>OX376367.1:5002500-10002500 GCA_947369235.1 Udea olivalis | reverse complement strand
ACTTTTACATAACAATGTTTGTTTAACCTACTTTAATCTTTAAAGTAAAACATATAATGTCCAGGAACAACAATATTGCAAATAATAATAAGTATTAACAGCACAAATTAATTATTGAAGTTAAATGAGAAGTCTGATAATTTTAAAACAATATTTATATCATTTTCAAAGCAGGTCTTACACGAAAACAAATACATTTTTCAGCTATCAGAACGAAAAACTCAAGGATTTTTTACGTGAACACACTTCTGTGGTCGCGAATTTAGCCAGTCAACCGAGTGAATTTATATTCAAAATTTAGTTTAGTTATAGTAGTTTAGCTTTAGTCAAACACACAAAGCAAATATCTCCCTCACAAGGTTTATAAATTATCAGTAAATAAAGACATCCCGTATATTATTAGGTTTTAAAAATATCGGACTTCTCACTTAATAAACAAACTAATAAATGAATTAAGGTAAATTATTTAGTTAAACAAGGCCTTCAGTAATGCGAAGTAAAAAAAGAAACATTTTAAATACTTGATACAAGAAAAATACTTAATAGAAGATTTTAAATTATGAATGGAGAATGAACTTTAACAATAACCGCCTTATTCATAAAAAATAAACAGTCTCATGTTTTCATAGTGGTGTAGTATGAATAAACTGTTTAAGTCATGATAGGGATGATAGAACGTGATCCGTGAAGCCCTTGGTAAAAAGAGTATCAAAAGGTCACAGATTTCATATTAAGAGGGTTCGCTTGTTGCGTTTGGGGTAGATCGTAAACGTCGCATTTTTTTAAGGTTTTCGTGGTCAGGTATTTACTTGAATTTAAATTACCTAAGTATAAATTATCTCTCTATTATTGAATGCACCTTTTAGCAACAAATGTCTGGCCATGCCGCCCCCGCCAGGCACCGGTAGAAGAGGTCGACCCAAGAAGCGGTGGCTCGACGTCGTCAAGGGTGACATGCGTGCCAACAGACTCACCACTGAGGATGCACAAGACCGCGCGAAGTGGGCCAAGACAATAAGAAAGGCGGACCCTAGGACCTCACACACCAGTGTGGGTTCACAACCGGGATAGACGATGACATTGAATGCACCTGTTAATTTCTTAATTATAACTTTAACTGTGTACAGTGATGTTTTAAATGTCTTATCAATTTAAAAAAAAACCAAGTAATTGGCGCCTAGGTACCTAATTTTAGACAATTCGACGTGTTTTCAAATAGTATTATGCACACGATAATACAGCATAAATTTAAGTTTGATTCAATTCAATGAAATAATCACGAAAATCATACGAAAATGCAACGTTTTCGATCCACCCCCAGCTAACGCTCTTAAATAAATGCAAAAAAAAACACGTTAACTTTCAAAGCATCTTGAATCGCGTAGCCATAAAGCTCTGAGGGCCTAATGCGAGTTGTGTTGTCAAACAGAAAAATACGTATTTTGCCATTTTCTTCATAAATAAATAAATAAATATCTGGGACAAAAAATTAAATAACATGAACTATAGTTATTTAAAGTTCAGTCTCCAAAGGTGTCTTCTTGTTTCTATGGCACCAAGCAATCAATTGCACCAAGTGGACATTCCAGAGATCAGATTCATTAATATTTTTCTGATATTCATTTGTTTTTCGACTTAAGTTATCCTTTTTTCCAAAAAGGCAAGAGAGAAACCTTCTCTGTAACCAATGACCTTCAATATACTAGGACATCTGCGCGCTGTCAAAGGGTCAACATAAGTGTGTTTTGACATCATTCTACGCACACTTTTTTCTCAACATGTCAGAAAAAGACAGAAGGCAGGATGTCACTGTCACTCCAGTGCCACGCTTAGGTAACTATAATTTTAAAATTTTCAACTGCATGACGTGCTATATACAGTGTATGAAAAATTATTGTCTGTAACACGTATTTAACTTTTGTCTTTAATCAATCAATGAATCATCAATCAAAATGGAAAATTAAAAAACATGCGAACGAATGTTGAATGACTTGGCGCAGAGTTGCAGCATAGTTTCAGGAAAATCGCCTTACATCAATGCCCTCGTCTTTTCGAAATAGTTAAATACAACATTCATTAGAAAACATGAAATTATACAGCGATTTTCTAAAAATTTCAACAAAACCGCATTCTTATTACGATTGAAAAAAAATTTTAGCTACTTATTCGAGATAAATTTGAAAATGAGCTGAAAGTTCGAATGAAAATAACAGTGCAAATTAAAATGCAACATTCACTGGAAATTATGAAACAATACAGCGATTTTCTAAAAATTTCAACAAAACCGCATTCTTATTACGATTGAAAAAAACTTTCAGCTACTTATTGGAGATAAATTTAAAAATGAGCTGAAAGTTTGAATAATAATAACAGTGCAAATTACATGTTTTTACTAATAATATAAAAATAGAAAAGAGGTTTAAGTAACTCTAATAAATGAGAAGCATTTTTCAAGGCTGGAAATTCTGTATCCTATTCTTTCTTAATAATATTAAATTGAATTTAACTACTTAACTAGTTTTAACTATGTTTAAAATTAGAGTTAGAAATAATCATAAATTTAGGTTGAAATTTTTAGGTTATTTTCAATTCATGGCAAAATAAATTCATTGATATGTTTTTACACTTTTTTGGAATTATATATGAATAATAGACAATTAATTCAATTTTAACCAACAACTTTTGACTAGTCAAGTAATAATGGCTTATAGTATAACGTAATACAATAATTCAAATATAAATAGAAGAAATATATTCAGTTACATTAATGTACACTAGGAATTATGTCCAAAGGACATACAATATATAAATTTATTTAATACTAAATCCTAGAACAAGTATATAATAAAAATCCTTTTTTTCGAACTGAGCACCTTTGAAAACAAAATACAACTAGCAGTTATTAAAACCATTCGTTATAGCAACACAGCAACCATAAACTAACATTTTTTAACCATATCTCAAACTGAACATCGATAACTCTTATGAACTAGGAGAGAATTACAATTTAAATTTTTAAACATTTTTAAAAGTGACTATGTATTTCGAATTTTGTACTTAAAAAACTTCCGAAACAACCACTATACCCTAATGCACCCATGAACGTTTTTGAACCGGAAGTCGAGTCTATGGTTAGACTTCCGGTTTCCGATCTACGCTACATCACAATAGTTACCATCCTGATCAAATCACAGACTTTCGACCCTGCTTACGCAAGATTAAATACTGCCATATTATATCCTATTAAAACATCAAAACCATTAAAAGCCCTGTATAGGCGGGTCATAAAAATCGGGCCCTGGTTGCCAAGCAACCAATAAACGAAAAGTGTTACTCCTTGCCATTATTCAGATGTCCAGCATTAGCATCGATTATTTATTTAGTACACATGAATTAATAGTCATTGTCTTCTTGTTGGCAAGCACTAAAAAACTATGCTTATCGCAGAAATAATCACGAATTTCCTGCGCTGCAGATTTGCAATTTCGTTCACAATTCAACTTGTGTATTTTATTTCGACCAAGTCTCTGGCTGAGAATTTCAATACAATATGGCAGTATTCAATTACCAAACATCACACTATGCTTTTCACTACACTCTTCTTCATACATACAAAAACGCCAATCCATTCGTACAAAACGGAGATCAACTAACTATAGATTCATGCGAACCACATTCAGCCTCTCTTGTAAATTTATTATTTAAACTAGATATCCAAAACAACAATAATGGGTCAACATATCCAAAACAACAATAATAGGTCAACAACGGCGTGGTTGCCCAGCAACCTGTCTAAAAAACGGCGTAATTATTTAAACCCTAAAAATCGAATATTCGTCGGCATTAAATTCGCTGGAAGTTCGCATGAAACTAGGTTAGATACACTTGCAAAAAAAATTCTTCAAACCGCATAACCTTCTGGATTACTTTTTAAAATTAACAGCACGAATCATCATAACGGTGTTATTAAAAAAAGTACTAGAAGATTTAAACACGATTTTATAATAGGCTATATAAGCTATAGCTGAACATAAAACTATTGAATGTTATAATTGCAACCTAAGTCTTCTATTGGCTGTCTAGCTCTTTATTTTAACAATAGTTTAGTCTTAATAAAATGTTTATTAGGATTCATAAAACAGTGAAAAGCTCTATTCTTTTTTGACATAAAACGTTCGAAAAACGAGCTCCAAAATGGAGATGCAACGCGTGACCAAAAAAATATTTTTTTATATTAAATTTAGAATTTTTTAATAATATTTGCTCAACAGCTAAATAAATATCTTATTAACCCTTTCAGAAATATTACTATTATAAAAACACCCAGGGTGTCAGAAGAAGATAGCCAACTGTTGAATGGTTGACCGGCAACCAATAAAAAAAAGGTTTTTATGACACATTATTACTTACTTAAAATGTTTGAATCTTCTTTGTAACAACACCTACCTTGATTGACTTTATTAATGATAAAGGTTATATCACATAGCTGTTTTACATCCGTATCCTTTAAAACTGCTGCAATGTAATCTAGGCCGGCTTCGAGTTCCAGTCAGACTTGACTGGGCTGATTATATGTGACATTGTCATGTGGCGTCTGCAATGAGAAAATAAAAAAATATTGCACATATTATTATTTGTAACATATTTGCTCGTAAGAGTCTGTTATTTCACCAATTTCAATATCATATTGTATCTCATCATTACGCACTTGTGCGTTATGGTAATGTAAAACACACGAGTTTTTTTTATTAAGGTAAAACGCACGGTTCATCAAGGTGATCCGTCTAAAAAAACGGTACTTTCTTAAATCTTAGCAAAGAGTTTTCATGTCAGAAAAGAGGTCAACATTTTATGAATAAAATTTAAATGAACTTTGGGAGATAAAATAAAATAAATAAACATTTAATTCTTTAGTTTAATAAATTTTGACAATAAATCACAACCATTTATCTGTAACAAAAACACAAAAATATTAATTTACTTTATTACTAATACTGGCTGTTTTTTATGCCTTTGCCCTAAAAAAAAGCGCTGATGCGCGCGCATCGCTAATTTGTGAACAAGTAACAATTTCTATAACTAGGTACTTTTACAAGTGATTAAAGATTTATTTGTTCATGAAAGTCCGAGTTTTATTTATTTCCTCACAAACAAATATGTTATAAAACGTCGTATGACATACGTGCGCTTTGATAATTACAGCCTCTGCTTTCTTTTAGCAATATCGCCTCGGCTGTAACTCTTTCAACTTACCGCACTTATATCATAATGTACTATTTCCTCACTGTATAAAAAAATCATTCGGTATATTCAATGAACTTTGATATACAAAACATGGAATGAAACCTAGCATTTGAAAAATACGTGTGCTTGACATCATTTGACGATTCTAGGCACACTTTTTCTTTAGTTAGTTAGAGCGGTTTCAGGCAAGCGTTTTTTTCGCGCGCGGTCGTTTCAGCATACGCGCTTTCTCGCGCGCACATTACAAGCCTCAAAAACAAAGTGCGCGTATACAGGCTTATCGCGGCGCGTTCGCTCGAATAGGTAGTGTGAGTTACACGTATGGCAAAAGACGCGCCTGTACGCGCCTACATGAGCTTATACCGCGTATAAAAGGCTAGTCTGAAACCGTTCGTATTCTTACTCCTTCCATTCGCTTGATGGCATTTGTACTTAAGTATTTATAATATTCAATGATTTTTCATAACCTGATAATGCACGTCATACAATAGGGCATTAGACTATTTCTTTGTTAGATTATTGAAAGACCTCTCGAAAATAAATAAAAAATTTAGTAAAAAAAAATTTTTGAAGGCACCAAAACTTCCGACATATTTGAAAATTATATTTTTGGACTTGCCCAAAACTTGTGACCAATGACTTGATTTCAATGATAAAGGCTTTTGCCCGGCAGTGGGACAGTAAATAGGCTGATTATAAAACCATTGTAAAACCTCAACAAGTTTAAAAGAGTAACTACTGAGTTTCTGGCCGGGTCTTCTCAGCAAGAATCAACTCCGACGCGGTGGTCGAGTCGCATTATGTTTGTATACTGTTTATTTATATATTCATATTATTATAGTATTTATGTCTATTATTTAGTATATTTTTTGACTATTTAAAAGTACTGATTTACTTACTTTTTACCATAAAAACACACTTTCATAAATGGACTTTCACACCCAAGTTTGAAGGGCCATAAAATGAATTGTATATAAAAAATGTTTTAATGTATTTTTTATTATATATATATATATTATAGTATGGTCTCAACAATCGTGCTTAAACAGCATTTTGATTTTGCCAATGCTTTCGAGAATGTCCTGAGCATGATTTGGCCAGTGTGCTTAATAGTTGTTTATTACGTAAAATTATTTTCAGAATCTGATGACATTGTATGTCAAATACCCTATTATGAGCTTAAACATGGCACATGTGAGTGACATCCTGTATTCTGTCTCTCTCTCTCTCTGACATTATGCGCTAAAGGAGCAGGAAAACATTGTAACTAAGGGAGGAGTACGCTAACAATGACGTTAAGCACACTGTTTTGTTCCTCGGACTGAACGCTGATGCGGAGTCCTTCTGATTCAAAAGTCATGGATAATATTAGTAGATTATATACCTTAATCCTCTTTCGCCACGAAATGACAAACTGCACAAAGTACAGCCCTTCATGTCTACCGCCACCTTCTCTTGACACAACTCTTTACTCTGCTTGTCTATGGTATGCTTAGGGTTGACTACTTTTTGAGCTTGAACCTTAGGGTTGTCAATTCTATGAGCTTGCTTTTGGTCCACTTGGTCTTTCTTCGATGGCTTCTTTTCGGATGGATCGGTTTTTAGTTTTATATCTGTGAGAAGAATAATTAAAAAACTGTTAAAATTTGTTTTCACTGGTCTGAATGCCTAGTGCGAGTTGCACAAAGAAATTCGAATGACTTCACAATCGCGTTTTGCGAGCACGTAATCGGGAATTTGTATGTCATCGAGTCAGCGCCACCTAGCGGCGAAATTTACTTCTGTTTTTACACAAATTCGGGTAAACGTTTATTCGTAGGCGCGCAAAACGCGATGGTGAAGTCATTCGAGTCTCTTTGTGTCATTCGGAACTCTCACTAGGCACTATGCTGAAAATGGGTAGACTTGAGACTAGATTCTCACCCAGGACCAACTATTATGAGACGTTATTCCTGCCTAAGTTGTGTCACCATATATATACTCGTACATACAGGATTAAACACAAGGAAATCTGATGGGCCAATGAGTAAAAGTGCTTTATCTTATCCCATTGAATTTATAAGTTTAGATTTCATGGTTTTCCTTGTGTTTAATTTACCACGTTTGTTAAAGAGATATGAAGGATCACGGCATCGATCGATAGGGTCAATCATAAGGAATGATTGACCCTATCGATCGATGCCGTAAAAGTACAGGTTGTTATTTTTTCGGATTTAACCCGGTTCGATTCCCGGGTGTGGCAAGCGAATTTTTGAAAATCTGTGAATGCAGTTCTGTTTCTTTTTAAAAATAAAGGAATGTTTCCTTTGAGTAAAATTGTCTATCTCCAGCATGTACAGTACTTTCCCTCCAGGTGCGGTAAAAAAAAAACACCCTGTATATAGTGACATGGATTTGAATAGGTCATAGTATGCGAAAACCAGCTGAGCTAGTCTTTGGCTGGTCCTTCCCCAATTGACATCACAATCTTAAAAAATGAAACCATGAAAGTTCAATAATGAATGAAAAAAAAACCACTTGACTCGTAAAAATAAAAATACCTAATTAAAAAGAAAATGGGATAATATATGGATAGTATAATTTAAGATTTCCTGGGTGGAGTCAGAAATACGATTATCTCTAATGGAGGATTTTTTAATAAGATCACTTTACTATCAATCACGCCAGATTCAGTGAATAACCTTATGTAACATGCGGCACACAAATTAAAAGATGTCTTATATAGTGTGGCACAAACCTTTTCCAATTTGCACTTTAACAAGCCGCACTATAGGCACGCCCATAACACGGTCCGGTGATTCGCTCTCCCATTGCTCCCGTTTCTCTTTGGCCTTAGATGCAGCTTCGATGTCCACAATACGGCTTAGGGGTAGGGCTTCGTCACTGGAAGCGTCTGATTCTGCCGTCTGTTTTGACTGACGTTTCTTGACGCGCTTACGGAACCTGAGTAAGAACCAATTCACTTTGAACATAAATATGCGCCAGACAATACACCACATGTCATGGTCTCGAAGTAGAGTTAAATCTCCCTGTGTTAGCACACCCAGACCAGAGCCAATTTAGGAAAGATCGGTTCCTGAATAGGCTTGTTGGGGAATCGAACCCGGGATACTGGGATACATGAGGCAAGGCGAGCAACCGTGCTACAACAGCGCACTAGCACTATGCCAATCGTGTCTTCAAACTGTGATCATAAAAAGTTCTCTAGAAGTGGTAGGTCTTCTGTGCTGTTCTGAGCTTTAAAAATGAGATAAATACACACATCAAAAGTGTCTAGGGATCAAGCATTTTTATGCAGATTTCTTGAGATTGAGATGTGGCTTTGTAATAAATTTATGATTTTATAAATTTATATGGATCCTTTTTGGTGCATTTCATAATTTGAAACAGGAACTGTCAATCAAATTCGAGTAAAAGATGAAAATCAGCTGTCAATATTTTCCCTATAAAAACATACAACGCATTGAAGACATTATTAGTGCTACTGTTTCCCTACTACTGATTAAAACCAACGTTATTATGGAGCGGCGACGTCATTTAAGCAGGGAAGAAATGCTCAGAGCCGTGGGAATGATAGAAGCTGGTTCCCGGCAACGTACTGTGGCTTTAGCTCTGAATACAAGTCAGAGTGTTATCAGACGACTTTGGACACGTTACCGAAGCACTGGTACCGTGGCTGAGCGCCATGGAGGACGGTATCGCTGCACCACACGGAGACAAGACCGATACATTCAAATCACAACTCGAAGAGCTCCAACAATAACCGCCATGATGTTAGCCGTGAGGCTTCATCACTCTTCAGGGAACTTAATCCCTTCCCCAAAAAAAAAAAAGTTTTTCTGCTGGGTCAAAAAATGATGTGTTTAAATTACGATCTGTTAAAAGTATTGTAATAGCTCCTGCTAATACAGGTAATGAAAGTAATAATAATAAAGCTGTAATACCTACAGCTCACACAAATAAAGGTATTTGATCAAATGATAAACCATTAATTCGTATGTTAATAATTGTAGTAATAAAATTGATTGCACCTAAAATTGAAGAAATTCCAGCTAAATGTAATGAAAAAATAGCTAAATCTACAGAAGTTCCTCTATGGGCAATATTAGATGAAAGGGGAACAAAACACAAGTTATTGTCATTGGCAGCTCGTGGTTGATATCAAGGATCGAATGGGAGTCGATGCCGCCTATTGTATTTGATGGGATCCAGATCTCCTATAGCAGCATAGTGAAAAACTTAGGTGTCTTGCTTGACAGTTCGTTGAGCTGGGAGAAACAGATTGGTGAGGTGAGCAGGAGAATGTTCGCATCAGCAAGTTCTCTCAGTAGACTCCGCCACTTCTTACCTATACCCACCAAAATTGCACTTGTGCAGGCCTTGCTGCTGCCAATTCTTGACTATGCCGATTGTGCCTATTTAGACATCACTGAAAATTTTCTGAATAAACTCGAGCGCCTTCAAAACTTCTGCATACGCATTATCTTCGGGTTACGTAAATTTGATCACGTTTCTCAATTCCGCGCTCAGTTAAACTGGGTAACCATACGACATCGCCGTGATCTTCATATTTTGGCCCTATTGTATACTACTTTGTTTAATCCCCGTTCGCCTCCTTACCTTAAGACGCTGTTTCAATTCATGCAGCCTACCAAAAGTGAAGGCATGCGGTCTTGCCGGAAACTCCACCTGACAGTCCCTCCGCACTCTTCTAGCTATTATTCTCAATCCTTTGTTGTTCGCTCAATTCGTCTGTGGAATTCCTTGCCTTTAACCATTCGTCAATCTCAATCCTTACCTATTTTCAAATCTCAGGTAAAGTCGTACTTCCTCTCTCTCTGACTTCGTGTTTTTTTTTTTTTTTTCTTTGTTTACGTTCCTTTTACATATGTTTCTCTCCTAATTTAGTTCGTTACACAAGGAAACTGGTGCTAGGTAATCTAAAACAATATATGTGTGTATACATAGATGTATTTATTTATTTATTTTTATATTAGCATAATATTCAAATGTAATTACTATTTTTTTTTTCCATAGCTTTTGCGCAGCCTAACTCGTCCTCTGTTTTAAATCTCTCTGCCGAAGGTTGTCTGGAAGAGATCGCTCTGTAGCGATAAGACCGCCTAAATTGTACTAAATATTTACTTTTTTGTTTTTACGTGCTGTAAGTATTTGTTTGTGCAATAAAGATTATTTATTATTATTATTATTATTAATTAGCGACCAAACAGCCAGAAACCGCTTGCATGAAGTGAACCTTCATTCCCGAAGACCGCTAAGGGTACCACCTATAGCAATGCACAATCGTAGGATTCGATATCAATGGGCTCTTGAACACAGAAATTGGGCAGAAGAACAATGGCGTTTCGTGTGCTTTTCTGATGAGTCTCGTTTTGGTATGAGACCGGATACAAGACGTATACCACACTGGAGAACCCCTGGACGCCAACAGCGATTAAAATCCTGCCAGGAAGTCCATCCTTATAGTGGTGGAACCATCATGGTATGGGCGGGTATTTGGATCGGCGGAAGAACTGAGTTGATTTGGATCAGAGGCAACCTCAACGCTCAAATTCATGCTGAGAAGATTGTATCAGACGTCATCGTTCCTCTACAAGTGCAAATCGGTCCCTTATTTCAGTTAATGCATGATAATGCACGACCGCACACCGCAAGAGTTGTAAGACAGACTCTCGCCGCAGCTAACATCAATGTCCTGCCCTGGCCTGCTCAATCGCCAGACTTGAACCCGATTGAGCATGCATGGGATATGCTACAGAGAAGAGCTCTGCCGAATATGGAGGGTATCCAGTCGCAAGAAGACCTTTTTTTGTTGTTGCAACGAACATGGGCGGCCATTCCATAGCGTGATTTGGATGAACTCATTTTGAGTAGGTATGCCAAACCGATGTTCTTGTGTTGTTAGTATTCGCGGTAGAAACACGGATTATTAATTGTTTAAGTTACCCAATAACATTTTAAAGAAAACTGTTATTTAATGTTAGTGGTTCAAATGTCAAAAATCCCTTTATTAGGAAAATGGCAAATTTCTTTATTAATGCAAAGGTGACTTGGTTTATCGTTACTGTAGACAAACGAAAACACTTTATTTGATGAATCCTTAAAGAAAATTTTAATTAATATCAATCAGGAGAAAAGTTATTGCAAAAATATATGTTGATCCCTAGACACTTTTGATGTGTGTATATAAATTTATACTTATTCAGGTTTGCTTACAGCTAAACATGTACAGCATTTATATAGATCCACTTAATAACTAGGACATACATGTAAGCCTTTACAAGCTTATACAACATTCATGACAATAAAAAAAAATATAGTTGAACATAATAAAAATAAAACATAAGTACAGTCGAATTGAGAACCTCTTCCTGTTTTTGAAGTTGGTTAAAAAAAAGGGAAAAAATGCATTCACAATGCTATTTAAATATTAGCTTATATTAGACTCTAGCACCTTCAACAAATTACCTTTAAAGACTTTCCCTGATACGCAGAAAACATCCAGGACAGGTGACTTTAGATTAACATTATTGTAAGTATTACAAATTGTATGTAGCCAAGGGATAATGAAGACCAAGATTCGTAAAAAAAAAGTTTGAATACAATGTTTATTATTATTTCAACTGGGGACGCTGGCAGTGGGCCGGGTGATCGGTCCGCTTGTTATGGGCCATTTCACCCATTTCCCTGGGCCCCCCTTGCAGGGGGTCTTTAGGTTATCCCATTTTCAAGGCGTCCCGTCGAATCTTCCTGTTGCTTTGCAGAATCTTACAATTTGGTTCACCGTCAGTTATTTCAGATCTTCTTCATCTAACGAGTCTGACCCCATGAGTTCCCACCGGATGTGTAAGTACATCGGGCATTCGGCGAGTAGGTGGAAACTCGTTTCCTCGCCACTAATACAGTGTTTAGTTGCTCTGCTATATTTATACTGTTTAATAAACGCTCACCGTTCTGCATTGCACTTTGCTGCGTTATTATAAAGTAGGTTAGCGAAAATAAATGGTTTCAGAAGACAAATTTATAGTCTACATACACAATGTATCAATTTTTATACCGTTTTTTTCACCTAGTGTTCCACATATGGCACTTTAATGACCGATAAGACATTTGGCTGCTAATCAACCTATTTTGCTTCTCACACAATTTTTTCTTAACCAAAAGCTTGACTCATTGGAGCAGGAAGATTTGGCTGATAGATTGAACTCCCTACAAGCTAAACTACATCTTCATAGCAGTGTTGTTGCGATAGCGATATATAGTCAGTTCGTCCTACCGAACCTATCGCAAGGGTCGATAGGACGGACGGACGGACAACAAAGTGATCCTATAAGGATTGCGTTTTTTCCTTTCGAGGTGCGGGAACCCTAACAAAAACTATCGATAGTTTGATTTAGTAACTATCGATGTTGTTTCGACTATAGCGAAAAACCATCGTTAAAGATCGTTTCGTGCCGTGCTGGTGGCGGCACTTTAAAAGAATACTTTCCACAGCCCCATATCTTCCCATGGGTGTCGTAAGAGGCGACTAAGGGTTTCTTCCAGCAGACCATCTGCTCTTCAGGTGGGAGACTTATGTCGGCCGGTTGTTGTTACCACCATGCAGTTGTGTAAAACCCGCCAACTGATTCTGACCTATCTCGGTCAGGTCGCGTTCCGGGATCAGCACTGCACTAACCGGTGCCAGGGGGACTGTGATCGTGGCAATTGTTGGACCAGTGGGGGCCCTAGCGGCGGTATTGTGTGTGTAGTGTGTATCGGCCCGCCGGCCAGGGAGACCCGTAGAAACGGTGGTGCCGCTGGCCGCCCGCGGCATAGTACAGGGGCCCAAAAGGGGTTAACCACCGCTGGAGGCTGCCCCACCAGGTCGCGCATAATCTCGGGGTGGCTCGTCGTGCCGGGTGGTGCCCGGTTCCGGTGGGGCCCGGCGACCACACCGGAGGGGGTACGGGGGCCCTTCCGTCCGGCGGACCGGCCTACACTATTCCACGCGATTAATACCAATGCAGGGCAACACGCTTTGTCTTTCATTGCCTCGATCACAGTCGTCCTTTCACACCCCTCCCATCCTCCAACTTCTATGGCAGTCAGAAGCACGAAAAAACGGCCTACAGCGGCA
Source organism: Udea olivalis (assembly GCA_947369235.1). Lineage (NCBI taxonomy): Eukaryota > Metazoa > Arthropoda > Insecta > Lepidoptera > Crambidae > Udea > Udea olivalis. Next base: position 9,989,116 of record OX376367.1, on the reverse strand, counting down.
TCCCCATCCCCCACCAACACGCTGTTTGAGGTGGAGTTCGCTAACATCCGCGGACTCCATGCAAACCTCAACGCCGTCCATCAACACCTTGAAACGGCGAGGCCTGCGATGCTCTTTTTGACGGAAACACAGATAGGCCGCCCTGCCGATACGTCATACCTGCACTACCCCGGCTATGTGCTGGAAGAGTCCTTCCAACCTAAAGCCGGTGTATGTCTATTCGTCAGGGCGGACGTCTGCTGTAGCCGTCTCAGCTGCCTAGAAGACCCATCCTTCTCCACTCTCTGGGTGCACGTTGACCTGGGCTCCACAAGCCGGGTCTATGCATATACCGCTCCCACAAAGGCGACGCCGAGACAACTCGACTCTTCGAGCATCTGAGTCAGGCCGCAGACAACGCTCAGGCGCAGTTCCCAAATGCCGAAATGGTGTTTTTGGGAGACTTCAATGCCCACCATGAGTCCTGGTTAGGCTCATCAAAAACAGACCATGCAGGCCGAACTGCCCATGCGTTTGCTCTCACACAAGACCTGACGCAACTGGTACACCAGCCCACCCGGGTACCAGATATTGTCGGTCATACTCCCTCTTTATTGGACCTTCTGCTGACGAGTCACCCAGCCGGGTATAAAGTGTCGGTTGGTGCTCCATTGGGCTCCTCCGATCACTGTCTGGTTGGCGCTACAGTGCCTTGTGCAGCTCCCCCACAACCTGTGGAGGTGACGCGGCGGTTATGGCACTACTTGTCGGCAGATTGGGACGGATTGCGAGAGTATTTTGCCTCCGTCCCTTGGCGGCAGTGCTGCTTTGGAGAAAGGGATGCTTCAGAGAGTGCATCTGCTATCGCTGACGAGATCAGTACCGGAATGGAATACTACATTCCTTTTACTGATGTCGTCAGTGCTAGCAAAACTGGTCCCTGGTTCAATCGCGAGTGTGCCGCAGCTGTTGAACAAAAACAGGCGGCGTACCGTGCTTGGTCTAGGGCCCAGGCACTTAATGATCATTCAAACCTTGCCTCCCTGAAAGCAGCCTTTAATAAAGCCACCAAGGCCACGAAGAGGGCTTACATTAGAGCAGACGCCCAGCGAATTGCACGTGTTGGCCAAGAACTCATCACGCACCCTACGGGTAGCCGCTCCTACTGGCGACTGGCTAAACACGTGCAATCTAACTTCTGCGTGCCTTCGCTGCCCCCACTGAGATTCCCTGATGGATCGTTGGCTCATCAGCCGCAAGTGAAAGCCGATTTACTGGCTAACCTCTTTGCCGCAAACTCTTGCATCGATGACTGCGGTGCTGCGCCGCCTGATATTCCACATTGCGGCTCCACAATTCCTGATATTCGTATCAGGCAGTGTGATGTACGTGCCGAACTGCAGTCACTCGATGTCAGGAAAGCCAGTGGCCCTGATGGAATCCCAGCTGTGGTGCTGAAGAAATGTGCAGCGGAGTTGTCTCCAGTGTTCACTAGCCTGTATCGCCTCTCCTACAATTCGGGTCTTGTGCCGCTGTCTTGGAGGGAGGCGAACGTTCAACCAGTTCCCAAAAAAGGGGACCGGTCTGACCCTGCCAATTACCGTCCAATAGCCGTAACCTCTGTTTTAGCTAAAGTGTTTGAGCGGATCATAAACACGCAGCTCATCCGCTACCTAGAGGATCACTCTCTCATTCACGACCGTCAGTACGGCTTCCGACCAAAACGGTCTACAGGTGATCTTCTAGCGTAGGTAACACACATCTGGGGGGAGGCTATGGACAAGCATGGGGAATCTTTGGCCGTCAGCCTTGACATTGCCAAAGCTTTCGACCGTGTATGGCATCGTTCGCTTCTTTCCAAGCTTCCGGCATATGGTCTGCCACCTCGCCTATGCGACTGGGTCGCCGGATTTCTGGAGGGACGTAGAATTCGTGTCCTTTGCGATGGTCAAAAATCACGCTTTCTCCAGATTAATGCCGGAGTGCCGCAGGGCTCCGTCTTGTCGCCGACGTTGTTTCTTCTGCATATCAATGACATGTTATCTCTTGGTAATATTCATTGCTATGCGGATGATAGCACGGTCCACGCGCGATATTTCGAGCGCCCTGGGGCAAAGCAGACTGACATCGAGGAGAAGAGGCGAAGTCTTGTTGTTGAGCTTGACGGAGTGTTGGACCATATTTCAGAATGGGGTGCATGCAATCTTGTCGAGTTCAATGCCAAGAAAACGCAGGTGTGTGCATTCACAGCAAAGGCGTCGCCTTTCCTTTCCCATCCCACTCTTCAGAGCACCCCACTACCGATTAAGGATAGCCTAAACATCCTTGGCATGGATGTTCGTAGCAACCTAAACCAGCGGGACTACATTGAGAGCGTCATTAGAACTGCATCCCGTAAACTCGGAGTCCTGAACAGAGTGAGACGATTCTTCACGCCTGAGCAGCTCTGTCTCTTGTATAAGACACAAGTTCGCTCGTGTGTGGAATACTGCTCTCATCTCTGGGACGGTTCCGCTAAGTACCTACTCGAAGCTCTTGACAGGCTGCAGCGGCGTGCTATCCGTATTATTGGAAACCCAGAGGCAACTTTGACCCTTGAGCCTCTCCAATTGAATAGAGACATTGCCAGGCTAAGTGTTCTCTATCGCTTCTACAATGGGGAATGCTCTGACGAGTTATTCCAGCTTATCCCACCCTCACCTTTCCACTCCCGTACCACGCGTGCTGGACTACGGCGTCACCCACACACAATTCAACATTTGTTGGCCCGAACTAAAAGGTTCGGTGACTCGTTTCTTTGTCGTACCATCCAGACGTGGAACGCTCTTCCAGCACATGTGTTTCCTTCCTCTTATAGTCCCGGGTTCTTCAAGCGGGGCGTGAAAAGGCATTTCTGCAGGCCTTCAAGGTGAGGATGGCCAGCCCAGTGATTCGTTTGAATGACTGGGCTTGTCAACCTCATATCTGGACCTCACGACCGCTTTCCATCAGGTGGAGTGAGGTCATCTTGACGGGCAATATAAAAAAAAAAAAAAAAGAGATAGATACAAGACGCGTACTATCGATAGTATCGTATATCGATAGCATCGTAATACGATACTATCGATACGGTCAAATCGATAGCGAAACTATCGCTATTGCAACAACACTCAAAGAGTAGCTACTTAAATAAATATTTACCGTTTCCTGGGCCTCTTGCACACAACAACTGGTTTTTTAGCTTTCTCTTCATTGTTGTTGATGTTAATGAACTTCCCAGTTGATGGTCTCTCGGCCTCTTGTCGCTCGGCCTCGGTGCTGCTGGACAGGCTGGTCTTGTCACAGGCAAACAGATCCGTTTCATTGCTCAGCTCGTTGCTGTCGATCTGCTCGCTAGTTAGGGAGAATAAAACCTATGTAGTTAAATAAATAAATAAATATCCCTGGACATTATTCCACACAGCGCCATCTAGCCCCAAAGTAAGCTAATTAAAGCTTGTGTTATGGGATACTAGACAACGGATAAACATACTTAAATACATTTTCTTTTGTAAATACATACTTATTATACATAGGTGACACCCAGACCAGTACAAACAGACATGTTCATGCACACAAATGTTTGTACTGTGCGGGGATCGAACCCGCAACCTCTGGTGTAGTAGCCAACTTCTTAACCATTACACCAAGTCGGTCGACAAGTTGGTGAGGTTATCACCTATTTAAATGCTTGGTTTTAAATCGGTTATCTAAGAAACAGGTGACTCATGACTACTCATGAGAGCTCCAAAACTTCTATCAAAAAACTGGGAACGGCGTATTTTGTTCATAATATATTTTGTTCATAGTAGTTATAATTGTGATTTTATATTATTAAAGATAAGATAAGATAAGAATTATTTATTCGCATAAAACATTGTATAAATGGTTCTAAAATAAAGTTTACTGAACATTCATGCTTAGTCAATATAAAAGAGACATGCAAATATATTTTCAAACATATGTTAAACTTAAGATTAACACAATAATAATAATAATAATAAGATTAACACAATACAATTGAACTTTCACTATAACTTAACAATAACACTTGACATTTTTGACATAAACATTACGAAATCTAATCATAATTTTATAAAGACACGCCAAAGAACAGAAACTAGTACTTCCCTTCTAGAAATTCTTTTAAATGGTAGAAGGTCTTCGACAGCAACCATTAATGTAACATTAACCATTTTACAGTTTAACCAGAATCCTTTTTAACTCCCATATCCCTGAATGCGGTTTCTTGTAATATTTAATATTATTGATGAATTCCGAAGAAAGTACAACTTAGAGTCAAGACAACTGAGTATCATATATTTATTTACTTTTAGAAAAAGAAAAGAAAGATTAAGTCCAAAAGCAACAAAAATATTTATTTAATAAAATCAGACTCCTTTTAACTTTGTCGCTTCCTATTGTAGATGTTATTTTCATCTACATAGTGCATATTTATTCTCATTATTCATATTTTAGCCTGTGTTAAAATTTTAAGCATAACCAGGTTAAAGGAGGGATTCTCGATCCACCTGAATATTATATTTTTTATGTATATTCATCACAAACTATATCACTCACTCAACCTTGAGATAAACTTAACTTGGTTCTAACAAAGATTGAAACTAGAAAAATTCGACCTGATCCTAGGGACTCAAGCGGGATACGAACCCGCGACCTTCCTCAATCTGGGTGGCTGCTCTTTCAACTGAGCTACCAAGGCCGTTAATATACCTAGTGTATTTTACGTATTTAAATAAGTTCATTTTGTTAATACAACTGAATGGATTTACCCAGTTACCAAATCTTATTCAAGTAACATTTTAAACTTTATTGTTGGATTTTGAACTAACTAATTTGTAATGCCGAAACGTCAGGAAAAATGTAAAAAAAAACTACATAATTAGAAATTCCAGTCAACTGTCTAGAGGCCAGAAGATACTGAATAAATTTCCCAACCTCATGACCTTGGTTAAGCTGAGGCATAAATCCATGTATCAATGCTTGTTGCTCATGGTTCATCTACTAAAACAATGAAAAATACTTACCTCTGATCAGAGACATCGCTTTGAGATGCAGTTTCTAGTTTTTTTATTTGAAATGTTATGTTTATTCTCTTGTATATCTCTTCAGTTATATTCCGACATTTTTCATACCTAGAATCGTTTTCTCTCACGGGCCAAATAGTCTGTGTATCCTGTATTGTGGACATCTTCGTATCAGATTCTTATTGGATCACCAGAATTTGCTTTTTCGTTATTAATCGACGATTTTTTGGAGAAATATTGTGAAATTCAGCCATTTTAACACAGACGATATTAATCGTATTTCGCAGGTGTTTTAATACATTTGAGCGAATATTACGTTGTTCCTGAGTTGAATTTACAAGATAAAGCACTTTGAAGTTAATAAATTAGAGTTATCAGCACGAAATAGGCGAACAAAACTCAAGGCGACCAGAATTCACAAACAAAGAATAATCAAATGTAAGTTTTATGGCACTGTTTATGTCATTGTAGAGAATCACAAGCGAGTTCAGCTACAGGACTAGAAAATACAATGGCTCCAGCACAGTTTGACTTTAACGAATGTACTAAAAGTAAATAACAATAAAAACAAACTAATAATAATAATGTCGCAGATGCGGCATTTTTTTCAAGTTTTTTGACATTTCTAATTTAGTGTTGCTTTGCTAATTGCACATATTTCACATCAAAAAGTACTTATTTTCCATAGACAAATAGCTTTCCTCGGAAAAGTTCCGCTTCCTCGTCGTAGTCGTTGTCCTCGTGACTGACACTACTGACAGTTTCGTTTCCTTCGTACGTGTTGGTGGCGGGGCGGCGCGCTGACAAAGTTAAAAAAAAACGAATGTTTGTTTAACTTTTTGGACGAATTTACACTTCTAGTTTTTTTATTGTTTTGGTGAACTTGTGTAGAATTACCATTTGTTATTCGGGTTTCCATTCTTTTGCTATAGCTTAGCTAGAGTTCGTCGACCAGCTCACGAAGCATCTCATACAGATACAGTTTGATTTCAAAAAGGCTTCTCATCAAGTAACTTGCCGAGGCCTATTGAGGCTTATCATCAGACGGCATTAATGGTCACCAATGGGCGACGTCTTCGTTAATTAAAAAATGTTTTTTTTTTAATTATTTTTATTAACAAGTACCTAACAACAACATTCACAACAGTTTATGAGTTATCGAGTATAACAATTTACTACCGTTTCAATGGAAAACGATTGTATTGGTTTTTTTTGCTGGGTCTGGAAGTCAGTTTTACAAATGCTTAATAAAGGCGTTTCCATAGCATAGACCAGGGATCCCTTGTCTATGCTATGGGAACATGCTATAACTCTGAAGTTATCATTGGTAATATCGGTATCCATGGCGAGGGCACAGAATAGTACTCTTCTGTACGGAGTTCTCTCAAGAAATGCGGACATGTAAAAAAGTCTTCTTTTAATCTTACAAGTTCGTGTCACACTATTACTTTTTAATTCGTTCGTGCTATCGATCAAGACCATGTTTAGTTAGTTTGCGGAATCGAAACTTATCGCGTAGCACGAGCGTTCATATTCCACTGTGCGCCGCTGAACGTAAGCGATTTAGCTGTCAGAGCGCAGGGTCGCAACTCGCTACTCGCTGATTTAATTATTAACTTTAAAAAAAGAGTTACTGTAATTAATCTGACATCGTTTAGTATTAGTAGTAGATAGTCATTAATATTCTCATAATTACTTATAATTACAAGTTACATTTGAAACAAAACAGAAACAAAACATTAAATAACGCGCTCGGCGGCCAGCACAGACTAACTAGGTAACAAGTCTAGTATACGAGCCGAGCGGCAACCTACTGTCCACAGAGAGGAGGCCACGCGGCCGAGCGTACCTAAACTTTGAAGTGACACAGGCCTGGTGAGGGATGGCTGAGTATGTAGATGTAGCCGGTAGGTCGGCGAGGATTTCAGGGTTAGGAAGAAAACCATAAAACAGACACACCACAAAATACAAAACTGCATTCCAGGGCACAACAGCAATGCATTGTCCTACTAGAAAACATCAACACTCCACCGAATGCGTAACTCTCTATCACGATGACTAACGTACGATCGACTTCAATTTTTGGAAGTTAAAATTTTATCTTGTTTCCGGTGTTGTGATAGAGCAGACGTTCAAAATCTATCATCGTCCGCTCTGAAATATCGTGGCGCCGTCGCCGCCGTCACATATAAGGCTGCGATTTGGAAATCCAGTGGTTTTTTTTTTATAGTGCCCGTCAAGATGACCTCACTCCACCTGATGAAAAGCGGTCGTGGGGTCCAGACATGAGGCTGACAAGCACAGTAATGCAAGGATATCACTGAGCTGGTCACACTCATCTTGAAAGCCTGCAAAAATGCCTTTTCACGCTCCGCTTGAAGACCCCGGGACTATAACAGGAAGGAATCACATGCGCTGGGAGAGCGTTCCACGTCTTGGTGGTTCGACAAAGAAAGGAGTCACCGATTCTTTTTGTGCGTGAAAACAAATGCTGGACTGTGTGTGGATGACTCCGCAATCCAGCACGCGTGGTACGGGAGTGGAAGGGTGAGGATGGGACAAGTTGGAATATCTCTCCAGAGCATTCCCCGTTGTAGAAGCGATAGAGAACACTCAACCTGGCAATGTCTCTATGCAACTGGAGAGGCTCAAGGGTCATAGATGCCTCTGTGTTACCGATAATACGGATAGCACGCCGCTGCAACCTGTCAAGAGCTTCGAGCAAGTACTTGGCGGAACCGTCCCAGAGATGTGTTTTTCCACACACGAACGAAATTGAGTCTTGTACAAAAGACAGAGTTGCTCAGGCGTAAAAAATCGTTAAAAATCTTAAAATCACTAGACCCGTTCTAAATTGACCCCCAATGAAATCGAGGATGACCGGGCTGTCACCTAAATAGTGTTCGTGGTATGAAATGTCCATACAAAAAAAAAGGTGAACGGTCTTCGAAGTGTCAACTGGCCATGCCACAGACCTGCTTCTATGGTGTCATAGTACAAAAAAGCAGGGCAGTTCAATTTCAGTCCTGCTTAAATGATGATTAGTTAATCTCTAGATGTAAATTAATTATTGTACGAAATGTTTTAATGTTGCAGTGCCCAAACAGGGTCATGTGTATACTTTTTAGATTTAAGAACTTGTTAAACCACATGAAGCAATAAATATTTATGACTATGACTATGACTATGACTATGCTATTGCACCCCTGTCTTTTTAAACAAAATACGCGTGAAAGATAACTCACTATGTGAATGCGGATTGGATGAGGGTACTCCGGATCATATATTTTTTAATTGTCAAAGATTCCCCACCTCTCTATACGATATCCTTCCTCCTAAAATTCCTCGACCCCTCAACTTAAACTTCCTTCTAACTTCTGTCTCCTATTTAAAATATCTATGTAAATATATTGAAACTTATTCCATCCGTCTGTAAATAACCTCCCCACTTTTCCCAGCGTCTCCCCTTATATGTATTGTGACGTCTCGTGTCTATGTTGATTTTTTTTTTAGATGGTGCTGGTAAAGAACTCAATTAACACTGAGCATAGACACAGAAGTCAGACAGAACACACAATTTTATTTTAACCGGCCAACCGCTTCTGTGTCTCTTTACACCAAGAAGGCTAGAAACTAAGGAGAGATAACTCCCGAAGTGGGGGTAAGCTTTCGAGGGCCGAAAGTCGTATACTCTGTGCCGGGCAAAACGCTGTATTGCGCATGTGCAGCGGCAGCTATTTGTCATTTCATGGTCACATGGTTTTGTTTTGAACGGTGTCACGTGCGACAGTTGTTGTTTTTCGAGGTTGTGTTGACCAATTTTGACACTTCGCGAGGATCGCGGCAAAGAAGCGTAATGCGCATGCGTCACTGTGGGATACGGATTTAGTCCAACCCTTTCCAGGGAGTTATCTCTCCTTAGTCTCTAGCCTTCTTGCTTTACACATCAGATTTGAAGGAAGAAACGGAAAAAAAAAAATTGACATTGGCGAAATCAATCTGCTAGAAAAGCAAGATTGTTGAGGCCACAAAAAAAAAAAAAAAAATCACTCTGCAAAAAGCGATTTGGAACGAGCCCTAAGTACGCTTTGTTCGCTTCGTTTCGTTTTTGAACGAATTAAAAAAAACTCATATTTTCCCGCCGTTGTTGACTTGACAATCTTGACATTGACACCCATTTGTTTTGACATTTGGATCAATCAGGGGAAAGCTTCTTTGGCTTCACGATGTGTTTTTTTGGCGAAAATGATATAAATTCACTTTGTTTGAGGTCTTGAAATGTAGAGTTGCAGTCTTATTACAACGGAAACCAATAAAAATCAGTGTATACAGTTAGTATTCACGTTCAAAAATGGCTAAGAAAAGTGGTAAAGATCGGACAAAATTCTTAGCTAAACTAGTTACCGAAAATAAGAAACCGTGTGCATTTTGCCAACGAGAGATTGATGATGAGATCACATATGGCAAGCTGTATGCTTTTGGCGACATACAATGCCATTATTTTTGCGTGGTAAGTGGTTTTGACTATACATCTTGACTAGTTACTATGTGACGAACATTTATATTTGTTGTGTGTCTGGGTGTTATTATCTATTTAAGTATGTATTTAGAAATATTTAAGTATGTTTATCAGTCTCTGACGCCCATATTACAAGCTCAGCTTAGTTTGGGGTCAGATGATATTGGTGTGAATTGTCCCAGATATTTATTTATTATTATTTTATTATTATTCATCTTCCACAACTTGAATGGTACAAACATAACTTTTTGCATGCACCTAAAATGCGAACGCACCATACCTGACCTCTAGATGTTTTCACAAAGCCGACCGCTTCAATTTAAGCATACTAAAGAGGTCTATACTTTAAAATATAACCCATACTGATAACAAATACAAACAGTAATGTAATGAGATGTGATCCATCTCATTACATGAAGGTTTGTCCTGGTGGGGATTGAACCCATAACTTTCAGCTAATTAGCTGGGTAAGTACTAACCAAGCCTACATAGCTAGCTTGTATAGGCATCAACAGAAGTATAACTGAGTGAGGCACTATTTCTCTTGTAATTGCTACGAGTATGACAACTTGCACAGTTGTGGAAAGCTTCAGCAGTGTCGTGCTATTTCTGTTGCTGACAAGCTCAATGTAACTTTTGAAGCTGGTACTTGAGTTAAACTTTGCCGCTACCATACTTTTTATGTATACTGTTATGTTCGAGTTGATTGTCACTTTTGTTAGAACTTATGTGGGTAGCTGTGACTTAGTTTGAAATAAATCTGTTTTGCTATAAACCTCAATCTAGTTGTTTACTATATTGGCGACTTCGGAAAATAATAGTGATTGTGTGAATAATGGCGTCAAATATCGCGAACATAGTGTTTCCGGGACCTTTTAACCCAAAAACGGACAAGTGGCGTGATTACAAGGAACAGTTATTATGTGCTCTCGACGCCGCAGGTTATGAAAATAAGAACATTGACAAGGCGCGTTCTTTGTTCCTATCTCAGTGCGGAAAAGACACTTACGCTCTAATTGCGTCACTACTGGTACCAAATCGACCTACAGATGTGTCTTTTTCGGAAATTTTGCGTGTTCTGGACCAGTTTTATGAACCGGAAATTAATGAAATTTTGCAAGCAGGCAAATTTCATAGACGCCAACAATCACAAGGTGAAAGCGTGCAGGACTTCGTGGCTGCGATAAGCTTACTCGCTGCCAAGTGTAATTTTGTGGACTTAAAACGTCAATTGAGGGACAGATTAGTGTTGGGGGTACGAGATGATCGCTTAAAGAGAGAACTGTTAAAAACAAAACATTTAACTTATGAGACTGCATTACAGATGTGTCTAAATTACCAAGCGACATTTCCTGATTTATACCCTGATCATGTTGAAGTAAAGCAAACTCCGTCCAGTGTCACCGAACCTATGGACATTGCTAGACTCAAGTCTAATGAGTGTGTGCATTGTGCACGAATACACAAACCCGGGGAACGTTGTCCATTCATTAAAGCAAGGTGTTTCTACTGCAAACGTTTTGGACATATTGCATCTGCTTGTGATAAAAAAGGAAGAAAAGTTCATCAGGTGCAGGAAGAGAGTAGTAGTTCTGATAGACAGGCCTCTGAAAACATGAATGGTATTTACAACTGTTCAGAAATTTACCAGCCGCAGATAACAGCAGATTTGACTATTGATGGGGCAACAGTGCTGATGGAGATTGATTCAGGGGCATCTAGAACCATCATATCAGAGGAGACTTATAAAAGACTATGGGCTCAACCCCCACCGCTGCATCCTACCAATGTAAAATTAGTGACATGGACTCGTGAATCTTTGAAAGTGCTCGGACTAGCAAATGTATGTGTCAAGTTGGGCAACAAGGAAGCTCAATGTGAACTTCTAATTGTGTCAGGCCAAGGACCAAGTCTTATGGGAAGAAATTGGTTTAAGCCTTTAGGCGTTTATATTTCGGGATTGTGCTGGTCTAAAGACGAGTTAGAAGAACTTGTGAAAGAATTTCCAGAGTTATTTAAAGAGGGCCTTGGGAAATATAAAGGCCCAGAGGTGTCGTTGAAATTGCGGCCTGATGCAGTGCCAAAATTCTTGAGAGCGCGACCAGTTCCATTCCCTCTGAAAGAGCAAGTTTCTGATGAATTAAAGAGAATGGTGAAAAATGGTATATTAACACCTGTGACATATTCTAAATGGGCTACACCCTTAAGGATTGTTAAAAAAGATGATGGATCGCTACGAATCTGCGCGGATTATCGGTCTACGGTTAACGCTGCTATAGAGGTTGACAGTTATCCTCTCCCTAAATCATCAGAAGCTTTTGTTAAGCTGAGTGGAGGCAGAATATTTAGTAAATTGGACCTCAAACAAGCCCATACACAACTTAAAGTCGATGAGCATACCGCAGAGCTGTTAACCCTTAACACACCTATTGGATTTCCCAGCGTCTCCCCTTAAATGTATTGTGACGTCTCGTGTCTATGTTGATTTTTTTTTTAGATGGTGCTGGTAAAGAACTCAATTAACACTGAGCATAGACACAGAAGTCAGACAGAACACACAATTTTATTTTAACCGGCCAACCGCTTCTGTGTCTCTTTACACATCAGATTTGAAGGAAGAAACGGAAAAAAAAAAAATTCTTACTGGCCAATCATTAAAAAAGTTTAGACTCTACTTGACATTGGCGAAATCAATCTGCTAGAAAAGCAAGATTGTTGAGGCCACAAAAAAAAAAAAATGAATCGCCTGGCATTTGGTGTAAGTGCCGCGCCAGCTATTTTTCAACGTCTCATGTCATCTGCCCTTGCGGGTATGAAGGGAGTAGCATGCCTGTTGGACGATGTAGCGGTTACTGGAGCAACCCGAGAGCAACACAATAGTCGACTGAGGGATGTCTTGCGTGTGTTAAATGAGATGGGCTTCAGGCTGAATTTAGGTAAATGTGTTTTTGCAACAGAGGGCATAACCTTCCTGGGTCATAAAATTGATGCTGATGGCTTGCACCCATCCCCAGATAAAGTGAGAGAAATTAAAGATAAGCCTGCCCCAACTAACAAGGAATCGCTACGGGCATTTCTTGGGTTATACAATTTCTATGAGAAATTTTTGCCAGATAAGGCCACGGTTTTGGAGCCCTTATATCGCCTTTTAGAATGCAAAAGAACTTGGACGTGGGGTAAAGAAGAAGAAGAAGCTTTCAAAAAAGCAAAGAATCTGATTGCATCCGATCTCACGTTAGTAGGATATGATTTGAAGCGAGATTTACTGCTTATTTGTGATTCTTCGGAGTATGGGCTTGGTGCGATCATTGCACATATCATGGACGACGGCACTGAACGACCAGTAATGATGGCTTCGCGAACTTTGCAACCACAAGAGAGAAGATACGGGCAGATCGACAAAGAAGCTCTAGCTGTCATATTCGGACTATCAAAATTCCACGAATATTTAGCTGGCCGGAAGTTTTGTATTGTTACGGATCATAAACCGTTGGTGGGATTATTTAATCCGGAAAAACCAATACCGGATCAGATATCACCGAGAATGCTGAGATGGTCATTGAAACTCAGTTGCTATGACTATGTTATAAAGTATCGGCCGGGTAAGGCCATAGGCAACGCCGATTCTCTGAGTCGGTGGAATGCTCCAAATACTGCAGTAGTTAAAGAGAAAGACCTTAAAGAGGTGCTTTTATTAGAAGAACGCCCAAATGGCTGGGAAATCGATGCAAATAGAATTGCGAAAGAGACTCGCAGGGACCAGCTTCTGGGAAGGGTAATCTTTTTTGTTGTCCATGGCTGGCCGCACACTAATCCAGATCCAAACTTAAAACCGTTTTGGGTGCGCAGAGAAGCCCTTTCCCTCAGTAAAGATTGTTTACTGTGGAGTAATAGGGTTATTATACCAACAACCTTGCAAAAAGAGGTTTTGCAATTATTACATGCCCCACATGCGGGTATTGTGCAAACAAAAGCATTCGCAAGGGGATATGTGTGGTGGGCAGAAATGGATACTGAAATTGAAAGAATGGTGGCGGAATGTGAACAATGTCAAGTGGTCAGAAATAATCCACCTAGAGATCCTCAGACATGGATTAGCCATGATAAGCCATGGAGTCGTGTTCACGTGGACTTTGCAGGCCCCTTCCAAGGCAAGACGTTCTTGGTTCTAATTGACAGCTATAGTAAGTGGTTTGAGGCAGAAATCGTACCATCAATGAGTAGTGGCTCGGTAATTACTATATACTGGAAAATTTTCGCATCCCAAGGGCTACCGGAGGTGCTGGTGTCTGATAATGGTAGGGCTTTCAGCTCTGATGAATTTAATCTTTTTCGGAAAAAGAACCACATCAAACACTTGTTTTCTCCACCATACCATCCGGCAAGTAATGGACAAATTGAACGGGCAATACAGACTTTTAAGAATAAGCTCCGAAAGATGTCGGATGATGGTGTGTCTTGGTCAGAAAAACTTGCGAAAGCGTTATATTACCTTCGTACTGTGCCCAATTGTACAAACAAGACACCAGCAGAAATGTTGAATGGACGTAAATTTAAAACGGCAGTGTCTTTACTTCACCCTGATAATGTGGAAGGTACAGCTGACCAACAATTGGAGGCAGCAGCACAACGCCCGCCAAATCAGGCCTTCACAGTTAACCAGCCTTGTTTGATACGCATATATGGTCCAGGAGAAAAGTGGCTAAAGGGCAAAATAGAAACTGTTGAATTGCCTACGACGTATAGGGTAAGAACAGAAGATGGAGAGTTGCATAGAAGACATGCTGACCAGATATTGATTAGAGCTGTGCCTCAGGCACAGACTATTACTCAACCAAGGTTATCTTGGGATCGACCAGATAATGAATTTGAGTCAGATAATGATTCTCCAGAACCTAGTGTAGAAATACCCAACCCAGATTTATGGCCAGATATAATTGGCATTCCTAACGTTAATTGAAATACCTAGTGTAGTTTGATTTGTTAACAAATAATTGTGTTAGATTTTTATCTTAGGAATCAAAATTAAGTTTGTTACTTTGTTTATGATGAGAAGGTATGTTATGTTCGAGTTGATTGTCACTTTTGTTAGAACTTATGTGGGTAGCTGTGACTTAGTTTGAAATAAATCAGTTTTGCTATAAACCTCAATCTGGTTGTTTACTATATATACATTGATGTGTACAAAATTTGAATTAATAAAAAGTTGAGTCTGGCCTTACAACATGGTGTAAGATCTTGTTATCAAATTAGATCACAAAACATACTCAAACCTACACTCACATATGTTAACATGCACAATTGGCAATTGCACAAACTATGTTTGGTACCGTATGTAAAAAGTTTAATTGTATATCCATTTGCCTATTCTACATAATCAAAGGAAAATCTTTACATTAGGGTTTTTCTTATTTTAGTTGTTATCCTGTTGTCTGGTGCAGAAAGGACGGGATCAAGATGGCCTATTCGGATTCCTATACCCTGATATCCTAGCGGAAATAGAGAGAAGCAAAAAGCATGTAAGTTTTTCAACATATCAATAAATGTACTGTGTGTACATATCATTAGCCCAGTAACTAACTGAACTGACTAACTGATTAAGTTACAGCACTAAGTATGCATGCGGCTCAGTGCCTCTGACAGATAGTCTGCAAAAGATAGTAGAAATGAGCCTTTACTTTTTCCGTAACTTACCTTATCGTGCATTGGTAAAACACCAGTATCTTTGAACGTAATTCACCCATCTTAACTCTTTTTAATCTAACTTGCCCCCGTTTTCACATGATGAATTCTGTTTTTGGGCCGGTTCGTTCATGTAGGTATAACCTACCTCTTCATTATAAAAATTCAGAGCGAAATTAGTAGTAACCCTGAGAGGGGTCACGCAAGTTTAGGAAAAAGGCGCGACCTGGCGTTCTGTCAACTCTATTTTGTGCTTACAGGGTAACTACTAGTAACAGACTGAGTTACTACGTAACTGACTGACTAACTATGAAACTGCTGACTAACTTACTAGGTGTCTTAATGATTATTATCAATCAAACAATCAATCAAATAATTTATTTCGAGTCAACAATGACTCATATAGTGTTAGTAATAAAATAATGATTATACCTATTTGTTAGTACATTGCACAAAAATTACAGTTCCATAACATTATTAATTCATATCTGTGTGAACCCGCATCCACCTTGCTAGGAGTGGAGAGTCCCACCGGCCTGCAAATACGCTCAGAAGCCTGTTAGGGCTTAATTATAGTAGGTAATAACTGATTTGTTTATTATTTTATTTTAATTTAATAAATAAATAGATATGTGCCAGACAACACACCTCTTGTAATGGTCTCGAAGTAGGGATTAATATCCCAGTGTTACGAGGTACCACACAAGTAAATAAGCTAGGGGCGTCTCTCGTTTCCTGAATTGACCCGACCGGGAATCGAACCCGGGACACTACGGAAATCGAGGCGAGAAACCGTGCTACAGCGCACTACGCCAATCGTGTCAAAAATTATAATGTTCTACAACAAATAAAACTGATAAACACAATATGTAACTCACCTATTAGGTACATAACTGATTTTACTACTAAGTGAATGAATTACTAAGGCCCGTATTCTGAAACGACGCTCAAGCACGCTTTGAACTGTGATTACCTGATCTACCCTTGAGTGACCCTTAGAATCTGTTCTTGAGTATGTTGCTTATTCTAAAACGAATTTCAAATTGGTAGAGATTGCTTTATGTCTATGAATCAGGCTTGTTTTCGTTTATAATAATTCATTTTTACCTTTTTTACGTTCCATTACATGCAGATACTATATGTTTATTGTGAAAATTAAACCGATACACAATGGATTTGCACCAAGAAAAGATTTAACTTGCATTTTAATACCTAACTTGTTCATGTGATGTAATTATTACACTGAAACTATTACAATTTAAGTTGTGTCTTGTTATTTGTTAATTTATGCTATTAACTGTAACGGAACGTAATTGTAACCTGACAAGGGAGGCACTCGATATAATCTGTGCTTGGTGTGTATGTGTGTGTGGCTTAGCCCTACTTATAGATTTGCACACCCACTTTGATTTTTTATAGGCATTTAATTTTTTTCTGATTATGGTTAATTACAAATTGTAGTTAATCCAGGAATGAGTAAATTAAATTATCTTTATTTATTGAGGTCGTCAAATATATCTAAGGATCTTTCCTTGAAGGAATCCATCGTTTTTGACAGCCAAATCTCTACTCAAGCGTGGTCAGGAGGTCACTTGCGTGATCACAGATCAAATCTTTACTTGAGCGCCGATTCGCACCTGAGTGACGTTTCGGAATAAGTCAATCAATGAATCTGTAGACAGGGGCGGTTCTAGAATAAGATCTCTGCTTAAATCGAGTTGCAAGTCAAGATTCACGCTTGAGCGTCCTTTCAGAATACGGGCCTAAATGAACATACTGAGAGCAGACTCTAAAGCTGCAAATTTTTTCACTATCTAGGTTTCAAACTATAGGGAAAATTGAAAGTTACTTAAAATATGCTACTTAGACACCTTTTATATATTTAACCCTGGCTACACCGTCTTGCGCATATGGTATTCTTACACGAGGGTTATTTTCCCATAATAGTGAGTATGTTATATATTATGTAAGTATATATATATATCTCTCTTTCTTTATGTTATGTACTACTATGTATATTCGTATAATTCATATTGATTAGGTTGTATTTGTCGTTTTTAGAATAAATCTTTGTATTCATTTCCGATTCTAAACGAACATTTTACACCGCCAACAGCATTTCTGTCTTATCCGATGGTTGACTGGTAGGTAATGCTTTTAGCATTAAGTCTGCCTAATGTAAATTTTTGGCATTAAAGATTAAATAAATAAATAAATGAAGCACCCCAAAATTAAATAGTCCATAAATAAAAAGAGTTTTAGATAATCATACTTTTATTAATATTAATTGACACAATGAGATGACGAATCAGCCTTATAATTTAAATTATTTTATTAACGTCCTGTCTCCTCTTCTTTTCTCTGTTTTTATAAATTCATAATCTCTCTTCCTTTCGCCACCTATATGCAAACGATCTTCAAATGTACTCTCAAGGTAGCCTTGAGAACCTTCATGGAGTAGTTGGGGCTGTTAATGCTGATCTAGCGCGTATTCTGGACTGGTGCAAGGCTTTCGGTCATAAGGTGAACCTGAACAAAACTCAGGCCATTGTCATGGGCAGCTTGTGGTTGGTATCGAGGACCGAATGGGACTCGATGCCACAGATTGTATTTGACGAAGTCCAGATCTCCTACTGTAGTGTTGTAAAAAACCTGAGTGTAATCTTGACAGTTCATTGAGCTGGGAAAAACAGATTGGTGAGGTGAGCAGGAAAGTGTTCGCATCAGCAAGTTCTCTCAGTAGACTATGTCACTTCTTAGCTATACCCACCAAAATTGCTCTTGTGGAAGCCTTACTACTGCCAATTCTCGACTAAACCGATTGTGCTTATTCAGATATTACTGAAAATTTCCTGAATAAACTCGAGCGCCTTCAAAACTTCTGCATACGCATCATCTTCAATTCAATTCAATTCAATTTATTTATTGCAAACCATAATGTAGGTAGGTACACAATCTTCGGGCTACATTTTGATAATTTTAGTATTAATATGAATTTTTGTGTTATTTTTCCATATTTTGTTACATTTCATTCCAATTTATTATCTTTGACGATCTTATTGTGAAAATCCTTCAATTGACTATGAATAAATGTAATTTAACGTGTATTTTTTAATGAGAAATAAATAATCTATCTATCATCAAATCTGTACAATTTAAACCTGCTAAATAAATTAAAAAACAAAATCTTGTGGGGTGCTCCAGCACCCCGAGTAGGGTTCTCCAGCACCCCGCGTAGGGTTCCAGGGTATAAATAAAAACCATCATCTTGCCACCAGCGCTGTTCGTACTGCGGCCGCGGCGGCGCGAACCTGGGCTGCAGCATCAGCCAGTGCCGGAAGCAATTCCACCTGCCTTGTGGCCGCGAGCGAAATGCTGTGTCACTTTTCTACGGAAATTACAAGTGAGTGGAAGGGTTGTACACTGTTTTATAGAATTTCGTTTCACATAAATTGTTTCTCATATTATCGTTCCATCGAATAATCAATACACAGAATAGTTACTTCAAAGAAATTTAAATAGAGGCCTTTGCCCTGCAGTGGGAAGGACTGGGCTGATTTCGATTTTAGACAGTATTTTAATAAAAACAGTTTTATAACAATTGAAACAAGTTATCTATATCTATACTAATGGTATTAGTAAGTTATAATGCTATTTTCCAAGGTGTAGACTTATTTAATGTTTCGTTGTATGGATTCAAAAAACAAATTAAAGATATTTGTGTTCCATCATAGCTTTCAGTTTTGCATGTAACTGATAATCTTAATTTTATGTTGTTATTCTCAGATATATATATATTTTTTAATTTATAGTTAGTAAGTTCCAGTTTGCTCACATTATGTTAAATAATACCAGTGGAAACTTTATTGGTTTAACTTAGTTATTTATGTTAAGTTTGTTCTGATATATAACAACTGTCTGTTTCCCAAATAAATAAATAAAAATAAATAAATAAATAGGCGCCGAAACTGCTGGACCTATTTTAAAAACTATTTTACCAAATAAAGCTAGATTATCAGGGAGTGACTATGTCGTTTTTAAATTTGGCTATACTGGGTGATTATCAAAAGACTTACAAAAACCATGTCTTACTCAGTAAGCGAAAATTAGATTTTTTCGATTGATTTTAATTTAAATTTTTTCATACAAAAATCACTGCGACTGATTTGTATGTTGACCTTGAAATTAAATTTCATCATCAGCCAATCATAGTCCACTGCTGGACATAGGCCTCAATCAATGCGCGCTCTATCCTCAGCTTGACGCATCTAGAAAATAAATTTAACTAAATAAATTTCATTTTCACTAAGATAGTTTCTACATCACATACTGGGTATGCCATATCGTTTTTGTAAGTCTTTTGATAATCACCCGGTCCATCTGAAGCAAGGAATTTAAACCAAAATTCTTGAATCGCAATAACTGCTATCCACTCAGCAATCATTTCATTAATCATCGTTGCCAGGTCATTCTGCAAGGACCACGCCCCCAAACAGAAGGTGGCAGAGAATGTCCTGGTCAAAGCCAGGGTGAGGATGCGAGCGGCCAAGAAGCCACCAGCTCAGGCGGCCGCTGAGGCTGTTCCGGTGCCTGATGATGGTAAGAACTTCTTCGCATCAAACTCTCTTCGAGACGAACTAATTGAAATTTACGCACTCCGTTGGTTTAAAACCAAGCGTGCCAAGTAATAAACAGCTAAAAAGAGGTTCTATTTTTGGACGGAAAAATGAGATTGTTCTAAAGCAAAAACATTAACTCTAAAGTTACAAGCGTTCAAAGGCGCTTGCCTTATAACTTTGGCTTACAGCGTAAAATACATAACCATACAATAATTTATGCGAAATGGAACGCATCTTTTATTCAGAAATTCATGTATCGAAACACCCAAAGTAGAGATTGATGTGTATCCGAACTTTGTTTAGCTCTGATTTATTATTTATATTGCCGGTAATTACCCGCTAAATCTGTAATATTTTCTTACATTTGACATGAAGATGCTTAATAACTGCCCTCATTCTTCTTTCTGCAAAAGTATATGTTTTATGTTGACATCATCATCATCATCATCATCATCCGTGCGGTCTATCCCGGTTGTGAACCCACACTGGTGTGTGGGGTCCTAGGGTCCGACTTTCTTATTTTCTTGGCCCACTTCGCGCGGTCTTGTGCATCCTCAGTGGTGAGTCTGTGGTGATTTTGTTCTGTTGTTTTATGCCTACCACCTACGTGTTTTTTTTTCCTCAAATGTCACGATGTCTAGAAATTTAAATGTTTTCTATTTCTATTCCTGAAAAAATTTAGTTTCCCATCAATATATATTTTTTCTGTGACTTGATTTAATGGTCTGAGTGAACGCCGGCTTCGTTAAGGAATTTTTTACACCCTGTAGATAATAACACCTATATTCCATTCATTATAGCATTAGACAGAAGTAAAAAAGGTTCTTTTTAGGGTACACTATGTGGTAAAAGTACAATAAACATCATTGCTTGTAAGATTTATGCCGAATTTATTAAAATCTACATAAATAGCAGCTGTCACACTTAATTGTTCTCATTTAAAGTAAAGGAACTTCAGAATTTATGAGGCTTTTGCTTTAAAGAATTATTTGGTCTTGCATAAAACTATATTGTCGATGTAAAAACCTAAAACAGGCAGGGGTTTTCATTTTTACTGTCACTATAACTCTACCAAATCTAAAATGTTACATAATCCCTTCATACGTTGTGGCGGAAGGGGTTCAATTTTGCCAGGTTATACTCAGGTATGTTATTGTCATGGCAACGTCAAATGCAAATTGTCATTCATTTTAGCCCCCCTGCTTCTTATTTCTAATGTTATAATGAATGAAGTATAGACACACAAAAAACACGAATGTTTGTCACGGTAGGGGATCGAACCTACGACCTCTGGCGCTAAAGGCAGGATCGCTGCCATTTCGCCAACAGGCCAGTTGTTTTTTTTTTTAAATAAAGGTGGGTAATGTAACGTTAAAGAGTCGAGAATTACATCAGTGAGGGTGGAGAACCGAGCATTAAAATGCGCATCTTGATGGTACATGATACAATGTGAAATATAGTGATACAACTTCCCTGGAGTTTTGCAAGGCAGTTCTGTAATGTAATGCTCAAACTCGAATCTAAAACATTACATTACGAGAGTATGCTCCAAGTGAGGGAGCACCATAAATATATTATCCACTATATCTACCTATTCCTAGATTCTCTGAAAGCTGAAACGGTGTGTGTGATCTGCTATGAAGAGGTGGACTGCTTCCCGACTTTGCAGACCTTCTGGCCGCCTTGTTGCGCCAGAGACGCCTGGTTCCACCGATCTTGTCTTCAGGTAAAATATAAACCAACTATACTAAATTCATTATAACATTCCGCCGTAGCCCACGCCTGCTGGACTACGGCGTCACCCACACACAATTCAACATTTGTTGGCCCGAACTAAAAGGTTCGAAGACTCGTTTCTTTGTCGTACCATCCAGACGTGGAACGCTCTTCCAGCACATGTGTTTCCTTCCTCTTATAGTCCCGGGTTCTTCAAGCGGGGCGGGAAAAGGCATTTCTGCAGGCCTTCAAGGTGAGGATGGCCAGCCCAGTGATTCGTTGAATGACTGGGCTTTCCATCAGGTGGAGAGAGGTCATCTTGACGGGCAAAATAAAAAAAAAAACATTAAAAATAAGAAGCAGGGGTGCTTAAAAATTGATAATTTGCATTTGACGTTGCCATGACGATGACAAACCTGAGAACAACCTGGCAAAATTGTAAACCCCTTGCTCTTGGAGTGCTCAAAAGAATTGCATGATACCTGCCGCTGAATTTCATCACCGCACGAGGTTTTCCCGATGAGTTATAGTATGGAGTTCTTCAAGAGGGGTTTGAAAAGTGTTCAACGCGCGAGTGTTACCCCTGGTGTTGCACGTGTCCATAGGCTGCGGTAACCGCTTACCATCAGGTGGTCCGCATGCTTGATTGTCACCGAAGTGGTATAAAAAAAAACACGTCTTAAGTCGAAATTCCATGTTCATCACCTGGATGGCTGGCGCTCAACAACCGTACATTTTTCGCTTTAATTTCTACCGCGTACATCCAAGATATGAAATGATCTTCCTGCGTCGGTATTTCCTAAGGAATATGACATCGGAGCCTTCAAGAAGAGAGCGTATTCCCATTTAAAAGGCAAGCAACGCATCGGTGACACCTCAGGTGTTGCAGTTGTCCATGGGCGGAGGTGATCACTTTGCATCAGGCGACCTTCCTGCTCGTTTGCTCCCTATTACATAAAAAAACTGAGATATGGCGATATTTTACGCCTATAGAACGTGACCACGCGAAATGCAATGTTTGCGAAAGAGTTTGCAATGGATAAATATTGACTTTGTAGTTTTGAAATTCTTTCCGGAACAATCGCATTCGCATTTGCGAATGTGACATTTGCAACATCCCTGATCTGTACTTATATACACACATACCATCACGACTTTATCCCAAACGGGGTAGTCAGAGGCAAGTGACTGTTGCCGTCATGGTGAACGGAACACTCAGAAGCCCACTTTTCACCAATGGTATTAGAACCCAACGTGGTAGGTGGTGAGCCTTCCGCCGCTATCCGGGTTGATTTGGTTATTTATCGATGATTTTCGTCACCGGAGAGTTAGTCGGAAATTAAACAATGAACACAAAGATTTTGGTTCTGGCCAGATTTATTTATTTATTTATTCTTTGGCGCAGTAACAAAATACAAACTAATACATACATCGATTTTGAGTACATTGTAACATGGTCAAGTTTGCATTTCGATGACAACCGCGCACAACTTGAATTAAAATCTCACTTCATTTTGTGGGAATGCATTTCGAAACCCTCCGAATTTCTCAAACTGTTATTTATTTATTTATTGCAAACCATAATGTAGGTAGGTACACAAGATAGTATTGAAGATAAGTATCAATTATGGACCCTGTAGGGCGCTGCAAATGTAGGAAACAGAGAGACAAATATTAAAATTAACTTTATGACTAAATTATCATAGGACCATGCATCAATCACAATAATCAATATCACATTTATACATTTTCGAAAAATTTCAACATTTATAATAACAATTCAAAATATATTACAATTATTTATATTCAATATATTATATTTACATTTATGTACGTATCTATTTATTTAGTATATTTGATCTGTTAAATATTCTTCAATATCATAATAACAGTTTAAAAGCAATAATTCCTTTAAACCAAGTTCAAACTTTTTATCGTCCGGTTCATCTGCTATTTTTCGAGGCAACTTGTATATCTTAATAGACATAATGTATGTACTGGAAGAGATAAGTTGAAGGCGACAGGACGGAAGAACTAAAACTGTTTACAAATGATGCAGCACCCTGATGAACCCTAGATCATTGCACAACTAATTATAATTTCTGCAAATGCGTGCCTTTGGCGAGGAACAACGTGTCACAAAATAGTCCCCGTTTTGTGACACGTTGTTCCTCGCCAAAGGCACGAAAAATAAATGTTGTCTGCGGTTTGACTTAGCAGGTATTTTCAGTGAAACATGGCCCAAAAGATTTGTGTCAAGTTTTGAGTTGACTATCTTTTACAAAACCAAAAAGCCACCAATATGCCGTCGAGTTTGCAGTGAGTCCAGCTCAAACCTTGCAAGTCTATCGTTGTAAGTCGTCAACGTCTTTCTGAGACCCATCCTAGAACACAAGCCGCGAACAAACCGTTTTTGAAGCGATTCTAACCTTTTTATATGGTTATTGTAGTAAGGTGACCAAACAACACTACGATATTCGAGGATACTCCTGACTAGTGAAGTATACAAAATGAGAAAGCTTTGACTTTTGCGGAAAGGTTTCGTTATGCGGTATATAAATCCCATAGTTTTCCTCGCTTTTAATTCGGGACCACACGATCCGAGCTTTGTACTTATATTCAATTATTTATTTTCAGCGCATGGCTCTGAGTGCAGGGATGCACTATCTGAAGTGTCCTCTGTGTAACGACAAGGAGAACTTCTTCCAGGCTGTGATTGGTCAGGGTTACTATGTGCCTGACAGGTTTGTAATCAGTATTACATTTTGATTTAAAAAAATTGAAAATTTTCTTACTTTTTTTTAACTTTGTTTTAACTTCCAAGTTGTGAAACCAACTTATTATTTTTTAATATTGGTGATTTTTTTGAAAGCGTTTTTTTTTAATGTATTCTTTATTGCACAAACAAGTAAAGTACAATTGGCGGACTTAATGCCTAAAGGCATTTACTACCAGTCAACCGCAAGGTATAACAGAAACATTGGAATTTTGGGCTGTGCAACATTTAAAAATGGCAGCGAGAACAACAAATCTCAGATATGATATCTCAAATATGATCAAACTCAAACTCAAACTCAAATAACTTTATTCAAATAGACTGTATCAGTACTTTAAAATCGTCAAATTTACAGCAAAATATACTAAATAATAGACATAAATACCATAATAATATGAATATGTAAATAAACAGTATACAGACATAATGCGACTCTACCACCGCGTCGGAGTTGTTTCTTGCTGAGAAGACCCGGCGAGAAACTCAGCAGTTACTCTTTTAAAATTGTTTTGGGTTTACAACAGGCGTTAGTAAAGTACAAGCAGTGTGTCATTTTGATACAAATAAACCTAAAAGAATATAAAACAAAGAGAAAAAACCAACCATAAAAGAATATAATAACAAGAATTCATTTAAACAATTCAAAAACAAAAATTGTTAGTCAGTACATACAAACTAGGTACCTATTAACTCTTACAATAAAACATCTGTTACAATAGAGCTATTTAATCCCGCATCGAGCAGAGCGCTTATACCCAGGCATTTTTATCTATAAGGTAGTCTTTTGTAGTATAATAGCCCTTTTTTAATAAAGCTGTTTTGATGTGATTTTTGAATCTATGTAAAGGTAACTCACAAATGGTTTTTGGAATTTTGTTGTAATAATGTATACCTTGCCCCATAAAGGATCCTAAAACTTTTTGTAACCTAAAGAGTGGAAGTGCAATTTTATCCTTATTCCTAGTATTTCTGCAATGTATGTCACTGTGTTTAGCATAGAGACCAATATTTTTTCTGACCAAAACAATGCAATTGTAAATGTATTGTGACGCTACAGTGAGGATACCAATTTCCTTAAAAATCTCCCTAAGTGAAGCCCGTGCACGAAGCTTATAGATGGATCTGATAGCTCGCTTCTGGAGGATAAAGATGGTTTGTATATCCGCCGCTTGACCCCAAAGTACAATGCCGTAAGACATTACACTATGGAAATAACTAAAATAAACTGAACGAGCAGTATCAACATCTGTTAATAACCTATTTTTTCTCACTGCAAATGCAGCCGAACTAAGTCTGCCTGAGAGAGCTGTTATATGAGGGTTCCATTGCAATTTTGAATCTAGTGTGATTCCAAGAAAAACTGTTGTATCTACAAGCTTCATAGTATTACCATCAATTTTTAGACTAATGGGGTTATCTTTAACATTAGGCAACTTAAAATTAATACATTTAGTCTTTTTTGCATTAAGCTGTAGATTATTTACTGTGAACCATTGTAAAACCTTTGAAAGTGCGACATTAACATCATCAAAAAGGTTTTTATTTCTGTCAGTTTTAAAAACTAAAGATGTATCGTCTGCAAATAATACAACATCACAAATATCTTTTAAGTTAAAAGGTAAATCATTTATATATATCAGAAATAGTAATGGACCTAGAATGGATCCTTGAGGGACCCCCATTTTAACTTGTGATCCTGTAGACAGTACGCTGTTAACATCAACTTTTTGAGTTCTTAAACTAAGGTACGAAATTACCAAATCTAAAGCATTATCCCTAACCCCGTAAAAATCAAGCTTGCGTATAAGTGTATCGTGATCAACGCAATCAAAGGCCTTGGACAAGTCACAGAAGACGCCAAGAGCGTTCTGTGAATTCTCCCAAGCCCTAAAGATGTGTTTTAGAAGTGCAATGCCAGCATCAGTAGTAGAACGGCCTCTCGTGAATCCATATTGTTCACTGTGTAAGAGATTGTTCTCATAAAAATGGCTTAATAGTTGTTCTTGAATGATTTTTTCAAAGATCTTACTTAGAGCTGGTAGGATTGAAACAGGCCTAAAGTTACCTGGGTATTGTTAGTTGCCTGATTTAAAAAGTGGTACAACCCTACTGTGTTTCATTAAGTTTGGAAAAACACCTTCATCAACACAATCATTGAATATTACGGCTAAATAAGGGGCAATCACGTCAATTATGTGGCTAACAATTTTGACTGATATACCCCAAAGATCAGCGGTATCTTTTGAATTAATTAATCTGAATGCTTTTATTATATCTAGTGACTCAACATGTTTAAATTTAAAGAATACATTGCAACAAGATACATATACACAAATGTTCCGCTCTAGTTGGTGAGGATGATCAGATATAATAATGTATTAAATAATAATACATTATATATGTATTATTATTTTTAATATATTTAAGTAAATTATATATTACATATGATATTATACCAATCATGCAAATATACTTAAATAATTCAAAATATTGCCCTAAAGAAAGTTAAACAAAAAAGTCAGTATCTGAACTCAATGACATAGTTGACTCAGACAGGATACATCAGTACACACACAGACAGGATTTTAGTGTTTGGGACATAGTTTTAAGACTTCCAACATATTAGCTGGCAAACAGACGAAATTCCATACAAACTTTTAACCACTATTCGTGTACTTGGTGCGTTGTTTTTTCTTCAAATGTAAATTGGAGTCTGAAATAATATCCTTATTAAATTTAAACGACACAATTGGCGTAGTACCACAGATTACTTATTAGTATCCCTGCGTCTGTGTTTCCGGATACTTAAAATCTTGGGTGTCTTCAAGGCCAGAGGGAATAGGCATTTTCTGGGTAAGCGTGTACCACCATCGGCCTCGTCATCGCTTACCACCAGGCGAGACTGAGGCCAAACGCAAACTCATTTTGAATAAAATAAATAAATATTAATAGTTACTAAGTAACAGATAAATTACATCCATAAATCCATGAATGCCTCTAGGGATTAAGTCCGCCAATTGTACCTATTTTTTATAAATGTGCAACTGAGAATAAATAAACAATCCATCTAAAAATGACAATTTACTGAATCCTAAATGCGGGTCACGTGATATGCCAGGGCCTACTCTTTCGATAAAGATGTCAGTAGTCAGTATTTACATTACGTCATCGCGTCAGTTCAACCGCAAGATTCGCGTACAAATGCGTACGCTGCTGTTGACAACCAACTGCCAAATGGGTCATGAAATACCCGGCAACTGTTAGGTGATAATCACGCGAAAGTTCATGGAGTGACAGAGGCCTGGTAGTACTGTAGTGTTACATCATACACTACACCAATTGCTATCTTTCAATTGGTGTGTTGTATGGCGCTTATTTTTTTTTCTCAGAGATGCAGCATGGGAATTAGAACAAAATGCGTTCGCTGAAATCTACGAACGGGAATTAACCTGTGGGCTTCAAGAATGCACGTGTCCCCGCGGCCGCGAATTTGACGCCGAGACTGGGTATGGACAATATGCTTTTCACTTCTCATGCTCTAAAAGTACGCCAATATAGCCCAACGAAGCGGGACTAAAGTGACCGCCTTAGTCTCTAGGGAGTGAAAAGTCATTAGTTTTTTAATTTCCTTCCTGTGACATAGACAAACTCAAACAGCCAGTAAATATACTATCTGTGGAGTGTGGACCATCTTCATTGTGAAAATGTTGAGAGTTTAAGTTCCATGGTTTGTCAGCAAAGACGGTGGCGCCATATGTTTTGAATTGTTAATCTGACTGGTTTAGAAGAAAAAACTGACCTCGTAAATTTCAGTATTTTTGTCGAGTGTGAATTTGTTCGGTTTTAAATAAATTTATTAAGAATGTCCTGTGACAGTGAAGAGTTTGACATCGAGCAAAGAGCAAAAGACATAATAAATAATCATTTGCCGCCAAAATCGCGGAAGATTTACCTAAAAACTTACGAAAGTTGTATGGAATAAGAAACATTTGGTGATTTTTATTTTATTATGTGATGTTTTTGTACTAAATTGACTATTTTTCTCGCACTCAAAGTGAAAAGCACAGTTTGTACCTCGAGACTAAACGCTAACTTAATATACCCTCGGTTTCATTGATTCCCACCTCTGCTATATTACGGCTTCATTAAGTCCCTCGATATAAAACATACTATTATTCGAACTTTTACATGGGGTAAAACAAATATTTTGTTTACCAAAATAAGTTTTATGAACCTATATATAAAAATTATAAGTTATACCAAAATAAGAAAAGTGAACCAAAAAAAGAATAGTTTACCAAATATTGAATATCTAAAATAGTAAATTCGACAACAAATAAGATGTAACTTGTATCTGAAAAAAGTGATGCGTCAACTGTAAAATGTAACCGTATGCCAAAATGAGTAAATGTTCACCAAATTTGACATACCCAATTTACGCGGCAACGCTACCCGAATGAAGTACAACGCTTGCATTTAAATGTTTGATTTTTGGATGCTGATATTTTATAAGACTAACAAAATCTTTGTGTTCATTGTTTAATTGCCGACTATTTCTCCGATGATGGAAAACATCGGTATAAATCAGCATAAGCATATCGATATAAGCTAAACATACCGACGTCTCGTCTAAAACTACACTCAGTGAGCACACTAGCTATGGCTATAAAAATATATAATCACCTACCGGAACATATAAAAGACACAGATAAAGAAAAAGAGTTCAATAATAAACTCAAGCGATTACTTATTATACTACTTTCGCCGTATGATGATATCCCTGACAGTTCATAATTGTCAATTATAGTGCTGTAACGAATGTAATTTAATCGAGTTGGCAAAGGAAATGGAATCGGATTTACCGATTTTAAATTTTCAAATAAATTCCTAATAAGCGGGATAACCGCGTTTTATTCTATAACCTATTAGCCATAAGGCTAATAGGTTATAGAATAAAACGCGGTATTTCGAAAGTAATAGTTAAAAAATAGCACACAAGGCAGAAGCACTGGTACTGATGCGAATGACGTGATTACAAATTACAAAATGGTCGCTCCTATTCATCCATTTTTTGTCGATTCAGTAGTGTCAATACACTATTGAATGGCGTTCCTTTTCACGCATCAGGCGCTGCAAAGATATATTAATTTAATTTCAAATACTTCATTTATTAACGTTTAATAATAATAACAATAATTTACTTGATAAGATTCAAAAGAAAAATACTTTTTTAATAGCTTATGACATTTTCTTTTCCCACTTTCTTTTTATTTAGTTTGAAATAGTATGCGTGACACGGAACAATGAGAACTGTCAGGCATATCATCTTACAGTGAAAGTAGTACAATAAAGCATATTATACAGTCGCTAAGTAATTAAGTGATAAGTCATTAAAATATTTTTTTGAATCCAAAGCATACATAAACAATATATACGTATAATCTGGTTTTTTATGTGTAATAGTTTATTAATGTTAGAAATGTGGAAGTACAGTGCCCTGTATTATATGTCATGTCCAATCCGGACCCATAAATGTGCTATGTATCTAATTTCAAGACCTTCATTATACTTCTGGAGTGCAATAAACTGATTGAATTGAATTGAATTGAAATAAAAGATTGTTAAAAAAAAATTTTTTTTTTACACAGTGTCTACATCACCTACCGAATATGTCATATATTATAATCACCCGATATTTTTGTTTGTTTGAAATTATTTTTTCATAACATTTTCAGGCCATGGGACATGAAACTGTGTCTCCTATGCGGCAGTTTGGGCGCGCACGCGCAGTGCCTGCTCGCGTCTGGGTGTTCTGAGACGCGCTACATCTGCGCCACTTGCAAGCCGGCCGCGCCGGACAACTTAGAAGAACTGGCTATTTCTATCGAGAATGGTAAGTTTTTGTTAAAAAATAAAAAATAATTGTAACAATTCTAATCAAATGTACAAAGGTTTCGTATCTACAGGGTGGGTGACTGGGGATTCATTGGCATCCTTTTAAAATAAGAACCTACTCATGATATACAGTACTTTCCCCAAGTATAAGGCTATACAGGGTGTCCCTATGTATTGGAAGTGAGGATAAAATCGAATAAGCGCCTAGCTGGGGTCATTTCTGACCTTTTTAACCCTATCAATATTGGGCCGATTTCTAACCGTTAAAAAGTTCTGATAAATTTTAGTTTTTTTCAGAAAATCGTCTAAAAAAAAATCCACACAAAAATCATTATTTAAAAAAACATCAAAGGTACCAACTATTTTTTTTGCCAAAAGATTAGCAGGTAATATGTCTTCCTTTGACTTGTTATTTTATTGAGCTAGAATACCCATATCAATTTTAAAAGCTAAAATATTGCAAGAAAAATTCCTAATCAAAAAAATTACTCTATGTTCAAGAAGATGTCGTGAAAAAATTACACAAATTAAATTACATTTTTTTTTCACAACATCTGCTTGAACATGAAGTAATTTTTCTGATAAAGTTGCATATTTTTAACCTTATAAACATCAGTTTTAATACTCGGCATTTGTTTATACGGCTTAAAAATATCAAATTTCGTACCTATTAAATAACCTTAAGTAATAGATACAAAACTGCATATTTTCAAACCTTATAAACATCATGTTTCAAACTTGGCAATTGTTTATAAGGTTTAAAAATATGCAATTGTGTACCTATGAAATAGCCTCATACTCGGGGAAAGTACTGTATATCATGAGTAGGTTCTTATTTCAAAAGGATGCTAATGAATCCCCAGTCACCCTGTATATCTAAAACATCTTTACCAGCCAGTAGCTCTCAGAACATGATTTCTCATTCGTGATCGTCCTAGAACGCGCCGGGGTTTCGTGATCATCCTGAAAATAACCAGTCCAGGTTAATCGGGAAAAGTTTCGGCAGATTCCTTCTAACCGGCATTTCATGATTGTGAAGTTTTGAAAGTCATTAAACAAAAAAAGTAGCATTAACTTTTTTACCCAAATTATGTTTAAAACTTCACTGTTTTCTTAACTATATTTTATGTAAATTTCAATGAGTTACTTCAACGGGATCATACTTAAATGTTCATTCAAAATGTCAGAAGTGTAAAATTCAAGTAATCATTGTATCAAATAAAACTTGACTTTTAGTTCACTGTAAATCACGTTTTATTTGATACACTGATTAATTGAATTTTGAGATTTGAAAAAATATTGTTTTTACCTCGATGTAGTAGGATGATTGGTTGATAATATTGTAATGTTTTTTTTAATAGTCATGTAATAAATCGAATCAAATCAAATTAGATCGATTTATTTGTGAAAACATAGGTAAAATAAAAATACAAGGGGTTATAAAAATTGAGATGGGAATGCTAAGATGGTTTGGACATATGGAAAGGATGGATGAATGGTGATTAACGAAACAAATTTACAAGGCGAGGGTTGATGGAGCTGTTGAAGGGAAGGCCTAGACGGACGTACTTAGGAGAAGTCCAAGACTTGCTCAGAAAAGGTCAGGTCAGGAGTACCCATGTTCCCTGCGGTTAGACGAGTAGAATACTACCCATGTACCCTGCCTGTCGTAAGAGGCGACTAAAAGGGCCCTTGGGGTCGCGAAGCGCACGCGGGGGGGCCTGCGTGTGTTTCGGTTTGCGATCCCGAGGATGACGGTAACGCGTGTCTTCGGACACAGTGGTCTGTGTTATCGTGCACTGTAGTTGAGCTTGCTTCCCCACGAGGCTGGCTGCCAGGCGGCCTTGCGCGCCGAAGGGTCCTGCGAGGAGTCTCCCTCGTTGGGGATCCCGGGTCCCTTCTATTCTGCGCCGAAGATGACCACCGTCAGGTTTTAGTGGGTAGGGGTCTCTGTTTTCCCAGGAGTTCCGAGTCCCACATATCCCAGGTGTCCTGAACCCAGGGCCTTGGGAATGCCTAAATGCATTTCCTGACGCAAAAAAAAAGGTCAGGAGTACCCATAATCGACGAGCATGTATGAAAGGATTAATGAGAGTGGAAGAAGCGCAAGAGGTGTGTCAGGACCGTAGCAAGTGGAAAGATGTGGTCTCTTCCTACCCCGTTGGGAAAAAGGCGTGATGGCACGTATATACAATATTAACGTCCCCTTTAAGTTGCCTCGCCAGGATCGGTATTTATTTATTTATTTGGTACGCAAAACAAATTGCCTCAATACATGATGAATGTCTTATCTTATCTAAGCTTAAAGCTAGAGTACAATTCTTTAATATGTGTACACGACATGCCATGCAATATTGCAGACTTAAAAGTCAGAAGGACTTACTTATGGGTTATTCAATATTATACATTTAAAAGAGCATATAAAAGAAAAATGTGTGCTACTAAATTCTAAGGTCTAAAAAGGATAGACTGAACTTTTGAAGAAGAACAAAAAAAAAATAAACTTGACCCAAATATATCTATATCATGTTTAGATGACAGATCATCGTACAGTCGGCATGTTCCATTCTCGCCAAAAGGGTCAAAGAGTAACTTGGGTACCACACGACCATGAATAGATTGCAGCGGCAATACAATGGGCTCAGTAAATCATGTGACATTGACATCTTCTCAGATAAGGTGCAAAAATTTAAACGCCAAGTATTGCAGTCACCCGTGTTATCGGTGACTTTTTGATCAA
Source organism: Udea olivalis (assembly GCA_947369235.1). Classification (NCBI taxonomy): domain Eukaryota; kingdom Metazoa; phylum Arthropoda; class Insecta; order Lepidoptera; family Crambidae; genus Udea; species Udea olivalis. The sequence continues at coordinate 9,956,124 of OX376367.1, read as the reverse complement.
GTCTTCGATTTTTGGTTTTAGAAGTTTGTTACCCTGCAAAATTGTATTAACTATTTGTAATTTATCTAGTAAGAAGTACTGTGTTCAGTTTTAATAACTATACTACTTTCGCCGTATGATGATATCCCTGACAGTTCATAATTGTCAATTATAGTGCTGTAACGAATGTACTTTAATCGACTTGGCAAAGGAAATGGAATCGGATTTACCGATTTTTAAATTTTAAATTAATTCTTAATAAACGGGTTATGGCTAATAAGTTATAGAACTAAACGCTGTCCCGAAAATAATAGTTAAAAATAGCACACAAGGCAGACGCACTCTACTGATGCGAATACGTGCTTACAAAATGGTCGCTCCTATTCATCGATTTTTTGTCGATTCAGTAGTGTCAATACACTATTGAATGGCGCTCCTTTTCACGCATCAGGCGCTGTAAAGATATATTAATTTAATTTACTTCGTTTATTAACAGTTAATAAAAATAACAATAATTTACTTGTTAAGATTCGAAAGAACAATAGTTTTTTAAGAGTTTAAAACATTTTCTTTTTCTAGGTTTTTTTTTGATTTAGTTTGAAATAGTATGCATGACACGGAACAATGAGAACTGTCAGGCATATCATCATAAAGTGAAAATAGTATAATCAATTGTAAGTTCACAAGGCATGCCGTGGCAGCCTTCAAGTAAGGTGACACTGAACTTTAAGTTTGAAATGTAATATCTCAATAGTATGTATTAGTGTTTATCTTGTTGCTTGTCCTATATACTTAGATAACTAGCTAATATAACGCAGAGAGAAACATGCAGACCTTATTTCATTAAATTTAATATTTTAACTTTGACCTCCTTATACATATTGGAAATGTGTATTTTCGTTAAAAATATCCCCACCTTTACACACAAGCTGATAGCTATCATGCTCAGTCCCGTAATCTCCGACACAGGCATAGACTATTAGCCCCTCTCACGAAGCTACATATTGTTAGTTCGGGACCATACCACATATCGGTAAAGATATTTAATAAATTACCTCTTTTAATAAAGGGTATAAATAGTTTGTCCTTATTAAGTTCTAGTGTCAAAAGATTTTCGCTATCAAACTGTTTTTATTCTGTGCAGGAGTATTTTCAAAGTGTTTAAAATGTGCATGAAAACATAAGTTTGTAAATAACTTACCTAATTATTCCAAAAATATCTTGCAGTGCCCTATAGCAGGGTTCATGCGTATGTACTATATTTTTGTTTAAGACCTGTAACTTACCACATGAAGCATCGGATAAATGAATTATGAATTAAATAAAATATTATCATATTTCCTCATTACATATTATGTTATTTCAGTAATATTGTCTGAGCAAGCGCGCGCGACGCAACACAGCCGGCGGCCGCTCATGCCGAGCCGCATGTCTCTGCGCCGCACCAAGCAAAGGCAAGCGTTGGATAAGTACGTATAATATACCTACATAATAATAGTATGTTTTATATTGAGGGACTAAACCAGAGGTTCCCTAACTTTTTTTCGCATGGACCACTTTCCAAATTTAGCTGGTTCCAGTGGACCCCTTGCACACATTCCTACCATATTCCCAAAACTCGACAAAAAAATAACGCCACCATAGACCCCAGTCGAGTCTACCGTGGACCCCTTGGGGTCCACCTGGACTACTTTGGGAATCAATGGACTAAACGAAACCATAATATACCAGAGTCAATGAAACCGAGGGTATAGGTATTAAGTAAGTAAAAATAGTCAATTTATTACAAAAACATTTAAAACCGAACAAATTTACACTCGACAAAAGTTCTGAAATTTTCGCGGTCAGTTTTTTCTTCTGAACTGAACCAGTCACAGATTAACAATAACAAATGGCGCCACCTTCTTTGCGGACAAACCATGGAGTTGAAACTCTCAACATTTTCGCAATGAAAACGGTCCACACTCCACAGATAATACTTAGATATATTTACTGGCTGTTTGAGTTTGTCTATGTCACATGGAGGAAATTAAAAAACTAATGACTTTTCTATCCCTAGAGACTAAAAGGTCACTTTAGTCCCGTTTCTTAGGGATATATTGGCGAACTTTTAGAGCATGAAAAGTAAAAAAAAAAAAAATCGACCCACTTGCACATAAAGTGGCTCTAATTTCACCGCAATTAGGCACACAATGACACCTGTAATCAAACTGTGACTTTTTCATTGGTATTATTCGCAAGTGAGTTAGAGAGTTTTTTTTATTTCATTGGTTGAGTTGCTTTGTTTTCAAAAAGTTTCGTTACAAAAAAGATACTACAAATAAATTTTTATCTACTAAATAAAATGATTTTTTAGTATTATTTTCTTCACAAGTGTGTTCAAAAACGTCGTATGATACACTTGTGTATTGATGATTACCGTCCTGGGCTCTCTTAAGGCCCTCACCTAACAGTTCGGGTCTCAATGGCGAACTCAGCGGTAATCACCAACATTACACACTTGTACCATAATGTACTACCTCGATAGAGTAGGATGATTAGTTGATAATATTGAAATGTTTTTTTAATAGTTATGTAATAAAAATATATTTTATTAAAAGTTTATTAAAATTTTAGTGTCAGTTGTACAATGCCATTTGGCGTTTTCGCCCCTTAGCCCCCTCTAACCTAAGCCTAGTTTTTTTTCATGTTGACTAATAGTATAGTTTAAAAAAATCTGAATTTATTTTTTCAGAGGTTCCATTTCGACATCACATGGTAGCGAATCAGAAGGAGCAGGTAATTAATAACAGATAGTCATAATGATATAAATAATTAGTGCCCTATACACCTATACAGGGTGTCCCGGGAAACCTGTACCTGTTTAAAAAATACATCAAAAAAAGATACGAATAAGACAGTATTTACCACTTTTTCAGTCTTATAAATGTAAATGTAGTATTCAGCTAACAATGAAAAAAAATTGTGCATGTACCTCTATTTGTGCCACTGTAACCAAAAAAGTAACAACTCAAAAAAAATCGAAAATTCGTAAAAAAAAACATAACTCGAAAACTACCAAAAATCGCGGAACATACATGGGCTCCAATCGATAGGTATTTGGGTCCCCAGACCACAGACCTTCGCTGGTACAGGTTTCCCGGGACATCCTGTATACTGCCTGTCCCACGAGAGTAAAGTTCAGTGAAATCTAGTCATCACAAAATGGTGGGGTATGGCTCAATAACATACATATACATGCTTATCAAGTGCAAAGAACAAACTCAAACGTCTATACAGGGCTACTTTATAAACACCATCCAAATTGAACTATAAGGATCTAAATAAATAGATAAATACCTGAGACAATTCACACCCAGATCATCTGACCCCAAACTAAGCAGAGCTTGTAATATGGGCGTCAGAGACTGATAAACATACTTAAATATTTCTAAATACATACTTAAATAGATAATAACACCCAGACACACAACAAATACAAATGTTCGTCACACAAATATTTGTCATGGATCGAACCCGCGACCTCCGGCGCTAAAGGCAGGATCGCTGCCATTGCGCCAACAGGCCAGTCAAAAAATGACAAAATACGTATTATTCTGTTCGACAACCTTCAGTATTAAAATGTTGAGTTATTAATGTTATTATAACTACTCAAAGGTATAAAAAAATCACTAGTTTCGTTGATACTGCGCAACGTGAGCGGCGGCGGGCTCGCAGCCTCTTCAACTCCCGCGCTTTATTCAGAAGTTGAAATTTAATTTTGAATAATAACTACGCCACACGAATAATCTGTTCGAAAAAAATATAATAATATAAAAGTTAGAAAGACCTATCCGTTTTTTAAAAAAGCTGTCTTCGATCGATGCCTAATGTCTGGGAAAATTTTGGATGGTGTTATGGGGAAAATGAAACTGGTATTTTCCTGCATGAATATATACAGCGTGTAGTGAAATTATTATTTCCAACATTATTAAAAGTAAAGGCATAATATTTACAAAACAAAGTCTGCAAAATAATAAGTCTACTTGCCTGTTGGCGCAATGGCAGCGATCCTGCGTTTAGCGCCGGAGGTCGTGGGTTCGATCCCCACACATGACAAATATTTGTGTGACGAACATTGGCATTTGTTGTGTGTCTGGGTGTTATTATGTATTTAAGTATGTATTTAGAAATATTTAAGTATGTTTATCAGTCTCTGACGCCCATATTACAAGCTCTGCTTAGTTTGGGGTCAGGATCTTGGTGTGAATTGTCCCAGATATTTATTTATTTATATTTATTTACAATTAAGATATCTTCTTCTATCTGTCAAAATCTAATCCAACACAACATTTTGTTCTTAATATTTACATTTTATAAGCGGCCAGGCGCATGCAGGAAGATTGCATATTGTCATCTTGTCGCCACAGAGTTTATAAAGTAACCCTGTATATATAAAATAATTAGTTATACCACTTATAACTCAAGAAATTTTTTATGATTTTTGTGTTTTCGGATTTGTCTACATCAAGAATAGGGTAATGAGTATTAAAAACATTGGGAAATTGACTGAAAAAAAACATTTTTCCATGCTAAATGTTCACAGCTGGCAAGCATTTGCCAATAACTTTTGACAGCCCGGGTTCGTCATCATCACTAACCCGCATTTAGCAAGCGTGGTAATTACGATTATAAACTGTGGCAGACTTGATTTCAATAAAGGAGATCTTTGCCATACAGTGGGACTGAGTGCGAGTTACAGTGAGCGATGCGACTGACTTCACCATCGCGTTTTGCGAATAAAACGCGTTTTTTTATTATATTGCCCGTCGAGATGACCTCACTCCACCTGATGGTAAGCGGTCGTGAGGTCCAGATATGAGGCTGACAAGCCCAGTCATTCAAACGAATCACTGGGCTGGCCATCCTCACCTTGGAGGCCTGCAGAAATGCCTTTTCACGCCCCGCTTGAAGAACCCGGGACTATACGAGGAAGGAAACACATGTGCTGGAAGAGTTCCACGTCTGGATGGTACGACAAATGAAAGATGATGATGGCCTTAATGTTGCCCGAATCTGCCGCTAGATGGCCCTGACTCGATTCCATATTTGACATTTACGTGCTCGCAAAACGCGATGGCGAAGTCATTCACTTCTCTCACTGCAACTTGCACTTAACACTCAGTAATTTGGCTAATTAATTTACTTATCTTGTAAGTATTTATTTCTAGCACCATCAAATCTCACCTCATCTCGTCAAGACTTGAACTTGAAAACCCCAAAGCACCCAATGAAACAAGAATCTTCAAATCTTCTACAAAACATAGACAACAATCTGTTTTCCCCACTCAAAATGATCGAGCGCGGTCTGAGAGAGAAAGTGAGGAAGATTGGCGGCGAGAACGTTGTTCTAGAAGAAAGGATCGTGGCAGAAGTTAGACAGAAGTTCAGGAAGCCGAAGCCTTTGAGTGAGAAGAGGAAACTTGTTGAGTGAGTTATTTTGAGTTTTTGCTGTTTTTACTGTTCAGTATCAGTGTTTGATGGAAGTAACGGAAAATGTGAAATTGTTAACTTTAGTGGATATCAAACGCATCCACAGAGACGAAGTCACAGAATAGGTAATAGTACTCGGTACAGAAGGTTATCTCGAGAAGCGCGGACAAGTAAAAAAGTCTCCTTTAATCTTAGAGGTTCGTGTCACACTATCACTTTTTAATATGTCCGTGCTATCGATCAAGGCCACGTTTAGAGCTTGCACGTGGAATTGAAACTTATTTCGTAGCACGAGCGTTCATATTATACTGTGCGCCGCTGAACGTAACCGATTTAAATGTCAGAGCGCAGGGCCGCAACTTGCTGATTTAATTAATAACTTTTAAAAAAGTGTTACTGTAATCAATATAACATCGTTTAGCATTAGTTGTGGTCATAATTATTCACAAACAATTAGTTATAAAACAAATCAGATACAAAAGATTGAATAACGCGCTCAGCGGCGAGTGCGCGAACCCACTGTCAGATACCCCAGAGAGGAGCCGCGCGGCCGAGCGTACCTAAACTTTGTAGTGACACACCCCTGTCGTAGGATAGCACATCTTTAGTAGAAAAGAGCCTTAGGAGGATACAGAAGTGCCGTTTTTCCATACAAACGTAGTCCCCTGTTTCCTCTCTGGATATTGCTAGTAGATAAATATATTTTTCCCAAGAAATCCTTGGCCACTATTGGCATGTCCCTATGTTTTTATTTTTTTGATAAACTAATTATCAAAAAAGATATGACCCTTCGAAACCCTAAAAAAATTTACAGAGTTTCCGCTGTGTTCGAACATCCATAAGATTAATTTGATTAGATTATATAAAAAAAAGGAAACCATAGGAACACGGCCTGAGAGATACCTTTTTAGTACACCTTACAGCCTTTTTATTAGCTTTATCTGTGTACATACGAATTATTTTAATTTGTGTTTAGACACTACTATGCTATACCGGGTGATTATAAAATAACTTCCGAAAACGATCTGGCATACTCACTAAGTGATGTAGAAACTGTCTAAGCGAAAATGAAATTTATTTTACTAACTTCCATTTCAAGGTCACCATACAAATCACTCGAAAGGTCAGTATTTTTTGTATGAAAACCTCAAAATTAAAGTTTTTTGAAAAAATCCAATTTTCGCTTATATAGTTACTATACACCTGGTATATCCTCGAAACTTTAAGCCGAGTTGAATTTTAGTCGTTTTTGCTCGTGACAACAAGTACCCTTGGCAGACTGTGCCCCAAACCATTATCTACCAGTGGACACAAGGTTCAACAAAGATTTAGAAAGTCAGGGCCTTGCAAACCCAAAATCTGTCTGCATTTTCCGTTATATTAGTTTAGTTACGTGTTGTGTATAGTATGTACGGTATTAACTCTGATATCATAAAGGTGCTCCCTCATTTGGAGCATTCGCCTGTAATGTAACGTTACAGAGATGTAGCATTACATACAGTGCGCAAACTGTATTTTTATAAAATTCCAGCATTACGATGGTGAGTGGAAAGCACCAAGCATTATACAATGTGTAATATTTTGATACATTGTGAGGCAGTCTTGTATTGTAATGCTCAAAATCGAATCTGAAACGTTACATTATAGGAAAATGTTCCAGGTGAGGGACCACCCTAAAACAATTATGTAAAACTAACTGTTCCCTCTTTTTTCTAGTGACATATTAGACGATTTGATGAACAGAATTATTAAGAAGGAAAATCCGAAAGTTAAAGAACCAATTAGATCCTGGCAATCGCCCAAGAAAGAAGCCAATGAAGAGACGAGCCAACAGATACAGGTAAGGTTTACAAAAGGCAATACCTACTATACCGGGTGATTATCAAAAGACTTACAAAAACGATATGGTATACTCTGTAAGTGATGTAGTAAGTAACTATGTTAGTGTTTTTTTTTAAGCTTTTCATACAAAATAACTGATTTAGTATGGTGACCTTGAAATTAAAGTCAATTAAAAAAATCGTTTCTGTAAGTCTGTAAGTCTTGGTATTTGAACCTTTACTAATTAAATATAAATAAATAAATAAATATGCGCCTAAAAACACCTCTTGAAATGGTCTGTGTTACGAGGTACCACACAAGGAAATAAGCCAGGGGCGTCTCCCAGACCCGAGTCAATTCAGAAAAGATCGTATCCTGAATTGACCCGACCGGAAATCGAACCCGGGACACTACGGAATTCGAGGCGAGAAACCGTGCTACAGCGCACTACGCCAATCGTGAAACTAACTACTAATTGGGTATTTGATATGAGCTTTCGATTATAGAAAAATTGGTATAAAAATTCCAATAGCACTAAAACTCCCCGAAATATTGCAATTTTAAAAATCATATTTTTTGGACTTGCCCAAAACGCTCCCTACAAACGGATGGAAGCTTGTGACTTCACGTCTCTCTGCTGCAAAACATTTTGTCTGGTAGCTATACAGGGTTACTTTATAAAAACCATCCAAATTTTTCCCAGATATCACTTGAAGACAGCTTTTTTTAAAAAAAAGTGTATGTCTTTCTAACTTTTACATTATTAACTTTTATTCGAACAGATTATTCGTGCGGCGGTTACTTATTCAAAATAAATTTCAACTTCTGAATAAAGCGCGGGCGGGGAGATGAAGGGAGTGCGAGCCCGCCGCCACTAACGTCGCGCAGTATCAACGAAACTAGTGTTTTTTTCATACCTCTGAGTAGTTTATCATAACATTAATAACTCAACGTCTGAAGATGTCAAACAGAAAAATACGTATTTTGCTATTTTCTCATTAGATACTCATATTTCAATTTGTATTGATAAAATAAAATAGCCCTGTATAAAACTTTGCGGTTTGGAAAATAGTTTTTTGACAAAATTTGCTAAAAATCATGTAGATTATCGAGAATGGTTTATATATTTTTAATCACTACACTTTCAAAAAATTAACTTAACCACCCATTTTTGAGGGCCATAAAATAAATTCTACTTAAGTTATCAAAGTAAAAGCCAAAATGACCTTTTTACTGCATTTTTCCATAATATTGAATAATTTTAAAAATCCGATAATGGTGTCTAATACCCAATTGTTAATGTAATGAAATTAACTAAACTATGAAGCGAACTGCTATTTTAACTCACTTAATTGCTAGGCTTTATTGAAGATTTATGTTCGAAGAATATCCTTTTCTTCGTATTTAAATACTGGACATAATCTCCTTTGTAATTTATTGCAAGATAATGTTCTTTCTTGCATTTTAGTATATGTCGCTTAAACACTCTGCCTAGTTTAAAGATGTTCTAAGAATAAATTGCTCAAGTGAATTTGTCCTATTTTTGCTACAGGATGAGAAAACTGTCACTCCCAAACGCAAGTCTACAGAAGGCCTAATACTTTCCTTCAGCCCAAATAAAACACCCACAAGATCTAAGAAAAGCCTGCATTTAGAACCCGTCACAAGTCCTTTAAAATATGATGATATTGATGAAGTTCCAAAACATAACCAAATAGAAATAAATAGTCTACTGATTGTAGATAACGCAATACTTTGCGAAGAAGAAGACTCTATTAAGAACTCTATAAATCTAAAAGACCTTACCGAGGAACTCGGAGATGATGCTGCAGCCAGTAATAACTTCGAAACGAAAAAAGAAGATACAAGTAAAGAAGATGAAACTGTACAGAATTTGAATGAAGATGATTCTTCTAACAGTACTTTTCAGTTACCATCGGAGTTTGTCGCGGAAGAAAGCGATAATAGTCTACCAATCTTCGATACTTCAAAAAAACTTAAAACAGTCGAAAACTTAAAGGACTCCAGTATGGAAATTTCAGAAAATGATGACATCATCAACATAGACGTCGTCAAGATAGACAACGTCGAGAATAGTGATGTTTTGAAGAATTTAAACATCAAGAGTCCCGCTAAATCTGAAAAAATCACTTTGAAATTCAGCACGAATGACAAAGAATCGCTTAAAAGCAATAAAATGAATATAGACTTAGAAAGTTTTAAAAACCGTTATCTGAACGAAGTTGACAAAGACTTAAAGTGTTCGTTTAGGCATAAGCATGATGACAATTATAGTGCAAGTAATGGTAACCTGCGCACTGCTATAGATTTTGCTATAGACGCTGCCATGAAAACGAATAACCGCAAACGCAAACGCGAAACGAAGAAAAAAAGGGCTAAAAAGCGAAAAATGACAGAAATAAAGTTAAAATACGACGTAGAGCATAAGAAAAGTAATAAAAACCGTAAAAAGATTAAACGTAAAGGCGAAACTGAAGTTTCTATTCAGAATGACAGAATGAAAGTTAAAATAAGTTTAAAAAAACAGAAGTTTAGATTAAAAATTATGCAGTCTAAAGTTAAAAATAAAACAATGAAAAATACCACGAAATCGCTAAAGCAGTACGTTTTGAAATATCCGAATGGTTCGTCAAATGAAATGATTGCTAAGCCGGAAAAGGATGTGACTCCTATTAAAAAAAAGTATGTTAAACAAGAGAAGTCTCCGGATAATCTTGTACAAACTTCTATTCAAAGCTTCTTCAAATCGAAGTCTCCTAAAGAATGATTCTCATCATATTTGACTACGATTCTGCTAAGTTTTTGAACTCCAAAGGGAGTCTCATGTTTTTGATATATTTTTAACGTCATATTATAATTTTATGTTATTTTAGTATGTGACATCATATTTTGTAGTAAGTTTGTCGCTGTCGTTTTAAGATTTTGATTCATGCAATACGCGAGTAGATTCGGCAGATTTAATCTAGTTTGAAAATATGTCAAAATATTAGGTGTGTAGAACTGATGAACAAATGTTTTAACGATTAAAGTTTTTTTTTAATAGACATTTTCCTTTAAACATTGACATTTTAAAGACACACACACATTCACATTATTTAAATAAAATTATTATCGTACGGTGTTCGAAGTTCATTTACTAATTTTAAATTACTGTCGACTGATTATAGTTAGATTATTATATGGCTAATTTTCATCGGAAATAAAAGCGGTTAACAGGAAAGTCCGTTTCGAACTTTCCCGCGTTTATACAAACATTGCCAGGTTATCACAAAATGTCTACTTATTAGTAGTGTAGTTTTAAGTTTAGAAGCATTATTAAATATTATTTTGTCACATTTAGTCCTGTTTGATTAAATATGAAATGATAATTACCAATGTCTTTTACATGGTCGGGGACAATTTGCCTTGGATAGGCACCCAATGAGACTTTTTATATACATATTGTTTTCTTTATTTGTTCAGGAATTGTGCGTGCCCCACGGGCATTTTTTTCCTGATAGTTTGTTCACAATAAATTCAGATTTGAGAGAAAGTTTTTGAGCTTTCCGGGTGGCTACTAACTCATAAAAAAACGGGCTATTTGCAAATTTTCCTAATAATAGATGGTGGTCTGAGAATTGTTGGTTAGCATTCAAGCTGAGATATCTTGTTTTTGAATGGTGGCTTAATTGATTAAAAGTATATTACTGGAAACATTATTTTTTGCTATGAATCAAACCCCTAAGTTAAATTTGAATACCCTTTTAATTCTTCGAATCTTTTTAGACATTTGGTAGTATTCTGTACACATAACACATGTATGCCACTTTTTAAGGTTTTTGAGATAAAAAAATAAATATCATGTCAGACAGAAGTGTTTCATTTTTGATCACCTTATTACTCAAACAATATTTACAATACGCAAAATAATGATAATAGTCCATTTCACCAACGAAGAGTACGGTGACGATGCGCTTTGAAGTTTCTTGTAATGTACTTGTAGTTTCAGTAGAATCGGATAAATATTAACCAATTAAATATTTTACCGAATAAAAGTAGATGAAATCGCTTTTCTCAACAATTTTTTGAAAATTAAAAGAACACGTTCATGGATTTAATATTTTTTTCTTCCTCCATTTCTTCAAACTCTACTACTCTACTTGATACGTTACTGACATTTATTATTATTATAGATTGAAGACGAGTGTGATGCCTATTGATCACTATACACACGATTTTTATAATAATTGTCTTATTAGTTTCGTGTTTATGGCATAAAACGTATTGAAAAATAAAATTATAAGGAAAGAGTAAACGAGTCAGGAAACGATTCCATTTATAACATGAACAATATTTTTATTGTAACCGGTTTCATTTGATGGAAACGATTTCACTTTATTTGTGTCAATCTCTACAACCGTTCCAATTTACGCGTGTTGTCACTATAGTTAATTTTTCAATTTGTATGTTTTAATTTCAATGTAATATAATAATAATATGTGTAATCTCTTTTGCATTCTATGAGTGCAAAAAGTTCAAGCCTAATGTTTCCCAAAGTAAAAACTATTAATATCTGTATTTTTTTTAGATTCACATGCAGACTGTAAAGTTTAAAATGCAAAATTCACGTGGCTGAAGTATGTAGCTATATCAGTAATAGGGTATTCTACTCTGTTTGAAAAAGTACTTTAAAATGTAGATTTTCCTAATAAAAAGCCACAAAAAGTACATTTCGTCAAAATAAACACGTTTTCTTGCCATAAAATAAAATTTAATTTTAAACCTTTTTTATTCCTGCGAAAATGCTGTCAGACATTTTGGACAAAGCAATCGTGTATGTATGGGCCGTCGGTTTCTATCAACGTCAAGATGATATATAGGCATGGAACGAATATAAAAACAGGACTGATAACTCTAAAAAATTGCATTTACGAAAATGAACTGTACTGTTTGCGATTAAGGTGTATTTTTGATTACGCCTTTTCATCATCATCATCATCATCCGTGCGGTCTATCCCGGTTGTGAACCCACACTGGTGTGTGGGGTCCCAGGGTCCGCCTTTCTTATTTTCTTGGCCCACTTCGCGCGGACTGCATCCTCAGTGGTAAGTCTGTTGGCACGTATGTCACCCTTAACGACGTCGAGCCACCGCTTCTTGGGTCGACCTCTTTTTCCGGTACCTGGCGGGGGCGGCATGGCCAGACATTTGTTGCCTACGTAGTTTGCCGATCTCCGTGAGACGTGACCATACCAACGAAGGCGGCACTCCTGCAGCTTCTCTGCGATATGTCACGAACACGAAGGCTGCCGCGGATGCGGGTGTTACGCACGCGATCTTTGCATGAGACTCCACACATGCACCGCAGCATCTTCATTTCCGTGACGCGCAGCTCCTGCTTGTGTCGCTCTAGTAACGGCCATGTTTCACTGCCATATGAAAGGACAGGCCAAATTATTATTTTATAGACCTGCCCCTTCAGCTTGATCGGCATTTTGGGGTCACAAATGACACCAGTCACCTCACGCCATTTTGCCCGAGCCGCGGAAATTCGGGATCTGACGTCGCTGTCGATGTCTCCGGACGCGCTTATCACAGATCCCAGGTATTTGACACGGTCCGTGCGCTCGACCACGTCAACTCCTATGCGGGCGGACTGGGGATCTGTGGTGTTGCAGGCCATGTACTCCGTCTTCGCCACATTAAATTTGATAACGTCTTTTACGGAAGTTAATCCGAGCCGAGAGAGATAGCAATCACAGAGGCCGTGTGTCTCGTTCTTTCATCCTGCTACACTAAAAAAAATTTGTTAATTAAACATTTAGACTCAATAATCTCCGTTGAAATACCTTTGTTTGAATGGCATTTTGATGAATTTAAGTTACTGCATTATAATCACGTTAATTTTGTAATTAGTTTCTGATTACACACATATCATTTAATTTTATCAAATCTACATTTTGCTTAATTTTCTACTGGTAACTCTTAAAATGTCATGGAAGTGATAGATTTGACAGTTAACGTATTTGTTAAATATCATTTTGACGAGATTACTTTATTTCTTAGCAACAGTTTAAAATAGGTAGTGAAAAAGAGTTGCGTTTATGCTTGCCCAAGTGAATCATATAGTTGTTGCTATATATCTTTGCACGGGTAAGTTAAAAATAACATTATTATAAATCTAACAACTATGTTGTCCATGAATTCTTGCATTGTGTGGTTGAGGAAGGTCCTACTTACTGTACTGTTTAATAATTAATAATTGTAGTCTTCCGAACAATGAATAAATGTGACAGAAATGGCTCAGCAGTATACACGTAAAGCCGAAAATTACAAAGAATTTATTCGTATGCAGTCGTCCCTTCAAACCTTCCAGCTTTTGCAATGCGAATTCTCTTCAATTATTAAAAGATAACGACGATTGCTCTCGTAGAATATTATAAGAATATTTTACTGTTTTAACTATCCATTTACAGGACTTCTGTGTATTAATATAGGTATGTTTATATTTTTGTTTTGAGGATTTAAAAAATAATAATAACTGAATAAATATTTGCAATCTATAAACTGGATTTTATGTGTACGCGCGGTTAATCAATATGGTACACTTTTTTTAACTACACGAAACGTACTTTAACATTACTTTCGTGTTTGTTTATTTACAGCCCGAAAACAAAAAAAATAATAGACGTTCTCAGCGATATATTGATACAACAGCCAGAATCGTTCACTCCTGAAACGAAAGTCCTTCATCCTGCCAACACTATAGAAACTCCTGTTATTGCTGGAACGAGTTCAAGCAATATAGAAGAACCTCAAAAGAAGGTCTACTTAAATGTGAAGGAAGTCTGTGTTCAGACAGTTACATGTTTTAATCCCGTAGAAGATGATTTAAAGATAAAAGGAAAAATATTTTAACAAAGGCTAAATAGGCGTGACAACAAATTAAAAAACTTACAATCGCTTTTACTTTGATTGAAGAATATGTTGTAATAAAAAAAATTTTTTTCGTGTACTGTTTGTATTAGTTATTTCGTAATTCAACCAACGGTACCCAAGCAAATCAACGGTAGACACCTACCTACATACATGTGAACACTTGATTTTTGGCTAAAATTCGACCAAATAGCTCAAACCAATAATAATTATACGTTTTGCTGTGAAATTAGTAACAAAAAAGATGCAACATGCGATGTCTCACATAGCAAAGACCTTTTTGTCACCCTATTAGAAAGAGACCTATAGCCTTCCAACTACATATCTCACTCGGCTCGTTTTTCAGCTGCGAGTGCTCACTCCTGTTTGTATATTAGGTCCATGTTTAGTTATAGGTACTTAACTGTTTACACTAAACTGAAAGTTTTTGCTCTGAAGACGGCACCTACACCATGGTGGCTCGTGTTTTAGGTCACGTGATATACATACAGTCACCGATAAAAAATTACGACTTTTAATTTCAATATAATAAAACAATCCTGTGCTTTTATGACACAGAACCAGTATATTTCTACATAAATTTTAATTTTAATCCCAATTCAAACTTCATTTTTACTATTGAAAGTACCCTATTGAGTTGATTATAAATAAAAAAACTACCATGTGAATGGTAGCTTCAAATCCAGCCTATTACGACAACCCCGGCTCATTGTTTACTACAACGCCAGAAAACCAAAACAAGTCTAAATCCAGTCAGTTCAGTCAGTTATTTTTTGTGGCTTCTTTATATTTTTACATTTGAATAGTTTGAAACAGTTAAGCATCAATTTCTTGCTAATATCGGGTTTGTTTTAGAAGTAGGATCAAGCGAAACACCATTTATTTGTTGTTTCATCGATTTTCATAAATAGTTCTTTGTCCCGTAATAAAAAGTTACGCGGCGTTGCCGTTCTTGTATCATCAAACTTCTAATTAGGATTTTTCAATCAAACTGGAGTTTGAGTTGAAGTTAAGTTCAATTTACAAGTTCTACAAGTAAAATTAAGTGAAATAAATACAAAGTTATGCATCAGTGCCTTGAAATGTATGAATTTGAACGATACTCGTTTTCTGACGCAACACCCAACTGGCAACAGCGCACGGAATCAGACTGAATTTTAACTTGCTGATGTCTTGTTAAAAACCCATCGGACACCACTCCATTCCACACACAAATCTTTGTTTATGAGGTAAGCTATTTTTCAAGTTTCGATCTAACTTAAATAATATACAAAATATGTGAAATCTCAGTTTCAATTTTCCCGCGGAATGACGTAATTTCGGCGGCGATTCGCCATCTTTGAATTTATCAATCAGTCATCTGTCATTTGATTCGTGCGTAAGGTGTAAAACAAAAATCTCCTCTATAGGGTGGTTTTTATATAAAAAACCGCCACGGAAGCATCCGGGTAAGTTGAAACTGCTTTTTCTTTACTGTTTTGATTTAGTGAGTGATTTTGCGGTGAAAATATCTTTGTTCTTGAAACATAACCTAGCCATCACTGTATACCAGTTTTGAGGTCATCCAGCGTCTTCTTCGGGGCGAAATTCCGTTTTAGCGTAAATATATTTGCATATTCAATGTCACACCAGCCTGTTGTGCTAGAGAAATCACGTTTACAACTTATGAATCAACCTAGAATTTTGTAGAAAGTTGGTAGGGCTATAACGGCTGCTTTTTATGGCTTTTAAACATCATTCTTTGTTCTAGAGCCTTCATATACTGAATTAGTTTATTTGCGCCTACATCAATCCTAAATATAGGCCATCAGTGTACTAATTTAGCAAATTTTTTCAAACAATATTAGCAAAACTGTTGCATGAGTGGTTAAATCATTATGACATCATTACCTCAGTAGCTCTCAAAGAGAATATCTGTATATTATACAGTTCATTTCATCTATAACAGTAATAATTATAATAATAAATAAGCTGGGTTCGAACGAAGGTTTTCTTCTAAACTAGGTACATGCTTAGTTTTAAAATAAGCTGGTTTGTTACCCAGGTACCCCCAATTTTATACCACAAATGAGTCATACATAACCTCACTTGCCAAGCTGCAATTCAATATATTTATTGTACTATAATTTGATGGTAACTTTTAGCTACTTATTTTTTTGATTTGAGCAGATTTATTTCCATTTGGTAGGTATTTTGTGTAGAACACACTACATGTTCCTAATACTCCATCTAAAGCTAGGAAAAGATATAAGACTCTTTTTAAGTAAATTAGAGACAGTTAAAAAATAGGTGGAAAAGCAAATTAGTATTAGTTTTTTATTAAATTGCCATCAAGGTTACAATAAAACAAGGTAAATGACTTACTAACGTTTCATGCCTGCAAACTTGCAATGCAAACTTAAATAAAGGTGACAAACGCATGCACTGAAATCACTGAATGCAAATAAACATATTGAATGGGGAACAATACTGCTCTTTGATCCTGACAGAGAGCGTTCTAAGCGACTGAACCTAAATTATCTGTCAAAGCTGTCAAATGCCATACAAAATAAAATAGAGCAAGTTTTTAAAAATCATTGTGCTTCAATTTGCTGCTTTCGGTTGTAAAAACAAATGGAACATGTATTTCCAAACGATACTTAGCAAAAAAAGTTATAGGAACAGTCTCGTAGGAAGAAGGTGTGTTCCCAAAGGGATATGACATCGGGGCCTTCAAGAAGAGAGCGTATTCCCATCTAAAAGGCAAGCAACGCATCAGTGACACCTCTGGTGTTGCAGTTGTCCATGGGCGGAGGTGATCACTCTCCATCAGGTGACCTTCTAGCTCGTTTGCTCCCTATTACATAAAAAAAAAAAATTAGAAAAATTAGAAGCTTCCGACTCATTGAGGTTATTTTCTGATTATTTTAAAACCAGTGACTATTATGGTGAAGATATAGCACAAGTACTCATTATGATAAAATATTGTATCCGCTATTTCACTGTTGCAACAAAAACTGCACTTTTGTGGCAT
Organism: Udea olivalis; assembly: GCA_947369235.1. Taxonomy (NCBI): domain Eukaryota; kingdom Metazoa; phylum Arthropoda; class Insecta; order Lepidoptera; family Crambidae; genus Udea; species Udea olivalis. The sequence continues at coordinate 9,938,904 of OX376367.1, read as the reverse complement.
AAAAATGGCTGTGGCTTAAGTGATTTTGTAGGTTTAAAGCTGACAAATTAAAAGTCTCTGGGAACACATAATTACATGCATATCGACACGTCATGTCATGTATTAAACTATTCGTTCTCAGAGTTTGAAATTTAATCGAAAAAAAAAAAATCTTTATTTGTTCAATTAATTGAGTTTTATAAAAAGATACAAAAGATTTGGATGGCTTCATATATTTCAGGCAGCTGGCTATACATTTTGAATCCTTCATACATCATATTCCTTTTACCGTAATTTGTATGTAGTGTGTATAATTGTATGTCATCGCAACACCTGATTTTCATAAGCGTCAGTAAAGCCCTAAAGATACTGTTTTATTTGATTTTCATGATCATTTTAGTAATCTACAACTATTTTGTGTGGTCTTGCGTTAAGGAAAACCGAAAAAATATATGTTTCGTTACACACGAATGGTTGGGCTGATGAAACAACGTTGGCTTACAATTACAACGTAAAATACACTAGATAAATTCGCCAGGTCTGTTAACGGCCTCGGTAGCTCAGATGGAAGAGCAGTCACCCGGATTGTGATAGGTCGCGGGTTCGAATCCCGCTTGAGTCCCAGGATCAGTTCGAATTTTTCTGTTCTATCTTTGTGTAGGAAATAGAGCATTGTTCAATGCCAAAAATAAAAATTCACTTATAGTAAATTAAAACTGATAATTTAACTGGCCTCTTGGTTCGATCGATTAGTCTTGGTTGATTCCAGTCTAATTGACATTAACATGCTCGCAAAATGCGATGGTGAAGTCATTCACTTCTCTCACTGCAACTCACACTGCTTAGTTTAGGATGAGATGATCTTGGTGTAAGACCTAGAGCCCTAGACGGACGTACTTAGGACAAGTCCAAGACGTGCTCAGAAAAGGTCAGGTCAGGAGTACCCATAATCGACGAGCATGTATGAAAGGATTAATGAGGGTGGAAGAAGCGCAAGAGGTGTGTCAGGACCGTAGCAAGTGGGAAGATGTGGTCTCTGCCTACCCCGTTGGGAAAAAGGCGTGATGGTATTTAAGTATGTAGGCACGCCTACATGCTGCCTATACCGCCAAAGACTGGGTTCAATCCCAACTCACTCACACATTTAGGTATTATTCTGTCTGTTGTTAGCTTGTCAAGTATGTGATCTCGACTCCCATAGTAGGAGCACTGAAACATAGAATTCTAGAAGAGTATAATATTGAAAATACCAATTCCCTGATGAGCTATTCTGTTATCAAATCAATCTCAACAGTTCCCAAAAAAATACTTGCTTATCAATGTTAAAAAATAATCTTCAGTTCAAAAGCTGTGATTCAGTAATATACCAAGTAAGTTTTTATACCGGTAGGAAAATATGTGAAATATTCCTAATTTTTTTTTGCCATGCACTGATAACAGGTACAAATCACGCAATCATAAATTTATCATTCAATAAAGAAGAATAAAGTACGTCTATTACAACCGCGCACAACATGCAATAATAACTGGGTACTTAAAATAAATGAATACTAGATAAAAGTACTATTACCCAGATAAATAACAAACAAAAACTTTGACGTTTAAGGCGGTATTTCAACCATTGCTCCATCAGGCACGCCAATATTGTGAGCCAAAATTCGCCAGATTTCAATTTCAACCAATTGCTACAGTTTTTACTTAAAACACTGAAAATGTTTTCAAGCAGAACATGAGTTCAATACAGCCACCTCATTTCAGTGATAAGGATTTGGGACAAGCTACTGATAAGGGGGTTTCACAATTATGTTATAGTGTTGCAGCCTACTTTATTTTACTTAGTTTATCTGAACAATTCATAAAAAAGCAACAGTCTCTAAAAATACACGTACGGGCACCCGGCGGATCTACTTGGGTGGCCCACCAGGCAGATGCCACACGCACGCATCTGTCCGATAGTCATGTCAGGACGGTTCCGCCGCACTAACTGCGTATCGTCAGTCGTAGTTCATCTGAACAATTCATAAAAAAGCAACAGTCTCTAAAAATACACGTACGGGCATACCCGGCGGATCTACTTGGGTGGCCCACCAGGCAGATGCCACACGCACGCATCTGCCCGATAGTCATGTCAGGACGGTTCCGCCGCACTAACTGCGTATCGTCAGTCGTAGTTCATCTGAACAATTCATAAAAAAGCAACAGTCTCTAAAAATACACGTACGGGCATACCCGGCGGATCTACTTGTGTGGCCCACCAGGCAGATGCCACACGCACGCATCTGCCCGATAGTCATGTCAGGACGGTTCCGCCGCACTAACTGCGTATCGTCAGTCGTAGTTCATCTGAACAATTCATAAAAAAGCAACAGTCTCTAAAAATACACGTACGGGCATACCCGGCGGATCTACTTGGGTGGCCCACCAGGCAGATGCCACACGCACGCATCTGTCCGATATTCATGTCAGGACGGTTCCGCCGCACTAACTGCGTATCGTCAGTCGTATCACCTCACAGTTGAAGTGAGGCCTGTGCCCCATAGTGGGACTATTATTTGTTGAAAAAGCAGGAATGGATGCGTATTTCGTAATACTGATGAACGGAAGACCGAATATTAAATTCCGAATGCTTTGACCGAATGTTCGTAATCCCGAAAATTTACTTGACCCTAATCTTAGAGTCCCGAAGTAAAAATAATTTAAATAAGGGTACAAAATAAATGAAAATTAACTCATTTGACCCCGACTTCACGTAGTCTTGTCTGTTCTACTCCTAAAGTCTAGTTCAGAGCCATGACAGAAGCCATATATGTGATATGGGGATATCTGTGTGCCATACTTCATTTGGGCATTTCAAACATCAGTATTTTTACCGTCGGTATTTTGAACTTTCGGGAATTCGAACATCGGTATTTTAACTCTCGGTCTTATAAACTTTCGGTATTCAAGGCGTATCCAGCGACCCATGGAAAATAAGGTTTTAAGGGTGTTCTCCCGCGAATATTCAGTTTGTTATAGCAACTCCTTAGTATGATTTGAATAGGCTTATTGAGGCTATTGTTATCGCGGACTTATGTCCTTGTTTATTCACCCTAACTGCGTAGTTAAACGCAGCTGTTGAAACATTGATTTTGCGTCGTGATCAGCTTTGTGCGATTGATATTTTATTTATTTACAAAGAAGGATATCTTTGGCATTAAATGCAGTAAAATACCTACCACAAAATCACTTCAGTCAGATACTCGTAAGTCTCATGTAAGTTGATTTAATTCTTTAATAGTAAAAAAGTTCCTAAAACTGAACATAAAGACCATATATTATAAACCAAAGACCAAAACCAACTTAAATTTACAAGTGCCAAATAGGCCTTCGCCTTCGGGTTTTTTGCAAGATTCAGAAGTAGGTATGTCCTAAAGATAAGATATGATTTCTTCATTTTTCTTTTAGTAGGTAGGGTTCAAGGGATCCCTGCAGTCGTAATGGATCTGCCAATCTGGATGCAAATACCTCCACCTCTCAAATTACTGTGATTAGCACAGTACGGTTTAAAGCTAATCATCATCAATCATCCATACTAAAACTGTCTGGTGCTTTGTATTGTAACACGTGGAGCTGGTGTTTGTCATTTGAAGTCTTCTTGCTGACTTCGAAAATTCCGCTAAGCCTTCAGGGTCGACAGCGCACGATTAATGCCTCTAGCTAGCACGTATTCGTAGGCTGCGGTAACTGTTTACCATCAGGCGGTCCGCATGCGTGTTCTCCACAAACTTTGTATAAAATAGTACATTATTTAAAATCAAAGCTCGCAATTCAACCTGCGTTAGTAAACAGCCTTATAAAGTCTTACAAGTCCATACATTCAAGGTCCTGTATCAGTGCGTAAAAACTGGTCCACCTTGTGAGTTTTTGCTTTGCTGTGCCTTTATCATGTAAGTATGTTAATTCTACTACGAAAATATCAATACTTTGCTATAAGGCAAAAATTACACCTCTAAAATTTTGATAATTGATTGAAATAAAGAATATTTTATTTTAGGTTCGAGGTACTCCAGGTCCGGTTACGGTTCCTTCCTACGGTTCCTTACGGTTCCTTCAGGACAAACAGTTCCAATATTAACTTATGATGTGCCTGAGCATTCATGTTATGTAGATATTTCATAATCTATGTTTGTAGTGTTCATATTCATACTATAATATTATGAATACGCGGCCTCAAGTGGGACCCCAACCCTTATCATCCACTATCCGTTTTGTACTAAGTCTGCGTTCCAAAACGAGTGATGAGGAGGGAAAATCACTTGAACCCGTTCCAAATTGAACCCGAGTGAAATCGAGGCTGTACGGGCAGTCACCTGACAGTTTCGTAGTTGTTTCGGAACGGGTTCGGGTGACGTTTATCACTGACAAGTGCGAATTCTATCGGTGCCCGGAAGCCATATAAAATTTACCAGACTGCTGTCAGACGAAGGTTTTGTTCGTTTTTTCTCTTTCTATCCGACTAGGGTGAAAATCACTCGGTTGACGACATGATTGGCGTAGTGCCCTGTAGCAAGGTTTCTCGCCTTGAATTCCGTGGTCTCCCGGGTTGTATTACCGGTCTGGTCACAACAGGAAACGAGCTTTACTAAATTGACTCGGGTCTTTGTGTGCTGGGAGACTCCCCTGGCTAATATCCTTGTCTAGTACCTCGTAACAAAGGGATATTTTGTCCTACTTTGAGACCATGACAAGTGCTGTGTCGTCTGAGCATATTTTTTATAAATTTGTTCGTACAATAGTTTTGGCTTGCGATTTTCCCATTTTGTCCAGTTCCCGTAGGAATACCCCCTCCTAGTGGTGTATATACTACTACCAAGTGATCATGCTAGAAGGCGACAGCAGTCACGTAGGCAGAGAGATGCGCACAGGCACAACCTCGACACGAGGTCATGCGTATGCGTCGCGAGTTCGCGACAAGGATAACGGGAGAATCGGGTCAAACTGCGCACTTAGGGTGACCTCAGAAAGGTTGAGATAGTCCTAACAAAAACCTTTTTACATTTATTTGATCTATATTATATGCTATTAAATAAATTTCGCAAACCTGTCTTAATTTACTGCCTGTACAAAAAGTTCGCAATAGTAATAGCGTGTCTTCAGCAAAAAACAAAATTATAAGTTTATTTATTCTGCATACTAACAATGTAAGGTAACAGACTTTCTCTTTTATTATATTGATAACTACGGAGTTGCTGAAGCGGGTAAATTTGTGCAATTGTAAGCATAGCGTGTGTAACAACGTAAATAACGTAATAACACGTAGTAACGCTGTTATTTCCCTCTGAACTCAAAGAAATGCGTAAATGTTCCTTTGACTGTATTCTGAATTTATTTGTTGTAAAACAAAACAAAGTTCAAAAGAGTAACTATCGAGTTTCTTGCCGGAGTCTTCTCGATAAGAAGCAACTTCCGAACCGGTGGTAGATTCGCATTATGTTTATATAGAATATGTACTATTATTGTATTATTTTATTTACCTCTAATAACGTTTATATATTTTTTTTGTGAAATTTGACATTTCTTAAGTGCTTCTTTGTAAAAGCTTAAGTGAATAAATGATTTTTTACTTTACTTTACTTAAATAATATCAATCAATAATCATCTAGGCAACTAAAATAAATAGAAAAGGCCAATTTATAGTACAATAATATATATCTTTTTTATTTAGGCAGTTTCTGGGTTCAGAAACAGGTAAGCCTTCCTACAAAGGGTCGATACGGAATTTTCAGCGGGCTTTAAGCTCTCGTTATATAAATCCAAAGCCCTCTAGTTTAGCCAAGTCCAACAGAATACAGGGTGACAGGGCAATTAGAACCAATGCCATGAAAGGGGTAATAATATTATATAACTACAACTATGTGTACGTATAGCTACGTGTGGAGGAGACGTCGCCCGCCACTGCTGGCTGTGCCCGTGGCCAGCACCAATTTGTACAGCAAAGCGCCTTGTTCGTACAATCCATTGGGTGAACAAAGTTCACGAGCGGGTTGATGTGCGGCTCAGTATATTTTAGATAACATAATGTATGTGCGCAAAAACTTGCATCTGTTCAAAAAAAACAGTGCCACTCATAAACATAATACCAGAAATAAAAACAAATTGAAAACTCCCAGTCTTAGGCTATACAAGGTGGGAAACTCATTTGTGGGTCAATCTGTAAAATACTTTAACAAAATACCTCAAAGTCTTGTTGATCTACCTCTTCACAAGTTTAAGTCTGCAATTAAAGCAAAGTTAATGAAACAAGGTTATTATAATGACTTGATGATGATTATAATTACTTGAACGACAAAAGTTTGTGGTCATAGTAGGAATAATCTGCTCCTCTGCTCAATGTTGTGTTCTTTTTTCTACTCGCATTGACTGTACTCTGAATTTATTTTTTGTAAAACAAACAAAGTTGAAAAGAGTAACTATCGAGTTTCTTGCCGGAGTCTTCTCGATAAGAAGCAACGTCCGAACCGGTGGTAGATTCACATTATGTATATTCACGATGTGTACTAATATTGTACTGTTTTATTTACGTTTATTATTATTATTTCTATATACTTTTTTTGACATGTCATAAGTGCTTTGTACAAGCTTAAATGAATAAATGATTTTTTACTTACTTACTATGTATTTTCGTGCAATCTAAGTATCTTGCAAGGGTAGTTTTATGTATTATATTTATTATATGTATATTATGTTAGTTATTTTTGGTTAAGTTTTTTATAAATAAGATACCATGTATTGCCACACTATCGCATTGGGCTTAGCCTGTAAGGATAGATGTTAAGGGTTGTACATAACAACCTTGCGAAATTAAATTTAACTAGGACCCTCTAGATTTACGCCCTTTTACAACTGCCACGGATGCCATAAAATTTACGTATAATTGTACCTTATGCTATTGCTAGAATTAAGACATCACCGATCGCAAATTACCACTAGCATGCAAAATAGTACGAAAGATGTTATAATCAATGTCGAAACGAAACGCGTCGACCTTCAATTCGCTACATCGCATCTTGTTTACAATTCTCTTGTGTTTTGGTTATGAAACTTAACTTTAATTGAATGGGGTATATCAAGCAAGGTGTTGAGAAACCGGGCACGAAGCTTACACTTACACGAATTCGGAAACAGCCAAAATTGAGCAGTTATATTTATTTTGATGTTGAGGTTGTGTAAGCGATAATGAGATTCAAAGAAGATAGTCAAAATTGTATAGTTAGATATAGCCGTACTGTTTATATGACACCAGAATGTCGATAGTCTATACATCAGTAACAATTTATCAAAAACTACTGCCTATTTGCCTTGAAATTCAATATCTCTAACCGAGCTATCATTTCAAATCACCACTACGGGTATTAACTTCAATTGACTTCGAACTAAGGAGTAAGGTTTCCAATTCCATATGCATGATTTTACTGACACCACAGCGGTTTTGAGAATCATGTGTCTATGTTGGCGTTGCGGTAATTATAATTATCCAGTATCTCTGGATAGGCTATAGTTACATCGGCACGTGTATTAAATGGCCATTATTATAATGTATGCAAACCCTTATCACGGTAATGGTATCTTTTACCGTGCCTTTATTAATTCTAAACTCATTATGAAGAGGAAAAATTGCTATGTTTGTAACGAAAACGTAACGTAAACTCGATAACTTTTCGACCGATTTTGAAAATTCTTTCACCAATATAAAGATACATTATTATTTATAAGCTAGTTATTTATTAAATCTAAATCAGTTTTAACACTATTTTCACTAGTCTTAAGCACTTTTTTACTTTTTAAGAAATAAGGAATTTCTTGGTTTCACAGTAAACAATATTCTAGTGATAGCTTCACTGTTTATTTGCGTATCGAAAACATTACGTCAATGTTGAAAATTTCAAGAACGTTCAGAAGTTTTGTAATCCGTTGTGTCAAAGCCATGGACGCTAGCCAGACTTTTTTAGAACTAACGTAACAGTTTAGGTTCAAACCTGCCTGTTTGACCGTGGGGTGAGGTCAAGAATCTGAATTCATCAGTACGTTTAGGAGTAGCATTGATATGAAACTGGTGGGTGTCCACGGTCCAGTTCATGGGAACCTATTTGTATCTTCGCTGTAATGTAATGTTGTTCATCAATATTCTAATAATATACTGGAGATTGCCCGCAAAATCGTTAATACAGAAAGAGAACTGCATCGTTAACATATATTTTCTGCCACTTCAACTTATCCGCTTCTTCGGTGGTCTTCCTTTACGGAAGCTGCAACGACTGATCGTTGAGTGATTCGAATTTTCTGAGGCCATCGTGAAAGATTACGTGTCTGATCCGTAGGTCATCACTGGCAACACATTCTGGTCATATACCTTCCCGTTTAACCCTTCGCGTTCTAAATGATAACAATGAAATATGCCTGTCTAGACATGTGCACACAGATGTTTGATGAGATAAGTTCATGTGATGCTATCTTCCTATCGAAGACTGAAGCCTGTTTTCTCCTTACATTGTATGTTTTATTAGTCCATATTCAATATGGCGGCCAATTTACACGTTCTAATTTCGAACCTCTATTTCTGACGGTTATTGGCGGGAAAGTGGAGCGTTGGCCGCTGGAGATTATACAAAATGGCCGACTTTGGGTCGAGAAATATCTAAATTTGTGGTCCTTATACGAGGGTCATTCAATAAATACTTAGCCTACAAAAAGTAAACGAAAATTTTGGAATAGTGGCAAATTATTTTTCAACATAGTCTCCTTTTAGTTCGATATACTTAGCCCAGCGATGCTCCAACTTTTTTAACCCGTCCGAAAAATAGTTTTTGTCAAACTCTGCAAAATAGGCCTCCGTGGCGGCGATGACCTCCTCATTTGATCCATATCTATTCCCGGCGAGTGATTATTTCAGATTAGGAAACAGAAAGAAGTCACAAGGGGCCAAATCTGGAGAATACGGTGGATGGGGCAGCAATTCGTAGCGTAATTCGACCAATTTGGCCATGGCAACGGCAGACGTGTGAACCGGTGCGTTGTCGTGGTGAAACAGCACTTTTTTCTTCGCCAGATGGGGTCGTTTTTTCTTTAATTCGGCGTCGAATCGGCCCAATAAATCGGCATAGTAAAGCCCTGTAATTGTTTTACCCTTCTCGAGGTAATCGATGTAGATCACACCTTGTGAATCCCAGAAAACGGTGGCCATAACTTTTCCGGCCGATTTTACAGTTTTCGCCTTCTTTGGAGCACGTTCCCCGGTCTGGATCCATTGTTTTGATTGCTCCTTGGTATCTGGTGTGTACCAGTGGATCCAGGTTTCATCGACGGTCACAAAACGACGCAAAAACTCCGCTGGATTCCGCTTAAACAGCGCCAAACACGTCTCCGATGTGGTCTCACGGTTGCGCTTGTTTTCCGGTGTGAGTAAACGCGGCACCCATCGCGCCGACAGCTTTTTCATGCCGAGTTCCTCGTGAAGAATATGATGCACTGTTCCTTCTGAAATGGCTACAGTCTCAGCTAGCTCCCGAACCTTCAATCGGCGATCTGCCAATACGAGATCATGGATTTTTTTAATGTTTTCCTCCGTAGCAGCTGTTTTCGGTGCACCTGGACGTGGTTCATCAAAAACCGACGTACGGCCACGTGCAAACTCGTTGAACCAATTCTTGACGGTGGCCATCGATGGAGAAGAGTCACCGTACACAGCATCCAAGCGCTCTTTGATTTCGATGCGCGTTTTCCCTTCCAAAAATAGGAATCGAATCACTCACACAATATTGCTCTTTTTCCATTTTTGTAAAACCGATCGACACGTTCGCTTCCATAAGTTGTCAAATTAAAACAAATGAAGGGATTTGAAAAAAGAATTAAAAAAGAATGTGCTACACTGTGGTAAAACTCTTTTGAAACTACAGCGCCCTCTGGCGATGAGGCTAGGTACTTATTGAATGCACCTCGTACTCACAGTCCTCGGACTTTCTACACGTTAATATGCGTATTAGAGCTTTGTTTACATTTCTGAGATGATTCATTTTCGTATTTGGTAGATGAAGTGATGTGTTTGGTGATGCCATTCTCGAAATTTGAGTCCTGCCACGGTTTGCTTGTTGTAGTATTAAAAGATCCAATTTGTTAAATGCGTTTCATGATTCCGGAGATTAAAGCCTGACCTCTTCTGTTATATGCGCCTACGCAGAGGTTAAAATAAATAAGACACTGTCACTGTTCTGTAAGAAACTAAAAAGGTTTGGTAAATTTAAACGAAATTGAGTGGTATTGTTCTTTATTTTTCATCTAATTGATATATCGGCCACGATCCGGTAACTTATCCTTAATGTTAAAAACAATGACTATCAGCGTTTTTTAATATTCCTAATTCAGGTTAAAGTACTACGGTCAAAATTAATAATAAATGAAAAACGAAAAAAAAAATCTGTATCTTTTGGAAAATCAATCCTCGAGAAGTTCAAATAAACTGGCCTGTTGGTGCAATGGCAGCGATCCTGCCTTTAGCACCGGAGGTCGTGGGTTCGATCCCCACCCATGACAAACATTTATGTGACGAACATTTGTGTATGTTGTGTGTCTGGGTGTTATTATCTATTTAGGTATGTATTTAGAAATATTTAAGTATGTTTATCAGTCTCTGACAGTCGTAGTACAAGCTCTGCTTAGTTTGGGGTCAGATGATCTTGGTGTAAATTGTCCCAGATATTTATTTATTGTTATATTCTTATTAAATAAAACTCCTCCACGCGGTCGAAATTGCTTGTAAAGGTTAGCGAAGAAGTACAAATCAAATAAATGTTTATACTAAAGTCCGGAGCCACCCAAATCTCAGCTACCAGTTAATTTTAACTCAAATAAAGACCTTGGCGACGAACTAACTAGACGGTGAGGCCCGAACGTCAAGTTCATAGCGTTTGCGTTAAAAATAGCCAATACCGTAGCCTTGACCAACATCAGCTAACGAATGTTACGAATATTGATAACGTTACGTTAAATTTCTGACGATCATTCGACCCAGTTCCGTTTGGAATGTTCGAAAATAAGTATTGAGTTCGAGAGAGAAAAGTGAATTCATATAGATATTCTTAGGGACTCACATTTGTATTTTTGAAGGGCCGACTTAGTGCGATTCTTGAACGCGCGCTCACTGTCTAAGTATTACAATGTGTGTTGTCGGTGTGTTGTGTGGCGAAAAAAAAAAAAGAGACTAGCAGATACAACATGTATCGCCGAATTTGCACAAAGGTGCGGTGTGTGGTGTTTCTATTTTTTTTAATGTGTGCTGAGGTTTACTATTCAAAACGCGTTACTTCTGCTACGCGTTAAACTCGTAATGGCTCATTAGGTCTTAAAGTTTGTAACAGGCGTCTCCGACAAATTATTGGGATCTTAAAATAATGTATAACTTAACTAGGTACTTCTGCACAATTCCGGGATTTTCCCAGTTTTTCCGACCACCTGGCAACCCTAGCCAGGTTCGGTCAGAGGCGCCAGAGCTATGCCGTGAATTCTAACCCGAAAACTAGTATCATTACACAATTGTTTAAACAATAAACCGTTTAGACGCGTATTGTGAAACTCGCGGCTTTCTAAATAGCGCGTACGGAATTCGTAATTATGCGGTTGGCACTGCTTTTGAAGTGAATAATTAAAGAATTATGAAAATTTGATTTTGATGATATCAAATTTAATGCATGTTAACAACAGGATTGTTAATTAGAAAATTCTTTAATTTACCAATATATCAAATGTCTGATGTACGATTCCATTGAATTTGTGATTGTTTAGTTTCAGAATGTGACTCTGAATTATTAAATCAATTAACTTATACTTGTTAAAATTAGTAGCGGATAGCAACCTTGCATGACGGTGAAAAAATCTCTTAATATAATATCTAAATATTTAAAATAATATTTAATAAATTGGACAGGGAAAGGGTGACTATAAATCCTGAATATAAAAGTCCAATTCCCTAAATATTTTGGATTATTTATATTTCCTTTATAGACAAAACTCACTAACCTTAGCTTGCGTGTTTGTTATTATTTATTGCAGGTATGATAAACATAATCTGTATCTTTTGGAAAATCAATCCTCGAGAAGTTCAAATAAACTGGCCTGTTGGTGCAATGGCAGCGATCCTGCCTTTAGCACCGGAGGTCGTGGGTTCGATCCCCACCCATGACAAACATTTATGTGACGAACATTTGTGTATGTTGTGTGTCTGGGTGTTATTATCTATTTAGGTATGTATTTAGAAATATTTAAGTATGTTTATCAGTCTCTGACAGTCGTAGTACAAGCTCTGCTTAGTTTGGGGTCAGATGATCTTGGTGTAAATTGTCCCAGATATTTATTTATTGTTATATTCTTATTAAATAAAACTCCTCCACGCGGTCGAAATTGCTTGTAAAGGTTAGCGAAGAAGTACAAATCAAATAAATGTTTATACTAAAGTCCGGAGCCACCCAAATCTCAGCTACCAGTTAATTTTAACTCAAATAAAGACCTTGGCGACGAACTAACTAGACGGTGAGGCCCGAACGTCAAGTTCATAGCGTTTGCGTTAAAAATAGCCAATACCGTAGCCTTGACCAACATCAGCTAACGAATGTTACGAATATTGATAACGTTACGTTAAATTTCTGACGATCATTCGACCCAGTTCCGTTTGGAATGTTCGAAAATAAGTATTGAGTTCGAGAGAGAAAAGTGAATTCATATAGATATTCTTAGGGACTCACATTTGTATTTTTGAAGGGCCGACTTAGTGCGATTCTTGAACGCGCGCTCACTGTCTAAGTATTACAATGTGTGTTGTCGGTGTGTTGTGTGGCGAAAAAAAAAAAAGAGACTAGCAGATACAACATGTATCGCCGAATTTGCACAAAGGTGCGGTGTGTGGTGTTTCTATTTTTTTTAATGTGTGCTGAGGTTTACTATTCAAAACGCGTTACTTCTGCTACGCGTTAAACTCGTAATGGCTCATTAGGTCTTAAAGTTTGTAACAGGCGTCTCCGACAAATTATTGGGATCTTAAAATAATGTATAACTTAACTAGGTACTTCTGCACAATTCCGGGATTTTCCCAGTTTTTCCGACCACCTGGCAACCCTAGCCAGGTTCGGTCAGAGGCGCCAGAGCTATGCCGTGAATTCTAACCCGAAAACTAGTATCATTACACAATTGTTTAAACAATAAACCGTTTAGACGCGTATTGTGAAACTCGCGGCTTTCTAAATAGCGCGTACGGAATTCGTAATTATGCGGTTGGCACTGCTTTTGAAGTGAATAATTAAAGAATTATGAAAATTTGATTTTGATGATATCAAATTTAATGCATGTTAACAACAGGATTGTTAATTAGAAAATTCTTTAATTTACCAATATATCAAATGTCTGATGTACGATTCCATTGAATTTGTGATTGTTTAGTTTCAGAATGTGACTCTGAATTATTAAATCAATTAACTTATACTTGTTAAAATTAGTAGCGGATAGCAACCTTGCATGACGGTGAAAAAATCTCTTAATATAATATCTAAATATTTAAAATAATATTTAATAAATTGGACAGGGAAAGGGTGACTATAAATCCTGAATATAAAAGTCCAATTCCCTAAATATTTTGGATTATTTATATTTCCTTTATAGACAAAACTCACTAACCTTAGCTTGCGTGTTTGTTATTATTTATTGCAGGTATGATAAACATAATCTGTATCTTTTGGAAAATCAATCCTCGAGAAGTTCAAATAAACTGGCCTGTTGGTGCAATGGCAGCGATCCTGCCTTTAGCACCGGAGGTCGTGGGTTCGATCCCCACCCATGACAAACATTTATGTGACGAACATTTGTGTATGTTGTGTGTCTGGGTGTTATTATCTATTTAGGTATGTATTTAGAAATATTTAAGTATGTTTATCAGTCTCTGACAGTCGTAGTACAAGCTCTGCTTAGTTTGGGGTCAGATGATCTTGGTGTAAATTGTCCCAGATATTTATTTATTGTTATATTCTTATTAAATAAAACTCCTCCACGCGGTCGAAATTGCTTGTAAAGGTTAGCGAAGAAGTACAAATCAAATAAATGTTTATACTAAAGTCCGGAGCCACCCAAATCTCAGCTACCAGTTAATTTTAACTCAAATAAAGACCTTGGCGACGAACTAACTAGACGGTGAGGCCCGAACGTCAAGTTCATAGCGTTTGCGTTAAAAATAGCCAATACCGTAGCCTTGACCAACATCAGCTAACGAATGTTACGAATATTGATAACGTTACGTTAAATTTCTGACGATCATTCGACCCAGTTCCGTTTGGAATGTTCGAAAATAAGTATTGAGTTCGAGAGAGAAAAGTGAATTCATATAGATATTCTTAGGGACTCACATTTGTATTTTTGAAGGGCCGACTTAGTGCGATTCTTGAACGCGCGCTCACTGTCTAAGTATTACAATGTGTGTTGTCGGTGTGTTGTGTGGCGAAAAAAAAAAAAGAGACTAGCAGATACAACATGTATCGCCGAATTTGCACAAAGGTGCGGTGTGTGGTGTTTCTATTTTTTTTAATGTGTGCTGAGGTTTACTATTCAAAACGCGTTACTTCTGCTACGCGTTAAACTCGTAATGGCTCATTAGGTCTTAAAGTTTGTAACAGGCGTCTCCGACAAATTATTGGGATCTTAAAATAATGTATAACTTAACTAGGTACTTCTGCACAATTCCGGGATTTTCCCAGTTTTTCCGACCACCTGGCAACCCTAGCCAGGTTCGGTCAGAGGCGCCAGAGCTATGCCGTGAATTCTAACCCGAAAACTAGTATCATTACACAATTGTTTAAACAATAAACCGTTTAGACGCGTATTGTGAAACTCGCGGCTTTCTAAATAGCGCGTACGGAATTCGTAATTATGCGGTTGGCACTGCTTGTGAAGTGAATAATTAAAGAATTATGAAAATTTGATTTTGATGATATCAAATTTAATGCATGTTAACAACAGGATTGTTAATTAGAAAATTCTTTAATTTACCAATATATCAAATGTCTGATGTACGATTCCATTGAATTTGTGATTGTTTAGTTTCAGAATGTGACTCTGAATTATTAAATCAATTAACTTATACTTGTTAAAATTAGTAGCGGATAGCAACCTTGCATGACGGTGAAAAAATCTCTTAATATAATATCTAAATATTTAAAATAATATTTAATAAATTGGACAGGGAAAGGGTGACTATAAATCCTGAATATAAAAGTCCAATTCCCTAAATATTTTGGATTATTTATATTTCCTTTATAGACAAAACTCACTAACCTTAGCTTGCGTGTTTGTTATTATTTATTGCAGGTATGATAAACATAGATGTTACAAAAACAACATAATTGATTATACTTTCAAAATGCAGTTACAACAGACCACAAACGAGTTGAATAACAAACCATAAAAATGCCAGAAACTTAGAAAGGGAAAAGTTAAGTAATACTTAATATTAATTGCTATGGTTCGTGAATAACAGAACCTCTATGTAGGGGAATTCACAAGAAAAAAAATTCTGAAACGTAACCCTTAAAACTGTAATTTTAATGTGCCGACTGGCTTGTTGGTGCAATGGCAGAGCGATTCTGACCTGGATCCTGGAAGGTCATGAGTTCGATCCCTGCCTTGGACAGACATATATGTGAATATGTCTATCGGGGTGTCTATTCAAGTATGGCATTGAGAAATCTTTAAGTATCAGTGTACTCTGTAAGCCAATATCCATCCATTGAAGCGATGACATCATTAAATGACGAAGGCCTTTGCCCATTTGTGCTTGTTATATGTTCTACAATATTTGTTCTACCTACACATATGAACTAATTATCTAACATATTCTTTATCCCGTAGGGATAGACACATCTTTTGCCCCATCAGTGGGACAGTTTATAGGCTGATTAGTATTACTATAAGTTCATTATTATTAGTCCCTGTCAATTTCCTTCAAATCCAGTAACGCACCCTATGAATTGTTGCTGGGCTATCAACTGACACCATGTAAGAGTTAATAGCAGCTATACATAACATTTTAGGAATTATCAAGTACTTAGTCGTTTCAGAATTTGGCCGCTAATAAAATTAGTTTATATAAATAAATAATAAATAAATAATAAATATCCCCGCACATTATTCCACACAGCGCCATCTAGCCCCAAAGTAAGCTAATTAAAGCTTGTGTTATGGGATACTAGACAACGGATAAACATACTTAAATACATTTTCTTTTGTAAATACATACTTATTATACATAGGAGACACCCAGACCAGTACAAACAGACATGTTCATGCACACAAATGTTTGTACTGTGCGGGGATCGAACCCGCGACCTCTGGTGTAGTAGCCAACTTCTTAACCATTACACCATGTCGGTCCTTTTTTGTTTTGCTTATGAATAACACAGATTCAACAAACAACTCGTTCCAGTGTATGACTGTGAATGCGCCAAGAATTTTCCGCGCGGCCGCGTTTTGTTTTTTATAGTGAAAGTGCCGGCAATATAAGTTAGTATATGACAAAGAACGATTGTAATTGACTGTTCCCACGGGGGAAAAAACTAGATATTGCGGATCGTTAGTCACCCTAGCAAGAGAAAAGATGTTTTCTTTTTTAAAACTGGGCATTAGCACTTATATCCGTGCTAACACTGGCTTGTAGATGGAAGAAATAGTACCTATCAGATACAGTTTAAATATAATACTTAACCACAAAGATTGGCGTAGTGCGCTGTAGCGCAGTTTCTTATCATAATGTCTCTAGTGTCCCGAGTTTTATTCCCGGTCAATTCAAATTGGGAAATGCTCTGTTTTAAATTGGCTCGGTTTTGGGTGTGCTGGGAGCTGCGAGTTGGGGCACGCGGGAATTTGGTTAGGCCAGGCCATTTGCCAAGCTTTTTTAGCGTTGTCTAGTTCGAAAATTTCTGATGTCGGAACGGAACGGGAAAGAATTTTTTTGGTCAGGTCGGATGTGCTGTAAGCAGACGATAAAAAAGCTGGTAGAGATACACTTACTGGCTATTTTCTTGTCTGGTACCTCGTAACACAGGCATGTTAATCCTTACTTCGAGACCATGATATGTGGTGTGTTGTCCGGCGGATATTTATATGTGTATTTTAGTCAAAAACACCTGTTATTCGGGCATCTCCGTGCTTCGGAAGGCACGTTAAACAGTTGGTCCCGGCTGACGTCGCAAGACATCAGTCGTAAAGCCTAGTCAGAGGCTAATAAGGTGGCTTGATAACATCTGACGGTAAGGTTTATCAGTGGCCTTATATTCACCTCTCCAACAATCTGCACTGAGCCCGCATGTTGGAGTATGGCTCGTACCACCTCATAGTTGAGGTGAGGCCTGTGCCCAGCAGTAGGACGTTTAAGGCTGTATCTGATTCAGTCAAAACCGAATATATCTATAGAAATAGAATATAAAATATTTTATGTCTCGGACATCCTCCTCACGTGGTTGCCTGGCCACTTTGAGTGTAATTTGTGTGGAGGGAAGCTGTAATTTAAGGATCAAATGAGTATATTTTTGTCACGAAGATCTTCATGAAACTATTGGTTTCTTACGTAAGAAATATTTTTAGTTGCAAGTTGCAATGTATACTCAAAACAAAACTGACCGTTACGAAAGTAATTAAATAAAATCATCATCACCTACTAAAGTCATCGACCCACTGTTTACGTAAACCCGTGAACGGATATAATCGGCCACTGAAACGCGCGTGGTCTGCGGCTTGCGCAGCCGATCCGAGATAGCGTCGCGCGATCGCCGGATTTAAATAGATTAGTTATAGAATGTAAACAACTGTGTTTTTCGTCAACTAGTATACTATTTATTTACAATACCTATCATCTAAAGCAGTTGTTCCCAATTGGGTATGGGAACAATTTTTTAATTTTTTTTATATGTTTTATAAATACCTTTTACTATTTGAAGTTACTAATTTAAATATTTTGTTGATCTAGCTGGTATTTAATTTTTTATAAATTTTTAAAAAACTGCGAACTCATGACGTCACAAATTCACTTAGTGTTCCCACATGTGTTTTTCCCCGATTCGTAGTAAATGAATAATGAGGAGAAAATTACTGATTTACAGCACTTACGGCTGAAACAGAGCTCGCCGTTCATCATGTAGCATCTCCCGAGAATGTGAGAATTAATCTTCAGCGTTCTGGCTGACATTGTCTAGTCTCCTAAAATGTCCAATATGCCAAAGAGTCTAGTGTCCTATTACGTCCAGTCTCATAATGCCCAGTGTCTCATAATGACAAGTGTCCAAACATGTCCAGTGTCTTATTACGTCCAGTCCCATAATGTCTAGTGTCTCATAATGACAAGTGTCCAAACATGTCCAGTGTCTTATTACGTCCAGTCTCATAATGTCTAGTATATCAGAATGACATGTTCAGCGTATAACAATATCGCACAAAATAAAATTAAGGAAAAAAAGACTTTTTTAAAAACAAGCTTTTATGAACTTAAAAGTTAAAAATTAATTCTTTCCGTTTTTATCAGTCCCAATTTCAGAAATAAAAGCGTGTTACATTATGATAGCAAGAGGAAAAAGAAGGTGGTAAATATTCTTAACATTAAAATAAAAGCTTGTTATTAAAAAAGTTTTTTTTCTTTAATTTTATTTTTAAAGGCGAATGGCAAGCCAGTATGGGATCTTTGTACCCCTATCGAACTTGAGCATTTTATGTTTATAGTTACAGTTTTGATAGGTTAAATTTTATAGAAAATACCAATGTAGCCAAAAAAATTTTAGAAGTTGGTATTTGTAAGTTTCACGCGTTTTTGTTTTTTAGAGGTTATGTTTGTTCTATGTAACTCTAACTCTGTAGGTACTCAAAAAATACGTGCATCGGCTTACAGAGTAACCCTTCTGTCTGATCGTAATATAATTATTAATTTAAATAAATAACAAGAGAGATACTTGCTCGAATTTGACTGAATTCCTTGTAAAAATACACTAAATATTATGTTGTAGCAAATTGATTTTCAATTATTTAATTATTTTGTATCATATAAAACGCTATATGTTTACTTGTTTGAATGTTTCGAAGACCACCAGGCACAACAAAACAAAGCAATTCAAATACGAATGCCAAAGACACACACATAACGTCCACCATTGACTTTTTTTTTCCTTCCTAATTCCTATGGACAGGCAAAAGACATGTTCGTACAGCCAAGTCACACAAAGATACAATATCACAAAAACGCTTGTAACACATTGGTTTTTGTTGTTTTAATACACGTTTCATTTAATTATTTTCTTAATATAGCATTCAACTTTTCCGGTAGAACTTCAATTTTTTTTTCATACAAACCCTGTCCTGGCAATTAGGGATACAACAAAAAATAATCATCCAATTTGGTGCGCAGGAATTCGGAAGTTATGCACGTACATACATTTCCGCGATTATTTTTTATTTATATAGATTTAAGTAGGGATTTGAGAAAGGTCCCAAATCAATACGTAGACATTTTAGTAAGTAGACCTTTTGGCACTTGACGTTTTAGGACAGGACATTGTGATACACTAGACATTTTAGCAAATGGACCTTTTGATACTGGACGTTTTAGGACAGGACATTGTGATACACTAGACATTTTAGCAAATGGACCTTTTGATACTGGACGTTTTAGAACACTGGGCATTGTGAGACTGGACGTAATAGGACACTAGACTTTTTGGCATATTGGACATTTTAGGAGACTAGACAATGTCAGCCAGAACGATCTTCAGATACAATTTATTTTGCAAAGTTCTGAAACAAAACTCTACCTGAAAGGGTTGGGATTATAGCGAATGGCTATTTTAAGTCCTACCTATGTCTGGACAATGGGTGTAAATTAATGTAGGTATTATTAAAAATAACTTTGTCGAAAAATATTTTTCACTTGGGGGAATTTACAATCTGCTATCTGACAACACCACTAATACCATGCAGTAGAATCACCTAGCTAAAAATCTCACTTATGATACAGATCGCGTCACTTGATTGGTTGATGGATAGATTATCAGCCAATCACGTGAAAGGACGGTTATACGACCCAATGGGTTTCAATTGTGAGATGTCAATTTGATTACCGTTAAGAGTCCTATAAGAACCTTATTGTACTCTTTTCGTACGTTGGCAAACTGGGGTCAAATTAATCGTTCTGGCTGACATTGTCTAGTCTCCTAAAATGTCCAATATGCCAAAAAGTCTAGTGTCCTATTACGTCCAGTCTCACAATGCCCAGTGTCTCATAATGACAACTGTCCAAACATGTCCAGTGTCTTATTACGTCCAGTCCCATAATGTCTAGTGTCTCTTAATGACAAGTGTCCAAACATGTCCAGTGTCTTATTACGTCCAGTCTCTTAATGTCTAGTATATCAGAATGACATATTCAGCGTATAACAATATCGCACAAAGTAAAATTAAGGAAAAAAAGTCTTTTTCAAAAACAAGCTTATATGAACTTAAAAGTTAAAAATTAATTCTTTCCGTTTTTATCAGTCCCAATTTCAGAAATAAAAGCGTGTTACATTATGATAGCAAGAGGAAAAAGAAGGTGGTAAATATTCTTAACATTAAAATAAAAGCTTGTTATTAAAAAAGTTTTTTTTCTTTAATTTTATTTTTAAAGGCGAATGGCAAGCCAGTATGGGATCTTTGTACCCCTATCGAACTTGAGCATTTTATGTTTATAGTTACAGTTTTGGTAGGTTAAATTTTATAGAAAATACCAGTGTAGCCAAAAAAAATTTAGAATTGGGGTTTGTAAGTTTCACGCGTTTTTGTTTTTTAGAGGTTATGTTTGTTCTATGTAACTCTAACTCTGTAGGTACTCAAAAAATAGGTCCCAAATCAATACGTAGACATTTTAGTAAGTAGACCTTTTGGCACTGGACGTTTTAGGACAGGACATTGTGATACACTAGACATTTTAGCAAATGGACCTTTTGATACTGGACGTTTTAGGACAGGACATTGTGATTCACTAGACATTTTAGCAAATGGACCTTTTGATACTGGACGTTTTAGAACACTGGGCATTGTGAGACTGGACGTAATAGGACACTAGACTTTTTGGCATATTGGACATTTTAGGAGACTAGACAATGTCAGCCAGAACGAAATTAATGACCCCAGATTACTGTATTAAATTAAAAATATCCTAAATCCTTTGCCTTTAAAAATGTTAAATACGAAAAACGATGTTTCGAATTTCAAAATTCGTTCTTATACTATTTACATATAAAACTAAGCTGACACCCGACTCGCCGTGGTCATCCCGCCGTGATACTAGTCTGCCCTACTCTGGAGTGTAATTCAAGAGCCAGAACCGAATATTGTCGTCAAAGTAACATGTAAAATGTTTATGAAGAATAATAGATTTCGTATTTATGATTTTTCGGAGTTTTGGTTATTCAGA
Source organism: Udea olivalis (assembly GCA_947369235.1). Taxonomy (NCBI): domain Eukaryota; kingdom Metazoa; phylum Arthropoda; class Insecta; order Lepidoptera; family Crambidae; genus Udea; species Udea olivalis. Next base: position 9,917,429 of record OX376367.1, on the reverse strand, counting down.
ACTCGTATTTATGAAAGATCGGATTATTGTTTATTCAGGATTGTGAAATTCGGAATTCTGACTTTCAGACTTTTCGAATTTTTATATTCTGATTTATGATAATTCGGAATTTTGACTTTCGGGACTCTGAATCATTCGGAATTTTGAAATTCGGGATTTTGATTTTCGGAGTTGTTTTTCGGAATTATGTAGTGTACCTGTAAAGTACATAGATGTATTTAACAGGTAAACCCTTACTGTAGGAACGATAAACAAAAAAATAAAACAGATCTGTTTTAGTTTTTTGTTTATCGTTCCTATAGTAAGGGGTACGCGAGTTAAAGGTATTTCTTGTAGTGGTACATCAAAAAAACTAATTGGGCATGGCAAAAAAACAAACATGGCCTAAATCGAAAACCATTTCGACGTATTTGTATTTAAATATTTTTTAAACTTCGGATTTTCTTGCACGGCGCCTCGTCGGTTCCGCCGCGTGTGGTTTCATTCTGATCTCTTTCTCGCTCTAGGAAATGACAGTTCTGAGTGATAGAAAAGGATAGAAGCATAGGAAAGTGCGATGCGGTGCAGCCAAATGTAGCTCAACCCTAACACTTCCAATAGTTCCATTTGCCCTGTACATTTGTTTTAATGATCGCCTCTCTCTTTTTTTCTTAACCTTTTATTAAATGTTGTCCCTCTCTTCTTTCCACTGCATTATTTTCTTTCAACCTTTAGTTAGATATTTCTGTTTATCTTAAGATACGTAGGCATGATCGTGATAATTATTCGCCATGTCGTTACTTTTAATGATGTCATGACATTCAGCAAAACCGATATCGGACAAACACCGCAAGTAATAAAGATGTCATGTTAGAATACCTTAGTCACTGCTGATATTATAAATGTAAATGTCTTAATATGGGCCTCAGAAGCACAAGGTCAAGCAAATACCTTTGAAAAAGACTCTGATATTGCTATTTGACTGAATCAGAAATAAGGGAATACGTACACGAACGTCATCGACGTAAAATACGGAGATGGTAAATATGCTTAACTTTTTTTAAGCACTTTCTCTCTTTCACAATTTTCCTTTGCCTGTGGGTTCGCCTATTAGCGATAAAGCCGCCTAAGTTGTACAACATATTGATTACTACCACTGTAATAGTACTAATACTGTAAGTTATCATTATTTGCGTGCAATAAAGAATATTAACTTACTTATGGTGGCTGGAAAGTAGTTAAAATGGCGGAATGTTTTACTCACATATTTTTGAAGCCTTTGAAACGTACAGATATTCATGCTTTCGACTGTACTGTCAAAGAGAGCTCTAGCTGAACAATAAAAAGCTGTTAATATTCTTCGTTTAGATTAGAGGGCATAATGTGACCCTCTGCGGACTCCCGACTACCTTCAACGCGCATATCTCTGCCTAATTTTAATTTTAAAATCACAATCGCCAAAGGCATAGAAGGCCATTACATCTTGTGACGTCACCGCCTTATGTTAGCTCGCTGTTAGATTTTTCAATACATCGCTGGCCCGTAGGGATCTCTATTTTTTCGAAAGTTGATTAAAAAACCTAGGTCACCTGTTTTCTTTATAATATCAGTTTATTAAACTTTTGTGTAGACCACTGCTTGAGTTGTTAATGTTACTAAGCCTGATTTCCGTAATAGTTTTATTTATTACCATGGCACACCTTGCGATTAAAAATGCCACTGTCTACTGACTAGTACTGACTGAAGAACTATACAGAGGGTGAGTCTAGCGCCCGAGACTTTTGACTAACTCCTCACTAGGCAAAAACACCCAGCATCTCATTTGTCTATTAATATAGATTACCACATTGATCATCGTCACATTAAAATTGGCACCTCTCAATTTTATTTATTACAATTGGCTTAACATATTATACGAGATCCCTTCCATGTAGACCTAGCTTGATATCATGCTACACTACTGGTACTGCAACAAATATCGCTTTGCTGGGTGAGTATTACTATGGTATGGCTAAGTGATATCGCTCGACAGCCATTGCCAGAAAAGGCTTTGCAAGCAAGAACTTCTCGCCTGAATCATACAACCATAATCGACTACTATTATGAAAATGAACAAAAACGTTACGAGATAAGTACTTTCTCAAAAAACAAAGTTATCTTTGTGTACCTACTTGTCAAGATAATCACAACAAAATACAAAAGTCATTATACTTCGCTATCTCTATTCGACGTAAACAAAAGAACAGCTGAGTTATTCTATAAGGTCACATTGACTTTTTTGTATAAATAAATACATTTGCAACTGTTGTTTATCAATTTCCCCAATGACCTCATCTCTTAGTGTTTCATTTCAAACATTGATATTATAATGTTATTGTTGCTGCATTAGAAACTAATATTTTAAGTTAATCTTGTTTATCATTTTCTTCCTTTTTATAATTGGATATTGTGAGGACAATGCTTTCTGATCTAAGTACGTAATTTTATGGCACAAGCTTCGAACAAGCTTGGTACATAATATTTATATGTCGACTGGCCTGTTGGCGCAATGGCAGCGATCCTGCCTTTAGCGCTGGAGGTTGTGGGTTCGATCCCCACACATGACAAATATTTGTGTGACGAACATTTGTATTTGTTGTGTGTCTGGGTGTTATTATCTATTTAAGTATGTATTTAGAAATATTTAAGTATGTTTATCAGTCTCTGACGCCCATATTACAAGCTCTGCTTAGTTTGGGGTCAGATGATCTTGGTGTGAATTGTCCCAGATATTTATTTATTTACATTTTATTAAGGCTTTAGAAAACAGCATGTACCTGAATATTGATATAAATTATAGCTGTTCGTCTGTTAATAGCACGACTAATATGACTATGTTAAATGGGTTAGTCGGGGCAAATGATGAACAGAAGCAGACTCATGTGGTGGCGACTTGGCGAGCCTAACGGTCACCATGAGTTTCTTGGGTGGGTGTTGTCTATGCCAGTTTTTCAATACCATATTCTGTGTTTTAAAGGTACTTATATGTTTTGGCTACTAAACCCGCGGTCTTTTAGCCTAAAAAAACCACTCCGATATCATTTAAAAGTTCTTCATTTAAGAACGCATTATGCTTGCTTATCTTTGATGTAGATGACCTGACTCCGAATGCCGTCATCAAATTAAGTACTTCTACTCGGATACATAAATGTGTTTCTGCATCACCAATAGCATCTTATTTAACGATTTTGCGCGTTACTTTTGTTTTTAGAATCAACCCAAGGCTGGAACTTGCTACGTGTCAAGAAATAATAAAATCGTTTATCGCCTTTTTAACGGATTTTAATGTATTATAATAAGGTAACTTTGAACTTTGATCTACTTATCGGAGCACGTGTAATGCTTTTAACGATTTTCAGTGTTTTAAATAACGGATAACTTAGTTGTGTGATAAATAAGTGAAAATGGTTTGTAGACTGGTGATAATTTTTTTTACAAAGAGTCGACATAGTTACAATGATTGTAGCTCCTTGGTGAAACAAACATTCATTACAAGGAGGACCCACCATTAATACTAATACCACTGATTCATAGGCTGATATTATCCTAAAAAATGGTAAAATATCAGATTTATTAAATAATAAACATACAGATAGAATAATCAGTATGACGTTAGCAATATGATATAGGAATTAAACAACACATCCTTCATGCGTAGCTAAAATATATTTACAGCATCGTATAGTAAAATCATTTCGCGAGTGCGTGTAAATTTAACGAAATTATACTCTAGTGTTTGGTATTAGGAGCGACACCACACTTGCTCCCAAAATAACTGTGCTATACTTAAACCTATCCTTTGTACACGTAGGTACTGTATTACATCAGATACTAACAGATAAGATTGTAACATAGGTAACTGTTATCGTATAAAGATTTTTGTAACGAAAAACAGACGTAGTAAGGTTATTTATCGCCTAAGTGTAATATTCGGATTTTTTAATATACACATAAGTTATTTCGAGCGATTCCTAAGTTTGTTTAAAATATATCCCATGGCTAAGTGAAAAAACGTAAGGTAAACATTAAATATACAAGTAGTAGACGCTGGATGACATTCAAAACTGTAACTGAATACTTTTTAAAACTGATTTAAATATTCATAATTTTCTGAAAAATATGAAGACTAAAGATTTTATCAAATTTGTGTAATGTTAAGTACAACGTAATAATTTTACAGGTAACTGACATTGTCTTATAAAAATTGTTGATTTCCCTGTGAAGAAACCCGTCTCGCTGGCTGCGAGGAACCTTCGACGGTTCACATAAACATAGTATTAAGGGTGTTTAATTACTCCCGGTGTATACTAACGGGTTAAGGGATCTGACCGAGGCATTACTAAGCTTTTTCCAGCTTTATAGTCACTGTGTTTCGGTTTTCTGAGCACTACTGACTGACCTACAGGTGCGTTCAACACGCTCTGTACGTATCTGACCGATTTTGAGAGAGGCGCTCGGTGGCTGGGCAATTGTTTTTCAACAAGACATTGCTCCCGGTAACCTTATCTGAGTTTTCCAATTCCTTAAAATCCTGATTCCTAAAAAATATTTTATTTGTATTTTCATATTATTTGAGTATCATTTTGAGTTATTCTCATCTTTGAATCTCTTTGAGCAAATACTAAATCTCAGTATTACCCATAATTCCTATTTATTCAATTAAATATTTTTAATTATTACGTATTATTTTTGTGTGACCTGAATTTGGGTTTAATATTGCCCTAATCTGATTACAGACAAGTGATTGTAAATTCCTATCCTAATTACCTTACCTTAAGTACATAAAAGAGTCTACATAGACGACATCCTAATAACCTCATACTCCTTTCAACAACACCCCAGAATTCAACGCTCAGTGGCCAACCGGCCGCAGTGTGTTGACCGCCCTCTCTTGTGTCAGGTACTAGGGCCTTCGCGCCCGGTCGCTCAAACCGTCGGGTCGCAAGCCGTGGGCGGATCGGCGCGAGCACATACAACGTTTCACCGCTGCCTGCTCCTGCACACGCTTAGGTATGGATACTTTATTTAAAATTCTCTTTATATCTTTCATATAGTAACAGACCTGTTAACGGTCTGCTTGGTATTTTATTGATGGTTCATAAAAGAGTCCTTACAAATTAAATAAGAATAAAATTTCTAACCTTAATATTCAGAACTCTGTCAGCCACAGCCGGACTGACCCCTGTCATGTCAGCCCAAGCATCTCATATTACTATGAACCTGCACACAGACAAACCTACATGCGAAGAATTACTCTTGCGCTTTAATTGACTACCAGTTTGAACTAAACATGCATAGACGCCGCTCTCGTTGTCAGCGAATTCAGAGCTCCTGGGTTCAAACTTCAAATCCCTAGTCAAGCAGTTTTTTTTGTTTAAAACAACATGAACGAATTCAGTTTTATTTAAGCTACAACCCATTGTCTTTGCCCAACGGTGGGACATACAGGCTATTTGCTGCTTCTTTTTCTCCTCTTCAACGACATTATCTGATCCATACCATCCCTAAAGGTGCCGATTCACCCGCCGCTCGCTAAAGCCCGATCATGTTGAGAGCGGGCGCGAGGCACCCGGATGCTAACGAGAGTCCGCCGTCCACTTCCGGCTCCGCTCCGGAACCGGACGTGGAGACAGACGTGCAGCAACTGTACGCGACGCTCAACGAGTACCTGTTGCTGGAACACAAGTTCCAGCCGCGATTGTGCCTGCCTGCCGAATCTGAGGTTAGTAACAAAATAAGTAAATAAAATAAATGTCTGGAAAAGTTGCACCAAGTTCATCTTGACTACCTAACTGAGCAGAGCTTGTATAATACAAGCAAGTACAGGGCTACTTTAACTCCCCGCCCGCGCTTTATTTAGAAGTTGAAATTTAATTTTGAATAAGTAACCACGCCGCACGAATAATCTGAATCTGACTTGAAAAAAATAATATAATAATGTAAAAGTTAGAAAGACCTACCCTTTTTAAAAAAAAGGTGTCTTCGATTGATGCCTAATTCTGGGAAAATTTTGGATGGTGTTTATAAACCCTGTAGGTGTCAGGCACTCATAATCATTCTCACCTAAATTCTTGTTTTATTACCCAGACCCAGAACCAACTCAAATAGACAAAACTCCCAACAGAAAAACCTTGGTCATTGGTTTTTTATTTGCAAAAAAAAAATAGCAGACGCTCCCGGTACCGGTAAATAGCATTGTAAATATAATGAATAAAGGAATTTTAGCGAATCAATCGGACGGCAACAATGTCCACATACATGACGTGCTCTCCCTTTTGACACACGATGTAAAATTCCCGTCATCTTAAATCAACCCGGAAAACAGCGCAAGGCTCACCTAACATGTTGGGTTCTAATACCATTGATGAAAAGTGGGCTTCTGAGTGTGCCGTTCACCATGACGGCAAAAGTCACTTCCCCCGTTTGGGATATAGTCGCGGTGATGGTGTGTTATCTTAAAAATAACGCTAGCCAATACCTGCGCATTGAAAGATTTTATGACCGGTGGTATTATGAACCCCCCCTTCATACTGTATCCTCGCGCACAACTATCCCATCCACTGTCGCCCAGCGTCCTTTTTACATCAGTATCGTCAACACATGGACACCTTATGCTCCTGACATAAGACCCATTTCGCAATGGTTTTGTGAAGGTTGACGTCGCCTTTTCCGATGTATTATCTGTGGTTCGTGTGTACAACGTTAAGCGTCCATCTGTGTACACATGACCTACAAAATTTCGCCAAAACTGTTCCGACGCAGAGGCTTGCGTCACTACGCTTACCACATTGTACCTCCTACCTAGAGTTATGGCTTCAGTTTGTCTCTTTCTATGTATTAAGGGCGACAATTAAAGATGGCTTATCTATTCAAAATGTGTTTATTAGGTTGAGAATTAACTTTTACCTGTAAACATACCAAGTAGAGACGTGAAAATGTAATACTCGTAGTCAACATAGCCTTTTCAATTCCATTCAATTAAATTTTATTTATTTAGATGACAAGATCCATAGGTTAGTAATACAGATGACTAAAAACGAATGTTAGAATTTAATAACTATAAATCAAAACAAATACGCACAATAAAAACTGAGACACTCGGCCCGGGCGATTTAAAAACAAAATAGGCCTATTTGATCATCATCCGTGCGGTCTATCCCGGTTGTGAACCCACACTGGTGTGTGGGGTCCCAGGGTCCGCCTTTCTTATTTTCTTGGCCCACTTCGAGCGGGCTTGTGCATCCTCAGTGGTGAGTCTGTTGGCACGCATGTCACCCTTAACGACGTCGAGCCACCGCTTCTTGGGTCGACCTCTTCTATCGGTACCTGGCGGGGGCGGCATGGCCAGACATTTGTTGCCCTACGTAGTTGCTGATCTCCGTGAGACTTGACCATACCAACGAAGGCGGCACTCCTGCAGCTTGTCTGCGATGTCACTTGAGGTCCTCAGCGACAACCTTTTATTGACACAGTTTTTACTAATAAACTGATTTGTCTACTTATTCATCGTTAGCTGAAAAGAGACAGAACAGTATATTATATAAACAATATACATTACTTTACTTCATTGTACATACTAACATAATAAATTAATGATTGTGTACAATCAAGGCAACCTTATCGCTAGAAATGTCAATGATCCTAAAAAATACTTACTACAACGATAGACACACACACACAATATATATAATTAGTGTTGCCCAAATGTAGGAACAAGACGAGACTTAGCCAGTCTTGGTCTTGCGCCAACACACCTAGTCTTGGTCTTGGTCTTGGTATTGCACTCCCAGTCTTGGTCTTGGTCTTGGTATTGCACTCCCAGTCTTGGTCTTGCAGCAAGAGTCTCGCAAGTCTTGCAATTACCTATTAGCCTATTGATAATTATTAAACGTTAATTTATACAGGTGATTATCAAATAACTTTCGAAAACGATATGGCATACGTACTCACTAAGTGATGTAGAAACTATCTAAGTGAAAATAAATTTATTTAGCTAACTTTAATTTCAAGGTCATCATACAAATCACTCGAACGGTCAGTATTTTTTGTATGAAAACCTTTAAAGTAAAGTTATTTGAAAAAATCTAATTTTCGCTTGAATAGTTACTACATCACTCACTCACCGTGTATGCCATATCGTTTTCGGAAGTTATTTGATTATTACCCGGTATCTTAGAACAACGTAACAGAGTAGTTACATTTTGAGCTTGAATTATCATAGCCATAGTGAAGACCAACCATATGTAAAAACCCGAAACAACCCGGCTAACAGCGGAAGACTCACCACCTACCTATTTACGTTGGGTTCTAATAAGCTTCGTGGGATATTAATTTAAAAAAAAACTGACACCGGGTAGGGTTTGAACCCACGACCTAAGCGATCCGTGCCGATGCATGCTATAACTAATAGATCTATCTACCGTGTTCTGTTCTACCGTTCCTACCGTTCAATATACCGACATCTATCGTTGTCAGTTGTCAGTCTGTTTCTCAATAAACGTTAACATTTAATAAGCTTACGTGCACTTACGTGTGCTAAAACATGGCTAAAGCATATAAAAATCTAATTAATGACATTAACTTGATTTTTAACTTTAACAATTTTAGAAACGTTATATGTCTAGAAAGAGATTGAGAGACCCTCACCATGAAATGGAATAAAAGAGTTACACAATTTATAAAATTTACCATTTATTTAAATGAAAAAATAAAATGCAATACAAATTAAATTACAGAATAGTACACAATAGCTATGACAGTACCGTTACTTAAAGTACCTTACTATATATTAATTACCACCACCTTCACCTTCACCTTCGACAGCACAGTTTTTTTATATTTTTTTCGTCTCATAAAGTCCCTAAGCATATAACCGAACTCCTATACAGTATACTCCCTTAAAAGACACTCAGTCCTAACTGCAAGACGCAAGAGTCTCGCAGGCTTAGTCTTGTTCTTGCTCAAATCTTGCACGGTCAGTCTTGGTCTTGGTCTTGCAAAAATGCAAGAACAAGACCAAGACTGCAAGACCAAGACTGATTTTGGGCAACACTATATATAATATGTTTAATATACAATACATATAGCTCTAACAACCCTGATGTGACACACAGGTGTGAAAATAATACTTTAGTTAGAATGTATTGATCGCACAATGAGTCCCTACGCGCGGGGGCAAAGACCTACTCGTGTTTATAATATTATTTCTTAGTTTATGAGAACGATATTCTTCAGGAGTAATGCCTTAAACTAGATGTCGTGGGTTTGACCCCACCTAGGAAAAACATTAATGTGATCAACATTTGTGTATTTTTTGTCTGGGGATTCCTATCTGTTAAAAAAAAGTTATTAATTAGACTTTGACACCTAAAGTACGGAAGGAATGCAGGTCCACCTTTAAAACCATTGCAACAAATACTAACAAAAAATACAGCCTTATATACGTCTCACTGCTTGGCACAGGCCTCACCTCAAATATGAGGTGGTACGAGCCATACTCCAACACGCGGGCTCAGCGCGGATTGTTGGAGAGGTGAATGTAAGGTCACTGATAATCCTTACCGTCAGATGTTATCAAGCCGCCTTTTTAGGCCTCTGACTAGGCTTTACGACTGATATCTTGCGATTTCAGCCGCTACCAGCTGTTTAACGTGCCTTCCGAAGCACGGAGATGCCCGAAAAACACATCACTAAATTTCGGTCATCCATTACCCGACCTGACTGGCGTTGCCTTGACATCGAATCGATGCTGTTCCGCTGCCACGGGCACCTCGCAAACCATTGCAAAGTGGGTCCTAAAGTTTTCTCACTTTCATTTCAGTGATGTGCCCAATGTTGTGCCGTGCTGGTGGCGGCACTTTAAAATAATACTTTCCACCGCCCCATCTCCTTCCCGTGGGTGTCGTAAGAGGCGACTAAGGGAGTTCTGTAGCAGACCATCTGCTCTTCAGGTGGGAGACACATTATGTCGGCCGGTTGATGTTACCACCGTGCAGTTGCGTAAAACCCGCCAAGTGACTCTGACCTATCTCGGTCAGGTCGCGTTCCGGGATCAGCACTGCACTAACCGGTGCCAGGGCAGGCCTACAAGATGAGTATGGCCAGCTCAGTGATTGCTTTATTGTGCTTGTCATCCTCATATCTGGACCTCACGACTGCTTTCCATCAGGTGGAGTGAGGTCATCTTGACGGGCACTATAAAAAAAAATTGTTTGGTGGTTTAAGTTGTACTTTGTTTGCAGAATGGCGAGGTCACCACCGGCGCTCGCGACGGTGCGGCGCACGTGCTGCGCTGCCTCAAGGTCTGGTTCGATCTGCCGACCGGAGTGCTCATCCACGCCATCAACCTCTTCGATAGGTGAGTAACGTGATTCTCCGTTTGTTCTACGAGAATTGTTATTGTGAAATACGTTACTTAAACTTAACAAAATTTATTAATTGATTTCACAATAATATTTGTTTCTCCGTTATTTTATTATTGCAATATTTTTGTTATTTTCATACTATTTTGTTACTAATCCATCTCCCTTATTTGTTTGTAGTTATAACTATATATGAACAAAAATGTTTGCTTACTTCGGCACTGATTGTACGTACACCAATTTGCAACATTAAGTAAATTTGTTCGAAAACAGATAAAAAAATATTTAAATGATGTTACTTATTCATTATCCTAACTTTCTTATACATAACCAACTACTATAAAACTTTTCAAAAAGGTTCCCATCTCCCAAAAATATAATTGAATGAAACGTTTATTAGCGAAATAAATGATTCTGATTCTGATTAAGTGCTTGGTTTTATTTAGCATTTTGCAATGTTTATTAAAGAAAAAGTAGAATTGTTTGCTTAACGATCACCCCGTTTCACATCTAGGGACGAACTCGAAACTCAAACTCAAATAACTTTATTCAAATAGACTTTCACAGTAAGTACTTTCAAATCGTCAAATTTAAAGCAAGATATACTAAATAATAAACATTATTACTATAATAATATAGATGAGTATACACAGTATACAGACATACCGAAAGACGAAATCAGAACCTTGAATAAATCTACTTGAAATTTGAATCTCTAAAAATGCTTGGGTGTAAGCGCTCTGCTCGATGCGGGATTAAATAGCTCTATTGTAACAGATGTTATATTGTAATAGTTAATAGGTACCTAGTATGTACTGACTAACAATTTTTATTTTTGAATTGTTTAAATGAATTTTTGTTTTAAATTCTTTTATGGTTGGTTTTTTCTCTTTGTTTTATATTCTTTTAGGTTTATTTGTATCAAAATGACACACTGCTTGTACTTTACTAACGCCTGTTGTTAACCCAAAACAAGTTTAAAAAAGTAACTGCTGAGTTTCTCGCCGGGTCTTCTCAGCAAGAAACAACTCCGACGCGGTGGTAGAGTCGCATTATGTATGTACTGTTTATTTAAATATCCATATTATTATGGTATTTATGTCTATTATTTAGTATATTATGCTGTAAATTTGACGATTTGATAGTACTGATACAGTCTATTTGAATAAAGTTATTTGAGTTTGAGTCTAAATAAGTGACCGTTGTCTCCACAGGTTCCTAACAAAGATGAAGGTCCGACCGTGCCACGTGCCGTGCATCACGGTCTCGTGCATGAACATCGCCATCGAGGAGCACGCCGAGCGCGCGCGCCAGCCGCGCGCCGTCTCCGTCGAGGAGTTGGGTGAGTTCACTCATTGCAGACAGGAATTTGTTATTTCAGCTTGAAAATGGACCAAAATAGATGGGATTGCGACCAAAATTTACAGAATTAGATCAATATTGACAATTTGATATCAAAATTCACTGATTGAGACCAATATTTATAGATTAATACAGAAAGTGACACATTGATAAAAAAATTGACCCATTGAACCAAAATTGACACATTGATACCCAAAATTGATCGATGATGACCCAAATTGACACAATGATACCATAATTGACTGATTGAAACCAAAGTTGACAGAGATTAATACCAAAATTAACCGTTAGGGACAAAATTGACAGTTTATTAGTGACTAGCCTACAGTTAAGATGAGAGTCCGTACGTGCCCCCACGTCATCACGGTCTTATTTATCAACATTTTAGCTACTACAAAGTGTGACTTAAAAAATATATAAATAAATTTGGGTTACCTATTGAACCGCATTACGTTTTTTGCCATGAACTAACAATGCATACTGTTAATGGCCATAATAGTTATTTGCCATAAGCCTTTACATAACGCGTAACATCAAATAGCCTTTATTTTTGTAAAGCATAATCATAGAAAGGCATAATTTCGATAAGCATAAGTATCAAATGGCATAATTTTTATTTGCCGTAATTTTAAAAAGACATACTATTCAAAAAGCATACATGAAATAAATAAGCAAAACTGAAAAAATGCCTCAACTCTTAGGGAATAACACCTATTTACCATGATATGCAAGCAATGCGTGCAATCAAGTATACTTGCATGCACGGATAATAGTCAATAGCGAGATTTATGGCGCTTCGCCGGCCGGTGCCGCGGCACACTCGCTTCGCTCGCTCGGCTCGCGCGTTGTTTTATCGCAGTTCTTACCTAACCTATGAACGATATAACCAATTTGTTTTTCTTGATATTAGAGTAAAATATAAATATCACGAACAGGCTTTTTGGGGAAAGAAATACTTCATTATGACTTTATGCCGAAATAAATTTAAAATAAATGCTGGAAAAACTGCTTTTTAACGTATTTAAATTTTCAGTTATGCTTCATAAGACTTTGCCTTTAATGAGTTAAGCTTTGTAAGAGTATGTGAAACAAAATTATTAATAATAAAATTATGCGTTTTGAGGTATGCTTAATTATATTATGAAAAACAATAGTATGGATTTTAATGACTAGTTTTTATGATTACGCCTTTTAACAATTCTGCGTTTTTTGTTTTTGCGTAATGAAAAATTTGCTAAAATCTATTATGCTTTTTGATTTGTATGCCATATGATGTATGTCAATTGAAATTATGGCAGCAATAAACATTATGCGTTTCAAAGTGTCACCATAAAATTGAAGGGCGTTCCCCTTAAAGGGGTCATTTCATACAACTGTTACAAATTGTCAATAGGAATCCATTTGCTAGTTAGCCAAAAATAGAAAGATTAGGACCAGAATGGATGCAAAGCGAAATTAGATGGATTGTAACCAAAATAGGTAGATAATGACCAGAATAGATCGCTTTTGACCAAAATAGGTGGACTGTAACCAGAATAGATAGATTGAGACTAAATCATTCCTAACCATGAGTTAATTATAAGCTAGACTGCTAGAGTGAAACCAGAATAGACGGACATGCTACTTAATTGCCCATGTTAATAGCAGTAATATTTTGTTTATTAACACAAATGGATAAATTTAATTACATAAAAGAATAAAATATAACTTCCGACACTTGATTTTTAAAAAGATAACGTATCTTTTAATATATTATTTAGTATTCATTAAACTCAAGATATGAGAATATTTTATTGAAAAAAATATAAGGCCTAATTACCTGGCATTAAGAAGCATTCATTTTTAAAATAAATATCTATCTTAGGATGTCATCTCGTGCTTTTACAATAAATTGTTATTTAAAAATCATATCTAGCAGTCTCATTTTCCTTTCAGTTTCAATATCCCAATCAACATGCACCGCCGGGGACGTGAACCGCATGTCCCGGGTCATAGTGGACAAACTCGCTCTAGCTAAAGGCTGTCGACCAATCAGCTCGCTGGACTGGGCGCTTTTGCTGCAGGCTGTCGTGAGGCAGGCTGCGAGGGAGATTGGCGGCTTGGAACAACTAGTTGGCAAGGTAGGAACCCCAGTTTCTAATATAGTTCGTCCAATAGGTACACAAAAATAGTCAAATCTCAGGAGGTGAAAGAGAAAAGTAGCTTAAAATAAGAAACATTTTGGATAATAACTCCTGGCGGGGATCATTGCACTTGATTATCCCAATTTGTTGACAGGTATTAATATTTTTGCTCTCTGACTTGCTCAGATTGCGACCAAAATCCATAAATTGAGATTAAGACTCAAAAAAAAAGAGTGAGAACTAAAAAGAGCAGCAGGTTGAGCACCCAAACAGAATGTGTGACAGAAATAAGACAAGAACTGAATGTAAGACGGCTACAGAGTTCCAGACATCCATATATCAAGTGTCTGAACTTTAGAAAGAATTAAACCAGAATAGCCAGACTGAAATAGGTAAAGCCTGACACTAGCTAGCCGGTTCCAGTCATAGTGGAGAGTCGTTTTCTGGAAAAATTTAAGCTTTTTTTATTTTTTAAAAATTTGTCAAGCCTCTACACAAAAATTATCTCTAGCACGATAATGTGGACAATTATCGACTGATATCCTTGATACCCGTAATTTCGGGAATCTTTGAAACGGCTATGCATGAGCGCGTCATGAGTTTTCTAAAAAATTTTAGGGCATCAAACCAGACCAAAATGGTTTTTTAAACAGGAAAATCCACAACCTCAGCCGCTTTTTCTCTTCTATGGATTAGCGTATGCCAGTAACAGCATTTATTTTGATATGACTAAGGCCTTTGACTTCGTAACTCATGATATCCTTCTAGAAAAATGCAACTACTACGGCATAAGGGGCTTGGCAAATTCATGGATCGATAGTTATTTGAGCAACAGATCACAATATTATGTAGAACTAGCTTTCCGCCCGCGTTATTGTTATATATTATGGCCAAATAACATAAAATCTATATAAATTGTAGCCCATGTGTTATTCTGATGTATAAGCTGTATTACTGTAAAGTTTCATCCAACTCCGTTCATTAGTTTTTGCGTGAAAGAGTAAAAAACATACATACATCTTTACAAACTTTCGCATTTATAATATTATAGAAAGATTTATAATATTCAAACTCAAATATCTTTATTTAAATACACTTTAATCAGTACTTTTAAATAGTCAAAAAATATACTAAATAATAGACATATTAGTAAGATAGGTAGTAAGATTTTCAAAATTAGATTCCAGTAGTAAGGTACAAGTGTCGCAACGGTTTATGAGCGCTCGGCAAAACTGGAGGGGATGTTTGCGCAGGTGTACATTCGCGCACAAAAATGCTTATACCTAAACTTTTTGCAATATTAAAGGCCTAGGTACTTCAGCGCGTTCCTTAGTGCGCTTTGACTGTATAATTATTATATTGTAAATATATTGATTGCTTTTGTGTTCTAGAGACAGTTGACGGTTGACGGTTGACGGCTTATAAGACAGTTAATGAAATTAATAAATAATAAATAAAAATTTACGTTATAGACCATTTTTCTAGCCTGCTGAGTTAATACTTTATTTTTTGGCATTTTTACCAACAAAAACGAACACAAAACAACAAACAGATAACAAAGAAATCAACAAAACAAATGTCAAAAAGTAT
Source organism: Udea olivalis (assembly GCA_947369235.1). Classification (NCBI taxonomy): domain Eukaryota; kingdom Metazoa; phylum Arthropoda; class Insecta; order Lepidoptera; family Crambidae; genus Udea; species Udea olivalis. The sequence continues at coordinate 9,901,975 of OX376367.1, read as the reverse complement.
TTGACTTTGTGCGTGATTGTACTTCAGGGACGCGAGACGTGTGAACGGGACGCGGGAACAGCGAGCGACAAACAGACCTAAAAATGAATACTGCGCATTCAAGGTCAGCGCTCATATACCATTGCAATGCTTGTAAATTTTTATACAAATCCTCGACATAGTTTAATAGAGTAGGCGTACCTCAAGGAAGTATCTTGGGACCCTTACTGTTTCTACTTTTTTATGAATTTTCGCGTCGTTTTATTCAGTTTTTATTAATTATTACATAAGTGTAGGTAATTTATTGTTCTCTTATTTTTATGTACTTCTCTTTTAGCATTTAACAAAGTTTGTTTTCAAATCTAAAAATAACGATCTAGCAAAATTGAAAAGAAAACGTTTTTAAATGTTTGTCCTTTGTATTTCTTTCTAAATTAGATTATTAAATTCTTATATTTAAAGAGAGTGTCGTGGCCTAGTGGTTAAGCACTCCAACTCACGTCGCGGATCGTGTGGTCCCGAGTTCAAATCCGGTTGTTTAATTTGCGACTAACTCTGCTGATGGAAAACATCGATAAAAACCAAATCGACCCTAATAGCGGCGGAAGGCTCACCACCTACCACGTTGGGTTCTGATAACATTGGTGAAAAGTAGGCTTCTTAATGTTCCATTCACCATGACGATACAGTCACTTGCCTCTGACTACCCCGTTTGGGATAAAGTCGTGATGGTGTGTTATGTAAGTTTTCATTACTCATAAACGGAAAGTATGCTTGAAGTTGCCTGAGCATAGGGTTGAAAGCTTCACTTTCAGCCCTATGGCTGAAAGTAAATAACTGTCAAATGTCACCTTCTATTTTGACATTCCTTTTGCGGCAAGTCGATGTATTCTATTCAGCCACAGCTGGTGGATGGAATACTAGTACAGTAGCTGAAGGCTACATCGAGGAGTCGGTCAATAACAAGGCAAACATTTCAAATCAGTAGACTGAAACAATAAATTACCTACCAAGTACTTCAAAAGATTGCCCGGATGAAGAGATTGTTCTATCACCAACATTTACTCAAGATGCTCAAGTTTCACAAAAAATATCAACTATCAACATCCCAGGAAGTAACCTCTCTCTCTCGTTTAACAATTGCTCTAATTTTAATATAAACTTTAAATAGAAATATCATCAATCTTGTTGTAGGTAATGTTTCAATAAAATTTTGTTGGTTGAACTTATGTATCTGATTTTTATTTACTTTCCTTATATTCGTAATGAAAAGCAGAGTGTTTACCTCGGAAGAAAGACCTTTTCAATGCCCTCGAACTAGCAGCGCTCTCGCTACGCTCGCGCGCCAAACCATCTCGTGCATTGGAAAGGTAACTTTCTCACCTTGTGTAACAATCTACTATTGCTAAACCCAGCGCGTCTGTTGCAGCTCACGCCGCGCTCGCTGGAGACGCTGGTGGAGGTGGCGGCGTGCGACGCGGCGTGCGCGGCGGCGCGCGCGCCCGAGCTCGCGCTAGTGCTCGTCTATTATGAGCTTGGTGAGACTTGTTTCATTATTAGCATTTTCCTTCTTATGAATGCACTTACTGAGATCAAAATTGTACTGGCTGGAAACCGATTTAGTATTATTTTGATGCTGACTATTAAAAACTCAAATAACTTTATTCAAATAGACTTTCACAGTAAGTACTTTCAAGTCGTCAAATTTAAAGCAAGATATACTAAATAATAGACATAATTACTATAATAATATAGATATATAAATACACTGTATACAGACATAATATGTAAAAATGTTTTGTTTGGTACAAGTTAACAAATACAGGTCCATACCCTAGGACCTGTATTACCAATAATTACCATTTACCAAATGGGGTGTAAAAAGATTCTTAACGAAGCCGACACCTACGTATTCTGCACATCATTAGGACCATTTTTTCTTTCTAAATCCTACCTGGGAACTCAATAGTTATCAAGTTATTTAAGGTCAAAGTTAAAAAATCTCAAGTTTTTGATGAAAACTCTAATCATTATTAATTAATTTTTGTCCTAAGAAACATTATCAAAATTTCAAGTATTTCCTAACAAAAAATTGCTTCAAAACGTTCAACTCGCAATGTACATCGCGCGTACTCCTTGACTATGCGCAACAGCCGCGCACACGCACACACGCGCAGGAGCAGACTGTAGCACACGTTACATTGCGTAGTCCGTTTTCAGGTTTAAAATTGTCACCTAAAAAAAAATGTTGTTTCCCATTAAAAAAAAATCTGTGACTCGATTTAATGGTCTGAGTGCGTAGACGCCGCCTTCGTTAAGGATTTTTACACCCTGTATAGGTCACCACGACGGTTTCTGCGAATGCCTTCGATAAGGTGTCCCACTATACTAAAGTCATAATGGTTCCTCAGAGCAACAGCTGGTGGAGTGGGCCCGCGCGGGCGCGCCGGTGCCCGAGCAGGCGTACTGCCTGTACGAGCTGGCGGCGCAGCTGCAGGCGCACTGCCACGTGAGTGCAGCAACACCAACATTATACGCACTTGCTTTGTCGCATTTGAAACTTTTAGCGAAGCGCTTACGGTTTATTAAAGGCTTATAACAGGGTGGCTGGGGATTCATTGGCATACTTTTAAAATAAAAATATGGCCAGACAACACACCACTTGTCATGGTCTCGAAGTAAGGATAAATATGCTTGTGTTACGAGGAACCAGACCAGGAATAAGCCAGAGGCGTTTCCCAGCACACCTGAACAGAATAAGAACCTCCTCATGATATACAGTACTTTACCCAAATATGAGGCTATTTAATAGATCCAAAACTTCATATTTTTTACCTTAAATATAGTATAGGTAATACTTGGCAATAATTTATAAGGTTTAAAAATATGCAATTGTGTTTCTATAAAATAGCCTCATAATTGGGTCAAGTACTGTATATCGTAAGTAGGTTCTTATGTTAAAAGGATGCCAATGAATCCCAAGTCACCCTGAATTTAACTGTTCATCAAATTTGAATAGAAGTGACATCCAAAAAACTATATTTGTTACCCAAAATCTGTAAATGATCACCAAATTTTGTTGCCGTATTTAATACTAAAACGTACACATTTATATAACGTGGTAATGAAAAAGCGCAAAACCTCAGACACCCCAACTTTTTTTTCATATGAAAGAATTAAGTAAATTATTAAATTTTGTCATCGCGGATTATTTACGAAGATATTAACTTTTTTTGTTTTCTTGTGTTTGTCTGCAAATTAAAAAGTCTATGGTAATAACGCGCGAGCTAGTGCGACGTCGCCGCTCCGCGTGCCGCCGCAATAATAGAGTTAAGTAATGATTAAACACGGCATAATTAAAATATTTTTCTGGGTGAAGTTTGACCTCTGTTTTTTATTGGTGGAATCGATTCTACTCTCGATTCGGAACAAACTACTTTTTAGGGTTTGCGCTTTTTCATTAAAACGTATAATGACACCTAATATGTATCTATAACACACATTTAGTGAATGTTTATCAAAATGATAACTCCATTTTTTCTCTGATATCTAAACATGACCATTTTGTTAGTTTTTTAAAATATCAGCATCCAAAAATCAAACACTTAAATGCAAGCGTTGTACTTCATTCGGGTAGCGTTGCCGCATTGGGTATGTTAAATTTGGTGAACATTTCCTAATTTTGGCATACGGTTACATTTTACAGTTGACGCATCACTTTTCAGAAACAAGTTACATCTTATTTGCTATGCTAATTTACTATTTTGGATATTCAATATTTGGTAAACTATTCTTTTCTTTAGATCACTTTTCTTTTTTTGGTGTATTATAAAATTATAATTTCAGGGGTTCACAAAACTTATTTTGATAACCAAAATATTTGTACCCTTTATTAAATGACATCACAAAAAGTTTTGAAAACGCTGTCATTTTTGTTCAACACAGATTTTCATAAATAGTTTATGGAAAAATTAGTTTTTTAAGGAAATTTTGGATGTCAAAGTTGATGGAACTATTTCTAAAAGTGACGTTTTACTTAAAAATCTATTGCCACTATTGGCATGTCTCTATGTTTTCCTTTTCTTAATAAATTAATTATAAGAGATATGAACCTTCAAAAATCGAAAAAAATGCCCCGATTCTCCGCTGTGTTTAAACATCCAGAAAACTAATTTGACTTGATTATTTAAAAAAAGGAAAACATAGGAACACGGCCAGTCTTTGTTTAATTTTTAATGAAATAAGTAACTAAATCGGTCAACTTTTCGAAAAGGGCTCAGGGGACTACGAAACGTCGATTTTGTGTACTTTGATAACTAATTTCTGGTCCGATTTGCATCTGTCTCTATCGCACTCTGCACGACGCTCGCGGTTTGCAAAAGACAGCAATAGATTTTACAAATACCTATTTTGCAATTCTCTCGAGCGTGCTGTATCCTCTTATTACTGATATTCTTAATTTCAAGGTTGAGTTTTCAAATCCGTAAAAATATCATAACTAGGAAATTATCAAAAATCGCGGAACAAACTATGGGGTCAATGATTAAAAAGACCCTCGTATAACCTGTTCCTTTATATTTTTCTGTATCTCAGGGTAGTGACCTCAGCTTCTTACTTTTTCTTTAAAATTTTTAAGACATTCTACATGCTTCATTCTAGTATTTTACACTTTTTACCCCCAGATATTGTCGGACGCGTCTCTCGCAGCACCTATGTAGTGTTTAGGGTAACATTCTCGGCAGCTTACTTTTATCAATGCCTTCTTATAGTGTTACCAAGCTAACCCTTTAACTCCCAGTTGGGTACAAATTTCAAACACTATCAGGTTATTGCAACGAAATTAATTTTATGGTAAATGGATTTACTTATTTATCTCGACGTTTCGACGATGTACATGTCATCGAGGTCACGAGCGGACTGGTGGTGCACGGCGTCGTCTGAGTGAGCGCGGTGAAAGATTTTCGTCCACCCGCGCGTTTAGAATTTTTGAGACGGTTCAATTCGCGGCTTACACCTTGTAATGACTGGTTTCCAAGTTCAAGTGAATAATTTGCTACCACGCAGACGATAATGTAAAAAACCCGATAGTGTTCAAAATTTGTAGTGAAAAATGCAACAAGAATAAAAAAAATGTATTCTCCTATAAGAAACGCTCACTTGAAGAAAATTAATAGAGGAGTTAACCAACTGAAAGGCCAATCTACAACACTTAAACTGCTTTCATTAGGGCCACATTCCATGGCTATCAAGATTTATAATTGAGTCCCGAATGAACATAAAGAAATTCATGATATCAAACCATTTATTCTTAGTTTAAGGAAGCATCTCATTTCTGAATGCTACTACGACTTGAAAGAGTTCTTTGTTGTTAGATAAGGGAAAACAACTTGTTCTTTTGCTTCTCGGTGATGTTCATTTTGTTGATTTTGTTTTCTGTTTTATGTATTTTAGAGGGCATAAAATTGTACCCTAAATATTACAATGCCCTAACAGGGCGTCACAAGCACTGTACTTAGTTTAAGATCCTTTAAATATTGTGGCAAGCAATAAATGATTTGATTTGATGAAAGTTTAAAATCCCAGTTGGGTGTTCCTCAGGGTAGCATTCTCGGCTGCCTTCTTTTTCATCAAGGTATTAAACGACTTCTCCCAGTATAACCAAGCTGTCGTCTCTCGCAGAATCTGTATGTTCCTCAAGGAAGCGTGCTCGGTTGCTTACTGTCAATCACGAAAGCCTTTATTACGTGTTCCTCGGGGTAGTGTTCTCGGTCGTTAGCTCTTGATCCTTCATTCGGATGACATGTACCCTATTCCAACAAAACATACATCAGCATTGTATAACCCTGTCCCCCCCCGCAGATGTCGGACGCGTCGCTGGCGGGCGCGCGCGCGCGGCTGCGCACGGTGCGCGCGCGCTACGAGGCGCGGCAGGCGGCGCCCAGCCGCCAGCGCCTCGTGTGGCGGCTGTCGGAACGCACGCTCAAGGTAACCGACTTGTTTCTCTTATTTTAATCATTTATTTACTCACCACAATAACAAATACTTATAATGCTATGGGTACCTACATTGAAAGTGACAAGTGGGAGTCGATTTTAACGAGCTGATACCTGAACTGCCCCCTGATTTAGAATGAAGTTATCGACCGATTCGGTCAATTTATAGTATGTGATCCGCTAAGCGGTAACTTCAAATACCTGGGATCTGTGTTAAGCGCGTCCGGGGACATCGACCGCGACGTCAGAGCCCGAATTTCCGCGGCTTGGGCCTAATGGCGTGAGGTGACTGGTGTCATTTGTGACCCCAAAATGCCGATCAAGCTGAAGGGGCAGGTCTATAAAACCATCATTAGGCCTGTCCTTCTATATGGCAGTGAAATATGGCCGTTACTAAAGCGACACAAGCAGGAGCTGCGCACCACGGACATGAAGATGCTGCGGTGGATATGTGGAATCTCACGCAAAGATCGCGTGCGGAACACCCACATCCGCGGCAGCCTTCGTGTTCATGACATCGCAGACAAGCTGCAGGAGTGCCCCTTCGTTGGTATGGTCATGTCTCACGGAGATCGGCAAACTACGTGGGCAACAAATGTCTGGCCATGCCGCCCCCGCCAGGTACCGGCAGCAGAGGTCGACCCAAGAAGCGGTGGCTCGACGTCGTCAAGGGTGACATGCGTGCCAACAGACTCACCACTGAGGATGCACAAGACCGCGCGAAGTGGGCCAAGACAATAAGAAAGGCGAACCCTGGGACCCCACACAGCAGTGTGGGTTCACAACCGGGATAGACCGCACGGATGATGATGATCCGCTAAGCGGCAGCAATCAATATTTTGATATGTTAAAGCCAAAGGCCCTAAGTTTTCATAAACCAAATTACATAAAATCTACCCTACTTAAAAAAATAGTTACAAATGAAAGAAAATAACCGAATCGGTCGATAACTTCGTTCTGAATCGGGGAGCTGGTCTGGAACCTGTATCTCAGGTATCATCGTGGCTGGTACATAACTCTTTTATACCGCAAGATCATTTTATACTATAAGTAAGTAGACTTCAAAAATTATATGGCATATTTTATAAGTGATCTAGTGACCATGTAAATGAAAGTGAAAAATCACTAGATTTTTAGTTTTTACAAAAAAAAAAACTATGCGACTGATTTTGTATGAAAGTTAATAAAATAAATTTTATTTTCATTTAATTCGTTTCTACATCACTTTTATTATTATTTATTTATTATTAAAGAAATCAAGCTTACATAAAAATACACACTGTCCCACAAAACTGTTTAAAAAGTTTGTCTGTGGGATCAGGAGTCTCACTAACATAATATTTTTATAAAACTAATGTTACATAAACTTATGGACTAACATTGCGATAAAAGGTAACTTTGTAGCATCCTTTTAAACGTCTTTTTATTCGTCTCCTGACGGATAACCCTAGGCAGATAATTTAATATGTACGGCACTCGTTTTTTTAACGTTCTTTCTCCAAAGTAATTGTTAACTCTCGGTACTACGAATTTACCCTCGGACTTCAAGCGAGTACTGTGGTTATGATTCACTAGTGACAAGTCAAGCTCAAGACTGCCATGATTATTTACAGCCAGTAGATATTTATGTTTAAATCGAACAGGTAGAACTTTGCAAATTTTAAATAATTTAGAATAGTCACCTTTACAAGTAGCTCTGGTTTAATTATTGACAAGTAGTTTTAAAAATCTAATCTGAATAGCTTCGAGTTTTTCAATATAACTTTTAAACGTAAGACCATAACTTAATCTCATAATCACCCGATACATTGTATTTATTTTGTTGTTTCCGTACCATGACTCTGAGATGATTATTCGGTATCAGGTGCTGCGGCCGACGGACCGGCTGACGTCTCTGCTGCCGACCATCGAGGAGCAGCACTTTGCCGCCGACTCCGCGCCCGCCAGGAACAGGTACGTCCCTCATCCATCATCAGCTGGCTATGATATTCCACTGCTAGACTATATCGGACATACATATTATACACATACATAGTATGTTTATTTGCATGATTGGTATAATAATATGTCATATGTATTATGTCCGAAATGGGCAAGCTGTTGATTCTATCATGACATATATATTTATAAGAACCATTGTACACAGTTTAACAATAAATAAATATCTTATCTTATTATTTTTAATATATTTAAGTATTCATATTTGAGATTTGTTGTTCTCGCTGCCATTTTTAAATGTTGCACAGCCCAAAATTTCAATGTTTCTGTTATACCTTGCGGTTGACTGGTAGAAAATGCCTCTAGGCATTAAGTCTGCCAATTGTACTTTACTTGTTTGTGCAATAAAGAATAAATAAATACCGTTTCCAGATAAAAAAAAAGAAAAACATATATATATATATATATATAATCTGCCATCTTGAACACGTGTCGCATTGTGCGCAAATTTCTACAGGAGGATACGTCAAACTAACCCAATATAGGAGATGACATTCACTTTGCTTAGGCCCGTGAATCTCACTACAAACTGACCGAAATAACGTTATTTCGAGAAAAAGAAATAAAATATAATAGTAAAGTAAAGTAAAGTAAAAAATATCTTTATTCATATACAACGTGTTAATGGAAATGCGCAAAACCTGAAAATGGTTTGTTCAGAATCGAGAGTAGAATCGAATCCACTAGTAAAAAACAGAGGTCAAATTTTGACCAAAAAAATATTTTAATTACCCCGTGTTTAATCATTACTTAACTCTTTCATTGCGGCGGCACGCGGAGCGGCGACGTCGCGCTAGATCGCGCGTTATTACCATAGACTTTTTAATTTGCAGACAAACACAAGAAAACAAAAAAAGTTAATATCTTCGTAAATAATCCGCGATGATAAAATTTAATAATTTACTTAATTCTTTCATAATAAAAATAAGTTGGGGTGTGTGAGGTTTTGCGCTTTTTTATTAACACGTTGTAGACTTATAAAAAGTACTTATGACAAGTCATATACAAAAAAAAATTGTAGCAAAAATATACTGAATAAAAATAAACTTACATAAAATAATACTATGATAGTTAATATCATAATCATAATAATCATTTGTTTCATAAATCCATAGTACAATTAGTATGTTAGTAACAATTTTTACTTATTATAAGTTAGTTCTGTTAGCAGTACAATTACAATATTACATTATTTTCGCTTTTATTTTCAAATCATTCATTCAATTAAGTATTTATTCATTTGGTAATTTATTACATGATTTATTATTTATTGCATTAAAAAAGTACAATTGGTGGATTTAATACCAAAACTCATACCAAAAGGCGATTCGCTACCATTCAATCTTACACTTCCGATACATTGAATGTGGAATTAAGTATGATGCCATTGAACTATCTCATTAAAATTCACTCAAAAATAAATAATAGGCTAGTTTTTGAAAGCTATTTGGATAAAAAACTTAATGTAACTTTTTTTTAAATACCGTTTTTTCCACTTTTTCAGTTTCATATATTTTTTTTCTAAATTATTGATCAGTGTTATAAAAGTGAATGCTTCTAAATAAAGTAGCCCTGGTATTCAGCTAACAATGAAAAAAAATGGAACATCTATCTCGATTATTCGTTCATGCCACAGTGACCAAAAAAGTGACTTAACCAAAAATTTTCGAGAATTAGTAAAATAATCAAAGTGATGCTCTATCACTGGGCTTCCGCTTATCACTCATATTTGGGACGCCCTGTATAATATAATTTTACTTAAGGTATAATAAAATTGATCACCCGGTATATGAGTATCAAGGATAACTTACACCAAGATAATCTAACCCCAAACTAAGACGAGCTTGTGTCAAAAGAAATAATCACAATATTATTTATTTTATTCGATACAGCTATTTCATGTTCAAGGCCATTCCAATCCTCTGTAGGTTCATGATCATTTTCATCCTCACTTTCAACATCATTGTCATTTGTGAAATCGTTCAAAAACAAAAAATTCAGCTTCCCACAATAATAAGTAAAAATCAAAAAGTTCTGACTGAAAAATGTAGGGATAAGTATATTTTATATCGAGGGACTAAAAGAAGCCATAATATACCAGAGCTCGGGAGTCAATGAAACTGAGGGTATATTAAGTTGGCGTTTAGTCTCGAGGTGCAAATTGTACTTTTCACTTGAGTGCAAGAAAAATATAAAATGAAAATCACAAAAGATTTTAAACACATGGCGCCACCGTCTTTGCGTTCAAACCATGGAACTAAAACTCGCAACATTTTCGCAATGAAGACTGTCCACACTCCACAGATAATAGTATATTTACTGTTTGAGTTTGTCTGTGTCACATGAAGGAAATTAAAAAACTAATGACTTTTCACTCCCTAGAGACTAAAAGGTCACTTTAGTCTCGCTTCGTAGGGCTATATTGGCGTACTATTAGAGCATGAAAAGTGAAAAACCTGTTTTCAAATTGTTAATCTGTGGTTCAGTTCTGAAAAACCTGTTTTCAAATTGTTAATCTGTGGTTCAGTTCAGAAGAAAAAACTGACCATGACAATTTAAGTACTTTTGTCAAGTGTAAAGTTCGGTTTTAAATGTTTTTGTACTAAATTGACTATTTTTCTTGCACTCAAATGAAAAGTACAGTTTGCACCTCGAGACTAAACGCCAACTTAATATAAGGAAACTATGTAATAACAGATGGAAACTATATTATAATTATATATAACTATACTATTATAATTCAATAACATATGGAAACTATGTAACCGCATCTGTTTCTGAAATAAAAAAAATCATTTCAATATACCCTCGGTTTCATTGACTCCCTCGCGCGCTCGGGAGTCAAACCACCTCTGGTATATTATGGCTTCGTTTAGTCCCTCGATATTAAATATACTATTTGTTGCAAATGTAGATTAAAATAGTTAAATTACTTCTGGATTAATTACATTCTGTTCCATAAATGTGTATTTGAAATGGGTAATATCATTTTGACATGGAATAATCTATTTTTGACGAAACCATGCCTTAATAATTTTTTTGGTGTAATAAAATTATGTAATAAATCGTGTAATAAAGTTTCGGCCCAATTTTATTTTCACAGAGTAAAAATTTGAATGTTACGTAGGTTTCGGTAGCGAAACAAAAATAAATCCATTTTATCGAAAGTGCAGTTAAGTTTTGAGAGTCAAATGAAGCTCCTCACTTAATTTTTCACATCAGATTTATTTGAATAATAAAAACTTAATGAATATAATTACTGTCTTTTTAGTTTATTTGTTTTGGACAATAGGAAATAACACTGTTATACACTTATTATAATTTTGTTTCTACTGTCCACTGTAACTCTAAAATCTTGACTCTCTTTCTTAATTTACTGACATTTTATAAATTGTAATTATAAATATTCATTGAACTGACATAAAACAATATATAAATGTAAATATTTTCAGTTTATTAATGCTTCACATATGGACTTAAACATTATTTTTAATAATTAATAGTTTAAATTATGATTATATTATTATTAATTTATTAATATTTGCATGCCTACCTGTTTAAAGACTGTTGAGTCTTAGTATTATTGCAGACTATCGCTTTATACTTACACAGTTTTGACCAAATAAATTATTTCTATTTCCCTCACAGATCAGGCAGCGAATCCAGCATGAGCGAAGACATGTCAGACTGGCCCCGCAGCCCCGTGCTGCCCGTCTACTGCAACAACTAGATATAGGCCTCATTGGGCCTCCCCAGGCCTTAGTAGGCTGTCTAGCCTCTGCAGCGTTTGGACCCCCAGTTGAAAGTTCAGTGTCAAGAAATAGCGATAAGGCCTTAGTCCTCAGGCCTAGTAGCGAGGCCTTAGTCCTTCACACTTTGAGATGAGTAGCGTTGATTTGGGACCAGATTTGAGTCGAAGCAAGGCCTCTTCATATCTCGAATAGTTTGAGATCTGTTGAGAAAAAAATCACATTGAAGGCCTTCCTTATGCTATAAGGCCATCCATGATACACTACAGGCCTTCCATACAACGCCACCTGTCACCCCGAATGTTAGATGAATGTATGAGTGTAAAGAAACGTGTGTATGATCCCACTTTTGAATAAGTCAAAATTCAGTGATCGCACTTAGTATGTATTTTTTTTGTATTTAGAGAAAGTATAAAACTAACATATCAGTAGCATCAGTAATAGTCAAATTTACAATAGAAAATTAGATATTGATGGATAATTATCACAAAGTACATTTATTGACATTTTTATGTATGCATTTATTTTTCTAATTTATCAGATAACGCTTTTATAAATAAAATACTTCTAAATAATATTAACATCGATTTTTTGTACTTTCTCTTGTATAAAATATATTATCATATTCGCTTTTCTAAGGCAAGTTGCTAGGACAGGTATCGGCAGGCAATTTTATAATTAAATATACATATATATTATTAATATAGTAAATAAATTAGATAATTTTTTTTTCTACAAGTAAATCAACAAAAAAAAATACAAAAAATCGGTGCAATTTTCTCAAAAAACTAAAAAAAAAACATTGTTTCCCGAGTATTAGAAAGACTTAGTTTGTACTAATAAATATAATATTTTCTTGTATATTTTTATTAGTGTAATCGAAGTTATAGTGTATGTTAGTTTTGTGTAAAACAGTTGCGTTTTAAATAATTTTAAAATCAAATTAACATAGTATAGGACGATTATAAACGTTATATGCTCTAGTTGGCGTGTATTTTCGTTATGCGATTTAAAACGCAACTGTAGTCAAGGAATCGCATCTTTTGGTATTTGAGGCCTAGCGATGCGATTTATTGATTTTTTCTTATTAGGACAAAGTTTGTTCTGTCCGTTAAGAGTAAATGGCCGTTATGCAAATGCAGATATTTTAATTGTATTGTCAAGCGATTTCCTAATTTTTAAGACAATTTTAGAACGATTTGGAACAAACTTCGTCTTAAAAACAGTAAGTCCTGTGATGGTTATTCGTGTAAGATGATGAAAAACTAAAAAAAAACAATTAATTATAAAATTCCATGCATATTTGTTTAGCTGGTAAGTATTCCCTCGTTCTTCTATAAGAATTGCGTTTGAAATTGAGCAATTAATAGTTCGGGACTAAAGGTATCGTCGCAATTTTGTGCCCGACCAAAAAAGTCAGATCCACCGAAGGTCTTTTATCACTGTATCATTTGTATCAATAACTTAAGTATTATAAAATATTATGTAAAATTGCTATTAATATATTATTTTCCCTTTGACTAACTCTCCCATGGAGTTTCTTTTTCCAAATTATAATTCACATTTAATTTTAGTTTTAAAATAAAAATGTTGGCATTATTGATATTTTTTTCATTTCTTATTATTTAGTAGCGTTAGTAATTCTAATATTTGATACTTACATAAATATAGAATAAATAAAGAAATGACAAAAAAAAAATACAAATCATATTTTGAAAAACCGAAAAAAATGATCTCAGGTGACTTTTTAATAGTTTGTCGCGTAATATACAGATAGAATCCAAAAATATTTTTCAGTACTAATTGAAATAATATTTTTATTAAATCAGATTAAGCTGTGAATGTGTGTGTTTGTTTTTAATTTGCCTTTTCGCATATTCTTTTGTTTTTATTGAGCGTACAAATATGAATATGAGCTTGTGTCTTTGAAAATGTTAGTTTTTTATTGAAGTGAGTTTGAAAATAATTGGACATACTCTGTGATACATTTTTTATCTATGGAAATCCCATCATACCATCTAAATATTTTTGTGAGCCATTTTTGTATGTGAACATTTATATAAGGCAACATTGCGTTCCTAAGAATTTAGAATTTAACCAAAAGCCTTAAGTACACTCGCATACTACTCACGCTCCTACTACGATAGTTAAGTACAGCAATAATTAGTTTCATAACTATCCACAAGAGGCACCCTACAATACTACAGATATTTTCGACTATCGTCGGCGTGACCTCATGGTGGGTACTTACTTATGTTTCTGTTCTAAATTCCATGTGCGTGTCCTGTGCAGCAGTTTTTTATAAATACGGTGTAGAATACGCGTTTCAATGATGATTAAAATCGCAAGAGGGATTTTTCATTCTTAAAATCATTGTATTTAATAAGTTGACGGTTTGTAGCTTATGGAAAAACTAAAAGCCTTTTATCAATTTGATGTTCAGTCAGGACTATAGATGCGAAGCTGGTTATTAATGCATTTTTCGTTATTAACGGTTAATTAACCGCATTTTATGTTTGTTACGGTTAAATACAACCGCTAGATGGCGCTGGCGGCACTATCATTGACTGTTCCCTCAGGAAGTCGGATACATAGTCACACAGTGCGATGGGAATTCTGTAAGAAGGAAGCTTCACCTCTTCACCTAGGAGTTGACTGAACAATAAAAAGACAGATTATTTACAGTACTTCAAGATAAATAATGGGCATTGGAAAACATCGGAATTTCGTAAACAATCGTAAAGCAACACAAAAACGTTTTTTTTTTAAAAACACTTCTAATTTCAAGTTTTTCGCAAACAAATAAATGACAATGTCATAGCCGTCTCGCTATTGTATCGGTCGGTCATCTTCGGGAACTCGAAGTTAGTCGATGCCCATTATTACCTTGAATAGCACTTTTTTTCGCTCGCAGTCGGATAATTAACCGTTAATAACCGCATTTTATCGGTAGTTAACCATGAATTTGGTTAAGTACCGGTAGCTAACGGGTTTTTTACAACTATAGTCAGGACTCTGGACCATAACATTTTTGTGTTTTTTAACAATCATTTTTGAACATTAAAATAGTGATGGTTTAATAAACCGACTGCTGCTTTTTTACTAATTCTAATAAAAACGGGTTTTTGCAACCAAACAAAATTACGGTGAATTGTTTTACCTATTTTTCTCGACGTTTCGGCGACAATTGCATGTCGCCGTGGTCACGAGCCGTGGCTCAACAATTTACCGTAATTTTGTTTCGTTGCAAAAACCCGTTCTTATTAGAATTAGTTTAAATGCAACAAGAAAGTTTAAAATTACATTTTTTTTGTATATGTGCTAGCAAATTGTCAACTTTTTCTCTGCATTTAGCATTCTATAAAATACTATGTCTATGTGTGTTTTAGGCGTGTAATAGGTCTGTGCAAATAACATAATGTAGGAAGTTATTGTAAAATTACAATTTGTAATTATTATTTCGGCTACAAATAATAAAAAATGTATTGTGTAAAATTGATGTTGTAATTGAAAAGAGACACACCTAAATAACGGGAAATTTCTGTTTTCAGCTTGGCAACTATTATATTGTATTAATTTGTGTGTATTGTAAGCTCTGCAGATGGCAACACAAATATCGTATAATCTGTGGTTGTCTAAATGAATAATTTGTACAGATTTGTTAGACGCATGGTAAATGTTAAAAAATGTGAATAGCTTGAATGAGTAAAAAAAATCTCGAATCGATGAGAATAAAGTTGGGACTCTTATTTCTGTGTTTTATTTCACGTTCTACCTTCCTTTATAATAAAATAAATAAAAATATATGTATAAATGACAAAACACATCACACCTGTAAGGAACTTTTGGTAAAATGGATTCAAATTAAGACATACGATGGAAATCGAACAACTACTAGAGCGCATTGCATCATTTTAAAGCTAATCATACACTCTTATTATTTCATCACTAACGCACGCACCCACACACACACACACACACACACACACATCTCTTATTATTAAAATTAACAACGTTTATTATTAAAATTAGTTTCCCCATACTGCCTTGTAAAAGCATGGATATATTGATGAAAGAGCGGACCCTCCCACCAAACACAGGCATTTTTTGCTTAAATGGAGGCTCCAATGTTTATGTACTAGTTATTAAGGCAATAACTTTGATAACAAAATAAACTTATTTTTTTATTATTATTTATCTCCGGTCATCATCATAACCTAGAAATATTTTTCATGACTACTGATCAACAGGGTTTCGAATATGGCTTTCCAGAGATGTAGTTGTAGGCTACCAACAAGCTCTACCATGGGTTTGCCTCTCGTAAACTACGATAAAAGGCCAGCGCAGACGAGGGATTATCAAAATAGATCCCTTACATGCTTTATCGATCAACGCACACGAACGACTAGAAGTACGCCGTACCAAAAATCCGCTGGAACACCGCGGACGCCAGCGGAGCGGATAAAAGTGCGCGGGCGACCGCGAAAAAAATGTAACGAACGAACTATGAGCAGTCAACGCACGCGCCAGACTTTACTCCGCGTTAAAAAGCGATTCGAAATAAAGGGATGGACCCAGTATTCTCTTTTAAAACGTCTTCTCTTTTGTTTAAACTTCATGTAAATTACAGCACAACGTATTATCAGAATATTTAAATACTCTCAGACAACAAATGATCGCACACCGTGTGCGTTGAGTCCGCGGTAAACCCGCGGGGGATTTTGTATTCGCGGAGCGTACTTTTTTCTCCGCGTACGTCGTCTGCGCAGGCCTATACAATTTATTGACAAAATTGGAAAAAAAAATGAATTGTTAGCAAATAAATAACTTGAACTTGTTATTGCACCAAGTTCGATGAAAACAAAAATGCGCCGCGAACACTCGCGACCAGTGCGACTGGCCGCGACCAAAGAGGATTTAACTTCGCGACACCGTTGCTCACCGGTATCGCCTGTAATCTCACTGTGTCTGTGTGCGTGATCAAAATGGCGGTTTGTTCTAAGCGGACAATCTGTTAGAGGCGCCGCGCCGCATGCGTAATTTGTGGTACATACAGGTAAGAAATTCTAGTATTGTCCAATTGGGCCTTACCTGGCTTAAATGAAAGGACAGATTTTGTAGAGTAATAAAACATCACAATTAACATAAACACAGTTTATTACTTACGTCAAACAAATGTCAATTCTTAAAAATAATGGTTTTCTTAATTTGAAGTAAAGGTAACAGAATTACACAGTACTTACAACAAAGGTTCATAACTTGGACACCAATCAATTTGTTATTCAAATTATTGACATCGCAACTCAAACGTGAGCAGCCTTCAAACTGATGCTCGTAAGGGCTCCTCAACCTTGAGCAACGTAGCAGATATCGGCGGTTAAGTCCTAATTTGAAGGCAAATCGACGACGCCGTATATATTAGGTCAAACTGTACTTATTCCGTTATTCTTAAAATAAAACTAGGTACATATTGTAACAACAAAAATGACTTCATAATTCACAAATATCCAGCACTAAAAACTGCTTTTTCATTCGAAAATAACATTTAACAAGCTCGCCGCATTCTCGCGCCAAAACGCGTGGCAGGGTGACATTGACAGTTGGATTGGCCTGACTCTTGAATCCAAGAATATCTAATCTCTTGAACTATTACAAAAGTTAGAACTTTATCGCTTTTAAATAAGGTTCTTACATTTCATGTCTGACATTCTTGCCAAGATCCAATTCGAAAAAGAATTCGGTTCAATAGTGATATCCAGTAACTCTGCTGTTTTGAAAAACAGTTTTTAAAAAAAGTCTACATTCTATAGCGTTCTTCCGTGAGGTTTTGTACTTAAAATCGTATCTTAACGCAATATTATTTTTCATATATTCAAATACATAACACGATCCGCAGTGGATAAACTTTGATGCCTCCGACGGATATTCTAAATCACTTATTTCTTACATTTAAATTAAGAACGTTATCTTAATTGTGAAATACTAAATAATTAAATTGTGTTTAAGGTTAACGAAAAAGTATCCGACGAATAAAAGGATAAATGAACGAAAAAAAAACACGAAGAATGAATTAAAAAGTTTGAAGTATGATCTATGACAATCATTTGCTCTATTATATTAATATGTCAAATTTTAATCTAACTTGATAAACTACTTTTTAACTAACCTTAAAAGTATACCTATTTTTAAAATACTATTTACAATCAAATCTGATGATATGAAGTTCTGGATGTTTTTTTACTGGTAATAATGTAGTTCCATAATTCATCTCAAAAACGTATAGAAAAAACAAGAATAATGGTGGGCTTATTATAATATTTTCCTTTTAAAAGGCAAGTTGTGGTCTGAAGTTGATTACCAACTTAGAATAATTACACCTAGAAGGATAGTTTCATACAAAAAGGCGGCTATTTGTGATGCCAAAATCAACTGTTAAAATAACAATTCGTTACACATGTAATCACAATTTTCAGTATTTAACATGTGTATGAATACACTGCACAAATAAACATTTAGAAGAGGTAAGCCTCGAGAAATTAAAATCGGTAAGTCCAGATCCAGACGTGACGTCCTGATATTTGTGGCATCAAAACGGGTGCCGCGACTCGCCTTCTATGCGTCGTTATTCTAAGATTATTTAACTACCAAATATTGAATCAGATCCAAAATTTAGAGATCAAATCAAAAAGAATGATGCAACCATTTTTATTATGTAAAGATGGAAAACTATACAAAAAACGAGTTTCCAGGTGTAGTTTTCTCCCAATTGGGAGTCCCACACTACCCCACTGCCTATCCCAGGGCAGTGGGCTAGTCCATAAAGATTTTTTTTTTGGGAGACAAATCTTAATCCTACCAAAGAGAGTAAGATCTCTCAAATCATAGCATTTACAAATGTATTAGATTTTTAAGATTTATTTAGGTAACTCTCCTAGGAAAGTTACAATTTTTACGATAATAGCAAAGTAATTTATCGTTCATTTAACCACTTAGACAAAAAGATGTTCGAAACACAAAAAACAACATAAAAATATTTATTTTCATCCATTATTCTAAGTCCCACTATACGGGATAAAAATATAGAAATATAAAATCTTTGTTCATGATATTAATCTCAATCTAAAAAGGCACTACTTATTACTGGATAATAATCTATAAAAAAATTGGATCCATCTTTTTATTCCAAAATGACACTTCTAAAAATTAACAACCATTTTATATTACGTATATCGGTTAACTTACATTTAGGTACTTTTAAATGTTATGTGTGTACAAAAAGTGATGTTACGATATATTTATGACTTAGACATTACAAAAAAAACCGTACCACGAGTTTACGCGTACAATAGTCGTTAGTATGTAGTCTGCATTTGTATATGATTCCGGATAGTGCCTCTACTGAGCAGAAATGGAACTTTAACGGCATACAAGTCATGGTACGTACGAGTAAACTGATGGTAGAGGCCGTGAAAAAACTATCGTAATATAAGGTCATTTTAATTTGAAGACACCTTCAAGACGACCTAATGATAACATTTTATCTTAACCTAACTAAATTATGTATCTATGCTCGGTTATTATGCGAAAAAAACTATTATGTATTTCTGGTATAAAAAATAAATTCACATTCATTACAAATGCCTTATCATCAGTTAATACATTTGTAACGGTCAAATAAATTTAAAAAAAAGTTTTTTTTTATGAAGTTCATTTCTTGGCTTGGACAGTAACCTAGTCGTATCCGGTTTTTTAAGGTTCATCTCTTGGCTTGGAACCTGGTCCTATGTCGCCTGCAGTTTGTTTTTTTAAAGTTAATTGATTGGAATCTCGTCCTATAGCCGTATTCGGTTTTTTTTTTCAAAAGTTTATTTTTCGGCTTGTCGCTAAGCCATCTCTAGTTTATTTTTTAAATCCTTATTTTATGTCTTGGAACCCTAGTCCTTCAGCCGTCCCCAGTTTCAACTCTTTAAATGTTGCTGTTGTTGAGACAACCGCGTATCTGTGCGATTTAAGAGCGACAGTGTTAAACCTTCTTACAAAAAGGTGGTGCAGTGTTTGTTAGGTTATTCAACGACATTTCTTGAGGAATTCCAACACTTCGGGCGGATAGCCGTCGCGGACTTGTGACTTGGTGGCCGAGCGAGCGTATTCCAACGGTGTCGTGGAGCTGAGGAAATGAAAACGTTATTAATTACAAGTAACACTTTGTAGATTTTAATGATGGATTTCAACATGTATTTGCTTATGTTAAAATCAAGCTGCAAAAGTAAGTAAGAGAGCGTCGTGGCCTAGTAAAGCACTCCAACTCAGATCGCGGATCGTGTGCTCCAGAGTACAAATCTGGCCAGAACCAAAATCTTTGTGTTCATTGTTTAATTTCAAACTAACTCTTCGATGATGGAAAACATCGATAAAAAACCAAATCAACCCGGATAGCGGCGTAAGGCTCACCACCTTCCACGTTGGGTTCTAATACCGTTGGTGAAAAGTGGGCTTCCGGGTGTTCCGCTCACCATGACGGCAACAGTCTCTTGCCTCTGACTACCCCGTTTGGGATAAAGTTGGTATGTTATGTTACAAAAGTAAGTAACTTTTTTTAATGAATTATAATCCCGTTCAAAATATTACTTTATTATCAAAGAGGGTGAAATGTAGTTATTAATAAGTGTAAAGGAGTTTGAACCTTTGTGGCATAGGTCACCAGCCGCCATTTTGTTTTTTCTCAATGTTTCCGCGCACAATAAAAGTGGTATTTAAGGATAGAGGACACATAAACAAACAAAA
Source organism: Udea olivalis (assembly GCA_947369235.1). Classification (NCBI taxonomy): domain Eukaryota; kingdom Metazoa; phylum Arthropoda; class Insecta; order Lepidoptera; family Crambidae; genus Udea; species Udea olivalis. The sequence continues at coordinate 9,881,472 of OX376367.1, read as the reverse complement.
AAAAGAATATATTCATTAAAAATCTATTAATTATAAGGCTTTTCGCGTTATTTTGTTAATAAATAACAGACTTTAGGATACTTAAACAGTCTGGGAGAAATCGCTCAAAACTCCATGTTTGGGCTCCTACAGATATGACATGGATAAATATATACAACATAAATTAATATTTATTTTAGAAATAATAACTACGAGAAAATCAACCTTTCTCCTTAACCTTCACTTTCCCTAGCAAGAAATGGTGTAAAGCGATATGGTCACTATTTCCTATCCTAAGCTGCCACAAATTAAATTATATTTTTATCATTTAAGTACAATAAAGTTTATTTGTTTTAATGTAAACCTTTTTGAAGATTTTTCACCAAAGACCAGATTCTAAACCTACCACTTGTTAGGCGTGTGCGCCAGCTTCTTCCACAGCTTGCGCTCCACGTGCCGGAACAGCACCATGAGCAGGCGCAGGTCACAAGTCTTGGAGTTCACCGCCATGTGGACCGGGGTGTCGCCCGCTTTGGCGTCCTGAGAGCATTGCAAAAATAAAATACTTCTGGCACACGGGTACGCTTTATAATTTCGAAAAAATTAACTTAAGGCTATGCTTTCCCAAATTAACAATATTTGATCAACTTTTTTTAAAGATAACTACTAAATGAATAGATATTTTAGCGAAAAAAAACTTGACTAGTAGGTCTTTAGCTAAGACGACAACTTTTCCAAAACACGATATAGCATAATTTTACTGATAAAAAAACAATGAAGTACGTCGACGATTTTTTTGTTTGACTTTCAAATATTCATAACTTACAAAAATAAATATAGATAGGTCTTTGTATATTCTAGGCCGACAACTTTTAAAACTTTTTAATTTGTCTAATGTTATTTCACAATAAATTAATTACACGAAAACAGAAGGAAGCCGCGGCGTTATTCCGTCCGCGCAGAACTAATCAATGGCCCACCGAATGCTCTATCGGACGGCGCGCTAAATCCCAGCCTTAAGTCACAATCACGAATTCAAAATTCCGAAAACTGTGCAGGAGCCAGGCTTTCGTTAAAGAAACGCTAATGTTGCTTTACTCTTTTGTAGTCGACAAAAGAGAGAGGATCGATGGTTCTAGGTGCGTAGTTGCCAATCCGCCCCCAGTGCACGCTTAAAAAACTTATAATGCGAGAGTGAGAGAGAATCATGTAGGATTGTAGGTAGATGACAAAGTAATTACTGACCCCTTGCCACAAGTCAGCGCCCGCGTGCTCCAACAGCGTATGCACGATGTGCAGACGCGGCGCGCTCGCGGCGTGCTCGCTGCACGCTACGTGCAACGCTGACGCTCCTGTGAACGAAGCTTTGACAAATTATTTATGGTCGATCTGGCCAGACTAATTATATTATTTTAGATCGACATCAGATCAATGACAATCATAAAGTCACAAATCCGACTTCACGACCCGACCGGAAGTCAGTGCAGTTGAAAATGACTAAAAGTTGGTCAAATTTATTTTTCGTAATCCGTAATCCGCAATGGTCTCCTACAGTTCAGTATGAGAGATGTTTCCTTCCGAGGGACATAATTCCGAAAAACTTAACTCCGAAAGTCACAATCACGAATTTCAAAATTCCGGTTTTTATAATTCGGAACGATTCAGAATTGCGAAACTCAAAATTCTGGCTTATCATAAATCCGATCGGATTTTTAAAAAAAAACCGAAATTTAAAAACTCCTGATGTCGGAATTCTGAACCGATATCATCAAAATTCCTAATCAAAAATAATCCGAATTATCATAAATACGAAGAAAGCAAATAATGTGAAATGTTTACTCTTAAAATGTTGTATTTATAATAAAATAAATAAATATAAATATCCCTGGACATTATTCCACACAGCGCCATCTAGCCCCAAAGTAAGCTAATTAAAGCTTGTGTTATGGGATACTAGACAACGGATAAACATACTTAAATACATTTTCTTTTGTAAATACATACTTATTATACATAGAAGACACCCAGACCAGTACATACAGACATGTTCATGCACACAAATGTTTGTACTGTGCGGGGATCGAACCCGCGACCTCTGGTGTAGTAGCCAACTTCTTAACCATTACACCAAGTCGGTCGTCGAAATATGAATGCTTTCTGACGCTTAGCCGCCCGCTGCCGCGGCACGCTCGCTTCGCTTGCTCAGCTCCCGCCTTTTAGTCATAGTTTTAACCTAACCTAACATGTTGTTTGGGGCCAATGAAACTTCAGATTTCTAATTCTTCGTACTAGTGAAAGTCGGAAATTTGAAAATCGTGACTTTCGGAAAAATTGCTTTCGTGTTTTTGATTATTCGGAGTTATGTTACTTCTCAATTGAGAAATTACGGATTTTTTAAATTCGGAATATTCATATTCGGAATGAAATGTTTCGAAATTTTTGGGTGTTCCCCTTCCGAGGACGCTTACACTGTGAATGAGCACCACCCACCCACTCTGCCGAGGTTTTCCCAATGAGCAATGAGTCATAGTATGGAATTCTTCAAGAGGGGTTTGAAAAGGTTTTTGCAGGGTCATCACAACGCGTGAGTGATGCCCCTGGTGTCGCACGCGTCCATAGCCTGCGGTATCCGCCTACCATCAGGCGCTCCGCAAGCTTGATAGTCACCGACGTAGTAAATCATCTTGATACTGACCGTCAGCATTGACGTGGTGCACCCTGAACAGCGGCATCGCGCCGCCGTCCGCGCGCACGAGCTCGCCCAGCGCGTCGGCGCACGCGTCGCCGCGGCGCGCCAGGGCCGTCACCAGAGTGTCGCCTTGCGCGTCCACCTGGGGACAAGGGAAATGTAAAATGAAGTCATCAGCTCACTAGCTTACAATAATGACATACCCCCGTATCCACAAACGCTAATCAAAAGTTGAGGACACCTTAAATTGATGCTGTCAATAGAAATGAAAGGGACAGCTTAACTTGCAAGGACTGCTTAGCTTTGATTGACGTTTGTGGAGTTTTTAAGAATAGGTTATAATTAATTGAACAAACTATTATAATTTTAATTTGCGTGCTATAATTAAAGCATCATGTGTCATAATATGTTGAACGGAGACTTTTTGGTACTACGAGTATTGTATAAGATTTAAGCAAAGGAAATGTTCCCAAATGTATGAAGTCTTGGCCAGGTGTATGTAGGTATAAATATTCGATTTACTTATAAACGTATATTAACTTGGTTCAAACAAGATTTCCAACAATAGAATTGTAACACACAACGAAAAACATCATGGCGGAAATGTGTCAACACAGATTACGCGGTGTCAATTTGACAAGACTACAACAACATAGCAGTTATTTTCCCCTAACCAGTTGTTACGAACAACTTTATTAATTCAAACACAGCCTTATACGTCCCACTGCTGGGCAACAGGCCTCACCTCAACTATGAGGTGGTACGAGCCATACTCCAACCCGCAGGCTCAGTGAGGATTGTTGGAGAGGTGAATGTAAGGCCAGTGATGAACCTTACCGTCAGATGTTATCGAGCCGCCTTTTTAGGCCTCTGACTAGGCTTTACGACTGATATCTTGCGAAGTCAACCGACTGTATTAATTATTGCTGCCTAAATGCCATTCGAAGTTCTAAGTTCTCAAAACAAAAGCTGAGCTGAGACAAATATTAATGCAAATTGCAAAATCGAATGCCAATAACACACTGCACATCACGCACACTGCACAACATGCAAGTGTCCACACTCGTCGATCGAGACGGTGAGACCTGGAGTCCTGATATACAGGGCCACCCTAGTTTAGGCTCCAGTTCACACGTAAAATAATTGTAACTCTCTAGATCCTAGATGTACTCCCTAAGTTATGATTTTATGTGTGGATAATAAATCTTATTTTATTTTATTATTTTAATAAACGCAACACATGTGACACTAGTGGCGGTGACTATTGTATTGATAGACAAGTAAGTTGCCATACTAGGGCACGTTCCAAATTGCTTTTTGCAGAATAATTTTCACCCTCGTCGAATAGAGAGACAAAAGAGCAAAACCTTCGTCTGACAGCTGTCAGGTGAATTTCATCGGGCTCCAGGCTCCGGTAGAATTCGCACTTGTCAGAGTGATAAACGTCCCGAACCCGTTCCGAAACAACTGGGAAACTGTCAGGTGACAGCTCGGTCATCTTTGATTTCACTCGGGGTCAACTTGGAACGGGTTCGAGTGATTTTCACTCCTCAAAGTGTAATTTCCACTCGATTTGGAACGCAGCCCTAAAATAGGATTGGGATACTGAATAATTTTTATTAAAGAACCAGAAGATGAAGTAATTATTCTTAATTACTTCATCTTCTGGTATTAAATGCACGATTAATGGCGTATCACGGACATGTAGTAGCAACTCTACGTTATGGTATTATTTTTTGGGGAAATTCTTCTTACAGGGATATCATATTTAGGGCACAAAAAAAGTGTTTAAGAGCCATTTGTGGACTAAAACCCATAGAAAGCTGCCAGCCCTATTTCAAATCTTTAAGACTTTTAACCTTTCCATGCCTATACATCTATGAATGCTGCAAGTTTGTTAAATGCCATGCACATCTATTTGAAGTAGTGGAATCCGCTAGGGACTTTCGCCTTCGCCCCAGGAAACCTTTTATCCGTACTCAAATATGTAAAACAGCAATGTTACAGAGAAGTGTTGTAGTTATGGCTCCCCGTTTGTATAATAAACTACCTGTTGAAATAAGAAGTTTAAGTAATGACAAATTTAAAAAGGTGCTATTTAAATTTCTTATCGAAAAATGCTTTTATAATATTAATGATTACTTTGATGATGACTTGACATTGTGTTTTTAAATTTTAAAATTGTATATTTTAATTAATATCATTGAATGGTTTATTTTATAAAATTTATTAGTTCACCAATTCTTATTTTGTATGTGGGTAAACTCCTCAAATTTATCATCACTAAATTGCCTTATACTCATGTACCTACGTAGGTGAAGCATAGAGCTCAAAATCTTGTAATAACATCTTTTTATATTATGTACCTATGTTTATGAATGAATAAATGATTATGATTATGATTAATGTTTGTATTTTTACTATAATCAGTAGATTTTTCTTAATTTTTAAAATAGGTGTACATAGACTTGGCCAGAAATGGGACATCTCCTTCATTTACTTAACTTTTTTCATCTGTACATGGAAATTTTGAGCCCTGGGTCGAGCTCAAAATCCGGCTCTTTCAACCGAGGCGGTTTATATACCTGGTGAATTTGTCTAGTGTTTTAACGTTGTAAGCCAACGTTGTTTTATCAATGTTGTGAGGCAAGCAAGCGCCTTTTAACACCCGAAAGAAGAGTTATTTTCAAATATTCGACTTTCGATTCAGTAAAAATAAATCACTTACAAAAATTGTGTTTAAATGATCCTATTATCAAAAACTTAAAACAAATGATTACGTAAAAAGAAACAAACTATTTTTCATCTGTAAACATTCATCATTATCGTTACTTCGTTTAGGTTTGCTGACAGTGGATGTTTCTGCGCACAGGTGAAAAGGCAAGTCATTTATTCCAGAGTTTTTTCATATCATTTCTAAAATTGTCGAAAAAAACATCTATTAGCATTATTCTACTATGCTCCATTTTCCATTTACAGATAAAAACCTAAGATGCATTAGAAAAAATCACTAGGTCCGTCAATGGCCACGGAAGACGCGGGTTTAAAAACCTAGGACCAAAGTGGTTTCTTTCTATTTTTGAATGTTTTGAGAGGTTGTTGAACTCAACATCAGTATTTACTGATCGCTCAATTCAGACTTTTACAAGATGATCATGTTAATTGAAGAAAGACGTAATAAATAGCAAATTAACGACTAAAGAGTTCCTCTATTTCAACTTGGGAGTACGCGCAAGTTTTTTACGGGTCAATCTATACGTAATACTTATATAATTTTAATTTGTAATTCTAATCCCATGTAAAAAATATTATATAGTGTGCGCAGGAACTACACAACCTGATACCACCCTCTACTTTCTACCACCGGACCACTAGACGCCGGGAGGGCTTCCACACCCATGTGGTTGGCTTTCCAACAATCCGTACCCGACGGTTTGCTGCGTCTTTTCTGGTCCGCACCGCTAGGGAGTGGAACGCTCTCCCTGCGTCTGTGTCTCTGTATCTTCAAGGCCAGAGTGAATAGGCATTTTCTGGGTAAGCGTGTACCACCATCGGCCTCGCCATCGCTTACCACCAGACGAGACTGAGGCCAAACGCAAACCCATTTTAAATACAAATAATAAAAAAAAGACAATTGTGTTGTATATTTCGTATGCCGCAGAAGGTGCATCATGGAGTTCTTTTTTAATATTATAACTTGTCAGCTTGTACCAGCTGTGATGACGAATAAATGAAATTGAAAATGAATTTGTATAAACTTTGTAGGTACATGCTTTTGCTTTATATCCGGTAGTTTAGATGTACTTTCAAGGTGCATATTAGGAAATGTTAGAACGTAAGCATATTTTTTTTAATACTCATTGTACTTTACTAACTCTTTTTGTAAACTGAACAAAGTTTAAAAGAGTGGGTAATGAGTTTCTCGCCGGGTCTTCTCAGTATAAGATCAACTTTCGACGCGGTGGTAGAGCCACATTATGTTTGTATACAGTGTATTTATGTATTCATATTATTATAGTATTCAAGTGTATGGGCTACAAAGAAAAGCCACGAGCAAAAACTACTAACCACAGAAATGCGTATGCTGCGCTGGGCTGGCGGCGTAACGCTTAGAGATAGGGTCCGAAACGAATATGTCCGTGGTAGTTTCGGGATCGCACCAATTGCTGATAAAGTTACTGAATCCAGGCTAAGATGGTTTGGACATGTAATGCGAAGACCCGACGATCACGTCGTGAAGACGTGCCTCCATGGATACCAAAAAGAGAGGGAGAGGTAGGCCGCAGACTACCTGGATGACAAATGTCCAAAGGGACATGAAGAGGTGCGGCCTATCAGTTGACGACGCTTACCAACGAAGCAAATAGCGCCTCAAGATCAAGAAAGCCGACCCCGCGTAACGGGATAAGGCGAGGGCAAAGAAAGACAGTATTCAAGTCTATTACTAAGTATATATTTTTTCTTGTAATGACGATTTAAAAGTACTTGTTACAGGTCTATCTGCACACTTTTTTGTTATGACTTTACTCTGTCAATTCAATTTTTGTGTTAAAAAACAAGATTGAAAAGAGTAACCATTGAGTTTCTTGCCGGAGTCTTCTCGATCGGAAACAACCTCCGAACCGTCCTACTAGTATTATTTTATGTAAGTTCATTATAGTATATTTTTGCTTTAATTTTTTTTTGTAACTATATGACTTGTCATAAGTATTTTCTATAAGTCTATATGAATAAAGATATTTTTTACTTTACTTTACTTTTACTTATTTAAATAAAGATATTTTTAGTTTGTTTGAATACGTGCTACTTATTCCTTTGTCGGTCTGTTATTAATATTTCTATTTTAAATGTTTGTCCTTAGTCCTACGTGTGTACCTAGTACGTACGAAGTATAGTTAAATGAGTAAATAATCATTACACTAATGCGGTATAGTATCCCCATTCACTGAGTAACTAGGTATGAATTTACAATACATATCTGGGTGTTCCATATAATTTGGAGTCATTCATAATCTACGTCAGGGGGAAAAGACTACAAAAATAAAGGGAAAAAAACAATATGAAACCAATGACGATGGCTGTAGGAAAATTAGTGTGATTCATATATTTTGTAAGTATAATTAAACTATTATTTATCATAACTCTGCATAAATAATGATAAATATATACACTTTTCCTCCCAAACCTACTACAGTGAAGTCCAGGTAGGTTTTTTTTTAATTTAAACGAATGAGTCTTCGTTAGCGTAGACAATGATGATGTTAATGAGGTGGGTTCGATCCCCACCCATGACAAACATTTGTGTGACGAGCATTTGTGTTTGTTGTGTGTCTGGGTGTTATTATCTATATATGTATGTATCTCTGACGCCCATAGTACAAGCTTTGCTTAGTTTGGGGTCAGATAATCTTGGTGTAAATTCCCAGATGTTTATTTATTTATTTATTATCCTTTTTTACTTTTCAATTTAATTACTAAAAATCAAATAACACTAATTGAAATACTGCCAAAAAGCGCCATCTAGTGGTGAAATGGAAAAAACGTGTTTAGGATGTAAATGATGATGGCATTTCATTAAAAATTAGGAGATTTAATTAGGTAATTGTGGACTACAATGTTCATTTATCGAGATTCGCATTGCATCACTATTAAGTGTATAACAAAGTCGCTTCTCGCAGTCTCGTTGTAATTTTGATCTGAAAAAATCCCATGCCGTTCGAAACATCTTAACAACGTAATTTTGAATAACGCTTCCGAGACGAGCCTTGGAGAAAATAAACACATCGCACGTTAAATATGCGCCGGACAACAATCTACAATCTACTTATCATGGTATCGAAGTAAGGATAAATATAATATTGTGTTACGTTACGTGGTACCAGACAAGGTATTAAGCCAGGGGCGTTTCCAAGCACATCTACACCTGAGCCAATGCAGAAAAGATCGTTTCCTGAATTGCTTCGACCAAGAATCGAACCCGGATCCGAAGTCAAGGCGAGAAGTCGTGCTACAGCCGCACTACGCCGAACGTGTCGTGAAATATATTTGTAGGATTGTCAGCTCACCTCATGGAACACGGAGTCCTTGCCTTGCACGGCCGCAGGGTCAGCTCTGATGGCGGCGCGGACGCACTGCACCAGGTATCTGGTGAGGAGTGGCCTGCTGGGGCAGCGGAGGGCAGCAGACTTTAGCAGGTTGAGGCCTGGAATTGAAAAATAAATATGAGACAATTAGCCATGCAGATAGAGTTTTTGGAAGCGCGTGTAGGTGGGCACACCCGCAACTCGTAAGAGCGTTGACGTGCTTGTAAGCTAGTATAAGCGCGAGCCGTTTAGTGACACCACTACCGGTTCGAGCTAGCACGCCGCAATATGCCCGTGTACGCGCTTTAATTGCCGAAACGACATATATATGCGCGAAAAAAAACGTTAAATGTATTCACTTGTGTTAAAAGGAAGCAGAAACAAATAAAACCAAAAAAACTCAGACTCAACAAAAATAATAATATTGTAATAAAATTAAATAAATTGCCTGGGTGTAAGCTCTCTGCTCGATGCGGGATTAGATAACTCTACTGTAACAGATGTTTTATTGTAATAGTTAATAGGTACCTAGTTTCTGACTATCAATTTTTCTTTTCGAATTGTTTAAATGACCTTTTGTTTTATATTTTTTCTCAGTTGTTTAATTTGTTTATATTCTTTTAGCTTTATTTGCATCAAAATAACACACTGCTTGTACTTTACTAACGCCTGTTGTAAAACCCAAAACAGGTTTAAAACTGGGTCTTTTCAGCAAGAATCAACTCCGACGCTGTGTATTTATATGTATATCCATATAATTATGGTATTTATTCCAATAAAAACGGGTTTTTGCAACGAAAAAACACTAGGGTAAATTGTTTTACCTATTTTCTCGAAGTTCGGCGACAATTGCATGTCACCGTGGCACGAGCGGACTCATGTGTGTGTTTATGTCTATTATTTAGATTATTTTGCGGTAATTTTGATGATTTGAAAGTACTGATACAGTCTATTTGAATAAAGTTATTTGAGTTTGTGATCATTCTACGTAGCAGTTGTGTAGCGGCCGATTCGTTCGAAGTAGTTATCGATTATTTTTGCAACTTTCACTGGATTTGTTGATATACTAGTGTTGGTCAATCAATGGTTTTATCTTAAAATATTATCGATTTTGGTGTCTAAAGTTGTTAATTATTTTGTACAAGGAAAAATATCTAGATAACTAGCTTACTGTAAACTACACTACTTATCTGAAAATTAACCACTATAATGTTTGTGATAAAGTGAGGAATAGCATAATTAGAGAGCGTTAGTGTCAAAGAGGATGTTTTCACAGAAATTGAGATGGGAATGCTAAGATGGTTAGGGCATATGGAAAGGATGGATGAAAAATGAGTAACGAAACAAATTTACAAGGTGAGGGTGGATGGAGCTGTTGGAAGGGGAAGGCCTAGACGGACGTACTTAGGACAAGTCCAAGACGTGCTCAGAAAAGGTCAGGTCAGGAGTACCCATAATCGACGAGCATGTATGAAAGGATTAATAAGAGTGGAAGAAGCGCAAGAGGTGTCAGGACCGTAGCAAGTAGAAAGATGTGGTCTTTGCCTACCCCGTTGGGAAAAAGGCGGTATTTACATATACTATGGACGAAGTATTCTGGTAGAAGTAGATTTGATGAATGATTCTTAGTTATGATTTTTTTGTATGCCATGTTAATATTAAGTGTTATGTCGAAATGGTGTATAAATTTAATTGAATGTTTAAGTAACGCTAGTTGATGAGCAACAACATGCTCTTGGTATTATGATCTCAATGGTGTTCGAACATTTCAGGAAATGCTTATGCTATTAAGATATAATAGTAAACGTCGATAGACCATCCAAAACTATCGATATTCTTTATCGATCAGCAACACTGAAAAAGGCGGTAAATCGCACGCTATTGAGGTCAGCTCAGTAGATAATTGAATTGACCATAAACGTTTCGTAAAAGCCTAAATACAGGTTTTTACCAGACACGTATAACAATGGCAGAGGTATGACTCGTGTTATGCCAATGCCAACCCTGTTACACTAGGGGAAACTTTTGTATAATTAGCGTAACGACTAATAAGTTTTTTTAAATTCAAAATGGGTTTGCGTTTGGCCTCAGATTCGCCTGGTGGTAAGCGATGACGAGGCCGATGGTGGTACACGCTAACCCAGAAAATGCCTATTCACTCTGGCCTTGAAGATACTTAGGTTGTAAGTATCCGGAAACACAGACGCAGAAAGAGCGTTTCACTCCCTCGCGGTGCGTACCAGAAAAGACGCAGCAAACCGTTGGGTACAGATTGCTATAAAGTGATGATAATTGCTAGAGACATAAATCAATCACAGAATTATTGTTTCTGTAAAACAATTGAGCTAGTTCAACACGTTCATGGGTATTTCAACTAATAAATGACGTTGGAACTAAACGCCATTGTTGACAGCTGTTTAATTTACAGTGTTGCCAACATAATGACCCTTCGATCAGCCTATATTTGGACTATTTTTATCGATATCGATTGATAGTAAACAATTGCTAGTAGCAAAAGTATTCTAACACATTTTTTTTCCTTCGGGCACTATTTAGCTAAGATTTCCATGGTGAGTAGTACCGCGGCACTCCGACGAGATCTGTACGTCTACCACGAGTTGCCTATTTGAATTTACGTTCTCGTTCGCGTAAAAATTTGTTTTGGGATTTGACATGATATTTTTGTATGGGATTATGGTACAGCGCCACTGGTGATTAGAAATGGAACCAAAAATGGCATGCAAATTTCTGAAGTCAATTATTGTAGTTTACGCGCCGAAAACTCGTGGTTTTCGGTTTTTCCGCCTTGGAAACCATTGAGCAATAAACTCAAACTCAAATATCTTTATTTAAATAGACTTAATCAGTACTTTTAAATAGTCAAAAAAATACTAAATAATAGACATAAATACTATAATAATATGAATATATAAATAAACAGTATACAAACATAATGCGACTCTACCACCGCGTCGGAGTTGATTCTTGCTGAGAAGACCCGGCGAGAAACTCAGTAGTTACTCTTTTAAACTTGTTGTGGTTTTACAATGCGAGTTAGTAGAGTACAATTTGTTTGTTGATAAAAAAAATGCTTAAATTCTAACATTAAAAAATAAACAGGACAACCTAACAAAAAAATATTGGTAATTATTGGTATACAACGACCATTGAAAACTATCGATATTAATTTGGCTATCGACTCGGCACTAGTATACAGGTGCTTCTTGAAACGCCTTTTCTAAAAAAGCCGTGTAATCGCACGATCTTGGTAGGATAATTTGATTTGACCGTTAACGTTCCGTACGTCTAAAGACGGTTTTTTTGCGTTGATTTGGTGGACACTGGTGAACACGTGCAAAGGTGGACATTCACTATGGCCTGTGTCTGTGCTAGGTAGCGCGAACCACACTAGAGACAGAGACCGATACACGTAAGTCTGTATCCTGTGTACTTATTTATGCATATTATTATGGTATTTACGTCTATTATTTAGTATATTTTGCTGTAAATTTGACGATTTGAAAGTACTGATATAGCTTGAGTTTGACACCCTAAACAAAATAGGCTTTTTTGACGGAGACCAAAACAGGGGACCGAGGCTACTCTTGCCGACTAGAGTAATATTTTGGGGTATAACTCGCATTAGGAGTAAGGATGAGAGAATTGATAAAAACAACACATCTTTTCCCACACAAACCACTCTGTTCCCGTCGGTCATAGATAACAACTTTTGACGAAGTCTGTTAGAGCAGCTAGTCTATAATAAAAAAGAAAGAATAGTTACATGACAATAGTAACCATACTAGCAATAGATACTCAATTCTTTATTGCATTTCAATGTATTACAAGGTCCTAAAATATATTTAAATAGTGCACCATGAACCCTGTCGGGCACAACAAAAATGAAGAGGAGGAAAACCATTGTTCATAGAAAATTAAATTATAATGCAACAAAATAATATTAAATTATATCTAATTATTATTTAGATACCTACCCGTCTAAAGATTATAATTTAGGTAATTTTATAGATTATTTTTTAGGTATAAAGAATATTTTTGTTATATATTTGTTATTTATTTTGACGACACGAATGGCATAGTGCGCTGTAGCACGGTTTCTCGCCTTTGATTCCGTAGTGTCCCGGGTTCGATCCCCGGTCAGGTCAATTCAGTAAATGATCTTTTCTAAATTGGCCTGGGTCTGGGTGTGCTGGGAGACGCCCCTGGCTTAATTCCTTGTCTGGTACCTCGTAACACAGGGAAATTTATCCCTACTTCGAGACCATGACAAGAGGTGTGTTGTCTGGCGCATATTTATAAATAAAATATTTATAAATATTTATATCAATAATTTAGTATTACTATCAAGTAATCAAGTATTTATTTCGCATACCAAGTGTTTTATAAGATCTTATTTAAATACATATGGTTCTTAATACTTAGTACCTTTTTCAGGTATATATATATTAGGCCATTTATATTATATTTAGATATTTTGGTAAAAAAATATTCCTCTACCAGCATTATTCCGGGAGGAAACAGAGGACTGCGTTGGTGTGCAGAAACGGCCCTTCTGTTTCCTTTTAAGGCTATGGTAAACTTTTGTGTCGTAAAGCGCCGTATCGATGAGGCAAAATTGACGCGCGACATCTTGCGGGACTTGTTGCTCAACGTTGTTCAACAGCAACGCGCACCTTTTCAGCAACGTTGTCTGTCCACACAACGTTGCGCGCCAGCTGGCAACGTCGCGCGTTGTTGTGCAACGTGGCCGGTCTTGTTGAGCGTTTGCCTAATGCAGTGTTTTTCATTATTTTTGTTTACGCGACCCCCTTGTCCACCCCATGAACAGTTAAATGAATTATTTGAAATGACTTTCTCTATTTTGGTTGGTCGCCTTTATTTCTTACCTTTCTTGGATAAGTAAAAAGAACGTTTCAAAAACATTCCCCTCCTTCTGACGCAGTCAGGTAAAAATACTTGTAGCACCACGGTTTGACAAAATTTTCAAAAGTTAAATAAGCCCATCTTTCTCACTTAAATTGTGTTTTTATTGTAGTGCAGAACTTTACACTTTTCTTCCTGCCTGAGTAAGGATTCACGACCCCTTAGGGGGTTGCGACGCACAGATTGACAAACACTGGCCTAGTAGATACGAGGCTTTATGCTTCTGATCTTTCTGCGTAGGCGTTAGTGGTAATGTGTTACGCCTTGGTGTAGGACGTCTCCGATTAATAACTAACAACAATTACTACGAAGTACCCACCAAAGTCTCCGACGTACCACCCAGGGCTCTGGGACAGCACTCGCTCGCAGATGATGCAGACCAGCGCGTGGTGGACGTCCTCCAGGTCGGCGGACTGGGACAGGCTTATCAGAATGTTTTGCAGCACTCTGTAACAACGAAGAAGCAAATATATTAAACAATTCTAAGCTAGGCACACTACTCCTTCACTCATGCATGGCAGAAAGAGACAGACACAAGGCAGCATGTCACCGCCACGCGTGTGATTTTAATATAGCTGTCATCAATAACAGACAGACAGGATAAATAAATAAATGTAAATATGGGCTAGAGACATTACTTGTCTATAAATACCTCTGTGTTTACGAGTTCAACAAGACACGAGACAAGGAATCAACCCAGGGGCGTCTCCCAGCACACTCAGACCCGAGTCAATTCAGAACAGTTCGTTTATAATAATAATAATAATAATATATAAATAAATCTTTATTTACTAGAAACACGGTACAAGAAATGATGGTTAAAGTTAAAATAAAGTAGAATCATGTTTCGCCAAATATATGGCATGTAAAATATTTTAATTAATAAGCTCTCCAACACTATAAAAATTCTTATCTATGAGCCATAAATGTAATTTTCTATAAAATAAGTGAACTCCCAATGACTTTATCGTTTCTGGAATTTTGTTAAAGATTTTGATACACATATTTAAACAATTCCTCATATACAAAGCGGTTCTGGGTGAAAATTTTAATACTAATCTATTAGGATTCCTTTCATTACGAGGATTAATGTCACCAGCCCTATCAAACAGTCTTTGATTTGTTTTAACAAATTTAGCAATTTCGAAAATGTACAGGCTTGGTAATGTCAAAAGCTTCAGTTCCCTAAAAAGTGGTTTACATGTCTGGAAAGGTGGTAGGCCGTAGATGGCACGCACATATTTTTTTTGGGCTACAAATACTTTACGCACATCTACACTATTTCCCCAGAATACTAAACCATACCGTAATATAGAGGCGACATATGCATGATAGGCAGCAAGGACTGTACTAGGGTCCGCTACATGGCGAAGTCTACCTTCGAAGTCGAGCCCGGGACACTACGAAAATCAAGGCGAGAAACCGTGCTACAGCGCACTAAGCCAATAACGACGAGAATGGTTCAAGAGGAAGGCTTAAATCAGAGGTCCCCAGACGTTTTTTTCGCGTATACCCCTTTAATATTTTGCTGGTTCCGGTGAACCCCCTACTAGCTACATTTCTACCATACTCCGAAGACTCGACAAAAATGTGACTCCAACATAGACCCCCGTCGAGTCTCCCGTGGACCCCTTGGGTTCCACCTGGACTACTTTGGGAACCACTGGTTTAAATGAATAAAACAGATGTTATTGTAGAAAAAAGTGGTCTCGTCTCCCGTGGACCCCTTGGGTTCCACCTGGACTACTTTGGGAACCACTGGTTTAAATGAATAAAACAGATGTTATTGTAGAAAAAATACATCAGCACCCGTGCGAAGACGGGGTGAGTCGCAAGTACAGAATAAGTCGAAGGATAGGGCACTTAATTATAGCACTTTTAACAGACATTTTCTTTCTAGTTTTATTCTCTTTAGAATCATGTTAAAACTGCACGACTGTTAAAATGTTTAAAAGAATTACTTTTTTTTTTAAAGTGCCCGTCAAGATGATCTCACTCCATAAGAAAGAAAAGCGGTGATAAGCACAGTAATGCAAAGATATCACTGAACCGATCACTCGTCTTGAAGGCCTGCAAAAATGCCTTTTCACGCCCCGCTTGAAGACCCCGGGACTACAACAGGAAGGAAACACAAGCGCTGGGAGAGCGTTCCACGTCTCGATGGTTCGACAAAGAAAGGAGTCACCGAACCTTTTTGTGCGTGGGAACAAATGCTAGACTGTGTGTGGATGACGCCGCAATCCAGCACGCGTGGTACGGGTGTGGAAGGGTGAGGATGGGACAAGTTGGAATATCTCTTCAGAGCATTCCCCGTTGTAGAAGCGATAGAG
Source organism: Udea olivalis (assembly GCA_947369235.1). Taxonomy (NCBI): domain Eukaryota; kingdom Metazoa; phylum Arthropoda; class Insecta; order Lepidoptera; family Crambidae; genus Udea; species Udea olivalis. The sequence continues at coordinate 9,865,447 of OX376367.1, read as the reverse complement.
AACACTCAACCGGGCGATGTCTCTACGCAATTGGAGAGGCTCAAGGGTCAAAACCGGTATGGTGGCCGGTGGTAGTGCCACATTATTATACCTATACATTCACATGTGATTAATTGTACCGTAAAGAAAATGATGGTGCCTAATTTATTATCAATTACTTAAATAATTTCACTCAAAGAGTTTTCGTTTTCCAGTTATGTTAAGTTCAAGCAGATAATGAACATTTGTTTAGACTTTTGCGATCGAGAATAATATAAAAAAAGAGGTTGTCGAACTCTGCCATTTTCAGCAATTGGTAATCAGAACTTCAATCACAATGATTATGTAAATCCGCCTCATTAGGGTTGTCGCGATGTAGAGAATTAACATTTAAATTACTTTATCACAGCTGCTCTGCTCTTCATTCGCGTAAAAACGATAGGAAATTGTTAGCGTGGAATTATACTTTTAAACTGTATCATACTTATACTATATTCACTTCATGGGGAAAATTATAGCTTTTATTTTAATCTCAACTGTCACAGATAAGCCCATATGTGATCTGTAATTGTGAAAGTTTCATTGATAAAATACATCTGGCAGTTTCCGTGATAGCAGACAGATAAAAAACTATAAATAAATGTTATTGTTTCCGGTGTCGTTGGAAATAAATAAATAAATAAATATCTGGGACAATTCACACCAAGATCATCTGACCCCAAACTGAGCTGAGCTTGTAATATGGGCGTCAGAGACTGATGAACATACTTAAATAGATAATAACACCCAGACACACAACAAATACAAATGTTCGTGACACAAATATTTGTCATGGGTGGGGATCGAACCCACGACCTCTGGCGCTAAAGGCAGGATCGCTGCCATTGCGCCAACAGGCCAGTCTAAAATGACAGCACCATAGATTATAAAAGGTGGTTACAAATAGTAACCAATTAATTGGCTATATCAACTTCTGCCCGTAGTTTGATAAACGAGCCTCATATTAAAATTTGATAAATTATACAGGGTGTAAAAAGACGCATACCAAAGCCGGCATTTACGGACTCAGACCATTAAATCAAGTCACAGAAAAATACATTATTGACGGTAAAAGATTTTTTTTTAGGTGTCAATTTTAAACCTAAAAACGGACTACGCAATGTAACGCGTGCAACAGACCGCTCGAGCTCCTGCGTTTTTGTGCGTATGCGCAGTGCGTGGCTGTTACGTAATATAATCAAGGGGTACGCACGATGTACATTGCGAGTTAAACGTTTTGAAGCAATTTTTTGTTAGGAAATACTTGTATTTTGATAATGTTTCTTAGGACAAAAATTAAGTAATAATGATTAGAGTTTGTTTTCATCAAAATCTTGAGTTTTTTTTTTTTTTGACTTTGGCCTTCAATAATTTGGTAACTATTGAGTTCCCAGGTATGGTCTGGAAGAAAAAATGGTCCTGATGATGTGCAGAATACATAGGTGTCGCCTTCGTTAAGGGTCTTTTTACACCCTTTATGTAATATCTATTGTTTTAGTCAATATGTTTTTTATTTTCATCTTGCACCACCGCAACTGTTTACTCTTTTTAGTTCCTCTACCTGGAGGTTGCCTGGAATCGCTTCCAGCGATAAGGCAGCCAAAATTGTACTCTTAAGTTATGTAAACTTTATTTTTGAATTGTTATATTACAATTTGTGCAATAGAAAATAGCTTATCTTTTCTAGATATTTGCCTGTCAATTTTATCGCAAAAGTAGTTATGATGGTTGAGCGGCTTTTATGTGTTGTACTGACGATGTCTTTCTGAATACTGATGCCAGACATATTTTATTATTTATTTATTTAAATGCTTTAATAATAACGTCATAACAACAATTACAAAGCTCATTACAGTAGCTCAACCCTAATTCTCTGTACAGATTTCATACAATAAAATAAATATTCAGACTTCGATAACGGATACAACTGTCATTAGCCCGATTTAATATACCGGAGTTAAGTAAAAGATTACAGGTAGACGTAACAATCTCTTCAGGTTGAAAGCCGGATTTCAAAGTTTATGCAATCATAGCGTACAGATATAATGTGAGTCTTCACATCAGTGATATAAGTTGATGTTATAGACGCGCTCAAAGTGTGAGAGTTAAAGCAATCAAAAAAAATCGAATTTTGCATAACATCATCATAACATACGCACTATAGTCAGAACACTCAGAATCCCCCTTTTCACCAATGGTATTTAGAACACAACCCAGTTACTAGGCCCGCTCGTATCTGCCCCGCGGGTCCAGTTAACCAATGCCATTTTTGAATTGGTCAACCGGCCCCACCGCTGAAATCTGTACAGTCACCAGAAAAAATTAACAAATCACCGATAAGGAGTATGAAGGGTCAATGCATGCTATGCATATTCTTTATTAAATCTACCAGGAAAGCAGAATATAACTGGAACTAGGTGCTAAAGCAGCTTACTACTTAGCTCAATAATGGTGAAGAAAACTATCTATTATTTTACTATCAAACTATTTGACTGAAGTACCAGGGCGTCAAAAACGAACAGAATAACAGTACCAGTAGGCACAGGCACAGTAATATATTTTTTAACTATAAATACTTAGTTCCAGTTAATGTCTGCTTTCCTGGTACATTTTTTTTTATATTGCCTGTCAAGATGACCTCACTCCACCTGATGGAAAGCGGTCGTGAGGTCCAGATATGAGGTTGTCGAGCCCAGTCATTCAAACGAATCACTGGGCTGGCCATCCTCACCTTGAAGGCCTACAGAAATGCCTTTTCACGCCCCGCTTGAAGAACCCGGGACTATACGAGGAAGGAAACACATGTGCTGGAAGAGCGTTCCACGTCTGGATGGTACGACAAAGAAACGAGTCACCGAACCTTTTAGTTCGGGCCAACAAATGTTGAATTGTGTGTGGGTGACGCCGTAGTCCAGCACGCGTGGTACGGGAGTGGAAAGGTGAGGGTGGAATAAGCTGGAATAAGCTTATACATAAGCTATATATATATGAACTATAACATTTAACAGAATAGGCATGTCTTGACCCCTTCATACACTAATAACGTCCATAACAGTGATTTGTTAAATTTTTCTGGTGACTGTACAGATTTCAGCGGTGGGGCCAGTTGACCAATTTAAAAAAGGTATAAAAATGGCATTGGTTAACTGGACCCGCGGGGTCAGATTCGAGCGGGCCCAGTTCCCTGAACCCCCCCAGATGTTCGAATTTTGAAGCAGACTTGAAGAGATGACTATCTCTTTCACTCACGTTGCTTTCCATATTATTATCTGTTTACTGCTTTTTGGTGAACAGCATTTGAATTTTGATTATAGTTATTATAATTTAGCTATAGTGAGTTGTGGTTGGTTGGATTGGCTTTAAGAAAACAGGTAAGTATCTATGTTTTTAATGCAAGACTCAAATCTAGCATTAATCGTATAGCACGACCGGAAACCGGATGAGGAAGGTAGTTTTTAAGAAGATTATATAAACCAGTCTTTGCAAGAATGTTGTTCGGAGGCAGTGGGCATTGAATGAATGGATGGCCGTTAGCGCAGAAATCTGGTGGACATGTGACTGCAAATGATGATAAAAACGATGAAATTAATTTAGTTGCAAAAAATCCGCACCGCTCCAATCCGGCAATTAACTTGCCATTCAAATTAGAGCATTGAATTGTGTGAACTAGTGTATATTTTACAATGTCAATATGAAAAAGCGGACTTTTTAATACAAGGCGATGACAAGATGGAGCGGAGCCTTCAGTGTGATATTTTGACAGTATCACATGACATTTACAATTGCTATGTTACCAAACAAACATCTTGGAGTGTGTTACGTCCGATGAGTACCTAAATAACTCTTCAATTGATTTATTCTTGTTTGTTTCCAGCCAATGGTTCAAGTTTGCAAAGCATATTGACGTAAGAGTCCGTTGACCTCATACACGAGTTACTCACTCTTTTTAAATCATGTCCTTTGAAATAGCTATCTTAAATCCTGCATTCGGAATTACAATGAATAAATACAATTTACCAAAAAATGCAATTGTAAAGTTTCTGATTGTAGGTAGGTCAAATGTTATGACACCCATAATAAATAAATACCTGGGACAATGCACACCAAGATCATCTGACCCCAAACTAAGCAGAGCTTGTAATATGGGCGTCAGAGACTGATAAACATACTTAAATAGATAATAACACCCAGACACACAACAAATACAAATGTTCGTCACACAAATATTTGCAATGGGTGGGGATCGAACCCACGACCTCCGGCGCTAAAGGCAGGATCGCTGCCATTGCGCCAACAGGCCAGTCAAAATATGAATAATAATAATATAAAATATAAATAATGATAGTTAAATGATAATTAAGTGGAAGCCAACACATCACTTGTCATGGTCTCGAAGTAAGTACAAAATATCCTCGAGTCACGAGTGTACAAGACAAGGATTACAGCCAGGGGCGTCTCTCAGCACACTCAGACCTAAGTCAATTTAATAAGATCGTTTCTTTAATTGACCGGTCAAGGAATCGAACCCGGAACATCACTCAAGCTAAGGCGAGAAACCGTGCTACAGTGCACTACGCCAATTCTGTCGTCCACATTATAGGTGCTCCTTTAACTATAGCACTTTTAGCAGAGAGTTTCCAAGTTCCATAATGATTCTCATAGTTAATGAGGAATGATCTCTTTAAGGTGCTCTCACTTGGAGCATTCGCCTGTAATGTAACGTGACAATCGAGCATTACATCAGTAAGGGAAAAGCACCGAGCATTACAGTGCGCAACTTTATGATACATGTGTTATATTTTGATATAACTTCAGGGAGTAAGTAATATTAATACTTTAAGTATTGTTTTTTTTTTTTTTATATTGCCCGTCAAGATGACCTCACTCCACCTGATGGAAAGCGGTCGTGAGGTCCAGATATGAGGCTGACAAGCCCAGTCATTCAAACGAATCACTAGGCTGGCCATCCTCACCTTGAAGGCCTGCAGAAATGCCTTTTCACGCCCCGCTTGAAGAACCCGGGACTTAAGAGGAAGGAAACACATGTGCTGGAAGAGCGTTCCACGTCTGGATGGTACGACAAAGAAACGAGTCACCGAACCTTTTAGTTCGGGCCAACAAATGTTGAATTGTGTGTGGGTGACGCCGTAGTCCAGCACGCGTGGTACGGGAGTGGAAAGGTGAGGGTGGGATAAGCTGGAATAACTCTTCAGAGCATTCCCCATTGTAGAAGCGATAGAGAACACTTAGCCTGGCAATGTCTCTACGCAATTGGAGAGGCTCAAGGGTCAAAGTTGCCTCTGGGTTTCCAATAATACGGATAGCACGCCGCTGAAACCTGTCAAGAGCTTCGAGTAGGTACTTAGCGGAACCGTCCCAGAGATGAGAGCAGTATTCCACACACGAGCGAACTTGTGTCTTATACAAGAGACAGAGCTGCTCAGGCGTGAAGAATCGTCTCACTCTGTTCAGGACTCCGAGTTTACGGGATGCAGTTCTAATGACGCTCTCAATGTAGTCCCGCTGGTTTAGGTTGCTACGAACATCCATGCCAAGGATGTTTAGGCTATCCTTAATCGGTAGTGGGGTGCTCTGAAGAGTGGGATGGGAAAGGAAAGGCGATGGGAAGGTAATGTAATACTCAAAATCGAATCGTAACATTACAAGCGAATGCTCCAAGTGAGGACGCACCTTTACAATAATAACGTCTAGAAGGCAAGTCTGGGCACCCATCGTGATGTCCAGACTCGCCTTCTATATTTGATGCCACAAATATTTAGCCGAGACGGTTATATCGTACTAATCCTACCCTACTTCCTACTATAATATCATATTATAAATGCGAAAGTTTGTGAGGATGTATATAAAATATAAATATAAAAATATAAATATGCGCCAGACAACACACCTCTTGTAAGGGCCTCGAAGTAGGGATTATTATATTCCTGTGTTACGAGGTACCACACAAGGAAATAAGCTAGGGGCGTCTCCTAGCACACCCAGACCCGAGTCAATTCAGAAAAGATCGTTTCCTGAATTGACCCGACCGGGAATCGAACCCGGGACACTACGGAAGTCGAGGCGAGAAACCGTGCTACAGCACACTACGCCAATCGTGTCGTCAAATTCAATGTATGTATGTATATGTATTTCACGAAGCTTAATCAAGTAATATATTTATAACACTGAACTTAATCTAGTAATTTATGTATATCACTAAACTTGGACCGTTTTATAACTACGAGTATATTCCTAGTGAGATAGTAATGAATCGCTTTCGTATAACTATGTTACGGTATATAATTATATCCCTAGGGATATATATAATTTTGTTACTCTTTCAAGCAAAAACTACTGAACAGATTTAGATGTAGGTAACTTTACGGTTAATACAGCTTATACATCAACATATCACATAGACTACAATTTATAAAAAAAAAGCCGCGGGCCGAACGTTAAAATTTCCATAATTTTCTACACTGACTGTCGGGAATTGAATTATAAATTCACAATGTGTTTTTGAGTGAGTAATTCATTTGATGACGCGAATTGACTCGTTCATACATATTCTGATTACCTCATAGATTATTTAGCTTTGTTCGTGTTAAATACCTATATTACATTGTTTTCTTGTAATTATTAATATTAATCTACACTAACATTAAAAAGAGATAAGTGTTTGTGAGTTTGTATGTTTGAAGTGGGTAATATACGAAACTAGTAAGTAATCTGTCACGGTGACGGATCAGCTGTCATACCATAGACTGTATTTTTGTTTTTTACACTCTTCGCAGTCTTGAGCACACTCCACATTAATGTTTGATTATTATTTATTTCCACACATAGAATACCCTTTATTTTAAATTTATCTCACACGCACATACACAAACTACCCGACGAACACTCAACAGGCCCTGCCAGAAAACCAGCGTCTCTGCAGTCTCGCACTGTAGCGACACATGCTGAGACTGGGTCCTGATTTGCCCGTTTACATTTTAATATAAACTAGACTTTTTGTTTTTAATTGTTAATTTTATTATTTTATTTAATGTTGCTTTTATTAAGGGTCAATAAATGAATTTTTCTTTCCTCTTTTCTTTCTTTCTTTAAACTACTAAACCGTCTTCAAAAACTCTCTTACTGTTAAAAAGCTACGTTATTATCAGGGAGTGACATAGGCCATATTTTTTTGAATTTAGGCTATATTTTGACGGGTAAGACAGTCTACGGCGAAGCCGCTGACGGACGGCTAAAATAGTTTCAAACATAAAAATGTCTAATTTAGTTGGTGATGTGTTGTTTGTTTGCTTTGCCATTTCATAAAAATAGTAAGATGAAAAAACTTACCCGTAAGCATGCTTCAAGTCCATCTTAGCCACTTTCAGACACAAATTCCTCCTCTCCTCCACCGGCACCTTCAGCAGATGCTCCTGGAACAGCTGCTTGCAGGACTTCCTCGTCAGCTGACAGCAATCCTTCTTGGAAAGAGACTGAGCTATCTCCTTCTGCAAGTCCTTGTACTGTTTCATCGTCATTGACGAAGAAGAAGAGCTATTCCTCCGACCTTTCTCTTCATCTTCTTCGATGTGAGAAATCTCTTGAAACTTCTCATAATCACTGTGAGAAATTGGCGAAGAACGCTCAGGGGAGTGTAACGTGGAGTAAGTGTGTGATGTTTGGTAAGACCCTTGGGAATCTGACATTGGGCTTGCAGCATTCTCTGAATGAGGAGGCGTGGGGAATATGAACTGCTGGTTAGGGCTTTTGTATGATGGTAAGTCTACGTAAGCGTTGAGAGACGTCAGGTCCAATTCTCCGAAGATCTCATAGTTTAAATGGTTCGAAAACTCCTCGATTGGGTTGGATTCGAGCGATTCTTGGTGCGGTGGTGTCATGACTGTGGGAGCCTCAGTTTCCGTCTGGTAGAAGTTTTGGGGTATCTGTTGGGATTGGAAGAATTCGGAAAGGATGTCTTCGACGGCGTTGTTGGTGTCGATTGTGGGGGGATCAGGGATTTGAGGTTGGCTGGAGTCCTCCTGTGAACAAATGAATTTGTCATATGATTTTGAACAAATTTTAAATGAAAGAGAGACGTGCATGACTACCATGACTTTTTGTCACTTAAACTATGATAGTAGACTTAATAAATTATGCTCCGTACAAATTATTCCAGTAGCGGCATTCCAGTTCAGCGCTGGAATGCCACTGGAATAATGTGAACCGGCACTGGAATGTCCACATTGATTGAGCGCTGGACTGGAATAATGTGAACTGTACGTCTACCACGAGTTGCCAATTCAAATTGACCCTATCGTTCGCATAAAAAATTGTATTGGCATTCTCATGCCATGTCAAATCCCAGTACAAATTTTTGAGTGGCAACTCGTGGTAGACTTACTGGTATAAATATTTGGTCGTTTGTTGTCACACGTAGAATATTATTATTATAGCTATCGCAAGTTGCCCCAGATATTTTTTTACAGTTTATTCAATAAGTTGTTACATTTAAAACGAAGTACCTGTACCTGAATGACTTCAGAGACGATGCTGAACCATTCTTCGCCATGCTCATGCTGCGAATACTGCGAAGTCTGTTGCACCTGGAAATTTTTTTTTAGTCACGCTCACGATCAATTTTAAAGAAAAATATCCTTGTGTTACTAACAAGGTACCTAACTAGGGTTAAAGCCAGGGGCGTTTCCCAGCGCACCGAGACCCGAGCCAATTTAGAAATGGTCTTTTCACTTCTCATGCTCTAAAAGTACGCCAATATAGCCCAACGAAGCGGGACTAAAGTGACCACTTTAGTCCAAGGAGTAAAAAGTAATTAGTTTTTTTAATTTTCTTCATGTGACATAGACTAACTCAAACAGCCAGTAAAATATACTATTATCTGTGGAGTGTGGACCATTTTTATTGCGAAAATTTTGAGGGTTTTAGTTCCATGGTTTGTCCGCAAAGAAGGTGGCGCCATGTGTTTTAAATTGTTAATCTGTGACTAGTTCAGTTCAGAAGAAAAAACTGACCGCGAAAATTTCAGAACTTTTGACTATCGATAGTATCGATTGTATCGTCATGGCTCGATAGTTTCGAAGTAAAAAGTACAGTTTCCACCTCGAGACTAAACTCCAACTTAATATACCCTCGGGAGTCGAACCACCTCTGGTATATTATGGCTTCGTTTAGTCCCTCGATATAAAATATACTATTTGCTGAATTGACACGGCTGGAAAGCAAACGCGGGACACCACAGAGTTAAGGCGAGAAACCATACTACAGCGCACTGGTCCAATAGTGTCGTCAAAAACAAGGATACTATAAAAAAGATATAACGCTCGCGCAACTTCCTATTATATGGGGTTTAGAGTCCAACATGTTTTTGAATCGTAAATAAATCAACAATAAGGCTTAGGTGCTTGTCGAAAGCTTTTTATAATTGCCGCTACGGTGAGTAAGCGAATCTGAATACCAATTGACCGCTATACATGGCTGGGCTACACCCGCGACTTTGCGTTTAATTAAAACTACACCAATATTATAAAGTGAAAAAAAATATTTTTCATTTGTTTACCATAAAACTAGGCGAAGCCAATGGCGGAAGGCTAGATGAAAATATTGAATTGGGGCATTAGATATGGGCTAAATTGTAACAAGTGTTTAAAATATAAATTTTGACTCAAAGGGGTTTTGATTTTAAACTAAACAGTTTTTTACTTTAAGGATTGAGTTGTCGAAAACCCTGAGTGTTTGCCTATATTTTAGCTAGAATAGGGCTATGGACTGTTCGCTGATATTCAGTAATCCGCCAAACAATTTCACCTTTTACATAAGATGATGATAATGTGGTTACATACCTCTTTGAAAGCGGCGTCGACGGCTAGAAAGTCGTTCGTTCGATTCACGATCACTTGCCCTCCAGTCAGCGTCTGCCTGTTGATTTGGATCTGAGGAGCAAAAGTTAAATTTAACATAATAATAAATAAATAATAATAAATATCCCTGGACATTATTCCACACAGCGCCATCTAGCCCCAAAGTAAGCTAATTAAAGCTTGTGTTATGGGATACTAGACAACGGATAAACATACTTAAATACATTTTCTTTTGTAAATACATACTTATTATACATAGGAGACACCCAGACCAGTACAAACAGACATGTTCATGCACACAAATGTTTGTACTGTGCGGGGATCGAACCCGCGACCTCTGGTGTAGTAGCCAACTTCTTAACCATTACACCAAGTCGGTCGTCGAAACAACATAAGCAATATCCGTACATCGCGTGCGACTTATTGGCATCTACTTGGGCGTGAAAGCGAGATAATGAGGTAGTAATGTCATAAATCACCTAATCGGTGAAGAAAACAGTGACTATGACTTCAGACACAATGATTGCGTCATTTTTGTTGACGATAAACAGCAATTGACCCAAAATAGAGCCTTGAAGTACACCTCTTTTTATGTTACTTTCAAGTTTCACTTTACTGTTAAGATAAGTTGAGTTCAGTTTCAGTTTCATTCAGTTTATTACTTTAATTCTAAAATATAGCGTCTATAATTTGCTGAGGGGGCTAGATGGTTTTCCTGAAATAATTTTACTGCCCTCGTTCACCTAAGATAACTAAAAAGGTTAAATTTAAGGTGTAACCAGATAATTACTCTTTATACTATCCCTCCACCTGCGTTGGCGTTGAAATTAACACGTTAATTAACGCGTTCCGGCGCAAGTGAAACAGTAGCTTTACAAATATGCGTCAGCCAACACACCACTTTTTATGGTCCTCGTGTTACGTTACGAGGTACGGTCGACCAAGAAAGTGATCTACCAGTTTTTTTGACAAAGGTTTCTGTGAGATATGATAGTCACTAAGGTAGAGCAATTGTCACTGTCATAATGTTATTGCAAGGGGAAATCGACTTTCTTGTTTCATGACGTTCAAATGAATCTCAACCGCAGGCTGGTAGACATTTCTCGCCGACCGTACTAGATTATAAGTGTTCAATCCAGGGGCGTACCTATCGCCGTATCCTTGTCTTATTTCATGAATCATTACAGTCGCGTTCATTTCTCTCCAGAGCAAAATCGTCATGAGTGAAAGTGCAATATAGTGACGTCATCTATGATCGTCATTCCTCAGCGCGCTTAATCGAATCGGAACTCTTTTGAGCCCGCTAATACCACTGTTAACTGATAAATACTATTTCCTTAGTTTCATTGCTACTAAGTTCTCTGGTTCCATTTGTGCCATAATAAATCATAATAAATACGCCGTAACCTTTTCATACAAGTGATTGGGATCAGCGCACGATAAACAATAATAGTTGATATCAATAACAAATGTGTTACCGCTGATATGTAGAAATCAGTCAATGATAACATTGACTGGATAATGAAGAAAATGCTGCAGCGAATGTCCGGTGAGCAACAGAAGCAAATATGCGCTTCGTCTTAGTTGTCCCATGCTACCTATCATTGTGATATGTACTGGGTGATTATCAAAAGACTCACTAAAACGATATGGCATCCTCAGTGTTCTCAGCAGTGAATAAATATATAAATATGCGCCAGACAACACACCTCTTGTCATGGTCTCGAAGTAGGGATAAATATCCCTGTGTTACGAGGTACCAGACAAGGAATTAAGCCAGGGGCGTCGCCCAGCACACCCAGACCCAGGCCAATTTAGAAAAGATCATTTACTGAATTGACCTGACCGGGAATCGAACCCGGGACACCAGGGAATTAAAGGCGAGAAACCGTGCTACAGCGCACTACGCCAATCGTGTCGTCTGAATACATATAGATGATTTTTATTTTTTTATAATTAACTTATATCTGTTTGCATGCCAGGTTCAGGTGAAATGGGAGCTCATTTTTTATTTGTGGCATCTTTTATACCACTTTTTACGCAAATGAACAATATTCATTCATTCATTCATTCATTCAGTAAGTGTTGTAGTAAGTAACTACGTACGTGAAAGTTTTTTTTCCATTGACTTTCCGTTTGGGGTTTTCATACAAAAAATACTGACTGTTTGACTAATTTTGTGTGCTTATATCCACAACTTTTTATAAATAACCCCAGGGAAACGACAGTCCCGTGTGCTATGACAACTTGGGTCTAAGTTAATGTGGAAAGGCGTATTAAAGTCTTAAGCTACTTCGATTGCAGAATGAAGTTCACATCAACCTTTGCAAAGCCATTGCAAAATGGGTCCTATATCAGCAGCATAAGGTGCCACTATGTCTAGGTGGATGTGAACGCGTGTGTACACTTGCGTCATCAATCAATTTACGTCTGTCTCTCTCATTGTCTCATAAAATAGGTTAGGTAGGTTAGGTAACAAGACGTGGTTGATTGTTTTAATTAAAAAACAGGATGGAGGACGTATGTTCCACCGATATAATTTTCTGATATTTTTTTTTTTACATTGCCCGTCAAGATGACCTCACTCCACCTGATGGAAAGCGGTCGTGAGGTCCAGATATGAGGTTGACAAGCCCAGTCATTCAAACGAATCACTGGGCTGGCCACCCTCACCTTGAAGGCCTGCAGAAATGCCTTTTCCCGCCCCGCTTGAAGAACCCGGGACTATACGAGGAAGGAAACACATGTGCTGGAAGAGCGTTCCACGTCTGGATTGTACGACAAAGAAACGAGTCACCGAACCTTTTAGTTCGGGCCAACAAATGTTGAATTGTGTGTGGGTGATGCCGTAGTCCAGCACGTGTGGTACGGGAGTGGAAAGGTGAGGGTGGGATAAGCTGGAATAACTCATCAGAGCATTCCCCATTGTATGAAATTAATGTTAGTTTTGTATAGTAATTTAATATCCTTTAATTATTGCTAGTTCAAATGCAATTATAGTTTATTTCGCACTTTTAATGTAACATTTACATGCAGTAACGATTAGGTATTTCCATTGAGATTATTTCTGATCATTTCCTGATGGGTAATGTTGTTTAGCTATGTTACATTAATTATAGATGTCACCGGGAATCTGTATGTTTCAGGTAGTCTATACAATGCCTAGGCAATGTATAGAATGCCGGGTGCTTTTAGGCAATGTGTAAAATATAACGATTATGATTATCCATTACATACTTTGCCCAGGCAATGTGTATAATCCTCAGGGCAATGTGTGAAATAAATAGATTTTGCCTTCATTTATCAAGTTTTATTGAGATACTCAAACTACTAACGCTTATAACTTTTGACAAAATACGTTGCTTGGTAATTCTTTTTGTTCAATTTTACATACAAAAAAATCGTTTTAAACAGAAAGTATTCCGCTCCGTAAGACGTAGGCATAATATCGATCCCAAAATTGTTAGTAATATCTCGGCGAGTTAAAGTGCTATTGGATTTTTTTTTACTTAACTGTTTCTATTTCGATAACACATCAAAATAATAGTCAAATACCCAATAGATGCTCAATATGAAGGCGGCTCAACTTTAAGTTACATTTTTGAATCGAGGCTCCAGCTGACATTATGCAATCTGTTCTTAACGTATGTTACATTTGCTAGGGTTTGAATGTATCCCTTCAGGGCCTAGGCAAGGATAACACACGCTTATTCTACTCATAAAAATAGAAAATAATATAGGAATTACATTGGGACACGCATGATCGATACATTTCGAAAAAAGAAGCTGCTTCGTAGAGTGTTGCTATAAGCCTTCGGTACCATTTAGTAGAAATATTTTGTAAGACTGTTCATAAATTACTGTGCTTTTGTTGCCCTGAGTGTTATCCCAGGCATTGGATGTACGAATTAAATCTATTTGTAAACCACAAAGTAAAGATGAACACTGACCTGTCGACAAGGATCCGAATTCACATAATACGGCGCACTCTTGTAGTCCACCTTCGGCCTGAGAGGCCCTCTCCCCACCACCACGTTCTGCACCCTCTTCTCCTTCCCTTTCTCGTCTTCTAAATTCAAATTCTTCAAAGCGACGATCACTTCATCATCTTTATGTTCATCTTCTTCATCTATCGCGCCTTTATGGTCATCTTCTCCATCTGACGCAATTCCTTCGTCAGCTTTCTCCGCGAATCCGCTGTCTTCCGACGAATGAGAATCTGACCTGGAAGTTGACAAAATTAGTATATTTCGCAAGAGGTAATGTATGATTTTACGGGTAGAGGTTTCTTTACTTTAAGAGTTTTCAACAGATCGTGCGTAAGGATCAATCAGGCTCCATACATGCTAGGGCCTTTTCAACGTCCATTGTTTGCCCTCAGGTATTATTAATTGAGTTCGTTCATTTCGTATGATTTATGACCTTTTATAACTTTTTTACGCTTTTGATGATGTAGTAAACCTCCCGGTACATGTACGATCTTCTTATACATATGTATCTGGTACAATAATTTGAATTCTGAGAAAGCAATCAAATCTGTCTGATTAGCTCCTAAATGTATAGCTGTTCTTTTCGTTTCTACTGACGACGGGGCTGCATCAATTTCAAGGCTTAATATAAAATATAGGTTTGAGAATTCGGAGTTTGAGATAAATTGTACTGTACCTGTCATTTCTGCCATCTTCTTTAACAATTTTGAATGAGAAGTCAGATGAGCAATCTATTCCAGCATTCTTAGGTTCATCCTTAACAGTGTTATATGAAAAGTTCGCCAATTCGTCGTCGTATTGATCTTTGATTTCGAGTTTCTTGATCTTCTCAAGAATATTCTCTACTGTCTGTGCGGCTATCGAGTTCGTGGTCACATCTTTTGGTTTCTCTTCATGAATAACTTCTGGTATCTTCTCTTTCTTTTTGTCTTTCTTGAAGAATACTTTGAGAAGTTTCTTTAGAGATTTCTTGTCGTTATCAGCCATTGGTAATTGTGGTTGCACGTTGGCGATCTTGGAAGTACCCATGGTGGTTAAGATTTCGCTCTGGGCATTCTGAAACAATAAAGAAATGCTATTATTATCTATGAAGATGATAGCAAAGCACTGGTGGAAACGGGTTCTACTAAGCTATGGTTTTAAAATGATACAGGATGCGTGCTATGGATGCGCTCAAGCTGCGCATCTTCCTCGCACATTTACCTTGCGGCGGAGCGTCTTACTTGCCCCGTTAGATAGCTTAGCATCAGTGGAAACGGTCTAATAGTTTTTTAGCACATCTTAGCAGCATAGCACATCTCTGGTGGAGAAGCAGCCTAACTAGGCACGAACTGTGTGGAGCAGTTTTACTATAGGAGGTCAGAAACGTAATGATTTAAAACTAGCTTCTGGCCGCCATTTCGTTCTAAGACTATGTTTTGGTGTGCCACTTGTAGCGTGGGTTCTTATTGTAGAAATAAAATATCCGAAAGGCTTACAACATATTCTTTTGGGTTAGGGTTTTGGGTTTTGTTCTGCGCCAGGCTTAGGGCTATACCAATATGAATGCAGTGCGAGCTTTGTATGCTCTCGTTAAGAGCCACTTGGAATGCAATTCGTGTATTTAGTCACCCCATGAAGCCAAATATAAGTTGATGGTTGAACGAATACAGAATTAATTGACCAGATTCATTCATTCAAACTGTATGGTGTGTATCCGTTCTACCCATTAATGTATCCAACATTGTTTGTGCTCGGTATGGTGGGGTACAATAAACTAGAAGTGAGGCGGGGCTTGGCCCTGGCTTCTTATTTGTTTAGATTGCTGAGGGGGCAGGTGATCAACCAGGCTGTGTTGCAGAGGATGGAGCTGTGCGTGTCGAACAGGTACGCACAGCGGCGGCGGCCACCTCTATTCGCAATTCCACCTGCGCGAACTAATATTTTAAAAGAGGCACCGTTTACCCGTGCTTTAGGGACACTCATCGAGGTGTCTAATGCCGTAGACATATTCTGTTGCTCCGTGACTGCAGTTCACAAAGGTTACGTTGTTTGTTTTGTGTTATGTTTAGTTTATAATAGGTATTGATAATGTTTTGTAAATATTAAAGTTTAATTAAGTATACAATATCGCATTAGGGAAACCTTTAAGTTTAATTAAGTATACAATATCGCATTAAAGGTTTCCCTAATGCGATAATGGTAATGTATGACAATGAACTAAAAATAAATAAATTAAATAAATAAATATCATTATATTTAAGAAAAGCAGGTTAAGCCGGCCGTGGGTACGTTGCCCAGTTCAATGGTGGTAGAATGGATTGGAGTCTTTTTCTATGTGCAATAATACTTTTTCGTCTTATCTGGTCTTTGATTATCTGAAGTTAGGCGGACACGTCTGGGCCTCGGGATTTTCAAGTCATCAGGACTTCAAGGTATAGGATGCTATTAAGATAAGATAAGATAAGATAAATATACTTTATTATACAACAAATCATACATAACATTAGCATTACATAATCTTAAATTGTACAATGTAGGCGGTCTTATCGCTAGGAGGCGATCTCTTCCAGACAACCTGCAGGTAGAGGAAATTACAAGATAAAAAAGAGAATAGGTAAGGTAGTATTAATTATTTTTATTGCCAATCCATGGTTTGTTTGACGTATATTGCCTGTTGGCGCAATGGCAGCGATCCTGCCTATTATCCACCCATGACAAATATTTGTGTGACGAACATTTGTATTTGTTGTGTGTCTGGATGTTATTATCTATTTAAGTATGCATTTAGAAATATTTAAGTATGTTTATCAGTCTCTGACGCCCATATTACAAGCTCTGCTTAGTTTGGGGTCAGATGATCTTGGTGTGAATTTTCCCTGATATTTATTTATTATTTATTTATAGAAAGAAATAAACATTTTTACGTGTATTCTTCAGCGATGTGTCAACAATACCGTTGCCAAGTCTACACAATCCTGTGCCGTTATAAATGAACAGAATGTGTAATCATTATTAATTAATGGTTGACGCAGTACATATCGCAATAGTAGGAAAGAGGAAACATGTAACATGTTGTTTAATAATACCATAAGATACTCATGGCTAGTGTAGAAGGAAAAAATATTTCAAAATTATTATGACGTGGTGCCCGTGGCTAAGTGACGGCAGCGGATCGGCAACGATCCGATTCTAAGCAACGCCAGTCAGCACGGGTTTGACCATCCCGACCGAAATCATGTGATGTGTTTTTCGGGCATCTCCGTGCTTCGGAAGGCACGTTAAACAGTTGGTCCCGACTGACGTCGCAAGATATCAGTCGTAAAGTCTAGTCAGAGGCCTAAAAAGGCGGCTTGATAACATCTGACGGTAAGGTTCATCACTGGCCTTACATTCACCTCTCCAACAATCCGCACTGAGCCCGCGTGTTGGAGTATGGCTCGTACCACCTCATAGCTGAGGTGAGGCCTGTGCCCAGCAGTGGGACGTATAAGGCTGTATTTGTTTGTTGTTATGACGTAGGTTTTTAAACCTAACGCACGAAAGTCTAGGCTCAATTGCCGAAGGAAATAAAGAAAAAATATTTATTTGAGGACATCGAACATTAGAATGAACAAGAACAATTATCTTCTCATTATCCCGCGCCGTGTCCAAAAGTAAGAAGGACCTCACTCATGATGATGATGGGTAATGGCAGCAAGCTTGCCATCCGCGTCGGGTTTCAAAATAGTGTGGGCTTCTGAGTGTTCCGGGTAATTCAAATTCAAATGTTTATTTCAGGCTGGGCCCATAAAAGTTAGTAACAATTCTCCTTAAAAAACTAGTGTTAGTACGTACAGCACACAAATAGAACAAAAATACAATTAACACAATTACAATTAAGTGGTGTGGATTGTCACCCACCGTTTTCAGCCAACTTGCCTCGAACTAGCAACATTAATTTGGGATAAGTTATTAGTATTTCATCCTGTCAAAATACCAAATCCTAATATCATTTCTTAATGTTAAGTGCATACTTGTTAAATAGCACTTTGTTTTCAATGAGTACTTATATCTTTTTCGCATATTTTATGAATAAACTAATTCAATTCAATTATTTATTGCAAACCATAATGTACATTGAGATAGTTGGCCTAAATGTTGTGGTATCAATTATGGCCCCTGTAGGGCGCCGCAAATATATTGAAAGAGGGGCTATTCTAAACTTGAATTATAAATTATACAAGCATGCAAAACATTACAATCATTTCTATAGATTTCTGAAATTCATTTCCATATATTTTACATTATAATTATCATTGAGACTGTTAAATTTAATTTTCAATAAATACTAAAATATCAATTTGCTGATAAGATCAGTGATCAGTGTAGATAAAACTTCATTAAGGCTGATAAAATGTGCAAAATCTAGAGGAAAATTGATTCTGTCAAATGCTGTCCTACCATTAGAAGCAGTTAGTGAGTTTTTATAACAACACTATATTTCCACCCGCGGCTTCGCCCGTGTGAACTTCATTTCCAGTACAATTTTTTTACGCGAACGATAACGTAAATTCAAAGTTGCAACTCGAGGTGGCGCTTTAGTACTGTGTATAATTCGCATCACAGGTCCTGGCCAGAGTTATTTTTAGATATTTTCGTCATACGTGATCTTATCAAAATAATTCGTAATTGTTTAATTCAAACACGTTTCCCAGTGTTTTGGTTGTGGCCAAAATACACGTCGTGCCGAGCCAATTAAAAAAAAGTTTTAAAAAGTTTAGATTACGAATAGAAATGACTGGCTCAATTGGCTGCCAAAAAGCTCCTTGGTCGATGTGAATATCGGAAGCAAAAACCAAAACAATATACAACGTGAAAAAATTTATTGAGCGATAAAATCACAGAACAGTTAACATTCTATGGCGTTTAATTAAATAAATATGCGCCAGACAACACACCTCTTGTAATGGTCTCGAAGTAGGGATTAATATCCTTGTGTCACGAGGTACCACACAAGGAAATCAGCCAGGGGCGTCTCCCAGCACACCCAGACCCGAGTCAATTCAGAAAAGATCGATTCCTGAATTGACCCGACACTAAGGACACTAAGGAAATCGAGGCGAGAAGCCGTGCTACAGCGCACTACGTCAATCGTGTCGTCAAAATAATTATAAAGCATTATACTATTATGACGACCGACTTGGTGTAATGGTTAAGAAGTTGGCTACTACACCAGAGGTCGCGGGTTCGATCCCCGCATAGTACAAACATTTGTGTGCATGAACATGTCTGTTTGTACTGGTCTGGGTGTCTCGTAAGTATAATAAGTATGTATTTACAAAAGAAAATGTATTTAAGTATGTTTATCCGTTGTCTAGTATCCCATAACACAAGCTTTAATTAGCTTACTTTGGGGCTAGATGGCGCTGTGTGGAATAATGTCCAGGGATATTTATTTATTTATTTATACTAGCTGTTGCTGTGACTTCATCCGCATCATTTTACACCTGAATCTAAAGCAGCAATCCTTTAATCTAGATTTTAAAGTAAGTTCCGGGATAAACCACCCGGAATTTTTTTGTTAACAAATAAATGTTTTTTTAATTATTATATTTATTTGTACGGTCTGTAAATCGTTAAACGCTTTAGTTCTTTGTCACATAACCTTTGTTCCACTGTCAAAAAAAATTGTGAGTAGGATGTCAGATTACTTAATAAGACAGAGTACTACTGTGTTTAGCGACTTATAGCGTTGGCTATAGAATGTATTAACTTAGGTTCACTAAGCCTGTTATTTATCACATTTATATGTAAAAGTAAACTTTAGGCTCAGCTTGAAGATCAAATATTAAGTCTGGCAACTGATTCGTAAGGTGGCGTGACCTTTCGCTAGGCAATTTTCTATTCTGTAGGTACCATGTCATTACATTAATGTGACTTTCGCTATAGCGTGATCGCTTTCTTGATCTTGTATTTGTTTTATTGCTATATAATTTTTGCTTCAATTTCACCTGATGTTAATCAACTATAGCTGCCATCAAAGTAATCTTTGACGTCTAACGCCATTATCAATGCCGCATTTCACATCAAAACGCGCTTTTCTGTTGGCCATAATATTCATATTATAATTCACAATGTCATAAAATTAACGCATAACTTAGGGATATCTGACAGTTTGTGGTCATCTAAAGGTGGGTTTAGACCTAACGAACACAAAGTTAGAGCAATAATGTTCTTTCTTGTTCGTTTAGTAACATGTTAGCTAATATATTAGTACAGTAAAAATTAAAAAGAAAACCTTAAAATAAATATAACTAAAAACTACTAAGAAAATTTTGCACCTGTGGTAAGGTACCCAAGATGCTGGCAGCATTCCCCCGTTGTATAGAAAGACTCACACGTTGTGCGAGGAATGTACCAGCTCTTGGGTCACCTGTAGTTGAAATCAATTTTTTAGCTAGAGTTTTTAAAAGGTTCTGTGCACTCGGACCCCACGGACCCAGGGTTTCGACGCCGAAAGGCACAAAAGTGTAACCGGAACCGATGTTCTGGTACTTTTGTGCCTTTTTATATTCCGCCGCTTCAGCCGCCGCGCCTGCCCGTTTACTTGTAGCGGGAACATGGGAAGGGGCCTGCGTGTCGACGCAGGTCGCATCCCACACCAGCGGCCGGCCCATGGAACGAGTGTCATCCCGTCGGGTCTTTTACCGTCGTCACGTACGATACCTTGCGGCTCTAACATAGCCGGTACGTTGACGGAGGCGAAGGCCCGACGAATGACATCGTTCAAAGCGGCGTGGCGGGATAAGCGGCCTGCACTCCTAACACATGAGAGCCCGTGGTGTCCCAGTGAGTCAACCACAGTACCACAGGGGCAGGTGTGTGATACGCACAGCTCTGCTCCGAGGCGCAATCCCACTGCAACACGCAGTGTATTAGGGTCGAGGCAATTACCCGTATTTGTGCAGGGGTAGGCATTTAGCCAGTGCCCAGACTCTTTACGGGAAACTGCCTCAAGCCTTGCCCGCTCGGAGCCTGAGCTGCACAGAAGCAAACTATTGTGTGCAGCACTGCAGATAATTTCATCCCAACTTCTCTGTGAGTTGGGGCATGCGGGAATTTGGTTAGGCCAGGCCATTTGCCAAGGTTTTTTAGCGTTGTCTAGTTCGAAAATTTCTGATGTCGGAACGGAACGGGAAAGAATTTGTTTGGTGAGGTCGGATGTGCTGTAAGCAGACGATAAAAAAGCTGGTAGAGATACACTTGAAATTTTGCGAATGCCTAGTCCTCCAAATCTTATGGGAAGAGAGGCTTGTGTCCATGAAGATTCATGTAATTTTATATTAAGGACAGTTTCTAATGAAATTTTGATAAGCCTGTCTATGGACAAAAGAAGATTTTGATTAGTCCAAAGAGGGGTTGATCGGAGGAGGTAAGTAAACTTTGGAACGAATAAACAAAATCTCAAAATGAATAAGGCCGAATGGGGGGTGATCTTCACCAAGCGGTCGGATTTTTCTTTAAATTTAGAGATTGAATTTTCAACAAAATTTGGAAAAGAAATCGGAAAAATGGGGGACCCAAGGAGACACAAGGAGATTTTGTCAATAATTTTGATGTCTTTTGCCAAAAGATTAAATTTCTTAATTATAAGGTCTTTGTTTTCCAGCTTTTCAGGAAGGTAAAGTTCACATTTTTTAAAATTTAATTCTAAACCCATTGATTGAAATTTTTTAATAATGTTTTTTAAATCCAATAGTACGATATCTGGTTTGTCTCCTAGGGTTCCGTCATCCAAATACCAAACGTTAAATTTTGAATGCAAGTTTTGAATTATAGGGTTTATAGACAAACTAAAAATGGCCGGACCAAGAGGGTCACCTTGTTGACAACCGACCGCTGAAAGAATTTCTTGGTTTTTGTACATAAGTTTTGTAGGTTCCAAATAGCAGTTGCTTAAATAATTGGTGAGTTCCGGGATATTGTGCCAAATTTCTGTCAACATGGTGGTCCTGTCTACCGAATTAAATGCATTTTTCACGTCAATTTTGAGCAGCACCTCATCTTGTGAATTTGAGTGTAAGAAAGTGCGAGCTGAGTGTACGGCAGCTTCGCATCCACCACTTACGTTAAAACCTAACTGGACGGGAGAAAAATGGCTACTTAATTTAGGCTGTATATATTTCACGGAAATTTTTGATGCCAAACGTCTAAAGGTGGATCCAATTGCTATTGGCCTTACACCACCGTCTTTTTTGGAAAGTGCTACAAGGTTTGCACCGTATAGTATGGGTTTAATCTGAGCATTGACTTTTCCGGCTAGCATTAGGTTAATTAAATTAGTAATCGACAAAACAAGCTTTTGGCCGACGTCACCGATAGCAGCAGAGGTTAAATCTTTTAGGTGCTGTGGAGATAGACCGTCTAAGCCAGAAGCAGAGCCTGCTTTGAAAGAAAAAATTGCTCTGGATATATCTTTTGTCGTGCATTGTATACTGGGTGCTTGGGGTGGGCCGGGGAGTTGAGGTGCTGCTGGGGCCGAGGGGTGTCTGGACTGCAATGCTGCTAGTGTTTCTGTCGAGTCTGGGGACAATACGTCATCGGAAAAGAGGATCCTGGCGGCACCTTTAAGATCTCCGTCGCTAACTTTTTCTTCAACTTTTTTGTATAAGTTGAAAGGCCTTCTCGCAGTGGTGGAAGGCGTCACTGGAGTAAGGTTATAACAGTTGTTTTTTATGATTTGAGTTAATGATGTACGGCTATTGTTTCAATTTGCGTGGAGAATTTGGAATGAAAAAGTGAAAAGATTAGTCCAATCAGTTTCTGTGTTGTTTATTGTACAGTTGTCTATAATTTTTGTAAGTTTTGTAGCGACAGAGATTCTAGCTCCTCGAGGAATCCTCTTTAATATCGCAGTATTTTGCTTTAGACGACTGAGGTGAATATGTAATGGATCAGTGATGTGAACTGTGTCTTGACAGGGAACATTTGAAGATGATGATGATACATTGTCAGCCGAAGTGGTAGGTGTGCGGTGTTTTTTGGTGATATGTATGTGCAAGCCTCGAATGGATGAGAAAGATCTTTGGCAGTTATTGCATATAAAAGTGGTATTGTCACTCAGACTAGACATGAGATATCACACACCCAACTAGAAACAAGAAAATATTGAAATACATCTATAAATCATTCTAAGACATATAAGATAAAAAACCCAGGAAAGAATATAAACACAAATTTGACATAAAAAAGTCAGATAAAGACAAAGTCAAAACAGCCTGTCTGGTCGCCCGGGTAACGCACACGATCTTTGGCGTAAACTGTCGAAATGGACAGCTGGTCGCCTAGCGACCGACTGAACGGCGTCCTGTCAGATTGGATTACACAAATCAAATGGCTTGTTGATAGAATTTCGGTAGAAAAAGATTGATTTAAAGCCACCACTTCAATTCCAGAGGCACCACTCAAGGTTTGGGCAAAATGAGGGCAGCTGTTAAGCTTGTACGGTGGGCACTCGATTTTAAAAATACATTTTATGTAGCCGGATCGGTTGACAGTACCTGTCGTCTTTTAGTTTTTCAAAATTTGAAAATGATAATACATTTTTCATTTACTAAAAACGGGGAATCATGAACGAGCATTCTAGCTCGTGCTCTAGTGTCTACTAACAAAGAAAAAACAACGAAAGAATGCAGAAAATCTGATCTGTTTACACAAAGAGAATTTGATAGTGGGGATGGAACGAGCATTTGCTCGTTTGGTCTTAACGCACCTTCATGTGTGATTGTCTGTAGTGGTGATCATTTGCGTTTTTTTCAGGTTTTAGCTCGAGAAAAGATAATGGCTTTTGTAATAAATCAATTTGTATGATGTTGTTATCAAGATCGTACGTAATCTACATAATAATTATTAATGTTGTCAGGTAAAAGCTTGTGTATAAGTAAGTTCCCAAGATAGAACAAAACGAGGCTGATGTGGAGGAATATTTTTTTTTTATATATGGTTTTGGTTTTTTTTCATCCGGGTTTTTTGACATTTTCGAACGTGCGTGCGCTGCGTCTTAAAGATTTCTCCCGCGCGTTTGCAAAATATGGGATGGCCTTCCGCCTGAGGTTTTCCCATTGATTCTAATCCAACAATGATTGACGAAAATGGATGAAAATGATTGGACATAGGTACCTACATGCATTGGATACAGAAACGTCATACCATTGAAAAGCTTAACATTTTCGTATGCACGACAGTGACATCCGGCCTTTTCTCTCTTTCTGACATGTATGAGAGTGATAGGCATATGACAAAGGGTGTTTTTATGGTGACGCCAAGCTAAATTTTTGTTCTCATGCCATTGACGCCGAGCAATTATTACACACTACTATTTGCAACGATACAACGCGATTCAGTCGTACGCGCGCTAGTATCGTTCCAAAAATCGCTATGTAATAAGTTTATGTTTTTTTTACATTAATAAATTTTATTGTCCTAAGGGTCAATCCGTAACAGCATAGTAAAAGGATAGGAGTAAGTTGTCTTCATACATACGCCCCGACCGCGGTTTGTATGTGAGCGCGCCCGTAGTATGCCCGTTCCTACGCGCGTCGCACGCACACACTGATAAAATATAAGGTGAAACGTGGGGAGTCAGTCGTGACTGCGCCGTGCGTAGGTAATGCCGCACAGGCACACATCGATGCAACGCTGCGCTGCCGCTTGAAATTTTTGTTTCGTGTGCGTGTACGTACGACGTACGTCCTATATTCGAGCTCAAAAATTGTTACAAAATAGTATGCGTAAATAGGTATTTAAGGATGACTTAATAACAACTCATCAAATCCAGAATTGTATTCACATTACCCACCGTATAAGAACGGTGAGTACCTAACTTAACCAAGATTCATAATTTTGTGTTAAATCGGATACAGATTTGTAGTTCAGATTAAGTAAATAAAGTAATTTAATATTATTTATTTATAGCACACAAGAAAATAACAATAACTTACAGATAATCAACACATTATAATTGTTCAGAGATTAACGCAGCATTTTTGACGATGTAAATACATCGTCAAAAATGCTGTAGCCTTGCTGTTCTTGTTAGGTGGTTCTGTCTATTTATTAGATACATACATACAATCATGCCTTTTTCCCAACGGGGTAGGCAGAGACCACATCTTTCCACTTGCTACGGTCCTGACACACCTCTTGCGCTTCTTCCACTCTCATTAATCCTTTTATACATGCTCGTCGATTATGGGTACTCCTGACCTGACCTTTTCTGAGCACGTCTTGGACTTGTCCTAAGTATTAAATAATGTTAGAATTTAAACCGTTTTTTCTTCAAAAAACAAATTGTACTCTACTAACTCGTATTGCAAAACCACAACAAGTTTAAAAGAGTAAATACTGAGTTTCTTGCCGGGTCTTCTCAATAAGAATCAACTTTTCCGACGCGGTGGTAGAGTCGCATTATGTTTGTATACTGTTTATTTATATATTCATGTTATTATAGTATTTAAGTCTATTATTTAGTAATTTTTTGACTATTTAAAAGTATTGATTAAGCCTATTTAAATAAAGCTATTTGAGTTTGATGAAATAAACTAGATACTTGCAGCAGCCTTGCGTGTTTAGGCTATTATCTCTCGCTCGGGGCCCGAGTTGGCTTACTTCTCTCTCATTTTTCTATGGTAAGAGCAAGTGAGTTATCAAGGCGGATACCTCTCGCGGCGATGCGCTGCCCGTACTTTGCTGTCAAATAACTATGAACTTTACAACAACAAGATAAGATTCAAAATGATTTGTAAATTTTTCCACTGCCGGCCGCTGCTCTTTCAGTGGGGATTGCCCCTAAGTGAGACAGATTGAGTTGGTTTGGAACAGTATTTTATATACTAAACACACTGTATTAATGTATTCATGTGTCCATGCTAACTTCAGATCGAGATCAACCGAGCTACAACGTTCATTTTCCTTGTCTATTTCCATACCGCTTGAAGGACGAACCGCCATAAACTACTGATTACGACATTAAACTAGTTAGATGGAATTTAGAAACTACCACCTTTCAGAAAACCTAGTTTACATTAACACTAGTAACGCAATCTTGTATTCCTGTACGGTGATCCCTTGTTTCAGAGACAGAATTTTCATAGAATTTCGGTTCACAGAAAATGTTTCATAGAATATTCGGTTCAAATATTTTCATCATTGTTTCAACGACTATTTACTTCATAGAAACATACTGCACAGAAATTTCATTAATTTAATAACAGACATTCGTTTAAAAAGCCTCTGTTGGTTAGGTTAGGACTGTGACCACATCGCAAGAAGCGAATTTTCGGCGAATTAACTTAAGTGGCTAAAAAAAATGTTCTTGACAATTACTTCTTAATACATAATAATACTTGATTTGATATTCTATGTTATGAATATTCTAAGAAACTAATTTTATTTGTAACAAAAATCTATGATTTGAATTTGTTTGAAGTAACTATTCTGCGTATTGATTATTCGATGGAATGATAATATAAGAAACAATTTATGTGAAACGAAATTCTGTGAATCAAATTTTTAAGAAACAGTGTACAGCCATTCCTGTACGCCTACCATCCGTTTACGTTAAACCAATGACAGTCGCTAACGTTCGCGTTGACGTTTTTGAAATAGGACTTCGGTACAGCGCCTTAGTGATTAGAAATGGTACTAAAAACCGTCATAAACTCATGGTAGACAAACAGGTATCTGTCTGATGGATACCTCTAGTTTGATATTCATATTGTTTTTTTGGTATTCCAATCATCATATTACATTATACAAAATACATGCGATGAAACCAGGGCTTGGAAACCGGTTAATTTTTCAAACCGTTTTCGTCCAAAATGCCTAAGAACGTATTGGTTTCGTTTCCGTTCGAACGGGAACGTAATAAAAACGATTTAGAAGGGGAACGAAATGTAAATCGTTCTCGCTCAATATAACGTTTTTAACGATTTTAAACCGGATTTTTTCGATTTATTTGGTTTAATTCTAAACTAGGAATAATATTTTTATTTATAGTGCCCGTTAAGATGACCTCACTCCATCTGGTGGAAAGCAGTCGTGAGGTATTTAAGTTGCTATTCTGTTTGACATTAAAATATCGAAGGGCGGCGACGCGGCGACGGGATAAAGAATCGTGTACCAGCTCGAAGACTTAAGAATAACACAGGTAGAGAGCTATCAATTGTGATGTCAACCATCTTTTCTTTGACTGGCCTGTTGGCGCAATGGCAGCGATCCTGCCTTTAGCGCCGGAGGTCGTGAGTTCGATCACCACCCATGACAAATATTTGTGTGACGAACATTATTATTTGTTGTGTGTCTGGGTGTTATTATCTATAAAAGTATGTATTTAGAAATATAGAAGTATGTTTATCAGTCTCTGACGCCCATATTACAAGTTCTGCTTAGTTTGGGGTCAGATGATCTTGGTGTGAATTGTCCCAGATATTTTTCATTTTCACAGGTTCATTTAGTCATCTTGTATGTGAAACTTTTTGTTAAGTCTCTGTGAACGTCACTGATTAATGAACAACGAGACCCAACAAAGATAACAACACAAAAAGTTACAGGTTTTATGTATTTTAAAGAATTACGACGACTAGGTTGTATCGTGAACATTAAGGCTACTACGCGTTCAGACGAACGGGAGTAGGCCCCCAGGTGTCAGCCAAATGTCAGGTAATAAATCGCGAATTTGTTTTTCAAATCAGGTGAAGAAACACAGAACACAGGTAAGCGAATCATCTTTTATATTCATCGCACGGTTTTCACGAAGAATATCCATTTTATAATGCCAAAATTTAAGGTATAGGCTTCAGTGTCTCGTCACAATTTTCAGTGATCTAGAAGACACCGCTAGAAACCTGAAAATAAATATCAATAAATATGTGCCAGGAAACACACACCACTGGCATGGTCTCGAAGTAAGATTTAAATATCCTTGTATTACAAAGTACCAGACAGGGAATAAGCCAGGAGCGTACGTTATCGTAAGCGTAAAAAAATGTATTGGGATTTGACATGACATGATATGACAATGTCAAATCCTAATACAACCTACCCCAGGATGCGACCTGCCGTGGCCCACATGGAAGTCACTCAACCGGCTCCGAACTCAAGTGGGCCGCTACAGGAGTAACCTCAGTAGATGGAAATACATTACACCAGACGGGGCACAATGCAAGTGTGGTGCCCCAGAACAGTCAATGCAGCAGCTGTTGTCCTGCCCCCAGTGCCGCGCCAGCTGCACCCTTCAAGATCTGTTTGAAGCTACCTCCCTCGGGACAGCGGTAGCCGAGCACTGGGCAGCGGTAATATAGTTTACTAATAGTTGCCAACAACCAGAGGATCATCGACACGAAGAAGAAGAAGAATACAATTTTTCACGCGAACGATAACGTAAATTTAAAGTGGCAGCTCGTGGTAGACGTAGGTACTGACCGGGACACCACGCAAGTCGAATCCAATCGTGTCTATGAAACAGTGACGTCTCGCGTACATTAGGTCAAGCTACACTAGTTGATCGACTTATGAGGTTAATGGTAAGTAATTGATACAACGAACAAAAACTACCTGCTACATTTTACGTTGCAATACTGTGCATTCTGGCAGTTTGCCAGCAAGTCGGATTGCGTGAATATCTCATAGTGTCTTTTCCGAGAAAGAATTGGCAGCAACAAAGAATTTAGTTTTAAAATGTCAACACATCAGGCTAATGGTGAGAAGTGGTAACAAAGAAATTAAAGTTAGAAAAAGTTTTGGTTAATGTGAAGAAACCAAATAAACGCGTTATGTAACCAAATGATAACCATGGAGTCACGTCGTTTAGGTGTACGGGAGCGCATCATGTTTAAAAGGAGTATTTCATAGGATAAGGTAAATATTTATACAGGGTGATTCACTGAAATTGCACATGATATTTCAGCCAGATCTCATTTTACTGACGAAAACCAGAGTAATTGAAATTAAGTAATATTTCAAGGACAGTACTTAACTTTTATTGCCGACAAAACTACATAACATACATGTATAATAGAGGCACTACTTCCACATTTCTAACATTATTAAACTATTTAACATAAAAACCAGATTATATATTGTTTATGTATGCTTTGGATTGAATGAACCCAGATGTATTATGTCGGCCACAAAACACTGATTTTAGAATATTTAAAGGCTCAGATAGTATTCTTGGTGGTTAGGTTGGTATGTCGCTGTTCCCTGCGGCTAGAGGAAGAGAATACTACCGAGGTATCCCTGCCTGTCGTAAGGAGCGACTAAAAGGGCCCTTGGGGTCGCGAAGCGCGCGCGGAGGGGCCTGTGTGTTTCGGTTTGCGATCACGAGGATGACGGTAACGCGTGTCTTCGGACACGCGGTCCGTGTTATCGTGCACTGGAGTTGAGCTTGCTCCTCCCGAGGCTGGCTGCCAGGCGGCCTTGCGCACCGAAGGGTTCTGCGAGGAGTCTCTCCCTTGTTGGGGATCCCGGGTCCATTCTGCGCCGAAGATGACCACCGTTAGGTTTAAGTGGGTAGGGGTCCCTGTTTTCCCAGGAGTTCCGAGTCCTACATATCCCAGGTGTTCCGAACCCAGGGCCTTGGGAATGCCTAAATGCATTTCCTGACGCAAAAAAAAAGGTATGTCGCTCCATTAAATACTAATAATATAATATTTAGCAAGGAAAAATCATCTCACAAACATCTTTGTATTTGTATTTATCTGCTGAAAGGAACCACTTTGTGTGGGTAGCTAAAAAATCCAACGTTAGTATCGTTGTTTCCGAATATCTCTTCAAAATGCTGAGGTTTTGTGTTTACATAATTAATTACATCGTATCTAATCTGAAATTATTTAAATATCTGTGATCTGTTTTTTATCATTAAGTGTATCACAATTCACCGTAATTGTAAGAGCGACTATACACGACGGCTTTTTGTAGCGATTTAGTTGCTATGCTATAGTAATTGAATAAGCAAATAATTACATAAGAATCTTACAACAAGACCATTTGACACCGACTAAGCAAAGCTTTACTTTGAGTGTAAGATTGCGAAATATTTCTAAAAATATACTAAAATAAATAATTATCAGCCCATAATTGCTTGTCCTGGGTCCGCCAGGGAAATAATGTGTGAAGTTGCTCTGTAATGTTTACACGAATACTATAGATCGAAAGGAAAAACCGGAACCCTATAGGATCACTTTGTTGTTCGTCTGTCTGTCTGTCTGTCTGTCAAGACCCTTTTTTCAAGAACGCGTGGAGGTATCAAGCTGGAATTTATATCAAATGCTCAGGTCTACTGTCTCTTGGAGCTGTGAAAAAATCAAACTCCTAAGCCAACGCAATCAAAAGATACAGCCGATTATGCCGTAAATTTCCGCAAATTTTAGACACTCGCAAGGGGATCAAAACCTACAGGTGAACCTCCCGTGAACTTAGAATCTTGAAATTTGAAGCGAAGCAACGTCATAGAGCACAGATAAAGGAAAAATTGCGAAAACCGTAAATTCTTAGTTACATCATATAAAAGGTTTCAGTTCAAATAAAGATAAATAGAGCAAGAATTCTATATGTGACTTTTTGTTATCAAGATCTAATAAGCACATTATACTTTGCGAGGGAACCAGAGAGAAAGAGAACATGAAAAAATTGATCGACGCCACAAGCGGAAACCTTTTCTTTTTTTTTACATTATGGGCAAAGATAACTATTACTGCTTTATATTTGTTATTTAACAGAAGTGTACAGCGGCTTACGTTGCTAACTGTAAAATTATTTCACCAATTTAAAGTATTAGCGAATACCATCTTTAGCGAGTAACATAGCCTTGGGGCTACATTTTTATTGTTAAGCTATATTTTTGACCAGAGATATGAGAACGGTGGCTGAAAGCTATAATTAAAAAGACCGTAGGACTCTCTCTCAGCATCTATGGTACTTTTGTACAGTGATTGGTATTTTTTTGTGGCCATGAATCATTAGGTTGTAGAACCTTATTTGAGGCAAGACCTTCAATGCCAATTTCTCGGTCCGTTCCGCTTCTGTGCTTTTTTGTTCTATAGTATAAGTACTATTAAAGCAGATGACAACGCAAATTACGAACAAAAAAATTGGCACGAGTGAGAATACGTGATAGATTGACTATTTTTTGTTACTTACTACTTACAATAAAACGAAATATAATATATTTTATAGTAGCCATTGATTGCCATAACACAATTTAAAAAAGAAAATGCTTATTAGTTTAATTAGCTAACTTACAGGCTTAAAATAAGACCTAGGTGGATAGCTCCATACAAAAAAGCGCGCCATTTGTGATGCCAAAATCAACTGTCAAAATATTAATTCGTTATACAATTTTCTGTATTTAACATGTATGAATACTATTTATCCTAGTTCGTTATGTTGTTAGAACCATGTACTGCACAAATAAATATTTTGAAAGAGATCTTACCTCGAGAAATTGACATCAATAAGTTCAGATTTAGATGTCACATCTATACTTCATTCATTATTATATAACACTAGCAAACCCGGCGAACTCCGTTTCGCCACCAGATGGCTTCGTTCTAAGTAACATTTCGTTTGGTGATTACAAGATGAAGAAAATTTTTTTTTGTTTTTTTCCTGAATTTTCTTTGCTATAAACCTCACGGAGCCCGAGACCTTTCCAACGAATGCAAATCCGTGGAAATCGGTTCGTGCGTTCTGGAGTTATAGCGTCAGGAAGGAAAACCCGACTTATTTTTATATAATAGATTAGAAATAAGAAGCAGGAGTCCTAAAATGAATGACGATTTGCATTTGACGTTGCCATGATGATGAAATACCTGAGTATAACCCGGCAAAATTGAAAACCCCTTCCGCCACAACGTATGAAGGGATTATGCTTAGATTAAATCAAAATAGGAAGATAGATGACTCGCCTTTAGCGCGATCAGGCCCGTCGTGTCGCCTAATTTCAATCAGTCGCAATATAAAGTGTATTTATTTAAGGATGTCCTAAGACCAAAACAAACCTGACCTTGGAATCACCTATAGAGTTGGGCACAAAATTATCAATTGAGTTCAATTCGTTTTCTGTTCGATATTCTCGATTTTTCAGATCAGTTCATTAGTTTAACGCTTATTTGTAGTTTTCTTTTTTACTGACTGTTATTATCGTACATTGAATACTGGTATAGTTAAAACAAAAGCTACATACAAAAAATATTTTTTTTTTTAAAATATCAATTTTGATAAAGTATTCAGTATTTGTAGTAAGTAAGTATTACTTAATACAATATTTCAAAATAAGTAGTTCAAAAATCGTTAATCGTTTTTAAATCGGAAAATAGTATGCCTGTTTGAAACAACAACTGTCGAAATTTGATTGAAATCATCGTTACATTGTTACTTTAGTGAGAATCAATATGACAGCTTTCTTACTAAAGCAGTAATGTAACGGTTGTTGTTTTAAACAGCTTTACATAATCAGCCTACTGGATTGCTGATTTTTTAGTTAGTTAATTATTAACTATGACTAAAACCTTATTTTATGAACATAATTTTATCTCTATGAATCTTATGAAAAATTCTACAATTTGGCAGGAAAAAGAAATGGTCGCCTTTTTTCTCATTTGTTTTTGAACTGTCATTTTAGTTCTTTATATTTAATTTTGTGATTAATTTTTAATAATGACTAATACTTTTTGTTAATATATCAAAAAGAAAAACAAAGGCAATACATTTGACGCAACAATAGAATTGATCCTGCGTACAGTACTGTTTAATTAGAATGAAATAATAAACAATCTGCGATTTTTACGGACTAGCCGTGTGGCTGCCCGTTGCCTATTTTCCGTTTCCCGATAACAATACTTTCACGAGTAATAATACTCAGTAAATACTTTATCGATAATAATCGATTGAAAAATTGGTAACTTCAATTGGTTCATTGTTATACCCCATCACTAGTAAATCAATTGAGAGCTGTCAAAATCGGAACACAAATTTTGGTTAAGTTATGGTTATCTTGATTGTTTTGCAGTTTTCAACGGGAATTATGTGATATTTACTTTGAAAAAGGATGCAGTGTAATATGATTAATGAATGAATCACTTGTAGTGTGATAAAATTTGAGTGATTTCTTTGGAAACTCAAGATAAGTGTTCAAGGTCAGGTTTGTTTTGGTCTTAGGACATCCTTAAATAAATACACTTTAGGTATGCGATTAAAGGGACTTCACGGAGAGCGTCGTGGCCTAGTGGTTAAGCACTCCAACTCGGATCGCGTTCAAATCTGGCCAGAACCAAAATCTTTGTGTTCATTGTTTAATTTCCGACTCTCCGGTGATGGAAAACATCGATAAGAAACCAAATCAACCCGGTTAGCGGCGGAAGGCTCAACACCTACCACGTTGGGTTCTACTGCCATTGGTCAAAAGTGAGCGGATGAGTGTTTCGTTCACCATGACGGCAACAGTCGCTTGCCACTGACTACCCCGTTTGGGACTTCACTCTGTCGCACGCTTGTCTCGCTAACGCTAAGGTCAAAACAAATAGGTTTGTCTCTATCCGTCACATCGCACAACGATAATGTAGTTGTGCAGCATCCCCGTTTTCCGTTGACAATTTTAGGGACGTGTTGTATCTTCCGCTATTTGATTTAATCTAAGGGATGTAACATTTTAGATTTGGTAGAGTTATAGTGTCAGAGAAAATATGTTCGGATAAAAACCCCTGCTCCTTTTAGGTTTTTAAATCGACAATATCAGTTTGATGCAAGACAAAATATTTTATTTAAGCAAAAGCCTCATAAATTCTGAAGTTACTTCACTTTAAATTAGAACAATTATGCGTGAAAGCTGCTATTTATATAGAATTTAATAAATTAGGCCTAAATCTTAAAAGTAATAATGTACCACAAAGTGTGTACCCTAAAATTAACCTTTTCACTTCTCATGCTCTAAAAGTACGCCATTATAGCCCTACGAAGCGGGACTAAAGTAATCACTTTAGTCTCTAGGGAGTAAATAAATAGTAATTAGTTTTTTTAATTTTCTTCATAAGATAAGATAAGATAAATAATCTTTAATAATAAAAATACTTACAGCACGTAAAAACAAAAAAGTAAATATTAAAGTACAATTTAGGCGGTCTTATCGCTACAGAGCGATCTCTTCCAGACAACCTTCGGCAGAGAGATTTAAAACAGAGGACGAGTTAGGCTGCGCAAAAGCTATGGAAAAAAAAATAGTAATTACATTTGAATATTATGCTAATATACAAAATAAATAAATAAATACATTTATGTACCTATACACACATATATTGTTTTAGATTACCTAGCACCAGTTTCCTTGTGTAACGAACTAAATTAGGAGAGGAACATATGTAAGAGGAACGTAAACAAAAAAAAACACGAAGTCAGAAAGAGAGGAAGTACGACTTTACCTGAGATTTGAAAATAGGTAAGGATTGAGATTGACGAATGGTTAAAGGAACAGACGAATTGAGCGAACAACGAAGGATTGAGAATAATACTCGTAACTAGAAGAGTGCGGAGGGACTGTCAGGTGGAGTTTCCGGCAAGACCGCATGCCTTCACTTTCATGTGACATAGACAAACTCAAACAGCTAGTAAATATAATATTATCTGTGGAGTGTGGACCATCTTCATTGCGAACATGTTAAGAGTTTTAGTTCCATGGTTTGTCCGCAAAGAAGGTGGCGCCATGTGTTCTTAAATTTGGTAATCTGTGACTGGTTCAGAATAAAAAAAACTGACCGCGAAAATTCCAGAACTTTTGTCGAGTGTAAATTTGTTCGGTTTTAAATGTTTTTGTACTAAATTGACTATTTTTCTCGTACTCAAAGTGAAAAGTACAGTTTGCACCTCGAGACTAAACGCCAACCTAATATACCCTCGGCTTCATTGACTCCCTCGCAAACCACCTCTGGTATATTATGGCTTCGTTCAGTCCCTCGATGTAAAATATACTATTATACCATCAAGGGTGCCTCGACTCTCTTTCTATGCGTAATTATTCTAAGCTTACAGGTAACATCTGTATGAGGTGTAAGGGGGGCCCTCCAAAATCTTTGGGCCCCAAGCCAACCTCGCCTGCAAGCTGGTGCACCCTGCTGATCAACGAAGGAGGCTCTGGCGACGGCTCCCCTTTATGGGTTGGGAGGTCTGATGGCAGTCGCTCCGTAAAGCCAACTCAAGCCAAACATAAAATGGTTAGTCAGCAAAGAGGGCCGCGCGAAGTGGGCCAAGAAAAAAAGTAAGGCGGACCCTGGGACCCCACACACTGGTGTGGGTTCACAACCGGGATAGACCGCACGGATGATGACGACAGGTAACATCTGTATGTCTACAATCAGTTAACACCAATGACCGCCGCCAGCGTCCACGTTGACGTTTTTGTATGGGATGAGACGGTACAGTGCCCCTGGCCCCTAGTGATTAGAAATGGAACAAAAAATAGCATGCAAATCTCTGAAATCAAGTGTCGTAGTTAGATCAATAACGTGACTGAGACTCATGGACTAATGGTTGACGACGAGGTTACAATTGAAGAGTATACATATACATACCATCACGCCTTTTTCCCAACGGTGTAGGCAGGCAGAGACCACATCTTTCCACTTGCTACGGTCCTGACACACCTCTTGCGCTTCTTCCACTCTCATTAATCCTTTCGTACATGCTCGTCGATTATAGGTTACTCCTGACCTGACCTTTTCTAAGTTCTTGGAGTTGTAATTATTTTATTATTATTCTCTAATTGAAGAGTATGTCTGTCTGTTTTGTAATTTCTAACTCTATGTTACAATGCGTATGCTCCCTCAGCCTCACTTGGAGCATTCGCCTGTATTGTACGCTTAAGATTCGATTTTAAGCATTATATTAACAATACTGTCTCTGTCTGTCTCTTTTTTTCGCTAAACTTAATTCTCAAGTTTCGAGAATTTTGATTATTAAGATATTTTAGACACCCACTTAAGTTATTGAATAAAAACCTTTGTTATCCTCCATTGTCGAAGATGTTAGCATAATATTCACGAATTGTTCACCTGATCTTATTTAAAATGATTCCCCGATGAATACATTTAATCTTAGTTTGAATGTATTCATTGGGGAATAATAGCCAACGGCAAATAGGGAAAAACAGGTATTATTTCTGTGTTCAGCGTCTTTGCCAATATTGTAATCATCAGTGACTTGAGACAAATGATCTTTAATGTACTTACTCGTATAAACAAACAAATACAACAAACTATTAAAACTGGAATCCCGGAACATCTGCTATTTATGAGTATATCTACAGAAATAAATGTTTATAAATACTCATTTGAATACATGTCAGTTTTGTTTGGCTCCAAGAACCAATTTCAACCTCCTCAACAACGTCAAAAGAAATTCGACAAGGTGCCATCGTCAGTGGCGCTCTCTGAGACCGCTTTTCTAGTCAGCAGAGCATAATTGGTAACAAACAATATGCTAGACATTCTCTCAATAGTCTAGACATTCTTTCAAAATGCCTGAATTTTTTTTTATGCGGCAGACAACACACCCATTGTAATGGTCTCGAAGTAGGGATTATTATCCATGTGTTACGAGGTACCACACAAGGAAATCAGCCAGGGGCGTCTCCCAGCACACCCAGACCCGAGTCAATTCAGAAAAGACCGTTTCCTGCATTGACCCGACCGGGAATCGAACTACGGAAATCGAGGCGAAAAACCGTGCTACAGTGCACTACGCCAATCGTGTCGTCAAATTATATCTGAATATACATACACTCTGAGCGATCGTGGCTAAAGAATGAACGAAACCTCCGTTTCAGGTGTAGGATTCAATAGAGTACCTACCTACTTTCGGTAGTGAAAAATAAAGCATGAATTGTGATAAAAATTGATATTTATGTAGAAATATACTCAAAAATACTGATTTCGAGTCAAAAAAGCACAAGATTGTTTTATTATATTTTAGATTAAAGGACGTAATTTTTTATCTGTATCACGTGACCCGAGCCACCATACTGTGAGTTTATATGAGGCAAAACTGTCAGTTCAGTGTAAACAGCTGGGTACATATCTATCAACGTCAAGTTGATATATCGACGGTCGACGATAGATTCACGATTGCTTTGACCAATACCTATTACGTCACCAAAATGGCTGACAGCGTTTTCGCGGGAATAAAAAAGGTTTATATTTTAATTTAATATTTTATGTCAAGAAAGCGTGTTTATTTTGCCGAATTATACTTTTTTGTGGCTTTTAATTAGGTAAATCTACATTTTGAAGTACTTTTTCAAACAGAGTAGAATACCCTATTAATCTGTCGGTAAATCGTTCCATGTTGAAAGATTAGTTCAGCAGTAAAGAATCATTCTGTCAGCGAATCGTTCCACGGAGAAATCAACGTTGGTGATACGTTTTGACTTAAACTAGGTGAATTCGGACTTTCCCTGCGGTTAGGTGACAAGAATACTACCGAGGTATCCCTGCCTGTCGTAAGAGGCGACTAAAAGGGCCCTTGGGGTCGCGAAGCGCACGCGGGGGGGCCTGCGTGTGTTTCGGTTTGCGATCCCGAGGATGACGGTAACGCGTGTCTTCGGACACAGTGGTCTGTGTTATCGTGCACTGGAGTTGAGCTTGCTCCTCCCGAGGCTGGCTGCCAGGCGGCCTTGCGCGCTGAAGGGTCCTGCGAGGAGTCTCTCCCTCGTTGGGGATCCCGGGTCCCTTCCATTCTGCGCCGAAGATGACCACCGTCAGGTTTTAGTGGGTAGGGGTCTCTGTTTTCCCAGGAGTTCCGAGTCCCACATATCCCAGGTGTCCCGAACCCAGGGCCTTGGGAATGCCTAAATGCATTTCCTGACGCAAAAAAAAAAAAAAAGGTGAATTCGGACTGCAAGTTTTTAACAGAATCTCGAACTGGATTACAAAAATATGGAAACCAGTTGCAAAGTGTACAGAATTTATGGGCGATTTTCCTGTATCAACTACAAGATTATTTATTTATACTTGTTGTGACGTAAAAGCCGCCATTTTGTGTGCGACGTGTGAACAAAGAATTTTAAATACAGGAGATGGTCTGAATTGAGATGCTAATTTAAACGCGTATTTAAATGATAAAGGTACGCAAGTGAACCGAGGTTATGTTTTGGTTGAATTATGAAATTATTGAGTTACCTACTAACGTAGTTTTTATGAATGAATGAAAGTAATGTACCTATCACACATTGAAAAAGGTTAAGATGAACCTTGATTAATACTGTGACTAACTTTAAGAAAAGCAATTGCAACAAGATAGTGTTTTAATTTATCCGAAAAAAAAAACCTTTATCAAAGTGGTATTGAATTGAAATGACTTACACAATTTAATCACCTGCGATACGGACAGACTTCCTTTCGCCGAGTGACGTCACGGCACGATATCACATGAGTATCGGCGGACAAGGCTTCAACAATTGTACTTTCCAATTTTAAAAATCATATTTTTTGGACTTGAAAAACAGTGCCTACAAACGGACGCAAGCTAGTGACGTCACAGCTCGCAGTTTCAGTTCTATTACATGCGTTTTGCAACACATTGTGTTCGGCAGCTATATTAAATTTTGCGTTTTTGAAAATGGTTTCATAATAAAAGTTGCTATTGCTGGTGTGGATTGTCGAATTATAGGTATATATTTTTTATCACATAACACTTTTAAAAAATGAGCTTCCCCAGGAAAAGTTTTAATTTTCCCTTTTTAATATATTTTTCCATAATATCGAATAGCTATTAGAATGCGATGATGGTGTCATATACCCCATTAACCCCTTGTTACGAGTACTTAATTATCTGCTAAAGGTCGACAGTAATTTAGAGAATATACTGAGAAAAAAGGAGTCAAAATATTTTTTAAACGATAATATTTTCAGTTGTTTCTGCATATGGTTTAATTTAGACCATATACATTTTGATTTTTGATAACTAAGGTCATCAATCGATTGTGTTAATTGTGATACTGTCGATAATTTGCCAACGCTGGTCGTTTTCTATCTTCGTCTCTTAGACTTTCAGAATTTCGTTGTACGCCTCTTTCATTGCCTAGAAGCAACCGCAAAGTGCATAAAAATAACACTAAAGTGTTTACCTACTTCTCTATTTATAAAGACCACGCTATCAACTCGTGCGCAGAATGCATTACATATAGTTAGGTATACGTGAGATGACGACGGCCTTGACTAGCT
This sequence comes from Udea olivalis, assembly GCA_947369235.1. NCBI lineage: Eukaryota > Metazoa > Arthropoda > Insecta > Lepidoptera > Crambidae > Udea > Udea olivalis. Next base: position 9,826,339 of record OX376367.1, on the reverse strand, counting down.
GCCACGCTGATAAACATACAGTCGTCTCGCTCTAACTGATAGCATATTATGATAACGAAGTTGTTTTGACGCTTTCGCGGTCTTTTTCTCCCAGCCAGTGCCGGATTAGCCCATTTGCAAATTTAAGGGCATCTTAGGGCATCACGTCTCAGGGAGCACCAGAAACTAGGGGAAAGGCTAGACCTTAATTTAATGTGGATGTCATACATTTTGCGACGCAAAAAGACTGATTATTTGAAAAGAAAAAATATTAACATGATGAAATTTTTATTAATGCCAAAGTACCAATACCGCAGAACATTATAAAGAAAGACTATTTTTCTGCTTTGTTTATTTATCTACAATAATATTGTAAAGAGGTAAGCGTTTGTGAGTTTGTATGTTTGAGGTAGGTAATCTCCGAAGCTCACTGATTTCAAAAAATAAAGCTAAAGATAAATAAGCTGGTAAAAAGCTACATTATCCATGATTGCTATAGGCAATAGGCATATCTTTGTTTTGAAATAATTCATTTTCATGTCATAAATATAAATACGAAATTCACGCGGGCCCGCGAACCACGAGAGCTAGCGTCACCCACGGCTCACGCCGCCACTGCCAGAAACAGATGCTTGGGGCAAGCATTGCTTAGGACATCACGTCTAAGGGGCACCAAATCCAGTTTGCTAAGGGCATCAAGTAGTCTAAATCCGGCACTGACCCCCCCCCCCCCCCACCCCTCACGCCTGTCCACATAATTAATATTGCAACGGTGCGTCATACATTAAATGGGTGTGTGTTTACGATACTAAGTTGTGGAGTGTGGACAAACCCGCCGAAGATCATGCAGGAATGCATTCTCTAGCGACTAGTGGGAGTCTATTGCAAGTGGTGCAGAGCAGGACAGGTTATATTGCAGAAAGCTGGTTGTCTTAATAATAAATACCTACAGATTACGCGCTGCAATGATGTTACGGTAAAAGCTTAAACAGTCAAGAGCTAATTTAACTACAGAAAAAAAGGGATGACTTCTTCTAGAATCTCGTTTTATTTAATTGCGTGAAAAGTGATTTCATTTCATTCTCATTGAATGCTACTATATTTCTGCTAGCGGTTTCACCCGCGTGGATTATTTCTCTCGTTTAATTAAAGCTGTATTATACTCGCTGATAGTACTGTAACGATGCCGTTTCCCTTCAGTCTCGTGGACGTTAGAACCTCCACGATCGCTGGAAACTTCATGGTTTAACTGCTGGCCATTAAAAGTATTTTGTACTTGTTTTTCAAAATTTGATTCAATTCGATTTTTGTTTCGCATTGCATGCGCAGCTTTTTTGATTCAGTCCTACCGAAACCATCGTACTGAGCAGTTTGCGAGCATTTTACCAGATTACCAGTTTAAGTATAACTTACGTGATGGTGTATTTTTAAATACTTTAAATAACCAATTATTGTAAACAGTTAAAACAGTTATAAGTAACAGGAACCCGTGTATCGGGGTAAGCATATCATACCTATTTACTTAACTATTACTATTAGATATAACTAGGACTCTGTGTATTCATTTATTGTTATTTTGTTACAGTTCTTCTTTCCTACCTATACTTTTACCCTATTAAATAAACAAGTCACTGGATTGGCTGATCTTTTATTTACTATTCCACAACTACATCTACTCCTAAATATTGTGTGACGAATCCTGGCGCTCCGGCTCCTGTATTGCTGGCCTGCAACGAGGATTTCGTCATAGTACACTAGCTTCCCGCCCACCGCTTCGCCCGCAATAAGGCCAAATTACATAAAATCTTTATAAATTGTAGCCCATGTGTTATTCTGATGTATAAGCTGTATTACTGTAAAGTTTCATTCAAATCCGTCCAGTAGTTTTTGCACGAAAGAGTAATAAACTCACATACATCCTCACAAACTTTCGCATTTATAATACATGGGGCACGCTAAAAGTTTTGCACTTATAGCTAATCGGAACTATTTGAATTTCGTATGTTATATTTGTTTAAACGTTCCAACCTTCTTAGTAATAAAAAAAACAATTGGCGGGAAAAAGTTCTACGTACAACGAAAATGGAATTCAGCCGAGAAGATTTTAGAGCGATGATTTTTTATGATTTTAAAAGTTCTCTCTCTCCGCAAGACTGTGCCGCTCGTCTTCAAAATGCTTTTGGGAGAGAAGCACCTTGTTTGAGCACCGTGCGGCGATGGTTTGCTGAATTTGAGAGAGGTCGAGTTTCTTTACATGACGAATTTCGTGAAGGCCGCCCGCCTTCAACTGCCGTCAACGAAAATAATGAGGCTACTGTTAAGCGGCTAATTGAAGAAAACCCGCGGATTACCTATGAGACAATTCGAGGACTATTGGGGATTGGTATGAGCCAAAATCAGAAAATTTTACACGAAGAATTGAACGTTCGGAAACTTTGTTGTCGTTGGATCCCTCATGAACTGACGGCGGAGCAGAAGCGGGCTTGCGTGGAATAGTGCTCACAGATGCTACTGAAGTACGACCACGGACATTCTAATGCTGTTTATGACATTGTCACAGGAGAAGAAACGTGGATTTGTTGTTTTGAACCCAAAAAAAACAGCAATCTTGTGAATGGGTGTTTTCTCAGCTACGGGTCCTATCTGTACAATTCCACTTGAAGATCAAGAGTGTTAATGAGTGTGGTATTCTACCATTTGTTTACCCAGGGTGTTAGTAAAAGTTCGCGAAAGACGACCCAAAAGCCGCGTTCTCCTGCATCATGACAACGCTTCTTCACACACGGCCAACAAAACAAAGTCATTTTTAGCTTCCAAAAAAGTACAACTCGTCACCAATCCTGCGCATAGCCCCGACCTAGCACCCTGTGATTTCTGTATTTTACCCAAAATCAAAGATTTGATGAGAGGTTTCACTTTTACCAACTCCGAAGAGGCAGTGATAGCGTTCAATCAATCAGCACGTAGAAAACATGCCTTCAGATCTGTGGTCCTCCTGATTTAAAAAATGGTTCGATCGCATGAAAAAATGTTTAAAATGTAAAGGAGAGTATTTTGAAAAGCAATAAACATAATATTTTGGTTATAACATGTTGTTTTTTAAGTTACGCAAAACTTATAGTGTGGCCTACGTATTACATAAGTAAGTAAGATGACGGTAGAAAATATGAAATTGTGTTGCCAGAACATGTGGCGAAGGCTTGACAGTTGTAATTAAGAGCCATTTCGTATTTTGAGCGCATGATCAAACTTTTCATGCGCCTAATTTACGACCTATGGATAAAAATTTTGACTGTTCAATACACATAAAACATAGTCCAACCTTTCGTATTGACACTTAATGAGACACATTTGTAAATGAAATTTGTTATAAATGATCAATCTCGCCACCTCGATTTATGAAAAAGCCTTATCGTGTGAACTTCAAGTGGCTAAATCTTTGAATAAAGCTTACTATAGTTGTAAGAAGAAACGACCAAAACGTTACACATATAGTTTAGTTGACACATAATGAAACAGAATATGCATAATTTCATCGCAATAACTGTTAAAAAGGTTTTAGAGTTCTCAGTTTTCCCGAATAATAGCCCAAGTTTACGACAGATTTTTGGTTTGAATAAAGTATCATTACTGTTAAAAATTCATGTCAGTACACCTATGATCTTTATTTAATCGAAATATAAAGTTTTCTTAACAATCCAATCAGTAAATAAGACCTAAAAACTCAAAACGATGCACACACGCGCGCTATAGCCGCGCGTAATTTTGGTGACGGCCTCTTAACATTTGACATTAATCAAGTACCTACCTTATTATTACATATATACCTACCTAAAACCATGTACCTCACCACACTACATGGAATGAGGAAGAATCAAACCAAGAATGTTGTGTATCCACACATAACACACTATAAACATGACATCAGTGAGATAAGACTTAGTAGCTGGCATTTATTACTAATTGCTCTGACCCTATTACCTATAGACGTAGTGAATAGATGTGTTGCAGTTTAACTGCAGAATTCTCTGCATTACATAACGGCTAGATTTGAAAAAAGGTTTTTCGTCTCGTAAACAGAACGTCCGTCGGTTGAGTTTAGAATAAGGCCCTGATTGGTGGTTATATGAAATGGAAACACGTCAAGCGAGTGTAAAAAAGATAAAGATCGAGTACCAAAGCAAATAAGTTATTTCCATGGTTTTTATTGCGAAAGACTCAAAACGTGGCTAAACATGGATCTTCGTATTGTAGAACTTATGGATAAGTACACAGTCCAAGTAGTCCAACGGCAGGGCAAAGGCCGCCGTCATTAAAATTAAGTCTTCACTACCGGTGATAGGTAACGCAGTGCCGAGTGCGAGTTGCAGTGAGAGAAGTGAATGACTTCACCAACCATCGCGTTTTGCGAGCAAAAAAACACGAATTTGTATGGCATCGAGTCAGCGCCATCTGGCGGCCTTAATGTTGCCCGAATTTGCCGCTAGATGGCGCTGACTCGATTCCATAATAATTAAATTTACGTGCTCGCAAAACGCGATGGTGAAGTCATTCACTCGCACTCGGCGCTCGGTTTAATCACCCTGCTTGCCAATTGTGGGTAGGTGATCACGTTTCCCCAACTGGGATTTGAACTCTTGAACCCAAGTTCTCTGGATTTCGAGCTCAGCGTTTTGACTCACCCACAGATCGATTGAAGCAATGAAAATCGGACGTTGATCCGCTGTATTGTTAAAACAAGCTCTCCCTCTCGTTTGTACCTATAATGTGGTAAAGTACTCATTAAGCTTAAACTAGTTAGCCGTTATGTAATACGGCGAACTTTGCCATATATCTGCGACATATATTTAATGAGATAATGAAAGGTGCGGATGTATACACTTGTGCACATGCATTACTAGTACTTGTACATAATTTAAACCTACATGGTATTTATTTACCTATAACATTGTCCTTAGCAAAAGATAAGTAATTCTAACTATTCCCTTTTATTTTAAAGGTTTATTTCTTGGCTTGGAATCTGATGCTTAAGCTGAAATTATGCTCCAGTTTAGTGTTACCAGATCCAACACGCCGTTATTTATAATCTGTCTTAAGATATTTTTTATCTATTATTTTTAGGTATTTTTTTATTTTAATTTTGAATGACTGTCATCTGTGAATATAAATTTTAACCTTATTTTGTTTGGTATCTTGGAGTTGCTCTGTAAGCCTACAAGTTACATGCTATACATAAAAAAATAAGAAAGATATTTTCGAATTATTGGAAACACTGGTTGTGACATTCACTTATGTCTGGAGGCTCCAACAATATTTGTTCATTTGTATGCACTTGGGGAAAAGGTGAATGAGGCTCCAGCACTTTTAAAACAAACTGACAAGCAGAAATATAAGTACAAAGTCACTTCGGTACATAAATGAAACCAGCCAAAATAGCCACTTGAGATAAAAAGTATATTGAAAAGATATTTAAATTCGGAAAACACAGAGGTACCTACTTACTATCAATGTACAAGCATTATTTTTGGGAAATTCTTTATTTTGGTGAAATGTTAACTTGCTTGTCAATAGTAGGTTGGTGAGTGATTTTAGATTCAAAATCATACATTTTTATTTTATTTGAATCAGATTCATAAAAGGCTCTCATCAATTCATCATTATTATTAAGTAGGTACACATTATTATTATAAAAGTAAAGTGTAATTTTTTGTTTGTTTATAATGGATGTCTTTCCCGTCAAAATAAAGCCTGAATTAAAAAAAAATAGCTGAAGTCACTCCCTGATAATGTAGCTTTATATTGGTGAAGGAATTTTTAGAATCAGTTCAGTAGTTTTGGAGCCTATTCAATACAAACAAAAAAAACTCAAAATACACAGGACCAATTTTGAGAATATACAATAAGTAACATAAGATAATGATAATAATAATCATAACATCGTTTTGGTCAAAAAGGATATAGCCATCGACACGATAAGAAGAAGAAGTAACATAAACTATAATTTGAGGGGAGATACAGTCGAAGGGGGCGAAGCCACTAACAGAAATCTAGTAGGTCTTAGACACAACACTTGCACAATCCTGGGTCCCAGCGACTGTATGTTCAACTGAAGTTATATTGGTTTAATTGGTTGATTTAATTTACGCTACTCCATCTCAATGTAGGCAAACTAGGAATTTGAATAAGTGTCAAGTGGGATAATTTCCCTATCTTTTGATATAAAATAAGCATTGTTTGATGCTAAAAACAGAATCAGAATCATTTCAGAATCATTTATTTAGCTTGAAAGTGGTACAAAGATGTTAAATATATATATATAAAGTCCTCACATTTCACTATAGCAAAGCATGCAAAATTCATTATTATAATTTTAAGTTCACTTGGAAATTATTAATAATCATTATATTGTCAGAATGTCACCGAAACACACTTAAAACATGAAATACAAAATAATTGAGTCACAACAAACGAGACTCAGTACCTAATAATCAAAATACTTGCATTAAACTTTGATAACAATAAATTTGAATACTAAATAGGTACTTCAAATACAAATATAACTCTACAAAATAAAAACGCATTGTTTGAGAAAGAATTTACATATTTATACAGCAATCAGTTATGGACTGTTCGACTTATCATTCGTTTTAATACATACATGATAAGACGAAAATAAAATGACGGGCTTAACCTTGACTTAACAATTAACTGAATATCCAAAAATATCTTGTCAAAGTTAGTTCTTGAAATAAAAGTGTAGGTTAAAAAAGACTTCCCTATCACATAACCGGTGATGTTTTACATGACAAAATTAACTTTATGTTGCTTGCTTCTGCTGAGAATAGGTAGGTAGTTAAGAAATCAACACTAGGTATAACACAGATACTCATTAGGTATCTAATGTGATGTGTTATGATGACATTTTGAGAGCCTACAACTGATTTTAGTACAAGCAAGGACTTAAGCACTTGATAACTGCACTATGCAGTATTTTTAAAGGTAATTTACCTAAACCACTATTCACCTTGAGTGTCATTGGTCTAAAATAGTCCAAAATTCAAAGCTTTACTTAGTATTATAACCAGACGGAAACATTTTGGTTATTTTTTAATTTGTGAACACTGAAAAAAAACTGCATGCCTAACTTTTCAATGAAGCCTAGCATGCCATGCCAGTCTGAGATTGATAGTGACAAAAAGGTGTTGTCTGATTTAGGCCACTCACCTCAAAAGTCGAAGAAACATAGTCGACACGATGATTAAATAAAAAATCCTCTCTCAAGCCTTATATTTTAAGATCCAAATAGCCACTTTCACACCGCAATCCAGTTTTATCACAACACACTTGGAATGGAAACACACGACTTTGAAACACTGTAACGCAACGCACGGTTTCCTGGAAATCAACCTATTTTATGTTGATAAATTCGCAATGTTTATTCACAGTTTCGCACGTCTGCGATTCGCAAGACTTGCGCACGAGTTGATGATTGGCGACGCGTCATGTCATCGCCGGACTTACAAAATATAGAGAGAGGGAGACCAAACAACTAGGTACTCACTCACCTGTCACTTGTTGTAACTCGACAAGTTTGTCTTCGTGGTGTAAAGTGAACACATTGAAAGTTCATACATACTTTGACAGATTAGAAAGACAGTGGCGCCAGTATACGTGAATACTTCAATTTGCGGCTAGCCTATTAAACTTGGTGGTAGAAAGAGATGAAAGATCAAACCAGTTCATTCTTTAACAAGAGAGCGAGACAGGGAGAATAGTGTTGTATTTATGTAAGTAAGTATCCTTCAGTTTTATTGTGTAAGTTTATATTGTAAGTGGACACTTATGTTTCAGGCGTTGAATAAAATTTCAGGTTTTACCTTGGATAAGATAAATTATATTATATTTTGTAAAATAGGCCACCTTGTTGCATTATTTTGGGGTCTCATCGAGTGCAATTTCACTTTAAGGTGTGAAAATTACGCGAACCCGTTCCAAATTGAACCCGAGTGAAATCGAGATTCGAGGCTGACCGAGCTGTCACACTGACTGTTTTCTATTTGATTGGGACAGGATTTTTCAACATCACCCACTGAGTTTGGCAAATCATTTTTGTAAGTTTTTATTTATCACCCGGTATTTATTACTCTTTGGTCGCGTACAGAAATATATAATAAATTAAAAAAAAATAAGATCATATCAAAAAAGAAAAAAGATTCTAAATCAAGATATTACGGAACTAGTTTCCGTAATTGTATTGCTATTTGAAATGTAAGTTAATTGGTTAATTGTAGGCTATGTGTATGGTTTTTGGACCAAGTTGTGTAGCCTATTATTGGCGTACAGAAAATGATGCCCGACTCTTCTACCTTTTTGTTTAAATATAATCTATGTTTTGCTGTAGGTGTATTCAATACCTTTCCCTATTTTCGGAAACTAATTTGTTTTTTTTTTAGATCTAGCCAGTACTTAGTTATTTTTTTATTAATTTTGAAACATTGCGAACTGATGACGTCACAAATTTGCTTAGTGTTCCCACATGTGTTTTTTCCCCGATTCATGGCAAATAAATAACGAGGAGAAAATTACTGATTTACTGCACATACAGCTGAAACAGAGCTCGCCATTTATCATGTAGAATCTCACGAGAATGTGAGTAGTAGACTTTAGATACAGTTTATTTTGCCAAGTTCTGCAACCAAGCCCTACCTGAAAGGGTTGGGATTAAAGCGAAGGGCTTTTTTAAGTCCTGCCTGCCTAGTGCCTACCCGTCTGGGCAATGGGCGTAAATGAATGTACGTATTTTTAACGATAAATTTACATTTTCGGTTTCGATTGTGAGATGTCAATTTGATTACCGTTGAGTTATGTCAGCAGCTTGGCACCAGCATGTTGTTAGGGCCGGTATTCACTTTGCTTAGAAATTAGTGCGGTATTTAGTGTTAGTAGAAAACACGTGTGGTAGTAAAGCGATTAGATAGAAGCGTGTTCTGTTTTTTTGCGAGTGGCCTCGTCCCGCGCGCCTCCCATTCCCCTCACTCGCCGCGTGCCTGCCACTTAACACGTCTGAACAGCAGGTGTTAGTGTTCAGTATTTAGCGTTTTGCAAAACTTGCATAAAAATGCAAAGTAGACGCAAGATTTACCATAAAAATGTGTGCAGGAGTATGTAAAAATTAATGTCTTTTAAATTGTAAAGACTAGGTATAAAATTAAAGGTGTCCGAGATAAACTAAACGCAGCAACTAAACACATCCACTAAACAGGTTTGGACACTACTTGCACCTGCACTAATCAATCGCTCCTACTAGTTACCGTAAGTTAAGCTTGACCGATGACGTGAGCTTGTTGTACTAGCGTGCTTGTATTATCGGTCAATGTGACATTGGTAGAGGTAATAAAAATAAAAGTAACATTAACAAATAGCTGACATCACTCAGGAGATTATTGCGATAGTGCTAAGCTGTTTACTCCGAAAAGGGAAGGTTTCGATTGTCATTGAGCTGTCCAACCGAGTTCTGGGGCCGTATTACAATCTCTTAAGCCGGCTCTACACGTCGACAGATGCGTCTGCCGGTGTCATCTGCGGATGCGTCCGCCAACGTGTAGACGGGTAGAATTGTGCGTCTGTGGTAGGTATCTAACGTCGGCAGACGCGTCTGCCGCCAATCCGTTTGTTGTCGGTTTTTCGGCACACATCAAAGGGTTTCCAACGAGATGCCCGATGTCTGGCCACACGTGTCTGACGACGCATCAATCAGTACGGAGTTGCGAATGCCACTGCATGCGTGCTTCTTGCGGTTTTTATCGTTATTGTTAATCTCGTTCGCTAAAATGTCTCTGAGCACTGACGAAACATTTGAATTCTTGTAGTTGTATCAAGCAGAAAACTGCCTGTGGAATCCTAAAAACAAATACCACAAAAACAAAAATGTTGTAAGTAGGTACCTACCTATACAATTAATTGTTAATTTTGTTATTTCAATTATTTAATTATGTTGAAGCTACTGTAATTAAAAAATATCTATAGCACAATGTAGGTAGGTAATCTTTGTTTTAGTTTAATAGTGCTTCTAGTTAAATTATCTTCATTTATGTTGATGATTGATAACATAAATTTATTGTTTCGTTTTCGAAAGGATTCGTGGAACCGTATTGCTGACGCGATGAGTGTTCCGGTACATGAATTAAAAATGAAAAAAGACAATCTTCTTGCCACATTTAGGATCAATTTAAAAAAACATGTAACATCCAAGAAGTGGGGGCTGGAGCTGAGGAAGTGTATGAGCCCATCTGGCCATTTCATGGTGTGATGGCAGAATTCCTGATGGATGTTTACTTAACCACAAGCTTTGTGAATTCAGAGGATTTTTTTAAATAACTGTACTACGAGGCACACAGTTCAAAGTACAAAAGAGGAATAACTGCAGCAGCTACAGTCTCAACATCCATTTTTTAAAATGTTGCGTACATGGCGAGAATTAACACAGACTGATGGACCAACGGACGTGTGGACGGCTCGTGGAGATCCATCTGCTGACGCATCTGCCAACGTCTGCGGACGCATCTGTCGACGTGTGGAGGAGGCATTTCATAGCCAGTCAGCCCCCCGATTCAGAACAAAGTTATCGACCGATTCGGTAAATTTATTTTAACTATAGTAAATTACCCGATAAACGGCAACATTCAATATTTTTATACGTTAAAGCCTAATGCCTTCCGTTCCAAACCCGACGTTCCCCATACTAAAAACATGAATTAAATAACCGAATCGGTCGATAACTTTGTTCTGAATCGGGGGGCTGGAGTTAATTTCCTTAACTGTTCCTAGAGTGTAGCGAAAAATTTCGTCATTATTGACAGGTAACCGCTGACTGGCTGGAAATGAAAAAAACATAAGTATAACGATATGGCCTAGGTACATTCTGTTTTATAAATTGAATTTACTTGTTTAAAAAGCTGACTCTGAGCGCAGTCACGATTGAAATTTATTTAAAAATATATAACGTATCAGCGTAAAATCAATGGCTTATTAAGACTTTTCAACCCTTAAACAATAAATATAAATGCATAATGTACCAGACAACGTCTCTCTCAGCACACAGAGACCCGACCCAATAGAAATCGAGACCACACAACGCACTCCGCCAATCGTGTCATTAAAATTGAACGTCATGCATTTTAAAGAGGCGTTCACATCAACTTTTACCTAAGGGCACTATAAGCAGAATTATGCTGCTGTCATAGGACTCATTTTGCAATGGTTTTGTATTATAGTTTAGATCTTTTGCTTTTTGTAGTGCCAGGTGACCGCTGACTATAGCTAAACCGCATAATTGAGGCAAGGTGTTCTGCCTGCCGCCCGCACCTCTCCCGCCCCCCGTTTTCGTCTAACCTCCGCGCCCCTGTACACCGCAGGCGAGGACTCAATTATGCGGTCTAACTATAGCTGGAAATGTAAGATCATAATACAAAATATATTGTTACACTTAGTTTTGAGAATGAAATTAACTGGGCTTAAGGGATTGAAATAAGGCCTACTAGCTTTTCGCCCGCGTTATCGTTATTTATTATGGCTAAATTACATGATATCTTAATAAATTGTAGCCTATGTATTATTCTCATGTATAAGCTGTATTACTGTAAAGTTTCATCCAAATCCGTTCAGTAGTTTTTGCGTGAAAGAGTAACAAACATACTTAGATCCCCACAAACTTTCGCATTTATAATATTAGTAAGAAGTAAGATGTCAGCCTTGATGCTCTTAATTCACATAAATGAAAGTCATTGTAAGCCTGGGGCCTTATTATAATCGCTTAACCAGTCAAGGTGAGACACAACTCTGCGCATTTACCGCGAAAAAAGCTCCATTTGTCTCATGTCCTAAGTTTGAGAGCACTTCCTTGAGTATCGGGCCTAGCATCGGAATCCTTGGCGTTGATATTTCGAGTGATGTACAGTTCCGCAGACATCTGGAGGGTAAAGCCAAATTGGCTTCAAAAAAAACTGGTGTGCTAAACAGGGCAAAGCAGTATTTCTTGCCGTCTCAGCGCCTTCAAATTTACAAGGCGCAAGTAAGGCCTCACATGGAGTACTGCTGCCATCTTTGGGAGGGAGCACCCCCGTATCTTCTCCTTCCTCTTGACCGTATACAGCGGAGAGTGTTCAGACGAACTGCATAATCTTATACCTGCCGCTGAATTTCATCACCGCACGACACGCCATAAGTTGAAATTCCATGCTCATCACCTGGATGGCTGGCGCTCAACAACCGTGCGTTTTTCGCGCCAATTTCTTCCACGTACAGCCAAGATATCGAATGATCTTCCTGCGGCGGTGTTCCCAAAGGGATATGACAACGGGGCCTTCAAGAAGAGAGCGTATTCCCATCTAAAAGGCAAGCAACGCATCGGTGACACCTCTGGTGTTGCAGTTGTCCATGGGCGGAGGTGATCACTCTCCATCAGGTGACCTTCTAGCTCGTTTGCTCCCTATTACATAAAAAAAAAAAAAATCCCTAAACTGAGGGTAGCTAGTCATTTCGTCGGTAAATATCCAGCCTAGGAGATGCGTTAGTTCCCAGGTAACCGCTGGCTGGCTGCAAGTGAAAGATCAAATAATCTTGACAAGTTAAAAGGGATTCTTTAAGGCCCTTGCAACTATTCAAAAATAAATAAATATGCGCCAGACAACACACCTCTTGTAATGGTCTCGAAGTAGGGATTAATATCCCTGTGTTACGAGGTACCACACAAGGAAATAAGCCAGGGGCGTCTCCCAGCACACCCAGACCAGAGTCAATTCAGCAAAGATCGTTTCCTGAATTGACCCGACCGGAAATCGAACCCGGGACACTACGGAAATCGGGGCGAGAAACCGTATTTGTTTCTATGTAAACTCAAAAAATGCAAAGAAATGGTGTTTTTTGGGAGGAGATTGAAAGCAACTGTCCCTAGCATCCATTTTATTCGCTCAAGGGATTTAACGATGACAACGTGTTCGTGATATAACTACTAACTACTCGTTAGTTACTTCAGTTTTGTTATCTACCTGGGTACTGAGGTAGTAAAGAAGCATACTGGCCAGCAAACTAGATATATATAGATAGCCTAGATATGAACGCGTGCAATGCCAGGTTCATCATTCGTTGCCTTGGAATAATTACCTAAAGAAACCAAGTCTACGCGCCCATTTTGAAACATCATAATTGGAGCCACGGAAGGCTCCAAACGGACCGCTTTGCAGTGTTCATTACAGCTCCGCAATGTTCAATGTCAAAGCGCGCCGCACGTAAGCAAGCAATAGTCACGCATTTCATTGGTGTGGATCGGATTAGTGCTTCATTTTTGACGGGGCGGTTGTATCAAGAGTATCCTTAAAGACGTTATTATTATGTTTCCATTGTCATTGAGCTGTCCAACCAATTCTTGGGGCCGTATTACCATCTCTCATAGCCAGTCAAGTTATGTGAGACTCATAAATATGTATGATCTGAACCTTATACCTGTGATTCACAATAAAGTTTATTTGTAGGTATTTGTAATTTTTTCTTAAACTGAGGGAGAATTTCTTATGATCTTTCAATTCCAGCCAGTCAGCGGTTTCCTAGAACTATCGCAATCTTCTAGGCTGGATATTTACTGACGGATGGCTGGCCCTTAGTTTAAGGAATTAACTTGATAAGGCTTTTGCATCTCTGAAACCGAATGGTGGATTTGACACGTTCATGCGTTCATTGATCTTTGAATTAATGGTATTTCTCGTGAAGCAACATCGTTAAAAATCATTTGGAAAATCTACGCTCGTACTTCCAAACTTGGGCACCCAGGTATTTCCAAAATGCAATATTTTCATTTTTGCGATCAGTTAAAACCAAGTAAGACCTGTGTGGGGGGAATTCCGTACGAATGGTCGAGTGGAGGTAAAATGTTGGCACGCGACGTCGTAACCTTGGCAGATCTTAAACTGAACGAGTGTAGGTATGTACTTAATATGCGTATCGTAGGATATAATAACTCATTCAATGTGCTAAAATGGGGTTCCCCAGTTGCTGCTTGCACGTTCTCGTAATGTTGTTTTTATCTATAACTCTTTATAAGTTTTCATAGAAAATAGATACAGATTCAGTGACTTTTAGGACATTGTTATGTTTTTTTAAGAACACGAAAGTAGTCTTTCTTATTGTTCATGCAATTGGCTCATTTTTTTTCTGGTCCGCAGTTGAAGTTTGTGAGGCTAGTTCTCACGGCTTAATTCATAACGCCAGAAAGTCTGAGGTCATGGTTTTCAGGGCTGGCACCTGATGTCCTGCCTCTGTTCCTCATATTTGCCTCAACGGTGTCAAATTGCATTGAGCATATCAATTTAAGCATCTGGGGCACCTGGTAACTGATGACCTCAGAGATGATTTCGTTATGGAGAGGTAACGCAGAGCATTGTCAGTCCGGGCCAACACGTTGGCTCGAAGGTTTTTCCGGTGTGCAGTGGATGTAAAAATTACATTGTTTGAAGCCTACTGCTGATCATTATACTCATCAGCCCTGTGGTTCAAACATACGCAAAAGGCTTACAATGCTTTGCGTGTCCAGTTTAATAACGCGTTTAGGGCGATGCTGCGTCTGCGGCGCTTCTGTAATCTGTAGCGCTTCAATCATGTTCGTGCTGGTCTATGGCCGAGACACACACTGATGGGTTCGATGCCACCTGGCGCAAGAAATCCGCCTCGCTACTGCGCAGGTTGCGCGAGATAGCAGCACCATCCTACTCGTACCTACGTGTGATAGCCGACCGGTTCGATAGCCCGTTCGTGTGGACTGTGGACACTGCGAACACGTTCATGTTTCGTTATTAATTACTAACATAGGATAGTACTTAAGTTTAATTGTAACTAACACTGTGGCCCTACGATGTCGTATTTATATATATATATGTATAAATATATGGTCTAGGTAGTGTTGGCTTCAATTTCCAAAAGGTGTTCGTGATATAAACACAAATGTAGGTGTTTTCATCACCTGTTGTGAATTAGATATTTGTCTGACCGTGTTTACAGAGCATTAAATTTCATTTCTATTGTTTTTGGGCACAACATGCGTTTCATAGACGTATTTCAATTGTTTGAACAATTGTTTCAATACAAATAAGCTGGCCCTATTACTTTTTAAGTATAACTAATTTATTTGGAGCCTCCACTCGGCGGCCAACAGTGTTCTTGGTTGGACCAGAATTTAAGTGAGAATCCACCGGAAG
This sequence comes from Udea olivalis, assembly GCA_947369235.1. Lineage (NCBI taxonomy): Eukaryota > Metazoa > Arthropoda > Insecta > Lepidoptera > Crambidae > Udea > Udea olivalis. The sequence continues at coordinate 9,811,115 of OX376367.1, read as the reverse complement.
TCTTGAGAAATGGGACATTCTTTTGAAATATTACTTTTACTTGGATTATGTGTGAGTGTTACAAATACTTGAATGAAAATCGTTATAAAAAGCCTCTAAATGAAACGCCCACCACTTTAATTCAACTTACTATAGAATATGTAATATAGCTGTTAAAAAATTTCAGGCGTTTTAAGTTTTTACATTGACACTTGGCTTGGGTATGGGAACAAAAATCAAACATGTCCTAAATCGAAGACCATTTCGAGGTATTTGTATTTTATACCTTATTTATATATTTACCTACCATTTTTAAAAGCAATGGATCGAGGATATTTTTAATCAAATACGTTGGCAAACTGGGGTCAAATGAATGACCCCAGTTTGACAACGTCCGCAAAGAGTATATTAAGGTTCTTATTGGACTCTTGACGGTAATCAAATTGACATCTCACAATTGAAACCTATTGGGTCGTATAAACGTCCTTTCAGGTGATTGGTTTATAATATATCCATAAACCAATTAAATGACGCGATCTGTATCATACGTAAGACTTAGCTAGGTGATTCTACTGCATGGTATTATTGAGGTTTCCAGATAGCAGATTTAAAATTCCCCCAGGTGAAATATATTTTTCCACAAAGTTATTTTTATACGTACATTCATTTACGCCCATTGCCCAGACGGGTAGGTAGGACTTAAAATAGCCATTCGCTATAATCCCAACCCTTTCAGGTAGGGCTTGGTTTCAGAACTTGGCAAAATGAATTGTATCTGAAGTCTACTTCTCACATTCTCGTGAGATTGTACATGATGAACGGCGAGCTCTGTTTCAGTCGTAAGTGCAGTAAATCAGTAATTTTCTCCTCATAATTTATTTACCACGAATCCGGGAAAAAAAATGCGGGAACACTAAGTGTATTTGTGACGTCATGAGTTCGCAATGTATAAAAATTAATAAAAAAATAACTACCGGCTAGATCAACGATATATTCAAATTAGTTTCTTAAAATAGTAAAAGGTATTTAAAAAAATATAAAACAAAATTTAATAAAAATGTTCCCATACCCAATTTCATATTATAGAGAACATCTCTCTCTCCTTTCATATTATTATATGTGTTTAGTTGTATTTAAAAAAGTCTATGACTCGTATCCTTACCAGTCTTTAAATAAAAGATCTACTGTGTCGTTTTTTTCAGATCTTGCCGAATGGTTTTGCACTACCAACAAACTATGGTATGTATGGCTAATTCCTGTCATAAGTACATACTACAAACTGACTGACTTGAACAAAACGTTTCGCGGACTCTTTTATAATGTGAACAGCAAAGAAGTGGAACACGCTGCTTGCGCATAGGGTTACCATTTAGAAATTTGAAAAGTCCTGACAAAAAGCCTAAAAGTTCAAAAAAAGTCCGGACATTTTAGCCACAAAATGCAAACATTAGGTAGGAACCCATTTAGTAGGTAGTAGTAATAAAGTAGCATACTCTCGCTTGAAGAGGGAGGTTGCGGGATGCGGGCATCACGCGCCTCTCATCAAACTAATTTAAAATAACAAATTCATTTAAGTTTTATTACTAATATCTCATCTTATCCAAAAAATCCGGAAAAAATACAAAGCCGGACGAATTCCGGACAAATGTCTAAAAGTCCGGACATGTCCGGACTATTCCGGACGGATGGTAACCTTACTTGCGCATTTGTTTCCAAACCAACACTATCTGGATCTCTTCAAGACAAGAGTGAATGGCATTTACTAGGCAGACATGTTCCATCAAAAATCGCATCGACACTTACTAACAGTACGTCTACCACAAATTGCCACTTTCAATTTACGTTATCGTTCGCGTAACAAAAATGTATTGGGATTTGACATTGTCATGTCATGTCATGTCAAATCCTAATACATTTTTTTACGCGAACGATAATGTAAAGGGGTTTGAGTAACTTTGTAAGGACCCGTGGCGTCATTTTTTTATTAGCTGCCAGCAATATTTTTTTACCACTGTTTCATAGCACCCTAAAAAAGAAACATAAATGTTAGTAGTCAGAATTGTTTTAAGTGATATCGGTGCCGAGATATGATTTATTAAAGTATTATTTTTGCCTTAGTTTCACTAAAATAATAGTTCTGAAATGTTACTTTATTGAGCTAATCTCACCTAACAGCTGTTAAAAAGGATGCAGAAGTAAAAGAGAAAGGTTTTCTTTTCAAGATGCACCCATTGAGTATAAGTTTCTTAATAAAAGTACATAAAGCAATACTTCAAGTTATATACCTATTCATAGTTGTAATGTTGTGAGCAGTAAATGTTAAGTATTTGGCATTAGGAAGTGGAACACAAGCTATCATGAAAAACGACCTCAACGTCAATGACAACAAAAAGACATTTTTGAATAGTAAATACGTGAATAGGAGGCATTAGTTCATAACCGTCGAAATTAGAGAAATTAATGGGGAAAACACCTAAAAGTCTTTTTACCCACAATACATGAACATTAATGGCCTAATATTGCACCTAGCCATTGAAAGCTAGCTTTCTTAAATCCTTATTGCGTTGCGTCGCATGTTTATAAGGATTATGAATAATAAAATAAAATAAAATAAATATAAATAAATTACCTTACCTTTTCCTTGGTATGAATCAAGTTCAATTGAGTAGTTAGTTAAAAATACAATACCTAATATCTCAGCTCCGATATAATTTAACTGAATGTGCTCCATATAAAGGTTGTTCTCCTCGATATGTTCATTGATAATAATAAGGTTTGGAGAGTGGCCGCGTAATTTCAAAAATGACTCCAACATTACCCATACCCCTTCCCGTAAACCGTTCGCGTAAAAAAATATAGGCTTTGACATTGTCATGTCATGTCATGTCAAATCACAATACAATTGTTTACGCGAACGATAGTGTTAATTTAAAGTGGCAACTCGTGGTAGACTTACAGTTGCGATTGCGATCAAATTACTGTTTAATGACTAGTCAGTAGACTCTAGTCAAGAAAAAAAAACTTTAAGATTAAGGGTGCACACCCACGTCAGACTTTTTGTCGGACCGATAATCGGGCCGATTTTGTATTTCATATTATTTCTGACCTACTTTTTGTAGGACGTGTGCGTTGCTCCATTGCTATCAGTACGTTCTATTTTTCTCCTACAAAAAATCGGTCACCGATTATCGGACGTGGCCTTAGATTGAAAGAAAAGTTAATGAAGTAGGATTTTCTGTAAGTACTTTCATCGATATATAGCAACGAAAAATAGATATTCTTCTGACTACTTTAACAATTACCACTTCAAATGACAGTTCTCAATGCCCAAATAACTTTTTAACAAGTTAACAATTAGCCTGCATATTGTCCACCATTGGGCAAAGGTCTCCAAGATTAAATGATTAAATGACTACGCTTGCGAAATGCTTGTTGGAAATTAAAAAACAGTACGTCCTGAAAAATAGGCGACTTGCAGCGGAATTTTGGAATAGAATAGAATAGAATATGTTTATTTTGCTTTAAATGTGTACATCATTGATGACATTTTTCTTGTTCAGTAACACAGCACATTTAGCTAATTCACTTAGCATGCAAAATTATTTATTGTTTAGTGAAATATTATTAAGAACAATTTAGCACGTATATGTCAACATTATTATCTATATTAAAAACTTAAGCCAAGCAGCATTATTCTAGAGTTAGCAAACAAGATTAGAATTAGTTACAGAGATAATTACATGTCAAGTTAGTCTACATTTTTAAGATACAACTAGTCGTTTTATCAGCTCTGATATGGAATAATATTTTTTGTCTTTGAGCCATTTGCTGAGTGCTTTTTGTATTTTATATATGGGAGACCCTTCATGTCGCTTGGTATGGCATTGTACATTTTTATGCACAACGCGTAGCATTGTCTCTGATACATTGTTGTTTGCGGCAAAATATCATAAACCAATCTATCACGGTTTCTCTTACTACGGGGGGGTTGGGTGTTTCCTATGTATAATAAGTATGTATTTACAAAAGAAAAGGTATTTAAGTATGTTTATCCGTTGTCTAGTATCCCATAACACAAGCTTTAATTAGCTTACTTTGGGGCTAGATGGCGCTGCAGCGTGGAATAATGTCCAGGGATATTTATTACTACGGGGATATACGAGTATCTCATGTGCCTTTTTGGAGGATTCATTAAATAATTTCATTTATTTATTAATTCATTATTTTCATTTATTTATTCAATCATTTCGTTCATTCATTCGTGCCAAGAAGTTATAGATTTTTTGAAATTTCTTTTTTTTGCAGGGCAAGATGAACAGTACATAGAAGAGCATTGCATACGCATGAATCCTGAAAATGAAAACAAAGTAAGCGACATAGTGGTCAAACTAAGCGAATTCCTCTACAATCTCTCTCTAGAGTACGAAGAATTCGACATAAGTCTTGTGAAAATCATCATTGACGGCCATTCCGAGTCTGAAGAGGACGAAAAAGAATTGCAAATACAATTGATAGTCAATGATTGTGCTAGCGATGACTTTAAAGAAGCTACAGCTAACGCCAGTGAACTTATCAGTCGTAACGATGACGATGTAACAGATGAAGAACTGGTCGGAATGTTAGAACTCGCTTTCTCTCAGTCTGATGATCAAGAAGAAAGTGAAGAAAATAGCCCTGAGAGCGATTCTTCGAGTGGAAATAAGAATAAGCCATCAAAAACGAAGAATGGTCAAGACGCCCGTAAAATTATTACATCTGTTTACGAAAACGTAGACAAGTCTGACAACAAAGCATTAATTGAAAATACTGAAGAAGTAACTGAGGAATTCTCGCAGTCTGATGATAAAGATGAAGAAAGTGAAGAAGACAGCCCTGACAGTGAATCCTCTAATGGAAATGTAGACAAGTCTGGCGAAGCAGTAGTTGACAATTCTGAAAAAGTAAATCAAGAAGAAGATCAGGCTATCTCTCCTGAAGATGGAAAGGCACCAGAACTAATCAGACTAGAATTTGATGAGAACGGGAGGCAGCTAATAGAATCGTACCAGAAGAAACTCGGGAAGAAACCATTGGTGGTATATGTCCAAAAGTTGCTGGACAACAATATTTCATACATGTTTTTAAACTAGATGATTGCTGATAAATTTGCAGTAGTCATGTTTGAGTAATTATAGTGTGCGCAAAGTACGGTTGTTTTTATTTAGTATAAAATCTGCTAATACCTAATTCCTGGAGTCGTTTCATCCACCTCTAGGCACAGATTACTTAATAGTTACTACCTAACAGATAAATCACACCATAGAAAATGTCAATTTTGCAAACTTAAATGCATGCTGTCATGATTACGACAGGCATATATTGCCAGGGCTACCTCTTTCGATATGAGATGTCGGTAGTCAGTACATACCTACAGTACGTCATCGCGTCATGTCAATGTCAGTTCAACCGCAAGATTCGCGTACAAATACACTACGCGGCTGTGGACATGACATCCAACTGCCAAGCCAAGTGAATCTTGGAAGACCCGGCAGCTGGTAGGCAGTTATAGCGCGCAAGTATGTGGAGTGACAGAGGCCTTTTATTTTTTGCCTCAGGAAATGCATTTAGGCATTCCCAAGGCCCTGGGTTCGGGACACCTGGGATATGTGGGACTCGGAACTCCCGGAAAAACAGAGACCCCTACCCACTAAAACCTGATGGTGGTCATCTTCGGCGCAGAATGGAAGGGACCCGGGATCCCCAACGAGGGAGAGACTCCTCGCAGGACCCTTCGGCGCGGAAGGCCGCCTGGCAGCCAACCTCGGGAGGAGCAAGCTCAACTCCAGTGCACGATAACACAGACAGACCACTGTGTCCGAACAGACACGCGTTACCGTCATCCTCGGGATCGCAAACCGAACAGGCGACGACCAAGGGCCCTTTTAGTCGCCTCTTACGACAGGCAGGGATACCTCGGTAGTATTCTCTTCCCCTAACCGCAGGTAACAGTGACAGAGGCCTGCCCTAGGTTTTAGGGCCTTTTTTTGTTTTGATAAAGTTCTCACCGGATGGTTAACTATTTATTCCTTGTGATGTATAAACTACCTGAGATATTCTGATTTTTAAATTACCTTCTATTTTTGAGGATTTTATAGGTACATTGGTTGGTACCAAAGATACGATTACGTCCAACTGATTTTGTTTGAGAACCTTCAAAATAAAGGCTAGTTATAGAACTATCAACTAAGTATATCATAGCTATTCGGTATATTTTCCCACTGGGCAAACGCCTCCACTGAAATTAAAGCGTCTGGCAACAAGGCCACCAACAGAGGTGACCTTGGTCAGCCCGACCGTGTGGACGGCCGTTAGCAATCAAATAACAATGGATTGACGGTCGGCCCGACCAAGGTCACCTCTGTTGGTGGTCTTCATGGCGACCGTGTAGCACCGGCTTTAGTCATCGCTACAATTAATAGGTATACGTCTGATGACCACGTTTGGAAAAGACGGGTTGATGATTATATAACGATAATCTGACAACCGACAGTGCTCCACCTCAGATTTAAATCCAGGAGCCGTATTACCCTCTCTTTTAATAGCCAGTTAAGTTAATTTCGTAAACTGAGTGTAGCGAGCGATTTCCTGATAAAGTCTTTCATTTTCAGCCAGTCAACGGTTACCTGTCAATAATGCTCAGTATAAAAAAATAACTTGACTGGCTTTATGAGATGGTAATACGGCCCCAGAATCGTTGGATTTCGAGCAGTGCGTCGTTCAACAAGTAGGAGTTTGGAATATGTGGAAATCAGCTTCGGCTATTATTGATTAGGCAAGTTCTAATATCATCAAAGAAAGAAAACATTATTATTATTTTTAGTTACTTAGGTATACCTACTAATATTATAAAGAGATAGGAGTTTCTAATTTCGTTTGTTTGGAGGGGTAATCTTCAGGAATACGGATCCGATCATGAAAATTCTTTGTACCCTACACTATTCAGATTTAATTTTGATTGAAAGTAATAATCAGTGAATAATAGATAGTAGTTAGTGTACAATTTATACATATGTAGATCAAGTCGAAGAAAAGCGGGCGAGATGTGATGCTTTACCGGCGTACGCTGAATAAACGGTTCGGTATACAGGGTTACTTTATAAACACCATCTAAAATTATTTTCCCAGACATTAGGCATCAATCGAAGACACCTTTTCGGAGAAAAGTGTAGGTCTTTCTAACTTTTACATTATTATATTTTTTTCGAACAGATTACATATTCGTGGGCCGTGGTTACTTATTTAAAATTAAATTTCAACTTCTAAATAAAGCGCGGGCGGAGAGTTAAAGAGGCTGCGCGCCCGCCGCTACTCACGTCGCGCAGTATCAGCGAAACTAGTGATTTTTTTATACCTTGAGTAGTTATAATAACATTAATAACTCAAAATTTTAGTACTGAAGGTTGCCAAATAGAAAAATACGTATTGTGCCATTTTCTCTATAAATCCTCATATTTCATTTGGATGGTGTTTATAAAATAGCCCTGTATATATAAGCGAATTTAGAAAAATTAATTTAAAAAATTAAGTTCACGAACAAAAATGATTGTCTTTAATAACTACATACATACCATCACGACTTTATCCCAAACGGGGTAGTCAGTGGCAAGTGACTGTGACATGGTGAACGAAACACTCAGAAGCCCACTTTTCACCAATGGTATTGGAACCCAACGTGGTAGGTGGTGAGCCTTCCGCCGCTATCCGGGTTGATTTGGTTTTATAAAGCTGTTTTCTATCACCGGAGAGTAAGTCGGATATTTAACCTGTCACCCCTGGAGTAAAATAATGTCAAAATAACCAAAAAAAAAAAAACTGACATGTGATCAGTTTTCGTCGCATCAGCATTTTTTACGTAACTGGTCATAAAAAAAACTATAGCTCCTATCTTAACAATGAATACAAAGATTTTGGTTCTGGTCAGATTTGAACTCGGCCACTCTAAACTAGTTCTACTAAATAGGCAATAACTTTTGGCAGCACGAAGTTTGTCAGGGCTGAAAGTCTACAAGATCTAGACCATCCAATCCAACTATGTAAGATTAGAGGAAAGAATTTCATTGTTTGTTTGTTCGTTTGTATAGAATAGGCCCCGAAACTACTGGACCGATTATGAAAATTCTTTCACCAATATAAGGCTACATTATCAGCCAGTGACATAGGCTATATTTTTATTAATTTAGTCAATATTTTGAATAGAGAAACCTAATCTACTCGGGCGAAGCCGCTGACAGCTAACACAGCTGACGGACAGTATGTTTAAAATAAAGAGCCAAGAAATAAAATAAAATAAATAAATAAATATAAATATTAATATGCGCCAGACAACACACCTCTTGTAATGGTCTCGAAGTAATGATTATTATCCCTGTGTTACGACGTACCACACAAGGAAATAAGCCAGGAGCGTCTCCCAGCACACCCAGACCCGAGTCAATTCAGAAAAGATATCCTGAATTGACCCGACCGGGAATCGAACCCGGAACACTACGGAAAACGAGGCGAGAAACCGTGCTTCTGCGCACTACGCCAATCGTGTCGTAAAATACTCAAATAGATAATAACACCCAGACACACAACAATCACAAATGTTTGTCATGGGTGGGGATCGAACCCACTACCTCCGTCGCCAAAGGCAGGATCGCTGCCAATACGCCAACAGGCCAGTGAAGAGGAAACAATAAATAAATAAATATCTGGGACGTTTACTTACACCAAGATCATCTGATCCCAACCTAAGCAGAACTTGTCTTGTACTATGGGAGACTGATAGACATACTTAAATATTTCTAAATATATACTCATGGGTGGGGATCGAACTATCATAGACCACATCGTCATGGTGCGATTGTGTGTGATCCAATGAATGTCTACTTAATAAAAAAAACTAACAATTCATAAACAAATCTTTCCTCTTGACTGGCCTGTTGGCACAATCGCAGCGATCCTGCCTTTGACGCCGGAGGTCGTGGGTTCGATCCCCACCCATGACAAACATGTGATGAACATTTGTGTTTGTTGTGTCTCTGGGTGTTCTTATCTATTTAATGTATGTATTTATAAATATTTAAGTATGTTCATCAGTCTCTGGCACCTATAGTACAAGCTCTGCTTAGTTTGGGGTCAGATGATCTTGGTGTGAATTGTCCCAGATATTTATTTATTTATTTAAAGATCAAAATGCATTTTTGCTATGCAGCCGTTGCTGCGTAACGAAGACGAAAAACTGCCAAATATGGTAAATAATTCGTGTAAAAGCGAATTATGGCACAAATGTAGGGAAGGGTGTCTGACGCTACAAACTCAAAGTACCTACTGATGGATGATATCGAGAGTGTTGACTGGCGCATATTTATTATTTTTGCTTCGTTGAGTTGCATGGTCGCTCAGTTTAGGGAATGAACTTAACCCTTTTACTGCCGAATAAAAATACAACAGGAAATCGTTTGTTAAAACGCTCCGGCGCGAGGTGTGGCATTCAACCAGATAACTGGATACTGAGTTAGAAAAGATTGAAGTAGGTAGGTAAGGCTAGTGATGTACAAACCTCGAGGCGTCAACTTCTACTTTTGAAGCTTCGAGGCGGATTGGTCGGACTCAGTGAGCTCGGTAGTCTTGTAGGCCCGAGCCCAGCCGAGACGCGAGCTCTGAGCCACGCCTCGAGGCTTCAAAAAAGTTCGAGCCTTCAAAGGAGCTCGAACCTATCAAAAGAGCTCGAGCCTTTAAAAGAACTCAAGTCTTAAAAGAGCTCGAGTCTTCTTAAACCATTTTACTGTAACATTTTTCAATGATTTTTCTGTTAATTAATGTTTCTATCAATTTTTCAAAATACCCTTCTGGTCACATATATTATATCCCACAAACACATGTTTTTTTCCCCGCTTTGAAAAGACTTCAAACGGAAAACAAACTAGAGCGCGACTCGCCACGTAAAAACGTCTCGAGCGCTAAAAAAGACTCGAGCCCTGAAAAAGCCTCGATATCGATCAAGCTCCCAAGAAGGCTCGAGTTCTGGAAAAGACTCCCAAATTGTCGAGCTTCTTACAAACGAGGCGAGCCCTGTAAACGACACCCAGCTCCAGAAGAAAGGACTCGGAAGCCTCGAGCCTTTTACATCACTAGTTAAGGCCCTAGGGCATGCTTGGTTTAGTTCAAACAATTTACTTGCCTTTATTTGCATTTCAACATTACTCTGTTGACAATTAATTTTGAGGCAAAGCTATTAAAAGTTAGTTATGGCTCTATATTGACTTTCAGTATTACGGCGTGAAATGTATTACAAACATGTGTTTGAATGCATTGTTCGAAACCGTGGTCTACATTATAGCCACACTTGTTTAAACAACATAATAATGTAATTGTTTGATATAATAAATGGCTTCTCGAAATAACTGACGAAACAAATGCTTAGAAAAATGTACTAACTAAGAAATTTATAAATAAAATGAATAATAATAAATAAATACCTGGGACAATGCACACCAAGATCATCTGACCCCAAACTAAGCAGAGCTTGTAATATGGGCGTCAGAGACTGATAAACATACTTAAATATTTCTAAATACATACTTAAATAGATAATAACACCCAGACACACAACAAATACAAATGTTCGTCACACAAATATTTGTCATGGGTGGGGATCGAACCCACGACCTCCGGCGCTAAAGGCAGGATCGCTGCCATTGCGCCAACAGGCCAGTCAATTACTTACTTAACGAAAAAATTATTTACTTAACGAAAAAAACTCAGATAACTTTATTAAAATATTCTTTCACAGTAAGTACTTTTAAATCGTCAAATTTAAAGCAAAATAAACTAAATAATAGATATACTCGTAAATACTATAATAATATAGATTTAGAAATAAATACACAGTATACAGCCATAATATGCGACTCTACCACCGCGTCGGAGTTGTTTCTTGCGAGCTATTCGTTTCCATCTAATAGATTTGAACATTGATATAGATATGCTTATTCAAACCCTTCATAAATCCAACCACTGCTTTGTACAATGACAGCGTTTTTTATTAAAAACATTACTTAAGCAGCATCAAATAATACAGTATACGCAGGTCTAGTCGCAAATCAGTAGCCGTAGATATACAAATGTATGTCTGACTGAATTCTTCAATACATTCTTAACAAACAAATCCTAAGAACAGATTTGAATGTAGGAATACTTTAAGCAAATGGCTGAAAACCTTAACATACCAACAGACGGAAGACCTTATAAAGAAAATATGCATTTAGATTTAAGTTCTTGATTAGATTGTTTGGTTTATTTTGATTTAATTTTTTGCCTTTTTGACTTATAATTAAATAGGTAAAATATCAGACTGGATAATGCCTGAGGGTGGAGACCTGGTGGTCTGTAACACAAGTATTATTTTACTTACCATAGATCACCAGTCTCCACAAACAAGCACTTTATATATAAACTATATGTAAAAAAAAACTGTTTTGTGTTACTTAAACTAGTATTGTAACTACCTACTTGCTTGTTTGTGGTGAGGAATAAATGAAATTGTATTATTATATTATTATCTATATTAATATTATAAAGAGGAAAATGTGTTTGATTGTTGTATTGAATAGACTCCGAAACTACTGAACCGATTAAAAAATTCATTCACCAATATGAAGTTACATTATCAGGGAGTATACTCCCATGAATATTTCAAAATATATTTTATTTATTTATTTATTAGATCACCAACAAGGTTACATTAAAACAAGGTAAAATCACTTACATACTAACTTTTCGTGCGTAAATGTAAACTTAAGTAAAGGTGATAAAGGCATGCATTAGGTGTCAACAGTACATGAAAACTGAAATCTAAAACCAAAAGCCAAACAAAAGTAAAAAGTAAAAATGAAAGTTAAAACAAGAACAGAAAAAATTGTGTCCACCTTAGCTGTATTAAGGCAGACTCAAAAGTAGTTATTTGTTACTAAGTATACGGTGTGGAATATATATCCACACCAGCCGACTTAGACAGTGAATTGCTTTGACGAATCATTCTATTCATTGGAGAAAAATGACCCAAATTTGATTTAGAGCGCCTAGGAACAAATAAATTAAACCGAGATATCCTTGGCAACCTAATCGGTGCATTAATTTTTACTCTAGACAGAAGGTCAGGGCAATCCAAAAGCCCATTCACCAATTTGATGAAAAAGCGATGGTCCAACATTCTTCTGCGATCCTGAAGCGAGTTAATTTGAAATGACTGAGTTTTGACGGGAAAGGCAGTCTACTTGGGCGAAGCCGCCGCTGGCGGATAGCTAATATACTATCACAACATAATCCCAAATGACCCGTCATCATGGCGAATGGATCACCCAGAAGCCCCCTTTTCACTAAGTGTATAGAATCCAACGTATGTGGAGAGCCTATCACCGTTGTGCCAGTTTCTTTGGTTTTTTATCGGTGTTTTCGCGAATTTAACAATGAACACGAATATGATTCGGGGGCCGATTACCATCTCTTATAGCCAGTCAAGTTAATTTCCTAAACTGAGGGCAGCGAGCAATTTCGTCAGTAAATATCGGGCCTAGAGAATGCATTATTGACAGGTAACCGCTGACTCGCTGAAAGTGAAAGATCATTTGAGGAAATCTGGCTACAACATACCCCGACTTTATCCCAAACGGGGTAGCCAGAGACTGTGTCGTCATGGTGAACGAAACACTCAGAAGCCCACTTTTCACCAATGGTATTAGAACCCAACGTGGTGTGGTGAGCCTTCCGCCGTTATCCGGGTTGATTTGGTTTTTTATTGATTTGGTTTTTTTGACGACCGACTTGGTGTAATGGTTAGGAAGTTGGCTACTACACCAGAGGTCGCGGGTTCGATCCCCGCACAGTACAAACATTTGTGTGCATGAACATGTCTGTTTGTACTGGTCTGGGTGTCTCCTATGTATAATAAGTATGTATTTACAAAAGAAAATGTATTTAAGTATGTTTATCCGTTGTCTAGTATCCCATAACACAAGCTTTAATTAGCTTACTTTGGGGCTAGATGGCGCTGTGTGGAATAATGTCCAGGGATTTATCGATGTTTTCCATCACCGGAGAGTTAGTCGGAAATTAAACAATGAACACGAAGATTTTGGTTCTGGCCAGATTTTAACTCGGAACCACACGTTTCGCGATCCGGGTTGGAGTTGAACCACTTTTACACATGGCACCTATATATTATTTTTTAATGGATACTCTAGTTTTTGGTACTACGTCTAATACTAACTTATTGTCGGTACATTCGCTTTTACAACAACAAAAATGTCTAATGTGACTCATATTCGATCGAAGCAATTACTGCGCAGGCGTAAACAACATGGATGCGACGTTAATGTTGCGCGATTGTTGAATCATAGCGAAACAGGCACTGTTGTGCAGACAAAATCACGATTGTCTCACAATAAGAGTGTGCGAACAAAACTGCCAATGTGAAACAGGGCCACATCCACTGCGCATTCAGAAACACGTATGTGCGCTCAGGTTGCGAGTCCAAAAACACAAGTTTAGGGGAGTGAATAATGAGCAATCCGAATCGTGCATTATTAATGAGGAATTACAACGTTGGCGCAGTAGTTGTTTAAATGGCCTTAAGTTTATATTCTTTTATGTTTGATTTTTTTCCATTGTTTTATATTCTTTAGATTAGACTCAGTAGGTTTATTTGTATCAAAATGACACATTGTACTTTACTAACGCCTGTTGTAAACTCAAAACAAGTTTAAAAGAGTCACCCACACACAACTCAACATTTTGGCCCGAACTAAAAGGTTCGGTGACTCGTTTATTAATAATAATAAATAAATCAAAATGCGTTTATTGCTTTCAATCTTACAAACATCACCATGAACATAAAAATAAAACACAGAAAGCAATTGGAGGTGGCTCAGCTTGTGCTGACCTAGGATCTCGGAGGATCTGACGGAGGATCTGGATCCTAGGCAGCGCTGTTTTTCAGCCACTTCCATTTCTCTATCGGTGTTAATCGAGAATTAGCGGTGGTAGAGTCGCATTATGTCTGTATACTGTGTATTTATCTATTTATTTATAGTAATTATGTCTATTATCTCGTATATTTTGCTTTAAATTTGACGATTTAAAAGTACTCACTGTGAAAGTCTATTTGAATAAAGTTGTTTGAGTTTGAGTTTTTGACGTCAGTAGACGACGCCCTTAAAAAAAGCTAGGGTAATGGAAACCAGCAAATCCTCACGAGCAGTGGAAATTGGTAGAATACCGAAAAATGCTACGTAACTAATTTCTAGGAAACGAGGGAACAGCGGCTACAGGTACAAGTGGAAATCTTAAAGCCCCTGACATTAACATACCGTTGTTTATACAGGGCGGTCCAAACATACACGTCGATAATTTTTTTTTAGCTTCCTCACACTCAGGGGTATTCGAAAATACACCATGTATGTTACGATGATATAGGTACAGGTGATATATATACATATTTCTGCTCCACCGTTGCTATGGCATTTTTAACTGTCATCTCTTCCAATTCCTGATTACTCACCTTTTGTTTTTAGGCAAGTATCTGACTGCGATGTTAGGAGAACCATCTTGTTAGTGGCTTCCAATGCGGTCGGTAACGATAGCATTTTTGTTTTTTTATGTAATAGGGAGCAAACGAGCTAGAAGGTCACCTGATGGAGAGTGATCCCCTCCGCCCATGGACAACTGCAACACCAGAGGTGTCACCGATGCGTTGCTTGCCTTTTAGATGGGAATACGCTCTCTTCTTGAAGGCCCCGATGTCATATCCCTTTGGGAACACCGCCGCAGGAAGATCATTCCATATCTTGGCTGTACGTGGAAGAAATTGGCGCGAAAAACGCACGGTTGCATTAGTCGCAATATGATCGTTCCTCTCCGCGACTTCCTAAATCCTGTTATCACTCACATTCTTAATCACTCTTTGACATCTAGCTCCTTTCCGTTTACATACCCAAGTAATTCCTCTTCTGAAAAAATGGGCCTATGATATACGTTTGTCAGATTTTATATAGGAATATATAGATACTCGATATCTGTCAAAATTTATGTAGTGATTTGAAGTACATAATGATTTAGGTGAGCTAAGTTGAAAATTACAGCCGAGGCGATATTGCTAGCCCGAGCCGTAGGCGAGAGCTACAAGAAAGCAGAGGCTGTAATTATCAAAGCGCCGTATGTCATACGACGTTTTATAACATATTTGCGAGGAAATAAATAAAACTCGGACTTTCTTATACGAATAAATCTTTATTCACTTGTTAAAGCAGTTAAAAAAAATTACTTGTTCACAAATTAGCGATGCGCGCGCATGAGCGCTTTTTTAAGGCAAAGGCATAAAAAACAGCCAGTATAAAATAATAAAGTTAATTAATATTTTTGTTACAAATAATTTTTGTAATTTGTAATTCATAAATGTTCTTGTAATTAAATGTCAAAATTAATTGAATTGAAGAATTAAATGTTTATATCCCAAAGTTAAATCTATTCATAAAATGTTGACCTCTTTTCTGACATTAAAACTCTTTGTTGAGATTAATAAACAAACATTTTAACAAAAAAAAACCAACTTCAAAAAAAACTATTCTAAAACAAAGCACTAAAAAGTAAAGAAATAATTGGCAGCCAAGGAAACACTGCAGTATACCTAGCACTATACCTATTTCTTACAAATTACGTTTACGTATGTAGGTAGGTAGTTACAATTCTACATTGGCTGACACCGACTCCAACAATAACAATAATTGTACCTACATTATATTATCGTTTAAGTTTTAGAAGAATACGCAATTATTTCTTTACTTTTTAGTGCTTTGTTTTAGAATAGTTTTTTTTGAAGTTGGTTTTTTTGTTAAATTTTTTGTTTTGAAATGGGACCACACGGACAGTATCAGCTTTCAAATAAAAAAAGAATTATCAAAATCGGTTAGCGTAATATTGAGTTATTCGTCCATTTGTCGCGCATTTTGTCTATCTAGATTTAAGACTTATATGTATTTCCAATGGATGCCACTGTCAGAACTAGACCTGATTCAAATGGAACCACACGGGCAGCATCAGCTTTCAAATAAAAAAAGAACTATCAAAATCCGTTGGCATAATATTGAGTTATTCGTCCATTTGTCGCGCATTTTGTCTATCTAGATTTAAGACTTATATTGTTTTCTCATGGATGCCACTCTCAGAACTAGACCTAATTAAAATGGGACCATTCGGGAAGCACCAGCTTTCAAATAAAAAAGAATCATCAAAATCGGTTCACCCAGTCTAAAGTTATGAGATAACAAACAGAAAAAATAATTAAATATGTAAAAAAAACATACAGTCGAATTGAGAACCTCCTCCTTTTTTTGAAGTCTGTTGAAAAAAGTACCGTTCGTTTTAGACGGAGCATCTTGATAAACCGTGCGTTTTACAGTAACGCACAAGAATGTACCTAATGAAATACAATACGATATTGAAATTGGTGAAATGACGAGCATATATGTTCTAAAATAATATATAGTCTGGTATTATTATTGTTCAAAGTAATTAAATTATAAAGGGGTCATTGTCAAATAAGAAATTTCGGTGGTCAAAAAATAAAAAGCATTTAATTTAAAGAAAAATGTTTTATACGTATTTAGTATCACGTTAATTATACTCAGCAATGTAGAAATGAGATCGTTACACATTAATTCTCATGAAAAAATAAAAAAACCTGTCAAAAAGCACCACAGAAAAGATGCACGTGACCACCGAAAAGCTTAGAATCAAAATTATCTCTAATCACAGTACAAAAATTTGCTTTCAAAACTAATCAACTACCACTCAAAAACCACAAATTGAATTCGTGACTACCGAAAAGACTATCTGTTCGATGACACTGCAACTGATTGGATTAGAAAATATTTTCATCAAAAGAGTCGCATTCTTCCTGTTCCTTCGCACGGGTCCTATCTTTCACTTGTGTTAGTGGTATACTATCTTCTGATGAGTCAGAATCTGGGTACTGATTACAAGCCGTTAGAACAGTCCTGAATCATTACTGTTTTACATTTTCGTATTATGAGTTGCTAAAAATAACCTTAGTTTCACACTGTTTTACTTTGGCAATTTTGTTGACATCGCCCATACAAAACAGATGAATTTGGTACTATGAACCGTTATAGCAGTATTATTTAGTGACGTCATCTATGAAAAATCAATTTTTTTGTTGATAATATGTCTAATCCAGTTTATTGTTGCTATAGCAATAACGGTTTTGTTTTAGCAACCTTCATAGCGGCGCATACACATGGTTTACTTTTATTACAATTCATTTGTATTATAAAGTTCAAGGTATTTATTTGCTGTTGCATTTAATAATAATACGTGACAAACCATGCACACAAAGTTCGTTTGAAAATGTGTTGATTTTATCAAGTAAATAAATAAATAAATAAATATCCCTGGACATTATTCCACACAGCGCCATCTAGCCCCAAAGTAAGCTAATTAAAGCTTGTGTTATGGGATACTAGACAACGGATAAACATACCTAAATACATTTTCTTTTGTAAATACATACTTATTATACATAGGAGACACCCAGACCAGTACAAACAGACATGTTCATGCACACAAATGTTTGTACTGTGCAGGGATCGAACCCGCGACCTCTGGTGTAGTAGCCAACTTCTTAACCATTACACCAAGCCGGTCGTATTATAAAGTTCAACGTATTTATTTGCTGTTGCATTTGATAATAATACGTGACAAACCATGCACACAAAGTTCGTTTGAAAATGTGTTGATTTTATCAAGTAAATGAATATATATTCATTTTTCTTATGTTTTTAAAGTTTCAAACATAAAAGAAACGCAAGAACTTTTACTCATGAATGGAATCGAAAGCTGGCTTTCTTTAACGTTTAAAAAAATGCATTTAACTTATTTAGATCAGCAAAAAACTCACCAGTGTGGCCAAACCTCTTTCCCAGTGACAATGACGACCTCATATGACAGGCGCGCGAATCTAATGTTATATGTATTTGGTATTAATAAGACCTCCATTTGATTGTCAAATTGTATTCCTCCTAAGGGAGGGGAAAGAATGAATGATTATTTTGTCTAATATTTCTTAATTATGTGCATACTGCTACCAAGACATAACAAAGTTTAAAAAATGAAACGTCAAGCAGCAGACCATGTCAGTCTGTTTGCTGTTATTTGTTTATTTATTTGGATTTATTGAAATTATTTGTTTTTATTGAATTTCAGTCTTGGCTGCTTTATGAATCTTTTTATGCTTAATTATCTTTTGTCGGACCAAATAGTACCTAAGTACGTCGCGGATAGTCCCTCGCCTATGGTGGCGCTACTAGGCAGGCCCTAACTCCGTATTTAATAAAATAATAAATCCCTGGACATTATTCCACACAGCGCCATCTAGCCCCAAAGTAAGCTAATTAAAGCTTGTGTTATGGGATACTAGACAACGGATAAACATACTTAAATACATTTTCTTTTGTAAATACATACTTATTATACATAGGAGACACCCAGACCAGTACAAACAGACATGTTCATGCACACAAATGTTTGTACTGTGCGGGGATCGAACCCGCGACCTCTGGTGTAGTAGCCAACTTCTTAACCATTACACCAAGTCGGTCGTCGGTATTTGTAATTAAAGTTTTACAGCTAGTTACTTTAGCATCAAAACACTGAAGATTAGAATTTTTGTTTGTTTGCTTATAGGTAATGGATAAATTCTAAAACAACCAAACGCACATTTAAGAAAAAAAAAACTAGAGGGATTTTAATATTTATTTCACCAATATTTCATAGTATGTTTTAAATCGAGGGACTAAACGAAGCCATAATATACCAGAGGTGGTTTGACTCCCGAGCGTTCGAGGGAGTCAATGAAACCGAGAGTATTTAAAGTTGGCGTTTAGTCTCGAGTTGCAAACTGTACTTTTCACTTTTATTGCGAGAAAAATAGTCAATTTAGTACAAAAACATTTAAAACCGAACAAGTTTACACTTTACAAAAGTTCTGCAATTTTCGTGGTCAGTTTTTTTTTCTTCTGAACTGAACCACAGATTAAAAATTTAAAACATATGGCGCCACCTTCTTTGCGGACAAACCATGGAACTAAAACTCTCAACATTCTCGCAATGAAGACTGTCCACACTCCACAGATAATAGAATATTTTTACTGGCTGTTTGAGTTTGTCTATGTCATATGAAGGAAATTAAAAAACGAATTACTTTTTACTCCCTAGCTAAAGTGGCAACCTTAGTCCCGCTTCGTAGGGCTATTAGAGCCCTACGAAGCTCTAAAAGTACGCCAATATAATATTGGCGTACTTTTAGAGCATGAGAAGTGAAAAGCATTATTTCAACATTTTTAGGATAAAATTTTAACGGGATAAATAGTGAAAGGGCGAGGCCTCATCCTTTTTTTTATTCCTTACTTACGCCGTTAATTATATCGAATTGTAGAAAATGCAGCGTGTTGGTAACCCTACCATCCATAACTTATTATGAGTTGTTCATTCCCGTGTTTAAGCGTTCTAGGAAGGAAACATCCCCAAAGTAAAGTAAAAAGTAAAAATATCTTTATTCATATAGACTTATAAAAAGTACTTATAACAAGTCATATACAAAAAACACAGACACTGCTAGTGCAAGCCCTTATAAAAAAAAAAAAAAATATCCCTGGACATTATTCCACACAGCGCCATCTAGCCCCAAAGTAAGCTAATTAAAGCTTGTGTTATGGGATACTAGACAACGGATAAACATTCTTAAATACATTTTCTTTTGTAAATACATACTTATTATACATAGGAGACACCCAGACCAGTACAAACAGACATGTTCATGCACACAAATGTTTGTACTGTGCGGGGATCGAACCCGCGACCTCTGGTGTAATAGCCAACTTCTTAACCATTACACCAAGTCGGTCTTATCTTGCCGTTGATTGATTATGGTGATGTCTGTCTCAGTAACGTTTCACAGGAGCTTTTGAAGAAAATGGATCGACTTCTAAATAACTGTATATGTTTCATTTTACGGACTGCGCAAATATGACCACGTCTCCATTTTCCACTCTAAACTTAACTGGATGCCTATCCGGCAGCGTAGAGGTCCATTCGAATTTTAAATGTTCTCTTTTCTATTCTTTTTGATCCTAATTTTCCATCTTATTTAAAAAGTAAATTTCAATTTCTTCATTCTTCACATTGTCGTCAGTTGCGTTCTGAAGATACTCTTTCCCTTCTTACACCCTCTCATTCTTCCGGTTTCATGTCTAGTTCTTTCGCTGTATCTGCGATTCGTCTTTGAAACAAACTTCCTGTTCCAATAAGAGAATCTATTAGTAAATACAGGTTTAAAGTGGCTGTGCGAAAGCATTACGGATCGGTGGTCACGCATTAGGGATGGGTCCTTGAATCACTGTTAGGTGAATGTGGTTCAAAGTTAATACGAGGTTATTCTGAGGGGTTTATATGGCTATTATTATGTAAAAAAAATTTTTGTGGCAAGCAGTTTGTTATTTTATAATAATTAGCATCTGTAGTTGTTTTCAAAAGTAATTTATTTGGTTTAATCTCGTGCACCGTGTTTAATTTATCTGTTTAATCGTGTGGTTGACTGGTAGAGAATGCCCTTTGGCATTAAGTCCACCAATTGTATCATTAGTTTTGTGCAATGAAGAATAAATAAATAAATAAAAAAAATTGCAGCAAAAATATACTGAATAAAAATAAACTTACTTAAAATAATACTATGATAGTTGATATCATAATTAAACATAATGTGACTCTACCACCGGTTCGGAGGTTGTTTCCGATCGAGAAGACTCCGGCAAGAAACGCGATGGTTACTCTTTTCAATCTTGTTTTATACACAGAATTTAAATTAACAGAATAAAGCCATAACAAAAAAATGTGCAGAGGAGCAGATTATACCTAAGATGACCACAAATTCTTATCATTTAAGAAATCCTCAACACTATAATAACCTCGTTTCATTAACTTAGCTCAAATTTGTGACTCAAACTGGTGAAGAGGCAGTTCAACAAGAGTTTGCGGAATCTTATTAAAATATTTTACATATTGACCAACAAATGATTTCCCTACCTTATGCAGTCTTTGACTGGGAGTTACGAGGTTATTTTCATTTCTGGTACTGAGTTTATGAACATCACTGTTTTTCCTGAAGTTTTTACGGACATATATAGTACATGATCATAAATAAATTGAGAGTACACAGTTAAAATATCTATCTCTTTGAATACTTCACGAAGCGAGTCGCGTGGTCTAAGGTTGTAAATGGAGCGGATGGCTCTTTTTTGAAGAACAAAGATGGTGTTGAGATCCGCTGCCGAGCCCCACAACTGAAGACCATACGACATAACACTGTGAAAATAACTGAAGTACACGAATCTTGCTGTTGCGATATCAGTCAGGAGCCTTATTTTCCTAACTGAAACCCTGAAACTGTTCTTTGAGAATCTATACTAAGATTTTAAAAAGAGGAAAGATTTGTTTGTTGTTTGGTGTTGAAAAGGCTCTGAATCAACTGGTCCGATTTTAAAAATTCTTTCACTAAAATAAAGTTTAATTATCAGGAAGTGGCAAAGGCTATATTTTTTTTAAATTTAGGCTTTATAAAGACGGGAAAGACAGTCTACGCGCGGGCGAAGCCGCTGACGGACAGATAGTCCTGACGATAAAAGCATGAGTTCATGAGCTGGAACCTCATTGAAGAATCAGTCTATTACGCATAGGGATGCGAAGTCTCTCCTTACTCCAAATGGTTCTTAAGACGCTTGGAAGATTGAGGTCTTTATGAACAATCCTTGTCCCACTTTTCTGGACCTAGTTGAAACGACTGAGTTGGCGTCCAGGCGTTCCGGCCCAAGGGTACCGACGAACGTAAGATGGTAAATGTTTAATAACCTGTTATTATTCAACCAAAGTTGAATCTGTCCGAACCATCTTAGTGTTCATTGTTGAAATTTTGACTAGTTAATCCTCCGGTGATGGAAATCATCGATAAAAACCAAATCAACCCGGATGACGGCGGAAAGCTCCCCCCCTACCACGCTGGGTTCTAATATCATTGGTGATAAGTGGGATTCTGAGTGTTCCGTTCACCATGACACAGTCACTTGCCTCTGACTACCCCATTTGGAAAATAGTCGTGATGGTATGTTATGTTTTTTTAGAAGAACTAAAGTGATCGTCGTAGCCAGCGGTTACCTATGTTGAAGGGGCAGTAGGCAGGGCACATGGCGCGAAGATCTGCCCGGTTATCCGTAGGGGCAGATAAGTTATTCGGTAGTCTTCTGAAATACCTTATGCGTTTGCGTAAGGTAATGCTGATTGCCCACTCAAACGCCCGCTAGGTGAACTGATGACCTGGTAAAGGTGGCGGGAATCCGGTAGATGCAGACCACCTGCAACTGGTCCCTTTAGAAATCTATAGGAGTGGCCTACGTTCAGTAATAGACTTATGGCTGCAAAGATGATGATGATTTCAATGTCAAATAATTTAGATTTTATATCTTTTAATTTTTTATAGTATATTTTGTGAGTCCCATTGTTAAGTACAATGAAAGCTCATATTCTATTTCTATGGCTAAATATCGGGTTATGGTAATGGTGTTCTTTCCAGAAAATTCGCTGAAACTGAACTACGTCATCATAACTAATAAATTCTCCAAAACAAACATGTCGGAATTTATATTTGCGCATCCATTATTTATTACTGATCACGAACAAAAGGGGTATTTGATCAATTGTTATAATTATTTATTAGTTTGAATACTTGCTGTTGATTCTGGTGGCTCTTTGGGTATATAAGCTGCTGATTTGGGGTGTGAAGTATAGTCAGTTTGACATCAGGCCTATAGGAGTCACTTTCCAGGCCAAGATGCGTTGGTCTGCAGTTATTTGGCTGTGCACACTCAGTGTAAGTATTCTTTTACATATTTTTACATTTACATACGCTCACGGCCCAATCCCAAACGGGGTTAATCAGTTACCTGTGCCATCATGATAAACGGCACGATCTAGAGGGTCGAGTGCAAGTTGCAGCGAGAGAAGAGAATGATTTCACTATCGCGTTTTGCGAGCACGTAAATGTCAATTAATATGGAATCAAATCAGTGTCTTCTAGCCGCAAATTCGGGCAACGCCATACAATTTCACGAAACATCGAGTTTCATGTTCACAATGTGATTCGAGCAAGTAGTAAGTAAGTAAATGCTCTAATCTATCAACACCTTAAGGGAATAGTTCAGCAGACTGTTTAGGGCGAAAGCCCTAGGCACTCAAACATTAACAACATATTAATGTATAAAATCGGGGGTTAGGCGCATTTAAGCGAATCTTTTTTTCTCTAACTGAAAGTCGCCTTTAAGATATCACTATCAGTGAAAATGGTGAAGGCACCAAGGATTGCGGTTTGACTTTAGGTACATAAAACCTGATTTTCCTCATTAATGCGCTCACACTGGCAGGTGTGTGTGAGCGGTGAGGAAGCTTGCGGGCGGGTGAAATTCCAAGCTGCCAACCTAACGATTTTGACAGCTCGAATTGCACAGTTATAAAAATCGGGTTATACTCATTTTTATATTTGACTGTTCCAGATCCTGAGTGCAAGAGCAGCACCAAAGAGTAAGTTAATTTAAGTATTTATCGTACCTTTTTCGATATAGATGTCAGTAGTCAGTGCTTTCTGTACGTCATCGCGCCAGTTCAAAAAACTTGCGTACAAAAAACTCGACGCGGCTGTTGACAACCTGCCAAATAGGTCTTGGAAGACCCGGCGGGAGGTAGGTAATTACCGTGCGCAAGTACATGGAGTGACTGAGGACATACCTGTCAAATATTTGCCTGCTAGACAGATCCGCCCCTAATTATCTCATTCTTAGCGCGGTTCGCTTTGACAGCTTTTCAGCCAATAGCGTTGCCGTATTCGACGTCGAATAGCAATGATCGCTTTCAAAATCACGGTTTCCAGTAAATAGCCCAGCCGATCTGCCAGCGAAACCTGGCAACCGTTATGGCTGACCCGACTGTTCAATAGTACTTAATTTAGATCAAATTCAGACCTACCAACAATGAAAGAATTCATGAAATTTTCAATAATAAACGCATTTCTTTAGCCTATTTTTTTTTAATCGGCACATCATTACTTAGTATATTTTTCTATGAAAATGTAAAAAATCTAACCATTTTACTTTTCCCAACAGCTCAGCAATACACAAGTTGTAAGTAAACTATAAATAAATCTTCTATTCAAGAATTAAATATATTTTTGCTGTTAAAAGCAAAATATACTTTAACATCAAAATAGGTAGGTACTGTGGATGAGTTTGACAAGCTCATGGTACTGTGCTTGTCAACCTCATATCTGGACCTCACGACCGCTTTCCATCAGGTGGAGTGAGGTCGTCTTGACTACCAAATTAGGAACGATAAAATGAATACAATTTTTATTTGGTTTTCAGATAAATATTACTATTGATCATATCTTTGAAACCAGCTATTGATAATGAGATAATGTATTAATAATATAATTATTATTATAATAGTAGAATTGTTTTCTTAACTATTTTTTTTATTTTTTCATAATAGCACAAGAATTTGAAAGCAGTTGTAAGTATAATTTTACTTATTTACCAGATATAACTTAAAAATTTATAACATTAATTTTACTTCTGACGTTGACCAGAAAAAAATGTATAACTTTAACCCTTTGAAATTTTCCATATTATCTATTTTTAAGTATTATTTCTTAATATACTTTACGTTGAATATTTTCCTCATGTAGCCAATCACAAGGAAGAATCAGCTGCTTCCTCTTTCGAAGCTAAAGACTCTTCGTCATCGTTCGAAAATGACGACGGAAGTAAGTGTCAAACATAATGCAATAAGCAAAGCAAAACACATTATTAAAAATCAATTTAATATTTAAAAAAAAAACAAAAAAAAATGCGTTTTATTAAAAATATTTTTTTTAATTTTATTATTAAGTGTTTACAGTAATTAATTATACTTATGAATAATAAAGTCTATACACTGAGGAAAGAAAAATATATATTTTTTTTTGTTGCTAATTCTATAAAATAACTCAAAATACATTACAGCATTTAAAAGAAAGTAAGAAAATTAAAAAGAATCAGAGCATTTATCATGTTTTTTTCGTAAAAATTTTAAAAGATATAATTTTTACTCTTATTTTTATTGATAATTACAATCGTTTATTTTTATTTATCAACAGCTCAGGAATATCAAAGAAGCAGCAGCTGTAAGTAAACATTATGACGATTCTAAATGAGATCGTTAAATAGTTCTTATTAAACATTCACGAAAGTAAAAGTGAAGTATGTAGCCCATATACTGTCCCACTGCTGGGCAAAGGCCTCCATCATTGAAATCAAGTCATCGCTACGATTGATGGGTATTGGCTTAATCACCACGCTTTCCAAATGCGGGTTGGTAATCACAAACCTAGGCTATGTTTCGAAAAATCCGATAACACACTTTGCCCGACCTGGAAATTAAACCCGGAACCTCCGGGATTCGGGCCGAGCTCTGAAACCACTCGGCCACGGAGGCGTTCATATAACTTTTAAACTTACATACGAGACAAGGATTTCGAACGATAAAAGATATCTATTTAATGTAGATTATTAATGAATTTAAAAGATATTATTAATAATCTATATTAAATAGAACATTATAACAAAAACAATTTACAATACAACAGTTTGGGAATGTACATTTAACAGTGCCGGTTAACAGCGGTTACCACACTAGGACGAGCCTGTATCGTGGTGACGTGATATCAATTAATACTTTAAATTATCTTTGAAAACTGTAACTAACATTCTTCAGACATGAACGAAAGGGAATACGAAGGAATCTAAAGAAAAGGAGCTAAAAAGTCCGTTACCTAGCTTGCAACCTTAGCTAAAGAAATTGCGTTTTATTACTAAAAATAACAATATAGTTATAACAACTAGTCTTTCATTGTTGGGTTAACAAAACGTAGTTCGCGTCAAACTTCTATTCCCTCTGTAGTTGCCCCGAGTCCCATATTCCTGTTTTTTCCAATGAAAAAATAGGTACCTACCTAAACCGCTGCCTTTTACATAGCGCGTTCTAAGTTCTGAGTTACAACGCCATCTATCGGCATAGGTTGGTAACTCCTTGTACGGGTATATCGGTATTCCAATGTTATATTTAAATTTTTCGCTATAATATGTTTGTTTTATACAGCACACGAGAACTCACACCAGTCTAGGCGTGAGGAGGAAGAGCGCCACAGGTCTCGCCACAGCGAGAGTGGTTACTACGGTGGAGGTAAGTCGAAATTAAAAATAAGTAATACAATGGAATTAACCATAGAAAGCGGCAGTGAAAATCTTAAACTACAATACAAGTTTAAATATATACCAAATGGAATGTGTTCCAGGGTGTAGGCTAGGGTACTAACTCTCTTCAAAGGCCAACTAAGCTATTTTCTTAAGAAGATTGTCGCACAAGTTATTGTTGATAACTTGCTTTTTTTACCTTTTAATATTTCAATTGCCAGCAGAGACTTAAGATATGTAAAAACCATTTTGTTTATTTGAGCCTTTAAAGCACTTTATCATGTTAACAAAATCTAAAAGCTACCGGAATAAGTGGTCAGAGCAGATACCCAGAATGTGGATGACACGAGTTCGGCTGTAAATACATACGTTGTTTTATAGGATTTCGATTCACAGAAATTGTTTCTCATATTAACATTTTATAGAATAGTCAGTACTTAAGCAGTATAGTTACTTAAAATCAATTCATATCATAGAATAACGACTCAAATATTATTATTGATCATAATGTTTAGATAAAGGCCGATTATTCAATCCTCAGATAATGAAATTTATCTGTAGAATAAAGTTTATTCGAAGGTTAACAAGATTTTTCAATTTTCAACGGTCAGATATATGTTATCTGTTGAATAAAGCCGCTAACTGAGGAATAAAGTTATTCGCTTCTTGAGGGGCTAGATAAGATTTATCTATGCGTTTACATTTTGTCATTTTGAGGTTATGTGGTCTGTCATTTAAGATTAGTTTCATTTTGTTTGGTGCCTATATTATTGTAATTCTCACGCACCAACATTCTAATAGATATTTTTGACCAAATCGACGACGCAAAGATTAAGGAGGAAAGGCAGATACCTAACTATACAAACGCTGAGCCCAATAGAAAAGATCGAGTTGTAAAAGAGAGACCTAATATTTTACATGAGATGTACATGAGATGAAAAGGGGTTTTGGAGTATTATTATAATCACAACCTTTTTACCTCAACGTTAGACAACAATTCTTTGTAAGCTTCTGCTTATGTTGTTTTTCTATAAATTTTTTCAAACATCAACTTTTGTCTTGTTTCATTCCAACATTGCAATGATTGCATAAGTGCAACTCGCTTGTGCATAATCAGTGTGAAGCGATATAAGTACATAGACAACCGATAGATAGCTATTCTTTGGATAAAAGACGATTTAATTTTTTTAAATATCTATTTGATGATAAACAGACAGTTAATTTTTTACTTCAGTTAGCTATCTAGGGACTAAAGCAAGAATTAAAAAAATCGCCCTTATGTAATATAAATCTCATAACCAAGAAAAATATTCTATCGAGGGGCAATTTATTATCTTCTTTAGTAAACTTAATACCAAAATATTTTTTTGCAACTTATGCTAATTCGCCGACATGTGGCGTTGTGGTCACAGTTCTAAGCTAACCTAACCAATAGATTTTTCTGTGAAAAATGTTTCGATGAAGTAAATAGTCGATACAATATTAATATTCGACATGAAAATATATGGACCGAATATTCTATGAAGTAAATAGTCGATGAAACAATAATATTCGAAATGAAAATATATGGACTGAATATTCTTTGAAACATTTTCTGTGAAACGAAATTATATGAAAATTCTGTCTGTGAAACAAGGGATCACTCACGAGTTCGAATCCCCCTCGATATCTTCAATGTCCGAAAGGGGGATTGTGGCATAGGTCACTCGCCGCCATTTTGTTTTTATCTCGATGTTTCCACCCACGATAAAAAGTGATATAATTATATCGATAAAGGACACATCAACAACCATACACCATAATTATAAAACATTTTTGTTTGTTTATGTCTCCTCTATTTCTTTAAAGTGTTATCACTTTTATTGTGCGCGGAAACTTCAGAAAAAAATCAAAAAGGGCGGCGGGTGGATATGCCAGCCTCCATACAAAAATGTTTTTTTCCCTAGTTTTCCATTTTTAGCTATGAAAACAAGCATTATGAAAGTAGCAATTATATAGCATAATTTCAAATTGCAGGACGCCACGAAGTGATTGACATCAGCATTCCAGGTAACTCAATCAAAGAAAAACTGTCATCTCTTACACTTCTACCATGAGTAGGGGCAACAACAACTAATTGATTTCTGTATATACAATATTTTTAAAAAAAATAATTAGAGTTCTTCAGAGTTCGATTTTAGGTCCGATCTTTTGAATCGTTTTAAATTTTTTAAATTAACAGACAGACTAAAAAATATAATGATTATCAGAAACATAAATAGATTAAAGCAGTCTCCAGTTGATGAGAGTTCGCTTGATGAAACTATAACTGATCGCTGAATATTTTTTCAGATGACAATATTGAAGTGATCACTATAGAAAGAGATAGACCTGTAGTTACGAAGTTTCAGCCAAGGGGTAAGTAAACGATAAAGCTTCAATGCTACATTATCAGTTGTAATATATAAATTTTGCAACTTTATTATATTCGACGAATGGAAAGACCGGACCTTTTTCTCAGAAGATAATAATTATTTCACAAATTTTATGCTGAGTTTTTCGATGGTTATATATATGGAATGTTTATGTCAACAGTGAAATTTGAACATATTGGAATCGGATAAATTTGCTTTTGACTAGGTAGTAGGTATTTAGGTAAATAACATCTGATTTCATCTGGGACCCTAGCCAAAAGCAACACACTACTTTCGTTTCGACATGTTAAATATAAAAAAAAATTACGACATTAGCACTCGTCTAACCGAATAACTTTTAATATAAGTTCCAAACAAATTTAAAGGAGTTTGAACATTTTTGTATGAATGCTGGCATAGACAACTTCCACCATTTTGTTTTTTTATGAAAATTTACGCCAACGATCAACGTCGTATATTTGGATAGAGGACATACGAACAAAAAATGTCTGATGAAAATAATATGGTACCCTAAAGTGTCACGTTTCCGAGTTAGAAAGTAAAAATCATCTTGTTCATGTGAGCCTATAGAAAGCACTATAAATTAAAGGTAAAATGTAAATTAAAGGTAAATATCCCTGGACATTATTCCACACAGCGCCATCTAGCCCCAAAGTAAGCTAATTAAAGCTTGTGTTATGGGATACTAGACAACGGATAAACATACTTAAATACATTTTCTTTTGTAAATACATACTTATTATACATAGGAGACACCCAGACCAGTACAAACAGACATGTTCATGCACACAAATGTTTGTACTGTGCGGGGATCGAACCCGCGACCTCTGGTGTAGTAGCCAACTTCTTAACCATTACACCAAGTCGGTCGTCATAACTATAACATTATTAGAAAGTCTGAAAGCCACCTAAATCATTGGTTCGAGCAGATATTCCCTTGTGGATGACTTTATATCTAAATTTTATTAAAACCTAATAATAATAATATTTATTCACCAGCCGAACCGGGTTATCCACCCATAAGCCCACCTTGGTTGCCACAGCCACCACGGCAGCCATGGCAATGGCCCAGCCCGCTTCCTTGGTTGCCAAGCCCACCACTGCCGCCGCTGCCACCTCAAAGCCCATGGTTACCATGGCAATCATGGCAGCCATGGCACTCGTTCCCAGCTCCTGGAGTTCCTGCAGTTCCAGCAATTCCAGACATACCTGGTATTCCAAAATTACCAGAGACTCCAGATAACCCAGGTTGGCCAGGATCTCCAGATACACCGGGCTGGCCAGGAACTCCATACACCCCTGGCACTCCTGGAACTCCAGGCACACCAGGAACTACAGGCACTCCAAGAAAGAAGGGAACCCGTGGAACTAAGGGAACTCCAGGTACCCCAGGTACCCCAGGAACTCCAGGAACTGAGGGAACTCCAGGCACACCAGCTACACCAGGAACCCCCGGAACTAAGGCAACTCCAGGCACACCAGCTACACCAGGAACTCCAGGAACTAAGGCAACTCCAGGCACACCAGCTACACCAGGAACTCCAGGAACTAAGGCAACTCCAGGCACACCAGCTACACCAGGAACTTCAGGAACTAAGGGAACTCCAGGCACACCAGGTACTCCAGGAACTCCAGGAACTGAGGGAACTCCAGGCACACCAGCTACACCAGGAACCGCAGGAACTAAGGGCACTCCAGGCACACCAGGTACCCCAGGAACCCCCGGAACTAAGGGAACACCAGGCACACCAGCTACACCAGGAACCCCAGGAACTGAGGGAACTCCAGGTACTCCAGGTACCCCAGGCACTCCAGGAACTAAGGCAACTCCAGGCACACCAGCTACACCAGGAACTCCAGGAACTAAGGCAACTCCAGGCACACCAGCTACACCAGGAACCGCAGGAACTAAGGGAACTCCAGGCACACCAGGTACCCCAGGAACACCCGGAACTGAGGGAACTCCAGGCACACCAGCTACACCAGGAACCGCAGGAACTAAGGGAACTCCAGGCACACCAGGTACCCCAGGAACCCCCGGAACTGAGGGAACACCAGGCACACCAGCTACACCAGGAACCCCAGGAACTGAGGGAACTCCAGGTACCCCAGGTACCCCAGGCACTCCAGGAACTAAGGCAACTCCAGGCACACCAGCTACACCAGGAACTCCAGGAACTAAGGCAACTCCAGGCACACCAGCTACACCAGGAACTTCAGGAACTAAGGGAACTCCAGGCACACCAGGTACTCCTGGAACTCCAGGAACTGAGGGAACTCCAGGCACACCAGCTACACCAGGAACCGCAGGAACTAAGGGAACTCCAGGCACACCAGGTACCCCAGGAACCCCCGGAACTAAGGGAACACCAGGCACACCAGCTACACCAGGAACCCCAGGAACTGAGGGAACTCCAGGTACCCCAGGTACCCCAGGCACTCCAGGAACTAAGGCAACTCCAGGCACACCAGCTACACCAGGAACTCCAGGAACTAAGGCAACTCCAGGCACACCAGCTACACCAGGAACTTCAGGAACTAAGGGAACTCCAGGCACACCAGGTACTCCAGGAACTCCAGGAACTGAGGGAACTCCAGGCACACCAGCTACACCAGGAACCGCAGGAACTAAGGGAACTCCAGGCACACCAGGTACCCCAGGAACCCCCGGAACTAAGGGAACACCAGGCACACCAGCTACACCAGGAACCCCAGGAACTGAGGGAACTCCAGGTACCCCTGGTACCCCAGGCACTCCAGGAACTAAGGCAACTCCAGGCACACCAGCTACACCAGGAACTCCAGGAACTAAGGCAACTCCAGGCACACCAGCTACACCAGGAACTCCAGGAACTAAGGCAACTCCAGGCACACCAGCTACACCAGGAACTTCAGGAACTAAGGGAACTCCAGGCACACCAGGTACTCCAGGAACTCCAGGAACTGAGGGAACTCCAGGCACACCAGCTACACCAGGAACCCCAGGAACTGAGGGAACTCCAGGTACCCCTGGTACCCCAGGCACTCCAGGAACTAAGGCAACTCCAGGCACACCAGCTACACCAGGAACTCCAGGAACTAAGGCAACTCCAGGCACACCAGCTACACCAGGAACTTCAGGAACTAAGGGAACTCCAGGCACACCAGGTACTCCAGGAACTCCAGGAACTGAGGGAACTCCAGGCACACCAGCTACACCAGGCACTCCAGGAACCAATGAAACCCCAGGAACACCAGCCACACCTGGCACTCCAGGGTCTGATGGAACCCCAGCTACACCAGGCACCCCAGGAACTCCAAGTGGGCCAAGCCGAAAACCACACAGAGGACATCCACGACAACCAGGCACGCCAGGAAAGCCAGGTAAATTATAAGGCAAATTATTACTTTTCCATCGGTAAAAGAATCAAATTTACGCAATACCATAAACATTTAGCAGTAGGTACTACGGATCTCATGGTCATTAAAAAAACACTATGGTATTTTTTACCCAATTTCCTTTCTTGCTGCTTTCGTTGTTTAGTAGCATTGTCTAAGTACTTTCTTATTTGTTTGATTCGTAACGAAACTCATGGAGCATAGTAACAAAATATTGATTCTGTCTCTAATATAAAGAGAATTAGGATATTTTATCCAGTAGGTTTAGTGAAAAACTTACTCACGATATAAAAATAAAAAAGTGGAAAGACATTGCTGAACAGTTAAAATCATTGAGCACTTTTTGTTACCAAATATTCGATAATAGTTTTGCTGACACGAAATTTTTCGATAATTAAAATCTGTCACAATAAAAGTAAAGTTTATCCGTTTACGAAAAACTCGCCGCTGCCGTTCACTTATATACTCATCATCACTACTGTCACTACTTCCACTACTAGTTGTTAGGACCATTTTTTTATATTTATTTTAATTTTCTTTACTTGTTAGGTTGAGGCACAAAAATGTAAAGTTCTGACACAAGGCGAGTCTGCCTGTCGTAATTGTAATACAATTTACAAAATGTGTAAACTTCTAACTACAATTATGCGATTAATAAAACAGTTTTCCCTACAAATATGTAAATTGTCACCTGTAGAGAGAAAATGTTTATTAAACAGAAACTTGTAAGATTCTAGGTACAATTCTACAATTTTGTAGATTTTCCATCATGGTAAATTTGTAAGTTGTATTCTTTATTAAACAGAAACTTGTAGAATTGTGGTCTGTAATATACAATTACAATTTACAATTTGTAATGTTTATTACACAGGGCCCTGGGGGTGACGGTGACATCAAGTTTAGTATGATGACTTTACTTCACAAGACAGTGCTCCTGTTATTCCCTTCATCACTATTTTTTTAAATTCAATTTAATAGGAGATAAACTTAGAAGATAGAGAGTTTCATGGTCCGCTGAAATGTTATAATTTTTCAGCTATTGAAGTTCACTTTAGAAATTTGTCTCTAGCTGTCGCCAGTGACTATTCGCATGATCTTCGCTTTCAAGCCTTTCACTTTGGATAAAACCAGAGTCTACTCAATATTTCTTCACCTTTAAAGTATTCAAGCAGTGAAAGTGTGATTTAAAACCATCCAATAGTTTCCACATGACAATGGAACAGGCCCCTCTCTCTCATTTGCCACTTTGGAGGGCCCCACAGCCCTGTGAACAATCCTCATGTGCCAAGGGCCCCAGATTGGGTCAAGACGGTCCTGTGCTTTAACGTAGAAAGATCTGACACAAATTCTACAAAAGTTTTTTTGTTTTTAGAAATTTTGATAGCGGTAACTATTTCATTATATTATATGTCTATCCTATTCTTGTTTTAGGGTCAACCACGACAGAGTCATCTGCGACTTACAATGAAAGAACTTCCAACACTCAGCAATCCTCCTCAAATACCGACGTCAGCACCACTAGTTCTAGCAGAACCACAACTGTAGATGGAACCCCAACTGAGCCAGAAACACCAGGCAGACAACCGGGAGGTCCAAACGAACCAGAGCAACCAGACCGATCTGAACAGTCAGGAACCCCAGGGACGCCAGGAACTCCAGCAACTCCAGGGTCTGGTGGTACCCCAGGAACACCAGCCACCCCAGGCACTCCAGGGTCTGACGGCACCCCAGCAACACCAGGAACCCCAGGCACACCAGAATCTAACGGAACCCCAGGCACACCAGGCACCCCTGGTACTCCAGCATTGAATGGAACCCCAGGCACACCAGGCACCCCAGGCACTCCAGCCACTGAAGGATCTGATGGGACCCCAGGAACTCCAGGCACTCCAGGTACCCCGGGCACCCCAGCCACTCAAGGGCCTGATGGAACCCCAGGAACCCCTGGCACTCCAGGTACCCCTGGCACCCCAGGCACCCCACCTACTCCAGAGTCTCAGGGGACTCCAGGAACCCCAGCTACACCAGGCACACCAGCTACGCCAGGCACTCCAGGAACCCCAGTTACTCCAAGTGGGCCAAAAGGACAGCCACAACAGGGACAATCAGGAGGAAGGCCAGGTAAATTCTAAAACATTTTTTAAGTAGTAAAACCCCCCCTGAATCTTGGAAACAGGTTTTTAGATAAATACTTCTTTACAGTCTTTAAGTAAAAGCTTATTTAACTCTTATTTTTTTTTGTGAAATAATAAGTGACAACAAAAACCAACAATGAAAATCTTAAATTTCATAAATTACCAAATGCAAAAAATAAATTTAGTTTAAAAACTAGAATAAACACCTTAGATGAAATAAAAACATTTTTAAGAGCTGAATAACACAATGACCGGTTTGGTAATTCTACCCCCAAAGAGGTTACAACCTTTTTCACCAAGGCCATTTTGTTTTTTTCTCGATGTTTTCGCGCACGATATTAGTGGCATATATATGAAAAGAGGACACATTAACAAACAAAACAGAATAATTAATATGTGATTAGCGTGACAGCTTCCGAGTTATTTGAAGTTGAAGGTCGATATGTAAAAGGTGGTATTAGTTAAAAATCTACTAGTTATGAGACTTTTCGTATTATTTTGTAAACAAATAAGTCACATTACCTATTTTAGGACATTTGAACATTTTTATGACTTCTTACGCAATCCCCCTACATCCCAAAGTCGTCAAGAAGAAATCGCTCTTAGATAAGGTCACTATTTGCCTTTCCTACGCTGTCACAAATCAAATGGGGTTTCTCTTATGCAATAAAGTTCATCTGATACTAGCTTCTGCCCACGACTTCTTCCGCGTGGAATGATGATAAATAGCCTAAAGCCTTTCTCGATAAATAGGCTATCTAATATTGAAAGAATTTTACTAATCGGACCAATAAATAGTTCCTGAGATTTGCGCATTCAAGCAAACAAACAAACAAACTCTCAAAAAATACATTCAAATTTATTTATACTATAAATAATTTAAATTAATAAAAATATATAGTATAGAGAAATTTGAATTCCTTTTGTAGATTTTTTACCAAAAAACAGGTAAACTTAATTATTGTGAGCAAATACAAATGCACACTCCATAAAAATGCGACAATAGACCTAACCAACCGTTAAAATGTCCTAAATATCCTCATGCGCCAAGAGCCTAAAAAGGTTCAATACGTTCCTGTGCTTTTAACATACAAAAATCGAACACAAATTCTGCAAACGTTTTTTTTCCTTTTTAGGATTTTTTATAAAGGTAACTATTCAACTATATACGTCTATCCTATAATTGTTTAAGGGTTAACAACGACGGAATCATCTGCGACATACAATGAAAGAACTTCCAACACTCAGCAATCAACCTCGAATACCGACGTCAGCACTACTAGTACTAGCAAAACCACAAATGTAGACGGAACCCCAGCCAAACCAGGCAAGAAAGGACCGGGAGGGCCAAGATGGCCACAGCAGTCAGGTCAACCTCAACAACATCAACCAGGAACCCCAGCCACTCCAGGTACCCCAGGCACACCAGGCTCTGACGGAACCCCAGCCACACCAGGCACCCCAGGCACTCAAGGATCTGACGGAACCCCAGCCACACCAGGCACCCCAGGCACTCCAGGATCTGACGGAACCCCAGCCACACCAGGCACCCCAGGCACTCCAGGATCTGACGGAACCCCAGCCACACCTGGCACCCCAGGCACTCCAGGATCTGACGGAACCCCAGCCACACCAGGCACCCCAGGCACTCCAGGATCTGACGGAACCCCTGCCACACCAGGCACCCCAGGCACTCCAGGGTCTGACGGAAACCCAGCCACACCAGGCACCCCAGGCACTCCAGGAACTAAGGCAACTCCAGGCACACCAGCTACACCAGGAACTTCAGGAACTAAGGGAACTCCAGGCACACCAGGTACTCCAGGAACTTCAGGAACTAAGGGAACTCCAGGCACACCAGCTACACCAGGAACTCCAGGAACTAAGGCAACTCCAGGCACACCAGCTACACCAGGAACTCCAGGAACTAAGGCAACTCCAGGTACCCCAGCTACACCAGGAACTCCAGGAACTAAGGCAACTCCAGGCACACCAGCTACACCAGGAACCGCAGGAACTAAGGGAACTCCAGGCACACCAGGTACCCCAGGAACCCCCGGAACTGAGGGAACTCCAGGCACACCAGCTTCGCCAGGAACCGCAGGAACTAAGGGAACTCCAGGCACACCAGGTACCCCAGGAACCCCCGGAACTAAGGGAACACCAGGCACACCAGCTACACCAGGAACCCCAGGAACCGAGGGAACTCCAGGTACCCCAGGTACCCCAGGCACTCCAGGAACTAAGGCAACTCCAGGCACACCAGCTACACCAGGAACTCCAGGAACTAAGGCAACTCCAGGCACACCAGCTACACCAGGAACTCCAGGAACTAAGGCAACTCCAGGCACACCAGCTACACCAGGAACTTCAGGAACTAAGGGAACTCCAGGCACACCAGGTACTCCAGGAACTCCAGGAACTGAGGGAACTCCAGGCACACCAGCTACACCAGGAACCGCAGGAACTAAGGGAACTCCAGGCACACCAGGTACCCCAGGAACCCCCGGAACTAAGGGAACACCAGGCACACCAGCTACACCAGGAACCCCAGGAACTGAGGGAACTCCAGGTACCCCAGGTACCCCAGGCACTCCAGGAACTAAGGCAACTCCAGGCACACCAGCTACACCAGGAACTCCAGGAACTAAGGCAACTCCAGGTACCCCAGCTACACCAGGATCTCCAGGAACTAAGGCAACTCCAGGCACACCAGCTACACCAGGAACCGCAGGAACTAAGGGAACTCCAGGCACACCAGGTACCCCAGGAACCCCCGGAACTGAGGGAACTCCAGGCACACCAGCTACACCAGGAACCGCAGGAACTAAGGGAACTCCAGGCACACCAGGTACCCCAGGAACCCCCGGAACTGAGGGAACACCAGGCACACCAGCTACACCAGGAACCCCAGGAACTGAGGGAACTCCAGGTACCCCAGGTACCCCAGGCACTCCAGGAACTAAGGCAACTCCAGGCACACCAGCTACACCAGGAACTCCAGGAACTAAGGCAACTCCAGGCACACCAGCTACACCAGGAACTTCAGGAACTAAGGGAACTCCAGGCACACCAGGTACTCCAGGAACTCCAGGAACTAAGGGAACACCAGGCACACCAGCTACACCAGGAACCCCAGGAACTGAGGGAACTCCAGGTACCCCAGGTACCCCAGGCACTCCAGGAACTAAGGCAACTCCAGGCACACCAGCTACACCAGGAACTCCAGGAACTAAGGCAACTCCAGGCACACCAGCTACACCAGGAACTTCAGGAACTAAGGGAACTCCAGGCACACCAGGTACTCCAGGAACTCCAGGAACTGAGGGAACTCCAGGCACACCAGCTACACCAGGAACCGCAGGAACTAAGGGAACTCCAGGCACACCAGGTACCCCAGGAACCCCCGGAACTAAGGGAACACCAGGCACACCAGCTACACCAGGAACCCCAGGAACTGAGGGAACTCCAGGTACCCCAGGTACCCCAGGCACTCCAGGAACTAAGGCAACTCCAGGCACACCAGCTACACCAGGAACTCCAGGAACTAAGGCAACTCCAGGCACACCAGCTACACCAGGAACTCCAGGAACTAAGGCAACTCCAGGCACACCAGCTACACCAGGAACTTCAGGAACTAAGGGAACTCCAGGCACACCAGGTACTCCAGGAACTCCAGGAACTGAGGGAACTCCAGGCACACCAGCTACACCAGGAACCGCAGGAACTAAGGGAACTCCAGGCACACCAGGTACCCCAGGAACCCCCGGAACTAAGGGAACACCAGGCACACCAGCTACACCAGGAACCCCAGGAACTGAGGGAACTCCAGGTACCCCAGGTACCCCAGGCACTCCAGGAACTAAGGCAACACCAGGCACACCAGCTACACCAGGAACCCCAGGAACTGAGGGAACTCCAGGTACCCCAGGTACCCCAGGCACTCCAGGAACTAAGGCAACTCCAGGCACACCAGCTACACCAGGAACTCCAGGAACTAAGGCAACTCCAGGCACACCAGCTACACCAGGAACCGCAGGAACTAAGGGAACTTCAGGCACACCAGGTACCCCAGGAACCCCCGGAACTGAGGGAACACCAGGCACACCAGCTACACCAGGAACCCCAGGAACTGAGGGAACTCCAGGTACCCCAGGTACCCCAGGCACTCCAGGAACTAAGGCAACTCCAGGCACACCAGCTACACCAGGAACTCCAGGAACTAAGGCAACTCCAGGCACACCAGCTACACCAGGAACTTCAGGAACTAAGGGAACTCCAGGCACACCAGGTACTCCAGGAACTCCAGGAACTGAGGGAACTCCAGGCACACCAGCTACACCAGGAACCGCAGGAACTAAGGGAACTCCAGGCACACCAGGTACCCCAGGAACCCCCGGAACTAAGGGAACACCAGGCACACCAGCTACACCAGGAACCCCAGGAACTGAGGGAACTCCAGGTACCCCAGGTACCCCAGGCACTCCAGGAACTAAGGCAACTCCAGGCACACCAGCTACACCAGGAACTCCAGGAACTAAGGCAACTCCAGGCACACCAGCTACACCAGGAACTTCAGGAACTAAGGGAACTCCAGGCACACCAGGTACTCCAGGAACTCCAGGAACTGAGGGAACTCCAGGCACACCAGCTACACCAGGAACCGCAGGAACTAAGGGAACTCCAGGCACACCAGGTACCCCAGGAACCCCCGGAACTAAGGGAACACCAGGCACACCAGCTACACCAGGAACCCCAGGAACTGAGGGAACTCCAGGTACCCCAGGTACCCCAGGCACTCCAGGAACTAAGGCAACTCCAGGCACACCAGCTACACCAGGAACTCCAGGAACTAAGGCAACTCCAGGCACACCAGCTACACCAGGAACTCCAGGAACTAAGGCAACTCCAGGCACACCAGCTACACCAGGAACTTCAGGAACTAAGG
Source organism: Udea olivalis (assembly GCA_947369235.1). NCBI lineage: Eukaryota > Metazoa > Arthropoda > Insecta > Lepidoptera > Crambidae > Udea > Udea olivalis. The sequence continues at coordinate 9,771,835 of OX376367.1, read as the reverse complement.
GAACTCCAGGCACACCAGCTACACCAGGAACCGCAGGAACTAAGGGAACTCCAGGCACACCAGCTACACCAGGAACCGCAGGAACTAAGGGAACTCCAGGCACACCAGGTACCCCAGGAACCCCCGGAACTAAGGGAACACCAGGCACACCAGCTACACCAGGAACCCCAGGAACTGAGGGAACTCCAGGTACCCCAGGTACCCCAGGCACTCCAGGAACTAAGGCAACTCCAGGCACACCAGCTACACCAGGAACTCCAGGAACTAAGGCAACTCCAGGCACACCAGCTACACCAGGAACTTCAGGAACTAAGGGAACTCCAGGCACACCAGGTACTCCAGGAACTCCAGGAACTGAGGGAACTCCAGGCACACCAGCTACACCAGGCACTCCAGGAACCAATGAAACCCCAGGAACACCAGCCACACCTGGCACTCCAGGGTCTGATGGAACCCCAGCTACACCAGGCACCCCAGGAACTCCAAGTGGGCCAAGCCGAAAACCACACAGAGGACATCCACGACAACCAGGCACGCCAGGAAAGCCAGGTAAATTATAAGGCAAATTATTACTTTTCCATCGGTAAAAGAATCAAATTTACGCAATACCATAAACATTTAGCAGTAGGTACTACGGATCTCATGGTCATTAAAAAAACACTATGGTATTTTTTACCCAATTTCCTTTCTTGCTGCTTTCGTTGTTTAGTAGCATTGTCTAAGTACTTTCTTATTTGTTTGATTCGTAACGAAACTCATGGAGCATAGTAACAAAATATTGATTCTGTCTCTAATATAAAGAGAATTAGGATATTTTATCCAGTAGGTTTAGTGAAAAACTTACTCACGATATAAAAATAAAAAAGTGGAAAGACATTGCTGAACAGTTAAAATCATTGAGCACTTTTTGTTACCAAATATTCGATAATAGTTTTGCTGACACGAAATTTTTCGATAATTAAAATCTGTCACAATAAAAGTAAAGTTTATCCGTTTACGAAAAACTCGCCGCTGCCGTTCACTTATATACTCATCATCACTACTGTCACTACTTCCACTACTAGTTGTTAGGACCATTTTTTTATATTTATTTTAATTTTCTTTACTTGTTAGGTTGAGGCACAAAAATGTAAAGTTCTGACACAAGGCGAGTCTGCCTGTCGTAATTGTAATACAATTTACAAAATGTGTAAACTTCTAACTACAATTATGCGATTAATAAAACAGTTTTCCCTACAAATATGTAAATTGTCACCTGTAGAGAGAAAATGTTTATTAAACAGAAACTTGTAAGATTCTAGGTACAATTCTACAATTTTGTAGATTTTCCATCATGGTAAATTTGTAAGTTGTATTCTTTATTAAACAGAAACTTGTAGAATTGTGGTCTGTAATATACAATTACAATTTACAATTTGTAATGTTTATTACACAGGGCCCTGGGGGTGACGGTGACATCAAGTTTAGTATGATGACTTTACTTCACAAGACAGTGCTCCTGTTATTCCCTTCATCACTATTTTTTTAAATTCAATTTAATAGGAGATAAACTTAGAAGATAGAGAGTTTCATGGTCCGCTGAAATGTTATAATTTTTCAGCTATTGAAGTTCACTTTAGAAATTTGTCTCTAGCTGTCGCCAGTGACTATTCGCATGATCTTCGCTTTCAAGCCTTTCACTTTGGATAAAACCAGAGTCTACTCAATATTTCTTCACCTTTAAAGTATTCAAGCAGTGAAAGTGTGATTTAAAACCATCCAATAGTTTCCACATGACAATGGAACAGGCCCCTCTTTCTCATTTGCCACTTTGGAGGGCCCCACAGCCCTGTGAACAATCCTCATGTGCCAAGGGCCCCAGATTGGGTCAAGACGGTCCTGTGCTTTAACGTAGAAAGATCTGACACAAATTCTACAAAAGTTTTTTTGTTTTTAGAAATTTTGATAGCGGTAACTATTTCATTATATTATATGTCTATCCTATTCTTGTTTTAGGGTCAACCACGACAGAGTCATCTAAAACATTTTTTAAGTAGTAAAACCCCCCCTGAATCTTGGAAACAGGTTTTTAGATAAATACTTCTTTACAGTCTTTAAGTAAAAGCTTATTTAACTCTTATTTTTTTTTGTGAAATAATAAGTGACAACAAAAACCAACAATGAAAATCTTAAATTTCATAAATTACCAAATGCAAAAAATAAATTTAGTTTAAAAACTAGAATAAACACCTTAGATGAAATAAAAACATTTTTAAGAGCTGAATAACACAATGACCGGTTTGGTAATTCTACCCCCAAAGAGGTTACAACCTTTTTCACCAAGGCCATTTTGTTTTTTTCTCGATGTTTTCGCGCACGATATTAGTGGCATATATATGAAAAGAGGACACATTAACAAACAAAACAGAATAATTAATATGTGATGAAGTGTCACGCTTCCGAGTTATTTGAAGTTGAAGGTCGATATGTAAAAGGTGGTATTAGTTAAAAATCTACTAGTTATGAGACTTTTCGTATTATTTTGTAAACAAATAAGTCACATTACCTATTTTAGGACATTTGAACATTTTTATGACTTCTTACGCAATCCCCCTACATCCCAAAGTCGTCAAGAAGAAATCGCTCTTAGATAAGGTCACTATTTGCCTTTCCTACGCTGTCACAAATCAAATGGGGTTTCTCTTATGCAATAAAGTTCATCTGATACTAGCTTCTGCCCACGACTTCTTCCGCGTGGAATGATGATAAATAGCCTAAAGCCTTTCTCGATAAATAGGCTATCTAATATTGAAAGAATTTTACTAATCGGACCAATAAATAGTTCCTGAGATTTGCGCATTCAAGCAAACAAACAAACAAACTCTCAAAAAATACATTCAAATTTATTTATACTATAAATAATTTAAATTAATAAAAATATATAGTATAGAGAAATTTGAATTCCTTTTGTAGATTTTTTACCAAAAAACAGGTAAACTTAATTATTGTGAGCAAATACAAATGCACACTCCATAAAAATGCGACAATAGACCTAACCAACCGTTAAAATGTCCTAAATATCCTCATGCGCCAAGAGCCTAAAAAGGTTCAATACGTTCCTGTGCTTTTAACATACAAAAATCGAACACAAATTCTGCAAACGTTTTTTTTCCTTTTTAGGATTTTTTATAAAGGTAACTATTCAACTATATACGTCTATCCTATAATTGTTTAAGGGTTAACAACGACGGAATCATCTGCGACATACAATGAAAGAACTTCCAACACTCAGCAATCAACCTCGAATACCGACGTCAGCACTACTAGTACTAGCAAAACCACAAATGTAGACGGAACCCCAGCCAAACCAGGCAAGAAAGGACCGGGAGGGCCAAGATGGCCACAGCAGTCAGGTCAACCTCAACAACATCAACCAGGAACCCCAGCCACACCAGGCACCCCAGGCACTCCAGGATCTGACGGCACCCCAGCCACACCAGGAACCCCAGGCACACCAGCATCTAACGGAACCCCAGGCACACCAGGCACCCCTGGTACTCCAGCATTGAATGGAACCCCAGGCACACCAGGCACCCCAGGCACTCCAGCCACTGAAGGATCTGATGGGACCCCAGGAACTCCAGGCACTCCAGGTACCCCGGGCACCCCAGCCACTCAAGGGCCTGATGGAACCCCAGGAACCCCTGGCACTCCAGGTACCCCTGGCACCCCAGGCACCCCACCTACTCCAGAGTCTCAGGGGACTCCAGGAACCCCAGCTACACCAGGCACACCAGCTACGCCAGGCACTCCAGGAACCCCAGTTACTCCAAGTGGGCCAAAAGGACAGCCACAACAGGGACAATCAGGAGGAAGGCCAGGTAAATTCTAAAACATTTTTTAAGTAGTAAAACCCCCCCCTGAATCTTGGAAACAGTTTTCTATATAAATACTTCTTTACAGTCTTTAAGTAAAAGCTTATTTAACTCTTATTTTTTTTTGTAAAATAATAAGTGACAACAAAAACCAACAATGAAAATCTTAAATTTCATAAATTACCAAATGCAAAAAAATAAATTCAGTTTAAAAACTAGAATAAACACCTTAGATGAAATAAAAACATTTTTAAGAGCTGAATAACACAATGACCGGTTTGGTAATTCTACCCCCAAAGAGGTTACGACCTTTTTCACCAAGGCCATTTTGTTTTTTCCTCGATGTTTTCGCGCACGATATTAGTGGCATATATATGAAAAGAGGACACATTAACAAACAAAACAGAATAATTAATATGTGATGAAGTGTCACGCTTCCGAGTTATTTGAAGTTGAAGGTCGATATGTAAAAGGTGGTATTAGTTAAAAATCTACTAGTTATGAGACTTTTCGTATTATTTTGTAAACAAATAAGTCACATTACCTATTTTAGGACATTTGAACATTTTTATGACTTCTTACGCAATCCCCCTACATCCCAAAGTCGTCAAGAAGAAATCGCTCTTAGATAAGGTCACTATTTGCCTTTCCTACGCTGTCACAAATCAAATGGGGTTTCTCTTATGCAATAAAGTTCATCTGATACTAGCTTCTGCCCACGACTTCTTCCGCGTGGAATGATGATAAATAGCCTAAAGCCTTTCTCGATAAATAGGCTATCTAATATTGAAAGAATTTTACTAATCGGACCAATAAATAGTTCCTGAGATTTGCGCATTCAAGCAAACAAACAAATAAACTCTTTAGCTTCATTTTAGACTCGTAGATTAATACATTCAAATTTATTTATACTATATATAATTTAAATTAATAAAAATATATAGTATAGAGAAATTTGAATTCCTTTTGTAGATTTTTTACCAAAAAACAGGTAAACTTAATTATTGTGAGCAAATACAAATGCACACTCCATAAAAATGCGACAATAGACCTAACCAACCGTTAAAATGTCCTAAATATCCTCATGCGCCAAGAGCCTAAAAAGGTTCAATACGTTCCTGTGCTTTTAACATACAAAAATCGAACACAAATTCTGCAAACGTTTTTTTTCCTTTTTAGGATTTTTTATAAAGGTAACTATTCAACTATATACGTCTATCCTATAATTGTTTAAGGGTTAACAACGACGGAATCATCTGCGACATACAATGAAAGAACTTCCAACACTCAGCAATCAACCTCGAATACCGACGTCAGCACTACTAGTACTAGCAAAACCACAAATGTAGACGGAACCCCAGCCAAACCAGGCAAGAAAGGACCGGGAGGGCCAAGATGGCCACAGCAGTCAGGTCAACCTCAACAACATCAACCAGGAACCCCAGCCACACCAGGCACCCCAGGCACTCCAGGATCTGACGGCACCCCAGCCACACCAGGAACCCCAGGCACACCAGCATCTAACGGAACCCCAGGCACACCAGGCACCCCTGGTACTCCAGCATTGAATGGAACCCCAGGCACACCAGGCACCCCAGGCACTCCAGCCACTGAAGGATCTGATGGGACCCCAGGAACTCCAGGCACTCCAGGTACCCCGGGCACCCCAGCCACTCAAGGGCCTGATGGAACCCCAGGAACCCCTGGCACTCCAGGTACCCCTGGCACCCCAGGCACCCCACCTACTCCAGAGTCTCAGGGGACTCCAGGAACCCCAGCTACACCAGGCACACCAGCTACGCCAGGCACTCCAGGAACCCCAGTTACTCCAAGTGGGCCAAAAGGACAGCCACAACAGGGACAATCAGGAGGAAGGCCAGGTAAATTCTAAAACATTTTTTAAGTAGTAAAACCCCCCCCTGAATCTTGGAAACAGTTTTCTATATAAATACTTCTTTACAGTCTTTAAGTAAAAGCTTATTTAACTCTTATTTTTTTTTGTAAAATAATAAGTGACAACAAAAACCAACAATGAAAATCTTAAATTTCATAAATTACCAAATGCAAAAAAATAAATTCAGTTTAAAAACTAGAATAAACACCTTAGATGAAATAAAAACATTTTTAAGAGCTGAATAACACAATGACCGGTTTGGTAATTCTACCCCCAAAGAGGTTACGACCTTTTTCACCAAGGCCATTTTGTTTTTTCCTCGATGTTTTCGCGCACGATATTAGTGGCATATATATGAAAAGAGGACACATTAACAAACAAAACAGAATAATTAATATGTGATGAAGTGTCACGCTTCCGAGTTATTTGAAGTTGAAGGTCGATATGTAAAAGGTGGTATTAGTTAAAAATCTACTAGTTATGAGACTTTTCGTATTATTTTGTAAACAAATAAGTCACATTACCTATTTTAGGACATTTGAACATTTTTATGACTTCTTACGCAATCCCCCTACATCCCAAAGTCGTCAAGAAGAAATCGCTCTTAGATAAGGTCACTATTTGCCTTTCCTACGCTGTCACAAATCAAATGGGGTTTCTCTTATGCAATAAAGTTCATCTGATACTAGCTTCTGCCCACGACTTCTTCCGCGTGGAATGATGATAAATAGCCTAAAGCCTTTCTCGATAAATAGGCTATCTAATATTGAAAGAATTTTACTAATCGGACCAATAAATAGTTCCTGAGATTTGCGCATTCAAGCAAACAAACAAATAAACTCTTTAGCTTCATTTTAGACTCGTAGATTAATACATTCAAATTTATTTATACTATATATAATTTAAATTAATAAAAATATATAGTATAGAGAAATTTGAATTCCTTTTGTAGATTTTTTACCAAAAAACAGGTAAACTTAATTATTGTGAGCAAATACAAATGCACACTCCATAAAAATGCGACAATAGACCTAACCAACCGTTAAAATGTCCTAAATATCCTCATGCGCCAAGAGCCTAAAAAGGTTCAATACGTTCCTGTGCTTTTAACATACAAAAATCGAACACAAATTCTGCAAACGTTTTTTTTCCTTTTTAGGATTTTTTATAAAGGTAACTATTCAACTATATACGTCTATCCTATAATTGTTTAAGGGTTAACAACGACGGAATCATCTGCGACATACAATGAAAGAACTTCCAACACTCAGCAATCAACCTCGAACACCGACGTCAGCACTACTAGTACTAGCAAAACCACAAATGTAGACGGAACCCCAGCCAAACCAGGCAAGAAAGGACCGGGAGGGCCAAGATGGCCACAGCAGTCAGGTCAACCTCAACAACATCAACCAGGAACCCCAGCCACTCCAGGTACCCCAGGCACACCAGGCTCTGACGGAACCCCAGCCACACCAGGCACCCCAGGCACTCAAGGATCTGACGGAACCCCAGCCACACCAGGCACCCCAGGCACTCCAGGATCTGACGGAACCCCAGCCACACCAGGCACCCCAGGCACTCCAGGGTCTGACGGAACCCCAGCCACACCTGGCACCCCAGGCACTCCAGGATCGGACGGAACCCCAGCCACACCAGGCACCCCAGGCACACCAGGCTCTGAAGGAACCCCAGCCACACCAGGCACCCCAGGCACTCCAGGGTCTGACGGAACCCCAGCCACACCTGGCACCCCAGGCACTCCAGGATCTGACGGAACCCCAGCCACACCAGGCACCCCAGGCACTCCAGGATCTGACGGAACCCCAGCCACACCTGGCACCCCAGGCACACCAGGCTCTGACGGAACCCCAGCCACACCAGGCACCCCAGGCACTCCAGGGTCTGACGGAACCCCAGCCACACCTGGCACCCCAGGCACTCCAGGATCGGACGGAACCCCAGCCACACCAGGCACCCCAGGCACACCAGGCTCTGAAGGAACCCCAGCCACACCAGGCACCCCAGGCACTCCAGGGTCTGACGGAACCCCAGCCACGCCTGGCACCCCAGGCACTCCAGGATCTGACGGAACCCCAGCCACACCAGGCACCCCAGGCACTCCAGGATCTGACGGAACCCCAGCCACACCTGGCACCCCAGGCACACTAGGCTCTGACGGAACCCCAGCCACACCAGGCACCCCAGGCACTCCAGGGTCTGACGGAACCCCAGCCACACCTGGCACCCCAGGCACTCCAGGATCGGACGGAACCCCAGCCACACCAGGCACCCCAGGCACACCAGGCTCTGACGGAACCCCAGCCACACCAGGCACCCCAGGCACTCCAGGGTCTGACGGAACCCCAGCCACACCTGGCACCCCAGGCACTCCAGGATCGGACGGAACCCCAGCCACACCAGGCACCCCAGGCACACCAGGCTCTGAAGGAACCCCAGCCACACCAGGCACCCCAGGCACTCCAGGGTCTGACGGAACCCCAGCCACACCTGGCACCCCAGGCACTCCAGGATCTGACGGAACCCCAGCCACACCAGGCACCCCAGGCACTCCAGGATCTGACGGAACCCCAGCCACACCAGGCACCCCAGGCACTCCAGGATCTGACGGAACCCCAGCCACACCAGGCACCCCAGGCACTCCAGGATCTGACGGAACCCCAGCCACACCTGGCACCCCAGGCACACCAGGCTCTGACGGAACTCCAGCCACACCAGGCACCCCAGGCACTCCAGGGTCTGACGGAACCCCAGCCACACCAGGCACCCCAGGCACTCCAGGGTCTGACGGAACCCCAGCCACACCTGGCACCCCAGGCACTCCAGGATCGAACGGAACCCCAGCCACACCAGGCACCCCAGGCACTCCAGGGTCTAACGGAACCCCAGCCACACCAGGCACCCCAGGCACTCCAGGATCTGACGGAACCCCAGCCACACCTGGCACCCCAGGCACACCAGGCTCTGACGGAACCCCAGCCACACCAGGCACCCCAGGCACTCCAGGGTCTAACGGAACCCCAGCCACACCAGGCACCCCAGGCACTCCAGGATCTGACGGAACCCCAGCCACACCTGGCACCCCAGGCACACCAGGCTCTGACGGAACCCCAGCCACACCAGGCACCCCAGGCACTCCAGGATCTGACGGAACCCCAGCCACACCAGGCACCCCAGGCACTCCAGGGTCTGACGGAACCCCAGCCACACCAGGCACCCCAGGCACTCCAGGATCTGACGGAACCCCAGCCACACCAGGCACCCCAGGAACTCCAGGGTCTGATGGAACCCCGGCCACACCTGGCACCCCAGGCACTCCAGGATCGGATGGAACACCAGCCACACCAGGCACTCCAGGATCTGACGGAACCCCAGCCACACCAGGCACCCCAGGCACTCCAGGGTCTGACGGAACCCCAGCCACACCAGGCACCCCAGGCACTCCAGGATCTGACGGAACCCCAGCCACACCAGGCACCCCAGGAACTCCAGGGTCTGATGGAACCCCGGCCACACCTGGCACCCCAGGCACTCCAGGATCGGATGGAACACCAGCCACACCTGGCACCCCAGGCACACCAGGCTCTGACGGAACCCCAGCCACACCAGGCACCCCAGGCACTCCAGGATCTGACGGAACCCCAGCCACACCTGGCACCCCAGGCACACCAGGCTCTGACGGAACCCCAGCCACACCAGGCACCCCAGGCACTCCAGGATCTGACGGAACCCCAGCCACACCAGGCACCCCAGGCACTCCAGGGTCTGAAGGAACCCCAGCCACACCAGGCACCCCAGGCACTCCAGGATCTGACGGAACCCCAGCCACACCAGGCACCCCAGGAACTCCAGGGTCTGATGGAACCCCGGCCACACCTGGCACCCCAGGCACTCCAGGATCGGATGGAACACCAGCCACACCTGGCACCCCAGGCACACCAGGCTCTGACGGAACCCCAGCCACACCAGGCACCCCAGGCACTCCAGGGTCTGACGGAACCCCAGCCACACCAGGCACCCCAGGCACTTCAGGATCTGACGGAACCCCAGCCACACCAGGCACCCCAGGCACTCCAGGGTCTGACGGAACCCCAGCCACACCTGGCACCCCAGGCACTCCAGGATCGGACGGAACCCCAGCCACACCTGGCACCCCAGGCACACCAGGGTCTGACGGAACCCCAGCCACACCTGGCACCCCAGGCACTCCAGGATCGGACGGAACCCCAGCCACACCTGGCACCCCAGGCACACCAGGGTCTGACGGAACCCCAGCCACACCAGGCACCCCAGGCACTCCAGGGTCTGACGGAACCCCAGCCACACCTGGCACCCCAGGCACTCCAGGATCGGACGGAACCCCAGCCACACCTGGCACCCCAGGCACACCAGGCTCTGACGGAACCCCAGCCACACCTGGCACCCCAGGCACTCCAGGATCGAACGGAACCCCAGCCACACCAGGCACCCCAGGCACTCCAGGGTCTGACGGAACCCCAGCCACACCAGGCACCCCAGGCACTCCAGGATCTGACGGAACCCCAGCCACACCTGGCACCCCAGGCACACCAGGCTCTGACGGAACCCCAGCCACACCAGGCACCCCAGGCACTCCAGGATCTGACGGAACCCCAGCCACACCAGGCACCCCAGGCACTCCAGGGTCTGACGGAACCCCAGCCACACCAGGCACCCCAGGCACTCCAGGATCTGACGGAACCCCAGCCACACCAGGCACCCCAGGCACTCCAGGGTCTGATGGAACCCCAGCCACACCAGGCACCCCAGGCACTCCAGGGTCTGACGGAACCCCAGCCACACCTGGCACCCCAGGCACTCCAGGATCGGACGGAACCCCAGCCACACCTGGCACCCCAGGCACTCCAGGGTCTGACGGAACCCCAGCCACACCAGGCACCCCAGGCACTCCAGGATCTGACGGAACCCCAGCCACACCAGGCACCCCAGGCACTCCAGGGTCTGACGGAACCCCAGCCACACCTGGCACCCCAGGCACTCCAGGATCGGACGGAACCCCAGCCACACCTGGCACCCCAGGCACACCAGGCTCTGACGGAACCCCAGCCACACCAGGCACCCCAGGCACTCCAGGATCTGACGGAACCCCAGCCACACCTGGCACCCCAGGCACTCCAGGATCTGACGGAACCCCAGCCACACCAGGCACCCCAGGCACTCCAGGGTCTGACGGAACCCCAGCCACACCAGGCACCCCAGGCACTCCAGGATCTGACGGAACCCCAGCCACACCAGGCACCCCAGGCACTCCAGGGTCTGACGGAACCCCAGCCACACCCGGCACCCCAGGCACACCAGGCTCTGACGGAACCCCAGCCACACCAGGCACCCCAGGCACACCAGGCTCTGACGGAACCCCAGCCACACCAGGCACCCCAGGCACCCCAGGCACTCCAGGATCTGACGGAACCCCAGCCACACCAGGCACCCCAGGCACACCAGGCTCTGACGGAACCCCAGCCACACCAGGCACCCCAGGCACACCAGGCTCTGACGGAACCCCAGCCACACCAGGCACCCCAGGCACCCCAGGCACTCCAGGATCTGACGGAACCCCAGCCACACCAGGCACCCCAGGCACACCAGGCTCTGACGGAACCCCAGCCACACCAGGCACCCCAGGCACACCAGGCTCTGACGGAACCCCAGCCACCCCAGGCACCCCAGGCACTCCAGGATCTGACGGAACCCCAGCCACACCAGGCACCCCAGGCACACCAGGCTCTGACGGAACCCCAGCCACACCAGGCACCCCAGGCACACCAGGCTCTGACGGAACCCCAGCCACACCAGGCACCCCAGGCACTCCAGGGTCTGACGGAACCCCAGCCACACCAGGCACCCCAGGCACTCCAGGATCTGACGGAACCCCAGCCACACCTGGCACCCCAGGCACCCCAGGCACTCCAGGGTCTGACGGAACCCCAGCCACACCTGGCACCCCAGGCACTCCAGGATCGGACGGAACCCCAGCCACACCTGGCACCCCAGGCACTCCAGGGTCTGACGGAACCCCAGCCACACCAGGCACCCCAGGCACTCCAGGGTCTGACGGAACCCCAGCCACACCAGGCACCCCAGGCACTCCAGGATCTGACGGAACCCCAGCCACACCTGGCACCCCAGGCACTCCAGGATCTGACGGAACCCCAGCCACACCAGGCACCCCAGGCACTCCAGGGTCTGACGGAACCCCAGCCACACCAGGCACCCCAGGCACTCCAGGATCTGACGGAACCCCAGCCACACCTGGCACCCCAGGCACTCCAGGATCTGACGGAACCCCAGCCACACCAGGCACCCCAGGCACACCAGGCTCTGACGGAACCCCAGCCACACCAGGCACCCCAGGCACACCAGGCTCTGACGGAACCCCAGCCACACCAGGCACCCCAGGCACACCAGGCTCTGACGGAACCCCAGCCACACCAGGCACCCCAGGCACACCAGGCTCTGACGGAACCCCAGCCACACCAGGCACCCCAGGCACTGCAGGATCTGACGGAACCCCAGCCACACCAGGCACCCCAGGCACTCCAGGATCTGACGGAACCCCAGCCACACCTGGCACCCCAGGCACTCCAGGATCTGACGGAACCCCAGCCACACCAGGCACCCCAGGCACACCAGGCTCTGACGGAACCCCAGCCACACCAGGCACCCCAGGCACTCCAGGGTCTAACGGAACCCCAGCCACACCAGGCACCCCAGGCACTCCAGGATCTGACGGAACCCCAGCCACACCTGGCACCCCAGGCACACCAGGCTCTGACGGAACCCCAGCCACACCAGGCACCCCAGGCACTCCAGGGTCTAACGGAACCCCAGCCACACCAGGCACCCCAGGCACTCCAGGATCTGACGGAACCCCAGCCACACCTGGCACCCCAGGCACACCAGGCTCTGACGGAACCCCAGCCACACCAGGCACCCCAGGCACTCCAGGATCTGACGGAACCCCAGCCACACCAGGCACCCCAGGCACTCCAGGGTCTGACGGAACCCCAGCCACACCAGGCACCCCAGGCACTCCAGGATCTGACGGAACCCCAGCCACACCAGGCACCCCAGGAACTCCAGGGTCTGATGGAACCCCGGCCACACCTGGCACCCCAGGCACTCCAGGATCGGATGGAACACCAGCCACACCAGGCACTCCAGGATCTGACGGAACCCCAGCCACACCAGGCACCCCAGGCACTCCAGGGTCTGACGGAACCCCAGCCACACCAGGCACCCCAGGCACTCCAGGATCTGACGGAACCCCAGCCACACCAGGCACCCCAGGAACTCCAGGGTCTGATGGAACCCCGGCCACACCTGGCACCCCAGGCACTCCAGGATCGGATGGAACACCAGCCACACCTGGCACCCCAGGCACACCAGGCTCTGACGGAACCCCAGCCACACCAGGCACCCCAGGCACTCCAGGATCTGACGGAACCCCAGCCACACCTGGCACCCCAGGCACACCAGGCTCTGACGGAACCCCAGCCACACCAGGCACCCCAGGCACTCCAGGATCTGACGGAACCCCAGCCACACCAGGCACCCCAGGCACTCCAGGGTCTGAAGGAACCCCAGCCACACCAGGCACCCCAGGCACTCCAGGATCTGACGGAACCCCAGCCACACCAGGCACCCCAGGAACTCCAGGGTCTGATGGAACCCCGGCCACACCTGGCACCCCAGGCACTCCAGGATCGGATGGAACACCAGCCACACCTGGCACCCCAGGCACACCAGGCTCTGACGGAACCCCAGCCACACCAGGCACCCCAGGCACTCCAGGGTCTGACGGAACCCCAGCCACACCAGGCACCCCAGGCACTTCAGGATCTGACGGAACCCCAGCCACACCAGGCACCCCAGGCACTCCAGGGTCTGACGGAACCCCAGCCACACCTGGCACCCCAGGCACTCCAGGATCGGACGGAACCCCAGCCACACCTGGCACCCCAGGCACACCAGGGTCTGACGGAACCCCAGCCACACCTGGCACCCCAGGCACTCCAGGATCGGACGGAACCCCAGCCACACCTGGCACCCCAGGCACACCAGGGTCTGACGGAACCCCAGCCACACCAGGCACCCCAGGCACTCCAGGGTCTGACGGAACCCCAGCCACACCTGGCACCCCAGGCACTCCAGGATCGGACGGAACCCCAGCCACACCTGGCACCCCAGGCACACCAGGCTCTGACGGAACCCCAGCCACACCTGGCACCCCAGGCACTCCAGGATCGAACGGAACCCCAGCCACACCAGGCACCCCAGGCACTCCAGGGTCTGACGGAACCCCAGCCACACCAGGCACCCCAGGCACTCCAGGATCTGACGGAACCCCAGCCACACCTGGCACCCCAGGCACACCAGGCTCTGACGGAACCCCAGCCACACCAGGCACCCCAGGCACTCCAGGATCTGACGGAACCCCAGCCACACCAGGCACCCCAGGCACTCCAGGGTCTGACGGAACCCCAGCCACACCAGGCACCCCAGGCACTCCAGGATCTGACGGAACCCCAGCCACACCAGGCACCCCAGGCACTCCAGGGTCTGATGGAACCCCAGCCACACCAGGCACCCCAGGCACTCCAGGGTCTGACGGAACCCCAGCCACACCTGGCACCCCAGGCACTCCAGGATCGGACGGAACCCCAGCCACACCTGGCACCCCAGGCACTCCAGGGTCTGACGGAACCCCAGCCACACCAGGCACCCCAGGCACTCCAGGATCTGACGGAACCCCAGCCACACCAGGCACCCCAGGCACTCCAGGGTCTGACGGAACCCCAGCCACACCTGGCACCCCAGGCACTCCAGGATCGGACGGAACCCCAGCCACACCTGGCACCCCAGGCACACCAGGCTCTGACGGAACCCCAGCCACACCAGGCACCCCAGGCACTCCAGGATCTGACGGAACCCCAGCCACACCTGGCACCCCAGGCACTCCAGGATCTGACGGAACCCCAGCCACACCAGGCACCCCAGGCACTCCAGGGTCTGACGGAACCCCAGCCACACCAGGCACCCCAGGCACTCCAGGATCTGACGGAACCCCAGCCACACCAGGCACCCCAGGCACTCCAGGGTCTGACGGAACCCCAGCCACACCCGGCACCCCAGGCACACCAGGCTCTGACGGAACCCCAGCCACACCAGGCACCCCAGGCACACCAGGCTCTGACGGAACCCCAGCCACACCAGGCACCCCAGGCACCCCAGGCACTCCAGGATCTGACGGAACCCCAGCCACACCAGGCACCCCAGGCACACCAGGCTCTGACGGAACCCCAGCCACACCAGGCACCCCAGGCACACCAGGCTCTGACGGAACCCCAGCCACACCAGGCACCCCAGGCACTCCAGGGTCTGACGGAACCCCAGCCACACCAGGCACCCCAGGCACTCCAGGATCTGACGGAACCCCAGCCACACCTGGCACCCCAGGCACCCCAGGCACTCCAGGGTCTGACGGAACCCCAGCCACACCTGGCACCCCAGGCACTCCAGGATCGGACGGAACCCCAGCCACACCTGGCACCCCAGGCACTCCAGGGTCTGACGGAACCCCAGCCACACCAGGCACCCCAGGCACTCCAGGGTCTGACGGAACCCCAGCCACACCAGGCACCCCAGGCACTCCAGGATCTGACGGAACCCCAGCCACACCTGGCACCCCAGGCACTCCAGGATCTGACGGAACCCCAGCCACACCAGGCACCCCAGGCACACCAGGCTCTGACGGAACCCCAGCCACACCAGGCACCCCAGGCACACCAGGCTCTGACGGAACCCCAGCCACACCAGGCACCCCAGGCACACCAGGCTCTGACGGAACCCCAGCCACACCAGGCACCCCAGGCACACCAGGCTCTGACGGAACCCCAGCCACACCAGGCACCCCAGGCACTGCAGGATCTGACGGAACCCCAGCCACACCAGGCACCCCAGGCACTCCAGGATCTGACGGAACCCCAGCCACACCTGGCACCCCAGGCACTCCAGGATCTGACGGAACCCCAGCCACACCAGGCACCCCAGGCACACCAGGCTCTGACGGAACCCCAGCCACACCAGGCACCCCAGGCACACCAGGCTCTGACGGAACCCCAGCCACACCAGGCACCCCAGGCACACCAGGCTCTGACGGAACCCCAGCCACACCAGGCACCCCAGGCACTCCAGGGTCTGACGGAACCCCAGCCACACCAGGCACCCCAGGCACTCCAGGATCTGACGGAACCCCAGCCACACCAGGCACCCCAGGCACTCCAGGGTCTGACGGAACCCCAGCCACACCAGGCACCCCAGGCACTCCAGGATCTGACGGAACCCCAGCCACACCAGGCACCCCAGGCACTCCAGGGTCTGACGGAACCCCAGCCACACCCGGCACCCCAGGCACTCCAGGATCTGACGGAACCCCAGCCACACCTGGCACCCCAGGCACTCCAGGATCTGACGGAACCCCAGCCACACCAGGCACCCCAGGCACACCAGGGTCTGACGGAACCCCAGCCACACCAGGCACCCCAGGCACTCCAGGATCTGACGGAACCCCAGCCACACCCGGCACCCCAGGCACCCCAGGCACTCCAGGGTCTGACGGAACCCCAGCCACACCTGGCACCCCAGGCACTCCAGGATCGGACGGAACCCCAGCCACACCTGGCACCCCAGGCACACCAGGCTCTGACGGAACCCCAGCCACACCAGGCACCCCAGGCACTCCAGGCACACCAGGCTCTGACGGAACCCCAGCCACACCAGGCACCCCAGGCACTCCAGGGTCTGACGGAACCCCAGCCACACCAGGCACCCCAGGCACTCCAGGATCTGACGGAACCCCAGCCACACCTGGCACCCCAGGCACTCCAGGATCTGACGGAACCCCAGCCACACCAGGCACCCCAGGCACACCAGGCTCTGACGGAACCCCAGCCACACCTGGCACCCCAGGCACTCCAGGATCTGACGGAACCCCAGCCACACCAGGCACCCCAGGCACTCCGGGAACTGATGGGACCCCAGCAACACCAGGCACCCCAGGCACTCCAGGCTCTGACGGAACCCCAGCCACACCAGGCACCCCAGGCACTCCAGGATCTGACGGAACCCCAGCCACACCAGGCACCCCAGGCACTCCAGGGTCTGACGGAACCCCAGCCACACCAGGCACCCCAGGCACTCCAGGAACTGATGGGACCCCAGCCACACCAGGCACCCCAGGCACTCCAGGATCTGACGGAACCCCAGCCACACCAGGCACCCCAGGCACTCCGGGAACTGATGGGACCCCAGCAACACCAGGCACCCCGGGCACTCCTGGATCTGACGGAACCCCAGCCACACCAGGCACCCCAGGCACTCCGGGAACTGATGGGACCCCAGCAACACCAGGCACCCCAGGCACTCCAGGGTCTGACGGTACCCCAGGAACACCAGCCACACCAGGTACTCCAGGCTCTGACGGTACCCCAGGTTCACCAGCCACACCAGGCACTCCAAGTGGACGATGCCGCCAACGACAAAGGGGACAACCAGGAACCCCAAGCACTTCAGGGTCAGACAACACTGGCGTAGCCATACCAGGTGCCGAAGGCAGGAAACCAGGAAGATACCCAGTAGGAAGGCTTTGCGTTTGCTGGGAAAATCGCGACGACATTCCATGGAATGTACGCAAACAAATTGGTTTCTAAACCTTAAAATTGACGACTACAGAATAGGCTAAAAAAACACGAAAATTTGATACGATTGTATAATTTACATATTTATTTATATGATGCACGACTGAAAAACCCTATCATAATAGGCAAAAAAAAATATAATAAATTTTATATCTGTTAATAAAAATATAGTGTTTTTATTTAATAGTAGGCACCTATTTCCTAACGCCAGAATTCTGAAACGTTAGTCAAGATTGAGCTTCCCTTACATGCATAATTTTATAGGTCCCTAATATTTAGAATCTAATATTTTTAGTGCAGAAATTTTGGGCCACGATGGTGTAGTGCTTGTTTCACGTATGGTGCCACGATGGTGTAGTGTGTTGAACATGTTTTCTGAAGCGTGCACGGATGGCTTCCCACCCATTATGAGTAAAAGGTGTGCCTCATTGTTTCACAGATGCCGAGGCAGTCCGAATAGCATTACCAGAGTGATAAGTGATAGATGGGACTCGTCACTGCTAAAAGTGTGGATAAACAGATACACGAGAATGTAATTTTTTCGCGCCATTTTGTCATGATAAGTTAACGCACACAAACACACATAGTTACACTACACATTGGAATTAAAACTTCATTGCTTGCTTTTTGTTTACCCGCAATTGTCCGTGCACCCACTGGCTGGGCCCGCCGATAAAAAAATATAGGTAGGTCCTGGACTCAAGCGAGATTCGATACCGCGACCTTTCACAATCCGGGTGACTGCTCTTCAACCGAGCTACCGAGGCCGTTAACAGACGACAGAGAGAGAACGTTCACTTATCCAATAGCTAGTTTCATCTTAATCGAAAGTTAAATATTTGCAAAAATATTTATTTCGGATGTTAAAGGCGCTTGCCTATAACATTGATGAAACAACGTTGGCTTACAACGTGTAATACAGTAGATAACTTCGCCAGGTCTGTTAGCGGCCTCGGTAGCTCAGTTGGAAGAGCAGTCACCCGGATTGTGAAAGGTCGAATTTTTCTATAAACTAGAAAAATTCGACCTTCTCTCTTCTGTATCTTGGCCTAATTTTGGATCACAATCTAAATTGGAACCCACACATAGAAGAAATTAAAACTAAATTAATTAAATTCAATCAGTTTATTGCACTCCATAAGTATAATAAAAGTCTTAAAATTAGATACATAGCACATTTATGGGTCCGGATTGGACATGACAATTTATAGAGGGCACTATACTTCCACATTTTTAACATTATTAAACTACTTAAAAAATGGTTGGCAAGAGTCGGTATTAACTATATTTACTAATATTCTAATTAGCTTTTTTTGCATTGTGAATAATTTCGGAGAGTCGGTGCTATTTCCCCACATCATATCTCCCTAGCTAAGCCACGCATAAGCGTATGCATAGTATGTCACTAATGCAGTTTGTAAATCCGTTGTCTTTTAAATTTCATAGAGAGCATAGATAAACTTGGACAATTTAGACTTAATTTTTTTGATGTGTGACTTCCAATTTATATTACAATCAATTATTATACCGAGTAAAGTAAATTCTTGAACAACATCCAGTTTTATACCATTTGAGAGATAATTTATATTTAGTGGTTCTTTTTGATAGGGTTGAAAAGTCATGATTTTAGTTTTAGTGAAATTAATTTCTAGATCGTGGTTATTCATCCAGTTTATCGTTTTCATCAGTATTGCATCTAGTTTTTCGTTTATATCACTACTCTTTGGGGTTGATGTAAGTATTGTAATATCGTAGGCGAATAATATACATGGTTCTTCTATAGTTTTGGGCGAATCGTTGATGTAAATAAGGAACAATAAACAGCATAGCACACTGCCTTGTGGAATAGATGCATTTATTATTTTACCATCAGAGCGAACTTTTCTAATTTCTTCAGCTAGATCATCAAAATATTCAATTTCTACAAATTGCTATCTGTTTGTTAAATACGATTCGAACCACATAAAAGCTATTCACAGTAGACGTAGGCACACTTCACATTTACTCACACTCACCTCCATATTCATGCTCATTCATGCACACGTTCACAGTCTCCACACATGGGCATTGTTGTTTTCTGTTTTTATTTGTTTCGCTTGTGATGTAATTATACTGTTTTTTTTTCTTGCACGTGTTAAAGACGAACACACAGGCTCTGCCAGAATACCAGCGTCTCTGCAGTCCTGTACTGCAGCGGCATGTGCTGAGGCAGGGACCTGATTGACCCGCTTCTGTATTTTTTCTTTTTCTTCTAATTGTTTATTAAAATTGTTTCTTGTATCCTTAATATTTTTCGTTCCTTGTACTGTTGGGTTAATAAAATATTTTCTATTCTATTCTATTAATCTATTCCACGGATACCTATTCCATGTATTTTTTTAAGAAGAATGTCAAATTAAACTTTATCATATGCTTTCGTCATGTCTAATAATACTCCTACTGGGTATTGCTTATTGTTTATAAGATCAACAATTTGTGGTATGCATTTGTAAATTGCTAAGACGGTAAAACGTTTCTTACAAAAACCATTTTGACTGTCATTAAAGATTTTAAATTTTTCACAGAAATTATACACACGGTTGCACATGGCTTTTTCAATTATTTTGGAAATGGTAGGTAATAAGGCAATAGGACAGTAACTATCTAGGTTTTTTGTCGTTTTTCTTAAATACAGGTTTGTTTAATGACTTTTTAAATTTTTCAGGAAAAGTTCCTTCTGTAAAAGACTGATTAATGAGTATACTAAGTGGAAAAGATATTCCATCGCACAGCATATTATTAACTTTGATGGAATTCCATCGATCCCAAAACCAATTTAATTTTTTTATTGTTTTACTATCTTAAATACTTCACTGATATCCACGGGTCTAAGGTAAAAACTGTTTTTAGTAGGGTTTTTTATTAACGTCCCTAACCGGAACATTGCGTTACAAGGCCAAATGTTTTCCACATAAAATCCAATAAATCATTTATAATTCATTAAACAACACACTTTTGTACAAGAGTGTGTTGTGTGCGGCTCCGAAAATATATAATAAAGTGCCCAGATATATAAGAGAACTTAACTTTGCCATGTTCAAAAAGGAGCTTAAGAAATTCTTATTGAATAAATGTTATTATAGTTTAAATGAATTTATTAATTAGTTGACATAAGTAATAATATTTGATACCATTTATTTAATTTAATTTATTTAATTAAATTGTGGACATACTGACTTACAGTTTACCCAAAACGCCAGTATGTCAAAATTAATAATTACAAATTAAAAATTAATACATGCAGTAAATCAAAAATAACAATTATATCAAATACATATGTCAAGCAAATACAATGAATATACAATCAAATACAAAACAAAAGTCAACTAAAACAATAATGGATCACAAGATGTCAAAATAAGTAAACTTAACATCTTATAAAAATAAATTCACACAAAATTAAAATTACAAATGGATTGATCATACAATATTAGATATTTTTTTCATTCATCAGCATGCTTATATACAATATTTCTTTTGAACATACAAGCCCAAAGCGGTCCGCAAATAGGTCAATACTATAGTCATGGGCGAGCATATCTCCAATCATACGCAGAGCACGGGTAGTGGGTGCATGAGCGGCATACGAGGTGCGTGCTGGAGGCCGTCGCAATAGGCGCGGCGGTCGTCGCGGTGCTACCGTCCCCCCCTCATCCCAACACAGACGCTTGGGAGTCATCAGCTCCACCTCACCGAGTATAGTAGGGCTATCAGCTTTATTGTGTATTATTGCGAGATAATACTTGATGAGCTGCATGAATCTCCTTAATTTTAGGGTGTCCATATCGACCATGCCCGTTACAAACAAAGACGGATACAAGAATGGATAGTATCCATACTTTTTCTTGTACAACCAACGAGCATACTTCCTTTGCACCCTCTCAACCATCAGAAAATACTTTTCTTCATGCGGGTTCCAAACTATTGCACCAAACTCTAGTTTACTAAGCACATAAGCGTTGTACAGCACTTGCAACTCGTTGATCATCAAACTGTGCAGAAGTCCTTAGTATAAAGCCCAGTGTTTTATTAACAGCTTTACAGATTGTCGACACGTGTTTGTGAAAGTCCAATTTAGAGTCCATTACTAAACCTAGATCGCGAATGTCATTTACCCTTGCCATTGGTGCGTCATGAATATTATATGAGTTAATGAGAGAACAGAGTTTACGTGTTTAAGTCATTATTTTACATTTGTCAGTATTAAACGGAAGATGGTTTTGGCTACTCTGATGATATCGGCTTGCAAAGCAGAATCAGACACAGTACCAACTCCTAAACATAATCTTAGGTCGTCTGCAAACAGGAGACATTTCGATGAGACAACACAGCTTGGCAGATCATTTATGAAGATGAGAAAGAGCAGTGGTCCTAAGGTACTACCTTGGCTTACGCCGGATCTGGTGTAGTATTTACCAGACTCAAAACCATCCACCCTTACGAACTGACGCCGATTTCTCAGGTAGCTAGAAAATAATTGTAGGAGATTTTGAGCAAATCCAATTTTTGCTAACTTTTGCAGTAAAATATCATTATCCACTAGATCAAACGCTTTTTTAAAATCAAAGTAAGCAGTATCTACCTGCCTACCAGCGTCCATTTCCGCATAAACATAGTCCACATGAGCTACCAGATTAGAAGTAGTAGAACGAGCCCTACGGAAACCATGTTGACAATCATGTAAGGAATTTTGAATTTGCTTGTTAATGAGGCAGCTCAGTATTGTCTCAAAGATCTTGGCGAATACTGACAGAACTGCAATTGGTCTAAAGTTTGAAACATTGTTTCCGACTTCACCTTTTGGAACCGGCGTTACTCTAGTTAGTTTGAAAGCTTCAGGATATGCAGAGAGTCTTAAGGCTAAATTATAAAGATACAATAGTGGCGTCACGAGAGCCGAACTGCAATCTTTTGCAATGAATACAGGGATGGCGTCGGGCCCACCTGATGACCTTGGCTTAAGACGTCTTACTGCAAGCCTCAAATCTTTCTCCTCGATCTGCCCGATACACACGCAAGCACTATCGCCACATGTACCGGGATGCTTCTGTGGGGTTCAAACGGGGCACCTCAGGCAGGAATACTGAGCCAAAATATTCAGCGAAAGCGTCAGCTGCGGCCTGGCCCACCACCGGCTCCCCACGAAGCAAATAAGTACCTACAGATCTTCGGTCCTTCTTTTTGTCTCTTACATATGCCCAAAATTTTACTGGGTCGTCAATAATATTATTTTGCGTCAATTTTAAGTGCTGCTTATACGCATTGTCAACTAAATTTTTGACATGCCACCTATAAAATTTGATCATTTCTCTATTAAACTCCTTACCTTCAGCTTTATATCTTTTTAAATGCAAATGTTTCAGTTTGATATAATTTATAATTTCTTTTGAGTACCATTTCGGGTAAACGTATTTACTATGCCGAGGAAGAGGACGTTTATGCGGGACAAATCTACTAATACAACTGCACAGCTCGCTGTGAAACAGTTCAACAGCCAAGTTTAAATCAGTTGTCGCAAGCACATTCGACCAATCCAGGTCCCCTATAGCTGCATACAGTCCTTGATAATCAGCCCTGTGCCAGTCCCAATCGGCGTTGGATCCCAAGTTCGGGGCGGGCCGAGGCAAGGTCGGCGGCAGCGCTGACGAGAGTGGGAACTTAATTGTAATCTCTAGCGGAGGATGGTTTTTATCTATAGATACTAGTGGCTCAGCACCCAGGAGAACCTCAATCAGATCAGGATCACAGTTGCTCAGGACAAGATCTAACATGCCACCATGACTATTTAGTATATTGCTATGCTGTTTGAGGCCACATAGATCACAAAACAAATCTAGATTGATTTTTACATTGGCGCTACATGAATTAAGATTAATATCTCCTACAACTAAAACATTCAGGGTTGCATAGGTCATAATTACATTTTCTATACACATTTTGATATGTTATGGATACAGCTTTAATTTTGAAACCAACACGCTCACGTACTTTTTTCTTTACGAAAGTTCTGACGCCACGGCTTTACACAGATATCCTCCGCCCAATTTGAAGGCGCCATGACACTTTCCGCACATTTAGACGGGACACCGAGCTTAAATGATGCGTATCGGCCACGGGATTTCAAAACTTCTACAGTGCAGACATCAGTACCACAAATGGAATTCAGATGAGCAAGAACCTGCTCAGCCGTAGTGCCTTCTTGAACATAAAATAGATGGAAATATCTCTACCTTTCAGAGGCATGAAGTGTCGCTGTCCCCGGCGCTGCAGTACCTCTACGGGCGCCAGTAAGTGACGAACGTACTCGTCCTCGCTTCACCTTGATGCAGGTTAATGACTAATTTATTGTTGGGATTGAATTTATTGTTTATTTTATGAGACTGACATGTTAATGTACTACGATAATTTCGTTTCAAATGTATTACTAGATAGATTTGTGTAGACCACAACACATATTATAATTCCATGATTTGAATAATTAAAAATGTATCTGATTATTTGTATACCCTGTGACGGTTGTTTATGGCGGTTATTATTGTGATTAACATCTATTCTATTTACCTATAATCACAAATAAAGAAATTTTGAATTTTGAATTTTGAAAAATTTTGAAAACTTTGGACTACTTAGTTTACTGGCCTGTTGGCGCAATGGCAGCGATCCTGCCTTTAGCGCCGGAGGTCGTGGGTTCGATCCCCACCCATGACAAATATTTGTGTGAAGAACATTTGTATTTGTTGTGTGTCTGGGTGTTATTATCTATTTAAGTATGTATTTAGTAACATTTAAGTATGTTTATCAGTCTCTGAGGCCCATATTACAAGCTCAGCTTAGTTTGGGGTCAGATGATCTTGGTGTGAATTGTCCCAGATATTTATTTATTAGTTGAAATTTGGGGAACAGCAACTAAATCCAATCTAAATTTAATACAAATAGCTCAAAATAAACTTATAAAAACTTTATTCAATTACGATTTTCGTACGCCCACTGAAAAGATTTACGAAGAGACAAAATGTTTTACTATTAGGCAAACTTACATATATTATACAAGTATATTAATTCACAAAATATCACACGAACAGATACATACAATAATATCATTCAGTAAAAAACATCAAACCCAAAAAATGAAACTACGCAATGCAAACTATTCAATATCAAGACCGCCTAGAACAAATTACGGGAAAAAAACATTGAGTTTGAGGGAGTAATAATTTATAATAAACTGCCAACAGAAATAAAAGAATCAAAATCAGTTGCAAGCTATAAAAGAAGACTTAAAATGTACATTTTGGAAAATAAAATATTATAATCGTAAATTTTAGTAAAAATAAATAAACACATAAATAAAAAAATATATAAGTAGTACAAATAAAGCAACAATTAATTTACAATATGAGTACTTCTCCGCACATGCCATATCCACAATACAAGTACGCTCAAATTATTTGTTCATCCGTGTTTGCCTTGTACTGCGAACAAAAGACGAAGAAACCTGTGTGAGCGCGTGCGCAATGAGTATGCTACCGACGCGCGACGCGCGACGACATGTATAGTTTTTATTATGTGTCTCCTACCCGTTATATTGCAATAATTTTAGCAATCTGTGTGTGCTCGCTATGTTAAATCATTATTTTATAAAAAAAATCAATGTTTTTCTCAGGAAGTGAATTAGTGTAATTCTTTTTGAGAAATAAAGTTCTTAAACCAGAAACCAGAAAAATGGACGCAATACATGAAACATGCCACTGTAGGTAATTGGTCGTCAGAGCGGAACTCCCTTTTTTTCGATTCAATGGTTTAGGTGTTTATTTTTTGATAATGGTCTTGCGAAAAATAAATTTTATGGATATTTTCTAGAACCTGTGCAATTTTATACATGATTTTATGTTCTTTATTCGCCCATAAAAAAATCCGCAACCTTAACACTTTCAGCGGAGCGGCCTGACTCATATATTGACGTGATATGTCACACTCTTAATCCATACATATTTAATGGACGTTTACAGACGTTCTGTATATAATACAAAATAGGAGGGTTTGTATTATGACACGAGCGTCTGTATACGTTAGAAGTCACAGAGTGTGAGGCGACAGACCAAAACAGCGCGCGTGCCCTTCCCGCTTGCGGCTTACTGAGGTGACTAAATACGTCATGCAATACACGAGGCGACGTGTCTTGAGGTTTTGTGACTGTTACGTAAGTGTAAATGCATGTGTGAGTACCTTTGTATAAAATAGGGTGAAAATGTATGTGGTGCGGCGCTAGAAACTTGGAAAATCACACTGATACGGCGCAGTGACGTAGCTAATAGAATTTGGTATAGGCGACGGACGTAGAAGAACGTTCTGCGAATAAATGCATACCTTTGGTCGACGTGACTGTACGTTGAGCCACTTCATGCACTCACAAAATGACGTAAAGAAACGTTGCCCCGCTGAAAGTGTGCAATTTTTAAACGAATCATTAGTGGGTGAAATGTGAAAAAAAACAGATTTTATAAATAAATAGGTATTCGTCTTTGAATTCTTTAGTGACTGTGCTAAATTTTCATTTTCAACAGACGGCATTCAATCATCCCGAAACTAGAACGTTGCTCAGCGCGTAATGGAACGTACTTACGTTTACACCAAACTCTTTGCAGCGTATGACGACACGCCCCGTCACCCAGCCAGTCGCGCTTTTAAGACCTGCACCCCTAGAAAAGTGGCAAACGCTCGGAAACGAATCGAACTTCGCCTTCGCTAACGCTTTGTCGCAAACGCTAATAGATTGTTAGCCAAGATGCACGAAACGCGGCGAACGCTAGTTCTCTTCTAACTTTCGCTAAAATAAGAATTTTGTCTTTGGTTTCGCACGACGCCAGCCTGACGAAATGTCAAAATCGAAGAGTTTGACGTGACGTATGTTTGAAGTTGTTGTTATTAAAATATTTTCAGTGTTTTTAAACCACTTTAAAGTGTATTTGTATTTGTGAAGTTAATAGGTGTGCAGCCCACAATATTTTTAGAGCATGCATTGTAATAAAAAACTCACAAAATACTAAATTTCAAAAGACAACACCAGCTGATTGAAAAATCGCCATTTTGTTACGTTGGCGTCAAGGGGCCGGCGTTCGCTAACTATCGTAGCGTTGAAACGCTCATGGGGCGTAGTCGCTTGTCAAAAAGTGCCACTTGGCTGTATTTAGCGAACGACTAATGTTTTGTTTTATCTATTAGGAAAAAAATATACACTTGGCTACCAATCTATGATTCTATACGATTAAGTCACGTGACATGTCGATCGACGATTATTTTCCATACAAATCTTTACGCGTTTTCGTTCAACGTTTGACACTTGGCTAGACCAGCTGCTGTTCAAACCTAAGCGGTATTCGCTGACGCTGTGGGCAGCGGTACAATACAGCGCGGGTGTCACTCAGGTATTTAGTATTAAGTTCCGCGGCAAAACGAACCGCTACCCACAGCGGCAGCGAATACCGCTCAGGTCTGAACAGGGTTTTGCAAATATATAATATGTTTACTTTATGGTCGCGCTCAGGCGCTTACCAACGTTGGATTTGCGTCAAATTTTCATCACGAAAATGTGTTTCTTTTTCCTTCAACACTTATCATTTAAATTGGAATATATTATCTCTTCATTTTACTAAACATTGTAGGAGACACATTATTTTTTAATTGTTTTCCCTTGTAGCAATGTAGATACATTGTGACATTATCAAATTTGATTATTTTGCAAGTCTAGACGGCAAGAAACTTTCACCAGTAAAAGAAGCTACTTTGGGTCCATCTGTGAAGTAAGCCAACTCCATTCCGATTCCTTTGACTTTTTCATGATCATCGTACAGGTTAAGTTTGGATATTTTCTGATTCTGCGTAAGTAGTAAATGGTTTAATTATTTTACAAATGAATTTTAAAGTTACGCTATGTGTAGTGTTTGTGTAAAAGAGAAAGAAGTATTCTGTCGTCTCCTTCGCACACTTGGATCCATAAAGCAATTATCCCCTTATACTTGCTGAAAATAAAACAACAATTAGCAAGTCATTACTGTTATTCTCAAAATCACTGTGAATTTTCCAACTGAGCTCTATACGATTCCCTTATAATGTCATCCAATTTATTCCTCGTATTGTAAAGATTCTTCCTCAGCTTCACAATTATTCTATCAGCGATATTCTCAGTGACTTCCGGAAATTCAATGACGATCTTCCTTTTTATTTCTGCGAATGGTTCTTCGTTTATTTCATCTGCGGTTACGACTTCATCACTGTTTTTATTTTCAATAGTCTCACGAAGGTCCGTAGCGAAGTTTTGCAGGAACTCTTCTAATGTAACCTTGACTTTTTCCATCTCAGCAATCGTTAGGTTCTTGTATTGGGAATTCACGTACTGTGCCATTACCTGGAACGAAAGCAGAAAAAAAATTATCAACGTCAAATGGTTAAGATCACATAGGCTGGTTCTTTGTGCTCCACGGACTTACTTAACACTTTGCTTAGTGGGAAAGCAGGTGATTAGTAGGAGCGAGTGATTAGTGCAAGTGTGTGGTGCAAGTAGTGTCCAATTCTGTTTAGTGGATGTGTACATATAGATATATATATGTGTGTGTGTTAGTTTATATCGGACACCTTCAATGTTTTACTTAGGGTCCTTTCAATTTAAAAGTTCATATTTTACATACTCCTGCACACATTTTTATGGTAAATCTTCCGTCTACTTCGCCATTTTTTGCAAGTTTTGCAAATCGCTAGAACTAAACACTAAGAACTGCTTTCCAGACAGTGTTTAGTGACAGGCACGCTGCGAGTGAGGGGGAAGGGAGGCGCGCGGGACGAGGCACTCGCAAATAAATAGATCGGCTTCTATTCACTTCACTGCGCAGTGTACTGATCACTCGCACTAAACAATCGCTGTCCACACGTGTTTTCTACTAAAACTAAGCACTTGCACTGACTACTAAGCAAAGCCGGCCTATACGTAGGTACGGCTCGCACAACTAATGTCGCGCAAACCATCGAGCGTCATGTTCGCAATGTGGTTGGATGCTCATCACCAGATAATATGTGCTAGTTAAGTGATTCTAGGAGAAAATCTAAAATCAAAACGATCAAAAACAACTTAATAATCATGTAAGGCACTTGACGGCACGATTGGCGTAGTGTGCTGTAGCACGGTTTCTCGCCTCGATTTCCGTAATGTCCCGGGTTCGATTCCCGGTCGGGTCAATTCAGGAAACGATCTTTTCTGAATTGACTCGGGTCTGGGTGTGCTGGGAGACGCCCCTAGCTTATTTCCTTGTGTGGTACCTCGTAACACAGGGATTTAATAATCCCTACTTCGAGACCATTACAAGAGGTGTGTTGTCTGGCGCATATTTATATTCATTATATATATGTATATATATATTTAAAAAAATGTCTAGGATTACTAGATCACCCAGAAAAAAATATAGAAATTTTAGGAGCCATGGAATTGATTGTATCAACCCATTGACCGCCAGCGCCGTAAAACATAATCTTACCTCGGACGCGAAGCGTATTTCAAACTAAAATTTAGTCTCGATACAGTAGTGATGTGACACACTATACAAAACTTGGAAGTAAAAATAATAAAATCATTGAAATTGTTTGAGTTTTCTTATTTAAAACCCTGAAAAACCATTCAATATGCATTAGTTACAAATCAGATATGTAATTTGACAAACTTTTCTATATTATACTTTCAAGTTTTCCTAAAAAAAAACCCGAATTCATCGACATCTTGGCGCAACTAGTCGACGCTTTAAAGCGTCAATAGGGATCAGAATTAGCCAGTTTATACGGAGATTCATAATCATAGCGATGTGCATAGTTATGTGTTGGTAACTTATCGTTTTTTTTGTATAATATAGTAAGATGTAAAATAAAACGGTCAATGAATGAAGACTACACAACAACACAACTTGTGTTTGTACTTCAAACGATTGCTTGATGAGAAAATCCGCTTGTTTTAAATATTATGTTAATTGTTGTAATGAATCATAATGTAACTGGTGGTTTTAATTATTTTATTTCTATAAAAAATAACAATCACACTGAAATAAAATGACTTACATCCGTAAACTCGCGGAATTTATATTTTTTAAATTTTGTCTAACCCGACATTCCGTTATTTTACAGCAGTCGTGATCATGGGATGACTCAGATGTTATTTAAAATAGAATATCATTTATTTCAGGCAACAAATTACATTTGAAAATCTTAACTAAACATAATTGGCCCATAGGTAAATACCTTAAAAACGAACATACATACGTATATATAACACAATATAATTAACTTATTTAAACACACGTAAGGTCCATCGGCGACGTGCGACGCATCACTATGCTTGGCGACCTCTGTAAAGTATCCCAACAGGTGGGTCTTAAAATGAACATGGACAAGACGAAGGTAATGTCAAACGTCCATGTCACACCCGTACCAGTAGTTGTTGGGAATCGGACAAATTATCCGTCTGGATAGGTCAAACTTCGATAGAGAGGTGGCGCGACGAATCCAACTCGGCTTGGCCGCGTTCGGGAAACTGCACATTTTTAAGTCCAATATCCCACAGAGCCTGAAGACCAGTCTTCGAGCAGTGCGTGTTACCAGTGATGACCTACAGTACTGAGACGTGGTCCTTGATAGTTGGCCTTTTGAATAAGCTCTGGGTTGCACAGCTCTCTATGGAGAGAGCTATGCTTGGAGTATCTTTGCGCGATAGGATCCGCAACGAGAAGATCCGCAAAAGATCGAAAGTTACCGACATAGCTCATCGCATAGCCAAGCTGAAGTGGCAATGGGCTGGCCACATCGCTCGCAGAACTGATGACATGGATGAAAGGTTCTTGAGTGGCGACCACGAACTGGGAGACGCAGCGTGGGCAGGCCTCCTACCTGGTGCAGGTTGCGGGAAGCCGTTGGATGCGTACGGCCCAAAGCCGCTCGATGTGGCGTTCGATGGGGGAGGCCTATGTCCGTGTTCCACCGTTATCCGGGTTGATTTGGTTTATAAGTCGATGTTTTCCATAACCGAAGAGTTAGTTCTGGCCAGATTTAAACTCGGGACCACACAATCCATGATCCGAGTTGGTGTGCTAAACCACCAGGCCACGACGACGCTCTCCTACTGTTTTATTCATGTTTTTTTCGATACAACGGCGAAATTGAGGCAAATTTCAACAATACTACCTACTATGAGTTTACCTTCAAGTAAACTGCGATAGTTAAGATTTATTTGGTTAATCATTTTTATTTATTTAAGTTTTGATTTATTGCATGTCACATGGAATAAGATGACAATATAAGGACTACAGTACATATGACGCCCTGTACAGCTCATTTGCCGCCAAACTTTGCGTAAAGTATTTTTCTACGATAATACAATGTAGGTACAACTATTAATAATGTTGGAGTCGGTGTCAGCCAAGATAGGTTCGTGTTGGCAACCCCAACATGTAATTTTTGTGTGTTGGTGCAACTGATGAATTTTTGTGTTGTCATCACCGTCTTGCGGCCTTCCGCTCTCTTGTAATTGAATCCTTGTGAAGAATACACGCATTTCACCTCACGGACCTCTTTTACTAATATCAGCCCCTATCGAGTTACAGTTATATTCCACCCAAATTTGTACATGGTCCTTCGTATGGTGAGGTACCGTGAGTGTAAATTTAGAAGTGCAAAGTTGTGCAGGACAGTTTTAAACGTCGCCGTCGTGGTTGCAGGCTCCACATGTTGTGTGAGCCACTATCAAGAACGTCGACAGCTGAAGCCGCCAACGGTATTATTCAACAATTGCAGGTCTACGCAGTTATGCGGGACAGTTTTACATCGCCGTCGTGGTTTTAAGCTCCACGTGTTGAGTGTCAGCCACCATTATCAAGAAGGTCGACAACTGAAGCCGCCAACTGCATATTTAACAGTTGCAAGTATACCTACGAGAAAATTTGCAGCATTTATTTTCGCAATTTTGTAAGAAAAGGACAACAGCAGAGCTCAGTGGAAGTACATTATATTACACGTATCGCCGTGAAGTTGAAGTTCTAGCTATTCAAGACTGTCAAGATAGTTTCGCTACTCCCCGTATCCGCAAACGGCGCTGCGCGTGAAGATCATCGTTTCCCGCCTGTTGGATTTTTGTGACGCCATTCATCGTAACGGCTCTTCATTGGTCGTGTGTGCAGTGACGCTACGTCGTCATTGGTGCAAGTTTCAGAGCGCACAGCTATTGGTTGGCGAAGTGGCGCCACCATCAACAGCCCAGTCTGGCTGGTATGCGTATGCGTTATTCAACTTACTAACGCCATTTTGGTTTGGATTCGCTGGGACTGGAACTTTAGTCGTAGTTATTGTTGAGTTTGTTATTAGTGTTTTTAATAAATTTGTGAATTGCCACTCTTGTAGTAATAGTGCATAATTTTAGATTTAGTGCAAGTGTCCGTCACGTCATTGTTAACAAAAATGACTGACAACAACGACCCTGAGTTAGCGTCTCTAATAAGGAAGCGTGCCGCCATCAAAGGCGCCCTTACGAAATACTTTAATCTTTTCACCAGTGAGGAAATTAGCATAAATCAGCATGTGTTGTGCATAAAAGAAGAAAGGCTGCGAGCCTCCTTTGAAAAATATGAAGCACTAAATCTCGAAGTATGTGCCATAGACCCGTCGCTCGACGACTATGAATTGGTAGAGGAACAGTTCGTGGCAACCTTATCAATTATAAAAGAGATGACTAGTGACTTTGAGAATGCTCCTGTATCAAAGACATCTAATGTTAGACCACTGAGTAGCTCAACGCGCTTACCCGAAATTAATGTACCTAAATTCACGGGTAAGTACTCAGAATTTAAGCCGTTCATAGGTCTTTTTAACGCGCTAATTGATAAAAATGTAAACTTAGAAGAAATACAAAAGCTATTTTATTTGCGCAGTTTTTTGCAAAATGAACCTTTTGATTTGGTAAAAAATTTGCCACTTTTACCTGAAAGTTACGATGAGGCCCGTAAAATTCTCAATGAACGCTACGATAATGTGTATAAAATTACGAATGAACACATAAATTTTTTATTAGATATCCCACCAATTGTAAAGTCTTCAGCACAGAATATTAGGCAGTTTGTATCTTTGTTTAAGCAACAATTAGGTGCTTTAAAAAATCTTAAACATGATGTATCTTTATGGGATCCTATAATACTTTGTATTCTAACTAGAAAATTAGATAATTATTGTAATAGGGAATTCCAAATGTTGCGTGATGAACCCACAACCAGCACCCTTATTGATTTTCTAGAAAGACGAGCCTTAGCACTTGAGAATGCGGAGAAACAGCAGGTACAGTATTCTACTGTCCCGAAAGCCACTTATGTGGCAACTGTGAATGGTGCAGCAGCTACTTCCATGAAGTCTACAGCAGCCTGCTTATTATGTAAGTCACCTCACAAATTATTTGCTTGTCCTAAATTTCAACTTCTTTCAGTTGTGGACCGACTTAAAATTGTCTCAGACAATAATTTATGTAAAATCTGCCTTAACAAGCATAGCAATAAATGCAGATTCTTTTTCAAATGTGACATCTGCAAAGAGAAGCATAATAAATTGCTTCATCAAGAGAAGATTCAATCTCCAGTAACTTTATTTTCAGAAGCTAGTGGCAGACAGGTTCTTTTACCCACTGCTCGAATTAAAATTACTGCGAGCAACAGGACTGAGTATCATGTTAAAGCCCTTTTAGATAGTGGCTCTCAAATTTCGTTCATTTCTAAAGAACTTGTAAACTTATTGGGTTTACAAACACAAACTGTCACTACTCCTGTTATTGGAATTGGCAACAACATTAAAAATGTAACTGAAAGAGTAAATTTAAAATTTCAGTCTCTAACAAATGACTTTGCCATCTCGGCTGTGTGCTTTATATTAGATAGCATCACTTCTAAACTACCTCAAAGAGGATTTTGTGTGGACAAGCTTGTTCTGCCACCAAATATTGAGCTGGCTGACAAAGATTTTAACATACCAAGTGTGATACATGTACTCATAGGAGCTGACATATTTTTCCAGGTGTTGCTGCCATCTGAGTCTCCAGCCAGTCTCCATGAGCAAGTGCAGGAGGAGGCAAGCACTGATGTCTCAACTGTTCCAGTACTTCGCACTCAATTTGGTCACGTAATAGCTGGCTCTTTGCCAGCCTTTCGGGGTTCAAAACAAGTAACTTCTTTATTTTGTACAGCTTGTGACAATACTTTAAATAATACTTTAGCTGAGTTTTTCAAAACTGAAAGCATTCCTGAACATTTTTCTGAATCTCTACCAGAACATGTTGCTTGTGAGAAAATGTTCAAAGATACAGCAACTTTAGATACTCAAAATAATAAATTTCAAGTAAATTTACCTCTCAAGTTGCCATTAGAATCCATTAATGAAAATCTAGGTAACTCATTTAATTTAGCACTGAAACGATTTTCTAACTTGGAACATAGACTTCAGAAAGATGATTTAGTGTATCAGCTTTACAAAGATTTCATTTATGATTATGTTGAACAAGGTCATGGTACCATAATAGACATCAGCCAATATGAACTCAATGTAGATCCTGTCTATTTTTTACCGCATCATCCTGTGCTTAGGTTTGATAAGAAGACTACTAAGTGTCGGGTTGTTTTCGATGGTTCCATGAAAACCAATAAAAAAGTGTCCTTAAATGACATGTTGTTGAATGGGCCTGTAGTTCAAAACGAATTATTAGACATTTTATTACTATTTAGAGTTGATGAATATATTTTCATAACAGATATAAAAAGCATGTTCAGGCAAATTTCATTGAATCCTATACACAGAGGACTTCAAAATATTCTGTGGAGGGACAAGCCTACTGATAATATTCAATGTATTCAGTTAAATACTGTATCATATGGACTAAAAAGTTCATCCTTTTTGGCTACACGTTGCCTTAAAGAACTCGCTATGAGGTTCCAAGAAGAGTTTCCTTTAGCTGCTTTCATTATTGATAATTCAGTCTACGTTGACGATGCTCTGGTTTCACAGAGCACTCCAGAACTTTTATTACAATCAAAGCAACAACTTTGTGACCTTCTTAATAAAGGCGGATTTCAGTTGCATAAGTGGGTTTCAAATTGCTCTGAGTTATTAAATGAAATTCCTAAGTCACAACAACATTTTGATGATATTGAATTGGAGGGTAGTAATACTTTCTTGAAAACGCTAGGTATGAATTATAATATTAACACTGACTCATTCATGCTTTCATGCCCCAAAGATCACAAAGTTATGCCTGCTACTAAGCGTGAAATATTAAGCTTTATTGGTAAATTTTATGACCCACTTGGTCTTGCTGGCCCGGTGGTGCTGAATGCTAAAGTGATCATGCAAAAGCTATGGCAGGCACACATATCATGGGATGAGCAGCCACCTGAGCACTTGCTAACTGCTTGGAAAGAATTTTACTACAGCTTAAGCATTATGCAGCCTATTCAAATATTGCGTTATGTTAATATAAGAAATGTATGCTCAATAGAAGTGGTAGGTTTCTGTGACGCCTCGAGTTCTACTGCTTATGGTTGTTGTGTTTATTTGCGTGTGATTGATATCAACGGTACTGTTAAGATTTCTTTATTATGTTCCAAGTCACGTGTGAATCCTCTTCGTCAAATTTTAACTGTACCAAGGCTTGAACTAAACGCAGCAGTGCTGCTTGCAAAGTTAGCTTCCAGAGTTTATAACATGTTGCAAACTAAGTTGAAGATTGACAAAGTGGTTTTACACTCAGATTCTCAAATTGTATTGGCTTGGATTAATACTAATATAAATACATTAAATGTCTATGTCGCTAACAGAGTTAAAGTAATAGTTCAGCTTACTCAGTCTTATACTTGGTCATATATAGGTACAGAGAATAATCCTGCAGATTGCTTGAGCAGAGGCATCCTGCCACACGAGTTACAGAACTATTATCTGTGGTGGGCTGGCCCAAAACATCTTCATAACAGTGAGTATAATATGGAGACTCCACCCGAGACCTCCTTTCCTTCTGGCTTACCTGAAGTCAGGGCTTCCTCTGCATTCTCAGGTGCTACTGTCTGTATGGTAAATGAGCAAAGTCTGTGTCTAGAGTTCTTAGATAAGTTTTCTGATATAAATAAAATGAAGCGTGTCTTAGCTTATGTACTGCGTTTTGTTAAGAATACAAGGTCTAAATCCCATAAAAAAATGTTAAATTATATAACTAGTGAAGAGTTAAATCACTCTTTATTACTTATTGTTAAATTTGAACAGCAAAAATATTTGCAAGATACTATTCATGATTTAAAACGTAATAATACCACAAAAGGTTCTTTGAAACAATTATGTCCTTTCATTGATGCCAATGGTCTAGTTAGAGTAGGTGGTCGATTAGAAAATGCATCTATACCATTTTCTCACAAACATCAAGTTATTCTGCCTAGACAATCTCGAATCACACATTTGATAATACAAAGTGAACATGTTAAAAACCTTCATGCAGGTCAGAGACTAGTCCTCTCAGCGATTAACCAAAGGTTTTGGATAGTACATGGTATAAACGAAGTAAAGAAAGTTATATTTAAATGCATAATATGTTTCAAATTAAAGGCTAACACAGCTAAACAGCTTATGGGATCTTTACCCCATGATAGAGTGAATATCACCAGACCTTTTCAGAAGATAGGTTTAGATTTTGCTGGACCGATAATGATAAAACAGAGTAGAATCAGAAAAGCTCTAGAAACTAAAGCTTATGTATGTGTGTTTGTATGCTTTGCTACCAAAGCCATACATTTCGAGTTAGCGTCTGATTTACGAACTGTAACTTTTCTAGCTTGCCTCAAAAGGTTCATTTCACGTAGGGGTCTCCCAACTGATATTTATTGTGATAATGCTTCCACATTTAAATGTGCTAATAGCCAATTAACTGAACTCTATAAGTTACAAAATTGTAAAGTTCATCAGGCGGAAGTTCATGACTTTTCGGCGCAGCAGGGCATACATTTTCATTTTCTGCCATGTTATAGTCCTACATTTGCTGGTTTAGCAGAAGCTGGTGTGAAAAGCATGAAGTTCCACTTGAAGAGAGTGGTACAAAAAACTTTACTTACTTATGAAGAAATGAATACTGTATTGTGTCAAATTGAAGCTATTTTAAACAGTAGACCTTTAATGCCATTATCAAACGATGTAACTGATTTTGCATGTCTTACTCCTGGTCATTTTCTTATAGGATCCGCTTTAAATACTTACCCTGAACAAGATGTGCACGATCAGAGGGATAAGTTACAATTTTGGAAAGTTTGTACTCAAATAAAATTTTCATTTTGGAAAGCCTGGCATAAAAATTATTTGAACATTTTGCAAACACGTAATAAGTGGAGAAGTGTACATTGTAATGTAAAAGTAGGTTCTTTAGTTATTTTGAAAGAAGATAATACTAGTCCCATGTTTTGGCCTTTAGCTAGAATTGTCAAGGTGTTTCCAGGTTCAGATAGTAAGGTCAGAGTTGTTGAAGTGCAAACTGCAAATGGTAAAACACATAAACGTTCAATTGTAAAAACTTGCCCATTACCTGTGGAATAGATCAAATATTGATTGGTACATAAGTTGTATTTCATAAAACTGTTTATCTACCACATAATACTAGTGTTTATAGTATACAACAATAGTGTAGTACCTACGCTGCACGCTGTTATAATGTAAGTAGTATTTAGTTTTCTTAGTTAAGTACCTAGTATAAATTCAATAAACCTGTTATGGATTTAGGTATAAGCTAGCAATTAGCAATATGTAGCCTAGTAAACTGTTTTAGTATATAAACTACTACCTAAGTATATTCTAAAAAATGTTAAAATTGTACTAAGTTCTCAAGAAGTAAAAATTTGCATTTGTGTTTAAAATTTGTCATGTGAATAGAAACATGTTGATGTTTTAACAGTTCCTATAAAGTTTTGAATTTTTAAGTTATTCTAGAAAAGAAACTTTCCTTATAATTACTTATATATTGTAATTTTTAAGTTAGATAGGCAGTATGTTGGCAACCCCAACATGTAATTTTTGTGTGTTGGTGCAACTGATGAATTTTTGTGTTGTCATCACCGTCTTGCGGCCTTCCGCTCTCTTGTAATTGAATCCTTGTGAAGAATACACGCATTTCACCTCACGGACCTCTTTTACTAATATCAGCCCCTATCGAGTTACAGTTATATTCCACCCAAATTTGTACAACTACCTACAAACATACTTAAACGTGAGATGTAAAAAAATGGTATATTGTAAGTTTGCTTCACCTTTTTTTGAAGTTGGTTTTTATTTTGTTTACATTTTTGCTTTTAAACTAACCTGTTTGAAATTTTCTATGAACCCGACCAAATCCACATTCTTCTGCAAGCTGAGGACGTGCTGGTCTACCTCCGTGGTTGCATAGTTCAGCGTGGTCTCCTGGTCTACTGGGTGGGTCGACGCGTGAGCCACCAGGGATAGTGCTAAGAGAAGAGACCCTGGAAACCAAAACTTCCAGTGTTATATTGATACGGCAACTGCCGTCTAAAGGCCCGTTCCAAATCGCTTTTTGCTGGGGGATTTACACCCTCGTCGAATAGAGAGAGACAAAAAGAGCTGCGTCTGACAGGTTAGGTGAATTTCATCGGGCTCAAAGCACCGGTAGAATTCGCACTTGTCAGAGTGATAAACGTCACCCGAACCCGTTCCGAAACAACTAGGAAACTGTCAGATGACAGGTCAACCTCGGTTTCACTCGGGGTCAATTTGGAACGGGTTGGATTTGATTTTCTACTACTACTCAGTGGGAAATTCCACTCGTTTTGGAACACAGCCTTATTCGGTAATTCAACGCTGTTTTTTTCAAAAATACGGTATACGGGAGTGTTTAGAACTTGTATCACATAATACGGCAATTTAACTTGCCATAAAAGCCCAATGAAAAACATCACAACTACCTACGAAAGTGAAAAATATATAATGAAACGATTTCACTGTGTCAGACGCCGCTCCCTGTTTTACAAGCTCTTAGGCCAGCCATACACAGACAGCTTGAGGCAGCTAGTATCAACAGCTTCAAGCTACGACTGCATAGTGAACTACAGTATTCTACGTACACACATATACGGAACCGCTCGAACAGTTGTGACTGCTTTGGGAAAATTTTACAGTAAATGCTACTTTGAGTGTAAAAAGCTAGTTACTCCTGGCTTAAACTGCTCGATTATGACAGCGCCGAATCTTTGTTTGGCATGTCACGTAACACTTCCATCATCTATTTAGTATTTAGGGTTTTTAAATGGATATGTGTGCTTAATATTTTGAATGTTTAATAACTTATAAAATGAAACTTTATGAATAAAAAATTATAATAATTAAGAACCAACTGATTACTCATAGAACTAGATCATAATAAAAATTATAGAACTGATAATAAAACTAACTTAACTAATAATATAACTAATAGAACTTACAATAAGAACTTGTAGAACTAATAAAAAAAACTTATACAACTAATAAAAATTAAAAATCATGTAACAATAAACAAGTCATAGTAATGGCTAATTTGTTTTAAGAAGAGCTGTCTCATTCTAATACAGGTTTCCAAACTTAAAAGGATGAGACCTATATTAAGCATTGAAATAGTGACTTGTGTTATGAATAAAGATTTTTGTAATTTTTTTTGGGCGGTTGGCAGCACGGTGAAATTTCACCGTGCGGTCGAGCAGTCGCCAGGCATACACTGACTGCTCGAGCTGTCGACTGCTCTCGCGCAGTTACCTCCACCCGCGCTCTTCATTACACGTCGCTGCTACTGATTTTAATGAAAGTGTGTCTTGTTGAGCAGTAATACCAACTGCTTTAGCTGTTATCAATGGCAGCTTCAAGCTGTTGACTATGACTGCAAGAACGGTCCGTGTATGTTGATCACTGGCTAACTGCTCGAGCTGTCCGTGTAAGGCGGGCCTTATTTTACCATAATAAAAGAACTATTTTGTATCTATAATCAATGAACTCATTGTTACAGGGGATTCCCTAAAGAGTGTTATCTATTAAAGAATTTGATTAATTAAAACTGAATCTCTAGCAACTGAATCTTTAAATAAATAAATAAATCCACACAGCGCCATCTAGCCCCAAAGTAAGCTAATTAAAGCTTGTGTTATGGGATACTAGACAACGGATAAACATACTTAAATACATTTTCTTTTTGTAAATACATACTTATTATACATAGGAGACACCCAGACCAGTACAAACAGACATGTTCATGCACACAAATGTTTGTATTGTGCGGGGATCGAACCCGCGACCTCTGGTGTAGTAGCCAACTTCTTAACCATTACACCAAGTCGGTCGTCAAATTTGTCGCTCTAGTAACTAGTTGGCGTGGAATGCAATGGTTGTGAAGGGACTTTAATTATAGAAACTTCTTACTGTAAGTACCTACTTAGAACTTTACAAGGTTTTGGCTGTTTTGGCATACACTAATCTCTAATAGCCAGCCAAGTTAATTTCTTAAACTGAGCGTAGCAAGCTATTTCGTCACCTAGAGCATTTGCCTGTAATGCGACGTTACAGAGTCGAGGATTATATTGGTAAGGGAGGAGGACCGCGCATTACAGTGTGCAATTTGTTGTTACAATGTGTAATATTTTGATACAATCACCCTGAAGTTTTGTGAGGCAGAATTGTAATGTAATACTCAAAATCGAATCTGAAATGCAAATTACAGGAAAATGCTCCTGGTGAGGGACCTCCTTTTAAGAACTTTCATTTCTAGCCAGTGAGCAGCTTCCTGTCACTAATGCATCTGTCACTAATGCATTAGGCTGGATATTTACTGACGAAATTGCTCGCAACCGTCAGTCTAGGAAATTAACTAAGCTGGCTATAAGAGATTGTAATATACGATCCTGCCTTTAGCGCCAGAGGTCGTGGGTTCGATCCCCACCCTTGACAAACATTCATGAATGTGACGAACATTTGTGTTTGTTGTGTGTCTGGGTGTTATTATCTATTTGAGTATGTATTTATTAAAAATATTGAAGTACTCATATCTAAGATAGAAAACTAGAAAAAATCGATTTCGAACCTTGATGAGCTCGAGCGGGAATCGAACCCGCGTCTTTCACAATCTGGGTGACTCCTCTAACCACTGAACTACCGAGACCTCAACAGAACGAACGAATTTCCTAGTATATGCTTTAGTAGCTTTTGCCCGCGACTTCGTCCGCGTGGAATAGTTACTTTGGGCTAACGCTAACTTTAACCCGCGACTTCGTTTACTCGTATGCGCGCGCAGTATCTACTTGATCATTATTTTGCTGCGATGTTATTTTAAAACTGCGATATCTCCTAAGATATTCATTGAAATCGAATGATGTAAACGGCAGTTTTGATTTAAATTAAATACTTGTGATGAATAACGTATTTATTTGGATAAGGATTAATATCACGGTTATGAAAACACCTTCGATAATATTGCTTAATTTTAGAACAAATTTGGTTAGCATAAAAAAGGTTAAAGTGAGCCAAACTTAAAAGATACACTTTAAGCCTTCCGCCGCTATCCGGGTTGGTTTGGTTTTTTATCGATGTTTTCCATCACCGGAGAGTTGGGCGGAAATTAAACAATGAACACAAAGATTTTGGTTCTGGCCAGATTTGTACTCGGGACCACATGATCCATGATCCGAGTTGGAGTGCTCAACCACTAGGCCACGACAGTCTCAAATTTGGTAATGGCCAATTATATTTGCTGAATTAAATTGGTAAGACACGAAAAAATTCACTGTAAGTACACAGTTAAAGTTATAATTAAAAAATTAAAAAGTGCATTCAATAATAGAGAGATAATTTATACTTAATTTGAATTCAGATAAATAATCACGAAAACCCTAAAAAATGCGGCGTTTACCTTCTACCCCAAACGTAAAAGCAACCCTTTAAGTTGTTTAATTTTAATGCGTAGTGTTCGCGTAAATTTAAGAAAACAAGATCTTACTAATCTTACTATCTTATCTTACCTAAGTTTGTGAGGATGTATGTATGTGTGTAGGTATGTTTGTTACTCTTTCACGCAAAAACTACTGAACGGATTTAGATGAAACTTCACAGTAATAATATGGCTGAGAAATCAGATTAACACAGGATTTATGAAGATTTTATGTCATTTGGCCCTAAAATAACGATAACTTCACGCGGGCGGAATGCTAGTAAAATATAGATTTATTAAGGTGCAAGGTTCATGAGGAAAAAGGCAATGTTAACAAAGAATAAACAAATAAATATACTCACACATTCTAACGTTCGTATCCTCTAAATCCGTCAGCCGACGCCCGCGGTGCGTCTCGCTTTGTCGCAATTTGCTTGGACAGTCGAATGCGACGGAGAACCAAGATAGTTAGAATAAGGATGTGTTGCAATTTGTGTATGAGACGTGGGTTGTGGCGTGTGTTGTCTATCTGTATGTTGGCACTGAAAAAAAAACTCTTTTCAAACTTGCAATGAGTTTTTGTCATTGTAGAATACTGTCTACCTAGATTCTTTGAGAAGATAAAAAAAATATGGACAATAGAGAAAAATGGCAATTTTTGTGAAAATCTTAAAAGTCCAATATTTTAAAAACGGTTTAGTTTAGGGTATGGTGTTTCATAGTCAGATCAGGCAGA
Organism: Udea olivalis; assembly: GCA_947369235.1. Classification (NCBI taxonomy): domain Eukaryota; kingdom Metazoa; phylum Arthropoda; class Insecta; order Lepidoptera; family Crambidae; genus Udea; species Udea olivalis. Next base: position 9,729,573 of record OX376367.1, on the reverse strand, counting down.
TATAATGGAAACTACATGCCCTTGACAAAACCTGCAAAAAGAGGTAGGTTCAAGCCCCGACAAATTTGTTTCTTTCTACTATTTCCTCACAGTTCAGTGCTAAGTTATACAATCACGCTAATAAAAAACTACAAATTTATCACCTGGCTTCTTGTCCTCGTAGACGTAAATTATTTACTTGGCTTGTGCTGCTGTCGTATCAGGAATCAGAAGATCTACTAAAATATATACAGTAACATGGTACAGCTCAAAAATCTCTCTCTCTCTCACTCACTCACACACACACACACACGCACACACGCACACACGCATTTCACGTGCTTTCTACAGTGTTAAATATTGTTCTTTATGTATTATTTTTGTTCATACATTACCTTATAAGTATGTCATTTAAATCACTGTTTGGGAGAGGGCGCTCTCACTGCGCTACAGTTTATAACTTTTGCAGTTGAGAACACCACATTTGCAATAGAATAATAAGTTTATGATAAATAAAGAATTTTGAATTTGAATTTTAAAAATTTTGACTCTATATCTATCATTTGATGATAAAAATAATAATTCATAATTCTTAAACATATGTCACCCACATTTGAACAAATAAATGATTGATTGATTGATTGAAACCGTTTATAAATTTATTAATATTCAGACAAATAGGATCACTATTTGACTAAACGGTGCAGTATGTATTTGAAAAAAGTAACGCTACAAAAGTACAGCATTACCTAATTCTTTATCTGCTGAGTAACCACAATGGAAACTCAATTGTTTTTGTGGTCACCCGTGACCCCATACCTACGTGACAAGACAGTTGTGGTCAACGTAGGCATAATCTGTTCCTCTGAGCATAATCTATTTGAATTATGTAATGAATTGTGTAAACACTGTGATTGTTAATAATATGAATATGCGCCAGACAACACACCAATGGTTATGGTATCGAAGTAAGGATACAGTCATATCCTTGTGTTACGAAGTACTTACCTTGAAAGCCAGGGGCTTCTCCCTTTATGTTGATATGTTTGAAAAGAGTTACAATTTAGTTTTATACCCGAGTTTGATTGTAACTCTTTTTATTATTATGCATTATGCATTCAAGGCCAAGTTATATAAATGTCTCATTATCAATAATATATTATGTGACATAGAATTCATTGACCGTAGATTTTAAGTGTGACATTCTATTCATTCATATTAATTTACAATTTAATTAATTTAGTATCTACTGAGCCAGCCATATTTGATTAAAAATTAACATTGTTAGTATTTTCGCTTTGTTTTGTGTGGCTCTAGTATGACATTATTGTTTGGAACATTATTAATTAATTATTACTCATCGGATTATGATTTGCATGCTAATAAATTGGCAAGACATGTCGCATGTGATTATCTATGATATGTACATCTGTTAATACCATGTTCTTATGCAAATTAAAGGTGACAAGGTATAGATTTAAGTACAACTCATCTACCATTTCTGGCTTACAAATTTTGCAAATAATAAATACATTTTCGAATGACGGTCATCAACAACAATTACAACAATATCTTAAATTAAAATAAAATAACACGATAATTAAATGTCAATGTCGATAGTGAAATTCAGCTTGGTCATATTGAAATTTTTCAGCTATTTAGGTATTCCGAAACAGAGTAAAAGCATTTGTTAATTAAAAATTGAAATAAGTTTCTATCAAATTGATTTGCTGGCAAATTTAAAATATCTGTTGGTAGTTTGTTGTATATTCGGAAGCTAAAGTTTAGCGCAAGTTTAGCAAGCTAAAGTAAGGTTTTCAAGGGCCGTCGGTAAGAGGGTTTTCTATTTGCACCAAAATTGTTATGGCAAAGAGTCATAACCCCTATAATTACTTTGAAACAAAAGCTGATTTGAGCCTACTTTTTGATGAAAAAAATAAAATAATGTGTCTGTTGTAACACCAGTTCCGCTAACCCCCGAGTTGCCACTTTCAATTTACGTTATCAAAAAAAATGTATTGGGATTTGACATTGTCCTGTCATGTCATGTCAAATCACAATACAATTTTTTTACGCGAACGATAACGTAAATTTAAAGTAGACATACAGAAACTGTTGCAGACATGATGTTCAACGGATACACATTAACTAGAGAAGAGATAGCTTTTATCCATAAGGCCACCTGAATTGTACACAGCCTTAAATTCATAACTTCTGTTTATTTTGTACCATGAGGTATCTGGTCTTATAGACCAAGATTGGCAACAGTGATTAACCAACACAAATATGGTTTATTTATTTTAAGGTGACCGTTGACGGGCTAAAATTGAAAGATCATAATACAGAATAACTTACATGACAACTGTCTCAGCTTAGGCTGGCCCAATTTGGATATAATCTATTATTACAGGGTCCCAAAATATTTGACTTAGCAATATATTAGCCTAAACTTAAGAAAGAAAATTTAATCACGCCACAGCACAAAGTTTAATTGCAAAAATATGAACAAACCACACACTGCCAGTTTTAACACTGAATGAAATGAACAGTGATTACCATGTTTTACGATTCTCAACTAGGAAGTACATACATTACGGATATTAACAAAAGCATTTTATGTTTATTATCATGTTTCTAATGTCAACCTTTACATATTTTGCATTCATTCAAGAAATACGTTAACTAATTGCTAAAATTTTAATTAAAAGTTAATTTAGTGAAAAATAAAACAAACCGAAAGCAATTAATCTAATAATTAGGGGTCATGCTCAGATAACTATTTTTAGGCCTAAGCATTGAAATGTTTGGCCTTGAAACGGAATACACGAGTAATTAAAACTAGAGAGTTGTTTTGCAGTAAGATAGTCATATTTTAATAAACAGGTTATCTGGAAAATAACTATAAAATGCGCGACAACTCACCAAAACTGTCATGGTCTCGAAGCAAGGATAAATATCCTTATGTTACGTGGTGTCAGACAGGGATTTGAGCCAGGGGCGTATTCATGCAAACCCAGACCCAAGCCAATTCAGAAAACTTTTCTGAATTGACCCGACTGGTACTTGTACCCGACTGGTACTTTGGCAGTGTCCCGGGTGGCCCGGTAACACCACGCAAGTCAAGGCAAGAAACCGTGCGACAGCGCTCTACGCGAAGCGTGTCGTTCACAAATAATTTGCGATATCGAATATTATGTCGAAGTATTTATTTGCGAACTAAGTGGCACAAAAAAGTGTTAAATACCGGTTTTTAAGTTCTTAAAATCTGATATTGCGTATGATGCGGAACACAACACCGTCTAAATTGTTATATTATTAATTTCTCATATACATACACGCAGGCTGGACAATAAAAAAGGCAAAAAAATTAAAAAAACATCTCTTCATTTATTGTTTTGGTTTAAACCAACTTTCACTAAACTGCAATGCCTTTTTCAGCATTTTTATTGGAGTAATTTTTTCACTGTGGCAATTATTGTTAAATATGTTTAATCTGTGTTTTAATATATGTTACGGTACCGTTGCTTCACTTTTTTGCATATTGTTAAGCCTCTAATGTAAAAATATACGTAATCTACCTAGTATTTGCGGTTAAGAAAAATAACAAATTGACTACCCATCTACACTGCAAAATGATTTGTTAGAATTTATTTTAAATTATAATTTAAGGCACTATAACCCTTAGTACCCTTTCTTTGTTTTTATTTCTTGTTGAAAAGTGCATAATACATTTAATGCACAAGTACACGGCCGGTGATTGGTCATCAGTCATTCATTAGTAATACTTAATCACTAAAGCAATGATTCGTAAGTTTTTAAGATAACATTTGAGGAACATTACCTACTCGTTCCTTTCTTTTATATTATAATGTCGTTGGAAGTTTAAGGACAGTCAGTCAGCACGCGGGGTCCCGCAACCTTGCCGGCTATAGGAGAAAAACAAATGTTCACCAGTAAGCCATTCATTAGTCATATTCATACATGTACTTAACACGTATGTATGTGTATGAATGCGCTGTAGCACTGGTTCTGGTTTCCCGGGTTCGAATCCTGGTTCAATTCAGGAAACTATCTTTTCTAAATCAGCTTGGGTCTGGGTGTTCTGCGAGACGCCCCTGGCTTAATTTCTCTTCTGGTATCTCGTAACACAGGGATATGTATCCCTACTTCGAGACCATTACAAGTGGTGTGTTGTCTGGCGCATATTTATATATATTAAAAGTCAATTTTAATGAGGTTTTGTACTTCTTAAGTCATGGATATTGGTTCCTAAGTAACTATCTATCTCTCATTTGCTAGTTGACAGTCGTGAAAATAATAAATGAAACCCCTTGATTGAAAGACGCAATTCAAAGTTGAGTACCGTTCAAATTGAAGGCGTCCTGTCAATTTCAGCTGAAATAAAGATTGCTGGAAGAGCGTTCCACGTCAGGATGGTGCGACAAAGAAATAAGTCACTTACATTGGTGCGGACCAACAAATTCAAGATTTTGTGTGGATGACGCCGTGGTACGGGAATGTAAGGGTTAGCATGGAACCAGTCGGAACTTGGTAAACCTCGTGCGAACATTCCCCTTTGTTAAAATTAAAGAGAACACACATCCAGGATAAATGTGATACCTACAGCAATTTATACCTGAATATGATGGAACCAGAATAATCAGAATTTTGTGAACTTGAGACCAGAGAGAGTTGAACCAAGTTATGGGTGATCTTGTGAGCAATACCTGCCATCTATGCCTCCCAAATTGTCAATATTTTATCGATGTTGTCTGAAGATAACTACCAAATTAAAAGATATTTTAGCAAATAAAAAAATGTACGAGTACTCAGGTCAGTGTCATTAGCTGAGGCGACCACTTTTCCAAAACACGATATAGCATAATTTCACCGATAAAAAAAAAAATGAAGAAGTACGTCGACGATTTTTTGTTTGACTCTCAAATGATCATTATTAACATTTTGCACTTAAAAAATATATATATAGATAGGTCTTTGTATATTTTAGGTCGACAACTTTTTTTTAATAATAATAATAATATAATCATTTATTTTTCTTTCACAATGTTTAACATTTACTTAAGCTAGGTACAGCTATTTTTGATGTCAATCTCCGCTACATTGTGAGAGACTGGTGCCTGTTGTAGGTTCATAGAACCTGTGTTACAGGTCACCAGTGCCCCCCCGCAGTCGAGTCGATGTGACTTCAACATCCTTAAATATAAATAGATTAAAAGTTAAAAGGTATGTGAGATATTCTGTGCGTGCGTTTTTAATTTGTCTAATGTTAATTCATAATAAACTAATTAAACGAAAACAGTAGGAAGTCGCGGCGTTATTCCGTTCGCGCAGAACTAATCAGTGGCCCACCGAATGCTCTATCGGACGGCGCGCTAAATCCCAGCCTTATTAACATTGAACAGAGGAAAATTTTGGTTCTTTGTTTTTAATGAATAAGCTCCGACACTACTGGACCGATTTTAAAAATTCCTTCACCAATTTAAGGCAGCATTATTAAGGAGTGAAATAGGCTATAATGTTCTTTAAATGTTAAAGGGAGAAATAGTGTACGCGGGCGAAACCGCTGACGGATAGCTACTCAGTTCATAATAAAGACCAGAGATTTTGTATTTACTTTTAATCATAACTAAGTTAGACGACACTTTTTTGAGTAAGGCGTGGGGAAGTTTCGGTAGAATGCTGTCATACTTACATGTAATTAAATAAGAATTAACACACCGACTGTATAAATTACGACTTAAATACAACAACGTGTGTCATTCAAGGCTGATTGTGCAAAAATTGTTAGTTCTATTGTGATCTTTAAATATATCTTTTTGTTTATACCGGTTGATTATCTTGACTTACAAAAACTATCGGGCATACTAAGTAATTGATGTAGTATTACATACCATCAAGACTTTATCCCAAACGGGGTAGTCAGAGGCAAGTGACTGTTGCCGTCATGGCGAACGGAACACTCAGAAACCCACTTTTCACCAATGGTATTAGAACCCAACGTGGTAGGCGGTGAGCCTTTCGCCGCTATCCGGGTTGATTTGGTTTTTTAACGATGTTTTCCATCACCGGAGAGTTAGTCGGAAATTAAACAATGAACACAATGATTTTGGTTCTGGCCAGATTTGAACTCGGGACCACACGGTCCACGATCCGAGTTGTATGTAGTACTATGTAAGTGTAAATTGATTGTTTTCAAATGTCTTTAATTTTGAGGTTTTCGTACAAGAGATACTGACTGTTTGACTGATTTGTGTGAAAGTTATCATGAAGACAATACTAGAAATAAAAACAAACTTATTACTCCAAGTCTTAGGCTACATAAGGTAGGAAATTCCTTTGTGGGTCAATCTGTAAAATACTTTAACAAAATACCTCAAAGCCTTGTTGATCTACCTCTTCACAAGTTCAAGTCTACAATTAAAGCAAAGTTGGTAAAACAAGGTTATTATAATGTGGAGGATTACTTGAACGACAAGAGTTTGTGGTCACAGTAGGAATAATCTGCTCCTCTGTTCAAATAATGTATTTTTATTGTTCTTTTGACTGTACTCTGAATTTATTTGTTGTAAAACAAAACAAAGTCTTCTCGTTAGGAAGCAACTTCCGAACCGGTGGTAGATTCGCATTATGTTTATTTAGGATATGTACTATTATTGTATTATTTTATTTACGTCTACTATGTTTTTTTTTTTAATTTTGACATTTCAGTGCATCTTTGTGAAAGCTTATGTGAATAAATGATTTTTTTACTTTACTTTTTACTTTACTTTTGGATGCTCTGACGAGTTATTCCAGCTTATTCCACCCTCACCTTTCCACTCCCGTACCACGCGTGCTGGACTACGGCGTCATCCACACACAATACAACATTTGTTGGCCCGAACTAAAAGGTTCGGTGACTCGTTTCTTTGTCGTACCATCCAGACGTGGAACGCTCTTTCAGCACATGTGTTTCCTTCCTCGTATAGTCCCAGGTTCTTCAAGCGGGGCATGAAAAGGCATTTCTGCAGGCCTTCAAGGTGAGGATGGCCAGCCCAGTGATTCGTTTGAATGACTGGGCTTGTCAACCTCATATCTGGACCTCACGACCGCTTTCCATCAGGCAGAGTGAGGTCATCTTGACGGGAAATATAAAAAAAAACCATAAACTGAATGTAGACATTAAATATCCCGCTTAGCAGATGTGTTAGTGCTAGAAAACTGCTGACTGGCTGAAAATGAAAAATCATAATTAAAAATTGCTGGCTACGCTCAGTTTTTGTTTAGGGAATGAACCTGACAAGATATAATTGATTGTAATAAACCACCTGGCAATATAATAAGTGTGTATTTTAGGTCATTACTTACCAGCTATTGCCAGCGACTTCGCTTACATAGCTTACCTTCGTAGCTCTAAAAGATTTTAACCCTGTATCTTAGAATAATAACGTATAGAAGGATAGTCTTCATACAACCGCCCCGTAAGAAATGAAGCACTAATCCGATCCACACATGCGTGACTATTACTTGCTTACGTGCGGCGCGCTTTGACATTGAACATTGCGGAGCTGTAATGAATACTGCAAAGCGGTCTGTTTGGAGCCATTTATGGCTCCAATTAAGGTGCATCAAAATGGGCCTTGGTTTCTATAGGTATGTAATTATTCTAAGCCCTGTTTATTAATTTAAAGTACCCTGTATTTTAGTAGTTTTCATGTGATGCTAGAATCGATATTATTTACTAATATAGCATTTGACTTTTCAAAAATTCTCGAATGTACGGTTTCCTTCGAGGTGAGGATGGCCAGCCCAGTGATTCGTTTGAATGACTGGGCTTGTCAAGCCTTAGCCGCGAACCTTACTAAATATTTTTTTGTTTCAAATGGGTTTGCGTTTAGCCTTAGTCTCGCCTGGTGGTAAGCGATGATGTGGCCGATGGTGGTACACGCTTACCCAGAAAATGCCCATTCACTCTGGCCTTGAAGACACCAAGGTTGTAATTATCCGGAAACCCAGACGCAGGGAGAGCGCTTCACACCTTAGCGGCGCGGACCAGGAATGACGCAGCAAACCGTTGGGTTCTGATTCCTGGGAAGTCATCTTTAAGGGGGTGGAAGCCCTCTCGGCGTCTAGTGGTCCGGTTGGTAAAAAGATATCTCACACCAAGATCATCTGACCCCTGGGATCGAACCCAGGCCTTTAGTACATTATTCTATAACTTGCAATGCAACGCGACTCGATTTATTTATTTATTCTTCATTGGACTAAATTAAAAGTACAATAGGCGGACTTAATTCCAAAGGCATTCTCTACCAGTCAACCACACGATCAAACTGATAAATTTATATCGATATTCGATTGCTAGTCGCTCGTATTTTGATAGCTTGACGATGCAGTATTCGATGTCAGAAAGCAATATTTGCTTTAAAAATCGCGTTTTTTTTAAAGATCGAAGTTAGTTTATGCGTCTCCTATAGTCTACCGGAAATAGTGTTCACAAATAAATAAACGAATAAATATGCGCCAGACAACTCACCAATAGTTCATGGTTTTACCTATAGGTACCTGCCAAGGATTTAAGCCAGAGGCGTCTCTCAGCTCAACACACCCAGATCCAAGACAACTGAGAAAAATCGTGTTCTGAATGCACCCGATCGGGGATTACCCCACACAAATAGAATAGAATAGAAAAACAAATCAAGACGGGAAGCTATCCTACAGCGCACAAAACGCCAAAAGTGAAGTCACACACAAATGAGTCACCCATCGCTATTCTTTCGGCGGCGGCGAAAATCTTTGAGATACTCATTCATAGAGTTATTCTAAAGCAAGTCCAGCCATTCATTTGTAGCGAGCAGCACGGCTTTAGGTCTGGAAGATCGGTAAATACGAACTTGCTGACGTTGGTCGAAAATGTTTCGGAAGCGATGGATAGAGGCAAACAAGTTGATGTTGTGTATTTCGACTATCGCAAAGCATTTGATAGAGTCAATTGTCGAATCCTCTTATTAAAGCTCGATGCTCTCGGTTTTTCCACAAAACTTATTCATCTGCTTACTGATTACTTCAGAGGTCGTCAGCAGTTCGTACGACACGGTTGCTATGTGTCTCAAGCTTATTCAACACCTTCTGGCGTGACCCACGGATCCATACTTGGTCCTTTGCTCTTTTTGCTGATGATCAATGACGTTGTTGATATCCTAAAATATACTAAATGCCTTCTTTATGCCGATGACCTGAAGCTTTGTGCAGAGATCAGCGACGAAGTAAGTTGTGAGTTAATTCAGAAGGATATCGATGCGCTCCTTAGGTGGAGTACAGTGAATGATTTAGAGTTTAACCACAATAAATGCTCAGTCATGACCTTCAGTCGCCAGCGAAATCCTGTGAAATTTAATTATTTGCTTGGTTGTAATGTGATCGATCGAAAAGACACTATAAAAGACCTAGGTGTAACATTCGATTCCGCTCTTAGTTTCAATGAGCACATTAATACTCTAACTCGTAGTTGCTTCCGTCGACTGGGATTTGTATTACGTAATCTGCGTGTCTTCCACAGTCCTGATGTAACCAAACTTATATTTATAAGTCTTGTGAGAAGCTCATTAGAATCTAGCGCATGTATCTGGAATCCTCACGAAGCTAAGTATAGGCTAATGTTGGAAAAGATTCAAAAGGCTTTTCTTCGGTACTTCTATAAGCGAGTGTATGGGTATTATCCCTTCATGTACCCCACCGATTTTTTGCTGGGAATGTTGCAGATGAACTCTTTAGATGTGAGAAGAGCCCGTTTGGAGGCTTCAACTGCCTTAGCAATCTTGCGGGGCTGGATGGACTCGCCCGAGTGTGTTGAGCAATTGTCCCGTCTATATGTGCCTGATAAAAAATTACGTATTCGCTCCGATCGGAGACATCGGCTGTTCGCTATTCCAACTTGTCGTTCAGTAGCTCGTGAGCAATCCCCGCTGTGTCGTATGCAGAGGGCGCTAAACATGTTACTGGTCGCTAACCCTGACTTGGATATATTCATTGACAGTCCTCAATCGCTTTTAAACAAAGTCGAAAAATTGGTGTAATGTATTCCTTCCTGTAGCTTTCATAATTAAGTATTTTTTAATTGTGTTAAATAAAAAAAAAAAAAAATAAATGAATAAATGAGTAAGTAAAAAAAGTAAAAAATAACTTATTTGCAAGAATACATTTAAGTAAACAAATATTTAAACAAATTTTATTTGATGTTAATATTTGGTATTCGGCCTGCTAAATTAAGTGTGCATTTTCTTAAGCAGATCTTATAAGGTCTTGCTTGGCGCAATCCCGCATGAAACCATCCCAGTAATATAATAGTCTCTTCAATACACCACTTGGAGTGGCTATGCGATAATATGCCGCGCTGTATACTCATACATACTCAGTACAGAATTATTACTAAGCAGATGTCATGGACGGACATGAGTATGAATGAATGGGTATTCAATAGGGTATTCTACTAGACTACTAGAGTATGTTATAAAAAGTACTTCAAAATTTTGATTTTCCTAATAAAAAGCCACAAGAAGTATAATAAGGCAAAATAAACACGCTTTCCTGCCATAAAATTAAATTAAATCTTAAACCTTTTTTTCCCGCGAAAATGCTGTCAGCCATTTTGGTGACGCAATATTGGTAAAAGCAACAGTCTTGATTCTACGACCGCGCGATCGTCGGTATCTATCAAAGTCAAATGTACAGAGGCTTTCACATCAACCTTTAGAAAACTATTGCAAAATGGGTCTTATGTCAGCAGTTTATGGTGCCCCTATGTAAAGGTTGATGTGAACGCCTTTGTACCTAGCTGTTTACACTGAACTTCATTGAATATTACGCCTAAATAAGGGGCAATCACGTCAAATAGGTGGCTAAAAATTTTGACTGATATACCCCAAAGATCAGCGGTATCTTTTAAATTAATTAATCTGAATGCTTTTAATATATCTAGTGACTCACCGTGTTTTAATTTAAAGAATACACTGCAGCAATATACATTATCTTTCAACAAATGTTCCGCTCTAGTTGGTGAGGAATTTAATGAAGCTGTAGTGATTATAGGTATATTACTGAAATACTTATCAAATGCTTCAGCAACAGATGCTTCTGATTGTAAGATGTTATTGTTAATATTAAGAGTGTATGAGGTATCGCGCTGTTTAGCTTTATCTGTTTCGTGATTTATGACGTCCCAAGTAGTTTTTATCTTGTTAGTGGACTTTGATATTTTATCACGAATGTGCAATGCCTTAGCTGTAGTGCAGGCTTTTCTGAAGATTTTGGAGTAGTTCTTGACATACTCAACAAAAAGTGGATCGAAATTGTATTTTTTCATGCCGTAAAACTAATACATCTTACGTCTGCTTCTGTAAATTCCAGGCGTGGCCCATTCACAAAATTTAGATTGAACTCTGCAAGTAACTTGTTTGGTGGGAAAACAAGCATCAAATTCATTTTTAACATAATCAAACAGTCTTTTGTAGACTGCATCAGGGTCACCCTGCTTGTAAGGAATGGAAGATACTTTATGTTTTAAATTAGTTTTAAAACTATTAATGCGATTACCCGTCTCCGGTCTACATGTTATTTTCCTATGATAAACGCTATTGTTAGTTAAATCTAAAAATGTTATCTTCTGCCCACAATGATCACACTTTAATTCAGTAACTTGATATTGATATTTTATGTTTTACTGAACATTGGCTGACTGATGAAACTATCAGTCTTTTGTCATTAATCCAAAAACAACCCCTTAAGATAAGATACTCTTTATCTTTTTTTATATATTAAAAAACAAGTATTAAAGGGGTCGAATTTCGCAAAATCCCGTCTTAGTGAGCAATCGTTAAAATTTCAATTTCAATTTATTTATTGCAAACCTTAATTTACTTAGTTATACAATAAATATTTTGAAAGTGAGTATCCATTATGGACCCTGTAGGGCGCCGCAAAGATGGAAACTGAGTGATTAATAATAATATTTAATTAATGACTAAATTTTTATAGTAACATGCAACCAAAGACCCATACGAAATTTGAAACTTATAGCACTTGTAGATAGTTTGTGAGATTTGTGAGATTTCGTGATGTGAGTGAGTGAGTGAGTGAGGAAGTGACCTTTTGCTTTTATAAATATAGATAAATATCCGTAAAAAAAATATTTTCAAGTGTTTTTGAGCTTATTCGTAACAAACGTACAAAACTGCTGTCTTTATAATATTATTGAAGATTATTTCAAACTGAATATATACATACTTATTGCATTATTTGTTTGGTTTAAATTGGAAATATACATTTCTTATAAGGTGTCATATCATCTTATTATATTATTTTCAGTCTAAACCTCATATTACATATGTTGGTGTGGGTGTGTGTGTGTATGTGTGTGTGTATGTGTGAGTTTGTGTCATTATTACGTGTGTGAATTGCTTGTCGCGATGGCCGGCTAAAACGGATTAGAGCGAACGGCGAACTTAACTAATAAATAAACACCCGGGACAATTCACACCAAGATCATCTGACCCCAAACTAAGCAGAGCTTGTACTATGGGTGTCAGAGACTGATAAACATACTTAAATATTTCTAAATAAATACTTATATAGATAACTAGCTTTCCGCCCGCGGCTTCGCCCACGTGAACTTCATTTTTCTTTCCCGCTTTTCTGTTGAAATTTTTCCTGAATTTTCTTTGCTATAAACCTCACGGAGCCCGAGACCTTTCCAACGAATGCAAAACCGTGGAAATCGGTTCGTGCGTTCTGGAGTTATAGCGTCAGGAAGGAAAACCCGACTTATTTTTATTATATAATAGATAACACCCAGACACACAACAAACACAAATGTTTGTCATGGGGACCCACTACCTCCAGTGCTAAAGGCAGGGTCACTCCCAACAACCCTGTCAACTTGCTCGGGCTCCCATCTCAGAATTTCGAGGACTATCTCCATTGAATCTGTGCTTCTTTATTCAAAGTCAAAGTCAAAATTCGGTCCAGTGACGACACGATTGGCGTAGTGTGCTGTAGCAATGTTTCTCGCCTCGATTTTCCGTAGTGTCCCGGGTTCGATTCCCGGTCGGGTCAATTCAGGAAACGATCTTTTCTGAATTGACTCGGGTCTGGGTGTGCTGGGAGACGCCCCTAGCTTATTTCCTTGTGTGGTACCTCGTAACACAGGGATTTAATAATCCCTACTTCGAGACCATTACAAGAGGTGTGTTGTCTGGCGCATATTTTTTTTTTTTATTGTATTCGGTCTGGATGCAGACGTGTAAATGTTCAATAACTTCGCGACCATGACGAATGGTGTGTTGTCTGACGTATACTTATTTTTATTTTTTAATTTATTTCTTTTACATGATGGCTGCTGCAACCGCTTACCATTATCTGATCTGCATGCTAATTGCTAGTATAAATAAATAAATAAAATAAATAAATATCTGGGACAATTCACACCAAGATCATCTGACCCCAAACTAAGCTGCAGTGCTTGCACTATGGGCTTCAGAGACTGTTAAACATACTTAAATATTTCTAAATACATACATACATAGATAATAACACCCAGACACACAACAAACACTAATGTTCGTCACACCAAATGTTTGTCATGGGTGGAGATCGAACCCACGACCTCCGGCGCGAGAGGCAGGATCGCTGCCATTGCGCCAACAGGCCAGTCAAATAGTGTAGCGGTGAAGAAGTCTAAAGAATAATACTAAATAAATAAATGAATCTTTATTTCAAATAGGTTACATTAGCAATAACTGCGGCTGGAGCCTCCTTTCAAGCGTAGAATTGCTTGTGTCAGGAGGTATCGCTCTTCTTTAAACATATTACATGTGTGTTGGTGAATATTATTTTATTTTGCTTGTAAGACAGGTTTCCTAGTCTATTTAAGAATTTAATATTATTTTTCATTTTATCACTGTTTATATTTTTTTAAATAAGGTCAAAGGATGATACTAGTTGTGTTGCATTCTTGCATCAAATTAGTTTCATCGCATTATTAAAAACATATGAAAGTTTTGAGTTTTCGTTGACAATTTTGGTTTTCCAGTAATAGTTCTATTTCTAAATCTTTGCCCGTCAAGCTTTGAATATTTTGGTGGAATAAATTCAAGTATTTAGGCTTGGCTGTTGTCCTAGGTCCTAGTTTAAACAAGACGCTGAAGGAGCATCACATGAAATAGATAAATTAGTACTAGTACTAATGTCAGAATAGAAAATACTGCCAATAGCGGCATTGTTAATGTTATTTGCTAACAAAGTAGCTAGTTTCTGCTTAGTCCTAATGGGAAGATACATAGTATCTTCAGTTAACCTAAAGATGGTGCAAACAGATTTGTATCAAAAAGTCAATGTCACTATGACTAAGTTAAATTAAGGTCTTGGATGGCCTCGTTCTGACTTGAAGTACTTGAGGGAATTTACACTTGTTCTTTGATTGAATGCCCATTATTGTTTCAATATTTTTGATTAACCCTTTTTTGTCAATGATCGGCAGTCTCCATGAAAGACAACCACAGTGGAGTTTACCCCTAGCTTCTCTTTTGAGATGTTACTAACTAGTTAATAAAATACGTCCCCCCCTCTCTTCCCACCTCTCCCTCTCCCTGCGTCTGTGTTCCTGAATATTACAACCTTGGTTTCTTCAAGGCCAGAGTGAATAGCCGGCTGATACTGAGGCCGAACGCAACCTCCTTTTAAATTAATAATTTTTATTGTACTTTCACCACAAAATGTACTCTAAAAAGAACCTTTTTTACTTCTGTCTAATGCTTTATTGAATGAAGGTATCCAATCGGAAGTTTTCGAGATACGAGTATATAAGGTAGGCGCCAGGCGTGCGTGCGCGAGCAAGTGCGTGCTTGATTATTAGCGTGTTATTTAGGATTAACTTTTTGCCTAGACTTTGCCACAATGAAAGTAAATAACAACATATACTTAGTTAACGCTCAATCTCACCTTCTTATCTTGTCACCACCTTTAGTGTGTCTTTTTCAAATTCATCACTTCACCTGAAAGTCTCCCAAACGACTTTTCATTTGACGACACGATTGGCGACTGGCGTAGTGCGCTGCAGTAGCACGGTTTCTCGTCTTGATTTCCGTAGTGTCCCGGGTTCGATTCCCGGTCTGGGTATGCTAGGAGACGCCCCTGGCTCAATTCCTTGTCTGGTACCTCGTAATACAGGGATATTTAACCCTACTTCGAAACCATGACAAGCAGTGTGTTGTCTGGCGCATATTTATTCATTTATTTCTGGCCGTGTGCTTGACTGAAAGAGAATTTCTCTCGGCATCAAGTCCGCCATTTGTAATTTAGGGTAATACCACCTGGCGCTTAAAGTGACCTCTGTGCTTAGTTAAAATTACTGTTGCAAGAACGGCACAGTTAAAGTACATAGAGCTAGGCTAGATCAACAATGAAAATACTTGATCTTTTAGTGTCAATGAAAAATAGTTTTTCATGTACCATTAAATGTAGGAATTAAGAATGATCATTCTAGCTCGTGCTCTAGGGTGTCTGCGAACACAGATAGATCAACGAAAGAATGCTCTGTATCTGTTTACACCAGAGGTCCCAAGACTTTTTTTTCTCCGAGACCCTTTTAAAATTTAACTTGTTCCGGTGGACCCAGTCAGCGCTGCCGTTGCGTGAGGTCCAAACAGCTGCGATCCCATAGATTCGTACCGAAAGTATAATTGTTTTTTTTAAGTTCTATTAATTTGGAGGTGTTATTGATTTAATTATGGATAACGGCAAGAAACAAGTCGCCAAACTGAAGATTGAACTCAAAAACAAAGGCGCAAAAGCCACTGGTACAAGGAACTCATTGAAAGGTAACTTAAGGTGCTGGCGTATTTGTTTACACAATTTGATTTGTTTTTTTAACTTCGAAATAGCAGTTTTTTGTGTTTCATCGAGATGTAGTTGATTAATGCATAAAGCGACACGATTGGCGTAATGCGCTGCCGCACGGTTTCTCGCCTTGAATTCCTCAGTGTCCCGGGTTCGATCCCCGGTCAGGTCAATTCAGGAAACGATCTTTTCTGAATTGGCTTGGGTCTGGGTGCGTTGGGAGACGCCCTGGCCTAATTCCTTGTCTGGTACCTCGTAACACAGGGATACTTATCCCTACCTCGAGACCATTAGAAGAGGTGTGTTGTCTGGCGCATATTTATATTTTATTTATAACTACAACTCACAAAACACAAAAAACGTATATTAATTAAGCATAAATAAATAAATAAATAAACCATGCTTTATAAATACATATTAATAGACGAGGCAATTTTTTTATTGGAGTAAATTTATCACTGTGAATGGCTACAAGTCACTATTTAATCGGTATTTATCTCCCGTAGGAAACTTACGCCCTCCTGATTTATTTGCACACATATAATAAGCACTGCACAACACTATGGCTTTTAAGGCTGACCCCTACTAGCTCCATTTCTACCATATTCCCTAGACTCGACAAAAGTGATGCCAACATTGACCCCCGTCGCGTCTCCCGTGGACCCCTTGGGGTCCACCTGAGCCTCTTTGGGTACTAATGGTTTATACAAAGAGAATTTGATAGAGTGGGGATAGAATGAACATTCGCTCGTTTGATCTAGATGCACCTTTTCGTTAATATTGGTTTGCATTTCTGACGTTATTGCGTCGAATGTGCGTGTTGTGATAAATAAGTCCTTCTTGGATAAGAACGTTTGCGAAGCGCCTAGTTTTTCAGCAATAATTAAGACAATTTCGTACTAATTAATCCCACACATCTATAAATAGTACTTTCCTCCGACGTTGTAAATCAGTTTTTCCCTCGATACACGTCGTTATTAACTGAAAATCTCCGAAACCAGAGAGCGATAAAGAAGCATAGAAGCATTCCTGCGTACACTTTTTTTACAAGTCTAAAGTGGTCATCGATGCTCCGAAACTTACTCCGAACCTTGTACAGTAAATTCAATTAGCTAGACGACTAAAAAAACTATTTAGTCTGTAAGTTAGATTATCAACAAATTCTGGACACGTATTTTTTTACACAAAGATAGAAACTAGAAAAAATCGACCTGATCCTAGGGGCTCAAGCGGGATCAGGATCAGGTCGGATTTTTCTAGTTTATATCTTTGTGTAGAAAAAAGTGCATTGTTAAATGCTAAAAAAATCACATAACACGTATTTCTTTTTTCTCGTAAACGAAAAATGACGACGATACAGTGCGTTGAAATTTCGCGTGACGTCACGGCTAGGTAAAATTTTTACTTAGAAGTGACCTTACAAGCCCCCACTCCGGAACTTAAATGCTCTTTATCTTTGTATTTTTTAATTAATTTGATAAAGCTAAAAATATTTGTCTAGTATTTTCGGACGGTCTAACGAACGGACGAAAAGTAATAGTAAAGTAAATATATATTTAGCTTATTATAATTTCGGACGTCGCTGGCTGGTCGGAGACAAAATCGAGAGGGCTTTTTTACACATTCAGAAAAACCCTGTTCATACACCTACTCATCTGGTGATTATCAAAAGACTTACAAAAACAATACGGCATGCTCATCACCTTAGTAATGAAAATTATTTGATTTACTTTTATTTCACTATACAAATAAGTAAGTTTACCATACAAATCAGTATAGTCAGTATTTTTAATATGAAAACCTTAGAATTAAAGTCAATCGTAAAAATCTAATTGTCACTTAGGTACATCATCATGTCGTGTCTTCCACGTGACCCCTATAAGTTTTTTCAAGTTGGATCCTCATTGCGGTAGGCTCACTCATATATTGTAGTTACTACATCACTGACTGAGTAATATCGTTTTTGTAATTTTTTTGATAATCTCCCGGTATATTCTAAAAAAAAAGGCTAAGGTTTAAAGGTAAACGGTATAATAAAAGATGAAATCTGTTACTTGTTGATAAAAGAACACTAAAAGCCACAAAATTTGTAGATTTTTAATTAATATTACATTTTTCATTTCGATCTTTACCTTCAAATAACTCGAAAACGTGACACTTTAGGAACTATATTGTTTAACAATTTTGGTTCGTTTATGTGTCCTCTATCCATATATACAATTTTATCAAAACAATATTTTTTAACAAAATGGCGGCAGGTCGCTATCGCTAAGCCATACAAAAATACTCAAACCCCTCTTCATATGGAATAACTTGAGAAATTCTAGTCGATTTTATCACCTTGAGTAACACCTTGAGTTTGAGACGTTATGACATTCGTTTTTGCAATGTTTGGGCGTGAAAAAGCCCTCTCAATTTGGTATCACCGTTCGCGACAAGGGAAGTCATTTACGCACCCCGATCGTAGGCGGCAATCGCTTCTACACTTTCATCGTTCATTGTCAATGACAGACAGGACAAATGAGATTTGCGTATCTAATTCTTCGATGCGTACATTTGTCTCAATTTTCAGCTAATACTTTTTAAGGCAGGGGGAGTTGGGGACTCTTGGAATGGAGGGATAATGTTATATTTAAAGTGCCTGTATAAAATAAACTATGAAGAGACAGAGGAATACTGGATACATTATTTAGAAATGTTTAAGTATGTTTAACAGTCTCTGACGCCCATAGTACAAGCTCTGCTTAGTTTGGGGTCAGATGATCTTGGTGTGAATTGTCCCAGATATTTATTTGTTTATTATCTTAATCTAAACACACACCCACGCTACTGCACAAAATCACACTCAACCACACACACACTCACACAACACACGGCGCGATGATTTAATTTCTGTATTTTAAATTAATCTTTTTTTTTGTCTTTTGGTATTGCTAGTATATACGTAACAGGTAGAGGTTGCAAAAATTCGATAGTTTTGGTTTTCGAATATTTTTCCAGTTCGAATATTAAAAGAAAAAACACGCAATAAATCTCATTTTTATTGCTGTAGGAATTATTATTTTATGTAAGTAGACCTAGCATCAGGATCGCAAACAAATATTTATTTTGACGACCGACTTGGTGTAATGGTTAAGAAGTTGGCTACTACACCAGAGGTCGCGGGTTCGATCCCCGCACAGTACAAACATTTGTGTGCATGAACATGTCTGTTTGTACTGGTCTGGGTGTCTCCTATGCATAATAAGTATGTATTTACAAAAGAAAATGTATTTAAGTATGTTTATCCGTTGTCTAGTATCCCATAACACAAGCTTTAATTAGCTTACTTTGGGGCTAGATGGCGCTGTGTGGAATAATAATGTCCAGGGATAATAGTATATTTTTCGGCTGTTTGAGTTTATCTTTGTCACATGAAGGAAATTAAAACTAATTAAACTAATTAAAACTAATTTAAACATCAAAACAATTCAAAACTTTAATCAAATCAAATTCTTAAACAAACGGATGAATTTTAAACTCGTTAATCATTAAAACAAATTATTAAATGCTGAATAAAACTGTCAAAATTGTCAACGAAAACTCAAAACTTTCATATGTTTTTAACTAATGCGATGAAACTAATTTGATGCAAGAATGCAACACAACTAGTATCATCCTTTAACCTTATTTAAAAAAATATAAACAGTGATAAAATGAAAAATAATATCAAATTCTTAAATAAAGTAGGAAACCTGTCTTACAAGCAAAATAAAATAATATTTACCAACACACATGTAATATGTTTAAAGAAGAGCGATACCTCCTGACACAAGCAATTCTACGCTTGAAAAGAGGCTCCAGCCGCAGTTAATGCTAGTGTAACCTATTTGAAATAAACATTTATTTATTTATTTAGTATTATTCTTTAGACTACTTCACCGCTATACTATTTGACTGGCCTGTTGGCGCAATGGCAGCGATCCTGCCTTTCGCGCTTCATTATTTAGTCTATATTTTTAAGGTAGAAACAGTCTACACAGGTGAACTACAAGCGGGAAACTACATAACATAACATAATATACCATCACGACTTTATCCCAAACGGGTTAGTTAGTCAGAAACAAGCGACTGTTGCCGTCATGGTGAACGGAAAACTCAGAAACCCATTTTTCACCAATGGTATTAGAACCGTGTTAAACGTGGAAAGTGGTGAGCCTTCCGCCACTAACCGGTTTTTTTTTATAGTGCCAGTCAAGATGACCTCACTCCAACTGATGGAAAGCAGTCGTAAGGTCCAGATATCAGGATGACAAGCACAATAATGCAAAGCAATTACTGAGCTGGCCACACTCATCTTGAAGGCCTGTCCTGGCACCGGTTAGTGCAGTGCTGATCTCGGAACGCGACCTGACCGAGATAGGTCAGAGTCACTTGGAATAGAAATAGAAATAGAAAAAATAGAAAAACATTTATTAACTTTAAGGACATCGTTACATTTATAAAGTAAACACAAAAGAAGTAGGCATTAACAACAAAACATATAGGTAACAGGAAAAAAAAGATCATACCATCAGACAGCGGTGTCCCGATGCCCAAAAAGACAAATGGACCTCACTCAGCATATAGCCTGGGCTTTATGGGCCCAGGCGCTGATTTTCAGTAGGCCCAGACTGAGATGACGCACGGACATTTGTGGCGGACATACGTGTGTGCATATACATATAAGTATCATAAATACTATAGTATAGATAAAAATAAATGGTGAGTGATTCAATATATTGTGTAGTGTAATAATTGTAATACAATACATAGACAATAGATACGGTACCGAATGTGTAGTGTGACTGTGTGTGTGTGTGTTGGTACAGCACAATACAGGTGGTGCTGCAACTGGAAATTAATAACAATAATCTGCCGCAGGTGGGTAGTTTGACTGTGCAGAGCGGCGCTTGGGCCCGCTGATGTAATAACTCAATCTCGACTAACTCACGCTTAAAATTAGTTCCTAAATGATTGCATTTGTGCTTCGTGATCATGCCATAATTGATATAAGTAATAGTCAAAGTAGAAAAATAGTACAATAATAACAAACAATAACCATTAACAAATTGTATTTGGAAAATTATTTCGACATTAAAAAGGTAATAAAAGAAAATAAATAAAAAATTGGCGGGTTTTACGCAACTGCATGGTGGTAACATGAATTTTATTTGGTTTTTTATCGATGTTTTACATCACCGGAGAGTTAGTCGGAAATTAAATAATGAACGCAAAGATTTTGGTTCTGGCCAGATTTGAACTCCACACGATCCGCGATCCGAGTTGGAGTGCTTAGCCACAAAACTAGACGTGGATAAAATAAATAAATTGAAAATTTGTTCGTCACCCCACCTTCCTCTCTTTATTAGCATACAATTCCAATTTGTGTCGTTATATAAAGCCACCCCTTGCCTCCAAATAGTCAGTTTACTTCGATGAACCATAGAAACAGCTCATGGGAAAAACGAAGACTTGTAATTGATTAATAATGTATTTTTTGAATTTTAAAATCCTAATTACTTTACTGTTTTGTGGTTTTGCTGCAGCGAGTGATGATTTAAAGGTAACTAACATTAACTAAATAATTGAAATAAATAGATAAATATACCTGGAATATTAAAACGGCCATTTGTGGAAGCATTTCTGCAGGCCTTCAAGATGAGGATGGCTAGCTCAGTGATCACTGTGCTTGTCATCCTCATATCTGGACCTCACGACTGCTTTCCATTCGGTGGATCTTGACGGGCAATATACAAAAAAAAGAAGCAGATACCTACGGAGGACCAAGTAGGTCCACCATGGGTTTCCATGACGTAATCGGCGATAGTTGACTTCAGAAAGTGGTTTGAAAATTTTTGTCCCCCATTTTGTTTTTTTCAGAAGTTTCCGCCCACGCTCAAAGTAGTAGGTATATTAAATGGATCTAGGACACATAAACTAATAAAAAATTACTCATAATATGGTACCCTAGTGTCACATTTTCCGAGTAAGGTAAAGATCGATAGGAAAAAGGTGATATTAATTAAAAATCTACTAATTATGTGGCTTTTCGTATTTTGACAACAAATAACAGATTTCAGGACATTTAAACCGTTGATTATGTATTATTGCATTTTAATTGACAGTACATTAGAAAGTGCTGAAAACAATAAAGTTAATGTGGATTTCACCTGTTTTTTGGTAAAAATATACAAAGAAGTTTCAAATTAAAATGAAATAATATAGGTACCTACTTCTTTGCTTGAGGAAAACACAATTTTATTTGTGACAGCATAGGGATAGGCGAATAGTGACCTTATCGCTTTGAGCGACTTCTTATAGACGACTTTGAGATGTAGGGAGATCGCGGAAGGAGATGATAACAGACTTTTCAAATGTCCTAAAATAGGTATGTTATTTGTTAATTAAATAACGCGAAATGCCTCTTAATTAGTAGATGTAATGAACATCGACTTTTTAATATCAATCTTTACTTTCAAATAACTCGGAAATGTGACACTTTAGGGATTTTATTGGACATTTTCTGTTTCTTTTAAGTGTCTGTCTTTGTTTGTAAACTGTGTATATTTTAACTGTCAAAATAAATTTATTTCTATTCTATTGCTATTCTATTGCTATTATATTCTATTCGTTCCATATAAATTATCATCTTTTGTCGTGTGCGGAAACATCAAGAAAAAACAAAATGGCGGCTGGTGACATATGCCACAAAGTTTTAAACTCCTTCACATTAACAGCCAGTAAGATGGGCTCTATATTTTCGAGATATAGTTTTTATTTTTGGGCCATATTTTAACGGGACAGTTACACACAGACGATGCCGCTGACGGAAATTCTTTCATTAAATGCCAAAAAATCGATCGGTTTAATTTGTATTTAGACGACAAGATTGGCGTATTGCACTGTAGCACGGTTTCTCACCTTAACTTACGTGGTCTTCAAGGTTCGATCCCCAGTCAAGTCGAGACAGGAAACGATTTTTTCTAAATTGGATCGGATCTGAGTATGCTGGGAGAAGTCCCTGGCCCGATTCCTTGTCTGGTACCTCTTAACACAAGGATATTTATCCTTACTTCGAGACCATGACAAGTGGTAGGTTGTTTGGCGCATATTTATATTTATTTAAAAAAAACATTCAAAATAAAATTATTTAAAGTAAAATAAAAACTTCAACAATATAAATTTTATTTTTTTACTATTTAAATCATAAAAAAATATTTAAGTTATTTTTTATCAAAAAAAACAATCTTACAATGCAGGGATTTCTGCTTTTTCAAATCGAATTGCGACACGATTGGCGTAGTGCGCTGTAGCACGGTTTCTCGCCTCAATTTCCGTAGTGTCCCGAGTTCGATTCCCGGTCGGGTCAATTCAGCAAACGATCTTTTCTGAATTGACCCGGGTCTGGGTGTGCTGGAAGACGACCCTGGCTTTATTTCCTTGTGTGGTACCTCGTAACACAGGGATATTAATCCCTACTTCGAGACATTACATTTATTTATTTATTGTGCCAGGACGAAGCCAATGGAGCAAACGACCGCGGAGCTCTGTGGTTCGGCCCCAGACTCGGCAAACGCTCTCTACAGATCTCTAACGAAGATAACAGGTACTAAATACATTCATTGCTTTCTATACTTCATTCATTAAAACATTAGAAATAAGAAGCAAGGGGGCTAAAATGAATGACAATTTGCATTTGACGTTGCCATGACGATAATATACCTGAGTATATCCTGGCAAAATCGAAAACCCCTTCCGCCACAACGTATGAAAGGATTATGTAACATTTTAGATTTGGTAGAGTTATAGTGACAGTAAAAATGAAAACCCCTGTCTGTTTTAGGTTTTTACATCGACAGTATAGATTGATGCAAGACAAAATAATTATTTTAAGCAAAAGCCTCATAAATTCTGAACTTCCTTTACTTTAAATGAGAACAATTAAGTGTGACAGCTGCTATTTATGTGGATTTTAAT
Source organism: Udea olivalis (assembly GCA_947369235.1). Classification (NCBI taxonomy): domain Eukaryota; kingdom Metazoa; phylum Arthropoda; class Insecta; order Lepidoptera; family Crambidae; genus Udea; species Udea olivalis. Next base: position 9,705,705 of record OX376367.1, on the reverse strand, counting down.
AAAATCGGCATAAATCTTAAAAGCAATAATGTTTATTGTACTTTTACCACAAAGTGTACCCTAAAAAGAACCTTTTTTACTTCTGTCTAATGCTTTAATTTAATGAATGGAGTATAGATTAACATTAATCTACAGGCATTCATGGGAGTGGTAATCTGAAATCCATAGGTCTTGGGTTCAGTCCTAAGTACAAGTTACAAGGCTACAAGTTCTCCGAGCCCCACTTCGAAATCTATCACAAGATAATCACGATTTTGAACTCTTGATCTTAATGAACTACTTATGGAAAGGTGGTTCACAAAACACGTTCTTAGAATTAATTTTTGAAGTAGTAAACAGTGAAATTAAAATCGAATAATATTTACTGATATTGTTGAGGGGATAATACAGGGAATTCGTCCGGTGGAAACATGATTTGATTAAGTTGGCTCGATGGAATAAATTCAGAAAGTTACCTCTTTTCGTGACATTTTGTCTTATTTATTTATTTTATTTATTTTTATTTAGGAAACAAACAATTTTATTCCACCTTAAGATTACTTAAAAAAATAACACTAAAATCAGTTAAGTTTCCACTGATGTTTGACACAAATCATCGAACAACCAAGGTTATCAACGCTACGACTCCGAATTACAAACAGAAAATGAAAAAATTAAATAACAATAGGAACTTAAAAAGCTCACAAATACACGGTTCATCATAAATTGTTACTCCTTAAGATATTACATACATCGTTCCTGAACTTAGGGGCGCTACTACTATAGATATCTAAATTACAAAATTTCTTATTAAAGTTATCAGTCGATCTGAACAGAAAGGCGTTGCTTGCATAATTTGTTTTAGTGGATGGCATCCCGAATGCGTAACTGCAGCGAGAACCTGTCCGAGGGCATCTGAATCGTATATTTTCCAACAGAAAAGGGGTATCTACTAGGTTTTTGATAATCTTATACAGAAAAATTTGGTCTCTCTCCGTACGGCGTTATAATAAAGAAGGCACGGAAGGAACTGATAGTCTTCTATTTTTGGTGTTATTCCTAAAATAATTGATTGCAAAACCACCTCGCCTTGAATAATTAATCTAAGTAGTTTTTTTCCTGTCAATTCTTTGAGAAGAAAACATTTACTTTCTAGAATTTTCCTATCGATAAAGAATCACTTTGACTTTTTAGACAAACCTTCCTAAGATTACTGGAGGCAGCTGACACGCTGAAATATTACTACGACCAGCTGCCCGTCTTCGAAGCAAGAGCTGATGACCCTGACCCCAGAGGTGAGCCTTCCTTTTTACCACAAGGCGACGGGAGGGCTTCCACCCGCATGTGGTTGACTTTCCAGCAAACCGCAATCAACGTTTTGCTGCGTCTTTTCTGGTCCGCACCGCTAGGGAGTGGAACAAAAAATATGGTGGAACGCTCTCCCTGCGTCTGTGTATCTGGATACAAACACTGGTGTCTTCAAGGCTAGAGTGAAGAGGCATTCTCTGGGTAAGCTAGCTGCGATTTATTTGGTGCATTTCAGTTCGGGTGCGCTTCGGACAAATACCTGAAATATTTGTGGCAGAGGGTGCCCGAACTGGCTTTATATTTTTAAAGGGTAATCCAATTGAAGCTTTCGAACTTTCATTAAAAAAAAAGACAGTGTGCAATTTTTAAATATTTTTTTATTTGCTGATGGATATTATTTATTAAACTCCTTTGTCGTGCCCCCCCCCCCCCCCTCAATCAGATGGCCCACATGGCTCGCCCTGTAGGAAGAAAAGTGACCTACTACAGTCAAATATCTCTCCTCTGGACGCAGGTAATTCGTCTGAAGTAATTTTTGAAGCCATTTATAGGAAATTTTCTTTAATTTCTTAAGCTCGTTTTCTCCCACTGGGTGAGTTAGTTATTAAACAAAACTAACTTTGGGGCGATGGTGATCCTCACGTGATGCACGAGACACATATTGCACGCCTAAAAAGTGGCTGTATGTTGCGTGTTGAAGTCAGGTTTTATGAATCATTTCAGAAGTTCAATTGGATCACTTTTATAATGTATCTTACTCCTCCTACATAAGTATTTCCTCCCACAGTGGCAGGCCGGAAGGTTATCTTCACCCCCAAATTAGGCCGTAGTGTGACCAACGATTACCAGGACAGGAGGATGTTTGAGAACGTGGAATTCACTCCAAGGTTGGGAAGGAGGCTTCCTGACACCCTGCCAGCCACGCCCTCCGATGATGACGTGTGAGTGTCAAATCGTAATCAATGATTTATTGTGTTTTTAATTTTTTCTTCATGCTTTTGTTGTAACGCCCATTTTGGTGAATGTAGGTATCTACTCTTAACCAACATCATTTCCAACTGATTGTAACATTCTGGGTATTATTATCTGTTTCTGTATGCATTATGAAATGTTTATGTATGTCTATGTTCTTCAGACTTTGACATTGACACTATAGGACAGCTTTAAGGCGCGAACTCACGCCAAAATCATAAATTCCGTCGTGGTCAAATTCCGACTTCTCCTAAACGGATGTGCAAAAATATTTAAAAAAAATATATATAATAAAACTAAATAAACCTTCATTTTGTTATTTTGAAATTGTCGTAATGAAAAAAAAAATGAAAAAATCTTTATTGCTTTACAATTTTGTGTTTACAATATCCGAGTTTGGATTCTCCTTTTAAGTGTATGAAAACACTTGTGCCAGGAGAAACCGCTCTCCTACATATTTCTAGAAGTTATATAATAGCAGCAAAGAATACTACCAACTGTTGTTGAAGTTTACATTAACCTAAGGTGAGTAGGTATATACCTACGTATTTATGTGTTTATAAATATATATAATATGTGTGTGTGTGTGTGTGTGTGTCGTAGCATTTGAATTACTTTAATAAAAAAATCCTGAAAAGGGGTCTAAAACTTCAATATGCTAAGGCTCCTAAACTATAAGTGTGATCTTTTTAGTTTTTACAAGAAAATATAGCCCATCAACTTTTCTGCAATCTCTTGGTTGGGTTTTTAAAAATACTAATAATAGTTCTCTAGTGTTTTGTTACGAACGCGCACGGGTGTCTGCGGGGGCGACGGGTGGCATTACTGCTCCGGTATAACAGAGGAAGACAGAAAAGAGAGAGAAGTGCCGTTTTTCAATAAGTGATCTCTCCGTCTTCTGTTTCAATGTATGTCTGTATGCGTGGCTTTTTACATTTATAATTGCATTCTTATTTCATTTCAGTTACAGTTACAAGCCAGAACCCGCTCAGATTGACAGACGAACCAGCTACTTCTCCCCTCGGTTAGGAAGAAAAGTCAACTTCTCGCCGAGACTCGGACGAGAACTCACTTATGGTACGTATCGCCTTCAACGGCATTGTCAAACCACAACAAGTTTAAAAGAGTAACTACTGAGTTTCTCGCCGGGTCTTCTCAGTAAGAATCAACTTCTCCGACGCGGTAGTAGAGTCGCATTATGTTTGTATACTGTTTATTTATATATTCATATTATTATAGTATTTATGTCTACTATTTAGTAATTTTTTTTGACTATTTAAAGGTACTGGTTAAGTCTATTTAAATAAAGATATCTGAGATTGAGTTTGATTACGGTTGAAGTATATCTGGCACCCCCGAATCGCACTTTCGTATACTTCTATCCGTTTCTGTCACTCAGAACTTCATTCAATAGAGCGAGAAAGAGAGCGGAGTGCTTAGTGCGAGTTCCACAAAGAAATTTCACCATCGCCTTTGACGAAATCGTAAATCCAAATTTGGTTCCTTAATGGCCCACCCAAAGTTCTTTACCCGAAATTGTTCTTCCTACCGATTTGTAATCCGAATGACCACTCTTCCTAAAATGTTTCTTCACAAAGTTTTCATTCTTGCAATGTAGGCTACCGACGATGTTCATAGCACTCATGTTTCCGAAAATTGTAATCAATATCATTGTAACTCCTACTGTTGATTTTCATAACGCTTTTAGGCAACATAATTTAAATAATATTTTTGCTCATATCCAGAAGGTAAAGTGATGTATATTAATGTGGGAAACGCCCCAAAGTCGCTTATGGCTGGGTTTATGTCGACCTAACCCGCTCGTCGCTTCGCTCTTCGCTAACCTAATCGAATTTATATAAAACTCGCTTCTGGCACTGTTAACATCTGCATTAGTCAAAGACTGTGTCGCAGTTGTTAGCGCCCACCTGGCACAGATAGACATTTCAAACGTGCTCTTTAAAGACAATTTTCACAAAATATAATTGAAATGGAAAAGAAATCCTAAAGGGAAGTATGTACCACTAAATAAAAACTTAAAATATGTGTGTGTGCATGTTATGTGGGTGTGTGTAAATGTACGTGTATGTATGTTGTTTGCGTGTGTGTGTATTTGTATGTGGGAGTTTTTTTTAGGCACTAGCTTTGGTTAGCGAGGAGCGAAGCGACAAGCGGGTTAGGTTGACTTAAGCACTAAGTTGTTAAGTTAGTTTAATGTGTTCAGATTAAAAATCGCTAGGAACATCGTCGGTAGTACTACATATTGTATGAATGAAAACTTTTATTTTAGGGACTGATCATTTTGACGACACGATTGGCGTAGTGCGCTGCAGCACGGTTTCTCGCCTCGATTTCTGTAGCGTCCCGGGTTCGATTCTCGGTCGGGTCAATTCAGGAAACGATCTTTTCTGAATTAACTCGGGTCTGGGTGTGCTGGGAGACGCCCCTGGCTTATTTCCTTGTGTGGTACCTCGTAACACAGGGATAAGAATCCCTACTTCGAGACCATTACAAGAGGTGTGTTGTCTGGCGGATATTTATTTATATTTTATTTATATTTATTCGGATTATAAACACTAGAAACAGAGTAGTTAGAATTGAGATCGTCAGGATGAAAAATGTTAGGAAGAACATTTTCGGAGTTCCAATTATCGGAGTTAAGAATGTAGGTGAACTTTTTTTATTTAAAATGCGTTTGCGTTTGGCCTCAGTCTCGCCTGGTGGTAAGCGATGACGAGGCCGATGGTGGTACACGCTTACTCAGAAAATACCTATTCACTCTGGCCTTTGGCGAATCGAGTTTTACTGCTAGGCGGCACTGACTCGATGCTACTCGCATTAGCCACTCGGTAATCGACGAGGCGCTCGACAACACTTCTCTTTCTTGTAAATGACATATCTACATATAGTTACAAACACACCTTCACGACTATATCCCAAACGGGGTAGTCAGAGGCAAGCTGTTGCCGTCATGGTGAACTGAGTGCCGAGTGCGAGTTGCAGTGAGAGAAGTGAATGACTTCACCATCGCGTTTTGCGAGCACGTAAATGTCAATTACTATGGAATCGAGTCAGTGCCATCTAGCGGCGAATTCGGGCAACATTAAGGCCGCTAGATGGCGTTGACTCGATACCATACAAATTCGCGTTTTTTGTCTCGCAAACGCGATGGTGAAGTTATTCACTTCTCTCACTGCAACTCGCACTCTGCACTCTGAACACTGAGAAGCCCAATTTCGCCAAGCATTTAGAACTCAAATAATAGTAAATAACGGTCCTTAATAAATTAATATTCGCCCTCTTTTTTCAGATATCTACCCCGAGAAGATTCGACTGGCGCGAAGTGCAAATAGCACGAAAAACACTTAATGATTTGAAAATACAAACGCGCTACTGATCTAATAATTATAATTCGATATAGCGGCGAATGTAATTTTAAGGCACGAGCTGTTGGTTAAGACTTAACTTTTCTACTTCTTAAAACTTGAAGAATGAATTACCAATAGCAGATTAGGCTATGGAAACCACATTAGATGAATTAGAAACTGCTAAGGCTGGGCCGAGTTCTTATAAAAAGGTTTGTGAACTTTAAACATCAGGCACAGATAATAACAACAAACTAAAAAGATGACATAGCTAGAAGAAATTATGAGTGACGTCGTAAACTTGCGATTCTGAAAACCTATTAAGTACTCTTCAATATTGCAAATTACAAAACAAGTTAAAAAACCCAACCCAAAGGTTAAAAATCTGTAAATATCGCAAATCGATTTTGGTTCAACATAATCGATTTTTTCCATCCCTACCTGGCACCAATTTGAATAATGGCCAGCATGTTTAAAAACAATATATTTAAAATTAAAAAATTGACAACAACCAAAATCAGGGTATACTTAATCAAATCCACATCAAAAACCTACTTTAAGAAAACCATAAAATTTATAGTCAAATACCTCTTTTATAGTATACTTCCTATTTAGACTTAAAAAGTACTAACCTTTTTTAAAACTGTTAATGTTTTGGACGAAGAATTATTATAGTAATTAATTAAGTGAATGTGATTAAATAAAATATTCGTTAGAAAATAATGTTCAGTGAAAATTAAACAAACATTTAACTAATGATGTTGTTTTTTTTTTCAAATTCTAGCTTTTCTCAGTATATTGCTGGGTATAGTCCTCCTCCATTGCACTATCGTACACTTTATTTGCAATGTGAAATTACGTTTTTTTTCCTAAGGGTCAATCCCCACTGAAAGAGCAGCGGCCGGCAGCGGCTTTTCGAGGCAAAATATTACAAATCAATTTGAATCTTATCAATGTGATTATAAAGATCATAGTCATTTCAAGGCATAGGAGGGGCAGAGGGGTGCCGCGAGAGGCAGCGCGGCCCCTCCGGACGCCGCAGTAGGCATCCGCCTTGGTCAGTCACTTGCTGTTACGGCCGCAGCGCGGCGCTGCTCTTTCAGTGGGAATTGACCAGCGTCTGTGCTAAAAAAGATGGTGTACGCCCGCCATAAACACGCCCAACGTAATTTAAGAAGAAATAAGCCCAATTGCTGACCATACGGAGAGAAAAATATTCATGTGGGAACATTTCTCTTAGCACCTGAATACTCTCATTTGAAGAGCCTCGCGGTTCTTGCAGCTTTGGAATGAAAAAACTTCTCAGCATGCCCGTATTGCGCTCCGAATTGACGGTCTGGATTCGCGCGGACAAATTCTCAAACTCGCTAAATGTTTTCGTCGGTCCGTGATACTCTTTGGCGACCGCGGCGCCGCATTTTTTGTGTCGTTCCTGTCCTTTCAAGTCTTCAGTCCGTTGCCTAATTAAATCAGTAATTGGACACTAACTGATGTGCCGCAATTCGAATTCAGCACGACAAGGCCGTCGAACAGTCACATAAGATCGAGCATTCTCATGAAATGACACAAGACGCGCCTTGCTCTTCCATGTAACGACTCATGGTGGCTAAAGATACGAAGCCCACGCTACACACTGCTACTACTCCCGCGCCCCACCATTTTGTCGTTTAGAAATACGATCGAAATCAAAAGTGCATTTCTCTCTGGGTCTGTAGTAGCAACCCTAGGCGGTCAGGCAAGTTTAGGTAATTAAACTGGAAAATGGCTAGAGCGGTCTTTCTGTAAACTCTTTGTTTCGTGGTGTTGCGAACTAAAAAACTGTTGATTACTCACTGAGTGACTGACGACAGCACACAACAGAAACTACTGGGCGTAGAAAGCTGAAATTTGGCATTTAGGTAACCTAAATGCCCTAAGAGAAGATATCCTGAAATCCTTACGGGAGAGGGAAAAAGGGCACGAGTGTAGTTTGTTGTAAAAGTGAAGTTAACCAAAGGAGAACTCTGCGAGAATATCAATATGAATTTAAATATAAACCTGAATATTACATTGTAGCAACAATAAATCGAAACAATAAAAGTGAAGAAACAATTTTAACACTTATTGCGCCATTTTATTTATTTCAATTACTTTCAAAATGGATTGGAAATCATATTTGTTTTTGTCACAAGCGTGTAAGTATTTACCTCACTTTTTTCCATGGCCAAGTGGTATCAGTATGTCTGCCATGGTTTTCTGTCACTTAAACTAGGGTATTTGACTTCAGAAGTACCTTTGCAATTTTGGTTCCATTTATAATCACTTAGGGGCACTGTACCGATATCCCATACAAAACGCTAGCGGCTATTGTTGGTGCAAACTCATGGTAGACATACGAAGCCTACGGAGCTGGTCCCGAAATCCGGAGGACCTGGATAGAAATCCCAGGTCGGGCACATTTTTCTAAACATTCTCCATGTCATGTGGGCAATGAAACTCTCGAGAACTAAATTCACTTCTTTGCAGTGGTTTTATTCGTGGTACAAAGCAATGGGTACGTTTTACTGGCAGGAAATTTAGACGACTTCAGAAGTATAGCCAGAAAGTTCGTGCCAGGAAAATTGGCTAATCAACTGGCCGAATTGGCATCGAAAACAGCTGCAAATTACAGAGAGTCAAACACGTTTAATGTAAAAACTAAAGCCAGCGTCAGTGAGAGTGAAGAAGAAAGAAGTGGAGAATTTCATGAAAGGGTTGAGAAACAAATGAAAAGAATCCCAGATGTGGACTTTGAAGAGTTAGTTCAAAAAGTTAAAGAAAGACTGCAAAAAGATCTTATTGATAAACCAAAAGAAAGATTAAGACCCAAACCTTTGGCACCTGATAAGAAAGACCGAAATAAAGACGCTAACTCTAAAGTTAGTTTTATTGATCGTGAAAATGTAGAAAGGTTTAATATTGCAAGATTTGAGCAGCCAAATAAATATTTAGCTGATAATATGAAAAAATTCAAGGAAGACAACGAAGATAGATCTAAAGTAAAAAAAACTCAAAAATATCAAGAATATAATATTAATGTTCGAGAGGAAGAAAGCAAAGTTGATCAGGATTGGAATGGTAATCAGGAGAAGGAAATGATTGAAATTGAAGAAAAGCCTGATGATTCTATGACGTTTTCAAGAATTCAAATATCAAATAACGACAGTTATGAAGACTACGTCACGCCTGAAAGAGCAAAGAACGTTTTCGAAAGTGACAGCGAGAAATTTAGTGTCACCAGCCCTGATACTTATATAGTAACTGCTCAAAAAGCACATATATTTACAAATGATTACGCTGAAAATGTCAAAGAGTATAAAGTGGCAGATATAAAGGCACAAACTGAAACTCTATGGAACGATTATAAGGCAACTGAATATGAGGAAGATTATGATCAAGTTATGACACCTTTGAGAAAAACTACGAAGATAAAACCAAACACAATGATTCCAAAGAGAGATTTCTACAAGATGTCTAGTCCTAACTATTACGGTAAAGTACCAATTGTAGCAGAGACATACAATTTTAATGAACCAATCCCTGAAAGGGACAGAGAACCAGAAAGAATCAAACCCTTGCCATATCCACCTTCTGTCATAAATGGAAAAGTTAGGTTTAGTAAAAAGAGATAAAGAATCGTTGATGTTTATTTAATCGATCCTAGGCTGCTTTTCCACCAGAGATGTAGCACAGGACTTTGCTGTGGATACGTTTGGTATCCACAAATCACAAAAATTGGTCCATATAACATCACTGGTGGAAAAGGGTTCTAGCTATGTTTTTAATTGACACGTGACATGACACGTGGATGCACTGTATGACAACGTGCTATGGATGCGTGCTGTGGATCTTCCCTGCTGTCGATACATCGCATAGCTCAAGCCGCGCATCTTACCCAGCTACCTTGCGGCTGCGCAACTTCGTACTACATCTTCCTCGCTTGGTTACATTTTACATAGCATAGCACTAGTAGAAACGGTACATAGTTTCGTAGCTTAGCTTGCACATCCTCGCAGCATAACTGCATAGCACATTTCTGGTAGATGAGCAGGCTCGACCGTGAAATGATTAATTAATGAGCCCGCTTTACTCGCAACGTTAATTTTCATAGTTGAAGCCTGTGCTATTCTGTAATAGGTAATACGTGACAGTACACCGTACAGAAGGTTCTCTCAAGTAACGCAGACAAGTAAAAAAGTCTTCTTTAATCTTACAAGTTCGTGTTACACAGTACTTTTTAATTTGTCTCTGTTATCGATTAAGGCCATGTTTAGATAGCTTGCACGCGGAATCGAAACTTATCGCGTAGCAAGAGCGTTCATATTTCACTGTGCGCCGCTGAACGAAACCGATTTAGCTGTCAGAGCGCAGGGTCGCAACCTCGCAACTCGCTGATCTAATTACATAATAACTTTCAAAAATATTACTGTAATTAATATAACATCGTTTAGTATTAGTAGTATTATTAGTAGTGTTATTATTCTTATAATTACTTATAATTACGGCAACCTACTGCCATAACCCGGAGAGGGGCCACGGCCGAGCGTACCTAATCTTTGTAGTGACACAAGCCTGGTTGAAGCAACTATTACCTATATTCTGTGCTTGAGGAAATGAGGACTTTATGTGGGCCTTTGCCCAGTAGAGGGACAGAATATGGGCGAATTGCTTTGCTTGCTTTCAACAATATAATAAACACAGTGGTATTGTCCCACCAAATAAATAAATAAATATGCGCCAGACAACACAACTCTTGTCATGGTCTCGAAGTAGGGATAAATATCCCTGTGTTACGAGGTACCAGACAAGGAATTAAGCCAGGGGCGTCTCCCAGCACACCCAGACCCAGGCCAATTTAGAAAAGATCATTTCCTGAATTGACCTGACCGGGGATCGAACCCGGGACACTACGGAATTAATGGCGAGAAAGCGTGCCCCAGCGCACTACGCCAATCGTGTGAAACTGTTATCAAAAATATACTGGTGTTAAACGTTAACTGGGCGTTCATCCTTACACTCTGAATCCGCAATGGTCTCGTACAGTTCGGTTTCAGAGATTTTCCTTACAAGGACGCCTAAATTGTGGAATGAACCTGCCGAGGTTTTCCCGATGAGTTATAGTATGAAGTTCTTCAAGAGGGGTTTGAAAAGGTTTTTGCAAGGTCGACAACGCGCGAGTGATACCCCTGGTGTTGCACGTGTCCATAGGCTGCGGTAACCGCTTACCGTCAGGTGGTCCGCAAAGCTTGATTGTCACCGACGTGGTATAAAAAAAAAACGTTTTACATGGATGTATGTGTGTTAAGTGTTTGTCTGTCTGTCTGTGGCATAGTAGCATAGCTCTCAAACGGATTGACCAATTTCGATACGGTTTTTTCATTCGAAGGTCTTAGCTATGTTTGGTAAAAATTGGTCCAGCACTTTGAAGAGGAAGTGTGCGCAGGAACTACACAACCTGATACCACCGTCTACTTTCTACCACCGGACCACTAGACGCCGGGAGGCATCCACCCCCATGTGGTTGACTTTCCGACAGTCCGTACCCAACGGTTTGCTGCGTCTTTTCTGGTACGCACCGCTAGGGAGTGGAACGCTCTCCCTGCGTCTGTGTTTCCGGATACTTACAACCTTGGTGTCTTCAAGGCCAGAGTGAATAGGCATTTTCTGGGTAAGCGTGTACCACCATCGGCCTCGTCATCGCTTACCACCAGGCGAGACTGAGGCCAAACGCAAACCCATTTTAAATAAAATAAAAACAGCTCTTTTCCTTTGACGACCGACTTGGTGTAATGGTTAAGAAGTTGGCTACTACACCAGAGGTCGCGGGTTCGATCCCCGCACAGTACAAACATTTGTGTGCATGAACATGTCTGTTTGTACTGGTCTGGGTGTCTCCTATGTATAATAAGTATGTATTTACAAAAAGAAAATGTATTTAAGTATGTTTATCCGTTGTCTAGTATCCCATAACACAAGCTTTAATTAGCTTACTTTGGGGCTAGATGGCGCTGTGTGGAATAATGTCCAGGGATATTTATTTATTTATTCTTATTTATTTATTTATTTTCCCAAATGATGTATTGCATTTTTGGCATAAAATTGACTGGGTTTTTTTTAATTTTTAATTTATTATAACTAAAATATAAGGTTCTGCGAAGGGTGCACTTCCCCATAATTCCTGTCTGGTGATATTTCGTATATTTGCATCAATGCGCACACGCTCATATCCACTTCATGATATTCTGGAACAAAAATACACTGATATAATGATTATGCAACCAGACAACCGGGTTCTTCAAGCGAGGCGTGAAAAAGCATTTCTGCAGGCCTTCAAGGTGAGAATGGCTAGCCCAGTGATTCGTTTGAATAGCTGGGCCTGTCAATCTCATATCTGGACCTCACGACCGCTTTTCATCAGGTGGAGTGAGGTCATCTTGACGGGCGATATAAAAACAAAGTAATATTTGAAGAGGAGAAGCAATTTGATACTACTTTTAAGAACATTTCATGTGCAAATTAAATGTATTTATTCATTAATTCATTCCAGTCACAAAATAAAGAACAACATTAATACCTAAAAATGGCCTAAGGGTCTTGCGCAAGTAGGTATCTACATACATGCAGGTGGATCTGCATGTACTTGGGCGCGATAATTACTTTCCAGCGCCGCGCCGGGTATTCCATGACTTATTTGGCAGTTGGTTGTCAACACCCGCGTAGAGCATATCCGCTGCTATAGCACCGAATACGCTTTCCAATTCACTTATGTTATTTTTTTCAAAACTGAACTGAGTATGAGAAAATACACCTGATCTACCTCTTTGCTTGGATTGTCACTCTGGTAGTACGCATACCTTCCGCGTGAAGGGATTAGTATCGTTATGGTTTTGGTGCGAGTCTGAAAGCCACTGGAAGAAATAACGTTTCATTGGTCAGTTCCGCGCGGCCCCCCACACAAGACGTAGTCTCCTGGTGCTACAACGTAAGGTAATTGTGACTAATTTTTTTTAGGTTTTTGGAGCAATAAAGACACTTAGTAGTGAAGCTTGTATCTTGAAACAACAGTGATACTTGTGTAAGTATTGTTCAGTGTTTTATTTGTTATGACATAATTGTCCGGTTAATTTTTTTCTAGTGTCATAATTTCACATCTGCGAGGGTCGTAATTTTTAAACGATTATATTTTTTTATTAGTAATAAGTCAGATGTTTGCTTTTACTTCTAAATGAAATTCAAAGTTGTAGTTCAATCATTATTTGTTTAGTCAAGAAGAACTATACGTTGTAATTGAATTTTAAAAAAATGCTTTTCCTGAAAAATTTCACTTTTTGCATAAGTGACATTATTGCAGCGTGTGTGCCAATTTGTAAGCGAATTTTGCGGTTGAACTAATCACGCGATGACGTACTGGAAGTACTGACTACTGACATCTATATCGAAAGAGGTAGCCCTGGCAATATTATCTGTCACATGACAGCCCCATTTAGGATTTAAAAAAATAACATTTTTCTATGGATGTGATTTATCTGTTACGTAGTAAGTATTAAGTAATCTGTGGTAATATGGGAAACGTAAATATGGGAGACTCTTCATACTTGCAGAAAACTAGGTAGACAAACGGTGATCCCTTGTTTCACAGACAGGATTTTCATAGAATGTCGGTTCACAGAAAATGTTTCATAGAATATTCAGTTCAAATATTTTTATTTCGAATGTTATTGTTTCGACGACTATTCACCGCATGGAATATTCAGTCCACATAATATTATTATTATTTCAACGACTATTTACTTCATGGAAACATACACGGAAATGTAATTAATTTAATTACAGACATTAGTTTAAAGGGCTCTGTTGGTTAGGTTAGGTTAGAACTGTGACCACATTGAAGTTTCCAGAAACGAATTTTCCGCGAATGAACGTAAGTGGCAAAAAAAATGTTCTTGAGAATACTTCTTACGAAAGCCAAACATTTTAGGCAATTATAATACTTGATTTGATATTCTATGATATGAATATTCTAAAAATTGAATTTTATTTGTAACAAAATGTTATGATTTAAATTTCTTTGTAGTAACTATTCTGCGTATTGATTATTCGATGAAATGATAATATAAGAAACCATTTATGTGAAACGAAATTCTATGAATCGATTTTCTACAGAACAGTGTACCATCTAGACAAACACATAGGGGTACGAGGATTTTGGTCCTTATTACCTATGGACTTGAATCGTACATAATTGGATAAGTCTTTTCAAGGAAAAACAGGTTAATATCAGGTCACACGGATTTGTTGTCTGATTCGAGATATCGGCCTATAATAAAAATAATGAGAAATTTATTTTGAACAATTGTTAACATATATTGGTTAGTAATACAAATATTCTTAGAAATAATGTTAGTTGAGAACGTATGTTTCGTCGAAGTGTGATTATGTCAGAAGTGTCTTCTCACATAATCACCCTTCTTGGGTGCCATCTCCAATAATGTAATGTGTACCTGTCAGCCACCGTCTTGAGAATGCTGTTGCGGCTGCCACGCAGTCTGTTTATCAGAGATGTTGTCTTCTTACGGATGACGGCGTGAAAGCCATCAGTGTAATGTATCATCTCGGATAGTTCGCAAAAGCAAAATATGTACTGTGTCCTGTTTACTGACGTTACTATAGTGCAAGGTCGGCCAGGAGAGACCCAAAACACTGGTAACATATTAATTAACTCAAATAATACCACAATTATTCAACATTGCTGTACATGCTTGACAGGTCGGCGCACTGTGGGCTCCTGTGCGCATATAATTTCAATAACATTGTATCTAGGATATTGAGGCATGAAGGTTTCACGGAACCCGCTATTTTTTGAACAATGTTATCATTGAAGATGCTTGGTTTTTTAAGTACTTACCTATTATTGTAATGCAGTAGTATGTGAGTGTAAAGAGCTGTTTTTCTTAACCAAAATATCTCAAAACGGAAGTGTTTAAAAGTGGCGAAGTAGACGATTACCATAAGAATGTGTGCAAGTGCAGGAGTATGTAAAATATGAATGTCTTTCAAATTGTTTAGAACTTAGGTCTGATACTGTCCACCTTAGAAGAAGTACTTAATTGAGGTTCTGATGGAAGTTCCCTGGTATCAGCCCCCTTTTTCAATGCAAGATTGACTAAATTTTGTCCTCTCTTCATTTCGTCTCTTGAATATTCAAAGCGATACAAAATAAACTAAACTCTAAACTCGAGTAGGAAAAGTAACTGAATGCCGGTCATTGCCGGTGCTAGAGTTTAAACACAAAACTTACTCTTTTGTTGATGATACAAATTAATCACAAGTACCCACTTCATAAAACAACCCTTGACACAACATTCCGAATTCACCTCGCGATGACGATAAGTAGTACCGCCGTCGACTACATTTTGACTCTATTTGTATATCGACATATTTGTATTTTTGACATTAGTTGTATTTCTGACATTTTTGTATTTTTGGCATTATTTGTATTCTAACATATTACTGTAATTTTAACTGTTATTTTGTGACATTGTATTACATTATCCGTGTCACAATTATTAACCTGTAAGCGACTTGGACTTGCTCTGTAAGCTTATGTGTGTTTGTATAAATAAATAAATACATATACGATTCCTTTTCACTTAAGTCAACTTATGTGTTCTAGTAAGTTTGTTAGTTGTTGTTTCGGCAATACACACTTTTGTTTGACTTACGTGCTTAAGGCAGGTTACGAATCGTTCCCTATATATGACTTACGTATAATAAAAATATAATTGACTTTTGTGACTTATGTGCTTTAGTCTGCCGGCCCTAATGTAGGTACAATTATTGTTATTGTTGGAGTCGGTGTCAGCCAATGTAGGTTTGTAACTACCTACATACGTAAACGTGAGATGTAACAAATAGGTACCTATATTGTAGTGTTTCCTTGGCTGACACCGACTCCAACAATAACAATAATTGTACCTATATTATATTATTGTATAAGTTTTAGAAGAATACGCAATTATTTCTTCACTTTTTAGTGCTTTGTTTTGGAATAATTTTTTTGAAGTTTGTTTTTTTTTTGTTAAAATTATTGTTTATTTCTTGATTTTCAGTGAATAGTTTTTATTTATTTTATTCATCGTAAAAGTATCGTCCAATCGCTCCTAACAATGGAAGAGTTCCGTTACTTTGTCATGGATCCCATAATCAGAACCTAACCAAACTCTGATCAAACTACCCTTGAAGTATATTCTTTCCAATAAAAAAGAAGCATCAAAATCGGTTTGCGTGAAATTGAGTTATTCGTCCATTTGTCGTGCATCTGGTTTATCTACATTTAAGACTTATTTGGATCTGCCATAGATGCCACTGCCAGAACTGGACCTAATTATAATTTTGGCGGTTCACTATCGATAGTCCAACTATCGATAGTACGGCAAAGCTAGTAGTACGAACTTCCTTGAAAGACAATTGAGGAATGCAGCCCTGAAGGGCTTGCATGTCCTACAGAACACAGGTTACTATACCGGCAACTTTTAAAATATGATCTAACTTTAAACGGTTATGGAGTTCAAACCTTCCATCATCAGAGTGCCGAGTGCGAGTTGCAGTGAGAGAAGTGAATGACTTCACCATCGCGTTTTGCGAGCACGTAAATGTCAAATAGTATGGAATCGAGTCAGTGCCATCTAGCGGCGAATTCGGGCAACATTCAGGCCGCTAGATGGCGCTCACTCGATGCTATACAAATACGCGTTTTTTTTCTCGCAAACGCGATGGTGAAGTTATTCCATATGTTTTTGTTTTGACGACCGACTTGGTGTAATGGTTAAGAAGTTGGCTACTACACCAGAGGTCGCGGGTTCGATCCCCGCACAGTACAAACATTTGTGTGCATGAACATGTCTGTTTGTACTGGTCTGGGTGTCTCCTATGTATAATAAGTATGTATTTACAAAAAAAAAAAGTATTTAAGTATGTTTATCCGTTGTCTAGTATCCCATAACACAAGCTTTAATTAGCTTACTTTGGGGCTAGATGGCGCTGTGTGGAATAATGTCCAGGGATATTTATTTATTATTTATTTATTTATTTATTCATTTCTCTCACAGCAACTCGCACTCGGCACTCAGTTCACTTAAATAACCTGAAATAATATGATTGTCGGTCTTGACGTACCTATAATATTTAAAGAATTATCCTCCAACTACTAACCGTTAAGGAGTTGTACCTTCCATCACCAGCTCATCAACATGAGATGATGACTTAAAAAAAAGATAATTACTTAGCACCCATATTAAAACTATAATATTGCAACCCGATTTTTTTTTTGTATTGGGTAGTTCCAGTGGCCATCAGTGGTCTTCATCAGCAGTTCCACTTCACCAAATGGTACTTTTAGATAGCAACTACATGAGTTACTATCAAAAATACCTAAATCGTTATAGGTGTGCCTATAATATTTGAAGAGTTCCCTCGATTTATCCCGGATCCCATCATCCGATCCTGATATGCTGACAATAGGACCACTTCAGGAATATACTCTTTCGAATAAAAAAAGAATTTTGAAAAACGGTCCACAATTGACGGAGATATCGGTGAACATACATATAAAAAAAACAATACACTGGAACATAGAACCTCCTCCTTTTTTGAAGTCTGTTAATTAAAGGTTTCCGAGATAAACTAAACAACACATCCAATAAACAACAAACTCCGACTCCACAGTTGCATTATGTCTGTATACCTACTGTGTACTTATATATCCATATTATTATGGTATTTAAATCTATGCCTTTAGCTAGTTTATAATGTTGTGACGATTTGAAAGTACTGATAAAGCCTATTTGAATAAAGTTGTTTGAGTTTGAAACAGAATTAGACACTACAAACCTGCACTAATCAATCGCGCCTACTAGTCACCTGCACTCGCACAGGTTAGTATCAAGTGGTCAAAAACGCAAGTGGTCAACAGCATCAACTCACCTAAAAATCATTTGGGTAAATTTGCAGATAGTCGAATACGTAATCGGTCTATGAAGCAACTCATCACAAAATTATTTCGTCTACTGTTATATTATCAACTCAAATACATGTCAAATACATGTGGTCTAAATAGCTGGTCGCGAACAAAGCAACTCGTCATAAATACATGTGGTCTAAATAGCTGGTCGCGAACAAAGCAACTCGTCATAAATACATGTGGTCTAAATAGCTGGTCGTGAACAAAGCAACTCGTCATAAATACATGTGGTCTAAATAACTGGTCGCGAACAAAGCAACTCGTCATCAATACATGTGGTCTAAATAACTGGTCGCGAACAAAGCAACTCGTCATAAATACATGTGGTCTAAATAGCTGGTCGCGAACAAAGCAACTCGTCATAAATACATGTGGTCTAAATAGCTGGTCGTGAACAAAGCAACTCGTCATAAATACATGTGGTCTAAATAGCTGGTCGTGAACAAAGCAACTCGTCATAAATACATGTGGTCTAAATAGCTCGTCGCGAACAAAGCAACTCGTCATAAATACATTTGGTCTAAATAGCTGGTCGCGAACAAAGCAACTCGTCATAAATACATTTGGTCTAAATAGCTGGTCGCGAACAAAGCAACTCGTCATACATACATGTGGTCTAAACACGTAATGCAAACTAATGCATAGAAAGCAAAGGGATGACACTGATTGAAAACTTGTCAACTGTATGTACTTTTAATATTATTCAAGTATCCTTCCATAAGTGGCCTGTCAATTCCAGATAACAAACCTATTCTGAGTGTAAAACGATTTATAAAATTTGTGACGAGTTGCTTTATTGGCCAAATACTTTTTAACCTATTTGCGAATTCGTCTAAATGATCTTATGACAAATAGCTAAAGAGACCGGTTACATCTCGGACAAACTACTTATTTGTGCGGTTGATTTCTGACGAGTTGCTTCATAGACTGATTACGTATTCGATTATCTACAAATTTACCCAAATGATTTTTAGGTGAGTTGATGCTGTTGACCACTTGCGTTTTTGACCACTTGATACTAACCCACTCGCACTAAGCATAGTGAATACCGGCCTTTATGCTAAAGTCAGCAATGTCTAAAAGGACATTGCTTCCAAAAATTCTATAAGGGGAATTGATTCAACTTAGCCTAGTCGTGAGTCTGACGTATATCAACATAATGGGACTACATATCTTGACGAAAACATATTGTTAGCGCGATTGAAAGTAGTATAACGCCATCTATGGATGGCGAATATAACTACTAAAACTCGTGCTCTCAGTTTTATAGAGTGGTCACAAATGTCAGTAATCTCTAAATTCTGATCGAGCCTTCGTTCCACTTGAACATTTTGTATCGAAACGACCCTAACGAAACATAACACTTCAATAAAATGGGCTTTAACTTATGATTGCGTTAACTTAGCTCTAGAACTTGCTATAATATGTTTTACTACTTTAATTTTGTGCCAAACCAGACACATCACACAATCTATTGTTTGCCGGTCACCGGTGACCCAAATGGCAGCTCTTTTTTAATTGTCAAACCACAACAAAATTAAAAGAGTAACAACTGATTATTAACTGAGTAATAACTGAGTTTTATTTATTAAAGATCTTTAGTAAATAGTTGAATATAAAAACATAGTTTTATTAAATTTTCAAATAAGAAAATGTCAATATTATGCTTGCTGTTACAACCATGGTTCATTAAGTCCCCTTGGTTCATTCGGTACCAGCCCCCGGTTCAATAAGTACTACCGGGTGCACCAAATGAACCATGTTTCATTAAAGATAAAAAACAAGATTTCACAATACAGCCTAGAGTTTGGACAAAAATAATGTACTTCTTCTACAGCCAATGATTTTTTTTATGATTGTAACCAAAACTCATATAAATCGGACTCGGAAAACCAGAGTTATAGCTCTTTAAAATATAGGTGGTTCATTAACGACCACCCTACCCTACTACTGTTTAGATAATTAAAAACAAGTATTGTTAAATGCTAAAATAAACAAAGTAATAATCAAATAGCATATTTAATCTCAACCGAAAGTTTAAATATTTGTAAAAATATTTGTTTCGGATGTTTGAAGGCCTTAGAACATTGATGGAATATCGTTGGCTTGCAACGTAAGCTTACCTATACTAGAAAGATTCGTTCGGGCCAGTAAGATTTTGGTAGCTCAGTGGTTAGAGAAGCCACCCCGATTGTGGAAGACGCGGGTCCGAATCCTGCCTGATTTCTTCAAGGTCCGAAATTCGAATTTTTCTAGGTTTTCTATCTTTAGATATGAGTAACTACTGAGTTTCTCGCCGGGTCTTCTCAGTAAGAAACAACTCCGACGCGGTGGTACAGTCGCATTACGTTTGTATACTGTTTATTTATACCTCTTTCATATTATTATAGTATTAAGTAATGTCTTTTATTTAGTATTTAGACTAACTATTTGAAAGTACTGCTTAAGTCTATTTAAATAAAGATATTTGAGTTTGAATTTTGAGTTTGATTACCTACTTTTTAACCGGCTTCTTAATTCGATTGTATGTTTTGTATTTTTAATATTGGATGGAAATCATCATCACTTTATCCCAAACGGGGTAGTCAGAGGCAAGTGACTGTGTCGTCATGGTGAACGAAACACTCAAAAGGCTACTCTTCACCAATGGTATTAGAACCTAACGTGGTAGGTGGTTAGCCTTCCGCCGTTATCCGGGTTGATTTGGTTTGTTATCGATTTTTTCCGCCACTGGAGAGTTAGTCGGATAATACTTAACAATGAACATTTTCGTTCTGGCCAGATGTGAACTCGGGACTACACGATCCGTGATCCTAGTTGGAGTGCTTAACCACTAGGCCACGACGCTCTCTTTCGATAGTAATAATCTTACTAATATTATAAATGCGAAAGTTTGTGAGGATGTATGTGCAGGGACACCAGTCGATTTTCATACAAAAGAAGTAACTTCGAAGCCTTGATTCTCCACCAAGGATTGACGGAGCTGTGATCTGATAATAGCCAACCATGGAGGGAATGGAGGAGATCCAGATCGCCATACACACCTTCAGATCTGAATTATGCTGTTGATAGCCATTCATGGAGGAAATGAATGATTAATTGTTACTCTTTCACGCAAAAAACCATTAAACAGATTTTTTAGATGAAACTTCTTAGTAATACAATACTCAATACTCAATCATTTATTTGCATTCCATAATGTAGTGAAGATGTTACAAATTTGATGTGTTCATTACAGACCCTTTCGGGCACAGCAAATAGGATAGAGGAGGACGCTTTTAACTTAACACTCGTAATTAACTAGCTTTCTTCTATTCAACTAAATATCTACTTAATATAAATTATCCATAAGCCTACATGAATATTCACTTGCCTTACAAATGTTACCTATATCTATTTTATCTATCTAAAAACTGAGCACATTTTTTTCTTTTGTCTTTCACGAATTCTAAATTGAAATTTTTCCAAGTTATTTTTAACAAATACCGCACTTTCCACGATATAGATGCAGGGAAGTGTTAAGATTTTATGTCTTTTAAAATATGGTTTACACGTGTCGTCTGATTTTAATCGAAACATTGATCGGATGCATCGTTTTTGGGCTCTGAACACTCGTATTATTTCTTTGTCATAGCAATTACCCCAGAAAATAACTCCGTATCTGAGAGTGGATCCTACGTAACCGTGGTAGGCTGTAAGAACAGCAGCCTCGGTAACAGTTTTCTGTAATTTGTATAGAGCAAATGAAAACTGGCTTAATTTTTTGCAAACAACTTCAATATGAGACGTCCATTTAAGTTTATTATCAATATTTAATCCCAAAAACTTTGTTACACAAGTTTCGTCAATGTTTATTCCGTCATAATTTATGTCCAATTTAAAATTATCATCTTTTTGAGAAAATGACATCATTTTTGTTTTGCTTAGATTCACTTTAAGGTTATTAGATTCAAGCCAGGTTATAACTGATTTTAAAGATTGATTTATGTCATTTTCAAGAATGGATATATTTTTATTTTTCATTTATTTTTAATAGTTGCACAAAGAGATTCAAATTCGAACGGCTTCAACATCGCGCTTTGCGAGCACGTAATCGCGAATTTGTATGGATAGCGCCACCTAGCGGCATTAATGTTGCCCTACTTTGCTGCTCGCGCTGACAGCTGACACTCAATCGCGTTCAGATACAGCAAGAATAGATGATGATTGAACAGACTTCCAATTGGTTTTAGTGAATGAAAACTACGTAATTAATTTCGAATTGGAGCCACCAACGGTGGCGTCATTATAGTTCAATTATTAAGTAGTCGTAAATTACACATTGTAATTGAAATTATTTTGTAATACTTTCTTATGTCCTAATTAATATTTTTTATCTATACATACCAACTAAAAATTGTATGAGCTGTCAAATCAGTTTAGGAATTGTTATCGGATAGTGGCTGTATAAAACTTTCATTGTTAGCATCAAGTATAATAATTATGGTTAAGTACGGGATTTTTACCATGTTTTTTTGTTTTCGAGTTTACGTGCTTTTCTTGGCACATCAGTAATGAAATATCGGAAACTCGAAAACATAATAAAGATCCCGTAACTAATAAATAACTATTCAAAATCGAATAGATTTGAAATTATATCGGGTCACAATCACAAACCGAATTTCGACAAATTTTTCTTAGACGCACTACGCTCTTGACTCGACTTTTTAAACAGAGTTTGAGTAATGTCATGTCGCTATAATATTGTCGGAGCAGGTGGTGTCGAAGAAAAGTCATTCAAAAGCCCAGTCATTCAAACGAATCACTAGGCTGGCCATCCCCACCTTGAGGCCTGCAGAAATGCCTTTTAACGCCCCGCTTGAAGAACCTGGGACTATACGAGGAAGGAAACACATGTGCTGGAAAGTTCCACGTCTGGATGGTACGACAAAGAAACGAGGCACCGAACCTTTTATATCACTTTCTACAGGGTGACAGGGAAAATAGACCAATTAAGTCCCATCAACTAAAGGTCCAGAATTAATAGTTAACGAGATATTGGCGTTTTGATATTTTTTCTTTAGTTTCCGTTTTGTCTCTGAAAAACAATTGCTATAAAAAAACGAATGAAGTCTGGGCACTTAACTAATACTTTTTAGATAGCTTTTTAGCAAGCAAATGTTTTTAAAAAAAGGGCAAGCCTCTTAATCTTGATAGTTTCAGGTATAAACGGAATTACATGGCGACATTAACGAAATTTACTGACAACGCCACGCCCCCGGGACTTTAGGTCCAACCCCACCGAACAGCCCGCATCACGTCGGATAGGAGCGGGTTTTACAATCTTTAAACGAAATTAAATCTTGTTTACAGTGTTTAAAGTCTATATTACCAATTCACGCTCAGCAGCTTGTCGTCGGCTGTGTTCACCCGTCGACGCACGCGCCCGCAGTCAAGCTGCTGTGCGTGACTTGGTAATATAGACTTTAAACACTGTAAACAAGATTACAATTCGTTCATAGATTGTAAACTCCGTTGCTATCCGACGCGATGCGGGCTGTTTGGCGGGGTTAGACCTAGCTTTCCACGTCTGGACGGTTCCACGAAGAAAGAAAAGAGTCACCGATCCTTTTTAAATGATATCTGTGGTATATACCGTCAAGTGTCTCCGGGTCACAGTTGGCGGTGTCCATGGCGCAGCGGTTCCTGAACAGCACTACGTGCAGGTCGATGGAGCTCATGCCGCAGACCGGGGTGTGGGCCTGATCCTGGCAGGGCCGGCAGCCAGCACGGAGGAACATGACGTGGCGCGCGCAAAACTTGGTGTCGACTATGTCGAATGCTGGAACAGGGGTATTGTTCTGCTGTTGTCATCTTTTTCTTTTTTAATATTTATGTTCTTCACCTATGGAGCGTCGTGGCATTGCCATAGTTAAAGGAGGGAGAAGTATGCCAACTCGCGCCCCGAGAGAGAAAATGTTGCATGTAGTCTATTCAATCGTCAAAAATGCTGCGTCTATCTCTGAACAATCAATTTGAATTACAAATCTGTATCTGATTAGACACAATAATAAGAATCTTAGTTGAGTTAGGTACTTAGGTACTCGCCGTTCTTGTACGGTATGTAAAGAAAGAAAATTTTGCATTTGATGAGTTGTTATTAGGTCATCCATAAACACTGCAATACCTATTTACACATACTATTTTGTAGCAACTTTTGAGCTCGAATGTAGGACGTTAATCGTACACGCATTTCAAACGGCAGCGCAGCGTTGCAGTTTCACCTACGCACGGCGTATTTCACCTTATATTTTATCAGTGTGTGCGTGCGACGCGCGTAGCAACGGGCATAGTACGGGCGCGCTCACATGCAAACCGCTGTCGGGGCGTATGTATGAAGACATCCTATTACTATGGCATTGCCTAGGTGAGCACTCCAAATCGGAACCCTTGTGGTCCTGAGAGAAAATCTGGCCTAAAACATATTTCTGTTCATTGTTTAAGTTGGGTCTTACTCTCCTGTGAGGGAATAACGGAGGGAAGCTCACCAACCAGTGGGCTTCTGCCCCCCTGATTCAGAACGAAGTTATCGTCCGATTCGGTTATTTTATTTTATTTTTAATTCATTGTTTAAGATGGGTAGTTTTTATATATTTAGTTTATGAAAACTAAAGGCCGTTAAGCGGGTCATTACTAAACAAACTTGCCGAATCGGTCGATAACTTCGTTCTGAATCAGGGGGCAGGCCTGGCCCCTGACTCCTGAACCAAATTTCGCCGGATTGGCATTACATTACTGTCTCCAAAATTTTTTTCACTAAGAGTTCTGACTGCGCCAGAACTCTCGAATCCCCACTTGTCTACTCGTTATAATATTTAGAGGAAAGATTTGAATGTTTTATTTTGTTTGTTTGTATTGAATAGGCTCCGAAACTACTGGACCGACTTCAAAAATTCTTTCACCAATATAAATAAATAAATAAACAAGCGCCAGACAACACACCTCTTGTAATGGTCTCGAAGTAGGGATTAATATCCCTGTGTTACGAGGTACCACACAAGGAAATAAGCCAGGGGCGTCTCCCAGCGCACCCAGACCCGAGTCAATTCAGAAAAGATCGTTTCCTAAATTGACCCGACCGGGAATCGAACCCGGGACACTACGGAAATCGAGGCGAGAAACCGTGCTACAGCGCACTACGACATTCGCAATTCGCCATTCGCATATGGAGCTACATTGATAAATGCACAAAATAAAAATTCACTTTTGGTGCTACATTATCAGGGAGTGACATAGGCCATATTTTATTATGATCGAACAAAACAATCAGCGAAAAGTCAAGTCGGAGAAATGCGATCGAGATGTGCTGCTTTACCGACGCCGCGATGTGCAATTACTTTTGACAGAAGGAAGTCTGTCGAGGCGGCGAGTTAATAAACAAATAAAGGCACATACACAAAACGCCTCTATAAGCCGAGCACATATTATTCAGGATAACATGGCAAACGCTCTGGAACCATTTGAATTTCATGTTCTTCCTGTTCAGCCCACAGGCCGTCTTGTGGTAGTCGTTGCAGTGGTAAGGGTCGCAGTAGTCCATCCAGGCGGGGTGGAAAGGCAGGCGGGTCCTGTTGTTCCACGATTCCGGCATTTCTGGTTTCACTATCGCTTCTACAATGACAAAGGGGGTTAAAGGGAAGGGGTAAAGCCAAGTAATATATGTACTGAGACATTTCTTCCGCGACCTTATCGACATTTTCGAATCGCTCGACATGTCGCGAGTAGTCGTGGGATATTTGACTGTCTGGCGACAATGTCGGTCAACAACTTGCTCGTCCACATAGCGAAGTTGGGTTGCGATGTCACCCGACATACCTACTACACTACTGCCATCTACTGCCATAGTCGCGGATGTCGAAACACAGAGCGACAGGCGTCCGCACTGCTTAGATGCTGTCGGGCGACCGTCGAGGGACACGAAGTCGCACAAGATCGACGCTTTCCGAGCGTCGACACGCGACATGTCCCGCGACACGAAGATTTCACCTGCGAAGACGGTCACGCCTACCGCGACGTCGCCCGACACGTAGGATTCATGTTGAGCGACAAGGTCGCGGAAGAAATGTCCCCTAGTAAATACATGGCTTAACGCCACGTATTCACTAGGAGACAAAGTTGCTCGACATGCTGCAAGCAGTCGTGGGATATCTACGTGCGACTGTCTGGCGACAATGTCGGTCAACGATTTGCTCGTCCACATACCGAAGTTGTGGTCGCGATGCCACCCGGCATACTACACACTACCTACTGCCATAGTCGCGGATGTCGAGACACGGTCGTGCCACGCGTGCTGGACTACGGCGTCACCCACACACAATTCAACATTTGTTGGCCCGAACTAAAAGGTTCAGTGACTCGTTTCTTTGTCGTACCATCCAGACGTGGAACGCTCTTCCAGCACATGCGTTTCCTTCCTCGTATACTTAGTCCCAGTTTCATCAAGCAGGGCGTGAAAAGGCATTTCTGCAGGCCTTCAAGGTGAGGATGGCCAGCCCAGTGATTCGTTTGAATGACTGGGCTTGTCAACCTCATATCTGAACCTCACG
The DNA here is from genome assembly GCA_947369235.1 of Udea olivalis. Taxonomy (NCBI): domain Eukaryota; kingdom Metazoa; phylum Arthropoda; class Insecta; order Lepidoptera; family Crambidae; genus Udea; species Udea olivalis. Next base: position 9,679,459 of record OX376367.1, on the reverse strand, counting down.
ACCGCTTTCCATCAGGTGGAGTGAGGTCATCTTGACGGGCGATATAAAAAAATCAGAGCGACAGGCGTCCTCACTGCTCAGATGCCGTCGGGCGACCGTCGAGGAACACAAAGTCGCGCAAGGTCGACGCAACGACAAGGTCGCGGAAGGAATTTCCCCTAGTGAAAACATGGCTTAAGTGTCTAAGGCATAGATGATTTTCTGACGACATGATTGCGCGGTGTCCCGAGTTCGATTACTGGTCGGGACAATTCGGGAAACTAACTTTACTAAATTGACTTGAATCTGGGTGTGCTGTGAGGAGCCCTTGGCTTAGATCCTGGGGCCTTATCACAATCGCTTAAATCCAGTCAAGTTAATTCCCCAAAACTGAGGTTAGCAACTTCGTCAGTAAATCCAGCCTAGAAGATTTGCTAGTCCCAGGTAACCACTGACTGGGTGGAAATGAATCAAATGACGAAATTGCTCGATACGCTCAGTTCAGGGAATGAACAACAAAACGGGTTTTTGCAACGACAACTTACGGTAAAATTGCTTTACCAATTTTCTCGGCGTTTCGGCGACAATTGCATTTCACAGTGGTCACGAGCGGACTCTTCGCTTTGATAAGGCACCGGCCTTATCAAAGCGAAGAGTTCACTTTGCTCAGTAGTTAGTGCAGGTGATTAGTGCAGGTGCTTAGTGTTAGTAGAAAACACGTGTGGACACGGATAGATTAGTGCAAGTAATCAGTAACCTGCGTAGTAAAGCGATTTTTTTTTTATCTGGGACAATTTACACCAAGATCATCTGACCCCAAACTAAGCAGAGCTTGTACTATGGGCGTCAGAGACTGATAAACATACTTAAATATATCTAAATACATACATATATAGATAATAACACCCAGACACACAACAAACACTCAGGTTCGTCACACAAAATGTTTGTCATGGGTGGGGATCGAACCCACGACCTCCGGCGTTAAAGGCAGGACCGCTGCAGCGCTGCCATTGCGCCAACAGGCCAGTCAAGATTAGAAGCGTGTTCTATTTTTTTGCGAGTGCCCTCCTCCCGCGCGCCTCCCATTCCCCTCACCCGCCGCGTGCCTGCCACTAAACACGTCTGGACAGCAGGTGTTAGTGTTTAGCGTTTTGATGGCGAAGTATGTGTGCAGGAGTATGTAAAATATGAATGTTTTTTTAATTTTGAAGACCTTAGGTACAAAACTAAAAGGTGGCCGTGTTGAACTTAACACAGCAACTAGACACATCCACTAAACAGAATTAGACACTACTTGCACTACACACCTACAATAATCAATCGTTCCTACTAGTCACCTGAATCTGCTATGAAATTCAAGAAGAAAGTTTAAAATGTTATTGAACTTAATAACTATATAAAACTAGAAAAATCTAATTACGGAATCTAATTAAGGAAATCAGGGAGGCAGGATTCGAACCCGCGTCTTCCAGAATCCTGGTAGTGCTGCTGTTTGAACTCAGACCATATAGCCTATAGACTCCTCTTTGAGCGTTTCTTAGTTGAAAACGCAATCGCCAAAAGTTGGGGGGGGTGCAGAGGTATGAAGCTCACTGTGATTGGCGGATTCAACGTCAATCTAGTGACAGATGTCACATGAATTGCAAATGGCGTCCGACCTAGGGATGGGATAGCACGATATTTATAGCGTTATCTACATTGTGGTTGTACTGTGATATTTGGTTGGGTGGGTAAAGTAAATAAAACAATCATTTATAATTGAGCCCACAGCTATCTACTGGGATTTAAAATGTATTACTTTTTTACAAAGGCTCCTTACGTTCTTTTTTTGTTCCGTATTGCGGGTCAAGTAAGCTAGCCGTGTGTTTATATATTTTTCCATCACGCATTTTGCCAAATCTATGACGTGATTGTTTTCATAATCGAACTGATGTTGCCATAACGTTGAGAATAAATTTTCATTTCTGAATGTTTGCAACGTTTTGACAGCAAAAGCACTGCGTTCGGCGATAAAGTAGCCCACCTTTATCTCTTGCATATATGAGAGTATTTTTGTTTTCCTTTAGAGATATTAATGCCTAATGTCCAGGGATATTTATTTTACACATATACTGCATTTTATCCTTTTTTTCAGAGAATGCACAACAAATCCCGCAATGTACCTACTCAATGATGTTTTTAGCAAACAGTGACAACGTTATGTCTTGCAACGCTTCAATAAAGTCAGTGTCATCACTATCAATTAAAAAAAAAAGTTAGTAACATTAGCGTAGGTTTTGCAAACACACATAAATATCTCCGCTTTTTCAATAGTTTAAAGCAATCCGCAGAAAAATGCTGAGAGCATATGACGCTATTAGGCGTTGGAAACCAATTAAGATCTCGACTTGTAGCGTCTATCCACACTTTTTTCAGCTTCGAACTTTTTGGAAACCTTTAGAATTGGAAAACAAAAAAAATATAACAACGACTTTCTGTATTATATCTACCTTCAGAATAACTTTACAACTACCAAAAACTTCTGCCATCAACTGAACGATTTTTTTATTAATTAAATAAATTAGCATTGATAAGTGCTTTTTCTTAATAAAAAATTCAAAAGGACATTCGTTTATATAAATTATTGTTTACTTTAAATTCCATGAACAAAATAACTTATCGATGAAAACGATTTTACTTTGGGTTTGCCCACATCACTAGCGAACAATTTCTACGTGAAAGCGGGATAGTCATTTGCAAATATACACAGGATAGAAAGGGATAGGGAGAGTTAAATAAGACCACAACGTATTGGTTTTGTAATATTTCCTCAAGTTATTTAAATCTGTTTTCTTGAGTTTATCTTTAAAAAGTGACTTACATATGAAAAGTGATACCGTCTTTTTGTAAACTTGATGTGGTACTACGTTTCCCGCACCATTTCACGGAGCAACAAGGCATTTTACCCACTTTTTAAAATTTATTTGTACGAAAATTTCGCGATGACGTTCGGGAACAGACTAAATCGCCAATTGGAGGCGTGGCACTACATATGATCAGTCGGTGCATGCATATGCTTGGCGAGCGCGGTTCCCCTCCTATGCGGGGTCTATGGGCTATGTGGTCTGTGTGTTTGAAGGTACTTAAAACAGTGATGAAATAATGGCTTGCAACGTAAGCATGTACTAGAAAGATTCGTTCGGTCCATTGAGATTTCGGTAGCTCAGTGGTTAGAGTCCGAATTTTAGTTTTCTATCTTTCAATATGAAAACAAGCATTTTAAAATGCCAAAATAAACAAAGTACTATGTTATGACTGGCCTGTTGGTGCAATGGCAGCGATCGCGCCTTTAGAACTGGAGGTCGTGGGTTCGATCTCCACCCATGACAAACATTTATGTGACGAACATTTGTGTTTGTTTTGTTTCTGGGTGTTATTATCTATTGAAGTATGTATTTAGAAATATTTAGGTATGTTTATCAGTCTCTGACACCCATAGTACAAGCTCTGCTTAGTTCGGGGTCAGATGAACTTGGTGTGAATTGTTTCAAATATTTATTTATTTCTAAGGGATTGTTTTGCCCCTGGTCTGGGTCCTCGTTCCATAAGGTTTATCCTTACTTCGAGACCTGACAATTGATGATTTGTACGGTATATATTAAACTTACTTTTGGCTCGATCTACCACAAAATTAGGGTTCTTTAATCTTAAATATTGCCTGAAACAGAAGAAAAAACATTATACTTAATCTACCTCATTTTTCACATTGATTCAGAAGACGCATACTTCGTTCTGTCAAATGTTTGACAGCTGGTGTCCATTTCGCCCGATTTTCTCCGACTTGATTTACACTGTTATTTTTCACTGAATGTTTTGTTCAATCATGATTAAATATAGCCTATAACACTCCTGAATAATTTAGCTTTCTGTTAGTGTAAGAATTTTCACGATCGGATCAGTAGTTTTGGAGCCTATTCAATACTAATAAACAAACAAATCTTTCCTTCTTCTTCTTCTTCTTTTGTTATGTGGCGTTCTCTGGGTTTTTTTAACCACAATTCCGCAAATGTCACGTGAGTAGCCTTTACACGGTAAGGTGACAAATCTTTCCTCTTTATAATATTAGTATCTATAGATAATAGATATCCAATGACGCTTGTAAACGTCCACTGCAATGACCTTCAATATGCAAGGACCCAGCACCAGATGACCACCATGACTACACCAATGACAGCCTCTATAGTTTGTCCAATTTAGTATAATAATTTTGACAGTTCACGCCTATGAAGTATTGCATTTTTTTTCGGCAAAGTGTACTACAGATAATATCGTACGTTATTGACGGGTACCGCCCACTTAGTGAAGTGCCTTGCAAACGAATAGCAATAGAAAACATGGTTAGAAGCGGTTGTGTAATGAAATTAATCTAAGATTTAAATTCAAGATTAAGAGCGGCTAGCACAACATTTTATTTCAATATGTACAGTTTAATTTTGATAATTATTAAAGTTATTTCCAACTATCTATCATACGATTATTCTTAAAAAACATTGATTAAAAATAAAGATTGTGAACTTAAATATTATTCGATGTTAATATGATTAGTTCTTCTAGTGTTAATGACGATAATGATTATGAAAGTGATTTAGGGTGTGCACCATAATAATAAATGTAAGTGAAAAATAACTTCAAATCCTAGTACCTACCTTATTTAATTCACTAATATTTTTTTATTTATTACATATTTCTATAATGCACATTAAAATATTTAAATCACATTTTCTTTGTTCATCTATTATAAAGTAACGAATCCAAGTTCTGTGAAATAATAAATCGATTATCGGATAGATTCTCTAACGATTATAAAATACCCCATCCCTATTGAAAGTTGTCAAAATTATCAACCTAAATTGGACAAACTATAGCGTAACCAAGAAGGCTAGAAACTAAGGAGAGATAACTCCCGAAGTGGGGGTAAGCTTTCGAGGGCCGAAAGTCGTATACTCTGTGCCGGGCAAAACGCTGTATTGCGCATGTGCAGCGGCAGCTATTTGTCATTTCATGGTCACATGGTTTTGTTTTGAACGGTGTCACGTGCGACAGTTGTTGTTTTTCGAGGTTGTGTTGACCAATTTTGACACTTCGCGAGGATCGCGGCAAAGAAGCGCAATGCGCATGCGTCACTGTGGGATGCGGATTTAGTCCAACCCTTTCCAGGGAGTTATCTCTCCTTAGTCTCTAGCCTTCTTGAGCGTAACGTTCACCGTGTTGACGTTTTTGAATGGGATTTGTCGATAAAACTCTTTGCTATCTGTCAGAGGCGCCACGCCGTACATGCGTGCTGTGTGTAGCACAAATTAGACATGCGCGGCGCTCTGACAGATAGCCCGCTTAGAACAACACGCCATTTTTGACGCACGCACACAGAGACATGAGTTTACAAGCGAAGTCAGTGAGCTTCGGTGAGTCGGAAAGTCGCACTGTCGCGAGTGTTTTTGTTTTTGTCGAACTTGGTGCTATTTTTCACATGATGAATTTTGTTTTTGGCCGGTTCTGTCAAGTAGGTATAACTTACTTATTTCATTTTAAAAAGTCAGAGCGAATATAGTAGTAACCCTAGGCGGTTCACGCAAGTTTTGGAAAAAGGTGCGAGCTTGAGCGTGCTTTTGGAAAAAGTTTTGGAAAAGGTCCTTCTGTAAGCTCTTTATTTTATGGTAATTGTATTTAAAGAAATCCGCAAACTATGTGAGGCTTTCATTTACCTTGTTCCATTGTTAACTTTCGGCTTCTTCTGCTTACCTGTGAAGATTTAGTAATACCATTCAATCACTTAGTAATTAATAAAAATTAATTTAGTTTATTTACATTTAACTAAAGTATGTAGGTGCCATTTTGTTCGATTACTTTTTGCCATCTTGTAGGTAGGGACATGATCCCATGGCTATAGGAATTTTGAGGCTTCTGATCAAAATACCGCGACAAGTGGTTTTGGCAGTCCTCTCGTGAAGTTGACCTGACACTGCCTAAATAATTCTGAAGAGACCGAAACAGGTGGAAATCTGAAGGTGCAAGGTCAGGACTATACCAAACAGCCAAACTCTCTTAATTGTTGCTGAGTGGCTAAAGATGTGTGAGGTCTAGCGTTATCATGATGAAAAACCCTTTCTGTTGATTAATTCCGGCCGCTCAACTGAGAGAACTCAACTTCTAGGCAACTGTCATTACAGTGGAGTGCCACGGCCGTATTACAATATTTTGCCACTATCGCAACGTGACCAGCTCCTGAAAATGCTCACTTTGGATTGGTATTACGATGTCACTTTCTTAAAGCTACTTCTGCAACTGAAATGTTTTAGACTGGTACCTACTATTTGACAGATAAACATGAAACGTCAAATTAGAGTTCGTAACATAGCAACACGCCGCGCATCAGTTGAGTTTGCGTGACGTAATGGTCACGTGACTAGGATCAAAATGCCAGGACGCTGAATTCATTTACGGTTCTAAAATGCTCACTTTGTATAGACTAAAGGTGAGCATTTTAGAGCCGTAAACGGTCACGCTGCGATGTGCCAAAAGATTGTAATAACCCTGTGCACTGTGCTGCAGTAGCCGCGACGACTCTATCTCTTCCGTCACGGCTATATATACCTATATTATTATTATTTTATATTGCCCGTCAAGATGACCTCACTCCACCTGATGGAAAGCGGTCGTGAGGTCCAGATATGAGGTTGACAAGCCCAGTCATTCAAACGAATCACTGGGCTGGCCATCCTCACCTTGAAGGCCTGCAGAAATGCCTTTTCACGCCCCGCTCGAAGAACCCGGGACTATAAGAGGAAGGAAACACATGTGCTGGAAGAGCGTTCCACGTCTGGATGGTACGACAAAGAAACGAGAAAAAAAAAACTATATGCTCATTAGAGACCATTTTAGTGAACACCTTTGTTTAAATTATCTTTAGTTTCATCGTATATTTTTGTTTTTTTAGAGAGAACGACAAAAGTTTTGCTGGTAGGTACCATACCACACCATAACATAAGAGAACGACAAAAGTGGTGCTGGTAGTGCTTGTTCGTACCATATAACGTGGTTAAAAACCAACCGCACTCAACGGTTTGCTGCGTCTTTCTGGTCTGCGCCGCTAGGGAGTGGAACGCTCTCCCTGCGTCTGTGTTTGCGGATACTTACAACCTTGGTGTCTTCAAGGCCAGAGTGAATAGGGATATTCTGGGTAAGCGTGCACCACCATCGGCCTCGTCATCGCTTACCACAAGGCGACACTGAGGCCAAACGCAAAGCCATTTTAAATATGAAAAAGAAGTTTAGGTAATGCAAATTACTTGAATACTTACAGTGAATGACATTAACTAAAACCAATATGAGCATGCAATAAATGAATATTTGAAACTTCATAACCTAGACGTTTATTTTAATCTAAATTACGATCAAGAAACCTTAAAAACTCAATTCAACGGAAATCTATAAAATGTCAAATCAATCATGTAGAGTCATTAACCGCAACCAATTAAGGATGGCGGAAAATCATCACTCGTAGGTAGCAATAATTCTGTACCGAAAGCAATTGGTATATTCAGGAAACGATCTGTTCTAATCTGGCTCCGGTTCGGGTGTGCTAGGATACGCCTCTGGCTTATTTCCCTGTCTGGTACCTCGTAACACAAGGATATTTATCCTAACTTTGAGATCAGGACAAGTGGTGTGTTGTCGGGCGCATTTTCTATGCGTGTTTGATTGATTATTCAACGGGTTCGGTTCTGAAGAACTGTTTGATATGATGCCCACGGATACTTTCTATCACCGGACTGCCGGCACTGACGGGGATTCCATCTTCTCACCGTGTATACAACCATTTTTTCATATTGCCCGTCAAGATGACCCCACCCACCAGAAAGCGGTCGTTTTTTGAAGGCCTGCAGAAATACCTTTTGACACTCGAAGACCCGACTACTCGTATAAGAGGAAGGAAACACATGCGCGGGAAGAGCGTTCCTCGTCTGGATGGTCTGACAAAGAAACGAGCCACCAAACCATTAGGTTCGGGCCTACAGATGCTGTAACGTGTGTGGATGCCGACGTAGTCCAGCACGCGTGGTGCGGGAGTAGAAGGGTGAGGACGGAATAAGTTAGAACAACTCTTCAGAGCATTCCCCATTGTAAAAGCGATAGAGAACACTCAACCTGGCAATGTCTACGCAATTGTAGACTCAAGGGTCATAGATGCCTCCGGGTTTCCATAATACGGATAGAACACCGCTGCAGGCTGTCAAGAGCTTCGAGTAACTACCACGGTTTCGTACAGTTCGGTCAAAGTCAGAGTGTTCATTGCAATCATGTGGTTTTACAAAAGTGGTGAAGAATCAATAACATTGAACCCTGATAAGGCATCGCAACGTAAACCAATAATTAAATTAAATTATATTAAACCAGCATTTCGCCCGTGGCTTCGCCCGCGTGACTTCTTTTTAATATTTTTTTTATAAATTGTAGCCTATGTGTTATTCTAATGTATAAGCTATTTCACTGCAAAGTTTCATTTAAATCCATTCAGTAGTTTTTGCGTGAAAGAGTAACAAACATACACAGATACATACATCCTCACATTAAATAAATTAAATAAAATAATACAAAATTTAAATAAAATAAATTAGGGTTACGGAAATCCTCACATCTGAGGACGCTCAATTTGCGTGCAACGCGCGAGTGATGCCCCTGATGTTGCACGCGTTCATCGGCTGCGGTAACCGTTTACCATACCATGTGCGGCGAGCCGTATGCTTATCTACCACCAACGTAAGTAGTACTTAAAAAAGTACCTGAATGATTTTGTCAGCCCACGCGAAGCCTGATGAAAAATTACCTCACCTAACAATTTTGTTTGAAAACGGTTGAAAGAATTTAATTTTGAAGTTATTTATTGTGTAAATATGTATGTACATGTGCACTGTTTCACAGCTTGGTCGGTTTAGTAGAAGAGAGTAAATATTACAATAAAAGTGTATTAACATGAAATATTATTGTTTTGTGATCTGTGTCATAGTTTTTGGTAAGACGACGCGCGACGTATCAAATCAAAAAAATTTTCAATAATAAAGACCAATTACCCGTAGATTATGGAAAAATATGATTTAACCCCAGAATAAATGTGGAAAAACAATTATCTACTCTACATAGTATTAAACAGAGTCGCTTCTGTCTGTGCGCCTAGGTCTTTCAAACAACGAAACGGATTTTAATGCGGTTTTAATCACAAAACAGCGTGTTTTAAGGGTATTTTATTAGAGAAAAACATAGGGAAGCCGGTCTGATGTTCATGTCAGTATTGATTGAATGTTGGTATAATGGCTTATGATATGGCTTCAGTGCACCTCTTTCAACGCAGCTAATTTACGCTGAACCGTTAAGGCAGCGAAAGACAAAACAAAGTCTTTTTTTTTGTATTTAAGTAAATTATTGAGAAACGGTTAGTCATATCACTGAAACGTAACTTTCGAAAACGCGTCATGCTTAGTTTTCATACAAACGGAACGTCTTGCTTGATTTAGAAATAGAAATAGAAATAGAAAAACATTTATTAACTTTAAGGACATCGTTACATTTATAAAGTAAACACAAAAGAAGTAGGCATTAACAACAAAACATATAGGTAACAGGAAAAAAAAGATCATACCATCAGACAGCGGTGTCCCGATGCCCAAAAAGACAAATGGACCTCACTCAGCATATAGCCTGGGCTTTATGGGCCCAGGCGCTGATTTTCAGTAGGCCCAGACTGAGATGACGCACGGACATTTGTGGCGGACATACGTGTGTGCATATACATATAAGTATCATAAATACTATAGTATAGATAAAAATAAATGGTGAGTGATTCAATATATTGTGTAGTGTAATAATTGTAATACAATACATAGACAATAGATAATGTACCGAATGTGTAGTGTGACTGTGTGTGTGTGTGTTGGTACAGCACAATACAGGTGGTGCTGCAACTGGAAATTAATAATAATAATCTGCCGCAGGTGGGTAGTTTGACTGTGCAGAGCGGCGCTTGGGCCCGCTGATGTAATAACTCAATCTCGACTAACTCACGCTTAAAATTAGTTCCTAAATGATTGCATTGGTGCTTCGTGATCATGCCATAATTGATATAAGTAATAGTCAAAGTAGAAAAATAGGTACAATAATAACAAACAATAACCATTAACAAATTGTATTTGGAAAATTATTTCGACATTAAAAAGGTAATAAAAGAAAATAAATAAAATTTATTTTTAATTTATTATTTAATTTTTATTTATTAATTTATTCAGTTATTATTTTATTTTGTAGTCGAAATGTGTTTTGTTCGGCCTCAGTCTCGCCTGGTGGTAAGCGATGACGAAGCCGATGGTGGAACACGCTTTTCCTGATAATTTCTATTTACTCTTGCGCTGAAGACATCGAGGTTGTATGTATCCGGAAACTCATACGCGGTGAGAGCGTTCCACTCCCTAGCGGTGCGGCCCAGAAAGGACGCAGTGAACCGTTCAGTGCGGATTGCTGGGAAGTCGACCACATGGGGGTGGCTGTGGAAGCCCCCCCGGCGTCTATGGCTGCTTTTCCACATGCTGCGAGGATGTGCGAGCTAAGCTACGAAACTATTGGACCATTTCCGATAATGCTAAGATATGTAACGGAGCAAGGAAGATGTGCTACGAAGATGCGATGTATCGACAGTAGGAAAGGCTGCACAGCACGCATCCACAGCATGCATTAATGTGTCATGTCATGGTGTAAAACCCGTTTCCACCAGGCCGTATTACAATCCCTTATAACTTGACAAGTTCATGCCCTAAACTGAGCGTAACGAGTCTTCGTAATAAGATCTTTCATTTCCGGTTACCTGGCACTAACGCATCTTATATGCTGGATATTTACTGCCGTAATTGCTTGCTACCCTCAGTTTAGGGAATTAACTTGACTGGCTATAAGAGATGGTAAGACGGCCCCTGTCTGACTTCTGTTTCTGTCCCCAGGACCACCGACCCTTCAAGAACTACAACATGCAACTTTATCCATTCACCAGCGCGTCAATCTCCTGAAACGTCAGTTGAAAGAACAAATAAATGAAAAACAAATCACTTCAGATCTAATAAAACCCGTAGACGTAGTTCCTGAGAATTTTGAATACGTTGACTTAGGGGATAAGCCAATTACACCAATAATGAATGCGGATGTTAGAAAGAAACACGACAGATTCAAGTTGAGAGAAATTGTAACTGAAAAGGCAAAACCTGAAAATCACAGTTCGTACAGAAGTGGAAACTTGTTTCTAAAGAAGAGGTAAACATCGTTTTTTAGGACTGAACGCCCGTTTGCAAATCGCTGGTTTGATGTGAATGTCAAGATGGCGGAACTCCAACTTGTATATCCAATATTTTGTTCTATTCAGCGCTATCGTTTCGAATTTTCTGATCCCAAGCGCCGATATAAGTGCATTACATCAAAAGAAGATGAGATACTGTTTTTAAATCATGGAGCAATAATGAGAACTAATGTTAGCACGCGTTTCACTTTTCATGTAGGAAACTGTTTTTTTTAACACCAATACAGTGACATCTAACGATTAGTTGCAAACCAGTCTAGTGTAAATGTTCAGCAAAAGATGGCAGCACTTGACATTGACATCTATTGTTTAATAGAAAGACTAGTTTAGTACTAAATAGTTACACAGATGACAGCACTCTATAGTGCCATCTGGAGCAAAATACCACGCTAATTTAGTTCAGACAGTCACAGTAGATAGCAGCACTTTGCAGCAACATCAAAGAATATGTATTTTTTATTTTATCTATGGCAACATATAATCGCTCTTTGAATGCACGGGAATTACATAAATTCAGAACGCAAAAAAAATATAATCAGCTCTATACAATGAGCACAGAATATTCGATAAAGAAGCTGGGGTTCCACCATTTTGAAATTCCCAGTTTGATGAATGAGTGTCACACGCAAACTCGGTTGGTTTATTTATTTATTTCTGACTAGCTTTCCGCACGCGGCTTCGCCCACGTTATCGTTATTTATTATGGTCAAATTACATATTTTTTTAATAAATTGTAGCCCATTTGATATTCTAATGTCTAAGCTGTATTACTGTAAAGTTTCACCCAAATCCGTCCAGTAGTTTTTGCGTGAAGGAGTCACAAACATCCTCACAAACTTTCGCATTTACCTATATAATATTAGTAGGATATTAGTAAGATAAGATAAGATTAGTAAGTTAAAAAGGCTCACCATCAAACAGCACATTTGCGGCCCTTTCAACAAAATTACCTCTTCATTTTGTGTGGTTTCAGTATCACTCTAAAAACAATGGTAGTGCATTTATTTTTAGCAAGCGATGCTTGATTTAACGGTTATATCTAGATATAACATAAATGTTTGATGGTGAGCCTTTTTAACTTACTAATCTTATCTTATCTTACTTATATCCTACTAATATTATATAGGTAAATGCGAAAGTTTGTGAGGATGTTTGTGACTCTTTCACGCAAAAACTACTGGACGGATTTGGATGAAACTTCACAGTAATACAGCTTAAACATTAGAATATCCCATGGCTACAATTTATAAAAAAAATATGTAATTTGGCCATAATAAATAACGATAACGTGGGCGAAGCTGCGTGCGGAAAGCTAAGGATAGGCTAATTACAGTTCCTCTTTTTTACGGTACACATCACCTGATAAGTTTAAAAATCTTGACTTATCAGAAAACACAGCAGGAAACCGAAGGCCCGCTACGCGAAGCCTTTGGACACCTTCTACAGGAGAGCAGCATTCTTGACAGCGGACTCCGACGCGCCAGTGGAGTGGATACATTGTCAGGATCAGATCACGCCTTTCTTCAGTGGTTTCAAAAGTGACATCTCCGTCATGAAGCGGCTGCCGCATACCGACCATGCTGTCGTTAGGTAAGTGAATAATACGTGCATCATTCTGGGTGATTTTCAAGAGACTTAAAAAATGATATGCCATACTCAGTAAGCGATATAGAAACTATTTAAGTGAAAATTAAATTTATTTAGCTAAGTTTTATTTTAAGGTCAACATAAAAATCAGAACAGTCAGTATTTTTTGTATGAAAACCTTAAAATTAAAGTAAATTAAAAAAAAAAATTGTATTGTATTTGTACTGAGTATACCAGATCATTTTTGTAAGTTTTCTGACTGAGGTTAATCTGCGCGTATACGGTCGTTTCGGCATACGTGCGCTAAATTGAAACACCGGACTGGCATTCACGGGCTTTCGACGAGTTCGGTCGAACCGTTTGCGGTGTGGCAGTATCTTTAAGTATATAAGAGCGTATACGCGCGCCAACGCTCGTACAAGTTACATGTGTAGCAAAACAGACACACTTTCAGGGATTTCAAGATCTCTGTGTGCACACATGTGACCTTAAAAACCATGGATACTTCTTAAACTTTACCTTCAAGTTGTCAATCAAGTAGTTACGTAACAGTCTAACTATTCTAAAGGCCTGAGTACACTTTGCTTAGTAGTTAGTGCAGGTGATAAGGGCAGGTGCTTAGTGTTAGGAGAAAACACGTGTGAACAGCGATTGATCAGTGCGATTGAGCCGATTGAATAGAACACGCTTCTAATCTAACGACGCAGGTTACTATTCAATCGCACTAATCAATCGCTGTCCACGGGTGTTTTCTCTTAACACTAAGCCTAAGCACCCGCACTAATCAAGTTAAAAGTTTTGACAGATGTCTTACTATTGGACTAGGCATGTGGTCACAAAAATCGGTTCCTAAAATTCTATCCTATGAGATATCGATTCACATTCCTAAGGGATGGTAATCGACTACAGGTTTTCTGAATTAATAACAGAATAAATTGAAATAGAAAACGTAATAAACAAGTTGACGGGTTTTTATTGCTGAAAAGTCATTGTATTTTTTCAGCTGTGAAACATTTGATATCTCTTGTCTTTTTAGAAATGAAAAATTGACACTCGGTTGTTAAATATTTATAGGTGCGGTTTTTGTAATAACATTCAGGTTCATTCAGCTGCTAAGCCTGAACACCACTGGCCACACAAAAGAAGAGATCTACTCCATCCTCTACCAGATCAGCAATCTCCAACTACGGCTGTTCCAATGGGACGTCTCGGCCATCCACTTGCTGTTCAACGTTTTGGTCAAAGGTACACCAGTGTTTATAACTACCAGGGATATTGCCATCTCTTGTAGCCAGTCAAGTTAATTTCCTTAACTGACGGTAGCGAGCGATTTCATCAGTAAATATTATCTGGATGCAAATTGAATAAACCTTACTAATATTGTAAGAATAATTACGCATAGAAGGCGAGTCGGGGCCCCCGTTTTGATGCCACAAATATCAGGACAACACGTCTTGATCTGAACTTACCGATGTTAATTTCTCGAGGTAAAAGTTTCTTTAAAATGTTTTTTTACAGCGAATGGTTGCAACAACATAACATAGAAGCACTAGTAGTATTCATACATGTTAAATACTGTACATTGTGATTACATATGTGTAAAGAATTATCATTTTGACAGATGATTTTGGCATCAAAAATGACGCGCCTTTTTGTATGGAACTATTTATTTATTTATTTATTCTTTATTGCACAAAGAAAAAGTACAATTGGCGGACTTAATGCCTCATGGCATTCTCTACCAGTCAACCACTGGGCGAAGCAGAAATCGTGTTGGCGGTGTCTCATAAAACCGGAAATAAAATGTACTATTAATACAAAAAACATACTTATACCAAAATTATACATATTACACATACATAATCATAATACATAAATTTAAAGATACATACACTAAATATCGTACCTAAATCTTAAAATATTGCCTTGAAAGGAGAGAGGTTTGGTTAAATGAGTTAAGGTTTATCTAAGAAGAAGTTATGGATTGTTCTTTTGAAGGAAAACCTACTGGTCGACATTTTAATTTTATTAGGCAGCGAGTTCCATAGCCTAATGGCAGCTAATGTGAAAGAATTCGACATATGGGAAGACGTATGAAGAGGAGTATGAAGCAGCAAAAGGCTATGCGAGCGCTGGTTGCGCGTGCTGCACTCGCCCCTATACTTAAAATTACATTTCAGATATCTGGGGGAATTGGGATTACTAAGAATATTAAAAAGTAAACAGAGCATTCGAGAATTCCTACGGTGACGAATTTTAAGCCATTTTAATTGAGAACGAAAGGGAGAAATGTGGTCGTATTTTCGTACACCATAGATAAACCTAATGCAACTGTTTACCAGACGTTCAAGTTTATCAAGAAGACCTTGGGACAGATTAGAAGTGCAAACGTCTACATAGTCAATGAGGGGCATAAGGAGTGCTTGTACTAAGATAATTTTGGTGCCGAGAGGAAGAAAGTTTTTGAATTTATATAAGGAGCGTAAGGAAGCAATGACTTTTCTGCTCGTTTCAATAATGTGCTTATCCCAACTCATAGTATTGCCCATAAACAGGCCAAGGTTCTTGACGTGAGGACTGTAAGGTATAACAGTGCCGTTATAGGTTAACACCGGCCAATCAGTCCCAAGGCTACCCAGCTGCCGCGGGGTGCCTACCACAATTGCCTGACACTTAGTTGAATTTACCGATATCCCGAAGCTGATAGACCAGTCAAGTAAGCGTTTGATATCATCATTCAACTGGAAAATAGCCCCATCAAACCCCTTCACGTCAGTATGTACGTACAGCTGAAGATCATCGGCATACAGATGGTAAGAGCTGCAGAGAACATGGGTTACAAAGTTAATGAATATAGAAAATAAGAGAGGGGACAATATTCCTCCTTGTGGGACTCCAGAATCGAGGTCACACCACTGTGAAAAAGTTTGGTCAATGCACACTGCCTGTTTCCGTTTACGGAGATATGACGAAAACCAATCCAATGCCTGTGGAGTGATGTGCAGATGAGAGAGCATGGCAAGAAGAATGTCATGGTCAACGACGTTAAAGGCATTAGAGAAATCTATCAAAACGAGAACAGTTATTTTGGAAGCCTCCAGGCCAGCTCTGATATCCTCAGTAACCTTCAGGAGAGCAGTGGTCGTACTGTGGCCTGACCTGATTGGTATTCACTGACGAGGTTATGGGTGAAGACGAAATGGGAGAGCTGTTTATGAACGACGGCTTCAAGTGCTAATGACTGAGCAGACTAGGGCTAGAAATTTTCGGGAGAGGTCGAATGATAGCATTGCGCCAGATAGAGGGGAAAGTTCCAGAAAGAAGAGAAAAGTTAATAATATGCGTTATAGTTGGCAGAATACAATCAAGGATGGGCAGCAAAAGGCTTCTGCTGATGCCATCACAGCCTACCGCTTTGGACTTAATGGATAGAATGAGCTAACGAACCTCGTCACAAGAAACAGTGGTGAATTCAAAGGAAACGCTAATGGGAAGCACCTCAGAAAAGATAGCTGCTATAATTTGCGTTTTTATGTCAACAGGAAGCTTAGGGGTTGTGGAAAAATGAAGATTCAAGTCATTTAGAGACTGAGGGAAATTGACGTTTGAAGGATCAGATTTCCCAATACCCAAGGAATTTAGAAACTTCCAAGTATCAGAAAAAGAAGACTGGACAAGGTTTTCATGAGAGTGCCGTCTCTTTGCAGCCCTTACCATCTGATTACAACGATTTCTGGCTACCCTAAAAGATTCCCAACTTATATCACTTCGTCTACGCTTGTAGGCCCGGAAAGCACGGTCCCTCTTTGTCATGGCAACTCTGACCATCCTAGTTATCCACGGAGCTGGAGGGCGCCTCAACTTAACTGCCCGGAGCGGAGCGTGCACATCATACAGTGATAATATTATGCTGTTGAACTCTGAAACTTTTTCATTCACTGATGATGCCAACAGAACCGGTTCCCAGTTGAGGGAGGAAGCATCCTGTTGCAGTTTAACAACGTTGAGCTTCGCAAGATTACGTAGGATGGCCACTTGAGGCTGACGTTTGACAGGCTTTATCTTAAAAGACAGAAATATAAGATCATGAAGAATCTATTCGTCTCTGGAATACCCTACCCTTATTTATTAGAGAGACAGAATCATTGTCTATTTTCAAAACAAGGATCAAAGCACATTTCCTCGCCCTTTAACGCTCCTGCTTAGTCTCCTAATCTCTCTCCTTCTTTTTACTTCTCCGTTTCTGTTTACTTACAATCTTTTTTTACTTTCCCTGATCACTTTTTGTTATTCGTGGGCTGTTAGTTACGGATTCTAAATTTTATTGTTATTTACAGTCTTTTTATTGTTATTTTTTAAGTGAATCAATTGTTTTATTTTTATTTTTTCAGTTTCTTGTGCACTTGCTTACCCTTCCTGACATTTTCCTCTACTTGGGTTGTCTGGAAGAGATTGCTTTTAAGCAATAAGACCGCCTAATTGCTTCATCATAATCTTGTAATCCTAAGCTGTATTGTTTTATTTGATGTGCAATAAAGAATATTTATCTTATCTTATCTTATCATGGTGTGAAAATCCAGGAGCGGGAAATTGGCCATGTTTAAGGACACGATCAGGAGAGGATGTGATAATAAGATCGAGCCACGAATCATTGGTGTTGGAGTTGAGATGAGTCCTAGTAACTATCCTTCTAGGAGTAATTATTCTAAGTTTATATCTTACTTCTTACTAATCTTACTAATATAATAGAACAAACTGGCTATTCCCTCTGCAAATTTAAAGTTAGTAAGCTCTGGAGCAGTATGTACGTCTGTAAAAATATTTAATAAATTACCCTTAGAGAAAAAAAATATAGAGTGCAGCAAAAAATTTTACAAAACCCTGAAACAATATTTGATTATAAAAAGTATTTATAATTTAGAAGAGTTTTTTGAATGAAATTGTGTAAGTATTTAAGATTGTAATTGTTTTTCTTATGTAAATATTTGTTTGAATAGTTTATTGTTGTTTACTAGGCAGACATGTACCATCATAGATCGCATCGTCACTTACCATCAAGTGCGATTGCGATCAAATGACTGTCTAGTCCTATACAGAAAAAAAATGTTGTCGCTTATTATTTTAATGTTGTTGTGCTTACAGGGTTTATGTGCATGTACTATTTATAAATTTATACCATTTTATGTACCACATAAAACAATAAATGATTATGATTATGAATAAATGTGAACGTTTGTGAGGATGTATGTATGTATGTATGTATAGGTGTGTGTATGTTTGTTGCTCTTTCACGCAAAAACTACTGGACGGATTTAGATGAAACTTTACAGTAATAAAGCTTATACATCAGAATAACACTTAGGCTACAATTTACAAAGATTTTATGTATATATGTTACAAAAATGAAGTCGAAGCAGGCGAAGCCGCGGGCGGATAGCTAGTAAATTAATAAAATAAAAATTGGCAGGTAACCGCTGACTGGCTGAAAGATCATATCAGAAAATTGTTCGCTACGCTTAGGAAATCAGCTTGACTGGCTAAAAGAGACGGTAATACGCCCCCAGTGGCCTCATTACAATCATCATCATCATCCGTGCGGTCTATCCCGGTTGTGAACCCACACTGGTGTGTGGTGTCCCAGGGTCCGCCTGTCTTATTTTCTTGGCCCACTTCGCGCGGTCTTGTGCATCCTCAGTGGTGAGTCTGTTGGCACGCATGTCACCCTTGACGACATCGAGCCACCGCTTCTTGGGTCGACCTCTTCTACCGGTACCAGGCGGGGGCGGCATAGCCAGACATTTGTTGCCCACGTAGTTTGCCGATCTCCGTGAGACATGACCATACCAACGAAGGCGGCACTCCTACAGCTTGTCTCGTCAGCGATGTCACGAACACGAAGGCTGCCGCGGATGTGGGTGTTACGCACGCGGTCTTTGCGTGGCCTCATTACAATCATTTGTAACTTGTTAATCTCATTCCCTTAACTCAGCGGAGCGAGCAGTTTCGTAATGTGATATTTCATTTCCAGCCAGTCAGCGTTACCTTGCACTGACGAATCTCCTAGGCTGAATATTTATTGACGAAATGACTCGCTACCCAGTACCTTCAGTTTACGGAACTTGACTGGCTATAAGAGATGGTTTTATGGCCCCAGTTTTGTAAAATGTGGTCTAGACTTAGAATAACAACGTATAGAAGGATAGTCTTCATATACAACCGCCCCGTCAGAAATGAAGCACTAATCCGATCCACACATGCGTGACTATTACTTGCTTACGTGCGGCGCGCTTTGACATTGAACATTGCGGAGCTGTAATGAACACTCCAATCAAGGTGCTTCAAAATGAGCGCGCGGACTTGGTTTCTAGATATAAGTAATTATTCTAAGGGTCTAGAATAAAGTATTTATTAATCCTTATTCATATTCTCTTCAGACAGAGCACACACGTTCAAGAATGTCATATACGGCGTTAGGTCGTTATTGGCGAGCTGGCACCTTGATATAGGGAACACCACAAATTTACTGAAGCAATCCAGGATATTCCGACCACCCTGTGTTAAAGTGTCTAATTATGAAGGTAAGTTGCAAATTTTGTATGTCGAGTACAGTCAACAGCAAAAGTATCTGATGATTGGACAAACTTCCAATTTTGTTGACTGACATGAAAGGAAACTTCATAAAACATTGATCAGAAGCAGGGTATATCTGTTATGGGCTACTTGATTAACTGGGCAGTATTAATACGGACCGTTCCTAATTAATAAATTTATTATTTTGGCCGGTCCATATGAATAATGACAGACTACTCGTGGGCAGTTTAATAAATCAAAGTTTGCGATAGCTTGAATTTGTCACTCTTATGAATAATTTCACTATCAGAATCGTCCTTTGGCATATATTTTTGGTGGTAAAAAATCAAATCAATTCGTATCTTTTCTTTAGTTAAATGTTTTTAGGTACTTCATTATAATATCAAAGTATAAAACGGCTTATAGAATATGAGGCTAGTTTGTCTCTGTTCATATCAACCTAACATGCTTGTCGCTTCGCTCCTCGCAACCTAATAAAACCCTCTTCTTGCAGAGCGGAACACCTGTTTAAAAAGTTTTTTGTAAATTTAAAATTTATCAAAACTATAATTGCTTACCAAAAAATGCATTCTGTACAATACATGTATGTACATCGTCCAATCCCTAGGGATACATTGCCTAGGCATTGTACCTATATCTACAAAAAGTGAATATAAGTACAGATTTCCGGTGACAGATACATTGCCTATTTAAGTTGATATGATATAAGATATAAGTAATGTAAGAAACAAAAACAGCAAAGATCAATTTGTTTTATTATTTTGCCCAAGACCACCTTAGTCAGTATTTAAAATGACCGGGAAAAGTGATAAATCAGGCCGTTTTACACATTGCCCATTTGACAAGGGCATTATGCATACAGAGTCATTGTGACCGGACTTATCAAGTGGCCCGTAACATATCCATTCTAAGTATTAAAAGAAGCTTTGGTGCGATGGTTAAGTCATTCGAATCACCATTCACCATCGCGTTTTGCGAGCAATAAAACGCGAATTTGTCCAGCGGACTGTTTGCCGAATTCGCCCCTAGATGGCGCTGCCTCGATTCCATATTTGAGTCAGCGGTTACCGGTCAATAATGCATCCTCTAGGCCAGATATTTACTGACGAAATTGCTCGCTACCTTCAGTTCAGGAAATTACCTTGACAGGCTATAAGAGATGGTAATACGGCCTGGTTGAGGAACTGAGGATCGCATTCACGACCTTTGGAGCCATAGTGTCGATTGCTACCATTGCGCCAACAGACAGTCGCTGGTCTAAACACGGACTTAAATAAGATAACGAAAAAATGTGCTTGACATCATTCACACTCAAAGCGATTCTTTTTGTTTTGTGTAATGAAAATTTATCAATTTAATCAAATTGGAGAATTACTGTTATTATTTATTTCAATTATGGATTTATTTGAGTACCTATTATTATTATTTTAATGTTTTTTTTAAATCTAATTAATGTTTTGTTTGGCTTCACTATTGTATTGGGTAGTCCTGTTTTGAAATAAATAAATAAAATAAATAAATAATATAGGCACACTTTTCCTAATTTATAATGCACTAGCTGTCCGTCAGCTGCTTCGCCCGCGTAGTCTATCTTTCCAGTCTGAATATAGCCTAAATTAAAAAATATATAGCTTATGTCACTCTCTGTGATTGTAGCTTTAAATTGGTGAAGGAATCAAAATTGGCTAGTAGTTTCGGCGCCTATTCAATACAAACAAACAAATCTTTCCTCTTTATATTAAAAGAGTAGATTTCTCTTTTTAAATGTAGTAGGGAGCAATCGAGCAGTAAGGTCACCTGATGGAAAGTGATCACCTCCGCTAATGGACAACTGCAACACCAGAGGTGTCGCCGATGCGTTGCTTGCCTTTAAAATGGGAATACGCTCTCTTCTTGAAGGCTCCGATGTCATATTCCTTTGGAAATACCGACGCAGGAAGATCATTCCATATCTTGGATGTACGCGGATGAAATTGACGCGAAAAACGTACGGTTGTTGAGCGCCAGCCATCCAGGAGATGAGCATGGAATCTTCTCCTTTCACTCATATACATGTCAGAAGGAGAGAGACAGAAAGCCAGCTGTTACTGTCCAGCGGGTGTGCTATGTTTTAGCTTTTCAAATTGGATGACTAACTAAGTATATCCAATGTATGAAAAATCATTCTTTATACCGACCAACTTACGCAAGCCTGCTGATCGAATGTGAATGCGTAAAGCTGAGTATAGGCCACAAAATGACTCGTATGTGGACACCTACGTCCAGCAATTGATTGACTGATATTAATAACTATGATACTTGTTTCAGGATCAACAAAGACATCTAAAGGCGTCAGTTACACGAAGACGACGATAGCCAAATCAACCTGTGCTGAGCCTGCTGATGACGTGTGCGACTGATAATGAAAATCATCATCTAGTTACCCGTATTCTAATACCTTATTCAGCTTATGTTATTTAAGTAGAGATCAAGTTATTCACCAAGCTACAGTACTACTAACGATTAAAAATATAAGCATATTTACCCCCTACTTTCTACCACCGGACCACTAGACGCCGGGAGGGCTTCCACCCCATGTGATTGACTTTCCAGCAATCCGCACCCAACTGTTTGCTGCGTCCTTGCTGTGGTGAGTGGTGTCTTGAAGGCCAGAATGAATAGGCATTTTCTGAGTCAGCGTGAAGCACAATCGGCCTCGTCGTGGCTTACTGCCAGTCTTGAGGCCGAATGCAAACCCATATCAATAAAAAATAAGGCCTACTGAATAAATATGTCTTTCATTATAAGTTCTTAGCAAAAATAGAAACATCTGATGGAATTCTTAAGAAATACAATTTTTAAAAAAAACGAGGCTCCGCTCCACTGCCTCGCTCCACTTCGGTGGACAGGACACTTTTGGCAATTTTCAACCAATGGGATGGCTTGAAGGCACGCCTGCCTTCAATCCTATTAGTTGAAAATTGCCAAACCTCGCTCCGCTTCTGTGGACAGACAGCCTTAGAGACGTCTGTGCTATAATGGTGAAATGGTGATGATTGATCAAAAAGATCATAGGTATATAGGTAGGTAGGTGACTGGCCTGTTGGCGCAATGGCAGCGATCCTGCCTTTAGCGCCGGAGGTCGTGGGTTCGATCCCCACCCATGACAAATATTTGTGTGACGAACATTTGTATTTGTTGTGTCTGGGTGTTATTATCTATTTAAGTATGCATTTAGAAATATTTAAGTATGTTTATCAGTCTCTGACGCCCATAAATTACAAGCTCTGCTTAGTTTGGGGTCAGATGATCTTGGTGTGAATTGTCCCAGATATTTATTTATTTATACCGTAGACATTAATAGAAAGGACTACAGTAAAATAAATTTTATTTCAATTTCATTGAACATAAAAAAATACAATTTAATTGTAAGTTCATTTACAAATCAAAAAAAAGCAAATAACAAGAAAATCAAAGACATAATTTTATACAATACAAATCACAATCCCTATTCAAAAAGGAAAAAAAACTTGTTAACACAGATTATAGCACAGTATTAGTTATTAAAAACTATCAAAACTTTCTCTTCAAAAAATTCAGTCTGTAACATTCATTTAATGCACCTTTGCTCTACTAAGGTAAGATATTTCATAATACTAACTAATTATCACTTTTTAAGTCATAAAGCCCTGTGACTAGTAAAAATACGCATGTCAAGATACTAGTGACCAATACTGTGTCAAGATACCAGTGAAAAATACTAGTGTCAAGATGCCAGTGAAAAATACTAGTGTCAAGATGCCAGTGAAAAATGCAAGTATCAAGATATTAGTATTTTTGACACTAGTGTCAAGATACTTCTGAAAAATACTAGTATTTTGCACACACAGACGTTACCTTTGCATTTTCTTCCCTCTTACCTTACTTTGACTAATTTTTCTCTTAGGCGGCCTAAATTCAATTTGAAAACCTCCTTCAGACCCAACTTCGTAAGGTTTCGGGAACCCAACAACCTTTTTAGGTGAATAATAGCTGACGAAATGTATTAGTTCACTCCGACTACAATGCGTTGCTATACACACGTCTACTCTATTTTCCGATAGGCGATTGAATGGTAAAGTTTCTGAAGTATATTCAGACCACTTCATAGCAGACATGTGGACGAATAAATAGTTGATGTTATCAGGCAAATTACAAGTCGTTTGATGATGGTTGTTTTCAGACCTGTTGCGACATTTGTGGATCCTCGATGGCTGGTTCGTTACGCCTGATACTTTGTCTTCGCTGAAGCTGCTGAAATAAAAATTAATTTCTATTGAGTGTTTTAAGAAAAACTTGCAAAAACAAGTGATGTAGTACTTAAAAATTGTTTGATTTTTTCAATTTACTTTGATGTCACTACTCTACACACAACTAGAAAAAATCGACCTTATCCTGGGACTCGAGCGGGATTCGAACCCGCGACTTTTCACAATCAGGGTGATTGCTCTTCCAACTAAAAGAAATCCGGGTGTTAAAGGCGCTTGCCTATAACATTGAAAAATCACCCGGTAAATTGTATTTTTTTTACAAAAGGAAAAAGTGTGATTATAATGACGTCAAGAAAACTTCGACAAAGCGCAGATTCTAGGTTGTTTTTGATATTAAAATATGTACCTGTAGACCGACCAGTCCTGATCTTGAACAAAGACTTTGATATCCAATCTTTTATATATTTCAATAAATACATATTCGTAGCCAAATCGGGCAGACGGATGCAACGCCACCGCATTCTTGGGACTCTTGTCGAGCCAATCTTTTATCACAGCTGTTATGTGATCAATTGTTTCACTCCTTTTAGGGAAGTTTTCGTAGATGCAATCCAGAAATGTTGTGTCTACGTACATTTTATCGATTTGTATTGGTTCATTATTCTGAAAATTAAGTAAAGTAATTGGGAAGTTGACAACATCATCGATTTCTAAAAATAATTTAAAAAATCCTATCTGAAATTGAAATAGATATTATTATTAATTATAATACTGATTCCTAATGCTCGTTTGAGTGCCAACAATTTATGATATTTGTTTTGTAAATGTTTGACTCCTCAAATTAAGTTTCATTATTACCGTGGCAATTTTGTATTCTTTTTGTATTTTCGTTGCTGTTATTATTATTTTTTATCCTATTGCTTAATTGTTGATTTGTAATTTTTAATATAATCGTTAAATGTTTATGCCAAAAGGGCAGATCACAGAATGTACCTACAAAACAGTGTGCCTACCTATTTACCTGTGTATCCACTAAAAAAGGGGATTATGAAAACTTTTAGTTCGTTTACTTAGGTATAATACATTTGATGGCTCTTCAAACTAGGGTGGGCAAGTGTATTTTCAAAGAGTGTAAAATAATTAAAAATAACTATACCATTCGATAATCCACACAATTTACACTAACTTTCGTTAAGAATCCATATTAAATGCAAAATGTGATATGCTGCAGAACAAGTGTCTTGCAGGACGCATAGAAATAGGCATTCTGTGACGTCACCATCTTGCGACATTTTCTGTTTGTGGAGCATTTTGGGCAAGTCCAAAAATACGATTTTAAGAATTCCCATATATTGCGGGGAGTTTCGTGTTTTTGAAATATTTATTTTACCAATGTTTTTATTATTAGAGGTATTTCCATAGCACCTCTACAAAAAAAATAGTCACCTACCCTATTATGTGAAAGAAATTACGTTTATCGGTATATATGGGCTTGCCCGTTGAGATCCGCTGCCGAGCCCCAGTTGTGGGGCTCGGCAGCGGAAAAAAAACATACTGTAGTTAGATAATAGTATAAATGAACATAATGAAAATCTACCACCGGTTCAGATACAGAAGCTGCTTTTATCGAGAACACTCCGGTAAGAAAATCAATTGTTACTTTTCGAAACTTTGTTTTATTTTACAACACCGAGATAATGGAATAGTCTGCCTGCACCTGTGTTCCGATCTATTTTATCATTATAACCCTAAGGTTCAAGAAAAAAGTGCATGGGATACTCCGCAAGCTCCCTTGATCTAGAACACATCTCTTGTCTCAGGATAGATTCTGGTCAAGAGAGGGCCCATTGAATATGAATAAAAAAAATTAAAGGAGATGTCCCATTTCTGGCTAAGTCTATGTACTCCTATTTAAAAAAATTAGCAAAATCTACTATTTCAATAAAAATACAAACAACAAGGATCATTACTTCATTTTCTGGTTCTTAAATAAAAATTATTCAAGTCCTTTTTCAGTATGGCAATTCCAAGAAGGCTAGAGACTAAGGAGAGATAACTCCCTGGAAAGGGTTGGACTAAATCCGTATCCCACAGTGACGCATGCGCATTACGCTTCTTTGCCGCGATCCTCGCGAAGTGTCAAAATTGGTCAACACAACCTCGAAAAACAACAACTGTCGCACGTGACACCGTTCAAAACAAAACCATGTGACCATGAAATGACAAATAGCTGCCGCTGCACATGCGCAATACAGCGTTTTGCCCGGCACAGAGTATACGACTTTCGGCCCTCGAAAGCTTACCCCCACTTCGGGAGTTATCTCTCCTTAGTTTCTAGCCTTCTTGGGCAATTCACTTGTCTATAGACATTCAGAGCGAACTGTCACTGTCACTAGTGTCAGTGTCACTTTTGTTGTGTTTGTACTTAATTTGGCTTTCGATTTTTCAATTTGCAATAATATTTGTCTCAGCTCGGCTTTTGTTTTGAGAACTCTTCAGGCAACAATAACCAGAAAAGTTTTACGTAACAACTCATTAAGTGAAAATAACCTTTTTTTGTTTTGGCTCTTTTGTGTGTTCTCCTTTCACACAAATGAAAATAACCTTCATGTTGTTGTATGGTGTACATGGACCTGGCCAAGTCTCCATAAATTTTACCTAGTCAAAATTAGTTACATACTGAGCAGAGGAGATCATTCCTACTATGACCACAAAGTTTTGTTCATGTTATTTATACCTTATCATGAAGCTGTCCCAACTTGGAGACATCATTGACGCTGGTGCGGAAGTCTCCGGTGAAGAGTATTGTGGAGTATGTGGTCCGGAATAGGAACATGACAGACCCGAAGCAGTGGCCTGCTGGGATGAGAGTCACGTCCAGTAATATGTCATCGTAGTTTGATGACAGCTTGATGGTTTTCGTTGAACCTGTAGAATCATACAGGGTGATTCACTATTAAGGAAATCGCCATTGAAAAAGCTTTTGGTGAAGTTTTTTTTTTAAATTTGTGTGGGCAGGCCTGTGTCACTTCAAAGTTTAGGTACGCTCGGCGCCCCTCTCTGGGGTACTAAAGTACCGGTGTACCTACTGGTGTTACTGAAGTGACACAGGCCTGCCCTGTTAGAATAAATATACACCCGGTTTGACAGATCTGAAAGACAGTGATTATGGACTGAGAATGGATGGGTTGCTTGTTAAATGCCTTCTCTAGTTAGGCGTAGTCAGCCGACGAGTTGCAGGAAATGGTAACATTAATGAATGCGTCGTTAGATGCGAGGGTATAAACCATGGTTTTTGAAAGAGAGGAGGATATGAAAGAGGTAGTGAAAGAAATAATTTGTGTATCTGGGGAATAGGTTCACGAGGGATGGAAGGCATGAGGATGATATTGACAGAAGAGTGAATGCAGGGAATATGTTAAATGGAGCGATGCATGCCTTTATGAACAGCCAGAAGGTGTCAGAGAAGGCGCGACTGGCTGTTCATGCGGGGGTGTTAGTGCCGACGCTTATGTACGGAAGTGAGAGTTGGGTATCGCAGAAGAAGGATGAAAGTAGGATAAATGCAGTGGCAATGAGAGCATTGCGAAGTATAGCAGGAGTGTCATTAAGTGATAAAGTGGGAAATAGCATAATTAGAGAGTGTGGTGGTGTGAAAGACGATGTTGTCTCAAAAATTGAGATGGGAATGTCATGCTGGTTTGGGCATATGGAAAGGATGGATGGAAGGCGATTAAAGAAACAATTTTACAAGGCGAGGGTGGATGGAGCTGTTGGTAGGGGAAGGCCTAGACGGACGAACTTAGGACAAGTAAAAGACATGCTCAAAAAAGGTCAGGTCAGGAGTACCCATAATCAACGAGCATGTATTAGGTTAGGTTAGGAAAGGTTAAAGAGAGTGGAAGAAGCGCAAGAGGTGTGTCAGGACCGTAGCAAGTGGAAAGATGTTGTCTCTGCCTACCCCGTTGGGAAAAAGGGGTGATGATATTTATGTAAGTATGTATTACGATTTGTTTAGAAAATGGCAATAACCTACCTAACGTCAATGTCTTCACATACTTCTTGACCCCGTCATAGCAGGGAATAGCACCGATTATCGCTGCTGTCACGTCAGACATGTAAATGCTCACATCATTGTCTTTGAGGTGCCTTCGAAGGGCCTCATTGGACAATCCCTGTGAACAAAATAGTATCCTAAGAGAAAGAGATAGGAGAGATTCTTGCTACTGAAATTGAGCTGCCCTGCTTGACGCAAGCACAGAATAAGTAACTGTAGGAATTTCTGAAAATCCTCTCAGTGTTTCCCTTTCTTCTACACTCTTCAATTGAATAAATGTAAATATATGCCAGTAATCCCACCATTTGTCATGGTCTCGAAGTAAGGATAAATAATTACCCTTGTGTTGCGAGGTATCAGCCTAGGATATAAGCCAGAGGTGCACATCCAGACCGTGTCAATTCAAAAAAGATTGTTTTCTAATTGACCCAACCTGCCCCCTGATTCACAACGAATTATCTGATTCTGTAAATCTGTTTTAATTATGATAAATTACCAGCTAAACGGTAGCATTCAATATTTTTATATGTAGAAGCCAAAGGCCTTCAGTATGTGTGAAACAAATAATACAGACATACCCCATATGTACTAAAAAGGACAATTAAAAATAAAATAAAATAACTGAAAACTTTGTTCTAAATCGGGGGCAGGAATGGAACCTGGGTGTCCAGGCATGTCGAGGGGAGAAATTGAGCTACAGCGCACTACTTTTTTTGAGTTTATTTATTGCAAACAAACAAAACTTTACTCTTAATAATAATACTTAGATACAAAGATTGAAACTAGAAAAATTTTACTTGATTCTAAGGCTAAATGTAAAATACACTAGACAAATTCGCCAGGTCTGATAATGGCCTCTATAGCAGAGTAGCCACCCAGATCAAACTCGAGCCCTAGGATCGGCTTTAATTTTTCTAGTTTTTGTCTTCAAAATTTTCCTCTACTTGGGTTGTCTGGAATAGATTGCTTTTTAGCAATAAGACAACCCAACCCAACCAACCCAACCTTTACTGTTATTTTTGATGTGCAATAAAGAATATTTATGTTATCTTATTGTGTACTGCACCTGTGTATGGTCAGTGTGACAATGACTTAGGAAGTAGGCAACGCAGTCCGGCCGCTCGAAGTTATCTACAGCGATTCCTGGGATCTCAGGTATAAGTCCATCAAATGAACTAAAAGGAGATACCATCATTCTGAAAGTCAGGTACATTATAGAAGTTAAGCATATGTTATAGGTATTTAATACTAGCTGTCCGTCAGTGGCTTGGCCCGAATAGACTATTTCGTACGTTAAAATATGTTGGTCTTGACACAAAATTATCACTAATTGTAACAAAATTCAAATTTGAGCTTTGTTTTGTTAAGTTTCTGATTACAAACATATACATAGATTGTATCTAAATGTTATCATTAAGAACTGGAAGTCATTGTATTTAATTTAAGGCAAACCAACTAGCTAAATTAATGTATCTTGATTAACTGTTCCTAATATTATGCAGCTACTAGTGAAAAACCTAACTGGTGTTGGGAATGAAATGTGAAACAGAGGTTGCCAACCAACACTAAAGCTCAGGCAAGTGATGTTGACCAGAAAAAAAAGCATAAAATTATCTGAGAGTAGATAGTTCCCTCCCAATCGGGGCAATCGGTAGCTCTAGACAGAACTCACTGGCTGGAGAGAATTCGGGAAGGCACACATACCGAAAGAGTGCCTAAGTGCTAGTCTTAATTATCTGCAATACTAATGAATGGACTTACTTTTATTTCCTAAAACAGTAACGCAGCCACGAATATTCCATATAAATTGTCGTTTAATATGATTAAGAATTTGTAAATCGTAAACAAATAAAATAAACAACACAGATAAAGAGAAGACCAGTTTGACAAAAGTGACGTCTTCTCTAATCTGTGATCGACACAGGCTAAATAAGTAATAACTAGTCAGTTTGACTTTTGACATATGTCACAGAGATCAAGTTATCTTTTACGGCGATGTTTGATGGCAACATTTCACAAGATCTCCTAAACAAAATTGAACGTCTGCTTATCAATTGCATTCGCTTTCTCTTTGGGCTTCGCAAATACGACCATGTTTCCAGCTTCCGGATGGAGCTGAACTGGCTACCTATCCGTCAGCGAAGATGCATTCGTATTTTGTGCACCCTTTTCTCAATCCTCTTTGAATGGAACAAGTTGAGTTCGTTAAAGTCCACCAGATCACTATTAGCTATAAAATCACAGCCTAGTTCAACTTGCTTTGAGTGTGCAGATTTGACAGCTCAAATCAACAAGGGTTTGAGCGATTAATTTATCATGTGAGAAACCGGAAACATTTCCGGTTGGCTTATCCTCACTTTTTACGTAAAAAATCATTACAAAAAAACTAATCTCACTATTTACATTAGGGAGCTTATTTTGTGTTAGGATTTGTTGTTTGTCTCTTCTCGCTTCAATTTTTACATGTTGCACAGCCTAAAATTCTAAATCTCTGTTAAACCTTGCGGTTGACTGGTAGAAAATGCCTCTAGGCATTAAGTCCGCCAATTGTACTTTACTTGTTTGTGCAAGATAATAAATAAATAAACGTAAAGTTGATGAAGTCCATCAAACGCGTGATGGCCATGGGTACTGTGACGTCTGTGACTACTGACTGTGACACTTGAAGGTTAGTTATTTCACGCACGATGTATTCTAAAATTGTAAAAGGTATTTGAAAAAAATAATATAGAAAGATAAAATTTTTGTTCCCATACCCAATTGGATCGGTTTCGTGGTAGAGATTGACAATGGCTGAATTGGACACTGTCCGAAGCCGTAAATTGGATGTACAAAAAAAGAAGATTGACACAAGAGATCGATTACAATCGATACATTTTTCTTATGATAAACGGAATCGTTTCTCGATTCGTTTACTCTTTCGTTAAAATTTTATTTATCAATATCTTTTTAGCTTAAATACAAAACCAAAAAGAGAAATGGTACTAAGTGATCAATAATTAATTTCTAAACAATTCTTAATCTACAGTTGACTGGCCTGTTAGGGCAATGCGAGTGATCCTGCCTTTAGCACCGGAGGTCGTGGGTTCGAACCCCACCCATTACAAACATTTATGTGACGAACATTTATGTTTGTTGTGTGTCTGGATGTTATATGACGATGTTATTTTTAGAAATATTAAAATATGTTTATTCTGATACCCATAGTACAAGCTCTGCTTAGTTTGGGGTCAGATGATCTTGGTGTGAATTGTCCCAGATATTTATTTATTTATTTATTATATTAAAAGCTAAAATTAGGTATGGTGACACTGGTAAAGCATGAGTCGGTCGTTTATTCGCAGTGTTGCCATAGCTACGACATCTACGGCTTTCAGGTCGAAGAATAATAAGGCCGCAAACTCGTGGCCGTAGTTATAAATTGTAAATAGGTTTATACATCATTACGTTACTATCATTTTAGTAAAACCTTTTAAAACGATGTTTTCCAAATTTTGTGCTGGCAACACTGGTTGGTCGCTGTCTCAAACATATCAAGTTAGAATCGTTAGTACGAACGAGTACATGACAGGAAAGAGATGTTATCTATAGATTCTCAATTAATAATAGATGGTAATGATGAATCAAGAGATTCTTCGGAAAATGTATCTGTGGAAGAAATCGAGTAAACATAAATGATAAAATCCAATAAACATATTTTTTATATGTATTTCCTAAATCATTGTTCCTAGAATCGATTCTCTCTATGAAACTTTATCTCAATTTTTAATTTAATCGACTAATAATCATACGATTGTACCGTACCCACATCACTAGAAACTTCAAAGCCCTAACGATGGCTGGAATTGACTTTGTCCGTAGCCGTAAAATGGATTTACAAAAAGAAAGCCTTAACCATCGCTCGTGAAATGACGAAGTGACGAACGTACAAAGAGAACACAGATTAACTGTAAAGGGAACAAGTTCCAAAGAGAATTAAGTATGGAACTCGTTCCAAAACTAGTGAATGATTAAATAGGGTTTTTTTGGAAATGGAAAGGTTTAATCCGTACAATGAAAAAAAGATGAATAAGTACCTATTAAAAGTGGGTATAATCTCTCAAATATTATTTATAATACTAAAAAATCTTAAAAATATATCTCTGGTGATATGCAGTCAAAATAATAGCAAGAATATCTTAGTTTGATAGCTGGAGTATGTACTGCTATATAAATCGATTTAGTTTTATGTGATTTCTGAACGGTATTGTAGTGAGAAGCGGTAGGGGATTCACCTTCTTGGAAATTTCTAGAGCATAGAGATGAGGTATTATGTTGTACCGGATTCAAATACCGGTTAACTGTGAATCGATTATTTGCTGGTTTAGCAAAAAAATAAGATGGATAAGATTTTTTCAGGTATAAAAACCAAGATCGTACAATTAAGGCAGATTATTGCTAAGAAGAGAATTTGTCAAGAAAATCTCCCACGGTAATATTAAAAAGTTACACCATTTTGGCCTTGATATAGGTAAGTTCAACCCACCTCAAGTGCCAGCTACTAGATAAAATTCATAAGGATAAGTCCACACAACGTTTTCTACTGAATTTCTGATACTTTTTTTGGAAATTTATAATTCTTATTTTTGTTGGTGACTTCTAAATAAACAAACATCACAAATAAATTAAAATAAGCTTAAAGTGCTTCATAATAGAAAAAGTACGTGTGGTCTACAACAGTACCGCCATTCATATCCAGTTATTCACTACCTTCCATTTTGAGAAAATCGCAATCTTAAGGTCCACATAATTCGAATTGGCTGAAAAGCTGGACCACGCAGCGAACGACTAGCATTACGGCATATAAACAGGGCTGGATGTAGCCTGAAATCGGAGGGGCGCTTCAGCTATGCCGTTGCCGTACTTCTAGAGTATTCGATGACCTCTAGATAATCATAGACATCAACAATGTCTTTCTATAAGTCCTTTCCCTCATCGTGATCCTACCATTCTCTAGCTTATCGAACCAGTGAAGACTAATTTCTAACTTAGCGAATGCATTTCAATTATTTTGATTGATTGAAGTTCCCTTTTTGATTGAAACGGTAGCAAAATATAACGAAATTTTGTAGAAATCAGTATTACCGGACTCACATTATATTAGTAAAATAGTAGGACTGAGTCGGGATTCGGGAATCGGTTTTTCCGTATTTACCTACGTCACTAACACCAAGTCGTTAATTTTAAGCATGTTGCATTCTTTAATGTTTCCTTTCCTCAAACCACACGCACGGTGTTCTGGAGAGAGGCATCTTACTAAATGCGTATTATTCATGTTGTTTGACCGGTCTTTGTTTGATTATGATTAACTAAGTTAGTAAATAATAGCTTCATTCATCGTCTAATTGGTTCTTGTAATGGTATACAATAGAAATACCATTTTCTTAGTCGTGCTATTTTTAGATTTAATTAGTGATCAGCTACTATTAAGAGTACTGTTTTGGACCTTGTGTAAGAGTTTTATAGCTATTATATTGTTAGTTATTGTCATAGTTTTATATTCACCAAGACGCAGCCATATTCCAAGGAGAAACAGGTAATGTTACGCATTTTTTTTGTTAGCTAGCGGTGAAATGGCTCATTCCTTTACCTATTTAACTCATTTACTTGTTTATTTCCTATAAACCACAGTACCACGCGACTTTGAGCATAGATTTTATTTGAATTTGTTTTGTTTGTTTACATTCCCCTGTCTGTTTACTTTATTTCCTAACTTTTGAAGAAACGTCAGTTCCTAGGCGTGAAGTCGAATGAACGAACGAATATTGCCGTCCGTCACCTTCAAAACAAAATAAGTTTTTTTTAATAACTCTTGAATAAGCGAGTTCTACAGTTTGTGCGCGAAAATAAATGGAAACGTGTTTATAAACTTTAAAATCGAATGTAATGCAGGAAATATATTGTAAGATCTTATCTTTGTTATATTCCTATTTAAGGCGGTGGCGGTTCTTTTGTGACAATTTTGTACCTTAAGTAGGTATAATTTGATAATTTGTCTTGCTTTCCTTCACGTTTTTCGGTTATTTACGTACAATTCTCTTTTTTGGATTTGGAGTATGATATGCAGGTAAATTTGATTTATGTTGTTAAGTTCTTTGTATAGCTTCAGAATAATATTTCCCAGTTACCTGAAATCTGGAGCAAATCTCTGCTCGGGTAAAGTGTGAGAATTTGCAATAAATTGTATCTGAAAATATGTAAAAGGTTTATCAGTCTCTGACAGCCATTGTACAAGCTCTGCTTAGAGGCCCGTATTCACTTTGATTAGTAGTATGTGCAGGTGCTTAGTGATTTAGAGAAAACACATGTGGACAGCGAGAGTTCACCACAAAGGCCCTTGGATTAAGAAGGAGACAGATAAGAACCCTTACGAGGCACTGTAGGCTGAACAAACACGGACACAGGATTGGTATCGCTGTGTCACCGACCTGTAGATTCTGTCGTGAAGAGGAAGAGACCCCGGTCCATGTCCTATGCGACTGTGATGCTTTAATGCACAGCAGAGTTTTGCGTTCTCGGCGGGCACAAGCTTGCCCCTTCGGACGCCATTGACATCACTCCTAGGAAAATAATTCAGTTCATGATGGCTGTAGGCCTGAAGAGTTATCTTTGAGGGGATGATGACCACAATAGATCAATCCTGGTCGCAGTGGTCAATCGCTTTGCCGACATCCTAATGATAAACAAATAACTAAATATGTGGACAGCGATTGATTAGTGTGATTAAATAGAACACACTTTTAATCACGATGCAGGATACTAATCTCTTAGGAGAAAACACGAGTGGACAGCAATTGATGAGTGCGAGAGAGTGTGTTTTCCCCTAATCACCTGCACTCATCTTCTGCACTCACACTAATCAAAGTGAAAACAGGCCTTTAGTTTGGGGTCAGATGATCTAGATATATTTTTTTTTTGTTTCCCTGATACCTACCATTTATTTATTTACAACTAATACAATAATTTTTGGATACTTATAGATAATAACTATCTTTTTTTGCTACTTCATCTGCGTAGGAAACTTGTATACATACAAGTTTTCTGCCATACGATTAAGAGGGTTTTTTAATAAAAAAAAGTTTTGTTTGTTTTTCAGTTCATACATACTAACATCGTATTGTGTAGATGATACTGTATTAATAATCTCTATATTATTCTTCTCCTAAATGGCCACTTAATTTATGTATTGTTTATTTGTAAAACTCAGCTGTAACTTTACGTTTTAATGTACAATACATATACCATCTATCTTTTCAGAATGGCAGATGAGGTAGAAGAACCAGCTTTGAATATGGAACCTTCAGTATTTGTGGACACGACAGTATTGACCACCCACGAGAGGAGTTTGATGCTAAAGGAGCCTCAAGTATGTACTTATAAGTCTAAGGCCGAGATCTGTAGTTGTTACTTAGCTAGGCATTGCAATCTCGATCTCGCGAGATCCCGATCTTCCGAGATCTCGCCTCATTTTTCGAGATCAATCTCGAAGCATAAAATTACGAGATCTCGGCCGAGATTGACGAGATTGAGCGATCGAGTGTTCTCTGCGTGCGAGCGAGTCGCTGACTGGCGAAAGTGAGTTTCGGACCGCTTACGCAAAGCACCGAGTATTCATGAGATGGATCTCTTTGAGTGTGGAGGATCGAGGGGTATGTTTTTGCAGCTTGCTCACGCTGAAACCAACTAGCGTTGAATCTGAGAGGGCCCTTTCAGCCGCTGGCTACATAGCGACTGACATAAGATGCCGTTTATCCGACAGGACTCTAAGCACTATTTGTTTTTTCAGAAGCTATTTCCAAAATCACTCCTAATTTAGTTGGGAGTGATCACTTGTAACGTAATCACTCCTAGTTTAGGAGTGATTTTGTAAATAGCAATTTTTGTTTTCACTATCATTATCTTTGTTAAAATAAGTTCTTTCTTTTTATTAGATTTTACGGGTCTGAACTTCTGTGTTCATTAACATAGCATAAGTAAAAAATTATAAAAGTGAAGACTTTTTTTCAATAATTCATGTTGTATCTTACTCGCATCATAATCACAACTAAGCAGTTTCAATCATGTTTCAGTTATCTAATTAAAACAATACTTTTCGAAATCCATTCGAGATCTTGAAAATGCCGAGATCGAATTTCTGATCCCTCGAAATCTGGACTTAGCGATCTCGCCAAGATATACTTAGCTAAGCACAGACTTATCACATTAATTATTATCTTACTTATTGTTATTATTATTACTAACAAATACCTACTTAGGTATTTGTTAAACATCTACTTAGATGTTTAACTAATCGCGGGTCGGCTTGCGGCTGCAGTGGCGTAAATGTGCGACTAACTCTCAGGGGCCTTATTACCATCTCTTATTGCTAGTCAAGTTAACTTCTTAAACTGAGGGTAGGTAGCGAGCAACTTCGTCAGTAAACATCTGGCCTAGAGGATGCATGATTGACAGGTAACCGCTGACTGGCTGTGAATGCAAAAACATATATTGCTTGCTACGCTCACTTTCGGGAAATAACTTATTATACAAATTACTATATACCAATCCCCTTCTCTTTCTCTAACGTCTAACGATATACAAACAATAGAATGCAATAGGTGACGATAACGTAAGTGATAAGTCTGACGCTATGAACGAGGGGATTCATACTCTACCTACTTCGCTTATCACACATTGATAAGAAAGTCGTCACTCACTGTACTGTAGTGTTTTTTTAAAAGAGCAATGCCTTTTATAACTTGCTCAGCAGGACATGTAGAACCTCTGCTCGAACGAAGTACAAGTACAAAGATTTACCAGTTACTAGGGTAACTGGTAAATCTTTACAATGTATCTTTACATGGAATCTGTACAAATATTATGAAAAGGATTTGATTGTTTGTTTGCAATGAATAGGCTCCGAAACTACTGATCCGATCGTAAAAATTCTTTCACTAACAGAAAGCCTAACTATTTATAAATAAATAAATATGCGCCTGACAGCACACCTCTTGTAATGGTCTCGAAGTAGGGATTAATATACCTGTGTTACGAGGTACCACACAAGGAAATTAACCAGGGGCGTCTCCCAGCACACCCAGACCAGAGTCAATTCAGAAAAGATCGTTTCCTGAATTGACCCGACCGGAAATCGGACCCGGGACACTACGGAAATCGAGGCGAGAAACCGTGCTACAGCGCACTACGCCAATCATGTCCTCGTGTACATATTTACACTAGGCACAAAACCAGAATGTTCCTTTGTTAGGGCTGTTTGATTAATTCCAATAATTTGATTCTGTCTGTGCAATGAAACAAAATAAATATTACGGGCAGCGATACAATCTCATCATAATGTGCTTATATATATTTCGCTGTCTTCTGCAGTCATTGCAATAGTTGCATTCAAATGTGCTGTTAAAATCGCCAATAATAGACAAAACGACTATACTGAACTAAACACAAATACTTGCTTAGCTTTAATGGGGACGCTGGCAGTGGGCCGGGTGATCGGTCCGCTTGTGGTGGACCATTTCATCAATTTCCCCGGGCCCTCCTTGCAGTCCCATTTTCCCAGTTGTCCCATTTTCACGGTGTCCCGTTGAATCTTCCCGTGGCTCTGCAGAATCTTGCTATCTGATCCACCGTCAGTTCTTTCAAATCCTCTTCATCTAATGAGTCAGACCCCATGAGTTCCCATCTAGTTTGTGAGTACATCGGGCATTCGGCGAGTCGATGGTAGCTCGTTTCCCCGCTGTCCATGCACTCCGGGCATGTGGGGTCATCTTTGATACCTATCACTGTAAGGTGCCTGTTAAGTCTGGAGTGTCCTGTGGCGATCTCTATGACCATGCGTGCACTATTCCTTGACAGCTTCATCAGTTGACCTGTTCTTCGTGTTCATGGTGCTGATAAACATTTTGGACTGCATGCCTGTTGTTGTCTTCCATCGTCTATTTGTTGCTTCTATGATTTTCCTTTTGATTACTCCCTTGGTGATGTTGTGGGCTATTGGCAGCCTGGGTTCTGGACCCATTAAGCGTTCAGCTGCACCACCTCTGGTTAGTTCGTCTGCTAGCTCATTGCCGGCATTCTCCTCGTGTCCAGCAATCACTTCTTCTGTTTTTGTTTCTCTTGCTCTTTTGTGTGTTTTACTTACTTCTGTTTATTGTTTGCGAGTCTTCCTAGAGCTTTTTTTGACAGTTGCTGATGTCGTCTCTGCTTTGCTTAGTGCTTTCAACGCTGCCTAGCTGTCACTGTATATGGTGGCCTTGGTGACGTTGTCCTGGTTGTCTAATATAGAAAGAATAGAATATATTTAATTGTGCAGACAAAAAAACATGCTTAGAGTTTAACACAATTCACTATATGTTAAACTACATAACAAAATGAAATAAACAGGGTAAGTAAACATTAAATTGTGTTTGAAGCAAACCCCTACCCGCAGCACCGAGAACATACATTTTTAAATAAGCATATTACTTTCAGTGTTCAAGACTACATTTTTTGCCACAATGATCTTCATACTGATATTTACAAACTGCTTGCTTATTAATAGGCGCGTATGGGTCATAGTGCTTTGCAGGTAATGAATAGGTAGCAGTGCAGCAAATACAATGTTATCTCTGCTGAGCGCTCGACAACTATACGGCTTAATGGGCTCCAGTTAGTCACTTCTTACGACATTGTTTTAGGGGCTAGTTTCCTTTACATTAACTTTGACGACCTCTTTAGCTTAGTTGGTAGTGATGTAGTGTTGGGTGTGTGTGTGCGCGCGTGGGTGTGTGTGTCTATTCAAGTTATTCTTGCCAAAAGGTTCTCTGTTGCTTCGTAATCTAATGTGTTAAGCCAGTCCACTAACTGTATTTTACATTCGTAAGTTGTTTTGCCATAGATGTTTAATTTTTTGTTTACTGTATTATTTAATGTTGAAGAACGTATAGGATATTTATAAATTTATTTCTATTTCTATTTCTTAACTTTGAAGTCACCTGCCTTTAAATGTTGTTACATTTGTTGCCTTCGGTCATGATTTTTCTGATTTTACATGTAACGGTACATTTTACGTCTTAAATGATCTGCAAGATCACATTTTCTTCATAGATTCAGTTTTTCAATGAGCACTTAATTAAGTGAATTTTTTGAATACATTTTGACATATAGACGAGTACGAATTATTGTAGCACCAAGTTTCAGGAAAATAACTACCTCAAAGTACTGAAACTATTATATTATTCCATTTCAAACAGAGGGACTATTGCTATTGCTACTACTGATGGTCAGTACCAGTCGGTTTATTGACGTCTGTGGTTGACGTATGACGTATGAAAAGTAGTGAACTTGAGTTTCGGAAACCCTCGGATGTGTAATCGCACGAGAGTGACGTCATTTTCGATACGGTTCGGGATACTGAAAGATTCGGTCGTTGTGAATGTTGCCGTATGGTTCTGATCGATACCCAGCTGTCAAACATTTGACAGAACAAACAAAGTCTCTCTGCAGCTCGTTTTTAATTGAAACAAATAACGAAAATACATACAAAACGTGA
Organism: Udea olivalis; assembly: GCA_947369235.1. Lineage (NCBI taxonomy): Eukaryota > Metazoa > Arthropoda > Insecta > Lepidoptera > Crambidae > Udea > Udea olivalis. The sequence continues at coordinate 9,640,076 of OX376367.1, read as the reverse complement.
TTCAGCAATATAACGTACCTTACGAAAATACGCATCTTAATACCACTAAATATGAATAAATAAATAAATATGCGCCAGACAGCACACCACTTGTCTCTAAGTAAGGATATATCCCAATTAAAAATCTTTTTTCCAGGTCCGACCGTATAATATAAACAACGATACATACTATGAAAGAGATACTACCAGCATTGACATAGTCCAGTTCGAACTTCGCGCTGGACGAAGGTCTAATATTTCACCAGGCTACTTCCTTGGGGAAGATGATCAGGAGAATCAGGTCGTGTATTGCTCTACGCCTGAATCTGACGCTGTTGAAGGTACCTAATTTTTCTAACTAATAGGATAGAAGTAATTTGCTGTGCAGAGGCCTCCATCATGAAAACAAGTCATTTTCTAAAAATTAATAAGTATTGGCACAATCACCACGTTTGCCAAATCTGCACTATGTAAGGAGGACCAGCTCTCTAGCCTAGAAACCAATAACAACACGCGAATTCGCGATATTAGATTGAAAAAAAAATTCAATAACTTCAATTATTATTATTATGGCGGAAAGTACCAAATCACTGTGTGGAAAAAGTTATAGCATAATTAAGCCATCATCATCATCAACAGCCTTTAGAAGTTCACTGCTGGACATAGGCATTCTCCATAGAACGCCACAGCGAGCGGCTTTGGGCCAATTGCATCCAGCGGCTTCCTGCAACTTGCACCAAGTCATCGGTCCACCGGGTGGGCAATAAAGCCAGACTCCTTAAAAATATAAGTGTTTATTTTAATGTTTATCATCAATTTCTTGGATTATTTTTGTTTAACTAACATAGTGTAGTATCAAAAGAATTAAATCAGTTAAGTGCGAGTTGTACTCGCACAGTGAGGGTTCTGTATGTAGGTGTATTCCTTTTGCATTTAATGCCTTTATATTGGCTGTTAGTCCAATCTAGCAGCTCATAAGGCATAAGATGAGTGAGATCAAGATAATTATGTCAAATCTAAACGTCTAACCCATATTATTGATGAAATCTAGATTGATCACATGTATAATATAAGTTATGATGACATATATATTTTTCAATAACTGGCAAAAATGGTTTAGGTTTGACTTTTAAATGTGACATGTCGCTCCCACTCATCCTATACTACTAGTGCTGTTAGATTGGACCGACAGCCAATATAAAGGCATTCAATGCTAAGATGGGTTGGGCATATGGAAAGGATGGATGAAAGGCGATCAACGAAACAAATTTACAAGGCGAGGGTGGATGGAGCTGTTTAAAGGGGAAGGCCTAGACGGACGTACTTAGGACAAGTCCAAGACTTGCTCAGAAAAGGTCAGGTCAGGTCAGGAGTACCCATAATCGACGAGCATGTATGAAAGGATTAATGAGAGTGGAGGGAGCGCAAGAGGTGTGTCAGGACCGTAGCAAGTGGAAATATGTGGTCTCTGCCTACCCCGTTGGGAAAAAGGCGTGATGATGTGTATGTTTGTATGCCAAAGTATGTATGTATGTTCCTATGTATAATAAGTATGTATTTACAAAAGAAAATGTATTTAAGTATGTTTATCCGTTGTCTAGTATCCCATAACACAAGCTTTAATTAGCTTACTTTGGGGCTAGATGGCGCTGTGTGGAATAATGTCCAGGGATTTATTATTATTATAAAGGAATATATACGTACAGAACCTTCAGTGTGGGAGTACAACACGCACTTAACTGATTTTATCATTTCGGTATACACAATGTTGGTTTTAAAAATCAAGAAATTGATGATAAACAAAAATAAACACTTATATTTTTGATAGGGAGTCTGGCTTTATTGCGCCATGACTTATTCCACACATTGATTTGGTACTTCTCGCCATGACAATAATTCAAGTACATAAAAAATCCTTTCCAATGATATGTCAAATGTTGTTATTTGTTTCTAGGCTGGCATCCATATATTTTTGCCCGTTGCACTGCTCCACCCGGGCATCGCCTCGCATTAAAAGGCGGAGGTTACGCGGAGCGCCCGCCATCCGCTTTTTCATATTGACGTTGTAAAATATATTATAGGCCACAATAGTCAAAGCTCTAATTCGAATGGCAAGTTGATTGCCGGGTTGGAGCGGTGTCGGGATTCATTAGCTACGGAGGTGTATAAAAAAATTCGCTGTTATTGTCTTGACGAATTTGTATGTGCAATATTTATATTATCCTGTAATTGATATTTTAAAAGAAGTGTTTTACCGCATTTTTCAGATGTACCAAATGACGATGCAGACCTTATAGTAACTTTCCAAAAAGTACCCCACGGAGTAGTGATCAATTCTAACGTTTTTTTAACTGATGAGCAATGGAATACTATAGTCTATATTGACCAAAGTCTCCTTAAATGTATTGTGTGTGACCTGTTCACCGACTTAGAGTCATTTTTGGTGCATATAGATAGAGAAAGCCATAGGAATCAGTTGTACAGATATAAACCAATTGCACAGTACGACTTGAGTATTACAAGGAAGGTAAGTGTAGTTCATTATTGGGTCTATTAATCTTAGGGAACAATAAAGGACTTAAAATAGTCCCCTGTAGAACAGTGAATTTCGGTAGGCAGTGCTGTATTTAAAAAAATCTATTAAAACTTAGAGTAAAGTTAAAAATATATTTATTCTAGAAAATTACGCGCAGACCACTGAGGCGGTACCGGGAGTAGGAATTTTCGTAATGTCGAGTTGTTATGCTCTTTCCCGTCCCGTGTTTTTATTGTTCAGGTTTTTGCATTGTGAGTCATTGTTTGCCATTTTTTTATTAGGGTTTTCTTACGAACACCCGTGTGTTCGGCTGACACTCAAGGAGCTATGCCACATAGAGACTGGCCGCGGTTGCGTTTGTTCTGCGGTTATAGGACCTAAAATAGTCCCCTATAGAACACTAAATTTCAGTAGAGGTGCTGTGTTTAAATACATCTTTGAAAAACTCATTTTATGAAATGTTATAAGAAATTAACTTTCCTTACCATACCGTATTTCACCAAATTATGGTTTATTATCCCAAAGGCGATCTTCCAAATAACAGGTTATAATTTTTATCAAAAACCCAACCCCTAGTGCTTGCCAAGGAGTATTTTTTTTCTGTTATTTGAATTTGTTGTTAATGTCTACTACTTTTGTGTTTTTCTTATAAATTGTTACGATGTCCTTAAAGTTTAAAAATGTTTTTCTATTTCTATAATATTTTGCTTGTTTTCAGATCAGAGAACATTTCCATTGCGGTGTTTGTAACCAAACATTCGGCCTAGAGGATGAAAATGCTCATTTTTCCTCTCAATCACACGAAGACTGCCTCTTATCTGCCGTCAATAAGGTTTCAGACATTGATCTGAGCTCAAACAACATTAATGATATTACGCAGAAAAATAACGATTGCTATCACTTCAACGCAAGTGCTATTAATAACATTAACGTTAGGAATGACAATTACTACACACAGCAACACTTCAATGCACAAAACTTTAATGATTTCGATGATAGTAGTGTAACTGAAAGCTATAACGATGAAGATTATGAAGACGACGAAAATGAAGGTTTCTGGGGTTTAGAAGATCAAACACCTAAAGCAACTGGATCCTCTTATGCTACAATGGTAAAAAAGCCAAAGTTGGTTAATCTGCCAGAGTTTGTTGTTAAAGATCAGGGCAATAAGAGGCTTAAAGTGAGATTTGATTCGTACCATATGTTGATAACGCCGAAACCTAACAGATTCTACTGCATGGCTTGCAAGGATTACAGTCATTTGAGAGCTAAGCGGGAACATTGCATTGATAGCATGCATTTGAGTAATTTGAATAATTGTAAAGCTACAGATAGATTCGGGAATTACTTTATTAGAGAGGTTAGTATTGTTTCTGTTCAACTTTTTTTCAGACTGCCTTAAATATTAACTAATACGAAGACTCAATTCTGATTGACTTTAGTTAAGCTATGGACAACGTTGATAGAGCTTGTCTGATTGTAAATGATGGGCCCCACTACTTTTTTAGTTGATTTAGATGTGTCGAGTGTACTTTTGCGAGCAAATGACGCCTGCCCTTTAGTTTGAAACTTTGAATCCAACTGGCTACTGAACGTCCAATTACAGTGGCATGTTTAAATGTATTATTGCGTCATTTGCGTCCATATTTAAAATTTATATTCGTGCGTGAATGAGTGCTAGCGTTACGCTAAATTTACCTGCAAATGGTGTTAAAGGCATGAAAATTGAAACGATTGATCTTTAGGCCATACGAACCAATTTAAAGATTAATCGTTTCGATTTTCATGCCTTTAACACCATTTAATTTTGCAGGTTTTGACTGAATTTCGGGGTGTATCGCTAGCTTAGTGCGGTGGAAGGGCGCTTCATTTCGGCTTGAACAAGCTCTAGTGGGCTTTTTAACATATAATGTTCTTAAATCTATCGATTATCCAGTGAAATTGTATTGGATATATTCATTTCTTATTCAGGATTAGTCATTAGTCTTTAATAAATCTGTGCGAGCTTCTGTTTGTTGAATTAGGAGATATATCGAAACTTCAAATTCTATAATAGTATAGATTTCTATAAAGGTGACTGTCTAGGCTGATTGACTGAACTCTACACATTAATATGATAGGGTATTTATTATCTAGAATTTATATTATTTTATACTACTAAAAATTTTGGTTAAAAAAATATTCCAAAACAAAACACCAAAACTCCCAAAATATAGCAATCTCAAAAATCTTATTTTTGGACTTGCCCAGAACGCTCCCTACAAAGCGGTCTGTCTTTGCGTTCTGCAAATCTTTTTTCGGCAGCTATATTTAATTTAAATATTAAATGGTTTCTTAACAAAAGTTGCTATAAATTGTGTAAATTATCGACTGGTAGGACCTATAGTTTTTTTTTCTTTACACTTTTAAAAATGGATTTTCCCACCCAAGTTTGAAGGGCCATAAAATGAATTGCACACAAGTAAACAAACTAAAACTTTTGGAAGGGCTCTTTTTTAATGTATTTTTCGATTAAGTATAGCAAATTATTTTCAGAATCTCATAATGTCAACCCCTAACCCTACTAAAGTAACTTTGAATTTTTAACATTAAAAATACAAATCTTCCGCGTTTTATTGATTAATTTTGGGTAATACAATGTTTTCAGGTTGGAGATAAGTTTTACCACTGCGGTCATTGCAATAACTTAATATTGATCAGCGACATAGAGGATCACTTAAAAAGGAAGCACACAAAAAAGAATGTGGGGAGAGCAAAAGATAATGCTGAAACTAAAAATTTAGACGTTTATGAAGAAAGAAACACCGTTAATGATAAACACATTCCTATTAAAAACGGCAATGATATTAATAGCGTTCCTAATGATTTCAAACACGAAAATAACGATATCATCGTTAAAGAAAATGCTAGTAAGATTAATGAAACTGAACTTGTTATTGAGAATAACAATAATGGTTTTAATAACCACAATTTAGTAAAAAATCCAACAGCTTCATTGAACGATTTAATAGTTTTAACTCCCTTCGGATACAAAATAGCAATACATTTGTGGGCATTCCATGTTATCTGTAGGAGGCAGTATGACTATTACTGTGGATTATGTCATTATATATGCGCAGAAGATTCAATTGTGCCTCATGTTTGTAGTTATGCGCATATACGAATGTTGCAGAGAACTCCTTTTATTGTACACTTCAATTGCCATCTTATAAGAGCTGTAAGTATCTTGTAATGTTTAATCCACTGACATAATAAATCTTGGTGTTATCATCAATTTAAGTATATATTTGGAAATATTAAAGTATGTTTAACAGTCTTTAAAATACAGTTAAACTGAAAAAAAGGTTAGACCACTGTAGATACGTGAATAATTTTAAATATTCCTTCTGTGTGTAAATCTTGTGAACTGTTTCCAGTGATTATATTTATACTTCTTTCAGGTCCGTGATAAACTTCACTGTGCTATTTGCAATGTACCTGTTGCAGCCAGTTCCATATACACTCATATACAAGAGCCAATTCACAAAGATTACCTAACTGAAGCTCTGAGTGTGAACGTAGGCGCACCGATTGCTCTTTCAACTAATAATACACCACATGAACAACCAAAGATCGTCCAAAATGCCACAGCAAATCCGAATATAGCTGCTTCACCTAAGAAAAATACTTTAAACGTACCCGTTAAGGAATCTGTCGATCTTCCATCTAGTGATATACCACATGTAGCTGATTCAACTAAAACTTATGGGAAACAACCTAAAAGATGGTCTAGAAATAGAAATACTAAGTTGGCAAAAGAAGCTGAGTTTGACACAAAAGTTCCTATAATGGAAGAGGAAGATCCTGTTACCGAAGAAGAAAGTCTAGTGAATGAAGAAACAAGTCTAGCAACAGAAGAAACAGAAGAATTTAACACAAATGATGAATCAACATATAAGAATATTGAACCAACCGGCGATATGGAAATAACGCTAAACGAATCTATAGAATCCGTTGATTTAGATTTTGAAGATTACGTATACGTGAAAATCAAGAATATATACTTTAAAATTAGTCTAACTTCATACAATTCATTAGTACATATAGGTGGTTCGAGGTATTGTTTCGTTTGTTCGTCAAAAGTTTATGAAGATGGACTGAAGAAGCATATTGAAAGTCGTGATCATGTAAAGAATGTGAAGGAATGCAAGTTTTTAGAGAAATATGATGGGGTTTTGCTAAGACAGGTAAGAAACGGGGTGTAACATTTGGGCTACTGACAAAAAAATAATTTGTTTCCGAAAAAGCTACATTATTTCCACTAATATTCCTAAGGCACTAAAACTCCCTAAAATATTGCAATTAATAATCATGATTTTCTACAAGGGATATACTTTTTTATTTTCACTATCAATTTGAAAGTTCAGTTACGAAATCAGTTTGTCTTGTTTTTTTGTCTGTAAACTATTAAATAAAAGTTAATTAGGAATGGTCGCGCAAATTATCACGTAGTATGAAGTAAACCATGCGCAATACTATAGTTTAAGAGGGTTTGCTTTTTGCGTGTGGGGTAGATCGTAAACGTTGCATTTTTCAGGGTTCTCGTGATTATTTCGCTGAATTCAAATTAAGTATAAATTATCGTTCTATTATTGAATGCACCATTTAATTTCATAATTATAACTTTTGTAGTAAATAAATAAATATCTGGGACAATTTACACCAAGATAATCTGACCCCAAACTGAGCAGAGCTTGTGCTATGGGCGTCAGATCAGGGACTGATAAACATACTTAAATATTTCTAAAAACATACATATATAGATAATAACACCCAGCCACACAACAAACACTCATGTTCGTCACACAAATTATCAATTTAAAAAAAAACGGTATTTAATTTATCAAATAATTGGCGACTACTAACTTTAGACAATTCAATGTGTTTTTAAATAGTATTATGTTATACACACAATAATAGAGCAAAAATTTTACTTTTATTTCAATTTAATAAAATAATCACTTAAATCTTACAAAATGCACCGTTTTCGATCCACCCCCAGCTAACACTATCAAACTATGTTGATATTGCTGCATTTTTTTCAGCCTGTGCAAAAAGCCATTCATTTTCTTTTTCTAACTCTAATTTTATCTGAATATTTTTATTTCAGGTATTCCTTATGTATCACTGTGGTACATGCAATGTGTTAATTACGCGGCGAGAACTCAAAAATCACCTTATCTGGCCGACACACAACCAAGAAACCACTATCACGCTAAATGTATCCAAAAAAGCTCGAAAAAACGATTTGAAATCAGGAAAAATAATGCATGTGGCAGTACCAGCCAAGGAAGTGATATATCTGAACGAAAAAGAGCCAAAGACTAAAATTAAATTCAAAGTGAAATTAGGAGAAGAAATAAAATTGGAAAAGCTAAAGAAGATTGTTATAATTGAAGGTGACGTTTTGAAAATCAATTTTGAAAATTGGCATAGCATCTGCAAATCTAAAGTGGGACTTAAATGTCAATTGTGCATTGTGGAGTTCTGTAATGAAGAATTAGCCAGGCATTTGAGTGAAGTATGTCATGTTAAGAGTTTGCAGAAACTTTTCAAAGTAGAATATATGCCGCATTTGTTGAGAGAGGTAAGCTTTTGAATGAGTAAAAGTAAAAAAAGTTATTTATTGGCCAACGCACACTGAGGCATACACAAAAAATATTAACAAAACGGAGAGAGAGAGTAGAGTAGAGATTATATTAAATCAGCTTCTTTCACACTTTACTTTTAATAAATTACTACATGAGAAACAATTTGGTTTTACTAAACATAGAAGCACTACTGATGCAGGTGTAGCACTTATCAAACACATATTTGATGCTTGGGGAAGCAAGCAGGATGCAATAGTAATATTTTGTGATCTTTCAAAAGCGTTTGATTGCGTGGATTATGAAATCCTACTGATTAAGCTGAGACATTACGGTGTTTCAGATATTTCGTCTAAACTTATACAATCTTATCTCACAGACAGAACACATAAAGTGAGTATCAACGGAACCACCTCTGGCGGTGCCACCATTAGCATGGGAGTGCCCCAGGGATCGATATTGGGCCCACTGTTTTTTCTTATTTATATAAATGACCTTCCTTACTTTGTCAGAGACATTTGTGAAATAGTATTATTTGCTGATGATACCTCCTTGAATTTTAAAATCAACAGAGGTAAGCAAGCATTTGACGATGTGAATAATACTCTTTCAAAAGTACTATGTTGGTTCACAAGTAACAATTGATTACTTAATGCAAAGAAAACAAAGTGTATTAAATTCACTATGCCTAATGTTAAACATGTTGATACTATTATCAACATGAATGATGATACATTAGAAATTGTGATGAGTTAGATGCTAAGTTACAGTGGGGTCCCATATAACGGCTCTGGCAGGGAGACTTAGTTCGGTACTCCCTAGGGACTAAAGTGGTCACTAGTCCCGCTTCGTAGGGCTATATTGGCGTACTTTTAGCGCATGAGAAGTGAAAAAATAATTTCAGACATCAATGTGTGAGCCAACAAGCTCCCTGTCTCAGCATGTGCCGCTGCAGCTTTAAGCGCTGGTATTCTGACAGGGCCTCGATGGGTGGTCTTGTCCGACATTGTATATACAAATAAATAATAAATTAGAGAAAAAATGTTTTTGTGGAGATAAGCAATAATGAGTGATTGAGTAAAAAATAATAATAAACTGTGAATCACTGCGTGACTGCGTGAATGTAGGTTTGTAACTACCTACACACATACGTAAACGTGAGATGTAACAAATAGGTACCTATATTGTAGTGTTTCCTTGGCTGACACCGACTCCAACAATAACAATAATTGTACCTATATTATATTATCGTATAAGTTTTAGAAGAATACGCGATTATTTCTTCACTTTTTAGTGCTTTGTTTTGGAATAGTTTTTTTTAAGTTGGTTTTTTCAGTTTACGTGTTTTATTTGTTTGTGCAATAAAGATCATTTATCTTTCATTCTTATTACCATCAGGACTCTCTCAAACTAGGTAGTTCTGAAAACATTTCAATGTAATGTTTTGCTTGGTTTCCAAAATCAAGTTGTAACAAACCATCGAATGTGGTTCGAGTAAATTTAAAAACGACGAATGCACGATGTTGTGATAGTAGTGAATGCTCAAATCTAAATATTTATTATTTTAATGTTTTTTTAATGTATTTTTTTTTGTTTGGCTTCCCTATTATATTGGGTAGTCCTGTAAGAATAGTGTACTTAAGGTTTGAAATAAATAAATAAAATAAATGTTTAAAATAAATGAATAAAAAAATGAATAAAATAAATGAATAAAATAAATAAATAAAATGAATAAATAAAATAATTATAAATAAAATGAATAAATAAAATAATTATAAATATGCGCCAGACAACACACCGCTTGCCATGGGTCTCGAGGTAGGGATAAATATCCTTGTGTTACGAGGTACCAGAAAAAAGAAAATTTGCCAGGGGCGTCTCCCAGCACACCCAGACCCGAGCCACTTTAGAAAAAGATCGTTTCCTGAATTTACCTGACCGGGAATCGAACCCGGGACACCACGGAAATCGAGGCGAGAAACTGTGCTACAGCGCACTACGCTAATCGTGTCGTCAAAATCTAGCAGCACCTGTAAGTTTAACGAGCTGCCCTAACAGACTTCGTTCTGTCAAATGTTTGACAGCTGGTGTCCATTATCAGATCTTGCCCGCTTTTCTCAGACTTGATTTACATATACTATTATTTTTCACAGATTTTTTTGTTTAAATATAATAAAATATAGCCTATATCACTCCTGAATAGTTTAGCTTACTGTTAGTGAAAGAATTTTCATGATCGAATCAGTAGTTTCGGAGCCTATTCCATACAAACAAAAAATAATCAAATCTTTCCTCTTTATAAAATTAGTATAGATGTACAAAGAATCTATCTATCTGAATGAAAATTAAAAATACTTTGGCCTTTTTGTTGGATCGAGAACGTTGCATTTTTGTAAGATTTTCGTGATTATTTCATTGAATTAAATCCAACTAAAATTTTTGCTCCATTATTGTGTGCTTAATACTATTTAAAAACACATTGAATTGTCTAAAGTTAGGTAGTCGCCAATTATTTGCTGAATTAAATAAAAAACCGTTTATTTTTTTAAATTGATAAATTTACGGTACACAGTTAATGTTATAATAAATGAAATAAAAAGGTGCATTCAATAATAGAGAGATAATTTATGTTAATTTGCTGAATTTAATTGGAAATCGACATAATTTAATATAATATAATATCCCTGGACATTATTCCATACAGCGCCATCTAGCCCCAAAGTAAGCTAATTAAAGCTTGTGTTATGGGATACTAGACAACGGATAAACATACTTAAATACATTTTCTTTTGTAAATACATACTTATTATACATAGGAGACACCCAGACCAGTACAAACAGACATGTTCATGCACACAAATGTTTGTACTGTGCGGGGATCGAACCCGCGACCTCTGGTGTAGTAGCCAACTTCTTAACCATTACACCAAGTCGGTCGTCAATATAATGTAATTTTTAATTGGAAATCGACATAATTTTTATATAATATAATGTAATTCTTAATTTAATGTGATTCTTAATTTCATGTTCTAATTTTGTCCATATTTGATTGGTATTTATTGACATTGTTTGGTCTTTATAATTGTACTGCTATTTTAATTTTTTTTTTGCACGTCTGCGAGCAGGCTAAACACACTGGACTTACATTATTCTTTCACCATTTTATGTAGCAAATAAATATTTCCGATTTCTGATTTCTGAATAATCACGAAAACCTTAAAAAAATGCGACGCGTACGATCTACCCCTAACGCAAAAAGCAAACCCTCTTAATACCACTAAGTACTAATTATTTGTATCATTTCTAGATTCACGCCAACACATTGCATTGCTTAATTTGCAACACTGAAATTTCAAACAAACCATTCATTATAACGGAACATGTCGATGGAAGAAGGCATAAGAACGTCTTAGATTTGATCAGGCGAGTGAGCTCCGAGACCAATGCTTACACCGACTGCGATAATGACGTCTTGCAGCTTTAAGATAAGGCGGCTTCAAACTGTTAGAAGGTTTGTGTGATATCTTAATAAATGTTAGATTTTTATGTTATATTGTACAGCTACCATTTGTTTAAGAGCGGTTTCACACTAGCGTATTATACGCGCATATATACCCGTTTTTGGAAGTACGTACAGGCGCGCCTATTTCCACACGCGTTTTCGTACGAGCGTAAACGTTCGAAAAATAACGCCAATCTGAAACCGCTCTAGCAAAAGAATTGTGTCCTCCTTTCTAGCAATTTCTAGAGATTAACTAAGGAACTGCGTACTAAATACTGTAAAATTGTAGTCCTACCATGACTTCAAGGCGACAGTAGTAGCTAGCTTATTGTTATTTGGAACGCTACTTCAAACAGCGCCTCTAGTGGATATAAAACGAACTAACGCCTCAGTATAATAATATGTTGCAATCAACTATCATAGTTAATTAATACGTATTTAACGTAAACTTATGGTAGAGCCGTAGTACCCCACCATCAATTTACCGATATTGTCTGTAGTGAAGTATCTGTATGGTAGTTACTATTGTAAAGAAATGAAACTTAAAACGGCATACAAGTGGCTGTGGTTGGTTTCAGAGTTCTCATGACGTAAACTAATCGTAGTATTAATTCAAAATATCAGTGTTAGAAGTTTTGGGAAGTACTAGATTTACCATATTTTGTCTTCCTTAAGGCGCAGTCTCAACAGTTATCAATACATTGTAGTACAGTCAAAAGCATAAATATCTGTACGTTTCAATTGCTTCAAAATATCTGAGCATAATATACCCAGAAATATCTATACAAGTCAACAAAGAGTGAACAAACTCTCTTATAGATATTTGTGGCTTTATGTCTTGCTCAGATATTTTTGAAGCATTGGAAACGTATAGATATTTACGCTTTTGACTGAACCATTGATTTAAGCTCATTGCAAACAACAAGTAAGTATATATATAATAAAAAGCTTCATACTAATTTCCAATTCAATTTATAGATTTTTTGCTTTGTGGTAATTGATCTCTAAATTACTAAGACCATTAGATAGTATACTTAAAAAAGATAATTTTATATTTTTGATATTTCTATTTACTTAAAAAAAGTCTGTAATTTACAATTTAAAATTAGACTAAAAAATAGTATTTGAAGTTTTAAAATTAGTAATCATATGTTAAAAAACACTTCTTCAAAAAATGTATACCTTTACTTAGGACTGTAATGTTTGTTTTTCATATACTGGGAGATTTTACTGAACCATACTTAAAATTAATTAACATAGTTACTTGGTTATTGAATTCGAAATCCATGTTAAAAATCAACTCGCTGAAAAAACTCAGTTTGAAACTTATAATTTTAACTTGGAAAGTTTTACAACTGTCTCATACAGAAAAATTATTTAGTATTCTCAGTAGGTGTAAGCTATTATTATTATTGTTACGACTTCAAATACTTTAAATAAGTCATATTTTTACTATAACTTTCTATTTACCTTTAAATTAGTTTATATTTATATTGTGATGAATAAGAGTTACAAGAAGGCGTATTTGGACTGTTCTTGTAATTTTGTGATATAAAAAGAATTTCCAGATCTGATAAATTTTAGCGATATTATTTTCTTTTTTCACTTTAGAAGATATTTTAAAATTAAACAAGGTTTTGCCTATTAAAAGACAGTTAGGAATCAATCCTTTTTTTCTTTTTTTTAATTGAGTTAATTTATCCGAAGTGATTAATAAATGAGATACTCATCTATTAATCACTTCACTTCAATCTGCAGTTACATTCGAATTTAACACTCAAGTTAATGTTTAGGTACTTACTTACTGCTCACTTGTTTCTTTTGTATTTTTCAAGAATGTTCTTCCGTCACTTTCGCGATATTGATTGAAAGAGATAAAAATGTAGATAAGTTGAAACAGTATTATAAGTGTGATCGAGAACGAGCTTAGTTCGCGTCACTAGTTCTAAAAGTTCGACGCGAACCGTAAAGGGCTGATTAAACTAAGATGAAAAAAATGGTTGCCTGTAAAGTCGGTTTTACGGGCGAAGATTTTACGTGACAACGTCTTTTTATCGGTAGAATATTTATTGATATGAATATAATTAAATTGCACAATAGGAACAAGGAATTGAATGAAAATAAGAATTGCGGCAGACCGATCATAGTTGAGTGGGAGAGAGACGCAAGGCATTCGGCGGGCCTCTCTCTCGTTCGGTGACTCATCGTAACGTTACCGAGCGTTACACTTTTTCATAAGTGACTCCCAGCCGCAACCTAATTTAAGACGTTGTCACGTCAAAAAGAGATATTATTATTATGGTTGCCATACTATTTTTATTTGACCAATATGTTATAAGTAAAGTATTTTTAAGTTTTACGCGTCATATTTGTTATAAGTTATAAATGACAAAAAGATTATTTAAGTTTCAAAGTTTAAATTAGTTCGCTGGTAACGTCACATTTTCGAAATAAGTTCGTGCATTGGAACATTAGAACAAATACCTGTAAAAAATACTTCAGATAAAGAAAACACGACGATCTTCCACAAAAGCGACGTTGCCAATCCGGTCTTTAAAATACAATAAGAAACAGTTAATACGCCTCGCTACCCTTTGGGTGTGACTAAAATTAAAGTACGAGGGACTCATAGAAAAATGGGCCTTATGTTGGCAGCATAAGGTTGGTCACCATGTAAACCTTTTCGTGCTTTTCGCCGCTGACGTTACAACAGGCGTATCTCATTTCAAATATTTTTTTCACCCAGAGACAATAAAAAGTGTTTTTTTGCCCGAATGTCACGACTCTTTTCACTGCTGTTTGAGTTTTGTGAACAAAAACATTTAGAGAAACGCCTCTTTGTAACGATAGATATAATGAGCAGACGAACATTTTGGTATTATTAACTCACTTTAGATTTTTGATGAGATACGCTTGTCCTGTATATCACGTCAGTAGTGTTATGTGTAGGTACAAAAGTAAAGTGACCTTCGTAATGGTCTAAACCTTGATGGGTGACCGTGGATAATTACCATTAATTTTGCTTCGTCACATTTTATTTTAGATTTAAGTAAGTGCTAATTGATAAGCCAAAAATATGTAAAACTATTCTTTATAATTTGTTGTTACTACTCATGATTACTTATATGAAAAATGTGATTTTATGAATAAAGATTTTTTTAGAAAGACAGTATTTTTTTTGTCTATCCAAGACGTCGATAGCAAAAATCGCTGAAAAATCGAGTTACTAGCCTGAGCTTGGGCCCTGGTCGAGCCAGTAAAAACCGGTTTATCGGGCATTTTTCACTCATTTGTAAACTGTCGCTTTGGCATACGTGCTTACACGCGCGGTCCATTTCGCGCCTGAAAACCAAACTAGCGTACACGCTCTTATTGCGGCGGGTTTGCTCAAACCGAAAGTGGTGAGACAGTATCTATATATATATACGAGCTTATAAGCGAGGCTACGCTCGTACGAGTTACGGGTGTGGAAAGGGCGCGCATCTACGCGCCTACAAGAACGTTTAGTTAAAAATAAAACTGTTGTCTAAACGAAAACCGGGTTTAGATAAATAAAAATATCGTATCATGAAATATGTGACTTGTAAACATTATCATATGATTCTAGTTAAACATGATTTTGTAACAATTACTTTTAAATCGTTTGGATTAACCACGAAACATGATCAATACAAATAGTTTTGTGAAATTTATGATGCATCTTTAGCGGTGAAAATACGCATTTTAATCTGTACCCTTCAAATCGGTAAAAGCGGTGAGGAAAGGGGAAGGGGGCGCCGACCGCCAAAACAAGTCGCAACCTGCATTTTTATTGCGTCATATTTGGTATCAAGTGGTGGTGAACAATAGTCGCTCGCCACCCGTATAATTTTATTTTTATTCATTAAAGGTACCTGCATAATGGAAATTATCGATTGCGGTGTCCGCACGCTTATTTTTAAGGATCTATGTAATTTGTGTTGTATTAATAACATACTCGATAAACACTTTTGATTTTTCGTTTTGCAATGGAGGAAGATATAAAAGTGTTGTTGCAGGCGTGGAATTTAGAGGGATACATTGAGATATTTGCAAGTAAGTAAAGCATTTTTTCCTAAACTAAAACTAGTACTAAGTACCGTAGTATTTATTTACTGAGAGCTAATACCTAGTTGATTAATTGAATAAAACCAATTCATTCATAAAGTTTTCTAGTGCAGTTCGTAGCTATAGGTACTTTACTGTCTACCTACTTAAAGTACCTAGTCTAAAGTGGGTAAGTACCTGCCTACACAAAGTACTCTGTGGTAGGTACCTACTTAGTGTCCATTGAAGTTTACGACAAAAATATTGAAGTATTGTTAAATGAAACGGGCATTAAATTAGGTTTCGTTATATATAGGTAGGTATACTATACTCTACATTAGGCCAGTTCTATATTTGTTAATCATGCTCAACAAATATTTCACACAAAAACCCAGATCAAAAAGTGCGTGTCAGGCAGGCCACGCGCAATCTAGGGTTCCGTAGTTTCCCTTCACAGTACTTAAAGCCCTAGTAAGGAGCTACATAAATTGTATTATGGGTAATTGAATTATTTTTCTGTATTTTCAGCGGATGTGTCTGATGATATAGCATGGAATAAAAGTTCGACTGAACCATAGAAAATACTAGAAAAGAAATGGAAAAATACTACGCATTTCAGACAAGAGGAAGCCAAAGACTTGACTATTTCCAAATACATGGCACTGTATCCTGGTTTAAAAAAGCGTGATACCCTGTCACCTACTGTGTATCGATTTTGATGCGCTATATCCTGATGCGAAAGATAATTTATACAAGTACTTTGTGCTGTCCAAAAAAGCTATTTTTGAATTAGCAAACATGAAATGAATTACAAATAAAGGCTTGCAAGAGACTATACTGTCTATTACTAATGTTTTAGAAGAACAAAAGCAAGGTACCTCCTAACAAATTATTTATTTTATTTCTTATGGTCAACAACTAAAACAAGTTAGTTAATATTGATTTCTTTGCCACAGTAGCAATTAATTACATACTAACATTCACAATAACTATAATACTAATGATAATTATCTCCTGCCCTGATCAGGGATCAAGAACTGCCGGAGAGGTTTTTGGCCTTTTAAAATGAAAATATGTACAATGATATAAATTACTTGTATGTCTTATTTATTGCGTTATGCTATCTGTAACCTATCATTACTACTTAATGTCTTTATTTTCTGAATCATTTTTTTAGGAGCCAGTTCAGAAGAAGCGGAAAATATATCGGCATTCATGTTATTGCCACTGTTAGCCGGTCTACCCCGAAAAAAATCGAAGAAAAATTGCTATTTTTGCTATATATTTAGGTACCTGATTCAATTTTATCTAAATCAAACCAATTCTTTCAAAAGCTGTAACGGTAATACAATCGTAGAAAAAAAAAATGATTTCATCTCCTCGCACAAGATTATGAGAAAGGTAGGTTTTAAACTATTGTAATCGATTTGGTTTTTCATGTTATGTTAGTCAGTACAATAATGTTAAAAAAGTGATAAATTCTAATTATGTAGTAGGTACCTAGTTTAAAAAGATGTGTCAATTCATTTTATACAAATTATTTAAACATTTTCTAATTTGAAATTGTTAGCGCCTCTGAAAGAAATTCAAGGATGCTGTCAATTATTAATATTTGCTATCTTCAATAATTACTACAATAAATAAATAATATGTTCAGAGAAATATGAATACAAGTTGAAATAATATTATGTTACATGTTGCAATAAATGATTTATAAACTAATATATTTTTCAATTTTTTATTTTTTGCATTTACAATAATGCTATTGAAACTTTTGTCATTAAGTTCATTGGCGGGGTTGAAGTTTGTTTTCTGTACCTATAGCATGGTTGTCCTAAATTCAAACTATTTATTATACAGTCAACTATAGAAATGACAAAAGTTACAATAAGAATACAGTCCTCATTACAAGAACTACATTGCAATCATTGCATCCATGCACTGTTATGTGTAATAATATTAATCAGCACTATGAACAACATTACTGCATTCATAACAATGCATTTACTGTAAAGATAACTATTTAAATAGTACTTCAAACAAGAACCATAAAGTATAGATCACTAAAGTATTGTAAGTACTAGGAAATGACTTGTATTGCATCCCTAATATATTGTTATTTTTAACAATATACTTAGTAGATCGTAATAATAAAATTGTAAGGTGAACATTCCGGATCGTGTAGCAGTTACAATGTGCTTCTTCATATTTACATTTAAAATTTAACGAGAACAGCCTGGTAATATTAACAAACAGTTTTGTCGTCACATATACAGCAAAACTGAACAGTATTGTACGAAATACCATATTCTGGTTATCTGTACGAGAATGTTTTTTCCGTGTGTGCTACTGATTACGGGCTAACGTACGTGCATATAAAACGTTCGTCTAGGCTGTGTTCCAAAACGTTTTTTTTTTTTTAAATGGGTTTGCGTTTGGCCTCAGTCTCGCCTGGTGGTAAGCGATGACGAGGCCGATGGTGGTACACGCTTACCCAGAAAATGCCTATTCACTCTGGCCTTGAAGACACCAAGGTTGTAAGTATCCGGAAACACAGACGCAGGGAGAGCGTTCCACTCCCTAGCGGTGCGTACCAGAAAAGACGCAGCAAACCGTTTCACACTGAGGTGTGAAACCAAATTGACCCAGAGTCAAACCGAGGTTGACCGAGCTGTCACCTGACAGTCTTCTAGTTTTTTCGCAACGGGTTCACGGGTTCGGGTGACGTTTATCACTTTGATAAGTGCGAATTCTACCGGTACCTGGAGCCCGATGAAATTCACCTGACAGCTGTCAGACGCAGGTTTTGCTCGTTTTGTCTCTCTCTATTCGACGAGGGGGAAAATCACTCAGCGAAAAGCGATTTGAAACGGGCCCAAAAGACTAAAACCACTCTTTCAATGCAAACACTTGGTTTTTTAGCACTCTTATTTCGAGGCACTTAAGGGTTAAGCTACATTTGGCCGCACCGCATCGTACGTTTCCTATGCTTCTACCCTTTTCTATTACTTAGAACTGTCATTTACTAGAGCGAGAAAGAGAACAAGCGCCGAGTCCTCGTCGGTTGTGCCGCGTGCGGTCGCATTCTGTTCTCTTTCTCGCTCTAGTAAATGACAGTTCTGAGTGATAGAAAAGGACAGAAGCATAGGAAAGTGCGATGCGGTGCGGCCAAATGTAGCTCAACCCTAAGGCGTCCATTGGGTCCATCGAACACTACAGGGTAAAAATAAGAGCCAAACTAGTAGACAGCACAACCAAATGATATATTTACTAAAAACCCTAATAGCCATGTTCTTTAGCGACGATATGAACACCGACAGGCTCCACAGCCGGCGTGTTTAAGTGAACAGTGACTTTGATGAAGAGAGCTATGTACTCCACCACGGCTTCTGACTTGTCAACGCCTTTCAGGTTGACACACACGAAGGAAACCATTTCACCGTCGGTTTTCTGAAATAAATGTAAAAAGAAATCTTAATTACTCACTCTAAATTGACTTCACTCCATCGAGAAGGCCAGTCAAGAGCGTTAACGCCTTTTAAGCGTGTCTGCACGTCAAAACTTTAAAATGTATGGGATTGACATAAGCACTGACCCAATTTATTCGGAAAAAAGAATGTACAGTCAAGAGCATATCTATGCTTCAAAAATATCTGAGCAAAATATTAAGCACAAATATCTATACGAGTGTTCGTTCGGCTCTTTATTAACTTGTATAGATATTTGTTGTATGCTCAGATATTTTCGAAGCCTTCAAAGCGTACAGATACTACGCTTTTGACTGTACTTACCTGTAAAAATGCGTCGAAATAAAAAACAAAATTGCTTTACCGGTAAAACCACCTCTAAGCTTTGGTTACCGCGCGGTATCTCATGGTCTGCCTCGTAAAACTGATGTGAGTAATTCCATGATGGATCTCCTGAAAAAATATAGATAAATATAAATTTGCGCCAGACCACACGGTCTCGAAACTGGTCCCTAGCCCCGCCGCCAGAGAACCAGTACCCCTTTTTTGCGCCTGGCAGCCAGCCTCGGTAGGGGCTAGCTTAACTCTAGTGCCCGATAACACACAGACCACTGTGTCCGAAGACAGGCACTACCTTTTTTTTTACCACTTCGGTGCCAATCAAGCATGCGGACTACCTGATGGTAAGCGGTTACCGCAGCCTATGGACACGTGCAACACCAGGGGTATCACTCGCGCGTTGTCGACCCTGCAAAAACCTTTTCAAACCTCTCTTTTTTTATATACAAAAGAATCCGTGCCGGCTAACAGATACATTCGAACACGTCGGCAGGTTAAAAACATAACAATAGAAATACAAATTATAACAAAAATACAATGTCAAAAATACAGAGATGTCCAGATAAAAATAAATAGAAAATTACAACAGAAATAAAAATTAGAAGAACTCTTGAAGAACTCCATACTATAACTCATCGGGAAAACCTCGGCAGGGAGTTCATTCCACAATTTAAGCGTCCTTGGAAGGAAACATCTCTGAAACCGAACTGTACGAGACCATTGCGGATTCAGAGTGTGGCGAGCGGTGCGTTGGTGAAAAGTAGCCGTGTGCATCATAGCTATCGAACAGTTCTTCAGAACAAAACCCGTTGTACAAGCGGTAGAACACGCTTATGGAGGCGAAGTCTTAATCCGAAACAGACTCAGGCCCTCGCGCGTGCGCTTCACGACCCCCAAGGGCCCTTTGAGCACAGAATAAAATGAAAACAGAAGACGCACCGGCTGCGTGTCGCTCATAGGGTTGAATGCAAATACTGCAATATGACGCGCTTGCACGCAGGTGCAATAAATACTGTTAACATACAAACACGCTTTTTCGTGGTTTGCTTGATAATGATCAATAAAATACAATATTATACTTAACCACCAAAAATGTAAGTAGGTGGTTAGGCTGTTGTAGGTATCTACTTAAGTAACTATGTCTGACTATGTGCATATGTTTAGGAAGTACCGACGGCAACAGAAATCAACCTACCCTAATCTGTCAAATTTTCCCAACCGATTTTTGACCTGATGACACTCAGTATGTTTCCCGATTTTGTGTAGTTTTCGAGTTAATGTTTTTTTTTACCCACCCAATACAGTGTTCAAATTCTTGGGAAGTTTGTGAAAGGTTAAATCCTTATCTTTAAATTTCGTGTCAGTGCATCCGAATGCAGAACAGTAACGCTTTTGTATCACCATCATGTGAACTTTCTACTTAAAATAAAATCAATGTGTAACAAACTGGCCGCGTCGGTCGCGTCCTACGTACTGCGTGCGTGACACTCGAGTACTCGACTCGACCAGAGTAATTATGGAACAAGTCACTCGACTAAATTGTCCGCGCGCGTGGACCGAGCGTGTGGGTGAATAAGTCGACCGGATTACGTAGTGACACAGGCCTGCTTTGAGTCTCCTCTTACGACAGGCAGGGATACCTCGGAGGACAACCAGTACCACTACCATGATCCTTAAACCATACACCTATGGCAGTCGATAGAGTCAGCGTTGACGTTTTTGTATGGGACTTTACGACCTCCTCTCGATCGGAAACAACCTCCGAACCCGTGGTAGTCACATTATGTTGATTTATGAACTCAAACTCAAATAACTTCATTCAAATAGACTGTATCAGTACTTTCAAATCGTCAAATTTACAGCAAAATATACTAAATAATAGTCATACCATAATAATATGGATATGTAAGTAAATAAACAGTATACAGACATAATGCGACTCTACCACCGCGTCGGAGTTGTTACTTGCTGAGAAGACCCGGCGAGAAACTCTGCAGTTACTCTTTTAAACTTGTTTTGGGTTTACAACAGCCGTTAGTAAAGTACAATCAGTGTGCCATTTTGATACAAATAAACCTAAAAGAATATAAAACAAAGAGAAAAAAACCATATTATATTAAATAGCTTGACCTTATTCAAAGCTTAATAATAATGAGAGAGGCTTTCCTTTTTCGCGCTATTTTCTACCTTTTCTTCTCCTTAATTCCGTCCACACAGCCACAAGCGCCATCTAGCGTCTTCACCAGGCAGTGTCCGTGACCTAATTATGTCGCGGGCTTCTAGCATCATTGGCGTTTCGATTTTCGCAGAGAGCGGTCGGTCTGACAAAGTACACAATTTACCGACCATTCGTTTCTACCTTCATGTAAGTGTTTTAAAAATTATTCTGACTCTTACGAGAAAAAATGTTTAACGTTTGATCGTTCGACTTTGGTTTTAGTTTTATTGAATTATCTTCTCCGGTTTCGTGATTTTGGATTTAAGTGTTTGAATTTTCGTAAGAATATTTGCTAAAAGTTAATACCTTACTAAACTGACGAGAGTTTAGGGTAGAAAGTAATATTATTACTTTGGTGTTCTTATGAAATTTGTATTGTAGGATGGATGATTCTAACACTGTGCGTGAGTCGAGAGAAAGGACTCTGGACCAACCAGGGCCATCTAGACCTCGAACAAAGTCTAGCTCATCGTCGAGCAGCTCGTCGAGCACGGACTCTTCGAGCTCAGATTCAACTAAAGGTACGTCTAAGCGTAAGCGCCGGCATCGACGGCGTCACCACAAGCGCAGCAAACGGTCTCGACGATCAGATGCAAGATTAGAACAATTGTTCAAGGAAGTGAGTGATTTACGGTACCATTTAGAAAACAGGGAGCCTCAAATTGATTTAGACTGTATTTCTCTTGATCATGAATCCTTAGACCATTTTTTTCCTGAAACTCCGCAAGTGATTGAAAATAATAACATTACAGAAAATATTGGCGGTAATTCTAACAATTGTGAAAATTTTTTGTTTGATATCGAAACTAAATTGAAAGATCCAACTATTCCAAAGTCTACGGACGTTTATCTTAATATTCTTAATAATGTACAACATTTTAACACAAAAGAGTGGTGTGAAGTGCGGTATGCTGATACGCAGAAAAATTACTGTAGATTTCCAGGATTTGTTGAACTAGAGGCGAATGAAGAAATTAAAGGCTACGATACACTTCGTCATTTAGCACATAATGAAAAAGCTTATGCCGCCATGTCATTTTGCCTCATAAAACAAAGGGAATATTCCCAAACCGCAGTTAGGGATTTTTTAGATTGGTTGAAAATTCCAGAACATTTAAATTATGATCTTATTCAAGATAAGCTAATAAATTTATTTCAGAAAGGGGATTTTACTAAAGTAACATCCGACCTTCTACAATTGATTTGTGGTCATAGGGCTGAGATCATTCAAATGCGTAGGGATGGTATAACCAATCATATAAGGGATCCTTTAGTGAAAGCAGCAGTACGCAAAATTGCGCCATCGAATGAACACCTCTTTAATGCTGATCTATTGACCGCTACTCTTGAAAAAGCTGGTGGTGTGAAAAAAGCTTTTATGCCACTTCATAGGTCTAATGCCTCTGCCTCGCAGGCAGCAGCTGCTATAAATAGGACCACTTCCCATCTCTCGCAGGGATTGGGTGATCGCTATGTACCCTCGCAGGGTAAATTCATTGGTGGATCTGGGCGTCCTCGATTTCAACCACCTTATTATAATGTACCCTCTATGGGTGAACAATTGCGTCCTCCGCAAGGATATGCTAACAATAATCGCAGAGGGGCAAGCAATTCTAGAGGCTCCTTTCGCTTTCGTCAAGAGCGTCAAATCAGACCTAGCGAACCCTTCAGGACAAATCGAGGATTTGCGGCTCCAGGGCCGAACTCGAAGCCTGATACAGCAAACAAAAAGCGAAAATCATGACTCACTTCAGCTCCAGCAGGTCAAGGGGTTCAGAGCAGGACAATTAGCCAATTTCATTGTTCAGTGGGAAGAGATGGGAGCTCCAAAGTACATCCTTCAAATCATAAACGGCTATCGCATCCCATTTGTTCAGAGACCACCTCTCTTAATACCAAATTTAAAAAAGAATGTCTTGAATATTCCGCACTGTCCTGCCATGACACAAATAATAGACCAGATGAAAGTGGAAGGAGTATTAGATGTGGTAGAACATCCAACTCCAAGTTTTATTTCCACAATTTTCCTGGTTCAAAAGGACGCCCAGTCCTATCGTCCCATATTCAACCTCAAAGCTCTAAATATGTATGTTATAACAGAGCGGTTCAAGCTAATAAATATGTGCAAAGTGCCAGACTTCCTGCAACCGAGCGACTGGCTATGCAAAATAGATATTTCACAGGCATATTTTCATGTGGCAATAACCAAAGCCCAAAGACGGTTCCTCAGGCTAATTTACGACGGGGAACTATTAGAGATGACGTGTCTCCCGTTTGGCTTAAGCACAGCCCCGAAAGTTTTCGCGTCCATAACAAATTGGATCGCCCAGATTTTAAGAAATCAGGGAATACGTATTATTGTTTTCATAGACGACTTCCTATTGGCGCATCAGGACGCTACAGCCCTGAAAAACCAAGTGAGCATAGTAATAAAAACCCTCCGATACCTGGGGTGGCAAATAAATGCCAAAAAGTGTCAGTTAACACCTCAAAAACAATGTGTGCATCTGGGTATCCAATGGGACCCTTGGCTAAACAACAAATACCTCCCGCAAGAGAAACATCGAGGGTTTGTCACAAAAATAGTACCGGTCCTTCAGAGAGGATCAGTCACCATAAAAGAGCTTCAGAGCCTCGTAGGTTTATTCAATTTTGCAAGTTTTGTAGTACCAAATGGCAGGCTGAATTACCGTCATCTTCTCAAGTTACTCAATTCGATTCCCAAAACGTACGCACAGCAAACGTATGTCTTGCCACAGGATTGTCTCAAAAATCTAATTTGGTGGCTTCAAAATTACAAAAGGGCATCCCCAGTTCACTATCCCGCACCAAGTCATTATTTAACGACAGACGCATCAGATGTTGCGTGGGGTGCCAAGCTGAACAATTGCTCTCTCTCGGGGACGTGGGACAAGCTAGAACAGAGGTTACACAGCAATCAGAAAGAATTGCTGGCTGTCCTAAAAGTTTTACAAATCAAATGTCAGTCGCTAGCAAATTCAACAATGTTGCTCCAATGCGACAACAAGACCACGGTTGCGTATCTCCGCAATCAAGGGGGGACCAAATCCCCTCTTTTGATGGACTTGACGTACAAGGTTTACGAGATTCTGGAGCAGTATCAAATATATCTCACCCCCCACTATCTGCCAGGAAGATTCAACGCTCACGCCGATTCTCTTTCCCGCCTTCGCCAGACCGCAGAATGGCATCTTCAGTCTCATTGCACCGACCAGATCTTCAATCGATTCGGTGTTCCGGTTATCGACTTATTTGCCTCAAAGACGGCACATGTCGTTGCAAACTATGTATCACTCGATCTGGCCGACGAACAAGCGATGTTCCACGACGCGTTCTCCAAAATGTGGGACTATCACCTTGCATGGATCTTTCCGCCACCTTACCTCATACCAAGGGTTCTTACCCACTTAAACCAAGCGAAAGGTTGCTACATTCTAGTAGTTCCTCGGTGGGAACGGGTTTATTGGCGGGCAGATCTCAAGCAGAGAGCGATTGCGCCTCCGTTTACAATAAAGAACCTCTCCAAGTGTCTCGTGGACACCATAACCCATCTACCTCCTCCCAAAGTGGAAGAGATGACGCTGGAGGTATGGAAATGTGGGGCTGGACTAAGGATCTAGGAGACTGGAATCCCGAACAGATTGAGCTACTGAAGTCAGCGTGGCGTGCGTCAACGCGTAAAACGTATAAAGCTCCTTGGTTGCGCTGGTTGAAATGGGCACGCTCTCAAAGTATAGACCCAATGTCCCCTGAAGCTTCTAGTGTTGCCAAGTTCCTAGCAGATCTATTTCTAGTTGATAAATTGTCCTATAACACCATTTTACTACACAAGTCTGTAGTTTCAACCGTATGCAATGTCAGTGAATCTGGCAAAATTAGTAATCACCCCCTGATTAAACATGTATTAAAATCAATTGCCCTCAAACAGCCGGTAACAAGAAAAACACATGTCTGGAATATTGATGATCTTTTATTACACTTAGCTAACAGTAAAATTGATTCTAATAATATATTTGAAACTTCCAGTCATACTGCTATGTTGCTATTGCTCTGTTCCGGAAGAAGAATTCACGATTTGACACTCTTGAATGCTGATGCAAACCATATGATCCAATCCAACAATAGCATTACCCTCTGGCCAAGTTTTGGCTCAAAGACAGATTCAGCTACATATCAGCAGTCTGGCTGGAAAATTTTACATAATTCTGTAAATAGAAATTTAGATCCTGTTTATTGGGTGATTCGCACGAAAGATTTGTTAACTGACAGGCGAAATGAAGCAAAATGTAATAGTTTGTTTATTAATCTCAGAGGTACTCCTAAGCCCGCTTCTCGAACACTCATAGCAGGTTGGGTAAAAACTCTTCTGGTAAAAGCTGGTATATTCGCATCTCCGGTTAGTTGTAGATCCGCTGTGGCATCCAAAAGCTGGGCCAACAAGTTAACGATCGACGATGTACTTGCGAAAGGCAATTGGAGATCTGAGCAAACGTTCAAAAAATTTTATCGAAAAGAAATTATACCAGTTACATCAAGCAGTAGCATTATGGATTTGTTTGCGCCAGTAAATTAATTGTGATTTTTGTTTACATAGGTACGCATTATTTTTTGGTTTGTTTTTAATTATATCCAGATATAAGTATAAAATGATCTGAGACACCATATTAAACTTGAGTAGCTACATTATGATAAAAATATGTTAAATATGTAACAGTAATATTACGTTTTTATTGTAATCAATATTAAAAAAAAAAAAAAAAAACAATTTCTGTTGGCAGATTGTTTTTGTTGTTTAAGTGATGAAAAATAAATTGTTACAAATATCAAATGACACAGCCATCGTTTTAATATTAATCCTTTAATACCTAGTCAGACTGAAAGTTTTCCAAAAATAATAGGTCGGGTTAATAGCAGAGAATACCTTGAATTACATTCTAATACTGACTCCTTCCTATTTGTCATTTATCACATTGGCGTTTCTTTCACCACCAGGCGATAACAGACACGTCTCATTATTATTAAGCTTTGAATAAGGTCAAGCTATTTAATAGAAGCGTTTTACCTTACAATAAAACGCATATTAAATACTTACCTTATTCAAAGCTTAAATTTTAATCCTGCCTGCTGGTTTAAAATTTTTGCAATGATGCTAGAAGCCCGCGACATAATTAGGTCACGGACACTGCCTGGTGAAGACGCTAGATGGCGCTTGTGGCTGTGTGGACGGAATTAAGGAGAAGAAAAGGTAGAAAATAGCGCGAAAAAGGAAAGCCTCTCTCATTATTATTAAGCTTTGAATAAGGTAAGTATTTAATATGCGTTTTATTGTAAGGTAAAACGCTTCTATTTTTATTTAGTTACTTATATTTTTGCTAGTAATATTTTTTTTACATGTCCTAAGGTTACTTGGGCAAACAAATTGTTGTAGCTGACTATCGCAGTTTACGGCACGAAAACTCTGTTGGAAGGTTTAAGTTTAATAATCTTATTTGCACAAACAAATACAACAGGTAATGACAAAAGAAACAATACAAACAATTTAGGCGGTCTTACTTATCTACAAAGTGATTCTACCAGACAACAGAGGTAATACAGAGGAATGGCGGTTGCTCCACCAGCATGAGCTTGGCTCTAAAGTGTGATGATGATCAGTCTCTGACAGCTCTAGTTCAAGATCTGCCTATTTTACAATCTTGGTGTTAGTATCTTAGGTATATATATTCATAATGATGAAGATCAACATAACTTATCATACCATCACGGCCTTAGAATAAGATCACGGCTATATGCCAAATGGGGTACCTAGTCTATTTTCTGTTCCATAGCTTGAGGCTTCGATTTAGATTGCACAGTTGTAAATTGGGAGCTATATCAAAATCGTCCTATATTTACAGGGTTCAGCACACTAAACTCTACCACGATTTGATTAAATTTACCTACGTTATCGTTCGCGTAAAAAATTGTATTGGGATTTGACATGGAGGCAATAAGTGACGTTTAGCGTCATCAGAAGTCCACTTTTCAGCAAAGGTATTAGAATATTTATTTATCTATACCTACTAAAATATTATAAAGAGGAAAGATTAGTTTGTTGTATTGAATAGACTACGAAACTACTGGACCGATTTGAAAAATTCTTTCACCAATATAAAGCTACGAGTACATTATCAGGGAATGACATAGGCTATATTTTGACGGGAAAGATTCTACGCGGGCGAAGCAGACAGACAGCTAGTCATATGATAATTAAGAAGATCTACATACCGAATGTATAGTCACATTTCTGATCTGATTGAGCAACATAAACGCTAAATAGTATGTTGAAAACGAACACACAAAAAACTGCCTTTAATACTGATTGCATTTTCAATTCGACGTTCTTGCAAGTCGATAAGTGAGAAAATAATGCTTGACATATTTTTCCGATTTTCACGGTAGATAAATTATGGTTTTACTAATTGACGTCTTGAAA
The DNA here is from genome assembly GCA_947369235.1 of Udea olivalis. NCBI lineage: Eukaryota > Metazoa > Arthropoda > Insecta > Lepidoptera > Crambidae > Udea > Udea olivalis. The sequence goes on along the minus strand of OX376367.1, from coordinate 9,611,850 downwards.
TTATTAACAGTCTAACAACTTTTAGCAGAGACCGATTGAATGGAAAAAATAATAAATTATCTTCTTATCTTATCTTATGTTCTCTCACATAAGTATATACATTTCCCTGTAACGTTTAAAGCTTTTAAGGTTACTTTATGAACACCATCCAAATTTAAATATGAGGATTCAATTCAATTCTTTATTGCAAACCATAATGTACATGGAGATAGTGGGCTTAAATGTTGTGGTATCAATTATGGCCCCTGTAGGGCGCCGCAAATATATTGAAAGAGGGGCTATTCTAAACTTGAATTATAAATTATACAAGCATGCAAAACATTACAATCATTTCTATTGATTTCTGAAATTCATTTTCATAAATTTTACATTATTGTCATATTACATTTCAATGCAAAAGGAAAAAAATATTAACAATAATTACACAACAAACAAAACAATTACGGGGATTATCACACATTATAGAACATAAATCACAATAATAACATAAATAATAGTACATAATCTAATCATTAATTGCGGGAAGCCGCTGGATGCGCACAGCGCAGGACCGATCGTTGTGGAGATCCTTGGGGGAGGCCTATGCCCAGCTGTGGGCGTCGTTCGGCTGAAATGATGATGATGATGAATCTAATCATTTTAGTTCAATATTATAATATTTGGTCTTCTAAATATTCTTCAACATTATAATAACATTTTTTAAATAACAATTCTTTTAGGAGACTCTCGAATTTCTTATTATTAATTTCACTTGTTATTCGCTTGGGTAATTTATTGTATATTTTAATCGACATTTTGTAAGATGTGTTGGAAGAGACAAGTTGAAGGCGACATGATGGAAGCACTAATTTTGTTATTTTATGTCTTACGGAATATCTTGAGGGCAAGTATTCGCGTTTTGTGTAAAAATAATTGTAGTTCCGCACAAACCTGCATGACTCTAAAATATAGATAGATGGTAGGGTAAGAATTTGGTACTTTTAAAAGTAAGGCTTACAGCGATAGCTGCAACTGATAAGTTGGGTGTATGTTAGCAATCACACGGATGAGTTTTTTTTGAAGAACTAACATAGTAGAGACATACTCGTATGTACCTACTGTTGCCCCATAGAACTACTCCGTAACTCAGCCATGAATTTGCGTAGGCATAGTATGTCACTATAGCAGTTTCAATGTTATTGGTTTTCTTAACTTCCCGGAGAGCGTAAGCAAAGCTCGATAACTTAGCACATATTTTTTGTATGTGCGCTTTCCAGTTAATGTACCTATCTATAACTATGCCCAACAATGTTAATTCGTTAGCGTGCTCTATTTTCATACCGTTAAATGAAAAGTTGAGGTGTAGAGGAAGCTTTTGATACGGATGGAATGTCATTAATTTAGTTTTTTGGTAATATATTTCTAAATTATGTTCCCCTAGTTAGTTTGTAGTTTTAGATAGTAAGGAGTTAACATTTTGATTTACATTTTTACCATTGTGACTCGATGTGAGCAAAGATATGTCATCTGCAAACAAGATACATGGCTCTTGCATGATTTTTAAGAGGTCGTTTATATAAATTAAAAACAAAAGGCATCCAGCTACACTGCCCTGTGCTATCGATGCGTTTATAACTAGGGCATCGGACCGAACGACCTTTATTTGGTTTGTGTTGTTGTCAAAATAGTCTACTTCCACGTATTGTTCTCTATCCCTCAAATAAGACGCAAACCATTTGTGAGCCGTGCCACGAATACCTACTCCGTACAGTTTGTTCAACAATAAACTATGTTGATCTGACAAAGGCATATGAATGCCTTTGTCAGATCTAGCATCATTACAATTGCGTATTTTTTGCTGTCTAATATTCTTAAAATTTCTTGAACGTACTTGTGGGCTAGTACTGTAGAGCGTTTTTTCGGAACCCGTTCTGAGACTCTTCAAATATTTTAAACTTTTCACAAAAGTCAACTACGCGATTACAAATAGCTTTTTCAAACATCTTTGAGAATGTGGGCAATAGAGCAATAGGGCGGTAATTATCTGGGTCATTCTTTTCTTTTTTCTTATGGATTGGTTTTACTATCGTTTTTTTCAGCAAAGAAGGGAAAACATCTTCATTGAAAGAGTGGTTGAATAAAATAGTCAATGGTAAGGTAAGTTCATCTCTATGTACTTAATTAAGCTAGGCGGTAGTTCATCTATTCCACGACTTAACTTATTTTTTAAATTTCTTATTATTTTGTTTACCTCTTGATAGTCCACTTGGCTCAGAAACATAGTTTTCAGTAGGGTGTAAAACAGTTGTACTGGCGGCGCGGTCTGTCGAGCTAGTGGGCTCTCCAATTGAGGCCAAAATACACTCGCGAGCAACCAAATCGACTCAAGCCCTAACTGAGTATAGACTCTGTTTTCAAGAAAAGTCTAGGAGATATTTTTAAAGATTTTTTATTATCTGAAAGCTCCAAACTTCAGCTTTAATAAGATATCATCATTACCAATATCCGTTCATTATCTTTGTAATTAATGATATCTGAACATAAATACAGGAAAAACAGGAATATGGGAGAGGTTGTTGTGGTTGGGTATTTTACAAATAAAAGAAAATTGATTAAGAAAACACAACAATTTATTAAATCAATACTTGGTATCCCCCCCTAGCCCTAATCATTGCTTGAAGTCGATTCTTCATTGATCTGATCAACTTTTTGACGTCCACTTTTTGAGGTAGGTTATCCCACTCTTCCAACAATGCTGTCTTCGATTCTTCTACCGTCGAAGGGGCTTGAGTTCTGGCTCGTACTCTTCGTTTTAATTGGTCCCATAAATGCTCGATCGGATTCAAGTCTGGACTGAGCGCAGGCCAGTCCATTGTACGCATCGTCGTCTTCATCCAAAAACTGCTGGGTAATGCGCGCTGTATGACAAATCCTTCATAGGGAACAACGTGTTCCAGGAGAATATCGGTGATGTACCGATCAGCTGTAAGCCCGCCTCCTCGGCCTCCACCAGGCACGAAAACGAGCTCCGCTCCGAGATGCCGGCCCACATCATACAGGAACCACCGCCATATGCTACTGTTTCAGCGAAACAGCATTGCGCAAATCGTTCGCCCGAACGCCTGTAGACTCGGCCTCTTCTGTCGTTGCCATGCAGACACATTCTGCACTCGTCAGTGAAGAGAACCGACTGCCATTGGGCAATGGTCCAATTGACATGCTCGGTGGGCTGCAGTCAATTTGGGCCCCGTCGCAGCCCTTTTTGGAGTGAAATTGGCTGCTTTCAAACGGTGGCAGTTAACGCAAGTCGCGGGTAGCGTAATGAGCAAAACGACTCATAGTGCAGTGCTGTTGATGTAAAAATGAATGCGTTAGATTTTTTTTTTTAAACAATATTAGTGTTTTATGAAAGCTTGCATATTGGGCTTTCTAATGATATATTTTTTTATAAATACCTTGTATACTTTTCGTAAAAACAAAGTTTCTTGGTAAGCCAGTGTTCACTAAATTTTGACTTTAGTTTTACTTTTTGTTTAGGTATACATTAAATAAAATAAATATCTGGGACAATTCACACCAAGATCATCTGACCCCAAACTAAGCAGAGCTTGTGTTATGGGCATCAGAGACTGATAAACATTCTTAAATATTTCTAAATACATACTTAAATAGATAATAACACCCAGACACACAACAAATATAAATGCTCGTCACACAAATATTTGTCATGGGTGGGGATCGAACCCACGACCTCCGGCGCTAAAGGCAGGATCGCTTGAACGACTGCCATTCATATTGTCGCTTAGCAAAAGTGGACTTTACAATTGATTTTAGGCCAACATATATTTTTCTCCTACTGTTTGCCTGGTCTTCTTGGAAAGTGAGTGATTTATGAAACCTAAGTATGATATTCAGCATATACAGTTAACGAATCGTTTAATGTCCAGGTTCACAATAGAGATCTTCTGTAGGGAAGTGGTATGGTTTGGAAAACATGACTTTTAATAATGCACGCTGAGCCCTTTCCAGTTTGGGAAATTTTGTTTTAGAAACTCCACCGCATACTGGCAGACAGTAACCTATGACGGATTGAGCCAGAGAAATATTTACTGTACCGCCACACTGCTGCCATCTACTACCGCCGGACGTCAACCGGTCGCCAACAGCCAAGCCAAGTCATCGCCCTGCCACGCCTTCCGGTCCAGCCATGCCAGCCTTTTGGAAGGGGATGGCAGCCAGCCTATATAAACGCCAGCAAGCCATAATTTGATTATTCCCATAACTATGTTCGGACAATCTATCCCTTGGGAAAAGAAAGTCCGTTACCTAGGCGTCCACCTTGATTGTGGTTTGACCTTTCGAGCCCACATCAAAATAGTAAGAGATCGCGCCGCCTTTGTGTTAGGCCGTCTCCACTATCTCATTAACAGGCGTAGTAAGTTGACCCTTAGAAATAAGGTGAGACTGTACACGTCTTGCATCCGCCCCATTATGACCTACGCTAGCCCCGTTTTTGCCCATGTCAACAAACAAGTAATCCATAGGTTAAAGGCCCTGCAGAACAGGTTCATGCGAAAAGCTACGGGTGCCCCGTGGTTTTTACGCAATGAAAATCTCCACATTGCCATCTGCCGACCATCTCGCAGCACCTAAAGCAATTGTCCTTAAAATTTTTCGACTCTACTCAGACCCACCCCAATCCCTTGGTAGTGGAGGCTGGTAACTACACGCCCGACCCCAACACCATTCGTAAGGCGTGCCGCCCTAGGCACGCACTTACCGAACCGGACGATGTTATCACGCTAGCCATTGCCACCGCCAGACAACTCGCGCAGAACCAACACTCCACCAGACCGATCTATCGTCCACGCCGGCGTGGACGCGCGCCGCGACCCCAGTCATATTTAGATTCGCGTAACCGACACGTGCCGGGTCGTTTCTCTCCTCAAACCTACGTCCGTTTGTCATCTCCCAGTATCGCCCTAAACCGAGGTTAGTGTCCCCCCTTGGGGCGCCCTTAGGCACGTTACTTAAATATAAGGGTTGAGAGCCTTCCGCTCACCCTCTTGTCCGGTGAAATTGTGAAAGCCATCAGCGGCTAACAATGCATGCCACGTAAAAAATTGATTATTCTCTTACGTACGACGAATTAAGGGGGAACTCTGCCCGTCAATTACTGTAAATTGCTATAACCCTTTGTAAAATTGTAAAGTGAAATAAAACCAGTTGATTGTGAGCCTAGTTCTTTATTCCAGCGTTACATTACTTAATTTAAATGATTTCGCGGGGATACATGCCGCAGTATCTAGGTCCAGATAAGTTTTTATTCTATTCATAATTAGTTCTGCGTGCAAGTGCCATGATAGCTTATGGTGCATCATTATCCCTAAGTATTTAATGTGTTCTACTTTATCTATAATCGTAGATACATGCGCAATCTCCTTAATAGTTTACTAAAACATTCTAAAGTATTTTTTTGTGGTGACAAATATTAACTTACTAAATAGTCAGGACGATAACGTAATGAATATGGAAACATGCTGGCGGAATTTGGTTTCAGTAAATGTATTAACGATGTAACAAGAAAGGGAATTTTGAAAGACAAAATAGTAGAATCTTGCATCGACCATATTTATGTTAGAGCACCGTTAGCCTTAATTCATTCAGCAGTAATAACGCATAAAATATCTGACCACTATTGTGTTTCGGCCCCGGTGCAGTGACAACGCGCCACTCGCTACATCGTGTACTTCAAACTACGATGTTGGTATGCGATTGGCTAAAGCGGTGGCGGCGACGACGGCTGGGCTATGAAGTAAAAGTAAAAAGTAATTTATTGGCACCGAAAAATCCACATTAATACACAGTACACAAAGAAAGAAGAGAACAATATACAATTTCAAACACACGGTAAAAAATTAAAACAATCTTAACATTAATTTTAGTCCTCAATGTGGGGGATACCAAGGCACCTGTCTTAGCGTGTGCGGCTGCAGCAGCGCTGGTATTCTGACAGGGCCTCAAGGGGTGGTTTTGTCCGACATCGTAAATACACATAAATAATATATGAGAGAAATAAATACTGTGTGGAGAGAAGTAAAAAAATAATGAAAAGGGGAAGGAGAATAGAATCAAAGAATAAAATTGAAAAAATGTAAGAAATGCGAATCACTACGTGATTGTACATGCGCCGCATTACGTGAAATGGAACGCAACTGGCAAGTGGCAGCCATGGTCGGCAGAAGTGTCACGCCTTGGCCACGTCCAATCGTGCTTTTTGACTTAAACCATGCCACGTATTAAACTTAACAAGAAAATTTATCTGTGACAACTTGTTCCCTAGTTAGTCTGTGATGTATGACGTATGCGTCCCGCGACCCCGCCTTCGCCGCCGCTGCGGCCCGCTCCCGCTACTCGACGTGTACTGAATAAGGCAGGAATTGTTTTTGACTAATTTTGAACAATTATTACGCATTGATTGTCCTACTCATTTATAAAGGCCTTTACAGTGTCATTTAATAATATTTACGATAAATGTTATAAAATAGTTTTTACCCAGGAAAATATGAATACTTACTTAGTCGAAATAAAAAAGTTGGATTAGTGAGAAGTGAGAACTTGAAAAGTATGGTATTAGAAAGAGACAGATTTGTTATGATTTGGACTAATAAGCCTAATAATATGTTAAAATAGAAATAAGTGTAGCAAAGCGATTTCAATTACTTGAACGACAAGAGTTTGTGGTCACAGTAGGAATAATCTGCTCCTCTGCTCAAATAATTTTTATTGTTCTTTTGACTGTACTCTGAATTTATTTGTTGTAAACAAAACAAAGTTCAAAAGAGTAACTATCTAGTTTCTTGCCGGAGTCTTCTCTATAAGAAGCAACGTCCGAACCGGTGGTAGATTCGCATTATGTTTATTTAGGATATGTACTATTATTGTATTATTTTATTTACGTCTATTATTGTTTATATATTTTTTTTGTGAATTTTGACCTTTCAAGTGCTTCTTTGTGAAAGCTAAAGTGAATAAATGATTTTTTACTTTTACGTTTTAATTACTTTACTCAAAGTGTAAGATTGAACATGAACATAACAAAAAAAATGGGATATGATTCTTAGATCACTTAGTAACGAAAAACATTCATTGATGAAATAAATACGTATTTGACTGGTAAAAAGTTTATGGTGGCATTTTTTTATGATTACAATAAAGCATTTGACACGTTAGATAATAAATAATAATAAATATTTGGGACAACTCACACCAAGATCATCTGACCCCAAACTAAGCAGAGCTTGTATTATGGGCGTCAGAGACTGATAAATATACTTAAATATTTCTAAATACATGACATACTTAAATAGATAATAAAACCCAGACACACATCAAACACAAATGTTCGTCACATATATGATACAGAAACCCTTTTGAATGGAATGCTATTCTGTCAAGAAGTAAACTTCTTCAGTAGTAAATTTACTTGATAGTGGATTTAAATGTCTTGCTATTTTTATGGACCTCAAAATGGCCTTCGATACCGTTTCCATTATCATTTTGCTGAAAAAATTTGCAAACAGGTATACGAGGCGTGGCACTTTCTATCTAAAGAGATTATTTATCCGATCGTAAACAGACTGAAATTTTTCAGAGAATTGACTGGCCTGTTGGCGCAATGGCAGCGATCCTGCCTTTAGCGCCGGAGGTCGTGGGTTCGATCCCCACTCATGACAAACATTTTGTGTGACGAACACTAGTGTTTGTTGTGTGTCTGAGTGTAATTATCTATATATGTATGTATTTAGAAATATTTAAGTATGTTTATCAGTCTCTGACGCCCGCTCTGCTTAGTTTGGGGTCAGATGATCTTGGTGTAAATTTGTCCCAGATATTTATTATATTTATTATTCTCTTTATTTAGCATAAAACTAAGGTATAAAATTTAGACAGTATTCTTACAAAAACAATGATTTACAACAGTAAAAACAACTTATGAATTATAATTATAAAAACTAAATAATTACAATTATAAAACCTAAGCTTAAAGTTATAAAAACAATGATTTATAAAAATACTATAAAAACCTTAACCCAGGGTGCCACCGACAGCGGAGCAGGCAAGGCCCAGACTACCGGTGGTTAGGGCTGCACAGAGAGGAACCTCCTGACAACGCGAGCCGTGTCCAGGAGCACCGCCTTCTGCATTAGGCCGTTCGCCGATACAACTATCGGGACAATGATCGTCGAATCAACATTCCACATGGCGGTCACCTCGTGAGCCAAGTCAAGGTACTTGCTGAGTTTGTCCTTCTCAACTTTTACGAGGTTATCGTCATGCGTGATGGTGATGTCGACGAGCACTGCCCGGCGTTAGGGTCGGTCTACCAGCACGATATCAGGCTTATTGGCTGCAATAGTCCAGTCCGTGATGATAGAGCGATCCCAGTAAAGCAATGCACGACTATTTTCGAGAACTGGTACCGGTAGGAGGAACCGTCGGAGGACTCGACAAGGCCATATCGAAGAGCAAGTTGCTGGTGAATGATCCTGGCTACTAGGTTGTGCCTGTGCAAGTACTCTCCGTTAGCAAGGTGAGAACAACCGGAAATTACATGGCGAATAGACTCGCCAGGACGGCGGCATGCCTGACAGATGTCGACCGTACCGTCCTTCTTGATGTATTTCCGGTAGTTATTCACCTTGATAACTTCATCAGCAATTGCACAGACAAAACCCTCGGTTTCCCCAAAGAGGTCCCCGAAGCGTAGCCAGTTCACCGATGCGGAGAGGTCCACATCGGGCCCTGTTAAGGCCCGATAGAACCTCCCATGCAGCTCCTTGCTCCTCCATATTTCCCTGCGGTCGTCTGTGGTTAGCACCGGTGGTTGACGCCAGTTCTCATTCGCCAAGGATAGCGGCGTGAGGCCCTTATCAACTGCCACAACATCGCGGTGTATCCCACACTCGTTGCTGAGGAAAAACCTCCTAAGACTGCACACCTCGCGGTTATGAAGGTACTTGGCATTTAAAAAGTCTCATGTCTCATGTCTCATGACAGACGAGCGTGGGTGTAACATGCGAAATGTTGTGAGCAATTTTCGAACCCGTACATCCAGGGCGTCCGGCTCGGTTGGAGTCCATCTTAGTATGCCAAAGGAGTATACCAATAAAGGCGACTAAAGAAGCGCTCCTTCACCGATTGCTTGACGTCTCCTACTGATATACCCAATGACTCTGACATACCAAGATATTTGTAGGTTTCGGCTTCACAGAGGGATCTGAGTGTCATCGTCTCAGAGAGCTGTAAATTCGGTGAATCTACAATCCTCCCTCCTGTACATGCATGACCGCACACTTGTCTACGCCGAACTCCATCTTGATGGCATTGCTAAAAATCTCAGTGATTTTTAACAGTTCCATCAATACCTGGGGGCTCGGTGCAACCAGCTTCAGGTCATCCATGTACAACAAATGAGAGATGTAGGTACTGACGCCCTTTACGAAGCCGATAGCCTAGCTTTGAATCCTTTAGTAAGGTACTAAGAGGATTCAAAGCTGAACAAAACAACAAAGGACTCAAACTATCGCCCTGGAAAATACCTCGCTCTATCTTTATGAAGTCATGCGGATCAGGGGAGCCATTTCCACCACCTGCTTGATGAAGAACTGTGATCCACTGCCCCATGCATGTGCTCAAGAAAGATCTCAAAGTTGTATCAATTTTATACAGCTCTAAGATCCTCCTGAGCCATGAATGGGGCACCGAATCATAGGCCTTCTTATAGTCAGGCAGGCAGTTGAAAAACCTTTCCGATTCCGCCGGACTTGTTGGCAAATAGTCGTGTCTATCTATTTAATATTATTATTATCTTCTGTGCACATACCAGTTTGAAAACCAAACTGTGATGGTGACAGCATTTTATATTTATTAAAATATTTAAGTAACCTGACGTTTAATAACTTTTCTAAAATGTTGAAAATAGATGTTAAAATAGAAATTGGTCGGTTATTTGATATAGCAAACTTACTACCATCTTTAATTACTGCAGTTATAAGGGCTACCTTTAGAGCAGTGGGGAAGATGCCCTGTTCGAAACTAAAATTAGTCAGGCGAGTAATTATAGGCACAAGGCGTTCATGGGCAGCTCGCATAAATCTAGTTGGTATTTGATCTCACCCACTGGGGCAATGTCGGTGAAAAGAAAGAATGAAAAAACAGGCGTTGTCAGAATACAAATTTTAGGGGGTCGTTATTGTAAGCACTTACGTTAATTAACTCTTTCTTTTCATAGAAAGTATTTTAGACTTCTACGTTCGCATTTTTAAGTTCGGCTCTGCTTATTGTAATATGAAATCAGCTCTTAGTAGACGTATATTTTTTAATAGTGTATAATCGATTTCTTATCGCGTAAATTACTTGGTGCAACCAATATGGCTTATGGTGCGAATCGTTTAAAATTGAAACTTACAGCTCACGTACGAGTACACCTAATCTAGCGGCCGAACTATGCTCGGACGTCATCGGCCAAACTCGGCCGATCAAATCAAACGTCCGAGTAGTTCTGTCCGCCATCGGCCGCAAAATCGGTTTTGGCGTACCCGTGTACGGGTACCGTTCATTTACATACGTTTGATTTGATCGGCCGAGTTTGGCTAATGACGGCCGAGCATAGTTTGGCCGATAACGGCTTAGGTGTACGCGACCCGTTACAATTTTTTGAAGATGGATTTTCATAGAACATAGATTCTGGGAATTCATCCACTGCTGGACGGGGGCACCCCAAAAGTACCTGGCCATGTCATAATATAACACATACCCCCTCATTCATTACATTACGATGGAGTACATACAGTCAACAGCAGAAATAAGTGATAATTTAACATTTTTAAACTGCATTACGAAAACTGTTGTGCATATTTAATTACGATTAATATATTATAAATGTGAAATCGCATTTATCTTAATGGCAGTTTGATTTGGTGAAGAATTTGTATGCAACTTTCATTCATAAAATCATTGTGGAAGTTTGTTCGATCATCATTTACTTTTGCTGTTGACTAATTAGTTTTCTGGATGTTTGAACACAGCTGAAAATATGGCCAATTTTTTAGATTTTTAAATCTTTAATATATTTTATAATATTTAAAAAATATTCTTCTACTAGAAATATCCAGGGAGGAAACGGCGCTTCTGTAATCTTTTTAACCATTATTAACAAATTTCACAACCAAATGAAGTTGTTTTACGATTCATTTAACTGAAACTCTTGGGATTTAATAATTACTTGCAAGTATTTTATTAGCTATAATCCGATAAAACATCAGTAATGTTGTAATACTTAATATCTAAAATAAGCGGTAAGTTCTCGTCGTGCGAAGCAAAATGTATTACACCAGTTTCGTGTTATTATGTAAGTGAAAAAATCTAGTAAGACAAATGAAGTAGATAAGTGTGTAAGATTAAAAAAATTATAGGATAGCTACTTACCAGGGAGTACTACCTATATAGGCATCATTTGTGATGAGGGTTAGAATTTCTCAGGAGATCCCAAGTGATAGAGACGATCACAATGCAGTTATATTGTAGAAATAAAAAATCGACCTTTGTTGACTTTTATTATTTATTATTCGCCCATTTCTAAAGAATACTGATCTTCAACAACACAAAAACACATATTAATTTGACTTTTTAAAAACAAAAGAATATCGAAAAACAAAAAAACTATCGATAAAAGCAAATGGCGAATGGAAAATTAACAAAAAAGTTTTCTCTATCAGAGATTTCTTTTAGGGTTTTTCGAGGTGTGTTGTGTGTGTGTTGAACGATTCAGTAATTTGTAGTATTGTGCTTAAAAGTCCAGTTTGAGTTTTTGACGGGTACTTTTAACTACTGCCGAGCTTTTATAGCAACTGTAGTAGCACAGTATAGGTATAAATATAAATAAATTAATATGCGCCAGTCAACGCAAAGACTTACAAAAATATGTTTCCTGAATATTCCGATCGGGAATCGAATCGAACCCGATAAACTAAGGATATCGAGGCGAGAAACCATGTTACAAAACGCCAATTGTGTCGTCAAAGTAATTGTATTCACTAGAATCTAGATAATAAAATTTGGAACTTTGATATATTTTGAAGTGAGGCCTCTTCCTTGCCAGTGAGTTTTCGTTTTGGTACCAATTATGCACCAAATCTGAACAGATTGTCTGCTGAAAAACATTTCACAACAGGTTCTGGTTGTTTTCGGTACGGTAATGTCCATTCGATGTGATTGGTGTACATAAGTGAGGCGCGCGGCGGAGCTGGCGGGGGTGAGACAGGGAAGGTCGGCCGCTCTGTGCAGATTCTATGCACAGGCGCGTATGCTCTCGGTAAAAAATCTGTACCGAAACGAGTCGGTCTGAAAACTCTCATTTGATTACATGCGCTCGGTAAACAATCTGTACAGATTGGTGCAGAGGCGGTACTGAAACGAAAACGAACCGATCGGTGAGGAAGAGGCCTAAAGGTAAAATCCGAAAACCTTAAATCGGTAGTTACATCGCAAAAAACATACTCGTATTTCTCCCAAAGTTCATTCGAAGTCCCCAATGCGCGGGTAAAACTCCCATTTCTCCCTTTAAATGTAGGTCTGGCTTTACAAGTTAGCTGCTACGTCCTCCTGCAAGTCAGCAAGGATGACCAGAACCGCTCCAACGTAGATGCTCTCATCCATAAGGTGGTACCGTCAGATCGATTCGACAGGTTTGCGGAGAAGCTCGCCAGGAAACAATATGAAAAGGAAGCTATGGTAAGATGAGGTGAGGATGGCCAGCCCAGTGATTCGTTTGAATGTCTGGGCTTGTCAACCTCATATCTGGACCTCACGATCGCTTTCCATCAGGTGGAGTGAGGTCATCTTGACGGGCAATATAAAAAAAAATATATAAAATATCTACGATCTTACAGCAAGGGTATGGATGGACCCCAATCCAGTAGAATTATTCATTACTTTTTCCGAAGGGGTTATCAAAAGACGATAAGAGATTTCAGTTGACTTTAATTTTAAGGTTTTCATACAAAAATAGGTACCTACTGACTGTTTGACTGATTTATGTGAGCTTAAAATAAAAGGTAATTAATTAAATTTCACTTTCACTTAGGTATACAGGATGTAAAAATACCCTTAACGAAGCCGGCGTCTACGCACTCAGACCATTAAATCAAGTCACAGAAAAAAAATTGATGGGAATTTAAAAAAAATTTTAGGTGTCATTTTTAAACCTAAAAACGAACTACGCAATGTAACGCGTGCAACAGACCGCTCCTGCGCTTATGTGCGCGCGTGCGTGTGCGCGGCTGTTGCGCATAGTCAAGGGTACGCACGATGTACATTGCGAGTTGAACGTTTTCAAAATTATAATACTTGAAATTTTGATAATGTTTCTAAGGACAAAAATTAAGTAATAATGATAAAAGTTTGTTTTCATCAAAATCTTGAGTTTTTTTTTGACTTTGACCTTCAATAACTTGGTAACTATTGAGTTCCCAGGTATGGTCTAAAAATATAAAATGGTCCTGGTGATGTGCAGAATACGTGGGTCTAGGCTTCGTTAAGAGTTATTTTACACCCTTTATAGTTTTTACACCACTTACTATGCCATATCGCTTAAGTCTTTTAATAATCAACCGGTATAACAATGATTTTATTATAATTGGTATAACGTAGCCTGCTGAATGCCTCTTCATTTTCCGTGAGGTACAAATATTTACCCGATATATTTGCCGTCTCTAATAATTTGTCTGGTAATATTTTAGGTTCGACAGAAAAGAGGCGGTAAACGCGATCAAACTGACAGTTCTGATCAGTCTACTGAAGAAGGGGGAAAAACTTCTGAGGAGCATCTTGAGCAGAACCCTTTCTTACGGTCTTCGAACTTTGACATAAGTACGTGATTGGGGTAACAAATCAGAAGTACCACCTCGACCACAAATTAAGGCCTTCGCAGACGAGGGATTATGCTTTTTTTCCGTCAAAATAGATCCCTTGCCAACTGTATCGAGTAACGCACACGAACGACTAAAAGTGCGCCGAACCAAAAATCCGCCGAAACATCGCGGACGCCCGCGGAGCGTAGCGGATTTTACTCAGCGTTAAAAATCGATTCGAAATAAAGGGATCGACCCAGTATTCTCTTTTAAAACGTCTTCTCTTTTGCTCAAACTTTATGTAAATTACATCACAATGTAATCTCAGAATATTTAAATACTCTCGGACAACAAATGATCGCACACCTTGTGCGTTGAGTCCGCGGGGGATTTTGTATTCGCGGAGCATACTTTTGTATTCACGGAGCGTACTTTTTTCCGCGTACGTCGTCTGGGCAGGCCTTCATTAACATATGTGGTGTCCCGAGTTCGATTCAGGTCAATCCAGGTGATGAACTTGTCTAAATTTGGTTGGTCTGGGTGTGCTGGGAGACGCCACTGGCTGAAATCCTGTAGGGCTATTGACTACCATCGATTGCAAGAAAATCGCGATTTTGACAGCGATTATTGCTATTTGACGATGAATACTCCATCGTCGTTGGCTAAGAACATTTCAAAATGCGAGCTAATAGCAAACGATTCGCATTGCTAGTTAGAGAATAAAGGGGCTGGTCTAGTATCTCGTAACACAAGGAATTTATTTTTCATTTCACCAGCTTTAAGCACTTGTACTATGTTAACATTAGTATTGATAATTGTTTTGTCGCGGACGCCCGCGCACCTAAATCCGCTACGCTCCGCGGCATCCGCTGTGTTTCGGCGGAGTTTTGGTTCGGCGTACTTTTAGTCGTTCGTGTGCGTTGATCGATACCGTTTTGAAAGGGATCTATTTTGACGGAGAAAAAGTACGCCGCAGATAATCCCTCGTCTGCGCAGGCCTTAAGGCAAGAAAACCTTGCTACAGCTACACACTACGCCAATCGTGTCGACGAAAATATATTATTGAAAACTTATTTTTCAGAACCGGAAGTCATCCATTTTCGCAGTAACGACAAACCTACTTTTATGTACGAAGTCGATTCAAAAAATATTATCAAAGCTATTAAAGAGTTTCTCTCATCGGGATTGGTGAAGCAGTACACCGATTCAATGGCAAAACAAGCAGCTGCGATGTTCAGAAGTTTTAATAACGACAAAATAAATAGTCCAAGGACTAAGTACTAAATATTTATTTACTTCTCTTTCCTTACTTACTAGCTCTCCGCCCGCGGCATCGCCCTCGTGAACTTCATTTTTATGACATGGGGACAGCATTTTTTTCCTGATTAAATCAAAAAGAGGAAGATACGGTACGCTCTTGCAAACGTCGAATAAAATATGGGCTTGCGCTTGCAACTACATACATTAGTGATTAGAGCATTATCACGCCAGTCTTCAAGGGCAAGGGCACGGTGCAGGAGTGCAGCAATTATCGCGGCATAAAGGTGATGTCCCACACCATGAAGCTCCTCGAGCGCACTGTAGACTCTCGGATCCGACAGGAGTGTACAATCTCGGAGTGTCAGTATGGGTTTCGACCGGGTTGCGGGACCATGGACCACGTATTTGCCCTGAGAACGCTCATGGAGAGATACAGACTGAAGAATACACCTCTGCATCTACTTTTCTTAGACATGCAGAAGGCCTTCGACTGTGTGCCTCGTGAGATAATCGGCTGGGCGCTGCGGTCCAGGGCCGTTCCGGAAGTCTTTATTGACATTATCCGGGACATGTACCACGATTCCAGTTCCATAGTTTGGACTGCGGTTGGTGACACGCTTCCCTACCCTATCACCGTTGGAGTACACCAAGGCTCTGTGCTTAGCCCGTTTCTGTTCAGCGTAATATTAGACGTTCTGTCATACAGCATCCTAGACCACCATGAGCAACCACCCTGGTTGCTTATGTATGCTGATGATATAGCGCTAGCAGATTATGACAGCGGACGGCTGGTACAACGGGTGAATAAGTGGAAAAATTCACTTGAAAACGGCGGTCTGAAACTTAATGTGGCGAAGACGGAGTACATGGCCTGCGACATGATGACACAGATACCCAGTCCGTCCGCATAGGCGGTGACGTGTCGAGCGCACGGGCCGTGTTAAATACCTGGGATCTGTGTTAAGCGCGTCCGGGGACATCGACCGCGACGTCCAGAGCCCGAATTTCCGCGGCTTGAGCCAAATGGCGTGAGGTGCCTGGTGTCATTTGTGACCCCAAAATGCCGATCAAGCTGTAGGGGCAGGTCTATAAAACCATCATGTCCTTTTATATGGCAGTGAAACATGGCCGTTACTAGAGCGACACAAGCAGGAGCTGCGCGTCACGGAAATGAAGATGCTGCGGTGGATGTGTGGAGTCTCACGCAAAGATCGCGTGCGTAACACCCACATCCGCGGCAGCCTTCGTGTTCGTGACATCGCAGACAAGCTGCAGGAGTGCCGCCTTCGTTGGTATGGTCATGTCTCACGGAGATCGGCAAACTACGTGGGCAACAAATATCTGGCCATGCCGCCCCCCCCAGGTACCGGTAGAAGAGGTTGACATAAGAAGCGGTGGCTCGACGTCGTTAAGGGTGACATGCGTGCCAACAGACTCACCACTGAAGATGCACAAGACCGCGCGTAGTGGGCCAAGAAAATAAGAAAAGCGGACCCTGGGACCCCACACACCAGTGTGGGTTCACAACCGGGATAGACCGCACGGATGATGATGACTTACAACTACATACACACGAACTCACACAACGCTAATTATGAATGAAACAATATGCCACCAAACGACAAAGAAAGAGCGATGAACTCCTAAATAGTGCGAGCGAGAGTAGCGCACTGTCTAAAAATTTTAAAACACCTTTTAAATAATCATGAAAAACACTGCTGATATTTTATTTCTTAAACATACTTATGAAAACGTGTTTTAGTAGCCATGCACGGCACGCAGTCTATCGTAACGTGTTTCTCCCACACACGTTCCGTATAGTCTGTCTCTGTCACTCAAAAATGTCGGAGGTGACAACAAATTCAAGAACATTTTGGTGTACCTACATAAAATGTATGCATGAAAAGTGATTCCGTGTGTCTTGTTTTTACGCCTTGAATGATTTGTGGACTGAATAAATGCACAGGAAAGCATTTTTAACAATAATATCCTTTAAAAACGTGTTCCGATGGCAACCGGCAGCACACGCAAACGAATCGCAGTCTAAACGAAGACTGAAGCTTAGCAGGTCCATTGGACTCGGTTTAGTACTTTAGTAGGACCGCGCGCGGCTAGCTAGTGTAGTCTTCCTCCTTTTATTTAATCAAAGATTTTGCCGACTTACGATACTTACGATAATTCGCAAAATCCCGTCTTAGCACAATTTGAGACTCCTAGCACTCACTTGTAGTAACGATGTTTTATACAAACTATCAACCCCAAAAACCACCCCTTGGGGGTCCAATTTCGCAAAATCCCGTCTTAGTTAGTTAGCACGTACGTCCTAAAAGGAACTACCATGTAAAATTTGAAACTCTCATCAGGTACTTGTAGTTTCTGGGATATCCCTTTCGCTTTTATGCATATACTCGTAGATTTAAAAAACAAACCATGTCAGTTGGTTTAAAAATTTATTTTATTAAAAATCAGTACGATACACATTTGTCCATACATTCATTATGTTTATGCTTTTAAATAATTTCACTATGGAATTTTGCAGTTTAACATTTAATACATTTAAATACAACTTACTACTAACAGAAATGAAGACATAAATATTATTTTTGGTTCTTATCGTTTTGTAAAAAAACTATTTGTTTAACTTTATAAGTCTTGTTCTAATTTTAACAATGGTTTAGATTTTCAAGTCCTAAAGATTATGCAAAAATTAAAACACTATCGTTCGAAATACGTGGTAAGTACATAACATAAGATAATTCTTCAATAAAATGAACATAAATAAACTTAAACCATTAAAAGCACCAAAAAAAAAAAGAAGATATTAACACAATAATTTGGTGGTTAGTCTCAAGTTCTCATTCGATTTTAATTTAGTTTTTAGTAATTTAGACCGAGAAAATGATGTATGTGAATGTTTTGACATATTATTAGTATTATGACATATTGTACTGTAATGAGAGTAGCATTGTACAATTTGTGCAGTACTACCACTTTCACAAGTTACGCCGATGTACAAAACTCATAATTTTTACTGGCGCGAAAATATTTCGACCAATCATAGCGCACCACATGTACGTGCATGTATTGGTTGTCGCGTTAGCGCCATAGCAGAGTCAACCACGCGTTTGGAAGTGCGAGAGCGAAAAAGCGAGAGTCTCAGTTACTCTTGTATTTAAAATTTTAACACAAAGCAATAAGGTCCTGTATCTGTATTTACTTCGTGTTTAAAATCGGTTTTAGCTAGAGCGGTTGTTTGGTAGCGCTTTATTGCGCAAACGAATAAGCCGATGCTACTGAAAGTGGTAGACTTGTAGGTACATAATCTTGATACACGAAGAAACATACATTCGCATCAATTATTTCGATTTATACCTGTGACTGAAGCCTTATTATCAGTTAATTGTATCAATATCTTCTTCAATGGAAATAGCGAATGATTGCTAAAATATTACAATAAAAAAATCTTAAGTACTATTATTTACATTTTTAATTAAGTCACGAATAACTTATCACATTAAGGTATTTAAAAATATAGATAGTAGATATTTTAAGGCTTTCAAACCATTATAAGTCAGACAAGGGCTTGTTTCGTGAAGGGACCATATGGAACCTAGCCCATTTTGTCAAACGAAATCAAAATCATAAATTGATATAGCCTTTAACTTCAAATACCTTCAATTTACAACCTAGCATCTGCGCACTGTCAACGGCACTGCAAAGTGTCCTTAGCCACAATTTATTCTTATCCTTATACTCAATGTTAAAAAGAGACAGAAGGCAGAATGTGTGCCAAGTTCCAGTTATTCAATAGGGTACTTTCGGAAGTGAATCAAAAATTAAGGAATTTGATAGAATTTAAAATTTATGTAGAAATATACTTACAAATATTCTGATTTAGAGTCATAAAAGCACATTTTTGTTTTATTATATAAAAATTAAAAGTTGTAATTTTAATTTGTATATCACGTGACCAAACACGAGCTACCATGGTATGACGTCATATAGGCAAAAACTACCAGTTCAGTGTAAACAAAGGTACATATCTATCCACTTGACGTTGATAGATACCAACGGTCGTATATACACGACTGTTGCTTTTACTAATATTACGGCACCAAAATGGCTGACAGCGCTTTCGCGGGAATAAAAAAGGTTCAAAATTTAAATTAAATATATGGCAAGCAAGTGTGTTTGTTTATCATGCCGAAATATACTTTTTTGAGGCTTTTCATTAGAAAAATCTACATTTTGAAGTACTTTTTCAAACGTAGTAGAATACCATATTGTATGACGTGCTTTATCCAGCGTATGGAAAGTCATTGTCATAAACATTAAAAAGGATTACTTAACCTAAAGAATAATAAGTAAGGTAATAAATTATAGTATGGCATTAAGAATGTATAAAGTCCGTTCAAAGATGACGCACGGATTTTTTTTTAAATAAATGACTAAGTATAAGTAACCTACATACACAATGTATTTTAAAATGTTGGTCCTAGCGCACGGAGCGCTAAAATAATAATAGCTTAGTATCTACAATAGTCTGAAGTCGCTTTAATAATATCTAGAATGTTGGCGAAATGTAAAATCAATCACATTAAAAATGTAAAATGACTTAATCTGACCATATGGCCGGTCATTTACTCGTACTGTCAAATTCAGTTAAATTGAATAAAACATCACATCACAATGACCGAAAATGACCGATTTGACCGTAGTCAAATTCAACCTTCTGGTCTTTTACAAGACTAATATAGTGTCATTATTTAATTTGTTATAATAATAGTTAGAATTAATAATAAGACAGTAATGCTTGAGGTGCCGTGAATGACTGGTCGTATATGATTTTTGACATCGGTCAGATTTAGTCATTTTACTTGGAGCATTCGCATGTAGCTTTACAGAGTCGAGCATTACATCAGTGAGGGAGAAGAACCGAGCATTACAGTGCGCAAACTTCAATGTAACAGATTCGAGCATTACGTTGGTGACGGAAAAGCACTGAGCATTACAGTGCGCCACTTGATCATACAATGTGTAATATTATGATACAACTTGTAACATCCATACGCATCACTTGTTGTAATTGAGCGGGCGCGCAGCACGTTCGTAATCTAATGTTCGTATCGTTCGTTCGTAAAACATTACAGGCGAATGCTCCAAGTGAGGGAGCACCTTCAGAATAATAGCACCTAGAAGGATGGTTCTATACAAAAAGGCGCTGCATATGTGTTATCAAAAGTAGATGAAAAAAATATATGTAAGTATGTCACTGAATTGATAATGTTATTACGCTCATTTACTGCACAAAGAGAAATTGTTTTGGAGTTCTTACTTGAACTTTAAATTGAGGAACAGTAGGTACATATTTAGCCGTAACGGCTAAATATTTGTGGCATCACCGAAGGTGCCCGGACTCGCCTTTCATGTGTTATTATTCTATGGTCACAACTAAAGCGTAACACTGGCAGTATTAGAATAGCTCTCATTTGTATCAACTGACATACACAGAGAGGACCTTTAAAATCTAATATTACGGTAGTTGTGGATGATTGTACAGACAAAAGGATTAAGGGACTACTATGAAAGGTAATAACTGTACTTTAAAAATCTCATTTAGAATATAACTACATATAAGTAACTATAGACGCAGATAATTTCATATACCTACATACTCACACTCTAGCTTCTCTTGGTATAAAACTCTTTTTTATACTATTATTATAATTAAATATGAATTTACTATACACATGAACCATTCGGGAGAAATAAGCAACACAACTCACGTGCACAATTTAGAGGAATTATCCGATGCGGGATCTGAATCAAATTCTGACTTATTCCAATAATAAAACGCATCTTGTTCACCCGAAAAAGACATCTACGAGTATAAAGCCTAACTAACGTTGAGCACATTTCACGCGCGGAAGAGCGACGCAATCAAGCTGGCGGCGGTCGTCAAAATGGCCGCCGGCGTAAGAGCGGCAACGCCGCATTTTAGCACGTCATTCTGGTAAAGGTTTGAGGGTAGCGCCTCTTCGCCCATTCTGCAGTATTCGTTGCGAGACTGGAACAATAAAATTATAGTTTAAGTATCTTTTGTGAGTTATTTAGTCTTTTCATTATACTGTGCTGGCTTCATTGGCTTGCTTTGCGCGATTAATTGTCAAAGACACGTTTTATATGATTGCTAGTATACAACACAGCCATAACCTACAACTTTATTTATCCTAATTTAATGTTTTACCGCATCATGGTTATGCTATACTCCCCACAAGAACAAAGGTCATTTTAATGATAATATTTCATGATGCGCAAATGTCTAAACCATGATAAAACTAGACTCAATACATGAATATATTTTTTTACTAGAGATAATGAAAAAAATAATTACCATACAAAATCCCTTCGATCAAAAAATTATTGTACGTAAACCAATTAGCAAAATTTATTGTCATTTATAATTTCAAGTCATTCAGCTAAAATTATCGATTATTATTTGTATCAAATGAATTCTTCTGAGGGGGTATACTTACAGCAAATTCCGCTCCGCAGAGCTCCCTGCAAGGGGGGCAGACCACACCCCCCTTATGCAGCCACCCCTTCTTGATAATTCTAATCTGCAGGTTTTGGCCGGCGTGGAAGCAGGTGTAAGAGTAGTTGCCAACCTGTAGGAAACAGAAACAGCACTGATTTTATTATAGCTATTATTCTACCATGTGAATTAAACCTGAATCTGAAACTCAGAGTTGACCTTCATCAAACTAAAGGCCTGTATTCACTTTGCTTAGCGTAGCATTCTACTGGTGAAATAATTGTTGTATTCGGTCCTGTGTTTTTTTAGTTCAATCGATAAAAACATACAAATCTTTCCTCTTTATTATATTACTAGTATAATAAAAACTGAATTTTGAAATTAAATCGTAAGAAATATAAGTAAAAAATTCTTACCACAATATGTAATCTCCCACTTTCACATTTATATTTGTAACAACCGGATCCCCAGTGTTGCCACTCTCGAATCTGAAAACAATTAATAATGAATTATTGTAAGTTAAAATAATAGAATGCCAAGTTAAAGTCATTTGAGCCTAGCGACAATATTACAATATTTAAAAAGCTGATTGTCACGCGACTTTTAATACTTATTAGTATGACGATTAATAACAGATACAATCACAAAATGGGCAGTTTGAATTCATAAAAAAACATTGTTATAAAGCCTCTTACTTGTCGACAGGATTTCTGCTCCCAAACTCGATCGCTGTGGTCGAAGCATTTCGAGTGCTGCCCGTAATTTTCCAAAGCGAAGTTGACATCAGTCTCTGAAACAAAAACACAGATTGTTAATGATAATAATTCCCCATAACGATATACATCTGGGCTCAAAAGCCAATATGACTGTCACTTATAACTGTTTTTTTATAACTGTTACTTACAACTGTTACTTATAACTGTAACTTATAACTGTTACTAATAACTGTTATTTATAACTGGTACATATAACTGTTCCAGATACTTGTTCCATATACCAGTTAGAAATACCTGCTTCAGATACCTGTTAAAAATACCTGTTCCAGCGACCTGTTACCGATTTTACCTGTGTTTACAAACTAATATAATATATTCCCAAAAAACTTACTTGGCGTGTTCTCCTCATATTCACAGCGGGAGCCTCTAACCAGAACGCTCTTGTGCCTCCAAGTGAACTCCTGGAGGTACGGGCAGTAGTCCGCCAGGGACACGGAGCCGCCGTAATAGGCTTCTTCGCCTGGAGCAGTTCCAGGAAGGATGTCAAAGTGCTGGCGAATCATAAGAACGAATTAGGGGAATGACATTGAGGTCTTTAAAAGAGCGGATTCCTTCTAAAAGCAACGCATTGGTGAGGTGTTTGCAGTCCATGGTCAGCTCGTTTCCTCCTCTCATTAGAGGGGAAACTACCAGTTTTAGTAGAAAACGCAATTGAAAGGAGGAGATAGAAAGACCAACCACGAGAAACTCTGAAGTTAACGTAATCTTGGAATTTTCGATTCAGTTCTTCTATAATCATACTGATTAAATGAGGCTAGAAACCGTGCTAGTAAGCCAATCATTTCGATGCAGCACTATGTGGCTGGTCTACCACCAGGATCAGAGACACAATGAAGAAGAAGAAAGCGTCTAATCTTACCTGGTACACTCTCGGCAGTATCGTATCATGTCTGACCAAGTTGCAGAGTACTACAGCATTACGTCGCGGCGAGCATTCGGTACGGAGCGGGCTTCCTTTGATGCGTTCACAAAATGGCGCTGGGTTTTTTCGCCTAGGAGAAAAAAAAACAATAATAATGGTTAAGAATATGGACGCTTTACTGTCATTTATTTACATATTACGATCAACAATTATTTTCTTAATGATAAAATCATGAAACCTAAAAAAACAGGCTCAATTTGGACTTCAATCCCCATCTGTAGCAATCTAGCAATCCAGGTAGATTACTTGTCTATTAGACCACTTATACCTCAGATAATGTTTTATACACTAAAATAATTATATTGTACACTCACTCTTCCATTTCCGTTTCATTTGTCACGCTTGTAATTGACAAAAAAACATGCTAAATATATTAACTTTTATAAACCCTTCCTGCAGCACCAATCTCAGTAAAAATTAATGAGCTAGTGATTTTTCAGAATTTGACTTCACCATCGCGTTTTGCGAGCACGTAAATGTCAAATAGTATGGAACCGAGTCAGCGCCATCTAGCGGCGAATTCGGGCAACATTCAGGCCGCTAGATGGCACTCACTCGATGCCATACAAATTCGCGTTTTGTTTCTCGCAAACGCGATGGTGAAGTTATTCACTTCTCTCACTGCAACTCGCACTCTGCATTCTGTACTGCCTCCCTGACATGACGAACATTCGCCTGTTATGTACATTTCAGATTCGATCTGGAGCATTACTTCATCAGAACATTATTCGGTGCTTCTCCCTCACCAACTTAATGCTGGAATCTGTAACATTATAATTTGCGCATTGTAATGCTCGGTTCTCCTTTCTCACTGATGTGATGCTCGACTCTGTAACGTTACATTACAGGCAAATGCTCCAGGTGATGAACCAGCTTTAAACTCGTGTTCTTGAGCATTACTCAACTCAACAGTACTGAACCAAAATGTTATATTTGGGTTTGATCTCAAAGACTTTTGTTTTAGGAATGTCGTTGACTGTACTCTAAACTATGAATCACACACACATGTGTGTGCCAAAAAAAACTGCTCCAATGAAAAGCGATGTAAACGGGGAGCCAATCGATTATTTCAAAACGGCGAAATCGCAAATGGAAAACTTGCATTTTCGCAAACGAACAAACGAGTTAAATGAGTAGAATGTTAATATTTGTTAGTATGTAATACTTACGAATCACTATCCGTTAGGTTGCTTGGAAAGAAAAAAGTTTGTTAGTAAATGTGTGAACTATGTTATACTTAAATTACTTAATAGAGAGTTGAACTTGTGCCTGATATTTTTCCTAGTATTTTCCAGTTACTTTTCCTAGAATTTTTCACAGTTACTTTTGCCTAGTATATTTCACAGTTATTTTTGCCTAGTATTTTTAAATAAAAGCGAATAAGGAATATACCTGAACCTTTGTGAATTCAGCCACTCCTTGCACGAGTTCATCGCGAACTTGCAGCCGAGCCCGCGGCCCCAGTCCAGCGTGGCCGCGCGCGAGTAGTCCGCGCGGTACCAGCCGGTGTCCTCCATCATGGCGAACGTGATCCGGCTGAAGACAGAGTTCTGGGTGTGGGTGCCGGTCATTGCTTCGTTCTGTAATATAATATTATTGTGTTTTTGTATTATTTCTCAACACAAATGCTGGATCAAGAACAGTTACGGGTACAAGACCAAGCAATCTGTTCTATTTTTTACCTCTGTCGTGTCTGATTGGTTATTGTAAGGTTCATCTTGGAGGAAACGCCTAACAATGCGGCAAGTGTTCAATATAGCAGCTTTCTGCATGGTGATGTAGGAGTTGTCCGGAAGACCTAATAATTTAATACTGTGATGTAGATGTACTAGAAAGCACTAGCGGTACCATTTAAACTTTGTTTAAATTCCATATTCAATTATTATCGTTATTATTATGTATTTCCAACACTGTAGAAAACGGCTTCCATAACTCCCATTCATAAAAATCGGCCTACAGATGAGCCTAGGAATTATGGACCTATTATATCACTTTTTAATACCTTGTTAAAACGGTTGGGGAAACTGGTTAATAAACGGCTCGTTGAAAATCTGGACTCTCAGACTGGCCCCCTACTCCCGTTCGTCGAACCCGTAGGCAGGTTACGTGAATTTTACATCGTTAAAAACATACTTAGCGATCGAAACTGATGTCGGTTTTTGGTATTATATTAACCATATTTTATTGTACTAAATACATGAAACTCATTCACAACATACACGTTTTTGAGTCTGTTTTACCTTTCCAAATTGTCACTAAACTACGTATATTTGTACCGGATTAGGGCCTTTAAACGTTTTAGCGAGTGAAATTAACGACGGAAGCAGTGAATACTATAAGAGACTTTGTTTCCAACTTTCCAGATAGCAGACAGAGTTTTATCGGCGTTTTTCAGGACCTGGCCAAGGCCTTTGACACAGTGTCCACTCCCATTCTTTTAAGGAAACTTTGCGAAACGGGAATAATTGGAGCTGCTTTGAACTGTTCTAAAAGCTATCTCTCTGACAGAAGCCAGTTGACGTGTATAGACAGGATTCATAATAGTCAAATTTGGCGTTCCTCGGGGAAGCATACTTGGTCCCACCCTTTTCAACATCTACATTAATGATATTCAGAATCTTATCATTCACTGCTACTATAGTCACTCACAGATTATTTAATAGTTACAAATGTACAGATAAATCACATTAATAAAAAAAACAATTTTCTTAATCCTAAATGCGTGCTATTATGTGCCAGGCATATATCGCCGGGCTACCTCTTTCGATATAGATGTCAGTAGTCGGTACGTCATCACGTCAGTTGAACCGCAAGATTCGCATACAAATGCTCTACGCGGCTGTTGACAATCAACTGCCAAATGGAAGTTCCATGTCCCGGCAGTTGGTAGGTAAATTTCACGTGCAAGTTCCTGAAGTGACAGGGGCCTGATATAGTACTATATACCGGGTGATTATTTAATTAACCTTAGTTTGCTAACATTATTTTAAGAAACAAATTTTCCTAATAAAATGTTTTTTTTTCACTTACCTCAAACACTCGTTTCTCCCAATGTGTGAGGGCTGTGCCATCGCCACCCTGGTCTTCCAACTCAGCTCCTTCTAGTTCAGAACAGTTGAAATGGTCACGGACCTGCAATAACCGATTAAATTGTGCAAAACTAAAATTTTCACTTGTATTTTTCCAATTCTCATTTGTCCGTAAATGTTCGGCCACTTTTGTATTTCACCAAAAACAAATCATGAAAATTTCCTCGAGAAAAGTAATCAAATGAGCCTAGCATTTCATATAAACGTAAATACTGTCTGTACAATCAACTCTGTTAAACACCTTGTCACTTATTTCAGATATTATGCAGGTTTCAGAGATTCACGGATTCATTAAAGTTTCTTTTGCGATAGTTCGTTATGGTAAAAATAATGTACCTAGTATCTGTTCCTAAAACATGTAGGCAGGTACTTAGTAACAGCATCTAGTATCTCTTACTGGTATCTTGTCTTCATACTAGTTTACCTGGCCAGATTTTCGAGTTCTAGTCAGAAGCCTTAACTGGTACGACCTTACCTCCCTGACGACCCTCGGCGTGACCATCATGTGGAAGGTGCGCGCAACGTAGCCGCCTCTGATCATCCAGTTCTCGCGCGTCACGTTTTTCACCACGCGGTCTGACCATTTGTGGATTTGCAGTCTGGGGAGAGAGCAAAAATAGAGTCAAATGAACTAAGGTACCTTAGAGAAAACTGTAATTTTTAGAACGTTAAATGTTTTTTATTAAAAATCACATATCATAACATACCATCACGACTATATCCCAAACGGGGTAGTCAGAGGCTAGTGACAGTGCCGTCATGGTGAACGGAACACTCAGAAGCCCACTTTTTGGGTATTAGAACCCAACGTGGTAGGTGGTGAACCTTCCGCCGCTATCCGGTCGTGTTCATAGTACAAATAAATTATTCTGGAGAGTTTTAGTTCCATGGTTGCGAACAAAGAAGGTGATGCCATGTGTTTTAAATTGTTAATCTGTGACTGGTTCAGTTCAGAAGAAAAAACGGAACGCTAAATTTCAGAACTTTTGTCGAGTGTAAATTTGTTCGGTTTTAAATGTTTTTGTACTTAAGTGACTATTTTTCTCGCACTCAAAGTGAAAAGTACAGTTTGCACCTCGAGACTACACGCCAACTTAATATACCCTCGGTTGCATTGACGCTCGCTTCTTCGTTTAGTCACTCGATATAAAATATACTATCATTTGGCTACCACATTTGAAATATAATCTTTAATAATATTATAAAGAGATAAGCGTTTGTAAGTTTGTATGTTTGAGGTAGGGAATCTTTGAAACTACCAAACCGATTAAAAAAATCTTTCACAGTTAATAAGCTACATTATCCCTGATTGCTATAGGCACATATTTGATTTGAAATAATTAGTTTTCATGTCAGAAAAAGAAGCCGGAAAGCTATTTTGAAATACAGGGTTAAGAACACCATCCAAATTGAAATATGAGTATTAATCGAGAAAATGGCAAAATACGTATTTTTCTGTTTGATGACCTTCAGTACTGAAATGATGAGTTATTATAACTACTAAAAGGTAAAAAAAAACACTAGTTTCGTTGATACTGCGCGACGTGAGTGGCGGCGGGCTTGCAGCCTCTCAACTGTCCCCCCGCGCTTTATTCAGAAGTCGAAATTTAATTTTGACTAAGTAAGCACGCCGCACGAATAATCCGATTGAAAAAAAAATTGTTATGTGAATGTTAGAAGGAGCTATCTTTTTTTTAAAAAAAAAACTGTCTTCACTTGATGATGCCTAACGTCTGGGAAAATTTTGGACGGTGTTTAAAAAATAACCCTGTATAGTCGGATATGCTATATGGTCTGTTGTACTTACTCTTCATCCAAGGGAGGATTACCAGTGTCAGGCCGACGTTCAGTGAGCGGTTCTCCGTTGTCATCTCTGCAATGAAATCATTCAATTTAAAACAACTACAATCTCAAGAAATAATCATTCTAAAGAAAGTTGAAGTGACAGAGTACATAGCGCGAAAATGACAGCCGCTAAGCCGTGTTGACATAATTTGTATGGAATTTCGATACAGGTGATTTAAAAATTGAGCCAAAATTGGCATACAAATTTCTGAACGTAACGATCGCCGTCAACGTGATGGCAACTCATATATTTGACATTTGACATACAGTTCGTCTAAAAAATTGTATTGGCATTTGACATAACGTGACATGTCATGTCAAATCCCAATACAATTTTTTTACGCGAACGATAACGTAAATTTAAAGTGGCAACTCGTGGTAGACGTACTGGATCCGCAACAGTATTTCTATAAATAAATAACGCGCCAAATAATACACCAATTGTAGGAATAAATAACTGTGTTACGAGGTACCACAGATATTTACAAGGGATTGTGCCAGGGGCGTTATAGCACACCGAAACCAATTTAAAAAAGATTGTTCCCTGTCCGGCCGACCGCATTGCTCAGCTTATCATTTGCAGTTACGGGCCCTTTTCACAATTCAAGCAGTTAGGCTGTGGAATAAGCTGCCTGTATCCCTTCGCACTTTCGATTGTTTTAAAAGACAATTAAAGGAACACCTTTTACGGATTGCTTGAGTTGCGTTGGATCATTTGTTTTAATAATATATTTGATAATTTATATGTTTATGTATTTTTATTACCTATTTATTTTTAGTTATATTATAGAGTCTAGTGAATTTATATATTTATGGGGGCATTATTTATGTATTGCTATAGTGTGTAAGGTATAAAGTGATTTTATTTAGTGTTAAAACTTTGTAGTAGATAATTTGTTAGAGATGTACCGAGTAGTCACCGACTAGTCGGTAAAGCCGACTAGTCGGCCATTTTTGTAGTCGGCGACTAGTCACAGACTAGTCGGCTAAATCCGCCGAGTAGTCGGCCCGCTTCTCACTCATGTTAATATGCTTAAAAAAATAGAGAGTGTGATTGAAATGAAATTGTATATATTCTTTATTTCATTAAAAACTAATAAAATGCTGGTTTTTATGTTTAGAAATAATGAATGACATAGAATGAACGACGCAACGTCAACAAAAACATGTCCTGACAAGTCCGCGTGGGCGCCGGCCGCGCGCCGATTCTACGAGCCGAGAGCGCGCTCACGAACATTTTCGACGTCACCTGGCCTCGGCCACCTGGCATCGGCCTAGCCGACTAGTCGGCCATTTTGCTGCTGACTAGTCGGCTAGTCGGCAAAAGTCATAGTCGGCACATCTCTATCATTTTTTTTTTCTTTTTAGTTGTGTGCACAGCGGTCTGTCTTCTTTTGTCACACTCGTTGTTGTATCCTGTAAGTTGGTCTGCTGGAAGTTATCTCTTTTTAGAGATAAGCTAACCGGTACTTCTGCTTTCTCCAATGCTGTGCCTTGTAATGTATCTTGTGTGTACGAACTAATAAATAAATAAGTAAACAATAATGTTTTTTAAATTGACTTGTTGGCGACCTGCCCCGCAAAATACTTTTTGACTACAATATTTATAAAATCTAGTTGAAAAAAAATATGAAAAAAAAATTGTTTCTCATACTTTTATTTGTACTTCTAATTATCTTCCAATATTGGCAGAACTTAGAAATAAATGAACTTTTGCCATCCTTAAATCCGTCGTGGCCTAGTGGTTCAGCACCCGAACTCAGATCGTGGATCGTGTGGTCCCGAGTTCAAATATGGCCAGTACCAAAATCTTTGTGTTCATTGGTAAATATCCGACTAACTCTCCGGTGACGAAAGAAATCGATAACAAACCAAATCAACCCGGATAGCGGCGGAAGGCTCACCACCTACGACGCTGGGTTCTAATACCATTGGTGAAAAGTGGGATTCTGAGTGTTCCGTTCACCGTGACGTCACAGTCACTTGCTTCTGACTACCCCGCTTGGGATAAAGTTGTGAAGCTATGTATGTAGTATCGTCAACATGACTAGACCGGGGATCGAACCCGGGACACTACGTTAGTCAAGGCGCGAAACCGTGCTACAGCGCTCTACGCTACGCCAATCGTGTCGTGTGTATACCTGTAGAACGCGAACAATGATACGCTGAACCCCAAAGCGTGCAACATCTCGTGCTTGACGGTGGACATCACGGACGGCAGGTCCCGGTACTTGGTGGACAGCTCCCCTGGACAGAAGTTCGCGTGGCCTGCTACTGGTCTGGAAGGAAGATGGAAGGTTAATGACCAAAATATAACATGAATATCACTAAAAAAATGGTAGAGCAGAGGGTATATCTGTATCGCGCTGTGATAAAAATTTAAACCAATAAAACTTTATTTAAGTAGACCATAATTACAGTTACCATAATTGCAATTTAGTATTAAAACGTTTAATAATTATCTATAATTTAAATCCAATTTTTAGATATTTTAGGTATTTACAAAAGAAAATGTATTTAAGTATGTTTATCCGTTGTCTAGTATCCCATAACACAAGCTTTAATTAGCTTACTTTGGGGCTAGATGGCGCTGTGTGGATAATGTCCAGGGATATTTCTTTATATTATTGTATGCCCGAAATGCGTAAACTGTTGAAACATGTTACCTATTTGTATTTTATACCAACCATTGTACACAGTTTGAGGCAATAAACGATTATCTTATCTTATCTAGTTCTTCCGAATTGTCAAAAACATTAACCTTTGCTTATGATATTACAATACGATCTATAAGTATACTAAATATAATACATACATATAATGTGACTCATGTCACAGGGGACATAACTGTTACAATACCATTAGTGAAAATTGGGATTCTGAGTTCTCCGTTCACCATAACGGCAAGTCACTTGCTTGCCTGTGGCCAACCCGTTTGGTATACCTATAGTTTATTTTAGAGCAATTTCAGACTAGCGGTATATACGCGCGTATTAGCTCGTTTTTGGGAGTGCACGCCTTTTCCACACGCGTAACCCTGACGAGCGTTGCCACGCTTGGTAAGCTCATATTATTCATTTAGATACTGATTTATTTATTTATTCACAATGTAAACTTACAGCCAGTGAGCCAACTCTTACATTCAACGACAATACAAAAAGAAAAAACATTAAAAATAAACAAAATACAAACTTAAATCTACATCAAATATGAACTTAAACTTAAATAACAAATAAAGAGTTAATCCTCCGTAGTAATGAGGGTAGTGGGTCGTTAAATATGTCGGCTTCCTGGAACTCGCTTAGATAAGCATTCAGGAGCACAACAGCCCGAGCCGTGGGGGTGTTGCCGGCGCGACGCGTGCGCACGTCCGCGGGAGAAGCAAACAAACGGT
Organism: Udea olivalis; assembly: GCA_947369235.1. Taxonomy (NCBI): domain Eukaryota; kingdom Metazoa; phylum Arthropoda; class Insecta; order Lepidoptera; family Crambidae; genus Udea; species Udea olivalis. The sequence continues at coordinate 9,580,137 of OX376367.1, read as the reverse complement.
GCCGTCGACGACCAGCTCCTCGAACATAATTTTGTGGGACATATAACCCTAATCTGTTCAGGGTCTCGGGACTATCTAGTTTATGACGGAGTAGTAAGCAGTAGTAGATGAAAAGTTGCACTTTTCGCCTAAGCTGCACTTTTCGCCTAAGCTGCAAACTCAAACTCAAACTCAAATAACTTTATTCAAATAGACTGTATCAGTACTTTCAAATCGTCAAATTTACAGCAAAATATACTAAATAATAGACATAAATACCATATTAATATGGATATGTAAATAAACAGTATACAGACATAATGCGACTCTACCACCGCGTCGGAGTTGTTTCTTGCTGAGAAGACCCGGCGAGAAACTCAGCAGTTACTCTTTTAAACTTGTTTTGGGTTTACAACAGGCGTTAGTAAAGTACAAGCAGTGTGTCATTTTGATACAAATAAACCTAAAAGAATATAAAACAAAGAGAAAAAACCAACCATAAAAGAATATAATAACAAGAATTCATTTAAACAATTCAAAAACAAAAATTGTTAGTCAGTACATACAAACTAGGTACCTATTAACTCTTACAATAAAACATCTGTTACAATAGAGCTATTTAATCCCGCATCGAGCAGAGCGCTTATACCCAGGCATTTTTATCTATAAGGTAGTATTTTGTAGTATAATAGCCCTTTTTTAATAAAGCTGTTTTGATGTGATTTTTGAATCTATGTAAAGGTAACTCACAAATGGTTTTTGGAATTTTGTTGTAATAATGTATACCTTGCCCCATAAAGGATCCTAAAACTTTTTGTAACCTAAAGAGTGGAAGTGCAATTTTATCCTTATTCCTAGTATTTCTGCAATGTATGTCACTGTGTTTAGCATAGAGACCAATATTTTTTCTGACCAAAACAATGCAATTGTAAATGTATTGTGACGCTACAGTGAGGATACCAATTTCCTTAAAAATCTCCCTAAGTGAAGCCCGTGCACGAAGCTTATAGATGGATCTGATAGCTCGCTTCTGGAGGATAAAGATGGTTTGTATATCCGCCGCTTGACCCCAAAGTACAATGCCGTAAGACATTACACTATGGAAATAACTAAAATAAACTGAACGAGCAGTATCAACATCTGTTAATAACCTAATTTTTCTTACTGCAAATGCAGCCGAACTAAGTCTGCCTGAGAGAGCTGTTATATGAGGGTTCCATTGCAGTTTTGAATCTAGTGTCATTCCAAGAAAAACTGTTGTATCTACAAGCTTCATAGTATTACCATCAATTTTTAGACTAATGGGGTTATCTTTAACATTAGGCAACTTAGAATTAATACATTTAGTCTTTTTTGCATTAAGCTGTAGATTATTTACTGTGAACCATTGTAAAACCTTTGAAAGTGCGTCATTAACATCATCAAAAAGGTTTTTATTTCTGTCTGTTTTAAAAACTAAAGATGTATCGTCTGCAAACAATACAACATCACAAATATCTTTTAAGTAAAAAGGTAAATCATTTATATATATCAGAAATAGTAATGGACCTAGAATGGATCCTTGAGGGACCCCCATTTTAACTTGTGATCCTGTAGACAGTACACTGTTAACATCAACTTTTTGAGTTCTTAAACTAAGGTACGAAATTACCAAATCTAAAGCATTATCCCTAACCCCGTAAAAATCAAGCTTGCGTATAAGTGTATCGTGATCAACGCAATCAAAGGCCTTGGACAAGTCACAGAAGACGCCAAGAGCGTTCTGTGAATTCTCCCAAGCCCTAAAGATGTGTTTTAGAAGTGCAATGCCAGCATCAGTAGTAGAACGGCCTCTCGTGAATCCATATTGTTCACTGTGTAAGAGGTTGTTCTCATAAAAATGGCTTAATAGTTGTTCTTGAATGATTTTTTCAAAGATCTTACTTAGAGCTGGTAGGATTGAAACAGGCCTAAAGTTACCTGGGTCTTGTTTGTTGCCTGATTTAAAAAGTGGTACAACCCTACTGTGTTTCATTAAGTTTGGAAAAACACCTTCATCAACACAATCATTGAATATTACGGCTAAATAAGGGGCAATCACGTCAATTATGTGGCTAACAATTTTGACTGATATACCCCAAAGATCAGCGGTATCTTTTGAATTAATTAATCTGAATGCTTTTATTATATCTAGTGACTCAACATGTTTAAATTTAAAGAATACACTGCAACAAGATACATTATATTTCAACAAATGTTCCGCTCTAGTTGGTGAGGAATTTAATGAAGCTGTAGTGATTATAGGTATATTACTGAAATACTTATCAAATGCTTCAGCAACAGATGCTTCTGATTGTAAGATGTTATTGTTAATATTAAGAGTGTATGAGGTATCGCGCTGTTTAGCTTTACCTGTTTCGTGATTTATGACGTCCCAAGTGGTTTTTATTTTGTTAGTGGACTTTGATATTTTATCACGAATGTGCAATGCTTAGCTGTAGTGCAGGCTTTTCTGAATATTTTGGAGTAGTTCTTGACATACTCAACAAAAAGTGGATCGAAATTGTATTTTTTCATGCCGTACAACTCATACATCTTACGTCTGCTCCTGTAAATTCCAGGCGTGGCCCATTCACAAAACTTAGATTGAACTCTGCAAGTAACTTGTTTGGTGGGAAAACAAGCATCAAATTCATTTTTAACACAATCAAACAGTCTTTTGTAGACTGCATCAGGGTCACCCTGCTTATAAGGAATGGAAGATACTTTATGCTTTAAATTAGTTTTAAAACTATTAATGCGATTACCCGTCTTCGGTCTACATGTTATTTTCCTGTAATTAACGCTATTGTTAGTTAAATCTAAAAATGTTATCTTCTGCCCACAATGATCAGACTTTAATTCAGTTACTATTGCCTTTTCAATGGGTACACAGTTGCAAAATACATTATCCAGACAAGTAGATGTTGTGGCTGTTATCCTCGTGGGTTCATGGAATTGATAATCCAGACCAAAGGATTTAAATAGCGACAATAACCTATTGCTTTCAGATGAGTTTACTAGCAAATCTATATTAAAATCACCACACACAATAATGGGTTTAGACTTAGCACTTAACCTACCCAAAGCTTCCTCCATAACTGTCTCAAATCTATCTAAGTTAGTTTTTGGGGGACGGTATACACTTATCACAACAAAGCCCTCTAACTCAACACAAGACAATTCGACAATACGCTCTATGGACAGGCCTACAATGTCAGTGCGATCTTTACATTTCAAACTATTTGCAGTAAAAATTAATGAACCACCATGAATAGTGGTTTTTCTAAAGAACGCGCTTGATAATCTAAAATTATTCAGGACAAAAGACTAATAGTTTTCATCAGTCAGCCAATGTTCAGTAAAACATAAAATATCAATATTTTGGTTTTCCAGCAATAGTTCTATTTCTAAATCTTTGCCCGTCAAGCTTTGAATATTTTGGTGGAATAAATTCAAGTATTTGGGCTTGGCTGTTGTCCTAGGTCCTAGTTTAAACAAGACGCTGAAGGAGCATCACATGAAATAGATAAATTAGTACTAGTACTAATGTCAGAATAGAAAATACTGCCAATAGCGGCATTGTTAATGTTATTTGCTAACAAAGTAGCTAGTTTCTGCTTAGTCCTAATGGGAAGATACATAGTACCTTCAGTTAACCTAAAGTATGGTACAAACAGATTTGTATCAAAAAAGTCAATGTCACTATGACGACATGTCAGATTATACAAAGTTAAATTAAGGTCTTGGATGACCTTGTTCTGACTTGAAGTACTTGAGGTACTTGAGTATGGGAATGCACACAAAATAAATTTACACTTGTTCTTTGATTGAATGCCCATTATTGTTTCAATATTTTTAATTAACCCTTTTTTTGTCAATGATCGGCAGTCTCCATGAAAGACAACCACAGTGGAGTTTACCCCTAGCTTCTCTTTTGAGATGTTACTAACTAGGTCAGAATAGGACATACCTGGATGGCATAAATTTATTACTTGTTGATTCGATTTTTTAGACAACAATATGCCTAATCCTTGGCCTAGCTCGTCAGAAAATATAAAAGTATTATTTGGAGCAGCCTGTGGAGTATTACATTTATCCACCTTAGCAGGCTCTGATAAGTCAGTTGGCGTGGCCTCAACACGTGACAATTCAGTATCCATCTCCACTACTTGTTGATAACAATTATTGCAAGTGATTTGTTTGCTTATAAGCGAATCAAACCTCTCTGCATTGTAAGTTGACATCTTTAACAATTCTGTGGCAGCTAATATGTGTTCGCTGATCTCTTTTTGGGATATATCATAAATTTTTTTGGTGTCCCTCAGAGAACTCTCTAAGCAAGCAATCTTATGCTCAAGAGCCATGGTCTCATTTTCATAGGAGATTTTAGTACTATCTAATAGTAAGCTACCTTGTTCTAATTCAGAGATTAAATCGAACTTTTCCTTTCTTAAAATATTATATTTCTTGATGTCCAACTGTTTATTAACTAATTTTTTAGTTTTGTTAATGTATTTATTAATTTTAATATATTTCTTTAACTTTTTGTTGCTATTAAATCTATAGAATCTAGTTTCAGAGACTGAATCATCACATGTGAGATCAACCATAGGAATTATCGTGGCAACGTATCGTGGCCCAACATACCGCCTACAAACAAGGATGGATAGGAACGGATAATATCCAAACTTCCTTTTATATAGAAAACGTCCATATTTTATATTAATTTTCTCCAAAAGTAGCACATTTTTCGCAGTACTGGGGTCCCAAACGATTGACCCGTATTCCAACTTACTGCGAACAAATGCGTCAGAAAGCAAGATTGAAATGTTGATATTTTGGAATTGCGAGGCCGTACGCATAATAAATCCCAAAGTTCTGTTAGGTTGCTTAGAAATTGCTATGATGTGGCTATTAAAGTCAAGTTTAGTATCAAGTTTGATACCAAGGTCTCGAATTTCACTTACTAGGTTCAAAGGCACTCCAGTACCACTACCGGATCGCGGAACACTCCGCAATAAGCCAGTGAACGCGCGTTTGCATTTTGAAGCGCGGAATGTAGCAAGTGTGTAAGAACGTTTGCCAAAGCGACCGTATAAGCTGACACCGCTCTCAATTAAAATGTATTTGTTTTTTTAATTGCGCGTCTTCATATAACTACCAATTTTCTTCTCTCATATTTATATTTTTACCTGTCTAAAGCAGACTCTTGCTGGCAATGCGAGGCGTAAGCCACGGTCAACCCTCGCTTGCATCGCTCAGTCTCCACGGCGCTCACGTACAACACGAAGTCTGTGTCTTCCACTCCGTTCGGTTCGATTTCTTCGTCTGTTGCTTCTGAAAAAAGAAAATGTCACCTGTCAAATTACCACGATTCAAACTCCATAGTAAGGATTGCGGTTGGTGACACGCTTCCCTTCCCTATAGCTAGCTATAGCCCGTTTCTGTTCAGCGTAATATTAGACGTTCTGTCAAACAGCATCCGAGGCCACCACGAGCAGCCACCCTGGTTGCTCATGTATGCTGATGATATTGCGCCAGCAGATTCGGATAGGTGACGGCTGGTACAACTGGTAAATAAGTGGAAGAATTCACTTGAAAACGGCGGTCTGAGTCTTAATGTGGCGAAGACGGAGTACATGGCCTGCAACACCACAGATACCCAGTCCGTCCGTATAGGCGTTGACGTGGTCGAACGCACGGACCGTGTCAAACACCTGGGTTCTGTGTTAAGCGCGTCCGAGGACATCGACAGCGACGTCAGAGCCCGAATTTCCGCGGCTTGGGCCAAATGGCGTGAGGTGACTGGTGTCATTTATGACCCCAAAATGCCGATCAAGCTGAAGGGGCAGGTCTATAAAACCATCATTAGGCCTGTTCTTTTATATGGCAGTGAAACATGGCCGTTACTAGAGCGACACAAGCAGGAGCTGCGCGTCACGGAAATGAAGATGCTGCGGTAGATGTGGTGTGGATGGAGTCTCACGCAAAGATCGCGTGCGGAACACCCACATCCGCGGCAGCCTTCGTGTTCGTGACATAGTAGACAAGCTGCAGGAGTGCCACCTTCGTGGGTATGGTAATGTCTCACGGAGATCGGCAAACTACGTGGGCAACAAATGTCTGGCCATGCCGCCTTCGCCAGGTACCGGCAGAAGCGGTCCACCCAAGAAGCGTTGGCTCGACGTCGTCAAGGGTGACATGCGTGCCAACAGACTCACCACTGGGGATGCACAAGACCGCGCGAAGTGGGCCAAGAAAATAAGAAAGGCGGACCCTGGGACCCCACACACCAGTGTGGGTTCACAACCGGGATAGACAGCACGGATGATAATGAAAGGCCGCCAAACTCTGTTTCCCAACACCGCCGCGTTGTCAGCAATGACGAAAACAACATACCTAATTCAATCTAACAAAGAAAATTACGTGTGATATAATACCAGAATGGTGGCCGCTCAGCTTCATGTCATGACCGAGCCATGACGCTGGTTTTCTCTGGTAACCATCATGATGAGAGGATGTCACCAGCTACTTACAAAAAATAACATTCTTAGTGCGAGTAAAAAATAAATGTGGATTACAAGTACAACAATAAAGTAACCATTTCATAGCACTGCATTTTATAAGGGTGTCCTACTGTAACGATGCCGTTTTAGTCTCGTGGACGTTACAACCTCCACGATCGCTGGAAACTTCATGGTTTAACTGCTGGCCATTAAAAGTATTTTGTACTTGTTTTCAAATTTGATTCAATTCGATTTTTGTTTCGCATTGCATGCGCAGCTTTTTTGATTCAGTCCTACCAAAACCATCGTACTGAACAGTTTGTGAGCATTTTACCAGATTACCAGTTTAACTGGTATAACTTACGTGATGGTGTATTTTTAAATACTCTAAATAACCAATTTTGTAAACAGTTAAAACAGTTATAAGTAACAGGAACCCGTGTATCGGGGTAAGCATATCATACCTATTTACTTGCCTATTACTATTAGATAATCTATTACCTAGGACTCTTTGTATTAATTTATTGTTATTTTGTTACAGTTCTTCTTTCCTACCTATACTTTTATCCTATTTAATAAACAAGTCACTGGATTGGCTGATCTTTTATTAACTATTCCACAACTACATCTACTTCTAAATATTGTGTGACGAATCCCGGCGCTCCGGCTCCTGTGTTGCTGGCCAGCATCGAGGATTTACGTAATACTACTAACTCTCAGACGTAGTGATACTCTCTCGAAAGAGTACTAAAAAACTAATAACAGCATCCTACATAGCTGCGAGTCGCGTTCCGTTTCACGACATGCTAAAATAGCACACATGGCGCATGAACACAATGCCATGTTTAAATACTCTTTTATTTACCTTACTCAATCATTCACACTTTATCTCTTCCTTTGTCATTATTATTTATTTACTTCCCATATTATTCTTATATCTTTTCTATCTCGACGACCGACTTGGTGTAATGGTTAAGAAGTTGGCTACTACACCAGAGGTCGCGGGTTGGATCCCCGCACAATACAAACATTTGTGTGCATGAACATGTCTGTTTGTACTGGTCTGGGTGTCTCCTATGTATAATAAGTATGTATTTACAAAAGAAAATGTATTTAAGTATGTTTATCCGTTGTCTAGTATCCCATAACACAAGCTTTAATTAGCTTACTTTGGGGCTAGATGGCGCTGTGTGGAATAATGTCCAGGGATATTTATTTATTTATATGACAAATATATAAATATTCTGTCAACATGCAGCTGGACGAGTTTACCCATCGAGGCCCTGCCAGAATACCAGAGCTGCTGCAGCTTTTAGTTGCAGCGGCATATGCTGAGACAGGGTCCTCGTCGGCCCCACATTGAGGCGTATTTATTCTTTGTTTACAAAGGTTCTTATGTACTCTTCTATATTCTTCTGTATTCGTTTCTGTTTCTTTCTTTTAATATGTTGTGTGCCAAATTGTGTGTGGGCCAATAAAGTGTGGCTGATCTATATAGACGTTCCCCAGGGAGTGTATTGGGTCCAATACTCTTTGTTCTGATTATCAGCGATCTTCCAGTATCGTGTTACCCTTTTCGGTAATGAACATGTAGGTATATCCTTATCTATTCATGAACAACCCAATTGAAATTGATAGAAGTCACAAATTGTTCAGAAATAATTTACAGTTTAATACATCTGCGAGCAAAATTCAATTTTGCAACATGAAAACACCATAATGACTTGGTGTGAAGAATAATATGTATTTATTTGAAAATATATTTCAAAAGAAATGTGAATTTTTTTCACAATGTGTCCGGTAATTAAAATCGTGTAAACCTCTTTGTAGAAGGCTGAATCTTCTCGCATTACCACCAATAATTAATGTGTGTTTTGTGAAATTTCAACACCAGACCATTTAAAAATTAAAAATAAACGTTTAAGTTAGTAATTTTGTTCCAAGTTATAATAATCGCTAAGTATAGGTATCTCCAATTTTCAAAAAATAAAATTTTCTTTGAATTTATCATAGTGAGAACACTGTGGTAAGACTATTTTATTTTCCACTTTAAATTAAACATCAAACAAATTTGAACTAAGTGCCTACTTATTCCACTTTTGTGTTTGGTTAACTCGCGTTATTGTTTAAAGTTAATTTTTTAATGGTTTACCTTATACATAAATGGAGAACGATTTAAATGAACGATGTGTGATGATAAATGTACTTACTTCAATAGTTCTGTTTTTTTTTGATGTTTCTATTAGTGCGCGGTCTACCGTTATGGCAACGATTGCCAAAATTAAGTAGATAAACAATAACATGTGTCATTCCGTTGTCTATACGAGTAAACTTGTTTATAAATGACTTAGTACATCCTATTGTTTCATGTTCTGTAGCTTTGATGTACTTATTAAGTTCACCTGTATGATAATTTTAGAATTTTAATCATTTTTTTAGACAACTTAGTTGTAGTTACTGATTAACTCTCATTGTTAAATTAAATCAAGTTTAAAGAGTAGGTACCTAACTGCTGAGTTTCGCGTTGGTCTTCTCAGTTAAAAACAATTTCGACGCGATGGTCTACGACGACGGCGGTGCGACTCTAGTCGCATTATGTATTATATAATCATGTTATAGTATTTATGTCTATTATTTAGTGACTATATACTTTTTTTTTTCTAAATAAAATATTTCTAAATACATACTTAAATAGATAATAACACCCAGACACACAACATTTGTATTTGTTGTGACTTGTGTGTCTGGGTGTTATTATCTATTTAAGTATGTATTTAGAAATATTTAAGTATGTTTATCAGTCTCTGACGCCCATATTACAAGCTCTGCTTAGTTTGGGGTCAGATGATCTTGGTGTGAATTGTCCCAGATATTTATTTATTTTGTTTTGACAATTCATAAGTACTTGTACAAGTCTAATTGAAGGAAGATCTTTTGTGTTTGAGTCATGATTAAAATCGATTGAGATATGGAGAATTCGTATATTACACCGCCATGTCACCGTAGCTTCAAAAACGTGCGCATGAGTGTCTGTAGCCACGTTTTTTAACGCGGAGGAACCTGCTTCAACATCAACTTGACGATACGGTTGGCGTAGTGCGCTGTAGCACGGTTTCTCGCCTCGATTTCTGTAGTGTCGAGGGTTATTCAGAAAAACGATCTTTTCTGAATTTACTCGGGTCTGGGTGTGCTGGGAGACGCCCCTGGCTTATTTCCTTGTGTGGTACCTCGTAACACAGGGATATTAATCCCTACTTCAAGACCATTACAAGGGGTGTGTTGTTGGCGCATATTTATTTATTTATTTGCAATTTATTTTCAGACAGTAATTGTCCATAGTATGTGTGTAACAGTGAATAAAACCATAATAAACTATACTCCATTCATTATAGCATTCGACTGATTCTGTCTGTAAAATTGTTTAAGTATTGTACTTTTACCACAAAGTGTACCCTAAAAAGAACCATTTTCACTTCTTTTTAGAGTACACTTTGTGGTAAAAGTACAATAAACATTTTTACTTTTAAGATTTATGCCGAATTCATTAAAATCTACATAAATAGCAGCTGTCACACTTAATTGTTCTCATTTAAAGTTAAAGTAAGTTCAGTATTAATGAGGATTTTGCCGAAATTAATTATTTTGTCTTGCATAAAACTATATTGTCGATGTTAAAAACCTAAAAGAAGCAGGGCTTGAGTATCCAAAGTAATTTTTACTGTTACTATAACTCTACCAAATCGAAAATGTTACGTAATCCCTTCATACGTTGTGGCGGGTGGGATTTTTAATTTTGCCAGGTTATACTCAGGTTGGCATTGCAACGTCAAATGCAAATTTATTTAAGTATATTACGTAGTAGACGTACTGCAACTGAAAAGTTTAGACTGGTATTTGACAGATAATCAATCAATGGTATGAAACGTCAAATAACACCAATACGCCGCGCAGGAGTTGAGTTTGCGTGACGTAATGCTCACGTGACTAGGATTAAGAGAAATGCGAGCAAGCAAGAGATCGTAATAATGCCCTGGGGCGTAGAAAGCTGAAATTTGACCTGTAGGTACCTGTGAGAGCACTAGGAAAGTACAACCCGAATCCATACGAAGACACATGCAAAAGCTAATCTATAATGACCGTTCAGTCTTACCAGGTAAGTCGGCGCCAAAGTTGAGTGCATTCCCGGTGATCTCCGTCGTCTCATCCTCAGCCGGAGAAGGCGGAACCCGCGGCAGAGATCTACAGTTGTGCCCCGTGCTGTTGCACACGAAGCATGGCTGGAAAAAGAAGTTAGCATCTTTTTTATGGCCTGGCACCTGGACTGAAGTTAATTTCCTAAACTGAGAGGAACGAGCAATTCCGTCAATAAATATCCAGCCAAGAAGATGACATAGTGCCAGGTAACCGCTGACTGGCTTCACCTTATAAACTGATATTATGTTCATGCTGTGTCATTCATCGAAATGCCAATAACCAGACTTTTAAAAAAATGTAGTGTACTATAGTGTTATTTATATTTTCACTTCTCATGCTCTAAAAGTACGCCAATATAGCCCTACGAAGTAGGACTAAAGTGACCACTTTAGTCTCTCGGGAGTAATAAGTAATTAGTTTTTTAATTTCCTTCATGTGGCATATACAAACTCAAACAGCCAGTAAAAATATACTATTATCTGTGGAGTGTGGACCATTTTGATTGCGAAAATGTTGAGAGTTTTAGTTCCATGGTTTGTCCGCAAAGAAGGTGGCGCCATGTGTTTTAAATTGTTAATCTGTGACTGGAAAAAACTGACCGCGAAAATTTCAGAACTTTTGTCGAGTGTAAATTTGTTCGGTTTAAAATGTTTTTGTACTAAATTGACTATTTTTCTCGCACTCAAAGTGAAAAGTACAGTTTGCACCTCGAGACTAAACGCCAACTTAATATACCCCCGGTTTCATTGACTGCCTCGCACGCTCGGGAGTCAAACCACCTCAGGTATATTATGGCTTCGTTTAGTCCCTCGATATAAAATATACTATTACTATTCAAACTTCTACCAATACAATAAAGTTTTACGACGCGGCAATAAAATACTCGTATTTATGATAAGCGCAAAGCATTTTATTCCGGAACATGGCGTTTTATTTCAAAATTCATTTATTGAGTAAGTGTATTTATATTCCCAAAATAAAAAAGGAGAATTATTTATATCGTATTACAATATTAAGGTTAGAACCAGGTGGTTCAGATGTATGCGAATAAATAAATACCCAACAACGAATACTCGGTTGTGTCTTAGCAACCACCACCCAACAAAGGGTACAACTACCCCTATTCTCTTCACATGATCAATATGTGGTTTGTCAAGACCCTTTCAATAAAATTGACAACAAAGCGAAAACGTATCTTTCTTTAGCGATGAGACTAACGATGGTTCATTTATACAAGTCAAAATAGTTTCTTGTGAACGAGCAGACAACAGTGAAAAAGTAATTAATTAAAATGATAATACTAGATTGATCGTTTTAGCACATTATTAGGGTTACACCACATCTGGCAGCACCAAATCGCACTTTTCTATGCTAGAAAAGAATAGCCTTTTCTATCACTCAGAATCGTTATTTACTAGAGCGAGAAAGAGAGCGGCAGGCGCGCGCACTCCCAGTCTCTTGCGACTTCCGATGGTTCTGTTATGATGAGTGATAGAAAAAGATAGAAGGATAGGAAAGTGCGATAAGGTGCTGACAGCTGTAGTTCAACCCTTAAGGCTTGTTCCAAAACGAGTGGAATTTCACTCTGAGGAGTGTGTTGACTCGAACACGTTCCAAATTGAACTCTAGCGAAATCGAGGCTGACCGAGTTGTCACCTGACAGTTTACTAATTGTTTCATAACGGGTTGGGTGACGTTCATCACTCTGACAAGTGAGAATTCTACCGGTGCCTGGAGTCCGATGAAATTCACCTGACAGTTGTCAGACAAAGGTTTTCTTAAGTGAATTTTAGATTTTTAGCATTTAACAATGCACTATTTTCTACACAAAGCCGGCCGGAACGGCCTAGGTAGCTCAGTTGGAAGAGCAGCCACCCAGTGGAAGGTCGCGGGTTTGAATCCCGCTTGAGTCACTAGGATCAGGTCGAAGTTTTCTAGTTTCTATCTATTTCTATGTGTAGAAAATAGGTTTTGTTCCTTTTGTCTCTTTCTATCTGTAAAGGTTGGAAAATCACTCTGAGAAAAGCGATTTGGAACGGGCTCTTAATAGAAAGTAACACACGTCAGTCTATCCTGAAAGGCCTCGTGTATCGTGGTCAATTCGCCGTTTTTGCAATAGGAAGTCATTCAAAACTCAAACTCAAACTCAAATAACTTTATTCAAACAGACTGTATCAGTACTTTCAAATCGTCAAATTTACAGCAAATTATACTAAATAATAGACATAAATACCATAATAATATGGATATGTAAATAAACAGTATACAGACATAATGCGACTCTACCACCGCGTCGGAGTTGTTTCTTGCTCTTGCTCGGCTATAAACTCAGCAGTTACTCATTTAAACTGGTTTTGGGTTTACAAGTACATTCTTCCAGTCCATTCAATTTTGTAGTTCTAGTTTGTAATTCTTTCGTTTGTAGTTTTTTTTTTTTCAGGTCTCTACTTTTTATTTATCATGAACATGGCTCATTCCTACGTGATGCTGACTGCTAACGTGGAAGACGTCAAAAAATTGGCCAGGAAATTTCTTCCAGAGTCTTTAGCTGAACAAATAGGCAACTTCGTCGCTCAAATCAAAGGCACACAAAACGTGTCTGAGGAAAATGAGAGGAACCTCGATCTGCACGGCCAAAGTTCGAAAGAAGATTCATTCCAAAATAACATCCAAATCAGTCGAAATCCTTTTTACGAAAACAGCGAATATCTCCACTCTAAAACAACTAAAGCCCATCCTGCTGAATACAATGAGAAAGCAGGAGATAATTCAGGCAAACGGCATAACGGAATAATTAGCAGACCCAATAATAATAATATGAGCCCCAACAACCAGAAAAGATATCCCAAGAAGAATTACCCTTGGGGTAAAAACAATAACTTCAGGCCCAGAAATAGTCGTAGACCCAAATACAAGAGACGTAACCCCAATAAGAAAGGCAATAAAAAATCAAAACCACTCAAAAAGAAACAGAATCAACGGACAGTAAATAAACATAGATTACCAGGATATCAGACTCAAAACAAAGTTCACAATGCCAATAATAGTCCCCTCGGGAAATATGACCAAACACCAAAGCGTCATCTAGATACAAGTGAGATAGGTAATGCACCAAATGACTACAATCAAAATGAACCTACAAGGGAGCGTAATGGAAACCGAAATTCAAACGAAAACTCTGAAAGACTACCTTCTTTTGCAGATATAACCTCCACTGTAGGTTACACAGATAAATTAAAATCTGATAAAAGCGTCAACCCAAGTCGACATAGATTCGAAGTTAACTCTAGAGTTAACAAAGCGCACGACAATAATCAGACTTCAGGTTATAATATACCAAGAAACGAGCTCACCACTGAGAAGGAAAGAAATGAGTTCGATCAGTACGATAATACGAATTATCCCAAATCTGAATTCGTAGCCACGAGTGGGCCTGTGTCCTTACCCAAAATGCCTTCACAAGCTGATTGGTCGGAAAAAGATTTGTCAGATATGAAGGAAAGTTATAATAAAATCAGAAAGGCTTGGTTTTAATTATAATAATAAATAAAAAATAAATTAATTTATTTCAGATTTTCTCAATCTAAAGTGTTAGTAACAAATTGATATTAATCTAGTGTTAGTAAAAGGTGAAACAGGAGGAAAATCAATGAGACTCTGTACATATGTAATATGCTACGTGTATACATAGCCAGTAACAGGGGCGTGTAGCTGCAGCCAGCGCCGCAGTAGCGACTCCTCGCTACTGCGGCGCCCCCACCGATCAGCCAACGCGCTCAAGATGCCATTCGAACTGCCGTGTATCCGCGCCCACACGGCCCACAGCGAGGTGCCTCGTTTTCTGATGATGGTGTGAAGGCAATCAGTACGCGACTCGGCGAACATGGACGATGCGCTACAATGACGCGGCAGGCCGAACAACATCCTGAACGCGTTATTATATTGGACGCGTAGTGTACTGTATGTCCGCGTAAAGTTAGACCGTAAAGTAAAGACCCACAGACTGCACGTGTAGAAGGACTAACAGTACGCTTTAAAAAGCGTCAGTGTAACTTCTTTACTACACCGTGCAAATCTGCGAGCCAACATGTTACAGCGAACACACGCTCCCTTTCCAAATCAGCAGTCTGACAAATTATAGGTAACCCAATGGCCCAGATACTTGAATTGCTCAACTCTTGCTAAGTCAGTGCCCCCGAGAGTTACAAAAGGTACGCTCCTTTTACTCCCAGCCACCCCGATCTGAAACACCATAAACTTCCTTTTTAGGGAGCTGAGCTCATGAGCCTCTGCATATTTTTCACAAATATTTAACATTATTCTTAAGGCACCGATCGAGGGGCTCAGCAGCACCATATCATCAGCGTAACTAATATTTTTAATACACGTTCCACCTACATGCTACATGGCATCCAACCTAATCTAGGAATATATGTTCTGCTAAGGTTTGTTTTGACTATCTCAGTTTATTAATAAATAGGTAACTAAAAAACACAAGACATAAAATGTATTATTGAAGTTAAAAAATCTTCTAATGTATCTCAAATATTATGAGCCAAATTCGACTGTTTGCCTAGTAATTAAACTAACTAAAAAGTTGAAAGATACCTAAATTTACATAAAACCTTTTTTTAAATTGCCCTTCAAGGTGACCTCACTCCACCTGATGGAAAGCGGTCGTGAGGTTCAGATATGAGGCTGGCAAGCTCAGTCATTCAAACGAATCACTGGGCTGGTCATCCTCACCTTTTTTTACAAGTCGCAAACCGTTTAATACTGATCAAGATCTTTAGAGCCTGAAATATAAATGCCTCTAGCTGGCATATGCCAATAGGGCTCACCTGACAGCAGAAGGCAATCAAATGGTGTAAAATTGTGTACCTGTCAAGATAATGCAGATTTTAACCTATTCGATTGGCTTCTGCTGTGTATTTCGGGCTTATTTTTAAGGACTAAATTGTTATTATTTGACAGTTAGCATAATACCTTATAACCTTCCAGTTCATTCTCTAAACTGAGCTTAACGAGCAATATCGTTATGTGATCTCTCATTCCCAGCCAGGCAGCAGTTGGTTACCAGGCTCTAACACTTCATCCAGGCTGGTGTATATACTTGGGCTGGCTCGAAATTAACTTGACAGAATATAAGGAAATACATAAATATAAAAACATGCAGACAAAATCGCGGGCAAAGCAACTTATTATCCTTAAATTGTAGGTAGCATCTTGAAACGTGATCCGTACATGTATGTACGTTAGTTAAATTTATTGCTAGATCAATGCCGAACAGACCCATCCTATGTCACAAAAAAAATAGAAGCAGAAAGATGACTTCTTGAATGATTACGTGTAACTTACGCGGTGGCGTGCTAATGCCTATAGCGCCGAAAGGTCATGGCATGGGTTAGATCATTGGGAACAACATTTTGTGACGGAAAATTCAGTTTGTTTCTTTTGGTATAATTTTCTATTTGAAAAATATTTAAGTATGTTTACTAGTCTCTAAAACCCACATTAAAAAGCGTTGCTAAATTAAGGGTTAACTTGGTGCAAGCTGTCCTAAATATTTATTCATAATTTGGATGAAATTGGTTTTTACAGCTTTTGAATTGAAAACGTCATTATGTTAGAACGTCTATGTAGGAAATAAATCAACCTCAACCCAAATAACTTTTCCTTGCTAGACATTTTGCCTCTATTTGATTTGTGTTATTTGTAAGTATTTAAATTCTTTATCTTACCGATATTCTAGTAGTGTATCGATAAGATATGGCTACTTCTAAGAACAGCTGATTGTGAGCAAATAATAAATATTTGACGGGTGTATTGTACAGCCAATCACTTGCTTGAGTGTAGCACTAGGGCTTATCACAATCGCTTTTATATTTATACTCCATTCAGTATAGCATTAGACAGAAGTTAAAAAAGGTTCTTTTTAGGGTACACTTTATGGTAAAAGTCCAAATGTTCATTATTACTTTTAAGATTTTATTAAAATCCACTTAAATAGCAACCGTCACACTTAATTGTTCTCATTTAAAGTAAAGGAACGTTAGAATTTATGAGGCTTTTGCTTAAATAAATTATTTTGTCTTGCATCAAACTATTATATATATTGTCGATGTAAAAACCTAAAACAAGCAGGGGTTTTTATCTGAACACATTTTCACTGTCACTATAACTCCACCAAATCTAAAATGTTACATGATCCCTTCATACGTTGTATTGTGGCCGAAGGAGTTTTCAATTTTGCCAGGTTATCATCATCATCCGTGCGGTCTATCCCGGTTGTGAACCCACACTGCTGTGTGGGGTCCCAGGGTTCGCCTTTCTTATTTTCTTGGCCCACTTCGCGCGGTCTTGTGCATCCTCAGTGGTGAGTCTGTTGGCACGCATGTCACCCTTGACGACGTCGAGCCACCGCTTCTTGGGTCGACCTCTTCTGCCGGTCCCTGGCGGAGGCGGCATGGCCAGACATTTGTTGCCTACGTAGTTTGCCGATCTCCTTGAGACATGACCATACCAACGATGGCGCTCCTGCAGCTTGTCTGCGATGTCACGAACACGAAGGCTGCCGCGGATGTGGGTGTTCCGCACGCGATCTTTGCGTGAGACTCCACACATCCACCGCAGCATCTTCATTTCCGTGACGCGCAGCTCCTGCTTGTTTCGCTGTAGTAACGGCCATGTTCCATTTTGCCAGCTTCAGGTATATTATCGTCATGGCATGACGACCGACTTGGTGTAATGGTTAAGAAGTTGGCTACTACACCAGAGGTCGCGGGTTCGATCCCCGCACTGTACAAACATTTGTGTGCATGAACATGTCTGTTTGTACTGGTCTGGGTGTCTCCTATGTATAATAAGTATGTATTTACAAAAAAAAATGTATTTAAGTATGTTTATCCGTTGTCTAGTATCCCATAACACAAGCTTTAATTAGCTTACTTTGGGGCTAGATGGCGCTGTGTGGAATAATGTCCAGGGATATTTATCAACGTCAAATGCAAATTGTCATTCATTTTAGCCCCCCTGCTTCTTATTTCTAATGTTATAATATAATGAATGAAGTATAGTCAAGTCAATTCCCTAAACTGAGGGTAGGGACTATAGCGAGCGTTTTCGTCAGTTAATATACAGTCTAGACTAGGCGATTCGTTAGTGTAGTGACTTGACAAGTTATGAGATTGTATTATGGCCCTTCGACTCGAAGCATCCTGATCTTGGTGTTGATGTCCCAGATGTTATTAATTCATTAACTAAACTTACATTTAAGTGGTGCTCCGGAACCCGGACCTCTCCGCACATGGTGGCAGCGTTGCAGGAATCTATGCAGTGCGACCTGCCGGCTCGGACGAACACTTGACGGGTGGGACATTTCCTGTAAAGATCATTTTTGAGTTAATTACGCTATTTCCTATAGTCAGTATAATTAGTTGGTCAATAAGATAAGATAAGATAAAAATACTTTATTGTACAACTAAAAAAAAATTTTTTTACGGCAGAGCTTAAAACGAATAAAAACTTAGTCTAGTACAATTTAGACGGCCTTTTTGCTAGGAAGCGATCTCTTCCAGGCAACCCACGTGTTAGGAATTTACTAACAAAATAAGAGAAGTGAGTGAGGTAATGAGAGATCATGAGATAAATTAAAACATATTGTATGAGTACTTCCATACACATGGTCGTGAATTTATAATGGATAATAATAATATAATATAAACATATAACATACTCATACAGAGATAAAATATGAACATACACAAAGAAACAGTAATAAGGAGAACAAAGATATTAGGTTTGGCTTATCCACGCACTAGATACTTAGATACAGTACAGGTTTCAGAGAGGAAATTCCGCAGAACTCTTGTTGAACTGTCTCTTCACAAGTCAGAGGATTTCTTAAATGATAAGAATTTGTGGTCATCTTAGGTATAATCTGCTCCTCTGCACATTTTTATGACTATACTCTGTAAAGCGTCTACTACACGGTCGGCAACAAGTGTCCGACACAGGTGAACTTGGTCAGGCCGACGGTCGATCCGTTGGTCGCCGTCCACACGGTCCGAACTGACCGAGGTCACCTCTGTCGGACGGTTGTTGCCGACCGTGTACCAGACGATTTAATGAGGATTGTTCTGCTGCGCAGGGTACAGGATGAAGAAAGGGGATTGATTTTAGCTCTAAATTCACTCTAATATAAGTTTACACCAATGACATCCGCGTAAACCGCATTGATGTTTTGTATGGGATTCTTATAAAATAGAACCAAAAAGCGCATACAAATTTCTGTACGTCTTCCACGAGTTGCCACCAAAAATTGTATTGGGATTTGACATCGTCATGTCATGTCTTGTCAAATCCCAATACATTTTTTTCACGCGAACGATAACGAAAAGGACACCGTCGAAATCGGGGCTAGCATGCACAAACAAATGTCCTTCATTATAATTCTTAACATAACAAAAAGTGTACATCGTTTACGAATAAGTATAACCTCAAAATCTAATACATTCTGTAGTAGGCCACGGTTACTCAAGTTATCCGTGTTTCAGTAAATGCCTGATGAGAATTTGTGAATGATTCCGATCACAACTAGTTTTCTCACTGCTGTGCGTTCCAGGGCATTCAATGGGAAACGAGGGATGTCCTTTAAAGTGGCAACGATCGCCGTAACGGAAAAGCGTGGTAAACACACAGGTTCTTTTAATATGACGGGAACTATACATAGTATTAAACCAATACGAACAAACTCTGTGGTTAAGTGGTCGTGCGTGATCTTCTAATTACGCGTTTATTCCTAATTTTGATCGTTATGCTAGATAAATAAGCTGAAGGTTAAGCTGCGCCGCTCGAAACGACCACCAGTGGCCCATCTCAACCACAGTGAGCCGCGTTTAGCAGAGTAGTCTGACACTTAAAGAAATCATATAAAAGCATGTTTCCAACGAACTTTGTTGTTCTGAATTTAACAACAGATAGTTTCCACAACCCTACTGTAGTTTCCGATCTAGCTAACTGACAACAAAGTTGTCACGAACTAACTTCCGGAGAGGAGCTAAACCACAGAGTAATAAACTATGCAAATCATTACCACTGCATGTTTTATTTACGACGCAGAGAAGGGGGAATTGCAGACACGACCCAAACTGTCAATGAACAAGGTATTTTTTACTCAAGTGAAGACAAATGGAAGGAGTTAGGATAATCCAAATTCGAACCTTATAAGGCACTTAGAAGGCAGAACTTTTTCCATGAATTGACCTCCTAATAGTGACCTCCTCGCGCGTATCCGACTCTGTAAAAACGTTATTCAAATTCCGCTCAAATAATTTCATACTGAAGCCCATTGAAAAAATCTCGGCACCTGGAAAAGCTTCGGGAACAGATAGCCATTGAGGCAGAATAATTCTGGTCTGGACACAATTAAATAGCAGAGGCAGCTTAATTAAACTTGAGATTTTCCGTAGAAAAACTGTCACGGACGTCGCCGAGCGTCACCCTTCCACTACCGTTCTACGCGTGCTGAACTCCGTACGGCGTCATCCACACACAATCTACCATCTGTAAGCCCGCACTAAAAGGTTCGGTGCTTGTTTCTTTGTCGTACCATCCAGACGGGGTACGCTCTCCCAGGGCATGTTTTCTTCCTCTTATAGTCCCGGGGTCTTCAAGCGGGGCGTGAAAAGGTATTTTTGCAGGCCTTCAAGATGACGTCAACCTCATCAGAGGTCGATATATTACTGTGCTTGTCATCCTCATATCTGAAGTAGCTAGTTTCATCTTAATAGAAAGTCAAATATTTGCAAAAATATTAGGCGCTTGCCTCATTATAACATTGACGCAACAACGTTGGCTGACGTCGCGTCTGTTCATGCCTCGAAAGCTCAGTTGGAAGAGCAGCCACTTGGATTGAGGAAGACGCGGGTTTTAGCCCTGCTAGAGCCCCCTTGGGCTCTAGCAGGATCCAGTCGAATGTTTCTAGTTTATAGAAACAGAGTTGTACAGATATGAGGATAGCCTCATATCTGTACTTCTCGGCCGATTTCCATAAGATGGAGTGGTCATGCCAGACAGATTAAAAAATCGAGTAATTCAGTTGAAAAGGCAGGGCCATAACAAATGATCGCCGATGGGGCAATGGTTAGTTAATCGACTTGATCATGATCAGCGAAAATCACATAAGATATAGCATACATTAACAGCAGAAATACCTGAAAGATATACCTACTCGTAGTTTTTTATCTTATCATTCATAGATAAACCCAGAGAGTTTTCGTTGTGGCAGTCACAGCGTAGTGTTATTGGCATATTCGTTAATATCTTATTCAAATATCCGAAAATTATGGTGTAAATTATGTCAAAATGTGCGTAATGGTATTTTTATGATATTGAGGTTGAATAAAGAAACGAATTAAAGTTTGAAGTGATTTAACGTGATTGTGTAAGTTGTGACTAAATTATGAGGAAATAATCGGATTATTCAGAGGTTGGTACTTTTCAATTACATTCGACATTTTTCGCCCTGAGAACCTATAGTTTGAATTATTTAGGTTTCGTTTAGAAATTCAGTCCGAATAAAGTAAGTTCGATGTGCAATATAACTTTGACAATGGCTGTCATGGCGATTGAATCACAAAAACATATACAGCTGATTGAGTGATTCTATCAAAAAGAAAAAATAAAAATGGCCGCCTGAATTGTGCATTTTTATTTATATTTAATACTTAGCATTAGGTTTCTTTGTTTAATGCACAATAAATAACATTAACTAACTATCTATCTCAAGGGAAATTGCTTAATTTGGTTCTCATTTATATATGGTTATTCACCAAAAAAAAAAATTTTCGATTACCATTCAGGTCGCGTCGTTAATAAACACATGAGCACAGATATTAATTATAACAGATGAAGTAAGTGTACGTACTTTGCATTCTGCACCTCTTAAACGCCGTTCAAGCGTTATGTGAACGAACAGCTGTCAAATCAAGTAGATTTGGAGTTATCATTCTTCTTTCTATAAACTGAATTACAATAAAGAAGGCTGATTTGATTACTATCACTAAATAAAGTGTTCTTGTGACGTATTTAAGTGTCAGAAAGAGTCACGGACGCTTGATTTACATACAAACGGACCGCCTTGCGTTATCTATTTGACAGGCCTGTCGTGGGTTCGATGGGTGGGTTGTCGTTGTCGCAGGACAAATATTTGCGTTTTTTCTGTGTTTAGGTGTTTTCATTTATATTTATTTATTTATTGCAAACCATAATGTACATAAGATAGTATTGAAGATAAGTATCAATTATGGACCCTGTAGGGCGCTGCAAATGTAGGAAACAGACAGACAAATATTAAAATTAACCTAATGACTAAATTATCATAGGAACATGCATCAATCACAATAATCAATATCACATTTATACATTTTCGAAAAATTTCAACATTTATAATAACAATTCAAAATATATTATAATTATTTATATTACATATATTATATTTACATTTATGTTAGTATCTATTTATTTAGTATATTTGATCTGTTAAATATTCTTCAATATCATAATAACATTTTAAAAGCAATAATTCCTTTAAACCAAGTTCAAACTTTTTATCGTCCGGTTCATCTGCTATTTTTCGATACTTATATAAGTAAGTATGTATTTAGAATTATTAAAGTACGTTTATCGGTCTCTGATACCCATAGCATGAGCTTTGCTGCTGATTTTGGGGTCAGAATCTATTAGTGTTAGGTGTCCCAGATATATTTTGACACTCGCAACGGAATCGAGATCTTCTAATAAAGTACTTTCTGTAGACCTACAATCATGAAATTAGGCGAGGAGCAACAATAGCCAAAAATATAGTGATGTTCAGGAAAATTTAGGAGTGAACAGTCAGATTCTGTAAATGAGTGAGATTGTGACGTTACCAGTAAAATTACGAGTGTTTGTTCTCTCAAGGAAACCTCTGGATGATATGAGAAATGAATACACGTGAATACACTCTTCCTGCTTTAAGCATTAGCAGTAATAAACAGCGGATTCCTCCGCACGTACCAGTTCACAGAACACCGCTGGATGCAAATGCCTCAGGGCAAACTGGCGCTCAAGAACAGGTTTTGCTATTATGAAGAAACCCAGAGATATCTGTGACCCTTGTGCATCTCCAATTCCTAACATTGCCAGGAGAACACATCTCTATCGCTTTTTAAATGAGTAATGCACTTACTAGTGGTTCCAACTGATCCCATCCTTACCTTTAGGCCTCTTCCTCACCGGCTTGGTAAGTTTTCGTTTCGGTACCGCCTCTGCACAGAATCTTTACAGATTTTCTGCTGAAAAACGTTTCCTGACAGGCTCTGGATGTTCACGGTACGGTAATGTTCATTCGATGTGACTGGTGTGAGTGAGGCGCGCGGCAGAGCTGACGGGGGTGAGATGGGGGAGGGCGGCCGCTCTGTCTGTACAGATGTTAAGCAGCAGTAGCGCAATCATTGGTAAAAAATCTGTACAGATTCGATGCAGAGGCGGTACCGAAATGAAAACGCACCGGTGAGGAAGCCTTACACTGCCGTACCACGCTTGCTGGACTATAGTCATCCAAGCTAGCAGTCATTGGCACACATGGTTCGGCAAAAGGTTCGCTGACTCTTTTATTTGCCGTACCAACCAGACGAGGAACGCTGCTCCAGGGCATGTGTTAACTTTTTCTTACATTCCCTTGGTCTCCAGCCCAGTGGATGTATTGCATCTGTGCTTGATAGCTTCATATCTTTATTCTTCATTTATTCTTTTTGACGACCGACTTGGTGTAATGGTTAAGAAGTTGGCTACTACACCAGAGGTCGCGGGTTCGATCCCCGCACAGTACAAACATTTGTGTGCATGAACATGTCTGTTTGTACTGGTCTGGGTGTCTCCTATGTATAATAAGTATGTATTTACAAAAGAAAATGTATTTAAGTATGTTTATCCGTTGTCTAGTATCCCATAACACAAGCTTTAATTAGCTTACTTTGGGGCTAGATGGCGCTGTGTGGAATAATGTCCAGGGATATTTATTTATTTATTTATATCTGGACCTCACAGCCGCTTTGAATCAGGTGGAGTGAGGAAGTGGCGTTAGTATGCCATCTGAGACCCGTGGCAAATACATCTACGTGGTAATACTACGACACGATTGGCGTAGTGCGCTGTAGCGTGGTTTCTCGCCTCGATTGCCGTAGTGTCCCAGGTTCGATTCTCGGTCGGGTCAATTCAGGAAACGATCTTTTCTGAAGTGACTCCGGTCTGGGTGTGCTGGGAGACGCCCCTGGCTTATTTCCTTGTGTGATCTCGTAACACAGGGATATTAATCCCTACTTCGAGACCATTACAAGAGGTGTGAAGTCTGGCGCATACTTATTTATTTATTATTTATTGGATGTGGCCCCAATAAAAATCGTCACATTGTCACTCCTATCCTGCCGGCCCGTGGCATTTTGCCAGTCCTGCCACCACATAAATGCGGCACTGGAGGCAGGTCTCCTTGACGAACAGCATACGCATCACGACACGACGGATACTTTCAATTTAGCTTTACGGGGATGCACACAAAGGCCTGTTTTCATATTTAAATTATGTCCACGCTTAATGCGAATCAGCTTAAAGATACAGTACAAATAACAGTCATATCAGATAGCATATTAATCTGATAACATGTAGTGACGATGGAACGTTACATTATTTATAAACAAGTTAAGTTATTTTTATTTAATCTTCTATTTATTTATTCAGTCAAAGTGGCAGGTGACATGGTCAATAACTAATGGCTGTTGAATCAGAAAAGTTCGTTTTAAACCGAACGTAACAGTAGAAAAACACACACCACTTTGTCACTTCGAAGTAGATTATTATATCCTTGTATCAGGAGGTACCTATACCAGACAATGATTAACCCAGGGGCGGCCCCCATGTAGTCTGCCTATAACTATGACAAATATAATTCGTTCTGTCGAAATGCTTGGCAAATTCCTTCTCACCGCCCTTCATATATATATAATTTATAAGTGTAATTTTAGTCCTAAAACTTCATATTTGTTACGATGTTTGTACCTAATATAACAAATATGTTATATAATAAGATGTTTTATAAAAAGATGTTATTAATACTAGTTATATAATAAGATGTTGAGTATTGATAACTTTATTTGTTGAGAGAGAAGGTGCTCAACGACATTTTTGCAGTGCCCCTACGGGGTTCATGTTTTAGTACTGGTGTTCTATATTTAAGATCTTGTAAACCTACTCGTACATGGAGCAATAAATGATATGACTATGATTATGACTTTATACATTGGCCGCAATCCCTCTAAGATGGACCAATTTTCGTAATGCAAGTTCAGTTCTACTGGTTTCGTTCTGAAGAGCTATTCGATGATTCCCACGGCTACCTTCTAACATGCACCTTCTTCGACTTTCTGACGAGAGGTTTTCCCAATGAGCTATGGCATGGAATTCTTTCAGCAGGGTTGGAAAAGTGAATTTTTATTTTGAGCATTTTAAAATGCTCTATTTTCCATCTAAAGATTAAAATTGAAAAATTTGACCTGATCGAAGGGATCAAGCGGGAATCGAACACGTCTTCCACAATCCGGGTCACTGCGCTTCCAACTGAGCTATTTGTCAAGTGTATTTTAGTTGTAACCCTAAGTTGTTTCATCACTGTTATGAGGCAATCACCCGAGAGAAATATTTCTGCAAATTTTTAACTTTTTGCTGCTTCATACTCCTCTTCATACGTCTTCCCATACGTCGAATTCCTTCACATTAGCTGCCATTAGGCTATGGAACTCGCTGCCTAATAAAACTAAATTGTCGACCAGTAGGTTTTCTTTCAAAAGAACAATCCATAACTTCTTCTTAGATAAACCTTAACTCATTTAACCAAACCTCTCTCCTTTCAAGGCAATATTTTAAGATTTAGGTACGATATTTAGTGTATGTATCTTTAAATTTATGTATTAGGATTATGTATGTGTAATATGTATAATTTTGGTATAAGTATGTTTTTTGTATTAATAGTATATTTTATTTCCGGTTTTATGAGACACCCGTTTTATTTTGTTATGACTTTACTCTGTCAATTCCATTTTTGTGTATAAAAACAAGATTGAAAAGAGTAACCATCGAGTTTCTTGCCGGAGTCTTCTCGATCGGAAACAACCTCCGAACCGGTGGTAGAGTCACATTATGTTCAATTATGATATTAACTATCATAGTATTATTTTATGTAAGTTTATTTTTATTCAGTATATTTTTGCTACAATTTTTTTTTTGTTACATGACATGTCATAAGTACTTTTTATAAGTCTATATGAATAAAGATATTTTTTACTTTACTTTACTTTACTTTACACCGCCAACACGATTTCTGCTTCGCCCAGTGGTTGACTGGTAGAGATTGCCATTAGGCATTAAGTCCGCCAATTGTACTTTTTCTTTGTGCAATAAAGAATAAATAAATAAACTTTTGATTAAGATGAAACTGACTATGAGAAGTTTTATTTCTAGCATTTACCAATGCACTATCCTAGGATCAGGTCGATTTTTTCTAGTTCCTATCTTTGTGTAAAAAAGAGTGAATTGATAAATGCTAAAAACAAAAAATATCACTTTACAGCGGCGTTCACATCAACCTTTACATAGATGCACCATAAGCTGATGGCATAAGACCCATTTTGCAATGGTTTTGTAAAGGTTGATGTGACCGCCTCTGTACTTGGTGAATATCATAGACAAATATTAAAATAGGTGACGCGAGTGTTCGTTCTTCGAGTGTCAAAAAAACTGTTTTTGCAATGAATGTCAAAATCAAGTATCACTTTTGATTTTGACGACGTAATTGGCGTCTGTCTTTGTCTAGAAAATCATCAAGGAGTTAAGTCGGTAAGAGTCCGACTTAACCATATTAATCTCCTGGCGATGTCCATCGATGGTGAAATACTAGATTACCCTTACTTATACGTATATTACGAATTACTAAGGCATTTCCTGCGATGAATGACAATTCAAGATAAAATGAAAGTTAAGATAAATGAAGTTTTCGTCTGATTACGAACGAAAACAGAAAAAAATGATAAGTTAACTCAACAGATAAAATCGCTTAGTTGCCTACTCATCATCATCATTCTAAGCTCTAAGCTATATCAACAGAATCTATAATGGAATGCCTAATTTTTTGTATCCCTAATTGTCATTGGCACACAAACTATTGGCCTAAAATGTTTTCGCACAATCATCACATGTCCTAGTTCATATCGCCTAAAGTTTTATTGCCGTGTTATCACTTTGCGAATTCGTCATTAGACCGAACGATGCATAATCCCTACTATTCACAAGCGCTAAATTATTATTCAAGCAGTCGTTCAGGCACGCATACAATTGAGCATGCATGAAAGCAAGCACAAATGCAAGCATGCGGGAAGTGCAGCCCTTTCGCCCTTGCGTAGTAAATCAGTGGGCGAGGGCGGTTCTCCCTCCACGCCTCCGGCTCTTGAATTACACTCTAGTGCAGGCCAGACTAGTATCACGATGAAGGACCACGGCCATTTTCGTTCAATGACCTATTCATGATTTAACGAACTTAAACGCTTGTTTTATAGAATCAAAGGGTTATGGGTAATGTTGGCGTCATTTTTGAAAATTCATGGCCACTCACCAAACCTTATTATTATGAAAGAACATATCGAGGGGAACAAACTTTATACGGAGCACATATGACTAAAGAATAGCGAAACTGAGATATTAGGCATTGTATTTTAATTAAGTACTTAATGGAACTTGATCCATACCAAGGAAAAGGTAAAAGCGGTGTTATACATACTGGTTACAAACATGCGACGCAATTAGGATTTAAGAAGGCTAGTTTTCCATGGCCAGGTGCAATATTAGGCCATTATTGTTCTTGTATTGTGGGTTTTTCCCATGTAATGTTTCTAATATCGACGGTTATGAATCAACACCTCCTATTTACATATTGACTATTAGAGAGCGTTGAAGTTAAGGTCGTTTTTCGTGATGGCTCCTGTTCCACTCCACTTTTGTCGACTTTGTGCGTTGCGAGTACACTGTTCTGCGGTCGACTGCGACGATTTTCTAGTAAGGTCGATCCAACAAGTCGGAGACCGGCTCTCTTCCCCTCAGTGTGGCCCTGCACTA
This sequence comes from Udea olivalis, assembly GCA_947369235.1. Lineage (NCBI taxonomy): Eukaryota > Metazoa > Arthropoda > Insecta > Lepidoptera > Crambidae > Udea > Udea olivalis. The sequence goes on along the minus strand of OX376367.1, from coordinate 9,552,238 downwards.
CAAGTCTCTCCATCGAGTCCTCGTTTCTGGAGATATGCCCCTGGATATATGCCCATAGAACTTCAGTATTCGTAGCTGTACAATCGACGATAACCTCTCTCGTATGTGAAGTTCTTTGAGGATGGAAACATTGACTGGCCTGTTGACGCAATGGCAGCGATCCTGCCTTTGACGCCAGAGGTCGTGGGTTCGATCCCCACCCATGACAAGCATTTATGTGATGAACATTTGTGTTTGTTGTGTGTCTGGGTGTGATTATCTATTTAAGTATGTATTTAGAAATATTTAAGTATGTTTATCAGTTGGGGTCAGATGATCTTGGTGTGAATTGTCCCAGATATTTATTTATTATTTATTTATTAAGGACATCTAACTTGATGTATTGCTGGATGTACTTTTGTCAAAAAAATATACCCAACCGGTACGTCTCAAAAATAAATATTTCCCCTCCTATTTCTGCATTCTTTTTAACAGCTGTTAGGTGAGATTAGCTTCATAGAGTAACATTTCAGAACTATTATTTTAGTATAACTGAGGCAAAAAAGAATACTTTAAGAAATCATATCTCGGCTCCGATATCACTTAGAACAATTCTGACCACTCAGATATGTTTCTTTATTAGGGTTCTATAAAACAGTGATAAAATTATTGCTGGCCGCTAATAAAAAAATTACGCCACAGGTTCATACAAAGTTACTCAAACCCCTTTAATTATCTACAAGACACAAAAATAAATTACAACCTATTGTTGATAATTTAATAGAGGTTTAATTTTTATTAAATTCTTGATTACACAACTATTTGAGGGCTTTTAGTTTTTCAAGGATTCATGAAACTTCATAGATTTTGACCCTGGCTGTTCCCACGCTCAAAGGCTATGGTACTTGCACCCTTTCTTTTCAAATATTTGACACGTGGGCCATTCCTTTACTCTTACAGCCATCGGACTGTGGAATAAGCTGCCTGACGCTATAAAATTGTCACAAACTAAAGCCACTTTCAAAAAATCAGCCCGTGAAGAAACGTTTTAGAAATTCTACGTAATTCCTACAGATTCCCCTCCATCATCTTCATTTCTTATGGAAAAGTGAGTATGTTATTTATATATATGTATATATTATTTGGTATGTGTATTTATATATATATAAATATATATATTATTGTTTGTTGTATTATTATTTATTTATTGATATAGGTATTAGGTATTTTTAGTAAGTTAAAGGTTATTTATTGTCTTTTTTTTATATCTTTGTTTCTTTTCTTTTCTTCTCAAACCCAGATACTAGCACCGCCAACAACATTCCTGTCCCGCCCAATGGTTGACTGGTAGAGAATGCTTTTAGCATTAAGTCCGCCTTTTGTACTATTTTGTGCATTAAAGATTAAATAATTAAATAAATAAATAAATATTTATTTAATTGTTAATTTTTGACGACACGATTGGTATAGGGCGCTGTAGCACGGTTTCCCGCCTCGATTTCCGTAGTGTCCCGGGTTCGATTCACGGTCGGGTCAATTCGGGAAACGTTTTTTTTTAAATTGACTTGGGTCTGGGTGTGCTGGGACCCGCCCCTGGCTTGATTCCTTGTATGGTACCTCGTAACACAGGGATATTTATCCCTACTTCGAGACCATGACAAGATATTGTCTGGCGCATATTCATTTATTTTTCTGTATAGACATGTATTTTTGAATGTTTTATTCTGAAGGTTCGTTCAGCAATAAGTCATTCCAGTTTTTTTTAAATGTCAGACTCCGTCTCAACCTTACATTTCTTTCAGCAAAATGCACAACTACGGAGCCGGTTCCTCCTCCCAGGATGTGGAATACCAGGGCTACCCGTACCTGAACCCAGTGGTTCTGGACGTGCCATCCATCTCTGCAGCAGCTGCGGCCAAATGGTCCAACCTGCCCAGGAAACCTATTGGGAGCACGATAGAGGGTCCTGGACAGGCTGGTGGCAGTGGTATACAAGTTAGTACAGATATATCAAAGCAATTTTAGGAAACTCTAGAATTTAAGAAGTTTTTTGTTTCCCTTTATATAAGAACGATCTTAGTCTTAATTGTTAAAGCGACGAACTCTCCGGTGTCAAAAAATCTGGATAACGGCGAAAGGGTCAGCGCCTTAGGTTTCAATACGCCTGTTGAAAAGGGGGCTTCTGAGTGTTCTGTTCACCGTAATGGCAACAGTCAACTTGCTTCTGACTACCCCGTTTGGGATTAAGTCGTAACGGTATGTATGTACGTACATAAGACCTAAGCAAAAACTACTGTAAAAAAGCTTGGCATCTTATACGAGGCTAAACGGTATTTCACCCCGGAGCAGCTGCTCCGGTCATACTTATGGCATAAGTCAGACCGTACTCCAGGGTGGATCAGCTAAGTACCAGCTAGCTGCTTCAGACTCGGTGGAATCACGTGCCGTAAGATTCGTTAGTGATCAGACTCTCACTGCCAGGCTGCAGGATCTAGAGCATCGGCGAAAAGTTGCCAGCTGGTTACGACGCTTCCAGAATTAAGTGTTTGAAGTATCTATAAAACTTTGTCCACAGCGGCCAGCGCCTTCAGTACCTTCACCTCCGTACCCTGACCCTCAGCCAACGGTGTTCATAGATCTGCCGCAAGGAAGCGGAAGTGATGTGGCCGACCGGAGACGGCTGAGGGAGGTAAGTTTCTGATACTTAATAGGGCGAGGTCCTAATACTAGCACTTGCAGTGATTCTTTACTTACTAAATAATGTCATTGAAGGCGAGCAACTGAGAAGGTTTTTTAGTCAATTAACCTATAGTGAAGGAGGTGAAAGGAGTGAAATACTGGTGGCAACTTACTCAGCAGATCCGCTCGGCCCTTGAGTATCCGTTCTAATACACGATTCATGAAAATAGCTATAGGTTTGCCTAGGCCAGTAGAATCAGGTAAAAAAATCATTCAAATCGGATTTAAATCATACAAAAGATTTTTTTGTTTTAATGGCTTCATTTGTTGCCCAGTATGACTAAGTTAAACGGTTTACAATTTCTAGAAAGAACACTTTTCGATAATTTTAGTCTTTTAATAAAGACAAAAGTGGTCTTTGGTGTGTTAAGAGCTCTCCTTCCAAAGTGTTAGCAAAACTGCGGTTGCCGATCCATCCGTCCAAACATTGCCTGCCAAAATTGAGCAGGCGTTAGCTTAACACTAAAAGTTTAACATCTTTGTCCACAGCGACCAGCACCTTCAGTCCCAAGAAACCGGGTCGAGGAACTCCTATCTCCGAAGCTGGACCCTGAGCCAGCGGTGTTCATAGATCTGCCGCTCGGAAGCGGAAGCGACGTGGCGGAGCAGAGACGAGTGCAGGCAGAAGACCGGACTTATGTGGAGGTGAGGTTGATACACAATAGGAGGTCATGATACAAGCACTTGCAAGGATGCATTACTTACTCATATGTCAAATGACCTGTTTTGGTACCATTATATTTTTCGTCAGGTAACGGTTTCGGTAGGATTTACCACTTCACAAGACAACTTTGGGACAAATGGGATACTTAAACCTGATGGTCGTCAGCTTTGGCACAAAACGGAAGAGACCCTTTAACCAAGACGCTACTCGTTACGAAGCGGCTCTGGGAGAATCCAGGTCGACTCCAGTACACAAGAACACAGATCACGTGCCCAAAGCCCCGCGATAATTACTTTGCAAAATATGGGTCTTATGTTGGCAGCATAAGGGTTGACGTGTTGCTGAGTATAATTTGAATGTATAAAGCTTGACGTGTTGCGGTGTATTAGTTCGGATGCGTGATCTTGAGATAAAGATACTACAAGCAAGCAACTTTTCTAAAGTCAATTGTTTCCACCCATTCCAGAACACGATCTTCTACGACCCCTTCAAGGACAGAAGGATAGCCGTCACCCCCGACTCGGACAGCGGTAGCAGCAGCAGCGAAAGATCCGCTGCTGGACCTTCACGTCCAGGGCATACCAGAGCTCAGCCGCCGAACACTTTGAACCTTGGACCATCGGGTGGTAAGTCTCTTTTTGCTTACGAACAACAGAAGAGTTGAATAGAGCTGGAGTCTGCTTGTGTCACACGAAAAAAATATGACAATTATAATATTAGTAGGACGAGGGGTTCAGTGGCCTAGTAGGTAACAGAGCTCGGTTCGAAATCCAAGATACTAGGTCAGGCAGTTCGATTTTAGGATTGTTTTGAAGATAGCCCGGTATCCTGGCCCATACTGTAAAATCACCATCATTCCTCATTCAGAACTTCCACTACTGAACATCGGCCACCCCAAATGATGTTTCCGATTTCACAGACAGGCAAGCTGTCATCATTCATTCTAATTGATGAGTATTGACTTAATCACCACGCTTGCCAAAATCAGGCATTCTGTGCTCAGGCCTCCTAAAACTCAGTAAACACAGGTGTGTGCGAGGTTGCACGACCGTGGATTTAAGCCCAGAAGTTCAAGACTTCGTGTCGAGCTTTCTAAACACTCGGCCACGAAGACCAAATAATGTTCATTTCTTCTGCCTAGGTTTCTCCTCAAGTAGCTACACACCAATTCAGCCAGGAATGCCTCCCAGCATGGCCAAGCAGGCTGAGGTGTACGGTCAGTACGAAGCCAACGGGGAGAGAGAATTTCCCCCAGCATATACTGAGTTTGACACTAGGATAGCTAATACTCCAGGACAGGTAAGCGTAATAATCAATACTCTACTATACTAATATTATAAAGAGGAAAGCTTTGTTTGTTTGTATTGAGTAGGCTCCGAAACTGCTGGACCGATTTTAAAAATCTTTCACCAATATAAACCTACATTATCAGACAGGGAGTGACATAGGCTATGTTTTGACGGGAGAGAGAGTCTACGCGGGCGAAGCCACTAACGGACAGCTAGTCAATGTATAAAACTCTTCCGTAACCGACTGACACGCACGACCTAAACCACTGGGCGTGGAAAGCTGTTTTTTTTAATTTTGTCAGTCAAAATTCACTGCACCTGCCTGATAGAAAGCGGTCGTGAGGTCCAGATATGAGGCTGACAAATCAGTCATGCAAAGGAAGCACTGAGCTGGCCATCCATCTTGAAGGCCTGCAAAATTGCCTTTTCACGATGCGCTCGAAGACCCCGGGAGTATAAGAGGAAGAAAACACATGGAAGAAACGCTGGAAGAGCATTCCACGTCTGGATGGTACGACAAAGAAACGAGTCACCGAACCTTTTAGTTCGGGTCAAAAGATGCTGGATCGTGTGTGATGTAGCCCATGTATGTACCTTGGGGAGTGTGAATGAGCATAAAGTAAAAAAAACATTTATTCATTTAAGCTTGTACAAAGCACTTATGACATGTCAAAAAAAAGTATATAGAAATAATAATAATAAACGTAAATAAAATAGTACAATATTAGTACACATCGTGAATATACATAATGTGAATCTACCACCGGTTCGGACGTTGCTTCTTATCGAGAAGACTCCGGCAAGAAACTCGATAGTTACTCTTTTGAACTTTGTTTGTTTTACAAAAAATAAATTCAGAGTACAGTCAATGAGAGTAGAAAAAAGAACACAAAATTGAGCAGAGGAGCAGATTATTCCTACTATGACCACAAACTTTTATCGTTCAAGTAATCCTCTACAATATAATAACCTTGTTTCATTAACTTTGCTTTAAATGCAGATAAGTTCTCCTACCACGTCAGTCATAGCTGCGAGCCCAGCAACGTCAGCGCCAGGAGCAGTCTCAGTGGAATTGCCTAGGACACAAGTCATCGTAGCTGCTTCTGGTTAGTAATACTTCCGAAAACAAGAAAATGCATTTATTAAGAGCGTCGTGGCCTAGTGGTTCAGCAGCACCCGAACTCAGATCGTGGATCGTGTAGTCCCGAGATCAAATCTGGCCAGAACCAAAATCTTCGTGTTCATTGTTGAATATCAGACTTACTCTCCGGTGATGGACAACATCGATAAAAACCAAATCAACCCGGATTACGACGGAAGGCTCACCAACTTCCACGTTGGGTTCTAATACCATTGGTTAGAAGTGGGCTTCTGAGTGTTCCGTTCACCATGACGGCAATAGTCACTTGCCTCCGACTACCCCGTTTGGGATATACATAGTCCTGATGGTATGTTATGTTATTTCTGGATTAAGGCACTTTTTTATCACTGTAACGCGAATAGTTTAGATACATGCGTGATACTTTATCATTGCTGGATTAATAGCTAGAATACATCCCACACGCATATCAATACCTCAGAAAAAGCTGGTCTTTCGCTCATGATGAGTGATCCTTCTGTACGGTATTTATATAAGCTCGTCCGGACCCAAGTGGTAATGTTAATTGTATTCACATGCTTGTAATCGTCTTTGCGCTTCCAATAAAGCCATCTTCTTTTTAAAAACCTGCTCTTTGGTCATCAGAGCATTGCACGAAGAGTGAATATTGTATAAAATTATACAAGGCAGTGTAACTGCTGTTCGTTGTTTGACAGGCCTGTTGGAGGTCGTGTGGTCGATCCCCACCCATGACAAGCATTTATGTGGCAAACATTTTTGTTCGCTGTGGGTCAGGGTGTTATTATCTATTTAAGGCTGCGTTCCAAATCGAGTGGAAATTACACTCTAAGGAGTAAAAATCACTCGAACCCGTTTGAATTAACCCCGAGTGAAATTGAGGACCCAGCTGTCACCAGACAGTTTCCCAGTTGTTTCGGAACGAACGGGTTCCGGTGACAAGTGTGAATTCTACGGGTGTCTGGAGCACGATGAAATTCACCTGACAGCTGTCAGACAAGACGTTTTGTTCGTTTTGTCTCTTTCTTTTCGACGAGAGTGAAAATCACTCTGCTTAAAGCGATTTGGAACGAGCCCTAAAAGTACTTATGTATTTAGAAATGTTGTATCCTTATTAGTCTCTGACACCCATAGTACAAGCTCTGCTTAGTTTGGGGTCAGATGATCTTGGTGTAATTGTCTTAGAAACTAAATAACATTTTAAACTTTCTTGTTCCATTTTAACTAATTAATTCTAATAAAAACGGGTTTTTGTTCGTTGCAAACGAACTGATACTGATTTTTGATAATTGATTAACTTATTCAGTGGTAGGAAGGGTTTCCCAGGGCGTACGCTAAAACTCGCACGTACGCTCGTCTGTATCGGAAAATAGTACGAGACCCGCACTAGGCGCGCGCGTGAGACGGGTCGCTCACACTATTTTTCGAAACAGACACACGTGCGTGCGAGTCGTAGTCCCTAAAATCTAAAAACGTCTTCATAGTTCATACAATCTCGAATTCAATGTATGTCATATTGCCCTCGTATAGATTTGACGACCGACTTGGTGTAATGGTTAAGAAGTTGGCTACTACACCAGAGGTCGCGGGTTCGATCCCCGCACAGTACAAACATTTGTGTGCATGAACATGTCTGTTTGTACTGGTCTGGGTGTCTCCTATGTATAATAAGTATGTATTTACAAAAGAAAATGTATTTAAGAATGTTTATCCGTTGTCTGGTATCCCATAACACAAGCTTTAATTAGCTTACTTTGGGGCTAGATGGCGCTGTGTGGAATAATGTCCAGGGATATTTATTTATTTATTTATTTATAGATGAGCTTTTTCGTATAAATTAATTTTATTTCTCTTAAAATTCATATTTATTCATATTTATTTATTCATTGCTAGTCACAGAACAGAAAAGTTTTTACAAAAAATGTGTGATCAGTGTGACACCCCTTAAGGGCACTGCAACTTAAAATCTAATCTCATCATTAAAAATTACTGCTAAAGTGTAGTAAGCCTTATTTACCAAAAACTTTTTGAGCTCACTTTCAAATACATCAATATTTTCAAGACACATAATACTATTTGGAATGCTGTTAACTATATACTTTTCATTACTCATACTCTGAAAGTAGGTCTGAAGTTGCCTGAGGAGCGGGATGAAAGTAATACTTTTCATCCCTAGGGAGAATCACTTTCAACTGACAGCTGTCAAATTATTTAAAAAAAAACTAGTTATTTTTCACATATCTATTGAACCATGTTCCAACTTTCTATACAGCCACGATGTAAAATTGAAATAACTTAAAGTTAAGTATTGATTAAAGAATATATATTTTTAAAGAACTTTATTATAATTTAGTTTCAATAATTTCTTTAAAATAACGTAGATTTGGGAAAAATATTCACCATTTTTCCTATGATGAAAATAAAAAATAATGGCTGAATAGCTGGCCGGCCACAGAAAAAAAAACAAACAAAATAGGCGGGAAAGCGGCAATTCGATCTTCATTTATTTTTCGATTTGAAGACTTTTGTTTATACGTATAGCAGAGATTTGTACCTTCTTTAAAATGAGTTCATCTTATTCTGATATGAATTTAACGCCTGATTTTATAAGAGAAGAGGCTAAAGCGGTAGTGGAAAATAAAATTAACTCATTTTTGCTTTAGCTAATTCATGTTTTTATTTTTACTTTCCTTGTATTTGTAATGAAAAGCACAGTGTTTACCTCGGGTTAAAGACTTATTTAGTCCCTCGAACTATTGGCGCCCTCACTTCGTTCCGGGCGCCAAACCCCGTCTCGGGACTAAATAAGTTACTTTCACCCCTAGGGTAACAATGTACTATTAATTACCATTTAATGTGGGCCTGTTTTGTACAAACTTAAGGTAGTGAATGGAATATAAATAAATCTCTGTTGTTTCTTTTAATTTTGGCTTTTGGTGAATTAAGGTACATATTTTCTTTACAAATTTAATTCCAAGTTCAATTCCCGGTACATATTTTCTTTACAAATTTAATTCCAAGTTCAATTCCCGGGTCTGGCAGTGTTTTCGGATTTTTCGGAACATAGCCCCGGTTTGTGATCACAAACCCGCAAGCAAGATGGTGATTCAGCCAATACCCATCCATTGTAGCGATGACTCGATTTCAATGATGGAGGCCTTTGCCCAGCAGTGGGACAGTTTATGGGCTAATTAGTTTACTTTACTTTTACTTAAAATTCCAGATGATATGGATCAGAAGTTGATCCTGTGCACCAACTGCAGCGTGCGAGGCTCCACGCGGCTCGCCAGGGAGACCGGCACGGCCACACACGTTGCTGCTATAGCCTTCTTTTGCGTCGGGTAACACCACAAACCTAACTACATTTTTTACTAGCTTTTCGCCCGCGGTCTCGCTCGCGTGAACTTCATTTTTATGACATACAGGATTTTTTCCGACTTGCGATACTTGATTCGCAAAATACCATCTTGGTGAGCACCTTCGCCCTAAAAAGAACCCCCATGCAGAATTTGAAACTCCTAGCGCTTGTAGTTTCTAATATTTTGATTTGACCGTCGCTTTAATGATCATTCGGTAATTGAACCTGTCGATAAAATGACCATTCAATGTTTCGCACCATCGCTTTGAAGACCGTTCGACCTTCCGTCTTCGATGTCGCGACATTCGACGTAACGTTTTTCGATGTTATGTAGGGAACCCTTGCCTGCTCAGATAGAGGCCTTTCCGAGCCGACTTTTAAGCTGTCGGTTATTTATTTAATAAAGCAAAAACCGAATACTAACGTTCATCTCTTTTCCAGATTGATACCTATGACGATTTTGGTGTACTTCATGGATTGGTTCAAGTACAAGAACTACTACTGCAAAAATTGCGACAAGAAAATCGCGTACGAAATCCCATATTTATGTCAAGAGTTGACATTCTTGACATATGCCCCATGACAAAACGCAATTAACTTAGGGTAAGGCCAGCGATATTAGATAAAGAATGTAAACAATCCGAGCGTTACTGTGTTACTTTGCGATAACGAGCGATTATTGTCTGCCATTACAGGTGATTATGTACTCAATAGAGGAAATCAACACCTCATTTGTAATTGTATTTATTTATTACATTGCGTACGCAATGACGACTGTCATTGCGTGATTCGTGGAACAGTAAAGGCCTGCGCAGACGACGTACGCGGAGAAAAAGTACGCTCCGCGAATACAAAAGTACGCTACGCGAATATAAAAGTACGCTACGCGAATAAAAAAGTACGCTCCGCGAATACAAAATCTCCCGCAGAATCAACGCACACGGTGTGCGATCATTTGTTGTCCGAGAGTATTTAAATATTCTGAGATTATGTTGTGCTGTAACTTACATGAAGTTTAAGCAAAAGAAGAAGAAGACGTTTTAAAAGAAAATACTTTATACTGTGTTTCGGCGGATTTTTGGTTCGGCGTACTTTAAGTCGGTCGTGTGCGTTGCTCGATACAGTTTGTAAGGGATCTATTTTAACGGAGAGATAAGTAGGCCGCGGATAATACGGCGTCTGCGCAGGCCTTAAAGCTGTCAGTACAGGAGACATCAACATTTGTTTTATTAGAAACTAGCTGTCATTCAGCACTGCGGAGACTGTATTTTCCGTCAATATATAGCCTATGTCACTCCTTTATAATATTAGTATAGACAAGGCTAGGCCATTTCCTGCTGACGAAATATCTTCATCTAAATCAGGCGACGAACGCGACACGTTGATAATAATAGAACCTATGTCTAAAACTTGTATATAAGCTACATAAATCCATCAAATTAAAATGTTTTGAACCCCTCAACGATAGTTTACATTCTTTAACTGGTTTCGCTGGCCTTACCTTAGAAGTGTCAAAAACCACCCACTCCCTTATTCTCCAACTCGACTGTTAGTCGCTCGCATTCTGACAGTTTGTCACCCAATGACGTGCCGTGACGATGCAGTATTCGAAATCAAATAGCATCGCTATTAAAATCGCGATTTTTTGCAATCGAAGTAAGTGAATAGCCCTTTAATGAAATAGACGAAGGCAGAACGTATTGTTTTTCATTCATTATAAACATTAGAAATAAGAAGCAGGGGTGCTAAAATGAATGACAATTTGCATTTGACGTTGCCATGACGATGACATACAGGTCTGAGTATAACCTGGCAAAATTGAAAACCCCTTCCGTCACAACGTATGAAGGGATTATGTAACATTTTAGATTCGATAGAGTTATAGTGACAGTAAAAATGTGTTTGGATACTCAACCCCTGCTTCTTTTAGGTTTTTACATCGACAATCAATATATTTTGATGCAAGACAATATTTATGATTTATTAAAACAAAAGCCTCATAAATTCTGAAGTTACTTTACTCTAAATGAGAACAATTAAGAGTGACAGCTGCTGTATATGTAGATTTTAATAAATTCGGCATACATCTTAAAAGTAATAATGTTTATTGTACTTTTACTACAAAGTGTACCCTAAAAAGAACCTTTTTTACTTCTGTATAATGGTATAATGAATGGAGTATAGTGTGTCAAAAAAAGAGTGCAGTCCACGTCGTGTAACGGTACGTTTACACCAAGCGAGTCATTCTATTTCACCTCTATGAAATTTTTTTTCTGTCTCTGTCACTTCTTTGTGTGTGAACACAAAGATATTTTGAGAGAGAGGGTATAGAATGAGCATTCGCTCGCTTGGTGTAAACGCACCGTAAGAAGCGCCCTATGCGCAGAGCTATGACTGATATTTCATTATATTATAGTATAATATTTATTTGAGTAGTATTGATACTTTTTGGCAGCTGTAAAAAACAGAAAAGTCTACTCGGAAATGTTTTGTATGTAAGCCAACTAAAAAAATAAATATTAGGCGACCTAAGCGAAGGTGTATACTATATCCTTTTTTTTAATGATGTTCAGTAATCAAAATTGTCAGTTTCATACTCAGGGTATAATAAAATTGTTCAGAAAAGGAGACACTTTTTGTTATAAATATATAGTATAGCTTGTAAATCTTAGGTTAACGTTATCATTTTAAATATTAGTACGCTGAATAATTATCACTTGTGTAAGTAAATGATCAAAATACAGATTAAAAAGTAATTTGTAGATAAATATAGTATAAACTACATTTTCAGATAAATTCAATAATTTGTCAACGAATTTATTAAACAATTATTATGGATGTATTTCTTCATTGCGTATTTTATTAATTATTTACATTCAAGGCCTTTAAAAGTTTTAAGCTTACTGTTAAATATAAAATAATATAATTTAGAAGGCAATAAGGCCTTGTGTATAAAGTTATTGGTATGATGAGTATGTCTTGTCTAAGTAGATAATATATTTGCATAAGTTTATCCTGTAAAATCAAAAGAACCTATGTTTTTATGTATTGTAATTATAATAAATATTTATTTTTGTTTATATGTGTTTGACAAGAAACGATTTCCTTATTTAATTATGTCTACCATGAGCTTCTACCACTTAAACTATTATAGTTGACTTCAGAAACTATGTCATTTTTGGTTATATTCTTAACCACTATAGTGTCCAATTCTGTTTAGTGGCTGTGTTTAGTTTATCTCGGACACCTTTAATTTTGTATCCCAGGCCTTTACAATTTAAAAGACATTCATATTTTACATACATATTTATGGTATATCTTCCATCTACTTCGCCATTCTTCGCAAGTTTTGCAAAACGCTAAACACTAACAACTGCTGTCCTGACGTGTTTAATGGCAGGCACGCTGCGAGTGGGGCGGGAGGCGCTCAGGACGAGGCTCGCAGTCCACTCGCAAAAAAATAGAACACGCTTCTATCACTTTACTACGCAGGTTACTAATCGCCTGCACTAATCAATCGCTGTCTACACGAGTTTTCTCCTAATCACTAAGCTCCTGCACTAACTACTAATCAACGTGAATACAGGCTCATACGAAAAGGTCCACGCGATTTACTCATTGGTGTAAACTCATGTTAGACACACTACTTTTCATAACAAGAGGGAATACCTTCCTTATAATACTTTACTACCGACGACAGTCGCTAGTGTTTGTAGTGAAGTATTAGTATGCGATTCGGTACATACAGGAGCTCTGGTGAATAGATTTGATTTGGAGCTGAAACTGGAATACAACTTGCTGTAGTTAAATATTGTAGTTAACTTGACGTTAACTGAAGGGAGGGATGTGAACGGTGGACAAGTTTAGAGACTCTACGCAATTGAAATTATTTTGAAGCTGTGTTAAGACTTAAGAGTACGATTGATCGTTACGATCCGTCGTTTCAGACCGATCGAAACGACGCATCGTTAGTGTCTATCTCAGCCCTGACTTTTGAACAGAATTTCATTGGACAAGCATTGCAGAAATGTCAAACAAGAAATTCGTGAACCTTATTACAATGCGTTAAGGTTCGAATTTTTTTTGGTGACAGTAATCTTATGCCAATCCGGCGAAATTAGATTCAAGAGTCAGGGGCCTGATCTTTACATAAACTAACGATTCATCGTTACGATCGGTCTGAAACAACGGATCGTTTAGAACTTTAGATCAATCGTACCGTATCATTTCGTCTTCCGAGTTTGAATTGAAAAGGACTCGATAATCTAAAACAGACTTCAATTGAAGACTAGTTACTACGTCACGGATAAATCACATCATAGAAAATTGTCAACTTTGCCATTTGTAATTGCGTGCTGTCATGTGACAGACATACTGCCAGGGCTACCTCTTTAGATATAGATGTCAGCTCGTCAGTACTCACAGTTACGTCAGCACATATTCAAAACTATGGAATGTTTTACGCAGCTGTTGACAATCAACTGCCAAATGAGTCTTGGAATACCCGACGGCTGGTAGGTAATTATCGCGCGCAAGTACATGGAGTGACAGGCCTGCTTCAAGTCCGATACGAAAATGTGGATAGTAGATTCCTTTAATGTCGGAAAATAACCGACAAGGATTGGATTATTATTCCATTTCTTTGGTTGAACGGGTACTGAAAGACTGTGAAAGAAATTAATTAAAGCAGAAAAATTCAATTTACCTGTTCAATTTAATTGGACCACCGGTTTTACGAACTTTTAAAGCTTGCTCCCAAAATTTCACAGCCTCGGGTAATATTGTGTTCTGTAAACAAAAATACATATTTTTAAAGAAAAACAATGTACACATACCTCAGAAAACACATAGAAATAGTCCGATCACGCGTGGTTGATGCCAAAATTTTTAGACGCGCCTGCACTATCATCAGTGCTCATGTCAAGTTCTGACTTCTTGAGGTAACTCCTACAAAATGTTTATTTGTGCAGTAAATGGTTGTTAAAATATAAATGAATAATTCAGAAAGAGCACAAATGAATAATATTGTGAAAAATACTGTAACAACTACTCTAACGCGCGGCGCGCATCTTAGCCCCGCGGACCATCTCGTCGGTGATCGGCCTCTAGGTCTCTTTCCTTCAGTGTTCTCAACTGATCAGCTTCTCAAGGCTTTCTTTCCACGCCTCATTATACAACGTGTTCCTCATCATTTTGTAAAATAGCTTCAAGTGTTGCGGACTCGGATACTCGTAATAGAGCTACCCGTTTAGATGCAATTAGAGCTCAGTCTAAATTTTGTGAATGGGCCACTCCTGGGATTTACAGAAGCAGACATAAGATGTATGATTTTTAAGGTGTGAAAAATACAACTTCGATCCAGTTTTTGTGGAGTATGTCAAAAACTACTTCAAAATCTTCAGAAAAGCCTGCACTACAGCTAAGGCATTGCACATTCAAGTCCAGTAACGAAATAAAAACCACTTAGAACGTCATAAATCATGAAATTAGTTTGTTCAGAATCGAGAGTACAATCGATTCCACTAATACAAATAGAAGTCAAATTTTAACGTAAAAATATTATAATTCCGCCTTGTTTTAAGATTATTACTTAACTCTATTATTTCGGAGGTACTCAAATGGCGCGAAGCGGCAACGTCGCACTAGATCGCGCGTAATGACCATAGACTTTTTAATTTACAACAAACACCAAGAAAACCAAAAAAGCTAATATCTTCGTAAATAATCCGCGAGAATTAAATTTAATAATTTACAAATCTTTTATATTAAAAATAAGTTGGGGTGTCTTAGGTTTTGCGATTTTTCATTAACACGTTGTATGTCCGAAATAGCTGAGTAGGTACGCGATGGTAGCATGTTGTTAAAAGCTGTTTTACCTCTAGTTCCAGAGTATTCATAGCATCAGCCTCCAGCACCACATTACGAATGCATCAATTCTCTGCCTGCCGGCCGGATTGCCGGTGGGTGACAGATATTATAAATAATTAATCTCGATTAATTAAGATCTACTGATAATTAAGCTATACTCACATTTATCATATCGAATTTCTCTGGTTCTAATCTGTAAAAAAAGAAAACGGCTATACTCAAGTAAGCAATTTAGTCTCTGTATCTTCTCACCAAAACTCTAACCTGGGACTGATATCGATACTTTAAAATATCGGTATTTTTATTAGAATATCGGTAATGGTATCGATGGCACAGATAAATTTTGATATTAATATTCGTATTCTTAAATACCGATATATAACTGACGACTGATACCAGCAGCTAGGCGCCGACCGACGCGACGTTGCCGCTCCGCGGGCCTCCGCGCACACCTGTCGTGTGTTTTGGTAAAATAAAAAACTATCGGGGCAAAGTGGGTAAATGGAACAACCATATTATGATCATTTATCATAAAATTCATAAATAACACTTAAAAAATTCCTATAATTATTTATAGTACTTTCGGTAGCCTACTGAGCGGCTAGAACACAGGACTGCCGATATCAGTCCCAGGTTTTGGCAACATTATTTCACAAAATGACATTAACAGCTATCAGTTTACTCCGTCTAAAAAATAAATTTGAAATTTACAAAACCCCTAACACAATTAGCACACCTGAAACGTAATTCAAAAATATTTCAATTTTATGCTTAAATGGCTTACATCATTTTGGAAAAAAGCTGATACTCTTCAAACCTGGACCGATTTTTTCACAAGGAAACTGCCTTTTGAGATTCGTTTGAGAGCTACGATGCCACAGACAGGCAGGCACAGAGACATCGTCAAACTTACAACACCCCTCTTTTTGCGTCGGGGGTTATTTAGAGATATTTTTTTTGGTATTATTTAAGCTTTGATGATTTTGTGATCACATACTGAGTTCACGATATAGTTTTTCTTGCGATAAACAGCACATCCGGTGTAAATAGCACTTAACACACTTACATTCGGCCATACATGCACAGAATATACGTGTAGGTATTTGCTATACACAGTGTGAATACCCATAGCCTCATTTAAGTAATCTTGCAGTCGTACTTAGACAAAACATAGACAAAATAAGAACTTTTATTTTATTGGCCTGGGCTTCTATGGCTAGTTCTACATAGATGTTTTTATAGGACTGCATTGTGTTTATTTATATTTTTTTATTGTAATTTTGAATAATATGAATTTAATAATTTCGAATGTAATGTAATGTTTAGACATAATAATAATATTTGCATGTTACCTAGATAGCTGAAGAGGAGAAGCCATACAATACTAGCCTAAGATCTTCTATGTAACCCTTCTTCATGTGCGAATACATGAATTAGGTATCTTAATTATCTTCCTACTCGTTCTAGATATTTTTTTATTCGAAATTATTAATTTAATGGAGACCTCTGACTGAAGATATCAGAGATATTTTTATAATACCAGATTATTATTTATACGGTGAAGAAAATGATATAGCACACTAAGTAGGTGATCCAGAGACTGTCTTACTAGATATTTATTTGACTCACTTGTAATTTAAGGATCCCATATAAAATCAGTACTATTTATATGAAAACTAATAAAAAAAACGAATTTCCACAGAGGCCATGAAGTCATTCACCTCGGTACTGATTTGCCGAATCACAGGTTCGCTGCCGACTCCGCAGATCTGCGGGGTGCGGGGCGAGCGCGGGGTGCCTCCTCCGCAAATCTGCGAGTGCGGAGTAGCACCGTGCTAATTGTAAGAGTCAGTCAGTACGCGTCTGGCTCTGCGCTTGGCGACACGTTTTTAGGCTGGCACTGCGCTTGAATGTTGTATTAATCTCTTGAATGTAATCTCTTTATACTAGCCGGCAGCGAACCTGTTAAGGTTATTTACACCTAGAATATAATAGGAAGCTAATATCAGCCACTTACCTATAGACGGAATGGTCATAAAATATACTAATTCTTAACGGCTGGTCTATGCTCCTCTTCTTGACCATGTGTGCCGGCTCTATGTGCACCCCTCGGACCACCTGTAACGAAGAAATGAACGATTAAACAACCAACAAATACAGCCTTATATACGTCCCACTGCTGGGCACAGGCCGCACCTCAACTATGTGGTGGAACGAGCCATACTCCAACACGCGGGCTCAGTGCGGATTGTTGGAGAGGTGAATGGCAGTGCAATGATAAATCTTACTGTCAAATGTTATCAAGCCGCCTTTTTAGGCCTCCGACTGACCAGGCATTGACTGGCCTTTGACTGGCCTGTTGGCGCAATGGCAGCGAACCTGCCTTTAGCGCCTAAGGTCGTGGGTTCGATCCCCACACATGACAAATATTTGTGTGACGAACATTTGTATTTGTTGTGTGTCTGGGTGTTATTATCTATATAAGTATGTATTTAGAAATATTTAAGTATGTTTATCAGTCTCTGACGTCCATATTACAAGCTCTGCTTAGTTTGGGGTCATTATTAGATTATCTTGGTGTAAATTGTCCCAGATATTTATTTATTTATTGTTTATTTATAGGCTTAACGACTGGTATCTTGCGACGTCAGCCGGGAGTTGTTTAACGTGCCTTCCGAAGCACGGAGATGCCCGAAAAACACATCACTTAATTTCGGTCGGGGTGGTCACCCATCCATAACCTGACCTGACTGGCCTACTTGCCCTTTTAGGCCTGGTGTACACATTTATTCCGATTGTTATAAATTTTAAAAACTGGAAATTTAACCGCAAATTAAATATTTATATTGAGATTTTGTTTATTTTCAATGAATTATCTAACAACGCAATATTTTCTGATATGAAATAGAAATTAGAAAGAAAACTACTTGGGCGCCTGGAACATCAGACTAATTTTTTGTCTAGTTGCTATTTAATATCCTTTTTGTCTTCGTCGAAAGGTGGAAACTCTTGAAGACGTAGAAAACTTTAGAGTTAGCTCTAACGAGAGATGCCACGAGACGGACCTACTAAACTTATTACTTAAATGAATATGCGCCAGACAACACACCTCTTGTAATGGTCCCGAAGTAGGGATTATTAAATCCCTGTGTTACGAGGTACCACACAAGGAAATAAGCTAGGGGCGTCTCCCAGCACACCCAGACCCGAGTCAATTCAGAAAAGATCGTTTCCTGAATTGACCCGACCGGGAATCGAACCCGGGACACTACGGAAATCGAGGCGAGAAACCGTGCTACAGCATACTACGCCAACCGTGTCGCCAACTTACTTATGTCCTAAGTTAAGCTCAAAACTGACTAACTTCAACATAAGAGGATAGTTCCATACAGGAGCGCTTATGCCTGGGTATAAGCGCTCTGCTCGATGCGGTACCTTATAGATAAAAATGCCTGGGTATAAGCGCTCTGCTCGATGCGGGATTAAATAGCTCTATTGTAACAGATGTTTTATTGTAAGAGTTAATAGGTACCTAGTTTGTATGTACTGACTAACAATTTTTGTTTTTGAATTGTTTAAAATGAATTCTTGTTATTATATTTTTATAAGGTTGGTTTTTTCTCTTTGTTTTATATTCTTTTAGGTTTATTTGTATCAAAATGACACACTGCTTGTACTTTACTAACGCCTGTTGTAAACCCAAAACAAGTTTAAAAGAGTAACTGCTGAGTTTCTCGCCGGGTCTTCTCAGCAAGAAACAACTCCGACGCGGTGGTAGAGTCGCATTATGTCTGTATACTGTTTATTTACATATCCATATTATTATGGTATTTATGTCTATTATTTAGTATATTTTGCTGTAAATTTGACGATTTGAAAGTACTGATACAGTCTATTTGAATAAAGTTATTTGAGTTTGAGTTTGAGTTTGAGTTTCAGGCGCTTGTAACGCTCCCCTTCACCTGAGATGTGCTATGAAGCTATGCTGCGAGGATGTGCAAGCTAAACTATTAAGACCGTTTTCACTAATGCTATCCCAGGCAACACTATCGTTTTAAGTCAGTTCTGTTTAACAGGAGTCATAAGAAACTAGTTGCTGAATTAGACTGCTGTAATAGCTAATAATTAGCTAAGTAAGCGTCTAATCAGAAGTTATTCAAGCAATTGGGGCGCAAAACTGGTAATGGCTGTGTAATAGCAAAGTAACAGATGAATAAGTTCTGAATAATTGTACGACAAGCTGAGTATCATCTGAAGGAAAGCAGTTCGTTCCTTTTAACAAGCATTACAGCACTGTTAGCCAGATGATGAATGAATGATGAATGAACGTTATGCTGTAAATAAGGTAGGAAAATCATTTGTTGGTCAATGTGTTAAATATTTTAATAAGATTCCGCAAACTCTTGTTGAACTGCCTCTTCACCAGTTTAAGTCACAAATTAAAGCTAAGTTAATGAAGAGAGGTTATTATAGTGTTGTGGATTTCTTAAATCTTGGTCATCTTAGGTATAATCTGCTCCTCTGCACACTTGTTTGTTATGACTACTCTGTCAATTCAATTTTTGTGTTAAAAAACAAGATTGAAAAGAGTAACCATCGACTTTCTTGCCGGAGTCTTCTCGATCGGAAACAACCTCCGAACCGGTGGTAGAGTCACATTATGTTTAATTATGATATTTACTATCATAGTATTATTTTATGTAAGTTTATTTTAGTATATTTTTGCTTTTTTTTTTTTTTGTAACTATATGCCTTGTCATAAGTACTTTCTATAAGTCTATATGAATAAAGATATTTTTTACTTTTTACTTTACTTTACTTTAATAAATAAATATGCGCCTGACAGCACACCTCTTGTAATGGTCTCGAATTAGGGATTATTATCCCTGTGTTACGAGGTACCACACAAGGAAATGAGCCAGAGGCGTCTCCCAGCACAGCCAAACCAGAGTCCCTTCAGAAAAGTCGTTTCCTGAATTGACCCGACCGGGAATCGAACCCGTGCTACAGCGCTACTACACCAATCGTATAGTCCTTCAAATTTAGCTTATTTCAGAGATTTTATCAAGAAGTTTATCAAATTATATCTAAATTGACAAATCCGAGCAGAGCGCTCGCGTTTGTATCATGTGACTTTATGTTGACAGGAAATATTAATTTAACTCTTATTTCATGCTTAAAACTAAGTCATTGTATGTGCGCAAGTTTATCGTGTATATATAATACATTTCGTGTCAAATTTGCACGCGCTTCCTGATAATAAAGAAGATTTTTACTATTGTTTTGTTTTTACGAGTGAAATATTTTATGTTTTATATATGTATATTATAAAGGAACGAAGCCGAAATCTACGTATTCTGCACATCATCAGGACCATTTTTTCTTTCTAGACCATACCTGGGAACTCAAATAGTTACCAAGTTATTGAAGGTCAAAGTCAAAAAAAAATCTCAAGATTTTGATGAAACCAAACTTTAATCATTATTCTTAATTTTTGTCCTATGAAACATTATCAAAATGTCTAGTATTTCCTAGAAAAAAGTTGCTTCAGAACGTTCAACTCGCAATGTACATCGTGCGTCTTGATTATACGTAACAGCCACGCACACGCACGAAAGCGCAGGAGCGGTCTGTTTTTAGATTTGAAATGTGCACCTAAAAAAAAATTCCTTTCCTATCAATCATTTATTTTTTCTGTGACTTGATTTAATGGTCTAGTGCGTAGATGTTGGCTTCGGTATGCGTCTTTTTACACCCTGTATATGTTTTATGCAATTGAAAGGTTCAAAAAAATACTTGTGCTATTTCTACAAGAATATTGTACCGATTTCTTCATTAAAACAGAATATTCAAGCATAAAGTTCCACATCATTAAAATAGGTCAGTTATTCATCATGGCGACTCTGATTCTGAATGAAATCTGCTTGCGCAGCGGCTCCTCGTCTTGTGTCTGCATATTAGACTTTATTTGTCCACTTATTAAGTTGTTTCCTGGTTAAAAGTGCTCTGCAGACAACTTCTTCGATAACTGTTCTATAATCACACATATATAACACACTAGCCGCTCACGGTAGACTCTACCGGGTGGAGGCTCTGTATGTCTACGATGAGACTTCGTCTCGTAAACGGCGATCGTTGGGTTCGGAAATTTGTATGCAATTTTTGGTTCCATTTTGAATCACTAAGGTAGCTCTGAAATCACTTACAAAATCGTCAACGCGGTTTTCGCGGATGCTAGCGGCTGTCATTGGCTTATGCCTCCTCCACACGTCGACGGATGCGTCCGTGGACGTCGGCAGATGCGTCCGCAGATGGATCTCCACGAGCCGTCCACATGTCCGATGGCCCATCAGTCTGTGTTAATTCTCGCCAAACGGAACATGGTAAAAAATGGATGTTGAGACTGTAGCTGCTGCATCTGTTTATTTGTATAGTACTTTTAACTACTACTTGAGTGGGCATCGTAGTACAGTTATTAAAAAAAATGGAAAAGACAAAGGTGGTGGATGCTAGCTATACATAGAAACAGAACAGAGTAGGTAGAATAGAGACTAAATAAATTTTTGATTTAGACTTTTCTGATCCATCTTGTCTGGTTTGTTGTTTGCGTTCGCAACTCCGTACTGACTGATGCGTCGTCAGACGTGTGGACAGACATCGGGCATCTCGCTGGAAACCCTTTGATGTGGGCCGAAAAACCGACAACAAACAGATTGGCGGCAGACGCGTCTGCCGACGTTAGATACCTCCCACAGACGCACAATTCTACCCGTCTAAACGACTGCGGACGCATCCGCAGATAACATCGGCAGACGCATCTGTCGACGTGTAGAGCCGGCATTAAACTCATGGTATAGCTTATAGATGTATGGTCAGGCCTCCCCCTGTCACTCCATGTACTTGCGCGCAATAATTACCTACCAGCCGCCGGGTATCCCAAGACTCAATGCCAATTTGACAGCCACTTGCCAAAGTGGCTGTCAAAAGCAGCGTAGAGCATTTGAACACGAACTTTGCGGTTGGACTGGACGCGATGACGTACTGTATGACGTACTGATGAATTTTGAAATCTCTAGAAGTAGTTATGTAATCTGTGGTCATCATCATCCGTGCTGTCTATCCCCTTTGTGAACCCACACTGGTGTGTGAGGTCCCAGGGTCCGCCTTTCTTATTTTCTTGGCCCACTTCGCGCGGTCTTGTGCATCCTCAGTGGTGAGTTTGTTGGCACGCATGTCACCCTTAACGACGTCGAGCCAATGCTTCTTGGGTCGACCTCTTCTACCGGTACCTGGCGGGGGCGGCATAGCCAGACATTTGTTGTCCACGTAGATGAAACTTCATAATAATACAGCTTATACATCAGAATAAGACATAGGCTACAATTAATACATACAGTTAAGTAATCTGTGGTAAGGTGTCTAAACATAAAGGCCGGTATTCACTTCGCTTAGTAGCTAGTGCAGGTGCTTAGTGTTAGTAGAAAACACGTGTGGACAGCGATAGATTAGCGCAAGTGATTAGTAACCTGCTTAGTAAAGCGATTAGAAGCGTGTTCTATTTTTTGCGAGTGGCCTCGTCCCGCGCGCCTCCCATTCCCCTCACTCGCCGCGTGCCTGCCACTAAACACGTCTGGACAGCAGGTGTTAGTCTTTAGCTTTTTGACAAACTTGCATAAAACGGCGAAGTAGACGGAAGATTTCCCATACAAATGTGTGCAGGAGTATGTAAAAATGAATGTCTTTTAAATTGTAAAGACCTTAGGTACAAAATTGAAGATAAAGTAAACACATCCAATAAACAGAATTGGACACTTGCACTACACACCTACACTAATCAAGCGCTCCTACTAGTCACCTGCACACGCACTAAGCAAAGTGAATACCGGCCTTACCATATCAAGTAGGTATGTACCTACATTGAATAACTAAATCGAAGTTAGACTACGTGACAGTACAAATGTTATTTACGTCTGTTACGCACGTGTTAGCTCATGAATAGTAAACACCAATTATTACGGTTGTTCTAATTAAGGCAGTGTTATTCAAGATTTGTTTAGTTTTAAATATGAATGACTTTTTAAAATTCTGAGCACATGAATAGACGTTTGTTACAAATGATGTTAAGTGCGATAAAGGAGACGTACTTAGCTTGTCTTTTACAGAATAAGGCTGTCTGTTACCTTAATAATAAGGCCACCTAAATACGTAACCAATAGGTAACTAGTTAATATCTTAGCTTCTAAGAACGTATCAATCTCGACCGACCTTGCGACAGTTTGTATGAAGCGTTTTGGGTAAGTCCAAAAAATATGTTTTTTTAAATTGCAACATCTCGGGGAGTTTCAGTGCCATCGGAATATTTTTTGCCAAATTTTGAGCGCCAAAAATTTAGTCAAATACCTAATTAGACTCTACTTTATTTAAACCTTAACCAGGCCTCTGTCACTCCAAGTACTTCCGCGCGATTTACCTACCAGTCGCCGGGTTACCCCAAGACCCATTTGACAGTTGGTTGTCAAAAGCCGTGTAGAGAATTGGTACGCCAATCTTGCGGTTGAACTGACGCGATAACGTGCTGTAAGTACCTGCAGAGTACTGACATCTACAGGGTGTCCCGGGTAACCTGTACCAGAGTAAGTTCGTGGTCTGGGGATTTCAGTACCTATCGATTGGACACCATGTACATTCCGCGAATTTTGGTAATTTTCAAGTTATGAGTTTTTTTACGATGATTCAGTGAAAAATAGTAGTATATTTAAATCAAGCAGGAGAAACGCGGGCGAGATGTGCTGCTTTACCGACGCCGCGACGTGCAATTACTTTTGACAGAACGAAGTCTGTCGAGGCAGCTAGAGACAAATAAATATGGTGGGTGAAGGGCGAAAAAAGGCCCTTGAAACTGGCGATTGTGCTTTCAGAATCCGAAAACAACGCAATAAAATAAATAATAATCAAACAAATAAATAGGGCATTCAGTTCTTAATTGCTTCTGCCTTGAATCTGATGCAGTTGATAAGAAGGTTGCAATGTTCACAGCCAATTGGTCTTCAAGATCTCAAGATGTGTCGCGTCACGTGAAGAATTAAAACAAATAAAATGTGGACCTCGTTAAATAGGTTGAAACATTATCATCAGTGTCAATGATGTTTGTTAGATAAACACTTTGTTGACATGTTAGAAGCCTCTGAAAGAAACCCATGAAGACAATTTATCTATAAATACATGTAACAATACAGCATTGACGTTCCACTTTCAAAGTTTAGTGACTTCGGGCAGTAAATGACACAAGAGCAGTGTGTTTTTAATAGGTTTTCGTATGTTGTGCAAGAAAATCGTATCAAAATATTAACATTAATTTTGAACTTTGAATAACTAATCTGGGAAAATTACACCAGGTACATCTTACCCCAAAGTAAACAGAGCTTGTACTATGGGTGTCAGAGACTGATAAACATACTTAAGTATTTTTAAATACATACATATATAGATAATAACACCCAGACACACAACAAACACAAATGTTTGACATGGTCAGGCTTTTCTCTCTTAATATGCATGCTTAATGGATGAGTATTCTGACTTTTGATAAAAACCGTATTAATCTTTAGCCGAATTCAAAAACGACAAAGTGGAGCAAGCCTGAAGTATACCTGTCCCTTTCACATTTAACTATTTTTTTGTTGAGGTGTTATCGAAACACCTCTCAAAAATAGTTCTATTTTTGAGAGGTCGATGTTCAATGTTTCTAAACATTGTTAAAATATTATTTCGAAAGCTTCTAAACTCCCCAAGATTTAAAAAATCTCATTTTTGGACTTGCCCAAAACGCTCCCTACAAACTGCCGCATGCAAATGACGTCATTTGCGATCTATTTCTTTGCGTTCTCCAGAACATTTGTTCGGCAGCTATATTAAATTTTGCGTTTATGAATATGGTTTCCTATTAAAAGTGGCCTTAAATTGTGTATTTTATAGAATGGCATAGTTTTTTGATGTTGTCAAATGGCCTATTTGAAAGGTCAACTTTGGTTGACGTTTTTAGATTCGTGCGTTGGAAGCGTACAGTCAAGGGCAAAGATATAGATACAACTATCATGGCAGTAAGTAAGTACTCGTTTAAAGACCCATCAAATCGTATTCTTCTAAATGCAAGTAAATATCTTCACAATATTCGAAACATAAATATAGACCATAGACCATTAGCATGTACGTAACCATATACGTAAGCAATCGAAAGCACAATATTATGTATTCACTTTAGGGTACATTAATTTGTATACAAGCAACATGTTTATGTATACACAGTATTAATTCGAATTTTATCAAAACAGCTTCGAAATTGTCTGTTTACCAAGTAATGTTTAAAGGTTGTTTACTTATTTATTTACTTTTGTAGTTTTGAACGTTTTCATATCTATAATAATTTAGAAGGTCTGTTGACGGCGCCGGTATGCGACTTCGTACACTATGTAGTGATTATATGCAGACGCAGCCTGTATTTTAGCTATGTCCCTGCCGTAACCATTGTTTTCAGAAGGGATGCCATCATTCTGATGGTGTGGACCCCACAGAAACACCCAGAATAGAATACCGACAAAGAGATAGCATTGCATAGTTACTTTTAACTGTGCGTTGGTACTATAAAAACCACACAACGAATTAGTCTGCGAAGTTACTGTTACGTAATCTACGATAGTTGATTTCAGAATTTATATGCCATTTATAATCACTAGGGGCGCTGTAACGACCCCCCTTCATAAGCCTTCGCCTTGTCGTGGGGTGGCTTAGCAGGCTTAGTAGTTGGTGGCAGGTGGAACCACCGGGAAGCTAAGAGGGCTCACGCATGGCAGTGCGGTGGGGGCCGCGGTGCACAACCGTTTGGAGGAGGTCAGTGATCCGCGGCTGGCCCCCCCTGTGCACTGCGGCTGGCCCCCCCTGTGCACTGCGGCTCGGCGGGGCCGCACCGCGAGAAGCGGCAGCGGATCCACCTTTTAGGTGGATCGTGGTTGCGGACCTAGTAGGGTCCGCGTACGGTGGGAGCCAGCGGGCTTGAGTACGGGGGTGCTTTTGCTCCGCACTTTCACCGCAACGGCGGAAGTACCTGTGTGCTCAAGGTACTTCCGTGGCCTTCCCACTTCATTGGGGGGTCGGCTGGAGGGGGCCCCGATACGGAGAGGCAATGGCGGCGGGACTTTTTAGGGACCCCGCCTCGCCGCTGAAGTGTTGAGGTCGAGTACCGTGGGGTTTTAGTCGGTAGAAGTCCGACATAACCTCGTCGTTCCCCCGGGCGGCGAGGTATCCATGAGGATTTCCCCACGTTAATAAAAAAAAGGGTGGATGACCCAATTATCAGCACTTTAAGAGTTAGTCCTAACTTATGTCCGATAATCACATTGAAAAATACTTTTTCACTCGTTATGGCGAGTTTTCTGGTTTCAATATTCAATCAGTAATATAATATTTAAAAAAAATAGTTTATTTGAATCCATTTTTTTTTGAAAGGCAAGAATAAAAAATGTGATAGTGGTACTGAAATTATATGAAATAAAAATTATATTGGGATCTGACATTGTCATGTCATGTCATGTGTCATCCCAATACAATTTTTTTACGCGAACGACAACGTAAATCCAAAGTGGCAACTCGTGGTAGACGTACAGTATGTCTGCCATGAGCTTACACCGTACACAGGTGCTAGCGTCCGCGTTGAAGTTTTTGTTTTTAATTTCGGTACAGCGCCCCCTAGTGAGTAGAAATGGAACTAAAAATGGCATACTAATCTCCGAAGTCAACTATCGTAGTTTGCGTGACTGAAAGTCGTGGTAGACGTACTGGTTAGTAAGTTACGTTCAAAATTGCGATTTTAAAACCTCTCTGTACATTAAAAATTATCCAAAAACCACTTTATTTTATTGCATGCGATAAATCTTTCCATTCAAAATGTGACGAGCGGAGAAAATGTATTTCCTATTTGCAATACTCATAGGTGTTATCGCGTGTAAGTATTTAGAGACAGTTTACCTAGAAGTAGAAAGATAAAATGATTGCACATCGAAGAAAATCCGTAATGGAGCTGCCATTGTCGCAAAAAGGGCTTTCCTAAGTTGAAATCACGCGGCCCTCCCCCGCACACATGTAAATGTTTAAATATGGACGCAATACGTAATATGAATATGGCACTGTAATTTGGTTGTTCAGTTCAGTACCTGAACCTAGGAGCACGCGTTGTTGGTTCGCAAAAGTACGTTAAGGGCCGCGTCCTTTCAAATAAGACAAGCTCTACCTCCAACTTACGGAAAATCACAAAAAAAACATAACTTTATTAATAGCCCATGATTGAACACAATCTCACCAGATCCAAGTGCCGATATGGTATAAGATGGAACAATAAAGCCTATTTACTCGCTTCTTGAGAGATCGAAGTAATAAATTTATTGCACTTATTTACAGAGCTCTTACATCGTTGGGGAATATTAAAAAGATTTAGGACTTGTGCAAAATGATGTTTGAAATAAACATAATATTAAAAAATACAGGAAAAACTTCCCGATAAGAGAGCTGATTCAATATTACCCTATAGCCGTAGGTAAAAATTGTAATTTTCAAAGTCCTTCCTAAATCTGTTACAGAAATATGGTAATCAAATCAATGTCAGTCGTGAACTTATTTATTGTAAATATTTTCAGGCATCTGCTACTGTGAAGATATAATTACTACCAGAAAATATTCTGCTAAGAAAGGACATCAATTTCAAAGTAAACAGTTTAAATTGGCGACAAACAGACATTATAACACTACAATTATGGAAGTTGACATAAATAATTTATCAACAGACTTCTATGGAAAAGAAAACCCTATACTTAAGATACACAGGAGTCAAGACAACGCACGTATTAAACAGGCTTTAGACGAATTTACAATGAAAAGACGAAAAACAATTACTATTCCATACGCAAATTATATGGAAATCCCAATTAAATCATATACGGCTGAAAGTAACAAAAAACGAGACAACTTTAAACATAGCGATGGCGGTAAGGTCATAAATAACGATATGTACAATTTGCAAAGTAACAATAAATATTACGTAACAGATATATTTCAACCTAATTATAACAAAATAAAGGAAGAAAACTATGTTTATCACGATTACCACGCAGGTTCTCACAACAAGGAAGATAATACAACAAATAAAAAAGACATTCATCTAAACAAATTTCGCAGCAATAGAAATCAAGAGCATTCATATTGGAACGAACAAGATAAAAATCAACGAATGAATTCCTTCAATCAAAATTACTTAGAAAACGAAGACAGCAAAAATGCTGGTTTACAAGAAAATAATCTTTATAAATTGTATAACCAGGATCCCGAATTGTTTGACACAGTGAGAAAACAGACAGAACTGATGGAAAAGCTTCTACAATTATTGGAAGACGAAGAGTTTGCTATAAGAAAAGGTAAAACAAACGATTTTGAAGAGCTTCTAAACGATATTGACATTAAAAAGACAAACTCAAAAGAAATAGATATAGAAGCTCCCAGAATAACCACTGACGCGGTGGAAACAAAAACAACAAAATTATCAACAGTAATGACTATAATTGACGAAACAGAAGTTAGAAACGCATTGAGGAATGATCCTTTAGTGAATAGAATTTTAAAATTAGCAAGTTATAAAAGAAAAAAGTATTTCAAAAGAGCTAGGAAGTTAGTTGAAGAAGATAATGTACAAGAAAGTGCATCCTAGCCCACACAGTGGACAAATAGCTTGAAATGACACTTTGAAAAAATCGTCTTTTTTGGTCTGATTTTGTGCGTCACTGAAAGGCCTTACGGATCTGCAAGTCCGGTATACATTACTTCATACCTTTATCTGGACATGACAAGAACCAGAAACACGATTAACATAAATCGCCTCGATACACTTTAGTTACAAAAAAAATAAGAAATTTCAAATTAATTACCGACATTCGATTTTCAATACGAAACTGCTTCAGAGCGCATCGTGGCCTCGTGGTTCAGCACCCGAATTCAAATCTGGCCAGAACCAAAATCTCTGTGTTCATTGTTAAATATCCGGCTTACTTTCCGTTGACGGAAAACATCGATGAAAAACCAAATCAACCCGAATAACGGCGGAAGGCTCACCGCCTACCACGTTGGGTTCTAATACCATTGGCGAAAAGCGGGCTTCTGAGTGTTTCGTTCACCATGACGACACAGTCACTTGCCTCTGACTACCCCGTTTGGGATAAAGTCGTGATGGTATGTATGTAACTGCTTCAATACGTTGACATCATTATTATTCACAATCGTGAAAAAACATTTTTTCCTCAGAGTTATTTTTAAATTAAATAATTAGTGTTTTGTCGCATTTCCTCGTTATTTCTAAGCGTTGTGATTGGCACGCTGGCGCAGAGCATTACGACTTAAAAGAAATAGAAATTCACGTTCTCGGAAACGTTTCTTCACCCTCCCACCACCCCCTAGAGAGTAATCTGCAAACGTATACAAATGGCGGTAAATTGAAATACTGTCTGAAATGTCAAAGGCCAAAGATAACACCATCGACATAAATGAAATAGACGATGCGAGTGTATGTACTTAAGTGCCAAAAGAGAGTGCAGCGCCACTTTTGAACGCTGCTTAATTTAGTCCATGCTCTACGGATCTAGAATAGAACACCAGAAAACATAATGGAATATATTAGATTTAGAGACTGTCAAAATTAATTAGATTCACATCTATACACGCAGGCGAAGCAGCGGGTGATAAGCTAGTACATATTAACTAGCTTTTCGCCCGTTACTTCGCCTGCGTGAACTTCATCTGCAGAAATTAGGTCCAGATTACATTGAATCTGTATTTATTGTAGCCTATGTGTTATTCTGATGTATAAGCTGTATTAATGTAAAGTTTCATCTACGTGGGCAAGAAATGTCTGGGCATGCCGCCCCCCCGCCAGGTACTGGTAGAGGAGGTCGACCCAAGAAGCGGGGCCACGCGTACATCTATTTCTGTTATAAGCCGCTAACGTCCATACCACGTTGAAAACACCGGTTCTTGTCCGATCACCGAAGTTAAGCAACGTCGGGCGCGGTCAGTACTTGGATGGGTGACCGTCCCAGGCGGCGTGCCGTTGGCTTTTAGCCCAATCTGTTATTGTTTCCGGTGGCTCGACGTCGTCAAGGGTGACATGCGTGCCAACAGACTCGCCACTGAGGATGCACAAGACCGCGCGAAGTGGGCCAAGAAAATAAGAAAGGCGGACCCTGGGACCCCACACACCAGTGTGGGTTCACAACCGGGAAGACCGCACGGATGATGATGATGATGACATGAGTTTCATCTAAATCCGATAAGTAGTTTTTGCGTAAAAGAGAAACATGTATGTTACATATTCACAAACTTTCGCATTTAATATATTAGTAAGATTATAAAGTGGGAAAGTTTCTAACTTTGTTTGTTTGGTTGTTAGTAGGGGGTAATCTCCGGAAATACATATCCGCTCATGAAAGTTCATGAAAACTACACTATTCAGGAGTGACATAGGCTATATTTTATCATGATTAACCAAAAAATTCAGTAAAAAATAATAGTATAAATAAGTCTAGTCGGCAAAAAGTGAGATTGGACACCAGCTGTCAAACATTTGACAGAACGAAGTCTGTCGGGTCAGGGCAGATATACTCATCCATTGTCCAGTCCATTCGTTTATTTTCTCTTTGACCACTCACGCTACTACCGTTTTCTTCTTAGGGTTCCGTACCTCGAAAGGAAAAAACGGAACCCTTATAGGATCACTTTGTTGTCCGTCCCTCTGTCTGTCTGTCAAGACTCTTTTTCTCATTAACGCGTGGAGGTCTCAAGCTGGAATAAATATCAAATACTCAGGTTTACTGTCCCTTGGAGCTGTGAAAAAATCAAACTTCTAAGCCAACGCAATCAAAAGATATAGGTAGCCGTTTATTTATTTGATATAAATTCCAGCTTGATACCTTCACGCGTTCCTGAGAAAAGGGGTCTCGACAGACAGACAGACTTAAAGTGATCCTATAAGGGTTTCGTTTTTTCCTTTCGAGGTACGGAACCCGACAAACCATCAAATCTTTCCTCTTTTTGATATTAGCAGACGGAAAGGTTGCAAAATTAGATTCTAAAGAATGAAACGTAGTGCCACAATTCCTATCCTAACTAGGCGTGGTCCAAATTCGTCCGGACCTGAGTAGGGTGACCTCACCGAAGTTGAAAAATACTGTGTCAGAGCGAGAATCTGATATGCAAAAAACGTTTTTCATTTATTCAAAAACCGATGTAAAACATAAATAAACATACACAAAAGGGTATTTTTAAAAAAAGCAAATCAGTGTATTTTATTAATATGAATAATAATGAATAGTCATAAAACCTTTCTAGAATTTGTGCCTGGTTTTTTGTGTTTTCCTGCATCAGGTGAACATTACTGGATAGATTTCAATAAAATTTTAACTTTCAATTATAAAAGTGCATGACCACGTGGACGAAGTTGCTGGCAACAGGCACAACAAACACAAAAACGCCCTAAGGAAGTTCCTAGGATATCGGTAGATACAGGTGGCTTACAACAAGCCATTGTTCTTCCTAAGTAAAAGAAGGGAAAGGTAAAGAATAATTCCTTTGGGACGTTAACACAACCTAATAAAAATAAAACGGTGCCAGAGTGAAAGCCAGGGTCTTATTCATCATCATAGGCCTATCATAGCCCACTGCTGGACTTAGGCCTCCCCCAATGCGCGCATTGGCGCCCTATCCTCAGCTTGATGAATCCAGTTTCTGCCAGCAACCTTTCGCAAGTCATCACCCCACCTCTCCAGGGGGCGTCCTACACTACGTTTGCCGATACGCGGTCTCCACCGGGTCAGGGTCTTATTCCAACAATCCCTTATAACTTGTCAAATTATTTCTTTTTTATGTATTAAGGAGCAAACGAGCAGGAAGGTCATCTAATGGAAAGTGATCACCTCCGCCCATGGACAACTGCTGAGACTAGCGAGCAATTTTTTATTTTGAGCTTTCATTTCCAGCCAGCTAGCGGTTACCTGGCTTTAACGTATCTTCTAGGTTGGATATTTATTGACGAAATCACTCCCTGCATTCAGTTTTGGGAATTAAACTTGACTAGATATTAGCGATTGTATTAAGACCACTAGGGCCGTATTAAAATCCCCCGCCACCCTGGCAGCGCAACCGTTTACGGCACTAAAATGCTCACCTTACGTTTTAGTCTATACAGTGAAAGTGGCTAAAAATTGTAATACGGCCCCTGTTGACTTCTTATAGCCGCGAATAAAGCTGACGAAAATGAGAAGACCGTTTAGTTCTCTTAGAAATATTTTAATGCATTTAGTAAGGCAGGATATTAAGATAATAAAAATAATATTACCTGCACAAACAAAAAATACAATAAATATTTATAAAATCAACCCAATTCGTCAGTAATCCAAAATATCCATCTTTTTAAAACAATCATGGTCAACCTCCAATTTGACCTTTCCTGAGATTTGCGAAACCACTCCTTTACAATGAACTTTGATTCCATTGTACAGTCGGCGGCATCAAACCGAATACCTATAGAATGAACATTGATCTACTTTTTGGAAACTCGAATTAAACACGATTTCATAGTAGATCCATTTATTCAGAACTAGTCAACTTAGAAGCGCGGTAAAACAAAGTGTAAGCAGTCCGTCTCACTCTATGACAGCTGTCACTCCTTAATGCCACAGACAATAAATAGGTAGCGTAGTATGCATCGATTAGAAAAAATGTCGATTCACAATATACTATTTTTAGAATAATATCCTGGATTCTTCTGTTTATAGTGGAAATACACGATCTGTAAAATCACTTAGATTTTGCACAAAGGTAAATTTTTTTTCTCTGATTTAGATAAAACTATTTATCTTTCGCACTGCCTGTAATGTTTTTGTGTGGCCTGTGTGACTGAACAAAATCTGTACTTGAGTACAGATCTGAGTGACGTTTTTGTATGTACTGACGTTTTCAAATGCTTGAGTATGATTCTAGAATACGGGCCTTAGTCTGCCATTTGTCCTATGTTATAACTTGGATATTAATTCTGTTATCCCAGGTCCTCTGCTAAGCAACGCTGTTTCTCCTGCATATCAATGATATGTCAACTGATGGCATTCATTGCCATGCGGATGATAACCACGGAGATGCCTTTTACATAGGCCTAACTATCCGTTGTACCACTGAGAAGGAAAGATAAAGCCACCAATTTAGCCCTAAATTAATCGTAGCCCTAGTGTAGGTATACTACTGTATAAACAGACTTCGTAGATTTCGTCCGAGAGCGGACAGTAAGGGCACAAATTAGACATGCGCGGCGCTCTGACAGATAGCCCGCTTAGAACAACACGCCATTTTTGACGCACGCACACAGAGACATGAGTTTACTAGTGAAGTCAGTGAGCTTCGGTGAGTCGGAAAGTCCCACTGTCGCGAATGTTTTTGTTTTTGTCGAACTTGGTGCAATTTTGTTCTTGGCCGGTTCTGTCAAGTAGGTATAACTTACTTACTTCATTTTAAAAATTCAGAGCGAATATAGTAGTAGCCTTAGGCGGTTCACGCAAGTTCAGGAAAAAGGTGCGAGTGGTCCTTCTGTAAACTCTTTATTTTGTGGTAAGGGGCAGTAGAATGTAAATGAATAAATATGCACCAGACAACACACCACTTGTTATGGTCTTGAAGTAGGGATAAATATCCCTGTGCCACGACATACCAGACAGGGAATTAAGCCAGGAGTCTCCAAGCACAAATCGTTTCCTAATTTGACTCGACCGGGTATCAAACCCGGGACTACGTAAGTCAAGGCGAGAAATAGTTCTAAATCGTGCAGTCTAATTTCTAGAATGGAATACGATTATTTGCTTTAATTATAGCACAATGCTAGTAGGTCTATTGATATAATGTTTCTTGAAGTCTATACTATAAAAAGAGGAAAGATTTGATTGTTTGTATTTTTGTTGTTTGTATTGAATAGGCTCCAAAACTACTAATCCGATCGTAAAAATTATTTCACTAACAGGAAGCTTATTTCTATTCAGGAGTGAAATAGGCTATTTTTTATTGCGATTAAACAAAAAACCCAGTGAAAAATTATAGTATATGTAAATTAAGTCTGAGTCTCAAAGCGGGCAAGATGTGATAATGGACACAAGCTCTCAAACATTTAAGAAGTCTGTCTGTAGGTACGTCTACCACGCACGAGTTGCCACTTTAAATTTACATTATCGTTCGCGTAAAAAATGTATTGGGATTTGACATTGTCATGTCATGTCAATTTTTTTACGCGAACGATAACGTAAATTAAAAACTCGTGGTAGACCCACTAGGTTGCCGTCAAGGTTGAACGGAACACTCAGAAGCCCACTTTTCACCAATGGTATCGGAACCCAACGTGGTTAGGTGGTGAGCCTTCCGTCGTTTTCCGGGTTGGTTTGGTTTTTTATCGATGTTTTCCATCACCAGAGAGTTAGTCGGAAATTAAACAATGAACACAAAGATTTTGGTTCTGGCCAGATTTGAACTCGGGACCACACGATCCGCGTTCCGAGTTGGAGTGCTTAACCACTAGGCCACGACGCTCTGACATATTACATAATATAATTAACTTATTTACTAACACACGTAAGGTATATCGGCGACGTGCGACGCATCGTGGTGTCCGGTAACCGACCTCGAAAGCGGCCGGTGAATGAAACCTGTCGGCCAAAACTCCTCCTTCATGTAGTTGACTGTACACAATGTATCCTAGCCATATCTCTGTTAACTGAAACGGGATTGGAATGTGTCTAAAATAGAAATCAAAGGGAAAAATGTTTTTATTTTCAGCTCATTGTTCTGTGTCGTGCTGATGTTTTTTACATCGGTATTTCCAGATTTAATTTTTCAGATCGCACTGAGCTATTACAATCGCTTATATCCATAATCATTCCAGCTTAGAATAATAACGTATAGAAGGATAGTCTTCATCCAACCGCCCCTTCAGAAATGATGCACTAATCCGATCCACACATGCGTGACTATTACTTGCTTACGTGCGGCGCGCTTTGACAGTGAACATTGCGGAGCTGTAATGTACACTGCAAAGCGGTCCGTTTGGAGCCATTTCTGGCTCCAATTAAGGTGCTTCAAAATGGGCGCGCGGACTTGCTTTTGATATGTAATTATTCTAAGCATTCCAGTCAAGTTTAATATCTAAACTGATATCCAGCCTATGATGCGTTAGTGCCAGGTAACCGCTGACTGGCTGCAAATGAAGATTCAAAGATTTATTGCGAACTAGCTTCCGCCCGCGGCGTCGCCCGCGTGAACTTCTCTTCTGCAACATACATACATAAAATCTTTATAAATTGTAGCGTATGTGTTATTCTGATGTATAAGCTGTTAAACTGTAAAGTTTCATCTGAATCCGTTCAGTGGTTTTTGCGTGAAAGAGTAAGAAACATACACACATATTACATACATACATACAAACTCTCGCATTTATAATATTAGTAAGATTGAGTGTACTTACCTACATAATGTGGTCTTATTGTAATATTTGTAATACATTGAACTTAACACCTTAATTTCCCATTTAAAAGAATAACGAATTTAAAGATCATGTGATCGCTCGCTAATAGTGTAAGGCATGAACTTGATAAGAATCGTTAAATCTCAGAAACAGTGTCTCTTAGGAAAAAAAGTATATGGACAATTTTGATAGCGAATTATCTGATCTACAATTCTGTCCAATAGCTAAATTTTGTTATTAAACTTACCGTTTTACTAAAAATCGCGAAAAATCGTTTTTGTGACCTTTGACCCAGAATTAAAAAAAATCCACGTGACGGATCCATTTATGATAGGGTTTTGAACAATCCTTCCAAATTTGAGCTGGGTGCGAATTATTGTAACCTCGGATCAACTCGGATGCCGAAATTGACCGGAATATATATTTCTATTTTTATCCCGTTTCGTGGCCTTATATTTATTTAATTTTTTACACGCCGAATATCGGAAAAACATGTTGTTACCTACGTCAAATTATAACACATCTAAATGCATCATTACCTACGTGTTATGTTCCAAATGTTTACGTAAATAAATATTCCTAATCTTTATCTGATTATTGGAAAAATATCTTCATTCGTGAAAAAGAAACGAAAGGTTGTTTAATAACAGAAATCTTAGAAGCGACGTTGTTTGTGGCTGTACCTAAAATAAGTCATTCATTTGTTTTTTCATACAAAGTAACATAACTATTATCGGAAGGACTGACCCTTATCCGTCCGGGGGAACGCGTAGAAGGCTTCGTGCTACTTACCGTGCTCCCCCACTATGGACGATGAGAGGGAGTAGTAGGGTTTTTAGTCGGTAGGCCACTGGGCGGTTTCCTTTAATAGGAAGTCCCCCCAGTGGAGAGTCCGACATAACCCATCCGCCCCCCGGTGGACGGGTATGCGTAAGGCATTTCCCCTACTTAAAAAAAAAAAAAAAGGACTGACCCTTATATGTAAGATATTAATGAAAGGATGAAACATTAAGATACCGACAAGACGAAATCAACTCCAAAAAGCATCCGAGCTCTGTTCAGATGTGTGAGTGTTGTAGGACACGCAAAACACACACTTACACCTTAGCCATAAATAACATTTTCGAAAAGCGACCTTAACGCGCTAAGATAGTCTTTCATTTTTAATGCAAGCACTTGGTGGTTACGACATCAAATGTGACATTGTGTAATTGACAAAAACGAATCATCGAGTGTCAGTTCGAGTGCTAAGTTTGTTTCTAGCACTTTTATATTCAGACACTTTTTAGGCGTTCTGGGCCTTTGCTTTGTACAATAAAGAATATTATATA
Source organism: Udea olivalis (assembly GCA_947369235.1). Classification (NCBI taxonomy): domain Eukaryota; kingdom Metazoa; phylum Arthropoda; class Insecta; order Lepidoptera; family Crambidae; genus Udea; species Udea olivalis. The sequence continues at coordinate 9,515,309 of OX376367.1, read as the reverse complement.
TATATATCTATCTATCTATCTATCTTGGGTATTTAAATTAAGCAATAAGCAAGTGTACATTTTTCGTGAAAGTGATACTTAAAAAAGTTTTTTATACGAATAAATGAAAATATTAAGAGCGTCGCGTGGCAGTACTCGAACTCAGATCTTGGATCGTGTGGTCCCGAGTTCAAATCTGGCCAGAACCAAAAATCTTTGTGTTCATTGTTAAATATCCGACTTAACTCTCCGGTAATGGAAAACATCGATAACAAACCAAATCAACCCGGATAACGGCGGAAGTCTCACCACCTACCACGTTGGGTTCCAATACCATTGGTGAAAAGTGGGCTTCTAAGTGTTTGTTCACCATGACGACACACTTGCATCTGACTACCCCGTTTGGGATAAAGTCGTGCTGGTATGTATGAACATATGAACATATTATGTATGTGCAAAAATACTAGTACAGAAACATTAAATTCATTATTAGAACCAGATCGCGAGATTTGAGCTCACAGTTTCATATGATAGGTATTAAACAATGTCTTATATAATACATTAAATAACTTAACAAATCACTTTCAAAGTGAAAGTGTTTGACGCCGAAATAAGACTGACCTATGACCGCGGAGTTTAAGGTTAAACTAAATAAAATTTATTCAAACGTATAAATTATAATAATTATGCAATTCTATCTAATAGATAAAAACCCTGACTATAAAGCGGCCCTCTTCTGTACCTACTTATATTAAAAAGAGGAAAGATTGGTATTTTTAATGTTAGTCTATGCTTACTAATATTATAGCTAAGATTAGACTTTGTTTGCATTGAATAGTCTCCGAAACAACTGAACTGATTAATATAGTAGGAACGCTAAAATACCATATTTACGTTGAAACTAATTATTAATGTCTCGTTACTGGTTACAAGAACTTTTGAGACAAAATAAACTGGTACCCACAGCCACAAAATTTGGGTGTTTGATAATATTGAGCATTTCTAAGAACTAAAATTTGAAAAATTTATAAATACTCTTTTTTATGCTGTGTAAAAAATACTTTTTTAAGATTTATAAAAATGTGGCAACCCTAGGAGTGTTCCTCCTCACATTCTAACACTGTTGTGTTCCCAGTGTTATTAGAATACTTTTTGACTGCTTATTTTCGGGCGGTAAGCATGATTTCGATATTGTAGAAAAAATGTTAAGAGCAATAGAACATTCTGAATGCACCTTAGTAATAAGTTCATATTTAATTATTGCCTAAGACATTATGTTTGCTAAGAATCTACCTATTTCAAAAATTGCTTTGTTGTCCATAATGATTGAAGTGAATTATTCAAATTGCATAATGGTCTGGCAAAGACAATCTTATTGATACAGCCAGCGACATACAAAGCTGAATGCTAATGTCCGTTCTTTGGCTGTATAAGAAAGTTTGCATAACCACTAACCAGTTTGACATTTAACCTCATCTTCCTATTTATAATCTGTGCCCGTTTCGCGCCAATAAACAGCTGACGATAATTATCTTTTTGTTATCACACCTTTGTGGCTTTGTACCCACATTAGAGGTTATGTCATAATAATTGATGATGACTAGAATCAAATGATTCAACTATGTTTTAAGTCTAGGCTACACATTTGTCTGTGTGTTACGTTCTCATGCCTAGACCGCGGAATCGATTTCTATGAATTTTCATATACATAAAGTTAGACTAGCTTTCCACCCGCGGCATTGCCCGCGTGGACTACACAAATTTAACTGCTGTAAAGGTGCTAGCTTTAAAAAATAAATTTCTGATTATGATAAGTACAAATATATCTATTTATTGCGGCAGTTAATATGTCATGAGAAGCATTGTTACAATCTAAGTACGTCTTAATTCGAATATTGTGGATGTTCTCGACTCAAAAATTAAAGAACGCATCGAAATAAGGATTTTGAGTCACAATCCTTATTTCGATGCGTGCTTCAATTTGAGGTAAGTAATAATTGTTCTTATCAAGTGCAAAACAAAGGTACACATTCATCCTCTATTTCAACGCCTTCAAGTCTAATTTCCGCGATAAAAGGTACTTTTCTCCAGCTCCAGTCTATTTCTGTACCAAATTTCATTGATATCGTTTCAGTGGTTTAGGCATGAAAGCGTAACAGACATACAGACAGACAGAGTTACTTTCGCTTTTATAGCATTAGTAATTTATAAAATATAAATATATATTTTTATTGGTTATGTATGGTGTTCCTTTCGCCAATTTACATTTTTACAATACGCTGCCAACATGATTTCTGCTTCGCCCAGTGGTTGACTGGTAGAGAAGGCCATTAGGCATTAAGTCCGCCAATTTTGGTTCTCTTTGTGCAATAAAGAATGAATAAATTTACAGCATTAGTAAAGATTTGTGGCATCAAAACCTACTATTCTAGGGTTATTATTTCGTAAACCGTTGAATTTAGAAATGGCAACACTTAATTGTTTGTTTTTATGCTTAAAACACACTATATTTTCAGCACAGAAACAAACCTCCAGTGTTGCAATCAACCAAAAACATCTACCCGGTTCTTACCACTAAGCTACCAAAATCAGCGTTTTTTTTCGCGCGCGTGCTAGAAAACACTAAACTTATCCATACTATTTCTATATTTGTAGGTCCAAATCACATTTTTATTCACTAGTTACCGTCACTCCGTTGTTCGTTGTCCGTTGGGCGAAGCATATCGATAAAGTGTTATTAAAGCTAGAGAGTGATTTCTTTCAGGCATACGTTGAGTTCTTGAGGGTTGTTAAAATTTACTAAGGGGGTCACCTATCCTATTAATTTACTGAAGGGGAAAGTTTGTATGGTTTGTACTTAAATTTCCATCATTTGTTGACTTTTTAAACAATGTATCATCTCTTAAGAAGATATGTGTGGAGGTTAGTTTCAACTGTATTGTCTATGCCAAGTTTTTATTACGTGTTTGCTTGTAATTTACTACATTATTGATAGAATATATTTTAATGAGTCACGGATATTCGTGCTCAACTACGTAAGGTCGTCAGGTTAGGATGTCTAACGATAAACCACGTCTGTACGAGTATGTTTTTGTTGAAGCAATTCATTTTAATAACCCTTAGTGGTCATCGGAAAACTTATATGTTAATAAAATTGATAACAATGAAAACTTACATAAATGATGAGAAAAACATTATCCTCCGTCTGACGCAGCCAGAGTGCCGAGTGCGAGTTGCAGTGAGAGAAGTGAATAACTTCACCATCGCGTTTGCGAGAAAAAAAACGCGAATTTGTATGGTATCGAGTCAACGCCATCTAGCGGCCTTAATGTTGCCCGAATTAGCCGCTAGATGGCGCTGACTCGATTCCATAGTAATTGACATTTACGTGCTCGCAAAACGCGATGGTGAAGTCATTCGCTTCTCTCACTGCAACTCGCACTCGGCACTCTGGTAATTAGTGGGTTTAGGGGTAGCTTAAGTTTTGAAATTATGGACTCTCATTTCATCATGAAGTTGTAATGTAAAATGTATCAGACGATATCAAAAAAAAATGACAGAACTTTAGAAACATCATGTCTTTAACCGGATAGGATAGCACGAAATCCTCTCAAAGTTTGAGTAAAACTAGGCTAACGACTAGATCGTTCCGGGATAAATATCGTTTTATTTGGCTAAATGACGTCTGTTGAAAATAAAAATTTAGCAAAGTCACTAAAGAATTCAAATACGAATATTTCTTCAATCAAATAATATCGAACAATTAAAACAATTTTAACACAACTGAAGTTATTAAAATGAACCTAAAACTAAAAACCTTAAAAAATATAATTTAATAACTAAAATACATTATTAAAAGAAGTGGTCCGTGGGGTCCTAGCGCTATAAGGCTTTTTAAGGAAATAACAAAAAGGTTAGTCGACATCACAGGAGACCGAAGAGCTGGCAGCTACCTCGGACAAAGAATTAGTCTAGCTATTCAAAGAGGGAACGCTGCCAGTATCTTCGGAACCTTGCCTAAAAGGACTTCTTTTATAAAAATTATGTGCTTTTTTTCACATTTTACCCACTAATAATTCGTTTAAAAATTACATTAAAGGCAAGTTTCGGATTTTTTTATGATAGAGTAAAGTACATCCTATCACGTAACAAATTAGCACAGGTCCTAGAGAATATCCTTAAGCGTATCATATATTTTTTATTACACCTAAACCATTATATATATATATATATATGCGCCAGACAACACACCTCTTGTAATGGTCTCGAAGTAGGGATTAATAACCCTGTGTTACGAGGTACCACACAAGGAAATCAGCCAGGGGCGCCTCCCAGCACACCCAGACCCGAGGCAATTCAGAAAAGATCGTTTCCTGAATTGACCCGACCGGGAATCGAACCCGGGACACTAAGGAAATCGAGGCGAGAAACCGTGCTACAGCGCACAACGCCCATCGTGTATATTGGAATCGAAAAAAGGGTTTTCCGAGCAATCTGCAATAACGACGCCTTAAAACGACCTCGGCATCGGTCATCTAACAAATTGTATTTTAACTAATCATTTTCAATGGTAAGAACGAGCTAGTGGAATACGACGGTGTTACGATTTTGGCGTTATTATACTCGTAGGTGAAGTTATTCACTTCTCTCACTGCAACTCGCACTCGGCACTCTGTGACCGACGGCTCGACTCTAATAGTGCTCAACGAAAATGTTGATTACTTTTTAGTTGCAACAAAACTTCTTACTACTTATGTATGTCGAGATAAGGATCGAACCTGGCAAATTTCGTTAGTGTACTTCACGTTATAATATAAGCCATGTCGTTTTCAAAAGTTACAAAGCAAACGCATATTTCGAAAGAAGTATTTTCACAAATATTTGAGTTTCGATACCAGCTATGGTACGGAGGGCAAGCTGCATTGTTAAAATGGTATAAATACAATTAAATTCTACTTAAGGTGAAGGAAAAAAAAAAAAACTTAAGGTGTTTTATTTTTAGCATTATAACAATGCACTAATTTTCATCCAAAGATGAGACTTTGTCTTATATCTTAGACAACAACGTTGGCTTAGAAAGTAAAATACACTAGATAAATACGCCTGCCCTCCGATTCAGAACAAAGTTATCGACCGATTCGGTTATTTTCTTTAATTTTTAATTCTATTTTTTAGTATGTTGAGCGTCTATGTACTTATATTTTTTGATTCACGAGAACGAAAGCTGGCCACCGCTGCCGCCAGGCGAGTAATTTACTAGAATTGAAACAAGTTTACAGAATCGGTCGATAACTTCGTTCTGAATCGGGTGGCTGGTCTGGTAATGCCTCGATAGCTCAGTTGGAAGAGCAGCCACCTGCATTGTGAAAAAAGCGGGAAGTCAGGTAGTTCCTTCCTTTTAATTTAAACTTCTTACCCACTGTAAATAATATACAAGATGGTTTCTGGCTTTTCTCTATCTGAAGTTGTCCATACTTAGAGGCGAACGCTTAGATTGCGTGCATGTAACAATTAAATTGATCTATCCACATTAGTCATTGTTTCGTCACAAGTACGCAGAAATTAAAAATGTCTTCTCTGATTTGCATTCCTTTCCACTCTGGTTCACGCCTTAATAGAGCACGCATGAATAGACGTTCTTTAGAAATTGATTAGGTAATATACATTTGCATACATCATTTATAGGTATGTCGCAAGATAATAGAGAGAATTCTGTGTCTGAGTACTTGAACCAAAAACGAACAATTTGAATGAATTTTATGTTTCTAGTGTTATCTGTTAATTTGTATTACTAATGATGAATCAATTTATTTATATGTTATTTAATTTTGTTTTTTTGTGTTCTTTTTTAAAATGAAATTATTAATTGTTTAATCTTTTATAATTTTTATGTTTGCACGTCTTGATAAATAGATAAAATGTGTGTACAACTATCTTTATGAACATCATGTAGTCCACCATATTTCTGCAAATAAATATTCTAATTCTAATTCTAAAAAAAAACGGAATTTCGCGACAATCCTAGGAAGAATGCGAAATACAGAAATTAGGAATCTGACATTTAATGTCGCTATAATCCCGGTAATTTTCAGGTAGATCGCGATATTACGGCTCGTCTGAGGAAAGTCGCGAAGTTGATTGGCTGATACATTATGACAGTTGCGCTGGTTGGACAAGGCTCTATTTGGCATTTTATGCAATGGAGTTATGTTCATACAGCGTCAAGGAGATTCTAGAAGCGGGGAAAATCAGTATATATGTATATCCTAATCTCTTGCCTTCTTTTTACTTCTCCTTTTCTGTTTATTTATATTTTTATTTTCTCTTCCTGATCTCTTTTTGTTATTGGTGGGTGTAATTACGGATACTTTATTTTATTGTTATTTATTTGTCTTTCATTTGTGGGACATCATTGGATGTGCAGAAAAAATGTGTAGATTTTTTTTTGTCTTTTGTTTTTTGAGTGAATCAATATTTGCTAGAATATCTTTCAATTTAGTAGTTATCTCCAAACAAAGTCGATCAAATATTGACAATCTTGGGAAAGTTTTATTTTTGCATTTATTCATCAATGCACTTTTTTCCACACAAAGATAGCAACTAAAAAAAACCCTAGCTAGCATCGGGTCGAATTTTTCTAGTTTCTATTTTTGTGTGGAAAGTAGCCGAGTTATGTGTTTTGTACTCCTCAATAGGTTTGACTTTTGATTTACGTCGATTTGTTGACTTTCAGTTGATTGCTCTGTTTGCTTATCTTGCGGTTTCGACATAATTCGGAAAGGATCAGTCAGTGCAATAACTTTGAAATAAGGTCAGTTGGTTTAGAACTACCCTAAACAAATCGACATTAATTGCGTAATTCTGAATTAATAAGGTTCCTACATAACATACCATCGCGACTTTATGCCAAACGGGGTAGTCAGAGGCAAGTGACTGTTGCCGTCATGGTGAACGGAACACTCAGAAGCCCACTTTTCACCATGACGGCAATAGTCACTTGCTTCTGACTACCCCGTTTGGGATAATCGTGATGGTATTATGTATGTGGCCAGCTCAGGGTCGTAGACAAAATGTTTTTTTATAACCATCACGTAAAAATGGTTTACATAAGTAATTTGGCGATTAACATTAAAAGTGTTAATTAATAAAGAACCATCCATATCACCAGTTTTTAAATTAATACGCGATAATTTTAGCTTATATTGCTTCAAAGATGGTGACCTAGTGACCATCTAAGTTAGCCAATAGTGATGTCCTTTTTTGTATAGAGTCGAGTATTTGGAAATCTATTTGAATATGAAGAAACCTTGCTATACCTACGTCTTGTGTAAACCTACTTACATGTTTATGCGAATATAAGTATAGGCTCTGGTTCGAGTTCGCATTGCACAATATTGTCACCGAGGTTATTGCTTTACACATTAGTGATCTCTGTGCATAGAACAGAAGTTATTTTATTAAACATTGCCTAAAGAACGAATCTTCAAATGTTCAAATCTCTCACCTTTCCACTCCCGTACCATGCGTGCTGGACTACGGCGTCATCCACACACGATTCAACAGTTGTTGGCCCGAACTAAAAGGTTCGGTGACTCGTTCCACGTCTGAATTGTACGACAAAACAATTCAGACGTGGAACGCTCTATCAGCACATGTGTTTCCTTCCTCTTATAGACCCGGGTTCTTCAAGCGGGGCGTGAAAAGGCATTTCTGCAGGCCTTCAAGGTGAGGATGGCCAGCCCAGTGATTCGTTTCGATGACTGGGCTTGTCAACCTCATATCTGGACCTCACGGCCGCTTTCCATCAGGTGGAATGAGGTCATCTTGACGGGCAATATAAAAAAAAAAACTTTACATATTACATGCTTATGAAATAGCGCAAAACCTGAAATTAGTTTGTCCTCAGCAAAAGCAGCATTGATACATCGATAATAAGAAATGTAAGTCTTAATCGGTCAAAGAGCAATGGAGCAGGTAACGCCGTATAAATATCTAGGATTAACAATTGATAAACATTTTAGTTGGCATTTACATATAAATAATGTATGTGCAAAGCTCCGAACAATATTAGGTAAATTACACAATTTAAAATATCGCAGCTTTCATACTTTAAGGGCACAATTCGAAAAACATGATTGTTGGGAAAACGCGTTTAAAGATTTTTGAGCCCCTGTATTTTCACAATATCGGTCATAAATAAATTAAACTATTCATAGCAAAATTGAAACAAACACAATTGAACGGCTGCGCGAGCGGTCCTCCTTCCTCAACTACAGGCACGACACTAAAATTGCTCCTTGTATCGCGGAAACTGAGACGCTTCACTCGGAAATGTGAAAGAGACACAAATAGTTTTCGCGGCTCAACAGTATGCTCTGACTCTTTCTGTCAAGAGAATCGTGTACACGTGTTAATTTTGTGCCCATATATTATTAAAACTCGAAATCTCAAAATTTTGAGATGTACCCCTATAGGAGGTAAGATGCGATTTATGGTCAGTAAGAATATTTTGTTCATGCTGTACTTTGCATTGGCCGATGCTACAATAACCTACGGTCTGGGCGCGTACAGACTCACTTTCCCTTCACATTTAAATGAAATTAGACAACTGCAATTTAGAATGTTAACTCCTAATCAATACCTGTACTAAAAAGTCACTGAGAATTATGAACTATTACATATTTGGCATATGTAAAATCCTACCCGTTGAATATGAAGTCAAACTGGCACTAGTACTTGAACAGCAACACGTAAGCGAATTTAAGGAGAAGAGAGCTCATACGTACCCTACCCGTTTATGGAAGAAAAATAAATAAGTTATTCCAAATTTAAATAACTACTTTGGAAAACGAGAACGACGATGGCTAGTACCAACTCTTAATAACGAACTGCCAGCGGACATACTCGTAGTACAAGATGCTACATCTGCCTCTAGAAACAGTCTAAGTCAAAAAAATTGTACACTGTATGGCAATCAAGGTTTTTATTGCTTTGCCCGAATACTTGCGCGCACTGAATGGAAAGCAATTTGGATCTCAGTTGGATATTTTTTTAATCGAGAATTGTTTTTATTCCACTAGGGAGTTTCTAGACCATAACAATGTTAATTAATATATTCCATATTTGACCTAAAAAGCTTTGATTGAAATATTGTATAAGATTATTTTCACATTTTAACTCTAATTGTATTTTTTTGTATGATATTGTAACATTTCTATGCCTGTAAAGAGGTAAATATGCTGCGCCAATACGAGTACCAATTTGTCCCAACATCATATTATTGTACCATATTCTATGAAATAAATCATTCATTCATTCATTCATTCTAAAATGGAGACTCAAAAAGCACTACCGGTCGCTGTGTCCGTGACGTTTACTGTTTAATAACTGAACTGAATACCCAACTGTAGCTTGTCATCCGTCACCCGTTGTGCCTTTTGTGTGTAATTATTGCTTGTTGTTAGATATAGTTTTTAATGGTTCCTATTGCCAATATGCAAGCTTAGCTTAGTTTACTTATAGATATGAGTTAGGTACTATTATGTTATATGAGCTACTGTTATGTATCTAATATGTGAAGAGTGTTTGTTTTGAAAAAAAAAAAAAAAAGCGTATTGTGTTTTTGTTGTGTGTCTGGGTGTTATTATCTATTTAAGTATCTATGTAAATATATAAGTATGTTTATCAGTCTCTGACGCCCATATTACAAGCTCTGCTTAGTTTGGGGTCAGATGATCTTGGTGTGAATTGTCCCAGATATTTATTTATTTATTATGTTGGTGTAGGTCCATAAAAACAGTACTTACGTTCTCAAATCTCATTTTTATCTATCCCATTTAAAAAACACTATGATTAAAGAGGTTTTTTAACGTTGCATTTTTATTCACTGGTAAATCGTAACACTTAACCTAGTCCTGCACGAACTAATCGAGATAACCTCAAGTTTTCAAGATCATTTGATATATTTTCTCCAAAACAAATCGATTGACCTTACGTTATTTCCGGATCTCTGTAATTGGTTGAATTTCAACTTAAATCCAAAGTCACTGCCATGACTGTTCAATCATTGCAAGGTTAATTTGCTATTTTCACTTATGCTACATCTGCCTCTAGAAACAGTCTAAGTCAAAAAAATTGTACACTGTATGGCAATCAAGGTTTTTATTGCTTTGCCCGAATACTTGCGCGCACTGAATGGAAAGCAATTTGGATCTCAGTTGGATATTTTTTTAATCGAGAATTGTTTTTATTCCACTAGGGAGTTTCTAGACCATAACAATGTTAATTAATATATTCCATATTTGACCTAAAAAGCTTTGATTGAAATATTGTATAAGATTATTTTCACATTTTAACTCTAATTGTATTTTTTTGTATGATATTGTAACATTTCTATGCCTGTAAAGAGGTAAATATGCTGCGCCAATACGAGTACCAATTTGTCCCAACATCATATTATTGTACCATATTCTATGAAATAAATCATTCATTCATTCATTCATTCTAAAATGGAGACTCAAAAAGCACTACCGGTCGCTGTGTCCGTGACGTTTACTGTTTAATAACTGAACTGAATACCCAACTGTAGCTTGTCATCCGTCACCCGTTGTGCCTTTTGTGTGTAATTATTGCTTGTTGTTAGATATAGTTTTTAATGGTTCCTATTGCCAATATGCAAGCTTAGCTTAGTTTACTTATAGATATGAGTTAGGTACTATTATGTTATATGAGCTACTGTTATGTATCTAATATGTGAAGAGTGTTTGTTTTGAAAAAAAAAAAAAAAAGCGTATTGTGTTTTTGTTGTGTGTCTGGGTGTTATTATCTATTTAAGTATCTATGTAAATATATAAGTATGTTTATCAGTCTCTGACGCCCATATTACAAGCTCTGCTTAGTTTGGGGTCAGATGATCTTGGTGTGAATTGTCCCAGATATTTATTTATTTATTATGTTGGTGTAGGTCCATAAAAACAGTACTTACGTTCTCAAATCTCATTTTTATCTATCCCATTTAAAAAACACTATGATTAAAGAGGTTTTTTAACGTTGCATTTTTATTCACTGGTAAATCGTAACACTTAACCTAGTCCTGCACGAACTAATCGAGATAACCTCAAGTTTTCAAGATCATTTGATATATTTTCTCCAAAACAAATCGATTGACCTTACGTTATTTCCGGATCTCTGTAATTGGTTGAATTTCAACTTAAATCCAAAGTCACTGCCATGACTGTTCAATCATTGCAAGGTTAATTTGCTATTTTCACTATTTTCGTATCGAAATCTGATTTATTCCGAGTTCATTACTCTTAGATCTCACTTTCAACAGGTTTTTAAAAGGTTAATTGTATTTCTTTGATCTAGGCTATCATTTATATATTAAAAACTGCGTTTCGTGGGAGCTTTCGTTATGCTGCCACGAAATGCTGGAATAATATACTACCCCATAAGAAACTCAAAAACCGTTAATCTTTCAAAATTAAACATAAAGAGCATTTATTGAATTTATTGAATTGACGACCGACCTGGTGTAATAGTTAAGAAGTTGGCTACTACACCAGAGGTCGCGGGTTCGATCCCCGCACAGTACAAACATTTGTGTGCATGAACATGTCTGTTTGTACTGGTCTGGGTGTCTCCTATGTATAACAAGTATGTATTTACAAAAGAAAATGTATTTAAGTATGTTTATCCGTTGTCTAGTATCCCATAACACAAGCTTTAATTAGCTTACTCTGGGGCTAGATGGCGCTGTGTGGAATAATGTCCAGGGATATTTATTGAATTTGCAGAAACAGTAATTTAACAAAGTATCTTAGTCGTTTAACTATAATGCCCGTATTTCATGTGTCACTGCTTCATTTGTTCTGATTTATACAACCTTTATCGTGAATTTAATACATATTTTTAATTCTGTACTTGAACCGCTTCTCCCTTTTAATTGTGTACCGTTTCTCCCTCTTCACTCAGGTGACCACTGAAAACCTGCGTCGAGGTGATATTTCACTGCGGCACATGCTGAGTGGTAGCCTATTTGACACTTTTTGTAATGTTTTTTGTCTTTGTTTGTAACCTAACCTGTGTATATTTTAAGAATCGAAATAAATGTATTTGTATTTCTATTCTATTTCTTAAAGCGAAAGGTCTCATCACGAAATCTCAGAAGCTAACAAGTGCCAGCCAGGAGTTTTAAATTTTGAATGGGCTTTATTTCTAAAAATAAAAGCAGGTGCTCACTAAGACGGAGGGGGGGGGGGGGGGGAATACCGACATAATACAAACAAACATAACATACCGCCTATAGCGACATCGGATACAGCGACATTTCGCTTAAAACGACGAATCTTTGTCGATATTCATCGGCAATAACGACCTAACGTTTACTTACAGGTCGTCAAACCTAATAGCCGGACAGACCAGCCAGTTAGGCCTTACATTTGGGTAGAAATGCCGGACACCCTAAATTATTGAGGATTTTGTGTCTGTGTATTAATAGGTACCTACGACAAAAAATTGTATGTAAAATCATGCTTTTTTAATGATTGCTATAAATCTTGTTAAATTCAAATGAAATAATAAATAAAATTAAAAATAATAAATAAATCGCCTGCGCTCGGCCACGCTCGTTTGCGAAATGTAAAAAGCCTAACAAAAGCCGGACACCGTTTATTTTGGCCGGACACGCAATCAAAAAGCCTACCTATGTCCGGCTTCATCCGGACGCCTGGCAACGCTACTTGCAGCAAGACAAAACAATACGAGCATTTTTTAACCTATTTATTTATTTTAGCCACACACTTTCTCCCACCCGAACTTCTTCCGCGCCCTTTTCCATTTGACCTTGCAATTATTGCATGTTTCACGATTTATTTAGTGCAATAGTTACAGTGTGCATAAATATAAATATATGCGCCAGACAACACACCTCTTGTCATGGTCTCGAAGTAGGGATGAACATCCTTGTGTTACGAGGTACCAGACAGGGAATCAAGCCAGGGGCGTCCCCCAGCACACCCAGATCTGAGTCAATTCAGAAAAGATCATTTCCTGAATTGACCCGACCGGGAAGCGAACTCTGGACAACACGCCAGTCAAACCGTGCCACAGCGCCAACCGTGTCGTCAAAATTCAACGTCAAAATTCGTCGTGTGCATGACAAGTTGATTCTAAAAGTTTTGAATTAGATCGTTTGTTTACGCGTCGTGTCGCAAATTGTCGGTAGCAATCAATATTGACAAAAATACATACTTACACATATGACTATTAATTTGATTACTTGTGTATATTGCTTATAACAACTATCGGACATAGCATCCGAAATATACGCTCCCTTCAATGTCGTTAAATATATCCGGTTTCGACCGTAATTATAAAATCACCTGGCTCGTCGTAACCAAAAGATTTGTTGAGGGAGGCCTACAACTTGCCCCAATAGCCGAAATCGGAGGAGACCTCGTAGCCGACCGGATCGGCCGTCTCGGACTCACGGTGGCGCTTGAAAAGACCGAGGCCATTTGGTTTCATGGGCCTCGGCAACCTCCGGCGCCACCTGACGCACGTATTGTGCTTGGGGGCATCAGGACGGCGCCGGTGAAGACCGAAATAAAGTATCTCGGTCTGATCCTTGACTCTAGGTGGCAATTCCTACCCCATTTCCGTGAATTGTCAACTAGGCTGCTCAAGGCAGCCAATAGTTTTAGTTGGCTGATGCCGAACACTGGCGGTCCGGGGTCGAAATGCCGGAAGCTTTACTCCGGCATTTTAAGGAGCATGGCCCTTTATGGCGCCCCCATTTGGGCAGCGGCCCTCGCTAAAAAGAGGAACGCCTGCCTCCTCTGAGCGCCCCAACGGGCGATTGCACAACGGGCCGTAAGAGCTTACCGCACCGTAAGCTTTTTTGCGGCCTGTGCGCTGGCAGGCACCGCTCCCTGGGAGCGGGAGGCGGGCGTGTTGGCGGCCGTGTACCGCTGGACGGCCGCCAAGAGGGCCGCGGGCGAACCCTTTTGCCCTGAAGAGCGGGAGGCCGTCCGCAAGGAGGCGTATGAAAGCCTGGATCGGTTGTGGACGGCGGACCTGAGAGGTGCGGAGTCTGGCCGTCGAACCCTGGAGGCGCTCGCTCCGGTCCTTGGGCATGGATGCTTTGGCTCTTACTACTACTTACTGCTCTCGTTTCCTGAATTGACCCGACCGGGAATCGAACCCGGGACACTACGGAAATCGAGGCGAGAAACCGTGCTACAGCACACTACGCCAGTCGTGCCGTCAATATTCATTGTCTAGACCTAAGATTAGCCCTAAGTACCTATGATTGTGAAGAGAAAATAAGTATATTTTGAATTTGAATTTTGAATTTGAATTGATTCGGTAAATTTGTTTTAATTATAGTAAATAATCCGCTTAACGGTAGCAATCAATATTTTCACATGTTCAAGCCAAAGGCCTCAAGCTATCATAAAATAAATTACATAAAAAGCACCCTACTTAAAAAAGGAATTAAAAATAAAAGAAAATAACCGAATCGGTCGACAACTCTGTTCTGAATCGGGGGGCTAATCTTTTCTAAATTGGCTCGGATCTGGGTGTAGGAGACGCCCCTGACTTAATTGGCTGGCTTGTCTGGTACCTCGTAATACAGGGACATTTATCACTACTTCGAGACCATGACAAGTGGACCTTAGGGCCTAGCCAAGAGCAACACGCCACGACGATTTCTACAATAGCAATCGTCGTGGCGTGTTGCTCTTGGCTAGGCCCCCTGGTGTTGTCTGGCGCTTTGAAAAAAACAGGTTAGTCCGCCAGCTGGCATTTATTGTGCAAGGCTGCGAATTTGAAGCAAGTCAGCTCAGGAGCATCCTGTGGCCACTTTAGTGAACGTTGTCCGCTTCGGCGGGACATTATATCACTTGGCGGAGCCAGCGGGTAGCAGGTCGTATTGGCCGGATCGGGTATTTAATGCCTTCCTCTCTTCAGTAAGTGAACTGGATACGACCATTCACAGAGGGTTCGCGGTGAATGATCGGTGCTAGGTATGCCTGCGTAAAATAAAATATATAAAAAATAATACTCAATACTCAATCATTTATTGCAAAACCATAATGTAAAATAAGATTTTACAGTAGTGTTTTAGAACAGTGTTATGGACCCTGTCGGGCACGCAACTTTGCGTTAGGAGAGAGGAAGTGCTTGTAATGATAACATTAAAATCTAATTAAATTAAAATACAGACAAGAGACGTCACATAAATATAACATTTATATTATTTAATATATTTAATAATAATATTTAAAATCCGTACTTGAGTATAGATGTGAGTGACGTTTTTGTATGAACTGACGAAATCTCTGAAATCTGATCTGAATCTCTCTCGTTTTTGAAATCTCTACTCAAGTACAGATCAGCGCTTGAGTACGATTCTAGAATACGGGCTGAACCCTAACGGCTTGCCAATGACAACAAATGCAAAATACCAAGTGTTCAAGATCAAGAAGAATTGCACGCGGTCTGCGCGTACAATACCCCTTTTTTAATAATAAATAAATAAATAAATATCCCTGGACATTATTCCACACAGCGCCATCTAGCCCCAAAGTAAGCTAATTAAAGCTTGTGTTATGGGATACTAGACAACGGATAAACATACTTAAATACATTTTCTTTTGTAAATACATACTTATTATACATAGGAGACACCCAGACCAGTACAAACAGACATGTTTATGCACACAAATGTTTGTACTGTGCGGGGATCGAACCCGCGACCTCTGGTGTAGTAGCCAACTTCTTAACCATTACACCAAGTCGGTCGTCAATAAAACAGATCTTATGTGGTTTTTGATCTGTGCAGCGGTAACATACAAATTGCCTCAGGAACTTTGTTGTAATAGTGTACACCTTGCCCCATAATGGATCCCAAAACTTTATGTGAACTAAACAATGGAAGCGCAATTTTATCCTTATTCCTAGTATTTTTGGCGTGTATATCGCAGTGTTTTGTGAACAGACTGATATTCTTCTTCACCAAGACAATACAGTTGTAAATAAATTGGGAAGCCACTGTAAGAATCCCAATTTCCTTAAAAAGCTCTCTGAGTGAGGCCCGCGCACGTAGCTTATAGATAGATCTGATCGCTCGCTTTTGCAGGATAAAGATGGTTTGTATATCCGCCGCCTTACCCCAAAGTACAATGCCGTAAGACCTTACTTACACTGTGGAAATAGCTGAAATAAACAGAACGAGCAAGGTCAACATCTGTTAATAACCTTATTTTACTGACAGCGAATGCTGCCGAACTAAGTTTCTTTACATTAGCCACAATACACTGATTTTTATTTTGAAAACCTGATTTAATCCTACACTACACAGCAAGCTGCAATCTGATTCTGCGTTCGCGCACTGCGAATGCCAATGACCTCGTAAGGGACATAAAGCGACCTTGCGACCTTTAGAAGTATACTTACTCGTTAACCAAATCTGAGTCACGTTTCATCGCAAAATACTTTGACTTACTGTAGGGTTGCCAACCGCCCTGATTTCACAGGACAAAACCTGGTTTTAGTAGTGTCCTGGGAAGTCGCTAGCGTCAGTGTTGACGTTTTTGTATGGTATTTCGGTACAGTGCCTCTATTGAATAGAAATGAAACTAAAAATAGTAATTGTACAAAGTTTACGTGACGAACTCTCAACCTAAATCAGCTGGATAGTTTCTCCCCAAAAAGAGCAGACAGATTTTGCTATGTCCCGTTGTGTAGTGTATTAATGACTAACAATTTTTATCTTTGGAATTGTATGAATGACTTGGTACAGGCTATTGTTTTATATTATGTTGCTTAGCTGTACTTGTTAGGTTGTTCTGTCTATTTAAGAATGTTAGAATTTAAGCAGTTTTTTTCTCTAAAAACATACAAATTGTACTCTACTAACTCACAGTGTAAAACCACAACAAGTTTAAAAGAGTAACTACTGAGTTTCTCGCCGGGTCTTCTCAGTAAGAAACAACTCCTCTGACGCGGTGGTAGAGTCGCATTTGTATACTGTTTATTTATATATTCATATCATTATAGTATTTATGTCTATTATTTAGTATATTTTTTGACTATTTAAAAGTACTGATTAAGTCTATATAAATAAAGATATTTGAGTTTTTTGAGTTTTGAGTTGTGCGTCGTGTTTTTAAACTGATTTGTCCTGGTTTTCTTTGAATCCTTTTTCTTGAAATTCGGTGTTAGCAACCCTAAATTACTAGAAACTTATATCAGAGGGGCAGTGAAGCGCAAATTTAATCTTAGAAAGGTAAAGATTTATTTAACCTTAGCGCCAGAATTCGGTGGTCCAAAGTTACATTTACAGGAGTTTTATATTTTTTACATAAAATAAGCATAGAAGGCGAGTCGAGGAACCCGTTTTGACGCCACAAATATCTAGATGTCACGGCTAAATCTGAACTTGCCGATGTCAATTTTCTAAAGATTAGAGCTTCTCCAAACTATTTATTTGTGCAGTAAATGATTGTAACAACATAACAGAGAAGCACAAATAGTATTCATACATGTTAAATACTGAAAATAGTGTAACAAATTATTATTTTGACAGTTAATTTTGGCACCACAAATGGCGCGCCTTTTTGTATGGAAATATCCTACTACGTTTAATAATCATTTTAAGATTTTTCGTTAAGTCAACTATTGATGAAAACCGCATAAAATAAATGAATATCGTAGTTTGAAAGATTTGAGAGCACTAAAGGCAGTGGTAAGCAACTTTTTATGTAGATGTGACAGCTATCACCAAGAAAAGGTTGCCTGGAAGAAATCGTTCTCTAACGATAAAGCCGCCTTAATTTGTACAAATTGTTTTCTATAATGAATTATTGCTGTTATTATTATATGAATATCTATAATCTGAACCCAAAGGATCTGGAAATATTTAATACAGACATAAATTATTTCTGTCTAAATTATAACAAATGTTTGACATAGTGAATGTACTGTTTGGGGATGATGATTTGATATGGTAATTTCCTTATTCCTTTGATTTTTTACCTTTGTTTAGTTTTCATATCTGAAGACAAATGCAAAAAAAATAGAAAGAAGAAAAGATATAAAATTAGAAAGATTCGAATTTCGGACCTTGAAGATATCGAGCGTCTCCCGTTCGATATTTTCAAGGTCCGATTTTTTTTTTTTTTAGTTTTTCATCTTCATGATAATTTTCTGTTTAATAATGGAAAATACTATTTCAAAAATAGGAAATAGCACGTATTGGTAATAGCGCATTAAACAGTGATAGGAAAGGTCGAGAGTTGAAAACGTCTTGTTATTAGAGAGAGTATTTGATTAATCTATACTTCTTAATGATTATTATTATAAAGAGGAAAGATTTCTTTCATATTTATATACAGCGTGTCCCAAAAAGAAGTGTCAAGCGGAAGCCCACAGAAAGAGCACCCCTTGGGGTACCCGCATCACCCCCATGTATGTTCCGCGATTGTTCATAGTTATCGAGTTATGATTTTTTTTCTGAATTTCTGAGAATTTGGGACCTAAAAGTTTAAATTTTTTATTTTTTAAAAAGTAGAAGACTTTTCAAATTTTTTCTTTGCCCAACTGAATCATCCTTAATTGTACTTGGACGCATAAAATAATCAGTTTCATAACTTTGACCAAAATGATGAAAATGTTGGTATAAAACCAAAAATGTACGGTTGATGAATAAAGACTTAAATTTTCAACTTTGAATTAAAAATCTAAGCGGGTGACTGTATGGTTTCTAAGTAAAGCTCAAAAATGCTCCAGAATCTCAGCTTTCTTAATCATTACAAAAAAGAAGTACTTAATGGGCTACTTTGGCTAAAATCAGCCTTCAAAGACAGCGAGGTGGAAAGTTCTTGAAATTAGCCATGAGATTAATAACTGTTTTTTGGCCATTTTATCATTCCTGAACTTCATGAATTTGTTATCTAACCAAAAATTACTGCAGGAAGGCTAAGGAAATAATAGAAAGAAAAAACATTTGAAAGTTTAATTAATAGAACAAAAAGAAATAGCTATTAATTGTTTATTATTTATTTACAAGAAATGTTCAAAATGTCTACCTTCGTTCTCGATACAAATTCTACATCGTCTAAAAAAGTTGTCTTTTAGTTTTATAAAGGCAATTCTGTTGTTTTTTATCGTCTCTTCTGCTTGCCTCAATTTTATTCGTAATTCGGCTACGTTGTTGATGTCCTTGGCGTAAACCAATTCCTTGTAATATCCCCAGACGAAGAAATCAATTGGGTTCAAGTCGGGGGACCGTGGCGGCCACGCAATGGGCCCTCCACGGCCGATCCACCTGTCTGGAAATCTTTCAGTCAAATATTGTCTGACGATTCTCGCAAAATGGCATGGGGCGCCGTCGTTTTGAAAAATCATATTCCTATAAAGCGTTAACATGTCCTAACAAGTCGGTGAGATTATGTTGTAGAAAATGCAAATAGGCCTCGCCGTTTAGTCGGTCAGGTAGTTCGAACGGACCAATCAGCTGTCCGTTTAAGATGCCTGACCATAGATTGACACTAAATTGTTCTTGGAAATTAGATTCCCGGGTCAAGTGTGGATTTTCAATGTTCCAAGAATGATAGTTGTGTATGTTGAAAATTCCACATCTCTGAAAATGTGACTCATCGGTCCATAAAATATTTTAAAAAAAAAATCGTTTTCAGCTTGACGCCGCAACATTTCCTGACAAAACGCTACTCTTCTCGGATAGTCTGCGGGCTTAAGCTGCTGAACTTTTTGAATATGATATGGGTGAAAACCCTCTTGCTGGAGTATGCGATGTGCCAGTGATTTTGGAATTCCGGTTTGACGTTGTATTGTTCTCACACTTACTGATGAATCTCTTGCCACTTCTTCGAGCACTGATTCGACACTATCTGGGTCATGCATTTGAGATACACGGCCTGGTCTTCTACCTGGTGGATGTCCTCCCATGTAAGTTATGCACTCTTAAAATCATGCGATGATCAGGCCAAGTTTCGGGTTGAGGTCCACCTCCATTTTGTACTTGCTCCCTGTACAATCTGGCTGCTGCAGAAGCGTTTCCTCTTGCAAAGCCATAAAAGTAATGCATAAGAGCATAATCACGTGATGTGAAAGGCATCTCACCAAACGAATGGGTTCGAAAGTTTGTTGAGAAAGCCAAATTAGTCGAAGTCCAGTATCCACACAAAACTAAATCGTAATCGCACTCAAAGTCCATAACCCCTTACCAGGCGCCGCTGTCAAAATTTATCAAGACGGAATCTGATAGGGGTTCTGACACCTTGCTTCAAAGTGACAGTGATTATCTGCGAGAAAAGGTTTTAATCAACTTTCCTGCAGTAATTTTTGGTTATTTAACAAATTAATGAACTTCAGGAATGATAACATGGCCAAAAAACATTTATTATTCTGATGGCTAATTTCAAGAATTTTCCACCTCGCTGCGATTGTGAAAGACGCGGGTTCGATTCCCACTCGAGATCATAAAGGTCCGAAATTGAATTTTCCAGTTTTTCTCTCACCTAGGGATTTTTTTTAATTTAGGCTATTAATGACGGGAGCGACAGCCTCCGCGGGCGAAGCTGCTGACGGACAGTTATTGTTCAATAAATGCAGAGTAAAATTATTAATTTTTATTAACAACAATTACAAAAAGAGCTTACGTTTTTAAAGCTGCTTACAGTGTAACAAAAACTATTTTTGGTTTGAACGTACACTGGCGATCATAGCCGAGAGTCCAGAAAAACAAAGTAATTATATTAACTAGGTGGACAGAAACACATTCAGAATGTGGGTGTAACTACATGTTTTTCCCTATCGTGCGGTTTCTCGATTTATTCCACGCGCATAGACACCGAGAATAAATGAATATCTAATAAATGGTTGGTGGTTGGCGAAAAGTGGGCTTCTGAGTGTTCCGTTCACCATGACTACCCCGTTTAGGATATAGTCGTGTATGTTACCATTGTTACCGCTATAGTTTTATTTCAAATCAATTGTGAAGTATGAACGAAACTAAATTAAAAAAAAAACATTTTTATTATATTATACAGTCATTATCATTAAACACGCTACATCCATGATTTACATCTGTCGAGGATGATCTAAATACAGAAAATACCAAATCTTAGCGAAAATCCTATTATACCGGTTATGTTCAGGAAAATGGAAATCCGGCACGTCATAGGAACGTCACAAGATATCACTCAAGCAAAGATTGCTGATTGGCCGATACAGACAATATGGCCAAGGCCTCATTCCTATTTCTCCAAGCATTTTATGCCAAGAGAGTTCTGCAGAAGAATGCTAGTTCATAGAAAAAGCAACCAACTTACCAAACCAAGCATAAAATAAACGTCTTTTCGTAACAAAATTTTTCAAACGTTCGAAAATTAACACGTCTAAGATGATTTACATTGAAATGCATGCATAATGGTTACTACACTTACAAATTAGTTCGAACTCATGTAAATGTCATTACCAAAGTGAATACCATGAAGGTTAAAATTGGGTACTTGACAACATCATCAAATTTTTGAAATTATTAAAAATAATAAAAAATACACTAAAAAAGGGGCTTAAGTAAACTTTTAGTTCGTTAGGTATAATTAATTTTATGCCTGTTCAAACTTGGGTGAGGAAATCGAATTTTAAAAGTTTAAAATAAATAATAATAAGTATACCATTCGATAATCCACACAATTTATTGTAACTTTTGTTAAAAAACCATATTCATAAACGCAAAATTTAATAACTGCCGAAAGTGTCTTGCAGAACGCATAGAAAAAGGTGCAATGTGACGTCATTATTCTGTTTTCAACAGTTTGTAGGGAGCGTTTTGGGCAAGTTCAAAAACATGATTTTTAAAATTGACATATCGGGGAGTTTTAGTGCTATCGGAATTTATCGGAATATATATATTTTTTACAATATTTATATTTTTGAGAGCTCTTTAGATAACACATCAAAAAAAATATTCAAATAGCCAATGGTATGGAAAAATTGAGGAGGAATCGTTTACATTTGCTTATTACAGACGACACGGTTGGCGTAGTGCGCTGTAGCACGGTTTCTCGCCTCGATTTCCGTAGTGTCCCGGGTTCGATTCCTGGTCGGGTCAATTTAGGAAACGATCTTTTCTGAATTGACTCGGGTCTGGGTGTGCTGGGAGACGCCCCTAGCTCATTTCCTTGTGTGGTACCTCGTAACACAGGGATATTAATCCCTACTTCGAGACCATTACAAGAGGTGTGTTGTCTGGCGCATATTCATATTTATTTTATTTATTTATTATCAACAAGGACCACTATGGTGTGCCGTTATCAGAGTTCACCAGGACATTTCAGGAAACTACTGAAACCAGGATATGCCTTGGGAAAACAGGATAGCTGTCAACTCAAGGCCGTGGTTGGTCAGCATGACGAATTATTGCAAACCTTCGATTCCCCTTACCTCAGTTAACAGCTCTACGACTTTCTCATTTGTAATGAGACAAATGCCGCACAGCAATTGGACAAGGGAGTGCTCTAAAACTTTCAAAAACAGCGAGTATCAGTTGTTTTATTCCAGCCGTTTCCATTTTATTGTTTTTTTGAGGAAATCAATCTGGGAACCGTCTGGGAAGGATAATATCCTTTCAAACTAAACAAGAATTTTCCGAATTGGTCCAAGGGCCTTTGAGTAATCGTGGGTAAAACAAATAATATTCCGACGAATTAAGAATCAAGAAATCCTTTTCTGAAGTCGTTTAAAA
This sequence comes from Udea olivalis, assembly GCA_947369235.1. Lineage (NCBI taxonomy): Eukaryota > Metazoa > Arthropoda > Insecta > Lepidoptera > Crambidae > Udea > Udea olivalis. The sequence continues at coordinate 9,492,553 of OX376367.1, read as the reverse complement.
AGTAAAACTCGCAACAGATTAAAAATACAATTCAAGTTCTGCTTCTAGCTAATTTCCCGCCATTTTATTTCAATCAGATATCAAGCTTTCTCGACTAAACACAGTTAATAATATTGTCTCTACGAAAAATCTATCTAGAAATTTCATCTTTCAATTCTACGAAGCGTGCAGAACCACGTTTTGATACGAATACCTTGTGCTCAACCAAGCGCGGTTTCTGTATTGTTCGATTAAAACATCCCCGCCATGTTTGTGTGTTTTTTTAATTACAGATTTACGGCTTTGGGTTATCGATTCTTATAATCTGTAAATTTACAGATTACATGTTTATGAATGAATGGTGTACTAAATGGCGATTTTCTAACATAAAATAAAAACGAATTTTGTAAAAATTAACCAACTTAAATAACACTTTAAAGGATTTTAACTAATACTAAATAAACGAATGTTTTGCTGATTCTTTTGGTGAATAACCATGTTTAATCAGAAACAAACAACAAATAAGCCTCAACTTTGTCCTAGTTAAAATGCGTTAGCGACAGTTGTAATTGAATAAAAAAGTTTGTACTTGTAAATTCGTTTATATGCTGTTAAATGTGTTCTTTTGTAGGTACCTATTTATTATGTAATATTTTCACGATGAGAAGTGACGTTTCTTTTCCACTGTAAATTGTCCAAGTTTAAAGGAATAAGTAAACAATGATTTTTTTTCGAATGAAAAATCTCAACGTTCAAAAGGTTTCTGACATCTTTTTAATATTTAACAACCTTCTCTTCGGCCTATGATTCTACTTCAAATTACTTGTTACAAATAGATGAATGAACTTTTTCAAACCTGTCATGCCGTCTGTGAATTAATTATACATGGGACTTCACAATAGTGAGACCCTTCTCAAGTTATCTATCTGATTTGCCAGTATATAAGTTATTTATTGTTCTTAACTGTAGTTATAAGTCTTGAATTAGCAAGAATGAAGTTTCTGCGAGTACTGCCAATGACTTCGTCCGCGGGGACTTAACTTTTCAAACTTAATTTAGCTTTCATAATAATTGTCAACACTTTCCTTAAAATCCATCCAGCTGTTTTCATGTGATGCCGGAATATACAAGCAGATGAGCACAAATAGCAGGAATGTTTTTATCGTATGTTGCGTCGTTCTTATTGTTCATCCCTGCTTTATAATCAAAATGATGTGACAAAGAATAAAAGAAGAAAAAACATTGCTATTCGAGCTCCTAGAGTTCATTCACCACAAGTTTCTTACACTCATAGAGTTGCTTACTATAAATATTTATCTCCCTATCTATGGTGATAGGGATATAGGGAGATAAATATTTATAGTAAGCAACTCTATGAGTGTAAGAAACTTGTGGTGAAATGGTTGGAACTAAAGAATTATGATGATGATATTGAGGCACTCTTGATATGATTTGATTAATTATTGCACTTTACACAAATGTACACAAACACACAACTATACGAACACACGCGTGTACACACACACAAACAAGTGGCCGAGCTCAAAATTGTGATGTAAGACTAAGCAGTTCGTAATTAATATAGCCTTAGAAATGCTATTCTACTGAAGAGCGGTGTCTCCTGACACAGGCAAATGTAAGCTTAAAAGGAGACACCGGTTGTTGTTACTAGTTTAAGATTATCATGTTAAGGTCAATAAACATTTTTTTAGTTTTTTTTTTCATCGCAATTGTGATTTTTCGAAGAGTTATTTTATGAAAAGTTTTACTTCTTTATCTATCATCCTCACAACTTGTCAAGTTCATTTCATAAACAAAGCGTAGCGAGCAATTACGAAATATGATCTTTAATTTCCAGCCAGTCAGCGATTACCTGGTACTAACGCAACTCCTAGGCTCGATTTTCAGTGAAGAAATCGCTCAGTTTAGGGATTTAACTTAACTGGTTAAAGCAACTGTAATAAAGCCCCTGTTTTATTATGCCTCTGTATGTATTTGATTCGAAATTGATTCTCAGTATGGTTTGAATTTCGCCGAGTGATTTTCCATGCACTAGATATAAGCACAACATACAATTAAAAAGCTTACACATGTCATGCGAAGGAGCGGACCCTGGGACCCCACACACCAATGTAGGTTCACAACCGGGATAGACCGCACGGATGATGATGATGACACATGTCATGCGAAGCCGGTTACGTAGAAACGGCTTATTTGCCTATTTATCATTTCTAGCGATAACTAGCGACTGGAAACAGCTGCTTATATATCATATTGATATTTCACATGATTTCGTTATTTGTGTTTGTTGTTAGTGTGCTGATTTATTTACTCTAGGATACATTTAACCTAGATAGACAATAAAAATGACATTTGCATCTGCTTTTAAGTATTAAAAACATTCGTTTCTGAATTAAGTAAATTAGTAGTTATTTATTCCGTGTTTATTTAAAACAAAATAGCAGAACATAATAAGTGCTACTATATAGTAAAAATAAGAATTTTACAAAAAGAAAGTTATAAAAATCAATTGTTTTTCGGGTATCAATTGCTTGCTATCGGGTATCTATCTACCCGGTTACAATCCGCTGGTTTACAACTATACACATGTCACACGACACGCTTGACTGTGATATCCTGCATCCTGGCTGGTATCTTTCTGACATGTACAAGTATGAATGAAAAGAGTAGGACTATATTGTAAGTAAAAAGTGCGTTTAACTTTTTTTTCGCATTTTTCTCTGTTTTTTTTTGACAGGGCGCTCATGCAGACGGAGTCCTTGTAATTCAGAGGTCATTGGAGAGATGAAATGCCCTGCTCAATTTGTTTCCCCTGACTAGTCTCTATGAAATTTAATTTCGCAATTAATATCATTCAGAAGTCACGTTATAGTTGAAATATAAATAACCCACGCCTAATTTTCAAATGAACACGCGATGATTAACTAAAGTTAAACATTCATTAGACAGCAATATGGGCCATGAACTTAAATAAAAGATTTTTGCTATTTTGCAATTTTCGATGCTTATATTTTTATCTACTTATAGATATAAATCCTAGAAATAATGAATCAAGGAATCAGGCGGGAATTGAACTTGAATGGTTAGAGTAGTCGCTTGATTGGCGAAAGATCCAGTTTCGATTATACAGGTGGCCTATTTACTTTACAGCAATGAATACAGATTATAAAAAAGTTTTGATCGAGTTACTTCTAATAAAATAAATAAATAAATAAATAAATAAATATCTGGGACAATTCACACCAAGATCATCTGACCCCAAACTAAGCTGAGCTTGTAATATGGGCGTCAGAGACTGATAAACATACTTAAATATTTCTAAATACATACTTAAATAGATAATAACACCCAGACACACAACAAATATAAATGTTCGTCACACAAATATTTGTCATGGGTGGCGATCGAACCCACGACCTCCGGCGCTAAAGGCAGGATCGCTGCCATTGCGCCAACAGGCCAGTATACTACTTATAGTTTTATTTTATCCTGTGCTCAAAGTCCAATACGTACATAACAATGTTTTTTTGTCTAGTACGTCTACCACGAGTTGCCACTTTAAATTTACGTTATCGTTCGCGTAAAAGATGTATTGGGATTTGACATTGTCATGTCTTGTCATGTCATGTCAAATCCCAATACAATTTTTTGGCAACTCGTGGTAGACGCATTCAAATATTATGTAAGGAAACGTGTCAGTTTTTAACGCCGTGACAAATATCTGATAGTAGGTTTAGTTTACTGACTAACAATTTTTCTTTTTGAATTGTTTAAATGAATTTTTGTTATTATATTCTTTTATGGTTGGTTTTTTCTCTTTGTTTTATATTTTTTTAGGTTTATTTGTATCAAAATGACACACTGCTTGTACTTTACTAACGCCTGTTGTAAACCCAAAACAAGTTTGAAAGAGTGACTGCTGAGTTTCTCGCCGGGTCTTCTCAGCAAGAAACAACTCCGACGCGGTGGTAGAGTCGCATTATGTCTGTATACTGTTTATTTACATATCCATGTTATTATGGTATTTTTGTCTATTATTTAGTATATTTTGCTGTAAATTTGACGATTTGAAAGTGCTGATACAGACATACAGTCTATTTGAATGAAGTTATTTGAGTTTGAGTATAAATTTCAGAGGCGTTCACATCAACCTTTACATAAGGGCACCTTATGCTGCTGGCATAAGACCCATTTCGTAATGATTTTGTGAAGGTTGATGTGAACGCCTCTGTACCATATTTTGATATTTGTATTTTGAAAATTTTACTTTTGGTGGAAATCATACAATAATAGTATAGGTTAGTATTACTTTATATGCGAACAAGTGTGCATTAATATATGTGCTCAATAACTACGAATTTCTAACGCCACATTTTTTATGCACAGACTAAAGAAAATTTTGACGACACGGTTGGCGTAGTGCGCTGTAGCACAGTTTCTCGCCTCGATTTCCGTAGTGTCCCGGGTTCGATTCCCGGTCAGGTCAATTTAGGAAACGATCGTTTCTAAATTGACTCGGGTCTGGGTGTGCTGGGAGATGCCCCTGGCTTATTTCCTTGTGTGGTACCTCGTAACACAGGGATATTAATCCCCACTTCGAGACCATTACAAGAGGTGTGTTGTGTTGTCAGGCGCATATTCCGAGAAATTTCAAATACATTTTCACGGAACTACTTACTGATTTTTCTAAAAGATAAATTACGCGATAATTCCTAGCTAAACATTTTTGGATCACTTTGAATGGGCCACTCTGTTTACTTTTTAATATGGATATAAAAACATACTTCCCTTTCACGTGCAGACGTGTCCCGATATAGGCAAAATCAGATCATATAATTTCATCAAACACTCCATATCCTCTAACCATATTTATGCCGGAGCTCACGGTTCAAAGCTTGGCTTAGAGTTGCGCCGTTGTCGATAAAATTATCGACGTAATTTTCTTTTTGATGATTGCCGTTTGATTTTCAAAAACATTCGTTTTTTAAGGTTCCCAGCGTCAACCTGGGTCGACGGACTAACTGTCGTAGTTGTATTTTTCTGTTGTTTTATAGATATCGTCGACAACATAACCGGTCTTTAGGGTAAGGGGGACGGTATGAAGCATTTATATCTGTAGAGGATCATCTGGCACGTGGCCGAGTATGGACTTAGAACATGGTGTATACAGGGTGAAATTGAAACCATGAGCCAAATTTTGAGGAGTGAGTCAGACCACGAACCTGAAAAACTTTCATTAGTGGACCGACTCTAACATCGCGAAAAATAATCAGCTGTTCCATAGATTTTGGCCCAGTAAATATTCCTTTTTTGTAAGCTGATATTTTCAGTCCTACAATTAAAGTTATTCAGGTTCGTGATCTTAGTCACTCCTCAAAATTTGGGTTATGATTTCAAATTTACCCTGTATGTATTTTTGTATAACGGGTGTCATTAACTGAAAATCTTACATCTTACTTAATATGTGGATGTATGTTCTGTGTGTTTGTTACTCTTTCACGCAAAAACTAATGAAGGGATTTAGATGAAACTTTACTAGTAATACAGCTTACACATCAGATTAAGACATAGGCTACAATTTAAAAAGATTATATGTAATTTGGTCATAATATGTAACGATGAAGTTACGCAGGCGAAGCCGCGGGTGCAAAGCTAGTAATATCATAAATGCCAAAGTTTGTGAGTAGTACAGCATAAACATACAAGTAACATCTATAGGCTACAATTTATAAAGATTTAATATAATTTAGCCACAGTTAAACGATGAGTATCGTAAGATTCGTAAGAGTAATCTTCATAGTATTAAATAGTATTAAGTGTCTGGAAAATATTGATGTACTTGAAAGTGAGCTCAAAAAGTTTTTGATAAATAAGGCTTACTACACTTTAGCAGAATTTCGTAATGATGAGATAAGATTTTACGTTGCAGTGCCCTTACGGGGTGTCACACTGATCACAATTTTTTTGTAACAACTTTTCTGTACTGTGACTAGCAATGAATTAATTATTATGAATATGCGGGCGAAGCCGCGGGCGGAGAGCTAGCTTATCGATAGATGGAAGAACAGCACTACCCACAGTAGCGATCTCATAACTTATGCATAGGCACGAGCAGTGGGTAATCATTTTACGTTCTAGACTTAGTTTGTACACATTTTTAAAAAGAGAATCCATTGAGGAACACACACATCATTCCGCGTATCATCAGCAGGGATCTTTATCAAGGAAAGTTATAAGCACATTAAAAATACAACGAAAGAGTGTTGACAACACTTGGTAAAAGCGATGGTGAAGTCATTTACTTCTCTCACTGCGATTCACACTCGGCACTATACAGGGTGGATTTTTTTAAAGCTACCTGGAGGGAAAGTACTGTACATACTGGAGATAGACAATTTTACTCAAAGGACACATTCCTTTATTTTTAAAAGGAAACAGAACTGCATTCACAGATTTTCGAAAATTCGCTTGCCACCACCCGACAATCGAACCAGGTCTGTAGAATCCGAAAAAATAACACCCTGTACTTTTACGGCATCGATCGATAGAGGATCAAATCTCTCTGACAAACGTGCTAAACTAAACACAACAAAACAGAAAAGAAAATGAACTTTTTAGCGTCGGTTGAAGATTACATTTTCCACTCTCCGCAGCAGTCTTTGACATTTTACTGTAGAGAAAACTATTAGATTGCGAGAACTTCTACTTCTAAAATTAATTAAGTAGAAGCTCTTAAGGCTTCTCAGTGATGCACAAAAGAGCGCAGGTTCTAATATAGAACTCTTATAAGTTAAATTAAAGTTTTGATATGATTCGGAAATGTTATGTCATCCCTGGTTACTAGCGTTTTATACGCGCGTATAAGCTGTTTGCGCCTCTTGCTACACGTGTAACACGTACGAGCGTTGACGCGCTTATAAACTGGTATAATCCATACGCGCGAAAATAACACAAGTCTGAAACCGCCTTAACATACGGATATCGCACAGTCATGCGAACCAATGACATTTCAATTCAATGACTATTTGAAAGTTGGAAATATGTTCCATAACGAACAGTTATGCAATTACCTACCACTTATCTTTAATAATATTTACTGGACATTATATTCCAGATATGAAATTTTGCATTCACACATGTAAAACCCAATTGATAGGACAAGTCACTCCAGCCGTTAGAATGCAAATTTTGAATGTGATGATTCCTGGCATAACTAAGCAGGATTTTCTCATTTTTTGTTGTAGATATTCATGAAAGAAAGTGTTCTGTTTGACGACACGATTGGCGTAGTGTGCTGTAGCACGGTTTCTCGCCTCGATTTCCGTAGTGTCCCGGGTTCGATTCCCGGTCGGGTCAATTCAGGAAACGATCTTTTCTGAATTGACTCGGGTCTGGGTGTGCTGGGAGACGCCCCTAGCTTATTTCCTTGTGTGGTACCTCGTAACACAGGGATATTAATCCCTACTTCGAGACCATTACAAGAGGTGTGTTGTCTGGCGCATACCTATATATATTTTATTTTCTTCAGTGTACTTTTGAACAAGAAAAAGTTCGCCTTTCCGACTTACCTAAAGTGGTCATGCTCGAGAGGAGTTTTCCGGGACGACGATAAATTTAAGGATATTGAGAGGCTTAGAATAATTACATATTAAATTTTAGATGTGGTGTTGGAGACGTCTGTTAAAAATACCCTGGACGGCGTTTCACACCAATGTTTCCATCCTCAAAGAACTTCACATACGAGACAGGTTATCGTCGATTGTGCAGCTACGAATACTGAAGTTCTTTGGGCATATCTCCAGAAACGAGGACTCGATGAGAGACTTGTAGTACAGGGCGACACTGAGGGGAAGAGAGGGGTCTCCCGACTCGATGGATCGACCTGATTAGGAAATCGACGCAGTACAGTGTACTCGCAACGCACAAAGTCGACAAAAGTGGAGAGACATCGCGCGACGTGCGGCTGCCGCAGAAGCCAGCGGCGACGGCGAGCCGCAACCCTGTCCATCAGCAGCCACGACCACTCTGCCAAGAGTGCCCGACTAAGAAGAAGAATAATTACACCTAGAAGAATAGTTCCATACAAAAAGTCGCGCCATTTGTGATGCCAAAAACAACTGTCAAAATGACAATTCGTTACACATGTAATCACAATTTTCAGTATATAACATGTATGAATACTACTTGTGCTTCTCTGTTATGTTGTTGCAACCATTTACTTTACAGCACAAATAAACATTCTGAAGAAGCTCTTACCTCGAGAAATTAATATCGGTAAGTTCAGATCCAGACGTGACGTCCTGATATTTGTGGCATCAAAACGGGTGCCCCGACTCGCCTTCTATGCGTAATTATTCTAAGTTGAGAGGTATTTTTAGGTGTAGAAAATATTATGTACTCAAAGCAAGTCAAATTACAGGTTACGTATGCGTAAGGCCTCATTCGAACATGTATGAGGCATTGTATGAGTGCTTTACGTAGAATCGTTTGTTTGAAATGTAACGCCTCAATTCAAGCAAACGCTTCTCCGTAAAGGCACTCATACTACGCCTTAGGTTTGAATTCAGTGCGGGCCGCACCGCCCAACGCAACGCGCGACGCCCCGTTTATCCGTAAAAATGAGGTCTTCGGTGGACTATATAAATATATGTATATATACGAATATAATATAATAATATCTGACTGGCCTGTTGGTGCAAGCAATGTCAGCGATCCTGCCTTTAGCACCGGAGGTTGTAGGTTCGATCCCCACCCATGACAAACATTTATGTGACGAACATTTGTGTTTGTTGTTTGTCTGCGTGTTATTATCTATATAAGTATGTATTTAGAAATATTGAACTATGTTTATCAGTCTCTGACACCCATAGTACAAGCTCTGCTTAGTTTGGGGTCAGATGATCTGGGTGTAAATTGTCCCAGATATTTATTTATTTATTTAATATAATATACTATACGAATCTGCGTCGAAAGAGGTGCGTCGCACACCTTTTTGCACTCAAAGTACACACTGGTCCTTTCTTTCAATTGATGTATTTGGTTGCATGTATTTATCAAAACATTAAAAAGCAATTGCCTTAATTGAACATTGTTAAAATATTTGGGTATACGTCCACTAGAAAAAATTGTCAGGTAACTCAAACAGTAAGTTTATTTTCAAAATTAGTCATTGCAATAATATTATAAAGTCAAATAAGCCCCTGACAAGTTTTATCAGCAATTTCTTTTGTAAATTGTTTTAAAAAATATCAGGCACTGAAAATACGATGGTGACGCACCTGCATAGAGTTTATTATTTCTTGACGAAGAATTTTAACTTCCGAACAATCTTTTGTGCTGGCCTAGCGCAAGGAGTAGCATTTACACTCTCATAATTATTCCTGTTCAATGATTTGCCTATTCACGCGATAAACATCTCACTGAATGACGATTCGAAAGTCGGTGAAAATGCGCAATTAAAAGTCTGTTATATGTCCTTCTGTGATTGTTGAAAAGGTCGTTACTTCTGTAGAATATTGTTTGTTTATGTCAGCGTAATATGTCGTCACTTTCAGGCTAATGTTGATTGCTCTTGAAATTCCACTTCCCATAACGAATTCGCTTACCGTTATTAAATAAATATTAATATAATATAAATGTGTTCTGGCTTGTGGCTGTGCCCTGCCTCAAATCCTTGTCTGGTACCTCGTAACTAGCGTTGAAAAAAGCGGGAATTTTGCCCGTGTTTTTCAAATTCCTTCGTTTTTTTCCAAGTATTATTCGAAAGTTTAAAAAAAAAAGAAATGGTTCATGTTTTTTATTAATAAAACGGAAAAAAACGGGAAAATATGAAAAAACGGAAAAGTATTGATGTTTTAGTAGAATATTTTTATCATGCTTTGGAGGGTAGAATGATTTTTTTCTTGTTTTGTTGTTAAGCGCTCATTCCCAGACAGGAATCTACTTCTTCCAGAAAGAGTTGATAAACTTGTTTAAGTTCGATCAAATATACATTAAATGCAATCTAAATCATTTGAATTTGATCTTTGTAATACTGATTCTTCAGAAAGCGACAATGAGTTTGTATCTGATTAGTGAGCAAGGTAAAATTATAATATGCATTATTGTTTTAAAAATTAAAATAAAATTTGTTTTTTTCAATCGTTTTTCGAAACAAACGCCGAAAATTTACGAAATTTTCAATAAAACCGGTTTTTTCCCTTAGGTTTTTTTCTGATAAATTTCCATGTAACAAACAAATAAAACGGTAAAAAACGAACAAACGTTTCTTTCGCCGAAAAAAACAATTTGTTTCTTTCGAAATTTTCAACGCTACTCGTAACACAGGGGTATTAATCCCTACTTTAAGACCATTACAAGTGGTGTGTTGTCTGCCGCATATTTATTATCTATGCTAATATTAATTTGTTCGTTTGTTTGTATTGAATAGATTTTGAATTAAATATTTAAAAATACTTTCACCAATATAAAGCTACATTATCAGGGAGTGACATTGATTGATAAAGTTAGGAATAGCATAATTAGAGAGCGTTGTAGTGTGAAAGAGGATGTTGTCACTAAAATTGCGATGGGAATGCTAAGATGGTTTGGGCATATGGATATGGAAAGGATGGATGAAAGGCGATTAACGAAACAAATTTACAAGGCGAGGGTGGATGGAGCTGTTGGAAGGGGAAAGCCTAGACGAACGTACTTAGGACAAGTCCGAGACGTGATCAGAAAAGGCCAGGAGTACCCATAATCGACGAGCATGTATGACAGGATTAATGAGAGTGGAAGAAGCGCAAGAGGTGTGTCAGGAGTCAGGACTGTAGCAAGTGGAAAGATGTGGTCTCTGCCTACCTCGTTGGGAAAAAGGCGTGTTTTTTTTTATGGGTTTGCGTTGGCCTGAGTCTCGCCTGGTGGTAAGCGATGACGAGGCCGATGGTGGTACACGCTTACTCAGAAAATGCCTATTCACTCTGGCCTTGAAGACACCAAGGTTGTAAGTATCCAGAAAAACAGACGCAGGGAGAGCATTCCACTCCCTAGCGGTGCGTAACAAAAAAGACGCAGCAAACCGTTGGGTCTAATGGTCCGGCGGTAGAAAGTAGACGGTGGTATCAGGTTGATGCCTAAGTATGAATGTATCTGGGAGTGACATAGGCCATTTTATTTTTTATTTTGGGTTATTTTGTCAGTAAAGTTTCATATAGAAACATTCGAGTTAAAGTAGTGAAAGTAATTAGCCTATATTGTTCTACTGATTCAAGGCATAGGCATTTTTGAGATCAAGTAATCGCTACAATTGATAGGTATTGGCTTAAGGGGAATGGTTCACAAAACACGTTTTTAGAATTCATTTTTGAAGTAGTAAACAGTGAAATTAAAATCTATAAAATTCACTGATTTTGTTGAGGGGATAATACAGGGAATTCATCCGGTAGAAACCTTCCGCCCCCCGCCCCTATTTGATAAAGTTGTCTCGATAGAATAAATTCACAAAGTTACCTCTTTTCGGGACATTTTATTTTCTATTTTTGGTTTTATTCCTTAAATAATTGATCTGATAATATGGGTCCTTTACCAAAACAAAGTTTAAAGATAATTGGAGGGATTTCATCCTTTTGTTTAGTGATTTTCGGTCCGCGTGGCGCTCACCAGTTTCCTTCGGGAAATGTTGTGCAGAACCACCTCGCCTTAATCACCACGCTTGCCAAATTCGGATTCGGCTTGGTGATCTAAAACATGGGCTGTGGTCTAAAAACACACTTCGCTCGACCTGGGGGAACTGAACTCGGGGCCTCCGGATTTCGGATCAAGCTCTGTAACCAATGGACCACGGAGGCCCTGTATTTATTTTTAAAGTAGGTATTAGGGGAAAATAAAAAAAGCGCCTGAAGAAGTTTCTGTTGAAGAATATGTATATGATAGCAATTTAAGTAGGTATGTTAGAAACACGAGTGTAAGTGTTTATTTTCAAACTGGAAATTCCTTAGATGGAAGTATTATATTGAATTTGTATCGCGTAATTAAATTAATTTACTCCGAAAACTATGCGTCAGGCGAAGTTTCTTTACCCTATAAAACTTAAGCAATATTGTTAAAATCAATCAAATTACTTACCAGCTTCCTCGAACATCAACAGTTGCGTAATTGGATTAACGCAATTTTGAGCCAATTCATATCGTTTTGGATTTATACATTAATATATAAAAACTTCGTTTCCGTGTTCAAATCATTAAGTGATTGATGCTTTTGAGTAGTCAGTCAGCCTGTAGTCTTGTTTGGATGATCATTTCGAAGGTTATTAAGTGTGCAGATAATAATATAAATTATCTGTAAATAGTTACTGCATAAAATTAGTTTTAAAAAGTCATTAATTTAACTTATTTGTCTGGCAGAATTAAGCTCAAAGCTTCCGACAAGAATTCTCAAAAGAATCAACAATCTGATCTGAACGACTTGTATAAATAAATAAATTTGCAAATTAATGCAGCAAAACAGATTAAACATTTTGTTCTCACGATTTCCTTAGACTTTTTTTTTGTATTTCCATTTTACGGCTACGGACAGTGTCCATTTCAGCCATTCTTTAATCGCATCTTAGTTGGAAAGTGTATTAGTAATTTTCCTATATTCTTGATTTTTCAATTTTTTATATTATTTTTCTTCAGTTTCTGTACTACTACTTTCTTTCTTGTTTTCATATTCCTTCTATTGTAGACACTAAATATTCAAAGATGTATTTGTATGTGTTTGTGTTTTGCATTATAGATGGCAGAAGGCGGGATATTTCTTCAGTATTTTTATATATCTTGATTAAGCCATCTATAAGTACTAATCTTTGTAAAGAGAAAGCTAGGCAGTGGAAAAACAAATGGTCCAGCGTGGCAATATCAGTATTGCAGTATTCGCATTCATCCGTATTTACCCATTTAATTTTCTTTAAATGCGCTGGAAATTTTCCGTGACCAAATCTTATTCTATTTAAGTTTGTTACAAATTTTCTGGGTGCTGTGTTCAATGTAAAGTACCATGGCTGTCGTGTAACTTTTGATTGAATTTCCGCGTACCATGTGCCTTTGTCTTCTTTCGTTTGTTCCCAGCAATGTGGCCAGTGTTCATACATTCGACCTTTTAATAAACTATAATAATCAGTCATTGGAACACTTGGTGTTGTTCGCTGAGAGCCTAGGATAGCAGGATGTTCTATTTTCATTAGTTTATATACAGTTTCATTGCCAGTTATGCCAGAATGTGAAGGAACCCACATCCTAAGACTTTAAAAAATATACCATAAAGCATTCTGCATGCAATAATATCACAGCTATTACATTAGGATTAGTGCAATAGAAAAAATAAAGCAAATATCTGACCAATGACCTTCTCCATAGAGACGGTAATACATATTTCAGAACTATGGGTGTTTCTATCCATTGTTGCGGTTAAAATTTCTAAGCCGTGTGGTAACGTGACCTTCGCAAGCCAGTAATCAAATGAACGGAAAAAAAACTAGTTCGACTTGTCTATGCTTTTTATTTGAACAATGGACCTCCTTGGTAAAGTTCCCGCGCTTTGGGAATTTCTTTTTAATCTAATTACGTTTTAGGCTATTGCGAGTTCGATTTTTTTAAGACAACAAGGCGGCGCCCACCTCCAATTCCCACGAGATTAATTTAATAATTACGCATTGCCACTTTTCTCAGTTGGCGCGCTTTTTGTAAAGAACTTTCCTATAGCTAGATGTTATTTTTCTAAGATTAAACGTATACAAATCGCCTTGTTTACCATCGAACGAAGTAGGTACTTCACAAGGTGGAATTCATTGTTCAGGATATTTAAATAACATTCGAAGCAGTTCTGTATAAATTTATCATTCACTGAGATCGTCTACTTAAAGGAAGTTAAGTACTTCTTAAAGTAACAATGAATTTGAATAAGATCACACAACAACATCCTTATTACAATATTTTACGGAAGTCAAGTTTTATTATTATAGTAGTTACTTAGGATGTTTTGAAAGGCTCTTACTACAACTAACATTAATGAAAGGACATTTGGTTACATACAACGTAAAATAAACAAGATGGATTCTCCAGGTGTGTTATGAGGTATAATATGTTTATGTTGTAACTAAATAAAATAAATAAATAGCCCTTAACAGACCTACTTTCGGTCAAGTCCTGCCTACCAAGGACCAAAGTCGAATTTATCTAGTTTTTATCTTTAAACATTTTGAAGTAACCATACAGAACACCTTAAAAATGTTTTACAGGCCAAATTACAAATCCACTCTGGAAATTACTTATTTATTAGGGACAAATGAGCTGGAAGGTCACCTGATGAAAAGTGATCACCTCCGCCCATGGACAACTGCAACACCTCAGCTGTCACCGCACCGATGCGTTGCTTGCCTTCTTAATGGGAAAACGCTCTCTTCTTGAAGCTCTATTCGTCAATCACAAGTTAAACAAGCGAAAGCGTAATGCGAATGAAGCACATTTATAAATGATCAATCGTTGATTGATTATTACTTAGCATGATTTTGGTTTATTTTTGCACTCTATCATCAAATGTAGCGATGATTTGCCCTTCCATATAGGCTATTTCATGTTATCATGTAGGCTATTTTTTTTCACTTTTGCAATTTATTATTTCAGCCGTAATTATAAGACTTAATTTTTTTAAATCCTATTGGGAATTATTATGCTATGGGCATATTAGGTCTCGTGTAACAATGACGTCATATTCTCAATAACTAATTATCCTGTCAACAACCCTTGCGAGAGTTTTCCCAATGTCATTACTAACTAACCACAAAAAAAACCACAAATCGAAATGACAATCGTTCAATGACTTTCACTCGCGGTTCGCGCGCTGCGTGTTACCACAGATTACGCAACTCAGCGGTGAGTGAGATATCGTTTTTATTGGACCGCTAATGCCAGCCAGCATTATAGATGCGTTCTTATCTTGACTTTTAAATTTTGAACGTTGACCTTTTTGGTGTGAAACTGTGAACATAATGTGGATGGATTTTTGATTGCAAAAAAAATAACTGCTGATCTTCTGACTACGAACGAAACGTTACTATTTATTTACGTCACGTACTTTAAAACTCGAAGCTGAAATGTCTCTGAATTTCGGAGGAAAACCAATTTAAATTTAAATCCTTTGCGTTCTTTAGAATACGTGAACTAACTACAAACGAATGTTTTCCTTAATGCATTTATGTTCAACTTATGGCTGAAGTCGTCCGCGGCAGATAATTGAGGACATGAATAACATTATTAGTTTCAAGGAAACTTGGTTTTAATAGAAATTAGAACTTTTAACCGAAAAACTTTTAAGTGAGCAGACTTCTTGCCACAAAATAGAGAAGCATCCAAATTACTCGTGTATGGAATTAGAGTTGATCTTAAGTAATTAAAACTTATTCTTAACAGACAGTTGAAATGAGAGGGCCCTTAATACAATCCTTCATCCAATTACGTTAATTCTCTAAACTGAGCATAGCTAAACTTGTGAACACGTAAAAGCAGCTTTTTCAATTTTCTTACTCTTGAAGATCTTCATGGTAAGGAAATCTTGGTCAGGTATTTCATTCCACAATTTAAACCCTACAACTTTACGGTTTATCTAAATTTATCTATATTAATATTATAAAGAGGAATAGTTTGATTGTCTGTTTTTTTGCTTGTTCGTTTATATTGTTTGTGTGTATTGAATAGGCTCCGAAACTACTGATCCGATCGTGCAAATTCTTTCACTAACAGAGAGCTAAGTTATGCAGTAGTGATATAGGCAATATTTTTATTCTGATTAAACAAAAAAATCTGTCAAATTATCTGTCTTTCAGTTGCAGAAGTAGCTCTAAAAAAGTGACTTCGTAATATCAATACAAAATGAGCATATTTAGAACCGTAAACGGTCAAGCTGCACTACGATAGTCGGAAAAGATTTTAATACGGCCCCAGTTTCTAAAACATCGTTTTAAAAACCGAATAACGGTGGTGGGCTCACCTACTATTTATACATAAAAACGCGAATTTTTATGGCATCGAGTCAGCGCCTGTTAGCGGCCTTGATGTTGCCCGAATCGAGTCAGCGTTCCACTAGACGGCGCTGACTCGATTCCATACTAAATTAACACTTACATACCATCCATCACGACTTTATCCCAAACGGGGTAGTCAGAGGCAACTGACTGTGTCGTCATGGTGAACGAAACTCTCAGAAGCCCACTGTTCACCAATGGTAATTAATTGACACTTATGTGCTCGCAAAACGCGATGGTGAAGTCATTCACTTCTCTCACTGTAATGTAACTCGCATTCGGAAATCAGCTTGCCTCAGACTACCCCGTTTAGAATAGGTAGTAGTAGTCGTGAGCGTATTATGGAGAGACTTTGATCTAAAGCCTTATACTTAGTTTGTACTTACGTATCGCTGTCTGTAAAGCCGTGTACGGACGAACGCACAAAACATCGCGAACACAAACATTGATCACGGTACATATGGTTTGTATGTACGTAAAGGGGTATGTAAAATCTACTGTTTGTAAACAATATTATAATAATGGATATCTAACTTGATGTATTGCTGGATGTACTTTTATCAGAAAAATATACCCTAAAGGTACATCTTAAAGCGAAAAACCTTCCTCTCCTATTTCTGCATCCTTTTTAACAGCTGTTAGGTGAGATTAGCTCTATAAAGTAACATTTCAGAACTATTATTTAAGTGGAACTAAGGCGAAAAATATTACTTCAAGAAATCATATCTCGGCCCCTATATCAGTTAGAACAATTCTGACCACTCAGAAATATTTCTTTATTAGGGTGCTATGAAACAGTAACAACATTATTGCTGGCCGCTAATAAAAAAATGACGCCACGGGTCCATACAAAGTTACTCAAACCCCTTTGCAAAGCGAAAACGAACACAGTGATTATTTATTTTGAGCATTATATGCACATTTTTCTTGCTCACAACGTTAAAAACACTATACAAATTCGCCAAAACTGTTAATGGCCTCGGTAGCTCAGTAAGAGCAGCCAACCAGATTTTGAAAGGCGCATTTTCGTGTCCCGCTCGAAGCCTAGGATCAGGCCGCATTGTTCTATTTTATATCTTTAGACTAACACAGTTCTACTTGTGTTCACGCTCAACCCCTCAGTAACCATGGTTTCACCGTTAGAAGTGGTCGTCAGTGACGCCAATCTTCATCAATCAAGATTTACGAAATATCGCTACCTCGAATTCTTCCATCCCAAATCCCAACAACGTCCGCACAGAACACCCAAATCGCCACGATATTGTTTGAAAGACAAAATGTTCGATGTTCGTTATTGGTTCATACTATGCGATTAAAAAAATCCTTTTCATGGGTTATTTTTGTTTATACAACGTGTTAATGAAAAAGCGCAAAACCTGAAAGCAGTTTGTTCAGAATCGAGAGTAGAATCGATTCCACCAATAAAAAACAGGGGTGAAATTTTAGCCAAAAAAATATTTTTATTATGCCGTGTTCAATCATTACTTAACTCTTATATTGCGGCGGCACGCGAAGCGGCGTCGCGACGCGACGGCGCGACGGTCGCACTAGATCGCGCGTAATTACCATAGACTTTTTAATTTCCAGACAAACACAAGAAACCAAAAAAGCTAATATCTTCTTAAATAATCCGCGAAAATTAAATGTAATAATTTATTTTTTTCTTTCATAATAAAAATAGGTTGGGGTGTCTGAGGTTTTGCGCTTTTTCATTAACTCGTTGTATAGCAAAATTAAGGGGGCACTTTTTTTGCAGTGCCTATTCAAACGAGTGAAGTTGGTCCTATTCTTATTTGAATCACCCATGACAAACATTTATGTGACGAACATTTATTTGTGGTTGTTGTGTGTCTGTGTGTTATTATCTATTTATGTATGTATTTAGAAATATTTAAGTATGTTTATCAGTCTCTGACGCCCATAGAACGAGCTCTGCTTAGTTTGGGGTCAGATGATCGTGGTGTAAATTGTCCCAGATACTACATATTGTTACAGAACTAGCGAATAAAGTGTTTATTCTTCGTGTTTCATGTTTTGGACGTTCGTGCGGACACGGCTTTAGATACTATCCACCGCGTGCAACCTCACCAAGGAAACGCAGTATTTCCGCAAGCAATAATTGGCAAGCGAAGGGCATGCACAAATGCGCTCTTAACTCTTAAGTAATAGGGTTGCGAATCTAATGAGAGTGCATGCGATGCATTTCCTACGAGCATTTATGTGTAACGACTTAATCTAGCGTTTTTTACTTAGAACTAACTTTCTAATATTATCGAATTCGCGCGTAATAGACTAAAATGTCGGCAGCTGACGAGTGAAGGTGGATTAGGGATGTCGACAACATTAAAAAAATGGCATTCTGTTTATTCCGTTCAACCGTCCAAAAATACTGGACATATATTTTTCGCTTTGTCAAATTTATAAAAAATACAAAGATAAAGAGCATTTGAGTTCCGGAGTAAGGGCTTGTCACGTCACTTCTAAGTAAAAATTGTACCTAGGCGTGACGTCACGCGAAATTTCAACGCACTGTTCGTAGTCATTTTGCGTTTACGATAAAAAAGAAAAACTACGTGCCCAGTATTTTTTGATAATCTGACTGACGGACTTAATAGTTTTTTTTTGTCGTCTAGCCTATTAGACCAGACGAGCGAATGTCATTCTACTTCCGCTCTATCAAATTCTTTTTGTGTAGAATGTTGCCTCTGTTTACACAAAGAGAATTTGATAGAATGAGCGTTACACCTTCAGATAACTTAAAAGTTCCTGCCTTCTCGAGGTGCATTTAAACCAAACGAACATAGAGCTAGAGCTAGAATGTTCTTTCGTGATCTTTTAGTGTAAATGAGAATCCGTTTTTCATTCACACCAAAAGAATTCTTAGGGAAAAGTACGAGGAATCAAGAACTAGCATTCTTGCTCGTGACCCTGTGTCCGAGAACGTATAGATAGCACGAAAGAATGCTCTCTATAAGTATTTTTTTAATTTTAGCATTTAACAATGCAATATCTTCTACACAAAGATAGAAACTAGAAAAAATCGATCCCGCTAGAGTCTCAAGGATCAGGTCGAATTTTTTCAGTTTCCAGCTAGAAAATTCACTTATCCTTTATCTAGTTTCATCTTAATCGAGAGTCAAATATTTGCAAAAATATTTATCTCGGGTGTTAAAGGCGCTTGCCTATAACATTGATGTAACAAACGTTGGCTTACAACGTAAAATACACGAGATAAATTCGCCGGGTCTGGTAATGGCCTCGGTAGCTCAGTTGGAAGAGTCGCGGATTCGGATCCCGCTAGAGTCCCAAGGATCAGGTCGAATTTTTTCAGGTTTCAGCTAGAAAATTCACTTATCCTTTATCTAGTTTCATCTTAATCGAGAGTCAAATATTTGCAAAAATATTTATCTCGGGTGTTAAAGGCGCTTGCCTATAACATTGATGTAACAAACGTTGGCTTACAACGTAAAATACACGAGATAAATTCGCCGGGTCTGGTAATGGCCTCGGTAGCTCAGTTGGAAGAGTCGCGGATTCGGATCCCGCTAGAGTCCCAAGGATCAGGTCGAATTTTTTCAGGTTTCAGCTAGAAAATTCACTTATCCTTTATCTAGTTTCAGCTTAATCGAGAGTCAAATATTTGCAAAAATATTTATCTCGGGTGATAAAGGCGCTTGCCTATAACATTGATGAAACAAACGTTGGCTTACAACGTAAAATACACGAGATAAATTCGCCGGGTCTGGTAATGGCCTCGGTAGCTCAGTTGGAAGAGTCGCGGATTCGGATCCCGCTAGAGTCCCAAGGATCAGGTCGAATTTTTTCAGGTTTCAGCTAGAAAATTCACTTATCCTTTATCTAGTTTCATCTTAATCGAGAGTCAAATATTTGCAAAAATATTTATCTCGGGTGTTAAAGGCGCTTGCTATAACATTGATGAAACAAACGTTGGCTTACAACGTAAAATACACTAGATAAATTCGTCGGGTCTATTTACGGCCTCGGTAGCTCAGTTGGAAGAGTCGCGGATTCGGATCCCGTTTGAGTCCCTAGGATCAGGTCGAATTTTTGTAATTTCTACATTTGTGTAGAAAATGTTCTCTCTGAACAAAGATAATTTGATAGAATGGGGATAGAATGAGAATTGGCTCATTTAGTTTATATGCAACTTAAAATCAGAGTGCCGAGTGCGAGTTGCAGTGAGAGAAGTGAATGACTTCACCATCGCGTTTTGCGAGCACGTAAATGTCAAATAGTATGGAATCGAGTCAGCGCCATCTAGCGGCGAATTCGGGCAACATTCAGGCCGCTAGATAGCGCTCACTCGATGCCATACAAATTCGCGTTTTGTTTCTCGCAAACGCGATGGTGAAGTTATTCACTTCTCTCACTGCAACCCGCACTCGGCACTCAGAATAATAACGTATAGAAGGATAGTCTTCATACAATAACCGCCCCGTCAGAAGTGAAGCACTAATCCGATCCACACATGCGTGACTGCTGCTTGCTTACGTGCGGCGCGCTTTGACAGTGAACATTGCGGAGCTGTAATGAACACTGCCAAGATGGCTACAATTGGACCGCATTTCTGACACAGTGCTATCGTTCCTTTAGATACTTTTCAGATCTCGTTGGTGTGTTTTTCATTGTTTTTATGGCAAGTTGAATTGCCGTATTATGTGATACGGTAGTCAAAACTCTGCCGTATACCGTAGTTTTTGAAAAAACAGCGTTGAATTACTGTTTAATACGGCAATTGCCGTACCAATAACACTTAACTAGACCAACGTAGATTTATTTGACTTCCAATAGCAAAAGTTGCCGTCTTAAGAAGATTTGACGACCCACTTGGTGTAATGGTTAGGAAGTTGACTACTACACCAGAGGTCGCGGGTTCGATCCCCGCACAGTACAAACATTTGTGTGCATGAACATGTCTGTTTGTACTGGTCTGGGAGTCTCCTATGTATAATAAGTATGTATTTACAAAAAAAAATGTATTTAAGTATGTTTATCCGTTGTCTAGTATCCCATAACACAAGCTTTAATTAGCTTACTTTGGGGCTAGATGGCGCTGTGTGGAATAATGTCCAGGGATATTTATTTATTTGTTTATTTATTTATTTACTTGCAATCGAGAATGATGCTCGTCATAATGTGAAGTTTTATCTATAGCCAGCATTGAGTTTTAACTATTGACGTGCTAAACCCTTAAAAGCCTTAATCCCAAGTGTATATTTCACCTCTTCAATATTATATCACCTCCCACGCTCCGTTAGCGCGTCACACCCTGTATTAGGTAACTTTTATTAACGTTCCATTGTAAAGAAAGGCGATAATAGTGAGTTATCTAACTCGTACTGTATGAAGCTAGGGCTAATTAATGAGGCGATCTTCCCACGAGAATCTCTCAGTTATTGTTATAGTTTAGGAGATAAATGCATTTGTCGGACGGCTTTTCTGTAAGGCTGAAAAGCTGTATATACATTTAGGTATAAATTACATTTATACCTAACGACATTAGGACAGGACATTATTATTATACATTATTCCACACAGCGCCATCTAGCCCCAAAGTAAGCTAATTAAAGCTTGTGTTATGGGATACTAGACAACGGATAAACATACTTAAATACATTTTCTTTTGTAAATACATACTTATTATACATAGGAGACACCCAGACCAGAACAAACAGACATGTTCATGCACACAAATGTTTGTACTGTGCGGGGATCGAACCCGCGACCTCTGGTGTAGTAGCCAACTTCTTAACCATTACACCAAGTCGGTCGTCAAACTTTTTAACTTTTTAAACTGTCTCTATTATTTAATGTCGTTTGTTATAAATATTTAGGGTCAATAAGTTGTAATTGTGTCCTTTCGTGAGAAGTCAAGACTTAGCAATTAGCCAAACGCAAGGACTTAATAAAGTCCGACAATTATTCTATGCTGTGTTAACGACATGATTGTCGTAATACCTGAGGTAATACGCTATAGCACGGTTTCTCGCCCCGATTTTCGTGGTGTCCCAGGTTCGATACCCGGTCGGGTCGGTTCAGGAAACTATCTTTACTGAATTAGCTCAGCTCTGGGTGTGCTGAGAGAAGTACCTGACTTAAATCCTTGTCTAGTACACTCGTAACACAAGGATATTTATAATTTTTTGTCCTGAATGAGGATCGAACCCATGTCCTTCGGCGCTATAGGCAGAGGATCCGCTACCATATTGCGCCAACAGGCGTCGAGTCATTTGAAACTTTGAACTGTACAAGTGAAAAACTTCAGCCTTACAACAACACTCTACGAGATAGGCTGCTCAGCTCTAAGGCTATACACATCACCATTGATTACGTATGCGCGAGAATGGCTGCTAAAAAGTGCGCACACGGCTGGTTTTTAGCAGACCTAGACCTGGATACAATCAATCACTCATTAGCATAAGAAGATCCAGCATTTTGACAAGATATTGCTTTAGACAATACGATATGACGTAAATAAGCTAAGTACTCGTAAAAACCATATGCCTGATAATGATATCTAGGGGTATCATTATCAGGCAATGGTTTTTACGAGTACTTAGCTATACGTCAGACCCCATAGCCAGATAACTACATTTAGAATCTTTCTCATGGATACAAAATACCAATTCCCTATTTGAAAGAAATTGCGGGCTTCGTTTATTTTGACTCCTGGACACCCGATTTTGATTCCAAGGCTCGACTCCTGGACACCCGATTTTGATTCCAAGGCCGCAAGAGGTCGATATCGACTACTTTTGTATTCCCTGTTCTTTTGGCAACAGTGACAGTTACCAGTGGGTTTTTTTTGTTTGTTTATTTGTAATTAGTGAACTTAACATTTTTTTTTATCATTATAACTTGTGTAGTTCACGGTTAAAGCTGATGGCAGCAAGTATAAAAAATTAATAAGATATTAAGTAATGAATTCATAAGAAAAACCCTGAAGTTATAAGAACGAAAAACGAAATAGCTATGTGCAACAAATCTGTGTTTTTATAAGGTGTTCTTTCCTAGGAGCTTTTCTCCAATCAGAAAACTATTTATATTCATTAGACAACACACCACTTGTCATGGTCTTGAAGTACGGATAATTATGTCTGTGTTACGAGGTACCAAACAAGGAATTAAGCCAGCGGCGTCTTACAGTACACCCGGCTCTACAAGTGTTAAGACGAGAAACTCTGTTACAACTTACAAGTACAACGCACCACGCCAATCGTGTCGTTAACAAAACAATTAATATTAAGACATCAGTGGTGGCCACATAATTAGGGAAACCAGTCGATTTTCATACAAAAGAAGTAAATTTGAAGCCTTGATTCTCCACCAAGGATTGACTGAGCTGTGATCTGATGATAGCTATCTAGGGAGTGAACGAAGGAGATTGCTATACAGAGTCAACAGATCTAATCAGCATTTAAGAGATACAAGGGTGAGTGTTCTCTGTTTTAGGATTTCCATACATTTTAATGCTATTTACGTTTTTTTTCAAACACATCCTTACAACTATTAAAGTGCTGATCAGATCTGAAGGTGTGTATGGCGATCTGGATCTCCTCCATTCACTCCATGGATGGCTTTGATCAGCTAGAATCAAGGCTTCAAAGTTACGTCTTTTGTATGCAAATCGACTGGCGTCTCTAATTATGTGGCCACCACATATGAGATTTGATAAGCCTCAGGTCTTCGCTAGGGAGAACGGGTATGTTCCTAGGAGGCTACGAGAGGCCATTGAAATTAGGAAACATGCTTTTAACAGGGAAGGGGGTTGGAATCTACCACCTGCTTGGGATCCGGTAATTAACTCATTAAGCCTAGGGGGCATCGGGGCAGCACTATACTGCAAGACTTCAAGATACGGTTAGTTCTTTCTGCGTGAATAGGAACGTTTCCGGGGATGATAATTAAAATGACGGTAGTTGAGTGACGGTTGCTATGAAAATAATGAATTCTTGACATATAACATCTGAATCATCCCGTGATCACGACTGCTGTAAAGGAGTCGAAACGTCGGGTTAGAAAAATGAAAATATAAATTCTGCGAATACAATCCGTAAAGTTAGTTTATTTTAATGAATATAAATACATTATTCAACTCATGCTGGTGGTGCTGGGAGACGCCCCTGGCTTATTTCCTTGTGTGGTACCTCGTAACACAAGGATATTAATCCCTACTTCGAGACCATTACAAGAGGTGTGTTGTCTGGCGCATATTTATTTATATATTTATATTCATATTACTGGTCGAGCATAAACTCGATTTCCTCCTCTGTTATCCACTTAAGTTACGCATAACACGTCAACGGACGTCTTCTTCCACGGCAACAGTGTGTTTATAAATAACTTATTATGATACAAAACTAAATGTGTGATATTTATTCTTACTAATTAGAAATAAGAAAATCTTGCTTATTCTTACTAATATTATAATGCGAAAGTTTGTGAGGATGTATACCTATATATATGTCTGCTTGTTACTCTTTCACGCAAAAACTACTGAACAGATTAAAAAAAAACATCTGGGACAATTCACACCAAGATCATCTGACCCCATACTAAGCAGAGCTTGTATTATGGGCGTCAGAGACTGATAAACATACTTAAATATTTCCAAATACATACTTAAATAGATAATAACACCCAGACACACAACAAACACAAATGTTCGTCACATAAATGTTTGTCATGGGTGGGGATCGAACCACGACCTCCGGCGTCAAAGAATTAGATTTATTCATTCAGATGAAACTTTACAGCAATGAAGCTTAGACATCAGAATAACACATAGGCTACAATTTATCAAGATTTTATGTAATTTGGCCATGATATAAATGATAACGCGGGCGAAGCCACGGACGGAAAGCTAGTATTTCAAATGCGAAAGTTTGTGAGCATGTATTTTTGTAACTCTTTCACGCGAAAACTACTGAACGGATTCAGATGAAACTTTACAGCAATACAGCTTAGACATCAGAATCACACATAGGCTAATATAATGTTAGGAAAATGAAGTTCACGCAGGCGAAGTCGCGGGCGGAAAGCTAGTACCTAAATAAGCTCGATTCTGAAATCGAACTCACTCAATTGATCGAACACACAATATCTATATACATATAAACATGACATACACTCAGAATTATATCCCAATCAATAGATGATTGAGCTTTATTCAAAGTAATCGTACCTCCTATAGACTGCGAAGGAGGACAGTTTTGTAAGGTTATGTAAGAAAATCATATATCTAGTGTATAAAATATTAGTCTTTGACCTATTTTGAAGGTAGGTTTCGAATAATTGCAATTATTCTACTTAACTTTTATTGCTATTGATCAACAACGCCTTGAAGTCTTATATTTCTTATTATTCTAGTATACTTTTAGCAGACATCAAAGCGAACATTTGTTGGCCCGAACTAAAAGGTTCAGTGACTCGTTTCTTTGTCGTACCATCCAGACGTGGAACGCTCTTCCAGCACATGTGTTTCCTTCCTCTTACAGTTCCGGGTTCTTCAAGCGGGGCGTGAAAAGGCATTTCTGCAGGCCTTCAAGGTAAGGATGGCTAGCCCAGTGATTCGTTTGAATGACTGGAGCTTATCAACCTCATATCAGGACCTCACGACCGCTTTCCATCAGGTGGAGTGAGGTCATCTTGACGGGCAATATAAAAAAAATCTACAGGGAATTCGACAGGTCTTTGGGCTTTGGTAGCTTATTTAATAAGAGGATTCTAGCGAAAGATAGCAGGTCCGAGTTCGAGCCCCGCCGGATACCTAAATTACATTCAGTTTTTGTGGTATTTCAAGCCTTAAATAAAATTGGGCATGTGTTATTTACAAGTTCAACTCAAACTCAAATAACTTTATTCAAATAGACAGTATCAGTACTTTCTAATCGTCAAATTTACAGCAAAATATACTAAATAATAGACAGCATAATATGGATATGTAAATAAACAGTACACAGACATAATGAGACTCTACCACCGCGTCGGAGTTGTTTCTTGCTGAGAAGACCCGGCGAGAAACTCAGCAATTCCTCTTTCAAACTTGTTTTGGGTAACTTGTTAGGCGTTAGTAAAGTACAAGCAGTGTGTCATTTTGATACAAATAACCCTAAAACAATATTAAAAACAACCATAAAATATAAAACAAAAGTTCATTTAAACAATTCAAAAAGAAAAATTGTTAGTCTACATGTAAAAAGTACCTACGATATGATGACGAGTAGGTATTAATTTGATTGACATGACACTGTTAAATACTTTCCCGGGGTTATCTTCGGGGAAGTTTCGGTTTTGCTTAAAATGGGTTTTAGAGAAAATAAGACAGACTGTTTTAGGGAAACCACTGGGGTTTTCAGTAGGTGTTTTATTATGTTAATGTAATAATAATTTAATACTTTGTAATCTATTAATATTGACATTGACATTTGAATTTATTTGTATCTTGTACATTCGAATGCTAAATGATTTAACAATTCTACTTCTATTTTAATTTCCGATTATTGTAGTAAAAAAAAACTTAAATAACATTAGTTGGCATAAGTCTAATATAACTAACATATAATTAACATTTGCATACCTACATAACTAGGGTATAATGTTGTTGTTACTTTTTTATATCATTGTCACTCATCCCAATGTACTACACAATGTTAAGCAAATAAACGTTTGAGTTTGAGTTACAATAAATTAATGAACGTCATTGACGGGTAGGTACACCCATTTTGCAATGGTTTTATAAAGGTTGACCTGCCGTTCGTTCACCCCGTTATTCCTAAAACATAATTCCATATTTTTTTTACTGACATATTTTGAATTAACTTTTTCTAGTTGCTTTTTTATAAATTTTTCATTCTTAGTACTGTCCAAAATGCTCGTAAAAGAGGGCAAATAGTACATTAGCCAAAGTAGTGTAAATGTAAGGCTGCGGGGTATGCGAACCTTCTAGGTTCGCGAAGGGGGAGGTTACTCGTCAAAACGTGATGAAAAGCTTTCAACTCTTGGTAAATGGCGTAGCAACAAGACGACTTTATGTCCTGTATACAAGTACAGCCTATATACTCGTACTACATCTAGGTGAGATCCTTGATGGTTCAGAATATCTATACTAATATCATAAAGAGGAAAGATATGCTTGATTGTTGATTTGTTTTGAATAGGCTCTGAAACTACTGGACCGATTTAAAAAAATCTTTCACCAATAAAAACTACATTATCAGAGTGACATATGGCTATATTTTATTATGATTGAACAAAACATTCAGTGAAAAATAATAGTATTTGTAAATCAAGCCAGAGAAATGCGGGCGAGATGTGCTGCTTTACCGACGCCGCGACGTGCAATTACTTTTGACAGAACGAAGTCTGTCGACGCAGCTAGTACTAACGAGGAAAGATTTGATCGATTGTTGGTTTGTATTGAAAAGGCTCCGAAACTACTGGACCGATTTTAAAAATTCTTTCACCAATATCAAGCTACATAATCAGCGAGAAACATAGACTATATTTTAACTGACGAGATAGTCTAGGGCGAAGCCGCTGACGGACAGACAGCCAGTGATTATAAATGTGAAAGTTTGTGAGGATGCATGTATGTTTGTTACTTTTTCACGCAAAAACTACTGAACGGATTTGGATGAAACTTTACAGTAATACAGCTTACATATGGGCTAGAATTTAAAGAAATATTATTCGTAATTTGGCCATAATATTTAACGATAGCGCGGGCGAAAAGCTAGTTAGGTATTAGCCTGTTTGGGAGATTAGCGCTGCGTGCGACCGCGACCGTTAAAAAAAAGTAAATGCAAGCGAATGCAATGGTACGAGTATTATGACAGAAGCGCTAAGGTTTTTTTATACTACGTCGGTGACGGTGACAAACAAGCATGCGGAGCGCCTGATGATAAGCGGTTACCTTAACTTATAGAAACGCACCCAAGGGACATAAGTTTCGCATTGCCTACCCTTTTCAAACCTCTTTTGAAGAACTCCATACTATAGCTAATAGCTCATTGGGAAAAGCGCGGCAGCGCTTATGTCACAATTTGAGCGTCCTCGGAAGGAAGCATTGGTTGATCAATTAACTTTTCTGCTATTTTCAATATATTATACAAGGCCCGTATCTCTTTGACTAGTAGTAAGTCCAGGTGCTTAGTGATTATGACAAAACACGTGTGGATAGCGATTGATTAGAACACGCTTCTAATCACATCACGACGCAGGATACTAATCACTCGCAATAATCCGTCGTTGTCCACACGTGTTTCCTCACAATCACTAAGCACCTACAATTATCACTTGCACTCGCACTAATCGAAGTGAATACGGGCCTTAAAGGCTTACACGTGTGTGTCATCGTAGTTTTAGTTCACTGTCTTAGAATAATTACGCATAGAAGGCAAGTCGGGGCACACCATTCGAATAGTTCCCACCGCGCAGTCCTGCTAGAGACCCGCACTCACACGCCTACGGAACAAGCGAACACATTGTCCTCAAAGCCCCTAAAAGGGGAAGAAAAAAAAACCAGGCAACCTGCGAGAAAATTCTCAACAACAAAGTTCCACAAACCAAATGATCCCCTTCCCAAGGACCGGTACTCGGATATGAACTATACCCCCAGTGTAATTACATGCAAACAATAATTTATAAGTAGCCTGTAAGAACACACTCGCGTACTTGTTGTACCACGTACTAGACGATTAAAAATATATTCTATTCTATTCTATTCAGGGCACACTGATGTCAATTTCTTGGAGAGCTTAGAGCTTGAGTTTCTGCAATTGTTCATTAGTGTAAAGTGTAAACACAAATAGTATTCATACGTAATCTTTAATACTGAAAATTGTGATTGCATGTGTACGAATAATTAATTTTGCCAGTTGATTTTTGCATCACAAATAGCAAGTATTTTTGTACGGAGCTATATCCTTTTAAGCGTAATAATTCTAAGTTCACTGTACGCCCGGAGGGACGTCGGAATAACGGGGGTCGGAAGATGCTAAAGTTCACCTTTCACTTGTCATAAGCACAACTTAACAATAAGTAGGTGTGCTTGGCTTAGCAGAATTATTGCATAACGGTGACTTTCCTTTAGTTATTTACACTACATTGTCTAGGCGCGCAAAATTTGAGAATTTTAGGATCGAACTTGAGAGCCGTTTCAGACTAGTTTTTTTGTCGCGCGTATACGGTCGCTTTGGGATATTTTCGTGAAGTATTCAAAGAGATAGATATTTTAACTAATAATGTGTACTCTCAATTTATTTATGATAATGTTGTATATGTCCGTAAAAACTTGCATCTCAAGAAAACTCAATACTAGAAATAAAAATAAGCTCGTAACTCCCAGTCTAAGACTGCATAAGGTAGGGAAATCATTTGTTAGTCAGTGTGCAAATTATTTTAATAAGATTTCCGCAAACTCTTGTTGAACTGCCTCTTCACAAGTTTAAGTCACAAATTAAAGCTGAGTTAATGAAGCGAGGTTATCATAGTGTAAAGGATTTCTTAAATGATAAGAATTTGTGGTCATCTTAGGTATAATGTACTCCTCTGCACACTTTTTGTTATGACTTTACTGTCAATTCAGTTTTTGTGTATAAAAATAAGATTGAAAAGAGTAACCATCGAGTTTCTTGCCGGAGTCTTCTCGATCGGAAACAACCTCCGAACCGGTGGTAGAGTCACATTATGTTTATTTATGATATTTACTATCATAGTATTATTTTATGTAAGTTTATTTTTATATAGAAATTTTTGCAAAATTTTTTTTTTGTATTTGACTTGTCATAAGTACTTTTTACAAGTCTATATGAATAAAGATATTTTTTACTTTATATGGCGATTACACGAGCGCTACATTCACATTCCAAAAAAACAAACACGCATACACAGGCTTATTGCGGTATATCAGCTCGAACCGGTAATGGTGAGTCTGTATCTACATGGATTATACGAGCATATAAGCGCGTGAAGGCTCGTACGAGTTGCGTGTGTAGGAACTACAAGCTTGTCTGAAAACGCTCTTGTTACATTGTAGTCCAGGCGCGCAAGATTTGATACTTTTTGGAATGTTACTATTTCAAAAAGTATCAAAATACTTTTTTTCATAGTGCCAGTCAAGATGACCTCACTCTACCTAATGGAAAGCGGTCGTGAGGTCCAGATATGAGGATGACAAGGACAGTAATGCAAAGCAATTGTAAGCTGGTATACTCATCTTGAAGGCCTGCAAAAATGCCTTTTCACGCCCCGCCTGAAGACCCCGGGACTATAAGAGGGAGGAAACACATGCGCTGGGAGAGCGATCCACATCTGAATGGTTTAACTTTTGATACTTTTTGAAATATACCTACCTTCCAATAATATACCTTTCAAAAAGTATCAAATTGTGCGCGGTCTTTACGGATTCTGCTTGTTTCTGCGGTTTTATGTTTCAGATTTAATAAGGTTCGGCTAATTTTTAAATCGGTTACCAATCAAATTATACCATCTAAAACGTGCCAATTAAGGAGCCCAATTAAAGCCATGTTGAACTTTTTTAAACATACATACATATTTTTATTTATACATACGTATACATACGCTCACGACTATATCCCAAACGGGGTAGTCAGAGGCTATTTGCCGGCGTGGCCTAGGGGTTGAGCACTGAAGTGCAACTAGGGGTGGCCTAGGGGCCTCGACGCTTTTTATATATTTTTGATAAGAATAAGAATAATTTATTGTTCTCAAAACTGTGTACAAAGGTTGTTAATACAAAGTTTAAAGTTCCAACAGCATATGATATGTTTTGCACTAGAGTTCAGTACTAGCCCGTATGGGTACTCACTATTCCAATGTCCGTAGTTTCGCGAAATCTAGTAGGTTTTTGACATCGATTAGATTGACCGAAATGAACATTTCGTTCGCGAGGCCCCCAGTTCGCTCGTCGAATTGCGTTATTACTCATGCTCGCTTAGACTTCAACAATAAACACATCCCATTTCGTGACACAGATATTACAATTAATGGCCGCACTTAGCCGCAGCCTTCGACCATGTTAACAATGTTTGGAATAAGTTTCGTCAGGCATTGTGTGAGATTTGTAAGTCTCCGCTGTGAAGATGTTGTCATTAAGGTGATTATAACTTTAGTTAGAGAACTCGTGCGTTTGTCGTTATTCAGCCTTTCAATTAGTGATGTATTTTTCGGCTATCTTCTTTTTGACGTGACAACGTCTTAAATTAGGTTGCGGCTGGGAGTCACTTATGAAAAAGTGTAACGCTCGGTAACGTTACGATGAGTCACCGAACGAGAGAGAGGCCCGCGAGCGAGAGGAGTTTGTGTGTAAAGACGTTTTTGACGACAAGATTTGGCGTAGGGAGTGTAGTTGACTCATTTTTTCGGATTTTCTTTTCGGTCTTATGTGTATGGTGAACCCAATATCATGGGTCCGTGTGTTACGCCCCCCGTGGTGGTCGCCCCCGTTTCCGTTTTATTGCGATAAAATTTATTAGGCAAATATTTTAATCACAATACAGTCAGATAGAAAAGTATATCCTATTAAAAATGTTTATAAGTTTTCACATGAAATGATTCAAACTCTCAGTTTTTTAATAAAAATCTTAATAATAATGTCGGTGGCACCACCATTTGCTTATCTAATGATATCACATTAGTCAAGTTCATACTAAAAAGTAAAAAAATAAATCAGGGTTCTTAAAATTATCTTCGTTTACGTAATAATTAAGATACTGTTAGTTTTCCCGAAACTACGGACTTGTGTTAGTGAGTATACCCTAAACTATACTTTATCTTAGTTTGTGTTCTAAATAACTATTAGATATGATGTCCACGGCTAATTTGCTGTAGCACGGTTTCTCGCCTTGACTTGCGTGGTGTCCAGAATTCGATTCCCGGTCAGGTCAAATTGTATACATGTCTACCATGAGATTCCGTGAGTTTCCAGCGATCGTTGCGTTTAGAAATGTGTGTAAGTATGACATTTTGGTCCCATTTTTCGGCTGTCATTGGTGTAAGGTAGACATACAGTTCGTCTACCACGAGTTGCCACTTTAAATTTACGTTATCGTGATATTGATCGGGATTTGACATGACATGACAATGTCAAATCCCAATACATTTTTTTTACGCGAACGATAACGTAAATTTAAAGTGGCAACTCGTGGCGTGGTGGACGTATGAATGAACACTACATTGGCGAAATCGTATCTTATGAATAAAAGGATTATCGCCACGTTTTTATTTCGGAAAACAACCCGTTTTTTAAACAATGCTATCGTTCTGCGTGGCAGTGCGTTAACAGAGCCCAAAATTCGAAGTCATGGGTTCAGTTCTAGGTTGGGAAAAAATTTTTCGGAGCACAGTCCGGTTGTACTCACAAACCCGTATTTAGCAAGCGTGGTGAATAAACCAATACCAGACCATTGTTTGGTATCGGTACTGGTATCTTTGAAATCAAGTCACTGCTATCATTGTGGCAATGACTTGATTTCAAAGATAGATAGAAGAATATATGGCCAACAGTTTGTAAATTTAATTTTTTTAATTCGATTTAATCATTTATTTCAGGTGATAAAAACCCGTATTGTGATATACAAATAAATTTAAAATAAGAATGGACAGAAACATAAAATAATTAGGTAAACAAATAAAATCAAAAAGGAGATCATTTTTATGGGCCTCTTCTCAAAGTGCCGGCAAACAAAAAAATGTGGTACGAATAGTTAGAACTAGTCATACGGAGCAATAGTTTTTGTTGCACAAAAGTCGCAGGGTTGCCACAAGCCAAGTTTCAACTAGTATTCAAAAATTCTTAATTTTCATACATTTACCGATTTAGAAAGTGCTGGGACACTATAATAATGATAGATATTGCTAAAAGTATTGATCTGAAGCATTTTTAACTCAATTTATACTTTTATGTGTGAATCTTGAAACTCTTATAACTTGGCTTGTGGCAACCCTACGACTTCTGAGTCATAATAAATATTGCTTCGTATGACTAGTTCTATCTATACGTACATTTTTTTTGTTGACCGGCACTTTTAGAAAAGGCCCAAAAATGTATGGAGCCTGAATAATCTTCATAAAAACATTACAAATAAATCTACGAGTAGGTATTATTTTAGTTATTTTCGTTTTTAATTTTGAAAATTTACTAGTTCTTAATAATGTACCTAATGTTTAATTATTTTATATTTTATTCTATGTTAATTGAATTGTGTGTTTTATTTAATTTATTATTTTCAACTTAGTTTAGGCTTATTGTATTAGTATATTGCAGTGCCCTAGCAGGGTTAATGTTCTGGACTATTTTGTATTTTACCAACTTTTATACTTGACATGAAGCAATAAAGATTATGATTATTATGATGATCCTGCCTGATTTCTTCAAGGTCCGAAATTCGAATATTTCTAGCTTTCTATCTTTCGATATTAAAACAAGCATTGTAAAATGCTAAAATAAACAAAGTAATAGTATATGGGCTTAATTAGGAACTTCTTATTTTTTTTAACTAGGATAGCCAATAATATGTGAC
Source organism: Udea olivalis (assembly GCA_947369235.1). Taxonomy (NCBI): domain Eukaryota; kingdom Metazoa; phylum Arthropoda; class Insecta; order Lepidoptera; family Crambidae; genus Udea; species Udea olivalis. Next base: position 9,458,950 of record OX376367.1, on the reverse strand, counting down.
TTTCAACGACTTGCGTGTGGGTGTACCAAGCTGCGTTTGTCATCAGAAATGATCTTCATGCAAAGATATCGTGGTTTCATGTTTATAATATTTACGAGAACATTAAGGTTCAAAGAATTAATATTTATCTGGTACTATGCGAAGTGGCTAGAGCAAACGGCCCGCAAATCAGTTCAAGTTTTAGGGATGTTACGAATGTCCGCGTTCGCATTCGAATTATTTCACTTAAGCGAATGATTCGCCTCATTTTAAAAATTCGCATTCATATTCGAATATTTTGCGAATGCGAATGTTATGCGGGTCACGAAGTCACGATAAAATAATGATGAGAGGGCTGGCCATCTCGGCCATTCTTGACCAATAATACTTATTTATTTATTCACGAAACTATAATCATGACAGTAAAACGAAAATCAAATTAATCGAAAATGTTTACCTAATTGGTTTTGACTTTTGAGCCATTCATGGCATTCTCATGGCGGAATGGAAGAAAACTGAGATATGGCGATACTTTACGCCTATTAGAACGTCCACGCGCAATACAATGTTCGCGAAAAAGTTTTTACTCGAATGTATTAAGATAAACTTAGTGTTTTTAAAATCCTCTCAGGAACATCCGCAATCGCGAATGTCAATATTATTACTTTAAACCCCAGGTAATTCAGGGTTTTTTCGATTTTTTCGCCACATAGGTACGGCGCGAGTTTGTGATCATCACCGAACCTTTGGCGTGGTGAATTCATAATTGAAATCAAGTTTTATCAGTGGTTCCATCACCAATCAGTCATTGGATAGTTTGTCTACGAGTATACTAATATTATAAAGAGAAGATTTGTTTGTTTGATTGTATTGAATAGGCTCCGAAACTACTGGACCGATTTTAAAAATGCTTTCACCCATTTATAGCAACATTTTCAGGGAGTGACAAAGGCATTTTTTTTAAGCGGTGAAGCCGAACACAGGAGCTTTGTATCTGTAACAAACATTTTTTTGCTTTGAAGTCAAATAATCTGTGACGGTCAGTTGTATAAAAGATAAAGAAAGCTGATGATTAATTTACAGTGTTGAAAATCTATCGACCTTTAGGTAAATATCCACAATTAGATAAAAAGTTAAGTAGGTAGGTACCTACCTACTCGTTATTGGCTAAGCTTTTGACGACCCTAAGCCGCCCTTGGAACTTATTTTTCTTTAATAATAACAACATAACATATTCTTTATCTTCTTTGGTGAATGCGGTGGTGGGGCGCTTAGACAAGCTCTAACAAGGTGTGCAGGATTAAATCAGGAGTTGAAAATAAAAATCAGTGTATTGTTTGAATGTTATGAAGGGAAGCGAATTGAATTAAATGACAGTATAAAAAAAAGTAAAACATAAAAAGGGCGCGAAAATGCAATAAGTTCATGGCGCGAAACAAAACGTATTTTCAGTAGGTACTGAGCTCAGAGCTGAGACGCGCGGGCCGCGTTCCGTTATTCTTGAAATCTTGATCTTGAACACAAGGGTTCAAACAACTTGTCATAACGTTGATAACTTCATTTAATTACAGATATTTTCAGTAAATACCATAAGGTAATTTAGGTAGAGACCTGACTGATTAGTAAAGATTGCTTTTAGATATTCACCCCGCAGATCATACTTTATAAACATAAAATAATTTGTAATTTTAAACCGAATTAACATGTACGTACCTACCTACCTAGTTCATAATACTGTTTCAGAAATCAAACAACGCAACTAGTTTTTAGCATTATTTATTAAGTCTATTCTATGGTAATAATTACTCCCTGATAGATGAGTCCTGGATGCCTAACAACATTGAGAGGTACCGAGCACAACACATGAATATTTACTTCATTAAGCTTAATATTCTTAAGATTTTCCTCATCAACATGACGTAAATAATGACACGGTTTAGTAAACAATACAGGCTGTGGATTCCACGATAGCAGTCAAGCATGTTAAAATGGCTATGTTTGTGTTTAATTGATGCAGAAATAACTGATTAGGCGTGGAAATTTCATAGGAATGCAGATTATAGGTTTACACGCGCCATTAGTCACAATAATAACAAACTAAGCTTATTCCTTAATTAGGACTAAAAACAATATTTAAGTGTCTGGAAGCTAATTTATTTAACTAAATCTTAAACAAACACAAATGTTGTTTTTTCGTAAATTATAGAACCACAAACTTTAAATTAAACACGCTCAAACGAGGAACGAAACGCAATCATTTTAATATTTAAAAAAAATCTTGATTGGAGTTTAATGGAGTATCTTTGATTTTGGTTGGTACCTATGGTAAATATTTAAAACAAAAATTCAATTTTGGAGAATAGCTTCGAAATTTCGACTTGCTTAAATTTTTTCCTGATCTTCAAAACTGCAAACAAACAAATGTATTCTGTTAAATGTAAACAGCTTCTCTAAAACACTTTGAACCGTTTATTTAATTAAAAACAAACAAGATCGAACGTAAAACAAGACAAAAGAACGTCAAGCAATAACATTTTCCTTTGCCTGATCGACATAACCTCAAAAGAGGTTGTAAACATCGCGAATAAATTGGGATCACAAGTTTTGTACCATAAAAATTTGAACTTACTTGATCCTCTCTTGGGTGTTGATGCGTGCAATGCACATGATGATATTGATGATGTTCACTTAAAAGTGTATTAGACAAAACATGGTCAAAATTCACTAATAACAGCACTAAACATAGCACTGGCACACAATCCACTATGGTTTTAGACATTTTGACGGTAGTTACCGAGGTTTTCACTCAAGAAACAAACAATATTTGTTTACATTTTATAAACAAAACACACACGTACAGTCTCTTCGATTATCGCGACGATACTGAAGAATAGTGAAGTTGGTTTGGTTTGGTTACCGACCGACCGGGCCGTACTTTTCTGGTTCTGTCCGCACTCCGCACTGAAGTTAGCTGCATAACAAATTGCCTCGTCAGCTGTTGAGCGACGCCCATTGTATCGTCTCTTTCACGTTTAAATGTAATTGTTAGCGTGTGAGAAAGAGACCTATCTATTGAATGGCTTATCATTCCTTAACAAAATGTCAAAACTTTTGATGGGGCTCGTGTTTAGCTTCGCTCGTTTGTTTGTTTACTCATTTACTGAGTCAAAAAGATTGAGAGATAAAACCTAGTCTGCAAGTCTGCTAGTTTTTTCTGATCGAGAGGCCGCAGATGATTTATAATTTTTATATTCCGTTTACGCACAGAAGTGCCCAAGTATGCCGCATAGTGAAGACCTCTAAAGGCCTGCGCAGACGAGGGATTGTCCGCGGCGTACTTTTTCTCCGTCAAAATAGATCCCTTACAAACTGTATCAAGCAACGTACACTAACGACTAAAAGTACACCTACCTAACCAAAAAGCCGCCGAAATACCGCGGACGCCCACGGAGCGTGGCGGATTAAAGTACGCGGGCATCCGCCAAAAAATAGAACGAACGAACTATGAGCAGTCAACGCACACGGCGGATTTCAGTCTGCGTTAAAAATTGATTCGAAATAAAGGGATGGACCCTGTAATGTCTTTTAAAACGTCTTCTCTTTAGCCTAAACATAATCTAAATTACAGCACAACGTAATCTCAGAATATTCAAATACTGTTGTCCGAACAGTTGAGCGCACACCGTGTGCGTTGAGTCCGCGGTAAATCCGCGGCAGACTTTTTATTCGCAGGGCGTACCAACTTACTTTTTTCTCCCGCGGAGAAAAGTCCGTCGTCTGCGCAGGCTATAATTTGACGAAAAAGCAATCGAACATAAGCTTTTGATTCTCACTTTGGATTTTGTAATGAGTTTATTCGTACCGGCGGGGCCATCTGAAGCATTAAATATAATTAAGATAAGATGAGATAAAAGATTGAAAAATGTAATGTCCCACCCATTAGAGATGTGTGTGTCTTTACAAAATTCCACCCAGAATATTTTCTGAAACGTAGTGATATTATCGAACGACAGAAAAGAGATGAATTTATCAACATGTTATACCTACCAACCTGCGTGTCACAAATACATATATAAAAATAATATATACAATATGTGCATTTCTATAAACAACGAACAGCTTGCCTAACGAATTGAAAATATTAAAATCTAATGTATTCAAGAAAAAATTAACGATAAGTATGGCTATTAGAAAAATGTTTTTATAGTGATAAGGAATATTACAGAGTTTTGTTCAAAATTATGTAAAAACCAGCTAGTTTATTAAACATTTACACGTCTGCATGCAGACCGAATACCATGGAAAATTTATGCTATATTTTAAGATTTTTTTGAAATAGAAATAAAAAGATATTTATTAAATTTAAGGACATCGGTAGGTACATTTAACAAAATCACTTATGTAGTAGGCATAGGTTTTAGGCATTATACTAACCTGAATTATACACATTGCCGGTGACTTATACAAAGTGAGCGTCTCAGTACCGTAAACGGCCACGCGACAGTGGCAAAAAATTGTCATACGGCCCGTGGTCTCTGTAACTGCTATTATCTGGTACAGGTGCCTTATTAGAAGAGATTGAGATGAAAGTTAGGTACTTAATATATTTTTTTTTATTAGAGTTTATAGTAAAAAAAAATTAAAATAAAGAAAAAGAATTAAGTATTAGTACTTAATACAATCTCATAAATCTATCAAGTTATTTCTTTAAACCGTTAGTGCCAAGCAACTACTGACTGGCTGGAAATTAAATATCATTTTAAGAAATAAACGACCTGTTTAGTTTGGTGTCAGTTAGTCATTTGTTTTTCTTGTTATTTCTCGGGGGTCAAGTACTCACTTCCCTCGTTATATCATAGTTATTCTTCGCGAATTACATAATTTCCCGCTAACACGTCCGTTCGCTTTCACACAGTGATATACTCGAAACACGTAACGTTACATACTCGGTCAGTGTGTTAGACGTGAGCTAAATAAATATTAGTTGGCAGTGCTAGTGTCCATAGTAGGTACTATTGTTGCGGTGTTTTAATAGTAATTTATATGAAGCGCGCGTACGATTAGGATGACTTTTGTTTTTTTCACCATACATGAGAAAGTTTAGGACTACGAGTATCTTATATACGCTCGTTTTTAGAAGCGCGTGTAGGCGTGTTGGCACACGCGTATATCATAAGAGCGTTGACGCGCGTATAAATCTTATAATCGTTTATTCTCGTATAATCCTTAGAGATACTGACTCACCACTACCAGTTCGAGCGAACACACCGTAATAAGCCCATGTACGCAAGTTTGATTTTTTGAGGCGCTGAATGGAGCGCGCATATACAGGGTGTCCCAAAAATAAGTGATAAGCATCACTAGGGCTACCCGAATCACCCCCATGTATGTTCCGCGATTTTTGGTAGTTTTCGAGGTAGGATTTTATTTAAGAATTTTCGAAAAGTGGCACGAATAAATGCGATACATACTTATGTCAAACGAAATTATGCGTTTATAGGTATGCTTAACAAAATTATGGCAAACAATAATATGGATTTTGATGATTATAGTTTTTATTACTATGCCTTTTGACAATTATGCGTTACTATGTGTATGCGTTATGAAAAAATGCTAAAAGCTAATATGCTTTTTTTGATGTTAAAGCCATATTATTATGATGTAGGTATGGCAATTTAAATTATGGCAATAAACATTATGCGTTTCAAAGTGTCACCCTTTCAGTTTCACCCGGGGCTTTCAGTTGATTGCGTTTACTGTCGACGTAACCCATGATCCTCTCTCCTTCGAAGGCGAATACTTCAACTCTGGCCGTTCAACTGTGTATTGTTTCCAGCTCTCCGGGGTATGTCGCATCTAAAAATGTTTCTCTAAGTAAGTACATCTTAAAACTTATGACAAAGAAACAGAAATAATTGCACAAAAAAATACATACGAGTTATCTGTGGCAAAGGCCCTTTTGCTACTTGCAGACCGTGGTTTGGGACTGTTAACCGTTTCATACATGTGCATATTCAAAGCCTTTAAATTTGTCATCCAGCATCCCGAATTGTTTAAGCGTGAGGATATATATATCCTCGAAATACAAGGGACAAGGATAGACTTGTATTAGAATTCCGCCCAAACACTTCACTGTTCCAAAAGGGTTGCTACGCAATGTGCATTAAAATTTATAATAAAATCCCGAAGCAGTTTAAGTGTAGGCCTTCTAAATTAATGACGAGGAAACTGCGCATGTGGCTCATAGAAAAATGTTATTATAGTGTAAGATAATTTTTGACTAATTAATGATTTATGATGTGATGTAATAATTTAATGCAATATTAGGAAATTACTTTGAATAAGCGCATATTTTTGCATGTTAATGTACTGTTAACTGAATAGAGAACTGTAAAATATATTAACAACATTTGTACCTATTCTTAGCAAATAAATAACTTGAACTTGAAGAAAAGTAGTTTGAGCTTCTGTGTTGGCCTGTTTGTTCTATTCATACCAGTAAATTACCCACCAGGCGAATGCTCGCGGTGAGCACCTTTTAAAATTAAGATTGTAAACATTAATTTGATAGCCTAGTGACAGCGACAAAAGTTCGAGTAATCATAACTTAGAAGGTTCCTTGAAGAGCAATAAGAATCAGGGAACTACTGGATTAATTGGTAAGTATTCTCACACCAAGACCAGAACATAAATGATCAGTATGAGGATTTGTTCAATCTGTTATTGTATGAACATAACACCATTTTTAAAAAAAAAAAGTGACAGTTGATAAATTTAAATTTAAATTCAGTGACTGGGCTACTCCAGGTATTCATAAAAGTAGGATTAAATTATACGAATTATATGATTTAAAAGCGAACTTTCATAGTCCCAAACTAGTAGACTATGTTAAATCTTACTCTAAGATATTTAAAAAATCTTGCAATGTTGCCAAGTCCATGTTTTTGCGAGACAAAATAAAACAAGCAAAAAACAAAATCAAAGCGACTTGGAACATTATAAACAAAGAAACTTGTAAGTCCATACCACGCAATAACTCTTTCTCACTTAAAATTAAAGATAATATTATTAAGTCTGACGTTGATATAGCTAATACATTTGAATCATTTTTCTCTGAGATACCTTTTATTACTACCAGTAAACTAAATTCTAGTTCACTGCTAGCTAGTTATCTCCTCACATCAAGTGTTAATGAGTGCGCCACTAGTTTTTGCTTCGATCATATATCTCCTCATACCATCCTCAAATCGTTTAAAGAACTTAACATAAAAAAAACGGAGGATTTATGGGGTATTTCTGTTGATATACTTAAACCAGTCGTAGATGCCATCTCCCCTAGTTTAGCGTTACTTTTTAATAACTGTGTAGACAAGGGTCAGTTCCCTAATTTAATGAAATTTAGTAAAGTCATACCCCTTTATAAGTCAGGTGAGAAAAGTGACCCATCCAATTATAGACCTATCTCTATTCTACCAGCTTTAAGTAAAATTTTTGAAAAAATAATATTGAATCAATTACACTCTCACTTTGCTTTGAATAAATTATTACATAGTAATCAATTTGGATTCACTAAAAATAGGAATACAACCGATGCAGGTGTTGCGCTCATCAAACACATATTTGATGCGTGGGAAGGCAAGCAAGATGCAATAGGAGTTTTTTGTGATTTATCAAAAGCATTTGACTGCGTAGGTCATGAAATCTTACTGATTAAGCTGAGGCATTACGGTGTTTCAAATATTTCACTTAGCCTTATAGAATCTTACCTCACTGATAGAATACAAAAAGTGAGTATCAATGGTACGAACTCTTCCGGTGCCACCATACGTATGGGCGTGCCCCAGGGATCAATATTGGGTCCTCTGCTGTTTTTAATCTATATAAATGACCTGCCTTATTTTGTCAAAGACCTATGTGGGATTGTATTATTTGCTGATGACACTTCTCTAATTTTTAACGTAGATAGAAGTAACAAAGCACTTGACGACGTAAATAATACTCTTTCTAAGGTACTGCATTGGTTCACGAGTAACAATTTACTGCTTAATGCTAAGAAGACCAAATGTATCAAATTTTCTATGCCCAATGTAAGACAGGTCGATACCATTATAAACATGAATAACGAGCCATTAGAGATTGCGAATTCCACTGTATTTCTGGGAATTACTCTCGATTCCAAGTTACAGTGGGGTCCGCATATTTCTGCCCTGGCAGGAAGACTTAGTTCGGCAGCTTATGCTGTTAGAAAAATAAGGCTCCTGACTGATATCGCAACAGCAAGATTAGTGTACTTCAGTTATTTTCACAGTGTTATGTCGTATGGTCTTCAGTTGTGGGGCTCGGCAGCGGATCTCAACACCATCTTTGTTCTTCAAAAAAGAGCCATCCGCTCCATTTACAACCTTAGACCACGCGACTCGCTTCGTGAAGTATTCAAAGAGATAGATATTTTAACTGTGTACTCTCAATTTATTTATGATAATGTAGTATATGTCCGTAAAAACTTGCATCTCTTCAAGAAAAACAGGGATGTTCATAAACTCAATACCAGAAATAAAAATAAGCTCGTAACTCCCAGTCTAAGACTGCATAAGGTAGGGAAATCATTTGTTGGTCAATGTGTAAAATATTTTAATAAGATTCCGCAAACTCTTGTTGAACTGCCTCTTCACAAGTTTAAGTCACAAATTAAAGCTAAGTTAATGAAGCGGGGTTATTATAGTGTTGACGATTTCTTAAATGATAAGAATTTGTGGTCATCTTAGGTATAATCTGCTCCTCTGCACACTTTTTTGTTATGACTTTACTCTGTCAATTCCATTTTTGTGTATAAAAACAAGATTGAAAAGAGTAACCATCGAGTTTCTTGCCGGAGTCTTCTCGATCGGAAACAACCTCTGAACCGGTGGTAGAGTCACATTATATTTAATTATGATATGAACTATCATAGTATTATTTTATGTAAGTTTATTTTTATTCAGTATATTTTTGCTACAATTTTTTTTTGTTACATGACATGTCATAAGTACTTTTTATAAGTCTATATGAATAAAGATATTTTTTACTTTTTTTTTTACTTTACTTTATTCATGCTTTAGCACAATCTTTCACTTTATCACTTTTGTTACATAGCTTTACATTTATTATTTTAATGTCATAACCTTGTAAAAAATCATATTTTATGCTTGCTTTTGTGTATAGCTATCCAACCTGTTCTAAAACTAGTCTGTGACGGTCGCTTTGGCATATTTTTTTTTATTTTTTTTTAGGTGATAAAAACCCATATTGTGACATACTTGACAAATATTAAAATTAGAATTAATAGAAACGACGACGGCATTGGAAACTGGCCTGAACCCTACGCCTGCGCACTAAGGAGGCACCCTTTTTTATACAGAGTGCCCTAAAAATGAGTAATAAGCGGAAACCCAGTGATAGAGCACCACTACGGCTACTTCATACCTGAATCACCCCCATGTAAGTTCCACGATTTTTTAGTAGTTTTCGAGTTATCGAAAATTTCTGGGGTCACTTTTTTATCACTGTGGCGCGAATAATTGAGATACATGCTCTATTTTTTTTTCATCGTTAGCTGAATACTAGGCCTGTTTGATTTGGAAGCATTTACATTTATAACACTGATACATAATTTCGAAAAAAAATATGTAACTTTGAAAGTGGAAAATACTGTTTTTTTCCAGAGTTTTGAAGGCTACTTAAAAAAAAGTTACATCATTTTTTTTCTACGAAATTTCTCAAAAGCTTGCCTATTACGCCAACTATCTAACACATAAATTTCAATGGAATAGTTCATTCAACAGCATCATACTTCAATTTACATTCATGTATCAGAAGTGTAAAATTCAAGGCCATAAGGCCTACCATAAGGTAGCAAATAAAACTTATTATTTAAAAGTAAACCCTATGCGTTGTTTAAAAAATACATCACAAAATTGTGTATTCAGCTAACAATGAAAAATGGAGTAGGTACTCTTACAGAGCATAACTCAAAATTTACATACCTACGTTAAAAAGCAATGTTTATTCAGCATTTTTTTAAATGTTATTTCGACATAATAACGACATGGTGCTGCAGAGTGCTTCCATCTGCGGCCTGCGTAGACTGGTAACAATATGTGAAGTATGCCCTATCTCACGGTTTGGTATACAACGTAAAAAAGAGCCAATTAATGGTCTTTGGGGCCGGAAGTAAATCATATAATAATTTACCATCTGTAAAAATTAACAATAATGAGTTACAAAGATTGTTTAAATTTAAATACCTAGGTCATGTGTTGGCTTCCGACCTCAAAGACGATGAAGATATTGAGAGGGAACGGAGAGCGTTGTCAGTGAGAGCCAACATGCTGCCTCGCAGGTTTGCACGCTGTTCGCGGGAGGTAAAAGTTACCCTGTTTCGAGCTTTCTGCTCACCTTTTTACACGTGCAGCCTGTGGGCTAGGTATACGCAAAAAGCTTACAGCGCTCTTCGTGTCCAGTATAACAACGCATTTAGGATGCTGCTGCGGCTACCTCGCTTTTGGAGTGCATCTGGGATGTTCGCTGAAGCTGGCGTAGATTGTTTTTATGCAACAATGCGTAAACGGTGTGCGTCCCTGGTGCGCAGGGTGCGGGGGGGCGGTAGCAGCATCCTGAATATGATTGCTAGCAGATTGGACTGCATTTATGTAAAGCATTCTTGTGCCATTTCGGGGGGAGTGGTGCAGGAATGGCCACTGTGAATCTTTTGTTTTTTATTTCTTATTCCTAACATAGTTCATAAGCCCTACTAACAACATAAGTCTTTGTTACTTGAAATAAATAAAATTCATTCATTCATTCTTAATGATGTAATTTCTAACCCCAAAAAGCCTGTTCATGATATTTTTATTTTATCCTCTAACAGGAAAATAAATAAAGGGGTAACATCGTTCATAGGTTAGGTTAGAGTAGAACGCGCAAGCCGAGCGAGCGTGCTGCGGCAGCGGCCAGCGAAGCGCCAGAAAACTCGCTATTTAGTTTTTTCAGTGCATGGAAGCATGCTTGCTTGCATGCACGCATAATTCTTCCATAAGAGTTTAGGGATTTTTGCAGTTATGCTTATTTAATGTATGCTTTTTTGGCAAATGAAGAGTAGGTATGCCTTTGGATACTTATGCTTATTGAAATTATGCCTTTCTATGTTTGAGCTTTACGAATTTCGGACATTTGATGTTGTTATGAAGTTATGCTATAAAGGCTTATGGCAACTGACTATTATGGTCATTGCATATTACCATTATGCATTTTATCTTTATGGCAAAAAACGTTATGCGTTTCAATAGGTAACCCCCCAGCCGCCATAATGAAAACAAAGAAGTTTTAATCTAATGTCGATCAAGCGAAAGGGTATCGTGGAAATCTACCTACGAATCACGTAAAAATTCGCGACACGATATCGCTACGTGCCACGACGCACGGCACGGCGTATCGTAGAAACTCACGGTGCTTTCCTTCATTTGCTAGTTTATATTCAGATATCTTTTTATTTTGTTTCTTCTTTACACTTTTACAATACCATTAGGAGCTAGTGCGGTCCTCTTTCGATACTAGCTGCGTCGTGGGAGACGTTGCGAGTTCTTATCGTGTTTATTTATGTGCACAACACCCTGTATAAGTGTAAGTACTGGGTGTTTTTTTACAGTAAGGATAATGAACTGCCATACTTGTTTTCTCTTCAAGAATCATTTGATATACTTGACATTAAGTTTCACAAAATATCGAAAATTTTATAATATTAACAAGCACGCCATATTATTATGCCAAACGGTTAAAAATCTCTGGTATAGGTACATATAATTACAATTATACAAGGAATGAAACAAAGATAACGTTAAAATAATTTAATACCTATAAAATGTGTAATTATAACATAATACCTCATGGTATAATGTGCTCACCGAAACAAATGCATTATAGAGTTTGTGAATGAATGTTTAAAGTGCAAAAGTAATATTTAAATACATATTATTGGTTTTAATCATTACAGTAAAGGCACCAAGAAATTATCTAAACTGTAGATAGAAGTCCAACTTACAATACATTTTTTGGAAATACGAATTTTTTGGAATAACCAAAAAAATAGGTTGTGGAAGCGATTTCCATACAAATTTTAGTTTCATGTCGTTTCAAGCTACCATATATAAATCACCCTATATTTATTTAAATAAACCAAATTTGAATAACATTTCAAGCTAAAATCTTCACGAAAAACAAAAACAAAATTGAGAAATAAACGTCTTATTCATAAAGTACAGTCATGGTCAAAAATATTTAGACATTATATTGCATTATGCTATTTGGAACACTGATTTGTACGTATTATTTTGTTCACAACTGTACTATCTCATATAACTACTTACTCTACTAAATCACGTCATTATGGCTTTGTTTTTTTTTTATTTAAACACTGTCATGTTTTTATTTAACTTTCTTGCCATATTTCACATGTATACAACGTGTTATTGAAAAAGCGTAATACCTGAAACTAGTTCGTTCAGAATCGAGAGAAAAATCGATTACACTAATAAAAATACAGGTCAAATTTCAACCAAAAAAAATATTTTAATTACGTCATGTTTAATCATTACTTAACTCTATTATCACAGCTGCACGCGGAGCGGCAACGTCGCACTAGATCGCGGGTAATTACCATAGACTTTTTAATTTGCAACACAAAAAAACAAAAAAGCTATATTTTCGTAAAAAATTCGCGAAAATTAAATTTAATAATTCTTTTACAATAAAATAAGTTGGGGTGTCTGAGGTTGCGCGCTTTTTCATTGGCACGTTGTATATAGGGTTTTCAGTTTATTATTGAAATAAACTTCACTCTTAGCTACCTCAAGACGTCCATTGCCGAACAAAGGCTTTCCTCAAACATATCTGTCACTTAACAATGACAGTAGAAATATTCTTTTAGTATGAAAATAATGAAAAAAACATGAAATTTTGTTACTTCCAACTCTGTACTTGATGTATCTCTTAAACTGAATGGTCATTCAAATCAATATTTCTGCTTTGAATTAGGGTGCACGCCCACGTCAGACTTTTTGTGGGACCGATAATCGGGCCGATTTTGTATTTCACTTTATTTCTGACCTACTTTTTGTAGGACGTGTGCGTTGCTCCATTGCTATCAGTACGTTCTATTTTTCTCCTACAAAAAATCGGTCACCGATTGTCGGACGTGGGTGAGCAGCCTTATGGTAATTAAAGATTTTCATGTCATGTTGATCACATCGACACAACCAAATTTCAAGTATTTTGTTAATAACTCAAGTTTTCCACGTTTACGCGGTAGTGACGGTCTGGAAATTGAATTCTGTGTCCTTGCACAGTTTCCTGAAGAACTCCTTCGACATTTGACATCTAGGGCTCACGCAGTGGGGACATCTGAAACAGTCCGTCAGATTTACATGTAAGTAACAATCACGTCTATAACAATAGTTTGTATTCCTTGAAATTAGAGATAGATGAGTGAATAGAAGGTTACATGTTAGTGTAGTTATGTACTGTTAATGATAAAATTTAAAATATTTCCCAATTAAATATTAAAACCCAACCAAGTTTAAAAGATTAAGTACTGAGTTTCTCGCCGGGTCTTCTCAGTATAAGATCAACTTCCGATGCGGTGGTAGAGTCGCATATGTGTGTATTTATGTATTCATATTATTTAAGTCTATTATTAAGTTTTTTTTTCTTGTAATGACGATTTAAAAGTACTTGCTACAGGTCTATTTAAATATAGTTTTTTTTTTTTACTCTGATAGTTCCTGGATCACATAATGAGGTTAACATAATAATTCTCCTTAATTTACTACTCGAAAAATGTATTCAGATAAAAGTTCATTTCCTTAATAAATAATAACCGTGTACACTTAACAAAGTAGGAACTTGATCATAACTTATAGCGATTTGTACCATAAAAGCGTTTTGCAAATCATATGTTATTATGTCACATTATGTCTTTTGATTAATGATCATGGAGGATATTTGTATGCGGCTTGATATTCTTCCCTTAGGTTACCCAAGAGGGGGCCCCACTACTACAATCAAAATATGGTGGTCAGTGATGTATGGCAATAGATAAACAAAGTCCATTCAAATTAAAAATGTTTGGTAAAATATCGAAAACGATATCCGGAGATATTAATTCTTTTGTTATGAACATTTTTAATTTCAAACGTTTAGTTATAGTGATTGCCATATGTTTCATCGCTGGCCAATGTATTTTAATTTCTTCTTAGTGGGAATCTTTCAGGGAAACTTTAGGTATACTAACCATATTTTATGCTCTATAATTTAATTTAGTTTAGATAATTTAATTTAGTTTAAACATATTTAGTTTAAAATTTATATTTACTTTGGTTTATACATATTTCATTTGAAATTTATATTTAATTTAGTTTAGACATATTTAATTTAAAATTTATATTTAATTTAGTTTAAACATTAAAATTACCAAAAAAATGCTTAATTTAATTTTTACATTAGCCTTTTGATTTATTATTATTGCTTTGATTATTTTAGCATTTTATAATGCTTGTTTTTCATATCATCTCTAAGCCACTGGAGGTTTCGGTAGCTCAGTGGTTTAGAGCAGTCACCCGGCTTGTGAAAGACGCGGGTTCGATTCCCGACCGAGATCATCAAGGTCCGAAATGGAATCTGTCCAGTTTTTCTATCTTTTGATGAATGTTTCTCACCTGGTCAAGAACTGGTTGTTGACGGCGGGCCCGCTCGTGAGATGCTGTGCGACCACGTCCGCCAGAGCGGCTATGAAGGTGGGATGGTCGTTGGGCGCGGCAGCTCGCTCTATTTGAATTATTCCGGCCTGAAGAAAAAAAAAATATAGGATCACTTTGTTGTCCGTTCGTCCTTCTGTCTGTCTGTCAAGGCCCTGTTCCTCAGGAACGCGTGGAGGTATCAAGCTGGAATTTATATCAAATACTCAGATCTACTGTCCCTTAGAGCTGTGAAAATATCAAACTCTAAGCCAACGCAATCAAAAGATACAGCCGTTTATGCCGCAAATTTCTTCAAAATTTCGACACTCGCAAGGGAATCAAAACCTACAGGGTACTTCCCGTTCACTCAGAACCTTGAAATTTGGTACGAAGTAACGTCTTATAGCACAGATAAAGGAAAAATTGCGAAAACCGTAAATTTTTGATTACATCATTTAATAAAAATATTTTTAATAAATACACCTACAGATTTGTACGGAACCAACGGTGCGCGAGTCCGACTCTCACTTGGCCGGTTTTTTCTTCTAAACCAGTCACAGATTAACGTTTTAAAAACACATGGCGCCACCTTCTTTGCGCAAAAACTATGGAACTAAAACTCTCAACATTTTCGCAAGGAAGATGGTCCACACTCCACAGATAATAGAATATTTTTACTGGCTGTTTGAGTTTGTCTATGTCACATGAAGGAAATTAAAAAACTAATTACTTTTTACTCCTTAGAGTAAAACTAAAGTGGTCACTTCAGTCCCGCTTCGTAGGGCTATATTGGCGTACTTTTAGAGCGTGAGAAGTGAATAGTAATATACTGACCTCCTTGGCGACCTCATCGCAGTACTCGATGTCCAGCTCGTGCAGCGTCTCGATGTGCTCGTTCACGAACGCTATCGGCACCAGGATTAGATGCTTCCTGCCTTGCTTCGCGTACGCCTGGATAAATACATTTAATATAAATTAAATTATAAAATATATATTTTTTCATAATTTAATATAAATAAATTAAAATTATAAAATATTTTTTATTTTATTTACCAAAAGTTTTTAATAATGCATTCTGGATCAATCCATTATTAATTTATTCTTATTTTTTTTGTTAATGTTTATTTATTAATACAGCACAATGATCATACAGTTAACAATACCCTGCAAAACTGTATTAACAGTTTGACTGCAGGAGGTAGTCTCAAATAATACAGGTATTAACACTTAACAACTTAATATATACGCCTTAGTTATGTAATTTTCACACAAGCGAATAACATTTTCTTGAATTTGTTTTTATTCGGTTCAAGGCGGATGTCCTCGGGCAAACTATTTAGCAGATAAGGTAGACGCTTACTTAGGGTTCTGTCACCAAAATAGTTGGAAACTCTCGGTACTTAAAATTTACCCGCGGACACCAACTTCGTGCCATAGCCGTGTATCAACTGAGGGTCACGCTTCAGACTGCCGTGGTTATGGTGTTTGAATAGAGATCTGAGTGAGGTATTAAAAAAAAGGTTGGTTCAAGAAATAATGGCAGTAAATTAAAACAATACCATAAAATGTAGAACACAGATAACAATATTTTTTTGATGATATCATCCAAGATTGCTTTATACAATCAGAAACTTTTGAAAGGCCAGCTCTTTCTCATAACAAGATTGAAAAGAGTAACCATCGAGTTGCTTGCCGGAGTCTTCTCGATCGGAAACAACCTCCGAACCGGTGGTAGAGTCACATTATGTTTAATTATGATATTTACTATCATAGTATTATTTTATGTAAGTTTATTTTTATTCAGTATATTTTTGCTTTTTTTTTTGTCATAAGTACTTTTCATAAGTCTATATGAATAAAGATATTTATTACTTTACTTTAAAAATCTCTGATGAAGAGTATTTCGTATGTTAATTTTAAACATTGAATGATTATTGTAATCACTGAATGTAAATGTTAATTTTTAAACTTGTTTGGCGTCTTGGAGTTGCTCTGTAAGCCTACAAGTTACATAAATAAAATAATAACAACATAAATTTACTTAAATAAATAAATCTTAAAATTTAGTACAAAGTATCAATACCAAAAACGTGTAACTAGACGCGCAAATAATATTCATCTTCACCTACCTAGAACAAATTACGGAAAGAAAAATATAACATATGAAGGAGCACAACTATATAATAAATTGCCAAACCATATGAAACAATTAAAGTCGTTTGTCTCTTTTAAGAAAAAGCTAAAACACCACATTTTAAGTACCGATGTTATTTGGACCATGGCAATATAATTATCGTAATGTCCATGAAATAGCCGTTGCATAGCAAGTGCCTATTGATACGTAATTGAATCCAATTTTTGTAACATCTTACCCACATTAATATTTATAATTTTGTAACACTGTTTCACTGTACACTCGCGTACTAATAATTAAAAGTAATGTTCTCGTATTTCTCTGTTAAGTGAATAATGTATTCTTTTTGAGAAATAAATGTCTTTAACCGTAACCGTAATCTTACCTTGATAGCATCATCAGTGTATGGCTGCAGCCACGGAAGCGGCCCGACCTTGGACTGCCACACCAGTCGGTGGGCATTCTTAACGTTCAGAGCATTCATAGTGGCGGCCACTGAAGCTGCCACTTCGTGGGGGTATGTGTCTCCTCGGGATACGGCCTGGAAGTATAGTAAAGTAAAATAATTAGCCTATATACTGATTATATTATATTACTATAAGGAGCTGTTGAAAGGGGAAGGCCTAGACGGACGTACTTAGGACAAGTCCAAGACGTGGTCAGAAAAGGTCAGGTCAGGAGTACCCATAATCGACGAGCATGTATGAAAGGATTAATGAGAGTGGAAGAAGCGCAAGAGGTGTGTCAGGACCGTAGCAAGTGGAAAGATGTGGTCTCTGCCTACCCCGTTGGGAAAAAGGCGTGATGGTATGTATGTATGTATGTATATACTGATTACTATCCCACTGCCGGCCGGGAAAATGTCTCCATCATTGAATCATTGCTACAATGGATGGGCATTGGCTTAATCAACAAGCTTGCCAAATGCGGATCAGTGGATCACAAACCCGGGCTATATCCGAAAAACACTTTGCCTGACCTGGGAATTGAACCGAGCTCTGAAACTACTCGGTTAAGGATAAATAATTTGAGATTAATAAATAAATCATCAGACATAATATGTAAACATCCTATGGAAATAAGTCCGACTATCTTCGCTAATATTATGAAGAGGCAAGTGTTTGTGAGTTTGTATGTTTGGGACAGGTAATTACCGAAACTACCTAACCGATTTAAAACATTCTTTCACTGTTAAAATGCTACATTATCCCTGATTGCTATAGGCATATAAATTTTTCAAAAACTTCAGGGATCCGTATGAAAATTTTGACATGTAACCCAACGTGTGAGAAAAATTATTCAGAAAGCTAGTTAAAAAAATATTATGATAATATGGGCAGTAATTTTTTTACATGAGATCTGCTTGAATATTAAAATCTATGTGATATCATATTTTTTTTAATCGACACATGCGTAAATCAGAAACATAATTGCACTTGACAAAAAAATAGTAAGTTGTTATTTTTTAAATGATTTTCTATTTTGTTGAACTAAAAGAAAATATTTAAAAAAAAATTCAAATATGCCTATCGTTACTTAAAAATAACAACCTGTATAAAAATACAGTTCACCCAAAA
This sequence comes from Udea olivalis, assembly GCA_947369235.1. Lineage (NCBI taxonomy): Eukaryota > Metazoa > Arthropoda > Insecta > Lepidoptera > Crambidae > Udea > Udea olivalis. The sequence continues at coordinate 9,440,492 of OX376367.1, read as the reverse complement.
TGATACCAAAAGATTACATGTCTACGCGAAGGAAGAGCAAGTGGATTTCATTTATGTAATTGACAATGTTTTAAAAGATAACGGCCACGTTCCATCTGGTTTAAAAAAAACCTTAGGTGGATACAGAAACGCCGTTTTTCCATACAAACGTATTCTCCTCGTTCCTCTCTAGATATTGCAGGTAGAAGAATTATTTTTTTCCAAAAAATCTATGGCCACTATTAGCATGTTCCTGTGTTCCTTTTTTTGATACACTAATTGTCAAAACCACCCCTCAATGTCAGATAAATAGTCAGATTTTCCACTGTGTTCAAACATCCATAAAATTAATTTGATTAGATTTTATAAAAAAAGGAACGCATAGGAACACGGCCAAAGCCTTTTTCTATTAATTACTAGAAAAAGTAATTCAATCGGTCAAGTTTTCTAGCAGGGATCGGGGAACTAGGAAGCGTCGATTTTGTGTACTTTTGATAGTTAATATCGGTCCGAGTTGCAGTTGTCTCTATCGCACTCTGCCGGGGGCTCGAGGTTAGCAACAAACAGCAATAGATTTTAGTAATATCTATTTTTCAATCCTCTCACCCGTGCTGTGTCCTCTAAGTAACCTATACTCCATTCATTATAGCATTAGATAGAAGTAAAAAAGGTTCTTTTTAGGGTACACTTTGTGGTAAAAGTACAATAAACATCATTGCTTTTAAGATTTATGCCTAATTTATTAAAATCCACATAAATAGCAGCTGTCACACTTAATTGTTCTCATTTAAAGTAAAGTAACTTCAGAATTTATGAGGCTTTTGATTAGATATGGTTTTGTGGGCAGAAGATAACATTTTTAGATTTAACTAACAATAGCGTTAATTACAGGAAAATAACATGTAGACCGAAGACGGGTAATCGCATTAATAGTTTTAAAACTAATTTAAAGCATAAAGTATCTTCCATTACTTATAAGCAGGGTGACCCTGATGCAGTCTACAAAAGACTGTTTGATTGTGTTAAAAATGAATTTGATGCTTGTTTTCCCACCAAACAAGTTACTTGCAGAGTTCAATCTAAGTTTTGTGAATGGGCCACGCCTGGAATTTACAGGAGCAGACGTAAAATGTATGAGTTGTACGGCATGAAAAAATACAATTTCGATCCACTTTTTGTTGAGTATGTCAAGAACTACTCCAAAATATTCAGAAAAGCCTGCACTACAGCTAAGGCATTGCACATTCGTGATAAAATATCAAAGTCCACTAACAAAATAAAAACCACTTGGGACGTCATAAATCACGAAACAGGTAAAGCTAAACAGCGCGATACCTCATACACTCTTAATATTAACAATAACATCTTACAATCAGAAGCATCTGTTGCTGAAGCATTTGATAAGTATTTCAGTAATATACCTATAATCACTACAGCTTCATTAAATTCCTCACCAACTAGAGCGGAACATTTGTTGAAAGATAATGTATCTTGTTGCAGTGTATTCTTTAAATTTAAACATGTTGAGTCACTAGATATAATAAAAGCATTCAGATTAATTAATTCAAAAGATACCGCTGATCTTTGGGGTATATCAGTCAAAATTGTTAGCCACATAATTGACGTGATTGCCCCTTATTTAGCCGTAATATTCAATGATTGTGTTGATGAAGGTGTTTTTCCAAACTTAATGAAACACAGTAGGGTTGTACCACTTTTTAAATCAGGCAACAAACAAGACCCAGGTAACTTTAGGCCTGTTTCAATCCTACCAGCTCTAAGTAAGATCTTTGAAAAAATCATTCAAGAACAACTATTAAGCCATTTTTATGAGAACAATCTCTTACACAGTGAACAATATGGATTCACGAGAGGCCGTTCTACTACTGATGCTGGCATTGCACTTCTAAAACACATCTTTAGGGCTTGGGAGAATTCACAGAACGCTCTTGGCGTCTTCTGTGACTTGTCCAAGGCCTTTGATTGCGTTGATCACGATACACTTATACGCAAGCTTGATTTTTACGGGGTTAGGGATAATGCTTTAGATTTGGTAATTTCGTACCTCAGTTTAAGAACTCAAAAAGTTGATGTTAACAGTGTACTGTCTACAGGATCACAAGTTAAAATGGGGGTCCCTCAAGGATCCATTCTAGGTCCATTACTATTTCTGATATATATAAATGATTTACCTTTTTACTTAAAAGATATTTGTGATGTTGTATTGTTTGCAGACGATACATCTTTAGTTTTTAAAACTGACAGAAATAAAAACCTTTTTGATGATGTTAATGACGCACTTTCAAAGGTTTTACAATGGTTCACAGTAAATAATCTACAGCTTAATGCAAAAAAGACTAAATGTATTAATTTTAAGTTGCCTAATGTTAAAGATAACCCCATTAGTCTAAAAATTGATGGTAATACTATGAAGCTTGTAGATACAACAGTTTTTCTTGGAATCACACTAGATTCAAAACTGCAATGGAACCCTCATATAACAGCTCTCTCAGGCAGACTTAGTTCGGCTGCATTTGCAGTGAGGAAAATCAGGTAATTAACAGATGTTGATACTGCTCGTTCAGTTTATTTTAGTTATTTCCATAGTGTAATGTCTTACGGCATTGTACTTTGGGGTCAAGCGGCGGATATACAAACCATCTTTATCCTCCAGAAGCGAGCTATCAGATCCATCTATAAGCTTCGTGCACGGGCTTCACTTAGGGAGATTTTTAAGGAAATTGGTATCCTCACTGTAGCGTCACAATACATTTACAATTGCATTGTTTTGGTCAGAAAAAATATTGGTCTCTATGCTAAACACAGTGACATACATTGCAGAAATACTAGGAATAAGGATAAAATTGCACTTCCACTCTTTAGGTTACAAAAAGTTTTAGGATCCTTTATGGGGCAAGGTATACATTATTACAACAAAATTCCAAAAACCATTTGTGACTTACCTTTACATAGATTCAAAAATCACATCAAAACAGCTTTATTAAAAAAGGGCTATTATACTACAAAAGACTACCTTATAGATAAAAATGCCTGGGTATAAGCGCTCTGCTCGATGCGGGATTAAATAGCTCTATTGTAACAGATGTTTTATTGTAAGAGTTAATAGGTACCTAGTTTGTATGTACTGACCTACAATTTTTGTTTTTGAATTGTTTAAATGAATTCTTGTCATTATATTCTTTTATAGTTGGTTTTTTCTCTTTGTTTTATATTCTTTTAGGTTTATTTGTATCAAAATGACACACTGCTTGTACTTTACTAACGCCTGTTGTAAACCCAAAACAAGTTTAAAAGAGTAACTGCTGAGTTTCTCGCCGGGTCTTCTCAGCAAGAAACAACTCCGACGCGGTGGTAGAGTCGCATTATGTCTGTATACTGTTTATTTACATATCCATATTATTATGGTATTTATGTCTATTATTTAGTATATTTTGCTGTAAATTTGACGATTTGAAAGTGATACTTTAAATGAGAACAATTAAGTGTGACAGCTGCTATTTATGTGGATTTTAATAAATTCGGCATAAATCTTAAAAGCAATGATGTTTATTGTACTTTTACCACAACGTGTACCCTAAAAAGAACCTTTTTTACTTCTGTCTAATGCTATAATGAATGGAGTATATATTGTCGATAAAAAAACCTAAAACAAGCAGGGGTTTTTATCCGAAAAACCCGAACACATTTTTACTGTCACTATAACTCTACTAAATCGAAAATGTTACATAATCCCTTTATACGTTGTGGTGGAAGGGGTTTTCAATTTTGCCAGGTTATACTCAGGTATGTCATCGTCATGGCAACGTCAAATGCAAATTGTCATTCATTTAGCAACCCTGCTTCTTATTTTATAATGAATTACGGATATAATAAATACAGTATGGACTATTGACTGACCTTCAAAGGCAGGCTGTGTGCTGTGAACAGTATCAGCACATCCTCCCTCACTTTCTCATCAAACAGTTCCAGTTTCTCCGCTATCCGCTGTGCGAACACTTTGGCCAGCAGTGGGTGAGTTGCCCACCGCTCGATCATGCTGTATTTTATGTTATTTGGGACTTGTCTGGGGAAAGAATAAGAATGTTCAAAATATATGACAGTATTTAAAATGTCTAAAAACTTGTATTGTGCATTGTATTGAAAGTAGATTACTTAAATAATATATTTATTGGCTTTTTTTGATGTTAAACTTAAAACATATACCGGCTGATTATCACGTAACTTCCGGAAATATGGCATACTCACTAAGTGATGTAAAAACTATCTAAGCGATAGTGAAATTTATTTAACTAACTTTCATTTCAAGGTCACCATACAAATCACTCGAACGGTCAGTATTTTTTGTATGAAAACCTTAAGATTAAAGTTAATTGAAAAAAAACTGATTTCGCTTTTTTAGGTACCTCACGCGGACGAAGCCGCGGGCGGAGTGCTTGTTATAACATAACTTATTCATAAAGCACTGATCCTTCTTGAGTAAAAAAATTCAGCCCGTATTTAATTAAATATTAAGATAGGTACTACATCACTTACTGAGTAGAGGTTATTTGATAATCACCCAGTATTCCCATCAGGTGTAAAACAACTATTTAAGTGTAAATTTGATCTTTTTGCTATTAACTATTTTGCAATAGTTATTTTTACCTATCAATTTTATATGAAAACTTCCGATGTTTTTTTTAACTTTGTTAAGTAAAAAAAACATATTGCAATAAGATTCTTCATCACTCAGTATGCCGTTTGATTTTCCTTTGGCTCCAAAAACGAGACAAGCTCCAAAATAGGTGTTGCGAAACAACTTCAGACCGGGCTAGAAGTCTGACGAGAACTATATTTTTCTTATAAAAGAAATACCAGAATTTTTTCAACACACAGCGAGTGATAATACTTTTACCTCAGGCATATACTTATTGCGGTGATCCCTTGTTTCACAGACGGAACTTTCATAGAATTTCGGTTCACAGAAAATGTTTCATAGAATATTCGGTTCAAATATTGAAATTTAAATGTTTTTTTTTAAATTGTTGAACATTATTATTTTTTAGTACAATAGTAACTTCTATCTATCTAATATTTTCATTTCGAACATTGTTTCAACGACTATTTACTTCATAGAAACATACTCCTCAGAAAATTAATCAATTTAATAACAGACAGGTGGGTAGGTTAGAACCGAATTTTCGGCGAATGAACATAAGTGACAAAAAAAATGTTCTTGAGAATAATTCTTACAAAAGCCAAACATTATGAGCAATAATAATACTTGATTTTATATTTTATGATGAATATTCTGAGAAATGAATTGTGTTTATAACAAAAATCTATGATTTAAATTTCTTTGAAGTAACTATTCTGCGTTTTGATTATTCAATGAAATAAAATTATGAGAAACAATTTATGTGAAACGAAATTCTATGAAACGATTTTCTATAAAGCAGTGTACAACCACATAATGCAAATTTGCTTTAATACTTTTGTTCTCACCTGTTTCTGTAAAAGTCCGCGATGGCGTTTAAACTTGATCCTGTAGTGGCACAACTGTATTGAGGATACTGGGAGAAGATAACTGCCCTTTCTACACCATCCCTGTTAACATACATCCCATTTACTTAACTTATTTAAGGTGCATATAAATTATTTAATTATTACATTTTTAACACCCCTTAAAACGCCAATGTATGTGGAACCAGGGCCAATGTGATGTTGTCCTAATTTATTGTTTTATTTATTTAATATTTTATTTAGAAACTGTTTTTTATATTAAATATTATTTATTTTTCTAAATGCCTTCAAAAACATTGTTTATGTGTCTTAAGTTTCACAATATGATAGTACTTATTTTTATTATGTTATTAAAAATATAGTTAATTTCTCTAGCATTTATAATATTGACTGGAAGATATTGCTATAATATATATATATATATATATCCTACGAGTAAACGGGCAGGCGCGGCGGCTGAAGCGGCGGAATATAAAAAGGCACAAAAGTACCAGAACATCGGTTCCGGTTACACTTTTGTGCCTTTCGGCGTCGAAACCCTGGGTCCGTGGGGTCCGAGTGCACAGAACCTTTTAAAAAATCTAGCTAAAAAATTGATTTCAACTACAGGTGACCCAAGAGCTGGTACATTCCTCGCACAACGTGTGAGTCTTTCTATACAACGGGGGAATGCTGCCAGCATCTTGGGTACCTTACCACAGGTGCAAAATTTTCTTAGTAGTTTTTAGTTATTTTTATTTTAAGGTTTTCTTTTTAATTTTTACTGTACTGTATATATTAATTATTTAATCGTTCTGAATAAATTATTTGAACTTAACTCACATTACTATAAGGCAGGATAAATTGTGTTAGGTAATTATTTATGTATTTTATTAACATTTGTTTACACAAGTTTATTAATTCGTTCTAAGGTTTAGTGTAACAAATACTTACATTACAGGTAAACACATCAGACACAATTTTTAACAAAATAAAAAGTAGGTAATATAAATAGTTAAAATACTGTGATTGGGTTTACTTAGCAGTAAATTCAATAAAGTGCAATAAAGCATTTAAGGTACCTATTTATGTACATACATACCATCACGACTTTACTCAAACGGGGTAGTCAGAGGCAAGTGCCAGTGCCGTCATGGTGAACGGAACACTCAGAAGCACACTTTTCACCAATGGTATTAGAACCCAACGTAGTAGGTGGTGAGCCTTCCGCCGTTATCCGGGTAGATTTGTTTTCATATCGATGTTTTTCATCACCGGAGAGTAAGACGGATATTCAACAATGAACACAAAGATTTTGGTTCTGGCCAGTTTTGTACTCAGGACCACACGATCCACGATCTGAGTTCGGGTGCTGAACCACTAGGCCACGACGCTCTCTAGCATTTATAATATTGACCTATTTATGTCTCATAAAATAATTTTAAATAATGTTGCCATATTTCACACACATACTTTTCAATTTCCTGGAAGGCGTCCTCCGTGAAGGGCGGTACGTATCTAAAGGCCACGTAGTGTTTGTGGGGGGCAGACTCTGGCAGCATCTGGTCCAACGCGGAAGTCAGAAGCCTGCCTAAAATTACAAGTATTTATGTATGAGTGGTGAATGAGCAAGAATTAGGTCTTATATTATTTATTACTATTTTGGGAGTAAAGATGTAAATTTAGGTTTAGGATCATTCACTCAAGAATAAAAGAAAGTATCTTCTACCGGCATCAGCAGGGTCATTCAATGTCAAATTGCAAGAAAAAAATCATCTTTTTCTAAATTGGCCTGGGTCTGGGTGTGCTGGGAGACGCCCCTGGCTCAAAGTAATGTCTGTGATATAATTACGTATACTAAACTGACGTCTGGTGGGTTGCCACTTTATCGTAACTTTAAAATAGTGTTGTAACCTACGTAATGGAGTCGGAGCATTGTGATTCAAGAATTTTAGTAATAAATAATTGTTAAAAGGTTCAATAAATTCGCGTTTGTGGTATTTGAATATATTAAATCCAAATCAAATTGGAATCAGGTGTGTCATAAAAGTTCGTAAGTGATAACAACAAATTCAAACTACTTTTACTATGGTTACCATGCTTAAACACCAACTTCCGTCAGTTTTTAATTGCGAGGAAGAAAAAATGGAAAATATAAATAAACACCAATCTTTCTTCTGCATTCTTCGGAGTCATTTTTACACAAAAAAAAATACCAGAATGTATTTCGTTTTATTCCATTGCTTGGGTTGCAAAATACAACAAATAACTAATCTACTGGCAAGAATAGTGAAGGTTAATAAAATAGAATCTTGTAGCCCTCTTCTAGTCCTCTGGTTTTAAAAAAAAAACACTTTCTATGAGTAAAATGGAGAAGTCACGTTTTAAAACTTGGATTATCACTTATGACATTTGCACGCTTGCAACATTTAAAAAAAAACGGGCGCTTTGAACTGTCAGTTTAGTATACGTAATTATTATTACAGACTTTAAATCTCACCACAACTTTTAGTAATTTGACCGAATCTTCTGAAAATCATCTGCCCCCTGATTCAGAACAAAGTTATCGACCGATTCGGTAAATTTGTTTTAATTATAGTAAATTACCCACTTGACGGTAATATTCAATATTTTTATATGTTAAAGCCAAAGGCCTTCAGTTTGCGTGAAACAAATAAACCAGACGTGCCTCCTACCAAAAAAAAATACTAAGAAATTAAACAAAATAACCGAATCGGTCGATAACTTTGTTCTGAATCCGGGGGCTGAACAAACTAGGCTCTTATTCCACGATTGCTTAGTGCGCTGAAGCACGGTTTCTCGCCTTGACTTGCGTGGTGTCCCGGATTTGATTCCCAGTCAGTTCAATTCAGAGCTCTTTCCTGATTTGACCCGAGTCCGAGAGACGCCCTTTGGTTTAGTTCCTTGTCTGGTGCCTCATACGTGACACAGACTTTTTCACTGACTTACAACTTACAACCCATCCATTCATAGTCTTAAGACTGATTGTGGTTAATTAAAAAATAAAGTATAACACAAATACCCTAGCAGTTGACAGGATACTGGAATATTGGTAACAGCCTTTGAAGCAAATCCATGCAATTCTATCCAACATGGCTACACGTTGGAAATGCATGGATTTGCTTTCATACAAAAAGATCTCTTAATGGGATTTAGCATTACGTGTTGAAGGTAACCACTTCCCTGCGAGTGACTGTCTATATAAGACTGGCTTGAGTCACCTTGTGTATTAGTCCACCTAAGTATAGGTGATCCGCCGCCAATCTCTGAGTACTTCTTCTGAACTTCTTCAGTCCTTCTTTGGGCGATCCACGGGCCAAGCTTGCTCTGAACGGGTAGCTGGATCATATCTCGGTCTGTCATTATCCTGTGTAGGTAGTCTCCTACCTGAAGAGAATTAGAGCAAATGTAATAAATCAGCCATTATTTATTACTGTAGCTTTTGATTATTATGGTTTAAGATCTTTATTATTCTCATAAGAATATACATATTCACTTACTGAGAAAACATATTAAATACAAACAAAACTATTAATTGGTTATTACATCTATAATGCCTTAGTTTATTAGTAAAATGTTTAGAAAAAATACCGGAAGCAAGCCAGCGAGCGCATTATCAGACTTAAGGCAGGAGGGGAATGATCATGGCTCTTGCAACGGTGCCATGGACACTTATAATAAAGAAGGTGATTCCCAGTCAATGCAGGAAATGATATTTCTAAAATAACTCATGTTGGGTGTGCTGTGAGACGCCCCTGGCTTAGTTCTAGCCTTAATTCCTAACCTAGTGACACAGGGATATTTATCCTTACTTCCAGACCATGACAAGTGGTATGCTGTCTGGTGCATATTTATATCAAAATAAATGAATATCTGGGACAATTTACACCAAGATCATCTGACCCCAAACTAACCATAGCTTGTTCTATGGGTGTTGGTGTTTACACCCAGAAACACAACAAACACGAATGTTTTTCCCATAAACGTTTGTCATGGGTGGGGATCGAACCCACGACCTCCGGCGCTAAAAGCAGGGTCACTGCCATTACGTCTCATTTTTGTTGGTGTGGCACACCATAGCTTCTTACCTGATCTGTGGTCTGTGGCCCACCCATATTTAACATGATTATGGCTGTTTTAGGTTTAGCCACACTGCTTGCTTCAGTGGCCATGCCAAATGAAGATCCCAGCACACGGGGCAGCAATGCATTGTTTAGACGATCTAAAAATAGAATACTAGTGTAGGTTGTAAGGTAATGAAAGAACAAAATTGAAATCATCAAAAAATGTAACACCAGTGCTGTATATTTGTGAAGTGTAACAGTGAGTGTGTCTATATTGGATTAACCAGTCCAACATGCCAACGTCTTGTTACACGTATGTAAATTATTCAATTCCATTTGTTTCTCAATGTAAGTGAATTGTATTCTGTTTTGAGAAATAAATGTCTTAACCGAACATTAGAAAATCTTTTGGGTTTTAATTCAACTAAATGATGCTGAAAAAACCATATTGATTATATAGCTTTCCGGCTATGATCCCAAAGGATAGGTTTGGTTTTCACTCATGACAAATATACATGTGATGAAGGCCTGGAATATTGATTTTATTAGTACTTTTTCAATAATAGATTTCTCGTTTTTTACTTGTCTCCATATAAACATGGAAAAGTTACACTTGACAAACATAGTCAAGTCAGATGCACATACAAACAATTTGGTTGAATTTGATGATTGTAATCTTTAAAGGAAACCAACACTTCAATAATAATTAGTGGTTTCCGTGATGTAAACATAGCGAAAGGAAATTACATTTTTGTATCGGAGGTAACTTATCTGGTTTGATTATATTTACATACACATAAATTAGTGATTCAAATAACTAAAAGTACCTTGAGAATCGTTGTTCCGTTAATACTTACTGAGTAAAGATAACATTTTGATTCTTTCTTCACTTTGCTTACGAAATTTATAACCTCTATGAAATTTTGTTTACACAATATTAAGGAATTAACTGGAATTTTCATCAAGGTTGTAGGTAATTTTAATTTATGCCAGTCATCATTACATACTAATAAGCAAGTAATGTTTTTATCATTTCAATTCAATTTGTTTAGAAAATTCACCGAGCGTTTGATTGATTGTGATTTTTTGACACAAGAAACAAGAAAAAGAGACAGCGTGAAGAAGATTCTCCGAGTGAAAGAGAGAAAACAAATTTATTTTGAATTGTCGTAGACTATAGAAGAGAAGTCCTTTATTTAGTCTTTGATTTTACCCTCAACACTTCGAGCTAACTCGATTAATCTACACAGTCGATTTTTAATAAATCGTGTTTTGCATGTCATGAGGCTTTAGAAAAAATAATGGACTTGTTTCCTAGTTAGTCTGTGGTCTATGGTGTATTTACATCAAAGTCATCAACGTCAAAAGTATTATTTTTATGATTGTGAAAGTGATTGAAGATCGTATCTTAAATTTATTAGATAATTAAAATTATTTTACTTTTCATCTCTATAAAAATGACTTGTCGCAATGCTTCTCACGCTGGAAGTTGGTACACCGAAAATGGTAAGTTCAATACATACCTGATCATTAGTTCCAAAACACTTTAGGTAACTGCAGGTAGACAATAATAATTAAGATCTAGAAGTTCTAACATCCACATTAATTTCCCTATGTTATAAAGTCTTTAATGATTATGCACTGATTTACGCTTATTTTGCGGTGTGTGATTTCTGGCTAAAGTCAAAAGGTCGTTGACCTTTCTTTTTTAGATTCGCGAATGATGTCTTTGTTGTGTTGTATGAAAGTTAAATATAAGCAACAAATATGTATCTACAACAAGCCAGTTTGCTTCTTAATTAATTTTAATTACTCATTTCAGCGCTGTAAGCAACGTTGTTGTTTGTCGAATCCTAAATATTTTGTTATTATTTAGGTTATTTATTATTATTATTAGATAAATAAAGAAAATTGCCAATCTCAAAATACCCAATAAGATTCCGCATTCTTACTAAAACCAATATTTTTACGAATTCATTCATTCATTTAACCTCCTAAACTCCTAACCTAACCTTACTAACGGTCCGAATTGTGGCATTGCGCTGTCCTCTTATCACTGGTACTCGAAAGTGACAATCGCGAATAGGCCACCATTTACGCCCTGGCCAAGATTTACCTAACAAGTTGCCTGTCTGGCAACGCGTAGTAATAATTCAGACGATAAGGTCTCGTTACTAACTTTAAAAATGCAATAAATACTAAAAAGCTGCTGTAAATCTGGATGCTAACTAGTGAGTGAGTGCTAACAATGAGTGAGATGGGACTGCACATTAGTCAACACAGTCTTATTACAAGAATGATTACGTTTTTAATAAACAAGGGGGTATGATTGCTTGGGTCTAATAAATACTTGTAATAAATTGCATTGTGTTGATTCCCGCAGCGATGCACGCTGCTGGTAGATTTATTATGTCCTGATGTCTAAGATTTCTGTCTGTCCTGACCTGTGACTGGGAGCGTCGTCCTCTCCTTCATATAATACCACTGCAACACACATAGCTAGCAGTGGCGTCACTGCAGCGCTTCCTAATTTGCCATTTGACTAATACAAACAGATGATGAAAAGTGTTGCATAGTGTAGACTGTAGCTCATAGGTAAACAATAACTATGTTGGATATATTTTGTAGTAAAAAACGTTAATTATATTTTATTTAACAAAACCAATCTCCATTTTTAAATTCGCGGGAATTGACACGAAACACGGACGGCCATGCTGTGACGTCAGAGTGCCGAGTGCGAGTTGCAGTGAGAGAAGTGAATAACTTCACCATCGCGTTTGCGAGAAAAAAAACGCGCTTTTGTATGGTATCGAGTCAACGCCATCTAGCGGCCTTAATGTTGCCCGAATTAGCCGCTAGATGGCGCTGACTCGATTCCATACTAATTGACATTTACGTGCTCGCAAAACGCGATGGTGAAGTCATTCACTTCTCTCACTACAACTCGCACTCGGCACTCAGAACTCTGACATATATCCCGACTCCGACACAAGCTTTTAGCTTAGTGCAGACACCATTATTGTTCAAAATTTGTAATTATTTTTCGTAAAATAAATTATTCTTATTCTTATTCGATGATTTCGTTTGGCTTAAGAGATACCGATACCCGACTTTACGGGCATTTACTATTGCATTCTCTTTGTTTTAACAGTTTATTAAAAAAAGCAAGAAACTAAAACTTGCACAAACTCATTTGATTAATTTATGATTAAATTCATTGAAAGTTATACATTTCTACACGTGGAAAGGAACGTTTTTTAACGTAATGACGTAAAAGTCACATGACCTAGCGTTTTCGTGGGAAAATCAATCCACGCCAACTTATTTTCTAGTCTCATTTTTTTGTAAGGAGCAATATAACATCTTTTACGAACATCAAACCACTATTTAAAAAAAAACAGTCAAGTAGCGAATCAAAGGCACCATTTTTATCCCAAAAAGGCGCTGGGGACAACATTTTCATTACCATTATTATTTGCTTAGTTTTTAACTCAACGTTTTGACACCAACATTTTTGTAGATTAACTATTTTGATCATCTTTTCTCGACTTATTTTCTATCAGTCTTTTGTTCATCTTCCATCACATCCTCACAAAGAGAAATGTTAACGCGTACTATAACAAGTGCGAATAACAAAATAATAAGAAATACCATCAGGCAGGGATTTCCCGATGTTTAAAACACAGAAAAGACGCTGAATTTCAGAAGATTTTATTCCTAGGTGAGCCTACACCAATACGGACGCAGCGCAGCTATAATAAAATCGTTCGAAAATGCTGCAGAAATCTGCTTAACTAGCAAAATGTTAGTATTTGATTAAGCTACATACTTATCTTTATATTTTTTACTCTAAACAATAGACCGTATTTATTAATAGTCCTTTTATAATCAGTTCTTTTTATTGTTTTCGGTTTTGTTTTGTAACATCGATTAAATGCCGATTGTCGATTAAATAATTTGTTCCTTAACATTTCCGAACGTAATCTTGACCGGAAACGTCTGTTACCATGACATTTTTTAAACGTCAATCTGACGTTTTTGTAAACAACGGCTCGATTCGTTCGTTAATCGTATTAATCGTTGTTTGTGTTGTTTTTTAACTATTAGTAAAATGTCGGATAAAACGAAAAACTTTGCCTTACCAGCCTCAAAAACAGTTAAAACTAAACGGCCGTCAACTGTTAGTGTTGGGTCTTCGTCGTCGCGCTCTAAACCGTCTTCTATTTCGAAAGACAAATTACCAAGCCGTCCGCCGTCAAAAATTAACAAAAATGCGACTATTTTGGGCGATGGAGATGTAACAATGATGAAACAAGAAGGTTCAATGCCTGATTTTGATGGAGAATACCGTCAAATAGCCTATGGGAAGTTTCTTCGTGCTATGTTAGAGGAGTGCCTTGTTGACGATAAGATTCAGAGGGAAGAAACACAAATGGATATACAGATGGCCCAATTGGCGGATAGATTCCAGAAAACTATGGATCAGCTGGACAAGACGAATAGGCGGCTCAAAGACATATCTTTTGTTGTGGAACAGAAAAGGTTGGTGCAATAATGTTGTTTATTTTATTGATTAAGTTAGAGTCAAACTATCGAGCCTAAAGCTTGTCAGCTTGATTGTTAATACTACTTGACTGGCCTGCTTGTTAGTGATCCTGCCTTAAGCACTGGGCTTGATCCCCATCCATGACAAACATTTATGTTATGAACATTTGTAATTGTTGTGTGTCTGGGGGTTATTATCTATTTAAGTATGTATTTAGTAATATTTGAGTATGTTTATCAGTCTCTGACACCCATAGTATAAGCTCTGCTTAGTTTTGGGTCAGATGATCTTGGCGTAATTTGTACTAGATATTTATTTATTACTCAGTAGTGATCTCGGTTGGAATGTTGCTGAGAATGTTTTGTATTTACTTTTATCTTACTTATTTCTATTCTTATTTAGTTCCAGTAAAACCAAATAATTGAGTGATGTTATTGTATGATTTCAATACAAGTATAGACCATAATGTTGGCTTGAATACAGGCTTAAGTTTATACTTGATTAATTTGGTATTAAGACTAATTTAGTAGTAGGATTATAATCAGTGATGTTATTTCTTTTTGGTCTAGGTTTACTCTATACCTACTTAGTTTGCAGAAAAAGTCTGTATGCAGTAATAATCTTAACTACTTACTATCTGTTTTTTCAGGTTACTAGACCTCAAAAGTACAGATTCTGCTCAGTTCTTTCAAACAACTGATGACTCAAACACATTAGACTTGCTTCAACATCTCAACACTACTGAGAAGGCATGTCTTGACCAGTTAGAGACCAAAAATGTTGATTTTGGCTTTGACAAGGACAGTGGGCACAAGAAACTGTTTGATGCCGTCAATGATGCTATCGAAGGACTGGATCAGATCAAGAAACATTCCAACTTGGACGTTGACAAGTTTAAGGATTATGAAAAATCTGAACGAAGTGTACGAGAGCTGGAAAAAGATAAATTTGATTTGGAAACCCTCAAATCTGACTTTGAAGCGAAATTCCCTAGGTTCAGTGAGAAGTTAATAAAAGAAGCTTCTGAAAAAATTGCTAAGATGATTGATAATTATGACGATGATGATTGATTTGTTTTTAGTTTATTGTTTTAGGTCTTCAAATGTACTGTTTTGTTATCTATACTCTATACTAATATTATAAAGAGGAAAGATTTGATTGTTTGTTTTTATTGAATAGGCTCCAAAACTACTGGACCGATTTTAAAAATTCTTACACCAATATGAAGTTAAATTATCAGAGAGGGACCTATGTCCTATGCTATATTTTATTATGATTGAACAAAACATTCAGTGAAAGATATTAGTCTTAAGTAAATAAAGTCTGAGAAACGCCTGCGAGATGTGCTGCTCTACCAACGCCGCGACGGGCAATTACTACTTTGGACAGAACAATGTCTGTTGAGGTAGCTAGTTTATAAAATATTTAGGTAATATCCTGTCGCACTAAATACTTTCGAAATAAATTGATCTTTAATTATAAACCATATTGTTATTATTATTTACACACAAATTCTAGAACCCAAGGCATAGGAGCAACTACTTGAAATCATGCATGAGCAAGGGCAAATAGGGGATTGACATAATTTAAAATTGTAAAACAAATCCTTTGTCTCAGGGTTCTGAAAATAACTTTTAATTAAAACATACTGGGTGATTATCAAAAGACTTACAAAACTGATATAGCATACTTCGTAAGTGATGTAGTGACTAGGTAAGTGAAATTAGATTTTTTCAATCGACTTTCTTCTAAGGTTTTCATACAAAAATAGAAAGAAGGAAAAGAAACAATTTACTGACCCAAACATAAATTAAAATTAGCTTATACTAGAGGGTACAAAATAAATACAAACAGAACAGGAAATAAAAACTAACGAAGAAATACTGACTATTCGACGGACTTGTATGGTGATTGGTGACGTTGAAACAAAAGATAATTAAATAAATTTCATTTTCACTTCAATAGATTCCACATCACTTGCTGGGTATGCTATATGGTTTTCGTAAGTCTTTTATTACCCAGTATAGGTCATCTTACATCAAGATTATCTCACCCCGAACTATGCAAAGATAGTATCATATTGAAAAAGAAAAAATCGAATCATGATGACTAAGTTCATTACATTTTTCTTTATTTAAAATGGCTTTGCGTTTGGCCTCAGTCTTTAGCCAATGATGCGGAACGAATAGGTGACATTTTCCTATACCTAAATTATCACCACGATTTAGCTGCTCTTTGTAAAGTCTACGTGTTAGATGGATGGTTCTCTTTAAAGAAATCATTCGTGGTGCCCCTGGTGGTGAGCGATGACGAGGCTGATGGTGGTACACGCTTACCCAGAAAATGCCTATTCCCTCTGGCTTTGAAGATACTAAGGTTGTAAGTATCCGGAAACAGACGCAGGGAGAGCGTTCCACTCCCTAACTGTGCGTACCAGAAAAGACGCAGCAAACCGTCTGGTACGGATTGTTAGAAAGTCAACCACATGGGGGTGGAAGCCCTCCCGGCGTCTAGTGGTCCGGTGTTAGAAAGTAGAGGGTGGTATCAGGTTGTGTGTAATGTTTTCCCTGGATTGTGATCGCGGTCTTTGGTGTTGGCAAACTGCCCCGTTTCTCCACTGAGCTCGTCAATAATATTCCACATATTTTCCATCATATTATATTTTCCGTTCAGGCAGCGAGCTGACGAGGCAGTTAGACCTTTGGCTGTCGAAGGCGGATCTCACCCACGGGCCGGCGCGCGCTGTTATAGCACCGTGAGTATTTTTTTAAACTGAAGACTAAAAACATAGTAAACACCAGGAGCAAGCCAATAGAAGCTATCATTGGTTATCAGCACTGGTTGTGACAACTTAAGGGGCCGTCACCAAAATTGCGTAGCGGGCGTGTGTGCATCGTGATTTATTGCAAATTTTGGGGTAGGTATTCGCATCACGTTTTTAGGTCTAACCTATCGATTGGATTGTGAATAAAAGTTTGTATTTCTATTAAATAAGATCATAGGTGTAGTAACTGACATTATTTTTAACAGTAATTATGCTTTATTCAAACTAAAAATCTGTCACAAACTTGGGCTATTATGCGGGAAAATTGAGAAATTTGAAACTTTTTATGTGATGAATTTTGCATATTCAGGTTCATTATGTGTCAACTAAACAAAATGCGATGTTTTGGTCTATTCTTTCTCCAACTATAATTCACGGCTTTAATCAGTGATCTTGAAGTTGCCGCGATAAGGTTTTTTCGTAAATCGAGGTGACGAGATTGATCATTTTTTAATAGAAAAAAGATTTATGTGACAATAAAAACTAGTATATATACTCAAAATAGGAAATAGCTGATTAAGAAGTAGGTAGGAATATAGATGTCTTGTAACTGCCAAAGACGATGATGATGAAATAATGGGTAATCTTTTCAGGCACGCTGGCTACTCATACTGTGGCGCCTGTGCGGCGTTCGCGTACAGACAAGTCAGCCCGGTGGTCGTGTGAGTATTTATATAAATATGCGCCAGACAACACACCACTTTACATGGTCTCGAAGTAACAATAAGTATCCTTGTGTTACGCGGTATTAGACTGGGAGTTAAGCCAGGGCCGTCTTCCAGCACACCCTGACCCGACCCAGTTTAGGAAAGATCGTTTCCTGAATTGACCCGACCGGGGATCGAACCATGCAAGCCAAGGCCAAAGAGAATGTAACGTTTTAGGCAAGGCGAGAAACCGTGCTACAGCACCCGACGACAACCGTGTCGTCATTGTAACATTACCGGATTTAGAACAGTAAAAATACATCTTTTGAAAATAAGAGGGGTAACCGAATGATCATGAGTGGACAGCCCAATCTACAGGACCAACCCCTCCCTGTTTTCAGAGTGAATATTTTAACTGGTGAAAACCATCACACTATTGAAGACGAAGTGAAAAAGTAGGTACTTACCTACTTTGAATAGAGTTAGGTAAGTGACCGTATTTTAGATTCTAAAAAGGAACCTAGATATACAGGGTGACAGGGAAATTCGACCGATTCCTTGTGAAAGTTCGATGAAAAAACATGATAGCTAATGACTGTTCATTCTTGATCCGTTTGTTGGTTGCCAGTACTCTCTTTATTCGAAAAATTTGTCCAAATTAGCTTGGCGATCCTAGGTTCAAACCCTAGGTTTGGCAAATAGTGTTTTTGGATTTTTCGTAACATGGCCCGGGTATGATCACTTACCTGCATTAGGAATGAAGAAAGAAGGAGGTAGGTAATTAAACCAATGACCAACACCCATCAATTGTAGCGGTGGCTTGATTTCATAGAGGTAGGCATTTGCAGTTAGTCTGTCAGAATAAAGGCTAATTAATTGCTGTATTAATTTGTCACCCTGTATAAAACAAATGTTGTTTTAAATAATGCATTATTACAAGGTGGTAAAAGGCGCTTGATTTTTTACATTGATAAAACATCGTTGACTTAAATAGTAAAATACTCTGTAATCCTGAATTGACCCGAACGGGAATCGAACCCAGGACACAACGCAAGCCAAGGAAAGAAACCATGCTGCAGCGCACTGCGCCAATCGTTCCGTCAAATATAATACAAAGCAGCCTATATGTAATTTACTTTTTATCCATTTACCAGCTCGCCATATTTTGGTTCAACATACGACGCACATACCTACATTCTAGTACATAGGACCTTTATTAAAAACTTTACTGTTTAGCTTTAATTCTTATTGCTAAACGTATTTGTACTCCAGCAAGCGCATATTCATCCTGGGTCCGTCGCACCACGTGCGGCTCGGCGGCTGCGCGCTCTCCTCGCTCGACAAGTACCAGACGCCGCTCTACGACCTCACCATCGACAAGCAGAGTGAGTATCCTATCCAGTGCCAGGCCTGGCACTTCAAAGTTTAGGTACGCTCGGCCGCGCGGCCCCTCTCTGGGGTATACGACAGTAGGTTGCCGTTCGGCTCGCACACTCGCCGCCGAGCGCGTTATTTAATGTTTTGTGTTTGATTTATTTCAAGTGTAACTTGTAATTGTAAGTAATTATAAGAATATCTAATAATGACTACTACTAACACTAAACGATGTTATATTAATTACAGTCATACTTTTTTTAAAGTTAAGTAATTATCAAATCAGCGAGTTGCGACCCTGCGCTCTGACATCTATATCGGTTTCGTTCAGCGGCGCACAGTAGAATATGACCGCTCGTGCTACGTGATAAGTTTGATTCTGCGTGCATACTACCTTAACATGGCCTTGATCGATAGCACGAAATTAAAAAGTACTAGTGTGACACAAACTTTTGAGATTAGAGGATACTTTTTTACTTGTCCGCGTTTCTTGAGAGAACCTTCTGTACGGAGTACTGTTACCTATTCTGTGCGAGTGTTCCAGTGCGAGTGGCTTCACTAGGGGCCATATTACAAGCCCTTCTGTTAAAATGGCATTCCCCAAATTGAGCGTCGCGGCGATGCCCAAAAAAATTTTCACTTTCGAGGAATAGCAT
This sequence comes from Udea olivalis, assembly GCA_947369235.1. Taxonomy (NCBI): domain Eukaryota; kingdom Metazoa; phylum Arthropoda; class Insecta; order Lepidoptera; family Crambidae; genus Udea; species Udea olivalis. The sequence continues at coordinate 9,420,879 of OX376367.1, read as the reverse complement.
TACTGACTAGGGGCCTGACTCTTGATCTATCCGGATGGGTTGCGTACATTATTTTTTTGATGAAGAAATAACGTTTTTTTTTTTAAAAAACGCTATTTCTTCCAAGCTTTACAGACGTAATTCTGTTGCGGAGTATGTCGACTGGTTAATTATACTTTAAAGAGAATGACATGACCTATGTACTCGGTATGGCATCTTAGTGAAAATTAAATTAAATTTAAAGGTTTTCATTCAAAAAATACAAATTTTCGGCCAATGGCCACCTGAAAATAAAAGTTAAAAGAAACTCATTTTTACTAAGACAGTTGCTACAAAATAACTTATGAGTTCGTCACTCGAGTCGTAAGTTTTGCTCACGGGCATGAGTAATGAATGACTCGATAAAGGCTAATCATTTAAAGAATATCGACGTATGTCCTGACTCCGGACCCATGGCTTAGTAGGGTGAATCACTACGAACAGGGACAACTATCGAGTTTCTTGCCGGAGTCTTCTCGATAAGAAGCAACTTCCTAACCGGTGGTAGATTCGCATTATGTTTATTTATTATATGTACTATTATTGTATTATTTTATTTACGTCTATTATCGTTTATATATATTTTTTGTGAATTTTGACATTTCATAAGTGCTTCTTTGTAAAAGCTTAAGTGAATAAATGATTTTTTACTTTTTTTTTTACTTTTTTTCTAGTCAAACTAAATCTCATATTTTTTTCAGTTTACACGGAATTGGAGGCGACGCGTCAATTCGAATGGATGGACGTACAGACAGACGAAGACGAGCATTCTATAGAAATGCATCTGCCCTACATAGCGAAGGTCATGGAAGAGTGAGTAAGATTTTGTAACTATTTCATATAATGATTTTTTATTTTTAACATTAAACAATGCTCTATTTTCTACACAAAGATAGAAACTTGAAAAATTCGACCCGATCCTGGGACTCAAGCGGGATTCGAACCTGCGACCTTCCACAATCCGGGTGACTGCTCTTCCAACTGAGCTACCGAGGCCCTTAACACACCTGGCGAAGTTATCTAGTGTATTTTACGTTGTAAGCCAATGTTGTACATCTTGTTGTGGGTCTGGGTGTGCTGGGAGACGCCCCTGGTTGATTTCCTGGTGAGGCACCTCGTAACGCAGGGATATTAATCCCTACTTCGAGACCATTACAAGAGGTGTGTTGTCTGGCGCATATTTATTTATTTTATTTATTTATTTATCTTAATCGAAAGTCAAATAATCCAAAAATATTTCTTTCGGGTGTTAAAAGGCGCTTGCCTATAACATTGATGAAAAAAACGTTGGCTTACAACGTAAAATACACTATATAAATTCGCCAGGTCTGTTAACGGCCTCGGTAGCTCCGTTGGAAGAGCATTCACCCAGTGAAAGGTCGCGGGTTCGAATCCCGCTTGAGTCCCAGGACCAGGTCGATTTTTTCTAGTTTTTATCTTTGTATTTCTTATAATATTTTTCTCTGTTTTTTACTTACCAAATTAGCTAATAGCTCATCGGACTCTAAACTAAGCAGACTATGTATTTCTGTTAAGGATTCATAAACATACATAAATAAACCACCCAGACACGAAACAAATACAAATGTTGGTCAAACGAATGTTTGTCCTAGTGTGATCAAACCCCCGACCCTCCGTAGGCAAGATTTCTACTGTTATGTAATAGATGGCGTTATGCAAAGTGACCAAATCTAATTATGTATTTATGTTTTCAGGTACAAGACTGGTTTTACAATTATACCAATTTTAGTGGGGTCTTTGACACCTGATAAAGAGGCCAAGTAAGTACCTGATTTTAATATATAAATCCCAAGTACTTAGCTCATCATTTAGAACACTAGGAAGAAATAGCATGCAAGTTTTGACGGGTATATTTACCTATAAAAACTTCTCATAATTTATTCAGGCATAGTGGTTTTAGGAATTATGATATTATGGCATATCAACTATACGCATAAATGTATTCGCATACTTTTTTAAAGCATAATCAGATATGGCATAAAGATAACTTAGCATAATATTCTTAACCCATAAAATGAGACATACATAACATTAACTTAGCATATTGATCATCGGCATACTAATCAAAGGTCTTAAAAATTACTCTAAAGAATCACAATCATAACACAATCGTGAACCTGATGCACTTCGAGAAAAGGTTAATAGAACTGAATAATTTTAGTCCGTAGACGATCCAGATTAAATAGACATGTTCGCGGCTAAGATCCCGCCGCACGTTAACCCATAGTACTAACTCATTATGCCTTGTTTTTTATGATAACAAAATTATTAGGAGAGTAATTAAAATGGCTACAGACTATTATGCAATAGTCCAATTGAATATAGCCCAACAGATCGTTATGCCTAAAACGAATTATGCCAAAATACGATTATGCCAAAGTATCCTTATGACAGTAAAGATTATGCAACATTCATTATGCCTAATAAAATTAGTCAAAAAAAATAAGTGAGTAAAATGTAACCCAGTTTTGACAACGGCATTCCTAAAACGTACATTTTGGTGATTTAAAATTCAAATACTTTTTACCCTTCTTATCGGAAATAACTCGATTTGGTTTGTAAGACTGTTTTAAATAATGGACTGCTGTATCTGCTCTGAAGAATGTCTTCAGAGCGGTCTGTTTGGCGAGGCATTAAATTGATAGAAATGACTAAGTCTTAAAGTGCTGCAATTCGCTAACGAAGATGTTACCGAAAAATCATAATTCATCATCGATCATAATTCTCATTCAGTCTGAGATGAATTTTGAATGAATACGCGATATTTAAACTAGAAAAATTCGATTTGATCTCGCTTGAGTCCCAGGATCAGCCCCCTGATTCAGAACGAAGTTATCGACCGATTCGGTAAGTTTGTTTTGATTATAGAAAAAGACCCGCTTAACGGTAGCAATCAATAATTTTATATTTTAAAGCCAAAACCTTTAGTTTTCATGAGCAAATTATATAAAAACTACCTACTTATCTTAAAAAGTTAATTAAAAATAAAAGAAAATAACCGAATCGGTCGATAGCTTTGTTCTGAATCGGGGGGCAGGTCGAATTGTTCTAGTTTCTATTCGCGATATTTTTTTCCAAAAAAAAATATTTAGAAATATCATTTCATTTATTTATTCTTCATTGCACAAGATTAAAGGTACAATACAATAGGCGGCCTTGTCCTCTAAAGAGACATATTCAAATCAAACCACCCCGACTTCCAGATACGGAGCAATCCTAGCGCCCTACCTGGCCGACCCTCAGAACCTGGTGGTGATATCGTCGGACTTCTGCCACTGGGGCTCGCGGTTCCGGTACACTTGGCGCGACAACGCCAGGGGACATATCCACCAGAGTATCGAGTGGCTGGATAAACAGGTATGTTAGGATTAATATTTGCTTATTCAGCCGAAATACAAATACAGCCTTATACGTCCCACTGCTGGGCACAGGCCTCACCTCAACTATGAGGTGGTACGAGCCATACTCCAGCACGCGGGCTCAGTGCGGATTGTTGGAGAGGTGAATGTAAGGCCAGTGATAAACCTTACCGTCAGATGGAATCTTTAGGCCTCTGACTAGGCTTTACGACTGATATCTTATGACGTCAGCCGGGACCAATTGTTTAACGTGCCTTCCGAAGCACGGAGATCCCGAAAAACACATCACTTAATTGCGGACGGGATGGTCACCCATCCATAACCCGACCTGACTGGCGTTGCTTAACATCGGGTCGTTGCCGTCACTTAACGGAAACGGAAGTAAATAAAGTTAAATTAACATTAATTTACTTCAGTTATATTGCTACATATATAAATGTCTTATGATTTGTGACACTGATTGATTGATGATTTGCAAATTTAAAATGTATTAAAAGTAAGCAGATTCACGAACTAGTTATAAAGGACAATTTAATATTCAAGGCTGCGTTCCAAATAGAGTGGAAATTACACTCTGAGGAGTGAAAATCACTAGAACCCGTCCCAAATTGACCCCGAGTGAGAAGAGTTTACCAGTTGTTTCGGAACGTGTTCAGGTGACGTTTATAACTCTGACATGCGAACTCTACCGGTGTCTGAAGCCCGATGTAATTCACCTGACAGCTGTCAGACGAAGGTTTTGCTCGTTTTGTCTCCTTCTGTTCGACGACTGTGAAAATTCTTCTGCGAAAAGTGATTTGGAACGGGCCCTAGCATATAAAATTGTTTTTTTGGGAATGACCAATTTTTTTAACCAAAATGTCGGTAGCTACTTTATTTTTTAATCAAACTATTATTCTGAAGCCCGAATCTAGAAACGATAGTCAGAGTTGAAGTGTCCTTATATGTATAGCCGTCCCTTTCTTTTCTTCTGACTTAAGCTAGGACAGCGTCAATTGGGTACTTGACAACATCATCTAATTCTAAAAATTATTAATAATAATCAAAAAATACACTAAAAAGGGGAATATGTGAACTTTTAGTTCGTTTACTTAGGGATAATTAATTTTATAGTAATTCAAACTCGGGTGGGCAAGTCAAATTTTAAAAGTGTAACATAAATGAAAAATAAGTATACCATTCGATAATCCACACAATTTATAAGTAGTAACTTTAGTTAAGAAACCATATTCATAAACAAAAAAATTAAAATAGCAGCCGAACAAGTGTCTCGCAGAACGCATAGCAAATATTTATTTATAATGTTTCTATTATGGAGAGGGCTCTCGATAACGCCTCAACAAAAAAAAAAGTCAACTACCCTTTTTCAAGTGTGCTCCATTTTGTTTATCGTTTCTGGGTTCAGGAGTAAGTATTTAATTTTAATAAATTACAAGTAATTAAACATATTTAGGTAAAGTAAATAAGTATGCGTTCATTAAAAAAAAAAGCAACTGAATACCTCTAAAGAAAAGTAAAGAAGAGCAAAGACACATGTCATGTATTCTTAGCGACACATTTAGCTGAATGAGTAAATGTGTTCATACCTTACCAAAAAAGGGAACTGTATATTTTCTGGTTTTTTAAAAACAACACAGACTAACTACACGATGACAGTTTCCTAGCCTCAAGAAGCCTATTATCTCACTACCAACTCTTGATGCATAATTTTTTTGTCCAGGGCATGGATATCATTGAGAAGATGGACCCTCGCGCCTTCACCGAGTACCTCAACAAGTATGGCAACACCATTTGTGGACGGCACCCGATTGGAGTGCTTCTGCAGGTAAAATTTTTTTTTAATAAACCGGTCCTTCGATCCGGATATATGAATTTTAAAATATTGTTTTAAAGTAACATAACTATTCTAATATATGTTTATCGTTTTAAATTTGAAATTTAAATTGAAAGTTTAAATTTAAATTGAAATTAAACCTCCATTTATTTATCTTTTACCAATCCTTATTATTGGGTTGATTGGCCCATTGGCGCATTGGATACTGATCCTTAGCACCTAAAAATCGTGGGTTCATACTCAGTAACCGAAACAACATTCAAGTTAAGAGGGTTTGCTTTTTGCGTTTGGGGTAGATCATAAAAGTCGCATTTTTTAAGGTTTTCGTGATTATTCAGCTGAATTCGAATTATGTATAAATTAACTCTCTATTATTGAATGCTCCTTTTAATTTCATAACTATAACTTTAACTGTGTACAGTAAATTTTTATATCTTATCAATTTAAAAAAAACGGTATTTTATTTAATTTAGCATTATTGGCGACTACCTAATTTTAGACAATTCAATGTGTTTTTAAATAGTATTATGCACACAATAATAATAATATTCATCATTGAATTGAAATAAAACGTAAATTTTTAATAAAAAAAAGCACGAAAATCATACAAAAATGCAACGTTTTCGATCCACCCCCAGCTAACGCTCTTAAAACATAAACAACAATCCAGAATAAACTCAAAAAATGTTTAATCTATTTTATTGAGTGTGAATCTGAATTTTTTTAAGTAAGTTTATCAATCTGACTCAAATAGTCCAAGCCAAGATTAATATTATATTTATTTAATTCATATTTGATGACACGTAGTATACGCTGTAGCACGGTCTCTCGCTTTGACTTAGCGTGGTGTCCCGGGTTCGATTCCCGGTCGGGTTCGATCGTTCCTGAATTGACAATTGATGTGTTGTCTGGCGCATATTTATTTGTTTATAATTTTCTTTTCAGGCCATATCAAAACTGCAATCCCAATCGGACGCCCCTCGTATGTCAATGAAATTCCTTAAATATGCTCAATCTTCTCAGTGTATGAATGCTCAAGATTCTTCTGTTTCGTACGCTAGCGCCTCGCTGGTCTTCGAATAGACCAGAATAAATACTGTTATTATAGGTTTTTGAATTTCACTGAAAGAAAAATCTTTGAAATCTTTGTATGAAATTCAAAAACTCCATTTTTCACCAGAGCGTGTCAAATTCAGTAAAATGAAATGTCTTTTTGTAAGGCTAACGGAACGGAATGAAGAATTTTAACAAACGTTCAGAGGTTGACAACATTTCCAATAAAGCCTCGTATTCGTATCTAATAAACTATTTTCACTGTAAGATGATATGCCTGACAGCTCTTTATTGTTCCGTGTCACGCGTACTATTTCAAACTAAATAAAAAGAAACTGGCGAAATAAAATGTTATAAACTGTTAAAAAACTATTGTTCTTTCGAATCTTATCAAGTAAATTATTGTTATTATTATTAACCGTTAATAAATGAAGTATTTGAAATTAAACAAATATATCTTTACAGCGCCTGATGCGTGAAAAGGAACGCCATTCAATAGTGTATTGACACTACTGAATCGATAAAAAATCGATGAATAGGAGCGACCATTTTGTAATTTATAATCACGTCGTTAGCATGTGTGTGTGAATTTTTTTAACTATTATTTTTCGAGATACCGTGTTTTATTCTATTACTGATTAGCCATAACCTGTTTATCAAGAATTTATTTAAAAATTAAAAATCGGTAATTCTGATTCCATTTATTTTGCCAACTTGATTAAATTACATTCGTACAGCACTATAATTGACAATTATAAACTGTCAGGGATATCATCATACGGCGAAAGTAGTATAGGCAACAGTTGGCGCGCAACACGTAACGCTCAACAACATCGGCAATATTGTGGACATACAACTTTGCTAAAAAGTACCACGTTGCTGTTCAACAACGTTGGACAACATGTCGCGCGTCAAATGTTGCATAGGAGATACGAGGCTTCAAGAACTTTTTAAGAGCATAAAAGTTGATTATTGACATGATGTCAAAAGTTGATAAAATTACAAGGGCTTGTTATCCTGACAAATATAGTCAAACAGTGACAGTTACTTTCGACATTATTATGCGAGAAAAAACATGAAGATGTATCATTCACTTGTAATGTTACGTAGTTAGTCGGTTTGTTAACACTCTTTATATTATTTAGTTGGCCTTAGAATTGGTCACAAAATGAGATATACGGATAAAATGAAGATTTTATCTCAGAAATTCAGTGATTCTAAAACTTTATGAACTATTGCATAGAATATGTTAACATTGTTGTTGCTATCCTCTCATTATAAAAAAATAACTGCTCGTGAAAATATTACATCTTATAAATATTTAGTTCAAACAAAGTTTTATATAAATAAAAAGATATCAAAGTATGATCTTGGCATCTTTACGTTAAGCATTTTTTTATATAGATTTTTTATATTATAAGCAGATAGCAATTAGTGAAGATTCAAAATGTTCTCATACAACTACATAATAACTAAATCATTAAATTAATAACTATGTTAGGTTGTGTTATGTACCTAAATATTGGGTCAAAAATGTGTTATGAGAATGAAGATTTTGAATAAATAATGATACTTATTTGGTTAGGTCATAGTTTCTCAATCGAAGGCCCGTATGTCCTAAACTTAGTTCACTATTTAACTGTCAGTGCAATGGCTTGTTCTACATAGTCCAAATGTTAGTCGGCCAATCTGAGGAAGCCAAGTTTAATGCAAAAACGCACCAGCAAAGCATTTTGGTCGCCACTTCCTAGAGTAGAGTGGAGACCTACCCTTTGCCAAATTACAGAGCATTCGTATTTCAGATTTATTTGGTATAAGTAGGTTGACTGGTTCAAGTTCAGATTTTATAAATACTTAGGCATTTTGTTAGCATCGCGATTAAGACACAGGATCACTAAAATTTGGCTAACCCCTTGGCGAAACTCTAGAAAGATTGAGGAACGATGTGAAGCATGTCACTAACAACTAAACGCACACTTAATGAAATAATGACTTTGAGCTTAAGCTTACTTCGTAAATGCATTTTCTAACTAACTTAGTGTAATAAAATGGCCGTTTAAGTGATTTCAGAGGAGAACCAGTTACTGAATAATAAAATAATCATTTCATAGCGGCTGCTATAGAGCGTCGAATGATACGCCTTAAGTCACATGAGTATGTAAACGTAGAAAAAGCTTCATACAAGTGGCTGTGAGCCTGTGACAAATAATCTATTATTACTCGTGTGAACCCTAGCTTGACCACTGGCCGCCAGTGCTCACGCAAGGTTGTGTAGTAGTGCCGGGTACACTACATAATTCCGAAAAACGTAACTCTGGAAGTCACAATCACGAATTCATCACGAATCACAAAATTCCATTTTTCTTTTTCATAATTCCGAATGATTCAGAATTCCGAAAATCGAAATTCCGATTCATAATAAGTCGAGTATTAAAATCCGAAATTTCAAAATTCTGAATGTTTATAAGTACGAAAGTCAGAATTCCGAATTCCACAATACCGAATCAACAATAATCCGAATTTTCATGAATACGAAGAAAGCAAATAATGTGAAATAAATAAAAAAAAAAACTTCGAATTTTAAATTCTTCGTACTATTTATTGAAAGTCGGAAATTGGAAATTTCGGATTTGTGACTTTCGGAAAAATTACTTTCGTGATTTTGAATATTCGGAATGCTGTCACCTCGGAATTATGAAAAATGGATTTTAAAAACGGAATATTCAAATTCGGAATTAAGTGTTTCGGTATGTTTGGGTGTTCCCAGTAGTGTCACCTGTCACAGCGTGGTTGTTGGAGCTTCGTCTCTTCCGATTATTTACTCATTCAGGTTAGGTGTGAAAAAAATCTGTAAATAATTCCATCTTGTTTCTATAAACGACATTTAATTGAGTTAATTTGAATTTATATCACTTATGAAGCTAAATAACGACCACTACTTACGGAATCAGCAATTCTAAAAAGGCTGCTATAGGTGAGTTGTGATATGACGTCGTTTAATTTTTTGGAATCGTTAAATGACTTCCAACTATTCAGAATCAACGGTCGACGAAACAAAAAGGTTTGGGACCTCTGATAAAAAAATTAGTAAACAATTATATTATGGCATGAGACATCCAACTATGCTCTGATACTCGTATTTAAACTTTGCAAAGTCTACTTAACAATTGGAAATCGTTATCACAAATCTTTTTATGATAACCCATAGCGGCCCTTTCACTACGGAATTCTGAAACGTAAATCAAATTTGAGTACCTTTCTAATTGTTGCTCTCCAATCACATGTCAGTAGAGACGAAAGAGACTGCTATTACATGTGACCCCTCACATGTTTATTAACAATTATGATTGTTTTAGAATTCGCGCGTAATACTGCGATCATAAATACACCACGAACAAAATTAACTCCAAAAAGTGTCCGATTCTTAGTTCAAATGTGTGGTGAGTGTTGACACGCAAAACACTGGGGTTTTACTCTTTCATTTTCAATGTAAGCACTTGGTTGGTTCATCTTTTGACACTCGCGTGTCTGAGGTTCTAGGGTTCTAATACCATTGGTGAAAAGTGGGCTTCTGAGTGTTTCGTTCACCATGACGGCACAGTCACTTGCCTCTGGCTACGCCGCTTGGGATAAAGTCGTGATGGCATGGTATGTGTTAAGTGCGAAATTTTGTTTTTAGTACTCTTAATCCGAGACACTATTGAGGCGTTCATGGGGTATCTTGGTTATTTATGATCGAAGGCTCAATAGCAAAGTATAAGTAGCATGAATACCTATATCTATACGCAGGGTCCGTATTTCTATAACTTGTTTTTATTAGTGTCTTTGAGTAGTGACATTAGCATTCGTAAGATTAAAAAATGTGAAAAAAATATGCTTTAAGTCTATGAATTAGATCATTATACTAGATCTATTATACGATGTATATTGTTAACAATACCTGAAAAACGTTGTATTAAAATTATTTGAAGTCTGTTATTGTAGTTATTTGGAGAAAAGGTTGTAAAAACAATGACATTAATATGGACACGTTACAGTATTAATATTACATCTTTTCATATTATGTACCTGAGTAAGATCATCTGGATGTAACAGAATGACCAACAAAGCGAAAATTTTATAAGTAATCTCCTTGTTGTTCAATAGCAGAGATTTTCTTTGCTAATTTATGTTTTCAACATTAGCTTAGGACATAAACAGCTTAGCGAAATGATGTAAGTGAAACTTTCGAGAGAAATCCCGCTTGAGTCCCAGGATCAGGTAGAATATTTCTAGTTTCTATCTTTGTATAGAAAATAGAGCATTGTTTAATGCTAAAAATAAAAATTCACTTTCGAGAGGTTGTTGATTTTTATCGTTCTTCAGTGTTTGATACGCAGTCCTTTGATTCGATTTATCGCACGATGATCATGTTGGAGATGATAATCTATCGCTTTGAAGTATTTTAAACACTTGCCTTTTTAAAGTATAAAGGGTGTAAAAAGATCCTTAAAGAAGCCTACGTATTCTGCACATCATAAGGACCATTTTTTATTTTTAGAGCATACCTGGGAACTTAATAGTTACCAAGTAAAAAAAGTAAAAGTAATTGAAAATCCAACCTCTAATCATTATTTCTTAATTTTTGTCCTAAGAAACATCATCAAAATTACAAGTATTTCCTAACAAAAATTGCTTCAAAACGTTCAACTCGCAATGTGACTATACGACGTAACAGTCACACAAAAGCGCAGGAGCGGTCTGTTGCACGCGTTACATTGCGTAGTCCATTTTAAGGTTCAAACTTGACACCTAAAAAAAAATAGTTTGCCATATAATTTTTTTCTGTGACTTGAATGGTCTGAGTGCGTAGAAGCCGGCTTTGTGATGGGTCTTTTTACAGACTGTATGGTGAGTTTCTTTAATATGTATTGGTAAATTGAATAAAGACTGTAACGTGTCTATTTGTAATGTCATTGGTTGTATGTTGGTGAAAATCTCGAAATTGTAAAATAAATAAATAAATTCGTTTTAAACGTGATTTGTATAATTATATACCTATTCGGTCTCAAATGAGCATTTATCATGTTGAGTTGGAGTCTAAATACACTTATTTGCTACAGTCGAGTGTTTTATTCACCTAACAAAACAATGAAAATTACTCACAATAAAAAATGCGTAGGTTTTTACGTGCAGAAAGTATACCCGATTTATGTACGAAATAACATTGAGAGAAGGAAGAAAAAACAAATAATAATAAATTTTATATTGTAGAATAAGTCGGTAGTGCAAAAAGAAACAATTCATATTATGTAAAGTTTTTATAGGCAGTTCCTATTTTCAATATTAATTTGTAGGGTAGGTCCATATTAGTCGAGCGGTAGATGCTGGTCGTTTCGGATCGTCCAATCGTTCACGGTTTAGTTTAGTCACCTTACTAAGGGGGTTTCGGTGTGAGAAAGTGATTTTATATTTGGTGAGATGTGGTAAATAGGTTTACAATTATAAACATTAAAGATGAACGTGAAGAAAAATACTGTGCGGACTGCGCGCCCCCTTCAAGACTGCTGTGCATTGATGGTCTCAAGAATGGGTGGATTAAGTAACACAAGCACAGAACCTTAGAATAATTACATATAGAAACCAAGTCCGCGCGCCCATTTTGAAGCACTTTAGACGGTCCGTTTGGAGCCATAAAAGGCTCCAAACGGACCGCTTTGCAGTGTTCATTACAGCTCCGCAATATTCAATGTCAAAGTGCGCCGCACGTAAGCGAGTAATAGTCACGCATGTGTGGATCGGATTAGTGCTTCATTTTTGACGGGGCGGTTGTATGAAGACTATCCTTCTCAGCGGCGGCCTTACCCATTGCGAGGCTCCGGGTGGCAGGTCTTTGCAAGGCCCTATGTCCATCGTGAAAAGTATGTGATGCGAAAGTACTAGCAGGTTGTTTGGTTTAGATATTTGTCATGTTTGATAAGAAATGCTGAATGTTATACAAAAGAATAAAATTTGAGTTCTAAAATATTTTACATTGAAAGATTTACATAATTAACAGATACAGACATGATAAATTTTTAAATTTATGTTTGCGGCTTTTCTAAGACTAAAATGTTGATTAAACGCACAATAATCCCGCGAATGAGCTACGTCATTTTCGATGAAAGAATTGCAAGGGCTGAAAGCCGATCTTGTGTCATAGAATTCCTCAAATATGTTTTAATAATTTTAAGCCTCGAAAAACTCCTTTCAGCAGACGTACTGTAACGGGTGTGGCGGCAATAATTCTCAGGACTATTTCGATAGTGGGGTGAACTTCAGTGTTTTTTTTTAAACATGTATTTCAGCACCGAGATAATGTCGTCGTTTTCTTCATACACACGGATGCACATATTCAGTTCTTCGTACAATTCGTGTCCATCAATATCACATGATTCTCCAACTTTAATTCATCATCATCCTCGCTGTTTTGATGTATAAATATAAATACGCGCCTGACAACACAGCTCTTGAAAATGGTCTCGAAGTAGGGATTAATATCCCTATGTTACGATGTACCACACAAGGAAATAAGCCAGGGGCGTCTCCCAGCACAAAGTAAAGTAAAAGTAAAAAATATCTTAATTCATATAGACTTATAAAAAGTACTTATGACAAGTCATATACAAAAAAAAATTGTAGCAAAAATATACTGAATAAAAATAAACTTACATAAAATAATACTATGATAGTTCATATCATAATTAAATATAATGTGACTCTACCACCGGTTTGGAGGTTGTTTCCGATCGAGAAGACACCGGCAAGAAACTCCATGGTTACTCTTTTCAATCTTGTTTTTATACACAAAAATTGAATTGACACAGTAAAGTCATAACAAGAAAGTGTGCAGAGGAGCAGATTATACCTAAGATGACCACAAATTCTTATCATTTAAGAAATCCTCAACACTATAATAACCTCGCTTCATTAACTTAGCTTTAATTTGTGAAGAGGCAGTTCAACAAGAGTTTGCGGAATCTTATTGAAATATTTTACACATTGACCAACGAATGATTTCCCTACCTTATGCAGTCTTAGACTGGGAGTTACGAGCTTATTTTTATTTCTGGTATTGAGTTTATGAACATCACTGTTTTTCTTGAAGAGATGCAAGTTTTTTGCGGACATATATCTACTAAATTTTCATAAATAAATTGAGAGTACACAGTTAAAATACCTATCTCTTAGAATACTTCACGAAGCGAGTCGCGTGGTCTAAGGTTGTAAAAGGAGCGGATGGCTCTTTTTTGAAGAACAAAGATGGTGTTGAGATCCGCTGCCGAGCCCCACAACTGTAGGTAGACCATACGACATACCTAACACTGTGAAAATAACTGAAGTACACTAATCTTGCTGTTGCGATATCAGTCAGGAGCCTTATTTTTCTAACAGCATAAGCTGCCGAACTAAGTCTTCCTGCCAGGGCAGAAATATGCGGACCCCACTGTAACTTGGAATCGAGAGTAATTCCCAGAAATACAGTGGAATTCGCAATCTCTAATGACTCTTTATTCATGTTTATAATGGTATCGACCTGTCTTACATTGGGCATAGAAAATTTGATACACAGCCAGACCCGAGTCAATTCAGAAAACATCGTTTCCTTAACTGACCCGACCGGGAATCGAACCCCACTACGGAAACCGAGGCGAGAAACCGTGCTACAGCGCACTACGCCAATCGTGTCGTTCAACGTGGAAATAATGTTTTCAGCTGGATTAGGATTAGAGTTACTTTCAGTCAATAAACATTTTGTAGAGGTTTCTTGGTCATCACTTTTTATCATATTAATATTAAGATCCACGTTGATTTTCCTATAACTGATTTCGTTTGATCGCTCGTTTTCTTTTTGAACTAATTGACTCAAATTTTCTACCGGCAACACGATCACGCGAACGGTTTCGGTGTTACAGACGTATCATCAGGTTACAAACACATATTAAATAAATAGAATAAATAGAGAAGTGACATGTTCGCTTGAAAAACAAAAACAGGAAAGCGACCCGAGACATCCACTCTACGGGCTCTCCCCCGCCACAGGTCGGTTGCGAAGCCGCAAAAGCTTCCTGCGATCTACGCAGCCTACAGACGAAATCCCTACTGACATGAGGTGCAGGCTTTGGGCAAGCGAGTACCCACATTCACTGTACCCCCCTGATGAAAATCTGCCTCCAGGGTATAAGGAACCTTGGCCAACCTGGAGAAGTCTAAATAGGCTGAGGACCCAGGTTGGTCGAAGTAAAGATAACCTGTGTCGGTGGGGGTACTCAAGCAACGTAGACGCCAGCTGTGAATGTGGAGAACCCCTGCAAACCATGGCTCACCTCACTAACTGTCCCGCGTGCCCGACCACCTGCTCGCGTAAGGACTTATTTGTCAGTAACCAGAGGGCTACCACAGTAGCCGCTTTCTGGGCAAGTCAGATTTATCCCGTGTTCTTGCTGACACGAAAGAAGAAGAAGAAGAAGAAGAATAGATTTAAATTTATTTACGTTGTAAAACAATTCGTGAAAATTTGACTGTTTATTTACCTGGCTTCTGACTCTTGAATCTAGGTGAAACATCTGACGATGAATCTCTCAAAAACTAAACGTCCTATTGGTGATCAGTTCAATGGAGAAACGACTGTCGGTGAACGCTTGCAGAATCATTTGTATGATCTTAGGATTCTTAGGTAGAGGTAACCTTAAAATTAAAGTTTAATTTTCGTTAAATAATTAGGTATCACTACATCACTTACTGAGTGTGCTATGTCATTTTCGGAAGTTATTTGATAATCACCCGGTAAAGTATAATAAATATTTAATATAGATAAGAGGATGGTGAGTAATTAAATGTACTTATTGTGTAGTGTAAATAAATGTAATAAAAGATACCGTGCCGTGATTTGTGACGGCGCAATGTGAGCGGCGATGACGCATGCCTCCCGAGTTTGGATTGCAACGCGAAAAGGAATTACAAATGGCCGGAGGTAGAAGCCTTCAGAGATGCGCGTGGGCTCAATCTTGATATATCTACCTCATTAAATAAAACAGATCTTCAAGTAGGAGGTAAGCTTTAATCTTTAAAAAAAAATAGAGTCAATTCAAAACACTCCTTTCACTTTGGGCTTATTTTTAGCAACTCGCACAGGCACTGGCCATAGATAAGAGAATCCGCATAGAGTAGACAGTATGAACAGAAGGAGCACTCCCACGTGCACTGCCAGTTTCATGCCTAGCTCGTGGACATAGCTCAGCTCGTCTGGGGCGGCCACTTCTGGTAGCTTGGAACTCTTTGCTTGGAAACGCTGTACGCTGCTGGATTTTCCTTTTAGCAGCATTTTCTTTTTGGGAGGAGCTTCTTTTTTAACCACAAGTGGTTGCTATAAATAAAAAATCCATTAGAAATTGTTTATTAGGGTTCATGTATGTACCTATGTGATCATTTGTCGCGTGTAAATGTGATGTGAAAAAAGAATTTATGCAGCAGCAAGGGTAAATGATGATTAAACAAACTTCCAATTTGTTTTTATGAATGAAAAATACCTAAAATAATGATCACAAGCAGCATATATCCATTGTAATGAATAAAATGTCTCATTTATATTCTAACCCCCATACCTATTCATAAAAACTTAAACAGTGCTTCAAGACCACTTTACCATAGTGAAAACAGTGCTTTAAGACTGTTTTATCTTTTAAGAATAAGGGGGTTAGTAGTTTAATAAGCTTTATAGTTTTTGTAAAATCATCAATTTTGGCACGTTAAATTATCATCTACTTCTGCTGTTGACTGTACCTACATACTAGAGATAATTTTATCCTAGACTGTTGGAATTCTTTTCTACCAAACATGCTAAGCTGTGAAGCTAAGTAGAATGTGTTAAATAAATAAATAATAAATATCTAGGACAATTCACACCAAGATCATCTGACCCCAAACTAAGCAGAGCCTGTAATATGGGCGTCAGAGACTGATAAACATACTTAAATATTTCTAACAACACAAACAAACAACAAATACAGCCTTATACGTCCCACCGCTGGGCACAGGCCTCACCTCAACTATGAGGTGGTACGAGCCATACTCCAACACGCGGGCTCAGTGCGGATTGTTGGAGAGGTGAATGTAAGGCCAGTGATAAACCTTACCGTCAGATGTTATCAAGCCGCTTTTTTAGGCCTCTGACTAGGCTTCACGACTGATATATTGCGCCGGGACCAACTGTTTAACGTGCCTTCCGAAGCACGGAGATGCCCGAAAAACACATCACTTAATTTCGGTCGGGATGGTCACCCATCCATAACCCGACCTGACTGGCGTTGCTTAACATCGGATCGTTGCCGATCAGCTGCCGTCACTTAGCCATAGCCCGACCACTGTCAGCCAGGTGCCCGACCTCTAATATTTCTAAATACATACTAAATAGATAAGAACACCCAAGACACACAACAAATACAAATGTTCGTCACACAAATATTTGTCATGGGTGGGGATCGAACCCACGACCTCCGACGCTAAAGGCAGGATCGCTGCCATTGCGCCAACAGACCAGAGTGTATCAATAAGGATCGCTTATTTTCATAGCCCCTTATTGATCTTGATTGGTGGATATCCTCTCCTCCAAATTGCTGTGCCCGACAGGGTCCAAAATTGTATCAATAATTTAAAATATACCATCTTCATGTAACATTTTGGAACGCAAGTAAATAAATAAATAAATAAATATCATACACTCCTATAAACACGCTCTAGCTCTGGTTGAATAAGTGCCTGCCGCACACTGCGCCTCTAAACTCGGTGACTAGTGGTTAAGGTCAAGCCAGCGGGATGCCGTAGGAAGCCGGCGACTGACCTAGTGTGTGGGAGGCAGGACACTAAACGTCGGCCCGGCGCGTAGGCTGGGCCGACCGCTGGGGTGACGTGGTAATCCATTAGGCTCCATGTCGCCCTATTCCATATCGGTGAGGATACACCCGGGTGTTTTTTTAGTGGGTATGCCGCCGGCGATTGGTGGAGAGTCCCACACTCCCCCACTGCCCCACCCACAAGGAGAACAAAAAACGTGTGTGTTTTGTGCCGTGCTGGTGGCGGCACTTTAAAAGAATACTTTCCACAGCCCCATATCTTCCCATGGGTGTCGTAAGAGGCGACTAAGGGTTTCTTCCAGCAGACCATCTGCTCTTCAGGTGGGAGACTTATGTCGGCCGGTTGTTGTTACCACCATGCAGTTGTGTAAAACCCGCCAAGTGATTCTGACCTATCTCGGTCAGGTCGCGTTCCGGGATCAGCACTGCACTAACCGGTGCCAGGGGGACTGTGATCGTGGCAATTGTTGGACCAGTGGGGGCCCTAGCGGCGGTATTGTGTGTGTAGTGTGTATCGGCCCGCCGGCCAGGGAGACCCGTAGAAACGGTGGTGCCGCTGGCCGCCCGCGGCATAGTACAGGGGCCCAAAAGGGGTTAACCACCTCTGGAGGCTGCCCCACCAGGTCGCGCATAATCTCGGGGTGGCTCGTCGTGCCGGGTGGTGCCCGGTTCCGATGGGGCCCGGCGACCACACCCGAGGGGGTACGGGGGCCCTTCCGGCCGGCGGACCGGCCTACACTATTCCACGCGATTAATACCAATGCAGGGCACCACGCTTTGTCTTTCATTGCCTCGATCACAGTCGTCCTTTCACGCCCCTCCTATCCTCCAACTTCTATGGCAGTCAGAAGCACGAAAAAACGGCCTACAGCGGCATCCCCATCCCCCACCAACACGCTGTTTGAGGTGGAGTTCGCTAACATCCGCGGACTCCATGCAAACCTCAACGCCGTCCATCAACACCTTGAGACGGCGAGGCCTGCGATGCTCTTTTTGACGGAAACACAGATAGGCCGCCCTGCCGCTACGTCATACCTGCACTACCCCGGCTATGTGCTGGAAGAGTCCTTCCAACCTAAAGCCGGTGTATGTCTATTCGTCAGGGCGGACGTCTGCTGTAGCCGTCTCCGCTGCCTAGAAGACCCATCCTTCTCCACTCTCTGGGTGCACGTTGACCTGGGCTCCACAAGCCGGGTCTATGCGTGCATATACCGCTCCCACAAAGGCGACGCCGAGACAACTCGACTCTTCGAGCATCTGAGTCAGGCCGCAGACAACGCTCAGGCGCAGTTCTCAAATGCCGAAATGGTGTTTTTGGGAGACTTCAATGCCCACCATGAGTCCTGGTTAGGCTCATCAAAAACAGACCATGCAGGCCGAACTGCCCATGCGTTTGCTCTCACGCAAGACCTGACGCAACTGGTACACCAGCCTACCCGGGTACCAGATATTGTCGGTCATACTCCCTCTTTATTGGACCTTCTGCTCACGAGTCACCCAGCCGGGTATAAAGTATCAGTTGGTGCTCCATTGGGCTCCTCCGATCACTGTCTGGTTGGCGCTACAGTGCCTTGTGCAGCTCCCCCACAACCTGTGGAGGTGACGCGGCGGTTATGGCACTACTCGTCGGCAGATTGGGACGGATTGCGAGAGTATTTTGCCTCCGTTCCTTGGCGGCAGTGCTGCTTTGGAGAAAGGGATGCTTCAGAGAGTGCATCTGCTATCGCTGACGAGATCAGTACCGGAATGGAATACCACATTCCTTTTACTGATGTCGTCAGTGCTAGCAAAACTGGTCCCTGGTTCAATCGCGAGTGTGCCGCAGCTGTTGAACAAAAACAGGCGGCGTACCGTGCTTGGTCTAGGGCCCAGGCACTCAATGATCATTCAAACCTTGCCTCCCTGAAAGCAGCCTTTAATAAAGCCACCAAGGCCACGAAGAGGGCTTACATTAGAGCAGACGCCCAGCGAATTGCACGTGTTGGCCAAGAACTCATCACGCACCCTACGGGTAGCCGCTCCTACTGGCGACTGGCTAAACACGTGCAATCTAACTTCTGCGTGCCTTCGCTGCCCCCACTGAGATTCCCTGATGAATCGTTGGCTCATCAGCCGCAAGAGAAAGCCGATTTGCTGGCTAACCTCTTTGCCGCAAACTCTTGCATCGATGACTGCGGTGCTGCGCCGCCTGATATTCCACATTGCGGCTCCACAATGCCTGATATTCGTATCAGGCAGTGTGATGTACGTGCCGAGCTGCAGTCACTCGATGTCAGGAAAGCCAGTGGCTCTGATGGAATCCCAGCTGTGGTACTGAAGAAATGTGCAGCGGAGTTGTCTCCAGTGTTCACTAGCCTGTATCGCCTCTCCTACAATTCGGGTCTTGTGCCGCTGTCTTGGAGGGAGGCGAACGTTCAACCAGTTCCCAAAAAAGGGGACCGGTCTGACCCTGCCAATTACCGTCCAATAGCCGTAACCTCAGTTTTAGCTAAAGTGTTTGAGCGGATCATAAACACGCAGATCATCCGCTACCTAGAGGATCACTCTCTCATTCACGACCGTCAGTACGGCTTCCGACCAAAATGGTCTACGGGTGATCTTCTAGCGTACGTAACACACATCTGGGGGGAGGCTATGGACAAGCATGGGGAATCTTTGGCCGTCAGCCTTGACATTGCCAAAGCTTTCGACCGTGTATGGCATCGTTCGCTTCTTTCCAAGCTTCCGGCATATGGTCTGCCACCTCGCCTATGCGACTGGGTCGCCGGATTTCTGGAGGAACGTAGAATTCGTGTCCTTTGCGATGGTCAAAAATCACGCTTTCTCCAGATTAATGCCGGAGTGCCGCAGGGCTCCGTCTTGTCGCCGACGTTGTTTCTTTTGCATATCAATGACATGTTATCTCTTGGTAATATTCATTGCTATGCGGATGATAGCACGGTCCACGCGCGTTATTTCGAGCGCCCTGGGGCAAAGCAGACTGACATCGAGGAGAAGAGGCGAAGTCTTGTTGTTGAGCTTGACGGAGTGTTGGACCGCATTTCAGAATGGGGTGCATGCAATCTTGTCGAGTTCAATGCCAAGAAAACGCAGGTGTGTGCATTCACAGCAAAGGCGTCGCCTTTCCTTTCCCATCCCACTCTTTAGAGCACCCCACTACCGATTAAGGATAGCCTAAACATCCTTGGCATGGATGTTCGTAGCAACCTAAACCAGCGGGACTACATTGAGAGCGTCATTAGAACTGCATCCCGTAAACTCGGAGTCCTGAACAGAGTGAGACGATTCTTCACGCCTGAGCAGCTCTGTCTCCTGTATAAGACACAAGTTCGCTCGTGTGTGGAATACTGCTCTCATCTCTGGGACGGTTCCGCTAAGTACCTACTCGAAGCTCTTGACAGGTTGCAGCGGCGTGCTATCCGTATTATTGGAAACCCAGAGGCAACTTTGACCCTTGAGCCTCTCCAATTGCGTAGAGACATTGCCAGACTAAGTGTTCTCTATCGCTTCTACAATGGGGAATGCTCTGACGAGTTATTCCAGCTTATCCCACCCTCACCTTTCCACTCCCGTACCACGCGTGCTGGACTACGGCGTCACCCACACACAATTCAACATTTGTTGGCCCGAACTAAAAGGTTCGGTGGCTCGTTTCTTTGTCGTACCATCCAGACGCGAGTGGAACGCTTTTCCAGCGCATGTGTTTCCTTCCTCTTATAGTCCCGGGTTCTTCAAGCGGGGCGTGAAAAGGCATTTCTGCAGGCCTTCAAGGTGAGGATAGCCAGCCCAGTGATTCGTTTGAATGACTAGGCTCGTCAACCTCATATCTGGACCTCACGACCGCTTTCCATCAGGTGGAGTGAGGTCATCTTGACGGGCAATATAAAAAAAAAAAAAAAAGCTTGCGGCTTGGACGCGGCTACTCAAACGCTCTGTTTGCATCTCTGCCATACTAATTGTATGAAAAATCCCATCTACAGCTTGTAAAATATAAATATGCGCCAGACAACACACCACTTGTCAAGGTCTCGAAGTAAGGATAAATATCCTTGTGTTTCGAGGTAGTATACACTAGAATTAAGCCAGGGGTGTCTCCCAGCACACCCAGAACCGAGCCGATTAAGAGAAGATCGTTTCTGAATTGACCCGACCGGGAATCGAACCCGGGACACTACGGAAACCGAGGCGAGAAACTGTCCTACAGCGCACCACGCTGATCGTGTCGTCTTGTGATAGCTACTAGCCCTGCACACAGAGCGGCACAAAGGCGGAAAGCGTTGCGTCAGGTATATATTATAGTAAAGGTCTGCGCAGACGACGTTTTATCCGCTGCGTACTTTTTTCTCCGTCAAAATATATCCTTTACAAACTGTATCGAGCAACGCACACGACCGACCAAAAATACGCCCGCGGAGCGTAGCGGATTAAAGTGCGCGGGCGTCCGCGAAAAAATAGAACGAACGAACTGAGCAGTCAACGCACATGGCGGATTTTACTCCGCGTTAAAAATCGATTCAAAATAAAAGGATTAACGCAGTATTCTCTTTTAAAACGTATTCTCGTTTGCTTAAACTGCATGTGAATTACAGCACAACGTAATCACAGAATATTTAAATACTCTCGGACAACAAATGATCGCACACCGTGTGCGTTGAGTCCGCGGTAAATCCGCGGGGGATTTTATATTCGCGGAGCGTACTTTTTTCTCCGCGTACGTCGTCTGCGCAGGCCTTAAGTCCGGTGAAATTCCGCTCCCGGACCGGCATGAAGGCCTGTTCAGTCCTGAGCGGTATACGCTGCCGCTCTGGGTAGCGCTACATTTTACCGCGGAACTTGAAACTAAATACCTGAGCGAAACCCGCGCGGTATTGTACCGCTACCCACAGCGGCAGCGAATACCGCTCAGCTTTGAACAGGCCTTGTATCTACTTACATTTTTAGTGATGTAATCACCGTCAATATCGACTTTGTACCAAGATTTGTGCTTGTCAAAAATCTTGTTATGCCTCGTCACCAAGGTAGTAGTTTCATTTTTGACTGAGCCATCTTTGGGTTGGCTTGCGGGCCTGCAGTCCATACGTCGGCTTAACTTGGAAATTTTGGAGAAATCCACGTATAATTTTCATAACGCATAGGCGTTGGTACGCCGCATAAGTGTACACTTGTCACTTAGTGTCAGTTGACAGTCATGTTAATGCCTTTTTTGTAATTTCTGGGGTTGAAGCATTTTTTTTTCTTAAAATTAATGAACAGCCTTGAAAGAGCAGTTTTTAAGTAGTTATTGTCAGTTGGTTTTCTATATGCATGAAGAGATGGCGCTCACGTAAACTTTACTAGCTTTTTTAAATCTTTGTAAGTATATTGGCGGGGTCAAATCTCTAAGAGGAAGCGACCTATCTTATGTTTCAAATTTTATTACAAGTCACAAATTAGACATGCGCGGCGCTCTGACAGATAGCCCGCTTAGAACAACACGCCATTTTCGAGGCACGCACACAGAGACAAGAGTTTACAAGCGAAGTCAGTGAGCTTCGGTGAGTCGGTAAGTCGCACTGTCGCGAGTGTTTTTGTTTTTGTCGAACTTGGTGCAATTTTTCACGTGATGAATTTTGTTTTTGGCCGGTTCTGTCAAGTAGGTATAACTTACTGACTTCATTTTAAAAATTCAGAGCGAATATAGTAGTAACCCTGGGCGGTTCACGCAAGTTTTGGAAAAAGGTGCGAGCGGGCCTTCTGTAAACTCTTTATTTTGTGTACAAGTTTAATTTCATTTTATCATCAATGTCATACTTACCATTACGTTGGCACATTATTGTTAGTAAATCTGTCGTTTATGCCATATATCGAGGATGTCGATGTCGAACTTGTAATAAGAAAAGCAATAAAAAAAACATTTTTGTAGTAAAATATAAACTTTACTGTCAACCAATGCTAGTTTACATAATAATAATTATAAATATTGTCAAAAACCTAACAATAAAGATTTTTAATAATAAACAATGAAATGGAACGTATTTTTTGCGACAAAATGTATTAATTTGAAAAATCATTATTGGCAAAAAAGATAATACAAGATTAAATGAAAGTGGTACCATTTAAATTATGAATTTGCATGTAAAAAAACTGCGACCATTTCTGTTTTTTGAAACTCATTATCAAAAGCACGAATATTTTTACGCAGTCAGTCAATTTAGCTGTCAGAATGAGTTCATTTTAAGTCCGCTAGAGGGCACTGTTCAATTTTCATGAAAACACATGCATTACAATTTCCTCCAATGATTTGTGCTTTGAATATTTAAAATTTATTTAAACTTAACTGAAATGAAAATGCCTACTGCTGATTTTGAAGGCACTAACAAAACAAAAGCGAATTATTTAAAAATAGTAATTTGTAACGTTTTGGACGGATTATTGACGATGTAAGTCATTTACGTTGATTTTGACAATTTTAATATCCGATTTCAATGATTTTGAAATTGAATTTGTAACATAATATCTCTAAACAACTACTATATTTCTCGTCATCTAAAAGGAACGCTGGCGCGGACATGTGGTATGAACCCACCCCCTTCCCGCTACCCCCTACTGTACCAGTGCGTAGCGCCATCCCCTCCACTCTAGCTTAACAAGAATAGAACGGATGCCTGCTATTTAAAATAAAAACCAAATAACAGCATTGTTATTTTCCATTTCATTCAAAACAACGAACCACTAATTAAGAGGGTTTGCTATTTGCGTTTGGGGTAGATCGTAAACGTCGCACTTTTTTCGGGGTTTTTGTGATTATTTAGCTGAATTCAAATTGAGTATAAATTATCTCTCTATTATTGAATGCACCTTTTAATTTCTTATCTATAACTTTAACTGTGTACAGTAAATTTTTATGTCTTATTAATTTCAAAAAAACAGTTTTTTATTTAATTTAGCAAATAATTGGCGACTACCTAATTTTAGACAATTTAGTGTGTTTTAAATAGTATTATGCACACAATAATAGAGCAAAAATTTAAGTTTGATTCAATTCAATTAAATAGTCACGAAAATCTTACAAAAATGCAACGTTTTCGATCGACATACCTGCCAAAACCAGCGGGTATTCTTTAAAAAGAAACTATTTTTAGGACTGGTCAAACTTGTAAAAATGTCGTGTCTAGTCAGTTATTTCGGCAATATAAAAAGATAACATCTTGATCTCCTTCGAAATCACTTTAAATAGATATTAATGGAATAAGCTCAAAACGTTTCGAAACGTGATCGTGAATAGACGCAGTGACATCATCGCAACTCCTATACAATATGCGAGGGATTTGTTTGATGAAAAATATCTTCATTTTTACATCGTCAATAGTACATCGATAAATATAATTTAAGATATGATTACAGACATTTATATTTACGTTAATTGCAATACTTAAGATTTCTCTACTGTGAATCGCATAGATATAAACAAAATAGGAAGATCTTAACTTATGAACGCCCTTTCGTAACGATCACTGCATTATACAGGGTAACATGAAATTTAGTTTTATGTCAATGAAAAAAACATCTTTTATTAATCTCTCTGAAGTGCCCGAACATTGAGTTACGAAGTCATTTTCATCAGATCTCAATTGAAAATGACGTGAAGTGTCAGATCAGGCCGAACAACAAGGCTTTCAGGAAATCGAAGGACTATGTTTATGCAACTGAACAACTATAATACCCATAACTAAAATATGTGTAAAGTTTTAAAAAATTAGTTTACTAGTCTCTCAGAAGTAGGTAGATCTTCACAGTTATGTTTATATCTATAGTTGAATTAAATTCACTATTATATTATACGAATATGAACTATTCCCTATTTCATTCACAATATGTGTCATCCTTACAAGGTGGAAATACAAACCAAATACACTCGTATTGAACTAAAAAAGATTTGTAACAACATTTTATGAAATCAAATATAATTTTAAAAGTTGAATCAACTCAGTTCTAACAATATTAAAAAGTATTATTTTCACCCGTAAATAAGGTTTTTCTTAACGAATTGCGCAACAACTAATACATTTCAGTTTTTTGGAATCACATCGGAATATTTTTTTTTCTGATAAACAATAATAAAGAAGAAGTAGTTTACAAAAATTAATTACTACATTAAGGTTTTGCAAAATATTTCGCCACTTTTTTTATTTTTACATTTTTTTTATCTTTTTTTGACAAAAATATTTTTTTATTTTTTTTAAAGATATAGAACGGTACCTCCAAACGTAGTAATAATAAGCATAGGTACAGCAAAACTTATACTTATTGAATTTATCTCTTATTTTGTATCGCGTTAAATAAATCAATAATTCATAAATAATGAACAAACGAATGCGACCATTCTGAATAACCTGCAATATACAGGGTAAATCGAAGCAGGGAATAGTTATATAAAATAAATTAGGGATGCACCTATCCAAAATGTCATCATTTTAGAAAATCACTTGTTATAATAAAAAGTTATTTTTTATCAACCGCATGTTTTGTATCAAATATTTTTCAAAACACATAATTGAGTTCTTCAACTTCAAAGCCCCTTCGCGAAACCCTGTATATTCAGATTAAATTTTCGCCATCAGGCCCTAAAACATATCGTAACAAAATATATTACCTACTATCACCTTTGTACCGCATTATTTGTTCATTATTTATGTAAAATTTAAAAAATAACTAAGCAATTGCAACTTTTGTAACTTATTAATTAATCTGTACAGAGGTTTTGGTACAGTGATGCTTATATAAACCAATGAGCTACATCGTCATCAATCGGAATCATTCGGTGCAAACGCCAAACAAAAAAAAATCCATTATGGGTCTCCGTCGAGAATCAAATTCTGTACACTATGGATTTCAGTGGACATAACTATCGAGATCACCCTGTATATTATAAAGCTTAGGGCATTTTGAATTTCGATACTTTTTGAGCCTTTTGTAAAATGAAGTCAAGGTCATTTTAGTTTCTTTCACAACCGTTAGCACGTGTAGTATTGGGTTATTACCTGGTAGTTAACATATTTTCAACTTTATCCGAATATCAATAACACATTGTCATAGTGTCTTTGATAGATTTTAATACTGCTCTAGAGTTTGCGGTCGGTCCCCTATATTTTTTTTTACTATAAATGTTTAGCTGCCTTTTATAATTTTCCCTATTTGAATAATTGTCTAACAGTTTTACATACACATTGAATTTATAATTCAATTTTATATATTTGGTCTTCCAAAGAAGCTGTGGCGTTATATAATTTGTAAAATTAAGAATAATTCCGATTGATAAGTGTTTTTATTTTTCTATTTCAGAATTAGTGTTTTTTTTGTCGATTACGTAAAATTTGTGTATATTTAAACTAGAAATTATGCTTTTATTGATACTCAGGTTCCCCCGCGACTCGTTGAGGGATGTTCTGAAAAAAAGAGAAAATTATGTTCAAACAAAAAGTTTTTTTTTTTTATAAAAACAAATATTTAACAGGTAAAAATATTGTTTCTATTAGAACGTTGATGGCGAACTAGAATTCTTACTGTCTGGTTATTAGCGGTTACCGCAGCGTATGAAAACGGTTAATCTTCTAACAAAAGCTTATAAATGGGTCTCATGCCTTAGTAACTATTTTAATTTTAAGATCTTATGTACCATCATGAAGCAATGAAGAACTATGAACTATGAAGACAAGATAACAATTTTTTTATTACGCAAACGTAGTAATTACCTGGGGCGTTCGTGACGATCGATTCATTGTCATCCTAAAACAAAAAGAAATTTTATTCAATGGTATAATTTTCAGTTTTATTACCGTTATCTTTAATTTCAACCCCTTCAATGGTTTTCAACATTATAAAAAATAGGTTATGTCTAGACCATTTATGTGAATTTCAATCGATGCAGTGGTTAAGGCGTGTAGTGAAATAGTGAGAAATCAGAGTCTTCTTCTTCTCGAGTCAATGGCAAATATAATATATTGATCTTATTCAATTGAAACGGACCCCGCCCAGAACCCAGCGACTTTTAGCGCAGCGGCATTCGCCATGTACAGGTCTTCCATTGTGCAGGTGGTTGGGCACTGTGGGCACTCGAGCATATGAGCCATAGTTTGAGGTGACCAACAACAGTCACACTCCTGACCTGCTTCATTAATAAACCCCCATTTGTCCATGTTGTCCTTGGTACGGCCAACCTGGGAACGAAGGCGGTTTAGAGATTTCCAGATTGGCCAGGGCTGCTCATAGCCTAGTGGCAGGTTCTCAGCGGGGGCTATATAATTGGCTGGTGGTGCGTACTCAGTGGACCAGAGTGTCACGCGAGTGTCCGTCGGCTGCTCGGTAATTGCGCTCGTTTAGAAATCGTTTTAGAAATCAGAGTAACTTTCGTATTTATAATAATTATTCAGTCGTATCGTGATTAACGAATATTAAAATTTTAGGAAAGTGAAATATGCTATATTATTATAACTCGCCTATTAAAAATACGTGTTAGATATTTTTTGTTTATTAAATATGTCTCTAATGTATTTATTTTATGGGCCAATTGTGTTTTGTAAGATCTGAAAATGTAATTTTGCTGCCCGAATTTAATGATAAATTATATTATTTTATTATATACGAGCTGCCCATACAGACTTCCTTCTGTCAAATGTTTGACAGCTGGTGTCAATTTTGCCTACTTTTCTCCGACTTGATTTACATTAACTATTATTTGTCTCATTATAAAATATAGCCCATATCACTCCTGAATAATTTAGCTTTCTGTTAGTGAAAGAATTTTCACTATCGGATCAGTAGTTTTAAAGCCTATTCAATCCAAACAAACAATCTAATTTTTCAAACTCAAACGTTTATTTTCGTAACATTGTTTCGTACATTTTGGGATGAGTGACAATAATATGAAAAGTTACAACAATATTATACCCCAGATTGTGGGCATGCAAATGTCAATTATATTAAACTTATGCCAGCTAATGTTCATTAAAAAAAAGATAATTATAGTATGTTTTTTATTGAAATTATAATAAAATTAAAATTGGTAAATCATTAGCAATCAAATATTAGGTTGGGGAAAAACTCTTTTCGCATATAGTATGTATGAACTTGTAATAAAATCTTTTTGGCTATACTATTTGTATCTGGCTGGGCTTGGTATCAATAAAAGTTTAAATTGATAAGAAGATAATTCCAAATTGTGATGTGTGATTTTCATTTGGTTTTCTTACTGTCAAGATGAGTGAATTTGATGAAGAAATTCGATACATTTTGCAATTTTACCACAAAAAAGGCAACGCAAGCCGCGAAAAAAATTTGCGATGTTTATGGACCTAGTGCAGTGTCTGTGAGAGTAGCACAAATTTGGTTTAAGCGTTTTCATTCCGGAAATTTTGATGTCAAAGATGCGCGTCGCTCTGGTCGCCCTATTACGGATAAAATGGATGCCATTTTTAAAAAAGTGGAGCAAGATCGGCATATCAGTAATAACGACGTAGCTGAAGAACTGGGAATTGACCACAAAACAGTTTTGGCGCATTTGAAAAAAAATTAGTACACAAAAAGCTCGATATTTGGGTACCTCACGAGCTCACTGAAAGAAACCTAATGAACTCATTTGTGATTCTTTATTACGACGTTATGAAACCGAACCATTTTTGAAGAAGCTGATAACTGGTGATGTAAAGTGGATCACGTACGACAAGAACGTGCGAAAAAAGTCGTGGTCAAAGGCCGGTCAGGATTCACAGACTGTGGTGAAACCCGGGTTAACTCTCAACAAGGTGATGCTGTGTGTGTGGTGGGATTGGAAGGGCATTATTCATTATGAGCTGTTACCACCAGGCAGGACCATCGATTCTGAACTCTAATGCGAACAACTGATGAGATTAAAGCAAGAAGTTGAGAGAAAACGGCCGAAATTAATCAACAGAAAGGGTGTGGTTTCTCATCACGATAACTAGACCTCACACATCTTTAGCCACTCAGCAAAAATTAAGAGAGTTTAGCTGGGGGGTGTTAATACATCCGCCGTATAGTCCTGACCTTGCACCTTCTGATTTCCACCTGTTTCGGTCTCTTCAGAAGTATTAAGGCAGTGTCAGGTTAACATCACGAGAGGACTGCCAATACCACTTGTCGCGGTATTTTGATCAGAAGCCTCAAAATCCCTATAGCAATAGGATCATGGCCCTACCTAAATATGGCAAAAAGTAATCGAACAAAATGGCACCTACATAGTTACTTAAATGTAAATAAACTATATTAAAAATGTTTTGAATTTTCTTAAAAAATGCGAAGAAACTTTTTCCCCAACCTAACAAACTAAATAAAATGTCAAAGTCAATATAAATAGATCACAAATTATTGTCACCTTATTTTTTATTTTCTTTCCATGAATTCGATAATGGAGTAGAATTTATGATGTAGCAGCCATTGAGTAATACTCTTTTTAAATATATGTTTTTCGAGCGGCTTATCAATAATTTTTGGCGGTAGCTTATTAAATATTTTGATAGCCATATAGTATGAGTTTCTTTGAACTAAGCCTAAATTACATTTTGGCACTACCAATTTGTTTTTCTGGAATTTTGAATGTTTGATTTTAATTGGTCACATTTTGTATAGGATCTTTCTTTATAATATTAGTATAGATGTGTGTTGTGCTCACCGCTGCGGCGCGCTGCACGCTCATGCTGCGCTGCGGCACGCTGCAGTCGGGCGCCACGCCGAGCGACGCGTAGATCTCGCGGAGGATCAGCAGCATCGTGTCTTCCGACTCCCTGGACGCAACAAATAGAACATTGATGAATATAACCCGATTTTTTTATCTGTGCACCTCGAGCTGTCAAAATCGTTAGGTTGGCAGCATTGAATTTCACCCGCGAACTTCGTCACCACTCCGCTCACACCCGACAGCGCGTCAGCGGAGTAGTGAGGAAGTTTGCGGGATTCAATGCTGCCAACCTAACGATTTTGACAGCTCGAGCTGCACAGTTATAAAAATCGGGTTATAACGCTCGGCAGCAGCGGATCCAGGAGATCCTGGATGCATTACCTTACCTACAGTACAATCACGTCATGCTCCTAACTTATCCATTTTAAATCGGTATTTAATTTTTTTACGAATCACGCCACCGTTAGTAAATTCTGAATCCGCCACTGGCGCTCGAAATACACTAGGATTCGCCAGGTTCTATGATTATTACTGTTACGGTAGCTTAGCAAAAATATAATGATACATTATGGACTTATTGATACATTATGGGTCGAGCTGCCCAGACAGACTCCGTTCTGTCAAATATTTGACAGCTGGTGTCCATTTTGCCCGCTTTTCTCCGACTTGATTTACATTCACTATTATTTAACACTGAATTTTTTGTTCAATTATAATGAAATAAAGCTTATATTACTCCTGAATAACTTTTTGCTAATGAAATAATTTTTACGATCGGATCAGTAGTTTCGGAGCCTATTAAATACAAACAAGCAAACAATCAAATTTTTCCTATTTATAATATTACTATAGATTATGGTCTTTTATAAGTTCATATAGCTATAGCATAATATTAACTAACAAAATGTCTGTTATTATACAAAAAATAATATGTATATTTATAATACAATTTAGGGCAATCAGGGCTTTTAAAAATTATACTTTCAAATATAATATAAAAAAAGTAAATGTGAGAAGAGTAGTTTTGTAGTTTTTTTTGTGTAGTACTTCCTAAATATAGGAATCCTATAAATGCCATAATAATTTTTTTGGTGTTTATGTTCTATTCGAGTACGGACTCCTCTGATTCCCCAAAAATCCTATAAACTCTACACAAAGACAGAAACAAAAAAATAGCAGTTGGAAGAGCACCCACTCAGATTGTGAAAAACCAGGGTTCGAGTTACTCTTCCGCCCTACGATCCAGTCGAATTTTTCTACCTGCGATCTTTGTGAAGAAAACAGTGCATTATTAAGTTCAAGTCTTAAGTCCGCCAAATGTACTTTCCTTTGTGCAATAAAGAATAAAGAAATAAATTAAAATTAAAATTTCACTTATCCTACAGCTCACCAATAACAAACATGGCTGCTCATGGCGAACAGGTATTCGTTGATCATCTCGAATGGCGCCTCCTGGAGCACGTAATCCACGCGCCGCCCCGCGTTCAGCTTCCCCAACAGCGCGGGAGACGTCTGCGGGAACAACATTCATTTGTGACTATACTGTTTTAACTTTATGATGATATGCCTGACAGTTCTCATTGTTCCGTGTCACGCATACTATTTCAAACTAAATTTTAAAAAAACTGCCAAAAGAAAATGTTATTAACTATTAAAAAACTATTGTCCTTTCGAATCTTATCAAGTAAATTATTTTTATTATTATCTAATAACTGTTAATAAATGAAATAAATGAAGTGAAATTAATATTTACAGCGCCTGATGCGTGAAAAGGAACGCAATTCAATAGTGTTTTGACACTACTGAATCGACAAAAATAGATGAACAGGAGCGACCATTTTGTAATCACGTCATTCGCATCAGTACGAGTACGTCTGCCTTGTATGCTATTTTTTAACTATTATTTTCAAGATACCGCGTTTTATTGTATAACTTATTAGCCGTAACCCGTTTATTAAGAATTTATTTAAAAATTTAAATCGGTAAATCCGATTCTATTTCCTTTGCCAACTCGATTAAATTACATTCGTTACATTACTTTAATTGTCAATTATGAACTGTCAGGGATATCATCATACGGCGAAAGTAGTATAGCTTTTGCCACCGGCTTCGGGCGCGTATACTATTTCTCCTGTTATAATATAGCCTAAGTCACTCGCTGATTATATACCCTAATTACGGTGAAACAACTTTTTAAATCGGTAAGTTTAGGAGATTCAAAACAAACAAATCCTTTCTTTTTACAATATAAGTATAGACTAGTTTCTACCAGCGATTTCATTCGCGTAGACTGCTCACTAGGGCTCGTTCCAAATCGCTTTTTGCGGAGTGATTTTCACCCGCGTCGAAAAGAAAGAGACAAAACGAACAAAACGTCTGCAGGTGAATTTCATCGGGCTCCAGAATCGGTAGAATTCACACTTGTCAGAGTGATACACGTCACCCGAACCCGTTCCGGAACAACTGGGAAACTGGGTTCGAGTGGTTTTCACTCCTCAGAGTGTAATTTAAACTCGATGGGGAACGCAGCCCAATTACATCATTTTGCGATCACATATGTACCAATTTTTTCTGATTGTGGTAGTCTCAAAAATGTTATTCCAAAGAAAGAGAAAGCGATATCTAGCTATTCAATTAAGTTTTAAGTGAAACGAAATGTTGTAAATGACAGATGGGTCAGATCCCTCTGGATGACGCACTCACAAAAAACTGGAGAATCATTTGAACAGTTACGTATTTTCAGACTAAAAATATATCTTTCGCAGACGTGATCATGGAACGAACATCCAAACATTACTTTCGCATTAGAATATTAGCACGACTCACAAATTAAATTAATAGTATTTTCTTATAATTAGCTACTGCTAACAACTTCCTTCGCTTAGAGTTATCTTTTGAAACTTATCAGCTGGTATATACATTGCCTACAGTTAAATCCAAATCGAATACAAAGTTTGATCTAAATCTCATAATCAGTTAACAGTAAAATATAACGATAAAGAATAGCCGTTAAAAAAGTTATACATACATACCATCACGCCTTTTTCCCAACGGGGTAGGCAGAGACCACATCTTTCCACTTGCTACGGTCCTGACACACCTCTTGCGCTTCTTCCACTCTCATTAATCCTTTCATCCATGCTCGTCGATTATGGGTACTCCTGACCTGACCTTTTCTGAGCACGTCTTGGACTTGTCCTATGTACGTCCGTCTAGGCCTTCCCCTTCCAACATCTCCATCCACCCTCGCCTTGTAAATTAGTTTCGTTAATCGCCTTTCATCCATCCTCTCCATATGCCCAAACTATTAGCATTCCCATCTCATTTTTTGTGATAACATCCTCTTTCACACCACAACACTCTAATTATGCTATTCCTTACTTTATCACTCAATGTCACTCCTGCCAAACTTCGCAATGCTCTCATTTCCACTGCATTTATCCTACTTTCATCCTTCTTTTGCCATAACCAACTCTCACTTCCGTACATAAGCGTCGGCACTAACACCCCCGCATGAACAGCCAGTCGCGCCTCCTCTGACACCTTCTGGCTGTTCATAAAGGCATGCAGCGCTCCATTTAACATATTCCCTGCATTCACTCTTCGATTAATAAAAAATGTATATGATTATCAATAACAAACTATCCAATAAAAAAAAAGTAACGCCTTTTTAAATCAACTTACTACCAGATCGTTGGTCGGAGGTGATTCTTCTTTGATAGTTTCACACAGCTGTTCCTTTTCCATCTCTTCTTCAACCACCTGCGGAGAAAAATTATGAGATCTTATTTGTTACATTTTATTTAATATTACGTGGCTATTATAATATTGAACATGACTTTGTCTCTTTTTTCTTATTTGAATTAGTCATTTTTATAGACCTTAGTTTCTGTTCGTTATTTATATTTTTTCGGGATTGTTTGAAAAATTTCCACAAATTATCAAACTTAAAGTTCATATTCAAATCATGTATGTCACATTAAAATGATTTCCAATATTTTGTAAAAAAAACAATCTAGATAAAAAAATGGTTTAGGCGATGGATGCCATATTCTATACAAATGACTTATTCTGCAAAAGATAGATTCTGGCAATGACATATTCTATTAATGACATATTCTACAAATGACTTATTATCGTGAAATGAAGGTTCAAGCTGATTTAGTGCTAATTAACAAGTCATTCAATGCTTAAAATATTTTTATTTCTTGTTTGATCACTATATCTTAAATTTAGACCATTAAATCAGGAAATAAAATAATATAAATGGAACGGCTGATTTAAACAAAATGTATAGTCTTTTCTTTCAATTTTCAAAAATATTGAGACCTAAAATCACAAAAGTAACAAAGATTCTTATGAATCCGACACGACGCAACTTTTTCTTTAGATTGCCATTTTTTTTCATTAAACTTCATTAAAATAATTTAAAATAATTGCCATTTTTTTTCATTAAACTTCATTAAAATAATTTAAAATAATTTAATGAAGTTTAATGAAAAAAAATGGCAATCTAAAGAAAAAGTTGCGTCGTGTCGGAAAGGTCAAAAAGTAATATTTCAATATTTAATGACAGCAGTGTATATGCGACTAGCTGCCTCGACAGACTTGGATCTGTCAAAAGTAATTGCACGTCGCGGCGTAGCTTATTATTTACCTTGAAGAACTGTATCTACTCTTTTTTTCGGTCGTAGTCGGATAATTAACCGTTAATAACCGCATTTTATCGGTAGCTAACATTAATTTAGTTAAGTACCGGTAGCTATACTACTTTCGCCGTATGATGATATCCCTGACAGTTCATAATTGTCAATTATAGTGCTGTACGAATGTAATTTAATCGAGTTGGCAAAGGAATAGAATCAAATTTACCGATTTTAAATTTTTAAATACATTCTTAATAAACGGGTTATGGCTAATAAGTAATAGAATTGAACGCGGTATCTCGAAAATAATAGTTAAAAAATAGCACACAAGGCAGACGCACTGGTACTGATGCGAATGACGTGATTACAAATTACAAAATGGTCGCTCCTATTCATCGATTTTTTTTTGTCAATTCAGTAGTGTCAATACACTATTAAATGGCGTTCCTTTTCACGCATCAGGCGCTGTAAAGATACATCAATTTAATTTAAAATACCTCATTTATTATATTAACGGTTAATAATAATAACGATAATTTACTTGATAAGATTTGAAAGAACAATAGTTTTTTAACAGTTTATAACATTTTATTTCGCCAGTTTCTTTTTATTTAGTTTGAAATAGTATGCGTGACACGGAACAATAAGAGCTGTCAGGCATATCATCTTACAGTGAAAATAGTATAGCGGGTGTTTTACAACTATAATCATAGCCCAGGAGCTACCTTCTCCAGCTGCGGGTCGCTGGGCGGCGGCGGCGCCTTCCACATGCTGCTCCAGGTGGCGCGGATGGACTCCAGCAGCTTCTGCTTCAGGTCCGCGCCCACGCGCGCCATCGTGTCTTTCAGCTCTGGAAGCAAAACGTATTGCACATGTGTTTCCTTCCTCGTATAGTCCCGGGATCTTCAAGCGGGGCGCGAAAAGGCATTTCTGCAGGCCTTCAAGGTGAGGATGGCCGGCCCAGTGATTCGTTCGAATGACTGGCCTTGTCAACCTCATATCTGGACCTCACGACTACTTACCATCAGGTGGAGTAAAAAAAATAATTGTCTTATTCCCTTAAGTCGATATATTATATATATATATATATATATATATATATATATATATATATATATATATTACGACCGACTTGGTGTAATGGTTAAGAAGTTGGCTACTCCACCAGAGGTCGCGGGTTCGATCCCCGCACAGTACAAACATTTGTGTGCATGAACATGTCTGTTTGTACTGGTCTGGGTGTCTCTATGTATAATAAGTATGTATTTACAAAAGAAAATGTATTTAAGTATGTTTATCCGTTGTCTAGTATCCCATAACACAAGCTTTAATTAGCTTACTTTGGGGCTAGATGGCGCTGTGTGGAATAATGTCCAGGGATATTTATTTATTTATTTATTTATTATCATTTGAAATCGACTAATTTTGTGGCTTTTCGTGTTATTTTGATAATGTTTAACAGATTTTAGGTCATTTGAGAGGTCTATTATTTTCTTCCGCAAAATACATAATATTTTTTGCTTCTTCTTGTGCCCTCTTTCCATACATAGCAATTCGATCACGCGCGGAAACATTCGAGAAATAACCAAAATGGCGGCTGGCTGGCTATGCCACTAAGGTTCTTCAAACCCCTTTGATTAATCGCGATGAATATCAACAATTTTATTTTATATTATTATTTGTTTGTAATTAGGGAGGGGTTCACTGCATAGTTCCGAAAATCTTAATTCCGAAAGTCATAATCACTAATTTTATAATTCTGAATGATTCAGAATTCCGATTTATCATAAATCCGATTTTTAAAAATTTGAAATTTCAAAACTCCGAATGTTCATAAGAACGAAAGTCAGAATGCCGAATTTCACAATCCCGAATCAACAATAATTCGAAATATTATAAATACGAAGAAAGCAAATAATGTGAAATATATATAGGTTTCGGTAGTAGGTTTAGAGCAGTCACCCGGATTCTGAAATAATATAGAAATCATAATTGGGTATGGGAACAAAAATCAAACATCTCCTAAATCGAAAACCATTTCGAGGTGTTTGTATTTTATACCTTATTTAAATATTTAACATTTTTAAAAGCCAAGAATCGAGGATATTTTCAATTAAATACGTTGGAAAACTGGGGTCAAATGAATGACCCCAGTTTGCCAACGTCCGCAAAGAGTATATTATGGTTCTTATTGGACTCTTGACGGTAATCAAATTGACATCTCACAATTTAAACCCATTGGGTCGTATAAACGTCCTTTCACGTGATTGGTTTATAATCTATCCATCAACCAATCAAATGACGATCTGTATCATACGTAAGACTTTTAGCTAGGTGATTCTACTGCATATTAATGGGGTTTCCAGATAGCAGATTTAAAATTCCCCCAGGTGAACTACCACAATTCTATTTTGCCACAAAGTTATTTTTAATAATACGTACCTACATTAATTTACGCCCATTGCCCAGACGTGTAGGTAGGACTTAAAACAGCCATTCGCTATAATCCCAACACTTTCAGGTAGGTCGCAATGTTCAAAAATAAATAAAAAAATAACTACCGGCTAGATCAACGAAATGTTCAAATCAGTTACTTAAAATTTCAAGAAAAAAGAAAAAATGTTACCATATCTAATTGTTAAAATAATGCAGCAAAGTGATTAACTTCATTTCAGGAGGCTAAAACTACCTTAAATTATTTCACGAACAAATAATATACCTAAATGCATGCGTTTTCGCCCTTTGTGATGTGGTATCTGAGAAGGTTTCACATCGCCCAGGGTTGGATTTATTAGCGGCTCGATTCTGAAAAGAAGATATATTCATGACAGCTATGTTCAGGAGCTACACTAACCTATATTCTAAAATAACCTATATCTTCACAAGTACAAACATTTAAATTAAAAAGAACAACACAAGAGAAATTTTTAAAAACATCAAATATTGGTGTTAAGTTAAGAAAATAAAAAAGAAAAATGAAAAAAGGTTTTTCTGTTTAAAAAAAACCACGTCCGTAATTAAAAATAGGCAGAAAGGATTGATTGATTATTTGTCTTTAGAAAAACTAGTTAGGTACATTTATTACAACTTAGATACACTGTCGACTTAGCCTTCAGTTATTTATAATTGTAATTGTAAACAATTTGATTTTTTTACTATATTATTTTCTGTAAATTTAATAAAAAAATTATAAAAATAAATTTAATTGTAATGATTGATTACTTAAATATTATTTATCTATTTTGTAAGTATTTAAAAGCGAAATTGCGTATAATTAATAATTTACCAAAAACAAATCGATGAATAAAATCGATTTTCATTTCGAATCGAATCGGCAACGTACGATCCCGTCACTAATTTCGACTTATCTCGAACTTTCAAGGCAAAAAACCAATGAACAGGATATGGAATTGTATTATATTTAATGCCAGATAATTCTGTAGTTATAATGTAAGTTACCGGTACGCAATGGGGTCGTAGGGATGGAATATGTTGAAGAAGTTGCTGCAGGTCGGCAGCGCGAACGAGCCGCCGAGCGACGACACGCCGCGGATGCACTCGAACATCGCTGCAACAACCCAACGTGGGAAACTGGTGATTCTACGAAAATTATACATACATAAAGTAAAAGTAAAGTAAAAAATATCTTTATTCATATAGACCTATAGAAAGTACTTATGACAAGTCATATAGTTACAAAAAAAAATTAAAGCAAAAATATACTAAAATAAACTTACATAAAATAATACTACAGTTTTCCGAGTTTCTTGCCGGAGTCTTCTCGATCGGAAACAACCTCCGAACCGGTGGTAGAGTCACATTATGTTTAATTATGATATTTACTAATGATAGTAAATATCATAATTATAGTAATTATAGTAAGACTCAAGAATTATGATATTTACTAATGATAGTAAATATCATAATTATAGTAAATATCATAATTAAACATAATGTGACTCTACCACCGGTTCGGAGGTTGTTTCCGATCGAGAAGACTCCGGCAAGAAACTCGATGGTTACTCTTTTCAATCTTGTTTTTTAACACAACAATTGACACATACATACATACATACATACCATCACGCCTTTTTCCCAACGGGGTAGGCAGAGACCACATCTCTCCACTCGCTACGGTCCTGACACACCTCTACGAAAACTATTAGGAGCGATAGCTGGAGGAGGAGCGAAAATGTTGCATTTTTGTAGGATTTCGAGATTATTTCAATGAATTGAAATGAAACTTAAATTTTTGTTTTAATATTGTGTGCATAATACTATTTTAAAACACATTGAATTGTCTAAAATTAGGCAGTCGCCAATTATTTGCTAAATTAAATAAAAAACAGCTTTTTTTTATTTGATAAAACACTTAAAAATTTAATGTACACAGTTAAAGTTATAATTATGTAATTAAAAGGTGCTAAATAATCACGAAAACCTTTAAAAAATGCGACGTTTACTATCTACCCCAAACGCTACAAGCAAACCCTCTTAAGGACATTCAATTACGAAAAATACACCACTAATTTTAATTAGTACAAAAAAAAATGGGATGCTCAGTATCGATAACTGATCATATTTGTGTTGTCAAAAAACAAAAATCGATATTCGACTGGCCTGTTGCTGCAATGGCAGCGATGCTGCCTTTATGAATTATGAATTTAGCACCGAGGGTCGTAGATTCGATCCTTGCCCATGTGACGTATAAATGTCACATGGGCGGGGATCGGGGATCTTCATAAGTGAAGAACATTTGTGTTTATTGTGTGTCTGGGTGTTGTTATTTATTTATAAGATTTTTATTGCACATCAAATAAAACATTACAGATTAGGATTACAAGATTATGATGAAGCAATAAGGCGGTCTTATTGCTTAATAGCAATCTCTTTCAGACAACCCAAGTAGAGGAAAAAGTCAGGAAGGGTAAGCAAGTGCACAAAAAACTGATAAATAAAAATAAAACAATTGATTCACTTGAAAAATAACAATAAAAAGACAAATAAATAGCAATAAAATATAGAATCCGTAACTAACAGCCCACCAATAACAAAAAGTTATCAGGGAAAGAAAAAAAGAATATAAGTAAACAGAAAGTGAGAAGTAAAAAGAAGGAGAGAGATTAGGAGACTAAGCAGGAGCGTTAAAGGGCGAGGAAATTTATGTTTGTATTTAGAAATATTGAAGTAAGTTTATCAGTCTCTGATACCCATAGTACAAGCTCTGCTTAGTTTGGGGTCAGATGTGCATTGTCGCAGATATTTACTGCTTTACTTGGTGTATGTTTCGTAAGTTGTCCTGAATATTTATTGGATTGGAGGATATTCGTGTTTTTTTAAAACACGAAAATCCTTTCAAATTACGATAGCGATGAACATAACATTTCAACTTTAGCAGCTTAGAATAACTACGCATAGAAGGCAAGTCGGGGCACCCGTTTTGATGTCACAAATATCAGGACGTCACGTCTGGATCAGCCCCCCGATTGAGAACGAAGTTATCGACCGATTCGGTGAATTTGTTTAAATTATAGTAAATGATCCGCTAAGCGGTAGCAATCAATATTTTGATATATTAAAGCCAAAGGCCCTAAGTTTTCATAAACCAAATTAAATAAAACCTACCCTACTTTAAAAAAGAAAATAACCGAATCGGTCGATAACTTGCTGGCTGAACTTACAGATGTTAATTTCTGTAGGTGAGAGCTTCTTCAAAATGTTTATTTGTGCAGTGAATGGTTGCAACAACATAAAAGAGAGCACAAGTAGTATTCAGACATGTTAAATACTGAAAATTGTGATTACATGTGTAACGAATTGTCATTTTGACAGTTGATTTTGGCATCACAAATGGCGCGACTTTTTGTATGGAACTGTAGCGACATCTATCTCGCCACATACCTACTAAAAAACTGACGTATCCTACATCGCGATATTAAAGTTATCCGAGCGATCGAAGATAGATACAAGAACCCGACAACAACCGTCGGGCAGTAGCCCACCAGACACAACACCCGTCTGGTCGGAGGATCCTCTCTTTTCAATGGTGGATGAGGAACTTCACACTCTGTTCCTCACACTCCCCATAGAACTAACATTTCTAGATAGATTGACCCAAGCTTATTAATAAATTAGATTTTAATATTCCGAACAGAATACCGCGGTATCCTTACGGGCTGTTTAGGAAGGAATGTTGTAGGACGAGAATGGGCCGCGACTCGTTATACGTCTGTCACGCCTGTATAACGATCTCACAAAAAAGATTTCAGAGCTTGATGTTCACCATCTCAGCTTTTCGAAATTCTTGAGTCTTCTTAAAAATTGTGACGTAACTTTAGTTAGTCCATAAGTTTCTCTAAATACTACATTCAAATATTTTTTTTCGTATAATAAATAATATATATAAATATCTGGGACAAGTCACACCAAGATCATTGGACCCCAAACTAAGCACAGCTTGTAATATGGGCGTCAGAGACTGATAAACATACTTAAATATTTCTAAACATGTGTATCACACTGTTTAACAATCTCTCGGAAGATATCGAAACTTTGAAAGGTAGAAGGTTTAAAATTAAATTGACTGCATGGCTAATGGAATATTGTTCTTATAGCGTGACTGAATTTATGAATTATAAAATGACATGTAATAAATAAAATCAATGACATAAATTAATACTTAATTAAATTGATTAATATAAATATTTAGTACTAATTGAATACATTGTGACATAACCTAATTACATTAATTTGCACACCTGCGTGCAGGTTGAGTACATGTACATAATATAGATAATTTTAAGAACTTTAGAACTTGTATTCTTGCAAATAAACGAATTTATTTATTTAAATACATACTTAAATTCGTCACACAAATATTTGTCATGGGTGGGGATCGAACCCACGACCTCCGGCGCTAAAGGTGCGCCAACAGGCCAGTATAAATATAACAACTGTATAATTTTAATCTACTTTTTTTATTGTTTCCATGCTGAGATTACTACCTGTTATCTTAAGAACGGTTAAAATAAGCTATATAAATACCCAAATGTACATGTAATACTGTTTCTTAATGTTGGTAGCCCAATTAATGAATAAGTATCCTCCCCGCTGCGGCTCACCGATAGGGCTGCCCAAGGCGTAGAGCGCGGCGGGCCGGAAGCGCAGCGCGGGGTAGGCCGCGGCGGGCTGCCCCGTGCCCGCGGGGCCGCGCACGAAGCTCTTGCCGGACGCCTGCGAATAATAATACAATTCAGTTTCTACTTAAGAGCGTTTGCTGGGGGCACATCGTAAACGTCGCATTTTTTGAAGATTTACGTGATTATATAGCTAAATTTAAATTTAAGTTCCATTTATATCTTTATTATCGTCTGCACCTTTTGATTCTATAATTATAATTTTCACTGTGTACAGCGAATTTAAACGTTTAAGATAGATAAGGTAAAATATTTATTTATTGTTGAAATAGTTCTTATAAATATATGTCATGATAGAATCAACAGCTTGCCGTACAATAACGTAAAAATAACACACAAAAAGAAATTAAATTATTTATACAGTATAAGATCGTGTCTTACAATCACGTCACGGACTAAATGACGTTGCTACTTCTATTTGATATTTTTTCAAGTCATCGCAACGGTTGATTTGTATTGGCTTCACATCACCATGCTTGCTATATGTAACTTGGTAAGCCCAGCTCCAAAGCTGGATAAAATTGGAAATTGAAATTTTATTTTAGCGAATAATACATTATCAAATTAATTATTATAAAATCATTTTGTCAATAGCCATTCTTTTAGCCTCCTTTTAAACTGTGCACCCGCAATTTATTAAAAACCTTGATTCCCGTTACGTAAGTGCTCTTGCTAAAAATAAAACTCGAAGACTTTACTACACACAAGTCATACTTATACTGTGAACGCAAATTATTTTTTGTTTCACACTTTCTAGAAAAATATTCACTGTGTTTCTTAACCATTATTAAAAACGGTATTTTAATTAATTTAGTAAATAATTGGCGACTACCTAACTTTCGACGATTCATTGTGTTTAAATAGTATTATGTAAACGATAATAAAGAGATAAAGCAAAGTATACATTGCCACCTATGAACCAACAGTACATACACTTTAGTGTCAAAACGTAGTTTATGGACGGACACTTCTGTGAACTCGTTAAATATCAAAAAACTGAAAAATTTTGAGGTTATATTTAATAATACAATGCAAAGTTTTATTTACGTGAGTGGGACTAATGTTCTTCAAGCACATATTTTGTTTATCTGCCACTTCTGCCAGTACCATGGAACCACTAGCTGAGTCACAATTCACACAAAATGTTGATTCCATAAATTCCATTGCGATGATCGTAAATCCTAAATTAGTGCTGAGTTACCTATGTGCAGGTTACAAAGTCTTTAAACGGTTAAATCTAAAAGGAGGTAGGTCACTACAGAGAGCCATCAAAGTCCGTTGTTTAAGCAGAGTCGTAAGAATAAAATTATTAATATAAAAACAATAACACAGCATTGCAAATTGAAAGCGAAAAATACAAGACACTAGACAGATGCTGTTTTTTTTTGCGTTGAAATGTCATGTCAACCAAACGTCATTAACTTTTTTTTTGCTCCGCACGAAGCTGATTTAAGCCAATGTATAATCTGATTTAAAATAAAAAGTTGATTAAACATCTATCGCATTGACAGTAATGTATTGTTATCCATTTTTAAGAGCCTTTAGTAAGTTCACAACTAAGTTTTCTTGCACAAACAAGGTTCCTTGTGTCAATACAAAGTAAATTAAAAAAATGTTGCGATGGCTAAACAACAGAGGGCACAGACGAACGCAACCTAAATGGTATTAAAAAATGTTTTCGTACGATAAATCTTTTCAGTATTTTTAATTTTGATATCAAAAATCTGAAGTGTCCGTGACAATCTAATAAGTGATAATTATGTCTTAAATCATGGCCAGAATTATGACAAATGTCAAATGTTTGTTGGTTCATAAGCCAACTTGGGCACTGTCCTTATAGTTTTATCTAATTCAAAATAATAATCACAAAAATCTTATAAAAATGCAACGTTTGCGATCCAGCCCCAGCAAACGCTCTTAAGATGATACAGAAGCGCCGTTTTTCCATACAAACGTAGTCCCCTGTTTCCTCCTTGGATATTGCTAGTAGAGGAACATTTTTTCCCATAAAATCAATGGCCACTATAAGCATGTCCCTATTTTTCCTTTTTTGAATAAATTAATTATCAAAAGAGATATTATGACCATTCGAAAATCTTAAAAATTGCTTAGATTTTCCGCTATGTTCCAACATACAAAAAAATAATTTGACTAGGTTATTTAGAAACAGAAGAACAGGAATACGGCTAAAGACTTTTTTTTAATTCAAACTAAAATAAAGTAATTCAATCGGTCGCGTTTTCTAAAAGCAAAAAAGCTTTGTATGAAGCGTCGATTTGGTGTACTTTTGATCGGTAATAAAATATCCCTGGACATTATTCCACACAGCGCCATCTAGCCCCTAAGTAAGCTAATTAAAGCTTGTGTTATGGGATACTAGACAACGGATAAACATACTTAAATACATTTTCTTTTGTAAATACATACTTATTATACATAGGAGACACCCAGACCAGTACAAACAGACATGTTCATGCACACAAATGTTTGTACTGTGCGGGGATCGAACCCGCGACCTCTGGTGTAGTAGCCAACTTCTTAACCATTACACCAAGTCGGTCGTCAAAAATAAAAAAAATACAATTGAGCTTACCTCAGTCGCCTGATGGCACAGCAAGTCATACAAGATCACGCTGCCGAGAGAATGTCCGCCTAAGGACACGTTGCCTTTGAAACCAGGATTCCGGCTCTTGAATAGCTCGTATATGCGGTTCAGTTCTCCGCAAACCGCGTCTATTATTGTCTGTAAAGAATTAAACATACTTTTTAAACATAATTTTAGGATAAGTGATTATAGGAACATTGACGACACGGTTGGCGTAGTGCGCTGTAGCACGGTGTCTCGCCTCGATTTCCGTAGTGTCCCGGGTTCGATTCCCGGTCGGGTCAATTTAGGAAACGATCTTTTCTGAAATGACTCGGGTCTGGGTGTGCTGGGAGACGCCCCTAGCTTATTTCCTTGTGTGGTACCTCGTAACACAGGGATATTAATCCCTACTTCGAGACCATTACAAGAGGTGTGTTGTCTAGCGCATATAATTAATATATATAT
This sequence comes from Udea olivalis, assembly GCA_947369235.1. Classification (NCBI taxonomy): domain Eukaryota; kingdom Metazoa; phylum Arthropoda; class Insecta; order Lepidoptera; family Crambidae; genus Udea; species Udea olivalis. Next base: position 9,376,156 of record OX376367.1, on the reverse strand, counting down.
ATATATATATTATGGGAAACCAGGTATAGTTATTAGGTGGGGCAGGAAAGGACTTTTTTAATACGGGTAACCGTTTGTATCACGAACGCTAAATTCTATTCTTGACCTGACCAGTGAAATTTTCAAGTATATTTTTCGCGAATCTAAATTCACTAATGCAAATTCATAATTAACATTAGAACCTTCTTGTTAGAATTTCACCGATCGATAAATGATCAATTCGTATAAATTTTAAAAATAGAGAAACGATAAAAATAACTAAAAATCTGTGATTATTAGATTTTTAAGTGATTATTATGGTTTTTTCATACGTTTGAAAGTCAGACAAAAACCAACCCAATAACCCAGCTAATAGTTAACTCGCCACCTAATTTTCTTTGTGATATTTAAAGTAAATAAATTAGCGCCAGACAACGCACCAATTGTCATGGTCTCGAAGTAAGGATACGAAGATAATATCCTTGTGTTACCAGGTACCAGACAAGGATTAAAGTCCTACTTTATATTATGTATCGTAATGTATCGTCAATGAAGTTCCTCAGCCACGAATGCTGTCCATTCAGGCACATAGCGCGAGGAACCGATGGCCATTGCGACAGTAAAGTCCTTTTTTTTTACCAGGTTGAAAATACGTTTACGCACTATCTCATTTCCTGGGGGAAGGCAGTGAGGGAGTGTGGGACTCGCCACCGGAGAAGCCGGCGGAATACCCACTAAAAACAACCCGGGTACACCTCACCGCTTTGAAACGGGACGACATGGAGCAAAAGATTACCAAGTCGTCCCAGCGTTCGGCCCAGCCTACGTGCCGGGCCTCGTCACGCAACAGGGGTGTCCCGGTATACTGGGCTAAATGAGCTACCTAAATCCACTATACCAACACATTTACAGTCCGTTTTGAGACTTGAGCTAAAAGTGATTTTAGTTATAAATGTTTTTGAAAGTCTTTAACATAGCATACCATCACGACTTTATCCCAAACGGGGTAGTCAGAGGCAAGTGACTGTTGCCGTCATGAAACACTCAGAAGCCCACTTTTCACCAATGGTATTAGAACCCAACGTGGTAAGTGATGAGCCTTCCGCCGCTATCCGGGTTGATTTGGTTTGTTATCGATGTTTTCCGTCACCGGATAGTTAGTCGGATATTTAACAATGAACACAAAGATTTTGGTTCTGGCCAGATTTGAACTCGGGACCACACGAGAATACGGGTGCTGAACCACTAGGTCCCGACGCTCTCGAAGTATTTAGTATTTATTTATTGGTAAAGGTATAAAACTCTGCCTTTACTGAGTGATTAACGACAACGCAGATCCGCTTCTAGGCGTATAATGCTGAAATATGTCATTTGGAAGCGTAAAAAAGGTTATGTAGTCGAGATCTGAAGCTATAAATGACTGACCTGGCAGAAGACCGGGCTGGTGTAGAACAGCACGTCCAGCACGGTGTCGTTGGTGAAGTTCCGCAGGCGCGGGATGCTGTCCAGCGTGATGGCGGCCAGGCGCCGGTCCACGCCCGTCGAGCCCGAGTGCAGCGACGAGTGCCACGAGATGGGCAGCACCTGCGGGGGGGGGGGGGGACATACGTAAGTGGAATTTCACACTGAGGAGTGAAAATCACTCGAACCCGTTCCAGATTGAACCCAAGAAATCGGGGCTAACCGAGCTGTCACCTGACAGTTTCCTAGTTGTTTCAAAACGGGTTCAGGTGACGTCTATCACTCTGACAAATGCGACAGCTGTCAGGCAAAGGTTTTGTTCGTTTCATCTCTTCTATCTGACGAGGGGTAAAATCACTCTGCGAAAAGCGATTTGGAACGGGCCCTGAGTAAGTATGTAAATAATATTTATTGCACACGAGGAAATAACAATAAGTTACAGAGAATACAATTCGGACAGCTTTATCGCTAAAAAGCGATCTCTAACAAGCAACCCAAAGGAAGCGTTTTAATGATTATTCTAATGTTTGATATCATGTATAGTTGCCTAATGCATTTAATCTGTTAATTTATATTGTATTGGTAATTTCAGTGTTATTATGATTGTGATTTAACAATTTTTGTTAGGAATAGTAATTTTAATGTCTTTTGTCAGTACAAAAGACATTAAAATTACTAGTTACTACAGTTATTGGCATGCCATAAATGAATATAATTTATTAATGTAACGAACATCTGCACGCTGTTAATTTAGCAAATTTTAGTGAGACTATGTGTACTTGATCAATAATAATGACACATGTATTTATTTAACCTAAAATTTTTGCAAATAAATTGTTTGAGTTTGAGTTTGAAGAGGAAAATTGACAAAGGCAAGTGAGTGCCTAAAAGAAAAGCTAAGAATACCTTAACATATTACGCAATACTTTCATATAATACGATTACAGTGTTGTAATAATACTATTAACATATATACTTGTGTATAAACATACAACAAACAAAACCTAAAGAGAGAATTAATTTTACACGGTTAGCAACATAAATTACAACCACAGCTAAAATACTTAACTTCGTCAGTATTGTCAAAAACCATTTTTAATTCAAATAGACCACTCATAGTACTTTCAAGTCGAATTAACTAGTAAAATAATATTATTAATTCATGAATATAAAGAGAATCTGCTACTGAAAACATTGTTTCGTGACTGAAGGACTCTACTCTACTCCTAGCAACCAGGTTTATATTTTTCTAATTAATATTTGGGATAACACTTCAAAATGTAATTCGTGGAATTTCTTTTTTAGATTTGTTAATTTTGATTAATAAAAAAGAATAAGAAGTTTACTTTTATTTCCTTCAGTACCACCACCAACCAGATACAAAAAAAGACAGTTAACACGTTAATTGCCAATCACGCGACGTCGCGTGTTCCCAGTACTCTTCGATATGGCCCATCACGCGACCTCGAGTGAAGTGTCCGAAGAGTTTTGTATGAAGTGTATTGAGTGGGCCGGAGCGTTATCGCAAATGTGTTTTTTATGGGCCTATAGAGTAAGGTCTGAACTAAAGTTAGGTGGGCGTGGCCATCAGAATCAAAGAGTATTTGCTGTAATTAAAAGTTACCACCCACTGGGCCACCAGCAGAAAATTCCAATTTTAGCTTTGGCAATTAAAGTGTTAAAGAAATCTTATTACAACTTTATAAAACCAAAAAAAAACATTTCGTCGACATATTGTTCAAATAATGTTCTCACCTCCACTCGATTGACTGCTCCGCTGTCGTAAGACTTCCTGTAATGAGACTGCAGCAGCTGAAGACTCGTTGCCCTGAAGTCGTCAACTGAAAATATTGTAGCTCCTTGAGAATTATATTAAAAACAATAAATAAATAAATATGCGCCAGACAACACACCTCTTGTAATGGTCTCGAAGTAGGGATTAATATCCCTGTGTCACGAGGTACCACACAAGGAAATCCACACACCCAGACCAGAGTCAATTCAGAAAAGATCGTTGAATTGACCCGACCGGGAATCGAACCCGGGACACTCAGGAAATCGAGGCGAGAAACCGTGCTACAGTGCACTACACCGATCGTGTCGTCAATAACAACAACAATGTAACTATACTCCATTCATTATAGCATTAGACAGAAGTAAAAAAGGTTCTTTTTAGGGTACACTTTGTGGTACAAGTACAATAAACATTATTACTTTTAAGATTCATGCCGAATTTATATAAAATCTACTTAGATAGCAGCGCAGCTGTCACACTTAATTGTTCTCATTTAAGTGAAGTAACTTCAAAATTTATAAAGCTTTAAATAAATTATTTTGCATTCATTAGAAATAAGAAGCAGGGGGGCTAAAATGAATGACAATTTGCATTTGACGTTGCCATGACGATAACATACCTGAGTATAACCTGGCAAAATTGAAAACCCCTTCCGCCACAACTTATGAAGGGATTATGTAACATTTTAGATTTGGTAGAGTTATAGTGACAGCAAAAATGGAAATGTTTTAGGTTTTTACATCGACAATATAGTTTGATGCAAGACAAAATAATTATTTTAAGCAAAAGCCTCATAAATTCTGAAGTTCCTTTACTTTAAATGAGAAAAATTAAGTGTGACAGCTGCTATTTATGTGGATTTTACTAAATTCGGCATAAATCACAAAAGCAATGATGTTTATTATACTTTTACCACAAAGTGTACCCTGAAAAGAACCTTTTTTACTTCTGTCTAATGCTATAATGAATGGAGTATAGTTTGTCGATGTAAAAACCTAAAAGAAACAAGGATTTTATCTGAACACATTTTTACTGGCACTATAAATCTACCAAATCTAAAATTTTACATAATCCCTTCATACGTTGTGGTGGAAGGGGTTTTCAATTTTGCCAGGTTATCGTCATGGCAACGTCAAATGCAAATTGTCATTCATTTTAGCACCCCTTCTTCTTATTTATCATGTTAAAATGAATGAAGTATAAATAAGCCAGAAATCAGATACCTAAACTGAAGGGTAAAGGCATCGCAGTTTTTGCAATAAGATATTACTAATCAGCAATTTTATATTGTCGTTTCGTATAAAACTGAGGGTAGTGAGCTATTCCGTCGTAAATATCCGGCCTAGAAGATGCCTTAGTGCCAGGCAACCACTGACTGTCTGGAAATTAAAGATCAATTATGAACTTGCTCTATACTCTCCGTTTAGGTAAAGTACTTAAGAGATATAAGGGATTGTAAGGATTCTGTATCATCAGTTTAATCAACAGATTTCTGTGCAAATAGCCAAATTTTTTATCAGTGGTGAACTCACCAACTTCCTCCACGTTCCTGAACCGCATATCACAAGCAGAACCCATCCCATGGCACAGCAATAACAAGTGGTCTATATTGGATGGATATTCCGGGTCTTCAATAGATCTCTGGCGCTAACAGCCTTGCTATCAGTTACTGTCAATAGTTTCTATCGACTATCGATAGTTTATGGTAATGCAGACGATGGTTTTGCTATCAGTCTCTATCGAAAGGCTAACAAATACCTGTCAATAGGTATCGATGAACAACACTACTAGGCTCTGTCAAAACACACACACAGAGACACAAACACATACCCTCTCCACACCTTTTAAATTTTCTTAAGATCTGAATCTATGACTTACCTTCATTGAACATTTTAATTTCGCTATCAATTTATAATCCAGTTAAGAGTTTTTTTGATTATTTGTCTAACTCGCCCAATTATCTATCTATCGAACTCACCGACTTCCTCCACGTTCCGTAACCGCATATCGCAGGCAGACCCCACCCCGTGACACAGCAATAACAAGTGAATATTGAAAGGTTCCGGGTCTTAAATATATCTATATATCTCCAAACTAACAGTCTTGCTATCAGTCACTATCAATAGTTTCTATCGACTATGGTAATGCAGTCGATAGCCTTGCTATGAGTTTCTATCGACAGGCTAACAATAACTATTGACTATCGACGAACAACACTACTAGGCTCTGTCAAAACACACACACACAGACAACTGACGCAAACATGCTTACACACTAACACATACCCTCTCCACACCTTTTTAAATTTTCTTAAGATCTGAATCTATGACTTACTCGTACCTTCATTGAAGATTTTAATTTCGCTATCAATTTATAATCCAGTTTAGAGTTTTTTTGATTATTTGTCTAACTCGCCTAATTATCTATCTATCGAACTCACCGACTTCCTCCACGTTCCGGAACCGCATATCGCAGGCAGACCCCACCCCGTGGCACAGCAGCAGCAGGTGGTCTATGTTGGAAGGCTCCGGGTCTTCTATTTCTGTCTCGTCACAGCCGCGGCGGACCACGCGGGGGCGCATTGTGGATTGCTGGAAGGGAATGATATAGTATATTTTATATCGAGGGACTAAACGATGCCATAATATACCAGAGGTGGTTAAACTCCCGAGCGTGCGAGGGAGTCAATGAAACCGAGGGTATATTAAGTTGGCGTTTAGTCTCGAGGTGCAAACTGTACTTTTCACTTTGAGTGCGAGAAAAATTGTCAATTCAGTACAAAAACATTTAATAAATAAATATAAAACCGATCAAATTTACACTCGACAATAATTCTGAAATTTTCGCGGTCAGACTTTTCTTCTGAAACAGTCACAGATTAACAATTTAAAACATATGGCACCACCTTCTTTGCGGACAAACCATGGAACTAAAACTCTCAACATTTTCGCAATAAAGAAGTCCACACTCCACAGATAATAGTATATTTACTGGCTGTTTGAGTTTGTCTATGTCACATGGAGGAAATTAAAAAACTAATTACTTTTCACTCCATAGAGACTAAAGTGGTCACTTTAGTCCCGCTTCGTGGGGCTATATTGGCGTTCTTTTAGAACATGAGAAGTGGAAAATAAATAAATACTGAGTGCATTTTAATACTGTAAGGAAAATTATATCAGATACTTTGGGGAGTGATGAACTAAGTATAAATTTGATTTTAAATATATTTTAAGACTTTCTTGAAGAATACGAATTTCCAACTGTCGTTTAAGAACCATAAAATTGGTTAAAATATTCGGATATTTATTTGGAAAGATTCTACATCACCTACTATGATTTTTCTCACAGTATAAATAACCTGAAAGAATAAGATAGCGTCACTTATTTCTCTAGTCGCTAATAAAGGTTTTACCTTGTGCATGGACGCTAAAAACAATCGACCGATCGACAATCTCCCAGTGCAGAAATATCAAAATGACGGGCCCATCGAGCAGATTTTGGCTAGGTTTTGATCAAGCTCTATACGGCATACTCTTAATATACAGGATGGAATTTTTTAACGCCACCTGAAGGGAAAGTACTGTAAATACTGGAGATAGACAATTTTACTCAAAGGAAACATTCCTTTATTTTTAAAAAGAAACATAACAGCATTCACAGATTTTCGTAAATTCGCTTGCCACACCCGGGAATTTAACTGGGTAAAATCCGACAAAATAACACCCTGTACCTTTACGGCATCGATCGATAGGGGCAATAATAGGAACAAATCTCTCTAACAAACGTGGTAAATTAAACACAAGGAAATCTGATGGACCATTGAGTAAAAGTGCTTTATCTTATCCCATTGAATTCATAAGTTTAGATTTCATGGTTTTCCTTGTGTTTAATTTACCACGTTTGTTAAAGAGATTTGATCCTTATGATTGACCCTATCGATCGATGCCGTAAAATACAGGGTGTTATTTTTTCGGATTTTACGCGTTTCGATTACCGGGCGTGGCAAGCGAATTTTCGAAAATCTGTTAATGCAGTTCTGTTTCTTTTTAAAAATAAAGGAATGTTTCCTATGAGTAAAATTGTCTATCTCCAGTATGTACAGTACTTTGCCTCCAGGTGGAGTTAAAAAATTCCACCCTGTATTCCGTACTCACTTAAAATGAATACCTTTTTTTCTTAATTAAGATTAAAACACAACAGTAATGCATGAAATGGAGAAACTAACGAACTTCTCCTTCTCCTTCTGACTCCTATACTCCCCCGCGCCGTGCACCAACAGCAACAGGTGGTCCACCGCACTCGGCTGGTCCTTCAGAACCCTGATCTTGGGGGGGTTGCGGTATACTCGCTTGCCGAACGTGAATAGCTGGAAGGAAAGGATTTAGGGGGGATGTGGTTTGGTAAGGAAGGGAAGGTAGGTTTGAGGGTATTCCTAAGCCCATAATTTGGTCTTTGACAGCAATTTAAACTGATAATAATGATAAGTGCATCTGTTTGTAGCATTGAACAATGCACTATAAAACTAGAAAAAAAAAGATCTGAAACTAAGGCTTAACCTACAGCGAATTAAGCCAAACGTCGCCAAATTATAATATATAATTATAACTGTGTTGATAACTTGGAAGCGTCGAGTTTCCGAAAATATATCGACATCTACGTTCTACTCGCGATTAAAATTTGGTTTATGGAAATTTCACAGGCTACGTTTCAATCAGAGATGTGCGGAGACGCGTTGCAAGGAACGTGTTTGTTCCGAACCCATGGAATTGTGAAACTAGGTAAATGAAGCGATTCTGTTGTTTCTTAATAAACAAATCCGTATATTTTAAATACTGTCCAATACCCAATCGAGCAGCTTGTCTGGTAGCATATGCCACTGATATTCTAAATCAATATATATTACAATATACATTAAACTCTTCCGTTATTGACTGAGTGACTGACAGACAGCGCACAGCCTGAACTAGTCGTGAAACGCTAAAATCTCGCATGTAGGTTCCTTCAGCACTAAAGTTATTCCCAAAAATCATACGGGGAAAAACGGGGAAAAAACGGGGAGAAACGGGGAAAAACGGGGTAATACGGGAAAAAACGGAGAAAAACGGGTAAGAACATAAAAAAGCGCGGCCAAAAGCTAGAATGTATGTGTCCGCTCACCGGCGTGGCGCTGAAGGCGTCGGCGGCGGCCTGCGGGAAGTGCACCATGACCGCCGGCCCGTGCATCACCACGGACTCGTGGCTCGGCAGCAGCAGCCGCCGGTGCCACTCGCCCGTCGTCACGCCGTGCCGGTATTCCTCCTGAGGAAGGAAGGTTGCTTTAGTTTAAATGATGTAATTGTAAATTACAAAAAATGAATATTTTACCGGGTGATTATCAAGACTATAGATGCGAAGCCGGTTATTAACGATTTTAACCAAGCGGTTAAAAATGCATTTTTTTGTTGTTAACGGTTAATTAACCGCATTTTATGCTTGTTACGGTTAAATGGTGCTGGCGGCACTATAATTGTCTGTTCGCTCAGGAAGTCCGTTAACCAGTAACACAGTGCGATGGGAATTCCGTAAGAAGGAAGCTTCAACTAGGAGTTGACAACACAATAAAAAAACTGATTATTTACAGTACTTCAAGATAAATAATGAGCATCAAGAAACATCGTGATTTCGGAAATAATCGTAAAACATAACAAAAACAATTTTAAAAAATTGATTACTTAAAAAAAATCTTCTATATTCAACTTTTTCGCTAACTAATAAATGTCAATGTAATTTCTAAGAAAATCAAATCAATCGCAAGCCTTGCAAGCGGCGCAGCTAATGAGTCAGTTCATAGATACGAATATGTACTCACGTATAGATGGCTGTCTCGCTATTTTACTACAGCGCTGTCATCCAGTTGCCTAGTTCCAGTCGGTCATCTTCGGGAACCCGAAGTTAGTCGTTGCCCATTATTTACCTTAAAGAACTGTTGTACTCTTTTTCTTGGTCGCAATGGGATAATAAACCGTTAATAACCACATGTTATCGGTAGTTAACCATAAATTTAGTTAAATAACGGTAGCTAACGGGTTTTTTACAACTATGATCAAGACTTACAAAAACGATATGCCATACTCAATGATGTAGTAACAGTGTAGGTAAAAATCGTCTTTAATTTTAAGGTTTTCATACAAAAAATACTGACTATTCGGCTGATTTGTATGGTGACCTTGAAATGAAAATCAATATAATAAATTTCAGTTCTACTTAGGTAGTTTCTACAACACTTACTGAGAACGTCATTTTTGTAAGTCTTGATAATTGGGTATGGGAACAAATTTTTTTATTTTTTTATATTTTATATATACCTTTTACAATTTCAAGTAACTAATTTGGATATTTCGTTGGTTTAGCCGGTAGTTAATTTTTTATTAATTTTTAAATATTGCGAACTCATGACGTCACAAATTCACTAAGTGTTCCCACATGTGTTTTTCCCCGATTCGTGGTAAATAAATAGATAAGAAAATTAATTATTTACAGCACTTACGGCTAAAACAGAGCTCGCCGTTCATCATGTAGCATCTCACGAAAATGTGAGAAGTAGACAAGTTCTGAAACCAAGTCCTACCTGAATGGGTTGGGATTATAGCGAATGGCTATTTTAAGTCCCTACATACCCGTCTGGGCAATGGGCGTAAATTAATGTACGTATTATTAACAATAACTTTATAGAAAACAACACGATTGGCGTAGTGCGCTGTAGCACGGTTTCTCGCCTCGATTTCCTTAGTGTCCCGGGTTCGATTCCCGGTCGGGTCAATTCAGGAAACGATCTTTTCTGAATTGACTCGGGTCTGGGTGTGCTGGGAGACGCCCCTGGCTGGTTTCCTTGTGTGGTACCTCGTGACACAGAGATATTGATCCCTACTTCGAGACCATTACAAGAGGTGTGTTGTCTGGCGCATATTTATTTATTTATTTATTTATTTATATAGAAAAATATTTTTTATCTGGGGGAATTTAAAATCTGCTATCTGGAAACACCATTAATACCATGCAGTAGAATCACCTAGCTAAAAATCTCACGTATGCAACAGATCGCGTCATTTGATTGGTTGATGGATAGAGTATCAACCAATCACGTGAAAGGACGTTTATACGGGTTGGTGGGTTTGGTATGGGTTTCAATTGTGAGATGGCAATGTACTTTTCGATTCTTCACGCCTGAGCAGCTCTGTCTCTTGTATAAGACACAGGTTCGCTCGTGTGTGGAATACTGCTCTCATCTCTGGGACGGTTCCGCTAAGTACCTCTTGACAGGTTGCAGCGGCGTGCTATCCGTATTATTGGAAACCCAGAGGCAACTTTGACCCTTGAGCCTCTCCAATTGCGTAGACATAGCCAGGCTAAGTGTTCTCTATCGCTCCTACAATGGGGAATGCTCTGACGAGTTATTCCAGCTCATACCACCCTCACCTTTCCACTCCCGTACCACGCGTGCTGGACTACGGCGTCATCCACACACAATTCAACATTTGTTGGCCCGAACTAAAAGGTTCGGTGACTCGTTTCTTTGTCGTACCATCCAGACGTGGAACGCTCTTTCAGCACATGTGTTTCCTTCCTCGTATAGTCCCGGGTTCTTCAAGCCGGGCGTGAAAAGGCATTTCTGCAGGCCTTCAAGATGAAGATGGCCAGCCCAGTGATTCGTTGAATGAGCTGGGCTTGTCAACCTCATATCTGGACCTCACGACCGCTTTCCATCAGGTGGAGTGAGGTCATCTTGAAGGGCAATATAAAAAAAAAGTACTCTTTGCGTACGTTGGCAAACTGGGGTCAAATGAATGACCCCAGTTTGCCAACGTATTTAATTAAAAATATCCAAGATCCTTTGCCTTTAAAATGTTAAATATTTAAATAAGGTATAAAATACAAATACCTGGAAATGGTTTTCGATTTAGGACATGTTTGATTTTTTTCCCATACCCAATTACCCGGTATAGCTTGAAAAAAAAAACCAAAGGACATTAGCCTATAAATGCTATCCCACAGCTGGGGAAAGGCCACCATAATTGAGATCAAGTTATCGCTACAGTTGATACGTATTTACTGGCTTAATCAACAGGCATGCAGATATGTAAAATACAAAAATACAAAATAATTTATTGAAATAAACATGGCCTCTACAAAAATGTGTAGGACCTTATCCAATTAAGTTTATAAAAACCTGTCCTAGGATAAGGCCGCTCTTCCATTGGATAACAAACATGTTCTTAAAAAATAATCCTCAGTTTTAGTAGCAGTTTGGTAGCGTGAGATAAATGATACGTGTTTATTAACTAATTAATTACAAAAAAAAGCGTAAGTAAAAGTAAGCTTCCTTGAAAAAAAAATACAAATCCCAACCTCTAATTTCTCAGCTACCGGCTCGGTGTAAGGCACGTATCTCGCGTCTGTAGCACCTTTGTAAAACCAGCTACATCTGAAATTAATAGTTTTTTATAGCAAAATTGCAGCAAGGAGTTCTAATTTTTTTAAGAACGAACTGCTTGTCATGCCTGACTGCCAGTCTTATCCCTCGTTTACATTTTAATATTGCCAATGCTACTCGCGCTGTGTCATGTCGGTATTATTTCCCTAAATATTTCGTGGCAATACGCAGGTAACGGCATGACGACTGACCCGTTCACATTATCGCGCTGCCCAATTCCCTGCTCCATGCGGTGTATAAACTCCATAAATAAACATAGCATGAAATTTTTTGATTCAAGAAATTGTTCTCATAAATACACTATAATTAAATCAGCGAAACCTAAAAACAATTTAAATATTTTGCCACCAAATATAGATGGCACTGGTATTGTCGTTTTATATACACTTGCATTTTCCAGTAACTGAAATAATAATAAATGACAAAAATATCCCGTCAGAACAGTTTGTGGTCTTGATTCTACAAATACTCGCATTTAGCAGGTAGGTACATATACAGGGTGGTCCAAACATACACTTCAATAAAAAATTTTTGGCTTCCGCACGCTCAGGGTTATCCAAAATACCCCATGTATGTTACCCGATTTATGAGTTATATAAATTTTTGGCCTGATATTTTTTTCACTATTAGATGAATACTAGGTTTAGTGAAATCAAAATCATTTACGACCATAGCGCTCATCATAACCCTAGAAAAAAAATCTGAAATTGAAAAAGTTGAAAAGTCTATAATTTTCAAGGTTTGAAAGTCATTTAATTTTCTTTTTAAGTAGCATAAACTTTTTCATTCAATTTATTTTTAAAAACTAAACTACTCTCTCAACTATCTATCATGTAAATTTGAATTAGCTTCATAACGGCATAATACTTAAATTGTCATTCAAAATGTTAGAAGTGACAATTAATAGTGACAGCTGCTTAGACGTTATTTGGATTTTAATAAATTCGGCAAAAATCTCGAATTTTATAAGTTTTGTGTTATACCTCCTGACATTAGTGGGCTTCTCCGTCCAGTAGACCGCCAGCCTGAGTCGGCCCATCACATTCACGTCGAATCTGCCTCCGTCAGTAGGAACCAGGGTATTTTCATTGAGTTCCGCTAAAATTGAAAAAAAAAACATGGAATTTTATATTAATTGCTTTTTATACCGTGAGGAAAATTAATTGGTACACAATATATATGTCGTAGGATAGAATAGGAAAAGCCGAAACTTTGCGAAAAACCTAGCATGGTTGAGAAACACCGGATAATAGGTAATTTCGCAATTTTCCTGGTTATTTTTATGATTAACTCGAAAATCAGAGTTTGATATGACGGTTGTAATTCTGAACGCTGATTGGCTAATTTGGGACTGGATTTTTGACATCTTTATTGTGATTAGTTTAAATAGAACTGCTTGTAAAAATCTATAGCTATTTTCTATCTATGTCTCTGTGTTAAAAAATGTTATAACTAGCAGCTCCGGTATTTAAAACAAAGATAACTCACGACTATGAAAGGCCTCTTCCAAAGCCTTGCTGTCGTTGGCTGAGAACCCTCGCCAGATGGACTTCCCTTCCACATCCGCGCGGTAGAACCAGTGGTGCTTGACAGGAGAATACTCCCCAGTGGTGCGGTTCTGAAACATTTAAAGGTTAGAAACCTTAGGAGAGGTGCACAACGGTTGAAATTAAGCAGCCTGTCTGGGTGCCAATACCTTTCAAAATAAAGCTTTGCTAATAACAATGTTTAGAATGATAGAAAACTACAAACATCCGAATATCGGACCTTGAAGAAATCAGGCAGGATTCGAATTTATCTTAACCGAAAGTTTAAATATTTGTAAAAATACTTCTTTCGGATGTATGAAGGTGCAGTGATGAAATAACGTTGGCTTGCAACGCAGTCATGTACTAGAAACTACGTTGTTCGTTCCATTGAGATTTCAGTAGCTCAGTGGTTAGAGCAGCCATCCGGATTGTGGAAGACGCGGGTTCGAATCCAGCTGGTAAATTTTTTCTTCAAGGTTTGAAATAAGTTGTTAGCTAGTTTTCTGTAAGTATGTCCATATGAAAACATCATCATCATCCGTGCGGTCTATCCCGGTTGTGAACCCACACTGGTGTGTGGGGTCCCAGGGTCCGCCTTTCTTATTTTCTTGGCCCACTTCGTGCGGTCTTGTGCATCCTCAGTGGTGAGTCTGTTGGCACGCATGTCACCCTTAACGACGTCGAGCCACCGCTTCATGGGTCGACCTCTTCTACCGGTACCTGGCGCGGGCGGCATGGCCAGACATTTGTTGCCCGCGTAGTTTGCCGATCTCCGTGAGACATGACCTTACCAACGAAGGCGGCACTCCTGCAGCTTGTCTGCGATGTCACGAACACGAAGGCTGCCGCGGATGTGGGTGTTCCGCACGCGATCTTTGCGTGAGACTCCACACATCCACCGCAGCATCTTCATTTCCGTGACGCGCAGCTCCTGCTTGTGTCGCTCTAGTAACGGCCATGTTTCACTGCCATAAAATACAGGACAGGCCTAATGATGGTTTTATAGACGTGCCCCTTCAGCTTGACCGGCATTTTGGGGTCACAAATGACACCAGTCACCTCACGCCATTTGGCCCAAGCCATGTCGATATGCAAACAAGCATTGTGAAATGCTAAAATAAACTAAGTTATAACACTGTTCAGGCATGTTTCGGCTGATGACTTAGGCCGGTTTCAGACTAGCCTTTTTTTTTGTGCGTATACGGTCTCTTTAACCAAACGCGCATACACGGCCTTATTGCGGCGTGTTCACTCCAACTGGTAGTGGTGAGTCAGTATCTATACGGATTACATGTGATTATAAGCGCTACAACGCTTGTGCGAGTTACGCGTTTGTCCAAAGGCGCGCCTGTACGAGCTTATACGCACGTGAAAACCGCCGTGTAATACTGCAGCGGAAATCAGTCGGTAAGTTGTGTAAGTAATTAAGTATAATGTGAATTGAAGGTAAGACTTCCTAAACATTATGAACATATAGAAACTGATTTTAAACGAAAAGTACCTCACTAAGAATCGAGACGCCATTCTCTTCATCGAGATGATCATCGAAAGTGACTGCGACTTCTCCTCTTCTCCTCTCCTCCTGTGGTCGCGACATCTCACTTGGTTTCTCTTTATTGGGCTCTGCGCCCTCAGCGTTCATAGATTTTTTATATTTGAAATCTACTCTCTCAATTTCTATTTTGTTTAACGTCACAACATTACGTGGGTCTAAGTTACAGCAATATATACATTTCGATACAATAGTTACAAATTCATTATCACTATTATCGTCTTTAGGTTTCTCACAATCATTTTCCTCTAGTTTTTCCGAATCTGAATCTTCTTTATCTGGTTCGGTTGTATTTTTGATTTCAGTTTTCAAAGGTGCTTTTATTTCTTCATTGTCAAATTCAACAGTGAAGTAATTTACAGTTCTAATAATCTGATCACTTGGAAACGTTAGGTTTTGAAAAGATGTCAAATCCTGCATTAGTTTTAAATTCTTTGATAAAACATCTGATGGAATGTTACTAATTTGACTATAACTATTTTGATTTTGGTTCGAGTCGATAAAATCTTCAATAATATTTGAATTTTGAGCGGTCTGATTATTATTTTCAACTATTTGACTTCCTAAAGCGTGTCTGTAGTGATTTTGACTTTGGCTTAACTCAAAAAAAGACTTTGCGTGGTCTGTTTTAGCTGGCGTTTGGAAATAACTTGCCAGTCTGTTGAAACCACTATCTGCAGCTTCGGTATTGGTTATCTCTTCAATTCCAGCTGAAAAGAAACTGATTGGATCTGGTAACGAAACCGATTGAGCTTCAGTTTTTACAACTTCTGGAGGTCCGAATAATAATGCTGCTGATGCTGGCTTATCTTCAATATTGCTTATAGCAGAAGGCTGAGAATCGCCTGCTTCGGGGCTTTTACCAAAGGCTGATAAAAGACTGTCTTGACGTTTTGTGTTTGATGAAACAGTTAATGTTGGACTGAAATTAGGAACATTACTGTAAGTAGTAGTCACCACTGGACGGGTTTGAGTCGACGTCTCAGGGATTTTAGTAACGTTTTTATCATCGTCCGTGTCGACATCTTGGACGACTAATTCACTCATCCTTCTTTTGTACTCGTCTTCAAAGCCAGGGGGTATACGCACCGGACCTTCTGGCGGCCTCACTAACGAATTTGTAGATGGAGATGTGAAAGAATTCCTGTAATGCACTTCTACAGCGTAGTTGCCTGTTTCAAAATAAGATGCCATCGTAATAGGGGGACTAGTCGTGGAAGTCAGATCAAAAAAGTTGTTTTGTGATTTATTGACATCATTATTTGTCTCTACAGTCTCTTCCATTAGTTTAAACTTTTCTACTCTATTAGTAAAAGAATCTTCGTCATTCTCTGAATCTTCCGAGCTTTTTTCTTTTCCTTTGTATTCAATTTTATCATCGTCAGTTTCAGATGGTTCTATAACAAATTCTTCGTAGATAGGGAAGTCTTTCTTTGCATCCTGCTCTATTGATAGTACGTCTAATCCACCAGTTTCATCCGATATAGTGTCATCATCTACCGCTGGAGGTGCTGATGGTATGCTCAATTGTCGTGGGAAAACCACAGGCACATCATCTTGAGAACTTTTGAATTCAGCTTTTAATTCGTCACTAGCATTATTAGGTATGTTTTCAAAAAACATTGGATTGTTTCCGAAAAATCCTATAGCACTTGGGTCTACTTGAAAGGTGTAACTTTGGTCTACAGGAGCCTTTAAACTCAGGCCAGGTTCATTTTCAGTCGACCATCCATAATTTCTTATGTTAGTGTCGTTTACCTCATCAACGTTATCTAGAAGGTTTGTGGCAGAATGTACTTGCATAGTATCTCTAGTTTCTTCAGAAATATAGGAAATTTCAAAGCAATGTTCATCTTGAAAATCTGCGCTGCCATCATTTGGTTTAATAAGTTCAGTTAGTGTTGCTAAAACAGGATTGGAAAGTTGTACTGGTGAAGTTATATTCTCTATGAGTTTATTTGTCAAATTGTTGGCTTCCTTATCTTCAGGTTTGTCGATTTCTCGACAAGTCTCACAAATGTTCAAATCAGAAATATCTTCGTTTGTTTTGTTCTCAGTAGATGGGATTTTATTATCACCATCACACGATTTACTATCCTGAACTGTATTTAGGTCTTTGATTTCGTCATCTAAAGTCACATTTGGAATATTATCTTCGAGGTCAGTAATTTCTTTAGCCTTTTCAGCCAGAATAGTTGATAAACCAAACAGCGGGACCGATGACATATCGACGGTTGGAATTTTATCTTCGGCTTCTTCACTTTCTAATAAATCTGTGACTATTGTTTTTACAACTTCATTAGTTATATCTTCGACACTTAATTTTCTTTCAAACCCACAACCAAATGTATTTTCAACGAAGTCTGTATCTTTGCCAAAGGCACCAATTCCAAATAAATTACTGCTTTTAATGGTATCTACCCCAACATCAGGAAAAACGCTAGCATTACTTTCCGTGGCAAAGGCTTTACTGAGGATAGATGTGTTTTCCTGACCTTTATCAGGAACTAACTGTAGGCTCCCTAGTTTATCAACTACGTTGTCAAAGAAACTTATCGCCGAGGCAGGTTCGAGTTTGACTGCAGAAGGTTTCTGGACCAAATAATTGGCATTTGCATTGGTTTTACTAGAGGCTGGACCGGGAGTAAGAGAATGTGGAACCTGATTATTCACGTTCTTATTGTTTTCATCGATTAAACCACCAGGAGTTAAAGAATGCTGAGCTAAATTGTACAAGTTTTCACTACTCGGTCCAAAGGCTGCAGTAGGAGTAAATATTGGCACAGGCGTGTTTGCAAATAAGTTATAAGTATGAAAATTGACATCCATACTAGCTGTATTCGTTATTTCCGTGTCTTTAGCATTATCTTTTTCTAACACATTATGTTGATTATTGATTGCTTGAATAACTGTTTGTCTATTCTCATACGAAGTTTCTGCAAACACTCGATTAGCATCATCGATGTGTGATTTTTCTTCATTGTTAGTAGGATTCATCAATGGTTGTAAAACTTGCGTCGGAGCAATGTGTCCAGTAACGTTGGTATAATTCGGTACTTGAGAGTCTGGAAATTTATGGTAATGCGGATGAGCAGCATGATGATGCATCGAGGGCGCTCGTCCTTGGAATTGAGAGGAACTGTAAATGTTTTGGTATTGCCCTTGGCTATTATAACTTTGGCCATATGCTTCAACATTGGGCAAATATATTTCTGAACTACTATCTCGATTTGAATAACCAAAAGGGGCTTGATTGTTTTGATGAGGTGCACTTCCCTGACTATCACTTGGGTCTTTTTGCGGATCATTAAAGGCAGGATCAAAGAATGTGGTGACGCTGTGTTGGATCTTATTGATATCTATAGAGCTAAGTTTAGATTTTAATGATCCTATAATACCAAATCCCTTTGAGTCTTGTTTAGGTGGTTCATAATTTGTGGGTTCATAATTTTCTATCGTTGGTCTGCTTAAATCAAATGCTGTGTTATATTCAGGAGCAACATAGCTTTGCGCTTGATTATTTATCTGGTTATTGATTGCAAATGCAGCATAAGATGAAGTCATTTCGGCAGGTTTGTTGATATTAAAAGGACCTGCAGCCTGTTCAGATGGAACCTGTTGTTCTGGTAGTTGTTGCTGGTCAGGAGTGAATAAGACACCTTGAAAGGCTATAGCTTCTATACCAGGTAAAACTGGCTTCACGTTATTACTTATAGCTCCAACTCCTTCAATAGGTCCTGAATAGTATTGAGGCCTTTTTTTCGTCATTCTGTAATTGAGACCGCCAGTTACTTTTGGCGGTTCAGAAATAGGTTTAGTACCTTCTCTTGGTACACTTTGATCGAAATATTGAGCAATACTTTGTGGTGGTGGATTAATAGGGCCACTTTTGACCACATTCGCGTTCAATGGACTAGTAGCCGGATTTAAAAAAGTAGGTGGAGTTATGCTGGTGTTTTGATTAAATTCTGGGGTGGATAAATTTGGTGGAGCTGTGTCAGGACTTCTTGGTAATGTTGATCCTCTAGGTTGGTGGCCTCTACTGGATTGGTGAAACAAGGTCGGTAGTTGTGGTGCTAAGATTCCGGAATGATATGACGGATCGAAAGCTTCTGTTTTTTTAGGCACTGACATATTCATTGTTATTGTAGAAATATTAGCAGGATTATACGTTGGTGGTATTGTCATATGCTCTGGCAAGGCAAACTGGTTCGGTGGCGATTGCAGCCTTGGCGATCTGGTTGGCGGTGGTGCTTGAATATTTCTCGGAGCCCAACTTTCAAGCTGAGGATAAAACGGGGGTTTTGAATGAGAATAAGCCCTAGTATGAGCTTCACTCAATCGACTCTCATATGGTCTTCGGTTTGTTGTCGTATACGTAGCTTTAAACTCAACAAATGCTGAGGGTCCAGCGGGATCTGGTGACTCAGATGTAGAAGGATCTAAGGACGGTCTACGTTCCAATCCAGATGTATCCTGAAGGACATTGTCCGAAACTGGTGCAGGTATAAAAATATTGTTAATTGGAAAAGCAGACGATTGCATTATGTTTGGTTTTATAATTGGATTGTTAGCGCCAATTCGCCTCGCTACAGATGGCGGCAGGACTGCTTTTCCGACCGGTGGTAAGCTATCTCTTTTAGTTAAGTTTGAGAACATCGGAGGAGGTGGTATTATCCCAGCGTTCGTTTGAGATGCATTTGCAATATCTTGAGGAACTGCTGCAGAAGGAATCATTTGTTGAGTAACAGGCTGTATAGGAACGATTTGCTCTGATCGTCCATCAGCAGTTTCGTTAGTTTTTACATCGTAAAATATTGGTTCTACATTCGGAACTTGAGTATTTTCATTTCTTCGAGACTCCATTGGATTCAGAATATTATACTCTTTCGGTACAGACTGATCCACGTGTGTTTCTGTTTCATTATTACCACTTCTGGCATCAACAGGAGCATGTTGTTGGCTGACAGCTTCGCTTGGGGTATAAAACGTCTGTGCAACAGCGCGATATTCATATTCATTTGGGTTTTGACTCAGATTATTGGTGGGAGCGTGAGTAGAGCTTAGTCCTGGTGTTTGAGCGTACGTTTTCTTCTTCGTATTTATCCTGAAGCTTGAGCTTGTACCTGCAACAAGAGATAATACATGTTAATGTAAGCCTTTGACGCAAATGTAATGACAGTTTCCTGTTTTCGATATGGCTATTACTTGGTAGTTGGCGCATGAATATGGATATTTATCCTGTTTGTCTTAACTTTAGATCGTTATTGGTCTAGTGTTTGAAGTCAATCTTGTTCGACAGTGTAACAAGTGGAGAAATTTAGACGGTTGGGAAGTGTTTCAACATGTTTGCTCCATGGCGAAAATGGTTCGGGAACCAATCGTCCCTTGCTATTCCACAGCTCATTAGCCAATTCACATATGAGAATTGCTTTTAAAATCGAGATTTAAATAGATTCAGATTGTGGTAAACCGTAGCTGACTAACACTTTGTATTTTGGCAGTTGTGTTCCTTCTGGTGAGTATCACAAACTAAATCCACTTTCAAAAAATCAACCCGTGAGTATCTGAGAAATTCTACGTAATTCCCACAGATATTCCTCCATCTTCTTCATTTCTTGTGGAAAAGTGAGTATATTATTTTCAGGTATATTATTTGGTATGTGTGTATTTATATTCTGAGAAAGAATGCGGAAATAGAGGAGCTTGTGGCTGAACCTAACATAATGGGCGAAACAAAGTCAGCTAGACTGCGCTGACTCGGCCACGTTGAAAGGATGGAATCGGATCGGGCTGTGAAAAGGGCATATCTGGGTCGGCCAACCAGGAAGCGTCCGGTGGGTCGGCCCAGGTATCGCTGGATAGACCAGGTCGAGAAGGATCTCAGTCACTTGCAACGGCCCGACTGGCGACGGATGACTGGAGATAGAGCAGAGTGGCGGAATCTCGTGTCCGAGGCCAAGATCCACTTTGGGTCGCTGAGCCAGCGCAGTAAGTAAGTATTATTATATATTTATTGATATAGGTATTATGTATTTATAGTTAGTATTGGATGTTTCTTTTCTTTTCAAACCCAGATACTAGCACCGCCAACAGCATTTCTGTCCCGCCCAATGGTTGACTGGTAGAGAATGCTTTTAGATTAAGACCGCCTTTTGTACTATTTTGTGCACTAAAGATTAAATAAATATCGCCTGAACTGATAGGGGAGCTCCTTTAAAAAAAGCTAAGGCATTACATGTTAAACTAGGCGCTAGTATTACCTCTAGTGTCGCACGCGCACCTAACCTGCAGTCATCGCTTACCATTAGACAGTCCATTTGCTTTTCTACCACCACGTCGCAAAAAAACACAGATGCCATGTGCAGCTTCGTCGACTGAGTTTGGTAGTTCAACACTGCTCAATACATCGTTACCAATCGACTAGCCTACAGAAGATGCCTACAAAAGCATATATACACGTTTCCATGGCTTCAAAAATATCTGAGCAAAATATTAGCAACAAATATATATACTAAAGTTCGTTCGGCTTCGGACTCTTTGTTCTTCTTCTTCTTCGTGTCGAAGAAGAAGAAGAACAAAATGGTAGCAGCCCAATGCTCTGCCACCGCTATTCCGAGGGAGGAGGCTTGATAAAGGTCCTGAAGTGAGCAGCTGACGGGGCACTGAGGGCAGGACAGGAAGTGCTGCATGGACTGTTCTGGCGCGCCACACTCGCATTGTATCCTGTCTGGGGTGATGTATCCCCACTTTCTCAGGTTAAAGGACTCTTTGTTGACTTGTATAGATATTTGTGGCTAGCGTTTTGCTCAGATATTTCTGAAGCCATGGAAACTGCAGATATTAATGCTTGTGACTGTACTCGCAAATCGTTATGAAACTAGTTTATCTGCTTGTCTGTATAATCAAGTTTTCTAAAGGTCGGTATTCACTTTGCTTAGTGCGAGTGCAGGTGACTAGTAGGAGCGATGGATTAGTGCAGGTGTATAGTGCAAGTAGTGTCCAATTCTGTTGCTGTGTTTAGTTTATTTAGGACACCTTTAATTTTGTACCTAAGGTCTTTACAATTTAAAAGACATTAATTTATACATACTCCTTCCTGCGCCCATTGTTATGGTAAATCTTCCGTCTACATTGCCATTTTTTTTTTTAAATTTCTTTTATTTGGTAAATTGACTGGGCTGTGTGCGTATGTAAGTTTGCGTGCCATTTTATGTAAGTTTTGCAAAACGCTAAACAAGACCCTTTTCCAATCTACAGAGATTTATTATATTACCCCCCCCCCCCCCCTCCCGACCAACATGCAGAAAGGCACACTATGCCTAGCACACCGTGGAGTGTACCAGTGACCACCTGCTGTCCGTGAAGTGACTGACGTGTTTAGTAGCAGGCACGCGGCGAGTGAGGGGAATGGGAGGCGCGCGGGACGAGGCCACTCGCAAAAAAATATAACACGCTTCTAATCGCTTTACTACGCAGGTTACTAATCACTTGCACTAATCTATCGGTGTCCACACGTGTTTTCTACTAACACTAAGCACCTGCAGCCTCTTAGGGCTGTGAATCAGTTATTACAAGGACTACTTGTCAGGGGCAGACCAACTGGCGATGCGTGTGTATTGAACAGATTGTCATTTTTTGTGTATTTACGCCTTTTGTGCGACAATGGATAAGTAATTAAAACTAGTATAAATCACTTATAAACATAACTTTTTATTTTATATAACGTTGATGAACAAGCATGTGGACTGGTAGATGCGCACTGCGAGTAATTTTTCTTTGTTTTTCGTTTTAAACTTGCGTCTGTCCAATATATTTTATTTCTATCCCTATAATGTTTGGCTGGGAGCGAGAAAAAGCTTAAGATAATTCTGTTGCGGTGCTCATCTACTGCGTTCCATATCTATTCCATACATTTAAAAGGATACAGCACGGTCGAGAGAATTGAAAAATAGGTATTTGTAAAATCTATTGCTGTCTTTTGCAAACCTAGAGCGTCGTGCAATAGGACCGAAATTACCCTTCAAAAGCACACCAAATATCCCTGGACATCCCTGGACATTATTCCACACAGCGCCATCTAGCCCCAAAGTAAGCTAATTAAAGCTTGTGTTATGGGATACTAGACAACGGATAAACATACTTAAATACATTTTCTTTTGTAAATACATACTTATTATACATAGGAGACACCCAGACCAGTACAAACAGACATGTTCATGCACACAAATGTTTGTACTGTGCGGGGATCGAACCCGCGACCTCTGGTGTAGTAGCCAACTTCTTAACCATTACACCAAGTCGGTCGTCAAAGGGTAGGTCAAATCGACGTTTCGTATTAATTTATTATCCCTTTTCGAAAAGTTAACCGATTTAGACACTTTTGTCGTTAAAAATTAAAGAAGTACTGTAGCCGTGTTCCTATGATTTCCTTTTTTTTTTTTAAATAAACTAGTCAAATTAGTTTTCTGGAGGTTTAAACACAGCGGAAAATCGGGTCATTATTTTCGCGTTTTGAAGGTTCATATCTTTTATAATAATACATTTATTGAAAGGAAAACATAGAGACATGCCAATAGTGGCAATAGATTTTTTGGGAAAAAGTTATTCGTCTACTAGCAATATCCAGCGAGGAAACAGGGGACTACGTTTGTATGTAAAAACGGCGCTTCTGTATCCTCTTAATTTAAGTTCCAGCATTCAACTTGCATTGTTCTGAGTTTTCAGATTCAGATTCAGATTCCTTTAATCGCATAAAACATGGTACAGGTTAAAATAAAGATACAGTATTAGAGCTCACGTTTTGTCAACCAAGGTGACATGCCAAATTGTAATCAATTAATTACACAGTAGGCATTCAACATCACAACAAATGGTAGACAGATATAACCACATTTTTAAAGATTTAAATATACATAGCATGCTTTCATCACAAAATTAAATTAAATTAAACAAACAGCTGATAATAACATTTGAAAAACAATTAGTAATAATAATTAGCAACTCAATGTTAAAATAAATAAAAATTAAATTCATTTCATGTCAAAATATTCTTTTATATTATAAATACAATTATCAATTAGCCAAACTCTTAATTTTTTCAAAAACAAATTTGTTTCTAATTTCCTTATTTCCATTGGTATTTTATTGTAAATCTTAACAGACATTGCAATACAATTTCGATCAAAAAGAGAAACGAGAACTAAGAGGAGTCACGAGCCGATCCGTGTCTCTCGGACGAAGACTCCGGTCTGACAATTTGTACTTTTGGAAAAAAAATTGATGATTTCGCACAAAACTATCTACTTCCAGAATATAAAGCCCTGTTAGTGTTAGTATTTTTAACTTTTTAAATAGAGTTAAAAATAATTTTGACTATGAAGTTACTGTTGCTAAGACTCATTCCTGGATTAGCTAAATCTTATAATTTAACTTTGTCACTAACCTATGTTTATATAATCTATGAAAGCACCAATGATATTAAAGGCATGTAAGCCACTTAACCCATAGTATGTCGTATGTGCTAGACACCATAGGAAAACAATACAACGAGGGGGATGCCAAGAGAAGTTGGATACTCTTTACTCATTTGATTGACACTGGCAAGTTATAAACCATCTTATACTTAGGCTGGTTGTTTATTGATATATTTGAAAATAGAACACATCGTTTTTTTATTTTTATTTGAATGAGCATAATTTTTCCGAGAATCTGGCGGGAATTCGCTTGCAGCAATGGAGCTCAGTCGACGTGATTTTCGCGCTATGATAAATAATTAATAATTATGACTATAAAAAAGGTTCAAAGCCTCAAGAATGTTTTAGCCTACTACTTTTGGTGAGTCTGCTTGTTCACGAGCAACAGTATTTAATTGGTTTGCTGAATTTAAAAGAGGACGGGGATGTCTCGAAGATGAAGCGAAGACAGGTCGGCCGCCAACCGCGGTCACACAAAACGTTCGTACAGTCGAAAAACTTATTCGTAAAAACCGACGAATTGTCAGAGGTCCGACGAATTGTAATGGTCATCTTCGGCGCAGAATGGAAGGGACCCGGGACTAACAACGAGGGAGCGACTCCTCGCAGGACCCTTCGGCGCGCGAGGCCGCCCGGCCGCCTGGCAGCCAGCCTCGGGAGGAGCAAGCTCAACTCCAGTGCACGATAACACAGACCACTGTGTCCGAAGACAAGTTTTAACGTCTTCCTCGGGATCGCAAACCGAAACACACGCAGGCCCCCCCGCGTGCGCTTTGCAACCCCAAGGGCCCTTTTAGTCGCCTCTTCCGACAGGCAGGGATACCTCGGTAGTACCCACCATATTCCCCTGACCTAGCGCATTGTGATTCTTACCTGTTTACCAAAATTAAAGAAAAACTAAAGGGGAGGAGGTTTGAAAGCAAAGAAGATGCACTGGCTGCCTATAATTTCGAGATTTCTGAGGTGTCTACAGAAGAGTGGCCACAGGTATTTTCCAATTGGGTCCAAAAGTTCTTTTTTGATTTGGTTTGTTATCGATGTTTTCCATCACCGGAGAGTTAGTCGGAAATTAAACAATGAACACAAAGATTTTGGTTCTGGCCAGATTTGAACTCGGGACCACACGCTCCGCGATCCGAGTTGGAGTGCTTAACCACTAGGCCACGACGCTCTCGCTGAACGGTGGTACACAAAACGGATTGCTCGACTGTACACCTGCGGTTTATGCAAACTACAGGTCTCTGAGGTCACCTGCGCGATGCCAGTTTAGGTGTGACGACCGAGTATGTGGTCAGGCCTAAAACTTAGTAACCTTGGGTCAGAAATCTGGCCGCAAACTAAGAAATGCTTGTACTATGTGTGTCAGAGACTGATACAAACATACTCGTATACTTAGGTTATTTATTTAATCAATCAATCATTTAATGAAACTATTATTCAAATAGACCATAATTACAGTTCTTTCGAATCGTCAAAAATAATTAACTTTAGCTAATGATATTAAAGACATACATACCTACATATCATTACATCATACATAATCATCTTACGTACAGTCAAAAACATAAATATAAATACATACTCAATAACTTTATTGCATTTCCATAATGTGTAGTAAAAGATGTTACAAAAGTTCTCAGATCATTACAGACCCTGTCGGGCACAGCAAATAGGACAGAGGAGGACGCTTTCATTAACATTAGTTGGTTAATTTCAACGCAACTATTATTTACATTTTAACATTTAGTGTAACTCTAGATTATATTTATTTTTCGAAAAGATATCCTTCAATAGTTTAGTAGCTTTTTTTGACGACACAGTTGGCGTAGTGCGCTGTAGCACGGTTTCTAGCCTCGATTTCCGTAGTGTCCCGGGTTCGATTCCCGGTCGGGTCAATTTAGGAAACGATCTTTTCTGTATTGACTCGGGTCTGGGTGTGCTGGGAGACGCCCCTAGCTTATTTCCTTGTGTGGTACCTCGTAACACAGGGATATTAATCCCTACTTCGAGACCATTACAAGAGGTGTGTTGTCTGGCGCATATATTATTATGTATTATGTAGCTTTTATTTATCATTTTTTTTTTGTAAAATGAACTGTCATTTGCTTCTTCTTTAAGGGATTCTGGCAGTTTATTATAAATCCTTATACCTACTCATGACAAACGGGCTATAAGAGTGTAGTGATAATTTGGAAGGCGGGAGAATCAATTTATTCTTGTTACATACAACTCAAACACATGTACATTCCAAAGGGTTCAAAATTAACAAATTAATTAGTTTAATTAATTTAATTTATTAAACATTACCCACAAACCAACAGTTCACCTACCTAACAGTTCGTTCAGACTCTCCGTGGCTTGTGGAAACGTATATTTGTTTCGAATCTTGCTCAAATATTCTCGAAGCCTTTTGTAACGTACATCGCTCGTGCGGCAGAATAACCTTACAATTACCATTGTATTTTTTTCTCAAATTTAGTTAATAATGTCACAATAATCCATAAGTCTTAGTATAGGTTGATTTCGATGAATTAAATCACAGCTTGTAAAAAATGCAATTGTGATGTTATTCTGCCGGATGAGCGAATAGTACTTATTTATGCTCTTGACTGTACCTAAAGGATTTATAACTCTGGAATATCTTAAACAAATTCTGTGGCGGAGGTTTATTATTTTATTTAAGGCATCCTACACGTTTTATTAGTTTTTATACACCCCAACAGCCTGCAGAAATTCCCTAAAAATTGCTAGTGTATTAATTTGTTTGTACGACAAATTTTATTAACTTGTCTTATCTTATCGTTGCTTCCATTCACGATTTAATTAGAAGATGTTGCGGAAGATGTCGAGTGCGTTAAATAATGATTGCCCTTCGTCGAAGCAGCAAAGGTCACGGTGTCGTGAGAACTTGAGGTCTTACATCCTAATGTGGACTGTACACTCTAGCCGTACGTTTCTTCAAGCGCCCCTATACGTATCACCATTAACACCAGGGGGCCTAATCCAGTGCAAACTTGGTGCAATAACGTCACAAAGCAAACCAATATAAACGTTAGTTGTGACGTTCTTGTACTAAACGTGCGATGATGGCCTGAATAAGCAATAAATAACATTAATATCAGATGTATATTTTTTCGCCTGATGATTCATTCTACTACGTGACACCCAGGTGGCTTGATTACTAAAAAGCTGAAACGATGAGACCCAATATGTACCTATTTGGTTTCCTACATTTTTAATAAACAAAATTTGGTTGTAAAATTATTGTTAATATTCGCGTCAAGGGTCTAGAGATAGCATAATAACTGACAGTAAGTCGCGACATGATTGCCAGTCGCTCAGTTTGGCAACTTGTCAACCAATGATGATGCGGTATTCGACATAAATTGCGATTTTCCTGCGATCGCAATAGCTGAGCCGTCCTACAGTTTGAGGGCTCAGGGAACTGGCCCCGCTCGATTCTGACCCCGCGGGGCCATTTAACCAAATTTTATACCATTTTTGAATAAGTCAACTGGCCGCACAACTGTACTAACGTACAGTGACCAAATAAAAATACAACAAGTAAATTATATGCATCAAATTAAGTTATTAGCCACGTACTATACAGCGTCATTGCCACCTACACGATGCACAATTGCACATATTTATATGAAGGAATAAAGACCGCTGTGCATATTTTTTATATATAACTTACTACTTAGCTAACCAATGGTGAAGTACACTATTAATTATTTAACCATCAAGCTATTTGACTTAAAGTACCAGGGCCTTAGAAATTAACAGAAAAAGTACCAGTAATATTACAGGCACAGTATTATAATGTATCTATGAGCACTTAGTTCCAGTTAATTTCTGCTTTCCTGGTAGTTTTAATAAATAATAGGCAGAGCAAGACCCCCTTCATACTAATAAGCTCCTTGACGGTGATTTGTTAAATCTTTCTGGTGACTGTACAGATTTCAGCTGGTGGGGCCAGTTGACCAATTCAAAAATGGTATAAAAATGGCATTGGTTATCTGGCCCCGCGGGGTCAGATTCGAGCGGGGCCAGTTCCCTGATTAGATGGGTCCTGTGTCACAGAGTACTACGCGTATTACCAATGCTCTGCTTGTGCCCAGCACATGGATATACTCGTATATAATAAAATTGTTTACTTTTATTTTACTGAAACTTAGTTTTACAAAACCCCGCCGTAAAGATTTCTGCTTCACCTAGTGGTTGACTGGTAGAGAATGCCTTTAGGCATTAAGTCCGCCAATTGTACTTTTCTTTGTGCAATAAAGATTAAATAAATAAATAAATAAATGGACGTATAAGGCTGTACAGTATAGGTTGTTGTTAAGACTTCTGAGTTTCTAATTTGTCCGTCTTGCTGTGTGCAGTGATGAGTGTACAAGGGCCATTAGAGCAGCGTTTGACACGCATATGTTAATATATCATAATTGCGAGATAAGTTCGTACAAATCATAGGTTTCGTTTAGTGTTAAACAAAATATCAAATATTATATAAAATTGACGTTTATTGATGTCGATATTTGTTTAGAATAATTACTATAGTTAGGGAATTCAGTGGATAAATCAGCGGAATCCACTCTAATGATATAAATGCGAAATAATGATGTCTGTTTTCTACCTTACCATTTCACATCTAGAACGTTCAACCAATTAAATAGAGTTAGACTGGACCTTCGGTAAGGGCATAGCATAGACTACCCTTTATCGCAAAGATAAAACTCAGTATGGAAAAAAGTTGGTCTACCTACGCGAACGAAGTCACGAGTGAAAGCCAGAAATAGAAATACAAGAAACTTACCACCAATCGGAGGTTCCTTCGGAGGGGGTGCAACAGCCTTCTGCATCGGAGCACTCACTTCATCCATTCCCATCAACGGAACCTCCACTTGCCCTGGCTTTTCGAACTGCACCTCCTGGTAACCACTCTGTCCATCCCCCTGAACCGGTCTCTCATCAGGAGTCTGCTCCCTGCTCTTATAGTTAAGCATGTTGGAGAACGAGCTAAAAACTGCGCTTGCAACCTGCGGCAATACTGTTGGCAGTTGAGAGAAATTCTGAGCAATATCAGCTGTCAGACTCTGCTGAACTTCAACGTTGGGAGTCTTATCTGGTTCGTTCAGGTTTATCTCTTCTAGATTCTCTTCTGGAGCGTCTAGATTAGCTTGGGTATTCACCGGAGCACTGACATATCTAGACCCTTGAAGCCGAGCAAAGTATTCGTTAACGTCAAAGTCATCGTCGGATTTGAGTGAGGTTTTCGACGTCGGTTGTTCAGGGGTGCTGACATTTTGGCGGGAGCCTGAGGGAGTGAAGAGTTGAGGCCGTGTGATGTTGGTGTTGGCGTCTCCGGAGGGCAAGTCTGTCTGAGAGACGTTTTGTGGCCCTGGCTGTTGCTCTGTAACAAAGAAACAAATACTTAGTTTAGGATCACACATTGAAGTTATGAATAAATTGGAATTTTATGAACGAAAACAAGACCAGGACAGAGACGGGGGAATCACATACAAAACAGTACTTGTCGCGGTTATCACGTCAGATTCAAGTTATTCCTTAGTGTTCCGTTCGACAGAGTCACCCACCTCTGGGACTTGTCATGAGAGTACAAACGTTATCTTATCAAACGATAGAATGGTTATTCGCACAACTATATTTTCAATTATGACATGTTAGTTTGAAACTTTGAACATTAGCTAAAATAGTTCAAATGTAGAATTAAACAGTATGTGTACGCTCAAAAGAATTGATGTTGCCTATCTACCTATTTTTATGTGCAATAAAGAATATATAAATAAAACACCCACCTTTTCAGTTCGGGTTTTCCATGTTTAGTTAAAGTTATCATATCGCCACAGTTTAAAGTGCTTTAAGTAAACTAACGATGTCTGCAAGTGGATGAGGTGCGG
This sequence comes from Udea olivalis, assembly GCA_947369235.1. Lineage (NCBI taxonomy): Eukaryota > Metazoa > Arthropoda > Insecta > Lepidoptera > Crambidae > Udea > Udea olivalis. Next base: position 9,345,973 of record OX376367.1, on the reverse strand, counting down.
TCAGTTGAGCAATAGTAATATGTGGTAAGTGGCAATATGTCAGTATCGTTACGAAATAATTATTAAGATGACATATTTAAAAATTGAGAGAGAATTGAATTGACGTGAATACCTCGAAACTACGGGAGTTCACTACCAAATAAAGCCAAGGTGCCATGTCAATCCCCAGCAGTACGAGAGCATAATATAGGCTTATTATTTCACAGATTGGTGTCCTGTCCCACTGATGGGCAAATCCCATCCCATCATTGAAATCAAATCATCGCAACAATTGATAGGTATTGGCTAAACCATTCATCCCAAATGTTGCATCGTGATGATCACAGACCCGGGCTAAGTTCCGAAACAACATTTCGCCCGACTAAGGATCCGAACCACGCATTGATGCGTCCTTCTAAAATGCGTTCCTATTTTCCAATTTACGCTGCATTTTCCAATTTACGCTGCAACATAAATCGCGATCAAATTGCGGGAACAAGTCTAGACACCAAACTGGTTTCCTCCCGGGCAGACCTGCCAGGCAATAAGCGTAAGTACTGAGTGCTAATTAGTTTGCCACTAAGGAAGTGTGTAGGCAGCCTGTGTGTCGCCTGTAACATGATTGACGGCACCACTTTCTATAACCTGATAGTGGCGGGAAAATGTGGACGACGTTATGGGAGGTTAGTTTGAGATTCGATTCAGTAGTGATTCTAGTAGTGTTAGGCACCATGAAGCCCTTTTTCTGATACTAACACATTTTAAATGGTCAAATGCCATCAAAGGCCTTACAGGCAAGCTCAGAATTAGAAAAAAGGAAATTTGCAGACCCAAATCTTCCAGCACATATTTGGGGTTGTGGAAAGCCATCTAAACTGGCTTTTAAGACAAGCTTGCCCAGGTCAGCAGTTACTGCATTGCTACCTGGACCTCATTGTATTAGGTCAACAAGGTGTGCACAAAATCATCGAAGTAGAGGGGCAAAGGGCAGAGTTCATAGGACGAAAAGTGACCCACTGTGCGTTGTGGGAGAAAAGTCCTAGGATGCTTTTAAAGCAAATGTATCGCTTGCAGATAGGTCGAAAGCTTTGGATCGATAGAGGCCCCCATCAACCAACCGCTCTCAAAAAAATGGCGTACGATAGGGAACATCTCTTCAAATTAAACTTGAAAGATTTTCCTAAACTCTTGGATTGGCAGCAACCTAATATCAACAGAATGGTAATATTCAACTTAGCAATATGCTTCGAAAATTAAGACTTTCTCAAAAAGTGGGCCTTAAAAGTACCATATACAATAAGTTAAATAATATTACCAGCAGCCCCACTTTTCGTAAGCATATTGACTTGTTAAACAGTTTAAATTAAAAACTATTTAGCCCAGTTTTTTCTTATGGCCTGGTATACTTTCGCAACTGGACGAGCCTCAAAACTGTAGGGCGTGGACTGAACTAGCACCATCTTATCGGTGACTAACTATACTTCAGTAAGGGCCGGATGGGCTACACCCCAAATGTTAAGGTGATGATGCAATGTGGGTATGTAGGGTAAATTAGGCTCTTGTGTTTCGTAAATTATTCTTTGACGACCGACTTGGTGTAATGGTTAAGAAGTTGGCTACTACACCAGAGGTCGCGGGTTCGATCCCCGCACAGTACAAACATTTGTGTGCATGAACATGTCTGTTTGTACTGGTCTGGGTGTCTCCTATGTATAATAAGTATGTATTTACAAAAGAAAATGTATTTAAGTATGTTTATCCGTTGTCTAGTATCCCATAACACAAGCTTTAATTAGCTTACTTTGGGGCTAGATGGCGCTGTGTGGAATAATGTCCAGGGATATTTATTTATTTATTTATTTATTTATTCTTTCCGTTTTTTGTAAGAAATGCTTTGTGCCTAATTATTCGCAACCATAAATAATTTTCAATAAACGGTGAATGTCTTTATCTTCACAAATATAATAAAGTGGAAAGATTTGATTTCTCGTTTTCGTTTGTATTGGATATACACTAAAACTACTGAACCGATTTAAAAAGAATCTTTCATAAATGAAGCTAAGTACAGTACCAAAAAGTAACATTAGCTATATTTTTAGGCTGTATTACGCCGGATATTATTAAGAGTATATTACTCTGGGAGAAAGCTAGCGTTTGATAAGTACATAAAATATAATTATACATTACAAATGTACTTTTGACACGTCAAAGGAGTTGATGTAGTCCAACGGGAAAGTCAGTTGAACTTCGCGCGAGGAACTGAAAGCCATTGCGTCAGAAAGATGCAAGAACTTGGATTATTTGCCTACGCAATGAGATGCTCACCTACCAGGTCAGGTGGTAGGAAGACCTGATTAAGGTCACAGGATTTCGCAGGATGCAGGCGACCTGCAACCGGCCATTATAAAGGCTAAAAGTTTCGAACTTTGTTTTGAACCAAAACCAAACGAGAAGGCTTTTTAAGATCGGCATAAACCGGTTTATACCTAACGAGCTGCCACGACAGACTTCGTTCTGTCAAATATTGACAGCTGGTGTCCATTATCACATCTTGCACGCTTTTCTCCGACTTGATTTATATATACTATTATTTTTCACTGAATTTTTTGTTCAATCATAATAAAATATAGCCTATAAAACTACTGAATAGTTTAGCTTTCTGTTCGTAGAAAAAAAATTCACGATCGGACCAGTAGTATCGGAGTCTATTTAATACAAACAAACAAAAAAACAAACAAACAAATGTTTCCTCTTTATAATATTAGTAAAGACTACACGTGTCTAAGCTAGGACATAAAATAACAACTGTGAATATTAAGTAAAAAATATTGACCGAGAACGTTCCTCTTCAAAATCGTATCAATTAGGTTTCCGTTCGAACATAAACAAATAAAAAAGGTATTCACGGAGGAAACATTTCGAAAAGTATAGTATAAGAGACTTGCATTGTAGATTCAGCAGTGGAAATCTAATAGCTGCTAATGAAGATGTTTTGATCCACTCATGTCCTCTGGTAGACTAAGCTTGGGGGAATATGAGTCTGCTTGACAACCAGTGTCACAAGCAAGACACAAAGAGCACAAGTTACGCATGCGATAAGTAGTCCGCTTAGAACAAGCCCGCCATTTTGATCACACACACAGACAGAGTGAATTTACAGGCGATACCAGTGAGTATAAGTGTCGCGGCCAGTCGCACTGTCGCGAGTGTTTTTGTCGAACTCGGTGCAATTTTTCACCTCATGATGAATTTTGTTTTAGGCCGGTTCTGTCAAGTAGGTATAACCTACCTACTTAATTTTGAAAATTCAGAGCGAATACTCAGGGTTACTACGAGTACTAACTCGTAGTAACCCTGGGCGGTCACGCAAGTTTAGGAAAAAGGCGCGGAAACTGTTTATTTTGTGCAAAGAGCATCATCAGAGCTGCAGCATTGGCAAGTTGTATAACTTGAACTTAATTCAATCTCTTGGTGCCCGTGACCGCGCAAGTGGCATAAAGGCTGGTTCACACTTTTATAGATTTACAGTCTTAAAATCTTTTTTTTCAAACAACGTCAATCTTGCATGAGCCAAAGAACAAAATAAAGATCTCACAAAAGGACCGCTCTCACTTTTTTCCTAAACTCGCCTGACCGCCAAGGGTTACTAAGTATATTCGGTCTGAATTCAAAATGAAGTCGGCAGGTTGTAGGTACATACTTGGCAGAACCTGCCAAAAACAAAATTCATCATGTGAAAAATTGCGCCAAGTTCGACAAAAACATAAAAACTAAACATAAGATTGATAATAAACTGATTCTCACCGGTATCGCCTATAAACTCACTGTATCTGTGTGCGTGATTAAAATGGCGGGTTTGTTCTAAGCGGACTATCTGTCAAAGGCGCCGCGCGCCGTATTCTTAATTTGTGATGTAGGGCTGAGAATAAATTATATACAGTTAGTAAGAAGAAAGAAGAAATTAAGTTACCTAGCTGGCTAAAGAACAGCTCTTCCATGAGATATTTTGATCAAACTCTTAATGTCGAAGACAGTATTTTTCATTTTCCCTATTTGTTAGAGCTGATTGACGTGTTTGTGGCCTAAGGGGTTCGTTGCAGTCAAGTCATCTCCTGCTAGAAAACGAAACCCTTTAGTCGTACCATCCAGTCGGGGAACACTCTTCCAGCGCATGTGTTTCCTTTCTCTTATAGTCCCGGGGTCTTCAAGCAGGGCGTGAAAAGGCATTTTCTCAGTGATTGCTTTGCATTGCTGTGCTTGTCTGCCTCATGTCTGGAACTCACGACCGCTTTCCATCAGGTGGAGTGAGGTCATCTTGACGGGCACTATAAAAAAGACCTGGTGGCTGTCTTCTTCAGAGTAACACCGAAGGAAACAGAGCAAAAAAATCGTTTATTTAAAGCAATTAATGCAACAGAATCGTAGCAAGTGTAAAGATGATTTATTTATTAGTTTGTACACAAATAACAGTTTTTTACACAAATATATGAGAATAGCCAAAGTACAGGTGAGCTTGTCTCTAAAGAGAGATAACTTCCAGCAGACCACGATCTATCATTCATTCATATGCGTGATCGTATTTTTACTAAAACAATATAAGTGTACACCTACCTTTAGTTCACACATTGATTCCATTTATTTATTTGTTCGAGTATGAATAACTTGATAAATGTACCGGCCTTCTCACAAAGGATATGAGTGACGGTCATGGTCACTAGGCAAGTATTTTAAGTAAGTAAGTACTCACACTGTGATTATGAATCGGAAACTCATAGTTATAACGATAACTTCTTTTACCGGTTTTGTTTTAGAATCAGAGCAATATATTATGAAAATTTAATGTTGAGTTATTTCTAAACTGAATATGGTCTTTTTTGTAACAGGTAGTATTTGGTAAAATTTCGAAGATTTCCTGGTTTCGACTCAATTAAAAAGCGTGATCTTATTTTAAAAAGAAACAAAAGAATTCAATAATAAAATAAATAAATAAATATCTGGGACAATTCACACCAAGATCATCTGACCCCAAACTAAGCAGAGCTTGTATGATGGGCGTTAGAGACTGATAAACATACTTAAATATTTCTAAATACATACTTAAATAGATAATACCACCCAGACACACAACAAATACACATGTTCGTCACACAAATATTTGTCATGGGTGGGGATCGAACCCACGACCTCCGGCGCTAAAGGCAGGATCGCTGCCATTGCGCCAACAGGCCAGTCAATGATATTAGCCTCCTCCTTTTTTTTTTAATTTATCTGAAAATATCCTGAATTGATTAAAAAAGCGGCTACTCATCAAAATATATCCACCTGTTAGGTGTATTTAACTGTATTTTAAGCAGTAAACATAATAGTCGTGACTCTTCAACGACGTTCAGTTACTAATTATTCTGCAAATTAATGTATCTAAGATAATAACAAATTCATATCTACTACATCTACTGAAGGACCCGAAAGTGGTCGATTACTACGGGCTCCTTAAGAAATAACAAGGTCCCTCAATAAGTTACGGAGAAGGCTATGCTTGGTATTTTGCAACGAATTCCAATCACCAATGAGGAAATCCGTAGAAGTCACCGATAAGGCCCGGCCCAACGGCTATGTAATTTGAGATGGTAGGGAAGAACTGTGGAATTATTCAGAGAAAATTCGATCTAGAAATCACTCGGGTGGCGGAACACACTCCTATTTTTTGGTAACACCCAGTCATAGTTTTTCAGCAGACGAAAGTAGATCACAAAGCAGTTTATAGTCAGTTTTTTTAGAATAACCCTACTGATGGCCGTTTGAGCCAAAAAAATCTGGAATGGAGACCATTCCTTGTAGAAATCTATGGGTAAGGTTTAATGGACGTCTTATGGATTGTTAAATAATTAATTCCAAAATAAGAATGTATCAACCGCAAAACATGTCTCAACACATTTTGTACAAATTACAAAACTCTAAATGTAACACTTGCAAAAACCTCATCGAATTGTTGCCCAAATATTTTGTTTACACATTGTAATGTGAGAGGTAAACATCGTGGACCGGTGAGTGCGAGAGCGAGACAGTAGCTACGCGTACTACGCGGTCGGGCTCATGCCGGATGCTGCCAAGAATTTATCACAAATTTATTAAATGAAAAAAAAAATCTTTACTGTCCCTCTGCTAGGTAAAGGCGTTAAATCATAAAATCAATTCAGCGCTACAATAGATGGTTGGCTTTTTTATGTTTGTTTACGTTAGCCAAATCTGGGTAGGTAACTTTTTTTTTTTATAATGCCCGTCAAGATGACTTCACCCTACCTGATGGAAAGCGGTCGTGAGATCCAGATAGGTATGAGGCTGACAAGCACAGTTATGCAAAGCAATCACTGAGCTGGCCATACTCAACTTAAAGGCCTGCAAAATGGGCATTATTCGTAAATATGCGGAAACACTTCCCGGACGTGTGAAGAATAATCTATCTATACTAATATTAAAAAGAGGAAAGATTTGTCTTTTTGTTTATTTTTTTGTTTGTTTGTTTGTATTGAATAGGCTCCGAAACTATTGGGTCGATTGTGAAAATTCTTTCACCTATCTATATGCTACATTATCATTAACATAGGCTATATTTTATCATGATTAAACAAAACATTCAGTGAAAAATAATAGTATATGTTAAGGCGAGGTGGTTCTACTCAACATTTCCCGAAGCAAACTGGTGAGCGCCTCGCAGACCTAAAATCACTAAAATAATCGATTAAAAAATTAATAGATGTAATAAAAAAAAACCATGGGATGAAATCCCTCCAGTTATCCTTCAACTTTGTTTTGGTAAAGGACCCATATTATCACATCAATTATTTCAGGAATAAAACCAAAAATAGAAGACAAAACATCACGAAAAGAGGTGACTTTGTGAAGTTATTCTATCGAGCCAATTTTATCAAATCATGTTTCCACCTGATGAATTCCCTGTATTATCCCCTCAACAATGTCAGTAAATTTTATCAGAATTTAATTTCACTGTTTACTACTTCAAAAATCAATTCAAAAAACGTGTTTCGTGAACCACCTCCCCTTAATCAAGTCGGACAAACACGGGCGAGATGTGCTGCTTTATCGGCACCGCGACGTGCAATTACTTTTAACAGAACGGAGTCTGTCGAGGCAGCTAGTTAAGGATAAATAGATCACATAGTTAATTTTAACCCTATAGACAAGTGTAACACCAGAACGCCAAGCCAAGGTAAACTTGTAGGAGTTCATCGTCCTGAAGATAAGTACATATAACATTTTCACTTTATAAAGGGCGAAAATAATATGAAAAGGCTTATGAATATCTCCAATTGGAGCTATGTTGATGCGGTTTCGCATAGGATAGTAAGTGACAAACATACCTGCGTAACTTTAGAGTAAAGTTCAGAATTTAAGGTAGACACTACTCATGAATAAAATACAGACATTAATCACCCGTATGTCTAGAACAAATATAGCTCAAAACCCTTGGCCATGACATATTTAATTGAAGTCATTGATGAAGAGAAACACATCAATATGTGAAGTAACTAAACTTCATCTCTTTGATAATATTACAGGGCGTTTCTCATGTCTAGTGATAAGTATTTGGTACGTGCTCTCCACCATATTACCTCACATTTGAACAATTACACTCATTCTAAGGAATTAGTTTTGAAACAAATTAAATAAACCATGATAGAGAAAGTCTGCTGTTTAATTTTTGAAAATAGTTTTTTTTTAAGTGACTTAGTACGGAAAGTGGCGTAATTTTGTTTCCCGGCGATTCTTTATGTTTTCTGCTCTTCCAATTTAACAAATTCAAATTTATTTAATTTGCATTTTTTGAAACTCCGTACCTACAGTGGGATAATTTATACGAAACTTAGTTTCACTTAGTTTGATTGACAAGAACTCACATGAATCATATCAAAACAAAGGAAGCTCCGTGTTATCAGTGATATTGTCGGAACGCTTTAAAGGGTAAAGCATGGTCACCACAGGAAATGCCAATAAATGTAAGGTGCGATACTCATCACCTACTAAAACTTAGTTTTAAGTTCAAGTCATAAACTCATGTATGAAGAAATCAATTTGGAGATCTACCTAAAGCACACAATACTACTTAACTTTACATGATTTGCTACCCTGATTTGTCAGAAAAACATAAAGCATACGAGTACCAATGAATTGCATAAAAATTAAAATAAAAGTCCTGAAATTACCAGCAGAGAAAGGGGCGCTAAATTGCTAAATAAGAAGACGTAGACTAAAGTACATTTAAACCCGATCAATGCTTTGCATACCAAGTAATATAAATGAATATCTGGCGCAAATAACACAAAGATCATCTGACCCCAAACTAAGCAGAGCTTGTACTACGGCTGTCAGAGACTGATAAACATTACTTAATTTTTCTAAATACATACTTAAATAGATAACAACACCCAGACACACCACACAAATGTTCGTCACATGAATGTTTGTAATGGGGATCAAACCTACGACCTCCGGCGCTAAAGACAGGATCGCTGCCTTTGCACCAACAGACCAGTCGTTGGTGCAATGGCCAGGCCAATGATGATTGCAAAATTGTGTAAAGGAACCATCCGAGATTTGTTCAAGTCATTCTTTGATGCGTGCGAAATCTAAGGCCCGTATTCTGAAATGATCTTGAATACAGATTTGAGTGACGTTTTTGTATGAACGGACGTTTTCAAATCTTTACTCAAGTACAGATCAATGCTTGAGTATGTTTCTAAAATACGGGCCTTAGAGTGCGTTTTTATCAGAGCTTTGCGATAAAACTGGACACTAGCTTCTGAAGGTGGCAGTTTCGGAGACTGCGACGGGAGACCGTGACCGTCTCAGCACTCTCTAAGTCACGAACCGCATCCTTGATTGTAAGCTGATAATAAAGTATCAAGTTTAAAAAAAAATCGGCAGGTGATGGTGATATTAACGTGCGGAGATGATTATTCCTTTGTTTAGGTACTTTTCGTCATCATCATCGTTAAGAGCTATAAGACAGTCATCTCCTTTAATATAGAACAGATCACAGGTTTTCAGTCAACAGGTTAGGCAATTTTATGAATAATCATCGTAATACTTTGTATTTTTTCTATTTAACCTATAATATCCCACTGCTGGGCAAAGGTCTCCCATATTCCTCCACATGTCCCTGTCGCTAGCCAAGGTCTGCCACTCGCTGGAATAGTTCGAAAGTCATCGAGGTCTTCCTCTCCGGCGATGACCATCTGTGGGCCGCATCTGGGTCCATCTTTCCGGGTGCATAATGCAAACGTGGGCCCCGCTCAGTTCCATTTCAATTTGGCAGTAGTTTTGCTCACGTCTTTCATGCCAGTTTTGAACGAATAGTGGTTTTTGTTCCTTTGTAAATAGACAATAAAATAATAGTCAATTGTAACATTATCGCTCCTACTTTGTACCACAGAAAACATCAAAAAATGCCGCTAAGTGCAAATAGTAATATGCACTAGTTCTAGTAAGTGTGAATCGTAATACCCGTACATAGTTTAGGTTAAGATTAGACATGATACAATACGACTGGACTGTGACACATATACCTTAGAATTGAATTAGATACTTTTCTAAAAATCTAATTTTGCCTAAGCAATTATATGACTAAGCGGTGTTAGATTCCTTTAGTGGCCTACCTCGTACTGTTTCTTTGTAACAATGAACAAATGTGGAAAAGTTGTACTACACGCCCTCCATGAGACCGTATGAACGCTATTGAAAGTTTTGGGTTAAATGCTTGACGCGCTCATCGTACAGTCCGGTAATGTATTAATATTTATTTAATTAAAACATTTACATTAATATATTTAAAAAAAAAAATACATTTAATAGTTAAAACACAGCTACAGGTTATATCCTCGGCCAAACACTCATAGATATTGTTTTCCATATCTTGATATTTTTTGAAAATTGATTTGAAACCACCAGATTGGTTGAACAGCAAGTAGACAGATGGGCTGGTGGGACAGAAAGTGCTGTAATAGAGACAAAAACCAAATACAAAATATTTTATTACATTTACTTACAAAATAAGACATATATTGTCATGACTACTTAATCCTCTCCTACTAATCCTTACACAACCGAAACTTCTTACATCCTCCTGTTATCATTACCAACGATAACAAAACTAGGCCGGAAAAACGATAAAGAAAAAAGGAAAATTGGTCCAATGGCTCACTCCTACATAACGCCATCCACCATTGATCTATCTTAAAGACAGGTGCCTATGCGCAACTTGGCCAGTACGCGATTCCGTTTCGAGTTGAGCGCACGTCACGCAGCTCTTAACGCGATTTAACATATCGCAACATTTTCCGCGGTGACCGATTGAATAATTCTTTTTTGTGTGTTCATTTTGTCATTTTGATCAAGTGCTAGTGTAATAGTGGTGTTTTACATAATCTTTAAGCTTGGAAGCTGTTTATTAAGTAAGTTTGTGTTGAAAATATAAAGTTAAAGGTGACATTAGCGGATAAATAAAGGAACGTTTCGCGACAGAGATTTAATGGTCAAGGGTACTTAATTATTTTTTTTGTCTAAAATTGAAGCTTTTAAAATTTAAAGTTTACTGCACTTAAACTTCTCATGACAGTTTATAAGCCTTAACATTTAGGAAATTGGTTTCCTTTAGAGGATTTATTTTTAAATTCTTGATATTGTAGTTAGGTAGGTGTTTAGGAGATTTAATTCTACTTAGTAAAAACTTTAACTCAGCTCGCGTTAAAGTTTATTGAAAAAAAAATTAAAACTAAAAAAATATAAACAAACTTAAGTTGTTGAATATTTGAAACCACAACTTAAAGTAAAACAAACATTTGAACCGTCACCATTATATGTTTGTTCCGAGTGGGGGACTGAGGACCGAACCCACGAAGGCAGGATAGTGCTAATGTTCTGTGCCTCGGTTTAAAGCCAGCCAGCCAGTCCAGTATTAGTAGGAAGTAGAATATACGCCTATATATTTGCAAGCCAATTAACGAGTAAACAGAATATTTATTTATAAATGTAAATAACCGGATAGGTACCTTACAATACTATGATGATTTCAAAGGCTATATTCCTTGTACACACTTAGGCCGACCCAGGATTTCAGTCAAGTATGTAGTGCTATTCTGAAATCTTACTTTGTATCTCGCACAATTGATGGAACGTAAGATTCAACTGGCGTAAGCTGTATGCTTGAAAACTAAATCTTGGGGCCTTTCTGACGATCGTGGTTGTAAAGTAAACTAAGTTTAATGTTATTTCGACATATCGCGTTAAAATTGCGTGTTAAGCAAGTGTGTTCGGTCACCTGAGTGAATTCGAGTTCGTATTTTTCCAGAATAATACTGGCCCTCCGGATTTCAATAAAGCAAATTCGAAAAAAATGCGAAATTAAATACATCATGTGCAGAGGAATAGACACGATGACATTATAATAACCTTGCTTCATCAAATACGCTTTAATTTGGGACTTAACTTGTTAAGAGGTAGTTCAACAAGAGTTTGAAGTAGTTTATTAAAATGTACAAATCGGCACAGAATTAATTTGCGTTCAAACTTCAAAGATAAGTTTGGTATTTTATTCAGAAACATGACTGTTTCTTTCTAATTGGTTTTATTTAAACTTTATTTTAAGTTTTGACGACACGATTGGCGCAGTGCGCTGTAGCACGGTTTCTCGCCCCGATTTCCGTAGTGTCCCGGGTTTTATTTCCGGTCGGGTCAATTCAGGAAACGATCTTTTCTGAATTGACTCGGGTCTGGGTGTGCTGGGAGACGCCCCTGGCTTATTTCCTTGTGTGGTACCTCGTAACACAGGGATATTAATCCCTACTTCGAGACCATTACAAGAGGTGTGTTGTCTGGCGCATAAAAAATAATAATAATAATAATAATCTAAAAACACTTCTACTTAACAGTTAAAAGTTAAAATACTTTATCGTCTGAGTGCTACCCGATATCAAGGGTGATCTATCTACATTTCCATAGTAATAAAATAAATCGTTAGAACTATATATTTACTGTCAATAAGTCATCACGACTTCGCAATTCTGTCTTCTCAGTTACGCTACGATTTAAATATTAAATCAATTTAGCAACATATAGTGAATGATTGTTAAATATAAACATATCTATTATTATGTATTTTTTTTTTGTGGCAAGCAATTCTTGGTTTGGTTGGTTCTATTTATGTATGTTTATTTTTATCGATTTATATTGAATTAATATATTATTTATTTTGTTGTTTTGTTATTTTATAATAATTAGCATCTGTTGTTGTTTTCAAAAGTAATTTATTTAGTTTAATCTCGTGCACCGTGTTTAATTTATCTGTTTGATCGTCTGGTTGACTGGTAGAGAATGCCCTTTGGCATTAAGTCCGCCAATTGTATCATTAATTTTGTGCAATGAAGAATAAATAAATAAATATCTAGTTAGTAATTTTATTGATACACTAGCTGTCCGTGACTGGCTTAGCCCGCCTATTACTCCCGTTAACATATAGCCTATAATACTCGCTGATATAGCTTTATGGTGAAAGAATCTCTAGTAGTTTCGGAGCCTTTTCAATGCAAACACACAATCAAATCTTTTCTCTTCATAAAATTATTATAGATTGAGCAAATTGTGCTATCGTGTTTTTTTGGAGCATAATCCGCACTTTTGATTACCGAACCCTTATTTGACAAGCGAGGCGTAGTGATTTAATTGAATGAAGAATCTACATCCAGTTATGGTGAGAAACAATGGGTACTTGAGAAAAGAGATGAGTTTATATCAATGATGGGGGCCTTTGTCCAGCACTTAGACTGTATATAGGCTTAGTACTTACTTTCGACTAAGTGTTTTGATCTGTCTGTTTGGAAGTCAGAGGTACGAGTATAAACTTAATAAGAAAAACCTAGATTTTTTTACAGAAATCATGCATTTCCGACTGTAAAACGGAAAGCCTCTTTAATATGTCAAATTATTTCTTTTGTTTCTGGACTTTCCTGTCGGTGATTGTAGTGGTCTTGCCTACGGCTGAAGGTCAAGAATATTTCCAACATTATTATTATAAAAAGGGGACATTTTGTTTGCATTGAAAAGGCATCGAAACTACTCGGGATTTAATATTTTTTTTCTCTTGTAATGGTCTCGAAGTAGGGATTAAGATCCCTGTGTTACGAGGTACCACACAAGGAAACAAGCCAGGGGCGTCTCCCAGCACACCCAGACCCGAGTCAATTCATAAAAGATCGTTTCCTGTATTGACCCGTCCGGGAATCGAACCGGGGACACTACGGAAATCGAGGCGAGAAACCGTGCTACAGCGCACTACGCCAATCGTGTCGTCAATATCATTCCTTATTACTTGTCACGTTCATTCCCTAAACTGACCTTAGTAAGTAATTTCGTAATATGATATTTAATGCTCAGCCAAGTCAGTGGCTACCTCGCTCTAGTCTAGAGCATCGTACAGGCTGACCCCCTTATTCATAAAAACTTAAGCAGTGCTTCAAGACCACTTTACCATAGTGAAAACAGTACTATTTTTATATGATTATTTTTTAGAATATTTTCTATAGATAATTTATTTTGATTACATTTTAATATTAACAATAAATAATTAGAACAAACATTTTTTTTTACAAACCCACTAAGACTGTTTTATCTTTTATGAATAAGGGGGTGGATATCTACAGACGAAAATAAGCGATAGTAATAAGGACCAAGGACTGATTTAAAAAAATCATTCAATTTAAAGTAACATATATAGGCTATATTTTTTTAAGGCTATGTTTTAACGGAAGAAATAGCCTACGCGGGCTAGGCCAATCACGGACAGCTAATTTAGGAGTTAAACGTTAGTCAGTAGAGCTAAGATGCGACCAAATTATCTCAAGCTTCATTCGCGCACAAATTGCTCAAAAAACCCTTAGCCCTACTGGAGTGGCATTGGGCAGGTCAACTACCTGACTTCGAGGAACCAATATCCGATAGGGTATTCTAGGAGATCTCCCGGAGAGCGTCGTGGCTTAGGCCCCTAGGGTTTAAGCACCCCAACTTGGATCGTGGATCGTGTGGTACCGAGTTCAAATCTGGCCAGAAGCAATATTTGTGGTCATTGTTCAATTTCCGACTTCTGAGTGTTCCGTTCACCATGACTTCACTTGTCGCTGACTACCCGTTTGGGATCTGGTCGTGATGGTATGTTATGTTAAATACAAATACACGTGATTTTGCCTTTATTACGAAACTATCCTTCTGGGTGTTATTATTCTCTGGTTGACACAAATCAGGGAAGGATTCTATTTATGGCACAATATAAGCTAGCGATTTTGTTGCTTTAAAAGGACCCTACAGTCGTCATCAAGATCTAATCACCATCAGACCGAGGTTATTTTCCTTCGTTCTAATACAAAAAAAACTTCAAAATCCTCCGAATTAATGCCCCTTTATTTATGCGACCTCCTGAAACAGGTTATCTTCGTGTTTATATTTTTTCTTATACCTGTTTTGATAAAGAGGTAAATGTCAACTTTGTATAAAACTAGTTTGTTGTGATCTAATTACAAGACTGATTTATAATTATAAAAGGAGGTGACTCTACATGTTTTTAAGTATTTACAATAGATCAATTCACGTGTGTTTGTTTTTTATTCGGTTGGTATTAATCCGGTCAAACTAGACTTAAAATAGTGCACAAATAACAAAGACTCCGACAGAGCTGAATCTTGGCACAGAGGCGTTCGCATCAACGTTTACAAAACCATTGCAAAATGGGTCTTATCTTATGTCAGCAGCTTGAGGTGCCTCTATGACAAGGTTGATGTGAACGCCTCTGTACCAAGATACCGACCTTGGGTACATCAGTAAAAATAAAGCGCCAAAATTCCCCATAGATCCCATCCCATGTATGCTAAGTTTACATGTGTCAATATCTTAGTAATTGTAATTCTAAAGAAAAAAGTTTGAGCATTATTTTGTATTATTTATTGCACATAAACTAAGGTACAAATGGCGGTTTAATGCCTAGAGGCATTCTCTACCAGTCAACCACACGGCCAGACAGAAATATTAGAGGCAATGCAAAAAATAATATTTTTGAGTTAAGTAAAGTAAATGATTTAAAGCAAAATTACAAAATGATTTAATTTAATTTGAATTATCTTGTACATAATTTAATGATCTACAATTCGTGTGTTGGCCGTCAAAACATACAAGTCGTGGGCCATCTTACCTCTTACAAATAATATAAATGCGAAAGTTTGTGAGTATGTACGAGTATGTTTGTTTCTCTTTAACCCAAAAAGGACTGAACGGATTTAGATGAAACTATACGGTAATACAGCTTATACATCAGAATAAAACATAGGCTACAATTTATAAAGATTATATGTTATTTGGCCATAATATATACCAATAACGAGGGCGAAGCCGCGGGCAGAGAGCTTCATGAGAAAAATTGAGACTACAACACAAAAGTGAAAACAGTGTTTTAGTTGAACCTCAGCTGGGAATCGAAGTTGCTACCATAAACAAGGCGTATACTTCTGCTACCGGTTTATCAAGGACAATAAACTCTACACGAGTGCTATTTCGTAATAGCCGGAATGCGAACAATAAAAATGCATTTTATTATAAAACATAAAAATTGCTAACATCCGTTTTGAATCAAAGCAAGAATTATTTGGGAAATTTACATAAAACAAGATCACGAGTACACACAATATGACTCATTCGTAGTTTAAACTTAAAGGCTATAAATAAGGATTAAATTTATCGACAAAAAACAGAAATTAAAAGCCCTTAAACTCTATTTGCATACGTTCCTTTTGGAATAACAATAACAAAGCAACCCTTATTTTATCTAGATGAGTATCTATCAGTTTACGTAATTTTAAACACATGAATTTATTTTATTTCATTTATCTACAAATTTTGTGAGGGCCCTATGACTAGAATGACAGTTATGTATAAAAATAGTATGTTAAACCGAACTGGCCGTGGTCCTTCGCCGTGATACTAGGTCTGGCCTACACTAGAGTGTAATTCAAGAGCCGGAGGCGCGGAGCGAGAGTAGCCCTCGCCCACTGATGGGCGAAAGCGGCACTTCCCGCAGCGCCGGAGAAGAGGCAAACGAAATGCATGCAACGAATTCCTTGCTTTCATGCATGCATGCAAACATGCTCGCTTGCTTACATGCATGCTCATTTGTAAGCCTGAACGACTGATTGATTGTGAATAGTAGTTATTATGCATCGTTCGGCCTTATAACAAATTTGGGTTGATAATACGGTGATAAAACTTAAGGCGAAATGAAAAAGACCAAACTTGTTGAGGACATGTGATGATTGTGCGAATTTTTTTTAGGCCAATGAATAAATAAATAAATATGCGCCAGACAACACACCTCTTGTCATGGACTCGAAGTAGGGATAAATATCCCTGTGTTACGAGGTATACAGGGATCTCATAACTACAGTACAAGCTGCATTTGATACTATATTTTTTAATAAATCGTTGCATCATAAGTTCTTAACATTCTTACGAAAGATAAGGCTTTATAAGACTAATTAGTAACCATGAATTAGTGCTACATTGACTTCACTTGTTTTCTCTTATAACAGCTGATTACGCATTTTCTTCCAAGACAACGTTTCATACTTTAGGTATGATTTTAGTATATAATGTACTAGCTTACCGCCCGCGGTTTTGCCTGCGTGCAAAACCTGCCCAAACCAAAAAACATAAAACCTTTATAAATTATAGCCCATGTGTTATTCTGATGTATAAGCTGTATTACTGTAAAGTTTCATCTAAATCCGTTCAGTAGTTTTTGCGTGAAAGAGTAACAAACATGCATATATGCTCACAAACGATATATATATAATAAGATAGTAAGATGTGTTTATACTTGTATCAACTCTATACCCTCCGCCGCCGCCTCCGTAACCGAGTGCTCGGTGCGAGTCAGCGCCATCTAGTGGCAAATTCGGGCAACATTAAGGTGGCTTAGATAGCACTGACTCGATTACATACTATGACATTTATGTGCTCGCAAAACGCGATGGTGAAGTCATTCGCTTCTCTCACTGCAGCTCGCACTCGGCCGGCACTCAGAGCTCGCTCGCTCGACTGAAAACCGGAGGTCCTGGATTCAAAATTCAAATCTCCGGTCGGGTAAAGAATAATTTTGGATTTCCGGAACATAGCCCGGTTTATTTAGCTAATAACCATCAATTGTAGCTATGACTTGACTTCAATGATGGAGGCCTTTGCCTTGCAGTGGGACAGTATATTAGCTAATGTCTTATTACTGTTGTAAGGCTGCGTTGCGAAGTCAAGATCAAAATAGTGCTTAGCAGAACCTTTTTAACATACTATATGAATACTAGTACAATTCTTAACCGTTTTAAAGTGACATCAATTTTATTTAAAAAAAAAATATCACCTTAGCTAGCTAAAACGCAAAGCATCATATTTTTTTGTGAACGGCTTGGTGAAATTTGGCCACTAGGCATTAAGCCGCTAATTGTAGTTTCATTGGTAGATAAACAGTACTTAAACCTTTTCTGCATACGAAGCGAACAGATACAATGCCCTCGGGCATTAAGTCCGCCATTTGTACTTGTTTATTTATTATTTATTGTGCAATAAAGAATAAGTAGATAAAAACAAAAAAATACAATAAGTTACTTGTTGAAGCTACAGCGCAATTTTCTGTATTTATTTTGCTAACCGTACCAAAGTGACACCTGTCACATTAGGTAATTTACAATACAAATATTTGTCAATTATTATAACAATACAAACAAATCGATGTGGGGTAACGTACCTTGGCCCCGATGCTAAATCACTTGTCATTATAAAAATATTTGGTTGGCGCATTGTTGTATTGAATTGTCCAAATTACTTTCTTATTCTTAAAAGTGGTTTGTTTCTTTTTATTTATTGACAAGGTTTTGTTTTATTCAACAACCATATCTGCATATTATTTTTGATTGGGAAGTCGTAGAGAGAAAATGTCTCCCGATTCAGAACGGAGTTATCGGCCAATTCAAATGTCCTTTAGGTTTTATTTTAGTTTCCACTATAGGTAGCGTCAATATCATTTTAATATTTGTGTAAAAGTCAAGTCAAGGGCAAGTCACTATCAACTAATAAATAATTACTATGGGTGCCAGAGACAGATAAACAAACTTAATTATTTCTAATACACAGTTTCTAAACCTCGTAAACCCTTACGAGTTAATGCCGGTTTTCACTTTGCTTAGTGCGAGTGCAAGTGACTAGTAGGAGAGATTGATTAGTGCAGCTGTGTAGTGCATGTAGTGTCCAATTCTGTTTAGTGGATGTGTTCAGTTGCTGTGTTTAGTTTATAACGGACACCTTCAATTGTGTACCTAAGGTCTTTACAATAAAAAAGACATTCATTTTTACATACTCCTGCACACATTTTTATGGTAAATCTTCCGTCTACTTGGCCACTATAAGCAAGTTTTGCAAAACGCTAAACACTCACACCTACTGTCCAGACGTGTTTAGTGGCAGGCACGCGGCGAGTGAGGAAAATGGGAGGCGCGCGGGACGAGGCCATTTGCAAAAAAATGGAACACGCTTCTAATCGCTTTACTACGCAGGTTACTAATCACTTAAAGTAAAGTAAGTAAAGTAAAAAATCATTTATTCATTTAAGCTTGTATAAAGCACTTATGACATGTCAAAAAAAGTATACAGAAATAATAATAATAAACGTAAATAAAATAGTACAATATTAGTACACATCGTGAATATACATAATGTGAATCTACCACCGGTTCGGACGTTGCTTCTTATCGAGAAGACTCCGGCAAGAAACTCGATAGTTACTCTTTTCAACTTTGTTTGTTTTACAAAAAATAAATTCAGAGTACAGTCAATGCGAGTAGAAAAAAGAACACAATATTGAGCAGAGGAGCAGATTATTCCTACTATGACCACAAACTTTTGTCGTTCAAGTAATCCTCTACATTATAATAACCTTGTTTCATTAACTTTGCTTTAATTGCAGACTTAAACTTGTGAAGAGGTAGATCAACAAGACTTTGAGGTATTTTGTTAAAGTATTTTACAGATTGACCCACAAATGAGTTTCCCACCTTGTGTAGCCTAAGACTGGGAGTTTTCAATTTGTTTTTATTTCTGGTATTATGTTTATGAGTGTCACTGTTTTTTTTGAACAGATGCAAGTTTTTGCGCACATACATTATGTTATCTAAAATATACTGAGCATGCACAGTTAAAATATCGATCTTCTTAAATACTTCCCTAAGCGAGTCGCGTGGTCTAAGTTTGTAAATGGAGCGGATGGCTCTTTTTTGAAGTACAAAAATGGTGTTCAAGTCTGCAGCTGAACCCCACAACAGTAGACCATACGACATAACACTATGAAAGTAGCTAAAATATACTAGTCTTGCTGTTTCAATATCAGTCAAGAGTCGTATTTTTCTAACAGCACAAGCAGCGGAACTGAGTCTCCCTGCCAGGGCCGTTATATGCGGACCCCATTGCAACTTAGAATCTAAAGTTATTCCTAAAAATACAGTAGAATTTGTTAATTCTAATGGCTCGTCATTCATAGTTACAATAGTATCAACCTGTCTCACATTGGGCATAGAGAATTTGATGCACTTTGTTTTTTTTGCATTAAGTAATAAATTATTACTAGTGAACCAACATAGTACTTTTGAGAGAGTATTATTTACATCGTCAAATGCTTGCTTACCTCTGTCGACTTTAAAAATCAACGAGGTATCGTCAGCAAATAATACTATCTCACAAATATCTTTGACATAGGTAGGAAGATCATTTATATAAATAAGAAAAAGCAAAGGTCCTAATATAGATCCCTGGGGCACTCCCATACGTATGGTGGCACCGGAAGATGCAGTTCCGTTGATACTAACTTTTTGAGTTCTATCTGTAAGATAGGATTGTATTAATTGAGATGAGATACCTGAAACACCGTAATGTCTTAGCTTAATCAGTAATATTTCATGATCCACGCAATCAAATGCTTTTGAAAGGTCACAAAATATTCCTACTGCATCTTGCTTGTTTTCCCAAGCATCAAATATGTGTTTGATAAGTGCTACACCTGCATCAGTTGTGCTCTTGTGTTTAGTAAAACCAAATTGTTTCTCATGTAGTAAGTTATTTAAATCAAAGTGTGAAAGCAGCTGGTTCAATATATTTTTTTCAAAGATTTTACTGAGAGCTGGTAGTATAGAAATGGGTCTATAATTAGATGGGTCACTTTTGCTACCAGATTTAAAAAGCGGGATGACCTTACTAAATTTCATCAAGTTGGGAAACTGACCTTGGTCTATGCAATTATTAAAAAGTTTAGCTAAGTGGGGTGATATCGTATTAATGATTGATTTGAGTAGATTAATCGAAATACCCCACAAATCTTCTGTATTTTTCATATTAAGGTCCTTAAATACCTTGAGGATGTCATGAGAATCAACATGATCAAAGCAGAACTGATTTGTGCACCCATCAACACTAGATGTTAGCAGGGACTCAGCTATATGTGGACTAGAATTTAACGTGCTTGTAGTTACAATAGGTATATTAGAAAAAAAAGTTTCAAATGTATTTGCTATTTCAATCTCAGACTCAATAACATTATTTTGAATTTTGAGAGAGAATGAGTGATCGCGAGGTTTAGATTTACAGGTTTCTTTATTAATTATGTTCCAAGTGGCTTTGATTTTATTTTTAGCCAGTTTTATTTTGTCTCTCAAAAAAATGGACTTTGCAATATGACATGATTTCTTGAATGTTTTTGAATATAATTTAACATGCTCAACTAGTTTTTGACAGTTTGAGTTAGCTTTTAATCCATATAATTCGTATAATTTATTTCTACTTTTATGGATGCCTGGAGTGGCCCAATCACTAAATTTAAACTTAAAATTATCAACAGTTACTTTCTTCTTAGGAAAAATATGGTTATGTTCATGCAATATTATCTCAAAGAGATGCCTATACTGATCATCTATGTTATGATGACCTTGGGGCAGTAGGTTAGAAATATTTTTATTTATATTCGTTTGAAACTTTTTTACTCGACTCTTGGTAACTGGTCTATAACTAATATCCACTGATTGAGAGACATGACGGTGCTCAAATTTGGTCAATAGACCACAGTGATCTGATTTCAAACAGTTTATAATTGATTTCTCAATAGAGATATTTTCACAAAAAATATTGTCTAAGCAGGTGGCTGTTAACTCGGTGATCCTGGTTGGTTGATCAAAAAGATTAAGTAAATCAAATGATTTAAAAAGATTTAAAAATCTTACAGAGGTCTGAGAAGAATCTAAAATGTTAACATTAAAATCCCCACATACAACCACCTTCTTGTTTGATTTACAAACCTTTTTCAGTACTTCTTCCATGGTCTCTTCGAACTGACAATAATCAGCAGAAGGGGGTCTATACACACACACAATAATAATCTGCTCTAACTCTGCGCATGCAAGTTCAATAGTTCGCTCAATTGAGAGTGCTACTATGTCTTTACGCTCTCTAGATTTCACTTGCACTAATCTATCGCTGTCCACACGTGTTTTCTACTAACACTAAGCACCTGACTACTAAGCAAAATGAATACCGCCCTTTACGGAATGAATCTTTGAAAGATAAACTTTTGATAGATTTCAATAAGAAGTAAAAGCCAAGAGGGACTAGCCCTTTTGGCCTAAACCTTCACGGAACGTTTGCGTTAAAAAATCAAGCCAAAACAAAAGTTAGGTTTTTTATTGACTCTACTGCTGACCTGTCAAATCGAAACTCCCGGGTTTACCAGGATAAGTAAATAATAGGAGTAAATAGTAGGTTAAAGACACCCAGATGGTCATGTTTATTGTTTTCATTTACGTCATGGAGACATCGTCTCGGCTGTGACAGACGCGGCATACTAAGCTCGCACTATGAATAGCAACGCGATTGCCAAGGACACCTCTGTGTACGCTTTCCGGGATCATTATACTTTGTTTACCTACCTGTTTAGCTTGCATTGTTTAAAAAGAAAGAATACCACATTGGTATTTACGAGAATAGGGTATTGGTAAAGTCAAATCATTTATTGCAATTTGAAAACATCATCATACTAGAGATAATTTAATTTTTGAATATAAAATAATATATTAATATTAATTTTATGCCCTACCAACTTGGGAGTGTCCATTTTTGAAAATGTAAAGTAAATAAAAAAAAACTGTACCATTCGATAATCTACACAAATTAAGTATAGCAACTTTTATTAAGAAACCATAATTTAATATAGCCGCCGAACGCCAAGAAAAAGATCGCATGTGACGTCATTTGCAGGTCGCAGTTAGTAGGGAGCGTCTTGGGCAAGACCAAAAATATAAATTTTTAAAATTGCTATATCTCGGGGAGTTTTGGTGTTTTCGAAACAGATTTTTTACCAAGAGGTCTTTCGATAAAACCTCAAAAAAAAAAATAGCCAACTACCCTAATATGGGAGTGGGGTTAAGTTTTAATCTATAATACACATTGCTGGAGGCTTAGAATAAATACGCATAGAAGGCGAGCCGGGGCACACGTTTTGATGCCACAAGTATCCGTCTGGGTCTGAACGTACAGATGTTAATTTCTCGAAGTAAGAGCTTCTTCAAAATGTATATTTGTGCAGTAAATGGTTGCATTGCAACAACATAAGATAGAAGCACAAGTAGTATTCAGACATGTTAAATACTGAAAATTGTGATTACATGTGTAACGAATTGCTATTTTGACAGTTGATTTTGGCATCACAAATGGCGCGACTTTTGGTATGGAACTATCCTTCTGGGTGTAATTATTCTAAGGCTGGAGGTATAATAGATATAATAGAGGTGGTCATGTCATGACATGTTTATAAAAGTAACACTAAGAAAAACTGCGAGTATAGTCAGAGTCGAACTTTAGTCCCCTCTGAAGTTGTTACGCGCATGCACAATACCCATTTTTCATGAGAAAAAATTACAATGTGTGACTCGGGACAACTTCAGAGAAAAAAATCGGAATGTAGAACTCTTCTCATGTTCAGAGGGGACTCGAATCTGACGCGAACTAAACTAATCCTATCCATTATAACTACAAGTTAATAGTTTTATCTATAAAACGAAAACTTGTATCTGTTCTGAAAAGGTAATAATAATAAATAAATAAATATAAATAAATATCCCTGGACATTATTCCACACAGCGCCATCTAGCCCCAAAGTAAGCTAATTAAAGCTTGTGTTATGGGATACTAGACAACGGATAAACATACTTAAATACATTTTCTATTGTAAATACATACTTATTATACATAGGAGACACCCAGACCAGTACAAACAGACATGTTCATGCACACAAAATGTTTGTACTGTGCGGGGATCGAACCCGCGACCTCTGGTGTAGTAGCCAACTTCTTAACCATTACACCAAGTCGGTCGTCGAGTAATATAGCATACAATCCGAAGTCCCAAAATAAATGCGAAAGTTTGTGAGGATGAATGTGTGTATGTTTGTTACTCTTACACGCAAAAACTACCAAACGGATTTAGATGAAACTTCACAGTAAAACAGCATAAACATCAGAACAACACAAAGGCTACAATTTATAAAGATTTTATGTAATTTGGCCACATTTTACAAGATTAAAAATCAGGAGTTGAAAATAAAAATCAGCGTACTGTGAGAATGCAATGAAGGGAAGCAAATTTAATGACAATATAAAAAAAGTACACCTAAAAGGGCGGGAAAACGCAACAACTTTGTGGCGCGAAACGAAACGTCTTTTTAGTACTGAGACGCGCGGGCCGCGCTCCGTTCTTCTTGATCTTGAACACACATTATGATAAGTATCGTAAGTCGGAAAAAATTAAGGTAACGCGGGCGAAACCAAGGCGGAAAGCTAGTAAATAATAAATTGATCAACCAAAGTAACTGATAAGGGTCTCAGAATTACGTTGGATGCAGACTATTTACAAGCCACTCTTGAAATGCATGACAAGAACCTTTGTTCAGCAGTGAATGCCTAACGCCCGCCTCAAACGTCAATCAAGCTGAGCAGTCCTTCTGTCTATGTCCTTCTGTCCTTCTGTCTGTGTATCTATAGCTGTCCCTTTCATTTCTATTGTCATGTGACAGGGCAGCATCAATTTGAGGTGTGCTCAACTTTTGATTAGCGTTTGTGGATACGGGGGTAAAAGCTATGATAATAACAATGATGATGAAATTATAAATGCGATAGTAATTCCTATTTGTTACGTTTTGACGCCAAAAATTCTGGAGCAGTTTTAATGAATTTTGAATTTGAGAAGATTGCACCTTGAGATAGGACATATTATGTTACTTTTTGGTTCGTTCCTCTCAAGGTGCTCCCTCACTTGGAGCATTAGCCTGTAGGTAATGTAACGTTAAATAATCGAGCATTACATCAGTGAGGGAGTAGGAACGAGTATTACAGTGCGCAAACTGTAATTTTACAGATTCGAGCATTAAGTTGGTGAGGGAAAAGCTTGTTCTAATGAAGTAATGCTCAAAATCGAATCTGAAATGTGCATTACAGGCGAATGTTCGTCGTGTCAGGGAGGCAGTATTGTAATGTTAAGCTCAAAATCGAATCTGAAACATTAAATTACAGAAAATACTTCAAGTGAGTGAACACCTTTCAGGGATGGAAAAAATATTTGTTAGATTACGCAGTTGCGGGCAGAAGCGAGTGTACGGGCATAACCAAATAACCAAGCTATTCTAAGAGGTCCATTAGAAAAGATCCGACCGGATTACAAAGTATTGGGTTTGATACGATACTCATGCACTTCTTTAATTATTCTCAATAATAATTCCTAAAGTAAGCCTAAAGGGAAAGTGGAAGCCAAGTTACGCCATCGCGGTCCTTCCCACAACAGAACTTGGCCAATTTTGTTTATGTAACGTATAGTCAACTACTCATCCACCGCGGAGAAAAATGTAATGCCAAAAGTCACTGTCCGTGACCTTTTTAAAAAATAAATAAATAGATGTCTTCGTGTCATCTTTCTCATGACCATCTGACCGCAAACTAAGTTGATACATGAACATACCTACGAAAATATTAAAATACATACTTGATTAATTTATTTATACAACAAAAACTATAACAATCGTTCATGTATCGCCATTACATAAAACTATACGCAACCCTTTCCCCAGCTGAGTATCACATATGACACAAAACAATGGAATTACTACTGTTATATTTTTGAACAATTAAGGCTGGGATTCGGTCCGATAGAGCATTCGGTGGGCACCGATTTGTTCTGCGCGAACGAAATAACGCCGCGGCTTCCTTCTGTTTTCGTGTATCAATTTATTATGAAATAACATTAGACAAATTAAAAAGTTTTAAGAGTTGTTGACCTAGAATATACAAATACCTATCTATAAATATATTTTTAAGTGCAAAATTTTAATAATGAATATTCGAGCGTAAAACAAAAAAATCGTCGACGTGCTTCATTGTGATTTTTTTTTATCAGTGAAATTGTGTTATAACGTTTTTTGTAAAAGTGGTCGCCTTAGTTAAAGACACTGGACGTACTCTTACAATTTTTTATTTGCTAAAATGCCTTTTCATTCAGTAGTTATCTTCAAACAAAGTCGATCCAATATTGTCAACCTTGGGAAAGCATAGCCTTAAGGAGTTTATTACCGCGTAGCAATATTTTAAATGTATACTATTTGTAAAAATAAGGGTGAATGGATTAATTTTGTCTCAAGTGTACTCATAAATGAATTGAATCTAGGACCGCGGGAATCCGATGGAGTACTTAAACTACTTGTTCACAGAAGCATAAGCGTTTAGAATAATTTGTAGCAACTATTTCAAAAAAATTAAACTCATTTTATAAATAAAATAGAATGGAGGATTGCTTTTTCAAAGCCTGTTTAAATAAAGTGTCAACCACCCCATTTAAGGCTTACATCATCCTGGAAACCGGTTAGCAGATCACAGCAAAACAATTTACCCCTTACTCATTCTAAACGCGCCCAAATGATACACAATCTGTGGTCAATGGGGGCCCTGTCAAATTGCCAGGCAAATTACCCCAAAATCTGGGTAATCAAATCGGTTGTATACAATTTTGAGTTGAATTAGCTGAATGTAAGGTCTGAAGCTGTAGGGTCAATGATCCTGTTTAAATTAACTGGCAATTTGCCCCAGCTTTGCTTGGGAAGAATGACCAGTGCGAGTTATATTTGTAAAAAAATATATTTAAATACGACTTCAAAAACTACTTTTAAAACGTTCTGATTCAAATTAGCCTCTAGGATCCCACTGCTGGGCAAAGGCCTCTCTTCATCTTCACCGTCTATCTTTAATTGTCTTTTTAAAACGTCTGTTTTAATAAATAAAAAAAAAAGATAATAATAAATTAATACAATACACATTAAGTAGTATTTAAACATGCTGTGAATCTACCACCGTCGTCGGAAAGTTGCTTTTACTGAGAAGACCTAGCGAAGCAACTTAGTTGTTTCTCTTTTCAAATAAGAATTAATTGTTACAATTTTTCATTTAGTTATATTTGTGAGTTAACATTCGAGAAAATATAATCAAGGCTTTTCGCCGACAAGGAGGTAATCAATGATGCTGATCTGAAGCTGTCCATCTGTTACACCGTGCGTACAGTCAACCAAACCCAAACCATTGACGGGACTGTCTTTAAGTGTCAAATATTTTATTGAACTAATTTTGGGGGAGGCAGCTCCCGGGATCGCGAGGCGATGGACACGTGCCTTAAGTGCCAATTGGTAAGAGGGGCCCAGCAGCAAAAGCTGAGCTATGAACTCTCATGCAAGCGTTTCATGACGACATTCAAAGTTCAAAGATTTTGACTGGCAATGGTAGCGATCCTGCCTTTAACATAGTAGGTATTGTGCCGTGCTGGTGGCGGCACTTTAAAAGAATACTTTCCACCGCCCCATCTTCTTCCCGTGGGGGTCGTAAGAGGAGACTAGGGGAGCCCTGCAGCAGACCATCTGCTCTTCAGGCGGGAGACATATTATGTCGGCCGGTTGATGTTACCACCATGCAGTTGTGTAAAACCCGCGAAGTGACTCTGACCTATCTCGGTCAGGTCGCGTTCCGGGATCAACACTGCACTAACCGGTGCCAGGGCTGGCCTTCAAGATTTGCTTTGCATTATTGTGCTTGTCGTCCTCATATCTGGACCTCAGGACTGCTTTCCATCAGGTGGAGTGAGGTCATCTTGACAGGCACTATAAAAAAAAGTCGTGGCGACCATCCCCACCAAGAACAAACAATCGATGTAACGAACATTTATCTGTGTTTTCTGCGTCTAGATGTTATTATTCATTGAAGTAAGTATGTATTTGGGACTATCTAGTTTCCGATCAGATGATCTTGGTTAAGGTGTTCCATATAATTATTTACTTGTAACCCGCCCCTGCTTCAAACGAGTGGAAAGACATAAATGTGTTTTTTTCTCCACTAATTTATGCATAGAAACCTTCTTTATTGATTACATTGATTAATAAAACCGCATAAAAATCCGTTGCGTAGTTTAAAAGACCTAAGTACAGTCGGCGGGAAGCAAATCAACTATGTTTTATACTGTGTTGACTACTTATTTATTTTCCATCATCTGTGCTCCACTGTACAGCGTTATGAGTTCTTTCTGTGCGCATGAGTCACATGTCATTAAATCATGGATGCTTGTTTTTGCGGGCGGTAGTTTTTGCTGACAGTTTTACAGTTATGAGTTTATAAAAAACATTCAGACTGAATAATTATCATAATCAAATCTTTGATGAAGTGAGATTATAATAATGATAGGCATACTTTTGTTGCTAGTTAAACTTCTGTCGTATGTTTCAATAAACAAATAGATATTGACATAGTCGACACTGAGGTCATATGACCCATAACTAAGCAGGACTCGAGCCACACGGGTATCAGACTGATAAACATATTTAAATATAGTTAAATACATATTGAATGGTTATATATTTATTTAACTTTTTTTTCAATATACGCCAGACAACACACCTCTTTTCATGGTCTCGAAGTAGGGATAAATATCACTGTGTTACGAGGTACCAGACAAGGAATTAAGCCAGGGGCGTCTCACACACACCCAGACCCAAGCCAATTTAGAAAAAATCGTTTCCTAAATTGACCTGACCGGTATCGAACCCGGGACACTAAGGAATTCAAGGCGAGAAACCTTGCTACAGCGCACCACGCCTATCGTGTCGTCAAACTATATTTAAGTAACAACACCCAGACGTAGAAGTACCAAAATTTTCGCTATAGATATCGAACACGCAATCTCCAATACTGAAACCAGGACTTTACTCATTACGCCTAAGGGTCTGCATCAAATCGAATTTATTTTTAATTTTTTACATAACATATTAAACTAGATTCATCGATGAGTTCAAGGTGTCGTGCTTTTTTTAACCAATCGGAATCCAGGTACCTGTTCGAAAAAGTAAAAGAAAAAAGTGTAAGGAATTTGGTCATGTCATCGACGCGTGCGCGATACTAGTGAGGTGAAAAATGTTTTAAGTAACTTTACTTATTAAGTTGAGTAGGACTTGAGTTTGGCTTTATTTAACTGCCTTTGAAGTGACGTAGGCAAACAAGAATTGCATCTAGTTAGAGTTAGTAATACTTCTGAAATAGTTTTTTCAATATAGTATATTGCAGCTTTGTGCTTGAGACTTCATACGCGTAGACATAACTTTTAGACTTCTAAATTATGAATTTAAAGTATTCTAATCCAGATTTTATAGTAACCTCGTAAGTGTAAAAAGTTTCATAAAAAGTTAAACAATACTAGTTTCGAAATAGGTAATTGTGCAGGATTAATTCAGGTTTCCAAATAAAAAAACAGCGTATTGTGTGAATGTAAAGAAAAGAAGAAAATTTAATGACAATTAAAGAAAAGTAAAACATTAAAAGGGCGGGAAAACGCAATTAGTTCATGGCGCGAAACGAAACGTATTTTTAATACTGACGCGCGTCTTAGGCCGCGTTCCGTTCTTCTTGATCTTGTCTGTGTGTGACAGAACGACAAAAATGTATTCAGTTAGTTTATGCTTACTTTATGTATACTGATGTAAATTTTTCTTCTTTACAGATAACGTCAAAATATGAGCGCATGAGTGGTACTTACAAAATGGCAATCAAAAGGACAAAGATAAGTTTAGTGTTAGTGCTAGTTTTAGTCGTAAAAAACAACTGTGATAGTGATTTGAGACCTGAGAATGAAACAGACAATATCCCCAGTGACATTTTAAGAGACAATCAAAATCCTATAGACAGCGCTCAAACAGAAGCACTACTGAGAGGTAGCACTGTTGAAGAGTTAAGATATAAAGATATAGAGCCAGAAAAAACTATAAGAGACTATGAGAAGCAGTTAGAAAACGAAACAGAAGTAGATGAAGAAGATAAATTGACTACAGTGGAAGAATTCGTAACCACAGAGACGCCTATTGTTGATGATGATGAAGAAGACGATTCAGCGAATAGAACTGTAGGTAATGATGATGAGAACGAAGATGCAGCTGCGGAGACTGCGACGGAACAAGAAACAGTGGATGAAATAGACAAGGATGTTTACAAAACTAGACATGGCGTTGATGAGGCGGATTCTAGCGATAACAGCAGCAACATTGTAACTAAGGTGAGTTTAATATTACTTCTTACTAATATTATAAATGCGATAGTTTGTGAGGATGTATACATACATACATCCTACAATTACACACAGGCTACAATTTATAAAGATTTCCTGTAATTTGACCATAGTATGTAACGATGTAGTTCACGCGGACGAAGCCACGGGCGGAAGGCTAGTATTGTAAATGCGATAGTTTGTGAGGATGTATGTATGTTTGTTACTCGTTCACGCAAAAACTACTGAACGGATTTAGATGAAACTTTACAGTACTACAGATTACACATCAGAATAAAACATAGGCTACAATTTCTAAAGAATTATGTAATTTGGCCATAATATATAACGAAAACGCGAGCGAAGCAGCGGGCGGAATGCTAGTATTTATTTATTACACACACGAGGACACAACTATTTTCGTATAGCGCTGCAGCACAGTTTCCACCCTTACATTACAACTTTCGGGTACCCTGAGAATCCTGAGATGCAAATTGTATGTAATGTTATTTGCTAAACAAACTTTATTCTCTTCTATTTAGGTTCATTTTTAAATAAATATAATTATGCGCCAGACAACACGCATTGTAACGTGACTCACATGCATTGTCATACTGTCGAAGTATGGATAAAAATCATTTAGAAACAGATTAAAGTCAGGGGAGCCACACCCACACCCGGGCCAATCTTAGACAGTTCGCTTACTGAATTGATCCGCTCGGGAATCGAACCAGCGGCACCACGCAAGTCAAAGCAAGAAACCGCGCTACAGTGTACCGCCAATCATGAAGTAGATTATGTGATAGGGTATTTTATATATATAAATGCATATCTGTCCGATTCTCCTCATCTCGACTATTTCTGCCGCTAACATTTAAAAAAATATCTATAGCCTAAGTTGAACTTTTTAAAAGCGGTCCAGTAGTTTCGGAGCCTATTGAATACAAACAATCAATAAAATCTTTCCTCTTTTATAATATTAGAATAAAATAAAATAAATCTTTATTGTAGATACTACAGGTTTCACATTTGTTGGGGGAATCCACCATTTAAGTTGTAAAACCTGTATCAAGAGGAAACCGCTTAATCGCGCCATATTTCTGTAAGTACGAGTACATAGAAAAAGCCTAGTTCCTAACCATTAAAAACACTAAGCAAGTTTACAGAATGATGAATAATACTAAAGATGTGTAGATATGCATTATGCGACTCTGACACCCATTAAGTGAAACGTGTTAAAATATCAATTATTAGATACAGTGCCAGTTCCCACCAGATCGCATAGATCAACAAACAATAACACTCAGTATAGTCAATAACATTGTCTGCTGTTGAAGTGTTGATAACCTGCGGCATACCTAGGGGTCTTGTAAACACTATTGTTGAACCCTGCAAGCAATTCGTCTATTTAGTCTATGAATCTTTCTTCTGCGGGGCTAAGATGCGCGCCCCGGAGATTTGACAAAAAATAGTCCAATCATATTTTGGCAATTCTCGATTTTGTCTACCGTCCTTGGCAAAATCGAGTACTGACAAAATTTAAATAAATACCTGGGACAATGCACACCAAGATCATCTGACCCCAAACCAAGCAGAGCTTGTAATATGGGCGTCAGAGACTGATAAACTTACTTAAATATTTC
Organism: Udea olivalis; assembly: GCA_947369235.1. Lineage (NCBI taxonomy): Eukaryota > Metazoa > Arthropoda > Insecta > Lepidoptera > Crambidae > Udea > Udea olivalis. The sequence goes on along the minus strand of OX376367.1, from coordinate 9,314,602 downwards.
TAAATACATACCTAAATAGATAATAACACCCAGACACACAACAAATACAAATGTTCGTCACACAAATATTTGTCATGGGTGGGGATCGAACCCACTCCGGCGCTAAAGGCAGGATCGCTGCCATTGCGCCAACAGGCCAGTCAGTTGTCAATTTGATTTGATTTAGTCTACTCTTCTCGTGGGGCGCGTATCTTAGCCCTGCTGTATACACTTATAACAAGGCCATAGACCATATTTTTAAGTAATGTTAATACTATACTCTGACTGAGTTTATTTCAGACCACGATAAGGTTCTTTGCTTTATCAACTTCCCTCATTTTTGACACTTGAAACGCCTGGCGTAGTGCACTGTAGCACGGTTTCTCGCCTCGACTTTCGTTTGATTTCCGAGCGGGTCAATTCAGGAAACGACCTTTTCCGAATTGACTCGGATTTGAATGTGTTGGGGGATGCCCCTAGCTTAATTCCTTGTCTGGTACCTCGTGAGCTCGTAACACAAGCTTATCAATTCAATTTATTTATTTGTTTTTTATCCTTATTTCGACACCATGACATGACCATGTGTTATCTGGCGCATATTTATTTATCATTCTTCGACTGAGTTCATTTCGGACCACACTACGGACATTTCGCCTAGTTTGCGGAAGATTTGGGTCCGAATCCCGTTTGACACCAAGATTTTTTTTTAAATTACTCATTTTTACTCTTCCAGGTGGACAGTACAACCCAAGCCACCACCAAGCCTATGGATGCCCTTGAAGATTACGTTCCGAGGATAGCTGAACTGGGAGACGAGCTGGAGGTTGGCGGACAGAGGAATCCTAAGACTGAGAATTGTAAGTTTTTTTTTTTTTATGTAACAACATCTCCCTAGCAAACGAGCTAGAAGGTCACCTGATGGAGAGTGATCACCTCCGCCCATGTTTACTTTTTTTTATTACATCATCAAAACAGAAACTCGTAGCTATGATATAAATCTAAAACAGTGCACAATTTAGGCGGCCTTTTTCGCTTACATCGATCTCTTCCAGGAACGTTCAGGAGTTCACGGTGAAAGGAACATAACAAATCATACCATCACGAGTAGTCAGAGACAAGTGACTGTTGCCGCCATGGTGAACCGAACACTCAGAAGCCCACTTTTCACCAATAGTATTAAAACCCAACGCGGTAGGTGATGTCGGAAATGTAACATTGAACACAGACCCAGAAGGTGGGTTCGATGCCCATCCATGACAAACGCGTTGTGTTCGTCACATTTGCATTTGTTATGTGTCTGGGTGTTATTATCGATTTAAGTATGTATTCAAAAATATCTAAAGTAAAAGTGAAGTAAAGTAAAAGTAAAAAAAACATTTATTCATTTAAGCTTGTACAAAGCACATAAGACATGGCAAAAAAAAGTATATTGAAATAATAATAATAAACGTAAATAAAATAGTACAATATTAGTACATATCGTGAATATACATAATGTGAATCTACCACCGGTTCGGACGTTGCTTCTTATCGAGAAGACTCCGGCAAGAAACTCGATAGTTAGGTACTCTTTTGAACTTTGTTTGTTTTACAAAAAATAAATTCAGAGTACAGTCAATGAGAGTAGAAAAAAGAACACAACATTGAACAGAGGAGCAGATTATTCCTACTATGACCACAAACTTTTGTCGTTCAAGTAATCCTCTACATTATAATAACCTTGTTTCATTAACTTTGCTTTAATTGCAGACTTAAAGTTGTGAAGAGGTAGAAAGTTCATCTAAGAATGTTCATCAGTGTCTGACACCCATAGTACAAGTTCCACTCAGTTTTGGGCCAGATGATCTTGGTGTAATTCGTCTCAGATATTAATTTAAATATAATACTTTGAAATTGTATTCTTTCTGCTATGGTTGTTTTTAGTGTATCAGTAGTAGTATAGTTATTGGTTATTTCGCATAAATTCCATATTAACTTTTGTCTTAAATTATACAAATCGTTGAGATGTAAAATGTCAGTGAGCTAGTACATTCTCAACTTCAAATCTACCTTTATTTGAACCTTATGGCTTTGAGGTAAGAGTGAATATGTATGCATATAAATGTGTCTGTCTATTCGTTTTGGAATGTTAACGAGTAAGGTCCTGACTCCTGAGGGTTTGGCAGCGAGCTTGGAATTGTTTTAGTTTATCTTGACATCTGTAGTGATGTTCGTCTGTCGATAGTTTTGTTATCGAAGGTTGCCAAAAGCTCCAGAATTGAGATAAATGAAGGTGCCTACTTTGTTTCCTTTGATTTTTTTTCAGAAATAATAAGAAGACAAAAGCCGAATACAAGCACTACCAAAGAAGATTGTAATAAAAGTTTTTGTTTCACTTTGACAAAAACTAATTACTTACGTATTTTTTAACGACCGACAGCTCTAAGTCGCATTTTATTGTTAATAAAAATACACAAATACGACATTTGAAACCTTAACAACTCATAGTTTAGGATCTCTCTATTTGTGAACACTCTTTAAGTAGAACATAACTTTGTGACGAAGATAAATTACTATTTGTTACCTCGTGGAAAACTTTAGTGTTTGTTCAATACCTAAGTTTTGTAATTATATTTAACACATGTTGTAAGTTAGTCTTTACTTTAATTATTTCCTTAGAAAACACCAGTTCTAACATGATTGTTATAATAACATAACATAACATAACATACCATCACGACCTTATCCCAAACGGTGTAGTCAGAGGCGAGTGACTGTGTCGTCATGGTGAACGAAACACTCAGAAGCCGTCTTTTCACCAGCCTAACGCCGTTATCCAGTTAATTAAAGATCGTTACTGTCAATAAGCCATGAAAATAAACTATCCTTATTGGTACATATCATACCCATCCTTGGCTACACAGCCTGACACGTCATCTGTGTTGAAAGCCGCCCTAACCTGACCTCTCACCGCGATGTATAACGCACAACGCTGCGCACCGCGCCGGAAAAAAAAAGAGAAATGATTTTCCCGCGCCGCGAAATTTCGAGAATATATTAATGACATTTATTATTTTGGACGATTAAGCATTGTGAGATCGTTGTAGTTTGGTTTATTAAGTAAGTTGCTTCATTATTTTCATTGTGTTAACGGGGTTTACCTAGGGATAAACAGACCAGCCCGATATAGTAAGTTTTCCTACCAAAAATATTTAACACTAGCTGTTCGTCAGCGGCTTCGCCCGCGTAGACTGTCTTTCCCGTCAAAATATAGCCTTGTATACAATAAAATTTAGTCTATGTCACTCCCTGATAATATAGCTTTAAATTGGCGAAAGTATTTTTAAAATCAGTCTAGTAGTTTCGGAGCCTACTCAATACAAACAAACAAAAAAAAACAAATCTTTCCTCTTTTTAATAAAGATAACCGACTGTGACAATTTTAATCATCTAAGCCTTTGCTTAGCACTGGGACAGCATAAACCGAATCGGCTCTGTCTTGCCTGACCTTGGATTGAAACTCTTGATAGGTAACAAAAAAAAACAAATCTTTCCTCTTTTTAATAAAGATAACCGACTGTGACAATTTTAATCATCTAAGCCTTTGCTTAGCACTGGGACAGCATAAACCGAATCGGCTTTGTCTTGCCTGACCTTGGATTGAAACTCTTGATAGGTACCCTGGATTTTGCACCTTTATCTTATTATTTTTTCTCATATTGCTTGTCAAGATGACCTCACTCCACCCGATGGAAAATGGTCGTGAGGTCCAGATAAGAGGCTGACAAGCTCAGTCATGCAAACGAATCACGGGCTGGCTATCCTCACCTTGAAGGTAGCAGGAATGCCTTTTCACGCCCCTGGGACTATAAGAGGAAGGAATCACAAGCGATGGGAAAGCGTGCTTAGCACTCTTATCATCTCACCGAGGGTTATCTCTATGGTTCATTTTTATACCGTAAGAAAAAATATGTGTAAACCATACTCTGAACGTATGTACGAGTACTATGTATAAGCATATAATCTATTAATGAAGGTTTTCATACAAATTAAACCGATTTTGTATGTAATCCTTAAAAGTTATATGCCTCAACCAAATCTAATCTCATGAAGTTTCTACATCACCTACTGTCTTACTCAGTATGCCCTTAGATTAATAACACCTAGAAGTGATAGCTCCAATAGCCTGTACAGAAAGGCGCGCCATTTGCGATGTCAAAATCAACTGTCAAAATGATAATTCGATACACAATCAATTAAGTATCTAAATTGTATCAATACTATTAATGCTTTTTTGTTATGTTGTTTTTTGAGGTGCCCGTGGCTAAGTGACGGCGGCGGATCGGCAACGATCCGATGTTAAGCAACGCCAGTAAGGTCGGGTTATGGATGGGTGACCACCCCACCGAAATTAAGTGATGTGTTTTTCGGGCATCTCCGTGCTTCGGAAGGCACGTTAAACAGTTGGTCCTGGCTGACGTCGCAAGATATCAGTCGTAAAGCCTAGTCAGAGCCCTATAGAGGCGGATTGATACCATCTGACGGTATAAGGTTTATCACTGGCCTTACATTCACCTCTCCAACAATCCGCACTGAGCCCGCGTGTTGGAGTATGGCTCGTACCACCTCATAGTTGAGGTGAGGCCTGTGCCCAGCAGTGGGACGTATAAGGCTGTATTTGTTGTTTTGTTTTTTTTGTTATGTTATTACAATACAAACAATTAATGCACAAATAATTGTTTTGACAAAGCTCTCACCTCGAGAAATTGTCTACATTTTTCAGGCCTCAAAACGGGTGCCCCGTCTCTCCTTCTATGCGTAATTATTCTAAGAGTATGCCATATCATTATTACAGTATCATTATAAATCAATCGATACCCTCTTTAAGTCGATAAAAATAAAAACCAATCCAATTCAACCAACTCTCTTTTCCAGCGGACCCCAAACCCCCCATCGACAAGCGCAACTACGAGACCCCCCGGCCCCCTCCAGTGCTCTCCAAGAGCTCGACCCTGAAAAGTTGGCTAGAGGACTCCTGGACGAGGCCCCCCGCCGGCATCCTGGTGCCGCTAAGGCCTATGGCCTTGAATCGGGCGCTGGCGGTGTGGAACGACCTGACTGTGGGAGGGTTGAATGTGTCCGACATTGTCATAGTGGGGTATGATTCTAATGGTAAGTAATATACAGCAACATACATTACGTCAGCGGCTTCGTTCGCGTAGACTCTCTTTTCCGTCAAAATATAGCCTTAATTTAAAAAAAAATAGCTTCATATTAGTGAAAGAATTTTTAAAATCGGTCCACTAGTTTCGGAGCCTATTCAAAAGAAAAAAAAATCTTTCCTCTTTAAAATATTAGTATAGACTACCCATTCGTAACTTATCAAACTTAAAGGCGTAAACTAAAATTAAATTCATCGACAAAAAACTTCAAATAAGTGTTCGCAACGCAACCCATCGTTGTTAATTTATAAAGGCCAGGGTTTCAATTGTTTTTTTAAATTGGAATAAATAATAATAAACAGCTGGGACCAATAACACGAAGATCATCTGACCAAAGCAGAGCTATGGGCAGACCTCTCACTCCATGTACTTGTGCGCGATAATTACCTACCAGCCGCCGGGTCTTGGATGACTCATTTGCAGTTGTTTGTCAACAGCCGCGTAGAGCATTCGTACGCGAATCTTGCGGTTGAACTGACGCTCATGTATACTGCTGACCACTGACATCGATATCGGAAGAGATAGCCCTGGCAATATATGACTGACATGTGACAGCACGCATTAGAAAATGATAAAATTGTAAATTTTCTATGGAGTGATTTATATCTGTTACGTAGTAACTATCAGTTTAGTAATCTGTGCTATGGGTTGGTAAACTATGGGTGTCAGAGACTGATAAGCATACTTAAATAATTCTTAATACAAAGTTTAAATAATAGCACACAGACACACAAGTATTCATCACATTAAGGCTATGCTTTCCCAAGATTGTCAATATAATATTTGATCGACTTTGTTTGAAGATAACTACTTAATGAAAAGGTATTTAAGCAAATAAAAAATTGTAGGAGTAGGTCAGTGTCTTTAACTAAGGCGACAACTTTTGCAAAACACGATATAGCATAATTTCACCGATAAAAAAACAAAGAAGTACGTCGATGATTTTTTTGTTATACTCTCAAATATTCATTATTAACATTTCGCGCCTAAATATATTATACATAGATAGGTCTTTGTATATTCTAGGTCGACACTTTTAAAACTTTTTAATTTTTCTAATGTTGTTTCATAATAAATTCATTACACGAAAACAGAAGGAAGCCGCGGCGTTATTCCTTTCGCGCAGAACTAATAAGTGGCCCACCGAATGCTCTATCGGACGGCGCGCTCAATCCCAGCCTTAATACAGTTTTAGTACGGAAAAATTCGACAAACACATTTTTTAATCCTGGGTGTTCATACCTAAAAGTATATTTTACGGAGCTATGCAAGAACATAAATTATTTTGTAAAATCCAACAATACATGATATTTCGATTGTTTATTTATCATAGCTATTAAACACTTACGGAAAGCAATATTATATTTCTAATTAAATTTTCCTGTTTCGTCAGTAATGATAAAACCAGATAAATCAATGACGTATGTTACGTACATCCTATTCACTTTTAATGAAAACCCTGTAGTTATTTAATTACTAGAGAAAAACAGCAATCATGGAACAATGAATGCATTACATCAATCTATTGTCTGAGGTACCGTCTTTTCTATCACAAGTACCAACGATAAAACGTCAAGCTTACATGTGCTACCTTATTCTGCCAGCACAAGACCCATTTTGGAACAGTTTTGCAAAGATTGACCTGCTGTCCTCTGTAAACTGGCAAGCGACCCATTCAAGGGCAAAATATGAAATGTAGATTGAGGGATCTTAAGGTGACGATTGATATAAAAGCATTTGTTCTTTTGACGACACGATTGGCGTTGTGCGCTGTAGCACGGTTTCTCGCCTCGATTTCCTTAGTGTCCCGGGTTCGATTCCCGGTCGGGTCAATTCAGGAAACGATCTTTTCTGAATTGCCTCGGGTCTGGGTGTGCTGGGAGACGCCCCTGGCTTATTTTCCTTGTGTGGTACTTCGTGACACAGGGATATTAATCCCTACTTCGAGACCATTACAAGAGGTGTGTTGTCTGGCATATTTATTTATTTATTTATTCGCTGTGAATATTCGCAGTTAAGCAACAAGTTTTTAAATGTTACTAGCATTTGAAGCATTATAAGCATATTGTTTGGAAAAATTAAAAAACCGGCCAAGTGCGAGTCGGACTAGCGCACCGAGGGCTCCGTACAAACCTGTATATTTATTAAAAATATTTTTATTATATGACGTAACTAAAACTTCCGATTTTCGCAACCTATTTACTACTACTTCTACTACTACTACCTACTTCTATCCTTTTACTTTGGTATAATTTTTGTAATACACCCATGCGAAGCCGCGCGGGCCGCTAGTGTATAATATTTATATGAAGAGCAACGAGAAAAAATGACATGACTGAAGGAATGTGAAATAATCCAAACTTCAGAACTTATAGTCACAAAGTTCAATGTAATTAAACAAACTAAGAGAAGAATGGCTTTAGCGTAGGAGGTGATGGGTTCGATCCCCGTTCATATTGAACATTACAATATGTCTACCATAAGTTTCCGTCACGTAAACGACGCGATTGTGATTTCAGAAATATGTATACCATTTTTGGCACCCACAGGGGCGCTGTTCCGAAATCCCATGCAAATACGTCACACGGTTCACGCCGACGCTAGCGACTGTCATTCGTGAGAACTCATGGTAGACATATTGTACTGTCAGGTTAGATGCCGCTACGCTGCTGTAGTTAAGGGTAGATGTACGGCAGTGCATCGAGATGTGAGCGTGCTTTACAGCTCCGGCACCATACTGGAGATATGGTTGTTGACTTCTCTGACGTCCCCAGCGGGGATCGAAGCCGCTAGCGTTCTTTGGGATGCGCGTGGTGAGCGACTATAACTGCTCCGGTACCATTCTGGATAAATGGGAGTGGGTAATGCCACGGGCTACACGCCTATGAGTACCATAATGTGTCATGCATTGTGCTTTGTGGCGGCAGGACCTACCGCAGATGGTCCCTGGTACACTTCACGGTGTGCTAGGAATAGTGTGCCTTTCTGCATAACCGAGAGGTTGGTCGGGGGGGGCACTCAAATAAATGTCAGTAGTTGGGGTGTACAGTCATGTTATGTGATTGTGCATAAACGAATACTACAATAATTGATACTGGAATATACATACGTGACTGTACGTTCCGTCGTCGATTCCAACAGAAGACTGACTGCGGTAAGAAAATCAATAGTTGAACTTTTCAGCATCGTTCGGTTTCAATAATTGAAATTAGAGTTGCGGCCCGGTTCCTGCAAAGGTTCGGTACCCGGCAGGTTCGGTACCCGGCAGGTTCGGCACTTTTTACGAGGATCGAACAACCGAACTTTCCTTAAATGATATTTGGTCGTCAATAATATGTAATTTTTATTTATACCAATGTTAGCTAGCTAGAGATAATGTTAGAATTTTTATTTAAAGCAAGAAAACAAGGACTTCTGCGCGACTGGGATCAAGCCAGTTTTATTCTCAGTCTCTGAAAACAGACGTTCCGAATATAGGGAACTAGACGTTCCACAAGTTTTGTAAGCATGTGAAAAACGCGCCAAACGGCCTAAATGAATACCGAGTCGGTATAATTCCGGTATAACTAAGGTTCGCTGCATCACTAATTGAAATACAGTCGATATACGTTACATTATTAAGTGAGACGTTGGCTCAGTTGGTAATGCAAATCACCTCTACGATGCAGGGGCCTTTTTACAATCGCTTAAAACCTGTCAAGTTCATTCCCTAAAGAGCGTAGGGAGCAATTTCGTTATATGATTTTTCATTTCCAGTCCGTCAGGGGGTACCTGGCACTAACGTATTTTTAGGCTGAATATTTACTGACGAAATTGCACGCTAGCCTTAGTTAAGGGGAAAAACCTGACTAGTTAAATGCGATAGTGATAAGGCACCTGGCCGGGATTACACCGCCAACCTTCAACCAACCAGCTAATTGCACAATTATGACAATATATGATGCGATAAAACATATGTTTTTTTTATATTGCCCATCCATATGACCTCACTCCACCTGATGGAAAGCGGTCGTAAGGTCCAGATATGAGGTTGACAAGCCCAGTCATTCAAACGAATCACTGGGCTGGCCATCCTCACCTTGAAGGCCTGCATGCCTTTTCACGCCCCGCTTGAAGAACCCGGGACTATAAGAGGTAGGAAACACATGTGCAGGAAGAGCGTTCCACGTCTGGATGGTACGACAAAGAAACGAGTCACCGAACCTTTTAGTTCGGGCCAACAAATGTTGAATTGCGTGTGGATGACGCCGTAGTCCAGCACGCGTGGTACGGGAGTGGAAAGGTGAGGGTGGAATAAGCTGGAATAACTCTATGTAAAGGAGGGGAGAGGAAATAATGTGGAGTTTAGTTATTAGGTGCTAAGTAAAGCGTGTATTAATAAAATATAATAAAAAACAGGAAAAAATAAGATAATCAAACATACTAACCAAGACGTAGAACATAACAGAAAATATGACAGGACTTGTGTCAAGAACAGAAAAAGATTCACGTTAAAAAAGGTACAAAAACTACAGGAAAGTATTTAGTCGGCAACAACATGAGTTTATAAATATATAAAGTGCTTCAATGTAGGAAAACTGGTTTAATGATAACTTGTAGATAACCACAATACATACACATACCATTAGACTTTATCCCAAACGGGATAGTGAGAGGTAAGTGACTGTTCCGTCATGGTGAACGAAACACTCAGAAGCCGACTTTTCACCAATGGTATTAGAACCCAACGTGGTAGGTGGTTAGCCTTGGGTTGTTTTGGTTTTTTATCGATGTTTTCCATCACCGGAGAGTAAAACGAATATTTAACAATGAACACGAAGATTTTGGTTCTGGCCAGATTTGAACTCAGGACCACACGATCCACGATCTGAGTTCGGGTGCTGAACCACTAGGCCACGACGCTCTCTACAATATCCCAGACATAACTGTTTTCAATATACATAATATTACCATGTGAAACAGATAAAATAAAACTTGCGAATCAGTCCTTTGCCTTACAATTGGATTAGCAAACTTAATGTCCATTAGATAAATAAATACGCGCCAGACAGCACACCACTGTTCAAGGTCTGAAGGTAAGGATAAATATCCTTATGTTACGAGGTACAAGACAGGAATTAAAGCCAAGCCAGCCAGAAAGCATATTATTAGCCTCACCTCACTATGAGGTGGTATGAGACAAACTCCAAAACTCGGGCTCAGTGTGGACTGTTGCAGAGGTGTTTGTGAGGCCAGTGCTTAGAATAATAACGCATAGAAGGATAGTCTTCATACAACCGCCGCGTCAAAAATGAAGCACTAATCCGATCCACACATGCGCGACTATTGCTTGCTTACGTGCGGCGCGCTTTGAAGTGACTTCAAAATGGGCGCGCGGACTTGGTTTCTATATGTAATTCTTCTAAGGACCTGTGATAAACCTTACTCTCAGATGTTATCAAGCCGCACATATAGGGACGTATCTAGCTAACATTGGTGTCGCCGATTCGCTCTTGTCACTACGCCACAGGCACTTTAAAAGAGTACAGTTTCTTGTAATAGATCATTGCTTACCTCAACAAAATAATTAAGTGTGATTGGGCTGGGCCTTACCTGAAAAAATAAAAAATAAACATAAATTCACATGTTTTTTTTTCATAAAATGAAAATGATAAAGTTGAATAAAGCTAATGACGGAGGAATAATTACTTAAAAAATCAAACAGGCCAATTAACACGTAACAAACATGACAATTGGTCATTAATTAGCAAACTACTACCTACTTAAACATTTTAATATGACTCTTATTAAGTTGTAAGGCGTGATAAAATGAATTCGTTAAAATGCCTTATTAACATGTTGACGTCACGAATACACAAACAATATACAAGTTTATTTATTCGCAAAATTGACATTTTTCATTTACAATCAGAAATACAAAAAGGAGACGTTGTCTCGTCAACAGCTGTCTCTGACATAATAAACTGTTTTAAATGATAAAACCCATGACAAATTAACGCCAATTTATATTCATATTGGACGCCGAATGTTTGAAATAAATATTATAAGAAAAAACAGACATAATATAGGAAAATTGAGTAAAATTTAGATGGGAATGCTAAGATGGTTTGGGCATATGGAAAGGATGGATGAAAAGCGATAACGAAACAAATTTACAAGGCGAGGGTGGATGGAGCTGTTGGAAGGGGAAGGCCTCTAGACGGACGTACTTAGGACAAGTCCAAAACGTGCTCAGAAAAGGTCAGGTCAGGAGTACCTATAATCGACGAGCATGTATGAAAGGATTAATGAGAGTGGAAGAAGCGCAAGAGGTGTGTCAGGACCGTAGCAAGTGAAAAGATATGGTCTCTGCCTACCCCGTGGGGAAAAAGGCGTGATGGTATGTATGTATGTATAAGAAACTGAAACAACAGCTAAGACGGCTTTGCTTAGCTTCGTATTTCGCTACGAGTATGTATACCAAGAGTTTACACTCATACAATGACATGACAGTCGCTAGCGTTCGCGTTGACGTTTTTGTATGGGAAGTCGGTAAGTCGGCCCCTAGTGATTAGAAATGGAACTAAAATGGCGTATGGTAAATACAGAAACATGGGAACTCAAGAACTAAAGCATAAAGTAATCGATGTTTCTGGCTAGGGCTTTCTCGGTCCCCAAAATACCGAGATCCCGCATGATTTTACACTCCCGCTCACTGCGGGATTCGCGATGCGGGTTCTGCAGGATTTGCGGGATTGAAAAACGTTACGAGCACACCTGCTTTCGTGACCTAAAGTCTATAGTGCCTACAAGCGTAGAAGCAGAGCGAGCGTTTTCCGCTGCCGGTTTTCTTGCCAATAAAATACGAAGTAGTTTGCTGACGATACGTTGGGAATGTTGTGGTTCCTGCGAAAACACTTCCAAAACAAGTGATTTCATTGTAACTTTTATTTTTTTTGTTCTTCTTTTATTTAATGCTATGTCATCCTAGCTATGCTTTGTTTTACTACGTACATACTTATAACTTTTCTTATCGACAAACGCTGGGTCCCGTTATACCCCGGGATCCCGCAATAGGATGCGGGATTAGAAGCCCTAATGCTGGCGGACAAGATCCTGTCAGGTGAAATGAACGCTAGGCGCCATCGCTATTTACGGATAGGTTGTTAAATAACTTGTTATAACATCATTTCAATTGACTTAGGGCTAAGATTTCCACCGTGAGAAAATTGTAATTCGTGCAATTTCTTCAGTGAGTTGACTAAGTTTCTTCAAAGTGCGCCTGCGCATTTTAACCCTACTGATGAATAAGGAAAGAGCAGAATAAAGGGAGTGATATTTGAACTAAGCAATGTCATGACTAAATTGATATACTCAGCACTTACCACCAAGTATATACTAAAAGTTACAGTGTAGTGCACCCACACGACCTTGATACTAGTGAACGTAAGTTAAAGTTATGTAAAACTAACGGTCACGCTCTAGTTAATGCTTTACGGACAGAAAGTTGACTGATTGGAAGGAAGCAGATATTTTTAGATTTGTAATTAAGATCAATATGCAAAAAACAAATGATTGGAAAGCACGAAAAAGTTCAACGGGCCAAACTAGAGTGAAGAAAAAAAAGATCACACGATTATTGTGGATATGCCATCAAAGATGAGACGAAGGTTCTCTTATAGGCAACTAGCGACCCGTCCCTGCTTCGCTTGGGTACAATGTAGATAATAATGTGCTGTCAGGCCCTACAATAATCTGTATGTATCATGCATATAAACCTTCTTCTTCAACCCCTTTATCTATGAATGAAATGAGTTGATTGAAAGGTCCTATTAGCGTACATACAGCGGGAAGAGACTTTGTTTTTTTTTTATATTGCCCGTCAAGATGACCTCACTTCACCTGATGGAAAGCGGTCGTGAGGTCCAGATATGAGGTTGACAAGCTCAGTCATTCAAACGAATCACTGGGCTGGCCATCCTCACCTTGAAGGTTTTTTACAATGTAGAGACTACGGAACACAAAGATAAGATAAATATACTTTATTTTACAACAAATCATACTTAACATAAGCATTACATAATCTTAGATTGTACAATGTGGGCGGTCTTGTCGCTAGGAAGCGATCTCTTCCAGACAACCTGCAGGTAGAGGAAATGACAAGATTAAAAAGAGAAAATAGGTAAGGTAGTGTGAGATAGTGAGATAATTATATATTTATACATGAAGTTATTTTATGCATTCATGAATGCAATTACATATAGGTAGTACTTATAATATCGGGTCTGGGTGTGCTAGGAGACGCCCCTGGCTTATTTCATTGTGTGGTACCTCGTAACACAGGGATATTAATCCCTACTTCGAGACCAACAAGAGGTGTGTTGTCTGGCGCATATTTATATTTATATTTATTTATTTAATAGTAGTAAACACAATGAGTCTTCGCTGAGTTTTTTCAAATGAAGTTGGTTGTTACTCTGGTAAGGGTTAGCAGCTCTACCCTGTGAGGGAATATTATCATTCCCAAATTTTACAGTATGTGACCATAATACTTCTTGCTTTAGGAGCTTCAACAACAATCACGTTTCCTTTATTTCCAGGAATAAACTGGAGGTCCCGACACAACCTGCAGCCGAGCAGTACCGGAAGTGGAGACAGAGCAGTAGCTGAAGCTTTGTCAAAGCTTATTCTTAAATACCAGGTCAGAATTTCAGTTTTGATTCAAATAACAAGTAATATACAGCCTTTATATACACATCCCACTGCAAAGAACAGACTTCAGCTAACCCTAAGTTGTTGCGACCCATACTTCAACATGCGAGTTGAGTGCTGATTGTTGGAGACGTTTATGAAGCAAGGGATAGACTTTTCTGTTACAGGTTATGACCCAAAGGACTCCTCCCAACCCTACCTACGTTCCATCTATCATGAGTTTATTTTATTCTACGTTGCTTAGCTCAACTTTAAACATCTAGTAAGAGAAGCAACTCCTCAACATGCGTCCCCCAAAGCACAGTGATGCCCAAAATAGTCGTGTCGTGGTTCCTTGGGTGCAAATGTGCCCATTTGAGAAATAGCAAATAGCCATATGCTATGTTATGGATGTAATTGTTAAGCAGTACATTCGACATGCCAAGTGTATAATGGCAGGCTGAATAATGCCATTAAATATGCTGATTAGGCAGATCAATCGGCATTGTCTCAGTGGTAATGTCTGTGTTCAGCTTGGGGCGTTACAATATGCAATAAATATGGGTAACCGACCTTTCAAGACATTCGTCACAGCTACCATATTTGCATATTTTATGGTTAGGGTTGGCCACGTCCCATGATAAAGAAAAACAAACAATTCGCATTAATGATCTGTTTCCATAAACCTGCATACACAGCTTAACGAAATTTTTTTTTTTTCTATGCTATATTTTTTAGTGAAGTATTTTTTAATTATGTTTATCGTAGTTTTTCTTTGGCGGAAGCTGGCTTAGTTAATAAATTAAAAGTAAAGTTTTTTTGTACGGCTGAGCCAGCTTTAATACGTTTTTATGTATTTAAAGTAAAATAAATATGTCCTTGACTGTAGACACAATAGAAACAACAATAAAATTTACCGCAACTGGTGCATCAACTGACGAGGTTTTGTATAAACTCTTTAAAAAGCACTCATCACAAGTCAATATATAAGGCAATAAATATGCTAGATAAAAATAAACGTAAATAAAATTACTATGATAGTAAATAATCATAAAATGAGACTCCACCGCAGGTTCGGTTCATTCCATCGAGAAGAATCCGGCAAGAAACTCGTTTTCCACATTCTTTTTCACAAAAAAATAACAAAGTACATATTATTATAGTCAAACCAGTACTTGTCTAGATCACTTTTTGGCAACCCTGACACACTGCACGCGTCACTATTCTGTACAACTCTATTATATTGTTGTGCAGACCATCAGTCTGCTTGTATTTAAAGTTATCTTTAATACACTTGACCGTGAATTCAGGAAAAACCATGTAAAAAGCGTTTCCGCTGTCTTAACTTTAAAGTTGAGATACTGATCTTGTAACTTCATTTTGTGACTGAGGTAAATTTTATTTAAAATTAAGTTGTTTTTATGGAGTTAAAATCTTTTTTTATTGCCGGTGAAAAGGTCAAGGCAAGTCATTGTTCAAACTTTATGCCTTATTTTGACAAAAACAGCTAGAGGGTTTGAGGGCTCTCAGGGTCAGAAAATGCATAATTTTAGTGTTCCATATTTTCATAGCTTGCGGCAACTGTCACCGAACTATAGCCACTTTTATAGCAACAACCAAACAGTAATCATAACCAGAAATGATGTCTTAACCCCTTGAGTGTATCTTGTACTTAGGGGTCTACAGCGAAAACAATGGCGCTACTTACACCCGGGTGTACTCGAAACAGAAAACAGTCATCATAATCAGAAATGATGTCTTAATGTCAACCATAGCTTAATACACAAAGACGTTGACGTATTTGTATGACTGTTTGATAACTGCCTAAAACCAAACGTTTTAAGGATCGAATAAGCATAACAAATTCTATACATTGATGATTTCCTCACAGGGAGTAAACTCAGACACAGGAAGCGATGGTACGATGAAGGCGCTCGCATCAGCTGCCAAGTTGGTACCGTACGACAGCGCTCTCTTCCTGGTCACCGACAAGGGAGCTGGTGATCCTCAGAGACTGCCGCTGGCGCTGAGGGCTCTGGTTGAGAAGAGGCTCAAGGTATGTATTCTGATGAGACGTGATAGTAACTTCTATTTACAAAAATACATTCTCCAGAATGGACCTGACTACCACCAGGACCAGCGCAAGAATAACCTGAGTCCGTCCGGATCCTCCTCATCCGTGCGGTCTATCCCGGTTGTGAACCCACACTGGTGTGTGGGGCCCAGGGTCCGCCTTTCTAATGTTCTTGGCCAACTTCAGGAATAACCTGAGGTCTGCAGGGATACTTCAGAAGTGTAGGCAGAACTCATAATGATTACAGCATGTCTGCAGAAACAATGCAATTAATGTTCTTCTGCCGATGCCGCCACTATAATAGGTAGTCACAGCAACTTGTAAAGTTTATCTGTTGTATGAAGGACTGGATGCAGGAAAAAATATGTTTTTTTAATATTGCTCGTCAAGATGATCTCATTCTCACTCCACCTGATGGAAAGCGGTCGTGAGGTCCAGATATGAGGCTGACAAGCCCAGTCATTCAAACAAATCACTGGGCTGGTCATCCTCACCTTGAAGGCCTGCAGAAATGCCTTTTCACGCCCAGCTTGAAGAACACAGGCCTATAAGAGGAAGGAAACACATGTGCTGGAAGGGCGTTCCACGTCTGAATGGTACGACAAAGAAACGAGTCACCGAACCTTTTAGTTCGAGCCAACAAATGATAGAGTATCCAACAGAAAATCTGCTATGAAAGCTGGTTTTCATGACACTCTTTTGAAAGTACTGACAGGGAGTGTCAAACCTAAATAATCGACACGTCATGCTTAGTAGGTTTCAATATACTAAGGTCCCTCCAGCCAGAAATAAAAATGTCAAATGTGTTAAATTAATTAACATCTTCTTCTACCAGAATAGTTTACACAAGAATTCACGAAATTTATTGATGTCTTAGTAGTGAATCCTCATTATCATTCAAATCTTTGGTGTAAATATTATAATCGCTAATCGAATGAATTTCATAAATGCTCATATACAGGTATTATTTCTCGGCAGGTCTACACAATATGGACAGACTCCAACAATCCATCGACAGAAGCAGAATCAGAACTGGGAGCGCTTCGAAACGTGTCTCTCCACACGCAGGGAGATGTTCTGCCATATTCTTTGCAAGTAATGGTAAGTGCACTGAAAATATTGACTGCAGAACGGTTTAAAGAGCAGCATCCTGTCCTTCTTGTTATTGTGTCAACAATAGCGTTGGACCAACTTGTTCGATCTACGTCTATCAGAGGTTGCTATCCTCCGATAGATCATGGACCATTCATTGGGGGACAAATACTCTTGTAGTCAGGATCAGTAACGACAAAGATTTACGGTGATAAGAGATATTCCAAGACCAGGCATTTTTATATGTCATAGGACCAATATTTAGCTACATTTACGGCATTTTTGGCACTTATCAGAACATTATCTTGTGCAGCAAATAGGGCACGTAGGCCGAAACACAGATGCTAGCAGCGTGATAGCAGAAGCCAATCAAATAGTGCAAAATGTTGTTCCTGTCAAGATTTAAGAGGAGGAGGAACTCATGGCGCTGGGAAGAACCAAATTTGCCACGCTTTTCGCACCATTAGTTTTTCTCAGCAACACCAAACTTCATCATCGACTGACTTAGGTCTGCTATGGCAAATAAGAGTCAGGAGGAGGCTTCCTGAAGGCGCGACTATAGATTGGCTTTCTTATAATGCATAAATGAAGCGTGGATTTTCAGATAGGGCTAGCAATAATGTCATCATTAATCACCACTAACACATGTTTAAATTCCAGGATATGGAAGGCAACAGCAACCTAGCCTCAGAGACAGAACTACACGAGTGGGATCCCATGGAAACCATGATCCAGTCCAGGAAAGGGAGAGTCAATACCCCGGTGGAACCTGAGAAATATGAGGTAAGATCACCATGTTCTTCACAAATACAATTTTATGGGGTGGTTAAGTTCAATGTCAAGTATGTTTCGGATTATTTAGGACTAGCTGTCCGTCAGCAGCTTTACTACCGTTAAATATAACCTAAAAAAAGTACAGCCTATGTCACGCGCTGATAATGTAGCTAAATATTGGTAAAATATTTTTTTTTTATCGGTCCAGTAATTTCGGAGCCTATTGAATGCAAACTAGCAAACAATCAAATATTTCCTCTTTATAATATTATTAAAACAACAACAAATACACAAGTAATGAAAACAAGTTCTGGCCAGAATCTCTTCTGGGTCAGGTTGGCTTTAGGTTCTCACCTGAGACCAACTTAAAGCTGGAGAGCTTGAGGCACCGAATGCAACGATGATTCTCGATTCGAGAACTCGAATCAACTTATATTGATTGCCAATCGGTGTTCTGAAAACTTGCTGATTGTTAGAATAAAAAAAATACTATAAGTAATCAAAAAGAAACCAAATCAGGTTTCCACTAATCGCAACCTTCTCACAAATATCACATTTCAAACGAATAAACTTCGTCGGAATTTACCCTTTCACCAGAGGTAATACGAGTACAATGCTACTGACAGACAAAAGACCTCAACCCTTTCATATCTCAGCTTCACAATATGAGAACTTAACGTTAAGTCTTGATTAAAAATCGAGGATTAATTACAGTTTACAGATAAGTTGCTGATAGCAAAAAATAATTTCGTACGTAACGAAATACACTATGAAAAAACTAGCAAATCGGGCGGTTTATATACTAATAATAAAAAAGAGGTAGTTTCTAACTTTGTTTGTTGGTAGGGGGTAAATTTTAGGAAAGACTGATCCGTACGTCTACCATAAATTGCCACCTTGAATTTACGTTATCGTTCGCGTAAAACATTTGAATTGGTATTTCGTACAGCGCCTCTGTTGAGTCGAAATGGAACTAAAAACGGTACCGTAACGTAACAATAGCATCTTGATACCGTTATTTAGTTCCATTACTATCCAGGAAGTGCATTAGCTATTTTTTAAGGCTGTATTTCAACGGGGGAAATAGTCCACGCAAATATGCACGAAAATTTTGTGCCGTGCTGGTGGCGGCACTTTAAAATAATACTTTCCATCGCCCCATCTCCTTCCCGTGGGTGTCGTAAAAGGCGACTAAGGGAGCCCTGCAGCAGACCATCTGCTCTTCAAGTGGGAGACATATTATATCGGCCGGTTGATGTTACCACTACCACCATGCAGTTGCGTAAAACCCGCCAAGTGGCTCTGACCTATCTCGGTCAGGTCGCGTTCCGGGATCAGCACTGCACTAACCGGTGCCAGGGCAGGCTTTCAAGGTGAGTATGGCCAGCTCAGTAATTGCTTTGTATTATTGTGCTTGTCATCCTCATATCTGGACCGGACCTAACGACTGCTTTCCATCAGGTGGAGTGCGGTCATCTTGACGGGCACTATAAAAATAAAAAAAATGTTCAAAGTATTATTGTAGGTTACCTAATTCATGTTTACTACTCAATTAGATAACGACTATTCGAGAGTGCTAAATACCTAGTATGGATAAAACTGTTTTTGAACTTCATCTTACTTTTCAAACTTTACAATCTCTTGACCATTTCCTCTCACTTTCAGACCCTCCTCGTTCGACGAGGCGGCGGGGAAGCTCTATCCCTCGGCGTCCCGGTGGAGAACGGAGTCACAGCTCTGAGGGTCTACATTGAAGGAGCTGCTGAGCATGCTGTTCTTTACCCTCCAAATGATGGTGAGTTCCTGCAGGTCAAGTTTTTTCGGTCTATATGTGAAGCTGTCCCGAAATCAACCCGGATAACCACCGACCACGTTGGGTTCTAATACCATTGGCGAAAAGTGAGCTTCTGAGTATCCCGTTAACCATGACGCCAGCAGTCACTTGTCTCTGAATGCTTCGTTTGAGATAGAGCCGTGACGGTATGTTATGTTAGGTGTTATTAAATATTCACTAGCGGCCCCGACATACTTCGTTCTGTCAAAAGTTATTGGCAAGACAGTCGTGAACATTTAGTATGGAAATTTTTTTTTGCATCTTTTTTCTTCAGTTTCCTGATGTTTTTAATACTTATTATCCTATTCCCGATTCAGACCCCCCACAAGGGGGGCCCGGGGAAATGAGTGAAATGGTCCACCACAAGCGGACCGATCACCCGGCTCACTGTCAGCGTCTCCCCAGTTGAAAATAAGAATAATATACTATTCCCGATGTAGACAAATCCAAAATACAAAAATCATAAAAATCGGTCCACCCGTTCTTGAGTTACAAGAAGTGTAACCACAGATCACCCCTATTGATCTGTGGGTGAAACTAACACGACTTTCTTTTATATATACATATAAATGATATGTACAATATAGTAAATGATCTCTTTTTTTTAATGAACTAAAATATCAGCTACGTACGATTACATCTTCAATTCTTCACAGTGTACTTTTATTATTAGACATCTCAACCCTCCAATATCGTTGCTTATTTCATTTCACCCTGTTAAAACCAACTTCATAAATTTACATGCTTTAATACCATGGTATTACTTCACCCAGGTACAAATAAGCGGTATTTTCCCACCTGACCCCAGCTGACATAATCAACAATAACGACCTTAGTCACTAACGAATGCCACACAAACTATAATAACAATACTTGACGACTATTTAACTGTCATATTAAAATATGTTTTTCCGCAAATCAGACTCACGTACGGATGTAATGCCAGTGATGATTGTCAGACATGCAAAAAATGTGGTCATATAGAAGTACTAACAGGATTTACAATACATTGTAATTAGGGGAATGCTAATCGTCAAAATGTTATTTATTTTTACATAAGCAAACTCGGACGTATAGAGAGATGTAATTATACTGGTTTCCCTGCTGTGAACATTTCTTTTTTATTTTTATTTTTTATTTTTTTTATTTTTTTTGACATTATTCCACACAGCGCCATCTAGCCCCAAAGTAAGCTAATTAAAGCTTGTGTTATGGGATACTAGACAACGGATAAACATACTTAAATACATTTTCTTTTGTAAATACATACTTATTATACATAGGAGACACCCAGACCAGTACAAACAGACATGTTCATGCACACAAATGTTTGTACTGTGCGGGGATCGAACCCGCGACCTCTGGTGTAGTAGCCAACTTCTTAACCATTACACCAGGTCGGTCGTCTAAACGTCGGTCGTTTAAATACACATTGTCTCAGACTTTCATGCCGGATATTTTAAGTAAAGAAACAACAATCTATCGGCCCGCTGGTAGAGCCACATTATGCTTGCTAACTGTGTTTTAATGATACATATCTGTTGTTTAGATATTTTTATTTGCACTACTTGTGCGTGGGTATTTGACGGTTTAGAAGTATTTAAAACAGCTCTATTATTATTATTATTTCCAACTGGGGGCGCTGACAGTGGGCCGGGTGATCGGTCCGCTTGTGGTGGGCCATTTCACCCAAACAGCTAGCATTCTGATTGATTAATCTTTTGCTTAACTTTGAATTTAGTTTTTGTTTTTTAAAAGAGTATTTCATTACTTTTTCTGAGTGTACCTACTCAGCACACAGTGTCTGCGAGTGGCCATTGATATTTTGAGTTTAAGTTAAAAGCAGGCAGAAAATTAAAACAATCATATGTTCGTTCATAGTACTTATACCAGCTATACCTAGTTTGAAGGATTAAACGCACCCTAAATGTTGTACGCGGTTGTCATCGAATTTGACCACGTTACAATGTATTTAAAATTTAAGTATGTATGAGTTTAAAATGAGATTATTAGAAGTACAATTTAGGCGGTCTTATCGCCACAGAGCGATCTCTTCCAGACAACCTTCAGCAGAGAGATTTAGAACGAACAACGAGTTTGTATTTTACTACTGCGTCAAAGAATAAATAAATGAATAAAGGTTACTATTTCAACCGATATTTCTTTTCAGGTGCTCAAATCGACCTGTTCAACATATCATCAGTGGCAGCCTTCTCCCCAGCATCTAAAACTGAGGGTCTGATGCCAAGAGACGTTTTACTCGTCTTCCCGGGAGCCAAAATAGAAAATGACATGTAAGTATGCAAATTTGATCATGGAATTTGTTTTATGTGACAAAAAGCGACTTAACCAGTAGGGCACGAAAACGTTTTCGTGCTTTGCTTAGTTTGGCGTTAAGTGGTAATGTTTGAAGATGTTCAGACATGATGACCATATTGTAAATAGTAATATTCAGAGGCCTGTACTGCAATTAAGTATGGGATCTCTTCCAGTGAATAGAAATGGAACTGACAATGACGTGGGACGATGTTAGACGCCTTTGGTTCAATCTTTGACTCCTGGTACCACAAGGATTTGTCTACTAGTACATAGGTGTGTTGTCTGGACATATTCACATTCATTACTGCTTCTTTGACTCTTTCTCTCGTTATTTTATTAGCAGACACAGTTATGGTTGGCTTCCAGACTGCCTGGTGCGAGTTGTACAAAGAGGTTTGAATGACTTCAGTATAGCGTTTCGCGAGCACGAAACGCAAAATTGTTCGGCATCGACTCAGCGCGGTCATAAGCCCGCCATACACGGACAGCTGGAAGCAGCTAGTATCGACAGCTTCGAGCTGCGACTGCATAGTAAACTACAGTATTCTACCTACACATATACACGTAACCGCTCGAGCTGTTGTAACTGCTTTTGGCGGTTGGCAGCACAAGCAGTCGCCAAGCATACACTGACTGCTCGAGCTGTCAACTGCTCTCGCCTCCGCCCGCGCTCTCAATTCCACGTCGCAGCTTTCTGCCCGTAGGTCTTGTATTGTTTCTTGAGCAAAATGACCGAGCGAATACCAACAGATTCAGCAGTTATCAATGGCAGCTTCAAGCTGTTGACTATGACTGCAAGAACGGTCCGTGTATGTTGATCACTGGCTAACTGCTCGAGCTGTCCGTGTATGGCGGGCCTTAATGTGCGCCACCTAGCGGACCGCTCGGAAAACGCGATGGTGAAGTCATTCTAATCTCGTGCAGCTCGCAGTAGGCACATTTTTAAAAATTTCATCGAGCACGCACTTCCCAAATAGAAAATCCATTTGACGTAAAAGTGAACGCTGATTGAAAGCCATCTCTTTTTAGGCTATCAGTGATCCCCGCCACTCCTGAAAACTCTGACGCATCAATGGTCGGAGTGTGGCACCTGAGCGTGCGCTGCTTCACGTGCGACTACCGGCTGCGCGTGGGCGCGCGCGCGCCGCTGCAGTTCCGCGCGGAGGAGCAGGCGCCGGGTGAGTGCTATCTTGTCACTATTATTTTGTAACTGGTATTTAGTGACTAGTATTTTGTCACTAGGATTTTGTGACTAGTATTTTGTCACTAGGATTTAGTGACTAGTATTTTGCCAATATAGTTATTAGGATTTCGTCACTGGTATTTTGTCACTAGGATTCAGTGACTAGTATTTCGTCACTAGAATTTCATGACTATTATTCTGTCACTAGAACTTAGTTACTAGTATTTTCATACTATTATTTTGTCACTAGTATTTACTGACTAGTATTTTGTCACTGGTAGCAGCGACTAGTATTTAATGTTAACCAGCTGCGCGTGAGCGCGCGCGCTTTACTGCAGTTCCATGTAGAGGAGCAGGCATCTGAAGAGTGACAAACGCAAAGACAAACCTAACCCATTTTTTTGACTTTATCCCAAACGGGGTAGTCAGAGGCAAGTGACTTTTGCCTCAATGGCGAACGGAACACTCAGAAGCCCACCCAAAGTTATAAGAACTTAACGTAGAATTGATTTGTTTTTTTCGATGTTTTCCATCACCGGAGATTTGAACTATATTTGAACTCGGGACCACACGATCAACAATCTGGGTTGGGGTGCTTAACTCCTCGGTCAGGACGCTCTCTGCTACGGTTATAATTGTCATATTATTTTGGTTTCTTAGCAGAACCTGTAGCATGATTTGCCAGCTTCCTGGAAAATCTTACGCAACAAGTGGAACAAATGTGTAGCTGTGGCACGCGGCGATGGGAACGGAATGAGCTAAATGAGGTTGTGCCACAGGGGTCGATTTTAGGTTCAATCCTTTTTATTCTGAACAGAAGTGATGTTGTGGGCAGCATTCATCATTGTAGATACTACATGTATGCAGATGATTTGCAAATTTACCTTTCATTCAGTCCCGAAAATGCATTACTATTATTAGTAGCAGTAGAAAGGTTTAAAGAGGATTTAAACAGAGTTCATTCTTAAGCTGATTTTAATGGGTAAGTGTTGGTAATCCACACAACTGAGTTTTAAATTAAATGTTGGGTTCACAGAAGATTTTTTTGTAATGGAAGAAAAAACTCATCCAATTGTAAAGATTAGACAGCAGCTAATTGGAGAGGATCTGGACTGTGTACTGTTTTGAACGAAAAACAAATGCAACGTGCAAGTCATACCTTTTATGCCTTGTAACATGTTTTTTTGCTGGCGACTACGTATAAAAAATAACAATAAGTAAAATAGTGACGTTATTTTAGGTCGATAAATTAATTAATGTTATTTACCATGATCGCGTTGGAATAAAAACTAATTGACCGATAATGAACAGCTGATATGATGAAGGTCAACAACCTCAAAAGCATTGCCTTAAAACGTCCTATACAGCTGATAATCAGCGTTGATTGATGCGCCTTGATGACCTAACGGTCAAAAAGGATACAAAATATTAATACAATTTTGAATTATTTATAAAAAACCTGTTTGTAATATTCAATATGATAAATATGTGCCGCACAACATACGACTTCTCATGGTCTCGAAGTAAGAAAATCCCTGTGTTACGAGGTACCAGACAAGGAATTAAGCTAGGGGCGTCTCCCACACACCCAATCCCGAGTCAAGTTAGAAAAGATCTTTACTGTATTGAGACGAGGCGAGAAACCGTGCTACAGCGCAATACGCCAATCCTGTCGTCATTTCAATTTCATTACTAATTCAAGTGCCTTTGTCATGTCATATTTTGCCATTCGGTGTGCTAATTTACGAAGTTTTTAAAAAGTTAAGCTATAGTCTAGCTAGATTATGCTAAGCAAAATCTAGTCTTGTACTAGTTTAGAGTGATAAATCTTAAATTTAAACCAGAGCTATCGCAAAAACTTTACAGCGCAGTTCAACAACCGATTTAATATGTTACAAGAAGCATACATATTTATTAATGCACAAAAAATATGATGTATTGGTAACTAACTCCTTAGCGACGGAGAGCAGTTCGGCTCCAAATCCTGGTTTTAAATCTCGAATCCGGAAAGCGTATTCTGGGATTTTCCGAAACATTGCGTAGCGAAGGTGTGATGAAAAATAAATGAATAGATTTAGACTACATCCGGGCCGCTAACAGACCTAACGAATTTGTCTGGTGTAAAGTAAAGTAAAAGTAATTAGCCTATATACTGTCCCACTGCTTGGCAAAGGCCTCCATCATTGAAATCAAGTCATCGCTACAATGGATGGCTATTGGCTTAATCACCACGCTTGCCAAATGCGGGTTGGTGACCACAAACCCGGGCTATGTTTCGAAAAATCCGAAAACACAATTTGCTCGACCTGAGAATTGAACCCTCCGGGATTCGAGGCCAGCTCTGAAAACACGAAGGCGTTATTTTACGTAATTTAAGTCAACGTTGTTTCATCAATGCTATAAGGCAAACCCTTTTATCACCCGAAACAATAAAAATGAATTTCGACTAAGATGAAACTAGCTCTTAACCGCGCCCTAACCACTGTGCTGAACGGGTTGTCATGATTAGGATAATGGTTTATTATGACCATCAATTGTAGCGATATGGCTCGATTTAAATTATAGAAGCCTTTATAAAGCTTTGCTGGGCTCCCACTGCTGGGAATAGTATGTGGATTAATAACTGGACAGAAGCTTGATGTAGTTAAACTTAAAATTTGCATACGTTAAAAAAAAATACAGCAAACCCACAATCATTTGTAAGTGAACCATTTAGTACTTTACATGGAACAAAAAGTCATTAATTTGCCATAAGATGTAAAAAGCCGGATACACACCCGACAGATCTAATTTGAGATAACGGAATAATTAGTAGCGTAAAAACTTACGGGTGATTTTTATTTTACCATAAAACAGTAGCAGCAAAAAAAATAATTATGTTGTATATTCCTTAATTTTTTCCCAAAAACAAAATAAAAACCTAAAAACGATAGATTTTAAATCCAAGAGTATGGTTTTGAGTTAGCACTTGAAACAAATTGTACACAAGTTATCAAACTGCCACATTACCTATTGCCTTTATTTAAATGTATTTCCCATAATATTGAAGAATTATTAGAATCTGCTGATGTTATTTAAGCCCAATTCCATACCAATCAAAAATTAGGTCCCTGGTTAATCACCTTCAAACAGCGAAACAATATTTATAATCGAAAACCGATTGAGTAGCACAAAAACCTGAATGATTGTTAACCAAATAAACACAAGGAAAAATACACAACCGCCGAATTTAATGGAATATCCGAAATAATATTGAATCAGGCTCTCCCGCAAAAAGTTCGATACAAAAAGTTTTAGTAAAGCCCTTTATACATGACGCTATTTAGTTTATATAGAGAACATCACTTTCCTTTCTACCTTCACATCAATAAGACTGGTGTTTTGACTTATGACTTCATCTGACGTCATATTTTTGTAAACTATGCTAATAATTACACGAAGACGACAGAAAGCGAAAAATTATAAATGTTAAATTATTGTGAAATATTGAGTATTCAAAAGGTATACTATACTAAACCTTGATAAAAACAAGTTTATGTGTATAGTATATTTACAATTTTAAATACTGGCAAATACATTTAAACATACAAGAATGAGGAACTACACAACAAAATCGCATGCAGTTAAATGATGTTCAAAGCAGATTTAGGCAGTTTTTTCTAACAAAACTTGACGCTGAATATGAATGAGAAATCAGGTATCAAGTAGCAACATGTGAAACCGGCTTAAATCAAAAAAAGTTAACATAAAAACCTATGTTAACACAGGTGGTTATTTCATTCACACGTCGACAGCCGAAAAAAAATATAATGGCGATGGTGATGAATAAAAAACAAATCGATGGATGTGAAAAAACATGCACACGTCAAAATACAGGATAAATAGTTTGTAACAAAAAATACAGGAGATACAGCACTTTGTTACAATTACATTCTAAATTTATTACTGCCTAATTCACTATGACAGCGGGCCTTATTACAATCGCTTATATCCAGTTAAGAGGGGTTTGCTTTTTGCGTTTGGGGTAGATCGTAAACGTCACATTTTTTTAAGGTTTTCGTGATTATTTAGCTCAATTCAAATTAAGTATAAATTATCTCTCTATTATTAAAAGCACCTTTCAATTTCATAATTATAATTTCAACTGTGTACAGTATTTTTTTAAGTATCTTAAAAAAAAAAGGGTTTTTATTCAATTTAGCAAATAGTTGGCGACTACTTAATTTTATACAATTCAATGTATTTGAAATAGTATTACGCACACAATAATAGAGTATAAATTTAAGTTTTATTTCAATTCAATGAAATAATCTCGAAATGCAACGTTTTCAATCCACCCACAGCTAACGCTCTTAAGTCCATTTCCTAAACAATTAATTTCAGTTAATATCTAGCCTAGAAGTGGCGTCAGTGCCAGGTAACAGCTGACTGGCTGGAAATGAAAGAATATATAACGAAATTGCTCGCTACGCTCAATTTAGGGAATGAACTTGACAAGTTATAAGGGATTGTAATAAGGGCCCTGGAACGTAAAAGACTAATCACAGTACCTAAGATACTGTTTAGAAGTAAGCGGATAAAAAGAGGGAATTTTTGGAAGTTCTACTCAGAAAGTGATGGATGCGGTATAAAATTGGTCCTTAGGTTAAGCCGCGGGCAAAAGCTAGAGGGGCATTGGGAGACTTGCCACATGCTAAAAAGCCTATATACGTGTGGAACTTTTAGTGATATCCCGAGTGGAGATCGCATCTCGGCAAAAGTAGTGTAGGGCGCCCTCTGGCTAGGGAAGCGAAGTCTTGCAAAAGGCTGCTAGGAGTAAGTGATAGGGTATGAAACTAAAGGACACATAACAGTCTATTGTTTTCCGTAGTCATTTAATTTTATAAGACAGTGCTGTATCTTCCCGCCAAAAAATAAAAACCTAACCTCAAAATCGATGACAGCAGCACCAAGATGGCGTCGTACTCTTTCCAGGCCAAGGACAGTTGCGGTCATCTCGTACCAAAATCTTCTGACATTTAATGTCGATAGTTTATATGACATCATAACTTGTTTTTTTAACGTAGCTGTTACGTTATGTGGACATTAGTGATGCAAACGTAGTATATCACTACGAATATTCTGATTTTTGCGCAAAAACTCTCATCTTGAGGTTGCATGGCACTGAATTCTCTTTACATTTCTGTGTTTAGAGGATTTTTTCATGTCAACTCTGATAATGTTACGTGAAGAATAATCATTTTTTGAATTATGAATCGCCTTCCTTGCGTGTTATTTTGTATCATTCCGTATATTAAAAAAAACTATACATGTCACTATATGTTTTAATACGTCTGATGCAGACTTGACAGCTTTAGGGTGGTCAGTAATGAATGAATGAATGGATAGATGAATGATAGATAATAAACGTTTTTATCTGTCTATCTACATTCTATATGTACATTTGGTGAATCAGCATCAATTAAGCATAATAAGCAATTATTTCTAAAATTAACTTCTAAAATTTCATAGCTTTTTTTACACATCGATTTATTCATCCCATCACTACAGAAAAACGCTTTCGTAATAGTATCATTATAGTTTGCGTGTAAAAACTAGAGGAAACGATTTAGTGAGACAACATCCGAAGAATAGTTATTGCCATAACGACCAGTTAATAAGCCTACTTGTGCGTGACATTCAAGCCATTTTTTATTTACCCTTCTACATTTATTTTCAACGGTTTTAAATATTTATGGTGTCTAACTTCTTTTTGAAACCTGATCATTAATATTAAATCTGACGTTTGGGATAGTAAAATAAACTAAAATTGAGGTCTTTTTAGTAAAACCTTCGAATGATTTTGTAAAAAACCTGACTTCCTGAATCCGTTGTTTTAAATAGCATGATTAGAATACATATTTTTAAAATACGACATGTTTCGAGCACTGAACTAAACTTTCAACACTTTACAACTCACTGGCAGCTAAAAACGCAATAAAAAACCAAGTTCCAAGAATAAGAGAGTAAAAAACCGTATTAAAACACAAATACACACTCCGAACAATATTTCCGAGTTCAACCAATAAACTGACGCGTGCAATCGCGTTAAGAACTAAAGTTCAAATACTTATCTTTAATTTCATTGACGATTGTAGGTTATGTTGTTTTATCTCAGCTATATCATTAATCGTGTACTACTTCCTACTAGGATCGTCGTCCACATATAGCTTACCGATTACAATGCGATTTTTATAGGATAAGTACGCTTAGTCTTCATATAAATTTTCCTTAAATGTTTCATTATTTCATCATTTTCTTATTCTGGTTCAAATCTTTTTTGAACACGTAGTTTTTTTAACTATTATCATTCGCACTGCCTGTAATGTGTCCGTTTGACCGTTTGTCCGTGTGGTTGACTGGTAAAAAATGCCTCTAGGCATTGAGTCCGCCATTTGTACTCTAAATTCTGTGCAAATAAGAATAAATAAATAGGAGACGACCCTGGCTTAAGTCCCTGTAGTAAGGATAATAAATATCATTGTGTTACGAGGCACCAGACAGGGATTCAAGCCAGGGGCGTCTTTCAGCACACCCAGACAATTCAGAAAAGTTCGTATTCTGAACTGACCCGACCGGGGATCGAACCCGGTACACCACGCTAGTCGAGGCGTGCTACAGCTCACTACGCCAACCGTGTCGTGTCAAAAGACTCGTTTAGGCTTGTAATTGTAACATTGCTTCCATTTTCACACTGATTTGCCTACTTTAGTGCTAATCGAGGAATCAACAACCTCAAATATCTTTATTTTTCATAAACATTTTAATAATAGACGCCTCCCTACTTGATAGATAGATAGATAGAGCATTCTAGAAGTACGAGTAAGTTCTGGGAGAAAAATCCAATTGTAGAACATAATAATATTATGTTATTCGCTTAGCTTGAACACTGGACGCGCAGTGTTTCATAATCGACTACTGACTAATTCATATAAAGTTATACGCCACACACCAATAAACAATGTTGACATAGATAACAATGATAAGTGTAAGGTTAGAATTGCCTCCTTGTTTGTGCTTAATAGTAACACCCAGACTCAAAACAAACACTCAAGTCCTTAACTTAAAATTTCAATCTGAGGCCCGTATTCTAGAACCAAATCTGTACTTGAGTATAGATCTGAGTGTCGTTTTTGTATGAACTGACGTTTCGAAATCTCTACTCAAGCACTGATCTGTGCTTGAGTACGATTCTAGAATACGGGCCTTGAGTGTGGATTTAATTTACCTTTGGGGCTATATGGAGAGTGTTACGAGGTACCTGACAGGGAAATAAGCCAGGAACGTCTCCCAGCTCATCCAGACTTGAGTCAATTTAAAAAAGATGGTTTCCTGAATTGACCCGGCCGGTGATCGGACGCGGTACAGAGGGGAGTACGCAAGTCAAAGCGAGAAACCGTGCTTCAGCGCACTATGCCAACTGTGTCTTCAAAAGTGTAGTACGAGTGAAGTTCTTTTATTAAAGGCCGATTTTTCAATCCTCAGATAATGAAATTTATCTGTAGAATAAAGTTTATTCGAAGGTTAACAGGATTTTTAATTTTTCAATGTTCAGATAGATGTTATCTGTTAAATAAAGCCGCTAACTGAGGAATAAAGTTATCTGCTTCTTGAGGGGCTGGATAATATTTATCTATGCGTTTTCTTGGACATTCTGAGGTAATGTGGCGTGTCATCTGAGATTATTTTAATTTTGCTTGGTGCCTATATTATAGTAATTCTCACGCACACACATTCTAATGGATATTTTTGACAAATGGACGACGCAAAGATTGAGGAGGAAAGGCAGATACTTAACTATAAACGCTGAGCCCAATAGAAAAGATCGAGTCGTAAAAGAGAGACCTAATAGTTTTAGTACATGGAAAATGAGTTTTGGAGTTTATTATAATCACAACCTTTTTACCACAACTTGAGACAGCAAAAAAGTTAGGTGGTTTTTCTTATACGTCAGTGTCAATTTGTCAAACATCAACTTTTGTCTTGTTTCAATCTAACATTGCAATGATTGTATAAGTTCATCTCGCTTGTGCATATCAGTCTGAAGTAAGTACATAGACAACCGATAGATAGCTATTCTTTGGATAAAAGACGATTCATTTTTTTTTATATCTATTCGCTAGATAAACAGCCAGTTAATTTTATGCTTCAGTTAGCTATCTAGGAACTAAACTAACAATTGGAAAATCGGCCCTAAAAGAAATAACTACAGGCCTACCCGCTATTTTACAGCAGGCGTCTTTGAAGATCACGTTTAGACGTGGCGTCACGAAGACGAGTCAATAGGAAACATTAACCAAGGCAGGGTTAGGAGGTTATCATGACTTACGATAAAGAGAAGCATTTAGCATTTGGATTAGGAATAACTAATGTAGCATTTAGGATTAGGAATAATAATAACTAATAAACATTATGTTTCCTTGGTTTATCATTCTTCAAAACCAAACGGTTTTGAAGAATGATCTTAGTCATAGTAAAAGGATAGAAGTAGGTTGTCTTTATACATACGCCCCGACCGCGGTTTATATATGAGCGCGCCCGTACTATGCCCGTTCCTACGCACGTCGCACGCACACACTGATAAAATTTAAGGGTGATATAGGGTAAGACAGTCGTGGCTGTGCCGTGCGTTGGTAATGCTGCGCACATCGACGCAACGCTGAGCTGCCGCTTGGAATTTTTGTATCGTGTGCGTGTACGACGTTCGTCCTATAATCGAGCTCAAAAATTGCTACAAAATAGTATGCGTAAATAGGTATACATTGTAGTGTTTAGGGGTGACTTAATAACAACTCATGAAATCCAAAATTGTCTTTCTACACATTACCTACCGGATAAGAACGGTGAGTACCTAAGTACCTAACTTAACTAAGATTCATAATATTGTGTTTAATCGGATACAGATAGATTGATTGTTCAGAGATTGACGCAGCATTTTTGACGACGGAATATAAACTACATGCAGCAGCCCTGCGTGTTTAGGCTATTATCTCTCGCTCGGGGCCCGAGTCGGCTTACTTCTCTCTCCTTTTACTATGTCTTAGGTCCAATCGTCAACGTCTCGGTTGTTTACTTTCTATTTGCATAATAATTTAAACCATAAAATTTATTGGCATATGGTAATTCATATTTACTAATGATACCTATGAATTTATATATAATAATAATAATAATAATATAATTTATATGAAATTTGCTATACCTTCTGGGTAACTAGGTTCTAAGTTCATTCTATAGTTATATCTACCACCTGTATAATGTAATACACCTAGTAAGCAAATGTGAATAAATAAATAAATAAATAAATAAATGAAAAAAATATTAGCCGTAACAACGTTTAGCATAATTTATTTAATCATAAATTTTGTAAAATAGGCACTAAAGGCAAGGGGCCACCCCCGCCGCACGTAAACCTACTTTGTAACTATACGTGTACTTTTAATGATTATGCCTAAATATTGTAGTCTTAATGTGCATAAAATCTATTATGCTAAAGTTATGGTATGCGAAAAACCGAAATTCGTTATGCCAAACTATTTTATGTATAAATACATTATGTCAACGAAAGGGACTAGTCTCATCGGCTTTAGGACAAATTTGCCTTTACGATTTGTTTTTAGGAGTAGATCAGAAGTACTGTTCACATTGCAATTAGTGTTGCCGAAAATGGCCCATATTAGATAAATAGACAGATAGGCCAAATGTTCCGTGAACTACTTGCAAAAAGCAATCAACTTTAATATTGTTTAATCCTACAGCTGCTTATCCAACAGAGATAATATGCTATGCTACATTGCTGTGGATGCGTTTGATATCCACCAATCACATTAATTAATTGGTCCACATAGCATAGCACTGATGGAAACGGGTTCTACTTAACTATGTTTTTAATATGGCACTTGACATATCACATGGTTGCGTGCTATGGACTATACGCATAGTTAGTCAAGCGTATGGCGTAGATTTAATTAGTGTATTTTTTCTTTTGCAGACGTACTCAAATTCAGAATAACGGGGCCAGTAGCGAGCGTGCGGGAGTCAGTCCTGGTTGATGAGTATGGAATGGAGCTGGCAAAACTACCTTACAGGTGAAATCCGATATTCTATCAGTAACTTTAACTAGATTTAGCAAAACCAACAAAAAACATTCTCCATTTGGCGCCTTTTTTATTATTTATTGCCTGCGATGTTGCCTATCCTGGGCAAATGTCTACCTATCCTTTTTCACTCGAAACAGTCCAGAGCTACGATAGTCTAATCCCCGAATTCCGAAACGCAAATCAAATTTTAGGAGCCTTCAAAATAATGCTGTCCTGTCTAATTGTGTCAACGGAAATGAAAGGGACAGGTACAAATGTAAGGTATGCACCACTTTCTTTGTTTTTTCAGAATTTGGGCGGTAGACGGACTAAAGCGGGCAGAAGCTGGTTAAATAATAAAACCACATTGTTTCAGCTACCCCCCAATGACCCGAGACCCGGAAGAGAACGCCGACAACCCAGCAATAGAGCTGGAAGCTGACGTGAAGCTGCCTGATGTCAAGGGCTCCAGGGTTTACGCGAAGATTGTTGGCAGAGATATCAAAGGTAAAGTCATACCAATAGTTTGTTAGAAAAATAGAGTTGAAGCATAAAATTGACTTTGACGACCGACTTGGTGTAATGGTTAAGAAGTTGGCTACTACACCAGAGGTCGCGGGTACGATCCCCGCACAGTACAAACATTTGTGTGCATGAACATGTCTGTTTGTACTGGTCTGGGTGTCTCCTATGTATAATAATAATGTATTTACAAAAAAAATGTATTTAAGTATGTTTATCCGTTGTCTAGTATCCCATAACACAAGCTTTAATTAGCTTACTTTGGGGCTAGATGGCGCTGTGTGGAATAATGTCCAGGGATATTTATTTATTTATTTATTTAAAATAAAGAGTTTACAGAAGGACTGCTCGCACTTTTTTCCTAATCTTGCGTGAACCACCTAGTCTTATCACTATATTCGCCCTGATTTTTTTAAATAAAGTAGGTAGGTTATACCTACTTGACAGAACAGTCCAAAAACAAAATTCACCATTATGAAAAATTGCACTAAGTTCGACAAAAACAAAAACACTCGCGACAAGTCCCTTTCCCAAAACTACAGAGATATTTTAGTGGCCCCAAACAACCAACCTCTCGGTTATGCAGAAAGGCACACTATTCCTAGCACACCGTGAAGTGTACCAGGGACCATCTGCGGTAGGTCCTGCCGCCACAAAGCACAGTGCATTACACATTATGGTACTCATAGGCGAGTAGCCCGTGGCATTACCCACTCCCACTTATCCAGAATGATACCGGAGCAGTTATAGTCGCCACCACGCGCATCCAAAGAATGCTAGCGGCTTCAATCCCCGCTGGGGACGTCAGAGAAGCCAACTACCATTTCTCCAGAATGGTGCCGGAGCTGTGTAGCACGCTCACATCTCAATGCACTGCCGTACATCTACCCTTAGCTACAGCAGGATGGCCGGATAGGCAATCTAGCGGATATCCATCTCCTTGCTATCCAGGCAAGTACCGGAGGAGCAGCAGGCCGCTCACAAACCAAAGGGTTCCTCACTAACCCCGCATCTAAACACTTAGCGGCCCAACGCCCTAGACCAGTGAATTTAGATACTCGTTGCGCGTGCGGAGGGACGCTCGGTACACACTACCGAGCAGACGAACATGCCCCACCTCTGCAACTAACCACATTCCACCACGAATCCAACTCCAAGTTGGGGCCCTCCAAGGCAGTGCTGGGACCCCTCAACACCCGTGGTACCCTGATCCTAACAGCCAGACCCGTAGTTCCGGCTGCGAAAACCCTACCTACCCAGGTGAAGTAGATAGGGACCCACACAAACACAGGGAAACACTCGCGACAGTGCGAGTTGACACTGAAACTCACTGGTATCGCCTGTAAACTCACTGTGTCTGTGAGCGGATCAAAATGGCCGGTTTGTTCTAAGCGGACTATCTGTCAGAGACGCCGCGCCGCATGCGTAATTTGTGGTTAAGCTAAGATGAAATTCGTTAAATGTTAGGACAAGAACAGGACCCATTAGAACACAAGGCAGTTGGGGAGACGAACTTTATATTTTTAACTGGACATGTCTGAATCAAGACTAAACTGAATGGATAGCAATCGTCGTCAGAGCAATTGACGTACATTGGCTTCTTGGGCTCTTCATTGGCTCACGTTGAGGATATTCCAGCCAGACTAAGGAGTACTAAGCGATACAGCTAAGGAGTGGTACTTGCTGCCTGTGCGCACGTTGTTGTTTTCCAACCCTTACGGGTTTTTTCAAGAGAAAAATGCTTAGGTATTTACTGGGCAGACATAAAGTATCATAAAAACATCGTCATTCGTCACTTACCAAGGTGCGAGAATTATGATCAAATCAAATCACTAACAGTTCAGGTGCCTAAAGTTCTAGCAGAAAAAATACTTCCGAACTTGACCAAATAACTTATTTTACAGGGGAACCATTCGTCCGCCTGGCCGGCCCTTTAGTCCACCAATCGGAGGTGCGAATGGGCAGATCGGCAGCCATAGTCTTCCCAGACTCCAGGAACGACCTGGAGATAGCTGAGGAGATGGACTCCAAGGCCTACAACGCGAGACTGGAGTACAATGATAGTAACGTGCTGCCTTTTAGCAGGGCTGTTTCGCAGGTGAGAAATTCAGACTGACTGCGAGAAGATGACTACGAGGGTATTATCTGCGACACTTCGTAACGCATGTTATTGCTATAATTTAAATTGGCATACCTCATGTTTCATAAAACCTAAAAGCATGATATTGTTAGCCATAAATTTCAAAACGCATTCTAATCCTTATATTGCATAAAAAGGTATAATTATGATTATACTTTTATAATTATGCAATATTAGATGATTTAGCATACTACCAAAGGCATAACATAAAAAAGCATTATAGGATAAAAAAATGTTTTTGATTTTGTTAAAAGCATTTTAAAAATATTAAAAAATAACCATTTATTCATTTTATCATCATCATTCGGATATTTTCTGATATTTACCAATTTCTTCTCAGATTGTCAACCAACGTGGTTCTTTACTGACATCAGTTCAAATCGGACTGAGTTCGAGATTGTACGGCGCTCCGGGAGATAATATGCAGGTAACATTTATACAATCTTAACCACGAGAAATAAAACGCGTTTGAATTAATAACATAGGAAAGACAAATATGTATTAGTAAAAATTTATGAAAATACATACATATTTTGACTAGAGTTAAGAGCTTTCAGAGTCAGCTCATGCTGTCAAGGCATTTGCCGTAAAACCCCATAACACACCATTATCATTCTAAAAAAGATATATAGATGTTGATCGATCACCGTCTAAAATTCACTAAATTTCAGATCGAGTGTCGATTTATGTGCATTTATTGTGTAAAGATCAGGTTCAGATTTTTGGATTTATTCACAGCTCCATTTCCAAGTGAGCAACTTCAGGGAGCAAAGCGTAAACTTTCGCTTTGGGGCCGTCGGGGAATTGAGATTCTTGCAAGGAATTACCCCTCTACAGTGAGTTTTTAAATCAATTATTCCTTACAGATTACAGATCGCGTCATGTAAAAAGAGCTCTAGGCGACAGTGGAGGGGGGATGGTTCTGCGCACGGGTACAGTGTGAAGGGGGCGTTTCATACCACCAATTTGCCAAATACTCACTGCGCAGGTCTTGGCCAGGGCTCTTTTTAAATGACGGGAACTTTACTTCACGAATAGCGTACCAACATCGTGTAGGGATATTCTCAGGCCATCAATCAGGTTACAGATTTTCTATACTTCTATAGTAATATTATGAAGAGAAAAGATTTGATCGTTGAATGAATAGGCTCCGAAACTACTGGACTTGACGGGAGGAAGAATCCACGCCGGCGTAGCCGCTGACGGACAGTTATAGCTAAACCGTATAATTGAGTCCTCGCCTGCAAAACACCTTGCCTGCCGCCCGCACCTCCCCCGGCCCCCTCGCGCCCCTTTTTCCAACAGGCGAGGACTTAATTAAGCGGTCTAACGGTCTGATATAGTTCAAACCACTAAACGGCAGTTAAAAGGGGCATGGATAAACCCATACAGTTGGCGTATTGCTGACGTTGACTTCGACAAATTTTGCCACCAGCAAGTATTTAAAAATATATATATATTGTGGTTAACTCAAGTGTTTACCATACTAAAACCAGAACTAACATTGAAGGTGGTTTTTATATAAGATAACAAAATGGCACATTTGGTCTCATTGCTAAAAAGCAATTTGCTTCTTTTCTGCCAACCCTGTTTTATGGACAACACTATTTTTTAAGCTGGTACTAACGTCACGAAGAAATATCGCCAAAACATCACACAGACGTGCATCGCAAGATAGGACCAGCAGAATTAATAATGTGATTCGCTTCCAGACAAACCGTACCATCTGGACAGACAGTCAATGTCATCGTCAACGTCCTCATCACAGCCACAGCCCAACCTGGGGCAAGAGATCTCATCACCTTCACTGCTTATGGTAAGTGATAGAAACAAAATGTTCGCTATCTTGTTCTGAACCATCATCACATAGAAGACAACTGGTTCTAACAAAACAGTAGAGTAAGGCTGTCTGTCCACCGCAGCGGAGCGAGGCAGCGGAGCGAGGCAGCGGAGCGGAGTCTTGGCAGTTTTCGACGAATAGGATTGAAGGCAGGCCTGCCTCAAAGCAATCAAATTGGTTGAAACTTGCCAAAAAGTTTCCAACACACAATGTGATTAAAAAACAAAAGCAAGTAAAAAAGTGACTAATTAATATTATGCTATGGTACTCAAAGAAGATTCAAGATACTCAAAGTGTTTCGTGCAGAGCTATGGACTGTGTTAATTTACGATGTTGAACCAAAATGAAGGACTTCATAGAAGGAGAAAAAAGTAGTAGGGCGCAAAGAATTTTGGAATAAAGAATTTTTGGCTGCTTTCCAAGCAAATGAAGTTTCATTTTGAAAATCCATCGGTAGTATTAGGTAGGCTAATGTTTCTGCTGATAATTTTAGTGATGAAATGTATAAAACATTACAACATCATTTTGGATTTGCAGTTAGAAGGCATATGTTCAGCTTTGGACATCTTTTCTGCTAATGATATTGACCCAATATGAAGCTACATTATCAGGGAGTGACATATGCTATATTTAATTTTGATTGAACAAAACATTCAGTGAAAAATAAAAGTATATGTAAATCAAGTCAGAGAAACGCGGGCGAGATGTGCTGCTTTATCAACGCCGCGACGTGCAAATTACTTTTGACAGAACGAAGTCTGTCGAGGCAGCTGATTAAAATATAAGTCATTTATAGAGAAACTTTCAAAATGAAGATTTTGCTTAATTTCATCCACAGCCAGGTCATATTCATCAAAGAAAGTCTTTTCAGCAGGCCTAGACCAAGTCTCCATCTCAGCCTACGTTTACGTGACCAACACTGGAGAGAATATGCTGGACCAGCGTCCCCCGGACGTGACGCACAACTTCCAGGGCTCCTGCTTCGGCAGAATGGGCGACGATTGTGCTCAGCACGTATGGTCTGCTACTATCATCGCCAGGGATACTCAAAGTGGTAAGAATTGGAATTGTGAAACTATAGGGCTTAATTTCATTCATCATTGTTTAAAGTGATAATCTGAGGATTAGAAACTAGGTCTCCTTCTGAAGGCATCTTATGAACAAGCAATATTGACCACCAGTACCAGCCAGACTGGATTGGGTCAGCTCATAGTAGGCACTAGAAACTAACGGTCTTTCGGCCAAATGCAATGCGGTTTATAAGTGCAACGTTTTTTTATCAAAGGAATACCTCAATCTTCTAGCTCTACATTTTCAGTCAGCATTATGTTTAAGCCTAAGCCCTCTTTATTCAATTTTATTGTAAGACTTGGTAGTCATTCAATCACTATCACCCCTGTTGGTTAGTGCCGATGTGGTATGTCATTATGATGGTAAATGTCTGTCTACCTAGTAGCTTCCACCTATACACTCTTGTTTGAAGATAATAAAGATAGTAATGGTTTCGAAACACATGCGCTGGCATCGAATTCCACTTAGAGATAGGAAACATTTAATGTAAATTAAGCATGTAATTTAAGGAAATCGATACGTATAAAGAAAAAAGGTGGTACATTGCTGTTCCCATCAAAGCACCGGCCAAACCGTGAATGACTGGAATACCCAAGACTTGGGGGTGGACGTGGAAAGCCAATCTAATCAAATAATGCTACGACCTCAACAAACTCAGTGTAATAGTATCTACACACTCAAACCTCAATAATAGCCATGGAAATTACTAAACAGCTTCTTCCTTCCCCAGGTATTCTGCGCATAATCTCCTCCCCACCCGGCATCACTTACGACAGCAACTTCATAGCTGGCTCTCGTGAGGAAGTGGTGGCCACATACAGAGCCACTTGCTGCGCTCCAAGAGTCCTGGTGTCCGCTGTGGACGCCATGGGGAATACCAACAGCTACTTGGTGGATATATCTAGTGAGTATACGTTGACGATTTTGTCTGAACACTTCATGAAAATCTGTGTGTTGTGGTTAATGAATAGAGAATACATGAGCATAGTAAGTTCAAATGAATACCAATAGGAAACCATAAAAACAATGTTAATACTTGTAATTTTTAAAACCAATAGGAAACCATAAAAACAATATTAATACTTGTAACTTTTCAGACTTCTGTGAACTGCCAAATGACTGTTAAATAATATTTTTAGCGACATTTTCAGTAATAGTGAAGCTTATTTAGATGTTTTTAGAAGATAAATTATCGTCCAATGAAGTGGACGCATGACTCCGAGGATAATTAAACCCATTTTAACTTATCAATGGCCAGTAAAATTCCCAGCCTAGGAATCAGGATTTAAAGCAGAACCAAATGGACTCCAAGCTGGAGTGCTTTAACCTTGATGGTTTCGACTCTAGTTGTTAGGTTAGGAATTTTAATGTAAATTTTCGGCTAATAATATATGAAAATCCTCAATCAGGTTATAGTCAAGTTGTTTTAGAAGGTCATCTCCCTATTATATTTTAGCAGAGACACACGAAGCACCATCACGAATACCCAGTCCGGTATCCGATCTGCTTCTTTCCATGGCAAAAGCCAGAGAAGATGGAAGCAGTAACCGGTCTGGTA
Organism: Udea olivalis; assembly: GCA_947369235.1. Classification (NCBI taxonomy): domain Eukaryota; kingdom Metazoa; phylum Arthropoda; class Insecta; order Lepidoptera; family Crambidae; genus Udea; species Udea olivalis. The sequence goes on along the minus strand of OX376367.1, from coordinate 9,274,227 downwards.
AGGAGACCGGAGAAGCAACGAGAACTGAATGAGTCTCCAGTCTGACCTCGTAATCCTGGCGAATTCAGGTCTATTGAGATGCATGACTGCATGACATGGAATAAGAGTTTTAATCTGAACTTCTAAGAGATCTAAGAGCTGAAAGGCTTATGGGATATTTTGACAGGATTTTCGCTTCGTTGGCATGTTGACTTCTCCCTTTTAGGAAGTAGCGAAGATAACAAGATTCTTGGACCAATAAAATTAATGTTTTGCTTGCTTCTTCTATGCTCTAACAAAACTATCTTTTCCAATGGATTTTTACAATGGTTGTGTATCTTATACTTGATAAGTCTACAGGAAATGGTATTATGATGAGGGTTTTGAGTTCTTATGGTGGCCATTTTGAATCTTATAAGATATCGCTTTCGCTTCATTAGAATTTGGTACAAATGTTATTCTAGGTAGTTTCAAACCTCGTATCCACTAGGCAACAATTGACGCGCAACAGGTTACGCTTAACTAGATCGACACGTTGCACAACTACGCGTGACGTTGCAAGTCGTCGGCAACATGTCGCTAGAGAAACTAAAAAGTTTCGCGTCGCTGTTCAACAACGTTGTGCAACATGTCGCGCGTCAAATCTTGTCTATTTTATACGAGGCTTTAAGTGGTAAATAAGACTTAGAGGCAAATAAGAAAGAAAAAATCTCCGTAGTAAGTGCCCAAACAAAAGATAGACGGGTGAATGGCAACCTGCAATCGACAATTCTAAATACCTACAGGAGAGGCTGATCTTCAGCAGTGAACGTCTTACGGTTCATGACGATTTTAATAAGAAATCTACGGCCATGTCTAGGATATATCTCAAAAGCAACTCCGACTCCCGAATTTACAAGTGTACTTAGTTAAAACTTAATTAGCAAATCATAATAGCTAGCTCTACTGTAACCCGATCATGGTATTGAAAATATGAAATAGAACCCACGCGGATGCAGTTTCAGACATCAGCTGGTAGAATAATATCTCATTTGTTTCAGATTACATAACAGGAGCAGGAATAGCGGCTATAGTCCTAGGCGTGTTTCTAGGCTTAGCTTTGATAATATTCATCATAGTTATGATAGTCTGGTGCGTCAGAAGACGGAAAGAAAGAGAACTACCATCATCATATACTTCATCCAGGAATATAAGCTGAGGATACTATCACAACGAGCCTGTAGCTTTTAAGTGTACTTTAGGTTTGCTATAGTTATAGACAGACTATATTAAAATAAGAACAGTACGTTTTAAGGTTTTTTTTAACCCTAGTCGTGTCCACAAAATATAAGTAAGTACATTACTATCCAGCTAGCGTAGAAGCTGCATTAGTAGGCTTTTTACAGCTCTAGACTGTAAAAAAGCTTTTTAATGGCTATATAATAGTGTTTAAAGTATTAAAGCAATAGATATACTATTTAAAGATACGAAGAGAAGAGATTTGGCGAATTCACTTAGATCTATTCCCAAAAACAGATTTCGCGTTTTGTAAGGCGGTTTTACCTTTTTCACCAACACTTTTGTTTTACTTATAATTACGAAAAACTATAACGCATCACGTCACGTCATGTCACATCAGTTGTTTTGGTTTTTTGTGAAAGACAGACAAGCAACTAAGGCTGAGGGTTCCTTACAATACAATACATTTACAAACGCTAACTTTGAATTGACTTTGAACATCACCCGCCTGAATATCAGGGTCTCAAAGAGCTATGAAGACAGCTACGGGTCTTTCTCAACGTGATCGAATGAGGATGTTTTTCGAGTTATTAAGTTTAAGTGGGAGGGCACATAGCGCGAAGAAGCAATGGCTTATATGGCAGAAGAGGTCTAAAATGGACAGCATTTCAAAGCAAATGCAACGTGGTACACTCGATTAAGATACATAGGGGAGGCAGGCCTTATGTTCAGCAGTGGACGTCTTATAACTGCGTGTGAGGTATTAAAGAACATTGGTATTTTGTGCTTAACCTATAAAGGTGGGTACTGATCGGGTTTTCGTGGCGTAATGTAAAGCCGGGTACTCATTAGCGAACTGTAACCGTAACTTGCGTGGTACAGTAACGTCACGGTAATATATATTACCGTGGTAACGAGGTTCTAGTGTGTACGCGTGTTACAGTACAGCTTAAAGCCGGGTACTCATTAGCGAACCGTGACCGTATCTTGCGTGATACAGTAACGAGGTCCTAGTGTGTACGCGTGATACAGCTTAAGCTCGGGACGTCGCCCGAACGCTTTCACCGAGCGTACTCATTTATGTAACCAAACAGATACAGTAACGACGTTCTAGTGTGTACGTGAAGTCTACATGCACTGCGAGCTGCCGAGCGCCCTTTGCTTCGCAGCAAAAACCGACAATCGTCGGCTCGCTGTGAGTGGCTCGTGTAGCGCTCGTTGCAGGCTCGCGAACCACGTACACACTTTGTTTCTGCTAACAGTAAAGGTTACGGTTACGTGCAACGTTACGGTTACAGCAATGAGTACCTATCTTGTCATTGTCGGCTCACTGTGAGCCGCACGCTTACCGCTCACAACAGGTTCGCAAACCACGTACACACACACTATGTTTTTTTTGGTAACAGTACATGCAACGGTTACGGTTACAGCTCGCTAGTGAGTACCCGGCTTAGTAAAGTTATCTTCCATTATGGTCTTAACTCAACCTTTCACATTGATCCCTAGAACACAATTTACAAAGCTGACAAACTATTTACACAAATGTCATTGCAGAATATAAAAATTATACAATAGTGTTTGGATTGTTATATTCTCAGTCAATTACATAGTGAATATGAATGAAAAAGAATATGCATTTTTCATCACTTAGGCCTGAACCGAAAACGTTAATCGAAGCTGAGAAGTCCTTACATGTATAGCTGTCCCTTTCATTTCTATTGACATATTATGACAGGCCAGCATTAATTTATATTTATTTATTTATTTTTAATAAAAAAACATAGTAAAAGTCTATCAGCAGTTCGGAGGCTGCTTTTCTATCAAGATGGTTCCAGATAAGTCCAGTATATGAACACCCCCTTCCAACTACTGAGATTTATTTCAGTGGCCCATCCGACCAACCTCTCGGTTATGCAGAGGGGCATACTATTCCTAGCACACCGTGAAGTGTACCAGGGACCATCTGCGGTAGGTCCTGCCGCCACAAAGCGCAATGCACAATGCATTACACATTATGCTACTCATAGGCGAGTAGCCCGTGCCATTACCCACTCCCATTTATCCAGAATGGTACCGGAGCAGTTATAGTCGCTCACCACGCGCATCCCAAAGAACGCTAGCGGCTTCAATCCCCGCTGTGGACGTCAGAGAAGCCAACTACCATTTCTCTAGAATGGTGCCGGAGCTGTAACGCACGCTCACATCTCGATGCACTGCCGTACATCTACCAGTATATGAACAACTAAATGAGCTTCGCCTCTGGTCCGATTAAATATAATCAATTGTATTGTACAGTACTGTGCCCGACAAGTGAAAAAAAAGGTGGCCATGTACGAGGAAGGCAGACCAGGTCAACCTTTACAAAACCATTGCAAAATGGGTCTTAAGTCAGCAGCATAAGGTTCTATGTGCAGGTTCATGTGAATGCATGTGAACCTGTGCAGTATGTGAACTTTTGGCTAATGTGGTTGTACCCTATCGCAAAACTGTGTTTTCCTCTGTGACTCGATTTTCTATCACATAAGCTAGGATAGTTGACTTCAGAAATTTGTAAGTTATTTTTGGTTCAATTTTAAATCACTAGGAGCGCTGTACCGAATTGCCATACAAAAACGGGTTGTACGTTATTTTATAGAAAATGGTTACATAGAATTTCGTTTCACAGAAATTGTTTCTCACATTTCATAGAATGATCAATACGCAGAATATAAATTTAAATCATAGATTTTTGTTACAAATAAAATGTATATCGTAGAATCTTCTTCTTTCGTGTCCATAGCAACATTACATTTCAATTGGCCAGTATTCTGCCACCTTAATAGCCTCGGCATTGGCACATATAAGGTCATTGTGTAAGCAGCTGTTCACAAATCATAGAACAACAAATCAAATAATGTTTAGTTATTATAAAACTTATTTTTACCAAGAAAAATATTCTATAGAGGAAAGAAATTAAATATTACATTGTATACTCAATATCAATACAAAAAATGCCACTTATGTTCATTCGCCGACAATTCGGTTATGGCACGCTCGCTTCGCTCGCTCGGCTCGTGCATTGTGGTCACAGTACTAACCTAACCAAAAGCTTTTTTTGTGAAATATGTTTCTATGAAGTAAATAGTCGTTGAAACAATAATATTCGACATGAAAATGTGTGGACTGAATATTCTAAGAAGTAAATATTCGATGAAACAATTATATTCGCAATGAAATTATATGGACTGCATATTCTCTGAAACATTTTCTGCGAAACGAAATTCTATAAAAGTTCTGTGTGTGAGATTACCTTTCACATACTTATCAAGCCAGGTACTCTTTTTAGGTTAAGTAAAATTATGTGATGTTTAAGAGGTAAAATGTAGATTTTTGAACGTAAATAGCAGCTAAAAATTATAACAGAAGCAGTTTTTTAAAGTGAATGTAATGCAATAGTTAAAATTGTTACCTCCTAAATTAGTGATTAAGAATATTGTAACTATTTAATAAACATACATAATCTTCTATTTTATTATTAGTTCTACATACATATAATAGTATAACTTCGTGACTTCTCTCAATATTCAATGAAATTTTTTATCAAAATACCATTTAATTTAATTTCTGTCAAAGATGGTGGCTACCTTCTGGTCACTAATATAATTCTAGCGAAATTACCTGCTATCAGAATATGCTTGCCAAAGTGTGGGCCTCTCCATGTTCTGTTCACTATCATAGTAACAGTCAACTTACCTTATGCATAATTTAAATAGGATAAAATAAATTCAGCAATGACTTCAAGATGACTTTTTAAGTTGTCACCTAGCAATTAATATTGTTTCATTATTACTAATACGGGTAGTATAATAAGATTTCTATTTAATTTAAATATAAATAAATAAGCCATGTCTTTTGTGAAAAAAGGTTTAATGCAAATACATCTTATATTTACTGTCTTTTTTACTTTTATTTATAACCTAGCATACCTATCCTTTCTCATTCCAGAATCATTGAGGTGACTCTATCACTTTGCAGCGGGATTAAAAGTGAGCTATATTATAGTCCATTTCACGAGTGATGGGTACGCACGTACGGTGACGTTTGGGCTTCGAAGTTTCTAGTGATGTGGTCCGTCGGTTAATGTAAAACGTATGCTAGTCGAATAAAATATTTATCGAGATAAAGTTACCTATAGAGAGAATTGATTTTAGCAACAATGATTTTGGGAATAGAAAAGAAAGACACATTTAAGGGATTTTATTATTCATTCTTATTACTCCATTTCTTCCACAGATACATTTTTTGAATAATCACTTGATTCATCATTTCCATTTAATACCAATTGAGAATCTATAGTTAATGTCTCTTTCCTAGTCATTTACTCGTGCTGATTGATGATTCTAACTTGATTTGATAAGGCAGCGACCCACCAGTGTTGCCAGAACAAAATTTGAAAAAATCCTTTGGTTCAACTGAAATTACTTATAGTATAATTAATGATGTAAAAACCTATAAAAAAATAATAACTATGGCCACGAGTTTGTGGCCTTATTATTTTTCGACCTGAAAGCCGTAGATGTCGTACCTATGGCAACACTGCGAATGACCGACCGACTCATGCTTTACCAGTGTCGACGTACCAAATTTTGGCTTCTTATTTATTAACTGTGGATTAAAAATTAATTTTTGATCACAATTAGTATGATTTTCTTCATAATTCTCTTTTAAGTTTTGTATTTAGGCCATGAAACCGACAACCGACTTGGTGTAATGGTTAAGAAGTTGGCTACTACACCAGAGGTCGCGGGTTCGATCCCCGCACAGTACAAACATTTGTGTGCATGAACATGTCTGTTTGTACTGGTCTGGGTGTCTCCTATGTATAATAAGTATGTATTTACAAAAGAAAATGTATTTAAGTATGTTTATCCGTTGTCTAGTATCCCATAACACAAGCTTTAATTAGCTTACTTTGGGGCTAGATGGCGCTGTGTGGAATAATGTCCAGGGATATTGAAATATATTGATAAATAAAATTAAAACGAAAGAGTTAAAGAATCAAGAAACAACTCCATTCATCACATGAAAAATGTATCGATTGTAACCGATTTCTTTGTGTCAATATCTACCAGGAAACCTTCCAATTTACGGGTTCAGTAGTTATATACAAAATTTAGATTTATGTTTTTCAATTTCAATAATTTCGGATACCGCAAAGCAGTATTTTACTCGGGCCCATATTCTAGAATCATACTCAGGCATTGATCTGCACTAGAGTAGAGATTTGAAAAAGTCGGTTCACACAAAAACATCACTCTGATCTATACTCCAGTACAGATTTTGATTCACAAAAACATCACTCTGATCTATACTCCAGTACAGATTTTGATTCAGAATACGGTCCTTAAAATGTAAATTAAAACATATATTAAGTATGTATTTGGTTTTAAGTTGGCTTTATAGATTGTCAGTTTGTAATTTCTTCGAATACATAGTGTGTGAAATTAATAACGTCTAAGTGTCACAGTACTCATCCCTCATGAAATGGACTATAGGGCATGCTGGGTGGTATTTAGCAGATTAATGCCAGAAGAACTTCCCTTCCATCAACCAGGCAGTCAAACAGGGAAATTACATAGAATAGGCCGCATGAAATTAAATTATCCTCTAGCAGGTATAATAGGGCAGAGTATCTCCTGCCACCACCACCATGAGGTATAACTGATTTCTAGTGTGGAGATGACTTCTTAGTAAAAGAAGGATGATGTAGGACTGATGATTTGCAAAATATTTATAGCAGAAACTGGCTGAGCCAAGCCAAGCATAGGGGGGTGATGGCACGGATTTGCGGAAGCTACTATATCCAGCAGTGGATTGTTATAGGTATGATGATGGACTTCCAGGCATAAGAATAGGTCAGAGTATTCTCTACCAGGCGTGAGAATAAGTCAGGATCACTCAGGACTGTCAGGACCCCTTAAGGATGTCAAGAATATTCCCCTTAGGAAAATTATGCAGTAAATGATACCTATCATGCTGAAGAGAAATCAGTAATGTAATGATGACTAGAAATAGATTAGCTATGGTAACAGTGGTCTATCACTTTGTCCACAGGTCAGTAACAAATAACTAAGGTTAAGAATGTTAAAATTAAAATTGAGACAAAGAAATGGACAAAGATTGGACAAATAATTTAAGAACTGATAACAGATGGGCAAGGCTAATTATTTATTTATTCAGGGACAGTACACAGCTCAATACAATTTTAAGTACAATATTAAATAAATACAATTTTGTAGGCCAATTACGACTTTACATTTTATCATAATCAGTGCTTGAAAATAACAATATGTAGTGCAAGAAAAAAGCAAAGATTTAAATATCATCTTAATTCTCAAGGAAAACTGACTTGATAAACCCCAATTACCATACGTTAACAAATATGCAGTTACACATTTAGTAAGTATGAATAGCGTAGGTTCAAATCATTAAACGGTCCGGGTGTCTTCTTATCTGGCACTCGCCGGCTGCTTCTACGGCACGCTAGGCTCGTGCGTTTTTTGGTTGCAGTTCTAATCTAACCTATCCGAATTTATGTCTTTTCATGGCTGAGTATTTTTTTTTAAGTCCCTGCATCTCCTTTGAGACACCCTAACCCACTAAACCAGCAGTTATTACCCATTTAACAAATAAAACTAGTGGTGAAAGCAATAAAAGAGGAATCCAGAATGACAAAAAATAAGAAGAGGAAAAGGATGGTTGGACATTGTGGTGAAGGATAAACTCAATGAATCCCACTGTCCCCAATCCCCAAACAAAACAAAGCTTGTTTTACAGATGGACTGATAAACAATCTTAAATATTTCTCATTATTAAAGCAAAATAAAGAAATTATTTCACAAAAACAATGGATTTCAGACTGCAGGACCTAACTAAATCAAGTTAGTCAGTTATGACGACTTTTCATTATTTATAGTGTATTAGTTTATGTGTCAGGTGTACTGTATAAGTTGCAAAAGATAGGGCTCTTCCTACTTGCTATAATATTATTTTTCTACTCTCAGTAAGCCTTTTAAAAAACATTAAAGATATGGGTACTCTCGTCCACTCTTTTTAGTATTGTCTTGAAAAGGTCTAAGGTATATTTCGCATTGCTTACTAAAATGATAATGATGCTATAGTTATAATCCTATTTACCAGATGAGTTAAAAAAAAGATAAGAGAAAAAAGCAGTTTTGATAGTATTAAGAATTTTGTGTTCCACTTACGAAAGTAATGTAATCAAGGAAGTCCTCGACTTTTTTACGTTGTAGATTGTTAGAGAACAAGATTTCCGGCAGAAACCCACTCTCAAAAGGTGCGTTTCTGTACGATTTATATAAGAAGGAAGACATGGTCATCACTCGCGATTATCACACAAAAACACTAGTTTTGGAGCTTGTATTCACTTTTATTATAGGTAAAAACTTGACATCACTATTTGGCTTCAGAAAATTGGTATAAAAATTTGCGCTTCTCTTGTAATATTTGCGATTAGTGACAACAGACTTGACGTCCGTACGCGCACATTATTGGCGTGTTTTAGGCACCAAGGCCGTTGTAAACACGTTTCGCGCGTAGATATGTGATAAAAATAAAGATTGAAACTTACCTTGTCTAGCGATCAGCTCCTGGCTTTGAGCTACGGGCAGCAAAACAGCATTATGTGTCAATTCTTCGAGCGACAAACCAGTCACAGCGGTGGAGAGAAGAGGGTTTTTCACTATGTTCCTGTTAGTGTGGTCACCAAAACTTTTATCGGACATCGTGATAGGGATTTATTAGATGGTAGAGACACTGTTTTCCGCGAATTTACACATTTGGAGGTCACAAAAATTAAATGTAATTATTGAAGTTACGTGTCACTCGCATATTTTGACAAAATTTTCTTTGTGACATGACAGATTTTAATCAAAATTCCGTGTATGAAGGCATATCTACAGTTTACCTTTTTACCTTTGGGCAAAAAAAAACTTGAATCATACTTCATTCAATTGACACAATAAAAGTAAAATAATTTATTATTAAATATTGTTATTTGAAATGAAACAAAGTGTGATACCGCCCCAAAAAAACAAAATAAAAATGGCTTCTAATAGTTTTAATTTTCTTTCATATCAATCTTCGTGAACGCAAGTAATCTGCTTCGTTCTACGCAGAAAGTGTTGAACCTAGTTTCTAAAAGCTTAAAACCCTTCTTTCAAAAAAGTCAATCCGACACGATTATAGAAAAATTACAATAAAAAATCACTTTTCTTGTAGTTATACTTAAAACAAAGGAATATTCTGACATAATTTGTAAATTGTTGTCTCACATAATAAATTCAAATATTAGTTTGAGGCTTGAAAAAAAAAGATTGGTACAAATGGAACGCAATTGACGTGGAACGTCAATTATACGTGCAACGTGCAAAAACTACATCGTTCAACCAGCCATAGTTACGACATTTTATACTGTAGGATCATAGAATTATGAACTAAATTTCAATAAACTATCAGCATAATTAATTTTATTGTACGTGTTTGCGGTGTTTGTTGTGTTGTGTTAATTTCATTCTATGAAAATTGCAATTTTGTGTCCAAATAAAAGACTTTATAAATAAACGATGTCAGATAAAAAAGATGACCCTCCTCCACCAGTGAAGCGGTACAGACGCGACGAGAAGTCCTCTGAATCTGAAGAAGATGTGGATAACTACGAGCCTTATATCCCAGTCAAGGAAAGAAAGAAACAGAAATTACTCAAGCTTGGTCGGCTCGGGCAGCTCGCAGCTGAAGCCTCGGCTGACCAGAAGAGCTCTAGTGACAATGACCCGGACGACGACAGTAAGTACAAAAAAAGAATTATTAGGTATTTCCTGCCTACAGCCTTTACGCTGAATTCTCATCGTATCCAGTCCTCAAAGAAGGTTGTGGGTAGAGGGCACTGTCGCTTAATAAATCGGCCTAGGAGAGCTAGAGTACTGACTCAATACTGTATGTCTAAACAGCTAAAATCTTGTGTATAGTTACTTCTAGTTCCAAACAAGCTGATAGGGGTAGACACTAGAAACATTCGACTTGATCCTAGGGCTCAAGCAGGACACAAGACAGATAAGCATACTTATAATATAAAATAAATATTAATATGCACCAGACAACACACCACTTGTCATGGTCTCAAAGTAGGGATTAATAACCCTTTATTACGAGGTACCAGACAAGGAATTAAGCCAGTGGAGTCTCCCAGACCTGAGTCAATTCAGAAAAGATTGTTTACTGAATTGACCTGACCTGCCCCCTGATTCAGAACCAAGTTATCGACCGATTTGGTAAGCGCTTAACGGTAGCAATCAATATTTTTATATGTTAAAGCCTTTAGTTTTCATAAACTAAATTATATGAAAACTACCTATCTTAAAAAACGAATTAAAAATAAAAGAAAATAACCAAATCATTCAATAACTTTGTTCTGAATCGGGGGGCGGGAATTAAACACAGGACACTACAGAAATCAAGGCGAGGAACCGTGCTACAGCACACTACGCCAATTGTGTGGTTAAATATACATTTAAATGTCTGGAATAGATTATTAGTAGGTACTCCCCACCTTTGCCACTTTAGCCAAGTCCTCTATCTACCATTGCTCTAATAGATCAGACAAATTTTCACACTTTTTACACTCATTAATCTCAAACTACTATTCACAGACTCGCAAGAAGAATGGGGCAGACGCTACAATGTCTCCCTCCTTGATCAACACAGCGAGCTCAAGCGGCTTGCTGAAGCCCGGGCACTGTCTGCAGCTGAACGGCAGGCGAGAGAAGAGGAGCATATCCTTGAGAGTGTTGCGCAAAGCAAGGCATTGATGGGTGTCGCTGAGCTGGCTAAAGGTAACCATTCAATTTCTTTTGATGGATTTTCAGTTTGAAGGATGCGTTATTTCTATATCTATATTTATAGCAGTGAAGGTTGAGGTAAGTAGCTTTCAACATCTAAATAAAGTCTTTGACTCCTAGCTATTACTTTTAACACTTTTTTAGTATTTACAAATTAATCACAAGATAGAGGTACCAAAGACTAAATGAATAACGCCAAAATCAAACCTGCATCTTCCTAGCCAAAAAATTACAATACAGCAGTCTAATGCAAATAAGTCTTAATAACATTTTAAACTTGCTTGTTGAATTTTAACTAATTCTAATAAAAACGGGTTTTTGCAACGAAACAAAACTACGGTAAATTGTTTTGTTTGGTTTCGTTGCAAAAACCCTTCTAATAAAAACGGGTTTTTGCAAGAAGCAAAACTACGGTGAATTGTTTTGTGTGGTTTCAATGCAAAAACCCGTTTTTATTAGAACAAATAAGTCTTCTATCTAATTTGATTGTTTGTTTGTAATGTATAGGCTCCGAAATGATTAACCGATTTTAATTTTTGTTTCACCAATTTAGTATCATTATCAGCGAACAGCTTAGGCATTTTTTTTTAGAATAGTAAAGCAGGCGAAGCCGCTGACCGACGGCTATCTTACTTCTTACTAATTCTCACTAATATTATAAATGAGAAAGTTTGTGAGGATGTATGTATGTATGTTTGTTGGTCTTTCACGCAAAAACTACTGAACGTATTTGGATAAAACTTTGCAGTAATACAGCTTGTACATCAAAATAACACATGGGCTACAATTTATATAGATTTTCTGTAATTTGGCCATAATATATAACGAAACGCGGGTGAAGCCGCGGGCGGAAAGCTAGTATTTCATATTTTGGATCTATGGTTTCAAATAACAACACAATTTTTAGTTAGTGCAGCTACGAGTACCATCAGAATAATCAATGCTAGCCTGCCATTCCTCCACCAGGTATCCAATACGAGGAACCAATCAAAACTTCCTGGAAGCCTCCGCAATGCATCCTAGATTTGGATGAGGAGAGACACGACCGAGTGCGAAGAGAGCTTCGAATCCTGGTGGAAGGGGAGAATGTCCCACCGCCTATCAAGACCTTTCGGCATATGAAGTTCCCTAAAGGTAAGTTTGCTAGGAATTCACTGCTGAGGAGAAAACAGTCAATTTTTTAAATTGTATTACATATTTTGATTTGACAATGGCATTTTGTACATCTAGAGTCCCTAGAGGACACTAGAGGCATCTAGATGCCCTTTCGCTGACCCGGCGACTGCGCTTAAAACTGAGCTACCCCGAAAGCTTAAGAAATCAAGTTCTGGATATTATATACAAGGTGACTATCAAAAGACTTGAAAAAAAAATATGGTATACCGTGGGTGATGAAGAAACTATCTAAGCGAAAATGAAATTTATTTCATTAACTTTCTTTTTAAGGTCACCATACAAATCAGTCTAGAACACGCTTACCCAACCGCAACGGCTTCTGTTCTACGGCATAAATGGCCTGCCCGCTGCCACTTCAGCTTACTAATCCTGAAAACTATACTGCAAACGTAGTTTAGGACCCGTCCAGGTGGGGTGATGACTTGCGAAAGGTTGCTGGCAGACACTGGATGCGTCAAGCTGAGGACAGGGCGCGATGGCGTGCATTGGGGGAGGCCTTTGTCCTGTGGACTATAATAGGCTGATGATGATGATGATACAAATAAGTGAAACAGTCAGTATTTTTTGTATGAAAACCTTACATAGTTATGTTATGCCATATCCTTTTTGTTAGTCCTTTGATAATCACCCAGTAGGTATAATATGGATTTTGACGGCTTTGGAAGTTTTTCTTCTAAAATCTGTCCATTCTAGAGGTCTTTGCATAAATAGCAGTATAGGCTTTTGTTCAGAAGAACTATTTTGCTACCGCAACACTCGCCAATGAAGTTCCTCACCACACCTCAAAATCGTCATGATCACGTACAGCTCTGCGAAGCGTCCTCGTAAGAAAGTATCTCCGAAACCGTACTGTACGAGACCATCGGGGAACTCTGAGAGAATGAATGGAGCGGTGATAAAGAGTCACCGTAAGCATCATATCAAACAGAACAAAACCCGTTGAATAAGCGGTAGAACACGCTAAGGAAGCAAAGTCTGTCATTTTAGGGATCCTCCGAGGCCTGGAAGCTAAAGGCATCCAGACGCCAACCCCCATCCAAGTGCAGGGCATCCCTGCAGTGCTGAGCGGCCGGGACATGATCGGCATTGCCTTCACCGGCTCCGGGAAGACCATTGTCTTCACGCTGCCCATCATCATGTTCTGTATCGAGCAGGAGATTAAGATGCCGTTCATCAGGTCAGTATAGCTTAGGCTGTTCTTATTCTGGTAGAATTTGCGTGTTAATAAAGAGTTTTAGTTCTTTTCGTGCTATGCTAATACTGCTGTCTTAAAATACGTTCACCACTAGCGGTGTCACTGACGACATTTTTCTCGTGAAAGTGAATGTTCGAACAAAAGTTCTTTTTGCGCCGAAGTAGCCTCTCACACCCTTAGCACAACCCCTGGTCAGTTAAGGCCATAACTACACATATCCCAACAATATTTATGCATAAACAAAGATAGAAACTAGAAACTTCGACCTGATCCTAGGGACTCTAGCGGGATTCGAACCCGCGACCTCCCACAATCCGGGTGGCTGCTCTTCCAACTGAGCTACTGAGGCCGTAACAGACTTGGCGAATTTATCTAGTGGACATCAATGTTATAAAGCAAGAAAAGGACACCCGAAAGAAATATTTTTGCAAATATTTGACAGTCGATTAGGATGAAACTAGCTATGTAATATAGGATAAGTGAATTTCGATTATTAGCATTCAACAATGCACTATTTTGTACATAAAAACTAGAAAAATTCGACCTGATCCTAGGGACTCAAGCAGGATTTTTCTAGTTTCTATCGTTGTGTAGAAAATAGTCCATTTTTAAATGCTAATAATCAAAATTCACTTAATATTTATGCATTTGCTCGAGCAGGAACGAAGGCCCCTACGGCCTGATCATCTGCCCGTCGCGCGAGCTGGCCAAGCAGACGCATGACATCATCCAGCACTTCATCAAGCAGCTCAAGATGAGCGGCAGCCCGGAGATCAGGAGTTGCTTGGCTATTGGAGGTAGGTAGAAATTAGACAAAGAGCTTCAGAGTGGGCAAAAGTGGAATAGTCTGCCTGCATCTACAGGGTTATTGAAAAAACATCAACAACCTCGCAAGACTAGGCAGCTACCATCATACACAACTCTACGACTTTTGATAATCTGACACATTTTACTTTCATACAAAAATAAATATCAATTTAATTTTACGTCTGAATGTTCTTATCTCTGTGCGCATGGCATCGTAAAGTAAGGTAAACAAACCCTTCCGAATCACGGGGTGTAAATCCGAATCCGGGGTGTACTATGTACTTCATATCACTATCAGCAGAATCGCGCGTGATACTTGCGCGCGTCGCATTTTCGTATGTGAATGGAACATAGACTTACAAATATCACGACAGTACAAAAAAGCTTGGAAAATATTTTTTAATCTTCTTCTTCTTCTTCGTGTCGATGATCCCATCGCCAATACTAAATAACAGCAGCCCAGTGCTCCGCCATCGCCACCCCAGTGGGAGAGGCCTCATATAGATCCTTAATTGAGCAGCTGGTAGGGCACTGGGGGCAAACCAGCAGGTGCTGCATTGTTTGGTCCGAGGTTCCGCAGTCGCATTTTACCCTGTCCGCACTGATGTACCCCCATTTAAAAAGGTTACTGCAGCGGCCCACTTGGGTTCGGAGACGGTTAAGCGACTTCCATGTGGGCCACGGCAGTTCACATCCGGCAGGAAGATGTTCAAGGGGCGCCATATACTCTGGTGGTGGAGGGTGAGTCTCACGCCACAATTTACATCGTCCCTCACCTGGGGTGCACTTTAAAGAGGAGGTTCCGCGGAGAAAGCTACTACGACTTTTAAGGCGAGGGGGATTGTAAGGCGCGAATGTAGAGAGCAGGTGCCCTATGTCTGATTCCTGCTTCTGTTTTTCAGCAGAGGCGGCGATATGCCTCCTCACGACTGGAGGGGCTATACCGGCTAGAGGGTATATCATGCCGAGTGGCGTAGATTTGAGGCATCCCGTTATGGTCCTACAAGTCTCGTTTAAAGCCACATCCACCTGCTTAGCATGAGCCGAACGATGCCACACTGGGCATGCATATTCGCCTGCCGAGAAGCAAAGTGCCAAGCCTGAGGTACGGAGCACATGCGGGGAGGCTCCCCAAGTTGTTGCGGTAAGGCGTGAAAGGAGATTATTTCTCGAGCCTACTTTTTGTTTAACCTTGTTGCAGTGGGACTTGTATGTAAGGGACCTATCTAGGGTCACCCCCAAATAGATCGGATGGTCGCAATGCCTGCTGGCGCTGTCCCGCCACCTAATGTTCAATTTTCTTTCGGCCTGTCTATTACGAAGATGAAAGCAGCAGGACAATGTCTTAGCAGGGTTGGGCCTGAGAGCATTTTCATCATAATAGGTCCCGAGCTTCTCCAGAGCTTCCGTCAGAGTTTTTTCAGCCTCTGAAAAAGTGGTTGTTTGAACAGTAAGGGCAAGGTCGTCGGCATATAAGAACCTGTCAGTGTTAGGATATTCTGGTTGGTCATTTGTGTAGATGTTAAAAAGGATGGGTGCTAAGACGCTACCCTGTGGGAGACCATTCTTCTGACATCTCCATCGGCTGGCATTGGAATGCAGAATAACGTGAAATCGGCGGTTTCGTAGCATTTCACCCAGTATATCTATGAAATTCTGGTCATCTACCAATGCAGAGACTTTTGACAGAAGCAGTTTGATATTGACAGTGTCGTATGCCGCCGACAGATCGACCAGAACTGCTCCAGTAATTTTTTTGGCTTCAAAACCGTTCTCGATTTGTTGAGTAAGTTTTAGGATTTTCCTGGTCTAAAACCTGCCTGTTCTGGGATGAGTTTAGAATCTATGACAGGAATGAGCCGGTTCAGGAGCAGCCTTTCAAAGAGCTTATAGGTGTGGCAGAGAAGAGATATTGGGCGGTAGTTTTTTGGGTCATCGGGTGACTTTCCAGGCTTTAGAAGGGCAATTATCTTTGACTTTCGCCAGAGTTTTGGGAGTCTGATGTCGTGAAGACAGCTGTTATATACAGCTAAAAGCCAAGAAATTGCAGCAGGACCCAAATGCTGTATCTGCTCCACGGTTATGTCATCCACACCTGCGGCTTTGCCATTTTTTAAAGACTTCATGGCTTCTTTTAGATCAGTCAGATTAAAGAGCTTGCTGATTACTGAAGAGCCTTCTAGATGTTTTAAAGGTTTGTTTGATTTTGGAAGTTTGCGAGGGGGTTTACCGTTAAGCAGCAGTTTGTGTGCAACTTGATTGGCAGTGACTTTTCCTGGTTGAGATGGACTAGGAGGATTATCGGTAAGCCTTCGTAAGGTGGACCAGGCTCTCTTACTGTTATGGGTCATATCTATTTTGATCACAGTATCAATCCATTTGTCTCGGCGACTTTCACTGATGTTCTGCATAAGTCTTTCACCAGCTTCAATAGTCTCTTCCGAAAAAAGGATTGTTCGCATACAAATCCTGGTATTCATTCAGTAGTTTTGCAGAATCTTTATTTAGACCAGGGATGTATTGAGTACGACAGCCTCGAGGAATACACTGTCGTGACACAGACTGGATGACGTGAACAAATTTTTCATAATTATGTGGATAAGGCTCCAAATCGCACAGTCTTTCATCTACACCAGCCGCGTATTGTGCCCATTTAGCCTTAGAAAAATTAAAGCGGCGCCTAAAGATAGTTTTTATTGGTTTTAACGCAGAGTGAACCATGCATGAAATGGGTCTACGTTGTGTGTTAGGTATCGGATTGTAGATGGATTTCGTGCACAGTGCTCTTAAATGGGAACTAATGAAAATTAGGTCTGGGTTATAGCCACGTTTCCAGCGGCCACTGTTAAAGGAATATGGAAGTTTGGCATCATGTAGTAGGCTAAGGTTTTCGGCTTCGGCCCAGTTCTCGACTGCTGCACCATCAATATTGATCTCTCGATAACCCCGAGCTAAATTGTGGCTGTTGAAATCGCCAATTACAATTCTATTATTTCTGTCAAAGAAATTATCTGGAGGGTGAAAAGCAAATGGTTTGCTAGGGGGTTTGTAAATAGAAGTGATTGTGCATTGACCAGTGTCTATGGTGAGTGATTCAATTTCATCGCATGAAGTGCAAGAGACGGATACTATGGAGATATTAGGCTTGATGAAAATGGCACTACCTTGTTTTGCGTGGGGTATTTCTGCAACAAGCGTGAGCCCTGGTATATATGGGCGTGGCTGGTGTTGATCTCGGTGGGTTTCTTGCACGCATAAAATATCGCAGTTTGAGCTTTGACTGAGTTCTGATAGCAATTCGACTTTGTTGCTTGAGAAACCCTTCATGTTAATTGAGACTACGCTGATTGCTGGTTCGCCTAATTGACACTGCGCAGCCCCATTTGTAGTGGCAGTTGGAGTTGCTGTCGGGTTTGGCACTGAAAAGTGCCGTTGTGTGGCCCTTAAAAGGGCCGTTGGTGTAGGTGTAGGGTCCTGAAAAGAACCGTTTTGGATCATCGTTGTGAAAGGATCAGCCAATCTGCGTTACCGATTTGCTGTCTTCGCAGATTGCCCAGGGTGCGCCGGACGCATAAAACAATTCGATGCGCCACTCGGGGAGGCTCCTTTCTTGCACCCCAATATTTTTTAATGAATTTATTGAGTTATGAAAAAACTCGTAGAACCAATGTTGTTGTGTATGATGATAGCCACCTAAGTCTTGCGAGGTTGTTGCTATTATCAATAACCCTGTATATTTCCGCTGGGCTATTCTACAAAGGCTACTTCAAGGTCTCAAGGCAAGCTTGCTTCATCTTAGACCATAATCTCTCCTCTCGGGGTATAATGTGATTAATGAATCTTAGTATTATGAAGAGGATTTATTTGTTTGTCTTGAATAGGCTCCGAAACTACTGGACCGATTTTAACAATTGTTTCAACAATGTAAAGCTGCATTATCAGGGAGTGACATAAGCTATATATTGTTTTTAATTAAGGCTATATTTTGTCGGAAGAGACAGTCCACGCGGGTGAATCCGCTAACAGACAGCTAGTCTTTACTAATTTTATAAAGAGGTAAGCATTTGTGAGTTTGTATGTTTTTGGACAGATAATCTCCGAAACTACCGAACCGATTTCAAAAATTCTTTCACTGTTAAAAGGCTACATTATCCCTGATTGCTATAGGCATATATTTGTTCTGAAATAATAATTAATAAAGCTGCCGATCAAACGTTTTGCAGAACGCAAAGATAGCAAATGACATCATTGGCAAGCGCCACGTTGCTGGGAGCGTTTTGGCAAGTCCAAAATTATGATTTTTAATATTGCTTTAGTTAGGGGCGTTTTGGTGCTTTCGAAATATATTTTTTAACAATGTTTTTATTTTTATGAAGTCTTTCGATACCAACAAAAAAAATAACAAATACCCATTTGTACCTGTCACAGACATTTATGAAGCTTACTCTCTGTTTATTCACTTATCTGCTCGGATCGCGGATCGTGTGGTCCCGAGTTCAAATCTCCTGAGAACCAAAATCTTTGTGTTCATTATTTAATTTCCGACTCGCTCTCCGGTGATGGAAAACATCCATAAAAAACCGGAAGGCTCAACCTACCACGCTGGGTTCTAATACCATTGGTAAAAAGTGGACTTCTGAGTGTTCCGTTGACCATGACGGCAACAGTCACTTGCCTCTGACTACCTCGTTTGGGATAAAGTCGTGATGGTATGTTATGTTGTGTAATTTCGTAATGTCAATAATTACTTCATATCTACGGTTATAAGATGAGTTATTTCTGCCATTCAGGAGTGGCGGTGTCTGAATCTATGGAAGTCGTGCAGCGAGGAGTGCACATCATGGTGGCCACGCCTGGGAGGCTCATGGACATGCTAGATAAGAAAATGGTATGTTTTCATTCATTTATTAGGCAAGGCACAGGAGAGTGTCGCACTGTGGGTTTCTTCAAAAGATTGTTAAAAGAACATCTTTTAGAAAAGGTTTGGATTGCGTTGAATCATAATAATGATTATTTATTATTATTATTTATTTTAGTTAGGTACTTATAAATTTTATAATTGTAATAATATTATGTCTATTTGTAAGTAAGCTGGTCTATTTATAGGAATTTTGACCTTTAAAATTATGTACACAGTTTTGTCTATTCATCACTGTTTGTTTTATGCTTTTCCTTGCATCATGGTCTGCTGGAAGAAATCTCTCTTTAGAAATAAGATCACCTGTACTTTAGCTATCCTTTTTTTTCTATGTAAAAAACTGTAATTTGTGTACAAACTGATAAATAATAATAAATAAATAAACACCACACTTATGAGCTTAAGAGGATACAGAAGCGCCGTTTTTCCATACAAACGTATGTACTTTGTAGTCCCCTGTTTCCTCCCTGGATATTTCTAGTAGAGGAATCATTTGCTACTCCCAAAAAATCTATAGCTTCTATTAGCATGTCCCTATGTTTTCCTTTTTTTGATAAATTAATTATTAGTAGAGATGTGACCCTTCGAAAATCTGAAACAAATGGTCTGGTTTTCTCCTGTTTTCAAACATTCATTAAATTGATTTGATTAGATTATATAAAAAAAGTAAAACATGGGAACACAGCCAAAGCCTTTTTCTAATTTTTACTAAAAAAAAGTAATTCAATGGGTGAATTTTTCGTAAAGGAATAAGGGGACTACGAAGCGTCGATTTTGTGTACATTTGATAGGTAACTCGGTCCGATTTGCATCTGTCTCTACCGCACTCTGCGGGGCGCTCGAGGTTTGCAAAAGAAAGCAATAGAGTGTACAAATGCCTATTTTTCAATTCTCTCGACCGTGCTGTGTCCTCTTGATAAAATAAATAAAATAAAAAGATGTTTTAAACTAGGCAAGTTTGATAGCGACTTGATCAAAATCGCTGGTTTCTGTGGATTCGACTTTGACTGTTCAGGGGGGCTAGTCAAGAGCAACACGTCACGATGATTTCTACAATAGAAATCGTTCAAATGTATGAGGATGACACAAGCGCCAGTGACAGCTTATGTCATCCCAAAAATGTATTTAAACGATTTCTAATGTAGTAATCGTCGTAGCGTGTTGCTCTTGGCTAGCCCCCCAGGTTTAGGTAGCTGATAGCTCAATTGTTAAGAACTGTCGCCCCGATGGCGAAAGCCTGCAGATTCAAATGCCGCTTGATGCCTTGGCAATAATGAAAGCAGTATCTTATAGAAAATAGAAAATATTTATTGACATAAACAAAGAGGGTTTACAATAGTCAGAGGTTGACATACTCCTATTAAGTGTAAAAACACTTGTGCCAGGAGCAGCCACGCTCCCATAACAAAGCACGGGTACATTTGTGGCATAAGTAGGCTAATTACAATTTTATAAAACTTATAAGTATTTATTAGTTTATCTCATGTACTACTACTGTATCTTAAACTATAATAATCTAAAAGATAGATCCTAAGGTTCACACATCAACATCTTAATTCACAGAAGTTTTATTTTTACCACTTATACTTACCACTACAAGGACACATTATTTGCTATTGTTGCCGTATTCATTCAATAAAAAAGCTTATTTACCGGTCCCAGAAAAGGGAATATGCTAACTTTGATGCTCACTTTCAGTGTAAGCAATTCACACTGGATTTTCTTACCACGTTTATATCTATCTAAACCTTTCCCCAGCAGTGGGAAGTTATAGCTTGAATGAAAAATAAAAGCTGCAGTAAGTTTTATTGGTAGTTTTCACGGGATGCTGGAACATACAAGCAGACTGACAAAAATCCTTTGTTAACCTGATTTCAAGTCAGTTGTGAGTGGTTTTTAAAAACCCTCAAGACGTGAAATAATCATTCGGTGTAATTACCAACATAGCTTTTTTACTTGGCTTCATTCCTTGTCTGGTGCTTCGTAACACAAGGATATGTATCCCTTCTTCGAGACAGTTGGTGTGTTGCCTGACGGATATTTATTTATTTATGGTTACGATCTTTTCGAGAGACACCCCTAGCTTAATTCCTTGTCTGTTACCTCGTAAAACAGGGATATAAATCCCTATTTCTAGACCATGACAAGCGATGTGTTGTCTGGCGCATATTTATTTATTTATTTATAATACCCCCCCCCCCCCCCCCCCCCCAGGTCCGCCTAAACGTATGCCGCTATTTATGCATGGACGAGGCGGACCGTATGATCGACATGGGCTTCGAGGAGGACGTGCGCACCATCTTCTCGTACTTCAACGGCCAGCGGCAGACGCTGCTGTTCAGCGCCACCATGCCGAGGAAGATTCAGAACTTTGCCAGGTAAGCACACACACATATAAAAAAAAAAGTAAATAAATATCTGGGGCAATTCACACCAAGATCATCTGACCCCAAACTAAGCAGAGCTTGGACTATGGGGGCAGAGACTGATAAACATACTTAAATTATTTAATTTTATTTAAGACCCCTTGTAACACTCGATCTTGCAAATAAATTTCTATTTCTAAATACGATAATTTTATGTGAAATATTGTCATGAGTGGGGATCGAACCCACGACCTCCGGTGCTAAAGGCAGGATCGCTGCCATTGCACTATCAGGCCAATCAAACAGAGAGAAATACACACACCCAGAAACACAGAAAGACGCACACACACAGGTATATATATACACGAGAGATACACGCAGCCGCACACACACGCACAAAAGATGAAGGAGAGGCGCTTAAGAGGCGAATTAAAAATTCCATCAAAAATATGAACTGCACAAAATACCACTTAAAATAAAAACATAAAGAAATCAAACAGTCAAGATTATTCTAAATTATTTAAATACTGTAAAGTGATACTGTAAGTGAGAAGCGTTTTCGATAGGATTTGTGTGTCTGTCGTTTCTGAAGAACATAGCATTATTCCCACATTATGTAAGCGAACTAGGCCCGGCCATTTACGTAACTTACATTATCTGCCTTTGTTTATATTGCCACCGTATAATAATACATATGGAAGGAGAACTATTCAGTACTTGCTACCAAAAATATTGAATAGTTTTCCACAGCAATTAGTAGACGATGTATGTAATAACCAGCCAAAGAAATGTAAAACTATATTAAAAAGATACTACTTATCAGTGAAGATGTAATTAATTAGTGTACGAGTATATTTGGCTTTTTTAAGTACCTATGGTACAGTGCGATCTCACCCTACTATCAGTTAAACCCCCTAAGGGTTTTTAATAGTAGGGTTCATTAGTAAATAAGAAAGTATGTAATACTGTTGTGAATTAAAAAAAAGAAAAAAAAAAGATTAATATCAGTTGTTCCTCAATACCTAATCTCTAAAGACCTAATATTCTGTCTTTACCCCCAGATCAGCCCTAGTAAAACCAGTAACAGTGAACGTAGGCCGCGCGGGAGCCGCCTCTCTGAACGTGCGCCAAGAGTTGGAGCAAGTCAAGGCGGAAGCCAGGACGGTGCACCTGCTGCAGTGCCTGCAGAAGACGCCGCCGCCGGTGCTGGTGTTCGCGGAGAGGAAGCAGGATGTGGACGCCATACACGAATATCTGTTGCTGAAGGGTGAGTGTCTTCCCGCAGCCATAGGGAGCTTTTGTTGATCAATATTAGCTGCCACAGGTGGCTTTTCATGGCCACAGGTAGTTTTTCGCAGCCTCGATGGTATTTTTTAAGCCATGAGTCGCTTGTCGTGGCCCTGGACCACCTATCGTGGCCTTGAGACACTGTTGCGACCTTTAGACACTTTTGGAGGACTTGAGACACATTTTACGCACTTTTTGGGCGCCTCTAAACACTTTTGGCTGTCTGCAGAAACCTTTGGCAGCCTCTAGACACGTTTGGCATTCTTGTGACGCTTGTCGCGGCTTATGAGACACGTTTTGACCGCCTCTAGACACTTTCGGTGGTATCTAGACACTTTTGGTCTGAACAAATGATCGCACACCTTGTGCGTTGAGTCCGCGGTAAATCCGCGGCAGATTTACAACTTAAACTGCTACTTTCCGTTTACTATCTTCGTCATCGCGTGATCAAGATAGATGCAATCGAAACTACGGTCTAAGAATGCGAAGTGTCCATAGACTGCAGGACCGCTCATTGTACAGGGTGCGGCAAAAGGTATGCCCGGGTTTCAAACATCCGTTGTGCGGCTTGTGGGGGGAGTTGAGTGAAAGACGGCGGGCGTCTCATTGTGACTGCTATGCTCTACCGTTTTCATTACACATAATGGTTCAGAGTTCAGACCGAAGAGCATTGTGGCTTAGCGGCCTCTACTATTTTGTAAAACGGCTGTTCCGTTATCGCCACCCAGAAAGCCATGCGCTTGCGTTTCTACAGTCCCGATTTGAGCATGTGCGACTTTTCCTTGTTCCTAAAGGAAAAAGTTTTCAAGAACTGACCCCACACCATTTAAGAACTGAAGACCCGAATTATTGAGAAGGTAAACGCGATTCTACTTGAGATGTGCCGAAAAACTGTCACTAGATTCCGAAATCGATGGCATCAAGGTATCTTTCGGATATGATTTTCGAAACTACATGCTAAAAACGTTGTGAGCTAACGAATCCATTTAAAAAAAACAAATCTCTCTAAGTCAAGTAGTTTCATTTTTATTGCTCCTCGAAACCAGGGCATACCTTTTGCCCCACCCTGTATAAAAATATGTTTAACAATTGGTAACCATTTTTCAATATGATTTTTTGTTGTTCAAATACTTTTCGTTCCTTTCAGGGGTGGAAGCAGTAGCCATCCACGGAGGGAAAGACCAAGAGGAAAGATCTCGCGCTGTGGAAGCCTTCAGAAGAGGAGAAAAAGATGTCCTGGTGGCGACGGACGTCGCCAGCAAAGGTCAGAACTATAGCACTACTAAGATAAGATAAGATAAACTTTATTGCACAAACAAAATATTACTGTTTCATTTAAATAAATGAGGTGTACTATAGGCGGCCTTATCGCTCCTAGCGATCTCTTTCAGCCAACCTTCAGAGAATCAGGAAGAAAATTAAGTGGTGGTGCAAGATGATCAATAAGAGATACAATAACTAATTTACTTTAACATAAAAAAAGACATACATACAATACTGAAGCAAAATAATAAACTTACTTATTTATCATACTCGTACATATAAAATAAGGTATGGATAAACTTATGGGTGAAGGTGAACTGGAAAGAAGGCGATTAGGTGATTTAGAAGATGGGATGTGATTTAGATAGCCTCATGGACACGGGCAAAGAATTCCTTAATTAAGCGAATAGATTTAACAGTAAAGGATTTAGAATAAAAGTCAGAGGAATAGGAAGGAAATGATAGAAGCAGTTTACGGCAAGAACGCATATCTTCACCTTTGGCAGGTTGCTGAAAACTGAAACGTTGTTTAAGAAATGGAGGTGACCGCAGACTACTAAGTGATTTATTATTAACTATACTAAATTCATTATAGCATTAGACAGAAGTAAAAAAGATTATTTTTAGGGTACACTTTGTGGTACAAGTACAATTAACATTATTGCTTTTATGATTTATGCCGAATTTATTGAAATATACTTATATAGCAGCTGTCACACATTTAAAATAAAGTAACTTCGGAATTTATAAGGCTTTTGCTTAAATAAATAATTGTGTCTTGCATTAAGCTATATTGTCGATGTTGAAACCTAAAAGAAGCAGGGGTTGAGTATCCAAACACATTTTTACTGTCAGTATAACTCTACCAAATATAAAATGTAACATAATCCCTTCATACGTTGTGGCGGAAGGGGTTTTCAATTTGGCCAGGTTATACTCAGGTATGTCATCTGGCATTGCAACGTCAAATTATGCAAATTTTCATTCATTGTAGCAACCCTGCTTCTATGAGCCTCTTATTTTTAATGTTTTATGAGTATAATTGCCTAAAGTAATTGCACGTCGCGGCGTCGGTTAAGAAGCACATCTCGCCCGCCTTTCCCCGACTTGATTTACTTATACCACTATTTTTCACTGAATGTTTTGTTCAATCATAATAAAATTATTGAATAAAACATTCGAAACTACTGGACCGATTTTAAAAATTATTTCACTAATATGAAGCTACATTATCAGGGAGTGACTCGAGCTATATTTTAATATGATTCAACAAAACATTCAGTAAAAAATAATCATCATCATCCGTGCGGTTCCCGGTTGTGAACCCACACCATTGTGTGGGGTCCCAGGGTCCGCCTTTCTTATTTTCTTGGCCCACTTCGCGCGGTCTTGTGCATCCTCAGTGTTGAGTCTGTTGGCACGCATGTCACCCTTAACGACGTCGAGCCACCGCTTCTTGGGTCGACCTCTTCTACCGGTACCTGGCGGGGGCGGCATGGCCAGACATTTGTTGCCAACGTAGTTTGCCGATCTCCGTGAGACATGACCATACCAACGAAGGCGGCACTCCTGCAGCTTGTCTGCGATGTCACGAACACGAAGGCTGCCGCGGATGTGGGTGTTCCGCACGCGATCTTTGCGTGAGACTCCACACATCCACCGCAGCATCTTCATTCCCGTGACGCGCAGCTCCTGCTTGTGTCGCTCTAGTAACGGCCATGCTTCACTGTCATATAGAAGGACAGGCCTAATAATAATTTTATAGTCCTGCCCCTACAGCTTGATCGGCATTTTGGGGGCACAATGCCACCAGTTACCTCACGCCATTT
The DNA here is from genome assembly GCA_947369235.1 of Udea olivalis. NCBI lineage: Eukaryota > Metazoa > Arthropoda > Insecta > Lepidoptera > Crambidae > Udea > Udea olivalis. The sequence goes on along the minus strand of OX376367.1, from coordinate 9,248,293 downwards.
GGCCCAAGCCGCGGAAATTCAGGCTCTGATGTCGCTGTCGATGTCCTCGGACGCGCTTAACACAGATCCCAGGTATTTGACACGGTGTTCCCTGCGGTTAGGGGAAGAGAATACTACCGAGATATCCCCCAGCCTGTCGTAAGAGGCGATTAAAAGGGCCCTTGGGGTCGCGAAGCGCACGCGGGGGGGCCTGCGTGTGTTTCGGTTCACGATCCCGAGGATGACGGTAACGCGTGTCTTCGGACACAGTGGTCTGTGTCACCGTGCACTGGAGTTGAGCTTGCTCCTCCCGAGGCTAGCTGCCAGGCGGCCTTGCGCGCCGAAGGGTCCTGCAAGGAGTCTCTCCCTTGTTGGGGATCCCGGGTCCCTTCCATTCTGCGCCGAAGATGACCACCGTCAGGTTTTAGTGGGTAGGGGTCTCTGTTTTCCCTGGAGTTCCGAGTCCCACATAGGTATTCCAGGTGTACCGAACCCAGGGTCTTGGGAATGCCTAAATGCATTTCCTGACGCAAAAAAAGGTATTTGACACGGTCCGTGCGCTCGACCACGTCATCGCCTATGTGGACGGGCTGGGGGTTTGTGGTGTTGCAGGCCATGTACTCCATCTTCGCCACATTAAGTTTCAGACCGCCGTTTTCAAGTGAATTCTTCCACTTATTCACCCGTTTTACCAGCCGTCCCCTGTCCGAATCTGCTAGCGCAATATCATCAGCATACATGAGCAACCAAGGTGGTTGCTTCTGGTGCGTGTCACCAAGTGTCATCAACCGCAGTCCTAACTATGGAACTAGAATCGTGGTACATGTCCCGGATAATGTCAATAAAGACGTCGGGAACGGCCCTGGACCGCAGCGCCCAGCCGATCACCTCACGAGGGACACAGTCGAAGGCCTTCTGCATGTCTAAGAAAAGGAGATGCAGAGGTGTATTCTTCCGTCTGTATCCCTCCATGAGCGTTACCTCCAAATACGGGGTCCATGGTACCGCAACCCGGTCGAAACCCATACTGTTACCGTGAGCACTAGTCCCTGATTCAGAGGGAGTTCAGGTGGCTGCACTTTTTTGTTCTGCTTGTTGAGCAGCTCGTGGAAGTAAGAGCGCCATTTCTCCTTCACCGCGCGGTCCTCGCAGAGCCCGATAGCGCGATGCAGTATTATTATAGCAGGTTACCGAGAGTGTTACACAGCGGCACATCAGTGAAAAATAATAGTATATGTAAATCAAGTCGGAGAATGCTATATTTGCATTTTTTTTTCGAATAAGCCTTGAGCTCAGCTTAGTTTAGGGTGACATGATCTTATCACCCTCATCAGATCATGTGACCCTAAACTAAGCATAGTTTAAGGTTTGTTCGAAAAAAATTGCAAATATATTGTTGTGCTAACATAAATACAAGCATTTTTTATGTTCTCACAATTAATTTAAAAATCATCAAAATTATAAATAAATAAATAAAATAAATAAATAAATATCTGGGACAATTCACACCAAGATCATCTGACCCCAAACTAAAGCAGAGCTTGTAATATGGGCGTCAGAGACTGATAAACTTACTTAAAAATTTCTAAATACATACTTAAATAGATAATAACAAATGTAATTAAATTCAATTAATAAATAAATAAATAAATAAATATCCCTGGACATTATTCCACACAGCGCCATCTAGCCCCAAAGTAAGCTAATTGAAAGAAGCTTGTGTTATGGGATACTAGACAACGGATAAACATACTTAAATACATTTTCTTTTGTAAATACATACTTATTATACATAGGAGACACCCAGACCAGTACAAACAGACATGTTCATGCACACAAAATGGTTGTACTGTGCGGGGATCGAACCCGCGACCTCTGGTGTAGTAGCCAACTTCTTAACCATTACACCAAGTCGGTAGTAAATTACCTTGGTACGTGGTTCGATTTTTAGAGCATTTAAGATCAACCGTGGTCTGTAACAATTGAATTTCAGTTGTTATAAATTTATTGACAGTGAACCTATTAATGTCTCAAAGAGTATGCATATTGTATATTTTAGAACTGTTTTATTAAATATCATAACTTTATTGAGATGATTCTCCGAAACATTTTAAAGTTTAATTCATTCACTCCATACCCAGGTCTCGACTTCGCGAACATCCAGCACGTCATCAACTACGACATGCCGGAGGACATCGAGAACTACGTGCACCGCATCGGGCGCACCGGGCGCGCGGGCGGCGGCGGCGCGGCCACGACGCTGCTGGGGCGCGCCGCCGACACCAGCGTGCTGCGGGACTTGGTGCATCTGCTGAGGGAGGCTGGACAGAAGGTATGCTCACGTCTTATCTAGATCCGACTTTTCAATTCTTAGTTTATTCCGTAGATAGCTAACTGAAGTATAAAATTAACTAGCCGTTTATCAAGCGAATAGATATTATCAATTTTGCAATAGTCTTTTATCCAAAGAATAGCTATCTATCGTTTGTCTGTGTACTTATATCGGTAACTTCACACTGATTATGCACAAGCGAGATGCACTTATACAATCATTGCAATGTTAGAATGAAACAAGACAAAAGTTGATGTTTGACAAATTGACACTGACGTATAAGAAAGCAACCTCAGCTTTTTTTGCTGTCAAAAGTAGTGGTAAAAAGTTTGTGATTATTATTATAATCACACTCAAAAACTCCATAGCAAAATGAAAATAATCTCAAATGACACACCACATACCCTCAAAATGTCAAAGAAAACGAATAGATAAATCTTATCCAGCCCCTCAAGAAGCAGATAACTTGATTCCTCAGTTAGCGGCTTTATTCAACAGATACCATCCATCTGACCAAAGAAAAATTAAAAATCTTTTTAACCTTCGAATAAACTTTATTCTACAGAAAAAAATAATTATCTGGAATTAATCGGCCTTCAGTGAACTTGCTTTTTTATGAATTTTCCCTAACATGTTTTTAAAGGTTTTTGGCGATAAAGCCGCTAAATTCTTTCCCAGTAACGCCCTTAGCTGAGGATCGAGTCCCCGCTTCGGGGCACCCTTTGCCCCTTTTTTTATATGAGAGCATTCCGCTCACGCTCTTGTTCGGTGAAGCTGCGAAAGCCATCAGCGACTAACAGCTTTAGTCATTTAAAAAACCGCTCTAATTCGACATTGTTCAAACTAAAAAAAAGCTGAATACTATTTCAGGATGAACTGAACGTCGATTTTATTACCGATAGAAATATGATATTACGGAACTTGTAGATGATGTTGTAATACCTATCTGAAAATTTTAAATTACAACTTTCAAAGCTCTTTATGTACTCATTAAAGATTTCGGGAACTATAATAATATTTTATGAATAGTATTTTATGGAGCAACATACTAACCTAACCAAAAAAAATCCAACTGAGACTCTAAATGTTCTAAAATCAGTGTTTTGTAGATAACATATCAATAATGGGGCGTATTTATTTTTATTCATTTTCTTTATTGCACAAACAAATAAAGTACAATTGGCGGACATAATGCCTAGAGGCATTTTCTACCAGTCAACCGTAAGGTATAACAGGAACATTGGAATTTTGGGCTGTGCAACATATAAAAATTGAAGCGAGAAAAAACAAACAACAAATCTTAAATACTAATACTTAAATATATTAAACATAATATACTATATATATGATATATACTAATCATGCAAATATACGTAACTAAATATTTTAAAATAAATATAAGTACTATAGTATAAGTGAATCTAAATTTTTAGCATTAAACAATGCTGTATTTTCTACACAAAGATAGAACCTAGAAAACTCGACCTGATCCTGGAACCTGAACCCGCTTGAGTCCCAGCATCAGGTCGAATTTTCTACTGTCTATCTTTGATAACTATATTATTTCATATTATATTATATTTTGCATTGCATGCATTTCAGTATTTTTAATATTTCTCATATTTTATTGTACCTTTTGCTCATTTTCCAAATCTAACGTCTCATATCCCCTCGTCAGGTCCCAGAATTCCTGCTGGACATGATCGGCGAGCCGGACGTGCCGGCGGCGGACGGGCAGGGCTGCTCCTACTGCGGCGGGCTGGGGCACAGGATCACAGGTAACTGGGCTTGGCTAGTGACGAATATTGGGACACTGCTATTTTGAGTTAGCTTAAGGCATTACAATCCAAATTTTCAAGGTGTATTTATCCCCACAGACTTTGTTCTGTCAAAAGTTTGTAGGGGAAAACATGTGTTGTTTTTATTATTTACCTCGTATTTTTTACGGTTTTTCTCTCCATAAGTACCTCCTTTGTGCCTTAACAAAAATATATAGGAAAAAAAAAGCTCAATAACCCCAAAATCTTTGTGTTCATTGTTTAATTTTCGACTAACTCTCCGGTGATGGAAAACATCGATAAAAAACCAAATCAACCCGGATAGCGGCGGAAGGCTCACCGCCTACCACGTTGGGTTCTAATGCCATTGGTTAAAAGTGGGCTTCCGAGTGTTCCATTCACCATCTTCTTCTTATCGTGTCGATGGCTATATCCTTTTGACCAAAACTCCGCCACCGGCATGGTCGTTGGCACACATAAGTTCCTCACGCGTACAGCTGTCCGGACACGAGTGGCATGATATCAGGTGGTCCATAGTTTGTGGGGAAGCACCACACTCGCGAGCATTCATTCACCATGACGGCAACAGTCACTTGCCTCCGACTACCCCGTTTGGGATAAAGTCGTGATGGTGTGTAGTTACTATACTCGTGTTTTGCATCAACTCTTCCTCTCTCCTAAAACAAACTAAACTGGGCAGTGCCAAACAGGGTCCATAATTTGATCACTCTTAATAATTTTCCACCTGTATAACATTATGGCATGCAATAAAGGATGGAGTATTGAGTATTAACGTTTTCGAGTTTTGCGCAAAACTCGAGCGGTTCTCGAGATTTGCGCTTAGCAATACATTTGGCGATTCATTTTTATTTAAAAATATAGATTAATATGACTTACCCTTCCTAATATCTTCATAGATGTTGTAGCACCCACCCCCGACGTATTGTGGGCTGAGCTTTATGGTTGACTGGCCGATGTTTTTTTTTTTATATTGCCCGTCAAGATGACCTCACTCCACCCGATGGAAAGCGGTCGTGAGGTCCAGATATGAGGTTGCCAAGCCCAGTCATTCAAACGAATCACTGGGCTGGCCATCCTCACCTTGAAGGCCTGCAGAAATGCCTTTTCACGCCCCGCTTGAAGAACCCGGGACTATACGAGGAAGGAAACACATGATATCGACATTCGGTCTGCCTTTTCTAACATTTCAATGTGACACAACATACCATCACGACTTTATCCCAAACGGAGTAGTCAGAAGCAAGTGACTGTTGCCGTCATGGTGAACGGAACACTCAGAAGCCCACTTTTCACCAATGGTATTAGAACCCAACGTGGTAGGTGGTGAGCCTTCCGCCGCTATCCGGGTTGATTTGGTTTTTTATCGATGTTTTCCATCACCGGAGAGTTCGTCGGAAATTTAACAATGAACACAAAGATTTTGGTTCTGGCCAGATGTGAACTTGGGACCACACGATTTGCGATCCGAGTTGGGGTGCTTAACCCCAGGCCACGACGCTCTCTGAATGTAATACAATAAACTATAAAATTATACAAACGTAGCACAGCATCGCAATACCGTTAGTATTGCGGTGCTGTGCCGGTATACCCAAATGCGCCCTGAGGCAGCCGCTATTAGCCCAGATGGAATACCTTAGCAGGAAACACTGGACCAGCAGCAATGGTATGGTACATGCCAAGGCCTATCGAAGGCTACTCACATAAGTTCACCACAAAGGCCCTTGGATTAAGAAGTGGACAGATAAGAATCCTTACCAGAACCCTTACGGGGCACTGTAGGCTGAACAAACACGGACACGGGATTGGTATCGCTGGGTCACCAACCTGTAGATTCTGTCGCGAAGAGAAAGACCCCGGTCCATATCCTATTCGACTCTGATGCTTTAATACACAGCAGAAGCCGCGTGCTCGGCACAAGCTTGCGCCTTCGGACGTCATTGACATCACTCCCAGGAAAATAATTCAGTTCATGTTGGCTGTAGGCCTGGAGAGATCTTTGAGTGGATGATGACCACAATAGATCAATCCTGGGCGCAGTGGTCAATCGCTTTGCCGACATCCTAATGCTGAACGAGTATGTAACGGTATTGCTTATTTTTATCACATAGCCACAGATTGGTGAACATAACCGATGCTTTTGCCGGACTACCCTCGGAAAGTTGTTTGTGTGCGAGGAGACAAAGCGAAGCCAGAAAAAACTGTAGTCCCTTCCTTCTCGCACCTAACTCGTTTCTCTTTGCATTTACCCTAACAAATTGTTTTTTTTTTCGCAGAATGTCCGAAATTGGAGGCGGTGCAGAGCAAGCAGGCCTCGAACATCGGCCGCAGGGACTACCTGGCCAACACCGCGGCAGATTACTAGTGTTGTTTCTGCGTATTTTGGAAGTGTAAATATTAGTGATATTGTAAATAAATTAAATTTAAGATTTGTAAGAAGTGTTCTTTTTATCGTTTTCCTGATTTATAAATGTTAACACATCAACATGGTCTAGGGATATTTCAATTGAACCTAAATAACTAAAATTCTATTAACTTTTTGTTAAGACACCTACACATTAAAATAAAGCTTGTTTAATAGCCTATCTAATCTGATAAATAAACTTTTAGATAAAGTTAAATTTTAAAAAAACTTAGAAGATGAGGTTTTCCTCTGAGTTTTTACTCAGACAAAATTTCAATCTAAACTTTATTTTGAAACATCAAAACCTAAATAAAACAACTATTTTTTTAAAAACTATTGTTGAAAACTTAAAATTAATATTCCCTGGATCCACCTAAAACTCTCCTGACACATCTGCAGCGGTTCTGCAAACTCAAAACAAGGGTGTCAATATCCTGTTGTGGAATACTGTCCCAAGTCCTGCTAAGATGCAAGAAAAGCTGGTTTTCATGCACAATATCTTCAGGGAAATTGCTAAGAGCTCTTCTCTGAAGCATATCCCAGGCATGCTCAATAGTATTTAAGTCAGGGGATTGTGCAAGCCTGTCTGAAGCTTGGATATCATGCTGTTGTAACCAACTTGTAACGATACGCGCCGTATGTGGACGGGCATTGACGTGCATTAGCTGGAAATGTTGTCCCATTTGCTGTCTGTGGGGCAAGATTACAGGCTCTAGCACCTCATCTCGGTATTTTAGAGCAGTCATATTGCCTTGTATCCAAACGAGGTCCGTTCTACCGCCGAGACGAATTCCTGCCCAAACCATAATCGTGCCACTTGATATGCATGAACTTGTTGTGGGTGCTGCAGTCGATTCCAACGTCCAGGTTCTCTCCAAACGCGTACTCTTCGCGAATCAGGATGAAATCCAAACCTGGATTCATCAGTGAAAAGCACAAGTGACCATTGAGAATGGTTCCAGTTTTCGTGTGCAATGGCCCATTGTAATCTTCTTCCTCGATTGCCTCTCCTTAGCGCGGGTACCCGAAGTGGCTCGGGTACGTGCTCGTACGTAGGTCGACTTCATGCAGTCGTCTTCTCAAAGTTTGACCGCTTACCAGCAAACCATACTCTCTCTGTAGCCTTTGAACCAATTGCATCGCCGTTACATTTGGTTGACTTCGTGCAGCATTTACTATGAATCGGTCCTGTACATGTGTTGTAATGCGTTGAGGTCCTCAGTGCCGTTCCACCACTTTCCCCGTGACAAGATAACGTGACCAAAGCCTGGATATAACGCTCTGACTGGTCCTCATGGCTTCAGAAACCAAAATTTGGGTAGCGCCAGCTTGAATCATGCCCACTGCTCTTAACATTTCGTTCCTGGTCAAGTGTCTACGTGGCATGATTAAATGAACACCGGAAATGCGTTTGGCAAAGATTTATAGAATTACTTCTTTGAAAGAAATTCAATGAATCAAAAAAATTCATGTTAAAACAAAACCTTTTATATACAAGTTTGAATTAAAAAAAGGAACTTAATAATGTTTTTATAATCTGTCATTAACAGTTTTTTTGTAAGGCCAGTACTTTTTAAGTTATTTAAAAAAGTTTTATATATCCCTAGACCATGTGTGTTGTGTGTATTAATAAAAAAGTGAAGTTACCACAGACTGTTAAATTTTCACAATCTGTCACGAACCTTACCGATAATTTTGAATGAAAGACACGTGAAAAGACTAAGATATTTCTTTGAATATTTTGGCATTGTAATGCTCCGCTCGAGATCAAGGTCCGAAATCGATTTTTTTAGTTTTATATCTAAAAATGTATCTAAAAGACTATGACTTTTATTTTGTTATAGGTTTACTATAAAACCTAGTGATATCTGCATATCTTAAGATTCATATACCGGGTGTATCTTTTGCTATGGGGGCTAGTAATCTAAATGTTTTGTACTTATTAGAACAAATAAAGTATAAAAGGCTAATTTCAGGCAGACTGAGTTCTGGGCAACAACTAGTATAGCTCCAAATTCTACAAAACCCCGCCGTAAAGATTTCTGCTTCGCCTGGTGGTTTACTGGTATTAAGTCCGCCTATTGTACTTTTCCGTGTAATAAAGAATAAATAAATAGTATTTTATAATTAAAACAAAACCATAGAATAAAAGGCGTTTTATTTAACATTGATTACTCCTCGCTCTTACAAACCAGCCATTATGTTTAAATTGAAACAAACTTATTTCTAAGGCATTTCGATTTAATACAATTTTATATACGGGTATAGTCAACACCAAAAAATATTTCAAACTTAATTAGAGTGCATGTTATAATGATAATATCATTACATTTAGACTAAAATCATAAAACTATAAGGTATTACCCCTGGTACGACTGTACACCATTCTCTCTTAAAATATCATTGATAAATACATACAGGAAGTTTTCTTTGATTACAAATTATAAAATCTGATCTTGAATGCGATTTTGAAACTAGTCAAGTCTACCTCTGGCAAATGTGACATTATCCTCTTGGAATATGTCACTCTTTGTCATTTGTCAGATCTGATTCAGTCAAATCAAATTCTTTAATCAGAGATGTAAACGGGTTCCGTTCACCATTATTTTTGACAGAATTTGACTATTGTCAATTCTAATGACAGCGTTAGTAAAATTACCATCCTGTATGGTATTTACTAATGCATGCATACATACATACAAAACTATGAATAGAAAACAAACTACATAATATATTTTATTATTTATATTGTATCTCCACGCAATCTAACAAAACCATGTACCGACATTTCTGAGATAAAAAACAAAAAACATTATTTTTTAATTAAAATATTTCCTTGATTAGAGAGTAATGTTAGCTCTGACATTACAGCTATTTTGTGCTCTGAAGGTATTGGAAACATAGTGAAAATCTACCTTAGCTAAGTAGCAACACTTTTACATACCATAATACACAAAAAAAAGATAATCTGTGGTCAAACATCTTGTGTGATTTAGTGTTCAAATTTCTGTAAATTATTCTGCAATATAGTGCATTCAGTGATGACATCAATCAGATGTGTGTTTTTCTGTTGGGTTCATATTACTATTCCAGGGGTTCCGTTCACCATTCCAGAACTTTTCAGTTACTTTTTTACTATTTTTTAAATAAAGACTTAGTCATTGAATGTGTGCTACTTAACTGAAATACAGCAAGATAATTCAATATTGGCGACTAGGAAACTTGATAAATCAAATATATATACAAAAAAGCTGCAATATACTGACAATTCATTGTAACTTACAGGAACTGAGGATTAAAACTACTTGGCATTACAGCATTGGCCCTTGGTTTCATGATCTAAGACGTACCATGCTCGCCTGCAAGATTAAAAAAAACAATGTTACCATAAACTCATTTGATTTCTTAATTTTGATAATTCTTTGGCACCCTATAAAGTAAGCAAGTGGGTTTTTATTCATAATATACAAAAAAAAAACTTTTCATAATCTTTCTCTCATTTAAATTGTAATTTATACACAAATAACAGTGCCTCGCAGAAACCCCCCATTTTTGTGTTTTATAGTGCACAAGCAGATTTTATAAGATTTAAAATGCCTACAGAGTTGACATAATATTCAGAAGCTTGATTGCGCAGAGCTCAAATAACAAAACCCGACAGTGTCATGTCATCTAAAGAATATCTTGCATAGTATAAATGTCAGATTGTTATATAAGACAGTTTAAGTATTACTTAAACAGGGTGATTATCAAAAGACTTACAAAAACGATATGGCATACTCAGTAAGAGATGTTGTGACTATGTAAGCGAAAATTTGATTTTTTCAATTAACTTTATTCTTAAGGTTTTCATACAAAACATACTGACCGTTCGAGTGATTTGTATGGTGACCTTGAAATAAAAGTTAGTTAAATAAATTTCATTTCCACTTATATAGTTTCTACATCACTTAGTGAGTATGGCATATCGTTTTTGTAAGTTATTTAATTATCACCCAGTATTTACAGCAATCGGACGTACATTTGCGATGAACTTAGGCAATTCCTAAGTTTTGTTAAACGTGATTCTGATATTTTTACTGTTAAAGATACTCAAAATGCCATGGCATTGTCAGGTTGAAAGTTACCAAAATATGTGAATAGCAAAAATAGTCGTTGAGATCAAAGTATATGACAAATAGTCCCTCGTAATTAAAAAAAAACTGTTGTCATTGTTATCTATTTTATTTAAGGTGTTTTTCATTTGAACCACATTATATCGTAACCTATGGACACTTCTAACACGAAGGATTATTCGCGGTGCCAACCCTGTAATAATCTTTACAACCCCATTCTTATATTTTACATTTCAAAGTGGAAAATAAATAAATGATTTTGAGTTAGGAAAAATGAAGAAAACAATATCAACTCTGTAGCAATTATACAAACTAAAATAAAGATATAACTCTGATATTCCATAAAGATGGCTATTATCACGCGTCCATACACAACCCAGACAACAATGGTATTCTCTAATATATCACCGTGATTGTCTAGAGGGTGTATAAACACCCTTAACGAAGCCTATATAGCCTACGTATTCTGCACATCATCAGGACCATTTTTACTTTCAAGACCATACCTGGGAACTCAATAGTTACCAAGTTATTGAAAGTGAAAGTCGAAAAAAAATCAAGAGTTAGATGAAAACAAACTAATCATTATTACTTAATTTTTGCCCTAAGAAACATTATCAAAATTTCAAGTATTTCCTAACAAAAAGTTGCTCAAAACGATCAACTCGCAATGTACATCGTGCGCACCCTTGACTATGCGTAACAGCCACGCACACGCACGCACGCGCAGGAGCGGTCTGTTGCACGCGTTACATTGCGTAGTCCGTTTTAGGTTTGAAATTGACACCGAAAAAAAAACTTAACTTAAGACTTGATTTAATGGTCTGAGTGCGTAGACGCCGGCTTCGTTAAGAGTCTTTTTACACCCTGTATTTAAAAACAACGGGACTGTTCATTTCCACCGGTCATACCTTCTTCCTTCATTAATTTCTAGTGACTCCAGTGAGGTCTAACTATCTCATTCTGCACAAGATTTGTTATTTAGATGTGAATTTTCGTAGTGTTTTTTTACATCCAGACGGGCTGTCCTTAGTTTACCGGTATACTAGGTGATCATTTATACCGTTAATCAAATTATATGGTATACTCAGTAGGCCATGCAGACACTATTTAAGCGAAAATCTGATTTTTTTATTTTAAGTTTTCTATACGAAATCAGATGAACATTTGTATGGTTGTATGAAAAGCTAATAATTATGTTAGTTAAAAATTTAAATATGTGCACGTTTATGCCGCAAATTTTCGACACTCGCAAGGTAATCAAAACCTACAGGGCACTTCCCGTGAACTCAGAATCTTGAAATTTGGTACGAAGCAACGTCTTATAGCACAGATAAAGGAAAAATTGCGAAAACCTCAAATTTTTAGTTACATCACATAATAAAAATATTTTCAATAAATACACCTACAAGTTCGTACGGAACCCTCGGTGCGCGAGTCCGACTAGACACATCGTCAGCAACAGAGTTATATCTTTATTCCGCCGCCAGCCAACATTACTCCCCTAAGCGCTTATGTAACGAAGTCGTAACCTAGGTATTTCTTATTTTTCCGCCGCACCCGCGCCGCCTTGCGCGGGTCGTACTCCTCGGCGCCGGGCGCGAAGGCGCTGTTGTCCACCACCCAGTCCGCGTCCGCGCCCGCGCGCATCTGGATCTGCTTCACCTGGGAGATATTTGCTTTCTTGATGGGTGTATCGATTTGAATGGAGAAAATATTGTCAGATTGTTTAGTTCAGAGGCGATCACGTCAAGCTTTACATAGGGGCACGAGATACTGCTGAAAGGGTGTGAGGGGGTCCTCCAACATCTTCGGGCCCCAAGCCAACCTCGCCTGCAAGCTGGTGCACCCTCCTGATCAACGAAGGAGGCTCTGGCGAAGGCTCCCCTTTATGGGTTGGGAGGTCACCCCCCTCTTTTTACTACTGAGATTTATTTTAGTGGCCCACCCGACCAACCTCCCGGTTATGCAGAAAGGCACACTATTCCTAGCACACCGTGAAGTGTACCAGTGACCATCTGCGGTTGGTCCTGCCGCCACAAAGCACAATGCATTACACATTATGGTACTCATAGGCGTGTAGCCCGTGGCATAACCCACTCCCATTCATCCAGAATGGTACCGGAGCAGTTATAGTCGCTCACCACGCGCATCCCAAAGAACGCTAGCGGCTTCAATCCCCGCTGGGGACGTCAGAGAAGCCAACAACCATATCTCCAGTATGGTGCCGGAGCTGTATAGCACGCTCACATCTCGATGCACTGCCGTACATCTACCCTTAACTACAGCAGGGTGGCCGGATAGGCAATCTAGCGGATACCCATCTCCTTGCTATCCAGGCAGGTACCGGAGGAGCGGCAAACCGCTATAAGGGTTCCTCACTAACCCCGCATCTAAACACTTAGCAGCTCAACGCCCTAGACCAGTGAATTTAGATACTCGTTGCGCGCGCGAAGGGACGCTCGGTACACACTACCGAGGAGACGATCATGCCCCTCCTCTGCAACTAACCACATGCCACCACGAATCCAACTCCAAGTTGGGGCCTGACTTAAGAAAGGCAGGGCTGGGCCCCAACACCCGTGGTACCCTGATCCTAACAGCCAGACCCGTAGTTCCAGCTGCGAAAACCCTACCTACCCGGGTGGAGTAGATAGGGGTTGGGAGGTCAGATGGCAGTCGCTCCCGTAAAGCCACACACAAAATGGAAAGTCAGCAAAAAGTACCCAACTTGGATAGGGCGTCGCCGGAAAACGACGCGCAGGGGGATCGCCCTACTCTTGTGTTAAGTAGGTTAGGGCTACCGGGCCATGGGCGGGCCCGGTTAAAGACATTAGTCCAGAGGAAGGTCCGCTTCGCATCGTGGAACGTCGGCTCGCTGACAGGACGCGCTCGCGAGCTGGCCGATGTGCTCGCCAGGCGGAGGGTGGCCGTGGCGTTCCTGCAGGAGACTCGCTGGAGAGGCAACAGGTCCCGGAACATCAGGCACGGCTTAAAGCTGATCTACGCGGGTTCTCCGACCGAGGAATTCCAGAATAGTATCTTGGAAGTAAATCGTGTTAGCAACCGCCTTGTGGTCGTGAGGGTGCTTATCGAAGGGGTCACGACCAATTCGATAAGTGCCTACGCACCGCAGGTTGTAGCGATTCGGATAAGGCACTGTTTTGGGAGCAAATCGACCAGCTCCTATGCACTATTCCATTGTCCCAAGGCGTCGTTCTGGGTGGCGATCTGAACGGTCATGTGGGTGAACAGTGTGAGGAATACGGGCGTGTTCACGGTGGTTTTGGTTTTGGCAGTCGTCACGCTAAAGGCGAAGAGATTCTGCGGACGTATATGGCTGCCGACTTGGCCGTCGTGAACACGTTCTTCAAAAAGAGTCCCGAGCATCTGATCACCTACACGAGCGGTAGGAGCGCAACCCAGATCGACTACTTTCTCACCAGGAGAGCCCAGATCGACAAGGTAGCTACCTGTAAGGTCATACCCGGAGAGAGTCTTACTGCCCAACACCGTCTACTTGTGATGGACCTGCGAGTGAAGCCTAAAGGCAAATGCCGGGAGCGCTGCCCGCCCCGAACCAGGTGGTGGCTGCTTGAAGGAGCCAGATCCCATGACTTTGATGCCGCTGTCGGTGACCTGTCCATCGCAGCGGATAGTGAGTCCGGGCAACAGCTCTGGGATAGGTGTCAGTCAGCTATCACCGGGGCGGCGAGGGTGGCGTTAGGTGTGTCTCGGGGTGGACGTGGCCTTGACAAGGAAACCTGGTGGTGGAACGAAGTCCAGAAGGAGATCAGGGTAAAGAAAGCCCTCTTCAAAGTGTGGCAAGCGTCCAAATCTCCTGAAGATCGCGTACAGAGATGCCAGACGTGCCTCTGAACGAGCTGTAGCCAGAGCCAGACGTGACCACTTACGTCCTTTGTAGGATAAGTTGGAGTCGTCTGAGGGGCTGAGGCTCGTTTACAAGTTGGCACGTTCGAGAGTCAAAGCGGCCCACGATATTTCCATGTGCCGCTGTGTAAATGACACTCTCGGTGACCTGCTATGCAAGGACCGCGCGGTGAAGGAGAGATGGCGCTCTTATTTCCACGAGCTGTTCAACAAGCAGCACAAAGAGGTGCAGCCACCTGAACTCCCTCCAAAGCAAGGACCAGTGCCCCCGGTAACGCCTGATGAAGTCCAGTCGGCTCTTTGCCGCTTGAAGAACCGGATAGCCGTCGGACCCGATGGAGTCCCTATCAAAGCGTGGAAATCAATGGGCTCTCGTGGTGTGGGCATACTTACCCACCTTTTCAACCGCATTCTCCTCACCGAACAAGATACCTGACCAATGGAGACTGAGCATTATCACGCCAGTCTTCAAGGGCAAGGACTCGGTGCAGCAGTGCAGCAATTATCGCGGCATAAAGGTGATGTCCCACACCATGAAGCTCTTCGAGCGCATTGTGGACTCTCGGATTCGACAGGGGTGTACAATCTCGGAGTGTCAGTATAGGTTTCGACCAGGTTGAACCATGGACCCCGTATTTGCCTTGAGAACGCTCATGGAGGGATACAGACTGAAGAATACACCTCTGCATCTCCTTTTCTTAGACATGCAGAAGGCCTTCGACTGTGTCCCTCGTGAGATGATCGGCTGGGCGCTGCGGTCCAGGGCCGTTCCCGAAGTCTTTTTTGACATTATCCGGGACATGTACCACGATCCTAGTTCCATAGTTAGGACTGCGGTTGGTGACACGCTTCCCTTCCCTATCACCGCTGGAATACACCAAAGCTCCGTGCTTAGCCCATTTCTGTTCAGCGTAATATTAGATGTTCTGTCAAACAGCATCCTAGACCACCAGAAGCAACCACCCTGGTTGCTCATGTATGCTGATGATATTGCACTAGCAGACTAGGACAGGGGACGGCTGGTACAACGGGTGAACAAGTGGAAAAATTCACTTGAAAACGGCAGTCTGAAACTTAATGTGGCGAAGACGGAGTTCATAGCCTGCAACACCACAGATCCCCACTCCGTCCGCATAGGCGCTGACGTGGTCGAGCGCACGGACCGTGTCAAATACCTGGGATCTGTGTTAAGCGCGTCCGGGGACATCGACCGCGAGGTCAGAGCCCGAATTTCCGCGGCTTGGGCCTAATGGCGTGAGGTGGCTGGTGTCATTTGTGACCCCAAAATGCCAATCAAGCTGAAGGGGCAGGTCTATACAACCATCATTAGGCCGGTCTTTCTATATGGCATTGAAACATGGTCGTTACTAGAGCGACACAAGCAGGAGCTGCGCGTCACGGAAATGAAGATGCTGCGGTGGATGTGTGGAGTCTCACGCAAAGATCGCGTGCGGAACACCCGCATCCGCGGCAGCCTTCGTGTTCGTGACATCGCAGACAAGCTGCAGGAGTGCCGCCTTCGTTGGTATGGTCACGTCTCACGGAGATCGGCAAACTACGCGGGCAACAAATGTCTGGCCATGCCGCCCCCGCCAGATACCGGTAGAAGAGGTCGACCCCAGAAGCGATGGCTCGACGTCGTCAAGGGTGACATGCGTGCCAACAGACTCACCACTGAGGACGCACAAGACCGCGCGAAGTGGGCCAAGACAATAAGAAAGGCGGACCCTGGGACCCCACACACCAGTGTGGGTTCACAAACGGGATAGACCGCACGGATGATGATGACCTTATACTGCTGACGTAAGACCCATTTTGCAATAGTTTTGTAAAGGTTGATGTGAACACCTCTGTACTAATCATAAACTGTATTTAAAAGAATATATATTTTTTTATTAGATTATTTTATATTTTTTCTGTATCCTGTAATTTTTTAGTAGATTGCACCATATTGACAACCAATTTAAAATAAAATGGTAAATGTTGTTAATGTTTGTTTTTTCATTTTATATAAAATAGTTTTATTTATGCAATTAATGATTTCACGGTTTTTGAAGTATTGAAGTCATATTTTGCTAAAAACCTTATTGGTTTTTTAGGTAAAGTCTATGTTTTCAATTGTGTTAAATTAAAAATAGGTTTTAGGATCTTATTTTATGTTTTTTGCCAATATAAATGAATTTTAGTTTACAGCCTTTAAGTTTGATACATTACAATTGGGTCTAATTGTATATCTATACCAATATTATAAAGGCAGCTAGTTATTTATATTTCAAGCTCTAATAATCACCTGTTCTCTAACAGCGGAGAACTTCTTCTTCTTCCGCTTCCCCTCAGGAGTGTCTTTAGACCGCTTCCGGGGCCTCTCGTCCAGCACCAGATGCTGGTACTCTTCAACAATGTAGTTCTCCGGCTCGTAGCTGGTCGTGATCTCAACCCCGACTGAGGGATCCACATCTGGCAGTATGTAGTAGTTCTCGAAGTTGCCTGGAATGAAATATATGTTATAGACCAGCGCTTTGAATAAAAGAAAAAGTAAAAAATATCTTTATTCATATAGACTTGTAAAAAGTACTTATGACAAGTCATATACAAAAAAAAAATTGTAGCAAAAATATACTGAATAAAAACAAACTTACATAAAATAATACTATGATAGTTAATATCATAATTAAATATAATGTGACTCTACCACCGGTTCGGAGGTTGTTTCCGATCGCGAAGACTCCGGCAAGAAACTCGATGGTTACTCTTTTCAATCTTGTTTTTATACACAAAAATTGAATTGACAGAGTAAAGTCATAACAAAAAGGTGTGCAGAGGAGCAGATTATACCTAAGATGACCACAAATTCTTATCATTTAAGAAATCCTCAACACTATTATAACCTCGCTTCATTAACTTAGCTTTAATTTGCGACTTAAACTTGTGAAGAGGAGTTTATTAAAATATTTTACACATTGACCAACAAATGATTACCCTACCTTATGCAGTCTTAGACTGGGAGTTACTATAAGACTTCAAAGAGGAGGAGGTTTCCTAATTGGTTGTAGGTTGCTTTTGTATGTGTGTTACCTCAAAACATCGTAATTTAGTGATCGATTTGAAAAACCTTCTTTTTGTTAGGTACACTTTCCGATTACTCCCATTTGCAGAAAAAATAACACTCTTAGGGGAATTCGTCTGTTTTTAAGCTAATACTTAGCTAGCATTGGAAAACATGTCATTTGCAATAATTATAAAAAAAAAAAACTTGTCCTCGGAGACGATATTATCAAAGGAACTGGCACAAATTAGACATGCGCGGCGCTCTGAAAGTTAGCCCGCTTAGAACAGCACGCCATTTTTGACACACGCACACAGATACATGAGTTTACAGGCGAAGTCAGTGAGTTTCAGTGTCGCGGTCAGTCGCGCTGTCAAAAACATTGAGATATTATTTGTACGTCGTCAGATACATATATTATAGTTCAATGGTCAAAAATGGTTTTGTGCAGATATTTCTGTTGCAGTGTATTTGGCTGTATGAACACCACACGAAATTGTGATTATACGTTTAAGTTATGACCGCCGAAGCGGTGGCTCATGGTGTTATCTACAGCCTACTAGGTGGGTAGGTAGGACTGTATGATCAAGGCCATTAGGCTAGCAGGTTGCACCTGGACCCCGGGAGATGACTTCTTTTAATATAATACTTTTATACGTATTCACCCATCTCAACTCCTTTTAATCTAACTGGACCCCCTTTGTATATTTTTGTTTTTGTCGAACTAGGTGCAATTTTTCGCTTGATGTATTTTATTTTTGGCGGTATCTGTCAAATCGCGCTTATCTGGCGAATATAGTAGCAACCCTAGGCGATCAGGCAAGTTGATAGAAAAAGGCGAGAGCGGTCCTTCTGTAAACTCTTTATTTTGTGGTACTGAATTCGACTGACTATCATTTATAATTTTCAATAATTGGTCAAAAACGGTAATTTTTGGTTATTTGTATTTTGTTATTTTACATCTTTAGGTTTACGTTTCACAGTTTTACAGTCAAATTGGTCAATAACAGTCATTTTCAATGATTGTGATCAGATGTTTAGTTAAATTTCTCTGATTTTGACAATAAAGAATCATATGTTTAGTATATCATTGACGACCGACTTGGTGTAATGGTTAAGAAGTTGGCTACTACACCAGAGGTCGCGGGTTCGATCCCCGCACAGTACAAACATTTGTGTGCATGAACATGTCTGTTTGTACTGGTCTGGGTGTCTCCTATGTATAATAAGTATGTATTTACAAAAGAAAATGTATTTAAGTATGTTTATCCGTTGTCTAGTATCCCATAACACAAGCTTTAATTAGCTTACTTTGGGGCTAGATGGCGCTGTGTGGAATAATGTCCAGGGATATTTATTTTTATTTTATTATTTATCATCATAGATTTAGTAATTTTCCGTCCGTACAGTGAAAAATGTTTACCACTCAAGATCCTGAAGATTTTACCCCATTTGCTCGGCTTCTGCTTCCACGTGACTAATGGCATGTGTATTTGGAGCTGAGTTAAGTAGGTGTATTTATCTGTGGTTAAGTGGCACTCACAGTTAGCGGGCAGAGTGATCTCGTTGATGTCTCCGGTAAAGTGGCGCTTCTTGCGGCCGCTGCTGGTGTGCTTGATGTAGGCGTACTTGGGCTTGCTCTCCTCGGGGACTATGTTCACCATCCATTCGCGGCTGGAGTCTGAAGGAATCTCCTGTGGGAGAATGTTTGGTTGAGTACTAATTATGAGTGATTTTAGTATTGCACAAAGCATGTAAAGTTTAAATAAAAGTAGCAAAAATTTGGTCAGTATATCATGTCTTCATTTTCAATTTTGAACAGCCTGTAACTCTACAGAATATATTTTTGCACCATGGGCAATGTACGTAAACTCACGAAATTCTCTGCTAAATATAGGATGCTGTTAGAGCTAACTGTACTTGAAAAAAAAAAAATTACAATAACTGCTTAAACTCAAATTAGTTGTCACTTATAGTCCTAGGGAGAGTACCTTTTTAATCAAGATGACATTCTTAAGTGTCTACAGTTAGTAATTTAAGAGATTAAACTAAAAATGAGAGGTGCCCGTGGCTAAGTGACGGCAGCGGATTGGTGCACGATCCGATGCTAAACAACGCCAGTCAGGTCGGGTTATGGATGGGTGACCATCCCGACGGAAATTAAGTGATGTGTTTTCCGGGCATCTCCGTGCTTCGGAAGTCACGTTAAACAGTTGGTCCCGGCTGACGTCGCAAGATATCAGTCGTAAAGCCTAGTCAGAGGCCTAAAAGGCGGCTTGACACCATCTGACGGTGAGGTTTATCACTGGCCTTACATTCACCTTTCCAACAAAAGTCTATCTATTCCATTGACGAATATTTAAATTGTGTATTTTAATTTTAGTTGACATTTGTATTTATAATGGTATTTGATTGTATGATTTTGAATTTGTAATTTGCATTTATTTTTTTATTTTTTTAACCTTGACATTTCTATGCATGCTATTATTATTACTATATTGTTGACGATCTTAATACAAATTCTTATATCTGACATTCAATGTAAAATATATTGGAATTATGTACTAAGAGAGAAATAAATCTAATCTAATCTAATCTAATCAACAATCCGCACTGAGCCCGCGTTGCGGTGAGGCCTGTGCCCAGCAGTGGGACGGATAAGGCTGTATTTGTTGTTTTAAACTAAAAATACTACTAATTTCTACATTGCAACCTACCTTAACTTCCTCCATAGTGATTTCCTGTTCCTGCGCTATCTCGTATATGAAGTTGTCGGAGATGGTGCCGTCCTCCATGATCTGCAGCACTTCTCCCGCCGCCTCCGCGGTCGACGGCTGGGGGATGATCTGACGGGAAAACACATTTGTAGCGGATCCCTTTCGTTGGCATTATGATTTTACAACTAATTTTTACTTTGGCATAACTTTTATAGCAGAATATTTGTGGCATAAAACCAATATTTATTGGATAATATGGTGTCCGTTAAGATGCTTTAAAAATCCGTAAGCATCATTCATTAGTTTAAATAACATTATGCTATTATTTACTTATTATGTCTTCAATTTTCATTTAAATATTTTATGGGACCATTTGACTGGCCTGTTGGCGCAATGGCAGCGATCCTGCCTTTACCGCCGGAGGTCGTGGGTTCGATCCCTACCCATGACAAATATTTGTGTGACGAACATTTATATTTGTTGTGTGTCTGGGTGTTATTATCTATTTAAGTATGTATTTAGAAATATTTTAGTATGTTTATCAGTCTCTGACGCCCATATTACAAGCTCTGCTTAGTTTGGGGTCAGATGATCTTGGTGTGAATTGTCTCAGATATTTATTTATTTATTCATAGTTGTGGCCATTTTAAACATTTCGTAGGTTGCAAAAAAAAATAGATTAGCTGAAATTGGCATTGTAAACAGCATACTGGCGAAGACTTAAAAGGGAGAAATCTTTAGAAAAAGGCTCTAGTATTAGAAAATTTACCTTTGACGATATTTTAAGATAAAAAGGTACTTATGATAAAAAGATAGGAAAGAAAAAGAAGTCTTTTAGAACTAACGATTTTCTGAGCCATTATGTTTTTTTAAAACTTGTTTGGTGGCCATTCAATTTATTGAATGTAACTAAGGCAAAATTATACATATCATTTTAATAGGACACAATATTATGCTAAGGTGTTCGCTGAAATAAAATATATTTTTTGTTTTTCTAGGTATTTTTGGTGTATTTTCAGTATAATTTGCTTGGGTCCTCAAAAGTAATCTCGATCCTCAATGATTTTGCTTAGGACACCAGGAAAACACCTTGCTGCAATTAACACTTGGGTAGTGTTAACACTTGGCTATAAACACTTCGGTAGTGCGAACACTTGGCTATAAACACTTGTTTAGTGTAAACACTTGGCTATGAACACTTGGGTAGTGTAAACACTTGGCCATAAACACTTGGGTAGTGTAAACACTTGGCCATAAACACTTGGGTAGTGTAAACACTTGGCTATAAACACTTCGGTAGTGTGAACCCCTGGCTGCTATGGTGTACTGACCTCGATGATCTGCTTGGGGTCGGGCAGCTTGGTGATGACCTGCTCGGCCTGCGTGATGGACGCCTCGCTCTTGTCCGTCTCCACTTTCACTACCCATAGTTGCTTGCGTTGAAGGTTCTTGAGAGAGCTGCGGGGGATAGTATTGTGAGTGTTTGTTGCTTCCTGATGTCATATTCGGCGTGAATATTATGTGAGGGTATCATAGTATTTAAATTAACTTCAATACACTGCTAATACTGATACCATGGTATTAAATAAAAAAACTACATTCAGTAAAATATCTAGTTGGGCTCTTGATTGCATTTCATTTACTCAGTATACATATCATTGTGTATTAAAGATTATTTAATAAAATTACTTGAAGTAAATTTATGCCACAAAGGCTTCTACCATTTAAATCAAGTCAGCGCTATAATAAAATCTAATGACAACCTCACCGAATGTTCTAAAAAATCTGAAAAACACAGTTGTAACTGGAATTCGTACCAATGGTTTCTAAATCTTTATTCTAAATCGTTATTTCAACAAAAACCAGACTATACATTTTATTGTATTCACCATACATTTAATTTCAAAACATATTCCACGGTTCCTAATTGTTTTTTTTTATATCTGTAGCAGCTATCTATTTTCAGATACATGCTCTTTTCAAGTAAAATATGTAATTTAAGAAGCCTATTTACTAACAAACTAATCTAGCTACTTACAGGTAACCCAGGGTGTCCACAAGCTGCCTAACGTTGAGCCTGGACACGTTCTCGCTGGGCTCCACCTTAGCCGGCTCCATGCTATAGTTGTGCTCCACTCTGATCAGCTCCATCGCTGGGGACAACAGGGGCATACATTAGTAAATATATACATATATATGTGGGACAATTGGCATCAAGATATGCTGACCTGAAACTAAGGAGAGCTTGTTATATTGTCACTGACTGATACTTGAGCGTTTGCTGGGGGTAGATCTTTAACGTCGCATTTTTTGAATTTCGTGATTAAATATATAATTTATCTCTCTATTATCGTCTGCACCTTTTAATTTTATAATTATAACTTTAACTATGTACAGTCAATTTTTACGTTTCTTAACAATTATTCAAAAAGAAGGGTTTTTTATTTAATTTAGCAAATATTTGGCGACTACCTAATTTTGGACGATTCACTGTGTTTTTATATGGTATTATGCAGATGATAATAGAGAGATAAATTGTAGTTTTATTTTAATTTAAAAAAATAATCACAAAAATCTTACAAAATGCAGTGTTTTCGATCCACCGCCAGCAAACGCTTTTAAACTTTCGAAATAACGAAATTATTCTGCCTTTATTAATTTGTGATACTTTGGTACAGAGGAAGGGTTTGATTCTCATTGTAAACCAATTAATACTGGCTGATTGATTGTTTATTCTGTAAGGAAATTGATATACTTAGCGCATACTTGGTAAGTAATATAGAAACTATCATAGTGAGAATAGATTTCGTTATGAAGATTTTTTTAAGAATTTCGTACAATAAATGTGAATGTTCGTCTGATAGGAGTAAAATTAGACAGGCATACATCTCTCACCGAGTAATTATGCCATATTTTTCACTTACTTATATCGAACATTAACATTTATCTGGGTTTAAATAAAATAAAGCAATAGAATCTCCACCCCGCAAGTAATTAAACTCAAAACGTACGAATGTGGGAGTAATTAGCAAATAAATACTATGTTAATTAATATATCAGCAAACATATCACTGATATAAAAACAAGTATGTATTACAGGATATAATTGTATGTATATCAGACGCTGACTCCCAAAGTACAAGCTTTAGTTAGAGGTCAGGAAATCTGCCAAGACTAAGATTTATAATTAGAACTATTTTTAGACATTCATTGATGACCTACAATAATACCTGAGTGGACACATTTATGAGAATTTAATACCTTTTGGGGTGTCTCCAATGAATTTTTCGAATAGATTCTGGTAACCGCCGGACGCCGAAGCCCCTGCAATGATAGCGTTACTCATTTCACTATTTTTCCTCAAATTGAAAAAATGTATATTTAATCGCGGTAAATCGTTTATGATAAATAAATATATGCGAGGTAAATAATAATAACCAAATCCACGGTAAATAACTTTAACGCGGTAGTACTTAATAGTTATATGGTAAATAAATAGCTGTACTGCACTTTTAGGGAGCACCACTAGTAATCTTCAGTTTAAGTAATTTACCGTACGGTAAAATAGGTTTTCACAGTAAATCAGTTCTTTGAAACGATTTATTCTTCAATAATTGATTGTTAACATAGAGCACTGAATTTTCAGTAGTAAAGTGTACTGCCATTCATTATACTCAGTGCCTAAAAAAAGGGTAGTCCTGTCAATAAATAATATCACAAACTAAACAGTTACCAACTTACCAAATCTAACAAAAAGACTATAACTGACTGTTACTGTAATTTCATAACTACCAGTAATATCAGTAGCTAACTGTAAAATCTAATTCAGTGGCTAACTTTACTGTAATATCTCGATCTATCTGTAATATCTGTGTACTGTAATTTGTAGTAATTAGTAGTAGTGACTGATCTAAATAAATTAGCACTATAGTCTTAAAGAAATCTAGAATATTGAAATATTTATCTGTTTAATTTAAGAATGCGTCCGGCGGGTGTATCGAAGAATAAGATTGACCCCAAAAATACCTTTGTAAACACTTAATTAAATATTACAATTCGAAACGCCCGAATCTCATGGTTGAGCATCCCTGTTCCTTTTTAACTGATATAAATAAAATTAATAAATCAATATCGGGGACAAATTACACCAAGATCATCTGACCCCAAACTAAGCAGAGCTTGTACTATGGGTGCGAGAGACTGATAAACATACTTAAATATTTCTAAATACATCCTTATACATAATAACACCCAGACACACAACAAAATGTTCGTCACTTGAATGTTTGTCATGGGTGGGGATCGAACCTACGACCTCCGGTGCTAAAGGCAGGATGATCGCTGTCATTGCACCAACACGCCAGTCATACTACTGGATAACATCAGTTTGAATAGTGCTCTCTACCAGTTGCGTTTCCGAATTCAGGAGAAAGAGTATTAATTCCTTTATCCCAACTTACCTTATTTATGATAGAATACCAGTAAAAAAAATAGGACCTTGAAGATATCGAGCGAGATACGAACCCCGGGTGGCTGCTCTAACCACTGAGCTGCCGAAATCCCAATGAACCGAACGAATATTCCTGGTGTGTACTTACGTTGCAAGCCAACGTTATTCCATCAGTGTTTTTAAGGCAAGTACTTCAAACATCCGAAAAAATATTTTTACTAATATTTAAAGTATTGATAAGCACCTATTTCGAACTCTCATGAATGAAAAAAAATGGATAAATAAATATAATCTTTGCTAAAGATGAAATATGCTATAAAATTAGATTTTTTTTCTAGTGTACTATCCTCAGATATTAAAACAAGCATTATAAAATAACCAAAGTAACTTATCTTATAATATTAGATATCGTTTAAGAATACATGGTTTCTTTATTATTTTCTCTGCCCTATAAAGTATCTTTGAAGCCTCAGAGTAGTGTTGTTGCGATAGCGATACTCCTCGAAAATCAGTTGTACTATCGATAGTCCTATCGAAACTATCGACCCGTGACGATACTATCGATAGTATCGATAGTGAGGTTTAAGCGATACTATTGACCTTCTTCGATACTATCAGTATCAGTTAATAACTATCTAAAGTTTCGATACTATCGACAGTATCGTCACGGGTCGATAGTTTCGATAGGACTATCGATAGTATGACTAAATTTCAAGGTCAACTATCGCTATCGCAACACTACCTCAGATTAAGGAAACTTAAGGCGCTTAGACGGCGGGGCGGGGCGGTATTTCTGACCGCGAAGGAATAAAGACCGCGTCTGCCCGTCTATGCCCGCGACTGCCCTCACGGCGAACACAAAGCAAAAAGACCCGCCGCCAGTCCCGCGGGCAGCTGCGGCGCGGTCTTTTTGCCCTCTGTGTGCGTTTGTAGTATAGGATTCACTTTGTGCTATCGTTCGCGGCGAAATTGACCGGCCCGCTCCGCCCCGCCGTCTGCAAAGCGCCTTAACGTGACTATGACTAACTTTAAGGTAGGTAGCAACCTACTAACCTAATTTCCTAACCTAACCTAACCTTTCCTAACCTAATTTCTGGGACAGCAGTCCCAGAATATAGGGTTTTATTTTATTTTTAGCACTTTTACAATGCAAAGCTAGAAATAGAAAAACTCCACCTGATCTAAGGGTTCAAGCGGGACTTGAACCGCGTCTTCCACAATCCAGGTAGATTCGGGTAGTTGTGTGAAAATAGTGCATTAAAAAAACTAAAAATAAAAATCCACTCATCATTTTTTAATGCTCTATCTTCTACCTGAAGATAAAAACTAGAAAACATCTTTGGTTTGGAGAGGCCAGTCACTCCATGTACTTGCGAGCGATATTTACCTACCAGCCGCCGGGTCTTCCAAGACCCATTTGGCAATTGGTTGTCAAAAGCCGCGTAGAGCATTTGTACCCGAATCTTGCGGTTGAACCGACGCGATGACGTGAAGTACTGACTACTGACATCTTTATCGAAATAGTTAGCCCTCGTAATATATGCCTGGCGCATGACGCATATCTGTTAAGGTGCTCCCTCACCTAGAGCATTTCCTGTAATGCCACGTTACAATGCGCAAACTGTAATGTTACAAATTCGAGCATTACATCAGTGACGGGGGAGTAACGCGCATTACAGTGCCCAATTTGTTGTTACAATGTGTAATATTTTGATACAACTAGAAGTTTTGTAAGGCAGTATTGTAATGCGCAAAATCGAATCTTAAATGTACATTACAGGCGAATGTTCGTCATGTCAGGGAGGCAGTAGTGTAATGTAATGCTCATAAGCGAATTTGAAACGTTGCTTTACAGGAAAATGCTCTAGGTGAGGGGCCACCTTTACGCAGTAACTATCAAGTAAAATCTGTGTTTCGGATTGCAGAAGGCGCGGGTTCAATTCCCGCTAGATACTAGAACCGAGTTGTTTTTTTCTAGTCTCTATCTTTGGGGTTTTAGATGATGCACTAACCTTTCTTATCAATCGGGGTCTGGACCACCGGAGCCACCTTCTCCTGCAAGGTGAGCAGCTCCGGCAGCATCGGGGAGTCTATCCATAGGCCTTGGTTATCCAACTCGAAGTGGTACCTAGACAACAGTCCCTTTTTTCATCTATGCTACATTGGCAAGTGACATACGGGGCGTAAAAAGGCCCTTACCGAAGCCGGCGTCTACGCACTCAGACTATTCAATCAAGTCACAGAAAAAATAAATTATTTATAGGAAACGAAAATATTTTTAGGTGTCAATTTTAAACTTAAAAAAGTACTACGCAATGTAACGCGTGCAACAGACCGCTCCTGCGCTTTTGTGCCGGTGCGGGGCTGTTACGTATAATCAAGGGGTACGCAGGATGTACATTGCGAGTTGAACGTTTTGAAGCAATTTTTTGATAGAAAATACTTGAAATTTTAATAACGTTTCTTAGGACAAAAATTATATTAAGTAAATAATGATTATTAGAGTTGGTTTTCATCAAATCTTGAGATTTTTTTTTGACTTTGACCTTCAATAACTTGGTATCTATTGAATTACCAGGTATAGTCTACGAAAAAAAATGGTTCTGATGATGTGCAGAATACGTAGGTGTCGGCTTCGTTAAGGGTCTTTTTACACCCTTTCTCCTCAGGCCTAGATTGAATCAAATAGCAGAAGATACGGCACGTCTCAAAACTAAGATGATGCACAACTACATGCAAGCACACTCACACCGCTGTGATTCTATTTATCGTTGTGCGATGTTGAAGGACAGAGACAAACCTATTTGTTTTGACCATAGCGTAAGCGAAACAGGCGTGCGTCAGTGTCCTGTGTGTGAATCGTATATTGCGACTAAGCGAAATCAGGCGACGGGGACCTGATTTAAGCGGTCCACGCGCTAGAGGCGAGTCACCTATCACCTGCTATTTTGATTTAATCTAAGGTAATAGGCAATATTTTTCACATTGTTTTTATCATACTTCCAGAAAATATAACCTTATCACTATGGACATTGAGTAAGATATAGCTGCAGCTGCTCCCCTAAGCTACAATAATAATAATAACGTTTATTTGCAAATTGGTAAGATACAAAATAAGTTTCAGCGACTTCTGCACTAGGCTTGCAGGCCTGTTCCAGAAGCTGCTACATTAATTTTGTTTAGTTTTGATATAGAAATAGATTATTGTCCTATAGCTATGCTATGGTGAAATGTGAGAACTCTGTATATATTTAACATCTTTAAACCATTTTTCAGCAAAATAAATGATCCTGATTCTGATATTGGGAAACGACAGTGGCTACCTTTTGTCACGAGAATGAAATTGAATATTATCATCACCATTCGGAAGTCCACTGCTGAACATAGGCCTCCTTCATCTATCTATACTAATATTATTAAGAGAAAAGATTTCTTTGTTTTGAATAAGCTCCGAAACTACTGTACCGATTTTAAAAATTCTTTTAGCAATATAAAGCTATATTAACGGGGAGTTTTTTAAAATGAGCCTATATTTTGACGGGAAAGACAGTCTACTCGGGCGAAGCCGCTGACGGACACCTAGTAGATTTAGAAGCGATTGGTTGCTTTACTTAACAAATAATCCCACAATAAAAAAAATTAACAGTGTGAAAAAAGTGGGCCCAGCAGGGGAAGGCGCAGGCAAGAGCTAGTCAGCGTTTGTTTACTCACCCGCAGAGCTGCAGGCTGACGTGTCGCCAGAGGCACTCGCTCTCCTCGTGCATGGCTCCCTCGATCCATTCCTGACGCTTTGTCTCATTTTCTGATGATGTGTTTGCACTGTGGAACAAAATACTTAATGATTAGAAACTAGTAATTTGTTGGCTTAGATTATAGTGATGCGGCTTCGCTCGCGTTAACTTCAGCGTAACATATTATGGCCAAATTACATAAAATCATTATAAATTGTAGCCTATGTGTTATTCTGATGTATTAGCTGTATTCCTGTTAAGTTTCATCTAAATCCATTCAGTAGTTTTGGCGTGAAAGAGTGACGAACATACACACATTCATCCTCACAAACTTTCGCATATTATAATATTAGTAAGACAGTAAGATTTCTCAGGCAGTTTCCCACTAAGGATGAACATTGACATTATACAGAATCAAAATCCAAACTAATCTCTTATTCTTCTCGGTGTATCAAACCAAGTATGCTCTCAAACTAAAAATATCAGAATAACTATTATGGTAAAATTGGAATTATCAAGGACAGAACAATTTTTGCCTAAGACACAGCTGCCTTTGAGCATTTTATTTCACTTAGAAGTTAAATCAACGAACGAAATAACTGGGAGGTTAGAATATTATATTTTGTTCTAAACATTTTATGTGCATATGTATAAATACATATATTTATACATGTGCATATATTTATACAAATACAAAATCCTTAGTGGGAAGCTGCCTGAGAAATCTTACTATCTTACTAATATTATAATATGCGAAAGTTTGTGTGTATGTTCGTCACTCTTTCACGCCAAAACTACTGAATGGATTTAGATGAAACTTAACAGGAATACAGTGCCACCATGTATTTGTGACATTTTGCCCAAGTTATTTGGCAAACACTATTACTGGGAGGGAGTTAGATGTTAATAACCACAACAAGACGATTATTACTTTGTGAATTTTAACATTTTACAATGCTTGTTTTTATATCTAAAGCTAGAAAAACTAGAGGAAATCGATTTTTTTCTAGTTATCTTCAAAACAAGAAGTTTTCCATCTGCTTATTAGAGAAAGCACAGTGCAACAAACTGCATCAGTACGATTGGCATAATGCCAGTGTGCCTAATTTCCTTTGAAAAAGATATATCTTGCCATATAGCCAACTGACCCCAAACTAAGCAGAGCTTACACTATCGGAGCCTGACATACATGGTGAAAATTGTTACATAAACCACAGATAGATTACTAAATAGCTACTACATAACAGATAATCGACTGGCCTGTTGGCGCAATGGCAGCGATCCTGCCTTTAGCGCCGGAGGTCGTGGGTTCGATCCCCACCCATGACAAATATTTGTGTGACGAACATATGTATTTGCTGTGTGTCTGGGTGTTATTATCTATTTAGGTATGTATTTAGAAATATTTAAGTATGTTTATCAGTCTCTGACGCCCATAATACAAGCTCTGCTTAGTTTGGGGTCAGATGATCTTGGTGTGAATTGTCCCAGATATTTATTTATTATTATTTATTATTATAAATTACTCCATAGAAGACTGTCAATTTTGTCATTTGTAAATATTTGCTGGTGATGCTACCTCTTTCGATAGCAATGACAGTAGTCAGAACTTACAGTTACGTCAGTACAAATTCTTATCTATGGAATGATCGATGCGGCTGTTGACAATCGACTGCCAAATAAGTCTTCTTTCAGAAAACCCGGCTGGTTTGTAATTATCGCGTGCAAGTACATGCAGTGACAGAGGCCTGGTTATACTAGCAAAACAATAAATTTTGGTTGTCCTGGAAGACCAAATCTGCACCCTGCAGCTAAGCAAGCAGTATCACTTATAACTAATCCAATAAGCGAGTCACATGCAAGGGATATATCAATATAGCCAATATAACCCAAAATAATATAGCATTTTTTAATGTGGCAGATTGTTTTTGACAATTAGGATTTTGGCAATGGGTCTTAAAACTATTAATCTTCTTTACTACTATTAATGTTGAAAGATAACCAGGGAAACAGAGATTTGCCTAAAGCTGGATGGTTTTATAAAATTGTAGAACTCAAGTTACTGGTTTTATTCAACAGGGCTACTGTTTTTATTCAACAGGGCTACTGTTTTTTTTCAACAGGGCTACCGTTTTTATTCAACAGGGCTACTGTTTTTATTCAACAGGGCTACTGTTTTTTTTCAACAGGGCTACTGTTTTTATTCAACAGGGCTACTGTTTTTATTCAACAGGGCTACTGTTTTTATTCAACAGGGCTACTGTTTTTATTCAACAGGGCTACTGTTTTTATTCAACAGGGCTACTGTTTTTATTCAACAGGGCTACTGTTTTTATTCAACAGGGCTACTGTTTTTATTCAACAGGGCTACTGTTTTCATTCATGAAAACACTCAGTATTTTACCTATAACTTCTGAATGTATGTAATGATGAGTCTCTCTCTATTTGGCTCACTTCTGTTACTATTTGTGCGAAGATATGCAACAACACATTTGCAAAAAGATAAATACTCTGTAAGTTATTATGATTGATGGGCATGTTCAGGGTGTAAATGTATTCACATGTTGAAAATAGCTACAACAGTTTTGGGTCCAAATGCTAAAAGCATAGACACAAACAAGAGAAATGTATGAACTACAATGGATTCCATTCCCTCTTGAGGCAATGAAGGATGTCTATCAGACATCCTTCATGAATGTCTGGGATTCGATATCTACACAAAATCATCTGAATTTGTATTTCAATCACAGAAATCCATAAAAACAGGCTCTGCATCAGATTCTGGGGTTAGTTGGCCATGTGTAAAGATTTCTCATAAATGTAATTATTAATTATTTATATTACCTATTTCTGACCACTTACAGCCTTGCTGAGTGTAATATAATTAAGGCCCATTGAGAAATATCATCATCTTACACTAGTAAATAACAATAAATCCTTCAAATAGGAATTGATAAGGTTAGAAACGTAAGCATAGAGTAAACATTATTGACGCCCTTATTGCTAAGACGATAAGGTTCATAATCATAATGTAACAATAATACCTGCAGTTCATAGCTTTTGAGGAAACTAAATTGATGAAGTAGCACATAAAAATTGGGTAAAATACATATTGATAACAGGTTTAGAAATTTTGCCGCCAAATCGTACATTACGTAAATAGAGGCGATTAATTACCGCAAGTCATTAATATTTATGACGAGGGCAGATTACTATGCCTTATTCACAATTTCTACGGGATAAACATATGGGATAACATGCATAACGCGCCATAAATATCAGCGTCTGATAAGAAAGATACGATTGCTGAACTCCAAAGCACCCTACTCGATGCTCCGTATTCGAGGTCACAAGACTGTAACGCCCAATCACGTAAAATAGTCAATACATGCAGTCAGCACAGAAATAAACATTGTAAACAACTCACTTGTAAAAGGAGAAGCTGCAGACTACATCATATTCCAAATCGCAGCCTTCAACAACGCACTTTTGGGCACACATCATGGGCGCCTAAACCCGAACACCAAAAATGGACTCCGACCATTCACATCTTAGTTTTGTTGCGATATTACTAAAATACTACCTTTTAGCGCCTAAACTAACTTTCAAACAAACTAATTTGATAGATCTTTAGAAAATTATCAATCAAATGTCGAAAATGACGTGCTGTCACGAAAAGTCGAAAAATTAACAAATGCCGTCAAATGAATGCGTGCCATGAAATGGTGATGTAATTTTTCACCATGGCCGCGAATGGCAACATTGGCGATTATCGATTCCCTGTTATCGATGATAACATTTATTTTAAAAAGAGCTCGTTTAACTAATAACACCAAAAAGGTCCTTTTAGCTTTTACTAGGTAATGTAATTTATCAAAATAAATACGATTAGAAAACAATAGTGTTCATGAGACAAACATAAAGGCTGAATTGAATTCTTTGTTTTACTACTCCAACCACTTTTCATTAATTAATTAAATTATATAAAATTTATCTGTATCTCATTTCAAATGAAATTTTATGTTTTTATGAGAAATAAAGTGATCTAATTGCAGATGCAAATTAATAAAATAATATTAAACTGTAGAGCTATGCTTTTTCACCACCCGGTTTTTGCAACGAAAACAATTTGATTTTGTTTGTTTGTTTGCATTGAATAGGCTTCGAAAATACTAGCCCAATTTTAAGAATTCTTTTACTAATTTAAAACTACATTATCAGGGAGTGTTTTTATTTCGTTTATGCTATATTTTGACGGGAAAGACTGTCATCGCGGGCGAAGCCGCTGACAGACAGCTATTCTATACTGTATATATAATTATAATAAAATAATAAAGAGGTAAGCATTTGTGAGATTGTGAGTTTGGGGGTTTGTATGTTTAGGACAGGTAATCACCGAGATTTACCATTGTTTAACAAAAAACAGATGACAAAATATCATTTTACGAACAACGTTTGAAAACTAATCATTAGACAAACATTCATTTCGCAAACATAATAGTTTAAAAAGAATCATTTGACATAATACAGGTTTCGCAAATGTTTTACTTAGGAAATATTTCAACTGTTAAAATATTATTTTAATAATGTTCACATGACTAAATAATATGTTTGCCGAATTGGTGATTTTACAAAAAGTTAGTAGATAAATCATTCGTTTGTAAAAATCACTATTTTCTAACCAATACTTACGCGAAGCCGTACAAAAAGCGGTATTTTAGATAATTTTATTGAGGTACCCACGTATTGCCGTACTACTTCGTTTTGTTGCACTGTCTTTTTTATTAAATTGCATGGTTGCCATTTTTATCTTGGACAGATTATTTATGGGCAAGTAATAATTTTGTACTAATACAAATCCTATAGATACTTAGTTTTTTTTTTTTATTACACGCTGCCTTAACTAAGCGAATTAAGTATAATTCGGCTGTGGCACTCATGTTTTTTAGTTAACTTAATGTCCAATGAGTAGATTATTAAACAATACTTTGTAAAATGATAAATTTATCAAGCATAATTTTGTCAAATGCTATTTTTCAAATGAAAATTTGTTAGTTGTTTTTTGTCTGATGATTGGACACCAATCCCCGAAACTACCCAACCGATTTCAAAACTTCTTTCACTGATAAAAAGCAACATTATGCCTGATTGCTATCGGCATAAATTTGTTTAAAAATAATAAGTTTTCCGCCAGATCAATTAACATTTATTTAAAAAAACGCCACCGAAAATCTTTACGTGCGTGCGCTGGCCTCACTGTTATACATGCATATAATGTACTACAAAAATATAGGTTTTCAGTAGATCCATAAAAAAGTTCGCGACACAAAAAACCTATATTTTATGAATAAGTAGCTATAAGGTATAATATTGTACGAGTATGTTAATGTTAAAAAAATATGTAAATTAAAAGGTCGATTTTGAAGATTATTACTACACAAGTATATCAATCCTAATGATTAAAAGTAATTACATCATCAAGACAATTTCACGGAGCTAAATATTGTTTCCAACAACACATTAATGCGATAATAGATTCCGATATATCATTAAATTCAAAAATACGTCACGCAAAATTATTAAATTAAATTAAAGCGAAAGGTCACCCACTCATCACTAAATTTCAGAAACTTCATGTGATAGGAGTTCAGAATTTTGCATAGGGGTTCTTCATAGGTCGTAGGTGCTAAAACGGTATTTCGTGAATAACAAGTATCGTCGGAAAAAATCCCTAAGTCATAAAAATGAAGTTCACGCAGGTGGAAATCTAGTCAATTAATAAAATTAGTATTTACTAGTCTAATTTACTAGTCTTGTGCAAATTTTCGTTTGTTGTTTTTTATAATTTTTCAATATCTTTGAGAACAAAGAGAACGCAATAATTAATGCCTGTAAACTCGGGTAAATCTCATAAACCAAACAAAATCTTGTCGAAGTCGCGACGTAAATCAGAGTTCTGATGACACGGCATGGCCAAAATAAATATATCCAACATAGTAATAATAATTTACATAAGAGCTACATATACTATTGATGCAACACTTTTCATCTTCTATTTTCATTACAGTCAAATGGCGAATATTAAAAAAGGGTAGAAATAACTATTGCTAAAGGTATGTACTCTTTTTCTTTGATTAAAAGTTTGGAAAGCTGTCACCAAATACATCAAAATCTAGAACTTAATACGTGCCAAAGAAAACTGAAGACCGAGATTGGTTCTGACAAATGGTTTCCCGAATAATTTTAAAATTCTTTGTCAACAGGCATTCTACATACAGTATTCCATATTCAAATTATTTTTCATTCTAAAACATGTGTGCAGAATATTCGATCCTTCGATTAAATCGATTGAATTTAATCGAACTGTCAAAATAATGTTGCTACCAACAAAAATACAAATCTAAAACCATAGAGTGAGCAAACAGCACTTTTTAATTTTGTTAAGTCATGACGTGTCATTGACAACAATTTTATAAATCCAAGCACCATAGACAAAATAAGGTTGGTTGATAGCAGCTCAATGATCACCACCATCAGTAGAATTATTTTTCTAAACACATAATTTTTTTGTATTTCGTTAGGGTGTGTCGTGTCATTTTCTATTTATTGATAGATTTCGTGATTCTCAACTTTTTTAGGATTTCTTGTGAAAGCTTATGAACGCAGCATGCATAGCTGATGCAGCGATGGCGCCATTTTCAAATGACATGCCTAATGAGTTTAGGGTCGTAGATTAAATCAAAATATGAGTTGAAATATACATATAGTGTCCTTTTGATACATTACTAACACTAGATTGTTAAGATGTTACTAACACAATATGGATCTCTGGTCTGAAATAAAGTTTTATTAATATTATTAGGTGTGGCTTATTTTCACACTTGTGAATCTCGGCTTAAGAGCCGGTTTTTCAGGAATTACGGGTC
The DNA here is from genome assembly GCA_947369235.1 of Udea olivalis. Taxonomy (NCBI): domain Eukaryota; kingdom Metazoa; phylum Arthropoda; class Insecta; order Lepidoptera; family Crambidae; genus Udea; species Udea olivalis. The sequence continues at coordinate 9,212,906 of OX376367.1, read as the reverse complement.
AAAGCGAAGTAGTATCCCTACTTCATTTATGAATGAGGCAATTTCGTCTAATGAAGATTGCTGTATCACCAGGGGATGTAAGACTGTGATTATGTTCACATAATGAGATACCTCAGAGAAGAGGCCGACAAAACAGTTTTGAAATCTGTTTACTTTGCTCTTTGTCAATCTCTATTAAATTACTGTATAACCAGCTGGGTAGGCTCCTGTAAAACGACCATGATACAAGTAGAACGTGCTCAACGATCAGTTATTAAAACCATGTTGTGCAAACCTTACAGGGGCCTGATTCTGCTATTTTTAAGCTAATGGAATGTAATTGAATTGCATGATTTTGACGTTTGGTCCATACTAAAACTGTCAAAATCATGCCATTGAACCACGATTCCAGTAGCTTTTATATAGCAGAATCAGGCCCCAGATATCCTACAGTTGACGTATACAGAGTGAGTGGCCTTCAGAACGTACGTCAACTGTTCATCCTCAAGGCATCACACATAAAAATGTATTAAATTCCAAAGAGTATGACGAAATGGTGACAAAGCGCATATTCAAAATTCCGACCATATCTGTAAATTCAGCATTCGCCCAAAAAAATCTCCCCTACATTTACTCTTTTGTATATAACAATGTTTCAAAGAACTGTAACATTCGTAATTCCTCACTTCACGAAGCAAAGCTGAAAAAAGCCAAATGGCTTTCAACATTTACCTACGACTCTACGGAAAATTTATTTAAAACTTTGTCATAAGCAGCTAGTAACATTATAGAATGCACATTACAGAACATGTAAAAATAAATATATCATTTATTATAAGTACTGTCTATTTTTTATATTATATTTTTTTATATATTTTTATACATTTTAAATATAAGAATGTACATTATTTATATCATCTATTATACTTAAATTACTATTATAATTTTAATAAGGTTTAACGAATAGGATCACAATGTTTCTGCAACCTAATCATAGAGTAGTAATAAACATTGGGGAACCTAATGCCGACTGCCGAGGCCAAGTGTATTGGTAACTCTTCCCGGTGCCTGCCTATGTCTAGTGTGTGTGCCACAGCTAAATCTGACATTTTACCTCCAAAATGAACCATGTTTTTACCTACTTTTAAGTTTCTTGAATGTAAAACCGTTTGAATGTAAAATTGTGTTTATTGAAAATGAATAATTTTGTATTTTTTTGTATTTAAAAATGTCTTTATAAAAATATTTGTCTGAGGTGAAGTTACATGTTGATCAAATGAGTTTGAATGAGAAGTGTTTGTCATACCAGGAGTGCTGAGTGCGAGTTGCAGTGAGAGAAGTGAATAACTTCCCCATCGCGTTTGCGAGAAAAAAAACGCGAATTTGTATGGTATCGAGTCAACGCCATTTATCGGCCTTAATGTTGCCCGAATTCGCCGCTAGATGGCGCTGACTCGATTCCATAGTAATTGACATTTACGTTGAAATAAATACCTTAGAGACTAAAATTAAGAGTTATAATAATTAATATTAAATGGTGGTAAGTTTTAGATCAGTGATTGATTCATTCAAGTTACACGCTTTACTTTTAATTTTGAACTCCGTTTCTTAACATGATTTATTTCCCCCTACGTTTTAATGTCATTTAGCCGGGCTACTAGGAATTATGTTTTCATGGCCACACACGTCCAGTTTTTTAACAGAAGTTTGTTCAAGGCATGGGGCAAATCTTCATGAGTACACGCCACCTGGGACGACAATGGGGTTTATATTTCTGCCTCACCTTGGCACTTCGTCTGGCCGCCAGTGCTTTTCTCCTTTACAGCGCTCCCTCAATGATAGGGAGGGCCATGGAGGCACCTGAAGTATACAGGCATAATAATATGTAAGTACAAAAGCACCTCCGTATTCTAGCCCGCTGGCTCCTAACGGAAGCCTTCCTATCCTAGGTAAGAGCGTGTCAAATGTAGGTGAATTATTTTGGACTGAAGACCCCCATGTCCATGCATGACCCATTGGTCAAATATGCTCGCGGGGGACCGTTGCTTTCATACCATCCCACTGCTTACCCTAAAATCACCTAAGTTCAATTTACGCTTTTTTTGCGTCTTCTAGGGATACTAATAATGGGTACCACCATGCTATTCACTAACCACGATGGCAAAAAAATCGCGATCGAGATTGTTGCTCGGAAACTGCTACGCAAATTGCAGTGGCAATGGCTGAATAGAATAGCTGGCAAAATGCGAGTGAGTAGCAATCGATTCGCGTTGCTATTTACAGAATACGGAAGCCCGAAGTAATTACTGTAATAATCCTACTTGTTAATTAGGCTTGTGCCGATTGGGTATTTAGTTGATTCGGCAGTACTTGTGGAACGAAAAACCTCTGCCGATGACTGTCAGCCCGCTGATGCGCCTGCCGCCTAGTAAAATCCGAGCGGCCTTTTCTCTAACATTCATTATCTTATAATATTCCACTTTACCACCCACTCGGCTGTGGTGCCGATTAATGCGCGCCGGTCCGCTTATGTTCATAGCTACCCTGACTGCCGTGCCAGTCAGTGACCCCCATGGGCCCATGTCAGCTAATGTGTTAGGGCACATTGCGACTTTTTGCAGCGATACAAACGCGATTCAGTATCGATACAGTCGCAAGTGGCAAGACAAGACCACACCTTATTTTACACACAAAAAGCAGCGATACAATCGCAATGTAGTTGCGCGGCAGTCAAACGCGCGTTTGTATCGCTGCAAAAAGTCGCAATGTTTAAGGACACAGCGCGGTCGAGAGAATTGAAAAATAGGTAATTTGGAAAATCTATTGCTGTCTTTCGTAAACCGAGCCCCCCGCAGAGTGCGTTATACACAGGACACAGATGCAAATTGGACCGAAATAACTATCAAAAGTACACAAAATCGACGCTTTGTAGATCCCTTTTCGGAAACTTGACCGATTGAATTACTTTTTTTAGTCAAAATTAGAAAAAGGTTTTAGCCATGTTCCTTTAAGTATCTAATCAAATTAATTTTATGGCTGTTTGAACACAGCGGCAACTCCGACCATTTTTATAAATTTTTGAGGGGTGATTCTTTTGATGATTGGTTTATCAAAAAAAGTGAAACATAGGGACATGCTAATAGTAGCCATAGTTTTTTTGAGAAAAACGATCTCTCTGCTAGCAATATCCAGGGAGGAAACAGTGGACAACGTTTGTATGGATAAACGGCGCTTCTGTGTCCTCTTAAGTGTTAAGCTTAAGCGTATGCCTTTTAATATTTTTCTTCAAATGTTACTCACGCATCCACACAATACCACACACACTACACACGAAAAGTAGGTACCTATAGGCTGAGTTCACAGTGTAAGCCAGCAGATAAGTTTTTTTTATTAAAGGCCTCTGAGTTTTCCCATTAATTTTGAGAATGAAGCTTCCCTTATCGCCTTGCCCCCTTCAAACTCATCATGGATCCCACACATACTCGCACAACTACTCTACACATTTTTGGTAGTTTAAGGGTCTGAAAGGATAATAAATAAAATAACACATTTGCTTTTATTATTAATTTATTTATCAATATAATAATATGTATATAATGTATAACTTACAGCCATAAGTGCGTTAACAGCGGCAGTGTAGAAAAAATGCTTTAGCCACAATTCATAGTTAGATCGGACCGCGAAATGGGAAAGAAACATACACAAAGTCTCACGACGGAATCGAACCGATGCCACTGCCGCCGCCTCGCATCAAGCGTACTTAAAAACATCTTAACTTTACTCTCCGAAGGGTATACCTACTTAAAAACTACTACTATTAAACAATCTACTCATTTCTATATTACAACAACCAATTTTTTGTTTAATTTTTTTCTTTACTCAATTTCAAAAATTATAAAATGAAACAAAAATAACAAACGTTAATTCAATGGAAAAAAATTACCGATTCGCTTCACTAAACACCTTATCTTTACATTCTTACAATTACTATCAAGACGTTTTTTTTGTATATTTTTCATTTATACAATACCCTAGTTATTTTTGTGTTCACATCTGCACGTCTTCTCCTTTGGCGTACTTACGAAAGAAAAAAAATTGCAACAATTAATGACGTAGTAACTTAAAAAAAGAAAACTTAACAATTATATAACGCATTAGATTAGTCCACGTGGGAGCGCATTTTATAACAAGAGCATATCATTTTGTGAAAAAATCTAAAAATTGTACCAGAATCTATCAGTCATATTGCTGTATTTCAACATCTGGCTCAAGTACAGATACGAATCAATTCGTGTATGTAGTGCTCAGATAACAGAATGTGTGAACCACAAAAACAGTAGTAACCCTGTTAGCTCATTTTACTAAGTATTTACTGCTGATTTATTTGCACATCTGAACCAACTTAGTCTATTGCGAGATGGAAAAAGAAAAGAAAATTTTATAGACTCGTTAAAAGTGCGACTCCAACGCAAGCTTCTGATCGCTTCGTCCGAAACTGAACATTCTATGGTTAACTTTATGAAATGTAACTAATCTATTAAGTTAATTGAGACGGTTAAATTAACTGTACTGACTGTTCTTATACTTTCACTACATAATTATTCATTAAATTTTGTAAAGACTAAAGTTTTGATAACCAAATTAATGAAAAAATATTCAACAAACGTTTATTCAGAATTAAATACTATACTATTGCGGTTTAACAAAAAGAATACAAAAAAAAATGTGAAAGTTAAAAAGAACAGCAACCACCCGACATAATTTTTGCAATAGTTTGACTCAAAAGATGACTAAACAGTAAACAAACGTAATTCATTAGAAAAACTTTTAGTTCATATAACTTTTCAATCATTTCTACCACTTCGCGAATTTTACACATAATTCGAGATCTTTCCAAGATGCAAGGTTTATATTAAGTAGCTGAAAATGTCACCGACCTTTAAGAATGTTGGTTATTGCGACACAGAAATCGTAATATTGTAATCACTAGCATTAACATTATTTTTTGCTGAAAGGTGAGCAAAGGTTCGTTCGTGATCGGACGTTATGAGTGTCGCAATTTTGAAAAGTATATTTGCATCTAATATAGAAAGGCCCGTTTGGATCAGATGGTTCACTTGTGTTAAAGACAAGATCACAATATTTTATTTTCTGAAGATTTTCTGTTTGCAATTATGATTTCAATGTATTTTTGAACTTGTAACGAATGGTCAGTAATTGAACGCTAAAAAGCAAAATGCTTCAATCCAAAATCCAACCACGGAACTATTCTTTGCAAACCAGATGAAATATTTTAAGCTCGATACATATATTTAACTTCTAACATCGATTGCTGCCTTTAAATCTATAGATCCTTACAACTTGATGGTAATGGTCATACTCGCTTCAATATTTAAAGTAAGACAGTAAAATTATGTTTTATAACTCTTAATTAATTTGCTTTATTAACGACAATGTGCATTTATCATAATTCTAAATGAAAGTTAACATTAGTGATTAACCATAGTAAAAGAACCATCTTAGACGAACAAGATTAGTCGTAGTGTATTCAGTCGAGATAAAAGTACTCGTACAGAGGCGTTCACATCAACCTTTACAAAACCATTGCAAAATGGGTCTTATGTCAGCAGCATAAGGTGCCCTTATGTAAAGGTTGATGTGAACGCCTCTGTACTTTAAAACTGTTCGTTCAACGATTTTTACTTTAAAACATAACGGGAGACTTAAAATCATCTTATTTTAATTCCTGCACTAGCTCATATTCTACAACGTAATGAGGAAGCATGATAATAATTTTAGCAATTTTCTATTACATGATTTACTATGGTTTAACTTTCTTTTAATAAAATTACTTTAAAGCTAACACTAAATTAAAAGAGCAATTTGAAGAAACAAGACTACTGTATTTTAGTTTTTGAATATATAATTTATTTTATGTTGAGGATAATGTGAATAACGATTTCTGTGCCAAGAGTTTTTAAATAAACAAGCTAAATATTTAGTTACAACGTATAGGAACTATTTTATATTGAAGCGATCTAAGCATTATTAGACATTATTTTATTTTAACATTATTCTAGTAGTTATCGAAATAAAGTGTGTGCGCAACCTTTGATAGCATTTGATTCAATTATGAATCATGTAAGAATTTAGTTATTATTCTGAATTAAGTGATTAATGTATTAAATTAAAATGAATGCAAGCTGTCCAAACAAGTATAAAAATAATCACATCAAGAATTGTTTCATTTAGCATCTAAATCCAGAGGCTAAAAGTATAATTGCAAGTCTTATTTTGTTCGTATAGTTGAAACTTGTAATTGAAATTCTGTTTTACAAAATATTTCTCAGTTTTCAAACGATCAAACTGAAGAGTTCCGATTTAAGTTCAACATGAAAATCTTCAAGAAATCTTCAAGTTGAAAGTTATCAACATGGACAGTTCTGGTAGTTTATATGCGTGGATGAATTGTGAGAATCACGCACACACTATCATAAAAGTAAAAAGCACACTTACACACTAAAAATCAAAGTATATTGACGCACACCTTAAATCGTTTATTTTTATTATTAATTAACATTTAGTACAATATACAGTTTTAAATAAAATATTGAGGGTATATTATCCAAATCCCATCTACTTTATGGTGCACCTTTAGGTATTTCAACTTATTTTATAAAAATCTACTTTTAAATGACAGTTTTGAAATCACCATGAAATTACACACTACCTTCTATGTTTGTCAGATAACCACTACTATTTTGGACTAAATTTAAACTTTGTCTCACCAATATTTGAACGCACCTATTCTGACTTAGTCTTGCACTAGTTATTAAAATTAAAAAAAACAATACAAATTATAAATTGTTGCGCAATCATAAGAGGTAAGACGTGAAAAAGACAGAAAAAAATATACGTACAAGTCAAACATACCTACTTTGATTGTTCGTAGTCGACAAAAATCTAAGATTTGATTTGGATAATCTACAAACCACGTCACAAATCCGAATACACTCCCGCACGAAAAAAAATCGATAACATTGAGCAAGTTAGTATTTTATACACTAGTCGAATGCATCATCGCAAATCGAGTCAGTGAACTTGATAAATCGATCGAACCCGATTGTACTTGATGTAAACGACTGAAGGCTTGAATGTTAGACAATTGCAGAGATTTGGGTCAAAAATCGTTAAGAAGATAGTAAAATTTAACAATAATTCATAAAAAGATAGGTAGTGAAAGTAGGAAGATGAGATCAGCATATCATCTAAGTAAATAAAGTAACCGCAGAAATGTTATGACAACCAAATATTTATTTAAAATATTGATTTTCTATATTTAAACTTAAAATAAACACCATAATGCGGAAAGAGCCACAAGAAACAAAAATTACTGTATTTCTCTAGTAAGAAAAGCAATATGAATGAATGTTAGTATTTGATAATACCCAAACCGTTCATCGAATTGTAATTTTCAAGTACCATTTTTCTGAACATCTTTCTTCATGAGATGCACATCAAAAAGAAATTGATTAATAAATCTCCATAATCATAAAACATTCTAAGCCGTTTCAGCGAGTAATTACTAGAAACATGTGTGCTCAACTGTGTCATACATCAAAGTGGCAGTATTTGAGGTCAGACCCGAAAAGAGCGAACGTAAGAAAGACAGAACGCTGTCAATTCTAATAGGTTTTCACTAAAGAATGTCAGCTCAAATTATTCAACATGAAATTGTCAAAATATATTATTTAATTTCCAATTAAGTCACGCCTTCACACTCATAGTCAAAGGGTCACACTAAGCTAAATATTATACGTACTAAAGATATTTAGGTACATGTTTTACTCATGACGCAATATTTTAAAACATATTCTGCCAACTTAGTTTAGTCTTTAGGGGTCTGTAGATAAAATAAAATAACAAGTCCACACAGATTACAAAGTCCAAAACCACATGTTATACTTTACATAAAAACTCATTTAACTCTTTACATTTTATTTTCCATTATTTAAACATGCAAACAGTCTTTCTGACTTTTTATACATTTTTGAACTATGAAGTCCTCACTAATATCAATTCGACTATCAGAAAAAATATCAACAACTGTACACCGTCTTTGATTTAGTTAAAAGTACAAGTGGCCGGTTCACACTGGCCAGAGACCTTACATCGACCAATAGGGAAATATGTACAATGAAGGCTAATCATCGAATAGTGCATAAATTGCGAACTACCATTGAATTTTACTATATTTGCTACTAAAGAATTTAAGCCTCGATTTCTCACTAGCACTTTGTGCGCGAGGAATCCTAACCCGAACTAAAGGCTTCGTTGCATGCGTGAACCGCCCAGTGTGAAACCAGCCCAAAACGAGGAGATCCCAAAAATGAAACTTATTACAACTGACAAAGGAATCATAATTGTCAAGCACCGAAGACGCGGCACGCATCATAGGCGAATATTTTAAAAGATTAACTTAAAATTATTCTTTCAGAAATATATTATATGACAAAAACGAATCATGACTGGACATAAGTAGCACATTTGTATGGTACAATGTCAAAAATATATATAAATATATATAAGGTAGTAAGGATATACTTACGCTAACAGTTATAAGTCATATAATATATGTATGTTATAATTATCCATGGTGACTATCGCGCAGCGCTTATTGTCGATGCGTACAAGCTGGAACAAGAGAGAAAATAAGAAATTATTTAAAGATTGTCTAATTAACAAACTACCACTGTCGTGGTATTTGTAACAGGAAAATCATGGAAATCAGACATGGAGCAGTAGAGCTTGTCTAAGCTGAAATGACGCGCCCCTCCACGAATATAAACTATAAATATATATGGACGCAATACATATACACATGCCACTGTAATTGGTCGTCCAGTAGCCGGTAAAAACCTAGGAGCACGCGTCACTTGCTTGCAAAAGTACACAGTGGGCGCGTCATTTTAAATTAGACGAGCTCTATTTTTGTATTTGTCCCTCAAATGGGTTACTTAACTATGTCAAGTAAATGTACACTGAGGAAGCCCTCTGGGATTGGGCTCAATCTGGCTAATCATTTCAAATTATCAGTTTCTTGAAACATTTTACATTTTTTGTTTATCCATTTAATAGCTTGGCCCTTTGAGCAAAGTTTTCAGAATGGTGATTAAAGTAGACCCAAAAAACTGATGTAGGTCGCAGATTAACGCCTTCTTGCTGGGAATAATGATGTTAAACCATTGAGCGTAAATAATTCGTTTTTAATTTTATTTCGTCAAAAAAACTGGTTCATATTCTGGGAAATAGACCATAATAATGGTAATTTTTGTTTGATACGTACCTAGGCTTCACTTATAATAAGCCTGCAAATCCAGATGCCGTTGCCAAACCGGACAGTTGTCCGTCACTCGCACAAAAACACTTGAGACACATAAACACGATCAAACTGGACTGTCATATCAGCACTTGAGTTATACACATTTTTTTTCAACATTTATTTAATTTTTTTTCAACTTTATTTATAAAAAAATGCATTTTTTCTAGAGTTTTTTTTGTTTAACACTAAGATTAAGTAACAAACACACACGGGTTGGTCTCGGTCAGTCTATGTACACGGTGGTGTATTCCCGCTGGGTGATCACTGCGTTTTGGCGAAGGTTTTCAGTTCTGATGGCGGCACGGACTCTGGCTTTGATTTTGGCGTGGCTGGAAATAATAAATTATTTTAGTATCATACATTAACATTACCTTAGCATTGGTTGCGCTACACATAATTAATAGAGGACCCTTTAATGCCGACACCGAAAAAAGAAATGTCATTTCCCATCAATAATTTATTTTTTCTGTGACTAGATTTAATGGTCAGAGTGCATAGACGCCGGCTTCGTTAAGTGCCTTTTTACATCCTGTATTTTGTAAATATTATAATCTAACGGGTAAAGACTAAATGATGGATATTAAATGTTAGTGCTAACCCCTGGGGCGAGCGTTGGCGACGACGCTCTGAGCGCCGCACGAGCCGGCGCGCCCGCGGTTGTCCTTGTTCCCGCTCCCGCTCCCGCCTCCGCCTCCGCCTGAGGATCTCCTATGGGGAAAAGATTAATATTAGTAAGTAGTATAGTAGCACAAAGTCGTAGAATTTAGTCAGACTAAGCAAGAATTAGCATAAAAAATACGTAAAGTGAAGGCATTTAACATTGAAATAGTTTTAATACATGAATCTCCTAAAATTTAAATTACAATCAGCCACAGATTTAACTTGAGATTTGATTAATTATACGATCGACGGTAAATTTTAATTAGGGGTAAAAATTAATAACTCGTCATTAGGTAAGCTGCTATATCAAAATAAATAAATAAATATGCGCCAGACAACACACCACTTGTCATGGTCCCGAAGTAAGGGTAAATACTAAGTGTTACGAGGTACCAGACCGGGAAATAAGCCAGGGGCGTCTCCCAGCACACCCAGACCAGAGCCAATTTAGAAAAAGTAATTTTTCTGAATTGAGCCGACCGGGAATCGAACCCGGGACACCACGGAAGCCAAGGCGAGAAACCGTGCTTTAGCACACTGCGTTAGTCGTGTCGTCACTCGCTCAATGTTGATATAATGTTTCATTTAAAATATATCGTATCAAACATATCATTTTTTATTTATTTGTCTTCTCAACTGTGTTATTTTAAATCTGTATACTACTATTAGTACAAATTTAGTAAAAAAGGAAGAATGTTTGTCACAATTATTTTAGACGTTTATTAACTGCACTAATTTTTATTGCTTTTTGGCCTATCAAAGTTTATTTCATAGCTAAACATTATGTAATTACTTACTTGTACACATTGTTGTGGTGATGATGCGAGGTGGCCCGCGCAGCGCGGTCGCTCTCGGACACCGAGCGGTGCCGGTCGTAGGCGCGCGCGTGCGGGCCCCGCCCGGGGGCCGCGGGGCCCGCGGCGGCCAGGAGCTCGTTTAGCTGCGGCTAGGGATGAAATGTAGCATTGTGATAACCATGCCATGGTATGGTCAGAAAAAATAATAGCTGAAAACCGAATATAGTTCCTTGTGAGACTGCCAAAATTTAAGTTATCATGAAATTTGTCAAAGGCGTTAGCTACTGCCGACAGTTCCATAAAATATTTTTGCAGTTTGGTGTAGTTTATGGTCTGAAATGTATTTTTATCTTCTTACACTTGTGGCCGTACCAATTGAAGTCAGTGGAATTGTGATAAATACATCAGTGGAATATGTGTTATGATATCTCATTTAGTACTGCACCATCACAACGTCCTAAAAGAAATCGCTTATAGGAGTAAGATCACCAAAATGTAGATATACATGCATTATATATTTGCTCATGCAATTAAGTGCACAAATCATCAAACCAAAAATATTTTCTTTAGCGTCATAAAACTCATTATGCAAAACATAGCAGAGGAAAAAACTAATTAGATAAAATCTTCCAAAAATGCGTCGTTTAGGTGGTCTCTTTAGCGCACGTTTCTTAAATCAATATTTTATGGCAGATTTAATCCACCATTATTATATGTTATGTTAGCGCTCACCTCCAGAACCCTGAAGTCCTCAATGCTGTTGAACTTGCTGAGGAAGGCCTGCAGCTGCGGCTCCACTTGAAGAGCCGAAGCGTGCTTGTAGTACTTCAGGAACGCCCAGAACTTCTCCAGACCGTACAGCTGGCCTGCGAACACATTACAGACATTCATTCATGAATGACCTTTACCACAGATTACTTAGAAGTTACAGTGAAACATGGCCGTTACTAGAGCGCCACAAGCAGGAGCTGCGCGTCACGGAAACAAAGATGCTGCGGTGGATGTGTGGAGTCTACGTAAAGATCGCGTGCGGAACACCCGCATCCGCGGCAGCCTTCGTGTTCGTGACATCGCAGACAAGCTGCAGGAGTGCCGCCTTCGTTGGTATGGTCATGTCTCACGGAGATCGGCAAACTACGTGGGCAACAAATGTCTGGCCATGCCGCCCCCGCCAGGTACCGGTAGAAGAGGTCGACCCAAGAAGCGCTGGCTCGACGTCGTCAAGGGTGCCATGCGTGCCAACAGACTCACCACTGAGGATGCACAAGACCGCGCGAAGTGGGCCAAGAAAATTTAGAAAGGCGGACCCTGGGACCCCACACACCAGTTCACAACCGGGATAGACCGCACGGATGATGAAGATGATGATGACTTAATAGTTACTACGTAACAGATATATCTCTCCATAGAAAATTTACATTTCTGTCAATTGTGAATGCGTGCTGTCATTTGACTGGCATATATTGCGAGGGCCACCTCTTTCGATATAAATGTCAGTAGTCAGTACTTACACAACGTCATAGTCATCGCGTTATTTCAACCGCAGGATTCCCGTACAAATGCTCTACGCGGCTATTGACAACCAACTGCCAAATGAGTCTGGGAAGACCCGGTAGGTAAATATCGCGCGCAAGTACATGGAGTGACAGAAGTCTGACTTTACCTTCAATGGAAACTCTACCCGAATGGAAAGCAATTTGGATCTCAGTTGCATAATTTTTTAATCGAGAATTGTTTTTATTCCATTAGGAGTATCTAGGACCATAACAATGTTAATTAATATATTCCATATTTGACCTTAGAAGCTTTGATTGAAATATTGTATAAGATAATTTTCACATTTTAACTCTAATTCACATTAGAGTTAAAAAATTCACATTTTGACTTTAAAATAAAATGGGCACTGGTGGCTATGCCAGGTTCCATACAAACATGTTCAAACCCCTCTACAATGTCTTTTGTTGATGAATCTAATCCTAGTTTACGGCCTTTATGATTGAATTTTACGAATAGGTTACATTGACGACCGACTTGGTGTAATGGTTAAGAAGTTGGCTACTACACCAGAGGTCGCGGGTTCGATCTCCGCACAGTACAAACATTTGTGTGCATGAACATGTCTGTTTGTACTGGTCTGGGTGTCTCCTATGTGTAATAAGTATGTATTTACAAAATAAAATGTATTTAAGTATGTTTATCCGTTGTCTAGTATCCCATAACACAAGCTATAATTAGCTTACTTTGGGGCTAGATGGCGCTGTGTGGAATAATGTCCAGGGATATTTATTTATTTTATTTACAAGTTACATTATCCAATATATTGGATATTCAAGATAGATAAACATATTAGGTGTACAAAACTCACCGCTCTCATAGTCAGCGATGGTCTCAATCTGGAAGTGCTGGTAGAGCTCCGGCCGGAACTTGCGCTCGAGCCCGTACGAGTAGAACCGGAAGAGGCACTCCAGCCCGTACCGGAAGCCGGCGGCGGCGTCCTCGTTGGCCAGCGTCCTGGGCGGAGAGAAAGTATTGGATTATTTGTTAAAAATAATCTGGGAAATTTACGTCTTTCTGGAACGATTTATCCTGAATCGATTTGCTTATTTAGGTTAATTGAGGGCATGCTAATTCACTCACTCAATGATTATGAAAACAGCTTTTGAGAATAATTAACTTGAAAGACCGAAACCTCAAAGTTTATTAATAACAATCCTTAAAGTTATTGAGGTTCTTCGAATAACTTGAAAACCAACTGAGCTTTTTTAAAATCTTCATCTATAACAAGTTAGTCACAAATTAAAGCTAAGTTAATGAAGCGAGGTTATAATTGTGTTGAGGATTTCTTAAATGATAAGAATTTGTTTTCATCTTAGGTAAAATCTGCTCCTCTGCACATTTTTTGTTATGACTTTACTCTGTCAATTCAATTTTTGTCTATAAAAACAAGAATAAAAAGAGTAACCATAGAGTTTCTTGCTGGAGTCTTCTCGATCGGAAACAACCTCCGAACCAGTGGTAGTCACATTATGTTTAATTATGATGTTTACTATCATAGTATCATTTTATGTAAGTTTATTTTTATTTAGTATATTTTTGCTATATTTTTTTTTGTATTTGACTTGCTGTACTTTATATAAGTCTATATGAAGAAAGATATTTTTTTACTTTTCTTTACTTCATAAAATGACAGTTCACATCACAGATCTATGATGTGAACAAACTGACACATAACTTGCACTGATAAAAAAACGGAATAATTATTTATTGAATTAAAACATCTGAATTATCCAAATTAATGGAAACTGAAACAGTGCTTTAACCGATCACTGGCCATTTACTTTCCTTCTTTCTTTCCCTGTGTCCCTTACCTAAATTCGTTGTACATGGTCCTATTGAAGTGGTCCCTGAGGAAGAACGACCAGAATCTGAAGAGCGTGTTCATCTCTTGAGACTGGCCGATGCCCAGCTTCTTGCGTTCTGAAACAAGTAGCGCAGGTTAGTATGGAAATTGCACATTTTTTTTATCATCTAACATAAATTATCCAAAAATAACAGTGAGTCTACAGATTTCTGAAAGATTTTGTATTTTTCGAGATATTTGAGAAAAAAGCTACACCCTTTATTTGACTTATATTACGTCACAAATTGTGCTATTGCCTTGTACAGCATGTTCAAATATTGTTCGATATCTATACTACTATTATAAAGAGGAAAGATTTGATTGCTTGTTTGTTTGAATCGAATAGGCTTCGAAACTACTGGACCGATCTTAAAAAATATTGCACCAATTTATAGCTACATTATCAGTGAGCAAATACAGGGTGTAAAAAGGCCCTTAACGAAGCCGGCGTCTACACATTCAGACCATTAAATCAATTCAAAAAAATATTGATGAAAAACGAAATTTTTTTTAGGTGTCAATTTCAAACCAGAAAACTGACTACGCAATGTAACGCGTGCAACAGACCACACCTGCGCGTGTGTGCGTGTTCGTGGCTGTTACGCATAATCAAGGGATACGCACGATGTACATTGCGAGTTGAACGTTCTGAAGCAATTTTTTGTTAGGAAATACTTGAAATTTCGATAATGTTTCTTAGGACAAAAATTAAGTAATAATGATTAGTTTGTTTTCATCAAAATCTTAAGATTTTTTTTTTACTTTGACCTTCAATAACTTGGTAAATATTGAGTTCCCAGGTATGGTCTAGAAGGAAAAAAAGGTCCTGATGATGTGCAGAATACGTAGGTGTCGGCTTCGTTAAGGGTCTTTTTACACCCTTAATAGCCTATGTTAGCTATAGTTTAAAAGCCTGTTCAGACCTGAGCGGTATCCGCTGCCATCTGCGGCAGAGAAAACCCAGTGGGTATGGGGTAAAATTACTTTTCACACCAAAGCGGATTTCGCTATCCTTTGTGGGTAGAATACCGCGCGGTATTCAAGTTTCGCTCAGGAAGGCAAGAAGATTCTGCCAATTCTTCATTTCTTGCTAAAGAATATACACGTCAGTCACGTTGTAGAGCATCTGATTCTAGTGATGGATTGCAATGAAGTGGAAGGTTTACTTATATTAGCCTTAATTGTCTCACCAGTTAAGAAAATAATATTCGCGTCGACTGGCGAATATCTCAGCGAAATCCGCGCGGTATGCACTTTTACCCACAGCAGCAGCGAATACTGCTCAGATTTGAATAGACCTTTAAAATATAGCCAACATAAGCTTTATTTGCTTGCTGATAAATGTAGCTATAAATTGGTGCAAGAATTTTTAGGTTCGGTCCAGTAGTTTCGGAGCCTATTCAATTCAAACAGACGAACAATCAAATCTTTCTAATGTATAATAGTAGTATAGATATCGAACAATATTTGAACATGCTGTATAAGGCAATAGCACAATTTGTGACGTAATATAGGTCAAAAAAGGGTGAAGCTTTTTTTCTCAAATATCTCGAACAATACAAAATCTCGGGAGTATATTAAAAAAAAACGAACAGTTAGTCGTAAATATAAATGTATAAATGTACGTGGCAACAATACCTTTGAGGCAGCGCGAGTGGTACTTGTGGTAGGCCTGCTGCGTGAAGTGGTTCTCGCGGAGTAACCCGTGGCTCGGGTGGTGGAACGCCGGCAGAGATGCGGGCACAGAACCGCACGATGAGCCTAGTGTTGGGGATGTTCCGAGGGACGAGCTGGAAAGGAATAATACGATTAGAAACTGGAAGAACACTTGAGGTGTCAAGCAGAACTTGAAGTCGTAGCTTTTTCATAGATTTTCTGGCTATTAGAACCCTATAATTCACTAGAACTTATCCAAGCTAGATTGACGCACCCCTCCACCGCATTCACGTACGAATATACATTTTAAATATAAACGCAATACATTTAAACATGCCACTGAAATTGCTCAAGTAGCCATTTGGACTCGAACCTAGGAGCACGCGTTGTTTGTTCGCAAACGTACACTCCACACATCTAAATCAACTAAAAATCAATGAGGCGCGTCATTTCAAATTAGACAAGCTCTACCTAGTAGTATCCAGTATGAAATAAAATACCTTAGTTTTCTTACCCTTCTTGTGAGAAAACTAAGGTATTTATTAATACAAAAACTTAAATCCTAATTAATCAATTTATCATTGTATCAAATGATCAAATTAGCAGCACATTATGTTGGCTCTCACAAGGAATGTTTCGTAGTTTTTATCACCTTTTTAATAAACTAGGTTGCCGCCCGCGACTTCACCCGCGTGAACTTCATCATTACATATTATGGCCAAATTACATAAATTACATTTCTAAATTGTAGCCTATCCTATGTGTTATTCTGATGAGTAAGCTATAGGGATGCAACGATACCGATACGATAATCGTATATCGGCGATTATCGTAAACCTTTACGACCATTCGTTATCGTAAATATTACGATACGATATTTTTACGATACATTTATTTCTGACTTAAGGGAAAAAACTTAAAAATGTTGTGTTTTTTGAATAAGAATTTGCCAGTAATAAATTACGACTACAATTAAAATTAAATAATAACAAATAGTAACAATTTAAAATATAAGTTAATGATGATGAAAATTAATAAATAATTATATTGATTTTAAAAATGCATAACTTTTTTTATACTTTTACTTTGCTTAGTCTTACAATAGTAACATACAACAAAGCTTCCAATAAATTCATCAAAATGGTATTAAACAAATATCGTAATGCATTCGTATCGTAATTCGTTATCGTAAATCGTATTTGGCCATTACGATGTATTCGTCATTTGTATTGGTATCGTAATAGCCGTATCGTTGCATCCCTAGTAAGCTATATTATTGTAGTTTTATCTCCATCAGTTTAGTAGTTTTTGCTTGAAAGAGTAACAAACATAGACACATACATAAATCCTCACAAACTTTCGCATTTAGTAAGATAGTAAGGTCGAGATCTATAGAACGTGCTCAGCTTAAACTTAGACTTATCATAAACTTTGAACAACTGTATGTATCTTATCAGTTATTTCTAATCGATATTAAATTATTTTATCTTAGTTAAATGTCAACCTAAATATACGCTATTAAAAATTATTACCATACTCTATAAGTCAGAAAATAATTAATTTGCTAAGTCTGTGCTTAACTAAGAAACGACTAGGGGTGCGTTCAGAGACAGAACAAAATCGATTTCAGCACCCATAACCCCGTTCCGATTCGCCGTTATCGCGCTAACAGCGACTGGTAGTACATAAGGCGGTCTTATGTATAATGTCCGCCATCTTGCGATTACGATGCCCATGGTCGCGAGCTTAATCACTGTAGGCGATCTGTCAAAAATGCCAGGTGATCAATGTGTAAGCCTTGGTGTAAGCGTTTGGTTAGGTTAATTGTTTGTTTTTATAGTGGTATTTCTCACACACAAAATCCCTTGCACGAAATCAAATAAATTGCCATTATTTTACCACAAGAAACCATTCAAGTAACACAATTAAATACAAAAACCAATGCTGCGCACGCAAGGTTAGCTTAGGTAGCTGTCAAACATAAACAATTTCGTGTTCCGAATGTAAACGAAACGTTATGTAACGATGACAGTGCTGAAATCGATTTTGGTCTGTCTCGGAATGCACCGTAGATCTCGGCCTAAGATGAGAAGCTGAATATGCGAAATATTTTAAAGTCTACCTACAAGGACGAAGTGGTAGGTAAAACCTGGTAAATATAGGAATATTTCTTTGATTTTTTGTACAATATTTATTGTACGAACTTACCCAGTGCTGAGCGTGCGAGGGCGATGCTCGCGCACGTCCATGATCCAGCCGACATGGTGCTCCACCGGCGGGTTGAGGCTGTGCCTCGACTTCTGCTTTCTGCTGGTGCTGTAATGAACATAGTAATTATAACAATGGCTGATTATGCGTAACGGGACCTAAGACCTAATAAGAAAGCAAAGGTCTTTTAAAGCGCGTTGAGATGTCGGCGTAACATAATCTAATCAGGAATAAGAACAAATCATTGAACTGAAGTTTCTGACATACTCGTAGTTCAAAAAGTGAGTTGAAGACTTGCGAGTGTGTGCAGGCTGTGTACCGTGAAATACAAATGAACTTTAAACCCTTTGAACAGGAGAGCTGTTCACTAACTGAGATAGATGAATGCTGAATGGTCAAATTCATCATTTAGAAGTCCACTGCTGGACATAGGCCTCCCCCATAAAACGCCACAGCGAGCGGCTTTGGGCCAATTGCATCCAGCGGCTTCCTGCAACTTGCACCAAGTCATCGGTCCACCGGGTGGGTGGACTACCTACGCTGCGTCTTCCAATTCGTGGCCGCCATAGCCAAATAGCAAGGTAACTGACATTATTTACCCATTTTTCGTTTTAGCTGAGAAGTGAGAACCCAACCCTGGTTTTACAGAATTAGAAAACTTTTTACACTTTTAATCCAGGCTAAATTACATCGCTCTTAGGCTAATTTGAGCTGCTTTTATTGTTTTGAGGATGGTGGGTGACAGGATGGACTCGAGTTTGCTTGCTAGGTTCACCGAGCTGCATGTAATAAAGGCTGGATGAGCCTGCTAAGTATATTTTTGCTTTATTTTCCATCCTGCTAAACACCTTAGTAGTCTTAAGATACCCATATTTATTTTTCAGTTACTAACCTAGTTTATTAAGGATTTCTATTCATTGTTACTAACATCTATGGACAACTGTCTGAAAATAAATGGTTTTTTTTTTATGACAGATGTATGTCATTATAGAATCGCTGAACTGTACTCACATGACATCAGTGGCATGCGGGTCCTTGTTGGCCGCGTAGAAGCGCGCCGTGCGCGGGCGCTTGGCCTTGCCCACTTCGGCCTGTTCTTGGGGCTCCGCCTGCATGCAAACGAAACAAATTAATATGTTTACGTGGCCATACGACCACAAATACAAGCTTATACAAGTCATACATCTAGAGTATAAGTTCATAGCGAGCTCAGCATGATCACCTGTAGGCTGATAGGTGTTTGTATTTCTTCATAAAATCCCTTGTTTTAAGTTTCTTTGTTAGAAACGGTGGTCGCCTCAAGCTGCGAGCGGCTAATCAGGGATAACCAGCGGTGTTGATTCTGTATGTGCTGTTCATACGTACCTTGGAGCCATCTCAGTTGAACTGTCACCGGTAACAGTAGTTGAAGCGAGGGTATATAAATCGCCCTCCATTGCAGACTACTTCTGCCGTGGACGCCATTGAAGAATCATCGATTAGTATTTAAATCCGTTCGCATCATAATCAAGATAGACAGTTTTTATGGTAATTTCTGTTAAATCAATTGAAAAGAATATTTAAGAAGCAGACTACGCGTGTATTTTGCAAAATTTCACAGAAATTACCCTATGTTACACACTTGACGGCCATTGATGAAGAAGTATCTATGGGTATTTATAGTGTTCGTTTTTTCATAATGCGCGTCAAGATGACCTCACTCCACCTGACGGAAAGATTTTTATGCATTGTGTTTAATAGCAAATAAAGAGATGTTAAGAACCTATCTGCGTGTTTATTTTCAAAATTCCCCTAAAATCAACAAAAACAAGGACTATAATATTTTTAACTCTTCAATCACATTTTTCTAGCCAACAGTTAGTTACATAGTTTTTATTGTAATTTGCGTTTAATCAATTAAAAAGACGGTTCACAAGATGACTACAAGTGTATTTTCAAAACTCCACCAAAATTACCCTTCCTAAGCCCATATTTTTGAAGTTCTAACAATTCAAAACCTTTACATACTTGGCGGCCATTGAAGCAGTAGGAGTAGGTATCTATTAGTGTTTAAATCGGTTTAAATCGGTTTGCATCACGGTCAAGCGAGGAAGTTTTCTTCGCACTTTGTGTTAAAGCCATTGAAAAGACTGTTGATGATTTATATGCATGTTTATTTTCAAAAATCCGCTAAAATCCACAAAAACAAGGACTACATTTTGAAACTCTTCATTCATACCTTGGTCGGTCTCGGGGGCGGCTCTGCAGGGTTGGAAC
Organism: Udea olivalis; assembly: GCA_947369235.1. Taxonomy (NCBI): domain Eukaryota; kingdom Metazoa; phylum Arthropoda; class Insecta; order Lepidoptera; family Crambidae; genus Udea; species Udea olivalis. Next base: position 9,192,568 of record OX376367.1, on the reverse strand, counting down.
AGCCGCTTTTAACTGCGAGCGGCTGATTAGCGACCCGCAGCGGTATTGGTTCTGTAGGTATGGCTGTTCATACTTATCTAGCCAAAAGACCAGTGGTATACGTACCTTGAGTGACCTCAGTCGAACTGACCTCGGTAAGAGACGTCATAAGAAGGGTATGTAAACAACCCCTTTACACCCACGAGGCACTTTTACTCTGCCGCCATTGAAGAAGAGTAGTCAATTAGTATCTAAATCCGTTTGCATCTTAGTCAAGAGTTATAGTTTCGTTTGCAATTTGTGTTCTGATAGATAAATAAAATAACCAGAACCAGTTTATGCCTTTATTTTTAAGATGACTTTTGAAAGAACTTTACGCTAGCCATTGAAGTTAGTTTTTCTTGCAATTTCTGTTTTATCCATTGGAAAGACTGGTGAGATGATGTCTTCGTGTATATTTTCAGAATATTAGCTCTACGTTAGTAACTATATCATCATTGATAATGTAGCCGTGCCAAATAAGTTACAAAAAAACTTCCTAAGTCTTTGCCTGATTACTCGTACCTTCATAGTTTAGGAATTGCTTTAATAAAGAAAAATCGTCTTTAGAATCCTTTAGTTTAGTTGCTATTTATTATCGAATTAGTAATCTGTGGCTTTACTCTCACCGCCATTGTTGGAGAAGTATCAATACGAATTTAAATCGGTTTGCATCACGACCATGGGTAATAATTTTCTTTGTAATTTATGTTGTAACAATTCAAACTACTTTTGATAACCTATCCACGTGTGTATTTTTAAAATTCCACTAAAATCAACAAAAACAAGGACTACATTTTGAAACTCTTCATACCTTGGTCGGCCTCGGGGGCGGCGGCGGCGGCTCTGCTGGGTTGGCGTGGCGCTCGTTGGGAACAGCCGCTTCGAACTGGGAGCGGCTGATCAGCGACACGCAGCGGTATTGGTTCTGGCTGCCGTATGACTGAGGGAAAGTTAAAATACTTAGTAGAACGTCTTTAAGGTCTAAGTTTAGGAGGTCCGGATACAGACTATATAATAGCTCTGTAAAAAACTGATCTATTGTGAAAGAACGAGTAAATATAAATCAACCAGAGCTAAATAGGCCAGACCTAATAAGGATCCGAAGGGTGACGTAACAAAATTGAGCGAATTCTAGATTTTACCCTGAAATAGTTTATAGGTAAACAAATGCATAATCCGATGATAATAATAAGATATCTCACCGAAGGGTATCCATCTTCATTCCACAAGTCTTCCTCGTAGCGCCTCAGACCGTCTGTGATGACCTGTTGACAAAAAACACATTTTAGAGTAAGTTGAAAAATGTTCGCTAAGAAATAAAATTTCGATTTTTTTGAACGATTTTTCGAAGATTTTCAAGCAGTTTTTCATTTTGGTCGGTCTATTCTGGTCAAGAGCAGAAGTAAATTCACGTTCAGTCTTTAATACCGGTACTAAAATTTCTTCTTCCTCGTTACGGGTTGTGTCCAAAGAACTAATACATTATTATTTTATTGGTATTTTATTTAAATACTTTGTATACGGTCCCTTTTTTATCACAGCTATATTTGATAAAACAATTTTATATGTTTATTAATAGGTATTCGAAAACGGTCCTTGCGACATTATCAATTCTCACAATTTGTCAATGCTTGCTTATGGCAGTTGCTGAGCAGCTTCGACTGAGATCCGTCAAAGACCAGTACAATGACCTACCTGCTCCAGGTCCTGCGTGATCTTGGTCCTGGTAGACCAGTCTCCCTGGCGGTCGTGGCCGTCGTGCTTGGGCACGCGCGCGCCGGTCTGCGTCACGATCAGCAGGCGACCGATCTCCGCGTCTGTCAGTTCCATGTCGGATTCGTCATCAGACCTACGGAAGATATGGTGGTTCAGTATACAGATAGGGTAACACACTTAATAAATATGCGCCAGACAACACACCACTTGCCATGATCTAAATATCCTTGTGTTACGAGGTACCAGACAAGGATTAAAGCCATTCCTATAACTCCTGCTGATGAAATTCTACAGAAGCGATTTGAGAGAAAAAGAAATCAGCATAAATTAACCCCTGATTTTGAGTCTCTTTTGACCTAACTGATTTAAAAAAAAAAAATATTAGAACCCAACGTGATAGGTGGTGAGCCTTCCGCCGTTCGATTTGTTTTTATTGATGTTTTCCATTACCGGTAAGTTAGTCCGAAATTTAATGACCACCAGCGGCAGCTCCTGCTCCAGCTCTTCGTCCTGCTGGAAGTGCAGCTCTGCGCGAGGCTCCGCCGGCATTGCTTGGTGCGGCGCTTCTCCTGCACTAGTTCTACTTACTCACCAGGTGTCGGTAAAGGTGTTCTGCCTGGGCGGCGGCAGCTCCTGCTCCAGCTCTTCGTCCAGCTGGAGGTGCAGCTCTGCGCGAGGCTCCGCCGGCATTGCTTGGTGCGGCGCTTCTCCTGCACTAGTTCTACTTACTCACCAGGTGTCGGTAAAGGTGTTCTGCCTGGGCGGCGGCAGCTCCTGCTCCAGCTCTTCGTCCAGCTGGAGGTGCAGCTCTGCGCGAGGCTCCGCCGGCATTGCTTGGTGCGGCGCTTCTCCTGCACTAGTTCTACTTACTCACCAGGTGTCGGTAAAGGTGTTCTGCCTGGGCGGCGGCAGCTCCTGCTCCAGCTCTTCGTCCAGCTGGAGGTGCAGCTCTGCGCGAGGCTCCGCCGGCATTGCTTGGTGCGGCGCTTCTCCTGCACTAGTTCTACTTACTCACCAGGTGTCGGTAAAGGTGTTCTGCCTGGGCGGCGGCAGCTCCTGCTCCAGCTCTTCGTCCAGCTGGAGGTGCAGCTCTGCGCGAGGCTCCGCCGGCATTGCTTGGTGCGGCGCTTCTCCTGCACTAGTTCTACTTACTCACCAGGTGTCGGTAAAGGTGTTCTGCCTGGGCGGCGGCAGCTCCTGCTCCAGCTCTTCGTCCAGCTGGAAGTGCAGCTCTGCGCGAGGCTCCGCCGGCATTGCTTGGTGCGGCGCTTCTCCTGCACTAGTTCTACTTACTCACCAGGTGTCGGTAAAGGTGTTCTGCCTGGGCGGCGGCAGCTCCTGCTCCAGCTCTTTGTCCAGCTGAAAGTGCAGCTCTGCGCGAGGCTCCACCGGCATTGCTTGGTGCGGCGCTTCTCCTGCACTAGTTCTACTTACTCACCAGGTGTCGGTAAAGGTGTTCTGCCTGGGCGGCGGCAGCTCCTGCTCCAGCTCTTCGTCCAGCTGGAAGTGCAGCTCTGCGCGAGGCTCCGCCGGCATTGCTTGGTGCGGCGCTTCTCCTGCACTAGTTCTACTTACTCACCAGGTGTCGGTAAAGGTGTTCTGCCTGGGCGGCGGCAGCTCCTGCTCCAGCTCTTTGTCCAGCTGGAAGTGCAGCTCTGCGCGAGGCTCCACCGGCATTGCTTGGTGCGGCGCTTCTCCTGCACTAGTTCTACTTACTCACCAGGTGTCGGTAAAGGTGTTCTGCCTGGGCGGCGGCAGCTCCTGCTCCAGCTCTTCGTCCAGCTGGAAGTGCAGCTCTGCGCGAGGCTCCGCCGGCATTGCTTGGTGCGGCGCTTCTCCTGCACTAGTTCTACTTACTCACCAGGTGTCGGTAAAGGTGTTCTGCCTGGGCGGCGGCAGCTCCTGCTCCAGCTCTTCGTCCAGCTGGAAGTGCAGCTCTGCGCGAGGCTCCGCCGGCATTGCTTGGTGCGGCGCTTCTCCTGCACTAGTTCTACTTACTCACCAGGTGTCGGTAAAGGTGTTCTGCCTGGGCGGCGGCAGCTCCTGCTCCAGCTCTTCGTCCAGCTGGAAGTGCAGCTCCTCGCGAGGCTCCTCCGGCGGCGGCGGCGCGCGCTCGCGGGACCCGGCCTTGGTACGGCGTTTCACCTGCAGATACATACAGAAATATTAAAATGTTAACTCTTTACACTTGCGCAACTGACAGTTGCCGACGACATTATATTATTACACAGGGTTGGCCGAAATAAACTTTTCCTTGGCAAATAAATCGATGACCGCAGGGGGTAGCAGGGTGCGCTAGGCGTAATCTGGTCACGCGTCTCTCGCAATTTTAGTCACCATGAGTCAGTTCACGGGAGAGCATCGCGCATATCCTATTCGAGCGTTTTACGAAAATGGTAATGGTTACATTGTTGTGGGGCGTATGTTCAGAGTTAAATTCAATTTACGGAGTATCCAGCAGTGTCCTAGCACTCCATTTAGTTTAAGGCGAATTTTGAGATTTGATTTGATCCTTATAAGATCCAGTTGGTTCAAGAACTTTCCCACGATGACCACACAAATAGCGTCATTTCCACCTTGATGTCAGATCGAATTTCCAACTTCGGGAACATCTCTTCTCGGATGAAGCCCACTTTCACCTAAACGGATTCGTCAACAAGCAGAATTGCGTTTTTGGAGTGCTTAACAGCCTTTGCTCAAGCATCAAAAGCCACTCCACTGCCAGAAAGTGACGGTTTGGGCTGCCGTTTCTGCCAAAAGGCTCATAGGGCCTTATTTCTTCGAAAATCTCGAGGCCACACAGTAACAGTTAATACAGACCGTTATGTGGAAATGCTTCAAGAGTTTTTGAGGCCAAAACTTGCTGGGCTGCAAAAGTACATCTCCCTGACTAGGTTCCAGCAAGATAGGGCCACCTACCATACGTCTAATGCCAGCATGGTGGTCGTACAGGAGGTGTTCCGCGGTAAAGTCATCTCAAAGAGAGGTAACATCGAGTATTCAGCCTCATATCTGGACCTCACGACCGCATTCCATCAGGTGGAGTGAGGTCATCTTGATGGGCACAATAAAAAAAATTAAGCCCAGCCTCGTCTCCACTGGATTTCTTTTCGTGGGGATTCTTCAATAAGGTCTTCTTCAATAAACCGAAGACGATTACTACCTTAAAAGTGAATATTCAAGCAGAAATAGCGGTTATATTAACAGCAACGTGTCGGCACGTTTTTGAAAATCTTCTTAGAAAAAGACATTTCGACTCGTATCATTATTACTGAGGAAGTAAGGATAATACCTTTAAAAGCCGTAATAGCTCCGCTTGTCCTTTCTTTAATGTCGCTTTTACTCAATATTGGAGACTGTAATCTTCCGATAGTTCCGCTTAAAAGAGTGCTCTCGGCGAGATGGGCATACCTAGACGATGTTATTATCAAGACGTAAATTACATTAACGTTAGATGAAGTTACTTTTTGAATGAACTCTCTAAGTATTATCAGTCTTTTTTCATATGGGTATTAAAAGAGAACTTTATTATGGCCCACCCTATAAAAGCCATGATGAAAAAAATTGTGTAAAGACCGATTTGGGACAGCGGAACGGCGACTTAGGTGTGAGTTTTTTTCATTTTGCCATGAAACTCTACAAATCACGTAACCGTGTTGAAGCTCAAGCTGAATACCTACGAGCCTAGCTACAACACGGCACAATGGAGGTGTTACTGTCCTCAAATAAAAATATAATTTTGCCGCATAACCTTAGTTACCGTAATAAAAAATAATATTTATTTTGTAGTTATTTATTAATAAGAATGTAACTAAATCACTCTCATCTCATGTCACTAAAAACCAACATCATCATCATTTCAGCCGAACGACGCCCACTGCTGGGCATAGGCCTCCCCCAAGGATCTCCACAACGATCGGTCCTGCGCTGTCCGCATCCAGCGGCTTCCCGCGGCCTTGACCAGATCGTCGGTCCACCTTGTAGAGGGCCTGCCCACGGAACGTCGTCCGGTACGCGGTCGCCATTCGAGAACCTTTCCGCCCCAACGGCCATCGGTTCTCCGCGCTATGTGTCCCGCCCACTGCCACTTCAGCGATGCAATCCTTCGAGCGATGTCGGTTGTTTTTGTTCTCCTGCGGATCTCATCATTTCTGATTCGATCGAGCAGGGAAATACCAAGCATCGCTCTCTCCATTGCTCGCTGGGTGATCTTGAGCCTTCTTATGAGACCCATAGTAAGGGACCACGTCTCACTCCCATAGGTCATTACTGGCAACACACACTGGTCAAAGACTTTTGTCTTGAGACACTGAGGTATTTCGGACGCAAATATATGCCGGAGCTTCCCGAACGCTGCCCATCCGAGCTGGATTCGACGAGAGATCTCTTTCTCGAAGTTGGACTTACCTAGCTGGACTGTCTGTCCCAGGTAAACATAGTGGTCAACAACTTCGAGTGTAATGTTCCCAACGTTAACTGGAGCGGGTGCAATATGGGCATTTAACATGATTTTCGTTTTGTCCATGTTACCAAAAACCCACATAAAATGAATAAATAAAACATCAGCACTGTTAAATACTGTATCTAAAGCTTGACCGCTATAAAGTCGACCCTCCTGATGGTGCGCGGAACGCGGGAGGGGGATGCGCGGTTGCAGCCTTGTGTCTCCACATGAGATAAATACAAAAATGGAATTGCCGAGTCTACGTAATAAAAAATTAAGAAGTCAATGCTTTAAAATGTAACGAATTATTTTCAAAGAAAAAAATGGAACAAGCGACTACTTCAGGTGTGCATTCATGTCGTTTTCTACATAGTGTTAATAAAGTTTTCATAGTACTTTCGATGTGTTTTGATTATTTTACATTGTTATTGCTATTTCATTAATATAAAGTAATGTATTCATGAATTTCAGAGGCTACTGGCGTGTCTATGACACCTATTTAAAAGGGAAGTAAAAGCGGCCGTATTATGTCCCATGTTAAATAATTGATATGTAATTAGTTTATTTTTTTGACGACCGACTTGGTGTAATGGTTAAGAAGTTGGCTACTACACCAGAGGTCGCGGGTTCGATCCCCGCACAGTACAAACATTTGTGTGCATGAACATGTCTGTTTGTACTGGGTGTCTCCTATGTATAATAAGTATGTATTTACAAAAGAAAATGAATTTAAGTATGTTTATCCGTTGTCTAGTATCCCATAACACAAGCTTTAATTAGCTTACTTTGGGGCTAGATGGCGCTGTGTGGAATAATGTCCAGGGATATTTATTTATTTATTATTTATTTATTTCATTTATAATACTTAAACAAATACTAACATCGGAAGTTATAAATTTCCTAAATAACAACACGGAGATTTTATTAATCATGTGCTGAGATATCTCGCCGCGGCGTAATGCCGTGTGTAGCCGTGCTACCCCCCACCCCGCGTCCCGCGGACCATCAGGAGGGTCGACTTTACGGCGGTTAGCCTATAGTTGATAAAATGGGGTATGGGTATGGATTTAACTTCATTATCAGTTCCCAATGCCAATGCTTGGAAGTATTTGAATTCAAAGTGTTAACTCAAGTCGTAATAATCAATAAATTGTTAATAAACTAAGTTTCAATAAGTTTGCGTAAGACGCCTCACTTTATTTTTGTTATACATTTAAGGTCTGCATATTCTAAAATTCATGATCTTTCTGATCATGATAAGAACGAACCATACTAAAACTAAAAAAATCGAAAATCCATTTTAAGTTAACAATGCATTGTACTATATTTTATTACATACCTCAGTCCAAACATCAGTGGCGCTCCTTTCAGAGCCGGGGGTGGTTCTGCCGGACGATCTGCCATCTTGCTCAGACTTGTCGCCGGCCTCTTCTGTAGACAAATAAAAATAAACTAAGATCTTGGGTACCTACCTAATTTTATTCCACTTAACATGTATTGCGCAGTAATTATTTTACCATGAACTCGAAATGCGACTAGAAGTGTGACGCGAACTATACAGTTAAATTTTTAGGTGTATACGATTTTTTCGGAACCACGCGGTTTTGTTTCGTTACCTAGGTTCTCAACCAAATAAGATTCATAAGGAAAATTGAAGATTATTTATTTGGATAGGTGTTTTTGTAGCGACACTTATGATCTACCCGCGTACAGACGCGGTCAGTTCGGTTGCGGCGCGTTCCTATAACCTCTTGATAACGACCACGGCCTCTGGAGCTCGAAATCGGAATATGCGAGGTAGGTACTTTACTTAGCTTCGTCCCATACAAAAAATAATGTCATTTGAACAGCAACTTTACAAAAGAAAGATTTTGCTAATAAAAAAATGTTATTTTTTAGGTACCATGTGAATAAATATGTACAGTGCTACTGAAATCTTAAATCTCTGATTGAGATTGCACAAATAAAACCTTTCTATGTTAAAAAAAACATGAAGAACAACTGGCCCGACAAACAGATGTTGTGTCAAAAGTTATTGGCCTGTCACAGTCAATAGACGTTTGACAGCTGGGAAAAGAAAAATGTTTTTTTTAATTTTCTTCGTAATTTTTACGTTTTTTCTCTCAATTCAAGAACAACCTTCTTTGTGTCTAAACAAAAATATGAAAAAAAAAATTGCCCAATTGGTCGTCGAGCCGTTCTCGAGTTTTGCGCTTAGCAAAACATTTGGCGATACATTTATATTTATATATATTAACAAATAAACAAACTTTATATACCTTGCCGGCGCGAGAGCGGCACAAACTCTGGCACATCAGGGTTCAGGAGCTCCTGGGGAGTCGCAGCTGAGAGGCGTCCTGTACGGAACATTCTGGAAAAAAAACCAAATTACTCTCGTCCGTGAAATTACTCTTTTTTTAAAAATAAGACGCAGAATTCTTTGAAGAAATATCTCTAGAACATTCCGTGAATTAGAAATAATTAATCTCAAAAAACGATTTTCAAAACTGAGCAGCCCTCACAATGCCTTACTTACATGTAACCTTATTCTTTTCATTTCTACTGACATGTGATTGACTTAGATTTCTGTTTCTCAATTCAGAGGCATTAAGGGATAAAAGTCACTTAAAGCATTTTCGTTATTATTATTATATTTAGTGTATTCCTCTCATTGAATATATCCGTTTTATTGGATTTTGATTTAGGAGCTTTGTCATGATTTTTGAACAGGCAAGTGATATAAAATGAGTATCTTAGACTGAGGTTTAAAAAGTAAGCAATTCACAAAAAAAAATTAACCTGTAGTTTTTGTAATATGTGAATTGTTGTGAATATCATGAATATTCTATGTTATTAACTGCCTTAAATGTATATATAATACCTATATCATACAATATGTTGTCTGTGTACAGACCTGGGCATGGGCGGGGGCGGCACGGCGCGCAGCAGGCTGGAGACGGGCGCGACCAGGGGCCCGCCCATCGTGGCGAGCGGGAATATGCCCACCATCTGCTTCTTGCGCCTATAACAACGCATTGGCTCTCAGACAACATCATCCGATATAATCTATCTAAACATTCGATTGTTTGTATTGAATAGGCTCCGAAACTACTGAACCGATTTTCACAAATATGAAGCGACATCATCTGGCAGTGACATAAGATATATTTTATTATGATTGAACAAAACATTCAGTGAAAAATATAAATGTAAATCAAGTCGGAAAAACGCGGGCGAGATGTGCTGCTTTACCGACGCCGCGAAGTGCAATTACTTTTGACAGAACGAAGTCTGTCGAGGCAGCTAGTGATTCAATATTATAGGAAAATACATTAAAAACTTTTAGTTTGATGACTTATGTATTATTTATTTATGAATCCTCAAACTTTAAGCCCATTTTTAAAAGTATAAACTGCTTCAAAAAAAAAAATTCGATAATCTACACAATTCATAGAAACTTATGTTATGAAACCATTTTATTAACGTAAAATTGTACATAGCTGAAAAATAGACGTCATAACGTCACTGCCTTGCGACAGATCTTGGGAGCGTTTTGGGCAAGTTCAAAAAACATTAATTTCATTGATTGATTGATGAAAAATCGTCATTCAGATTCCATAAATTTTAAGTGGCATTTCCAAAAGTGTAGGCTGACAAACAAAAGGTACACATTGTTAAAACTAAATATTTTGGGGTAATTAATATGGGACAATTCCAGGAACCACGTTATACAAGTTCAATGATTCGCCATTTCCGTACATATTGATTTCTGAAAGTGTTCCTAAACATACAAACAAAAACTTAAGCTTCAAGTACAATAACTTTGTGCCAAAGATATCATCTTAGGGTATTGCTTGTTGAGAGCATTTGGTCCTATTGAAAAAAACTATGTATGCCTATGTATGCCCGCCCTTGCATTTCAAGCAATAATAGTTATTGTTCATTTTGTAGCGACACTTATGATCTTTCCACGTACAGACGCGGTCAGTTCGGTTGCGGCGCGTTCCTATACCCTCTTGATAACGACCACGGCCTCTGGAGCTCGAAATCGGAATATGCGAGGTAAATAGACAAAAAAAGCATTGTGATCGCTTAGAAACAAGGAAATTAAAGACTTGAAGTCACCGACCTAAAGTAGTATTTTTTATAAAACGGAGTAAACTGACAGCTCCTAATGTCACTTTGTGAAATAATGTTGCCAAAACCCGGGACCCGACATCGGCAGTCCGGTGTTCTAACCACTCACTAGGCTATCCAAAGTACTAAATATTATTTATAGGTATTTTAAATGTTATTTTTATGATAAATAATGAAAAAAATATTGTTCAATTCTCTCATTCTGCCTAGTTTTAAACCTGACAACCCAGTAAACGTCAGTTTACTGCGTCTAATTAAAAACACGAGTTTAATGAGAATGTGATGTCAAGGGTAATCACCAGTAACAAAACGCTTGCCAAATTTGGGTCGGTGAACTGGGTGATCACAAACGCCAGGATTCCGAAAAACAAGAAAAACGCTTTGCCCGCCCCGAATCTTGATCTCAGGAGGATCCTGTTTACATTCACTAAAATCTATAGTATAGATTCTATATTAATATTATAAAGAGGAAAGATTTCATTGTTTGTTTGTATTGAATAGGCTCCGAAACCACTGGACCGATTTCAAAAATTCTTCCACCAATATGAAGCTACATTATCAGGGAGTGACAAATGCTATATTCTATTATGTTTGAACAAAACATTCAGTGAAGTAAATCAAGTCGAAGAAACGCGGGCGAGATGTGCTGCTTTACCGACGCCGCGACGTACAATTACGTTTGACAGAACGAAGTCTGCCGAGGTGTAGTTTTAAATGAATATCTGGAAAAACTAGTATTATTAAATGATCAACTTACCGCTTCTCTCCCGGTTTCTCTTCAGTCCCCTCAGGGTGTAGAGGAGGATCTTCAGTGGAATCATTCTTCTTGTCTTGGCTCTCTTCTTCTGGTGCATCGTCCAAATCTTCTGCAGCTTGAGTTTTCTGCAATATAATTGAATGTTTGAAGTCTTATTTTCCCTGATCGCTACACTATACCCATTTATTTATAATTGACTAGCTCACTGCTCTGTAATATTTTAAAAATATTTGTAAAACAGCGAGTGGTTCAATAGTGAAACTTAGTGAATAAATTCAAATTTACACTTAGACAGTGTTACGAGTAACAGCACCTACTGAATTTGCTATATTTTCTAACATTACGAATAATCATCCGGTATAATAAGCTACAAGCAGGACACTTACCTCCACCTTGTCACTTGTAGTCACCGGCGAATCTTCCTTCTCTGTCTCCCCCTTTATCCTCTCATCTACCCTCTCGCTCTGTTCTATACTCGGCGCCTCTTTCTGATCGCTCAGCTTCTTCGCTTCAAAAGTTTCGACCACTTCGCTTTTTGAATCGACTTCAGCAACCGAAATTGGCTTTTCGGCTTCCAAATTCGGTGTTTCGGCCTCAACTTTCGGCTTTTCGGCCTCGACTTGTTCGGCAGCGGTTTGCGGTTTTTCGGCTTCCAGTTTTTCGGCGGCCAGTTTCGGCGCAGGTTTATTAGTGTCAGTCGACTTTTCGGCTTCGGCCTCGTGGGTTTCGGCCTTCCGGTCTTCAGGTTTCTTTTCGGCCCTGTCGCCGTCCTCGTGATTGGTGATGTCAAGAATTGGCCATTTCAATGGTTCGAACGCTGTTCGCACCTGTTGAAAACATTAAATTATCAGTAATTAGAAAGACAAATAAATAAATGAATGAAAACGGCTTTTATTTTTATTTAAAGTATGTTTTGTAAATGGTTATTGGCTCTAAAATATGAAATTAATACCCAAAAAATTACTTAACATTTAATAAGCTCATTCAATATCCTATCACTTAATACAATTTTTGTTATCGACGCAGCTAGCGTCGATGTTGCAAAATTTCTTGACTTCTTTTATTTTATATTGATAATATGGCAAATATTCCCTACATTTGCGACCTGATATGTCCTCACCTTGGAAGGCATAACTATTTCACCTGATATTAGCATAGTGACTTTGGCACTCGATATTAGCATGGTGACCTTGCCATTTGATTTTAGACTTTCGTCACTAGATATTATTGTTGTGACTTTATTACCTGATTTACGCAAACTGACTTAACCAGGCACGATATTTGTCACGCGATATTTTGAGCAGCTGTGAATCACTCGATATTTTTCTGTTGCTATTTCCCTTAATATTTTACCTTGAAGCCAGATATCAGCTGCAGCTTATCCGAGTCCCGTATAGCGTCCAGCACCAGCTGCACGTCCGCCGTCAGCGCCCTCACGCGGTGGAATGACGCGATGAGAGTGACCGGGATCGTGCCGTCCGGCGCCATCTTGCGGCGCAGGAAGAAGTCGCGGGCGAGGTTGTCCGGACTGAAGTAGTATTCGCTGGAGGTATTGGGGAGATTAGAATGGGTGGCTGTTAATAACACACTTAGGACGGAAAGTTTTTGGCATTTTGCATTCTTCTTCGTGCTGATTATAAATGAAATTTACTTTACAATGCTATATTTGTATCTAAACAGGTGGGAATCGAACCTACATCTTCCGCAATCCGGACGACTGCTCTCCGGGCTCTCCTGTTACCCATTGTAATTTGTGGGTAACTATGACCCAGTTTAGCAAAACTTAAGAACACAATCTATGACCACAGAATCATCTTCGCGAAGTAATAACCTGAAATAACTCGAGACAAAAGAATTGGCATAACACAGGGGGACCTTAACAGCTAATTAATTACATACTGTCCCACTGCTGGGCAAACACCTCCATTGTTGAAATCATATTGTCATCGCTAAAATTGTTTTTTTTTTGTTTATTACGATGCTTTTTACTTTACTTACTTTAAACCGAAAAAACACAGGAGTTGTATACTGAAGAATTCTCTAACCACCTGGGTAAAAAAACCCACAAAAAATAAATAATGAAAGCACACTCACATTTGCTTCTTAATAAGATCCTTCAGCGTAGCATGATCCAGCCCAATGCCGTACGGCGCGGCCGTAGCTGCCGCCGCTCCGTAGTAGAACGCCTGCGCCAGCGGCGGCGCTAGGGGCGCCCCCACGCCCAGCCCGTACTGCACCACCAGGGGCGCGCCCACGCCGCCCACGCCCACGCCCACGCCCGGCGCCTGCGCCACGCGGAGCTGATGAGGAGGGAAGGGGGGTTGGAGGTGTGCCTTTGGTTTTTAAGTCGCCAGATTTTGATGAGATACTAGGTAAAGTGATGCTTTTTTTTAATATAGACTAGGCAGTGTGGTCTATTATGATGTAATAATGGTACATCTCAGCCCAATAAATGCCTATTCACTCTTGTCATGAAGAAACTCAGGTGGTATTGTTCGGTTAAAACTGGCAGCGGACACTCCTTTGCTGTGTTCATTATAAAAGAAATTCATGGAATTTTAATACTGACGTCTTTAGACGAATCTAAGTAAGAATCACTCTTGAGACTTCTCTAAATAAAACTAATTTTAAGAATGCCACTAAATCTTTTGATTCGAAGATGCCTAAAAGAATTGTCACCATGGAATGACGAATGATTATTTCACTGGTGTGGCCACATGAATAAGTTTCACATAACTTTAGTATTTTAACCCCAAAAATAGGTTATGTGGAAGCACATAAAGGCATAGATTTCATACAACATTGCAGTGAAAAGTCACTAGATATTTTAACTGCACAATATTCATACTTGTCACGTGACTTTTTAAAAACGCTTTTATATCACATGATAATATCTTTACTTCACAAAGAGGTATTCCGAATTGTAAGCTGGTTATTTTAATTTATTTTTAATCTGGCGACCACGTGATTTGGGAAAGTAACCCAAAGGCACGATGTATGGATTTCCGTCATTTTCTGACATGATTTTATGAGAATGAATGTAACCCATGTTAGTCAATGAAACCCTTACATAAATAAAAAACCTCATATAGGCACACAAATTAATATAACCTTTAGTCCCATGAAACTGAGTTCGAATTCATATAATTCAATTATTTTTGAGTACCATATTATACATAAATGAAAAAACATGAAAAATAATGTCAATGAATAGATATAATCGAGCATGCTGAACAACAAACAACTATGTGCTTGCTAGTATGTGATGATAAATTCTAGACCAGTTAAGACACATTCATCCAATATATAAAATATTGAAAAATTAAATCTCAAGATCTTTGCAATAACTTTTATGATTTTGATGCATAATTATTTCAGTTTAGCTCTATTAGCAGTGATAGACCGACTTGGTGTAATAATATGGTTAAGAAGTTGGCTACTACACCAGAGGTCGCGGGTTCGATCCCCGCACAGTACAAACATTTGTGTGCATGAACATGTCTGTTTGTACTGGTCTGTGTGTCTCCTATGTATAATAAGTATGTATTTACAAAAGAAAATGTATTTAAGTATGTTTATCCGTTATCTAGTATCCCATAACACAAGCTTTAATTAGCTTATTTTGGGGCTAGATGGCGCTGTGTGGAATAATGTCCAGGGATATTTATATTTATAAGAATATATTTTTATATATTCTTTGTATCGCTTTGTAGCAATAAGACCGCCTAAATTGAACGTTCTATGTCTACTTACTGAATAATCTGTTGTATTTGTTAGTTAATGCAATAGAGATTAATAATCTTAACTTATGATAGTTCTTTAGTGATTTCATTCATTCAAGTTCCTTACTATGTAATCTTCACACAGATTGAAAAGAAATACTACTTTGAAAACGTGTGATTGAACTAAGGTGACGTGCCTACCACGTACAGCGTTTTCCACCACCGGAGAGTTAGAAGCTAATTTTTATAATTACATAACGAAATTACTGTTCTGATGTATTTGTTACACCGTATACCAAAATTCAATGAAATTATGATTATACAAGATATAAGCAAACTTTACTTTACCCATATTGCGTAACCCATCATCTCCATGTAAAAAGAGATTAGAGGCCTAAAATACGGGATAACGTGCTTGAAATAGCTCAAATACAAAAATATATGTGTATATATATAAATAAATCTCACACCAAAGAACATACAATTAAGTTTCCTGCTTGCATAAATTCATAATGTTCTGCAACTGTTGCCTGTAATGTGTTCTTAATAAAATTGTACACATGATTGAAATAAAGGCTAACAGGGTCGGCTTTTTCTTTTATTTGGTTTGTTTTTAATATGTCGATTTTCTGAAACTAAGAAACTTTTTTTCATGCAATGATATGATGTTAACGGAAAATAAAAGCGCACAGCCACCAAAAACTAAAATTACAAACCAGTTTTACCATCGACAGGCATAGCAAGCTATAAATATTTATGTAATAAAAACATAACATAATAAACGTTTTGTAAAAGCCAAACCACACAATTTTTTGATAGTATGTTTGTTTACATGCTAAATGGTACCCAAAATGTCATGAAATCAATGGTAAGAGGGACATTGGGACATTTAGGTACACAAATCCTTCAAAAAAGAAAGAAGCATGTACCATGGAACAAATAACGCTCAGCCAAACGTATTCGCCCAAAAAAAAACACATATTTGTTCAATGAAATTAAAAAAAAATGGTGTCAATTGGTAGACATACAAATCAACTGATAGGGAATGTAACGACAGCAGTAGATATAGATTTGTTATGCTCATCATACCCACTTTTACAGTAAGTAACAATTCTCTTACATACAAGTCGGCATCTTTTAAATAGTAAAATCTGGCAGGTCTATTGCCACAGTGAGTAATGTACATACTCACAATAATACTGAAGGTCGTGAGTTCAATTAACTTAAGAAAACCATTCATTGTGATTGTTTAGCGTGCATAGTAGCGATAGTGGATATAACCTCAAAAAACCACATGTGGTTAAACCTAACATGTGACTGAAGCGCTATGATACACAGTTTGCTATCTCTGTTGTTTATGTTACTTTCCCTGTCTGTTTTACTGTTTTTAGTGAATTAATAACGCAAATATTGTCAGTGCTTCAAGGAGGCATCTTTGGGTCAGTGTTTAATTGTTTTTTTTTAGGGACTGGGCACTACTGGGCAGTCACATTGTTCACGATCAGAAATTCATTTCTTTTTAAAAAGGTTCATTCCTCATGCACAATGAAGTCTTAAATTGAAACTTGCTTTGTGAAGTATAGCTCTAAAAAAAAGGTTTGTAAAACAGTGCGTGCTTGCAATTATAAACCTTAAACATTCGATGTCAAGAAACTAGATGAAACACAAATTGACCAGTTTGTAGGTCAGAGGTGAATGAATATGGTCATCAGGTCTTGAAAAACCTTTCACTTATCAAAACGGTTGCCTTCAGGTATCCTTCTCCTTTTCAATAATGAGTAAAAATATTGAAGCTGCTTTCGACCGTGACTGCATACCGCCCAGGAAATGCCTAAACACTCTTGTCTTGGAAAGATTCCTCTCTAGTGATTTCCCCTCACCTGCTGCAAATCCGGATGATGATAATCCTGATGGAACGGCAGGTGGTGGTGGTGGTGGTGCAGCGCGGGGGGCGCGGCGGACGCGGGGCGCGCGCGCCGGGCCCCGCGGCCCCGGGGGCCCCCGCGGCCCCGCGTCGCGCCGCGGCCCCGACCGTCCTCGCCGTTTAGCGACACCGTGTCTGTGGGGAAAAAATAAATCAATGCTTGAAAAGGAGAGATTGTGTCTGTATCATGTCTATCTATACCTATTCTTTTGTATACCATGAGTTTTCGCCACGTAATGTGAAGTTAATTATGTTTCGAGCACCTTTGAATATATCAAGCAGCAACTAACATTTTGTGTCATAAGATAAGATACTCTTTATTGCACAAAAACAGAGAAAAAAAAACAAGGATTACAAAGAAAGTTGATGTACAATTTAAGCGGTCTTATTGCTAAAAGCAATCTCTTCCAGACAACTTACTACAGGTAGAAGAAAGATGACAAAAAGGGTCAGCAAGTGCAGAGATATAAAAAGGATTGAAAAATATTTTAACTAATAAATAAATATTAGTAATCATATTTATATAATGCTATATTTAAAGATATTCCAAAACTATAATGAAATAAATTTAAAATCGCTAAACCTTATTAGATATGTTTCATAGTGCCTCTAGATTCAGAAGAGATTGTGCTAATCATCAGTGGAAGCTCTACTGATTTATGCATTGTCGATTAGTAATACATATGTGATACAAATCTGTTTGTTTACTGAATAACACAAATTATATAAAATCTAATTTCGTCTCACTTGTTATGATGGAAGGAGTTACGTGGACAACTGTACAACCATCATTTAGACCTGGGTTTATTGACTGGGTTGAATTCGTAATATATTTGTAAAAAATGTTCCCTCTTGGCAAAACCTGTTCAGCCACAAGGAAACTGAATTCTTTGAAGTCAGTCTCAGCTTATTAATCATCAACTGTTTACTATTTTCAATTTTTTTGTACCTTTGGTTATAGGTAAAGGGAATTAAGTTTCCTGGTAGCTTGTTGATATAATTTAAAACAAAATGTATTTTTCACACCATATAACCACAATTTGAACAATCATGATTGTACACAGTATAAGATACTTTACTATACCCGAATTGCGTAACCCAGTATCTCTATTTAGAAGAGATTAGAGGCCTAAAATACGGGATAATATGATTGCAATAGTTCCCATGGCACATAAGTAATATCACACTTTTTTTTTTTTGCGCCAGTCAACACACCTCTTGTAATGGTCTCGAAGTAGGGATTATTAAATCCCTGTGTTACGAGGTACCACACAAGGAAATAAGCTAGGGGTGTCTCCCAGCACACCCAGACCCGAATCAATTCAGAAAAGATCGTTTCCTGAATTGACCCGACCGGGAATCGAACCCGGGATACTACGGAAATCGAGGCGAGAAGCCGTGCTACAGCACACTACGCCAATCGTGTCGTCAAAAAAAAAAAAAAAAGTAAATATTATTTATTGCACACTAGAAAATAACAATAACTTATAGATAATCAACACATTGTACATTTTGGGCGGCTAATATTTCTTCTAAAGGTCATATCAAAATAGGTACAAGTTCCCTCTCCAGGGCTAAAGACCTCCATCATTGGAATCATCGCATCATTTAATAGTTATTGGTATAGTCACCAACACAGGCATACATCTAAAAAAGACAACACAAGGCCCTTTGATTCTATGAAAGCGAAGTGTAAAAAAAATCACTTATTGGGACGTCATGATTTTAATTTAGTTCATAAAATGAGAAATGGTAAGTGAAAATCTCCTAGGTTTGCGGTAATGGCTTAAACAGACTAAATAAAATAGCGCATAAAGAGACGTCCTATTCAATGTAGGTCTGTGGTCAAATGGAGGTTCCCAATCCAAATCACACTTTGCCTTTCCTGGGATTTGAACCGAGGAACTCTAAATCTATATATAAAAAAGCGAAATCTCAGAAACTAAAATTGCTGGGAGTTTAAAATTTTGTATGGGGGTTCTTTTTAAGACGTTTTTTTTGTAGGACGTTTGCGAAATTCGACCTCTAAAGGGTTGTATTTGGGGATGATAGTTTGTTTGCATGAAACTTCGTTAGTATAAGTTCTAGGAGTCTCAAATTTTGCATAGGGGTTCTTTTTAGGACGTAGATGCTAACTTAGGCGGAATTTTGTGAATAACAAGTATCGTGAGTCGGAAAAAATCCTGTATGTCATGAAAATGAAGTTGCCGCGGACGAAAGGCTAGTATATAAGTAAAGCAGTTTATTACCATGGTCAGGCCTAGTGGCGTGCGGGGGCCCGTGCTTGCCGGGGCGCGCCGCCTTCACGTCGATGTCCAAGGGGACCCACTTGTGCTTGCCGGACTTGTTGCTCGGTTTGCCGGCACCTGGTGAAGGAAGCAACGAGTTTGTTGAGGAAAAAGAATATCTGCTCAGTGTTTTCTTCAAATCACAAGGTTCGAAATGGCTAAAACAAGATCCTAGATCTTGAAGACTTCCAGAGATCAAGCTCCGTGAGTCTGAATGGAATCGGGGACACAGTCGAAAAATAGGTATTACTGAAATCTATTGATGTCTGTTTCTGACGTCGAGCCACCCGCAGAGTGCGATAGAGACAACTGCAAATCGGACCGAAATTACCTATCAAAAGTACACAAAAGTTTCATAGTCCTCTGATCCCTTCTCGAAAACTTGACCAATTGAATTACTTTTTTATTAAAAATTAGAAAAAGGCTTTTTTATATAATTCAGTCAAATTAATTTGCTGGATGTTCAAGCACAGCGGAAATTCTGCCAATTTTTAGATTTTCGAAGGATCTTCATATTATCTCTTTCTATGTGGCCATTTATTTTATGGTTAAAAATTTAAAATCTACCATTATCCAGGGAGGACAGGGAAACAGGGGCTACGTTTGTATGTAAAATCGGCGTTTCTGTATAGTCTTAAATAAGTTCCTGCTGGTAGATCTTATCGGTGATAAGCTGAGAGACCTCAGATTCATCTTGCTGACGAAAAATGTCCTCAAGTCTTCTTACGACGCTAGCAACGCACGAAGAATACTATGTTTCACATGTGCCATATAACTGCTTACCAGCAGGCGTTTACATACTTTCTTGCTACCGACGTTATGTATGAAACCTTGTGTACAAGGCCTTGCTTATTTTGTAGCTAATTCTCAAATTAAATATTTTTGTAGCGACACTTATGATCCACCCGCGTACAGACGCGGTCAGTTCGGTTGCGGCGCGTTCCTATAACCTCTTGATAACGACCACGGCCTCTGGAGCTCGAAATCGGAATATGCGAGGTAAGTACGGTAAAAACAGCAGAGCCTGGATTTACAAACATAACACAAGACCATACTAATAAACAAGGTCTTCTAAAAGCCTTTACGTAGCTCCATTTCCGAAGGTATTAGCTTACCAGCTGCTTTAGACTTGTCGAAATGCTTGTCATAATGCTTCTCGTGTGTCTGGTGGTTCAATGTCGGCTCCACCTTCTCTTTCGGCTGCAGCGGCTGCGGCAGTGCTGGTTGGTGATGGTGTTCTTCCAATGGTTTTCTGTCTTGGTCCTGAAACATTAGAGTATATTGCATGACCGTCATGAATATCACTGAAGGATGCTTTTGTTATTCGAATAAGTCTTCATAGAATATAAAAAGAGTCAACAAAAGAGAAAGATAGCAACTGCAAAAGAGGCAGATAGTATTTTTCTAGTTTCTGTGATTGTGTAGAAAATAGAGCATTGGTAAATGCTAAATTCCCTTAAGATAAGAGAATTTCGAATCAGATGACTGATGATTTTAATTTAAATAAACTTTGAAAAATAATAACAATATTTTTTTAACTATTCAAAATGCGGTTGGCAATAGCACAAAGAAAACTGGTTTTAATTGTTTTACGTGGAAGAAGTTGTTTTAGGAAGTATGACATCAGAATTTATTTACCGAAAAAAATTGACGTGGAATGGATTATCTATCAAATATGTGGTATGCAAGCTGCAGTGTCGTCGAGATCAATATAAATAGGAAAACAGGCTGTCTAAAATTATAGACCACTAAACAAATATAAAGCAGATGTCCCAAACTTATTTGTCAGCAAGTTCTCTGTGACATCTGACTAAAGCATCAGATAATATGGTATAATCTTGGCATCTTACCGCGTTTCCATTGTGATGTGACTCGTCAGCATCTTGAGGCGGGGGAGTGGAGTGGCACCTCGCGCCAGCAACGGCGGCACTCAGCGTCGGCCAGTCGCCGATGTCGGTGAAATCTGACGCCTGTGGACAAACAAAGATAACGTTGAGGCACCATTCACTTACTAAGATAATGACAAGGGTATCAACGTCGTGTCACATGTTGATCTGAAAAAGTGCGGAGGAATAAAGTAATTAGCCTATGTCTGTACGTACATAGGCTAATAGGGACTGTTCCCAATGCTGGACAAAGGCCTCCATTATTGAAATCAAGTCATCGATGCAATTGATGGATATTGGCTTTACCACCATGCTTGTCAAATGCGGGTTGGTGATCCTAAACCCGGGCTATGTTCCGATAATTCCAAAACACACTTTGCCCTACCTGGGATTTGAACCCGAGGATACGAAGGCGTTACAAAACCATTGCGAAAAGGGTCTTATGTCAGCAGCATAAGATGCCCCTATGTAAAGCACGTGTGTACAATTTGCACCTATTGAAGCCGGCCGTTCAAACAAGACTTGGAAAAGAGAAAAAATTAAGGGAAAGAAAGAAGGATTTTTAGATTCTACTTTTTTAAAATACTACAATATTCAAACCCAATCCTCAGAGTTATTAGAAGAAAGGATAAAATGGTTCACACTAATGGTGTGATGAAGAAATTGCGTAATAATAGCCTTTCACTCTTTCTAGCCAAAGAAGCTTAGCTGGGCTTGTCAACCTCATATCTGGACCTCACGACCGCTCTCCATCAGGTGGAGTGAGGTCATCTTGACGGGCAATATAAAAAAAAAAAAAAAAAAAAGATGCCGCTAAACCGCGTTTACCGAAACGCTGCCTTATCCGGTGGGACATTTGTTTCCTCAAGTAGTGGTAACTGGCCAGCAAACTAGGCTTTGAATCTAAGCATCCCTTCCAGTTATACCTGTCCATCCTGCTCAATCCTGGCCCAGCTCTTCCTCGCCTTCGCCTTCCTTCGTGCCGTGACACCGGCTGTCATTCCTGTAGCGTCACTAATCACACTGACATCTTCCACTTTCACTGATTCCACTGCACTGCTCGTCTCAATTTTGGTCGAGGCTATTGCGACGGCATGGTTTAGTTCTTAAAGAGCTTGTTCAATGATACCTGCACTTGTTTCACTTTTCACTTGTCCAATTGGCTTCAGCAACCGACTTATGGGTTAATTACAAGAGAAATGGTATCGTGAATTTGACAAGTATACCAGCTAGAGTTAGCTTGTCTAGTTAGAGCTTTAGGTTAGGTTAAATCACAACTCCTGGCACGTAAAAAGAACTGTGGAGGGGATGGTTCTGCGCACGGGTATAGTATGAAAAGGGGGTTCATACCACAAATTTTGCCCTAAAGGACATTGCCAAGGTTTGGACCAAGTGCTGCCTAGATTAGGAATGGGAGCATTAACATACTGTACTGTAGCATTAACATGAACTATAAAAAATGTTTTAAAATAAATTGCCCCCAGGAAAAAAATATATAATTCAACGCACAATATTTTTTCTGATACAAATATTTGAGTGGTTTTCTTTGGACCCCTGGGATAGATTTTTATGCGCTTTGAATTACAGATTAGTGATAGTCTGACAAATGCACTATGTGAGCATTCTAGGCAGCAACCTTGGTCAAACTTCCATATAAAATTAGTCAAATCTCCTTTGCTCACTGCGCAGTAGTGCGCAGGTCCTGACCAGCGTTCTTTCTAGATGACGAGAATTATACCTAACACGTGTTATGTTCATCGTCACGTTGCAATTAAATTTATTGTGACTGAATTAGCACAAATTATGGAATGCCCCACTTTCCTGCCATCTTGGGCTTTTATTATACGTAAGCAATTATAATAAAAAATGGCCTAAAAACCGCATTCAAATAACATTTTTAATAATTCGCTACTGTTATCTTATCACGCGAATGAATTTGACATTTAATTCATACGATAACTGTAAAAATCTCACCATGCTATTGTAATAATTAATTAGGTATATTGGGATTTCATTAGCAGAATCTAAATTCTGATTGTTTGCAAAAAAAAGGGAAACCTTTGGTTGCAACTTGATTGGTTGTTGTATAGTATGTTAGTAACTCTTAAACGTGCCTTTCGGAACACGAAAGCAGTAATACATGATATCTTCAAACGGTAACCCATCCAAAAGTAGACCGTCATTGGCCTTGCATAACCTTTAGATAAGTTTTGATTCTTAAGCCAGAAAACGCAAACTCGCAAAATTTAATTTACTAATTAATACAATATCGGATTTAAATTGTGACTTAATGTGAATACGTCCCCTTGAGCTTCCAATAAAGTCATTTTAGTGACATTTACAAATTAAGGAAGCAATTATCTCAACAGGTTTTTGTTCTTAATTTAAAATACAATAAATTAATTTAATAATGCACAAAGACGCACGTAGCCGTCTGGCAGAAATAAAAAATAATAATACAGTAGACGAAGTTAAATAAATTAACCTGCAAGTGTACTGGCCTGTTAGTGCAATGGTTGCGATCCTGCCTTTGGCGTCGGAGGTCGTGGGATCATTTGTAAGTAGGTTTTTGGAAATATTGAGGTACGTTTATAAGCCTCTGACAACCAATAGTACCTACAAGCTCGGCTTAGTTTCTGGTCAGATAAAAAATAATACTATCCCCCTGCCCGGCAAACAAAATTAGATTTTGAACCAAGGACCACTGGTTTTCGGGCTTCGTAGGTAACGAAAGCTTATCAGGGTGCTGTTATATGTTCAGGTCTGGTCAGGTTTGCCAATTATGCCATTCATATTGCTGAGTACACAATAGAAGAAAGAATAAGGTAACGCGCCAGTAATGCTGCGGTAACCGCTTACCATACTTGCGCTGACGTAGAATGAAGAAAAAGTAACATATCTGGTTCAAAACGCATAAGAAACAAGGCTACGTAATAAATGAATGACCTTTCTTTTTAGACTGGTTGTTAATCATAAAACACACATTCACATCTTGAAGAGAACAGTGAACCGACCTTTGTTATTAAATGGCCAAACTAGGCGTAATATATAATATCAATAACACCCAGACACAGTATTAATGCAGTTCGTAACATGAATGTTAATCCAAGGTGCTTAATTTGATCAATATCACAAGGACTATCAAAGTATCTATACCCTGTGAATTAGTTTTATTTTTGACAGCTCACGCCAATGAATTACCGTTTTCTTTTTCGAAATAATGTACTACAGTTATGTCGTACTTTATTGACGGGTACCGCCCACTTAGTGGAGTGACCTGTGCATTACAAACAACCACATATTAAAAAACATGTCATCAATTATATAAGATGATTCGATGATATGAAAAAAATATTGTTTCTGTAAATTTAACAAAAAAAGTGAATAAAAATAGTATCTTAGATTCCAAGCATAATTATTTGCAAGGAATTATAAGTATAATTATTAGGTAATAGTAATTATGAGTACTTATACAATATATTTTTTTAATAGAACGATTCATCAGTCTATATTTAAAGATTTTTTTATTTTATATACCCGTGTGTAAATCAGGAAAAAAACTTTAGCAAACATTTGAAATTGAACCTTACTTTTTTCAATTGAAAGTTCTTCTTGAATAAAATCGATTATTATTTCAAATTGAATCAATGACGTGAGGGCTTCACTAACTTTGAACTGTCTCGAATTGTCAGAAAGAAAATAAACGATTGGTTAGAGTATAGTACTAAATTCAGATTTCTTTAGTCCGCAAGCAAAGGGTTCTTGTTAGATTATTCAAAATATAGTAGTAATTTATCTCATAGGAGATAAATAAGTCAAATGCGCGAAAAAGTATGCGTGACATATTTTATTTTTAGATTAGTTTAATAGTTTCATCACTCATTACTGGGGGTCCACGTTACATGAAAACAAAATATATGGA
This sequence comes from Udea olivalis, assembly GCA_947369235.1. Classification (NCBI taxonomy): domain Eukaryota; kingdom Metazoa; phylum Arthropoda; class Insecta; order Lepidoptera; family Crambidae; genus Udea; species Udea olivalis. Next base: position 9,167,751 of record OX376367.1, on the reverse strand, counting down.
TGCCATAAATAGACAACCTATCTCATATCGGATTAATTAAATTATTTATCTATAAACGACTGAACATTTCAAGAAATTTAAAAAACCCGAGCGATAACGACCTAGGTATATGGATTACTTCAAAATTTAATTTATAAGACAGACAGAAGTGTATGACAAAATTCATAAATCGCAATACTTTTTGACACCCATTGCAAAAATTCAACAACAAGCAGGTAGATTTATATTTACATTACATCAACAGAATCTAGGCGTCCAAATAAACAAGACAGCAACGCAAACCTTACATTCACTCGAAAATATCACACACAATTTAATATCATTCAGTATATTAACTATCGCATTGTCCATTCATTTAATTTACTTAAACTGTCGTAACTTTCACACGTAAAACCATACCCAAAATGGCGTAATACTGAGCGGTATAACCTCAAAAATGTGACAGCTAGCGCCTCGTGGTCTCCACGTTGCGCATGCGCCGGTACGCCCGTCCCTTTTGCGCGCGAACCATTAATCATGCCTCTCTGTCTAGCCGTTCGTATTTCCCGCTAACTGGCCATTTCAAGGTCGCTCGTTTTCGATTCTTGTTTTCTTGAAGCGGCGCAAGAGTTAATATTTTACGCTTATCGCGTTATGAAACTGTGTTGCTGTGTAATCAATACTTTTGTCAGTTTTTAGTACTCGTATAACCTTATCATCTTTCATTGCGTATTGCATTTGCTACACTTTTTATACATGCAAAGATTGAAATATATTGCACTCTAGTGCGTTTAAATCTTAAGTAATGAGACGCCATTGGCACGTTCGCGTTGGCGCAATGGTTACTGACCCTGCGTGCCGTGCAGGGGGTCGTGGGTTTCCACGCCGCCACCGAGTTGCCACATTGACATTTGTCAGCAGATATTTGTCAATGACACGCACAAAAATTTGTATTAAATAAATTAAGACGTCCTATAAAATAAACAAGTAAACCGTTTCAAATTGTTTAGAAGCCCACCACAGCGAGACTTTCTATCAGAGATGAATAGTATGGATATTTACGAATTAAATCAATTGTAATTAATGAACCCTTTTCAAATAGTTCACCCCGAGTTACATGACATTTCGTCGTGTTACTCTCTTAATCTTACGTTTTATGATGAACGAAACACTCTGAAGCCCACTTTACACCGATGGTATTAGAACCCAACGTGGTAGGTGCTGGCCTTCCGCCGTTATCCGGATTGATTTGGTTTTTATCGATGTTCTCCATCACCGGAGAGTAAGTCGGATATTTAACAATGAACACAAAGATTTTGGTTCTGGCCAGATTGAAAAAGTAGGCCACGACGCTCTCTCCCTGATAATGTAGCTTGATATTGGTTAAATAATTTAAAAAATCGGTCCAGTAGTTTCGGGGCCGTTCATTACAAACAAGCCAAAACGGCGTGTGCCTTAGCCAAGTGTGTGATGAATAGTAGAACCTGCACCGAACTGAACGTTACAAATGATTAAAATTTATTTGTTGTCATCGCCAGAATAAATAAATTTTAAATTTGCATTATTTTGTGCGAATTATTTTATTATCTGCACATTAGATTCATTAAATAAGAGTCAATTAATCATTTTGATGCCGCAGGTTTATAGGATAATTTGCTTACGTAAGTCTAATTACTGATAGAGGATTAATACAAGTATAATGGTTGATATGGCAAACAAGTGGTTCTCTAATTTGTCTAATAAAAATTGTTGGAACATGTGGAACACTAGATGTAGACATGTCGTAGGATAATAGGAAGCCGGATTTTCGCGAAAATGCTCGGAAGATCGCGAAACTCCGGATAATAGAAATCTGACATTTATCATCGCAGTTATCCTGCCTGGTTATGGATGATCGCGAAAATCCAGCTCCTCCTAGGAGGATCGGAAACTTGAGCGCTGATTAGCTAATCGACCAGTCAGCTGACTGACATCTCATCCTGATTGGCGCAAATAACACAGCCACTTCAGTTGATTCACTCATTATACTGTTAAACAAAATAATACCTATTGATAAACCTGAACACGACGTAGTTTTAGTAAGACTGCAGTAAATTTTGACAAAAACAAAAAGCGCAGGAACTGTGAACGTAAATTTTGGCCAATCAGAGGCGAGATAATTGTGAACGTAACTTTCGACCGATCAGCGCATCCGTCAGTGCATAAGATCTTACAAGCCAATCAGTCCTCAGAACGTGATTGCTAACTCGCGACGGTATGGATTTTCGCGAACATCCTGAAAATAATCAGGATAATATAGTATACTACGACAAACACACCCTTCATAGCCTTACATCATGCTGCCTATCATCCAATCGGCATGACGCTGCCGATTGAATCAAGTAGAACTGACCGTGTGTGGGCTGGGATGGCTGGAATCATGCCAGGTGGGAATAAGCCTTATTCAGGGAACCTTTGAATAGTCGGCAAGAAGAAATAAGAATCCCCCAACTGAGCATAATAGCTCTAGCTGCTCTCACTCCAGCAGGAATTTAAGCAGTATTTATCTATAGTCGATTGTATAGCAGAAACAGTTTGTAGCGCGCTATCTCGCGTTATCAACTGAGCAGCACTCAAGGTCGATTGTTACGCAACTAGGTAATTTGCATAGTTGTTCAAATTATTATACGTCGTGAATTTAGTTTGTTTAAGAACAGGCGTTTGAGACATATATTCTGATATTTATACATGAAGTGATAGTTCGTTTAAATTATTCGCAATGAGCACTGGACATAGTTTAGAGGGCCTGACAATAATATCATTATACAAAAAATAAGGCAATTTACACCAAGACCGAATTAGAGCATTAACTATTGCTAGGTTAATTAGCTTGTAAATTGCTAAATAACACCCACTGATGATCACGAATGTTCGCGCCATGCTTCCAACCCACGACCTATAATAGTTGGCAAAAGTTGCAACTAAGGAAAGTACAAATGATCTTCCTGCGGCGGTGTTCCCAAAGGGATATGACATCGGGGCCTTCAAGAAGAGAGCGTATTCCCATCTAAAAGGCAAGCAACGCATCGGTGACACCTCTGGTGTTGCAGTTGTCCATGGGCGGAGGTGATCACTCTCAATCAGGTGACCTTCTAGCTCGTTTGCTCCCTATTACATAAAAAAAAAAAAACAAGGTGGATTAACAAAACTCGTATGTTTGTTTGTGATGGTAATTAACGATTTTAATAATCCTTTCACCGGTAGAAATACGGTTTATGTTGCAATGGGCTGCAATTGTATTTGTTATAAACCTGTGATGATTTAAATGATTCGTAGCAACTATGCACTATAGTCATTTTTCATATTTTCGGTTTGTGAATACTGACCAGAATATTGAACACGGCGCGCTATGTTAGCCAGGCAAACACTACACCGCTAACATATTAACATACTAAGTGAAGATAGTATGACCTTCGCCTTGCGTCGCGGCTATTTTCGGAGATATTCGTCTAGTTGAGATTGATAGTTTTTTTTTTTAGTTTTACGCTAATTTCATAAATATGACGCCTTCGTGGATGAGTGCAAACAAAACCCTATTGTTGTCAAGTTCATTCCCTAAACTAAGGGTTGCGAGCTTTTGTAATGTGATCTTCATTTCCAGCCAGTCAGCGGTTACTTGGCAATAACGTTTGTTTGGCTGGATATCAACTGACGAACTTAACTTAATAGGCGATTGTAATAAGGGCCAGGGTCGGGAAAGTGTGTGTGTGATCACCAACCCGCACTCGGCTAGCGTGGTGATTAAGCCAATACCCATCAATTATAGCGAAGACTTGATTTCAATGTTTGAAGCTTTTGAGACAATGGGACAGTGTATAGTTTAATTACCTACTTAAGTTATTTTAGTCATTTATTTAGTCATTAAACTCAAACTCAAATAACTTTATTCAAATAGACTTTCACAGCAAGTACTTTCAAATCGTCAAATTTAAAGCAAGATATACTAGATAATAGACATAATTACTATAATATTAAAGATATAAAAATACACAGTATAAAGACATAATGCGACTCTACCACCGCGTCGGAATGGTTTCTTGCTGAGAAGACCCGGCGAGAAACTCAGCAGTTACTTACTACCAAATACACTGCGAAATTGCCAAGCCGTTCTAGGCTGAAGTTTCAGGATTGTTTGTAATAATAAAGTTAAGTACGTTATTTATTTATTTCACTCAGTATTTAAGTATTAGTTAGTTTAAGTACTGTTACTAAACAGGAAAATAAAAACGTTTAGATTAGGTTTTAATTCATAAATTAAAAAATGCACCATCAACGAGCGTTTCAGAACAAAATTTTAATCGACTTACACCAGCCTGTCTAGAATCTAAATGCATATAGATATCAATCTTCACTATTTTCTACCTTATCTCTATTAGTTTAAGCGTCTCGTTTTATCGGCCAGTTGAATGTCAATATGACAGCCTGGCATTTGCAGTTATTGAGTTGTATTTATAGTTCGATTATAGTTAAGCATTTCCTAAGTGTTATGCTCGACCGCGCGAGATAATGAGGGCTGTGTTGGTACTGGAGTTATTTACAGTGCGAATCAGTAAATACGCTACGATCAGCTTATATTATAACACACCTGTGCTAGGCAAAATTCTACAAAACAATAAAAAAAAAATATGAGCCACACAACACACCTCTTGTAATGGTCTCGAAGTAGGGATTAATATCCCTGTGTTACGAGGTGCCACACAAGGAAATGAGCCAGGGGCGTCTCCCAGCACACCCAGACTAGAGTCAATGCAGAAAAGATCGTTTCCTGAATTGACCCGCCCCCGCGCCGCGGTGCACTCCAGTCTAGCGCGCCCGACGCCGCTGCCGCCCCGCTGCCCGCAAAATTCGCGGCTGAGGCCTGAGTGGCCCACATCTATAATTTAGCTTTATCGGTGAAAGAATATTGGAAATTGGTCCAGTAGTTAGTTCACATAAAAATGTGAACACTTTATCATTGGCTTTTTACTTAAGTTTACAAGTTTTATACATGTTTCTCTTTGTTCTAGTATTTTGCACGTAATATATATTTTATGTGTTATTTGAGTTGTGTTTTTCCAAGGTCATTGGCTTTTTACCTGTAAGTTTACAAGTTTTATACATGTTTCTCTTTGTTCTAGTATTTGCACGTAATATATATTTTATATGTGTTATTTGAGTTATGTGTTTTTCCAAGGTCATTGGCTTTTTACCTGTAAGTTTACTAGTTTTATACATGTTTCTCTTTGTTCTAGTATTTTGCACGTAATATATATTTTATATGTGTTATTTGAGTTATGTGTTTTTCCAAGGTGTACACACAGGCATTCTCTGCAATTTAAAAGGCTAGTCATTTATGGTTTTTGCTACAAGAAATATCGTTACCTTTTACATGTTTTTACAATGCTCAAATTAAAAAAGAAACTGCTTTTGTCAGCAAAGCTGACTATTGAAGATTTTCCATCCCTGATGCAAACCAAATGGAAGTCCTGCCATATCTAGGATCAGAATGACGCGTGTTAAGATATCCCAAATTTATTAACGTACTTTCCACATATTCAATAATTAGCAATTTCCTCACTTGCGTTACGGGTATACCACACCAAAAAGGGGAAGTACTCGTACCTCGATCACAAGTGTTCACGATCTGATAAATGGTATCCACTCATTGATGCGGCATCCGACGTATTCTGAGCACAATAGGGTGAATGTTGACATAGTGCGGATGCCGCGTCCGCCATTGTCGAACACAATGCGATGCAATTTATGAAGCATGATTTAAAACATCAAAACTGCGCTTTTGTGATCTGCATGATACTTTATGGGCACAAATTTCTCTAGTAAAACATACAATTTGGTCATGTAACCACAAGATACTAAAGAGCTCGAACTATATGCCATAGATTGACATTATTTTGGTAAAGCCACCCAAAATGTTCTGCCTAGGGATTTGGGGATCAGATCGGCGATCAGCGCAGGACCCGTGACGTGGGAAGTAGGGACTACTATAACAAAGTGCCATAAAACCAATGACCTAACTCCCTATCTGCCAAACAACACGCCTGTCACAACCTACGCCTGGATATATCAGGGGAAAACGTCCTATGCTACAGGTATTGGTAGGATGAACACCGCGGACAAATAAACGTCCACAACGGTCAAAAAAGGTGCTTCGGTAATATAATATGATGGCAAGAGCAAACAAACAGCTGTATAGTTCAAGAATAGAAAAAAGTACTAAAAACAAAGATGTCTTCACCAAAAATGGCATAAGAATTTCTGTTTTACTTAATGAATACTGGTGTTTATCTGCAGATAGATAAACACCATTGAACACAAAATGCTATTCACATTAGGCCAAAACTAATTAAAGGAAGGTGTTAAGGGGGTCCTCCAACATCTTCGGGCCCCAAGCTAACCTCGCCTGCAAGCTGGTGCACCCTGCTGATCAACGAAGGAGGCTCTGGCGACGGCTCCCCTTCATGGGTTGGGAGGTCAGATGGCAGTTGCTCCCGTAAAGCCAACTCAAGCCAAACAAACATGAAAAGTCAGCACAGAGTACCCGACATGGATAGGGCGTCGCCGGCTGCTGCGGTGGATGTGTGGAGTCTCACGCAAAGATGGCGTGCGGAACACCTACATCCGCGGCAGCCTTCGTGTTCGTGACATCACAGACAAGCTGCAAGAGTGCCGCCTTCGTTGGTATGGTCATGTCTCAGATCGGCAAACTACGTGGGCAACAAATGACTGGCCATGCCGCCCCCGCCAGGTACCGGTAGAAGAAGTCGACCCAAGAAGCGGTGGCTCGACGTCGATAGGGGTGACATGCGTGCCAACAAACTCACCACCGAGGATGTACAAGACCGCGCAAAGTGGGCCAAGAAAATAAGAAAGGCGGACCCTGGGACACCACACACCAGTGTGAGTTCACAACCGGGATAGACCGCACGGATGATGATGAATTAAAGGAGGGTGTTTAAAAGAGCAAGCACTTCTTCCTAGGGTGTTATTGGGAGGGGGCAATTAGACACTGCAGACAAAGCTTTGGAAATAGTTGCTTCGGCTTCAGTTTCCGAACAAATTGGATCCTAGCAAGATGCCAGGAACCGTCTCATATTTCAGATAACAAAACTGGTCGTCTCAGAAATATAGCATACTTTCCAGTTTCCATTTTATACACATGTCGACGAAACCAAAAGTTGTCCAACTAATGCATATTCATACAAAATGTCGCCAAGCGACGCTATTTTAAATAATTATGCATATTTATGAAATATTACTTTTGGATCACGGATATTGTTCGTTTTGCAGGTACATCATACATGTGTCGTAAGTTAGAAGAGGTCTTTGGCTTGCTACAGCGAGAGATACAGGCAAATAAATGACACAAGACGGATTGTTGAACTTTTGTTTTTGATGACCGAAAACTGTGGGGAATGATGTGGTTACCACAATCCACTGCACCTTCGCAAGCGATTCATTCGATGCAGATGAACTAAGTAGGAAGGATTGGACGATATAGTATTCTTTTTTTTTTATAAATAAACAAATAAATATACGCCAGACAACACACCTCTTGTCATGGTCTCGAAGTAGGGATAAATATCCCTGTGTTACGAGTTACCAGACAAAGAATAAATCCAGGGGCGTCTCCCAGCACACCCAGACCCAAGCCAATTTAGAAAAGATCGTTTCCTGAATTGTCCTGACCGGGGATCGAACCCGGGACACAACGGAATTCAAGGCGAGAAACCGTGCTACAGCGCACTACGTCAATCGTGTCGTCACTATTGTGGGTTTAGTTCCTCGTTTGGTCAAGTAGCCGTTAACTTTGAGCCTACCCATGAAGCTAATATTCTGCTCTCATCGTCTCTTAAACTTTAAGTAAATTAACAGATCAGCACTACCTACCTATTCCAACCATGAAGACTGACAATGAATGAAGATAATTTGAATCTGCACAACATAAAAGAACATAGCAGTTATTTTATCGATGATTGATGCAAACCTTGATCTTTGTTGCGCCTTAATCGATCCATTCGTTTCGGTCTATCACTTATAATAATCGCTAGGTCAACTAGGTCATCAAAATTAGATGCACAACTGTTAGATCTGTCTATCTTAAATCACTAAGATAAATCGAAGATGTCCTTGATACAATTACAACCTGTCTTTGATTAGATGTTTTTTTTTGTTAATTTACATCTTCGTTGGAAAGCAAGCATGGCCAGATAGTAAGCTTAGATAGGTTGAATGGTGTCATTAATTTTATTTAATTATTCGCCAGTATGTAAGAATTCAATTCAAGATTCGACTGTGAAGCATTACGTTACAATATCACCTCACTAAGACTTAATCCAAGATTCCTTTCTGACCGAATGCTCTCTTGTAATCTTCGATTCTCCTCATTCACTAATAAAATTTTACATATTGTATCATTGCAAGTTGCGCACTGTACAGTTCCTGTCATCTAAAATGAAGGCTAGCCAGACCCTGCGCAAAGAGTGATTTGATCTAAACCCTGGCGTTATTCTTATGGTGAGTTTAGACCAAACGGGCGAACGCTTATTCTATTCCTCTATGAAATTTTCTTTGTGTAATAATAGTAGTCTGTCTCTCTCTGTTTACACAAAGATAATTTGAGAGAAGGGATAGAATGTGCATTCGCTCGTTTGGTGTGAGTGACGTGACGGGATCTGTACCTAAATGTTGTAATGTTCGTTTTCTGATTTATTGGGCTAATCTCAACTGTTACATTACAGGAGCCTGTTCCCAGTGAGGAGGGCCGTGAAACTTTTAAAACAAAGTCATTGGTCTTCAGTGTTTTGATTCCATAAAGGAGTTGGCATCCATAATAGTTTTTTTTTTTATCTCTACTTGCAACAAGTTGGACCGATCTATAAATAATCTAGAATATATCAAAATTCTTGGATATCTCGTATCTTGTCCGATATTTGAGTCGACCTTTAAGATCTCGCCGGACCACTTTTATAATTAATACGAAACTTACGACATTAATGTCACAAGCGCCAATTGGCCAGTCTTGGTTAAGTGGGTCATTTAGATCTCAGGCCTGTTTAAGTGCTAGTTTTTGTAGGCCTTTTAAAGAAATTAATATCTGGGACAAAGTAACTCCCATCCCATCAAGACTATATCCCAAAAGGGCTAGTCAGAGGACTGCAGCCGTTATCCGGGTTGATTTGGTTTTTTATCGATGTTTTCCATAACTGGAGAGTTAGTCGGAAATTTAACAGAGACCATGTTTTCCATAACTGGAGAGTTAGTCGGAAATTTAACAGAGACCACAAAGATGGTTCAGGCCAGATTTGAACTCAAGACCACAAGATCCACGATCCGAGTTGGCTAGATCTTGTCTAACCAGAAATAACGCGCCCCACTACTTTTTTATTGCGTTCATATATATTTCTTTATATGATAGCCCGATACCCATCCATTGTAGAGATGACTTGATTTCAGTGATCTTCGTATAATCTTTGCCAAGCTGTGGGACAGTATATAGGTTAATTACTTTACTTTAATTTTCGTTTCTGTATGTGTGCGTGAATGCGGTGGAGGGGCGCGTCATTTCAGATAAGGCAAGCTCTACAAGCATTCGCATTAACAAAAACATTAAAGTTAGGGGCTAGTTTGCGGTCAGATGATCTTGATGTAAATTGGCCTAGACATTTATTAATTTTATTTATGTATAATCTTAAACCCAAAGTTGATCTTGCAGTGTTATTATTTCTGCGAGAAACGTCGAAACAAAGACGGTAACTAATAAAAATTGCGCAAAGTTGAGTAACGAAGGGTATTAACTGAGTTACACAACGTTGTAACACTGTTTATGTTTTGACCGACAGACTCTTAGGAAATTAGTTGGACAGGTACATAATTAATGTTTGGCAGAATCGATGATGTATTTAGAGAGCCGAATAGCAAAGGCAGTCATTTAGCATCATTTAATACTACATTCTATTGATCGCATTGATTTCAAATTGTTGATTTCCTACTACTCACTTTCTGACGACACGATTGGCGTAGTGCGCTGTAGCACTGTTTCTCGCCTTGACTTACGTAGTGTCCCGGGTTCGATTCCCGGTCGAGTCAATTGGGGAAACAGTCTTTTTAAATTGGCTCGGGTCTGTATGGGCTGGGAGAAGCCCCTGTCTGGTACAGGTCGCGTCAACTCTGTTGCCCAGAGCTCAGCATTCCGAATTTTTTCTATGAAAAATAGATACTACGCATGCGCGAGACCACTCAGAGTGGTCTAGACGTCTGACGCTAACTATACCCAGTAACGTAACATGCATACATACCATCACGCCTTTTTCCCAACGGGGTAGGCAGTGACCACATCTTTCCACTTGCTACAGTCCTGACACACCTTTTGCGCCTCTTCCACTCTCATTAATCCTTTCATACATACTCGTCGATTATGGGTACTCCTGACCTTTTCTGAGCACGTCTTGGACTTGTCCTAAGTACGTCCGCCTAGGCCTTCCCCTTCCAACAGCTCCATCCACCCTCGCCTTGTAAATTTGTTCCGTTAATCGCCTTTCATCCATCCTTTCCATATGCCCAAACCATCTTAGCATTCCCATCTCAATTACTGTGACAACATCCTCTTTCACACCACAACGTAAGTAACATAACACAAGGATATTTATCCTTACTTCGCGACCACGACAAGTGGTGTTGTCTGGCGCTTTATTTATATAAACTACGAAATTTAACTTTAGCAACTTGTATTGGCGTTAACTAATAGCATAAGTTTAAACATACCATCACGACTTTACCCCAAACGGGGTAGTCAGAGGCAAGTGACTGTGTCGTCATGGTGAACGAAACACACAGAGGCCCACTTTCACCAATGGTATTAGAACCCAACGTGGTGGGTGGTGATTCATCCGCCGTTATACGGGTTGATTTGTTTTTTTATCGATGCTTTCCATCACCGGAGAGCAAGTCGTATATTTAACAATGAACACAAAGATTTTGGTTCTGGCCTGATTTGAACTCGGGGGCACACGATCCACGGTCTGAGTTCGGGAGCTGAACCACTAGGCCACGACGCTCTCTTTACGAGTGTAAATGAATAGGTATATGTGGAGTTACCAGGCCTGTATAGAGCTAGACTTGCTATCCGTCAGAGGCTTCGCATCCCGTTAAAATATAGCCTGAAAAAAAACATATACAGCTCGTCAATCACTGATAATGTAGCTTTATATTGGTGAAAGATTTTTTCAAATCGGTCCAGTAGTTTCGGAGCCTACCCAATAGAAACAAACTATCAAAACCAGGGAGTTATAAATGCTTGAGATTGTTGATAATGGAACTGCTTTGTTTTTTTTCGTTTGTAATGCTATAAAAAAGAATTGTCAATCAAAACGGAACACCATAGCTATTAAAATGTTTATGATAGACCAGGCAAGGCAGGAGTCAGGACCGTCTGACTGGGTACAATACAAATTTATTTTATTTTTAGATCTGGCACCTAACCAAACCAACGCTATCAATGTAACGTTACTTTTTCATTTTCATAATAAACTTTTGAAAACATCGAGAAATCATGTAAAGCATACAACTTTACCAGTAAGTATTTTAGAATCGTGCTCAAGCACTGATCTGTACTTGAGTAGAGATTTCGAAACGTCAGTTCATACAAAAACGTCACTCAGATCTATACCCAAGTATAGATTTTGTTTCAGAATACGGGCTTAAGAATAAGGATTGAGCCTTAGTGTGGTAGGGAGAGGGGGGGGGGGGGAACGAACCCAACGTAAATACTAAACTAGCGGACTAAAAGATCGTCCAACAGACATAATGGCGGCCTTGGTGAGAATTACGACGTCTGACCAACGACGCAGTTGAGAGGCAGGGCACAGTGTATTACTTCGTCCGGAACTAAACCGTCTCTGGATGTATACGGTTAGACATAGTACATGTATAAAAAAAACAATTTTAGACACTAAGGATGATAAATACCAATCCGAGAGGAGAAGGAGCAAGGGCAATTGCTCTCTAATAGGAGGTCAATAGCATTCACTTACGCCCATCTTGCATCGAAAGCGGGGTCAAACGCTCGTGAATACCTAGGATATTCCTCTTACGATGATTGCTTGAAATCAAATTAATTATAAGTAAATTCAGGAAATCCCCAAGTCCAAATCGTGACAACTAAATTACAATTGATGTAATTTGCAACTTATTCCTGAATCAGTTAATACAGGGAGAAGTAAAAGTATCTCTTCGTTTGTGTGTAAGAGATGAAATCAAAAACTCTTGGACCAATTTTAAAATATATTCAACCAATATAGAGCTACATTATCTACCAGTAACACAGCTATACTTAAGGCTATATTTCAACAAGTCCCTTTCCCAAAAACTACTGAGATCTATTTTAGTGGCCCCCCCGACCAACCTCGCGGTTATGCAGAAAGGCACACTATTCCTAGCACACCGTGAAGCGTACCAGGGACCATCTGCGGTAGGTCCTGCCGCCGTAAAGCACAACGCACAATGCATTACACATTAAGGTACTCATAGGCGAGTAGCCCGTGGCATTACCCACTCCCATTTATCCAGAATGGTACCGGAGCAGTTATAGTCTCTCACCACGCACATCCAAAGAATGCTAGCGGCTTCAATCCCCGCTAGGGACGTCAGAGAAGCTAACTACTATTTCTCCAGTATGGTGCCGGAGCTGTATAGCACGCTCACATCTCAATGCACTGCCGTACATCTACCCTTAGCTACAGCAGGGTGGCCGGATGGGTATGGCTATATTTCAACAGTAGAAAACAAAAAAACCAACATCGGGCGAAGACGCTCGCGTAAAGCTATATTTAATATTATCCTTCACATAGCACGCTTATCGCGCCATCTCTAGTTACCTACTTAACTGAAAATGTATTGTTTAGAAAATGGCGATAACTGACGTTCCATATTATGGTTGTGAAGACAATGGGTGGCCCACAGTCCACGACTGGTATAGTAAATAAATAAATAAATAAATAAATATGCGCCAGACAACACACCACTTGCCATGGTCTCGAAGTAAGGATAAATATCCTTGTGTTACGAGGTACCAGACAGGGAAATAAGCTAGGGGCGTCTCCCAGCACACCCAGACCCGAGCCAATTTAGAAAAAGTCATTTTTCTGAATTGACCCGACCGGGAATCGAACCCGGACGAATAGTAAAAGGAAAGGGAATAGCATAGGATTACCAAGGGTATTTAGGGTAATATAAAACCCAGTACTCTGCTTAGAAACTATTCAGGACAATACTACATGTCCGGGAAAAACAAGACGTTTGCCAACCCCACCGTAACACTACCAGTTTAAACTGAGCTCCTGTTGTTACAAACATGATTTTAAAGTTCAGTGTTACGCTTGTCCTGTGAGTGGATACTTACGTGGACAGTGATACGTATAATTGAAATATCGCAACTTCATTTTGGTTTTTGAAGACTTGGACTTTGTATGATCTATGTAAGCGGCTAGAATATTAAAAACTTTTTATTTTATTTACAAGCAAGCGTGTTGGCACCCTGGCTGGAGTTTACATTGTAAATAAATAAATAATAACGAACGAATATCTAAGGAGTAATTTATAGTTTTAAATATCAATCTTTGAAGTCCCTCTTTTCAAGACATTAGAAGCGCGGGCGCTGTTAGTAATAGAGTTTGTAATTATATAAATCGGCTAAAAAAACAACTTCTGCAATTGTTCGTTAACACCTAAACAAACTATTTGCTAAATTCAAAAAGGTAGGTAGAGCATTTGATCACGTGCTAATACAATTTTACCACGAGACGCCACGTTGGAGTATTAGATAAATACGTGGACAGAATGAATTACCTTATTTTGTTGGCGACAAAGCCGAAAACATTTTAAAATAAATTCAGAGTCAGAAGTAGTCAAGAGAACGAAACGCGAAAAGTTAGGTTAGTTTTTAGTGGTTAAGTAAAAGTTCTGGGCACGTAGAGTCCTGCACAAATGACAGTTGACTAAGCAGATATTTGTCTCGGGGCTGAGTATCTGTGGGTCTTAGTTACCACAGGTAACTATGTGATCTCAATTTTTGTACTTATTATAAAATTATACTTGAGTGATAGAGCGAGTTTTGATAGAAGCTACGGGGAAATATGTTATTTTTCCTCATAACTTGAAAAGCTTAGCAACAGAGAGCCAAAGTAACGTGTAGAACTAACACAGCCACAACAAACTGATTTTGTAAACACACTTCTTTGGTACAATAATCAAACCTATGATCCTTCGTAGTAATCACTTTAACAAGTGCCTTTGATTATAAGCATTAAATTAAAAAGAAAAATCAAGGCCGAAGTGATAAGCCTTTCCGCTTAACATATATGTGCAATAACAATAAAAATATAAATCCTACCATTCAGGCCAGTTTCAAATAATTTCCGAGCATATTCCAATACACTTCATACAATTGATTATCTACACTCAATAAAGTTAATAGCCAATTAAAAATAAACTTTAAAAATAATGAATATTAAGAAAAAGCAGCAATATTTGCGCGCACAACAATCCGTGTCACCAGAACCAATCTAAGTAATAAAAACTGCACATTCCGATAAACATAACACGTTACATGTTTGAGTGTACAAAAATTATTTTTAAAAACGTACAAAATTCTATCAAAACCAACTAAATTAAGTGTGTAACAGAACGTAGAATTCAAACACAGACACTGGCCGGCTCTATTTTGAAAATAGAACGGTATTTAAAAATGTTTTCCGATTCGAAATTTGAACTTGCGCGATGGCGCAGCCGCCCGCGTTGCGGATTGGAGGGGCACTGTGGGAGCGTAGTGATGTGCCGCGGTCCGCCGCGGCCAGCGACAGTCGAGCGTGACGGATCGACATCGTCGATGTGGTAAGCTTATGAGTAGTCGATATCAATCAACCGTACCCTGCCCTATCCTGAACTTTAGCACACCTGCTTGTTAGCCCTTTACGTTTTTTAAAGACAGCAAAAGGGGGACCAGCCCCCTGATTCAGAACAAAGTTATCGACCGATTCGGTTATTTTATTTTTGGGTAGTTTTTGTATAATTTAGTTTATGAAAACTAAAGGCCTATGGCTTTAACATATAAAAATATTGATTGCTACCGTTAAGCGGGTCATTTACTATATTTAAAACAAACTTACCGAATCGGTCTATAACTTCGTTCTGAATCGTGGGGCAGATCTTCTGGCTTGCAGGTAAAATCACTAACAAGGACTGCAATGGCTCTGCGGTGGATTTGTCTTGCGATGATTGATTTGATGCAACGGGACTTCTGTTCGTTATTGAGCTAAACGTCTTGATGCAAATATTCTTAAGAGC
The DNA here is from genome assembly GCA_947369235.1 of Udea olivalis. Taxonomy (NCBI): domain Eukaryota; kingdom Metazoa; phylum Arthropoda; class Insecta; order Lepidoptera; family Crambidae; genus Udea; species Udea olivalis. Next base: position 9,152,394 of record OX376367.1, on the reverse strand, counting down.
GATAGAGATGTCATGATGATAGTTATCTGCTAGGGGACCTGAAGACCCTGAGGATTGCCATCATACACAAAGGTTTCCTCTGCCTTACTGGGTTTTGTACTGCCTGCTGTTCTCCGTACGAAGGCAGCCAGTAGTAGAGTAAACTGTGCGCAATGAAATTTATCTATTATTTAATAGGTTATTTAAATCGCCTATTATTTGCAAGGTAATTTGTGTGCAATTAATCCGTTTCCGATAAGGTCTTCGTACTATGAAACTCGAGAGCTAACAATTTTCAAAGCGAATCGATTTCTTTGTTCGAATCAATAATGCTCACTATTAAGTACTGTTACTCACGTTAATCAGTAGGCAAATCTTAAATTTACAATACCTAATTTTTCACATCAAATTTATGGCCATTATACTTTGAACAAAGCAGACTAAGTTTTAGGCTGCTTTCCTAACAGAGATGTGCTATGCTACGTTGCTGTGGATACGTTTGATATCCATGAATTACATCCATTGGTCCACATAGCATAGCACTGTTGGAATCAGAGTGCTGAGTGCGAGTTGCAGTGAGAGAAGTGAATAACTTCACCATCGCGTTTGCGAAAAAAAAAACGCGAATTTGCATGGCATCGGGTGAGGGCCATCTGGCGGCCTTTATGTTGCCCGAATTAGCTGCTAGATGGCGTTGATTCGATTTCATAGTAATTGACATTTACGTGCTCGCAAAACGCGATGGTGAAGTCATTCACTTCTCTCACAGCAACTCGCACTCGGCACTCGGGTTCTACTAAGCTATGTTTTAAAATGACACGTGACACGTGCTGTGCGCGCCTTTCCGTCTGTCGATACGTAGCTCGAGCTGCGCATCTTCCGTACGCGACAGTTTGACAATGGAAGTAGTCAGGATGTGTGTGTTCTCCAACTAATTACCAGAATTTTACAAGTGAATAGTTGTGTCTCCACACAACTATCCCGTAGGGGAAAGGCCTGATGGCGTGTATGTATAAAGATTATCAGCTTAATCATAGCATCATAGTTACGTAACCTCTACTATTTAGCTGTGATAAGGTGGACGCTATCGTATATACTGACTAGGGTTAACATAACGAAAGATAAGCTACCTTCTAAGTGCAGATCATGACGAGTGCCCGTTGCAACCAGATAAATATGTCAACCTGTTCGTCACATATGCTTGAAGGCCTATTCAGTTGACTAAACGATGGATTATAAAACACCTGGTAAAAAAACCATCTTTCTAAGTCTGCAAAAGTGCATCATAAGTGCTTTCGTCCCAAGTCTATGCCTGCATCTGTGTCCTTGAGGTCCATTTGTAAGGTTTATTCGGCAAGGACCCAGTATAGCTGCACTCTCCCCTAAAGAAAACTGCTATTTCTGAAGGTTTTCAGATGCAAAAAAGGCTACGTCCACTTGCACCTGTGTCTGAATACTGGATGTTATTAACACAAATAAGAGTAGTGATAAGGAGACCCCCCCGTCTTCTGCGCTATGAATGATGAAGGATTAAGGAAAAGTCACTCACCTTTGGATTGATTTTGGCTGCCTTCGGTTTCACGACTGCGGCCGGCTTCGGGGCCGGTGGAGGTATTGGCTCTGTGGACAAGGGTGTCGTCATGATTATCATTGAACTTAGGCGCCTTAACGGCAATAGTGAATCAGCACTATGCTGACATTGTAATGACATCCACCAAAGGACATATTAAACGACGGTCAAGCGAGACAAGACATTCCGCAGCAATGTAAGGCCAAATATCGGTAACATTGCATGATGAAAGTCAGTGGGCGAAGACTATGTTCAGCAGCCAAATCATGAAAGAGTGAAATGAAGTTATTAGGCAAGGTCCTGCCTCTTAAGTGTTTTGAGCAATCCATACACAGTAAATTACAACCTGAAATCGAAAGGACCCAAGACCTGAGTATTCAACAGGTACCGCAGTGTTCTAGATTTGTTGGAATAGCCTGGGTGGAAGATCCTGCTTGGTGATTTGGTGATCAAGTCAATAACTATTAATTGCAGCGATGACTTGATTTTAACGATGACGACTTGGATCCCGGGACCACATGAGTATATAAACGGAACAGCGACGAAGCTCCATACAAGTGGCTGTGACAGGAACATTACGCGTGTGTGCGTGAGCTCAAGCTGACCACAGTCAAAGCCGGTATAGACCGGTTTCTCTCCGTACGCGACGAGGCCACCAGTGCTCACTCAAGCATGTGTAGTATTGTCACCTGAGCGCGGTTGTTGAAGGTTTGTCTCTGGATCATGTTAGATCTTCAGTTACTACAAAAGCTGTTCAGATCCATACCTGGTTGAGGCTGAGCCCTGCCTTGCTGCTGCGGCTGTAGTGGTGACCGCTTCTCTTCTAGCGCGGGAGCCGCCGGGGGCGGAGCGCCAGTGCTGCCGCCTCGGACCTGTTGGCAATGCAAATGTTAAGTTAGATTCTGAATGTTTGAGCCTCTTTGCAAGTCATGAATTTTCGGTCTTTGTCATTAATTCTATAGTTTCAGAGTATCTTTCGGTCTTAATTATTTGGCTAAATAATCATTGGTAATGTGCATATTATGTTGTTTGAATTTTCGTAAACCGATCACGTTAGTCGTCATGATGACGCTAGCTAAAGAAACTGGCTAGTTGTATTTCAATTACTGTTTCAGAAGGTGCTGGTTAATTGTTAGGTATTTTCGTATTATTAAGACTAAAAAATAAAACGGTCAGGTGAAAAAAAAAGAAATCTTAAAATTTGATTTCAATGGTAAGTAATTTTCGTAGATGCAAGGAAAAAGCAAGTCACGGCAGCGCTATATATGAGAACTAGCCTTTAACAATAGTCATTAGAACAAGGAAAATCATCATACTAATCAAGATTCACGAAGACACCTGGGTATTGGTTACATATAGAAGCTATTAACGTCATAGCTAAACAATAATAACTATTACACAAAGGTAACTAATATTATACAGTTCGTGATACAGATACCCACAACGAGCTCATAACACCAGCATAAGAAGAGCTCTCATCGCAATGAGCTGGCAATACTGGTTTTATTGCAATGGATATTTAAACTGGTAATCGATTTTTTTTCCCCAGTATTAAATCATAAATCGAATGTTGCAGTTTGTTCTATCGTCAATTCATCATACACCTTTGCTGTTGACTGTAGAAACGGCAGCAGGTCCTAACTATTACACAAAGGTAACTAATATACAATTCGTGATACAGTTACCCACAAAGAGCTCGTAACACCAGCATGAGAAGAGCTCTCATCGCAATGAGCTGGCAATACTGGTTTTATTGCAATGGATATTTAAACTGGTAATCGATTTTTTTTCCCCAGTATTAAATCATAAATCGAATGTTGCAGTTTGTTCTATCGTCAATTCATCATACACCTTTGCTGTTGACTGTAGAAACGGCAGCAGGTCCTAACTATTACACAAAGGTAACTAATATACAATTCGTGATACAGTTACCCACAAAGAGCTCGTAACACCAGCATGAGAAGAGCTCTCATCGCAATGAGCTGGCAATACTGGTTTTATTGCAATGGATATTTAAACTGGTAATCGATTTTTTTTCCCCAGTATTAAATCATAAATCGAATGTTGCAGTTTGTTCTATCGTCAATTCATCATACACCTTTGCTGTTGACTGTAGAAACGGCAGCAGGTCCTAACTATTACACAAAGGTAACTAATATACAATTCGTGATACAGTTACCCACAAAGAGCCCGTAACACCAGCATGAGAAGAACTCTCATCGCAATGAATTGGTACTACGCGCGGATGGCTCGTAATTTTTACGAAGATGTTCAATTACGAATAATATAAATGTAATATTGCAGTCATTATAATGGGTATTTAAACTGGTATTCAGTTTTTTTTCACAGATTCCATTCATAAAACCTGCTGAAGTTCGATCTGTCATTTACTTTTGCTGTTGAGTGTACGAGTACGACGAACACAGCAGGTCCTATTTCTAATCCCTAGTGTAGTGCGCTGTAGCACGGTTTCTCGCCTTGATTTCCGTAGTGTCCCGGGTTCGATTCCCGGTCGGGTCAATTCAGGAAACGATCTTTTCTGAATTGTTTCGGGTCTGGGTGTGCTGGGAGACGCCCCTAGCTTATTTCCTTGTGTGGTACCTCGTGACACAGGGATATTAATCCCTACTTCGAGACCATTACAAGAGGTGTGTTGTCTTGCGCATATATATTTATTATTATTTATTTATACCACCAGTTCCACCACTGGAAAGAAGGAAGAAGCCTATAACTATGCTTGCCAAATGCAGTAGGTGACGAACCCGTGTAATGTTCCAGAAAAACTAAAACAGAAAGCTCAAAAAAAGGATTTTATTTTTAAGTAAAAGTACTTTGGCTATTTCAGATAACTCCCTTATTGTGACAGACAGAATCTTTCAATTGCGTAATAAGGTTCCTTTTCGCCATTTTAAAAACCCCTAAAAGAAGTCAACCCGATCCCGACGTAACCATATCGGTAACGAAACCTGACGAACAGAACTGGTGAGTGGCACTTATTTTGAGTTCCCAAGCTTCGGCTTTGTTGCCAAAACCTGTTTCTGTATCAAAAATTATAACGCGTGGGCCAAGTCAAAAGATGATATTCAAAGGCTTCAAAAATATCTGCGCAAAACATTAGCCACAAATATCTATACAAGGTAACAAAGAGTCTGAAAGAACTTTTGTTCATATATTTGTTGCTAATGTTTCACTTAGATATTTTCGAAGCCTTGGAAACGTATAGATATTTATGATTTTGACCGTTCAGCAACTTACATATCATCACGACTTTATCCCAAGCGGGTAGTCAGAGGCAAGTGACTGTGCCGTCATGGTGAACGAAACACTCAGAAGCCCACTTTTCACCAATAGTATTAGAACCCAACGTGGCAGGTGGTGAGACTTCCGCCGTTATCCGGGTTGATTTGGTTTGTTGTCGATATTTTCCGTCACCGGAGAGTTAGTCGGATATTTAAAAATGAACACAAAGATTTGACCTCGGGAACACACGATCCACGATCTGAGTTCGGGTGCTGAACCACTAGCAACTTAGTCATAACAAAAATAGTACTTCCTCAAAATATTGTAACATCTTTACAGAAGTCGTCTGGTTGTATTGCGATGTTTTATTGAATTGCAATGATTCATGTTAGTATAAATCGCAGAAAAAAAATTCCTGCCGATTGTTTGCGGCCATCTTATACGCTAAATTTACGAGATGAGCGTTTATGTATGTTCAGTGTCTGACAAGTATGTACTATACTAAGCTTTGTTTTGTTCCTGGTCAGATGGTTTTGGTTTAAGTTTACCTGAAAGTTTTAAGGAACTTTGCCTCTGCGTTTCCCGTGACGGCTGTAACACAGACCAACCTCGAACTGCAAACGATGGATCAATTTGTACGCTTATTACATATACGCCGCCACAACTCACCGGCATTATTGTATCTTTTATTCCCATCACAGTAAGACTTACATTCGCACTGAAAACTTAATTCTGCAAAGCGCTAACAGGTTTTTTACGCCCGCGGCAAATGTCATACTATACTGCATGTTGGGTAATTTTCAAAATGGCGGACTGTCAAGTTTGAAAGGGTTTGGCGCGGAAATGAATGCATCACCTCGTGCACCGATTTCGATTATAAAAAAAGGCCATCATTATTTTTGTTTTCACATTGTGTTTGAAATAGTAGTGTGTTTTTGTAATTGGCTCCTAATAAATAACATCTTCTTCAGTTTATGTTCAAATATTGCTGTCAAAACATTGATAAAAGGAAGAAATAAGTTACGACACTAAAAAATTAGAATGGGATGAATTGACCCCTGAGTAACCACCCTTTTTATTGACCCCTGCTTAACTACCCTTTTTTCAATCCTACTTAGTATTTGGGGGAGGCCTATGCCCAGCAGTGGGCGTCGTTCGGCTGAAATGATGATGATGATGATGACTTAGTATTTCACCCTCTGAAATAACATGGGCATTCACTAAAATCCCTTAACTATCAAGCTTTTGCCATCGAAAGTACATGAACTTTCAACTGAACATAACATACTGTTGCTCAACAGGTTAATGGAACATTCAGAGGCCGACACTTCCAGTATTAAAAACCCAACGTGAATGGTATCTATTCTATCCCCCCCCCCCACTCGATCAAATTAGCTTTGTGTAACCAAAGACAGCATCCTTTCGTTGATCTATCTTTGTTCGCTAGAACGCTCGTGCTTCATTCCTCTTTCTTGTTCGTTAGATTTTTTTTGGTGTAGTAAATGAAAATAAAACCGGCCAAGTGCGAGTCGGACTCGCGCACCGAAGGTTCCGTACAAACCTGTAGGAATATTTATTCAAATATTTTTATTTTTTGTTGTAACTCAAAATTTACAGATTTCGCAATTTTTCCTTCATCTGTGCTCTAAGACGTTGCTTCGTACCAAATTTCAAGATTCTGAGTTCACGGGAAGTACCCTGTAGGTTCTGATTCTCTTGAGATTGTCGAAAATTTGCGGAAGTTTGATTTTTTCACAGCTCCAAGGGACAGTAGACCTGAGTATTTGATATAAATTCCAGCTTGATACCTGCACGCGTTCCTGAGAGAAAGGGTCTTGACAGACTGACAGACAGACGGGCGGACTGACAACAAAGTGATCCTATAAGGTTTCCGTTTTTTCCTATCGAGGTACGGAACCCTAAGTAACCCCTTGAGTGTCAGCCGAACACACGGGTGTTCAAAAGAAAACCCTAAGAAAAAAATGCCAAACAATGACTCACAATGCAAAAATCTGAACAATAGAAACACGGGAAGAGTTAATTATCATTTACATCAGATCACGAAAAAATATTTTTGCTCTACCTCTATGTGCGTTTGGTCTCAACTATATTTGTGAAAAACCCGTTAGCTAAGGTTAACGGTTAATTATCCGACTGCGACCGAGAAAAAGAGTACAGTTCTTCAAGGTAAACAATGGGAATCGACTAACTTTGTGTTCCCGAAGATGACCGACCGGAACTAGGCAACTGGATGACAGCGCTATAGTAAAATAGCGAGACGGCTATGACATTGACATTTCTTTTTTGCGAAGAAGTTGAAATTAGAAGTGCTGTTTAAAAATAATTACTTTTTTATTTTTTTTGTAACGTTTACGATTGTTTCCGAAATTCCGATATTTTGCGATGGCCATTATTTATCTTGAAGTACTGTAAATAATGTCTTTATTATTGTTTTGTCAACTCCTCGGTGAATTTTCAGCTGTAGTCATTTCATTTTAACGAAATGTTACTAAGGAAACTAATTTCAAGCATTCCATCAACTACTCTACCAATTCGCACAGTCACACCTCCACACTATGACATCATTTGAAAATCGACCGCGCAAAAACTACAGGAGGCACACTTTTTACTGAACACAAAATGAGAAGGAAATTCAAACACGGAGAAAGCAAATGAGGCTGATCCCCATATTCAAAACATGAAAAACGCTAACTAGTGTGGTTTCTGACTAGCATTTATAAGCTCTTAAAATCCATGTAGATACTGAATCACCTCAAAAGAGTCGAGAGAACACGCCGCAATTAGCCCCTGTACGCCCGTTTGGTTTTTTGAGGTGCGAAACGCAGCGCGCGTATATCAAAGCGAGCGTATACGCGCAAGAAAAAAACTCGTGTTCAAACCGCTCTTATGCGATCAACTATTATAGAAGATCACTCACACACAACAACTTTGGAGTAACTGTATCCTTGTCACTGCAGCGTCTTTTTCGGACAGCTGACATTGCAATAAAAAAATGCGAAAATTTGTGAGGATGTACTCGTATGTATGGATGTGTGTATGTTTGTTACTCTTTCACGCAAAAACTACTGAACGGATTTGGATGAAACTTTACAGTAATACAGCTTATACATCAGAATAACACATGGGCTACAATTTATATAGATTTTATGTAATTTGGCCATAATATATAACGAAACGCGGGCGAAGCCGCGGGCGGAGAGCCAGTATGTTATATTATAAGTCAAAAAATACGGTGCTTGTATATTATAATAAATCATAACTCTTGTTGGGTTATGCAACCATTATCGATAAATACTTTGCCTGATAAAGTGATTTCAGGCCCCCGGTTTTATCGCTGTCCTTCTATAAGCCGACAAAATTTAGCAATAAAGAAGTAGTTTGAGCAAGAACAAGACCAATTGGAAACATCTTTAAGTGTACTTCTATTAGAGGATTAAGTTGAAGCCGAAAATTCGAAATGTAATTCAATGAACACCTGATAATGAGGCCCATAACATTGAGTTGCAACTTTTATTTCTACTGACATAATTATGTTACAGAAACTGTTTGAAAGGAATTCGACTTCGAGTATCTTTTCAGGATTCAGGAGTAGTTCATTCATTATGATTGGGCTTTTGTTACATTAGACAAAGGAGTATCGAAGTACCACATTGGTCTTATTATACAAAAGCTTTTACACGCTTATCAAAAAAAAAAAATTGAAAAAGACAGCAATAGTCTGACTGAATCACAACTTTTTTAACCGCGCACCAAAGCAAAGTCCCAAAAAACGCTCATGGCGTTCAGTTTTTGCCTATTGAAGCCGGGCCAGGAAAAGAGCGAAAACAGGAATCCACTAAATGTAAACTGAAGTAGCGAAATGTCAAAAGTAACAGCATTCGAAAGCACGAAGGAAGGTCCACCAGCAACGTGACCTGACAGAATGTTAATGATGAAAATAATTGTTATACAATGGCTGCTTAACTTTGAATGACGTTTGGGTATTATTATACTCAACAGTTTTTTTTAAATTCATGAACTTAAATTAAATCCTATTAAAAGTACTTTTGAATCATCTCGCACCAATAGAAAAAATATACATGAAAGATAAATCAGAAAAGTAATAAGTTTTAATTTTATTTTATTCTAAAGTTTATTTCAAAAAGAACAACAAGTATCTAGCCTGTGTGCTGTCTCTAAGCTAGGCAAAGGGCTCGATCATCCGGTCTTTGTTAGGTAAAATCTCAGCACCATTGCTCGATCTGGGAATTCCATCCAGCACTTCTGTACTTCAAACTGAGTTCTTTAACGCCTAAACCTACCAGAGCGATTCAGTCATTTAAAATCGCGTTTTTCATAGCCACACCGCAAACTATCCAGTGAAGTTTTGAATCTATCTATAAAATTCAAAATGGCTGCCGGTTTTTTGCCACCAAATATTGCGCCAGTGGTCGTTGACTCCGCAGTAGTTTTTGTTCTGATAAATATTAAATACGTGGTTAAAATGGAGCGGAGATTAATAAATAAGAGGCCCAAAGGAGTTAGGATGATTATTGGAGCTGTTCAAACTGTAATATGATCCAATCTGTTAACAACTTACTGTGCTCTTTAATAAACTCATCGATAGAAAGCATTACTACTAAGCCCCCATTGTGTTCGGTTTGGCAGGGAGGGACATCGTTTTTGTCTCGGTTTATTTTAAAACATCAGTGTTAGTTAATAAGTATAATGTAAATTAGACAGTCCCAGAGACAGAGACATTTTCATAAAAACTTTGACTTTTTGACTTGTTTTCAACCACGATTACATCGAAACAATGCCAGATAAATCTGGTATCACCGCAGATATTCATCGTGATAAATGAAGATGACACACCCCTTTTGACGCGCTTCTTCATTTAGTCTAAGGGCGTGTAACCGTTATGGCAACAGAATGTCAATTTCAAAAAGATTAGCACTTACCATTTCCCTTTTAGTAAACTAAATTACAACATCCGGATCCTATCACTAATAACACTAAAGACGTCACACATAAGCTTCAAAAAACGGAACACCCACATCCGTGGCAGCCTACGTGTTCGTGACATCGCAGACAAGCTGCAGGAGTGCCGCCTTCGTTGGTATGGGCAACAAATGTTTGGCCATGCCGCCCCCGCCAGGTACCGGTAGAAGAGGTCGACCCAAGAAGCGGTGGCTCGACGTCGTTAAGGGTGACACAAGAAAGGCGGACCCTGGGAACCCCCCCCACACTGGTGTGGGTTCACAACCGAGATAGACCGCACGGATGATGATGATGATGCTGACATAAGCTTCAAAAAAGCTAAGCTTTGGTTTTCATACAAAGGGAGCGCCTTTCCATATCCATTTATGTCTGTGAGTGAGTATCATGCTAAACGGACTGCACTGTACAGGAGCCTTATTGCAGTCCCTTACAACTTTACAAGTTCATTCCCTAAACTAACCGGAGCGAACAATTTCGTAATATGATCTTTCATTTCTAGACAGTCAGCCGTTACCTGGCACTAACGCATTCTAGGCTGAATATTTACAGACGAAAGTGCTCGTTGTCTTAGAATAAATAATAACGTATAAAAGGATAGATAGTCTCCATACAACCGCCCCGTCAGAAATGAAGCACTATCCGATCCACACATGCGTGACTATAACTTGGTTGCGTGATGAACACTGCAGAGCGATCCGTTTGGAGCCATTTATGGCTCCATTTAAGTTGCTTCAAAATGGGCGGACTTGGTTTCTATATGTAATTTATTCTAAGCTCGTTGTACTCAGTCCGGAAAATTTACTTGCCTGGATATAAGCGATTGTAATAAGGACCCAGTAAAGTAAAAAGTTATTGGCCTATATACTGTCCCACCTTCGCCTTCATCATTGAAACAAAGTTATCGCTTCAATCTATGGGTATTTGCTTAATCACCACGCTTGCCAAATGCTGGTAGGTGATCATCACACCCGGGCTATGTTCCGAAAAACACACTTTTGTCCGACCTGGGAATTGAACTCGGTCACGAAGGAACCAGCAGACTCATAAATCGACTTATACCTTAATATAAACTAGAAAAATGACCTGATCCTAGGGCTCAAGCTTCTTCAACTTCTACCTGTAGGTAGACAATAACACCCAGACGCATGTTTGTTCCGACGAAAGCGAACATACAGCTCGACCGACTCAAACAGCTTGGGCCTCCCAACATTTTACAAAGGCAATTTCTTGAAATTAGTAATTTTATCACATTATAAGGAAACTGAGAATTAGTTTGACTTGTGATCGATTGGCCTGAGGCGCTGTTATCAGAGCTGTTATCGCCCAAGGCTGGGCTAATCAGGGCGGCCTTTACACAGCGCGACACGACCGAACGGCGGTTTTAAAAGAAAAAATATATTTCGGTATAGTTGAATGCTGGATCAGAATAACATAAGTTAAATTATAGAGATCAACTTTTTTAAAAGTGTCATTGTTTCGATTGTGTTGTCAGTCTATCTAAGAGAAAATTAAAATATGCAGTTTCTACCAATTCGTAAATTTTCTACGATCATGAGGATACTAGAGTCGCTTTCATGAATGACAATTATTACATATATGATTTGGTCAGAATTAAGTATAATTATATAGGTTGTTTGTAAATGCTCGTTGGTCAAACGTTAAAAAGGCTATAGCCGATCGTGAAAACCGATAATCTCCTCTCAGAGGAAAGACATATTTACACATTAATTCTATGAAAAAAACCCTGTATGTAAGTTTTCTTACTTAAAAATATTTACCTATATCTAATAATTTATATCATTTAAAGGTAAGTTCCAAGTAAAAGTTTATTATAGTTAACTGATAGAAATGTAAAGGCTTTACTTTGAGATTGTTTTCAAAACCGGGCGTCTTACTTTACAACGAATTACTAATAAAGAAAAGTTTTCCAATTTGAATTTTGCCATCAGGGTAATGACCGTTTCATTGAATTAAAATAATATCATCTATTTACAATATTTCACCAATTATTGCAGAACTCAAGTGTTACTGGTAAATAGTGGCAGTGGACTGATCGTACTGGTATTGGTTTATCAGGGCTGATATCGTTCAAGGCTGGTCACAGATAGAACTGGCATTTACATTGAGCGATCCGATTGTTACAAAGGCAGATTTGGCTTTTAGGGGCTCGAGCACGAATTATCTGTGCTTAGCAAATAGAGGTCAAAGGTAGCCAAATTTTAAAAGATATGTTAAACGTAGCTAAATTAATGAAAAACTTTCTAATTGCAAAAAGTATTTCTCCAACGCAAAAACATGGAAGTCTTTAAAAGTAAAGTGTGAGTGATTCTCTACAAGTTTGGCAACGCAAATATCCATGGGCGACCATAGCTCTTTTCTATGAGTTATATAAAAAAAATAGAACACTTTCATTATTTATTTAAATAAGCACACGGAGCGTATATACAGGTACTATTTTTAAGAAGCTACCCCGCTTCATCGTCTGGTATTATGCGTTAGTCTAGTCAGTAACCATCAAATTCAGCACTCTTCAGATCAGCATACATAATTATATTTTAGAGTTATTATTTTTTAGGGGCTTTTTGTTGTTTTCATGAAACGCTTTGCTTGGTAACCAGGAACATTTTATTAAAAGTAAGAGTGTTTCAAGTATTAGAAACTTAATTATCGCATTGTGTAAAGGTCAAAAAGAATAGATTAAGTTCTATTAGCCCTACTCGATTCCTTACGTGCATCAGCTTAGGTGCGTTACGTAATCCTCAACTTCATGCAAAAATAACACTTGTAAAATATGTACTTAACTAAACATCACGTGAATTTGTGGCTAAATTAAAAAAAAAACCAACAACGGTCGAAAAAGGATAATTTCTAAATGCCAAGTTAATTTCGAACCAAAAAGCAATTTACAAAACGGAATATTCACCGGTCGTTCCATGTTAACGCCAATAAATTCCATCCCCCCCATGGCAAGTGGTAAGTGGTTAAGATACTTAATTAGGATATTGCATGCTGGCCCGTTCGGAACACCTGCAACTTGACAGTTGGCGTTCGTTGACCTCGTTAGTGCAGTGGCGAAATGCACCGCGAATATGATCAATTGTAGGTTGTTTAAAAGGTTACGAAATACAAAATCGTCAAATCGAAGATATTAGCGCAGTCCGCTTTGGCACGGTTTCGCCTTAACTTCCGTGGTTCCCCGAGTCCGATTCCCGGTCGGGTTAATTCAGAAAATGATCTTCAATAAAATTGTGTCATTCCAATGCCATAAATTAAAAAAACGGTCAAGGTCAAGGCTTCGTTCGAATGGTAATCAAATTATTATTATTTATTAATTTTTATTATCTTGCCCATTAAACTACCGGGACTATCTGTCTCGGTGTGTATGTCACTCTGTGAATTTCTCTAACACGGTATCACAACTTTTCGCTGTTTCCGACAGCGCACACCACAATCTACGTTTCTGGTCTAAAAAGAACCTAGACCTGAACATTTAGAGCCAAATTGATGTTATAAAATCCCTCATTCATACTATGCGCAGAACATCCCCTCCACTGTCACCTAGGTTCTTTAGGACTCGGTACACAAGTGTTCACGTCAAGCTTTACATGGGGCATCTTTTGGTGCTGACATAGGTAAGCCCCATTTTGCAAAAGTTTTATGTGAACGCGTCTGTACCACCACTCTTGCAAGTAGCATGTCATAACGTAGTACACTTACAACTTGCCATTATATCAAAACTGAAGCCCAATTCTTGAGATATCAGTCGACCTTGTCATCGCATTTTGTACATAATTATCACTTGCTCAAACAAAACATTGGAACACGGAACTACGTTGTATGTCGTGGTGAAGAATGAGCTAGTAATATTTATTCGCATGTTGCCAAGGTTAAGAGCTTCAAAGTTAAAGATTAAAAGATGAGTTACATTATCTTTAAATATAATGATTTAACATCGAGCCTCACTTTATTAAAAAGGCAGGCTTCCTCCCTCCACCTTCCACCCTCATGATGAGGTTCCAAATCTGCATTTAATAGTTTGCTGCGTCTTTTCTGGTCAGCACCGCTAGGGAGTGGATCGCTCTCCCTGCGTCTCTGTCTGTTTTCTAAACTTCCAACCTTGGTGTCTTCAAGGTCAGAGTGAGGTGAATAGGCATTTTCTGGGTAAGCTTGTACCACAATTGTCCTCGTCATTGCTTACCACCACTCACCAGACGAGATTGAGGCCAAATGCAAACCCATTTTAAGTTAACGAATAAAAACACCCCATACGTTAGTCGCAATATTATTAAAGGCCTGTTCAGACCTGAGCGGTAATCGCTACCGCTGTGGGTACAGGTACATACCGCCCGGGTTTCGCTCAGGTATTGAGTATGACGTTCCGCGGCTATTCAAAACCGAGCGGTATTCGCTACCGCTTAGGTCTGAACAGGCCTTGAAAGGGATCCTGGCGTGGATTGTACTTGGTTTTACACAGGCTCAAAGGTGGAGGGCTTATTATACGTCACTCTTTGGAAATTGACAACTGCATCTGCAGCCGCATTGTATTTAAACTAATTTATATACCGACACCGAATGTACATTTTGCGTGAACACATATCGAATTTTGGGCAATTACGGTCGAGCGCGGCGTTCAGTCATAGTGGACATCTAATCTAAGTAAGTAAATGAGCGTACTGAAGTGACTTTAACATTCTATTGTGTTCAGATTTACTCTATGATTACACTTTTGAAGTGAATAAATGACGTCACCAGACGCGTAATACGCGCACGGACTATACAAGGGTCATGACGAAATAGCAATAGTATTTGGTGAAACAGTAGGCAAGTGTGAACATATGATACTAGCTAGCAGAGTCCAGAAAAGAAAAAAAAGGCAGGGCTTCAAGACGAGATCTACCAACGGACCACTAGACTTCTAATATACCGCATTTAACGGTTTGCTGCGTCTTTTCTGGTCGGCACCGCTAGGGAGTGGAATGCTCTCCCTACGTCTGTGTTACCGGATTACAACCTTAGTAAATACAATAAAGGCCTGAGTGAAAAGACATTTTCGGGGTAAGCATGTACTACCATCGGCCTCGTCATCGTTTACCACCAGGCGAGACTAAGGCCAAACACATACCAAGTTTAAAAAAAAACGAAATTGTTATAAATACTATAAATATCCATGTATGTATTCAGGAATATTTAAGTATATTCATCAGTCTTTGGGTTTGACGACCGACTTGGTGTAATGGTTAAGAAGTTGGCTACTACACCAGAGGTCGCGGGTTCGATCCCCGCACAGTACAAACATTTGTGTGCATGAACATGTCTGTTTGTACTGGTCTGGGTGTCTCCTATGTATAATAAGTATGTATTTACAAAAGAAAATGTATTTAAGTATGTTTATCCGTTGTCTAGTATCCCATAACACAAGCTTTAAATAGCTTACTTTGGGGCTAGATGGCGCTGTGTGGAATAATGTCCAGGGATATTTATTATTTATTATAATACTACAGAATCGGCCTAGTAAGGATGATCTTAGTGCAAAAGCAGTCTCACTGATACTATTCACGTGGATGACAAGATAACAAGCATAACATAGATGGGCGTATTACATAGTTCGATACGTAAGTATTACCACTATTACATCAGACACGATACAGTCAGGCTATGCCTATGACAATAAAGCTCTCTAGCCACCCACGCGTTTGGCTAGACGCCAGGCCTGGATTTTGGGCGGTTTTCTTGTGTATTTACTTTCAGGAGTTCGTTAAGGAAATCAATGAGTAGACTGATTTATTAACTAGTTCTAGACGCACACTAAGAGACAGTTTAATAGTTTTCCTTATTGCCTAATACAGGCAAGTTACGCCACGTATATTTTATACTCCTAATTAAAGGCATCTGTTTGACCCTATTAAACCAGAAATGAAGGCAGTAGCAGCAGCAGTGGTATGGAAGTGACTAATTAGTAAAAGTAAATACGATAGAACTAGAAAAAGAATTTCCTCCACACAAACCAATGTTCGACACATTAATGTTTGTAATGGATAGAACCCACTACTTCCGGTGCTAAAGGCAGGATCACTGCCATAGCACCAACAGGCCAGTCCAAAAATCTGGAAAGGCATATCCCTCGCCTTACGGCAAACGCAGTATGAGCCGCCTACTATCGCGACTTGACCGTGCAAAGAAAGGTATTTTGGGGAGTTCATCCGCCCATCCGTCTAGGTCTAAACACCTCCAACTCACTTTGGATTTCGGCTGTAACGCAAAGTAGCTAAGTCTTATTCATAATTAGGCGGAAAAATCTCACACACCAACACGCGTCCTACTGCGAGTGGTGAGGCTTTGGCCTCTGCTTCCTGAAGCTGCAAGTGCTCTCTTTTATTTTTGAGGGTAAAGAGCTTCGTCATATCGTTTGTACGTAACAATATACCAACAAAACAATAACCACAAACACAACGTAACCAAAAACTTAACAAAAACAAGTGAACTCCGTGTGCGTAGAGGAACATCCGAGCAGGCAAACTTTATATGCCGAATGACACAAACAAAATGGAAAGGCTCCCACGGCCGGCATAGGGTACGTTCAAAAATACGAGGTACCACGTGCCGTGCTAGTATTTTTTTGTTTAAAATATAAAGCAGAAAACTCATTATAATTACGTAATTCAAACTCAACAACTTTATTCAAATAGACTGTATCAGTACTTTCAAATAGTCAAATTTACAGCAAAATATACTGAATAATAGACATTAATACCATAATAATATGAATACGACTTTAGTAGAGCTAATTCAGGGACCTGTTGTGTGGGCAGTAGCCTTATTACGATCTAATATGCCATGTCAAGTTCATTCTCAAAATTGAGCGTTGCAAACAAATTCGCAATATGATCTTTCGTTTCCAGAATCAGCGGTTACCTGGCACTGCATCTAGGCTGGATATTAATTAAAGGAATTGGTCGCTACTCTCAGTTGAGGAAATTAATTAGACTGGATATAAGAGATTGTAATAAGGCCCATTAGGGTACCAGAGCTTCGTTTGACTAGCTGAAGACGCAAAAGTTTTCGCTAACCTTTCAACCGCCTACCATCAGGTCGGGAGGTTTCCTATGCTAACCACCAACTACAGTGCATAGAGTATCTACAGAGGAAGGTAGATTTGTAAAAAAAGTAAATGATGACCTGCAAATATTCTCTGCATATAATCTCTTCAAATTAAAATAAAATTCGAGCATTTCCTCAAATCAAATCGTCACTAACATAACATCCGAGACGCAATTGCAACGTGCAAAGTAATTGTCGATATCCGACCCGTCCCGGTGACCTTGACCTCCTCGGAAGGTCACGAAGACCGCCCCCCGCCCGCCCTTGCAGCGAAGGGCGGGAAGGGAGGATCCCTGAAAACTGTGGGGCAGGTTTTGGTAAGTGTTATTGCAGGTCTTGATTATGTTTACAGTACTGTATAAGTCATTTAAATTTTAACTTAAGAAATAGGTACTGAAGACCATTTTGACATAGTTGGGTAAAAGTTGACCTGTGGCCTTTGCAAAATGGATCTTATGTCATCAGCATAAGGCCCATTTAGAAGTTGATGTGATTTTGTGTAAACTATAAAGCCAGTTCGAAGCAAGAGACGGGAGATGGAGATCATACGATTGCCAATCTGTGCTGTGGGTTACCTGGCCTCAACCGACAAGAGAACTAAAAAATGGATAAAAGAAACGTTTTGGTAATGAAAGGAAACTCATGAGTTGACAGTCTCATTTAGTTAGGAGCACCGATTGAAACATGAAGGAAACAGATTTTTAGACAAAAAAGAGGTAATAACCTGCCCCGCAGGAAGGCACTTGAAAGAACCTATAAATTTTAGCTGAAACACTTCATCATGACCAAAACTCAATCATAACATAATAATTCCACAGTCAACTTGGGAACACTCACGTTCAGCCCGTGACGTAACATGAAATGAGCCAGGTCTGGTTACTTGCCAAATGACCGCGCTATCAAGAATATCAGCTTCACAAGAACCTCATGACCTGCACAATGTTGAACATGATAAGCTTTTTACATCATTGTAACAATCATTAGTACTCATGAGAGGAAAGTGACCTTGACATTCTACACGTTCGTGCATCTAAAATTAAAATTGCGTACTGGGAACGCAATGGGGTTGGATTGGATTAGATGCAGTAATAAAATAAAACTGAAGTCAAGGTATATAAGTTTTTTACTATCATAGAAGGGTTTGTAATTGGTCTCGCCTAATGGTAAGCGATGACGAGGCCGAAAGTGGAAAACGCTTACCCAAAAAATGTCTATTCACTCTTGCCTTGAATACACCAAGGTTGTCGACCACATAAGGGTGGAAGCCCTCCCGGACGTCTATCCGGTGGTGGAGTATGTTAAATGTCATGATCAGATAACATTTTGTGCGCAATGGTAATTAGTAGTTGAATGAGTCTTGAAGAAAAAATGTTTCATTAATATTACATTCTTGCTACGAACATTCTCATCTGTTTTATAATAATTCATGTTCTTGCAATAAGATTGCCAATGGTGACGTGGATTGTCCTTTTCTTCTTGGTTAAATAAATCTAAACGTTCCCCTTTAACTGGCTCGCGTTAGCAGGTATGGACTCTTCTCTAAGACCAGCAAGACCAATCTGGGCCATTACGCTACCGTGCCAAGAGTACAGTGGCAATATAATAGTATCTCCAAACATTGTGTTAAGAGACATCTTTGCGGATAAGCTGCAGAAATTTGCAGGCTGTCCCTGTTTGACCTGTTTGGCCAGTCGTTACTGTAATGTTAATTGTAATTGTCTTCAATTTGTTTAAATGTCAAGTAGTTTGATATTTCCTAATTTTTATTAGTATTTTTGTAAGTCGTTTCTAGAGCCTATGATAGTTAGTAAGTTACCTAATGATAATGTTTAGTCCAGATTGCATGCCGTGGCAGCCTTTAATTAAGACGACATTTAGCGTTTAGTTATTGTGTGTTATACAAGTTTTCTGTTATTGGTGTTTGTCTTGTTGGGTGTCCAAATAAACAAATTAAATAATTTGTAACTGTAGAATTTATAAAGAAACGACCAAATGAATTTGGTAGACACACTTATTACATTATATTTGTTTTATTTAAGTATACATAAATCGCGCTCGGTTAAGTGAGAAAGGACATTGTATTATTATCAAGGTAGTTATTATGATATTTATGAAAATATAATGATTACTTAGAACCCTTCAGAACCTTTCATTGCAAACCATTCATTGAATGCACAAACATTTTCATTTATTCAACTAGTCCAGTAATGACATGGGGTTCCATGCCATTATCGACATACGAATCACCCTGACCTCAGAATAATAAATTATACGTATTAGCTGCACCGACAGACAGAAGAAAGAATAAAGCAAAGAAATATTTGTAACACACCATCACGACTATATCCCAAACGGGGTAGTCAGAGGCAAGTGACCGTTACCGTCATGGTGAACGGAACACTCAGAAGTCTACTTTCCACCAATGGTATTAGAACCCATCGTGGTAGGTCGTGAGCCTTTCGCCATTGTCCAGGTTGATTTGGTTTTTTATCGATGTTTTCCATAACCGGAGACAGTCGGAAATTAAACCATGAACACCAATATGGTTCTGGCCACATTTGAATAGAACTCGTGACCACACGATCCCGGATCCGAGTAGGGGCGCTTAACCTCTAGGCCACGAAGCTCACCATAATATTTATTCCATGTCATATTTTTTTCATGACTTGCGCGAGCACCAGGTGACTGGAAGGAGGTAGCGCTCGACAGGCTGAAATGGCGTCTCTAGGTATCGGAGGCCAAGGCCCACTTTGGGTCGCTGCGCCATCTAAGTTAGTTATATTTTTTCATGTCAGTCATTCTCGAAAACATCCGGAGTAGGAAAGCAGGAGACGATGGATAATCCTGGTCAAGGCTTAAAAATTTATATCTTCCGGATCTGGATACATGAAATTTATAAAGGAAGCTTCGAAATCTGAATACGAAAGGGCGAAGACAGCCTGAGTATAAAATCAGGGGAAATATTATGTTGTAAGGGTATCCTCTCCAAATATATTGGGTTAGTTATTTACATAGGCTTCTCTGACCTTGAGATTCTTATTCTTATGTAGATGTCAGCGACTGATATGCAAACGTAAATCATTTTCAATTCAACATTCATATAGTTAATCACCTTTTTTGCGTCAGGCAGGAAATGCATTTGGCATTCCCAGGGCCCTGGGTTTGGGACACCTGGAATATGTGGGACTCGAAACTCCTTGGAAAACAGAGACCCCCTACCCACTAAACCTGACGGTGGTTGTCTTCGGCGCAGAACGAGGGACCCAGGATTCCCGAAATGGGACGCTACTAGCCTCGAGAGGAGCAAGCTTCACTTCAGTCCACGATAACACAGACCACTGTGTCCGAAGACCTGCGTAACCGTCACACGCAGCGTGCGTTTCACGACCCCAAGGGCCCTTTTAGATGCTTCTTACGACAGGCAGGGATACCTCGGCAGTATTCTACTCCTCCAACCGCAGGGAACAGGGAATAACACCAAGATACAAACTAGGTCACTCAGTAAGCTACATATTATGGCAACATCTATGCTACAAAACTGGACTGGACTGGCCTGTTGGTGCAATAGCAGCGATCCTGCCTTTAGCACCGGAGGTCATGTCATGGTCATCAGGTACGATCCCGACCCACGACCTACATTTATGTGAAGAACATTTGTGTTTGTTGTGTGTCTAGGTGTTATTATCTATTTAAGTATGTTTTTAGAAATATTTAAGTATGTTTATCAGTCTCTGACACCCTTAGTACAAGCTCTGCTTAGTTTGGGGTCAGATGATCTTGGTGTAAATTGTCCCAGATATTTATTTCAACCAAAGCAAACCGGATAACGGCGGAAGGACAACCAGTACCACCTACGGTAGGTGGTGATCCTTCCGCCGTTATCCGGCGGTGGTAGATCACCTACCACGTTGCTGAGACCTCCGTTCACCATGATGGCAAGTGTGGCAACCATCAACTTACCTCTGACAACCCGATCACACCTGACAAATTGACCTATCAGAAGTGCTATTTAAAAGTTTACATGAATATTTTACTTCTTTCTTTTAACCCCGTTTGAGATATAAAGTCAAATTTTACCTATACTGAGTAAACTGACAGCTGCAAATGTCACTTTGTGAAATAATGTTGCCAAAGTCCGGGATCCAATATCGGCAGTCTGGTGTTCTACTAGGCTACCGAAAGTACTATAAGTATTTTTATTACAGGTATTTTAAGTGTTATTTGTGATAAATAATCATATCTTCCGATAACTTCCGTTCACTCACTTTGGCGCGAAAGTTTTTTTGTTTTACCGCAACCTGAAGTAAACGTCAGTTCGTCCGTCTGATTCAAAATACGCCTTTAGTCGTAAGCATATGCATATGTCTGTACTACCCAGACAAAGATCCACTGAATGTTGCCCTGTCAGAAACCGTGGGGCCCAGCCCAGCATAGTTAGCAAGATCACTACGCGTCATGTCCATCATGTATTCTATGACATCATAGTAACATTATTGTCTACAATGAAAACTCTGCGTGATTCACAGGACCCAGAGTGATTGCCTTAATTACACACGATTTCAATGTCTGTCATTTTCTTGGTACAGTGCACAGGTAGTGCTTAGCACTAACATAAGTTGACCTCTCATAGCCATCTGGTATACTACGCGAGGTTCTACAATAAGCTTGAGCTGCTGACTGTTCAAATGCCGCACTCCAACCCGCCATAACATTGTCATGTGGTTATTCATATTTTAAGCGAAAGTGGCCTTGACATTATAGGTGCGTCATTCGTGTATTACGCAACTACGCCGGACTAAAACGAAAATAAACACTATGATAATGTTATTCGCAAGTTTACAGATCAGAAATGCCTACTCCTTTCTTTATGTGGTTCACTCATGATCGCTACGCATTTCGAGTAGTGGGATTGGTGATCACCCCGATCGAAATTAAGTTATTTATTTTTTATATTGCCCGTCTCCACCAGATGGAAAGTAGTCGTGAGGTCCAGATATGAGGATGACAAACACAGTCATGCAAACGAATCACAAAGCTGGCGAGACCCCGAGAATATAAGAGGAAGGAAACACATTGGTCCTAGGTGAAGACACACAGTGGGTGTCGTAAATCCTAGTCGAAGACCTGAGGTGGCGACAGTTTTCAAGGTTGATCACAAGCCCAACACCTCTTGCGAACAACGAACTGAACACGAGTGCTGTAGTACTGGTACTAC
This sequence comes from Udea olivalis, assembly GCA_947369235.1. NCBI lineage: Eukaryota > Metazoa > Arthropoda > Insecta > Lepidoptera > Crambidae > Udea > Udea olivalis. Next base: position 9,130,291 of record OX376367.1, on the reverse strand, counting down.
AGTACTACATGTATTACCACTTTTTAGTAGGGGTGAAGGTTGTTGTAAAACGAATAACAGAATTGCTTTCTTGAAAACTCTTTGTTTTCAAAATAAACTGTATTTCTCCCATCACGGCTATATCCAAAACGGGGTAGTCGAGGCGAGTGACTGTTGCCGTCATGACGGTTCACCATTGTGAACGGAACACTCGGAAGCCTACTTTCTACCAATAGTATTAGAACCCAACGTGGTAGGTGGTGAGCCTTCCGCCGTTATCCGGGTTGATTTGGGTTTCAACCGATGTTTTCCATCACCGGAGTTAGCCGGAAATTTATCAATGAACACAAAGACTTGTCAGATTTGAACTCGGGACCCAAGACCTCTCTTTTTTCTAATGATATTGATCCCGTCACCGCAGCATAAGAAGTTGTTATGCATACAACGCAAACGTGGTTTAATGTACCAGCTGTATGATAACATCTGCATCAGCAATGTTGTTGGACATGAGACCTTACTCTTGGCCGTTATGCCAAGTAATTCATCAGAACACGGAGCCACCAGGGTCAGCGAGACGCGAGTATATTTAGACTTATGGCTTGTTTTCGTGAGTTAGCACTGAGGTAACAACTGGTTATATCTGACCAGTAGTATACTTGAATACCACTATGCCTTTCTCCCTAAAGGAGAGGCAGATGCCAACTGCTGCGACCCTCACACACTTTCTGCGCTTCTTCCATCTTAATCTTTTCATACATGCTTCTCGGTAAGAGAAGAGTTTATTAATTCCTTCATAAAGTCTTGAACTTGTCCATGTCGCGTTAAGAGACTAGGTAACTTCAGGAATCTTCTCCTGATCTCTCAGGATTCTGAGGGGTGAGCAGAGTATTCTAGACTCTTTTGTAACGTTGTCAAAGCTATATAATCCAGGTAAGACTCGAGAAACTAGTAGAAGAATACTGACACGGATTACCTTGATCAAAAAAGCACTAATGAATGATGAATGACGCAAAGATGTAATGTCACAAGATTTTCAGAGAATGTTGTATTAGTAACCGACTTTAGTCTCGAGGTGACCAAATTTGCTTTTGGGACTAAGAAAAACAAGAATTAATCGAAAATATTAATTTCTGATTATTTCCAAGGTTCGAAGTGATAATTAAACTACGCACAAACATTACGTCAACTCATTAAAAAGTTAAAGTTTACAGTTAGCACTGAAATACATCCATAATTCAATGTTTTGTAACAGTGTATTTATAAACAGAGATTTTGGCTTACGTCCAGAGCAATCAAGCGGAACATTGTTGTCTAATTTTATTAAAAACCCAATTGTAAAGTATCCCCCACCCTTTCTGGACTGGCATACCATTAGTGAAATAGGGTAGTTGTTATTTAGTCCGGGGGGGGGGGGCTTATTTAAGATTGCCGACGATACCAAAGTTCTTCTTAGGGTGCTTCTCCACCATAGATGTGCTATGCTGCGTTGCTGTGGATAGTGAGGAATTGAGGATGCGTTTGATTTGATATACACCAATCACATTATTTAGTCCACATAGCATAGCACTGGTGGTAACGGGTTCTATTTAGCTATGTTTTAATATGACACATGGATGCGTGCTGTGGATGTCGTACCTACTGTCGATATATTGCACAGCTCGAGCTGCGCATCTTCCTCGCACAGCTACCATGCGGCAGCACATCTTCGTAGCACATCTTACTCACTCCGTTACATAGCATAGCATCAGTAGAAACGGTCTAGGCTGCAGGAACAGGTGACCCAATTGCTTGTTTGCCGACTTTCAAGATATTTAAGGAGCCCCTGCTCTTGGGGAAGCAGTAGCAGGAAAGATCCCCCAGCGACATTGGAATTTCCGAGAGAAAAAACAACACTGAATTATTGAATTAAGGCAAAAGTTGCCACATTGAGACATCCGACACTTAGGATAGTGAAATGTTGGTGATGGTGACTATCCCTGATGGTATCCCATCGGCTGCGCAGCGATTAAGGGTTCCGAATATTACCGAGGTATTTCTGCCAGTTGTTCGAAGCGATAACAGTAATTCTCCTATGGTGGGAATGATGGATTGGCCTAGCCTATTGGCCTAACCGCTTGAAGGTGATCTAGCAGTTCAGCAGGGAGTTCCTCAGGACTAAACATAATATACCCTGTTGCTCCATTGGGGAAAGTTCCTGTACAAAAAACCGTACCATGACCTTCATAATCTTCAAATATTTACCAGCGACGGACTATAAAACTGTTATAGGCGATTTATAAATGTTTGACAACTGGCTCTTGGCCAAGGGTGAGCGTCACATAATGTCAACGCCTTCTTGGCGTCACATGACGCTATGGCTATTTATTTTTGTTTGTTTCTTTGTTAATAAACGCAAATATTAAAAGCAGCAGTAAAATATGCCCTCTGAGTGACAGGACGATTTATGGAACCATGTTTGCGTCATTTACACGTGGAACAAGTATTCTCTAGTCTGCCAGAAAATGCTAGAAGCTTCAAGAATAAAGAATATCAATCAGTAGGGATTATGTCACTTTGTACAAATAATACCTGATTTCTCTCAAAATACCAAGAAGAAAAAGAAATACTATGCACTGCACCAAGAGAGTTATCTCAATGGAGTAGTTGTCAGATTTAAATGTGACTTCTTGAGTTCCGAGTTGGAATGCTTAACCATTAGGCTACTACGTTTTTTTTTGGTTTTTGATAACTAGGCCCGAGTTAATGATTGACGAGCTGCATTTGGCAAGTGTGATGATGTGGTGATTCGGCTATCCCCACATCGGGAGTAAAGATCTCATTTCAATGTCTTTTGCTCAGCAGTGGGCAGTGTGATTATTTAGATAGGATTTACTACAATCTGTTCAAACAGGTTTTAGCTGAAATGTAATGCAGTTAAAATAAGACACCATTTTAATGCACATGTATCATTGCCATTATGCAATTCATTTGTTCTTATTATGTCAATCCACCAGGTAAGTATTCGTGAGAATACTTTCACTGGCAATGGGCCGGATTCAGTTTTGTTTTACTTTTTATAAATGTGTTGCGTAAGCGAAGGTTTTTTGAAGTGCTTGGCATAAGAAAATGCCCAGGCGTTAAGAGACGATTTCTTCAGTTTTCATACTTATTTTTCCACCAAATCTCAGGTTCTTGGTCAGTCTCAATTAATAGAAAGAAAAAGTACACCATGTTTGTGTTCAAACTTGAAGCTCTTCGTAGAAATAATGTAGGTATTAGTTTATGTTACGTAAAATCTACTTAAATAGTAGCTGTCACACTTAATTGTTCCCATTTAAAGTAAAGTAACTTCAGAATTTATGATACTTTTGCTTAAATAAATGATTTTGTCTTTCATCAAACTATTGTCGATGTAAAAACCTAAAATAAGCAGGGTTTTTTATCCGAACACATTTTTACTGTCACTTTAACTCTACCAAATCTAAAATGTTACATAATCCTTTCATACGTTGTGGCGGAAAGGGTTTTTAATTCCCAGGTTATACTCAGGTATGTCATCGTCAAAAATAAATTGTCCATCATTATAGCACTCCTGTTTCTTAATTCTAATGTAATAATTAATGAAATATATGTATGCTTACTTATGAGGGTTAATAATTTCCACCAGCCTCAGAAAGATTAGTGGTTAAAAATGAGGTTTTAAAATCGGCACCCTAAAAACTATGAACATCGGAAAATTTGCTATCCTCGCAAGATAACAAGTTTCGCTCCAACGACCGTGTTTCTAGCGTAATCTATCTAGAAAAACTAGAGTCTGGACCTAGACATCTCATTCCGGGAATTGAATCCGTCCCTGAGCCAAATGGGCCGTTAAACAAGACTATTTACTTTTACTTTACGTCGCAATGCAGGGCTGACACTCTATTAGGGATCTGGCTAGGTATCCTGAAATAATGATTCTTTGTTTAGAATACTTATTTCGTGTGGATTCTCTGACCCATATATGCCCAGGACTTTATTTTTCGATCTCTTTATTGGATGTGTTTACATCTGAAGGGTTCTTATAAAGACTGTAAGTGAAAATGTATGATGGCATTGAGGGAAGGGTGTTTTTTTTAGTTTTATTTGAATTTCTCCAATTGAAACGAATGATGTCAAGAGTAATAGAGAGAAGAGAATAAATTACGGTAGAGATATCATGTTCATAAAAACACCTTCGCAAATAATGCATTGTTTTAGAACAAATTTGTTTAGTATAAAAAAGGTTATAGTAAGCCAAAATGGACATAATTATGCTGTCGCAGACTTTTTTTAGAACTTTTAAAAGGCAACAATTCTGTTATACATGACTTTTGCGGAACTTTAACCGTTTACGCAGCGCAGCGCACGCAGCATAAGCTCTCAAAAGGAATAAAAACCCGATTTTTTAACATTCTTCTTGGTGCTCCGCTCCTATTGGTCCCAGTGTGATGATATAAGTATATAGCCCGATTCCTCGATAAATGGGCTATCTAACACTAAAATATTTTTTTAAACCAGACAAGTAGTTCCTGCAAACAAACAAACAAAGTCTTCAGCTTTATAATATTAGTATATATATCGCTGGCTTGCTTGTCACCAGCGGCTACTCCTCCCGTTAAAATATAGCCTATATTAGTGGCTGATAATGTTGCTTTATATTGGGTGAGAGGATTTTCAAAACAGGCTTAGATTTTTTTAAACAAAAAACATTTATAAAATTACTGTAGTTTGGTGAACACGATCCTAAAATGGCAATTATTAATCTACAAAATGATGATGTTCAATGCCAATGTGAAGATAATTGGATTGAAATAAGCCACATTGCAAATCACCTGGTTAGATTAGGAGTCTGATAAGATATTTCACTGATAACGAATTGACGCTATCATTACCTTATTGTTTTAAAAAAACTGGTAGCAAGTTATGATTTCAGTAGGCTTAAATCTTAAGAGCGTTAGGTAAGGGTGCACACCCACGTCCGACAATCAGTGACCGATTTTTTGTAGGAGAAAAAAAGAACGTACTGATAGCAATGGAGCAACGCACACGTCCTACAAAAAGTAGGTCAGAAATTAAGTGAAATACAAAATCGGCCCGATTATCGGTCCGACAAAAAGTCTGACGTGGATGCACACCCTAAGTATTACTTTTTAATTAAATTTAAGTGACGTCTACCTCAAAAAGCAATACAGACGAAAATAAATGAAGGTGGCTCTCTTTACAGATCTGTCACGTTAAAAACGCTTGGCGACAATGGAGGGGGATGATTCTGCGCACGGCCACAGTATACGCGAGGGGGGTCATACCACCAATTGGACCCTAGATTTCTCACTGCGCAGTCTTGGCCAGCGTTTTTTTTTGATGAAGCTAATATCTGCTTAAACTAAGCACAGCCTGTACTAGTAACAGTTTAACATCACGTACGCTCACGAGTTCATGTCAAATGGGGTAGTCAGAGGCAAGTTAGCTGTTGTGCCAATTTACTACCAATGGAACACTTCACTAACTATGCCCAACCGCAAAAAAAAGGTCACGAAAGATTTCCAGTGTGAACTTAGCGAGCAGGAAGGCTCATCCGCCAGGTCAAAACGTTATCTTTTTGTTGGTTTTAGACATGATCCATCCCTATACTTTACTTTACCAATACTTTAGGTAAAGCCCAAACCGTTCAGCGGTAAGGTTTTTTACAAAATTAACAATGCTAAACTTTGCATGCGTCAGCGTCATTGTCTATACCCAAAATAATATCACACCGAAAATTAAATCTCGATATGACACGTCTTACAACGTGTATTTTTTGCTATCAAAGTTACGACACGTTACCATAGTGATACCGGATATAACCTCAAAAAGCCACATGTGATCTTATGTCATCTTGTACTTAAAAATTAAATTAAATTAAGTTTATATCAGACAACAGGGTCCATATAGGCTTACACATTTACATGTCAATTGAATATTATACAATAAAATTAAATTTAGAATTGAAATTATATAATAATTAAATAATTTAAAATTCACAACTAACAATTTGAACATAAAATAAGAAATTAACAATTCCTCACACCTCCACAGCTTGATGTGTCTGCTCGAGCAATGCCTGACATAACTGCAGTCCAGTCTGTCAGCAATCACTGACAGAATAGTGTTGGAGCTGACCCGCACTCTTCGCTCCAGGGATGCACATCTCTTGCGCATGGTGGCATGAAAACAATCTGTGCTCGCTACCGCAAACATATCCAAGGCACTGCAAAAACGGGGCAGCCCCAGCACCGCCCTAAACGCGTTATTGTACTGGACACGAAGGGCGCTGTAACTGCGCTGTGTGTAGTCCGCCCACAGGCTACAGGTGTAGAGCGATGTACAGTAAGCACGGAAAAGTGCAATTTTGACCCTGTCTGAACTTAGCTTAGCCATGTTGAATAACTAACTTTTTTACAAGTCGCTGGCAATGTAGCATGATGCCTGTTGGCTGGTAAATTAAAATTACACACGTGTGATACTATGGGTAGAAATATCGCGACAAATTAACGACTATTTTAACACTTGGACTGGCATGGCGATGGCAGCGACCCTTTAGCGCCGGAGGTCTTGGGTTTGATCCCCGCCAATAAACATTAATTTGTGTTTGTTTTGAACCCTCTATCGATATTATTGTTTCTTTGCTGCCATAACATACATATTCACCATCATTCGACGCTATATACACGATATCCACTGCTGATCATCAGAAACCTCACCAGTGACCTTCACTGAGTGCTAGGTCTGTTGCGTTTAATTGTTATCCGAGCTCAAGAGTTTTTGGGTTCAATGCCTGATCATGTTGAAGCCACGTTTCTATTGAACATATCGGTAGCTTGAGTGCACAAGAACATACTAGGATGTTTAGCAGTTCGTTATCAGGCGTAGTGTCGTAGAACAGAGAATCCTAGTATTATATGCGCGTAGACAACGACTGTACTCATCTTATATTTTTGAAATATCTATTCGCTTTGATTATATAGAAATAGGAAAATAATAACTAGTGATAAATAATCAATTTGCAAATTGTAACATTACAATTGCTGCATATTGAATATTTATTAGATTACATGCGTCACACATCGCAGACAAGTCACCTGGTGAGAACCGATAAATGTCCGATTCAGTTCAGATACAATCCATTGTATCAGTCATCCCATTGATACTAAAATACACACAAACTTTCGGCTACAATAGCCAACACGTTTATTTTAGGAACTTATTATTCGAAATAGGCAGACGATCGATGCATTCGAAATGCGGTGCTGAAGGCGAATGCCAGTTCCCTGGACCGCCAAACGAACAAATGTCTCATTCCACATTTTTCATTTGACGGCACGGTTGGCGTAGAGCGCTGTTTCTCGCTTAGATTTCCGTAGTGTCCCGGGTTCGAACCCGGACGGGTTAATTCAGGAAACGATCTGTTCCGAATTGCCTCGGTTCTGGGTGTGCTGGGAGACGCCCCTGGCATAATTCCTTATCTGGTACCTCGTAACACAGGGATATTTATCCCTACTTCGAGACCATGACAAGTGGTGTGTTGTCTGGCCTATTACAGCTGGGGGCAAAACAGCGTCTTTTAACAACATGATACTTTGGGGATCCAGCGACCAGACGGGTGTTGTGTCTGGTGGCCTGCAGTAGCCACCCAGACACAACACCCGTCTGGTCGAAGGATCCTCCCTTTTCAATGGTGGATGAGGAACTTTACACCCTGTTCCTTACGTCCCCCAAACTGGTGACCCCGACGTGATCATCCACGTCGTCAAAATACCATGGCATACAGAGGCGCGAGGACGAAAGCCTTGTAAAGCTGATCATTGTTGGGAACACTGAAGGAAGGAGACTCAGAGGCCGACCACTAACTAGATGGTCTGATCAACCTGAAGAAGCAGAAACAAGTTTTATACTTTACTACTGACAGTGACAGAGGCCGGGTGGAAACAATTTATCCGCTCCAAACTTACACCCCACCATAATCACGATCTTCAGACATAAGGTACCGACGGTAGAGAGAGAGAGATCATTCAATAAAAGGAAGAACCATTTTTAAAGCTCACAAGTTTGAGCAAAATATCCAGAACATTTTGTTTTTGGAAGAAGGAAAAAAGACCTTTGAAATGAGGTCTTGCTTTTTTTTGAAAATAAACGAATAAAGGAGGAACGCGGACAAAGCCGGCGGAGGCCATCTTCCACTTGAAACAAAAGGGAACTGGTATTTCAGAACCTGGAAGCCACGTGGGAGTCTTTCGTCTTCTAATGGTTCACGAGTAAACTCGACTCTGGTACACGGTAACGTTAGACCAGAGTCCGAAGATACGCATTATAGTCTGCCTTGGGGGATCGGTTAAGTAAGCGCAGACTGGTCCTCCAACCACAGGCAACTTTGGGTAGTGCACCTTTTGAGATGTCCACGTTTTGCGAAGTGTCATTTGAGCATAGTGAACAAGTTGTGAAGTGCATCACTTGAGTCAAAACTAACGGAAGAATTAGAAGCTGCTAATCACGGGACTTGGTCAATGTTCTGGACTTCGTAACCAACTTACGACCTCACCAATTTGTTTAATTGGTGAGGGGAGCCCCCCGCCCTATGCTTTTGTCAAATTAGTCAATACTGAATTGAGTCCTAATTCAGTAAGTGTTTTTGGTATACCCATTGTTGTAATTTCAAAATATAGGCGTTTCCGAGTTCCAGATTAAGTAAGTAATAATAAGATATACTTATAAAAGTGCGAAATTAGGTATAGTAATAAATTTCATAGTATAAACTTGGATAATTCTCACTATCGATACCTTTAAAATAATTATCAGTTAATACTATCAAGGAGCAGTCAGCCTATATTGCAAGAATCACAGGTGAGGTGTTATTATGGTTAAGCTGAGTTATCATTGCTGAAAACTCAGTGGTTTTCAAAAATGACAACACAGCTGACAATACGAAGTCCAATTTAACCTTCGACAAGTAGTGAAACATGCAACAGACATCATATAATAATGGTCTCATACATATGAAGAAATGTAAACACCACTTTAAACAGAATCAAATTGGTATCCAAACGGAACAAAGTCTTTAGTCACGGTTGGCCAAGCATTATTCACAAGCGGCACAATTTCAAGATGATGCATAGCAATGAGGAATGAGGATACAATATCCTGTGAGTACTTGGAATAAGTTCTTTAATTTGAAAAAAAAATACATATGGGAAATCTCAACAATTGACCAGCTGGTCCCAAACAAAGCAGTGCTCGAACATACAAGATCACACCTTATACCAGGCCTGTGTCACTTCAAAGTTTAGGTACGCTCGGCCGCGTGGCCCCTCTCTGGGGTATCTGACAGTGGGTTGCCGCTCGGCTCACACACTCGCCGCGCCGAGCGCGTTATTAATTGTTTTGTTTCTGATTTGTTTCAACTGTCACTTGTAATTATAAGTTATTATGAGAATAATAATGACTACTACTAATACGAAACGATATTATATTAATTTACACTATTATTTATACTAATTTACACTTTTTTAAAAGTTCATAATTTTATCAGCGAGTAGCGTTGCGAGTTTGCAACCCTGCGCTCTGACAGCTAAATCTGTTACGTTCAGCGGCGCACAGTGGAATATGAATGCTCGTGCTACGCGATAAGTTTCGATTCCGCGTGCAAGCTACCTTAACATGGCCTTGATCGATAGCCCGGACAAATTAAAAAGTATTATTGTGACACGAACTTGTAATATTAAAGAAGACTTTTTTACTTGTCCGCGTTTCTTGAGAGAACCTTCTGTACGGAGTACTATTACATAATCTGTGCTTTATACTGTTGACATATTATGATAGATTTTGCAATAGTTCTGTGAAGGTTGACCTGTCGTCTTCCGTAAATGAGTTTCTAAGACTGGTGTATTTACCTGTCTCAGAAACCCAAAAGTATATTACCTGCCTCATACCAAAGAATAAGTAATAGCTACACGTAATTACCTGCAACAAACACTTTGTAAAAAAATAGAAAACAATTCCTATTTATTTATAATTGTCTTGCCATTTACAGGATGAGTATATTTTTAAATAGAATGAGATTTTATTTTCACCATCAAAAGAAGTCATGATTTTTCTGATTTTGGGGGTTTCCCAAATATGTTTGACCTGTGAAGGCACCACAAACTGTCTGTTTAGGCAGGAGTCCTGCCGCAGGACCTCTGATAGGTATATTAACTGACAATTGGAAACCTTTTTTTGTTTCTGCCTATTTGCAATATCACTGACTGGCCATGTGGTCGACTGGTAGAAAATGCCTCTAGGCATTGAGTCCATTTGAACTGCAAATTCAGTGCAATAAAGAATAAATAAATTGAAATAAATATTCGGATCAGTGGTCAGTGGACCATGAGCAGGTGTTGTTGATCAGTACCATTGAAAGCATTCAAAGTCTCAAAAGTAAAAGTTATGAAAGTATTTTAACTTAAGGAGTCTGATAGGCACCCGTCATACACTGATTATATCATTCAATCATGTAGGAAGTCAGCCAGTAAGTGACTTATGACTGCTATTAATCTATTGTAGCCTCTATTTTATCAGACTGCAGTCCAGGCTAGCTGCTATTATAATATTACTGGCTGACAGTCCCCTTGAGTAAAGCATTACGAAAATAGCACTGTCTTCCATGCAAGTGAATAGGAATGAGCTGATGATAAGAGAGCTAAGCTGCTGATTCTTGTCATGTAATATTTAATGTTTTTAAATATCAATTAAACATATTATTATAATAATAGCTATCTGCGCGCGACTTCACCCGCGTGGACAAAAGTGGTTTACACACTCATCAAACCTTCACATAAAACCAATATAAATTGTAGCCTATGATTCTGATGTTTAAGCTGTTACTTTAAAGTTAAATTAGCATTTATACCTAATAATATAATATATGAAGTTCTTCTTTTTTGGTCGCAGTTCTAACATAACCTAACCGAATTTATGTCTTTTCACAGCTGAGTAATTTTTTCGAAGTCCCTGCACCCCCTTTGCGACACCCTAACCGACACGTCATGTTCTAATTTAAAAAAATATATAAGTTATTTTGTGTAGGGATTATTTCTACATTGTAATTGTCATCAATTTCTTATTTACTTGACATGCCCTGGCCGACACACGTTAGGTCCTGAAATGAATTAGAATCTGAAATTCCGGTTACATAATAACTTGCACATAAATGATTATAGCATAATAAATAAATGTCTGGGACAATTTACACCAAGATCATCTGACCCCAAGCTAAGCAGAGCTTGTACTATGGGCGTCAGAGACTGATAAACATACTTATATATTCCTAAATACACACTTGAATAGATAATAACACCCAGACACACAACAAACACAAATGTTCGTCAAATAAATATTTATCATGGGTGGGGATCGAACCTACGACCTCCGGCGCTAAAGGCAGGATCGCTGCCATTGCGCCAACAGACTAGTCAAAGTTGGGGCAGCCGTATCCATCTGGAGAAACGGCGGAGAAGTCTAGCATATCCCTGGACATTATTCCACACAGCGCCATCTAGCCCCAAAGTAAGCTAATTAAAGCTTGTGTTATGGGATACTAGACAACGGATAAACATACTTAAATACATTTTCTTTTGTAAATACATACTTATTATACATAGTAGACACCCAGACCAGTACAAACAGACATGTTCATGCACACAAATGTTTGTACTGTGCGGGGATCGAACCCGCGACCTCTGGTGTAGTAGCCAACTTCTTAACCATTACACCAAGTCGGTCGTCAAAGCATAACATCTTCCAAATTGCGCATTACTGCTCAGTTTATCAGGATGAGTTAGCGGCCATTCAGCTAGCGGTAGAGCTGGCCAGCAAGCGGAGGAACTTCTCCAAGGCATGTTTATGCAGCGATTCTCGTTCGGCTCTTGAGAGATCCGGGATTCTCTCCAGAAACTCGCAGATAGAGGTGGATGGATCCGGTGGTATTGGGTGCGTGTCTACATCGGCCTACCTGGCAACGAAAGAGCGGATGAGCTCGCAAAGAGAGCCGCGCTCAAAGATAAGAGAGCCCCAGATTACGACTGCTTCCTAGCTTCAACGGCAAGGTGTACTATTAGAGAGGCCTCCATTAAAAATATAAATATGCGCCAGAGAACACACTTCTTGTAATGGTCTCGAAGTAGGGATTAATATCCCTGTGTTACGAGGTACCATACAAGGAAGTCAGCCAGGGGCGTCTCCCAGCACACCCAGACCAGAGTCAATTCAGAAAAGATCGTTTCCTAAATTGACCCGACCGGGAATCGAACCCGGGACACTACGGAAACGAGGCGAGAAACCGTGCTACAGCGCACTACGCTAATCGTGTCGTCAAATGAAAAATGTGGAATGAGACTTTTGTTCGTTTGGCGGTCCAGGGAACTGGCATTCGCCTTCAGCACCACATTTCGAATGCATCGATCGTCGCTTCGTCTATTGACGCCTGGCAGGAGAGATACATGGCTGCAGCGACGGGGTCGACCACTAAGCTGCTTCTCAGCGACGTCCGCCTGGCCCACAACAAAGGCCTTAGGGACACCTGCCACACGAACCTCCGGTCCCAGGTGCTCACCGGACACGGTGGGTGTCGAGAGTACCTGCGCCGGTTTGGTCTCGTGGGAGCCCCATTCTGCACTTGCGACGATGAGAGTGTGGAGTGTCAGGCATATCCTAGCAAGAAAGAAGAGCAAAGAAGTACGCGTCTCTCCGTTATGACTGCGAGAGCCTATCGAGGTGGGCAGGTTCCCTCAATTTGTCAGTGACAAAGCTGCGGGGCAGATCTTCCTCGCTTTTTGCGAGAGGTTCATGCTCCTCGCCAACAGGGCCAATGGTGGAAGGCAGTAGATCGGCCCGTCGCCCCTTCCGCTTCTTCTTCTTACTTTTTTATTGTTTTAATTTGTATTTGATTGATATTTAATTGTAATTTATCTAATTTGCCAAGCATGAACAGGCATTGTTTGATTGGGTCTTGAAAAGCAAGCAGTAGGTAAAATGAGCCGGAATTATTAAACAATTTGTAAATAACCCCTTTAAAACTTTAGGCAAAGATTCTGCAGATGTAAGCCACATGGCTAGATGGCTCCTGAGCCATTAAATAAAGGCAGAGCCTAATATAATAGAAAAAGGCAAGGGATTCCTTCAGCGCCTTTTTTAACCTATTTGAGGTGCAGGGCACATTATTCTTGACTGTAAGTGTCAAATATTTTACTGAACTGATCTTAGAGGTGGGGGCCCTCAGGATTACAGGGCTCAGGGCGCATGCCCTAAAGTGCCAAATGATAAAAAGGGGCCTAACATAATAAGAATCTCACATTATTAATAAAGGCAGTATGCTCCCCTGTACTATTGTTTTCCTGAATTTTATCTATTTTAACTGTATTTTTGTATACAGACGAATAAATAAGCTATTGCACAACACACCAAGAAATTAATTTTATTACAAGTCATACTCACTTTGAAGAAGTGACATTGCAGTAAAGAGAATCTTCGGTGGATAAGAGGCTGGAAAGGGTGAAAGCGTTAGATGGGTATACTAAGACTGACAGTACTGATCCGAGTAAGAAGAAAAAGGTGGGTTTCTGTGAACTTTTATTACTAAATCGCCGTCCCTTCCTATCTTCAAGACAGAAGTCAAATTATAATATAATGTGTGATAATTTCTATTTTTGTTTTTCCTTCCTTACCAAGAGTAAGAAAAACAAAAATCAAATGAAAATTGCTGACATTGAGAATATAAGCATTAACCAACATTGGTAGATTCGCATTATGTTTATTTAGAATATGTACTATTATTGTATTATTTTATTTACGTCTATTATCGTTTATATATATTTTTTGTGAATTTTGACATTTCATAAGTGCTTCTTTGTAAAAGCTTAAGTGAATAAATGATTTTTTACTTTACCCGTTGAGTGTTAGTCGAAGATAGGAGTGTTCCGTACATATTTTTTTTCTTACATGAAGGTATTCTTTCATGTGAGAAAAAAAAAATTCAATAACCTAACCCAATCTTAGAATCTCAATTTAAATTTGCAATCAAGTTTAGTAAAATTCCCTTAATAAAAATGAAATCATATTTGTAACCACAAAATCAGTGATGTAACTTAATTATGTACCCTGATGTACTGATTCTATATGCTGCTGAATACAGTACCGTACTCAAAGCAGTATATTTGTTAGTAAGAAGTCTTAAGTATCTAATCGATTTTTTATTTAATAAGAGGGTATGTCAAAATTCAGTTAAATATGTTGTACAGCAGCAAATATTTCATCCTTTATCATATAAAACTTAATAAATTAAATAAACCTTGTTAAGGTTTAATAAATTTAGTCAGCGGCCCTTAATCTAAAACAAAATCTGTACTTGAATTAAGTGACTGTGAATGACATTTCGTATGAACTGACATATTGGAATCTCGACTAAAGTACAATCAATGCTTGAGTATGATTCTAGAATATGGGTGATAAACAGTTAAACAAAGTTAGCTGTTAAATTGGAACTAGTACCCTGCTATGCATGCATAACATCCAGTCTTAAAACTGTGTGGGAGCAAATAGAGTGTTTCACCTTTATCAACATTTACAATAAGACAACAGAAAAGTAGTTAAAGAATGTTGGAGTACAGATTAGCAGTTTATCAATAAGGGGCTTGACATTTTAACTAAAATTTTCAATTTCAGCACACAACATAACCTAACCTAATGCTATTAGAACTTAATCCCGTGCCCAATTGAAATAGTAGACATCGAAATTTCTGCTGAAGGTGACAGTAATGAGGCAAAAGAGCTCATTAGAACACAATTAGGAATCAAAACAAGATCCAATCTGACAGTTGTTTGTTTACATATTCACTGACCTGCCAAGGGTTGACCTTCGGTATAGGTGCCTCCACAAACTTCTTTGGCTGAGCCTCTGCAGCTGCTGCTTGCTGCTCTGGGGTCTGCGGAGGCTCATTGTGAGGCTGGGGTGCCTTGTGAGGCCGTGGTGGAGCCCTGCGCTCCCGGTCCCTTCGGGCCTTGGCCGGCCTCCGCCCGTGGGCAGTGACCGGCACGAAGCCCTCCTCCTCCTCATCATCGGGCCGAGGTGCCACGTCTGGCACCTCGCCCGGTGCCGCCTCTATCTCTATTTCGATGTTCTCTTTATTGCTATCACCCCCTCGAAAGTTCAACACTGACGCGTAAGAGGGGCCAGCAGCCTCCGCCGACACGCGAGCGGCCATCCCGCCGCTCTGCCTTCGTTATATAAGCCGGGGCGCGCGCTCCGCGCCGACAGAGGATCACGAGCGCGCCGCCATACTCCTCAACAGGACAGCATGCTGACGATCTAACCAATCAATCGAGAACCAATCACACACGCGACCCGACCGCACCGAGCGAAGGTCGATTGTTGGAAATCGACGTGCACCGCGAAAGACCGCGACGTTACACAGGGCAGGCGAAAAATATCTGCAGACTTCCTGGGCCACACCGGACTGACCCTAGTTGGACCGTATTTACATGGAAAAAATTCACTTCCGTCGTATAATTCCAGCTTTCTGAGGACACTGAACGATCCGTGCGCACTCTGTCTATCGATATCCAATACAAATCACTTTCAAATAGCTTTTTAGAACAGAAAATCACTAAAGAACCATATTTTGTTCACTATTCTCACATGTGGTCGGACGCCCAAAAAGGGATTTTTCCGCAACACACACGGAACTAGCGGAAGGCTGTGACTTCTAATTTTACACGGCGGACATTTTGTCGCCAGATGGCGCTGAAATTCACAATGACAGTGGCAACGTTCATTCGTAAAAACTTATTAAATTACATATTTTTAATTGTGTAGACATTTTAAACAAGTTATTACTATTTCAACTTGAATTTAATATTAATTGACGCTCTAGTTCTTAAATTGAAACATTAGTATTGAGTTTCAACAATAATATTGTTGCCTGCATTATTTATTATTGTAGGAACACATCCATAACCAAAGTCACATTTCCATGCCGAAATGTCAAATCAAAAATGTTTGCCATTTTCAAAATTGCCGAAATGGAGGCTATTGAAAATTAAATAAGTTTTATGCATTTTCAGAAGCAGCTACAAGCAAAATAAGTTGTGTCAATTTTTTTATTTTTTTCAATCGAAACAAAAAGACTATGAAGCCATTTTTGAGGAAATCTATGGTTTTTATACGAGCTCAAGAAAATCGGTATTTTGATTTTGACAGCGATTTGGCGTCGAAAACTGCATCTCATTGGCTGATGACTATGAGCTGTCAAGATGCGAGCAACTAGCAATCGATTCGAGTTGTTAGTTCGAGAATAAGGGGGTTGTTAGTTCGAGAATAAGGGGGTTGTTAGTTCGAGAATAAGGGGGTTGTTAGTTCGAGAATAAGGGGGTTGTTTTACATTTTGACAAAATTATTTAGGTAAGTATTAATAGAAATAGAAATAAATTTATTTGACATACATACACAGGAAACAATAAAAATAAAATTACAAGAGTTGTCAAAAGGCTCCCACTCAGCTTAAGCCGTAGTATCATGTTCAGCACCACGACGCTGGTTTTCAGTGGTTACTCTAACACTCACTACAACAGTGGACCCAAACTTAGCAATTATAACTATAACTGTGTACATAGCATTCAAAATATATATCATTTATTACACGACCAAAATATCAATTTACGTTTACAGACTCTGTAATTTCAATAAATGCAGTTTGTATTTAACTTTAAATGAGACAACGCTATTCGAATTTCTTATGGGCGGTGGTATATTATTCCAGCATTTCCTGGCAGCGTAACGAAAACTGCCACGCAATGCGGTCGTTTTGTACTGAATGCTTGCTAATCTAAATGCAGTTCTACACGGTCTATGGAAAAATTTGAGCTTTTCGTACAGTTAAGGAGGGGTTTTATTTTTTATGAGACCAAAGAGTAAGCTAGCAAAATGGAGACCTCTTCGAGATTCCATCTGCCGAATCTTGTAAAGAATTTTCAGTCTGTAAAAGCAGCTCCTTACTGTCTCGAGTACGTAATTTTCAAATCTCAATCTACCGTCCATGATATATATTTATTTATATTTAATCTAGAACAGTGGCCTGGCCCCTTACTTTTAAATCCAATTCCGCTGGATTGGCATTACTTTAACGTCACCAAAAGTTAAGTTTATGAACCTTTATTATTATATTATCCTAAATTTTTATGGTAGATAAATATTTTAAGTGAATGAGATAGTTTAAAGTAAAAAAGTTAATCAACTAAGTTGTGTATACGTGTTATTGGCGTACATATAAAAATAATGTACGACTTCCTGTATACAAAATGTAAGTAATGATGTTTCGATGTTGGTATAGGTACCTTAATAAATAAATAAACCTTATCTCTTGGTTAAAAGGTTCTTTAATGTCTTGTTTGACATTTCTGCATTGCTTTACAATAAAATGTGCTCAAAAATTTCATACTCACAACGCGATTCGATTGCCAGTCACTCGAATAAATTGACACCTTGTCAGACGCTCATCTTTCTCCAAACTAGTGTCATGCCCCCTCTAACTAGATTGCTAGTTACTCGCATTGTAACTGCTATTCAGCCAATTTCGATGCCGTACTCAAATTTAAATAGCGATGATTGCTGCCAAAATCGTCATTTTCTTGCGATCGAATCGATTTTAGTGAATCTCTTACAGGAATAGCATTAATTGCTTACAAAATCGTTTTTTTTGTGGATTGAATAGTTACTTTGATTGCAAGAGATTAAGTTGCGCATCGTCATTGGCTGAAAAGCTGTCAAAATGCGAGCAACTAGCAATCGTCGCCTTAACTTATTGCTTTGAAATAAGGGTGGGTCTAAATTGAACGTAAACTAGCTTTAAGCGATAAGGCTGCCTAAATAGTACGAGAGTAGAGGAAAGAGCGATAAAATATATGAGAAGTACTGAAAAGACGATATATTTATTATTTAAAAAGTCTAAAAATAACATAACATATAAAAATAAAATCAGCTAAAATGACTTACAAAGTAGAATACAATAATGGGCCGTAACGCGAATGTTCTTAAGAAAAGTTAAGTAGTCACAAAAAAACCTTGAAGGTATCTACTGAACGTTTTGTTTAGTTCTTACAGGATATTCCAGATTTGTTAAATCCTCAAGCATATTTATTACTATTGACTAAAAAATATTATAAAACACGGTAGTGAAATCGTTCTTGAATCTTTATCCAAACTTCTCGTTTCCTCCAGAAACCTTTATTCACGCTTCACGGAAAGGCGTTTTCTGGGCTTGTAGGGCAGTACATGCCTAATAAGTTCCTACAATTCCTGCAATAATGGTAGACATCCTTGCAAGATCTAAGAACATATGGTAAGGGTGCACACACCCAACAACACAGAATACAAAGGATCACGGCGCATAAATGAGTACACAGCGTGATTTTGCTGTTAACAATACTCATGCCAGTATACCCACACTCTGGGCAAACTACTGGCATTGATGCAAATCCAAAATTATACACCCTCGTTGGAGGCGGTGGCGGTGGTTCTACGTAAATATCAAATGCCGCAGCGTAATTCGGTGGAGGAGTATGCTGGACAAACGATGGAGATGGTATGAATGTGCCAACGATTCTCGGTCTTCTTCTAACAGCCATTTGTCTTAATACAAAGGAATACGATGGGGGAGCGCTGGTTAAGGAATCCGGTGGTGATAATTCATTTTTCCTAACTTGATCTAAAGCGTTAGATTGCGTCAATCTAAAGTGATTCATGACGGCAGTGTTCAGGGAGCCTTCGTTTAACTTTGCTAGAGCTTGCACGAATAATGATTGAGGCTGTCCAGCAGCCATTGATGCTAGTGAGGGTAAATCTGAATTTACACGAGAGGATTTTCGAGGTTGTTGAACAATAACTGATGGTGCCCTGCTTATCAGCACAAGAGGTACTGAAGTTCTTGACGTGTTAACTGCAGTTGTAACTAAGTTTTCAGAATTAATATAAGAGAATGGTGTCCCCAATCTGAAAGCTGCTGGAGTCTCAGGGCTGAATGGTACAATATCTAGCTTAGAATCCAGATTAGCAACAGTGTTAGTGCAAATTTCTTTCGAAGAGACTATTTCTTCTTCATTTTCATGGCTCTGGGTTTCTTCTGATTCCTCATTGCTATGATTAGGGTTAGCGCTAGTACTCTGATCCATTTTATTGTAATAAAAATTATAAATTAATGTTATAATTGAACTAAATATCCATTATGTAACCGTGCTTCACCCAGGAAAACTTTTTTAAAAGTTCTGTTTGCTGCTAAACAAACAGTTGATTTCATTAAAAACCCATGCACATTTAATTCAAATATCTTATAAAAATATTTCTCTGAAGTTTGATTTGAGATCACAAACGTCAAATTTGAACTATTCATTGACCTAATAGGCTGTCACGGAATAATATTTCTTTGCGCATAATATTTTAAATAATCTTGAAAGTAAGAAACTGTGTCTATGGAATAAAATAAAAGCCAATAGGCATGTGTTTTTTCAAATATGGTAGTAAAAGCTTTTGTTTTATTTTAACTATAAATTAGGAAGTTGGTTTAATCGGGTGCTTCTATAGGTTTGAAGCCCCTCCTGAACTTTTTCGTAAGTTTTTTGGGTGAATCACAATAATTTAATAATATATAAACAAAATAATATTTTTTGGTCTTGCAACTGCCCGTAACTGCTGTCAAATTTCTACCATCCATTTCCGTTCTTTTCACACCTCCGTGGCATGGCGGATGGTCTTTGCCACCGCTATTAGTGTTTTTTAGGAGGAATTTCTTCGCTTACAAAGCGAAATGGTAAGTTTGCAATCCACAAATGTGTTAAAATGTTATGAATCTTTTTAAGTGTCCTAAATGAAGTTAGTGGAAGTGTTTACTTCAAGCTGAGAGTTTCACTGTGAGCACCCCACGTGTTTGGTTATATTTCCTAGAATTATGTGCGAATGAGGTGGTTGCCGTAAGTTTTATTTATTTTTATTACTCCCTATGCTGTTTTCTATGGATTTTACATGATTCTATTTCATAGAAACGTCTTGTCTGGGAGGTGTCGACTTTTTGTGATCAAGACACGCTTTATTGTCAAACCTTGAAATTATTGTTTGTTCCTCATGTTATATTTGTGTTAGAAGGTGAGGCTTTCTTATATTTGTTGATGGCAGGGTAATTAGCTTTGCAAACTTATTTCCCGGATGTAATTTACCACTTTAACTTTTTGAGGTTAGGTTTTGTAGATTTTGTTTCTTGAAGTTTCCAAAAGTATGATCCTCTAATTGCTCCAGTTTGTTGAATGTCGTTAAGCTTTTGCATTTATGCAGCTTGAAATCAAATTGCATGCTGATTCTGATCTTGAAAATATTTTTTGAACCCCATACTCTTCCTGATTGGTCCCATGATCATTGCAGGTACAATAAGGGGGAGATTAATTTGTTCCCTTAGGAAACACTATCGAGACCACTGTCTGATAGTGTGTCGACTTGTGGAATACAATTTATCTGAAAACATGTTGCAATCTTGTTCAGACAAAAACATTTCCTAAAATCTACTTCTTCCTACTCAGCAGGCATGTCTTTTGATTCAGAATGAAACAGTGCTAAGATCTATATCTATATCTATATAGACTCTGGTCATAAGAATTACATTGAATGTCATCTTTATAATGTTTAAATTTTCTACTTTCAGAGTCTATCAGTAGCTAGACCGCTTGTGTCGGTCTACTCGGAGAAGAGCGAAGTTATCACCGGGGCTGCTCTTCCCCTGCCATTCGTGTTCAAGGCCCCAATCCGCCCGGACCTTGTCAATGATGTGCACGTCTCAATGTCCAAGAATGGACGTCAGCCATACTGCGTCAGCAAGGAGGCCGGTAGGATTTTTTATAATGATAACAAGTGTCAATTGTCACATTTAAATTGTTGTTTGTTCCCTCAATATTTCCTGAAGAGGGTCCTTCATTGTAAAGAGGGAAGACATCCTCATATCTTTAATGTTTTGGAGATAATTTTTTACTGGTGTGTTTTCCATCACATCTCAGATTGCCTCTGCCTAAGATCATTGCATGTACAAAATTTGCATTTCTGTTGGTGAACCCCATACTCTTCCTGATTGGTCCCATGATCACTGCAGGTACAATAAGGGGGAGAATAATGTGTTCCCTTAGGAAACACTATGGAGACCACTGTCTGATAGTGTGTCGACTTGTGGAATACAAAATTACTTTTAAATATGTTGCAATCCTGCTGAATCATACCTTTTTTCTCCGGTTATGCATCTACCCAGTTTGCATATGTGGGTTCTAACCCTTCTTGATATAATAAATTTTTTATCTTCATAATTTATCTAGCTATAACTTGCTTTTGGTAACTCAGATGAATTAAAAATAAGAAAACCATTTAGAAAGTATCAATGGCCCTGTTTAAACTTAATCCAACTATGTTAAATAGCCTTGGTTTTTTTGTGGTTTTAACTCTCTGCCTTCTTAACTAGATTTTTTGTTTGCCAGGTCACCAAACCAGTGCCGAGTCCTGGGGTACCGGTCGTGCCGTAGCGCGTATTCCGCGTGTGCGTGGTGGTGGTACCCACAGGTTAGTTTCCATTCAAATTATTAGTTACACATACAATAATTTTTCTTTTTAAGGTTGATCAAGAAGGTAACTTGAGCAACAGCATTACTCCGACTAAAATGTAACCTAAAAATAATAGTCTGTCTTGCTGTTATTGTTATTAACATTGGTGAAAGGAATTTTGAAATCAGTCCAGTAGTTTTTTTTATTCAAAACAACCAATTTAACAAAAACTCATCTCTGCTCTCCAAAATATTAAATTGTATAAAGGCACTATTATGTCCACATGCAGGGGCTATTCTGTGCCACTGTGTGTTACTGCGAAACAGTGCAAGAGTGACGTAGAGGCTGGCGTTCCGGCCTTGCTTTGTAGCTAGTACGGGTGCAAGGCTCTACTACAACGTTTTTGTTCTACCATGCTCTTATAACCTCCTTCAGGGTTGTTGAAGTTACTTAAATACCCATAGGCAAATAAACTTTGTATTGCCTAATTTCTAACAAGGTGAAATCTTTCGTTAGAAATTTCAGAAAGTCATGTATTTGAAAGGATTACTGATATTCTGCCATTAACAATTTGCAAAAATAACAGTTTGATGTTTTGTAGCAAATCACCCTGTATATTCAAAATTTAAAGAACCAATTGCATCGCGTTGTTTTTGCGATAGTATTGCTGCATAAATATCTATCTACCTTTAGGTATTTTTAGTCGTATTCGTAACATTCGTAACTCATCCCAGCGATTTATCCCGGTTGTGAACCCACACCAGTGTGACCGGGGTCTCAGGGTCCGCCTCAGTCGTAATCATAATTAAACGCCCTCAAATCAGGTATAGGAGCCTTTGGCAACATGTTTTGTGGAGATCGCATCACACATCTAACAGCTGATACTATTTGCCTAAAAACATGAAACAATTCGCAATATTTGCTATTGTTTTGCAGAATTTGTTGTTTTGCTACTGTCTTGCTACTACTCTGCCAAGAGTTTTCCTAAACTTCACCCATCTTCACAGGTCCGGTCAGGGAGCCTTCGGCAACATGTGTCGTGGAGGTCGCATGTTCGCGCCCACGAAGCCTTGGCGCCGTTGGCACAGACGCGTTAATCTACGCCAGCGTAGGGCTGCGGTCGCGGCCGCGCTCGCCGCTGCCGGTGTGCCCGCGCTTGTGCAGGCTAGAGGTGAGTTTTGGTGGTGTATTTACCATCGGTGGTGAGTTTACCACTGGTGGTGACTATGACCACATTTGACAACTTTAATTTAGTATCTCAGACTATTGATTGTCAATTTGACAGCCAACTGGCGAGATGAAACAACTTAAGGAAATATGGCATACACAACAAAATGTCTTCTAAAATAGCAAATCATGATAAAACATCATTCTGTTATGGTAAATAAAGAATAAGTCAACACAGTAAATACAGGCAATGAATTACTTATTTAATTGTAATGATTTTTTAGGAATCTCATGTTACTTTCATAATGAAATTTAATATTTGACTAAAAATAAATATCACATCAAAATGGCTACCATGAATGCACTAAATGTCCACATGCAGTTGTTATTCCATGCTACTGTGTGTTACTGCGAATCAGTGCAATAGTGACGTGGAGGCTGGCGTTCCGGGCTCGCTTCGTAGCCAGTACGGGTGCAAGGCTCTACTACAAGAGTTCGTTAGTAAGAACACTTCAGATTTTATCAAAGTCGACAGAATCAATGCAAAAATTACTTACAAACTGGAGTAAATTTCTCATTTATAGTCTTGATTCGGCAATGTAAAGATAGGAAAACTAGGAAAATCTAATTGCGTCTGTAGATGTCGAGGAGACCGTTTTTTTTTCTAAGTTTCCTACCTTTTAATATGAAAATATAACATTTGAAAAATGCAAAAGAATCAAAGTAACAACTGCGACGTTCTAGCCAAAGAATATTATGACAACAAGCCTCTCGCTTGTTGTCAGAACAAATAGGATAGGATAAATTTGCCATTCAGTAAAGTTCCTCGCACCAATAAATGAATCTTTTAAATGAATTTAGTTTGTATGCACAAAAAAGCCATTGATTCTCAGATTATAGTTAAGCTTCAATAAAATTAGTACCAGCACTCACCATCGGTGTCTCTTCTCAGGTCACGTCATCGACAAAATCCCAGAACTGCCCCTAGTGGTCTCTGACAAAGTCCAGGAGATCAACAAGACAAAGCAGGCAGTCATCTTCCTGAGACGCATCAAGGCGTGGTCTGACGTTCTCAAGGTAAGCATTGATAGTTCTAATTGAATCTTTTTCTGTTTTGAAGAGATAAAACTTCTTTGTGAATCGTTCTTAAGAAGAACCTAACAAATCGTGAATTTTCCCCTTAGTGGTGATTTTACCACTAGTGGTAAATTTACCATTCAAATTAAATATTGTTGATAAATAGACCTGTAGCAATAAGTTAAATCTTCAAATCAAACTTCAACCAATGTAAATATACTTCATAGATATTTTGTGGTAATTTTACATACGGTGGTATATTCACCAGTGATGGTAATTTCACCATTAAACGCAGTTACTTTTAATAGGTAATGAGTACATGATTGCAATTTGTTAATGTACTTTCACTGGTCCTCATATTAGGCTTTTATTATTGCTTTTTCGTAAGTCCCATATTCTATACTCTTAGTTTTGTAAAGCTATGAAGTTTCTGTTCGGGACGATAATAAATTCCTTGGACAACAATTGGTTAAGTTTAGATTTAACTGATATAGACTTTGGAATACAATTTAAAAAGACATCATTTTATGTTTCTGTAACTTAAATATTTAGGTGAAAGCCAGTTGTATAAGCACAAAGTCGTCCAAACATTAAAACATGCTACGATCTCAGAATTGCTTACGACGCGGGTCCGGAAAAATCTAATTTTACATTGCTTTTGATTTTCTAAGGCATTAGATGCAACATGCCTACTCTGCTCACAACACAATGCTGTATCCTCCTTTGATAAAATTACCTTTTCATTACTCATACACGGAAAGTACGCTTGAAGTTGCCTGAGCATAGGGTTGAAAGCTTCACTTTCAGCTCTAGGCCTGAAAGTAAATAACTGTCAAATGTCACCTTCTATTTTGACATTCCTTTTGCAGCAAGTCTATGTATTCTATTCAGCCACAGCCGTATTTGAAATTTCTTTATCTTGATTTCAAATGAATATTTAAATCAATTGAAGCAGGAATATACTCATTAATGAACTTTGTTTTAGGTAATGTTTTATTAAAATTTTGTTGGTTGAACTTATGTATCTGATTTTTGTTTACTTTCCTTATATTCGTAATGAAAAGCAGTGTTTACCTCGGAAGAAAGACCTTTTCAATGCCCTCGAACTATTAGCGCTCTCGCTACGCTCGCGCGCCGAACCATCTCGTGCATTGAAAAGGTAACTTTCTCACCTTGTGTAACAATCTTCTATAAAGTTTTAACTCTTTGTGTAGGTAACATTAAATCTTATCAAGCTTTACATGCACCTTAGACTGCTGACATCGGACACACTTAATCGTTTTCCATCGCCATTCGGTCGCCATTTCCTCCGTACCGTTATCTCGTGATAACTAAAGTCGCACTGTCGTGAGTGTTTTTGTCTAACTTGATGTAATTTTTCATTATTATGATGATGCCGGTTCTGTCAAGTAGGTATAACCTGCCTACTTCAAGTTTGTGCAAAGCGAGCGGACCTTCTGTGAACTCTTTATTGTGTGGTGCAGGTGTACAAGTCGCAGCGCCTGCGCGCCGGCAAGGGCAAGATGCGCAACCGCCGCCGCGTGCAGCGCAAGGGGCCGCTCATCATCTACCACAAGGACCAGGTGAGGATATGGAAATACATAGATAAATATTCTTTATTGCGCATCAAAAATAACAATTAAGGTTGGTATTACATGAGATAATAATATAATGAATACAATTAGGCGGTCTTATTGCTAAAAAGCAATCTCTTCCAGACAACCCAAGTAGGGGAAAATGTTAAGAAGGGTAAGTATATGCAAAAAATTGTCTAATATTAATTAAAATACCAAAATAACAATATAACCAATAACTGTAAGAAGCAGTAGTTAATTTATGATCAACTAGCTTCTACTTAGGTTTCGTCCGTCAGGACTACTATTTTAATCCAACGGGAACCGTGCATTAATCTGGGATGAAGGGTCTATGTGCAGATCCATATTTTTTATTTATACTTATATTAGTATGAATGCCAAAGTTTGGCAGTGTATTTATGTGTTTGAACCTTTCACGTTAAAACTGCTTAACGGATTAGGATGAAACTTCACATAATACAGTGTACACATCAAAATAGCACTGACGGGGACTGTAATTTCAAATGAAAAGAAATACTAAGACGAATGCGAGAATAATAGTTACAAAATTATTTATGTATGTTACAATCAAACAGCTGATTAAAGCTACTTACCACGTTTGCTGTTGCTAGCAGATCAGCTAACTCCAACTTAGGGTGATTGAAGCACTTTGGACGGTACTCAAGTATAGGCCAAGCTGGACTTACCGATTTCGCGCCTCGGTTACCTCGCATCTACTTTATCGTTGGGTGGGCAGCTGAGCTAGATTGCAGGATGAGGAGTAACCTTAAGCAGCTGGGCAACCAAATGTTGCCAGGACAAACTTACTAAATTGGACAAGCACATAGGCATAGGCATAGGCACATACAATTTATAAGATTTTATGTTATTTGGCCATAACATATAACGAAAAGTTTCGGACGTCTGAATAATGAAGTTCACACGGGCTTAAAGCGGTATATTAAATTTATAAAAAAGTCTTTATCTGTCTACGATTGTGTTTGACTAAAAGCCGTAACTGTTATTATGATTTTCATGAACTCTGAAATAAATCTCAATGTTTTATTTATGTGCCCTCGATTTGGTAATGTTGTACAAAGCAACAGTAGTTTTTCACAGAAATACCAAAAAAATATTTTTTTTTTCAACCTATTATAAATAAATAAATAAATAAATATCTGGGACAATTCACACTAAGATCATCTGACCCCAAACTAAGCAGAGCTTGTAATATGGACGTCAGAGACTGATAAACATACTTAAATATTTCTAAATACATACTTAAATAGATAATAACACCCAGACACACAACAAATACAAATGTTCGTCACACAAATATTTGTCATGGGTGAGAATCGAACCCACGACATCCGGCACTAAAGGCAGGATCGCTGCCATTAAACAGAAACAAAGGTCTTAATAGATTTTATTGAAACATTACATCAATTTATGTATTGCCAAATTAAGGGTTAAGTTTTTCATAGCAAGTCAATTGAAAAAATCTAAAAAGAACATCTACAAAAAATATTGACTGTTTGACTGAATTTATAAGGTATGTCATATCGCTTTTGTAAGTCTTTTGAAATCACCCAGTATTTATATCTCTGTAAAAATAAAGTTTCATTCTAAATCACCAATTTGTACATTCTGTCTTGAAGAGTAAGGAAAATAGAAGCTGCATCTTTGCAAACCACAATCTTACCCATCTTGTTGTCATGAACACTTTTAAGAAAATTATACAGCATAATGTAAATAGTATGTCTAGAAATCTCTTGATTTTTAAAATCAAGTCTTCTACAATTTTTGGGTGTTGACCGCTTTTCTGTTTATCCCTCATAAGCCTTACTTTCTACATACAATATGTAGTAAGTTACGAATGTGGAGGGTATATTGAACCTCCCGAAGGAAACGTCAGGTCAGACTACAAGTCTGCTGGTGTGTCGACATGTGGAGAACAAACATTCTCTTGCCTGCTGTCGCAATGGCGATCCTGCATTTAGCTGCGATGGTTGTGGGTTCGATCCCCACCCAATACAAACAATTGTGTGATGAACTCAAGTTTTGTTTGTATTTAGACCGATTTTAGACCAGCAATTTTTTTTCGCGCGTGTACGGTCGCTTTGGCAAAAGCTCTTTCGCGCGCGCGTCATTTCCCACTTCTAAAAACCAAACGCGCGTATGGGCTTATTGCGGCGTTTTCGCTGTAACCGGTAGTGTTGAGTCAGTGTCTATCTATATTAATAATACGGGCTTGTAATCGCGTCAACGCTCGTACGTAAAAAAAACGCTAGTCTAGTAACGCTATTAGAAATATTCAAGTATGTTTATGTCATCCATAGTACAAGCTATGCCTATCCTGGGCTCCAATGATCTAGGTGAAGGTTGTTATTATTTTAATGAATATTATTTATCCAGGGTCTGACCCGTGCCTTCCGCAACATTCCCGGCGTTGAGATGCTGAACGTGGAAAAGCTGAACCTTCTGAAGCTCGCTCCGGGAGGCCACGTTGGACGGTTCATCATCTGGACACAGTCTGCCTTTGACAGGCTTGGTGAGTAGCTATTTATTTACATACTAGCTGTCCGTAAGCAGCTACGCCGGCGTAGTCTTTCCCGTGAAAAAAAAAACATTTATTTTTAGATATTCATCCATAGGACATATTTAGATGAAGTAGATCTGAAAGAACTGTCGGTGGACCAGATAGTAAGATTCTGCAAAGCAACAGGAAGATTCGACGGGACGCCGTGAAAATGGGATAACCTTAAGACCCCCTGCAAGGGGGGCCCGGGGAAATGGGTGAAATGGCCCATAACAAGCGGACCGATCACCCGGCCCACTGCCAGCGTCTCCAGATGAAATAATAAAAACAGTACATATTAGTGTGTTAGTAACGCCTGAATTTAAAAAAAGTGACGTCACTCCCTGAAAATGTAGCTTTATATTGGGAATTATTTTTAAAATCGGTCCAGATGTTTCGGAGCCTATTCAACACAAACAAACAATCAATCTTTCCTATTTATAATATTAGTATAGAGAAGCATGCCACAACAGCATGTAATGTGACAAACAAAAATTTAAACTTGAAACAGTACTTACAATAAACAATAAAATCAAGCAGAAGCTAGAAATTTAATAATTAAAAATCAAAGCTTGGTCAAATAGTCATGGCTAACACAAGAGTCTGCAAATCTCTAACATCTTGAACTAAGATGATACATCCCTCATAAGCCTTACTTTCTATATAAAATATGTAGTAAGTTACGAATGTGGAGGGTATATTGAACCTCCCGAAGGAAACGTCAGGTCAGACTACAAGTCTGCTGGTGTGTCGACATGAGGAGGACATCTCTACCTAAAAATAAGTCATTTTTTGTTCACTTTTCATAATGAATTTATCAGGGTACTCATCAGATGAATACCAATCAAATCTACCACCGATTTCTGTGCAATATAGCTGAAATACAGCACCTGACTTTATCGTTATTGGTTCTACGCATAAAACCTTTAAAGCCTTTTGTAAACATACTCAAACTCAAACAATTTATTTGCATAAATTTTAGATAAATAAATACACGTGTCATTATTATTGATCAGGTACACATAGTCTAACTAAAATTTGCTAAATTAACAGCGTGCAAATGTTCATTACATTAATAAGTTATATTCATTTATGGCATGCCAATTTCAACAAAATACATTAAAATTACTATTCCTAACCAAAATTGTCAAATCACAATCATGTTAACACTGAAATTACCAATACAGTTTAAATTAACAGATTAAATGCATTCATGATGACGTAGGTAACTGTACATGATAGCAAACATTAGATTAACCATTAAAATATAATTATAAAAAATATTTATATTTTGTAATTAAAATTATATTTTGTAAGATCAGAAAATGTAATTTTGTAGCCTGAAATAAATGATATATTATTATTATATAAAACACTTTAAATATAAAATATATACACATAATAAAAGATTGCACAAAATTCCATGTTCTTATTTCAATTATTTATTAGTTTGTTCTCTTTACATTCATTCCATTTCCATTCATACAACAATATTTATGACCTTTTGAAATGTAAAAAATTGTATTCAATTTATTAAGGTACTTTATTACTTACATTTAGACTAAGACATATTTCTGCCATTAAAAAAATTGAATATTTCCATCAGATGCCCTATTCGGGTCATGGAAGACACCCTCAAAGGAGAAGAAGAACTTCAACCTTCCGCAGCCCAAGATGGCCAACACTGACCTCAGCCGTCTGCTCAAATCTGAGGAGATCCGCAAGGTTCTCCGCGCACCCAAGTATGTATATTTTAGGACCTGTCCTTTGAGACCAGAATTCACAAGGTCTTTTCCTCATGGTATAGATTGCAAAATCAGCCACTGGTAAAAATCGCTCTATCAAACTATTTGGTTAATTTTTTTTGATTATATTTTTAGTATTGGCGATATTCATTTTTTGAATTTACGCGAAATATCAGCTTGAATTAGTGATTTGCTTACAATAAAACTAATTAAAAGATAGAACAATAAAAACTAGAAAAAATCGACCTGATCCTAAAACCAATTTTGAAAATCAAAAATGAAGTCGACAAGAAACCTAAAAAGATTGTTTTAGCTACTGATTTTGTAGTAATGCTATCTGGTTTGGCCTTGAGATCTGCCAATCTATTTTGACCTTGAGATCTCAATACCTATATTTGTGTACTAGGTATTGAACTGATCTACTAAATACAATTTCATATAAATTGTAAAGAATATTTACATGATGATATTCTCTTTCAGAGCATTGGGTTATGACAACAATGATTACTCACACGTTGACACTTCCTGACCGTCCCCAACACTCGACACCCTCACTCCATACCCTTGCCAAGCTAAACCCAACCTTGTTTGTGCTACAGCAAGCGCGTAGTCCGCTCGACGCGCAAGCTGAACCCGCTCACCAACACTCCGGCCATGCTGAGGCTGAACCCGTACTCGGCAGTGCTGAGGAGGAAAGCGGTGCTGGAGCAGCAGAGGAAGAACAACCAGAGGGCGCTGAAGCTCGCTGAGAAGCGCGGAGTGAGTGTTAACACTTTTTTTTGGAAATGGAATTAAAAAGTTATTTTTCATAGACTTATAAAAAGTACTTATGGCAAGTAAAATTATAACTAGCAAAAATATACTGAAGAAACGTTTATGTTTCTAAAATAATACTATGATAGTAAATATCGTAAACAAACTGCCCAGACAGACTTCGTTCTGTCAAATGTTTGACAGCTGGTGTCCATTTTGCCCGC
Organism: Udea olivalis; assembly: GCA_947369235.1. Classification (NCBI taxonomy): domain Eukaryota; kingdom Metazoa; phylum Arthropoda; class Insecta; order Lepidoptera; family Crambidae; genus Udea; species Udea olivalis. Next base: position 9,099,566 of record OX376367.1, on the reverse strand, counting down.
TTTTCTCCGACTTTATTTATATTTACTATTATTTTTCACTGACTTTTTTGTTCAATGTTACTTTCTGTTAGTGAAAGAATTTCAACGATTGGATCAGTGGTTTTGGAGCCTATTGAATACATACAAACAAACAAAGAACAAACAATCATATCTTTCCTCTTTATATTATCAGTAGGGTGACTGACATGCTAGCACTGCACCAAATAATCAGCACTCCGAATAAATAGTAAAATTATTAGGTTTTCACTAACTAATTTGGGGTACAGTGGCGTTCACACAAAACCATTGTAAAATGGGTCTTACGTCAGCAGCATAAGGTGCCCCTATGTAAAGGTTGATGTGAACGCCTCTGTACCACCTTGAAAAATAAATAAATTAGATCTTTTTGTACAACTATCACGGTGCTGTTAATTGGCTCACTCTATGCTATTAATTGGTGGTGACGGTGCTATTAAATAGTGAGATGGTAATTTTTTTAACTAGCCGATTTAAAAAAAAAATTAAATAAGATGAACTATTTTTTTTAAATATCATCTTATTGATTGAACATTGAAACTAGGAAACTCGTCATAACGGGTGAAAATGTATTTTACAATGTGGTAAACAGGCATAAGTTAGAACTAACTCTTAAAGTGCTAATAATTGGGTCCTCCCATTAGATTAAACAACCAAAATAATACGATAGTAAATCATAAATAAACAAAATGTGACTACCACCGGTTCGGAGGTTGTTTCCAATCAAGAAGAATATTGCTTCTACCTAAGGATACTCTAGGCTTTCTGTTTATACGAGGTGATTCATCCTGTTTGAAAAATAATATGGCAGACTCAAAAATTTTTTTGCATAGATAGTTTCTACATCACATACTGAGTTTGCCAAAAATAATTTTGCTGTACATTTTAAAACAGCACTATCACAATACAACCTTTACTTTCTTCAAGTTAAAGTAAAAAAAAAATCACAAAAAACTTCTCCATAAATACTAGTTTAAATGATGATACTCTCTTTCAGAGCATTGGGTTATGAAAACCATGATTACTTACACGTTGACACTTCCTGATTTCTCTCGCACTCCACCAACAACTCCACCCTCACCTAACACAATCTAACTACCCTCAAATTTCAGATCAAGCTTCCGGAAAGCGACCCCGCAGTGAAAGCCGACAAGCTCCGTCTGAGGAGGGGTAAGGCCATCAAAGCGGCCTTAGCCAAGAAGCCCAAGAAGCCGGTGGCCAAGAAAACCGCGCCACCACCGCCTAAGAAGAAGGCAGCCAAGGTCGTCAAGGCCAAGCCTGCTGCCAAGTCGGTAGCCAAGCCCGCTGCGAAGCCTGCCGCTAAGAAGTAATTGACTAAATAAAGTGTATAAGGAAATTTGCGTTTTTATTTATAAAATACCCTTTTCAGTTAATGTTAAGGGTTTTCTACTCTTTTATGTTTTTGCTAAAACACATTCTAAATTTTTGAAAATTTACGAATATAAAGTTACTCGTCTAGTTTTGTAGGTGCACAAAACATGAAATATAACAAATACCTAACCTTGAGACGTAACACAAAGTTATGCAGCCTTCCGGCTTGTGTAAAATCTTAAAAAATATTCGGACCAGAAGGCGGGTGAATAATAAACAAAATACGGGCGGTCCATTCGTACTCATGACACGGGTCCCTAGAAATAGTGTACTTGTCACACAGACCCATTGTGCTCGTCACACGGACCCTTTGTACTCTCCACACGGACCCCTTGTACTCGTAGCACGGACCCTAGACACGCACCCCTTTTACTAGTGACATGGACCCCTTGTACTCGTGACACGGACCCCATGCACTCGAGACTGACCCCTTGTACTAGAGACACTGACCCCTTGTACTCGTGATATGGACCCCTTGTACTCGTGAAAAGGACCCCTTGTACTCGAGACACGGACCCCTTGTACTCGAGACATGGACCCCTTGTGCTCGTGATACGGACCCCTTGTACTCGTGACAAGGACCCTATATACTCGAGACACGGACCCCTTGTACTCGAGACACGGACCCCATGTACTCAAAACACGGATCCCTTGTACTAGTGACACGGACCCCTTGTATTCGTGATACGGACCCCTTGTACTCGTGTCAAGGACTTCTTATACTCGAGACACTGACCCCTTGTACTCGAGACACGAACACAGACAATTTAGTAATAATGAATTAAATATCTGGGATCCCTAACCAAGATCATGAACCCAACTTTAGCCGAGTTTGTACTATGGGTGTCAGAGACTGATAAACATACCTAACACGTCATCGGTCGACATAATAGAAACACAATAGAACAACAATACAATTAGCCGCATTTGGTGCATCGACTGACGCGGTGTTAAATATTTCTAAATAAAGACAAATAGAAAATAAAACCCAGACATACAACAAACAAATGTTCGTCTCGTGAATGCTTGTCATGGGTGGAGGTCGAACCCACGTCCTCCGGTGCTAAAGGCAGGATCGCTGCCATTGCACCAACAGGCCAGTCTGAATATGGCCGTAATCACAATTTTCAGTAGGTATTTAACATTCATGAATATCACTCGAGCTTCTCTGTTATGTAGTTGCAACCATTTAACTCCACAAACAAACATTTTGAAGAAGCTCCCACCTCGAGAAATTAACATCTGTAAGTTCAGATTCAGACGTGGCGTCGTGATATTTGAAGCGTCACGAAAGTGCAAAAGTAGTTGTGACGCGTCACATTCCTTATAACGAGAAAGATCTGTCCAAAATGTGATATTTCGTGAAATAATCAAGAAAAACGGAAGTGGCTCAGACAGCCGGATTACTGGCTGTCTGACCACATGTTTTCGAAGATTTCTCGAAAAGTATTGCATCCTGATGGATGAAATTACTTCGGATGCCGTCACATATCGCGTCACTAACCTTTTGATAAGAAAAGGGGCCCTGAAACCGTTTAGAAGCTGAGATCGAAAGTGGCCGAAATTGCAAAATTCTGGCTGTCTGAGCCATGTTTTTTTCATTTTTCAAAGAAAGTATAGAGTCCCAAACAATGAAACCTTGATCGATTGCCGTCACTAACGATTCGTTATCAATCTAGATAGGCGAGATCTCTGTAGGATGAGTGTCTCAGACAGCCAGAACTACAGGATATTTGTGGCATCAAAGCGGGTGCCCCAACTCGCTTTAGAAGCGTTATTATTCTAAGCTTGTCGCAGTGTTTAGTGCGTCAAGTGAGCTGCACTATGATGATGTTAAGTGAGACCCGTTTTTACCAAAACGGAAGAGATAAAAAGAGATGTATTCCGCATGGCTGTTTGCTTCGGTGGTTTATTCTGAAATACATAAGTAAGAACCATTTTAAATAAAACATTCTTATACCTACAGTTCAAATATTTAATAAACCGGTCTTTTATCAAAATGGCCAAAACTTCATTTGAGTTCGTGAAGTAAAATTATTAAAATACAAAAACCCGATTGCAAAAAAAGACTCAAAAGGAGAAAAACAAGCTCGTTCGCAACGTTTTAAATCATTGCAGGCGGGGACAAAGCAGGGAATAACTTGGTTACTTAAATAGGGTATTTCATTAAGAGCGCTCGAACTTTGAAATGGAATAAAACAACCCGTTTATGTGATATTGCCACAATTTTTATTTTATTTTAAAGAACATTTGATGACATTATTTATGTAATATATTTTTAGCCAAATGACCACCGCGATTCCGCTGAAGGTGGTGTATCCTGATGGACCAATTCTGGACTACATTTCCGCATAAATGGGGCTCAATCTCATGATTGACACGAGTTATGTTGACCTTCAGGGCCTTCAGGTCTTCTTGCGTTCCTTTGATGTACAGGCATTGATATATGTGTACAGGTACAGCTTAATCCAGTCGACCAGCTTGTCTCAAATTTATTCATTAGACGACGGATTGTGGAATTTGTGGACTCTGAAGGACGATCATGAGTACCATAAATTGGACGCAACGCACGAAACGTTAGGCGAACAGAGCACTGATTTTTATAATATTTTTTTACTATTTCTACGCGTTGTTGAAGCGCGTAGCGTTTCCATGGTGAAATGTCACGGATAAATATTTATTCCCGCCAAATTTGACATCATCATCCGTGCGGTCTATCCCGGTTGTGAACCCACACTGGTGTGTGTGTGTGCGCCCCAAATTTGACAGCTATCGCTTTTCCAAGATGGCCGCTATCAACTTTCAAAGTTCGAGCGTCCCTATTGTTGAGAAACCCTTTACTTCTACAAAAAAGTGTTCGATTATGTACTTAGGTCCCCGCCGCAATGATTTAAAACGTTGCGAACGATCTTGTTTTTCTATTTCAAGCCCTTCATTTTGATACCCCTCTCAAGGGGTTGGGTAGAAAACCAGAAATCTGCCAATTTTTTTTTGATATAGGTACCCAGGACCCGTTCCAAAATCGCTTTTCGGAGATTGATTTTCTCCCTCATCGATTAAAGAGAGATTAAACAAGCAAAACCTTCGTCTGACAGCTGTCAGGTGAATTTCATTCGACTACAGCATCGGTAGAATTCGCACGTGTCAGAGTGATAAACGTCACCCGAATCCGTTCCGAAACAACTAGGAAACTGTCAGGGGACAGCTCGGTTAGCCTCGATTTCACTCAGGTTTCATTTGGAACGGGTTCGGGTGATTTTTACTCCTCAGGGTGAAATTCCACTCGATTTAGAACGCAGCCCCAGCGTCACTCTCACAGTAAATACGAATCTAACGACACCTTTCAAGCTCAAATCCATCGAGCCGTTGGCTGCAGAGCATGCCAAACTATACATACATACTCTCGAGAAACATAACCCTTCTTCTGGCGCAGTCGAGTAAAAGACACTTACCTACCCAGAGTGCCTAGTAGGTATGTACGAGTTTCGTTCACTATTCGGTCACGACCACGTAAACGTGATTTTGTATGGCATTAAGGGGTGGCGCCTCTCGTGGCATGTTTACGCAACAATTTTTTTTTCTATGCGGTATTGCATAGAAAAAAAAATGCAGTACTTTCTCGGTGCGTATGCTCGAATGAACCCGCACTTGGCGTTCTGTAGGAAATACTTGTTTCTTAAGAGGGTTTGCGTTTGGGGTACATCGTAAACGTCGCATTTTTTTAAGGTTTTCGTGATTATTTGGCTGTATTCAAATTAAGTATACATTCTCTATTATTGAATGCAGCTTATAATTTCATAATTAAACTTTTTCAAGCGTCTTATCAATTTAAAAAAGAAACGTTCTCGAAATGTAGCAAATAATTGGTGACTACCTAATTTCTGACGATTCAGTGTGTTTTTAAATAATATTATGCACACAATAATAGAGCAAAATTTTAAGTATTATTTCATATCAGAATCACGAAAATCTTACTAAAATGCAACGTTTTCGATCCACCCCCAGCTAACGCTCTTAGGTACGATTCACATAAAACGGCCCGCATCGGCGCGTAGTGGCTCGCAGCGGCGCGCGGCGGCCCGCAGCTGCGCGCGGCGGGTCGTATCGGCGCGCGGCGGCGCGCATGCCGACGGATGCAGGCGTATGCGACTGCGGCCGACCACCAAAGAGTATTTAGATACTACGTTTTAGGAGACGGAACTCCGAAAAAGCAAGTTGTAAGGCAACATAATACTTTTACTGCCAACGTAAAGGAAAATAACGGAAGTGCCATTTAATTCTCTTAAAATTGTAATAAGTGAAAGTTCTTGAAAATCATTATGTTCTTTTTTCCTTGATATTTCTAAAGTGCATTTCTCTCTGGGCCACCATGTAATAGTATAAAAGCGTCGTTGCTAAGTGTTGCTATACCCAAATTAACTTTTACACTAGTAAATCTAATTGTTGACCCTTGAAGAAAACACTGAGAGTTGTTTTAAGTTTTTTAGAGATGAATAATTCTTTAAAATAAAGGTATACCTCTTTTATTTTTGTCAGGTTTGCTTTAAAAGTATGTTTTCCCCATACAAAAAGTAAAGTGTTCGAAGTTTCATAGGACTGACCGCCAACTTCCGTTTGGTAGTATGATCCTAGTGTATTGTTGATCTAAGGTCCCAGCACATGGCGCGGCAGCCGAGCGGAGCCGACGGCATCCGCGCGAAGTCGGTCGTTTTCCGCGGAATACGCTCGGAGCCGACCGGCTGCCGCGGCATGCTCGCGCATCCGTTCGGGTTCTAAAATTTATTAGTTGGATGCGAATACGACCTTGAATTGATAGTTAAATAATAATTTCCTCTGGGGCTTTGTAAATGCGCTCCGATGCTCTCCGCTGCGCGCCGTTCGATGTGAATCGTACCTTAAACGACACCCTGGTGGATCTAGACTCGAATGACAATCAAACCAAATAATTTTTCCTGGGTGAGGATGTACCCACGGTGCCAATCAGCGCAGGAATACTAGAAATAAAAACAAACTTAAATTACTCCAAATCTTAGGCTACATAAGGTAGGGAATTCCTTTGTGGGTCAATCTGTAAAATACTTTAACAAAATACCTAAAAGTCTTGTTGATCTACCTCTTCACAAGTTCAAGTCTACAATTAAAGCAAAGTTGATAAAACAAGGTTATTATAATGTGGAGGATTACTTGAACGACAAGAGTTTGTGGTCATAGTAGGAATAATCTGCTCCTCTGCTCAAATAATGTATTTTTATTGTTCTTTTGACTGTACTCTGAATTTATTTGTTGTAAAACAAACAAAGTTCAAAAGAGTAACTAGGTATCGAGTTTCTAGCCGGAGTCTTCTCGATAAGAAGCAACGTCCGAACTGGTGGCAGATTCGCATTATGTTTATTTAGGATATGTACTGTTATCTATTATTTTATTTACGTCTACGTCTATTGTTTAGATATTTTTTTTGTGAATTTGACATTTCATGACTAATTTGTAAAAGCAAGTGAATAAATGATTTTATACTTTTACTTTTAGATCGATAGGCACCACAAGACCAGTAAGAAAACTAAGATCAGTAGGTACGTCTACCATGAGTTTTTACACGTTGTACCGATGACAGACGCTAACTTGTTGACGTTTTTATATTTTTTTATTTTGGATTTCGGTATAGTGACTATATAGTGAATAGAAATGGAACTAAAATGGCCTACAAATTGCTGTAGTCAAATATTGTTGTTTACGTGTCGAAAAATCATGGTAGACGTAGGTACCTACTGAACATTTAGCTTCCACCCACACTCGGTTTGCAAAAACTTTAGTAAATACATACATTCAAAGTATTTTCTTCAATTTTCACGTTCCATAAATTGCTGTTTTTATCCGCTCCAGTAAATTTAATGTTGCAACCATAAAAATGCGATAAAAAATTCTTTTTGTTTTGCAATATTTTGGCCTTTACGTACATTTTTAGCCCGAACAGGATATAAAATGCGGAATAATATAAAATTAGTTTTATTTCTTATATATTTTAAAAGCATTTTCCGAATGAACATGGCGCAGAAATTTAGTTTTGGCGGTAAGTACTTGTGAAAGACGAGTAAATATAACAAAGCATAGTTAATGACAGAACAAAACAAAGATAATGTACTACTTATGAATGGTAATTGAAGAAATGTATTTTTAACGAACATTGGGTACCTATTCTGGCTTTCGGCATTCTAATTTGTACCCGTGGTAGTATAAACCATACAAACGGAAAACTCGGAAGCGTGTTTGAAACTTTGACCCTAGCTTTCAAAATCACTGCCTTATAACACACAAACTAGGTACCAACCTATAGCTGTTCTGGTCAGTATGGAATCGTTCCTGAAGCTGTGCCTGAAGTGATTATATTTTTTTAGATTCAGAAGACAAGATGGCGACCATTTCGCGGTATGTGTTCTGGCCGAACGCCACGATACCGTTTTACATCGTCCCGGATCATTTCGGTAAGTTTTATTAACCTACCTAAAAATTTAACTCGCAACTACGTTTACCAAGAGGTAGAGGAGGCCTGGGCTTGACCAAGAGGTAATAAATAAATAAATATCCCTGGACATTATTCCACACAGCGCCATCTAGCCCCAAAGTAAGCTAATTAAAGCTTGTGTTATGGGATACTAGACAACGGATAAACATACTTAAATACATTTTCTTTTGTAAATACATACTTATTATACATAGGAGACACCCAGACCAGTACAAACAGACATGTTCATGCACACAAATGTTTGTACTGTGCGGGGATCACCAACTTCTTAACCATTACACCAAGTCGGTCGTCAAGTGTAGGTAGAAAATCGATCGGTCTTGTGAAGCCTGTAGGGTAGTGCAAGAGGCACCCCCTCGCGCCACCTTACACTTATGAGTCCCCATCAAAACTGTAGCAGCATACATGCAGACTTTGGGGATTGCTTTAAAATAGAAAATAATTGATTAACCCAACAATTCACAAGGGACTTAATAATTACATAGTATAAACAAAACAATTAACGAACAATTTTGACTTTGAATTTGACGACACGAATGGCGTAGTGCGCTGTAGCACGGTTTCTCGCCTTTAATTCCGTAGTGTCCCGGGTTCGATCCCCGGTCAGGTCAATTCAGGAAATAATCTTTTCTAAATTGGCCTGGGTCTGGGTGTGCTGGGAGACGCCCCTGGCTTAATTCCTTGTCTGGTACCTCGTAACACAGGGATATTTATCCCTACTTCGAGACCATGACAAGAGGTGTGTTGTCTGGCGCATATTAAAAAAAAAAAAAAAAACTGACATGGCGGGTCAATCAGGTCCCTACATCAGCACATGCCGCTACAGTGCAGGACTGCAGCGGCGCTGGTATTCTAGAAGGACCCGTAGTGTAGCTTAGAATAACGACACCTAGAAGGATAGTTCCATACAAAAAGACGCGCCAAACTTGAAGCCTTAGAATAATTACGCCTAGAAGGAGAGTCGACGCATGCTTACTGAACGCACTGAAATCCGGACACCATGTCCGGACCTAGCGTTGCCAGGCGTCCGGATAAAGCCGGACATAGGTAGGCTTTTTGATTGCATAAATGGAAGATAAACGGTGTCCGGCTTGTCCGGCTTTTGTTAGGCTTTTTTCATTTCGCAAACGAGCGAGCGCCGAGCGTGGCCGAGCGCAGGCGATTTATTTATTATTTTTTAATTCATTTATTATTTCATTAGAATTTAACAAGATTTATGGCAATAATCAAAAAAGCTTGATTTTACAAACAATTTTTTTTAAATTGGCTCGGGTCTGGGTGTGCTGGAAGACGCTCCAGGCTTTATTCCTTGTCTGATACCTCGTACACAAGGATTTTTATCCCTACCCCGAGACCATGACAAGTGGTCTGTTGTCCGCCACATATTTATACTTTATTTACATAATTTTAACACTCACAGATCAAGAGCAGTCTACCTCTATAATGTCAACGTTAGCGCTCTTCGCGTTCAAGACCTGTCTGAAGTTCGTGCCGGCCCTGGCGCCCCCCACACGGAACCAGCACGTGTTGGTCGTCGCCAACCCAGGCGGAGTAAGGAAGTGCGTGCTGGACACTGCTGGACATCCGATGGACGAACCTCACGTAAGGACATCTATACTAATACACACATCAACATGGTCTAGGGATATTTCAATTAAACCTAAATAACTAAAATACTTTTAACTTTTTGTTAAGACACCTACACATAAAAATAAACCTTGTTTAATAGCCTATCTAATCTGTTAAATAAACTTTTAGATAAACTTAAATTTTAAAAAAAACTTAGAAGAGGAAAAACTCAGACAAAATTTCAATCTTAACTTTATTTTTGAAACATCAAAACCTAAAAACAACTTTTTTTTTCAAAAAAATTGTGGAAAACTTAAAATTAATAATCCGTGGATCCACCTAAGACTCTCCTGACACATCTGCAGCGGTTCTGCATACTCAAAACAAGGGTGTCAATATCCTGTTGTGGAATACTGTCCCAAGTCCTGCTAAGATGCAAGAAAAGCTGGTTTTCATGCACAATATCTTCAGGGAAATTGCTAAGTGCTATTCTCTGAAGCATATCCCAGGCATGCTCAATAGTATTTAATTCAGGGGATTGTGCAGGCCAGTCTGAAGCTTGGATATCATGCTGTTGTAACCAACTTGTAACGATACGCACCGTATGTGGACGGGCATTGTCGTGCATTAGCTGGAAATTTTGTCCCATTTGCTGTCTGTGGGGCAGGATTACAGGCTCTAGCACTTCATCTCGGTATTTTAGAGCAGTCATATTGCCTTGTATCCAAACGAGATCCGTTCTACCGCCGAGACGAATTCCTGCCCAAACCATAATCGTGCCACCTTGATATGCATGAACTTGTTGTGGGTGCTGTAGTCGATTTCAACGCTCTTAACATTTCGTTCCTGATCAAGTGTCTACGTGGCATGATTAAATGAACACCGGAGATGCGTTTGACAAAGATTTATAGAAATTTATGGAGTTTTAACCAAGTTAGAAGTTCGTGAAGATTTACTTCTTTGGAAGAAACTCTATGAATGCGAATTTCATGTTAAAACAAAACCTTTTACATACAAATTTGAATTCAAAAAAGGAACTTAATAACATTATTAAGTTCCTTTTTTAAATTCAAATTTCTATTAATGACAGATTATAAAAACATTTTTATAATCTGTCATTAATAGTTTTTTTGTAAGGCCAGTACTTTTTAAGTTATTTTAAATAGTTTTATATATCCCTAGACCATGTTATTGTGTGTATTATAAAGAGGAAAAATTAGTTTTTTTCTTTGTTTGTATTGAATAGTCTCCTAAACTACTCGTACTTAGGGGCTAGCCAAGAGCCACACACTACGACGATTTCTACAATAGAAATCGTTCAAATGTATGGGGATGACATAAGCGCCAGTGACAGCTTATGTCATCCCCATAGGGAGTATTTACTTATTTAAACTTCAATGCACAAGATAGCACGTAAGGCAGATTTAATGCTAAATGCATTTTCTACCAGTCAACCATCGGGTGAGACCACACAAAGACTCATTAATATTTACATGGTAAATACTCACATCAAAAGTGTCTAGGGATCAAGCATTTTTATGCGGATTTCTTGAGATTGAGATGTGGCTTTGTAATAAATTTATGATTTTATAAATTTATATGGATCCTTTTTGGTGCATTTCATAATTTGAAACAGGAACTGTCAATCAAATTCGAGTAAAAGATGAAAATCAGCTGTCAATATTTTCCCTATAAAAACATACAACGCATTGAAGACATTATTAGTGCTACTGTTTACCTACTACTGATTAAAACCAACGTTATTATGGAGCGGCGACGTCATTTAAGCAGGGAAGAAATGCTCAGAGCCGTGGGAATGATAGAAGCTGGTTCCCGGCAACGTACTGTGGCTTTAGCTCTGAATACAAGTCAGAGTGTTATCAGCCGACTTTGGACACGTTACCGAAGCACTGGTACCGTGGCTGAGCGCCATGGAGGACGGTATCGCTGCACCACACGGAGACAAGACCGATACATTCAAATCACAACTCGAAGAGCTCCAACAATAACCGCCATGATGTTAGCCGTGAGGCTTCATCACTCTTCAGAGAACTTAATTAGCGACCAAACAGTCAGAAACCGCTTGCATGAAGTGAACCTTCATTCCCGAAGACCGCTAAGGGTACCACCTATAGCAATGCACAATCGTAGGATTCGATATCAATGGGCTCTTGAACACAGAAATTGGGCAGAAGAACAATGGCGTTTCGTGTGCTTTTCTGATGAGTCTCGTTTTGGTATGAGACCGGATACAAGACGTATACGACACTGGAGAACCCCTGGACGCCAACAGCGATTAAAATCCTGCCAGGAAGTTCATCCTTATAGTGTTGGAACCATCATGGTATGGGCGGGTATTTGTATCGGCGGAAGAACTGAGTTGATTTGGATCAGAGGCAACCTCAACGCTCAAATTTATGCTGAGATGATTGTATTAGACGTCATCGTTCATCTACAAGTGCAAATCGGTCCCTTATTTCAGTTAATGCATGATAATGCACGACCGCACACCGCAAGAGTTGTAAGACAGACTCTCGCCGCAGCTAACATCAATGTCCTGCCCTGGCCTGCTCAGTCGCCAGACTTGAACCCGATTGAGCATGCATAGGATATGCTACAGAGAAGAGCTCTGCCGAATATGGAGGGTATCCAGTCGCAAGAAGACCTTTTTTTGTTGTTGCAACGAACATGGGCGGCCATTCCACAGCGTGATTTGGATGAACTCATTTTGAGTATGCCAAACCGATGTTCTTGTGTGGTTAGTGTTCGCGGTAGAAACACGGATTATTAATTGTTTAAGTTACCCAATAAAATTTTAAAGAAAACTGTTATTTCAGTCTTTTTTTCGAACTTTAATGTTAGTGGTTCAAATGTCAAAAATCCCTTTATTAGGAAAATGGCAAATTTCTTTATTAATGCAAAGGTGACTTGGTTTATCGTTACTGTAGACAAACGAAAACACTTTATTTGATGAATCCTTAAAGAAAATTTTAATTAATATCAATCAGGAGAAAAGTTCTCGCAAAAATATATGTTGATCCCTTGACACTTTTGATGTGTGTAGTTAAGAGTATACTAAAGTTTTAAAAAAAGATTTGGATGAAAAATTGAAGGTAACTTTTTTTTTAAAACGGCCTTCAAAGTTCAGGGAAAAAACAGCATTTCTAACTTTTTCAATTTCATATTTTTTTTAGAGTTATGATAAGCGTTATGGATGTGAATTATTCAGATTCATCTAGCGCTATTATTGATCTAATGATAAAAAAGAATCAGGCATTTATCTCTACAGATCTCGCTAGCTACAGTGACTGAAAAGTGACCCAATCCAGAAATTTTCAAAAATTCGTAAAAAAAATCATAACTCGAAACTACAAAAAATAGGGCAACATACATGGGGTATTTTCGGATACCTTTGAGTGTAAGAAAGCTAAAAAAATATTGACGTGACCACCCAGTCACCCTGTGTGCTAGAATAAAATATGCTTGAATATCTCCAGACGCTGATCGTCGGGTACAACTGCCTCCACGCCCCGCACATCGACATGTTGTTGATGAAGGCCTTGGGGTTCCCGTTCGAACACAACCGAGCCAGTCGGGACCTGTTCATTGATGTGCAGTTCGAGAATATTGACCCAAGTGAGTACCATCATCATCAAATGTTATCACGATGTTATCAAATCTTACTTTGCGAAAGTTTGTGAAGTAATGTTTGTTACTCTTTTACGTGAAAATGGATTCAGATGAAACTTTACAGTAATAATTCAATTCAATTCAAATATTTTATTTTAGGCCGAAGTGCCCATATAAAGTTAGTAACAATTTTTCTTATAAACTAATGTTGGTAAATACCTACAATATTTGATTTTAAATTCAAAACATTATTTACTGAATTGTATGGGCCGTTACCCACCTCATGAGGAAAGGCGAGTCCCATCGGTCAACAAAGACCCTAAGAATAGTGTTGGTGCCGCCTCGCATACGAGCCAGCGCTGCACACCGTTTTCTTATGATGGCGGCAAAGCCGTCAGTTCGCGCTTCCGCGAACATTCCTGACGCACTACACCGCCATGGCAACCCCAAATATCTCCTCAAGGCACTGTTGTATTGTACGCGCAGATAGCTGTATGTACGCTGGTTATAGCTCACCCAAAGGCTGCACGTGTAGAATGTTTGGCAGTATGCTTCGAACAGCGCGAGCTTGACTGGCCTAGCGCAACGCGCAAACCTTCGAGCCAGCATGTTGCAGTGCACAGCCAGCGACCTGCGTTCCCTTTCTATGTCTAGGTTATCTCTCATATTCTCAGTGGCTCTGGGACCTTCGTCGTATCGTTTTAAAGCAGATCGCAGAGTGATATTTCAGGAACCTGTGTATAATTCAGCGACTTTGATTTAAAAAGAAGCCATTCTCTATTCCTGGTGTTATACACAAGTCCATGACCCTGCGAATAGGATCCACAAATGGAGAGAAGCCCCCGCAACCCCCTAACATATGAACTCAAGACCACCATATCATCAGCATAGCTGATATTATTCATGCATAATTCGTCCACATGACATTCTACATGGTAGCCATTGAGTTCACCTATCAGCCGGTTTACATATAGGTTGGAGAGACGGGGCGAGCTGAGCCCTCCCTGCCTAACACCACACTCCAACCCATATATATCAGAGTACGCCCCAGTAGGTAGGGACCTAGGTACCAATATTTATAAAACAGACACAATGTCTGTTGATAATGTAGTGTCACAATTAAGTTTATGCCATAACATATCATAATTCACAAGGTCAAATCCCCGGGAGAGGTCGAGAAAGCATGCCACTACTGGCGTTTTTCTGGCTGTATAGTAGTGAACAACCTGCTTGAGGCTGAGGATGGCACTCTCGGTAGATAGGCCGGGCCTAAAACCAAACTGACTGTCGTAAAGTTCTGTATGCTTACAATCGTAGCCAGAGATATAGGCCTATAGTTGGAAATAATAATGAACATCAGAATACACCTAATATGCATAATATGCATAGGTATCAGTGCCTCAAACAGGTACACAGTTATATTTTATTTATTTATGTTCCAAGCCAAGCAGTGTAAAAACATCGCCAGTGATGTTTACTAGAAGACAAAAGACGCAATCAGTCGACAACACGTTATCTATAATAAAATTGATATTTGCACCGAATGATTACAATAGCGTTTAATATGTATACCAACGCTGATAATGTATTATTCTTTAGTATTCTCTCAGCCGGCAAGATGGCTTTAACTATCGGGCATAATATAAAATTATACGAAAACGTTTTCATCGAGACTAACTTACAATCTAACGATTACGATGCTGTAGTCCTGCTTTTGTATCCTGAAGAATTGAGTGTGCCGATACCGAGACACGTTGGCAGCTTCATCAACGCATCAGCAAAAGTCGACAACCATCTCTACAAGGCAGCAACAGTGTGGAACTGTGATTATGTGTCTGGTGGTAGACTTGTTCTGAGTCCAACGGGACAGATCACTCCGTACCATGATGTGAGGGTTGTCAAAGAAGCAGCGAAGAAAGGAGTGTTAAGAGCCATGGACGCAGGCGCTAAGAAACCATTAATAGTGGTACCCAACTACGTCGAATTCCCTGATGGACAGCTTGTGGCTATCCTTGGCGCTTTGGAGGCTTTGTACGTACCCTTGCAGATGAGAGAACGAGAAAATGTGAACAATTTCATTAGAATTGGATTCCATGCCGAGGAAAAGCTCACTACCAACTTTGAAAAGGTGGTCAGAAATGCTATAGCATTGGAAAGATCTAGAATTTTGGCTAGAGACATAGCTGGGGGCGACCCTGAGAGGATGGCGCCGGCCAAGATTGTGGAGTACGTTAAAAACTCGTTTGCTCCTTGCAATAATATTACAATCAATGTGATTGATGATGAAGAGATAATAGCACAGGAATATCCACTCTTAGCTGCTGTATCTAGAGCTGCAAATCGCGTTGATAGGCACAAAGCAAGAGTTGTAGAAATCGTTTACAATCCATCAGATCCCTCCCGCATTTCTGAAACGGTCATGCTAGTCGGAAAAGGAGTGACATACGATACTGGTGGCGCTGACATCAAGATATCTGGCAAAATGGCAGGCATGTCTCGCGATAAATGCGGAGCAGCTGCTGTTGCTGGCTTTCTGAAAGCCTGCTCTATACTGAAACCAACTCATTTGAAGGTCATTGGAGTTCTCTGCCTTTGCCGAAACTCCGTCGGTGAGGATTCCTACGTCGCCGATGAGTTGTTGCTATCCAAAAGCGGTAAGACAGTCAGAGTGACTAATACTGACGCTGAGGGCAGATTTGCTATGGCTGATTCTGTTTTTAAGCTGTCTCAATTAGCTGGAAAGGAGCTGAACCCTCATATTTACACCATCGCAACGCTGACGGGCCACGCAAGAGCTTGCTACGGAGATTATTCAGCGTCTATGGACAACCACAGCGCAAAAGCCACGAACCATTCAACCAGATTGCAATTCAGCGGTTCCCGTATGGGAGAAGGGATAGAAGTGTCGGTGGTCAGACCTGAGGATTTGGCTGTGAACGTAGGGAAATGCAGAGGAGATGATCTACTGCAAGTAGATATGGACGCAAAGGCTCGTCATCATCAGTTGGCTGCTGGGTTCCTGATCAAGGTTGGTGGATTAGAGGATGTCAATGTGAAGTATACTCATCTTGACATCGCTGGCGCGGCTGGATCCCCCCCTTGTGAGCCTACAGCGGTTCCTATTCTGTCTTTGTGTCATATTCATAAGATTTTATTGTAATATTTAGTTGACAATTGAGGATATTATATCGTAACGATATGCTTCGTGTGGACCGAGGAAGCAGTTTCTTTGATTATTTTATCATTATTTATCTGATTTATCTATTCTGGTTTTGTAAATTTGGAATTAATTTGTAAAACATGTGAGCTTGTTGGCAGTTGGCACCATAGCTGTTTTCATTGTAAATAATATAATAGGTTTTAAGCGAAAAAGCAATCAACAGTGTCATGAAATCAATAAGCTCTTATTTTTGTTGCTCTGACCTTATTCGATTTATTATTTATTTGTTTATTGCTGTCACAGTTACAAGTTACAAATCACAGAGTACATGAGCATATTTCATTTAAAAAGTAAGAATTAATTTGTACCTCTATTACAAGAGCGCACAACATGCAAATGGCCTGTCCTTCTATATGGCAGTGAAACATGGCCGTTACTAGAGCGACACAAGCAGGAGCTGCGCGTCACGGAAATGAAGATGCTGCGTGGATGTGTGGAGTCTCACGCAAGATCGCGTGCGGAACACCCACATCCGCGGCAGCCTTCGTGTTCGTGACATCGCAGACAAGCTGCAGGAGTGCCACCTTCATTGGTATGGTCATGTCTCACGCAGATCAGCAAACTACGTGGGCAACAAATGTCTGGCCATGCCGCCCCCGCCAGGTACTGGTAAAAGAGGCCGACCCAAGAAGCGCTAGCTCGACGTTTTTAGGGGGACATGCGTGTCAACAGACTCACCACTGAGGATGCACAAGACCGCGCGAAGTGGGCCAAGAAAATAAGAAAGGTGGATCCTGGGACCCCACACACCAGTGTGAGTTCACAACCGGGATAGATCGCCGGATGATGATGATGACAACATGCAAATGAAGTTATAACAATTTATAAAAATGACTATCAAATTAATTAGACGCAGAATCAGAACATGAACCCATGGCATGTCATTACTTTTTTCCACGTTCAAGTACTCCGGAGTCTCCAAAACTGACTGAACCCTTTATTGTTTTAACAAACACGTTTATGTTATCAAAATGTGTCTATGTGTTTAAATCTAAATACACTGGTTGTGGCTTTTGTATTTATCTATTGTTATAACTTAAGCTGGTAACAATTGTGATATTGATAGAAAAGGTCCGGGATTATAATGATAACATCTAATCAGGTTGACTTTAATAACAGAAATGTTATCTGTTATCTTTTATACAGTTTTAAAACTATGATTTATACGCTGGTCGCTGACGTCATATAAATTAAAATCATCATGCGTCATCTTATCTTATATAATAATATCAAATTATTGATACCAATATTAGACATTAGACGACACAATTGGCGTAGCACGGTTCCTCGCCCCAATTTCCGTAGTGTCCCGGTTCAATTCAGGAAACAATCTTTTCTAAATTAGCTCGGGTCTGGGCGTGCTGGGAGACGCCCCTGGCCTAATACTGTTCTGGTACATCGTAACACAGGGATATTAATCCCTACTTTGAGACCATTACAAGAGGTGTGTTGTCTGGCGCATATTTTAATTAATTAATTTTAGGCAACGATCTTTTCTAAATTGACTCGGGTCTGGGTGTGCTGGGAGACGGCCCTGGCTGATTTCGTTGTGTTGTACCTCGTAAAACAGGGATATTAATCCCTACTTTGAGACCAATATTACAAGAGGTGTGTTGTCTGGGCGCATATTTATTTATTTATTCATATTTATATTTATAAGACGTCTTTGACCATGCGGTTGACATTGACGATATTTCAAATTAAGATAGTTTAATTATACGTTATGTTATTTAATGGGGACGTCATAAATGTCATAATACTTAAGAATAATAATATAAGAATTGATAAAATCTTTATTACTTTTTTTCATTTCAAATTTTGCAACGCCAATCATCAGCATATCTGTCTCGCCCAATGGTTGACTGGTAGAAAATGCTTTTAGCATTAAATCTGCCTTATGTACTATCTTGTGCATTGAAGTTTAAATAAGTAAATACTCCAGGGGAGTAGCCAAGAGCAACACGCCACGACGATTTCTACAATAGATGTTCCGGGTTGCCGTCCTATATTCCTTCCCTTTAAACCACCTACACATGTGCAGAGCAGTCGTCATTCTGGTACACCATTAATCGCCACTCTATGGCAATACTGGTGCGAAAACCAGACTATCGGGAACAATCCTAAAGCTCGCACGCGCGACATGTGATCTTAACATAAACAGTCTCAAAGCCCCATGAAGTGGGAGCCGGCTCCGTTCCAGTGAATACAAGCATCCTGTGAAGACGTGTCAACAGTAATCACCTTCACCAGGATCATCATCATATCGCTGACGAAGTCGTCGCTGCCGACCTGCACGTGAGTCCCTTCCTTTCCTTATATTCTGTTTCCTGGTGGGCTAGGCTAATACGCCTCACATTAGGTCAAGCAGTAGCAAGTAAGGTCAACGAACACGGGGTCTATTTGGGGTTTCTTAAATCTATCTAAAACCATTCAATAGATATCGTTCAAATGTTACGGGGATGACAGAAGCTGTCACTGGCGCTTGTGTCATCCCCATACATTTGAACGATTTTTATTGTAGAAACCGTCGTCGCGTGTTGCTCTTGGCTAGGCTCCCTGGGATTGAATTACTATCGCTTATATTCATCATCATCATCATTTCAGCCGAACGACGCCCACTGCTGGGCATAGGCCTCCCCCAAGGATCTCCACAACGATCGGTCCTGCGCTGTCCGCATCCAGCGGCTTCCCGCGACCTTGACCAGATCGTCGGTCCACCTTGTAGAGGGCCTGCCCACGGAACGTCGTCCGGTACGCGGTCGCCATTCGAGAACCTTTCCGCCCCAACGGCCATCGGTTCTCCGCGCTATGTGTCCCGCCCACTGCCACTTCAGCGATGCAATCCTTCGAGCGATGTCGGTTGTTTTTGTTCTCCTGCGGATCTCATCATTTCTGATTCGATCGAGCAGGGAAATACCAAGCATCGCTCTCTCCATTGCTCGCTGGGTGATCTTGAGCCTTCTTATGAGACCCATAGTAAGTGACCACGTCTCGCTCCCATAGGTCATTACTGGCAACACACACTGGTCAAAGACTTTTGTCTTGAGACACTGAGGTATTTCGGACGCAAATATATGCCGGAGCTTCCCGAACGCTGCCCATCCGAGCTGGATTCGACGAGAGATCTCTTTCTCGAAGTTGGACTTACCTAGCTGGACTGTCTGTCCCAGGTAAACATAGTGGTCAACAACTTCGAGTGTAATGTTCCCAACGTTAACTGGAGCGGGTGCAATATGGGCATTCAACATGAGTTTTGTTTTGTCCATGTTCATCTTAAGACCCACTCTTTGAGAAGCATTACCGAGATCTTCGAGCATTATGTTCAGGTCTTCCAAGGTCTCAGCCATAAGAACTACATCATCGGCAAATCGCAGGTGTGTTAGGTATTCGCCATTGATGTTGATGCCGCGTCCTTTCCAGTCCAGAAGCTTGAAAATATCCTCCAACGCAGCCGTGAACAGTTTCGGAGAAATAACGTCTCCTTGTCTCACGCCTCGCTGTAGTTGGATCGGATTAGAGCTCTGGTTCTGTAATCGGACCGACATGGTGGCGTTCTGGTATAAGTACCTTAGCACCTCAATGTACCTGTAGTCTATTTGGCACCTTTGGAGAGACTGCAGTACTGCCCAGGTCTCAATCGAATCAAAGGCTTTCTCGTAGTCCACGAACGCTAAGCAAAGTGGCAAGTTATACTCTTCGGTCTTCTGTATAACTTGCCGCAGCGTATGAATGTGGTCTACGGTACTATAGCCTTTTCGGAACCCTGCTTGTTCGGGAGGTTGGAAGTCGTCAAACCTGCGAGCGAGACGATTCGTAATGACTCTCGAAAACAGCTTATAGATATGGCTCAGAAGCGAGATGGGTCTGTAGTTCTTCAAGAGAGTTTTGTCACCCTTCTTGAAGAACAGCATCACATCGCCTCTGCCCCATGCCTTTGGCGTTTTTCCCTCGAGGATGACAGAACTGAAGAGCGTCTGGAGGACCTTAAGTATCGGCTTACCGCCCGCTCTCAGGAGCTCGGTTGTGATTCCGTCACCACCCGCCGCCTTGTTGTTTTTAAGCTGCTTGAGAGCCATCCTAATCTCGTACAGGCTGACGTCCGGGATATCTTCGGTATAGTGTCGGGTAAGCTTGGCTCTAGGATCTTTAGCCTTGCTTTCAACAGGTGTTTGCGTGGAATATAACTGTCCATAGAAACTCTCAATCTCCCTCAGGATTTCAGGTGTTGACGAAATGATGCTACCTGCCTCAGTTTTCAGCCTCGTCAATTGGCTTTGCCCAATAGACAGATCTCTGGCGAACACTTTGGAGCCTTTATTCCGCTCAATTGCCTCTTTAATACGCTGGGTATTAAATTGGCGAAGGTCGCTCGTCAAAGACTTAGATATCTGTCTATTGAGTTGCCGATAACGATGGGCATCCGCTGAGTTCTGTAGCTTCATTTCGTTTCTCTGATCCATGAGTAGGAGAGTCTGACTGGAGAGTTTCTTTGATTTGGGACGGCGGGTTTTAAAGTGCTTGGACCCTACCGTACGGACAGTATCCACCACCATGTTGTACAGATCGTCCACATCGATGCTGTTCTCAAGGGCTTCGAAGCGGTTTTGAAGCTCGAGCTGAAAGCACTCGGGGTTTTGAATTTGAGCCGGTATTGGTCGGAGCGTGGATTTTATCAGTCGCGCTCTCTCGAGCTTTAGGTCGATATTCAATGTGCCTCTAACCATGCGGTGATCGCTTCCTGTCTTAACAGCGTTGATCACAGTGACATCATTGAATATATGCTTCTTCGTCGACATGATAAAATCGATCTCGTTTTTGACTCTACCGTCCGGACTGATCCAGGTCCATTTGCGGCTTACGGGCTTCTTGAAGAAGGAGTTCATCATAAAGAGGTTCTCCCTCTCCATGAAGTCTGCCAGCATCTGGCCCCTGTTGTTCCGTTGCCCAAATCCAAATTGCCCCACTCTCAACTCATCACCGCAACGTTGCCCCAACTTTGCATTAAAATCCCCCATCACAACCGTGTAGTGGGTTTTATAGCTATGCATGGCTTTAGAGATCTCCTCATACATAGCCTCCACTTCGACATCGTCGTGCTTTGAGGTCGGAGCGTAGACCTGAATGACATTCAGCGAATATCGTTTCGATATTCTGAGTATCAGGTACGCTACCCTGCTCGAAACACTTCCGATAGTAATCACGTTGTTGACAAGGGATTTGTGGACGATGAACCCGACACCACCTAGGGACTGTTGGTCGCCCTCCCGGTGGTATAGTAAGTTACCGGATTGCAGGATTATCGAGTCCTCCCCCTCTCTTCGGACTTCAGATAACCCAATGATATCCCAATGTAACTTACTAATTACCTCTTCCAACTCTATGAGCTTCGCGTCGAGCCTCAGTGTGCGCGTGTTATAT
Source organism: Udea olivalis (assembly GCA_947369235.1). Taxonomy (NCBI): domain Eukaryota; kingdom Metazoa; phylum Arthropoda; class Insecta; order Lepidoptera; family Crambidae; genus Udea; species Udea olivalis. Next base: position 9,077,802 of record OX376367.1, on the reverse strand, counting down.
GTTGCCAGGTCGAGTCGTCGTTGTTGGCAGCCGGATCTTACCCGGGGATTCCTAGCACCCCCTGCCCTGCCGTTACCATAGCCGCTGCCGTAGCTAGGAATAGCAGGGCCGCCGGGGACTGGGGGCCGATTTCCTGGTTGTGCAGCCATTTTGGGGGGGGGTTTGCCATAATCGCCACGCTTGGCAGGCGGGTTGGCGATCGCAGTATGGCCTGCTGTTATCCGGAGACGCTGCTGCCCATCTCCTTATGGCAATTTTCCCTCGGTCGGCTCTTACGACACCCACGGGAAGAGAGGGGGTAGTGCTATTCTTTTTTATGTGCCGGCACTACACGGCACGCTTATATTCAGTCAAGTTAATTCCAGAGACTGATAAACTTACATACTTACTTAAGTATTTCTAAATTAAGTACATACTTTTTGCACAGACACAAATTGTCCGTCACATGAATGTTTGTCATGGGTGGGGATCGAACCCACGACCTCCGGCGCTAAAGGCAGGATCGCTGCCATTGCCAACAGGCCAGTCGAACGAAAGTTGACGTCTAATACGAAAGTTGACTTCCGGAATATGCTATTTTTGGTTCTAGTTTTAATAACTGGGCGCTAAGATAGAAACTAGAAAAAATCGACCAAGCTCCTGACTCTTGAATCTAATTTCGCCTTATTGGCATTAGATTACTGTCATCAAAAAAATTTTTGAACCCTTACGCTTTGGAAAAATGAAGTTATCAAGGTGAATAACTACCGGAAATACATCATGAAGGACGGTACGGTCGACATTTCTCGGGCATGCCGCCGTCCTGGCGAGTCTATTCGCCACGTTAATTCCGGTTGTTCTCACCTTGCTAACGGAGAGTTCTTGCACAGGCACAACCTAGTAGCCAGGATCATCCACCAGCAACTTGCTCATCGGTATGGCCTTGTCGAGTCGGAGGTACCGTACTATAAGTACGCACCTGTGCCAGTTCTCGAAAATTGTCGTGCATTGCTCTATTGGGATCGCTCTATCATCACGGACAGGACTATTTTAGCCAATAATCCTGATATCGTGCTGTTAGACCGATCCCAACGCCGGGCAGTGCTCGTCGACATCACCATTCCACATGACGATAACCTCGTAAAAGCAGAGAAGGACAAACTCAGCAAGTACCTCATAGTGAATAAAGAGTGTAACAGAGGATATTAATATGCTCTTTGCTAGCTGCTGTTTGCTAGTTGGTGTAAGTAAACTGATGGTAGACCTAGTTATGTTCTGGAATATGTTCTTGAGCGTATGTTATGTTCTTGAAAGGTCATTGACATTGTTACCACTTCATTACCTACGCACATAAACCAAGATTCAATATACTTTGGCCTTATCTTTTATTTAAGTACTGCAAGAAGATAATGACGCAGTGGTGGTTAAGTATTGATACATTTAGGTAAGTAAGGCACGTAATAATAAGTGAATAATAAATACCCATCTGGGACAATTTAGACCAAGATCATCCGCCCGACCCCACACCTATTTATTTTATTCTGTGCCCACAATAAGCAGAGCTTTTACTACGGGCGTTAGAGACTGATAATAGTACATTATGATATAAGTGCGGTAAGTTGAAAATTACAGCCGAGGCGATATTGCTAGCCTGAGCCGTGGGCGAGGGCTACAAGAAAGCAGAGGCTGTAATTATCAAAGCGCACGTATGTCATACGACGTTTTATAACATATTTGAGAGGAAATAAATAAAAATCGGACTTTCTAAAACAAATAAAATCTTTAATCACTTGCTAGAGCAGTTAGAAAATGTTTACTTGTTCACAAATTAGCGATGCGCGCGCATCAGCGCTTTTTTTAAGGCAAAAGGCATTAAAAACAGCCAGTATTACTAATAAAGTAAATTAATATTTCTGTGTTTTTGTTACAGATGGTTGTAATTTATTGTCAAAATTAAATAAATTAAAGAATTAAATGTTCATTTATTATATTTCATCTCCCAAAGTTAATTTTATTCATAAAATGTTGACCTCTTTTCTGACATAAAAACTCTTTGCTATAATTTAAAAAAGTACCGTTCGTTTTAGACGGAGCATCTTGCTAAACCGTACGTTTTACCATAATAAAAAAAACTCGTGCGTTTTACATTACATTACCGCACAAGTGCGTAATGAGATACATTACGTTATTGAAATTGGTGAAATAAGAGACCCTTTACGAGCAAATATGTTATAAACAATCTTACCTTACGGTTTCCGATATTCTAGACGCTTTGTGCTCATAGAATTATAATAATAATAATAATAACCTCGTAAAAGCTGAGAAGGACAAACTCAGCAAGTACCTTGACTTGGCTCACGAGGTGACCGCCATGTGGAGTGTTGATTCGACGATCATTGTCCCGATAGTCGTATCGGCAAACGGCTTAATAGCGAAGAGCCTCGACTAACACCTCGAGAGGCTCTCGCTCAGCGGTTGGGTCAAGGGTCAGATACAGAAGGCGGTACTCTTGGATACGGCACGTATTGTCAGGAGGTTCCTCTCTCTGCAGCCCTAACCACCGGTAGTCTAGGCCTCGCCTGCCCCGCTGCCGGCGGCTCCCTAGGTTAAGATTTTTATGGTATTTTTATAAATCATTGTTTTTGTAACTTTAATCTTAAGTTTTATAATTGTAATTATTTAGTTTTTATAATTATAATTCATAAGTTGTTTTTAATGTTATAAATCTCTGTTTTTGTGAGAATACTATACAAATTTTATATCTAAGATTTATACTGAATAAAGAGAATAATAATATTCATTTATTTCAGACTTTGTCCATAATTCTTGTTAGTAACAGAAAAAATACGCTTAAACTATGTTAGTAAGTACATTATTTAATTAATGAAAAAATAATTTTTGGATCCCTGTGCGTGCAGGTGTATCCAGTGCTTTAATAAGGAGCATGACGATTATAGAAAATAGCTCATAGAGAGCGAGTGAATGAGCATACACGTACTAATTTCATAGTTCACCTGAGTATCACATATTTATATAAGATGTTAGTATTTTTAAACGATGCAACAAGCTTAAAAAATATCTACTTTTTGTAAATATCCAGCAAACTTAATCTGCATAATACTCTGTTACTATTGCTTTTACCACAGTTAGCTGCACATGACGGTAATATCGAACTTAAAGAGACGTAAAGTAGATATAACAGCTTTCTTAATATCTGTTAGGTTACTATATGCTTCATTACAGCAACAACACCTACTTTATACAGCAGCTGAATAACTGTCTAGATCAGGGTGTGTACACAGCTAAGAGAGAACAGAACGCAAATTATCCAGCATCATGCTTGATAATGGAACTTTACACCAGTGTTATACAAAAGGTTACACAAACTTTTGAGTAACAGGTATATATACGATGACTATTCAGCTTTAAGAAATAAATTTGGTATAATACAGATCTAATTCATCTATCAGCATTATTATAGCAAAAAATAACTTTAATACAGAATTGGACAATACACACAGCTTCTATACATATACATTAAAGCTTAACCCTGCACAATGTTAATTATTGGCTAGTTATCTGGCTTGTGTGCTGCCGGGTAGACACTAGTGTTGGCCAGCACTTGAGCAGTTTTATTTTTATTCAAAATGTTTTGACGAAGCCGATGGTGGTAAACAATGTGGTGGTAGAAAATGCTACTTCACTCACAAAATACCAAGGTTGTAGTATCCGGAAAAACAGACGTAGTTAAAGCGTTCCACTCCTTTAAGGGTGTGGGTGTTTCAGAAAAGACGTAGCAAACCTTCGAGTGCGGAATGTTGGACAGCCAACCACATAGGGGTGGAGGCCCAACCGGCCAGCTAGTGATCCGGTGGTAGAAGGTGAAGTAAGTTGGACTCATTTTGACGAACCTCCCGAGAATCCGCCTCAAATGAGTCCTGAGTTCCGAAAAAAAGGAAGCCGGAAGATCAGTCAAGCGTTTTTCGATAGTTTGCAAGGTCAGGTCCCACCTGTCATAAGGTTGTTTTTTCTCGTCTCCTTAGACGGCTTATTATTGTCCAAGGTGCCATGGAACTCTTCACCAAGGAAAACAAACTGCCGCCAGAGCTGCAGTCTTTCGCCTACGATGTGGACAGCGTTATGCACTTTGGAGAACGGGACTATAGCAAGAACGGGCACAGGACCATTATATTTAAGGTTAGTTCATTTATATTTTTTTACATTAATTTGGATTCATCCTATCGTCGTTCTATGCGTTGTGATATTCTAAAACATGGCATAACCATTTAGTTATCTATCAAATCTAACAAAAAAAGATGTGACTGATGCTTCCAGAAGTACTTTCCGACTTACAGGATTTCTTACGCAACCCAGTCAAGCAGAATCGCGTCGGACTAACCCCCCTAGATCTTCGGAAGATTGACGTGGTCTACGGCCCAGAGTGCCGCAAGAGAGACCGCCAGGAAAAGCTGGAGATTTGCCAGAACTACCCAGGAGTCGCCAGGAAGAAGAGAGAAGTCGCCTCTGAGGTTATAAACCTAAGAGTGAACAGAGATATAACGCCACCCCCAAATGTCTTCGCCAGTCGTGCCAACGACAGCTTAAAAGTGCTAGGAATAGAAAACGAAGTCCAGGATGTCGTGGATGAAATCTACAAAGTATCTTCCAAAGCTTTAAGAAACGCCAGAGCCAAATACTGTAATGAAACCAAACCAGATTTAAGAGAATCCGAAGATCGAGTTCCTAGAGATAACCTAAATCCTGATATATTAGGCATAATTGAAACAATAGCAGACTACGCGAAACACATGGTCGATAATGCTGTAGCAAATCTGACAGAGTTTTGCAAAGAATCAGAGAATATGGAACTTTATCAGAGAGCTAGATGTCCTTACTACCAGGATGGACGACCATGTCCTCAAACTTATAGATCCACTAAATCAGGACGAGTAAAATATTCAACACAGCACAGACCTGTATACATCCAGTCTACTAAACATAGGGGTAATGCACATTTGAACAAAAACTTCGATCCTCTAAGAACGGGCAATGTTAATGACACAATTGAAAGTAGAAGAAAGAGACATCTAGATGCCACAACAGAACCTGTCACGGTGAAAGATAAAGATAACATCAATAGCAGAAGAGATGTGACTAGAGTTGGCATTCAAAGAAGTAGAGATGAGGAAGCAACTACAGTTGATATTCTCAGAAGAAACGATCAAGAAACAGCTGATCAACGTCGACTAAAAAGGTCAGTTGAAGTAACAGCCCCAGTTAACGATAATCCTGATTTGGAGGGTCGTAGAAACGATGCAACATCAAAAAAGGACAATGAAGACTCAGATAAAGGTGACTTGAGAACTGCAACAGACCTTCCTGTAAATAAGCATCACCCAGAACGAAGTCTTCGTAGGATTTTCCAGTAAGTAATCTATATGATACTTTTCAGTACGAATAAAGATTATGACAACATTCGTTGCCTTTTTTTTATAACTTTCAGCTTCGATCATAAATACCCTAGATACACCATTACGAACAAAAATAACTCCAAAAAGCGTTCGATGCTTAGTTCATATGTGGTGAGTGTTGTTAAACACGCAAAACGCTGTTAGTTACATTACTCTTTCATTTTCAATGCAAGCAGTGTGGTAATTAATGGTAACTTGGGTATGGGAACATTTTTTTTTATTTTTTTTTATATTTTTTCAAGTACTTACCTTTTACTATTTTAAGTAACTAATTTGAATATTTCGTTAATCTAGCCGGTAGTTAATTTTTTATTGATTTTTAAATATTGCGAACTCATGACGTCATAAATTCACTTGTGTTCCGATTCGTGGTAAATTAACTATGAGGAGAAAATTACTGATTTACTGCACTTTCGACTGAAACAGAGCTCGCCGTTCATCATGTACAATCTCACGAGAATGTGAGAAGTAGACTTCAGATACAATTAATTTTGCCAAGTTCTGAAACCAAGCCCTACCTGAAAGGGTTGGGATAATAGCGAATGGCTATTTTACGTCCTACCTACCCGTCTGGGCAATGGGCGTTAATTAATGTAAGTACGTATTATTAAAAATAACTTTGTGGAAAAATATACTTCACCTGGGGGAATTTTAAATCTGCTATCTGGAAACACCATTAATACCATGCAGTAGAACCACCTAGCTAAAAGTCTCATGTATGATACAGATCGCGTCATTTGATTGGTTGATGGATAGATTATCAACCAATCACCTGAAAGGACGTTTATACGACCCAATAGGTTTCAATTGTGAGATGTCAATATGATTACCGTCAAGAGTCCAATAAGAACCTTAATGTACTCTTTACGGACGTTGGCAAACTGGGGTCATTCATTTGACCCCAGTTTGCCAACGTATTTAACTAAAAATATTCTAAATCCTTTCCTTTTAAAAATGTTAAATATTTAAATAAGGTATAAAATACAAACACCTCGAAATGGTTTTCGCACATGTTTTATTTTTGTTCCCCTAACCAATGGGCACTTGCGGTCTACGCAATGAGTCGTTTGCACGAACGATCCCTTGCGCCAAAACGGACTGATCTTTTGGGAAACAGAGGGGTTTAAGTTTCGAATTTTGACACTCACGTCGCGAGTATTTGAGTGCAAAAATTTGTGTTTTAGCACTCTTATTCCGAGACACTTTCTAGGCGTTCATGAAGTATCTTGGGTATAATATGATCGAAGTCTTTCAGAGATATTTATTGATAGATAATATGAAATCCAAATAAAGAAAGAGTTAATTGTATCCTAACGTACTATGGTAAAGTAAATTAATACATAGTTCGACGAACTGATGGCTGTTCGTTCGTTCAACAAAATTCTAGAATGAAGATCATGCATCAATCATTTTGAGGGCTAACGCAGCACGTGGGCCTCCAAACTGGACGAAAAATTTCAGTGGATAGTGTGGACACAGCCGGCCTTGAATGGGCTTCCCTGAAGCGACCGCGAATTTGCCTGATTTAGTAGCTTTTATTTACCAAGATCATAATGTTACATAAATCATAGTTTGCAATGAAAGAACGCTGAATAGGAAAATAAGTAAGTACCAATTTTTTGCTAAGAAGCAAGTACTAGGGCAAGATTATGATTATTTACGATCAGGCTAATTGGGTATAAAAAACTACTGGGGCCTTCTAACAATCCCCTATAACTTGTCAACTTTATTCGCTAAACAACAGAAAATATTTTGTAAATGTCTTAGAATAATAACGTATAGAAGGATAGCCTTCATACAACCGCCCCGTCGAAAATGAAGCACTAATACGATCCACACATGCGTGTTTGACATTGAAGATTGCGGAGCTGTAATAAACACTGCAAATAAGCGGTCCGTTTGGAGCCATTTAAGGCTCCAATTAAGGTGCTTCAAAACGGGCGCGAACGAACTCTGTTTCTATATGTAATTATTCTAAGGTAAATGTTTTATCTATGCCTAAACCGAGCGTAGCGAGCAATTTCGTAATATGACTCTCTTTAAGGAATGAAAGTAGACAAGTTATAATCTTTGTAATATTTTAAAGAGGAAAGATTTAATTGTTTGTTTGTATTGAATAGGCTCCGAAACTACTGGACCGATTTGAAAAATTCTTTCGCTAATATGAAGCTACATTATCAGGGAGAGACATAGGCTGTATTTTTATTTTTATGACTGTACAAAACATTCAGTGAAAAATAATAGTATATGTAAATCAAGTCGGGAAAACGCGGGCGAGATGTGCTGCTTTACCGACGCCGCGACGTGCAATTACTTTTGACAGATCGAAGTCTGTCGAGGCAGCTAGTAACTTATAGGGAATTGTAATTAGGCCCCTGGAAATGAAGTTAAACAATACCTATATAAGGTATAGACATTTGGAAGTTATTAGCAGAGCCATAACCTATGCTGTAGGTAGTTGCATACATACTTACATATGAACAAATTATAAACGAGACAAAAACTAAAGCCAGTTGAGATAAACTAACCTTGCAGGAAGAAAAAAGCGTTAAGATCTGACAGCTGGGCTGACTCCAACGTATCTTATGAGAAAGAGGACTCACCTCGGCGATCACAAGAGGCCGAAACTGAGAGCAACGTCAAATCGAGAAATGATGGCAGCCATTTTGAAGGGAAACGGCAAGAAACAGACAAGAGGAAGTTGAGCAGGTACCTTCATTTTTATTGTTCAAAAACATAACATACTATCACGACTATATCCCATACGGGGTAGTCAGAGGCAAGTGACTGTTGCCGTCTTGGTGAACAGAAACAAGTGGCAAAGCCAAGTTCAAGCTAACAGAACTGGCGAGCAGCACCGTGTGTATTATACACACGAACCATTTGGAGCCTCTTTTGACCCCCTCCACAACTATTAACACGTAAACATGTCAAATTTGGCTTGAAAATATCGACATTCTGCAATATTATCGATAGTTGATATTATCGACACGCATCCGATCATACGTATCGAAACTATCGATAGTGTTTGTACTGGTACTATCGATAGTATCGCTCCTATTGATCTATAGCAATATTATTACTTATTTTTATCAATCGACAGTAGCGTCACGGGTCGATTGTTTCGATTGGACTATTGATAACTGATTTTCGAGGTCACGATAATATCACGATACTATCGATAGACTATCGCTATCGTGACAACACTAGTGGGCACACGAAAACTCTATATTACGTACGTAACGTAATCGTCTCAAATAAGTAACTTTTACTACGTATTTTGTACAGTCAGTCAGACAATAGAATTACTTACTAGTGGGTACCTTACACCGAATTATTCTGATCCAATGCCTCCCGGTGGAAGCTGCTTATTCCATCCGATGATGAATAATTACCAAGGTACTAATAATTTCTGTATAAAAAGTAATGAAATCCCAACAAAACATAAATATGAAATGAGAGCAAAGTTCGATTTTATGATTTAAAGGGTGTAAAAAGACCCTTAACAAAACCGGCTTCTACGCACTCAGACCATTAAATCAAGTCACAGGAAAAAAAATATTGATGGTAACCGATTTTTTTTTAGGTGTCAATTTTGAACCTAAAAATGGACTACGCAATGTAACGCGTGCAACAGACCGCGCCTGCGCTTAAAATTATGCGTGACTGTTACGCTTAATCGAGCGGCGCGCACGATCTTGCAAGTTGAACGTTTTGAAGCAATGTTTTTTTAGGAAATACTTGAAATTGTGCTGATGTTTCTTAGGGCAAAAATTAAGTTATTATGATTAGAGTTTGTTTTTATCAAAATCTTGAGATTTTTTTTTGACTTTGAGATTCAATAACTTGGTAACTATTGAGTTCCCAGGTATGCTTTAAAAATAAAAAATGGTCCTGATGATGTGCAGAATACGTAGGTCTCGGCTTCGTTAAGGGTTTTTTTACACCCTTTATACATATACAGGGTGGCCGGGGAGTTGACGTTCAAGCGTAAAATTTAGATACTTTATGAAAAGGAGTATCCAAATCACCCCCATGTATGTTCTACGATTTTGCGTAGTTTTCGAGTTATAATATTTTTAATGATTTTTTTCGTAATTTTCACCTAACATCGGTTTTAGATTTTTTTCTCATTCCGTTGGACGTTTCTAGTTCAGTTTTTAGTGATAACTGACTAACATAGTCTAACCTAGCACCCTAAAACTTATGGTTTATCTAGGCATTGCAGAATTTACTTAGAATTTGTGCGAAAGTTCAAAATTACGATTTGAGCTCAGAACACACAAATTTTCAAAGTATCAAAAAAAAATTGAAATGGGGGGATTTTGAGTTCAAAGTGCTTTTAGAAACTTCCTGAGATATTAAACTTTATAACAAGGCCAAAAGAAGATAGGGTTAATGGTGGTTTATTTTCTGTAACTAACCTTCAAAGTAAATTAAGGCATTTTCAAAGGAAAAAAAAATTTATTCAAATCTTTGACTTTCTATGAGTTATGATGGACTTGAGTAAAACGCAGTTAATTGTTAACAAAATACATTAATTTAAAGCAAATTCTTCAAAATTTTGCCCTCACACAGAAATACACAATCTACATCTGCGCAAAAAATTATGTTTTAGGTACCTAAAAGCTTCACGGTTATTTTTCACAGTGGTTTCAGCTTCGCGAATTTTTGCTCTCAGTTCTTCTTCACTCGAAGCTTCTCTGGCGTACGCAATTTATTTAAAGTAGCCCCAGATAAAAAAATCAATAGGGTTGTTGTCAGGCGAGCGTGGTGGCAATTGGCCCTCGTCGTCATATCCACCTGTTGGGGTAGGTCTGGTCTAAATGGCGACGCACTTGTGTTGCGTAATGACATGGCGCCCCGTCGTTCTGGAACACCATCGTTCTTCTTAATTCAGGATTTACATCTTCCAATAATATGGGTAGATTGTCTTCTAAAAAACTTTTGTATGTGTCGCCGTCTAATCTCGATGACAGTTCAAATGGGCCTATTAATTCGCCATTCAAGACACCAGACCACATGTTCACGCTAAAACCATGTTGAAATGTTGATGGTCTGGCGGCATGTGGATTTTCAACGGCCCAAATGTGAAAATTGTGGATATTGAAAACCCCAGTTCGCTCAAATCTTGACTCGTCGGTCCACAAGATTTTATTAAAGTATGCGGGATCTTCTTCCTCTTTCTGCAACATAGTTCTACAGAACTCGACTCTCAATTGATAATCTGAAGGCTGCAACGCTTGTACTTTTTGTATGTGGTAGGCGTGAAATGATTCCTCACGCAAAATATCCTGTATTGAAGATCTTGGTATGTCAAGGTTACGAGCTAATGCTCTCGTACTTGTAGTTCTATTGCGTTGCACTTCCTCCAGTACGATTTCCCTGCGTTCCTGATCAACCCTCTGAATGCCTTCACCGCCACGTTGGCCAGGAATGCGGCCTGCCATTAACGTATTGTGAGTATTAATGAACACACGATAGTCAGTGTAATGATCAGGCTGAGCTCCGCCTCGGCGTTGAAGTTGATCCCTGTAGAGTCTTGCTGCTTCACGACCGTTGCCTTGAGCAACGCCGTAGAAATAATGCATTTCTGCTTATTCACTCAGAGTGTAGGGCATCACTAACACTTCCAAGTAACTACAGTCCAAATTGTTAGGCACAACGGAATCCAGTAACAAGCAGGGGTCAAACAAGTGAGCAGCGGCGGTATCAGTAGGCAAATAGTGGTAAAGAAAAAACGGCAGAACAAGACGAGTAGTAGTAAACACAGGATGAGTAGTTGAGTACGACTGAGGGACGGAACGCAGGTGTACTCATTGTTAGCGACAACGTCTCACTCAAACCTGTTTCTAATGTTACTGTACTACAGACACAAACTAGAGAGAGTGAGATAGACGATGACGACCGACTTGGTGTAATGGTTAAGAAGTTGGCTACTACACCAGAGGTCGCGGGTTCGATCCCCGCACAGTACAAACATTTGTGTGCATGAACATGTCTGTTTGAACTGGTCTGCGTGTCTCCTAGTATAATATGTATGTATTTACAAAAGAAAATGTATTTAAGTATGTTTATCCGTTGTCTAGTATCCCATAACACAAGCTTTAATTAGCTTACTTTGGGGCTAGATGGCGCTGTGTGGAATAATGTCCAGGGATATTTATTTATTTATTTATTTATAGCAATTTTTTTTACCTGAACCTTTTTTTCATGGTTAAAATCAGAACAATGAAATCATACCTGTGTTTCTAATTAAATGTATGCATCTTGAAAATCGAAGAATTGGAATTTAGGTCACTATCAACTGTGTTTTACTCAAATCCATCATAACTGAGAGGAAGGCATAGATTTTAATAAAAGATAAAAAATATTTTTTTCCTTGAAAAATGCCTTAATTTACTTTGAAGGTCAGTTTCAGTTACAGTAAAAAAACTCAAATCCCCCCATTTACATTTTTTTTGATACTTTGAAAATTTGTGTGTACTGAGCTCAAATCGTATAATTGAACTTTCGAACGAATTCTAAGTAAATTCTGCAATGCCTAGATAAACCATAAGTTTTAGGGTGCTAGGTTAGACTATGTTAGCCAGTTATCATAAAAAAACTGAACCAGAAACGTCCAACAGAATGAGAAAAAGATCGAAATCTGATGTTAGGTGAAAATTACGAAAAAAAATCATTAAAAAATTATAACTCGAAAACTACGCAAAATCGTAGAACATACATGGGGGTGATTTAGATACTCCTCATCATAAAGTATCTAAATTGTACGCTTGAACGTCAACTCCCCGGCCACCCTGTATATGCCTTTGTTGTTGACTTGAACGACAAAAGATGTGAGATCTATATGGGTGCCAAGTTCAGTGCTCAGTAGGATAATATATTGAAGCCTAAGGTCTGACTCGGCTAGTTTTCTTAGACGAATTAAACCTATTATAGCCTACGCAAGTTCTAAAGCTGAAGTTCTTATTTTATTCTTCCGAAAATTTGGCTTGCTGGTAGAAACTAGCCATAGAACATAGAGCTCTCTTATGACTGTTTTAGTAGGTACTTAATAGTAGTTCGTATATGAGAACTATCCAAGTCAGACCTTACTTCTTTATTAAGTAATCTGTGCTTAGGCTTCAATATATGTATTATCCTACTGACCATTGAACTCGACACCCATTTAGATCTCACTTCTTTTGTCGTTTTTTTTTATACCACGTCGGTGACAATCAAGCATGCGGACCACCTGATGGTAAACGGTTACCGCAGCCTATGGACACGTGCAACACAACAACACAATAACAGTCAACACGTTCAAGTCAACAACAAAGGCATAATCTTAGAATAATAACGTATAGAAGGATAGTCTTCATACAACCGCCCTGTCAAAACTGAAGGACTAATTCGATCCACACATGCGTGACTATTACTTGCTTACGCGTTTTGACATTGAACATTGCGGAGCTGTAATGAAGATTGCAAAGTGGTCCGTTTGGAGCCATTTATGGCTTCAATTAAGGTGCTTCAAAATGGGCGCGCGGACTTGGTTTCTTTAAGTAATTATTCTAAGATCTTAATATTGAACTTGGCTCTCATTTTACATTTATGTTTTTGTTGGGATTATGGTCTTACGCCATATTACCCCATGTCCACAGACTAACTAGGGAACACGTCGGTCGGACAGTCTTAACAAACCATAATAAATAATAACAATCTACATAGAAACTTCCATGAAAATGGCGGTAACTATTAAAAAAATCAATTCGCTTGGTAGACGCTTGTGTTTTCTCCATACCGTCCCCTAAAGTGGTTGAAAGCAAAGAATCAGGTTTTTCGTCGGTAGGAGTCCGACATAACCCCGTTGTTGCCCCGAATAGCGTGGTATCCACGAAGATTTTCTTAACTGAAAAAAAAGGTAGACGCTTGTATAACCAAAAATGATGCGCCCCATACTACCTTTTTTGCGTTCATATTAGTTTTCTTTAAATGAAGCATAATACTCCTCAATTGTAGCGATGACTTGATTTCAATGTCCCAGCAATGGGACAGCGACACCATATATGTCTGCGTGAATGTGGTGGAGGTGCGCGTCATTTCAGAATAAACAAGCTCTACAACTGTATCATTAAGGTACAGCAGCACCTTATCCTACTACTGCTGGGCAAAGTGTCCCCATATTGCTCTTCTTGTCCTCACAGAATATATTAAAAATATCCTAGATCCTTTGCCTTTAAATATTTAGAGAGGGATAAAATACAAATACATTGAAATGGGTTTCGATTGAGGACATGTATAGTTAGAGAACAGGATTTTCTGAATGCAATAATCTGCCACCATTAGAATTGCAATAAGCATTTAAATCCTGAAAATATCCTTGATAATTCATCTTCTTCAAATACTTTATGATCAGGTTACCCCGCCTTATGCACTCGGGAAACCGTCAAAAGCAAGATGGAGACGGTGTCAGACGCCCTGACATTGAAGAAGGCCGCGGTCCGAAGCCTAGGACAGTCCGACTTTCGAAGGAAAATGTGGAGTTCTACTCCGAGAGAAAGTGGCCTGATGGCGTCATCAGATATATTCTTGAGGCCGACCCAGAATGTAAGTCATGTTTATAGATAAGTACCGGGTGATTTTTTATTGTTAGGAACTGACTTACTGAAATAGAAACATGGTATACCTTCCTACAAGTTTTATAAAGAATTTGAAGTTAAAAAAAATAGCTACCCCGCAATGGGATACAAGGGGGATACCTACGCGACAAACCAGCGATTAGATAACTCGGAAATTCGGTTTACTATTGTCTAACAAAAAACGTATGACAAAAGATAATTTTACAAACAACGTTTGAAACACTAATCATTTGACAAACTTTCATTTCGCAAACATATTAAGTACTTTAAAAATGTTTTACTTAGGAAATATGTCAACTGTTAAAATATTATTTTAATAATGTTCATAAGACTAAATAATTCGTTTGCCAAATTGGTGATTTTACAAAGAGTTAGTAAATAAATTATTAGTTTGTAAAAATAACTATTTTCTAACCAATATTTATGCGAAGCCGTAAAAAAGGCGGTATTTTAGATAATTTTATTGAGGTACTATTGCCGTACTATTTTGTTTTATTGCACTGTCTTTTATATTAAATTGCATGGTTGCAATTTTCATCTTGGACGTAATAATTTTGTACTAATACAAATTCCATAGATACTTAATCATTTAAAAAAAAATACACACTGCCTAAACTAAGCGAAATAAGTAGCATTCGGCTCTAGCACTCACCGGCCGCTGCCGCGGCACGCTCGCTTCGCCCGCTTGGCTCGTGCGTTGTGGCCGCAGTTCCAACCTAACCTAACCAGCCATTGTTTCAGTTGACCCTACACATATTTTATGATTTCGTGCTTAAAGTAAAATATCCTATATGTGTACTTAAATATGTCATTTTTATATTTTCACACTGCCTTAACTAAGCGAAATATGTAGAATTCGGTTCTGGCACTCGCCGGCCGCTGACGCGGCACACTCGCTTCGCTCGCTCCGCTCGTGCGTTGTGGTCGCAGTTCTAACCTAACCTAACCAGCCATTGTTTCAGTTTGAAAATTTGTTATGCGTTTTTTGTCAAATGATTGGACACCACCTTCTTTTGTGTAAGAAAGATAGTGGTATTAGCGTAGATTTTGGTAAGCAAAATAATTACCAAGCAATGCATTTTGTCAAATGTTATCTATGCTTTACGTTGTTTTGCCAACTAACATGTTTAAAAAATAATCAATTTGTGAAATAATGTTTTAGCATAATGATTTTTTTTAAGGAAATATGATGTCTAATGAGTAGTTTATCAAACAATAGTTTGTAAAATTATAAATTTAACAAGCATAATTTTTTCAAATGCTATTTTTAAAATGAAAATTTGTTATTTGTTTTTTGTCAAATGTTAGGACTCCCAGAAATTCATACCTAGAGACTCATGCTAACATAAAAGGGTGATAGATATTTTATGAGACCGCATGTCAAGTGAAGTTATTGGTTGACGAAAAAAAAACAACCCATGAGTCATGACTTCACCATAAACTAAAGTTCCAAAAACTGGTGAAAGAAAGACTACCTTATTTTGGTCGGTTCTGAATTCGTGTCGTTCTGCGACTCAATGTTTGCAACTGGCCATTGCAATGCAACCATTCTAGACGATTTGGAAGATGTCCGCCGCCGACTTGAAGAGGTGAACAGCATTCTCAAAAGACGAACCTGCGCCCGCCTTGAAGAAATAACGCAAGATGAGACGGAGCAGTTCGAGGACTACCTCGTGGTGGATACGGGGCCTGATTTCGTCACTGGCAGAGTGGGAGGAAAGCAGGCAAGTAGATTAGAAGATAGATTTTTATTAAAAAAAGGGACTGCCTGAGCGATCACGATTATTGTAGCTACTGGATTTGGACAACTGAATCTTACAGATTCATATGCAGATTTCATTTTATTTTAAATACTTCTTGCAATCAATTATGGGATTATTAGGTTTATTTATCTTATGGCATAATTGGGTCTTAGGCTCCATCGACGGATTATAATAATTTTCCAATATTTTAGAAAAATACATTAAAAAAGGGCAATATATAAAGTTTTAGTTTGATAACTTAAGTACAATTTATGTTATGGCCTTTCCACTTTACTTGGGGGCCTTGCCTTGCTTTGCCTTTTTTACTTGCGTGGAAGAGCCCATTTTTTAAAAGTGCAAAATGAATTAAAATGAATATAACGACCAATCGATAATCTACACAATTAATAACAACTTTTGTTATGAAATCATTTTCATAAACGCAAAATTTAATGAAGCTGCCGAACAAATGTTTTGCAAAACACATAAAAATATATGTAATGTGACTTGTGTGAACTTAATTCTATTATTAGTATGGAGCGTTTTGAAAATATATGATTTTTAAAACTGCAATATCTCGGGGAGTTTTAATGTCATCGGAATATTTTTTTACCAATGTTTATATTTTTGAGAGCTCTTTTGATAATACATCAAAAAAATTAAGCCAAATACCTTAGAATAATTAATCTAAGCCAAATACCCAAAACTTAGTTTTGTCGCGTCGCGCCTCAATTATTTTAGAGCGGATGATAGTAAATTCGGACCGAGGTCCGCTCTGACACAACACCGGAGGCTAGCAATAATAGCGTGGGCGGTCACACGCGAGATCGATGCGAATCAGAGAAGAAAGTTCGGTGTGTTGTTTTGTGTTTAGTGCATGCATAGTATTTTGTAGTGTGCTTGTTTTGTTGTTGTGTTTTGTAGTTTCCTTCCTAACCCTGAAATCCTCGCCCATCTATCGGTTACATTTGTACATACTCAGCCATCCCTCGCCATTCGCCATGGATCCCGATCGCAGGTTTTGCTTTTTTTTTTTATAGAAATATCGTAATCTGTGGTTTTTGTCCTCTATCATATCTAATCTGTGCATCAGTTTTTCTTGTCAAAAAAACTCCAATGTCATGTCAGTAGGCGCAAGTTATTTGTTTTGTTTTGTTTTTGATAAATTCCCTTGCAGAAAAGCGTTTCAAATATTTAATAAAGTTGTTATTAACGAAATATTTTTTATAAGAGACCAGCAACTTTGTTCGTGTTTGCGAACTTTTCGCTTTTCATTTCATCACGGCAATATGCTCCTAATCTGAAAATAATGCGGTGTTATAGTTGCGGCATTTTTTTTTTAAATAAATAAATATGCGCCAGACAACACACCTCTTGTAATGGTCTCGAAGTAGGGATTAATATCCCTGTGTTACGAGGTACCACACAAGGAAATAAGCCAGGGGCGTCTCCCAGCACACCCAGACCCGAGTCAATTCAGAAAAGATCGTTTCCTGAATTGACCCGACCGGGAATCGAACCCGGGACACTACGAAAATCGAGGCGAGAAACCGTGCTACAGCGCACTGCGCCAATCGTGTCGTCATTGCACTCAGATATAATAAGCCTAAATATGCTTTGTGATCTCTACCGGCTCATTTACAAGGAAAGCTAGCAGGATGGTTGTCCATAGAGGTAAGTAACAGATTTTTAAAATATTTTTGCTGACGAACAAAAGGTTATCTTCGCCGGCCGGCTAGCATGATTTGTTGGGGGGGGTTGGACGCAGGGTTGCCAACTCTGCACCACGGGTGGGTGCTGAATGATACCTCTAAAAGTGCTAGATTGCTATGAATTTCCAAGTATAGTGCTAAACATGTGAACTATAATAATAAATCACCGAATATTTTTTATTTTATTATTAATAAATAAAAACAAGACTGAGATAAGTACATAAAAATCATCTTTGAATCATAGTTTTCCTATCATCTTCCCTGCACTGCTGTTGTTTGGATGGCTCTGGCTCACTTACACTTAGCAATATCCAGCTTGAGCTGACCTTTTTAATTTAAATTAGTATGGAAGATAGCTGGCTATTTAGGTGCTAGATTAGGAAATTTCATTGCTGGAGATGAAAATAGTTCCACATCTAGCACTGAAAGTGCTGAGTTGGCAACCCTGGTGAATGAGCATGATGTATAGATTACGCATCAGTTTTGTAGTTTTTTTTTTATTTTTTATTTTTTTACTTTAACATTAATGGGTTTTTGCAATGAAAAATCGATGATAATTGCATGTCATTGTGGTCATGAGCAGACTCTTGGAGGAAATGTCAAGCTAAAATAGGTAAAGCCAAATTTTTATTTGTGGTCACATGAACATATTCCCAGATATTTATTGAGCTGAGTGAGACGAAGTCGAGCGAAAGCTCCTGATACCAGACTCGATGTTTTTCGGTTGTCACGCTTCTCCTCCTAAACTATCCAACCGATTTTGACAAAATTTTGCACAAACCCCAAGGTTATCATCCATGAGGATGGTTTAGAAAAAATAAAAACTTAAAAATATTATACCATGGAGGAATAATCACCGAAAATAAAATTAGAAAATTTATTTTTCAATAATCGTCCACACCACAAACACAATTTTGGCGCTAAAAAATTCAGCTTGACCATACGCAAATATATAAAAAAACTGATTAAAAATCGGACATACCATGGAGGAATAATCACCGAAAATAAAATTAAAAACTTGATTTTTCAAAAATGATTGTTACCACATTTTGGCGCTTCTTTAATTGCAATAAACATGTTCACTCAGCTCAATATTGCAAGAGTACTGCCTTTCATACCTAGTTATATTCATTTATTTACTTGTTTTAGTTACCAAAAGATGGCCTGATTTGTATAGACTGTAATGAACTCCTCAAATCGGAAACCACTACGAAAAGGCCATACATACTGTTACATACTGTTGTGTTGTACAACACAACAGTATGTCACGGATGCAGACAGTCTCTAGAGATTGTGAGACATCACAAGTTTAGGGCTCCTGATATATTAGATGCCTCGAAAACCCTTCCCCTGAATGTAATGGTTTACTACTTTGTTATTTGCGTGTGTGAATAATTAACAAAACCATCAGATTTATTTATTTCTCGTGGTTAAATTTTAAAGCAAACACATTTGTTTTATAATCCTCCAGTAAGTATACCAGATTATAGGTAGCAAAGTTATTTAAAACTCAGTAATGGTCAGATTTTTGACATTCTTTATCTCGTTTCGCTGACCATAACATCATTATAAAAGCCAATATTCTAATACCTCCTTTTTTCAAGACTTACCAATCAACCTTTGTTATCGTTGTTGGTCCCATTATATGTGGCCAATACGCCCAAATGCTACAAAAAACCAAGATACCCAAGAAAAACCCTATAAAAAAACATACGCAATAATTTCAAAGAAGAAAGATCAAGCAAGGCAAGATCAAAAAAAGAAAAATCCAAAAATACACAAGAAAACAAAAAGTAAACCTAAAAAGGCATCAAAAAATAATTCAACAGAGACGTTACAGACATTACCGTTGAGAGCGTTGGTAATAAATGAACCAGAACTATCTGAAATTGTCTTGCCCAATTATAAACGTGGCTCGAGTACTTCAAAACATTGTATATTCACAAGATGTCTGCTACCGGCCCATTGTCATATTCCAACTTCAATAAGACAGCATCTATTAAATACCTGTCATTTTTACATACTAGAAAGTTGTCAATCTTGTGAGTATCACTCAAAAACAGCAGAATGTCGTCTTTTAGTGCCCAACATGTAGAAGATATAATTGGACTTTTGAAGCCTAACCAATGTTCGTATAAGAGAAGGTGAATTAATATTTGTATTACTACAATTTTGTAATTTTTAATATTTACTCATTAAGTACTTGCTTAATAACAAATTAAAAGATATGCTGTGATTAAATGGACAATTAGAAAGATAAAAAATAATTTAGACTTATAAAAATAATTTGAATAATTACCTACGCATAGAAGGCGAGTCGGGGCACCGTTTTTGAAGCCACTAAAAACAAGGCCAACAGGTCTTGATCTGAACTTACCGATGTTAATGTCTCGAGGTAAGTAAATGGTTGCAACAACATAACATAACATAACGTATTCATACAATTGTGTAAAGAATTAGAAAATAGAATTTAAAAAAAAAAAATTAAATGTCGCGCCTTTTCGTATGGAAATATCCTTCTAGGTGTAATTATTCTAAGAATTTAGATTGATTCAACCTATGGGAAAGTGAAGCGATTTCGATCCCCACTCGATGCTTTGGCCAAATTGTAAATATGGTAACAACACACAGGGCGACCTATTAACGTGTTCCAAAATTATTTTTCAACTAGGCTGTGGGACCATTGTACTATCGTTTTCTCGGTAACTATTGAATAGGCCACCCTGTATGCAGTAGTTATTGTCAAAATAATATTTGTACTTTGTTTATAATTGTATAGTCCTAAGTATTCTAAGCTAACGCTGGATTTAGTGCTATACGGACGGTCCGTACGGAGCTATCGTATAGAAAATCAACTATTTCCACTAAATGAACACGGCCCGTGGACCGTCCGTCCATTCGGAGGAAAACCATCCGTCGAGTGCGTCCGTAACGTCCGTATCAGGGGGCCTACTCGCTAACGAAATGTTCGTAGTTTTGATCAAACTAATGTCTCAAAAAAACCCACAAAAACAATATTTCTTGAAAATTTATTTCTGTATGGTGAATATCATAATAAAAAGAACAACAATACATACATGATGCATGTTAAAATCATCTTCGGTTTTAAACTAATTAAGACCATCTTAGTTTGCCCGAAACTGCGGACATTGTGATAGTATGTAGGTACCCAGGGGGCCTTCTCGCTAGTGAAATGTCAGTAGTTTCGGTTAAAGTAATGTGTCAAAAACTCTACAATGAAATGATGCTTAAATATTTATTTGTGTATGGTGTATAACATATTGAAGAGTACAAAAATACATGATGATTGATAAAATCATCTCCGTTTTTATACTAATTAAGACCATGTTAGTTTTACCGAAACTACGGACCCGGGGTTAGTGAGTAGGCACCCTGGACGCGCTATATTTTTATTTTCTGCGCTTTACTTGTCCGAGCCGTACGATAAGGCCCGGTTACACTTTGATTAGTGCGAGTGCAGGTGATTAGTGCAGGTGCTTAGTGATTATGAGAAAACACGTGTAGACACGTGACACACGATAAGTATCAAATCAAATCAAATCGAATCAAATCAAATATTTTTTATTGCCAAGTTATAAGTTTGTATATTACAGGTGTTGTGAGTGATATTGTTTAAAGTTACATTATAACAAGCCGTTCAGGCGTACAATATACATTTTTAATAAACTAAAATTCCAACTTAAATCCTTTTCTTACTTATCCTACATACTATAGCCCATAATGACAGCCAGGTATCATTGTTCTATCCTAATTTTGTCTTCAAAGTACTCATGCAAAGAATAATAACACTTGCCAATGAGTATTTGGAACAATGTTTTTTTAAATATTTGTAATGACATTTCTTTTAAATAATCAGGGAGGTGGTTAAAAATGTTTGGTCCTATGTTATATATACTTTTTGAAAGTATCCTGCGTCGTGAAGTGATTAGAAGCGTGTTCTATTCAATCGCTGTCCACACGTGTTTGCTCCTAACACTAAGCACCTACACTAATCACCTTCACTAACTACTAAGCAAAGTGTAAACAGGCCTTTAGTCTGTGGAGCACTAAACGGTTGACCGACCAAATGCTCCGTAACGGGCGGTCCGTACGGGCATAGTAAAAGTATAGATTCACTAAATCCAGTCTAATCTAGGTATCACCTACCTAAATAAACCTAAATAAGTTTAAAGAAATCAACTGTAAGCAGCCAATCGTTGAAAGTTATCGACCGCTTCGATTATTTTATTTTATTTTCAATTGATTTTTTAAGTATGGGTAGTTTTTATCTAATTTAGTTTATGACGATTTAAGGCCTTTGGCTTTTAACATATAAAAATATTGATTGCTACCGCTAAGCAGATCATTTACTTATTTAAAACAAATTTACCGAATCGGTCGATAACTTCGTCGTGAATCGGGGGCTTGTCTCAAGCAAGATAGACTGGCATTGCATATTACGGGGCAGAGAGACCCTTCGCCAGTGGTGGGATCATAACTGCTTATTAAGATTTAAAAATGTAATTAAGAACGCTATGGCAAAATGATAATATTGAAAAGTTTAAAAATGTGACGAGTAGTGCTAGGCGTAGTGCGCTGTAACATGGTTTTTCGCCTTGACTTGCGTGGTGTCCCGGGTTTGATCCCCTCGACACTTCGTAACACGGATAATTTTATTCTTACTTCGAGACCACAAAGTAAGTAGTGTGTGTGTTTTATTAGACGTTCGGCCGGAGTAGGTACTATTACATAATCTGTGGTTCGGCCTAAACCTATGACATGAGATCTTTTGAGTTTTTGTAGCTTGTTTTTCTCAGATCCGGAAAAGTACTTAGTTATTGCAGGTTTTCCGGAACCGAGGTTTGTGATTCACTAACCCTGTATGAACTCAATCAGCCATCATTAACTTTACTGTAAAAAAACGAAACGTCAGATGGCAACGATTGGCTTAGTACGCTGAAACACGGATTTTCGTCCTAAGTTACGCAGTATCCCGGGTACGAACGAGTCCTGGTCGGCTCATTATTCAGATATTTTTTGTATACCTACTTTGTCGTAATTTTCGTGTTATTTTGAGAACCCCGTACCTAGGAGTGTGGTCTCTCCGGTGATGTAAAACACTCTTTGCAAACCAAAGCAACCCTGTTAACGATAGGCACCACCACAAATAAAGTCAAAATTTAAAACGATAAGTGTAGTGTGGGCTTCTGAGTGTTCCGTTCACCGTGACACTGACGGCAATCTTCTGGAGGCAAGTTTAGTATACAACCGCGAGAGTATGTTTAGAGGGGTATGTTTTTGATAAGATCCTGGTTCAAGTGTAGTATGGTGTGCATGTGTTGAAAATGGTATGGCATGGTAACGCTCTGCAGCTGAGTGGTTTCAGAGCTCGTGACGGGTTCAAATCCCGGATCGGGTTAAGTGTATTTTGGGATGTTCCGGAACATAGCCTAGGTTTGTGATTATCACTAACCCGCATTTGGCGAAGGTGGTGTTTAGCTAGTACATACATATCAATTGTAGCGATAATTTTATTTCAAAATGATAGAGGGCTTTGCCCAGCAGTGGGACAACATGAACTTACCTACACAAAGTATTCCAAGACTTAATTGCATAATTAAAAGCCAATAATTCTATGATGATTTGCGTGTTTATTTATAATTTGATTATGATTTGAATTCTAAAAAGCTGGTTTAAGTAAGTCAAACTACACCACATCTCGAAAATACGAGAACATTCTCTTTATCAATAATTTATAAGCCCTTACTGTATGATCAATAACAAAACTGTTACTTAAACAACTTAAACAGCCGACGATTAACTGTACTCAAAAGAACCGGTTGATAAACAAATCAGTGAAATGAAATTATTTCAAAATTAATTCGAATCGATGCCAAACAAATTGAGGGCGTGCGACAAGGACAGCCTTAAAATTTCTTATGCGTGAAAAGAACGCGATGTTACGTCAGGGAGGAAACGAGAGAGTCGGCACGAAAACATCGGCCTGCAAAGGCCTCAAGTGCGTGAAGGACGGAAGATACACGTGGTTGCTTACGTCAAAAACTAAGGATGAATGACCTGGGTGGCTAGGCGTCAAAATTACCCTACAAATAGGGAAAATTAGGTAACATTATATTGTGATTAGTAAAGAGTCATATATTCCTAAGTTGTGGAACTCTGTTGCTCACGTCATTGAGAGTTTCCAAATAAACCCATTTAAAAAAGGAAACGAAGTTCTGATAAATGTTTAGTAAATTGCGTTACTGTACAAAAACCTATCGATAAAAATATTTTTATTGGGGAATATCTGTCAAGCTAATTATTTAATTGTACAAATAAAATGACAAAGGCAACAATGCAATGTCATTGATTGGCTTGCCATTTGTACATACTGGATAGGTCAGCCTATTAGTGCAATGGTCGCTACCATCCTGCTTTTAGCACCGGAGGTTGTGGGTTCGAGCCCCACCCATGATGAACATTAGTTGTTTGTTAATCTATTTAAGTATGTATTTAGCAGTATTTAAGTATGTTTAATCAGTCTCTGACACCCATACTCATAGTACCTACAAGCTCTGCTTAGTTGGTGATCTTGGTTTAATTTGTCCCAGATATTTTTATATTTCCCAGATATTTTTATAATTTAAGTGGAGGAATAAATAATAATATGGTCTCGAAGTAAGAATTATAAGTAGCCTATGTTACGAGGTACTAGACAAGGTTTTAGGTCTCCCAGCACACCTTATCCAAAATCACACAATCAGGGTAAATTTCTTAGGGAAAATATTTGTATCAACCTGGCCACCCAACTCTAGAAACTTCTACAGAGCCCGCGATCCGATTGGCTGGATCCTTCGTGCTCTAGAAGTTTCTCTCTTTCTATTGGCTGAGGGTATAAATACGGTTCGCTCCGCGCGACAAGCTTGTTTAGTTTTAAACTGACGACCGTGTGAAACGATGAAAGTGAGTTAAGTGTAGTTATAACTTAAAAGTGTATTATGGTGGCCATAGGCATAGACTTAGGGACGGCATATTCGTGTGTGGCAGTATGGCGCGATGGAACAGTGGAAGTGATTGCCAACGAGCAGGGAAACCGATCGACACCTTCATATGTGGCGTTCACAGCTACCGACCGTCTCATTGGCGAATCCGCGAAAAACCAGGCACCATCTAATCCGTGGAACACAGTTTTTGGCGCGAAAAGGTTGATTGGTCGACGATACGATGAAGTCGGTGTTCAAATGGACTTACGCCATTGGCCGTTCCACGTCATCAACGAGAATGGTAAGCCAAATATTGTAGTTAAACATAAAGGTGAGAAAAAACGGTTTGCACCAGAGGAGATTAGTAGTATGGTACTTTTTAGGATGAAGCAAGTCGCCGAAGCTTACTTAGGAGAAAAGGTGGATAAAGCAGTAATTGCTGTACCGGCTTATTTCAACGACGCGCAACGCCATGCTACCAGGACAGCAGGGACTATCGCAGGTCTGGACATCCTGAGAATCACCAATGAACCCACCGCTGCAGCTCTCGCGTACGGCGTGGACAGGAATTTGAAAGGAGAAAAGAACGTATTGATCTACGATCTAGGAGGAGGCACTTTCGACGTCTCTGTCCTGACTATCAAACGAGGCTCTATCTACGAAGTTAAAGCGACCGCAGGTAACACTAGACTCGGTGGAGAAGACTTCGATAATCGTCTAGTCGCGTATTTCGCTGAGGACTTCCGAAAGAAGTACCACACCGACGTCATGTCTAATGCCAAAGCGATAAGACGGCTGAAGACCGCTTCGGAAAAGGTTAAAATGTTTCTAACAGCAGCTAATGAAGCTACAATCGAAGTTCAGTCTCTTTGCGACAGCATTGATTACTATGGGCGGATATCGAGAGATTTCTTTGAAGAACTATGTTCTGATTTATTTCAAGACACATTGCAGCCGATCGAGCAAGCTTTAAAAGACGCTCGGATGACCAAAAAGGATATACAGGAAGTCATCCTGGTTGGAGGAAGTACTAGGATACCTAAAATTCAGAGTATGTTGAAGGAATTCTTTGATAACCGTCCATTAACAACTTCATTTAACCCGGATGAAGCTGTAGCCTTCGGTGCTGCTATACAAGCCGCCGTTTTAAGTGGGGCAAACCATGAAAAGATCAAAGACTTGCTTCTAGTTGACGTGGTGCCATTATCTTTAGGAGTTGAAACAGCTAGAGGTATAATGTACAAAGTGATAGAGCGCAATACTGCCATACCCTGTTCCAATACCAAAGATTTGACTACCCAAGACGACTACCAAAGAAGTATGACCATTGAAGTTTTTGAGGGGGAAAGGAGTTTGACTAAGGACAATAACTTGCTTGGTGTTTTTGATCTGAATGGTATACCTCCGGCTCCTAGAGGCGTTGCCAAAGTAGACGTAACCTTTGACGTAGATGCAAATGGAATTTTGAGCGTTACTGCTCAGGATAGGTGCACCGGTAAATCTGAGAGCATAGTGATAAGGAATGAGCATAGATTGAATCAGCAAGAAATCAGTAAGATGATTACTGATGCCAAAACATTCAGGGAGGATGATAAAGAAAAGAAACGCTGTCTAGAAGCTAGTAATCAATTAGAAAGTTACGTTCATAGTGTTAAACAAACTGTGGTGGAAAAGAAAGACAAATTAACAGAAGCAGAAAAAGATACAATGATGAACGAATGCCAGAACGCGGTAGCTTGGTTGGAGATGAATGGAGACTGTTTAAGAGAAGAGTACGAGAGGAAAATGACTGAGTTTATGAAGAAATGGGCTCCTATTATGCAGAAGTTCTACGACAGTAGTTGGCAGCATATCAGTAAGAGAAGACGGGGGGATAGCTAGAGATCGGAGATTGAAAATGAAATAGCTGTGATGGCAGAAGTGCTGGTAGAATAGTGCTAGAAGTCCTATACTACAAGTGCAGTTATCTTTAGAGTTGGCGACAATTTGATTCCGAAGCCATCAGCGGCAATCGTCTCCTAAACTGCGGTTGAACGCAGCCACAACCAGGCAGACCAATACAAGCCAGTAATGGTGCTTCGGCAGTAGTTTTGCGAGTTAGGAATTATACCTTAATAGGCAAATGTCTCATTGGCTTCATGACATCCATGGCACAAGTTATGCTTAGTTTTGGGACAATTTGTGCTCTTTTTGTTGGGTATAGAAAAAATTGAAAACTTGCAAAATTACAAGCACATTTTTGGCTGTTGTTAAGTGTTTCAAGCACTATTCTTGCTGTACTGGATTTGAATTTTTGGTAAAAACTTATTTTGATTGGTCACCAATCATCAGCTTAAGTCAAAATATGTTTTGTATTAATTCATTTGTTATGATTATGAGTCTGGCTGTTTAATAGAAGTTTATTCGCCTAGTGTAGTAAAACGGTGTGCCAAAAATAAACCCTAGAAATATTTTTCAAACCATTCGTTGTATTTTTGTAATTTCTTGTTTTTACTTTCACAGCAGAACATATATATATTGAAAGCAAAATTTAGGGTGGAATTTTGTGGCCTTTTTCTATTTAAATTTTGCTCTGCGATGATATCATTATATTTTAATTAAAAGGTATGTATATAACTAGTATAATATGTCTATCAAACCCAATAGCTAATTTATCTTTTTCTGTTTTACTTTATTATTGCTCTGCGAATTTATTTATATTTTGTAGGGCTTTAATATTTGTCGCACTGTTTTTCTAAGGCTGGGACATCTGGACAATTTTTAAGAGGGCAATTATAACTTTCGATTGCTAATTATAATCTCTAAGTAAGTTAAGCGAAATGAATGTTTACTTTGTAATTACCATAAAATAAGTAATTGTAGTGTTAATATCGATGATATTGGTGTAACAAATATTGCTGATTCGTGTGATAGTGGTGATATCTCAATAGAAGCTCTATTACTTATGAAGCATAGTATAAAGTTATGTGGATTTAATGTGCTAAAAAAGTCAATTACATAATGCAGAAATAAATAATTAGATATGTTTGTTGTTTTATTTGCACATGAGTTACGTAACAGATCGTTAAAAAATATATTAGTACGTAACTTAGTATCCCCTTATTCACGAAAATATAATCAGTATCGATCGAAAGCAAGAAAACTAGAAAACTCAAGCCCAAGATGTCGATATTGAAATGCAATTACATACAGCTACTTACAAAACCCTATTTTAATTGAATAATATTAGGACGTGAAACGCCCTGAGAACGCTTGTTGAGTTGAGCCTAACAATATTTTATAATCCTTCGTGCGTGGGGAATGGGGAAATCCTCATGGATACCTCGCCGCCCGGGGGAACGATGAGGTTATGTCGGACCACTACCGACTAAAACCCCCTGGTAATAATGTTCCTTACTAAAACCCCACGGTACTCAACCTCAACACTTCAGCGGCAGGGCGGGGTTCAAACTGAATGTGGACGCCCGCGGGCACGGGCTCGTGTCGTAGTGCTAGCGGTACGCTAAATTTACCTGCAAATTGTGTTAAAGGCTTAAAACTCGGAAGGATTGATTTTTAGGCCATACGAATCAATTTTACCCGTCGAAGCACGGCAAGAAATAAAAAAAGAGGAGGAGTTATGACGACATCTTTTTTTTGTATGGAATAAAAAAAAAAATCAGTGCTTAACATAGGCCTCCCGCATCGATTTTTGAAGCGACTGGGTGCAGGAGGTTTTCATCCACCGGAGTCCTACCTACCTTTACCAGTCCCCCGATTCAGAACGAAATAACTTCGTTCTGAATCGGGGGGCAGGTCGTCCGTCCACCGTCCGTACATCTCTAAAATGGGTCAAAATAATAGATTTACATCCATATTGCACTAAACACCAAGCGTTTACCTGAAGTACCCTTCTCTAAATTGGCAGTATTCTTTGTTCCGTGCCTTTGTGCCTCTTCTGGCAACAGCCGGCCGTTCCCCCGGGTAAAGATAATCCCTTGTCTGCCCCAACTCAATAAATCCTTTATACACCGAATTTTTGCATAGAGATACAGACGCTGTTCAGTCTTGCCGCAGCATTAATACGGTCACAAATCCTCAGCGAAAAGTAGCCTCCGAACGCGAGTTTTCTATCGCTGCAAAAATTCGCATGTAGGTTTTAAGGGCCATAACCACACTGCATTATATTTCTTTCTACCCTGTCCTCCTGCAGAACTTCGGCAACCTGGGGTCTGACTTAAGCTTTGGTCTCGCGATCGTAACGCACAATGCTGCGGTGTGCGGCATGCGGTGCCCGACACATATCGTATGCAACCGCTGACGCATACTGCGACGGAACAAAAGACCATCCTAAACGTTTTTCATACGACTATGTGTCCGGCACCGCATGCCGCACACCGCAGCATTGTGCGTTACGATCGCGAGACCAAAGCTTTAGTCTTAACTAAAATTTCGTCTGATTTGCACTAACGTCACTGATTTTTTTAACCTTACCGCTCCTGCGCACTAGCGGTAACCCGTGCAGGCGGCTTAGCGTTGTTGCGTTCTAAAGGCCTGCGCAGACCAAGGACTTTTGTCCACATAACTCAAAAAATCGAAATTAAAATGATACAATCTCTTTGATCTGATTCGTGAAAAAAATGTCGGTAGAGAACTTGCCACGGTTTCAACGCATAGTGTGCCATAATTTATTCTCTAGAAATTTAGTAAAGCGCATGTATGGAGGCAAAATATTCTACGCTCAACGCAGACTAAAGTCCAATGTGTGCGTTGCTGCTCATACACAAGTTAAGGTCTGCGCAGACGAGGGATTATCCGCGACGTACTTGTTTGTCCGTTAAAATAGATCCCTTACAAACCGTATCGAACAAAAAGCGGAAAAAAATTGAACTGACGAACTATGAGCAGCAACGAACTACGCAGACTTCAGTTCGCGTTGAGGATGGACCCAGTATTATCTCAACGTCATTTTTTTATTAAACTTCATGTAAATTACAACAACATAATCTCATAATATTTGCCTCCATAACGTGCGCTTCACTAAATTTCTGGACAACAGATCGCACACCATGAGTGTTGAGTCCGTTCTAGGTGCACGGCGGAATACTATTTCAATAAATTCAGTAGATCAAATGTACTCGTAAGTTGATATGACGCGTGTCACGCGTGCTATTGCGGACGTAAAGGGGTCGGAAGACAAGCAAAACGCGTTTAAAAGTATATTTTTTTTTATAGCAGAATGCAATTTGCGGAGCGGACTTTTTTCTTCGCCGCGGACACAATTCCGTCGTCTGCGAAGGCCTTTAGTAAAATTTTTATACGGGGGAGTCTTACTTTCATCCAGTCAGGTCTCTCGACGTCATCGGACTTATTGCACGGCGTACTTTCAGTACTCTATGTGTGAGTGTGGGTGTGTGTACTTTTAGGCCTTAAAAATAATATCTACTTGTTAATTACCCTTTCCTCCTGCAGAACTTCGGCAGCCTGGAGCTGTTCCGCGGTGGCCAGCATCGCCAGCATACCGCCATGGTCGTGATGGCGATGCTGGGGTTCTACTTCGAGCTGGCGAGACATGACCGGGACGAGTATGTGCGCGTGCATCTGAGGCACGTGAGGCCAGGTCTGTGAGGATTGGACTTCCTAAATGGGTTTGCGTTTGGCCTCAGTCTCGCCTGGGGCCCTATTACAATTGCTTACATCCAGTTAAGTTAAGTTTGCGAGCAATTTCGTCAGTAAACATGCAGCCTAGAAAATGAGGTGGTTTCAAGTGATCGCTGACTGACTAGGAGTGAAAGATTATATTACAAAAGCAGCCAGATCACAGCCCAACATTCTCGCGAGTTGATCCTGCAAGCGTGGTGTTTGATGTACCTACTATACCGCGTGCCCCACAGATCAGCGCAAACGTAGACACTTTTTGTTGCCGACATGGTACACCATCACAGGCACAGGGAACCCTAGGTGATGTGTCCTGTAGCGGTGATCAGACACAGTTCACGTATGCGCAGGGAGTGAATGATGTTATACTGGTTCTATAGAAATGAAGTATTCATCGGTAGCGGTAGCTTGTATCTGACCAAGACACAAAAGTGTCCACGCCCTGCCTAAGGCATCGCCTCTTCAGGTCACACTCCTCCCCTCGTAGCGTGGGTAGACAAGATATCTAAATGCCTATTTCTTTGTTACTCGTACATACCTTTTTTCCTCTCTTCTTTGGTATAATTCTCTAATTATATAGCTGTGCGAAGCGATCAGCCAATAATAATGCATTATTCTACGTCAAATAGCAATAATTGCTTATGAAATCGCGATTTTCTTCCAATCGAAGATAATGAATAGCCCAGCAGCCACCCTGTGGGACCCACATAGAACCCTATGCTTTTAAAATATAAATAAATATGCGCCAGACAACACACCTCTTGTAATGGTCTCGAAGTAGGGATTAATATCCCTGTGTTACGAGGTACCACACAAGGAAATAAGCCAGGGGCGTCTCCCATCACACCCAGACCCGAGTCAATTCAGAAAAGATCGTTTCCTGAATTGACCCGACCGGGAATCGAACCCGGGACACTACGGAAATCGAGGCGAAAAACCGTGCTACAGCGCACTACGCCAATCGTGTCGTCAGTGCTTATATATGCTTATAACTTATTGGTAGAGTTTGCCTACTTTGAAATGGCGCGGCAAACTACTTTTTTAGTTGACTTAGATTTGCAGAGTGTAATTTTGCGAACAAAGAACGCGTGCTCCTAGGCTCGAATCTAACCGGCTACTGTACTGTGGCATGTTCATATGTATTGCGTCCATATTAAAAATTCTTGCGTGAATGTGATGGGAGATGGGCGCGTCATTTTAGCTTAGACAAGCTCTAATACCGTTTTGTTTCCAGACAAGCTACACCACTTTGAGAAGATCAAATCGGACGCCACTTTCCCCCTGCCTTACGACTACAAGAGCGCGACGCACCCAGCCTGGCAGTTCTGGAGGCACCTGGGAAAATCTGGCATCTCCACTGTAGCCACCTTGAAGTCTAGAGTACTGGCATATTTTATAATACCTAGCATTATTTAGCCATTCTGCCTTTGGTGCCGTAGGACGTTGATGTGAGAGCATGTACCGATTCGCGTTACAGGCAAACACCACAGAAAAAAAGAAATAGATGACAATAGAGTACGTACTCGTAGGTACTTCGCGTGTAGAAGGAGTGTACGAACCTCTTTGGACATTTAAACAAATACCTAAGGTAGGTATACCTAGTTCGCGTCAAAAAATCCGAGTTCACTCTGAAGTTATTTCGCACATGCGCAACAGGTACCTATTTTTCATAGGATAAAATAGGATTTGGGACAACTACAGAGTGGACTAAAAGTTCGACAGGAACTTTACTTGCGGTAAATAGGACCCACCTTAATTTAAAACGAAATCGTTTCAATATTTTTGAAATTATTGCGTTTTACATTTTAGCACACCCATACACGGGCTAATTTAGAAAAGATCGTTTCCTAAATTGACCGGACCGGGATTCGAACCCGGGACACTACGAGAAACCGTGCTACAGCGCACTTAGCCAATCCTCTGTTATATTCGTTGTCAGTAGTTATCAGCTGTTTTGTCTATTACCTTGTTCCAGGATCCCGACGGCTCAATAATGAGATCCCTGGGCCAGCACGCAAGGCTTCTTTCCGACTTGGATTTAGTAAAAATAAACAGTGTCTATGGAACCAGATGCTTTCGCAACAGAAACACAAGAGACAGAAACTCAGGAAAGAAACGCCAAGACTGGGAAAATAATGGACGATCTGTTTGAATAAAATGAAAATATTTAAAAATTATGGTATTTTTATGTTTTCTACCGAGTCACTCACAATTTATCAGTTTTACCGAAAGCACTTTTTAGCGCGTTTGTGTCAGTTGGCGCGACGTCTTAATCGACGTCACCAACTCCGCCATCTTGCACTTACGGCACAGATTTATATTTTAAAGTAAGGGTATTTTGCTTCGGAAGTCAGCTGGCGTTGGTTGCACTCCTCATTCACTAAGGTTCTTTGCAAGTATCGACAGCAGTACGTGGAGTACGCCTGGCATCGATCTCAACCATATTATGTCAGGTCAGGGGTGAGTCAGGGTAGTAACCTTGGTTGGACCTCTTCAGTTTAGTTGTTAGGTCTTCAAGTTCCTTACTGTAAGCCGATGATCTTAAGCTGTTTCGAAAGGTTGTGCGATTGCTTGCAAAGTGACATTAACGAGGTAGTGGAATTAGGAAAAGCAAACAAGCTTGAATTTATTAAATTAAAATGTGTTAGAATTTCTTTTGCAAGAGTTCATCATCCCATCGGTTGATGGGATGCACCGTCAATTTTATAATCATAGTGATCAAAAATGAGCCTTAAGAGCTTACTCTTGTGATCCTCTCTCTCTCTGTCTTTTAAGACTTGGGGGTCTGGTTACCAGCAGAGCTCAGGTTCCGGGACCATATACAGGGTTACTTTATAAACACCATCCAAATTGAAATATAAGGATCTATGGAGAAAATGGCAAAATACGTACGTATTTTTCTGTTTGACAGCCTTTAGTATTAAAATGTTGAGATATTAATGTTATTTTAACTACTCAAAGGTATAAAAAAAACACTTTTTTCGTTGACACTGCGCGACGTGAGTGGCGGCGGGCTCGCAGCCGCCAGCCTATAGTGGAGGGGCGCGTCATTTGACACAAGACAAGCTCTACCATTAAGGGGTCCGTACGCCAACGCCGGCATAGATAAAACTATTTTTTTCTTGAAATCGGAAAACCAGCCACCGAACGAAAATATGTGTATTTGTGTATCTATCCATGTTAACACCCCTTAGCAGCAAGCTCAATAAAAAAACATTTTATACGCACTTATTTATTGTCAACGTCAAGAGCGGCAGTGACGTCAAGAGCGGCAGTTACGTCACTCTTGCTGATGACGTCATAAACTACGATGTCGGCTGCGTACAGCCGCCGGCGCACCAAGCACTTGTCTCTAGAAATCATCACGCTTACCGCTGAAAATAGTAAAATTATAACGGGGATCATTGGGGCTTAATATACTTAATTATAAATAAAAAATAAATATGCGCCAGACAACACACCTCTTGAAATGGTCTCGAAGTAGGGATTAATATCCCTGTGTTACGAGGTACCATACAAGGAAATAAGCCGGGGGCGTCTCCCGGAACACCCAGACCCGAGTCAATTCAGACAAGATTGTTTCCTGAATGCCCCTGACGGGAATCGAACTCGGAACACTACGGAAATCGAGGCGAGAAACCGTGCTATACCAATGATTGGCGTACTACGCCAATCGTGTCGTGTTGCGATATTGTTCACTCATTCCATTATACAAGATATCAATTTTTAGCATAATCATCATCAGCCTAAGGTACCTGTGCTGGACGGAATTTCAGATTTTGACCTGCTTTATTTTAAATTTTAAATGACGATCGTCCGGCGAAATGAGTCAGGCTCCTGACAGTTAGGGCCGAAAGGTTTTGGAGAGGTGACAAACGCAGCTTGGGACCCACCCGCAAGGTGGACGGACGACCTTATAAAGTTCGCTGGAATCCGGTAGATGCAAGCAGCCTGCAACCGGTCCCTTTGGAAGTTTATTTGACGACACGATTGGCGTAGTGCGTTGTAGCACGCTTCCTCGCCTCGACTTACGTAGTGTTCAAGTCGAGTCAATTCTTCTAAATTGGCTTGGTTTTGTTTGGGTGCTGGAAGACGCCCCTAGCTTAATTCCTTGTATGGTACCTCGTAACACAGAGTTAGTTAACTCTACTTCGAGACCATGACAAGTGGTGTATTCCGTGTGTTGTCTGGTGCATAATTATTTACCTATGGGGCGGCCATGCGTTTAGCAGTGGACGTCTCATGACTGCAAATGGTGATAATGATGGAAAGCAAAGCAAGAGGCATGATACGCACCAGGCCTATCCACCGTAGTCACACTCATCCTCTCGATTTTGTGTTCTTCTTTCCAATGGAAGAACATCTTCTTGATAATAGCCATAACTAAAGCTATCATAAATATACTTAAACCAAATAGTATCGTGTACAGAGCCATTTATATTTAAATTCAGCTTGTTATTAAACATTTTTGTTGCTATAAAATCAAGTGTAAAATAAAATATGACATGTTTATAAATGCAGTCTACTGAAAGGCGTGCGTGTTGACAGTAACGTATAAAACCTCTATGGTATTCATGTACCTACCGTATATAAATATTGAAGTTCTTAAAATAATTTTATTTTCTATCTGAGGAAGTAAGTGTAGTGTATTTTACAAATTATCAAAATAAAATCCAATTTGTATCTAGGCTGTAAAAACTTGATGTCATTTGCCCAGCCAGGAAGCTTCTAAATTAAAAAGTTTCAGCCAGAGGAAATGGCGCAATCGTTCGTTCGTCTTTCACTTGTTAGAAAAGTAAGGCGCGAAAGCAAAGCCAGCGTAAATAGTTATCATTTTTGATCAATTTCCACGTGATTTCCACATTAATTATTAATTGATTTGAATTATGTTCATAATTTTATGACAATAATAAGAAAAAGTGATTGCAATGGATTTTGACGAAGGCTACAGTGAGTTTAAACGAATTTTCCAACACAAATAAAAACTTTAAAAGTAGAGTTATTTATTATATTCCCTGTTTACTTATAGAAAACTTTTGCGCATATATACAAGCATCTCAAATTAAAAGATCTCAGCTAGAGATTGAAATCGAACCAAATACTTTAATTTACTTTAATCTGTATTTATTGTAAATCGTATAAATCGTTTATTTCCATTTTCCATGCAAGCAAAAAAGTTATTGTGTGGAATTTTGTGCGGTAATAAAATGGAATAGATCAGATAGATTATGCATCTATCTATTGTTCTTCAATAATAAGTGACAGTGATTTCAGAGCTTAATGTGTTATATTTTCTGCATATTACGTGAAGTATTAAAAAAAAACATTTTTACCCTGTAATGTCCGAATCAAACCACTTTTCGCGTTCTTTGAAAGATTAGAAACACGATAGTTTGTTATTGAAAAGTAAAGCAGTTACCTTTATTGAATTTAACGCTTGACTTTTAATTTTTATCTTACTTATTGAGTATTGTTATAAAAATTACCAACGAATACCTAAGTTGATGTTCAACTAAGACAAAATAATATAATATACTTACATGAGAAGGAACTGATTTAGATAGATACAGCTGATCAGTCTGAGATAAATCTGAGTTTAAGCTAAGCACGCTCTATAGATCTCGGCCGGAAAGAAAGTGTCTAAGTATGTGGATTTTTCATGATCTCAATCTTTTATTTATTTTTAATTTCAGTTCAACAGTTAACTCAAAAATATCGAATTGCCGTAGCAATAGCCGTGCTAAGAGAGAAACCGGAGAATTTGTCAATAAACGAGTACATAACAGAATTAAAAAATAAATTTAATGATGACATCAACCATTTAGACGTCACAATATGCAGTGACGACTTCGATTTGAACGAAAATAATATAATTCACAATGACGGAGTATTTGATGATACGGATAAAAATAATGATAATTTATATAATGGCAGCAAAGGTTTAAGCAATGACAGATGTGATAATGATAAAGGCATAGGGAAGGATGCCATGGAAAATGCCAGTTGCAGTCAAGAAAGTTTGAACCTTCTTAATAATATTGTTTTTGCCAATGAATCTGAGCATGACAATCTTGAACATTTCGAAACGAATGATAGTACAGCAAAAGAGGTATGTTTTGACATTGTTTTTTAACTTTCTAGATGTGTTTGATATCATGTTCGTGTGCTATGTGCATAGGCACCGGTCGTAGGTTCGATTATAGGACCACCTAGGACAAGAATGTACTTGAAACTCATTGATACTTACTGTGGCCCTCGTCAAAATTCATTCATAAGTCATAAAATTATGAACATAATGCAAACCCATTATTAATAGCTATGGGGTCAATCCTTCAGATAATTTTGGTGACCTCGATGTTTAATTTCATTTATTATTTACATTCTAGCATGACTACACAAATGTCTTTCAGAAAAACACTGCGAAAGATCCACAATATAACGACCCTGGTTCCACGTTTTTTAAAATGAATTCGGATGTTCACACTTATATCAGTAATTCAAATGAACTAGGAAATGCAATCAAGCAAACTGCAATAATCTCTAATGAAGAAACTGTAACAAATACTAGAAATGAAGAAATAATTGTTTTCGCCAATGAAGCGATAGAAATAACAAATATTCCTATAGACACATACTACGATTCACAAGCAACCGAAATTTACAGCATATACGGTTTTACAGAAAACACGCATTACAGTCAAAGTCAATACGATAATATTGTTATAAACGATAAATTATTAAAATCTAAAAACAACGATATTGCCTTGAAAAATAATACATCAGTAGAAAATAATTTAAAAATCTTTGACACTTCTAAAAATCGAAATTTAATTTCAAAAAACTTAGTGATTAACACTAGATCTAGTTCAGGTGTAGATGAAAACAAGAAATTAAATGAAAATGATGTCATTCATACTGAAAACGTCGAAAAACATGGAACGAATAATCAAACCAATGATTTGCACGAGGTACAAGCAATGGAGATAGATGAAATATTTCCCCAGTGTGGACAAGATTTCAATAATGGACCAATATTTGAAGATATGAACGTAAATAAATATAGTGATACTGATGTAAAATATATCAATAAAGAAACCAATAGTTGTATTAAACTAAATGAAGTCAAAAATAATTCAGAATTAAACGAAGAAGACAGTTGTAGGCAAATAAATGAAGAGGAAGACATATCTAATGATGAAACACAAATAGTATCTTTTAAAGTAGTAGAGGAATTGAATAAAATAAAGAATTATATAAGCAGAAGAGTGGAGAGAAGGATGAGCAATGATGGGTCTATGGATTCTGGATACAGAAGTGACAGTCAGACGAGAAGTTCAGGCAGGAACTGTAAGTTTTCTTTGTTAACAACTGGTATGTCAACCATGAGTAAATAGTTAACACCAATGCAATCATTTCAATGACTGTCGCTTGCGACCGCGTTATCAGCTCAGGGGGGCTAGCCAAGAGCGACACGCTACAACGATTTCTACAATAGATTTCTATTGTAGAAATCGTCGTAGCGTGTTGCTAAGTCGTAAGTTAGCAGCAATCAGAAAAGAATAAAAATAAAAACAAAATAAAATACTTAATATCTAGTATTTAACTGCCAGCACATAAGCCTCTACCTCACCAGCATCACCAGTCCAGCTGTCCAGAATCTTGTTCAGGACCTTGAGGAAATGAGAGACTTGTTCTTGTTCTTCGGGGGGGGGGGACGGGGACGCGGGGTTGATGACCGCGGAGGCTCGTGAGGGCGACGACCTTTTTGTTAACTTGTTAACACCAGCCTACTTGCAATCATTCCCAAGACGCTGCTGGTGCTGCTTCAAAGACCATTGCTTGGCTTTTTTGTGCATTGTTGACTAGACCATGAGATTTGGCGTATTTCCACATAAGCTTGCGTATTCCACATACAGACGCACTGAGCAACACCATGACATCCGCGTAACTAATGTTATTATGTAAATGCCGTCTATATAACAGCCGACCCTGGTGTTGCTCAGCTCGCCTATCAGCTCATTGACATACAGCCCCCCGATTCAGAACAAAGTTATCGACCGATTGGGTAAATTTGTTTTAATTATAATAAATTACCCACTTGACGGTAACATTTAATATTTTTATATGTTAAAGCCAAAAGCCTTCAGTTTGCGTAAAAAGAATAAACCAGACGTGCCTCATACTAAAAAAAAAATAAGAAATAAAATAAAATAACCGAATCGGTCGATAACTTTGTTCTGAATCGAGGGGCAGGTTGAAGAGCGTTGGCGAACTCAATCCACCCCTCTTAAACCGCACTCCAACCTGTATACTCCATTCAATAAAGCATCAGACAGAAGTAAAAAAGGTTATTTTTAGGGTACACTTTTTGTGTGCTAATCCAATCAGTCAAGATGACAATAAACAAATGGTAGAGATGCGATAAGGCCGCCTAAGTTGTGGCCGTCATCAGATTTCATTTTTTGAATCTGTGATGTTTAGTTCGTGCAATTAAGTTTATCTTATCTTAATACCGAATATGTGGTTTTTCTGCAGTCCTGTCCCGTTTTAAATGAATGTAGCTCAGGTCCCTGAGGGACCTCAATACTACATTCATTATGGTCCCTCAGGGACCTGAGCTTAATTCATTTAAAAACAGGACAGGACTGCAGAAAAACCACTTATTCGGTATTAAGAATGAATGTAGTATTAAGGTCCCTCAGGGACCTGGGCTACATTCATATTAAAACAGGACAGGACTGCAGAAAAACCACTTATTCGGTATTAAGAATGAATGTAGTATTAAGGTCCCTCAGGGACCTGGGCTACATTCATATTAAAACAGGACAGGACTGCAGAAAAACCACTTATTCGGTATTAAAATGAATGTAGTATTAAGGTCCCTCAGGGACCTGGGCTACATTCATATTAAAACAGTACAGGACTGCAGAAAAACCACTTATTCGGTATTAAGATAAGATGAAATTTTTCAGCTCTCCAACAATCTGGTAACTGGCTGAACCAGTCAGCCCACAGCTTGTACAACTACATCACGCAATGCCCACTGCTGGCCACCACACAAGAAATCGTCAGCGAGATAGCGCAGGTTTGCCCTTTATAGTTTTAAATCAAATTATAATAATTTAAATAAAATAAATATCTGGAAAGCCAGCTTCTTCTTCTTCTTCTTTCGTGTCGACAGCAACATTAAATTTCATTTGACCAGTATTCTGCCACCTTAATAGCCTCAGCATTGGCACATATAAGGTCATCGTGTAAGCAGCTGTTCGATCACGAGGGGCATGGCAAAAGGTGATCCTTAATCTGCGGGGATGCACCGCAGTCGCACACATTCTTTGCACCCTCGATGTATCCCATCTGAAAAGATTGTCCTTGCAGCGACCGACCCGTGTCCGTAGTCTGTTCAAGGTTTTCCAGGTCGGTCGCGTCAAATCATGGCCAGGCGGTAGACATTCCGAAGGCGCAACGAACGTAGCACCAGATGCGTTGCTAAAGAGCTAAAGAGCCTTTCATTGAAAAATCCATTTTATTCTGCAGTGGAATTCTTGAAAAAGGACTTCACTGCAGCCTAAAACGACATTTTAAATTGTTCATTTAATTTACAGTTCGTGTAACTTTACTTGACATTGTTTATTTTCCTTTTGACTTGATACTGACGACATCTTATTTTATATTCTATTTTGTTATTACCTAGACATATTTTTTGTGACTTTTTGTATTTAATTTGAATTATTGTGTTATTTTTACATAATTAGTTATATTTCATTCCATTGTATTATCTTTGGACGATCTCATAGTGAAAATCCTTTAATTGACCATGAACAAATGTAATGTAATCTAATGTGTATTTTTGTAATTGAGATATAAATAATCTATCTATCTATCTATCAAATGGCACCGAGATCATCTGACCTCAAACTATCCAGCACTTGTTCTATACCCATTACCAATAGCCAGACACTGATAAACATACGTAGTTAAATATTTCTCAATAAATACTTATAAGGTTATAAAGATAATAACAACCGACACGCAACAAACACCAATGTTCGTCACGTGAATGTTTGTCATGGCTGGGGATGGAACCCACGACTTTTGACTGGCCTGTTGACCATTGCCCCAGTCAAAACAGCTGATATTTGCTAATTTACTTACAAGAAAAAATAGTTAACATAATTTTTTACAATTAGTTTTTTTAACAATAGTTGTTTTTTTCGTTAATTCCTATTTATTATGAGTTGGTAACATAATACGGACAGAGTTTTTTTTAACTATAATTGTTTTTTTCGTTAATTCCTATTTATTATGAGTTGGTACCATAATACGGACAAAGTTTTTTTAACTATTATTGTTTTTTTCGTAATTTCCTATTTATTAGGAGTTGGTAACGGACAGAGTTTTTTTAACTATAATTGTTTTTTTCGTTATTTCCTATTTATTATGAGTTGATAACATAATACGGACAGTATAACTTCTATTGTATATAATCAATTATTGTTTTTCAGGTTTTAGGACAGCTAATCGACAAGTTGCAAGAAGAAGAAAATTATCCTTCTTTCCTAGAAGAATTACTGGGAAACATAGATTTTCTACTTCACGACGTGACTGACGGTGGCGACGAGGAAGATATTGTAAGTTTTGAAATCTTATACCACACGATCAGTTATTTTGGTGCTGTTGGTAGAGAACGCCTTTTGGCATGAAGTCCGCCTATGGTACTTTTAACTATACTAATATTATGAAGAGGAAAGATTTTGATTGTGTCTTTTTTGTTTGTTTGTTTGTATTGAATAGGCTCCGAAACTACTAACACTATTTTTAAAAAAAACACCAATATATAGCTACATTATCAGGGAGTGACATAGGCTATATTTTATTATGATTGAACAAAACATTTAGTGAGAATTAATCGTATAAGTAAATCAAGTCGGAGAAACGCGGGCGAGATGTGCTGCTTTACCGACGC
Source organism: Udea olivalis (assembly GCA_947369235.1). NCBI lineage: Eukaryota > Metazoa > Arthropoda > Insecta > Lepidoptera > Crambidae > Udea > Udea olivalis. The sequence goes on along the minus strand of OX376367.1, from coordinate 9,036,688 downwards.
CGCGATTAACTTTTGACAGAACGAAGTCTGTTTATTAACAGACTTCAAAAAAGGAGGAGGTTCTATGTTCCACTGTATGTATGTTCACCGATATCTCTGTCAATTGTGGACCGATTTTCAAAATTATTTTTTTAAGTAATGTAAATTTTAGTAGCGGGCGATTCAACTCACAACATTGGTGAACTCATATCATTTATTGCCTTGCTTTAAAAAACAAATACTTCTTCCAGATACTAAAACAAGACGAAAATATCCAACGTCTACTTCTTCTCAACAAATCTTCACACATACAGAAGTATACAATAGAAAAAATAACAAAAATACTAGAAAAACTACAGAAACATCTATCTAATCCTGACGAGACTTATGAAATAACACATATATCGGAAATCGAGAATATGTCTTACGTATTTCATATATTAGAAGCTATATTACAAAGATATATAAAAGTGAAAGATGTAGCCCAAGAAATGACAAACTCACCGAATGAACTGAAAAGAAGTAGCATTAGTGATATTTGGAGAAGAAAATGGAATCCTAATTATAAAGAAGATAGTCTAATGCAAGATTTCAGTCAAAAGAAATGTGTTTTATTGGCATGCAATGAAGTTTTAAATAAACTGGTAGTCACTTGCATAGATGGATATAGCTTGATAGCGTTTTCGGCTCTGCAATGCTTCAATCTACTACAATTATAAATCAGAATATAAATATTAATGTGTTTTAATTATAACAAGCTTGAAAACCTCGAACTTACTGCGTGACATCTATAATTGCAACGTCGGATGTCGCGACATCGCAAACGGTACGGTCATCACACCAAGTATGCCACATTGAATGTTCATCTTTAGTATTATATTTATTTAATTTCTAGAATTTATATTGTCTCTTCAAATCTATTAACAACCCACTTCAAAAAAAAGGAGGAGGTTCTCAATTCGACTGTACTTTTTCATGATGCTCAGAACTTTTGACTGGGTGAACCTATTTTGATGATTCTTTTTTTTACTTTAAAGCTGGTGCTTTCTGCGTGATCCCATTAGGACAATAGGATCCATGAGAAAACCATAAGTCTTAAAATTGCATTAAGTATGTTTGAAATTGTTTTTGTTGGTAATTTTTTGTCCTGCAGTCAATAATATTTTTGGTTGCCCCAAAATAGAAAATGGATTTTAATAAAAGGCCCATCTGTAAATAGATACTAATAAAATATATTACATCAACACTATACACCAGTCTTCTTCTCTGGCAAACCTAAGAGCTTTCTTACAGCTACAGAATAATTCTTCACCGTTTCTTCACTTTCTCCATCATTAATGTAACTTGACACTGCTTTCTTATAATCTTCTCCATTTGGTATTTCAGATACATCAAATGTGACCAACTCCTCGTCAGATAATTCTTTACTTTCATTTTTAGACTTAAAATACCATTTGATTAAGCTCTTTTTCGAAGTATTCTTATCCCAATTGTAATATTCCATATCGTCTTCTGATTTCTCTTTCTCCCATTCTTCTAAATTCCATGCCTCATGGTAGCAAGCAGTTAATAAGTAATTGACATAATCCTCATTTTGCTTCCGCACAGGACAACGGTCTGCTGTTATAGTGACAGAATCTGTTTCTGCATTATAACGGTCTCCAACTAATCTGATAAACTTGTCCCTCGCATGCTTATCTAGATTTAAAGTAGAAAGTTTAACACGTAATGTTACTATTCTTGCTAGTGGGTTCCGTATGGATGGGCTAGCATGGCAGTAATCCGATGAGATGATCTCGAGAGGGTAATGCTTTTCTATAGCTTCTTCAGAGTTTAATAACTTAGGCCATTCTGTGCAGAACTGCTTTATTGCCTCACATTGGGATTTTATGGCCGGTGGGGTCAGATGGAGGAAGTTTGGAATCTTCATAAGTTCCGCATTGGCCTTCTTGCCCGGTGGGGCTTGGCCACGGGGAACATACCCTTGCCGCAGGGGTAGCGGCACTGATGATGGATGAAAGCTTTTAGGGCCGGGCCAGACATTCCCCCATTTCTGAAAATAATGTATTCTTATACAGTGGGTTTCTTGGAATTATTGATCTAATTCACAAAGATGTTGGGACAAAGATAGTCCTAATAAATAAGACCTACACCTGAATCCGAAATGTCAATCAAAGCTGAGCAGTCCTTACACATATATCTGTCCCTTTCATTACTATTGACCAGTGACAGAGCAGCATCAACTTGGGGTGTGCTCAACTTTTGATTAGCCTTTGTGGATATTGTTAAAAAGCTTGTGTAAAGTAGTTATACCTAGTGGCAAAGAGTGGTATGCACCTTGTAATAACAATGGCATGGACTGTCAGTATTTACAATTCAAATTCAAAGAAAGACTTAACGCCAAAATAACACATCATAGAGCATGGATAAGTTCATACTTTTAACATTTGTTTTTTTATGTCATTCAGAGCATTCCACACTGCCTTTGATTACGTTTGGCTATTATTGTTTTACATATGCCGGAAGGACCAGCTGTCTAAGTTCTATAGTAATTTGAGCATAATTCACCACCAAGATGATTGCGTGGGATAAAGTGGATGTTTAATTTTATAGAGTTTTAAGTCACAAGTTTCCACAGTCAAAACTGAGCAGCTCTGTGGAGTTATGATATTGTAATGTAATACCTACTCTATTATGTAAATAAAGCAGGATAGATAAAAGTCCTGCCTTTAGGCAGGACTTTTATCTATCCTGCCTTTAGGAGAATTTATTCTACCCAAAAAAAAAATTACCTTACCTGGTCTACAGCCATTCTGTCAGCTCTATCCGGCTGCACATCCATTCTGCGAGCCACCCTTCGTTGAAAACGATCCCTTTTCTTCAAGATATCTAACACTCGGAATTCGCCGTCTTCGTCCCCTTTTAGTGCGGCTGTATCGGCACTGGTCGAGTTTAACCGCCATATTTTACTGTTGAATCCAGTCGCGAAGCCACTAGGCTTGTAATGCTTGATGAATAAGCTCATTTTGCCCAATTTAATAGATATTTATAATACAAAATCAAATGTAAGCCATTTTTAGGTTACTAAAGGATGTCTACAGTTGACAGTTCAAGAATGTCGTCTTTTTTGGAGTTTGTTATTTCAATCCTTAACTTTTTTTTGCAAGAAAGTCCATATAATGTTATTGTATTAATGCTAAACTATCTGGCAACTGCAGGATGGTTCTAAACTAAGTCTAGACTTGTATAACTCCTGAGTGAAAGACAAAAATGATATATATCTTTTCAAAGAAGCTAATCACTCACTCACTCATTTGCATTTCAAATATATCTATAGATCCTTTGATATAAGACTCCTTTCCGAATGACTAAACGGAATGATCTGAAAATAGTGTAATAGTGTAGATAATGTACATTCAAATCAATGTATATAGCCGATGATTTTTAAATACGCCTACCTAAACATTTTTTATTTATTAGGTTGACAGTCCTAAGCCTGCCAAGTATGAAGGATTTTAAGTGCCTATCTCTCAATTATTGCATGCCAATTGTTGTTGGTTAAATGTGAGAAACCAATGTAATGTAATACCTATATGTACCACATTTACTGCAATAAATAAATTATTATCATTATTATTTTAGGGAAAATCATTGGCCACAGAAATTACTTTTATACTAGTCAATCGATAATTTAACTTTTTAAGTCTGGTAAATTAAGTCACATTTCTAGATATGACAAGCTAGCTAACTATTTCTCTCACTCACAACACCTAATCTAGCTCAGCAAGCAAGTAAATCACTCGTTGATCGAGGATTCATATACTGTAACACTGAGTTAAAAGAGAAGAAGATATATAAGAGTGATAAATATCAGAAACTTACAATAATATATATCACTCTTTTCTTTTCATTGATATATTTTGCGCAGCGCTACTAAGTACCATTAATCTTGGGCACGTTCTGCTGTCTACATCTACATAAGATGCTATGGTTTGTTTGGTAAACGACAAACGATTTACCTGCTGTCCTCCTAACACATGCGTTCACGTCAAGATTTACGTAAGTGCACCTTATTCTACTGTCATAAGACGCATTTTTCAATGTTTTGTAAACTAAAGTGTCATCCTGTGATGAAGGAATTAAGGCAACAAGCGATTAAGAGTTTGTTTGAGTAATAATTTATAACAACAAAGAAAAAACCCTGATCATCAATTTCAAGGGTTGTCCGAATAGAAATGAGTACGTAATTTAACTAAGTGGTCATTACCGCTTTTATATCAATTTAATTAAGCTAATAAGTTAAGCAAGTTAACTGTCTCATGTAAGTTAAAAGATTGTAAAAAAAAATTAAATGAACAAAAATATAAAAAAGTGATTTTGATTTCGACCCAAATCGTTAATTTATTCAAAACTTGTTCTTGTTCTTGAGTAAATTTTAACTCGAGTTAACTCGAGTCCTCTTTAATCCAGTTCCAGAGTTGGCCCATCTCTAAACTACAGACGTAGAAATCTTTTTATACTGACACCTGTTATCGCGATTAAGGATGTGAGGGAACCCCACCGTCGTCGTCAGGAACGCAGGCCAATTCGGGCAGGCTCGGTAAATGAACCACGGTAAAACTGCCGAATCTAATATTCGTAAACTTGCTATTCAGAGGAATGGACTTTTAGATTCGGTTTAGATAAAATTGCCGTGCCGTACTATTGTGTGTGTGGCCACAGAGTAGTTTATGCTATTCGCTCACTCATTCGTTCATTTGTATTTACGGAGGTTGTCATATTCGTATTTACGGAGGTTGTTATATTCTAAGTTAAAAAGTAAGATAAAAAAAGCTTACGTTTACATAAAATTATGCTTTAACCAAGAAGGCTAGAGACTAAGGAGAGATAACTCCCGAAGTGGGGGTAAGCTTTCGAGGGCCGAAAGTCGTATACTCTGTGCCGGGCAAAACGCTGTATTGCGCATGTGCAGCGGCAGCTATTTGTCATTTCATGGTCACATGGTTTTGTTTTGAACGGTGTCACGTGCGACAGTTGTTGTTTTTCGAGGTTGTGTTGACCAATTTTGACACTTCGCGAGGATCGCGGCAAAGAAGCGTAATGCGCATGCGTCACTGTGGGATACGGATTTAGTCCAACCCTTTCCAGGGAGTTATCTCTCCTTAGTTTCTAGCCTTCTTGGCTTTAACGAACTTAGGTTAATTTAGTGAGCTTGCTCAATTTGATGTTTTTATTTCAGGTCTGAAGTTGATTGATGATTAGAGAACCGTACTCAGTTCCGTTCGCTGTACTCAATAAAAAAAGGCACAGCCAAATGTGTTTTTTTATTTTAAATTGTAAAAGTTATATAAAGGCTAGGTATTATTATGTTAATACATAAACACACACCATACATAAAAATCACACCATTCTATTAATTACTTCTTCCGTAACGAGGATTATCGACATTCGATTCGGATACGGTATCCACTGTTACGATTCGGTTAATTGTCGAAGGGTTCTGAATCGATGCCCAGAGGTCTGATAATATCGAATCTCACAATTACAGTGGACAATAGTATCGAATCGAACAGTCAAAAAGTTATGTCCGAATAGCGCGGACACGACAAAGTTATCCAATTCGATTAACCTGAATTGCATTATACGGTAATTTGACCGAATCGGTTGGTAACTCAGTTGTCGAACCTGCCTGAATCGCCCAGCTGATTACCGCTTCCGGACAGGCTTGCTGGAACTATATTGCTGCCTCATTAAACTAAAATCGAAGCTAAAACATGTGTCTACACAACAACTAGACTACAACAAAATTCCAAATAAGTAAAAGATAACACTCATGTACGTAATGATGCGTAAATAATTGATGGATCGTTGTATCTGTATTGTTAATGATTTCTTTGCTCACATTTTGCATGCTATTAATATTTTAGCAGAATTGTCGGTATTTATAAAGATAAATTATTATTTAGAGTCATTCGTTTTTTTATGTTATAGGGAGCAAACGAGCAGGAAGGATCACCTCCCCCCATGGACAACTGCAACACCAGAGGTGTCACCGATGCGTTACAGATGAACGAACTTTCCGATTTTAGGAAATAAATTGGTATGTACTTAACCAATTATTATTTCACCACTATTATTTAAAAAAAGAGTGATAAGACGCAGTACTATTACCTATTCTGTGCTAAAAGGCCCGTATTCACTTTGATAAATAGTAAATGCAGGTGATTAGTGCAGGTGCTTAGTGATTATGAGAAAATACGTGTGGGCAGCGATTGATTAGTGCGATTGAATAGAACACGTTTAAAATCACTTCATGACGCAGCATACTAATCACTCGCAATAATCAATCGCTGTCTACACGTATTTCACTAAGCAACTACACTTATCACTTGCACTCAAACTAATCAAAGTGAATAATATTGCAGGTGATCAGTAGGAGCGAATGATTAGTGCAGGTGTGTAGTGCAAGTAGTGACCAATTCTGTTAGGTGGATGTGTTTAGTTTATCTCGGACACCCTAAGTTTTGTACCTAAGGTTTTTACAATTTAAAAGACATTCATATTTTACATACTCCCGCACACATTTTTATGGTAAATCTTCCGTCTACTTCGCCATTTTTACACTAAAACCTGCTGTCCAGACGTGTTTGGTGGCAGGCACGCAACGAGTGAGGGGAATGGGAGGCGCGCGGGACGAGGCCACTCGCAAAAAAATAGAACACTCTTCTAATCACTTTACTACGCAGGTTACTAATCACTTGCACCAATCAATCGTTGTCCACACGTGTTTTCTACTAACACTAAGCACCTGCACTAACTACTGTCTACTAGGCAAAGTAAATACCGGCCTTGAGCACGTAACATATTTTGAAACGTTTTTTTTTTTTTTTTTTATATTGCCCGTCAAGATGACCTCACTCCACCTGATGGAAAGCGGTCGTGAGGTCCAGATATGAGGTTGACAAGCCCAGTCATTCAAACGAATCACTGGGCTGGCCATCCTCACCTTGAAGGCCTGCAGAAATGCCTTTTCACGCCCCGCTTGAAGAACCCGGGACTATAAGAGGAAGGAAACACATGTGCTGGAAGAGCGTTCCACGTCTGGATGGTACGACAAAGAAACGAGTCACCGAACCTTTTAGTTCGGGCCAACAAATGTTGAATTGTGTGTGGGTGACGCCGTAGTCCAGCACGCGTGGTACGGGAGTGGAAAGGTGAGGGTGGGATAAGCTGGAATAACTCGTCAGAGCATTCCCCATTGTAGAAGCAATAGAGAACACTTAGCCTGGCAATGTCTCTACGCAATTGGAGAGGCTCAAGGGTCAAAGTTGCCTCTGGGTTTCCAATAATACGGATAGCACGCCGCTGCAACCTGTCAAGAGCTTCGAGTAGGTACTTAGCGGAAACGTCCCAGAGATGAGAGCAGTATTCCACACACGAGCGAACTTGTGTCTTATACAAGAGACAGAGCTGCTGAGGCGTGAAGAATCGTCTCACTCTGTTCAGGACTCCGAGTTTACGGGATGCAGTTCTAATGACGCTCTCAATGTAGTCCCGCTGGTTTAGGTTGCTACGAACATCCATGCCAAGGATGTTTAGGCTATCCTTAATCGGTAGTGGGGTGCTCTGAAGAGTGGGATGGGAAAGGAAAGGCGACGTTTCGAAATGATTCACTGTATCGTATTATTCCGATAACTGTAATAATAATCATGTTAATGCAATTCTATGGGGTGAAAGAGACGCATCTCAAATATCACTTAACACATCATATTGTAATGAGAAACTAAAACGAATTGACTTTCCTGAGGTTTGTAGTGATTGTGCAGCTGCTATGTGTGGTAGCCCTAGTCATAATAAAATCTTGTTGGATACGAGTATGTATCCTACTGAAATTGTTGATACTCTTACAGAGGCCTCTATTTTTAGTACTAAAAGGGATTTGTGTAAGCGTAATAAGAAGTATGTATGTGGCTGGAATAAACATGTGAAGTCTGCACCTAATGAGGCTCGTATGTGGTTTCAGTACTGGGTTCTTCATAATAAACCTCGAGCTGGATTTATGTGTATGACAAAATGTATGAATCAAAAAAGAACTTTATGGCGTGGTGTCAAACAAATAAACGGCAGATTAGGATGGACATTCTGGCTATGCATCACTCGAAAAAAGATTTTTCATACTTTTGGAAACTTACTAAAAAGCTTAACCCTAAATCAGGTAATCCAGTTAAAGTGAAGGGGCTCAGTGAACCCATACTCATAGCCGAAATGTTCAAGGAGCACTTTAAAGTACAGTCACCCTTGGGGATAGCTTCTACTAATAATAGCGTTAATACCACTACCACATTCTAGTGTACTCTGTCTTAGCAAAAAACCGGTTGTGATTACAGCAGCGGATGTTAGATCTGTATTGGGAAAAATGACTCGGGGCAAATCTCCTGGGCACGATCACTTAAGTATTGAACATCTGCAATATGCTGGGGCGCATTTGCCTCGGGTTCTGGCCTTGTTCTTTTCCCTCTGCCTTAATCACGGGTACTTGCCAGATAGTTTGTTAAAAACGTTAGTGGTTCCTATTGTTAAGAATAAGACTGGTGATACTAGTGACAAATCCAATTACAGACCAATATCATTGGCTACCATAGTGGCTAAGGTACTGGACAGGCTGCTTGACCAGCAGCTGGGCGCTAATATTAAACTTCACGACGCACAGTTTGGCTTCAGACCAGGTTTGCCTACTGAAGCCGCTGTCCTGTGCCTCAAGCAGACTGTCCAGTACTATACTACCAGGGACACGCCTGTTTATGCTGTGTTCTTGGACATGTCCAAAGCTTTTGATTTGGTTCAATACGACATACTCTGGAAAAAACTCTGTAACGATACTAGTATGCCACATGAGTATATTTCCATCTTAAAATACTGGTTCGCGAATCAAAAGAATTGTGTAAAATGGTCTGGAGGGCTTGCAAGTATGTACAGCTTGGAATGTGGTGTGAGGCAGGGGGGAATAACCTCACCAACCCTTTTCAATCTGTACATTAACAAGCTGATTGAGGAGCTCAGCGGCGCCGGAGTAGGCTGTTCTATCGACGGTACCTTTGTCAACAATATAAGTTACGCCAACGATATGGTGCTGCTGTGCCCATCAATCAGTGCGCTCAATAAACTTGTGAGCATCTGCGAGCGGTTTGCAGTGGCTCATGGTCTTAGGTACAACACAACAAAAACTAAACTACTTGTGTTTAAGGCTGGTAACAAGTCGTATAAAGTTCCTCCTGTAATGCACAATGGTGATCCAATTGAGCAAATAAATCCATTTAAGTACCTAGGGCATTGGATCACGGAATCGCTCAAGGACGATATCGATATGGAACGGGAGCGCAGGGCCCTGTGCATTCGAGCTAATATGCTTACCCGCAGGTTTGCACGTTGTTCTAAACAAGCCAAAATCATACTTTTTAAAGCGTATTGTCACTCCCTGTACACGTGCGGCCTGTGGATGAATTACACGCAGGGAGCATACAGGGCCCTGCGTACCCAATATAACAATGCCTACAGGGCGCTGTTGGGCCTTCCGCGCTACTGCAGTGCGTCAGGAATGCTAGCCACAGCTGAGGTTGATAGCTTTTCTGCTATCATCAGAAAGCGTATAGCGTCCCTGATACAGCGGGTGCGCGGCAGCTCAAACAGCCTCCTGAAGACCGTGGCGGGTAGGTTAGACGTGGACAGTGCAATAATGCAGCACTGGACTCGCGTCCACCTAACTAAGGACACTGCTATCACGTACAATAGATATGAGGGATAGTTTTGTCTTTCTTTGTGTAAACATTTTTTTCTGTTACTAACATAGTTGATTTAGGTTATTTGTTACTAACACTATGGATTCCGGTCCGAAATAAATGTTTTTATTTATTATTTAACATTGTTATTATTTCTTTGGGATAGCGTTAAAATATAAAAAACTGAAATTGACTATCGTCGATCCCAAGAAAATCACGATTCTGCCCACGATGCTATTTCAAATTCTACATCGTGAATCACGATGCTATGTACATGCCGTTAGCTGCACAGAAGGTGCCAGCGCGCCGCGCGCCCCAGCTTCGTTGTTAATCGACATATAAAGTTTAATTAAATCAATATTTAACTTTTTTTTTGTTGTTCCCAAGAAGCTTACACTTTGGCTGTATGTACTTAATCAATTTCTGAACGCCCCAAATCGATGTCTATTTGACGTTGATGTGCATTTGACAAATGTCAACGGCCTACGGTCCGATTGGCAGCTTTGCACTTTTTACATTCTCTTTGCTTTCAGGGGCCTGATTCTGCTATTTATAAGCCAACCAATGGAATCGTAGTTGAATGGCATGATTTTGACAGTTTTAGTATGTACTAAACGTCAAAATCATGCAATTCAATTACGATTCCATTGGCTTTTAAATAGCAGAATCGGGCCCCAGGGGTTTTAGTTCAGCACTTATCACACTTCCAACAAAAATTTAAAAAATCGAAGCACATCATTTACGCTAAAAGATTTTTCGACATTTTCTCTACGAATCTGGCCCCTGACTCCCGAATCAAATTTCGCCGGATTGGCATTACATCACTGTCAGTCACCAAAATTTTTTTTTGTTTAACATTTCTGCAATGCTTGTCCAATGAAATTCTGTTCAAGAGTCAGGCCCCTGATATTTTACTCACGAATGTTTTTTCACATGATAATATTAAAGTAATATTTACAAATTGAATTTGGCGAGTTTTAGTGTGTGTGTGGCGAATTTCAATCGGAGCGAAATTCTCTTTGTGCACAAATCGGACCGCGGCCTGTAATTTGACTTGTGGTCTTTTATTTGCACTTCGCGAAGTTTAATTGAGAAATAAAACTGTTTCCTGTTCATGTGATGGTGTTATTTACTTGAAAATGGCAGATTCTCGCAAGAAAAGAGATAGGAAGTCTCCATTGTGCCCTCGTGAAGATATTGACGATGACAGCCGAGTGCAGGTATCCTATCACTTTGTCCGAATAGCTACCCCCATTTTGTGACCCCCATTTTGTGAACTCCGTTTTACCTTAGAAATGCATGAGCAACAACCTCATTGCAATTTGGTAGGTTGTTCATGTTTATTTAATCATACACTGAATTTCCACATCATTACTTTGGGTAAAATTATGTATGAAATGACATGTAACCTTGAGAAAGTGTAGTTGCAGGCAAATTGGCATTTGACATAGTTTATTTTATAGTGTGTTAACTTTATTCTATTAGAAAAGATTTGTTTGTTTGTTGTTATTGAATGGGCTCTGAAACTGCTGATTTGATCGTGAAAATTATTTCACTAACATTAAACTTAACTATTCAGGAGTGATATAGGCTATGTTTTATAATGATTAAACAAAAAAATCATTGAATTAAAGTAGCAAGTGAATCAAGTTGGAGAAAAGCGGGTGAGATGTGCTAATGTCTAACATTTGACAGAACAAAGTCTGTCAGGGCAACTTGAAAATATTAAATATCTCTGGGACAAATTACACCATAAAATCTGACCCCAAAATAAGCAGAGCTTGTACTATGGGTGACATAGACTGATAGACATACTTAAATATTTCTATATATATAATTAAATAGATAATAACACCGAAACACACAACAAACACAAATGTTACTCACGTGAATGTTTGTCATGGGTGGGGATTGAACCCACGACCTCCGGTGCTAAAGGCAGGATCGATGCCATTGCACCAAGAGCCCAGTCAATGTTTTTTCATTCAAGTTCTTGGTGTATGGGAGTGTAGGGGAGTAGAAAATTTTTCACAAAATTTAATAAATAACAACTGAAAATTCCATGTTTTTAGGGAGTTTTTTGTTTTAACAAAAAGCTTTAATTTTTTTTTTTTTAAATTTATTTAAACAACATTTCACTGCCATTACAGGTAGGTCCCAATGCAACAGTGAAGTAACTAATCTTAGGTACAATGAACAAAGTTAAACTAAAAATACTTGAAAACTATTTTTTATAACAGATTATAAATAACGCAGCCTTCGTGAATTCACTCAGAGTACACAAGAATAGATCTATCTCATTAGCAATAAGATTGAGAGTAGTAAGCTAGTCTGTTAACGGGGACTTGTTTAGCAAGTTGGTTCGCCCACGTGGCACCGCCAGCGGCGCCGCCATTCGGCGCAGCCACACGTAACGGTCCGGGACCAGGAGCTCGATCTTACCCAATATTTCCTTTACTTACCCTCAATTCATAATATCCTACCATGCCCAAAACAAATAAAGTCTGATACATGAGTGGGTAAGAAGGATTATATGAAGATTATTATTCTCTTTATTTAACATAAAACTTAGATATAAAATTTGTACAGTATTTCTATAAAACAAAGATTTACAACAATAAAACAACTTATGAATTTTATTATAATTATAAAAACAAAATACATAATTACAATTAAAAAGCCTGAGCTTAAATTAAAGTTATAAAAACAATGAATCATAAAAATGCTATGTAAACCGTAACCTAGGGTGCCGCCGGCAGCAGGCCATTATTATTATTATTTCAACTGGGGATGCTGGCAGTGGGCCAGGTGATCGGTCCGTTTGTTGTGGGCAATTTCTCCCATTTCCCCGGCCCCCCCTTCTCCTTCTTTAGGTTGTCCCATTTTCACAGCGTCCCGTTGAATCCCGTCCTATTGAAATATTATTATATTAAGTTTACACTGAGTTCTGTTCATTAGGTTGTTAATCAACACTGTGAGTGCTCCTTTTAAAAGTCTCAATCTTTTCTGTCCTAACATCTAAGACATTGGCTGCTCATGCTTGTACGGCTGACCACTTGTGGGCTAAGTCAACACAACATACCACCATGTCTTTAGCCCAAACGGGGTAGTCAGGGGCAAGTGACTGTGTCATCATGGTGAACGAAACACTCAGAAGCCCACTTTTCACCAATGGTATTAGAACCCAATGTGGTAGGTGGTGGGTGAGCCTTTTGCCCTTATCTGGGTTGATTTGGTTTTTATCGATGTTTTCCATCACCAGAGAGTAAGTCTGATCTTTAACAATGAACACAAAGAATTTGGTTCTGGCCAGATTTGAACTCGGGACCACACGATCCACGATCTGAGTTTGGGTGCTGAACCACTAGGCCATGACGCTCTCCATAAGCCATAAGGCTAAGTCAACCATCTAGTTATTCTATTGATAACCTTCAATCAAGGCTTGGAATCGAAAATAACGTTTCAAATGGTTCCATGAAAGAACAGCAAAAACCGGTTTGTAGCAAATAATAATAATAATAATAAATATCTGGGACAATTCACACCAAGATCATCTGACCCCAGACTAAGCAGAGCTTGTAATATGGGCGTCAGAGACTGATAAACATACTTAAATATTTCTAAATACATACTTAAATAGTATATATAAATGTTCGTCACACAAATATTTGTCATGGGTGGGGATCGAACCCACGACCTCCGGCGCTAAAGGCAGGATCGCTGCCATTGCGCCAACAGGCCAGTCGTCACGTGACTTCTTCTTTTTTCTTTTTTCTCGGTGAAAAAGAATATCAGTCTTTTCACAAAACACTGCGATATACACGCCAAAAATACTAGGAATAGGGATGAAAACGCGCTTCCATTTGTTTAGATTACAAAAAGTTTTGGGCAACTCAGGCAATTTGTACGTTACCGCTGCACAGATTCAAAAACCATATTAAATCTGTTTTATGAAAAAAGGGGTATTATAAGTACTACCAATGATTACTTTTTAGGTAAAAAAGCCTGGGATTAAAGCTCTCTGCTCAGTGCGGGATCAGTTACCTCTTGTAATACTTAATAATTAAATACTGGACTTAAGTGTTTTAATGACTTACAATTGTTATCTTTGGAATTGTACAAATGACTTGGTATAACTATTGTTTTATATTCTGTAGCTTTGCTGTACTTGTTAGGTTGTTCTGTCTATTTATTAATGTTAGAATTTAAGCAGTTTTCTTTTCTCAACAAACAAATTGTACTCTACTAACTCACATTGTAGAACCACTACAAGTTTAAAAGAGTAACTACTGAGTTTCTCGCCGGGTCTTCTCAATAAGAATCAACTCCTTCGACGCGGGGGTAGAGTCGCATTATGTTTGTATACTGTTTGTTTATATATTCATATTATCATAGTATTTATGTCTATTATGTAGTATATTTTTTGACTATTTAAAAGATTGATTAAGTCTTTTTAAATAAAGATATTTGAGTTTGAGACGTGACTAAGCTGCGCGGCCATAACAAAGGCGCTGCGCAAACGTAGACACTTTTTGTTGCCGACACGGCACACCATCACACGGTACCGTAGTTGCTGTTGTCCTTTAGCGGTGATCGGACACAGTTTACGAAAGTTCTACAGAAATCATATTCATCGGTCGGTAGCTTGTATCTGAGTCTGACACAAGACACAAAAGTGTCCACGTTTGCGCCCTGCAATAACAAGAAGGACATGGAAATAAAATTTAATAGTGGTAAATAACGTTATATTGGATATATTGACCGAGAACAATTTTGTTTCCCCTCTTAATAGTTTTTATTAGCTTCCTGTTCCAAGGTAAACAAAACCAAAACGTTTTTCGACATTTAAAGCGTTTTCATTTCTTATAGCATGTTATCCTGTAGCATGGTTTCTCGCCTTACCTTACGTAGTGTCCCGGGCTCGATTCCCGGTCTAGCCAATTTAGGAAACTATCTTTTCTAAATTGGTTTGGGTCTGGGTGTGCTCGGAGACGTCCTTGGCCGAATTCCTTGTCTGGTACAGAGGCATTCACATCAACCTCGGTGTGCTAAACAGGGCGAAATGGTTTTTCACTACGAGGCAAAGGCTGCTGCTGTATAAAGCGCAAGTCAGGCCACACCTATAGTACTTCTGTCACCTTTGGGCAGGAGCACCTGGATATCAACTCAGTCCTTTTAACTCGGTACAGAAGCGTGCGATCCGGATAGTCGCCGATTCCAAACTGACAAGCGGTTTAGAGCCGTTAAGTCTGAGGAGAGACTTCGCCTCCCTATGCGTGTTCTACCGCTTGTACCACAGGTTTTGTTCTGAACAGCTGTTTGATATGTTGCCCACGGCTAATTTTTAGTTTTTAGGTACCATCGCACCGCTTGCCATCGACAGAGAGTTCATACTCACACTCTTAATCCGCAATGGTCCCGTACAGTTCGGTTTCAGAGATGTTTCCTTCCGAGGAGCTTGATTCCCCTGGTGTTGCACGCGTCCATAGGCTGCGGTAACCGCTTACCAACAGAAGGTCCGCGTGCTTGTTTGTCACCGAGGTAGTATAAAAAAAACCTTTACAAAACCATTACAAAATGTCTTATATTAGAATAGAAATAGAATAGAATAGAAAATATTTTATTAACCCAACAAAATGCACAAGGGACAAAAACAATACAACAGCAAAAGAAGACAATATTAACAAACAAATAAAAAAACTAGGAGCGGGTTAATCAGGTACCTGCCTCAGCACATGCCGCTGCAGTGCAGGACTGCAGAGACGCTGGTATTCTGGCAGGGCCGGTAGTGTGTTCGTCTTAGTTACGAGCAAGAAAAAAGGATATGTACAAAACAAGAAAAATAATAAAATGAAACAGAAAATGACGATGCCAATGTGTGTGGACTGAGCAAGTGTGCATGAATGTAGAGGTGAGCATTATAAGGTGCCCCTATGTAAACGTTTATGTTAACGCCTCTGTACCTAGTAATGGAAACAAGGACACAGCAAACCGTTGAGTTCAGATAGCTGGAAGGTCAACCAAATTGGGGTTGAAGCCCTCCCGGTGTCTGGTGGTACGGTGGTAGAAAGTAGAGGGTTATCAAATTGTGTCTGCTGTCTGAACAGATAACCTCTTGGTACCAAATGTAAAAATCAGTATGGACTGCAAATACTATTATTATTATTATTTCAACTGGGGACGCTGGCAGTGGGCCGGGTGATCGGTCTGCTTGTTATGGGCCATTTCACCCATTTCCCCGGGCCCCCTTGCAGGGGGTCTTTAGGTTATCCCATTTTCACGGCGTCCCGTCGAATCTTCCTGTTGCTTTGCAGAATCTTACTATCTGGTCCACCGTCAGTTCTTTCAGATCTTCTTCATCTAACGAGTCTGACCCCATGAGTTCCCACCGTATGTGTGAGAACATCGGGCATTCGGCGAGTAGGTGGAAACTCGTTTCCTCGCTGTCCATGCACTCCATGCATGTGGGGTTGTCTTTGATGCCTATTACTGTTAGGTGCCTGTTTAGTCGTAGAGTGCACTGTGGCGATTTCTATGACCACTGTTCCTGTTCACTGTTCCTTGGCAACTTCAGTAGATGACCTGTCTTCTTCGTGTTCATTCCGCTGATGAACATTTTAGACTGTGGCATGCCTGTTGCAGCCTTCCATCGTCTGTTTGTTGCTGCTGTGGTTAAACTTTTGATTACTCCCTTGGTGATGTTGTGTGCTATTGGCCGCCTGGGTTCCGGACCCACTAAGCCTTCAGCCGCACCACCCCTGGCTAGTTCTTCTGCTAACTCGTTGCCGACATTCCCCTCGTGTCCAGGGACCCATGCAATCACTACGTCTATTTTGTTTGTGAGTTTCCCTAGAGCTTTTTTGCATTCTTCATAATTCATAATTCATTTATTCGATGCTTCATGTGGTAAGTTACAGGTCTTAAATAAAAATATAGTACATACACATGAACCCTGCTAGGGCACTGCAAGATATTTTCGGAGTAAGTTATTTACAAACTTATGTTTTCATGCATATTTTAACATTTACGATTCTTAATTCTTAATTCTTTATTGCTAATGTGATTTTTAACAAGCTCTTAAAACTAAAAAAAAAAAAAAGTACAACACATGACCCTGTGAGGGCATTGCAACATAATTAAAAATTGCTTATCAGTTAACAGTTCTTACAATTTAATTTATATTCAATTGCTTTATATTTATCAAATATAAAGTATCACTGTGCCATCCTCGCACCTTATGTGCACACCCGCGCCAGATAGCTTCAGTGACTCAATCAAAAAACTCAACCCATCTGTGTAGCAAACTGTTCCGCTTGTGTCTATGTTCCATTAGTCTTATATTCCATTATCCATTTATCAGTTCTTCCCCCTTCTTGATACTTCCTAGTTTGCAGGTGTTGTCCTTGGATAGCGTTTTGACCAGCCTCGCGGCATCTGAGTGTTTTTCGATCCCTTCGCAGAACGCGAAAACTAACTTAAAACTGCAAATACTAACTTCAGCTGTACATCTTACGTCATAATATGTGGGATTTACTTAAAGAATTCGTTTTCGATTCAATTCAATTCCGGATGATTACGATATTATCAAAAGATTTACAACAATGATATGGCATACTCATTAACATGCTAATCAAAAAAATCGCGTTGTGTTTTATGAAAAGGAAAGTTGCCCATTTTGTGTCACTCACCCTGCACTTATTCGTAGTCCGGCGTCTCTTTTTATTACATTGAAGCTCATTAGATCGAACACGTTACTTAATCGATGCCTTATTACAGTGACAATTTAATAGGTCGTTTGTTCATTAGATTGATCGTTTATTAGAAATAGAAAAACATTTATTAACTTAAAGGACGTCGTTACATTACAATTTATAAAGTAAACACAAAAGAAGTAGGCATTAACGACAAAACATAAAACAGAAAAAAACACCATACCGTCAGACAGCGGTGTCCCGATGCCCAAAAAAACAAATGGACCTCACTCAGCATATAGCCTGGACTTTATGGGCCCAGGCGCTGATTTTCAGTGTGCCCAGGATATATTACATCGAAAATGCATTAGATCGATCGTTCATTACATCGAAAGTTTATCAGAACGATCGGTCATTAAATCGTAAGTTCCTTAGATCTATGATTCACTACACCAAAAGCCAATGAAATCAAATGTTTCTGAGATCTAAGCATTAGCAAATCGACCTGTCCAGACATTGATAGCTTTATAATTAGATATATGTATACAGATACTCCCCACATACTTACTTGAACTCTCAACAATGGAGAAATATTTATTAATGTGTACCAGTTTTAGTAATATGCATAAATCCGTATTATGTGCATCTACAAATAAATTTATTTAATTCCAGATAATACCTAGAATCGGTGCTGTTCAGTTTGACATCGAAATAGAAGCATGTGATGGTGAAATAGAAGCATGTGATGATGAAATAGAAGCATGTGATGATGAAATAGAAGAATGTGATGATGAAATAGAAGCATGTGATGATGAAATAGAAGCAACTGATAATGAAATAGAAGCAACTGATGATGATACCAACTGCGAAGATAACGACAGCCCAATAGCTTCTATCAAAATTGAACCTGTTAATGAAAATGACTTGTTTGAGGCTGAGGAAAATGAAATCGATATTCCAGAAGACAGCTATAATGAAGAACATGAAATTGAGTACCTTGATGATTCAAATAATGATGATGACAGCGGTGACAGAGAACTTGAAATTGAATACCTTGATGATTTAAATAATGATGAGGACATTAGTACTCTTGCTGCATTTTTCGGCAATAATGAAGCCCAGAACTATAGGAGTAGTAGTAGCTCTAAAAATGTCATCCCTTTGAGGAGAAGTCCAGAAAAGGAGTTTGATGAACTAGAAAGTGGTGACTTTGACAATATTGATGATACCGAAGAACATTATATTAATGCTCTTGCTAAAGCTTTACACAGCAAAAAGAATGCTTGTAATACTCAGGGACTAAATAAAAAAGATTTGAAACAATCGCCAGATGTTGGAAGTCTCAATCTTAAGGATGAATCTAAGACTGTCGATACAGAATGCAAAACTAAGCGACCAAGAAATACCCGAAAAACGGCAATTAAAATCAACAAAAACTCGGTCCTACAGCTAAAATTAGATGAACGAATAGTATGGGATATGCTGAAAGATTTATCTGAACATACTAAGGAAAGAGTCGATCAAATTCTGGCTATTGAAATTAAAAACATGATGGGGCGTGTGAAATATAATATACATAAGAACACGCCGCTAGAAGTGAAAATACAAAAGTCCCTAAATAATTGGAGGGTTACAGAGTCTTGGTCTAAATATCAAGAGCCCCCGCTGATGTACTTATGTTTTGTCTGCCAGCAAGCCTGGTGGCATCTGGGACTGTTTCGGGAGCATATAAAGCGACATAGCAGAGAAATAAATTATAACATCGAACCAGTTTTTGAAACTTACGAGTGTTGCATTATCGGTTACATAAGAAGCAAGCCCCAAATGACATATTTCCCTATAGACTCTTGCTGTTGGAAGTGTGGGAACAATTGGGAATATCACTTAAATATTCTGGAGAGCAAAAGTAAGAGTTACAGCTGCAAGGGGTGTAATGAAAAGTTCGGATATTGCAGGAAGTTGGCCTTTCACGAAGGGAATTGTAAAAAATACCTGCAGAAATATGAACTGAAGAATGACATGTGTGAACCGTTTCTCTTGAATTGCCCTGTCTGTTCATTCAAAGCTTTACACCATTCTATGTTAGAAAATCATCTTAAGTACTTCCATGACGTTCGTTCGGACGTCCCAAGTCGATCTGGTGTAAAAACATGTCCACTGTGCCGTCAATGTTTCACTGTCTATTTGCACCACCATTGCCCGAGAAGAGATTTAAAGTACGCCTGCAGCTATTGCCTTAAAAGATATTTAAATGAAGATTTGTTGGACATTCATTTGAAAAATAATGAAGGAGACTACAAGTGTCGTATATGCAATGAAACTTTCCGGAAAAAGTGTATGGAACTGAAACACTTGGTTGAGCACAGCAAACTCTATGGAGTGATGTATAAATGTTTGTGTTGTGAGGAGAACATCATGTTTCCAGACGAAAACTCCATTAAAAGGCACAGATACATTTGGCATAGGCGAAAGTTTTATAAGAGAAGAGATTACTATGAATTGGTGAGTAATTTTTTGATTAATTTTGAGCAAAATATATGTGGTCATATCTGTGTACTGTATATTTTGTTTTCAGCATTTTACAATGTTTATTTTATATCGAACGCTGGTTCGAATCCCTCTCGACATCTGAGACCGGAATTTTATTTTTTCTTACTGAAAATAAACCCATAACGGACGTACGAACATAAGCTGTGGTCCTATACCAGGTGATTATCTTTTGATAATCACCCGGTATAGGTCTTTTGACTTGGAACAACGATATCCATGGCGAACTCGTTAAGTGATGTAGTAACTCTGTAAATGAACATTTGTTTTTTTTATTAACTTTTTTAAAATTGCCATACAAAAAATACTGACATCGCGACTGATTTGTATCGTGACCAGAAAGAACAGAAGATGAACAGAAAGTGAATTAAATAAATGTCATTTACTCTTAGATAGTTTTACATCACTTACTGAGGCTGCGTGCCAAATCGAGTGGAAGTTACACTCTGAGGAGTGAAAATGACTCAAACCCGTTTCAAATTGACCCTGAGTAAAACCGAGATTGACCGAGCTGTCACATGACAGTTTCCTAGTCGTTTCGGAAAGAGTTATTATTATTATTATTTTTAAACTGGGGACGCTGGCAGTAGGCTGGGTGATCGGTCCGTTTGTGGTGGACCATTTCACCCATTTCCCCGGGCCCCCCTTGCAGGGGTAACGAAACGGGTTAGGGTGACGTGTATCACTCTGACAAGTGCGAATCCTAACGGTGCCTGTAGCCCGATGAAATTCACCTGACAGCTGTCAGGCGAAGGTTTTGCTCGTTTTGTCTCTCTCTATTCGACAACGGTGAAAATCACTTAACGAAATGCGATTTGGAACGTGCCCTGAGTGTGCCAGATCGTTTTTGTAAGTCTTGATAATCACCCGGTATATGAAGCGCTAGAAAACCACTCACAAGTCCTACTAATACGAAAATATAGTTGATGTTGACATTTTTTTAGATAAATGGTTCTAAAGTTTATTCAAGCCTTCGTAAGCTTGAGATCAGATCATGCTATTGCTGTATATTTTATTGGAAAGATGTAAAGTTTAGAAAAAAACAAAGATCGACCGTTTTCAATGCTAATAAAAAAAAAACAACTTCAAAAAAAAACTATTCTAAAACAAAGCACTAAAAAGTAAAGAAATAATTGCGTATTCTTCTAAAACTTATACGATAATATAATGAAGGTACAATTATTGTTATTGTTGGAGTCGGTGTCAGCCAAGGAAACACTACAATATACCTAGCAATATACCTATTTCTTGCATATTACGTTTACGTATGTAGGTAGGTAGTTACAAACCTACATTGGTTGACACCGACTCCAACAATAACAATAATTTTTAGAAGAATACGCAATAATTTCTTTAATTTTTAGTGCTTTGTTTTAGGATAGTTTTTTTTGAAGTTGTTTTTTTTTGTTAAAATTTTTGTTTATTTCTTGATTTTCAGTGAATAGTTCTTATTTATTTTATACATCGAAAAAGTATCGTCCAATTGCTCCTAAGAATTGAAGACTTCCGTTACTTTTTCATGGATCCCATAATCAGAACCTAACCAAACTCTCATCAAACTACCCTTGAAGTATATCCTTACCAATAAAAAAAGTAGCATCGAAATCGGTTGGCGTGATAATGAGTTATTCGTCCATTTGTCGCGCATATGGTTTATCTAGATTTAAGACTTAAATGGATTTCCCATGGATGCCACTCTCAGAACTGGAACAAATTAAAATGGGACCACACAGGCAGCATCAGCTTTTAAATAAAAAAAGGATTATCAAAATCGGTTTGGCGTAATATTGAGTTATGCGTCCATTTGTCGCGCATTTTGTCTATCTAGATTTAAGACTTATATGGATTTCCAATGGATGCCACTGTCAGAACTAGACCAAATTTAAATAGGACCACACGGGCAGCATCAGCTTTCAAATAAAAAAAGAACTATCAAAATCGGTTAGCGTAATATTGAGTTATTCGTCCATTTGTCGCGCATTTTGTCTATCTAGATTTAGGACTCATATGGTTTTCTCATGGATGCCACTGTCAGAACTAGACCAAATTATAATGGGACCATTCGGGACGCACCAGCTTTCACCCAGAAGAAAGTTATGAGGTAACAAACATTAAAAAAACGGCCACATACGGTGTATATAAAGTCCTCTTCGCCCAATAAGCGTAGGTATTGAACCTACCCGTGTCGCTCTTTGCGACAAAGGCATAAGTAACATCAAATTTATGTTATCTGCAGGTGCTAGTACCGAAGGAGCTGACGAAGCCGGAAAACTTAACAAAACTTGACTTATGCACTGAAATGGAAGGTAAGCTGATAAATATAAATCTCAAGACCTCTTAAAGCGGTCCCTCACCTGGAGCATTTTCTTGTAATGTAACGTTTCAGGCTCGATTTTGAGCATTACATTACATGCTGCCTTACAAAACTTCAGGGAAATTGTATCAATTTGTTTGCTCGAATTTGTAACATTACAGTTTGCGCACTGTAAAGCTCGGTTCCTCTCCCTCACTGATGTTATTCTCGACTCTGTAACGTTACATTACAGGCAAATGCTCCAAGTGAGGGAGCATCTTTACACTAAGATCATCTGACCCCAAACTATGCAGACCTTACATCACGCGTGTCAGAGACTGATAAACATACTCGAATATTTCTAAATACATACTTCGGATAATTTACTACGCCCAGACTCAGAACGAACTCAAATGGTCGGTATGTTGGGATCGTACACACGACTTTCTGAATTTCAGTTTCGAATTGGAGAATGTTTCCCTGATCATATCAGGGTCATACTATGCTGCGTACTTTAACTAAAATGATTTGCATGATGTTGAGTTTAAGTCCATAATTCGCTCATCCAGCAGGACATTACAGACGCATTTTTTTCAAAATAAAGTTAATTATTTCGTAACTATTAAAATTATTAACTAATTAATTAATTATTAAATAAATAAATAATTATTATTAACTATTCTCTTTATTCAGTATAAATCTTAGATATAAAATTTGTATAGTATTCTTACAAAAACAGAGATTTATAACATTAAAAATAACTTATGAATTATAATTATAAAAACTAAATAATTACAATTATAAAACTAAAGATTAAAGTTACAAAAACAATGATTTATAAAAATACTATAAAAATCTTAACCTAGGGAGCCGCCGGCAGCGGGGCAGGCGAGGCCTAGACTACCGGTGGTTAGGGCTGCAGAGAGAGGAACCTCCTGACAATACGTGCCGCGTCCAAGAGTACCGCCTTCTGTATCTGACCCTTGATCCAGCCGCTAAGCGAAAGCCTCTCGAGGTGTTGGTCGAGGCTCTTCGCTATTAAGCCGTTTGCCGAAACCACTATCGGGACAATGATCGTCGAATCTACATCCCACATGGCGGTCACTTCGTGAGCCAAGTCCAGGTACTTGCTGAGCTTGTCCTTCTCGGCCTTCACGAGGTTATCGTCATGCGGGATGGTGACATCGACGAGCACTGCCCGGCGTTGGGATCGGTCTACCAGCACGATATCAGGCTTATTGGCTACAATAGTCCTGTCTGTGATGACAGAGCGATCCCAATTTATTAACTATAATTATTAATTAACGTTAAATCAAAAGTTGAGTTTGAGGAATAAAATCACATCTTGGTGAAAATTATTTATTATTTAGCACACAGAGACAATGACGTTGAAATCATTAGGGATAACATAAGTACAGGTTAGCTTATCTCTAGAAAGAGATTTATTTCAGCAGACCATGGCGACAGGAAACCTCATTTAAAATTGTTGTGGACGGTGGTGGCAAACTGTATACAAATTGAATGAGATATTAATGAATGAAATTTGGGATCAATAACGACAGATATTACAAGAATCGCCTCCAGCTTGGTTTATTAGTTCAGTTAAGTCCAATTTGAGTTAATTTGATTATTAAATTGCATCAATTGACTGTTTTAGAGACTAATTCAAAGCGTCCATCTTGGAGAGAGTTAGAAATTGTACAGGATGACTTGCAAGAAATTGTTGAAGACCAGCCAAGTAAAAGTGTTAATGATTCGCAGAATATACAAGATAATGTGGGAAAAGCAAGCTCTCAGGCAGATCGCAGCTCAGAGAAACACTGCGTTTCCGAAAAATCTAGAAAAGCCATTTATAAAGAAACGAACGTTAAGCAAGAAAAAACTTTGGACGAAAAAATAAACGAACAAGTTGATAGCACTTACTTTTCTGTAGCTCTTCAAAAAAAATTAGGTCAGGATCCTACTGTAAAAGAAGAATATATTTCTGAAGACGAAATAGAAGAACAAAAACATATTGCTGAAGCTTTCATAAATCATCCAAAGCAAATGAATGAGAAAGCAACTGTTAAACAAGAAATATCAAATAAAACAGGTGATAAAAGTAACGTTTGTATGAATGAAGAAACAATTATAAAACAAGAAAAATTGCCAGATGTTGAAAATTTGGAAGAAAAAAATGTAGAATTTTCCGTGCCTCCCAATTTAGTAGAAATAAAAAAAGAAATAGAAGATATGGATGTGGATGTCGAAAGTAATACCTATTATGATGTTGATGTCGAAAGTAATACCAATGATGACGTTGACGTCGAAAGTAATATCAATTTTGATGATGAAGACGGCTACGCAGGTGTTCTTAGTCAAATATTCAAAAAATCTAGTGTTACATCGAAACCAGCTAAAAAAAATCTTTTAGATGTTGCTGCGTTAAAAAAAACTGAAGCAAGGACATCAAAGACTACAGCAAGAAAGAGAAAAGAGATAAAGATGTATGAATGTGGGATATGTGATGCATACGGTTCAAGACCTTGGCTAAGACATCATATGTCTGAACATACTGACAGAGAAGAAACTTATTGCTGCTCGAAATGTTCAACAAAGTTTGAAACCATGAAGGCATATTTTCTACATCTGCCGCAGCATGGCTACAAACCGAAAACCTGCCCGGAATGCGATCGTTCTTATAAAACATATGGCTCGTTAAGCCACCATATACAAGCGCGGTGCAAGATGTTGTATATAAAGAAGAATGTGTTCAAAAAGACCATATATGGAATGATATCGCATAAAAGGTAATTTTCAGTATTGTTAATTCTTTAAAACATTAACTACATTCTCTTAATTATACCAAATGAGTTGTGATTAGGCCGATACCCATCAAATTGTAGAGATGACCTTTTTCTACGACAGTTTAGAAGTTAATAACTTTTTTAGGAATGTAGAATTTTCTACTGTCTTGAATGTAATTTTGCTGGATACGATTTCGACGATTTTAAAAACGTCATTCGAATTTTCTTTAAAATAAACTTCTCACATTTCTTAAGATAAGATAAGATAATCATTTATTGTTAGAACTGTGTAACATTGTTGTTACATAGATATTAGAAACCAAAGTTGCAACAACATTGCGGACGTACAATATAGATTGGTAAAATAACAAATTAATACCATTAACAATTACGTGAAATCCAATTTTTTAATGTCTTTGAATTGTGGACCGTCCAAGGCTTTAATAAAATTTGGTAACTTATTAAAGATCCTGATACCCATTATAAAAGAACTCTTCCCATAGATATAACTTGATGTTTGAGCCAAATAAATGTCATGCTTATCTTGAGACCGTAAATTATGTTTTTTGTTACTTTTCCTATTAAAGTAGGTATTGTTCATGTCCTTTTACAAATACACAGATTTCTAATATATAAATACACGTCAAAGTCAAAAAAATTCCTTCCTTAAATACGACTCGCAATGTTTCACATTGTTTAATATTGTGAATGATTCGTAGACACCTTTTCTGCAGTATAAAAGTAGACTCAGCATTTACAGAATTGCCCCAAAATATTATTCCATATCTCAGGAGAGGATAGACATATCCGTAATATGCATTTTTTGCTATTTCTATTGAGGCTACACTTACGAGTATTGATTGACATTTTCAACGCTGAACCAATGCAATTCTATTCAAGCTAATTACACGATTGGCGTATTGTGCTGTAGCATGGTTTTCCGCCTCGATTTCCTCGTGTCCCAGGTTTGATTACCGATCGATCAATTCGATCAGATTCGAAAGTGCCCGTCAAGATGACCTCACTCCACCTAATGGAAAGCGGTCGTGAGGTCCAGACATGAGGCTGACAAGCTCAGTAATGCAAAGCAATCACGGAGCTGGTCACACTCATCTTGAGGGCCTGCAGAAATACCTTTTCACTCCCCGCTTGAAGACCCCGGGATTATAAGAGGAAGGGAACAGATGTGCTGGAAGAGCGTTCCACGTCTGGATGGTTCGACAAAG
Organism: Udea olivalis; assembly: GCA_947369235.1. Taxonomy (NCBI): domain Eukaryota; kingdom Metazoa; phylum Arthropoda; class Insecta; order Lepidoptera; family Crambidae; genus Udea; species Udea olivalis. Next base: position 9,010,390 of record OX376367.1, on the reverse strand, counting down.
AAACGAGTCACCGAACCTTTTAGTCAGTGGGAACAAATTCTGGACTGTGTGTGGATGACGCCGCAATCCAGCACGCGTGGGTCGGGAGTGGTAGGGTGAGGATGGGACAAGTTTTTTTTTTTTTTAATATCCCTGGACATTATTCCACACAGCGCCATCTAGCCCCAAAGTAAGCTAATTAAAGCTTGTGTTATGGGATACTAGACAACGGATAAACATACTTAAATACATTTTCTTTTGTAAATACATACTTATTATACATAGGAGACACCCAGACCAGTACAAACAGACATGTTCATGCACACAAATGTTTGTACTGTGCCGGGATCGAACCCGCGACCTCTGGTGTAGTAGCCAAAAAAATAAAGTAATATCTCTTCAGAGTATTCCTCATTCTAGACGCGATTAGAGAACACTCAACCTGGCAATGTCTCTACGCAATTGGAGAGGCTTAATCCTTATCTGGTATCTCGTAATACAAGGATATTTATCCTTCGAGACCATGACTAGTGGTGTGTTGTTTGGCAAATATTTATTTACATATAAATAAATTTATAGTCATATTATAAAGCTGAAGAGTTTGTTTGTTTGCTTGAACGCGTTAATCTCAGGAACTACTGGTCTGATTTGAAAAATTCTTTCAGTGTTATATAGCCCATTTAGCGAGGAAGGCTATAGGCTGTATATCATCATTCCACGCGGACGAAGTCACGGGCAGAAGCTAGTAAATAAATAAATATGTCTCGGAACACACCAGGACCACACAAGGAAATAAGCCAGTAATAAGTTTCTAGAATCTAACCCGGGCCACTAAGGAAATCGAGGCGAAAAACCGCGCTACAGCGCACTACGCCAATCGTGTCGTTTATTTATTTACGCTCCTGAGTTATTATTTCCTGTAAGGAACCAATGCCGCATGTGCCTGCAGTGTGTCGAAGCGCACAAGATGTTCAACCACTGGGAGTCCCACCTGGCGGTTGCGGAGCTGGTCACAAAGGGCATCACCGCTGGCACTCTAAAGTTGGAGCCGGTGTCCCCGATAAGGTAAGTTAGAAGGCCAGGCTTGACAAGAACAAACTCAAACTCAAATATCTTTATTTAAATAGACTCAATCAGTACTTTTGAATAGTCAAAAAAATCATTGAATAATAGACATAAATATGAATATAAAGATACACCCTTTATAGAGAGACAAGAACACAGAGAGAAGACACTTAATGACACTTAATGAAGCCAACACCTACGTATTCTGCACAGCATCAGGACCATTTTCTCTTTCTAGACCATACCTGGGAACTCCATAGTTACCAAGTTATTGAAGGTCAAAGTCAAAAAAAATTTCAAGATTTTGATGAAAACATACTCTAATCATTATTACTTAATTTTTGCCCTAAGAAACTTTATCAAAATTTCAAGTATTTCCTAGAAAAAAATTGCTTCAAAACGTTCAACTCGCAATGTACATCGTGCGTACCCTTGACTATGCGCAGCAGCCACGCACACGCACACACGCGCAGGAGTGGTCTGTTGCACGCGTTACATTGCGTAGTCCGTTTTTAGGTTTAAAATTGACACCGAAAAAAAAAATTAGTTTCCCATCAATAATTTATTTTTTCTGTGACTTGATTTAATGGTCTCGAGTGCGTAGACGCCGGCTTCATTAGGCGCTTTTTTACACCCTGTATAAATAAACAGTATACAGACATAATGCGACTCTACCACCGCGTCGGAGGAGTTGATTCTTACTGAGAAGACCCGGCGAGAAATTCAGTAGTTACTCTTTTAAACTTGTGGTTTTACAATGCGAGTTAGTAGAGTACAATTTGTTTGTTGAGAAAAAGAAACTGTTTAAATTCTAACACTAATAGACAGAACAACCCAACAAGTACAGCAAAGCTACAGAATATAAAACAATAGGCTGTATGAACAGAGGCCTTAATACAATTACACTACTTTTATAGTTGACTAGCTTCGACTGACTTGGTTCTGTCAAAGTAATTGCACCGTCGGTAAAGCAGCACATCCCGCTCGCGTTTATCTGACTTGATTTACTTAAGTTGTAACTGAAGGTTTTGTTCAATCATAATAAAATATAGCCTATATCACTCCTGATTAGTTTAGCTTTCTGTCAATGAATTGTTACGATCAGATCAGTAGTTTCGGAGCCTATTCAATACAAACAAACAATCAAAATCTTTCCTCTTTATTATATTGTATAGACTAGCTTTTCGCCCGCGGCTTCGCCCGCGTGAACTTAATATTTATGACATGAAAACGAATTATTTCAAATACAGTGGTGGACACATAATTAGGGACACCAGTCGATTTTCATACAAAAGAAGTAACTTTGAAGCCTTGGTTCTCCACCAAGGATTGACTGAGCTGTGATCTCTTAGATTAAAATGCTGATCAGATCTGTTGACTGTGCATCATCAGATCACAGCTCGAACAATCCTTGGCGGAGAATTAAGGCTTACTTCATTTGTATGAAAATATGCTGTAAATCAGTAATTTTCTCCTCTTTATTTATTTACCATGAATCGGGGAAAAAACACATGTGGGAACACCAAGTGAATTTGTGACGTCATGAGTTCGCAATGTTTTAAAAATTAATATAAAATTAACTACCGGTTAGATCAACAAAATATTCAAATTAGTTACTTCAAATAGTGAAAGGTATTTGTAAAAAAAAAAAAATTGTTCCCATGCCCAATTATGTGGCCACCACTGTATAGTGTATGTGCCTATAGCAGTCAGGGATAAATTAGCTTTTCAACAGTGAAATATTTTTTGAAATCGGTTCGGTAGTTTTGGAGATTAGCTGCCTCAATCATACAAACTCACAAATTTTTCTCACAAACTTTCTATAATTGTCGTATAGATTTTAGATGTGCCGAGAGTACTTCTGCGAACAAACGACGCGTGCTCCTAGGTTTGAGTCCAATCGGCTACTTAACGACCAGTTACAGTGGAATGTTTAAATGTATTGCATCCATATTTATAATTTATTATATTCGCGCGTGAATGCGATGGAGGGGCGCGTCATTTCAGCTCATACTAGCTCTACAGTCATTCTGTCATTCAATAAAGTATCCTACAAAAAAGTGCAAAGCAGAAGGCAACCTATATGGAAACCTTAAAAAAAAAGATATTGTTTGGCCAAAAATGTCCATCCTACATGGGCCCATCTCTATACAAGCATACCAGACATCGTTGTAAAAGTATTATTTCTGAACACTTGCAAGCCTTAAATTACCAACAAACAGAAGACAGTCTAAAAACGTGTTTTGGAGGTAGATAAAAAAAAACTACTCTGTCTAAACGCACATTGTGTGTAATGCCAATGTCAACAAGGTACACATGCACACGCACACACACTTCACAATCATCTACCTCCAGCGCTAAAAGACGTACAATCTGACGAAACATTCCGACGTCGGCTGAGAAACCTTTTGTTAGAAAAATCCCTTTATAGTGTTAAAGATTATTTGAATTGCGACTTTGGATGACTTGTTAACTATTTTATTGTTATTTTTGACTGAATTGTATTATTTCTTGTTGACATGTGAATATTTTTTTTTTTTTTGTATTTAATTGTTCATTTATTGTATTTATCTTAGTTTTTGACATTCTCTTTATTTTATTAATTGTAATTTGTATAATAATTTTGACAATCATAATGCAAATTCTTATATGTGACATCGAATGTAATATATATTGTAATTTTGTATTATGAGATAAATAAAACTAAACTAAACTAAACTAAACTTACAAATCAATAAATTCACTTTCTTTTAGAGTCATCCATTGTTAAAGCTAGCCTGAGCTTATCTCCTTTTTGTTTATAAGCTCGCATAACGAGCTAACAAAGTCACGGACAGAAGTCATTTTAATGTAGTCTTTTAGTAACGGAATCTTTATTTTTAAGCCAAAATGAAGATACTGATCCTGAAGAAAAAACAGAGAAAGATAGGGAAGACAATAAGGGTGATACGGACTCTGAACTACTCAGTCCCCAGATGCTAAAAGAAGTAATTGGTAAGTCATTTTTAGCATTAAACGTCCTCGATCATGAATACCTAAGTGGGTATTATAATATAGCGTGGGAAGCCCATTTTTAAGTGTAAAGTGGTTAAAACTATACAATTTTACCCGTTCGTAGTGTAACAAATCTAAAAGGCTGTTAACCAGGATTAAATTCATCGACAATAACCATAAAACGAAAGCCCGCAACTTATTTCAATTGAGTTTTCATTGAATTTTCCGTTCTGAATGATGGCAACAGTCTAAGTCGTGATGGTTTATTTGTGTACTTTCTTATTGTAGTATTATTTGTGTTTCTGTGTCCATAACCTATCTTCGAAAGCGGAGGATTGAAGGCAGGCGTGCCTTCAAGCAATCCCATTGGCTGAAAGTTGTCAAAACTCCGCTCCGCTGCCTCGGTGCCTCCGCTTCGGTAGAGGCAGCTTTAAGGCCTGCGCAGACGAGGGATTATCCGCGGCGTACTTTTTCTCCGTCAAAATAGATCCCTTACAAACTGTATCGAGAAACGCACACGAATGACTAAAAGTACGCCGAACCAAAACAACGCGGACACCCGCGGAGCGTAGCGGATTAAAGTGCTCGGGCGTCCGCGAAAAAAACGAACGAACTATGAGCAGTCAACGCACACGGCGGATTTTACTCCGCGTTAAAAAACGATTCGAAATAAAGGGATGGACCCAGTATTCTCTTTTGCTTAAACCTCATGTGAATTACAGCACAATGTAATCTCAGAATATTTAAACACTCGGGCAACAAATGATCGCACACCTTGTGCGTTGAGTCCGCGGTAAATCCGCGGGGGATATTGTATTCGCGGAGCGTACTTTTTTCTCCGCGTACGTCGTCTGGTGCAGGCCTTTAAGCTTACATTCTGTCACTTTGACCCAATCGCCTTCGTTCCAGTTTTATTTATTTATTTATGTTAGTTAATCCATACCTTGTTTATATGTGTGATAAGTATTTATATGTAAGTTTTATATTTATAGTCCTGCAACACCGCTTAATTTTCTTACTGAATGTCTACCTGAACGTTGCCTGATAGATATCAATACCAGCGACAGGGCTGCCTTAATTTTACACCTAATCTGATTGATTGAATCTGTAGTATTTTGTTTGTGCAACAAAGTGTATCTGATCTTATTTTTGTATAATGAAGCTAGTGTTAATTTCAGCGGAGCTAGTACAAGCGTCGTCGAAGACTCCTCGCCGCAGCTGCGTGGTGTGCCAGCGGCCGTCCTTCGAACGGCGGCACGAGCAGAAGAGGCACATGGTGGAACATCTGCTGAAGGACGCCTACTTGCGCAAGTGAGTGCGTTGGCGTTGTTTATAGGATGAAGCTCAGTAGCGGATCCAGAGGGGTGAAGGGGGTCTTGGGCCCCACTTCAGCGGAGCTGGTGGAAGCCTCGTCGGAGACCCGTCGCCGCAGCTGCGTGGTGTGCCAGCGGCCGTCCTACGAACGGCGGCACGAGCAGAAGAGGCACATGGTGGAACATCTGCTGAAGGACGCCTACTTGCGCAAGTGAGTGCGTTGGCGTTGTTTATAGGATGAAGCTCAGTAGCGGATCCAGAGGGGTGAAGGGGGTCTTGGGCCCCACTTCAGCGGAGCTGGTGGAAGCCTCGTCGGAGACCCGTCGCCGCAGCTGCGTGGTGTGCCAGCGGCCGTCCTTCGAACGGCGGCACGAGCAGAAGAGGCACATGGTGGAACATCTGCTGAAGGACGCCTACTTGCGCAAGTGAGTGCGTTGGCGTTGTTTATAGGATGAAGCTCAGTAGCGGATCCAGAGGGGTGAAGGGGGTCTTGGGCCCCACTTCAGCGGAGCTGGTGGAAGCCTCGTCGGAGACCCGTCGCCGCAGCTGCGTGGTGTGCCAGCGGCCGTCCTACGAACGGCGGCACGAGCAGAAGAGGCACATGGTGGAACATCTGCTGAAGGACGCCTACTTGCGCAAGTGAGTGCGTTGGCGTTGTTTATAGGATGAAGCTCAGTAGCGGATCCAGAGGGGTGAAGAGGGTCTTGGGCCCCACTTCAGCGGAGCTGGTGGAAGCCTCGTCGGAGACCCGTCGCCGCAGCTGCGTGGTGTGCCAGCGGCCGTCCTTCGAACGGCGGCACGAGCAGAAGAGGCACATGGTGGAACATCTGCTGAAGGACGCCTACTTGCGCAAGTGAGTGCGTTGGCGTTGTTTATAGGATGAAGCTCAGTAGCGGATCCAGAGGGGTGAAGGGGGTCTTGGGCCCCACTTCAGCGGAGCTGGTGGAAGCCTCGTCGGAGACCCGTCGCCGCAGCTGCGTGGTGTGCCAGCGGCCGTCCTTCGAACGGCGGCACGAGCAGAAGAGGCACATGGTGGAACATCTGCTGAAGGACGCCTACTTGCGCAAGTGAGTGCGTTGGCGTTGTTTATAGGATGAAGCTCAGTAGCGGATCCAGAGGGGTGAAGGGGGTCTTGGGCCCTACTTCAGCGGAGCTGGTGGAAGCCTCGTCGGAGACCCGTCGCCGCAGCTGCGTGGTGTGCCAGCGGCCGTCCTTCGAACGGCGGCACGAGCAGAAGAGGCACATGGTGGAACATCTGCTGAAGGACGCCTACTTGCGCAAGTGAGTGCGTTGGCGTTGTTTATAGGATGAAGCTCAGTAGCGGATCCAGAGGGGTGAAGGGGGTCTTGGGCCCCACTTCAGCGGAGCTGGTGGAAGCCTCGTCGGAGACCCGTCGCCGCAGCTGCGTGGTGTGCCAGCGGCCGTCCTTCGAACGGCGGCACGAGCAGAAGAGGCACATGGTGGAACATCTGCTGAAGGACGCCTACTTGCGCAAGTGAGTGCGTTGGCGTTGTTTATAGGATGAAGCTCAGTAGCGGATCCAGAGGGGTGAAGGGGGTCTTGGACCCCACTTCAGCGGAGCTGGTGGAAGCCTCGTCGGAGACCCGTCGCCGCAGCTGCGTGGTGTGCCAGCGGCCGTCCTTCAAACGGCGGCACGAGCAGAAGAGGCACATGGTGGAACATCTGCTGAAGGACGCCTACTTGCGCAAGTTAGTGCGTTGGCGTTGTTTATAGGATGAAGCTCAGTAGCGGATCCAGAGGGGTGAAGGGGGTCTTGGGCCCCACTTCAGCGGAGCTGGTGGAAGCCTCGTCGGAGACCCGTCGCCGCAGCTGCGTGGTGTGCCAGCGGCCGTCCTTCGAACGGCGGCACGAGCAGAAGAGGCACATGGTGGAACATCTGCTGAAGGACGCCTACTTGCGCAAGTTAGTGCGTTGGCGTTGTTTATAGGATGAAGCTCAGTAGCGGATCCAGAGGGGTGAAGGGGGTCTTGGGCCCCACTTCAGCGGAGCTGGTGGAAGCCTCGTCGGAGACCCGTCGCCGCAGCTGCGTGGTGTGCCAGCGGCCGTCCTTCGAACGGCGGCACGAGCAGAAGAGGCACATGGTGGAACATCTGCTGAAGGACGCCTACTTGCGCAAGTGAGTGCGTTGGCGTTGTTTATAGGATGAAGCTCAGTAGCGGATCCAGAGGGGTGAAGGGGGTCTTGGGCCCCACTTCAGCGGAGCTGGTGGAAGCCTCGTCGGAGACCCCTCGCCGCAGCTGCGTGGTGTGCCAGCGGCCGTCCTTCGAACGGCGGCACGAGCAGAAGAGGCACATGGTGGAACATCTGCTGAAGGACGCCTACTTGCGCAAGTGAGTGCGTTGGCGTTGTTTATAGGATGAAGCTCAGTAGCGGATCCAGAGGGGTGAAGGGGGTCTTGGGCCCCACTTCAGCGGAGCTGGTGGAAGCCTCGTCGGAGACCCGTCGCCGCAGCTGCGTGGTGTGCCAGCGGCCGTCCTTCGAACGGCGGCACGAGCAGAAGAGGCACATGGTGGAACATCTGCTGAAGGACGCCTACTTGCGCAAGTGAGTGCGTTGGCGTTGTTTATAGGATGAAGCTCAGTAGCGGATCCAGAGGGGTGAAGGGGGTCTTGGGCCCCAATTCAGCGGAGCTGGTGGAAGCCTCGTCGAAGACCCGTCGCCGCAGCTGCGTGGTGTGCCAGCGGCCGTCCTCCGAACGGCGGCACGAGCAGAAGAGGCACATGGTGGAACATCTGCTGAAGGACGCCTACTTGCGCAAGTGAGTGCGTTGGCGTTGTTTATAGGATGAAGCTCAGTAGCGGATCCAGAGGGGTGAAGGGGGTCTTGGGCCCCACTTCAGCGGAGCTGGTGGAAGCCTCGTCGGAGACCCGTCGCCGCAGCTGCGTGGTGTGCCAGCGGCCGTCCTTCGAACGGCGGCACGAGCAGAAGAGGCACATGGTGGAACATCTGCTGAAGGACGCCTACTTGCGCAAGTGAGTGCGTTGGCGTTGTTTATAGGAAGGCTCAGTAGCAGATCCAGACCACCATATTGGTGAAGGAATTTTTAAAATCGGTCCAGTAGACCGAACAAACAAACAATTAAATTTTTCCTCTTTTAAAATTAGTATAGATGAATAAAGGACTCGAGCCTCTTTCGTCACTAATTATCAAACCCCTGCTCACAGACACGAGCACAACTCGCTCCGGTGCCAGATCTGCCAGAAAGACTTCAGGCAGGCGACGGATTACAAGTTCCACATGAGGTTCCATGGCAACCTGCCGGTCTACGAGTGCACCATGTGCCGGAAGCACTTCAGGTAAAAATTTAAATGGCAAAAGATAGATGTTATCCCTACCTATTTTCAAATTTCAGGTGAAAATTTAGTTCGTTACTCAAATAATCTGGTGGTAGGTAATCTAAAATAATCATATATAATATTAATAATCACAAATGGCGCGCCTTTTTGTATGTAACTATCCTTCTAGGTGTAATTATTCTTTAATTTATTTATTGGTGTATTACGTATTAATTGATTTAAGATAAATAAATAAGTTACTCCTCCTTTTATCATATTTATCCTGCAGCCAAACGAAATCACATTTCACAGATATTTTTATTATTATTCAGTGATTCAAGCAACTTCACTAAACACAAAAAGATTCACAACGTCGATGTGCTGGTGTGTGATGTTTGCAAGAAGAAGTTCAAATCGAAGAAGGCGTTGATCAAACATATACAGGTAAGAGAGAGTAAATTGAAGCTATATTTTGTAATTTTTGCATTGTAGAGTTATCTCATACCAGCATTCCGCCGGCGGCCTCACCCGCGTTTTGTTATACAACTTGTTAATGAAAAAACGCAAATCCTGAAAATAGTTTGTTCAGAATCGAAAGTAGAATCGATTCCACTAATAAATAACAGGGGTCAAATTTGGACCAAAAAATATTTTAATTACGCCGTGTTTAATCATTACTTAACTCTTTTATTGCGGCGGCACGCGGAGCGGCAACGTCGCACTAGATCGCGCGTTATTACCATAGACTTTTTAATTTGCAGACAAAACACAAAAAAACAAAAAAGCTAATATCTTCGTAAATAATCCGCGAAAATTAAATTTAATAATTTACTTAATTCTTCCATGATAAAAATAAGTTGGGGTGTCTGAGGTTTTGCGCTTTTTCATTAACACGTTGTATAGGGTGACTGACCCAAATCAGCACTCCGAATAAATGGTATTACTATACTCATTTGGGTAACCACTTTGAAAAATAATTAAATAAGATTTTTTTGGAATCCTACTCCTGGCAATAGCATACTTTTTACGACTTCAAAATGGCGAAAAATTTTCGAACAAACGGTTCTGTCCTGCAGTTTGTCCTGGTTTTGCCTGTTCCTTTTGATCGAAGGTAATTCACATGTTAACATTTTATACTTTATTGGATCTTTTAGATATTTTGTACTGAAACTTTTAATTTCTCTTATTTATGAGGATAATCAGAAAAGAAGAATTTGAAGTTATGGTGATATATTGGTAAAAAATGTGGTGCTGATATATGAATCTAATATTTTGCGAATTCCAAATTATCAGCACTGGTTTAAATGGAAAATAGTACGTTAATACGTATTCCAAATTTTTTATTGTTATGCATAGAATTAAATATTTTCGGTAAAAGTATTTTTTACCTTCGGAATCTAAATCTTTGCAAGGTGCTGAAACTGCATTTACCGTTTGTCAGTATATTGCTGACAATTGGATTATAAGCAAAGCATGCTGATAATTTGGTTCTCCTAGCATTTCATCATCTTCCCTTCACAATGGAACCAAAGAAACCAAATAAAAAATACACAAACGAAAATCTACTAAAAACCTTGCATGCAAAAAAAAGGGTATCTTTCAATGTACCTAGAGGAACTATCCATTTGCGATTAAGAAAGTCGTGAAAGAATCTACCAGGCCCTGATCCAATATTGCCGAACTAGGAAGAGGGAGTTTTGGTACAGTGGTTTGTAGATTGATGTCGGAACGGATTCCCAAAAAGCAAGTCTGATATACAAATTTACAATTGAGTGTAGCAATTTTCTTAAGGAAGACGGAAGAGATAACCCTTTTAAAGACGGCATACCTGGTAAAAAATGGTAATGGACCTTTTTATGTGCCGCATCCAGAACTCGGCGAACGCACTGCCGAAGATGGAACATCAGCCAGTCTGATGTATCAGAAAAAGACATCCACAAAATTTAGCTTTATTTCAAGCAAAACAACTACCTTCATCTTACAGGTTCGGTTGCCCGTTGAGGTGCCCGTGGCTAAGTGACGGCAGTGGATCAGCAACGATCCGATGTCAAGCAACGCCAGTCAGGTCGGGTAATGGATGGGTGACCATCCCGTCCGAAATTGGGTGATGTGTTTTTCGGGCATCTCCGTGCTTCGGAAGGCACGTTAAACAGTTGGTCCCGGCTTACGTCGCAAGATTTCAGTCGTAAAGCCTAGTCAGAGGCCTAAAAAGGCGGCTTGATAACATCTGTGTTAACAGTGTACTCTCTACAGGATCACAAGTTAAAATGGGGGTCCCTCAAGGATCCATTCTAGGTCCATTACTATTTCTGATATATATAAATGATTTACCTTTTTACTTAAAAGATATTTGTGATGTTGTATTGTTTGCAGACGATACATCTTTAGTTTTTAAAACTGACAGAAATAAAAACCTTTTTGATGATGTTAATGACGCACTTTCAAAGGTTTTACAATGGTTCACAGTAAATAATCTACAGCTTAATGCAAAAAAGACTAAATGTATTAATTTTAAGTTGCCTAATGTTAAAGATAACCCCATTAGTCTAAAAATTGATGGTAATACTATGAAGCTTGTAGATACAACAGTTTTTCTTGGAATCACACTTGATTCAAAACTGCAATGGAACCCTCATATAACAGCTCTCTCAGGCAGACTTAGTTCGGCTGCATTTGCAGTGAGAAAAATTAGGTTATTAACAGATGTTGATACTGCTCGTTCAGTTTATTTTAGTTATTTCCATAGTGTAATGTCTTACGGCATTGTACTTTGGGGTCAAGCGGCGGATATACAAACCATCTTTATCCTCCAGAAGCGAGCTATCAGATCCATCTATAAGCTTCGTGCACGGGCTTCACTTAGGGAGATTTTTAAGGAAATTGGTATCCTCACTGTAGCGTCACAATACATTTACAATTGCATTGTTTTGGTGAGAAAAAATATTGGTCTCTATGCTAAACACAGTGACATACATTGCAGAAATACTAGGAATAAGGATAAAATTGCACTTCCACTCTTTAGGTTACAAAAAGTTTTAGGATCCTTTATGGGGCACGGTATACATTATTACAACAAAATTCCAAAAACAATTTGTGAGTTACCTTTACATAGATTCAAAAATCACATCAAAACGGCTTTATTAAAAAAGGGCTATTATACTACAAAAGACTACCTTATAGATAAAAATGCCTGGGTATAAGCGCTCTGCTCGATGCGGGATTAAATAGCTCTATTGTAACAGATGTTTTATTGTAAGAGTTAATAGGTACCTAGTATGTATGTACTGACTAACAATTTTTGGTTTTGAATTGTTTAAATGAATTCTTTTTATTATATTCTTTTATGGTTGGTTTTTTCTCTTTGTTTTATATTCTTTTAGGTTTATTTGTATCAAAATGACACACTGCTTGTACTTTACTAACGCCTGTTGTAAACCCAAAACAAGTTTAAAAGAGTAACTGCTGAGTTTCTCGCCGGGTCTTCTCAGTAAGAAACAACTCCGACGCGGTGGTAGAGTCGCATTATGTCTGTATACTGTTTATTTACATATCCATATTATTATGGTATTTATGTCTATTATTTAGTATATTTTGCTGTAAATTTGACGATTTGAAAGTACTGATACAGTCTATTTGAATAAAGTTATTTGAGTTCTGACGGTAAGGTTTTTCACTGACCTTACATTCACCTCTCCAACAATCCGCACTGAGCCCGCGTGTTGGAGTATGGCTCGTACCAGCTTATAGTTGAGGTGAGGCACAGGCCCAGCAGTGGAACGTATGTAAGGTTGTATTTGAGGTTCCGTCATTTCCGTCTCGTGTTTTAATGGGGATGAATTTAACTTTCAGTTATATCCCAAAAGTAGTAATGTTATTTCATAACGAGGAGAAAGAGACGTGTATGAAGTTGATCACGCTGCAGCTTAAACAGCCCTCACTGATATTATACCTCCACTAGTTGTGTTTCTAGACGAGAGGCTTCCCAAGGATGTAACATCATCAGTTCCAAATGAGTGAGGCATTGGTTTGAGCGATACTGGCTGGATGAAATCTGAACTTTTTCTGTAATTATATCAAGAATGTATTTCATCCATACTTTACCAAAAGAATTGTAACATTTGCCGTAATACTATTTGTAGATGGACTCAAAACACATCTTAGTCTTGAAGTAAGAAAAGCTAAACGACTTAAAATAGAAGAACAGGAGACTCGTAAGAAGAACATATTACTGCAACAAGAAGAAAAATATAAGGCGAAAGTAGAAACCAACCAGAAATAAGATAAACAAAAAAGCGAAAGAGACAATAGCTACTAAAAAACAAAAGACAAAAGCTAATACAATACAGAAAAGAAAAGAAAATACAAGAGCTAAAGAAATTAAACTACAAGTGACAAATGAAAAGAAAACACAAGAGACAAAAGCTAACAATACACAAGAGACATTACTAATCACTGTAGCGACATCTATCTCGCCACATACGAACTAAAAACTGACGTATCCTACATCGCGAATCGCGATATTAAAGCTATCCGAGCGATTGTACATATATACTAAAACCCGACAACAACCAGACACAACATCCGTCTGGTCGGGGGATCCTCCCTTTTCAATAGGTGGATGAGGAACTTTACACCCTGTTCCTCCCCCCAAATCACCACCAGACAGATATTATTTCTAACCAAGTCCCAAGTTATGATTCATGATAATAATATGCCATCCTCTCCTGAAAATAAACACCTGTCTCTTCTATCCTGAATGAACAACATTCAGGAATGAAAAGCTGAAGCAGCCTAGTTTTCCACCATTTAAAAAAACGCTTCAAGACCCTCAAATTCTTTCCGACATTAAACTGAATTTACCAAACGCTGGATAATTCGCAAGTTGGTCAAAGAGATGACAACCAAATTAGTCACCCACTGGACAAAATGATCGACAGCAAAAGAAAAAGATATTACTCTTTACTAGGACTAGAGAATATACTTTCTGATGATCATATTAATGTAGAGCATTGTAGAGCAAGAACTATTCTTTTTTATTTAATTTTCTTACTGCTATACTTTATTAGGTGCAATTTTATGTTCCTCAATGGTACAACCATCTGCTAGTATTACTTACTAACCATATTATTAAGTAAGACACTTTTTAGGCCCTTATTCTAGAATCGTACTCAAGCATTGATCTGTACTTGAGTAGAGTTTTGAAAACGTCAGTTCATACAAAAACGTCACTCAGATCTTCTCAAGTACAGATTTTATTTCAGAATACGGGCCTTAGTTAGATTAAACTACAAAAAAAAATCTAAAAAGATTATTTAAATACCTACGTAACTATAAAGATGGTAAACTTTGTAAAGTTTATAAATACTATTAGACTACGTAAATTTTTTTTTGCTTACTTTCAGGGTAACCTACCTATATTTAAAAAAAACAATAAAAGTCCTGCTAAAAAAAACATTTCATATAATTTCAATACCTCTATCACGTTGCTGTTAATTGGCTCACTCTATGCTATTAATTGGTGGTGACGGTGCTAATGAACGGTGAGATGGACATTTTTTACTCTTACCTATTTTAAAAAAAACTTAATAAAGATTATCCTTTTTTTAATCATCGTCTTACTGATTGAATATTAAAACTAGAAAATTCGTCATAACAGGTGACAAAGTATTTTTCAATGGCATAAGTATGATAAACGGGCTTAAGTTAGGATTAACTCCTAAAGTGCTGAAAATTGTGTCCTCCACCCTATTATGGCCAAATTACCTAAAATCTACATTAATTGTAGCCCATGTGCTATTCTGATGTATAAGCTGTATTACTGGAAAGTTTTATCCACAATCCGTTCAGTAGTTTTTGCTTGTAAGAGTAAAAAACATCCTCACAAACTTTCGCATTTATAATATTATTATCTAGTTTTCCACCCGCGGCTTCGCCTGCGTTATCGTTATATATCATGGCCAAATAACATAAAATCTTAATAAATTGTAGCCTATGTGTTATTCTAAGTCTAAGCTGTATTACTGTTGTGCAGAACAGCCTACGTAGGCTCGACTATAAACAAAGTGATGTTAGTGATAACAAGATTATTGTTGGATGGTTGACGTTTGGTTGTGAAATATTTATAGAAATAGAAATAAATTTATTTCGACACTTAAAATATACACAGGTTACAAACAAAGACAAAAAAACATTACGAAAACTGTCAAATAGGCTACCACTCAGCATGTGCCGCAGTGAAATAGCACCACGACGCAGGTTTTCAGTGGTCACCTAAGTGAAGAGGGAGAAACGGTACACAATTACGAGGAAGAAGCGGATCAATTACAGAATTAAGAATATATATAAAATTTACGATAAAGGTTGTATAAATCGGAAGAAATGAAGCTGTGACACATGAAATACGGACATTATAGTTACACGACTAAGACACCTTGTTAAATAACCAATAAATGCTGTTTATATTTAATTTTGAAAGATTTAACGGTTTTTGAGTTTCTTATGGGAGGTGGTATATTATTCCAGCATTTCGCGGCAGCATAACGAAAGCTTCCACGAAACGCAGTCGTGCTGTACTGTATATTTGCCAATCTAAATGCTTTATAGGTGCGTTCAGACATTTGTCTGTTTCTCAGCTGCTGTAGTATGAGGTCTGATCTCTTAGGTGATATGAAGTTCACCGGGTCATCTAGTAATTTATGTTTTCAGGCGCACGAACAGATGCCGCCCATAACTTGCGAGTGCTCGCAGGTGTTCTACAACCTCAGCGGGTACAAGAAGCACCAACGGATGTCGCATAACAAGGAGGAACTCAAGTAGGAATTTTTTATATTTTTTATAAATACCCTTTACTATTTTAAGTAACTAATTTGAATATTTCGTTGATCTAGCCGGTAGTTAATTTTTTATTGGTTTTTAAATATTGCGAACTCATGACGTCACAAATTCACGTAGTGAGTGTTCCCACATGTGTTTATTTCCCGATTCGTGGTAAATAAATAATGAGGAGAAAATTACTGATTTACAGCACTTACGGCTGAAACAGAGCTCGCCGTTAATCATGTAGCATCTCACGAGAATGTGAGAAGTAGACTTCAGATACAATTTATTTTGCCAAGTTCTGAAACCAAGCCCTACCTGTAAGGGTTGGGATTATAGCGAATGGCTATATTAAGTCCTACATACCCGTCTGGACAATGGGTGTAAATTAATGTACGTATTATTAAAAATAACTTTTTGCTTAATGTTTTTCACTTGGGAGAATTTAAAATCTGCTATCTGACAACACCATTAATATTATGCAGTAGAATCACCTAGCTAGAAATCTCACTTTTGATACAGATCGCGTTATGTGAAAGGACGGTTATACGACCCAATGGGTTTCAATTGTGAGATTTCAATTTGATTACCGTCAAGAGTCCTTTAAGAACCTCAAAGTACTATATTCGTACGTTGGCAAACTGGGGTCAAATGAATGACCCCAGATTGCTAACGTATTTAATTAAAAATATCCTAGATACTTTGCCTTTAAAAATGTTAAATATTTAAATGAGGTATAAAATACAAATACTTCGAAATGGTTAACACAAATAATGTAGAATATTAAGAACACCCATTGAATGTTGAAAATATAGTCAGGAATCAAATTGTGTAACCCTCGTTGTAGATGTAAACTTAAATCATAGTGTGTGTGCTATTTAAGGATTACGATCTAGTTATGATAAGTTAATATATATTCTTAGTTGTGTAATGGCTGTGATCTGTTTGCATACCTAATATAAATTAATAAATAAATAATATCGCGGATAACTCATACCAAGATCACCTGACCCCAAACTAAGCAGAGCTTGTACTATGGGCGTCAAAGACTGATTAACATACTTATTTCTTAATATATACTTAAATAGATAATACCACCCAGAAACAGAACAAACACAATTGTTCGTTACATGCATGTTTGTCATGGGTGGGGATCGAACCCACGACCTCTGGTGCTAAAGGCACCAAACGGATACCCCTGTAATATTCAAACGAATACCCCTGTAATATTCGAACGGATACCCCTGTAATATTCAAACGGATTTATAGTACTCACTTTGAAACTAAGAATAACCAACAAACCACGTTTTTATAAGTCTTTTGATAAACACCCGGTATAGTATGTCACATGATTCTCCTTCTAGTACCTATAAATAATAATTAATAATCCGCTATTGTTCCAGATACCCATGCGTTATCTGTAGAAAGCGCTTCAAGACCCTCAAAGACAGATGGGATCACATGTGGTTCACGCACAAGGAGAGGAACACGAAAGCCGATTGTCCTCTTTGCGGGAAAGCGTATAGGAAGCTTAGTGACGTGAAGGCACATCTCAGGGTGAGTCATCGTAGGCAAAAAAATTCAGATTCCGGGATTTTGGGCTAACAATCCCGGGATTTTAGACTGAAAATACCGGAATCCCGGGATAGACCTGGGATTTGGAATTGAAACGTTATAAATCGCAAATGTTTTATTGAGTAGCTTGTACAAACTTTTAGGCCTGTATTCTAAAACAAAATCTGTACTTGAGTATAGATCTGAGTGTCGTTTTTGTATGAACTGACGTTTTGGAATCCCTCAGATCAGTGCTTGAGTACGATTCTAGAATACGGGCCCTAGACCCAAAAACATATAAAATTGCTGCCACAAATATTTATCCGTGGCGGCTATATATGAACTTATCGCTTTAATTGTGTTGTGTGTACCAATGTAGAACTGTCTGATTTTGAACCATGTAGTAGGAGTGAGGTCATAAAAATTATTGACGCCTTAGACAATAGCTCGAGCACTGGGATTGATGATATTAGCACAAAAGCAATTAAATGTCTGAAAGAAAGCATAGCCGAAGGTTTGTCGAACTGTATTAACAAATGTCTATTAGAAGGAAAATAAATCAGGATCTAGAGCTGATCCAAGTAACTATAGGCCAATCTCCGTACTCCCAGTGGTGTCAAAGATATTTGAACGCATACTATATAACAGACTGCTTTCTTACCTCAATAAAAAGGCTTCTTAAACGAACAACAATATGGTTTCCGACCAAAATCTAATACGCTTGTGGCCACCGTGGATTTAATTACAAAAATAAAAACAAATGTTGATAAAAAACACATTGCATTGGGTGTATTTATTGATTTAAAAAAGGCGTTCGATTCTTTAAGGCATTCAAAATTATTGCAAAAATTAAATAACATAGGTATATCTAGGACCAGCTTTAAAAATATTGGAATCCTATCTTGATAATAGACAGCAAGTGTCGAAAATAGGCGTATTTAAAAGTAACCCTCAAAGAATTAACTACGGCATACCACAAGGTTCCAATATTGGCCCTTTGTTGTTCCTTATTTATGTGAACAATATCACTAATGTAGGTTTGACTGGTCACCTGACAATGTACGCTGACGATACCTGTCTTTTTTATTTTGGACATTCGCTACACGATATAGTTGGCGAAGCCTAGAGGGATCTTGATATGCTCAACATTTGGTTCTTGCATCTAACAATAAATGTTTCCGAAACTTCATATATCATATTCGCCGCAAAGAACAAAAAAAAATCACATCACCCACCATTGACTATTAATACTATCGAAATACGCAGATTCAATGAGGAGAAATGTCTAGGTTTATGGGTGGATGATAAGCTAACTTGGAAAGTACATATTTAGCATGTCAGGAACAAGTTGCAATCCATCTTGGGTTCCTTGCGGAAATCATCTAATTGCATACCACACAAATTTCGCGCAATGTTGTATGATTCGTGAGTAAAGTCACACTTGCAATATTTGATAGAAATCTGGGGCTCAGCTTCTGTAACTACACTAGAGGATTTACAGATTGTACAAAAAATAATCAAGGTTCTTTTTCATTTAAATAAATTTACTCCTACGGATACCTTATATAAGAATACAAAATTATTTAATATTAAGCAACTCTATACATATAGTACATGTATCTTAATAAAAAAATCACATCAAATACAATACATTGTTATATTACCATACCCTGAGGAAGTTAAGGATTGTGAAAGTATATGTACATTTAAAAAAAACTTAAAGCACATCTGACAAGTCAATTGTAAATTCAATCAAATTATATCTATCTATTTATTTATTAAGGTACACCAACAGCAAAACACAACATTTTAACAAAAATATATTATATGTATACATGTAAAATGTATATGTATGCATATAAGAGAATATATGGATACATAAAATGTGAATTAAAATATATTGTAAAAGCAAAACTCGTAAACGCATTATTTGTGGAAATATAATTTATTATCTTGCTTTTCCTCTTAATTTAAAAGTTAAGATTAATTACGAACACTGTCCATTGTAAAATAATGTTCAACATCATCTACTCGATGTATTTCTTAGTCTGAAAGTTTTAATAATAATAATAATAAGTTCCATGAGCTGTTGGTGAGTAGCGACACCACGGGCTACCATCATCCCGACGCTAACCCGCAGGGCAGCTTGTGGCGAGCTGTTGGTGTGTAGCGACACCACGGACCCGAGTTCCCCCGAGAGTCGGTCAGGCCCTCCGCCTCCGCTTGCCTCAGCCGGCCGGCCGGAGTGGACCCCAAGGGGGGTCGCAGGACTCTCACCTCTGGCTTGCCTTAGCTGGCCGTCCAGAGTGGGGCGTTAGAGCTGAATGCTCGCAGGGTGGAAGTGAAAGATGCATAAGTCGCGAGTTGGTGGGGTGGTTCATCCACCCCGTAGAAAACGGTGTTCACGTACACCTCTCGACACCCTGAGTCACTCACAACCATGTTGCTGCCTTTGCTGACCTTATGCATCGGCACGTTTGGGTGGCCTATTAAGTGAGTGGCTAGTCACCGTCTGCCAGGAGAAACAAAACATATGAGACATTGGCATGGCAGACGTCCGTTGTCTCAGGCAATAGCCCGGATTCAGTCCACTGAAAATTTCACTCCCATAGCCCGGTTGTAGTTCTTTTTTATACATGATTCCATAGTTCATACATGTGCCGGGTGTTGTCTTTAGGTAAATGTTCAATATTTATCTAGAGACAAAACTCGGCAGATGTACACATTGCAAAGTAAGTAGATTAAATGGTACCAAAGGCCTTTACGTGTTGGCTCCGGCCCCACGCAAGTCTCAAAGGACCGGGTCCCCATGGGCCCTTGAATTTTCAATGTACAGACATAATAATAATAATTTATTTATTCAGACATCATATTATGGTCCATTTGGTTAGTAACAATATAGCTTACAACTAGGTTAGTAACAAGACAAATTCGGATAAATAAGATACAACGAGACAACACATTTAATTAATATAATAAATAGGGTTCGGTTTTATGAGTGCAGTGATCCAGTTCCGTAGTAATGCACTGTCCCACCTCCCCGCCAGTACCCTTAGAATCCTGTTGGGACTACCGACCATTCTGTTTTTAATGGACAGGATCTTCTTCCTAGCCACTGCATGGAAGTCGTCTACATGGGCGTCGGCGAACATGCCAGACGCACTGCAGAATCTCGGTGGTCCCAAGAGGACCCGGAACATATTATTATACAATACACGCAGGGCGCTGTATGATTTTTGTATATAACTTACCCACAAGCCGCTCGTGTACAGGGATTGACAGAAAGACTTAAATAGTGATACTTTAACCTCACCTGTACAGTGCGCGAACCTGCAGCGGGCCAGCATATTTCCTCGCACTGCCAGCGCCCTACGCTCCCTGTCTATGTCACAATCGTCCCTCACGTCATCAGTGATCACGTGACCCAAGTATTTAAACACAGGCACAATGTTCAATGCCTCTCCATTCAGCCTAATTGGTGGTACGTGACTGGAAGATAACCCACGCGCCCCAAACTCTACGACTTCGCTTTTTTTACAGTTGTATCTTAGCCCATGATTAAAGACGTATTGTTCGCAGACGCGCAGCATCCTCCTCAACGAGTTGACCGACGGACTCAGAAGCGCCATATCGTCTGCGTAGCTTATATTGTTGACCATTTGCCCATCTACAGAGCAACCCACGTGCATACTGCTAAGCTCGTCGATCAACCCGTTTATATAGAGACAGAACAGTTTTGGAGATGTTAACCCCCCCTGCCTAACTCCACACTCCAGGCGATACACATCGGATAGTTCCCCTGCCCACTTCACATAGTTGTCCTTATGTTCGTACCAATACCTTAATACGTTAACAAGCTCCCGAGGCATCCCCGTCGCGCCCAGTTTGGCCCATAGTATCTGATAGGAAACCATATCAAAGGCCTTTGATAGGTCGAGAAAGCACCCGTATACTCGAGTCTTCCTTTGTGTAGTACCTGACTGTCTCCTTGAGAGAAAAAATGGCACTCTCTGTAGAAAGTCCGGCTCTAAAGCCGAACTGAGCATCGGTGAGGTGTAAATATGTATTTAATTGTTTCTCAAGGAGACCGTCAAGCACCTTAGCTGTAACTGTGGCCAATGATATGGGTCTATAATTATTGCTATCAGATACATCGCCTGTCTTGTTTTCAATTATAGGAACCACTACAGTTTTTATTAAATCGGTGGGCATATAGGCATGTCTAATACTTAGGTTAAACAACATGCTAAGAACACGCGGAAGGTGATCTCCAGCGTGTTGGAAATGCTCGATGCTGAGCCCGTCACGACCAGGTGACTTACCGCGCTTGCTCTTTTTTATTATATTTCGCACGTCGCGAGCCGATGTGGCACAGCATCGAGCACTCCCCCCTCCCCCGCATACATCGCCTGGCCCGGAGTAGGCACTGCCTGCACTCTAAAAAGGCTGCTAAAAGGATTTGCTATTTCCTTGGGGTCACTGACACCATCTACACTAACCGGAAGACTAGACTTAGAACCTAATTGGGTGCTTTTCCAAAATGTTTTAAAATCTTTATTTTTAAAATGGCTGGCTATAATGTTCATTTTAATTTGATTTTCGTTTTTAACGCACTATTTGAGTTTTGACTTAAAGATTTTTCTAGAGTTATACATTAAATCATAAATCTGTCCCGATAACGGCTTGCCATACAGAAGCATGACTTGCCCGCGTCTATTGTATTGTGCGGCAGCCGTGCCAGACCCTAGACCGGTATGCGCTGTGAATGTGTCGCATAAAAAAACATTCCGTGTGTGTGTGCGCCTGTGTGCGTACGGGCACGGAGATAAGCTAACAACCTTTAGTTTAATATCAAGCTAATTTAACATCTAGCATGCAGTTGCGCTGCGCCTAATTTTAATTAATATTAAGTCTATTATTGTCTCATTCAAAGTGAACTTTATGTTTTTATGAGATTAAATGTCTTTAAACCTAATAACTTGAGGTAGGAGCTTCTTGAAAGTATTTATTTGTGCAGTCAATGGTTGTAACAACATAAAACGGTAATAACGGTATAAAAAACTAAATCGACCCAAATAACGGTGGACAGCTCACCACATACCACGTTGGGTTCTAAAACCATCACTGAAAGTGGGCTTCTGAATGTATCGTTCACCATGACGGCAACAGTCACTTGCCTCTGACTACCCCGTTTGGGATATAGTCGTGATGGTATGTTTTGCTCCATAGTCTTACTTCTTAGTATTATTATAAATGCGAAAGTTTGTGATGATGTATCTATGTGTGTTACTCTTTCACGCAAAAACGACTGAACGGATTTAGATGAAACTTTACAGTAATACAGCTTATACATCAGAATAACACATGCACTACAATTTATAGAGATTTTACTTATACATGTTACAGAAATGATGTTCACGCGAGCGAAGCCGCGGGCCTAAAGCTAGTTTTCTATACTTACAATCAATCTTGTTCCAGGCCGACCACGGAATGGACGTCACCATGGCCTCTTTCCTCAAAGATTTGAAGACTGTCATGAAAGAAGCGAAACGATTGAATGCGACAGAGAAACAGGAGGCAGTGAAAACTGTGCTCAAGACTGAGGAAGGGAATAAATTAACTTTTATGTTTGATAGGTAATTGGCTACCCTAGGGCTTCCAATCCCGCATGGTATTGCAGGATCCCGGTATCGGCGGGATCAAGAATTTTCATTGCTGCGGGATCCCGGTGTAACGGGATCCCGCGATTGTCGGTAAGATAGTTAAAAGTAAGTACCTAGTAAAAGAAAGCATAGGATGACATAGGATTTATTTAAAAAAAGTACAAAAAATTAAAAGTTATAATGAAATCACTTGTTTTGTAAGTGTTTTCGCAGGAAACAACATTCCCAACGTATCGTCAGCCAAACTATATCGTATTATATTGGCAAGATAACCGGCAGCGGGAAACGCTCGCTCTGCTTCTACGCTTGTAAGCACTATATACTTTAGGTCACGTGTGCTCGTAACATTTTTCAATCCCACAGATCCCGCATCTTGAATCCCGCTGTGAAAAAAATCATGCGTGATCCCGGTATACCGAGATTGGAAGCCCTAGTCTACACGTAGAAATTAAATCAAAATAGTGGAAGATCAGGTCCCCGTCGCCTAATTTCAGTAAGTCACAAGCGGCGAATGACAAGCGGGCGTGTTACTAATAAAATATGATTTTACTCACTTAAGGTGTGAAAAAGATTACTAAAATTCCTTCATGTGCTTTTATGCGTTGTACAAATCATTCAAAAGAAAACCCAAAACTCATGGAATAAAATTTCACTCTTTAAGTACATGAAAATTTAAAATTTCTTATGATATTTCTAAATTCACTTATTGTTCGCTATTTTGCGGAGCGAGATATTTATTTATTTATAAGGTACACCAACAGTATACATATACACTTTCAAATAAAAATTAAAAATAATTAATTCTTATATGCATACCCTTACCAGCCTTACCTTTTTTAATAAACAAGGTTATTATAATGTAGAGGATTACTTGAACGACAAAAGTTTGTGGTCATAGTAGGAATAATCTGCTCCTCTGCTCAATATTGTGTTCTTTTTTCTACTCGCATTGACTGTACTCTGAATTTATTTTTTGTAAAACAAACAAAGTTGAAAAGAGTAACTATCGAGTTTCTTGCCGGAGTCTTCTCGATAAGAAGCAACGTCCGAACCGGTGGTAGATTCACATTATGTATATTCACGATGTGTACTAATATTGTACTATTTTATTTACGTTTATTATTATTATTTCTGTATACTTTTTTTGACATGTCATAAGTGCTTTATACAAGCTTAAATGAATAAATGATTTTTTACTTACTTACTTACTTACTTACTAGCAATTTTGGGAATAGGTACAGCATTTCTTAATAACGTAACTATAATTAAATATTTCAATTTTTGTACTAATCTTACATAATAGAAATAAAAGTATACAAATAAACAGTAAAATAAAGATAAAGACATAAAAACAATCAAAGATACAAAAGAAAGAGATAGAAATATATCTAATCTGACGCACGAGTGGCACTTGTCTCGCTTACGCTCTGGTCAAACAAATAGGTTTGTCGCTGTCCTTCAACATCGCACAACGATAAATAGAATCACACCGTTTTGCAGTTGACGATTTTACTTAGGGACGTGCTGTATCTACCGCTATTGTGATTTAATCTAAGGTCTACACCATCATTATAAAAAGAAGGGTCGGGGTGTAGCAAAGATGGCGCACTAATTATTTTTACAAAATGATCAATAGCTCTCAAAAACAGATTATAAAAAAACTAAAATATCTAAAGTATGGAGCTGGGACTCATTTTCGAAGGTATTTTGTATGAAGCCGGGAAATTTTCCACCTTTCAGTGTCTAGCAAAGGGTGCGCTACACCCTAACCAAAAGAGGGATTTGTTATTTTGTTTGTTTTTAATAGACAAACTCAAAAACTACCACAAAAATATTGAAAATTCTTTCACACATACCAAGTGATTATCAAAAGACTTACAATAACAATATCGTATACTCAGTAGGTGATGTAGAAACTATCTGAGTGAAAATGAAATTTATTTAACTATACTACTTTCGCCGTATGATGTGATGATATCCCTGACAGTTCATAATAATTGTCAAATATAGTGATGTAACGAATGTAATTTAATCGAGTTGGCAAAGGAAATGGAATCGGATTTACCGATTTTTAATTTTCAAATAAATTACTAATAAACGAGATAAGGCTGATAAGTTGTAAAATAAAACGCGGTTTTTCGAAAATAATAGTTAAAAAATAGCACACAAGGCAGACGCACTGGTACTGATGCGAATGACGTGATTACAAAATGGTTGCTCCTATTAATCGATTTTTTGTCGATTCAGTAGTGTTATTACACTATTGAATGGCGTTCCTTTTCACGCATTAGGCGCTGTAAAGATATATTAATTTAATTTAATTTACTTAATTTATTAACAGTTAATAATATAACAATAATTTACTTGATAAGATTCTAAAGGACAATAGTTCTTTAATAGTTTATAACATTTTCTTATGCCAGTTTCTTTTTATTTAGATTGAAATAGTATACGTGACACGGAACAATGAGACCTGTCAGGCATATCATCATATAGTGAAAATAGTTTAACTTGCACTTTAAGGTCTCCATACAAATTAGTAGAACAGTCATTATTTTTTGTATGAAAACCTTAAAATTAAAATCAATTGAAAGAAATAATTTGTAATTACCCCGTATAAAGCTAAGTTATCAGCAAGTATCATAACATACGCTTTTATATGTTTTTTTACCAGTGACCATTTGACCGGAATACGCGAACAAAGTCGCTTTAATGAAGTGGCATAGTTAGTAAAATGAATCAACGGATATGTAATTCTTTGTAATCAATAAAAGTTTTAGGTAGATCATGAAAAAACATTTATTATAATGTCTTGTTTAAAACATTTGGACCATTTAAAAAAAAAATATCTGGAACAGAAATCTTTATGTTAACTGGTATGCTTCGTGTTGTTCAAATGTACTCGTATTTAATGTATTGTACCTCTCGGCACATTATCGTAATCGCATGTTTTTTAATTTAATGTTATAAACTAAGTTCTCAAATAAGTGAAATATGTAATTTCTTATGAGAATGAATTTCTATAAACCGAAACCGAACAAATTACACCAAGATCATCTGACCCCAAACTAAGCAGAGCTTGTACAATGGGTGTCAGAGACTGATAAACATACTTAAATATTTCTAAATACATACTCACATAGATAATAACACCCAGAGACACAAATGTTTGTCATGGATCGAACCCACGGCCTCTGCTATAGGCAGGATCGCTGCCATTGCACCAACAAGCCAATAAAGTAAAGTAAAAAAGACCTTTATTCATATAGACTTATAAAAAGTACCTAAGACAAGTCAAATACGACACGGTTGGCGTAGTGCGCTGTAGCACGGTCTCTCGCCTCGACCTCCGTAGTGTCCCGGGTTCGATCTTTTCTGAATTGACTCTTATCTGGGTGTGCTGGGAGGCCCCCCCTGGCTTATTTCCTTGTGTGGTACCTCGTAACACAGGGATATTAATCCCTACTTCGAGACCATTACAATTTACAAGAGGTGTGTTGTCTGGCACATAAATATATCTAAATACATAGGATTAAATATATATAATTAAAGAAAATAGCAAAAAAATACTAAATAAAAATAAACTTATATAAAATAATTCTGTGTTAGTGAATATAATGTGACTCTACTACCGGTTCGGAGGTTGTTTCCGATCGAGCACAATATACTCGTATATTCTTTTTAACTAGCAACGCTGAGAACACTATTTGCCGGCAACAAGTGTTGAGCCACGAGTTCATTCAGTTAAGTTTGCACAGTAGTGCGATTCTCGCTCCATATATTGATCAATAATATTTATACTACACCTGCTCGGAAAGTACCTTGATACTTTATCAAAATTTACGGTAGAAAGTACGTCATTGCATATCGAACAAATATGCGGGGAGAAAACGCATCTGAGCGGGAGAGAAAAGTGTATGAAAATCCATTTCTTACGTGGTTTTTCTTTTTTAATTTTGGGTAAGACTGCGCCGGTAACCTAAATATCAAAAGCCAAAAAGTTTTTACAGTGAGTTTCTATCTCCAAGTTCGCAAAATGACACTGGCCACTAGCTGTGTGTCGGATGGTGTCGAGCTGGCAGTGCGACCCTGCGGCGGCAGGAGAAACAATTTGAAAAAAGAACATGTGAAAATTGCAGACGCCATTGGCGCCATTTTCAATTTGTGTGTTGTTTGAGGATTCAGTTTTCGTAGAAAGTAAAATAAAACTATCAAAATGATAAGTAGTGATAGTGATGATGAAGATTTTTTAACTCCGCCGCAGTTGAAGGAAACAGCAAAAATAATAAAGAAAGAAAAAGTGTTACATTAAGCTGCACTAACTGCAACAATTTCAATATAAATTTCAATTAGTAAAGATTTAGTTTTTTATTTTCCTCGTAGGTGTAGTATAAAGCACTATGTATCACTCGAGAGAAACTGCGATTACCGATCTCGGGTGTTTTAAAGCAACACCCTCGACGGTGATCGGTCTCTTTCTCCTCTCGGTGAACAATGTACTATTTTTTGGTGGGTCTGATTCTGGTTTTCATAGCACAACACCTTTTTTGGAACTATACTCCATTCATTATAGCATTAGACATAAGTAAAAAAGGTTCTTTTTAGGGTACACTTTGTGGTAAAAGTACAATAAAAATTATTACTTTTAAGATTTATGCCGAAATTATTTAAATCTACTTATATAGCAGCTGTCACACTTAATAGTTCTCATTTTAAGTAAAGTAACTTCAGAATTTATCAGGCTTTTGCTTACACAAATTATTTTGTCTTGCATCAAACTATATTTTCGATGTAAAAACCTAAAAGAAGCAGGGGTTTTTATCCGAACACATTTTTACTGTCACTATAACTCCACCAAATCTAAAATGTTACATAATACGTTGTGGCGGAACGGTTTTTAAATTTTGCCAGGTTGTACTCAGGTATGTCATCGTCATTGCAACGCCGAATGCAAATTGTAATTCATTTTAGCACCCCTGCTTCTTATTTCTAATGTTATAATGAATGAAGTATAGTATGGCTACCATGAGTTTCCACCAATGGCAGCCGCTAGATTTTGTATGATATTTCGGTACAAATTTCTGCAGTCAACAAAATAGTTTACGTGACAGTAACATTGTAGACATACAGAACAATATTTTATGTACTGATGTCATATATTTATTCAACTATTTCCGTTGAAGATACTGGTAAGCACGGTATGTGTATTTGACCTTAGAATAATAACGTATAGAAAGATAGTCTTCATACAACCGCCCCGGCAAAACTGAAGCACTAATCCGTTCCACACGTGCGTGACTATTACTTGCTTACGTGCGGCGCGCTTTGTCATTGAACATTGCTGAGTTGTAATGAACACTGCAAAGCGGTCCGGTTTGGAGCCAATTATGGCTCCAATTAAGGTGCTTCAAAATGGGCGCGCGGACTTTGTTTGTAATTATTCTAAGGTATTTGACAGATACCAACTTGATGTTTGTATAAAATGCGAATTTTTCAACAAAATGTAAGACGTTTCATTACAGTCTTTGTTAACTTTAAGTTAGTTATTTTTATTACATGATATTTTATGATAAATAAGATGTTTAGGTATAGTTCGCTCGTCAAACTTCTAGTCCGCTCTGCACACGAGACCAGTCCCTTATTCCGATTTTTTCTTACAACTTCAGTGGGGACTTTGAGTTTAACGCAAACTAAGTTTGAAGTAAAATGAAATTCCTTTTTAATAATTTTTATATTATACAATGTAAAAAGATCGCATTATTATAGGTTGTCCAATGATGATCATTTTGACAGCTTTCAATAGAGATGGGGTACCTAGTTCATAATCGTTATTGAATCTATTCGATTATCGATTTATTATTTCATAGATCGTTAGTTAATATAGATAAACATAGAAAATGTTAAGTATGCGAATATTTTAATGTACAATAAAGAGATAATTAAATAAATAAACATTTATTAGTGAATTAAATAAGGTAGGTATTAGGATTTGAAGTTTTTTACCTCATATTATGGTGCACACCCTAAATCACTTTCATAATCATTATCGCCATTATCACTGGAAGAACTAATCATATTACATCGAATAATATTTTAATTCAAAATCTTTATTATATTCAATCAATGTTTTTCAAGTGTAATTGTATGATAGATAATTTAATACTGATTAAAATTAAACTGTATTGAAATAAAATGTTTTGCTAGCCGCCCTCAATCTTAAATTTAAATGTTAGATTAGTGTTATTACACAATCGATTTTATATTTTCAATTGCTATTCGTTGGCAAGGCACTTCACTAAGTGGGCGGTACCCGTCAATGAAGTACGTTATTATCTGTAGTACACTCTGCCGAAAAAAAATGCAATACTTCATAGGCGTGAACTGTCAAAATTATCATCCTAAATTGGACAAACTATAAGTTCGTAAAATTAGTTAGATTTAGGCCCCGTACTCCTTGAGTATAGATCTGAGTGACGCTTTTATATAAACTGACGTTTTGAAATCTCTACTAAAGTACAGTTTTTTAGGTACACCCGTCATCATGATGTTCACCAGATCAGGCCTTGAGTATGAGTACGATTCTAGAATACGTGCCTTAGGGCTGTTGAAATATTTTAAGTAATAAACTACTTATAAATAAACTTGTTATTTGTAACCGGATTTTTATGACTGTGTAAGTTGTCTGAATCAAATAACTTCCTCACCGCGCCGTTCACACGCGACAGCGCGTCAGCGGGCAGGTGCAATCCAATGCTGCCAACCTAACGATTTTGACAACTTGAGGTGCACAGTTATAAAAATCAGGTTATCATAATCATAATCTTTATTGCTTCATGTCAAGTATAAAAGTTGATAAAATACAAAATAGTCCAGAACATGAGCCCTGCTAGGGCACTGCAATATACTTACACAATAAGCCTAAACTAAATTGAAAAAGAATAAATTATATAAAACACACAATTCAATTAACATAAAATAATTAAACATTGCATTGTTCAGAACTATTACATTTTCAAAATAAAAAATGAAAATAATAATTGAAACATTGCAAAATAAAACATAACAAGAACACAAGTAAAATTGATGAATAGGTCACTTTGTCTTAAAAAAATATTCTAAATCATAAAAACATCCTAAAATTAAGAAGTTTTTAAATTTTACTAAGAAACATTTTTTTACTTTTTATATACTGAATCAATAATGAATTAAATTACTGTTTTTAAGGCCTAACGCCTTCTTCCACACTAGTACCTCGTACGAGCGTCGACGCGCTTATACGTTCGTATAATCCATATAGACTGACTCACCACTGCCGGTTCGAGCGAACACGCCACAATACGTCCGTGTACGCGAGTTTGTTCTTTTGAAGCGCGTATGCCAGAGCGACCGTATATGCGACTAAAAACTCTAGCATGACCCCGTTTTTGTGGTATAATTATGAGGATAACACATTAAAAGTAAAAATATCGATACTTATAAGGTTCAGTATGATAATGTATATAGAAATTAGGACTTCAAACATTTTGTTATGCGTCTGGAATGTTTTCTAAGACTATTGATGGTTTTTATGCAAATTATGAAAAAATAATAATCCCAAACTAGGCTACTTAAATAAGGAATGAAAATGAATGTGATGAAAATCTAATAACGCAACATGTACCTATTTTACACAATTGATGACGTATGAATAAAAATAATGACCTCAAGGAATGATAAAATGATTTTTTTAAGCTAAATAAAGTATTATTATTTCAATAATCGAATATTTACTCTTAATATTTTTAAGTAACTAACACCTACTGTAGCTGTATAATTTGTTGTATTGGTAGCCTGAAATAAATGACTAACTTTGTAATAATGATTTTCATTTTTGTGAAAAACCTCGCAAATGGAGAGAATTTGAAGTCTCACTGGTAAGTATTATTTTAAATGTTATACATACAGGGTGTAAAAGGACCCAACGAAGCCGGCGTCTACGCACTCAGACCATTAAATCAAGTCACAGAAAAAATAAATTATTGACAGGAAACGAAATTTTTTTTAGGTGTCAATTTCAAACCGAAAAACGGACTACGCAATGTAACGCGTGCAGCAGACCGCTCCTGCGCGTGTGTGCGTGTGCGTGGCTGTTACGCATAGTCAAGGGTATGCACGATGTACATTGCGAGTTGAAGCTTTGAAGCAATTTTTTGTTAGGAAATACTTGAAATTTTGATAATGTTTCTTAGGACAAAAATTAAGTAATAATGAGTAGTTTGTTTTTATCAAAATCTTGAGTTTTTTTTTTTACTTTGACCTTAATAACTTTTAACTATTGAGTTCCCAGGTATGGTCTAGAAATAAAAAATGGTCCTGATGATGTGCAGAATACGTAGGTGTCGGCTACGTTAAGGGTCTTTTTACACCCTTTATAACTTTCGGAATGACAATGAATGTTTCATTTCAAACTTCTCGAAACAGGAAATAGGTACTCAGTTATCAGAGAAACAAAAAAATATTTTCTCATTGAAATTTTATTTATTTATAGAATATATTATACATAAATATATTGGTTTTAGAATACAAGTTCTCTACAGATATGCACCAATGTAGGCATTAAATACATTCTTCACAGAAGGTTCATCAATTTATTTAAGAAATTAATCTTTATTGCACAAAATTCAAGGTAAAAATGGCGGACTTAATGCCAAGAGGCATTATCTACCAGTCAACCACACGACCAAACAGAAGATATTAGTTTAGTGGCCTTTAATTTCATATTACACAAGTGTGATGATATCTCCATCTACGCCAGTTTCTTGAGCGTAGTAAGAAGAGAGTTCTTCCTCTAATTTGTTCTTCTCGCAAACCTGCCGTAAGTGACGGTTCAGCTTGCTGTTACCCTAAAAAGAAAAAAACATTACATAACTGACCATCGCTCGAATAACAACATAACATCACGACTATATCCCAAACGGGGTAGTCAGAGGCAAGTGACTGTTGCCGTCATGGTGAACGGAACAATCAGCAGCCTATTTTTCTTTGGTATTAGAACCCAACGTGGCAGGTGGTGAGCCTTTCGCTCGAATGGGGAGGAAAACTGCTCTTTGCTCCCGCTAGGTGGCGTATGACCGTTAGTACGGAATGTTCGGTCAAATCGCGTACATTTAACAATTTAACAATTTTGAAGACGGTCCTACAGTCTAATGCGTTAGTGTCCCACAACTCCGACAGGTTTTGTTAAACCTAAGAAACGAATATGCTAAAAAAGTTAATGTATATAAAGTTTGTCCACTAAAGAATGATAATCGTGACAGCCCACAATAGGGATGATGTTGTATAATTAATGTTTGTGAATCTATTCGATTATCATTTTATAATTTTATAGAACTTGAAATCGTTAGTTTTTATAGATAAACAAAAAATATATACTTATTCTTAAAAAAGCTTAATTATTCTGTCATCACTAATCTGAATAATAATTATACTAATAAAATAATTTCACTAATTTTTTTTTTTTTACGGATGTAAAGTGTAAATTCAACTATTGGTCATACTTTCCGCTAATAACGTATTATGCTTTTCAAATAACTTCATCTTATCTTTGCTTTGTTTCCTATATTAAGTGCAGTATCAAATCATTTCAATGTTTAAATACAGGTTAAAACTATTTTGCATGACCCCCTTAAAGGGTGGAGGGTTAATAACCTGAGCTACAGGTTTTACCTAATTCAGGTATTAGCCCGCCATAGTTTACTTCACTGTGCAGGTTTAACTATACTGTGACCATACCGTAGTATTTAACTTTAAAACTACCCACATTGTACTTTGTTTTTTATAGTGTGTGTTAGATTATTGTAAACTTAAAATTGTAAAACTATGGTGAGAATAAACGTTTTTATTATTATTATTATTCTCTTTATTTAGCATAAAACTTAGGTATAAAATTTGTACAGTATTCTTATAAAAACAAAGATTTACAACAATAAAACAACTTAAGAATTATAATTATAAAAACAAAATACATAATCACAATTATAAAACCTAAGCCTAAATTAAAGTTATAAAACAATGATTTATAAAAATACTATAAAAACCTTAACCTAGGGTGCCGCCGGCAGCAGGGCAGGCAAGGCCCAGACTACCGGTGGTTAGGGCTGCAGAGAGAGGAACCTCCTGACAATGCGAGCCGTGTCCAGGAGTACCGCCTTCTGCATCTGACCCTTGATCCAACCGCTGAGCGAGAGCCTCTCGAGGTGTTGGTCGAGGCTCTTCGCTATTAAGCCGTTTGCCGACACGACTATCGGGACAATAATCGTCGAATCAACATTCCACATGGCGGTCACCTCGTGAGCCAAGTCAAGGTACTTGCTGAGTTTGTCCTTCTCAGCTTTTACGAGGTTATCGTCATGTGGAATGGTGATATCGACGAGCACTGCCTGGCGTTGGGATCGGTCTACCAGCACGATATCAGGCTTATTGGCTACAATAGTCCTGTCCGTGATGATAGAGCGATCCCAATAGAGCAATGCACGACTATTTTCGAGAACTGGTACCGGTGCGTACTTATAGTACGGTACCTCCGACTCGACAAGGCCATATCGAAGAGCAAGTTGCTGGTGGATGATCCTGGCTACTAGGTTGTGTCTGTGCAAGTACTCTCCGTTAGCAAGGTGAGAACAACCGGAAATAACGTGGCGAATAGACTCGCCAGGACGGCGGCATGCCCGACAAATGTCAACCGTACCGTCCTTCATGATGTATTTCCGGTAGTTATTCACCTTGATAACTTCATCAGCAATTGCACAGACAAAACCCTCGGTTTCCCCAAAGAGGTCCCCGAAGCGTAGCCAGTTCACCGATGCGGAGATGTCCACATCGGGCCCTGTCAAGGCCCGATAGAACCTACCATGCAGCTCCTTGCTCTTCCATATTTCCTTGCGGTCGTCGGTGGTTAGCATCGGTAGTTGACGCCAGTTCTCGTTTGCCAAGGAGAGCGGCGTGAGCCCCTTGTCAACTGCCACAACGTCGCGATGAATCCCACACTCGTTGTTGAGGAAAAACCTCCTGAGATTGCACACCTCACGGTTGTGAAGGTCCTTGGCATTTAAGAAGCCACGACCCCCCACCTTCCGTGGGATATACAATCTCATAACAGACGAGCGTGGATGTAGCATGCGATGCGTTGTGAGCAGTTTTCGGACTCGTGTATCCAGAGCACCCAGCTCAGTTTGAGTCCATCTCAGTATGCCAAAGGAGTATATCAATAAGGGCATCACCCAACCGTTGAAGGCGCGCACCTTATTGCCACCTGACAAAGAACTCTTAAGTACCTTTGTAAGGCGACTAAAGAAGCGTTCCTTCACCGATTGCTTGACGTCTCCTACTGATATACCCAATGACTCTGACATACCAAGATATTTGTAGGTTTCAGCTTCGGAGAGGGATCTGAGTGTCATCATCTCAGAGAGCTGTAAATTCGGTGAATCTACAACCCTCCCTTCTTGTACATGCATGACCGCACACTTGTCTACACCAAACTCCATCTTGATGGCATTGCTAAAAATCTCAGTGATTTTTAACAGTTCCATCAATACCTGGGGTCTTGGCGCAAACAGCTTCAGGTCATCCATGTACAACAAATGAGAGATGAACTCACCCCCCCTGCGAAGCCGATAGCCTAGCTTTGAATCCTTTAGTAAGGTACTAAGAGGATTCAAAGCTAAACAAAACAACAAAGGACTCAAACTATCGCCCTGGAAAATACCTCGCTCTATCCTTATGAAGTCCTGCGGATCAGGGGAGCCATTTCCACCACCTGGTTGACGAAGGACTGTGATCCACTGCCCCATGCATGTGCTCAAGAAAGATCTCAAAGTTGTATCAATTTTATACAGCTCTAAGATCCTCCTGAGCCATGAATGGGGCACCGAATCATAGGCCTTCTTATAGTCAATCCAGGCAGTTGAAAGAGCTTTCCGATTCCGCCGGACTTGTTGGCAAATAGTCGTGTCTATGAGGAGAAGTTCTTTAGTACCTCGGGACCCAACCCTACATCCATTCTGAGCAGGGGCCAAAACATTGTTCGCAACGATATGCGAGTTAATTTTTTTTGCTAGAATGGACGTAAGGAGCTTGTAGATGGTAGGTAAGCACGTGATGGGTCTATAGTTTTTTGCTTCCGAGGTACTACCTGACTTGTATAAAAGGAAAGTGACACCAGAAGTCAGGAAACTAGGGAGAGAACCAACCTCGATGGATTCTTGGAACTGCACTGCCAAGCATGAATGCGAGCATCGAAACCACTTAATCCAGAAGTTGTGCAATCCATCCGGGCCAGGACTTTTCCAGTTCTGAGCCGTCTGAATTGCACAACTAACGTCTTCGGAGTCAATATTTACTGACTCCATGGTTTCGATGGATTCGCATTCATGCTCGACAGTACGCATCCAGTCACCCTCCGTGTGCTCGACAGGCATCGACCAGATACTGCGCCAGAAGTCAATCATGACACTTGCATCCGGTCGCTGACCGTCGTTCTCACGTTGGTTAGTCTCTTCCCAGTTTCGGTACACCTTCCTTTGGTCACTTTGGAAAAGGCGATTTTGTAAATATCTGTCCACACGTTCTCTGTAGCGACGGATACGGTTTGCCCACGCATAGACCTTCTGCTTCAGAAAGTCAATGCGTTCTGTGACACAAGCCATATACTGTTCGGGCCTAATACCCGTCCCAGCAAAGGCTTGGTTCACGTAACGCATAACCCGAGGGCGATGGTTCCCCCGGCTGAAGCAGACCAGCTTTGCAATGAGGGTCCTAAACGTGTTGATACGCCGCTCGATTCGCATTTGCCATGCGGGTACATTTGCGGCAGGTCGCACTGCACGGTCAGAGTCCGGAAACTTGACACGAGCAACACGGCATGCCGCAATGGCCCCGCAGTACAGAATCGAGTGAGTATCAACTAAATCTTCACTAGTCCGTATAAACGGAGCTAGTAATGCGTCCAGGGCCCCCATTAACGCTAGGTTGCGTCTATTAGTGGGCAAACGCGGTAACCGCGGCCTAGAGACTGGTGCGGAGCGATATTCCAAAATCGCATCCTCCAAAGCCCTCCTCAATTGCTCTTTGACCTGAGTACTTACGCATACGTTCGCACTGACTTCTGCATCGACATCTGGATCCATCCGGGGCGCTACCGGTACCGAGTCGCTGACCGGGTTCGGATGCAGCAGCGTTTCGGACGGGTCCCGCGTCAAGGAAGAAGTCGCGCGAACTGAGAGTGCCTCCAGGCGCAGCCAATCAAGCGTAGGCTGATCCAACATCTGAAGACGCTGAATCGCCCGCACTTGATCCGATAATCGTTGGGCGGAAACAGCCACGGTCGGGTCAAGGGCCTGAAACAGAGGCATCATCCGGTCACGATACGCAGACAGGTTGGTTCCTCCCTCTGTAGCCCCGTAATAGGCGCGCATGCAGTTGACATTCATGTCGTGTGTCCATCGCATGCGGCGCACTACACCACCGGTAGCGGGGGCCCCGCGCGGGGCAGACTGCCCCACAGGCCCCAAGCGTGCCGGCAGCGGTCGTCGTCCACGTCGCGCAGGTGGTCGCGGCGGTCGTGGCGGCGGTGGCCCGCTCTCATCGCTGGAGCTTGAGCTCGTTGTGGTGTCAGGAGGGGTAGCAAACTCCTCCACCGACGACGAGCTGGGCGACGGAGTGGGCGGTGGTGGTGGTCGTGCGCTTACATTCGCTCTCGTCTTTGCTCTCGTAATCATAGAATATTATTGTTTAAAATGATGCGTAAAATTATGGGTATGTGGTCTATGACAGTTGCCATGGTTATTGGTATATTGGAAATTAGGGCTGAAATTTTCGTAAATATTATCAAAATATATTTTGCGGTTGCTAAGTACGTTTTTCTTACCTTGTTCGCGGTTGAGTGATGATGATGACCGCACTGGGTGAACTGAACTGGATGAACTGATGTAAATAAAAATACTGTACTTGTTGAACTGTTCTTGCACTGGTTTGAACTGATTTATTGGTAAATCTCAATCATATATAAATAAAGGTAGAAAAATAATATTTGCGCGATCTAAAAACATTTAACTCCATCTAGTGATAAAAATTGTGAAAAGAAAATTTGACATGACATATTGACATATGAAGGGTCGTAAACATGCCGCCCCCTTAGGACACTTATTGCAGAAATGTCCTACAAACAAAAATGTACAATTAACACTGAAAAACTAAACATTTCATTATCTTGAACTAAATTACAATAATTATCTTGAACGCAAAATACATTCTCTTGAACTAAAAATAAATTTTCTTGAACTAAAATTACTTCTAATACATAATAATAATACAACAAAGTTAAACAGAAATTGGCAATATACAAAGTTTAGAGGTAGGTCTTTTGATAGTCGACGATTTTGTGCGCAAGGTGACTACACGGGTCATATTATCCGAGCCAGAGTGCTTTTCAACAACTCTACCCAAAAGCCAACGACTCGGAGGTAAATCGTCCTCCTTAATTAAAACAATTTGACCTATTTTTGGCTCAGGGACAGAAGAAGTCCACTTGTAACGATTGACCATTGTAGCTAAATACTCTTGGGACCATCGCCTCCAAAAGTTCTGTAAATTTCTTTGAATAACTTGCCATCTACTTAAACTGCTCACAGTTGAATTATTATTATTATTATTCGAATATTATAATGTAAAATAAAGATATAGATATTTCGGCTCGAGCAGAGCCAAGTTGGATGATAGGTGATGGAGGACCATCACCGGAATGATCCATAATTTAAAAATGTATTATATAACGGATCGATTTAATAATTAAAATTAGTCTAATCAATAATTAATTATTATTAAATAATAATTTTAATAAATTATTAGTGAATTGAGTCAGGCGTGCACCATGTCACAATTAGGCGTGTGGAGGGTACGGCTGCTCGAAGCGAAGTGAAGTGGTCGAGGCAGCCCGTAGCTGTTATAGCCGGCCGCTCGCCCCCCCCGCTCCGCCGACTGGTTGTGCCCCACGCCGCCTGAGTCAGTGAGCGGTTTGTTCGAATGACGTTATTTCCGATTCTTTACTATTCCAGCGCCGACAGATAAATGAATATGAATATAATAGCCCCCAATTGAATTGAATAAGGTAGGTGTTAGAATTTCGAACCGATTTTCTATTGTCCCATTGTTATACGTTTGCGAGGCACTTCACTAAGCTGGCGGTACCCGTTAATGAAGTACGATATTATCTGCAGTACACTGACTTTACCGAAAATAAAATCAATACTTCTTAGGCGTGAACTCTCAAAATTATCATCCTTTATTAACATATTTTTGTCATCGAATCAGTGCCTACGTACCTTAAAAGTAGCCCCACATAGATGACAGACAGCTGTCTTCACCGGCTCCCGCCTCTCGTGCGACCGGATGTGCCTCAGCAGCGACTTCCGGGTCGAGTAGCTGGCGGGACACGCGGCGCACGCGTGGGACGTCCCGCCGGGCGGGGGACGCGGCCGCGGGGCGCGGGGGGCCCTGGGGCGACAAATAACATAGATACATAGTTGTAAATAGATTTATAGAAAATGATTCATAGAATTTCGTTTACATAAATTGTTCCTCATATTATCATTTCATCAAATAATCAATACGCAGAATAGTTACTTCAAATTAATTTAAATCATCGATTTTTGTTCCAAATTAAATTCATTTATTAGAATATTCATATCATAGAATATCAAAACAAGTATTATTATTGCTCATAATGTTTGGCTTTTGTTAAAAGTATTTTCAACATCATTTTTTTCCACTTATGTTCATTCGCCGAAAATTTGCTTCTGGCGATGTGGTCACAGTTCTAACCTAACCTAACCAACAGAGGCTTTTTAAACTAATGTCTGTTATTAAATTAATTAAATTTCTGTTAAGTATGTGTCTACGAAGCAAATAGTCGTTAAAACAATATTCTAAATGGAAATATTTGAACCGAATATTCTATAAAACATTTTCTGTGAACCGAAATTCTATGAAAATTCTGTCTGTGAAACAAGGGATCACCAGAAAAACTGTCGAGACAAAGTGAGTGAATGAAACAATCATTTTATAATAATTTATTATAAATAAGCATTAAAATACCTGTAAATAATACTTATAGTACATTCGGTAGTCTATTATTGAGTGGCTAGAATAGCGGATTGCCGATATCGGGTCCCGGGTTTTGGCAACATTATTTCGCAAAGTGACATTAGCAGCTGTCAGTTGACTTAGTCTAATTAAAAATACCACTTTATATCCCAAACAGGGTAATCAGAGGCAAATTGAGTTGAATGTAGTATTACCGGCTGAGTATATACTGTAAAGACAATCATATGGCATGCTCTGTAGGTGCTCAAATTTTGATGTTTTCATACAAAAAATATGGATGTCGAGTCTGGCTAATTTTGTAAGCTAAGTTTGCTAAGCAACATCCTCACTTACTTAAGAGAAATAAAGACGTTTGTCTGTTTAGGACCAGATATCCAAATAGATTGGTTCTGCCGCAAATACGCACCAATATGTGTAGTAGAAATAGTTTTGCTATGGTGGTCCGAATATACAACAAACTACCAACAGATATTTTAAATTTGCCAGCAAATCAATTTGATAGAAACTTATTTAAATTTTAAATTAACAAATGCTTTTACTCTGTTTCGGAATACCTAAATAGCTGAAAAATTTCAATGTGACCAAGCTGAATTTCACTATCGACATTGACATTTAATTATCGTGTTATTTTATTTTAATTTAAGATATTGTTGTAATTGTTGTTGATGACCGTCATTCGAAAATGTATTTAATATTTGCAAAATTTGTAAGCCAGAAATGGTAGATGTGTTGTACTTAAATCTATACCTTGTCACCTTTATGTCACCCACATTTGAACAAATAAATGATTGATTGATTGATTGATTGATTGTACAGTCGCCATCATCTGATGTATGAACTAAGCGCGTTAAAAAGTTGCGTAAACTATAATATAAACTTGACTCTAATTATTTTTTTAAACATATGAGTTTTAGATATCTTAACGATGTCACTAACGCATACTTTTTTAAAAACATAAGTGAATTTTTATTTTTTAGCATTTAACAGTGCAATATTTTCTACACAAAGATCAAGAAATTCTAGAAAAATTCGACCTGATCCTAGGGATCCTGATTATTCCTGATCCCGCTTGTTGAGTGCCCAGGATCAGGTCGATTTTTTTCTAGTTTCTATCTCTGTGTTTAAAAAACTTCTTTTTTATTTAATTTTTTAAGATAAGATGTAATGAAATGTAACTAATTTAATTTAGCGTTAATTATTTGCGCATGTTATGCTTTTGTTGTGGTTTGGTTTGGTTATGCCATTACACCTAATACCTTTATAATTGTACTACTCTGGAGGCCTCTGGCTGTAATTGGAATAAGTTACCATACGATATTTATATTCTCATATAAGTTACCTTGAACAATATCAATAAATACCTGTATTCCAACTGTTTAGCCGCATGCCTTGCCGCCCCAATAGCGTCGTGTTTCTTGTTGAAGTGCTTCTGCAAGTCGTACGGGCTCCCGAACTGCGACGCGCAGCGCGGGCACGGGAACTTGCGTTGAATGTGCTTACTTTAACAAATAGCACTTTACATTTTCAAACTTGTTACTTCTGATACCACCACAAAGTAAGATCTCAAATTATTCTATGTATTGAATTGTAGAGCAAAAAAAAACTGTAACTACACGTGAATCTTTTAGAGAATTTCTTCTTGACAGCTCCCCTCCTTTCTAAGCCTCCGTCTGAAAATCAGCTTTACGGCTCGGCCACCGTGTCGTAACACATGCTGATATTTTTGCTACTGTAGCACTGCATGGTCTTGTTTTAAGTTTTTATTTTTATAATTTGTTTTGCTGTGTTATGTTGTGTTTTGGTATGGAAAATAAATAAATATAATATGATATTAAATCAAAATAGCGGAAGATAGGTTAAAAAAAAAAAAATCCACACTGTATAATCATAACATATAAAATACATCGACGATCTAGATCTAGCGAGTTACATTATTTTACGTGTGAACTGGAGCTTAAACCAGGGCTGCCCTGTATTTCAGGACTCTAGGTCTCACCCTCTCGATCGACTATGTGGACACTGGCATGCTGTGCAGTGTGTGGTGAGTGATGTGCGGTGTGAGATGTGGTGTGTGGTGCATGATGTGAGGTGGGTGGTGAGTGGAGCGTGATATATGGTGTGAGGTGTGTGGTGAGTGAAGCATGATTTGTGGTGTGTGGTGCATGGTGTGAGGTATGTTGGGTGCGGTGCATGGTATGAGGTGTGTGGAGAGTGGAGCGTGATATGTGGTGTGTGGTGCATGGTGTGAGGTATGTGGGGTGCGGTGCATGGTATGAGGTGTGTGGTGAGCGGAGCATGATATGTGGTGCGTGGTGCATGGTGTGAGGTATGTTGGGTGCGGTGCATGGTATGAGGTGTGTGGTGAGTGGAGCGTGATATGTGGTGTGTGGTGCATGATGTGAGGTGCGAGGTGTGTGGTGAATGAAGTGACTCGCCTATAGCGCGTGGACCGCTTAAATCAGGTAACCGTCGCCTAATTTCACTCAGCCGCGATAAACGATTGACAGGACTTTACTCTTACGCATGCCTGTCTCGCTTACACTATGGTCAAAACATATAGGTTTGTCTCTGTCCTTCAACATCGCAAAAAGATTAATAGAATTACAGCGGTGTGAGTGTGCGTGCATGTAGTAGTGCATCATTTTCGTTTTCAGCTGACAATTTTAAGGACGTGCCGCATCTTTCGCTATTTGATTCAATCTAAGGGTAAGATGCATAAATGGCTTTGGTGAAGTTATTAAAAATATGTGATCAGGTCTTGGAAACGTTTTGAAACATTCCTTACATGCGATTTTGTACGGAACATAACAAAACTGTATGAATGTTTGTCACATGGGATTGGATCCAAGACCTCCGGTGCTGAAACCAGGGTTGCTAACATTGCACTAGCTGACTAAACAAAACGATCTGCAGGGCTAAGATGCGCACCGCGACAAGAGTAGGTATCTACCTAAGAAAAAAATCTCTATACGAATTTTGCCATTTCTCCATTTTGTCTACCATCCCTAACATGGCAGCTATTGTCGTGACTCAATATTTTGTATGTGAATTACAATTTGTCGACAGATCTTAACATGGCTCCTTATTTTTGTGGCGGTTTTGTAGTGATGTCTCGAGTTTAGCGAGAAATAGCTCGTTGGTAATTTTTCTAGACGACAAACCAATAATGCTTAATAACAAAAAAACAAACGCCGCGGCGCAGTGCGTCAAAATGCAAATTTAATCGATTATTTGCACTAATTAATCGATTACTTTTATCTTTATTGATTATTTGTATCGATTACTATATTAATAAATCTATGCG
This sequence comes from Udea olivalis, assembly GCA_947369235.1. Lineage (NCBI taxonomy): Eukaryota > Metazoa > Arthropoda > Insecta > Lepidoptera > Crambidae > Udea > Udea olivalis. The sequence goes on along the minus strand of OX376367.1, from coordinate 8,968,265 downwards.
AAACATGGCTACACCGCTTTGGCTTGCGAGGAAACTAGTCGACTTTCCGGACATGTAACGAGAAATTACTCGATGTTACAAGCACAGAATTTGGTAAAGGGTCTTAAATACCTCCTCCTCTCCTCAAGTTAACTATGACGGACACATTTAAACATAGGTACCTATAATATATATTCTTTGTACTTATCTGACAAACACTAATGTGACATGTGACGACCGACTTGGTGTAATGGTTAAGAAGTTGGCTACTACACCAGAGGTCGCGGGTTCGATCCCCGCTCAGTACAAACATTTGTGTGCATGAACATGTCTGTTTGTACTGGTCTGGGTGTCTCCTATGTATAATAAGTATGTATTTACAAAAGAAAATGTATATAAGTATGTTTATCCGTTGTCTAGTATCCCATAACACAAGCTTTAATTAGCTTACTTTGGGGCTAGATGGCGCTGTGTGGAATAATGTCCAGGGATATTTATACAGATACACATACTCACACACACACACACAACACACACAGAGACAGATACACAATAGCACCTTTTTTACACCGTACTAACCACATATTATAAACTAATACTCTTCCTCGTATCATTTTCCTATATTGCCGACCTGCCATTAGGGCCAGTCTGAAAACCAGCGCTGGGCCCTCGCGCCCAGCATACGCTGAGACTGGTACCTATTGCCGAATTACCAGCATAATAATATGTATGTATGTTTGTTGGTTTTTTTTGTGCATAAATTGTAATAGTATTTTTTTTATCATAATGTATGTTAAATTGACAGAGAACGGAGGGCGCTGGCTGTTAGGTGCAACATGGTTGCCCGTAGATTTGCTCGCAGCTCCGATGATGTTAAGGTAACGCTTTTTAAAGCCTATTGCCAATCCTTCTACTCGTGCAGTTTATGGGCGGATTATACGCGCCAGGCAGTTGGAACCCTCCGAGTCCAATATAATAATGGACTTAGGATGTTGTTGGGATTGCCAAGGTTTTGTAGTGCGTCTGGAATGTTTGCCGAGTACAATATGGATTCCTTTCAGGCTATACTGCGCAAAAGGATTGCTTCCATGATGCGGCGAATCCGAGGCGCTTCCAATAGCAGGCTGAGGGTGATTGCTGGTAAGCTGGAGTGACCTACGTATCTGGCAATATTGGATAGCGAATTTTATTGACATTAACTAATTATTCACCATATAATAAATCTGAAGCTTAAAGACGTTTATATGACGTTAATTGTGTGTGTGTCTAATCTAAATAATTAATTTATATTCTGTGTCTGAATGTGTTTTTAATTTGTTATTCTTGTTTATTATTGTGGATTATTATTGCTTGTTTGTTTCACATGCATAATTTAACGTAATTTCTTGATTTTAACTAATGATTTTTATTTGACTGACATTTCAATAATTGATAATCATATTATGAATTGAATTTTAAGGAGTTTAGTGTGACAAAGATTATGTGTGTTAAATCTAAATAATTAATATGAGTTTGTGTAACTGAATGTGAATTTTAAATAATGTTGTTTTGTGATTTTATAATATGGATAAGGAGCAATCTGAAATAAATTATATTATTATTATAAATTTGTCAATAAAAACTTTTTTTAATTTCTACGCATGTAACCCCTGCTGGTATACTCACATCATGTGCGCGCGCGCGGCGGCGGGGTCGCCGCAGGCCGCGCCGCACACGCCGCAGCAGCGCGTGCGGCGCGCGCCCGCGCAGCGGTGGAAGCGCTTCAGGTGTTGTTGGAGGCCGCTTGAATCCCTACCATAGAGGTATAGTATATTACACGTTTATAAGTTACTCTGAAAACACGTCTACATTGCTTAGCGATCATCAGCAGAGAGAGCGAGCGAGATATAAGCATGTTGGTTCGGAGAAAGTAATAATTCTTTTTTTTTGGGGTCAAATTTTAAACCTAAAAACGGACTACGCAATGTAACGCGTGCAACAGACCGCTCCTGCGCTTGTGTGCGTGTGCGTGGCTGTTACGTATAATCAAGGGGTACGCACGATGTACATTGCGAGTTGAACGTTTTGAAGCAATATTTTGCTAGGAAATACTTGAAATTTTGATAATGTTTCATAGGACAAAACTTAAGCAATAATGATTAGTTTGTTTTCATCAAAATCTTGAGATTTGTTTTGCCCTTGACCTTCAATAACTTGGTAACTATTGAGTTCCCAGGTATGGTCTAGAAAGAAAAAATGGTCCTGATGATGTGCAGAATACATAGGTCTTGGCTTCGTTAAGGGTCTTTTTACACCCTTTATAGCTATAACATGATCCTGTTCTTTTTGAACACGTTTGTCTTAGTTAATAAATATGCGCCAGCCAACACAACTTGCATGTTCTCGAAGTACCTAAGGGTTAACATCCTTGTGTTACGAGGTAGTGCGGATTAATGATGTAACCATCTAATTTATTAAGATTTTTCGATATTTTTGTTTTCTACTTTTAATGAATATCAGTTGAAAATTCTTTCATTATCTACTGTTTTGCATTTTATCATCATACAAAATTTGGACATGCCAAAGAACTCGAAGAAGGTGCCAAGAAGATTCGGTCACTAAGTCAAATTTTATTTTCATATACTCTCGGGTAAATTGTGTTTTGTTTATACATGTTTACATTTTAAGAATAGATTAAATAAACTCACTTAAACACTCTCCCACAGAGATGGCAAGTAGCTACATCAGTTTGCAGATTGTAGCAGACGCGCGCGTGGTCGGTGCGCTGGCGCCGGCGCAGCACCGCCGAGCAACGGCGACATCTGTAGTTTATTGTATATCTTACTTCTTACTAATACTATAAATAAATAAATAAATATGCGCCAGACAACACACCTCTTGTAATGGTCTCGAAGTAGGGATTAATATCCCTGTGTCACGAGGTACCAGACAAGGAAATCAGCCAGGGGCGTCTCCCAGCACACCCAGACTTGAGTCAATTCAGAAAAGACCGTTTCCTGAATTGACCCGACCGGAAATCGAACCCGGGAGACTAAGGAAATCGAGGCGAGAAACCGTGCTACAGCGCACTACGCCAATCGTGTCGTCACAAATGCGAAAGTTTGTGAGGATGTATGTACTCAGTGCCGGATTAAGACTACTTGATGCCCTAAGCAAACTGATTCTGGTGCCCCCTAGGACGTCATGCTCTAAGCAATTGCTTGTCCCTAGCACGTTTCTGGTGCCCTCTAAGACGTGACGTTCTAAGCAATTGCTTGCCCTAAGCATCTGTTTCTGGTTGCCCTAGGCAATTGCTTAATTTGCTTTAGGGTTAATCCGGCACTGTATGTACTGAACTGATTTAGATGAAACTTTACATTCATACAGCTTATAAGTACATCAGATTAACAGATAGGCTACAATCTATAAAGATTTTTGGCCATACTAAACAACGATACCTAAGTATCGTAAGTCAGAAAAAAACCTTTCCCGCAGGCGAAGCCGGGGGCGGAAAGCTGTAAGTTTTTAAGAAAGAAAGTAAGTTTGTTTGGCTTTTGTGTATTTGACTAAGACAAAAAATGAGTGTTTAGTGAAGAACAAATGGATGTTGATGATAGTTAGTGTCAGCGTGCTAGCGAATTGGGATAATTAGGGTGTGAGTGTATAGTTCGCGGCAAATTTCTAGTCCACTCTAAAGTTGTCCTTAGTGCCGGATTAAGACTAATTGATGGCCTTATGCAAATTGGTTCTGGTGCCCCTATGACGTGATGTCAAAAGATGTCTTTTAACCAAAAAACTGAATGCTCATTCCATCCCCTTTCTATCAAATTCTCTTTGTGTAAACAGATACAGTCTACTATTACACAAAGATAATTTGATATGATAGAATGAGCATTCGCTCGTTTGGTTTACCCACCCTTAAGCAATTGCTTGCCCTAAGCATCTGATTCTGGTGCCCCTTAAGACGTAAGACGTGATGCCCTAAGCAATTGCTTGCCCTAAGCATCTGATTCTGGTGCGATGCCCTAAGCAATTGCTTGCCCTAAGCATCTGATTCTGGTGCGATGCCCTAAGCAATTGCTTGGCCTAAGCATCTAATTCTGGTGCCCCCTAAGCAATTGCTTGCCCTAAGCATCTGGTTCTGGTGCCCCCTAAGACGTGATGCCCTAAGCAATTGCTTAATTTGCTTTAGGGCTAATCCGGCACTGCCTGAGTCCCGCATTCCTTCCAACTGAAACGACTTCAGAGTGAACTAGAAGTTTGACGCGCAGTATACAAGGGTAAATACTTTGTTTACGTGTTTGAGTCTTGTTTGGTCACATGTTAGTTTGTGTGTGGTGGAAAATTTTGTTAATCTTTCTGTGAAAGCTACAAAAAAGCATAAATTTCTATCTACTCGCGTTCGCACTGTACCTGTGCCTTTCGGCGTGCAGGCTGGTGTGCGCGCGCGCCACCGCCACCGTGGCGAAGCGGAGACTGCAGATTGAACATTGATATTCGCCGTTAGACTGAAAATATAAAGTCAATTTATTAATTATTATTCCTATGTCTCTGAAGCGGAAACTTATCAACGATTGCATTCTGCCTGTCTTAACATACGGTACCCAAACATGGTCTCTAACTGAATCAAGAGTCCAAGCTTAAAGTATGCGAAAGGGCGATGGAGCGGAGTGTGTTAGACGTAAATCTTATGGACAAAATTAGGAACACTATTCGTTCCAAAGCTGGCATATAGGACGCGGGCCAAATTAAAATGGATCTGGGCGGGGCACGTTTGCAGAATGCACCCGGAAAAATGGACCCACATAACTACCCAGTGGCATCCCACAGATGGTCATCGCCGAAGAGGAAGACCTCGGAAACGATGGTGCGATGACCAATCGAACTATTCCAGCGAGTGGCAGACCTTGGCTAAAGACAGGGACATGTGGAAAAATATGGGGGAGGCCTTTGCTCTGCAGCGTTTAGCATTTAACAATGCTTGTTTTTCATATCTAAAGATCTTCTTTTATATTAAAGTCCGGTTAAGCCAATATGCATCAATTGTAGCAATAACTTGATTCTATTAAGGATCGCCTTTTCCCGGGAACGTGAAAAACGGGATGATGGAAAGCTATTTTTTAATGATTAATCATTAGTAATTCTGTGTCAATTCAGGCAATGTTTTTTGCTATTTTATTAATAAAACTTAAAGCCTGTAAGTTTTCTTTATTAAAAGATGTTTAATTGGTTTTAAAAACTTTTAAATTTGCTTCCACTTTAAGGGAAAGATTAAATATTTGTCTTCAATGAATAGTAGCTCCACAAAAGAAAATGCTACATACCTCTTCATGCCTCATCATATGAGCTTGATAAGTATCCTTGAATAGGAAACCTAAAGCACAGTTATAACATTTGAACTCTGCTTCTGTGTACTTCTTTTCTTTTCTCTTCGCTTCTAACTCTGCCTTCTGCTCTTCTACGCTTAGCAGCCACTTCTTGAATCTCTTTTTCTCTTTTATATCCTTGTGAATTTTATTTTGAGGTATTTCTTGATCTGCATTGTCAATGAGTTCAGGGATGGGAATTTCTGGATTGACTGGTGAATGATGCTCATGGATTTGATCATCGTTATCTTCATCTAATTCTAAAAATTAGAAAAATAATGGGAACGAAGACAAAAAACTAAAAGTGTTGAGGCAAAAAATATTCCGGTTTCGTGTTAGCTATTCTCATATGACCCGAGGATAGGTATTTGTCGATAAATAATTTGTAATTTTCTGCTCTTACACTTTCCAGTTTCATGGCAGATTACGAAGAAGTTGAATTCTTTAAAGAAAGTTAAATTTAACCTACCTTGAGTATATGTTTCTTCATTGCCAGTTTGGTCATGTTCATTGAACTGTTCTTTTATCTCCTCACTATGTTGCTCTCTATACAAATCTTGTATATTGTCATTATTTCCCGCTTCATACAAACTAACATTAGCATAATTTTCTTGAAAGCATTCTACATCTTTACTGCATTTGTTAAAGTTAGCATTTTCTGTCAAAAAAGCTTCATTTTGTATACTTTCTATGTTTTTGTCTGTATTATAATTGATTTTGTTATTTAAGAACTCCTCAAATTCCTGCCTTTCTTCCTCCAGTTCGACATAATCATTCGGCAGGTTATATTTCTCATTGCAGTCAAACGTGCCATCGAAATAAGTAAAGTGGTAGTATTTGGAGTTCGTATTACGGTTTTTGTAATGGTCACAATCATCAAAACAGACCGTGTGTATTTCTAAATCATTTCGCTGTAGATTTAATGTTCCTTTTTCACTGAAAACATGTCAATCATTTCATATCTTCTGGATATCAGAGGCATCAGAGGATAGCATAATTTGCTATCGTGATTTTTAATAAAAACCAGACTTATACCGAGTCTTCTTAACAGATCATATTAGAGTTTGTAGTATGGGTCCCAGGGTCTGATTAACCTACTTAATATAATTTGAAAAAGGTACTTAAGCGGATAATAACACCCAGACAAAAAAGAAACACAATTTAGGCCATGTGAAAGAAGTCCAGGGATAAGTTATTTAATGATATTTACCTAAACAATACAGGGTACTCCAAACTCCGTTTGAGACAGACGCAGCGGAACAGCCACAGCCTGTTCAGCACATGGCAGCAGATGTGGCACAGGTGGGAGTCTGGGCATAACTGAAACAGGCAAGGAGTTACAGTCAGGAGTAGTACACACAGGTGACAGCAGGGTTAGCAGCACTCTAGGGAAGCTAACAGAAGAGGTGCAGTATACCAGCGACCGCCCGCGACACAACAAGGCGATCGTCGCTAACTCGCTGCTAGGAAGTTGCCAATGCTGCAGCTCATGCACCCAGGCCCAGGGCCTGGTTGCCAGTTATTTCGGTGATAATACCTGGTATATGGTGGCTCAGAACTCCTGGGAAAAGGAGCCCACCGAAACCTGACGGTGTGACGGTGGTTTTCTTTAGCGTTAAATTGAAGTAAACTGGGACCTCAGTTGATGGGCCACACTGGGAAGCATGCGACTGCTCCTCTATTGTATACCAAACGGTCAAAAGCATCATCAGTAGGTGATGAATATAGAATTTATAAAAAGAAACATACGCACATTCATTCCGACCACTTCTCTATATTTTTCTCGCATTTCCTCATTGGTGTCGGAATTTACAGTACTATGGCATATAAAGCATAAAAAAGAAGACATTTGTGCAGTGTTCCTCCTAAGGTTTTCACAAAGGAAAACGACGATACGGCAACTTTTCTAAGTTTTCCACGAAAAATCAACAACAACAAAGCAGAGGGGAAGGCTCAGCGGGAGGGAGTATCAATTTTGACATACGTAAACGTCATCGTCACTCTTTTTCCAACATTGCGTTCCAAAACTAGTTACAATCGTACAAATGAAAAAAATCATCTATAACTGGCCAAAATGAACCCCAGTTTAGTGAAAGAGACGCCCTAAGGTGAAAGTAAATAAATCTTTGACACTTTACTTTTCTTAATTTTTTATAAAACTCATAAATTTTTGCCATTTTTCAGTCTCTATTTTTTAAAATTAATTTTTAGTTATCCGTTTTGGAGTGCCACCTAGGATTTGTGTGATCTCTATTTAAAAAAAAAGCTCACTAGGGATGTCATGAACCACATAAATCAATTGAACACTCAATTGATAATGTAGACAATTTAAAATAGTGACTTAAAAATGCAGATAATATCATTGCATTTTATTGATATCCTCAGAAGTTTAACTTTAGAAAGGTGATTAAATATAAATATTTCATAACATAAAAAAAAATTGCTGCTTGTTATGAATTACAGCATAGCACTTACAAAAGACAGCCACCCAGTGTTCGATTCTATACTGACTGTTGAACGGATTACTACGTCAGGTTCACTGCAAATCAGTCACTCGCTGAACTTGGAAGCGATATACCCAAAGCTGCGTATATTAAGCACTGTTTAACACTCCCCTACAAGGTAACTGTTTACATAAATTGTAGTTGTTAACTAAACAACTTAATTGCTCTTTTCATTAGTAAGGCGAAACTTATTAAATTTTATAAATTCTACACACAACCTCTTTAGGGAAGGAGATTGCGTTGTAATTCGGTTGCTAGTTCTTGCTATTTGACAGCTCTTCAATTGCTTGATTGCTGTCCGAAATTCCAAATAACGATTTCACATTTGAACGTGAAGTAATAGGGTTCAATAAAATCTTTCATTTGAACACCTTATTTTAAATCAAATCATAGTTACGATTAAATTGAAAACAGTCTATTTGCAATGGAATAATACGCTTCATCGCCCCTCACTAACTCAAGTCACTGAAAACGACAGTCTGCGACACCATCCATCCATCACGTCACAAATTGGGAAAAAAGGATAAATTTTGTGCCTGAAGCACTAATTGCGATAAACATTTACTTGATACTGCCACCAACTAACTTACAAATAAATGGACAATCAACTGTGTTCTTGAATTAACTGTAGAGTTGTGTTCGTTTTGGTGCTATGCTAGATTATGCTCTTTGAACTGTAAGCGGCTAAACAGTTTTAGATTGGAGTGGAGGTCTCGTAATTAGACGTATTGCTTGTCCTCGTAGTGCGTGTGACAATCTTCGTAAATTCAAATCGAAGTGGCGCATTTTATTGACTACCAGCCGTGACCTATTGCTCGAGGATGTTTCGCAACCACAGACGCCGGCTGTTACGAATTTCCGAGTCTAATTATGAGTTAAAAAACAAATAATTTCATGAGCGACTTGAGCGAGTGTCCGGCTGAAGTTTCCTTTGACTGTAAGTGTATTTTTTATTATATAAAAAAATATTGCTTTTTTTGCATGTTGAATGAAAATTTCAATAAGTTGAAACTTCTGTGACAATTGTTCTGTGTACAAAGTAGTTTTCTAATTTAATTATACGAAGTTATTAGGTCGCGAGTGTTTACCTAAGCTGTTCTCAATAAGATTCTTATTGGACTAACTGAGGTGTTAAATGTTTTATTTTTATGCTGTTTACACATGTCTGTACACTTATTCTCTTAAATAAACATACTTGAATATATTGAGGTCAAAAGCCTACACACATTATACTCTGTTAGTTCACACAGCCAAATTAAAGCCAAAACTCACTTTGCCCAACTGGCAAATTTACTTTGGGCCAAATGCTCTTGCAGATACAGCAGTAATAGGTGTCCTGAACTTAAAAAATATGTTCTGTTTACTATTGCTGAAAGTAAATTCATAATTAATATCATTGTTTTAATTTAACAGTACTTGCACTGTGGACTGGATCCCAAGGGGTTGATTTAACAACTTAGGGAATCTCTGTTCAACCCTTCCTGTTACATGTAAAAAGTTGATTGGTACTCTTGAGAGTGCCTTAAATACACAATGAACCCTATTATATTAAAGATCAATGGACAGAATTTAGCAAATCTAACCTTGTTGTTTGACGATACAATTCGCGTAGTGCGCTGTAGCATGGTTTCTCGCCACGATTTCCCTAGTGTCCCGGGTTCGATTGCCGCTCGGGTCAATACAGGAAACGATCTTTTCTGAATTGACTCTGGTCTGGGTGTGCTGGGAGACGCCCCTGGCTTATTTCCTTGTGTGGTACCTCGTAACACATGGTTACTAATCCCTACTTCGAGACCAACAAGAGGTGTGTTGTCTGGCACATATTTATTTATTGACATTTTTAAAATAGGCCAGCGGCTAGAATAGTATTCTGCCTGCATTAGTTCGGCAAATACAATATAAAATCCAAGTTTCAGATGTTGTTTACACCTAATAATAAAAATGTTAAATTCTTCTAATTCAAATAATATCACTTTGTTGAGATAAGCATCTGACAGACGGATAGATGAACTGACAGACAGATAACGCTGATACTACTAAAACCATGACTAATATATCAATATCTTGGGAAATAAATATCTGGGATTGCATACATTAAGATCATCTGATGCGAAAATAACAAAATAAGCAGGACTTGTTCTATGGAATTCAGTCTGCTTAACCCTTAACCACCTAGCATATGTCTCATAGACTCTGATAGATTTTATTTCGTGAATATTATTGCACCCAACCTCCATACAAACTTGTTCCTTCCTGTACCTTTTATCCACGCTCCTCCATACTACGCAAGCTCTCGATTCAAAACGCGTGCACGTGTCGGACGTGAGTTCTCTGGTGAGTAAAAAACTTTCGTTTTGGGTCTGAAAAACCTCTGTTAGGTGGTTACGTGACTTTTACATTTTCGTGTTTTTATTATTAATTTAGTTGAATATGATTGATAATGATGAAAACATCACAATCAGTGCCACGCAAGCTCTCGTCTCGATGCAGTCAGACGTGCACGCGTTCGTCTCTAGTAATTAAAAATCTTTCGTCAGGGGTCTCAAGAGACCTCCATTAGGTGGTCACGTGACTTTTATTTTAGTTGAATGTGTCTGTCAATGACGACAACAGCCAGCGATAGCTGGAAGAAGATCTGTCAGACGACGAAAATGAACCCAAATACGTTTTGTGTACTTGTATTTTGAATGAAAAGCCCCCATTTGTTTGAAATGATCTAACAAACTGTGTTCTCGCTGTCGTAAAAAACTGCAACTTTGGCCCTTGCAATTTTGCGCAATGTCGCGCTGACATAGACAACAAGTAGTGTGTTGTCTGGCGCATATTTAAAAAAAAAAGTAGTGTCTAGTTCCTGTCGCGTGTTTCGACTGGCCACCGGTTAGGGGATAGTACTCGCCACCGTTGGCAAGTCGCGGATACTCAGTCACTTCTGGTTTAAACACTAATTTGTGAAGCGAGTCCATACAAAAATTAATTTCATCTGTTTGTTGCTAGCTGGTGGCTGCAACCGGTGGCTTCTTTGTTGATCCTTAGGATCCTTTTAATCTTTCAATTGCACCTACTAAGCATTTTATAGTTAAACTATCATAGGTTTAGTTACCACTTTCCAGGAATAGATTGTCTTCCATATCTTTATTATTTGGAATGATAAAAATAATGTCATGTTCAAGATGTCCTACTGATATAAATGATACTAGTTGGTTATCTGAAAGTTGTCAAAATGTTCATATTAATATGTTAAGTTATCATGGCGAAGATAGCACATGTATTTTGAAAGCATAAGCATGATAAAAGAAGCACTAAAAGGTGGCACACAAGGCATTAAGTGCTGCCAATAAAGTCGTATTTCAATTAGACGGAGTAGCGTTGTTGCGATAGCGATAGTCTATCGAAAGTATCGTGATACAATCGTGACCTCGAAAATCAGTTGTACTATCGATAGTGCTATCGAAACTATCGACCCGTGACGATACTATCGATAGTGTCGATAGTGTGATTTAAGCGATACTATTGACCTTTTTCGATAATATCGATAGTTTCGATAGTATCAGTTAATAACTCGATGGAACTAGTATCGATAGGATGCCTGTCGATAGTATCGATACTATCGATAGTATCGATAGTTTTGCCCTATCGATAGTCGAACATTTAACGATGCAAGCTCCTAAAAGGTTTCGTTTTATTCCTATTTGATAGTATCGAAAATACCTCCATAGTTACTAAAGAAAAACTATCGATAGTATCGATAGGCGGCTATCGATAGTTATTAACTGATACTATCGAAAGTATCGAAAAAGAATCGCTTAATTCTTAATATCGATAGTATCGTCACGGGTCGATAGGACTATCGATAGTATGACTGATTTTCAAGGTCAACTATTGCTATGGCAACAACACTAAGGCGGAGTAAACTGACAGCTGCTAATGTCACCTTGTGAAATAGTGTTGCCAAAACCCGGGAAACGATATCGGCAGTCCGGTGTTCTAGCCACTCACTAGGCTACCGAAAGTAATGTTTAAGTGTTATTTATAGGTATTTTATTTTTTTATAGGTTTTAGGTGTTATTTGTGATCTTCATAAAAGACACTGTAATATGATTGTTCCATTCACTCACTTTGCCTCGGCAGTTTTTTTGTTTTACCAAAACTAGACAAGCCTGTAGGTAAACGTGAGTTCACTCCGTTTCATTATAAATGCAGAATGCATCGTTCCTGCGCCGTACTATTTTTTTAAAGATTTTTTCTATATTACTAAATGTTCCATCATGTTAGCTGAATGATATTAAAGTACTGACCTGGCTGATTTTCCCCCAGAGATGTGCTATGCAGCTAAGCTGCGAGCATGTGCAAGCTGAACTAGGAAACTATAGACCAAGGGTGGCCAGCCAACCTTTTCGACAGCAGGGACAAAATTTTAAAAAAAAATCTGGCACCGGGCCGCAGTACCAAATTGTATGTAGCTAAACAACGCACAAAAAATAAAGATATTAAAAGATAGTTATTTTTTCTCTATCTTTAGATATGAAAATCAAGCATTGTCAAATGCTAAATTAATTAAAGTAACAGTCGAATAGCATATTTCATCTTAACCGAAAGTTTAAATATTTGTAAAAATATTTCATTCGGATGTTTATAGGTATCTGGCCTTGAAACATTGATGGAATAACGTTGGCTTGCAACGTAAGCATATACTGGAAAGATTCGTTCTTCCCTCTGAGGTTTCAGTAGCTCAGTGGTTTGTCAAATTTTGCAGTTTTTTTCTATCTTAAAAATAATCAAAGTAACAATGAAGGTATTTAAAAAAAACTGTATTCTTCTGTTAACCAAACCAATTTTGTATATTACTGAGATAGTTATTACGATTCTTCACGCCTGAGCAGCTCTGTCTCTTGTATAAGACACAAGTTCGCTCGTGTGTGGAATACTGCTCTCATCTCTGGGACGGTTCCGACAAGTACCTACTCGAAGCTCTTGACAGGTTGCAGCGGCGTGCTATTCGTATTATTGGAAACCCAGAGGCAACTTTGACCCTTGAGCCTCTCCAATTGCGTAGAGACATTGCTAGGCTAAGTGTTCTCTATCGCTTCTACAATGGGGAATGCTCTGACGAGTTATTCCAGCTTATCCCACCCCTCACCCTTCCACTCCCTTACCACGCGTGCTGGACTACGGCGTCACCCACACACAATTCAACATTTGTTGGCCCGAACTAAAAGGTTCGGTGACTCGTTCCAGCACATGTGTTTCCTTCCTCGTATAGTCCCGGGTTCTGCAAGCGGGGCGTGAAAAGGCATTTCTGCAGGCCTTCAAGGTGAGGATGGCCAGCCCAGTGATTCGTTTGAATGACTGGGCTTGTCAACTTCATATCTGGACCTCACGACCGCTTTCCATCAGGTGGAGTGAGGTTATCTTGACGGGCAATATAAAAAAAAAAGTTATATGACAATGTTTAGCAAAAATAAGCTCATCAATGTTATTCTCAACTGAAGTCGTTGCTACACGTAAACAGTTTTCTAGATGATCGTCAGTAATCAGCATTCTCATTTGTCATTTTTCAATATATTTCATCCTACTAAAAAGTTGTGCACACATGTAAGTGTTTCCAAATAATGAAGTCATGAACAGAGCATGTTTATAAAACGCAATATATGTCTCCTTGTCCAAATAGTTTTTATAGAACTCTTTTAAGCCAACCTGATTGAATTTTTCTTTTATAACGTTTACTCAAAAAAGTTTACTCGGCCCTGATCAAGTATCAATAGCCCACAACATCACCGAGGGAGTAATCAGAAGACAAGCAACAGCAACAAATAGACGATGGAAGACAGCAACAGGCATGAGACAGTCCAAAATGTTTAACAGCGCCATGAACACGAAGAGGACATGTCAACTGATGAAGCTGTCTAGGAATAGTGCACGTATGGTCATAGAGATCGCCACAGGACACTCCAGACTTAACAGACACCTTACAGTGATAGGTATCAAAGATGACTTCACACGCCCGGAGTGCATGGACAGCGAGGAAACGAGCTTCCACCTACTCGCCGAATGCCCGATGTACTCACAAATTCCATGGGAACTCATGGAGTGTGACTCGTTAGGTGAAGAGGATTTGAAAGAACTGACGGTGGATCAGATAACAAGATTCTGCAGAGCCTCGGGAAGATTCAACGGAACGCCGTGAAAATGGGACAACCTAATAGGGCCTGGGGAAATGGGTGAAATGGTCCACCACGAGCGGACCGATCACCCGGCCCACTGCCAGCGTCCCCAGTTGAAAAAATAATCGATTGAGTAAGATGTCCTACGATACGCCGCAAGGTATTCGATGTGATGTATCGACAGTAGGGAAGGCATCCATACCAAACCAATCCATGTGTCATGTACCTAATGTGTCATATTAAAAAAACAGCTTAGTAGAACCCGTTTCCACCAAAGCGAGATGCTATGTGGACCAAAGAATGTGATTGGTGGATATCAAACGCATCCACAGCCACGTAGCATAGCACATCTCTGGTGAAAAATCAGCTGTAGCCTATCGTAGTTTCAAGACTACACATTGTCTGTCTGTTTTTACAGACTAAGATGAGTGTATTAAGCAGTTTACATTAAAAGTTTCACTTTTAAAACTGTTTGTAAACATTATCTGAAGCTTTACAAAACATTTGCATAATCAACGTCCACATGAAAAAGATTATCGCGAAATATTTATGACTCATATTGATTACTGAGTAAACTATAAAAATGGTAAATAAATTGATAATCTAATCGCCCTGTTTCCGCTGGCTTTCACGAACCTCTCTAACTCTGTTTCGTAGTATTCAGTAATCTTTACTAATATTATTAATGTCAGTGACTCTGTTTGTCTCTTACGCTTTTACGCCTAAACCACTCAACCGAATTTGTTGAAATTTGATACAGAGACGGACTATAATTGGGAAAAGACGTGCCTACCTCTTGTAGCGAAAAAAAGACATAAAAGGGTTGAAAAAGGGGATGAAAGTTTGTATGGAATTTCGTTTTTGACAGCAAAAATTCGTACTAAGAATTTGTTATCCTACTAATGTTATAAGTGCGATAGTAGCGACGTTTTTATGTTTGTTCTATAACGTCTATATTACCATACTGTGTCCAGCTGTAACATTTCATATTCTATTTACCTACAAATGAATTTAAAATCAAATAAGTTTGCGCCAGACAACACACCAATCGTCATGTTCTAATAATCTCGGAATAGGAAATATTTTTGCGTTTTGGACAAGGATTTAAGCCAGGGGCGTCTCCCAGCAAACCCAGGCCCGAGAGATAGTAGTTGTTTTGATCGCGTTAATTAGTATATTTTTAACCACCACCGTTTTCCCAGATAAAACTTTGATAATTTAAATCCTACCATTCTGCTCAAACATATTTTATCCCTCCTAATATCCCCCTAAATCCCCCATGACCAAATAAGCCAAGAAATTAGGGGGGATTTCCCCCAATTTGGCATCAGTGCCACACAAAAAGGTAACTCGAAGTGGGTTCTCGGAATGAAGATAAGGATTTCCCTCCGACGAATGATTGCAATGATAAATGATGGAGCGCAGGTTGATTAAATCATTTTTGCAGGTGAAATTTTTATGAGCTGGCTTGCTAGCAATATTAAGTAACCTTCCATTGACTTGAAGGGCGGTTATTTCAAACTCAAATCCCATGAAGGTCTTATTAATAATGGTATATAAAAGCGCCAGGGATATCTATTAACATAAGAACCTTTTTTTCCTACTTCTTTTGGCTCCTAACTCAAAACTTTGAATAATGTAGCCCCATAGTGAAGCGCGGACCTTGGCTAGGAGGTCATTGGTGGAGGGCTCAATCGGACATGTAGTGAGAGAAATAGAACTGGCGCGTGGCGGTAAAATAATTGACTTTGGACCCTACTTGGCTTTATTGAGCTTGAAATCACGCTACTGTGATTTTTCAATCAGAGACTACCTAGCCGCCTTCTCACTTTCTCTGGGCCACATTCTAGAGATGCACACAGCCCCTGCAATAAGCGATTCGCCACTCCTAGGAGCTGTTCGCCCATTAAGTGTCCGCGGACAACCAGCCAAGGAAGCTAAACTCGTTAATAATAACTAAGCTGGTTGCCATAGCAAAACACGTACCGTGAAAGGCATCCCCTATTCAAAGATGCCGAAGAGCGAAGACCAGATAGAACGAAAATTACACGCTCACGACTTTATCCCAAACGGGATTGTCAGAGAAAAGTAGATAGGCGCCGTCATGGTGAACGGAACATTACGAAGCCCTCTCTTCACCAAGAGTGCTAGAATTCAACTTAGTAGCCACGTTAGGTTCTGACAAACAGCAACGCTTTCGCCTTTATTCGAGTTGCTTTGGGTTTTAAGAAATCTGTTGCCGTCATGGTGAACATTAC
The DNA here is from genome assembly GCA_947369235.1 of Udea olivalis. Classification (NCBI taxonomy): domain Eukaryota; kingdom Metazoa; phylum Arthropoda; class Insecta; order Lepidoptera; family Crambidae; genus Udea; species Udea olivalis. The sequence goes on along the minus strand of OX376367.1, from coordinate 8,952,018 downwards.
TCTCAGAAGTCCACTTTTCACAAATGGTATTACAACCCAACGTGGTAGGTGGTGAGCCTTCCGCCGTTATCCGAATTGCTTCTGTTTTTACGGAAATTAAAAATAATATAAATGCCTTACCGGAAGTGACGATAATGTGATGAATTAGCAAGATTTAATTAAAATTCCACGAGCACACGTCACTGATAAGGTTATGCAACTTCTGCTAATTGTTCAATGTGTGTTTCTGCTCTAATTATGGTTCAAGGCTGGTGCTTCGCTAATCGAGTTGAAACTGGCCACTAATTTTTAATTATGGGAGCTGATTGTATTCATACACAAGGTGTATGCTGTGAAGAGAGCTGTTTGGGGTGCTCCTCAAGAATAGGATCCGGAAGAAATTCGAGGTTAAAGACATATGTATCTGAGAGGATTAGCCAGCTGAAGTGGCAATGCGCCTCGTCGTAGAACTGATGGAAGTCGGAAGACACGTTCTGGAGTGGAACAGCAAACTAAAAGGCCAGTGGGCGACCACCCTCTAGCTGGTCCGACGACTTGAGAAAGGTGGCAGTCAGCGCCTGGATGCGGAAAGGAAATCATGGAAAGACATATGTATCTGAGAGGATTAGCGCGCTGAAGTGGCTATGGGCGGATCACGTGTGTCGTAGAACTGTTGGAGAGTCGGGAGTCGTGTTCTAAAGTGGGACAACGGACCCGCTAGATGGTCCTACGACCTGAAGTAGGTGACAGTAAGCGGCTGGATGCGGAAAGCGGATACTGTTCCCGTGCGCAGCTCCGCGACTAAGGGGAATCAGGCGCTAAGGTGGTGGATAACCCACCTATTGTGTGCCATTAGTCGTGGAAAAGGTGCCGATACACGTTGCTACCTGCTCAGAGGTGCGTGGTGCCTTCGTAATTTGGGATGCGAGATGAAGGCGCGGTTCACAGCCATCTCGAGGGCACATGATCTGGGACTTGTCTCCCAGTGCATGGCCGCTTAACGGGACCCTGTAGGGCCTGTTAGTGCTTTACAACGGGAGACACAGTCAAGGGCGTTACATTTCGCAGCAGATACATCTCTTGTCATCATCATCATCATTTTTAGCCTGTAAGCGTCCACTGTTGGACATAGCCTTCATAAATGAGTGCCAGCACACACTGTTGAAATCTTTTAAAACCTTTTTGCAAAACTCTAAACTAAGAAAACCTCGTTGCTCATTCCACAATTGATGTTTCTTTGTGTTTGTGCTGGGTGTTATTATCTATATAAGTATGTTCAACGGATTTTAGTACAAGCTCTGCTTAATTTGGGGACAGTTAATCTGCCTAAGTCTCACAGATATTTATAAATTTACTTTTTACAATTCATTGGTAAGCCAGACCGAAGCTAATGTTTCAATCCCAATGCGTCAAAAATCTTGAGCCTAAAAATTTATTTCGTACTTCGTATGCATGCCTTTACCGACTATACTAGCAGTGTTACCCTGTAACTATGGTTAAGTTTGTAAGTAGTGAAACGAGAGGTAAAAACGAAACAAACTGTATGAAAATTTGAACGTTTTCGTCAGTCTCGTATAGTTGGTCGACCAGATAAAAATAAATAATGTATTTAGGTTAACACCGATAAGCCGCCGAGATAACTTACGTAATCGTGCTCGTACTGTACGAGAATAAACATAACAATATTTATTTATGAACATTTACAATTATGACAGAAACGGATTTTTTACATGTGTTGGCCTGATCACCCTTGTCAACGTGATCACCACAGTTACGCGGGCTGAGTTCCGATAAATCTCTCTAGATCATTTTTCTGTAATGCGACGTTACAGAGACGAGCATTATATTGGTGAGGGAGGAGAACCGCGCATTACAGTGCGCAATTCGTTGTTAGAATGTGTAATATTCTGATACAATTTCCCTGATTTGTAAGGCAGAATCGTAATGCAATGCTCAAAATCGAATCTGAATTGCAAATTACAGGCAAATGTTCTTCATGTCAGGGAGGCATAACTGTATTATTGTAATGCTCAAAATCGAATCTGAAATGCAAATTACAGGCAAATGTTCTTCATGTCAGGGAGGCATAACTGTATTATTGTAATGCTCAAAATCGAATCTGAAATGCAAATTACAGGCAAATGTTCTTCATGTCAGGGAGGCATAACTGTATTATTGTAATGCTCAAAATCGAATCTGAAATGCAAATTACAGGCAAATGTTCTTGATGTCAGGGAGGCATAACTGTATTATTGTAATGCTCAAAATCGAATCTGAAATGCAAATTACAGGCAAATGTTCTTCATGTCAGGGAGGCATAACGGTATTATTGTAATGCTCAAAATCGAATCTGAAATGCAAATTACAGGCAAATGTTCTTCATGTCAGGAAGGCATAACTGTATTATTGTAATGCTCAAAATCGAATCTGAAATGCAAATTACAGGCAAATGTTCTTCATGTCAGGGAGGCATAACTGTATTATTGTAATGCTCAAAATCGAATCTGAAATGCAAATTACAGGCAAATGTTCTTCATGTCAGGGAGGCATAACTGTATTATTGTAATGCTCAAAATCGAATCTGAAATGCAAATTCCAGGCAAATGTTCTTCATGTCAGGGAGGCATAACTGTATTATTGTAATGCTCAAAATCGAATCTGAAATGTTCCATTACTGGAAAATGCTCCAGGTGAGGGACCACCTTAACGAACAAATAAATCAGTCCATAGAAAATTGAAAATTTTGTCAATGTAAATGCGTGCTGTCACGTGACTGGCATATATTGCCAGGAGGGCTACCTCTTTTGATATAGATGTCAGTAGTCAGTACTTAAAGTACGTCTCATCGCGTCAGTTCAACCGCAAGATTCTCGTACAAACGAATGCTCTATACGGCTGTTGACAACCAACTGCCAAATGGGTCTTGTAAGACCCGGCGCGGCTGGTAGGTATTATCGCGCGCAAGTACATGAAGTGACAAAGGCCTGCCCAGGGCCTCTGTATTTCATGCTGAGTGCACTAACCTCTCTGCCACCTAAGTTTTACGCTTTGCTTGCCCGTTGCTTTTTCAGAAGAGTTGTTGCTGCATGTGTATCAGTCTAATAAAATTCCTGATGAATATAAAGACGATCCCCTACATAATATGGTTAATAAGTTGCTGTTTTTATAGCATTCAGGAATTTCTAACTCTTATATTGTATAATATTGAGTGCTCTATTCTGTCAATATTCTCTATATTAACCTATCTTAGAATAATTACATAAAGAGACCCAAGTCCGCGCGCCCATTTTGAAGCACCTTAATTGGAGCCATAAATGGCTCCAAACGGACCGCTTTGCGGTGTTCATTACAGCTCTGCAATATTCAATGTCAAAGCGCGCCGCACGTAAGCAAGTAATAGTCACGCATGTGTGTTTCCGATTAGTGCTTCATTTTTGACGGGGCGGTTATATGAAGACTATCGCTCTATACGTTATTATTCTAAGCAACCTGTACACATATTTAACGCAAATAATTTGACTTTGACGTATTAAAACTGTATTTAGGTATATATTTAAGTGTTATTATCTGTCTCTGACATCCTAGCTTCACTCGGGATCAGGGGCCTTTACAATCTCTCATAACTTGGCAAGTTCATTCCCTAAATTGAGCGTATCGAGCAATTTCGTAATATGATCATCTTTCATTTCCAGCCAGTCAGCGGTTGCCTGGCACTAACGCAAATTCTAGGCTGGATATTTACTGACGAAATTGCTTGCTACCCTCAGTTTAGGGAATATCTTGACTGGATCTAAGCGATTGTAATAAGGCGCCAGGTGATCGTGGTGGGGGGGGGGGGGGAATCCCAGATATTAGAGGTACACATGGTGGCGTATATCCACTGACCTACCTATATAATTAGAGACGTAAAGAACTCGAGTCTTTGAGTCCTACATTTTGAGCTCGACTGACAAATTGCACGGCTCGACTCATCGCAAAAAGACTTCAAGACTAAAGAACTTTAATCTATATGAGCTCGTGATCGCTACATGAAGCTCGAGTTTTTTTTAGCGCTCGAGTCGTTTTTACGTGGCGAGTTGCGCTCAAGTTATTTTCTGTTTGGAGTATTTCTTTTTAAAGCAGGCGATAAAACTTTACTTTTTATGAAATATATCTGAGGCCAGGAGAGTCTTTTGTAATATTGAAAAAAAACATTTTTATCATCATAATAAATATTATAACAAAACAGTAGTTATGACTATCTGCTCTTTTAATACTCGAGCTCTTGGTAGGACTCGAGCTCTTTTTAGAACTCAAGCTACTTTTAAAACTTGAGCTCTTTTTAAGACTCGTAACTCTTTTTCAGACTAGAGTTCTATTTTAGCGCTCAAGTCTTCGTGAATTTGCTTTTTGTCTATGAATCAGGCCTGTTTTCGTTCACAATAATTCATTTTTACCTCTTTTACGTTCCATTATAAGCAGATACAATGTGTTTATTGTAATAATTAAACTGATACACAGTGGATTTGCACCAAGAAATGGTTTAATTTGACGACCGACTTGGTGTAATGGTTAAGAAGTTGGCTACTACACCAGAGGTCGCGGGTTCGATCCCCGCACAGTACAAATATTTGTGTGCATGAACATGTCTGTTTGTACTGGTCTGGGTGTCTCCTATGTATAATAAGTATGTATTTACAAAAGAAAATGTATTTAAGTATGTTTATCCGTTGTCTAGTATCCCATAACACAAGCTTTAATTAGCTTACTTTGGGGCTAGATGGCGCTGTGTGGAATAATGTCCAGGGATATTTATTTAATTAGCCTTTCAATACTTAACTTGTTCATGTAATGTTATTATTACACTGAAACTATTTCAATTTAAGTTTTATCTTGTTATTTGTTAATTTAAACTATTAACTGTAACGGAACGTAATTGTAACCTGACAAGCACTCGATATAATCTATGGTTGGTGTGTATGTGTGTGTGGTTTACTATGCCTACCCCTACATATAGATTTGCATACCACCCACTTTGTTTTTTTATAGGTACTGAATTTCTTTCTAATTATGGTTAATTACAAATTGTAGTTAATCGAGGAATGAGAAAATGAAATTATCTTTATTTATTGAGGTCGTCAAAAATATCTAAGGACCCTTCCTTGAAGGAATCCATCATTTTTGACAAGCAAATCTCTACTCAAGCGTGGTCCGGAGGTCATTTGCGTGATCACAGATCAAATCTCTACTTGAGCGCCGATTCGCACCTGAGTGACGTTTCGGAATAAGTCTAAACTGTGATCAATGAATCTGTACTCAGGGGCGGTTCTAGAATAAGATCTCTGCTTAAATCGAGTTTCAAGTCAAGATTCCCGCTTGAGCGTCGTTTCAGAATACGGGCCTGAGTATTGTAAAATTGACCTGAGTCAATAGAATTAAGACTAAAGGACTCAAGTTCTACTTTACAACGCTTAGAAATAATACGATAAGTAAATAAGTGAAAAATAAACAATGTAATATGTAATATTGGATATGATATGAAATTAGTGTGCTGTGTTATCGGTAAATGTATGCTATGCGATAAAATTATCCTCGATGAAATATTAAAATTATGTTAATTTGTTACAGGAAAAATATCCTTTTTATTCCAATCTTCCACCATTCCAACTTGAAAAACACTTTCCTATTGCGTCATTCCACATTTATACTAAAAACTACCAATATATAAATAAATGCAGAAATATATTTAAAAATTGGAAGCATTTCAAACGTCTGCTCCCCGCGGCGTCTAGCGTATTAATGACGAAATAGCAGAGTGAGTACCTTTCCCCCACCCTGCGATGTTCTGATGTCCCTTACCATGAGTTCCTCCCCAGCAGTGGAGCCGTCCTCGCCTTCCACCACCCCTTCGTCCCCTGCGCTGAGGGCTGACGTCCACTTCCATACTTCGACGCCGAACTACATCGGAAAGGTTTGTATAAATTCGTTCTAACATACATACTTACGCTCACGACTGACCGGGTTAGTCAAAGGCAAGTTTGCTATTGCCGTCCTGAGTGACTGGTGCGGTTTGCATGAAGAGATTAGCACTAGGTGGCGCTGACTCCATACAACTGACTGAAGCCATACAACTGACTCAACCAAACACCAACCCAAACAAACAAACAACTCACAAAACATACACCCAAAACACTCTTATTTTATACTCGCGCTAAGTTATATTTGGACTCTTATCACATGGTGGTTACCACAAAAAACCAGCGTCATGGCTCTGCTGTTATGACATACAGGAGTAACGATTTTGGTACTATGTCACACATTAATATAATTTTATTTGTTGTTTTCTACTAATTCTTTGTAGTTTATGTTGTTTTTATTTTTTACTTGTATTTTATTCTTCTGTGTGATGTATTTACCAAATTTTTTTTGTTCTTTCTTTCTATTCTTTCTTACCAAACAAATCGCGTGTACGTACTCACAAAACGCGAAGGTGAAGTCACAAGAATCTTTTTATGCAACTCGCAATAGCCACTCTGGTGAATCACCTTTCACCAAGAGTATTAGAACGCAATGTGGCGAACTGGCGAGCCTTATGTTGTTCGGGGTGCTCGGGTTTTGTAGCGATGTTTTCCATCTCCGGAGGGTTATTTGCAAATTAAACAAAGAATATAACTTCCTAGCCAAGTACAATACACGCCACATTTCTTCAAGCATAACTCTCGTCATGTAAGAAGAACGCTGACCACGACCTGCGAAACCAGGCGAATTTACGTCCAAATTACTTGCTCCTGCGCAGTACCATTCCCTCCACTATCTCCTAGTGTTCTCTTTACGTGACGGGCTCTGTGGACAACTTAGTTTATGAAAATTAATGGATGGAATAGCTGATATTGAAAAATCCTTTTTTCAAAGATGTAGAAACTCTTATAAACCAATGGATTTTTTAAGCCTTTGGATTTTTGGATAATTTGGGTACTATGACTATTATTCGTTTGAAACCAACTTCCTGCGTCACATAGCCTATTCAGGAGCCCATAAAAGAAATCACATCGAAGAATGTAGACTTGTAGACTAATTTTCATAACGTGAAGTGCCTTTTGCTCCTTAACCAAGCCCTCTTGTTGTTTTATATAAATCATATTTGTAATACTTTCAGAAGCATCATCAGCCATTGAACGTGATACTTCCTGCCACTGCGCCGGCCACGCCACCTACTTACGGTGAGTTTATTTGATTTTTTTAAGAAAATACAATACTACCACCAAGACGCAGAAATTGCAACAATAAGCGAAAAATTTGGCCTAGAAAGGCTTAAGTCAGACGAGGGAATTTGCACGGCAGTGGGACCCCAACAGTAATTTAGAAGACAATAATTGTCATGGTCTCGAAGAAAGCACATCTAAATAACCTTGTGTTACGAAGTACCAGACGACGATTCAAACCAGGGACTAGAAAAATTGTTTTCTGAAGTGACCCGATCAGTCACGAGAAACCACACTACAGCATACTGCGCCAACACGTTGACTGCTGATGTAATAATATGTGTCTAAGACGTATCTATGCGTGAAACTAATACCATATCTTCATTTTACAGGAGAGCCTACGTTGACACCCCCTCCAAGGTCGCCAGGAACTGCAGCTGCCACCCCAGCCTCCGGAGACGGCAGGAACCACCCACCGGACGGGACCTCGTCAGATAAGGTACAACAATTATTCATATCATCATTCAATGCTGGATATAGGCCTCCTTCACCGCGTACTATCCTCAGCTTGACGCATCGAGCACACATGCAGCGTGGTGCCTCTGACAGATAGTCCGCTTAGAACAAACCCGCCATTTTGATCACGCACACAGACACAGTGAGTTTACTGGCGATACCGGTGAGCATCAATGTCGCGGCCAGTCACACTGCCGCGAGTGTTTTGGCTATTGTCGAACTTGTTGCAATTTTTCACATGATCAATTTTGTCTTTGGCCGGTTCTGTCATGTAGGTATACCCTCCCTACTTCATTTAAAAAGTTCTGAGCGAATATAGTTGTAACCCTGACGGTCACGCAAGTTTAGGAAAAAAGTCCTTCTGTGAACTCTTTATTTTGTGCATCCAGTTTCTGCCAGCAAACTTTCGCAAGTCATCTCATCACACCCCACCTGGCCAGAAGACGTCCTACACTGCGTTTGCCGCAACAATTATTATTTATTTCAAAATCAGCGGCTTTGCTTGCATATGCTATTTCTCCCGGTAAAATAGCATATATTCGTGAAATATTTTTTTAAGATCGGTTTAGATTCGAGAAAAGACAAATACAATTTGTAATATACCAGAGCTTATACAACGTTGTGGGCAAAATAGCGTGTAAGTCGCAATAAGCGGTTACAGCTACGGAAACATGTGAGAGTGGTCTCAAACGCGCGTATACGGTCGTTTAGGCATACGCGCTAACACGTGCGCTATATTTCGCCCTTTAGAAAACCAAACGCGCGTACACGGGCTCATTGTGCCGTGTTAGCTCGAACTGGTAGTGGTGAGTCAGTATTTAGATAGATTATACAAGCGTATAAGCGCGTCAACGCTCGTACGAGCGCGACACTGTACGTCGTGTCTTAAACCCTAGTCTGAATGTGATTATTTTTAAAATGTCGCATAACTGAACAGTTTATCAATTCTTGTGAACGGACGCATGATATTATTAATGTCGATATTTTTTAAGTTATCAAGTCTGTTATCGTGTTTGAATACGACACTTCTTTACACAGCAGTGTGTATTTTGAGCTTAAAATAAATAAACGAAACATTTATTTTAACTGCATTATGTTGGCTAATTCAATCTTACTACTGGGGCAGTGGCAGCGATCCTGCATACCTGCTTTAAGCGCCGAACTCCTTGGGTTTACATTTATGCAATGAACATTTGTGATTGTCTGGGTGGTTTTATCATTTTAATTTTGAATTTGAGTGTTACTTAATAGTTACTACGTAACAGATAAATCACATCATAGAAGATTGACCATTTTGTCAATTGTAAATGCGTGGTGTCATGTCACAGGCATATATTGCGAGGGCTACCTCTTTCGACATAGATGTCAGTAGTCAGTACTTACGTTACGTCATCGCGTTAGTTCAACCGCAAGATTCGCGTACAAATGCTCTACGCGGCTTTTGACAACCAACCGCAAAATAGGACTAGGAAGCCCCGGCGGCTGGTAGGTGATTATCTCGCGCAAGTACATGGAGTGCCAGAGGCCTGACACGATGCGCGGAGCGGCAGATCACGGCTCTCTTGCGCGCCGCGTTGTCAGGGTGTGGTCCTAAAGTCGTATTTTTAATTGATGAAGTAAACTGTCAGCTGCTAATTTTCACTTTGTGTAATTCACAACACGTTTTGCAAAAACCCGGGACTCGATATCGGCACTCCGCTGTTTTAGCCACTCACTAGGCTACCCAAGTAATATTTTAAGTTTTATTTATGATGATTCATTATAATGTGATTGTTCCATTCACTCGCTTTTGCATGAATAAATGTATTTTAGACTATTAAGAGTAGACATTATTTAATTGATAACTGAAAATTGGATTTGCATGCCTCAATGAGTGAATGAATGTGTCTTGTTTGCTGTTTTATATTCACTGTATCACCTTTAATGTACCACATTCTTGCATAGTAAATATTATTATTCACTTTGCCTCTATATTTGTTTTGTTTTACCAAAACCTGACAACCCAGTTATCGTCAGTTTACTCCGTCTAATTAAAAATACGACTTTAGGCATGTTTTCTGAACAAATTAAAATACTTGCATACAATGTTATAATCTGCAGCCCCGCGATACGCGACGAAGCGCAGTGCAGTGTTATAATCGCCTTACTGTCTGCGTTTAAGGTTCGTCTAAAGCACGTTAACGTTGAGCGTCTTCAGCGCGTTAAAAATACACGTCTCTAAGTTGTAGACTGTGTTTGCCACTGGCCGGTTAGCACTGAAATAAGCCGTTTGCAACAAACTTCTATATTTCACACACAAATCAATAAAACGTGCGGCTTTTCACACGATATGTCTTTATACAATCAAATAGAGATAGTGTTAGGGCGCAGACTAGGTTTGCATCCACCGGAATCAGGTGCAGACCGGTTTTTTAAAGCAATTCAGAATCAATTACTGCGGCTAAGCTCATGTTGTGTGCTTCCTAGCTCTTGGACTACTAAAAATGACAGCCGTCGACACGTTGATGGCATGTCGACGACATGTCGACAGCTGAGGTCGACGGTATTTGCCGTCCCGTGTGTAAGAACTCTTAAGTCTAACATGAGTTTCCGTCACGAAAGCAACGGTGTTTGTTGCCTACAACATTTTGTATGCTATTTTGAGTTCCATATTATTCACTAGAGGCGTTATGGACAGGTAGTAAGTCAGGTGGACTTACTACGGGCACTCGTCCCACCCTCCGTTCGCCTTGGAAAGGTCCCAGTCTAGAACTTTTCTGCCCCAACGGCCATAGGTTATTCGCGCTATGTTCCACTTCAACTTAGAAGTTTTGTTTTTAAATGACATTCGGAATAGTTTTTCCATTTTCTACATGTTAAACGAAATCATGGAATAAATAAATCAATATCTGGGACACTTCACACCAAGATCATCTGACCCCAAACTAAGCAGAGCTTGTACTATGGGTGTCAGAGACTGATATATACATACTCATATATTTCTAAATACATACTCAAATAGATAATTACACCCAGACACACAACAAACACAAATGTTCGTCACATGACTGTTTGTCATGGGTGGGGATCAACAACAGGCCAGTACTTAGATACTTTTCAATATTTTTTCTGAATTATTCTTACTGTAGTCCCGGTACCTTTAATACCGACTCTATGCGCTGAAAATAGTCTATAATTTGCTCTTTGCCCTGTTAATATGGCAAATGTACAAGAAGTTGCTTAAGTAACTACTTGTGCTTATTTCAATCAATATAATATTCACTAATCGCACGCTTACTAAGCAGTAAGCGTGCGATTAGACAGAAGGTGTGATGGTTTTGTAAGCACAAAACCATCACACCTTCTGTTCTTCACTGCGGCACATTGCAACTTTTGGTCTATCGAGTGCCTATCGAAATCAAGTATGTATGAAGAAAGGATACTGGAAAGATATCATTACCGTGACGTCATATTGTAACATATGTCCCAGAGAATGATGAGCTCTTCAAACCTACCAAGTTGCATCGTGAATCAAAAGCCGGTTTTTAGTTATACTCGTTATTCACTTTGACTCCGTCCAAAAAAGAAATGTTTTTTTTTAAAGTAATGAAAATAATAATCAAAAATATTTGTAACTAAAAGAGAATAACATATAAACTATATGAATTGAAAATATTGACTTGGATGCGAATGAACGGTATTTTGACGAATTGGACCAGTGTCCGTCGGTCACTCGCCGGCCTTCGCCTGCGGTTGCCCTAAATTGAAGGTCTAGGTAATTTGTCACTTATCAAGCCTAATTCTTATTTGTTGCGATAAGCTATAGACACAAGGGACATTAGACAATGAGAAACAAAACTACAACCATCTATCTAGAGGTGGGTGCTTGTTCAAATAATTTGTTTAGAAGGCTGCGCGGTCCGATTTGAGATTAAAGTGATTTTACCGCGCTCAAGTGAACGCATCCTGGATTTCATTGATTAACGCGCGATATCATTCAAGATCGCCGTGAATAAGTTGTGTTGTGGTTTACTTTTTTTATTGGAATTTCGTTTTCTGCAATCTGCATTAAGGTTTGGAAGAAAAATCAAAACTAACAGCTTGTAGGGAAAAAGCAATCAGTGACTTAACGACACACGACACACTTGTCTTGCGTGGTGTCCCGGTTTCGAGTTCCGGTCGGGGTCAATTTAGAAAACTACTTTTTCTGAATTGGGTCAGTCAGGGTATGCTGGTAGACGCCCCTGGCTAAAATCCTTGTCTGGGACCTCTAAACCCAAGGTTATTTCTACTTATTTCGAGACCATGACAATTAAGTATGTTGTGTACTTGTGTGGTGCATATTTGTTTTATTTCGTTATATATTAAATATTTAACATAATTTGATTTGTGACACTTATAACATTGAAATTATTGTTTTTAATTTGAACTGGCGACAAAAATCTGTAGGTCGAGTCTGTTTTATTCTATTTAATATGTCTTTTTTCTTAACGCCTCCGTGTCCGAGTGGATACACAGCTCGGCCCGAAATCCAGAGGCCCTGGGTTCAAATTCCTGGTCATTCAAACTTGTGTTTTCGGAATAGGCCCAGGTTTGTGATGAGTTATCACCAACCCGCATTTTGCAAGCCTGGTGATTTAGCAAAACCAAACAGTTTGCAGCGAGGGCTTGATTTCAATGATGGTGGCCTTTAGGCCCAGCAGTGGGACAGTATACCAGTTTATTATCAAAAGACTTACAAAAACGATATGGCACACTTAGAATATCTAAATGGAAATGAAATTAATTTCATTAACTTTCCTAGCAAAGTCACCGTACAAATCAGTAGAACAGTCTGTATTTTTTGTATAAAAACTTTAAAATTAAAGTGAATTGAAGTTTTAAGTTGGCTTTGATTTAATTTATTTATTGTTTACTTTTAATTTATATTCTTTTTCTCGTCCTACATGAACATTTGCATGTATATTTGCATCCTGGCAAGACGTGCACTTTGAAATAGTGATTAAAAACTTTATACCATGTTCTTAGGCAAATAAAGAATTAAGAATGACTTCATTTTTTTTTACGTGGCAAAAGCGTTTGAATATGGTGCGGCAGCATTCTGTCAGTGTGACAGCACACACAGCTGTCACTCCATAAATATTTTATTTTCTAATTTATTACTTATTTTAGCTTTAGGCACACTTCACTTGCTTACGTCATAATACGACACTATTACCCTTACAATTAGCTCATTTTCTCTACTTAATTTATCGTATACACACACACTTACACATACATATATCATGACGAACACTCGACAGGCCCTGCCAGAATACCAGCGTCTCTGCAGTTTTGTGCTGCAGAGACATGCTGAGGCAGTGGCCTGATTAACCCATTACTATTCGGTTAAAACCATTTTTGTATCACCTACTTGTTTATTGTTTATCTTTATTATTTCATTGTTTGTATTTGTCGGGTTAGAAAATAATTTTTCTTTCTTTCTTTCTAATTTTAGGTTTTTCATACGAAAATACTGTCCGTTCGACTGATATTGTATATTACTTTGCTGTACTTGTTAGGTTGTTGGTTGTGTTGTACCTGTTAATTTTTAATGTTAGAATTTGAGCAGTTTTTTTCATCAACAAACAAATTGTACTCTACTATTCGCATTGTAAAACCACAACAAGTTTAAAAGAGTAACTACTGAGTTTCTCGCCGGGTCTTCTCAGTAAGAATCAACTTCTCCGACGCGGGGGTAGAGTCGCATTATGTTTGTATACTGTTTATTTATACACACATCAAAAGTGTCTAGGGATCAACATATATTTTTGCAATAACTTTTCTCCTGATTGATATTAATTAAAATTTTCTTTAAGGATTCATCAAATAAAGTGTTTTCGTTTGTCTACAGTAACGATAAACCAAGTCACCTTTGCATTAATAAAGAAATTTGCCATTTTCCTAATAAAGGGATTTTTGACATTTGAACCACTAACATTAAAGTTCGAAAAAAAGACTGAAATAACAGTTTTCTTTAAAATTTTATTGGGTAACTTAAACAATTAATAATCCGTGTTTCTACCGCGAACACTAACAACACAAGAACATCGGTTTGGCATACTCAAAATGAGTTCATCCAAATCACGCTGTGGAATGGCCGCCCATGTTCGTTGCAACAACAAAAAAAGGTCTTCTTGCGACTGGATACCCTCCATATTCGGCAGAGCTCTTCTCTGTAGCATATCCCATGCATGCTCAATCGGGTTCAAGTCTGGCGACTGAGCAGGCCAGGGCAGCACATTGATGTTAGCTGCGGCGAGAGTCTGTCTTACAACTCTTGCGGTGTGCGGTCGTGCATTATCATGCATTAACTGAAATAAGGGACCGATTTGCACTTGTAGAGGAACGATGACGTCTGATACAATCGTCTCAGCATAAATTTGAGCGTTGAGGTTGCCTCTGATCCAAATCAACTCAGTTCTTCCGCCGATCCAAATACCCGCTCATCCCATGATGGTTCCACCACTATAAGGATGGACTTCCTGGCAGGATTTTAATCACTGTTGGCGTCCAGGGGTTCTCCAGTGTCGTATACGTCTTGTATCCGGTCTCATACCAAAACGAGACTCATCAGAAAAGCACACGAAACGCCATTGTTCTTCTGCCCAATTTCTGTGTTCAAGAGCCCATTGATATCGAATCCTACGATTGTGCATTGCTATAGGTGGTACCCTTAGCGGTCTTCGGGAATGAAGGTTCACTTCATGCAAGCGGTTTCTGACTGTTTGGTCGCTAATTAAGTTCCCTGAAGAGTGATGAAGCCTCACGGCTAACATCATGGCGGTTATTGTTGGAGCTCTTCGAGTTGTGATTTGAATGTATCGGTCTTGTCTCCGTGTGGTGCAGCGATACCGTCCTCCATGGCGCTCAGCCACGGTACCAGTGCTTCGGTAACGTGTCCAAAGTCGACTGATAACACTCTGACTTGTATTCAGAGCTAAAGCCACAGTACGTTGCCGGGAACCAGCTTCTATCATTCCCACGGCTCTGAGCATTTCTTCCCTGCTTAAATGACGTCGCCGCTCCATAATAACGTTGGTTTTAATCAGTAGTAGGAAAACAGTAGCACTAATAATGTCTTCAATGCGTTGTATGTTTTTATAGGGAAAATATTGACAGCTGATTTTCATCTTTTACTCGAATTTGATTGACAGTTCCTGTTTCAAATTATGAAATGCACCAAAAAGGATCCATATAAATTTATAAAATCATAAATTTATTACAAAGCCACATCTCAATCTCAAGAAATCCGCATAAAAAAAAATGCTTGATCCCTAGACACTTTTGATGTGTGTATATGCTCTTTATTAAACGTATACCTTAGATCTAAAATTTGTACAGTATCCTTACAAAACACAGTTTTTTTCATTTGATTCTTATTATTATAGTATTTAATGTCTATTATTTTGTATATTTTTTGACTATTTAAAAGTACTGATTAGGTCTATTTAAATAAAGATATTTGAGTTTGAGTGGGAGTGGGTTGCACAAGACCGCGCGAAGTGGGCCAAGAAAATAGGAAAGGCGGACCCTGGGACCCCACACACCAGTGTGGGTTAACAACCGGGATAGACCGCACGGATGATGATGATGATGATGATGAGTTTGAGTGGGATTTTGTATGCTGCCCTTGAAATTAAAGTCAATTGAAAAAAACATAACTTACATAGTTACTACATCACTTACGAGTATTCCATTTTTTTTGTAAGTCTTTCGATAATCACTCGGTGAGCACCTCGTCAGTCGATGCACCAGTTGCGGTAAATAATTGTATTGTTGCTCCTATTGGGTCTACTATGTCGACCGGCGACGTGGTATTATCAATTGTAGATGACTTGATTTCAATGATGGAATCTTTTGCCAGCCGTACAGTATTAATAATAATTAATAAATAATAAATATCTGGGACAATTCACACCAAGATCATCTGACCCCAAACTAAGCAGAGCTTGTAATATGGGCGTTAGAGACTGATAAACATAATTAATTAATATTTCTCAATATATACTTAAATAGATAATAACACCCAGACACACAACAAATACACATGTTCATCGCACAAATATTTGTCATGGGTGGGGATCGAACCCACGACCTCCGGCGCTAAAGGCTGCCATTGCGCCAACAGGCCAGTCGTACAGTAAATGTATCTATATTTAATTTGTTCAAAGTTTGTTTGTATTGAATAGGCTCCGAAACTACTGGAACGATTTTAAAAATTCTTTCAACAATATGAAGCTACATTATCAGGGAGTGACATAGGCTACATTTAATTATGATTGAACAAACCATTCATTTAAAAAAATACTATATGTAAATCAAGTCGGAGAAACGCGGGCGAGATGTGCTGCTTTACCGACGCCGCGACGTGCAATTGCTTTTGACAAAACGAAGTCTGTCGAGGCAGCTAGTAAGCTAGTAACTCACTTTATCTTTCCAGTCGTCAGAGACAGCTGTCGGCGGCATATCGCGGACCACTAGCACGGCTCTCTCGCGCAAGGAGAGCTACAAGGCGCAGCGGCAGCACTACAGAAAAGAGAAGAAGAGAGCGGCGACAGCACTATTGCACTCTATAGAGGATCCCTCTGTGGTCGTGTTGGCTGATTGGCTCAAGGTTTGATAAAGTACTTTTGCTTCTTCTCTTTCTCTTTCTCACTCTCTTTTTTATCTCTTTCTTGCCTTTTCTTTAAGAGAGTTTTGAATCAATCGAAGCAATCAAAGCACTTCACCAATTCTGTGCTACAGGTAAAGAAAGAAGATTTATGGTGAATTAATAAAAGAAATAGGGCTCTTCTCTAAAATTTAAAGCAAGAGATTCATTGACGTATTCTCGTGGGAGGTAATTGAACCCACAGGTATGCAGCCGAATCGAAAATTGTTTCCGTTTTGTCGATTCCTGAATTGACCAGACGGGAGGACACGAACCCAGGATACCATACAAGTCAAGGAGAGAGACCTGCGCTAAAGCGCACTACACCAGTCGTGTCGTTTCCTTTTAAAAAAACTGCTATTTATTATGGCGTTTCACCACAAAGATGGTCAAATCTAACGAAACAAGTGCTCATTGTATAAGGAGTTGTCCCATATCTGGCCAAGTCTATGTACAGCTATTTAAAAAATTAAGAAAAATCTACTGTTTCCAGTAAAATACAAACAATAAGAAAGATTACTTCATTTTCTGGTTCTTTAATAAAAAATATTCAGTATTCAAGTCCTATTTTAGTATGGCAAACTTGCCTATAGACATTCAGTCAGAGCGAACTGTCACAGTCACTACTGTCACTTGTGTCTTTACTTATTTTGGCTTTCGATTTTGCAATTTGCATTGATATTTGTCTCAGCTTTTGTTTTGAGAACTTCTAAAGCTATTTAGGCAACAATAACTACAAAAGTGGTTTGTAACAACTGTTTGAGTAAAAATAACCTCCATATTGTTGTTGTAGTTTTGTCAAATTGACACCACGTAGTCTGTGTTGACACATTTCCGCCATGATGTTTTTCGTTGTGTGTTGCAATTCTATTATTGGAAATCTTGTTTGTACCAAGTAAATATACCTTTTTAAGGAAATTGAATATTCAGAAACTGTTCCACGTATTTTTTCATAATTTTTGGTATGGTGTACATATACCTGGCTAAGACTCCATACATTTTAGGACATCTCCTTTGCGACTAACTTTCCGGTGATGGTAAACATCGATAAAAACCGAATCAACCCGGATAACGGCGGAAGGCTCACCACCTACCACGTTGGGTTCTATACCATTGGTGAAAAGTGGGTTTCTGAGTGTTCCGTTTACCATGATTACTACCCCGGTTGGGATATAGTTGTGATGGCATGTTATGTTAATTGATATAATTTCCACCTTCAGGTCCGGGGTTCGCTAAAGTCGTGGACGAAGCTATGGTGCGTCCTCAAGCCTGGTCTCCTGCTGCTTTACAAGAGTCCTAAGGCAAAGGTAAGTTTTTTAAATAACTTCTGGTACAGAAACCAAAAATATACAAACTCTCCCTGCGGTCCGATTTGGGAATATTGACTGAAAGCCCCACACTCACACTCATCTTCTTCTTGGAATATAATTTATCAGCTTGATCGTGTAGTTGACTTGTAGAGAATGCCTTTTGGCATTAAGTCCGCCTATTGTATATTTTTTTTATTTTTAGGAATAAATTGATCGCTTTCCATCCAAATTGAAAAGTGCTCTATCAGCGTTCAAATCAAATCGGACCGCAAAATTATCGTCACATACTTTCAATATTTAAGAATGACTTGTTCGTCATCTTTCACAAAACATTGTCATTTGTAGAAAGTTTTGATTACATTAACACTGAAGAAGATTTGGCCACACGCAGGTATACTCTTAGTATTTCTGAGACTTATCTACAAAAATATCTTTAGTAAGATTTTTCTTCTATGAATTGCACAGCTAACGCTCAGAAGCAAAGGCACCGTAAGCGCAAGATGGCGGGGTTAGTGACGTCATTTATGACATCGCTCCATCTGTCAATAGCGCGCTTTTTTCATATCAGGACGCTTTTGAGCGTGCTTAATTAACCTTTTTTAGGGCAGAGAATATTGCAGTTTTTTATTGGTTTAAGAGCTTATGAAGAAGTTCAAAAAGTTTAAAATATGGTGTGCAACATATTTACTAGTCATCTCTTTTCTCTCGAATCGGACCGCAGCCTTTGTTCGCGTTATTAACTATTTAATTATGTATTTAAGTATTTATCAATCTGATACCCATAGTACAAGCTCTGCTTAGTTTGGTTTCAGATGATCTTGGTGTAAGGTGTCCCAGGTATTATATTTATTTATTCATATTGCTACCCCTTAAACAGGGTTATTGAAAAAACATTAACAACCTCGCAAGACTAGGTAGCTACCATCATACACATCATTTGTTCTACGACTTTTGATAATTTGACACATTTTACTTTCATACAAAAATAAATATCAGTTAAATTTCACGTCTGAATGTTCCTATCTCTGTGCGCATGGCATCGCAAAGTAAGGTAAACAAAACCTTCCGAATCACGGGGTGTGAATCCGAATCACTTACTATGTACTTTATATCACTGCGCAGCCCCTTTTCGTATGCGAATGGTACATAGACTTACAAATATCACGACAGTACAAAAAAGCTTTTAAATTATTCTAAGTTATTGTATTGAATAATAATAAAACTCGTAAAACAAATGGTGTTGTGTATGATGGTAGCCACCTAGTCTTGCGAGGTTGTTGATTTTTTTTCAATTAACCTGTGTACTTCAAAGCTGTCTGATTTTTGTTGTTTTTTTAATTAAATAATATGTTTGCAGAGCAGCCACTGGGTCGGGACAGTATTACTGACGTCCTGTCAAGTGATTGAGCGACCGAGCAAGAAAGATGGCTTCTGCTTCAAGTTGTACCATCCGCTAGAGCAGAGCATCTGGGCGCCGAGGGGACCGCACAACGAGACTATTGGTAATTACCACGCTTGCCACACCCACCACTTTTTCACCAATTAAAGTTTGTCTAAAATATGATGATAATTTTGACAGTTCACAATAGGGATGGGGTAGTTTATAATCGTTATCTAATCGATTATCGATTTACTATTTCACAGAACTTGGAATCGTTAGTTTATAAAGATTAACAATTTAAATGTTATTCGGATATTTTGATGTGCAATAAATAGATAAATAAAATTCCAGACTCAGAAACATCAAATTATATTTAAGCTCCTTATCGTATTATATTTAATCGATGTTTTGTAAGAATAATCGTATGATAGATAATTGCAAATAACTTTATTACTAAGTAATCCAAATTAAACCGTATTGAAACAAAATTTGTACTTGCCGCCCTTAATCTTAAATTGGCTATTTGACAGTTGTAACGATAAATTATGGAATATGTTATATATGATAGCTTATAGGTTCACATTAACTTTACAACGTTTTTTATTTCAAAATAGATTGTAAGTATTTTATATTTTGAAAAATAAACAATAGTTTTTTGTCTGTACATAAAAAGAACCGAAACGCGGGCGGCCATTGTGTGACGTCACATTTCAATAAACAAACCAGGCGTGTGTTGTATCGTTTGCTGTTTGCTGAGAAAATTAAAATAAACTATTTAAAATTGTGCTTGTGAGAGGTTTCACGGAATGGAATCAGGCTATACAAAAGCTGATAGTGCAAATCTGTCTAAAGTCGATTCATTTATGATCATAATTTTTTTGCGTGTAATCCTGATTTCTGCTCTGCAGAGTTTCGGAATGCAAAAACTTCCGTGTAAGTATCGAAGTAAACGTAATAATGTATAACTTATTACTCAAAATGCAAGATTTAGAGCAGCGTCGTAGTCAGTTCCGTTTGTTTATTGACATATGACGTCACAGCTAGCAAATGTCACGCGACTGGCTGTTTTCGCGCTAATTTCAAATTAATGAAATAAAATATATTTTTACTATATAGAAAATAAAAGGATTTTTCAAAAAAAAGATAGTTGTAAGATGTATAAAATAAACTTACGAAAAATTTACAATAACCTTCCGAAAACTGTCAGTAGCCAATTGCTTAAGTTAGATTATTTTTTTGTTTAATTATTTCACAAACGATTGTTTATTGTTATTCGCTTGCAAGGCACTTCAGTACTTATAATAATATATTATATCGTACAGTTAGTTCACCGAAAAAATGGAATACTTCATAGGCATGCATGAACTGTCAAAATAGTGGGTGGGTAGGTTTTTTGAAGGTTTTTTGTTTTAAGTAGTTATTTTATAAAAGAATCACGAAATAAAGATATATTATTTTTAAACCTAACTATTACTTACTAATTTTTTGCAAAAGTAAAGTTTAATTTATAAATAACGTGATAACCTTTTTTGACAATTTACCTACCCAATTTACCGCGCCGTAGGAGAATCTCCTTTCATAGATAAGGCTCTGGACATCCGGATTGTTAGGCCCGGCCTTATTTGAACTGACATCGATTAGTGTAAGTTAAAAACTGGAAACATATTTTCTATACACTATATAGAAAAAACTACGAGTTTCATGAGAAAGTTATTTAAGAACTTGTTAAGGCTGGGATTTAGCGCGCCGTCAGATAGAGCATTCGGTGGGCCACTGATTAGTTCTGCGCGAACAGAATAACGCCGCGGCTTCCTTCTGTTTACATGTAATTAATTTATGAAATAACATTAGTGAAATTAAAAAAATTCAAAAGTTGTCGACCTAGAATATACAAACAACCTATCTATATATATTTTTAAGTGAAAAATGATAAAAATGAATAATTGAGAGTAAAATAAAAAAATCGTCGACGTACTTCTTTGTGTTTTTTTTATCGGTGAAATTAAGCTATAGGTATCATGTTTTGGAAATGTAGTCGCCTTAGTTAAAGACTCTGACCTACTCAAACAATTATTTATTTGCCAAAATATCTTTTAATTTAGTAGTTATCTTAAAACAAAGTCGATCAAATATTGTCAATCTTGGGAAAGCATAGCTTTAATGAGGTTGTGTTATATTTTACAAATAATCAAAATGTTAGAACGAGCCAGTTTTGAGGTTTAAGAATCTTTATTTTCTCATAAAAATTAAATTCACTTTCAAGAGAACATTACATAAATTATTAACTTAAAAATATACAATTGTCGGCAACGTAGTTATGTTGGTAAATTAAAATATTGTCACAAATACTCGCTCCGGAACAGTACAACAACAAAAAAAGTTGCACGGAATAAGTTTTCTTTAAAATCTTATTTATTTTTCAATCCCGCATGAGCGATCCCGCAAATGATGTGCGAGATCCCGCGTTTCCGGCATTGGGTTCCCTACTGGTAACTATTAAGTAACCTGCGTCCTAACTAACAATGTGTCGGCAGGCGCGGTGGTGCAGCCGCTGCCGACGGCGCATCTGATCTTCCGCGCGCCCTCTCCCGCCGCCGGGCACTGCTGGCTGGACGGGCTGGAGCTGGCCCTGCGATGCAGCAATGCTATGCTCAGGTGAGCCGCGTGTGACCATCTCCCGCCGCCGGGCACTGCTGGCTGGACGGGCTGGAGCTGGCCCTGCGATGCAGCAATGCTATGCTCAGGTGAGCCGCGTGTGACCATCTCCCGCCGCCGGGCACTGCTGGCTGGACGGGCTGGAGCTGGCCCTGCGATGCAGCAATGCTATGCTCAGGTGAGCCGCGTGTGACCATCTCCCGCCGCCGGGCACTGCTGGCTGGACGGGCTGGAGCTGGCCCTGCGATGCAGCAATGCTATGCTCAGGTGAGCCGCGTGTGACCATCTCCCGCCGCCGGGCACTGCTGGCTGGACGGGCTGGAGCTGGCCCTGCGATGCAGCAATGCTATGCTCAGGTGAGCCGCGTGTGACCATCTCCCGCCGCCGGGCACTGCTGGCTGGACGGGCTGGAGCTGGCCCTGCGATGCAGCAATGCTATGCTCAGGTGAGCCGCGTGTGACCATCTCCCGCCGCCGGGCACTGCTGGCTGGACGGGCTGGAGCTGGCCCTGCGATGCAGCAATGCTATGCTCAGGTGAGCCGCGTGTGACCATCTCCCGCCGCCGGGCACTGCTGGCTGGACGGGCTGGAGCTGGCCCTGCGATGCAGCAATGCTATGCTCAGGTGAGCCGCGTGTGACCATCTCCCGCCGCCGGGCACTGCTGGCTGGACGGGCTGGAGCTGGCCCTGCGATGCAGCAATGCTATGCTCAGGTGAGCCGCGTGTGACCATCTCCCGCCGCCGGGCACTGCTGGCTGGACGGGCTGGAGCTGGCCCTGCGATGCAGCAATGCTATGCTCAGGTGAGCCGCGTGTGACCATCTCCCGCCGCCGGGCACTGCTGGCTGGACGGGCTGGAGCTGGCCCTGCGATGCAGCAATGCTATGCTCAGGTGAGCCGCGTGTGACCATCTCCCGCCGCCGGGCACTGCTGGCTGGACGGGCTGGAGCTGGCCCTGCGATGCAGCAATGCTATGCTCAGGTGAGCCGCGTGACACATCTATACTCCATTCATTATATCATAACACTAGCGGCGGCAAATGCTTGACAACTGTGAACATTTAGGTTGCGTTCCAAATCGAGTGGAAATTACTCTCGGATCCCAGGATTTCAGGCCGAGCTCCGAGTAAAATCTGATTAACAAAAAAAAAACAATGTACCTATTATATAACATGCAGTCCGGTCGTTCGCCTTTCCCGTTCTTCCAAATTGCCTTATTAGGCTGTGTTCCAAAACGGGTGGAATTTCACTCTGAGGAGTGAAAATCACTCGAACCCCTTCCAAATTGACCCCGAGTGAAACCGAGGTTGACCGAGCTGTCACCTGACAGTTTCTCAGTTGTTTCGGGTGACGTCTATCACTCTGACAAGTGCGAATTCTACCGGAGCCCGATGGAATTCACCTGACAGCTGTCAGACGCAAGTTTTGCTCGTTTTGTCTCTCTCTATTCGACGAGGGTGAAAATCACTCAGCGAAAAGCGATCTGGAACGGGGTTTAGTATGGAAACATGTTTATGGTTTTTTTTTAGTTTATTTCCCAATGTTTTTAATACCTATTATCCTATTCCCCATAGACAAATTCAAAAACACAAAAATCATAAAAATCGGTTCCCGTTCTTGAGTTATAAGTGGTGTAACTAACACGACTTTCTTTTATATACGAGTACAATAGATTAGAAATAAAAAACAGGGGTGCTAAAATAAATTACAATTTGCATTTGACGTTGCCATGTCGATGAAATACCTGAGTATAACCTGGCAAAATTGAAGAACCCTTTCACAGCAACGTATGAAGGGATTATGAAACATCTTAGATTTGGTAGTTATAGTGACAGTAAAAATGTGTTCGGATAAAAACCCCTCCTTGTTTTAGGTTGTTACATCGACAATATAGTTTGATGCAAGACAAAATAATATATTTAAGCCGAAGCCTCATAAATTGACAGCTGCTATATAAGTAGATTTTCATCAATTCGGCATAAATCTTAAAAGTGATAATGTTTATTGTACTTTTACCACAAAGTGTACACTGAAAAGAACCTTTTTACTTGTGTCTAATGCTATAATGCCTCGACAGACTGCGTTCTGTCAAAAGTTATTGCACGTCGCGGCGTCGGTAAAGCAGCACATCTCGCCCGCGTTTCTCTGACTTGATTTACATATACGATTATTTTTCACTGAATGTTTTGTTCAATCATAATAAAATATAGCCTATGTCACTCCCTGATAATGTAGCTTCATATTGGTAAAATATTTTTTAAACTCGGTCCAGTAGTTTCGGACAAACAAACAAAAAAATCTTTCCTCTCTATAATATTAGTATAGACTACGTTTTGACACATATATAGAAAACTAGCTCAAGCCCGAGATTTGACGACGCGATTGGCGTAGTGCGCTGTAGCACGGTTTTTCGCCTTGACTTACGTTGATTCCCGATCGAGTCAATTCCGGGAACGATCTTTTCTAAATTGGCTCGGGTTTGGATGAGCTCGGAGAGGCCGTGGCTTGTCTGGTACCTCTTAACACAGGGATATACCTCCCTACTTCGGACAAGTTGTGTGTTGTCTGCCTCATATTAATATAGGTACACTGCAGTACATTTTTAACTATTCAAAAATAGCTTTTGTACCCGTTTTTGCTTGTTCCCGTAGAAATTATGAAAAATCTTCTTTTAGTGCTCCCTACACTCCAAGGAACATATGGTTGACCGATAAACCTACCAGTTTCGAGATATTTGCTGACCGTTTGGGACATTTTTACAATGCATTTTATATAATTTTGTGTAAATAATTTATTATTTTATTTTTTTGACATTGAATTGATTTGATACTATTTTTGAATAATTTATTGACATTGTACCGGAATTATATTGTATTGTAATTGTTTTGTGATTGTATTGTAACTGTATTATAATTGTATTGTAATTTGTGTTTTAATTTAACTTGTTGGCATGTTAGAACTGTTCTGTGAGCCTTCAAGCATTAAAGGTTTCTGTGAGATCAAATAGTCACTAAGTTCAACTTACAAGCTTAAAGTTTAGCCTACCTTATTGTTACTATAATAATAAATAAATAAATATGCGCGAGACAACACACCTCTTGTAATGGTCTCGAAGTAGGGATTAATATCCCTGTGTTACGAGGTACCTACCACACAAAGGAATAGGTCAGGGGCGTCTCCCAGCACACCTAGACCCAAGTCAATACAGAAAAGATCGTGTCCTGAATTTACCTGACCTTCAATCGAACCCGGAGCACTACGGAAATACGAGAAACCGTGCTAAAGCGCACTGCGCCAATCGTGTCGTCGAAATGATTCCTATTGTAATGTGAAGTGAGTCAAGTAAAAGTAAAAAATATTTCTTTCGTATAGACTTATAAAAAGTACTTAGGACAAAAATATTAAAATAATTATATAAAAAAAA
The DNA here is from genome assembly GCA_947369235.1 of Udea olivalis. Classification (NCBI taxonomy): domain Eukaryota; kingdom Metazoa; phylum Arthropoda; class Insecta; order Lepidoptera; family Crambidae; genus Udea; species Udea olivalis. The sequence goes on along the minus strand of OX376367.1, from coordinate 8,926,904 downwards.
ATAAACATTATGCAACTCTACCACCGGTTCGGAGATTGTTTCCGATCGAGAAGGCTCGATGTTATAATAGTTCGACAGGAGCGTGCTAAATTCCAAGTCCCGAGGTCTGGTATTGCCTGGTTGCCTCTGCCACTCCCTTCAACCCAGGTGTAACTGTCCCCTTCTCCCCAGATGTTCCCGGTCTCGTCCAGAGGAGACTGTGGCGTCGGAAGCGCCGGCCACGGAGACCAACATATCCCACGAGGAACTGGAAAGACATTTCAACGAGCACGGTGAGTACTCAGCAATTTAGAAAAATTAGGAAAATTATATGACATGAAACTATCAAAGTGAATACTATATTTTTAATTATGTTTTTTGTTGTAACTTTATAAATATAGATAGGTACTTTAATAGTGAATACATCTACTATTGAGTATGCCATTTTCTTTACAGTAAAAAATATATACGGTCTATACCGGTAGCAATATCGGTCATCATCATCCGTCATCATCATCCGTGCGGTCTATCCCGGTTGTGAACCCACACTGGTGTGTGCGGTCCCAGGGTCCGCCTTTCTTATTTTCTTGGCCCACTTCGCGCGGTCTTGTGCATCCTCAGTGGTGAGTCTGTTGGCACGCATGTCACCCTTAACGACGTCGAGCCACCGCTTCTTGGGTCGACCTCTTCTACCGGTACCTGGCGGGGGCGGCATAGCCAGACATTTGTTGCCCACGTAGTTTGCCGATCTCCGTGAGACATGACCATACCAACGAAGGCGGCACTCCTGCAGCTTGTCTGCGATGTCACGAACACGAAGGCTGCCACGGATGTGGGTGTTACGCACACGATCTTTGCGTGAGACTCCACACATCCACCGCAGCATCTTCATTTCCGTGACGCGCAGCTCCTGCTTGTGTCGCTCTAGTAACGGCCATGTTTCACTGCCATATAAAAGGACAGGCCTAATGATGGTTTTATAGACCTGCCCTTTCAGCTTGATCGGCATTTTGGGGTCACAAATGACACCAGCCACCTCACGCCATTTAGCCCAAGCCGCGGAAATTCGGACTCTGACGTCGCGGTCGATGTCCCCGGACGCGCTTAAAACAGATCCCAGGTATTTAACACGGTCCGTGCGCTCGACCACGTCAACGCCTATGCGGACGGACTGGGTATCTGTGGTGTTGCAGGCCATGTACTCCGTCTTCGCCACATTAAGTTCCAGACCGCCGTTTTCAAGTGAATTTTTCCACTTATTCACCCGTTGTACCAGCCGTCCCCTGTCCGAATCTGCTAGCGCTATATCATCAGCATACATAAGCAACCAGGGTGGTTGCTCATGGTGGTCTAGGATGCTGTTTGACAGAACGTCTAATATTACGCTGAACAGAAACGGGCTAAGCACGGAGCCTTGGTGTACTCCAACGGTAATAAGGAAAGGAAGCGTGTCACCAACCGCAGTCCTAACTATGGAACTGGAATCGTGGTACATGTCCCGGATAATATCAATAAAGACTTCGGGAACGGCCCTGGACCGCAGCGCCCAGCCGATCATCTCACGAGGGACACAGTCGAAGGCCTTCTGCATGTCTAAGAAAAGTAGATGCAGAGGTGTATTCTTCAGTCTGTATCCCTCCATGAGCGTTCTCAAGGCAAATATGGGATCCATGGTCCCGCAACCTGGTCGAAACCCATACTGACACCCCGAGATTGTACACTCCTGTCGGATCCGAGAGTCTACAATGCGCTCGAGGAGCTTCATGGTGTGGGACATCACCTTTATGCCGCGGTAATTGCTGCACTCCTGCACCGAGCCCTTGCCTTTGAAGACTGGCGTGATAATGCTCAGTCTCCATTGGTCAGGTATCTTCCCGGTGAGGAGAATGCGGTTAAAAAGGTGGGTAAGTATGCCCACACCACGAGAACCCATCGATTTCCACGCTTCGATAGGGACTCCATCGGGTCCGACAGCTTTCCGGTTCTTCATGCGGCGAAGAGCCGACTGGACTTCATCAGGCGTTACCGGGGGCACTAGTCCCTGATTTGGAGGGAGTTCAGGTGGCTGCACCTCTTTGTGCTGCTTATTGAGCAGCTCGTGGAAGTAAGAGCGCCATCTCTCCTTCACCGCGCGGTCCTCGCATAGCAGGTTTCCAAGAGTGTCATTTACACAGCGGCACATGGAAATATCCTGGGCCGCTTTGACTCTCGAACGTGCCAACTTGTAAACGAGCTTCTGCCCCTCAGACGACTCCAACTTATCGTATTACCGGTAGCAATATCGGTATACAGCGATATTTTATTGTGGAAGTGGCAGTAACTTTGGCGTTTTCATATTTTTTTTACAAACACTCGATGATTTATTTAAGCAAAATCATTGACTCAACAATAGGAATAGAATATTTGTGACTGAAAATTGATAAATCTTTTCTGGGTTGTATTTTTTAATGTATTAATAGTTTTTTACATTATCCAAAGTTTTTTAGGATTAACATGAAAAAGGTAACAAAACTAACTATAAAAATCACCCAACCCTCCCAAATTGCACTGTATTCTCTTTGTAATACGCTACAAAATGGTTTGAACGCTAGTACTGAAGTCTATATCATCCTGTAGCTCTCCTACACCCCTAATGTCAGTCTCCGACTACTCTCCTAAGAGAGCCAGCTCAGGAGAGCGAAAAGTCACGTACCAAGTGACCAAAAAACCCAAACCTAGGAAAATATCAAAATGGGCTCAATTCGTAGAATCAATAGAAATAATGTCTAAAGAACATGACGTTTCAACTGAATCTCCCACACCACCGGATCACGACAAAAAGGAAGGATTTCTGGATTTTCTGTGGAAGAAAGACATTTTTGAAAGGAACGAGCCTTCGACGTCTTCTGTCAAAGTAGACACATGTCAAAGAATGAGTAAAAGCTTAGCTTCTAGTCCTTTGAAAGTAGAAGCCAGAAAATCTCCGATGTTACGATGCTTTGAAATACCGAAGTTCCCAATAGCAGAGAGAAAAGTAATGAAGGAGAAAGCTATGTCGCCCACGGCATTGATTGAAGATAATTTAGTAAGGTTTTTAGCAACGTTCCCTAAAAGGAGAAGTTCAACGCCTTGTTCTTCAAAAAAAACATTACCTACGAAAAGAAGAGACAGCGGGGTTAAAACTGATTCAGAAAATGACGACGTATTCTTGAAAGATTTATTCAAAAAGAGACGCAATGATGTCATAATCTGTGATACGCCAGAGAATATTCTGATAACGAAGACAGCGCCATCTATCGAGCGGTTTAGAAAGTATAGTTCGTCGTCGAGTGAGTTCGATGATGATGAAGTGGCAGCAAAAAGGTTAGTATTTTATTTCAAATAATTCAGCAAAAAAGCTGAATATCAGAAAAGGTTAGGTTCTATACAACGTGTTAATGAAAAAGCGCAAAACCCAAAAAAATATTTTAATTACGCCGTGTTTAATCATTACTTTACTCTATTTTTGCGGTGGCACGCGAAGCGGCAACGTCGCACTAGCACGCGCGATATTACCATAGACTTCTTAATTTTACAACAAAGACAAGTAAACAAAAAAAGCGAATATCTTCGTAAATAACCCGCGAAAATTAAATTTAATAATTTACATAATTATTTTATATTAAAAGTATGTTGGGGTGTCAGAGGTTTTGCGCTTTTTAATTAACACGTTGTATACATTACACCCAGCAACATTTTAAATCTGTTAACTAGAACAATGTAACATCGGTAATATTCCGTAGCGTGACACATAATGTGATGTTGACTGTTATCTTTACATATTGGTAGATTTGGTTAGGGTTGAGAGCCTTCCGCTCACCCACTTGTCCGGTGAAATTGTGAAAGCCATCAGCGGCTAACAATGTATGCCACTTAGAAAAAAAAAGGTAGATTTGGTAACTTGTGTTAAATTTTTTTATAGCCATGAATTTTATAATTTCTAACGATTTTTTAGCGGTTTCCGTATGCGTAGAAAAAATCGATGCCGTGGTTTTTTTTCATCATGAATTAAAAATATCATCCCATGGTCAAGGTGCAATGCCGTTTTTGTGTAATCTATGCGGTTTTCGGCCCAATCAAATAGCAAAATGTAGGACACTGCGGCAGCAACAGTCGCCCCTTAAAACTCAGGTTATATTGATAGGTGTTAATGAAATTGAATGTGGAATTGAAAGTCCGAGTCAACATGACGTCTCATCGAGGTGATCTAAACAACGTACGAGTATGTCAGCGAAATTCAACTTTTCGTGACATTTACATTAAATGCATTTTTGTGAAGTGCAATCCATACTTTCCTTAATTAATAATATTATAAATGCGGAAGTAACTCTGTCTGTCTGTCTCGCTCTCACGCCAAAACTACTGAACCGATTAAGTGAAATTTGGCACACAGATAGTCTAGAGCCTGAGAAAGGACACAAGGCTACTTTTTGATTGGAAAAAAGTGTTGTAAAGGGTTGAAAAGGGGGATGAAAGGTTGTATGAAAGTATTGTCTTTTTCAGACAACACAAGAAGCATAAAACGTATATTTTAGGCTGTTGATTAGATATAAATAAATCTAGGCATTCAAAGTTTGTAAAAATGTTACACTTAAAAATTTGCAAAAAATCGACCTCTAAGAGGTTGCTTTTGGGGTTGATAGTTTGTTTGTATGAAACTTCGTTACTTAAAGTGCTAGGAGTCTCAAATTTTGCATCGGGGTTCTTTTAAGGACGTAGGTGCTAACTAAGACGGGAGTTTGTGAATAACAAGGTAATGCTGTGGTACAAAGTCTTCAAACCTTTCTAGAATTCCCCGCATCCGTTCGGCAACCGCCACCCACACTCCAGAGAAGTTCTCTCTGATAGACTACCACAAGCTGCCGTCAGCCAGCCTCGAAGCCGTCAGGAGTCAGAGGCGCGACGACAGACTCGCGCAGCAGCACGTTTACGTGGCGGGGAGGGTTGTCAGGAGCGGTAGACGGAATTAGTCCTAATAGCTACAGAGCTAGAGTTGATTTTGTGACATTTTTTCTGTAGCCGGGTAGATTGTGACCTTTTTTAAGCTAATTTCCTTTTTTTGGATGAGATTCAAGTAGCTTGTCGTTATTTTTGGTGATTTTTAATTTTGACTGAATAAATTCTTCTTTTTAGTCGGACACTCTTGGCAGTGTGGTCGTTGGTGTCGATAGACAGGGTTGCGGCTCGCCAGCACCGCTGGCTTCCACGGCAGTTGCACGCCGCGTGATCTCTCTCCACTTTTGTCGACTGAAATTCTAAAGTCATAGTATGAAGGCAAACTCTAAAGTCAAAGTGATTTTTAAACCCTAATACTCTGTCTAACATCTTAATTTTGAAAGAGACCATAAAATGAACAGATATTATACATACAAACACTCACGACTATATTTCACACGGGATTGTCAAAAACAATTTGCGTGTGTCATGTTGAATGGAACATTCGAAAGCCCACTTCGCAACGAATTTGAATTGTTGGAGAAGTTCTCTCTTATAGACTACCACAAGCTGCTGTCAGCCAGCCTCGAAGCCGTCAGGAGTCAGAGGCGCGACGAAAGACCTGCGCAGCAGTACGTTTACGTGGCGGGGAGGGTTGTCAGGAGCGGTAGACGGAATTAGTCTTAATAGCGAAAAAGTTGATTTTGTAACATTTTTGATAGTGATCTTTTTTTTTAGCTAATTTCACTTTTGTGAACGAAATTTTAGTACCCAGCTTGTTGTTACTTTTAGTGATTTTTAAAGTTTGACTGTGTAAATTAGTAGCTAACGAACTAAAGTAAACAGTAAATTTATCAAAGGCAAGATTTAAAGTATAAAAGCAAAAACAAAGTGTAATGGCTAGTTCTAAACGCAAAGTCAAAAGTCAAAGTCAATAGTCAACGTCTAAAGTCAAAGTCATTAGTCTGTCTAACATCTTAATTTTGAAAAGACCTTAAAATGAACAGATATAACTATACATACATACATCCGCTCACGACTATATTCCAAACGGGGTAGTCAAAGCCAATTTGCCTGTGTTATGGTGAATGGAACACTCGGAAGCCCGAAAGCCCATTGGAGCAGTTCTCTCTGATCCTCCTCGCGTCGGTCTCCTCAATGCTGAGGGTCGTGATCATCCCTATGTAGTATCTTGACGCGAATTATTTGTCGCCATCTGCCCTGTCCGAAGCAGAGTGAAGGGCATCGTGCAAAGTGGTTTCAAGGACGGTGCGAATCTGGTCGCTCCATCGCATAGGACTCCTTCCTCTGAGTCTTCTACCCTCGGTTGTGCCAGTGATCACAAGTCTCTCCAGGTTGTTGACATCCTTTCTTGCAATATGGCGTGGTGCGGGGTGGCCCTAAAGCCTATAGTCCCAGCTCATTATGCTTTTTTTTTGATGCTAAATTATTATTAGGAGAATAATAAAAATGACCAAAGACTATGCGTTTTCTCAATAGTCCAATTGAATATAGTCCAACAGATCGTTGTGCTTAAAACTAATTGTGCTAAAATATGATTATGCCAAAGTTTCATTATGACAGTAAAGTATTATGCCTAAGGAAATTAGTAAAAAAAAAAATATGCGAGCAAAATGTAACCCATGTAACTGTAGCATAAACTTAAGCCTGACAACCCCGTTTGGGATATAGTCGTGAGCGTATGTTTTGTTATGTCATTTTTATTAATCCTTTGCTCGGTTTCGATAGGGTAGTTAATATTTTCAATATCATTTTCTTGTAGGGTAGATCTAAATGTGTCATTCATGAATTAGTCTAACGGTAGATTCCATACGGCTGAGATCGTCCAGTCACTATTCTGTGATTGTCTCTTTAAATAACGGATGTTCAGTGTTATTATTTATTATATATATGCCTGTGTCGTACTTTAAACTATAAAAAAATACTTGTGGGTGCTAATGAGTGCTGTTCGTTTAAAATTAAGGAGAAGAAAAGGCGTCCCTTTGAGGATTGCAGTGGTGGACCCAAGAAGTAAATTTAACCTTATTTTATATTTTTATTCAGGGCCCAGATTCTGCTATTAAAGTGCCAATAGAAACGTATTTGAATGGAGTGATTTTGGCAGTTTTATTATGGATCAAACGTCGAAGTCATGCAATTTATTAACGATTCCATTGGAATGTATATAGCAAAACCAGGTCGCAGGGACACGTCTCCTGTATGACGTCGTTATTAGTCTATTTAAACCCCTTCTTTCGGAGAGACTATTCAAACTTACTAGTTGATAAATGTCATCTCTACTAACGTGTTCAGTTGATGATAGATTTTACATACAAACCTATCACATCACTTGGCATGTCACTGCGACCTGACTGCGTCTTTTGCATAACACTGTGGCAGCCGGCAAAACAATCGAACGATTGAAGAGTATAATAGAATATAACTTTCATTTATTTAGGCAAATTACACCCATTTACAAAAATACATAGGTATTAAAATTATTATCTAAAAACAAATTCACTAGAAATAAATTCTGTATAATAAATTTTGCAATAATTTCAAAATATTAAAGTTAGTTAAATTAAAAATCATGAGAATTTGATTATGAATGTCACATTTAAAAAATTGTATGATTTAAAAAAAAAAATTAGATCCACAAATTACCAATAATGAATAATAAAATGTATAATAAAAGCCAACTATAGCAACTTTTAGCCGCACTATTTGTGGCCACCAAACGTGACCACTGGTCAAGCCACAAGACGCACTACCAACGCGTGGTGACGCCAGAAGCCGGTGACTGTGGTCAAGTGTGCGCAGGAGTCTGGCTAGTGGCTACTACTGAACGTGGCCACAAATAGCTCGTGGCTCCGACGCGGCCGCTCGAACGCTCAGTTTGAGCCGGTGTCATACTTATTGTGTGAAACATCTTCATACAATAAGTAGCTCATGCTTCGCAGTTTGTCACATATTCATCCCTACAGTATACATAATCACCCAGTATACGCATAAAAACAAATAATAGAGATTTGTGAATTTTTATTTTTTTAACATTAAACAATGCTCTGTTTTCTACACAAAGATAGAAACTAGAAAAATTCGACCTGGTCCTGGGACTCAAGCGGGATTCGAACCCGCGACCTTTCACAATCCGGGTGACTGCTCTTCCAACTGAGCTACCGCGGCCGCTAACAGACCTGGCGAATTTGTCTAGTGTATTTTACGCTGTAAGCCAACGTTGTTTCAGCAATGTTATAGGCAAGCGCCTTTAACATTATTATATTTAGTCACCCGGATTGTGAAAGGTCGCGGGTTCGAATCCCGCTTGAGTCCCAGGACCAGGTCGAATTTTTCTAGTTTCTATCTTTGAATAGAGATTTGGTTGACATCTTTATCTATTTGACATCATCGGATTCTATGAATCTTACTAATATTATAAATGCGAAAGTTTGTACGGATGTATGTATGTATGTATGTGTTTGTATGTTAGTTACTTTTCACGCAAAAAGTACTGAACAGATTTAGATGAAACTTTACAGTAATACAGCTTATACATCAGAATAACACATAGGCTACAATTTATAAAGATTTTATGTACACATTTTACAGAAATGGAGGTAGAAGTTATGGGGCGAAGCCGCGGGTGGCAAGCTAGTAATTAATATTATCAAAAAAATCATTTAAAAAGGGCCCTATATAAACTTTTATTTTCTGTACAGTTCATTTTATGGCCCTCCAAACTTGCGTGGTAAAATCCATTTTGGAAAGTGTAAAGTAGATAAAAATACCTTCACCATTCGATAATCTACACAATTTGAAGCAACTTTTGATAAGAAACCATATTCATAATTGCATAATTAATATAGCTGCCGACCAAATGTTTTGCAGAACCCAATGAAATAGATAGCAAACGACGTCATTAGCAAGCGGCATTTTGTAGGGGGGTTTTTGGGCAAGTCCAAAAATATGGTCTTTAAAAATTGCTGTATCTCAGGGAGTTTTGGTGCTATCGAAATATTTATTTACCAATGTTTCTATTTTTGAAAGGCCTTTCGATAACACATTAACAAAAAAAATGTCAAATACCCTATTGTCGGAGATTAATAGTAAGTGTATTGGACAAGGTGAGTTGACCTAACAGCGGAATTATGTAAATAATCTTATGTGTTAGTATGTGTATGTGTGGATTCGTTACTACAAGTGCAAATAAAAGCTAAGAGTCTAAGGGCCAGCAATTATATTTTTTCCTGAAAATTCCAAGTACTTGTTATTGTCCTCCAATATGAATTATATAAGGTCGCTTACTATGTCTTCATTTTACGTTACGTTATTTATTCACTTGAAAAATAGCAAAAAAAATGGCATATTAAAGAAGCATTTTAAACCTTACCAAAAAGAGAGAGTTTTACATTGTGCCATGTATACCAATAAAACAACTAAGGTATCACCAACACACGGAACCAGCCTTCATTTCTGTATGATTAACAGAAATTACCCGTAAGTGTATTTGCCCGTAACATTTCTTTTGAACTTATTACAATACAATACAATCATTCATTTTCAGGCAACATAATTACATTTAAAGATATTTACTACACATAATCGGCCCATAGATAAATACCTTAAAAACTAACATATTATACATATTACACAATATCACCTGAATTATTTACACGTATATATTCATCGGCGACGTGTCACGCAGCATGGTTTCCTATAACCGACCTCGGAACCGCCGGTAAACGACACCTTCCAGCCTTCATGAAGGTCGAAAGATGTTCGGTCGGCACCACCCCCACAAATTAATTTAAATTCATGTTATGGCGAAACTCCAACCGCTCGACCCTCAAAGTGAAATTAGCCTTGTTCTTGATGGACCGCACGATATCTTCTGCCTTCGTAGTGAAGTAGAGGCGTAGAGGAATTGATGAAGCGAAAAAAAGTCGTATTATTGTTTAAAAGTTAACATATTGTAAGTCGATCTCTCTGCCTAAAAACACCTAAAACAAACAACGAAGTCATCTGCGCGAGCTAATGTGACCTTTGTTGTGAAAAATACAAGGTTCTGTTTGCTGTAAGTAAGGTTTACTTAGTGAATGGGCTATAAAGGTTGGGATACACTGGTTTCAAAAGTGTATATTTTATTTATATATATTTTATATAAATCTATTAGAAAAAGTGGTTCGTTTTGTATCAGATTAAATTCGCATATTCCCTATTTTGAATTCAGATAAAATTTAGATGTAAATAAATCGCCATAATTAGTAAATTAAGGTGCCTCCCTTGTGCAGAAATTAAAGATTCTTAAACTTAAGAGCATATTCAAACACATTAGGTACCTAGGTTGATATTTTGGGGGCATATAATTACAATTACTAAAAGGTTCGGTGACTCGTTTCTTTGTCGTACCATCCAGACGTGGAACGCTCTTCCAGCACATGTGTTTCCTTCCTCGTATAGTCCCGGGTTCTTCAAGCGGGGCGTGAAAAGGCATTTCTGCAGGCCTTCAAGGTGAAGATGAGCAGCCCAGTGATTCGTTTGAATGACTGGGCTTGTCAACCTCATATCTGGACCTCACGACCGCTTTCCATCAGGTGGAGTGAGGTCATCTTGACGGGCAATATAAAAAAAAATATAAATAATAATTACATTTTTAAAGTAAATCGAAATTAAAGATTAAGTTATTATCCTAGCATTTTCTAGATGTACTTTGCATTCTGTACACCTCAACAATTAATCATTATACAGCATAGCTATGTTTCCTTCCCACTTTCTTTTAATCGAGAGACCAAACACATATTCATAAACGGCATATAAACCCAAAATAATAAAATCAATATTCACTTTAATTATGACAAAACTTGTGCTGAATCTCTCTCCAGTTATCTAGTAATGCGTCACAATCAGGTTGATGACGCAGGAGCATTGAGTGCTGTGTATTTGACGTACAGGGTGATGGTTTTGAGTGACAGATGGCGGTAACGGCAGGTTCGATGTCGACGTAGGAACAATGTAGTTATGAACTACCTCATTCATTCAAAAGGTCGATGCCGGCTATTGTTCCATGTTGTTTCTATCTTCAGATGTTGTTACGATGGTTTTTGATTGCAAATAAAAATATAAAAAGTCATAATGAAATGAGAAGTACCGTTTGCGGCTCGCGGCCCCCCCTGTTTCGGTCTTCGGTTGTCAAGATCATAAATGACCCCAAACTTAGAGAAGTTGTTCTGAGGGCAGACAGATAAATACGAGTATACTTGTATACAGGGCTATTGAATAGAAATCAACCACCTCGCAAGACTAGGTAGCTACAATCATACGCAACAACATTTGTTCTACGACTTTTGATAATTTGACACATTTTACTTTCATACGAAAATAAATATCAATTTAATTTCACGTCTGAATGTTCCTATCTCTGTGCGCATGGCATCGCAAAGTAAGGTAAACAAAACCTTCCGAATCACGGGGTGTGAATCCGAATCACTTATTAGGTACTTCATCATATCACTATGAGCAGAATCTCCCGACTGTCTTACTTGTCTAAAATTATACGCTGCGTTTGTCTTCAACTGGTCCACTTCATAATTTTTCAACCCTAACGGTCACCAGCTCTCATAATATTTCTTTCTATGTCTATTTTTGACATAAAGTTACCTACAACGCTGGGTAACGTCCGTCACTTTAGGTTTAACACTTATTTCACCCTTACAAATAGCCAACAGGACTTACTCCTTGAGAAAACTCGTAGTATCAGAAAAACTGAGTCTTAACTAGCCTGAAAAATAAGACTTTAAATATAATCATGTAGAGCTTGTTTAACCAGAAATGGCGCGCCTCAGATTTTTTTTATTGCGTCCATATTTAGGATAATTCCTGTAAAAATAGATGTATTTGTTTTAGAAATAAATAAATATTTAAAAATGTTATATGAAGCCAATACGATGACTTGATTTCAAAGATGGAGTCCTTTGCCTTTGTCTTACTGTATTTAGGCTAATTAATTTACTTTTCTTTACTTTATGTGTGAATGCGGTGGAGGGGCGTCATTTCTGATCAGACAAGCTCTCTTTTTGTACCCTTAAATATGATAGTTACCAATGTGTGTGTGTATGTGTGTACGTGTATGTGGGTGGATGGGTAGATGTAGATTATGGTACATGTATCTCTATGTGTGTATGTTAAAGTGGGTGCGACGTTCACTTTGTATGTTAAAAAGAAAATTAAGTACTTATGTGACCTATGTATATGTCTCAAAGTGTCTTTGTTACACGATGAATCTGTTGAAATATCCACGAGAACTACTGCCGACAAACTGTTTCTCAGTTAGGCAGATGTTGTTTTTGTAAATAAGTTATGTAATATGGAAAAAAAAATCAAAAAATCTCAATAATATCATAAAAATCATGGTGTGCCGGGTTTGGTTGACAAATGCGTTATCCCGAAACTACGGAAGTTTTATTAGAGAATGAGCCCTTTATTCGAACACTTTGCGAAAGACCAACAACTGAACAATGTTTGTTATTGAACTAATATTACTCATCATCACTTGTGCACTACCCTTTACATTACTCATAAATCAATTAGAGTTACAATTGTAAACTGTAAGCTTAAGATATAAAGTTGGTTTTCGTTTGATAATAATGCTGATTAGGTTTCTTTCTACTATGGATTCAAAGTCAGTGTATTATCGTGAGTCAAACCAGCCGGTCTGGTTAGAGATAAATGGAAGATAATGTATTCGTTTTCGAATTGTGATTTTTGGTGATCGTGTATTGTGTATGTGTGAAAAATTACAGTGAGATGTGAGAAGTGTACGAAGTTGTTTTGTTGTTCAAAAAGTTGGAAGCTGGTCGTTTTTAGATGAAATAATAACAAAATACTTAGTTGCAAACTTTTTGATCACTGAAGTCTTCTAGAAAAAACCTTATAAAACACAAGAAGCAATAATTTCAAATTGTGAACAATAGTTGTCTTTACAGAACTGATTTGTTCAAATGACTCCAATGGAAAAGCAAATTTTTCATCGATTTACTTAATATGATGTCATTTTTGATAATGTTACGAATTAACACCATTTAAGGCAGTTTTTGAAGCTATGGCAAATCTCGGATAGTACATTTATTTTGAATAGTGATTTCTTGAAAATTACTTGGTATTGCTTAAGAATATAAACAAGTGTGCATCATTCTACGAATGCAACATGAATATCTACACATAAATTTTATTATGATAATTGAATTGTTATCTCTGAAGATTGGGTTTTATGAATAGACTGGAGAAAAATACACAATTAAAAAATAAAACTTTTAAAGTTATCGCTTTTAAATATACTGACGCAAAATTTGGTCGTCTATCTAAAAAAAATTTTGGACCTCTTAATTTGGTCCAACCTGTATAATTAAATCTACAAATTGCGTAGGGTGGCTGAAAAATCTGTATAGTTCCTCATTAATGCAGTTTGGTAATTATTATTCTTGTGCAATTTTTAATTAAGTTTGAGAGCGTCGTGGGGTTAAGCGTGGATCCTGTGGTTCCGAGTTCAAATCTGGCCAGAAACAATCTTTGTGGTCATTGTTACATTTCCGACTAACGCTCCGGCGACGGAAAACATCGATTAAAACCAAATTAACTCTGATAACGGCGGAAGGCTCACCACTTACCACGTTGGGTTCTAATACCATTGGTGGAAAGTGAGCTCCTGAGTCTTCTGTTCACCGTGACGGCAACAGTCACTTGGCTCTGACTTCCCCGTTTGGGATATAGTCGTGATGGTATGTTATTCATTCTGGAACTTTTCTGCCATATTGACCATCTTTTTTACTGCGCCATTTGCCCTGCCCACTGCCACTTCAACTTTTTTATCAGTGGGCTATTTCGGTATCTGTAGTTCAAGAAATTTCCTCATCTCCAATTCAATTGCACTCGTTTTTTTTCTTAATATGAGTACTTGTTTTAGTTATTTGTTTTTTGGTCGAAGTAAAAGTAGCTAGGGCTTAGTAACTACCAATTTTATGTTTTGGGTCTGATTGACAGTAAAACTGCAATGATATAACGACAGACTAAATAAATAAAAAAAAATATGCGCCAGACAACACGCCGCTTGTCTTAGTTTCGAAGTATCGAAAAATATCCCTGTGTTTCGAGGTATACAAGGAATAGCCACACCCAGACTAGAGCCAACTTAGAACAGTTCGTTCGAATTGAGCCGATCAGGATTCGAGCCAGGGACACAGCTATGCTGCGAGAATGTGCAAGCTAAGCTGCGAAACTATTAGGCCGTTTCCACTGATGATATGCTATGTGACGTAGCGAGTAAGATGTGCTACGCAGATGCGCAGCCAGTAACTGTGCTAGGAAGATGCGCAGTTCGACCTATGCGATGCGCGCACGCATCCATAGCACGCCTCCACAGCACGCATCCATGTGAAAGATTAAAAAAAAGCTTAGTAGAACCTGTTTCCACCAGTGCTATGGTATGCGGACCAATGAATGTGATTGGTGGATATCAAACGCATCCACAGCAACGTAACTTAACACATCTCTGGTGGAAAAGCAGCCTTAGGCCTGTTCATTACTGGATCAGTGCGTTCTCATTTCTGTATCGCCTATGCACCGAATCTGTACTGATTGTTTACCGTGTGCATACGCGCACCTCTGCATTGAATCTGTACAGAGCGGTACAGAGCGGCCGACCTCCCCCGTCTCACTCCCGCCAGCTCCGCCGCGCGCCTCACACTGGTCACATCAAATGAGCAATACCCTACCGAAAAGATGTCTGGAAATGTTTTACAGATTCGGTGATGAGGTGGTACCAAAACCAAACTAAAACCCCACGGTACTCGACCTCAACACTTCAGCGGCGAGGCGGGGTCCCTAAAAAGTTTCGCAACGCCCCGCCGCCAGTGCCTCCCCGTATTGGGGCTCCCTCCAGCCGACCCCCCAATGAAGGGGGGAGGCCACGGAAGTACCTGGATCACACAGGTACTTCTACCGTCGCGGTGAAAGCCGTGCATTGCGGGCAAAAGCACACCCGTACTCAAGCCCACCGCACTGCCATGCCAGAGCCCTCTTAGCTTCCCGGTGGTTCCACCTGCCAATAGTACTAAACCCCCAGCCACGACAAGCGAAGGCTCATGGGTGGGGGGACGTGCCCATAGCCTGCGGTAACCACTACCATCAAACACACATGCTTGATTCCTTTCGACGTGCTAATACAAAACTGAAAAAGCTTAACATTAATATGGTAATGCAAGTAATTTACGCATTATAATTCCGGAACAACGGAAGTTATGTATCGTAGACGTCGGAATCGAACGCACGGCTTTCCGCACGCAAAGAAACGTCGTAATACTTGAGATATCACTGCTTTGTTGTTAGTACGATAACAAGGTGATGATAAAAATACTTGTAAGTGATTTCTTATCAGTTAACAATGAACGCTATTCTTTAGATTCAATTTCATGTATGTCTTCGTTCAAATATAGCTGTTACAGATACATTCGTATCGTACAATGTGATAAGTAAGAAAAATCAGCCTGTATCTTGTCTCACTGGCTATTGGCTGGAAATATCCGACCCGACTTAGGATTTGAGCCCAGGATCCCCGGATTTCAGGCCGAGCTCCGAGTAAAATCTAACCAACAAAGAAAAACAATCGATTAAAAAACATGCAGTCCGGTCGTCCGTCTTCCCTGTTCTTCCAAATTGCCTTATTAGGCTGTGTTCCAAAACGGGTGGAATTTCACACTGAGGAGTGAAAATCACTCGAACTCGTTCCAAATTGACCCCGAGTGATACCCGAGGTTGACCGAGCTAGTATAGAGCTAGAACTGACAGTTTCCTAGTTGTTCATACAACCGCCCCGTCAAAAATGCAGCACTAAAACCGATCCACACTTGAGTGTCTATTACTTGCTTACGTGCGGCGCGCTTTGACATTGAACATTGCGGAGCTGTAATGAACACTGCAAAGCGGTCCGTTTGGAGCCATTTATGGCTCCAACTAAGGTGCTTCAAAATGGGCGCGCGGACTTGGTTTCCCTAATATGTTATTATTCTAAGTGCTGGTTATTCGTTTCTAGTGCTGGTTTCGGTATAACTACCGGCTTGCAAGCCGCTGGTTTACAACTATAGTACGAGTAATAGGTACCTACCTAAACTGACATTGACGTGTAATTCACGAAAAGTATAAAAATGTCAAAGTGTCGCGATAATTGACCATTTTGGCATTAGTATTAGTACCGTACATCTTTAGACGCAAAAAAGACACGCTTCTTTTGTGTATTCTAAGTATTTTTTTGTATAAATTACATGATACCTTAGTCGTTTTTGTTCACTTTTAGATTTTTTTTAGTCCAAAGTATTTTTACGAATTTGGCTGAATATTTTTTCTTAATACATTTTTAGTAGTGATCAATATTGATACTAACACTAGTGTGTAATTTAGAATAGCTTTCTGACCAACATAACGTAATGGCAATGGTTCGCCTAACACATAAGCAAGAGATCCGGGTTCAAATCACTGACGAGTCAATTAAACGTATGGGTTATGGTTGATAGTAAATATGCATATATGCGCCAGACAACACACCTCTTCTAATGGTCTCGAAGTAGGGATTAATATCCCTGTGTCACGAGGTACCACACAAGGAAATCAGCCAGGGGCGTCTCCCAGCACACCCAGACCCGAGAGAGTTCAGAAAAGATCGTTTCCTGAATTGACCCGACCGGGAATCGAACCCGGGACACTATGGAAATCGAGGCGAGAAACCGTGCTACAGCGCACTACGCCAATCGTGTCGTCGAATAGTGATTTGTAAGGTACGGTCGCGGTCTAAAATCTGTTTGCAAATTTATAAATTCTCACAAAATACGTTGTTTTTGGGAATGACTTCACTAATGATGATGGACTACAAGATCTTGGCTTAGCTATCCCATCTTCTCCCGTTAAGGTATAGCCTACATTACTCTATTAATATAGCTCTACATCAGTGAAATATTTTGTAAAATCAGGGCTGTAGTTTTTTTGTTTATACGTTACAAACAAAAAAAAAACAACAAAACATAATTCCTGGTGAATCTGCCTGTCACCAGTTGGGGACCCGTTTATGCAGATATTTTGTGCCTAACAATTCCACGCGTAGTCGTGAAACCACCGGAAAGCTAAGAAGGGTCAGGCGTGGCAGTGCGGTGGACTTCCCACCCACCCACTGCCTGCCGCCGGGCGTGGTGGTGGTATGGTGCCTACCACTGCCCGCCCAAAGGGGCGCCCACGGGCGCAGCGCCTTGCACAACTTACTGGCGGTGCCTACTACCAGCACTCAGGCTTGCCGTTTCTCACCTTTCATACGTGGGCTCAACGATCTGAACCTCCTTCTGGCAACGGTACCATGTGATGTATTTGCTGACGAGCCCCACGTTATCGTCAATGTATACCTTAAATTTTGTGAGGGCCGTTGTGAATTATAACTATTGCTGTGTAATTTTTTTATTGTTTTATAACTGTTTTTATTCAAATTGTACAATGCCCTGGTATTGCTGTTATGTTGTGCAATTTTTACTTTAATAAATAAATAAATAATCCAAAATCCATATACCAGGTGATTATCAAAAGACTTTCATGTAATTTGATTTTTTTCAATCAACTTTATCTTTAAGGTCTTCATACAAAAATACTGACCGTTCAAGTGATTGGTATGGCGACCTTGAAATGAAACTTAGTTGAATAAATTTCATATCGTAGCCCGGTCAAATTAGACCAAAAAATAGGGGTGAGGTTGCAATAATTTGCACCCAGTTGAAATTTGGTAGGATTTCTCAAAACACTATCATAAATGAAATCTAAAAAGTTCTCATCGATCCGACACCTGGAAAAAAAAATACTCTGGGTCAAAGGTTACAAAAACGTGTTTTTCGTGATTTTCAACAAAACTGTCAGTTTTATCATAAAATTAGTTAGGACGAAATTGTAGATCAAAAAATTATCTATAAAAAATGTCCAAATACTTTTTCTCTTAAGAGCCACTTTTTCGGAGATATAATGATTCAAAAAGTTTGGAGAATTGTGATCGTCTTATGCACACTTCCTCCTTTTTCTCTCCTTTTTTTCTCCCTCTTTGTAAGTTATTTGATGGAATGTATAGAAGCGAAAGGTCTCTCAACACTGTCATCACGAAATCTCAGAAACGACAAGTGCTAGTTTAAAAATTTGCATGGAGGTTCTTTTTAGGACGTCGGTGCTCACTAAGACGGGCTTTTGCGAATAATATAACGACAAGTATTGCAATTTTTAAGTCTTTCTAGTGACAAAAGTGTGATATCGTGTGGTGATCTTTTGAAGCGCACTGCTAGGTCAAAGATCCAGGAACATGCTATTATGAATATAACATATTACTCGCGTTTTCCTTATTTCTTTACGAGCATGTTGAGGAAATAATATTTCAAGTTAAATTCACTAACAACTCGGCAGTTTCAAATGGCTTTAGGCTTGTAAACCAGATGTCCTTGTCTATCCTGCGGTTTTAAGGTCAATCCTGAGGTCTTGAGGTCAGTCTTGAGGTTCTAGGGTCAAGACCAGTGAAGGGTGTTGGGAATATGATCAGCTCAGGTTTTCAAAAACCACTTCCAAGTGTTCCATTCACCATGAGGGAAATCGCCAGGTATATTCTGACAATCCTATTTGGGATGCAGTCCTGCATGAGCAGTGAGCGTATGGATTATGTAGAATAATTATATTTTCCAATTTTTTTTTTATCATATAAGGTTTCAAAGTTAAAGTATTCATTAACCATTATACATAAATCCATACATACTTACATGCATATGTATGTATACAATTCCATGTATGTTACTCTTTCGCACAAATCTACTAAATGAATTTGGATGAAACTTTACAGTAATACAGCTTATACATCAGAGCAACACATACCTGTAAAGATTTTATGTAATTTAAATTTTAAAAGTTAGTATGACAAAAAAATATAAAACGCACAATATAATGAATGGGTAAGCCATTGCAAGTCTAATAAACAAAATGTTTCTTCATACGAACTAAATAGCAAAGCCATACATTTGTTGCATGATCGGCATGAGTATTAGATGTGAATGCAGTAAAATTGTTATCAATTTGAATAAATATTTTTGTACGGAAATTTTGTTCTTTGCGGTAGCACGTTTTCGTTTAAATGATTATTCCTCAACGAATATTTACTTAAACTAATAATGACGCTCTGTCTAAAGAATTTTATCTCTATGTGTACTGAATTTATTAATCTAGGTAGGTAACTACATAAAATATTTTTACAATTGTTACCAAGTATATACATACATACCATCACGCCTTTTTCCCAACGGGGTAGGCAGAGACCACATCTTCCCACTTGCTACGGTCCTGACACACCTCTTGCGCTTCTTCCACTCTCATTAATCCTTTCATACATGCTCGTCGATTATGGGTACTCCTGACCTGACCTTTTCTGAGCACGTCTTGGACTTGTCCTGAGTACGTCAGTCTAGGCCTTGCCCTTTCAACAGCTCCATCCATTCTCGCCTTGTAAATTTGTTCCGTTAATCGCCTTTCATCCATCCTTTCCATATGCCCAAACCATCTTAGCATTCCCATCTCAATTTTTGTGAAAACATCCTCTTTCACACTAAATCGCTCTCTTATTATGCTATTCCAACCTAAATATACCAAGTATATGTAGATACTTTTATAATATATTTTTGAAGCTGTTACTATAATTCATTGATGACTATCCTAAGTGAAGAACAATATTATTATAACAAAAGGTTTTTACAATTTACAAATGAGTAGGTATAATTATAGGACAAACTGCAAAATGATGAGAAATCGATTTCGATATATCAATAACAAGCTTCTGCCCGTGACTTCTTCCGCGTGGAATAGTTACTTTGGGCTAACGCTAACTTTAACCCGCGACTTCGTTTACTTAGAAGGTGAAAATATTTTCTTAATTAATTACGTTAGGGAGCTATTTTAGGCACCTACATCACGCTTTTATTAGTAAGAATGAAACTTCAAAACGTTAGTTAAAAGTACTGGGTCTTATAATTTTATATCATGTAGATTGTAGATTTATCCTCAAAAAAACTCAAACTTATGTTATTTTGAAATACTTCAAGTAGTAACCATCATAAATGCGCGCGCAGTACCCATGATATTTTTCTGCGATGTTATTTTAAAACTGCGATATCTTCTAAGATATTCATTGAAATCGAATGATTTAAAGGGCAATTTTGTTTTAAATTAAATAGGTTCTTGTGATGAATAACGAATATAATTGGCTAGGGATTAATATCATGGACAAAAATGCATTATTTAAGAACTAATTTGGTAAGCATAAAGAAGGAAGTGAAGGAATAGTAAGCCAACCTTAAAAGATAGCTGTGACGGATTTTTTTTTGGAATTTTTAAAGGGGAACACTTCTGTGTTTATACATGATTTTTGCGAACCAAAGGTCAAGGAAAAAAAAACGATTTTGAAACATTCTTCATTGGTGCTCCGCTCCTATTGGTCTTAGCGAGATGAAATATAGCTTATAGCCTTCCTCGATAAATGGGCTATCTAACATTGGACGAATTTTTCAAATCGGACCAGTAGTTCCTGATTTGATTAGCTGAACGAGATAAGATAATAAAACAAACAAACAAACTCTTCAGCTTTGTAATATTAAGTATAGGTATTTGAATACTACAGTTGAAGTAATATTCGTTGTGGCTTAACAATAATAACACCTGCTCCAGTTACTTACAAGAAAATAAATTGGGTGAATATTAAATGCTGTCAAACAGGAAACAAATAACTAAACATACGTTACATTTCAAGTTATTAGTTAAATTATTGGTCGTCAAAGAAATTCCTAGATAAGCTTTCAGATATACCAACCCTTAGAATAATAACGCATAGAAGGCGAGTCGGGGCACCCGTTTTGATGCCACAAATATCAGGACGTCACGTCTGGATCTGAACTTACCGATGTTAATTTCTCGAGGCGAGGTAAGAGCTTCTTCAAAATGTTTGTTTGTGCAATAAATGGTTGCAACAACATAACAGAGAAGCACAAGTAGTATTCATACATGTTAAATACTGAAAATTGTGATTACATGTGTAACGAATTGTTATTTTGACAGTTTATTTTGGCATCACAAATGGCGCGCCTTTTTGTATGGAACTATCCTTCTAGGTGTAAATATTCTAAGGACCAACCATGTAAAGATATGTTCTAACTGAAGGCTTCTGAAAACCTGACAATAAGGGCTTCATACACGCTCGGCGAACTGTGGGCTTCTGAGTGTTCTGTTTACCAAACGGCAACAGGTTTTCTTTGACTACATTTTGAGATGTCTCTAGCTTTTTAATGTTATCTTGATTAGTGCTTATATGTATGTATATTTCCCACCAGCTGTCCGTCAGCGGCTTCACCCGTGTATACTGCCTTTCCGACAAAATGTAGCCTGAATAAAAAAGCCTTTGTCACTCCCTGATAATGTAGCTTTATATTGGTAAAAGAAGCTACTCAGTTTAGGCAATGAACACGACAAGTTATGAGGAATTATTATAAGGCCCAGGATGTAAAACAAGCATAAATGCAAAACAATCAATGTTATAGTTAATACACGCTGAATTGCATTTGAGGTCAAAACCTACATTAAGTATTGTTTGCTATTGCACACATTATTAATGTCATAACAGCAGTTTTCCTTTTATGTCGTGTTATTTGATACCATCATGTGCTCGTTAGGTACTTGTTGCAGTTATCAATCATTTCATATGATGAGTTTGTATATTCTAGTGCAAATAATACGTAATTATAGAAGATTAGTGTTATGATGAGTAAAGCCGCCTTAAAATTTAAATCTTTTTCAATTCTCGTGCTCTAAAAGTACGCCAATATAGCCCTACGAAGCGAGACTAACGTGACCACTTTAGTCTCTAGGATGTGAAAAAAATTTAGTTTTTTAATGTTTTTGTACTAAATTTACTATTTTCCTCGTACTCAACTTTGCACGTCGAGACTAAACGCCAACTTAAGTCCCTCGATATAAAATACGAGTATACTATTATCATTATTTTTTCTGTTTTCTTGTTTTCTGATACTTCGTAACACAAGGATATTTATCCTTATTTCAAGACGACGACTAGTGTCGTATTGTCTGGCGAAATAAAGGGGTTATATTTTCCAAATGCAAACAAATCGCGTATTTATTGATGGAATTGTATTGTATCACTGCTAACTAACCAATTGGTTCTTGAACAACCTTCGGCAGCTATTTAAAATGCATATTGCAATGCCAATATTTATAGACGTCCCGTCTCGTTGACCTATGCATTCGTTTGAGATTCTACGGAAAATTCGTACATCATAGGGTACATGATAATGAAATGGTTCACATCTCACAGCTGACTACGGTCTGTACACTAATATTAAACCTACATGGAGCAATAAATGATATGACTATGACTATTAAAAAGATGAAAGATTTTTTTATGATTAAAGTTATGGATGAACTCGAAAATTACTGGAGCTATTTTAAAATTTATTTCACCAAATTGAAGCTTCATTATTACCGAGCAACATATATTTTAATTTTAGGGTATATTTTCAGGCTATTTTTTTATATTGCCCTCAAGATGACTCCACTCCACCTGATGGAAAGCGGTCGTGAGGTCCAGATAAGAGGTTTACAAGCCCAGTCATTCAAACGAATCACTGGGCTGGCTATCCTCACCTTGAAGGCCTGCAGAAATGCCTTTTCACGCCCCGCTTGAAGAACCCGGGACTATACGAGGTAGGAAACACATGTGCTGGAAGAGCGTTCCACGTCTGGATGGTACGACAAAGAAACGAGTCACCGAACCTTTTAGTTCGGGCCAACAAATGCTGAATTGTGTGTGGGTGACGCCGTAGTCGCGCACGCGTGGTACGGGAGTGGAAAGGTGAGGGTGGGATAAGCTGGAATAACTCGTCAGAGCATTCCCCATTGTAGAAGCGATAGAGAACACTTAGCCTGGCAATGTCTCTACGCAATTGGAGAGGCTCAAGGGTCAAAGTTGCCTCTGGGTTTCCAATAATACGGATAGCACGCCGCTGCAACCTGTCAAGAGCTTCGAGTAGGTACTTAGCGGAACCGTCCCAGAGATGAGAGCAGTATTCCACACACGAGCGAACTTGTGTCTTATACAAGAGAGCTGCTCAGGCGTGAAGAATCGTCTCACTCTGTTCAGGACTCCGAGTTGGAACTCCCACAGTGGAAAAGTGAGGGTGGAATAAATTGGAATAACTCTATATTTTAACGAGAGTTATAATCCACGCGGGCGAAGTCTCCGGCAGAAGGCTAGTTAGAATTACGTTGTAAAAATCAGCTAACATTCTTTATTCGAATGGTGGGTCACGTAACGAAGATCGATGTTAAACAATGGGCAAATAAAACACATTATATTTAAGTACTATTTGATGCATATATTTCGCGGACTTAAGTCTTAAAAATAATAATCAATGAAATGAATTTAGTACAGATAAATACAAACTGGTTCACATCATTTTCTCGTATAAACAAACACGCGAAAGTGTTTATTATAAGGAATGCGATTTAAGGCAGAATACCCTGAGTCACGTGCACTCAAAATAAACAGGGCTAGTGTGGTGTTAGTCGGAAAGTAAACCAGAAGCATTTTTCTTTGACGCACTTTCAAATTCTAAAGTTCATAACATTTAGGTATATTACCTAACTACAGCTTGCACGTTTACCGTTCGTTCTTGTACTTTCATAAAACCTTGCATCTATATTATTTTGTGTACACCCGTACCGCGCCCGGCGCCACCAGTACAACCGGTTTTTTTTAAATAGCGTGCCATACGTTTTCGATGAACACCCCTATGTTCGAGAAACACTCGATTGGTTTATCCCGTACCGCGCCCGCGCCACCAGTACAAACGGTTTTTTTATACAGCGTGCCATACGTTTTCGATGAACACCCGTATGTTCAAGAAACACTGGATGGATTTATCCCGTACCGCGCGGCGCCACTAGGACAACCGGTTTTTTTATACAGCGTGCCATACGTTTTCGATGAACACCCGTATGTTCAAGAAACACTCGATGGATTTATCCCGTACCGCGCGGCGCCACTAGGACAACCGGTTTTTTATACAGCGTGCCATACGTTTTCGGTGAACACCCGTATGTTCGAGAAACACTCTATAGGTTTATCCCGTAACGCGCCCGGCGCCACCAGTACAACCGGTTTTTTTAAATAGCGTGCCATACGTTTTCGATGAACACCCGTATGTTCGAGAAACACTCAATGGGTTTATCCCGTAACGCGCCCGGCGCCACCAGTACAACCGGGCGAAGCCGCGGGCGAAAAGCTAGTAAGTTCATAAGTTAACACAAGGATCCCCGGCCCTGGCTTACATACCTCGCGTACACAAGGCTATTTGTCCTTATTTCGAAACCATGGCAACAACGGAGTGCCGAGAGCGAGTTGCAGTGAGCGATGCGGATGATTTCACCAGCGCGTTTTGCGAGCACGTAAATGTCAATTAAAGTCGTCGCAATGTAAGAGGCCCGTTATGACAGCCAAAAAAGACCGTAGAATGTAACTAGGTTATACTCAGCATAAAAACTTCGAATAAATAATAAATAAATATTCAGTTTTTGCTTTGAAATAAACACTTAATTGAAGGGTGCGGTAAGTGATATGTCAGAAAATATGTTTGGGTTTTTATATTTTTACGCCATTCCAAAGAAATATGATAACTACTCGTACTTTGAATCATTTCGAAACGACTCGTAAACAGTTACGTTCTCAGTTCTCTTTTTTTTTAATTATAGTGATGTAACCAATTCTTTCCTGAAACCCTGAAGTTCGTTCGTACGAATCACGCCCAACAAAAATATAAATTTAATTTATTAACACTTGACTATTCTGCCTAAAAATTAACATCATGCAAAATGTGAGTTAAGAAATCATTAAAACTATAGATACAACAATCCCCCAACCATTCACGCAATTTACGCATCATCACGCACATGGGTCTTATCTTTAACTAATTTGGAATTTTGATTTAGACCTTAATACACATGTAGCTATTTTTTTGATAAAATGAGGCCTTAGGACAGGAATTCACAGCAAGCCTGTCCGGGAATCGGTAATCAGGTTACCGACAATGGCCTTCACTCACATCCCTAGTTACGCCACGATGACAGGGGTCAAAACGGGCGTATTAGATGGCGACGAGTTTAGTATGTAATCGAGTCAGCGCCTCCTAGCGGCAAATGCGGGCAACATTAAGGCCGCTAGATGGCGCTTACTCAAGGCCATACAAATTCGCGTTTTTTTGACAGCAAAACGCGATGGTGAAGTCATTTGTATCTCTCGTTTTTGGCACATATTTGCTTATTTTAATTATTTTTTCAATTTATTTTAAATTGAATAACATGCCCATAATCACATGAAACGTTTCAGTTCCATGTAGTTAGCGAGGTTCGTAATAAATCTCCTGTAAACAGTGATTAGAGTAGATTACTTTTATAACCTCCACTTAACTCTGATTGCCTTGACGTGTGCTCAGCGTACTAACTAGTAATTTGTGTACTAAACATTTGGAGGACACACATGCTCTAGGGAAATATGATACATCTGGGTAATCTTTACACATGAATATTAGTAGGGCGATTCTGAGATACTACGAACTCGAATTCACTTAGATGACGGACGGAACACACTTTTACTTTACACACGGTTTTGATACGCGATATCTATATGTACTAATATTACAGAGAGGAAGTATTTGATTGTTTGTTTGATTGAATAGGCTCCCAAACTACTGGACTGATTTTAAAAAGGCTTTCACCATTACCACACAATAGGTAATAGTACTCCGTACAGAAGGTTCTCTCGAGATACGCGGAAAAGTAATAAAGTCTTCTTTAATCTCACAAGTTCGTGTCACACAAGTACTTTTTAATTTGTCCGTGCTATCGATCAAGGCCATGTTTAGGTAGCTTGCACGCGGAATCGAAACTTATCACGTAGAGCGAGCGTTCATATTCCACTGCGCCGCTAAACGAATCCGATTTAGCTTTCAGAGCGAAGGGTCGCAACTCGCTGATTTAATTATTAACTTTGGAATAAGTATTACTGTAATTATTATAACATCGTTTAGTATTAGTAGTAGTCATTCATATCCTTTTTATTACTTATAATTACAAGTTACAGTTAAAACAAATCAGAAACAAAACATCAAATAACGCGCTCAGCGGCGATTGTGCGAGCCCAGCGGCCACCTACTGACTGTTATACCCCAGAGAGGAGCCACGGCGGCCGAGCGTACCTAAACTTTGAAGTGTCACAGGCCTGCTAATGTAGCATTACAGCGAGTAACATAGGCTAGCTAGGCTATATTTTAAAGGGAGAAATAGTATATGCGGGCGAAGCCGCTGACTTACAGCTAGTAAAGAAATAAAATTAAACCCAAAAGCCACCAATCTTCGTTTTCGAGTAACAGCAACCTCAAGTTGAATCTTACGACGGATCTAGTTTGCGAGATACGAAGTGAGATTTACAGAATAACACTGACAAAGCAGAACTATTTTTGTAAGAATTAATGTTTTTTTGTAATAACCTTTTGACACTTATTGTTGTGCATAATATTTTTGTTTACGACCTTCACATGCTTACCAAATAAACACATGTTTTTCCAAAAACTTGTTGAGTCCTTTCGGAATACTTAAGCTTATTCTATTTTTTGTCTCTAGACAATGCTAACAAAAAAGACAAAATAGTTTTTTAGTTAATAGTAGTTAGTTATCGTTTAACTAACCCGTTAATAACCACAAAATAAAGTGTTTGCAGAAAGACCGCTATCGCCTTTTCCAGTATAATTACCTAAACTTGCCTCCTAGGGTTGCTACTATTCGCTCTGAACTTTTAAAATGAAGTAGGTAGGTTATACTTACTTGAAACAAACTTACTTAAAAAACAAAATTCATCGTGTGAAAAATTGTACTAAAAACACTCGCGACAGTGCGACTCGCTGTGTGACCGATTCCGCCTGTAAACTCACTTTGTCTATATGCGTGAACAAAATGGCTGTTTGTTCTAAGCGGACTATCTGTCCGTGCGCATGCGTTATTTATGTCCCGGTCTCATCGCTATGAACTCCAATACTATACAGACACGGTGTGAA
Source organism: Udea olivalis (assembly GCA_947369235.1). NCBI lineage: Eukaryota > Metazoa > Arthropoda > Insecta > Lepidoptera > Crambidae > Udea > Udea olivalis. The sequence goes on along the minus strand of OX376367.1, from coordinate 8,899,755 downwards.
TTCAATGGGTTTGTGGATACTGTATTATGACTTCATAGTCTTATCTTTATTATCAAGAGTTGACAATGAGGAATCCTTCTATTTTTAGTCATCGTACGTGAGATTTTGCTTGCAGTGGTTTAAGAGTCAATTATTTAGGAACGGATAGACAAGCGGTGATTTTAAAACCACATTCTTCATGCAGTTTGTTAAGGTTTGCAACACAAATAGAGGTAGATCAACCAACCGACCAACATCCAGCAAACATATGTCTAAAGGTGTGTTGCCATAGTTAGTGTCAACCTAATTGATACTTGCCAACTTACCATTTTATTTATTTTAAGCATATTGGACGCGAAAATCTGCACTTCACTCTCAAATCTGAATACGCGTCTATTTCGTCGACAAACTAGGATTTTTCGTGAATAAATGTTGCAAGTCATCATGTATGAGTGTATGACACGTATCTATAAAGAAATGACAAGACCAGCTTCTGTACTTTATAACTAATAATATCTTTGCATTAACAGTATTTTAAGTTTTACATTATGATAAGATTTTTATAAAACACAAGGAATAGTGAATGCTACGAAAACATTGACGCGAAGATACAAGACAACGAAATAACACATCCAGCATGATAATATCATGGAAAAATAAATAATATGGTACAAATAACATTATATGTATTTACAAGCGATACAAGAACGTTAGATAAATAACAGATTTTGCGACACCGAAGAGTTTATTTTTGGAATCATCGATATTAGAGGAATGCTACTTCATCATGTATAGCTAATTAAAAAATAGCCTTCATCATTAATTTAATTACACGAATTATGACATCAAGTATTGACCATGATTTTGCGTACTATCCAATATTAAATCACCTTTGGAAATGACTAATAAATACTGATTTGACATAAATAGGAGAATATAAGAACAAAATGGCGACCGATTCAGATATTTTTGTATCAGAGAAAATCAAGCCAAAAAATGAAAGAAGAAGATCTAGTATATTCTCTCTTTTAAATCTTCAAAGGAAGTTAAAAAGGCAGTCTTCAGAGCCTGAGAATTTCGCTCAAAGGAAACTGAATAGAAAGTTTTCTGTGGATTCCGCTATTTTGTCTGATTTCGGCAAAACAAATGGCGTTTATAAGGAGTTTGTACCAGTGGAAAACTGTAGCGATGGCCTGTCAGTTTGCAATGGAGGTTAGTGTGACATAAATCCTGAAAGAGAATTGGTTAAGGAACTGAAATACTTTTTGGACAAAGATGTCCGAAGAGTGTAAAATGAGATTATCTCTTTACTTCTAGAGTTGTTTCTTCTCATTAGCATCTGTTTTACAAGATTATGTTGTAAAATAACTTTTGACAGAAAGTCTCTTAACTCTCAAATGAATATCTGTCGATAATAAATTATTAAAGTAACTATTTTTGGTTCCATAAGGGAGTTTAGCTAAAAAATGGTAACAACTACAGTTGGTGATTTAAACAGGTATTAGTGTTTTTGAATAATTATTGTCACAAAATGCTAATTTCGAAATGAGTCAAGTATGGCTGCCTAGCTAATTTGCTAGAAGTTTGATAAGGCTAACTTTTGATATTTTAATCGTTTTGTAGTTAATGTAAGCTATTTATATGAGAAAACATATAAAATCATAAGCTTTAACAATGTATTCGGATATGTAAAGTGCAATCTATTAATAATTTAATTTACCTCTTTGTCTATCATCTAGAAACACAGTTTTGTTTCGACTGATTAAATAAAATAACCTCTTTCTGTTTTGAGTTCCTTCCTTCCTCCTTTCCTCGTTTTGTGAATAGTGGTCTATTCAAAAAAATTACAAAGCTTATGAATGTATGTTTTGCTACTTGAGTGTGATAAAGAATTGAGATGGTTCATACTTTAACAGTAACTTTATTAGTGTTCTAGAACATACGCATCTAAAAGCTTATTATGGCGACGTTTTTCGGTATTTTGTTCTCTATAATAAGTTCTCTAAAATAAAACAAACCAAAAAGTATCAAACCATCTCAGTCCCGCTAGCCACGCACGTGCCACAAACCCCGCCCCTTTTCAGAGCTAGCGGGCGCGGCCTCCGACACTGACAGCGAGGGGTCCAGGGCCGGCATGAACGCGCAGCAGGAGGATGTGGTGGCGAGGAAGCAGGACGTGCTGGCCAGGATAGAGGCCAGCTACGTGGAGGATACCAACAGGGATACTGGCGTGGTGAGTTATTAACACTACACTTCATTACATTTTCTAGAGACTAGTCTAGGAACTGACTATTGAATTCTAATCTTTACATGCTCATTCACACGGACCCGTCATTGCCGATTCGTCATCATGACGGATTTATACATTTTTACCAAATCTTTACATTCAATGAGTGATTCGTCGTTGTGTTGATGAGCACTAACTTGCCCCTGGAATATACCCTAATCAACTTCCACTACTACCACTCAGATTTTCGGCGGACGGATGAGCTGGTAAATGTCGAAGAGATTTAGTAATATGCCTATAAAATCTTAGGGGAGGTACTGGTCGAGATAGGCCTCGCCCATAGCTTTTAATGCGGTTGCGTAGATATTCCATATCTCCTAATTTGATTCTACCACCTTGTAAGTTTCAGCAACATAACAATAGGTCACATTAAGTTTATGTTTAATCTAGTTTCTATAAAATAGCGAAGCTGACCATTATAGTGCCGCTATAAAAATCAATTTTAAGTAGCCGATAAGATCCTAGAGCCAAGGACAGGTGTTATCGGTTATCACGGGGAACTTTTACAATATGACATGAACATTATCGAGAACCTATAAATCACTGCAGCATCAGTCTTATTCAAGATATGCCTAAATTAAAATTCACATTTGATTTGATATGTAATTCTTTTTAAGTTATTTAAAGCCACATTCGGGCCATTGCAACGGCCAATGCATTGGCACGGCTCGTTATAATTAATCCTTCCGAATGCAATCCTTCTTACACAAAGTCTGCAGCAAGCAAGCATGGGGACTGCATGACGGTCATCGGTAACCGCAGCCAGGTGCAATATCAAAAGCTAGTAAGAACATTTTTGTAATTAGCAAAAACTTAGGGCAAATCTTAACTCCTTCAGAACACATACAACTACTACACGAGGCTGGCTAGTCTAACTCGGCAGCAGTGTTGTACACTGCCAAGAATGTTATTGGCCTGTGGAACTGCAAGGTGTGGAGATGCTTCCTTGCCTGGAAGCGTAGATTGTGGAACGAGCTCCCTGCTAAGGTTTTCCAATGAGTTATAGTATGGAGTACTTCGAGAAGGGTTTGAAAGGGGTCGGGAGCGCGCGAGTGATGGTGTAGCACGCGTCCATATAAGCGGTAACTGCTTACCGTCAGGCCGTTCGCATGCTTGTTTGTACCAACGGAGTATAAAAAAAGAGTAGACGTCGAAATTGCGTCCAAACGAGCAACTCTCTCAAAACTATATTTATTAAATACTGAACCTTGTCTCCCCTCTCCCAGGCTGGAGAGCTGGTGGAAGAAGTTGCGGAAGAGAACAAGTCCTTGCTATGGTTCCTGCTGAAGCAGGTGCGGCCCGGCATGGACCTGAGCAAGGTGGTGCTGCCCACCTTCATACTGGAGCCCCGGTCTTTTCTGGACAAGCTCTCGGATAACTACTATCATGCGGACATATTGTCTCTGTAAGTTGTATTTTTGGTATTTTTGCTCTCGCGTCATGTTATGTATGATGTTATTTTATTTAAAGATCAGTCGTGGCTCGTACCTGCCTCCTTTTGCTATCCGGTCTACTGTTTTTATAAATTAAACTACTGAGGTCTCTAACAAACCTGAAGAATTCTTTTAGGCTATTTCTTGGTGCACATTTAAAATCAAAGTCATATAATTATAATAACGATATACGAGTATATGTATAACGATCTCACAAAAAATAAATTCCGAAATTCTCCTTTCGAAATTCTTGAGTCTTCTTAAGAATTGTGACGTACCTTTAGTTAGTCCATAAGTTTCTCTGAATACTTACATTCAAATATTATCTTTTTTTTTGTATATATATAACTACTGTATAATTTTACGAACTAAATATCCATTTTTTTATTGTTTGCATGCTGAGATTACCTGTTATCTGAAGAACAGTTAGAATAAGCTATATAAATACCCAAATCTACATGTAATACTGTTTCTTATGTTGGTAGTCCAATAAATAAATAAATAATTTATTGCAAACTAAGTTAATACTAAGTTACCTAGTTGTTGAACTGTCCCACTGCCGCTATTGCTATTGAAATCTGTTTCAAAATAATGCCTGACCGGTCATTTGAACCCAGCACCTGTAATAATGATTCGAGCGCTAACTTTCCGGTCACCGAGACGTTCTTTGTCCGACCTAGATTTCGACCTCACGCCACTCTGCCACCAAGGGCTTTTGTTGATATTGTGATATATGGCGCACCTCTCCTCCTTATATCTAGTATTTAATATAGAAGTAAAGCATTTAATAAACTCTACATAGCAGATAATACATATTATACTGGGTACCCCCGGGTCCTATTGGTGATCAATCTTTTATCTGCTTCTTCCAGAGCCCAGAACCTAGAAGACCCGTACCAGCGTTTCAAGTGCGTCCTGCGGTGGTACCTCTCGGGGCTTTACCGGAAGCCCAAAGGGCTGAAGAAGCCCTACAACCCGGTGTTGGGCGAAACCTTCAGGTGTTGCTGGAGACACCGGGACACCGACTCGCAGACTTACTATGTTGCTGAGCAGGTAAGAATAAGAAATGTATAATAATTGTATAAATATTTAATAACTTGCCGGATGATTTTAGGATTTTGACATTCAATAAATTCAAATCCAAACGTAAAATGCAGTAAACAACTTCCTCAATGATAAAAACTGACATTATTTGAATTAAATGTTGACTGTTTTGTAATTTTTTTTTATTGTTTTAATGATTTTGACATGAATGATTTATTGACCTTTTTTTTTCAATTATTATATATTTTATTGTTACAAAATTGCTTAAAAATAATGTAATGTAAGAATGCATGATACATTTTGATGTTTTAAAATTGTTTATAATTGTAAAATATTTGCACATCGTCCAACGATAGAATATGTTGTGGAATACTTAAACATAAGACCTGTAATGAATGACCATATTCTTGCAAATAAATAATTTATTATTATTATTTATTATTATCAAAATTGCAATCCCGCAAGTCTGCGGGATTGAGGTTTTCTGTTTTAAGTAGTTCGTTTATAAAAAATCAGGAAAAAACAGACATTTAATTTTAAAACTATTTATTAACATTATTTCAAAAGTAAGTTAAGTACATCGTCAAGTTAAAAATCAGCTTATTTTTCTGAAAAGTATTTTTATCATAGAAATGATAAAGTATCTAACGTCTCACACCACAAGTAACGCACAATGCACAAATGACGCAATAACCTTATTTGACAATTACCCGCGTGCGGAGGTAAACCCTGTGCCGTAGTCGCCTTTCATAGAGAAGGCTCTTGACATCCGGATTGGTCGGCCCGGCCTTATTTGAACTGACATCGATTACGTTCTGTTCCGATACACGACACAAAATTATTTAGTGAAAGTAAAAACTGAAACATATTTCATGGGAAAGTTGTTAAAACCCTTGTTAAAGAGGTTGTGTTGGATTAAAAAAAAAAAAATCAAAACGTTAGAACGAGCTAACATTCGTTAACTTTTTTTTTTTAGTCCCGCAAACAAACGGGATACTGCATGAGTAATCCCGCATTTGCGGGATTATATTCCCTAGGTACAATAATAGTTCGCTTTGTTTGCAGGTATCCCACCACCCCCCAGTGTCTGCCTTCTACGTCTCCAATAGAAAAGAGGGATACGTTATAGAAGGCAGTCTACTCGCCAGGTCTAAGTTCTATGGTAAGTAGAAACAGTCGTGTCAAAAATTTGGTCGTGTTTATGTTTATTCCAAAATTTTTGTTGTGTCGTAATTACAGAGTCGAGAAGGGGTTAAAGGGTCTACCCTAAGAGAAACGAGAAATTAACGTTATTAGGCCCTACCCTGGCGTTAATATCTCAAGTGATTTCATATTTTTTTAGGATAGTTAAGCTTAGGTAAATTACCGTTGGAGAACATTCTTGGATTCGAGTCCGGCGTGAGAATGTAAACAGATCGTATTTGAAGTCGAATACTGCGTTGTCACTGGCTGCTAAGCTGTCGAAATGCGAGCGACGGAATGGAGGCGCGTTGCGAGTTGAAGAATAAAGGTATAGGTGTAGACGACACGGTTGGTGTAGTGCGCTGTAGCATGGTTTCTCGCCTTGACTTGCGTTGTCTTGTCAATTCAGGTTTTTTTTTTTCTAAATTGACTCTAGTATAGGTATACTAGTATAGGTACACCTGTGCTGGGAGGCGCCCCTGGCTTAATTCCTTGTCCGGTACCTCGTAACACTTAGTATTTACCCTTACTTCGGGACCATGACAAGTGGTGTGTTGTCTGGCGCATATTTATTTATTAATTCGTATTTACAGTTCGGGTCAAACTCGGTCCACTCTGTAGTAGTGATGCAAGAGACTCAGTTCAGTCAGACCTTTTATAAAGACTCGCCTTGGTTTTGACTACTCACGCTTGACTCTGTCTTTTAGTCCCCAACTTTAAGTCATAGGACTAGCCTTTTTAGTCGAAGTTTTTTAACGTATAAACTAAGCTTTTACTTTTCTTAAACCACAAAATAAAGAGTTTACAGAAGGACCGTTCTCGCCTTTTTCTATCCACTTGCCTGGTCGCCTAGGGTTGCTACTCGCTACTATAATCGATGGCGACACGATTGGCGCAGTGCGCTGTAGCATGGTTTCTCGCCTTTATTTCCGTAGTGTCCCGGGTTCGATCCCCGGTCAGGTCAATTCAGGAAACGATCTTTTCTGAATTGGCTTGGGTCTGGGTGTGCTGGGAGACGCCCCTGGCTTAATACCTTGTCTGGTACCTCGTAACACAGGGATATTTATCCCAACTTCGAGACCATGACAAGAGGTGTGTTGTCTGGCGCATATATATATATATATATATATATAATCGCCAAGTAAGCGCGATTTGACAGATACCGTGTACAATAAAATACATCAAGTGAAAAATTGTACCTTGTTCGACAAAAACAAAAATATACAAAAGGAGTCCAGTTAGATTAAAAGGAGTTGAGATGGGTGAATACCTATAAAAGTATCATATTTACCGGGGTCCAGGTGCAACCTGCTAGCCTAATGCCTTGATCATACAATCCTACCTACCTACCCAGTAGGCTGTAGATAACACCATGAGCCACCGCTTCGGCGGTCACCTGTCCGCGGCGCGGATGCAGCAGCCGCGCGTACCAATAAAATGTTTTACCAATGCATGATAAGATAAGTTACGGAAAAAGTAAAAGCCCATTTGTACTGGACTTGAATGTGTTACGAAATATAATGGTTTACCTACCTATATACTTATAATACTCGTACATAGTACTACTAATTTGCAAACGTTATCTAAGTTTTACTTATTTTTCAACATCATTTGGTAACTTAAAAAACGTATAATCACAATTTCGTGTGGTGTTCATACAGCCAAATACACTGCAACAGAAATATCTGCACGAAACCATTTTTGACCATTGAACTATAATGTAAGTAAGTGACGACGTAAAAATAATATCTCAATGTTTTTGACAGTGCGACTGACCGCGACACTGAAACTCTCTGACTTCTCCTGTAAATTCACGTCTCTGTGTGCGTGTGTCGAAAATGGCGTGCTGTTTTAAGCGGGCTATCTGTCGGAGCGCCGCGCATGTCTAATTTGTGCTTAAGCAGCTTAAAGGACTTTAAAGACTGCCGACGTAAGGCGTGTGTTAATGCAACTATTACTTTTCTTACAGCACCACGTTAATTATCCAATAAATACATAGTTTCACTGTAAATATTAAAAAGAGTAATCTCATTTCAGCCTAGTGAGTTTTTATTAACAACTTCTCTCAAGCGCCAGTTCTTTCGTACAGGACTGCAGTCGTTTAAGCCTTTTAGTCGTTGAAGTCGTTCTAGTCTTCTAGTGTTTTACGTTAAACGACTGAGTCATATTAATAAGGACTAAAAGCTATAGTCTTCATTTTAGACTCCAGTCGTGTAAAAAGAGATAAGATAAGATAATAGACGAGATAAGATGAGATAATAGACGAGATAAGATAAGATAATAGACCAGATAAGATAATGGACCAGATAAGATAAGATAATTAATTTATTCGCACATGAAGAAGGGTTTCATAGAAGATCTTAGACTAGTATTGTATGGCTTCTCCTCTTCAGCTATCTAGGTAACATGCAAATGTAATGTAATGTTTAGACAATATTATTATGTCTAAACATTACATTACATTCGAATTTATTAAATTCACATTATTCAAAATACAATGAAAAAATGAAAATTAACACAATGCAGTCCTATAAAAAAATCTATGGACTATGTAGAACTAGCCATAGAAGCCCAGGCCAATAAAATAAAAGTTCTTATTTTGTCTATGGCCGACCATAGATCATGACATGACCAAGCCAGCTGTCAGATTACAATACAAACAAACAAAATAAATGTCAACAATGATGAGAAAAAAACAAAATGTCAGAAAAGTTTGTGAAAAGTTATATCAAAATCAATACATTAAACAATACAATAATACATTCACAATAAAAACATAAATTAAAGCGATCGTTATGTGAATGTCAAGTGTGATTTATCGGATAATTATTAATTAATTTGGCCAAGTCAATGACATCAAGTTTAACAAATATTTTTTTTTTAAAGTATGTCATCGTCACTTTACTTTAGACATATTTTACATTTATTATGACTACGAAAATCTTGCACTGAATAAAATGAATATATAATTCCCCACGAAATTCGTTAACAATTAGCCCTTTAATTTTTGCAGGTAATTTATTAAAAATGCGCAATCCCATCCAAAAACAATTATTTTGCATGCGAGTACTTTTTGAAACAATGGCCGACACCAACCTATCTCCATTTCTCGTGTTCCGAGGATATACATCACATGCTACTGCTAGAGTCTTGTCTTTATTATGAACGACTTAAGGATGTGGTGTGGTGATGAAAGAGATCACTACCCTGTAGTTGTTTCACATACCTATTGTTCGTAAGAAAACATAGGAATGCGGGACAACTTCAGTGTGGACTATACCACAGAATAATTAACGTTCCTCACCACGGAATATTAAAAGAGAAAAAAGTTCAATATAATGTAATGTTTCCCAGGTAACTCGACGTCAGCCATCCTAGAAGGTTGCGCACGCGTGCACCTGCTGGCGTGGGGCGAGAGCTACGTCACGTCGGCGCCCTACGCGCACTGCAAGGGCATCGTCATCGGCACGCTGTCCATGGAGCTGGGCGGGAAGGTATGGGCTAGTTGCTCAATCATCATCATCATAATCAGTGATTTCCAGGCAGCGAATTACATTTAAAGATCTTAACTAAACATAATCCGCCCATAGATGAATACCTTAAAACTATAGGTTAACTGCCGTAAAGTCGACCCTCCTGATGGTCTGCGGGACGCGGGGCGGCGGATGCGCACGAGTACACACGGCATTACCGCCGCGGCGAGATATCTCAACACATGATTAAAAAAATCTCCGTGTTGTTATTTAGGAAATTAATAACTACAGATGTGTTAGTATTTGTTTTAGTATTATAAATAAATATATACTAATTAAATAACAATTATTTATTAGACGTGGGACCAAATACGGCCGCCATTACTTTACTTTTTTATAGTGGTCATAGACACTCCAGTAGCCTCTGAAATGATATTATTGACATTTATGTCTTCACCTGAAAAAACCATGAATACACCATACTAACGACATAGCAATAACAATGTAAAAATAATCAAAACACATCGAAAGTACTATGAAAACTTTATTAACACAATGTAGAAAACGGAATGAATGCACACCTGAAAAAGACGCTTGTTCCAATTTTTTCTTTAAAAATAATTCGCCACTTTTTAAATCTTAATTTTTTATTACGTAGACTCGGCAATTCCATTTCTATATTTATCTCATGTGGAGCAGACACAAGGCTGCAACCGCGCAAGCTTTGACGTTGAACGTCTATTGCTGTCGGTAGCCGACAGGTGACTGATTGAAGTCATTGATTGGCCGAAACCATCCCTTCCCTCCCGCGTCCCGCGCTCCAGGAGGGTCGACTGTATAGCGGTCAAGCTATAACATACATATTATATAACACAATATTTAATTCACGCACGTATGGTTCATCGTCGACATGCGACGCATCATGGTGTCCGGTAACCGACCTCGAAAGCGTCGGTAAATGACACCTTTCGGCCAAAACTCCTCTTTTATGTAGGTCGATAGATGTTCAATCGGCACCCTCACCACAGATGAATTAAAATTCACATTATGGCGGGATACCAACCGCTCGACCCTCAAAGTGAAGTTGGTTTTGGTGGTGACCTTGATATACTCTGCGATTTCCCCAGCCTTCGTAGAGTAATGAAGGCGGGAAACGTAGAGCAGCGTCGCTGTCAATGCTTCAGGGTAGCATGCTGGGTTACTTACTTTTCTTATAGAAATGACTGAAATTCATAGGACGTTCTTTTTTAGGGAAGATGAACAAATAACTAAATAATGAGTTTTTTGATGCTTACTTTTCTTAAGTACAAATGACTAGATCGGTTATTCCTAAAGCGTTCTTTTTGCGGACGACAAAAATTGTTGCAATATTTTTTACTTCCGAAAGCTGCCTAGCTTTTAGCTAATAATGGGACGATTGATATTTTTTTTTGCATATTTTCTTCAGCAATGCTTTTTGGTGCCCTTATTAAATATAGAGATTGTAATTTACTCTGGTGGTTTTTATTAAGGTGGATCTTACTAAGTATCAAAGTATTATGTAGTACTCGTATTTCCTTGGTAGGGGAGGGAAGGTACGTGTGACTGAGCGTACTAGGTTCAGTCCTACAGGGTAGCGTGCTTGGGTGGATACTTCTTTTTAACGTTTGTCAGTCTCGCAGGGTTGTGTGCTCGGGTCCATTCCACAGGGTAGTGTACCCGTGTCAATCTTACAGGGTGTGTATGTGTAGTGTGCTTGGGTGCAGACTTTTATCTCTTTCTTCACACATAAGATCTCAAATTCATACGGCACCTCACGCCACCTGCAAAGAAATGGTCTTATTTTTTTTAAATGTTGGCTTACGAGATAGTAAAACGAACAAACCAAAATTACCTATATTCTTGTATCTGTATTACTTAATATACATAACAGGTGATTATCTATACCGTTAATAAATAAATATGACATACTATTTAGTAGATTTTTAAATCTATCACACTGTTTTAATTGAGTTTCATTTTGAAATACGAAAGTCCGTCTACTTCATTCTATAAATGAATATCAGTTATATCATTTTGAAAATGAAATTATCATTTTGGAAGACAATTAAATACTTACTTTTAAATTACGTCAAAATTAGTCGTTTTGCAATTAAATATGTTACAATTACTCTTCTGTTTATTTAATGTTAAATAATTATCCTTTTGTTTCAGGTCCACGTTATGTGCGCTGACACGGGCTACCACGCCGACATAGAATTTAAATTGAGGGTAAGCTGGTTTTAGCTATTTAATTAAATATACATTACATTAGAAAACAGCAGAAAAAGTTTTGTGCCATATGTGCACATGCTAATTTGGTCACTAAATAGTGACTTTTGAGGTTTAAGTGCTACATACGAGTATTATTTACACAGTGGTCATCAGCTATTTATATTCGTGCTTTATGCCCTGCCCACTGCAAATTAACTAAATTTTAAGTAAGTTAACATCTTACATTTTGAATGAAAATTTAGATAAGATACCGTTGAAGTAACTCATTGAAATTTACATGGTAATTAGTTAAGGGTGTAGTGAAGTTTTTGAAAAAGATTTGGATGTAAAATTTTAGGTAACTTTTTTTAAAACGGCCTTCAAGTTCAGGGAAAAAATAGCATTTCTAACTATCTAAATTTCATATATTTTTTTTAGAGTTATGATAGGCGTTATTGATGTGAATTATGCAGAATCATCTATCGCTATTATTCATCTAATAAATAAAAAAAAATCAGGCATTTATCTCAACAGACCGCGCTACTTCGACTTAACTAAGAAGTTTTCAAAAATTCGTAAAAAAAATCATAACCAAAACTTACAAAAAATCAGGTAACATACATGGGGTATTTCTGGATACTCCTTAGTGTAAGGACTGAGGAAGCCAAAAAAAAATATTGACGTGTATGTTTGGACAAACCTGTATGTAACCAATGATTTGGCATTGTAAATTTGACGACACGATTGTCCTATTGCGCTGTACCACGGATTCTCGCCTCGATTGCCGTAATGTCCCGGGTTCGATTCCCGGTCGGGCCAAATCAGGGAACGATCTTTCCTAAATTGTCTCGTGTCTGGGTGACGCACCTGGCTTAATTCTTCGTCAGGTCATCGTAATACAGGGATATGTATCCCTGTTTCACCGTTTTTTTTATTGTTTTTAAAAAACGAAACTTCACCTACCAATATTGTTTCTACTTTCAGTCGTTCCTAGGCAGTGCTGACACGACGAATGCCATTTCAGGCAGAATAAAGAAGGGAAAGGACACTGTTGCCACGTTGGAGGGCTACTGGGACGGCAAGATTGACATCAGAGACAAGCGAAGTGGGGTAGGTCTTTCAAACTCTATGAATGTTTATTACTTATAATAATTACATATAAATAAATAAATATTCCTGGACATTATTCCACACAGCGCCATCTAGCCCCAAAGTAAGCTAATTAAAGCTTGTGTTATGGGATACTAGACAACGGATAAACATACTTAAATACATTTTCTTTTGTAAATACATACTTATTATACATAGGAGACACCCAGACCAGTACAAACAGACATGTTCATGCACACAAATGTTTGTACTGTGCGGGGATCGAACCCGCGACCTCTGGTGTAGTAGCCAACTTCTTAACCATTACACCAAGTCGGTCGTCACATATAGAAACCAAGTCCGCGCGCCCATTTTGAAGCACCTTAATTGAAGCCATAAATGGCTCCAAACGGACCGCAGTCACAAAATAAAGAGTTCACAGAAGGACCGCTCGCACCTTTTTCCTAAACTTGCGTGAACCGCCTAGGGTTACTACTATATTCGCTCTGAATTTTTAAAATGAAGTAAGTAAGTTATACCTACTTGACAGAACCGGCCAAAAACAAAATTCATCATGTGAAAAATTGCACCAAGTTCGACAAAAACAAAAACACTCGCGACAGTGCGACTTTCCGACTCACCGAAGCTCACTGACTTCGTTTGTAAACTCATGTCTCTGTGTGCGTGCCTCAAAAATGGCGTGTTGTTCTAAGCGGGCTATCTGTCAGAGCGCCGCGCATGTCTAATTTGTGCCGCAGTGTTGCAGTGTTCATTACAGCTCCGCAATGTTCAATGTCGAAGCGCGCCGCACGTAAGCGAGTAATAGTCACGCATGTGTGGATCGGATTAGTGCTTCATTTCTGACGGGGCGGTTGTATGAAGACTATCCTTCCATACGTTATCATTCTAAGGTTTATTATGAATTCAGCGTTTAACAATGCTTGTTTTTCATGACTAAAGATAGATAACTGAAAAATTCAAATTAATTCGGGATTTCGCTAGCTTATTGGTCAGAGCAGCAGCCCGGCTTGCATAAGATGTGGCTTTGAATCCCACTCGTTATCTGAGGCCGATATTTGATTTTTTCTATACTTAATTCATTACAACATTAGAAATAAGAAGCAGGGGTGCGAAATGAATGACAATTTGCATTTGACGTTGCCATGACGATGGCATACCTTAGTATAACCTGGCAAAATTTAAAACCCCTTTCACCACAACGTATGAAGGGATTATGTAACATATTAAATTTGGTTAGAGTTATAGTGACAGTAAAAATGTGTTCGGATAAAAACCCCTGCTTCTTTTAGGTATTTACATCGACAATATAGTTTGATGCAAGACAAAATAATTTAGCAAAAGCCTCATAAATTCTAAGTGTGACAGCTTCTATAAAAGTAATTTCAATAAATTCGGCATAAATCTTAAAAGTAATAATGTTTATTGTACTTGTACCACAAAGTGTACCTTAAAAAGAACCTTTTTTTATTTCTTTCTAATGCTATAATGAATGAGTATAGTTTTCTATCTTTAAATTTAAAAGCGCTCGTCAAAAACTAGAAACAATCGGTTAAAGAAATGTTTAAAGAGGTTTGAACGTAATTCGTTTAAAACAGGTGTGACAAAAATCTGGAAATAGAGAACAAAAAAGTTTTACAATCATTATAAAAAATCTTTACATTTTGAATCATCCTGTGATATATTTTTACTCCAGAAAGTTCACAGACATTCGCCAAAAATGAAAATTAGGTTTGGAAATGTTATTGTTCACAATGTTTCGACTAATTCTAATTACGAGGTCTACTAATACAGACCTTTCATTAGTAGACTTAATATTAACAAATGGATAATTAACCCTCGAAGATCTTGGGATCGGAAATATCATATGATTCTATGCCTTCCTAATCATCCTTCAGGAAGAAACAAATCTACTAGACGTGGCGTTGCTGAAGGAACAGCGAATGACGAGATATCTCATGAAGATAGAGAACCAACAAGAATTCGAGTCGCAGAGGCTCTGGCTGAAGGTGTCGGAAGCCATCGCCAACGATGACCAGGTAACGTAACACCATTTCCTTATTTCACAGTCACATAGGTTTGTGGCGAAATCCTCGTTGCAGGCCAGCAATACAGCAGCCGGAGCGCCGGGATTCGTCACACAATATTTAGGAGTAGATGTGGTTGTGGAATAGTGAATAAAAGATCAGCCAATCAGACTTGTTTATTGTATAGGGTAAAAGTATAGGTGGGAAAGAAGAACTGTAACAAAATAACAATAAATGAATACAAAGAGTCCTAGGTAATAGATTTTCTAATAGTAATAGGTAAGTAAATAGGTATGATATGCTTACTCCGATACACGGGTTCCTGTTACATTATATATAATTATTTACTATTGGTTATTTAAAGCATTGAAAATACACCTTCACGTAATTTAAACTTCAACTGGCAATCTGGTAAACTGCTCGCAAGCTCTGTTCAGTACGATGTGTTGGTAGGACTGACTCAAAATGCTGAACAGGGAACGTGGAACGATAATTTTTGAGAGGACAGGTACAGAATACTATTGATAGCCAGTAAGTTAAACTATGAAGTTCCATCTTGGAGGTTCTGACGTCCGCGAGACTGAAACGAAACGGCATCGTTACAGGTTTGAAATGTCAAACAGGCTGTGGGTCAGCAAATGGCGATGAAAAACTGAACTAAATGACACATATTCCATAGCCATATATAGAACCATTTAATATAATTAAAATTACATTGATTCATAGTCCGTCTAAGCATTTATTTAATTTTTGATAGCTTGCGGTGGTAATATACAGACATCTGTTTGAAAAATCATATAAATCATTTTGCCTATCTCAAAAATATCGGCGATTATTAGTCAGTTGCGTCACTTTCGTAATTAAAAAACAGTGCTCACAAAAAGTTGCATTTTTTCAGCTTACTTCATCACTTGATTAACTTTATCAAGGAATTTTATAGGCGTGCATAAGTCAAAAGTAAAATAAATAGTTTGGACACAAATAGGTACAAATACCTTTACATTTGATGTAATAATGATCTTAGTCTTAAACGTGGTAAGATGATAATGTAATAGGCGAATTTTTAATATGGGACGTTACATACATACATACCATCACGCCTTTTCCCCAACGGGGTAGGCAGAGACCACATCTTTCCACTTGCTACGGTCCTGACACACCTCTTGCGCTTCTTCCACTCTCAGTAATCCTTTCATACATGCTCGTCGATTATGGGTACTCCTGACCTGACCTTTTCTGAGCACGTTTTGGACTTGTCCTAAGTACGTCCGTCTAGGCCTTCCCCTTTCAACAGCTCCATCCACCCTCGCCTTGTAAATTTGTTTCGTTAATCGTTTTTCATCCATCCTTTATGGGCATATGGATGCCCAAACCATCTTAGCATTCCCATCAGAATTTTTGTGACAACATCCTCTTTCACACCACATCGCTCTCTTATTATGCTATTCCTTACTTTATCACTCAATGTCTCTCCTGCCAAACTTCGCAATGCTCTAATTTCCACTGCATTTATCCTACTTTCATCCTTCTTTTGCCATACCCAACTCTCACTTCCGTACATAAGCGTCGGCACTAACACCCCCGCATGAACAGCCAGTCGCGCCTCCTCTGACACCTTCTGGCTGTTCATAAAGGCATGCAGCGCTCCATTTAACATATTCCTTGCATTCACTCTTCTATCAATATCACCCTCATGCCTTCCATCCCTAACCTAGTCCCCAGATACACAAATTCTTTCACTTGTTCTACCTTTTCACCTCCAATTAAAACATCACATTCTGTCATATCCTCCTAATATGGGACGTTAGCAATAAATAATGTGAATTTGAATGTTCATTCGCAGATCGCGGCTACAGAACAAAAGACAATAATAGAGGAGGCGCAGCGCGGCCGCGCGCGGAACCTCGTGGCGCCCTGGGTGCCGCGGTACTTCCACAAGGAGCTGCATATCCAGCCGCCTGATGGTAAGTCTCATACTGTGTTGCGGCAATCAATCAAATCAATTTATTTGGTTAAAACAGGTGAAAAATACAGTGTTAACACTTAAGGACTCGCTACAGGGTCCAACGAACCCAGACCTTCATAATTTCTTCCATTACTTCAAAACTTTTAAGTTTGCGACGTTGCCGCTCTAAGTACCTTTCAACAATAGAGTAGCACGGCAGAGGGCAGTCTTAGTTGTTAGTTAGTACACTGCGTGTGAGTGCAGCGAATGTGAAAAGTGTGTATGGGTCCACTGGACCCTGTAGCGAATAAATACGTGAGTATTTTTTTATAAATTTATTGGTTATTTCACTTTATTTTATAAAAGAATGGCTGCAAATAGGATGTTGAGGTCTAATGAGATAGAAGATTATATAAATATACGAAACATAGTAAGTACCAAAAATGAAGTTTCTATCTCATTAGGCCTCAATTTGGTGCAGGCGCACCCAGTGGTCGAAAAGTATGTTGCGGTCTGTGCAGCTGGAAAAAGGATAGACGAACTGTTTTGACTAAGTTTTATGTAGCAAGAGACTAAATAGTGTGATTTTAACCCAAAGAAGTTTTTTATTTTGTTTATTTTCGATGCTGTCATTTTTGTTGTTCTAGGATGATTGATCTCGCATTATTATTTGTACCTTTAGTAGTATAAGAAAAAATTAAAAGTTTCGTTTATAAATAATAATTACACAAATTACAGCCGTTAGTATGAATCTTGTGATGAAAATGTGTTAACATTCCTTGTATTTTTCAAGAGACAATAAGATTAAGGAAAAACAATGAATATAAGTATGTCTTTCTTTCTCTACATATAAACCTAGTAAGAAAGTAAACTTTAACTTTTTATATAAACATTGAATATTAAACTGGGTCCAGCGAACCCCATAGCGAGCGTTACAAATTAGGGTGCGAGTCCTTAAGTGTTAAATTGGTACAAAATGTTAAGCCATTAGTTGGCACACACATGTTCAATTTAAAAAAACATACAAATACAGTTAAAATACAAAGTTATTTCAAGCTAATACAGTAAAAAAAAGACAAATAAGATTTCAATACATTAATTTAAAAAAAAATAGAATGATCGAAATGGTTCTTATCATAAAATTTTGCACTCTATATTGACTAACTAATAACTAATTAGTACTCTAATATTACGGTTCTAATTACAGCTTGTCACTCAAAAACTCTGTCAGTGTAGTATGCTTTAGAAATTAAGAGAGTTGTTAATTTTTTACCGAATATGTGAATATTTCGGTAAAAAAAATATGTTTCGGTAATTTAAAAAGATGTGCCATATATGGTACAGTCAACAGAAAAAGTAATTGATGATTGAACAAACTTCCAATTTGTTTTTATGAATGAAAAATACGTAAAAAAATGATCACAAGCAGCAGCCATTATAATGAATGAAATGTCTCGTTTATATTCTCAGTAGTTTAATAAGCTTTATATTATTTGTAAAATCATTGATTTTGGCACGTTATATTAACACTTACTTCTGCGGTTGAATGTACGTGCTCACGTCCATAAGACAAACGCGTTTACATCAACCTTTAGATAGGGCACCTTATGCTGCTGACATAACACCCATTTTGCAATGGTTTTGTAAAGATTGATGTGAACGACTCTCTGAACCATATTTGGTGTGTTCGTTAATTATATTTGCATTTTCACCATACACTACTGTGAAAATACAATTAAATAACTTATTATACAAAAACATGCCTGAACAATAAGAAATATTGCAATCTCAAGTGTATCCCAAATAAATTGTCTCAAAAATACTTGTTGAAGCTGCTTGAGATAAATAAATAAATAAATAAATATCCCTGGACATTATTCCACACAGCGCCATCTAGCCCCAAAGTAAGCTAATTAAAGCTTGTGTTATGGGATACTAGACAACGGATAAACATACTTAAATACATTTTCTTTTGTAAATACATACTTATTATACATAGGAGACACCCAGACCAGTACAAACAGACATGTTCATGCACACAAATGTTTGTACTGTGCGGGGATCGAACCCGCGACCTCTGGTGTAGTAGCCAACTTCTTAACCATTACACCAAGTCGGTCGTCAAAAAATATTTTCAAATATTTTTAAAATATTTTTAATTAAATATTTTTAATTAATTTAATTACTCTTGGTCTTATTATTTACTTTAGAGACATTTTCTACCGTATAAATAAAGCCTAAATAAAATAAAAAAGCCTATAACACTCACTGATCATCTTCGTCATCATCATCCGTGCGGTCTATCCCGGTTGTGAACCCACACTGGTGTGGGGGGTCCCAGGGTCCGCTTTTCTTATTTTCTTGGCCCACTTCGCGCGGTCTTGTGCGTCCTCAGTGGTGAGTCTGTTGGCACGCAAGTCACCCTTAACGACGTCGAGCCACCGCTTCTTGGGTCGACCTCTTCTGCCGGTACCTGGCGGGGGCGGCATGGCCAGACATTTGTTGTCCACGTAGTTTGCCGATCTCCGTGAGACATGACCATACTAACTAAGGCAGCACTGCTGCGCTTGTCTATGATGTCACGAACACGAAGGCTGCCGCGGATGTGGGTGTTCCGCACGCGATCTTTGCGTGAGACTCCACACATCCACCGCAGCATCTTCATTTCCGTGACGCGCAGCTCCTGCTTGTGTCGCTCTAGTAACGGCCATGTTTCACTGTCATTAGAAGAACAGGCCTAATGATGGATAACACTCACTGATAATGTAGCTTCAAGGTGCTCCCTCACCTAGAGCATTCTCCTGTAATGCAACGTTACAGAGTCGATCCGCAGAACCGCGCATTACAGTGCAAACTGTAATGTTGCAAATTCGAAATTCGAAAAATCTTTCTCAAAATCGAATCTGAAATGCAAATTACAGGCAAAAGTTCGTCATGTCGGGGAGGCAGTACTGTATTGTAATGCTCAAAATAGAATCTGAAATGGTACATTACAGGAAAATGCTCCCGGGAAAGACCACCTTTATATTGGTGAAAGAATCGTTAATCGGTCCAGTAGTTTGAGGCCTATTCGTTACAAACAAAGAAGCAATCAAATTTATAATATTTTATTGTTTTCTTATATTTACCCGAACACTACACATTGAAATGAAACAACTTTACGGATGCTACTCGCGGAATTTATATTTTTACATTTTCCAACCCGACGTTTCGACTCTTTTACAGCAATCATTATATCAGATTCGATAAGCTCCAGGTCCTTGCTTGATAGATTGATCGTAACACTCGTATATCCGATTCAGAAAGCACAGATAAATAATCTTTCAAACTAATATTTTTTTTCTTTTACAGGTGTTATTGATCAAGGATGGCGATATAATCACGTAAATACTAGGTAACTTACCTTTTTCTCTTTAGTATAAGGCATCATACACTATTTATAGCCGGATAGGTGCTTGATTGCTAAGTTACAAAGAGACTTACAGCTTATAACAATTTCTTTTGGTAGACAAATTTAATTTCAGAAAATATTATTTTGCATTTGCATACTCTAACTTGTCATCTATTTTGACAAACTTTGTCAAACAAACATCGAGCATCAAATAAATATCTAGAGGGGCATTGCTCGTCGAATCAAATTGAGCTTTATCATTTAATAAATTTTTGTGATTATATCGTGTGATTGATTTAGAATGTAAGAGAAATCATATAGCACACCAAGTAGGTGAAAGCTTAATTTTTAAATAAAATTACATTTTTAAATACAAAACTACGAATGTCCGATTGTCTATATGAAAACTCAATATTAAAGCAATTTAAAAAAATAAAATTTGAACTAAGATGGTGTCTACATTATCTAACGAATATGTAGGATCATTTTCCTGACAATATAAATAACAAGTTGCTTAAACAGACGTCGTTCTGTCAAAGGTTGTGGTCCATTTTGCCCGCTTCTCTCTGACTTGATTTACATTCACAATTATTTTACACTGAATTGTTTGGTCGAATATAATAAAATATAGCCTATATCACTCCTGAATAATTTAGCTTTCTGCTAGTAAAATAATTTTCACGTTCGAATCAGTAGTTTTGGAGCCTATTCAATACAAACCAACAATCAAATCTTTCCTCTTAATAATATTAGTAGATCACGCGGTATTGTTTGCTACTCATAAATGCATCTGACGGTCTTAAATATAGCGTACGTTCCATTCACAGTCCATGGTTGAACGACGAGGTGATAGAATACGAGGACGAGTTCGTGATCAGCTCGCTGCGCGGCGGCGCGCGGCGGCCCGGGCGCGGCGCGCGGCGCGAGCGCTCCGACTCCGACACGCACGACGAGCTGGCGCGCCGCTCTAAGAGCACCACGTGAGTTTACTACTGATCTTTTTTTTACAGGTTGCCACGAAATATCTAGGGGGTTAGCCAAGAGCAACGCGCCTCGACGATTTCTGATATTACGAATCCTATATGCAAACCCTAATGAATAGCAATAAAGGGATTTGAACATTTTTGCATGGAAGCTGGCATAGCCACCTGCCGCCATTTTGTTTTTTTCGTGTTAAAGAGTGTGTATAAAAATGGAACCCTAAAGTGTCACGTTCCGAGTTATTTAACCCATTGTGTGTCTAATGTACACACGGATAAAAATTGATTTGAAAAACATAACAATAATTAAAAATGTACTTTCTAAATTTGTACGGCTTTTCTAAGATTTCCTCTGTATTTAATAAACAAAATATATTTCTAATAACTTTCGTAATAACTTTCGTAATGTATAAAATGAAATTACCAAAATGACTGAATTTTGGTAATTTTATAGGGTTTCAACAGAAATATCCCAATATTTAAGTATATGCCATGTTTCATAAACTTTGTCATAGCAATTTTAATAAAAATTACAGATAGGTAGAATTGGAGCTATGAAAAAGTACTAAAATACTCGGCTAGTTCTGTTTCTGACTGTACCATATACCGGGTGATTATAAAAACGATCTGGCACACTCATTAAGTGATGTAACTATGTAAGTGACATTTTTATGATTTCATCCAAAACATCAGTAGAAAACTAATTTCGACTGATTTTGTATGGTGACCTTTAGATTTAGGTCAATTGAAAAAAACAAATTTTCACGTATAAAGTAACCACATTACTTACTGAGCTTGCCATATCGTTTTTGTAAGACTAAAATCTATTCACACAGTTTTTTTTCTTTAGACAAAAGTGTATCTTAAATGTCAAAAGCTTACAAACTCAACTTGTAAAACTTAACTTCCCTTCCGCAGGCGGACACTGAAACAAACCCTATATTCCATCGACTCTGCCCTCCGAGAGCACACACACGCCATAGAGCGCCTCTCGAAAACCGTAGAATCGCTCGGCGAAGGCCAACGCGCCTCGGACTTCAGGCCGCTGAACGTAGGCCGGATTCCCACCACGACCCATTCTTGGGACCTATTTGGAGGCTTCGTTCTAGCTATAGTTCTACAAGCGTTATTAAACTGGCTGTTCTACCATAAAGACTGAAGGATAAGGTTGCAATTGCAACATGTTGAGAACCGTCGGCAGGATTAGGTGAGCCTTTGGGTATTGAATGATAGGAAATTACGTGTTATTACTGTTAAAAAATGTGTAAATCTGTACTGCGGTTTATAAAATATATTGCCGCAGTTCCAAATGATATTCTATTTATTAAATACGTTACATCACTATAAGTATCACAAAATGGTCTTAATACTAAAATTCACTGTCTGTAAAATAGCAACATAATTTATCTTGTGCAGTATTTGGAACTATTACTATGTTTCAAATATGGAACAACTTTTATTACATTGACGGATTTATTAAATAAAATATCATAAAATTTACATATTTTTTAAGTTGGCTGTGCTGTATTTTTATACATTCTTGTCCAGTATCTATACAATATTATAATCTACGCAATAAGATATAAAACTATATGCACTATTTAGAGGACTGACTTTAAAGTAGGTATTTAAATATACATTTCGCCGCTTTGACATTTATTTCAGTTCATTTTGAGATAAAAAAATTATGCACATGTATTTATGATAGCTAGAAGAAATATTTTTTCAGTATAACGTGAATGTACTAGCTTCCATTCGTGAAATTCATTGATACTTATTTTTTTATGTATAATAATTTATTTAATATTATTTAATATGGCAAGGGCTCATCTACCATTAATATTTCCGACAAAGATTGCTAGAAGTACATTGCATAGATATTTTATATTCTATTCGGCTGATGAGAGAGAATGCTGTTAATGATAAAATCTTTATTGCAAAGAGATTAATATTTTAAATATTTCAGGGGTTCATAACATTTTTTAAGAAAGCGTGATGCAAGGTACGCCAAAGCCAAAGATTACATGTACTGCTTGATTTAATACAAATTCTAATGTGTAAACTACCAGACAAAGTGAATAACTCACTGAATTGAACAATTGAATACAATTTTACTCACTTTCTCAAAAAGTACTTAAAGATACAAAAAGTGAGTAAGTTAAAACTAGAGTTGGCTATTTCATTATTTATTATATAGAGTTGATCGATAGTCGACTATTGCTGACTTATCGATAGATATTTGACTTAATATCGACAGTATCAATAGTCTTTCGATATGATTCGATAAGATATCGATAACCAATTTGCAATAATATTAATGAAAAAGTACTATCGATAGTAGTAAATTAACAGTATCGATACCATCGATGAATCTATGTGTTATACTCTTACTTTCTTTCAAGGTCAACTACCGAAAGTTGCCTACATCGAGTTTAAACCATGTTAGAAACTCTTACTGTTTTTGAGTATTTTGACATCAGTTTGAGCACAGTCACCACTTCTAGAGCGAACATACGCTGAGCTTTTATTACGAAGTCATGATGATACTAAAAAAAATCGCTAAACACGTTATATTTACACACAGATATTTGCACATTCATTTGTATAGATAAATCTGGGGGTTCGCGGTGCACTAATGTGATATCAACTACGTTATTACGTCGGCACACAAATCTATGCAATGTACACATTATTGATAATAACTTCAAATGTTGGAGGAATGTGGTTGTTTTTATCGATTTTATTGCTAAGCAAATTTGCTTGAAACTTTCAGGGGAGGCAAACATTTTAAAATTCAACACATCAAGTTACAACATAGTGTCTCTCAACTTGCAATTATATAACAAAAAAAATATAACGGTGTTCTATTGACGACACGATTGGATTAGTGCGCTGTAGCAAGGTTTCTCGCCTTGACGTACGTAGTGTCCCAGGTACGATTACCGATCGGGTCCATTCAGGAAACGATCTTCACTAAATTGCCTTCGGTCTGGGTGTGCTGTGAGACACCCCTGGCTAATTCCCTGTCTGGTACCTCGTAACACAGGGATATTTATCCTTATTTCCGAGACCTTGACACTGACTGAGGCTACTTAAGTTAATTTATTTTTTTCTATGTATTTTTCCTAATAAAATGCTGGCCAATAAAATCATAAAAATGACTTATTACAACTGCCAAATTTTAGAATTAGCTATTTCGTAAAATGTTATGATACATCTAAAAAGGAGTACTTATTTGCAGAACTTACCTTCTTAATCTCACATTTTTTAACGATTAGTATTTTTTTTAACAAAATGGCTAATTCTACTGTTCAGCCGACCGGTTGACAGTTTTCTGTACATAGAGTACATCGACCAAAATTAGTTTAACTGTAGCATTACAATAAAGACATTACTTGATTTATTTATATGGACTACGACATATGGAGATATTTAATACATTTATTACTTCATACATGAATTGTAGTCCTAAATGTACGCTTTATTATTTGCTGATATAGTTTCCTTCTAAATGTATTTAAGTGAATGTACGAAAATCTTTAAAGAGTATTTTTAAATTAAATAGTCTATTCTTAAGGTATTAAATTTGATTCCTAGCTGTTTAAAAGGTGATTTGTGACGTGATATTAGGTAATTTTAATGTGAAATCTTCAGAGTAAAGGCACTAACAATTCAATTATAGTTACATCGGTATATGACTCAAAGTTGACACTCCACTAATAAGATTACAACATCTTTCTATTTTACGAGAAGAGATCACTAACGTATCAAAAGGCGGATTTATTTTATTTGCCGTGCGAGCTGAGCAAGCGAAGCGAGCGTGCAGCGACGAAGGAGTGCCAAAAACGAATCAGAGACTTCTAAATTCGTCTTATGCACTATTGTACAGTTAAAACATAATTATCTATACGTTTTCAAGGCTTCAAAAATATATGAGCAAAACGTTAGCCACCAATATTTATAGGTAAGTATAGATATTTATGTTTTTGACTGAAAACAAAATTTTAGCTTGTTGATCCAATCGCTTTTGTGCAAGGGGACTTTTTTTATATTTGCCCATCAAGATAGCCTCACTCCTCCTGATGGAAAGCGGACGTGAGGTCTAGATGAGGCTGACAAGCACAGTCATGCAAAGGAATCACTGAGCTGGCTATCCTTACTTAGCTTGTATGCAGGCATTTTACCACAATCCCACCAGATCCCAAGCTATTGGTATGATATTATGGGCTGATGGTCCACGCTGAGTGGTCCATTGCACACTGCCGTAGCCTCTAAACTTGCTGAGATTTAAGCCCTTTGGCTTTCGAAATAGGGTTCTTGCTATAGGAGGGTTTTGTGCACTCCCCTGTGGCGATACAAAAGGCATGATGGCGACATGAGAGAGACGTCAGAGGTCTTGCCGATGTAACTATGAAAATATTCAATAATTACCACAAGCTTACAATTTTTTTTGCAGTGAATAAATATTATATGAAATTATATCTGGGAATAAAATGTTATACGTATTGAAAGCGACGTGTGAACTGTTAAAAATTAATGAGGTGCCATTTCTAAATTTGATGTTATTGTCAGAGAATGCGTTGTGTAAAATTATTTATAGATTTATAGGAACTTAAATTTGGCCGGTAAATCATTTTGAAAGTAATATTATTATTATTTTAATTTCCAAATAATATTCACGATCATTGACGTATGAAAATGTCCGTGAAATATGGTATCCTATATTTGAAAAATATTCAAACCAGCATACTATTTACTTTAGTAATTGTGTGTGAAATATTATTATTGATATAAAAAAGATTTAGGTTTCCGGTGATAGCGTGTTGGGTAAAAATAAACATACGGTTATTGTAAACACATTTATAACATACATTTGTGAATAATACACGTTATCTTCATGTACATTCATGTTATCTTCGTGAAACATCGCCGTTTCGGTATCTAAGGTTACAAGTTACGTAACATAAGATATATCCGAACTATAGATGCCAAGCCGGTTATTAACGATTTTAACAAGTGGTTAAGAATGCGTTTTTCTTTATTAACGGTTAATTAAGCGCGTTTAATGCTTGTTACGGTTAAATGCCACCGCTAGATGGCGCTGGTCATCCAGTCGGATATCCAGTCACACAGTGCGATGGGAATTCCGTAAGATAGAAGCTTCACCTAGGAATTGACAAAACAATGAAAAGACAGATTATTTACAGTACTTCAAGATAAATAATGAGCATCGGAAGACATCAGAATTTCGGAAACAATCGTAAAACATTACAAAAATAATTTTAAAAAAGTAATTATTTTAAAAACACTTCTAGTTTCAACTTTTTCGCAAAAAAATAAATGTCAATGTCACAGCCGTCTCACTATTTTACTATAGCGCTGTCATCCAGTTGCCTAGTTTCGGTCGGTCATCTTCCGGATCACGAAGTTAGTAGATGCCAATTATTTACCTTGAATAACTGTACTCTTTTTCTCGGTTGCAGTCCGATAATTAACCATTAATAACTACATTTGATCGGTAGTTAACCATAAATTTGATTAAGTACCGGTAGCTAACGGGTATTTTACAATTACTATAATCCAAATATAACAGAAGCTACTATAAGGCAAGCTTTCATTGCTACTCATTTATAAACACAGTCATAATTATTTTACGTAACTGTGACCTTAAGTAATACTCTAACGCGGCATTTTTCCATCCCACTTATTTTGTTTGTATACAATACCGAAATACCAAAATAAATAGGGAAATCATTTGATCAAGATTTCTTGACACTTCAAAAAACATGTTTGACTGATTACATCTGTACTTCATACAAATGTGTGCAAAAGTGTGATATAAAGTTATAGCAAATGGTCAAATATTTTAGCCACTGTATTGTTTTGTTTATAATTTTTTTTATCTTAGCCATTTATCAAAATTGTAGCGATAAAATCAGAGCTACAGAGTTCACTTGCCAGAATGTGTAGTAATATTTTTTTGTTATTAATTTTTCAATAACAACTACTTTTGGCAAAATAATAATTACCAATGAGAACTGTTATTCCAACACGGTTTTCATCTTTTCGATATTCCTTTAAAAAAGACTACTATACTTACCTTTTTGCCTTGTTGATTAAGTAACCGACAGTTGAACATTTAACTAAAACAATATTCCCGTATTCTAAAACAAAATCTGTACTTGAGTATAGATCTGAGTGACGTTTTCGTATGAACTGACGTTTCGAAATCTCTACTCAAGCACTGATCTGTGCTTGAGTACGATTCTAGGATACGGGCCTTGAGTGTGGCTAGATAAATTAGTAATTATTAGATTTTTTTATTTAGTTGTTATTGGAAAACTATCGGAAGTATATTTTAGTGTCCATATTTTATAGTCTAGCCTAAATTGAGCTTGTTCGTTGTCATTAGCTAATTGTAATAAATTATAATATTTTGATGTCATATATTTTGTATAGGGATCGGAAATTTAGCTTATAGTACTCTGAATTACAGTAAAATTATAAAAAAGTAGCTTTTGATATTGTAGAGTTTAAAAATTGTATAATGTTAATAATCAACAATGACATGATTGATAAGAATTTAGTTCGATTTTAATTCGTCTTGTAGTTAAAAAATATATTAATTCGTCAGTATGTTGGCGATTTCCTAATAGCTTCACATATTTCGCTAGTTGTTGCCCGTAACTTGGTCTGTGTTGACCAACACCTTTTGAAATGTTGGCTAAGTCATGTTTGGGCAACATTTTAAAAGTTACCAACAATCTAAAAGTTGATAACTCTGATACCAAGTTTCAACAAATTGTCGTTTATACAAAAAATGGTAGTAAAAAATATGGCTAGGACAGAGGTACCCACCCGGTAAGATTGTCTATAGCTTTGCCTATAAGTTAATTCTAATCAAAGTTTTACTGTAATTCGAAGAGAACCTTCCATTCCATTAACATTAGACCTTATTTCGTGAAAAAGTGTAAATTAGATTTTATAAATCCTGTTGTTGTGTTGCATCAAGGAATTGAATTCATCGGAGAATGAAAATGTGGTGATGTTAAAATTGGCGCGCAAAATGGTGCCCGTGTTGCCATCTTTAAAAATTATCTTCCAATCGGAATCTCGAAGGTATTTTTGTGAAATCTTTTGCATGATTTCCGGGGATTTGTTAGGTGTGGCCATTCTACTATAAGTATTATTCCCATTTTACTGTAGATAATTATATTATAATTTAATTATAATGAAATAAATTGAATATAGTCTTTGCCTATTCCTGTAAACTAACGGAGATAATTTGTACCTATCTATGATTGTAATAAATATTTCCAAGCATTTAGATAATTCTTAGATTGTTGATATTTTGTTGTTTTATCCAGTGAATTATATTTTTTTCCAGATTACCTGTTTGTTTTATTTACACCAAATACCATTTTTTATTGACTTGTTTATATTTTGTAAGTGTCGTCGGCTACACTGTTGTGTTGCGTACGTGAATAAAACCACGGACGTTCTTGATAGAATAAACAAAACGTGTATTTGCGTATTTCACTACATTTGCGTCTAGCAAATACAATAATTTGTTAGACAGGTTTTTAACCTAGTGCGGATACCAGTCTCTCACATTAATAGCTTACCAAATGAATTGTGAAATGTAAGTTATACCTAAAAGTGTAAGAAAAAAAGAAATCAAAACTTTGATGTAGACGCGCGGCGTCGTTGGCGAAGACCACTCTTGCAACTTCTAGCCAAGTTTTTAGTTCTTTAAAAGAGTAACTATTGAGTTTTTTGCCGGATTCTTCTGGATATGGAATCAACCTCCGAACCGGTGGTAGAGTCACATTGTGTTTATGCATATATTTATTATTATAGTATTATTATTTATAATTATATAACCCTTTAGGGTGTAAAAAGCCCCTTAACGAAGCCGGAGTCTACGCACTCGAACCATTAAAAAATATTGATGGGAAACGAAATTGACCTATCATTTGTAAAACCTTACATGAATAAACATATTATTTCATTTCATTTCAAATACTACTAAGTTTTGACGACTCACGGTCACGACTGACTCAGGTCCTTTAGTCCCTAACCTTAAGTCAAAAGACTAGCCTTCATAATCGGAGTCTTTTAACGTCAAAACTGAGCTGCTAAACTTAAACAGCTTTAAGGACTTATAAGACTGGCGACTCATCGCCTGGGAGGTCGAGTCGTAACGCGGATGCCGATGCATCTAGTACTTTTCTTACAGCACTTCACGTTAGTCATCCATTTAATAAATAATTTCACTATGAATTAATAAAATAGTAATCTTGTTTTAGCCTATGCTCCATTCATTGAAGCATTAGTAGAAACGTTATTTTTAGGGTACACTCTGTGGTAAAAGTATAATAAACATTAATTACTTCTAAGATTTATGCCGAATTTATTAAAATCTACTTATATAGCAGCTGTCACACTTAATTGTTCTCATTTAAAGTAAAGTAACTTCAGAATTTAAAAGGCATTTGCCAAAAAAAAAAATTTGCTTAAAAAAAGGACGCTGAACCAAAAACCCGCCGAAACACCGCGGACGCCCACGGAGCGTAGCGGATTAAAGTGCGCAGGCGTCTGCAAAAAAAAACGAACAAACTATGACAGTCAAAGCACACGGCGGACTTTACTCCGCGTTAAAAATCGATTCGCATTAAGGGGATGGTTATTCTCTTTTGCTTAAACTGCATGTAAATTACAGCACAACGTAATCTCAGAAAATTTAAATACTCTCGGACAACAAATGATCGCACACCGTGTGCGCTGAGTCCGCGGCAGACTTTATTCGCGGAGCATACTTTTTTCTCCGCCGCGTAGAAAAGTACGTCGTCTGAGGCGCCCTGAGGTTGAGGTTGAGCTGCATCGCCAACAGTGTGCTACGCAACAAGTCATGAAATATTCTATTAGATTCTGAGGTGGTAGGCTAGAAAAATATGAAAATAAAAGCCATTTCTTTTGCCACTTTTTCACGAATCGATTAGGATGAAAAAGACAAAACATTTTATTTCTTGAAACAGATTTATTCCCCTAAATTAGGTTTTTAGAAATAATTATAACGTACTGTCATAGTAAAACGATAGAAGTAGGTTGTCTCCATACATACGCCCCGACCGCGGTTTATCTGTGAGCGCGCCGTACTATGCCCGTTCCTACGCGCGTCGCACGCACACACAAAATATAAGGTGAAATAGGCTAAGACAGTCGTGGCTGTGTATTGCGTAGTTGCCGCGCACATCGACGCAACGCTGAGCTGTGAATTGTTGATTCGTGTACGACGTACGTCCTATATTCGAGCTCAAAAATTGCTACAAAATAGTATGAGTAAATAGGTATTGTAGTGTTTATGGATGGGTTATGGAACCACTCATCAAATCCAGAATTGTCTTTCTTCACCCACTGTATAAGAACGGCGAGTAGGTACCTAAGTACCTAACTTAGCTAAGATTCATAAAATTGTGTTTAATCGGATACAGATTTGTATTTCAGATTGATTGTTCAGTGATTGATGCAGCATTTTTGACGATTGAATAAACTACATGCAACAGCCCTGCGTGTTATTATTTAGGTTAGTATCTCTCACTCGGGGCCCGAGTCGGCTTACTTTTCTCTCCTTTTACTATGATACTGTCGTCCTTAAAACAATAAAGCGTTACTGAGGTCTTATGCGTAAATGTGAATATTTGCCTTGAGGTCCGTTGAACCAAAAGTAGCCTAAATCCTGAATTTCGTCAGAACTCCAATAAAACCTGTTAGGCAAAAACCCCTCCAGCCTTCTGCCAGCTTTGTTACTTCTTATGGTTATAACATGGTTACCTTGAAGATATGTCTCTTTTCCTTTTATGTTTTTAGTTTTAATTGGTCTTGTATACTCCTCCGATGAACTATCCCATTCTGGATATTTATTGCCATTGAAGGGTACTTTTTTAATTTGTTTCTTTCTAGGTTTTGAATGCTCTCGTTCAAAACTCTCGGAATTGTCTGTTTGAATAGGCTTCATGTATTTCTTTTGCTTATTTCGGATAGGTTTTGAGTCATCTGACGAGAATGAATCGTAGTATTTATTGTATTTTGCCGAGTTAACTGGTTTTCGGTGGTTGTTTTTTATTTTAACAGGTTTTTTAAGCTCTTCGGATAAACTCGAATCTGAACTTCCAGTATTTGCCAATTCAACTTTTTTAATATTTTGATATCTCACAGGTTTGTAATACTCTCCCGGTGAAGGATCCGAATTGTGATGTTTATTTTTCTTAATTCGAGTCTTAGTTTTTTCTTTTTTGATTTTATGAAATATAGGTTTTGAAACTTCTTCCGATGAACTCTGAAAATCGGAGTTATCGTTAAACTTGCTGATCATACCAAGCTGGTTCATGCCATTGCCTATAACTTGAAAGCGCTTCGGATCTAACGCCGCTTTTTTTCGTTTCAGATTCTCGGCGAATGAATTAAATCTCATTGATTCATCATCAGATGAAGTAGAGTAAGCAGTTCTAACTTTAGATTCATGTTTACGATGGCCGCTGGAATGATGTGAAGATTTTCTCAAGCTCTCTGAAAGAATTTCTTTTCGTTTCCTAAAATCACCAAAATCTATATAATCATTAGGAAATATAGGCTTCAGCTGTAGATTACTCATAATATCTTTAGGCGGCTTTACAGTACGCGGTCTTCGAGTCCTTAAATCGCTAAAATCGATGTAATCACTTGAAAAAATTGGATTTCTCTGTAATTTATCGTCATCTTTGGTATGCTTGCTAGGACGTTGCATTCGAGTCCTTAAATCATCGAAATCGATATAATCACTAGAAAAATTTGGCTTTTTCTTTAAATTTCCGAAATCTTTGGGCTGCTTTCCTGCAAGGGGTTTTCGACTTCTTAAATGGCTTAAATCGATATAATCACTAGTAAATTTACTTTTTCTCAGTAGATCAGCCATATCAACATAATCTTCGGATATTCTTGTGAGATCTGTGAATTTATTTAAATATGGCCGATGAATTTTCGAGGCGATTTTAGCTTTTTCCAACTTTTTATGCTTCATATTTTTCAAACATTTTATTTTATCTTCTTTTGTTCCGTAAATGCTGCTAAAGGCACGCATACATTTGTGTTCAGTGGATTTTATATCTTTTTCTATGTTTAGAACTAGTTCATAGAGTTTTAGAAGTACATCCGTACCAGCATTTGTGTGTGAACCATCGTTTTCAGACGCGCCATTTAAATTATTTGTTTTCTGTTGCAGTATGTAAACCTTTGCTTCAGATAAAGCGATAGTGTCTGAAACAACAGATTTTTTTCAAGAACTGACTGGAATAAAGCGATTAGATGAGGCCTATTGCAGTTTAACTCTACCAGACTGAAATAACAACCTGTCTAACGCATTGGCTAGAGTGCCAGGATCGCGGTTGGTTTCACCCACTAGAGTAAAAGTCTGTCGATTTATTGTTTTTGAGTTCGCGGTCCCTGCGTAGATTCTCGTTTCCATTCCACCAATGGGAGTTACTTTAATTTGAGAGAAGTGCCATGTTGTTCTATTCTCAGGCCGAGATCTATAGAGCGTGCTTAGCTTAAACTAAGTACATATTCTTTATTGCACAACAAAAGAAGGATAACTTGCAGAAAATCAATATGTTGTAGGTACAATTTGGGCGGCTTTATCGCTAAAAAGCGATCTCTACCAAGCAACCCACAAACTCAGACTTTTCTCAGACTTTGAACAGCTGTATCTATCTATATCAGTTACTTCTTATAGACTTTAAATTATTTTTGTCTCAGTTAAACACCAACTTAGATATTTGTTAGTAATAATTATAACAATATTTATTAAGTAAGATAATCATTGATGTGATAAGTCTGTGCTTAGCTGAGTAACGACGACTATAGATCTCTGTCTCAAAGGAGTGACTATTGCGTGTGATGTTGTTATTTACCTCGTCGAATAGAGAGAGACAAAACGAGCAAAACCTTTGTCTGACAACTGTCAGGTGAATTTCAACGGGCTCCAGACATCGTTAGAATTTGCACTTGTCAGAGTGATAAACGTCACCCGAACCCGTTCCGAAACAACTAGGAAACTGTTAGGTGACAGCTTGATCAACCTCGGTCAATTTGGAACGGGTTCGAGTGATTTATACTCCTCAGAGTATAATTTCCACTCGATTTGGAACGCAGCCTAAATAACATAAAATGTCTTTAGCTCTTCCATGCATTGACTAGAGCAGCGTTAGGGTGCCTACTGATTATATTTTTATGATGAATGCGTGAAATAACTCCCTTAATTATTAAGTGCTTCTTCAGTTTCTACATTGAATTTAATATTACAAGTAGGACTTACCTAAAAATAGCAAAATGGGTAATATTGTAACCGAATTAGCGACTATCATTGTTGTTAAATACTTGGTAAATTGTTTTTAAAAATCATTTGCTAATTTAGTTATCTGCGTCCTTGCATTTTGCACGTCTGTCGTTGGGCAAGTAAGTTTCTCTGTTCAATTTTTTACTCTATAATCTGAAATAATACAGATGTTTGTTTGTATGTTCTTTTTTGAAACACATTGTGCTGATGCTGTTTGGGATGGTGAAAGGGTTTGATATGTGATGCCTTCATGATCAGTTGCTGCCTGTTTGTATCCGTAGCCTGCGGTAACCGCTCACCATTAGACGATTCGCGGTCACAGAAGTAACTCATATATCAAAAATAGCTAGAATCAAAAGTTATTCACATTAATGAATAACCAAACCCGCACACCTCGTCTGTCGATGCAACCAGATGCGGTTACCATGGCTTGGAACCAGTTTAAATAATAACGATTTTAAAACGCTCCGAACGGTTTCTTGCATAACAATTTGTTCGGAACGCGAACAAAATGGGAACATTTTATAAGAACGGAAAAAAACGATTTGTTCCACAAGGAACAGAGGGTCGTGGCGTGACAGCAAACATTCATACATGTCGACTCCTTTTGTTAATCTGAGAATGAAATATTTCGTGGCTATAGATCTTTTCGTTAGGTGATACAAGTTCATGACAAAATTTAAACGTTGCTGACAAAAAATATTATTACCTCATTATTGCATCAATGTTCTTCAGTTCACACTTTATCGACACGACCCGTGACCACTTAATAGGTAATACTTAGTACTCCGTCCGTGAATAAGCTGCGTGGCTGTGAATTATTATTCCTAGTTTCGTATTGAGCCTAATAAATAGAAAAAACTGGTATGGTTAAAAACGTTATACTGAGCCAGAACGATTTACATTTCGTCCCTCTTCTAAATCGTTATGTTATCTTCTACGTTCCCGTTTGAACGGAAACAAAATCAATACGTTCTTAAGAAAATTGTACGAAAACGGTTTGAAAAATAAACCGGTTTCCAAGCCCTGGTGGTTTGTGACTAGTTACTATGTCAACAGACGACGGGTTTAATAACTAGTGAATGTAAAACTAATAAATTATTGACGGTTGAAATACACTTTTAATGAGTTTCAACATGTGAAAGTAATAGTAACTGAAATTGATAAAGGACCATTAAATATTTAGTACTTAGGTACATTCATCCGAGTTTTATTCCCATTTTCCGAATAAGAATCAAGCATTGGAGTTCAATAATTGATTCAATGTTTTATAACAGCATATTTATTCAGTCAAGTTTATTCCCTAAACAGAGGGTGGCGAGCAATTTGTAAGATTAAATATAGCCTTTTAAAAATTTGTATCCCGCAAAACAAAACAACATTTTAAAATAATAGTATTTTTTGCATGGCACCTCGAATATACAACTATTTACCTGAATCGTTCATAGAAATAATAGATATTTATATATAAGCGTAAAGTGAAATTGTTTCTGTTACAGAAGGGCTACTCATTAATGAATATTTGTCTGTCAGTTTTTAATTTGTATTAGGGTCTATTTTTTGTTCCATCTACTATCTGACATTCATATTATTTATAATTGATCCTAGATGTGACAATATTTTAATGGCTCGTGACTTTAAATGAATCTGTAAAATTATATTTTGAAATTGTATTTATGTCAGTTTTGAGTGTAATTTAGTGTTTTTAAATGTTTTTTGCATGCCGAGAGGCCGAAAATGGAGATACTTATCCATAACATCAAATGTATCTACCCATGATTCGCAAATAAAGATCTTTGACTTTGATTTGAATTGCGTCAGTAAATATCCAGCCTATAAGCACTTTTTGCTTGTCCGTGCGTAGATGTGTCAGTGCCAGGTAACCGCTGACTGGCTGGAAATGCAAGATCATACTACGAAATTGCTCGCTACGCTCAGTTTAGGGAGTGAAATTGGCAAGTTATAAGAGATTGTAATAAGGCTCCAGCATATTCGTAGATACCTACGAGTAACAATAATTGTTTTAATAGTGTTAATCCGTTGAAGATACGTCTGTATTGGAACAATGAAAGCCGGGATTGTAATGAAGCATGTTGGGAAGAATACCCATATATTTTTTTATTGTTTTCCCTGTGTGTTCCCTTGCTACAATTATGGATATTGACTTAATCACCGCGCTTGCCAAATGCTGGTTGGTGATCACAAACCCGGGCTATGTGCCGAAATTTAAGAAAACACACTTTGCCCGTACTAGGATTTGAACCCGGGACCTCCGGATTTCGGGTCTGTTACTCGACCCCGGAAGCGTGAAAAGTAACAATATTTAAAATAATTCGTTGTATAAAAGTTTGCAATAATATCATTTGTCTTAAAAATTAATGGTTCAGTTATGTTATCAGTACATACCTAATACTGCCGCTTACTGGCTTTGACTGGCCTGTTGGTGCAATGGCAGCGATCCTGCCTTTAGCACCGGAGGTCGTGGGTTCGATCCCCACCCATGACAAACATTTATGTGACGAACATTTGTGTTTGTTGTGTGTCTGGGTGTTATTATCTATTTAAGTATGTATTTAGAAATATTTAAATATGTTTATCAGTCTCTGACACCCATAGTACAAGCTCTGCTTAGTTTGGGGTCAGGAGACTGATGATCTTGGTGTAAATTGTCCCAGATATTTATTTATTTATTATTATTATTACAATATAATAATAATAATAGACTCACGGTGTTGTGAAGAAAAAACGTATTTACATTCGGAAAGTTTATTACAAAAGCAGATACAAAAAATGTACACTCATTAAGATACAGTCCCGACAAATCCCTTACAGACTATGTACAACAGAGGCAAACAGATGAGTAGCGCCACAAAGATGCGATCCAACATTCATTAAGGGCGAAGGTTGGGTAGATAAAAAATGATAACAATTAAAATATGAGTGACCTATTGGCGCAATAGGCACATGAGTATACAGGGTGTGCCAAAAAGTAGTGTCAATCGTAAACAGAGTGGTAGAACATCACTAGGGCTACCCGAATTTTCGCCATGTATGCTCCGCGATTTTTGGTAGTTTTTGAGTTATGTCATGTTTTAAAGCCTACGCAGACGAGAGACTATCCACGACGTACTTCTTTGTCCATCAAACTGTATCGAATAACGTACACGGAGGACTAAAAGTACGCCTTATAAAAAGTCCCCGAATAACCGCGGACGCCAACGGACCGGAGCGGATTAAAGTACGTGGGAGCCCGCCAAAAAATATCAATTATGAACTATGAGCAGAAACGCAAACGGTGGACTTTAGTCCGCGTTAATAATTGATTTGAGATAAAGGGATGGACCCAGTATTATCTTTTAAAACGTCTTCTCTTTTTTTTACTTCATATAAATTATAGCACACTGTAATCTCAGAGTATTTGCCTGCATAACGTGCGCTTCGCTTAATTTCTGGACAACAAATGATCGCACTCCATGTGCAATTGAGTTCGTGGCAAGTCCGTGGCACTTTTTTGGTTACTGTGGCGCGAGTTGTTAGATGAAATCTAGGCCTAATTGATCCAGAAACATTCACATTCATAGATAGCAATGAACAAAGTTTTAGGAAAATAATATCTGTTATTTAAGAAATTACTGTTGTGAATTCTTTTGAAAGGTAACAAAGATTTACCAAGGGCGACTTACTATTCATGGTAAGTTCAATCATAATGTTAACTAACTAGGTACGTATTAAGAAAGTGAAATAATCCATATTATAAAGCCACCTGGTTTGTAAAAATATGCAAAATCTCCGCGCAAAATTACAACATTCGCTTCATCTTTTTTAAATAAGTTATATAGTGGACGCGCATCTCTGTGGCGACTGTAAAACGCTGACAGATCAAAACAGGCTCGCAAGACAGGCACATACAGAATCGATTGAATTTCACATACTTTAAATTCTAATTTGTTTTCTAAAACTACGTACTACGTTCAAACTGCATTGATACTTTTTTAGTGTCGCAAAAACATGTGTGTAAATATTGAAACGAATTGCTTTAAACTATTTTTTCTGCCTAAAATAGTAAAATTAAACACAGAAACTGAAGTCTGTTTCAAATGAAGGGAGTTTTTTATTAATTTCAGACATTTATACGTGTCAAATATACATACTTTGTGCTCTGCAACACTATTATTTTGTTCGAATGCAGTTTAGTTCTCCTAAATCATGTAACACACGCAACAAATCTTGATACTTCTAACGTAGTACGTACTACTGGTCGGATCGATTTCCAAATCTACAAAAATTACATGTAAAAAGTTTTTCGATCTACAAAAATATACAAAAAGTCATTTTTCCTAGGTTCTTTTGGTCACGAGTAGAAAATTCTTCTAAACAACATTTGTTTTTAACTTTCCTTTAAACGACGAAGGTGTTAAAGTGTTTTGTTATAAACATGTATAAGTGATGATAACTTTGATGATACTTATTAGATAAATTACACAATAATCTGTTATAAGACTAGGTAGTTGACTAGATTGGAAAACTAAGATTAATTTGTCCAGAAACCATATTATTAATGACTTTCATTCGTCCCTAATTGCGGTGGAAGAAATTAAGTGGGTAGTTGAAGTTATAAAAATACAATTCTATGTTTTTATTAACCTCAAGTTTTCGTGGTTGGAGCAATCAATGCTTGAATGCTTACGAAATACAGTTGATAGTATTTGAATTGTAAGGAAACAATTTAAGGACACGTTTCTTCCACTGTATAGTTGTTGTCTTCCAGAGTATTCATATAGATATTAACAATTTCACATTATTTTTTTGTTTCCAATAATACAGCTTCTGAATCCAGTGATTTTTATGAAAATGATGCAAAACAAAGCTTCTGAGTTTAAAGCCAGAATTTTGTACAGAAAATTGGAACTGCGTTTAATGGGATAACCACATTTAAATATATTTATTTTCCCTACAATAAAAACTATATGTTTTGTGCGCAAATAACTGTGAATGGCATAACTGATTTAATATATATAGGTTATATAACTTTTTTAATACTGAATTTATTATGTAGTAAGATAATATTTTATAAGCAAATACGCAGGTCTCCAGAAATAATGATTTTAAATCATTTCCCAAAACTAAACTATAGCTAACTGTTTAAGTAAAGGAATTCGATTTTTTCTTATACTAATATGGACAAAAATTGGATCGGCATTTTTAATATCCACTATCAATTACCAAAAGTATGACAGAGCAAAACACTTTTTTAAATAATAAAACGTAAGTACCTACATGTTTTATTTTAGAATGATGTGTTCAGTCAGATTCCCGCTAAAAGTCGCTAAATTTAAATACCTATACTAAACGCCAGATGGCTAGAAGTTTATGGATATAAAATGGACTTCTCATAAAAGGCATTAGAAACCCTATGAGTAGACTACAATATGGCAGATATATATTTTTTGATATTTATAGAAATATATATCTATACGGGTGTAATAAGATCTGACTTTTGCCTAATCTTTTTGTGACAGTTGACAGAGTATTTTTAATTTTATTCATATTAAAACAGCCTATCCGCCGCCTTAAATACGTCTTAAACTATTTTAAACCATATAATCAACTAAATGCTAGTAGATTTCATGTCTAAGAATTAAAAAAAAAAATTAGCTGAAAAAAAACTGAAGTATTCCAGATATTGGGCGATTTTAATATATTCAATAGTTTCCCCAAGCAAGAATCACTAACGAGAAAGAAAATCTCACATAACAAAGATAAATGTTTGTAAGTTTGAGCGATACCTTTTTTGGACGTAAAATCAACTAATTGACAGAAGTTAGTAGTAGTAATCGTATCGAAACACTACACTGCTTCACTTGAGTTATGACATGTCAAGTATTTGCTCGGCGTACGCTTTCAATAGAACCAATTTGTGCTTTGCGATTCTAAGGGCCCTTCTGCCTCACTCAACGCAGCAAGATTGTCATATTGATAGCTCTTTGACGCCAGAGCAAAATCAAAATATTTTTAATCGTTTAAACACGTGCTATTGAGCGTATTAAAGAAATGTACGGTGAAATAACGAATAATAGACAGTAAAACCGAGAAAGTAAATTGTTTTCAGCCGCGTTAAATCAGAAATGTATCCCGAATAAGGTTATTTTATACGGCGCCTAACAGTTTTTTCAGTTACACGATTAATGTTTCTCTACGGCGTTGAAGTATCTCATCAGGTCGGCGTCTGCTCTCGAGACCCAGGCTGAGTTGAGGGCTATGGTGTCCAAAGCGGCTTGGGCTCCGCGGTACTCGCCAAATAATTCTTTAAACTGTAACAAAAGGAAAGTTATATAAATTTAATTTTTTACGGTGTAGTTCCACTAACCGTCCTTGAAATTAGTAAGCAAAAACATTACGTGAAGGTGAATTCAATTCACATTAAAAAACATTGTCAACTAATATTCTACATTGTAATAATAAAGATGATCATTTATTTCTGACAACTTTGAGGCGGTTGGCAAGTAATGCAAGTATGCGTTGCCTCAGTGAGGTACACGCTTATGGGCGGGCTTACTGAGAAGCCTTGGCCAACAGACTGGACCGCTACAGATGTTTAGAGAAGATGCGACAACACTTCTGGGAACGTTGGAGGAATGAGTACTTAAGTGAGCTACAGCAGAAACTTAAGTGGCGTGTAAAGCAGAGTGGTCTTCAAGAAGGAGATTTGGTGGTTATCAAACACCAACACCACCACTAAAATGGCACGCCTTTAATGATAATAATGAATAAATAACCGGGAAATATTACACCAAGATCATCTGACCCCAAACTGAGCAGAGCTTGTACTATGGGTAAATGGATCTCTAGTGACTATTTAATCAGATTAGGGAATTATAGATCCATATTAAGTTACTAAGGTTTTAGTATCAGATAAGACACGTATTAAACGAATTACATTTTGTTTTATCTAGTAGATTAAAGTGAACAATTCTGGAAGCTTTAGCAGGCTGAGTATTTGCACACCTTACAACAGCGTCCAAAATGGCTTTGCAAACCTGCTAACATCCAAGTTGCTGACTTCGTTTCGGTGAGGGAGCCCAATTTACCACCACTTCTATGGTAAAAGGCGAGGGTTTCCAGGGTTTGTCCGGGTTCCGACGGAACGGTTAGGGTGGCAGAGTTGCGAACAGCTACTGGTTCCTTACAAGCCAGTTACAAAAGTCTGTCCTTGGTTGCCTCATCCGATCTAACTTTTTTTAACTTTGCTTAGCTCTAAGTTCAACTAGTTTTAATTCACTTAGACGTAATTTACTATTGCCTTTGAAAAGCAGCAAATCAGCATAATCATCAGCATCCCTTGTTAAAGAGCTAATAAGCTCTTTTGGAGGCTGTATGTCAGGCAAAGATTTTGTTATCTGTACCCAGCTACAGTGAAATTCATAAATATTAAAGATTTATGGAGGTAGATTCACATTCCCATCCTAAAAGGAGTAACGGGTTCGCGGGTCAAGATCCAACGAATTTGGGAGCTTCCTGCGCGGATATCATACGCGATCACCAACCTCCAAAGAGTTATCAAATAATCCGCGGCCGCGGTCTTCGCCCGCGTTCGAACTACAACGTTCGGCAAATCAGCGTACAAACAACACGAACATCAGCGTGGCACCACAGAAGGTCGTCAGCATTCTCTCCTCGTTGAAAATCATCCTTCTATAATCAACAAGGTAAAAAGATACGAAAACGATCAAGATTGGTTGAGCGAAGTACTCACCTATAAAGATAATCTATTTTATACTACACCTGCTCGGAAAGTACCTTGATACTTTATCAAATTTACGGTAGAAAGTACGTCATTGCATATCGAACAAATATGCGGGCAGAAAACGCATAGATCTGAGCGGGAGAGAAAAGTGTATGAAAATCCATTTCTTACGTGGCTTTTCTTTTTTAATTTTGGGTAAGACTATGCGCCGGCAACCTAAATATCAAAAGCCAAAAAGTTTTTACAGTGAGTTTTTATCTCCAAGTTCGCAAAATGACACTGGCCACTAGCTGTGTGTCGGATGGTGTCGGGCTGGCAGTGCGACCCTGCGGCGGCAGGATAAACAATTTGAAAAAAGAACATGTGAAAATTGCAGA
The DNA here is from genome assembly GCA_947369235.1 of Udea olivalis. Classification (NCBI taxonomy): domain Eukaryota; kingdom Metazoa; phylum Arthropoda; class Insecta; order Lepidoptera; family Crambidae; genus Udea; species Udea olivalis. Next base: position 8,858,181 of record OX376367.1, on the reverse strand, counting down.
CGCCATTGGCGCCATTTTCAATTTGTGTGTTGTTTGAGGATTCAGTTTTCGTGAAAAGTAAAATAAAACTATCAAAATGATAAGAAGTGATAGTGATGATTAAGATTTTTCAACTCCGCCGCAGTTGAAACAAACATTAATGGAAAAAGTGTTACATTAAGCTTCACTAACTGCAACAATTTCAATATAAATTTAAATTAGTAAAGATTTAGTTTTTTATTTTCCTCGTAGGTGTAGTATAAAGCACTATGTATCACTCGAGAGAAAGTGCGATTCCCGATCTCGGGTGTTTTAAAGTTTCAAACGACACCCTCGACGGTAATCGGTCTCTTTCTCCTCTCGGTGAACAATGTACTATCAGTATAGTTACAAGAACGACGTTCTGTTGAGGTTTCGGGAGCTCAGTGGTTAGTAAAATGCTAAAATGATCAAAGTAATAACGGAAAAGGTAGTCAAAGAAAGAGTCTCATGAGCGACTCACCCTGTAGAAGTCGTGCGGCTCGTGCAGGCAGCGCGCGGCGGCCTGCAGCGCGGGCGCGGGCAGCGGCGGCCGGCCCGCCAGCACGCGCCACACGCCCGCGGCGCCGCGCCAGCTGGAGACGAAACAACAGTTAGGGCACAGATTATAATAGTTACTGCGTAATAGATAAAACACAGCCATAGAAAAATAACAATTTTCTTAATCCTCAATGCGTGATATATTGCCAGGGCCACCAGTAGTCAGTAACTGCAGCATGTCATCGCATCAGTTTGAATAAATAAATGAATAAATATCTGGGACAATTCACACCAAGATCATCTGACCCCAAACTAAGCAGAGCTTGTAATATGGGCGTCAGGGACTGATAAACATACTTAAATATTTCTAAATACATACTTAAATAGATAATAACACCCAGACACACAACAAATATAAATGTTCGTCACACAAATATTTGTCATGGGGGGATCGAAGACCTCCGGTGCTATAGGCAGGATCGCTGCCATTAACCGCAAAATTCGCGTACAAATGCTCTACGCGGCTGTTGACAACCAACTACCAAATGAGTCATGGAATACCCGGCGGCTGGTAGGTCATTATCGCGCGCAAGTATATGCAGTGACAGAGGCCTATTTGTTCTGAAGGTGGCTTGTTCTGAATTTGATAGAAATCTACACAGCTTTGGCGAAGGCTACACGTCAATAAATATTGTGACAGGTATCACGATATTTATTGCTGTATCTTGGGCTGGATCACTGCACACACTCTAATTTTGGTGAAACGTTACAATTTTAAATAGGACTGTTCTGCAATTTATATATGTTACAGTAGATGATTATTATATTATCTAGTGACTGTGAGTCGCAAGGATAAAAATACGATTAGCAATACTTCGCTTTATAGAAAAAAAAACAAAAATAGCACTGATTTAAGCCCGATTTTTCAATTCTTAAGAAAGATATTATAATGACTTAAGATACTAATTTCCCTAGATAGCTAACTGAAGTATAAAATTATCTGGCTGTTTATCAAGCGAATAGATATTTTAAATTTTTCAATCGTCTTTTATCCAAAGAATAGCTAATCGTAGGTCTTTGTACTTATATCGCTAACTTCACACTGATCATCCACAAGCGAGATGCACTTATACAATCAGTGCAATGTTAGAATGAAACAATACAAAAGTTGATGTTTGACAAATTGACACTGACGTATAAGAAAAACAACCTCAGTTTTTTTTGTTGTCTAAAGTTGTGGTAAAAAGTTTGTGATTATAATAACACTCCAAAACTCCTTAAGAGGGGTTTGCTTTTTGCGTTTGGGGTAGATCGTAAACGTCCCTTTTTATGGTTTTCGTGATTATTATGCTGATTTCAAATTAAGTTATCTCTCTATTATTGAATGCACCATATTCATAATTATCACTTTAACTGTGTACTTACAGTAAATTTTTAAGTCTTATAATTAAAAAAAAAAATGTTTTGTTATTGAATTTAGCAAATAATTGGTGACTACCTAATTTAGACAACTCAATGTGTTTTTAAATAGTATTATGCACACAATAATAGAGCAAACTCACCACTGAGGAGGCACAACACCGCGCAAAAGGGGGTGGGGGGGGGGGGGGGTGTCGGGCAAGAAAATAAGAAAGGCGGACCCTGGTAACCCACACTCCAGTGTGGGTTCACATCCGGGATAGACCGCACGGATGATGATGACGACACAATAATAAAGCAAAAATTTAAGTTTGATTTAATTCAATGAAATAATAACGAAAATTTTAAATGAAAAATGCAATGTTTTCGATCCACTCCCAGCTAAGGCTCATAACAAAATGAATATAATCTTAAATTACACACCAAATAACCTTAAAATAAACTATACTCCTCAGTTAGCGGCTTTATTCAACAGATAACATCTATCTGACCACTGAAAAATTAAAAATCTTGAAACCTTAATCTACAGATAAATTTCATTATCTGAGGATTGAAAAATCGGCCCTAAAACAAATGAATGTCAGTAGTCTGTGGGTCAGAAACTACACTATTGAATGACATAAAAGTTTTAATAATGCATTCGCCTAGTCAATATCTAGTGAGCCCTAAAAAAATTTGTGAGAAATTGATTTGTTGTTTCCGTAATAACGAAAAACCTACAAAATGATACAAGTCGCAGCGCACTCGCGCCTGGTGCATTGTTCTCTCACAGAGGCGACTGGAAAACCTAGCCCTGAAGCATTTAATTGAATAAAATTTCTTAGCCTTTTTTCAATGCTTTTTTTTCCAAGTCAAATATTTGCGAAAACATTTCTTTCGGATGTAGAAAAGAGCTTGCCTATATAACATGCGCCAGACAACACACCTCTTGTAATGGTCTCGAAGTAGGGATTAATATCCCTGTGTTACGAGGTACCACACAAGGAACTAAGCCAGGGCCGTCTCCCAGAACACCCAGACCCGAGTCAATTCAGAAAAGATCGTTTCCTGAATTGACCCGACCGGGAATCGAACCCGGGACACTACGGAAATCGAGGCGAGAAACCGTGCTACAGGGCACTACGCCAACCGTGCCGTCAAGGATGACATTAATGGAACAACATTGGCTTACAACGTAAAGTACGTATACAGTTGAGAAATTCGCCAATTCTCTTGATTACCACCCACGGTAGCTTAGTTGAAAGAGAAGCCGCCCGGACCGCTCGAGCCATAGTAGAACAAAGATGTGAATTAATCTGGTTTCTATCTTCTGAAGGATTAAATTCATCGACTAGAAACATAACATTACCAGAAAACCAAAAGAAAAACATAAGAAAACCAGCGTCGTGGTGCTATGTCACTGCGGCATATGCTGAGTAGGCTATTTGACACTTTTTGTGATATGTTTTGTCTATGTTTGTAACGTGTGTATATTTTAAGTGTAAAAATAAATTTCTAAAATAAGACCTCGCTACCCACAATCTATTGTTGTAAATGTTACATAGCTTTTATCAGTTCACTTTTAATTTTGTGATTATAAATTCTAGAGGTATGATGTTGTGGTAATCAAAGAAGTTTTCAGAAATATCTGTGGTTAGGAGAGTTAGAAATTGATTTGTTTTACAATACAAATAATATGAGCTAAAGCTATTGTATTTATACCATAGCTATAAAAATCTCTTTTTTTATTACAATTTTGTTGTATTACTTAGTTTATATTTCGTAGTTTACTTGGTAAAAGATAAGTCAGTTTGTATAGATACGAATATGTTCTACTTTCGTATTGAATTCGTAGTACCGCAGCACCGTAGTAGTGATGGATTAATTAGCATTAGAAATCATAATTAGCAATAATTTAAGTACTCGGAATTGAAGTTGCGAATTTTCATGAATGCTAAAAATTCATGGTTAGCGCGCGGCATAAATCAATGAACCTTTAAATATGCCAGTTTAAAGATAAACTGCCAGTCCTAAGCCTGGAAAAAATATGAAGGGAAGTTCATTAGGATTTCGAGGCTATTATACTGAATCACTGAATAGTAACTTAATATAAATACTTAGAAAAAATAAATTTCGTACGTTTGCGTAAAAAAAATATATCATATTTCACGAAGCATTCACTCTTTAACAATTTAATATGATTAGCGTTTTTCATATTAGCATAGCAATAGCAACATGCTAAGACATGAAATTTCGCATGCCGATGAAATTAATAAAAATTATCATTAATTTCCATTACTAGCGCGTAGCACTCTAGAGTGCTACGCGCTACGGTGCCGCGGTACTACGAATTGTGCGAATGCTACATATTTAATTTTTTTTTGTATGGACGCCGCTGCTTGGCCTCGACGGCCTTAGCAGCTTCACCGGTCTGTAGGGTGAGCGCAGAAGGCTCTCAACCCTAAAATATGCGAATGCTACAACGATGTGATAACGCTATGGGAATACTACAGAGGACATAATATCGCTAGTGTTGTTACTATCGGCGTAAAAGGAACAATAAAATTTAACACACTGAAATATTTTAGCATCGATTCTTACGCATTTATAATATTAGTAGGAAATAAGATGCCCTATCGATTATAATTCTCCTTACTTATCTTCGCACCTACACATGGCCGAGTGGTTAATACAGAGTCGGCCCGAAATCCGGAGATCCCAGGTTCAACGCCCAGGCCGGGAAAAGGGTTTTATAGGATTTTTCAGAATATAGCCCGAGTTTGTGATCACTAACCCGCATTTGGCAGCGTAGTGATTAAGCCAATATTCATCAAATACCGCGATGACTTGATTTCAATGACGACGGCCTTTGCCCAGAAGTAGGACAGTATACCGGGTGATTATCAAAATACCTCCAGAAATGATACGGCAAACTCTGTAAGTGACTTAGAAACTATCTAAGTGAAAATATAATGTATTTAATTATCTTTCATTTCAAGGTCACCATACCATTCAGTCGCATAGTCAGTATTTTTTGTATGAAAACCTTAAGATTGAAGTCAATTGAGAAAAACCTTATTTTCACTTACACAGTTACTACGACACTTACTCAGTATGCGTTTTTGTAAGTCTTTTATTAATCACCCGGTATAGGATAATTACTTAATAAATAATCAACCGGTATAATCTTAAGACTTACCGGCAGGTGGAGGAGCAAAGCGTGGTGACCCACAGTCGCCACTCGCGGTTGCGCATAGCCTCATTTGATAAAGCCGTGAACGCAAATCTGAAACAAAAACTGAAATAGTTGACCATCCGCAAGCGCAGAGAGTTGAGAACGCTGTGCTCGCTTCTCAGTATTCTGCGTGATCCAAATTCTCCAGACTATCTCAGGTGTAAATTTCAGCTGAAGGGTGATACCACTTCTCGTAGACAGCGCTCATGCAATGTGCTGAGACTGGAGACTCCTGCTCATAGGACAAGCCACATCGATCACTCTTTTGTTCTCACAGCTGTCAGATTGTGCAATAAGTTGCCAGACACTATCAAAATGTCACCAAGTAAAGCCTTGTTCAAAACAGCAATCCGTGATTTTTTAAGAAATTCTTAGTAGTTTCCACTGTTCATCATCTATTTTATTTTATTCTTTTCCCTTATTAGTGAGTATGTATATGTATTTCTATGTATTATATTGATTAGGTTGTATCTGTCGTTTTTAAGAATTTATAGAATCTTTGTATTAATTTCCTATTCTAAATGAACATTTTGCACCGCCAAAAGCATTTCTGTCTCATCCTATGGTTGACTGGTAGAGAATGCTTTTAGCATTAAGTCCGCCTAATGTAAATTTTTGCATTGAAGATTAAATAAATAAATAAATCATCAAAATCAAGACGAATAATGTGTGCGTATTCCTGAAATGCTGACGATAGAGAGACACGGGACGTCAGTCGTGCACCTCACACGTAGTGATGTACAAACCTCGAGGCGTCGAGTTCTACTTGTGAAGCTTCGAGGCGGATTGGCCGGACTTAGTGAGCTCGGTATTTCATATTTATTAGAAGAGTTCGAGCCTTCAATCTTTCGAAGGCTCGAACTCTTCTAATAAATTCTCTTGGTCGAACCTATCAAAAGAGCTCGAGCCTTCAAAAGAACTCGAGTCTTAAAAGACCTCGAGTCTACTTAAACCTTTTCACTATAATCTTTTACACGATGATTAAATAGTAGATTATACACCAAGGGGATAAAGCACTGTTTTATGACACGGGCGCTACATTGAATCCTGAACGTAACGAAGGACTCCAAATTTAACTCCCGAGCGCAGCGAGGGTGTTATAAGTCAATTCCCGAGCAAAGCGAGGGAATTAAGATTGAGTCCTGAGTGCAGTGAGGGATTCAAGCGCCCAAGAAAAAAACAGTTTTATCCCGGTGGTGTATACTCTACTTTTCTCACTTTATGCGAGACAATAAAACACCAGGCTTAGTAGATAGTGTTTATTACAGCATATTAAAGAATCTTCTAAAGATAGTAGTACTACTAGCTACGGCTATAGCAACTTCTATCAGCTGGCGTGGCCTACTCGATTTGACAAACAAATGAAGTTCGTCTCAGTGCGAATCTAGTGGGCCACGGCCTCGGTTTTCGAAAATCGAGTTGGCCGCGCCCGCCGAGGACACATTCTGTTTAGTGAAATTAGACTTTATGGACATAGCAATAAGAATTATGAAAGTGAAAATCACATTATTGACCATTATTGACCGGCTAAAGCCAAGAGATATAATGTCTTGCTTTCGGTAAGGTTTACATGACATATACGAGTAATTCGGCATTGTCGAGCATGTGGTGTGAAAATGTCTTTTTCTGATCATTAAACCTCTATTTTTCAAAATACCCTTCTGGTCACATGTATTATATGCCAAAAGCATATATTTTATTGCCTGCATTGAAAAGGAAGACTCCAAACGGAAACTAACTTGAGCGCGACTCGCCACGTCTCGAGCGCTAAAAAAGGCTCGAGCCCTGCAAAAAGCCTCGAGATCGATCGAGCTCTCAAGAAGGCTCGAGTTCTGAAAAAGACTGCCGAGTCGTCGAGCTTCATACACACGAGGCGAGCCCTGTAAGCGACACCGAGCTCTAGATAAAATGACTCGAAAGCCTCGAGCCCGTTAAGTTCTGAGTAAGTAGTTCTTCTCCAAATTGTATAGATTTATTGTAGTCGGATATTGTGATGTACCGTGAACTACTAATACAATATACAAGGACAGTGCACAGTGATAACCAATACATACACGTTTTGATTATTTAATATTCCTACCTATAACGAACGTAAGTGAATAGAGAAATATGAGAGCCACATAAGAGGATAAAACTAAAGTAGTACCAACGCCATCTATCGGTGACTCTAGGGCACTTTCCTCACCTGTAGAACAGCCAGTCGTCGCTCGTGGAAGCGAGCGCGGCGAGCAAGGCGCCACAATGCTCGCGCGAGCTAAAGTACTTCCAACGCCATCTATCGGTGACTCTGGGGCACTTTCTCTCACCTGTAGAACAGCCAGTCGTCGCTCGTGGAAGCGAGCGCGGCGAGCAAGGCGCCACAATGCTCGCGCGAGCTAAAGTACTTCCAACGCTATCTATCGGTGACTCTGGGGCACTTTCTCTCACCTGTAGAACAGCCAGTCGTCGCTCGTGAAAGCGAGCGCGGCGAGCAAGGCGCCACAATGCTCGCGCGAGCTAAAGTACTTCCAACGCCATCTATCGGTGACTCTGGGGCACTTTCTCTCACCTGTAGAACAGCCAGTCGTCGCTCGTGAAAGCGAGCGCGGCGAGCAAGGCGCCACAATGCTCGCGCGAGCTAAAGTACTTCCAACGCCATCTATCGGTGACTCTGGGGCACTTTCTCTCACCTGTAGAACAGCCAGTCGTCGCTCGTGGAAGCGAGCGCCGCGAGCAGAGCGCGGTGGTTGTGAAGTGGTCTCGGGGCCGCGTACGAGGTTGTGAGCGCGACCCAGCACGCGCGCCAGGCGGACAGGCCGTGGGTTCGCACGCCGGCTATGAAGGCTGCCTGGGGAAAGACATAATAAACGGAAGGTAATAAACATGGCCCCATAGGCCCAGTCGCAATGTCGTGGTTATTAGCCCTCTACACTGCTACTGCTGCTTTCAAATTCTACTCAATGGCAGCAAGAGTCAATGGTGAGTTCCGAAAAATGGTCTCCCCCAAGGAAGTATTCTTACTCCAGTATTGTTCAACGTCTTTACTAACGACCAGTTTATACTCGGAAATATCAAACACTTCCTTTATGCAAACGACCCTGCCCTAGCTGCTTCTGCTCGCTAATCCGTATAGTTCAAACATGTTTGCCGTTGACACGAGAAGAAGAAAAAGATCAGGGTCAGTCTCTGACCATCAGGGTCAGTTTGTATGGGTTTCGGTACAGAGCGCCGCCATACAAAGGAAACTGAAAAAAAATGCATACAAATTTCTGTCGTCAACTTTCGTAGTTTATGTGACGGAAACTCATGGTAGACGTTTTAAACTTTGACAACTGAATAATTTAATAGGATTGAGTTTTAAAATGTCACTATGTATGTACAAAACCGACATGGGCGACACGATTGGCGTAGTGCGCTGTAGCACGGTTTCTCGCCTAGATTTCCGTAGTGTTCCGGGTTCGATTCCTGGTCGGGTCAATTCAGGAAATGATCATTTCTGAATTGACTTTGGTATGGGTGTGCTGGATACGCCCCTGGCTCAATACCTTCTCTGGTACCTCGTAAATCGTAATACAGGGATATTAATCCCAACTTCGAGACCATGACAAGTGGTGTGTTGTGTGGCGCATATTTATATTTATTTATTTACCTCTTGATAGATATCCGGTATAGTCTGGTTTTCCTTGAACCAGGCGTCGAAGAGCTTGACGGCTTGCTTCGTCACGTCCGAGTTCTCCCACTCCACGCCAGCCGTCAGCAGGGCTCCGCTTAGCCATCTAATGAAGAAAGTTGATGTTTTATGCAAAGCTAAATCAGACTTTATGTTCCAAAGGTTATGCCTATATCCGGGTATGCGGCATATTACCTTGCAGGACTGTGTCACTCCACGGTTTAGGTACGCTCGGCCGCCACGCCCCTCCGTGGGGCGCATGACAGTAGGTTGCCGATCGGCTCGCACACTCGCCGCTGAGCGCGTTACTGAATGTTTTGTTTGTGTGTGGTATGTTACAACTATACATTTTAATTACTAAAAGAACTACTAGTACTTCTAGTACTAGACGATATTATATTCATTATACCTAAGTAATACTTTTTAACTCACTGAGTTGCGACCCTGCACTCGGACAGCTAAATTGGTTCCGTTCAGCGGAATAATAAAAAAAACAGTAAACTACCTATTCTGTGCCGCTACTCACTTACTCGATGCGCTATGTTGGTGACCTAAGGGCCTTTATACAATGGGGCCTTTTGCAGCGATACAAACGCGCGTTTGACTGTCGCGCAACTGCATCGCGATTTTATCGCTGCTTTTTCTGTGTAAAGGCAAAGTAAAGTGTGTGTAAAGGTCGATCGACGTCGGTCAAGGTCTTGCGACTGTATTGATACTGGATCGCGTTCGTATACCTGCAAAAAGTCGCAATGTGTACAAGGGCTCTAAGGTGGTTTCCCTCAATTCTGAGGATCGTGACTCTTTCTGATTTTGTCTATCAGCTGCTTCCATCGGTTGCGTTCCGTTGCTTGCTGTAGGGCAACACTGACCGGGATCGCCAGTTGCTGCGACATCTAGTCTGCCCATCGCTTGGGACTTCGACCCCTAGGTTTTACCTTCAACTTTTCCCGTCACTATCAGGCGCTCCAAACTGTCGTTAACAGAATTAACAAACAGATAACTAGAAGCAATATCATGTATGATCAAAGCAACTTCACCTTTCCACTCCCGTACCACGCGTGCTGGACTACGGCGTCACCCACACACAATTCAACATTTGTTGGCCCGAACTAAAAGGTTCGGTGACTCGTTTCTTTGTCGTACCATCCAGACGTGGAACGCTCTTCCAGCACATGTGTTTCCTTCCTCGTATAGTCCCGGGTTCTTTAAGCGGGGCGTGAAAAGGCATTTCTGCAGGCCTTCAAGGTGAGGATGGCTAGCCCAGTGATTCGTTTGAAAGACTGGGCTTGTCCACCTCATATCTGGACCTCACGACCGCTTTCCATCAGGTGGAGTGAGGTGACGGGCAATATGAAAAAAAAACTTACATTTGATCCTCATTGACCGCAGCAGTAGCGTTCCCGGCCAGCATGATCTGGTCGCTCCTCGGATGCAGGCGGTCCAGCGTGCGCTGCAGGCGCGGCCCGGACGCGGCCAGCCGGAGCAGTTCCCGCCACCAGGACATGTGCTTGAGGACGACGCGCCAGGGGGCCCAGTGCTTCTCGTCGCTGAGGCGGCCTGAAGACGACTTGAGCTTAAATTATCTACTTAACGAGTGATAATTTAAAGTCGGCAGATGACGTAGACTGGTAGTACATTTTTTTTTTTGAAGTTTTCATACAAAGTCAGTCAGGCACTTGTATTTTTCCGAAAGATAGAGAAATAGAAAAAATCTAATTTCGGACCATATGAGCGTTTTTGCGTTTGGGGTAGATTGTAAACGTCGCATTTTTCAAAGGTTTTCGTGATTATTCAAATGAAGTATTTATAAATTATCACTTTATTATTAATCATAAATCAGAAATTTGTTTATTATTAAATTATTAATTAATTAATCAAATTATTTGCTCTTCTTGTTGTACAAAGACGAATATGTAGTTTCAAACAAAGGGTTCTTGTTTGAAACTACATATTCGTCTTTAAGATCTTAAGGGCACTACAAATATAATAAATTATACATTTTGTTTTCAAATTTTAATTTATTTTAAGTTAATTTTATTTTACGTTAAAATTAAATAATTTTTTTTTAATCCTGCCACTTTTTAATTTTCTATCTAATTTGTCCTATCAAAGAACTCCTGCAAGGAGTAAAAACATTTCTGAGCCAGATTAGTAAGTTCTTTTTTGAATACGTTGGCTTCCTGTACATTTTTTAAAGATTCCGGAAGGGAATTAAATATTTTATTCGACATTGAATATGGACCAGAGTTTACTATTTGCAATTTTAAAATATGTTTTGGCTAGTTGTTTTCTCGACCTTAAGTTTTCAGGACGGGAATGTTGTGGAAACCAGTGTAGGTACATTTTTTTACTAAAATGCAAGTTTTTAATATGTACGTACAATGAAATTATAGTCAAGATGTGGTACTTGACAAAATAGCCTCTACAGCTCGACCTTGAATCTATATTTGCCAGTATTCTTATATATTTTTTTGTATAACTGATTTGCTTTTGGGATCGTTTTAAAACAGAGAATATATTTCCAGACTGGTTTGATTTAATGAAATGGTGGTCATTTTTGTAGTATTTAGTTATTTATTTTTATTCTTCTTTAAGACCATTCTGCTCTAGCGGTCGTTGGTGTTAGTTCCTTCCGGCGGTATAGGGTTTTGTTCTGACTTTAGTTCATTTAAAAATTCCCTCATAGCTTGTTGAGTTGGACTATAATGCCCATTGTGAGAGACTGACGGACTCGACTGTACGGTAAAGTTAATAAATACCTGTTCAAACCTGAGCGGTATTCGCTGCCGCTGTGGGTAGCGGTACAATACCCGGTTCGCTTAGGTATTTAGTATCGAGTTCCGCGGCAAAATGTACCTACCGCTACCCATAGCAGCAGCAAATAGCGCTCAGGTCTGAACAGGCCGTAAGATTTAAGGATATATTGGGTAGTTCTAGACTAAGGGTGGCCGACCTTTTCGACAGCAAGGCCAAAATTCGAAAATAGAATTTCGCACCGGGCCGCAGTACCTAATTTTAAGTAGCTAACCAACGCACAAAAAACATGAAAATGAAACAAATTTTAAGTTAGGAAAAAATAAGGGTATTTTTTTAGTTTTTCTTTATTTTATTAAACCGTTAACTAAACCAATTTTGTATATTAATGAGATATAGAACTAAGCTCATCAATGTTAATCTCAAGTTCTCAACTGAAGTCGTTGCAACACGTAAACAGTTATCTAGATGCACGTTAAAATCAGTGTGAGAACACTGATTTGGGATATAATATGTTCATACTAAAACGTTATTTAACACGTGTAAGTGTTTCCAAATAAAAAGTCATGAACAGAGCATGTTTATAAAACGCAGATATTTCTTCTTATCAAAATAGTTTAAAAAACTCTTCTAAGCCAATTTGATAGGCCACAAGGTGGTAACCGGCGGGTTGCGGGTTGGCCACCCTTGTTCTAGACAGAAGTTCAGAACAACTCTCAAGTTTAAGTAGCACCTAACGCAATACTCACTGGCGGCCGCAATGGCCCTGCTGGCGGGCAGGCGGCCGGCGCGACTCAGCACGAAGGCGTCGTCTAGGATCAGCGCGCGTTCGGCCGGCGCGCCGCTCTCGTACAGCGCTGCGGCGCGCGCTGCTGCTTCTTCCGCTGACTAAAAAGGGTGAGATACTCAAACTCAAATAGACTTTCACAGTAGTACTTTTGAATCGTCAAATTTAAAGCGAGATTGACAAAATAATAGACATAAACGCTATAATAATATAGATATATAAATACACAGTATACAGACATTTCCAATTTTGAAAATGAGAAAAATAATCAAAAGAATGGAGACGTGGAGAGCGTCGTGGCCTAGTGGATCAGCACCCGAACTCAGAGCGTGGATCGTGTGGCCAGAACCAAAATCTTTGTGTTCAAATATCCGACTTACTCTCCAGTGATGGAAAACATCGATAAAAAACCAAATCAACCCGGATAACGGCGGAAGGCTCACCGTCTACTTATAAATATTATTAGCCTATAATCTTTCCCACTGTTGGTTATAGGCCTCCATCGTTATAAATATGCGCCAGACAACACACCACTTGTCATGGTCTCGAAGTTAGGAGAAATATCTGTGTTACGAGGTACTAGACAAGACATTAAGCCAGAGGTTCACCCAGACCCAAGCCAATTCGGAAAGAACATTTCTCGAATTGACTTGACCGGGAATCGAACCCCGGACACTACGTTAGTCAAGGCAAGAAACCGTGCTACAACACACTACGCCAATCGTGTCGTCTAAATTGTCATTGAAATGTCTCATTGAAACAAAGTCATCGCTACTATTGATGAGTATCGGCTTAATCCCCACGCTTGCCGAATGCGGGTTGGTGATATGTGGCTGTGTCCGAAGACATGTTTACTTTGCCCGACCTGAATTGCAAACAGGACCTTTGGATTTCCGGCCAAGCTGTGTTACCAATCGGCCACGGAGGCGTACTCATTTATAATTTAGGCGTTAGAATTTAGAAGAACAGAAAAATTAAAGGTTTTAAATAATTTAACTATAGCTTTTGACTGTATTTTAACTATAGCTTTTGACTGTATTGTTCTTCGCTTAATTTATAAAAAATAATAAAAAATAAGTACTTAAACAAATGAAGCAAGATGATCTCTTGAATACACAAAATAAATGGGTAAAATTAACATTATGATCAGTAAAAGGACTTAAGAGAAGCAATTTTTGAAGGGAGCAACCAGTTGTAAACTATCTTTTTAAAATCCAACATACAGTCGAATTAAAGCCTTAAATCTGGCCACCGCGTGAATAATATGCGTATTACATAAAAAAATTTCACTCTTCTTATAAAATTCCCCTATTCATACTTGTCTTCAATTTCTCTGTTCGATCGTGTGGTTGACTGGTAGAGAATACCTTTTGGCATTAAGTCCGCCTTGTGTACTTTATTTCTTATGCAATGAAGAATAAAGAAATAAACACCGTTTTTATATGCAGATAAAAACTCACCTCTCCAGCATTCCTGTTTTGAGGTGCGACACGGTAGAGTCCCCTAGCACCAACGTTGTATCGAACCCACTTGTGTTTTCCTAATTCTGGTATCACCACTGGAAATTATAAAACACGTTTTAAATCACACAAAATATGTCATATTTTTTAATTGTTTGTTTGCTTGGTTTCGTAACTTACTTTCAGTATCGTTCATCCAGATTAGATGAACTGTATTTTCAGTCCAGCGTGACGTCTTTGCTGGCCTTGTGTCATTCACCACATCGTACCTAAAAGATATGACGAAGGTTTTTTAATAGAATTCTTGTCTAAAAATATAACAAAAGAAAATCCATGGATAAAAACAAAATAAAATGAATAAATATCTCATCTGACCCCAAACTAAGCAGAGCTTGTACTGGTAAAAAACATACTTAAATATTTCTAAATACACACTTATATAGATAAAAACACCCAGACATACAACAAACACAAATATGTTTGTCATGGGTGGGGAACAATCGAACCCACGACCTCTGGCGCTAAAGGAAGGATCGCTGCCAGTGCGCCAACAGGCCAGTCGAGTTTAGAAGCCCTGTGAGCATTGTGCTACCGCTATAGTTGTAAAAAACCCGTTAGCTACCGTTACTTAACCAAATTTATGGTTAACTACCTATAAAATGCGGTTATTAACGGTTAATTATCCGACTGCGACCGAGAAAAAGAGTACAGTTATTCAAGGTAAATAATGGGCATCGACTAACTTCGTGTTCCCGAAGATGACCGACCGAAACTAGGCAAGTGGATGACAGCGTATATAGAAAAAGTTGAAAATCGTACCCACGACCTTAGGCCCTAAAGGCAGGATCGCTGCTATTGCACCAGCATTTTCCATCCATCATTATGTGAAACATGCCATAAGCACTCACCAAGTCCCATTAGCCAAACTCTCAGTGGTATTCTTCCAAGTCTTCGTCACATTGTCCAAGTCCTCATCGTCAACCGGCCCCACCACGAAGGTGAGCGGGATGACCCACTTGTGCGCGGGCGGCGCGCGCGTGGCGGCCGGGCGGCGCGTGGGGGGCGGGAGGGGGGTGCTGGTCACGTTCACGTCTTCTTCTGTTGAGTCGGTGAGGTTTTCTGGGGAAGATGGCTGGTAGTATACATTACTAATATTATAAATGCATAAGTTTGTATTTACTTAACCATATGGCAAAATTTAGTACAGACAACACTTATAATCTTAATCTTATCTAGTCTCTCAGCAATGCACAGAACACATGCAGTCAGGTATGTATAATAATAATAATAAATAATAAATATCCCTGGACATTATTCCACACAGCGCCATCTAGCCCCAAAGTAAGCTAATTAAAGCTTGTGTTATGGGATACTAGACAACGGATAAACATACTTAAATACATTTTCTTTTGTAAACACATACTTATTATACATAGGAGACACCCAGACCAGTACAAACAGACATGTTCATGCACACAAATGTTTGTACTGTGCGGGGATCGAACCCGCGACCTCTGGTGTAGTAGCCAACTTCTTAACCATTACACCAAGTCGGTCGTCAAATGTATGTATGTGTGTTAACTCTTTCACGCAAAAACTACTGAACGGATTTAGATTAAATTTCACTATAACACAGTTTATACATTAGAGTAACACATAGGCTTTAATTTATAAAGATTTTATGTAATTTTACCATAATATCCAACGATAAGAATCGTAAGTCTGACAAATTCATGCTCTCTGAGAGCCATCTTGTTTATGATAATGAAGTTCACGCGAGTGAAACTGCGGGCAAAAAGCTAGTAAAAAACGATTCCATTCCATCCAACCCAATTTTTTCCGGACGGAATTTTATTGTTCAATATTCCGAAACCCATATTATTGATCTTTGTGACTTCATTACATTACAGAACTGCCTCCCTGACATGACGAACATTCGCCTGTAAAGTACATTTCAGATTTGATTTTGAGCATTACATTACATACTGCCTTACAAAACTTCAGGGAAGTTGTACCAACATATTTAACATTGTTCATCAAGTTGCGCACAGAAATGTTCGGTGCTTTTCCCTCACCAACTTAGTGCTCGAATTTGTACCATTACAGATTGCGCAGCACTGTAATGTTCGGTTCGCCTCCCTCACTGTTGTAATGCTCGACACTGTAATGTTACATTTCAGGAAAATGCTTAAGGTGAGGGAGCACCCTAACAACATATCTTTTGTTGTGTAAAAACTTTGATTTGAGCGAATGTATTATTGCACTGATATATACGAGCGCGTTGATGTCTTTTTCTACACACAACAATATTTTTGAACTATACTAATAATAATATTATAAAGAGAAATAATATTTTGTATTGAATAGGCTCCGAAACTACTGATCTGATCGTGAAAATTATTTCACTAACAGAAAGCTAAACTATTCAGGAGTGATATAGGTTATATTTTATGATGATTGAACAAAAGATTCAGTGAAAAATAATAGTAAGTATACGAGTATGTTAATCGAGTCGGAGAGAAGCGGGCGAGATTTGTTAATGGACAACAGCTGTCAAACATTTGACAGAATGAAGTCTGTAAGGGCAGCTCGTAGTGAATAAGAGAAAAACATACATAATCAAATTCTTCTAACCCTTCACTTCAATGCCTTTTCGCCTAATAAATCACAAAACTTGGGCAATTTTTCGCAAAAGTAGAGAAATTTATAACTTTTTTATTACGGTTATTGTGGTGTTTAATGGATATTCTTGTTCATTATGTGTCAACAAAATTATAAGTCTGACGTTTTGGTCTTTTATTCTAGCAACTATGGTAAGCTCTAAGAGACTTTTCCGTAAATCAAGGTGGCTAAATTATTTAGTTAGAAAAGAAAAATATTTTATTTACAAATTCCTTTTGAGAGCGTCGTGGCCTAGTGGTTAAGCACTCCAACTCGGATCTGGCCAGAACCACAATCTTCGTGTTCATTGTTTAATTTCCGACTAACTCCGGTGATGGAAAACATCGATAAAAAACCAAACCAACCCGGATAGCGTCGGAAGGCACCAACTACCACGTTGGGTTCTAATATCATTTTTATACCATTGGTGAAAAGTGAGCTATCATGTTCTGTTCACCATGACGGCAACAGTCACTTGCCTCTGACTACCCCGTTTGGGATAAAGTCATGATGGTATGTTATGTTATGTTACCTTTTGTCTCAATACGTAAAGGTTGGACTATGTTGTTCAATAGAACAGTCAAATTTTTTGTCCAAAGGTTGTAAATTATGCGCTTGAAATGTCGGATCATGCGCTCAAAATGGTAGCCGGCTCTCAGTATTTATTTTAAAAGTTTTACTTCGATGACTTCTGGTTTGAGATCTTTATTTGTTTCCCACAAGAATTACAATAAATTTACTCGTGTGAGAAAAATATATAAATTATAATAACTTAATGTAGGAGAGCGTACAATATTACCTTACTACTAATTTAGATACTGGCGAGTTAAAAAAAAAAGGATTTTACTTTTCTTTTATTTTCTTTTACCCTCTTGGGTAGTAACGTTAAAAAATCGAAAGAACACACGTATAAGTTCGAACACGTAATTGGCCACCCACCACCGAATCCAGTAAAAGAACTTCGCGTAAAAACGCAAGGTTAGTTGCGCGCGACTGGAAGTGGCCTTACCAACTACGCTCAGGTAATGACTTAGATAATGACTTATATAATTAAGTTAAGAGACATACGGCACTATTAATAACAAAATACCAAATCGCATTAAGGAACTCCCATTTAATAGTTTTGAAACATCTTTGCGTAGGTGGTTGTTGGACATGACATTTTACTCACTCGATGATTTTTTGAAATATAAAGAATTGTAAAAGTTTAATGATACATGATTTTTATGTTTAGCCAATAATTCAGAAAATAATGTTTAATTTTTCATAGATTAATAAATGAATACTATTTAAATAATAAATGCTATCGATTTAGTTATCAGATGCATATCTGAGCACTGATTAAGTTACTGTAAATTATTTTTCTTAAATTATTATTATTTGCATGCTATACAATTGAAGTTAGGTAGGCTAATGCACTTCTTATCATTTATATCACATTTTTCATGTACTGTACCCTACTTAATGGCAAATGAATATTTGCATTTGTATTTGTATACATGATACTGAAGTAAGTGAAAAATCGTATTATTGAGTATGTTTTTTTAAATATCGTAATATTTAAGTAAATCGTTTTTTAGGAGCTTTTTTAAAATAGTCATTGATTTGGCTTCCTTAATATTTTTGGGGAGTTTGTTATACAGGCTTGCACCTTCATATATAATGTTCTTTTTTCCATACTTAATTCTAGGGCGACGTAAGCATAAGTCATTTCCACGCGTCAAATTTTAGTATGTACGATTTTCTTTTGTGTAAAAGTTATTTGACTATGAATTTCTTTTTTGAAAATTGTACGATCCGGTATACAGGTATAGTAGGTATATGTCTGTTTAATAGTCATAAGTTTTGTTTCCTTGTAAATTGACTGATTCTAAAAGATTGTAATGAAACATCGCTTTTATCAGCTTGTTTTGGGCAATCTGCATAGTTTCTATGTTACTTTTAACCGCCGTCCCCCAGACTTCCACCAAGTAGTCAATGTGGGGTTTGATTAAAGAGTTATAGACATAGACCCGCACTTTTTGTGGCAAATTACGGGCAATGCTTCGGCATGCCAGTAAGACGTGCCAGTTGCGTTTTAATTTTTTTCGATGTGGGGTTTCCAATTTAACTGATTATCAAGGGTTAGGCCCAGATGTTTTTCAAAAACTTTTTTTCTAAGATTTGCTCATAATTTTAAAATGTTGATAATTTTGTATTTTCTTATTTTTAGCCGAAAAGATTACATAGTTCGTTTTTTTGCGTTAATCGTAAGAAGATTGTGGCGAAACCATTCATTCAAGAGGTCTAAGTCCTTCTGTGCATCTGCAATCATCTGCGTCGATACAGTGCCCATAATAAAATAAACTAGTGTCATCCGCTTAAAGAGAGATATCACCGATAATTCCTTGAATACTATTTACATAGATTAAAAACAATAGAGGTCCCAGGATCGATCCTTGAGGGATCTCACAAGTGGTGGGCATAATATTACTTTGGTATTGACCAATTTGTACCATTTGACAGCGATTGGTCAAATAGGACTCCAATATTTTGTAGGCATTTTGCGTAACGCCAATACTGCGTAATTAATTCAAGGAGCGATGACTCACTGTGTCATAAGCTTTCCTCAAATCTATGAAATTTCCAAGAGCTACCTTTTTCTGATCAATATTAATTTTAATTTGTACAACTAAATCTATTGTGGCGGAGAGGGTATTGGATTTAGGTCTAAAACTGTATTGATTTTTATATATGAAGTTAATGGAGGATAGGTAATTATTGAGTCGATTGAAAATTACTCGTTCAAAGACTTTTGATACTATTGGTAGTACAGAGATGGGACGATAGTTTCCTGGATCACTTTTGCACCCAGATTTGTGTATTGGTGACACTTTTGCAGCTTTGACTTGATTTTGTTAATATGATTTAGGGTTATTTAATTTTATTATTGTTTTGTTACGATTCAATTTCATTCGTAGGCAAGTCTGTTTAGATTCGTTTAATTTAACAATCATAAGCTGATTCATTTTACCAGTTCCATTCATACGTTCTTGGCGTTTAAAACTGTAACAAAAAAAGTTTATTGAGTTTCATTGAACAAGATCCTCACCTGGTTCATAAAACAGCGCGTCCAGGTCTGCTCTCAAGTCGAGGGTCAAAAGGTTGTCCACCAACGGCGGCTCCAGTTCCGGCGGGTCGGCTGTCATTAGGAAACTGAAACAAAATTGGGTAGGTTTAATTAGAGTGCAAACACATACGAGGAAAAGCTTTTAAGTTATTTATACCGTTAAAATTATAAACTAAGCTCGTATAACTCCTAAAGATACTGACACACTACTATCGGTTCGGAATATCCGCGTTTTGATGCGCGAAATGTAACGCGCGTGTGAGCGCATTTGCCAAAGCGACCGTTTACGAGCGACAAAACCACTCTTACACAACTGGTTTGTTGAAATGGGATCTTATCTCTCTTACTTTTCATTCACACAGCTGGTAAATGTGTTGGCCACGAGTAGGGGGGCCTGGTGATCTGTAGGATAGGTTTCTATTTTGAAACCTATTTCAGGCACCAGTCCCTCACAAAATATAGGCTATATTGATTGTCTAGACCTAAGATTAGCCTTAAATACCTATGATTGTGAAGGGATAATAAATATATTTGAATTTAATTGAAACAAAAAATTGTTAACACTTTAAAAAAAATGTTTTAACCCGATTTCCTCGTTACCGTCAAAATGACCGGACACTATATTATTATAGACGTATTTATCGGTGAAATTGTGACCTTTAATTGCCCTTGACCTATAAGACAATTGCTGCCATCATGTTTATGATTAAAAAAAATATTTAAGAGTGACCATCCTGAGGTCAGGTTGTCTACTCAATTTTTCATGAGCCAAACATTGCTGCTCATTTGCTGCCATGTAACTTTTAAAAGCTCGATCCCGTAGCTAACATATACATAAAATTAAATATAACCTAAACTCTATTACATAGCATTACATAGTACACTTTGTGGTAAAAGTACAATAAACATTAATTCTGTAAAGATTTATGCCGAAATTATTAAAATCTACTTACATAGCAGCTGTCACACTTAATTGTTCACATTTTAAGTAAAGTAACTTCAGAATTTATGCGGCTTTTGCTTAAATAAATTATTTTGTCTTCCATCAAACTATACTGTCGATGTAAAAACCTAAAAGAAGCAGGGGTTTTTATCCGAATACGTTTTTACTGTCACTATAACTCTACCAAATCTAAAATGTTACATTATCCATTCTTAATTACGTTGTGGCGGAAGGGGTTTTCAATTTTGGCAGGTTATACTCGTACTCAGGTATGTCATAGTCATGGCAACGTCTAATGCAAATTGTCATTAAGTTTAGCACCCCTGTTTCTTATTTCTCATGTTATAATGAATGGAGTATGATACTGTACTCACCGCTCCTGGTGTATGAGCACGTCGTCTCCAGTCACAACTGCGCACAGCAGCGGGTAGCCAGGCTTCTCGCACCAGCCGTCCCACGCGTGCGCGTGCGCAACGCTCGCGTTCTGGCTGTCGTGTTGCAGCGCTCGCCAGAGGTCTCTGCGAATGTTGCATTTGGTCATTAATCTATATTCGATATTGATAATCTAAAGAAATAGCTGTCCGCCCGCGGCTTCGCCTGCAGTAACTTAATTCTCATGAAATACAGGATTTTTGCCGACATACGATACTTGATTCGCACAATCCAGTCTAAGTTAACACTTACGGCCTTAAAAGAACCCCCACGCAAAATTTTAAACTCCTAGCATTTGTATTTTCTGAGCTTTCGGGATGAGTGACCTTTCGGTTTTTTAAATAATGTATTTAGATAGCAGTCATTCTCAGCAGGCCTGGTGATTTCCGTCCATACAAATATCTCATCAGACTAGGCCTAGCAATTGTCTTTTAAGAATTGTTATTATAAAATAACAATTCTTAAAAGAAAATTGCAGAGTAGTATACTACTCTGTCAAGAAAGTACCGGGAAAAGATCAATAATGCACAAATTGTTTTTCATCAATTTATTTCATCCAAATTTATTTTATCACCTTCAAAGTATGCTCCTTCAGAAACGATACACTTACGCCAACGAATAATCCAATCATAAAACATTTTTTAAACGCTGTTTCCGGAATTGAGTTCAGTTCTCGCCGCGAATTCTCCTCTAAGTCTTCTACCGATTGAAAACGGGTGTCACGAAGTGGTAATTTGAGTTTAGGAAAAAGAAAGAAGTCGGCTGGAGCCATATCTGGTGAATATGGTGGTTGTTCGATGGTATTTGTTGAGTGTTTGGTCAAAAATTCGTTCACAATGATGGCCTTGTGCGAAGGCGCATTGTCGTGGTGCAAAATCCAAGAATTTTCTTTTCTTGGGACTAGCCGAATGGTAACATGTTTCATTCCCAAATGATTGGTTAAAATGGTACGGATCGACTCGTGAGATACAGAAAATTCGGCGACTTTCTCTCTGAAAGTTCAATGACGATTTTCAGTCACTATTTCCTTCACTTTTGCGGTGTTAACTTCAGTTGCAGACGTTGATGGCCTACCAGAGCGAGGCAATTCTTCCATCACATCTCGACCGCTTTTGAACGCTTTGTACCACTCGTAAGCACGTGTTTTTGATAAAGTCGATCCACCGTAAGCCTTCTGTATCATTTTCAGTGACTCCGAACACGAAATTCCATTGGCGATGCAAAATTAAAGACAAACTCTTTGTTCGATGTTTTGTCCATCAAGAAATGCGTACTAAACACTAGATAATATGATATAACTAAAAACAGCACTGTATTTTATAAATAACAGTTGCAACTCAAATTCCGCGCCAAAATGGAAAACAGTTGTGCCAATCTAACAAAAACAAAGAAAAACAAAATCTTGAATTTGGAACCATAAACAAATCATATATTCCCGAAACTTTTTTGACTGAATGTATCTACCCATCATTTGTTAAAAAAAAACATTTACAATTATTTTTTCTAAGTTGTTCTTCTAATTACCGTTCGCTGTCCAGAACCCAGAATCAAACTTTGTACATTTAACATTTTCAAAGTAAGCTACGACTGGTGAATTTCAGTCTATACAATTTGGAAGTTGATTAATACATTTTATTATTCACGGAAAATAATCTGTTTAAAAAGTGTATTTTCTTAGTTAGAAAAATATGTTTGTCCTCTTATTGTAAATAATTTCCGTCACTAGCTAAAAAGTAGCGTATATCTAACTACCAGAGTAAGCAACTCCCATCCTTACGCAGAAATCCGTTGTTGATCTCATGCTTGAAACAATATATCGTATTCCTTAATATTTAATTTTTATCTCATAAATACCGTCATGTTCTTAATTTCCGTCACCCAATTTCGTCATGCTAAACGTGACGGAAATTATAAAACACCCAATAACATTGTTATTTAAATTTTTCCAAATGATGTATTTCTGTTGCCGCTATAACAAAAATAAAAAAAACAGAATAAAATGAATATTTAAGAAGGGCTCCCATACAACAACCTTAAAAGATACGTCGTAAAAGGATTTAAGTGCTACCTATTATTAGGCGTATGAGTTTCTAATAAATAGACTTCTAAAATTGTTAATTTAGATATAAGACGTTTTGCACTCTAAAATTGAAAACCTAGACCTAGATTTAATTTTAGATACCAAGGAGGTTTGTTTTTTATTTTGTATCCTGAACAATCACTTGTAAGGTTTATTTTATATTATAGAGTATTTATTTTCTGTTTGTGTCTTATATGACAGTAAAGTATTTTTTTTCACAGACTTTAAAAAAGGGGGGGTTCTCAATTCGACTGTACAAAAACATACAGTCGAATTGAGAACCTCCCCTTTTCATGTTTGTTACCTCAGAACTTTCGACTGGGTGAACTGATTATGATAATTCTTTTTTATTTGAAACCTGGTACTTCCCGTGTGGTCCTATATTAATTTGGTTCAGTTCTGAGAGTGGCATCTATGAGAAAACCATATCTAAATTTGAAAAAAATATATGCGCGACAAATCGACAAATAACTCAATAACCGATTTCAATGATTTTTTTTATTAGAAAGGATATACTTTGAGGTTAGTTTGATGAGAGTTTGGTTAGGTTTTGATAATGGGATCTACGACAAAGTAACGAAACTCTTCAATTCTTAGGAGTAAATAAACGATACTTTGCCGATGTATAAAATAAAATTAACAAGAATCAGATTCACTAAAAATCAAGCAATAATCAAAAATGTAATATACATATATTTATATTTGATCATTCGTACCTGGCATCAGCGCTGGCGGCCCGGTGGTACTTCAGAAGCCGCGAGAGTGCAGCGCGCCCCGCGGCTTCGCCCGCCGCTTCTATGGCCATGCTCACTATTGCTGCGCCCTGGATTGGAACATGGGATCAAAACGAATAATACAGAAACATTTCAAACAAATGCTATTATTCGTGTGCCATTTTTTGTTTCACTTTTAATCACTAGGGTGCTGTACCAAAATCCCATACAAATAGGTCATCGCAGTTTACGCGGACGCTAGCGACTGTCATTGTTGTAATCTCATGGTAGACATACTGGTAACATTTTCGATTTTTTATTTTATTTTTTTATACTACGTCGGTGACAATCAAGCACGCGGACCGCCTGATGGTAAGCGGTTATCGCGGCCTATGGACGCGTGCAACACCAGGGGTATCACTCGCGCGTTGTCGACCCTGTAAAAACCTTTTCAAACCTCTCTTGAAGAACTCCATACTATCTCCATATACTCGATATTTTTTGAGAATGTAAATTTAGACGATAACGCCTCCGTGGCCGAGTCGTAATAGAGCTCGGCTTGAAATCTGGACGTCCTGGGGCTGTATTACCATCTCTTATAGCCAGTCAAGTAAATTTTCTAAAATGAGCGTAGCGAGCGATTTCCTAATATGATCTTTCATTCATTGACGACCGACTTGGTGTAATGGTTAAGAAGTTGGCTACTACACCAGAGGTCGCGGGTTCGATCCCCGCACAGTACAAACATTTGTGTGCATGAACATGTCTGTTTGTACTGGTCTGGGTGTCTCCTATGTATAATAAGTATGTATTTACAAAAGAAAATGTATTTAAGTATGTTTATCCGTTGTCTAGTATCCCATAACACAAGCTTTAATTAGCTTACTTTGGGGCTAGATGGCGCTGTGTGGAATAATGTCCAGGGATATTTATTTATTTATATTTATTTCATTTTCAGCCAGTCAGTGGTTACCTGTCAATAATGCATCATCTAGACCAGATATTTACTGACGAAATTACTCGCTACCCTTAGTTTAGGAAATTCACTAGACTGGCTATAAGAGATGGTAATACGGCCCCCCTGGGTTCAAATCCAAAGCGTATTTTTTTCTTTTTTTCGAAATACCTATGGCGCGGGTTTGGGATCGCCAACTCACATTTGGCAAGCGTGGTTATAAGGCAATCAACCATCAATTGCAGTGAAGACTTGATTGCAATCATGAGAGGATTCGCCCAGCAGTGGGACAGTGGGTAAGTTAATGTACTATAGACGATACCATTTGCCATATATGGCATGTATTGATCTCACAGAGGATCAGGATTTTACCATAACAACAACAGTTCACTGTGATAAAGTCGAGTATAGAATATTATGTGGATAACTGAGATAAGCATACCTTATGTAGTGATAGTTCGTCCGAAGCCGATTCAATGTCAGCCCGCTCGAGTCTGGGCGATGCGACAGCGCGCACTGTGCTACTCGAGTCCAATCTGTAACAATTACAAATAAGCATGGTCCAGGCAGGGTGTTAAGAGGTACCAGACAGGGAATTAAGCCAGGGGCGTGCCCCAGCATATTCAGACCCGAGCAAATTTAGAAAAGATCGTTTCCTGAATTGACTGGACCGGCAATCGAATCCGGGACACTACTACTAATACTAAGTTAAGGCGAGAAACCGTATTACAGCGCACTACGCCAATCGTGTCGTCGAATAACCTGATAATAACCTGAGAGCTGGCAGCACGTGGTCCAGTAGGAGTGCGTCCTGCTGTCTCTCGGCAGCGCTGTCGCCGAGCGCGGGCGCCTTCTCCGCCAGCACCGACGTCAGCGCGTCCATCAGCCACATTGAGCTCCACCAGCGAGGAGAAACCAAACCTCCGAACCACTAAAACGAAGAAATACATGAAAAGAGGTATGGAGGAAGGTTTTTTTTTTTTTTAAATGTTCTGCCCTGACAGACTGGTGAAATGTTTGACAGCTCTGGTGTCCATTTTGTCCGCCTTTCTCCGATTTGATTTGCATTTACTATTATTTTTCACTGAATTTTTTATTCAATCTCAATAAATTTTAGCCTATAACACTCCTGAATAATTTAGCTTTCTGTTAGTGAAAGTATTTTTACGATCGGATCAGTAGTTTTGGAGCCTATTTAATACAAACAATCTTTCCTCTTCATAATATTAGTATAGATGGGTTTGCGTTTGGCCTCAGTCTCGCCTGGTGGTGAGTGATGACGAGGCAGATGGTCGTATGTATTGGTCAATCTAGGCAGGCCTTTTCTTTGAGCGTCCATATCTGACTAGTGACATTGACACTGACATTTTTTAGCTGGCTTTTTTGAGACTACACTAGCAAATCTTATTGTCTTCTGAGAATTGGAATTTTATTGACATCATTTGTTGAAAAAACAGTCAAAAATATTTTTTTTAAGTTGATCTTTTTCGCTGTCCAGAACCCAGAATTAAACTTTATACCTTCAACAGTTTCAAAGTAAGCTACGATAGGTGAATTGCAGTCTATACAATTTGGAAGTTATTAATCTTAATTTATTAATTAATCACTTTAAAAAGTGTATTTTCTTAGATATTACGAAAAATATGTTTGTCCTCTCGTTGTACATAATTTCCGTCATCAGTTAAAAAGTAGCGAATAGCTAACTAGCAGAATAAGCAATTCCCATCCCTACCGCGTCGTCGTCTATCGTCGGTAGTGCCGAGGCAGGCAGCTATCTAAGACGCTGACGGACTGCTAGTTGAAAACACGACTTTAGTTAAATAGCGCATTATTTCATCCTCGATCACGACACGCGACAAAACTACATTTTCCAACTAATACAAAAACCGGCCAAGTGCGAGTCGGACTCGCGCACCGAGGGTTCCGTACAAACCTGTAGGTATATTTATTTGCTTTGCGTATTCTTTATAATAATATCTTCAGAGCGCTGTTCCGGCTCCCACGCTACTGCAGTGCCTCCGGCATGTTTGCTGATGCTAGGGTGGACGACTTTTACGCAACGATGCGCAAAAAAATTGGGTTGCTAATGAATAGGGTGCGAGGGAGCTCCAACAGGGTTTTGAGGATGGTGGGTGACAGGATGGACTCGAGTTTGCTTGCTAGGTTCACCGAGCTGCATGTAATAAAGGCTCGATGAGCCTGCTAAGTATATTTTTGCTTTATTTTCCATCCTGCTAAACACCTTAGTAGTCTTAAGATACCCATATTTATTTTTCAGTTACTAACCTAGTTTATTAAGGATTTCTATTCATTGTTACTAACATCTATGGACAACTGTCTGAAAATAAATGATTTTTATTTTTTTTATTTTTTATTATTAGTGCTATAAGACATTGCTTCGTACCGAATTTCAAGATTCTGAGCTCACGGGAAGTACCCTGTAGGTTTGGATTCCCTTGCGAGTGTAAAATTTGCGAAATTTGCGGCATAAACGGCTGTATCTTTTGATTGCGTTGGCTTAGAAGTTTGATTTCACAGCTCCGAAGGACAGTAAACCTGAGTATTTGATATAAATTCCAGCTCAATACCTCCACGCGTTCTTGAGAAAAAGGGTCTTGACAGACAGATAGACGGACAACAAAGTGATCGTATAATGGGTTCCGTTTTTTCCTTTCGAGGTACGGAACCCTAAAAATTAATACAAGTAATACAAAAATTAAAATATTGTAATGGCACTGACCTGCTGTGCAAGAAGTCTTGCGATGGTTTTTGTGTCAGAGAGCGTTGAAGGGGAGAGAGTGATCAACCCCCAGCCTTCGGAATAGGGGTTACCACCATCCACTACTACAATGTCTGTAAAAAAGCATAATAAATAAATAAATAAATAAATATCCCTGGACATTATTCCACACAGCGCCATCTAGCCCCAAAGTAAGCTAATTAAAGCTTGTGTTATGGGATACTAGACAACGGATAAACATACTTAAATACATTTTCTTTTGTAAATACATACTTATTATACATAGGAGACACCCAGACCAGTACAAACAGACATGTTCATGCACACAAATGTTTGTACTGTGCGGGGATCGAACCCGCGACCTCTGGTGTAGTAGCCAACTTCTTAACCATTACACCAAGTCGGTCGTCAAACTAATAATAATTGAAACATTCGTTTTTTTAAATAATTAGGAGAGTACACTAAGCTCGTTATATGCGCCAGACAACACACCACTTGTCCTGGTCTCGAAGTAGGGATAACTATCTTTGTGTTACGAGGTACCAGACAAGGAACTAAGACAGGGGCGTCTCCCTGCACATTCAGACCCGAGTAAATTCAGAAAAGATCATTTCCTGAATCAACCCGACCGGGGAATCATTTGCATATATTTATTTATTTATTTATTTATTTCAGGGTTTATCAACAGTTCTTATACTAAAACATGCAAATTAAAACTAAACTTGAATTAAAAAATAAGTACAAAAACCAATTACTGGTAAACACCGCAAGATTTATATGCTAACAGTTTTTAAATTACACACAAAAGTTTTGAAGATTCACACAATCCTACTATCAAAAGTCATACCTACTATCAAAAGTCATACCTACTATCAAAAGTTATACAATTACTGAGCTTCATTCAAGGTCTCGTAAAATGTACGTCTTATGTTCCGTATTGGTTCGTGAAACAGATCTACATCTCTATTGTACTTATTAACTATTCTGCACAGTCTAGGAATGGCGGAGTTGAAACCAAGGACAGTACGGCGGAGCGGCGGACAGAGAGGCACTATCGGCTTTCTCGGATAGCGATGGGGCACTTTAAAATTATTTTTTTGTAATAAAAAAGGACAATCTATTTTGCTATTTAAAATGTTAAAAATGAATTTAAAATCAATGAAGTCGTATCTTTCACTTAATGCATACATTCCAAAATGTTTAAGCCGTTCGCGATAAGATCGTTTTCTCTTGGCTAGCCCCACCGCAAAAGCTAAATGCCACATAAACCGTTTCTGAATCCGCTCGATCCGTAGCATATGTACAGCATAATGAGGGCGCCATACCACGCTTGCATACTCCAATATGCTTCGCACCAAGACATTGTACAGGAGAATCTTTGTTTTAGGTTTCTTGAAAAACTTTCCATTTCGAATCACAAAGCCCAACATTTTAGATGCCCTTTTCACAATATTGTCGATATGTGGAACAAACGAAAGCTTTTTGTCAAAGAGGACACCCAAGTCTCTGACTACTTCCATGCTCTTCAAACCTACACCATAAATAGCATATTGTGACTGGATTGACTTATTTTTACGTGTGAAAGTCACTTGCAAGCATTTGTTAGTATTAAGTTGCATACCATTAGCAGAGCACCAACCACTAAGACTATCTAAGTCTTGTTGCAATAATGATGCATCCATTTCTGTTTTTTTGATTCTGACCACTTTCAGATCGTCAGCGTATAGTAGAGTAAGAGAGTTCTTGAAACAATCAGTCATATCATTCACAAATAAATTGAATAAAACAGGCCCCAAATGCGAACCCTGCGGTACTCCTGATTTGATGCTATATGTATTGGATGCGAAACCATTAGCCACGACATAGAAGCAACGATCAGTTAAGTAGGATTTGAACCAATCCAACATTGATCCTGTAAAGCCAATGGCTTGTAACTCACTCATCAAGATATGGTGCATAACCCTGTCGAATGCCTTACAAAAATCAGTATATATGACATCTGCCTGACTATTTTTATCTAAGGCTTCTACTAGTGTTTCCTCGAGTAATATGAGATTAGTGACGGTCGACCTTGCCGCAAGAAAGCCATGTTGATGTTCCGTGAAAAGATGCTTGCAATAAGATTGCAATAGTGGGCAAATCAAGGACTCAAACATTTTACCAAAGACACAAAGCAACGATACCGGTCTATAGTCACTGACAGCACTTGATTCTCCTCCTTTTGGTATAGGCACCACCTTTGCTGTTTTCCAAAGTGATGGAAAAAATCCAGTCGCAATGGATTTATTATAAATAATTAATAAAGGGTCAACTAAAACATCTGCACATGACTTGATAAATAAAGGGGGGATATTGTCAGAACCTGGACTTTTATTTTCATCCAGAGCCTTCAACTCTGGATGAATATCATATAGCCTATTTAAAGCCGTTTCTGCCCCTACGGCCATCAACTTGTGCCTGCCTATTGTCTTTTCAACTTACAATGAGTAAAAAGATAGAAACTAGTATGATTCCACCTAGGGCACATATTAATTAATAGTTACTACGTAACGGATACATCACTTCCATTCAAATGTTAAAATACCAACGCCATAATAGCCTACATAACCGCAGTGCAGCGGGCTACAAAAAGAAACCGACTTTATGAACGCGTGCAGTAAATCGAGATTCCCGCGCATGCCGCGTTAGTGCGTCATCGAACGGAAACATCAGGGTTGTACAAAGAACATGAATAAAACAAAACGACCAAAGTTGAATAAAAATTGTTTTATTACTATAAATAAATAAAATAAATAAATCTCTAGGACAATTTACACCAAGATCATCTGACATCGAACTAAGCAGAGCTTGTACTATGGGTGTCAGAGACTGATAAACATATTGGAATATTTCTAAATACATACTTAAATAGATAATAACACAACAAACACAAATGTTCGTCACATAAATGTTTGTCATGGGTGGGGATTGTGTGGAACGAACCCACGACCTCCGGCGCTAAAGGCGGGATCGCTGCCATAGCGCCTTCAGGCCAGTCAACTATATTAATGCAATGAAATGAATATTACAGGGCTAAAACGGGTCTCGAACCCGCGTCTTCCACAATCCGTGCTGATTTTCCAACTGAGCTATCGAGGCCGTGACCAGACCTGGCGAATTTGTCTCGAGTATTTTTCGTAGTAAGCCTATGTTGTTTCATAAAAATATTATTCATAAAGCAGTCACCTTTTTTAACACCCTATAGAAACATTTTCGCAAATATTTGACTTTCTATTTGATTTTATTTGAGTCGCGCTAGAATTTTTCCAGTTTCTACCTTTATGTAGAAAATAGCGCATTTTTAATTACAAAAATAAAAATTCACTTACATTGAAGTTAAATCTTCTTCGGATTCACTTAATTTTTAATAATAATATGTTCTGGAATTCATCTTCAATAAATAAATAAATAAATAAAATCATTTATTAATCAGAAAACAAGATCCAAAGTGTTAGTTACAATAGAATAAAATAAATAAAATAATACAATAAAATAAAAACTAAATGTAAGTAACTACTTAAAATTTATGTGTAGCAAACTTACCGAATTTAGGTAATGGGTAAGACGTGTTCAGTTCGTATGAGAACTGCTGGATTGTCTTCTGCACCCACTCCAACAGGGGTCTGAAAAGAGAAAAGCCAAAACTAGTTTTAAAAGAGTAACTGCTGAGTTTCTCGCCGGGTCCGACGCGGCGGTAGAGTCGCATTATATCTATATTATTATAGTAATCATGTCTATTATTTAGGCTATCTTACTTTAAATTTGACGATTTTTTTTTATATTGCCCGTCAAGATGACCTCACTCCACCGGATGGAAAGCGGTCGTGGTCCGCTATGAGGTCCAGATATGAGGTTGACAAGGCCAGTCATTCAAACGCATCACTGGGCTGGCCATCCTCACCTTGAAGGCCTGCAGAAATGTCTTTTCACGCCCCGCTTGAATAACTCGGGACTATACTATATAGGAAGGAAACACATGTGCTGGAAGAGCGTTCCACGTCTGGATGGTGCGACAAAGAAACGAGTCACCGAACCTTTTAGTTCTGGCCAACAAATGCTAAATTGTGTGTGAATATTAGTAAAGATATAGATTAGACGATGACGAAAGACATTTGAACATAGTGGCATTAAAACCTGATAATAGTTATACGGAACTTCACTTACTAAAATGGTTGGTTACAAAAAATGTATACTGATAATAGTTAGTTAGTCCTTTAAATTATTAGTAATTTAAAAGGTAAGTTTCTCAAACTGTTGGTCGCCTAAATTCTTAGTTACCTTAATTCTTAGTCATCTTAATGGTTAGTTCCTCAAGCCACAAAAATATTTTGAAACATAATGGTTAGTAACTAAAATAATTTGTCACCTAAATAGTCATTTGATGATAGTTATTTTGTAAGTCTCTATAAATAATAGCATGTCACAAAAACGCGTAATTAAAGTTGGTCACTTATGGAAAGGAGCCAAAGCGTTATGTGGAGGGCTATGTCCACCAGTGGACCTCTAAAGGCTGATATTGATGATATATACCCGGCTTCACCTAAGATAACTTGCTGGTCGCTAAACAGGCTGATCTCCGGCGGCGGCAGCGGCACATCTTCGTCGGGAAGTTCCGTAGTCCCCATCTCAGTTGAACCACTTTCAGTGTGAAAAATGATATCGAAATTGATGTTTTAGATACGTGATAAGATCTGTTAAGATTTTGCACTGTTACTATAATCACTAAAATTATTAGTCATGAAAATTTTAAGTCATTAAAATCGATAGTCACGTGGATGGTCAGTAAAATAGTTATTCACTAAAGATGTTATTTAAGATATATCTTTTCACTAAATTTGTTGAGTCACCTAAATAGTTTGTCGCTAAAATTGTTAGTCACCTAAATGGCTAGTACTAAAATTCTTAGCCACTTTAATGGTTAGACAGTAAAATTATTAGACACCAAAAAAATCACTTAAATATTAAGTAACTATAACGGTAAGTAGCTAGAATGAGTGATTAATCTAAGTCACTTAGAGAAAGGAGCCAAAGCGTTCTATGGAGGAGGCCTATGTCCACCAATGGACCCCGAAATGCTGTAGATGCTTACCCGGCTTCATCTAAAATAACATGCTGGTCGCTATACAGGCTGATCTCCGGCGGCGGCAGCGGGACATCTTCATCAGGCGGTTCCGTAGTCCCTATCTCAGTTGGAGCCACTTCAGTGTAAAAGATTTCATCGAATTTGACGTTATGTACTGTCAGTAGATTTTGTTCCGTTTATAGTACTCAATAAAATTATTAGTCATGACAATTGTAAGTCATTAACATCCATAGTCACGTGGATGGTCAGTAAAATAGTTATTCACTAAAGATGTTATTTAAGATATATTTTTTGACTAAAGTTGTTAGTCACCTAAATAGTTTGTCAATAAAATTGTTAGTCACCTAAATGGCTAGTACTAAAATTCTTAGCCACTTTAATGGTTAGACAGTAAAATTATTAGACACCAAAAAAATCACTTAAATATTCAGTAACTATAACGGTAAGTCGCCAGAACGAGTGATTAATCTAAGCAACTTCGAGAAAGGCGTTCTATGTAGGAGGCCTATCTCCACCAATGGACCCCTAAATGTTGTTTGCTTACCCGGCTTCATCTAAAATAACTTGCTGGTCGCTATACAGGCTGATCTCCGGCGGCGACAGCGGCACATCTTCATCAGGCGGTTCCGTAGTCCCTATCTCAGTTGGAGTCACTTCAGTGTGTAAAATCGAATTTGACGTTTTCTACTGTCAGTAGATTTTGTTCCGTTTATAGTACTCACTAAAATTATTAGTCATGACAATTTTAAGTCATTAACACGATAGTCACGTGGATGGTCAGTAAAATAGTTATTCACTGAAGATGTTATTTGAGATATATTTTTTCACTAAAGTTGTTAGTCACCTAAATAGTTTGTCGTTAAAATTGTTAGTCACCTAAATGGCTAGTACTAAAATTATTAGACACCAAAAAAATCACTTAAATATTAAGTAACTATTACGGTAAGTTGCTAGAATGAGTGATTAATCTAAGTCACTTAGAGAAAGGAGCCAATGCGTTCAATGGAGGAGGCCTATGTCCACCAATGGACCCCTAAATGCTGTAGATGCTTACCCGGCTTCATCTAAAATAACTTGCTGGTCGCTATACAGGCTGATCTCCGGCGGCGGCAGCGGCACATCCTCGTCCGGCAGGTCCGTGGTCCCCACCTCAGTCGGGAGCACTTCGGTGGCAGCCGCGTCGGCCGGCGCGGGCTCGGGGGCCGGCGCGGGCTCTGTGGGCAGCGCGGGGGCGGCTCGGCGCTGCAGGCGGCAGACCGCCATCGACATCATGTGGGGGGGCATTGGGGGGGACTGGCCGAATTCGTCTTGTAACTAGAATGGAAGATAAGTTTTCTCAGCTGACTTTAAACGATGTACCATTATTTTAGCTGCGTTAGTTATTCATTCGCTGCTTGGGTTATGGTTATATGGCAATCAATATTTTCAATAAATTAGCACTGATAAAACAAAAACACCAAAAATCACCTTCTTTTACAAATACATAAGTTAAAAAGTTTCTTGTTGCGCATTGCTTTTACTCTGTAGAAGAATACCTGACTAGTAAATACTAATTGGCGATACATATGTACAATTGTTATTCCATACCTTTACTTTACATAAACTCCAATATCTAAGATAGTATAAACTAAAACGATTTCCATTAATTGTTATAAGTAAGTAAAAACATTTGATATAACCAGTTATTATTAGTTTATAAGAAAATGTTCAAATGAACATTTGCTACACCTGTTCAAGTTTGTTTACTAAGTTTGAAGTACCCATTTTATTTAAGACCCCTTGTAACACTTGGTTTTGCAAATGAATTTCTATTTCTATGGTCAATATTATATTTAAAACGTAAGAAAAATGATATAATTTAAGTAGCATACTAACAGAGGTTACAAAAATATTTAGGTGAAACTGCTCTTTCAATGACTTGGTACAGGCTATTGTTTTATATTATGTAGCTTTGCTGTACTTGTTAGGTTAAGAATAAAAATAAGAATAATTTATTTTATGAAAAATAATTACAAATTTTGAACAATAATGGTGTCTGCACTAAGCTAAGAGCTTGTGTTGCAGTAACCAAAAAACTTACAGTAAACAAAAACTTAGCTATCACTGCTGAGTAATAAAATCAAAACAAAACATATACAATTAAAAAAAAAAAACATGACAATCAATTTAAACAATAACTAATGTGTGTAACATTTAGCAAAATGTATGTAACTTGTGTGTGTTTGTTGTGTGCTAAGTATGTTTGAGTGTGCTTACGTGTGCTTGGGTGTATTAGTGAGTATCTGTTTGTGAATATATATAAATAAACATACATATATATACATTTAATTTGAAAGATTAGTAGTACTTTGAAATGTAGGTACCAGACTTGAAGGCTATAAACCGTAAATTTGCAGCACATTATCGGTTTCTTCATATGACAGGTTTAAAAGCCAAAGAGTTAATTGGCTTCTGGCTACAGCAGTTGAGTAAAATTTAAAGTCCTTGAAAAACCGACAAACTCTATTATAAACGTAGCAGGGTAAAAAAATAGGAAGGCGTTGTATGAAGCTAGAGTGTGTTACAAGTGTAGGGTTTCGGTAAACGCGACGTTGACAAAGTTGTTCAAATTCCGGTGAGTTTAGTACTTTTTTGTGAACAGATGTTACGACTTTCAGTATGTAAAGTTGGCGAACCCGCAAAAATTTGCATTCTTTATATAATTCGTCTGTTGGGTACATAAATGGTAATTGTAACAGAACTTTTAACACTGCGACTTCCATCAATTTAGTCTTTATTGATCCTCCCCAAACGAGCATACAGTAGTTTAAAAGAGATTGTGTAAGCGCTTTGTACACCATAATAAGTGTATCTTTGGTGGCACAGCGACGCAAAGCCTCCATTATGTATATGGTTTTCCTAATTCTACCTGCTAAAACAGTTAAATGTTTTTAAAAGAAAGTTGTTCGTCTAAAGTTACTCCTAAATATTTAATGCTACCTGTGTTTCTTATTTTGTGGCAGTCACAAGGACTACCTTTTCCTTGGCATGTGTGTATAGTCAAAGGAGACAGCGAAGATGGTTTTGATGCCGCTGTCTTAAAACAACTAAGTATTTAGTTTTATCATAGTTAAGCGTTAATAGAATTTTCATGAAAAATAACAAACAACGTCTGCCCTTAGAAGTGGAAGTTCCAAAATGTCGTTGATATAAACACAAAACAGAGTAGGGCCCAGAATACTTCCTTGAGGAACAACCACATCGATTTGGAGCGGATTGCTCACGGTTGACCCTACTTGTATGCTCTGATGACGATTTGTGAGATATCTCTGAAACCAGTCAAGTGTAGTACCTCTAATGCCCTTTGCCTCTAGTTTTAGAAGAAGAATGGGAACGGAAACTGTATCAAACGCCTTAGCAAGGTCAAGAAATACACCGAGGCACTGGTTATTCTTGTCCAATGATTTGGACACCACGTCAGTTAGCATCACAACAGCGTCCTCTGTTGACTATCCCTTCCTGAAGCCAAATTGCTTGTTAGAAAGCAGATTAATATTCTCCAAAAAATTGGAAAATCGTCGGCTTAATTTTTTTTCAAAAGTTTTGAAAATATACTGAGCAAGGCGATAGGTCTGGAGTTTCCAGGACACTGCTTGTCTCTATCCTTATGAATAGATACGACCAGTGCTTGTTTCCAACAGTCTGGAAAAGTTCCAGTAGACATACTCTGATTGAAAATATACGTTAAAGGGTGTAAGATACTATGCTTAATATGTTTGACCAGCTCTGGAGTACAACTATCATTGCCTGGAGCACTATCTTTCTTGAGATTATCAATGAGCCCGCTTATCTCATATGGATCTGTCGTATGCAGAAATAAATTTTTGCTGGCGTTGAGTTTTGGTCTGTATTTCGTCGCTAAAACCTGTTCTTCAGTTTGTAGCTTTTGCAGAGTTTCATTGGCCAATTTCCTGCCAACAGAGTAATAGTATTCGTTACAAATATTCAAAGAAGCAACAGGATCAGGAACAACTGAGGTCAACTCAGTGGCACTGCAGCATTTTTTTGAAATGTTACATATACTTCTAAGGGTTTTCCACAGCTTTTTGGGGTTATTTTTATTCTCCTGTATCTGCCTATTTTCATAATCTGCTTTAATGTTTCGCTGTAACGCTGAGAGGAAGTTCCTATAACGTTTATACGTGACTTGGCTAATAAAGTTATCAGGGTTTTTTCTAGCTTCACGGTGAAGTTTGTCACGATTTCTTTGACATCTTTTCAATCCTGGAGTAATCCAAGGTTTCAAAACACGCTGCGAGCTCTTGACTGAGTAATAGGTCGTATTATCTTTAATCGTTTAATTTAAGATTGAGTTGAAACCGAGACATGCCTCATTCACGTCCGTCTTGTTGGTTATAACAGTCCAGTCAACAGATTCCAGTGTTTCAACAACACCAGCAAAGTTTATTCTTGGTTTTAAGGTATGGCAGACCGGTGAGCTCTTGACATTTCGTATAACTGCACCAAGCAAACAAATATCATGATCAGTTACACCAGCACGGCACACAATACCAGTTGCTGAAGATGCACCTTTAATGAAAATATGGTTAATGCAAGAAGTGACTCTGGTTGGTTCGGTGATCGCCGGGAGGAGTTGATTTGACTGGCCTTAATACACAAATAATCTGCACTTCGATTACTTGT
Source organism: Udea olivalis (assembly GCA_947369235.1). Taxonomy (NCBI): domain Eukaryota; kingdom Metazoa; phylum Arthropoda; class Insecta; order Lepidoptera; family Crambidae; genus Udea; species Udea olivalis. The sequence goes on along the minus strand of OX376367.1, from coordinate 8,820,962 downwards.
TGATTCATCACTAATATCGATGTTCATATCCCCTGCGACCACAATAGAATGGCGATTACTTATATTTGTTAGCGTTTGGTCTAAAAACGACAGAAAATTATCAAAATCTCTAAATGAGGGAGATTTGTAGATGCCCAGTATACTGACATGATTGTCTAGAACGAGTTTAATACAACTACCTTCGCGAAATAATAATTCCTCTGCACTGACATTAAGAGATTCTTTGACAAAAGCAACGACACCACCATTTTGGTTTATATTATTTGTGGTATAATGTGCGACATACCCTGAATTGTTTTGAATTATGGAATTAATGCCAAGCCAACACTCTGTCAATATTATCACATCAAAGTCGACGTTCAGACGATTAGGCATAACCAAAAAACTGACAAAATTCCGTTGAATACTTCTTATATTATGGTTTAGGATTTTCAAAGTGACATCTGCAGGTAAAATATTACGACATTGCTCAAGACTTTCAAGTGTGTGGCGTGTTTGTGGTTGTTCTGCTTATTTTTTAATGTTAGAATTTAAGCTTTTTTTTTATCAACACACAAATTGTACTCTACTAACTCGCATCGTAAAACCACAACAAGTTTAAAAAAGTATACTTACTGAGTTTGCCATATAATTTCCTATACGGTTAATAAATAAATAAATAAATATGCGCCAGACAACACACCTCTTGTAATGGTCTCAAAGTAGGGATTAATATCTCTGTGTTACGAGGTACCAGACAAGGAAATAAGCCAGGGGCGTCTCCCAGCACACCCACACCCGAGTCAATTCAGAAAAGATCGTTTCCTGAATTGACCTGACCGGGAATCGAACCCGGGACACTAAGGAAATCGAGGCGATAAACCGTGCTACAGCGCACTACGCCAATCGAGTCGTCAAATACTAGAATAAAATAGTATACTTACTGAGTTTGCCATATAATTTTCAATACGGCTAATAACCTTAGGGTAACTTTTTAAAACTTACCAATCTGTGTCCCAAATAAAATCCTGCTTCTTCTGTAGCCATTATAGGCATATTTGTTAGAGACACGTGGAACCTGGAAAAAAATTACGTCATTGCAGTATTCCATTCAAAATACATTTTCAAAACCCAGACCCTGTGAGTGCAGTTGTCGACCAGACTGTACCTTCTATGGACGTAATTGGTGTAAATTTTCGGGTGGACGAAGACGAGATAAATAGGTGAAGTCATTTACCGTGATTGTTCGTTGCAAAAACCCGTTAGTACTAAAAATTAATAAATAATAACGATTTAGAATTTAAGCTTTAGATCTCTTAGACGTAAATTAATTATTGTACGAAATGTTTTTATGTTGCAGTGCCCTAACAGGGTCATGTGTGTACTTTTTAGATTTAAGAACTTGTTAAACCACATGAAGCAATAAATATTTATGACTATGACTATGACTATAAATAATAAATATCTGGGACAATTCACACCAAGATCATCTGACCCCAAACTAAGCAGAGCTTGTAATATGGGCGTCAGACACTGATAAACATACTTAAATAGATAATAACACCCAGACACACAACAAATACAAATGTTCGTCACACAAATATTTGTCATGGGGGGGATCGAACCCACGACCTCTGGCGCTACAGGCAGGATCGCTGCCATTGCGCCAACAGGCCAGTCAAATAAATAAATAAAAATCTTTATTGGAGTTATTGCATGAATTTGGTACAATGTGTCATTAGTTTCCACACTAGAATTCCCTGTGTTGTTGTGGCAAACTATTCTCCTTAATCCTACAGCTTAAAATACATAATTGAGAAATAATAACTTATATTAAACAAAAATAGAACACTTCATTGTGCAGGGCTTGGAACCGGTTAGTATAAATACGTTTTTAGAACATTCCGAACGGTTCCTTGCATAGCATTTTGTTCGGAACGTTTTATGAAAACAGAAAAACCGGTTTATCCCACATGGAGTAAAGGCTCGTGGCGTGACAGCAAAAAATCATACATGGCGACACTTTTTATTCATCTGAGAATGAAAATACATATTATACTACACCTGCTCGGAAAGTACCTTGATACTTTATCAAATTTACGGTAGAAAGTACGTCATTGCATATCGAACAAATATGCGGGGAGAATACGCATCTGAGCGGGAGAGAAAAGTGTATGAAAATCCATTTCTTACGTGGTTTTTCTTTTTTAATTTTGGGTATGACTATGCCGGTAACCTAAATATCAAAAGCCAAAAAGTTTTTACAGTGAGTTTTTATCTCCAAGTTCGCAAAATGACACTGGCCACTAGCTGTGTGTCGGATGGTGTCGGGCTGGCAGTGCGACCCTGCGGCGGCAGGATAAACAATTTGAAAAAAGAACATGTGAAAATTGCAGACGCCATTGGCGCCATTTTCAATTTGTGTGTTGTTTGAGGATTCAGTTTTCGTAGAATGTAAAATAAAACTATCAAAATGATAAGTAGTGATAGTGATGATGAAGATTTTTTTACTCCGCCGCAGTTGAAACTAACATTAATGGAAAAAGTGTTACATTAAGCTTCACTAACTGCAACAATTTCAATATAAATTTCAATTAGTAAAGATTTAGTTTTTTATTTTCCTCGTAGGTGTAGTATAAAGCACTATGTATCACTCGAGAGAAAGTGCGATTCCCGATCTCAGGTGTTTTAAAGCGACACCCTCGACGGTAATCGGTCTCTTTCTCCTCTCGGTGAACAATGTACTATATCGTGGCGATAGATCTATTCGTTAGATGATACAAGTTGATGACATAAAATATAAACGTTGCTGGCAAGACACATAATTCCCTTATTTTTGCATCAATGTCCTTTAATTCAAACTTTAACGATAATACCCGTGACTAAGCTGCGTGGCTGTAAATTAGTATTGAACCTAATAAATAGGAAAAACCGGTTAAAAATTGTTAAAAACGTTCTATAGAGTGAGGACGATTTACATTTCGTTCTTTTTCTAAATCGTTTTTATTACGTTCCCATTCGAACGGAAACAAAACGATTACGTTCTTAGCCATTTTGGACGAAATCAGTTGACAAATAAACCGGTTTACCTACCCTGTATATGAGTACTGTGAGTTGTGTCTGATCTTCCACAGTACCTTTTTATTGAAATGTCTTTAAATCACAAGAAAGTCCTGCTTGGCGTTTTCTATAGTCCTAGCTTGAGTGTTGATTACTTCTCCTCTCTTGAGGAAACTTTAGAGGCCCTGATTCCTTTGTATAAGCACACTATTTTAATGGGAGATTTCAACACTTGCCTTTTTAAAAATGACTCTCGTGCACGTCGTCTCAATTCAATCGTTCATGCCAATAACTTGCATATCCTTCCTTTAAATGCGACCCATTTGTTTCCTAACAGCAATCCATCTCTCTTGGACCTGATGATTGTTTCCTCAACTGACCACGTTGTCAAGCATGGCCAATGCTCAGCTGATGCTTTTTCGTATCATGACCTTGTCTACTTGTCGTACAAGGTCCGTCCTCCGAAAATTAAGCCAAAAATACTTTTACAGCGCAATTTTCGTGGAATGGATTTGGAGGGTTTGCGACGGGATGCGAGTGACATGGATTGGTCAGTGATTGACAGTGCTGGTACCGTGGACGAAAAGGTAATGCAGTTCAATTCACTTCTAATCCAGCTATTTGATAAGCACGCTCCTGTCCGCCCGGTGAAAATTAAACATTCTCCAGCTCCCTGGCTGACTGATAATCTTAAGGCTCTTCGTGATAGGAAAAATTCTGCTAGGTCTAAGTTTAAAATGGATCCATCGGAAAAAAACCGCTTGAGATACAAGGAATTAAGGAATCGCTGCAATAGGCTGTGTAGGGATGCTCAAAGACGCCACATTCATGAATCTGTTCAAAATGGCGATCCAGCCAAAGTCTGGAGATTCCTAGGAATTGGAAGACCACGCAATGACTCAGTCTCTAATGTAAACATTGACGTCCTAAATGATCAATTCTGTTCCACCGTTGCTATGGACGATCGCTCCAAAATTAATACTGTTTAATTTTAATTAATTATGTTTTAGCCAAGTATCCGACTGTGATGTTAAGGGAACCATCTTGTCAGTTGCTTCCAATGCCGTCGGTAACGATAGCATTAGTCGTTATATGATCGTTCCTCTCCTCGACGTTCTAAATCCTGTTATCACTCACATTCTTAATCACTCTTTAACATCTAGCTCCTTTCCCTTTGCCTGGAAACATGCCCAAGTAATTCCTCTCCGTGTTTTATCTCCTCTTCTCTTCGCGGTATTCATTAATGCTATTACTCATAACCTTTCTTGCTCCTACCACCTATATGCAGACGACCTAGAGATATATTCCCAGGGCTGCCTTAACGACTTACATGAGGCCATCCAAGTCCTGAACTCCGACCTTGTGCGTATTCTGGAATGGAGTAAAGCGTTTGGCCTCAAGGTTAACCCTGATAAAACACAAGTTTTAGTCGTCGGTGGTTCACATCAAATCTCCAGGATCGCCTGGAACTCTTTACCACCTATTTTATTTGATGGGGTTAGAGTTCCGTATAGTAAAGTGGTTAAGAATTTGGGTATTTTTATGGATAGCTCTTTAAAGTGGGATAAGCAGATTAGCGAGGTGAGTAGAAGAATGTTTGCTTCTGCTAGTTCACTTAATAGACTCCGAAACTTTTTGCCAATTCCTACTAAGATTGCTCTTGTGCAGGCTTTACTTCTTCCTATCCTTGACTACACCGATGCCTGTTATCTGGATATCAGTGAAAACTTCCTTATAAACTCGAGTGACTCCAAAATTTCTGTATTAGTATTATCTTCGGTCTGCGCAAGTTTGATCATGTCTCCGAATTTCGCTCTCAACTTAACTGGCTCCCAATACGTCTTCGTCACGATCTTCACGTTCTTTCTTTACTCTACGACGTCCTGTTCGTCCGCGGTCACCGCCATATCTCAAACAACGTTACAATTTTCAGCAATCTGCCAAAGGTGATGATATGCGTTCGTGCCGTTCACTGCTTCTGTCATTTCCTCCTCATTCCACTGAATATTATTCTAAATATTTTACTGTCCAATCTATTCGCTCATGGAATTCCTTGCCCTTCTCTATAAGGTCTTCCAAATCCCTACTTATTTTCAAATCACGGGTCAAAGCATATTTTCTGTCACTTATTTGACTCAAACTTCGCCTTAATGATTTAGTGTTGTTAATTAGGTGCCTACTGAATAATCCATACAAAACTTCATGTTCATTCATTTAAGTATGTTTATGTAAGTTTATTTATTGCTACGAGTATCTTAATAATTTTTATGTCTATTGTTTTAGTCAATATGTTTTTTTATTTATTTATTTTTTATTGATTAACTGCTCATCGCTTGCACCACCTCAACTGTTTACTCTTTTTTGTTTCTCTACCCGGAGGTTGCCTGGAAGAGATCGGCCGCCTGAATGAATGTTTTAATGTAAAATTTTTATTTTTGTAACTGTTTTATTTGTGCAATAAAGAATATCTAATGTGTAAGTGTGCCTGCGTGTGTGCATGATATCTGATAGTATTTTCGTCTTATTTACCTGTCTCGAACTATAGTGAGCTTGAAGGTAGCCCTCAGATGCGGCTCGTCGAGGCACGGGAACGCCGAGCGCGCGTGCGTCAGCCAGAAGCGAGAAACTGCGCAGCGACTGAGAACGAGTGAATGGTGAATGAATGAACGGATCTGTTAGTCTATACTGATATTATAAAGAGGTAGGTCATCTCCGAAAATACCGAACCGATGTCAAAAATTCTTTCACTGTTGAATAGCTACAGTATCCCTGCTGCATATATATTTGTTTTGAAATAATTAGATTTCATGTCATAAAAATGGAGTTCACGCCGGCGAAGCCGCGGGCGGAACGCTAGTGGTTAAATACATCGGGTGATTATCAAAGGACTTACAGTAACGATACGGCATGTAGGTTATAGGTATATTCAGTAGGTTATATAGGACTAGGAACAATCTTAATGCAAATGAAATATATTAAATAAGCTTCCTTTTCAAAGTCATTATACAAATCAGTCGCACAGACCGTATATTTTGTGTGAAAACCTTAAAAGTAAAGTAAATTGAAAAAATCAAATTATCACTCACGTAGTTACTAAAGCTCCGTATGCCATTTCGTTTCCGTAAATCTTTTGATAATCACGATCACCATTCGGCTATATCCCAAACGGGGTAGTCAGAGGCAAGTGACTGTTGCCGTCATGGTGAACGGAACAATCAGCAGCCCACTTTTCACCAATGGTATTTGAAAAACCTTCAGGTGAGGTTTCAGGTCAGGGAGACACCGTTCAGGCAGTAAAACTCGGTTACTTGGATCAGCCTGTATATTGGTGTCACAGAGGTTCCCTATTGAGTCTCAATACAAAATTACGCATACTTCGGTACATAAAATCACGGAAACATAAATAAAAAAAATAAAAAAAATAAATAGCCCTGGACATTATTCCACACAGCGCCATCTAGCCCCAAAGTAAGCTAATTAAAGCTTGTGTTATGGGATACTAGACAACGGATAAACATACTTAAATACATTTTCTTTTGTAAATACATACTTATTATACATAGGAGACACCCAGACCAGTACAAACAGACATGTTCATGCACACAAATGTTTGTACTGTGCGGGGATCGAACCCGCGACCTCTGGTGTAGTAGCCAACTTCTTAACCATTACACCAAGTCGGTCGTCCATAATGTTAGCGCGATCTAACGGAGTATAACTCCATCTGTTGACACTTTGTAGAACTAACCTAGGTAACAAATGGTTTGAGTCGTACAAACAAAGTTATGGCGTTAAACAGTATTAGAACGGGGAACGGTACGGGAACGGGTTGTTTTGGTTTTTTATCGATTTTTTCCGTCACCGGAGAGTTAGTCGGTAAAACAATGAACACAAAGATTTCGGTTCTGGCCAGATTTGAACTCGGGACCCACGATCCATGAGTTGGTGTGCTAAACTACAAGGCCACCACGCTCGCATGTTTTAAATTTTGCATTTGGAAAGGTGGGTAGTACTTACTGTTTGTGAGCCCCAGTCAGGAAGAATCCACGCTGTTTGTCGTTTCTCTCTAATTTCGTAATGAAACGAAGGCTTAGAGTGTAGTTGTACTTGCGGCGGAGTTTCTCCTGCAAATCAAGATTATTTATTAAATTATTTGTCATTAATTTTAGGGCATCTAAATCACATTTTAAGATCTTAAAAAACGTGAAATATACCATAAGGTGCTCCCTCACTTGGAGCATTCGCTGTAGGTAATGTAACGTTACAGAGTCAGGCATTAAATCAGTACGGGAAGAGAACCGACCATTACATCAGAACCGATCAGAACCGATCATTACTTTGACGACCGACTTGGTGTAATGGTTAAGAAGTTGGCTACTACACCAGAAGTCGCGGGTTCGATCCCCGCACAGTACAAACATTTGTGTGCATGAACATGTCAGTTTGTACTGGTCTGGGTGTCTCCTATGTATAATAAGTATGTATTTACAAAAGAAAATGTATTTAAGTATGTTTATCCGTTGTCTAGTATCCCATAACACAAGCTATAATTAGCTTACTTTGGGGCTAGATGGCGCTGTGTGGAATAATGTCCAGGGATGTCCAGGGATATTACAGTGCGCAACTTGACGATACAATGTGTAATATTTAGAACTTCCTTGAAGTTATGTAAGGCAGTATTGGTATGTAATACTTAAAATCGAATCTGTACATGACAAGCGAATGTTCGAATGTAAAGCTCAAAATCAAATCTGAAACGAGGAAAATGCTCCAGGTGAGGGACCACCTTCAGAGACATGCATAATCTTACTAATCTTACTTATATCTTACTACATAATAATATAAATGCGAAAGTTCTGAGGATGAAAGTTTTTGCGAGAAAGAGTAAAAACTCTTTCACGCAAAAACTACTGAACGGATTTGGATAAAACTTCACAGAAATACAGCTTATACATCAGAACAACACATGGGCTGTGGCCCATTTTTTTTTTTTTAATACTACGTCGGTGACAATCAAGCACGCGGACCGCCTGATGGTAAGCGGTTATCGCGGCCTATGGACGCGTGCAACACCAGGGGTAACACTCGCGCGTTGTCGACCCTGTAAAAACCTTTTCAAACCCCTCTTGAAGAACTCCATACTATAACTCATCGGGAAAACCTCGGCAGGGAGTTCATTCCACAATTTAAGCGTCCTCGGAAGGAAACATCTCTGAAACCGAGTTGTACGAGACCATTGCGGATTCAGAGTGTGAGGATGAATGCCCTGTCGGTGGCGAGCGGTGCGGTGATGAAAAGTAGCCGTGGGCATCATATCAAACAGTAGTATTTATATAGATTATATATAATTTGGCCATAATATATAACGAAACGAAGGCGAAGCCGCGGGCGGAATGCTAGTATTTAATATACAACTAAAAAACGTATTTATTTAGTCACTGTCGTTAAACCAAACAAAAGGCACTGACAAAATGTCGGTTACAGTGACTGGTAGCTCCTAACGTTCGCGGGCAGGTTCTGCTCCTTACTAGGTTCACTTGAATGACCTGAATTGACCCGACCGGGAATCGAACTCGGGATACTACGGAAATTGGGGCGAGAAATTTATCTGTTAAAAATTCATTTGTGGAGTAATAACACTTTACCATAATAAGGAATTCTGTAAGCTTACTCTTGAAAATCTTCACATCATTGATGTCCCGAATGGCCTCCGGAATACGATTGTAAATGCGAGGAGCATTGCAAAATATAGACTTAGCAAAGTGGTCTTACTAAAAACTGAGCACATTTTTTTCTTTTGTCTTTCACGAATTCTAAATTGAATTTTTTTCAAGTATATAGTAAGTAAGTATATATACTAAATAATAGACATAAATACTATAATATTACGAATATATAAATAAACAGTATACAAACATAATGCGACAATACCACTGCGTCGGAGTTGATTCTCACTGAGAAGACCCGGCGAGAAACTCAGTAGTTACTCTTTTAAACTTGTTGTGGTTTTACAATGCGAGTTAGTAGAGTACAATTTGATTGTTGATGAAAAAACTGCTTAAATTCTAACATAATAAACAGAACAACCTAACAAGTACAGCAAAGCTACATAATATGAAACAATAGACTGTATGTACCAAGTCGTTTATACAATTCCAAAAATAAAAAATTGTTGGTCATTATAACATTTAAGTCCGGTATTTAATTAATAAGTATTACAAGAGGTAACTGATCGCGCACCGAGCAGAGAGCTTTAATACCAGGAATTTTTATCTAAAAGGTATTCATTGGTAGTACCTATAATACCGACTTGGTGTAATGGTTAAGAAGTTGGCTACTACACCAGAGGTCGCGGGTTCGATCCCCGCACAGTACAAACATTTGTGTGCATGAACATGTCTGTTTGTACTGGTCTGGGTGTCTCCTATGTATAATAAGTATGTATTTACAAAAAAAAAAAATTAAGTATGTTTATCCGTTGTCTAGTATCCCATAACACAAGCTTTAATTAGCTTACTTTGGGGCTAGATGGCGCTGTGTGGAATAATGTCCAGGAATATTTATTAATTTATTTATTATTTATTTATTTATAATACCCCTTTTTTAATAAAACAGATTTTATATGGCTAAGGAATCTGTGCAGCGGTAACATACAAATTGCCTGAGAAACTTTGCTGTAGTAGTGTACACCTTGCCCTATAAAGGATCCCAAAACTTTTTGTAATTTGAACAATGGAAGCGCAATTTTATCCTTATTCTTAGTATTTTTAGCGTGTACATCGCAGTGTTTAATTAAATAAAACCAAGTCTTAAAGAACTGATACTACAGATCGCTTACAAAACTGGTCGCTAAGAAGATCTATGAAGAAGACTCATCTGCTATGCTGCGAGGATGTGCAAGCTAAGCTACGCAACTAGTAGACCATTGCCACTGATGCTATGCTAGGTAACTGAGCGAGTGATATGCTGCAAAGATGCCCCGCCGCAAGGTAGCTCCCTGTGGGAGGAAGATGCGCAGCTCGAGCTATGCTAGGCATGCATAGGTAGCACGCATTCATTCAATATGAAAACAAAGCTTAGTAGAACTCATTTCCACCAGTGCTGCATATGTGGAGCAATGTAAGATTATATATATGTATGAAATGAAATTAAATTGCCATTTAAGAGAGTTAAACGTAGATGTAGAAGTATACTATTTTATTCCAGTATTTGACGACACGGTTGGCGTAGAGCGCTGTAGCACGGTTTCTCGCCTCGATTTCCGTAGTGTCCCGGGTTCGATTCCCGGTCGGGTCAATTCAGGAAACGATCTTTTCTGAATTGACTCGGGTCTGGGTGTGCTGGGAGACGCCCCTGGCTTATTTCCTTGTGTGCTACCTCGTAACACAGGGATATTGATCCCTACTTCGAGACCATTACAAGAGGTGTGTTGTCTGGCGCATATTTATATTTATAATTTACGAGTATGATTGGTATAACGATGATGCAGTCTCTGCCTGCATATGTTTCCTACGCGCACTGCAATTAGTCTAATTCGGAGAGCATAGTGGTTCAGCACCCGAACTCAGATCGTGGATCGTGTGGTCCCGATTTCAGATCTGGCCAGAACCAAAATCTTTGTGTTAATTTATAGACATCCGACAAACTCTCCGGTGACGGAAAACATCGATAACAAACCAAATCAACCCGGATAACACTGGTGAAAAGTGGTCTTCTGAGTGTTTCGTTCACCATGACGACACAGTCACATGCCTCTGACTACCCCGAAGGGATATGTCATGATGGTATATTATGTTATGTATATGATTGGTGGATATCATACGCATCCATAGCAACGTGGCATAGCACATCTCTGGTGGAAAATACCCAAAGCTGCAAATTTAAATGGAATAACATAATTGTTAGTTAGGAGGCGTTCACATCAACCTTCACATAGGGTACCTTATCTTGCTGACATAAGACCCATTCTGCAATGGTTTTGTAAAGTTTGGTGTGAACGCCCCTCTACCTTATTTACTGGTGACTACTGTAAACTCACCTTAAACTCAATATAAGTCTGATCAGCAGGCGTAAAGTCCAGCACCTTAGCCACTTTCGGGCCCAAAGCGCCTCCAGTGCGGAACAGCGCCCTCTCCGTCACGTTCATATCTCGAACGTTCAGTACCACGAAGTATGTGTCTCGTTCTACCTTCAGGTCTATCGAGACTTCACCTGAAAAGAAGACGCAGTTAATGCAATCCTGAAACATATACGCTGATTTGATAAAGAGGAAAGTGAAGAGTCTGGATACAGAACGTTAATTACGAGGAGATCAGGGATATACATCTTGACGGTAGATGTAACTAGTACATTTATTGCGAAACAAAACCATCGCGAAAGAACATTATAGTAACGCTAAATACATGTATACCCAAATTTGGTATAATAATATTGCAGAGAGATATGATTCTGTTTGCTTTTTTACTATACTAGACTTGACAATCATTTGATCAACGCACCTTGTCATAGATGCGGTACATAAATGATGAAACCTGCCAGATTTTATTGGTAACACATGCGCGACGCATGCGCATGGTGTAACGAATAACCTATAAAGACCATACTTTATTTCACCAAAATAAAGCTGATTACACAAACACACAAAACCGTATGTAGGTACATTTTAACCATTCATTGAAATGGGCCGACCGCGACGTCAGCAGAACCCGAATTTCCGCGGCTTGGGCCAAATGGCGAGAGGTGACTGGTGTCATTTGTGACCCCAAAATGCCGATCAAGCTGAAGGGGCAGGTCTATAAAACCATCATTAGGCCTGTCCTTTTATATGGCAGTGAAACATGGCCGTTACTAGAGCGACACAAGCAGGAGCTGCGCGTCACGGAAATGAAGATGCTGCGGTGGATGTGTGGAGTCTCACGCAAAGATCGCGTGCGGAACACCCACATCCGCGGCAGCCTTCGTGTTTGTGACATCGCAGACAAGCTGCAGGAGTGCCGCCTCCGCTGGTATGGTCATGTCTCACGGAGATCGGCAAACTACGTGGGCAACAAATGTCTGGCCATGCCGCCCCCGCCAGATATCGGTAGAAGAGGTCGACCCCAGAAGCGGTGGCTCGACGTCGTTAAGGGTGACATGCGTGCCAACAGACTCACCACTGAGGATGCACAAGACCGCGCGAAGTGGGCCAATAAAATAAGAAAGGCGAACCCTGGGACCTCACACGCCCAACCGGGATAGACCGCACGGATGATGATGATTGAAATGGGCCGAGTACTAAAAATATTACATTATAAAATCACAAATAGTTTAAGTTTGTGAGTAAATGACAAAACAGTACATTTAAAAGAAGTTTCAAAACCTTATTGCGAGCGTTGTATTAGGTTTTTATTAAAATTCAATATTCTTACACAATATTAAATATTCTCGTTAAGGTGCTCCCTCACTTGGAGCATTCCATTCGCCTGTAATGTAACGTTACAGAGTCAAGCATTACATCAGTGAGGGAGGAGAACCGAGCTTTACAGTTGCCCAAACTGTACTGTCACAGATTCGAGCATTACACTGGTGAGGGAAAAGCATCGAATAATGTTCTAATGAAGAAATGCTCAAAATCGAATCTGAAATGTAAATTACAGGCGAATGTTCGTTATGTCAGGGAGGCAGTACTGTAATGTTATGCTATATCTGAAACGTTATATTACAGTCGTATGCTCCAAGTGAAGGAGCATCTTTTAATTAAAACCTAATAGATTATTACCTCTAAGTTCCCCAGTAGTCAGGTTAGGATGCATCCACAAGCTGTAGTGTTTCGGTATAACGAAGGTGGGGAGCCTCGCCCCCCTCCAAGGGAAAACGGCGCCGTTGCTAGCGATGCGTTCTCTATAGAAGACAAAGGAATTACATAAGTTCAAACCACAAGAGTACTTAGTTAGGGTGATTAGGGTTGGAAATCAATAAGGAAAGACGTCCTGAATATTTAGCTCATATTTATCCTCCCCATATATTTTGGTCCTTCCTGCCGGATCAGGTATCCGGCTGAAAGGACCAAAAATCACAAGGCAAAGACACTTTCCAGATGGGCAGAATCAGGTCAAGTATACATCGCTAAACGGTTTATTGTACAATAATTTTGTCCTGGATACGTACTTGTTGGCAGAAGCTGCGTTTGTCTCGGCCCCTGTGGGGGCTTGCCTTGGTATCAGCGGGTCTTCTCCAGCACATGGGCAATCTGAAAATAGCACAATTTGAAAACATGAGGCCAGGCTCGCTTGTTCGTGTTCCGCGCCATCAAGTATGTCTGGATGATTTATTTATACCGAAAGGGATATGTATAATATAACATGGAATATTCAGCAGGGGATTCGGAAATCATGAACGAAGTTAATTGAAATTGTTTAAGGGTATTCATATAAAATTGACAGTCTGATTCAGTGTAAGAACCTCAATAGAGGTTGTCATAAAAATTTAAAAAAAATCACAATTTTTTCTACACCATCAGCTACAGTACTGACTGAGTATGTCATAATAGTTTCCTTACGGCATAAATAGTCACCTGGTATAATCGTGAATACGTACTACGGAAATAGCGTGTCCCTACCTGGCTGTGGCATAGCGTAGCGTAGACCATCAGCAGCGCAGTAGCCAACATTGCTTAGATGACCAGCGCGGCGAGGCACAGCGCGCGTCGCTGGAAACATACTGCTATCGGCGCTTCTCGAAGCTCACGCGCTTCTTTCGCCTTGTCTGTGTCTATAAACAAGGTATGAGTTAACATACCTAATTGGAGTGTAGCGTAGACCATCAGCAGCGTGGTAGCCAACATTGCCGAGAAGACCAGCGCAGCGAGACACAGCGCGCGTCGCTGGAAGCATTCTTGCTACCGGTGCTTGTTCTTGTTCTTTGTTCTTACTGTACAAAGGAACGAGTAAGCTTATAACTTACCCGGCTGGGGTGTAGCGTAGACCACCAGAAGAGCGGTAGCGAACATCACCGAGAAGACCAGCGCGGCTAGACAAAGCGCGCGTCGCTGAGAGCATACTGCTACCGGCGCTTCTCGAAGCTCACGGGCTTCTCTCGCCTTGTCTGTGTCTATGAACAAAGTATGAGTAAACTTACCTGGTTAGGGTGTAGCGTAGACCACCAGAAGCGGGGTAGCGAAAATCGCCGAGAAGACCAGCGCGGCTAGACACAGCGCGCGTTGCTTGGAGCATACTGCTACCGGCGTTTCTCGAAGCTCACGCGCTTGTCTGTGTCTATGAACAAGGTAAGAGTAAACCTACCTGGTTGGGGCGTAGCGTAGACCACCAGAAGGGCAGTAGCAAACATCGCCGAGAAGACCAGCGCGGCTAGACACAGCGCGCGTCGCTGAGAGCATACTGCTACCGGCGCTTCTCGAAGCTCGCGGGCTTCTCTCGCCTTGTCTGTGTCTATGTACAAAAGAACGAATGTCACTGTTATGCTTTTTCTACACCCTCGCCCTAACACTTGATTTTGAAACTGCACAGATGGAGCCCACAGATTATTTGGAATAGAATTCAGTTAATTGGAATGCGGCATTATTAACACTAATGCTAATAAGCTAGAGTGAGCAGCGTTAAAAAAACCAGCGCAGCCAGGCTTAGCATGGCAAGTCATAGTTAAATAGTGGTTGTTTAGTACGAAATGAGCAGCGCCAGCGGCAAGAGTGTTTGGCACTGAGTTTTTCGGTTCGGTACGCGCTATTGCCTGTGTCTACTGTAACTTTTGAGGTTTCCTTCTGCTTTTTCTAACCTTTCATCTAATAGACAAGTTCCTGGGATGGTATAGAGAGCAGCGCTAAGAAGACCAGCGCGATCAGACATAGAATGGGTAATGGGAATGGTTGTTTGGTATGAAATGAATGGTGATTATAGAGAGTTTGGTAATGAGTGAATTTCGGTGTACGCTTTTAGCAGGTATTTTTTTAGTTAAGATCTACACTTGGCGCTTTGAACCGCATGAAACAACAGTGCTGAAAGCCCGTCGCCTGTTTCTTGTACATACGGGTGTACAGCGAAAATAATGGCGCTACGTACAGCACACGACGGGTTAAAAACACCATCTTCACGAAATAAACCCAGTATGTAAGCACTCTAAGGCAATTATTAATGTCAACAGTAGATTCTAGCAACCCACTCGTATTAATTTGTTTTATTGTACTGACTTCTACCAAGCGATATACAATGCCGGATTGCCCCTCAAGCAAATTGCTTTGGGCGTCATGTTTTAGGGGGCACCAGAAACAGTGCTTACGGCAAGCAATTGCTTAGGATATCACGTCTGATGGGGCACCAGAACAGAAAGGCCGAACCTCATCCGACAAACACGTACCTACTCGTAGTTACTTTACGTGAATTTTCAGTAGTCATTAACATAGGTAGTTCCGTTAGAAATTGAGGTTGATTTTTTGATATTCTAACAAGGAAACCTATTTAAAACATACTACTTTCTTTGTCTTTTTACCCTTCCAAAGTCTCAGGAAACTTCCTAATTTTGTATAGACGTTCCATCTCACGAAGACCTTTCTCCTATGCTTGAGTGACGTGTACATAAACACTGTTTAGAGGCCCTTACACATTGCGACATTTTGCAGCGATACAAACGCGATTCAGTATCGACGCAGTATCGATGCAGTCGCAAGACATCTGCCTTTACACACAAAAAGCAGCGACACAATCGCGATGCAGTCGCGCGGCAGTCAAACGCGCGTTTGTACCGCAGCAAAAAGTCGCAATGTATAAGGGCCCTAAGTGTCACTAGTATCAAATATGTTCCCGCTGAGAGCACGCACACATAGCGTATATCATACTGGTATGTCAGTTCATGTCACTACTACAAGCTTAGTGAAACGATCTTCGTGAAATAGACAGACTATACCGGAGTAGGCCCCCAGTTTGCTCAGGGCATCAAGTAGGCAGTCTTAATCCGGTACTGGTATAATCGTACAACGGCTATTACTCGATTGTTTTTTCTTGCTTTACAAACATTTAATAACTTAATGGTTTGGTGAGCACATAAACTATTCAACACTGTGACCTGGGAAGGGCAGCCTTGGCAACGTTGTTTATTTTCAGATTTCTAAGTAGATAAAAGGATTATAAATTCGAGGAGTTTACTTAGGAAGTTGTGATATAACTAATAACCTTCTTTAACTTGCTTACTTGTTGGCTTATAGACATGTATAAGACCCATCCTATTCCAATTTGTTCAGTAATATTTAGGAAGTTTGTGAAAATAAAACTAAAATTGTCTCCATCTTTTTAACAACCATACAAAACTTCCAGCTTCAACTTTAATTTTTTTAAAAGAACACAACATGCTTTTTTTATCAACTGCTGTAATTTTTAGTGTTTCACATTCATTATATGGCAAATGACTACACAGCCAAATTTCCGCCTCTGGACATTCTACTGATTCGTTAGAGGTAATTTTTGAAGCCATTGCAAAAACGTTATTACATAGATACATACATATCACCCTCACCTTTCCACTCCCGTACCACGCGTGCTGGACTACTGCGTCACCCACACACAATTCAACATTTGTTGGCCCGAACTAAAAGGTTCGGTGACCTGTTTCTTTGTCGTACCATCCAGACGTGGAACGCTCTTCCAGCACATGTGTTTCCTTCCTCGTATAGTCTCGGGTTCTTCAAGCGGGGCGTGAAAAGGCATTTTGGCGTGGTGAGCATGGCCAGCCCAGTGATTCGTTAAATAACTGGGCTTGTCAACCTCATATCTGGACCTCACGACCGCTTTCCATCAGGTGGAGTGAGGTCATCTTGACGGGCAATATAAAAAAAAAGCATCACGCCTTTTTCCCAACGGGGTAGGCAAACGTTTTTAGAACGTGAAAACGTTTTTATAATTCGAAAATGTGTGTGAGGTGTAAAAGGAGCACTATTGTTTTAGATAACCATCGACAAGTGCTGAAAACACACACAATGTACATTTACTGGGCAGAAATATACCATGATAGACCACATCGTCACTTAACCACCAGGTGCGATGGCAATCAAAAGACTGCCTAGTCTAGAATTAAAAAATAAATGTAGGAAAGAGAAATGGCTGTTGCATCACCGAGCAAAAGCAACAGCTCCTGAATATAATGAATGAGTTAGTACCAAATGTTTTGGACTGTCAGAAGTTTGCCCAACCCTTAGAGGGACTGTGATAAGGGGTAGTTCATTAGTGACGTCTCTACATAATTGATCTTCAAGGAAGAGTGTGGCATCCACCTTACTGACAATCTGCTGTTTGAGGTTGTGTCAATTTTTCCGGATTATATCTGCCCAAAAAAATATAAAGGACCTCTGATTTTATTCTCAAACTACTTAGTTCTCCGTCAGCGGCTTCGCCTGCGTAGACTGTCTTTCCCATCAAAATATATTCTAAATTAAAGAATATATAGCATAGGTCACTCTCTGATAACGTGGCTTTATATTGGTGAAAGAATTTTCAAAACCGGTCCAGTAAATTCGGGGCTTATCAATACAAACAAACAAATCTTGCCTTTTTATAATATTAATAAAGTCTTTGTATAGAAAAACTTGGGTCAAAATCTGTTGGTTAAAACTCCTAAAAGGGTGCTCTTTAACATACTTAGCCTATAAAGCCGCCTAACATAGTTTCAGAGTGTTCTCACTCATCTGATGTCGTCAAGTACTTAAATCTGAGTAGATGCCGAGCTCAGCTCAAGTACTCATGGTGTGCTCATGTTCCTAACGACGTTTGAGAGCTGTTGACCTAGAACTTCCAGCTTTGAGTTGCTCATAGCGGTTTTAATCCAGTTGAATACGAAAGAGTTGGCTGAAATAAATCTCACGTTTTTGTACTAACTATACTGGGTGATTTTCAAAGGCTTATAAAAATGAAATGGCATACTGAGTGGGCGATGTAGAAACTATCTAAATGAAAATTAAATTTATATAATTAACTAACTTTCATTTATTTACATTTTTTGTATGAAAACATTAAAATTAAAGTCAATTGAAAATCTAATTTTCACTCACATAGTTTAGATCACTTACTGAATATGCCATATCGTTTTTATAAGTCATTTGATAATCAATCATTTGCTAAGTAGAAAGGAAAAAATAATAATAAATATGTAAATAATATTTGTCCGTACCTATCCTGTATGTTTAACACACACGGTAAAGGGGCTAATTTTCGACGAAGGCAGCCTATACCTAAGTAGGTACGTAGGAAAGGTAACATCATCTATCTCTCTACCGAAATTTTGGTAGAGAGATAGATGATAAGTGCCGCGGCAGGCGAGGGCTAGAAGCGAATATTCGGCTTATCATAAGTGGCAACAAAAAATGTTCTTGAGAATACGTCTTACAAAAGCCAAACATTATGAGCATTATTAATACTTGATTTAATATTCTATGATATGAATATACTCAGAAATGAATGCTATTTGTAACAAAAATCTATGATTTAAATTTATTTGAAGTAACTATTCTGCGTATTGATTATTCGATGAAATGATAATATGAGAAACAATTTATGTGAAACGAAATTCTATGAATCGATTTTCTATAAAACAGTGTACAACCATAAAAACGAACTGCCATAATTAATTAAATGATATTACTTAACTAATATAAATTCCGTTCAAATAGTTAATTCGTTGAATAAGGCAATTCGTTGAAAAACTTTTACCAACTTGATATCGGAGTACTCACCAGCGAGAAACGCGACATCATCAAGATCTTGATCCACCATGTTTCGCCACGCAGCTGCTGGACAAACAAAACACAGGTTATTTACAATAAAGATATGGAGGTTATTAGCCTATAAAAAGTCCCACTGCTGGGCAAAGGCCTTCATCAATAAATTCATCGTCGCTATTGATGGGTGTTGGCTTAGTCACCACGCTTTCCAAATGCGGGTTGGTAATCGTAAACCCGGGCAAAGTTCCAAAAAATCAGACATTTTGCCCGACCTGTAGGGCTATTCTTAAAAACTCATTTCGAACCTCACCCAGTGAATCCGCCGTGAGATTCAAATTTCGCATCTTGTAAAACTGGATTACGACGAAATGTCACCTTTCTGATGAACGTGTTCATAAAATAAAAAACGTTTATTGAGATTTTGATATCAAGTTTATATAAATTGTGTGTATTGTAGCAAAAGTGATTGCGATCACCTGAGTGAGATCGGGTTTCGAATTTTACAGAATCGCACTACTGCACTCGAATAGTGCTTCCAATCTCGGTATACCGGGATCCCGAAATACCGAGATCCCGCATGATTTTTTACTCCAAAAAATGTTACGAGCACACGTGTCCTAAAGTCTATAGTGCCTACAAGCATAGAAGCAGGGCGAGCGTTTTCTGCTGCCGCTGCTATTT
The DNA here is from genome assembly GCA_947369235.1 of Udea olivalis. NCBI lineage: Eukaryota > Metazoa > Arthropoda > Insecta > Lepidoptera > Crambidae > Udea > Udea olivalis. Next base: position 8,801,545 of record OX376367.1, on the reverse strand, counting down.
AATGAGCAAGAAAACGCTCATTATGTGACGTCTCTTGTCTGTATTTTAATTCAATTAGATTTTAATGTTATTACAAGCACTTCCTCTCTCCTAACCCAAAGTTGCGTGCCCGATAGGGTCCATAACACTGTTCTAAAACACTGCTGTAACATCTTATTTTACATTATGGTTTTGCAATAAATGATTGAGTATTGAGTCTAAAAACGACAAATTCTATAAATGACAAAATCTAATAACGCCACATTCTACTAACACACGTTTTGAAAAAAACTATATTTCTGCAATTTCTTCATTTATAGAATTTGTCGTTTTTAGACCATTGTGTCATTTCCAGAATATGGCATTCATCGACTACACCATTTGATGAATTCGTCGATGAATGCCTGCTGATGGGCTGCTGGAAGTAGTTTATTAAATCGTCAAAAATGCAGCGTCAATCTCTGAACAATCAATCTGAACTACAAATCTGTGTGATTGGTTAGACACAATATTATGAATCTTAGTCATGTTAGGTACTTAGGTATTCACTGTTCTTATACGGTAGGACTACACCATTTGATGAATTCGTCGATGAACGCCTGCTGATGGGCTGCTGGAAGTAGTTTATTAAATCGTCAAAAATGCAGCGTCAATCTCTGAACAATCAATCTGAACTACAAATCTGTGTGATTGGTTACACACAATATTATGAATCTTAGTCATGTTAGGTACTTAGGTATTCACTGTTCTTATACGGTAGGACTACACCATTTGATGAATTCGTCGATGAATGCCATATTCTGGAAATGACACAATGGTCTAAAAACGATAAATTCTATAAATGACAAAATCTGATTCAAATACGCTATGAGAGAATTGAAAAAATCTACCAATTTACAAACGGCAATCACCGCTTACTACGCCTACGCACATGCGTGGCTCAGTTACGGCGTGATTCTCTGGGGCAACAGAGTGCCGAGTGCGAGTTGCAGTGAGAGAAGTGAATGACTTCACCATCGCGTTTTGCGAGCACGTCAATGTCAATTAGTATGGAATCGAGTCAGCGCCATCTAGCGAATTCGGGCAACATCCAGGCCGCTAGATGGCGCTCACTCGATGCCATACAAATTCGCGTTTTTTTCCTCGCATTGCAAACGCGACGGTGAAGTTATTCACTTCTCTCACTGCAACTCGCACTCGGCACTCTGTACTTTAACGCAAGATTTATTTGTAATGCAGAAAAAGTGTATAAGAGTCCTGACAAACATTGAACAAACAGATATCTGTAAACCCCATTTTAGATCTCTAAATATATTGACTTTACCATGTTTGTATATACTAAAAATTCGTAAATTTGTTAAAAAACACCCAGAGTGCCGAGTGCGAGTTGCAGTGAGAGAAGTGAAAAACTTCACCATCGCGTTTGCGAGAAAAAAAACGCGCTTTTGTATGGTATCGAGTCAACGCCATCTAGCGGCCTTAATGTTGCCCGAATTAGCCGCTAGATGGCGCTGACTCGATTCCATACTAATTGACATTTACGTGCTCGCAAAACGCGATGGTGAAGTCATTCACTTCTCTCACTGCAACTCGCACTCGGCACTCTGATTTATATCTAAAAACCATAGACGTTCCACGACATAATCTGCCTCACTACTAAAATAATCTAGTCCCACCTACATCAAAATTAACACTACACAGCTCCGGTCCACATCCCATGTCAATAAAAATCTTTAATAAGCTGCCAGAATCACTATAGAGTGAAAATAGTTACTGCAAATTCGTAAATCAGCTTAAAAAAACTCTTGTGAAGAAAGGCTGTAGAATGAAGTATACTGTAAACGAATATTTACTCGATAAAGGTATGAGTGTTACTACCTAAGATGCCTACACCAATATTATTCATATACATCTATAATATGTTTTACTAAATATCAATTACGAGTAATTGAAGAAACCTCTCTCTTCAATCTCTAATATTTTGCCGTTAGTTGTAAGTATTGTTAACCCCATATTTGTAACCCTCATGTATGCAATAAATAAATAAATAACTCAAATAACTTTATTTAAATAGACTTTCACAGAAAGTACTTTTAAATCGTCAAATTTAAAGCCAAATATACTAAACAATGAACTTGAATATTACAATAATATGGATATAAATACACAGACGTAATGCGACTCTACCACCGCGTCGGAGTTGTTTCCTGCTGAGAAGACCCGGCGAGGAACTCAGCAGTTACTCTAAACTTGTTTTGGGTTTACAGCAGGCGTTAGTATAGTACAATGTGTCACCTTGATAAAAATAAACCTACCGAGTGTCTAATCTAAAGAATAGGTATTTAACAATGGAAAAAAACAAACAAAAAGGAATATAGATATGGAATAGACTCAAACTCAAACGTTTATTTGCTTAACATTGTGTAGTACATTGGGATGAGTGACAATGATATAAAAAAGTAACAACAACATTATATACCCTAGTTATGTAGGCATGCACATGTTAATTATATGTTAGTTATATTAGACTTATGCCAACTAATGTTATTTACGAATATTTTTACTACAATAATCGTAAATTAAAATAGAAGCAGAATTGTTAAATCAATTAGCATTCGAATGTACAAGATACAAATAAATTCAAATGTCAATTTCAGTATTAATAGATTACATAATATTAAATTATTATTACATAATCACAAATTGTTGAATGGTTTGAAATTACTATGTCCCCTTAAATTCATTCTCTCCATGAACTCATTAATGGAGTAGAAGTTGTGTTGTAGCAGCCATTGATTAATACTCTTTTTAAATATATATTTTTAGAATAGAAAGTATTTATTAAATTTTTGACATCGTTACATTTGAGAGAAAAAAACACATATCATATCCTCCTGTCTATATTTCCTTCTAGTTTGTATTTTAATTTGTGGTAATAGTGCCCACAGGTCAGTATACATATATGACTATAATCTATAACACGTACCCTTGGCAGATCCGTTGCGGTCAGCTTTGTACTTGCCGATGGGTTCCATCTGAATGCCGTCCATGTCACGCGGGCCGCGGCATGCCGAAGTACCTGTGGACATCAACAAAGAAAATGATTGCTGCCGCAAGCTGACGGAGTGGTTTTTCGTCGCGCCCGCCGCGAAGAATACAAAAATGTAATATCTTAGGCAAGCTCAACTTTTCTGCTAAAAAACCTAACCTTGCTCGAGCTAACCCTTATTATTTTTCTAATCGAACAATTGACACCATAATATATGTACTAACTGACCTTTTCTTAAATGAAAGGTAGGGTTAATATAATTCAAGAATTAGACAATCTAGGTGTCGCTAAGTCAGTGGCCTGTGGTATTGATTCACTGCCAAATTATATAGAATTATACACAAATTAAAGGATTTCACGTCGCGTTTAATTCCCGCAGCGTGCACGATTCCCGCGCGGGCTTCCGCAGCCACTGTGGTTGGCGGCCGCGCACTCTGCGGTCGATCGGAGGGTGTCCAACCGAGCGTCTTGCGATAGTCACCCGCCAAGTTTGCGGATGAAAATCGCAACTGCAGGTGCTGTGGCACTGCACAAAACTCCGTCTCGTGAGTTTGGGTACAAAACCGCCGACCGCCACCGCGGCGGGCGCGTTTGAAAACCGCTCCGTGAGGTTTTAGCTTAGCCTAAAAGCCGGTGACTGCGGTCATATCAAAAGGAGAGAGAAGTAAGCCAACTTAGGCCCCGAGTGGGAGATAATAGCCTCACATGCAGGGCTGTTGCATGTAGTTCATTCAATTGTCAAAAATGCAGCGACAATCTCTGAACAATCCATCTGAACTACAAATCTGTATCCAATTACATACAATATTATGAATCTTAGTTAAGTTAGGTACTTAGGTACTCACTGTTCTTAAGACATCCATAAACACTGCAATACCAATTTACGCATACTATTTTGGACCAATTTTTGAGCACGAATATAAGACGTAAGTCGTACAGGCACACGAAACAAAAATTTCAAGCGGCAGCGCAGCGTTGCGTCGATGTGCGCGGCATTACCTACGCACGACTACATAAATTAGCGACGTAGGGCTTTATGAGTGTTAACATGTGATTTTGATGTAAAGTACTTAGTTTAAGTGTCATTCAAATGTAAAAAATATAAAATAAGCTGTTAACAAGTTAACTATCGTGCGTGATAGGACAAGCGAAAGAATTATCATTTGCCACTACGTATTTGCTAAGGTTCTGTAATGTCGTAGCACGTGTAGCTTGACTGCTACGTCTCGTAGCGCCGTAGATCTACACAGTGGAAGCAAGGATAATATTGATTGGTAAGTAATCGAAACGATACCTTATTTTTATCATAACATTTTGTACATCTAGATTATTATTATAGCGTAACATAGTTAATCTTACTCGTTTTTACAGCATACGGTTGTAACATTAAAGTATTTATTTTTATTATTCTCGCAACTATATTATACCATATAAGTGCCAAATTATTTATTGAACAATAAGGAAAAGTAAACAGTAGGTCTTAGAATAATAACATATAGAACGATGTCTTCATACAACCGCCCCGTCAAAAATGAAGCACTAATCCGATTCACACTTGCGTGACTATTACTTGCTTATGTGCGGCGCGCTTTGACATTGAACATTGCGGAGCTGTAATGAACATTGCAAAGTGGTCCGTTTAAACGGTCCGTCCAACTAAGTGCTTCAAAATGGGCGCGCGGACTTTGTTTCTATAAGTAATTATTCTAAGCTAAGTATACTTGGTCATTGTCCATTGATAATAATATTATACAAATTACTAGTAAAGAAAGTAAGCTAACTAAACTAAAAATAGGTTTGATAATTTCTAAAAAAATATAGGACCCGCAAGACCCGTATACTCGTACGTACGCAGTCCTTTGTAACCATCATCAGGCCTTCCCTTAGATTTTAGATTAAGAAAATAATGTATTCAAAGGGTGCTTAACCTTTGCTACCCCTCTGTATGTGATAATGAAGGTAGGGTACGAGGGTAAGATGAGCTAAGGAGAAAAAACTGGGAAAGAAAACAAAGTCATTGAGCCACCCCTGTCATTACGCGGTGAAAGCGGACATTGTCACTTTTGGCGCCATTTTCTGTTCCCCAATGCCCTATTGAGGTGAGCATACTCTGTGGTAAACAAGTTTTTCTACGTTCCGTACTTCGAAGCTTGCGAAACTGTTTCAAATGCTTTGGTGTGTTATGTGGTTGGTCATTTAATAAAAAAATGCACGGATTAAACTGCCAATCAAATTCATCTTAAGACCGCGTATAATACACATGAGTATCTAAGTATTGCTATGCCCTTGCAGTTCGTCACATCATCATCATTTCAGCCGAACGACGCCCACTGCTGGGCATAGGCCTCCCCCAAGGATCTCCACAACGATCGGTCCTGCGCTGTCCGCATCCAGCGGCTTCCCGCGACCTTGACCAGATCGTCGGTCCACCTTGTAGAGGGCCTGCCCACGGAACGTCGTCCGGTACGCGGTCGCCATTCGAGAACCTTTCCGCCCCAACGGCCATCGGTTCTCCGCGCTATGTGTCCCGCCCACTGCCACTTCAGCGATGCAATCCTTCGAGCGATGTCGGTTGTTTTTGTTCTCCTGCGGATCTCATCATTTCTGATCTCTCGAAAACAGCTTATAGATATGGCTCAGAAGCGAGATGGGTCTGTAGTTCTTCAAGAGAGTTTTGTCACCCTTCTTGAAGAACAGCATCACATCGCCTCTGCCCCATGCCTTTGGCGTTTTTCCCTCGAGGATGACAGAACTGAAGAGCGTCTGGAGGACTTTAAGTATCGGCTTACCGCCCGCTCTCAGGAGCTCGGTTGTGATTCCGTCATCACCCGACGCCTTGTTGTTTTTAAGCTGCTTGAGAGCCATCCTAATCTCGTACAGGCTGACGTCCGGGATATCTTCGGTATAGTGTCGGGTAAGCTTGGCTCTAGGATCTTTAGCCTTGCTTTCAACAGGTTTGCGTGGAATATAACTGTCCATAGAAACTCTCAATCTCCCTCAGGATTTCAGGTGTTGACGAAATGATGCTACCTGCCTCAGTTTTCAGCCTCGTCAATTGGCTTTGCCCAATAGACAGATCTCTGGCGAACACTTTGGAGCCTTTATTCCGCTCAATTGCCTCTTTAGTACGCTGGGTATTAAATTGGCGAAGGTCGCTCGTCAAAGACTTAGATATCTGTCTATTGAGTTGCCGATAACGATGGGCATCCGCTGAGTTCTGTAGCCCCATTTCGTTTCTCTGATCCATGAGTAGGAGAGTCTGACTGGAGAGTTTCTTTGATTTGGGACGGCGGGTTTTAAAATGCTTGGACCCTACCGTACGGACAGTATCCACCACCATGTTGTACAGATCGTCCACATCGATGCTGTTCTCAAGGGCTTCGAAGCGGTTTTGAAGCTCGAGCTGAAAGCACTCGGGGTTTTGAATTTGAGCCGGTGTTAGTCGGAGCGTGGATTTTATCAGTCGCGCTCTCTCAAGCTTTAGGTCGATATTCAATGTGCCTCTGACCATGCGGTGATCGCTTCCTGTCTTAGCAGCGTTGATCACAGTGACATCATTGAATATATGCTTCTTCGTCGACATGATAAAATCGATCTCGTTTTTAAATCTACCGTCCGGACTGATCCAGGTCCATTTGCGGCTTACGGGCTTCTTGAAGAAGGAGTTCATCATAAAGAGGTTCTCCCTCTCCATGAAGTCTGCCAGCATCTGGCCCCTGTTGTTCCGTTGCCCAAATCCAAATTGCCCCACTCTCAACTCATCACCGCAACGTTGCCCCAACTTTGCATTAAAATCCCCCATCACAACCGTGTAGTGGGTTTTATAGCTATGCATGGCTTTAGAGATCTCCTCATACATAGCCTCCACTTCGACATCGTCGTGCTTTGAGGTCGGAGCGTAGACCTGAATGACATACAGTGAATATCGTTTCGATATTCTGAGTATCAGGTACGCTACCCTGCTCGAAACACTTCCGATAGTAATCACGTTGTTGACAAGGGATTTGTGGACGATGAACCCGACACCACCTAGGGACTGTTGGTCGCCCTCACGGTGGTATAGTAAGTTACCGGATTGCAGGATTATCGAGTCCTCCCCCTCTCTTCGGACTTCAGATAACCCAATGATATCCCAATGTAACTTACTAATTACCTCTTCCAACTCTATGAGCTTCGCGTCGAGCCTCAGTGTGCGCGTGTTATATGTTGCCAGGTCGAGTCGTCGTTGTTGGCAGCCGGATCTTACCCGGGCATTCCTAGCACCCCCTGCCCCGCCGTTAACATAGCCGCTGCCGTAGCTAGGAATAGCAGGGCCGCCGGGGACTAGGGGCCGATTTTTTGGTTGTGCAGCCATTTTGGGGGGGGGTTTGCCATAATCGCCACGCTTGGCAGGCGGGTTGGCGATCGCAGTATGGCCTGCTGTTATCCGGAGACGCTGCTGCCCATCTCCTTATGGCAATTTTCCCTCGGTCGGCTCTTACGACACCCACGGGAAGAGAGGGGGTTGTGCTATTCTTTTTTATGTGCCGGCACTACACGGCACATATACCCCATTTAATTATTTTCGTTGTCACCTAATACGTATACGTATGTAATGTGATACGCAATAAATGAATAAGTTCTTCAAGCATTACATTCGATATTTATCCGCGCCTGTAAACTAGAGTTGAGTAGTTACTCGTAGGTATATCGTGTGGATGTAAATCAAATTTTGATTTTTTTAATTGAACTTTAATTTTAAGGTTTTCGAGAGCGTCGTGGCCTAGTGGTTGAACACCCCAACTCGGATCGTGTGGTCCCGAGTTCAAATCTAGCCAGAACCAAAATCTTTGTGTTCATTGCTATATTTCTAACGCTCCGGTGATGGAAAACATTGATAAAACACCAAATCAACTCGGATAACGGCGGAAGGCTCACCACCTACCACGTTGGGTTCTAATAGCATTGGTGAAAAGTGGGCTTCTGAGTGTTCCGTTCACCATGACGGCAACAAAGTGGGATAAAGTCGTGATGGTATGTTTAAATTATTTAAATTTTAGTTCTATCTGTTTGAAAAGAAAACATTTAAAATCCTTCGTATTAGGGTGACAATCTACCTTTCGAATTTTAAAAAGTTATGTGATTCTGCATGTTCCTAAAAAATTATAGGCCCACTTCCCTCGTGACCGGTTAAATTATTTGACAAATAACGTATTAATAAAACGCTATCGTAGCATCCAAAACGAAGTGGCACGCTAGGTTTAATAAACCAGTTTTTTTTTTTGCGCCAGACAACACACCTCTTGTTGGTCTCGAAGTAGGGATTAATATCCCTGTGTTACGAGGTACCACACAAGGAAATAAGCCAGGGGCGTCTCCCAGCACACCCGGACCCGAGTCAATTCAGAAAAGATCGTTTCCTTAATTGACCCGACCGGGAATCGAACCCGGGACACTAGGGAAATCGAGGCGAGAAACAGTGCTACAGCGCACTACCCCAATCGTGTCGTCAATCGACATCATTCATCGCTAGCAATCAGAATGCCAGCAACTGGCAATATCCTGTCTGTCTGGCGGCAGCGGATATGAGCAATTTTCCAACCATATCCGTTCTAAGGTAGACTCATTTTACCTAGCTCAAAGTTGTACAAATGCGTTCACATCAACCTTTACAAAACTATTGCAATTTAAGTCTTATATCAGCAGCATGGTGCTTCCATTTTTTAGATTACAAAAAGTTTTGGGATCATTTATGGGGCAAGGTGTAGACTACAAAATTCCTCAGGCAATTTGTATGTTACCGCCATCCAAAAACCACATAGAATCTGTTTTATTAAAAAAAGGGGTATTATACTACCAATGATTACCTTTTAGATAAAAAAGCCTGCGATTAAAGCTCTCTGCTCAGTGCGGGATCAGTTACCTCTTGTAATACTTATTATTTAAATACCGAACTTAAGTGTATTAATGACTAACAATGTTTATTTTTGGAATTGTATAAATAACTTGGTTCAGCCTATTGTCTTATATTCTGTAGCTTTGCTGTACTTGTTAGGTTGTTCTGTTCAGTTTTTAATGTTAGAATTTGAGCAGTTTTTTTATCAACGAACAAATTGTACTCTACTAACTCGCATTGTAAAACCACAACAAGTTTAAAAGAGTAACTACTGAGTTTCTCGCCGGGTCTTCTCAGTAAGAATCAACTTCTCCGACGCGGTGGTAGAGTTGCATTATGTTTGTATACTGTTTATTTATTATTATTATTATATTATAGTATTTATGTCTACTATTTAGTATATTTTTTGACTTTTTAAAAGTACTGATTAAGTCTATTAAAATAATGATATTTGAGTTTGAGTTTGAGTATATAAAGGTTGATGTGAATGCCTCTGTACTAGACTTTACAGTGAATACTCCCACATCAAGCAGGAAATAAAAGTGAGGAAGATATATTTAACTCCCTACCACCAATCTTATTTGTCGACAACTTTGTTATATCGGAACCTAAAGCAACTCATACGTGCTCATTACTAGCACGAAAGCATGCTACTTTTGAGCAATTTCTACTTAGTAGCATGCGTCGCAGCATTGCTCGGTCCTTCTCAGCAGGCCTGCCAATTGAGCGTCCATACAAATATCTGACTAGTTTGTAATATTTTGGAGTTGGCTTTTTTTGAGAATAGGTCTACCAAATATCTTCTAAGGATTGGATTTACACACATCAAAAGTGTCTAGGGATCAAGCATTTTTATGCGGATTTCTTGAGATTGAGATGTGGCTTTGTAATAAATTTATGATTTTATAAATTTATATGGATTCTTTTTGGTGCATTTCATAATTTGAAACAGGAACTGTCAATCAAATTCGAGTAAAAGATGAAAATCAGCTGTCAATATTTTCCCTTTAAAAACATACAACGCATTGAAGACATTATTAGTGCTACTGTTTCCCTACTACTGAGTAAAACCAACGTTATTATGGATCGGCGACGTCATTTAAGCAGGGAAGAAATGCTCAGAGCCGTGGGAATGATAGAAGCTGGTTCCCGGCAACGTACTGTGGCTTTAGCTCTGAATACAAGTCAGAGTGTTATCAGTCGACTTTGGACACGTTACCGAAGCACTGGTACCGTGGCTGAGCGCCATGGAGGACGGTATCGCTGCACCACACGGAGACAAGACCGATACATTCAAATCACAACTCGAAGAGCTCCAATAATAACCGCCATGATGTTAGCCGTGAGGCTTCATCACTCTTCAGGGAACTTAATTAGCGACCAAACAGTCAGAAACCGCTTGCATGAAGTGAACCTTCATTCCCGAAGACCGCTAAGGGTACCACCTATAGCAATGCACAATCGTAGGATTCGATATCAATGGGCTCTTGAACACAGAAATTGGGCAGAAGAACAATGGCGTTTCGTGTGCTTTTCTGATGAGTCTCGTTTTGGTATGAGACCGGATACAAGACGTATACGACACTGGAGAACCCCTGGACGCCAACAGCGATTAAAATCCTGCCAGGAAGTCCATCCTTATAGTGGTGGAACCATCATGGTATGGGCGGGTATTTGGATCGGCGGAAGAACTGAGTTGATTTGGATCAGAGGCAACCTCAACGCTCAAATTTATGCTGAGACGATTGTATCAGACGTCATCGTTCCTCTACAAGTGCAAATCGGTCCCTTATTTCAGTTAATGCATGATAATGCACGACCGCACACCGCAAGAGTTGTAAGACAGACTCTCGCCGCAGCTAACATCAATGTCCTGCCCTGGCCTGCTCAGTCGCCAGACTTGAACCCGATTGAGCATGCATGGGATATGCTACAGAGAAGAGCTCTGGCGAATATGGAGGGTATCCAGTCGCAAGAAGACCTTTTTTGTTGTTGCAACGAACATGGGCGGCCATTCCACAGCGTGATTTGGATGAACTCATTTTGAGTATGCCAAACCGATGTTCTTGTGTTGTTAGTGTTCGCGGTAGAAACACGGATTATTAATTGTTTAAGTTACCCAATAAAATTTTAAAGAAAACTGTTATTTCAGTCTTTTTTTCGAACTTTAATGTTAGTGGTTCAAATGTCAAAAATCCCTTTATTAGGAAAATGGCAAATTTCTTTATTAATGCAAAGGTGACTTGGTTTATCGTTACTGTAGACAAACGAAAACACTTTATTTGATGAATCCTTAAAGAAAATTTTAATTAATATCAATCAGGAGAAAAGTTATTGCAAAAATATATGTTGATCCCTAGACACTTTTGATGTGTGTAAATACACATCATTTTGTTGAAAAAACACTCAAAATTATTTTAAGTTGTGCTCCTAAGTACCGTTCGCTGTCTAGAACCCAGAATCAAACTTTATAACTTCAAGTGATTCAAAGTAAGCTACGATTGGTGAATTTCAGTCTATACAATTTGGAAGATAATTAGTGCATTCAGAAAATGATCTTTGTAAAAAGTGTATTTTCTTAGATATCACGAAAAATATGTTTGTCCTCTCATTGTACATAATTTCTGTCACTAGTTAAAAAGTAGCGAATATCTAATTAAGGGAGTAAGCAGTTCCCATCCCTACCGCATCGTCGTCTATTGTCAGTAGTGCCGAGGCGGGCAACCAAAACGTTCCTGTACACCCGTTCCGCTGACGAACTATGACAGCTAGTACCTAATTTCCATCAGCATGGTTCACTACTCTTCTAATTCCCGTTCGCTCTTTTAATGAATATTTTGAAATGCATACAAATTTGGCTACTTAGATTATTATATGCAGAAATCCGATGTTGACCTCATGCTTGAAGCGATATATCGTATTAGGTCCCATTTAATTTTTATCTCGTAAATAGATGCGACGTAAATGGGTTTATGTCATTACCTATTATTAGACGTACGAGGTCTAATAAATAGACTCCCAAAATTGTTCAACTATAACTATTACTTTTTTATTGAAAGAAAATATTTATTTGTTTTTGTTTGTTGGTATTGAATAGACTCCGAAACTAACGGTACCGATTTTGAAAAATCCTTTACCAATATAAAGCTACATTATCAGAAAGTGACATAGGCCTATTTTCTTTAGAAAGGCTTTCAGAAAGGCTATATTTTGACAGGAAGTCTACGTGGGTGAAGCCGATGAGGAACAGCTAGTTTAGTTATAAGAAGTTTTGCTCTCTAAAAATTATAGCCTAGAGCTGTTTGGTTGTTTTGGATACCACGGTAGTTTCTTTTTTTTTTATTTTGTTACCTGAACAATCACATGTAAGGTTTATTTTATACTATATACTATCAATTTTCTGTTTGTGTCTTATGACAATAAAATATTTATTTTTCAAAAAGCAATTTTCTTATTTACTTTACCGCGAATCTAACTTCCGTCACGCTTAAAACTTTTAACTTCATAAGTCCTTAACCAGACCGTACATTGGAGTGCCAAATACATCATTTTCTATGGTTTTACGTCATTTCCAAACTTAATTGTCGGTTTAAAGAATATATTGAGAAATAAAAAACGTGACGGAAATTATAAAAAAAAACCAACTTCAAAAAAACTATTCCAAAACAAAGCACTTAAAAGTAAAGAAATGATTGCGTATTGTTCTAAAACTTATACGATAATATAATGTAGGTACAATTATTGTTATTGTTGGAGTCGGTGTCAGCCAAGGAAACACTACAATATACCTAGCAATATACCCATTTCTTACATATCACGTTTACGTATGTATGTAGGTAGTTACAAACCTACATTGGCTGACACCGACTCCAACAATAACAATAATTGTACCTACATTATATTATCGTATAAGTTTTAGAACAATACGCAATTATTTCTTTACCTTTAAGTGCTTTGTTTTGGAATAGTTTTTTTTGAAGTTGGTTTTTTTTTTGTTAAAATTTTTGTTTATTTCTTGATTTTCAGTGAATAGATCTTTTTATTTTATACATCGAAAAAGTATTCGTCCAATTGCTCCTAAGAATTGAAGAGTTCCGTTACTTCGTCATGGATCCCATAATCAGAACCTAACACTCATAAACTACCCTTGAAGTATATCCTTTCTAATAAAAAAAGAAGCATCGAAATCGGTTGGCGTGATAATGAGTTATTCGTCCATTTGTCGCTGATATGGTTTATCTTGATTTAAGACTTATATGGATTTCCCATAGATGCCACTGTCAGAACTGGACCAAATTAGAATGGGACCACACGGGCAGCATCAGCTTTCAAATAAAAAAAGAATTATCAAAATCGGTTGGCGTAATATTGAGTTACCCGTCCATTTGTTGCGCATTTTGTCTATCTAGATTTAAAACTTATATGGATTTCCCATGTATGCCACTGTCAGAACTGGACCAAATTAAAATGGGACCATTCGGGAAGCACTAGCTTTCAAATAAAAATAAATGATCAAAATCGGTTCACCCAGTCGAAACTTATGAGGTAACAAACATTTAAAAAAAACATACAGTCGAATTTGAGAACCTCCTCCTTTTTTTGAAGTCGGTTGACAAAGAACATCTTGTCGTGATAATGACCGTGCTAATAATGAGCATGCTCATTTCAGTGAAAAGTGAGCATGCTCGTTTTAAACAATCTATTCATATTCATATTCATTTATTCATTGCATTCATGTTGTTACACTTTTATAAGATGGTACATTATGGTGTCCAGGTACATGAACCCTGCTAGGGTGTAGCAATATTCAAAATTAATTAAGATTAAATATAGAAAAATCACATCACCAAAATAAAAATAAGATTAGAAATAAGTACAATACAAAATTATCAAACATAACTATAAAATTTCAATTAAAATTAAAAATCAAAAACATTAAAAACAAAAATTAAAAATTAAAAACAGGGGATAGCTTATACTTAATCAAAATGAATAAAATAATGGTAATAATATGTACAATTTATCATGTCATTAAATTTAACGAAATTAATAAATTAAAATCTATTTTAGAGCATTAAACTATATTATTTCTATTTTAGAGTATGTGTAACTGTAGCTCGATTACTAGATTGACTGTAGTGTAATTTTAAAGAATAAATGAATACAACTGTATTGAATTTCCGACTAGCTCTGCGATGATAGAAAACGTCGAAAAAAAACAAATCAACTCGGATAACGGCGGACCACCAAAGAAAAAAAGTATAAAAAAATATATTCTTCAACTAACACCCACAGTACCTACATACAAGGTCTTTTTGAGGAGAAGTTAAAAAATATTTATTTATTTATTTTGCGTATTCAATTTAAGAATCTCTTACAAAGAATTACCCTCTAACAATACCTTCCGTGTACTGTTTTACGAAAAAAATATGGTATCATTCTGTTTCACATGGGATTAAAGTTGTAGGAAGTAAATACAATTATAATTCCTATATTGAGGTAGGTATGTCAACAGAAAGTATACAAACATGAACATGAGGTGCCTGTTACCTATGTGAACGAAACTAGAAGCCCACATTCGCCAAGCGCATGGGGGCCAACGTGGTAGGAATCTATACCAAAGCTGTCCGGGTTTCTCCGTTTTTTATTAGTGTTTACCATTATTGAAGAGTAGTTTTAATTTTTGTAATTGAATTAGGTACCTCCTGAACTTTCAGGCCACACCGCTACAATAGGCTTTCATTTAAAACTATTAATAAAAAATGTAGGCTCGTTGGCCATAACAATAAAAAATACATTCTTCCTCACCGGATTTCACTTCCGTAAACCCAACAACGGTTGTAGAGAATCAGTCCACCAAGAAAACACACACTCAATATTGTCACAGGATAGAAAACCGTCAAAAACACTAAATAATGTTATAATTTTCCGGTGAAATCAAATTTATCCCGTAAAATACAATTTTCACGAACACACAACCCCAGAACTGCAAGAGATATGGGAAAATCGATTTTGCGCGCGAAAGAGAAAACGTTCAGAAACGCTAGACAGAGACAGCACGCTTTATGTCTATGGAGGGAGAGGGATGGATAATTAGTTAAGAGGGAGTGCCCAACCCTCCGGAATGGGGTTGGTTTATGAAGTGGTACCTTTTTTCTCTCGAAATTTTTAATAGTCTTTTTGGGAAAGTTACAGAGAATGATTTTTATGTTTTGTTTTCTGTCTGGAATTTTGAATGCTTTCCTGGGTCCACCGAAAAAAAATGCTGCAGCTAAAATTCGCATTTAAGCTTGTAGTTTATTTTTAACAGTGATTTTTATTTCTTTTTCCAATCATAGTTTTAATACGCGTGCTCATTTTGTAGTATTTTGTTTCTACAGTTTAGATGAAATTAACATAGCAGTTCATTTGATAAACAGTCCAAAGTTACAACCTCTATGTAACTCATCTCTATATAACCTAATATAAAGAATAAATCTAAAGCAACTCAAAAAAAAAATAAGAAATTAAATGGGCAAGTATATAACATAATAATTTACAATTGCACAATAGATATTTTTTGTTCTTATTGTTAAAAGCACGCTTTTTAAGATTCCTTTTTTATTTAACACTGGGCCTGCCAAGTTCTTTGCCGGACTCAGTAATTCAACTCTCTAACGCGCAGCTATTTTCGTGTCGAGTTCACAAAGTACCGCTTCTGAAGAGTGTTTTGATGCTGTTCTTCAGCAGTCCCTCTGGATAACTGGAGCAGTAGGGGATTGTGTAGGGTCGTGAACGCTAAGTACAAGTAGGTGTTTGTAGAAATTTTACAAACAAGTTGGGATACTGACGAATGACAGCTGTGTGCTATGCAAGCAGGCATTTCAATGTAGATTTTAGATATTTTATTAGAAGAAGTTTTTTCTTTGCGGCATGCGGAGTGTCTAAGCAGTTTTACTTACCAATTTCATTCCGTTAACGGAGCGTAGTGAGCAATTTAGTAATAAATGATCTTTCAATTCCAGCCAGCAGCGGTTGCCTGGCGCTAATGCGTTTTCCAGGCTGGATATTTACTGACGAATTGCTCGCTACGCTCAGTGTAGGGAATTATATTGACTGGATATAAACGATTGTAATAAGGCCCTGGTTCTAGGAAAAGAATACTTATTTTAAAAGTTTCATTTCTAAATGACTTTTAAAAGTAATCTCAGCATTGGGTGGTTGGAAGAGTCTGCTTCACTGGTATTTTTTTTTTTTTGCGCCAGACAACACACCTCTTGTAATGGTCTCGAAGTAGGGATTATTAAATCTCTGTCTTACGAGGTACCACACAAGGAAATAAGCTAGGGGCGTCTCCCAGCACACCCATTCATGGGGTAGACCTATGTTCTGCAGTAAACATCTCGTGGCTGCGACAAAAACCACGTATTATTGTAAACCCAGAGGCAACTTTGATCATCAACCTCTTCAATTGCGTAGAGACATTGCCAGGCTAAGTGTTCTTCATCGCTTCTACAATGGGGAATGCTCTGACGATGACTCCCGTACCACGCGTGCTGGACTACGGCGTCATCCACACACAATTCAACATTTGTTGGTCGGAACTAAAAGGTTCGGTGACTCGTTTCATTGTCGTACCATCCAGACGTGGAACGCTCTTCCAGCACATGTGTTTCCTTCCTCTTATTAAGTCCCGGGTTCTTCAAGCGGGGCGTGAAAACGCATTTCTGCAGGCCTTCAAGGTGAGGATGGCCAGCCCAGTGATTCGTTTGAATGACTGGGCTTGTCCACCTCATATCTGGACCTCACGACCGCTTTTCATCAGGTGTAGTGAGGTCATCTTGACGGGCAATATAAAAAAAAACCAATGGCTGTTTTCAATAAAAACTACTTCAAAACTCAGTAAACAAAAGAAGTTTGAGTTTCCACCAAAGCAGAATAAGTGGTGTATTAAAACGAGCGGACTTTTATGAGTAAACGTTTTTTAATTTATTTTATTTAAAATGGGTTTTCGTTTGGCCTCAGTTTCGCCTGGTGGTTTGCGATAACGAGGCTTTTCGTGTATACACTTACCCAGAAAGTGCCTATTCACTCTGGCCTTGAAGACACCAAGGCTGTACCTACATACGAGTAAGTTTCCGAAAACACAAACGCAGGGAGAGCGGTTCCACTCCCTAGCGGTGCGGACCAGAAAAGACGCAGGAAACCGTTGAGTTTGGATTGCTGCAGTACAAAGTCAACCACGTGGGGATGGAAGCCCTCTAAACACCTAGTGGTCCGGTGGTAGAAAGAAGAGGGTAGTATTAAGGTATGTGTCTATTTGCAAAGAGGATATAAACACTGTTCTTTGTTTCATCGCAATGTTGACGTGAAAAACAAATTGTGCGTCCGAAACTGATAGGCGCATAGCGCCTTTTTAATATTCATTTATTTACATTAGTACACTCTATACAAATTAATTTAAATTGAACTGCTTGCTCTGCTAATTAGGATGCAGTTTTGTGGTCAAGACCTGGGTATTTAAATTCTTGGTGAAAACAATGTCAGTCAAGACGTAGGTACAGGATCATAGGTTAGTTAGGGTGATCCCAGACAAAACCTGAATCTGTAATAAACAGGGCTGACTTTTATTGCTCAAAAATGTATCGTATATTGCAACCTATATCTCTTTTGTTTATGAGCATAACATTAACTTAATTCATGAGCTTACCTTGTTTTTTTTAAGCCCAAAGGGAAAGAGGAAGCTGGTTAAAGATCCTTCAAAGTGTAGTACTGTAAGGCGCAGATTTCAATCTACTTTATTTATTTTTACAACCAAGTACAGCCAGCAAAACGAGTAATTATAAGATTTAAGTACGCAGCGGAACTTAATAGTCCCATGGCAGAAAATATTTTTTTCTCTCGCCATTCCATTATTGTCACCCCATGCATTCCAGCACCGGAGGTGGTAAATTGTACCCTCAGGGCAAATGTGGCGTTGCGAGTTTTTTTTATATACAAAGGAGGGCTCATTGTGTGAAAGTGAGCCGTTTCTGTTTGTTTCGGTTCCAATTTGTGGCTTTAGGGACAATCTTTTTACAAAACCTGGGGCCTTATCACAATCCCATAAAACTTTTCAAGTTCATTCCATAAGCTGGGGGTAGCGAGCAAAATCATCAGTAATTATTCAGCTTATGCGTTAGTGCCAGGTATCTGCTAGCTGGCTGGAAATGTAAGATCTTAATATTGCGAAATTGATCGCAATGCTCAGTTTAGCGAATAAACTTGACAAGTTCGCTCATTAGCTGCCTTAGGCTTTTATATCGAAATCTACACTTATATTATTGAGAGAAAAGATTAGATGTTTGTAAAAGATCCTTATCGATATCAATCACTCTAATCCCCAGTCCCCAATCCATGGTATGTTTGTTTAGCCCAGTGTTCAAAACTACGGAATTTATGAATAACAGACACTAATTTAACGTCAGTTTTTAAAATCCATGAAAATAAATTCTGTTCCTAGAATATTAGGTAGTAGGATATGGGAAAATATGGAGCAAAGGAAAATTCCGTGTTGTCTTATCTCGGTTTTTATTTAGAATATCTTGTCACTACGCGAAAAGTATTTATAAGATAAAGTTATGAAACACCACATAAGGCCCTTTTTCATTAGGACACGATGATAAGTCTGCTTGTCCACCGAATCGGAGCGAGGCAGCGGAGCGGAGTTTTGGAAACTTTCAACCAATGGGATTTCATGAAGCTTACGCTAACAGCGAGTGATTCGGTTGCTGGCAGGTAACAAATTGGTTGCGCAGCCTAGCTCATTACCAGGTGGTGACATACCCATACAACTCCAAACAATACAATGTGTAGACGTTGTATGGGTGTAAGTATAAGAAAATATTTAAATTTCTGATCTTACCTATACTTCATTCATTATATATTAGAAATAAGAAGCAAGCAGGGGGGCTAAAATTTGACGTTGCTATGACGATGACATACCTGAGTATAACCTAACAAAATTTAAAACCCCTTCCGCCACAACGTACGAAGTGATAATGTAACATTTTAGATTTAGTAGAGTTATAGTGACAGTAAAAATGTGTTCGGATAAAAGCCCCTGCTTCTTTTAGGTTTTCACATCGACAATATAGTTTGATGCAAGATCGGCAGATTTAGCTTCCTAATAGTGTCCCTCCCTCTCAAATATAATATTATATATTATATATATATATAATAAATAAATAAATAAATAAATAAATAAATAATATTTATAAACAGTATTTTTGTTTGTTCCTTTTGTCCATAAATGTACTTTTATTATGTTTTAGTGATTCTTATTATAAAATCACACTAGAAATAGAAATACAAATAAATTTATTTGACATTCACACAGGAAACAATTAAAATAAAATCACAAGAGTTGTCAAAAGGCTCCCACTTAGCTTATGAATACCACTAAAATCTTTGCTTAACTTTTTGTTACAACAAGAGAGAAAACCTACTGTTTTTTTAATGGCAGCATTTATCATAGTAGTAATTTTCCACCCTAACCTGGTAACCCGAAAATCAATTTCCGTCAAATTTTCGTGTGGAGTGTTTTGTCAAATTTCGAATCAGAATTTCTAAATAAATCAACATGCTTGCCCTCCGAAGCCTTGTAAAGAGCAATGCTCAGTTCGCCAAGCATGTGATCCCAAAGAGAAACATGACCGTAACCGCAACTCCCGCTAGGAATAAGGTTTCTACTGGCGTGAGTATTTAATTCAAATTAATCACTTTTTCTGTTTTATCCTCAGTTTTATCAAGAGAAAACCAATAAAAATGGGTTATTTAAATACAGCATGCTTCTTAACACTGTATTTAATTAGTACTTTGAGTTTTTATTACCAGTTTTTCATGTTACGTAATTTTAACTAAAACAGATAGGTTATCTTTTTGTCCAACATGGATTTTCATGAATTTTATCTAATTTACAGGTTGTTAACTCTAGTTACTCGACAGTTCTGTTTTCTAGTACATTTAGTGGAAAGTACTGCTAAGTTCGACAATAAAATAATGTTCATTTTAGCAGAACCCTAGAATGACTTTATTTTTATTATGGCTAGAAAATCTTAGATAATTACAGTTTTCCTGATCTAATAGTGTTGTTTGTATTAATTTTTAAAGCTTACAATATACTAATGTAGGCAGGGATAGGCCTGCTTGCATAAACTATTTGTTTGTTGTGTTTATGGCAAAAAGCAAACCAAAATAAGAATAAAATTGAAGATAAAAGTTAAATCGGATTTATATTACAAGTGTGCTCAAACACAATATTATTTTAATAATTCCTTGTCTGCTAGATACTTCGCAACACAGGAATATTTATTAATTGTTGTGATATTTAGTTATTTTTACTATTTTTCACATCTGAAGTTTCATATGTTTCATTACAGGAAATCATTGTTCTCTCATCACTGATGGTCATTGGCTGGTGTGCAGTTCCCGCATGGGTCCTGGTCAACATCAAGCACTACCGCGACAGGGACTAAAGAAACACCAGCAATATTCTGTAGGCTTTGAGTAGATGACACTCGTTCTAAGTGATGTTAAGTTATAAGTAAAGTGTTGCAACGCTAAGTCTGAGTTTGAATTTTTTTATCATCATATATTATATTGTATATCTAAGCCTTGCTTGGTTGAATACATGTTCTTAACAATATAACAGAAGATGGAATATTCAACACAAACAGTTTATCCCCTGAGTTTTGATACAATACTTAAATGTGCAAATAAAAACCTGACAGCATTATTACATTGTCTCAACTCATATTCAAAGTCGAGCACCCTTAGTTTCCACCAGAGATGGGCGAGGAAGCGTTGCAAGGAATGTGTGTGTTAAGAACCGATTGAATTGTTTCATTCACCTAGCTTCGCGATTCTGTTGGTTCCTAACAATCACATCCCTCGCTGCAACGCATCCTCGCACATCTGTGGTGGAAACGCTACCTCAAAAGGCTGTCCTGTCACAGATCAATAGAAATGAAAGGGACATAATACATGCAGGTGCTGCTCACGGGCCTCCGGCGGGCTCATACATATGGTATGCGTTGCTGCGCTGCCGCCGTTCCCGACGACTTCTAGAGGGTATTGTTCTGATTGCAACTTGAGCCCACAGAATACGGAAGATAGACAGAGAGGAGGCTTCTGAAGAATGAATAGGGGTTTACTATACATAACTAAGGGTTGGAACGATGTTGCTAGGAACTGAGATTGTCTTTTCTCATCCAGAATATCTGCGCGGCCACGGGTGGAACTCCATAATACCATCAATACCTGTAGTGCTCATAATTTGATCACCAAATCGAAAAAGGTGTTATGTCCAAGACTTGTAGGATCTCTTTGCTTTGCCTAATTTTCCTAAAAATTAAAAAGTAAGAGTTTGTCTAATGAATGGCTAATCAAATCCAATCCCATGGTGCTACTAAAAAACCCTTAGCACCAAAGAGATGATGGTATACATGCAGTCCAATGAACAAACCATCCATCGGAAGTTAATATAAATTCATGTATGAAACAGCAGATCTTATTAAGGCAGCATAAGGTACCCACAAACATTGACATGATGTGTTAATCGAAAGAAAACAAAATAAACTTGTAAATGTATTTATTCTATACTTAAAAAAACTTAATTAATCCTTATGATTAACTTAAATGTAACTTCGGAACGTCATCCATCACATTAGAAGCGTTTAGTTTGGAAATGACTGAGGCCCGTATTCTAGAATCGTACTCGAGCACTGATCTGTACTTGAGTAGAGTTTTCAAAATGTCAGTTCATAGAAAAAATGTCACTCAGATCTGTACTCAAGTACAGGTTTTGGTTTTAGAATACGGGCCTAAAAGTGTAGATTGTTGAGTTACTGGGCTACCTCCATGTGCTGTGGAGCATCTGAAATAGAGATACAATCATTTAGAATGGCTGAAACTATACATTAATTGTCTATGAGATACGAATTGGTTATTACAAAAAAGGTGCCTAAAATTAGCAATTACTGAAGGTTGTCTGAAAGACCATCTAAATTTTATATTTGTATTATTTTTATTTTATGCTGTAAAACCCGTTGCTTTTCTTTTATGAGCAATTATGGTAAATGTTCAACTAATATAAAGGGTGAGATCTATAGAGCATGCTTAGCTTTAACTTGGATTTAATCCTTACTTCTCCAGACACCCGTATACATACAAATCTATACGGGATGTCACGGGAAGTGAGGATTAAATAAAAATAGCGCAAATTGATAGGGCCAAAAATTACAAAAATGACCCCATTTCTGACCTTTTATTCCTATCAATAGTAGTCCAATTCCTAACAAATAAAGAGTTTTGATCAATTTATTGCACGTAATGACGTTGGTCCTTTTAAAGGCACTTTCTGACACTTTCTCAGTAAAATAACTAGATAAAGAAGGGTTAATCACCCACCAATCTTTTGGCAAAAATAATAAGTTGGTAGGTACGTTAGATACTTTTTTTTTGGTAATTATTTTTGTTCAGACTCGGGTGATTAATGAAAAAAAATTATCATAACTTTTAACGGCTAGGAATCGGACTACTATTGATTTAAAGAGGTCAGAAATGATCACAGCTATGTGCTATTTCTATTTGATCCTTACTTCCGGGGACACCCTGTATAATGTGTTACTTTTTATTGGTCCTGACGGAAACTTAGTCCTCTTTTTAAGATAATACTTCGTGATAAGTCTGTACTTAACAAAGTGACTCCTATCTCTGCTTTAGACACAGCTCAAACTGTTACTTATAAGAAATGAGTATAAACTCACCGCCTCCACCGTCATCGAACATAAATTCATCCTGGAACTCCTTGAGGAACTGCTCCGAGCGGTGCTCGTCCAGGAACAGGGAGTATACCTTCTTCACGTCTTCCATGCTCACCTGCAAGCGAAGATTATAAATATTTATTTCTCAAGAATATAAAATACTGTACCGTCAAAATATAGCCTAAATAAAAAAAAGCCTATGTCAGTACCTGATAACGTTGCTTTATATTGCAACGTTATCAGGGATCGTTCACCCGTTATTGAACGTTATCAGGGTTATCAACTTTATGGGTGTGCTAGGAGACCCTGGCTGATTTCCTTGTGTGGTACCTCGTAGCACAGGGATATTAATCCCCACTTCGAGATCATTACAAGAGGTGTGTTTGTCTGGCGCATATTTGTTAAAAAAAAGACAAACAAATTAGTAAAAGATTTTTTCAAATCGGTCCAGTAGTTTCGGAGCCTATTCAATACAAAAACAAATCTTTCCTCTTTACTTAATAAATAAATAAATAAATATCCCTGGACATTATTCCACACAGCGCCATCTAGCCCCAAAGTAAGCTAATTAAAGCTTGTGTTATGGGATACTAGACAACGGATAAACATACTTAAATACATTTTCTTTTGTAAATACATACTTATTATACATAGGAGACACCCAGACCAGTACAAACAGACATGTTCATGCACACAAATGTTTGTACTGTGCGGGGATCGAACCCGCGACCTCTGGTGTAGTAGCCAACTTCTTAACCATTACACCAAAATTACTTATAATATTATTAACGATAAATATGCGCCAGACAACACACCAAGTCTCGAAGTAGGGATAAATGTCCCTGTGTTACGAGGTACCAGACAAGGAATTAAGCCAGGGGCGTCTCCCAGCACACCACTAGAATCAACATAGAAAAGATCGTTTCCTGAATTGACTAGTCCGGGAATCGAACCCAGGACACGTAAAACAAGGCGAAAAACCGTGCTACAGCGCACTACACCAATAGTGTCGTCAAAAAAAAGAATATATGGTTCACTATAGGCATTCTAGGTGGTATGTAAAAGAAGAACCAAGCAAGACACTTAGCCATTGGGGCATGCAAATACAATGTCAGGGTTTGCAATTATATAAACGTCAACTTTCAAAGCCATAGTGTTTATACGAAATATTGGTTAGAGTCGCGTTTCAATTGAAGGTCCATTTGTAAAAAATACTATTTAAATATTTATACTTTATTGCGACGTATGTACAAAGTACAATTAAATAAATAATAAATAAATAAATATCTGGGACAATTTACACCAAGATCATCTGACCCCAAACAGAGCAGAGCTTGTACTATGGGTGTCGGAGACTGATGAACATACTTAAATAGATAATAACACCCAGGCACACAACAAACGCAAATGTTCGTTACATGAATGTTTGTCATGGGTGGGGATCGAACCCACGGCCTCTGCTGCTAAAGGCAGGATCGCTGCCATTGCACCAACAGGCCAGTCAATTGGCAGAATTAATGCCGAATGGTATTTTCTATTAGTCAACTACCTGATCAAACAGATAAGTTAACAGTCTATAGATGAAACAGATATTCAGATGTTGGTTATTTCTCATAAAACTGTTTTAAAGGTCGTAAAGATTATAAATCGCATTCTACTTTTTTATGTGAATGATACATACTGATCTGTTAAAATAATCTCAAAATGTTCATTCAAATGAGTTTTTTATACAGGGTTACTCTATAAACACCATCAAAATTTTTCCAGACATTAAGCATCAATCGAAGACAGCTTTTTTTAAATATTTTATTATTATTTTTTCGAACAGATTATTCGTGCAGCGTGGTTACTTATTCAAAATTAAATTTCAACTTCTGAATAAAGTGCGGGAGTTGGAAGAGGCTGCGAGCCCGCCGCCACTCACGTCGCGCAGTATCAACGAAACAAGTCATTTATTTATACCTTTGAGTATTTATAATAACATTAATCTATGTATGTATCTTTAAATTTATGTATTATGATTATGTATGTGTAATATGTATAATTTTGGGATAAGTATGTTTTTTTGTATTAATAGTATATTTTATTTCCGGTTTTATGAGACACCGCCAATACGATTTCTGCTTCGCCCAGTGGTTGACTGGTAGAGAATGCCATTAGGCATTAAGTCCGCCAATTGTACTTTTTCTTTGTGCAATAAAGAATAAATAAAATAAATAAATAAATAATACTGAATGTTGTCAAATAGAAAAATACGTATTTTGTTATTTTCTCCAAAGATCCTCATAATTCAATCTCGGTGTTTATAAACTAGCCTTGTACCTATATTCAGTTGAAATTTTCATAGAAAACTGAAAGTGTGGAAGTCGCGGGTTCGAACCCTACTCGACATCTTCAAGGTTTTTTTTCTTTCGATATGAAAAACCCGCACACTAAAATGCAAAAAAAAAAACAAAGTAATAGTTGAAAATCCTTCATTGTTTTCGATTTCCATATAAAAAATTAACAGCAAGCTCCTGGTACCTGGTAAACTATACATCAAAACCCACCTCAGCGGCCTTCCGTCTCTTGGCTACCAACGAAGCGGTGGTGATGAGCTGGATGGCGTACCTCAGCGAGGTCTCGGTGGCCACTCGCGTGAGAACTGTCAAAGCGTCCGCTGACATCTGACAGTCTTCTTCTTCGCATCTTGGGGATAAAAAGATGTTTTACTTAAAGTTTATTATTTAAATTTTCAAAGGAGACGTCACATTTTTGGCCAAGTATCTAAACACACACCTATTTAAAAAATAAAGAAAAATCTACTGATTCCAGTAAAAATACAAACAATATGAATGATGCCTTCATTTTCTGGTTCTCTAATAAAAAATATTCATACACAAATTACTTGAATTTTACACTTCTGACATTTTGAATGAAAATTTAGGTATGATACCGTTGAAGTAACTCATGAAATTTACATGGTAATTAGTTATGAGTGTAGTGAAGTTTTAAAGAAAGATTTGGATGAAAAATTTTAGGTAACTTTTTTTTTAAAACGGCCTTCAAAGTTCAGGGAAAAACTCGCATTTCAACTTTTTCAATTTCATATTTGTTTTTTAGGGTTATGGTAAGCGTTATGGATGTGGATCCTTCAGAATCATCTATCGCTGTTATTCATCTATATCATGAATAAAATGCGCGCTACAGTAACCAAAAAAGTGACTTGATCCAGAATTTTTTTTTTTAAAGTTCATAACTCGAAAACTACAAAAAATCGGGTAACATACTCGTACATACACATACATTTTCGGATACCCCTGAGTGTGAGGAAGCTAAAAAAAATTATTGACGTGTATGTTTGGACCACACTGTAAAAGTTGTATCTATATTTAGTTTAAGTAGTTACATTAAGCTGCCCTCAAATTGGCTATACCTTCTGGGTAACTAGGTTCTAAGTTCTTTCTATCATTATATCTACCACCCGTTTAATGTAATACTTACACCTAGTAAGCAAATGTGCATATATAGTACATTATTGCAAAGGCAGCGAAATAGGCAATTGCAGGTCGAGTATGAGTTTGAAGGCCGAGCCGCAGGCGAGGACTTCAATGATACGAGACAGGCAATTGCCATTTCGGCCGAGGCATATATAGTGCTTTTCTTAAAAAAATGCAAGGAAATAAAAAGGGCCTGTTACATAATAAATTTAATTAATATTATTAACAAAATAACAACTCCGCTTTACCGCCAATTTGTTTTTTTTTTATTTTACAATTTGTGCCGAAAGGTAAACGCATCTGTGGCTATACAGCCACGAGAACGCAATGTGTACGATAGATGAAAGAGTTCTAAATTCAAACAGCACACCGTTTCATACAACATTCAAAGAATGCGCCGGGAAGTGATTTTGGGTTTTCAGTCTACGTAAATATGATACTTCGCGTGTTCTTTATTCAAAAGTAATGACAATATTTCCGAGCATGTTTAAGAAAAATAAATAACTGTCACTGTCACTAGTGCCACTTGTGGTGTGTTGTACTTTTTTTGGTTTTCGATTTTGCAATTTGTATTAATATTTGTCTCAGCTCAGCTTTGGCTTTGAGAACTCAGAACTTCTAATGCTATTCAGGCAATAATAACCACAAAAGTTGTTCGTAACAACTGGTTATGTGAAAATAACCTCCATGTTGTTATTATAGTCTTGTCAAATTGACACCGCGTAATCTGTGGTGGTTGACACATTTCGCCATGATGTTTTCCTTTGGGTGTTGCAATTCTAGCGAGAATAAAGAGATAAAATCTTGTTTGAACCAAGTAAACATGCCTTTTAAAGGAAATTGAATATTTAGAAACTGTTCCACGTATTTTTTCCTATTTTTTGGTATGGTGTATATAGACTCCATACATTTTGGGACATCACCTTTCAGGATTTTTCTTTGCTTTCCGAGAAAGGTCTTTTTTAAATAAAGTTCATTAATAAACAAGAATGCTACGGCCTGATAGTTATTAGCGGTTATCGCAGTCTAACGAGCTGTGCATCACTAGACGAATAACCCTCGAATTGCCGTAAGTCGGAAAAATACATAGATAAGTAAAAGATATTGGAATTGGAAGCATATTGGAACTAAGGTTCTTGCACTCGCAATCGCAATCAGGAACTTCTTAATTATTTTTTAAGGCATCTGTTCAGGAGCAAAAAACAGCCATTTTCAAATTGGGGTTTGCGTCGTTATTTTTAAATATTTTTTAACTAACGAAACCCAAAACCCAAAGTTTTCGCTAATATCACCAAAATAATTCTGATCTGTTGGATTTTTGACGGAATTAGCCAATGACCAAGTTGGAACGACAAAAGCAGCTAAAAATCATAAAAAAAACTCACCTAACATCGAGTAAAACGACAGATCCGGATCCAAAAGTGACTTAGATAGGAAGGTTTTGATACTGAAAGCTGATAAAAGGTCCTAAATAAGTTACAATAACTCACCTAATGTTAAGTATCTCCCTTAGTTCCTGGTGATCATAAGGCGTGGTGGGCACAATGATCATACGGTCCAGCAAATCCAGCGGGATGCCGTGCGGGCTGCGGTAGTTGGTGCCGCGGATGCGCGTGATGCCGCGATTCGTCGCCATTATGACTACCGGCGCGGTTTCCGACTCGAGGGCCCGGTTGAGGAATGAGAAGCATTCTATGTCCAGCATGTGGGCCTGGAAGGAATATTTTTGCTGATAACTTTAGCAAATAATGTCTATAGTACGCTTCGTGGGAGTTAGGGAAAAAAGAAGCAAACCAATACGACTTTTGATTTATTAAAAATTAAAGCTCAACAAAATTCGTGTTTCCCTTGACTTGTCCAAAGCCTTTGATTGTGTTACCTTTTTTTTTAGAATTCCATAATTACGGAGTCAAGAATACTGCTTTTGACTTAATGCGATCTCAACTTAGCTCTAGGATTTCAGAGGTCAATGAGAATCCTATCTTTTGGGGCAGCGGTACCAATGGGAGTCCTTCAAGGTTTATTTTAGGTCTTTTTTCCTATTTATAAGCATTTGCCATATTATGTTGTGACACTTTTTGTTATTTAATGTCTTAAGCAGAAATAATGTATAGCCGAAGGAAATGCACAACATGTTAACATAAAGTAAATTGATCATATAAGTTGATTGCATCCTCATATTAAAGTATTTTTCAGGAAATTTTAAATAACTTTTTTTGTAATGGATAAAAACCAGGATTGATTTGAATTTTTTTTACACCGTTATTAAGTAAAACTATCGGCGAGTAACAAAGGCTATCTTTTATTAGGAGAAATAGCCAAAGGGAGGCGAAGCCGTTAGCGGAAAGCTACGAGTATATCTACAATTTTATCTGACTTACTTAACACTCATTGTAGGTACTTCACTAACTCTTTTTGTATAACCGAACCAAGTTTTATCTCCTGGACGCGTCATGTGCGCCCGCCCACATCTGAAGTTTATGCGAGGCTGCCGGCCCGCACGCGCCGCGGGAGTTTGAACCTTGTTTCCATTAGGAATAGATGTGAATATTGCCTGTTTAACTTTTCCGTAGACAAATACATTAGAAGTATGTAATCTCTCATTCCGTTTTTTTTTGTGAGATGGTAGCATTAGGATTTTAACTTTCTAAGTCCGCCAAATTGCAATCGAATCCAATTTCGCGTGATCTGTCAAATCTGACAAGCGCGAACAAGGTGTAAGAGTATGTAGGTACTGAGGTCCTCGCTGGGTCTTCAGTCTTCACAGTATGAGAACAACATCGGATGCGGTGGTATACAAGTGCATATTTATGTATCCATCATTTAAGTCTATTATTGAGTTTTACTTGCTACAGGTTTATTTCAATAAAGGTAATATTTTTTTTTCATTTACCTCATCGACAAAGAGTACTCCGGGGATCATCTCGGCCTTGCCCTCCTCGCGCCACTCCGCCACTTTGCTGTTAATCTGTTCCCGGATCTCAGACTTGATTTCACCCGTGTCGCCTGAAAACAACGATTACAGTACAATTCTATACCCATCATTATACAGCGTGTCCCAAAAATAAAGTCAAGTGGTAGCCGTAATGATGTTCTACCTTTCTGAGCTTTGGCTTGACACTACTTAAAGGGACAGCATGTGCTAGTACATGAGTAAGTGAAGTAAAAATGCATACGAAGAAAGGCTTAGAAATATTCCGGGGAAATGGGTGAAATGGCCCATAACAAACGGACCGATCACCCGGCCCACTGCCAGCGTCCCCAGTTGAAATAATAAAAGGCTAGAATATGTCGATAGTGTTACGCTTTTTAATTGTGGTTGCCATACATGAAGTGTCAGGTACAGTTAGGTACATCCTAATTTTCTTTTTTCATGCTGAAATTTTTCTTACACCTATGTAACAAAAATGACAGTATGAAAAAAGAAAATTTTTGCTAGCTCTTATGATTGTGGATTTCCAATTATAACATGCCACCGAACCACTACTGAAGCATGCAAACATTTAAATGGGTGGTTCTACAATAAAGAGGTACACATTTTAATATACTTTAGTAAAAAAAATTGGGACATAAAAATAGTTTAGGTAAAAAACCGTTTTATTTATACCGAGGAGGGTACTTTTTTGTTTGAGTGTGAAAATTATGTTTTAGTAATTAGCTGACAGTTTTCTCGCTAAAGTGAATATTATTATTTTTTGTACTCATACGACTTCAAATATTCGTCATTTTCATACATTTATTGATTTCTGAAATGGCGCAAAAGTCGACTTTTGCGCCATGATAACTATTGCTCCGTATGACTAGTTCTATTCTATCCATTCCTACCATTTTTTTTCGTTGGCCGGCACTTTCAGAAAAAGCCCAAAAATGTATAGAGCTAAAATGATTTCCTTCATCAGCTCCGACAAGTGCAACAAATATCAATACTGTTTCAAGTTCTGTGCACTCACCAGAGAACAGCGCAAGAAAGCTGTGCGTCCTGGAGTTGATGAAGTCGACTTCGTGCAACGTGACCGTGTGGACCACTTCCTTGCGCTTTTGAAGCTCGCCTTCCGGGCACTGGACGAAGCGGGCTTGCTGGCCTAGAGACAAAGTTTGCACACTATGCACTCACCAGAGAACAGCGCAAGAAAGCCGTGTGTCCTAGAGTTGATGACGTCGACTTCGTGCAAGGTGACCGTGTGGACCACTTCCTTGCGCTTTTGAAGCTCGCCTTCCGGGCACTGGACGAAGCCGGCTTGCTGGCCTAGAGATAAAGTTTGCACACTATGCACTCACCGGAGAACAGCGCAAGAAAGCCGTGTGTCCTAGAGTTGATGACGTCGACTTCGTGCAAGGTGACCGTGTGGACCACTTCTTTGCGCTTTTGAAGCTCGCCTTCCGGGCACTGGACGAAGCGGGCTTGCTGGCCTAGAGACAAAGTTTGCCCACTATGCACTCACCGGAGAACAGCGCAAGAAAGCCGTGCGTCCTGGAGTTGATGACGTCGACTTCGTGCAACGTGACCGTGTGGACCACTTCCTTGCGCTTTTGAAGTTCGCCTTCCGGGCACTGGACGAAGCGGGCTTGCTGGCCTAGGTACAAAGTTCAGGTATTTAATAATTGACTGGCTGAATTTGACGGTTTATTTATTTAGGTTTCCTTACAGCTAAACATGTACAGCATTTATATAGATCCACTTAATATCTAGGACATACATGTAAGTCTTTACAAGCATACAAAACATTTTTGCAAATAAAGTGACAGGTATACCTACTAAAATTGACAGTTTAACCTAAAATAAAGAAAAAAATGCTTTTAAAATGTTATGGCCTGTTGGCGCAATGGCAGCGATCCTGCCTTTGACGCCGGAGGTCGTGGGTTCGATCCCCACCCATGACAAACATTTATGTGACGAACATTTGTGTTTGTTGTGTGTCTGGGTGTTATTATCTTTTTAAGTATGTATTTAGAAATATTTAAGTATGTTTATCAGTCTCTGACGCCCATAACACAAGCTCTGCTTAGTTTGGGGCCAGATGATCTAGGTGTGAATTGTCCCAGATATGTATTTATTTCTTTAAATATTAGATTATATGAGACTCGAGCACCTTCAACAAATTACTTTTAAAGACTTTCCCAGAAACGCAAAAAACATCCAGGTCAGGTGACTTTAGATTAAAATTATCGTAAGTGTTACAAATTCTAGCCAAGGCATAATGAAGACCAAGATTCGTTCTGTGTGGAGGCAAAGTAAAAGTTTCTGTGAGAGGCTTCCTAGGGCATCTACGAGCCGCAGTCAAGTTGATAGAGGCGAGAGTCAAGCAGAGAGGACGGTTTGGAAGCGTTAGTTAGTAAAATTGTATTATACAGGGTGATTATCAAAAGAGTTACATAGAAACGATATGGTTATACTTAGGTCATATTTAGGTTTTCATACCAAAAAATACTGACTGTTTTATAACTGTTTTGAATGATGACCTTGAAATTAAGGTCAATTTAAAAAAAAACAATTTTCCTTACATAGTTTCTAAGTATGCCTGTTACTGTTTTCATAATCACTCAGTCTCATTAATAAATCACAATGTAAAATTTGCATTATGTAATACAGTTGTACTTGTTGCGCACGAGTGTGCACATGTTATTCAAATAAGACCATTTGTAACTACATTAACTGCAAATAAAGAAATTTTATTTTTGACTTTGAAGAGAGTGCGCTACATTTCCGAACAGTAAACCTCAGGGCTTACGATCAAAAGTCTGTGAATGTTATCGGTGATGATATCTCACGCCACAATGAATGTGGTCTCTGACTATAGCTTCATAAGAAGGTGGAGACAGCAAGTTATAAAGAGGAAGCTATAAGATTTTTTCTACAAAAAAAAGAGGAAGCTATAAGATTTTGTCTACAAAATAAAGAGGAAGCTATAAGATTTTTGTCTACAAAATAAAGAGGAAGCTATGAGATTTTTTCTACAAAATAAAGAGGATGCTATGAGATTTTTTCTGCAAAATAAAGAGGAAGCTATAAGATTTTTGTCTACAAAATAAAGAGGAAGGTATAAGATTTATTTCTACAAACTTGTATGATTCATAAACATGTTGTCAAATGATGCAATAAATTGCTATGGAAGAGCATGGAAGATATTTGTAAGGTGCTTGGTACAGTCAACAGCAGAAGTAAGTGATACTTTAACGTGCCAAAATTGATAATTTTACAAAAACTATGAAGCTTATTAAACTACTAAGAACGTAAATGAGATATTTCATTCATTATATATAATAGATATATGCTGCTTGTGATAAATTTTTTACGTAGTTTTTATTTTTAAAAACAAATTGGAAGTTTGTTCAATCATCATCAACTTTTGCTGTTGACTGTATGGACCACTATGGAGAAATCAAAATATAGTGGCCAGTGATGAAACGTATGGCAATAGATATACTTTCGGAGATATTATTATTTAGTATTAAGTATATTCTGCTGTAAATTTGACGATTTGAAAGTACTGATACAGTCTAATTGAATAAAGTTATTTGAGTTTAAGTTTATTAATTATTGTGGTCTTAAAAAAAAATTAAAACAAAAATAATCAATATCTCCGAAAGTATATCGTTTTCGAGATTTTACCAAAATAAAGTTTTAGTTTTTATGGACTTTATCTATCGATTTTTTTTCATTATGGGGCTATCTTGGGAAAACCATATTCCATGCTCTTTAGTGCTATATTATTCTGTCAATACAAACTAAAATCCACCAGCTGATATGATGTATACAACAGTTGAGAGGTCAAATAGAAATCGAAATGGAATCCAGAATACGACACATCAGTAAGGCCTAAAATAGAGTACACAGGTATAATTTTCTTTTTGACATTATTAATGTTATTTTAAATAAAGGTTTAAAAATAAATAAACTAATAGAAGCAAAACAAACTGTTTACCTGTAGCATCGTAATCTCTGGCTCTCGCAAAGCTGCGTCCCAACTTGTTGATTTTCCCAGTGGCCTTGTCTATGGTGATGACGTCTCCTGCTTGCACCTTATGGACATAGACAAGATTATGACTGATAAGTGTTTTTTATTTTTAACAACAAGAAAAATTCGATCCGATCCTGGGACTCGAGCGGGATTCGAACCCGCGAAATTTCACAATCCGGGTGACTGCTCTTCCGACTGAGCTACCGAGGCCGTTAATAGACCTGGCGAATTTATCTAGTGTATTTTACGTTGTAAGCCAACGTTGTTTCATCAATGTTATAGGCAAGAACCTTTAATACCCGAAAGAAATATTTTTGCAAATATTCGACTTTCGATTAAGATGAAACTAGCTATATGATAAGTGATATTTTATTTTTAGCATTAAAAATGCTCTATTTTTCTGCACAAAGATAGAAACTAGAAAAAATCGACCTGATCCTGGGACTCAAGCGGGATTCGAACCCGCGACCTTTCACAATACTCAATACTCAATTCTTTATTGCATTTCACAGTGTAGTACAAGATCTTAAAATATATTTAAACAGTGCACCACGAACCCTGTCGGGCACAACAGAAATGAAGAGGAGGAAAACCATTGTTCATAGAAAATTAAATTATAATGCAACAAAATAATATTAAATTAGATCTAATTATTATTTACGACGACTGACTTGGTGTAATGGTTAAGAAGTTGGCTACTACACCAGAGGTCGCGGGTTCGATCCCCGCACAGTACAAACATTTGTGTGCATGAACATGTCTGTTTGTACTGGTCTGGGTGTCTCCTATGTATAATAAGTATGTATTTACAAAAGAAAATGTATTTAAGTATGTTTATCCGTTGTCTAGTATCCCATAACACAAGCTTTAATTAGCTTACTTTGGGGCTAGATGGCGCTGTGTGGAATAATGTCCAGGGATATTTATTATTTATTATTATTATTATTTAGAAACTCGTCTAAAAGTTATAATTTAGGTACTTTTATAGATTATTATTTAAGTGTTAAGAATATTTATATTATATTTTTATATCAATAGTTTGGTTTTAAGTATTACTATTCAGTCTTAAATTTATGTTAACTGAGCTACCGAGGCCGTTAACAGACCTAACGAATTTATCTAGTGTATTTTACGTTATAAGCCAACGTTGTTTCACCAATGTTATAGGCAAGCGCCTTATAACACCCGAAAGAAATATTTATGCAAATATTCGACTTTCGATTAGGATGAAACTAGCTATAGGATAAGTGAATTTTTTTTTTAGGATTAAACAATGCTCTATTATTCTACACAAAGATAGAAAGAGAAGATTATGACTGGTTTTGCTTTGCAGCTTTTGCTTTGATGGAAAACTCTGTGACTTCACACACATTAGGTACTACGGCTGATGTCAGCCTAGTACGTCTACGTATTGGGATTGAAATTGACTGAAAAAATGATAATAAGAGAGCGATGTGGTGTGACAGAGGATGTTGTCACAAAAATTGAGATGGGAATGCTAAGATGGTTTGGGCATATGGTAAGGATGGATGAAAGGCGATTAACGAAACAAATTACAAGGCGAGGGTGGATGGAGCTGTTGAAAGGGGAAGGCCTAGACGGACGTACTTAGAACAAGTCCAAGACGTGCTCAGAAAAAGTCAGGTCAGGAGTACCCATAATCGACGAGCATGTATGAAAGGATTAATGAGAGTGGAAGAAGCGCAAGAGGTGTGTCAGGACTGTAGCAAGTGGAAAGATGTGGTCTCTGCCTACCCCGTTGGGAAAAAGGCGTGATGTTATGTATGTATGAAAAAATGATTTGAATTTTGAACCTATATTTGCTGCATGGCTTCCGTACTGAGACTGGCGGTTTGTTCCAAAGTCATATCTTTAGATATGAAAACCAAGCATTTTAAAATGCTTAAATAACCAAATTAATAATAATTATGTATTGTTTAATTTTTTTACTAGCTTCCCGCCCGCGGCTTCGCCCGCGTTATATATCATGGCAAAATTACATAAAATCTTTATGAATTGTAGCCCATGTATTATTCTGATGTATAAGCTGTATTACTGTAATGTTTCATCCAAATCCGTTCAGTATTTTTTGCGTGAAAGAGTAACATACATACATCCTCACAAAATTTCGCATTTATAACAATAGCAGGACTCAGCAGATGTACACATCACAAAGTAGATTAAATGGTACCAAAAAGGCCGTCTTCGTGTTGGCTTTCTCAACGAAATTAATCAAAGTTCAACAAAATTCGATACATAATACTATATTGGCATTAATGTACATTTTTTT
Source organism: Udea olivalis (assembly GCA_947369235.1). NCBI lineage: Eukaryota > Metazoa > Arthropoda > Insecta > Lepidoptera > Crambidae > Udea > Udea olivalis. The sequence continues at coordinate 8,766,130 of OX376367.1, read as the reverse complement.
ATAACATATTTGCTCGTAAAGGGGCTCTTATTTCACCAATTTCAATATCGTATTGTATCTCATTACACACTTGTGCGTTATTGTATCTAATTACGCACTTGTGCGTTATTGTATCTCATTACGCACTTGTGCGTTATTGTATCTCATTACGCACTTGTGCGTTATTGTATCTCATTACGCACTTGTGCGTTATTGTATCTCATTACGCACTTGTGCGTTATTGTATCTCATTACGCACTTGTGCGTTATTGTAATGTAAAACGCACGTTTTATCAAGATGCTCCGTCTAAAACGAACGGTACTTTTTTAAATTTTAGCAAAGAATTTTTATGATATTAGTATGAAGAGCCGGAATTTCGCGTATACGAACTAAAAACAGTCGGAAATATGCCCGTTATGAAACAGTTAAGTAGTTTGTAAGGAAATAACTTATGATTAATTTAGGAATACTATTGTTGAAGTTGAATGGAAATTAACCAAAACTCTTAAGCTAATTATTAATAATGTTATCCACTAATATTGCAAAATTCCGGATTATTCGAATGTGAGACTTGTTACATCATGGTAATCATTACTAAAATTTGTGGTTAATGTTTAAATAATCGTGAAAGTTAGGTGATCAACTCACCCAAAATTAAACAACAATTCACTCAAATTTAGGTATCTAAATTATTTAATATAAACAGGATCAAAGAGTTAAATTAACTTTGGGAGATAAAATATAATAAACAAACATTTATTTCTTTAATTCAATTAATTTTGACAATAAATTACAACCATTTATCTGTAACAAAAAAAAAATATGAATTTACTTTATTAGTAATACTGGCTGTTTTTTATGCCTTTGCCTTAAAAAAAGCGCTGATGGGCGCGCATCGCTAATTTGTGAACAAATAAAAATGTTTATAACTGCTTTAACAAGTGATTAAAGATTTATTTGTTTAAGAAAGTCCGAGTTTTATTTATTTCCTCGCAAATATGTTATAAAACGTCGTATGACATACGTGCGCTTTGATAATTACCAGCCTCTGCTTTCTTGTAGCCCTCGCCTACGGCTAGGGCAAGCAATATCGCCTCGGCTGTAATTTTCAACTCAAATCAAAAAATCAAAAATCTTTATTTTTCCAATATCTTACTTACAAAATTTATGCGGAGTCTTCCCTGTAAGTAGTCTTAATGACACTTGTATTGGGAATGGCTCGCAACTTCCCTTACGAAATAGCCACAGACAGATAAAGGTAGGTAATCTAAAGCTTAGACATTAGGGTAACCAGCACTAAAAGGCTGGTACCTAAAAGAAATATGTATAATTACTGCTCAGAATGCTCATTTACTGTGTGTGTGTGTGTGCGTGTGTGTGTGTGTGTGTGTGTGTGTGTGTGTGTGTGTGTGTGTGTGTGTGTGTGCGTGTGCGCGCGTAAATATTATGTTCATGTTTGTGTTTGCATAACTGAATGGGTACCAAGGGATACCTGTAAGCCCTACGGATTATTCCTTGGGTTCGGTACGAGTAGTCCACTTACAGGTTCATTCTATGACTAAGTATGAGCGTGTTTTATTTTTTATTTTCATTATTATTATTATTTTTCTTATTATTATTATTATTATTATTATTTTTTTATTTTTGGTGTATAGTTTAACTAATTCTTATTAAAAGATTTTCAACTTCATCATAGGTCAGAGATGATAACCATTTGGTTAAGGTTATCTTGCAATTGTGAGACAGCATTGGGTAAATTACTAGTGTTTTATTTATTTTATTGTAGATATAGGAGGACTGACCTAGGTACTGTCTTCTAGCAAAGGCTGTACGTATAAAAGGGACAGGAGCTACAACATCCTTCCTTCTTTTATGAGAAAGGTTGACATAAGTTAAAGTTATGTGGCAGTTCAATGTAATGTTGAGAATGTAAAGTTTCCTAACTGTGAGAAGACCACTCATCTTATATAGGGTCTCAGTAGGAAAACGATAAGGTTTAGAGTAAATTACTTTTATAAGAGATCTCTGCGCCCTTTCCAGTTCAAGAACATGGGTTTTGGCAGCTCCTCCCCAAATCGAGATGCAGTAAGTGAGTACAGATTGAGCCAGTGCTATGTAGATTTTATTTTTAAGTTTATTTGACATGACCCTACGTAGTTGCCTAAAAACCCATATGAGCTTCCTAGTTCGGCTCATTAATAACTCCAGGTGTGGGTTCCAGCTGAGTCGTTGGTCTAGTGTGATACCAAGGTACTTAGTGTGGTTAACTTTGTCAATGGATGGACAGTTACAGATTAAGTCAATAGGATTTGAACAAGAGTGAATTTTGATTTGAAAAGTATTGTTCGGTTGTGATTTAATTGAAGGAGAGAAACAGATGAAATTGGTTTTCTGAATGTTCAACGTTAAGAGGTTATCACTAAGCCAGTTGGATACTATAGATAAGCCTTTTTCTGTTCTTTCGTGAACAGCATCCCAAGTTCTACCGGTGAATACAACTGCAGTGTCGTCTGCATAGGAAACTATCTTGCCTCCGATATCCTGGATCCTTCCCAATTCGTTTATGTATATCAGGAAGAGAGTCGGGCCCAGGACACTTCCCTGCGGGACACCGAAATTTACTTTAGCTTTATCACTGTAGTAACCACCTATTTTAACCTCCTGAGTTCGATCCTGGAGGTAACTTTGAAATAGACTAAGCGGAGTATCCCTAATACCTATGCTCTCTAACCTGTGTAAAAGAATTGGGACAGAGACGGTGTCAAAAGCCTTTTTGAGGTCTAAAAAGACTGTAAGGCACTTGTTACCACCGTCAACCTCCTTAACAATTGTTGAGGTGAGGTCTAAAATTGCATCTTGTGTTGATAAACCCTTCGTGAAACCGTATTGTGTACTAGATAATATTTTAAATTTTTTTAAGTAGTTAGTTAATCTAATGTTTAGCAGTTTTTCAATAACCTTAGAAATTGAAGTGAGGACAGAGATAGGTCTGAAATTGTTTACGTCCGCTCGGTCCCCACTCTTGTACACAGGAGTCACTATGGACCTCTTTAGAGAGCTAGGGAATACACCAGTGCTAAAACAGAGGTTTGCTAGGTTACAAATGAGGGGGACAACGATCTCACTAGCATGTTTCAAGAAAGCTGTGCTGATGCCATCCCAGCCAGGTGAGCTCCCAGAGTCAAGACTCAGCAAGATGCCTTCGACCTCCCTGCAGTCAGTATCCAGCAGTACGAAAGAAGAAGGGTGAGTGAAGTTAGGCATCAGAGGCACAAATCCACAACTCCGTTGTCCCGATCCACCAGCAATGGCCTCAGCCAGCTTGGCTCCAATACCAATGAAAAAGGCATTCACGCAGCCTACCGAAACCAATGGTGACGGATGTAGGTTAAGTAGGGCTACGTTATCAGACTTGGGTGGTTTATACTGAGTGATCTCATTGACAGTGTTCCAGAATTTACGTGGGTTGCAAGCCGATTTTTCAATTAATTCGCTATGGTACTTTCGTTTAAGCTTTTTTATTAAATTGGAACAATAATTGCGAAAACGTTTGTATGTAATTTTTAATATTATGTTGTAGGGGTCTCTATCGAGCTTCTGTTGCATGTTATTTCTAAGCCTAATACACCTAAGAGCCCCTGAGGTTATCCAGGGTTTAATTATCCGTTTGTTATTAGAGAAGTAAGTTAATTTAGAATTTGCTTGGATAGCTGACTTAGTTATATTAATCAAAACCTCTGGATTATTCAACGTGTTTAAATCGGTAAAGTCTGTGGATTTGAGAGTATTGTAAGCACCGTCGAAGTCAGTTATAAATTTAGACTTAGCGACAGGCTTGTGCGTTGATGTACTTGACAATTGAAGGAAGACTAGGTTATGGTCAGTAATTGTAGTATTAATGACGGCTATAAAAGCTGCATTGCACTTTCTGTCTAGTTTTAACATAGCGTGATCGAGGCAGGAGGTCCTTCTCGTAGGAAGGCAATGACCAGGTAAGAGGCCATGCAAAGACAGTACATCTAGGTAGTTGAGTCTGTTACGACGATGCTGTGAGCTTTCGGTATCTTTAGGAAGCAGGTTTATGTTAATGTCGCCAATAATAGACACATTTTTATGTTGAATAGTAGTTTCAAGGTGAGAGTCAAGGGATCTAACGAAACTGTCGGCGTTAAGAAATGAAGGGGATCGATAGATACCCAAGAAGACAAAATCTGTGATTTCCATCTGAAGCCCCGTGGCGTCTGAGAGGTTAAGGTCAGTAACCTTTGCCCGATGGTTACTTTTGATATAAATCACCACACCGTCGTTCTGGTTTAGTAATTTAGTTGACTGATAGCCGGTGTAGTTATTCAGCAGAGGTATCCGTTTGATTGGATCTAGTCTACATTCAGTAAGAATTAGAATGTCTACATCAAAGTTCAATTCCGACAATGTAACTTGTAAATCATCGAAATTCTTATAAATACTTACTATATTTTGGGTAATTATACGTAACTGATTACGAGGTGAACCTGGGCAGTGATTAGGCAAGTCCTGTATGTAACATTTAACTGAGTGTGACGTTTGGATACAGTCTAATTCCTGTGCCGAGTGGTGGTGTCTATCCATAAAAATATGATTTAAGAAACAGAAGGTTGAAACTAAAGTTATTACGTAGGGTAAGTAGGCCTATTTTTGTTAAGAATACTTGCAAGTTAATGTTGTAAGAATTAGTTAGGGGCGTAAGTACAAGGTTGTTTTTAATTACGTAATTCGAAGTGATCAATTTTAGTTTCGAGCTGGCTGTTTGTACTGACTGTGTAGTGTAGTTTAGGTATGTATGTGTTTGACTTGATAAGTAAGTGTATTTAGTAGTGGGTGTAGGTATGATTGTGTTATGTTTTGAGCTAAAAGTTAGTTCTGAGTGTATTATGTATAAGTGTGTGTGTGTTTGTATGTTAAAATAAGTGTAATTATTAATTTTAGGTTGTGTTTGTGTGATCATGTAAATAGAGCTTACAAAAGGTATCGAGTTTAAAGCATATTTCTTACCAGTAATATTTTGATACAAGTAGCAGGTATCATTAGGATAGTACAAAAGAGGTAACACAACAATAATTAACAATAGTCACATTTCTAGTAGGAGCTGGTGAACCTGGGCCTCACTTTGAACACAGATAATCTTAGAGGAGTCATCTTTCCTCACAAATACTCTTCCGAAGGAAGTCCAGCAGTATTTCATCTTTTTAGAATTGGCGAGATCACGAGCCAAGAAGAACAAGCGAACTTAACCGCACTTATATCATAATGTACTATTAAGTCAAAATATAGTTTCTTTCTTAACGCGCCCAAGTCATAACCTAGGGGCGCGTTTACAAAAATATGAAAAGGTAAATACCTAAAATATAATCATTTTAAATGCATGTAGGGAAGTTCTCGTATAAGTACTCAAACTCGAAACACAATTATAGCGCGATTCAATGACGTATAACGCCATCTGTTGGTGAAGTTCTGAACATTCGGGCCGCCCCATTACAACTACGCGAATTACGAATTGGATGTATTTTAGAAATACTTTTGTGTTATTCAGAGTAATTACTTGATTTTAGAAAGCTCAATAACTAATTAGCTCGTTTTTTTGTTTTATCTTAATGTTGCAGCCTTTGAAACAGGCTGATTGAATATTTTTTTTGAAACTAACAATGAGTCATTGAATTTCATTTTGTTTATTGTCTTCATGGGCAGCAAAATACAACAATAGCTAATGTTCTGCCCAAATTCTCATAATATCAATCATATAATTCATCTAGTTTACCATAAAAACAAATAGGTCCATGAAAAAAAAAATATGCGCCAGACAACACACCTCTTGTAATGGTCTCGAAGTAGGGATTAATATCCCTGTGTTACGAGGTACCACACAAGGAAATAAGCCAGAGGCGTCTCCCAGCACACCCAGACCCGAGTCAATTCAGAAAAGATAGTTTCCCGAATTGATCCGACCGGGAATCGAACCCGGGACACTACGGGAATCGAGGCGAAAAACCGTGCTGCAGCGCACAACGCCAATAGTGTCGTCAAAAAAAAACCTTACTACTAAATAACAATGAAAAAGAAACATTAATCACTCAGAATTTTATGTGTTTCGGCAATAGGTCCCAGTTTCAGCACATGCTAGGTTTAAGGCCCAGCGCTGATTTTCAGACTGGTCCTTTCAGTAGGTCGGCCATATGATGGAAAAAACAGGAAGAAGTCGAGGAATTTTAAGTATATTTGTGTGTGTGATGTGAGTTGGTGTATGTAATGTGAGTTGGTGTATGTAATGTAAATTGGTGTGTGTAACAAGTTTCTATGTCTAAATAAGGTACGCCAAAGTTATCAAATAAGCCTACCTGCGAGGAGGCTTTAAAAAATAAATAAAATTAAAATTATTTATTTCAAACTTTGTGTCTATACTTTGGTTAGCAAAAAACTTATAAATATTTGTTAAGTTACAACCACACTCTTATGAATTAGTGAATAATGCTTTTTCACTTCTCATGCTCTAAAAGTACGCCAAAATAGCCCTACGAAGCGGACTAAAGTGACCACTTTAGTCTCTAGGGAGTGAAAAGTAATTAGTTTTTTTATTTCCTTCATGTGACATAGACAAACTCAAACAGCCAGTAAATATACTACTATCTGTGGAGTAGCGACAGTCTTCATTGCGAAAATGTTGAGAGTTTTAGTTTCATGGTTTGTCCGCAAAGAAGGTGGCGCCATGTGTTGTAAATATTTTGGTACTTAATTGACTATTTTTCTCGCACTCAAAGTACAGTTTGCACCTCGAGACTAAACGCCAACTTAATATACCCTCAGTTTCATTGACTCAAACCACCTCTGGTATATTATGGCTTCGTTTAGTCCCTCGATGTAAAATAAGAAGCTTCCTAAAGCATTATTCACTTTCATCCAAATAAAATCAGTAGTTTTTGCGTGAAAGAGTAACATACATACATACATCCTCACAAACTTTACAACATTTATAATATTAGTAGGACTCAGCAGCTGTGCACATATCAAATTAGATTAAATGGTCCCAAAAAGGCCTCTACGTGTTGGCTTCGGCCCCAGGCAAGCCTCGAAGGACCAGCCCCCCGATTCAGAACGAAGTTATCGACAGATTCAGTAAATTTGTTTTAATTATAGTAAATGATCCGCTTGGCGTCACATGTAGACCGTATACTTTCTTTGTCACCTTTATTAAGCACTGTAATATGCAATAAATGAAATGAATTATGATTATGATAAAGTAGTTATTATGTAATTTAATTTGTGAAACTCAAAGCCTTCGGCTTTCACATATAAAAATATTGAATGCTACCGTTTAGCGGGTAATTTACCATAATTAAAACAAATTAACCGAATCGGTCGATGACTTCGTTCTGAATCGGGGGCCAGGTCTCTATGGGCCCGTGAATTTTCCATTATTTATTGTATTACCTTCTCCTTGAGCAGCGAGTCGATCATCTTGGCCCCCATGTCGTAGTTGGTCTCCATGTCGGTGGTCTTGAGCGTGAGCCGGCCTGCGCGCGCGCCGCCGCCGCCCGCCGCGCGCTCTATCACTACCTCCACCACTTCGCCTTCTATTATCTCTGATTCTTCTCTGCGGGGTGAAGAGAATATTCTCCTTACTTTTGTTAATATAGACAATTTAAGAGTGCTTTCTCACTATAAACGACAGACCGGTGCTACATTCAGTAGACGCAGAGTTAGCGCACGTGTTTGACAGACAGCAAAATGAAGGAGTTGGACACTGAAGAATTCATTATGGCGTATTGCACCGAACCACGCACATTTTTATGATGTAAATGCATCCGCTGCTGGGGCCCTAATGTGAAAACATTCTAAGTCATCTATTAATGTGTTAAATCGATGTATCATCGAATCCAAGTCATTGCTACAATTTATGGATATTTATGTGGCCAAGTGATAACTCCTGTTGAAATCAGAAGGTTCTGGGTTTACATTTCAAGTCATTTAAAGTTGTTTTGAATTCTTTGAAACATTGTAGATTAGTTGGTGATCATCATCTGCATTTGGCAAAAATAGTGAATTTTGAGTTATAGTTAGCTACGTAGGCAACAAATGCGCCCACGCCAGGTACCGGTAGAAGAGGTCGACCCAAGAAGCGATGGCTCGACGTCGTTAAGGGTGACATGCGTGCCAACAGACTCACCACTGAGGATGCACAAGACCGCGCGAAGTGGGCCAAGACAATAAGAAAGGCGGACGCTGGGACCCACACACCATTGTGGGTTCACAACCGGGATAGACCCAGGGATGATGATGAGTGAATTTTGAGATATATGTAGTATTCAAAAATATATATTTATAGTAAATACATAATTGAGAAAAAAAGCATAGGACAATTAGGATACCCACTTAATCCGGATCCCAATAGATTTCCTGATAGCTTGTGTGAGGGCTTCTGTTTTGCTCATCTCCAGTGAGAATATTTCAGAACCTGTAAATTAACAGGTACAATACAAAGTAAAATGTAATTCAAGATAACATTTTTACTATACTCATTTAGTACATATAGTAAAATGTATAGTATAAATATTTAAAAAAGACAATTCTATGTTAAATTACATTTTCAAGGCTTTATTTTGTTTTTTCATACCTGCCATGCTTGTGAAAGGTGTGTCAGGTCCCAAAGCCTGTGCTAGTCCCATGGCAATGGCAGTCTTGCCGGTGCCAGGCTGTCCAGCCAGCAGTACTGCTCGGCCTGCTATCTTGCCTGAAAGTGAAATTGAATAAATAAATATGGGCCAGAAATCACACCACTTGTCTTGGTCTCGAAGTAAGGATAAATATATCTGTGTTACGAGGTAGTAGACAGGGAAATAAGCCAATGGTGTCTCTCAGCACACCCAGACCAGAGCCAATTTAGAAAACATTGTTTCCTTAATTGACCCCACCGGGAATCGAACACAGGACACCACGCAAGCCAAAACAAGAAACTGCACCAAGCGTGTAATTGATTGTCAATACAATAATCAGTATTATCCAATAGTTCTGAATATCAATATATAATATGTCAAATACCAAGTCAGGCAAAGTGTAAAAACATAGCCCGGGTTTGTGATCACCAATCCGCATTTGGCAAGAGTGGTGATAAGCCAATACCCATCAATAGTAACAATCACTTAATTATAATAAATATCCCTGGACATTATTCCACACAGCGCCATCTAGCCCCAAAGTAAGCTAATTAAAGCTTGTGTTAAGGCAGTCTTTCCCAACGTGGGCGATAACGCCCCCTTGTGGGCGCTGCAGGCCTAAAGGCGGTAAGAGACCCAGAAAAAAAAGGGGGCATTGTGTAGGGCTTTGGGGTCGATTTATAATTTCATCTACCTAGCTAGGAAGACTCTTAGACACCGACTGAGCTCTCGACTCTCGACTACATCTTGTGAACATCAACTAATATTAATTGAGATATAGCTCAAACTCGGTTCGATATAAAAGACCGCGGGCAATCATGTTTTAACAAGTTTTTGTTAAATAATCCGAATTGTACATTCCTATACCAATCGGCTGGTTCTATAATACTTGTTCTTGCTTGTCGAGTACGATTGGGCGTCGAATGAGATAAACGAGTTTATGCACGTTTGTCTTATTCCTGTTGGTGCGTGCTGCTTATGCAATCCTATATAAGCGCACAAATTCATTTATTTTATTTTCATTTGCGGTTTCGCGCATAATAGATAAGCAGTACTTGATTTCAACACTTACGTTTTTCTTAAAACAAAACAATGTCGGAAGTGAAAAAGAAGAGACGGCAATACTCTGCGGAATATATTAAATTCAGATTTATTGAAAATCCCACAAACCCGTCGTCGCCTTTGTGTCTTCTATGTCTAAAAACATTTTCGAACGAAGCAATGAAGCCTTCAAGACTCGAAGATCATTTGAATAAAATGCATCCAGATAAGACAGAAAAGAATGTAGCATATTTTCAAGACCTAGAGAAGAAGCATAATACTCAGCCAAGTGTATCAAAACTATTTTCGGCGGCTGCTAAGCAAGATGACGACGGACTTCGAGCTTCGTACAATATCTCTTTGTTAATTGCTCAAAAAGGCAAACCACACAACATCGGAGAAGAGTTAATTTTATTTAATAAAGGAAGTAATAACTACTGTGCTTCATAAACCGGCCGCAGATATTATCCTTTGAGTAATAATTCTGTGCAAAGACGAATTGATGAAATGGCTGAAAACATTAAAGAATCATTGTGCAATCATCTGAGGACTAGTCAATTCTCAATTCAGCTCGATGAGTCCACTTTACCAACTAATGAAGCGTTCTTGCTATCTTACGTGAGGTTTATTAACGATGAGAAAATACGTGAAGAACTATTGTTTGCCAGAAATTTGGAGACAGATACAAAAGGCGAAACCATATTCAATACATTGGAAAAGTTTTGTGAAGATAAAGAGATTCCTTTGAAAAATATTATATCAGTTGCTACGGATGGCGCTCCGGCTATGACAGGGCGCCATAAAGGCTTCATAGCATACTTAAAGAATAAAATTCCAGATGTCCTTGCTATACATTGCGTTATTCATAGACAACATTTGGTTGCTAGAAACTTAAGTGAACGACTATTTCAATCACTGCAATATGTCATCAAAGCAGTCAATAAAATCCGTAGCAGCTCTTTGAATGATAGATTATTTCATCAGCTTTGTGTTACTAGAGACGAAGATTTCAACCGTTTGTTGCTTCATACTGAAGTTCGTTGGCTGTCAAGAGGCAATTGTCTGATTCGATTTTACAACCTGTTTGACTCTATGATAGAGTTCTTAGAAACTAAAGATACAGAACTGCGCAACAAGCTCATAACATTAAAGAATGATATAGCTTACATGACAGACCTGTATAAAATGTTCAACGACATGAACCTCCAACTGCAAGGCGATGAACTAAATTTAATTAAAACAAAAAATGCGACGACAACGACCTAACAAGGAAAGAAAAGATCTTTGACAAGAAATACAAAGTACACATAGGACAAAGAGATGAATGGAACATAGACACAAGCGGAACAGTTTGCTACACAGATGGCTCCAGAATTGAGTCACTGAAGCTATCTGGCGCGGGTGTGCACATAAGGTGCGAGGACGGTACAGTGATAAACAGATCAATCTGCCTAGGCAGGTTCGCCAGCGTATTCCAAACAGAAATATACGCTATCATGGAATGCGCAGATATATTAGACAATCAGGACAGTGTCAGCAAGGCCACTATCTACAGTGACAGCCAGGCAGCGCTGAAAGCGCTTAGCAAAGCAGAGACGACATCGGTAACTGTCAAAGAATGCAAAAAAGCTCTAGGGAAACTCGCAAACAAAATAGACGTAGTGATTGCATGGGTCCCTGGACACGAGGGAAATGTCGGCAACGAGTTAGCAGACGAACTAGCCAGGGGTGGTGCGGCCGAAGGCTTAGTGGGTCCGGAACCCAGGCTGCCAATAGCACACAACATCACCAAGGGAGTAATCAAAAGGTTAACCACAGCAGCAACAAACAGACGATGGAAGGCTGCAACAGGCATGCGACAGTCTAAAATGTTCATAAACGGATTGGACACGAAGAAGACAGGTCATCTACTGAAGCTGTCAAGGAACAGTGTACGTATGGTCACTGAAATCGCCACAGGACACTCTAGACTAAACAGGCACCTAACAGTAATAGGCATCAAAGACAACCCCACATGCATGGAGTGCTTGGACAGCGAGGAAACGAGTTTCCACCTACTCGCCGAATGCCCGATGTACTCACACATACGGTGGGAGCTCATGGGGTCAGACTCGCTAGATGAAGGTAACCTGAAAGAACTGACGGTGGACCAGATAGTAAGATTCTGCAAAGCAACGGGAAGATTCGACGGGACGCCGTGAAAATGGGACAACCTGAACCCCCTGCTAGGGGGCCCGGGGAAATGGGTGAAATGGCCCATAACTAGCGGACCGATCACCCGGCCCACAGCCAGCGTCCCCAGTCGAAATAATAAATAATAATAGCGGTTTTTAAGTATGTTTAAAAAGGGGGCGTTAAAAAATAATTTATTCTTAAAGTGGGCAGTAGACAAAAAAGGTTGGGAACCCTTGTGTTAAGGGATACTAGACAACGGATAAACATACTTAAATACATTTTCTTTTGTAAATACATACTTATTATACATAGGAGACACCCAGACCAGTACAAACAGACATGTTCATGCACACAAATGTTTATACTGTGCGGGGATCGAACCCGCGACCTCTGGTGTAGTAGCCAACTTCTTAACCATTACACAAAGTCGGTCGTCGAAATTAAATTAATCGTAATTTCAATTATGGAGGCCTTAGCTCAGCAGTAGTGCAGTAAGAAGGAGTATTGAAGCCAGTTCCAAGATGCAGTGGCATTATTGCAAACAACTGCATGGTTACCATGACAACAAAAATGTTTTATCAATGTTACCTTCTCGAATCATCTGCAATATGACCCCGGCGGCCTTCCTGGCCATCTTCTGGCCTACCATCCCCTGGGAGACGGCTCTAGGCTCCAGGGAGTCATCCAAGCCCAAACCACGAATGTGGGAATGCGCGCCAATCCTTTCAATACGCGTTATTGAACGCACTTCTTGCACCTGGGCCGCTGCTATGGACTAATAAATATATTTTTATAGTCATTATCTAACACTCAAGAGTAATATAAACGGAAATTACTAATAACATGAATGTGCAGTTTGAGGTTATGTTGCAAAAAACAATTATTACAATTAAATCTCAAGCCAATTTATTTTTCACAAGACTAAGAAAACTACTTACGGCCATTTTTTAAGGATTCCAATCAGGAAATTATCTAATTTTATTGAAATTCGACGCCACAGCACGCAACTCCGAAAGCACCGCTTTTCTAACTAAACACGAACGAAACGTCAAATTAACTGTCAACAGCAACACAGACTAGTTAACAAGTACTGTCAATGTCAAACAGTTGAGTTTGACAGCCATCCATGTCAGTGTCGTTACTTGTTCCATAATTAGTCTGTGGTGTCGTTCAGAAAAAGCACCGACGTAACGGTGCGCTGAAAAAAAGCGCGGGAACCTTCAGAGTGAAAGGCGCCTAAAATTTAACAAATTTTGTAAAAATTAACTAATCGTAGGATTTGTACATTTTTTCTTGTAAATATTTCTTAATCTTAATAGTTATTAGTGCTTCAGTTAGTGAAGTTTAGTTTCGGAGATGGGCGGAGGTAAGAAGCGGAAAAAAGACCCCCCGGACCCGGACGGATCATCGCCGACAAGAAAGTCGTCATCAGACTCCTCGGATGAAGAAGATAACAGCCGGAAATATGAAGTTTTTAAGGTTCCAGGGTACTCTCGGAAGTATCCTGACAATTGTAAAAAGTCGGAATATATTGTTTTTCTTTCCCATAAAGACGAGCAGAAATTTTTCAGTGACAAAGATAGACTTGCTATATCACATGCCATACGCAAATATTGCGTCACTGGTATCCTGCATTTAAGATCGATTAATAAATTCAAAATAGGCATCACTTTCGATTTGTCGAATAATGCTAATGTGTTTCTCCAAAATAAAAAGTTGCTAGAAGAGTTGGCCTTAAAGGCCACAATACCAGCTAATGATACTGAGGTGACTGGGGTTCTTACCTCAGTCCCAACTGAATTATCCAACAAAAGAATTTTTGCATTGATTGGCAGTTCTAGGAATGTGATACAGGTGAGACGTTTCATGCGCCGAGTGCGAAGTGAGGGTGGTGCGGTCACCTTTCAGCCCACTCAGACCGTCGCCGTGACCTTCGCATCGACTGAGTTACCCCAATATGTATACCTCGACTCCTGGAGGCACGAGGTAAGCGTGTACGTGCCGCCAGTTAAACAATGTCTTCATTGTCTAAAGTTCGGGCACATTGCAAAATTTTGTAAAAATGCTGAAGTCTGCTCCATATGCTCCGAGAACCACAGCTTTAAGACGTGCAAGGTAGACCCTAATAATGCGAAATGCTGCAATTGTGGTGGCAATCATATTGCCATTTCGAATATATGCCCCCAGAAAAAGATAAAAATAGAAGAAAGTAAAATAAAGTCAAAAGCCATTCAATATTCTGAACTGTTTAACGAAAATTCATTCCCACAACTTACAATGAGAAACATTGAAAATCAGTTAAAAAATTTGACTAAATCTGACTTTTTCATGAACACATTAACAAACGCGATTACCAAAATTGTTTTAAACCAAAAGGATAACCCCATTAATTCTGCATCAATAAAAGAAATTCTCCAGCAGACCTTCCGTAACAGCTCTTCTTCTCCCAATAATGGAACTTAATATTATGCAGTGGAATGCTCAAAGCATTCTAAGTAACAAGATTTTATTGAGTCATTTTCTTCATGATCACAGTATTCACATTGCAATAATCTCTGAAACTTGGCTAACTCCTATTATAACTTTTAATTTGAAAGGATATAATGTTGAAAGAAATGATATTGGCAACAAGCATAATGGTGTAGCTATTTTAATTCATAACAGCATAAATTATAAAATAATATACACATATTCTGATAGTTCCCTTCAAAACATTTGTGTTAGAATTATTGTAAATAATAAAGAAATAAGTATTGTAAGTTTTTATTGTCCAACTAATTGTAGTCCATCTTTTGATAAACATAAATTTGAAAATTTAATTAAAGCAGTGCCTGAACCTATGATATTTGCTGGAGACTTCAATGCTCATCACACATCCTGGGGATGTCATTCTGTTAATCCTAGAGGTCGAGATATCATGGAAATTGTTGATGGTAACAACTTGGTTTTACTGAACAGTGGTGAAATGACAACAGTTGGTTCTTTAACATGGCGTCCAAATGCATTAGATCTATCGTTAGTTTCTTCATCATTGGCTCTTTCTTGTGATTGGTCTGTACACAATGATCCACTCGGCAGTTATCATCTTCCTGTAATTATTAAAGTTTTTGTAAATAATTTTGTAAATAATTTTCTTGAAAATAATAATGTACATTTGCCCATCTGCCCTAATTTTAAAATGGTGGATTGGAAAATGTATGAACAAAATGTGGATTTGGAATTGTCTAATTTTCAGGTACAAAACTATTCTCCACTGGAAGCCTATAGTTTGTTTTTTGAAAAGTTACATTTTGCTATCGTAAAGTCTCTTCCGTATTGTCATTCGCCCATTTCACCTTCTACAGATACTTCTGTTAATAATTCGCATCATAGGAAGTTAAACAAAACCCCTCCTCTCCCCTGGTGGAATAAAAAATGTTCTGAAGCAGTTCAGAATTCTAAGTCTGCTTACATTCAATTTAAAAATAATCCTTCAGATGATTCATAAGTAGAGTTTAAAAGATTGCAAGCTCTCAAAAAACTTACTTTGAAGACTGAAAGATCAAAAAGCTGGATTGAATTGTGCAACTCCTTTAACAGATGTACTCCTTTGTCCAGAATCTGGAATTACATGCGCAGGTTCAACAAAACTTTTTCTCGCAACAATAGTGATGATAGTTGGGTTCAAGATTTTTTACTAAAATATACTCCAGACTATGTAAATAATAGATCCAATGTATCCCCTGTCAGTGAAGCAAATATTGTAAATAACTTTTTAACTAAACCTTTTTCAATGCCAGAGTTGAAGTCTGCAGTTTTTTCGAGAAAGGATAGAGCTTTTGGTCTGGATGGTGTTCCTTATATTATGTTAAAAAAGCTCAGTGAATCAGGGTTTAATATTTTTCTAAAAGTTTTAAATAATTTATGGCTTAGTAATGAAATACCTCACACATGGAAGGAGGATTGTTTGGTTCCCATATTGAAACCAGAAAAAAATAGGGCAGATGCAAATTCTTATCGGCCTGTTGCACTAACATCTTGTGTTGGAAAGATCTTTGAGCAATTATTAAAACAAAGGCTAGAGTTTTATGTGGAACAAAATAACATTTTACCTGCTAATCAGTTTGGCTTTCGAAGAGGAATGTCAGCTCGTGAAAGCATATGTCAGCTACAGCTTGATATTCAAAATAGCTTAAATAATAGAGATGTTTTAATGTCCGTATTCTTTGATATTGCTGGAGCTTTTAATAGTGTCAACGTCGATGTTCTTTGTTCTGAATTGCTTTCCATTGGAATTCCAAATAAAATAGTTTACTTTGTTCATGAATTCTTGATTGAGAGGCAAGTTTATGTAAAGTTTAATGGCAAATTACACGGTCCAAGATTTGCTTCTGTTGGAGTTTGTCAAGGAGGAATTCTCTCTCCCTTGATTTTCATCTTGTATATAAGACGTTTAAATCTGATTTTGGGTTCAGAAGTAAAAAATCTTCAATTTGCTGATGATTTGGTTGTTTATGCATCTGGAAAAAATATTGCTAATATCACAAATAGTCTCAATAAGTCTTTAGAAGGGTTGCATACTTATTTCTCTTATTTGAATCTAATCTAATCCAAGTTAGTTGTTTTTGGTAAAATTGGTAATTATATTTCTAATGTGTTCTACAATAAAGATTCTATCCCTTTTTCTTATGAAACCAAGTTTTTAGGTGTCACATTTACACAAAACTTATCTTGGAAAAAATATGTTGAATTAATAAGCTCAAGAGCTAATAGAGCTTTTAATATCTTGAAATCATTGTGTAGAACATCCTGGGGAGCTGATCCTAAAATATTGTTACTTTTATACAAATCTTTGATACGGAGTCATTTTGAATATGGTTTTCTTTGTTTTGCTGGTGATAGTAAGTAAAGTAATATAAACGGAAATTACTAATAACATGAATGTGCAGTTTGAGGTTATGTTGCAAAAAACAATTATTACAATTAAATCTCAAGCCAATTTATTTTTCACAAGACTAAGAAAACTACTTACGGCCATTTTTTAAGGATTCCAATCAGGAAATTATCTAATTTTATTGAAATTCGACGCCACAGCACGCAACTCCGAAAGCACCGCTTTTCTAACTAAACACGAACGAAACGTCAAATTAACTGTCAACAGCAACACAGACTAGTTAACAAGTACTGTCAATGTCAAACAGTTGAGTTTGACAGCCATCCATGTCAGTGTCGTTACTTGTTCCATAATTAGTCTGTGGTGTCGTTCAGAAAAAGCACCGACGTAACGGTGCGCTGAAAAAAAGCGCGGGAACCTTCAGAGTGAAAGGCGCCTAAAATTTAACAAATTTTGTAAAAATTAACTAATCGTAGGATTTGTACATTTTTTCTTGTAAATATTTCTTAATCTTAATAGTTATTAGTGCTTCAGTTAGTGAAGTTTAGTTTCGGAGATGGGCGGAGGTAAGAAGCGGAAAAAAGACCCCCCGGACCCGGACGGATCATCGCCGACAAGAAAGTCGTCATCAGACTCCTCGGATGAAGAAGATAACAGCCGGAAATATGAAGTTTTTAAGGTTCCAGGGTACTCTCGGAAGTATCCTGACAATTGTAAAAAGTCGGAATATATTGTTTTTCTTTCCCATAAAGACGAGCAGAAATTTTTCAGTGACAAAGATAGACTTGCTATATCACATGCCATACGCAAATATTGCGTCACTGGTATCCTGCATTTAAGATCGATTAATAAATTCAAAATAGGCATCACTTTCGATTTGTCGAATAATGCTAATGTGTTTCTCCAAAATAAAAAGTTGCTAGAAGAGTTGGCCTTAAAGGCCACAATACCAGCTAATGATACTGAGGTGACTGGGGTTCTTACCTCAGTCCCAACTGAATTATCCAACAAAAGAATTTTTGCATTGATTGGCAGTTCTAGGAATGTGATACAGGTGAGACGTTTCATGCGCCGAGTGCGAAGTGAGGGTGGTGCGGTCACCTTTCAGCCCACTCAGACCGTCGCCGTGACCTTCGCATCGACTGAGTTACCCCAATATGTATACCTCGACTCCTGGAGGCACGAGGTAAGCGTGTACGTGCCGCCAGTTAAACAATGTCTTCATTGTCTAAAGTTCGGGCACATTGCAAAATTTTGTAAAAATGCTGAAGTCTGCTCCATATGCTCCGAGAACCACAGCTTTAAGACGTGCAAGGTAGACCCTAATAATGCGAAATGCTGCAATTGTGGTGGCAATCATATTGCCATTTCGAATATATGCCCCCAGAAAAAGATAAAAATAGAAGAAAGTAAAATAAAGTCAAAAGCCATTCAATATTCTGAACTGTTTAACGAAAATTCATTCCCACAACTTACAATGAGAAACATTGAAAATCAGTTAAAAAATTTGACTAAATCTGACTTTTTCATGAACACATTAACAAACGCGATTACCAAAATTGTTTTAAACCAAAAGGATAACCCCATTAATTCTGCATCAATAAAAGAAATTCTCCAGCAGACCTTCCGTAACAGCTCTTCTTCTCCCAATAATGGAACTTAATATTATGCAGTGGAATGCTCAAAGCATTCTAAGTAACAAGATTTTATTGAGTCATTTTCTTCATGATCACAGTATTCACATTGCAATAATCTCTGAAACTTGGCTAACTCCTATTATAACTTTTAATTTGAAAGGATATAATGTTGAAAGAAATGATATTGGCAACAAGCATAATGGTGTAGCTATTTTAATTCATAACAGCATAAATTATAAAATAATATACACATATTCTGATAGTTCCCTTCAAAACATTTGTGTTAGAATTATTGTAAATAATAAAGAAATAAGTATTGTAAGTTTTTATTGTCCAACTAATTGTAGTCCATCTTTTGATAAACATAAATTTGAAAATTTAATTAAAGCAGTGCCTGAACCTATGATATTTGCTGGAGACTTCAATGCTCATCACACATCCTGGGGATGTCATTCTGTTAATCCTAGAGGTCGAGATATCATGGAAATTGTTGATGGTAACAACTTGGTTTTACTGAACAGTGGTGAAATGACAACAGTTGGTTCTTTAACATGGCGTCCAAATGCATTAGATCTATCGTTAGTTTCTTCATCATTGGCTCTTTCTTGTGATTGGTCTGTACACAATGATCCACTCGGCAGTTATCATCTTCCTGTAATTATTAAAGTTTTTGTAAATAATTTTGTAAATAATTTTCTTGAAAATAATAATGTACATTTGCCCATCTGCCCTAATTTTAAAATGGTAGATTGGAAAATGTATGAACAAAATGTGGATTTGGAATTGTCTAATTTTCAGGTACAAAACTATTCTCCACTGGAAGCCTATAGTTTGTTTTTTGAAAAGTTACATTTTGCTATCGTAAAGTCTCTTCCGTATTGTCATTCGCCCATTTCACCTTCTACAGATACTTCTGTTAATAATTCGCATCATAGGAAGTTAAACAAAACCCCTCCTCTCCCCTGGTGGAATAAAAAATGTTCTGAAGCAGTTCAGAATTCTAAGTCTGCTTACATTCAATTTAAAAATAATCCTTCAGATGATTCATAAGTAGAGTTTAAAAGATTGCAAGCTCTCAAAAAACTTACTTTGAAGACTGAAAGATCAAAAAGCTGGATTGAATTGTGCAACTCCTTTAACAGATGTACTCCTTTGTCCAGAATCTGGAATTACATGCGCAGGTTCAACAAAACTTTTTCTCGCAACAATAGTGATGATAGTTGGGTTCAAGATTTTTTACTAAAATATACTCCAGACTATGTAAATAATAGATCCAATGTATCCCCTGTCAGTGAAGCAAATATTGTAAATAACTTTTTAACTAAACCTTTTTCAATGCCAGAGTTGAAGTCTGCAGTTTTTTCGAGAAAGGATAGAGCTTTTGGTCTGGATGGTGTTCCTTATATTATGTTAAAAAAGCTCAGTGAATCAGGGTTTAATATTTTTCTAAAAGTTTTAAATAATTTATGGCTTAGTAATGAAATACCTCACACATGGAAGGAGGATTGTTTGGTTCCCATATTGAAACCAGAAAAAAATAGGGCAGATGCAAATTCTTATCGGCCTGTTGCACTAACATCTTGTGTTGGAAAGATCTTTGAGCAATTATTAAAACAAAGGCTAGAGTTTTATGTGGAACAAAATAACATTTTACCTGCTAATCAGTTTGGCTTTCGAAGAGGAATGTCAGCTCGTGAAAGCATATGTCAGCTACAGCTTGATATTCAAAATAGCTTAAATAATAGAGATGTTTTAATGTCCGTATTCTTTGATATTGCTGGAGCTTTTAATAGTGTCAACGTCGATGTTCTTTGTTCTGAATTGCTTTCCATTGGAATTCCAAATAAAATAGTTTACTTTGTTCATGAATTCTTGATTGAGAGGCAAGTTTATGTAAAGTTTAATGGCAAATTACACGGTCCAAGATTTGCTTCTGTTGGAGTTTGTCAAGGAGGAATTCTCTCTCCCTTGATTTTCATCTTGTATATAAGACGTTTAAATCTGATTTTGGGTTCAGAAGTAAAAAATCTTCAATTTGCTGATGATTTGGTTGTTTATGCATCTGGAAAAAATATTGCTAATATCACAAATAGTCTCAATAAGTCTTTAGAAGGGTTGCATACTTATTTCTCTTATTTGAATCTAATCTAATCCAAGTTAGTTGTTTTTGGTAAAATTGGTAATTATATTTCTAATGTGTTCTACAATAAAGATTCTATCCCTTTTTCTTATGAAACCAAGTTTTTAGGTGTCACATTTACACAAAACTTATCTTGGAAAAAATATGTTGAATTAATAAGCTCAAGAGCTAATAGAGCTTTTAATATCTTGAAATCATTGTGTAGAACATCCTGGGGAGCTGATCCTAAAATATTGTTACTTTTATACAAATCTTTGATACGGAGTCATTTTGAATATGGTTTTCTTTGTTTTGCTGGTGATAGTAAGTTGGTAGATATCTTGGACAAAATACAAAATAAAAGCTTGAGAATTATTACTGGAGCATTTAAAAGTACCCCAATCAATGCCATGCAAGTTGAGTGTAAACTTCCTCCTTTAAGTATTAGATTTTCTTATTTGAGAGAAAAATTTTTGTTGAATCTATATAGCAAAAACAATAATCACTTGTTTTTAAACTTGCAAAATTCTCCTGCACATTCCAACCGTTATTCTCTTTATCTACTTCAGGGCTTTGCTCAATACATCAATTTTCTTGAAACTCTTCAAATCCATAGATCATCGCTTCTTCCATGTTATCAAGGAGACTTTGACAGTAAATTTCCTGAAATAATCATCATTATTGATCACAATTTATCCACTAAAGAAAAAGTCTGCAGTAAATTTTCTGAATTTTCGAATTATAGATTTTTATATACGGATGGGTCCAAAACTGAATCAGCAGTCTCATTTGCTTTTTTCGATAGGCTATTAAATTCAGGTATTGGTTATAAAATAAATTCAAAAACAAGTATATTCACAGCCGAGGCTGTGGCTATACTTGCAGCTTTAAAACATATAAAACATAAAAATCAAGGGTCATGTGAATGGGTTATAGTTAGTGATAGTATAAGTGTTCTTGAAAATCTCAAAAATAATAAATTTAATGCTAATACTAATTACCTTATTTCATTAATTAAAGAATCTTGGCTAGATTTGTTCAAAGTTCATAATATTAAGGTTGTATTTATGTGGGTTCCTTCACATATAGGAGTGCTAGGTAATGAAAGGGCTGACTTTCTAGCAAGAACCATAACCAATTCTTCCACAATTGTTCCTGATTCTAGTGTCTGTCTTAATATTTCTGTACCTTGTACAGATATTGTATCAATTTTGAAGGAAAGGTCTACTGATAACTGGAAAAGATATTGGAATCACACAGTTCAAATAGAAAACAGAGGTTTGTGGTATGCCACATACAATGTTCCCATCGGAGCCATGCCCTGGTTTTGCAAACACAATTTGCCATTCATCAACAGGAAATTTTATACAACAATTTTAAGGCTTCGTTTTGGACACTGTCGTCTAAATTTTCATCTCTTCCGTTTAAAAATGGTGCCAAGTTCCCACTGTGACCATTGTCACTTACAAGTTGAACAAACTATTTCTCACATTTTCTTTGACTGCTCATCCTTTGGCATTCAGCGCCTTGTGCTGATGGATGAGTTAATCGATATTTATGGTAGTCACGATTTGGTACCGCGCTCCATCCAGGATCTTCTTGTAAACAGTTCGACGTTCATCAGTTTATTTAAATTTATTTTAGGTACAGTTGGTCAAATTTAAATTTAAATTTTTATTAGTATTGTAAGTAGTTTTTAGAGCCTATTATAAATAACTAGTTAGTAAGTGTTTAGTCCACATTGCATGTCGTGGCAGCCTTTAATTAAGACGACATTTAGCATTTAGTCCGTGTGTGTTATAAAACTATTCTGTTATTGGTGTTTGTTTTGTTGGTTGTTAATATAATATAATATAATAATATATATAAAAATTTAAATTTAAATTTTTATTAGTATTGTAAGTAGTTTTTAGAGCCTATTATAAATAACTAGTTAGTAAGTGTTTAGTCCACATTGCATGTCGTGGCAGCCTTTAATTAAGACGACATTTAGCATTTAGTCCGTGTGTGTTATAAAACTATTCTGTTATTGGTGTTTGTTTTGTTGGTTGTCCTAATAAATAAATAAATAAATAAATAAATAAATTTAATTTGGTACTTTGAAGTATTGTTTTGTTTATATTGTAATTAGTAATGTGTTGTATATATTGTAGATACCAGAACGTGTTCTTTAACTTGGTTTATTCCAGCAAATTTTAATAATTTCGCTTGTATTTATTGAAAATTGAATTTAGCAGAGAATGATGTGTTTGTTCATTTGTTGACATGATTTCTATAAAATAAGACAGTGACATTGACATTTTCCTTAATGACGTAAGACGTCTGGAAACAGGATCTGAAAGGATGTAACGATTTATCAGGATTGACTCAAAAAACAAATAGAAATGGAATTTTGATACATAGTATATCATGCATTTAATGAATGAAACTAATGAATTTAACATGGATTTTACATACTGAAGAAGTTATCTGATATAATTTACAAAGAAAAAGAAACTGATGACGAGGCAGCATGGTCTCAGACCTTAGCCTGTTCCAAGAGGAACCAAAAAAAAAAAAAAGTAACGGTGCGCTGCGGTGTTCACTCTCAATTACAATAAAGTTTCGTAAACAAAATGTTTTTAATAAGTTACTAGCTCACCTAGTCATCTATTAACCAGTAGTCGAACTATATTTTACTGCCATCTATTGAACAGTACCTACCTAGTCAAATAATAGACATACTGCTGTCTAGTGACCAGTAGCCAAACTAACAGTTTAATGCCATCTAGCAAGCAGTGGTCAAACTAAAACTATACTGCTATTTAGTGACCAGTAGTTGAACTAATTATTTCACTGCCATCTAGTGTTAAGTAGGAATGATTTGGACTCAGGTCAAGACATCAAGAATAAAGTTTTTAAATGCTACAATGATGAACGGGTTATTATTATTGTCCAGCTAACTTTTTATTAGGTCCCTCGTCTAGAGACGTTCTAGGAGCAGAATCAGAGCTTAATTGGAATTAAACATAAAGGTAAAAATGGCAATGGCATTCGAATCTAATCTAAATTAGCCGTTAAGATCCCACTGCTAGACAAAGGCCTCTCTTCCCTCCTTCCACATACGTCTATCCTTGGCCTTTTCAGACCAGTCCCCGGCGAAGACATCCAGTTCGTCACGCCATCTGCGTCTTGATCGTCCAGATCTTCGGTGGAGCCCAGTCCGAGGCTGATTTTGCCCACAAATCGTCCGGCGTTCTACAGATATGTCCCGCCCAATCCCACTTAAGCCTGGCTGCTGCTATTCCTACGTTGGCTACTTTAATTTTGGAGCGTAGCTCTGTGTTAGTGACGTGGTCAATCAGTTTTACGCCTAAGATACTACGCTCCATGGCCCTTTGGCAAACTTTTAGTTTGAACTTTTGTGTGTTTCTCAAAGGCCAGGATTGAGCACCACAAGTGAGTGTCTGAAGAATGCACACGTCTATTAATTTGCGTTTGAGACAAAGTGGAGTTTGAAAGAGCACATGAAGGGTAATCTACTTCAGCTTGCAATACTCGACCTAATCAAACTAACAAAACAGCTAATTATATGAGACCTCGGCGGTTGAAATAAAACAGCTTTATCTGAAAAAGTGTTTCACTATCTTTATTAAAAATATTATCAAACAATACATTCCATTACACATATCATAATTACTATGTACATAATAACATTCGTTTTACTTAACAATTTAGAAAACAAACTTCAGGGATTTTTAAAACAAATAATTAAAACCACATGTTAGTAATAATTTGCAGTAGAATACAGCCAGTGCCAGCATAAGATGGCCTATAACGCTATTAAAACTGCTGTACAGGACGACAGGCCAATCTCGAGTCTCAACAAAACTGTTGCGAAAAGGGTCTTTTCTCAGCAGAATATTATAGTGCCATCCCCTGCACTGTATGCCGCCTAGTTCGTTTTTACATGACGCGATCTGTACATACACCTATTTACATAGATCCATTAAACCATAGACTAAGAACGCTGACAATTAAAATGGGGGAAGCCGTAACAAAGATGGCGGAGCTGCGAATTGGCGCGCATTCTCTCTCCAGCCACGCGAAGTCTTCAGTTAGGTTTCTCGCTTGAAGTATGGGCCCTAGAGTGGACAGCACGCGGGCGTGGTAGTCGTTTAAATATTTGAGCTGGAACAAGAAAAAGAGGCTTTACTCTGAGGCCGAGATCTATAGTCGTTACTTAGCAAAGCACAGACTTTATTAACGTACTTATTCAGTATTTTTATTCATTATTACTAACGAATACTTGAGTTGATGTATTACTAAGACAAAAATGATTTAATTCCTTCAGAAGTAACTGATATAGATAGATATAATCATAAGATGAGTCTGAATATAAGCTAAGCACGCTCTATAGACCTCGGCCTGAGATAGTCGAATACTTATCATTCGTGAGCAATTAAATTATTAGTTTCCTAAGATTACTCTGCAACCAGGCCCTGCTTATGCTTATCCTGTGGTTGATCACACACATTTTTATTAATATTTTAGATAAGTTAATAATTAAGTAGTTGTGTTGTGTTTTCCAGTTGTCCTTTCTTGTAAGTTGTAAAGCCCTATCTACCGAAATTTTCCGTTTAACCTTGCTGACTTGTAGAGAACGTCCCCTTTTTCCCATTAGGCACTTATCCTGAGGGCCTCCCTCCCCTAAAATTAGGGTTTTTTTTTTCTTTTTATGTTAATTAGTTTTAGAATTAATTATTTTAACTCATAAGTATGTTATTCTGTAAGGTATTTGTCTATGGGCCTCTGTTATATGTAACTTTTGTTATGTATAATATTGCCTGAAATAAATGTTTTATTATTATATTATTCTTTAATTCAATGGGGCCCCAATTTTCTAACGTCAGGACCAGAACAGGACCCCAAATAGGTTAAAGACGGTCATGGTAGAGAACGCCTCCGACCATCAACAAGACTGCCATTTGTTCTTGTGCCGTGTGTTCTTTCAGGAATTAGTATAGTACACACCTCAAACTCGGTGAGCAAGTCCACGTCTAGGCACGCGGTCTGATGAGGCACCAGTGATATCGTGTAGAAGCCCAGAGCGCCTGCGCCGTGGAAGTTGCCGACCATGCCAGGAGCCTAGGAAAAGGATGATAAACGAAAATGAGACAACATTACATTAGTTATTAGTTACCTACGGGATTTTTACCATGTTTATCGTTTTGCAGCACTAAAGGCACTGTTGCGTGGCGAATGAAAGAACACTTATAGGCGGTCAAAAACAACGGCAAGCAGAAATGGACAATCGCAATATTTGTTAGAATCAGGGGCCTGACTCTTGAACAGAATTTCATTGTACAAGCATTGCAGAAATATCTAACAAGAAATTTTTGAACCTTAATAGTGAATAAAGGTTTGCTTATAGGCTAAAAATGAACCTATCGTCCGCCCCCTCTAACGAAAATTTACCTCTCTTTACAATCGGTCTGGGTTCGGGTGTTTCCGCTACCTGTGAACGGCCGAAGTATTTATCTAACTGTCCATTTCATCATTTTTACTGGCCATTTATTTATTCGACTGCTATCGCATTTTTAGTACTGAAATTGTACGATCAAAATACCGGCTACTATATTTTCAGTAGCTGGCCATATTTTACTGTCGCATTAATTTACCAACCGCCGATAAATAAAATAACTGCATATTATTTTTTTCATGTGATCAAAATAACCTTTAGATTTTTTAAAAAATTGTATACTTAAAGAAAACAGTAGGTATCTACATCGTTCCCGTGCGAAGCTGCGGCGGTTCATTATAGTTTGTTAAATTTAAATTGTTTTTCCTTCAACACGTCGCCTGAAACAGTTTGAAGATAGGTAATAAAAGCAAAAGAAACTCACTAAAATATGATCAGAGTTGTTGTGCATCTCGATGACTTCCACCACGTCCTCGTGTCTGATGCCGTACTCTCCCACCTCGTAGTATCCTGGCTCTGGAATCCAAAATGAACAAATCATAATATAAGTAGATGTTCACCATGAAATAAATCATATATTATATTATGTATTATTCTCTTTATTTACATAAAACTTAGATATACAATTTGTACAGTATAGGTACTTACAAAAACAAAGGTTTATAACATCTAAATACAACTTATGAATTATAAATATAAAAACTGAATAATTACAATTATAAAACCTAAGTTTAAAGTTATAAATACAATGATTTTTAAAAATACTATGAAAACCTTAACCTAGGGTGCCGCTGGCAGCGGAGCAGGCAAGGCCCAGACTTCCGGTGGTTAGGGCTGCAGAGAGAGGAACCTCCTGACAATGTGAGCCGTGTCCAGGAGCACCGCCTTCTGCATCTGACCCTTGACCCAACCGCTGAGCGAGAGCCTCTCGAGGTGTTAGTCGAAGCTCTTGGCTATTAAGCCGTTTGCCGAAACGACTATCAGAACAATGATCGTCGAATCTACATCTCACATGGCGGTCACCTTGTGTGCCAAGTCAAGGTACTTTTTTTTTTTTTTTTTTTTTAATAATAAAATCATTTATTTTCTCTCACAACGGTACAATATTGGAATACAATTTCTCTTATAAACTAATTGCCATATGCCTTGTGTGTGAGAGACTGGTGCCTGATATAGGTTTGAGTAAAACCCGTGTTACAGGTCAGCAGTGCTCCACCCCCCAGAGTAGATCTGGCTAATACGCGAAAGTGATGATGATTGATGAGGAAAACTAAGTGTGTTAATAATTATTGAAAATGTATTACATTATTAGTGAATATTACACTTAGTTAGTTACATTTAGGTTAGTAATGAGAGTGAGTTTATCATGCGAGGTTAATCTTTACCTATAGAGTATTTCAGCATTTTTTTTTTTTTAAGTTAAATTACTATTTTCAGTTTTTTAATTTATTAAGTATAGTTTTTATTTTTAATTTTTATTTGTATGTTCTTATATTTTCATATAAATACACTTAAATTAGATGGTCCAGTTTTTTTTTTTTTTTTTTAATTTTTCAATTACTTCCTCATTTATTATTGTATAGTTGTGAATAAATAAATGAAAATGAACTGTATAGTTAGATGAATTGTATTTAAAAATAAATAAGATAAGATGGACATCGTGTATTAGATTAAATTAAATTATTCCTAATCCTCTTTTTTATATTAATTGATGCAGGAGTGTTTCAGTTTGGTAGTAGTCAAGTGTTTTAAGCCATTCGGAAGTAGTTTTTTTGCAGGAGAACTTTATAAGTGGATATATTGACAAGATGTTATTGATTTTGTAGAGGTAAGGGCCGAGAAAACAAAAGAAATGGTGGGAGTGCTGCGAGTGGAATGGCTGGCTCTGGCAAACTGTCTCTTTCCTTCGCTTTCCCTTGTTTAGGTTAGGGTCATACACGAGTTCGGTATGTTTCTTGAGCACTGTTTGCAGAATGAAACTTTGTCTAATGGTGAGGACTTCCCATCTCTTATACAACTTTGTGGTTGGAAAGCGAAAGGGGAGGCCAGCACTCACTTTTAGAATGGCTCTTTGTGCCCTTTCTAATTGAATTAAATTAGTTTTCACGGCTCCACCCCACGAGGTGTTACAATAATCTATAATAGATTGACAAAGGGCGTAGTATACCATTTTTATGGTTTTCTCGTTGGTAACATGCTTTAGTGTTTTAAAAACAAAAATCAGTTTTCGTAGCCGGGTAACAAGGGTAGTAATATGGGGTCTGAAAGTAAGGGCCCGATCCAATGTGATACCTAGGTATTTTACTACCTCTGTTCTTTCAAGCGAGGGGCAATTACAGTTTAAGGTAGTTGAAGGGCAAGAATGGACTGTAACCTTGAGGGTTGACGGCGGAAGCAGGTGAGATCGGTGGGCGAAAGCCATGTATTTGGTTTTGGCAACGTTTAAAGTTAAAATGTTATTTCGTAGCCAATCAGTTACTATTCGCATGCCTTGCTGCGCAGTGTCAAAAACTTCGTCCCATCCGTCTCCGGTGAAAAATAGTGCCGTGTCGTCAGCAAAAGTCAGTATGGAACAGTTTAGAATTTTGAGGTTACAGAGGCTGTTTATGTAGACGAGGAAAAGGGTGGGTCCATTGATACTACCCTGCGGAATGCCATATGTGACATCTTCCTCGTCACTGACCCAGTTGCCTATTTTGACTCTTTGTCTTCGGTTTCTAAGATAGTCCTTGTACAATCTTAGTGGGACATCTCTCACCCCAATATCCTCCAGTTTGGATATAAGGTGGGGGATAGAAACCGTGTCGAAAGCCTTAGCTAGATCAAGGAAAACTGCTAAAGATTTCTTTTTTTTGTCAAGGCTATTGATTATCAGGTTTGTCAGGTCATGCACTGCGTCGTTGGTGGACCTCTCTGGTCGAAACCCATACTGTGATGGTGAAAGTAATTTATTTTTTTCTAAGAATTTGATTAGTTGGGTGTTCATCAAGCGTTCAAGAATTTTTGAGAGTATCGGAAGGATTGCTATTGGCCTAAAGTTGTCAACAGAGGTTTTCTCTCCCTTCTTGTAGATTGGTTTGACCAACGCGACCTTAAAGGCATTTGGGAAAACTCCGGTAGCTATTGCTAGGTTGCAAATATGGGTTATGGGTTTTGACAGCCATTTACTGTTGTTTTTGATTATTTCGGTCGAAATTTGATCGACACCAACGGCACAGTGAGTTTTCATGCTTCGAATAATTTGAATAACTTCAAGTTCATCCGTTGGTGCCATTACAAAAGAGTTGCAAGGGGAGCTGCTAGTATGCGAGTCAGCAGTAGAAAAACAAGAAGGACGATTTGGCGGTATGATTTTTTCTGCGAGACTCTTCCCAACACTGGCAAAGAACCTATTTACAATATTTGTGCTCTCCAGAGGATTAGAGGGTGTAAGGAGGCAGGTTGAGTAGTCCGGTGATTTTTTTATGTTAGTGACAGTTTTGATGGCATCCCAGAGCTTTCTTTTGTGACCAGTAGCTGATTCAAGAAGTTTCGCATCAAAGTCTCTCCGTGTTTTCTTGAGTGCGGCTTTACAGAAATTCCTGTACCGTTTGTAGGTCGTAGACAGTAACTCATTGTTAGGATCTTTTTTTAGTTTTTTGTGCAAATTGTCTCTATTTCTTAGGCATCGTAGGATAGCCTGTGTCATCCATGGCTTAGTGGTTCTATGTTTTATAGGTATCGCCTTTTGTATAGTGTTTATTTCAATAATTGTACTGAGTTGGTCTATTAAAAGATCTGTTGCCTTGTTTGCGTCAGAGCAGTCAAGTACTGCCTGGAAATCAAGTGATTGTATGTCACAGGCAATCTGGTCATGGTCAGTCCTCATAAATGTTGATTTGTAAATGTCTAATGGGTGGTCTAGGTAAACAGTTAGAGTTACAGATTCGTGGTCTGTGATGGAAGACTCTACGACGAAGCAAAAAGACTCCAACCTGGTTTTAACCATCATATGGTCCAGACATGTGAGTCCGTGAGTGGTCATTGTGTGTCCGGGAAGTAAGGAGTGACTAGCCAGCATATTCAGGTATTCATGGTTGCGTGAGTCAGTGGAATTTGTTGCTATATCTATATTTATATCTCCACATAAAATTATGTTTCTACAACTTTTCAGGCGATTTAAAATTGAATCAATGGAGTTAACAAAATTGTTTGTGTTTGGTTCGCTCGGTGGTCGGTAAATCGCTATAACCGCAAAGTCACTGCCCAGTTTCAGTACCATGCAATTTGAATTAGAATCAGATGGTTCTTCAACAATACAGTGGAGTTGTTTTTTAAAATAAATTACCACTCCTTCGTTCTGCGTTTTATGCAGGGAGGTGGAAACGTGCGAATAGCCTTCAAGGTCAGGAATATGGTTAGAAAGAGTAAGCCAGCACTCACTCAGAACTATGATGTCCCATTCTATATCTGATCGGTGCAATAATGTGAGAAAGCTATGAAAGTTACAATTTATACTTCTTATGTTTTGGGAGATGATATTGAGAGAGCGACGAGAGGCATAATTGGAGCTCAGATGGGGTTTAATATTTTCAATGTCACATGATATAGATTCAGCAACTGATAGCGAATCCAATCCAGAGTTAAGAATGTCAAAGCTCTGTGTAACCATTTTTCGTAAGATTTTGCAATTTGTATTTTTGGTGTTTGAAAACGATACAATTTTAAAAGCTAACAGTAAGGCGAAGGTTCTTTATCGTAGTAAAATATTTTTATTTTTTTTATTGACGTGACAACGTCTTAAATTAGGTTGCGGCTGGGAGTCACTTATGAAAAAGTGTAACGCTCGGTAACGTTACGATGAGTCACCGAACGAGAGAGAGGCCCGCCGAATGCCTTGCGTCTCTCTCCCACTCAACTATGATCGGTCTGCCGCAATTCTTATTTTCATTCAATTCCTTGTTCCTATTGTGCAATTTAATTATATTCATATCAATAAATATTCTACCGAGAAAAAGACGTTGTCACGTAAAATCTTCGCCCGTAAAACCGACTTTATTTTTTAATATTCTTGGATTTTCCCAGTTATAGTTTAAATTATTGTTAATAACTGGCATAACATTAATATAATAAATTAGTAATAGAATTTTAATTGGAAATTCAATTAGAATTGGTATTTTATCATTATTATCTCTTAAAACCTGATATAACTGTAGTTTATAATTGGACAGGTAACAAAATAACAGTAGGCAATAGTGAGTAAGTGCAGTGTGTTAGGTCAGTGAGTTAGGCGCTAGGTACCTACAAGTTTAATGTGCCTACTTATACCTGCAAGGACTACTACGAGTATTAAGGTTTTAACAACTTGGGGGACTACTATGATGGTGTGTGAGTGGTTTTAGCCTAGATAGAGAAATACTAACAACTAACAGCCAAAGACCAATACCAATACTATAATCAAATACTATTAATCATTAACATAAATTCAAGACAAAAGCTATAACTTGGAAAAAGAAAGTAGCAATAACAAAAGATTTGGTATATACTTATGACGGATATAGACTAGTTTAACATGCTGTCTTGTGTAGGATTAGGCAAGTGGCCTTGGAGTTCTTCTTCGTTGTTTATGCAAATAGGCGGCTCGCCTTCTCTGATCTTGGCATAGACTTTACCGTAGGATGTCCAGGCAGCGGCAAAGTTCTTGTTTTTCACCTGTTGTCTTGCCAGATAGTAAAGGTAGCCGATTTTAGAGGTGAGCCGGTCAGAGATGAATATGGTTTTAGCGTCTCCTGGTAGTCCTAGGCTTTGTGTGTTAAGCTGGGGTTCGTTGCGGGTTCTTTCAGCTTTATTGAACTCCCTGTACTTAGAGATGACGTTTTGTTTTCTGCCAGTAGTGGTAAAGTCGACGACGATCGTGCTTGATTTGGTGCGGTAGATATCGCGTACTTCGCAGTCATGCAGTGGAGGCGAAGATCCGACGGTCGAGATGATGTTGTGGAGCGCACCGGTAAGTTGAGCCTTATTTTCAGGTTCGCTTTTCGGTATGTTACGTATTTCAATCGAGGTCGCTTTGGATTGTCGTTCCAGGGTTTCTAACTTATCTTCAAGATAATGAACTTGCGTTTGGTAGCATTGATTTTCTCTCTCCAGGAATTCAACCTTGTTTAATAGGCTGTCGTATTTATTGGTCATGCACTCCACTGAGTATTTTATGTCTTTATTCTGTTCTATGAGTGTTGACAAAGCATTTGTTAAAGTATCGAACTTGCTATCTTGTGATGCCCGGAGTTCGTCAATCTTCTCTTCCACCGATTGCCCTGATGAACCGGGTGTGTCGGAACCTCTGCGCTTCGTTCGTTTTGTGATATTTATTAAATCACCCCTGCTCACGACACTTGCATGAAAATTAGGGTCAGACCCGTAGTGAAGTGGGTTTGTAGTGTTGTTTAAGTTTTCCGGTGGAGAACGCAGTGTATTCATAATAAATAAAAAATATTTGTTCTGCGCCGCCGAGTAGGCCTAAATATTGTAGACGAGCCGGCGGCAAGTGCGCGTGATCAGGAGGCTGAGCTTGCGTAGGCGCAGCCCTTTCCAGCTACGGATCAATTAGTAACAGGTGTGTATGACAGGCGCTCACGGGTGACCTATATCTATCACACTCTGACAGTGAGGCCTCCCGCTCAAATGGTTTACTAGCGGTACTGATGATCTATATTTGTTTGCTTTTCACAATGGGTCTCGCACTTACTCGTTTGTTATGTATCTCCTGTGATTACTGCGCTCCTGGTAGCACTCGCGGATTTTTAACACAATTTTTGATTTTATTTTATTTTAAAAATTGATATAGGTATTGGCTTGCACACGACTGATCTCCTCAGTGGTCCGGGGGGAGCTGCTGAGTTTGTCCTTCTCAGCTTTTACGAGGTTATCGTCATGCGGGATGGTGATGTCAACGAGCACTGCCCGACGTTGGGATCGGTCTGCCAGCACAATATCAGGCTTATTGGCTACAATAGTCCTGTCCGTGATGATGGAGCGGTCCCAATAGAGCAACGCACGACCCTTTTCAAGAACTGGCACCGGTGCGTACTTATAGCACGGCACCTTCGACTCGACAAGGCCATATCGAAGAGCAAGTTGCTGGTGGATGATCCTGGCTACTAGGTTATGCCTGTGCAAGTACTCACTGTTAGCAAGGTGAGAACAACCGGAAATAATATGGCGAATAAATTCGCCAGGACGTCGGCATGCCCGACAAATTATGTCGACCGTACCGTCCTTCATAGTGTATTATATTTTCGGTAGTTATTCACGTTGATAACTTCGTCAGCAATTGCACAGACGAAACCCTCGGTTTTCCCAAACAAGTAACCAAAGCGGTAGCCAGTTCACTGACGCTGAGAGATCCACATCAGGCCCTGTTAGGGCCTATTGTTAATGTATTCAAGAGTTCGTTTACCATGATTGTTTAGATATTGAGGGACTAATAAAATAAATAAATAAATATCCCTGGACATTATTCCACACAGCATTCCACTAATAGTTTTGGATTTCGTGTACTTCTGGTAATTTTGTTTTGATTTGGTTTGATTTGTTCTGATTTGTAGATGAGAATTAAGATATTGTTCCTTTGGAATGCTGTTTTTAAATAACAGTTGCACTGGTTTTTTTTTTTAATGTAATATTTAATATTTAATATTTATTTCATCATAAAAAACACATTTTAAAGTAATAAACATAGGGTTGACTTCTTCTTTTAAGTGCAAGAAGCACCTGTGCCAGAAGAAGCCACTCTTCCTTAACACACTCTTACATCTAGGATTGACAACGAAATAAATTTGATATTAAACAACTGAGGAAAGATGTGTGGGTGTGTACGTGAGTGTGTGTGAGTGAGTGAGTGTGTGTGTGTGTGTGTGTGTGTGTGAGTGAGTGTGTGTGCATGTGTGTGGGTGTGTGTGTTGCAATATATAAATATACAATAATCCAAATATTTAATTTTATTTAATTTACGATATGATTTTTAGTAGTAGTTCGGTTTCGTTATAGTCCAGTGTTTTGAGCCAAGCTGTAAATTTTGATTTGCATTCGCGTTGTGTCAAGGGATAGATATTTAAGATTTTATTACATTTATTATACATAAACGAAGCTAAAAAATTAAATTGTGATTGCGCAAATTTTGTGCGAGTCTTTAAGACCGCAGCAACGTCAAATTTTCTTCTCTTTTTTATTTTGTCGGGGTCGTAGTCAACTCCGATGTGTTTTCTTAAGATGGTGTGTAGTACAAAGAGCTTTCTGATAGAGAGAGAGTCCGTTAAAGTGTATAAAGATTGTGTTGGGAATGTTCGTTTTTTGAAATGAGATACTTTAAGTAGGGCCCTTTGAGCTCGTTCTACTTCAATGAGTTTTGTTTTTGCTGCACCACCCCACACTGTTATGCAGTAAATGGATATGGATTGAGCTAAGGCAATGTAAATTTGATTAATTAAGGTTTTTGTAGCGACATGCCGTAGAGTTTTGAATATCCAAATCAATTTACGTAGCCTGGAAGAGACCAATTCAATGTGGGACTGCCATGATAGTCTCTGGTCTAGCATGACGCCCAAGTATTTTACGCTGGTTACTTTTGTTATTGAGGGACAATTACAACTTGGAGCGCGTCGGGCGATGTTACAGCTGTGTACCTTGACATCAAAATTAGTTTCAGGTTGAGTACAACTGTTGAGTGTAAACGTAATATAATTTGTTTTAAGCGTATTAAGTGTAAGCAAATTATTTCCGAGCCATCCCGCAATCAGCTCCAGTCCAGCCTCCGCATCAACCTTAACGGAACTCCAAGCCGTATTAGAAAATACCACCGCAGTGTCATCCGCGTAGGAAAAAATGCGAGCGTTACGTATTTTTAAGGAATAGGGAGCAAACGAGCAAGAAGGTCACCCGATGGAGAGTGATCACCTCCGCCCATGGACAACTGCAACACCAGAGGTGTCACCGATGCGTTGCTTGCCTTTTAGATAGGAATACGCTCTCTTCTTGAAGGCCCCGATGTCATATCCCTTTGGGAACACCGCCGCAGGAAGATCATTCCATATCTTGGCTGTACGTGGAAGAAATTGGCGCGAAAAACGCACGGTTGTTGAGCGCCAGCCATCCAGGTGATGAGCATGGCATTTCAACTTATGGCGTGTCGTGCGGTGATGAAATTCAGCGGCAGGTATAAGATTATGCAGTTCGTCTGAACACTCCCCATTGTAAAGACGGTAGAACACGCAGAGTGATGCAACGTCTCTCCGTAGGGCCAAGGGATCCAAGCAGATCCAATACCTTGCAATGATTGAATAGAAGGTGAAAGTTATTTATAAACTTTTCCTTCACCTTCCTAGGTGTACGATTGCCTTTAAAATTCTTAACTGTAATTGGTAAATTAGTATTACTGATTCACTTACAACATGAACAAAATCGAATAAGGGATTTTATATTTTATAATTTTAAATTTAGCCAACATTGCTCTTAGTTTATCACAATAATTAGCACGGATAACATCGCCAACGTGCATTTGGAAAGAGTGCAATAGTGATTAAGTAAACCCCAATGCAGCAAAGTTTTGATTTCAATTGAAGGCTTCGCCCATCAGTGTGAGAGTATATTAACTAATTTACTTTACTCAAATAGACATAAAATAGACAGAAAAATTCGTCACATTTAATTAAATAAAATCATCAAATCTTGCCCATAAACGGAAATCAAAAACAACGACCTAAACTATGCTTCGGAGCTCGAACCCCGCTTAAAGTCATTTTCAGTCTCTTCAGAGTTCAGCCATGCATTAAAAATCATAAATTAATTTCAAAGGAGCACAAGCAAAGTGGGCCTTAATATCAGGATTATGCAGCTTCAAACTTAGAAAGAAAGAAAGAAAGAAATATTAGTTACCAACCCGACAAATGCAAACAATATAATAATGAACATAGACATTAAACGATAACAAGGTGATACAAAAAAAAAGGTTTTAACAGTTAGTGGGTTAATCAGGCCACTGCCTCAGCATGTCTCTGCAGCACAAAACTGCAGAGACGCTGGCATTCTGGCAGGGCCTGTCGAGTGTTCGTCATTCGTGATATATGTATGTGTAAACTGTAAGTGTGTGTGTATGCAATAAATTAAAGTGTCGTAATGTGACGTGAAGTTTTTGTAGAAATTAATGACAAGAGTTATGTAAAGAAAAAGAAAAATATCAGTATCAGTGTCAGTGCCTAGTGGCTACCCTCTTCGCTACCTACGCGTCGCGAATAAAATGCAGGTAAGTTTGCTATATTGTGGGTCTGTTTTCTGTGTTATCATATGATATTTTTTTAGTGCTATCCTGAAAGTGTTGATGGTTTTTAGATCGCGCATTGGTGGGGGGAGGTCGTTCAAACACCGTGAAGCGGCAAATCTAAAAGACCCACGAAAAGCCGTAGTGCGGTGTTTAGGGGTAACAAAAATATGAGTGCACGCCCTTCTGGGACACCACCCCGCCCCTGGGCCCGCACCAATCTATCCCACAAATATTTAGGCTTCCCAGTCCCAATCACGCCGAAAAGCAAGGCAGCAAGATGAAGTTTTCTACGAGCTTCCATCTTTAGTATGTTTGCCGCATTGAGAAAAGGCGTGACATGAGTTCTTGGCGGAATCTGGAAGCAAAAACGTGCGCAAGCATTTTGAACTCGCTGTATGAGCCTTGCTGAACTGGCCAGCAGGCATGGATCGTACACAGTATCACAGTAATTGAATTCGGAAAGGACCAGGGACTCACACAACATAATCCTCATGCTCTCACTCAGGTAAGGTCTCATCCGGTATAGCAACTTCAACTTATAGAAAGACTTACGAGAACTTTTTTAAATTCGATATGTAGACCTGAACAAACATAACTACAGAGGATTTAATACAGTTATATTGTATTTGTATTTTTAATAATTTATGATCATCTAAAATTAAAGGTCCAAGTAATGAATTAAATTAAATTAAACATGAAGATTTTGCTACTGATCATCCCAATTCTAGGCCTTTTACATTTTTGATACCTGAAGCAAAACTGTTCATTTTTAGGGTTCCGTACCTCGAAAGGTAAAAACGAATCCCTTACAGGATCACTTTGTTGTCCGTCTGTCTGTCTGTCAAGACCCTTTTTCTTAGGAACTCGTGGAGGTATCAAACTGGTATTTCTATCAAAAACTCAAGTCCACTGTCCCTTGGAGCTGTGCAAAAATCGAACTTCTAAGCCAACGCAATTAAAAGATACAGCCGTTTATGATGCAAATTTTCGACACTCGCAAGGGAATCAAAACCTACAGGGTACTTCCCGTGAACTCAGAATCTTGAAATTTGGTACGAAGCAACGTCTTAAAGCACCGTAAGCATAAAGAAAACCGTAAATTTTAAGTTACATAATTTTGTAAAAATATTTTTAATAAATACACCTACAGGTTTGTACGGTGCGCGAGTCCGACTCGCACTAGGGCGATTTAAAAAAAATGCCCTTTTTATTTTTGACAAATGTCTAGTTCATCTGTTCATCGGTGTTTTAGTTGATGATAGTCATATATAGATGATAGACAGTCAGGCCGAGAGCGTGCTTTGTATAAACTTAGCCTAATCTCAGACTTTGAACAGTATATCAGTTACTTCATAAAGATAATATTTTTTTTGTCTTAGATATACATCAACTTAGGTATTCGTTAGTAATAATTTTATAACAATACTCAGTAATAAGTAAGACAATAATTAATGTGCTATGGCTGTGCTTAGCCAGGGGCGCGTTCCCGACAGACCAAAATTGATTTCAGCACTGTCATCGTTACATAACGTTCCGAAACAGTTAGCGCGATGATAGCGCGATGATGACAATTGTGATTCGGAACACGACAATGTTTGTTTGATTGACCACTGTTCGACAGCTACCTAGCTAACCTCGCAGATCAGAAAGAAGATAACCTCGCGAGCGCAGCATTGTTATTTGTGTGTAGTTGTGTTTCTTGAATCCACTTTAAAAACAAACAACTAACCTAACCAAACGCTTACACACTGATCACCTGCCATTTTTGACAGACCGCCAACAGTGATTATGCTCGCGACCATGGGCGTCGTAATCGCAAGATGGTGGACGTTATACATATGACCGCCCTATGTACTACCAGTCACTGTTAGCGCGATAATCGGAAAGGGGTTATGGGTGCTGAAATCGATTTTGGTCTGTCTCGGAACGCACCCTAAATAACGACTATAGATCTCGGCCTCAGACGAAGTCAAGCCTCTCCGATTCCCAACCCAAAATAACGACTATAGATCTCGGCCTCAGACGAAGTCAAGCCTCTCCGATTCCCAACCCAAAATAACGACTATAGATCTCGGCCTCAGACGAAGTCAAGCCTCTCCGATTCCCAACCCAAAATAACGACTATAGATCTCGGCCTCAGACGAAGTCAAGCCTCTCCGATTCCCAACCCAAAATCCCGGATCCGCCCCTGTTGCTACTCACCATTACTGAAGATCATGCCAGCCTGGATCCCCGGGTCCGTGGGGCTGGGCCCGCTGAGGATCCAGCTGGGGCCCTCGTGCACGTTCAGGAAGTGGCCCAGCCCGTGCCCCGTGCCGTGCGCGTAGTTCAGGCCCACGTCCCAGAGGTACTTGCGCGCGAAGGATTCTAACGTGTGGCCCTATGGAGCAATAGGAAGTGTTTAACCCAGAGATTTGAATCGTTATTAGTGTATTAATTTAGTGTCTGTTAATATCCAATATATTTAATGTCCAGGGATATTATTATTATTATATTATTATTATTTAATGTAGGTCTAATTTAATGTTTTTATTTTTATTTCTGTATCTTTAATTATTGTTATTGGTGTACCGCCTTTTTAATTAAAGTAAAATAAATAAATAAATAAAATAAATAAATCTCATAAAGAAAATTAATATCCAGTTTGAGTATGCTGACGGTACTAAGACACGACACGGCGCGCACGTGTCGTGCGTGTGAGACGTCACGCACACATATATATTATGTGGTCAGTTTTCAGACGCACAGGGCGCAACTAACGATTTAAATATCTGGTTTATGCTAGTTTCATATTCGTGGCATACATTTGCTGAACGGATTTTTGGAAGTTCATGATGCCGACGTGTTCGCGGATTCCTTTGTTTCTAAATTGCGACAATATCTTACTTTTGTAAAATAGGTTTTAAAAGCAATATTAACGTGTTAGTTCAATTAGCTGTAAGTTTATTTTTATATCTGTGTAAATAAGAAAATAATGAGCAGAGTTATGAAAAAAAATATTTTTCTTATGGCGTAAATTTTAATTTATACCTGTAAGTAGGTTAGTCAGTTAGTTATTCTTACGGTACAGTGTTATTCATCGATGACCTTGGAGAAGACCGTAGAGTAGTGTTATACTCAAATAGTTACTTTTTTTAAATTTTTTACTGTCACGATGGCATTGGATAAGGCCCTACAGTGTTATTCTTGTCACAATGGCCTTAGAAAAGACAATACAGAGTCATTCTTACCATAATACCCTTGGGGCGGACTATACAGTGGTATTTTTACCTCATTACCCTCCGTGGTGCGAGTGGAAAGGTGAGGGTGGAATAAGCTGGAATAACTAGTCAGAGCATTCCCCATTGTAGAAGCGATAGAAAACACTTAGGCAATGTCTCTACGCAATTAGAGAGGCTCAGATACAGTGTTATTCTCAGGAAATTACACCTTGGATGTCTTTACAGTTCTTTTTTTCCACATCACTCTTAGGAAGGACCATCCAGTATTATTTTTACCAAATCACGCTTGAAAGGTCTATACTGTATTCTCCCCTTACTTTCGTTCGCTCGGGCAATAATCCCAATCATCATGTTTTTTTAGATTATTGGGAATTCTCCACCAACGAAGGTTGGAGGAGAATTCCCAATAATCATTTACTAGTGTTATTCTTACCGCAGTACCCTCATTAAATACTGTGATGAAATGTGCGTTGTTTCAGTAAAACTGAAGTGTCTAATAACATACTGTTAACAATAAATATAAAATATAAATAATTATGCGCCAGACAACACACCTCTTGTAACGGTCTCGAAGTAGGGACACCCCAACTCGGATCATGGATCGTGTGGTTCGGAGTTCAAATATGGCCAGAGCCATCTTTGTTTTCATTGTTTTTTAAATCTTCGACTAAGTCTCCGGTGATGGAAAACATCGATAAAAAATCAAATCGACCCGGATAACGGCGGAAGGCTCACCACCTAACATGTTAAATTTTATTAAAATTGGGCACTTTTCCCCAATTTTAATAAAATTTAACATTAACAGGCTTCTGAGTGCTCCGTTCGCCATGAAGGCAACAATTACTTGCCTCGGACTACTCCGTTTGAAATATAGTCGTGATGGTATATATGATTATCAGTCTGCTTTGCTTAGTTTGGGGGATGATCTTGGTGTAATTTGTTCCGGATATTTATTATGATGAAGAAGATGAGATAAGATCAATATTCTTTATTGCACATCAAAAATAACAATGAGCGTTGGCAATACACGAGATGATAAGATGACACAATTAGGCGGTCTTATAGCTAAAAAGTAATCTCTTCTAGACAACCCAAGTAGAGGAAAATGTTAAGGAGGGTATGTGCACTAAAATTGTCAATTAAAAATTCAAATAACAAAAAACAATACAGGATACGCACTAATTAGCCCACGAGTCAAGCCACGAGTTGAATGAGCAGACGAGGAAAAGTGGAGGAAAGAAATTAGGAGACAAAGCAGGAGTGTTAAAGGACGAAGAAAAGTGCTTTAGTCCTCTCTTTAAGAATAGATTTTAAGAGAGACTTTCTAATAGTTAAATGTTTTGATCCTTACCACAGTGCCCTTAGGAAAGACGACAGTAGCCAGCGCAATCTGTCCCTTCAAGACCCTCGTGAAGGCGCGCCGCTGCGCCTCCGAGGGAGAAGCGCTCATGTGCCGGGTACGCGTAAGGTCGGTTGTGCCGTCTCTGATAAAAAATATTAAAATATGCGAATTGGAGTCTGCACAAAGAAGGTAACTAGAATTTGTCGTGATTCTAGCACTCGAGCGGTATTAGGTCCAATTTTTCTAGTTTCAATCTTTGTTTACAAACAGTGTAATGTTACAAAAGCCTCAACAGCTTGGAGTCCAATCTATTCGAAGTACATTGACATGTTAGAAAGAAAGAAAGAACGAAAAACCATTTATTGACCCAAAACACAATTTTAGCTTAGACTAGAGGGTACATTATGCAAAGAAACAATACAGGGAATAAAAACTAACAATGAAGTAGTGGGCCAATCAGGACCCTGCTTCAGCATGTGCCACTGCAGTGCAAGCACGGCAGAGACGCTGGTATTCTGGCAGGGCCTGCTGATGTGGTCGTCCGTCCTTAAGATAATTTAATAAATAAAATTGTATGTACTTAATTATAGTGCAAGAAGAACATAGAATGGAGTGTGAGCATACATTTTTGACTGAGTTATGATACAGTGCGAAGTGAAGTAATATTACTATGATAATCGGATATTTTTACATGTTTATTTTACTGAATGGAGAACTACCTATTCTTAGCAAATAAATATATTGAAACTAAAAAACACATATGAGTTCAAAAGTAAGAGAGTATCAAAAGTAAGTTTATTAGACGATTAAAATATACATTTAAAAGCTTCAATTCCGGTAGCATGGAACCATTGGTGAAAAGACTATTAGAGCATAGTGATCAAGTTTTTTTGTACAAGATATTGCATAATTTAGTAGATTTTCCGCATCTCTTAAGTAAAATTAAGTTTAACTGTCCTAGAATAAACGCGCGACACGTAAACACATTTGCAGTGCCGCTTCGTAGGACCAAGTACAAGTAATAGCTTCATCATAAGAGCTTGTACTAGACATAATAAGTCATACGGTGGAGTTGATGTTTTTCATGAGAAAATCGGCAAGTTCCGTTTTCTGATGAAAGATATCAAAAATTGAGCCAGACACGTATGTAATGATTTTTATTGGTTTTGTTTTGTTTTGTAAACCTCATAATTTCCATACATTCATTGATTTTAAAGTGCTGTGAAACTTGAAATAACGATAGATATTGCTAGAAGTGATAATCTGAAGCATTTTACCTTGGCGCAAAGATGTTAGGTTAGCTAATTAGAAAACCGTCATTTTTACAATTAAACGGAAAAATTCCTTACTCTTATTATAGCTGATTTCTGAGCAACTAAATAAAATGCCACGAATAGTTAGAACTAACTAGTCATACAAAGAAATAATTGGTATATCACAAAAAATCGTAGGGTTGCCACAAACAAATAAACGATCGTTTTCCCTTCACTTTTGTTATCCAACTACAATTTGTTTATCTTGGCTTAAGGTCCTTTCTCGTAGTGTTTTACTGTCTTAGTAATATTTGCATGTATACCAGTGAAAACTGTTAGGCTAGTGTTAAGTCTATTTGATTTGTTTAGTGTTGAATAATGTAGCTGTTTGTTTTCCTTAAATAAAATAAATAAATATACAAAAAAAAAACATATATTCGAGTCTGTTTCATGTGTACTATAAAAAAACTAGCAAAAACGAGACGAACCTCTTTCGTCATTCAAATATCAGTTTTTCAATATAATTATCATTTTGATTTTAGCATTTTTCTATGTTTATTTTTTGACCTTTAAGAAAAGAGAATTAGAAAAAAATTGGCCCTTCATGTTTACCACGAAGCTACCGAAATCATAGGCCTAGCGAAATTATCTAGTTTAAGTTTACGTTGTACCTATTTTAAGTGAAATTAATTTTCAAAAAAAGAGAAGACTTTCGATAAGGAAAGTCTCATTTTTTTTATAAGTACTAGGTAGTTCATCTTTAAACATAATGAATAATTTTACAAGGCGCTCAGGGTATTTTTATAAAATAAATCAGCTCCTATATTCATTTTGTGTTCGTAATCTAATATATACTAAATTACTAACTTAAATATTATACCTAGAGAGTTAAGAATTATTTGTTTGTTTGTATTGAACAGGCTCAGAAACTACTAGACCGATTCTGAAAATTCTGTCACTAATACAAAGGTACATTATTAGGAAGTGACATAGGCTATATAATAAATAAATAAATAAATGCGCCAGACAACACACCTCTTGTAATGGTCTCGAAGTAGGGATTATTAAATCCCTGGGTTACGAGGTACCACACAAGGAAATAAGCTAGGGGCATCTCCCAGCACACCCAGACCCGAGTCAATTCAGAAATGATCGTTTCCTGAATTGACCCGACCGGGAATCAAACCCGGGAAACTACGGAAATCGAGGCGAGAAACCATGCTACAGCGCACTACGCCAATCGTGCCGTCAAAATAATTTTTTTGATTTATGCTGTATTTTGACGAGAAAGACAGTCTACAAAGACGAAGCCGCTGACGGATAGCTAGAAAGGCTATCACACTTTTTTTCCCTTGTTCGATGCGTGTTAGTCAACTTGTAATAAACAAAAAACGTCGCATACTCACTTGTACTGTCCGCCCGAGTCCACCAACAACATGTCATCTTTCCTAATCACCCTTTGAGGCCCGTCCTTCGACGGCGAGTAGTGGATTACCGCTCCGTGTTCGCCCGCGCCCGCTATGGTCGAGAATGAAGGGCCGTGGGAGTCTGCTTCTAGGCTGAAAATGCAGTGTAAAGATGGGTACTGACCAACGTTACGCGGCGTAATGTTCCATGTTACACAGCAAGCATTCATCAAGTCAGTACAGGTTATTCGCTTGTTTCCCCATACTGACTTGACGAATGCTCGCTGTGTAACATGTTACATTAAGCCGCGTAACGTTGCTCAGTACCCTTCTAAAGGGTTCATTTGATGTAGCGTTTTGAGCATGGCTGGCTAACACGACCACTTGTGAAGAGATATTGTGTTACTCTAGAACCAAAATGTATGAAAAGGGCTTCGGAGTGCCAAGCAAACAAAAGATCATGTTATATCTGATCAACTCAATACAAAACAATGGTTTCAGAGTGTCCTGGCCGTAATTTGAAGGTTACCGGTTCAAATCCCGGGTCGGTGAGCTTTCGGATTTTTCTGAACATAACCTAGGTTTGTGATCACCAAACCGCATTTGGCAAGCGTGATGATTGAGCCATCGGTTTTGCCCAACAGTATTAGTTGTAAGTGGTAATTAGCCTAATTAGCATTTACAAGCTAAGGTAAGCTGCCTATCAATATTTAAAAAAATATTCCGACTGACGGAGTGACTGCATACACAAATGCAGCCAAAAATGCTGGGTGTCGAGAGCAACATTTTGGATCTAGGTTTCTTGGGAAATTAATGCCCTACGAGACGATTTCCTGATTTTTTTATGGGAACGATAAAGCACGGGATTTTACGTTTAAGTAGTTTGAAAGTGAAATATACATTTTCTGGGTGAGGGTTTCTATCGGCGTTGTAATTGCTACCACCAGCGAAACTGAGGCCTGAGTCTTAAGGTAGTCCCTCACCTGGA
The DNA here is from genome assembly GCA_947369235.1 of Udea olivalis. Taxonomy (NCBI): domain Eukaryota; kingdom Metazoa; phylum Arthropoda; class Insecta; order Lepidoptera; family Crambidae; genus Udea; species Udea olivalis. The sequence continues at coordinate 8,721,653 of OX376367.1, read as the reverse complement.
GCATTTTCCTGTAATGCAACGTTTCTTGAGAATGTAATAAAAAATAGTCAGTACTTTAATTATGTAATGCTCAAGAAGCCTTACAAAACTTCAGGAAAGTTGTATCAAAATATTACACATGGTAACATCAAGTTGCGCACCGTAATGCGCGGTTCTCCCCCCTCATCATCATCCGTGCGGTGAACCCACACTGGTGTGTGGGGTCCCAGGGTCCGCCTTTCTTATTTTCTTGGCCCACTTCGCGCGGTCTTGTGCATCCTCAGTGGTGAGTCTGTTGACACGCATGGCACCCTTGACGACGTCGAGCCACCGCTTCTTGGGTCGACCTCTTCTACCGGTACCTGGCGGGGGCGGCATGGCCAGACATTTGTTGTCCACGTAGTTTGCCGATCTTCGTGAGACATGACCATATCAACGATCAATGCGCGGTTCTCCTCCCTCACTGATGTAATGCTTGACTCTGTAACGTTACATTACAGGGAAATACTCCAGGTGAGGGAGCACCTTAACGCAAATCTGTTTTGAATAAAAAAGGTGAAAGGGAGATAGTTTCCTAAATAAAGTACATACCGCCTCATCTCCTCCAGCTTGTCGGACAACATGATCTCAGTGACGTTGGCGTCCGCCGCGAGCTCTTCTTCCAGCCAGCGGAACGTCCGCACCACTGCGATGCCGTCCTTAATGTGCGCTGATCTGAAGCCCTATGAAAAAATAAGCAGTAAAAACATAATTAACTAGCTGTCCGTTAGCGGCTTCGCCCGCATAGACTGTCTTTCTCGTCAAAATAAATAAATAATAATAAATATCCCTGGACATTATTCCACACAGCGCCATCTAGCCCCAAAGTAAGCTAATTAAAGCTTGTGTTATGGGATACTAGACAACGGATAAACATACTTAAATACATTTTCTTTTGTAAATACATACTTATTATACATAGGAGACACCCAGACCAGTACAAACAGACATGTTCATGCACACAAATGTTTGTACTGTGCGGGGATCGAACCCGCGACCTCTGGTGTAGTAGCCAACTTCTTAACCATTACACCAAGTCGGTCGTCAAACCGACAACAACAAATATAGCCGAAATTAAAAAAAATAGCCTATGACACTTCCCGATAATATATAGCTTTATATTGGTGAAAGAATTTTTAAAATCTGTTTAATAGTTTCGGAGCCTTTTCAATACAACAAACAAAAAACCAAACAAATTTTTCCTCTTCAATATTAGTTATATGATAAATAAAATAGAGTAAATGAAAGATTTTTGACCATAAAAGGCAAAATTGTGTTTTACCGATCACTCAAGACGTACTTATTTTTTGTTTCATATTCTTCCTTTCTGATTGATCCTATAATTTTGATGAAAAAAATAACGTACAAGGGTACAAGAATAGGGGTTAAAAGTTTGTATGGAATTTGGTACCGAAAATCGTCTCTTGATCTAGGAAATGACTTGTTCTTTGCGGTGGAGTAGGCTCTCTTGCCCGCTATGGTTATCCTTTTCCCGAAGTGGAAGCTTGCGGAAACTTGTTTTGTCGAAATGACACCGCGGGGTCAGTAGACCGGCTCGGTGGAGCCTGAATGCCCTCGGCAGGCATATACGGCCAGTGATGGTTATGATACGCGTTTTGTCCACGATCAGCAGGTGCAAACGATCTGCGGAAAACCCTTGAGCCACCACCAAGTTTAGCTACCACCTCACTGAACTCTTTAGGTTGAAAGGGTATTCGCAGCTTGGAGGTATTTTCTTAAAAATTATCTTATTGTCTTTGTCCTTCACTCCAGAGAGGGCACTATCTCCTCGATGCTCAAACACGTTTGCCCGTCTACCACAAACGAACTACAAAATATCTTCAGACACAGCCATTTAAGAGCATGTATTGGAAAAAAGTTCATGCACCTTATTTGAGAGGGTAGTATTTGTTAGTTTAGCGTCTAACTAAACTCCACTGTAACAGGTCTTTCAAGGCGGTCTGTAAAGCTTCTTTCTGAGAAATCAGCATATTAGTTAACGCTCCAAATGTTTGATCTAATGATCTGGGTTGATCAAATTTACTCTCGGAAGGTAGAAAGCTCGTCGTCTAATGTCAACTTGGTAAATGCTTGGCTTGACAAATATTTCTTCTGAACCTCCGTTTATCGAACGTTGTTTCACTGCGCACTGTCGAGATGCTGAATAAATAAATAAATATAAATATGCGCCAGACAACACACCTCTTGTTGGTCTCGAAGAAGGGATTAATATCCCTGTGTTACGAGGTACCACACAAGGAAATAAGCCAGGGGCGTCTCCCTGCACACCCAGACCCGAGTCAATTCAGAAAATATCGTTTCCTGAATTGACCCGACCGGGAATCGAACCCGGGACACTAGGGAAATCGAGGCGAGAAACCGTGCTACAGCGCACTCTGGAGGCGTCTGAATCTTACGTAAGTACCTAACTAAGTCTAGATTCAGAAGTGCGTTTGAATGTTTCTGAGGCAATCGTATCGTCTTCCCATTCGAAAGCCTTACTGCGAGGTTGTAACAACACGCACGAGATTGAGGCCTCCTCATCTCAGTTTATCAAATTATTGAAAATACCACCATTCGATGGGTATTTCATGACGATTTCGAGTAAAAAGGTACTTCAGTTCACTGGCTTGTTTTTGGAGGTGATCGAATTGCTAATCCGCCAAACCATTTTTCATGCAAGCCTATTTACACGGTGACGGCGTGCATCTTCGTCGTCTCCGTCATCATCACTATTGCTGCTGTAAACACGAGGCCGCTTACACACGTTGATTCACCGTACTCCACTCTTTCCAGCAACAGGGGAGTCATCATCACTCATTTTATTGAGTTTTGAGTTGCACACTTATAATTTTAAATAAGTTCTTAATGGCACACTACCATGAAGAAACTTTTAAGAAATATTCTACGAACGACTTCGTTGTTTATTGCATCCAACTTGTCGCAACGAAAAACTAAAGCCAGCTAAATAAATTTTCGAGCGCTCGGTCGCTCAACGTAGACTGCACAGTGGCGCCAAACGAAAGCAGGCAAAAATTAAAGGAAGGGGAGTCAAAATAGCGCCCAATTAGTCAAAGCGGAAGCGCTCTCTATCTCAATTGTAGGTTTCATTCTTTTACTTCACAGATAGAACATTTTAGCGATTATTGGCGATCGACGCGAGCACTGAGGCTGCATTTGGGTAAGCTGGATAAGTTCATCATCATCATCATCCGTGCGGTCTATCCCGGTTGTGAACCCACACTGGTGTGTGGGGTCCTAGGATCCGCCTTTCTTATTTTCTTGGCCCACTTCGCGCGGTCTTGTGCATCCTCTGTGGTGAGTTTGTTGGCACGCATGTCACCCTTAACGACGTCGAGCCACCGCTTCTTGGGTCGACCTCTTCTACCGACACCTAGCGGGGGCGGCATGGCCAGACATTTGTTGCCCGCGTAGTTTGCCGATCTCCGTGAGGCATGACCATACCAACGAAGGCGGCACTCCTGCAGCTTGTTTGTGATGTCACGAACACGAAGGCTGCCGCGGATGTGGGTGTTCCGCACGCGATCTTTGCGTGAGAGTCTACACACCGCTGAATCTCCATTTCCGTGACGCACAGCTACTGCTTGTGTCACTCTAGTAACGGCCATGTTTCACTGCCATATAAAAGGACAGGCCTAATGATGGTTTTATTAAAATGCCCCTTCAGCTTAATCGGCATTTTGGGGTCACAAATTACACCAGTCACCTCACGCCATTTGGCCAAAGCCGTGGAAATTCGGGCTCTGACGTCGCAGTCGATGTCCCCGGACGCGCTTAACACAGATCCCAGGTATTTGACACGGTCTGTGCGCTCAACCACGTCAACGCCTATGCGGACGGACTGGGGATTTGTGGCGTTGCAGGCCATGTACTCCGTCTTCGGCACATTAAGTTTCAGACCGCCGTTTTCCAGTGAATTTTTCACTTATTCACCCGTTGTACCAGCCGTCCCCTGTCCGAGTCAGCTAGCGTAATATCATCAGCATACATGAGCAACCAGGGTGGTTACTGGTGGTCTCGAATGCTGTTTGACAGAACGTCTAATATTACGCTGAACAGAAATGGGCTAAGCACGGAGCCTTGGTGTACTCCAACGGTGATAGGGAAGGGAAGCGTGTCACCAACAGCAGTCCTAACTATGGAACTGGAATCGTGGTACATCTCCCGGATAATGTCAATAAAGACTTCGGGAACGGCCCTGGACCGCAGCGTCCAACCGATCATCTCACGAGAGACACAGTCGAAGGCCTTTTGCATGTCTGAAAAAGGAGATGCATCGGTGTATTCTTCAGTCTGTATCCCTCCATGAGCGTTCCCAAGGCAAATACGGGGTCCATGGTCCCGCAACCCGGTCGAAACCCAACGACACTCCGAGATTATACACTCCTGTCGAATCCGAGAGTGAACAATGCGCTCGGGTAGCTTCATGGTGTGGTGGGACATCACCTATATTCCACGATAAATGCTGCACCCCTGCACCGAGCCCTTGCGCTTGAAGACCGGCGTGATAATGCTAAGTCTCCATTGGTCAGGTATCTTCCCGGTGAGAAGAATGCGGTTGAAAAGGTGCGTAAGTATGCTCACACCACGAGAGCCCATCGATTTCCACGCTTCGATAGGGACTCCATCGGGTCCGACAGCTTTTCGGTTCTTCATGCGGCGAAGAGCCGATTGGACTTCATCAGGCGTTACCGGGGGCACTAGTCCCTGATTTGAAGGAGTTCAGGTGGCTGCACCTCTTTGTGCTGCTTGTTGAGCAGCACGTGGAAATAGGAGCGCCATCTCTCATTCACCGCGCGGTCCTCGCATAGGTAGGTTTTGAATAAGTTACAGGCTACAGGAGGAGAGATGGCGCTGCGCCTCAACGTAAACAGTAGCTCCGTGTTTATTTACTTTTAAAAATACATCAAACAATAATGTTTTCAAGAATAAATAATGTTTGTTGAAATTTTCGCAGAATGATTTTCTTATCACTTAACTTTAACCTACAGTGGTGAAAAAAAAGGATATGTGAGAGTTTTGTACAACATGCTTAAAACACAGCTCGTTTAATGGTGATTTTGAAAAGATACAGCACTAGTGCGTTTTTATTAAAAAATAAGAAAAAAATGGTATTCTAGTCCTATGGGAGCTGATTTTGTTGAAAATGTAACTAACGTAATTTTGACAAAAACCACAATGAAAATAAGTAATAAATAAATAAATATCTGGGAAAATTCACACCAAGATCATCTGACCCCAAACTAAGCAGAGCTTATATATATGGGTATGGGTGTCAGAGGCTGATAAACATACTTAAATATTTCTAAATACATACTTAAATAGATAATAACACACCGACACACAATAAATATAAATGATCGTCACACAAATATTTGCCATGGGTGGGGATCGAACCCACGACCTCTGGCGCTAATGGCAGGATCGCTGCCATTGCGCCAACAGGCCAGACAAAAGTAATAGAAGCTGCTTATTTACGAAAATTATTATAAAACAAGTTGTTGATCCCAGCTATCACCCCCTACAGTATGTCGTACTATTTTCTGGACACCCTGATTATAGATTTTAACGGGAGAAATATTCTACGAGGACGAAGCTGCAGACGGATAGCTAGTATTTTTTTAAAATATATTTTTTAGACCTAACGTTCTAAAATACTACACTTACCGCCAGTTCGACTTCATTCTTGATTGCCTTAATAAGTTGAACCGGTGACAAGCTGGATAGTATTTCCGAATTACTCTGGAAATAAAGGTTTATAGTTCAATACAATTCAATTTTTTTATCTTTTATTGCACAGAATTAAGAGTTCAAATAGCGGAATGTCTAAAGGCATTCTCTACCTGTCAATCACACGGTCATACGGAGATATTACAGGCAGTGCGTAAGATAATTCTTAGTTAAAAACAACGTTTTCAAAGAAAATTATAAAATTACGAAACAGTTAAGGAAAATAATAGCATACACATACAAATACTAGAAGTATTAAATTATGCATTGTAAATATGGTACAAGAGAGGGAAAATAGAATTACCAGATGAAATTTTGTGCTTATAGATATATAATGCATTACCTACTTCTTGAAAAAATATTCCAACAGAAAAGGATTTTTTAAGATAATCTTACATCAAAATGCTAATATACGTTGGAAGACCACGTCAAAGACTGCAAATAGAATATGATTCTTATATTACAATAACATATTGAATAAATTAAAATTGCCCACAAATAAATACCTACTACATCATACTCGCACTCTGAGTGCCGAGTGCGAGTTGCAGTGAGAGAAGTGAATAACTTCACCATCGCGTTTGCGAGAAAAAAAACGCGAATTTGTATGGTATCGAGTCAACGCCACCTAGCTGCCTTAATGTTGCCCGAATTCACCGCTAAATGGCGCTGACTCGATTCCATAGGAATTGACATTTACGTGCTCGCAAAACGCGATGGTGAAGTCATTCACTTCTCTCACTGCAACTCTCACTCGGCACTACAGCTTCTAATGTTGTTTGTAGATAATGGCGATAAAGCTCAGTTATAAGATTTGTAAGTCCTTTTCTTGCTACTTTTGCTGCCCGACAGGGTCCGTATTGTTACTATTATTACTTTTAAGACCTTTGTATTCCATACGAGAAAGCAATAAATAAATGAAAACGGAGAAGGGATGGAAAGGGGGAAGGGGATGTAGGGAGTCTTCCTGCCGGGTCTTATTAGAATCGCTTACATCTAGTCAAGTTAATTCCCTAAATTAAGGGTAGGGAGCAGTTTCGTACAGACTTGGTGTAATGGTTAAGAAGTTGGCTACTACACCAGAGGTCGCGGGTTCGATCCCCGCACAGTACAAACATTTGTGTGCATGAACATGTCTGTTTGTACTGGTCTGGGTGTCTCCTATGTATAATAAGTATGTATTTACAAAAGAAAAATGTATTTAAGTATGTTTATCCGTTGTCTAGTATCCCATAACACAAGCTTTAATTAGCTTACTTTGGGGCTAGATGGCGCTGTGTGGAATAATGTCCAGGGATATATATATGTCCAGGGATATATATACAGGTAACCGCTGACTGGCTGGAAATGAAAGATCGTACCACGAAATTTATACGCTCAGTTTAGGGACTGAACTTGACAAGTTTTAAGTGATTGTATTAAGGCCTCTTAGCTCATCGGGAAGCTGTTGTGTTCGTATTTTTGATTAGAAACCGTTTGTAAGGAACCCTGCAAGAACTTACAGCTTCGACAGCGGAGAACACCGCGTGACTGCCGTCTTGAGACAACCAGACCGGAAGAACATTCTGGAAATGAAAGAAATATAAGATTTATTTAGATTATTTATTAATACAATTACAATTTATAAAAAGTATAAACAAAACTGTGAACGTCTGTGGAACGTCAAATTCTCGGTCGCCTGACGGCACAGGACTGATAGGAGTATTTTTACATTCCGTCGGACGGAATGGGACTGACGGGAGCGAATTACAGAAAGGTATATTGTTATTGCGAAGTATACATAAAATAAATTAAAATTTCAAGCGCAATATTAATATTATTATATATTATAGTAGGTGTACAGTCAAAAGCATAAAAATCTGTACGTTTCAAACCCTTCAGAAATATTTGGGCAAAACGTTATGTTAGAAATGATACTCCGTTGTCATCCAGAATTCCTTATATTTCGTTATAATCGTCTGTACAGCATTCGCCGGTAACCGATAGGAGTCCATTCAAAAGTCGGCGGCCATAAAAAAAAAGTGAGTTCTACCCGACCCGGACTAGTATTGCCAGTTTATTCACTTGATTCTTATCGATTAGAACAATATTATTAAAATAATTAAAGTTTCATAATTCGAACTAAAATATTCAATTAATAAGTAATTGCAATCGCGCATTAACAAAGCAATTTACACTTTTTAACAATCGGCCATCCTGAATCCAGTCTGTCCTCAGACTTAAAAAATTATCAAAATTGTATAATATACTTTAACACAAAAATAATGTTTTAATAAAGGAAACATTTCATTTAGTATTAGTGGCGTTCTAATGTCCCTAAGTCCAAATTCACGAAGGAGGATGCTCAAATTTTTTTTTTTTTATAATATGGAAGATTTGTAAATCAATATTTTGTTACCAATATATAAAAACAACAACTTTTGCTCCATAAGCCATGTAACAGATAAAGAAACCAAACGTTTAACATCGAATAATTAAATAGATAGCTTAAACTTGATCATTATCATGTAAGCGCTAATAATATCTGTTTTATTACATACTATTAGGTTTTCAATTATGTAGCTGAGATCTTAAATGAATAACAACAAACAAATAATTATCATTGATTAGTTTTAAGTTTAAATAATAGTACTATTAAAAACATATTCATTAATTTTCGGCCATCCTATAACGTAGAATGTCCTCATTCCTAAAGTATGATTCATTTCAAAATGATGACATTTCAAAATTAATATTCCAATCTTAGTATTTCAATCTTATCTAAAATATTTAAAACAACGTATATTTAAATTATTGGGAAAAGAAACTCAATAGTTACATAAATAATATGTAATACTATCATGCCAGGATTGTTATGATGCCACGTGCACGGAGGTAACGTATTCTACTCGTAATGTGGTTGTGCCACACGCAAGGTTATGTCATTCGCCAGGTGGTGATGATACCACGCACAGAGTGGTGATGATGCCACGCACAGGGTGGTGACGATGCCACGCACAGGGTGGTGATGATGCCACGCACATGGTGGTGATGTTGCCACACACAGGGTGGTGATGATGCCACGCACAGGGTGGTGATTATGCCACGCACAGGGTGGTGATGATGCCACGCACAGGGTGGTGATTATGCCACGCACAGGGTGGTGATTATGCCACGCACAGGGTGGTGATTATGCCACGCACAGGGTGGTGATTATGCCACGCACAGGGTGGTGATTATGCCACACACAGGGTGGTTATGATGCCACGCACAGGGTGGTGATGTTGCCACACACAGGGTGGTGATGTTGCCACACACAGGGTGGTGATTATGCCACGCACAGGGTGGTGATGATGCCACGCACAGGGTGGTGATTATTCCACGCACAGGGTAGTGATGATGCCACGCACAGGGTGGTGATTATGCCACGCACAGGGTGGTGATGACACCACTCGCAAGGTGGAGATGCCACGTATCTTACTATAGCAATTGTATCATAACTTAATAATTATAACGGTCAGGGAAAGGATAAGACATTTAGAAAGGGCGGGAGGTCAGGGACCATGTGAAATCTATAATGTAATACTCGTATTAATTAAGGTTAGTCACTTTTAGCATATTCATTTTCACTCCCATCGTCACTCTCAGATAGCGGGTCAGGTCTACATCTTATCCAAGGCTTCATCTTGTCTGCCGATATTAATATTTTTATACTTCCTTTTTGAAAAACCATCAATGCTTTTAACTTCATACCGGTCGTTCCCTAGTACTGCAGAAACTTTATATGGCCCACTAAATGGGGGCACTAATTTATTACTTTCTCCAACGTTACGCACATTTTTAAGGACCATGACGAGATCGCCCACTTTATATATTTTCGGTGCACATCTGGCTTTGTCAAACCGTTTCTTCATGGTCTCTTGCTGTTTAGCAATATTGTTTAGTGCGTCCTGACGCACCTCTTCTATATTATTAGAAATTGGCAAATTATCATAATCAATTTCGTGCAGGTGCCCTTCATCCAAATTGACAGTCTGCTTACCAAAAACAATTTGAGCCGGAGTTCTCCCAATAGCCTTGTTGAGCGTGTTATTCAAACTCCATTGAACTTTATTCAAACTGATATCCCAGTCACGGTCATCTTTATTTAGGTTCAATGCCATTAGTGAACTCAAAATTGATCGGTTATACCGTTCTATTTGGCCATTGGCTCTTGGGGTGGCCACAGCATTTTTCACGTGTTTTATTTGGTTAGATTCCATAAATCTTCTGAATTCATCTGAGGTGAAACTGGTGCCGCGATCTGAGATTATAGTCTTAGGAGCTCCAAACAGCCCTATGAATTCACGAAGTACCTGGATGGATGTTCTGCTTTTTGTGTTTCGTATAGCTTTTAACATAATAAATTTTGAGAAAGCATCAATGATGCCTAAAATGTAAGTATTGCCTGATTTACTCCTCACAAAAGGACCTAAGTGGTCTATATGGACACACTGAAAGGGTATCTCTGGTTTGGGAATAGGGTGTAAATAGCCTTGCTTTTTGCCGGAAACTTGTTTGGTATAAGCGCAATTTATACATGCTCGTACATACTTCTTAACAAAATTGGTCATACGTGGAAACCAGTAATCTCTACGCATCTTTTCAATCGTCTTATCAAATGAGAAGTGTCCACTTTCGTCGTGACACAGCTGACAAATTTTCCACCTAGCATCGCGTGGTACTGCCCATTTGAGTTCTGTCCCAATCTTTCTATATATTTTATCATCTTTAATTTCATAGTTATTCCGAATATCTTTTGCCTCATCACAATTCCTATCTAGAATACACTTAATGTGCAATAGACGAGGGTCGCTCAATTGAACCGACAGCATTGTATTTTCATCCACTGAAGTAATATTTAGTAAAGATAACACGTTTTCAGTTTCATTCGTTTGAATAGGGTTTCGACTTAAGCTATCAGCGTGCTGTAATTGAGTGCCCGGGCGAAATTCGATAGTAAAATCATAATCTTGAACAAGAAGCCACCATCTAGCAATTCTGGGAACAAGATCCCTCTTTGTGAGAGTGGTTCGTAGAGAATTACAGTCTGTGACGACTTTAAAATGAATTCCTATCAGATATACGCGGAAACGAGCTAGAGAAATAACCACAGCCAGTGTTTCGAGTTCGAAGGAATGTAGATGTTGCTCCTCAGCAGTTGTCTGACGGCTGAAATACGCAACGGCTTGGAGAGGAGCCCTATCATGCTCTCTTTGCAACAACACACCGCCTATACCTGCTCGGCTGGCATCAGTGTGTAGTTCCGTCAGGTAATTAGGATTATATATGGTAAGTACTGGTCTACTAGTAAGGATAGTCTTAATCTGTTGGAAGGCCTGGTCTTGTTCCTCTCCCCAGTGCCAGCCTACATTAGTTTTAGTCAGTGAGGTCATTGGTCGGGCTAACGTCGCGAAGTTTTTGACGAAGCGTCTGAAAAAACTTGCCAACCCGACAAACTGCCTTACCTCATGGACGTTTTGCGGAGTAGGAAATGCAGTTACAGCTTCTATCTTTTTAGTTCCTGGTCGTACTCCTCCGGCTGATATTTCAAATCCTAAGTACTCAATTTGGGTTTTGAAAAAGTGACATTTCTTGAGATTAAGTGTTAAATTCGCCTCTCTCAATAAATCTAAAACCTGCTCTAACTTTTCAAGACCCTCGTTTAATGTTGTACTGCCAATGACAATGTCATCCATGTAGGCTAGAACGCCTGGTATTTTGCGTTTATTTAATAGGTTGTGCACCATTCTTTGGAAAACTGCAGGTGCGTTCGTCAGTCCAAACGGCATCCGATTATATTCAAAATGGCCGTCTGGAGTGACGAACGCTGTCAAATGCTTTGAGTCCTCTGATACTGGGATTTGATGATAACCTTGAGTTAAATCTAATGTAACGAAATAGCATTGACCCTGCAATCGATCTATTTGGTCATCTATTAGCGGCATAGGATACTTGTCCTTCACAGTTTTCCGATTCAAGGCTCGGAAGTCAACGCAAAGTCTCGATTCTCCGTTCTTCTTTGCTACCAGTATGATTGGGCTAGCATACTCCGAATCTGACTCGCGGATGATATCATTTACCAACAGATCGTCAATGATACGTCTTACTTTTTCTCTTTCAGACATCGACAGACGGTAAGGTCGGTATGTGACAGGCGTTGAATCATTTAGCTTTATATGCATTTCTGTTGAAAGGGTTTTGCCGAGTTCATTTAATGAAAAGGCAAAACAGTCTCTATATCGGTTTAACAAATCAAGCAAATATTTTTTTATTTTTAAATTTAGATCATGATCAATATTTAAATGGTGCTCTTGAATGTCTTCTGAGACACTATTTATTTTTCGCACGTTCATGAAATATGCGCTCTTATTGCTTTCAACCTCATCGTTGTTTTTAGAATTTAAATTCAAATCAGGTACGATTATTCCCCGTGCGACAATGTCACCCTTTTTTAATTGTACATTGGCATTGTTCAGTGCGATCGCAATAATGTGACCTAATCCATTATCAAAATTATACAGACCAGGTAAAATAAGATGTTCATGGCCTGGATTAGTTCTCACATCCGACAAAATGCTTATCAGGCCTGTAAACGGAGTTTTAGATTCAACTTGGATCGTTTGACCCCCACCAACGCATTCATCTTTGGTCAACTTTATCACTATTGAATTAGTTTTATTGGAAACGACTTGATAAAGGGTTAGCTCCTTGTCAGTTTTATATGCCCTAACTGACGGCAGTTCAGTCAGGCTCTGGCCTATTAGTACATTGGACGGTAGTAAATATTCTGGTACAACGTAAACACAAATAGAAACATCTACAAGATCTAGCACTATCCGAACATTTGCCTTTCCTATTGGAGTAACTTCGCTGTTACCAAAACCTTTTAGGACAGGTAAATCGTTCACAGTCAAGTTTAGCTCTAACAGTTTTGACTGGCTCTCACTTATTAACGTGCACTCACTCCCAAAATCTATGTACCCCTTCATCATAATGTTATTAACTCTGACATTTTTAAAATATTTTTGATTATTATCTTTTGTTGATTCAATTGTCAAGACTTTTTTTGAACCGTTATTTGTACTTGAATCCCTATTACCTAGTCTATTTTCATTGATAGTTGCTGTACATTTTGACTCTAAATGACCATAGCGTCGACATTTTACACATTTCAATATTTCTTTCGGGCATCTAGTAGCGATGTGGCCAAGTTCTCCACAGTTGAAACAATTTAATTTATTAACATTATTCTTACGAAAACTACTGTCGGTATTGTTCCTTATTGTTTTATCAATGAAATCTTTTGATTCACCAATGCCTAATCGACGTGGTGGAAGTGAACTTTCGTTTCTACTTGAAATGTTTCTTAAGTAGTTTAATACCTGTTCTGGCTCATCAAATTGACAACCCTGGACGTTCATTCCAATGTTGTTATCATAAATCCCATGGGCAATGCAGTCTACTGCCTGACGACCTTTTAGTTCACAACGATTAATTAACATTATCTTATCATAATAGTATTCTACCAGTGTTTCGTGCCTTCTACTTCTCCTATTTAGCATTCGTGTCAACAAGTCACCATAGTTCTGATTGCACGGAAAAGCCTTCAACAATTTCTCCCGCCATTCTGCCCAAGAGTATCTGACCGTGGTCAAGCCGTCATACCATTTTTTTGCTAAGCCTTGAAGTTTAGGTACAGCGTAAAAAATGGTTTGCTTTTCCGACCAACCATAAATTTCGGCAGTTTCATCAATCTTTGAGATCCAATCCTTCATGGTCTGAGATTTAGAGCTTGGGTCAAAATCTGTTATAACGTTTTGAGCCCCATGGACAGAGGAGTGTAAACCCGATGTACTAGGTGCATTTCTACTTTGCAAGGCAGTCACTAACGATTTTAATAAAGATTCCTCCTGAACCGTGTTCGAAGGAGTACTTTTCCTGGATCGTTTTTTTGAATTAGACCTACACCGCTCACCATCATTTTTATGAGATCGCTTTGTGTGAGACCGCGAGCGTCTGTTCCTTGATATGGATTTGGCTTCACTAGTATCAGATGAATAATATCTCCGCCTACGTAGTTTTTCCGAATCCGTTTCAGAACTCTCAGACGAATACCGATTTCTCTTTCTGGATTTTCGTTTAGGACGCGCAGAGTCGCTATCTGAGCTGGGAGTGATATGGCTGTTGCGCCTTCTTCTTTTTCGTTTATGACTTTTTCTACAGCTTTTGGTCTTTGCAGAACTAGTTAAAAGCAGCGGTGGCGTATAACGATCAGACATTTTAAATGTAAACACAAATCACAGTAAAACTTTTGAAAGATAGGTATGTGAGGAAGTGTAAGTTATGTAGTTAAGATACTATTGCTATATAATATTTAGCTAAAACAAAAACAATGTCGTTAGTTTGTTTTAACGTAGGTACCGTTACTAAGGCAAGTAATTCTAATTATTGCTGTTCAGAGTGTCTATACATAACATTTAACTAAATGGAATGATAAAATTTATTTATTAGGACCCGTGTAAATTCATATTAATTGCCTGTAATTTTATTAGAATTCAGTAATTTTCTGGCCTAAATCAGGTGGGCATGCACATAAAACTAAAATCATAATGAAGACCATAATAACGTATTTAAAATGCGTGTAAACAAAAGATGTACAAATTTAAAAGCTACTAAATAACGTATATTAAGTAGGCTTATCAGATCAGTGGCTTGCTAAATAAAATACATCAACCTGAGACAATATCACACAAGCCAACCCGGCTCCATAGTTATATTATGTCTGCAATACAAGAACCTTAGACACGTAACACTCCACCTTTTGTCTTGTTTTAATCAACAGACGCCTGTATAGGTGCAGAGATTGAACCTGCGGCCTTTCGCGTCTCCACACGACTCTTTAAACACACAACTTCATTATTCGTAATTTGTTTACATTTTAACGACTTTCTGGTTCTTAAAAATTGCCAAATAAAAACTGAGTTCTTACCGGGTATTTGTTTAGTAAGTGATACTACTTAAATACTTTTATTTTAATCATTGATTTGCACTAACTGTTACTACGTATTTATAATTTGTAACTACCTTATGCTAAGAAAATAATTACCAAATGTTATTTACCTTTTTGTCCGTTTTTGCAAACCTTAGAGCGTGAAATCCCACTTCTGAATTGTTAGAAATGATACTCCGTTGTCATCCAGAATTCCTTATATTTCGTTATAATCGTCTGTACAGCATTCGCCGGTAACCGATAGGAGTCCAGTCAAAAGTCGGCGGCCATAAAAAAAAAGTGAGTTCTACCCGACCCGGACTAGTATTGCCAGTTTATTCACTTGATTCTTATCGATTATAACAATATTATTAAAATAATTAAAGTTTCATAATTCGAACTAAAATATTCAATTAATAAGTAATTGCAATCGCGCATTAACAAAGCAATTTACACTTTTTAACAGTTAGCCACTGATATCTCTACTAGTCAACAAAGAGATTAAGAATATTTATTTTGCGAGAATGTGGTACATCAAAGGTGGTACAGATAAAATAGCGAACAAGACACATTCACCCATTTGAGGCATGCAAATACAATTTTCAGTGATCAATATTATCAATTAAAAATGTCAACTTTTAAATTTCAAAAATACACAAATAAATTCATTCACAGTCAGAAATACAATTAAATCAAAACCCAATAATCCAAATTGTTTTCAAATCAAAATATTTAGCCAGGTTGTAGGTAGAAACAATTACGAACGAGCCAATTTTTTAGTTTATATTTAAATTGATTGAGTGGTCGGTTCTTTATGTCTATTGGCAATTTATTAAATATTTAAATGGCCATCGCACGGCTGTTTGTGGAATACATTGTTGTTTTCATGGTTGGGAGAACTAACTTATTCGGTCGTCTACAGCTATAGCTCCGCGGATAATCGGGCAAACACTTGAACGGCTTTGTGTGTGTTTCGACAAAAATACACACCTCATATATATATATATATATATGTATATATATATATATATATATATATATATGAGGTGCCATTCCTTGTCTATATATATATATATATATAGACAAGGAATGGTCAAAATTTTGAGCTCCTTAAACAAAGGTCTGCAAGAGACCAAACTATCCACGTCACAGATGGCCCTAACGCACGATTTTTGTGCAATAAACAGTTTATTTATATGACACGAGTTACCCCACTGTACTATGCCATACCGCAGAATCGAGCTAACGTTTCCGTGATAAGCTTGAAGAGCTATTGCTCTGCTGGCAGTTTTCCCAACCTTCCGTCGAGTCTGAACAAACTCTCGTATATACATACATATTTGTGGCTAATATTTTGCTCAGATATTTTTTAATCCAAGTACATACCTACCTACCTATATAACGTCACAAAACACATAAAAAAAAAACGCCACAGTAACAGCCAAGGCAGACAAAAAGTCTTTCGACGCAACATCTATTGGAATCACATTGTTGATCAAAGCATTTCTTATATGAGTGATCATTTTATTCTGACGGCACGATTGGCGTAGTGCGCTGTAGCACGGTTTCTCGCCTCGCGATCCGTAGTGCACCGGGTTCTATCCATGGTCGGGTCAATTCGGGAAACGATCTATTCTAAATTGACTCGGTTCTGAGTGTGCTGGTAGACGCCCCGGGCTTAATTCCTTGTCTGGCACCTCGTAATACAGGGATATTTATCCCTACTTCGAAACCATGACAAGAGCTGTATATTTATTTATATTTATGTCAAATGTTGAACAAATGAGTTAGAATATAATTTATGCTGGTAAGTAAAAGAGCCAAAACAAAAATAGAACCTATTCTAGTTATAGCTGGTCTGAAATTGTTTTAGTAGGTAGGTACCTAAACTACTTCTATTTTTGTATTGTTTTTTCCAACATAATTACACACTTAAAATGGCTTACCGTCATGCCCTGAAGATAGGTAAATACCGCCGAGTAAGGTTGGACTAGAATCTGCGTCCCTTCCAAAGCCAGATGTTCAACAATATCGGACGGCAACACTCCATTGCCCCAAAATAGTACCACATTGTTTGGTGCGCTCTGAAAAATAAACGTTTTTTCTTACATTTTTTTTAATGAAAAATAATCATAAAATTCAAATGATAATTAATTAAATATAGTCTAACTACTACCACTTAATAATGAAATTGACAGGCTTTTGTAATCTAGTAACTTTTATTAGAAAAGAGTAAAATGATTTACTTAAAAACTCACCAGATCAGACCGCAGAATAAGGTATGAGAAGAAGACAGGGTTATATGGAATGTCAGAGCCACGAATGTTTAGGGTATCTGTAAAAAATAAAAAAACATTTGTAACTAATTATTTATTCCCAGGCTGGCCAGTGAACCAAGCATGATTATGGAACGTGACATCTGTTTCATAATTAAACTAATAAGTAACGAAAACAAAAAAATACGAAACAATAAACTGTATGCATAATTACAGGCAATGTCATCTAAAGCTGTGAGCACCAATGCTGACGCGCCTCTAGACTGGATAAGGTTCAGCAATTCTGTGATTTTTTCGCTAGATGCTCGTCCTGCAATGCAAAAAAACTTCGTCAAAATATTTTAGCATCATACAATCCTTTTTTTATTTAATTTTTAGACGTCTCCTATCTGGTGGGGTTTTTACAATTCAAATTCTTAATTCAGTATCAAGTTTTTACATATCTCAATTACGATTGAGAAATTCTTTTAGGTAATTAAATACTAATGTTAGAAAAACACAGCTCTCTGTACAGTTATTCATGATGAGTGATACCTATTAAAGTACATTTCCAGTTTATAAATTATTGCTTAGGTAAAAATTATAAAAGGAACATTAGTGCGAATAGTGCGTGAGTGCTCGTGAGAGCGTGAGTTTGTGTTTGGGCGAGTGGTTGTAACCAATTTTAATTCTTAGGACTTAAAGTTCAGACCGACAAACCCTAAAGCTATTGAACGCATTATAAAATCATTAAATAGGAACAAAGCTCCAGGAAAAGATGGAACTCGGGCGATCGATATAAAGAGATTAAGTTCAAAAATAGATGACGCCATTGCTAATTAAATTAATAAAAGTGTAATAAGTCAAAAATATCCAGTTATACTTAAAATAGGGGTGGTTAGACCGATCCATAAAAAAGAAGCCGGGGAAATAACGAAAAGTATAGGCTAATTTACTATTTTACCCGTAATTGATAAGATCGCTGAAATAGTACATTATGATATAAGTGCGGTAAGTTGAAAATTACAGCCGAGGCGATATTGCTAGCCCGAGCCGTAGGCGAGGGCTACAAGAAAGCAGAGGCTGTAATTATCAAAGCGCACGTATGTCATACGACGTTTTCTATCATATTTGAGAGGAAATAAATAAAAATCGGACTTTCTAAAACAAATAAAATCTTTAATCACTTGCTAGAGCAGTTAGAAAATGTTTACTTGTTCACAAATTAGCGATGCGCGCGCATCAGCGCTTTTTTTAAGGCAAAAGGCATTAAAAACAGCCAGTATTACTAATAAAGTAAATTAATATTTCTGTGTTTTTGTTACAGATGGTTGTAATTTATTGTCAAAATTAAATAAATTAAAGAATTAAATGTTTATTTATTATATTTCATCTCCCAAAGTTAATTTTATTCATAAAATGTTGACCTCTTTTCTGACATTTAAAAAAGTACCGTTCGTTTTAGACGGAGCATCTTGCTAAACCGTACGTTTTACCATTATAAAAAAAAACTCGTGCGTTTTACATTACATTACCGCACAAGTGCGTAATGAGATACATTACGTTATTGAAATTGGTGAAATAAGAGACCCTTTACGAGCAAATATGTTATAAATTATATTACAGTGAAATATACGAATTTTACAGTAATATTACCATCCTAACAACAAAACAATACGCTTTTCAACCCCACTAATAATACTACACAGCTTCTTACTAAATTTACGGACAGCATCTACAAACACCTAGACGATGAAGCACGTTATGGTTATATTTATTGATTACAGCAAAGCGTTTGACACATTAAGACACGTCATTCTAAAACAAACTGCAGAAGAACGGAATCAGAAGGAACCTGCTGGGCTGGTGCAAAAAATATCTCGAGGACAGGGCATTTGTCGTAAGGGTGGGTGATGTAGATAGTGACGAAGTAAAGGTTTCAAAAGGCACGGCCCAAGGCTCTGAAGTTGGGTCACTACATTATTTATGTTAATGACCTTCCGAAGATTATTTAAAAATGTGATATTTACCAGAGTGCCGAGTGCGAGTTGCAGTGAGAGAAGTGAATAACTTCACCATCACGTTTGCGAGAAAAAAAACGCGAATTTGTATGGTATCGAGTCAACGCCATCTAGCGGCCTTAATGTTGCCCGAATTCACCGCTAGATGGCGCTGACTCGATTCCACACTAATTGACATTTACGTGCTCGCAAAACGCGATGGTGAAGTCATTCACTTCTCTCACTGCAACTCGCACTCGGCACTCTGTTCGCAGACGATACATGCTTAGTAGCTGCCGGGAAAGATGCAAGTAATGAGTAGGAGAATATTGGTAAGCCTAATTCACCTTTTTCGTCAATATTCGCGCCCTCCGTTCGCTCATTCGAAAAAAGTGAATTATTCCTTCCCAATATACACCAATAGCTTACAAAATCTGCAAAATCATAAAAACATACCAGTGATTTTTTTCTTCCAGAGATCCAGTGTTTCACAAAGATCACAACATAAACTGCATTGTTGAATTTCATTGGACAAGCATTGCAGAAAAGTCAAACAATAAATTTTTGAACCTCATTACATAGCGTTAGGGTTCAAAAATGTTTTAAGTGACAGTAATCTAATGCCAATTCGGCGAAATTAGATTCAAGAGTCAGGGGCCAGGCATGGTGAGGACCGCTCTTTGAGACCCGATTAGAATATGACGGTACCATGAAACTTATGCAACGACCACAGACCTAGTGGTGGTTTCATGCCAGATTGGTCCTGCGTGCCTTTATAAGTAATATTCCATTCGAAAGCATGTTCTCCAGCAGCAGCATGGTTACAGTTATAATTATGATAATAATAAATATAATAATAGTATCACACTTAAAGAAACTAATGTTAGTTACAATATCAAAAAAAAATATATATATATAAAAATTACATTTTTGGTAATAACATTTGGCTCGCCTAGCTATCAAAAAAGTATTTTAGACTTATTTGATCACCAAGCGAACCATATGCTTCAGCAAAGGAGAGTCTAGCTCTCGGAAACGGTTTTCAAGATGCTGTTGGAGCTCCCTCGCATTCTTTCTAACAACGAGGCAGTCTTCTTTCGTATGACGGCAAAAAAGCCGTCAATCCGGCACTGGGCGAACATCTCTGACGCACTACAGAAGCGAGGTAGGCCCAACAGCACCCTGAAGCCGTTGTTGTACTGGACACGTAGGACGTTTATAGATTTCTTGGTGTAGCTAATCCACAGGTTGCTAGTGTATAAGTTTTGGCAATACGCTTGGAACAAGGTAAGTTTTACTTGATCAGTACAACGAGCAAACCTGCGAGCCAGCATGTTGCACCTTACCGCCAACGCCCTACGTTCTGTTTCGATTTCAGCATGGTCTTTAAGATCATCACTAATATAGTGGTCCCAGATACTTAAATTGGTAGACTCTTTTCAGCTATTCCCCATACAATAAGAGCTCAGGTACTTCGCTTGGACATTTACCGGCTGCCAGAAATATCATGTATTGGCTTTTATTAATATTATAAATCAGTCTGTGACTTTTGGCATAATCATCGCATACCCGTAACATCTTTCTGAGCGCACCCATCGTTGGAGCCAGCAGCACTATGTCGTCTGCATAACTTATGTTATTATTGGGGGGATTTCAGTTCAAATTTGGGGAGAACGCGTGACGGTCATCTGGCAACACTGTTTGACATTCAATTCAACATTATTCAACATTTCAACAACCTCACCTCACTCACCACTTCACCAGCTCACCTCACCTCTGTGGGCTCTGTGGGCGGACAGGACCCGCGTTGTAAATAGCGTGTTAATGTAAGATAAGTAGACATTGGTTTTGTCAACTTGTTCCCTATCCCTAGTTAGTCTGTGATCATTTTAATGCATTCGAAAGACCCCTGAGAAAGCTACATGAGATACCTACTATTATTGATTTTTTGAAAGCGAATCAAAATGGAAAATTTGTTTGAACAATACGCCCAAGACCCTCTTGCCGACTTTGACGTTAATCCGGGACTGGCTTAACAACAGCGGAAACCAAAGAAAGAGATCGAAACGTACAGCTGAAAATTAGGAAACCCTAGGTCCTCCAAGAAACAGCTTACAACATGCATCCTCCTTCGTGTGCAGCAACGCAACAAGACGAGGGATTAAACTCATTAGGATAGAATTCGTGGATCAGGAAAACAGTAGTGGTGCAGTGCAAAGTGAAGGTGAAAATGAAAAAGTACTTTACAGTGCTCAGTACGTTGTCACAGATAACTTTAATCCCATTATGAGCAAACGGAACACTTGATTTCTAATATATGTAAAAAAATCTGTGATGATATTTACCAATATAATATTTGTTTAGTTTATCATGTTACGAAAATATTAAGTTATGTAGAAAATGTATTGTGTCAATTAAGTAATAATAAAAATAATGTTGTTTTTTTTTTTTTTGTCTCATTCTGATTACTTGATTAATTAAAGGGTTTAGAGAAGAACTAAAACAACATGTTAAATTATTAAAAATTTATTCACGTTACAAAACATATCATCTTAACACTTTAATTACACACAGTTATTTAAATATTAACCTATTAAGTACTAATTCTGTCACAAATTGCATTTTTAAGCACGCATTTGTTGATATGACTCAGATAATTTGAATCTTGATCTACATTTACAATATGTAGAATATAATTTTGAAAAATTGGGACTGCCTCAGTTTTTTTTAGTGCCTGTCAAGATGTCCTAAATCCACCTAATGGAAAGCAGTCGTGAAGTCCAGATATGAGGATGACAAGCACAGTAATGCAAAGCAATTACTGAGCTGGCCATACTCATCTTGAATTCCTGCCCTGGCACGTTAGTGCAGTGCTGATCCCGGTACGCGACCTGACCGAGATTGGTCAGAGTCACTTGGCGGGTTTTACGCAACTGCATGGTGGTAACATCAACTGGCTGACATAATATGTCTCCCACCTGAAGAGCAGATGGTCTGCTGCAGGGCTCCCTTATTTGCCGCTTACGATGGAAGGATATGGGGCGGTGAAAAGTATTCTTTTAAAGTGCCGCATATCTTTGATATCTAATAGCATACAAGTTCTGCACAGCTCCTTTATCCATTTCTGTTTCTAGAGACCATTCTTAACAATTGTTTCGTTTCGTAAAGTTGGGATTATTAATCTCTTGAATTCTCTGTAGTCAAAATTTCCCTCACTCCAAGTAATCCTTCTGTTTCGCTTTCGTTCAATACACATCTCTCTCCTTTTTTCCCCAGGAGTTAATTTTAAATACGAATATCTTAGAGCATTCAGACTGGAGACGCCACTGGCAGGCTTTCCCCTCTGCCAACTGCACACGATCCATGATCCGATGCGGCCCGCTCTGCTCATGTAGCGCCTACTGAAGCCAAATCGCCAGCAAGGAGTGCCAGTGCCGAATTCACGATCACGAAGAAAATCACTTGCAAACAAGCTTCGAAGAAATAAGTTCAAGTGTTCTTGGTTGGTTAGGTATGCAAAGTTGCTCTCCATATTTAGTGTTGAAGCAAATTCTTGAGAGCGTTGAGGGTACAATAGAAGTAATTCAATTAAGGACAAGTAGGTAACGATAAATAAAATTAGATATTTCGTTTTTGATTGTGTCAGTTAATTCATCAATTGTCAATCACAGTTACAGAGTACACTTATTTAAAGGAATCAATATCTCTCAGACGACACTGGACGACACTGGTTGACCGACACTGTCTGTGGACGACAGACCATCGACAGACTATCATTCACCCATGACCCAAATTACCCATAGATTCATTGAAGTCATGTCACTTTAGGTCCGAATTGTGCTTTAAACAATTCTTAAGACTTGGACCAAAGGGTTTTGAGGATCTTTTGGGTGCGTTCCTCGCATCATAAATTGTACATATTGTTTTAAAATATAAAAATAAAGATGAAGTGCAACAAATTATTTTTCCTTTCTGTTTTCTTTTCTGGTTTTTTCTTAGTAAATTAAATTGCTTTTATTATTTTACCACATAATTGTGACTACCAGCAGCTAGTGGGTGTTGTGTGCAGGTCGATTATAATCTACCTCATATTAACTTTATATTAAGCCATTTGTATAAAACATATTAATAGTTTATTTAAATGTATAGTCTATATCTATAATAATTATCATAAAATAATATATATTTTTGCGCAATTAAGACAGAAAATTATTATTTCTGCTTAGCTAACAGTTCTACTGTGGTTCTACTTCGTATTACTCATGTCACGATACCTCGGACAGTTCGGTCTTAAATACTCTAGATGCATGTTTCAGTCGTCATAAAAATAACCTAAACATTTTTCACTTAGATGCCTAAAGCATCGCAAAGCTTTTGCACTTGACAGCTTTCATCTGAATTTGTCCACGCGGTTTTTGTTACTGAAACACTGCTGAAACCTAGTCAACCTTCCATATCATATAGCTTGCCTGGTAAACGTATAGTAAAGTAAAAGTAAAAAATATCTTTATTCATAGACTTATAAAAAGTAGTTAAGACAAGTCGAATACAAAAAAAAATTATAGCAATAATAAACTTACATAAAATAATACTATGATAGTAAATATCTTAATTAAACATAATGTGACTCTATCACCGATTCAGAGGTTGTTTCCGATCGAGAAGACTCCGGCAAAAAACTCGATTGTTGGTACTCTTTTCAATCTTGTTTTTATACACAAAAATTGAATTGACATAGTAAAGTCAGAACAAAAAAGTGTGCAGAGGAGCAGATTATACCTAAGATGACCACAAATCCTTATCATTTAAGAAATCCACAACACTATAATAACCTCGCTTCATTAACATAGCTTTAATTTGTGACTTAAACTGGTGAAGAGGCAGTTCAACAAGGGTTTGCGGAATCTTATTAAAATATTTTACACATTGACCAACAAATGATTTCCTTAGATGCAGACTTAGACTGGCAGTTACGAGCTTATTTTTATTTCTAGTTTAAGTTTATGAACATCACTGTTTTTCTTGAAGAGTTTTTATGGACTTAAACTACATTATCATTATAAATTGAGAGTACACAGTTAAAATATCTATCTCTTTGAATACTTCACGAAGCGAGTCGCGTGGTCTAAGGCTGTAAATGGAGCGGATGGCTCTTTTTTGAAGAACAAAGATGGTGTTGAGATCCGCTGCCGAGCCCCACAACTGTAGACCATACGACATAACACTGAAAATAACTGAAGTACACTAATCTTGCTGATGCGATATCAGGCAGGAGCTTCATTTTTCTAACAGCATAAGCTGCCGAACTAAACCGTCGTTGTCTCAACATACAAATACAATACATGTGTGCTTGCGCGTAAAATCTTGACAAGAGCTATCCACACAAAAATATCATTTGAAACTAAGTCACACTTTCAAAAACGCTCATTGAGAAGACCTAATGATATTCAATTAATACTACCTCGAACAAACTACGGCAAGGAAAACATTATATACGAAGGAGCTCAATTATACAGGGTGTCCCAAAAAGAAGTGCCAAGCCCACAGAAAGAGAACCCCTTGGGGTACCCGAATCACCCCCATGTATGTTCCGCGATTGTTCATAGTTTTCGAGTTATGATTCTTTTTCTGAATTTCTGAGAATTTCGGACCTAAAAGTTTAAATTATTTATTTTTTTAAAAGTAGAAGACTTTTCAAATTTTTTCTTTGCCCAACTGAATCATCCTTAATTGTACCTTGATTCATAAAATAATCAGTTTCATAACTTTGACCAAAATGATGAAAATGTTGGTATAAAACCAAAAAGGTACGGTGATGAATAAATACTTAAATTTTCAACTTTAAATTAAAAATCTAAGCGGGTGACTGTATGGTTTCTAAGTAAAGCTCAAAAATGCTCCAGAATCTCAGCTTTCTTAATCATTACAAAAAAGAAGTACTTAATGGGCTACTTTGGCTAAAATCAGCCTTCAAAGACAGCGAGGTGGAAAATTGTTGAAATTAGCCATCAGATTAATAAATGTTTTTTGGCCATGTTATCATTCCTGAAGTTCATTAATTTGTTAAATAACCAAAAATTACTGCAGGAAAGTTGATTAGATTCCCGGGTTAAGTGTGGATTTTCAATGTTCCAAGAATGATAGCTGTGTATGTTGAAAATTCCACATCTCTTATAACGTGACTCATCGGTCCATAAAATATAAAAAAAAAAAACGTTTTCAGCTTGACGCCGCAACATTTCCTGACAAAACGCTACTCTTCTCAGATATTCTGCGGGCTTAAGCTGCTGAACTTTTTGAATATGATTTGGGTGAAAACCCTCTTGTTGGAGTATGCGATGTGCCAGTGATTTTGGAATTCCGGTTCGACGTTGTATTGTTCTCACACTTACTGATGAATGAAAAAGAAGCGTTTCCTCTTGCAAAGCCATAAAAGTAATGCATAAGAGCATAATCACGTCGTGATGTGAAAGGCATCTCACCAAACGAATGGGCTCGAAAGTTCGTTGAGAAAGCCAAATTATTCGAAGTCCAGTATCCACACAAAATTAAATCGTAATCGCACACACACAAAGTCCATAACCCCTTACCAGGCGCCGCTGTCAAAATTTATCAAGACGGAATCTGATAGGGGTTCTGACACCTTGCTTCAAAGTGACAGTGATTATCTGCGAGAAAAGGTTTTAATCAACTTTCCTGCAGTAGTTTTTGGTTATTTAACAAATTAATGAACTTCAGGAATGATAACATGGCCAAAAAACATTCATTAATCTGATGGCTAATTTCAACAATTTTCCACCTCGCTGTCTTTGTAGGCTGATTTTAGCCAAAGTAGCCCATTAAGTACTTCTTTTTTGTAATGATTAAGAAAGCTGAGATTCTGGAGCATTTTTGAGCTTTACTTAGAAACCATACAGTCACCCGCTTAGATTTTTAATTTAAAGAAAATTTAAGTATTTATTCATCAACCGTACCTTTTTGGTTTTATACCAACATTTTCATCATTTTGGTCAAAGTATTGAAACTGATTATTTTATGAATCAAGGTACAATTAAGGATGATTCAGTTGGGCAAAGAAAAAATTTGAAGTCATCTACTTTTTAAAAAATAAAAAATTTAAACTTTTAGGTCCGAAATTCTAAGAAATTCAGAAAAAAATCATAACTCGAAAACTATGAACAATCGCGGAACATACATGGGGGTGATTCGCGTACCCCAAGGGGTTCTCTTTCTGTGGGCTTCCGCTTGACACTTCTTTTTGGGACACCCTGTATAAAAAATACAAAACCAATTAAATTGGCGATATCTTAAATGATACCCCTTATTAATTACTACACAACCCCTTTCTTTCATAATTCGCTTATCCGTTTATTAATAATACTCGTAATCCAAAAGGTTTAAAAACTGACCTTCAAAGTTTTTACCGGAAGAGATCGCTTTTGTTTTCAAAGTGAAGGTGTGTGAAGTTAAGTATCTAGGCTTTGCTGGAGTTATTGTTTTGTATAGGTAAGCAATAAAATACATAAATCTATTATTCTCTTTTATTTAATAACATACCATCACGACTTTATCCCAAGCGGGGTAGTCAGAGGCAGGTGACTGTGCCGTCATGGTGAACGAAACACTCGGAAGCCCACTTTTCACCAATGGCATTAGAACCCAACGTGGTAGGTGGGGTGAGCCTTCCGCCGCTATCCGGGTAGATTTGATTTGTTAACAATGTTTTCCGTCACCTGAGAGTTAGTCGGATATTTAACAATGATCACAAAGATTTTGGTTCTGGCCAGATTTGAACTCGGGACCACACAATCCACGATCTGAGTTCGGGTGCTGAACCACTAGGCCACGACGCTCTCTTAGTCTCTTTTATTTAATGAGATTTAAAAATTACCAGTGGACACAAGGAGTGTCAGTCAACTTAATTATACTTGCTTTTAAAAACTCACCAGTGAAGGAGACATCAAGTGCTATCAGTGGGTTGTCAGGCCTGGGGGGTGCGGGGTCGCTGATGGCAATGCGGGCTTCGTCCACCAGGTTTTCTGGAGTCGCCTTCAGAGTCACATTTACTGTGGTTAGCAAAGCCTGGGGAAAAAAGACTTTCAATGAAGAACAAACTGAGTTTGTCAAACATGAAAAAAAAACCTTATTTATTTATTTATTTATTTATTTATTTATTGCCTTATAAGTAACCGGCTCTTGGGATAATGTCCGTAACCTTTTTAATAAGCTAAGCTAAGGTAAGAAAATCAGCCGATTTCTCTCTTAGTGTCTAAACACGCTATGCCGAAGGTACGCGACCGAAGTTCCGCGGCTGATTTTACACCCATAGTCCATACCATAAGTACCGAACTTACGCAGCAGAAATTCAGTTACTCAACTTTGTGTGTGTATTCAGTGTAAAATGTGTGGTTTACAAAATAAGTTGCCGCTGAACTTACGCCCGACCGAAGTTAGACTGTACGCTATAACGCAACGTAATTTCGGCAAAATGTGTCATCAGTAATTCAAATAGCATTGCAGGCGTAATCATGCCGAACTTCGGTTACCTTCGGCATAGTGTGTTTAGACACTTAAAGTGTTCAACGTCTATTCAAATCTGACATAATGCTGAGAGGAAGCCTTTTAATCTAGTATATATAAGTTTAGTAATATGAATTGGATGTTGTTGTAGCTTGCTTTTCATGGCAATTGTTTTTTTCTATTTCAATACGTACTTACCTCTAAGGATGACCACGCGGAGCGCGTGTATGTGGTCGGGTCCACTCCGACCACGGAACCGCCTGACATATTCTGGGTCAGCCAGCTTGGTATTGATAGGTCTGTACCTGAAAAAATACAGTCAGATGTTAGTAAAGCTCATGCATACATAATATTATGTCAGTATTTTTTTTTCTATTGGTGAGTATTTTCTTGAAGCGGTCGTTACGATAGGTCTAACTTTAGGAATACAAACTAGTTTTGGGAAACTGTAATCCCCGTATAATATAGCTGAACGTTAAAAACACGGGTCTACAATTAGGATGTTACATTACATACGGATCCGATTATGGCCATAATATAGTATATTTTATATTCCCTCGATATAAACTCTCAAAGCCATAATATACTAGAGGTGGTTTGACTCCAGATCGTACGAGGGAGTCAATGAAACCGAGGGTATACTAAGTTGGCGTTTAGTCTCGAGGTGCAAACTGTACTTTTCACTTTGAGTGCGAGAAAAATAGTCAATTTAGTACGAAAACATTTAATAAATATTACTTAATATAATCACAAAACATTTAAACACATGGCGCCACCTTCTTTGCGGACAAACTAAAAGGTTCGGTGACTCGCTTCTTTGTGGATGGTATCCAGACGTGGAACGCTCTTCCAGCACATGTGTTTACTTCCTCTTATAGTCCCGGGTTCTTCAAGCGGGGCGTGAAAAGGCATTTCTGCAGGCCTTCAAGGTGAGGATGGCCAGCCCAGTGATTCGTTTGAATGACTGGGCTTGTCAACCTCATATCTGGACCTCACGACCGCTTTCCATCAGGTGGAGTGAGGTCATCTTGACGGGCAACATAAAAAAAAAACTATTCTGGTAAGTAAAAGTGAATTCATCAGAACCAAAAATATCAAGGCAGAAAATTTGAAGATGATAAGAGGCCACAGCACGGTCGAGAGAATTGAAAAAAGGTATTTGTAAAATCTATTACTGTTTTTACAAACCTTGAGCCGCACGCAGAGTGCGACAGAGACACAAATCAGACCGGAATTACTTGTTAAAAGTACACAAAATCGACGTCTCGAAAAATTTACCAATTTATTTATTTGTTTCATTAAAAATAAATAAGGACTGTGGTCGTGTTTCTATGTTTTCTTTTTTTATATCAAAGTTTTCTGGATGTTTGAACACAGCAGAAAATATGGCCAATTTTTTAGATTTTTGAAGGTTCATATCCCTTTATACAATCAATTTATATTGAAAAAGTGATAGTAACAATAGTTTTTTTTGAAAATTATTCCTGTACTAGCTTAACCAGGGAAGAAACAGGAGACTACATTTGTATGGAAAAATGGCGCTTCTGTATCCTCTTGAGTTGAAGAAAAGATAAATTTTTCAACTCACCCTGCCTCATAAGTTGGAACACCGTACTATTGACTTGCATCTCGAACTGCGTGAAGTACCTCGCGTCGGTCCAGACCAGCCCCCTGTCGGCGGTCACAACCACCGTGCCGGACGAGCCTTGCAGGCCGGACAGCCAGGCGCGGCGCGCGTCTGAAGGGGCTATGTACTGGGACTGGGGAGAAAGGAGTAACATAAAATAAATCGTTCAATGATCTCCTCATCCATGACAAACATGAATGTGACGAACATCTGTGTTTGGTGTGTGCGGGTGTTACTATCTATTTAATATGTATTTAGATACATTTAAGTATGTTAATCAGTGCCTGACACCCATAGTACAAGCTCTTCTTAGTTTGGGGTCAGATGATCTTGGTGTAATTTGTCAGAGATATTTATTTGTTTATAACTAGCTGTTCATTAGCGCCTTCGCCCGCGTAGACTGTCTTTCCCGTCAAAGTACCTTAACCTTAATTCAATTTCAATCTTGAAATAAAGGCGTGAACCCGTGAGCGCGTGGGAGACAAATTTCAGCGAAATTAAATGTCAGATCTATTTTCCGGTGTTTTGAAATATTCCTATTATTTGTGAGAAATTTCGGGTCTTCCTTCTATCCCACGACATTATAATATTGTTAAAGTAGATACACTAAAAAAGTTACTTACGTTATGGGCGTCGGCAGTCGGTACGATGTAGGCGTCCACTCCCGCCCGCTCCATAGCGGCCCTGACCGCCGTGATCCGCTCGAGGCTGTTGTCGTTCACATTCCTGGCTGAAGACTGTAGTAGCCCTGGAATATTGACAAACATTTTAGGCTAAACTAAGCTGAAATGCCGCGCCCCTCCACCGCAATCACCCACGATTAAATATAGACGCAATACATATAAACGTGCCTCTATAAGGTTCACTACGCCAATTCGAATCACGTTATATCTTGTTACACTTTAACGATGACGACTCATTTATTATTATTTTCATCGGTAGTTCAATTTTTACAATGTTTATATAACAAAGTACTTACATTTTATCTACATGCTACGTTTCACCCAAACACTTTTAATTTTAAGTACGTTTTTTCTTACAACAATTCATCGGACCGAGTTATCCCGAAGAATCTTTTTATCTAATGAGCGTAATAAATGTTTAATATCAGGCGCACTAATAAAAATAGATTGGACCTTGGAGACGGATGTCCCTCTCCTATGCTTACGTAGGCTACTTTTTACATTATCTATCTCTTCGAAATTTAAACATTAATAAAGCGCGGGCGAAGCTGTTCTGCGGAAAGCTAAGAAAGATACGTGGACGTAATCGCGGGCAAAAGCTAGTAAATCATAAGATTAAGTTTGCGTCGACACTTTTTCTCTTGCTTTTTACGTGTTTTCATAATACCTACATGCTAAGCAGATTAGTAAAACTATGTAATATTGATGAAATAGAAATGTAAGTAGCTATAAAGAACCTTGATCAAATGTTATGTTGATAAAACAGTATTCGACCAAATAGTTTTACACAAAATAACTCTTAGATATAATGACTTTCGAAGAATTGAACCACTGGTGTAATGTAATTGGTTCAATAGCAGACTCGCACAAATAAGTGATCGAGCAGGTAGTCATAGTTAAAGTGTAACAAGATGTAACGTATTTCGAATTAGCGTAGCCCTCTGTAGCCCCCTCAGTAGCTGGTTGAACTCGAACCGATAAAAGCGAATACTCTCGTCGTGGCCTCACTAGGCCACATTGACCTAAGTTTGGGTGCTGCACCACTGTGCAGCACCCAAACTTAGGTCAATGTTAATGTACCATGTTTCAAGTAAATATAGAATGATTATGATTATGAGGATCGTGTGGTCCCGAGTTCATCTGGCCAGAACCAAAATCTTTTTGTGTTCATTGTTAAATATCTGAATTACTCTCCGGTGACGGAAAACATCGATATAAAACCAAATCAACCAGATAACGGCGCAAGGCTCACCACCTACCACGTTGGGTTCTAAAACCATTGGTGAAAAGTGGGCTTCCGAGTGTTTCGTTCACCATGACGACACAGTCACTTGCCTCTGACTACACAGTTTGGGATATAGTCGTGATGGTATGAATGTATGGACTCGAAGTCTAGAAGCACGCGTAGTTTGTTCGCAAAAGTACACTCGGCACATCTAAATCAGCTAAAAAATGTAGTGGGGCGCGTCATTTCACATTAGACAAGCTTTAGCTGAGTTTGGCCCGAAATCCGGAAATCCCGATTTCAAATCCCACGTCGGGCAAAGCGTTTTCGGATTTTTCGGAACATAGCCCGGGTTTGTGATCACTGATCATCAACCCGCATTTGATAAGCGTGGTGATTAAGCCAATACCCATCTATTGTAGCGATGACTTGATTGCAATGATGGAGGCCTATGTAACTTATGTATTTAGCATTTTGAAAACGTGATTCATCATTTTATTATGCTCTATCTACAATATACCGGGTGATGTTATATTGTTTATTTATCAGGAAAATAATAAATATTTCTACTCAGCTCGTTAACACATCAGCTACTGAGTGTGTCTTATCGTTTTCCAAACGTTATAAATAATAAAGTCCGTTAGAGCCTAGTTATCGTGGCCTAGGGGTTGATTAAGCGTCCCAACTCGGATCGTGGATCATGCAAATCTGCCCAAGAACCATCTTCGTGTTCATTGTTAAATCTCCGATTAACTCACCCGGTTCGACTGCTACCAATAGGCAATTGCCCATGACTACCCCGCTTGGTATAAAGTCACGATGGTATGTTATGTTATAAATAGCTCCATCATTAACGAACACCTTGGAATGCTCACCATACTCCACTGAGTCGGGCTCCGCCAAGTTGTAATGCTGCGTCGGCATCCCATCGCGCTCCGAGTACGGAATGTGGCCAAGTACTCCATTTGTTGTCAATCTGTTACAGAAATTAGTACATGCAACTATCATAGTAGTAGTAGTTTGAATAATGGTTTCAGACTAGCGTTTTATACGCGCGTATAAGATCGTCTTTGAAAGCGTATGTGGGCTCTAACAGGCGCGCCTTTTGCCACACGCGTAAGTCGTACAAAGCGTTCACATTACCCGTGTCAAAAGAATTGTAAAATGCTTACCTACATTAGATCAAATAGCAGAAGATATGGCACGTGCTTAAATTTGTCAACTGAAAACGGGGACGAACGACCTCTGTGATTCTACCATTTAGCGTTGTGCGATGTTGAAGGTGTTTTGTTGACCATAGCGTAAGCTAGACAGGCGTGCATCAGAGTAAAGTCAAACTCAAACTTAAATAACTTTATACAAATAGACTGTATCAGTAAGTACTTTCAAATCGTCAAATTTACAGCAAAATAAACTTAATAATAGACATAAATACCATAATAATTATGGATATATAAATACACAGTATACAGACAGTATACCTGTCGTAAATTTGATCGGGGGCCTGATGCGGTCCACGCGTTAGAGGCGAGTCACCTATCTTCCATTTTGATTTAATCTAACGTAAAATGGGTTTTTATTTCAGCAGCAGCTGCCCCTATGTAAAGGTTGATGTGAACGACTCTGTACGAGCAGTGACGCGCTTATAAGCCGTCTAGTTCATAAAGATCCTGATTCATAACTCACCACTACCGGTTCGAGCCAATACGCTGCAATTAGCCCGTGTACACGCGTAGGGTTTTTGTAACGCGAAATGGTCGCGCGTATGTAAGCGCTTAGGCCAAAGCGACCATATACGCGCGAAAAATCACGCTAGTGATCCACTCTAATTCGAACAGTTGCCAAATGGCAACACTAAGTGTCTAAACACAATATGCCGAAGGTACGCGAGCGAAGTTCCGCGGCCGATTTTACGTTCCAACGTTTTCGGCTGATAAGACACACCATAAGTGCCGAATTTACGCGGCAGAAATTCAGTTGCTTAACTTCGTGTGTGTATCCAGAGTCTATAATTGTGTGCTCTACAAAATAAGTTGCCGCTGAACTTACACCCGACCGAAGTTAGGCTGTACGCTATACCGCAACGTGATTTCGGCATATTGTGTCATCAGTAATTCAAATAGCATTGCAGGCGTAATCATGCCGAACTTCCGTTTAGACACGAATAGCGGTTTCAGATTAGCGTTTTTGAAGCGCATTTAGGCGCGTACAGGTATTTTTGCCACTCGTATAATCAATCCACATAGATATCTATTGACTTTTACCTACCGGTTCGACGGGACACGCCGCAATATGTACGCGCGTGTTTTGAAACGCGAAATGCTGCGCGCATGTTAGCGCCAAAACGACCGTACACGCGCGAAACTGCTCAAACAAACAGTTAATAGCCTCCTCCACGTTAATAACCCCATTATTTTCAAAGTTAATTAGTAGGTAAATAATAAAAAAATATCAGTAAAAGTACTTACAGAATACTTAACACGACACACAACATATTTAAAGGGGCCATTCCGACCAAATAAAACAATAAAGTGACCGCTTAAACATTATCTGTGTTATCGCCCAATAAAATCTCATATCGTGTTCGATTCAGATATAGTCGTAAATAGATTACGACAATCTCTCACTCTGCAATGCCCTTATCATTGTTATACATATTATAGAGGAATAAATAGAGCAGGGGCTAGGGAATAGATTTTAACCCATCTAAAAGTATACAACATAGTCAGAATACATTTTTGGTATAGTAAGGACTATGTATTAAGAATAAATAAATAAATATCTCAGACACCTCACACTACGATCATTCGACCTCTAGCTAACAGAGAGACTGAGAGACACAACGATGTGTGAATGGCATTAGAAGCCCTAAAATTATAATTTGATTCAGGTTTTCTTTTTTTTTTGTTTTGATTAAATATTATTTAGTCTTTTAAATGTTAACTATTACTATTTAATTACCTTGGTATTGTAGTTTTGAGGTCGTACTGAATTATATTTCAATTAGAGTTTTTGTAAGATGTCTTTGCAACACCCTTAGAGGGTCTATGTACATTCTAGTTTTTACATGTGTATAACTTTATATGTGTATAGAGCAAATAAATAATGATTATAAATAAGCTTACAAAAAAACTCAAATTGCATAATACTGCTAAAACCGCTCAATTAACCTGTAATTAGACTTTTTATAGAGTATCTACTAGCGACCCACCAAGGCTCCGCACGGGTAAAATGCTAATTGAATTGAATTTAAAAAAAAAATATTTCGGACAGGTCCATAGGTACATTTGCTTACAGACTATGTTAGTATATTACATTGTGACTATATGACAACTCTAAGTAATTATTATTTCAGGTGAGTTTCCACCCACCTTTTTAAAAGGGGAGAATCCCACCTCTCCACAAACACACTCATGATGCCGTTGGTGGTCAAGCGCAGGCGTGCCAGCATGGAAGCGCAGCGCTTGCGCATTATCGCCGCGAAGCCATCAACGCGCGCCTCCGCGAACATACCTGACGCGCTACAGCGCCACGGCAACCCCAACAGCACCCTGAGGGCCTGAATGCGTTATTATACTGGCCACGCAGATCGCTGTATGTCCGCTGAGTAAATTTGGCCCACAGGCTGCACGTATAAAACGATTGGCAGAAGGCCTTGAAAAAATAAATAATAACAATACTTAACAGCACAAAGTTGAGCGTTGATTACAAAATATTGATAAAAGTAAACATTTAAAATTATGCTCTAGATAACTCCTACTACAGAATGTCTTCAAATAAAACGGCGGGGGGCCGGTACCACCGCAACCCCTGCATTTCAAATCTGTAATATCTTCGAAAATATTCATTAAATTACATGCTGTAAAAAGCGATATTGATCTATTTTAAATGCACAATGTATTTATTATGGTACATACTTAATTGGATAAGGATTATTGCTTAAAATTGCTTCGTAAGGGTGCGTTTCGTGCGAGGAATGTTTTTGTTAAGAACCAATATAATCGCGAAGCTAGGTGAATGAATTAATTCAATTGGTTCTTAACACACACATTCCTCGCAACGCATCCTCGTCATCTCTGGTGGGAATGCACAATAAATTCATTATTTCTTGTAAAAAGTAAAGGGTAAAAAATGGTTATTGTGGAGTATCCCCAAGAAATAGATGTGTAGGAATTTCTGCTTCATCGATGCTTTCATAAAAGCTGAGTAGCGGCATTTATGGAGATTTTGTTGATGACAGGCGCTTGGTAAATTGCAAGAAACAGTTTCTCACCAGCCTGTTCAATGCTCTCCGCTGATGTGATGTTGAAAGTTGACCGAAAATGTCTGTCGCAAAGATCTCGTGCGGAACACACACATCCACGGCAGCCTTCGTGTTCGTGACATCGCAGACAAGCTGCAGGAGTGCCGCCTTCGTTGGCTTGGTCATGTCTAGCGGAGATCGGTAAACTACGTGGGCAAGAAGAGGTCGACCCAAGAAGCGGTGGCTCGACGTCGTTAAGGGTGACATGCGTGCCAACAGATTCACCACTGAGGATGCACAAGACCGCACGAAGTGGGCCCAGAAAATAAGAAAGGCGGACCCTGGGATAAGTTCACAACCGGAATAGACCGCACGGAAGATGATGATGATGCTTGAAAAAAAGCTGAGTAGCGGCATTTATGGAGATTTTGTTGATGACAGGCGCTTGGTAAATTGCAAGAAACAGTTTCTCACCAGCCCGTTCAATTCTCTCAGCTGATGATGAAAGCTGACTGAAAATGTCTGAGATTTTTGGGTCTATTCTGGTTTAGCCGTGAACAGCTTAGCAATTCCCACTTTGCTTTTTCCGCAGATCGCAGAGGTGGTGGTGGAGTCGCATCCGGAGAAGCTGTGGAGGGAATCGCCTTGGCAAATGGAAGCTGTTGAAGTTGTCGCACTGAAAACCATTTGGTCTCCACCTTTCCACGACCTTAGACCTTGTAAGAGTTGTTTATGAAACGAAGATTATTTGAGTTAAAGATTTTTTTTGCTATGAGCCACCGTTTGAGAGTTGTTCAAGAAAAGCTTTAAAAAAAGTACCTTTACAACCCCCCTCCCCCCTTCCCGTCAACTCCACTCCATCCATCAGTTCTTTGAGTATGTTGCTTCAGACACCACTCCCTACATTTAATTATTTCCCCTATTTGGCAGTTGTTCGTCTTCGTTGCTTAGGATATGTAGGTAATCGCAAAAATTTGTTTATTTACAATATCAGATTAGAAACCTCTGAAATTATAAACCTTCCTCTTGAATTACTATCTATTAAAAAAACCTGCATCAAAATCCGTTGCGTAGTTTCAATGATCTAAGCATACATAGGGACAGACAGACGGCGGAAGCGACTTTGTTTTATACTATGTAGTGATGATACTTATGAATAAAATATAAATATAAATATGTGCTATACAACACACCTCTTGTAATGGTCACGAAGTAGGGATGAATATCCCTGTGTTACGAGGTACCACATAAGGAAATAAGCTAGGGGCGTCTCCCAGCACACCCAGACCCGAGTCAATTCAGAAAAGATCGTTTCCTAAATTGACCCGACCGGGAATCGAACCCGGGACACTACGGAAATCGAGGCTAGAAACCGTGCTACAGCGCACTACGCCAACCGTGTCGTCAGATATACGTCAGTATAATATATTCTTTTTAATGAATGTATATATGGGGTGGAGTAAATGATAAGCAGCGGATTGGAGAATAACTATTTATTTCTTACTTCGTCTTTCTAGAAAACTCCAACGTAAAATCTCTCTAAAATGCGAACCCCGCAAGCTTATATACTAAAGACTACCAACTCACTCCGCTCCGTTCATACGTTCATCATTCAGTCTTACATTCCATTGCACACAAACCATTCCCACATATATCTGCGATTTGTACCTCTTAAAATCCTTAAATTGACCACAATATCCTCAAACCTCGCGTGGTCGTGCCAGAAAACTCCTCCCGGGAAAGACCAGTTTAGGTATGCCGGAACGTCGAGACTAGAAGAGTACCTTTTTTGTCTAAAAGTAAATTAAATATGTAGGTACATTTTTTCTTCATAACTATGTGATCATGCCAGCAATCATGACTCAATTATAGATTTGTTTTTTTGTGTAGGACAGGAAATAAAACAATTGAAGCTTTAATCTTATAAATGTTGTATTTCATTCGAATAACGTTTTGTATTTCTTACAAAATCTACATTAAAGTCACAGTTTAAAACAGTTAAATACAGTTTAAATACATTTGTTACATCGTGGATGCTTACATTTTGGAAAAAAAACGGCTTTTTGACGACCGACTTGGTGTAATGGTTAAGAAGTTGGGTACTACACCAGAGGTCGCGGGTTCAATCCCCGCACAGTGCAAACATTTGTGTGCATGAACATGTCTGTTTGTACTGGTCTGGGTGTCTCCTATGTATAATAAGTATGTATTTACAAAAGAAAATGTATTTAAGTATGTTTATCCGTTGTCTAGTATCCCATAACACAAGCTTTAATTAGCTTACTTTGGGGCTAGATGGCGCTGTGTGGAATAATGTCCAGGGATATTTATTATTATTTTATTATTATTACATGATTTTATTTATAGATCTACCTACACAAAACTTTGTAGATTTGAGTTACCTGAAATGAAAGAAAAAAACAATTGTAGTTTATTTAGAGTTTATTGGCGTGTGATAGTAAAAGCTTCTGACAAAATGATTTAATAAAAAATTGGTACAACAAATCAGGTACTGTGACGTTCACATAAACCTTTACATAGGCACCTTAGGCTGTTGACATAAAACCCATTTCGTACAAGTAACATTTGAATAAACCGTTCGATAATCCACACAATTTATAGCAACTTTTGTTAAAAACGCATATCCTTAAAAGCCAAATTTAATATACCTGCCGAACAAAATGTTTTGCAGGACGCATAGTAATAGAAAAGCCTAGCGGTTGACTGGCAGAGAATGTCTTAAGGCATTAAGTGCGCCAATTGTACTTTTTCGTGAAATAAAGTATAAATATAACTGAAGATGCAAGCTGTGACGTCACAAACTTGCGTCTGTAGGGAGCGTTTTATGTAGTCAAAAAAATTGTTTTTTTGAATTGCAATGTCTCGGGGTGTTTTAGTGCTATCAGAATATTTTTTTTCCAATGTTTCTATTATAGTGAGCTCATTCGATAACAATGCAAAAAAAATATGGATAGACATACTCGTACTTAATTGTGCATGAAATAAGGTACAATAGCAGAATATCTTATTGCATAATAACCTCTAGGCCTGAGTGCCGAGTGCGAGTTGCTGTGAGAGACTTCACCATCGCGTTTTGCGAGCACGGAAATGTCAATTAGTATGGAATCGAGTCAACGCCATCTAGCGGCTGATTCGGGCAACATTAAGGCCGCTAGATGGCGCTCACTCGATGCCATGTAAATTCGCGTTTTTTTTCTCGCAAACGCGATGATGAAGTTATTCACTTCTCTCACTGCAACTCGCACTCAGCACTCTGCTCTCTGTCACTCCATGTACTTGTGCGCGATAATCACCTACCAGCCGCCGGGTCTTCCTAGACCTATTTGGCAGTTGGTTGTCAACAGCCGCGTAGAGCATTTGAACGCGAATCTTGCCGTTCTCTCCCTTCTAAAGTTCCTCGCCCGATTAACCTAAACTATCTCCTCTGTTCCCCCCATTATTATATTTGTGTAACTATATAAATATGTATAGTATTAAACTCTAAATAACCCTTCTATGTGAGTAACTTTTTTGTTTGTGATTGTCTCCAGTGCTGTCCTTGTTTTAGGTGGTGCCGTCCTGAAAGAGCTCAATGTGGTGGATTTTATCTTCTTCATTCCGCTTTCACCGGCCACTATCCATCGTGTCTCTGTGATTATGTTCTGGGCGGAAGAAATATGATCTAAGAAGCCTACAATTAAATCCACCGATCAATCCTCTATAAGGCTTCTTTCAGCCTTACTTGACATTGGCAGAATTTGTTTGAAAGGTCACAAAAGAGCCAGAGAAAAGAAAAACATCTTGCGGTTGAACTGACGCGATGACGTGAAGTATTGACCACTGACATCTATATCGAAAGAGGCAGCCCTCGCAATATGTGTTTGTCGAATGACAGCACGCAAAATGGTAACTTTTCTATCATGTAATTTATTTGTTACTTAGTAACTATTAACCAATCTGTGACTATAGTATTTTCACTGTAAGACTGCCTGACAGCTTTTATTGTTCCGTGTCACGCATACTATTTCAAACTAAATAAAAAGAAACTGGCAAAAGAAAATGTTTTAGACTATTAAAAAACTATTGTCTTTTCGAATCTTATCAAGTAAATTATTGTTATTATTATTAACTGTTAATCAATGAAATAAATGACATGAAATTAATATATCTCTACAGCTCCTGATGCGTGAAAAGGAACGCCATTCAATAGTGTATTGACACTACTGAATCGACAAAAAATCGATGAATAGGAGCGACCATTTTGTAATCACGTCATTCGCATCAGTACGAGTGTCTGCATTGTGTTCCTTTTTAACTATTATTTTCGATATACCGCGTCTTATTCTATAACTTATTAGCCATAACCCGTTTATTATGAATTTATTTAAAAATTAAAAATCGGTAAATCCGATTCCAATTCCTTTGCCAACTCGATTAAATTACATTCGGTACATAGTGATGTACCGAATGTAATTTAAAACTTTGAACTGTCAGGAATATCATCATACAATTCAACATTTGTTGGCCCGAACTAAAAGGTTCGGTGACTCGTTTCTTTGTCGTACCATCCAGACGTGGAACGCTCTTCCAGCACATGTGTTTCCTTCCTCTTATAGTCCCGGGTTCTTCAAGCGGGGCGTGAAAAGGCATCTCTGCAGGCCTTCAAGGTGAGGATGGCCAGCCCAGTGATTCGTTGAATGACTGGGCTTGTCAACCTCATATCTGGACCTCACGACCGCTTTCCATCAGGTGGAGTGAGGTCATCTTGACGGGCTATATAAAAAAATAATACGGCGAAAGTAGTATTGAGCTCATATTTCTACTTTTTCAAGTGTAAGTGTAGAGCGTCGCCTAGTGGTTCAGCACCCGAACTCAGATCGTGGATCGTGTGGTCCCAAATTCAAATCTGGCCAAAACCAAAATCTTTGTATTCATTGTTAAATATTCGACTTACTCTCCGGGGATGGGACACATCGATAAAAAACCAAATCAACCCGGATAGAGGTAGGTTTTACTTACTTGTTCAATACCTAGCCGCTTAATTTTATCTAAAGAAATTAAGGGTCATGAAATAGATCAGTGGACGGCTAACTGAAACCGTGTGAAGATTCGCAAGTGGTAATCTGGAGCAAACTAAGCCTATACTATAACGTGGAAGACTAATACATCGATTTTTAGGATATTAACAACCAAAATTGCTTAGAACCACCACCTACGTTGGTTTCTAATACCATTGGTGAAGAGTGGGCTACTGAGTGTTGCGTTCACTATGACGATACAGTCACTTGCCTCTGACTACCCCGTTTGGGATAAAGTCGTGATGGATCGTTATGACAGACTTTGACTGACTTAAAAACTAGGCTTATGCACATTAGTGTCTGCCGCATGGGTCCAACTATTTACAATAAGTTACCAAAATCGTTTAAAGAACTGAGTGTACCATTATTTAAAAGAAAGTTAAGGGATCTTCTAACTGAAAAAAAATACTATGCTATTACGGAATTCTTGAATGACAAATCTTTATTTAATTTTTTTATGGATGTTAATTGTTTTATTTGTTATAATTGTTATAAAATGTATTATTTTCAAGACTGAATTTGTTTTATTATTCTTAGACTGACATATATGTATATATATTTGTTACTTAATTAGCTATTTTTTTATATTGCCCGTCAAGATGACCTCACTCCACCTGATGGAAAGCCGTCGTGAGGTCCAGATATGAGGTTGACAAGCCCAGTCATTCAACGATTCACTGGGCTGGCCATCCTCACCTTGAAGGCCTGCAGAGATGCCTTTTCACGCCCCGCTTGAAGAACCCGGGACTATACGAGGAAGGAAACACATGTGCTGGAAGAGCGTTCCACGTCTGGATGGTACGACAAAGAAACGAGTCACCGAACCTTTTAGTTCGGGCCAACAAATGTTGAATTGTGTGTGGGTGACGCCGTAGTCCAGCACGCGTGGTACGGGAGTGGAAAGCTGAGGGTGGGATAAGCTGGAATAACTCGTCAGAGCATTCCCCATTGTAGAAGCGATAGAGAACACTTAGCCTGGCAACGTCTCTACGCAATTGGAGAGGCTCAAGGGTCAAAGCTATTTTTATAATCAGCTGTCTGTCCTCAAAACCTTTGCATGCCTTGATTGGCAAAAGCATGCGCACTTACAATTTTAAACTACGACCTTGCACTGCATGTAACATGTTTTTGACAAATAAATTATCTTTATCCTTACAGTATGTTATGTTCAAGTGTAAACACAAGTGACAAGAAACGAAAACGTCTTACATACCGCTTATTCTCTACGAATAGGCTCGCATTCCTTCTCCAGCCAGTCTTGGTCTTGGGCCAGGCCTCTGCTGGCCAGCATCGGCCCGAGGGCGGCCAGGACGCGCTTGTGGTACGCGTTGATGTAGGCCAGCTGAGAAAATCAGTCAATTATTGATTTGAAGAAAAAATACTGTGTCGAAACGTATAAAATAAATTGGGTGCATTTTCTAAGATGCTCAGCCCCTTGATTCAGAACGAAGTTATCGACCGATTCGGTAAATTTGTTTTAATTATAGTTAATGATCCGCTTGAAGGTAGCAATCAATATTTTTATATGTGAAAACCAAAGGCCTTATGTTTTCACGAACTAAATTACATAATATCTATTGTGCTTCAAAAATGAATTAAAAATAAAAGTAAATAACCGAATCGGACGATAACTTTGTTCTGAATCGGGGGGGCTGGTTGCCTTCAAATCAGACGCTTGAATAACTACTCATTTTCATGCATCATTTTGTCGCACGGTAACTGTCGCACCACTGCCAATATAAAGGCATTAAATGCTAAGAGAATATATTCTAACAGAATTCTCAGTGTAAAATTACAACTCGCACTTAACAAATTTTATTCTTTTAATAAATAAAATAAAAAAATATTGACAACACATTCAAAATAAATTAAATAAATACAATAATATAATAACACAGTGAAAAACTACTATCTACATTAGCAAAGGTTCCCAAACTAGGCTAAACAGAAACCGACTTTTGGTACTTCACTATTTATGTTTTACAAAAAAAACAAACCGCTATAACAATAATTAGAGCTCATAAAAAATCCTTTCCAATGATATATCGCATGTTGTTATCGGTTCCT
Organism: Udea olivalis; assembly: GCA_947369235.1. Taxonomy (NCBI): domain Eukaryota; kingdom Metazoa; phylum Arthropoda; class Insecta; order Lepidoptera; family Crambidae; genus Udea; species Udea olivalis. Next base: position 8,679,176 of record OX376367.1, on the reverse strand, counting down.
AGGCTAGAACGCCTGTCCTCCTTTCGTAAATAAACTTTAATTTCAAGGTCACATACAAATTGTTGAGGTGTTGTTTGTATGGAAACCATAAATTGAAGTCAATTTAAATATAGATCGATATACATGTAAGGGACAACATCATCTTACCTCAAAATCATCCAACAATGAGACATCGATGCACTCCCGCTGGTTGGGCACCAGAGTGATGGTGTTGAAGCCGATCACTCCGCGGCCGTCGTAATCACCCATAAGGTTCTTAGCCTAGTTTAAAAAACACGATTAATTATTCATTTATTTCAATAGCCAGAAAAAGGACGTATGAATAAAAAAAATGCAGTGAAAAACAGACATTAATAAAAAAAATGCAGTGAAAAACAGACATTTTTAAAAAAATCCAGTGAAAAACAGACATTAATAAAAAAATGCAGTGAAAAACAGACATTAATAAAAAAATGCAGTGAAAAAACAGACATTAATAAAAAAATGCATGAAAAGGAAATGTTAACTCACAGTAGTATTAATAAGCCTATATACTGTCCCACTGCTGGGCAAAGGCCTCCATCATTGAAATCAAGTCATCGCTACAATGGATGGGTATTGGCTTAATCACCACGCTTGCTAAATGCGGGTTGGTGCTCACAAACCCGGGCTATGTTCCAAAAAATCCGAGAACACACTGTGCCCGTCCTGGGAATTGAACCCGGGACCTCCGGGTTTCGGGCCGAGCTCTGAAACCACTCGGCCACGGAGGCGAGTTAATTTACAATCTACTAAAAAATGCAAGAAAAATTGTGTTCAAGATCAAACTGACACTGAAATAAAAAACACCTTATGGATTTTACTCGAGATTTTTGTTTAATTTCAAAAGACTTCAAAACAAATTACAGTCTTGATCACGGGGTAAAAAATATGTTACATGCGAAATAGTATTAAATTTTGTGGCAAACTTAATTTACCCAGAATTCTTAGATAAATATTCAATACCTCAATACTCAATATTTTATTTGCAAGCCATATGCAAAAAATAGTACATTATCGTATGACACATACTAGTGATGTAATAAAAGACAGAAATCGCTTCAGTAAAAGAGTAAAGATAAGTTTACAAAATTAAAAATTAAGGATAGTAATAAATTATAAGATGAAGATCACAATCCATGCCGTTTTAATAATTATTGGAGATATTTATTGCTAACTCTATCAATGAAACATTCATTTATACTATAATAACATTTAGTAAGTAGATAAATCTTCAATTTGTACATGTTTTGACGACCGACTTGGTGTAATGGTTAAGAAGTTGGCTACTACACCAGAGGTCGCGGGTTCGATCCCCGCGCAGTACAAACATTTGTGTGCATGAACATGTCTGTTTGTACTGGTCTGGGTGTCTCCTATGTATAATAAGTATGTATTTACAAAAGAAAATGTATTTAAGTATGTTTATCCGTTGTCTAGTATCCCATAACACAAGCTTTAATTAGCTTACTTTGAGGCTAGATAAATGAGATGATGATGAGATGCTGTGTGGAATAATGTCCAGGGATATTTATTTATTTATTTATTTATGTGTATTGTGTAACTGGTATGAACAGGCTTACAATCGGGACTGTCTTCGGGCCCACCATTAAAATGAGGCCTTTTAGACTTTGAGTGTCAATTTGTATTGACCTGATGTTCGGGAGATTTTAGGAGAGGGGCCCCTCAGTATTGCGGGGCCCTGGGCACACTCCCAAAGTGCCAAATGGGAAAAAGCGGCCTGCTAAGAATTACCTTTAGTAGCTGCGTGGCATTTACCTTAGGATGCTGCGAGTCCTTGGTGACAGCAATGGTTTCCACCAGGTCCTCGTGCCGTATGCCAAACTCTCCGACCTTGTAGTATCCTGGCTCTGAAACGATTAAAAACTAAAAAAATAGAATTTGGGACTGTTGGATTTTTTTAAATGGGAGGCCGTAATTCGCGAATTTAAGTGAATAAATGAAAGTTTAATTTTATAAGAACCCGATTTTTTAACTGTCAAACTGTCAAAATCGTTATGTTGGCAGCATTGAATTTCACCCGCCCGCAAACTTCCTCACTACTCCGCTGACACGTCGATTTTGACAGCCCCGAGGTGCACAGTTATAAAAATATCATAAATTATATCAAAGTATTACTGTTTACGTTTCCGGGTTAAAAGTGCTCACAATAGCAACGGATTCACGTTAAAATGTTACAAAAATATAAAATGTGTTAAAAAATGCTCCAAATTGTGACAAATATTCGCTTACACAACGCGTTACTAAAGCCCGTATTCTAAAATCGTACTCACGCTCTGATTTGTACTTGAGTAGAGATTTCAAAACGTCAGTTCATACAAAAACGTCACTCAGATCTATACTCAAGTACAGATTTTGTTTTAGAACACGGGCCTTAGTTTTGCTTATATCAATCAGTAAGGTTCATTTATCTATGGGCCTCTGGTATATAAAGCTTTAATTATGTGTAGTATGGCTGAAAAAAGGAAATTTTATTAAAACATACTATAGCCAGTATCTGTTCAGGCTTCAAACCAGGATCATGAGGATACGGCCTCCATGTCACCCGTAAGGGGCCCTCGTGCACATTGAGGAAGTAACATTGCCGTACATGAAGAGGGTTTGCTTTTTGTATTTAGGGTAGATCGTAAACGTCGCATTTTTAAAGGTTTTCGTGATTATTTAGCTGAATTCAAATTGTCCTCCCTTGAGTGTCAGCCGAACACACGGGTTTTCGTCAGAAAACCCTATGAAAAAAATGGCAAACAATGACTCACAATGCAAAAACCTGAACAATAGAAACACGGGACGGGTTAAGAATAAATTATCTCTTATTATTGAATGCACCTTTCAATTTCATAATTATAACTTTAACTTTGTACTTACAGTTAATTTTTAAGTAGGTCATACATTTAAAAAAGAAAACGGTTTTTTATTTATTTTGAAAATAATTGGCGTCTACCTAATTTTAGACCATTCAATGTGTTTAAAAATAGTATTATGCACACAATGATAGAGCAAAAATTTAAGTTTTAAGTCATTTCAATGCACGAAATCACGAAAATCTTACAAAAATGAAACGTTTTCGATCCACATCCCGCTAACGCTTTGAAGCATTATCAAAACTGCCTGTACTTATTAGGAAAGTTTTTTGAACATTCAAAAAAGTGTCCCAAATTATGTTCCCATCTGTCTCGGCCAAGAAGCGCCATAAATTTCCACAAAAGTGCCCTTCAATATAGTATTGCTGAGTATCTACCAAGGCATCATACCAGGATCATACCCAAAATTGTCGCGAGGACCCCTTGTTACAATAGTGCCCAAATATTAAAAACTTACCATTGCTGAGTATCTGTCCCGGTTTCAGACCAGGATCATGCGGGTACGGCCGCCAGGACACCCCGGAAGGGCCCTCGTGCACGTTCAGGAAGTGCCCCACGCCGTGCCCCGTGCCGTGCGCGTAGTCCAGGCCCACGTCCCAGAGGTACTTGCGCGCGAAACTGTCTAGGACGTTGCCCTGAAGCAAAATAACATGTTACTATAAGGCTGTAGTCCGAATTGGGCGAAAATACATTCTAGCGCACTTAAAACATCCCGCTATTGACAAATGTCACGATGACATAAATGACGTCACTGACACCGCCATCTTGCGACTGCGGTGTCCTAAAACTCAAAGAATAAACGTCAAACATACGTTTTACATAATAATATTATAATACTTAGGCGTTTGTGAGTTTTTATGTTTGGGGCAGGTAATCTCCAAAACTACCGAACCGATTTCAAAAATTCTTTCACTGTTAAAAATCTACATTATCATGGAGTGAGATAGCCTTTTTTAAATCAGGCTTTAGTTTTAGATAAAGTAAAAAAAGTAATTAGTTTATACTATCCCACTGCAGGGCAAAGGCCGCTATCATTGAAACCAAGTCTCAACAAAGGATGGGTATTGGATTAATCACCACGCTCGGCAAATGCGGGTAGGTAAACAAACCTGGGTTATGTTCCGAAAAACCCGATAACGTATTTTGCCCTCAAAAAAAGGTGTTACATTATTTTTAAAGTCTCAGAAATACGCAGAATAAACTTGTAAGGGGCAAAATCTTTGGCGTTTGTTAAAACTCTTACTCTTCTCATACAAGTGTCCCAATAAGTAGTAATAAGCGGAACTCCATTGGTCATCATCACTAGGGCTACCCCAAACTACCCGGGTAGCCCTAATAATGTTCTAATAAACTACTTTCCCCGTATGATGATATCCCTGACAGTTCATAATTGTCAATTATAGTGCTGTAACGAATGTAATTTAATCAAGTTGGCAAAGGAAATGGAATCGGATTTACCGATTTATAATTATTAAATAAATTATTTATAAACGGGTTATGGCTAATAAGTTATAGAATAAAACGCGGTATCTCGAAAATAATAGTTAAAAATAGCACACAAGGCAGACGCACTCGTACTGATGCGAATGACGTGATTACAAAATGGTCGCTCCTATTCATCGATTTTTGTCGATTCAGTAGTGTCAATACACTATTGAATGGCGTTCCTTTTCAGGCATCAGACGCTGTAAAGACATATTAATTTAATTTAATTTACTTCATTTATTAACAGTTAATAATTATAACAATAATTTACTTGATGAGATTCGAAAGAACAATAGTTTTTTTCAATACTCAATTCTTTATTATTTTTTAATAGTTTATAACATTTTCTTTCGCCAGTTTCTTTTTATGTAGTTTGAAATAGTATGCATGACACGGAACGATGAGAGCTGTCAGGCATATCATCTTACAGTGAAAATAGTATACTTGGCTTCCGATAACATTACTTTTTTCTAATTTCTCGGACTTACCTTGACTCCTTGCGGGAAGAGCGCGCTGCCGATCCCAATTTGACCCTTCAGGACCCGCGTGAAGGCGTCTTTCTGCTCGTCTGTCGGTGAACTACTCATGTGGCGAGTGCGGGTTATGTCTGTTGTGCCATCCCTGGGGAATTTAAAATTTTTTCAAATATAAAAGTATAAATCTAGCTTACAACTCAATAAATCACTTATGGTAATTTTTGTTTTTCAGGATGTCAGATACCAACACACTTGAAAATAGAATAACACCCATAGTCCATACACAAAACACATGAATGGCTTAGGGGAAGGATACAGAAAAAAGAAGATTTGAAAAAAATATGTTTTTTTATACCACTTCGGTGACACTAGCATGCGGACCACCTGATTAAGCCGATTCTTCCCCTAAGCCCTTCAAAAGGGAATGTTCTTAAAATAAATTTTGCCCTGGTTAGGGATTGGACCTACCTCGGACGTTTTACCAGATTAAGAATACTAATATATTCACTTTTCTATACTAATATTGTAAAGAAAAGATTTGATTGCTTGTTTGTTTGTATAGAATAGGCTCCGAAACTACTGATTCGATAGTTAAAATTCTTTCGCTAACATAAAGCTAAACTATTCAGGAGTGACATAGGCTATACTTTATATTTTATTATGATTAAATAAGAAATTCAGTGAAATATAATAGTACCTATATGTAAATCAAGTCTGAGAAAAGCGGGCGAGATAATTATGTTAATGGACATCAGCTGTCAAACATTTGACATAACGAAGTCTGTTGCTCGTTAGTTATAAGTAAATAGCAAAACACAAATTTAGTTCCTGTCATCTGAAAAGATTTAAGAATGGTTTGAGATTTCGGTACAGCGCCTCTATTGAATAGTGTTAGAACTAATATGACATACAAGTTGCTGTTGTTATTGTAGCTGAGATGTAAACTTATACATTACATCAAAACAGCAAAAACGATTTGAAATATTATTCCTTTTCACCCAAATTATAAATTACGAGCTTCCCTGACAGGTTTCGTTCTGTCAAATTTTCGACAGCTGGTGTCCCTTATCACACCTCCCCCGCTTTTCTCCAACTTGATTTACATATAGTATTATTTTTCACTGAAATTTTTGTTTAATCATAATAAAATATAGCCGATGTCACTCCTGAATAGTTTAGCTTTCTGTTAATGAAATAAATTTCCCGATAGAATTAGTAGTTTCGGAGCCTATTTACTACAAAAAAAAACCAATTAAATCTTTCCTTTTTATAATATTAGTAAAGGCTGTGTTCCAAAACGAGTGGAATTTCACACTAAGTAGTGAAAATCACTCCAACCCATTCCAAATTGAAACCGAATGAAACCGAGGTCGAGCGAGCTGTCACCTGACAGTTTCCTGGTTGTTTCGAAACGGGTTCGGCAGACGTTTATCCGTTTATCCCTCTGACAAGTGCGTATTCTACCGGTGCCTGGAGCCCGATGGAATTCACCTGACAGCTGTCAGACGAAGGTTTTGCTCGTTTTGTCTCTCTATTCGACGAGGGTGAAAATCAATGAGCGAAAAGCGATTTGGAACGGGCCCTAAGCATAGAAGTATAGACTACAAACTAAATAAGATGATTTGCACCAACACATCTATTTCCAAAACCACAAATCTTTTATTACACTTACTTGTACTGCCCACCCGAGTCCAACAAGAACATCTGATCCCTCTGTATGACAGTTTGTTCCCCTTCCCTAGAAGGGCTGTAGTGTATAATGGCCCCGTTGGGGCCCGCGCCAGATATCGTCTCGAATGAGGCCCCCATGAAGTCGGCTTCGTCTCTGTGATAGAAGTTAATGAATTAAAGTCCTACAGTTACAGTGAATAAAATAATCGACGAGCATGTATGAAAGGATTAATGAGAGTGGAAGAAGCGCAAGAGGTGTGTCAGGACCGTAGCAAGTGGAAAGTTGTGGTCTCTGCCTACCCCGTTGGGAAAAAGGCGTGATGGTATGTATGTAGTAAAGTGCAAGAAAGAAATAACATTTATTCGGAGCAATCTTACTAATATTATAAATGCGAAAGTTTGTGAGGATGTATGTATGCATGTTACTCTTTCACGCAAAAACTACTGAACGGATTTGGATGAAACATTAGAGTAATACGGCTTATACATCAGAATAACACACGGGCTACAATTTATAATGATTTTATGTATTTTGGCCATAAAATATAACGATGACGCGGGCGATAGGAAAAGCTAGTAAGAACATGATTGACAATTAGAATGCAATTGCAAAAGGTGCGATTTGATTAGCGTCGAACTAGATTTTAGCGGGCTAAAAAGGGTTCAAAATAGCTGAAAGGGCGCTAACGATAGAAGCTATGACGTCATCCGTAACTTTTATAACACTTATACCGGGTGATTATCAAAAGACTTAAAGAAACGTTAGGGTATATTCAATAAGTGGTGTAGTAAGTATGTTAGTGAAAATTTGATTTTTTCAATTGAGTTTCTTTTTCTGGTTTTCATAAAAAAATATTGTTTGACTGATTCGTATGGTGACTTTGAAATGGAAGTTAATTAAATTAATATTATTCTCACTTATACTCCATTCATTGTAGCATTAGACAGGAGTAAAAAAGGTTCTTTTTAGGGTACACTTTGTGGTAAAAGTACAATAAACATCATTGCTTTTAAGATTTATGCCGAATTTATTAAAATCCACATAAATAGCAGCTGTCACACTTAATTGTTCTCATTTAAAGTAAAGGAACTTCAGAATTTATGAGGCTTTTGCTTAAAATAATTATTTTGTCTTGCATCAAACTATATTGTCGATGTAAAAACCTAAAACAGGCAGGGGTTTTCAGTTTTACTGTCACTATATCTCTACCAAATCTAAAATGTTACATAATCCCTTCATATGTTGTGGCGGAAGGGGTTTTCAATTTTTCCAGGTTATACTCAGGTATGTTATCGTCATGGCAACGTCAAATGCAAATTGTCATTCATTTTAGCCCCCCTGCTTCTTATTTCTATTGTTATAATGAATGAAGTATAGATAGTTTCTACATCACCCACTGAGTGGGTTCTAAACCAAATTAGTTCTTTCATCCTGTCGCCTTCAACTTATCTCTTCCAGTAAATACATTATGTCTATTAAGATATATAACAAGTTGCATCAAAAAATAGCAAATGAACCGGACGATAAAAAGTTTGAACTTGGTTTAAAGGAATTAATGCTTTTAAAATGTTATTATGACATTAAAGAATATTTAACAGATCAAATATACTAAATAAATAGATACTAACATAAATGTAAATATCATATACGTAATATAATTATAATATATTTTGAATCGTTATTATGAATGTTGAAATTTTTCGAAAATGTATAATTGTGATATTGATTAATGTGATTGATGCATGTTCCTATAATGATTTAGTCATTCAAGTGAATTTTAATACTTATCTCTCTGTTTCCTACATATGCAGCGCCCTACAGGTTCCATAATTGATACTTAACTTCAATGGTATCTAGTGTACCTACATTATGGTTTGCAATAAATAAATTGAAATTAAGTTCGCCATTTCATTTTTGCAAGTCTTTTGGTAATCACCCTATGATTATTTCTTTCATTATATTTGACTCATTCATTAGTGAATACTTAGGACCACAAAAGTGTGAGCCGGGATTAATGTACCAGATATATTTTTTTAATCTGAAAACAGGGGCCTGACTCTTGAAGAGAATTTCATTAGACAAGCATTGCAGAAATGTCAAACAAATAATTTATGAACCTTATTCCAAAGCGTTAAGGTTCAATAAAATATTAGATTCAAGAGTCAGGGGCCTGGTCGCGTCACGTAAAAAGCGCTCTGGGGCTCATCCTGCGCACTAGACGATTTATGGATCTAATTAGCGGTACGAAGCGAGGAGGGGGAGGCGCCGCACGAACGGACCAATGGCGCGAGCCCGTGCCCTCGCGCCATTGGCTCGTTAGTCGCCCGCTGCGCAAACACATTCCCTCCACTGTCTTCCAGGGCGCTTATTACGTGACGCGACTTGTACTTCATAATTAATATGTATAATGAAAAGGAGTTTTCATAGCGACTAAAATAAATTGTAGGCCCCTACGCTATCAAGCTTTTTCAGTTTTTTTATTAGTTTTATAAATTCATGATTCACATGCCTGAATATCAGGCCTAGTGTACTTACTTCCGGAATTCCAGCAGTTTGTCAGAGGCCTGAATTTCAGTGACTTCAGTGCCTGAGTCAATCTGATCGTGTAGCCACTTGAAGAAACGAACCACTGCTATACCGTCCCGAATGTGGCATTGACGGAAACCCTGGTAAAATGATATTTTACTAAATATTAATTTTAGTGTGAGTGTCGGGCCTAGTGGTTAAGTACTCCAACTCGGATCGTGGATCGTGTGGTCCCGAGTTCAAATCTGACCAGAACCAAACCCTTTGTGTTCATTGTTTAATTTCAGACTAAATCTACGATGAGGGAAAACATCGATAAAAAACCAAATCAACCCGGATAGCGGCGGAAGGCTCACCGCCCACCACGTTGGGTTCTAATACCATTGGTGAAAAGTGGGCTTCTGTGTGTTCCGTTCACCATGACGGCAACAGTAACTTGACTCTAACTACCCCGTTTGGGATAAAGTCGTGATGGTATGTACGTATGTATGTATTAATTTTCCTTTATTAAGGCAACTACGAGTAGCTGCCTCGACAGACTTCATTCTGTCAAAAGTGATTGCACGTCGCGGCGTCGGTAAAGCAGCACATCTCGCCCGCGTTTCTCCGATTCGATTTACGTATACTATTATTTTTCACTGAATGTTTTGTTCAATCATAATAAAAAATAGCCTATGTCACTCTCTGATAATGTAGCTTCATATTGGTGAAAGAATTTTTAAAATCAGCCCAGTAGTTTCAGAGCCTTTTCAATACGAACAAACAAACAAACAATCAAATCTTTTCTCTTTATAATATTAGAATAGATACACGCATTTAACAGAGCTTAAGGGTGTCTGAAAGAGATCGCTCTGTAGCGATAGGGCCGTCTAAATTGTGCGTTCATATGTGAGTTTCTTATGTGACCTGTGAATTACCTGTTGTATTTATTTGTGCAATGAACATTATATGTCTATACTAATATCTTTAAGAGGTAAGATTTGCTTGTTTGTTTTTTTGTTTGTATTGAATAAGCTCCGAAACTACTGGACCGATTTTAATAATTTTTTCACCAATATAAAGCTACCTACATTATCAGGGAGTGACATAGGCTATTTTTTGAATTTAGGTTTTATTTTGGCGGGCAAGCTAGTTTTATCATAAGATTAGGTATAATCATCAAGATATTATTTAGTAACGTTATAAATATCGCAATAAAATATCATTGAGCTGAAAAAAAAGAAAGACGAATCATACAAAAAGCCCTTATATATGGTAATTATTCACACTATAAGGAAAATAATATGTAATGCTCAGTAAAATTTAAATCACAAAAAAAAATATCGCCAGACAAAACAACACTTGTCATGGTCTCAAAATAGCTTAATAGGGATAAATATCCCAGAGTTACGAGGTACCAAACAAGTTATCAAGCTAGGGGCATCTCCCAGCACACCCAGACCCAAGCCAATTAGGAAAGATCGTTCACTGAATTGACCCGACCGGGAATCGAACCGAGAAACCGTGCTACTGCGCGTTACAATAGGCTTCATTCATCTCTGTGGTCAGAATTAAATAATAAATGAATAATAAATAAATATCCCTGGACATTATTCCACACAGCGCCATCTAGCCCCAAAGTAAGCTAATTAAAGCTTGTGTTATGGGATACTAGACAACGGATAAACATACTTAAATACATTTTCTTTTGTAAATACATACTTATTATACATAGGAGACACCCAGACCAGTACAAACAGACATGTTCATGCACACACATGTTTGTACTGTGCGGGGATCGAACCCGCGACCTCTGGTGTAGTAGCCAACTTCTTAACCATTACACCAAGTCGGTCAATTATATTCTATGATTTTTTTAAATGTATTCTTACCTCTAACTCCACATCATTCTTGATCAGCTTCATCAGAGCCACAGGAGACACCTCTGACGTTAGATCTAGCTGCTTTTCTAGGATGTCTTTCTGCGAAAATACAAAAAAATCTATCAGTGTTGAAGCCCGCTGATCACTGGTCGTGGCCAAAAGTGGGGTGGGTGGAGATTCTTTTCCAAATAAATGACTATAGAGACGTCAAACTCGAACTCAAATATCTCTATTTAAATACTTATTCAGTACTTTTAAAAAGTCAAAAATATACTAAATAATATATATTCATATTATTATAGTATAGTTGTTGTGGTGGTGTGAGTGTAGTGAGATGGTAAATAATAAATAGTTCCGACTCACGGTTTATATACTCCCGTATATTGTTCACACACAGTATACACACGAATAACAGAATACAGATACAGGGATAGACTTGTAATAAAATGTAATCCGAGGACAAAATTGTTCAGAGATAATTGCCCTGCAATGTGTGTCCAGATATTTAATGGACTACCTAATGAAATTAGGGAGCTTCCACTGACCCTGTTTAAAAAAAAGTTAAAAGATTTAAGTTAATAACCATTAGATAAGAATTATTATTGTATCAATGAAATGTTTGAATTAAGATGATCACTAATTAATTTTGTGTCGTCCAATTTTTAATGTATTAGACGCATTTTTGCTTCATTATGTGACATATTTATGTATATTATATTTTGTGACTATCAATAATTGTTTAATGCACGTATGTACTTGTAAACATTCACATGCTTAGTTTTAAGTAAGATAGTTTCGACCAAATGAAAATAGCAAGACCTTATGTACACTATTTTATGTGAAATAAAATTTCAATTCATATCATTTCATAACATTTCATTTCATTTCATTTCAGAAGTAGTAGAATTCACAAGCACATACACAGAATAGTCAGAAGCGAAAGCAGAAGAAAGATATAGCGAGATAGTTCACAATAATTGGCAATTAACAAGGTTCGTAAGCGCGAGTACATAAGCTTGACCAGGAAAATGGCAAGGAGCAGCGTGCGCTTCGCGTCGTGGACGGATCTCGACTGGTCGGGCACGCCGGTTGGTCGCGCGTTGCGCGCGGAGCACATAACATAGGTGTTATTCACCTGAGCGTGCATAGTGAGACCGCGGTATCGATAATCGATATCGACAAGCTGATACACATGTTACGTGTATTGTGAATATTGTGTATGATGTTTTATTGATTCTGTGTGTATTTGTATAGTGTATTAAGTTATATAAATATTTAAATAAATAATAAATAAATATGCGCCAGACAACACACCTCTTGTAATGGTCTCGAAGTAGGGATTAATATCCCTGCGTTACGAGGTACCACACAAGGAAATAAGCTAGGGGCGTCTCCCAGCACACCCAGACTCGAGTCAATTCAGAAAAGATCGTTTCCTAAATTGACCCGTCCGGGAATCGAACCCGGGACACTACGGAAATCGAGGCGAGAAACCGTGCTACAGCGCACTACGCCAACCGTGTCGTCGAGTTGTTGTTGTGTTGTGTGTAATGTTAAGAATAGGTTTAGAACACTTGTAAATATTAATATGTGTTGTTATTAATTTATACTGAGTAAAGTACGTGAGTTACCTACAGTGGGTATTAGAGCATTACATTGTAATGTAACGGTTTCACGATTAGTACAATGCAGGCAAATGTTCAGTTTTCTAATAACTTTTACATGTAATGTTAATGTTTTCAAATTCAAGCTGTAACAAAACATCGACGAAATGAATGCTCAAATCTTAATACCTTTTTGCAATATTTTTGTAATTGCTCTTTTCTATTTGAATATTATAAAGAGGCGAGATTTAATTGTTTGTTTGTATTGAACAGGCTCCGAAACTACTGAACCGACTTCACAAAATAATTTCACCAATATGAAGCTATATTATCAGGGAGTGACATAGGCTATATTTTATTATGATTGAACAAAATATTCAGTGAAAAATAATAGTACATGTAAATCAAATCGGATAAATGTGCTGCTTTACCGACGCCGCGACGTGCAATTACTTTTGACAGAACGAAGTCTGTCGAGGCAGGTAGTTTACAATTATGTATTTCTCACCCCCGAGGCGGCGCGGTGTATGGCCTCGCTGGCGTCTATGGACAGCCAAATGCATCGTTTTCCACCCTCACTGCTTTCCGCCATCTGTATAGTAAAAAAAACGATTAACACTTCACCTGATAACCCAAACTCAAAAAATATTTATTTAAATAGACTTTAGCAGTACTTTTAAAAAGTCATTGAAAATTGTGAGACGCACTGCAGTTAACGGGCAAGTTAGTAATTCCATTTAGGGAAAATCGCATATATCCAATCAAGTTAACTTCCTTAACTGAGGGTAGCAAGGAATTCAATTTCTTGTAACACATCAAAAACTGGCCCTTTAGTCAAAAATTTTGTTAGTTTTAAGTATTTAAATAATAGATAATTTACTATTTTCGTAACTTGGGTAAACTCGTAAATATGAAAAAGTTATTTAAAAAAATGGGTTGCAAGATCAGAATGGTTCACTAGACTGCAGTTTAAGCGTAACGTTCCCAGTAGGGTAGCTGGACAGTATATTCCTGTAACTGTTTCGATTTAGATTTACTTCCGTAGCTAGCTCTCCGAGCAGTACGTTTCGGAAATTTCGTCCGAAACTATTCAGACGTATTTTTTGTTCTCCTTAAAAAAGGTTACCTACTAAAAAAAACAATCAAATAGTTTATGGATTAAAATCGCGATATTACAGTCTTATAATTAGCGAACAACCTCTTCTTATTAGGTTTTAATAATACCTCTGGATTCAGGGTAGAAAATTAATAGAACCATATTTAAACTCACCGCTAACTCTTCTAAATAGCCCACAACATCCACATAAGGCTTTCCAACAACATCTACCCCCTCCTCCTTCAATTGACTCTCAATTAGGGGGGGAAGTACCCCATCTCCCCAGAACAGGGTAACCGAAGTGGGGGTGACAACGAGGTACGCGAAAAATACCGGGTTGAACTCTATGTCGCTTCCTCTTAGGTTCAAAGTGTCTGGGGAAGAGAATATACAGGGTTAATTTTAGTTTGAGGAGCTTGACTTATCCGGAATTTTCGTTTAAGACGGGCTTGAGTGATAAAATATCTATTTGAAATTGAATAAGCAATAAAAATTGTACTGTAACATGCAGACTGTAAGTAAGGAAGTGTAAGTTCATCCCCCCACTAATCTTCTATAACTAATTTTAAATTTATTTCTGTATCTATACTAATATTGGAGTAGTGCGCTGTAGCACGGTTTCTCGCCTCGATTTCCTTAGTGTCCCGGGTTCGATTCCTGGTCGGGTCAATTCAGGAAATGATCTTTTCTGAATTGACTAGGGTCTGGGTGTGCTGAGAGACGCCCCTGGTTGATTTCCTGGTGTGGTACCTCGTAACACAGGGATATTAATCCCTACTTCGAGACCATCACAAGAGGTGTCTGGCGCATATTTATTTATTCATTTATATTATAAAGAGGAATGATTTGATTGTTCGTTTGTTTGTATTGAATAGGCTCCGAAATTACTGGACCGATTTAAGAAATTATTTCACCAATATGAAGCTACATTATCAGAGAGGGACATAGGCTATATTTTATTATGATTGAACAAACCATTCAGTTAAAAAAAATAGTGTAAATCAAATCAGAGACACGCGAGCGCGATGTGCTGCTTTACCGACGCCGCGGACGTGCAATTACTTTTGACATAACGAAGTCTGTCGAGGCAGTTATGAAAGAAGAAATACATATAATACTCATAAATAAAATATGAGTAAAACCTGTTTATAACGAAGATAATATTTTTTGTTTTCTTTAATTTGTCAGTCATTGACGTGTATAATAAAAAACCCAAATATTTTATTTTGAATTAGTAAAAAAAAGATGTTGATGAATAAAGAAAAAATACTTACAAGCCACTTCATCCAAAGCAGTAACCACCAAAGCTGCTGCTTTCTTCTCTAGCATCTTCTCTCGAAGTTCTTTAATCTTCTCGCCGGCTGGCTTACCTGCCAAGACAATGTAATATTGCTTTGACTTTCGAGTTTCTTGCCGGATTCTTCTCGATATCCATATCGACCACCGGTTCGGAGGTTGATTTCATCAATACTAGTCTCATTATAATATAACATACCGTCACCACTTTATCCCAAGCGGGTAGTCAGATATACATACTAAAATAGATAATAACACCTAGACACAACAAACACAAATGTTCGTCACATGAATGTTTGTCATGGGTGGGGATCGAACCCACGACCTCCGGAGCTAAAGGCAGGATCGCTGCCATTGCACCAACATGCCAGTCGATATCGTTTAGTACATACTAGTTGTCATTATTATTCCCATAATTAAAAATTACAGAAACAAAACATCAAATAACGCGCTCATCGGAAATCTACTGTCATGCGCCCCTCGGAGGGGTGCGGCGGCCTAACGTGCCTAAACTATGAAGTGACACAGGCCAGGGGCCGCATAACCATCTCTTAAAGCCAGACAAGTTCATTTCCTAAACACTACTTTCTACCTAGATTATATAACAATACTTTGTGACGTAAATTAGATATTAAGAGTCTACCAACCAGTAGATTAAAAGACGTGCTCACGTCATGGCTCATGAATTTGAACTACACGGACACGGAAAACTTGTTAAAAATTTAACTCATCATCATGCTTCACAGCACATACACAAATCTACTATAACTCACGCACAAACACACTTACATACACGTATATCCTGACACACCCCACACAACATGTCCAAACACACTACTTCATAAACCTTACCGATACACATGCAAGTTCAGTATTCGATACTAAAGGAGCAATTCTTCAAGGAATCCTTAAAAACGTATATCACACCTGTATGCACTAGGGCCATCTCTAGGAACCGGCTTTTTCAACCGCGCGCAAACAATGCCTATGGCGAGCGGACAACTATAGCTAAACCGCATAATTGAGTCCTCGCCTGCGGTGTACAGGGGCGCGGGGGTAGGACTAGAACGGGGGCCGGGTTCTGCCTGCCGCCCGCACCTCTCCCGCCCCCCGTTTTCGTCTAACCCCCGCGCCCCTGTACACCGCAGGCGAGGACTCAATTATGCGGTCTAACTATAGCTACCTTGTGCCTCGACTTGCCGTCTGAATTAGTGGGCGGTATAACGGTAAAAATTATTAAGTGTAAAATGAAATGTTATTACTTTAATTTAAATTGGTGAGTTTGGTGACTCGCTATTCTGTTTGATTGTTCATATGATGTAATTTTTGTATTGCCTTTAACAGAATACTTATGTAAGTTACCTAGTTTGAATAAATGGTAAACTCACGATGTTTCGCAAGTGTAAACCTTAGTGGTTTTTTTGGAAACTACACTATCCGAATGTATGCAACTACTTTTATTTGGTAAATAAACGAGAAAAAATACAGTACTGCTTTGATCCTAGCTTAATTAATGATTTATTTTTATTTTTAAATCTATCACTTGAGCTGTGTCCCTTACCAACTTTTGTTTGTAATTTCGTGTATGGACGTTGCGATACAAGCATTGCTTAATGCAAAGTCATCATCATCATCCGTGCGGTCTATCCCGGTTGTGAACCCACACTGGTGTGTGGGGTCCTAGGGTCTGCCATTCTTATTTTGTTGGCCGACTTCGCGCGGTCTTGTGCATCCTCAGTGGTGAGTCTGTTGCCCACGCATAATGCAAAGTCCGCTGGATATAATATAAGGCAAAACTTGTCAACAGTTTTGATCATAAACATTTACTTTTAAACTGAGTGTAGCGAACAATTTCGTCAGTAAATATCTAAGAGGATACAATATTGACAGGTAACCACTGACTGGCTGAAAATGTCTGTATACTGTTTATTTACATATCCATATTATTATGGTATTTATTTATTTATTTAATCTTTATTGCGCAAAGAAAAGTACAATTGGCGGACTTAATGCCTAAAGGCATTCTCTACCAGTCAACCACTAGGTGAAGCAGAAATCTTTACGGCGGGGTTTTGTAATACTAAGTTTCAGTAAAATAAAAGTAAACAATTTACTCATATAATATATATACCTACTTATCTAAATTACAATATATATATATATATATGTGTACCTACTTACATATAAAAATAGCAAATATATAAATATAAATTCATAAATACAATGTTAAATAAATACATATTATGTACTCAAATGGAAGACGAAACATTAACTCGGAATGATATGATCGACGATCTGACTAATCTGACCAATGATTAAATAGCACTAATTGAAACTGGTTATTTTTTGAAGGAGAACCTATTGGGGGACATTTTGATTCTGTTCGGAAGCGAGTTCCATAACCTTATAGCAGCTAAGGTAAAGGAGTTATTTATGTCTATTATTTAGTATATCTTGCTGTAAATTTGACGATTTGAAAGTACTGATACAGTCTATTTGAATAAAGTTATTTGAGTTTGAGTTTGAATGAAGGATGATATTAGGAAATCGCTCGCTACGCCCAGTTTAGGTAATTAACTTGGCTATAAGAGATGATACCTAATTCGTAACTTACCAGTATATTTGACAGGCAGCGGAACGATGGGATTGTGAGGCCTCGCCGGCGGCGGGTCGTGCAGCTGCGTCCTAGCTTCGTCCACCAGGTTCTTCGGAACTGCTACGAGGTTCATCTTGGCTTTAGTCAGGGTAGTCTGCGAAAGTTAACTTTTATTTACTCACGAGCTGTCCTAACAGACTTCGTTATGTCAAAAGTTTGACAGCTGGTATCCATTATCGACTAGATCAATATTATATCTACTATTATTTTTACTGATTTTTTGTTTAATCATAATAAAATATACTTTCTGTCAGTGAAAGAATTTTCCCGATCGGATCAGTAGTTTCGGAGCCTATTCGATAGAAACAAACAATCAAATCTGTCCTCTTTTTAACTCTAATATTATAAAGTCAAGTAAAGTAAAAGTAAAAAGTCATTTTTTGGCTCACACACAATTTGGTACACAACATATTAAAAGGAAAAAAAAGAAACAGAAACAAATACAGAATAATACTGTCGCAGCATATGCCGCTGCAACTTAAAGCTGCAGCAGCGCTGGTATTCTGACAGGGCCTCGATGGGTGAACTCGTCCAGCTGCATGTGGGCAGTACATTTTTATATTTGTCAGATAGGAAAGATATAAGAATAATATGGGAAGTAAATAAATAATAATGACAAAGGAAGATAAAAAGTGTGAATGATTAAGTAAGGTAAATAGAAGCTGAAGAGTTCGTTTGTTTGCTTGAACGCGCTAATCTCAGGAACTACTGGTCCGATTTGAGAAATTCTTTCGGTGTTAGATAGCCCATTTATCGAGGAAGGCTATAGGCTATATTGTCATCCCGCTAAGACCAATAGGAGCGGAGCGGAGGAAAGTAACTATTCCACACGAAGTCGCAGAAGCTAGTATTAGTATACAACGTGTTAATGAAAAGCGCAATACCTGAAATTAGTTTGTTCAGAATCGAGAGTAGAATCGATTCCACTAATAAAAAATAGGGGTAAAATTTTACCCAAAAAAATATTTTAATTACGCCGTGTTTAATCATTACTTAACTCTATTATTGCGGCGGCACGCGAAGCGGCAACGTCGCACTAGCTCGCGCGTTATTACCATAGACTTTTTAATTTTGCAGAAAAGACAAGAAACAAAAAAAAGCTAATATCTTCGTAAATAATACGCGAAAATTTAATTTAATAATTTACATTATTCTTTTATAATAAAAATAAGTTGGGGTGTCTGAGGTTTTGCGCTTTTTAATTAACACGTTGTAGATGTTATGTTTTATAGTACAAGTATGTAGTACAAGCTTGTACAATAGGCAGACTTAAAGTTAAAATCATTCCACTATTCAACGAGACATAAATGCTGTAAGCATTGTGACATCGCGTTCGAATAGTTTCTTTCTAGCGATATTGTAAAATCAGTCTTACAAATATAATTGGAGTTATTTCTAAAATTTCAAGTTATTCACTGTATACCTTAATGTTGTAATACCCATATATATAGCAGGTTTTGAAGTAAGTAAAATTATGGACTTTGGAGGCAAATATAGAAAACAGAGAGATTCACTTTTTATATGATTATGATTGAATTATTAGTAGTCATATGCAATCTAAGTTTCTAAAGTAAATTAAAGGAACTTAATTACCTGTAACGGTGTCCATTCTTCCCTAGTCATGGTGTGAGGGTCCGCGCCGACGGTGGCGCCCTCCTCCAGGTTGGTGGACAGCCATTTTTCCATAGTTGGCGTGTCTGGGAGAGCTGAAGAAAATAAAGATTTAAATGTTTGAAGTTACTTCCAGGTTTCTCCAAAAGATGGCACTGGTAACGCTAGTTTATGGGGACAGGCAGCGCCATCTAACGCTATAAGAAGGAAATAACGCATTGCTTCTTGAGCGCACTGAAAGGAGGTCCGTCCGCGACCGGATTTATAAATTAGGCCCTCAGCCCCCCTATTCAGAACGAAGTTATCGACCGATTCGGTAAATTTGTTTTAATTATAGTAAATGATCCGCTTAACGGTAGCAATCAATATTTTCATATGTTCAAGCCAAAGGCCTTATGCTTTCATTAAATAAATTACATAAAAAGTACCTAACTTGAAAAAGGAATTAAAAATAAAAATAAAAACAGAATCGCTCGATAACTCTGCTCTGAATTGGGGAGCAGGTATGCTTCAATGAGGTTTTTTGGACAGTTCAAAGACTTCGCCAGGCTTATCAACTTACAACTCTGACACTAGAACTAAACATTATTCATTAGGGCACAATAAAGTATTTCAGCCACGTCTAAAGATGGCAGTTCCGACAGGGGAAGGTACTTTGGTTTAAGGATTTGTGGGGTCTCGTGTCACTGTCTCCGGTCTCGGTTACGGCGCTAGTCTGCAACTTTTAAGAAACTGATAAACTGCTTCTAAGGGTCTAAGTTACTATCCGGCTAAGCTAAAAAGAGCTTTGATAGAGCTGTCACTAATAGTTACAGTAGCGACATCTACCGCCAACGCTAAGAACTAACACTTACAATGCTTCATAAGCGTCCAGATAGTCAAGTCTGCTTCCTTCTCGAACTGAGTGTAGTACCGGCCGTCGGTCCAGACGAGCGCGGACGATGACGTCACTACTGCCGTGCCGGCTGAACCGGTGAAGCCGGATAGCCATTCGCGGCGGGCGTCTACGGGAGCTATGTACTCTGACTGAAAAAAAAATTTTTTTTTTCACACACAAGTTTGTGGGTCAGTCATGAAAAGCGATCGATCATTATACGATCCTTTCTATATTGACTCGGGTCTTGGTGTGCTGTAACTCCCCCTTGGCTTAATTCCTTGTATGGTACCTCGTACGTAACAATAAATAAATATATTTAAAAATAAAATTAATTTATTATTTTTAAATAATTTTAATTTAAGTTATAATTCTTTCCTTTAAATCTATTTAAACGTTATGCGCGGTTGTCATCGAAATGCAAATTTGACCATGTTACAATGTACTCAAAATCGATGTATGTATTAGTTTGTATTTTGTTACTGCGCCAAAGAATAAATAAATAAATAAATAAATAAAAAAAAAAAAATATCTGGGACAATTCACACCAAGATCATCTGACCCCAAACTAAGCAGAGCTCGTACTATGGGTGTCAAAGACTGATCAGCATACTCAAATATTTCTAAATACATACTTAAATAGATAATAACACCCAGACACACAACAAACACAAATGTTCGTCACATAAATGTTTGTCATGGGTCGAACCCACGACCTCCGGCGCTAAAGGCAGGATCGCTGTCATTGCGCCAACAGGCCAATCCTATGCGCCAGGCCACACACCACTTGTCATGGTCTCGAAGTAGGGTATATTCATGAGTTACGAGGTACCAGACAAGGAATCAAGCCAGGCGTCACCCAGCACACCCACACCCGAGATTATTAAAAAAAGATAGTTTACTGAATTGACTCGACCGGGAATCGAACCCGGGACACTACGTAAGTCAAGGCGAGACTACGCCAATCGTGTCGCCAATATTATACTTATAATATTATAAAGCTAAAGAGTTTGTTAGTTGGTTTGCTTGCGTGAACGCGCTAATCTCAGGAACTGATACTGGTCCGATTTGAAATATTCTCTCAGTGTTAGATAGCCCATTTATCGAGGAAGGCTATAGGCTATTTATCACGCGGACGAAGCCGCGGGCAGAAGCTAGTGTAGCACAAGTACTAACATTATGAGCATCAGCCGTAGGGATTATGTAAGCGGACAGCGCTGTAGGCTGGCTCGCCATCAGCGCTCGCAGCGCGGTCAGCCGCTGCAGCGACATCTTGTAGCAGTCTGCGAGGAAAAATGAGCATTATTGGTGGATAAGGTTCGATAGTGAACGACAGCAACTTCTATGCCATAGTTCCATTTCTATTGATGAGGCACTGTTTCGAAGTCTCGTACGAAAACGTCAACACTGATACTAGAGACTGTCATCGGTTATACCGTTTGCAGCGTTGGTAGGACAGTCGTAGAAAGCAAAAACGGTCTTCGTAAGCTACGCTACGCCTAACGCAATTTAAATTAAAAATGACTCTCCCTAGGTAAACAAAGATAAAAACTTAAAAAAAATGACCTGATCCTAGGATCAGGTTAACAAGCGGGATTCGAACCCGCGACCTTTCACAATCCGGGTGGCTGCTCTTCCAATCCCGCTTGAGTCTATCTTTGTGTAGAAAATACTGCATTTTTAAATGCTAAAAAAACATTTATAATAACTCTCTTTCTTTTGTTAAAATACCGTTAACACAGATACCCTTCTCTAACTAGATCAGAGTGCCGAGTGCGAGTTGCAGTGAGAGAAGTGAATGACTTCACCATCGCGTTTTGCGAGCACGTAAACGTCAATTAGTATGGAATCGAGTCAGCGCCATCTAGTGGCAAATTCGGGCAACATCCAGGCCGCTAGATGGCGCTCACTCGATGCCATACAAATTCGCGTTTTTTTCCTCGCAAACGCGACGGTGAAGTTATTCACTTCTCTCACTGCAACTCGCACTCGGCACTCTGACCTCCTTTTTTTAAAATCTGAGACTAAACAAATGTTAATATAAATTACCTTCTACTGAAGCCTTTCTGGAGACGTTTTTGGCTACTGCTGCATTTATTGTTATTCTAAAACAAAAATGACTAATTGAGATATTATGAAAAGATTAGCCAGAAACATGATGCAGTAAATGGGCAGCAGATTCAAAATAGTGTAATCTTTAATGCTGCCCTAATCTTTTCCACTGGTAGTTGAGCCATAATACATGGCCGCTAGTAGCTAATTAAGCTCGCCATCTCCAAACGCGGGGCGCCGCTTGAGGGCGCAAAATACCGGCGTCTGAGGTCATGTGTGCGCTGGAGGCGCATAAAAGCCTTTAGGCCGTCCGCTGCGTGCAGCGGGTCCCCCGTCGCACGTGACGCGGGCGGCGGCACACGCCCCGCGGGCGACGGGTGTCCGTGTGACGGAGCACGCGAGCGGAGATGTTTCTAGAGTGCCGTTGCGTTATCCGTGCCGCACGTTCCGTGATTGTACAGTCTTTTTCATAATTTGATAACAATGAGTATTATTGACACGGAACGTGTCCTTATAGAAGTCCAATGTCGCCCCGTTTTATGATATCGACTGTACACCCGCACGATCTAAATAGTACTGGCGGCGCTGCGAGAGGCGGGAGTCCATCGCAGGCGTCCGCGACGGGTTAAATTTGTCCGCGACGGAGCACGGCGCGGGTCCCCGCAACTGACGCCCGCTTAACGCAGCGGACTGCCTTAAGGCTGGTTTCAGAGATATGCAGGATACCTCCTCCGGGTTCCTTCCTGCACGGGCTCCCGGAGCGGGAACACATGTGTGGCGCTAGAACATCGTTTCACAGCGACGCGGTTTGTCCCATATGGCCGGTATTCACTTTGATTAGTAGTTAGTGCAGGTGTTTAGTGAATAGGAGAAAACATGTGTGGACAGCGATTGATGAGTACGATTGAATAGAACACGCTTCTAATCACTTCACGACGCAGGTTATTGATCACTCGCAAGAATCCATCGCTGTCAACACGTGTTTTCTACTAACACTAAGCACCTGCACTTAAGACCCGTATTCACTTTGCGTAGTAGTTAGTGCAGGTGCTTAGGTGTTAGGAGAAAACACGTGTTGACAGCGACCTGCGTAGCAAAACCTGCTTAATAAAGCGATTAGAAGCGTGTTCTATTTTTTTGCGAGTGGCCTCGTCCCGCGCGCCTCCCATTCCCCTCACTCGCCGCGTGCTTGCAAAAGCACGTCTGGACAGCAGGTGTTAGTGTTTAGCGTTTTGCAAAACTTGCATAAAATGGCGAAGTAGACGGAAGATTTACCATAAAAATGTGTAGGAGTATGTAAAACGGAATGTCTTTTAAATTGTAAAGGCCTTAGGTACAAAATTAAAGGTGTCCGAGATAAACTAAACACAGTAACTAAATAAATCCACTAAACAGAATTGGACACTACTTGCACTACTTACCTGCACTAATCAATCGCTCCTAGTCACCTGCATTCGCACTGAGCAAAGTGAATACGGGCCTGTACGGGTCCCGCTCCGGGTGGCGCCGGTACAACGCCTCCCGCCCGCATTCTCGATCGGAAACAACCTCCGAACCGGTGGTAGAGTCACATTATATTTAATTATGATATCAACTATCATAGTATTATTTTATGTAAGTTTATTTTATTCAGTATATTTTTGCTACAATTTTTTTTTGTACTTATATGACTTGTTATAAGTACTATTTATAAGTCTATATGAATAAAGATATTTTTTACTTTACTTTACTTTGACATTCCTCGCAACGCATCCTCGCACATCTCTGGTGGAAACAAACGCTCACTGGTATATCAAATCGAAAATAATATTGTAATTCCACTCACACGAACAAAAACAATGGCACGTTATTCAAATTCCAAGACCGCAACATTTTTATGATTTAAAAATGATTTTTATTTTTCATCACAATCAACAGACTATTTTTTTCGAAAAAAATAAATAAAATTGGTTTTACGAAAACTCAGGTTCACACACGCATAAATTGCGAACTAAATTTTGACTGACACAATATAAAATGCGTTTCACAAAGGAGGATAAACTATTAAAAAAAACAAGTAACACCATAAATCATTGCCTAGAAATATTTTCCTAAAGTTAGATCATGCATGACTATTTAATACGCCACTCACAATCCGTATAAATCACAAAAGAAAAGAATTGCTTTCAATCAAGCGCAAGGACTGAATAAAATATAACTAAGTATTTCGGAATCATACAAAGCTAACTTTATTAGCATAGATATACAGCTCAGAATAGATCTAATGTTCTATTAAAAGTGACCGAACGTGTTCACTCTATTGAATGGAAAGGTGTCGAAGATGTTACGAAACTTGGTTAGGTTTCGGTCGACAGGACCGTCCTTAACTTGCTTGGGGCCCTGGGCACATTGGGACGATGGGGCCCTTTGACTTCTAGTGCTGAAAAAAATATGTTGCAACTTAAATCACTTTTGTTGAACCAAACCTTTTCAAGTTTACCTAGTTTACCGGTTTTGTTTTCATGACAGCGCCCCTGGTGTATAGAAATGAAACTAAAAACGGAATACAACTTGCAGTAGTTAACGTCAGCGGTTCCATATGATATGTGTCCGGCACCGCATGCCGAATACCGCAGTGTTGTGTACTTGAGCGTTACGATCAAAAGACCAATTAGTCGGAAATTTTAGAATCAACAGAAATGGTTCTGGCCAGATTTGAACCGGGGACGACACTATCCAGGAGCAGAGTTGGGGTGCTTAACCCCTAGGCCTAGTAATAGTACTATCGCTACTTCACCGCTTTATCTCATTATGTCATTATGCTCTCAATTAAACTACGACCTACCTGTTTGATGTATCCTAGTTACTCACTACAATGTAAAGAGCTCTCTATCTGTACACTGTCCACAGAACACACAACTACCCCTGATGCTACCTCCTTGATAATTTCAATCAATACTGAAGATGTCAAATCTTTAAACTAAGATCAGCACAGTGACAGATAAAGACAATACACTGATTAAGATAAAGTTTACTTGTATCTGTTACTAGGTACTTACCTAGTAACAGATACTACAAATAGACTGTAAAACCAGCTGAGCTCTGCTATCGAATCGTATACTGCAAGCTATCATAACATTTGGAATGCAGCATTGTTATTGGCGTAAGACTTAAGCGATAACTCAAGGCAGTTTTTGACACATCAAATAATTTTAGTTTGGCCGTGTTGGCTATTTGAATACAGATGTAGCGACATCTACCTCACCACATACGAACTAAGAACTGACGTATCCTACATCGCGATATCAAAGTTATCCGAGCGACTAAACATAAATACAAGAACCCGACAACAACCGTCGGGCAGTAGGCCACCAAACACAACACCCGTCTCGTCGGAGGATCCTCCCTTTTCAATGGTGGATGAGGAACTTTACACTTTACTCGGAGAACCTAAGTCCTTTTAGTATTTTGTTAAATCTAGCTACCTATAGCTTAATTTGCGTATGTGTAAAAAAGTAGAAATTAAACCACAAGAAGGACCCATTTAGGACTTGTGAGCATGATTTCCAATGACATTTTAGTTTATTTTCAACTGAAACCATGTAAAGGCCACATAAGCCTATTATACAGTTAACTGAGCGTTTACTCATAAGGCCAAGTATTAATATCGACACGACTATTTATCGATCATTGTTACTTAAATAGCTACACGGGTAAGTTTAAAGGCCAGCGCAGACGAGGGATTATCCGCGGCGTGCTTTTTTCGCCGTCAAAATAGATCACTTACAAACTGTATCGAGCAACGCACACGGACGACTTAAATTACGCCGAACCAAAAATCCGCCGAAACACCGCGGACGCCCACGGAGCGTAGCGGATTAAAGTACGCGGGCATCCGCAAAAAAAATAGAATAGACGAACTATGAGCAGTCAACGCACACGGCGGATTTAAGTCCGCGTTAATATCGATTCGAAATAAAGGGATGGACCCAGTGTTCTCTTCCAAAACGTCTTCGCTTTTTCTCAAACTTCATGTAAATTACAGCACAACGTAATATCAGAATATTTAAATACTCTCGGACAACAAAAGATCGAACAACGTGTGCGTTGAGTCCGCGGTAAATCCGCGGCGGTAGCGGACTTTTTATTCCCGGAGCGTACTTTTTCTCCGCCGCGGAGAAAAGTCCGTCATCTGCGCAGGCATTTCTGCCGAAATTGCGTGCTAACATCAGCTTAGGGAATTAACTTGACTGTATATATTAATATAAGTGATTGGAATAAGGCCTAAGTCGAAAACTCCTAAGGCACTTAAGCAATAGGCTACTTGACTCATGTCTAATTTCATACAATAAATGAGAATTTCCTGCAGTATTTGGCTTAGGAAAACAAAACATATCGATTAAAGTAATTTAAAAGAGCATGATTAATTTAAAATCCAATTTCAAAAATCCTTTTTTTGGTTTCAACTTGAAACGCCAAAAACGCTGTCGGCCATGATGTGACGTCATACAAATTGTAAACAACTAAACGTCATCCGTATTTCACTCGTGACTTTTATCGTGGTTAAAAAATTCTAAATCTTTGACGATTCTTCTAATAACGAAAAACAACAACATTAATAATCATGGACGTTGAAGTCTTAGCCATTTATTGCGCATATTTGTTTCAATAGGCAGTTTAATCCACAACTTTCCTGGGGTCTTTATCGATGTGTTCTTGCATTCTCGGACGATGCAATAACGATAATTACTATATTTCTCATGTAAACTAGTAGAACTCATGTTTTTATGTTAAACTTTTTGAGGTTATGCTAACCGCGTCTTGTCAAATGTATGTTTACAATGGGTATGACGTCAGAGCACAGATAATCTATAGACTAAAATGGCGGACAGCGTTTTCGCTCGTTTTAGAAAACCATTATTTTAATTATAGTTTTGCGGTTTCACAGGCGTTAAAAAAGTTAAGTAATATTTTTTTTGGCTTAGTAGAACAAATATAAACCATCTTAGACCTACTTTGAAAAAGAGTCAACTAGCCTATTCCAAACCCGGGGCATGCAAGATGCGTCATCGCTGCTCACTTTGCGCTGTCACAAACACAAACACAATACAACCGGTACGGTATCACTTATCTATGTATTGTATTACACTTCTTTACACTACCTACACAATACATTTAATTACTCACCATCCTCTTACTTATATCAAATATTTATTTTACTTATTTATAAGGCACATACGTGTGTCCACCGCAAGTGTCCGTGAGTCTACTCATTTAGGGCGCATTGAAAATCAGGGCCTGGGCCCTCAAAGCCCAGGCTGAATGCTGAGTGAGGTCCTTTTATTTTTTGGGCATCTGGACGTCGCTGTCTTATGGTATTGTTTTGTCTTGTTGTTATTTTGTTCTGTTGTTTTATGCCTACCACCTACGTGTTTTTTTTTCCTCAAATGTAACGATGTCCAAAAATTTAATATTTTTATCTATTTCTATATTTCTATTTCAATTTTAACGCCTATCTTCAGAGCTAGATATTCACTGTTCCAAGTTATGTTGCATTTGGTAAATAGCGTCAGATTTATTTTTTGAGTTAATTCAAAATAAAATCATAGCGTCAGCTTATTGAATGAAAGTGCGTAAAACGAAAAAAAACCTACACATACCATCACGACTTTATTCCAAGCGGGGTAGTCAGAGACAAGTGACTGAGCTGTCATGGTGAACGAAACACTCAGAAGCCCACTTTTCACCAATGGTATTAGAACGCAACGTGGTAGGTGGTGAGCCTTCCGCCGTTATCCGGGTTGATTTGGTTTGTTATCGATGTTTTCCGTCACCCCCACTAGGTACTTTTACCCACCCATAAAAACGAGGTCCATCTTACTAAGGCAAATAAACAATAATAATGTGATCATTTTATTTATTAACATCACTTAGGGTTAATTTGAACTGTTTTAGGTCTGTTACATTTCAAGGAATATGATGGTATATTAGTAAAAAAATAAGGTTTTCAATAAATAAACACAATTGGCAAAACAGTTGTTCACATTTTCATTTATGATACATTTCGTGCATGAGATGCTAAGGGTTCGAATCCAGCCCTTGTCATATTTATCCAAAAATCAAAAAAGACATTTGTGCTTCTTTGAAATATAAAGGGTGGAATTTTTTAACTCCACCTGGAGGGAAAGTACTGTACATACTGGAGATAGACAATTTTACTCAAAGGAAACATTCCTTTATTTAAAAAAGAAACACAACTGCATTCCCAGATTTCGAAAATTCGCTTGCCACACCCGGGAATTTAAATGGGTAAAATCCGACAAAATAACACCCTGTACCTTTACGGCATCGATCGATAGGGGCAATAATAGGAACAAATCCCTCTAACAAACGTGGTAATTATTATTATTATTTCAACTGGGGACGCTGGCAGTGGGCCGGGTGATCGGTCTGCTTGTTATGGGCCATTTCACCCATTTCCCCGGGCCCCCCTTGCAGGGGGAACGTGGTAATTAAAAACGAGGAAATCTGATGGACCATTGAGCAAAAGTGCTTTATCTTATCCCATTGAATTTATAAGTTTAGATTTCATGGTTTTCCTTGTGTTTAATTCACCACGTTATTTGATCCCTATGATTGACCCTATCGATCGATGCCGTACGGATTTTACTCGGTTCGATTCCCGGGTGTGGCAAGCGAATTTTCGAACCCTGTGAATGCAGTTCCGTTTTTTTTTTAAAATAAAGTAATGTTTCTTTTGAGTAAAATTGTCTATCTCCAGTACCTATCTACAGTACTTTCCATCCAGGGGGCGTTAAAAAATTCCATCCTGTATAAACCAGTCTTAATTATTTTACAAATCTTTCCTGCAGACTTATTCATTCCTATAGTTACGTGGGCGCTCATACTTACAAAACGCGCATTCACCCGGAAATAACCTTCAGCAAAGGGTAAATCTAAATATGTTGTGACCCTTCACTTTGAACTTCAAACTATTCTGGTTCATTTCTCATATGTTGAAAAAAACTCGAAGATCGCGAGACAGAAAAAAGATGTAGGTATCGACAGTTTTTTTACGCCATACCATAACAGTGTTAAATCAAATTTATATTGGGGTCAATTGTATGGGTATTTTGAATATTAGTTATTAATAATAATTGTTAGTACCTGCATAACTTAACCGAAAAAAACTTTAAAACTTTTGAGGGCTTGTTACAAATGATTTCACCCTTGTCGAATAGAGAGAGACAAAACGAGCAAAACCTTCATCTGACAGCTATGAGGTGAATTTCATCGGGCTCCAGACTCCGGTAGAATTCGCACTTGTCAGTGATAAACGTCACCCTAACCCGTTCCGAAACAACTGGGAAACTGTCAGGCGACAGCTCGGTCGTCTACGATTTCACTCGGGGTCAATTTGTAACGGGTTTGAATGATTTTCACTCCTCGGAGTGTAATTTACACTCGATTTGAAACGCAGCCCAAGTATAACATCTTACATCACAAAAACTATTCATATCTATATTTATTGCTTGCACCAGTTTTATCATTTGAGCAGCCTGCATTTCTCTGCTCCAATAGTTTTTGTTTGGCCTTAAACTGCGAAATTAATCACTTAATTTATACAACTTTAGATAAAATAGACTTTAATAGAACATATCCACTAAACCTAAGTAACGCCTAATGTGCCACTTAAGTTAAGCGTGACTTAAGTTTGGTGCAATCTATGTATGTCACTTAAGTGCCAAGCTGTTTGATTCTGCACAGTTATAATAAGGTCGAGTAAAAAAGTAAGGACTCCGTGCTGCCTACATTTCAATTGAGATGTAAATAAGCCAAAAGTATTGTATGTAATTACGTATCTCTCGCACACATTTACACACTTATAGGCCGGTATATATATCTATCATTAATCTGATTTCCCATGACAGTCGCATAACATAAACACCAATATTTTAAAGTGCTTCACCCTCCAGAGTTGCAACGGGGAGTCCTTACCATTTTACTAGTCCGTGACTTTTTCATGATAAATAATTATATAAATAAAAACGACAAAAGTACATTTACAATTAAAAGTTTTAACTTACATGGTTTAAATAAAAATTGAGATGAACATTTTAAGATATTTTCAAAATTGCAAACATGGTTTTTCTTTGTCGACTTATAAGGAATAATTAAAACATGGTAATTTTGAAAAAATCTATTAAAAGATTTATTAATGTCAATTCGAACTTATATTTAAGCACATACCTAATTACTATAAGTTTTACTGTTAAGCAAGAAGCAAGGCAATTTATTATAAATATTATTTCATAATTTTCACTTTGAACAATAAATCATATCACTTGCAGTTAAGTAGCTCTTATAAGTAGAGCTATCACTTTCAGATCCACTGATATTTTACTGGACAACCCTATTTAAGAGCTTCTTAATTTAGAAGTTGTTTGATTGATGAGTTAGGGGTATACAAGCGCAAAATCATTATAATAGATATTAATGATACTGAACATATAAATAACAGCAAAATAAAAAAATACACTGTTTAACAGTAAAACTAACTAACCTAACCATACATTATCATTATTCATTCAGTCATCAGTCGAGAATTTTCTTTATACCTTCAAGTTCCATTCTATTAGCAAAAAGTTCCAACATTGGAACAACTTACTATAAAAAATAAGTTATATTATCAAAATGTTCCAATATTAAAACAATATAAAACTTTTTATATGAAAAAACCTAATACCTTTATTTTATCACTCAAAGTTCTAAGGTTTACTTTTAATGGACACAAAATCCCACAATTATATGAAATGTTTCTAAGATATAAGCATTATGCACCCATCAAAAGAAATTAATATTACTTTTCAACGAAGGAAAGAAATCATGTTCTCAAAGGCATTACTTGTAAGGTTATTATGAAAATGCCATGTAGTTTTTACTATTGTATTAGGTGAACATAAAACCAACTTATACCAGATAGAACCTCAAGAAATAAAGAAGAATTTGATAACACTATTTATACAGGTCTACTGAATAGTCCACATTGAGTCACCATACACATCATTTAACTAATATTTGGTTATCTGAAACAAAAAGTTTAATGAGTAAGATAAGATAAGATAAATATACTTTATAGTACGACAAATCATAACATTAGCATTACTTATTCTTAGATTGTACAATGTAGGCGGTCATATCGCTAGGAAGCAATCTCTTCCAGACAACCTGCAGGTAGAGGACATTACAAGATTAAAAAGAGAAATAGGTAAGGTAGTGTAAGATAATTATATACATACATGAAGTTATTTTACGCATTCATGAATGCAATTACATGTAATACGTATAAACATAGTAAATATCTGTAAACATACACAAAATTATAAAAAAAATGGTGAAAAAAGACTTCAGGATTGGTTTGTCCACACACTAGAATCATTTAAAAGTTAGTGTGAGGACATAAGCTTTGAGTCGTGATTTGTAAATAGGTAAGGATTGAGATTGCCTAATAAGTAAAGGTAGCGAATTCCACAAGCGAATGGATTGGACAGTGTAAATAAAATAAAATAAGTTTATTTCAGACAAAAACAGTTAAGTCTACCAAATACATTTTCTTAAATGGTGTTAGCAAATCACTTGTATTTGGTACACCAAATACAAGTGATTTGCTAACACCATTTAAGAAAATGCTAATAAATTATTATTATTATTTATTATGCGCCAGACAACACACCTGGTCAAGGTCTTGAAGTAGGGATAAATATCCCTGTGTTACGAGGTACCAGACAAGGAATTAAGCCAGGGGCGTTTCCCAGCACACCCAGACCCAGGCCAATTTAGAAAAGATCATTTACTGAATTGACCTGACCGGGGATCGAACCCGGGACACTACGGAATTAAAGGCGAGAAACCGTGCCACAGCGCACTACGCCATTCGTGTCGTCAAAACCAATGAATTGCCAATGATTAATGATCAGAAGTTCATAATCAAATCAAATTTGATTTTTAGATTAAATTACATGATTATACATGATGAACATAAATAAGTTCATCATGTACATGATGAGGCCTTCACAACTTCAGTAAATCATCTTTACTATCTGCATTCCATATTAAACTGTTACACAAATGACTGCTTCACATCATCATTTAAGAACCATGGCTTCTGGGGAAAAGTATCATGAAAAAAATGTTTTAAATGTTACACTTATTATAAGTGTAACCCAAATAAATGCTAGTTTTTTTACATATCCCTGTACGCCTATGCAAATGACTTCTAAGTTCTAACTAAGCAAAGCTTGTTCTAAGGGCATGTAAGCTGATGCAAATTGCATGGGTCAATCTCAATAAATATACCACCTACACAAAAACGTGGGACAGGTAAAGTGTGGCTTCGGATTTTTCAGAACATAGCCCAGGTTTACAGGCCAATCAATTGAAGCGATGACTTGACAATGATAGAAGCTTTGCCCAGCAGTGGGACAGTAGGTATATAAATAAATAAATAAATATGCGCCAGCCAACACACCTCTTGTAATGGTCTCGAAGTAGGGATTAATATCCCTGTGTTTTGACCCCCTGCAAGGGGGGCCCGGGGAAATGGGTGAAATGGCCCATAACAAACGGACCCATTACCCGGCCCACTGCCAGCGTCCCCAGTTGAAATGATAATAATCCCTGTGTTAAGAGGTACCACACAAGGAAATAAGCCAGGGGCGTCTCCCAGCACACCCAGACCCGAGTCAATTCAGAAAAGATTGTTTCCTGAATTGGCCCGACCGGGAATCGAACCCGGGACACTACAGAAATCGAGGAGAGAAACCGTGCTACACTGCGCCAATCGTGTCATTGTATAGGCTAATAACTACTTCCACTACATGAATAACAAATAGTTGTAGTAGGGCATTGTTTTGGAAGATCTTAACACAAGGACAGATTATTACAAACCTCAGCATTCCATAGGAGCTATTGAATTTGAGTTGTCCCCATAACCACTGAGACTTCCTTGGAACTCCATACCGCTAATCTGACTGTCTGCGTTGAACGATGCACCGTATGAGTCGTTGCTTGGTGCATGCGATGTCTCTAGGTTACCTAAAATAGAAATAAAAAGAAAACATAAAATGAACAAATAAAATGAAAACATATTGGTATTGCAACTTATTTTGAAAATACAGCCGTCTAACTCAACACCTTTATAACTTTATCTTATTTAGTATAATGTTTTTGTTTCAGTATTTAGTAAGGTTAATTCTGTAGATGCATTTAGACAGCAAGCCATGAATAATTGGTTACCCCCCTGGTATGGTTTGTCCCGTATCTGCGCTTCACTC
Source organism: Udea olivalis (assembly GCA_947369235.1). Classification (NCBI taxonomy): domain Eukaryota; kingdom Metazoa; phylum Arthropoda; class Insecta; order Lepidoptera; family Crambidae; genus Udea; species Udea olivalis. Next base: position 8,645,754 of record OX376367.1, on the reverse strand, counting down.
TTCAATTGAGTAGGCGCAGATACGGGACAAGGTCACTTTGGTCAGCTTCTAGGCAAATATAAGATTTATTACAAAGAAATAACGTTTTTTATTGCTTGCTTTTGTTTCGAACTGAATGTACGTCATTTAGACTTACTACTTGATCAAATGGTTCAATTGAAATTGAAGAAGTTGTGAAGATTTAGTGTTTTTATTACTTGTGCTTGTGTTTTTTTATGTCAACTAGCTGTGATTAAAGGTCTATAGAATAAATACAAATAATGCATTATAAATAAAACTCAGTGCTTTTAAGATAGAATAACTATTTAGGTTTCAAGAAAAGTCCTTAGTTTAGCAAGTTTCATATAAATAAAAGGATAGCTTCAACAAATTCTATTTAAGTGCTTGTGTCACCATCCATGGTGACCTCTGCCCAGATGACGGGTACATGTTAGCGCATCCATTTAACATACCAGGGGTTTAATATTGTTCTTCACACCACCAAACACTCATACACACTATATCAAAACCAGTTACTTTAGTCAACACATCTAAATAATACTGAATAACAATCTTACCGTCACCTGAATCCGCCGCAGCTGCTGCATCAGGTTCAGCCCAGTTAATCTTGAACCTCGTCACTCTTGGCTCTGACGCCAGTATATTTCTTACTACCTTGTCGAATTGGGGCTTCGATGGTGGATTCTCACGCAATTCTGGTTCGCTTTCACTATATTCATTGTTTATGAAGTAACCTACTCTGACGAACTCCTGCCCGCGGTACGAACAGGTTAATAAAACAACAGTCACGCCTAATGCATCATTTTCAGGAATACGGTTGACGTCTGGTGGAGGTGCTTGAAATACAAACATGTGCCGACCCTCCGGTATGGGACCTACGTAAATTGTGTCCAAAACCTGATCATGCTCTTCAGTCTCTGCTGACCCGACGTAGATCATCTTCCATTCTAAATCTTCCTTTAGTTCTTCAATGCATTCGAAAGTCAATTCGAATTGGAAAGGGTTGAGAAACGGACTCGGATTGTCCAAGACAACGACATTGGTTATGTGCACTTTAGCCATCGCTTTTTTAAGTTTCAGGTAGTTATTTTTATTCGTTACACTTTATACACTGCTGCGAGGTAATAAATTAGTAATTTCTAAGCGAATCCGTAATAAATTTCAATTAATTTCACAATTTCTGTAAACGGTGAAATTTGCGGTGTCCGCGAAAAGGTGACAGTTTGACAATTATTTTGGCGGTTCAAACGGTCACGTGATCAAAATAAGTAACGAAGCCAGCGCTCTGACGGCGTTTGAATAGTACTAAATTAAAAAAGTAAATCATCTGTGACAGCTAGATGATAAGTTTTAAAGTTTGATCGTGTTTTGCATATAAATGTTACACCACTTTATCAAAAACATCATCGAAATGTATACAACTCTGTTCGCTCATTATTGGAATAAAAGTTAACTTACATTACAGCAGGTTTTTCGCCGACAATTTCATTAATAACACCACAATCCGCGGTAAGTCAAACGTCACCACAAACAACAAACTGGGATAGTGATGCGATGCGACACACACAACACAAACCAATTCAATTGCTCATAGACAAGCAAGTAGTGTTGTGCCATTGGGAATATTGAGCTGACTTCCAGAGCATTAGTTCAGCTACTCGTCACCAAGTGATAAAGTCTATTTATTTTGTCTATGATTTTACATCTGCTAGAGTCGCTACGAGTACTGTAGTAAAAGTATTCGTTTATTAACTCGTCAATAGATGGCAGTAAAAATGTTTGTTAGTTACTCCTCACTAGATGGCAGGAAATTTTACTCGTGACTAGGTGTGTACCGAAACCGAGGGGAATTTCACACTGAGGAGTAAAAATCACTCGAACCCGTTCCAAATTGAACCCGAGTAAAATCGAGGTTGACCGAGCTGTCAACTGACAGTTTCCTAGTTGATTCAGAACGGCTTCGGTGACGTTTATCACTCTGAAAAGTGCGAATTCTACCGTTGCCTGGGGCCTGACTCTTGAACAGAATTTCATTGGACAAGCATTGCAGTAATGTCAAACAAGAAATTTATTAACCTTAACATAAAGCCTTAAGGTTTTAAAAAAGGTTTTGGTGACAGTAATCTAATGGCAATCCGGCGAAATTAGATTCAAGAGTCAGGGCCTAGAGCCCGATGAAATTCACCTGACAGCTGTCAGACGATGGTTTTGCTCAAGAAGGCTAGAAACTAAGGAGAGATAACTCCCTGGAAAGGGTTGGACTAAATCCGTATCCCACAGTGACGCATGCGCATTACGCTTCTTTGCCGCGATCCTCGCGAAGTGTCAAAATGATCCTCGCGAAGTGTCAAAATTGGTCAACACAACCTCGAAAAACAACAACTGTCGCACGTGACACCGTTCAAAACAAAACCATGTGACCATGAAATGACAAATAGCTGCCGCTGCACATGCGCAATACAGCGTTTTGCCCGGCACAGAGTATACGACTTTCGGCCCTCGAAAGCTTACCCCCACTTCGGGAGTTATCTCTCCTTAGTCTCTAGCCTTCTTGGTTTTGCTCGTTTTGTCTGTCTCTACTGCGAAAAGCGTTTCGGAACTCAGCCTTAGTGAATAAAATATTAATGGCCAGGGATTCGAAATGGAGAAGAGCCTGAATTACGAGTATAAGATGTAGGTTAACATTACTATTTAAATAATTATACAGATAGTAAAACTTACGCACAGGAAAAACACTAATATTTTCTCAATCCGCGACCGGGGGCCTGACTCTTGAACGGAATTTCATTGGAGTACCTAGCATTGCAGAAATGTCCAACAAAAAAAATTATGAATCTTATTCTAAAGTGTTTTAAGGTTCAAAAAATTTTTTCATGACAGTAATGTAATGCCAATCCGGCGAAATTTGATTCGGGAGTCAGGGGCCGGGTGTCAACGTCACTAAGGTGTCAACCTCACACAAGGTCAATAAAGAGTCATTATATTTAGGTACACAATCATTGCAATCTTTAATATCTAATAATGGGAATTTTATTATATATTCTTGGCGTCGTCATCGCAAGAACCCTTTTTTCTTAAAAAAATGGTTTTGTATGGAATACTGTTCGTAAAGCGTTCGATATGATAAGTTATGTTGTATGTATGTTGAACAACACATATTTTTTATTCTTATTCTTATAACTGCTCGATTTTGATATCCTTTCCACAGCCGATTAGGGCGGATTGAATAGCAGCGTCAAAACAAGTCCACTGCACACTTTTAGGTGAAGTATCTAATTGAAATGTAATGCATGTTAAATTTTGTAATCCTCTCACATAAGTGAATTAATGTATTCTTGTGAGAAATAAAGATCTTAAACCAGAAGTATATATCTGCATTTGCATTTTAGATACTGAATATAAATTATTTGACGTTTCTTTAGAAAGAGTTGACGACATCCGAGACCTAGGTTTAACATTAGACACTAAGATGGACTTTCACAAACACGTGACAAGCATATGTAAGTCGACTTGTAGGATGTTAAGTTTTATTATTAGGACAACTTCTGAATTTAATAGTATTTCTGTGGCTAGGGTGTTGTACAATGCCTACGTGCGCAGTAAGCTTGAATATGAGGCTGCCATCTGGGACCCCTATGAGAATAAATACAGTCTCATGTTAGAAAAAAATCAGCGAAAGTTTTCCCGTTGGCTGTATAAGAGAGCCTATGGGTATTATCCTTTTTTGTATCCATCCTTGTTCGTGTATGGGATGGTTGGCTTGGATGCGCTCGCCTCAAGAAGGAAACTTCTTCTTGTGGTACATTATCTGTCTGTAATCTACCAGAAGGTGGATTGCCCATATGTGCTTGAGAGTGTGCGCCTCACAGTGCCTACGCGCATACCACGTGACGCCGAGGGCTTGGTGGCACCGCGCCGCCGGCCGCGCCTGCTGCGGAGGCCCGTCACGCGCACCAAGCACGCCGCCCAAGCACCTACAGTGCGCGCGCTGCGCTTGATCGGGTACATGCTCGCTCAATATGATGACCTAGATTTGTTTGCTGATGGTCTCGGGCGATTACTGACAATAACACATCAGTACATTCAAAATTTATCTACGTGACATTTTTAAATTATTAATTTATATTCTGTTTATTTATAAAATTGATTTTCTTTGTTTGTCTAATTTTTTAGGCTCCATGTCGCCCTATCCCAAAGCGGTGAAGGTATACCCGGGTGCGTTTTAGTGGGTATACCGCCGGCTTCACCGGCGGGGAGTCCCACACCCCCCTACTGTCATACCCGGGCAAGACCCTTTTCCAATTTACAGAGATTTATTATAGTGGCCCGACCAACCTCACGGTTATGCAAAAACCGGTCACCGGGAAAAATGTCATACCCGGGCAGTAGGATTGTTAACACCCAGTGAAAAAAAAAGGTAGCCTGGAAGAGATCGCTATTAGCGATAGGGCTGCCTAAATTGTGCATTCTTTTAAATGTATGACGCCACGATTGGCGTAGTGCGCCTTTAATCCGTAGTGTTTCGGATTCGATCCCCGGTCAGGTCAATTCAGGAGACGATCTTTTCTAAATTGGCTTTGGTCTGGGTGTGCTGGGAGACGCCCCTGGCTTAATTCCTTGTGTGGTACCTCGTAACACAGGGATATTAATCCCTACTTCGAGACCATGACAAGAGGTGTGTTGTCTGGCGCATATTTATTTTTTATTTATAATTAAGTTTCTTTGTTTTGTACGAAAAAGAATCTATCTATATATTGGTGAAGTCGCACTTAACAGCTAGTCTTGGCCATACAATACAATTGCTTGGGTCAAGCAAGGACCTTTTTACAATCGCTTTCCGGCAAGCCTGTCATAGAAATACAACGTGACCAAAACAAATACGCAAAAAAAAATGGCGGACTTCAAAATTAGATACTATTTCAACGCACCATCGGAAAAAATAATAATTGTATCTGTGACAGGACAGGTAGCAGCTAGCATTAGTCTATGGTCAATGGTTTTACAGACAACATTCAACTGTAATGATTTACAGTCACGGATCAAAATCGCCTGGAGCAAAATCGATTTTGTACACCGGTGTGCAAGCCGCGCCTTGACGACAGGCTCTATGGTACAACGGTGTACACGCCGCGCCTAACTGTCTGAGTATAAGCGATTGTAATGAGTCCCCTGGGGTCTATTAGTTGAGAGCCTTCAGCGCTCACCCTGCAGACCGGTGAAGCTGCTAAGGTCGTCGAAGACAAGCAGCGGCGTCCTTGTCAAAAAAAAATCCTCTGGGGCCATATTACAATCTCCTGGCACTGCCGCGGCGTGGCCCTTACCGTTTCTAAAATGCTCACTTTGTACAGATTAAAACTAAAAGTGAGCATTTTATAACCGTAAACGGTCGCGCTGCGATGGTAGCGGGGTGTAGGTATTACGGCCCCTGCCCCCCGATTCAGAACAAAGTTATCGACCGATTCGGTTATTTTCTTTTATTTCTTATTTTTTTTAGTATGGGGCACGTCTGGTTTATTTGTTTCACGCAAACCGAAGGCCTTGGCTTTAACATATAAGAATATTAAATATTACCGCTAAGCGGGTAATTTACTTTAAACAAATTTACCGAATCGGTCGATAACTTTCTTTTGAATCGGGGGGGCTGAACTGCAGTATTATTTAGTGCCATATTAGGGTCTTTCACTGCAATTGATTTAGGGTGAAATAACAACATCGAATTAAGCATAAAACAGCTTTATTATTATACTAGGTCTTGAAAATTAAATTTGACTGAACACCACGACTTAACTCTTCGCGAAAGGAGGGAACGCGTTGGTCGTCAGGTGGTATACTCCTGAGGCTCTGAAAGGCAAAATAATAATGAGTACCTATATTGAAAAACGTCAGGATTTAATGCAGGTGAGACGTCAGTAGCGCTCATTCATGCGAGACAAATCCCAGGTGTGAAGGACAAGCTTAGAATAATTATGCATAGAAGGCGAGTCGGGGCACCGGTTTTGATGCCACAAATATCAGGACGTCACGTCTGGATCTGAACTTACCGATGTTATTTTTTCTCGGGGTAAGAGCTTCTTCAAAATGTTCATTTGTGCAGTAAATGGTTGCAACAACATAACAGAGAAGCTCAAGTAGTATTCAGACATGTTAAATACTGAAAATTGTGATTACATGTGTAAAGAATTGTTATTTTGACAGTTGATTTTGGCATCACAAATGGCGCGACTTTTTGTATGGAACTATACTTCTAGGTGTAATTATTCTAAGAGGAATAGTATTATATGAAGCATATTTTCAGATATGTCATAGAAGATAGGAAGGGCCGGAAGGAAGAGCCGGAATTTCGCGTAAATCCTAGAACGATCGCAAAACGCCGGATAATAGCAATCTGACATTCAATATCGCTGTTATCCTGGTAATTTTCATGATGATCACGAAAATCTGGCTCGTCCTTGGACGATCGGAAACATAAGCGCTGATTATCTCATTGAAGAGTGTACCGACTGACATCTCTTTTCCGACTGGTCCAAATAACACAGCCACTTCAGTTGATTCACACATTGCACTTTTAAAAATTATACCTATTGATTAGCCTTTTTAAGTAACGAAACTAAAATTTAGTTCACAAAAAATTCAAGTTTGAATGTTAATAAAAGACTGCAGAAAATTTTGACATTAACAAAAGGCGAAGAATCTGTGAACGGATCACGTTTTTGGCAGCTACTATTATGACGATGTATGATTCCTAGGGCTCCGCTAATGCGCCTGAATGTTAATAACGAAAGTGTCTGTTTTACTATTGCTATGAGGTTTATGGTTTGAGGGTGGACCACTCACCCAGTTTTAGGTAACAATCCCCCCATTCGGAGTCTGCTTTTTCCTTTGCAGGTGCCTTGGAGAGCTTGCCTGAAGCTATCACAGCTAACGCCGGTGAAGCGGCCGAATCGCAGCGATTCAGCGAAGAAATGTACAGCTCTGAAATAAAAAAAGTGTTAGGTACCTACAGTGGTTATTTCGATACAACATACGTGGCGACACGCAGTGGTGGCTCTCTCAAATTAACGGTCTTATGTATTTGAGAGGACACAGCGGTCGAGAGAATTGATGAATAGGTATTTGTAAGATCTATTGCTGTCTTTTGCAAAGCTCGAACTCCGCCGAGTGCGATAGAGACAGACTGCAAATCGCACCGAAAAAAAAGAACCAATTTAGTTCCTTTTTTTATTAAAATTAAAGGACTGTGGCCGTGATTCTATATTTTACTTTTTTCATATAAACTAGTCAAATTAGTTTTCTGGATGTTTGAACACAGCGGAAAATCTGGCCAATTTTTTTAGATTTTTTCACGTTCGTATGTTTTAGGAAAACATAGGGACATGTGTAGCAATAGATTTTTTGTTAAAAATATTCCTCTGCAATATCCAGGGAGGAAACCTTAAGGTAGCCGACTCCACGCAGCAGCAGCAGACAATGTAGCGCCGTGACACTACTGGCTTCTATTTCTATGAAATACCGTTGTGTCGTGCTGGTGGCGGCACTTTAAAATAATACTTTCCGCCGCCCCATCTCCTTCCCGTGGGTGTCGTAAGAGGCGACTAAGGGAGCCCTGCAGCAGACCATCTGCTCTTCAGGTGGGAGACATATTATGTCGGCCGGTTGATGTTACCAGTAGCGTAAAACCTGCCAAGTGGCTCTGACCTAGCTCGGTCAGGTCGCGTTCCGGGATCAGCACTGCACTAACCAGTGCCAGGGCAGGCCTTCAAGATGAGTATGGCCAGCACAGTAATTGCTTTGCATTATTGCGCTTGTCATCTTCATATCTGGACCTCACTACTGCGTTCCATCAGGTGGAGTGAGCTAATGAATCAGTAATTGCTTTGCATCCGTATGCATCGACACGTTGACACGAAGTGATAATAGAAATGCACAGAAAGCAGTAGTGTCGCGATGATACGTCATCGTCTGCTGCTGGGTGATGTCGGCTAGGAACTTGCACCTTTAGGTCAATCATATTTTAAGAAATTTAAGGAATGTAATAGCATCCTGTCTTTAAAACCAGTATGATTATCTGTGGAAGATATGCTTCGGCGTAATTATTGTTGATTGATTACTAACGAATTTATATTTCTGTCAAAGACGAATTATTAAGATATGCGTCTAATCCATCAACATGATAATATACGTTTGTAATTTAAACAAGTACTATGTTTTGGTATTTGATATTATGTTATCTTTTGTATTCTAAAAACAATATTTTCTAGTTTCACTTATGTTATATCTTTATTTCATCATCATCATCAACCGTGCGGTCTATCCCGGTTGTGAACCCACACTGGTGTGTGGGGTCCCAGGGTCCGCCTTTCTTATTTTCTTGGCCCACTTCGCGCGGTCTTGTGCATCATCAGTGGTAAGTTTGTTGGCACACATGTCACCCTTAGCGACGTCGAGCCACCGCTTCTTGGGTCGACCTTTTCTATCTTTAAAAATATCTTTATTTAATTAGACTTAATCATTATTTTAAATAGTCAAATACTTTACTAAATAATAGACATAAAAACTATAATAATATGACTATATAAATAAACAGTTTACAAAAATAATGCGACTCTACCGCCGCGTCGGAGGAGTTGATTCTTACTGAGGAGACCCAGCGAGAAACTCAGTAGTTACTCTTTTAAACTTGTTGTGGTTTTACAATGCGAGTTAGTAGAGTACAATTTGTTTGTTGAGAAAAAAAACTGCTTAAATTCTAACATTAATAGACGAATAAGAAAATAATTTAAGCTTCTACGTTGTAGAACCGCTAATACACATCTTTTGTAGATTATAGATTATGTTTAGTCACTTAATAACAAACATATTTAAAGAAATTTCAGTTGAGGGATTCTAATTTTAGGGGATGTGATATTATTCGTGAGTCAGGGCAAGTACAACGTCACGTTAAAACCCTAGACGACAGTGGCCCAGAATGAGTTATCACACTTTACATTCTGCATTGATATTTCCTCAAACAAAATATCACACCATGCATACCTACCTCAATCTGCTGCAGGGACTGTCGGTACCGCAGCCAGGCTGGTTCACCCCGTTGTTAGGGTAGAAGTCGGTATCCCCTAGAGGCTGCATGTACCCGGAGTTGCCGGCGTCTGTGTGGATCACTTCGGTATACTTGGCGGCGTTCACGTTTAGGGGGGGTAGGAGTTCCGTCAGGGAGGGGCCTTTAGCCGGGTCCAGTCCTGTGAAAGTTTATGAAAGTCAAGACAAAGCGCAGATATAGTAATACAAGGCAATCCTAGAATTAGTACTAAAGATCCACTGATACAAACACATCTGAAACAGCATACTAATCGAAATAGTATTGTGGGGTTGAAAGGGGCTGTTAAAAAATCTAGGATTTTTCAGGAAGAATTATGATGAAAGTGAATTGAGTTGTTAAAAATGGGACTCTTACCTATAAATCGCGTATCCAGTCTCAGTTTACAAATATTTTTGAGACATTTTTATAAACAGAAGACTTAAAGAGGAAGTAATAATTGAATTTCTTTCGCTCCCTAGTCATACTACTGAAAAAATGTATTAATAATAGTAATAATAAAAATAATAATATATCATTTATTTCAGGCTACAAAATTACATTTTCAGATGTTACAAAATATAATTGGCCCACATAATAAATAACTCAGAGACTAACATACATATATATTAAACAATAAAACTACTTATGAAATTTACACGTATTACTCGTAGGAACAGGCGACGTGTGACGCAAGCTGGTGCCCGGTAGCCGCCCTCGGAACCGCCGATACAGGACAACTTTCGGCCAGAACTCTTCTTTCATGAAGGTCGAAAGATGTTCAGTGGGAACCCTCACCACAAATGAGTTAAAATTTACATTATGGCGGGACTCCAACCGCTCGACCCTCAAAGTGAATTTAGACTTTATTCGCATGTACTCTACGATCTCCTCTGCCTTTGTTGAGTAATGGAGACGGGACACGTACAGTAGCGTCACGGGTATAGCTGGACGCAAGAGATGATTCGGTCCGGTCGGTGCAACACCACACAGATTTTGACGAACAGGCTTCTTCTTCTTCCTTCTTTCCACTTTTTGGAAGCCCTCGTCATCGCAAAGCTTTTTTGGCGTTGCAACAGGCACAGCAACCTGGATAAACTCCTGGTTACTTTTCTTCCCCTCTTGAGTCAGCCGCCGATATTGACCTGTTACCTCTAACTATTCTGGCGACATAAACTTCAAGAAATATTCTGTACGTCAAGTGAGAGTGTTGTCGAAGGACTCACCAGTTACGTATCCAATACGGCTTTCCAGTCTTCTGCCGATGATACCAGCAGATTGGGCTCCTACTCCAAGCCCCACGATGTGGTAGGTGGACAGGTCGCCGGACGAGGCGTGCTGCAGCCAGGATATGAAGACTGCTACGAAGTTACCTGGAGGGGAACAGAATTGGTATTCATCTTTCCTATTTGGATGCTGTTGAACTAAAGTGCTTGAGGTCAGCGTAGTTACACTCTATCTCGTGGCAGGGCCTTAGTCATCGCTGGCAGGAACTAAAGGGGTATTTCTCTGGGAAGTCAGGTGGACCATACACACCCACTGCCTGCCACTAAGTTTGGCTGCGGTACTGATGTTTAGGAGACGTTTACGAGAGCAGCACCTATGAGTGGACTGCAGTGCACCATTCTCATTTGGAAGTAGCCAATTGACCTACTGGTACTAGGTATACTACGGACTGGTCCATGTGCATAGCGGCTCAGCAGGCTTACACCGCTATAAGCGAAAGTGGATTCGTCCTCTGGGCGGATCGTAGTGGCAGGCCAGTTTAGGTCCGTGTAAAATGATGTATACGAGTACCATGAGTTTACAAAGAAGACAGTCGCTAGCGTCAGCGTTGATGATTTTGAATGGCATTTCGGTACAGCTCCTCAAGAAAATAGACATGGCAAACAAATTCCCGTAGTAAACTATCGTCGTATGCGAGATGAAAACTCGTGGTAGACGTACTGATTACAATAGTACTTACTGGATGCGATAGCGGCGAATGAGCTGATGGCCGCGTGGAAGCGAGCTCCGGCACTCCAGTCGACGACGATGACGTTGACGTCACCGGCGGCGAGAAAAGCTGCGGAATTGAGGCAGATTTAAATCAGTATACAATGATGAAAGAAACCAAGTACCTATACTGGAATGTATCAAGAGTAACATCCATTGGGTATATGGTTTACTGGTTGATTCTCGAGTTTTAAGACTTCTCGATAGCAATCCACAAACGTCAACCAAAACTGCCCCCCGATTCAGAACGAAGTTATCGACCGATTCGGTTATTTTCTTTTGTTTTTAATTATTTTTTTAAGTAGGGTAGATTTTATGTAATTTGGTTTATGAAAAAACTTAGGGCCTGTGCTTCCGCTTAGCGGATCATTTACTATAAATAAAACAAATGTACCGAATCGGTCGATCACTTCGTTTTAAATCGGGGGGCTGAGCAGTGCTTACATGTACAGAGGTCCCTTTCATTTCTATTGACATGTAACGGCAGCATCAATTTGGATTGTGCTTAACTTTTGATCAGCATTTGATGATACGGGGTTAAACTACAATCGAAGTTAAGCACCCCTTACATTTTGTAGCTGACCCTTTTGTTTCAAGACCGTAGGTAGGTATCAATTTGAACACTGATTGCCAAACTTGTTTTGGGCGTGTTGTTTTTTCTCTCGAAAATTAGAGGCCCTAGTCAAGAGCAATAATTTAAATCGTACTAGACTAAGTTTTTATTCGTTTAAAGCACTGTTGTTATTATTTTCTTTGTAGTTGTACAATAAAGTATATTTATCTTATCTTATCTAATTTCGTTTCGATACGTCAAATTTAAAAACGAACGCGAATAGCGTGTTGTTCTGGATTAGCCCCCAGAAGCACTTACGAATAGTATACCTACGTGGTAAACTGACCTGGGACTAAATGTGAGTTGAATTCCGAAATGGCATTTTGGTGCCTGTCATGGATGAGGAAGATGGTCCTCTTCGCGGCATTGAAGTTAGAGGACCGAAGGAGGTTCTCGTTGCGGATGACAAGGGGCTGGCTGACTGTGGGGTTCTGTCTGCGGAAGAATGGCTCTGATCGAAAGTGCTGGTTTTACCATGGTTTTGTTTCTACAAAACCATAGTAAAACCATGGTTTTTCAGGAAATAAATGGTTTGATTATTTATAAGCATTTTACAATGGTTATTTTCATTTCTATAGATAGAATACTAGAAAAAATATAATTTCGGACCTCGAATATTGGTATCGAGCGGTATTACAAATTGCGTCTTCCACAATCTAAGTGGCTGCTCTAACCACTGAGTTTGCTACACTATCGATAGCTCTTCACCGGTCGAACGGAAATTTATGATGATCATACTATTTAGAGAAGCGATAAGAAGATGCATTACGTGGTGAATAGATGGAATTGGTTGTCTCTAGCGGGGTTGTAAGGGATGTTCTCAGGGTTGATGACTGGCGGTGGAGGCCATGGGATGGACTCGGGATGCTCAGTCGGAGGCCAAGGCCAGGATTCAGGCCACAATGGGGGCCTCGGAGGCCAGTCCTCTGGAAGTTCTGGCAGCGGCCAGGGGATCGATTCTGGGTGCTCGGTCGGCGGCCATGGCCAGTGTTCTGGCCAGAAGGAAGGCCTCTCCCAGTCTTCGGGGAAAATTGGCGGCCATGGGATGTTTTCTGGGTGCTCAGTTGGGGGCCATGGCCATGATTCGGGCCAGAAGGCAGGCCTGTCCGGCCATTCTTCTGGGTGGGCTGGGGGCCAAGGGATCCATTCCGGGTGGGTTGGGGGCCACGGAGCCCAGTCTGGGTGTGTTGGGGGCCATGGGACCCATTCTGGGTGGGTTGGGGGCCATGGTAGCCAACTCTTAGTTTCAGCAACCTCGTTAGTGTCACTGGATTGAACTGTGAATAAAAAAACATAGTTAGACCTTAGACACATTATTTGATACGATTTATTTAATTTACCTTAATTTCAAGGCACCTTAGAAAACAGTCGAACAGTCAGTAAGTGTGTTTGAATGAAAACCCTTAAAATTAAACTCAATTGAAAAAATCCAATCAAATTCAATTTTCACTTACATTATTAGTACTACATCACTAACTAAGTATGCTATATCGTTTTTGTTAGTCTTTTGATAGTCATTCGGTATGTCGCGCCAAATTTACCTATAAAGGTATCTATGTCTGAGTACTAACCCTGATTATCCTTTTTTGACGTGACAACGTCTTAAATTAGGTTGCGGCTGGGAGTCACTTATGAAAAAGTGTAACGCTCGGTAACGTTACGATGAGTCACCGAACGAGAGAGAGGCCCGCCGAATGCCTTGCGTCTCTCTCCCACTCAACTATGATCGGTCTGCCGCAATTCTTATTTTCATTCAATTCCTTGTTCCTATTGTGCAATTTAATTATATTCATATCAATAAATATTCTACCGAGAAAAAGACGTTGTCACGTGAAATCTTCGCCCGTAAAACCGACTTTACAGGCAACCATTTTTTGTTGTTTTGGTTTATTTTACTATAACTTCACGGGAGCTTAGGAGTGAAGTTTCAATTGAAGAGAATTGAAATATAAATCCGTCAGTGTTATTTATAAGTTTTTTTTTAAATTTAATAAATAATTATGCGTCAGACTGAACACCACTTGTTTGGGTCTCGAAGTAAGGATATATATCCTTGGGTTACGAGCTACCAGACAAGGACTTAAGCCAGGTGCGTAACCCAGCACACTCAGACCCGAGCAAATTGAAGATCCTTCAAGAATAGACTCTACCGGTAATCTCATGCAAGCCAAGGCAATGAACCGTACCGTGCTACAGCACACGACGCTAATCGTGTTATTCACACTATTACACTAATTACTCACACTATACTAAGCTAATTTATTTATTTATTTAAAAGAAAACAACTTGTAGGCTTACAGATTACTCCAAAACGCCAGCCAGTCTCAGTACAATATACTTACATTTAAATTACAAAAACACCAAAACCGTAAAAACAAAACAAGCTTAAAGGATAATAATTAAGAAAACACAACAAAAGAACAATAATTAAAAGCATTCAGTCCGATAAACATTACGTGCAAAAATTTCATCAGGGAAGGTTCAGATGTCAAGGTTAAATTAAGTTTTTTGTCATAAAATAATAATTAAAAGAGATACAAATTTTACAATTACCTACCTAAGCATATCATCAACATATGAGTGCACTCTAACATACCAGATTACATCTAGGTCATACTCTAATGGTTAATTTCCTTACCAGCATCAGCCTGTGATGGCAGCCAGTCCGGCCTCTCAGGCCTCTGCGGAGGCCACGGGAGCTTCTCCGGCCACCATGAGGGCCTGTCAGGCCAGTCGATCCTTTCTTCCCCTGGTTGGGGCAGGGCTGCAACCAATTTGAAAAATAAAGTCTAAGCTAGGGATGCATTATCTGGAAATTGGCAGGGGAGGCCTTTGTTCTGCAGTGGGACGGGCTGATTTATATTTCAGATACTAAGGATCTTAAGTGGCAGCAGCCGTGAAGATTATAGATAGAGGACTTATTTTAATGCGCCAATTGGAAAGAATACGAACCTCCTTGTCAGCGATGGTAAATCAATAAATATACTTAAATCAATGTGCTAGACAAAATCACTCATTGCCATAGTCTCGAAATAAGGATAATCCTTATGTTGAGTGTTACCAGACAAGTATTTGAGCGAAGGGCGTCTCTCGGCACATCCAGATCAGAGCCAATTTAGAGGAGTTCGTTTTTTGAATTGCCCCGACGGGAATCGAATACCGGACAACTCGCAAGTCGAAGCGAGAAAAAAAAATCCAATCGGCTCTGAAATCCTTATGAACTCGAGGGAAAATTAATAATAATTCACAACACTTGAGAGTGCCTAACTAGGGAAAACATGATATGAGAGATAAAATCTCAAAAACAATCTATAAATAGTAACTACAATGGGACCTAAAATGAAATGGTTTATTTTATCACTAATAAAAAAAAACAAAGGAAACATAAAAGTTCACCATATGAAGTATTTAAAGCAGAATGTTCCTGAAAAACATTGAGCCTACTTACGTACGCGACCCTTCCCAAAATCACAGTCATTATCAAATGGTCCTTCGAGCCGGATTAGAAAAAAAAATGGATGACCTACCTGACGCCAACGCCAGCCCGAAGAGCAGGAGAGCCACCTGACGAATCATGTCGCGACTGCTAATGCTAAATTAATGCAAGACTCTTCATTTATACAGATTTTTCTGAGATAGTGATTTTAATTTTAGATTTTTTTCAGATAATACTTTAATGCTTATATCTCCTTTGGCAACAAGATTAACACTTGCAAGCAAGTGAAATCAGGTTATAATCCGCGATTCACAATTGTTTTTTTTATTATTGACTGGGCAGTTATTTAACCAATCGCACCTGGTGGTAAGTGATGATGTGGTGTTTGCTGAAACATGGCTGCCGAGTAAATGCCTATTCACTCTTTACTCAACTCGTCCCGTGTTTCTATTGTTCAGGTTTTTGCATTGTAAGTCATTGTTTGCCATTTTTTTCTTAGGGTTTTCTTACAACACCCGTGTGTTCGGCTGACACTCAAGGGGAGACCCAGGTTGTAGGTATTTTTCCGGAAAAGCAAACGCGGGCAGCGAGTTGCACTCCTTTGGTGGTCATATTATAAAGTTCTATCTACACACATCAAAAGTGTCTAGGGATCAACATATATTTTTGCAATAACTTTTCTCCGGATTGAAATTAATTAAAATTCATTCATCAAATAAAGTGTTTTCGTTTGTCTATAGTAACGACTAACCAAGTCACCTTTGCATTAATAAAGAAATTTGCCATTTTCCTATTATAGGGATTTTTGACATTTGAACCACTAACATTAAAGTTCGAAAAAAAGACTGAAATAACAGTTTTCTTTAAAATTTTATTGGGTAACTTAAACAATTAATAATCCGTGTTTCTACCGCGAACACTAACAACACAAGAACATCGGTTTGGCATACTCAAAATGAGTTCATCCAAATCACGCTGTGGAATGGCCGCCCATGTTCGTTGCAACAACAAAAAAAGGTCTTCTTGCGACTGGATACCCTCCATATTCGGCAGAGCTCTTCTCTGTAGCATATCCCATGCATGCTCAATCGGGTCCAAGTCTGGCGACTGAGCAGGCCGGGGCAGGACATTGATGTTAGCTGCGGCGAGAGTCTGTCTTACAACTCTTGCGGTGTGCGGTCGTGCATTATCATGCATTAACTGAAATAAGGGACCGATTTGCACTTGTAGAGGAACGATGACGTCTGATACAATCGTCTCAGCATAAATTTGAGCGTTGAGGTTGCCTCTGATCCAAATCAACTCAGTTCTTCCGCCGATCCAAATACCCGCCCATACCATGATGGTTCCACCACTATAAGGATGGACTTCCTGGCAGGATTTTAATCGCTGTTGGCGTCCAGGGGTTCTCCAGTGTCGTATACGTCTTGTATCCGGTCTCATACCAAAACAAGACTCATCAGAAAAGCACACGAAACGCCATTGTTCTTCTGCCCAATTTCTGTGTTCAAGAGCCCATTGATATCGAATCCTACGATTGTGCATTGCTATAGGTGGTACCCTTAGCGGTCTTCGGGAATGAAGGTTCACTTCATGCAAGCGGTTTCTGACTGTTTGGTCGCTAATTAAGTTCCCTGAAGAGTGATGAAGCCTCACGGCTAACATCATGGCGGTTATTGTTGGAGCTCTTCGAGTTGTGATTTGAATGTATCGGTCTTGTCTCCGTGTGGTGCAGCGATACCGTCCTCCATGGCGCTCAGCCACGGTACCAGTGCTTCGGTAACGGGTCCAAAGTCGACTGATAACACTCTGACTTGTATTCAGAGCTAAAGCCACAGTACGTTGCCGGGAACCAGCTTCTATCATTCCCACGGCTCTGAGCATTTCTTCCCTGCTTAAATGACGTCGCCGCTCCATAATAACGTTGGTTTTAATCAGTAGTAGGGAAACAGTAGCACTAATAATGTCTTCAATGCGTTGTATGTTTTTATAGGGAAAATATTGACAGCTGATTTTCATCTTTTACTCGAATTTGATTGACAGTTCCTGTTTCAAATTATGAAATGCACCAAAAAGGATCCATATAAATTTATAAAATCATAAATTTATTACAAAGCCACATCTCAATCTCAAGAAATCCGCATAAAAATGCTTGATCCCCTAGACACTTTTGATGTGTGTATTTTAATGTGAGTAAATTAAATCAGAAAGGCGACGGCCTGTATAGGCTGTTCAGCTTGGCAACTGCCAGATTGACTTTGCACATAAACAGGACGAAGCGAAACAAGGAGCATAGTTCTTTCCATAGCTCGCTGAACGACTCTCTAAGAGCTATCGTATAAGGCCCATAGTCAGAGACCACGTTTCAGCTCCGTTATTCACTTGTAACAAACACTGATCGTATGATTCTGTTTTACTGAGGTATTTTGGATAAGTAAATGTTCGGTTTCAGAGATGCTTCCTTCCAAAGACGCTTAAATTGTGGAATGAATTCCCTGCCGAGGTTTTGCCGATGAGTTATAGTATGGAGTTCTTCAAGAGGGATTTGAAAAGGTTTTTGCAGGGTCGACAACGTTCGAGTGATGCCCCTGGTGTTGCACGCGTCCATAGGCTGCGGTAACCGCTTAGCATCAGGTGGTCCGCATGCTTGATTGTCAAAGACAAGGTATAAAAAAAATGTAGCGCATTTTCCCAAAAGCTGCCTGTCCTAGGTTTCGATATTCAAATAGGTTAACTGGTAGAGAATACCTTTTGGCTTTAAATCCGCCATCTGTACATTTTTATTTTGTGCAATTAAGAATAAATAAATGTATCTCGTAAAATGTTCTCATGCCAAATTAAGGGAAAATAATATGTAGATCATGGCATCTTGATAACCATATTTGAACGCAACTAAACTACATAACACACATACATACATACCATCACGACTTTATCCCTAACGAGGTAGTCAGTGGCAAGTGACTGTGCCGTCATGGTGAACGGAACACTCAGAAGACCACTTTTCACCAATGGTATTAGAACCCATCGTGGTAGGTGGTGAGCCTTCCGCCGCTATTCAGGTTGATTTGGTTTGTTATCGATGTTTTCCGTCACCGGAGAGTTAGTCGAATATCTTTTAAACAATGAACACTAAGATTTTGGTTCTGGCCAGATTTGAACTCGGGACCACACGATCCACGATCTGAGTTAGTGTGCTGAACCACTAGGCCGCGACGCTCTCCCTAACTAAACTACTATGTTCTATTATTTTACAATTATGAATTTAAGTACTGTAATGGTCTCGAAGTAAAGTATATAAATATGCGCAAGACAACACACCTCTTGTAATGGTCTCGAAGTAGGGATTAATATCCCTGTGTTACGAGGTACCACACAAGGAAATCAGCCAGGGGCGTCTTCCAGCAAACCCAGACCAGAGTCAAATCAGAAAAGATTTCCTGAATCGACCCGACCGGGAATCCAACCCGGGACGCTACGGAAAACGAGGCGAGAAACCGTGCTTCAGCGCACTACGCCAATCGTGTCGTAAACTATGTTGTTTTTGAACATTCAATGACACGATTGCCATAGAGTTATTGTAATATGGTTGCTCGCTTAGACTTGCGTCACCACGCAACTCTTGGTGTCCCGGTTACGATTCTCGATCAGGGGCATCACCACCTCTTAGCGAGCGATTTCCTAATGTGATTTTGACCCGGTATCCGAATCGTTTGGTGGTGCCGTCTGGGTCGACGACAGTTTGGCAAAAAAACTCATATAACATGTGTATTAAGTTATAATAAGTTGCCGGAGGCTATAAAAGCCTTGCCTTCTAAACAATTTAAATGTGCCTTATTCAAGCTGTTGACTAAAAAATGTTATTATAGTGTTAATGAATTTATTGATAGTAAAATTTAAATTTAATAATTATGTAATTAATTGAAATAATTTAATCCTAATCTCTTTATTTAATTTATGTTCGATTTTAAGTGCCTGTCTCTCAACTATTGCATGCCAATTGTTGTTGGTTAAATTTGAGAAACCAATCTAATGTAATACCTACCTGTACCACATTTACTGCAATTAATAAATTATTATTATTATTAATAATAATTTTCAGCCAATCAGTGGTTACCTGTCAATAATGCATCCTCTAGGCCAGATATTTACTGACGAAATGGCTCACTACACTCAGTTTTGGAAATTAACTTGACTGATTAAGAGATGGTAATAGGCCCCCGGTCAGATAAATACAAACTTTTCTGATTTAGCTCTGGCCCCTGACTCCCGCACCAAATTTCGCCGGATCGGCATTGCATTACTGTCAATAAAACATTTTTTTGAACTCTTTGGAATAGGGTTCATAAGTTTCTTGCTTGACATTTCTGCAATGCTTGTCTAATGAAATTCTGTTCAAGAGTCACGCCCCTGGTCTTGGTGTGATGGGAGACTGTCCCTAATTTTACTCCTTATGGAATTTAACCTTATCTCGATACTATGACAGTTGATGTGTTCCCTGTTGCATATTTATTCATCAACTAGCTTCTGCCCGTGACTTCGTCCGCGTGGAATAGTCCGCATAGTTTAGTTAATTCCCGAGCAAAGCGAAGGAATTAAGATTGAGTCCTGAGTGCAGTGAGGGATTCAAGCGCCCAAGAAAAAAACAGTTTTATCCCGGTGGTGTATACTGTACTTTTCTCACTTTATGCGAGACAATAAAAAACCAGGCTTAGTAGATAGTGTTTATTACAGCATATTAAAGAATCTTCTAAAGCTAGTAGTACTACTAGCTACGGCTATAGCAACTTCTTTCAGCTGGCGTGGCCTACTCGATAGGCCACGCTTCACTGCACTCAGGACTCAATCTTAATTCCCTCGCTTTGCTCGGGAATTAACTTATAACACCCTCGCTGCGCTCGGGAGTTAAATTTGGAGTCCTTCGTTACGTTCAGGATTCAATGTAGCGCCCGTGACATAAAACAGTGCTTTATCCCCTTGGTGTATAATCTACTATTGAGTTTGAGTTTACATTCTGTTATTCCTTCATCCCAATAAAATGGCCGTCAAATGTTATAATGGCAGTACTTGTTTTTATTAAATATGTCGCAAACTACCCACAGATTGTGGTTAGTTTGTATAAATTGTTCGTGCCAAACAACTACATGCGTGCTCGTCGGCATGAATTGTTCGCATTGCCCTCAACGCTAACTTTGGCTTCTTAAACCCTGGAGCCTGGGTCTGTATGTGATGTTTGCGGATAGGCCTGTCAGATTGACGAATGCTTGTTTATATTGTTTTGTGTAAGGGAAGTATGAATTAATATGTAGTAGTTAAGTTGTACAGTGATTTTTTTTATACTGTTATGTTGTGCAATTTTTTGTGTTAATAAATAAATAAATTTATGATTTTGACATTTGGTCCATTTTATAATTTTCAGCACTCACTTCATTCAAATCTAGAAAGCAATCTACTAAAAGCCCGACCACCGGCGACGACAACCTATCATTAAGAGCAAATCCTAAAATGTGACAAGATTGACTACGTCAGTCACATTCGGGCGCACCAGCGAAGACTTTGAATCGCTAGCAGTCGCCGTTTGGAAGACATCAAATCATTCCTCCTACCCAGTCGGTCCCTCACTATTGAAGATCATGACTCCTGCGAAGGATTCCTGCAATATATGCTCTCCAACGGCTTCGATCTTCTGATGATGGAGCGCTGCGCTTATGGGGACCTTTAGCGTGTTGGCGGCTAAAACGTATTCTCTATCAGTCAACCTCGCAGCCAAACAGATAATTAAGGACAGTGCAAAAGATAAATACAAAATCAATTAAATATTTATAAAAACAGATAACGGTCAAAAAGATATAGACTATCGATAAAAACAAAAAAAATTACTAACATTTAAGTTAATTAAATAAAATTAATTTTGAAATTGATAGTTTGTTTATTGCCTACTGAATATGCCATATCGTTTGTGTAAGTGTTTTGCTAATCACCAAGTAATTTTGATTTGTAGGATCTAACTTAGAAGTAAGAAAGTAAAAAAAATGCAAAATGTTAACATACAAAACTCACTAGCGGCGTAGACGAAGTCTTAAACAGCTGATGCGCGTGCGCAAGGTCTCGTGGTTGAGTCAATAAAAATTATTACCTCAACAAAATATTCGTTTAGAAAGAGATATTGATATCTAGAGATAGGGATATTCGCTCTTTTTTCTGTAGTCCATTTAAAACTATGCTACGTCGGTCGCTACAACACCTTGCTACGGGCTCCTCCAGACGCTACGACACAGCTACGGTTTGTTTATCTAAAATAGTGCTCGAGAGAATTGAAAAATAGGTATTTGTAAAATCTGTTGTTGTCTTTTGCAAACCTCGAGCCCCCTGAGAGTGCCCCCCGCAGAGTGCGATAGAGACAACTGCCAATCGGACCGAAATTACCTATCAAAAGTACACAAAATCGAAGCTTCGTAGTCCCCTAATATTTACGAATAAAATTACGAAAACTTGACCGATTGAACTACATTTTTTGGTACAAAATTGAAAAAGGCTTTGGCCGTTTTTCTGTGTTTTTTTTATATTATCCAATTAAATTCGTTTCATGGATGTTGGAACACAGCGGAAAATCTGACCATTTTTTTAGATTTTCGAAGGGTTATATCTCTTTTGATAATTAGTTCATCAGAAAAAGGAAAACGTAGGGACATGCTAATAGTACCCATAGATTTTTTTGAAAAAAATGATTTCTCTACTAGCAATATCCAGGGGGGTAACAGGGGACTACGTTTGTAGGTAAAAACGGCGCTTCTGTATCCTCTTAAAGTTTTATATCAGTAGTCTTTATTTTATCAAGACTGAATATTGAAAATGCACCTGTTCGAAGCCGGGCGGGTCGCCGTGATTTAAGTATGAATGTAGAAATTTTAAATTCAGAGAGAACAAAATAATCAATTTACTATTTTAGAACGTTTTAGCTCCATAACCCTACAGCTTAACCTGCGTTGTTCGACGTTTCTACTATGAATTTAACATAACGCTTACAGTGCTAACAGCTGGTCTAGCCAAGTGTCAAACGTTGAACGAAAACGCTCAAAGATTTGTATGGAAAATAATCGTCGATCGACATGTCACGTGACTTAATCGTAACGAATCATAGATTGGTAGCTAAGTGTATAATTTTTTTCTAATAGATGAAACGAAACATTAGTCGTTCGCTAATTACAGCTAAGTGGCACTTTTTGACAAGCGACTACGCCCCATGAGCGTTTCAACGCTACGATAGTTGGCGAACGCCGGCCCCTTGACGCTAACGTAACAAAATAGCGATTTTTCAATCAGCTGGTGTTGTCTTTATTTGAAATTTAGTATTTTGTTATTTTTTGTATTACAATGCATGCTCTAAAAATATTGTGGGCTGCACACCTATTAACTTCACAAATACAAATACACTTTAGAGTGATTTAAAACACTGAAAATATTTCAATAACAACAACTTCAAACATACGTCACGTCCAAGAAGGCTAGAGACTAAGGAGAGATAACTCCCTGGAAAGGGTTGGACTAAATCCGTATCCCACAGTGACGCATGCGCATTACGCTTCTTTGCCGCGATCCTCGCGAAGTGTCAAAATTGGTCAACACAACCTCGAAAAACAACAACTGTCGCACGTGACACCGTTCAAAACAAAACCATGTGACCATGAAATGACAAATAGCTGCCGCTGCACATGCGCAATACAGCGTTTTGCCCGGCACAGAGTATACGACTTTCGGCCCTCGAAAGCTTACCCCCACTTCGGGAGTTATCTCTCCTTAGTTTCTAGCCTTCTTGGTCACGTCAAACTCTTCGACTTTGACATAGCGTCTGGCTGGCGTCGTGCGAAACCATAGACAAAATTCTTATTTTTAACGAAAGTTAGAAGAGAACTAGCGTCCGCCGCGTTCCGTTCATCTTGGCTACCAATCTATTAGCGTTTGCGACAAAGCGTTAGCGAAGGCGAAGTTCGATTCGTTTCCGAGCGTTTGCCACTTGGCTAGGGGTGCAGAGCAGAGGCACCGTAAGTGCAAGATGACGGAGTTGGTAACGTCATTTATGACGTCGCGCACTCTGTCAAAAGCGCGCTAAAAGTGCTTTCGGCCAAAATCGGGACACGTTTAGGCGCGTAAAAGTACTTTCGGCCCAAATCGGACCGCAGCCGAGATGTGTTTTAATAACCAATCAGATATCTTTATTTCCACATCTGTCTGTGAAAAGTGGAACTAACGAAATATAGTCATATCATTTATTGCTCCATGTAGATTTACAAGATCTTAAATATAGAACACCAGTACTAAAATATGAACTGCAAAAATGTCTGCAAAAATGTCGTTGGGCACCTTCTCTCTCAACAAATAAAGTTATCAATACTTAACATGTTATTATATAACTAGTATTAATAACATATTTTTATAAAGCATCTTATTATATAACATATTTTGTTGTATTAGGTACAAACATCGTGACAAATATGAAGTTTTAGGATTAAAATTACATTTTCAGTTCGAAGCATACTCTATATACATTTGGGCAGCAATAACTCCTTAAGGCTTCTACAGAAAACAGAGTCTTTCTCAATATCCTTCAAAAAAGAAGGCAGCCTATTATTGACTTTATTTGGTTATCAATCCACATCTCCTCTCCCCTCCGCTTTGGTGGAAACCGGGCCTTAGCGCCTAACGAACGCCATATAGGTACAATGCCGCATTCCGGGCATAAAGGCTCTGATAGATTTGAATATTCACTTGTTTCAGAACATCGAGCATCTGTGGTTTTAAATTTACTTAAACCACATTGCGAACATGACGCACAATGGTTTGTTATATAATTTGATTTTGAATAAACGAAAATTTTAACAAAAAAAAACCAACTTCTAAAAGAACCGTTCCAAAACAATAATTAAAAGTAAAAAAATAATTACGTATTCTTCTAAAAGTTATACGATAACAAATAACACGATAATATTGTCAGCAAAAGAAACACTACGAGTACAATATACCTCACAATTAAAATACGAGAATACTTTAAGAAATATTTTTTACATCCCATGTTTAGGTAGATATGTGTATAGTTACAAACCTACCTTGGCTAACACCGACTACAACAATTTAAATAATTGTAGTTACTCACTTAATATATTTTTTTACTTTTTTGCAAAATAATTTGTTGTGAAACAGTTTTTTTGAAGTTAGTTTTTTATTTTTTTGGTTATTGGTTGATTTTTAGTGAATCGGTTCTTGTTTATTTTATACACCGACGAAGTATCGTCAATTTGCTCCTAAGAATTAAAGGTTTCCGTTATTTTGTCATGAACCTCATAATCAGAACCTAACCAAACTCTCATCAAACTATCCTTGAAGTACGAGTCAGTTCAGCCATCGCAATCATATTAAGTTAATTATTCGTCCATTTGTCGCGCATATTTTATCCAAATTTAAAACTTTTATGGTTGTCTCATAGAAGCCACTGTCAGAACTAGACCAAAATTAAAATGGGACCACATGGAATCACCAGCTTTAAAATAAAAAAAGAATCATCAAAATCGGTTCACTCAGTCTAAACATCTGAGGTAACATACATAAAAACAACATACATTCGAATTGAGAACCTCCTCCTTTTTTTAAGTCGATTAAAAAAAGCAAAAACGTTACATTACATGAATTTTTTTATAGAAAACTGAGCATTTGCCTGTATTGAACTACTATTCGTAATTCTCTAGTCTACACCCATCTTAACGGACTAATCTGGGCAACATCTGCGCCTGCGCAATGTTAATTAACGCATTTAGGTCAGTTTTGTTACCATTTTGAGCGCGATCGAACATTTCAAGAGCCTAATTTACACACTTTGGAAAAAAGAAATTACTGCTACCTTTCATTTTGACACAAAATGAATGAATGAAACACATTTGTAAATAAAATATTTTTCATTTATAAAATAATCAATCACGCCACGATTTACGAAAAAGCCTTATCGTGTCAACTTCAAGTAGCCATATCTGTGATTAAACCTTACTATAGTGGCAGAAAGAAAATGCCAATACGTCAGACATATTTATTTATTTATTTTATTCTTCATTGCACTAGTATTGTTGAACCAAAATATGTATAAATCATCACAATACCTGTAAAAAAAGTTTAAGTTATGAATATCCATTTTTTTTGCCCTAGTTTACGAAAGATTTTTGGTTTTAATAAAGCATATTTACTGTTAAAAAATATTATCAGGATAACTATGAGCTATTTAATCTATTAAATCGAAGTACAACGTTTTATTAACAATGCAATCAGTCAATTAGACCTAAAAGCGTAATGAGAATACCCCAAACTCTGCAATAAATCACGATGCACACGCGCGCAATGGCCGCGCGTCATTTTGGTGAAGGCCTCTCCTGTGCAGCAGAAGTAAGGGATAGTTAAACGTGCCAAAATTGATGATATTACAAAAGCTATGAAGCTTAAAAAACGACTAAGAATATAAATGAGATATTTCATTCATTATAATGGATATCTGCTGCTTTTAATAAATATTTTGCGTAGTTTTCATCCATCAAAACAAATTGGGTATGGGAACAAAAATCAAACATGTCCTAAATCGAAAACCATTTCGAGGTATTTGTATTTAACATTTTTAAAAGCAATGGATCTAGAATATTTTCAATTAAATACGTCCGCAAAGAGCACATTAGGGTCTTAATGGACTCTTGACGGTAATCAAATTGACATCTCACAATTGAAACCTATTGGGTCGTATAAACGTCCTTTTACGTGATTGGTTGATAATCTATCCATCAACCAATCAAATGACGCGATCTGTATCATACGTGAGACTTTTAGCTAGGTGATTCTATTGCATGGTATTAATGGGGTTTCCAGATAGCAGGTTAATAATTCCCCCAGGTGAAGTATATTTTTCCACAAAGTTATTTTTAATAATACGTACATTAATTCACGCCCATTGCCCATACGGGTAGGTAGGACTTAAAATAGCCATTCGCTATAATCCCAACCCTTTCAGGTAGGGCTTGGTTTCAGAACTTGGCAAAATGAATTGTATCTGAAGTCTACTTCTTACATTCTCGTGAGATTGTACATGATGAACGGCGAGCTCTGTTTCAGTCGTAAGTGCAGTAAATCAGTAATATAATAATTTATTTACCACGAATCCAAAAAAAAACACATGTGGGAACACATGTGGGAACACTAAGTGAATTTGTGAAGTCATAAGTTCGCAATTTTTAAAAAATAATAAAAAATTAACTACCGGCTAGATCAGCGAAATATTCAAATCAGTTACTTAAAATAGTAAAAGGTATTAAAAAAAAACAAAAAATTGTTTACATACCCAATTGGAAGTTTGTTCAATCATCATACTACCATGCGTTTACGCCGATGACAGTCTCTTACGTCTGTTGTCAAGTTTTTGTAATGAATATTAATGTAACCAAATTCTCATACAGATGTTTACATTTTTTTCCGCAGTGCCTACGGAATATTTTTGATTTAATATTGATAGATTATCACAGAGATACAGAAAACAACAGTATTTACCGAAAACCTAAACTTGAATTGATTAATTGCTGATTAATTGCAGTAATTATCAGCGGATTTATTTTATCGATTAATGCTTTTCTGTTATAGCTCACTAAGGTCACTGTATTTTATATAGAAGCCCAATTTTAGGGCTGAATTTTCTAGAATAACGTTTTAACGTGACTCAACCGTTTTATTCGAAATCTTAGTAGCGAATTTTTTTAAATATTAAAAAAAAGTTCTCAATTGATGTTGATTTTTTGCTATTCCAATCATTATTATTTTAATCTTTCAAATACATCAAACCTGCGTGTGGAATCGCACAGTAGAGAGAACGAAAACTATAGATAGTTACTTACTGCGTTTTATTACACTACAAATAACGTTTTAAACAGCTGAGGTTGGGAAATAATATTGTCAATAATGAACGTTTAACATAAAATAATTGTATAAAGACGTCCTATCTCACGAAGGCCTCCTTAAAATGCTTGTGACGTGTACATACACACTGTTTAGTGTCAATTCTTCCCGCTGAGAGCACGTACACTTACACTAGCGTATGTCAGTCCATGTCTCTACCACAAAATAAAGAGTTTACAGAAGGACCGCTCGCGCCTTTTTCCTGAACTTGCGTGACCTCCCAGGGTCACTACTTTCACTCTGAATTTTTAAAATGAAGATTGATTATCTCGTACCTACTTGACAAAACCGGCCAAAAACAAAATTCATTATGTGAAAAATTGCACCAAGAGCGACAAAAACAAAAACACTCGCGACACTGCGACTGGCCGCGACACTGATGCTCACCGGTATCGCCTGTAAACTCACTGTGTCTGTGTGCGTGATCAAAATGGTGGGTTCGCTAAGCGGTCTATCTGTCAGAGGCGTAATTTGTGCTAGGGTATCACTTGCGTGATGTCGACCCTGCAAAAACCGTATCAAACCCCTCTTGAAGAACTCCATACCATAGTTCATTGGGAAAAATTCAGCACTTCACTGTAGATAGGTTTTTTTTTGTCGTGTTAGACTTTTAGGCAAACGTTTCGTTTTATGTTCACCAGCTCCACTTTTTGGGTTTTTAAAGAGTAACGTTCTCCTCCTCATCTCCTCATTTCCTCTCTCTGTAACCTGTATCTATCTAGTGCGTGGATAAGCCAAACCAAATGTTTTTGTTCTCCTTATTACTATTTCTTTGTGTACTCGTATGTTGATATTTAATAATAAATATAAATAAATATGCGCCAGACAACACACCTCTTGTCATGGTCTCGAAGTAGGGATAAATATCCCTGTGTTACGAGGTACCAGACAAGGAATTAAGCCAGGGGCGTCTCCCAGCACACCCAGACGCAGGCCAATTTAGAAAAGATCATTTCCTGAATTGACCTGACCGGGGATCGAACCCGGGACACTACGGAATTAAAGGCGAGAAACCGTGCTCCAGCGCACTACGCCAATCGTGTCGTCAAATCATATTTATCTCTAACACGTATGTTACATGTTTAAATTATATTATTATTATCCATTATAAATTCACGACCTGTGTATGGAAGTACTCATACAATATGTTTTAATTTATCTCATGATCTCTCATTACCTTACCCACTTCTCTTATTTTGTTAGTAAATTCCTCACACGTGGGTTGCCTGGAAGAGATCGCTTCCTAGCGATAAGGCCGCCTAAATTGTACTAGACTAAGTTTTTATTCGTTTTTAGGCACTGTTGTAATTATTTTCATTGCAGTTGTACAATAAAGTATATTTATCTTTTATCTCAAAGTTTCAAGATTAGGTCTTTTATTATACCTTCGGAGTAGATCATTTTTCATCGTAGCAAATGGCTTCCAATCGCAAACGTATAGTGTAAGCTCCGGTGGCCCTCAAGGTTTCCACCTGGGACCTGTCCTTTTTAATATCTTTGTGAATGACATTCAAAAATATATTTAGAACTCTAAACCTTTCTTTTATGCAGACGATCTTAAGATCCTCAAGGTAGTGGTTACGCCTACAGATGCAGTTTTACTCCAAAGTAATCTTGATCGTCTCGCAGAGTGGTGTAAGCTTAAAAACATGCGTTTGAACCCTGGAAAATGCTTCTTCATCAATTTTACTAGTTTATTTTAGTTTTATTTTACACATCTTTATGCAATCACAGCTCTCCCCTAACTGAAGTGGAATCAATACCAGATCTAGATATTCTACTTGATTAAAAGCTAACTTTTGTGCCTCATGTCGAGAAAATAATCAGGAAAGCTTCCGAAACCTTGGAATTCGTACTTCGTAACGTCAAGACCATGGAGCTTTAAAACTGAAATTATGTTGTATAATTGCTTAGTACGAAGTTCGGTAGAGTACGGTTCTAATTTCTATGTATGTCGGCCACACTATGCAGGTCATACGCTCAGACTAAAGAGAATCCAAAAAATACTTTTGATGCATTTGAATTTTGCTGAAGGCGAAGCTAAAACAATAAGATCGTACCTCATCAGATTAAATAGGTTTGATATGATCAGTCTGGATAAATGTAGAGAAGCACTAGACCTAACTTCTATTCAAAATCCTGGGTAACAACATTGACTGCCCACAACTTCTCAGGAAATTTAGTTTTGTTCCTTTTCGGTATCCGCGTTGTGAAATTTGTTATGTACTTTGTCCGCCACATCGAAGGACGCAATTTGGCGCTCAATTACCAGTTCCACGTCTTTGCAAACTATATAACGAATTCAGTGAACAATTGAAGGTTCACTTTGACTCCGTCCACCGTTTCAAATATACCATACTTTTTTTTGCGTCAGGAAATGCACTTAGGCATTCCCAAGGCTCTGGGTTCGGGACTCCTGGGATATGTGGGGCTTGGAACTCCTGAGAAAACAGAGGACCCTAACCGCTAAAACCTGACGGTGAACATCTTCAGAGCAGAATGGAAGGGACCCGGGATCCCCAACAAGGGAGAGACTCCTCGCAGGACCTTTCGGCGCGCAAGGCCGCCTGGCAGCCAGCCTCGGGAGGAGCAAGCTCAACTCTAGTGTACGATAACACAGACCACTGTATCCGAAGACACGTGTCAACGTCTTCCTCACAAACGCATACCGTAACATCAACAAGTCGAAAGATAGAAAACAAGAATAAAATTGAATTTCGGACCTTGAAGAAATCAGGGTAGGAATCTGCTTTTTTCAAGGTCCGTAATTCGATTTTTTCTAGTTTCTTAGATTCGATATAAAAAACAAGCACTGTAAAATGCTAAAATGAAACGACAAAGTCGTAATCCAAAGTCGTTTTGGCCACTGCACTGCAGGTGTTACTCGTATACCTGTCAAGTTAGCAACAAAAAACGATTACATGTAGTTACTAGGCTGTATTAGGCACAAAGATAGCTTTATCATTTCCTACGTTAATGCAATCGCAAGTGCATGTCAATATAATTATCGCATCGAACGATGTTTTTGATGACGGAGTGGATTTAATCTAAAAACCTAATTTGACTATGAGATTGTTTCCTAGCTGAGGAGACTCGTTATTTGTGAAAATACTTAACGTTGAAAGTTTCAGGGTGTGGTGTAACAATGTTTATTTATTTATTTATTATAATCATTTACACGGGAAATAAAAACGGCCATTAAGAATTAATAAAATGATAGAAATAAAAGAAGAAACAAAAATGTCTTAAATTTAATTATTTTATATTCTTTTTTTTTATAATAGTTCGCGTCAAACATCTTGTACCCTCTGAAGTTGTTTCGCACATGCGCAATCTCATTTTTCACAGGAAAAAAATAGGAATGTGGGGCTCGTCTCGTGTTCAGATTGATTAACTTACTATTAACTTACTTTGTATGTATTTTCATAATGTTAAACACAATGAAATAAAATAGGTCACCATAGAAAGGGAACTTATTTGGAATACAAACTTTTTTTTTATTCAAAATGGGTTTGCGTTTTGCCTGTCTCGCTTGGTGGCAAGCGATGACGAGAGAGATGCAGGGAGAACGTTCGACTCCGTTGGACGCGGATTGCTGGAAAGTCAACCACATGGGCCCCCCCCCAAACCCAAGTCAAGCCCTCCCGGCGCCTAGTGGTCCAGTGGAAGAAAGCACACTCTCAGAAATACACCTAATAAAATACCGATAGACAGGGGACTTACGGACAGTACTCCAACCACGACCGAGCTTGTGATTGATACAAGTGAAGCAGCTGTTCCGGTGTGAAGTATCGCCGAACCTTAAAGATGATGCCAAGTTTCTTGGCAGCGGTTTTTGCTTTGGACTCAATAGAACTACCGAAGTTGAGGTTAGACGGGAGATACATACCCAGGAGCACGAGGTGGTTGGTTAGCGGTATCGGTGCATTCAGGAAAGTAGGATGACTCCTACTTTCGTGAATCTGACGATTTAATGGACTCCGTTTTGCGGAGAACAGACAAGCCTGGGTTTTGTTGGCGTTGAATTTAACAAGGTTAACTTCACCCTAGTCGGACACTGCTTTTAACGTTGAGCTAATTCACTCAACCATGGTCTCTTTAAGGGACTCAGTCTCAGCGACACTGGCGCGGGCACTGAATATATATCGCTCTTTAACGGTGCTGTCGTCTACGTATCCAAAAATACCTGGGCATAACAGATCATTGATGTGCAGCAGGAAAAGTGTCGCAGAGAGAACAGACCCCTGAGGAATTATTAATTATTGGCATTTATAGCCAATAGGTCGGAAGAGCAGTAATCCTTATTACACGGACCGCTTTGCAGTGTTCATTACAGCTTCGCAATGTTCAATGTCGAAGCGCGCCGCACGTAAGCGATTAATAGTCACGCATGTGTGGATCGGATTAGTGCTACATTTTTGACGGGGCGGTTGTATGAAGTCCTTCTATACGTTATTATTCTAAGCCCGTATCTCCAGATGTTCATTTTCTTTATCATTACCTAGAATGTTTGTTGAACGAAGACAGGTGCGTGTGATAAGGTGGTCTAGGGATGATTAGCCAGTTATTTTGTTTGTCTAACTCATTCACGGAATCACTGATATAGGTTTCTCGTATCTTTAATAATACGAAAATAGTCAATGAAGTAAAATAACTAATTGTGGTTTACCAGGATTTTTTTGTAAATATATAAATAAATATGCGCCAGACAACACACCTCTTATCATGGTCTCGAGGTAGGGATAAGTATCCCTGTGTTACGAGGTACCGGACAAGGAATTAAGCCAAGGGCGTCACCCAGACCTGACCTGACCGGGGATCGAACCCGGGACACTACGGAATTCAAGGCGAGAAACCGTGCTACAGACAGCGCACCAAGCCAATCGTGTCGTCATTGTTATTTTATGTTATAAAAACACTATTTTGTATGTCAGTGAAATTCTGGCAAGAGCAATCCTGGAATCCATTACATCGTCACATATTAAGAAACATCACATTCCAGGCATGAACAGCATGAATCCATAGCACGCTATATTACAGGCATTCATAGCACGCATCTACAGAACGCATCCGTTCATATAAAAAAACATAGTATAATTAGTAGAGCCCGTTTACCCCAGTGCTTTGCTACGAGTATGTAGACCAATGAAAATGATTGGTGGATATCAAACGCATTAACAGCAACGTGACATAGCTAGCACATCTCTGGTGAAAAAGCAGCCAGGCTTAGAACAGACGGAGCAGTTTTCTGCCGCGCCCGCCGCGGTTGCGGGCCCGCTGCTGCTATAGAATGTAGAAATTTATGAAAACATTGCAAGCAGATTTCACGACGCATTCCATTCCCGCGGCGCTCGCGGCAGTTTGAGGCGAGCTCAGCGGTCTGCGGCACCGCACAAAACTCCAGTCTCGTGTGTTTGGGTAAAAAACGGCCGAACCGCCGCCGCGGCGGTCGCGGCATAAAACCGCGCCGTCAGGTCTTAGCCTTAGCCCCTAAATCATGTCAAACACGGATTCGTTTAGTCACCTGCTCACGTAATAATGATGTGGATAGATCATGATAAATTTGCACTTTTTGCATTGTTACTGCCTTATCAGAAATATTATATGGATAATGATTACTTATATAAGCTACTTGCTACTGTTTTGCATTTTATCAGATTACATTAGCATGCATGAACTGACACTTCTGGAAGTGTTGTGTTCCAAATCTTTATGAACACCGATGCCCCCCTAATTTATTCAGTTTTTTTGTGTAGCCAAATCGATTGAAGGCAAAGTCATAGCCATGGCCTAAAAATCGACCCAAGTATAGACTCAACGGCTTAGAAAAGGTATCTTCAACCCCCAAGTCACCAATCAGGACTTCAAACCTCGCTAGATCATCGGTCCCCGACTTTTAGTTTATGAAAAGCATCAATACATTAATTAATTACTTATAAATTCACGTAGAAATTATTAATTTATATTATAGTTTATAAAATAAATCGGTTTAATATTCGTGTATGTTAATTTTTTCCCGATTTCCAAACCAACGAAAAAAAACTAAAGCGCTGCATTTTTCTTGAGGGGAGAATATATAAGTAATGAAGGGGAGGGAAAATAGGGAAAAATAATAATGCCAGATAAAACTGTATTCGCTTTTGGTTGCCCCGTGTTACTGTGTAAAATAGTTTTTACAATTTCCTAGGCCAAACACTTCGATTAACAATGATCGACGTCCAAACCTGAAAGTATAGGTGCAAAATAAATACATGGATACTCACCCAGTTGGTCTAGGTAAGTTAAATACTTACTCGTAGTTATAGTTGTTCGTTATCATCATTTCATACAAAATACTTAAGCCAAGGCTTTCTTTGGCAACCTTTTTAGTTTCAAGACTGTTTAATTGTACTAGTATTTGTATTGCCACGTAACAGACATGTTTTAATTGCTCCGAAAAAATATTATTTCTCTTTTTTCCAGTATCTTAAAAAACAAAGTTGAGGCGCCGGAGTATAACAGTAACTTATGTTCCACTTAATTTAATGGAACGGTTGCTGTTAAGAAACTCTGATATATAAGTACTTACCATTTGCTTTTATGCAAGTGCAAGAAGCCTTTACCAAAATGACGCGCGGCCACAGCGCGTGTGTGCATCGTGATTTATTGCATATTTTGGGATATTCTCATTACGTTTTTAGGTCTAATTAACTGATTGGACTGTAAATTCATTTTGAATAGTAAAGTAAAGTAAAGTAAAAAATCATTTATTCATTTAAGCTTGTACAAAGCACTTATGACATGTCAAAAAAAGTATATAGAAATAATAATAATAAACGTAAATAAAATAGTACAATATTAACTAGTACACATCGTGAATATACATAATGTGAATCTACCACCGGTTCGGACGTTGCTTCTTATCGAGAAGACTCCGGCAAGAAACTCGATAGTTACTCTTTTCAACTTTGTTTGTTTTACAAAAAATAAATTCAGAGTACAGTCAATGCGAGTAGAAAAAAGAACACAATATTGAGCAGAGGAGCAGATTATTCCTACTATGACCACTAATGAATTAATAAAGAACAATTATGAATTAATAAAGAGCACTGATACTGGCATTATTTTTTAACAGTAAATAATTATGGTTTATTCAAAACAAAAATCTGTTTAGGAAAATTGAGAATTTTTTGATGAAGTATCTAAATGCTATTCTGGTTCAAAAAGAAAAAAGATTTTATTCACAAAATGTGGTTCATTATGTCAATACAAATGTTGGACTATGTTTTGCATGTATTAAACAGAATTTTTTTTCCAAGTCGTAAAGTAGGCGCTTGAAATGTTGATTCACGCTCAAAATGATAGCCGGCTCCTAGCTTTTAATTACTCCACTTTTTCACCCATATCTTAGGTATCCCGTATCTCTACTATTAGTTCTGTCACGTGAACTATGCTGGTTGACTTCTAGTTGTATTTTTGGTTTCATTTCTAATCAATAGGGAAGTAGACATTATTATAATGTGCAAATTCGTAGCCGACTTCACACAGACTGACTACGGGTGGTATTTCATAGAAATATATAGAAACCAGTAGTAGTCGCGGCTTTACACCCCCCTACGACCGACTTGGTGTAATGGTTAAGAAGTTGGCTACTACACCAGAGGTCGCGGGTTCGATCCCCGCACAGTACAAACATTTGTGTGCATGAACATGTCTGTTTGTACTGGTCTGGGTGACTCCTATGTATAATAAGTATGTATTTACAAAAGAAAATGTATTTAAGTATGTTTATCCGTTGTCTAGTATCCCATAACACAAGCTTTAATTAGCTTACTTTGGGGCTAGATGGCGCTGTGTGAAATAATGTCCAGGGATATTTATTTATTTATTTATTATTACCCGTTAGCTCCACCCCTATCCATCAGTACTTTCATAAATGAAACTTAGTTGCTCGTCAGGATTCTAGCCATTTTCCAGATGGATTTATGCAGAATTACACAATTCAACACTGTTTTAAACAAAAGTGCTACACTGTGAAACAAAAACAATGCGTGTTCATAAATACAGTGAGTATATTGCTTCAGCCACCATTCCCTACATTTGTGCCAAAATTCGCCTTTACACGAATGATTACCCCTATTTTTCCATAGTTGACTGTCGCTGCTGCAGGGTTCCATCGGAACCAGCTGAAATTTGAAAGAGGTCTATGCGAAAAAACGTTTGGGACCCTCCGATGCCTATACAAACGAACCTAGCCCCGGGAATGTGTGACAGCATTTCCTGCCGAAAATAATAAAGTAAACAAACTTTAAAATGTATTATTCGTTTTTTGCTTATCGAGCAATCGAGGATAAAATCAAAATGAGCCAATAAACAAATGTGATAACCATTTGTTTTGACTTTTGACGTCAACATCACCTGATTTTAATAACGACGTCAGCAGCTTATTTCACTAGCGGCTTGTTTAACAATTTGGACAACATCAACGGATTCTAAGGCCCATCGCTCACACGATTGGAACATTTTAATTGGAAATCGAGATAATTTAATAAAATATAATGTAACTCTTCATTTAATGTGATTCTTAATTTGATGTTATTCTTATTTTGTCCATATTTAATTGGTATTTATTGATATTGTTTAACAGTGAATGGGGTATAGGTTATCTTCAGAAATGAATTGTAGTGCGCTCTTAAAGATACCAGAGTCGCGGCACGGGTGAGGCAAAGGCCGTATCGTACTGCGACACCATGGTGTCTCGTGGGCAATGCGCCTAAGAATTATAAACAATAAACACTCAAATCCGTTCCATCCGTTTTACCCTTATTTTTATGTTGGTATGTACAGCCTAAACTACCCTAACTGGTATCTAACTAAGAAAACGTATTTTCATTACTCATACTCTGAAAGTAGGTCTGAAGTTGCCTGAGGAGCGGGATGAAAGTAATACTTTTCATCCCTAGGGAGAATCACTTTCAACTGACAGCTGTCAAAATATTAAAAAAAACTAGTTCTTTTTCACATATCTATTGAACCATGTTCCAACTTTCTATACAGCCACGATGTAAAATTGAAATAACTTAAAGTTAGGTATTGATTAGAGTTTTTTTTTTTTAAATTACTTCATTATAATTTAGTTTCAACAATTTCTTTAAAATAATTGAGATTTGGTCAAAATATTTACCATTAGTCCAATGATGAAAATAAAAAATAGTGGCTGAATAGCTGGCCGGCCACAGAAAAAAAACAAACAAAATAGGCGGGAAAGCGGCAATTCGATCTTCATTTATTTTTTCGATTTGATGACTTTTGTTTATACGTATAGCAGAGATTTGTACCTATAAAATGAGTTCATCTGATTCTGATATGAATTTAACGCCTGATTTTATAAGAGAAGAGGCTAAAGCGGTAGTGGAAAATAAAATTTACTCATTTTTTCTTTAGCTAATTCATGTTTTTATTTTTACTTTCCTTGTACTCGTATTTGTAATGAAAAGCACAGTGTTTACCTCGGGTTAAAGACTTATTTAGTGCCTCGAACTATTGGCGCCCTCACTTCGTTCCGGGCGGTTCTCTGGACTAATTGAGTTACTTTAACAATGTACTATTACGTATGTATGTAGGTAGTTACAAACCTACATTGGCTGCCACCGACTCCAAAAATACCAATAATTGTACCTACATTATATTATCGTATAAGTTTTAGAAGAATACGCAATTATATCTTTTTAGTGCTTTGTTTTGGAATAGTTTTTTTTGAAATTGGTTTTTTTTTGTTAAAATTTTTGTTTATTTCTTGATTTTCAGTGAATAATTCTTATGACGACACGGTAGCGCAGTGCGCTGAGGCACGGTTATACGCCTTGATTTGCGTGGTGTCCCGGGTTCGATTCTCGGTCGGGTCAATTCAGGAAATGATCTTTTCTGAATTGACTCGGGTCTGGGTGTGCTGGGAGACGACCCTGGCTTAATTCCCTGTCTGGTACCTCGTAACACAAGGATATTTATCCTTACTTCAGGACCATGAAAGTGGTGTGTTGTCTAGCGCATATTTATTTATTTAGTTCTTATTTATTTTATACATCGAAAAAGTATCGTCCAATTGCTCCTAAGAATTGAAGAGTTCCGATACTTTGTCATGGGTCCCATAATCAGAGCCTAACCAAACTCTCGTCAAACTACCCTTGAAGTAGTCAAACTATCCTTTCCAATAAAAAAAAGAAGCATCGAAATCGGTTGGCGTGAAATTGAGTTATTCGTCCATTTGTCGCGCATTTTGTCTATCTAGATTTAAGACTTTTATGGTTTTCTCATGAATGACCAGCTTTTAAATAAAAAAAGAATGATCAAAATCGGTTCACCCAGTCAAAATTTCTGAGGTAATAAACATAAAAAAAATATACAGTCGAGTTAAGAACCTCCTCCTTTTTTTGAAGTCATTTAAAAAGAAAATAATGTAAATGTTGTAGAATTTACGCGATAATCCGGCTCTTCCTACGACAAATATATAATTTATTTTATGTCCTTTCAGGCTTTGGAGTGTAAAAAAATGTAAACCATTGGATAATCCACACTATTTAAGGTTTTACAGAACGCATAAGAATGAAACTGAAACTGTGAAGTGACGACGTCATCACTTTGTAAGGAGTGTTTTGGGCTTATCCAAAACATGATATCCCGTTCGTGCTTTTGAAATCTCCTTTTTTATTAATGATTCTATTGTTGAGCGGTCTCCTAATTTGTTTATTTTCTATAATGGTTCACTATTTAAAACTTAACCGGATATTGAATACTATTAAAACAGATTACATATCGGATAAAGATTTAAGTAGCAGGTGTTTCGTCTTCCCAATGTACTTACTAACCGGATACTTGCTATGTAATAATGTCGGCTCAATCATTCTTAAATGACAAAGTGATTTCACTATTCTGAATAAACAAACTAAATCAAGAGTGGAGAAGGAGGAGAGAAGAAGGAGAGCGTCGTGGCCTAGGGGTTAATTTAATTAATTATTTTTATTCAGGGAACTGGACCAATTGCAATCTTAATAAAAAATATTTCGTAGGTACTCTGGACTTCAAAATAAAAAGCAACAATTGTTTCATGTTAAAATAATTTAATAATAAGGCATAACAGTTGTTTTGCACAGTAACGGATATTTATTATGACTTTTATAAACCTTTTATATAAACAATATACCTACCTATGTCATCAAATTTCAGTCTATAGACTAGTTTCAACTGTAAATCTCACTTTGCACTTTGTTAATCATCATTACAAGTAAAGAAAGGTATACTTAATATAAAAACATTTTACCACTTTCTACATAACTGTAAAGTGATTAGATAGTTCAGGGGCGTTCACGTCAACCTTTAAATAGGGGTTACCTGATGCTGCTCTCTTAAGACCCATTTTGCAATGGTTTTGTAAAGGCTGATGTGAACGCATCTATACAAACTTGGTCCTTTATTTTTAGAGATACAACAGTAGATAAATTGTCCAATAGTAATCAGAGCTTCGAGTCTGACACCGACTCCAACAATAACATTAACTGTACCTACATTATATTATCGTATAAGTTTTAGAAGAATACGCAATTATTTCTTTACTTTTTAGTGCTTTGTTTTGGAATAGTTTTTTTGAAGTTTGTTTTTTTTTTGTTAATTTTTTTAAGTACGGCCACTCAAGATGACCTCACTTCATCTAATAGAAAGCGGTCGTAAGGTTCAGATCTGGGACTGATTTTATCAGGCCCCCCAGTCATAAAATTGGAATACATTGGTAGCAACAGCAAATTAGAGAATGTTTATCAGTCTCTGCCACCCATAGTACAAGCTCTGGTTGGTTTGGGGTCAGGTGGTCTTTGTTTAAGGTTTCTACAAACTAAAATGAGGACAATTTTTATACTCTCTTTTTACATTTAAAGTGTTAGATCTGATGTTTAAATGCTGCCACACTCTCGTGGCTACTAGCGACCAACAGTAGTTGAGATTGAGCCACTAGCTGGAGCTACACATACTGATACCACCCTCTACTTTCTACCACCGGAAAACTAGACGCCGGGAGGGCTTCCACCCCTTTCCAGCAATTGCACTTAACGGTTTGCTGCGTCTTTTCTGAACCGCACCGCTAGGGAGTGGAACGCTCTCCCTGCGTCTGTGTTTCCAGATACTTACAACCTTGGTGTCTTCAAGGCCAGAGTGAATAGGCATTTTCTGGGTGACCGTGTAAGACCATCGGCCTCGTCATCCCTTGCCACCAGGCGAGACTGAGGCCAAACGCAAACCCATTTTTAATAATAAATAATAAGACGTTGACACAAGTGACGCTGGTGACCTGCAACACGGATTTCACTCAAACCTATATCAGGCACCAGTCTCTCACACACAAGTAGTGATGAAGGAGACTCAAGGTTTCCTAATCTGACCCTAATTTTATAAAGACATCAGCCTACTCCTCTGTAATCGATATCATTCAACAACATTCAGTTGTATTTAAATTACCTTTTGCAATTGTTGAGAAAACATAAACCATGCATCGACCATAATTTATAATTCTTTAAGTTTCAAAAACTCATCAGTTGAATAAAATTATATGTCCAACAACTATATATACACACATCAAAAGTGTCTAGGGATCAAGCATTTTTATGCGGATTTCTTGAGATTGAGATGTGGCTTTGTAATAAATTTATGATTTTATTAATTTATATGGATCCTTTTTGGTGCATTTCATAATTTGAAACAGGAACTGTCAATCAAATTCGAGTAAAAGATGAAAATCAGCTGACAATATTTTCCCTATAAAAACATACAACGCATTGAAGACATTATTAGTGCTACTGTTTCCCTACTACTGATTAAAACCAACGTTATTATGGAGCGGCGACGTCATTTAAGCAGGGAAGAAATGCTCAGAGCCGTGGGAATGATAGAAGCTGATTCCCGGCAACGTACTGTGGCTTTAGCTCTGAATACAAGCCAGAGTGTTATCAGTCGACTTTGGACACGTTACCGAAGCACTGGTACCGTGGCTGAGCGACATGGAGGACGGTATCGCTGCACCACACGGAGACAAGACCGATACATTCAAATCACAACTCGAAGAGCTCCAACAATAACCGCCATGATGTTAGCCGTGAGGCTTCATCACTCTTCAGGAAACTTAATTCAAGTCAGAACAAGGTCATCCAAGACCTTAATTTAACTTTGTATAATCTGACATGTCGTCATAGTGACATTGACTTTTTTGATACAAATCTGTTTGTACCATACTTTAGGTTAACTGAAGATACTATGTATCTTCCGATTAGGACTAAGCAGAAACTAGCTACTTTGTTAGCAAATAACATTAACAATGCCGCTATTGGCAGTATTTTCTATTCTGACATTAGTACTAGTACTAATTTATCTATTTCATGTGATGCTCCTTCAGCGTCTTGTTTAAACTAGGACCTAGGACAACAGCCAAGCCCAAATACTTGAATTTATTCCACCAAAATATTCAAAGCTTGACGGGCAAAGATTTAGAAATAGAACTATTGCTGGAAAACCAAAATATTGATATTTTATGTTTTACTGAACATTGGCTGACTGATGAAAACTATCAGTCTTTTGTCCTTAATAATTTTAGATTATCAAGCGCGTTCTTTAGAAAAACCACTATTCATGGTGGTTCATTAATTTTTACTGCAAATAGTTTGAAATGTAAAGATCGCACTGACATTGTAGGCCTGTCCATAGAGCGTATTGTCGAATTGTCTTGTGTTGAGTTAGAGGGCTTTGTTGTGATAAGTGTATACCGTCCCCCAAAAACTAACTTAGATAGATTTGAGACAGTTATGGAGGAAGCTTTGGGTAGGTTAAGTGCTAAGTCTAAACCCATTATTGTGTGTGGTGATTTCAATATAGATTTGCTAGTAAACTCATCTGAAAGCAATAGGTTATTGTCGCTATTTAAATCCTTTGGTCTGGATTATCAATTCCATGAACCCACGAGGATAACAGCCACAACATCTACTTGTCTGGATAATGTATTTTGCAACTGTGTACCCATTGAAAAGGCAATAGTAACTGAATTAAAGTCTGATCATTGTGGGCAGAAGATAACATTTTTAGATTTAACTAACAATAGCGTTAATTACAGGAAAATAACATGTAGACCGAAGACGGGTAATCGCATTAATAGTTTTAAAACTAATTTAAAGCATAAAGTATCTTCCATTCCTTATAAGCAGGGTGACCCTGATGCAGTCTACAAAAGACTGTTTGATTGTGTTAAAAATGAATTTGATGCTTGTTTTCCCACCAAACAAGTTACTTGCAGAGTTCAATCTAAGTTTTGTGAATGGGCCACGCCTGGAATTTACAGGAGCAGACGTAAGATGTATGAGTTGTACGGCATGAAAAAATACAATTTCGATCCACTTTTTGTTGAGTATGTCAAGAACTACTCCAAAATATTCAGAAAAGCCTGCACTACAGCTAAGGCATTGCACATTCGTGATAAAATATCAAAGTCCACTAACAAAATAAAAACCACTTGGGACGTCATAAATCACGAAACAGGTAAAGCTAAACAGCGCGATACCTCATACACTCTTAATATTAACAATAACATCTTACAATCAGAAGCATCTGTTGCTGAAGCATTTGATAAGTATTTCAGTAATATACCTATAATCACTACAGCTTCATTAAATTCCTCACCAACTAGAGCGGAACATTTGTTGAAAGATAATGTATCTTGTTGCAGTGTTTTCTTTAAATTTAAACATGTTGAGTCACTAGATATAATAAAAGCATTCAGATTAATTAATTCAAAAGATACCGCTGATCTTTGGGGTATATCAGTCAAAATTGTTAGCCACATAATTGACGTGATTGCCCCTTATTTAGCCGTAATATTCAATGATTGTGTGGATGAAGGTGTTTTTCCAAACTTAATGAAACACAGTAGGGTTGTACCACTTTTTAAATCAGGCAACAAACAAGACCCAGGTAACTTTAGGCCTGTTTCAATCCTACCAGCTCTTAGTAAGATCTTTGAAAAAATCATTCAAGAACAACTATTAAGCCATTTTTATGAGAACAATCTCATACACAGTGAACAATATGGATTCACGAGAGGCCGTTCTACTACTGATGCTGGCATTGCACTTCTAAAACACATCTTTAGGGCTTGGGAGAATTCACAGAACGCTCTTGGCGTCTTCTGTGACTTGTCCAAGGCCTTTGATTGCGTTGATCACGATACACTTATACGCAAGCTTGATTTTTACGGGGTAAGGGATAATGCTTTAGATTTGGTAATTTCGTACCTTAGTTTAAGAACTCAAAAAGTTGATGTTAACAGTGTACTCTCTACAGGATCACAAGTTAAAATGGGGGTCCCTCAAGGATCCATTCTGGGTCCATTACTATTTCTGATATATATAAATGATTTACCTTTTTACTTAAAAGATATTTGTGATGTTGTATTGTTTGCAGACGATACATCTTTAGTTTTTAAAACTGACAGAAATAAAAACCTTTTTGATGATGTTAATGACGCACTTTCAAAGGTTTTACAATGGTTCACAGTAAATAATCTACAGCTTAATGCAAAAAAGACTAAATGTATTAATTTTAAGTTGCCTAATGTTAAAGATAACCCCATTAGTCTAAAAATTGATGTTTTTTTCAGTTTTTCTTGGAATCACACTAGATTCAAAACTGCAATGGAACCCTCATATAACAGCTCTCTCAGGCAGACTTAGTTCGGCTGCATTTGCAGTGAGAAAAATTAGGTTATTAACAGATGTTGATACTGCTCGTTCAGTTTATTTTAGTTATTTCCATAGTGTAATGTCTTACGGCATTGTACTTTGGGGTCAAGCGGCGGATATACAAACCATCTTTATCCTCCAGAAGCGAGCTATCAGATCCATCTATAAGCTTCGTGCACGGGCTTCACTTAGGGAGA
This sequence comes from Udea olivalis, assembly GCA_947369235.1. Lineage (NCBI taxonomy): Eukaryota > Metazoa > Arthropoda > Insecta > Lepidoptera > Crambidae > Udea > Udea olivalis. The sequence goes on along the minus strand of OX376367.1, from coordinate 8,602,724 downwards.
TTTTTAAGGAAATTGGTATCCTCACTGTTGGTCTCTATGCTAAACACAGTGACATACATTGCAGAAATACTAGGAATAAGGATAAAATTGCACTTCCACTCTTTAGGTTACAAAAAGTTTTAGGATCCTTTATGGGGCAAGGTATACATTATTACAACAAAATTCCAAAAACCATTTGTGAGTTACCTTTACATAGATTCAAACATCACATCAAAACAGCTTTATTAAAAAAGGGCTATTATACTACAAAAGACTACCTTATAGATAAAAATGCCTGGGTATAAGCGCTCTTCTCGATGCGGGATTAAATAGCTCTATTGTAACAGATGTTTTATTGTAAGAGTTAATAGGTACCTAGTTTGTATGTACTGACTAACAATTTTTGTTTTTGAATTGTTTAAATGAATTCTTGTTATTATATTCTTTTATGGTTGGTTTTTTCTCTTTGTTTTATATTCTTTTAGGTATCAAAATGGCACACTGCTTGTACTTTACTAACCCCTGTTGTAAACCCAAAACAAGTTTAAAAGAGTAACTGCTGAGTTTCTCGCCGGGTCTTCTCAGCAAGAAACAACTCCGACGCGGTGGTAGAGTCGCATTATGTCTGTATACTGTTTATTTACATATCCATATTATTATGGTATTTATGTCTATTATTTAGTATATTTTGCTGTAAATTTGACGATTTGAAAGTACTGATACAGTCTATTTGAATAAAGTTATTTGAGTTTTTTGAGTTTTAATTAGTGACCAAACAGTCAGAAACCGCTTGCATGAAGTGAACCTTCATTCCCGAAGACCGCTAAGGGTACCACCTATAGCAATGCACAATCGTAGGATTCGATATCAATGGGCTCTTGAACACAGAAATTGGGCAGAAGAACAATGGCGTTTCGTGTGCTTTTCTGATGAGTCTCGTTTTGGTATGAGACCGGATACAAGACGTATACGACACTGAAGAACCCCTGGACGCCAACAGCGATTAAAATCCTGCCAGGAAGTCCATCCTTATAGTGGTGGAACCATCATGGTATGGGCGGGTATTTGGATCGGCGGAAGAACTGAGTTGATTTGGATCAGAGGCAACCTCAACGCTCAAATTTATGCTGAGACGGTTGTATCAGACGTCATCGTTCCTCTACAAGTGCAAATCGGTCCCTTATTTCAGTAAATGCATGATAATGCACGACCGCACACCGCAAGAGTTGTAAGACAGACTCTCGCCGCAGCTAACATCAATGTCCTGCCCTGGCCTGCTCAGTCGCCAGACTTGAACCCGATTGAGCATGCATGGAATATGCTACAGAGAAGAGCTCTGCCGAATATGGAGGGTATCCAGTCGCAAGAAGACCTTTTTTTGTTGTTGCAACGAACATGGGCGGCCATTCCACAGCGTGATTTGGATGAACTCATTTTGAGTATGCCAAACCGATGTTCTTGTGTTGTTAGTGTTCGCGGTAGAAACACGGATTATTAATTGTTTAAGTTACCCAATAAAATTTTAAAGAAAACTGTTATTTCAGTCTTTTTTTCGAACTTTAATGTTAGTGGTTCAAATGTCAAAAATCCCTTTATTAGGAAAATGGCAAATTTCTTTATTAATGCAAAGGTGACTTGGTTTATCGTTACTGTAGACAAACGAAAACACTTTATTTGATGAATCCTTAAAGAAAATTTTAATTAATAATTAAATAAAAAGGAGAATAGTTATTGCAAAAATATATGTTGATCCCTAGACACTTTTGATGTGTGTATGTCGAACAGCCTCCTGGGCACAGTAGCAGAAAGGGTGGAACTGGGGAGCTAAGTAATTGAGTACCTACCTACACTTAAATAAACTAACATAAACTTAAGATGTAATTGTTACCAACACATATGGATCATGGTCCGAAATAAATGATAAATTATATTATTATTATTATATACGCGACGATGTAGAGTCATAGTTTATTTATGATATTTACTATCATAGTGTTTATTATTTTGATACGTTTATTTTATTTGGTATTTTTTTGCTAGTAAGTAATTTGACTTGTCAAAAGTACTTTATAAAAGCCTATGATGATTTCAAGTTGTCACACAGTATTGAAAAATGATTTTTTATATTGGGATAGGTCATCGTCTACTCGGCAAACGCTTAATTAGCAAAGTAGCATTACTAGCAATTTAATTATCAGCTGTTAAATTCATGTTGTTGTTACTGCAAATATTTACTTCGGTGACAATCTGATATGGGTATTAAAACATTATCTATAAAAATCTTCTAGAATCAAAACTGATTATCACTAACAAAATAGTATAAATAAAGTGGTTTGCAGTGATTTAACATTAGCAGTCGCGACATGCTTCGTAAAGTGGCTCTCCTGCTCTTCGGGCTGGCGGTAGCGTCAGGTAGGTCACCAATCATTCTCCAAATCATTTATTTTATTTTTTTTGTCTTTTACTCCAATCCGGCTCGAAGGACCATTTAATTGTAACGCTAAGAGGCACACAAAAAGTTGTGTGATGTGAACAAGTTTTATATGATTTAAACAATGTGTACAATATCAATTACCTTTCTTTCACGCCTAATTATCTAGTTCACCTCGTCTTCGGTGTCATCAACATACAGTTGCTACAACTATTTCATCACGAACGAAGCAGTTTGGTTACTCATTTCTATTTCCTAAAACTTTAGTTTCTATTTACCTCTTAGCCTTGGCTAGTGCTGACACATCATTCACTTCTTCCACTGTTGTAATTCTTTCATCCTTACTTTTTACAATGCCAATCACTTAAACATCAAAATTACAACTGTAGTTGCATTTTTTTTTTTTATTATCATTATTTCTCACCAGAACGATGTTCTCCTATTTAAAAAAATCTCTAAGTTTCTTAGCATCAATTTTACTGCCTTCCACCTTACTTTTGCACCATTAGCAAACTTTAAGCCTAGAGGAATTTTCCAGCTGGCAATAGCAAAGTTTAACAGTGAATTAAAAAAGCTTTGGTTGTGCAAAGGGAAGAAAAATCCGTACAAAGTGAAGTCAAGTGATTAAGAGTGAAAGTTGCATAAACCTAAACTGCTATGTTAGATTTGATTGTGCAACAGATCGTCATAAAGGTATGACTTAAGATACATCACGTTTCCTTCAATTTTCTAACATTATGATGTTAGAAGATACAGCGGGACGATATCACCTCTATCAATAAGGACGAGGAAGCTATAGTTTTTGATGATACTATTTTTTTTTTCATTTATGTGTCGAACATTTGTGTTTGCTGTGTGTGAGGGTGTTATTATCTTATCAAGTATGTATTTAGAAGTATTAAAGTATGTTTACCAGTCTCTGACACCCATAGTTCAAGCTCTGCTTAGTTTGGGTACAGATGATCTTGGTGTGATTTGTCGCAGATACTTATTTTATTCATTCATTTGCTCACAGCCCTGCCGCAACCCGCAGAAGAAACCTTCAACTGGCCGGACAGGCCTTCTTGGTGGCCTGATAGTCTCCCGTGGCCCCCACGCCACCCTGACAACATCCCATGGCCCCCACAGCACCCTGAGAGCATTCCGTGGCCTCCTGTGATTCCTGACAGACCTGATTGGTGGCCGGAACAGCTCCCATGGCCCCTTGCCAATAGTGTTGGTGAGTGTCAAGTTGATTCAGTGCCCGGAACCGGAACCGGTTTTAAACATAACGTTTTTAAAACGTTCCGAACGGTTCCTTGATTGGCATTTTGTTCGGAGCGTGAATGGGAACATTTTATTAGAACGGCAAAAACCGGTTTATTCCAAATCTCATACATGGCGACACTTTTTATTTACTTATCTGAGAATGGAATATTTTTTTGGCGATAGATCTATTTGTTAGCTATGATACAAGTTGATGACAAAATATAAACGTTGCTGACAAAAAATATTATTTCATCAATTTTCTTTAGTTCAAACTTTAGGGAAACGACTTATATTTCGTTCCTCTTCTAAATCGTTCATATTATGTTCCCGTTCAAACGGAATCAAAACCAATACGTTCTTAGGCATTTTGGATGAAAACCGGTTTGAAAAGTAAACCGGTTTCCAAGCCCTGCCCCTAATATGAGATTACGCCGAGCTAGCGTCTGTTGTAAAGTATGTCTATGACATTTTGGTACAGCCAGCGCCTTTAGTGAATAGAGATGCAGCTGAAAATTTCATACAAGTTGCTGTAGTTAACTATCGTAATTTACTTGCCGTAAACATGAAAAAGTCTGTTCAAGATTTAACTAATCGTATCCTTTTATGTGAAAACAGGCTTGTCACTTTTTTGTCGCACAGTATAACGTCATACATGATTGCGTTTATAGTGGTAACTTAGTTATAACCACTACAAGTACCGATCAATTTTTATTTAGCCCTTAAAAAGAGGAATTAAGAATGTTAATCTGCTTGATTTTGACATTTCTGGCCTTAACGGTTGAGCGTGGATTGACTAAATGAAGAAACGGCAAAACAAGTGCAACGCATTCTTTATTGACACGCGAAATACGTACATTTAATTTAGGAGTAGGTATGTACAGGTATTACGCTTGACGAAATCGATACTTAATAAACCTCATGTTTTTCAGAAGACGAAAGGATTAACTGGCCAGAGCAGCCCTCTTGGTGGCCGGAGAAACTTCCTTGGCCCCCACGCAGGCCCAACATCCAGTGGCCTCCCCAGCACCCTGACGCCATCCCGTGGCCTCTTCCCAGGCCTTCTTGGTGGCCGGAAAACCGTCCGTGGCCTCCCCAGCACCCTGAGAGCATCTCATGGCCCCTGCAGAAGCCTTCGTGGTGGCCTGAGAACCGCCCATGGCCCCCACAGCACCCAGAGGCCATTCCCTGGCCTCCTGCGATCCCGAGCAGGCCTGACTGGTGGCCGGAACAGCTACCATGGCCCCGTGCTAACGCTGGTAAGTGATAGTTTTGTTCTGATGTAAAGGAATGTAACAAAATGTCCCCCAGTAACTTTTTACCAAATTAAAAAATACTATGAAAGCAATCCCACTAGCAGGCAGCAAGTGGGTAAAAAGTCTACTCTCCTTGAGTCCTCTTGGTTACCAGTGGTGTTTCCAGGGCTCACTGGTAGATACTAAACACTCCTCCTGCGACCAATGAGGACTTGCTTCACCTACACTTGGTGAAGGTTTTTTTCCTATACTAAGCAATCTAGAATTTCCAGCCGTCGCCGACGAGAAGATCAACTGGCCTGAACAGCCTTCTTGGTGGCCGGACAGCTTCCCGTGGCCTCCACAGCACCCTGATTTCATCCCATGGCCCCCTGTGATCCCGGACAGGCCTGACTGGTGGCCTTCCCAGCTCCCATGGCCAAGGTCTGCTGATGTTGGTGAGTTTTAGGCATCGTTGGATACAGAAGTTATTAAAATAATGAAAGACACAATAACATTATAATTTTGAGAAGTTGTTCAGCCCAACATGATGCTTACGGTGATAGAAATTATTTAGATGACGCCATAATAAATTCCTAAGATTTATTGCTGAGGATGATTGTGGCCTAAATTAATTACTAAATCTACATCATTGAAAACGTAGTTAGTCACAGATTATTGAATGTCTTTGAACAGATTTAAAAAGACAACCTCTTCATGATGATTCATCAAATCATCACTATGAAAACCCCACAATGATCAATCTTAGAATCGTGTAACCTAAAATGAATAGGTTTCATTATTTACTAAACAGATGGGAATCATTTACTGGTAATAATTTATAGCTGTGTCCTAACTTTCATGTTTTTACAGCGGAAGCTGATGCGATGGTGAACCGTCCTTCATGGTGGCCTGCCAAACTTCCCTGGCCCCCACGTCACCCGGAGAACATCCCATGGCCCCCACAGCACCCTGAGAGCATCCCATGGCCTCCCCAGCACCCTGAGAGCATCCCGTGGCCCCCGCAGAAGCCATCATGGTGGCCTGAGCACCGCCCATGGCCTCCCCAGCACCCTGAGAACATCCCATGGCCCCCACAGCACCCTGAGAGCATCCCATGGCCCCCACAGAAGCCATCATGGTGGCCCGAGCACCGCCCATGGCCTCCCCAGCACCCTGAAAGCATTCCACGACCGCGCGTATAGATTTTCTTCATTGCAATCCAACCGGACTCGATAACGCTTTATTGATAATCAAATTTAGCTGTTTCATTATATGTTAGCTGTTTGATCTAATGACTGTTAAAGTTACGAATTGCCGTAGCAAGATCTTTGTAACTGGAAATGTTGGCGTAGCTAGGCGATTTACTGCTTTTAGTAGGAATTCGTGGTACGCCAATTTTCCTTTCGAAACTGTTTAAAATTGTTTGTCATAATGTAAATAAATCATGTTATTATATTTTGGTTAGTTTTCTTCAAATATTTATCCTACTTCTCGTTCATAAAATTGACCTTTTTGTTTGGTATTAACGATTAATAAAGTTTATCAAGATGTTGGTTTTGATGAGATTATTATTCGTTATAGAAAAGGTTGACATTTTTCACATGATGAATTTTGTTTTTCGCCGGCTCTGTTAAGTAGGTATACCCTACCTACTTACTTCATTTTAAAAATTCAGAGCGAAAAATTCAAAACTCTTTATTTTGTGGTAACATGATCTTTTATTGTTTTCCACTACACGGGTTTTAATTAAATGTCTAAAATTAAAGAACCTAACGTTAAATGACCTATGTCCAAAATCCCTAAAATCCAAATACGAGTACCTAATGGTTGTTTGACTTAAATTTAAAATACCAAAAGCTTAAAATGTCAAATGGATATATGTTTATCGGAAGTTTTTTAACCTAATTTTACAACACCTTTGTTTGGCCGTTCGTTTAAAATCACGAAATGACACGCTTACAGCGTTGAAATTTGGTATGGAGACTTCACAACAGAGATAGGTTTAATTAGTAGTTCATTAATCTTAGTACTTAATGTTTATTAACAATTTTTTTGGGTTTACTCATAGTCCAGAATTTTCAAAGAATATTCAGTCCAAATATTTTCATTTCGAATATTATTGTTTCAACGACTATTTAATTTAACAAAACATTAGAACTGTGACCACATCGCACGAGCCGAGCGAGCGCAGCGAGCGAGCCGCGGCAGCGGCCGGCGAGTGTCAGAACCGAATTGTCGGCGAATGAGCATAGGTGGCAAAAAAATATTTTAACATTTATTGGGCGAAATGGCGTGAGGTGACTGGTGTCATTTGTAGCCCCAAAATGCTAATCAAGCTGAAGGGGCAGGTCTATAAAACCATCATTAGGCCTGTCCTTTTATATGGCCGTGAAACACGGCCGTTACTACAGCGACACAAGCAGGAGCTGCGCGCGGAAATGAAGATGCTGCGGTGGATGTGTGGAGTCTCACGCAAAGATCTCGTGCGGAACACCCACATCCGCGGCAGCCTTATGTTCGTGACATCGCAGACAAGCTGCAGGAGTGCCCCTTCGTTGGTATCGTCATATCTAACGAAGATGCGCCAATAGATAGGCTCAGCAGCACCATATCGTTGGCGTAGCTGATGTTGTATAAACAGACTCCGTCTATGTGACTAAGCCGACTAAGCTAATACCTAAGCCGTGTAAGTCAATTCGAAATAAGTCCTTGATACAAATCTAGGATTTTCTAGAATTAACACTCTCATGCTACCTAATCGTGGGAAGATAAATGCAAAACAATATTATGTAGGTTGGCATTAATTGTTAAAATATTTCTGATAAGATAAGAAAAAATGATAAATGATTTTCGAACTTTTAACATGATAATTATTAAATAAAGGTCACCTAGTTAAGTAATCTATGCTATTGTCTTCGCCTGCGTGCACTTTAAAAAAAACCTATGTCACATTCCGATAATGTAGCTTTATATTGGTGAAAGAATTTTAAAATCGGTCCAGTAGTTTCGTAGCCTATCAAATCAAAAATCCAAAAAAACAAACCAACAAAAAGCAAACAAATCTTTCCTCTTTATAATATTAGTATAAATATAGATAAATTCACGTTAATGTTTCGGCGAAACTATATCAGACACGCAAGTCTTAAATAATCAACTTTTTGAACTTAAAAATAAATAATAACTTAAAAAATACTAAATTTAGTAATTGGGGATGGGAAAAAAAGCAACATGTCCTGAATCGAAAACCGTTTCGGGGTTCGGGGGGGGGGTTTACCATTTTTAAAGGCAAAGGATCTAGGATATTTTTAATTAAATAACCAAGCCAACGTACCCAAAGAGTACATTAAGGTTCTTAATGGACTCTTGGCGGTACTAAAATTGACATCTCACAATTGAAACCTATTCGGTCGTATAAACGTCCTTTCACGTGATTGGTTGATAATCTATCTATCAACCAATCAAATGCGCGATCTGTATCATACGTGAGATTTTAAGCTAGGTGATTCTACTGCACGGTATTGATGATGTTTCCAGATAGCAGATTTTAAATACCCCAGATAGAAAATATTTTTCCACAAGGTTATTTTTTATAATACGTACATTAATTCACGCCCATTTGATTGCCCATACGTGTAGGCAGGACTAAAAATTACCATGCGCTATTATCCCAACCCTTTCAGGTAAGGCTTGGTTTCAGAACTTGGCAAAATAAATTGTATCTGAAGTCTACTTCTCACATTCTCGTGAGATGCTACATGATGAATGGCGAGCTCTGTTTCAGCTGTAAGTGTAAAGTACGATCACATTTCTTCTTATCGATCTAAGCTCAACTGGTTACCGATTCGTCAACGCAGAAAAGTGAGAATTTTGTGTGTTCTTTTTTCTATTCTCTTCGATCCAAACTCTCCGATGTACCTAAAAAATAAGTTTCAATTCCTACACTCGTCTCATCAAAAAGATCTCCGTTCAAGTAAAACTTTAGCTCTATTTACACCCCTTTTCTTTTCCTCCTATATGTCAAGCTCCTTCAGACTGTCTGCCATACGGCTATGGAACTCTCTCCCAAGCAACATTCAGAAATCTACCTCCAAACTTGCTCTGAAGAGGTCGTTGCGTGAGCATTTTAAGTGAGCCGCGGATTCAGTAAACCATTTCATTGAGTTCAGATTCAGGCATCTTCGTTTAACTCTCTTAAATGGCAATTTAATTTAATTTCATATTATATATTATTATTATTTTTTATTTTTTTATTATTATTTAATATTATATTAGTATATTTATTTTCAATGTATAAAGATAGGTATATTTGTTGGCATGATAAGTATATATAGTTTATATGTATTTATGTAGTATATTGTATTAGGTATTTGTTAGTTTGAGTATTAGTAGGTTTTAAAGTTTTAGTTAAGTAACTAATTTGTTGTTTGTATTTTCTTGCACCAAGTTCCATACGTTGCACAGCCCAAAATTTGTATGTTCTCTGTTAAACCTTGCGGTTGACTGGTAGAGAATGCCTCTAGGCATTAAGTCCGCCAATTGTACCTATTTTTATAAATGTGCAATAAAGAATAAATAAATAAATAAATAAAATAAGTGCAGTAAATCAGTAATTTTCTCCTCATTATTTATTCACCACGAATCCGGGAAAAAACACATGTGGGCACACTAAGCGAATTCGTGTCGTCGTGAGTTCGCAATGTTTAAAAATTAATGAAATATTAAGTACTGGCTAGATTTAAAAAATATTCAAATTTGTTTCTTTAAATAGGAAAACGTGTTGAATGAAATTATAAAAGAAAAACCTACAGATTTGTTCCCATACCCAATTATTACTTGCTGCCTCGACAGACTTCGTTCTGTCAAACACAAGTAATTGCACGTCGCGGCGTCGGTAAAGCAGCACATGTCGCCCGCGTTTCTTCGACTTGATAATATTGACAAATTGTGTACTATTATTTTTCACAGAATGTTTTCATGATCATTCATTGAAAAATAATAGTAAAATATTATAATAAAATCATAATAAAATATAGCCTATGTCACTCCCTGATAATGTAGCTTCATATTGGTAAAATAATTTATAACGTCGGTATTGTTGACAGCCGGCTGTCTGCCTTCACACGAAAACGCAGGACAAAAATCATATTTTAAGTTTATACTGAAAACAACCACAGAGAAAAATCAGTAATATAAATAATATACATAACATTGAATATGTTGTGCAGTCAAGCGAGGCCATAATCCGGCATCCCCCTTTGAAGTGGCAACTCATGTTAAACGTACAGTACACAAACATGTGTAAGGAGAACGGCGACTGTCGTACACCTCATAAGATGTTTGTTTTGGATTCTTCTTTATGTAATTTATACAACAACTGAAAGGGTTCATTTTTCTATAATGTAAATAATTTTAAAAGTTGGGGATGATGAAAAAACCTTGATTCAAAGTAGCATGAAACCAACTGAAAAAATATATGATATCAAAATGCAGCCGTAATGGATGTCAATGAATTGATCGGTTAGTTAATCATTACACCTTTCAGCCACATATTTTAGCTTGGCTCTACATAAATCTGATAACTTTTTGAAAGAGTCCTACGGTTTGCACGGGTGAATAACAAAAAGATCAAAAATATCTCTAGCCTTTATTGATCAGGGATAATTCTGAATTTTAATGGTAAATTGTTTTATAAATCGGCCCAGTAGTTTCAGAGTATTGCAAACAAATAAAAAAATCTTGCAAGGGCAGTCCGAGAAATGGAATTAAAGATCCACAACAAAGCTACCTTTGCAATCAAAGGCTTTAGATGCAATTACGTTGTTTTGTTAGGGGGGGTTATCACGCTTTTTAAGATGTACCTATTCTGAGAATTTATAACCATAATCTTCAAATTCAGTTTTTATCAAAATGACGTACGCTAGCGATTAATTTCATAGGTTGACATGCATTCGCGTTAATGCATTAATACCGGAAAGAGATAAAGCTATTTTTGTACTTACAGATAAGAAGCTATGTTACCAATCGAAATCAGTTGTTTGCTTACGTAACAGATATAATTAACACCTGTTTATACCTTATCCCTAAGCTATAATCTTTTATTTTATTCAAAACCTTTAAGTAGTTATATTTAACTAAATTACACTCGACTCAGTAACGTAACTACTTACAGAGTCGAGCATTACATCAGTGAGGGAGGAAACCCGAACTGTAATGTTACAGATACGAGCATTACGTTGGTGAGGGACAGACTATTGTTCCAGTGCTCAAAATCGAATCTTAAGCCCTAACATTACAGGCGAATGGTCCAATTGAGGGAGCACCATTACGAAGCGTAGGTATAATATAATTTTTTTTACATCCTATGAGTTCTTTCTTGACCATAGTCTGTCCTGAAAGAAGAGATGTGGTCTAAGACAAAGCGATCTGTCTAGAACGGAAGTTTGCGACGGTGATCTCTACCCATTTAAAGACTTTGCTGAACATTATGGCAACTCTTCCTATAAGCGGTGCGATATCAGAGAGATCATTTGCTATGCTAAGGCGTGTAAAAACTTGTTTGAGAGCAAACATGTTAGATACAAGCTGACAGGTTTAGCTCTTCTAAATATTCATCCAGAGATAACCAGAGACGTCTTAAATACACACATCAAAAGTGTCTAGGGATCAAGCATTTTTATGCGGATTTCTTGAGATTGAGATGTGGCTTTGTAATAAATTTATGATTTTATAAATTTATAGGATCCTTTTTGGTGCATTTCATAATTTGAAACAGGAACTGTCAATCAAATTCGAGTAAAAGATGAAAATCAGCTGTCAATATTTTCCCTATAAAAACATACAACGCATTGAAGACATTATTAGTCCTACTGTTTCCCTACTACTGATTAAAACCAACGTTATTATGGAGCGGCGACGTCATTTAAGCAGGGAACAAATTCTCAGAGCCGTGGGAATGATAGAAGCTGGTTCCCGGCAACGTACTGTGGCTTTAGCTCTGAATACAAGTCAGAGTGTTATCAGTCGACTTTGGACACGTTACCGAAGCACTCGCCATGATGTTAGCCGTGAGGCTTCATCACTCTTCAGGGAACTTAATTAGCGACCAAACAGTCAGAAACCGCTTGCATGAAGTGAACCTTCATTCCCGAAGACCGCTAAGGGTACCACCTATAGCAATGCACAATCGTAGGATTCGATATCAATGGGCTCTTGAACACAGAAATTGGGCAGAAGAACAGTGGCGTTTCGTGTGCTTTTCTGATGAGTCGCGTTTTGGTATGAGACCGGATACAAGACGTATACGACACTGGAGAACCCCTGGACGCCAACAGCGATTGAAATCCTGCCAGGAAGTCCATCCTTATAGTGGTGGAACCATCATGGTATGGGCGGGTATTTGGATCGGCGGAAGAACTGAGTTGATTTGGATCAGAGGCAACCTCAACGCTCAAATTTATGCTGAGACGATTGTATCAGACGTCATCGTTCCTCTACAAGGGAAAATCGGTCCCTTATTTCAGTTAATGCATGATAATGCACGACCGCACACCGCAAGAGTTGTAAGACAGACTCTCGCCGCAGCTAACATCAATGTCCTGCCCTGGCCTGCTCAGTCGCCAGACTTGAACCCGATTGAGCATGCATGGGATATGCTACAGAGAAGAGCTCTGCCGAATATGGAGGGTATCCAGTCGCAAGAAGACCTTTTTTTGTTGTTGCAACGAACATGGGCGGCCATTCCACAGCGTGATTTGGATGAACTCATTTTGAGTATGCCAAACCGATGTTCTTGTGTTGTTAGTGTTCGCGGTAGAAACACGGATTATTAATTGTTTAAGTTACCCAATAAAATTTTAAAGAAAACTGTTATTTCAGTCTTTTTTTCGTTAGTGTATATGTAGTGTACTATCTATTATAATAATAATAATAATAATAATAATAATACATTTATTTGCACAGAATACAGGTCACACAGGTTATTGTTACATTTGTGCTTACAGTACAAATCTATATTCTGCCAGTCTAAGGCATGCAAATGTTATAAGGCAAATTAAACATCAAATTACATTATTTAAATAAATTAACATATTTTTTTTAAATTAACAAATTAAAAATTATCGTTGAGGAAATCATCAATTTTCTATACTACGTTTTAGGAGACGGAACTCCGAACAAGCAGTTGTGAACAACATAATACTTTTACTACCATCGTAAAGGAAAATAACGGAAGTGCCATTTAATTATCTTTTTGTGATAAGTGAAAGTTCTTAAAAATCACATAGTTATCTTCACCTTGCTATTTCAAAGCGCATTTCTCTATTGGCCACCCTGTACTAGTTTCAAAGCGTCGTTGATAAGTGTTCCTGTATCCAAATTAACTTTTACACAAGTAAACCTAATTTTTGACCCTGGAAAAAAATATTGAGAGTTGCTTTAAGATTTTTAGTAATAAAAATTAAATTTATTTGCTATCTCAATTTATGTGGTATACCTCCTGTAATTTTGTCGGGTTGGCTATAAAAGTATATTTTCCCCATACAAAAAGTAAAGTGTTCTAGGTTTCATAGGACTGACCGACAACTTCAGTGTATTGTTGATCTAAGGTCCCAGCGCATGCGACGGCAGCCGAGCGGAGCTGACGGCATACGCGCGCATCCGGTCGTGTTCCGCGGAATACGCTCGGAGCCGACCGGCTACCGCGGCATGCTCGCGCATCCGTTCGGGTTTCAAAATGTCTGGTTTAAGAACTTTATGTTCTCAAAAGAATAAATGTATTAGTTTGATGCGAATACGACCTTAAGAATTTATAATTAAATAATAATTTCCTCTGCGGCTTTGTAAATGCGCTCCGATGCTCTCCGCTGCGCTCCGTTCGATGTGAATCGTACCAAAGGCGACGAGCTAGTATTTCGTAGAGCCATCCAAAAGATGGAGAGTCCAAACACGACCGCACCTGTGCGTGATGCGAGTGGAGCAGCTGTTCCGATGTGGAGTATCGGTGAACCATAAAAAAGATGCCAAAGTTTTTGCCAGCGGTTTTCGCGCTACGTAAGCGGGGAGGTGAAGAGATCAGTGCATTTACCAAGAGTTACTTTAAATTTACGTTATCGTTTGCGTAAAATATTTGTAGGTATTGGGATTTCGTACAGCGCCTCTGTTGAGTCGAAATTAAACTAATAACGGTACCATAACGAAACAAAAGCATCACCGTACGCAAACGATAACGTAAATCATGGTAGACGGACTGAATCTGAAAAACACAGTAGGTACATAGATAGTCTAGAGCCTGAGAAAGGACATTGACAAAAAAGTGTTGTAAAGGGTTGAAAAGGGGGATGAAATGTTGTATGAAAGTATTGTCATTTTCAGAACTACACACATCAAAAGTGTCTAGGGATCAACATATATTTTTGCAATAACTTTTCTCCTGATTGATATTAATTAAAATTTTCTTTAAGGATTCATCAAATAAAGTGTTTTCGCTTGTCTACAGTAACGATAAACCAAGTCACTTTTGCATTAATAAAGAAATTTGCCATTTTCCTAATAAAGGGATTTTTGACATTTGAACCACTAACATCTACGGTACCAAAATGTGAATCGTACCTTGAGCCTCCTAGACCTTCGGTCCACTGTGTCCAATGCGTCCGGACTCAGTGGACGGAAGGGCTAGGAGACTCAAAGGTGACGATACGCACGTTGGAACCAAACTTCAGAATTTGAAACCTCGGCATAGAGTCTATCGTTAATAATCCAAGACAAGTACAAGACTATCAAGTAGTTTTCGATCGTATAAGTACGTAAATTTAAAATTTATCCTGCGCTGAGAAAATGTATACGAGTAACACGCGGGGGACTAACTTTTCGCATAACGTCGATTGTCCTAAAGCCGCATGGTATAACTTATTTGGCATAACATCATAAAGCATATTATTAACGTCTTATAATGTTTTCTTTGCATAACTTTCTAATAGCATAACAGTCCAAGCATATTATTACAAGGCATAAGTAGTGTCAGCCCTAATAACATTTAGCATAATATAGTTACGCCTAATATTTTTAAGCATAATTAAAGAATAGCATAATTTAAGAAGGCATAATTAGTATAATCCATAATTACGTAAAACATAACTTTTGTAGTACTAAATTTTCTTCACGCAGTCTTGTCTGCCCTATCCCTAGAGTGTAATTCAGG
Source organism: Udea olivalis (assembly GCA_947369235.1). Lineage (NCBI taxonomy): Eukaryota > Metazoa > Arthropoda > Insecta > Lepidoptera > Crambidae > Udea > Udea olivalis. Next base: position 8,587,636 of record OX376367.1, on the reverse strand, counting down.
GCCGCGTAAGCGCGGAGGGGCGAGGCGGCCGGCCAGCTGAGGAGCAGGTGGTTTCAACGCTCGTCGCCGCGGCTGAGGCTGTTTGCCGGCCAGCAAGTCAAAGCTGCGGCGGTGAGCGGAAACCGTCTGCGACGATAAGCTCGCGTGGGACCGCCGGAGACCCGCAGCGCCGGAGCCGTGACAGAAGCTATGCCTGCTGCATGTTGCATTTCTGATTGCATGCTGCGTGCCTGCTTGCATGTTGCGTGCCTGCTTGCATGTTGCGTGCCTGCTTGCATGTTGCGTGCCTGCTTGCATGTTGCGTGCCTGCTTGCATGTTGCGTGCCAGCTTGCATACTGCGTGCCTGCTTGCATGCTGCGTGCCTGCTTGCATGTTGCGTGCCTGCTTGCATGTTGCGTGCCTGCTTGTATGCTGCGTGCCTGCATGCATGCTGCGTGCCTGCTTGCATGTTGCGTGCCTGCTTGCATGTTGCGTGCCTGCTTGCATGTTGCGTGCCTGCTTGCATACTGCGTGCCTGCTTGCATGCTGCGTGCCTGCTTGCATGTTGCGTGCCTGCTTGCATGTTGCGTGCCTGCTTGTATGCTGCGTGCCTGCCTGCTTGTATGCTGCATACCTGCTTGCATGCATGTAGGTACGCATATTTTATGAAAGTTACATCAAATCGTTAGGTTAAGTTAAATCGTTGTGATTTTTATGGTTCACATTTATTATGATTTTTAAAAAGTATGCGTAAAGTTATTATTCATTTTAATGATTATGCTTTTAAAAATATGCGTTCATTTATTATTCGTTTTGATTATTATGCTTGGGAACATTATGCATTATAACTATTCTGCCTTTGGAGTTTATTCGTTTTAATACTTATGCTAAACAATTTTAGCCTACACAATATTAGGATTTCTGCAATTATGCCACACAGCATTATGGAAAATGATATTATGACAATGAACATTAGATATGTTTAGAATTAGTGAGCCATACCACGGACAATGACGACCGACTTGGTGTAATGGTTAAGAAGTTGGCTACTACACCAGAGGTCGCGGGTTCGATCCCCGCACAGTACAAACATTTGTGTGCATGAACATGTCTGTTTGTACTGGTCTGGGTGTCTCCTATGTATAATAAGTATGTATTTACAAAAGAAAATGTATTTAAGTATGTTTATCCGTTGTCTAGTATCCCATAACACAAGCTTTAATTAGCTTACTTTGGGGCTAGATGGCGCTGTGTGGAATAATGTCCAGGGATATTTATTATTTATTTATTATTTATTAATGATGCCTAGAACACACATGCGCCAGACAACAACACCACTTGTAATGGTCTCGGAGTAAGGATAAATTTACTTGTGTTACGAGGTATCAGACAAGGAATTAAGCCAGGGGTGTTACCCAGCACATCCAGACCCGAGCCATTTAGCAAAGATCGTTTTCTGAAATGATTCAACCGGGAATCGAGCCCGGGATACTACGGGAATCAAGGTGATAAGCCTGCTACGGCGCACTATGCCATACGTGTCGTCGAGAGTTAAATAGTGAGTATCTTGAATATGAATCGAATATCTTCCAACGGCAGCGGTTTTGGTACTAGCGAGTTTTTCACCAGTAAATGAACCCATATTTTACCGCTCATTTTAATTCAGCTTGCAAAGTGTAAGAACTTGACTACGTAGTCATGCACACACGATCGAGCATTTGTTGACTCGCACTAAAAGGTTCACTGACTCGTTCCTCTGTCGTACCATCCAGACGTGAAATGCTCTTCCAGCTCTTGTGTTTCCTTCCTCTTATAGTCCCAAGGTCTTCAAGCGGGGCGTGAAAAGGCTTCGAGGTGAGGATGGCCAGCCCAGTGATTCTTTTGCATGACTGGGCTTGTCAGCCTCATATCTGGACCTCACGACCATCTTTCCATCAGGTGAAGTGAGGTCATCTTGACAGTCAATTAAAAAAAAACATTTTTTTTTAAATTTTTTAATAACATACTTTTGCAAACCAAATACTGATCTATCTATATTGTATCTAAGCTCAAATGCCTACGTTTTACAGTACAGATACAAAAAATAAATACACCTCTCAATACCTACGCACTCGTATTTGAGTTTAGATACCGCAAGAAATGCTACTTTGTATGCAAACATATACATACAGCGCTTTTGAGACATATAATAATTTGTAGTATTACTTATTTTTCGATTAACTAAACATCCACAATATGTGTTCTAGAAACAGTAGTTCAATGGCCGTTAAAATATCTGATAAATTACCAATAGACTAGAAGAACCTATCACTAAGTAAATTCAAATATGAATTGAAATATTATATTGTTACACAAGGTGAGAAAGTTACCTTTTCAATGCACGAGATGGTTTGGCGCGCGAGCGTAGCGAGAGCGCTAATAGTTCGAGGGCATTGAAAAGGTCTTTCTTCCGGGGTAAACACTCTGCTTTTCATTACGAATATAAGGAAAGTAAATAAAAATCAGATACATAAGTTCAACCAACAAATTTTTATTGAAACATTACCCACAACAAAGTTGATGATATTTCTATTTAAAGTTTATATTAAAATTAGAGCAATTGTTACACGAGAGAGAGAGGTTACTTCTTGGGATGTTGATAGTTGATATTTTTTGTGAAACTTGAGCATCTTGAGTAAATGTTGGTGATAGAACAATCTCTTCATCCGGGCAATCTTTTGAAGTACTTGGTAGGTAATTTATTGTCTCAGTCAACTGATTTGAAATGTTTGCCTTGTTATTGACCGATTCCTCGATGTAGCCTTCAGCTACTGTACTAGATTTCCATCCACCATGTCTTTTTATTGTAGTCAAATTGGCACCTGAATCAGCTAATAGAGTCGCTGAAGTCCTGCGGCGGAAGCAGTGACCCGAGTATAAATTTGGATTTGGTAAATCAAGATACGTGGCTATCTGCTTCGGGATACTGGATAATTTATTTTTGCCAATTACTTGCCTCAAACATTTTCCTTTTTGGTAATTGAGGAAAAAACGATCAGTTCCTAAAGCAAGTTTTTTTTTTATGTTGCCCGTCAAAATGACCTCACTCCACCTGATGGAAAGCGGTCGTGAGGTCCAGATATGAGGTTGACAAGCCCAGTCATTCAAACGAATCACTGGGCTGGCCATCCTCACCTTGAAGGCCTGCAGAAATGCCTTTTCACGCCCCGCTTGAAGAACCCGGGTCTATACGAGGAAGGAAACACATGTGCTGGAAGAGTGTTCCACGTCTGGATGGTACGACAAAGAAACGAGTCACCGAACCTTTTAGTTCGGGCCAACAAATGTTGAATTGTGTGTGGGTGACGCCGTAGTTGGTACGGGAGTGGAAAGGTGAGGGTGGTCGAAGTCTTTGGTATTTTTCTATTATTTGTACGAACTCTTTCTTTACTACGAAAGTTCGGTCGACTTTTGTTTTAGTACCTCTTGACTTGACTACCATCATTTCACCTTGTTTCTCTATGTCATGTTCCATCAAATTTACCAGTCCAATGGTTCTGCAAGCGCCACTTATGGCCATTACCAACACGACCTGAAAAGTAAATACAAATCTTTAATGGGGTTTTTATTGTAGGTAGGTTACCTGTATATAATTTTACACACATTTTATGGATGCGATGTTATTTATAAGAAATCTTTACCTTTATTGCTAAATAAATGTTGTCTGGCGCTTGATTTGAGAAGGTTTGGACCTCTTGTGCAGTGAAAACTTTGGATTTTTTCGCTATGTATCCACCCGACTGCCTTTCTAGGAAAGATGATAGTTTGGCGAAATTTTTCAAATGTATATCGTGTTTTGTATTTAAAGTCATCTTTAACACATACGCTCCACAGAGATGAAAATTTATAATTTTTGGATAATTGATTGAAATATGTTAAAAACACGTTTTCTGAAAAAGACTTCACTTTTTTTTCATTGCGCCATTTCATAAAATATTCATAAGCTCTTATGTATCTCTCTCTTGATTTCGGCGGTAAAAGGTTTTCCACAACTGTTTGAGCTTCTTCTCTAATGAAATCAGGAGTCAAATCCATATTAGACAGAAAAAAATATTGAGAAAAATTGTGTTGTGCATTGTTGTGTGTGCTTCACTATTTAAAAAAGGCTGTACCGAATAAGATCTTTGAAAATTTAATTGATACAGCTTTATACTCGTATCTGATGAACTCATTTTGCAGAAAATAAACTTCTCACTCGATTTACGAAACAACTGAATGAAGTTCGAATAGTTGCAATCCCGCCTTTTTTCTGTCTGTGGAATTCAACCATTTTTTGTTATATTTGTAAAAAAGCATACCTAGACAATGAGGATGGAATTCCCCCGCCTTATTTTATTTAAAGAAAAATATATTTTTTTTCATTTCTATCGTAAATGCTTAGCTCAAATTTATTCAATTAAATACTTTTTAAAGAAAAGTAAAACGTAAAAAATATCTTTATTCTTAAAGACTTATAGAAAGTACTTATGACAAGTCATATAGTTACAAAAAAAAAATTAAAGCAAAAATATACCAAAATAAACTTACATAAAATAATACTATGATAGTAAATATCATAATTAAACATAATGTGACTCTACCACCGGTTCGGAGGTTGTTTCCGATCGAGAAGACTCCGGCAAGAAACTCGATGGTTACTCTTTTCAATCTTGTTTTTTAACACAAAAATTGAATTGACAGAGTAAAGTCACAACAAAAAAGTGTGCAGAGGAGCAGATTATATCTAAGATGACCACAAATTCTTATCATTTGAGGAATCCACAACACTATAAACCTCGCTTCATTAACTTAGCTTTAATTTGTGACTTAAACTGGTGAAAAGGCAGTTCAACAAGAGTTTGCGGAATCTTATTAAAATATTTAACACATTCACCAACAAATGATTTTCCTACCTTATGCAGTCTTAGACTGGGAGTTACGAGCTTATTTTTATTTCTAGTATTGAGTTTATGAACATAACTGTTTTTCTTGAAGAGATGCAAGTTTTTACGGACATTTATACTACATTATCATAAATAAATTGAGAGTACCTACACCGTTAAAATATCTATCTCTTTGAATACTTTACGAAGCGAGTCGCGTGGTCTAAGGTTGTAAATGGAGCGGATGGTTCTTTTTTGAAGAATAAAGATGGTGTTGAGATCCGCTGCCGAGCCCCACAACTGTAGACCATACGACATACTGTGGAAATAACTGAAGTACACTAATCTTGCTGTTGCGATATCAGTCAGGAGCCTTATTTTTCTAACAGCATAAGCTGCCGAACTAAGTCTTCCTGCCAGAGCAAAAATATGCGGACCCCACTGTAACTTGGAGTCGAGAGTAATTCCTAAAAATACTGTGGAATTCGCAATCTCTAATGGCTCGTTATTCATGTTTATAATGGTATCGACCTGTCTTACATTGGGCATAGAAAATTTGATACATTTTAGTCTTCTTAGCATTAAGCAGTAAATTGTTACTCGTGAACCAATGCAGTACCTTAGAGAGAGTATTATTTACGTCGTCAAGTGCTTTGTTACTTCTATCTACGTTAAAAAACAGAGAAGTGTCATCAGCAAATAATACAATCCCACATAGGTCTTTGACAAAATAAGGCAGGTCATTTATATAGATCAAAAACAGCAGAGGACCCAATATTGATCCCTGGGGCACGCCCATACGTATGGTGGCACCGGAAGAGTTCGTACCATTGATACTCACTTTTTGTATTCTATCAGTGAGGTAAGATTCTATAAGGATAAGTGAAATATTTGAAACACCGTAATGTCTATTTTTTTTCTATTTCATGATCTACGCAGTCAAATGCTTTTGAAAAATCACAAAAAACTCCTATTGCATCTTGATGATCTTTGATGAGCGCAACACCTGCATCGGTTGTATTCCTATTTTTAGTAAATCCAAATTGATTACTATGTAATAATTTATTCAAAGCAAAGTGAGAGAGTAATTGATTCAATACTCATAAGTGAAACATACATTAATAAGTAAATTCCTTAGATTGTTTAAATATTCATTTGAAATCAAGATAAAGAAATTTCAAATACAGCTGTAGCTGAATAGGTTACATCGACTTGCCGCAAAAGGAATGTCAAAATAGTAGGTGCCATTTGACAGTTATTTACTTTCAGCCTTAGGGCTGAAAAAAACTTTTCACACCACTTGCTCGACAATGCCGAATTATGTTAAGAATATGGCTTATTAAATTGCTAAATGAAATTGTATTTGCATGCCTCATTGGGTGAATCTTGTTTGCTTTTTTATATTTTCTGCATCGCCTAAAAAGTACCACACTTAATGTATAATTAATACACATTTCTTATACTTACTATTGCATCCAAAATGGGGCAGTTAAAACGAACTATTTCTCGCCTTTTGTGTGAACGGAACACTCAGCTTAGAAGCTCACAGTGGATCACACAGGGTGTATAAATCGAACGAGTTAGGAGGCAAGCTTACCGCTATCTTTGTTTTTAACGCAAATGAAGGAAGTTGTATGATGTTAAAGAACTTTTGAAGCTTCCCTGGTGCATTTTCACAACAATTTTTACACAAACCTTGAGATTAAATTGTAAAGCAATAGGTTTAGTTCGTTGCAAAAAATCTATAACTAGTGTTATTGCCAGAGTTGATCCCAATATCACATCAAGCTAAAGTGTTACTACACCTAAGTAAATGTTACTAAACAACTATGTATGCCATGAAGTGCGTCCGTCGTAATCATTCACAAAAAGGGATTTTTTTCTTATCGAAGTAGGTACTGGAAAGGAATTCATTGATATCGTGTAAGTAATCCAAATTTGTATCCCCAGCTAATATTTATCAATTAAGACTACAGAACCATATCAGCTGGTAATTTTTTAATCTTTCCAGATATACGTCAGCTTATGATAAGTAACTAGGTAGTGATTATAAGGTATATAATGGCTCTGTGACCAGGGAAAGGCAGTAGTAACCAAAATGGCAGGAGCATTAGCACTTCTACTCTTTGGGTTGGCTGTTACATCAGGTAAAATCATTAAATCATGTTATCTAAGATCCATAAAGCTTTGACGGTTGCCAATGGCAACTTAAACCTTAATTCACGGTTAATATAATTGGCTCAAATCATTCGTGTCTTTTTTCTGCGGGCTGCGAAAAATTTGTATTGGGATTTGACATGACATGACAATGTCAATTCCTAATAAAAAAAATTACGCGAACGAAAACGTAAATTTAAAGTGGCAACTCGTGGTAGACGTACAGTTCGCTTCAATCTTTAACAAATCTTACGGTCTTCTCCCCGAACCCGAAACTGAATCAGTACTTGCACTAATACTCGTATTTAGTTTAGTGACTGTTCTATCATTTACTACAGCTTTATGTTAAATTAAACAGTGCATACGCTTGAACAGTATTCAAACACCAGTGTAGTGATAACTTAGTAGCTGATCCGAAAACTCAGAGGTTGCTACTGTATTTTATACATGGACCAATTTTTATGGTTTTATCACTATCAGCACGATTTGTAGCGATACCCTAATAAGAGTGTGTGTGGCCATTGGTTGGCTGTAATTTTATGCCATTATGTTACATACTCTCTTTCATTCCAGCCTTACCTCAGCCAGAAAAGAGCATAAACTGGCCGGACCGCCCCGATTGGTGGCCCGAAAGCCTGTCCTGGCCTCCTGCGCTACCCAGTCTGCCCGAGAACGAGCCATCCTGGTGGCCTGGACAAAACTGGCCTCCTTCCCTACCTGAAAACGCCCCACAGTGGTGGCCCGCAAGCCTGCCATGGCCTCCAGCGCTCCCCGAGCAGTGGCCTGAAGAGCCTTCATGGTGGCCCGACAGCCTCCCATGGCCCCCAGCACACCCTGAGAGCATCCCCTGGCCCCCAACCCACCCTGACATCATTCCCTGGCCCCCGGCGCTCCCTGAGCAGTGGCCCGATCAGCCTTCCTGGTGGCCCGACCTTCTCCCCTGGCCCCCGGCGCTCCCTAACCAGTGGCCCGACCAGCCTGCATGGTGGCCCGACCTTCTTCCCTGGCCCCCGGCACTCCCTGAAGGTGGTCTCCCCGACATCACATGGCCACCGCCAGGCGTCAACCCTGACAACATCCCATACATCCCCTCCAGGGACAACGAGTTCCATCTCTTCACCAGGTAAGCCTGATATAATTGGTAGCCCCTAGATGTTCTATTCCTGCTAAATAACAAAGCAAAATGCAAGGATGTCAACTTACTGAACCATTTTGTTACTTATAAAGGAAAAACCCCTACATGAGCCAGCCTTTGGTCTTGGACAACGACTACTTGCTGAGGACTTCCAACTACGATGCTTCTCTCTCAACCATCGTCCTGGTCCACGACATCCGTGCCTCAGTCACCGCCGGATCCAACGCCATCCTTGCACCAGGTAAGATTCTCTAAAGATTTAAAGGACTGCCTGACATCACCAGCAAATTAAATGCTCATTCGCTTTCCTCCTGAAGAAGGTTTAAGTTATAACGTTCTGGAAACCCCTAATGTGAAAATTCATTTCTAGCAATCCTCGCCGCTCGTGACGCCAACGTCATCATGGTCGACTGGAGCGCCGGTGCTCACCACGGCAACCTTCTGTCCACCCTCTTCTCTGTTGCCTCTGGTAAGTTAAGAATTTGTCTTTTGGTTACATAAATTCTTGGTATTTCAAAAACATTGTTTTCTACTATTGCATGGATTTAAAGTTTAACTATAATCATAGAATTTTTCACCTTCCAGGCAACCACGTTGCCCGCTTCATCAGATGGTTGACTTACTCCGCTGGTGCCAACCTCGCGGACTTCCACCTCATCGGAGTCGGTCTTGGCGGTCACAACGTCGGTTTCATCGGTCTAAGGCTGAACCGTCAGGTCGGATACATCACCGGTAAGTGTAAAAGTCCCGGGCAGATGATAACTTGAGAATCATCACCAATAAACCGGCATCTCATTTCTATTTCTTTTACAGCTCTGGACCCCTCCAGGGGCCCTGAGTACACCGGCTACCTGCCAGCACTCAGTCCCAACGTAGCCAAGTACAGCGAAGTCATCCACACCGACGCCGGTGCTGGTGGCTACGAACAGCCCATCGGACACGTCGACATCTACCCCAACGGAGGTCGCTATATGCCTGGATGTGGTGGAGACAGCGTTTGCAACCGCAACAGGTAGGAAAGCGAACTGTTTGAAATTAAACGGGAATACTAAAGTTCACTTCTAGACATTGGTCTTCCATCTCAGCCAAGTCAAGACTCCAAGTCTCAATCAAAAAAAAAAAACCTTCATTTACATTTGCATTTTTGTATTAACACAATGTCTGTGCACATTCCAAATCTGGTTACACAGTTTTCAAAGAGAATGACCCTGAGACAGATCAGTTTTAAGTCAGTCTTCGTTCCACTCCATCATATTAGAGAGACTGAAATTGCAGTGTATAGAATGGAGAGGCATCATGATCAATTTGTAGTCCGCCATCTTTTCTGCATGTGCTACAGCATCTTTTTGTATAAATGTAAGCATTGTTGAGGATCCGGCTCGGATGAAATGTTGGGGAACCTAACAACCTGGTGGAGTGTATTATAACTATGATGGTGAGGAGTGTGAGCATATTATGTAGATTAGCTGATGATGGAAACTTGGGAGCACTGTATTAAAATATGTATATTTCACAGAAGCAAAAACATATCAGAAATAGAAGGATTCGAAATACAAATATGAAACTAGGCCTACAAAGGAGGCTGCGCCACTTGCCAGTTCCCAACACTTATTTTTCTCTTTATTCTAGGGCTGTCTACTACTTCGCCGAGTCCATCCAGACCACCTTCACCGCTGTTCAGTGCACCAACTGGCGCGATGCCTTCACCGGCTCCTGCTCAGGCCCTGAACGTGTGACCCTCGGTGGTTTGGACCCCAAAGTTGGGTGAGTAAAACCACTGTATTATACGCATGATAACTCTGCATATTGTCGTAGCGTTTCACTTTAACTCTTAAATACTCGAACAGTACTCTAATATGATATGAGTCTACTTAAGGTGCATTTAGACCAAACGAACAAAGAACTAGAGCAAGAATGTTCTTTCGTGATATTTAAGTGTCAATGTTAATTCGTTTTTCATTTACACCAAAATAATTCTAACGAAAAAGTACTAGTAAACGTAGGTACCTTAATAATTTTACCATGAATTGGAACACGCGATTGAAGTACTGCGCTGTAGCACTGTTCCTCGCCTTGACTTGCGTCGTGTCCCGGGTTCGATTCTCGGTCGCGTTCATTCAGGGAACGATGTTTTCTAAATTAGCACGGTCTGGGACATACTACCCCTACCCCTGGCTTAATACTACTTCGAGACCATGACTAGTGGTGTGTTGTCTGGCGCATATTTGTTTGTTTATTCGAAATTAACGGACTTTTTTTGTTTCAGTGCCCGCGGTACCTACCACTTGACCACGAACGCGCTCCCTCCCTTCTCTCAGGGTTAAATATTGGTTACTGATGCCTTTTAAGTTATTATTTATGAAATTAAATTAATGACGTAATAAACGAACATTTAACTTTACTTTTTTGTGTTATTTACATACGCTTGTTACTTTACTACTGTCTTAAGAGGACACAGCACGGGCGAGATAATCGAAAAATGAGGATTTGTAAAATCTATTGCTGTCTTTTGTTAACCTCGAGCCCCCGCAGAGTGCGACAGACACAAGTGCAACTTGCACCGAAAAGAATTACTTTTTTTTAGTTAAAATTAGAAAAAGGCTTTAGCCGTGGTCTTAAGTTTTCCTTTTTTATATACTTAATCCAGTCAAATTAATTTTCTGGATGTTTGAACATGGCGGAAAATCTGACTAATGTTTTAGATTTTCGAAAGGTCATTTCTCTTTTCATTATTTTAATTTATTTAAAAAAACATGGGGACATGCTAAAAGTGGCCATAGATTTTTGGAAAAACAACTATTCCTCTATACTTCAATCATTATAACATTAGAAATAAGAAGCAGGGATGCTAAAATGAATGACTATTTGACGTTGCCACGACGATGACATACCTGATTAGTATATCCTGGCAAAATTGAAAACCCCCTCCGCCACAACGATTAAGTAACATTTTAGATTTCGTAGAGTTAAAGTGAAAATGTGTTCGAATAAAACTCCCGGCTTCTTTTAAGTTTTTACATCGACATTCAAAATAATTTAGTTAAGCAAAAGCCTCATAAATTCTGAAGTTGCTGTGGTTATCGAAATATTTAAGTTCAAAGTTTGGTGCGCCACCTGAACTGAAACCTCGCCACCTTCGCTGAAACTTATGTAGAAAACATTGTTCTCACAAGAAAGTCACATCATTTACATCATGTTTTTTCAAAGTATTTGATATTTCAATACCTTAATTTTTTTTTATGAAATTCCTAGTATGATTCTTAGCTGTATTTTGATTTAATCAGTCTCACCGATCAAATTAGGACCAAATGTTTTACTGCAATCATAGTCAGTCTTGATTTTACATATCTTGTTATACAGTTAACATATCAAAAATAAAATACATTATACATGTATATTTAAGGTATTTGAATACTTTCATGACTCACTGAAATAAAAATAAAACGAATGGTTGAAACTAAGAAAAAATAAATAATTATTTTAAACATGACGTATGTTTAAAAAAACTGGTAAACGATTTTAGTCTTGCAAGCTAGACAATTTGACAGCTTCTTGTCTACTTTAAGGCTAGGCTTTGGCAAAGATTAAAAAGCTTTCTGGAACCTAAAATCACTCTCAAATGCATGCATGCAGCATGCTGGTCAAAAAAAGGCAATGTCCACTCCTAATTTAACAACTCAATAATAGATTTTTTGGTATGAAATAATGTGTAATTAAATTGAAACTATAGAGCTTTGTGTTAAGAATGGATTACAATAAATCAATTTAAAATTCTCTTAGTATCCATAACTGTCTCAATTCTAAAGTACAAGTTGTGGTTAGTTCTAGATGGCCGTAATAAAAAGATAATCTCATTCAACCTCATTGCCTTGATTCTATAGCCTGGTTCCAAATCCTAGTGTTTTAAGGTATCTAACCGTAGTCTTGTTTATATCGCCAATACCCATCTATGAGAAGGGCCTTTCGACAGGGCTCTAGAAGGGCTATGGGATTGATTAAAGGCTGATTATTTTTAAAAATTAAGCATAAACATATAACTAACACCCAGACACATACCAAACACAACGAGAATGTTTATTACCAAAATATTTCTTCTGAGTTTACACCGAACCCAGAGGATATGTGTGCTGCGAGCCGAGCTACAATAAACTCTGGCAGTGGGCCAGTTAATTAACTTTTGTTTAAATGTATTTAGAAAGTTATCTCAGGTGGCTCATTTTCAGCTTGAGTGGCTTATTTTTAGCCACCTAAGCTTGGTTATCTGAACCACCTGAGCTTTAAATTACACAAAAATTTTATCACGACGAGAAACCCATTACTAATCTAAATATACGTAAATACTAATTTTTTAACAGTTTCAACTATTAACAATATGGCCACCTGAGAACATTTGTGTCTACCATGCCACCTGATAAAATCAACTCACGTTTTTTGCGGGAAACCAGCACAGTAACGCCGTCCTGACATCACAAAAGCCAGCGCGAAACCAAGCCAGTCTCGTGACTTGAGACACGATGTGCTAACGGTCGCGTCTCAACTGGTTACGACCGGATAAGCAAATGTTCGGAAATCTGTCTCTCGAGTTTCAAAAAAACTTTGGTGAGCTATACTATGATACTCAGTACGTAATAAATTATACGAGCGCCTCGTCCTCTCGATTACTGATTGAATATATATATTTACACATGTGTATCGCATACGTACCACCACTCTGCACTAATAGTTTGGAGGTGTAATTTTACCCCTTCTTATTCATAACATTTTTTTTGCGGGTAGTCCTACTTTACGTCTGTCGACACCGTCCGGGAGGCCCCTCATTTGCAGTTTAGTGCTCAACCACTCAACACATTTTATGAAATTAATTCGTGTCTCGCTTCAGTGCACTGTGTTCATTAGTAAAAATGCCGAAGCGCAAGCTATCCAAGGAGAAAGACGTGGATCGTATTCAGCGAAAAATTCAAAAATTAGAAAGGAAGTTAAATAAACGTTTGAATGGTGTGAGCACCGGTATTTCGTCGGAAATGGAAGAGGTTTTATCTCTCGATTATGGTGCAGGTGTGTATTGAAGTTATACATAATATGTACCGTGCAATCTGAGCGGTCATTGGGGCTATCTCGTCGCATCGAAATATAGTTGGCGTTCCTTCCGCTGGGGATTGTAACCTAACTTAAACTTTTTAGGGGTATTGACCCCATTCATTCTAAGCAAACTGAGCAGCCATTGGGGCTGTCTCGACGCATTTAAATACGGTTGGTTGGTTGGGTGATTGGATAATCGAAGTTCCCGAAAAGTCAATCGATAATAACCTGACAGACATACCCACAAGTCTATCTGCAGTTCAGCCTGATCCCATGATCATTTTGTCGTCGCACCCCGGAACTAGTGCTTCGAACCCTAGTGGTGTCATAGAAGAGACGTTAGCTCAAGTAACTGCAGGCTTAGATAATGATGTTTTAGAAATCCTAGGCGAAGATCCTTGCGAGGAGCAGAAATATGGCCCAGAAATCCGGAGCGAGCTGGCTAACCGCATTAATCATTTCGTAACAGAGGGTGTCAGTAAAGAGTTACGTAAAGACTTAATTACAAAATACCCGACACCATCGAACTGCACCCAGATAGATGCTCCAAAATTGAATTTGGAGATCAAAGCAGCCGTCACAGTCTACCTTGAAGCGCGATAAGGGAATAGAGACAGAACAAAAACAAATGGCTAGCGCTATTGTCTGTCTAAGTGACGTGATAAATACCTACATTGTCTCCAAATCTAAAGATAACGAAGTTTTGCAAAAACTCATGGATAATAACAGGATGTTAAGCAAGAAATTTTATAATGTTTATACCCAAGAGTGATATGAGCAAACATCTTAAGAATACTAAGATTAATACTTGCTTGTTTGGGGAGGATTTACCGGAAACTTCAAAATCTGCAAAAGCAGTTAACAAATCAGGCGCGGAGTTGAAACCTGATCAACCTAAGCAGATTGCACCGAGGCCCAATATTCCAGCTGGACAGAGGTCTTTACATTTAAACCGCAGAGCGCCGGCCCAAGCTCGCCGGCGCCGCCATGCCACGCGCCTCTCGTGACACGGACACGCGAGAATGCCCCGCGCTTCCGTGCGCCTCCACACCAGCCGGCGCCCGCGCACTCGTCGAGGCCATCGCAGCAGTACCAGGGCCAGCCGGCCCCGCCACCGCGACGTCGGTACTAACAGTTAAGTACGCTGGACGTGTGTCACTATTCTATGAACAGTGGTCCCTAATAACTAACGACCGCACTGTATTGTCCTGGGTACAGGGTTACAAAATTGTATTTTCTCAACCTGTTGTTCAGAATACTCTGCCGCCAAAACTTTCTCTGTCAGATAGAGAAAAAGAACATTTTAATGAAGCCATCGATGACTTATTAAAAATTGGTGCTATTTCTTTTTCTTTCATTTTATTTTGTTTTAATTAACTACGGTTTTGTTAAATCCAGTGTCTCGAACAAAAAAATAATAATGAATACTGTGTAATGTTGATCCTCGTGTTCAGATTACGGCGATACAAGCCTCGAGCTTAGTGCAGTAATCATTGATAAATGTAAATTGTATGTATTCTATTTGGTAAATAAATATTTTTCTATTTTCTATTTCTATTTGACGACCGACTTGGTGTAATGGTTAAGAAGTTGGCTACTACACCAGAGGTCGCGGGTTCGATCCCCGCACAGTACAAACATTTGTGTGCATGAACATGTCTGTTTGTACTGGTCTGGGTGTCTCCTATGTATAATAAGTATGTATTTACAAAAGAAAATGTATTTAAGTATGTTTATCCGTTGTCTAGTATCCCATAACACAAGCTTTAATTAGCTTACTTTGGGGCTAGATGGCGCTGTGTGGAATAATGTCCAGGGATATTTATTTATTTATTTCTATTTCCGAATGCGAACCGTGTGTAGACCAATTTATTTACAGTATTTTCTTGGTACCAAAACCTAACAGTAAAAATCGTTTTATACTCAAGTTAAAGAAATTAAATAACTTTATACAGACTAATCACTTTAAATTAGAAGATCTGAGAACAGCTATCAAATTAATCACACCAAATTGTCATATGGCCACAATTGACCTCAGAGACGCCTATTTTTTACTAAAAATCCATGAACATTCCAGAAAATACCTGCGTTTCATATTCGAAGAAAAAATTTAGTTAAAAAGTTTAATGTTTTACCTTTTGGTCTAAACACGGCACCTTATACGAGTATATTTACAAAAATAACAAAGCCTTTAACTAAGCTTCTGCGTTGCGCAGGATTCGTTTCTACTATATATTTGGACGACTGGCTGTTATTTGGAAATAATTACAAAGAATGCTTATCAAACATAGACTTGACCAAAAAGCTGTTGATTTCTCTCAGTTTCATTATTAATGAAGAAAAAAGCATTCTTAAGCCATCAACGTCATGTAAATTTTTAGGAATGATTTTAGATTCTCACAAGCTCACTATATGTTTACCAACTGTCTAAATACATACTTATATAGATAATAACACCCAGACACACAACAAACACAAATGTTCATCACATAAATGTTTGTCATGGGTGGGGATCGAACCCACTACCTCCGGCGCCAAAGGCAGGATCGCTGCCATTGCGCCAACATGCCAGTTAAGTCAACAATAAGTCATATATCCAAAAAATAATTGAAAATATAAGGTAACTCTACACATGAATTCTCAGCCCAGACATGTTTCAGACACCGTTTGGTATACTAAGTGACCCATAAGTAGATTTTGATAAATTCAGCATAAATCTTAAAAGTAATAATGTTTATTGTACTTTTACTAGAAAGTGTACCCTTAAAAGAACCTTTTTTACTTCTGTCTAATGCTATGAATGGAGTATAGAATTATCCAGCGAGGAAACAGGGGACTACGCTTGCATGGAAAAATGGTTCTTCTATATCCTCTTCAAGGTAGGAATATACGGAACCTTTTCTAGTAAAAATGTTAGGATTTTTACAGCGTGGTCTTATAAAAAATTCAGGTTAAAAAGTTTGAATAATAGCATATTTAAACTAGCTTCATGTCTAAGTAAGTATTCATTTATTTTTTATTGCACATGGAATACAGTAGGTACCATTAGAGGACTAAATGAATAGAGGCATTCTCAATCAGTAAACCACATATTTTAACCGAGAATATAGGAATTTTAGGTTGTGCAACGTAGAGAAACTGGTGCAAGAAATGATCCACAACAAATTGTAATCTCACTGCATTAATACATACACTATATTCAACCTTTATCAAAAGCAAATAACCTATCATGGAAACTATAAAAAAATACGACACGGTTGGCGTAGTGCGCTGTAGCACGGTTTTTTGCCTCGATTTCCGCAGTGTCCCGGTTTCGTTTCCCAGTCGGGAGAATGGGAGACGCCCCTGGCTTATTTCCTTGTGTGGTACCTCGTAACACAGGGATATTAAGCTCTACTTCGAGACCATTACAAGGGGTGTGTTGTCTAGCGCAAATTTATATTTTATTTTTTATTTATTTATCTATTTGGGTTAGTGTAGTATGTTTCGGTCCCCCCCATGAGCCTTCGCCTTGTCGTGGCGGGGGGGCTTAGTACTGGTGGTAGGTGGAACCACCGGGAAGCTAAGAGGGCTCAGGCATGGCAGTGCGGTGGACTTCCCACCCACCCATTGCCTGCCGCCGGGCGTGGTGGTGGTATGGTGCTACCACTGCCCGCCCAAAGGGGCGCCCACGGGCGCAGCGCCTTAGGGCGCGAGGTGGGAGCCGCGGTGCACAACCGTTTGGAGGGGGTCAGTGATCCGCGGCTGGCCCCCCCTGTACACTGCGGCTCGGCGGGGCCGCACCGACAGATGTGGCAGCGGATCCACCTTTTAGGTGGATCGTGGTTGCGGACCTAGTAGGGTCCGCGTACGGTGGGAGCCAGCGGGCTTGAGTACGGGGGTGCTTTTGCCCGCAATGCACGGCTTTCACCCCGACGGCGGAAGTACCTGCGTGCTCCAGGTACTTCCGTGGCCTCCACCCTTCATTGGGGGGTCGGCTGGAGGGGGCCCCAATACGGGGAAACACTGGCGGCGGGGCGTTGTGAAACTTTTTAGGGACCCCGCCTCGTCGCTGAAGTGTTGAGGTCGAGTACCGTGGGGTCTTAGTCGGTAGAAGTCCGACATAACCTCGTCGTTCCCCCGAGCGACGAGGTAGCCATGAGGATTTCCCCACGATAATAAAAAAAAAGTATGTTTCGGTGAAAAGTGTGATTAGTAGTTTGGGTACATAGTTTTACTACTTCACCTAATTAGGATGGAATAGACTTTGCAAATTAATTTTTAATTATAATACATACTTACTAGCTATTGCAAGTTACTACGTCTTTCCTTTCAAGTACCTAAGTATTGATAGATATTTACCCAATTTTTAAGGCCCAGTACCTCTATTTGACTGGCCTGTTGGCGCAATGGCAGCGATCCTACCTTTAGCGCCGGAGGTCGTGGGTTCGATCCCCACCCATGACAAATATTTGTGTGACAAACATTTTGTATTTGTTGTGTGTCTGGGTGTTATTATCCAGTTAAGTATGTATTTAGAAATATTTATGTATATTTATCAGTCTCTGACGCCCATATTACAAGCTTTGCTTAGTTTGGGGTCAGATGATCTTGGTGTGAATTGTCCCAGATATTTATATTTATTTATTTATTTTATTAATTAAGTCACGTAAACTACTATAGTTAACTAGTTACTGTAACTTGTATGCCTTTTTAATTACAAGTATATTCGCTAGAGGCGCTGTAGTAAAATACCATACAAAACTTTATTAAAAACGCAAGTGACTATTGTCGGCGTCAACTCATGGATTTTTCGGTTAGACCAGGGATTCTTTTAAAATTCTATCATTTGTCTAAGTAAGCCAAAACAAAATGAAGAAAACATGGAAGAATAGGAACATCACAAAAACCACGAAGACCAGGCTCGTGCGCACACTGATCTTCCCCATCTTTCTTCATGCTGCCGAAACGTGGACTTTACGAGATGTAGAAAAACAGAAGATAAACGCTCTGGACATGTGGTGCTGGAGAATAATGCTTGGAGTTTCATGGACCGAGTTTCGCACGAATGTCTCCAAACTCCAAGAACTTGGCATAAAGAAACGTCAGTTTTCCGTAGTACAGTCTCGCATATTATCATTATTTGGTCACGTTTCTGGACGCGATAGCCTGTCCATAGACAGCCTTGTCCTCCAAGGGAAGGTAGAAGGCACCAGACCGCGCGGAAGGTCACCTACACGTTGGACCGATCGATCAGATCAAGCCCACTGTGGGCGAGTCCATTAACGAGTGGCACAAAATAATTTTGCTAATTTGAAAGCTTTGTGGTTGGTCGCTTATGTGGACCCCTGAGAAACCAATTTCGACTCCAAGGAGTCTGAGTTAGACTGTCAGAGAAGAAAGAAGAGGTAACTGAAAGACTGCAATTATATTAATAACTTATTTTATTGTTTCTTTAGTTCTTACAAGCATACACAGCAAGCCTTACACAGTAATTGGTAGAGTCAGCAACAGAAGTAGCAGTAGGTAGTAGGTACGTAGTTATATTGAAGAGGACTCATAAAACTGTGTTGCTAAGTACAAAACTCGAGACCGGCTCGACCAATTGGGCAATTTTTTTATATTTTTTTAAATAATAATTGCCTATTTTGAAGTTACATGACAATTTGAAAAACGAATAGAAAAACTTAAAAAAGGAGAACAATGACAACATAAGTAGACACCCTGTTCACTTCTAGTGAGTGAACCGTGGATCCCGCACTGGGCACAGCCTGTTCTGTTCCCCAAACATTTGACGTCACAAACACCAATACCTTTTGGCAGAACCAAGTCTGTCGCGCAGCAAGTCTATACTAATATTATAAAGAGCAATAGTTAGATTTTTTTGTTTGTTTGTTCGTAATGAGGCTCCGAAGCTACTGGACCGATTTAAAAAAAAACACCTCAAGATAAAGCTAAGAACATTACACTGTGACATAGGCCATATTTTAACGAGATAAATAGTCTACGCGAGCGAAGCCGCAGACGAACAGTTATAGTACGATCATTTTACGAGCGCGAGTGCCGGCGCTCTTAATACGGAAAAAGTTTAATTTCGTTAGATTCACGCGCGCTCGTGATTTGCAAGAACTATAGTTGCAAATACAAGGGAAAAGAAAATTGGCAGTTACAATGGAATCGGCTATAACAAAGTATCATAGTGCTCGGCCTTTTTGGGTTTTGCGGTCAACTTAAGCCGGTTTATAATAGTTTGGTTGATTACTCGTTTGGTAGTTATATTCATGTAAGTCATACTCGTACATTTGAAGTTAGCCGCGGGAGAAGGGTTGGTTAGCGTTGGTGACCAGGTGGAAGATGCCGGTGGATCTGCAACAGGCAAGGTTGTGAATTAAGCTTTTGGAAACTGAATTTTGGGTATTAAAGATGATCCTTCAAGCCTTCAAGATGAGGATGGCCAGCTCAGTGATTCCTTTGCATTACTGAGCTTGTCAGCCTCATATCTGGAAATCACGAGCGCTTTTCATCAGGTGGAGTGAGGTCATCTTGACGGGAAATATAAAAAAAATACTACTGTTGAAATCAACAAAAAAGTCGTTTAAAAATATATAATATATGCCAAACAAAACACCAATTGTCATGGGTTTGAAGTAAGGATCACTATCCTTGGGGAACAAAGTGCCAAACAAGGATGCGGGCCAGGGGCGTCTCCCAGTACACCCAAACCCAATTTATAAAAGCTCGTTTCCTTAATTGACCCAACCGGGAATCGAACCCAGGACACCACACAAGTCAAGGCTAGAAACCATGCTACAGCGCACTAAAACAATAAAAAATAAATGTAGTATGTGTATAAAGCAATTATTTTCCATGCTCTGGATATAGCACGTCAAACGATTGAAAAGCTCAAACATAGTGTCTTCTGTCTCTTTTTGTCATGTATGAGTGAAAAGGAATACATTGTAATTTACATTGAAAAACTGTGCTTACAATGACGTCACGCACACTTTTTTCTGTTCTTCCAACAGACCGCTGATGCGGAGTCCTTGTTCCTAATTCAACGGTGTACACTGCCGCTATTTTGAAATGCAAAAAAGACATGCAAAACTGTGTCATTGAATGGCACAAACATGAACTCCTTACCCAGTCTTAGGCACCAGGCCTCCCATCCTGAGGGTGCCGAAGAGGAAGCAGTTATCATTCATGGCGGAGATGAAAGACGCGCAGCGGCGGCCAGTGAAGCCCCCGGTGCGGACGGTCTCAGCCATGTAGTAGTACGATCTGGAGATTTTAGGCAAGGTTTCCCAATAAATAAACAGGTTATGGTCTTAGACGCTTAAATTGTGGAATGGGCTTCCTGTCGAGGTCGCAATGAGCGTTAACTAGATTGGAATTCTATAAGAGGGGCGTTAAAGGTTTTGCAGGGTCGACCACGTGCGAGTGATGAACCTGGTGTTGAACTCGTCCATACACTGCGGTATTACTATCAGACAGTCCCCGTTTTTGTTTGTCTGCGACGTTGTTTAAAGAAAAACTATCGCATTCTAGCGAATCCAACTCTTGGGCTGAAGGGCTATATTTCTTTATTTTGCTGCGTCAAATAAGGAAACGTGATCTAACTAGACAACCAGTTAACCTGATGCAGTAAAAGCCATAGTTGTGATTGGTGAGTTGAAGTGACCATGGACAGGCAGGGTACACAGGACTAAAAACAGATAGATGGGATATAAGAGTTTTTAAATGACGACCGTTTGTGACCAAGATACTCGTTCATCACCACTGTGCTCAAAAGTGTTTATAAGGAGAGCGTCGTGAACTCTGATCCCGCTGTGACCCATCGTTTACCTCACCAGAACAATGTAAAAGTATATTGTTACATTAGCAACTAACTATCTGATGATAGAAAACATCGTTAAACAACCCAAGTAACCCGGATAATGGCGGTAGGCTTGCCACCTACCACAATGGGTTTTATTACGGCGAAACGTATCGCTGAGTGTTCCGTTCACTAGGGCGGCAACACTCAACTTGCCTCTGACTGCCTTGTTAGTGATATAGTCGTTTTTCAAGGCCTTTACCTGGCATGATCACACTCCATGGAGTCACACCCCGGCATGCCGATTCCACCGTTGGGATAGAAGTCCACGTGCCCCAAAGGCGAGATGAAGCCCAGGTTGCCAGCGTTTGTGTGGATCACCTCGGTGTAAGCGCCGTCGTTGGCTCTGAAGCGGTGGTCATTGTTCACGAAGCCGAGGAGAGCTGCTTCCAGGGCTGGAATAACATCAAGATTTGGATAACATACCATTACAAACTAAAATAGCGTAATAATGGTAAGGCTGATGAGAGAAGATTAAATGAAATTAAATAAAGCAAAAAAATATACGCCATATAAAACACTACTTGTCATGGTCTCGAAGTAGACGGGTAAATATCCTTGAGTTACGAAACCAGACAAGGAATTAAGCCAGGTGCATTTCCCTCGACACACCCTAACCCAAACCAATTTAAAAAATATCGTTTCTGAATTTACTCCACCGGAAATCGAGCCCGGGACACTACGTAAGTCAAGGCGAAAAACCGTAAAAAGAGAGATTCTAAAGAAGGTGCTTCTGTAGCAATTCTTATATTAAGAATTCCGTGTATTAGTCGCGGAAGGGGTCCAGCACTCTAGTGGTAAAATCTGACCAGAGCCATCTTTGTGCTTATAGTTAACTCTGCGACTGACTCTCCAATCAACCCGGATAACGGCGGCAGGCTCACCACCTACCATGTTGGCCACGTTGGTTGTAAATGTTGTAATACAATGTGACCCGTTCGTATTGTAACAAACTTAAAGGCTGTTAACGAAGATTACATTCATCGACAAAAAATACAAAATAAGAGCCCGCAACTTATTATTGCATTTTTTTTTTTATATTTGAGCATGAAATAACCCTTATTTCCATCCCATTAATTATACAGGTCTTTAAATATTTTTTTTTCAAAGTATTCTTTGAATTTGTTTAATTACGTCAGTCATTTTGTGATTGTGAGTTCTAGAGCTATTTTTATTTTTGGTATTGGAGAATTAATTGGAGTATGGCTTGTACCACCTCATAGTTGAGGTGAGGCCTGTGCCCAGCAGTGGGACGTATATAAGGCTGTATTTGATTGATTTGATTTTGACTTGAATTAATATGCTTTAATTTAAAAATAAAATGGCTACCAATATCATCTTCATTTGAGAAAAAAAATGTTTTATGTCATATTTCACTAAATTAGTCTATTGGTGAAAACTAGGTCGTTAACCTACATGACACGTCCATATTACAAACTAGGGGTGTTTGTGATATAGTCGTATTACACGTATATGTAAAAGTCACCGGAACATACCAGTAATATAAGCGACGCTCCCCTGCACGTTCCTGCCAATAATGCCGGCCTGGTGGGCTCCCAGAGAGTGCCCGATGATGTGGTACATGGTCGGCACGGCGCCGGTAGCGGTGTTCAGCCAGTTGATGAAGCGAGCTATGCTCTGGCCTGAAACAATAAGATGGTGGCATATTTTAACCGCAAGGTACAGGTGTTTGATTTCATGAAGAAATAAATATCTTTGTGCAATGTGGTGTAAGACCACGCTAATCGTGTCGCCAGGTTGTCTTACTGCTGTCTCAAGGAAAAGTCTGTGCAAACACCTCATTGCCGCGTGGTGATCCTACATATTAAAGTGTTGTTTCGAAGTGGATCTTCATAAGTTTAAATTGAATGTTCTGTGAACCATGGGCCTTATTAATGTCTGTTATAGCCAGCCCCTCTGGAACCCCTAAATTTTCTGGTGCTGATACCTCAGGTTTAGCACAGCAGTCCAGTGAAGTTATATACTTTTCAACGGAAACCTCAAGTAAATGTTTTCCTCACCAGCAGTCAGAGTGTTGGCGACAGCATTTCCGTAGTTAATGTCTCCGGAGCCGGCGCTCCAGTCCACCACGATTATATTCACGTCTTCGGCCTGGAGAAAGGCTGAAAAAAGAAACACACTGCTTACTTCTTGGCTCAACAGCTATGAACAAGTATCTTAATTGTTCTTTGGTGTTCATCATGCGTTTTTTTGAGATAGCCATAAAAAAGACAACTGGACAAAAGTAATGTCAATAGCAAGCTTTTAGCGAACAAGTCGTAGAGATGAGATAAGTCTCTAAGATATTATACTCTTACGAGAGTTATACTTCTTCACAATAACAGAAAAAACGAGTGAATCCAACTATCTGTTCATTTATATCTTACAAACTACGCAATGAATTTCAATGTGGTTTTCAAAATGAGACAGCATGATTCAAGAGGAAGGTGTATTATAGTAGAGAAAACGCATTGTAACCACATTGCACATTCGCGCCAGTATTACTATTTTCTGGAATAGGACCTATCACTCTGTCTACCTTTTTTTTTTGCGTCAGGAAATGCATTTAGGCATTCCCAAGGCCCTGGGTTCGGGATACCTGGAATATGTGGGACTCGGAACTCCTGGGAAAACAGAGACCCCTACCCACTAAAACCTGACGGTGGTCATCTTCGGCGCAGAATGGAAGGGACCCGGGATCCCCAACGAGGGAGAGACTCCTCGCAGGACCCTTCGGCGCGCCAGGCCGCCTGGCAGCCAGCCTCGGGAGGAGCAAGCTCAAATCTAGTGCACGATAACACAGACCACTGTGTCCGAAGACACGCGTTACCGTCTTCCTCGGGATCGCGAACCGAAACACACGCAGGCCCCCCCGCGTGCGCTTCGCGACCCCAAGGGCCCTTTTACGACAGGCAGGGATACCTCGGTAGTATTATCTTACCCTAACCGCAGGGAACAGCACTAGGTCTACCTGGCACAAGCTGAGTGTTTATAGCAGCAGTAGCTCCAACTCTCCATCCATGGAGGAGAACAATGGTGCGTCTTCTCGCGTTGTAGTTGGTGATGCCGAGCAGACCTTCCACTCCTGGCAGGAGGGGCTGGCTGACTGCTGGGTTCTGCCTGGTGACAAAAAAAGATATATAAGTAAGCATTATCTCATTGATGTTTATATGCCCAATCCTAACCTACGGAGCACAAACATGATCCCTAACAAAATATCAGTCCATGCTCAAGTTTTGCAAGAGAGCGATAGAGCGAAGCATACTCGGTATAAGCGAAGAGAAGCATGCTAAGTTGGATGACCGAATAAACAAATACACACATCAAAAGTGTCTAGGGATCAACATATATTTTTGCAATAACTTTTCTCCTGATTGATATTAATTAATTTTTTTTTTAAGGATTCATCAAATAAAGTGTTTTCGTTTGTCTACCGTAACGATAAACCAAGTCACCTTTGCATTAATAAAGAAATTTGCCATTTTCCTAATAAAGGGATTTTTGACATTTGAACCACTAACATTAAAGTTCGAAAAAAAGACTGAAATAACAGTTTTCTTTAAAATTTTATTGGGTAACTTAAACAATTATTAATCCGTGTTTCTACCGCGAACACTAATAACACAAGAACATCGGTTTGGCATACTCAAAATGAGTTCATCCAAATCACGCTGTGGAATGGCCGCCCATGTTCGTTGCAACAACAAAAAAAGGTCTTCTTGCGACTGGATACCCTCCATATTCGGCAGAGCTCTTCTCTGTAGCATATCCCATGCATGGTCAATCGCGTTCAAGTCTGGCGACTGAGCAGGCCAGGGCAGGACATTGATGTTAGCTGCGGCGAGAGTCTGTCTTACAACTCTTGCGGTGTGCGGTCGTGCATTATCATGCATTAACTGAAATAAGGGACCGATTTGCACTTGTAGAGGAACGATGACGTCTGATACAATCGTCTCAGCATAAATTTGAGCGTTGAGGTTGCCTCTGATCCAAATCAACTCAGTTCTTCCGCCGATCCAAATACCCGCCCATACCATGATGGTTCCACCACTATAAGGATGGACTTCCTGGCAGGATTTTAATCGCTGTTGGCGTCCAGGGGATCTCCAGTGTCGTATACGTCTTGTATCCGGTCTCATACCAAAACGAGACTCATCAGAAAAGCACACGAAACGCCATTGTTCTTCTGCCCAATTTCTGTGTTCAAGAGCCCATTGATATCGAATCCTACGATTGTGCATTGCTATAGGTGGTACCCTTAGCGGTCTTCGGGAATGAAGGTTCACTTCATGCAAGCGGTTCTGACTGTTTGGTCGCTTATTAAGTTCCCTGAAGAATGATGAAGCCTCACGGCTAACATCATGGCGGTTATTGTTGGAGCTCTTCGAGTTGTGATTTGAATGTATCGGTCTTGTCTCCGTGTGGTGCAGCGATACCGTCCTCCATGGCGCTCAGCCACGGTACCAGTGCTTCGGTAACGTGTCCAAAGTCGACTGATAACACTCTGACTTGTATTCAGAGCTAAAGCCACAGTACGTTGCCGGGAACCAGCTTCTATCATTCCCACGGCTCTGAGCATTTCTTCCCTGCTTAAATGACGTCGCCGCTCCATAATAACGTTGGTTTTAATCAGTAGTAGGGAAACAGTAGCACTAATAATGTCTTCAATGCGTTGTATGTTTTTATAGGGAAAATATTGACAGCTGATTTTCATCTTCTACTCGAATTTGATTGACAGTTCCTGTTTCAAATTATGAAATGCACCAAAAAGGATCCATATAAATTTATAAAATCATAAAATTATTACAAAGCCACATCTCAATCTCAAGAAATCCGCATAAAAATGCTTGATCCCTAGACACTTTTGATGTGTGTAGTTGTGCCATTCGCTCTAGAAGAAGCATAGTGGATGTGGTAAAGAAAACGGTAACATTGAAGTAGGAGTAGGCAGGCCAAAAAAGAATAAAAAAGGTGATAGTATATTTATTAAAAGGTGCGGGATCACCTAGAGCATTTTCTTGTAATGTAACGATACAGAGTCGAGCATTAGATCAGTGAGGGAGGAAAACCGAGCGTTACAGTGCGCAAACCGTAATGTTACAAGTTCGGGCATTACGTTGGTGAGCAAAAAGCACCGAGCATTACAGTGCGCAACTTGATGATACAATGATGATACAAATTCCCTGAAGTTTTGTATGGCATTATTGTAATGTACCTAATGCTCAAAAGCGAATCTGAAATGCAAATTACAGGCAAATGTTCGTCATGTCAGGGAGGCAGTACTGCATTGTAGTGCTCAAAATCTAATCTTAAACCTAAACCTAAACGGTATTTCTTTGACATATCTCAGACAACACGATAAAACTAAGTGCAGAACACAATATCCGCTTCATGAATTGTCTTTAGTTGACCGTAACATATTCCCCCCGTGTGGCTCCGCGGTTTCGAATTAGTGCTAAGTTTTCCTAGTGTGGTGTCAGTCTATGCGCGTGGAATAAATCGAGAAACCCCACGATAGGGGAAAAAAATGTAGTCTTTACACCCACACCACCTAGTTAATATAATTACTTCGTTTTTCTGGACTCTCGGCGATGATCGCCAGTGTACGTTCAAACCTAAAATGGTTTTCCTAAAATAAATAATCTGAACTTTTACATTACAAGAAAAGGCTCCAGGTGAGGGACCACCTATATTGTAATGTAATGCTCAAAATCGAATCTGAAACGTTACATTACAGGAAAATGCTCCAGGTGATGAACCGTCTTTAGGGTAAAACACTTTTCAATGAATAATCCGGTTGCTATCGCACTTTGGGTTAAAAAAACATGCACAATCATGGACGTATTGGGAATTGGTCCCAAGTTTTGTACGCCATCCTGTACGATCCTGCATAGTAGAAAGGTCACGGTACCTGGTGAAGAGATGGTAGACGATCTGCCTGTCAGGGTCAAACCGAGCCATCCTCGCCAGGTCACTGGTGGTCACCCAGGTGTCTGCCAGCTGGAGGCGGCCGTCTCCGTCTGCCAAGTGCTGGTAGCGTGGGCCATCGTCCAGCTTGTAGACTATGTGGTTGGCTGGGAGGGCTGGAAAAGTATGATTATGTAATGTGATTTTGGTTTATAGAATAGAATAGAATATAATAGAATAGAATATAATAGAATAGAATAGAATAGAATAGAAATCCTTATCTTAATATCATTTTACTCCGAATTAGTCCAGAGGCTTTCGCATCAACGTTTATATAGGGCCACCTTATGCTGCTGACATGAGACCTAATGATAAGTGAATTTTAGATTTTTAGGATTTGACAATGCACTATTTTCTACACAAAGATAGAAACTAGAATTCGACCAGATCCTTGGGACTCGAGCGGGATTCTAGTTTGAAAAAATGATAAATAAAACTGGCTATAGGAGCCATATTTTGACGACACGGTTGGCGTAGTGCGCTGTAGCACGGTTTCTCGCCTCGATTTCCGTAGTGTCCCGGGTTCGATTCCCGGTCGGGTCAATTTAGGAAACGATCTTTTCTGAATTGACTCGGGTCTGGGTGTGCTGGGAGACGCCTCTAGCTTATTTCTTGGTGTGGTATCTCGTAACACAGGGATATTAATCCCTACTTCGAGACCATTACAAGAGGTGTGTTGTCTGGCGCATATTTATATATTTATTTATTTATATTTGCAAAATATTTCCTACGAGTGTTATTAAGGCATTTGCCTTATAACATTGATGAAACAAACGTTGGCTCACAACGTAAAATACACTAGATAAATTCGCCAGGTCCGCCAACGGCTTCGATAGGTCAGTTGGAAGAGCAGCCACCTGGACTGTGAAAGGCCGCGGGTTCGATCAGGTCGAATTTTTCTAGTTTCTTTCTTTGTATTATGTAATGGTTTGGTAAAGGTTAATGTGAACGCCTCTGTACATGATAGGATCCATGATTATAATGATACGTAAACTTCGTGAGTAGCTGGCGGATTTTCGTGAATTAACACGATAGATAGTATTCAGCAACGATTTTCCTAACGCACATTCTTCATGTTGATAATATTTATGCGCATAGTCTTAAGCATTGGATCTCTTACTTTACTGTATTCTATGCAAATAAATGATTTAATCTTAATTCACCATTCTGACGCCTAAGTTAGTTACGTGAATAGTAATTCTACTCATGTGTTATGAAAGCATCCATTAGTGGGGTGCACAGTTTCGATGGTCGTTTTTAAATTCGCGGGAACCTCTAAGACCGCTTTCACATTAGGGCGTCAGCAGCGGATGACAGCACTTGGATTGGTGGGCTGCAATCCACGCAATCTTATTTTTTTTCTGGCTCTTCTGTGTGTTCTCCTTTCACACAATTTCTGCCAATGTCGAGTAAGGATGAAAGAAGCCTTAGAGGATTGGTCAGTGGATCTAATTTTAGGCTTATATTTCTTCCGCCCAGAACATGATCAAAGGGACACGATCGATAGTGGTTGGTGTAAGAGGAACTAATAAACTAAATCCACCACATTGAGCTCTTTCAGGCCGGCACCACCTAAACCAAGGACAGCACTGGAGACAATCACAAACAAAAAAGTTACTCACATAAAAGGGTAAGTAATACACTGGTGGTAAGGATTTATGCTAATCAGAGTTTAATACTATACATATATATATAGTTACACAAATATTTAAAATAATGGGGAGAACAGAGGAGATAGTTTAGGTTAATCGGGCGAGGAACTTTAGAAGGGAGAGCAATAATTAATCTTTCGGTGTCGAACTCGCTCATGTTTTGTGTGTCAACAATAACGTGCGCTTACAACACTAGCTCGGCGCCTACTGAATAACGCGTGGCGCGTGAATCATGCGTGCCGCGCGCCGCCCACGCGCCGCTGCCGCGCCGCCGTTTAAAGTATGAAATTATCAGCAGCGCGACCGACGTGCGTTCGTCGTGCGACCGTCGAGCTGCTAAAGTCGCCTAATGTGTAAGCACAGTAACTCTATTAGGTCATATATACTTTAAGGAAAAGGCGTTTTGCTTGAAATAATTACTTCCATGTATGCAATCTGATGAAATTATTAAAATCTTATAATAATATTATAAAGAGGAAAGATTTGTTTGTTTGTATTGAATAGGCTCCGAAACTACTGGACCAATTTTAAAAAATCTTTCACCAATATAAAGCTGCATTATCAGGGAGTGACATAGACTTTTTTTTTAATTTAGGCTATATCTTAACGGAAAAGGCAGTCTACGCAGGCGAAGCCGCCGTCGGACAGTTAGTGAGTATATAAATCATGTCCTAATCAATAATTAATCTGCCTAAATTACCACGTTACGGATTACAATAAGGTATGTAGATATTATTTGACTATCTACGAGTGAAGATAGCAGATAACAGCCAGCTTGGGTGTGAAACAATTGAGTCTAAATCTTACACAGCTGGGGGTTTCTCTAAGTCCATAACACACTATAGCATTATACAATCTCCTGCTCTGCCTGTTATGATGCTCTTACTGTATGACTCTGGTTACAATGGGGAACAAAACGCAAAGCTAATTGTAGATGGCGCCCCCAGCGACTCAACCATGCGTGTGTCCCGAAATATATAATTTTACGGTTTTCCTTAACGCAAGACCCCCCAAACTAGCGTAATTGATTGTAGATTACTAAAATGATTATGAAATTCAAATAAAACAATATCATTAGGGCTTTACTGACGCTTAAAGTTAAAAAATAAGTTTTTTTCCGAAGAAATTTCGAACTTTCATAAGCAGGCTTCTGAACTAAATAAACTTATATTTTTACCGTAACTAATAGTTAAGTGTAATATATACAGAAAGTTTCGATATGCATGTAACAATTTGTTCACAGAGACTTCGAATTTGTCAGTTTTCAACCTACAAAATCACGCCAGCCACAGCCATTTTTATGCGCCAAAAGTACAGTTTCTATTGTATTAGTGCTAATTGCGGAAATATTTTTTTTAATGAATGAGTAGATATAAGGCGTATTGTGAGTACTTGTACTGTATTTCCACTATAATAGTTACCGGATTTAAAATAATCAGAAAAAAACCTCAATGAGTCGGAAGCTTTCCAATTTTCCCTTCCGGGAGACTGTTCAAACATTTTTCTCAGTTAAGTATCAAATCATTTGAAAATACATGATTCCTTTTGTTATTACAACCAAAGGCAGCACATTGAGGCACAATGATTTTTTAAAACATTCTCCATGTTAAATAGTATGGCATTTGACAGCTTTGACAGATAATTTAGGATGAGTCGCTTGTAACGCCCTCTTTCGAGATCAAAAAGCAGTATTGTTCCCCATTGCAAAAAATGTAAGCGACTATCCTGAATTTGTACACCACCTCTTTTTTAAAAGAGTAACTACTGGGTTGCTAACCGTCTTGTCAGTGGAATCAACCTTCCGACGCCGTGGTAGAGTCACATTATATGTAGGTATGTATGTCTCTGCACACTTTTTTGTTATGACTTTACTCTGTTAATTCAATTTCTGTGTATAAAAACCAGATTGAAAAGAGTAACCATCGAGTTTCTTGCCGGAGTCTTCTCGATCGGAAACAACCTCCGAACCGGTGGTAGAGTCACATTATATTTAATTATGATATTAACTATCATAGTATTATTTTATGTAAGTTTATTATTATTCAGTATATTTTTGCTAGAATATTTTTTGTATTTGACTTGTCATGTTTACGTTTTATAAGTCTAATATGAATAAAGATATTTTTTACTTTTTACTTTTATTATATTTATTAATAAGTAGATCGTATTATATGTCTTTAAAATTATTAGCTAAAGTTAAATGTTTTTGACGATTAGAAAGAACTGTAATTATGGTCTACTTGAATAAAGTTTTATTGATTTTGATTTTAATTTTGCTCGATGAAAGCAAACTCCGAACCGGTGGTAGTCACATTATGTTTGTTTTCACTGAATTACTATATTAACGTACACACTAACGAAACCGACTCAAACAAAAACAATAATTGTACCTACATTATAGTATCGATAAGTTTTTAAAGAATATTTTTTCTTTTTAGTGCAAAGTAATCTGTTTTGGAATATATTTTTTTTGTTAAAATTTTTGTTTTTACTATGAATAAACCATTCGTGAGTGTGAAAAAGCTTATAAGGCTGAATATCTATTATATAAAAATAAGTCGGGTTTTCCTTCCTGACGCTATAACTCCAGAACGCACGAACCGATTTCCACGGTTTTGCATTCGTTGGAAAGGTCTCGGGCTCCGTGAGGTTTATAGCAAAGAAAATTCAGGAAAAATTTCAACAGAAAAGCGGGAAAGAAAAATGAAGTTCACGCGGGCGAAGCCGCGGGCGGAAAGCTAGTTATTTATAATTTTCACTTTAACTTTACATTATTCACGTAAGATGTTCTAAATATTAACTATTTCACCAACACCTTCAATGCTCGTACAAATATTGTATGGTTTTAGCGAATAAAACTAAATAAATTATTTCTCCCATAAAAAGTTATACGAGTATCTACCAGTACTGACATTTGCTTTATTTTAACTAGCTAGTCTGATATTAAAAACAATTATTTACCTGTAACAACAGCCAGTCCTAACGAAATAACAATTACTCCAGCCGAAATCATGATTATTTCGCTTTAATCGCAAATTATTTAGGGTTAACGTATTTAAGCAGTTTTCATTTAATTATCTAATCGTGCAGATGTTTTGATAATAACTACTTAAACTAGATAAATGACAGGTGCAATTGTCGTTATTTACATTCTAATAAATCTTTTTATTAGAATGTAAATATCGTTACAAATATTGATAGGTACCTCCTGTGTTGCAGGTTTTCGTAAACGTTTACCAAACATTCACGCATGTTAACTCTCCAGTACTTCTACCACGAGTTACCACTTCATATTTACGTTATCGTTCGCGTAAAAAAATGTATTGAGATTTGACATTGCCATGTCATGTCACGTCAAATCCTAATACATTTTTTTACGCGAACAATAACGTAAATTTAAAGTGGCAACTCGTTTTAGACGTTTACAACGAGTTGCCATTTTAAATTTACGTTATTGTTCACGGGAATTTGACATTGTCATGTCATGTCACGTCAAATCCCAATACAATTTATACGCGAACGATAACGTAAATTTAAAGTGGCAACTCGTGGTAGACGTTCAGGTCCACGCACATGATATAGTGATCGTAGCGTCAAGGTGTAATCCTTAGGCGTGGAGTTGCTATGACGAGCTAATATTACTTTGATTATTTTAGCATTTTACAATAGAAAAACTGGAAAAATTCGATTTTGGACCTTGATGATCTCGAGCGGGAATCGAAACGGCGTCTTTCATAATCCGGGCGACTGCTCTAAACCACTGACCTACCCAAACCTCAAGCGAACAAACGGATCTTTCCAGTGTATAACGTTGCAAGCCAACGTTATATCCGCTTCATGAATTGTCTTTAGTTGACCGTAACATATTCCCCCCGTGTGGCTCCGCGGAATTAATGCTAAGTTTTCCTTGTGTGGTGTCAGTCTATGCGCGTGGAATAAATCGAGAAACCGCACGATAGGGGGAAAAAATGTAGTTACACCCACATTCTGAATGTGTTTCTGTCCACCTAGTTAATATAATTACTTTGCTTTTCTGGACTCTCGGCGATGGTCGCCAGTGTACGTTCAAACCTAAAATGATTTTTGTTACACTGTGAGCAGCTTTAGAAACGTAAGCTCTTTTTGTAATTGTTAATAAAAAATAAATAAATAATTCCAGCATCGTTTCAAGGCATGTACCTTTAAACTACGATTGAAACTATACATCTAAATTAAATTGAAATACTATGAATAAGTTAATTGCATTAAAATATATAAATTGAATTGAAATCATTATTAGAAGTAAATAAAGCGATAAAACAATAACTTAAAGCTCTTAAGACTTTAACCAAGTACGCGCACTAGTAGTGAGCCGCTTCCATTGGTGCCTATTCCGTTTTTTTGTTGTTGTACTGTTCCGGAGCGAGTATTTGTGACAATATTTACCCACATAACTACATTATAATTACGTTGTCCGACAAATTGTATATTTTTAAGTTAATAATTCATGTAATGTTCTCATGTAAGTGAATTTAATTCTTATGAGAAAATAAAGATTCTTAAACCTCAAACATCCGAACGAAGCATTTTTAAAAATATTCAAACTTTCGGTTACGATGAACTTTTCCAGTTTATTTATCTTTAGATATGAAAACAAGCATTGTAAAATGCTAAAATAATCAAAGTAATAATCAAATAGCATATTTCATCTTAACCGAAAGTTTAAATATTTACATTGTAAAAATACTTCCTTCGGATGTTTAAAGGTACCTACGAGTACTTGCCTTGAAACAATGCTGGAATAACGTTGGCTTGCAACGTAATATACTGCAAAGATTCGTTCGTTTGCTTGAGGTTTCAGTAGCTCAGTGGTGTAGAGCAGCAGTCACCCGGATTTTGAAAGACGCGGGCTCAATCAAGGTCCAAAATCGAATTTTTCCAAAAAATTTTATATCGGATATCTTCAAGGTCCTAATGAAATAATTACTGACAATGTCTTATTTCTAGAATGTTTACAATTCAGCGATTTCATTACGTTTGAGACGCAAAGGCATCGCTGGCTGGCTGGAAATATGTGGGTAGGATTCTGAAGGTCCATTTAAAAATAGAGAAATTTAAGCATTCTTTATTACTATCCCATTTGCAAAAAAGTTGTTAGTGTACATAAGAATATACCACCTTTGGTGGAACATACGAGTTATTAACTCCAGAAGAAAAATCTGATGAACTTTTTAGGAACGCACGTTTTCAGGGTGCAGGATAAAATAGAGCAGACTATATTATTCTGCGATAAAGAGTGAGAATTTCTTTTTAATCCGGAAAATAATTTCAGTTGTTATGTGATGGCTATTGGTTTAATCGAGTTCAGCTCGTAAAAGTGACCGACAATCTTAAACAGAGCAATAACATTTGGGTATTTCAAAATGTTACTCTTTGCTAAAAAATATGATATCAAATACTATTTTAGTTGGTTTAGGTGAGTTTCTTGATAAAATAGCATGTGTCCCAATGTGACCTTTAACGGAAGGAAAATTAAATTGGATAATTTGTTGTTGATGTTAAGGTACCGCAAATATTCGCATGTAATCACATTCGACCATAATACATAACGCTCTTTTACAAATCCTGGTTTGTTACATTACAAGCGAATGTTACCAGTGAGGGAATACCAAAAGTCGACTTTTGTATGTCAAGGTCAGATGACTCTAATAAAAAAATATCATTTGTTCATCAGTTTATAATTTCAGTAATAATTTCAAAAATCTATGCTGAACCAAGTACCCGTATTCAAGATGACCAGATTCACTACAGAGCCAGAGTAGTCCATTCAAAAGAAAAGGCAAACAGAGAGAAACTAGTCAAGATTATAGAAAATCTCAACCTAAACGCTGGCAATGATGTTGATCTATATGAGAGGGATAAAAATGCAGGTTAGAAACTTAAACTTAAAAATATTTACAATGTTTCGGTATATTAAATTTAATGACTCTAGTGCACTGAAACTGATAACTGACTGATGTGAATAAAACGCGAAATTCTCTTTCGCGTTTTAATTATATGTTAGTGGTTAAAAACCCATGTGTTCATAGAAAAATTACTAAGTCCAAAGGCTGGGGTGAATTCCCTTGAAGGAACCGGCATTTCCATAAAAAGTAAGTAGAATTCTGTAAAAAAAATTTACTAACTCTTGCTGTATTGTTGCAGAACAACTTCAACGTGAAAAAAATCCAAAAAACTATAGCTTGAAACAACAAAATGAAAATGAAAAGGTCGCCAGCAGTTCTGAACCAAGAATTCACATAATACGAAACCCAGAGGTGATGGAAGAGTTCATTGAGAATTTAAGACGAGGGTAAGTGCAAAAGACTATTTATGAAATAAAACTAATCAAGAATATTCAAAATTCCCAACTTTATGACAAAACGGCGCTCTTACCTGTATGACGCGCATAGCAAAGGAGTCTAATAGTCTACCTACATCGGCATTTCCGGTCGCGTAACTTTAAGGGTTTTCAAGAAAAGAGTGACAAAGACAAGTGTGGGAATGAGAGTAGTCTCATTCCCACACTTGTCCCTGTCACTACTACATGTCTTCCCTCGGAATAGATGGTGGTCAAGAGCGAGCCCATAGAATATAATAATATTTAAAAAATCGATACATATATATCTTGTATTTTGAATACGTACGTTTTACTAACATTTTATTTGATTACCAACAGAAAAACTTCCTCAAGCTCCGATGATAGCAGTGATGATAGTGACAGCAGTGACAACGAAAGTGGAATGCGAGATGATAACACATCAGTTAGGAGAAATGCCAAGTTCAGAATCAATTATTGTAAGTTCATTCATTACTAACTGCAGCTTACCCAACAATGTTCAAATCCAATGTTTCTATCTTTCTTGATTTTCTGTTACTAATAATAGGAGCCAAAGGTACTCTTAACAAATCATTGATATTACATTCAACAGTGGGCTTACATGGAGGTAGAGATGACGAAGAAGTAAATGTAAACACTGAAAGAACTCCGTACATGCCAGAATCGCTCGAAGACCAAGTAACACCATTTAAGCCTCATTTAGAAGAATCTAGTGCTGCGGAGCCTTCACCCGATGACAAATTAGATTCTGCTAAGTTTTATGAGGGAACTCATTCTAAACATTTCACAAAAGGATTTAAACAGCAACAAAAAGAAAGAGAAAAAGACGTTTGGGGTGTCATTAAAGACCAACACGACTCAAGAGAAGAAAAGGTAGACAAAGCACGAAATTACGAAACGAATGAGGTAACGACAAATATATGGGAAGATGTTAAAAAAGAAATGTATAGTGCTAAAGATAATGCATATCATTACCCTAAAAAAGGAATATCGAAGAAAAACAGTTACGATAGTTCAGCCAAAAACGTATGGGATGAAAACAATGACGTCACAAAGAAATGGGTCTCCGTAAAGCCAAGGAAGGTGAATCATAAAGCAGCAGATTTGAAGAGATCAAGGTATGAAGCATTAACAAAGGTTCATCATCTACATCATCAGTCGTAATATAGGCGTCTCCCATTGACATCCTAATAAGCCGGATCTGTAGGCGATACATCTTTAATCTCATCAATTGTTCGCAGTAGAGTTCAGAATCGATGGTCCTGCCTGGTGGTAACAGCTCATAATGAATAATGCCCTGCCAATCCCACCACACACACAGCATCACCTTGTTGCGAGTTAACCCACCCGGGTTTCGCCACAGTCTGTGAAGCCTGACCGGCCTTTGAACACCACCTTTTTCGCACGTTCTAGTCGTGCCTGATCGACTTTTCATCACCAGTTATCAGCTTCTTAAGAAATGGTTCGGTTTCATTACGTCGTGATTAAAAATCACAAATGAGAACACGGTTCATTAGGTTTCTTACAGTGAGCTCGTGAGGTACCCAAATATCGAGCTTTTTTGTGTACCCAGTATTTTTCAAATGCACCAAAACTGTTTTGTGGTCAATTCCCAGTTCTTCAGCTACGTCGTAACTACTGATATGCCGATCTTGCTTCACTTTTAAGAAATGGCATCCATTTTATCCGTAATAGGGCGGACCAGAGCGACGTATATCTTTGACATCAAAATTTCCGGATTGAAAACGCTTAACCGTGCTACTCTCACAGACACTGCACTAGGCCCATAAACATCGCAAATTTTTTTCGTGGCTTGCGTTGCATTTTTACCTTTTTTGTAGTAAAATTTTAAAATGTATCGAATTTCTTCATTAGATTCACTCATCTTGACAGTAAGAAAAACAAATGGTAATCACACATTTTCCTAATTTGAATGTGGAATTATCTTCTTGAAAATTCAAACTTTTAATGATACTTAAACCAGCCAGATACAAATAGTATAGCTAAAGCGATTTTATTACAAATTCACACATACTAACTATATGCGAAAAGACTTTTTCCCCAACCTAATAATTTATAATTTTATAGGAAACAAAAGGACACGAGGGATAGCGTCGAAATCGACTGGAATGTAAAAAAGAAAGACGAATTTGAAGACAACCAATCTTCAGGAAAAAAAATGTCTGTCAAAATATGGGACGCCCCTAGAACAAAGAAGAAGAACTATGAAGACTGGGATCAACCGAAGAAAGTTATTGACAATGATTGGGATAAAGTGGGGAGAGAATGGAGCAAAAATAAGGATACGTGGCATGAACCACGGAAGACTTCTCGAAGTTCTTGGAAGAAGAAACAGAGGGATGTTATTTATGAAAAGCCAAGCTATGTGGCGAGGATACCAGAATATCACGCTGGAAAAGAAAGAGGAAACATTTTTCAGGGCAGAACTCCCATACCTTTTGTAGGAAGACAGGGCATTTACGAAACTTAATAAAATTAAAATACGGTCATTGTAATTCGTTTTCTTGTTGTCATAGCTGTTTGAATAAAATAAAATAAATATGTGCCAGACAAAACACCACTTGACATGGTTTTGAAACAGGGATGAATATCCCTGTTCTACTTGGTTCCAGAAGGACAGAGACAAGCGTTTCCCAGCAGACCCAATTTATAAAAGATCGTTTCCTGAATTGACTTGACTGGAAATCGAACTCGGGACACCACGCAAGTCAAGGCGAGACACCGTGCCATAGCGCTGTTCATGTCGCCAAACATGTTTATTTTGCTGTTAAATAGGCGTACGCGTACATTTTTAGACAGGATGGCATGCTGCCTGAAACTACCTAGATGCGCTGAGTTAAGTTAACATTAGTTCTTTTTTCTTAAGCAAATAAATGATAATTTACTTACTTACTTCGTTGAATACATTATTTCTATTTGCCTAAAAAATATTTTAATGTTAAAAAATAAAAGGCGTATTCTATTCAATCTGTGTTTGATTAGATAAAAATATTAGTATTAACAGATAGTGTTAACAGATATTATTATCTATTGAATTAAAAGCAACAAAATTTGCTAAGCATAAGTTCGCTTTAAGATGCAATCGTTATCCTAGACTGCGGTCCGATTTACGCCGAAAGTACTTTTAACACTTTTGGCACTTTTAGCACTTTTGCCCGGTCCAAACCAAATTGAAAAGCGCGCTAAAAGCTCTATCGTTGCTATCAGCGGTGAAATCAATTCGGACCGCAAAATTACCGTCCACTTCCTAATGCCAAATGCTTAACATTTACTGCTATATAGACAACATTACAACTATGGATTGTAGTATTGCTGGATGTACTTTTATTGGAAAATTATACTCAACAGGTATCTACATCTTGAAAAGAAAACCTACCTCTCCTATTTCTGCATCCATTCTAACAGCTGTTATTTATGTGAGATTAGCTTCATTATGTAACATTTCAGAACTGTTATTTTAGTGAAACTAAGGCAAAACATAATACTTTAAGAATCATATCTCTGCTCCGATATCACTTACAACAATTTTGACTACTCAGATATGTTTTTTTCTTAGGGTTCTAAACAGTGGTAAAATTATTGCCGCTAATAAAAAAAAAGACGCCACGAGTCCATACAAAGTTACTCAAACCCCTACGTGACGATAATTTTGCTGTCCGATTTGATTTCACATAGGAACGTTAGAGCTTTTAGCGCGCTTTTCAATTTTGGAACGGGCAAAAGTGCTAAAAGTGCCAAAAGTGCTAAAAGTACTTTCAGCGTAAATCGGACCGCAGCAGCCCTAATCTTTTTTTTATAAAGCGGCGATTATATCAGGAAAAACTTAATAAAGAAACTGATTAAGTTTCAATCAATCGTTATTGTTGCTTATGAGAGGATATACAGGTTATTAGGAGGAACTGGTAGGATATGATGGCAAACTAACTCTACAAGACTGTCTATCATCAGCGGGTGTCCAATTTCCCACTGCCATTTATGCTTCAATGGTTACGTACAACTTAGAAGTCTACTCCGGTGCTATCTAACCAAACGCGCGTACACGGGCCTATTGCAGCGTGTTCGCTCGAACCGGTAGTGTTGTGTCAGTATCTATATGGATTATACGATATCATATGCGCGTCAACACTCGTACGGGTTACGCGTGTGGCAAAGGGCGCGCCTGTAAGAGCCTACATGCGCTTCCAAAAACGAGCGTATAAAACGCTAGCCTGAAACCGCTTCCAGTAGGTTTTTAAGAGTCTTGAATAACGACTGACGTTATTTCATAATTACTAATGAGTAAAGGCACCTTGAGTCCTTCCCAGAGGTCAAAAACATAGAAAAAGCTCTGCCTAGATTTCCCTAAGTAGAACCTAGCTTGGAATCCTTGAAGAGGAGTTTGAAATTTTTCTTACAGTCTGCAACGCGCGCGAGTGATTCCTGTATTGCAAAACGGAGACCATATTAAAGCAAAGCCAAATATTACATGTATATAGCCATAATAATTTTATTGCTACCATAAAAAATTGTGACATTTGGAGAAAAAATTGCGGAATGGTTGTAAAAGACATGAGTGAGTCAAAATATTCAATAAAATCGTTGATTCCTTTTCTAGGTAAATATGTATTGTTATCAATGAATTATGATTGAGGACTTCCAAATGATATTTTAATAACAATTTTAAATTAGTTTAGCAATAATTTAGCTAATTAGTTTAGCTAAAATATAGCACGTACTATACTACATTCATTATAAACATTAGAAATAAGAAGCAGGGGTGCTAAAATAAATGACAATTTGCATTTGACGTTGCCATGACGATGACATACCTTAGTTTAACCTGGCATAATTGAAAACCCCTTCCGCCACAACGTATGAAGGGATTATGTAACCTTTTAGATTTGGTAGAGTTATTGTGACAGTAAATGTGTGTTCGGATAAAAACCCCTGCTTCATTTAGGTTTTTACATCGACAATATAGTTTGATGCAAGACAAGATAGTTTATTTTAGCAAAAGCCTCTTAAATTCTGAAGTTACTTTACTCTAAATGAGAACAAATAAGTGTGACAGCTGCTATATAAGTAGATTTTAATAAATTCGGCATTAATCTTAAGAGTTACCATGTTTATTGTACTTTTACCACAAAGTGTACCCTACAAAGCACCTTTTTTACTTCTGTCTAATGCTTTATTGGAGTTTATAAAATGTTTTTCAGTTGTTATTTTGGCAGCAGAAAGCAGGAGATATGAAATTGAAGACGAGGCTATGAAATTGTATGGAGAGGATCTAAACTCGGTTATAAAGAGGTTCCGGAGAACTCCATACTATTTGAAGATTCTAAATGAAAAGGTAATTGAGTATACCTTCATACTAGCTGTAAATAAATATGAAAATACCCTTGGTAGAGTGTTAGGGGAGATCGGCCCTATATCCAGAGGTACTAGTTTCAAATCTCAGTGCGTCGACCACGAGTTGCCACTTTAAATTAACGTTAACGTTCGCGTATAAATTTGTATTGGGTTTTGACACTGTCATGTCATTTCAAATCCCAATACAAATTTTCGGTCGTGGTCAGGAAAAGTATGTTTTCATTTTTTTAACATAGCCTGGGTCTTTACGACCCTTCATATGTCACGTCAAATGTTAAGTTAATGGTTTCCGTCACTAGATGGCGCTATATGTTTTCAGATCGCGCTGGATATATTTTTCAATCCATATAATATGTAGGTATAGTCCAGAAGTTTACTCTTAACCCAGAGGGTTGAGAGCCTTCTGCACTCACCCTACAGACCAGTGAAGCTGCTAAGGCCGTCGAGGCCAAGCAGCGACGTCCTTGTCAAAAAAAAAACTATTAACCCAGTTCCAACCAGTGCAAGAATAGCTCAATTCAATCAGTCAGTTCTCTCAGTTCATCCAGTTCACCTAGATCCCCCAGATCACCCAGTGCATAAGTTCTTTAAAATTCAACACTCATTCTCGAAACACTGGGTGTGCTCATTACTGCCCATCACAAACCAACATTTGGCAAGCATGCAGGCTATATTAATCCTGTGCCTATTAATTCTACCGATGATTGGATTATGGAGGCCCTTTTGTTTTTACCCGTACTCTTAGTTATTGATAATTTCCTTTCAGATGGAAGAAGTGAAGGCAGATTACATGATTCAAACATTCCAAATTATTTACACCTATGAAAATAAGAAGCTGAGAGAGAAGGTGAAGGAGATATTGTGCCCGAACGGGAATGATGAGAATCCACAACCTGGAGCTCGAACTAAGTAAGTATAGTTCTGTTATCAAAAAAAAAAAGACTGGGCAAGACCTGCGCAGTAGCTGGGGATAGAATAGAGCATTAATTGCTAAAGCATAAGGGTCGATTCACACCGGCGAGCTTCAGTGCCGTGTCAGTTCCGGCACAGTGTTTTCATACATTCTGACAGCAGTGTCAGTGACGAATGTGTCAGAAATTGTGCCAGAACTGACACGGCACTGTGGCTTGCCGGTGAGTGTGAATCGGCCATTATGCGACGAATAGTAATGTGTGTCTTCACGAATGTTACAATACAGGAAAATGCAATGTAACGTTTTTGCATGGCATCAAGTTGTAAAACAAACCATCGAGCGTCATGTTCGCAATGTGGTTCGAGTAAATTTAAGAGAAAATTCCTGATCGATAGCCAAATGTCTAATTCTTAAGTAGCCGTACTGTACCTAAATAGTAGGTATATAATACCAACTTTCACCCTCTCACAAATACGCACTAGCTTGCAAACACTCACTCATAAACATATCCAGATACACAAAGCAAATACACACTCTCACACACGCACCACCAAATTTGATATTTTAGGCCGAAACCGATTGTGTAGGTATAGACTGGTGACGTCCTTAACTTCTTACACCTCAGTGGTTACCACTGAAAACCAGCGTCATGGCTCTGCCGTGACATAGCAGCTGAGTGGTAACCATTTGGGTAGCTATGTCACACATTGTATATTGTATTTTGTACTTACCTAGTTGTTATTTTTTTGTTTTTCTTGTTTGTTTATTTTTATTTCTGTATGATATTATAGTTTCACAAATAAAATTTTATCTATGCTATTCTACGAATGCTCGATGTTTTAATAAGTGAATGCTCAAATTTATCTGCACCTGAAGAATTTAGCGACAAATGGTGTAATAGGTGGTAAAGAAACCCCTTTTGAAACTGCACTCCTGCGCATAACCGTCGCCTAGCTAGTGACGCAATCAGTACCTAACCCTTTGTCCTTTAAATGATTATATTTTTTCGAAAACTATCTCATCTAAAAAACAAAGAGAAAAACCACAATACGTCCCCCAGGTCGTATTCGTCTCTGAAGACACGCAGGGATCCCTCGGCAGTATTTTACCCACTAACCGCAGCCGCAAGGAACTACGCTCAACGCCTAACTTAAGTAACGTCGCGCTTAACGAGCAATCCGATGAAAGCTAAAATTGTTTCCAGAGTAACTGGGTTGAGTGGCCCGTTTTCAGAACGAGTCATTGCCGGTACGTTAAATACCCATCCCTACTATCTTTTTCTCAAGCTAAAGAACCGCATTCGGCCTACGATTCTTTTTCAGTTCACTTAAACAGAAGCCACTATTTACCCTGAACAAATCATTCGGCTTTCGTCATGGCTTACGGCAGCATGAGCACAGTAATGAGACCCACGATGAGAAACATGCTATCAAGACTCTGGATGCCTATGAAGCGTTCGACAGCCCCCTCACTCTTCAGGAGAAGAACATGTTCAAGGACCTTGGATTTGAATTTGCTGGGTAAGTTGACAATGGGTAAAACGACGATTGGTTAGTTTCCAATGGGTAAGTTGACAATGGGTATATTGGTTATTGACAATGTCGAGATAGAAAACCTTATGGCCGTGTAAAACTTAACGGGCGCGATAAAGACGGCTAGACTGCGCTGGCTAGGCCGCGTTGAGGATGGAGTCGGATCGGACTGTGAGCTTACTTGGGTCGGCCAATCGTTAAGCTTTGGTGGTTTGCTCAGAGGGATATGGTGCCTACACGGTCGGACTGGCGACAGGTGGCTGAAGATATAGCTCGTATCAGAGGCTAAGATCCACTTCGGGTGGCTGAGCCAGCGCAGGTTTTGTGTTTTTCATATCTTTGGACAGTCTTACTCGGCGGAAGCTAGATATAAAAAAAAACAAGTGGCAGACAACACACCATTTGTAAAGTAAGTATGTGCCAAGGATTAAACCAGTGGCGTCTCCCAGCACACCCAGACCCGAACTAGAAATTCGTTTTCTGAATCGACCCGACTAGGGATTGAACCCGGGAGAAGTCAAGGTACTAACCACGCTACAGCACACTTCGCCAACCGTCTGGTCACTCATATCCTTTATTGTAATGTTACAGACGTATAATCCACGAAATTATCAAAAGTATGGGCTCCGAAGATGCTGGCTTGATGTCGACGAGGTTACCTGCCGACCGGTACAAGACTGACATGACGGTCACACCGCATCAACATGAGGTACATACGTACTACATTAAAAAAAACTTTTTAGTTAATTACGATGTTTGCGCTATTTTACGGTCCGTTTCGGTAGGTATTACTTGAAATATTCTGCTATGCCGTCCTACTGCCAATGAGCGCTGGGCCTCAGCACTTTCTTAGTTTGTTAAAACAAAAAATGCAGGACCATGCTCTCCAAATAGCTTAGGCCCGAATCCAGAAACAACAATCAGGGGCCGTAGATACGAGAGTCATTCAATAAAATACTTAGCCTACAAAAAGTAAACGAAAATTTTGGAATAGTGGCAATTTATTTTTCAACATAGTCTCCTTTTAGTTCGATACACTTAGCCCAGCGATGCTCCAACTTTTTTAACCCGTCCGAAAAATAGTTTTTGTCAAACTCTGCAAAATAGGCCTCCGTGGCGGCGATGACCTCCTCATTTGATCTATATCTATTCCCGGCGAGTGATTTTTTCAGATTAGGAAACAGAAAGAAGTCACAAGGGGCCAAATCTGGAGAATACGGTGGATGGGGCAGCAATTCGTAGCGTAATTCGACCAATTTGGCCATGGCAACGGCAGACGTGTGAACCGGTGCGTTGTCGTGGTGAAACAGCACTTTTTTCTTCGCCAGATGGGGTCGTTTTTTCTTTCATTCGGCGTCGAATCGGCCCAATAAATCGGCATAGTAAAGCCCTGTAATTGTTTTACCCTTCTCGAGGTAATCGATGTAGATCACACCTTGTGAATCCCAGAAAACGGTGGCCATAACTTTTCTGGCCGATTTTACAGTTTTCGCCTTCTTTGGAGCACGTTCCCCGGTCTGGATCCATTGTTTTGATTGCTCCTTGGTCTCTGGTGTGTACCAGTGGATCCAGGTTTCATCGACGGTCACAAAACGACGCAAAAACTCCGCTGGATTCCGCTTAAACAGCGCCAAACACGTCTCCGATGTGGTCTCACGGTTGCGCTTGTTTTCCGGTTTGAGTAAACGCGGCACCCATCGCGCCGACAGCTTTCTCATGCCGAGTTCCTCGTGAAGAATATGATGCACTGTTCCTTCTGGAATGGCTGCAGTCTCAGCTAGCTCCCGAACCTTCAATCGGCGATCTGCCAATACGAGATCATGGATTTTTTTAAATATTTTCCTCCGTAGCAGCTGTTTTCGGTGCACCTGGACGTGGTTCATCAAAAACCGACGTACGGCCACGTGCAAACTCGTTGAACCAATTCTTGACGGTGGCCATCGATGGAGAAGAGTCACCGTACACAGCATCCAAGCGCT
Source organism: Udea olivalis (assembly GCA_947369235.1). NCBI lineage: Eukaryota > Metazoa > Arthropoda > Insecta > Lepidoptera > Crambidae > Udea > Udea olivalis. Next base: position 8,542,761 of record OX376367.1, on the reverse strand, counting down.
CTTTGATTTCGATGCGCGTTTTCCCTTCCAAAAATAGGAATCGAATCACCGAACGATATTGCTCTTTTTCCATTTTTGTAAAACCGATCGACACGTTCGCTTCCATAAGTTGTCAAATTAAAACAAATGAAGGGATTGGAATGAAAATTTGAAAAAAGAATTAAAAAAGAATGTGCTACACTGTGGTAAAACTCTTTTGAAACTACAGCGCCCTCTGGCGATGAGGCTAGGTACTTATTGAATGCACCTCGTAGATAGATAGATAATATTCTTTATTGTACATTTACAAGAGAAACTTAATACCATCCCGTCCATGCAATACGGCATGGTATCTCTTAAAACCCATCTCTCTAAGCCAGTCAAGTTAATTTCTAAACTGAGGGTAGCGTGCAATTTCGTTGGTAAATAACTGGCCTAGAGGATACATTATTGACAAGTAAGGTAACCGCTGACTACGCTCAGTTTAAGACATTAACTTGACTACCCTTATGAGATACGGCCCCTGAGCACCCTTCAAGTTGATACTGTCCACCCTGGCACATGTCAGTAGATGTGAGACCATCAGGTATACCTACATTTCAGGATTGCTCCATTTTGATTGTCATTTCTGGATTCAAGCGTTATTAGCAAACTATATTTAATTCGTTATAAGATTAGAAATAAGAAGGGGTGCTAAAATGGATGACAATTTACATTTGACGTTGCAATGACGATGACATACCTGAGTTTAACCTGGCAAAATTTAAAACCCCTTACGCCACAACGTATGAAGGGATTATGTAACATTTTAGATTTGGTAGAGTTATAGTGACAGTAAAAATGTGTTCGGGTAAAAAACCCCTGCTTCTTTACGGTTTTCGACAATAATAAAAAAATCTTATATTATGTTTATCAAAATTAATTAAAAATAACTAATATAGTTTGATGCAAGACAAAATAATTTATTTAAGCAAAAGACTCATACATTTTAAAGTTACCTTACTTTGAATGAGAACAATTAAGTGTGACAGCCGCTATATAAGTAGATTTCAATAAATTCGGCATTAATCTTAAAAGTAATAATGTTTATTGCACTTTTACCACAAAGTGTGTGTACCCTAAAATAACCTTTATTACTTCTGTCTTATGCTATAATGAATGGAGTACTTATAGTTACCGAAAAAAGGATCTATAAAGATATTATTAAAAACGGGTACGTGCCCGTTTTCTATTGCCTTAAGTAACTGTCACGTGTTAGGCATGAATAAAGAACGCAATCAATCGTGCATTGTTACACTCTTACGGTGCGTTTACACCAAGCGAGCGAATGCTCATTGTATCCCAACTCTATGAAGTTTTCTTTGTCTGTTCTGTCTCTGTTTACACAAAGATAATTTGAGAGAGAGGGGATAGAATGAGCATTTAGTTTTTTTCCTGTTATTAACACTTTCCATTCGAAAATCTTGTAAAGCCCATAAATTGTTGTTTTGTTTTTTTGACAGCTAATTTCGACGCCTCATCATCCACCATCCAGCACCCTAGACCTGCCACCTCCTGAAGCCATTTACGGCCGTACCGCTAACTCGTATTTGTACAAGCAACGAGCTCCCAAAGTTATAATTAAACAAGTGTCATAAATTACAGCCCTGTTTTCAAAATAAAGACAAAGGAGTATATGAAAACACTTTTATGTAACCCTTTAAGAATTAGAACAATTTATTTTCCTAAAAACAAAAATAACAGCTAAAATTATAAAATCAAGATCTCCTTTATTCATGAAGTTTTTTTTCTTTCTTAATAACTTCAATATTCCAAATGCATTAACTAAGGTGCAGGGATCTGTTCCTAAAGCAACGTATACTGACGCACTACTCAGTTTATTTATTTGAAATAATTTCTTTCATCAGAAACAATATCGCAGATTTTTAGTGCATGGATGTGCTAGTAAGCGACAGCATCTAGTAGGCCGTCTGCCCCCCGATTTAGAATGAAGTTATCGACCGATTCGGTAAATTTGTTATAATTATTGTAAATGATCCGTTGCGGTAGCAATCAATATTTTGATATGTTAAAGCCAAAGGCCCTAAGTTTTCATAAACTAAATTACATAAAACCTGCACTACTTAAAAATAATTAAAAATAAAAGATAATAACCGAATCAGTCGATAACTTTGTTCTGAATATGGGGGCTAAACGCGGTATACCTCGTCGCATGGCACTTGCAGAAAAGAACCCGCGAGTCATTGGCCCTACTTACTACAACCGCCTACCTACTGCATTAAAAAATGAGCCATCTGACGTCACATTCCGGCGTCAGCTGAGAAACCTTTTGTTAGACAATCCTTTGCCTTTTTTGGAGGTTGCCTGGAAGAGATCGCTTCTAGCGATAAGGCCGCCTAAATTGTACTAATAAGTTATTTAAACTTTATTTTTGTAACTGTTTTATTTGTGCAATAAAGAATAACTTATCTTATCTTATCTTATCCTTTTTACTGCACTGACGAATATTTAAATTGTAGTGAATTATAATTGATTCGTATTATTTTGTATACATTTTTCGGTTATTTGACATTGTTATTAATTTGGGCCTGTTTTAGTGTTCTTTTATTTTTATTTTGTTTTTAGCATTGTAGTTTTTATTGTTTTTGTTTTTTTTAATATTTTTGTCTTGTATTTATTATGATTATTTTCTTTGACGATCTCAGTATTGATTCCCATATATAACATACAATGTAATATACGTGTAATTTACTAATGAGAAATGAATAAATCTAATCTAATCTATGATCGGGTGAAAAGGAATGAGTTGTGGTTGTCTATATCCGCGCATGGGGTGAGCAGCTGTTTGATACGAGCGCTGAAATCTCTCTATGAGTGTTCCAGTGCTTGCGTCAGAATAAACGTGGCGTACACTGACTGGTTTGACATCCATAAAGGGGTTAGACAGGGTTGTGTAGCGTCCCCATGGCTGTTCAACCTATTTATGGATGAATGTTTGACAGATCTGAAAGACAGTGATTATGGACTTAGAATGGATGGGTTGCCTGTTAAATGCCTTCTCTACGCTGATGACCAAGTCATACTGGCGTCGTCAGCCGACGAGTTGCAGGAAACGGTAAAATTAATAAATGCGTCGTTAGAAGAGAGAGGTATGAAAGTGAACGTAAGTAAGACAAAAACCATGGTTTTTGAAAGAAATGAGGATATGATAGAATGTGATGTTTTAATTGGAGGTGAAAAGGTAGAACAAGTGAAAGAATTTGTGTATCTGGGGACTAGGTTCACGAAGGATGGAAGGCATGAGGGTGATATTGATAGAAGAGTGAATGCAGGGAATATGTTAAATGGAGCGCTGCATGCCTTTATGAACAGCCAGAAGGTATCAGAGAAGGCGCGACTGGCTGTTCATGCGGGGGTGTTAGTGCCGACGCTTATGTACGGAAGTGAGAGTTGGGTATGGCAAAATAAGGATGAAAGTAGGATAAATGCAGTGGAAATGAGAGCATTGCGAAGTTTGGCTGGAGTGACATTGAGTGATAAAGTAAGGAATAGCATAATAAGAGAGCGAGTGGTGTGAAAGAGGATGTTGTCACAAAAATTGAGATGGGAATGCTAAGATGGTTTGGGCATATGGAAAGGATGGATGAAAGGCGATTAACAAAACAAATTTACAAGGACAGGGTGGATGGAGCTGTTGAAAGGGGAAGGCCTAGACGGACGTACTTAGGACAAGTCAAGACGTGCTCAGAAAAGGTCAGGTCAGGAGTACCCATAATCGACGAGCATGTATGAAAGGATTAATGAGATTGGAAGAAGCGCAAGAGGTGTGTCAGGACCGTATGCAAGTGGAAAGATGTGGCCTCTGCCTACCCCGTTGGAAAAAAGGCGTGATGGTATGTATGTATGTAATCTAATCTAATCCAATCATGTACTACCCTGCTTCTTTATAGGCGTTTGAGGAACTTTGTATGGACCCGTGGCATCATTTTTTACTAGCGGCCAGCAATCATTTTACCACTGTTTTATAGCACCCTAAGGAAGAAACACATCTGAGTGGTCAGAATTGTTCTAAGTGATATCGGAGCCGAGATATGATTTCTTAAAGTATTATTTTTTGCCTTAGTTTCACTAAAATAATAGTTCTGAAATGTTACTTCATGGAGATAATCTCACTTAACAGCTGTTAAAAAAGATGCAGAAATAGGAGAGGAAGGTTCCCTTTTCAAGATGTACCTGTGTTGAGTATATGTTCTAATAAAAGTACACCTAGCAATAGGTACTTCAAGTTTGATATCCATAGTTGTAATGTTGTCTAATAGCAGTAAATGTTAAGTATTTGGCATTAGGAAGTGGAACACAAGCGATCACAAAAAACAACCTTAACGTCAATGATATCAAAAAGACATAATATTCCAATAGTCCAATAGTTAATATGTAAATGGGATTTATTTGTTCCTAACCGTCGACATTAGAGACATAACATAGGAAAAACACCTATAAGTCTTTTTACCCACAATACATAAAAAATAATGGGCTAATATTACTTAAACCTGGCTATTGAAAACTAGCCTTCTGAAATCCTTATTGCGTCGCCTGTTTATTTAAATAATGCCGCGTTTTTACCTTTTCCTTGGTGTGAGTGGATTAAGTTTGATTGAGTAGTTAGTTAAAAATACAATACCTAATATCTTAGCTCCGATATACTTTAACTATACGTGCTCCTTAAAGTTTGTTCCTCTCGATATGTTCTTTCATATTATTACGGTTTGGTGAGTGGCCGCGAAATTTAAAAAATGACGCCAACGTTACCCATACCTCTTTGATATTCACTTTGGTGATAAAACCACACACACTCACCAATGTTGATAAACAATCACTTAACAATGCTAATCTTAAAAAACATGTGACCGTTTACCACCGGTTTTAGCCCAACATCCTCGCATTATGCTCTTCAAATTAACCATTTTGCTGTTATCAAGTATTTCTGTTTCTCTCAATCCGACAATAGAATTACCCGACTATGGCATGCATAGTCTTTCGACGGCGTTAAAATCATTTGATTTACGTGAAAGATTAGAAAAGAAGTCACAAGATAAGAAATTATTAAAACTGTTTCTCAATTCAACAAACGTTGTATATTTGGATGGATTTGCCCATTTCGAAGTAAATGACAAATTCAGAAATGTAAATAAGGTCAGGGAAATAGAGAGTGATTTTAGAAAACTGATAGGAATGGTTGGTGTTAAGTATTTGTATAAAAGAGACACATCTTGGAGAACTTGGAGAGAAGTGAAGTATCCTGAGGGTAAAAGAATAGTGTGCTACAGATGTTCAAATGTTATAAATTCAACATGTCCAAAGTGTAATAGTGGAGGGTATTGGGTAAGTTTAGTCATATTTTAAAGCTAAGTATTCGTCTTAAATTTCGATTACTCCTTACAGAACATGGACTTCCTGAAATCGCTATACAAAAACAACTTTTAGATTCGGCTAAATAAAAGACGATTGGACGGGTCAGTTTTTAAGTAAATGTTTGAACTTAATGAGGTGAAAAGGCAGTAAGGAAAACCAGTAAATCAAAAGCAATATAATTTTGTGCGTGAATGATTATTTTCTGTTATTATTCTGGTTTCCCTTGCTTTTTCCTTCGTTACAGAGTTTAAAACATTGCTTGCATGTGGTGATCTTTTTGTCACGGGTACAGACAGCGTCAGCTTCAAGCAACCTTATATATTTAAGTACCTACCTATTTTGTACGTAACTCAATGTAAAACACAATTTTAAATACACATTATGAAGTATACCTACCTTTATTATGTTTACAGATCATTGAAAAAGAGCCACCGCCATGTCCCTACGAATTGTTTTCTATGATAGACCAGAACAGACTTTGTGCTGCCAACTACACTCAGTTCGTCAACATAGACGACACCTGCCCATCGGTGATAGAATTCTACGATCTTAGTTCTTGTGATAACCCTATTATCACCAAGTATCAAATCACAGAGTCTTTTGACAGGCCTAAGTATAATGAAGGTCATAATCACATTTGTGAAGGACAAAAATATTGCGAGATGACAACTTTTTACAGAGTAAGTTACCAATAAACGGTGATTTTTATCTGATGATATTCTGGGCTCTAGTCAAAGTGAGAACGTTTAAGCCACGCATAGCATAGCAACAAAATAACACTGACACGAAGTGATAGTGTTTTTACAATACTCCCTTCTAATTCTCTTACAGATTTACAAAGACTACGTAGTATTCCGCATAGGGAATTCAAGAAACGACATCATATTCTCAAAAATAATGAAAACTGGTGGCAAGAAATTTGTTTGTTTTAATGACTGTGGACATGTGGACTCCAAAACGCAGAAAGTTTCAGTAAACGACATGCCCGTTACGTTTGATTTGTTGCCATCACATAAAAATAAAAGAGAAAACAAAGAAACAACGGAAGTTTGGACACAGGTGAAAGTACCGAAAGCAGTTGAGAGAAAGAAAGAAAAAAACAATAGAAAAACAGGATACAAATTAACTACAACAGTCTCTCCTTGTCAGAAACTGCAAACGACGGAAGATAATGAATATAATTCATATTTTTATGCAGAATTCGATGAAGATGTTGATATTTAATTTACAACGAACATTTTGGCGCCCGTATCAGATCAACCTATTTATATATTTTTGTATCTTAGTCTTTTTATAGTCCAGACCGGAAAACGATTAAATGAATGCTTTATTAAAAATGATCGTTTTAGACTCAGGTGTATCACCAAGCTACAGAGAAATTAATAAGATTAAGTTTTGCTAAGACCGTCCGCCCTTTATCTGAAAACCCTCCACAGGCCAGAACCAGCTTGTGGCAGAAAAGGCTACCTGTTACCCCATTTGTGACGCCATCAGAAAGTCTCCCGCCTGGCCACGACTTACCATGGGTTACCTGGAAAAGTATAAACAGACTGCGAACCCAGGTTGGGCGCTGCAAAGATAACCTGTGCAGATGGGGTTACACTGATGGCGTGAACAACGTGTGCAAATGTGGTGCTTCCCCCCAGATTATGAGCCACCTTAAATGCCCCTCATGCCCTTACAGCTGCACACGCGACGACCTGCTGAGTGCCAATGAAAAAGCTGTAAAGGTGGCAGAATATTGGTCGAATGAAATTTAGTGCTGCTGACGACACGACAAGAAGAAGAGGCTTATTATGACATTTAACGTGTTGTGTTTGCCATATTACCAAAAAATCCTTAGTTTTTATTTCCGAAGTGATGTGTTTTGTGTCATGTGCTTCATTCGATAAAAGGTTAATAAACCAAACAAATGTGTTAGCAAGTATAACTTTTAATACTGTCAACCAACATGTTGAATTTTCAGTTGCACTTAGGTTTGCAGGTAAAAGAAATAATACAAGTCTTTAAGGCAGGCAAACTTAACTTAATTCTAACACTTAAACTATTAAATATCGCATCTTTTACAAGTAAGTAAACGAAAGGTTAAGGCACTGTTATTAAATTATTTTTATTTTAAAGTCTTAAACTAGAGGCAGAGAACTCCTAATTGTATTGTAAGAGAGTCAGGAGTTGATAATAGGTAGTTCAGTAACGAATTAATGTTATGACCTTCATAGTTACGATCTATGTTTCATATTACTGGTAGATACGAATATAATATGATAAAAACTCAAACTTGACTGGACTCTGAAAACTAAATGTTGCTCCTTGAAAACAAAAGTGATCCCCCGTCAATATTGAAAAGTTGGTAGACCCCACCACATAGCATTCAACACAGTGAAAAACCTGAATATCGTGGCAAACTTCAGGCTTCTGCATCTGAAAGCGACAATAGCATGTCTAAATATCCACAGTAAAGATATTAAAATGTATAGAAATGATATGCGCAAAAATCCCTCGTCCATCCCGTAAACCGGTTGATTATTGAAAGATATTATACAAAAACTATATGGGATATTCAGTAATGTAAATTTATTTTACTTTTTTTTATTGTTGTTCTTCTAGGTAGAACAATTTGTTTTTGTATATCTATATATATTTACAGTACTTTAAAGAAAATCTACATTAAAAAAGAAAGGTAGGTACATCAGATTTTCTTTAAAGTACATGTAGGAACAAATTGGCCTGTTACACTTGCGTAGGCCATTTACTTAGCTATATAGCACTTTGTGAGTCTATACTTAGGTATTGTAGCATGCAACAACAACGTAATAATATATTTATACATTATAGAAAACAGTCAAAAGCTTATAGAAGGCACAATAATTTTCAGTCTCATTTTGTGCTTAATTTAACTACATAATTTAAGTAATCTAATATCAGATTTGTATATATAAACTTAATCTATCTTAGATAGTAAAGTAAACATTGTATTATTTAATCAAAAAAATATGTTTTCATCTTTTGTCCACAAATAAATATTTTACCAGGCATCACTAAAATGACATATATTTTAATTTTATTTTATCTAAAAACAGGAAGTTATTAATATAAGTTAGTTTCTTCTTTTTCACAAACCTCTAAAATAATTTCAGTGTATCAATGTTACAAATAAAGTAATACCTATGTAATTTGTAACAAGATTCAAAATAACCATCGTCGAACATGTTCTTAAAGGCCTGCGCAGACGACGGATTATCCGCGGCGTACTTTTTTGTCTGCCAAAATAGATTCCTTACAAACTGTATCGAGCAACGCACACGAACGACTAAAAGTCCGCCGAACCAAAAATCTGCCGAAACACCGCGGACGCCCACGGAGCGTACCGGATTAAAGTACGCGGGCATCCGCGAAAAAATAGAACGAACTAACTATGAGCAGTCAACGCACACGGAGGATTTTAGTCCGCGTTAAAAATCGATTCGAAATAGAGGGATGGACCCAGTATTATCTTTTAAAACGTCTTCTCTTTTAAATTACAGCACAACGTAATCTCAGAATATTTAAATACTCTCTGGACAACAAATGATCGCACACCGTGTGCGTTGACTCCGCGGTAGACTTTATTCGCGGAGCGTACTTTTTTCTCCGCCGCGGAGAAAAGTGCGTCGTCTGCGCAGGTTTCAAGATAATATAATCGTTTATTGTTCCTAACAAAACATACCAAGTAACAAAACAAGTCTCAATTTAGGATTTGTGAGGATGATTACTAAAACTCTTTACTTTTGTAATAATAACTTTGGAAGACTTATTTGTGCGCACATCGCCCTAAACTCTAGGTCAACTATTTATTTATCATGCAAAACAATCAAATATTTGTCAAACATGCATCTAAAATTAACGTGGTAATAGTAAAATATATATTTCTTCATGACAGTAAAGTAGAATGTTAATAAACACTAAAACAAAATAAGTAACTCTCTAACGACATTCAAAAAAACTTGGACCACCTCCGTCACACATGTGAACAGGTTTAATATTATTCGAGACATAAATTATACCCTAATGTTTTTTTTCTAAATATTAAGGTGAAATTGAAATTGGGCTGCGTTTCATAACTAAAGGTGGTCCCTCACCAGGAGCATTTTCCTGTAATGTAACATTTCAGATTTTGATTACATTACAGTACTGCCTTCCTGACATGGCGAACATATACCTGTAATTTGCATTTCAGATTTGATTTTGAGCAATACATTACAATTCTGCCTTACAAAACTTCAGAGAAATTGTATCAAAATATTACATTGTAACAACAAATTGCACACTGTAATGAGCGGTTCTCCTCCCTCACCGATGTAATTCTCGACTCTGTAACGTTGCATAACAAGAAAATGCTCTAGGTGGGGGAGCACCTTAAAACAGTGACGGTCAAGTCAACATTGCTTATTAAAAAAAAAAGGCTTGCAACATAAAATGATCTCATACTAACTGAATAACATACATGATATATTCTAAGAACAAAGACAAATTTAATGGAAAGGATAAAATGAACCAATAACTGAGTAGTGTTACAAATCATCCGTGCTTTAAAGCAAAGTCAGTTTTAGCTCTGTTTTAAACAACTAGAAAAAAGTGTAACAATTATCACCAAAAGAAAAGAGCTTATTTAACAAAAAATACTACGGTTTCAAATGTTGTGCAAAATAGACGTAAGGAAAGTGTTTGCAGAAAACATTTTAATAAAATAATGTTACAGTAGGGTTAAAATTAAGGATCCTGATAAGAATTAGTGTCTTAGATCTATTTTGCAAGACAAAATTTTGATGAACCTCTGCAGCCGTCCAAATTGAATCTATTAGCAAGTATTGCTTTTTATTTCTTCTTTTTTAACAATTCTTTTCCGACCAAATTGACCACAAGTGTGATCAACAAGTTGGTAATGTCTGTTGAATTTCCTGTTACACTTATCGCACTTAAATTTCTTTAATTTCAAGTGCCTCTCCCTTATATGAGATTGAAGGCTTTTTTTTAACATTTCTTTGTTGCAATAATCACATATAGCTTTAGAATACTGTGATTTATCCTTCGCAGCAAACACTGAATGGATATACTTCTGAAATTTGTCCTCCTCTTTCAAATCTTCAGGGCCATTCTCCATCTTGATCGGGTCGCATTTCTTTATGGATATAACGTTGTTATTTACTTTAGTCATTTGCACACATACTTTTGTTTCCAGAACTCTCTCTACCCAAGTTTCATTAGGTTTTTTGTCAATTGTAGACTCTTTTTGATGCAAATTGAAATGCTCTTTTCTTATATGGTATTTTAACAGTCTCTCTTCGCAGTAGCAAACCCCACAAGCCTTGCACGAGAACCTTTTGTTGTTAACAGCGACATCATCGTGTATCTTTTTTAAATGTGTAACTAAATTTCGTTTATCCACAAAATCACGTCCGCAATGGTCACAGAAGTGCGTCTTTTGGCGGCCCATGTGAATGTCTAAGTGTTTCTCAAATACATCCTTCCTGAAATACTGTTTAGAGCAATAATTGCAAGTAAAACGGGGTTGCACTAAGTTGTGCCCGTACAGATGAGATTTCATGTTGTAAGAGCCCCCCAGTACTGCCTTGTTGCAAATATGACATTTATTTTTAGATTTGGAAGACGACTTTTCGGTTTTCTTTCTCATAATTCCTAATAAAATGAAATAAAATAAACGAAAAGAAATCTGAGGAAAACGAAAAACAAAATACACACAACAGCTTTGACAATGACAGTGACAGACTGATAGTTGTATTTTTTTATATAAAAATCATGTGCTTGGTCATTGGTACCTTGGCTGTAAAGCCGGCACACACTGACGCAAGTATTCTAGAACACTTTTCAAATTAAAAAAAAACGAATTTAGCAAAGTTGCGTCAAAAGCATTCGGTTAAAAAGATTTTAAGTAATTTTGATAAGTTGAAAAGTAACATAAATAAGACTGTGTATTATAGCTTAGTATGGACAAAAGGCAAGCTACTGCTCAGGCTCACTAGAGAGCGGTTTGGTACAGTTTAGGATGTCTATGTAGGTTTCCTAAAGCAGTTTTGTATCCGTTTTTGTCACTATTGCGCTTAGGTATGTTTAACTGTGCCATTGTGAGAACGTCGGACTGTCTTGACACTAAACTTCTTGACTAGTTTTAATCTGTGCTTCTTGACATGACTGACAATCGTATAGCTACGATACGATACGACGACTGACGACGAGTGACATTTAATTTTCATTCATTAAAATCTCCATTCCATTCCATTCATTCGCCAGTTATGGAAGGCAATGGTTGTTTTTGTTTCGTATTTTCAACTCAAGAAAGTCAATGTGCTAGTTAATTAATTAAATACAATTATGTGACAAGGCCCCATCCGTACCTGCAGTGTTTGTTTGTGTAAACGTTTTTATTGTGTTTAAAAATTGAGTGGTATTTTTCGCATATTTTTTTGACAATCGGATTGACATTTTGGTAAGTTAAATGTTTTTTTACTTTCCACTCGCTTTCTCTGATATTATCCACGGCGTTGGGAAAGGACTTTGTCCTGTACCGACATCCAATAAGTATCTTTGTTTATGCGTCGCCTTTGTGTAAAATGTCATTCGCTTTAACTCTGATTGAACACGTAATTCTCGTAAAAACCAGTTGAAACCACCTATTTTCACACTCTTGCTTAGGCTACATTGAAAATGTTTTGCCTACTAACTGATAACAGCCTTTTTTGTTGCTGGGAGAATAATATAACCTAATAAGGTTAAAGTCCCTAGTCTGAGTTTTATAACTTGAAGCATAAAGCCCTATAAGAAAGAATCAAACCCTGGCGTAGAAATAAATGAATACCACCTAAAAATTGGACGCTTATATTACAATGAAGCATCCGAAGTGGCTAAAGAATAATATTCTGAAGACACAGGCTGAGAAAAAGGGCTTTCAATTTCATACTAAAGGCAGGCTAGGATCAGTGATAGGTTGAGATGATTAATTAATAAGAGAAGCATTAACACACAAGAAAGATTTACCTAGTGTCCATAACACTAGCTTCTGCTATTCAGATCCTAATAGAATCTTAATTGAAAGGTATGATTTCTACACTTATGCCGCGTTCCTAGCTACTTAATCTTTTTAGCTAAAATCAGAGACCAGGCCGATCTTTTATAATTTTATTTGAAATGGGTTTGTGCTTGGCCTCAGACTCGCCTAGTGTTAAGTGAAGACAAGGCTGATGGTGACACATGCTTACCCAGAAAATGCCTATTCACTCTAGCCTTGAAGACACCAAAGTTCTAAGAATCCGGAAACCCATATAGGCAGAGCATAGAGTGCCTAGTTTGAAGTCAGCAATATCAAATAGATTAAGTGTCCCACAGCTAGCTAGACTGTTACACTTTTAATGAAAGTTTAATTCTCAGAGCTAAACTTGTATACTATTATGATATAGTGTGCAGAAGTTGCATAGTCCCCAGTGTTACACTTCAGAACAAACTGCCATAAGATATTGAATGTTTATTACAAGTTTAAAAAGTTTGTTTTTTTGTCTAAATTCCTGCAGCTTTTCAGCCTGGGGAGTGCAGAAGGGTCTCAATTATAGTAAAGTGCTTAAGGGCGCCCCAAAATGGGGCACGTTCCTCAGCTTAAGGCGTTTTTAAGCTCTCCGACATTTTAGGTGTTGGAGAAAAAACCCCACTGCATATTCTGGAGACATAAATCAGGCTATTGTTAACATCAATATAAATACAGATACATAGATATCCTTAGTAAATAAATGATAGTAATACAAATAATAGGATAAGAAATGTGTATTACTCACACACAGAACTATGGGTATTGTGCCTGAGGATAAATTATTTTATTTTTTAGTTTAACTAGCAAATGCTAGTTATAAGCTTTTATATCCAGCTTAGTTAACTTTCAGGTGTAAAGTTTGGCCCTTTAATAATAATAATTAAGTCTGGGCCTTGCCTGCCCTGCTGCCGGCGGCACCCTAGGTTAAGGTTTTTATAGTATTTTTATAAATCATTGTTTTATAACTTTAATTTAGGCTTAGGTTTTATAATTGTGATTATGTATTTTGTTTTTATAATTATAATTCTTAAGTTGTTTTATTGTTGTAAATCTTTGTTTTTATAAGAATACTGTACAAATTTTATACCTAAGTTTTATGCTAAATAAAGAGAATAATAATAAATAATAATAAATATCCCTGGACAGTATTCCACACAGCGCCATCTAGCCCCAAAGTAAGCTAATTAAAGCTTGTGTTATGGGATACTAGACAACGGATAAACATACTTAAATACATTTTTTTTTGTAAATACATACTAATTATACATAGGAGACACCCAGACCAGTACAAACAGACATGTTCATGCACACAAATGTTTGTACTGTGCGGGGATCGAACCCGCGACCTCTGGTGTAGTAGCCAACTTCTTAACCATTACACCAAGTCGGTCGTCAAAATATCTTTGATATCCTTTCAAATTTACCTAATAGATTTTATCTAAGTATTCCAACCCTTCTGGTGAGACAAAGGAAATATTTAATGTGTTAACTAAACGCATACATTTCACCTAGGTATTTATAATTTTTCGTAAAGCATTAAGAAGTATACATAGTGAAATACATTTTCATAGATATTTCTGAATATGATGGCTGAATTCCAGGTCTTTGAAGTATTTGGAGTTGTGCCAAATGTTTGATTTGGTACAAATAATTACACACGTGTGGTATAAAGTAGGACCTAATAAAATCGAAATGTTCAACTCTTTTCCCAGATGGTAGACTCAGCAGTATGGATGCCTCTGGCATTAAGATGCTCCCTCACTTGGAGCATGCACCTGTTATCCGAGCATTACAATGCGCAAACTGTAATGTTACAGATTCGAGCATTACGTTTGTGAAGGAAAAGCGCCGAATAATGTTCTAATGAAGTAATGCTCATAATCGAATCTGAAATGTTCATTATAGGCGAATGTTCGTCATTTCAGGGAGGCAGTGCTGTAATGTAATGGTCAAAATTCAATCTAAACGTTACATTACAGGCGAATGCTGCAAGTGAGGGAGCACCTTTAAAAGTCTCATTCAGACTCCCTATTTAGTCGAATTCGGGTACGGTTAGGCATAGTTTTTATTTTGGATATCCGATAATTTCGGTTACGCTTACCCCGTAACGTCCCTAAGTAAGGCGACTCGAGGCCTTATTATAATGGCTTCCAGTCAAGCTAATTTCCTAAACTGGGCGTAGCGAGCAATTTCGTCAGTAAATATCCAGCCTAGGAGATGCGATAGTGCCAGGTAACCGCTGGCTGGCTGGAAATGAAAGATCATAATACGAAATTGCTCTTTACGCTCAGTTTAGAGAGTAAACTTGACAAGTTATAAGGGTTTGTAATAAGGCTCTCGGCCGTGGCACGTGCCAGTAACGTAAAGCGGGGTGAGCAATATGGGCGAAGCCAACGTTACGTTGCCGATCGCGTTCTTTACCAATACCACATATTACTTAACCCTATGACCGCCATGGACTCCTATAGGCGTCCGTCAAAAACTGTCCTGAAACGCCAACGACTCAGTTACTTACGTTACTACGTACGTTATTAAAGCTAAGTTAATGAAGCGAGGTTATTATACTAGTGTTGTGGATTTCTTAAATGATAGGAATTTGTGGTGATCTTAGGTATAATCTGCTCCTCTGCACACGTTTTTGTTATGACTTACTCTGTCAATTCAATTTTTGTGTTAAAAAACAAGATTGAAAAGAGTAACCATCGAGTTTCTTGCCGGAGTCTTCTCGATCGGAAACAACCTCCGAACCGGTGGTAGAGTCACATTATGTTTAATTATGATATTTACTATCATAGTATTATTTTATGTAAGTTTATTTTAGTATATTTTTGCTTTAATTTTTTTTTTGTAACTATATGACTTGTCATAAGTACTTTCTATAAGTCTATATGAATAAATATTATTCTTATTATCTATATTTTTTACTTTACTTAGTTCAACCGCAAAATTCGCGTACGAATGGCTGTTGACAAACAAATGCCAAATGAGTCGTCCAAGACCCGGCAAGTGGTGGGTAATTATAGCGCGCAAGTACATGGAGTGACAGAGGCCTGCCAATACCATGAGCTTATGCCGATGACAGTCGCTAGCGTCTGTGACAAGCTTTTGTATAGTAATATTATAAAAAGCAAAGATTTGTTTGTTTGAATGAATTGAATAGGCTCCGAACCTACTGGACTGATTTTAAAAATTCTCTAAATTTTAAAAGCTACTTTATCAGCGAGTGACGTCGGTTATATTTTTTTTGTTCAGGTTATATTTTGACGACAGAAACAGTCTACGCGGGTGAATCCGCTGGCGGACAGCTAGTAATATAAAATATGCACGCAATAGGAATGAAATAGCTATAGCAAACTAGTTTCATATTTATTGAAAGCAGATTATTCTGACATTTCAGAGAAAACATTGCATGACGGTGATTATTTACAACGTCATGAAAATTATAAAGAGTATGCTTGATTTCTAATTATAAATTCTAAATTTTCTTAGAAATTATAGATATTAAAATTCTTGATTTTGGTAGGATTTATCGTCATTTTGGTAGAATTTATCGTCATTTTGGTAGAATTTATCGTCAACTAGAGTTGACGATAAGTTCTACCAAATAAATACAAATAAACAAACAATCAAAGCTTTCCTCTTTATGATATTATGGTATATAGTAGATACATATAAATAAAAATGAATCACCAAATGTGTTGATATGCGCAAAATTCCGGAACGGCCTGACCAATTGGGCTTTTCCAGATTCAACATCTTTATCGAAATTTTTACTAAATCGATGACACTACTTCAGCCTTGCTTATTTTCCGGGGCATTAACCTTACCTGTGATAACACTGATAACTTATATTCTACTCTGTCACTCTTATTAACAGATGTAATGTGAAGATATCTATTTAAACCGATTGATGAATGCGGTAGTCTCATCTCACCTTCGCAACAGATTGCGTGAGTTTATCATGTCAGTTATAACTTACCCTGAGATTGCTGCACAGTTTGTTACTAGGCAGGCTGTTATTATCGCTGGATTTTTCTTGAAGGTTTTCCCTTCTAAGTCAACGTTTATTGACTTCGTTTAGATTACACGTTAATGGTCGTGTCACGCGACTGAGTCGGTCTTTAAAAAGGCCTAATCCAAGCTATAAAGGTGTGTTTCACGACACAAGGAACAAACAGGCTGTCTAAATAAGGCAGAAGGTATCTCGGGTTTTTGTTCCAACAGCAGGCACACGTGCTGAACATACATACCATCACAACTTTATCCCAAACGGGGCAGTCAGAGGCAAGTGAATGTTGCCGTCCATAGTGAATAGAACACTCAGAACCCCACTTTTCACCAATAGTGTAAGAGCCCAACGTGGTAGGTGGTGAGCCTTACGCCGCTATCCAGGTTGAATTAGTTTTTATCGATGTTTGCCATCACCAGAGAGTCAGTCGGAAATATGAGAATAAACAAAAAGATGGTTCTGGCTAGTGGTTCTATTTGAATTCGGGACCACACGATCCACGAACCGAGTTGGGGTGGTTAGCTGTTAACCACGACTCAACACTATAGAAATTAAAAAATGAGGACAAGCTGAACGATTAAGGTGGTCACCTATCTCACTACAAACATCTGTCATCTTTATCGATTCGCTTTTGTCGCCAAGCCGTTGCCAGTTTTAATTTCATTTACTATAAAATATACGTAAATAATCGTAAATAATAAATAAATTGATATGCTCCCAGACAGCACACCACTTGTCTTGCCAGGGGTTTCTCCCAGCACACTTTTGTTGTCACACTTGATTTGTTTGTTTGTTCGTATTGAATAGGCTCCGACACTACTGGACCGAATTCAAAAATTCTTTCACCAGTATAGAAGCTACATTATCAGGGAGTGACATAGGCTAGATTTTGACGGGAAAGACAGTCTATGCGGGCGAAGCCGCTGACGGGCAGCTAGTAAAATATAAATATTATTATTATAGACACTTTTGAAGTTCGTAGAACCCGGCATGTTTCTTAGTACTGTTGTATATTTAACTAAGCTGTTACCACCATGTGATATCGTTTATCTAATTGTAAACAATCTTATTGACAATTCAATTTATGTACATACAGGTGTATACTCGGTAAGAAAAACCGGTTTTTAACGTTTAGTAATTAGCCGCTGATGGCTTTGACAGCGTTACCCTTATTTGTATAACGAGCTTAGGGGCGCCCCAGATTACGCACGCACCTTGGTTATGGGCATTATTGTAAAAAGGTATATTATTTGATAAAAGGACCTGGCGCACGAATTACTCGTAGGGCTAACAATAATCTTTTATTTATTATTCATGAATTACGTAACTATTACAGGAATTTATGACATTTAAGACAAACAACGACAAAATTATTTAAATAAATTGATTTCGTTGTCATTAATTATAATTAGAAATACTAGCCATGGTGATTTCTTAAATTATTATAATGTAAAGAATAAACATTAAAATGTTGTTTACTAGATACTGTTTAGAATTTCCTAAAATTATTAGGTAATTCAATAATGAAGTAATTTCTGACACCTGTATGTAGTACATTCAACATCTTTCCAAAGATGGCAAGAGATCATTCTTTATTTATTCTATAAGTAGATCTAGATGTTTCCAGTTTCAAGGCTAAATTCTGATAAGAAGCCTACGAGCTAAAAGAACATTATGCAATAAAGGATCACTCACGATAACAACAAAGAGTTTGTTTACAAAATTACGCTCCATTTCACGAGTTCATTGTGAGTCACTTACTATCGTTAGCAGCCGCTGCGAGTTTCGTGGAAAGGAACGTCGTTATCCTCATGTTTGCACATTTGTAACGAGAGTACAAGAGAAGTGATTGTGAAATTAATAGTGATGTACTATGGGACTAGGGTTACCATTTAGAAATTTTAAAAGTCCTGACAAAAAGCCAGACAGTTCAAAAAAAGTCTGGACATTCTAGCCACAAAATAAAAACATTAGGTAGGTACCCATTTAGTAACAGTAATAAAGTACCTAGCATACTCTCGTTGGAGGCCCTCCTCCAACGAGAGTATGCTAGGTACTTTATTACTGTAACCCCCGGGGCG
This sequence comes from Udea olivalis, assembly GCA_947369235.1. Taxonomy (NCBI): domain Eukaryota; kingdom Metazoa; phylum Arthropoda; class Insecta; order Lepidoptera; family Crambidae; genus Udea; species Udea olivalis. The sequence continues at coordinate 8,524,205 of OX376367.1, read as the reverse complement.
TGATCCTGCACCCTGCAACCTCCCTAGGTTGCAGGGTGCAGGATCACGCCCCTCGCACTGACTGATATGATATTATGTATGCAAGTTTTATTTCTGATATCCCATCTTAACCAAAAATCCGGACAAATTAAAAAGCCGGACAACGTCCGGAATAAGGTCTATATGTCCGGACTAATTTCTTTTGTTTTCCGTCTTGTAGAGCTTGTCACATTACTTTTTTATTGCGTCCATTTGCACATTTTTTATGTAGCCAATACCCATCCATTGTGGTAATGACCTATTTCAATAATAGAGGCCTTTGCCCAGCAGTGAGACAGTAGGTATATAGACTAATATAAATAAATAAATATGCGCCAGACAACACACCTCTTGTAATGGTCTCGAAGTAGGGATTAATATCCCTGTGTTACTAGGTACCACACAAGGAAATCAGCCAAGGGCGCCTTCCAGCACACTCAGACCCGAGTCAATTCAGAAAAGACCGTATCCTGAATTGATCCGACCGGGAATCGAACCCGGGACACTAAGGAAATCGGGGCGAAAAACCGTGCTACAGCGCACTACGCCAATCGTTTAAAAATATTAATAAATTTAGTTTTCTTTAAAGGCGCGTCATTTCAGATTAAACACATTCAAGCTATTCTCATTAAGTTATTAGTTCATCCACTAAAACGTAATAAATTTGATGCTACAAATATAAAAGGTTCAGAAAAGGCTCAAAATGGAATGAAGTCTGAATGAATGATGTTGTTATAAATATATATTTTTTTCAACTAGCCGCCTCGACAGACTTCGTTCAGTCAAAAAGTAATTGCACGTCGCGGCGTCGGTAAAGCAGCACATGTCGCCCGCGTTTCTTCGACTTGATGTACATATACTATTATTTTTCACTGCATGCTTTGTTCAATCATAATAGAATATTGCCTATATGTCACTCCCTGATAATGTAGCTTCATATCAGTGAAATAATTTTTAAAATTGGTCCAATAGTTTCAGAGCCTATTCAATACAAATAAATAAACAAACAATCGAATCTTTCTTTATAATATTATTATAGATAAACAGCTCACATTAAGCACATTGTGCCTAGGGCTTGCATTACCGGTTAACCGGAAATGGTTTTTACCGGTTAACCGCCGATTTTGGCTGGTGGTAAATTACCTGTAATCAGAAGGATTACCGGTTTCTTACCGTTTTTTTTAAATTGTATTTTATCGTTTTAAGGACACTAGTCCTTAAAACGATAAAATACTTATTATTTACTAACTATATATATAAGATAACTTTCATCAAAGCATCGTCTTAAGGTGTATGTAGATATGTTATTACCATCTATTCATTGCACTATTTAGCTCGTTTTTAAGCAAAAAAAAATTGCGTGGCGTGGGAGTCGAGTAGAGTGAGTGTAGTCACTTGGTTTGGTAACAGTGACTCCGTTGATTGTGCCAGCCAGTATTGTATTAAGCTTTGATTCAAAGGAGCACATAAGTTTATGGTAAGGGAAATGCATTTTACTTAGTACAAGTATCTACTTACGGAAAACCACAACTACACATAACACAGACTAAGTAGTTTTGTGTTACTTTACTGCTTATGAGTAAGGATACCAGAGTTTATCGGAGAGTGGGTCATTGTTGACTTCACGAAAGTTCCCTGTCCACCTGGCGGATGGGCGTTCCTTCGCGAAAGTCTCCATTCTTGAACGTTTCAGCCCTACTGGCCATGGCCACAAAATAAATAGTTTACAGAAGGACCGCTCTCGCCTTTTTACATTACCTTTACCTAAACTTACCTGACCGCCTAGGGTTGCTACTATATTTGCTCTAAATTGAAGTAGGTAGGTATAAACCCGATTTGACAGAACAGAAACCGCCAAAAACAAAATACCTACATCATGTGAAAAATTGCACCAAGTTCGGCAGAAACAAAAACACTCGCGATAGAGTGACTGGCCGCTACCGCCTGGCTCACTGGTATCGCCTGTTAACTCACTGTGTGGGGCACGCCTCGCCGCATGCGTAATTTGTGCCATGGCAGTACTTTTGTGCCATTCCAACTACCACTTCAACTTATGGGTAAGTTGAAGTGGTAGTTGGAATGGGGCCTGTCAGTCCCTTTCTTTTTCTGCGGATTTCCTGATTGCAATTTATCACTGAGCAAAACTTCATTACCTTCTTCATAGCTCGGAGTGACTCTTGAGTTTTTAAGCTCATAGGAAGTATTTTATTGGCATTTAGAAATTAGCAGTAGATCATGAATTGTGTTGTGTAAACATTCCCATTAGATCTTAATGCAAGTTACTTACTTAAATAAAAATCTAATAAACCAGTCCGATGGTTTGATAATCAAATGACGACAACAGAGGAATGTTTTATACAATAGGAATGCATGTACGCATAAGTCTTCAACAAGCAGGGTTGCGAATTGGACTCTAGCTTATCATTTGCTAGTTTTTGATTTGTTTTTTCTGGGCCAATGAACGTGTTTTTATTTACATCTTGTAATTTTATTCATAGTTTTGCGACGTACAAAAATCTAGTATAAAAAGAGCTCAGGCAGTGCAATAATATGTCAATTTATTACTAAGCTGCATTGTAAGATCACATTTTTAATGGATAATTTGTTTTAAGAAGAGCGGTCTCTTTCTAATACAGGTTTCCAAACTTAAAAGGATGAGACCTATATTATAGTGCAGTCATTGAAGCATTATTGCTCCGAATTTTTTTACTGTGAACCGAATTGCATACAATTTTGGAATTAGGTTCATCTTACCCTTAACTTCAAAAGTGAAAATGATTTGAACTCCGCAACCACCCTGGGGGTGGTTGCCACCCCTTCTCGGGGGTGAATTTTTTTTTTGCAAAATAACCTCGGATATCGATAGAAGGCCTAATTTTAAGCAAAAAGTCATCTCTAAAGTTTTTCAAAAAATCCAATACTTTTCAAGTTATTGGCAATTGAAAATTCGCAATTTTTTCACGTTTTTCATCGGTTTTTTGCAAATATCTCCAAAAATATACGTTTTATCGAAAATTTTACGAAGAACAAAATTGTAGCAGGTAAAACAATGAACAATTTCGTTTTTTATAAAGTATTCTAAGTGCAATATTAAGCTAGATATTAAAGATCAAAGCCGTTTTTTATTTTGTCTGAAATTTAATCGATGTGGTCAATGCCATCTAGCGGCGAGCAGATGCATTTTATGCATTCTAATACAAAAGGGTTTTGTAGTGCTTGAAATAAGCTTTAAAATGAGCACTATTAAAAGTCTTTTGCACGTAAAATAAGTGAGCTGTATTGCAAATAATGTAAGCATCTAATGTTTTTTCTTTTAAATCAATGGGTTTCATAAGTGCCATTTCCACCAAAATTAAAATTAATCGTATTCCGCCTAGAATTAACTTTATTATGAAGAGTTTGATTGATAGTATCAGTTTGGCTGCTTCAGGACACATATTTTTCAAAAAAGTCACGATTAAAAAAAAAAATTCAAATTTCATTCATTCAAAAAAAACCCACTTTTTTTTCATAATGTCTCAAAAATGACGACAGATACGTATAAAAGTGTACGGATTAAAAATTTAGGTATTTTTCTGACAAACAATTTGGTTTTTTTGTTTTTTCTGTCAAACAAAAATTGACGGAGATATGATTGTTTAAAGAGCGCGTGGCAGCGCAATCACAGCCTCTCTTAAGCCCTTTAACCCTTCACCGTTTTAGAAAAAGGTTTTTTACTATATATTGCAATAAAGGATGTTGTGGCTCTCTTAATTACCTTTACAATGGTTTTTTTATAAATTGTGATAGCATGAAAATTGAAGGAGTTATGGTCCAAAAACTTATCATATTTTTTTCTACTTATTAACTGAAATTTTTTTTTTTTTTTTCAAGGGGTTGAAAATGATTTTAATATGAGGTAATTATGTTAGAAAATACTTTACAATTTCACCACTTACTATTAGACATGTTTTCTAGCGATAAAATGGCTCAATGTCAATTTTTCCATTAAGGGGTTGTTTACACCCCTTAAAAAATAATAGGCGGAGTTCAGATCATTTTCACTTTTGAAGTTAAAGGTAAGATGAGCCTAATTCCAAAATTTCATGCAAATCGGTTCACAGTTAAAAAATTCGGAGGTAAGACCGTATTTTTCGCTTCAATGACTGCACTATTAAGCATTGTATTGTAATAGTGACTTTTGACGAGTAAAGATTTTTGTATTTTTTTGTTTTGTTTTGTATTTTTGAAGAAGAAACCATTGAGCCATTGGCCTGGCTTTCTTAGCATTGACGTTCGCCTGGCTTTATGGGTTTGTCATTGTTTTATTTTAATTGTTTTTTGTGACATTTTGGATATTCAATTACCTATTCGATTGTTTTTCTTTTTTTTTTCCTAATTTTATTGTTTGATGATTTCCTGACCATATTTTTTTTATTTTTGTTTTGTGCTGATCGCAATATGAATTTATTTTTGCCTGCAATTTGACATTTATTTTTGTAATGTAATTTTCTATGAGAAATAAAATATCTTATCGTATCTAATCTTTCTCAGTGGAAACTCTCCGACACTGCACATTATTCGACCATATACTGTACCACGACACTAGGAAAAGGCTTCATCATTAAAATCAAGTCACTGTCGCGTTTAATGCGTAGCCGAATCACCACGTTTGCCGAATCGCCACCTGCATGTCTACCTTAAGTAGTTTTCGTCACGTAATCGGCGATCGTTGCGTCACAGGTTGCGTTCAGAAAGGCTAGTGTACATTCGCCCATACATTGCGGCCTAAGAACCAACAATAATGGAAATTACCTCTCAGGGTTCATAAATACTTATACTTTAGTGTCAAAACGTAGTTTATGGACGCACACTTCTGAGAACTCGTTAATTATCAAAAAACTGTAAAATTTTGAGGTTATTTATAATAATATATTGTGAGGTTTTATTTACGTGGGTGGGACTAATGTTCTTCAAGCACATATTTTGTTGATCTTACAGTACCATGTAACCACTAGCTGAGCCACAATTCACACAAAATGTTGAACGTGCGTATGTGCAGGTTACCAAGTCCGTAAATCTAGCCAGGTAGGTCACTATATAGAGCTATCAATCTCCATTTTTTAAGCTGAGTCGTAAGAATATCATTATAATAAAAATATCACACAGCGTTGCAATTAAAAAGCGAAAAATACAAGTTATCCCGGTATTTTTTTTAACTGTCAATGTCAACCAAACGTCATCAACACTCTCTTTTTGGCTTCGCACAAAGCTGATTTAAGCCAATGTATAAGCCAACTTGAAATAAAGAAGTCGATTAAATATCTATCGCATTGACAGTCAGTAAAGTAAAAGTAAAAAATCATTTATTCACTTAAGCTTTTACGAAGAAGCACTTATAAAAGGTCAAAATTTACAAAAAAAAAACACAATAATAGACATAAATAAAATAATACAATAATAGTACCTACATATCCTAAATAAACATAATGAGAATCTACCACCGGTTCGGACGTTGCTTCTTATCGAGAAGACTCCGGCAAGAAGCTCGAATGTTACTCTTTTGGACTTTGTTTTGTTTTGCAACAAATAAATTCAGAGTACAGTCAAAAGAACAATAAAAATACAATATTAGAGCATAAGCTGTAATGTATTGTTAATCATTTTTAAGAGCCTTTGGTAAGGTTACAACTACATTTTCTTGCAAATACAAGGTTTCTTTTGTTAAAATGAAGTACATCAAAATATTGTTATGATGGCTAAATAACAGAGGGCACACACGAAGCAACATAATGGTATTAAAAAATATGTTTTCGTACGACAAATCTTTTAAGTATTTTTAATTTTCATATCAAGAACAGAAGTGTGTGTGACAATCCAATATGTGATAATTATGCCTTAATTCATGCCCAGAATTATGAGAAATGTCAAATTTTTGTTGGTTCATAGGCAAACTTGGCCATTGTCCTTTGAAAGTTCTTTATGGTTCTATTATAAATTACCGAGGCGCTGTACTTAAATCTCATACAAACGTGAAAAAGTTAATGCGGTTGCTAGCGACTATCATTTGTGAAAACTCTTGGTAGACAAACTGATTTGAATGAAAGCCCGTCAGCCTATAAATATAGATAGGTACCTATATGTAAATGCGTCAGACAACACCATTGTCATGGTCTCGAAGTAGGGATTAATATCCCTGTGTCACGAGGTACCAGACAAGGAATTAAGCCAGGGGCGTCTCCCAGCACCAGATCAGAGTCAATTCACCAGACACTACGAAAATCGAGGCAGCGCACTACGCCAATCGTGTCGTCTATGACGATACGTCAAAGAACAATAATTGCTGTCAAAATCAGGATTATTTGATGACCAAAGTTAGTACAAAACCGTGTCTAGCTTGAGTGGCCCCGTCCAATCCATGAGCTACTTAAGTTTTAAAAAAAAGACTTTTTACATCAAGATCATCTGACCCCAAACTAAGCAGAGGTCGTACTATGGGCGTCAGAGACTGATAAACATACTTATATATTTTTAAATACATACTTAAATAGATAATAGTACAAACACAAATGTTCGTCACATAAATGTTTGTCGTGGGTGGGGATCGAACCCACGACCTCTGGCGCTAAAGGCAGGATCGCTGCCTTTGCGCCCACAGGCCAGTTATTTTTTTTAAATAACTGCTCGTGGTAGTAATGGCCACGATAGGTACCGCGGCCACCTTGGCCAGTAGTGGTCGTGTGGCGGCGTCTAGTGGCCATTGTGCGGCATCACTCAATATCATGTTGATTAGATGACCGTGTTTTTTTTTTTATATTGCCCGTCAAGATGACCTCACTCCACCTGATGGAAAGCGGTCGTGAGGTCCAGATATGACGTTGACAAGCCCAGTCATTCAAACGAATCACTGGGCTGGCCATCCTCACCTTGAAGGCCTGCAGAAATGCCTTTTCACGCCCCGCTTGAAGAACCCGGGACTGTACGAAGAAGGAAACACATGCACTGTAAGAGCGTTCCACGTCTGGATGGTGAATTGTGTGTGGTGGAATGTTATTACCATCCGTTTCAAAGTTTATTGTAGAAAAAATACTCTTAGTAACTACGGACTCCGATGGCACATCCCTGTTCGGCAGCAATGAAGATGCGCACACGATGATTGGCGACAATTGAGGCGCGTCTCGTCATGATACGTTTTGGGTGTGGTTACAATGGACAACAAGCACTTTGTTGTAAAGCCACAGCCAGCTTATGTTGAGCTATCGTGACTATTAACACGCATAGTCCGCGCGGTTGCATGTAGTTCGCGTATCGCGTGGCGCTTTGGGTAGACTGTACGAGAGGGACGATAACACATTTAGGATCAATCGGGCAAGGATACAAACTGACCGTATTTTTTGGTTAAATGAATATGGGACAACAATATACGGAAGACAGTAGATCAATTATTGAAATCATTGTAAAATGGGTCTTATGATGACGACTTAAGCTGCACAGAACCTCATGTAAAGCTTGACATGCTGTCGTGTGGACTATTGCTTTAGTTACAAAGTTGGGTTTTACCCAGAATGTTTTTTTTAAATGTCATATTGAGCAAACGCAGGAAGGTGAAGGAAACCTGGTGAAAAGTGATCACCTCCGCCCATGGACAACTGCAACACCAGAGGTGTCACCGATGCGTTGCTTGCCTTTTAAATGGGAATATGCTCTCTTCTTGAAGGATCCGATGTCATATTCCTTTGGGAATACCGACGCAGTTGTTGAGCGCCAGCCATCCAGGTGATGAGCATGGAATTTCGACTTATGACGTTTCGTGCGACGGCAGGTATAAGATCATTCAATTCTTCTAAGCACTTACATTCTTTATTATGTAATATAAATAATAATAAATATCTGGGACCGTTTACACCACGAACATTTGACTGCAAATTAGGCAGAAATTTAAATATTTTTAAATACATACTTAATTAAATACTGACACCCAGATACAGAACAAAACAAATGTTGGTCACATGAATGTTGATCCTGGGTGGGGATCGAACCCCATTGACTGATTTTTAACGACTAATATAGTTTCCATCAGCATCCTTTAAAGTTATTGCACAAGACCGCGCGAAGTGGGCCAAGAAAATAAGAAAGGCGGACCCTGGAACCCCAACCGGATAGACCGCACGGATGATGGCGATGAGCATGAGTTGGTTCCGCCATCTCCTTTTCACCATCGGAGCACAAGACGCATATTAGCCTTTCGCCCGCACGTTGTGGATATTCCAGCCATTCGCATACAACGTTTTGCAGACTCCTTCATAATGCGAACAGCAAAGGAGTGGAACTCGCTGCCCGCGCATGTGTTTCCGAACCAATACAATCTGGGTCTCTTCAAGACAAGAGTAAATAGGCATTTACTAGGCAGACATGTACCATCATAGATCGCATCGTCATTTACCATCAGGTGCGATTGCGATCAAATGACTGTCTAGTCCAATATATAAAAAAGCAGACTTTAAAGTTACGAGTATCATCACCTTTACAGATAGTGCGTGGAGAAAAAAACAAATGATCCTAATCCTAACAGGAAATTCAGGCGAAATATTATCTATGAGGTATATTTTTCTTTAAATAATATGCTGCTGTGTACCGCTGAGTCAAAGTGTGGTCGTGATACATGTTATCATACTACGATAACATACAAATACCTATCTGTCTGTCTTCGTAAACAAATGCTTAGAAATATAAATTAGTTAATGGGTAGTAAAACTAATTACCTACCATCGAGACTATATCCCAAACGGGGTAGTCGTCATGGTGAACGGAACACTTAGAAGCCCACTTTTCACCAATGGTATATTAGAACTCAACGTGGTAGGATGTGAGCCTTCCGCCGTTGTTCGGGTTCCTTTGGTCTTTATCGGTGTTTTTCATTTCACCGGAGGGTTAGTCGGAAATTAAATAATGAACACAAAGATCGTTCTGGCCAGATTTGAACTTGTGAACTTTGAACTCTGTACCACACGATCCATCCCAGTTAGCAAATGTTGGATCGTTTTCCCCGAAGGATCTAAACAAAACAACTTTTCTCATTTGATGTAGCAAATATAACGTAAACCATTACGAAACCGGTATCAATATGAGTAATTTAGGTCAAAAACACTCACTATTGAGTGTAAGTGTAATTGTAAACTAAGTAGGTAGGTAGGTAAGTAATCTGTGGTTTGATTTCAAAAAATAAAAGTTACAATTTAAAAGACAAAAGTAAGAATAAACCTCTCTATACAAACGTAAATGAATCGTGGAAATGCATATACGCGCATAACTTCTGAACGTATGCATCAAATTGTATATTTCTTTTTTTCTTGTTCGTTATTGTAAAGACGAAGTTTGAAAAATGAAAATTAGTATTGTCACATTACTTTTTTAACAGGTCGGTAGTATGTATACTACCGACCCGCCAGTAAAAATGTACAATATTTCAATAAAGTTTATTCATAAAGTTATGATTTAGACAGTGCGAGAGTTAGAAAAAGGGAAGATAGATGCTCCGGAGATGTGGTGCTGGAGGAAGATGCTTGCATATCGTAGACGGAGTTCTGCACCAACGTGTCTTTACTCCACGAACTAGGTATCACAAAGCGTCTATCGACCATAGTACAGACGCGCATACTACAGTACTTCGGCCATGTCTAGACGTGATAACAACTAAATAGTAGGGGGAACCAATCACGCGGCAGATCACCTATTCTATGCGCTGGATCGAACCGCAGTGGAAAACCGTCTGTCAGACTGCGTCAGACAGTCTGCCAATAGAGAACAATGGAGAGAGATCGTCAAGAAAGCTGTGTCCCATCTAGCACTAATATGGACGCCTCAACGTGACCACGCCCGCTCTGCCATGAGTGAAACGACAGAGAAGAAGAATTGAGACAATAGTCTAATAATGAGACTGACCGATTGTCGGAAGATTAAATAAGCCAGGAGACCTAGCAACATTAGGCGTAAGACACCTAAGTTCGTTAAGCACACAGTCATTAGCTTCAAGTAATAAAACCGCTGAATAGACAAGCAAATCCGCGAAGCGATACTAATTCTGAGTCAACGACCTCGTATGAATTTATTTGCCAAGTTACAGTTATCTGAATTAATTTTAACGTCTGTTCGACACTGGAAGCGTTTCGGTTTGTTTTTGACGATGAATCTCATATTTAATTGTATTCAGAAAGGTTTTGAATTTTAAACCAATCTTCGCCTTTTTTTGCCTTAGGAAATGCATTTAGGCATTCCCAGGGCCCTGGGTTCGGAACACCTGGGATATGTAGGACTCGGAACTCCTAGACAAACACCCCTACCCACTAAAACCTGACGGTGGTCGTCTTCGGCGCAGAATAGGAGGGACCCGGGATCCCCAACAAGGGAGAGACTCCTCGCAGGACCCTTCGGCGCGCTAGGCCGCCTGGCAGCCAGCCTCGGGAGGAGCAAACTCAACTCCAGTGCACGATAACATAGACCACTGTGTCCGAAGACACGCGTTACCGTCTTCCTCGGGATTGCAAACCGAAACACACGACAGGCAGGGATACCTCGGCAGTATTCTACTCTTGGCCTAGGGGCTAAGCATTCCAGTGCATGTGGTCCAGAATTCAAATTATACCGGAACCATCTTTGTATTGAATGTGAAATTCTGGAATAATAGGGCTGGTGACACAAGTTACCAATTCACGTAAAGTTATGGTTTATACATTAATGACAGCATTCTAAACCTTCAATAACATTTATTCAATATATTTATTCGTCATAAATTAAAGAAAAATTATTCAAACTCCGTTATTTTACCCATTATCACGTGACTGCGAACGCCCATCAAAGCGCGATGACGTCACTGACCTGCGTACAAGTTGATATAACTGTCATACCCAAGTTAAAATCAGATTAACTTTAACAGAGTGCTTAATTTTTTTATCGGTCTGTGACGTAATCATAGTCACGTGACAGTTTGGAGCGTTTTGGCGGGTATTCTGATTTTATTTACGTATTTTTTTATTGAATTTTGACGTGTTTTCTTATGAAAATATTATTTTCGTGTTTAAATAGGGTCTCTATGAAACAAAATCAATTCCAAAAATTAGTCATCATCCCTATTCTGAGGTGATGGAAAACACCGATTTATATACCCCTAAGCAACCCATAACGGCGGACATCAGACGGCAACAGTTAAACTTGTCTCTGACTACCCTGTTTGGGATTGAGTCATGCGTCATTGTTGTTAAGTATGTATTTTGATGTTAAACAATCGAAATACATAAATGCACTTTCAGTAGGGTTGACAGATCATCTGTGTCTAATTTCAGGTCAGGACTAAATGTTCTAAATAACCGGTTTTGAAATAAGTGTTTTGAATTCTCAATCATCATTAAATTTACACTGTATTAGGACAAAGTCCAATGAAATGTTGTTAGGATTGTGCAAATTTGACTAAAAGTTATGTGCAATATTTCACTGAAGCTTTTTTTCTGTGTCATGTCAGTGGATTGCTTCCTTAATAATTATTTTGATCATACCATATTAATGGGCTTACCGAAAAGATAAGATTACAACTCCACTGTATGATTTCACGTTGCTGCGCAGAGATAAACTGCGTCGGGTTTTTGAAGCATAAAATAATGCCTAATTGATTAACCTAATCTCTGAAGCCAAATTATTAGACGTTTTATTCTGTCTGCATTATTAAGATAACCTTTTTTTCTATACACGTTTTCACAATATTTTTTGCAAATATTAAACTAGCATTTAAATGAATAAATAATAAACAAATAAATATGCGCCAGATAACACACTTCTTGTAATGGTCTCGAAGTAGGGATTAATATATCCCTGTGTTACGAGCACAGACCACATAGCCCATAGACCCCGCATAGGAGGGGAACCGCCAAGCATATGCACAGACTGATCATATATAGTGCCACGCCTCCAATTGGCGATTTAGTCTGTTCTCGAACGTCATCGCGAAATTTTCGTACAAATAAATTTTAAAAAGCGGGTAAAATGCCTTGTTGCGCCGTGAAATGGTGCGGGAAACGTAGTACCACATCTAATTTACAAAAAGACGGTATCACTTTTCATAGGTAAGTCACTTTTTATAGATAAACTCAAGAAAAAAGATTTAAATAAATTTGAGAAAATATTACAAAACCAATACGTTGTTGTCTTATTTCACTCTCTCCATCCCTTTCTATCCTGTGTATATTTGCAAATGACTATCCCGCTCTCACGTAGAAATTGTACGCTAGTGATGTGGGCAAACCCAAAGTAAAATCGTTTTCATCGATAAGTTAATTCGTTCATGTAATTCAAAGTAAACAATAATTTATTTAAACGAATGTCCATTTGAATTTTTTATTAAGAAAAAGCGCTTATCAATCCTAATTTGCTTTATTAATAATAAAATCATGTTCAGTTGATGGCAGAAGTTTTTTGATAGTTGTAAAGTTATTCTGAATGTAGATATAATACAGAAAGTCGTTCTTATATTTTTATTGTTTTCCAATTCTAAAGGTTTCCAAAAAGTCCGCAGCTGGAAAAGAATAAAATGCAGTAAATGTGTACAGGCACTAATATCTTTAAAAGAAAACAAATATACACTCATATATGCAAGAGATGAAGGTGGGCTACTTCATCCTGCTAATATGGTCGTTACAATATGCCGCCGGTACGAAATTGTCATTCGCAGCAACGAGAATTATAAAAAACTAAAGCCTGAACGCCGTGCTTAATTTTTTGTTGTCAAAACGTTGCAGACATTCAAAAAGGAAAATTTATTCCCAACGTTATGGCAACATCAGTTTGATTATGAAAACAATCACATCATAGATTTGATAGAGCAAAATGCGTGATGGAAAAATATATAAACACACGGCTAGCTTACTTGACCCGCAATACAGAACAAAAAAAGAACGTAAGGAGCCTTTATAAAAAAGTAATACATTTTAAATCCCAGTAGGTAGCTGTGGGCTCAATTATAAATGATTGTTTTATTTACTTTACCCACCCAATCAAATATCACAGTACAACCACAATGTAGATAACGATAAAAATATCCTTTCCCATCCCTAGGTCGGACGCCATTTGCAATTCACGTGACATCTGTCACTAGATTGACGTTGAATCCGCCAATCACAGTGAGCTTCATACCTCTGCACCCCCCCGACTTTTGGCGATTGCGTTTTCAACTAAGAAACGCTCAAAGAGGAGTCTATGGGATAGGTGGTCTGTGGTTACGAGTTACCACACAAGGCAATAAGCCAAGGGCGTCTCCCACCACACCCAGACCCGAGTCAATTCGGAAAAGATCGTTTCCTGAGTTGACCCGACCGGGGATCGAACCCGGGATACTACGGAATTCAAGGCGAGAAACCGTGATACAGCGCACTACGCCAATCGTGTCGCCATTGTGTACCTACTTACTAGTTTTTTAAATAAGTTATCCTATTGATAACCTGTGTGTTGTTAATTTGCATCATGCGACTGTCAGGCTTATCCTTGCAACGATCATAAGGGTTCGTTCCCACCAGAGATGTGCGAGGATGCGTTGCGAGGGATGTGTTTGATAAGAACCAATAGAATCGCGAAGCTAGGTGAATGAAACAATTCTATTGGTTCTTAACACACATTCCTCGCAACGCACTTTCGCACATCTGGTGGAACACAACCTAAAGATGGTCTGACAGACTCTTCCTTCAGTATTACGTCATGTCTAGCCGATGAAACCATTCGTCACTGCGGGAGGTCTATCAATTTGCCCACTAAATAGGAAGGGATGTAAGTAGGAAGCTGATGAACGTTGATGGGCAATCTAAGAGAATACGATTAGAATTAGTTTCCAAGAACGACGACCTTTAACTGGTTAACTTAATTATTTATTGCAAACCATAATGTAGGTAGTAGGTACACAAGATAGTATTGAAGATAAGTATCAATTATGGACCCTGTAGGGCGCTGCAAATGTAGGAAACAGAGAGATAAATATTAAAATTGCTTGCACTTTCATGAATCAAATCGATAAAACAAACGACATACATGGTCTCGAATGGAAACCAAATTCTCGATTATTCCAACCTTTCATACTGAGAATTGTCATTCTGGGAAGTTATTGGAGATAATACTGTAGAAATGTGTCGGGAGAGACATGTATGGTGGTAGAATGTACCATTCTTATAAACCAACCAATACAATTGAAATATTTGCCTTGTTCCAGATCAACGCCAGCCAAACATAAGACTGAACCTACATAAAGCTATGTAGATTAATTTGACAAGCAACAGAACTTAGCGCACATTCCAAAGTGGCACGCGCCGCTGACATCACGTCCGGACGGCCATCTTGTCGGGCAGCCATTACGTGTGACGCGCGGGAGACAAAATGGCGACGTCGCCGGCCATCAGGTAAACGCAATTGATTTTGAATATTTCATGGGCATACTACATTACATTACAATTGCTGATCAAATGGACTTCAAAATGTTTCAACATTTCATCATTCGAAGTCGAAGACATAAGACTCAACTGCTGAACAAATATTACAAATATTTTCACTTTCCATTGTAATTTGCTATCGAAAGATCTTAGTTTCATAACTTTTTTGCCCCAAAGGTTATCCGTTTATCGCACTATATGCTCTGCTCACTTAAGGCTAAATTATCTTCTAGGGATTTTATAATTCCTCGTTGCAAAATATGGATCAAATCGCTTTGAAACAGCTTCTTGTCACAAAAAAACCTTTGGCAACTTAACATAACATTGAGGCCTATTTCTTTGATTATATTAATTAACAGGATTAAGTATTGACATTAAGATTTGTAAGGTTAGTAATAATTTTCACACTTGTTTGTTCAGGTCGGTGATAGAGGAGAAAGAGGGGCTTGACGAAGCAGAAGAGAAACTTCTAGAAGAGAACAAAGTGCTGATCGTGCCAAGTTCTGGAGAAGATGGGTTGTTGTCCGTCAAGTCTTCGAAGAAAGGTAAGAATTATGTGACGTGGTGGAATGCTTTACCGGTGGATGTGTTTCCTTCCTTTTATAGCCCCGGGTTGATTTATCAGGCTTACTTTCAATTAAGTTTTACTTACTACCTTAACATCGTGAATTTTACACTTCTGACACTTTGAAGGAACATTTAAGTTTGATACGCAAGTGTCTCATTCAAATGTATAAGATAAATAGTTGATAAAATAGTCGTTTTTGGAAAAGGCTTGGAAGAAAAAGTTTACACTACGTTTTTTTTAAATGGCGTTCAAAACTTCGGGAAAAAACAGTATTTACAACTTTTCAGTTTCATTTCTGTATTATCGTTTAGTGCTGTAAATGCTTCTAAATCAAGTAGACCTACTATTCAGCTAAGAATGAAAAAAATTAAGCATGTACCTCAACTATTTGCGCCACAGTAACCAAAAAGTGACATAACCCAGAAATTTTCGAAAATTCGTAAAAAAACCATGACTTGAATAAATACAAAAATCGCGGAATATACAAAGGGGTCCAATCGAGAGGTATTCGGGTCCTCAGATCACAGACACTAAAGTATACTCAAATTATTTTTCTGGATGTTCAAACACAGCGGCAAATCTGACAATTTTTTTAGATTTTCGAAGGCTTATTTCTCTTTTCATAATTGATTTATTAAAAAAAGGAAAACACAGGGACATGCTAATAGTGGCCATGTATTTATTGCAAAGAAAATATTCCTAAAGTAGCATTATCCAGTGAGGAAACAGAGGACTACGTTTGTATGGAAAAACGGCGCTTCTGTATCTTCTTAAGTCTGCCATTTATACTCTGAGTTCTGTGCAATCTATATATACTCGTATAAAAGAAAGTCGTGTTTGTTAGTTACACCACTTATAACTCAAGAACGAGTGGACCGATTTTTATGATTTTTGTATTTTTGAATTTTGTCAACATCGGGAATAGGGGATAATAGGTAATACAAACATTGGGAAATTGACGAAAAAATAAATAAAAGCAATGACATTTTTCCATACTAAATGTTCACAGCTGTCAAGCATTTGCCAAAAACTTTTGACAGAACGAAGTTTGTCGGGGCCGCTTGTAAATAATAAATGAATAAAAGTAGCGAGCTAAAGCCAGTAGGTAAATAAAATATACCTAAATCTCTGAGACTAGAGATAAAAACAAGAAAAAATCACCCTGAACCTAGGGCTGTAGCGGGACTCGAACCCGCGTCTTATACAATCCGAGTGGCTGCTCTTCCAACTGAGCTATATATCGAGCCCATCAACGGACGTGCCGAATATGTCTAGAGTATTTTACGTTAAACACCAACGCTGTTTCATAATGTTATAAGGCAAGCGCCTTTCATAGGCAAGGATCAAGTCGATTTTTTCTAGTTTCTATCTCGAGATGAAAAATAGAGCATTGCTCAGTATAATTGGCAAATGTCAGCTCGGAAAATTTTGTAGTGGAAAATTCAATTTACGTTTTCTTATATTTTCTGGTACTTTTTATTGATGTTTCTCACCGTTTAAACCTTCACTGAACTTCCACAAATATTTCAAGATCAATTTGTTTTTATATTGCCCGTCGAGATGACCTCACTCCACCTGATGGAAAGCGGTCGTGAGGTCTAGATATGAGGCTGACAAGCCCAGTCATTCAAACGAATCACTGGGCTGGCCATCCTCACCTTGAAGGCCTGCAGAAATGCCTTTTCACGCCCCGCTTGAAGGACCCGGGACTATAAGAGGAAGGAAACACATGTGCTGGAAGGGCGTTCCACGTCTGGATGGTACGACAAAGAAACGAGTCACCGAACCTTTTAGTTCGGGCCAACAAATGCTGATTGTGTGTGGAGCCAAATCGGTCCAGCCATTCTCGAGTTTTAGCGTGACAAACTAACACCTATTTATTTTTATATGCTTACCGGGTGATTATCAAAAGATTTACTAAAACGATATGGCATACTCAGTCAGTTAAAATAATATTAGCAATTGACTTTAATTTAGAGGACACCATACAAATTAGTGGAACAGTTAGTAATTTTTGTATGAAAACCCTAAAATATAAATTGACAAAATCAAATTTTCTCTCAAAAAATACAAAAAAATACAAAATACAAAATATTTAAATTCATTTGCCTACAAATAATTATCAGTGGTTGGACTCCCCTTTTAAGCAATTATTTTGCTTGTGTTAGGAGACTCCGCTCTTCTATATCAGTTTAGTTAGAAAATACTCGCAATACAAATGAACCAATTACAATAACAAAATCAAACAAATTATGTAAATTAACACATTTTTACGAATCTCGTAAGTATGTATGCCCTTGTGTGCGTGCCTGTGTGTGCGTGTGTGTGCGTGTGTGCATGTGCATATGTGTGGGAGTGTGCGTGCGTATATATGTATTGTGCTTTGGAGTGTATTATAAGTGCGATCTATCTCATCATTACTTGAACCATGTCTTCAATTTCTTCATAGTTTTTCACTTAAATAGTTACCACATCACTTACTGGGTATACCATCATATCGCTTCCTTCATAAGTCTTCTAATTATCACTCGGTATATAAATGTTAAATTCACAAAGCGAATAAAGCATCATGTATGCATGACCTAACTCACAATGTGATCACTCGCGTTTCCTCAAACGAGTTACGATCGAAACACAACTGTGCCTCATCTTAACTTCAAAAGGAGGTAGTTCTTAAATAATTTGACAATTATTGAAAAGATTGTTGATTCACGTGTCATTGTTACACGAGTTACATAAAGGTGTTTCAGTGATAAAGATTTTAACAGTGTTTAAATGAAGAAGATTAAGTATAAGAAAGTAACTACTTGTAAGTGTTTTATATTATACTAGCTTTCCGCAAGCGACTTCGCCCGCATTCATTTTTCCTGACTTACGATACCATATCGTTATGTTATCATGACCAAATTACATAAAATCTTTATAAATTGTAGCCTATGTGCTATTCTGATGTATAAGCTGTAATAATGTTAAGTTTTATCCAAATCCGTTTAGTAGTTTTTGCGTGAAGGAGTAACATACATACATACATCTTCACAATCTTTCGCATTCATAATATTAGTAAAAGTAAGATATTAGTAAGGTTTTAAGACATTTATTCTCACTAAGAATTTTTAACAATTCACTCACATGAGAACCTAAAAAAAAACTTATTTTTAGTAAGAAATAGTGTTGTGCTCTCTAGCCACGCCACCATATTTTTTTTTATGATATAACCAATATATATTTTTTAATTATCATATAAGAAGTGAGATTAGTCATTACACTTTTTCAAAGTTCATATTGTAATTCATTTATTCAATGAACATACACATGAACGGGACTGCAAGGTATTTTGGAATTATTTATATAGACATGAGTTTTCTTGCACTTTTTATAATCCAGCATAATTTTAAATATATTCGAAATACCACCAGTACCAATAGCACCATCATCATCATCATCATCGTGCGGTCTATCCCGGTTGTGAACCCACACTGGTGTGGGGGGTCCCAGGGTCCGCCTTTCTTATTGTCTTGGCCCACTTCGCGCGGTCTTGTGCATCCTCAGTGGTGAGTCTGTTGGCACGCATGTCACCCTTAACGACGTAGTTGGGATATCTCCGTGAGACATGACCATACCAACGAAGGCGGCACTCCGCGGCACCAATACCAATAGCACCGTGAACTGCAAAAATTTTAACCAAAAATATTTATTGAAATAAAGTTTCAATAAATATTTTTGGTAAAGATTCTTATTCGATCGTCAACTTTTATAATTAAATATTTCTATGACATTGTTGTTCACTCTATACGTAAATGTATTTATTTATTTATTTATTCTTCATTGCACAAAATTAATGATACAATTGGCGGACTTAATGCCAAAGGGCATTCTCTACCAGTCAACCACACGATTAAACAGATAAATTAAACACGGTGCACGAGATTAAACTAAATAAATTACTTTTGAAAACAACAACAGATGCTAATTATTATAAAATAACAAAACAACAAAATAAATAATGTATAAATTCAATATAAATCGATAAAAATAAACATACATAAATAGAAGTCATAATATAAATAGAACCAACCAAACCAAGAATTGCTTGCCACAAAAAAAAAATACATAATAATAGTAAATGTGTTTAATGAAACAAAACCGGGAAGTAAATTCAAACGATTTATATCAAACTAGATTGCATATTGTTAGTGAAATTATGACTTCAAAAATTAAGGTAAGTTGATAATGATAATGATGACATAACTGAAAATACAAAATTTGAAAAAATAAAAATAAGTAAAGTTAAGAAATTTCGATTGTATGTAACAGATAAAATATTTGTATATTTTTCCACCTCCGGTTACCGGACACCACGGTGCGTCACACGCCCCCGATTATCAATGCGTGTGTAAAATCAGTTTTTTAGTTGTATATGAAATATTATGTATGTATTTGTGTATGCTTCCACGTACAATTTCATCGTTAAAATGAAGCTTTAATTTTGAATAATTGTTTTTAGCCTAATTTTCAGTCAGTGTTAATCTGAATTAGAAGATAAAATCATCAGACATAATTTAGTTTTTTAGTGATTTCAATTTCAGTTTATTAAAGTTTAGATACAACAAAGTCAAAAATAGAAACTAATTTATTACCACATTAAAAAACAATGCACACTTTAAAAAACATAATAGGCATTTTTTTTTAATTAATCCAATTTAAATATTTTTGTGTCGTCAGCCCGCCCATATTATAACAATCCCTTTAAAAAATTTCAAGATTCAATTTCGTATTAAGATCTTTCATTTCTTCCGATGTTTCACATGTGTAAACCTTAGTGGTTTTTTAGAAACTATCACTATGTGAATGTGTAACTACTTTTTATTTGGTAAATATTTTTTTAAAAACCAGCCAGTCAACGGTTACCTGGCGCTAACGCGTCTTTTAGGCTAGTTATTTACTGACGAAATTGCTCGCTACCCTCAGTTTAGGGAATTAAGCTACAGTTACACATGCTCTAGAATAGCATGCTTAAAACAAGATAACATAAGATAAGATAAACTTTATTGCACAAACAAAATGTTACAGTTTAATTTAAATAAATTAGGTGTACAATATAGGCGGCCTTATCGCTAGTAGCGATCACAAGCACAAGCATGCTCAATTTGCACTGAAATGAGCATGCTAATTATTAGCCAACTCAAACTCAAATAACTTTATTCAAATAGACTGTATCAGTACTTTCAAATCGTCAAATTTACAGCAAAATATACTAAGTAACAGACATAAATACCATAATAATATGGATATTTGAATACACAGTATACAGACATAATGCGACTCTACCACCGCGTCGGAGTTGTTTCTTGCTGAGAAGACCCGGCGAGAAACTCAGCAGTTACTCTTTTAAACTTGTTTTGGGTTTACAACAGGCGTTAGTAAAGTACAAGCAGTGTGTCATTTTAATACAAATAAACCTAAAAGAATATAAAACAAAGAGCAAAAAAAAGTTCATTTAAACAATTCGAAAAGAAAAATTGTTAGTCAGTACATACTAGGTACCTATTAACTATTACAATAAAACGTCTGTTACAATAGAGCTATTTTATCCCGCATGGAGCAGAGAGCTTACACCCATTTTTATCTTTAACTAGCTATCCGCCCGCGGCTTCGCCCGCGTGAACTTCATTTTTCTTTCCCGCTTTTCTGTTGAAATTTTTCCTGAATTTTCTTTGCTATAAACCTCACGGAGCAAACGAACGAAAACTTTCCAACGAATGCAAAACCGTGGAAATCGGTTCGTGCGTTCTGGAGTTATAGCGTCAGGAAGGAAAACCCGATTTATTTTTAAATAATAGATGTAGTCTTTTGTAGTATAATAGCCCTTTTTTAATAAAGCAATGCTTCGACACATGCTACTGAGGAGCAATACTAGCAATTGCTGAATAGTAGCATGCTTTCGTGCTAGTAATGAGCATGAGTAAACTGTAGCTATAACTTGACGGGATATCAGCGATTGTTATACGGCCCCTGGGGACCTATTATAATCTCTTATAGCCAGCCAAGTTAATTTCCTAAACTGACAATAGCGAGCAATTCTGTCAGTAAATATCCAGCCTAAAAATGCATTAGTGAGAGGTAGCTGCTCACTGGCTGGAAATGAAAAATCATATTACGAAATTGCTCGCTCAGTTGGCTCAGTTTAGGAAATTAACTTGACTATATAAGTGATTGTGATATGGCCCCTTATTGACAACCATCAGTGAGCCACGTGAGAGGCTCTTGGGCTTGACGGAGTGACACCGAAGGTCGCCACGGTTCAATTCACCATGTTGCTTACTTGTAGAACTGGATATGTGCACTTTGATGTAAAATTTAGTTAACAAAATCATTAAATTTAAACTCATTATGAATATGGCGGCATTAAAGCAATTCATTCATACAAAAAGCTATAATTTTGGAAACTTTCCGAAGGTTCCTTTCGTATAAAAAATCAATGAACAAAACCAAAACTTAAACCTAAATTACAATTATTACATCAGCAATAAATAGGAACTATTCAGTATACAATTGCAATATATGTCGCATAATATACGATTTTATAAGGATCATTTAGTCGCAAACAATTTTATTTGTATGCCAGTCGCTTTTTTAAACGACTTGTTACACAATCTGCTCGCTTCACACCCTAATTAACAAATAAGCATCAGTTGTACAGTCGCGGTCTACAAATGTACACCACTTTACGGTTCATAATTGCATCAACACATTTAATATGCTTCACAAGGTCGATATGCCAATTGATTTTCAGTGGGCATAGATCGTAGATGCTTTATGCAATGAAAATGACCGTTCATGGAAGGTAAACCGAATACCTAATTTTATTATGTGAAGAAATAACTTTCATAATTCATGTTTTTTAAGTTGATAATGTTAAAAATACCAATGTCATCGCCTTACACTTAAATTACTATAATTATCACTAGTCATAATCTTTATTTGATAAAAAAGTCGCAAAATAATTACACTGCTTTCACATTTAAAAATTGCCATAAGATTTGTGAGAACATTGATTAGATTAGATTAGATTAATTTATTTCTCATTATTACATTAGTTACAATACACATATATTACATAAATGTCACATAGGGAATTAATATTGAGATCGTCTAAAAGATAATTAAATTGCAATAAATACAAATAAATGTCAGGACAATAATGAAACGAAATAAACAGAAAAACATTTAAAAAAATACAATTCAAACATAAGAATTTACAAAACAAAAATGGAAAATAAAATGAAAGATCATTGAAATGGAATAAAATTAAATACAATGTCAAAAAATGAATAAAAATCAATACAAATACAATCAATTTAAAATTTATCACAGTTTAAAAATTAATTAGTACAATAAAACGGGTTGTCCAACAAAAGGCTTCTCAGCTGACGCCGGAACGTTTCGTCAGATGGCTCATTTTTTAACGCAGTAGGTAGGCGGTTGTAGTAAGTAGGGCCAATGACACGCGGGTTCTTTTCTGCAAGTGCCATGCGACGAGGCACTGCGTTCAGATTCGATTAGATTAGATTGAAAACTAATATAAAAACTGTGTTCGTTTGTAGTAGTGTAGTTCAATAACAGGTCCCGATTGAATCTAGATTATTCCCGGTACTTTCCAATTTTTCATATTAGCCAATTGTCCGTATTTTGATGAAGAATTTAACATAACATACCGTCACGACTTTATCCCAAACAGGGTAGTCAGAGGCAAGTGACTGTTGCCGTCATGGTGAACGGAACACTCAGAAGCTACCCCGTACTCAACGTGGTAGTTGGTGAGCCTTCCGCCGCTATCCGAGTTGATTTGGTTTTTTATCTATGTTTTCCATCTCCGCAGAGTTAGTCGGAAATTAAACAATGAACACAAAGATTTTGGTTCTGGCCAGATTTAAACTCGGGACCACATCCGCGATCCGAGTTGGAGTGCTTAACCACTAGGCCACGACGCTCTCGATGTAGAATTAAGCCTTAAGGACAAAAACTGGTATTTATCATACAAACTGACCGAACTAAACAAAAACAGTTTATTCAGCTGTCTCGATTTAAACTTCTGATATTGTTCGAAACAACATACCTACATTAATTCAAATAATTTATATCAGAAGCCAGGTTCCATAGTGTTAGTGAATTGATATTATAATTAACGACTTGAAAAATTAAGGTTAGTTGGACATAAAAACGAAAAAATACAAAATAAAAAAATATGCTGGCTGTCTCTTTCTGACATGTTTGAGGGGTAGGAATACATTGTAGATAAATATAAATATGCGCCAGACAACACACCTCTTGTAATGGTCTCGAAGTAGGGATTAATATCCCTGCGTTACGAGGTACCACACAAGGAAATAAAGCCAGTGGCGCCTCCCAGCACACCAAGACCCGAGTCAATTCATAAAAAATCGTTTCCCGAATTGACCCGATAGAATCGAACGGTTCACACGCCAATGGTGTCGTCAAAAACATTGTAAAGATTGACCCCTTTTGTGGTCATGTTGACAGCACACATTTATTATGCTAGGTCCTTGTATATTGAAGGTCATTGCCATTAATATCTCAGTTAATGTGATGGGTGTGTCCAATTGAATATTGCGTGATGTTATTTAATAGCTGTTTTCATTGTTGTTAATCACATACTTACTAGGTTTGTTGGCAGCGGTAAAAAAGCTAACGTGGTTCAAAGGAATCGCCACTTCCTCGCTAGGCAATTTGAAAAACGTCTAGAAATTTCTGTAGAATGTCTGCGATGTAAAGTTAGGCCCTAACCAATCAATTATGTATAGTAGACTTGTTTTCAATGATGGAAGCCTTTGTCCAATAGCGATACAACATAATAAGTATCCCAACTTTATATTAACTATTTAAATTGGTATTCTTTAGAAATTTTTACAATAAAGAGATTGAAATTATTCAAATGTCATATTCTAAATTAACTTAAAAATTACCTTATACATGTTTTATATCTGCAAACAACTGCAAATTAAGTCAGCACCTAAAATCCTTTGTAATTATACACAGTTGTTTGAGTAATATACCTATAATCCCGACGAATCAATTACATCTTGAGTGTTATATCCAGAACACTATTTTCTCAAACAATTTTGTACTTTAACCCCTTAAATTTAAACACTATTTTGCAACACCTTTTTATCTTTTAATAAATATATGAAAATTATAATTTCAATCTTAAATTTGAACTGATTAAGTACATAATTGATTGGCGTTTTAGTTAATAATTACAGGTGATTTTTCGCAATAGTTTCTTATTATGCCCAGTAGCACGCGAGTTTTCGCACTGAAAATACATAATGTTTTGGTTATAGTTTTGTGTGTTAATATCAAATATGTCTGATGGGAAGAGAGAAGATCAGAAGGCAAAGAAAGGTATATATACCTACATATATATGAAACTATTGTTGATGACTGACAGCTGAATCATACCTTTTTATACTTTTTTACTAAGAATTATCTTTTTTCACATTTTTATATTTAATTGTTCTAATTTGATTGTCAAAGTGATCTGTTTTTTTGTAAATGAATTATACGTTTTTTGGTCCTGATTTTCGGCTTCTCTGTTTATTTAACCGTCCTAGAGCCCCACACAGCTATACGGTCATTTTCGTCGCTAATAAATATGTTATTTTCACCATCTTCTTGTCTTATGCTTATTACGGCTCCGCAATGTTCAGTGTCAAAGCGCGCCGCACGTAAGCGAGTAATAGTCGCGCATGTGTGGATCGGATTAGTGCTTCATTTCTGACGGGGCGGTTGTATGAAGACTATCCTTATACGTTATTATTCTAAGGTAGTACGTAATTTCGCCAGTAAATATCCACTTATGAGATGCGTTAGTGCCAGGTCACCGCTGACTGGCTGGAATTTAAAGATAGTATCACGACATTTATACGCTCAGTTTAGGGAATGAACTTGACCAGTTTTATGGGATTGTAATAAAGGCAGGCCTTCAATGTGAGGATGGCCAGCCCAGTGATTCGTTTGAATGTATGGGTAAGCAAGTACCTAATAGTCACGCATGTGTGGATCGGATTAGTGCTTCATTTTTGACGGGGCGGTTGTATGAAGACTATCTTTCTATACGTTAGTATTCTTAGTAGAAGAGGCATATTACACACTGAATGAGTTCTTTAAAGACAAGTAAAATTGTTTTTCTTATTTTAGTATGAATGTACCTACTAAATATTATTTACTGTCAATGCTAAGCTTTAAGAGGCGTGTGTGACGTGCTCTATGTTGTTTTTTTTGCGATGCCCCTACGGGGTGTCACGTGTGCAATGTACTTATAAATATTGTAAAATAACATCTGTAACTACCATGTGACTAGCAAATAAATATTAGGCTGCGTTCCAAATCGAGTGGAAAGTTATTTCCACTCGATTTGGAACGCAGCCTAATATTTATCATATCGAGTGATTTTCACTCCTCAGAGTGTTAACTCTGAGGAGTGAAAATCACTCGAACCCGTTCCAAATTGACCCCGAATGAAACCGAGGTTGACCGAGCCCTGTGAACCTGACAGTTTCCCAGTTGTTTCGGAACGGTTCCGGGTGACGTTTATCACTCTGACAAGTGCGAATTCTACCGGTGTCTGGAATCCGATGAAATTCACATGTAACACCACTTTCTTTGAAATAAATTTTCTTTCTTTCTTTCTTTCTGACAGCTGTCAGACACGTTTTGTTCGTTTTTTCTCTTTCTTTTCGACGAGGGTGAAAATCAATTTGCAAAAAGCGATTTAGAACGAGCCCTTACTATAAATATTACTAATACTACAAGGGCACAGGCCAGAACAGAAATTGTGCAATATAACGTGTGTCTGTAAGTTATTGTTACTTAATAATTGGCTATAGAGATTATTTACCTACTAACGGCTTTTTTTTGGGCGGTACATGTAAAAACAGCACACATTCGTTGCAAATTATTTATTCTCAAAAATTAATCATAGTTCATAATTTAATACTTTCTTTCCTAAAACAACCTTAAATCACTTCTGCCTGCAACATATATTGGAGTCAAAGTAATTACATGCATTCTTAGTAAAGTTGCAAACACAAACCTGCCGGTGACCACACTTTCTGTCTAATTGAGGATTTTGAACTTTTCACTGCACTTGATATTATGGATAAGAGTCACAATATGTTGGAAACACAAGCACTCCTGAGGTCACTAGCGCAGAGGATGACGGATTTCGAAGATCACCTGGAGGCTGCCAAGGGTTCATCTGCCACCCCCGACAACTTAACAACTCTATCTCGGGACTTCTATGCGTTTCGGGACCACACCTGGGGTGTTTAGAGCATACTAATGCAGCAGCTTCAGGATGTATCAAGATCTGTGGATGCTATCGAGATGAGGCACAGGCGAAAATTTTTAATTATTTCTGGTGTCCCTGAAGAGGCCGATGAGGATCTGTCAGATACAGTCGTGTCTCTGCTGCACAAAAATCTTGGCCTCACCGATCTTGACAGTTCTTCGTTCGCCAACCCACATCGTTTTGGAAGCACAAGTGAAGGACGTAGCCGTCCTGTCATGGTGAAATTCACAAGCCCCGTTGTCAAGGCTGCCGTTTGGAGGAAGAAGACTTCGTTAAAGGGATCTCCCTTTGTCCTGTCAGAATTCCTCACCAGGAGTCGTCAGGCGATATTTCTTGCCGCGCGCAAGCACTTCGGTATGAGGAGTGTGTGGTCGATGGATGGTGCTATATTCGTCAAGCTTCCCGACGGCACCCGCGAACGTATCTCCGATTCTGACCATCTGGATCGGCTGATTGGTTCCCACGAAGGCGTCGAAATACCCGCACAACTTGCCGAGTCGAGTGCTACTCAACAGCAGCCTTCTCCTCCCGTGAAGAAAGCGAGGTCCACTGCGGCTGCCTAGCCTGGGGTGTTGAAGACAAAACGCCGTCCAGCTAAGTAGGCTTGTGTAGTTTGTCCGCTTTTGTGTTCACAAAGTCATGGTATACCCAGCGCTTCGTTGTTTATTATCACTCGTAGTGGTTTTTTTTGACACCCTCATTTAGCTTTTTTTTTTATACAAATTCCTCTTCTCTCACCGTCCTTATTAATTTTTAAATTGTAACTTTTTACTTTTGCCATAATATAACCTCTATTTCGTTCGTGGTAGTCTGTTGACATATTGTAAGTTGACATGTTGTTGACATCTGTCATCTTAACATTATAACGTTTGTTTTTTTTTTGGTTTGGCGGACGTGGTGTCAAAGTAACTCGGCAAAAACTGCTATTTGCTTGTAATTTTTTATTTTTTTTATTTTGCGTTTTGTTTTTGTGCCATGGCTTTGAGCTTTTGTTTTTTAGCCTATTGATTTTGTTCTGTATTCATTCGTTTTTCTTCTATGTGAACAGTCAACCGGCAGGGTTAACGCGTACATTGTAATATTAATATTGCTTTTCTTTTTTTATATTTATAGGGACTATATATATATTTATAATTATTATTTAAATACTTGCTTGCACTTGGCTAAATGTCTTGTGATGGTAGTTTTTATTCAGCGTTCGGGTCTCTTTCGTCGTCGTATGAATCTCTAAGCTCCTTTGTAGATAATTACACTATCCAGAAAAGGCTCGCTGCTGACCTACTTGATAGTCGCCGACATCTGAACGTTTGCCATATAAACGCCCAAAGCATACCTAAGCACCACTCTGAATTGCTTAATACTTTCTCTGGTGATTTGGTACATGCTGTACTTGTGTCTGAAAGTTTACTTAAACCGCATATTAATTCTACATCTTGCAGTGTTCCTGGGTTCGTTCTCATTCGTAATGACAGAACAGATAAGGGTGGTGGTGGAGTAGCAATCTACTTACGTGGCGATATCCCTTATAATATTATTGCCGCTACACCGTCTGAATATTCTCGTTCCGTCGAGTATCTGGTTATAGAAGTCAACTTCAGAGGGGTCAAGGCTGTTCTTGGCGTCGTCTACTGCCCACCTAATGTAAACTATTTCTGTAAGTTAGAGGCCATGCTGGAACAAATCTGTTCTGATTATACTCACATTATCGTCATGGGTGACTTCAACACCGACCTTCTGAAGGTTGGTTCTCGTTCCCGTAAACTTCTGTCCATTGTTGAATCTGTCAACCTGTCTATTCTTCCTTCATCTCCCACACATCGTAACGTTGACTCTGACGACACTTTGCTTGATTTAATTTTATCTTCTTCTCCTGATTTCGTGTCTAAGCATGGACAGCTCCTAGCGCCAGGGTTTTCTCATCATGACTTGATCTTCTTGTCTTATAACATTCGTCCACCTAAGCGCAGGGCTGAGTTTGTACATCTCCGCTGTTTCTCAAAGATTGATGAGGATAAGCTGCAGTCTGAGGCGACGGCCATTGACTGGTCTTTGTTGGCTGAGGCAGACTCAGTTGACGGTAAGGTTTCTGCACTAAATAATGCTATTTTGGAGTTATTCGACAAACACGCTCCACGACGCGCGGTGAGAGTGAGACGGCCGCCAGCCCCCTGGATAACAGAAGCAGTCCGTATGGCAATGTCTATAAGGGACAAGGCGTTCCTTGATTTCAAAGCTGATCGCTGTATCCTGAAATGGGATAAGTTCAAAAAACTCAGAAACCGCTGCAATATGGTGGTGAGGGCTGCCAAACGCCATTACATACATGAAAACGTGCTGTCTTCGTCCTCCTCAGATATCTGGAAATTTCTTAAATCTCTTGGTTTCGGCAAATCGTCATCTCATCTTACGCTATCTTCTTTTTCTCCAAATGAGCTTAATACTCACTTCTCCCATTCCACTTCTCTCGATTTTACTACGTTAAACTCCACCTTATCTATTATAAAATCTTTAACTCCCTTGCCAATAGAAACCTTTTCCTTCTCACCGGTGTCAGAGTCTGATGTTCGCAAGATTATATTGTCCATAAAATCCAAGGCTGTCGGGTATGACGATGTTAGTAGAACAATGATAGTTCTAATTTTGGCCCAAATACTTCCTGTGATAACACATATTGTTAATTTCTCTCTTGATCGTGGGTGTTTTCCCTCTGCATGGCGTAAAGCCTTTGTCATTCCACTTCCCAAAGTCTCTAGCCCTGACTCGCTCAATCAGTTTCGCCCAATTTCAATTTTACCTTTTTTGTCCAAAGTCTTAGAAGCTGCTGCTCACAAACAATTATCCTCCTTTATTTACGCTAATAACCTCCTTAGTCCCTACCAGTCTGGTTTTCGCACCAGTCACAGCACCACCACTGCTCTCATAAAGGTCACTGATGACATCAGAGCCGGCATGGAGGAGTCGTGCCTAACGGTACTTGTTCTTATTGATTTCTCTAACGCCTTTAATACCGTTAATCACGACATTCTCCTTGCTGTGCTCTCGTACCTTCGAATTTCCCCTTCAGCGCTTGATTGGTTTTCTTCGTATCTCCGTGATCGCCACCAAGCTGTTCGAGTGGGACAATCTCTCTCTGATTGGTCAGGTTTGGATACTGGTGTCCCTCAGGGTGGCATATTGTCACCTATGCTATTCTCAATTTTTATAAACGTTCTGGCTGGCGAACTTGGATGCCCCCACCATTTTTATGCAGATGATCTACAGATCTACAAGCAGGGAAAGACTGTTGAGATTAATTGCCGTTGATTGATTATGGTGATGTCTGTCTCAGTAACGTTTCACAGGAGCTTTTGAACAAAATGGATCGACTTCTAAATAATTGTATACGTTTCATTTTCGGATTGCGCAAATATGACCACGTCTCCATTTTCCGCTCTAAACTTAACTGGATGCCTATCCGGCAGCGTAGGTCCATTCGAATTTTAAATGTTCTCTTTTCTATTCTTTTTGATCCTAATTCTCCATCTTATTTAAAAAGTAAATTTCAGTTTCTTCATTCTTCACATTGTCGTCAGTTGCGTTCTGAAGATACTCTTTCCCTTCTTACGCCCTCTCATTCTTCCGGTTTCATGTCTAGTTCTTTCGCTGTATCTGCGATTCGTCTTTGGAACAAACTTCCTGTTCCAATAAGAAAATCTATTAGTAAATACAGGTTTAAAGTGGCTGTTCGAAAGCATTACGGATCGATGGTCACGCATTAGGGATGGGTCCTTGAGTCACTGTTAGGTGAATGTGGTTCAAAGTTAATACGAGGTTATTCTGAGGGGTTTATATGGCTATTATTATGTAATTTTTTTTTTTTTTTAGTGGCTAGCAATTCTTGGTTTGGTTGGTTCTATTTATATTATGACTTCTATTTATGTATGTTTATTTTTATCGATTTATATTGAATTTATATATTATTTATTTTGTTGTTTTGTTATTTTATAATAATTAGCATGTGTTGTTGTTTTCAAAAGTAATTTATTTAGTTTAATCTCGTGCACCGTGTTTAATTTATCTGTTTAATCGTGTGGTTGACTGGTAGAGAATGCCCTTTGGCATTAAGTCCGCCAATTGTATCATTAATTTTGTGCAATGAAGAATAAATAAACGACATCTTGTGCCCTGTTCAATGCCACTGCAGCTGCCATTTCTGCTAATCTGCGTCAGTGGCTTCAGTGCCATCTTCTTATTACAAGTAGGTATTATATATGATCTCTTTCCTAATAGTATTCATAGCCATTACTCACAATGAGACTTGAGAAAGCAGAGTGAAGTGAAATCAATGCGAACAACGCTAACGTACTCTAAATTGATGGGTAGAAACACACAGATGCTTGTTCGAAAGAGCCATTTTGTTTTAGCATATTGTCGCATTCTTGGATCTTTTGGGACTGAATGAGCATTTTTCTTGCACTATTTCGGCGCATTTGTATATCGCAATATGATTTCGAGTCCACCTTCACGAAGCCATTGAAAAATGAGGAATGTTAGAGTATAACGTGGCCACATTGATAAGGTCGACGTGATGTGGCGTGGACAATACAATACAGCAAATCAAATGTGCAAATTTTATGCATACCATTTATGTCATGTAGCGATACAATTCAATATCTGATTCTGAAGGATGTGAAATCTGCTGTTATCTAACAGAGCACCAAGGCCATCGACTCTCTGAATTGTAAGGTTAACCGGCCTCCAGAAACTGGCCTTTTATCTTCCTGCAAAACGGTCACGAATGACCCCTTCCTTTTCAGAATGAGGCAATAATTTATTTATTCTCTACCTTTTACTACCGGACCACTAGACGCCGGGAGGGCTTCCACCCCCATGTGGTTCCGGATACTGACAAGTCAAACTTGGCAGGTTACTGTCTTATCAACCTCTATCACGCTTCGTACTGCACCGATGTTATCTTCTGTTGTGAAGGTCGTCTCTCACGCAAAGCATCAGTGATTCCACTACTATCACGTTGAAGTTCGTGATTAGTAAACAGTGTCTTGTAATGAAGCTATTTATGAGGCTAGCTATTTATCGTGTGAATTGACAGTTCATTTTACACGGAAGACTGATAAAATGGCAGTTGATGCATTTTTATTTTTAGCATTCACAATGCACTATTTTCTACACGAGACACACACTATTTTTGTGTAAAAAATGGCAGTTCCTTTCTTATGTGTCCTTGGCAGTGGTCGCCAAAGCTGCGGAGGTCAACTTGGCGTTGGCAAGTCGGAATTGCGATTTAGGCTTGTTGACTGGACCTGAGTGGATCTCTAACAGAAAATTGAATAACGTGGCGAGCAGTACTAAGAGAGGTAAGGGACTTAAGGCACAGCATAGCGGATTCCTCCGCCTATATTATTGTGCTGCCGTCTCTTTGCAAATGCCTCCACCTTGCGTAAACCCTAGCTAAATATCACGGCTTTGGCCAAGTTGTATTCCTGCTGGTGAGTAAGGTAGCCTCATCTTTTGTTTGTCCAGGCTTATTTGTACTTGCTGAAACTTGTCTCTTTGTCGTACCCTCCAGACGTGGAACGCCATCTCCAGCGCATGTGTTTCCTTCCTCTTGTAGTCAATGGGTCTTAAAGCGGGACTTAAAAAGGCATTTTTACTTATTAAAAGTCATCTTGAAGGGCAATAAAAAGTGAACACTGGTTACGATTATTGGATGCGTGGCTCGACAGAAAAGCGTTTCGTATTGTTTCTCCAGTTCCATGGTGGGCACATATCCAAATTGCATGAGTTTCGCGCTATTAATATGTCGCTGTTATCTTTTCATGGCACAATTGGGTAATTAAAAGTATAATATACACTGATACGGTGTCTGATCTCTGCCGTCAAGTTTAATGGGTGGTGACTATTTACAAAATGACTCATCTAGTCATGGTCAGAAATTAAACGTAAACACATTTTCGACCGGGCGGATGTTTGTTTCGAATTTTTCCGATCATGTAAGTCATTACTGAGTATGAAATTCAAGTCGAAGACGTTTTGAAGCCCGAAATGCACGTGTTTGGTAACGGACATGCCAATAGCAGGCACGTCCCAGAAAAAGCCAATTAAACGGTGTAAAATCTGCAGGAAGAAAGGTACAATTTTTTACACCATTTGATTGGCTCCTGCCGTGACGCGACCGCTACAGAGAAGTATATTTCTAACTCAAAAATGCAAACTATCATTCGGTGTGATGCGTTTTGTAAAAGCACGAATCAAGAACTTTGACGCCACTTATTACATTGCTCTCATTATTTCATATTTTTTCGTGGACCCTTTGGCGATAGTACAGAGGCGTTCACTCAAATCAACCTTTACATAGGGGTACCTTTTGCTGCTGACATGAAACCCATTTTGCAATGGTTTTGTGAAGGTTGATGTGGACTCCTCTAGTAGGTTTCTCTTGTTTCATACTTAATACTACTTTCTTATTTTGGCATTTTAATATAGTTGGACCGCCACGAATTGAAACGCCTTTGTGACTGAGTGGTAACAGACCTCTGTCCGAAATCCAGAACCATTTGATTTCATCTGAGTGCAAAATTAACCGAGCTTGATCAATTTCAGGTTTCAGGAAATGGACCACGGATATTTTTTGATAAATAAATAGACAGTGAAACCCAGACAAAGAACAATCACAAACTTGTAAATAATTACTGATACCTTTATTTAATAGTGACTCATAACTGCACACGATAACGCCTAAATGCGGTCAATGTCGGAGATATTTGATTGATGAAACAATAAATAATAACAATTGTTGTTGCCACACACAATATAACATTGTTGGCCTGCACTTGGAGAGCCGTTTCTTTGTCGTACCATCCAGAGTGGAACGCTCTTCCAGCGCATGTGTTTCCCTCCTCTTAGTCCCGAGGTCTTGAAGCGGGGTGAGAGAAGGCATTTTTGCAAACCTCGAAGGTAAGGTTGACCAGCCCAGTAGATTTGCATTACTGTGCTTGTTAGCCTAATGAGACCTCACGGTCGCTTTCCATCAAGTGAAGTGAAGTCATCTAGACAGGCAATTGAGGCAATATAAAAAAGGCTAAAATATTTAATGAATATTTGGGACATCACACACCAAAATTTCGGCAAGAATTCACTCCAATTAGAGACATTGTCAGGTTGTGTACTCTATCGCCTTTCTGTACAGACCGTGTCATGTAAAAAGACCGCTAGGCATATTGGAGGAGTTGTTTCTGCTTATGGGTACAGTGTGGACTGGGGTTCATACAGCCAATTTAATAAAAATAATAATACTTTATTAACCAAAAATCTCTTACAATTATTATGACATCAACAAATGGAGTTAAAATAGACATGATTAACGGGCTTAACAAAGATTCTCACTAGGCTGAGCCTGTCCTGTGAGAATCTTTTCAGTTAAATTAACCTGATAAAATTTGCGGCTCGTATCTAAAGTATTAACTATGTCATTCTAAAAATTACAGTCAAGATGTCATTTAACGACATAAACAATAATAATAAAATATGAAAGAAGAAAAACAAACTAGTACTATTGTTGAATATTGACAAAATTATAATAACTTACACTGCATTTGTTAAAAAGCTCGCTTGAAAATATCCTCTGAAGTTTGGTAAGTCCATTGAAGAAACTCATTTCTTATAACTTGGTTTGCATACGCATTTAAAAGGGTAAACTTTAAGGCTTAACTCTTTGGCAATAAGTTCGTTCACTGCATAGGCCCTGACCAGCATTCATTTTAGATGACGGGAACCAAACAATGGGGAATGCTCTGACGGCATTCACACACAATCCAGCATTTGTTGGCTCATCCAAAAGGTTTGGTGACTCATTTCTGTGTCGTACCATTCACATGTGGATCATTCTACCAGAAGAATTGTTACCCTCCTTTAGTTACGTGCTCTTTATTCATGATGATTCACACAATACTGAAAAACAGAGTATTAATAATGGGACGGATTCCTGGGAAATTGTTATTTAAGGCATAATTCTTTTATAATATAAATAAGTTGGGGTGTGTGAGGTTTTGCGCTTTCTCATTAACACGTTGTATAATGTAAAAGGAACCCGTGTATCGGGGTAAGCATATCATACCTATTTACTTACTTATTACTATTAGATAATCTTATACCTACCTAATAAGTAAGTAAATAGGTATGATATGCTTACCCCGATACACGGGTTCCTCTTACATTATACAACGTGTTAATGAAAAAGCGCAAAACCTCACACACCCCAACTTATTTATATTATAAAAGAATTATGTAAACTATTAAATTTAATTTTCGCGGATTATTTACGAAGATATTAGCTTTTTTGTTTCTTGGGTTTGTCTGCAAATTAAATAGTCTATGGTAATTGCGCGCGATTTATTGCGACGTTGCGCTTCGCGTGCCGTCGCAATAATAGAGTTAAGTGATGATTAAACACGGCGTAATTAAAATATATTTTTGGTTAAAATTTGAACCCTATTTTTTATTACTGGAATCGATTCTATTCTCGATTCTGTACAAACTAATTTCAGGTTTTGCGCTTTTTCATTATCACGTGTATATAAACTATTTACGATTGGTTATTTAATAATTACCATAACGTGATTTAAACTTATACTGGTAATATGCTTGCAAGCTCTGTTCAGTACGATGGTTTTAGTAGGAATGCCTAAAAATGCTGAACAGGGAACGTGGAACGATTTTAATTTTGAAAGGACAGGTACGGAATACTATTGATGGCCAGTAAGTTAAACTATAAGCTTTCCAGCCATCGTGGCGGTTCTATCGTCCACGAGACTGAAACGAAACAGCATAGTTACAAGGCTATTAATTAAGTACATTCGTACTCGGCTACCTACATTTGTTCTTACTCTCTTATCGAGCGCAAAATTTTGTGATAATGTGCTGTTACCTTTTATTGATCAACTAACCAATGCACGTGATTTTGCCTGAATGTAAGATAAAAATGCGTTCTTATAATTGACTTGAACCTTATTACTTTGAAATTATGACCATAATCTTTGAATGGTTCTCACTTGATGGTCTGAGTGCCGAGTGCGAGTTGCAGTGAGAGAAGTGAATAACTTCACCATCGCGTTTTGCGAGCACGTAAATGTCAAATAGTATGGAATCGAGTCAGCGCCATCTAGCGGCGAATTCGGGCAACATCCAGGCCGCTAGATGGCGCTCACTCGATGCCATACAAATTCGCGTTTTGTTTCTCGCAAACGCGATGGTGAAGTTATTCACTTGTCTCACTGCAACCCGCACTCGGCACTCTGTTGTACGGGCAACATTTTGTTGTTGTGCATGCGTGACGCGTGCAGTAGTTTCACCTGAAACAGCGCGGTTCCTGAAGCTCTGCCTCTGTTCTGGTTAATTATGGTCATAGTAGAAATAATCTGCTCCTCTGCTCAATATTGTGTTCTTTTTTCTACTCGCATTGACTGTACTCTGAATTTATTTTTTGTAAAACAAACAAAGTTGAAAAGAGTAACTATCGAGTTTCTTGCCGGAGTCTTCTCGATAAGAAGCAACGTCCGAACCGGTGGTAGATTCACATTATGTATGTTCACGATGTGTACTAATATTGTACTATTTTATTTACGTTTATTATTATTATTTCTGTATACTTTTTTTGACATGTCATAAGTGCTTTGTACAAGCTTAAACGAATAAATGATTTTTTACTTTTTTTTTTTTTTTTTTACTTACTTACTCATATGCCCCGACCAGCTCTCTCTCCCTCTTCAGTGGTCTGTACATAGCAAACAATTAAGTCATTGCACTGACGGTCGTTGTTCTTTGGCAAGAATCCACATTGAAGAATAGTTAATTTGTACGTCGTTTTACGATGTGTACATTGCAAATATTTTTGTATTTTTATCAGCTTCTGACACCTGACTGTCGAGTGCGAGTTGCAGTGAGAAATGGCTATGACTCAGCATCGCGTTTAGGTGGTCCCTCACCTAGAACATTTTCCTCTGTAATGTAAGATTTTGAGCATAAAGTAAGTACATTACAATTCTGCCTTACAAAACTTCAGTTAAATTGTATCAAAATATTACACAGTTACAACAAATTGTGCACTGTAATGCGCGGTTCTCCTCCCTCACTGATGTAATTCTCGACTCTGTAACGTTACATTACAGGAAAAGGCTCTAGTAGGGGAGCACCTTTTTGCGAGCAAAAAAACGTGAATTTGTGTGGCATCGAGTCAGCGCACTCTAGCGGCCATAATGTTGCCCGAATTTGCCGCTAGGTGGCGCTGCCTCGATTACATACTAATTGACATTAACGTGCTCGCAAAACGCGATGGTGAAGTCATTCGCATCTCTCACTGTAACTCGCACTAGGCAGTCTGTTGTACAGTTCAACTCAACCAAAACAATGATGATGAAAGAGTTTTTATTATTATGGTGTACCTACTCATTGTAGTAATCGTTTCCTTTTTCTAAACACGTACCGTACCGTCCGTACCCCATACCGCAGGAGCGCTACGGAAGATGTTTTTCTGACCTGTTGGCGCAATGGCAGCGATCCTGCCTTTATCGCCAGAGGTCGTGGGTTCGATCCCCACCCATGACAAATATTTGTGTGACGAACATTTGTATTTGCTGTGTGTCTGGGTGTTATTATCTATTTAAGTATGTATTTAGAAATATTTTAATATGTTTATCAGTCTCTGACGCCCATATTACAAGCTCAGCTTAGTTTGGGGTCAGATGATCTTAGTGTGAATTGTCCCAGATATTTATTATTATTATTTTCTGATGAATTAATGGAAAAATTAATGAGTACTTAGATCAACTTAGATGTGCGATTAGCAACGCAACACTTTAGTACCTTATCATACAACATTTGTAGAATTCTTTAGGTAAGTGTCAGATTCTTCCCTCTCGGTCTGCTGTCGCCAGCCCTTACTGCATAGCTACTTTAAAAAAAAAATACTTTTCAAATCGTCGCCACAACACATTTAGATATACAAGTAACTGAGCATCGGGAAATCCACGGAGGTTTCTGATGCGAATGCGAATATTTTTCGAATGCGTATGTTGTGTAGGTCACGATATAATGACGACCGACTTGGTGTAATGGTTAAGAAGTTGGCTACTACACCAGAGGTCGCGGGTTCGATCCCCGCACAGTACAAACATTTGTGTGCATGAACATGTCTGTTTGTACTGGTCTGGGTGTCTCCTATGTATAATAAGTATGTATTTACAAAAGAAAATGCATTTAAGTATGTTTATCCGTTGTCTAGTATCCCATAACACAAGCTTTAATTAGCTTACTTTGGGGCTAGATGGCGCTGTGTGGAATAATGTCCAGGGATATTTATTTATTTATATAAAGGGCTCGCATCTTAGCCATTTTTGACCAATAGCAGCGTTTCCCCGATGCTGACTGTCTTTTGTGGTTGGCTAATTTCACTCGCACTATCGCATTGTTTTTAGTGGCCACTAATAATTGCGTAGGTAAACTTAAAACTTAGGAATTAGCTAACAAGTTTTAAATACAATGTGACCCGTAACTAGGATTTAAATCGACAAAAAGCCCGCAACTTTTTTCTGGAGTTTCCATTTTTTTTGTATTCTTTCAATTTGTTCAATTACTTACTTGCAACTTTGTGATTGTAAGTTCTAGTAGAGCTATGATTAGTTTTTGTGAATACTTGAAATAAAATGCTTTGATTTGAAAAAAAAAAAAAATCTGTCAAATTTCCCGAAGAAATTACAGTTTCTTTTTCACATATTATTTAGATTTTTCTAGAAAACTAGGTCGTAAAAGTAA
Source organism: Udea olivalis (assembly GCA_947369235.1). Classification (NCBI taxonomy): domain Eukaryota; kingdom Metazoa; phylum Arthropoda; class Insecta; order Lepidoptera; family Crambidae; genus Udea; species Udea olivalis. The sequence goes on along the minus strand of OX376367.1, from coordinate 8,486,005 downwards.
ACCTACACATACATTCTAAACTACACTATTATTGCCTAGTGGCACAACGTATGAAGAGAATATGTAGTATTTTAGATTTGGTAGAGTTATAGTGACAGTAAAAATGTGTTTGGATAAAAACCCCTGATTCTTAGGTGTTTACATCGACAAGTGTACCCTAAGAAAACTTTTTTACTCCTGTCTAATGCTATAATGAATGGAGTATAGGTCATACAACTACCTTCACATACAACCTCGTAACTGGACACTGTTTTTTTTTAATTTAGTTTTTTTTGTTCACAGTAAAGCTCCCCGAAGATGAGGGCGGAGTGGGGGGCAGGTTCACCATCGGCCCCGCGCCAGAGAGGGACTGGGAGATGGTGCCCCCGGATGGAAAGTGGGGCTGGTGTATCCTCGTAGGTAAACACATAACACCTTCTATACATGACGAGGGTTCGACTCCCGGACAAAAATGTCAGTGGTGTCAAAAGGTTGATTGTGTTGACACCAAAAAAATGCATGCATTATGTGCGTACCTTCCTGTTGAGTCACTCTGTCTATTGATAAAAACCCAACAGTTCAGGGTTCGCACGCCAAGATGGCTCTCAGAAGGCAGGATTTCTTCCAACTTACGATACTTATCGTTATAAATTACGGCCAAATTATATAAAATCTTTATGAATTGTAGCCTATGTGTTATTCTGATGTATAAGCTGTATTACTGTAAAGTTCCATCTACGAGTAAATCCGTTCTGTAGTTTTTGTTTGAAAGGGTAACAAACATTACACACATCCTCACAAACTTTCGCATTTATAATATTAGTAAGATATAAATATATGTAGGTACTGTGTCAATATTAAATAAATTATTATTTATTAATAAGTAAGAAGTAAGATCGTAAGATAGAAAGGTATTTTTTTCGTTTATTTAACAAAAAGTTAACACAATATTCCTAAAATAAAACATCACAAAAACCGTTGATCGGTTCGTACGGATGCTTTGAACATCTTAACGCGGCGTTTGCCTATAAACTTAAATTACAATATTTCCAAGTATAGCAATACGCAGCTAACTGCCTATAATGCGTTAAAAACCACAGTGGCACATGTGTTTACTTGTTTTAGACACTCAGCGCTTGAACGCGTCTAGACCAGTTTGGGACTTAGGAAGCCGGCGGAAAAAACAACCAATACAGGATTAAACAATAAAATTATGATTGCAGGCTTTGTAGTTTTTCGAGTTTTTTTTTTTGAAATTTAGGCTATGTATCAAATTAGGAGTAGAATTGGTGCAAAACGAAGAATCGTTCAAGGGCATAATGTCAAAAGCGCAAAATAACAAAGGATCGCAAAATGTCAAAAGCGTAAATAGGCGAAAGCGCAGAACCTCAAAGACGCATAATGTCATAACTTAACTTAGAACAGGTTTAGAACGCCGGTTAAGACGCAAGGGTCGTGAGTTCGATTTCAGCACTGATACATACATACATACCATCACGACTTTATCCCAAACGGGGTAGTCAGAGGCAAGTGACTGTGGCTTTCATGGTGAACGGAACACTCAGAAACCCACTTTTCACCAATGGTATTAGAACCCAACGTGGTAAGTGAAGAGCCTTCCGCCGCTATCCGTGTTGATTTGGTTTTTTATCGATGTTTTCCATCACCGGATAGTTAGTCGGAAATAAATAAATAAATATCTGGGACAGTTCACACCAATATCATCTGACCCCAAACTAAGCAGAGCTTGTAATATGGGCGTCAGAGACGGATAAACATACTTAAATATTTCTAAATACATACTTAAATAGATAATAACACCCAGACACACAACAAATACAAATGTTCGTCACACAAATATTTGTCATGGGTGGGGATCGAACCCACGACCTCCGGCGCTAAAGGCAGGATTGCTGCCATTGCGCCAACAGGCCAGCCAATTAAACAATGAACACAAAGATTTTGGTTCTGGCCAGATTTGAACTCGGGACCACACGATCCGCGATCCGAGTTGGAGTGCTTAACCACTAGGCCACAACGCTTTTAAGTAAATTTACACCGTATTAGCTTTCAAGCTATGGTATTAATTGTTTTGTATTTTTTCATTTTATAGAGAAGCTTTATGGGTATTAGTTTAAAAGTTACAAGTTTAAAGGTTATTGGTATAAAGGTTATAACATTGTTTCTGCATAGAGTAGAGTACCCAAATGCTTTTTTTAGAATGTCCTTAAAAATAAAATGAAAAATGCTGGATTTTTTTAAATAACTTTTCCGTTGATAAAATTGACTACACTTATAGTTTCCTATTTTTTAACGTGCACTTTATAGAGACTCACGCTGTATAGCGATCGGGAATAAAAAAATATTAATAGAGTTAGTATCACCAAAACTTGCTTGAAATAAGAACCATGCAAATATCTCAGAATAGAAGACCCTACACAAATACCTGGTCTCATCAACAGATATTAATGTTTTTGTATCAGTGCTGAAATCTAACCCACGACCTTTGCGTCTCAACCGCCACTCTAAACTTGTTCTAAGTTAAGTTATGACATTATGCGCCTTTGACGTTCAGCGCTTTTGCCTATTTGCGCTTTTGTCTTTTTGCACTTTTGACGATTTGCGCCTTTGACATTCTGCGCTTTTGACTTTCTGCTCTTCTGATATTTTGCGATCCTTTGTCATTTTGCGCTTTTGACATTATGCTCCTAAACGATTTTGTCGCAGTAAACGGATTCGATGACGGACGATGATGATGATGGATGATGATGGACGGGAGTATTCGGGTCTGGGTGTGCTAGAAGACGCCCATGGCTTAATTCCTTGTCTAGTACCTCGCAACACGAGGATATTTATCCTTACTTCGAGACCATGACAAATTGTATGTTGTCTGGAGCATATTTATATCTTATTTATTATCGCCTCGTGGCTGCAAATTAATGATGATGATGATCATATTTGTCACATTCCAGGTGCGACGCTAGTGAACATCCTCATCCCTGGCACGATCAAGTCCTTCGGAGTTCTTCTGGTGGAGTTCAACGATGTGTTCCAGAGCAGTGCGTCCGCGTCTTCTGGCATCGTCGCGCTGTGCTATTTCCTCTACAGTAGTTTAGGTGAGTGTGGCAAGCAAACTTATGGATATCCTCATGGTAAGCGTTTATTACAGCACATGGAGTCCAACACTTAAGGCATCGATTTTCTACTATCCCTTTAAAACTAAATAATTCTGGTGTAGTCAGCTGAAAATCAATATATCGATCTTCTCCATCCTCTTGACCGCATACAGCAGAGAGCCGCTCGAGTTGTCAACGACTCTGTGACCTGTGAACGACCGCTTAGATTCTTTGGTCCTACGGAGAGACGTTGCATCGCTCTGCGTCGAACTGCATGACCTTATACCTGCCGCTGAATTTCATCATCGCACGACAGCCATAAGTAGAAATTCCATGCTCATCACCTGGATGGCTTGCGCTCAACACCGTGCGTTTTTCGCATCTATTTCTTCCGCGTACACCCAAGATATGGAATGATCTTCCTGCGGCGGTATTTCCAAAGGGATATGACATCGGAGCCTCCAAGAAGAGAGCGTATTCCCATTTTAAAGGCAAGCAACGCACCGGTGACACCTCAGGTGTAGCAGTTGTTCATGGGCGGAGGTGGTCACTTTCCATCAGGTGACCTTCCAGCTCGTTTGCTCACTATTACAAAAAAAAAACCGGTCCTCCTAATTCCTACATTCAAGTCTTTTGACGTTTTTCTGGTGGAGTCTTCAAGCATCATCGTACTGCTGACTTCCTAAAGTTTAGGTGAGTGGGGCAAGCATTTGGACCGAATCATGGTAAGCTTACTGCAGCCTTTGCAAACAGGAATTTTGATTTCAGTGAGTGTGGCAAGGAAGCAATTGTGGTCTGCCTGAAGGGGTTACTGCAGCAGAGAGACGTGCAATACCTGAGTTGTAACTTGGAGACGTGACTTACTGCGCTAGTTTAGCGACCAGCAAGGGGTCTTGGGCTCTGACACGAGATTCGCCCTCGCTGATCTATCCGCCACCTGTCACCAGTCCGGCCGTTGCAGGTGACTAAAATCCTTCTCAACCTGGTCTATCCAGGTCATGTTATGTAGGTTGGGCGATCCTGAATCTCTAAGGGATACTTTGATGTACTCAGCTCAGGTCTCCCTTATCCCCACCATGATGACCCTCGGAGTTCTTCTGTTGGAGTTCAACGATGTGTTCCGAGCAGTGCATCCGCGTCCTCTAGCATCGTCACGGTATGCTTCTTTCTCTGCAGCAGTTTAAATGAGTAGGCTTGAGGTCATTGCAGCAGGCCTTCAAGATGGGGTTGGTCAGCCCAGTAGATGCTTTGCATTACTATGCTTGTCACCCTCGTAACATCGTGACGTCACGATTGGCGTAGTGCGCTGTAGCACGTTTTCCGTTTTCGTTTCCCCGGTTCAACTTTATAGTAGTATCTTTTCTAAATTGGCTCGGGTCTGGGTGTGCTGGGATACGCCCCTGGCTCACTTCTTGTCTGGTACCTAACACAGGGGTATTTATCCTTACTTTGAGACCATGAAAAGTGGTGTGTTGTTTGGCACATATTTATTTATATCTGGATCTTGACGGGCAATATAAAAGAAAGAGTTTTGAAACGCCTGAAGGGGTACAGCCTAAGGACACTGCAACTCCTGAGGTATCTAAGTCTGAAAAACGAAGGGACACTTTTGGTATTCCACAGCTGAGCACACGACTGCTCTTTGGCAGGTACAGGCTCTGTAGGCTCTGGCAAACTTACTTATCATGAGAAAATCCCCCCAGGATGGGGCTTGCCATAGCAAACATGGAAGTCACTCACTGATTTCGAACCCAAGTGGGCCGTTGCAGAAGCTACCTCATTAAATGGAGCAACTCGGCTTAAGAGCGTTTGCTGGGGGTGGATGGGAAACGTTGCATTTTTATAAGATTTTTGTGATTATTTTTTTGAATTGAAATAAACCGTAATTTATCTCTCTATTATAGTCTGCATAATAATACTATATAAAAACACATTGAATCGTCCAAAATTAGGTAGTCGCCAATTATTTGCTAAGGGCCGACTTTTCAATCCTCAGATAATGAAATTTATCTGTGGAATAAAGTTTATTCGAAGGTTAACAAGATTTTTAATTTTTCAATGGTCAGATAGATGTTATCTGTTGAATAAAGCCGCTAACTGAGGAATGAAGTTATCTGCTTCTTAAGGGGCTGGATAATCTATGCAATATATCTATGATTTGGTTATGTGGTGTGCCATTTGAGATTATTTACATTAAGTTAAGGAGTTTTGGAGTGTTATTATAATCAGAAACTTTTGACCACAACTTTAAACAACAAAAAAACCTGAGGTTGCTTTTTTATATGTCAGTGTCAATTTGCCAAACATCAAATTTTGTCCTATTTCATTCTAACATTGCAATGATTGTATAAGTGTATCTCGCTTGTGGATAAGCGATATAAGTACATACACAAACGATAGATAGCTATTCTTTGGATAAAAGACGATTGACAAATTTAAAATATCTATTCGCTTGATAAACAGCCAGTTAATTTTATACTTCAGTTAGCTATCTAGAGAATAAACTAATTTAAAAATCGGGCCTAAATTAAATAAAAAACCTGTTTTTTTAATAATTGCTAAGAACCGTAAATATTCACTATACACAGTTACATTTATAATTATGAAATAAAAAGTGCAGACGGTAATAGAGAGATAAATAAATGCTTAAATTTGATTTCAGCTATTTAATCACGAAAATCTTCAAAAAATGCGACGTTTACGATCTACCCCCATTGGACATTGCAAACGCTCTTAAACATGGCACGATATGCAGGCGGTCAGAAGAATCGTGTCAATAGTCGTGTGTGTATGTCATGTTATGTTAATATCTTCTGATCTCCCTTATCTTTTCCAGGTCCCCTCTCATCCATCCTGTCAGTGAAGTGGTCGTACAAGACAGTCACGCTCATAGGTGGCAGTTTCGCTGCCTTCGGGATGATATTCAGCAGTTGTGCCTTTTCTATAACATATTTATATTTCAGGTAAGTTTTCAGACTAAATTTATATACTCAATTCTTTATTGCATTTCACAGTGTAGTACAAGATCTTAAAATATATTTAAACAGTGCACCACGAACCCTGTCGGGCACAACAGAAATGAAGAGGAGGAAAACCACTGTTCAAAGAAAATTAAATTATAATGCAACAAAATAATATTTAAATTATAATGCAACAAAATAATATTAAATTATATCTAATTATTATTTAGAAACTCGTCTAAAGGTTATAATTTAGGTACTTTTTTAGATTATTATTTAAGTTTAAAGAATATTTATATTATATATACCAAATAAATAAAAACAAGACAACAGTTATTTCTCTGGTCCCAAAAGTGATGTTTTATCTTCTGATATAAAAACCAGAAACACCCAAACAAACACCGGTTTATAAATATCAGTTCCATGAACAGACAGTTTCTGCTAGTACGGTAATCGAACTCGCGACATTTATGTTACGTCTCCCCACCGTTCGGCCAATGCGCTGAACGGGTCGTCAATAATTAAGGCAGTTATTTATCAAAAGATAATGTGTGATTCTTATCTTTTTTTCGTGTTTATTCTTCATACTAGTTCATTCATACATATCGCGAATGTTTTCAAATACTATGTGCGACTGACTGTTGATGTCGAGTAGATTGATTTGTTTATTCTATGACATTAATAGTAATGACAGATCTTCAAAGAAAGATATCGATTCCATTCGTGTGAAAGAAAAAAAATATCTTCCTCTAAAGTTCGAATATCTTTAATTTAATCATACGTCTTTTTGAATGCTGATCAAGTCTTGTCAGTTATTTTATAAATTTTCATATTCTCTCTACAGTTTCGGTGCCATGGTAGGCACGGGCGCTGGCCTAGCCTTCCCGCCGACGGTCTACATCGTGACGTCATACTTCGTCAGGTTAAGAGGGCTGGCCAACGGCATTTGTATGTCGGGGTCCGCTTTCGGTAGTATCATATTGCCGCCTGTATTGCGGTATCTGTTGGAAACTTATGGATATAAGTGAGTGGTATTTGAAATTTTTATATTATCAGACAACATTGTATAGTCGGTATTGAATAAATTAACAATCAAATTTACCGACGGCCCACTTGTATAACGTCAGTTGGTTTGGTTGGGCACATAGCGCGAAGAACCGACAATAGATATAATAATTCAGGGATGGCGACCTTTAAATTTTTGTGGAGAAACGTATGAGACACCCACGGAAAAGGTTTCTCTGTCTATAATTAACTTGGTCCTCTGTGCTGGATAATGGTATGATCCTTCGATCCGGATATAAAAACAGACTCTTCAATATGGATGTAAAACAAAGACGCACGTGGAAAAGTGTTATTATTTGACATTCTGCTTGAGGTTGGTTAGGTAAATTCTATATTATCTAAAATGTTTTTAATATCTGTTCACAGAGGTGCAGTACTCATCCTAGGTGGTATAATGCTAAACGTATGGGCAGCAGCGCTGCTCTTCCAACCCGTTGAAGAACATATGGTGAGGAAGTACAAGGACATAGAAGAAGATGACGAAGGAGACCTGCCTCAGGTAAGCTTAGCTCAGCTTCCTAGCTTCGTACAGCGCTCCGCTTTGTGTTAACCTGAAAATTGTGGTGGGTCTTTTTGGCCTCAGTATTTTTAAACTATTTTTATTTTGATTATATCGCCATTGAACAGTTAAATGGTATGCTTTATATATGATATCGAGACAGGGACACTCATTGGCAACAGTTTTGGAAAGTAAATAGCTCAGATCAGTAGAGTATTACTTAATCAAATGACCCCAATAATATTTTTAGTATATTAAGATGTGATTGCCTAAGTAATTTAAGATGTGATTTTTGGCTACGTTTGAAAAACTGCTATCCATGTGAGATTCATTATTTTACAACGCTGATAGACTGGGAATAGAAAATAGTACCTATATGCCTTTATATGCGGGGTCCTGTTAAAAGTGGTGGTAGAATAATTTATTCTATTTAAAATAACATACAATCGCACACGCTATGGTTGTTTTTTTTCACCATACGTTATTCAAAAACCGGTTTGTTTTTTTTATTTTATTACTTGTGGTTTCTGAAAATGATACGTACCATCATCGGTGTTAGCAACATCCTCTTTATGAGAGGTCATTTTCACCAATGCTGTTAGCGTTATTCAAAAAACGTTATGTTATTTTAACGTTACTTCTCCACAACGGTTTTTAACAAGTGTTTTTTGAAAATGAAACATTAAGGGATCATTGGGATGAACAAGATTGCACAAAGTAAGCAAAAATACATTTTTCAGATATGTATTGTATATATTGGTTGTATGTCGTCGCCATGCCTGTATCATAGATTAACCAACTCATATATAGATGTGACACTTGTATATTTTGTTCTCACCAGTTTATTTTAGCGAGTATACGATTATAAATACTTGGTAACATTGTAATTGGCCTTCAACGCTTTTTTTCTTAATAAAAAAAAACACATTTTAGTAGCAGATAGCTGAATATATTTTATCGAAATCAGTATTTTCGCTTAAAATTCAAGTTATCAGCTGAAATCTCTTTTAAACTAATATTTTCGAGCAGATTGCGATTACAAGTGCAACATCTATATGTATTGTCTCTGTCTGTCTTTGTCTGTTTAAATGTCCTGTGATTGTTGTAATCTGTTAGCTTTTAAGATCATGGAATAAAATATCCTCCATTTTTGGTAAATGTTCACGGAAACATTTCACAAAACTTTCCGTCTTATGGTGGCTTGCCTTAACATGCTTCCTCGGCAGCTTTAGCCTTACTTAATAGCAAAATGTGCTTTGAATTCTGTGAAATACTTTATATTTAACGTACATTAATAAATTTAAATAAACTTTGTCTAACTATGGCTTGAATTCAAGAATAATATTCAAATTGTTTCTTAAAGAAGCTTGCACATGATGGTTCTTCCTAGTCAAGTTACCAGTAAATTACGTTTTTGAGTAAAAAATTGACAACGTTATATTGACGTTGACAGATTGAGTTACCTAACTAAGTAATTTCATAAAGAGAGTAACACAACAGCGAAAAAAAAACAAGAATCGCATATCACAACACAAATAAATGAAATTCTTAAATAACGTCCTTTAGAATGAACAACAAACAATAGTTTTTTGTTTCTGTAAACATAAGCCTATGAGATTTCCATAAATTTTCTTCAATCTTCATTAAATTTAACAAATACTAATTCACCTCACTCTTACAAATAATCACTTTCCTTACTTCACAACGAATGATGTAGCTACCTAGGGCAGAAAAGTTCTTTAACTAACCGAAGCACAAACTCTTAACTAAATTAATAATTATCTAAAACGTTGGGCCCCAAATCCTGGGATCCTAGATTTCATTGCAAGTTAGGGCATTTGACCACAATTTGGCAAGCGTGGTAACATAGCTAATACCTCACACAGATAATAATACACGGTGTATCAGTTTTATGAATAACTGATAATAACTATAGCTATAATGCTATAGAAAAATATAAGTGGAGTGCACAGATAAATTACGAATGGTATTTTTTTTGCAATTGACTAATATATTCGGTTTACGTTTTTATTTTCATTATAATGTTTTTTAAACAACACCTAATGAAACACTTAGCTTTTGAAACGTTAAAATCGTTTTTAAATTCAGACGTGCACAGATAAATTACGAATGGTATTTTTTTTGCAATTGACTAATATATTCGGTTTACGTTTTTATTTTCATTATAATGTTTTTTAAACAACACCTAATGAAACACTTAGCTTTTGAAACGTTAAAATCGTTTTTAAATTCAGACGTGCACAGATAAATTACGAATGGTATTTTTTTTGCAATTGACTAATATATTCGGTTTACGTTTTTATTTTCATTATAATGTTTTTTAAACAACACCTAATGAAACACTTAGCTTTTGAAACGTTAAAATCGTTTTTAAATTCAGACGTGCACAGATAAATTACGAATGGTATTTTTTTTGCAATTGACTAATATATTCGGTTTACGTTTTTATTTTCATTATAATGTTTTTTAAACAACACCTAATGAAACACTTAGCTTTTGAAACGTTAAAATCGTTTTTAAATTCAGACGTACAATCTTTGCTAATAGTACTGTATTTCCAACAATCTTTTCCTAAAATGATTATATTTCTGCCCTAGTTATTTAAAAAGTAGCTACTCCATCGCTCACAGCGCCTAGAGGGTAATTAGTTTCATTTTCAAAACGCACTGGTTGATAACGGTTATTCGTTACGTTATTTTTTGTTTGAACATAAAGAAAGTGGTTATAACTTATGCAAATATTTTAATTTGATCTGTCGTTATATTATAATGATAACGTGTAATAATTGATAATTTTGCGGTAAACGAGTTTTTTTTTTTACTTTTATCTATTTAATAAGTGTTTTCTCACGAATGGTATGTGTTGGTGCGTTAAGATTGGAAATTTCGATTTGGAAACCGAAGCATCAGTGAAGCATATAGAGTCTAAATTAACGTGGACTTCTTATCGTTGCCTCTAGGCAGATTCTAATCTGCTTAGATAGTTATATAAGGGAAAGCAGATTATGCTGTATTTTGGACCTTAATGTCTTAATTAAAACTGTGACCTTAAAAACCGAAAATACGCTTTCAACGCCCGCCATTCACTGTAAATCGTCTTTAAATACCAATGACAGATTAAATTATTGTTTTTTTTTTAAACTGCATTAACGGTTTTACGTTTTGAGATAAATGTAGTTAGTCGCTTATATAAATGAAATAAATTAGATTAGATGACACTTTGTTAGCTTGCAATGAGGTAAATAATTAATGATTATGGATTAATTATGTATTGGTCGAAAACTTCGTTCATACTCGTAATTCCCTACCCCTATTCGATCGAAATGAAAAAACCTTGGGCCTTTATATAATCCCTTAAGTTGTCAAGTTCATTCCCTAAACTGAGGGTAGCTAGTAATTTCGTCAGTAAATTTCCAGCCTTTCAGATGCTCTAGTGCCAGGTAACCGCTGACTGGCTGGAAATGAAGATCATATGACGAAATTGCCAGGCTTAAGTAATAAATTTGACGAGTTATAAGGGCCTTGTCTAACCATCTTGATCAATCGTTATTGATCGTCATTGCCAATAACAATTAAATATAGCTATTCTTTAATCAGCTTGTGGTGTTAGAACAGCTTGACAAACTTAAGCGCCCGTTTTTGAAAGGTTATATTATTTTAAAACGTATGTGTTACAAATGTCAAGCGATATGATAGGTTGTTGAAATTTTCATCAATGAATCACATCATGAAATATTTTAAAGACTGGTTATTTGATGAACCTTTCATGAACAAATTAATCTTGTTTATTTTGGTGATGGTTTATTTAGACTCTCTTAAATGGATTAATACTAATTGAAGAAAAAGCTATCATGAATAATTAAAATTTGACATTGCAGTAAACTTTATTAGGCTATCAAGGTGTTTTAAAACCAATCGCTAACTTTCAATTTTTTCTAGTTTAGGAGCGTTAGCTGGGGGTGGATCAAAAACGTTGCATTTTTCTAAGAAATTCGTGATTATTTCATTGATTTAAATCAAACTTAAATTTTTGCTCAATTATTGTGTGCATGATACTATTTAAAAACACATTGAATTGGGTTGTCTGGAAGAGATTGCTTTTTAGCAATAAGACCGCATAATTGTGTCATCTTACTATTTCGTGTTATACAAAACTTCATTGTTATTTTTTTGATGTGCAATAAAGAATATTTATTATTATTTTTGAATTGTCTAAAATTAGGTAGTCTCCAATTTTTTGCTAAATTAACTATAAACCTTTTTTTTAAATTTACTGTACACAGTTGAAGTTATAATTATGAAATTAAACCGTGCATTCAATAATGGAGCGATAATTTATACTTAATCACGAAAACCTTGAAAAAAAGCGACATTAACGATCTACCCCAAATGCAAAAAGCAAACCCTCTTAATATCCTCGTCGTTTAAGTCACTTAAAAATCAAGCTGCCGTGGATAGCTGTTTCTACAATTCTGTAGTTTAACTAAACCTTTTTGAAACTATACCTTAACTCACTTAAGTATGTTCCTGAAAGGCCTTTTCTCTTTCAGGATGACATCCTCTTCGAGGAGGAAGAACCAATCGAAACCTACAATATGACGTCACAAATCCCCAGAATCACAAGCGAAAGAGTCAACGGAGTAGACAAGGAAATACAGAAAAACCTGTCTACAGCGCAAATACATAACAGCCAGAATTGCATGGCATCGTTGGCCTCAACGAATCAACTGAAACATAACATGTCTAAAAGGAAACTTTCGTACACCAGGACGATGTCTAAGAATGTTAACTCTTCAGCGTCCATAACCAATCGGTTGGGATCTCAAGAAACTTTCGGTAGAAGACTGAGTACCGCTGGCCCTAAAAGAAACATGTCTACATCAAGCTTCGCGTATGTCTCAACAACTTTTCATGGGTCCACATTGTCGGCCTTCGAAAGACCCAACGAATTTGCTTCGCAATTCTCTTTAAAATCCATCACAGATAGCGTAGCAGATGTGGCCTATTGCTGCTTCTGTTGCAAGAAGAAGAAAAGCAAAGAACCCAACAAATTCTTCGATCTAAGTCTCCTAACCGATCCCACGTATTTAGTCATATTAATATCTTCCAGTACAGTAGCCATTTCTTGTACCAACTTCATTATACTACTACCCTCACATGCTCAAAATATAGGCTTCGATAAATCTAACGGTGCGTTATTGCTCAGTACGGTTTCAGCTCTCGACCTGGTCGGACGTATAGGCGGTTCTGCTTTGTCAGATTTGAATCTAATCCCTAAGACGTTTTACTTCGTCGGGGGTCTATTATTTTCAGGTATAACTCTAGTAATAATGCCATTTTTGACGTCGTATGTAGGACTTAGTGTGTGCTGTGCATTCTTCGGGTTGGCATCGGGCATAAATAACGGTGTGACGACTTTAGTGATGGCGGAAATTTTAGGCGTAGAAAGGCTTATGTCTACTTATGGGATAAGCTTATTCGTGAATGGCTTATTGCAGCTTATAGGCCCGCCTATATGTGGTCTCTGGTTTGAAAGGGATAAGAATTTTACGAACATGTTTATAACGTTCGGTATCATTTTTATTTGCGGCGCGTCTTTATGGCTACTTATGCCCATTATTAATAAAAGGAAACGGGACCAGGCTAAAAGGGAGAGCGAGAACCAAAAAGCATAGGTATTACTATTAATTAAGGTTTGAATCGCAATAAACGGCGATCTGAGACTTATTTTAGTTTAAAAGACGTTCAAATACTGGGTGTATTTTCAACGTGTATAAGCTCGTATCAGCATGTTTTAATACGGCACGCTTGTAGAGCTTGGCTAAGCTAAAATGACGCGCCCCTTGTCTTCATTCACGCACACATGATACATTTTAAATCAATAGGGACGAAATACATTTAATCATGCCTCTGTAATTGGTCGTTCAGTAGCCGACTAGACTCGAACCTAGGAGCACGCGTCGTTTGTTAGCAAAAGTACACTCAGCACATCAAAGAAGTAGTGGTTCGCGTCATTTCAACAAGCTCAACGCGCTTTTTTCACAATGCTCGCGTGAATTAGGTTTCATCAGTTAGTAGCAATATGCAAGTAGCTATGAGTGCTACAAGCGGCTACTAGCTGCTACGAGCGGCTACGAAATGAGCACGTATGCTCTTACGATTAAATACCGTATAGTAGTTAATTGTATAAATTTAATTTTCACTTTGATTGTCCCCCCCATATCACTTGCTAAATGTGTCATATCGTTTTTGTAAGTCTTTTGATGATCATCCGGTATATAGGTCGTTGGATAGTACGAAGAGTCGGAATTTCGCGAATACGAACTAAAAACTGTCGGAAATATGCCCGTAATGAAACGGTTAAGTAGTTTGTAAGAAAATGACTTATGAATAGTTTAGGAATACTATTGTTGAAGTTGAATGGAAATTAACCAAAACTCTTAAGCTAATTATTAATAATGTTATTTACTAATATTGCAAAATTCCGTATTATTCGAATTTGTGGTAAATGTTTAAATAATCGTGAAAGTTAGGTTAACACACCCAAAATTAAACAACAGTTCACTCAAATTTAGGTATCTTAATTATTTAACATAAACAGGGTCTTAACACAAACATCAAAGAGCTAAAATTTAATTTAACTTCTACTACTAATCCTAAAAAATGGGTTTTAGGAGCGATCCTTTATTGATTGTAGAAACGCGCTATACATATTAGCCAAGTTATTGTTAGGCTGAGCTTACTTTTCTTACGTTTTCTTACGAATTTGAGTAGTCATAATGAAATATCACAGGGAAAAATGACGCAAAACTGAAAAATTTTATAGGTGTCAGAGACTGATGAACATATGGCATATTTATTATACACCATGTAGTTAGTGTGAGCCTAGAGACAGGCTAAAGACACGTGTAATGCATGTTTGTCCTTGCTGGAGTTCCAAAACCCTGAATAAATAAATATATTAGGAACTGTCCAAAGTATAGAGATCGAGTAAATAATGAACAAGAATAAAAAATAATGAAAAAGCGTCATAACTGCGCTGGTCTTTTTTTATTAATTATACATTTATATATACATCTTTTATTTGTTGAGTAAATTAGAAACGTTTGATAAATGAAAGAAAAATGTTCACTTAAAAATACATTGTTGCCACTGAGTAGTAAAGTAGTGGTATAAAAAAACATCAAAATAGCCAAAGTGAGGCCAAAATTAAATTAAAATTAGCTTATGAGGTTCAAACAAAAAAAATAAAAAACAGCAAAGTAAAGTAAAGTAAAAAATATATTTATTCATTTAGACTTAAAAATATATATAGCAAAAATATACTAAATAAAAATAAACTTACAAAAAATAATACTATGATAGTAAATATCATAATTAAACATAATGAGACTAATAAAAAACAAATACAGTCAATAAAACGAAGTAACAAGTTTAAGTATTAGGTATACAGACAAGTTTTTTCTTGTGATTATTGTTCTGGGCCGTTATTACAATCTCATATAACTTGCGTAGCGTAGCGAGCAATTTCGTTATTTGATCTCTCATCAGTCAGCGGGTTACCTGGCTAACGCGGCTTCTAGGCTGGATATTTACTTACGAAATTACTCTCTACCCCCAGGTGAGGGAATCACCTTGACTGGATATAAGCTTTTTAAATAAGGCCCTTGTAAAAAAAAAACAGTGCCGTAATGAAGCCTTATTGAAACTGATATTTATGCAATTTATCGATATAATAGTATAAAAAACAAATAAATATGCGCTAAACAACACACCACTGGTCATGGTCTTGAAGTAGGGATTATTCTCCATGTATTACGAGGTACCAGACAAGGGATTGAGCCTGGGGCGTCTCCTAACACACCCGGACCCGAGTCAATTCAGAAAAGATCGATTCCTGAGTTGACCCGACTGGAAATCGAACCCGGGACACTACGGAAACTGAGGCGAGGAACCGTGTTACAGCGCACTACGCCGTTCGTGTCGTCGACTAATTAAACAACATCTTTACATAATATTTTTCAACTCAAATTAACAGAGCCATGAGCGTTTTGGGGGAGCGTTGTAAATAACTCGAGTCCTTCAGTCTTATTTGATAGACTCGGCTCAATTTTACAAGACTCAGTGTACTGACTGAATTTGAAGTCTTGAGTCGAACTAAGCTTCAGGCCTTTCATGGAGACTCGAGCGCTGAAATAGAAATCGAGTCTTAAAAAGAGCTCGAATCTCACAAAGACCTCGGTCTTAAAAGTGCTCTCACAAACGCTGGCAACTAAACTCTGCTAAATGTAGTTTTCACTTCTCATGCTCTAAAAGTACGCCAATATAGCCCTACGAAGCTAGGGACTGAAATATTTCGTTTTTTAATTCCCTTCATGTGACATTGACAAACTCAAACAGCCAGTATATATACTATTATCTGTGGAGTGTGGGTGGAACATCTCCATTGCGAAAATGTTGAGAGTTTTAGTTCCATGGTTTGTCCGCAAAGGTGGTGGCGCCATGTGTTTTAAATTGTTAATCTGTGACTGGTTTAGAAGAAAAAACTGACCGCGAAAATGTTCGAATTTTTGTAGAGTATAAATTTGTTCGGTTTTAAATGTTTTAGTACTAAATTGAATATTTTTCTCGCACTCAAAGTGAAAAGTACAGTTTGCACCTCGAGACTAAACGCCAACTTAATATACCCTCGGTTTCATTGACTCCCGAGTTATGGCTTCGTTTAGTCCCTCGATATAAAATATACTTAAATATTCGAAGCGTTGCGCCGAAGCCATACCTTTGTACGAAAAAACCGTTATGTGGCGGCCACGCAGCACCTGCTGTCGATACTATCATTTGATACATTTATGACGAATAAACTATCGAAGGTTGTATATTTTTAATGGTATCGTCCAAAGTTTAGTAGTAATAATGATAGAAAATACCATCAAATTATATGCAACGATTTACAACAGCATTAATGCTGTTTTATTCTTATGAGGTACTTATAGCTGTTAATTTAAGTGTAAGTAATAATTTATTTAATAAATATCAAGTTACCCAAGAGGCTCGCTGTCTCTTTTTTACATGTTTCTTTAGACTAATTGTACTATTTAGGTTATAATAGGTTTTCAAAGGTGACAAAAAGCCTGTTTTTATTTTTTTAACAATCTTTCCGTATAATTGAAACTTAAATAAACGTGCACTTTCAGTATGAGATAAAAATGTATGTACAGATTTTGATAAAATTTATTTACCATTTCTGTTAGTTTAGTTATTTTATCTGTATCCAAAATTGTAAGTGAAGTCTGCTATTAAAGTGGAACAGTACACTAAACTTTTTAAAAGCCAGTAATTGGCTATACTCTGGCTGTTAATGTCACACTCTGGCTGTTAATGTCATACTTTGACAGTCAAATTGATTTGAAGTCATTTTTTTTATGTAAACCTCAACATTTAACAAAATGCCGACGTTACCAAGACGTTGAAGTTGTTGTTGATGGTTTTAGGATTAAATACGAAAACATACGATTTTATTAAAAATCTTGCCAGAGTTATTTTTAGACAAATAGTTTAAAAAATCATATTAGTCATTTTATAGATATCAAATTCTTAAAAAATATTGCATCTGCTTTTTTACAAATCATTATTGTGATAATATAAATAAATAAAATACCTATTGTAATATTACAACATATATACTAGTTATGTATTTATATTGTTAAGACCATTCCAGTGTCATTCCTCGATTTCCAAATTTAGTTTTTAGTTCTTTTTAATTACCTATATACCTTCTCTTGACAATTTTATAATCTTTATTGTCGTTTTGATACTTTTTAATGATGATTTTTCAATACTAATTGTATATTATCTTTTGTATATTGTTTTTTTCAAATAATGTTTTTCGGGACTGTTTTTTAAATACGTTTCAAAATTTTGAGAGATCAAAGGGAGACATAAATTGGTTTTCATAACATTATAAAGCTTCTAGTAATTATAAACAACGCGGTGACTATCCATGTGTTTAGAGTTACTGATATTTAATAAAAGTAAGTCTGAATTCGTTTGAACTTATTATAAGAGCTAAACGGTACTTCCATAGCCATTAGTAGGTACTCAAATCGAATATATCATAGCCAAAAATAAAATTAATTCAATTTATATTTTAAATATAAATGCAATTGTAATTTATATTTAAAGTATAAATTAACTTAATTTAAATATAAATTCTCTCTTAAAATTTTGAAAGAATCCATGTGCTCAACTTGATAATGCGCTACAAAAAGTTGACACAAGAATCTAGGTAATTCATAAAGTATTTTACTATTTTGATTTTACTTAGTAATAAGGTATTTTGTAATGTTTTGTGTGTTTTACAAGCGAATTATTAATCCTATTGTTACTTAATTTCAATGAATCAATTCATGTTTCCAATTAATTAAAACTATATTTTTTATATAATTATCTAATAAACTACTGCGATTTTAAACAAGTTCTTGTTATTTAATGTCATGTGTAGGATCTAAATATTGCTATCCTTGATAACAATGGAACGTTCAATATTTACAATCATCATTCATTTGTTAAGTACGTATTAATAAATTGTTACAAAAAAACAAGTACTATATGAAACATTTACAGTGGATCAATAAGGTTAGCAAATAGGTTATAATAGTTGTTCATAGACTAGGTTCTTAAGTCGTATATTTAATGAGACGAAGTAATCTGACGTTTACCTACTGTGTTGTCAGGTTTTGATGAGATAAAAATAGTCTCGCGGCAAAGCGAATGAATGAAACAATCATATTTTTATAAATAATAATTATTAACGCGTACATTTATGATAGAAGGTGCCCGTGGCTAAGTGACGGCAGCGGATCGGCAACGATCCGATGTTGAGCAACGCCAGTCTGGTCGGGTTATGGATGGGGGACCACGCAGACCGAAATTAAGTGATGTGTTTTTCGGGCATCTCCGTGCTTCGGAAGGCACGTTAAACAGTTGGTCCCGGCTGACGTCACAAGATATCAGTCGTAAAGCCTAGTCAGAGGCCTACAAAGGCGGCTCCATAACATCTGACGGTAAGGTTTATCACTGGCCTTACATTACCTCTCCAACAATCCACACTGAGCTCGCGTGTTGGAGTATGGCTCGTACCACCTCATAGTTGAGGTGAGGCCTGTGTCCAGCAGTGGGACGTTTATAAGGCTGTGTTTGTATAGTATTTATAAATAACAGTAGCAGTGTACTTTCGATAGCCTAGCGGCAGCTAGAACTCCGGACTACCGATATCGGGACCCGAGTTTTGACAACATTAGTTTAGTTTATTTTATTGCATACATGTTGTTTACACTTGTAAGATGGTACATTTTGGTGTCCAAATGGTACATGAACCCTGCTAGGGTGTGGCAATATTTAGGATTAATAATACAGTAAAACCACATTAAAATCATAAACCAAAAGAAAAAGAAAAACATAATTAGAAAAAAGTACAATATAGAATTAACACACATAATTTTTTTTTTTTTAATTAAAATTAAACAGAGGGCATAACTTATACTTACTTAATTAAAATAAATAAAATAATAGTAATAATAGTAATTATTTTGACTTTGTCTAATCAAAAAATACGACTTATGCTAAGTTGTGAAAAGCTGGTAAGTAAATGAGTGAACAATAGCTCGAATCTCTACTACTGACTACCAATGCTCTTTATATAGCCTAGCGTAACACACAAAATGCCAACGGCATGTCTGAGCTAATCGGTTACCCCTCAATCGCATTCCAGCGAAATTTCAAATCATGTATGTATTGTAAACATCAATTGTTATCGAGCAATCTAGTTACTGACAAATATTTATTTAATAAATAAATATCTGGGACAATTCACACCAAGATCATCTGACCCCAAACTAAGCAGAGCTTGTATAATGGGCGTCAGACACTGATAAACATACTTAAATATTTCTAAATACATATTTAAATAGATAATAACACCCAGACACACAACAAACACAAATGTTTGTCATGGGTGGGTATCGAACCCACGACCTCCGGCGTCAAAGGCAGGATCGCTGCCATTGCGCCAACAGGCCAGTCAATTTATTTATTTATTTTACATCTTCTTTCCAGTTGGAACCCTTTGTTGAAGAGGAAGCGGGGGATACGGAAGAAATCAACCCAAAACTTATGCTTACCCCTGAAGATATCACCCCATCCGGCGAGAAACACCCTAACGGATCTCCCCCCATCTTCAAAAACAGATCCAATGCCAACTTCGAAGAAAAATCCTCTCCGAACAGATCTGAAAACTTCGCCAGATCAGCCAGCGCTGCCATGGTTGCTGTCCGAAACGAGGAAAGACTGAGGAAGACCACACCAGTATCTTCTAAACATGGTCTTCAGCACATATCAAGTAAGAACCACATGCCTAGCAACCCTTCTTTGCTCGAATCTGTCCCAGAAGGTAAAGCTAGCAGAGTCAATTCAACAGAAGCCTTCGGGAAGAAGTTAGCAGTTCCGAAGACTCCGAAACGGAGCCCGTCCACGTCTAGCTTTCAATACATGTCCACACCGTTCCATGGGTCTACGCTGTCAGCATTTGAGAAGCCTAGTGAATTCGCTTCGCAATTCAGTCTCAAATCCGTTCAGGAGACTTTAGCACCTATTTCTTACTGCTGTGGATGCAAAAAGAAACCAAAAGAACCTGACGCGAAAAAGGAACCTAGCAAATATTTTGACTTGCAGCTTTTAAAAGACCCAATATACTTAGTAATACTAATTTCGAACTGCACGTGTGCTATTTCGTATACGAATTTCATTATACTAGTGCCGTCCTATGCTCAAGAATGCGGTTTCGATAAATCTTTAGGAGCATATCTGTTATCAATTATATCTGCTCTCGATTTAGTTGGTAGGATCGGTGGTTCTGCACTATCAGACGTAGTGGAAACACCTAAAAGGTACTTTTTTATATTCGGTCTTTTACTATCAGGTATCAGTTTAGCGATGATTCCTTTAGTTTCTAGCTACGGAGCCATAAGTGCTTTCTGTTCAATTTTCGGCTTAGCTTCAGGTATTAATGTAGGAGTCACTGCTCTTGTGATGACCGAAATGCTGGGCACTGAAAGACTGATGTCATCGTACGGCATCAGTTTGTTCATGAACGGTATCCTGCAATTGATTGGACCACCTATATGTGGATTCTGGTTCGAATCTACGAAGAGTTATAAATCGTTGTTTGTAACGCTAGGCTTCATTTTAGTAAGTGGGGCAGCCCTTTGGGGCTTTGTACCTTTGATTCATAGAAGGAGAAGAAGAGAAGAGAGAAGGAAGAATTTAGATAAAGCGTAATTGTTTGATTCTTTATTTGAGGGGCGGTTGAAATTCTTAAGTTTTAAAGTGAATGTTAAGAATGGTAAGTTTTATGAGGATTGCTAACTGTTCCATCCATTAAAATCCATTGTCACACTCACAAGTAATAGTCTGGGTTTTACAGAATACCTACACATGTAAGTTATAGACAGTCGATGATAACTATGACTTCGCACGTAAATATAGTAATACCCACTCATTACAGTATCATAATATAGTTTATATAAGTAATTAAAATAAATAGGTCTCAATTAAATCTACCTCATAAAAACTCGAATAATATTTAAATTAAATTTAAATGTTCGAGCTGATGTATTTTTCTTTAAGTAAGTTTTTTGATCTCAGGATCTTTCTAGATTTTTGTCTCGGGCGTAGTGATCAATATCCTATTTGACTAGTAACTATAATAGTTGTTGTAAACTCATTACAGTAAATGATGTTAGCAGTCCTCATTTAATTATATTGGTTTAAATTGTAGAAGTACGTATATAAAGGGTGTAAAAAGCCCCTAACGAACCCGAGACCTATGTATTCTGCACATCATCAGGTCATCTTTTCTTTTTAGACCATACCTGAAGGAACTCAATAGTTACCAAGTTATTGAAGGTCAGAGTCAAGAACAAAATCTTAAGATTTTGATGAAATCATTATTACTTAATTTTTGTCTTAGGAAACATCATCAAAATTTCAAGTATTTCCTAACAAAAGATTGCTTCAAAACGTTCAACTCGCAATTTACATCGTGGCATCGTGCGTACCCTGATTATGCGTAAAACAGCATTTTATTCTGTGAAACAGCCACGCACAAAAGCGCAGGAGCGGTCTGTTGCACGCGTTACATTGCGTAGTCCGTTTATAGGTTTAAAACTGACACCTAAAAAAAAAAATTCGTTTCCCATCAATAATATATTTTTCTGTGACTTGATTTAATGGTCTGAGTGCGTAGACGCGGCTTCGTTAAGGGTCTTTATACCCTGTATGAGCATAACAGTTAGAAACATTAACAAAAAAGTCAGGACAAAGCGCCTTCTTGCTCAATCTTGTAACAACTCCTTTTTGATAGAGAATTAGTTAATGTTTCATCCTGCTATGATTATATTATCAAAGTGATCAAAATAAGTTAGCAGACTGATCGAAACGCTTGTATTCTCGCATTTTAACGAATTATAAGCCCATCATGTTAAACACTTAAATCTGACACCAGAATAGTAGATTTTTTACTAAAATGTTTTAATACTACATTTTTACATTTAATGTAATGTTTTTATAAATATTGGAAATCTTTCATATTGCCAATAAAAAAAAATCTTTCATTTACCGTTTTCGTTTTTCTTTTAAACCGAAAAGGTTGGTAAGAATGCAATAAATTGTGTAAAAGCTATATAAGAATGCAATAAATTGTGTAAAAGCATGAAGATTTATTTAGGTACACTATTTCTGAATGATAAATTGTACTATAGCAATGTCATTACTCTAAACTACATATTCACACAAACACCTTTATCTCACGCTCACACTGGATCATTTATGCTCATAGCAGCCTATCCCGGCACCGCAACAGCACCGCTCTCCAACCCGGGACTTAACTTGCCATTCAAATAAGACCATTCAATTCTGTGTGTTAAACAGGGCTACTTTATAAACACCATCCAAATTGAAATATAAGGATCTATGAAGAAAATGCCAAAATACTTATTTTCTGTTTGACAACCTTCAGTACTAAAATGTTGAGTTATTAATGTTATTATAACTACTCAAAGGTATAAAAAATCACTAGTTTCGTTGATACTGCGCGACGTGAGTGGCGGCGGGCTCGCAGCCTCTCAACTCCCCGCCCGCGCTTTATTCAGAAGAAGTCAGCGCGCTGCCCGTTTTTAACTCGTCTCGTGTTTCTATTGTTCAGGTTTTTGCATTGTGTGCTATTGTTTGGCATTTTTTTCTTAGGGTTTTCTTAGGAACACCCGTGTGTTCCGCTGACACTCAAGGGGCGAGGCGAATATGCCGGGTTGGAGCGGTGCCTTTGCCGCGCCGTGATAATGTGGTCATAGGACTTTTACACTCACTCAGTATTACTGATATTATCTCAACCAAGACCTTTTTTTTATGTAAGCCAACTACTAATAACTACTAACAACGAAGTTACTCTATGTAGGACAAAAAAAATAGGATAAAATTTCAACAAAAGAACAGGATTGGAAACGGCAATAATCTAGCCGAATATAAGCATTGCGTGACTGGCATTAAGAGATATTGTTCTAAAATTTGTGAGCAGTATTTTGTTGTAACTGTAATTTATTTGTTCCTTTTTAAACATACAAATTGTAAGTAATAATTATTAACTACGAAATATACAAATCTTAACCTAAAATTTATCTAACTAAAAAAGAAAATATATATTAATTTATATAAATTAAAAATACCGTCAATCGTTGAACAAATCCTGTGAGTGTGGCATGGCAGCAAGGATAGAGGCAGCTTATGCTTAGCCGTTGAGCGAGGAAAGAGCCAGCTCTTCGGTCTCTTGCTGCAAATAAGCAGTTAAATGTTGGTATTGAGGGCCCTGTTCAAGTTAATTACATATCTAGAAAAATAGACTGAAATGGTTTGAATTATGAGAGATTTCCAATATGAAATCATTGACTAATCAATGTAATCATTACTTGTAGGTTTTTTTACTAAATAAAGCAATGGCAACAAATCTTCGTTACCGTTCTCCTAATTATAACTGTTAGAATTGATATTTTTGTATCTTGTGATGTAAAGAGGGATGGGTAGATATGTAATTATGTATTTGAGGATCTTTAGATGTAAGGATTTATGTAATATTGGTGATTGGAATTCGTGGTTATGGCTGACATAAGCAGCTTGGCTCAAAATAAGATTTCATGGTCATCTGATAAAAATTATCACCCATAACCACTTATTAACTCATTTTTTTTCTAAACACAATTTGTACAAATGTGCGTACACTTCTTCCCTTATGTATATAGATATTAATATAATAACTCATTTATTGTACAATAAACGATTATATTACTATTATTACTTAATTAAAACTAATATTGTGCATAATAGTCAATTTTATTGAAGACCAGTGCCATTTACAATTTCACAGAGTAAATAACATGTGAAATAGGTATGCCTTAAAATGAAATAACATGTGAAATAGGTATGCCTTAAAATGAAATACATAGTTATTCCACAAATATAGTATTATATTACACTATCAAATATAAATTATTAAGTATAAAATATTATAACAATTTTTATTTTATGTTAATAAAAATGTAGTTTAAGTGGGAGTGAGAACTCCTGGTTATTTGCGAATTTATCAATATATTAGATTAAGAACCACTTACAAAATTATGTGAAAAATTATGTTGTCTTATTTTTGTAGTTTTTGTAGGAAGATCATCTGACATTAAACCAGCTGGCTTATCAAAACGTATATTTTGAAACTTGTGAACTGAGAGTGATGTTCGTATTCTTTTTTAGAGTGTTTTAACTTGTTAAAAACACCCTTACATCTCTGCCATAACTTGAACGAGTTTGTCATAAAAATATACTTTTACTTGTACTGTTCGGTCGAATCTAAACTGGAAAGGGTCGGCAAGTGACCGCTGACTGGCTGGCAATAAGAGATGATATGAAATTGCAAAATAGCTCAGTTAACGTAACTTGTTGTTTGGAATGAAGATTGAAATAAGGCCCAGAGTGCCTAGTGCGAGTAACACAGAGATCCAAATGACTTCACCATAAATAAATAAAAGTAATTTTCACTTTAAGATGATATGCCTGACAGTTCTCATTGTTCCGTATCACGCATATTATTTCAAACTAAATGAAAAGAAACTGGCAAAAGAAAATGTTATAAACTATTAAAAAACTATTGTCCTTTCGAATCTTATTAGGTAAATTATTATTATTATTAATAACTGTTAATAAATGAAGTTGATGAAATTATATGAATATATTATCTTAACAGCGCCTGATGCATGAAAAGGAACGCCATTCAATAGTGGATTGACACTACTGAATTGACAAAAAATCGATAAATGGGAGCGACCATTTTGTAATCACGTCATTCGCATCAGTACTGAGTGAGTCTGCTTTGTGTGCTACTTTTTAACCATTATTTTCGAGATACCGCGTTTTATTCTATAACTTAATAGCCATTATGAATTTACTTAAAAATTAAAAATCGGTAAATCTGATTCCATTTCCTTTGCTCACTATAATTGACAAATATGAACTATCAGGGATATCATCATACAGCAAAAGTAGTTTATTGGCCTTAATGTTGCCCGATTTGGCTGACTCTATGGCATCGAGGCAAATTCGCGTTTCGTGCTCGCAAAACGCGATGGTGAAGTCATTCGCACTACGCACTCTGTTGGAAAAGGTCAGTCACTTGTCAAACTAGACAAAAACTTCTTTATTTCGTCCAAGAAGGCTAGAGACTAAGGAGAGATAACTCCCTGGAAAGGGTTGGACTAAATCCGTATCCCACAGTGACGCATGCGCATTACGCTTCTTTGCCGCGATCCTCGCGAAGTGTCAAAATTGGTCAACACAACCTCGAAAATGTCAAAAAACAACAACTGTCGCACGTGACACCGTTCAAAACAAAACCATGTGACCATGAAATGACAAATAGCTGCCGCTGCACATGCGCAATACAGCGTTTTGCCCGGCACAGAGTATACGACTTTCGGCCCTCGAAAGCTTACCCCCACTTCGGGAGTTATCTCTCCTTAGTCTCTAGCCTTCTTGATTTCGTCCAATCTATGATGATGATTTTGACAGCTCACAATAAGGATGGGGTAGTTTATAGTCGTTGGTGAATCGATTCGATTATTGAATCATTATTTCATAGAACTTGAAATCTTTAGTTTATTCTAATGTGCACTAAAGAGATAATTAAATAAATTAAGACTATAGCAGCCCTCAAGTGAATTAAATAAGGTAGGTACTAGGATTTAAAGTTATTTATTACTAATATAATTGTGCACACCCTAAATCACTTTCATAATCATCATCGTCAACATCAATAGATGAACTGTCCCTTGAGTTTATTTATCAATTCTTGTTCACAAAGTTTATTTAAGTTAGATTAATTTTCTTTCACAACCGATTTTCTATTATCTTTTCTTATTTTGTCAGGCACTACACTAAGTGGGCGGTACCTGTCAATAAAGTACGATATTATCTGTAGTACACTTTACCGAAAAAAATGCAATACTTCATAGGCGTGAACTGTCAAAATTATCATCCTAAATTGGACAAGGTATAGTGTAGTAGTGTCTTTGATTAAAACGTCACTCCTAGCCACCAGTACCACCGTTTCTATAGTATAACTATTTAGGTATTGGCTGTTCTAGACTGCGTGCTTCCAATTTCTACCTCTACGACAAGTTGAGTCAAAAGCTAATATATCGTTCAAAATTATGTGTCGATAACGTCAACTGTGTTGATTGAACGTTTTAAATGTATTGTGGAATATGTTAATGCTTGTGTGATTTTAACTACAGTGCTGATTTTTATACAAACGCATTCAGGCCTCAAAGAGGCGCGTAGGTACTTGATATGTAAAATAAATATTTTTATTCATACTTAATTGGAGTTCTTCTTTTCACCAACATCTTCCTAGAAACGTAAGTCAAAGTTGACTATGCTTATGGCCGGGCATTTAGGTACATAAGGAATAAAGATCGCAGCAAATCCATAAAAAACGTATGGAAAACTACTCCTAAGTGTTATTATTAGTTACGGAATTTTCACCATGTCTTTTGTTTTCGAGTTTCCGATATTTCGGCACTGTGGCAAACAGTCTACAGTAGAAGTAGGTGATAATTTAACGTGCCAAAATTGATGATATTAAAAAAACTATAAAGCTTATTATACTACTAAGACTATAAATGAGACATTTTATTCATTTTAACGGATATAAGCTGCTTCTTTTTTTCGTATTTTACTTTCATAAAAACAAATTGGAAGTTCGTTCAATCATATACTTTTGCTGTTGACTGTACCATAATCACGGATTAACTGAAGATCTTGCGGGTGAGTTGTTATTGGCAAACATTTCGGTCTACCCTCTTTTGAAATCTTTTATTAAACTCGCCGCTGCCGGTACCACTGTTTGTTAACTCACTCTTCATTCGCACTTGTTCTCGACACACGTCACTAACAGTATCAGTCCACAAAACGTCAATTCGTTATTTTTTTACGGTTTTTGAACATTTGAATTTGAAAGATGGTAGACCGATATGTCTGTCAATTACAACTCTTCTGCAAGATCTTCAGTAAGAGTGCGTTTCCACCAGAGATGTGCGAGGATGCGTGGCGAGGAATGTGTTTGATAAGAACCAATAGAATCGCGAAGCTAGGTAAATGCAAGCGATTCTATTGGTTCTCAACTTGTCATCCTTACTCTGTGATCATGGTACAGTCAGCTTCATAAAGATATGTGGTGACAAGGTGGTCAAATACATGTTCGAAACAGAGGTTCAATTCTATCTTTGCATATAAAGTAACCTTAAAATTGTACACAACCAACCAGTCTTATATTTCTTCAGAGCATAAGTCTCCAATTATATATACACGATTACAAGGATCTTTTATATTGTTCGCTTCGAAACCGTCCGTTGGTATCTAAGCGTCCATAGTACTCATAAATATCTTCTCTTACATATATTATTCAATTTCCAGTACTTACATCGGAAACTAAGGGCCTTTACAGACTTATCATTAGATTTGTGTTTTTGCGATATTTTTTTATTTTTTTATTTAGTTGTTTAAATAGATGTTAAGCAGACTGAGGATCTTGCCTAAACGATTTTGAATTGACGATGTTGTAAAAAATTGAATATGGTACCAAAAGCTTACACGAATTTATTTATTTATTTATAATACTTAAATAATAAATTTAATTGTGATAGGTAACGCCCAGATAGCGGAAGGCGTAGCTAGGTATGGTTCCCGTCTAAGCAGGTTTTTTTTCACGTTTTATTTACTTACAAAGAGCATTTCCAATCCTTTCATACACTAAAAATAATTGAAACTATAAAAAATGTAGCCGATAACTTATCTAATAAAATACCAAACAACTGTGACAGTGACACCTGGGGAAACTTAAACATAGCTAGTAGGTATGTACTTAAAAAATAAAGTATACATATAACTAAAAATAAAGAAAGTAATGTCGATGCAAAGGATAATAAATAAAAAAAGTTATAACAATCACATCCAATACCTACCTAACATTATCCCAATCTAAACAGAGCTTGTACTGTAGTGATAGGTAATGGTTAAACGTTTTTTTAATTAAATATACGTCCTTAACTCAGGGTATAAATGCTGTGTGCTCATCATACTATTCCCACATTTCCCACTAATATTAACCCCATGCTAGGTTCAACGTGCAACCACTGACTTGTTAGTCCGGAGTCATCCTATACTAATATTTTGTGTAACTTCCATTTGCATTGATAACGTCGAGAAGGCGTTGTCGCATTGATTGTACAGTATTGTAACAAAAATTGTCACCCCTCAGTGAATCCCATATCTGATTCCCATGTGTACGCAAGGCTTCTGTTGTCCGCAGTTGTTGACGATCCCATAATTGAGTCATTTTACGCCACACATTCTCAATTGGGTTTAAATCAGGACTTTTAGGTGGTAATTTTATAAGATTTAATCTGTCGTTACTTGCAATATACTCGCTTACGACCCTTGAATTACGAGTATGTATGGAACAGGTGTCTTGAACAAATAAGACGAGTTTGTCATCAGGGTTCGGGTTCAGGCAGTAGGGAAAAACACTACTTCAATGATTTCCCTTACCGTACCT
Source organism: Udea olivalis (assembly GCA_947369235.1). Taxonomy (NCBI): domain Eukaryota; kingdom Metazoa; phylum Arthropoda; class Insecta; order Lepidoptera; family Crambidae; genus Udea; species Udea olivalis. Next base: position 8,457,158 of record OX376367.1, on the reverse strand, counting down.
TTGACCATTTAATCGGCCCCCTATCTTTACCAATTCACCAGAACCCGCTGCTGATATCCAGCCCCAAAACCCTAGGGTAATACGGCCACGTATGTTATTGGCCAAAATATTTTGTTCTTCGTATCTCGTATTGTTAACTGTCCATAATGAAAGACGCCCGTGTGCGAAGGAACAAAATAATTTCTTGTCCAGGAATGGAACTCGGTCAATGTTGTGGTTGAGGTACTGAAGAGCAAATTGCAGTCTTAGTTGTTTGTGTCTCTGCGTCAGATGAGGTTTCTTCGCAGGCACCCGATGTTTAAGGCCAGCCTCGTGAAGTCGGCGTCTTATAGTACCCTGAGACACTTCATTCAGGACGGCCAATTGTGAGGTGTTTATGAAGCGATCTACACGTGCGTGTCGGATAATTGCAGTATCTTGAGAAGTGCTGGTTTTTCTTGGTCGACCGAATGACACATGCTTCACTACGTCTCCTTCTTTACGCCATCTTTTAATGCATAACCTCACAGTATTTGTCTAAAAATAATTTACGATGAAAATTATTAAACTTAATACCTAAGTACTTACACTAATGCCAAGTTCATCTGATATATCAGTATTACTTACACCTTCCTTGTGTAAATTTATGATGGAGTGCTTGGTTTGTTCGTTACGGTATGGAGCCATGATCTTATGAGAAAACAATTGCAAATGATATTTAAAAAGGAAATAGGAATCTACATTTATGATAATTTAATGCTGTTTTATTTTAAACAAACGTCTAAATCTTTGCTGTCATGAATGACAGTATTTATTTAGTCGTAATTTCATTACGTAGGTACGTAGGTACGTTTATAAGTTCAAGGAGGTAATTATGTTTAGATTCATTTTCCTGCCGTAATAAAATTAAATATTATAATTTATACGTCAATGACAATAATATTTACATATTTATATAAATCAAAAGTGTGTTGGTACGTAAGACGGATAATGCCCTGAAGCATTCTCTATTATTTAATCTTTGGGCCAATCTATCTAAAAATAATAACTTTATTGAGCAATTATAAACGGTTCACGTACCTTCCTACGCAATCAATCAATTTCATTAATAATGTATTTTCTTAACAGCTTCGCCGTGTTAAATTGTTACAATCGCAATTTATTTCACTATTCATTTTAAAATGAATAGTTCCAAACAAAAGACACGTCAACGTCATGCAAGAAATGGAAGGGATGGGTAGAGAATCTATGTAATAGAAAATACCAAATGCTCTTAGGAAAGAACCGTATTACCCCAGAATAGCGTTTACTTTTCTTTACTACCAAGATATTTTTGATAACTGTAAGTGCTTAGATACCATGGAACAGGTTCGCGAATATATAATTGTGTTTTAACACATTGCATAATATAGGAATTGTGATGTTTAGATAATATTGACTACTCTGGACGGTTACAACAATAACATAATCTTACAGCGTATATAAAATTGAATTTGTGTCCCTTAGATCATTTTGATTAGTCTCCACACTACGATCTTTATGAAGCTGACTGTACTTGCAACATTGCCGAAATATTGGAAACTCGAAAACATGGTAAAAATCCCGTAATTTTTAACTATTCCAATGTTAGTGACGTGACTAATTAAGTTCAAAACAATATAGTACTTTACGTGTGTCACGTATAGTTAGTCACTAATTTGTATAGATTTGTTTGCGTTTGGAATTCGGAATCGATATTCCAAAAGGGGTTCAGTTTTGGATGAAAAGGACAGCTGTAAGGTACTCGTACTGCTGCCACCTGTAGGATGGGTCTGCCAAGTACCAGCTGTATGCATTGGATAAACCTTCTGTGGACCGAAGGATTACGAGACACATTAAGCGACGGTGCGCTCGTTGTGTAACCAAACTTCAGTTTGCGGAGCATTGGCGTAAAGTCGTCTGTTTATCGGTTTTTTTATAAGGTGTTCGGAGACTGGAACTACACAACTTGATACCACCTTCTACTTATCACTAGACGCCGGGAGGGCTTACACCTCCAGGTGGTTGACTTTCCAACCATCCGCACTCAACGGTTTGCTGCGTCTTTTCTGCCCCCCGATTCAGAACAAAGTTATCGACCAATTCTATTCGTAATGATTATAAACATGTACATTTTATTTTAATTCGAACTTTACTTTTGACATTAAATTTATTTTAATTGCATTTAGATCAATAATTTGTTTTAATAATATATTGTAGAAATTTTTCAATTGATGAAAGGCAACATAATGGATGATTAAACTTTTCAGTATTGCATGTATAATTCAAATATATTTTGTACGCCTTAGGGCAGGACACAGAGATGCTACTTATGTCATAGATTAAGATCCCAATTACCTGTGGACCACGAAATAAATAATTTGACTTTGACTTTGTTAGTTGGGAACGCGCGCTATGTGATGCGGATCGCTTGTTTCTAACCAATCACATTTATTATGTTATGTACTCTGTGATCCGCATGCTTGCATGTTTTATAAAAAAAACAATATAAATATGCGACAGACAACACACCTCTTGTAATGCTCTCGAAGTAGGGATCTATATCCCTGTGTTGTCTGGCTTATTTCTCTGTGTGTAACCACACAAGGAAATAAGCCAGGGGCCCAGCACATTTATGACAGGTTTGAGGAATTAGCGCCCATGTCGTCAGTCGATATAGTAAACCCAATTGAAACAACAATTGAATTTACCGTATCTGTGTATCGACTGACGAGGTGACACTGAATATTCTATTTTGAACTGGTTGAGTTTACACAATCGTAATGCAGATGACAGTATAATCGCCCCATGTTGCGACATCTATTGTCGAATAGATGAAACTTTAAACTGATTGCCGGTCAACAGATTGCTCCCTCAAAAATATTTTTACATAGCAACACCAGTTAAAAAGTAGAATGTCATTAAAATTTAACATGGCGTCGGGTTTTGTATTCATTGTGTGTGTTGTCAAATAATAACCCGATGGTTGTATAAATATCATCAACCAGCCGTAACGATTTTTCGTAGATGATAATTAATTAGTCTGAATAGTTATTATGAAGGTCAAAAGTTGAAAGTGCGCATCTTTACCAGAGAAAGTGCCTCCATCCCTATTTCAAGGTAAGTCTAAACAATGAATTTCCGTGTTGTTTTTAGCTTAATTATGTAAACAATTGTATTTAATCACTTCCTCATAGCATGAACTGGTTTTTCAGCCATACATTGTTACTCTTAAATTGAGCTATAGGAGAAATTTAACAGTCCCACGGCTGAATGTTAGGTATACTATTCGCTTACCCTTCTAAGGATGTTGCAGCATAGTTTTAGATTGACTCACATTGTTATGTCGTTGAATACTAATTGGCACAAGCAACAGTTATTTAGATGTCATTAAAACCAGTTGAACTCGCACAGTGGATTTACAGAATTTTTTTTAGTAAGAGAGTTTCAGTGATAGGCTCATTTATTTTGGTAAAAAGATAATTTCAATGTTTTTTTGTGGTCTCTGAGTGCAAATTTGCTAAACATGTAATCATGTATCATTAAATATCATTGTTCTGTAATTAATTGTAAATCATTGCCAAACCAACAGCTGCTAAGTTTTTTGATAGGTAGAAATAATAATTTGATGCAGGCTGGAGTCACAATAAGCATGTAAATTTATTATCTATTCTGTATGTGCAGTGGTCTCACATAAATAACTACAAAATCACTCTGGTTACCCCTGAAGTGTAACAGCCCTTGAATTCTGTGTCTTAATAAAAACTGAAAAGAAATCTAACATTTGCTACCAACTATCAATTTAGGCGATATCATTGCTATATTGCTAGTTTTTATTTTAAAATATGGTTATTCAATTATGAAAATACCTGGAGTTTTCTTGTTTAAAACCCTATTAAACCCTATTGATACTATTGAACTGTGTTAGTACTTATGTGCCTGTTATTTAATGATTTTTATTTAATTTCAGTACAATTAATGTCTAACCACAATGTCTCACGATCATGACGAAGGCCCTGTCTACTACAGGGAGATTCAGAAAAATGCCTACCTTAAGAGAATACCAAATGAACCCAGTGGGAGTAAACTCAGACCTTTGGGGCATAAGGTAAGCTAACAGGCATACTTTTGGATTAAATCAAAATGGAAGATAGGTACCTTGCCTCTAGCACGTGGACCTCTTAAATCAGGCCCCCGTCTCCTAATTTTACTGAGTCGCAATATATGATTGACAGGACATTACTCTGTCTGATGCATGCCGGTCTCGCTTATGCTATGGTCAAAACAAGTAGGTTTGTCTCTGTCCTTCAACATTGCACAGCAATAAATAGAATCACAGCGGTGTGAGTGTGCATGCATCTAGTTGTGCATCATCCCCGTTTTTGGTTGACAATAATAGACTAAACATCAATGGAGGAAATGGTTCTGTGCATGGGTGCAGTATGAAGGGGGAGGGTTTCATACCACCAAAGCTTTGCTCTAAATTACCTAACTCAGCCAGTCCTGCCAAGGGTTCATTTTAAATGACTGTATTTAGTTACCTTGTGACACCTTTAATATGCTGGGTCCATTGCCAATGGACGCTTATGCTATTGATTTCATCCACTATGGTGAAGTTCTGATATTAAATCATTTGTTTTTTTAATTGCATTGTCAAGTTTCATCAAGCAGCATTGCACATTCTATTTCTTGTGATTCACAGTTCCAGTGCTGGGTGACCAGTATCATTTTAATAAACTACCATGTGTCTGGGTGTTACTATCCATTTTCGAAACGGTCTAAGTATTTTAAAGCAGAGCGTGTTTGGCCATATCAGTTAGTACAGTCAGCATTAGAAGTAAGCGTAACACTTTTATTACAAGAGAAATGTCAGAATTAGTAAAGTGACTGACTGACTGTACGATTTTGCATTGCAACATTAAAACCTCTAACAATATAATCTAATTTATCTTCCAGAAACCTCCCCTAAAACCGATGTGGACCCTCTTCTGCGTCCACAACGGCCGCTCCCCCTACCTCGAACAGTACCCAGTGGCGGAATGCCCGATGACAGCGTCGCACACGCCCGTCTGGCGCGCGTGTCTGCTGCGTGCGCGCCACGTTACCGCGAGCGTGAAGCCGCGCGCGGGGCAGGAGTATGATTTCTTGGTGGATACTGATAATGGGCCTGTGAGGATGGTCGCCCCTGATTGGTAAGTTGAGCGTTTTTCGATTTAACTGCGAATGACTTGTAATGAAGATTGTGATTATTAAACGTCATAAAATTCGAGAGGAAAATAAGATAAGAATCTTTGAAATGTTGTATCTGACTGTGACTTGAATAAATATTTAAATATTTTTCTGGCGCATAAAATACTGTATTGTAAAGGAAGCTTTAGTTAGGCGAATCTTATTAAAACAAAAACGATACGTTTATTTAGGTACATACCTATTTTTTATTTTATTTTTCTCTTTATTTGGTTTGGGACTTTTATCGCAGCAATATTGTCAGCCCCCATAGTATCTTCACAGTTACAAACTTAATTTAAGTAAATTAAAATAAAAAGTCTTAACCTACTGTTCAATAAGTTTGTCTAGAGTGCATATTTTTTTAGCTGCTTCTGATTTTGGTTCTGCCAAATTGTTTTGTATCAATCCGACATCTTTAAAGTTTAATTGAAGTTCTTCAAACAGTAATTCCCTTTCGGTTTTATTTTTGACGCAGTCCATCAGCATATGTTGTTAGTCTTCTAGTTCATCGAAAGTGCTACAATTAGAGGAATCAGTTTTTTTTAATGCAAACTGCTGATGGATAGTGTGCCGACCGAAAGCTAAGTTCGTTTTTGAAATAATTTCTATTCAATTTATTATCGTCAAACCATGGCACGCGAGTTGTTTGTCCTTGTATAGATTTATACCATATATAGGTACATAGTTATCACTATTTATTTGCCCCTGTGCACGCATTTAGGCTGCACGTCCGATAATCGGTACAAAGCACTAAAAAGTAAAAAAATAATTGCGTATTCTTCTAAAACTTATACGATAATATAATGTAGGTACAATTATTGTTATTGTTGGAGTCGGTGTCAGCCAAGGAAACACTACAATATATCTAGCAATATACCTATTTCTTACATATAACGTTTACGTATGTATGTAGGTAGTTACAAACCTACATTGGCCTAACCTTTTTTTTTTTTTTTATTATTGTGGGGAAATCCTCATGGATACCTCGTCGCTCGGGGTAACTACGAGGTTATGTCGGACTTCTACCGACTAAAACCCCACGGTACTCGACCTCAACACTTCAGCGGCGAGGCGGGGTCCCTAAAAAGTTTCACAACACCCCGCCGCCAGTGTTTCCCCGTATTGGGGCCCCCTCCAGCCGACCCCCCAATGAAGGGGGGAGGCCACGGAAGTACTTGGAGCACGCAGGTACTTCCGCCGTCGGCGGACCCTACTAGGTCCGCAACCACGATCCACCTAAAAGGTGGATCCGCTGCCACATCTGGCGCACAGGGGGGGGGCCAGCCGCGGATCACTGACCCCCTCCAAACGGTTGTGCACCGCGGCTCCCACCTCGCGCCCTAAGGCGCTGCGCCCGTGGGCGCCCCTTTGGGCGGGCAGTGGTAGCACCATACCACCACCACGCCCGGCGGCAGGCAATGGGTGGGTTGGAAGTCCACCGTATGCCATGCCTGAGCCCTCTTAGCTTCCCGGTGGTTACATTGGCCTAACCTAACCTAACCATAGAATTAAAAATACAGTGGCGAGTGAACACTGTTAAAACAGTACCAATTATAATATCATCTACAGGGGTTATCTGACGTTACACAATAGCCTAAACATTCTCAAGATACACCCTCTCACCTGTCTTCTATTACAAAAAGCCGCCGTCCTTAATACTTGCCGAATCGTATAAATTCCTGTCACTTGGATAGCAAAACGACATGTAGTTTTCGTTTTGGCCAAAAGCCCGCGAAAATGGTCATAATTATCCTCAGTATGGGAGACTTTGATAAAAGTATATAAATAACAATAATTTACTTGATAAGATTCGAAAGAACAATAGTTTCTTAATAGTTTATGACATTTTCTTTTGTCAGTTTCTTTTTAGTTAGTTTGAAAAAGTATGCGTGACACGTAACACTAAGAGCTGTCAGGCATATCATCTTACAGTGTGCACGTCGCGGCGTCGGTAAAGCAGCACATCTCGCCCGCGTTTCTCCGACTTGATTTAAAGATACTATTATTATTCACTGAATGTTTTGGTGAATCATAATATGTCTCATAATATGTCCCTGATAATGTAGCTTCATATTGGTGAAAGAATTTTTAAAATCGGTCATGTAGTTTTGGAGCCTATTCAATACAAACAAACAAATCTTTCCTTTTTAAGAAATTAGTATAGACAAGTGATTACTTACGACTATATTCTTTCTTCAAACTTTCATGATCACCAACACGAGATTTATACTACGTTTTGTTATGAGTTCCGAAATTTCGTCCAGGCGCCATGATCACTCAGTGAAGATCTTGTGGGTGAGCTGTTATTGACAGAAATATCGGTCTACCCTCTTTCGAAGGCCTTTATTGCGCTACCACTGATACAAACTCACTATTTTCTCGCACCTGTTCTCGACACACAACACTGACAGTATCCGCCCGCGAAGCGACACATTCTAAAGGCCAACGCAGACGAGGGATTATCCGCGGAGTACTTTTTTATCCGTCGAAATAGATTATTATAAATATATAGAGATAGAGAATTATAAACTGTATCGAGCAACGCACACGGACGACTAAAAGCATGCCGAACAAAAAGTCTGCCGAATAACCGCGGAAGCCCACGGAGCGTAGCGGATGGATTAAAGTACGCAAAACGTAAAAAATGGAACGAACGAACTATGAGCAGTCAACGCACACGGCGGACTGTAGTCCGCGTTGATAATCGATTCGAAATAAACGGATGGACCCGGTATTCCCTTTTTCTTAAACTTCATTTAAATTACAGCACTACGTGAGAATATTTAAATACGCTCGGACAAAAAATGATTGCACATCGGGTGCGTTGAGTCCGCGGTAAATACGCGGCGGACTTTTTATTCGCGGAGCGTACTTTTTCCTAGCCTCGAAGAAAAGTCCGTCTGCGCTGGCCTTAATGATAACTTACTTCCAGGGAGTCCATGCAAGACTGGGTGACAACCCTCCGCAACAAGCTGCACGAACTCCGCATACTGTCTAAGGGGGAGAACGTGTACTGCCCCGCGCCCGCCGCGCCGCCCCCGCGGGCGGCTGCCCGGGACCCGACGTCGCCGCTGCCGCCCACGCCGCCTGTGCCGCCTGACAGGTAACTTGTCTATACTAATATTATGAATAGGATTTGATTGAAGATTTGATTGTTTGTTTGTATTGAATAGGCTCCAAAACTACTGATCCGATCGTGAAAATTATTTCACCAATAGGAAGCTAAACTATTCAGAAGTGATATAGGCTATATTTAATTATGATTGAACAAAAAATTCAGTGAAAAATAATAGTAAATGTAAATCAAGTCGGAGAAACGTGGGCGAGATGTGCTGCTTTACCGACGCCGCGACGTGCAGTTACTTTTGACAGAACGAAGTCTGTCGAGGCAGCTAGTATAATATAGGTAGATAATTTTGACAGCTCACAAATAGGGATGGGGTAGTTTATAATCGTTAGTGAATCTATTCGATTATCAATTAATTATTACATAGAACTTGGAATCGTTAGTTTAAATAGATAAATAAACTAAAAAATATATTAAAATATCTAAATGTGCAACAAAAATATAAATAAATAAATAAAAATATATTACGACTATAAAATATATTAATAACACTAATATGTTAGAATAATTTTATTTCACAACAGATTTTCTCTCTTTTATTCTTTTGCTATTCGTTTGCAATGAAGTACGATATTATCTGTATTACTTTACTGAAAAATAATGCAATACTTCATAGGCGTGAACGGTCAATATAATCATCCTATATTAGACAAACTATAGTTTTTTATGACAAAATAACTTATTTCTTTGTTTTATCATTTTAAAATGTTTGTTTTTATATCTAAACACACGTGGGCTATCCCGCTAAACAGTAAATGCACCGCAATTCGAATTGTTCTAGTTTTTCTATACGATTACAAAAGCTCGGACGATTACAAAAGCTCGGACGATTACAAAAGCTCGGACGTTTACAAAAGCTCGGACGATTACAAAAGCTCGGACGTTTACAAAGGATCGGGCGATTACAAAAGCTCGGACGATTACAGAAGCTCGGACGATTACAGAAGCTCGGACGATTCCAGAAGCTCGGACGATTACAGAAGCTAAATCCAGAAATCCTGGGTTCAAATCCCAGATTCGTAAAGTGTGTTTTTCGATTTATTAGACGACGAGTTGCCCTAACAAGCGAATAATGATGATAATTATTTCAATAAGTACCTTAAATATAAAATTACTGTAACAAAAACTTTCTGAATGTCTTTTTTTTCTAAGAATCCCTATAGTAGCCGTTTTCATCATTTTTAATTCATCAGTATATTATCCTTTACCATTAAACTTTATCACATCCATCATCCCATCTATTTCTTTCCAGAGTCCCCGGCATAGAACTAACGACCCCCTCCCCCCGCGCGCCCGCACAGCTCGACCCCCCTCCGCAGCCGGACCCCCCGCCGGAGCCCCCCGTGGACCCCCCGCAAGCGGAAGTGGATATATCCAGCTGGGACGATAGTGGGCCTGTGGCGAGCACTAGTGCCAGCGCGAGTTCGACTCAGGAAAAGGTAGAATTTGTCCATTTTTATTTATACTATCTGCCCCGCCGGACTTCGTTCTGTCAAAATATATGGTGAAAGAAAAACGTTGTTTTTATTATTTTCCTCGTAATTTTTACGTATTTTGCCTTCAGAAGAACCTTCTTTGTGCCTTAACAAACATATGAGAAAATAAATTAGCCTAATTGGTTGAGCCATTCTCGAGAACTAATAATATTCTTGTTTAGGCAATCTTCGAGGATTAGAAGGAAACATACAGTTCATTCTAAATCAGCCTGTAGCAAGTCGATAGCTTCGTAAGCTTACAGATAGCCTTTCTTCATTTTTGCCTAGCAATAAAAGACGTCATCGCTTTGAGTGCTGAAATTCCAAATGTTCGTTCACTTAATATGGACATGTCTTTCTCAATAAATGTATTGATTTGTATTTTATTTCCATTATTGCAAAATAATATATTCCCAATTTCATAAATTTTGGAAATAATCTTAGCATTAAATAACGTGACCCGTAAAAAATGCAAAGAGGTTTTTTGCAGTTACATGTAGTTGAGCTAAAATTAGGTACCCCATAAAATTTTACCAATAATTATACCAATAATTATTCTTTTACTGTGTGGGTTCAATTTATAAGCAATTTATATTTTATAGGAACCAAAGAAAAGCCTAACAAAGATCTGCGGACAGAACATCTGCCTGGACGACTCAATACTAAAACGGTCAACCGATGCAACGGACAGCGATGAGGAGTTCTTCAACGAGATTGACCGGATCAGCGGAGAAGTGGACGAAATGGGATTGGAGGTTGAAGAGTTCAGGCAGACGGTTATGGTGGCTGATCGGGAAGAGGGAAATGTTGAGACTCAGAGGTAAGAATTGCTTTCACTAACTCATAAACTTACCTTACGGAATACCTTAGCAGGAAACACTGGACCAGCAGCAATGGTATGGTACATGCTAAGGCTCCTCACATAAGTTCATCACAAAGGCCGGTCTTGGTTAGAAAGGCGTGCAGTAAATATGCATTTAAAAAGGCTTTGCGTGCGCACCTCAAAAGATTGATGACACCTCAAGAACTGTAGTTTGGTCATTCTCTTGGATCCACCTGTTATCTGTGTTATTTTCTTTACTTTTTGTCTACAGGGTGGTCAAAAAGTCGTGGATCAAACAAAACAGGGAGGTAAAGGTGGTAATTTCTAACAAAAAATCTTTCTACAGCATCAATAAAAAAATATTTTTACAAATCAACCAAAACTACAGGTCAAAGAGTGAGGTATTGTACCTCATTTGAATCAACATTCAATCAGCAAGTTTTTTTATACAGGGTCACTTTCCCGTCATACGTTTTTTTTTCACAGGGTGCTCTTAAAGTGAGAAGTAATTTTTTATAATTTTATAATGATTATGATTAAATTGTAAAAAAACTCGCTATTTTCATTGAAGAAAACAAAAATATTAATAACTTTTCGTGCAATAAGTTATGGCCATGCTGCATTTTTGTTGGAAATTACCTCCTTTACCTCCCTGTTCTGTTTGATCCACGACTTTTTGGCCACCCTGTATAATGTGTTATTGCTATTATTATGTTTATATGTCCATGTAATCTCTTTGAAATCTTCTTATTTTGATTTAAACCATTTCACCTTTACACCTAATTCAAAACTTTTATCTCTAGCACTGCCTGTAATATATCTGTCTGACTGTGTGGTTGACTGGTAGAGAATGCCTCTAGGCATTTAGTCCGCCCTTTGTTGCATAGACTATGTGCAATTAAGAATAAATAAAGGCCCTTGGACTAACAGGGGACAGATAGGAACCCTTACGGGGCACTGTAGGCTGAACAAGCACGGACACAGGATTGGTATCGCTGAGTCACCAACCTGTAGATTCTGTCGCGAAGAGGAAGAGACCCCGGTCCATATCCTATGCGACTCTGATGCTTTAATACACAGCAGAAGCCGCGTTCTCGGCACAAGCTTGTCCCTTCGGACGTCATTGACATCCCTCTCAGGAAAATAATTCAGTTCATGATGGCTGTAGGCCTGGAGAGTGATCTTTGAGGGGATGATGACCACAATAGATCAATCCTGGTCGCAGTGGTCAATCGCTTTGCCGACATCCTAATGCTAAACGAATAACGAACTCATTACTTCATCTACTTACCATTGTTGTCTACTCTCAGTAGTTTTAGTAGATCTGCTCCGGTGTACTAATAAATTTAGTGCATTTACTGAAATACTGTACAAAGTACTAAAATACATTGTAAAAAAAACATTATCTGAAAAAGAGTAACTGCTCAGTTTCTTCTGACAAGTCTTCTCAGTCAAGAAGCAACACCTTTTTGACTTCGGTGATAGATTGATTTATTTCACTAACTAATATTATGTCTAATGTCAAGGACGGTCTTCAAACAGTTTACCCCTTAAAATTAAACACATTCTTATAAATAGTTACTGTATGTACCGCATAAAACAACAATAATAGTGCAGTCATTGAAGCATTATTGCTCCGATTTTTTTTACTGTGAACCGAATTGCATACAATTTTGGAATTAGGTTCATCTTACCCTTAACTTCAAAAGTGAAAATGATTTGAACTCGTGGTTGCCACCCCTTCTCGGGGGTGAATTTTTTTTTTTGCAAAATAACCTCGGATATCGATAGAAGGCCTAATTTTAAACAAAAAATCATCTCTAAAGTTTTTCAAAAAATCCAATACTTTTCAAGTTATTGGCAATTGAAAATTCGCAATTTTTTCACGTTTTTCATCGGTTTTTTGCAAATATCTCCAAAAATATACGTTTTATCGAAAATTTTACGAAGAACAAAATTGTAGCAATGAACAATTTCGTTTTTTATAAAGTATTCTAAGTGCAATATTAAGCTAGATATTAAAGATCAAAGCCGTTTTTTATTTGGTCTGAAATTTAATCGATGTGGTCAATGCCATCTAGCGGCGAGCAGATGCATTTTATGCATTCTAATACAAAAGGGTTTTGTAGTGCTTGAAATAAGCTTTAAAATGAGCACTATTAAAAGTCTTTTGCACGTAAAATAAGTGAGCTGTATTGCAAATAAGGGGAGCATCTAATGTTTTTTCTTTTAAATCAATGGGTTTCATAAGTGCCATTTCCACCAAAATTAAAATTAATCGTATTCCGCCTAGAATTAACTTTATTATGAAGAGTTTGATAGATAGTATCAGTTTGGCTGCTTCAGGACACATATTTTTCAAAAAAGTCACGATTAAAAAAAAAAAAAATTCAAATTTTTAAAAAACCCACTTTTTTTTCATAATATCTCAAAAATGAAGACAGATACGTATAAAAGTGTACGGATTAAAAATTTAGGTATTTTTCTGACAAACAATTTGTTTTTTTTGTTTTTTCTGTCAAACAAAAATTGACGGAGATATGATTGTTTAAAGAGCGCGTGGCAGCGCAATCACAGCCTCTCTTAAGCCCTTTAACCCTTCACCGTTTTAGAATAAGGTTTTTTACTATATATTGCAATAAAGGATGTTGTAGCTCTCTTAATTACCTTTACAATGTTTTTTTATAAATTGTGATAGCATGAAAATTAAAGGAGTTTTATGGTCCAAAAACTTATCATATTTTATTCTACTTAGTAACTGAAATTTTTTTTTTTCAAGGGGTTGAAAATGATTTTAATATGAGGTAATTATGTTAGAAAATACTTTACAATTTCACCACTTACTATTAGACATGTTTTCTAGCGATAAAATGGCTCAATGTCAATTTTTCCATTAAGGGGTTGTTTACACCCCTTAAAAATAATAGGCGGAGTTCAGATCATTTTCACTTTTGAAGTTAAGGGTAAGATGAGCCTAATTCCAAAATTTCATGCAAATCGGTTCACAGTTAAGATGTTGTGTGTGTTGATGATGTGTTGTGGGTAAGATGTTACAAAAATTGAATCCAATTTTTGTAACATCTTACCCACATTAATATTTATAATTTTGTAACACTGTTTTACTGTACACTCGTGTACTAATAATTAAAAGTAATGTTCTCGTATTTTTCTGTTAAGTGAATTGTGTATTCTTTTTGAGAAATAAATGTCTTTAACCGTAACCGTAACCGTTAAAAAATTCGGAGGTAAGACCGTATTTTTCGCTTCAATGACTGCACTATAAATGATTATGATTATTCATTTAAACCATATAATTTTCTTTACAGTATAAATACTTTACATTTACGTTATCGTTCGCGTAAAAAAATTGTATTGGGAATTTGCGATTTGACATTGTCATGTCATGTCATGTCAAATCCCAATATAATTTAATATTGACATGGTATGTCAAATCCCTATACTTTTTTTTTACGCGTACAATAACGTGAATTTAAAGTTGCAACTCGTGGTAGACGTACAGGTAGATGCAGTAATTAAAAAAAAATGCGGAATATAAAGATTTACTAATATAAATTTATCACTTCCTTACAGCGATCGCCAAACCACCAATATCACAGTGATCCAAGTGTCCAACAAGCCACCGCACACCGCCATTCCCGTGTTGGGCCCCGAAACAGACGTGTTCGACTTCAATTTCACTAGGAATGGGCAGAACGAGGCGAACGAGCATAGCTTTGTGAATATTGTCAATACTGGTAAGTTTAGCTGAAAATTAAAAAAGGTAATAAAGTTGCACGAAATAACATATACAACAGTGTTCAAAAATAGGAGAACTTAGTTGCTATAATTTAAGCGACCTTATCGATGGGTAGCAATACTAGCAATATACAGAGTGTAAAAAGAGCCTTAACGAAGCTAGCTTCTACGCATTCAGACCATTAAATCAAGTCACAGAAAAAATATTATTGATGGGAAACTTATTTTTTTTTAAATGTCAATTTTAAACCTAAAAACGGACTACGCAATGTAACGCGTGCAACAGACCGCACTCCTGCGCTTTTGTGCGTGACTGTTAGGCTGTTACGCATTTTTGACTTTGACTTTCAATAACTTGGTAACTATTGAGTTCCCAGGTATGGTCTAGAAAGAAAAAGATATCCTGATGATGTGCAGAATACGTCTTTTTACACCCTGTATATACCCTATGTTAAAAGGTATGTAGGCTCTTGAAAAATGCTCCAGGTTCATTAACGAAAGCTTTTTAAGCTTCGGGGTTGTTATAATCACTGCTAATTTTGAATATGCTGTGTTATTGATATTTTATTTGCTGTCTCAACCGGAAAACCAGTCTTTTAATTAATTATGTTTTCATGGCATTCCAATACCACCTAGGTCAGTTTAGATGTTGATAATACCGGAAATGGCAATAAATGTTGCAAAAGCTGTCTATTCGATGATCAGTTTCCAACCTACACGACTATGTAACCTTAATCTAATTATTTTCAGAACTGTTTTTTATGTCTTTAATTCAAAATGCTAAGGTGCTCACTCACCTAGAGCTTCTTCCTGTAATGCAACGTTACAGAGTCCAACATTACATCGGTGAGAGAAGAGAACCGCGCACTGTAACTTGATGTTACAATGTGTAATATTTTGATACAACTTTCCTGAAGATTTGTAGTGCAATATTGCAATGTAATGCGCAAAATCGAATCTGAAATGTACATTATTGGCGAATGTTCGTCATGTCATGGAGGCAGTACTGTGATGTAATGCTCAAAAGCGAATCTGAAACGTTGCATTTCAGGAAAATCCTCTAAGTGAGGGACCATCTTAAATAAAGAGTAAAATTTATTTCCAGAAGTCAACGTGAACTCTGAAAACGGCTACGGCACGGTATTCTCCAACGACTCCGACTACGGCCATTTAAGTTTGACAACCACTGTCAACCTGACAGATGTCAGACCCGATGACAGCGTCAAAGTGACAGAAAGAGGCGGAGTTTACGAGCGCCTCTGTATGGCTTCGACTTCAAACGAAACTGTCACTAAGTTGAAAAAACTAGAAAGAGTCAGAAAGTCGTCATTGCCGAATTTGGATACGTCCAACTCAGATACGACGTATGAATACTTATTTCCTAGTCAAAATGAAGAAATAAATAGAAATGCAACGGTGACTGTTAATGCAGAAGCTCAGAATGGGAGAATAAATTCTCAAAATGACACAAGTACGAGAATAAATTCTCAAAATGACTTAAACACGAGAATAAATTCTCAAAATGACTCTAATACGAGAATAAATTCTCTAAATGACGCAAATGGCAGAATAAACCCCCAAAATGACACAAATACGAGAATGAATTCGTCAAATGACTCCATCACAAGATTAAATTCTCAAGATAACGGAAGGTTAGAAGTGAATTCTAACGGTAGAAACCAAAGTACAGTAACAGTAGGAGCCAATATGAGCTTTAATGCTAGAGCATTAAGGAGTAGTGTTGAGAGGTCTCTCAGTCAAAATGCGTACGATAGCGCGCCTAGAAGAGAAAATGTGTGTAGAAGAGTACAAAATGGTAGTCCGAAGAGAGATGGGAAGAATGGTAAGTTTTAAGATAAGATAAGATAAATATTCTTAATTGTACATCAAAAATAACAATAAAGGTTGGTATTACACGAAAAAGTAAGATGACACAATCAGGCGGTCTTATTGCTAAAAAGCAATCTCCAGACAACCCAAGACGAGGAAAATGTAAAAAAAAGGGTAAGTATGTGCACAATAATTTTGGCGACACGATTGGCGTAGTGCGCTGTAGCACGGTTTCTCGCCTCGATTTACTTAGTGTCCCGGGTTCGATTCCCGGTCGGGTCAATTCAGGAAACGATCTTTTCTGAATTAACTCGGGTCTGGGTGTGCTGGGAGACGCCCCTGGCTGATTTCCTTGTGTAGTACCTCGTGACACAGGAATATTGATCCCTACTTCGAGACCATTACGAGAGGTGTGTTGTCTCGCGCATATTTATTTATTTATTTATAATAGTCAAATTAATGTAAATTTAAATAACAAAAAAATAATACAGGATACATACTTATAGCCCACCAATAACCAAAGAGATCAGGAAAGGAAAATGAGTTGAATAAACAGACGTGGAGAAGTAAAATTAGAAAATAAATTAGGAGATAAAGCAGGAGTGTTAAAGGGCGAGGAAATGTGCTTTGTATTTGAATAACGAGTTTTTGTTTTTAAAACATCTTTAATGTATTTTGAATACTTAAATTCCAAACTTAAATGTCAAAAACCCTCAGCCCGTAATCTAGAGGTTCTTCATTCAAATCCTAGGTTACACAAGTGTTTTCGGGAATATGTCCCGTTCATATTGCTGTTGTCAAATGTCAGTGGATGTGAAAGTACAAAATACATCCCATTGTAGATTGTGTAAATACACCGGGCGATTATTAAGGTATAAAATACAAATACCTCGAAATGGTTTTCGATTAAGGATATGTTTGATTTTTTTCCCCATACCCAATTGTGTGCGATATTTGTTATCGAATATTACACATACGAATTCCTGTTGTTTTTTTTTTATATTGCCCATCAAGATGACCTCACTCCACCTGATGGAAAGCGTTCGTGAGGTCCAAATATGAGGTTGACAAGCCCAGTCATTCAAACGAATCACTGGGCTGGCCATCCTCACCTTGGAGGCCTGCAGAAATGCCTTTTCCCGCCCCGCTTGAAGAACCCGGGACTTTACGAGGAAGGAAACACATGTGCTGGAAGAGCGTTCCACGTCTGGATGGTACGACAAAGAAACGAGTCACCGAACCTTTTAGTTCGGGCCAACAATAACATTACATTTAAATGGTCATCCCTCATTATATCCTTAGACAGGCCCAAATCCAACAACCCTAGAACATTTATTCATTTATTTCGTATCAGGTGCCTAAATACATAGTTTCGTGGTTTTATCTTCCACAATGTCGAACTTCCATACAATCTTTCATTCCCTATTTCTTCCTCTTCTCGTCTTTTTTTCGCAAAAAGATTAACATATGTCCTTTCTCAAGCTCCAGTCTACCTCTGTACCAAATTTCATTCAAATCCTTTCACTGTTTTAGCGTTGAAAGCTCAACAGACAGACAGACTTTCGCATTTACAGCATTAGTTACTTCAAGGTCAGGATAGCCAGCCCAGTGATTCGTTTGAATTACTGGGCTTGTCAACCTCATATCTGGACCTCACGACCGCTTTCCATCAGGCGGAGTGAGGTCATCTGGTCGGGCATTATAAAAAAATAAAAATTCGTTGGGATTTTATTTATTTAAATTCTTTCCCAGACAAAACAGAAGTAGCGCCGGCCAAGCCGATCTGGAAGCGCGGATTGACAGAGCTGTCATTATTGACAAGGTTACGAGGAATCGGACAGAGCAGGCGGCATCAGAGCCCAACGGGACAGGAAGGAGAAATTGAGAGGTAAGTTCTCACTGGTCGGTTAACCTTTCGAACGTCCTACAGACATACGCCTGTCCATAAGCGACTCCGTTGTCTTTAGCGCCAAGTTCACTCATATTTTGTGATTGGCTGATCACATAAGTTTATACAGCCAATCATGGGCTTACTTTTACACTAAATATCACCTTTAATCAATTGAAAACAAGTGTCATACAGAGTTATGGAGACTTTTTTATGTAGGAAAAAATGTGAGCAATTTTTTCTGTCATGTCATTGCGTAATTAATCGTTGATTATGTTATCATACGTTTAGCGAGAAAAAGGTGTTTTGTGGTAAATATTGGTGAAAATATTCACTTTAAAATGATGTAGTGAAAGTGTGGTAATACTAGCGGCAATTAGTGCTTAGAACCTTAGAACGTTAGTGATGAAACAAAACTGTGTCGGTGTAAACAATAAAATCAATTATTTACAAACTAAATTTTACTATATGCAATGTAAAGACAGTTTCATATAGTTTCAAACGGTATATAATGTTTAGATATTTAATACATACATACATACATACATACCATCACGCCTCTTTCCCAACGGGGTAGGCAGAGACCACTTCTTTCCACTTGCTACGATCCCGACATACATCTTGCGCTTCTTCTACTCTCATGAGTCCTTTCATACATGCTCGTCGGTTAAAGGTACTCTTGACCCGACCCTTTCTGAGAACATCTTGAACTTGCCCAAGAAACGTTCTTCTGGGTCTTCCCCTTCCAACAGTCCCATTTACCCTTGCCTCATAAATCCGTTTCGTTAATCGCCTTTCATCCATTCTTTCCATATGACCAAACCACCTCAGCATTCCCATCTCAATTTTAGTAACCACGTCTTCTTTCACACCACATCGTTCTCTTATTACACAGTTTCTAATTCTATCACTCAGTTTTACCCCAGCCATGCTTCTTAATGCTCTCATTTGCACTGCATTAATTTTACTTTCATCCTTCTTCTGCCATACCCAACTTTCACTACCATACATTAACTTACGATACTTAATCTTGTTGAAAAATAATATTACAATAAATTACGATTAAGGTCATAAAAAAATCGCAATTTGCTTGGCTGGACGCGTGACGGGTTAAGTGAAATAAGTTAAAAATTAGTACAACGTGTTAATGAAAAAGCGCAAAAAATGAAATTAGTTTAATCAGAATCGAGCGAAGAATCGATTACACTAATAAAAATAGGGGTCAAATTTTAACCAAATATTTTAATTACGCCGTGTTTAATCATTACTTAACTCTATTATCCCGGCGGCACGCGGAGCGGCAACGTCGCACTAGATCGCGCGTAATTACCATAGACTTTTTGATTAAATATAATAAACAAACACAAGAAAACCAAAAAAGCTATTACTATGTTATCTCTTACCATGTTCGTAATATTTATTAACAACATTAATTGTACCTATTCTTAGCAAATAAATAACTTGAACTTGTAAATAATCCGCAAAAAAGGGTATTCTACTATGTTGAAAAAAGTACTTCAAAATGTTGATTTTCCTTATGAAAAAGCCACAGAAAAGTATATTTCGGAAAAATAAACACGCTTTCTTGCCATGAAAATAAATTAAATTAATTAAATTTATTTTATGGCAAGAAAGCGAAAACAAACAAATTACAACTACTGTTAGCGCAATAGGATCGGACTTGGACTGGCGGTGTTCGCGCATCGCAACCCCAGGTTCCAATTTTTTGTTTTATTTATTTTATTTATTTATCCAATGCTCAAAATGTGAGAATAAGTTCAAATTTGACTGTATAGATTTTTAAGCAAAATTATACCGCATCATTTAGGAAGATAAAAATCAAAATTGGAAATGTCCACATTGTCTTACACACATCTGAGTTTAAATATAATACGGATAGCAAAACTAAAAGGAAAAACCCGACTGTCAAGGCTTCAAAAGCTCTAAACAACACCAAACAAGAGATAAACATTCCAATAATATCCCCATCACAGTCATCTACATCTGTATGTTACCCTGAGGAGTTGGTTCATTTAATGCCAGGGGATGAATTATCGGAGCATTCATACTTGGGGCCCGTTCGAAAATCGCTGATTGATTTTCACCCTCGTCGAATAGAGAGAGACAAAACGAGCAAAACCTCTGTCTGACAGCTGTCAGGTGAATTTCATCGGGCTCCAGACTCCGGTAGAATTCGCACTTGTCAGAGTGATAAACGTCGTTATTCGTTTAGCATTAGGATGTCGGCAAAGCGATTGACCACTGCGACCAGGATTGATCTATTGTGGTCATCATCCCCTTAAAGATCACTCGCCAGGCCTACAGCCATCACGAAGTGAATTATTTTCCTGGGAGTGATGTCAATGACGTCCGAAGGGGCAAGCTTGTGCCGAGAACGCGGCTTCTGCTGTGTATTAAAGCATCACAGTCGCATAGGACATGGACCGGGGTCTCTTCCTCTTCGCGACAGAATCTACAGGTTGGTGACTCAGCGATACCAATCCCGTTTCCGTGCTTGTTCAGCCTACAGTGATAAACGTCACCCGAACCCGTTCGGAAACAGCTGGGGAACAGTCAGGTGACAGCTCGGTCATCTTCGATTTCACTCGTGGTCAATTTGGAATGGGTTCGAGTGATTTTCACTTCTCAGACTGTAATTTCCACTCGATTTGGAACGCAGCGTTGGATACCGAACTATAAGTTGAGGGTGGAACTGAATGAATTAAAAGTGAACATTCTTTTCACAGAAAAGAGCTGGAAAATTCAATATTAGAAAATAATGTTCTAAAAAGAACTATAACGAAGCTCAGGAAAGAACTAGATTTACTTAGAAACCTGCGCAAAAGCCCGGTGAAGAAAGACATTCTTTCGGTTACTTGTACTTAAATACTCGTCGTTGAGGTTGACATGCGTGCCAACAAACTCACCACTGAGGATGCACAAGACCGCGCGAAGTGGGCCAAGAAAATAAGAAAGGCGGACCCTGGGACCCCACACACCAGTGTGGGTTCACAACCGGGATGAACCGCACGGATGATGATGAAATACTCCCCATAAGGGTTCTTCTTCAGACAGAAAAAACAGACTTTCATCCCTATTATAACAATATCAGAATCGGAGCAGTGCTTGGAACAGGCAAATAAAGAAATTATTCAACTGAATAAACAAATCATTGAATCGCAAAGATGTGTCTATACCTAGCGATTGACCGTGACCTACGGGATA
Organism: Udea olivalis; assembly: GCA_947369235.1. Taxonomy (NCBI): domain Eukaryota; kingdom Metazoa; phylum Arthropoda; class Insecta; order Lepidoptera; family Crambidae; genus Udea; species Udea olivalis. The sequence continues at coordinate 8,435,808 of OX376367.1, read as the reverse complement.
AAGAATGTGTTAGATAATTCGCTCATTATTTGTTCTACCGAAGCATAATGTAGTTTGGAATTTGTTCAATTTCGGTTTCTCAGAAAAACTGCTCTGACTACAAGTATTGGCCAGCGATATTTTTTCTTATTACTTACTTTATGAATACAATATGGGCATATGGATAGGATGGATGAAAGGCGATTAACGAAACAAATTTACAAGACGAGGGTGGATGGAGCTGTTGAAAGGGAAAGGCCTAGACGGACGTACTTAGGACAAGTCCAAGACGTGCTCAGAAAAGGTCAGGTCAGGAGTACCCATAATCGACGAGCATGTTTTTTCTAAACAACCAAATTGTACTCTACTAACTCGCACTGTAAAACCACAACAAGTTTAAAAGAGTACCTAACTAATGAGTTCTCGCCGGGTCTTCTCAGTAAGAATCGACTCCACCGACGCGGTGGTAGAGTCGCATTATGTTTGTATACTGTTTATTTATATATTCATATTATTATAGTATTTATGTCTATTATTTAGTATATTTTTTGACCTACTGATTAAGTATATTTGAATAAAGATATTTGAGTTTGAGTTTGATCAGGGAAGTGGAATGATAAATACGAGGTTTCTGCTATGATCGTTTCTGAAGGATCAAGCTCTGAACTGTTTCCATTCTGTGAAAGTATTTTTAAATGTTTAGCTCCAGACGATATTGTAATTTTAGGTTTTGGAAGCCATGACAAGGATTTACTCAAGCTTCATTCGAATGTTTGTATTTCAAGAAATATGCTGTCTAAAGAATCCGTTTACATTATATCGGTAAATTATAATTCATGCTTTAACGAATATCAGCTGTGTAATTCTATGAAATTCTGGACAAAGCACTTTGGTAGATGTTACATTGTTGACTTTGAACGTTCAGTTTTATTCGACAAATATACACATTCAAATTATATATAATACTTACGTAACAACAATAATTGTATAGTGAAGTCTAGGGGTCATAAGATCATATCAGTACCTAAAGTCTTCTTGGCTGGTGTTGCCCTCTAACAAGTCTCGCGTTTCAAATATCTGGGTCACTGGGTGACAGAGGACATTTCTACATTTCTGATGATGCGGATATTGAGAGAGAGCGGAGAGCGGTAGGCGGTAAGAATATGCTGGCTCGCAGGTTTGCAGGTTACAGAACAAACAAATGAAGATAGTAATTAAAAGATTGTTTTAGCAGGTGACATCAACATAAACACATTAAAAGCCAACAAGATCGTTCAAAATCTGGCACGTTTAATAGATAATTACAATCTGAAGTTCTGAACCAATAAGACAAAATGCTTCCATTGACCACATCATCAGCAGTATGAAGAATGGAACCAGTACAGTGTTTAAACTAGCTCTTTCTGACCATGACACTGCTCAGATGCTAAGTATCCCGACTAAAAACAATTTAGTGGCCCCTTCCAGATACTTTATCACGAAAAGAGACTAACTACAATACTGAAAATACGGAGAATGCCCAAGTGACTATGGAAGTTTGTATCGCTATCAAATTTATTGTCCCTTGATATACTATCTTATTTTTCTTAATAATCATGGTACTATTTATCACAGTCATTATTGTTTTTGCAACTCTCCGCAGTTTGCGACTATTCAATTTAGAATTTAGCAAAAATATCGATTTGGATTAGATGTCACTTTTTTGACATATTAGTCAAAAAAAACTAGCGTAATTTTTTTACACAAGTATTTCGGAGAGGTAAAAGGCCACTGGGGACGGAAAAGGAAATTAAATTGTACAAGAATAAAGACAAGTTTATTTCAATTGATTTCTATGCTCATTTTCATAAATACTTATCAAGTTTAGTGTCTTAAAATTGGGCTGAAGCATGGATATCGTTGTGGCGGCCCCAACTCAGATACTATAGTTGGTAAAATATAATATAGTCCTAATATAGGAGCTGGTGCACACTCTGCACAGACTACGTTTTCACGTGAAACCTGAAAAAATAAGATTTACATTAAATCTTTCACAAAATGTGATCTTTCTTTTTTCATCAGATCCCTAGTTATAAATCATAGATTGAATGATTGTTGATTTTACACACAACAACATGGTCTAGGGATATATAAAACTTTTTTAAATAACTTAAAAAGTACTGGCCTTACAAAAAAACGATTAATGACAGATTATAAAAAGATTTTTAAGTTCCTTTTTTGAATTCAAATTTGTATATAAAAGGTTTTGTTTTAAGATGAAATTCGCATTCATTGAATTTCTTCCAAAGAAGTAAATCTTCACGAACTTCTAACTTGATTAAAACTCCATGAATTTCTATAAATCTTTGTCAAACGCATCTCCGGTGTTCATTTAATCATGCCACGTAGACACTCGACCAAGAACGAAATGTTAAAGCAGTGGGTATGACTCAAGCTGGCGCTACCCAAATTGCGGTTTCTGAAGCCATGAGGACCAGTCAGAGCGTTATATCCAGGCTTTGGTCACGTTATCGTGTCACGGGGGAAGTGGTGGAACAGCACCGAGGACCTCAACGCATTACAACACATGTTAACTGGACCGATTCATAGTAAATGCTGCACGAAGTCAACCAAATGTAACGGCGATGCAATTGGTTCAATGGCTACAGAGAGAGTATGGTTTGCTGGTAAGCGGTCATACTTTGAGAAGACGACTGCATGAAGTCAACCTACGTGCTCGTAGGCCACTTCGGGTACCAGCGCTAAGGAGAGGCAATCGAGGAAGAAGATTACAATGGGCTATTGCACACGAAAACTGGAAAAATTCTCAATGGTCACTTGTGCTTTTCACTGATGAATCCAGGTTTGGATTTCATCTTGATTCGCGAAGAGTACGCGTTTGGAGAGAACCTTGACGTTGGAATCGACTGCAGCACCCACAACAAGTTCATGCATATCAAGGTGGCACGATTATGGTTTGGGCAGGAATTCGTCTCGGCGGTAGAACGGACCTCTTTTGGATACAAGGCAATATGACTGCTCTAAAATACCGAGGTGAGGTGCCTGTAATCTTGCCCACAGACAGCAAATGCCCGTCCACATACGGCGCGTATCGTTACAAGTTGGTTACAACAGCATAATATGATGTGTGTAGCTTTAGACTGGCCTGCACAATCCCCTGACTAAAATCCTATTGAGCATGCTTGGGATATGCTAGCTCAGAGAAGAGCTCTTAGGAATTTCCCTGAAAATATTGTGCATGAAAACCAGCTTTTCTTGCATCTTAGCAGGACTTGGGACAGTATTCCACAACAGGATATTGACACCCTTGTTATGAGTATGCAGAACCGCTGCAGATGTGTCAAGAGAGTCTTAGGTGGATCCACGGATTATTAATTTTAAGTTATCAACAATTTTTATGAAAAAAAATTGTTGTTTTGTTTAGGTTTTGATGTTTCAAAAATAAAGTTAAGATTGAAATTTTGTCTGAATTTTTCCTCTTGTTCTAAGTTTTTTTTTTAAATTTAACTTTATCTAAAAGTTTATTTATCAGATTAGATAGGCTATTAAGCAAGGTTTATTTTAATGTGTAGGTGTCTTAACAACAAGTTAATAGAATTTTAGTTATTTAGGTTTAATTGAAATATCACTAGACCATGTTGATGTGTGTATTTATTAAGAACTTGAAAAAATGTCAAGTCACATTTATAGCCGCTTTCTAGATTATAATGTGTTTTAGCACAATGAAAGAACGCCACGCCTTCCCTACTTTAGTAGTTGAATTATTAGATTAAACATATGACTTGCTGGTGTGGGGGAAATTTAGGATATAAAGCAAATTGTAGATTTCATCATTCACTTCTTTCAATGACTGCCGACGAAAATTCCGTAGTTGGAGTGAACAAGTAATACACCTTTGCACTGGATTTTCCATGATTAGTCTAAAGGCCGGAATTCACTTTGCTTAGTAGTTAGTGCAGGTGGTTAGTGCAGGTGCTTAGTGTTAGTAGAAAACACGTGTGGACACCGATATGATTTCCAAGTGATTAGTAACCTGCGTAGTAAAGCGATTAGAAGCGTGTTCTATTTTTTTGCGAGTGCCTCGTCCCGCGCGCCTCCCATTCCCCTCACTCGCCGCGTGCCTGCCACTAAACACGTCTGGACAGCAGGTGTTAATGTTTAGCGTTTTGCAAAACTTGCATAGATGGCAAAGTAGACGGAAGATTTACCATAAAAATGTGTGCAGGAGTATGTAAAAAGTAATGTCTTTTAAATTGTAAAGACCTTAGGTACAAAATTAACGGAGTCCGAGATAAACTAAACACAGCAAATAAACACATCCACTGAACAGAATTGGCCACTACTTGCACTACACACCTGTACTAATCCATCACTCCTACTAGTCACCTGCACTCGCACTAAGCAAAGTGAATACCGGCCTTAACTAAAATAATGGCACAAATGAGACATGCGTGTCGCTCTGACAGATAGCCCGCTTAGAACAACACGCCATTTTTGACGCACGCACACAGTGATATGAGTTTACAAGCGAAGTCAGTGAGCTTCGGTGAGTCGGAAAGTCGCACTGTCGCGAGTGTTTTTGTTTTTGTTTGTCGAACTTGGTGCAATTTTTCACGTGATGAATTTAGTTTTTGGCCGGTTCTGTCAAGTAGGTATAACTTACTTATTTCATTTTAAAAATTCAGAGCGAATATAGTAGTAACCCTAGGCGGTTCACGCAAGTTTTGGAAAAAGGTGCGAGCGGTCCTTCTGTAAACTCTTTATTTTGTGCTAATGGCCTCTGTCTCACAATCAGTTTGTCCTCCAAGCGTGGTTGGTAAAATATAAGTAGCGACAAAACAAATAAAACCAATGCTAGTGCATCATGCGAACCACATGACAGGTAGGCAGGCATGTGACAATTGACATGCATTTGTTAACTCCGTCCAACAATTTATTTAACTTTTTTTAACAGCTCGCGTTACTGATTCGATTTCTGAAAATAATCAATGTTATTTTCTACGGATTATAATGGACGTGGCGGAATTGTGGTTAAAAACCCAGCAATCGCTACTAAATAATAAAAGAAAGAGTGAAAAGCATTTCTTTATAAAAAACGTAATTGGCATTTATCATGTATTCACGTCCTAGGCCCAATGTCGATTTCTGAACGGTATGGTAGATTATAGGCCTAGACGGACGTACTTAGGACAAGTCAAGACGTGCTCAGAAAAGGTCAGGTCAGGAGTACCCATAATCGACGAGCATGTATGAAAGGATTAATGAGAGTGGAAGAAGCGCAAGAGGTGTGTCAGGACCGTAGCAAGTGGAAAGATGTGGTCTCTGCCTACCCCGTTGGGAAAAAGGCGTGATGGTATGTATGTATGTATGCTAGATTCGACGAAAACGGAAAGCTGGACTGCATTTTCATCTTTAACAACTATTATCTTGAACATTTTTTTTAGGAGAGTTCATAATTTATTATTAATAAATACAATATAGTTTTACTAAAAAAAAGGAATTATTGAAGTAGCAACCTTGAGGCACAATGTGTATGTGGCCTACTCATAGGCTTTCTCCTTTTATTACTATTTTTCTACATAAGGCAATAACATCATTATATTTCATTTTAACCAGAAGTAACCCGTCCCCCGCAAAAGCCGTGCACCGCTCGCGTGCTGAAGCCAGGGTGGACAGCACGCGGAGAAGAAGCAGCTCTCTTACTAATGGTAAGTACAAATTGACTGGTCGATTGGCGCAGTGGTAGCAGTTCTGCCTTTAGCACCAGAGGTCAAGGGTTCAATTACCCCGGACAAACACTCTTATTTATGATATATTTCTGTTTGTTCTGGTCTGGATGTTATTTATTACTGATACCGGGTGATCATCAAATTATTTCCAAAAACGATATGGCATAGGTACTCAGTAACTCAGTAAAAAGCGAAAAACCTCAGACACCCTAACCTATTTTTATTAAAAAATAAATTACTAAATTTAATTATCGCGGATTATTTACGAAGATATTCGCTTTTTTGTTTTCTTGTCTTTGTTGCAAAATTGCAAAGTCTATGGTAATAACGCGCGAGCTAGTGCGACCTTGCCGCTTATCGTGCCGCCGCAATAATAGAGTTACGCAATGATTAAACACGGGGTGATTAAAATATTTTTTTGGGTTAAAATTTGACCCCTATTTTTTATTAGTGGAATCGATTCTACTCTCGATTCTGAACAAACTAATTTCAGGTTTTGCGCTTTTTCAATAACACGTTGTATAAGTGAAAAAATATTTTTACGATTAACTTAATCTTGAGGTTTTCATACAAAAAATACTGACCGTTAGAGTGATTTGTGTAGTAGGTGACCTTGAAATGAAAGGTAGGTAAATATATTTCTTTTTCGCTCAGATAGTTTCTACATCACTTAGTGAGTATGCCATACCGTTTAGGAAGTTATTTGATAATCAAAAGGCCGATGGTTACCACGCGTTCCCAGAAAATGCCTATTCACTCTGGCCTTGAAGATACCAAAGTGAATAAATATAAAATAAGTAATGAGAAAAAAAAGATATTCGGAAATAATTATGTACCTAGGTAGGTATGTTTATTTGTCTCTGACGTAAATAAAATAGTGTTATTTCTGTTTCTGGGTGTTACTACAATCTACAAAAAAATCAAATTAAATATTGTAAATTATGTAACTCTGTGCCTATGCTTAAATTAAGCTCAGATCCTCATGTCTAAAGATATCCAAAGACATTAACTACCATTTCTCGTCCAGGTCAATCGCCCCCCACCTCGTCAACAGCGCTCGTCCCACTTAGAAGGCGACAGGCTTTATCTCTTCAAGCGGAACAGCGTCGGCGGGCCGCCATACCGGCCGCAGTGCCGTTACATAGTCCGCCTGTATTGGCTGAATATGATAAGAGAGTGTGGTAAGTACTAGAAAAGATAGGAAAAAATTAAGTCTAAAAGTATTCTTGCAAAATTGCTAGCTAATACCTACGCATGCGGCGCGGCGCCCCGGACAGATAGTCCGCGTTTAACTAACCGCCATTTTGTTCACGCAACAGGCTTAAGAGTTTACAGGCGATACCGGTGAGAATCGGTCACGCGACCGGTCGCATTGTCGCGAGTGTTTTTGTTTTTGTCGAACTTAGTGCCATTTCGGTAATGTATAACCTTCCTACTTCATTTCAAAAATTCAGAGCGAATATAGTAAAGTCCAAAATATAATTAGGAATAGCTAAGGAAAAGTTCAAAGTTCACGGCCACATTTAAAAGTTTTTTTTAATGTTGCTATCGTGAAGCATTAGTGTTGTAGTATAGCTGATTCATAAGTAATAATCGAGGTTTTATGACATGAATTCTCGATTTTACTCGTGGGAAATTATTTTTCATAAAAACTTTCGAAGTACATTAAATATGACAACATTTAAACTACACAATCTTCCAACTCCATTACGTAGGATATAACGCTATTTTAAAGTTACGATAAAATGGCAACCCACCAAAAGTCAGTTTAGTATTCTTAATTAAGTATCCAAGTTTAGTAACCCTAGCGGTCCTTCTGTAAACTCTTTATAACCTACCTCTACAAACAGCCACACACACACACACACTCACACACGAACACACACACACACACCCATGCACGCGCACACACACATGCGCGCACGCACACACACACACATGCGCGCACACACACCCACACACATGCACACACGCACGCACACACACACAAAACCGACCCACAAAAACACACAACATTGTCACTTTTTCATGACTAGTTTTTCACAAATTTCTCCGATGGGGATTATTTCTGCTGTTAGAATATAGTCTGTGTTACGCGCTGATAATGTACTAGTGGTGAAAGAATTTGAAGAATTGGTAAAGTCTCTGGTTCTGTTATGTTTTTTCAAACCATTTACACCACAAATAAATATTTTGAAAGAGCTCTTACCTTGAGAAATTGACATCTTAGGTTAGTTCAGATTCAGCCGTGACATCCAGATATTTGTGGCATTCAAACGGGCACAAAAAGAGTTAGTAAAGTACAAAAAGTATTAAAAAAATGCTTACGTTCTAACATTTAGTTTATCCATTACAAATAACCATAAATATCATATCTTTTTCATGTTTATAATATAGTTCTTTATTATTAGTTAGCGGCCAGAGTGCCGAGTGCAAGCTGCACTGAGAGAAGTAAATGACTTCACCATCGCGTTTTGCAAGCACGTAAAATGTCAATTAGTATGAAACCAAGTCAGCGCCATCTAGCGGCTCTCAGCACGCAAAATCATTTTGGCCTTTCAATATTTCAAAATTCTAGTTGATTTTTTTGGTTTTACTTCAATATTGTCAGAACATTAAAATAAATGAATAGATGAAATGAGACAAACCCAGGTCAGGCTCTGTCACTGCATGTACTTGCGCGCGATAAATACCTACCAGCCGCCGGGTCTTTCACGACTCATTTGGCAGTTGGTTGTCAACAGCCGCGTAGAGCATTTGTACGCGAATTTTGCGGTTCAACTGACGCGATGACGTACTGTAGTTACTGACATCTATATCGAAAGGGATGGGCCTGGCAATATGTCTGTCACATGTCAGCACGCATTTAGGATTAAGAAAATTTTAATTTTGCTATGGATGTGATTTATCTGTTACGTAGAAACTATTAAGCAATCTGTGCTCTGGGTTTTATTTTGCGAAGGCATCCCTTTGCAAAATAATAATAATGATTCATTTTAAGAGTTTAATATAAATCAAATCAAATCAAATCATGCTTTATTGTGGAACACAGGTTTATACAGATTACAGGTTTTAACAAAAGTGTCTTAATTGTTCAACTGTGACCTACCTCTATGGGCGTACAATAATTATGCAACAGAGTTGAAGGTATTTGATGGAAACATGCTCACACACACTAAAGAAAGTAAAATAATAAGGTTTGTTTTAAGAGAAGTGGTCAGAAATGATTCATAAACTCACACCGACATTTTGTCTGTTAAAAATTCATTTGTGGAGTAATAACACTTTACCATAAGGAATTCTGTAAGCTTACTATTGAAAATCTTTACATCATTGATATCGCGAATGGCCTCCGGAATACGATTGTAATGCGATTGCATATACGGCCGCTACCCTGCATTTATATCAGAGAAATTTCTTTATTTGTGAAGTCATTCTCAATTTATTATAAAAAACGCGAGGAAGTCTAACGAGACAGTTAAGACAGCAGCACAGAGACTTAATATATCAACCTCCATGTCACAAGGATATTTATAAACGAAATGCATACAACATGAGCATAGTAATATATAATTTGCTCCCAGAAGACTTAAAAATAGTAAAAAGTAGAATTTTTTAAAGTAAACTCACGAAATGGCTCATGGATAAGCATTTTTACCGTCTAAAGGAATATTTTAATTAGAAATCGACATAATTTAGTATAATATAATGTAATTGTTAATTTAATGTGATTCTTAATTTGATGTTATTCTAATTTTGTCCATATTTAATTTGTATTTATTGACATTGTTTAATCTTTATTATTGTACTGCTATTTTTCATTTTTTTTGCACGTCTGCGGGTAGGCTCAACACACTGAACGTACATTATTATTTCACCATTTTATGTAGATACTGTGTTTGTAGCAAATAAATATTTCTGATTTCTGACTTTTTACTATTTTTTTTATTCCTCATACAGGATAGCCTGGTGGTCAGTAGGCGGAGCTCGTTGTAACGGGCGCTGCGGCGACCGGTTAGCAGCCGTGCGCGGGACTCAACCCCGGGACCTTGCGCACGCGCGCCAGCTGTTCAAGACTTCGCCTACGCCGCTAGTGAGTTATGTTTGTTTAGGCAACATTTTGTATTTCCTCTGCTTATCTTACTACTCAGTAAGATCCTACAAATCGAAATTAGCGGTCCTAAAAATCATAATAGAACAAAATGTATCGTAACATAACCAAGATAATTAATAACGATAACCAAACAATACCATTTAATTACAAAATTGGCAAAAACAACAAGAAAAGGCGTAGCTGGACAAAGCATTCACAAAATTAATGAAAAATTAGCATTGCAATGCCGGGTGATACGAGGGGTGATCCAAAAGTAATGATAATCAATAATAAACGCAATGAATATAATAAAAAAAAATATATATTTCTCAACATAGTCTCCTAGCAAGTCTATACATTTAGTCCATCTCTTTTCTAAACCTAAAATTCCCTTAAAAAAAATCTTTATCTTGACTCTAAAAAAGTCCTCAACCGCGGCCATCACGTCGCTATCATCGTCAAATTTCTTGCCTCGGAGGTGTTCCTTGAGTCGTGGAAAGAGATAGAAGTCACTGGGGGCTAGATCTGGTGAATAGGGGGGGTGTTCCACCAGCTCAAAGCCCGCTTCCTGAATGGCAGCCATGGCAATTGCAGCTTTGTGAACCGGTGCGTTGTCTTGATGAAACAGCACTCTAGCCCGCAGTTTGCCTCGCCTTTTCTCCTTGATAGCCTCCCGCAATCTTCTTATTTGTTCTGCATAGTAGGAGCCTGTTATAGTGGCCCCATTTTCCAAGTAGTCTACCATGATGATTCCTTCAGCATCCCAAAAAACAGACACCTTCCCTGCTGAGCTTGACACTTTGAATTTCTTCGGCGTCGGTTCATCGGATCGTTTCCATGTCATCGAGTGTTGTTTTGTTGGAAAATGGTGAATCCAGCTCTCGTCCATGGTCACAAAACGTGACAAAAAATTATCCTTGTCTGCCTGGAACTTTTCGAGATTTGCTCTTGACATGTCGACTCGTTTCTTCTTTTGCTCGTCGTTTAACATTTTCGGTACCCAACGCGCGGAGACCTTTCTCATATGCAATTCGTTCGCAAGGATTCTTTGAATGCTGCCATATAAGATCCCTGTGACCTCAGCTACATGCCTGATAGTCACTCTTCGATCTTCCAATACAACTTCTTCAACTTTTTTCACATTTTCTTCAGTGAGGGACGTCGATGGGCGCCCTTCGCGGTGTTCGTCTTCCGTCGATGTTCTTCCCAGCTTAAACTCCTTAGCCCAGCGTGCAACTGTGGAATATGGAGGAGAAGAGTCCCATAATGTTTCCACCAAGTCGCTGTGTATGTCTTTGGTAGAATTTTTTTTCAAGCAGAGGTATTTAATGACAGCTCTGATTTCGTGTTTTTCCATTTTGATGTTCACTCCTTGACAGTTCGTATTCAAATGAATGTAGCTCCCGGGAATCGTTGCCTATTTATATGATTTTTTTTTCCTGAACTAGTGGGTAACTGAGCAAGTGACTGATATTCTTTTTGTGTTTTTGTGTGCACTAGAAATAACTGATTATCATTACTTTTGGATCACCTCTCGTATACCAGAGTATAACCTGGCAAATTTTAAAACCCCTTCCGCCACAACGTATGAAGGGATTATGTAACATTTTAGATTTGGTAGAGTTATAGTGACAGTAAAAATGTGTTCGGATACTCAACCCCTGCTTCTGTTAGGTTTTCAACATTGACAATATAGTTTTATGCAAGACAAAATAATTTATTTAAGCTAGCCTCATACATTCTGATGTTACTTTACTTTTAATGAGAACAATTAATTGTGAGAGCTGCTATCTAAGTAGATTTTAATAAATTCTACATAAATCCTAATCGTAATAATACCATTGGTGTAATGTGGGCTTCTGAGTGTTCCGCCACAGCGAGCGGCTTTGGGCTAATTCCATCCAGCGGCTTCCTGCAACTTGCACCAAGTCATCGGTCCACCGGGTGGGTGGCCTACCTACGCTGCGTATCCAATTCATGGTCACCATTCGAGTACCCTTACGTCGCCATTTGAGTGATGTGTTTGTTAAGAAGCAATAGAATTGCGAAGCTAGGTGTATGAAACAATTCTATTGGTTCTTAACACACACATTCCTCGCACATCTCTTGTGGAAACGCACCCTTACTCCCAGCGGTTATCAGTCCTGCGCAGCTGCTGGAGTAGGACCCTCGTCACCCAATGCATGGACAAACTGTCGTACCGCAACGACTTAAAAGCCGACGAAGTTTTGCTAAGACAGTCCCCTTTACCTGAAAACCCTCCACAGGCCAGAATCAGCTTGTGGTAGAAAAGGCTACCTGTTGCCCCATTTGTGACGCCATCAGAAAGTCTCTCGTATGGCCACGACCTACCATGAGTTACCTGGAAAAGTATAAACAGACTGCGAACCCAGGTTGGGCGCTGCAAAGATAACCTGTGCGGATGGGGTTACACTGATGGCGCGAACAACGTGTGCAAATGTGGTGCCTCCCCCCAGATTATGAGCCACCTTCTTAGATGCCTCTCATGCCCTTACAGCTGCACACGCGACGACCTGCTGAGTGCCATTGAAAAATTTGTAAAGGTAGCTGAATACCGGTCGGATGAAATATAGTGCTGCTGTCGACACGGCAAGAAGAAAAAGTCCGGCGGGCTGCGTGACCTGCCCATTACCACTCCTGCTTGGCTATCCGAAGAACTATGTCGGTCACTTTGGTTCTTTTGCGGATATCCTCATTTCGGATCTTATCACACCAAGCATAGCTCTTTCCATAGCGCGCTGTGTAACCCTGAGTTTATAGGAGGCCAACTGTCAGGGAGCATGTTTCAGTACCGTAAGTCATCACTGGCAATACGCACTGCTCGAAGACTTTAGTCTTCAGTCTCTGTGGGATATGAGACGTGAACCAGTCGTGCATTACCATACTAAACAACCTGTAACCATAATAAAACCAAAACCGTAATCTTTCTGATGAATTCGAGTATGATATGAGAAAAAATATATTTAGTAGTATAATTTGTAGTTGGTTGGGTGTTAATACTACATTATCTTGTTCACAGATAGATATTCTGTTTCATCGGGTACCACTCGGGAAAATATACGTTTTCAACAAAAGGGACCAGGAACATATAGGTGAGTGTACAATAGAAGAAGTTTTAGGAAATTATTGAGAGCTGATTATACCGGGTGATACATAACGTCAGATTATGGCATACTCTGTAGGTGAAACTTCCTACGATCAAATTAGAATATTTGTATGAGGTTTTCATACAAGAAATTAGAATATTTGTATGAGGTTTTTATACACGAAATTAGAATATTTGTATGAGGTTTTCATACAATAAATTATAAAATCTGAATGAGGTTTTCATACAAGAAATTAGAATACTTCTATGAGGTTTTCATACAATATTATAAGAATATTTGTATGAGGTTTTCATACAAGAAATCAGAATATTTGTATGAGGTTTTCATACAAGAAATACGAGTAGGAATGCCTGACTTACAGTCACAACCTCAAAATAAAAGTTACTTAAAAAGTACTAATTCTTACTTTTACTTCATATAATAATCACCCGATATACTGTAACTAAAACAACTTACATAAAATCTATTTATTTATTTATTCATAAGCACAGCCTTATCATACATATTAACACAGTTATAAATAATTTAATTCTAGGTAATATAGTCTTATATGCAGGGTGTCCCTGGAAGTAAGGATCAAATCAAAATATTGTTTTTAACACTATCAATATTGGTCCGATTTCTAACCGTTAACAGATCACCTGCTGACCTTTTGCTGAAAAAAATAAGTTGGTACCTTTGATACAATTTTTTTTAATTATTATTATTTATGAACTTAGGCAGTCTTCTGAAAAAAATAATTGATCATAACTTTTTAACGGTTAGAAATCGGATCAATATTAATAGAGTTAAAAAGTAAATTACCCCAGCTATGCTCTATTTTGATTTGATCCTTACTTCCAGGGACACCGGCATATGACAATTCCGGCGAGCATAACATTTATCATTTATTTTTATTATTTATTTACAACAAAACAAACAAATACACCTTTGTCATATAATGTGTAAATTTTTACAATACTAACATGATAAATCGAAAAGCTAAACTATTTGTGGCGAGTACGAATAGATTTTATGATTTTCCTTTCAAAACCGGTAAAAGAGTCGTGAAATATGTCTGAATCTGTCAATTAACTCTGAGTGTTATAAATGTTTAAGAGGGTATCCATGTACTAGATTGGATTTTTTCTGAATTTAGGCCCGAAACCCGAAGGTCCGGGCTTGACCAGGTCGGGCAAAGTGTGTGTTTGGATTTTTCAGAACATAGCCAGGGTTTGTGATCACCAACCCGCATTTGGCAAGCGTGGTGATTAGCCAATACCCATAAATCGTAGCGATGACTTGATTTCAATGATAGAGGCCTTTGCCCATCAGTGGGACAGTATATTGGCTAATTACTTACTTAGATCAGTAGCTTAGGACTTCATGTAACCTTTTTTTAAGTAACGATTTAAGGGTAAGGTTACGGAAGGGCTCTTCTAGGTCAATCGAAATATTTTTTTATGTTCACAGGTATAAAATTAGACAGCGAATGTTACATAACATCAGTAGAAAGTCAGTCCCCCGCCGCCCGCGCCGGGATTCCCCCGCCTGGGAAATGGGCCGTCACCGAGGTCAACAATAGACCCATCAACCTTATAAAGGTAAGTTTGTTAAAATGACTAATAAACTCCTTTCACCGTATGATGATATCCCTGACAGTTCATAATTGACAATTGTAGTGCTGTAACGAATGTAATTTAATCGAGTCGGCAAAGGAAATGGAATGAGATTTACCGGTTTATTTTTAAATAAATTCTTAATAAACGGGTTATGGCTAATGAGAAATAGAATGAAACGCGGTATCCCGAAAATAATAGTTAACAAATAGCACACAAGGCAGACGCATTCGTACTGATGCGAATGACGTGATTACAAAATGGTCGCTCCTATTCATCGAATACACTATTGAATGGCGTTCCTTTTCACGCATCAGGCGCTGTAAAGATATATTAGTTTCATTTCACTTACTTCATTCATTAACAGTTAATAATAATATCAATAATTTACTGGATAAGATTCGAAAGGACAATCGTTTTTTAATAGTTTATAACATTTTCTTTTGCCAGTTTCTTTTTCTTTGGATTGAAATAGTATGCGTGACACGGAACAATGAGAACTGTCAGGCATATCATCTTAAAGTGAAAATAGTATAAATACGAGCTGCCCAGACAGACTTCGTTCTGTCAAATTTTTGACAGCTGATGTCCATTATCACTTTGACTTGATTTAATTAAACTATTATCTTTCACTGATTTTTTGTTTAATCATAATAAAATATAGCCTACTAGCTTACCGCCCGCGGCTTCGCCCGCGTTATCGTTATATACTATGGCCAAATTACATAAATCTCTATAATTTGTAGCCCATGTGTCATTCTGATGTATGAACTGTTCTAATGTAAAGTTTCATTCAAATCCGTTCAGTAGTTTTTGCGTGAAAGAGTAACAAACATACATATATCACAAACTTTCGCATTTATAATATTAGTTGACGACACGATTGGCGTAGTGCGCTGTAGCACGGT
Organism: Udea olivalis; assembly: GCA_947369235.1. Taxonomy (NCBI): domain Eukaryota; kingdom Metazoa; phylum Arthropoda; class Insecta; order Lepidoptera; family Crambidae; genus Udea; species Udea olivalis. The sequence continues at coordinate 8,420,373 of OX376367.1, read as the reverse complement.
TTCTCGCCTCGATTTCTGTAGTGTCCCGGGTTCGATTCCCGGTCGGGTCAATTCAGGAAACGATCTTTTCTGAATTGACTCGGGTCTGGGTGTGCTGGGAGACGCCCCTGGCTTATTTCCTTGTGTCCTTGTGTGTTGTGGTACCTCGTAACACAGGGATAAGAATCCCTACTTCGTGACCATTACAAGAGGTGTGTTGTCTGGCGCATATTTATTTATATTTATTTATTTAGTAAGATAACAGTCCTGAATAACCATTAGTGTAATAATTTTCACGATCGGATCAGTAGTTTAGAGCCTATTCAATACAAACAAATAATCAAATCTTTCCTCTAAGGGTGCGTTCCGAGACAGACCAAAATCGATTTCAGCACCCATAACCCCGTTCCGATTCGCCGTTATCGCGCTAACAGTGACTGGTAGTACTTAAGGCGGTCTTATGTATAACGTCCGCCATCTTGCGATTACGACGCCCATGGTCGCGAGCATAAATCACTGTTGGCGGTCTGTCAAAAATGACAGGTGATCAGTGTGTAAGCGTTTGGTTAGGTTAGTTGTTTGTTTTTAAAGTGGATTCAAGAAACACAACTACATACAAATAACAATGCTGCGCTCGCGAGGTTACCTTCTTTCTGATCTGCGAGGTTAGCTAGGTAGCTGTCGAACAGTGGTCAATCAAACAAACATTGTCGTGTTCCGAATCACAATTGTCATCATCGCGCTATCATCGCTCTAACTGTTTCGGAACGTTATGTAACGATGACAGTGCTGAAATCGATTTTGGTCTGTCTCGGAACGCACCCTTAATAATATTCACTCACTCTACACGCACACACCTACGCATCACATTACACCCATTTACTATTCTATAACATTAAGATGGTTTAAGTAGATTCTTGTAAACTTAAGTATCAAATTGTAAGAACTTGAATCTGCATTTCTTCTTGATATTAAATTTTTATGTCTCTAAATTTACGAGTAACATAATTATAGTGCTTACTACAATGGTCCGATGGTGGGGGCCGGAATTCTGTAACACAGGATTTCCTAGTACAGGTTCCGTGCTCTGGTCACATTCTACAACAGTAAATAAACCTTTCGTATTGTTACATTATTTTAAGATTTCTATGTAGACCACTGTGATTGGAAATAAACGTTTTTATTATTGTGTTGGTAGGATTAAATTCACGGGCCCATAGCGACCCGGTCCTTTGAGGCTTGCGTGGGGCCGAAGCCAACACGTAGAGGCCTTTTCGTACCATTTACTCTAATTTGAAATGAGTACATCTGCCGGGTTTTGTCTCTAGATAGATATTGAAAATCTAATCAAAGACAACACCCGGCAGATGCATGAACTATTGAACAATATAAAGAAAACAATAAAAACTGGGCTATGGGGATGTAAATTCGGTGGACTGGATTACTGGGTTATTGCTTGAGACGACGGCCGTCTGCCATAAAAATTGTCTCAAAGTTTTATACCTGGCAGACTGTGACTTGCCACTCACTAGATGGGCCCCCTCAACATTATTATTATTTGTGTTTTGTTTGTTTGTTTGTTTGTTTATTATTATTATTATTTGTAGTATTATTATTTATATTTATTTATTTATTTATTAGTTTGTACACAAATTACAGTTTTTTACACAGAAAAATAAGGATAGCTAAAGTACAGGTGAGCTTATCTCTAAAGAGAGATTTCTTCCAGCAGACCATGATGCAAGGAAAAGCATAAAACAATTATGTGTTCATAATTTTAAAGATCAAAATTTCTATAAATAGACCAGCTTACTTACAAATAGACATAAGTATATTATTACAAATATAAAATATATAAGTACCTAACTAAAATAATTACACATATTAAAAAATAAATAAAATAATAATAATTATTATTATGATCCAACACAATTCAAACATTTTTAAAAAGATGTTTTTTTAACAATCTTTTGAAGGAACCCACAGTGCGACACTCGACTAGAAACGGTTAAATTATTATGATTGTTTCTCTTATGAGACTCGAAGTTTTAGAAAGGACTTCGGTTAATATGATATTCACGGGCTTTTCTAATCCTGCCATTATGAATTTTGATCGGTTTGTAGGAACTTGCGGGTAAGTCGGCAAGTATTCAGGATACAAGCTTTTTGAAGTTTAACGATCACATCCTCACGAAGGTCCAATGCTCGTAGTGACGGCAGTAGCTGGATTGGTACTACCCCGGTCGAAGCTAGTACAATCGGGACTATACTAACTTTACTTAGTTGCCACATTCTTGTTATTTCATCTTTTAACTCTATTTACTTGGTCAACTTTTCAACGATTGTTTTATTGATGTTATGCGTATTGGGTACAGCTGTATCAATCAAGTGAGCAGTTTTATTATTATTATTATTCTCTTTATTTAGCATAAAACTTAGGTATAAAATTTGTACAGTATTCTTATAAAAACAAAGATTTACAACAATAAAACAACTTAAGAATTATAATTATAAAAACAAAATACATAATCACAATTATAAAACCTAAGCCTAAATTAAAGTTATAAAACAATGATTTATAAAAATACTATAAAAACCTTAACCTAGGGTGCCGTTGGCAGCAGGGCAGGCAAGGCCCAGACTACCGGTGGTTAGGGCTGCAGAGAGAGGAACCTCCTGACACTGCGAGCCGTGTCCAGGAGTACCGCCTTCTGCATCTGACCCTTGATCCAACCGCTGAGCGAGAGCCTCTCGAGGTGTTGGTCGAGGCTCTTCGCTATAAAGCCGTTTGCCGACACGACTATCGGGACAATAATCGTCGAATCAACATTCCACATGGCGGTCACCTCGTGAGCCAAGTCAAGGTACTTGCTGAGTTTGTCCTTCTCAGCTTTTACGAGGTTATCGTCATGTGGAATGGTGATATCGACGAGCACTGCCTGGCGTTGGGATCGGTCTACCAGCACGATATCAGGCTTATTGGCTACAATAGTCCTGTCCGTGATGATAGAGCGATCCCAATAGAGCAATGCACGACTATTTTCGAGAACTGGTACCGGTGCGTACTTATAGTACGGTACCTCCGACTCGACAAGGCCATATCGAAGAGCAAGTTGCTGGTGGATGATCCTGGCTACTAGGTTGTGTCTGTGCAAGTACTCTCCGTTAGCAAGGTGAGAACAACCGGAAATAACGTGGCGAATAGACTCGCTAGGACGGCGTAATGGCCGACAAATGTCAACCGTACCGTCCTTCATGATGTATTTCCGGTAGTTATTCACCTTGATAACTTCATCAGCAATTGCACAGACAAAACCCTCGGTTTCCCCAAAGAGGTCCCCGAAGCGTAGCCAGTTCACCGATGCGGAGATGTCCACATCGGGCCCTGTCAAGGCCCGATAGAACCTACCATGCAGCTCCTTGCTCTTCCATATTTCCTTGCGGTCGTCGGTGGTTAGCATCGGTAGTTGACGCCAGTTCTCGTTTGCCAAGGAGAGCGGCGTGAGCCCCTTGTCAACTGCCACAACGTCGCGATGAATCCCACACTCGTTGTTGAGGAAAAACCTCATGAGATTGCACACCTCACGGTTGTGAAGGTCCTTGGCATTTAAGAAGCCACGACCCCCCACCTTCCGTGGGATGTACAATCTCATAACAGACGAGCGTGGATGTAGCATGCGATGCGTTGTGAGCAGTTTTCGGACTCGTGTATCCAGAGCACCCAGCTCAGTTTGAGTCCATCTCAGTATGCCAAAGGAGTATATCAATAAGGGCATCACCCAACCGTTGAAGGCGCGCACCTTATTGCCACCTGACAAAGAACTCTTAAGTACCTTTGTAAGGCGACTAAAGAAGCGTTCCTTCACCGATTGCTTGACGTCTCCTACTGATATACCCAATGACTCTGACATACCAAGATATTTGTAGGTTTCAGCTTCAGAGAGGGATCTGAGTGTCATCATCTCAGAGAGCTGTAAATTCGGTGAATCTACAACCCTCCCTTCTTGTACATGCATGACCGCACACTTGTCTACACCAAATTCCATCTTGATGGCATTGCTAAAAATCTCAGGGATTTTTAACAGTTCCATCAATACCTGGGATCTTGGCGCAAATAGCTTCAGGTCATCCATGTACAACAAATGAGAGATGAACTCACCCCCCCTGCGAAGCCGATAGCCTAGCTTTGAATCCTTTAGTAAGGTACTAAGAGGATTCAAAGCTAAACAAAACCACAAAGGACTCAAACTATCGCCCTGGAAAATACCTCGCTCTATCCTTATGAAGTCCTGCGGATCAGGGGAGCCATTTCCACCACCTGGTTGACGAAGGACTGTGATCCACTGCCCCATGCATGTGCTCAAGAAAGATCTCAAAGTTGTATCAATTTTATACAGCTCTAAGATCCTCCTGGGCCATGAATGGGGCACCGAATCATAGGCCTTCTTATAGTCAATCCAGGCAGTTGAAAGAGCTTTCCGATTCCGCCGGACTTGTTGGCAAATAGTCGTGTCTATGAGGAGGAGTTCTTTAGTACCTCGGGACCCAACCCTACATCCATTCTGAGCAGGGGCCAAAACATTGTTCGCAACGATATGCGAGTTAATTTTTTTTGCTAGAATGGACGTAAGGAGCTTGTAGATGGTAGGTAAGCACGTGATGGGTCTATAGTTTTTTGCTTCCGAGGTACTACCTGACTTGTATAAAAGGAAAGTGACACCAGAAGTCAGGAAACTAGGGAGAGAACCAACCTCGATGGATTCCTGGAACTGCACTGCCAAGCATGAATGCGAGCATCGAAACCACTTAATCCAGAAGTTGTGCAATCCATCCGGGCCAGGACTTTTCCAGTTCTGAGCCGTCTGAATTGCACAACTAACGTCTTCGGAGTCAATACTTACTGACTCCATGGTTTCGATGGATTCGCATTCATGCTCGACAGTACGCATCCAGTCACCCTCTGTGTGCTCGACAGGCATCGACCAGATACTGCGCCAGAAGTCAATCATGACACTTGCATCCAGTCGCTGACCGTCGTTCTCACGTTAGTTAGTCTCTTCCCAGTTTCGGTACACCTTCCTTTGGTCACTTTGGAAAAGGCGATTTTGTAAATATCTGTCCACACGTTCTCTGTAGCGTCGGATACGGTTTGCCCACGCATAGACCTTCTGCTTCAGAAAGTCAATGCGTTCTGTGTATTATTATTATTTCTGTTTATTATTATTATTATTACTAGCTGTCCGTCAGCGGCTTCGCCCGCCGCGTAGACTGCCTTTCCCGTCAAAATATAGCCTATGTCACTCCCTGATAATGTAGCTTTATATTGGTGAAAGAATTTTTATAATCGGTCCAGTAGTTTCGGAGCCTATTCAATACAAACGAACAAATCTTTTCTCTTTTTAATATCAGTATCACATCTAAAGCCTTACCTATTCTCAAATCCCTACTCAAAGCTTATTTCCTCACACTGCATGTCTCTAGTGCGTGGATAAACCAACCCTGAATAAATATTTTTACCGTTTATTATAATTTTGTGTATGTTTAAAGATATTTACTACGTTAAAAATGAATTATTTGTAATTGCATTCATGAATGCATGAAATAATTTTATGTATGTATATAATATAACGCCTCCGTAGCCAGTGGTTTCATAGCTCGGCCCGAAACCCGGAGGCCCTGGGTTTATTTCTCAGGTCGGGCAAAGTGTGTTATCGGGTTTGTAATCAATACGGGGAAGCACTGGCGGCGGGGCGTTGCGAAACTTTTAGGGACCCCGCCTCGCCGCTGAAGTGTTGAGGTCGGTAGAAGTCCGACATAACCTCGTCGCTCCCCTGGCGAGGTATACCTGAGGATTTCCCCACGATAATAAATAAGGTGGTCTAAACAATGGGCTAGCATCTTAAGTGTGTCAGCTTTCGAAATCAGTATATTTTGATTTAATTTAGTTTGCGTTTTTAAATCCTGTCTCAAAGTTCTAAAACGATGATAAATTTATACTCACAGCACAAAATAAATTTAAGTTAAATTTAAAAACCCTTTTGTTTCCAACAGTATTTGCTCAAGAGTCTTGTCCAAAAAACGATGGTCTTAAAACGGGGGCAATGCGACCGGGTGCATTTAGGAATAAAAAAAATTTCAATGTGGATGCTTTCCGGCCGGGGCAAACCGGACTGGGACCATAACGGCCGGACCCAATAATAATAACAATAATAATTTCTTTATTTGTTTTAAAAGTGTTTTGTCTACTAACTGCGGTGGTTAGCTAGTTCTTTTGTCAATATCCTTCGTAAGCCTATAATACCCCGAGCCCCCAGGCGCCCAGTTTCCAGGCAGTTGCTTGTTGTTTGCTGTTGCATTTTGATAGCTTGTCAGGTAATTACAATGCAGTATATAACGTCAAAAAGCAATGATCCATGTCAAATTGCAACTTTCTGCGATAGAGGTGAGTGAAAAGCCTACCGGTTGTAGGCAAAATATTCGATCGTCATTCCTTTCCAATCCGTCTTTGTTGATACCTACACCCATTATTATTGTTAAATAAATCATTTATACTGCGGATATTATTTTCTTCGGTATGTTTATTAAAGGTGTTAGCTAAGGCCAGCTTAGAACACATTATTCAATTTATGTCGCCGGCCGATGGTTGAATCAGCCATTTTGTCGAATGGTTAGTTAATTAAAATGACCTGCCCCCGAATCATTAATAGCAATAATAAAACCATTATTCAGTCGTAAAAGTCTGTCCAATTCCTTTTTTTTCAAACCGATGGTCACTACATAGTTTTTTTAATATGTATTAAGGTGCAGTTAAGTGGCTGACAATAGTCTATTCTAAGTCAAAGTCATAATTAGACGGAAAAACCTGACTGCTGCTTATGTCACTTTGTAAAATAATGTTGCCATGTTCAATGTAATAGTGATGCGTTCCAGTTTCGTTAATTCACAGAAAGGAACGATGAATGATGCGACTTGAAAAAAAAGGAAACTACTTCTAGTTTATTATAATTTATTAAAAAAATTACGATATCTACTGTGATATGTGATTGTCTACTCATAAACAACGTGTCCCAGAATTCAACGATAAGCAGGTACCAAATGGTGGTCCTGCTTATGACTACTCGAGAAAAAAAAGAAAAAAATATATAGCTGATTTTTTTTTTGTATTATAAATAAAAATTGTTAAATTTTTAAAATTGACACCCCTTAAGATGTTTATAACTACCACGGCCACAATTTTTCAAATATTTTCAATATTTTTCTTGTATCGCCAACCTAAATAGTACTGCTTTTCACCACAATTCTTAAAAATCCCAGAATGCATTTAGTTTTTACACAAAAATCAAGCAAAGTTATTTTTTTCCCTAAAATTTTAAAAGATTTTTACCTACAGTTCACTTTCACTGATCGTGGTGTAAAAAAAAGTATGAACACTACTATTGTACGGCAGCACAAAGAAGAACACTGCGTAGAGTATGCTGTGGACGAGATGGCAGCGGAGCATAGTGTTATAGTTTACGTCTGCCCCCATACCACTGCGAGCTTAATCCTATTAAGCTGGTTTGCGCGCAGGCTAAAGGATATGTTTCAAGAAATAATAAAACGTTCAAAACTACAGAAGTGAAAAATCTCCTTAAAGAAGGGCTGAAAAATATAGCACCTGAATGGAGGAGCTCCGTGGCTCATATAATAAAAGGAGAAGATAAAATGTTAACGGTCGTATGCATAAACATTTTGCGCCTTCTCGATCGACAGTGTTTCCGAAAGATTTAAAATTAATGTCACCGAATGACAGCGAAAGTGATGATTTTTTTTATGTCTGATGGATGATGAATAAAAGCAATTGCACTAAACGTAAATATAGTAAATACTATATAAATAAATATACTAGGATTCGAACCCAGCACCTGATATCAACAGCCGGACTGTACTTGTGTTTGTGATAATATGCTCATCTGACTAATCAAAAATTTATGATTGGTCACAATTTTAACGATAAATACGTCTTAAATAATAAAGTGACCAGCGATTCAGACGGTGACGCGTAATTACAATGATATTAATAATATATTTAAAGAACCTTCCTGGCTATTGACTAATTGGCTGATTTTCTCATCTGGCTACAACATAAAAGTTCACTTAAAATAACATACCATTAATGTTCTAAAAACAAGTCCAACTGTGTTAACATCATCTAAGGCAAATAATGTATTGACGTATGTGCTAATGTTTGAGTTTCCTGATACCATTGTTAGATATATCGAAATAACTTTGCGCCAATTGTGTCGTCGCGAAATGAAAGATCATAATTATTACGAAATTGCCCGCTCAGTTTAAGGAATGAATGAAGTTTCAAGATTGTAATAAGGCCCCATTATATGGATAACTGTGATCACATACTCAAATGTTGTGTATTTCAGAGAAATGTTCTAAAACGACGACTCTATTTATTCTAAATCATGATGAATGAAACAATTTATATCATGATGAAAGAAACAATGACAAATCGGCATTACTTAAATATATAAAGGAGAATGAACAAAAGTGATCCAAATATCCACCTCTAACGAGACCTATATAGACTCATAGTTCAATAAAAAGTAGGTAACTTTCGGTATGGGACAAAAAAATATATGCTGTTAGTAAAAAGTTATTTTTGTATGAAAAATATTATTAAACCTAGACAACTTTATTGTTGATGTACATTAATAATGTTCATTTTTAACTATATCAGTTTCATGTTACACGGTTAGACATAAATATAGTGTATTTTATATTGAGGGACTAAACGAAGCCATAATATACCAGAGCTCGGGAGTCAATGAAACCGAGGGTATATTCAGTTGGCGTTTAGTCTCGAGGTGCAAACTGTACTTTTCACTTTGAGTGTGAGAAAAATAGTCAATTTAGTACAAATACATTGAAAACCGAACAAATTTACACTTGACAAAAGTTTTGAAATTTTCGTGGTCAGTTCTTCTGAACTGACCACGCCACCTTCTTTGCGGACAAACCATGGAACTAAAACTCTCAACATTTTCGCAATGAAGACGGACTCCACACTCCACAGATAATAGTATATTTTTACTGGCTGTTTGAGTTTGCCTATGTCACATGAAGGAAATTAAAAAACTAATTACTTTTTACTCCGCTTCGTAGCATATCATATTGGCGTACTTTTACAGCATGAGAAACTATTTTGAAGTGTTCTTGTGTTTTCTTCCTTCCGAGCTTTTGATCTGTTTTTCTTTCAGCGAGAATCTAACACTGCACACCAAGCGGCATGACATTACATGCGTAGATTAGTTCAAAATGTGCGATGGATAGAATGATATCAACAATATTTTTCGAATAAAAAGGTAAAAAAAACATGACTTTTCATTCAGTCATAACTTTACTGACAGTATATTTTCGGTTTGCGGTCTGGTTATAATGACTCAATATTTAGTAAACTAATATATTACCTAGGTCTCGTTAGTGGTGGACATTGGACCAAACTCCATACAATTTTGGTCATTCTCCTTTAATTATGACAAAAGAGTAAACGAATCATCAAGCGATTCTGTTCAGCATATCAAAAGTTAAGATGAAAACAAATTCATTGTCTCTATCCCTAGCAAAAAAGCAATCAAATTTGCGCATTTAAAATTAGTTTTTCGTTGTGTAATTTTAATTTGAATTTCAAAGTGGTGTCTTATTTGAAATGTAAATTGAAACGTATTTTTAGTTTGTCAATGGCCTTCACGCCATTTTCTTGAAACAATACATCTTATCGCCCACCTTCGTGAATTCGAATTTCTTCAATTGTCACCGTACGCGTACGCAGCTTATGTGAAAAATAAATAAACACATATCTGGGACAATTTTACACCAAGATCATCTGACCCCAAACTAAGCAAAGCTTGTACCAGTGTCAGAGACTGATAAACATACTTAAATATTTCTAAATACATACTTATAATGTTCGCCACATCAATGTTTGTCATGGGTGGGCATCGAACCCACGACCTCCGGTGCTAAAGGCAGAGGATCGCTGCACCAACAGGCCAGTCAAAGAAAAGGACAATGACATTCCACAACTGAATAATTATCACACACGTCACAGTGACATCTTGTCATCTGTCTTTTTCTCACATGTATGACTGAAAGAAGTAGGAAGAAATTGTAACTGAAGAAAATCTAACATTTTAAACTTTCTTGTTGCATTTTAACTGATTCTAATAAAACGGGTTTTTGCAACGAAACAAAATTACGGTAAATCGTCCGCTCGTGACCACGGTGACGTGCAATTGTCGCCGAAACGTCGAGAAAAATAGGTAAAACAATTTACCGTAATTTTGTTTTGGTTGAAAAACCCAGTTTTTATTAAAGAAAATGTGTCTTGGCGTTATGCATATTTATGCTGGTCTTTTGACTGAACGCAGAGTCCTAGTGATTAAAATGTCATTTATACTATAATATTATGAGGAGTAAAAAGAGAGCGTCGTGGCCTAGTGGTTCAGCACCCGGACTCAGATCGTGGATCGTGTGGCCCCGAGTTCAAATCTGGCCAGAACCAAAATCTTTGTGTTCATTGTTAAATAACCGACTAACTCTCCGGTGACGGAAAACATCGATAACAAACCAAATCAACCCGGATAACGGCGGAAGGCTCACCACCTACCACGTTGCGTTCTAATGCCATTGGTAAAAAGTGGGCTTCTGAATGTTCCGTTCCTCATGACGGCACAGTCACTTGCCTCTGACTACCCCGCTTGGGATAAATTCGTGATGGTATGTGTGTAGTCAGGATTTGTTGGTTTTTTTGTTTGTATTTTAGTTTGCTCTGAAACTACTGGACCGATTTTAAAATTTCTTTAACCAATATGGAGCTACATTATTGGGGAGTGACATGAGATCTTACTAAGATTATATATGTGAAAGTTTGTGAGGATGTTTGTTACTCTTTCACGCAAAAACTACTGAACGGATTTGAATGAAACTTAACAGTAATACAGCTTATACATCAGAATAACACATGGGCTACAATTTATATAGATTTTATGTAATTTGGTCATAATATGCAACGGAACTAGTATATGGGAATTAAAAAGGTCGGGAATGACCCCTCGCTATGCGCTATTTTGATTTGATCCTTACTTCCAGGGACATCCTGTATATATTTCTTTATTATCCTATATTTTGACGGGAAAGACAGTCTACGCAGACGAAAGTTGGGAATAAACTAAATCTTATAATATGCGCCAGACAACACACCTCTTGTAATGGTCTCGAAGTAGGGATTAATATCCCTGTGTTACGAGGTACCACACAAGGAAATAAGCCAGGGGCGTCTCCCAGCACACTCAGACCCGAATCAATTCAGAAAAGATCGTTTCCTGAATTGACCCGACCGAGAATCGAACCCGGGACACTAAGGGAATCGAGGCGAGAAACCGTGCTACAGTGCACTACGCCAATGGCGTCGTCAATTTTCTCTTTAGTGGTTTTAACAATGTATCATTTTCCTCCAACCAGCTGTCTGTCAATGGCCTAGATAGCTTAGTTAGAAGAGCAGCCACCCGCATGGTCGTCGCTAACGGGTTCGAATCCCGCTTGAGCCCTAGGATCACGTAGAATTTTTCTAGTATCTGTCTTTGTGTATATCTTATCTTATTTTATTCTTTCCCAGGGAGGTGAGGAAGAAATGAGCAGGCTGAGTATCCACGGCACGGAGGTATCAGTACTGATACAACCGGCGCCTCTAGTCAAGAAATTGCGCTCCGCTATTAAGGCAAATAAGACCCTACTGTCTATAAGATAAGGTTTCAAACGCAAACTGTATGGGAAGATGTGAAAGACTTAACATTGGGTAGTTGACACTTGTTTTGATTGATCTGATGATTCATAGTACCAATATGGAATACAAATTCGAACTTGGTCCTAAAGGACCGAGAGCAGGACTCTAACCCGCGCCTTCCGCAATCCAGGTGGCTGCTCCTCCAACTGAGCTATCACAAGTGTGGGGTCATGCATGTACAAGAAAGGAGGGTTGTAGATTCACCGAATTTTCAGCTCTTTGAGACGATGACAGACAGGGATCTGAGTCCCTCTTTGAAGCCGAAACTTACAAATATCTTGGTATGTCAGAGTCATTGGGTGATTCAGTAGGAGATGTCAAGCAATCGCTGAAGGAGCGCTTCTTTAGTCGCTTTAAAAAGGTACTTAAGAGTTCTTTGTCAGGTGGCAATAAGGTGCGCCTTCAACGGTTGGGTGATGCCTTTATTGATATACTCCTTTGGTATACTAAGATGGACTCAAACCGAGCTGGACGCCCTGGATGTAAAGGTCCGAAAATTGCTAACAACATTTCGCATGTTACACCCACGCTCGTCTGTCATGAGACTGTACATCCCGCGGAAGGTGGGGGGTCGTGGCTTTTTAAATGCCAAGAACCTTCATAACCGCGAGGTGTGCAGTATTAGGAGGTTTTTCCTCAGCAACGAGTGTGGGGTACACCGCGAAAAAGGGCCAAATTTTTTTGTAAATACGATTTTAATTGGCTTTTTTCGCTGTAACAACACTCAAACACTTGTCTGTGAGCAGCGATTTACCACATTACCTCGGTAAGACAAAGAAATAGGGAAAGTTTTGCGATTTTTCGCCCTGATGACGTCTGAGGGTGGAAAACTGGGTGTCTACGGCTAGGTCTCGTCGGCGCGCACAAGATTGCCGAAAAAAACGACACGGTGTTCGCTAGAAAAATTGAGTGAAAAAGCTGATAAACTGTAATTTTATGCAGTTATTTACAAAATAACTAGATAAATCTCAGTATGCACGTGCGAAGTAGCTGAAAGTTAGTATCAAGACTTAATTGTGTGAAATACTCACTGCAAAAATAGAAAGACTTGTGGAGGTAAAGGCTAGTCTTCGTCATTTTCTTCTTCTAAACGAATTCATGAAATCCATATTTTTCCATGTTTATTCGCACAAGAAAACGTACTACATTCATTATGCTCTTGCAAAAGATATAACATCGATCGCAGAATCCTTACACGAAAAGAGGCTTCATGCCAATGTCTGTCACTTAGAACCTGACAAAATGTGTCCAAATTACGTAGTTTTTTTTTATATTGCTCGTCAAGATGACCTCACTCCACCTGCTGGAAAGCGGTCGTGAGGTCCAGATATGAGGTTGACAAGCCCAGTCATTCTAACGAATCACAGGGCTGGCCATCCTCACCTAGGCCTGCAGGAATGCCTTTTCACGCAACTTTCCCAGAACTGGCAGCCGGAGCTTGAAAGTGGGCGAAACTCACACGATTCGAAGACAAAATACGAGTAGAAAAAACTTAACGAACCCAAATAAAAGTTTTTCAAGAATTCAATCATTCTGTCTGCAATGTGCTATTTAAATTGACTGCACAAAACAGATAAACAAGTTTTTTAGTATAAATAGCAATGGCAGTTCATGGTCTACTACCCAAATATGATGGCGACACGATTGGCGTAGTGCGCTGTAGCACGGTTTCTCGCCTCGATTTCCCTAGTGTCCCGGGTTCGATTCCCGGTCGGGTCAATTCAGGAAAGAATCTTTTCTGAATCGACTCTGGTCTGGGTGTGCTAGGAGACGCCCCTGGCTTATTTCCTTGTGTGGTACCTCGTAACACAGGGATATTAATCCCTATTTCGAGACCAACAAGAGGTGTGTTGTCTAGCGCAAAAAAAAATACATTTATTTATTTTTTTACAATTTCAGACACGGCACAATGACAGGAAAAAGCATAAAATGAGTGGTAGCTTTTTAAACGAAACATTTTGATTATGTTCGCCCACATAAATAAAAAACAGCTTTAATAGGTAAATTATTAAAAAAAAAAAACTTGGTACCTCTCAAAATGGTGTCTATACACAAAGAATTGTAATATTAAATATTTGTAATTATGCATATGTTAAACGAAATCTATGCAAATACTGAATTATCATGAAGCTAGACTTCGCTCGCTCTAGCGAGAGCCGTCAAAAGTATAAAAAAAGATTATCTTTACCGTAAAGGGTATTTGATACAATTTACACGATGATCGCTCATTAAAAAAAAATCTTGTAATAATTTACAACTGCATAAGTTTAAGATTTTTAGATAAATTTTACACATTTTTGTCTAACAATTAAGAAATAAAAATAAAATTTGGACCGATATTAGAATGGTGTAATTAGGAGACATTAAAAAAACCCTTTTGAAAATTATTTACAAAGATGTTCAATTAAGTAAAATAAATAAGACTTAATAATAAACCTATTAATAGATTTTCTACCACATTTATAACATTAAAATGACACAGAGAGATTGGAAAATCAGTTATTTTCTAAAATGTCCATAAATTAACAGATTAAAAGAGTACTTTTGATAGTTCTAACTAAACTAACATAAATGCGTTAAGATAATGCCGTCCATAATGACAAAATTAAAACTCAATATTCAATAATTAAATGAGTTGATGTCCATTTCATTGATGAAAGTATAATCTTTAAAGCTTGTCTTACAGTCTCTCTGTAACATTTAGTTTCAGGTTAGTGTAATCTTATGTTGATGTTTTTTAAACATAAAACGCCTTGCTGTTATGTATGAAAATGACGTAATTGCGATCACATTTTCAATTTAATAAAATTAAAATGGTCCCATCAAGTGAACCTACAAAACAAACAGGTGACGGAGATAATTTTTTTCCAATTTTTATAATTAAGTATATTTGAAGGGGACCAATGTTTTTTACGATAAATAAATGTTAAAGATTTTCCGTTACATAATATCTAGAAACTATGAATGTATCTAAAGTTAGTGACAAAAACAAATTGTGTTACATGATGAATCTATCTAAAAATACCTTATTTCAAAACTTGATCGTCGCAGTCATATTTTAAAAACAGCTTAACTAAGACTTTAACTGCGCAGCTACAAATGCAATATATTCCGCATAATAAATAATTCCAAGTGCATCTATTATTATTGAATGTTTACTTTTATAACTCAGAGCAATGTGGATTGTGATAATAATTAATAATAATAGTTATTATTAATAGAATATATTGCGTCAGTCATATTTAAGGCGCGGTTACTTTTTTCCGTGCTATTTTTAAGATTGAATTTTTCGTTTGTTGTATCTAAATTTATTTAAATGAAACTTGTACTCAAAATAATGAACATCTATCGTCATGATTTGCAGTGACAAGACGTCTATTACTTAACATGGGCCTCCCCTGTGTTACCAAGGCCTCTCCTGCGTGACAGGTCTTTTGAGTTTTTTATTTGAAGATAAAGTTTCAATAAACCTGTAATATCAAATGGATCTCTTTTTGAATCTGATAGTATATCATATTTATTGGCAAAATTATAATTTACTCTTTAATTGTAAGTAGAAGTACATAATGTGATGTTAATCGTCAACTATACATACCGAAAAAGCACATATCTAAAACTTGTGATGTCTATGTAAGTTTTGAATAAATGCTGAAAACTACGTTTTCGTTTTTTTTTATTTATTTTCGCCAAAACACCTCCTTTCCTAGTGTCCAAACTGCACTTGGCACCAATAAAATTGGGCTGGCCCTTTCTTAGCTATGCATAAGCAAAATAAACGATCCTTAATTGGGCAATACACATTCTTAGACACAGTCTAGGTAAGCCAGATATGGCCAGTGGCTTTCCACAAATGATGTGCAGGTATGCTGCGAGAATTAGCAAGCTAAGCTATGAAACTTAGACCGGTTCTACCGACGCTATGCTACGTAACGAAGTGAGAGATGTGCTACGAAGATTCGTCGCTGCAAGGATGATGCGCAGCTCGAGTTATGCGATGTATCGTCAGTAGGAAAGGCACGCATGGCACGCATCCAGAACACGCATCCATTCATATTTAAGACACACATTCTAGGCTTTAATTGTATAAACTTTGTATATGTTTTTGCTTTATATCCGGTAGTTTAGATGTACTTTTAGGTCCATATTTTAAGGAAATGTTAGAACGTAAGCATATTTTTTCCAAATAATCATTGTACTTTACTAACTCTTGTAAAACCGAACCAAGTTTAAAAGAGTAAGTACTGAGTTTCTCGCCGGGTCTTCTCAGTATAAGATCAGCTTCCGATGCGGTGGTAGAGTCACATTATGTTTGTATTCAGTGTATTTATGTATTCATATTATTATAGTATTTAAGTCTATTACTAAGTAGGTATATTTTTTTTTCTTGTAATGACGATTTGAAAGTACTTGTTACAGGTCTATTTAAATAAAGATATTTTTTGTTTGTTTTTGTTCGTTTGTTTGACAACTTAATATGTAGAACCCGTTTCCAAACAGTGCTATGCTATGTGGACCAATATAATTATGATTGGTGGATATCATCATCTCTGGTGGAAGAGCACCCTTATGTTTGTATTCTTGAATGTATAACACCACCCAGCTAACCAAACTATTAACGCAGAATAAAAGAAAAACAGAAGACGCACTTTCGACACAATTTCAATACAATATTATTTATTTATTTAATTTTATTTAATATCAACCTCCGGTGCACGCCAATACGGTCCAAAACAAGTCTGCACCTGTACTCGTACCTAAATCTTTAAACGGCCGGGATAATCGAAAGTAAATCTTATATCTAAGGCGCTACGAGCGCTCGCCGCTCGCTTTCACGAAATCCTGCTTAGCGACCGTGACGTAACCCGGCTGCGTGTCGCTCATAGGGTTGTGCATGTATACAAATACGCTTTTTCGTGGTTTGTTTGTTAATCACTACATATTATAAAACAAAGTCGCTCTCAGTCTGTCTGTCCCTATGTAACTATGCTTAGATCTTCAAAACTACGCAACTAATTTTGATGCGGGTTTTTTAAAAATAAATAGAATGATTCAAGAGGAAGGTTTATATGTAGGGGGGCGCCCCCCCGGGCGAATAGTGGGTTATTCAAGCATATACAAAAGAGAAAATATTATTATTAAACAACAAATTATAACTCAATATCATGGTGTATCGCAATATTATAATCTACAAAACTTTGGCACTAATGAAGATCCCCTTATCGTCATAAACTTTTCTTTTAAAACTATAAAAACAAAAGAACAAACAAATCAATTAATAAAATTATGAAATGTCTGCTTTTTAATAATGAATAATTAGAAAAATTTAGTCATCAACGCACATTGCACATAAATGAGTAGCTGCGTCATCTTCTCATGCACAAGAGAAGTGTGCCCAATCAGAACCCATATGCATACCCCACTATGCCCCTTTTGATGTACCCAGTATGCCCCATTCGTAATTTCAAAACAAAACTCCAACTCACGCCATTTTACCCTTTTCACAAACAAGCTTGAATTTTAAATTATGAAATCTGGAAGGGGCACTGCTACAAAACGAAATATTAACCATCACAATAATAATTAGGTTTAAGAAACAATCGCCGTTTCATTTCACGTGTTTTTTTTAAATGAAAACACTGCTTTGACTTTTGTTTTTAGAGCATAAACGGCTGTCAAAATGTGGATTACCCGTGAAGGACACGTGCCGACTGACGACCAATCAAAACGAGCCATTTAAAATTTTGTACGGCGTTTCATTCTAGCTGCATGAGGGATTCCCCGCCATGCCCCGCTACCCCACTATGTCCCCCCCCCCCCCCCCCCCCCATATAACATACATAATATGAAAGTAGAGAAACACACACGTTTATAAGAGCTTACATTGCAAACTCTAGCTGAACTCCTTTACTCTACTCCTTATTGTACACCTTAAAAAGGTCTACAAAAAAGTCCTCGATGGTATATATCTATCTATTACTGATAACCCGCAATAACTATTTTTTATGCTTCACTTTTTACGAAAAATATGTCTTATTTACGAAGCAATTTTAAGCAATACAGCATTAATACTAATCAAATGAAGTACCTTAAATACATTAAGCATTCAATATTATAAATCATTAAGACCCTTTGTAGCATGTAATTTAAATGAATATTTTCGAAGATATTACAGTTTTGAACTTGCGAAAATAAATTGCCGCGTCGGTCGCGTCCTGCGTACCTACTGCGTGCGTGACACTCGACTAAACTGTCCACACGGGTGGACCGAGCGTGTAGGTGATTATGTAAACCGAATTACGTTGTGACAAAGGCCTGTTATCAAGACCATCTCCATAGAGGCCTGCGCAGACGAGGGTTTATCCGCGGCGTACTTTTTTGTCCGTCGAAATGGATCCACTACAAACTGTATCGAGCAACGCACACGGCCGACTGAAATTCCGCCGAATAATCGCGGACGCCCACGGAGCGTAGCGTAGCGGATTAAAGTACGCGGGTGTCTGCGAAAAAAATTGAACGAACGAACTATGAGCAGTCGACGAAACGGCGGGTTTTAGTCCGCGTTAAAAATCGATTCGAAATAAGGGATGGATCCAGTATTCTCTTTTAAAACTTCCTCTCTTTTTCTTAAACTGCATGTATCTACCTAAATTAGAAATTACAGTACAACGTAGGTAATCTAATTTATTTATTACAACAATTACAATAATTAAAGATTACAATCTATTCTTGAAGACACAGTCATGCAAATCTCTCACAGAACATCAAACACACTGACAATATATCTTTCCATTCATCATCAAACAAATCACATTCAGGATTCTTATCCAGCAGGGAGTTCAAAGAACTGAGGACCCAGGGTATAGAATATTTAGGTAAATACTCTCGGACAACAAGCGATCGTACACCGTGTGCTTTGAGTCCGCGGTAAATCCGCGGCTTTTATGCGCGGAGCGTACTTTTTTCTTCGCCGCGGACAAAAGTCCGTTGTCACCGCAGGCCTTCTAAGTATGAGAAACGGGATAACTGTTTGTTCTCAAATTTTCCCCATTTTTTTTTCTAAGCGTGACGTGAGTACCTACCTACTCTAAATTTAATCTGTGGAGTAGTGAAATATTATGTACTTCAATGGTAATTTTAAACTTTACTCGGAAACATGGAAGGCTTTTTCTTCAAGTTGATGCACAGGTGTTTTACAGATTACGCAGCAAAAAAAGAAAAACCATTAATTTCAGCCACGTAACAATGGCCAAGCGATCTGAAACTACTGATTAAGTATCTACCACTTAGTCATAACGTACTCCAGCTGAACATACTAAGTGGAATTTTGACTTCGCTTTGTCTCCAGTTTTGAGGGCGTTTTTGACTCCCGATTTTGATAAATAAATAAATTGTGCCAGATATCACACCACTTGAAGAGCTTGATGAGTGACTCTTCAGAAGGTCTTATTTCTTATTTTGAAAAAATAGTTTTTTAGAATGAGAAATATTTTTTATATAGTGTCCGTCAAGATGACCTCACTCTACCTGATGGAAAGCAGTTGTGAGGTCCAAATATGAGAATGACAAGCACAATAATTCAAAGCAATTACTGAGCTGGCCTTACTTATCTTGAAGGCCTGCCCTGGCACCGGTTAGTGCAGTGCTGATCCCGGAACGCGACCTGACCGAGATAGGTCAGAGTCACTTAACGGGTTTTACGCAACTGCATGGTGGTAACATCAACCGGCCGACATAATATGTCTCCCACCTGAGGAGCAGATAGTCTGCTACAGAGCTAGCTTAGTCGCCTCTTATGACACCCACAGGAAGGAGATGGGGCGGCGGAGAGTATTATTCTAAAGTGACGCTACCAGCACGGCACAAACTCATTTGGTTCTAATGCCATATTCTTAATATTTTTTAATTATAGTTTGGTCCGAAACGGCTTTCTTCCTCTAGAACATCGACCAGAAAAAGAGCCTGCTGCGTCAAAACCACATTGTTCTCGTCCATTGCATCCATTTTCCAATTTAATCAAAACTTTAAATTCTCTAGGTAGGTTTGTTTCTTCTACAATATTTACGGAATAGAAGAGCTAATACACACATCGAAAGTGTTCAACGGGAAAAAGAAAAAAGAAGAAAAAGGGATCAACATATATTTTTGCAATAACTTTTCTCCTGATTGATATTAATTAAAATTTTCTTTAAGGATTCATCAAATAAAGTGTTTTCGTTTGTCTACAGTAACGATAAACCAAGTCACCTTTGCATTAATAAAGAAATTTGCCATTTTCCTAACATTAAATTTCGAAAAAAAGACTGAAATAACAGTTTTCTTTAAAATTTTATTGGGTAACTTAAACAATTAATAATCCGTGTTTCTACCGCGAACACTAACAACACAAGAACATCGGTTTGGCATACTCAAAATGAGTTCATCCAAATCACGCTGTGGAATGGCCGCCCATGTTCGTTGCAACAACAAAAAAAGGTCTTCTTGCGACTAGATACCCTCCATATTCGGCAGAGCTCTTCTCTGTAGCATATCCCATGCATGCTCAATCGGGTTCAAGTCTGGCGACTGAGCAGGCCAGGGCAGGACATTAATGTTAGCTGCGGCGAGAGTCTGTCTTACAACTCTTGCGGTGTGCGGTCGTGCATTATCATGCATTAACTGAAATAAGGGACCGATTTGCACTTGTAGAGGAACGATGACGTCTGATACAATCGTCTCAGCATAAATTTAAGCGTTGAGGTTGCCTCTGATCCAAATCAACTCAGTTCTTCCGCCGATCCAAATAGCCGCCCATACCATGATGGTTCCACCACTATAAGGATGCACTTCCTGGCAGGATTTTAATCGCTGTTGGCGTCCAGGGATTCTCCAGTGTCGTATACGTCTTGTATCCGGTCTCATACCAAAACGAGACTCATCAAAAAAGCACACGAAACGCCATTGTTCTTCTGCCCAATTTCTGTGTTCAAGAGCCCATTGATATCGAATCCTACGATTGTGCATTGCTATAGGTGGTACCCTTAGCGGTCTTCGGGAATGAAGGTTCACTTTATGCAAGCGGTTTCTGACTGTTTGGTCGCTAATTAAGTTCCCTGAAGAGTGATGAAGCCTCACGGCTAACATCATGGCGGTTATTGTTGGAGCTCTTCGAGTTGTGATTTGAATGTATCGGTCTTGTCTCCGTGTGGTACAGCGATACCGTCCTCCATGGCGCTCAGCCACGGTACCAGTGCTTCGTTAACGTGTCCAAAGTCGACTGATAACACTCTGACTTGTATTCAGAGCTAAAGCCACAGTACGTTGCCGGGAACCAGCTTCTATCATTCCCACGGCTCTGAGCATTTCTTCCCTGCTTGAATGACGTCGCCACTCCATAATAACGTTGGTTTTAATCAGTAGTAGGGAAACAGTAGCACTAATAATGTCTTCAATGCGTTGTATGTTTTTATAGGGAAAATATTGACAGCTGATTTTCATCTTTTACTCGAATTTGATTGACAGTTCCTGTTTCAAATTATGAAATGCACCAAAAAGGATCCATATAAATTTATAAAATCATAAATTTATTACAAAGCCACATCTCAATCTCAAGAAATCCGCATAAAAATGCTTGATCCCTAGACACTTTTGATGTGTGTATTTTATTAGTCTCACCGCAGTTATTTATGATGGTTTTTTATCCTCGTAAGTTTTGAATGTTCTTGTACTTGTTGGCTGTGGCATAACACACCCTTGCTTACAAATCTATTAAGTTAAATAAAAAAAAGCGATTGTCAGGTTTTGGCGGGAGGTTTCATCATTGTCTATTAAATTTTCTGTACCTATTCACGTGTTCGTTATGGTTACTGGTTTATTTTATCGACGTTTATTATTGTTTCAAAATGAAGTAAAAAGGTTTTAAGTTAAATTAAGGCAGCAAAACAGTCAGGGAATTAAATAGAAGTGTATTTACAATATATTAAACTGTTCCTAATCAAAATGACTTATTTCTTATGGAACCTTATTTATTACGGAACAAAACAGCTTAGTTCTGAAAGTCCCTGCCGAAAGTGCTTATTTCTAAAATATGAAGTTAAATATATACTTTCGTGAGTGGGGAAGAAAAAATATAAAAATCCTATAAATCATGTCAACATAATGTAAAATATGGCAATAAAATTCTAAATGTATTTAATAATTAAACCATTGTTCAAAGATTTTTTCATTTTCTGAAAATTTGGTTAGTTATGAAACGAATCCTTTTGAAAAGTCACTCCTCACTAGTCATGGTCTCGAAGCAAGGATAAATATCCTTGTGTTACGAGGTACCAGACAAGGATTTAATTTAGCATACCCAGACCCGAGCCAATTTAGAAAAGATCGTTTCCTGAATTTGACCTCACCGGAAATCGAACCCGGGACACTATGAAGTCAAGGCAAGAAACCGTATTACAGCGCATTACGCCAATCGTCTAGTCTAATTTATTGATTGATGGGTACAATTGATGGTTGGCCTCATTACAAAAAGTGGGTAGGTGATGTGATCACAAACTTATGCTTTTTGTGGTGTCCTCTGTGTACTTTGGAGAGAAGGAATCACAAGAAGTAAAATTACAGTTTCTAGTTCAGTGCTCGGAGCAAGCAACGTCCGCACCCTTCGGCTACATCACGAGTAATGCCTGACGTTCCCCACTCCAGCCAGTATAATTGTTAACTACAATATCACATCATTTTCCTTTTAACAATCAAAATAAAATAACAGAAAATATAAGCCTAATTAGTTAATCAATCATCTCCAATTTGCATTGTCATCAATTCACAATGTTCATCTTCATTATTTTCTCTTTTCAAATGTATGATATTTCGTCTGTATTCAATTCCAGTGGAATCGTTTCGGATATTAATTCATTGTCTTTAGTTCTGATTACTGTATAATCATAATCAGTAGCCAATTTATTATATCTTACAATTTTTTTTACGCATATATTATACTAATTCAATATCAGATTCTTTTGCTTTCCATTTTCTGTCTACGTTGAGTTCTCCTTGCTCTTTCTTTTCTTTGTCTGTGTCTCTTGTTTCTGAAATTTCTTCTGTGTCATCAATATGTATCAACGATGGCAATTTGTCTCTAAAACCTCTATTATAAAATAACTCTGAAGAAGTTTTTTCCTAGTAGTACTGTGCGGTGTACATCATTAAATATTGCAAAAGATCGTCTTTCCAGTCAGATTTTTTGGATTTGGCTAATTTTAAGTCTTTCAAGAATAGGTACTTCGGTTCTGTCTCTCTACTTCCCCATTTTGCTGGGGCCAGTAGGAGATTGTATGAAACAGTCTGATACCGTGTTCCTGACAGAATAATTCAAATCCCGCAGAAACTAATTGCCTGCACAAGTTTTACTCATCGGGATGCCTAATCGGGAAAATATTTCTTATAGAACAATAACAGTGTCTTTATTGATTTCTTTATTTTAATATCTTTGTTTCTACTAAAGTAATCGATTATAACCAATAAATAATGCCCATTTGGAAGAGGGCCTATGAAATCAATTGCTACGTCAAGCCACGCTCATGTAGGCAATTCCCACCGTTTCATGGTGACTGGTGGACTAGGACTTGGGGGCCTACTACGGTTCAAATTTACGAAGTTTCGTGAAACTTTGGCAGAGTAAAAATTACACAAAACGAACATGTATGTGAATAGGTTTCATATATGTTGTACAATAAAAATTATATTTATTAGAATACCAAGAAGTCTACATCAATTTCGAACGCTAAGTATGTTTTTTTTAACGATCGAAAACTCACGTTACTACTCGCTTTGACGAACGGGAGTAGCGGGCCTGATACTAATATGCACACCTTACAATTTTTTTACAGTAGATTCCGCATCGTTATCAATTCTTGGGCGCCAAACCTTCGTTCTTAATCTGAACTTCATGGCCACAATGCCAGGATGACCCTCATGAGCTGATTAAAGAATTCCGTAATTTTGTCGGTATTACTATTTTGTTTCCTTATACCAATATATCTTCATGCAGCCACAATCTTGTTCAAAATATCCTATATTTGTTGATAGAATCGTTCCATTTATTATTCAATAAACCCTCTTTAACTAAACGAATCTCTTCCTCTTATTCAGACACCTCTGCTAACTCTTTTAAAGATACCGCTGCAGGTCACGCATATTTGGCGATTTGGTTGACGTGGTACTCCTCATTAAAATACTTTTGTTTGTGCACAATCGAGAAAATGGGTCGGCAATGTTATTTTTTCCGGGTCGATTTAAAACACTGTAATCATAAGCTTGTAACCGTAGCACCTAACGTTCGATTCTTGCACAAGGCCTTGATTTTGGACCAAATATAACTTCGAGGGGCTTGTGATCAGTTACAAGCTCGAACTCTTTACCAAAAAGGTACATTTTAAATTGTTCGTCACCCAAACCAAAGCTAGAGCCATTTTTCAGTCTGATAGTACCTTTTCTCGACATCGGTTAAACTTTTATTGGCAAATGCTATTACTCGCAAGCCATGTGTGTCAAACTGAACTAGCACCGCGCTAAGTCCAACTAGACTTGCGTCTGCAAACAATTGGATCCTGTCATTGGTGTCATAAAATCTAATTAAACGAATATTAGACAAAGATTGTTTTAGATTTTGGAACGCTTGTTTTTTGTTCGGTTTTCCAATAGAGTGTGATATCACTAGATTTGTGCAATTTCATTCTCAATATTTCCCGAATAGGTTCGGTTAGAGTGGCAAGATTGGGTCTCCATTTATAGACATAATTTAGTACCCGAGAAAACTTTCGATTTCGTAAATGGTCTTTGGCTCCGGAAGTGAGTCGATCATTTGTAGTGTTGCCCAAAATCGGTCTTGGTCTTGTTCTTGCATTTTCGCAAGACCAAGACCGAGACTGACCGTGCAAGATTTGAGCAAGAACAAGACTAATCCTGCGAGACTCTTGCGTCTTGCAGTTAGGATTAAGTGTCGTTCCTGGGAGTATTGGAGTTCGGGTATACGCTTAGTGACTCCAAATAAAAAAAATATGGAAAATTGGACTGATTAGACTTTGAGAAACTGTATGCATATCCCTCAACGTCATTTGGATCTGGATCTTGTCTTCAAGGCTTAGATGTTGACGAGTTGGAGGAGTACCTAGGTAAACCCAGAGCAGCCAGCTGGGAAGACATTTTAGAGTAGTGTAGGACGCATGAGACAGAATATCCGACTTTATCGAAGATTGCCCGTGATTTTCATTCAATACCTGCACTTCAGTATCTGCTGAGAGATTATTTTCTAAAGCGTCATTAGTAATTAGAAAACATAGAAATAGGCTGAGTGATGGGTCAGCCAGATGGTTACTTTGTATTAATTCATGGTCAAAAGAATTAATATAAAGTACGAGGGGTGATCCAAAAGTAATGATAATCAATAATAAACACAATGAATATAATATAAATAATAAAAAAAAAATTATTTCTCAACATAGTCTCCTAGCAAGTCTACATTTAGTCCATCTCTTTTCGGAACCTAAAATTCACTTAGAAAAAAAATATTTATCTTGACTCTCAAAAAAGTCCTCAACCGCGGCCATCACGTCGCTATCATCGTCAAATTTCTTGCCTCGGAGGTGTTCCTTGAGTCGTGGAAAGAGATAGAAGTCACTGGGGGCTAGATCTGGTGAATAGGGGGGGTGGTCTACCAGCTCAAAGCCCGCTTCCGAATGGCAGCCATGGCAATTGCAGCTTTGTGAACCGGTGCGTTGTCTTGATGGAACAGCACTCCAGCCCGCAGTTTGCCTCGCCTTTTCTCCTTAATAGCCTCCCGCAATCTTCTTATTTGTTCTGCATAGTAGGAGCCTGTAATAGTGGCCCGCTTTTCCAAGTTCACCATGATTATTCCTTCAGCATCCCAAAAAACAGACGCCATAACCTTCCCTGCTGAGCTTGACACTTTGAATTTCTTCGGCGTCGGTTCATCGGATCGTTTCCATGTCATCGATTATTGTTTTCTTTCAGGATCAAAATGGTGGATCCAGGTCTCGTCCATGGTCACAAAACGTGACAAAAAATTATCCCTGTCTGCCTGGAACTTTTCGAGATTTGCTCTTGACATGTCGACTCGTTTCTTCTTATGCTCGTCGTTTAACATTTTCGGTACCCAACGCGCGGAGA
Source organism: Udea olivalis (assembly GCA_947369235.1). NCBI lineage: Eukaryota > Metazoa > Arthropoda > Insecta > Lepidoptera > Crambidae > Udea > Udea olivalis. Next base: position 8,394,401 of record OX376367.1, on the reverse strand, counting down.
CCTTTCTCATATGCAATTCGTTCGCAAGGATTCTTTGAATGCTGCCATATGAGATCCCTGTGACCTCAGCTACATCTTCCAATACAACTTCTTCAACTTTTTTCACATTTTCTTCAGTGAGGGACGTCGATGGGCGTCCTTCGCGGTGTTCGTCTTCCGTCGATGTTCTTCCCAGCTTAAACTCCTTAGCCCAGCGTGCAACTGTGGAATATGGAGGAGAAGAGTCCCCTAATGTTTCCACCAAGTCGCTGTGTATGTCTTTGGTAGAAATTTTTTTCAAGCAGAGGTATTTAATGACAGCTCTAATTTCGTGATTTTCCATTTTGATGTTCACTCCTTGACAGTTCGTATTCAAATAAATGTAGCTCCCGGGAATCGTTGCCTATTTATATGTTTTTTTTTTCCTGAACTAGTAGGTAACTGAGCAAGTGACTGATATTTTTTTTGTATTTTTGTGTGCAGTAGAAATAACTGATTATCGTTACTTTTGGATCACCCCTCGTAATAGTAATGTCAAAGCTATTGTGTACTGTTCTGTAATTTGATTTGTGTTGTATTTTTATTTAAATGAATGTTTAATATAAAAAAGTCAAGTAAATGTCATTAATTGGTTTTAGTATCTGTTTTAGCCATCTTTTAACACATGTAAGCTATTTAAATGTAAACGTTTATTATGGAACAGACTGACTCCCGTAGGTCCCGGTAGATAGCTCAGTTGGTTAGAGCATCGGCACGGATCGCTTAGGTCGTGGGTTCAAACCCCACCCGGTGGCAGATAATTTTTCGAATTTCTCATTAAATGTTTAGACATTTATTAATTTGGTTGGTCTTTACTATGGTTATGTTAATTCAAGCTCAAATGTACCTACTCTGTTACGTTGTTATAAGATTTAAATGAACGTTTAATAAATAGCAATAGGCATAAAGGTAATTGCGAGACTAGCGAGACTCTTGCTGCAAGACCAAGACCAAGACTGAGAGCGCAATACCAAGACCAGGTGTATTGGCGCAAGACCAAGACCAAGACTGGCTAAGTCTCGTCTTGTTCTTGCATTTGGGCAACACTAATCATTTGTATATATTTATCTAGTGGTCGTACCCCTACGTCGTTTTCCAGTAGCGAAACCATTGGCGAAACCCAAGGTAAAGGTTTAGTAACTGGTCGTTCCGTCGATTTTTACATTAACGTTTGTTTCGAGAGGAATATGAATTCTACGGCATCTATAGCTGACTCACCGGTTTGACAGAATTATCGATTGTTATCTCTAACTTCACACCTATAAATTTTGGAAAATCTTTTCCCTCAACTATATTGATCCCGAGGCCGATCCCTAAAACGTTGAGCGCGATTGCGGTGTCTTTTCCTAACAAGTTTCTCGAACCATGTTTTACTACATGAAATATCGCTGTCGGATTTTCCGTGCCAACAGTAATATTAGCATCAAACGCTCCCACTACCGTAAGAGGTTCGCACGAGCCATAGGCCACAAAACTTAGTTGGCAGCATTCGCTGTCAGAAAAATAAGGTTATTAAAGATGTTGATTGATACTGCTCGTTCTGTTTATTTCATCTATTACCACAGTGTAATGTCTTACTGCATTGTACTTTGGGGTAAGGCGGCGGATATACCAACCATCTTTATCCTGCAAAAGCGAGCGATCAGATCTATCTATAAGTTTTGTGCACGGGCCTCACTCCGAGAGCTTTTTAAGGAAATTGGGATTCTTACAGTGACTTCCTAATTTATTTACAACTGTATTGTCTTGGTGAAAAAGAATATCAGTCTTTTCACAAAACACTGCGATATACACGCCAAAAGTACGAGGAATAAAACTAGGATAAAATTGCGCTTCCATTGTTTAGATTAAGTACAAAAAGTTTCGGGATCCTTTGTGGGGCAAGGTGAACGTACACTACTACAACAAAGTTCCTCAGGCCATTTGCATGTTACTGCTCCACAGATTCAAAAACCACATAAAATCTGTTTTATTGAAAAGGGGGTATTATACTACGAATGATTACCTTTTAGATAAAAAAGCCTGAGCTTAAAGCTCTCTGCTCGGTGCGGGATCAGTTACCTTGAATACCATACTTAAGTGTATTAATGACTAACAATTTTCATTTTTGGAACTGTATGAATGACTTGGTTTAGCTTTCGTTTTATATTATGTACCTTTGCTGTACTTGTTAGGTTGTTATGTTTATTTTTTAATTTTAGAATTTAAGCAGCTTTTTTTCTCAACAAACAAATTGTACCCTACTAACTCGCATTGTAAAACCACAACAAGCACAGAGGCTTTCACATCCCCCTTTACATAGGGGCACCATAAGCTGTTGACATTAGACTGATTTTGCAATGGTTTTGTAAAGGTTGATGTGAACGCCTCTGTAGCTAAATATAGCCGTTATAGCGCCTCGAATTTGTCAGGGTTATCGGTAGTTTTGCGAGCATGAGGCACTTAAGTCAGCGCTTGAATATTTTGAATCTGTTACCAAATGGAAGCTTGAAAGAGTAACTACTGAGTCTCTCGCTGGGTCATCTCAGTAAGAATCTACTCCTCCGACGCGGTGGTAGAGTCGCATTATGTTTGTATACTGTTTATTTATATATTCATATTATTATAGTATTAAGTATATTTTTTGACTATTTAAAAGTACTGATTAAGTAAGTATATTTAAATAAAGATATTTGAGTTGAGTTTGAAAAGTTTTATCGGGAGATTTGACCTGATTTGAAACAGTGACCTTTTTTTTTTGCTTTAGATAGGACCATGTTTCATCGTTGGTGATGTTATGCTTACTCCCGGAGTCGATAAGCACTTCAACATTTACTCCATCATTTTTACAATCTACGACGGAATCTTCATCAACGTTGAAAATGTTATCTATCTCTGATGATTTTGTGGTCGATTTTTCAGTCTTTAAATGTATCTTGTTAATGTTATCTTGAGTTTTTGTTCTCTTGCTTGGAATGTAGGTTGTTTTGTTTGTTTTTACGCTTACTGGCCTTTGTTCTACTTAAAGCCTATAAATAGACACATTTTTTGCATGATTTATTTAGTGAAGGGCAGTTTGTGCTATCAGCTTTATGATTTGGGTTACTACTACTGTTTGGGTCCTAACTGGGGACTTTATTTAAACGATTTATCGGACTGTAATACTATAGGTTTATTTCGTGACGTTTGACTAAGTCTAAGCTAATAAGGGTGATCGCGCCCGGTGCCTAGGATGCTCGAAGACGAAGTGAAAGATCGTGGCGGGGGTCCGCTCGCGGTCACCGCCGCCCGCAGCGCAGCCCGACGACCGCCGATTGTGGCCGATGTGCCCCGAAGGCGCCCGTGCTCCAACAACTACACCTGGTGCATACAGGCGGTACAGGCTTAGAGCGATTATTATCGATTCTGTTAATACTTTTATTTGGTTTAAAATAACTCAAAGATCTATCGATACTTTCATAAGCACTAGCTTCTGAAATTACTTTGTCCAAAGTGACAAAATAACCTAACGTTAGTAATTTCCTTCTCAGTTCAGAAGAAAAACATTTTTTGATTATTTGGTCGATTACTCTTCAAGAAAATTTACATTTTGCACTTTGCTGTTGAAGTTTCCCAAAGAATTTATCTAAACTTTCGTCGGATTCTTGCTTAATTGATTGAAACAAATGTCTTTCATAGTAGTTTTGTTATGGATTGAAAAATTCGTGAAGTTTTTGAACGGCGATTGAATACATATTGTTATTATCAGTTTCTTCGGCGAGAGCTCCGGGTATATTAAAGAATATTTCTTTCCATGCAAAGAGATTGAGACATTGCGGGGCGCACTGAAGTCGCAAAAGAAAACCAAGCTAATACCTTTATGGTAAAGAAACAAATAGTATTTTTTTTATTATTGAGCTAAGCGATTTTAATTTCTTTTAAGTATTGTACTATTTTGTTTCTGAATAAGAGCTATGATATTATTCAGACAATGTAGTCCACATGTTTACCTGCAATATAATTAAGTTAATATTTAAAAAAAAAAACGAAAGATACAAAATAATACAATAATAATAAACAAATACAAACATGAAGTCACTTCCTGTTAAAGGCATAGATAATAATTAAGGGGCACTGGTGCATGCAAAAGTAGATATCCAGTGTCTAATAGGTATTACTAATATTTTAAGTAAACTGATTTGGTCAGTACTCATATTTTACTAATTTAGGTATTAGTTTCAGTCTGAGAAAGATAATTGATAACGTTGATTGTTAGCATCGGTCGATAATTATCCAATTATGCACACCAGTAATTATCGCACCCCTCCTACTGAGTGGTTATCAGTAGTTTCTACGATGCACATTTAGAATAAAGTTTGTACAAAACAACTGCCATTTTTGTATCTTAGTAGGTACTCGCACAAATTAGACATGCGCGGCGATCTGACAGATAGCCCGCTTAGAACAACACGCCATTTTTGACACACGCACACAGAGACGTGAGTTTACAGGCGAAGTCAGTGAGTTTCAGTGTCGCGGTCAGTCGCACTGTCAAAAACATCGAGATATTATTTGGAAGTCGTCAGATACTTACATTATAGTTCAATAGTCAAAAATGGTTTCGCGCAGATATTTATGTTGCAGTGTATTTCTGGTGCTGTATGAGCACCACACGAAGTTGTGATCATACGTTTTTTAAGTTACCTACCAAATGATGTTGAAAGGTAAGTAAAACTCAGATAACGTTTGCAAGTTAGTAGTAGGTAGGTACTATTGTACGAGTATTATAAGTTATATTATAGGTAGGTAAACCATTATATTTCGTAAAATATTCGAATCCAGTACAAATGGGTTTTTACTTTTTCCGTAACTTATATATCTTATCATGCATTGGTAAAACACCAGTATTTTTGGCATATTCTTTTATTGGCACGCGCGGCTGCTGCATCCGCGCCGCGAAGGGGACAGGTGACCGCCGAAGCGGTGGCTCATGGTGTTATCTACAGCCTACTGGGTAGGTAGGTAGGACTGTATGATCAAGGCTATTAAGCTAGCAGGTTGCTTTTGAACTGTACCCCGGCAAATGACTTCCTATATTATAATACTTTTATACGTATATATTCACCCATCTTAACTCCTTCAATCTAACTTCACCCCTTTTACATATTTGACGACACGGTTGGCGTAGTGCGCTGTAGCACGGTTTCTCGCCTCGATATCTGTAGTGTCCCGGGTTTGATTCCCGGTCGGAACATTTCAGGAAACGATCTTTTCTGAATTTACTCGGGTCTGGGTGTGCTTGGAGACGCCCCTGGCTTATTTCCTTGTGTGGTACCTCGTAACACAGGGATATTAATCTCAACTTCGAGACCATTACAAGAGGTGTGTTGTCTGGCGCATATTTATATGTATATATTTTTGTTTTTGTCGAACTAGGTGCAATTTTTCACTTGATGTAAGTATTTTATTTTAGGCGGTATCTGTCCAATCGCGCCTATCTGGCAAATATAGTAGGTAGCGAGTAGCAACCCTAGGCGATCAGGAAAGTTGATAGAAAAAGGCGAGAGCGGTCCTTCTGTAAACTCTTTATTTTGTGGTACTCGTGAAATACATTACATATCACTTTTTATTACCAACGAGTGTCGGTTTGTGCTCGACAGTGCAATCACAAAACGAATACTTTTCCACAAAAGAGGTAAGGTATAGATAGGCATTTATGTGTTGTAGTAGACATATCATAGAATTGTTATTTTATACTTTATCAAATACAAAACACTGAAATTATGTGTCGTATCGTATCTATATACACACATCAAAAGTGTCTAGGGATCAACATATATTTTTGCCATAACTTTTCTCCTGATTGATATTAATTAAAATTTTCTTTAAGGATTCATCAAATAAAGTGTTTTCGTTTGTCTACAGTAACGATAAACCAAGTCACCTTTGCATTAATACAGAAATTTGCCATTTTCCTAATAAAGGAATTTTTGACATTTGAACCACTAACATTAAAGGTCGAAAAAAAGACTAAAATAACAGTTTTCTTTGAAATTTTATTGGGTAACTTAAACAATTAATAATCCGTGTTTCTACCGCGAACACTAACAACACAAGAACATCGGTTTGGCATACTCAAAATGAGTTCATCCAAATCACGCTGTGGAATGGCCGCCCATGTTCGTTGCAACAACAAAAAAAGGTCTTCTTGCGACTGGATACCCTCCATATTCGGCAGAGCTCTTCTCTGTAGCATATCCCATGCATGCTCAATCGGGTTCAAGTCTGGCGACTGAGCAGGCCAGGGCAGGACATTGATGTTAGCTGCGGCGAGAGTCTGTCTTACAACTCATGCGGTGTGCGGTTGTGCATTATCATGCATTAACTGAAATAAGGGACCGATTTGCACTTGTAGAGGAACGATGACGTCCGATACAATCGTCTCAGCATAAATTTGAGCGTTGAGGTTGCCTCTGATCCAAATCAACTCAGTTCTTCCGCCGATCCAAATACCCGCCCATACCATGATGGTTCCACCACTATAAGGATGGACTTCCTGGCAGGATTTTAATCGCTGTTGGCGTCCAAGGGTTCTCGAGTGTCGTATACGTCTTGTATCCGGTCTCATACCAAAACGAGACTCATCAGAAAAGCACACGAAACGCCATTGTTCTTCTGCCCAATTTCTGTGTTCAAGAGCCCATTGATATCGAATCCTACGATTGTGCATTGCTATAGGTGGTACCCTTAGCGGTCTTCGGGAATGAAGGTTCACTTCATGCAAGCGGTTTCTGACTGTTTGGTCGCTAATTAAATTCCCTGAAGAGTGATGAAGCCTCACGGCTAACATCATGGCGGTTATTGTTGGAGCTCTTCGAGTTGTGATTCGAATGTATCGGTCTTGTCTCCGTGTGGTGCAGCGATACCGTCCTCCATGGCGCTCAGCCACGGTACCAGTGCTTCGGTAACGTGTCCAAAGTCGACTGATAACACTCTGACTTGTATTCAGAGCTAAAGCCACAGTACGTTGCCGGGAACCAGCTTCTATGTTTCTGCTTGTATGTTTTTATAGGGAAAATATTGACAGCTGATTTTCATCTTTTACTCGAATTTGATTGACAGTTCCTGTTTCAAATTATGAAATGCACCAAAAAGGATCCATATAAATTTATAAAATCATAAATTTATTACAAAGCCACATCTCAATCTCAAGAAATCCGCATAAAAATGCTTGATCCCTAGACACTTTTGATGTGTGTATATTAATTAACCTTGACCTACACGGCTGCCTTGCCAATTAAAGCATTTACAAAGTTCTAGTCTGCTACCTACTTGTATTTATCAAATAACTAGTCCTGGAAGAATGTAAAATAAATTACTTACTGCAAACAGTCAGCCGTTACAAAAGCTAGGTGAATATCCTTAGTAATTAACAAGATAGTGGATATTTCTTGATATTCAAAGATAATGTTTAAATAAGCAGACAGATGTTTATAATAACACTATGACCTTCATAAGCATAGAAATAGAAAGAATGTCCTTGCGTGCATGTTAAATACCGTTTATTTACGGAGTTTATCATAATTATTATTATTAAGACGCTCCTATAGTTGAAGTTTACCTATTATAGGGGGTGATGCAGACGAAGTGACGGACACACGAGCGGGGGGCACGCACAGACCTCCTCTCGTCCCGCGTACCCTGCTGACGTCCTTATTCCGATGACTGATTACGGATGGCCGGATTCTGATTTTTATGGTACCGGATTTTTTTCTCACTTGTCACTTTACCGACAATTTGCAAGACATCAGCCAAGACAAAATCTTTCTGATTTTGAGACAGCTCCGAAATGAAAAAGCCCCGGGTGAGACAGAGTTGCTTCAGAACTTATGAAGGTAGGAGGTGTTTTTGTACTGAAGAAACTAGTGTCCTTTTTACTCGGTCATTTACAGCGGGAGGACTCCAAAGGGGTTCTCTTTTTCAAGAAAGGCGACAAGACCCTATTATGAACTACCGACCCATCTCATTCTTGAGCCACGTCTATAAGCTGTTCTCCAGAGTCGTTGCAAACCCTCTCGCTTGAAGACTCGATGAATTCCAGCCTTCGGAGCAGGCTGCGTTTTGGTAAGACTTTGGCACCATAGACCACATCCACACGGTATGGCAGATTACCCAGAAGTCCGAAGAGTATAATCGACCTGTGAGTCGACTATGAAAAAGCCTTCTACTCCATCGAGACCTAAGTTGTCCTAGAATCCCTACAGCGATGTCAAATAGACTATCGTTATATCTAAGTGTTAAGATGCCTTTATCATGCTGTTACCATGAATGTCCGTCCAAGTACAGGATCAGCAGTCTGAACCCATCTTATTGCGCAGAGGTATAAGACAGGGGATGTTATTTCCCCGAAACCCTTTACTAATGCTTTGGAGGATATGTATGGACTGAAAAAGGATGGGCATAAACGTTAATATCAAGTAGGTACATCTCACACTTACGATTTGCAGATGACACTGGTCTGATGGCGGAATCGATGCAGGAGCTGCAACAGATGCTGGACGGCCTTGCTGCCTTTTCTCGTAAGATTAGTGAGATTGAGGCTAGGTTAATTCTGTTTATTCTCCATAGACGCTATAAAAAACCTGATAACTGCATTGGGTGCGTAAAACCTATACCTGCCTCGAAGGCCGAACTCCGCGTGGGGCAAAGCCCGGAGCGTCCATCGTCGAACATATAATAAGTAATTTCGAGAAGCTGCAGGCTGAGCGCCCGCGCACAATGTACCCTGAAGCTAATCGCCACATGTAACATCAGCGAGGTCGAAGGCCGACGACGCGTAGGACGAAGCCCGAAGCGTCCATCATCGACCCAAAGTGACTTCGCGAAGCCGCAGGCTGAGCCGTACTAGGCAAAATCCAAAACAAATCACCCCAAGTAACCCCGCTCTTCGACTCTTTTGCAAAAAGTCCAAATCCATACCAAATATCCATTTCTTATTTAAAAAAATATATTATCTTAAAATAGTACCAAATGAAGGGCCATTTTCCAGAAGTCCCAAAAAGCACAGAAGAGAAATATTTAATTTTTAAACATATGCTTATACAATGGCAGTAATTAATTATGTTTATTTTGTAAAAAACATTGTTATTGTTTTACTTAACCTTAAGAAAAAAAACTGTTTAGAAGTAACGGACGTAAATTTTAACAACCGGACTTAGGCACTTTTATTCATTCGACACGTCTCAAGTGTACCTACGGAGCGGGCATTTATTTTCATTTAATTCATTGTATGTGATTTGAAAACGATTGTTTTTTTTAAATAATTTTGAACAAATTGCTTTTTACCATGGATAATTCAAGGTACCTAAGGATTAAATATTATAATTATGAATTATTTTATTGATCAGCACGAAACTTGGTAAGATGTAAGTTCTATTATCGAGTAATACTAATTTAAGTATTTTATACATTTTACAAATACGCATTTTAAACAGTTTCAGTTGCCGTTCTTTCAAACGACCGCTAAAAATAACCGCCTCAGCTGTTCAAACCGAAGACACGAAGACTGACGTGACGATGATATGACATTTTTCTCAATATTGCCCGGACTTAGGTAGTTTTTGGTACAGTTGTAACGACCCCCCTCTGACACAATCTCTCACCAACATCAACAATTTCAACATATTAGCACAGTTTAAAAACTTCTACTACGCAAATCAATATGAATAAACATATCGATATAAATTATCAATAATTAAAATAGATACATGATCGAACATGTAACTTGAAGATAAAATGTTATTGTGTACATTTTAGGGCCAAGAATATTGCAGATGTAATTAAAAGTATGGTCAGAGGAAAGTCCCCCGGGTTTGATTCCTTAAGTATGGAGCATCTAAAGTTTGCAGGGCCTCACCTACCCAGATTGCAATGTTCTTCAATCTTTGTCTCGGGCATGCATATTTACCATCTAAACTGATGTTTATCAGTTGTGTAATTAAAAATAAGAGCGGCGATTCGTCAGATATTACCAACTATAAGTCAATTTCGCTTGCAACTGTAACTGCAAAGGTGCTGGACAGGCTTCTTGACCGACAACTAAGCAGGCATATAACTCTCAATGACGCACAATTTGGTTTTAGACCGGGCTTGTCGACTGAAAGTGCTATAGCTTGCCTCAAGCTGACTGTACTGTACTACACTTCTAGGAATACTCCGGTTTACGCGTGCTTTCTCGACCTTTCTAAAGCATTCGATCTTGTTTCTTACGATATGCTTTGGAAGAAAATACAGAACGAGACAAAATTGCCTAATAAAATAAATTTCTGGTACAATAATCAGGAAAACGAACGAAGTGTCTGATGGGTACAGGTTGGAGTGCGGGGTGATTGGACCTCCCCCTTGCTCTTCAATCTGTACATAAATAAACTAATTGATGAGCTTTGCAGCACGAATATCGGGTGCCATGTTGGTGGCGTTTGTATAAATAATATAAGTTACGCGGACGACATGCTGCTGCTGAATCCATCGGTTGGTGCCTTGCGAAGGCTCTTATCTTTTTGTGAATCGTGAGCAGAAATCCATGGCCTAAAGTACAATGCAAAGAAGAGCGAAACTTGCATAAAATAATACTATGATAGTAAATATCATAATTAAACATAATGTGACTCTACCACCGGTTCGGAGGTTGTTTCCGATCGAGAAGACTCCGGCAAGAAACTCGATGGTTACTCTTTTCAATCTTGTTTTTTAACACAAAAATTGAATTGACAGAGTAAAGTCATAACAAAAAAGTGTGCAGAGGAGCAGATTATACCTAAGATGACCACAAATTCTTATCATTTAAGAAATCCTCAACACTATAATAACCTCGCTTCATTAACTTAGCTTTAATTTGTGACTTAAACTGGTGAAGAGGCAGTTCAACAAGAGTTTGCGGAATCTTATTAAAATATTTAACACATTGACCAACAAATGATTTTCCTACCTTATGCAGTCTTAGACCGGGAGTTACGAGCTTATTTTCATTTCTGGTATTGAGTTTATGAACATAACTGTTTTTCTTGAAGAGATACAAGTTTTTACGGACATATACTACATTATCATAAATAAATTGAGAGTACCTACACCGTTAAAATATATATCTCTTTGAATACTTTACGAAGCGGGTCGCGTGGTCTAAGGTTGTAAATGGAGCGGATGGCTCTTTTTTGAAGAATAAAGATGGTGTTGAGATCCGCTGCCGAGCCCCACAACTGTAGACCATACGACATAACACTGTGAAAATAACTGAAGTACCTACACTAATCTTGCTGTTGCGATATCAGTCAGAAGCCTTATTTTTCTAACAGCATAAGCTGCCGAACTAAGTCTTCCTGCCAGAGCAGAAACATTGTAACTTGGAATCGAGAGTAATTCCTAAAAATACTGTGGAATTCGCAATCTCTAATGGCTCGTTATTCATGTTTATAATAGTATCGACCTGTCTTACATTAGGCATAGAAAATTTGATACATTTAGTCTTCTTAGCATTAAGCAGTAAATTGTTACTCGTGAACCAATGCAGTACCTTAGAGAGAGTATTATTTACGTCGTTGAGTGCTTTGTTACTTCTATCTACGTTAAAAATCAGAGAAGTGTCATCAGCAAATAATACAATCCCACATAGGTCTTTGACAAAATAAGGCAGGTCATTTATATAGATCAAAAACAGCAGAGGACCCAATATTGATCCCTGGGGCACGCCCATACGTATGGTGGCACCGGAAGAGTTCGTACCATTGATACTCACTTTTTGTATTCTATCAGTGAGGTAAGATTCTATAAGGCTAAGTGAAATATTTGAAACACCGTAATGTCTCAGCTTAATCAGTAGGATTTCATGATCTACGCAGTCAAATGCTTTTGACAAATCACAAAAAACTCCTATTGCATCTTGCTTGCCTTCCCACGCATCAAATATGTGTTTGATGAGCGCAACACCTGCATCGGTTGTATTCCTATTTTTAGTAAATCCAAATTGATTAATAAGTAATAATTTATTCAAAGCAAAGTGAGAGAGTAATTGATTCAATATTATCTTTTCAAAAATGTTACTAATAGCCGGTAGAATAGAAATGGGTCTATAATTTGATGGGTCACTTTTCTCACCTGACTTATAAAGGGGTATGACTACTAAATTTCATTAAAAGTGAAGGACTATCAATCTTGTAAGTAAATTTAATGTTGGTGAATTTAACATTTAGGTATCACGTCGAAATAATTACTATACTTCATTCATTATAACATTAGAATTAAGAAGCTATAATAAATGAAAATTTGCATTTGACGTTGCCATGACGATGAAATACCTGAGTATAACCCAAAGAGTATATAAACACTTGGTATAACCTGGCAAAATTTGAAACCCCTTCCGCCACAACGTATGAAGGGATTATGTAACATTTTAGATTTGGTAGAGTTAAAGTGACAGTTGTTGCGTTAAACGCACATTTAATCATTATTTTTGTATTATTTAAATTATTTTGTAAATAAAAAACATTTTTCGTGGATTATAAAAATGAGAAGATCGATTTATTTAAAACTTAGAAGAATAAATAGTAAAAACATAAAAAAGTATTTTATCTCTAAAAAGGTTTGTTGCTATCTGCAACATAGTGCGGGTACGCAAGTTACCCTTAACAAAACTGAAACTATGTATTTGACAAAATAAAATAATAAATTTAAACAGCTTATTTCAAAACAGAAAATGAAAATTAACTTAAAAAGCATCTTGCCTGAATAAAAACAAATAATTCGTTCTGTAAATTATCACTAATTGGCATAACAACAATAGATAATATGGAACGTTTATAAGTTCCGTTCTTTGTTCTCACCAGAACTACTCTTACATTACCGTCCGACCCAACAAAAACCTTCTCCATCCTTCCCTTAAGCCATTGCAAAGGTGGAGAGTTGTTATTCTTGACGAGAACAAGCATACACTCTTTTAGGTTTAGAAATTCATTGGCCCATTTCATTCTAGAAATTAATGTAGATATGTAATCTTTATTCCAAACCCCCCAAAAATTTTGCCTTATTTGCAGACACCTTCGCCGCCATCTGGTTCAGGAGGTGCCATAATTGAACAGCCCATCAAAAAGTGGCCTGGGGTCAAAAAGGAAAAATCTGAAATATCTTGAGACATTGCAGTTATTGGTCTCGAGTTCAAAATACCTTCAATCTCTACTATAATAGTATTTAATTGCTCATAGGTAAGCGCATTGATACCAATTATTCGTTTAAAATGATGCTTAGCCGATTTTACTGCGGCTTCCCACAAACCCCCGAAGTTGGGACTATAGGAAAGGATAAATAAATAAATAAATAAATATCCCTGGACATTATTCCACACAGCGCCATCTAGCCCCAAAGTAAGCTAATTAAAGCTTGTGTTATGGGATACTAGACAACGGATAAACATACTTAAATACATTTTCTTTTGTAAATACATACTTATTATACATAGGACACACCCAGACCAGTACAAACAGACATGTTCATGCACACAAATGTTTGTACTGTGCGGGGATCGAACCCACGACCTCTGGTGTAGTAGCCAACTTTTTAACCATTACACCAAGTCGGTCGTCAAAAAACGGTCGATAAAATCGAACTGTGTGTTTTTCTGAGCTCCAAACTCTATTGACCTATCGACGTGCCGCTCATTGTTGTATAATTGAATTAGTTGAGCAACAGCACATTTGAAAGTACGCATATTGTCGCAGTAGACATCTGCAGGCATGCCTAAAACGCCTGAATGCAGCTAAGAAACTGTCAGTACTTAAGTCCGACACTACCTCCATATGAACCGCCTTTGTGGTGAAACAAACAAATACAGCAACATACCCCTTAGCAACCACTGACCGCCTTAATATAGACTGTTTAACTAATTAACTCCTGTCTCAATAGAATTGCCTTTTTTTGATCAAAGGAACCGACTATGACATCGTCGATGTACGTATTATTTCGTATAGCGGCTGCAGCTAGTGGATACCTATCTCCGTGAATGTTGGCCAGCTCAACTAAGCAACGCGTGCCTAGAAATGCTGAGCTAGTCAGACCATATGTAATGGTTGGTAGCTGAAGGCACTATACATTTTCATTGGGACTTTCCCGCCATAAAATATTTTGTAAGACCCTGTATTAGGGAGAAATTAGAATTTGGCTATACATGTGACGTATATCGCACATTAGAACCACACTGTAAGTCCTAAATAAAACAAGAATCTCAAATGATTGTTTTTGAACAACACAACTGTTACATAAAATATCATTCAGACTGTACTCAGCGCATTTAGCCCTAGCGCTACCGTCAAAAACAACTCTTAGCTTGTTGGTTACTTTATCCTGACGAATAACTGCATGATGGGGTAACTAATATTTCGGCAATGTATCCGCATCACATTTTGAAAAATCAATAACCTTTGCATGACCTAAGCTTAAATAATTAATAAAGTTAACATAATGCACATGATATGCTGGGTCTTTAGCAAAGCGCTCCTCCAAATTATAAAATCTTTGCATGGCAAGAGGGAAAGACTCGGAAGAATTAACCGTTTTTAGGTCCACCTTGAGCGGCAGGTCTACCTCAAACCGCTCCTTCGATAGGGTGACTGAACTAATGAATTGTTGATCACTTAGTTCATGCTCTTCATTGTATACCTTAAGGACCTGCTCGGCCTCCCAAAAGCTCTTAACAAGTTGATCTACCTCTAACTCAGGCGTCAAGCTAGAGTGCAAAGTGACCGATTTATTATGAAAGGATAAAGGATGGAAATCACCTGATAATCCAGATACGATATATCCAAACCGCGTATTGACAAGAATAGGATCCATTGGCCCTTCAATCTTGCCATATTTCGAGAAAGTTATTCATAAAAGACAATGTATTATCTAATGCACAAAAAGGTTTTCGTAGTCATACAGGTATAGTTTCAGCGATATATGAATTCTTAGACATAATTTACTCTAAAATGGACAAAAAAGAACCGGCGTTTGCAGTCTATCTTGACATGACCAAGGCATTTGACTATGTGAAACACAGCCTACTCTTGAATAAGTTGGAATCGTATGGTGTAAGAGGTCTGTCACTAAAACTATTATCCTCCTATCTTACTGACCGGACACAAATAACGTTTACCAGTAGGTGCAAGTTAAGACAAAAACTGAAAAAACTTACCTATCTTCTGAAAGAGCGGTCATGCAAGGAGTCCCGCAAGGTTCTGTCCTTGGACCACTACTATTCATAATCTATATAAATGATCTACCAAAGTCAATAAACCACAAAATGATACTTTATGTAGACGATTGTACTATTGTATGTAGCAGTGAAAATGAAATAATATCGAGCTTGGAATCTGTAGCAAACTGGTTGAAACAAAATAACTTATACCAAAAACAAACTTAATGAAATTTAGACAAAGACAATCACATGAAGTAACAAAACTGACATTTCAAGGAGTTGATATAGAGAATAAAAAGTCTGTAAAATTTTTAGGACTACATATTGACAATGATATGAAATGGCAATCTCATATTGAATTCATATTTCATATTGAATTCATATTGAATCAAACACGCTAAGTTACTGCAATTCTCTTACGCATTACGACAGCTTAGTAAGATAGTAAACCGAGGAGCAGTGATTGAGGCATATCATGGCTATGTTGATTCTAGACTGAGATACGGTATTATTTTCTGGGGAAATGCCGTAAATATTGGACGCCTATTAATAGCTCAAAAGAGATGCATTGGGGCCATTTGCAACCTAAAAAGTAGAGTAAGCTGCAGGCCATTTTTTAAGAAACTTAAATTGTTGACAATACCCTCACTATAAATTTTTGAAGTTGCACTCTATGCAAGACACCCTGACCTGTTTCCCCGTGTCTTAAGCGCCAGAAGATGTGATTTTATAACTGATAGACAAATAACTAGGAACAAAACAAAACTCTGCAGCAACAGTATCTTTGGCATGGCTACTAAAATTTATAACTGCTTACCAAAGAAAATTAGGACAGATAATAATATTCATTCATATAAGAAAATGCTGTTCGAATATCTGACGGAAAGGGCTTTCTATTCGGTACAAGAATTTATTAACACTAAAAATAACTGACATACCACCAACACACACAAATACAGCTGACATTACCTAGCCACCTATTTTTATTTTCATTTTATTTCTTGCCTGCTACGTGCTAATTATTGATGAAACTAATGAATTAATATTGAATAATTTATAATAAAAAATATATTTTTCTTAAACATGCTCGGAAATATTGTCATTACTTTTGAATAAAGAACACGCGAAGTATCATATTTACGTAGACTGAAAACCCAAAATCACTTCCCGGCGCGTTCTTTGAATTTCGAACGAAGAGCGCGCCGGCAACGTTGTATGAAACGGTGTGCTGTTTGAATTTAGAACTCTTTCATCTATCGTACACATTGCGTTCTCGTGGCTGTATAGCCACAGATGCGTTTACCTTTCGGCACAAATTGTAAAATAAAAAAAAACAAATTGGCGGTAAAGCGGAGTTGTTATTTTGTTAATAATATTAATTAAATTTATTATGTAAAAGGCCCTTTTTATTTCCTTGCATTTTTTTAAGAAAAGCACTATATATGCCTCGGCCGAAATGGCAATTGCCTGTCTCATATCATTGAAGAAGTCATACTCGACCTGCATTTGCCTATTTCGCTGCCTTTGCAATAATGTACTATTAATGTGAATTGTAAACCAATTATTAGGATTAAGACATTTGTATGCCAAATGGCAGATCACAGAGCACTATAATTTAAGTTTTGACATCTGTATATTACCTGTGAATCACAAATAAACCACTTTGACTCTGACTTTGACTTTGGCAATTATAGGTATCGTAGCCAAGCTTACCGACCAGCGCTTGAGTACAAAATGGAGTTTGACTGCCGGAATGCACCAACGCTCGAGCAACAACACGCTCATTATTAGCGTTTCTAAGCAAGACCTTAATAGTTGGCAATAAAACCTGTGAATCGTTGGCTTTCTTTTGCAAAGTGTGCATGGTAGAAGATTCGGAAGTTTCCTGTAAATCTGTATGAATTAATGTATTATGGGTTGACATTTTACATGATGAACACATAAAGTTATACCTGCATTTATTATTGTGAAGATTCAAAGAAATATAGCAGAGCTTATTTTCATTTACGTGTTTAATTCTGTTTGATACAGACATTAGTAAAAAGTTAGGGCATTTATATAATTTATGGTCAGCCCTACACAGTGAACATTGGTTGTTTTTCGAAAAAGAATTAGACTGAGATGAATTTGGAAAATTTTACATTTTCATTAGACTTAGTACTGTGAAATGACCGCGCATTGGAATCCTTTGGCACATTATTGCGCTCATTCATTGAAGGGCTGGCCTCTAAGGTCACCGCTCGCCGTTCAAGGAAGGTGAGCAAAGATTCCAATGTAGGTACATCATAAAAATCCTGCTCAGAATTGTACAATCTAAGAGTTAAGGTGTCCAACTTTCGAGAGATAACGTACACAAGGATTGCATCCCACGCTTCGACAGGTTGTTTATAACTTTTTGATGCACTCAACTGCTGTGAAATCTGTGAAATGAGTGACCGGATTTGCTGTGCAGAACCTTTTGTTACACTAGGCAAGTCAATAATTGAAAAAATATGGTTTTTAATTAAAATGCCTCTAGTGTCATATCGACGGTTTAAAAGACCTATTGCGTCATCGTATGACTGACCAATCAAGGGTAAATTATTAATCAAATCAAGAGCCTCACCTTTTAAATAATAAAGATTTTGTACCTTTGATAATCCAGCATTACTTCCTATGAGTGCTAAAAAAGCTCCATGAAGGGCTTGTACGAAGCGAGGTTACCGTGAAAGGGTTGTTTTACTATTGGCGGCAGCTTCGCGTTCCCGAACGTCGACGGTGAATTCGTGGATCCTTGCGCAGATAAGTAGGGACTGCAGTTGAACGCCGTGGATGTCATCGCATGGTCGATTATATCTTGGTCTCGTCCCAGTACCGCGATATATTTGTCTTCGAAAAAGTCCTCCTCTAGAGGAAAGTCCCCTCCAAGTGCCACTAACTCTAACTCCCCCTCCAAGTGCCACTAACTCTAACTCCTCTCCGAGTGCGAAATATCTCTTATACGCTTCTTCTAGAGCAGAGCGCCTTGATTTTACCTCCGAAGGAATGTAGGCAGCTCGAGAGTTTAGGTAATTTTCACACCTCGTAATGACAGCTTTGCAATGCCCGCGCTGAGCATTAATCCGCCTTATATCGGGAACTTCTTCATTTAAAACTTGTTCATCCATTGTAATAAATGTATGGAAATGTATAAATAATATGGATAACTGTTATAAAACTGGAAATGCGCAGAAATGAACTCTTGAAATTGCAAACTGAAGATAGACTGAAACTTGAATAAGCTGACTGAACGCACTGTATTAAGTTTAAGTATCTGGGCCACTTGTTGACACATGACCTTAATGATGGCGATGATGTTGAAAGAGAACGCAGGGTGCTTTCAGTTAGAGCGAACATGTTGGCTCGCAGGTTCTCGCGTTGCTCAAAAAGGTGAAAGTAACCCTCTTCAGAGCTTATTGTACAAATTTTCACACGTGCAGCCTGTGGGCCAACTGTCCGCGTGCGTTGTACAGCGCTTTGCGAGTGCAGTTTAATAACGCATTCAGGGTGCTGATGGGGTTGCCCAGGTATTGCAGTGCATCAGGGATGTTTGCAGAAGCGCGGGTGGACTGCTTCTACGCAACTATGCGAAAGCGGTGCGCTTCCCTGGTGCGCAGGGTACGGGGCAGCTCTAACACCATCCTATCAATGATAGCGAGTAGACTGGATTGCCGCTATATTAACCGTTGCAGTGCAATTTCTGCTGGAATTGCTCAGATAAAATAATTTTAAGTAAAATAGAGTGTACTACTAACATATAATAAGTCTTTTATAACTAACAAAAGTGAGTCATTGTAACTTTAATGAATAAATTTATTATTATTATTATTAACTGTAAATGTATTATAATAATGTTTCGGCACCAAAATGTTGCGTTAAACGCACATTTATCAATTATTTTTGTATTATTTAAATTATTTTGTAAATAAAAAACACTTTTTCGTGGATTTTATAAAAGAGAAGATCGATTTATTTGAAACTTAAAAGAACAAAAAGTAAAAACATAAAAAAGTATTTTATCGCTAAAAAGGTTTGTTGCTGTCTGCAACAACAGTAAAAATGTGTTGTGATAAAACCCCTGCTTCTTAAAGGTTTTTAACATCGACAATGTAGTTTGATGCAAGAAGGAAAAATTAAGCAAAAGCCTCTTAACTGAAGTTACTTCACTTTAAATGAGAACAATTAAGTGTGAGGGCTGCTTTACCTATAGGTTAGTAGATTTTAATAAATTCGGCATAAATCTTAAAAGTAATAATGTTTATTAGTACTTTCACTACAAAGTGTACCTAAACATAATCTTTTTACTTCTGTCTAATGCTATAATGAATGAAGTACATATAGATGATATTAACAAAACATTTGAAAGTCACAGAACCGAATTTTTGCATATCTTACATTGTTTTAGATGGCTATTTACACATATGGTTGAGTTAAATAATCATTTTATATTTGTTCTTTAATAACGTATTAGCAATAAATCAAATTAATTTAACAAATACCAGCGGAGCGTGTCAACAGCTGTTTATACAGTTTGTAATATTCGTATATATAAGAAGGTTTTCCTAGTAACTTTCACAGACTAGCCCAGAAGCCATCATGAAAATCTTTGCTCTAATCTGCCTGGTAAGTCATCCTCTTCTTGTAATCTAGCAGCTAGGAAGAAAAAAAATGTAAATCATATAATAACGCTTAAAATACCAACATCTAGAAAGATAGTTCCATACAAAAAAGCACGCCATTTGTGATACCAAAATAAACAGTTAAAATTATTTCTTGCTATATAAAAAATTAGAGTTTTAGTTTTTAATAAATAAATGAATAATTTTTGTGCTTTTCTGATATGACACAACCATTTACTGCCCAAATAAACACTTTGAGAGCTCTCAAAACAAATAAATTAATATTATCTTATTAACAAATAACTGAATAAATCTATTCCAAAGTAAAATAGAATTCTATTCAAGTTGAGGAATTTTGAAAAATAAAACCTTCTGAGCATGGGTACTGAAAATGCAAAATAAATTTTAATGGATAATGAACAAAGTGCCAGCTAATTTAAGCAATGCGATAAAAATGGGTTTTCATCCTAAATTTTGATTGGGTAACATGAACTTTAGATAGTAAGTGGTACTTAGGGAATAATAAAGGGTGAGCCAATTCAAGCTTCCGAACTTTCATGAAAAAAAAACACGTAACACGCATTTTTTTAGTTGTTTTTCACTCATGTAAAATGTAGTGTTTAATAAAAATATATATGATAAAAAATACTACAGTCCCGCCTCTGGACATTCTGCTGGAGGTAATTTTTGAAGCCATTGCAAAGGAAAATTTATATTGTTATTATGCCAAATCGCCTTTGCCCAGCAGTGAGACAGTATATGGGCTAATTACTTACTTACTTTCTTATTATGTCAAATAGTTAACAATGCCTGCGCCTTATTGAGGGTTTGTGTTGACCTTAACTTTTATACCAAATAACAGTAAAAAAGCAACTCTGTAAGTAAGTCTCTTTTTTTTTATAGCCTGTAATTTGATTTTAACATAGACGCTAAATCGATTTTTACAGGCTCTAAATCCTTATTAGGATAAGAAAAACATCTTCATTGCTCGAAAAATTACAACAGGTAAAAAAACTAATAAACGTACAGAGCAATCTCTTCCAGACAACATTCGGCAGAGAGATTTAGAACGGAGAACGAGTTAGGCTGTGCAAAAGTGATAAAAATACAATACCAATTTTGCAGACCCGAAATCTATTTTTACAGTTCTTAAGCCAATTTTATCTTTAGCCACTTGCCTTCTTTTCAGGTGGCAGTCGCATTCGCTGACCCACTGCCAACCCTCAAAAAATCTCATGGTGTCATCGATGCTAAGATCAACGCAGTCGGCGACGCAAAGAAGAGCCTCGGAGGGGCTATAGGAGGCGTCGTAGACGGAGTCACGGGTGGAGTAGGCAAGACTGTCGGAGGGGCTCTGGGCCTTGTTGGAGGAATTTTGGGATCAGTGCTCGGCGGTAAGGGTGGTGCCAAGGGCGGTGCTCATGGCGCCGGACAGGGTGGTGTCGGAGTCGACGTTTCAGTAGTGAGTATGATGTTTAAAATGTCGTTGCTGCGTCATATTCTATCAAAGGACATTGCCAAGGTTTGAACCAAGTGCTGCCTAGGAGGTGTAGCATTAACATGAACTCTAGAAAAAAAAAAGTATTTTTTCCTATGCTAGTTTTTAAAACAAGGGGGTGTTTTTCTTTGGACTCCTGGGATAGATTTTTATGCGCTTTGAATTAAATATTAATGATAGACTAAGGAACAAAATGCACTTTAAGAGCATTCTGGGCAGGTTGGTTCAACTTCCATATAAAATTAGCCAATCACCCTTGGGTGCTATATGTCTACCCTTTAGTTTATTATACCAATGACAGCCTCTAGTGTCCGCGTGAACCACGTTGACGTTGGCATGGGATTTTGGTTCAGTTGTAGCGCAAAAATTACATACAAATTTCATGTTAGACATACACTACATACAAAAAGAACGCTAGACGACAGTGGAGGGGATGATTCTGCGCACGGAAACTTTATGAACCACAAAGGTCCAATATATACATGACACTGCGCAGGACCTGAGGCCGTATTAAAATCCCTGTATAATAATAAATTCATTTATTTTAGATTTTCTCAATCTATAGTCATCATCATCCGTGCGGTCTATCCCGGTTGTGAACCCACACTGGTGTGGGGGGTCCCAGGGTCCGCCTTTCTTATTTTCTTGGCCCACTTCGCGCGATCTTGTGCAATCTATAGTGTTAGTAACAAATTGATCTTAATCTAGTGTTAGTAAAAGGTGAAATAGGAGTAAAATCGATGACACTCTGTACATATGTAATATGCTATGTGTATACATATCCAGTATCAGGGCATGTAGCTATGGAGTAGTGGAGAGTCCCACCGATTTCCTAAAATGATCTTTAATTTGCAGCCTGACAGTGGTGACCTTTCAATAATGCATCCTCAAGGCCAGATTTACTGAGGAAATTGCTCGCTACCCTCAGTTTAAGAAATTAACTTGACTGGCTATAAGAGATGGTGATACGGCCCCTGGCCAGCGTTCTTTTTAGATGACGGGAAACATAACACCTCACTGACAGTGTTATAAAAATAAAAAATTAAGCGCAAACTCGAGTAATACTTACAAAACTCAATCGACATTCACGCGCTGAATAGTATATACTTATTATAATCTTAATCTTATACGACCGACTTGGTGTAATGGTTAAGAAGTTGGCTACTACACCAGAGGTCGCGGGTTCGATCCCCGCACAGTACAAACATTTGTGTGCATGAACATGTCTGTTTGTACTGGTCTGGGTGTCTCCTATGTATATTATGTATGTATTTACAAAAGAAAATGTATTTAAGTATGTTTATCCGTTGTCTAGTATCCCATAACACAAGCTTGAATTAGCTTACTTTGGGGCTAGATGGCGCTGTGTGGAATAATGTCCAGGGATATTTATTTATTTATTTATTTATTTATTTATATCAGACGACGTGTTTACTTACATTATAAATATTTTTTTTATTGGTTTTGCGGAAATAAGTAAGTTCCAAGCAAATAATAATACACACACCTAAGTACTACTATTTAGCGCGTGAATTTCGACTGATTTTTGTATGGAAAACGTACTATATTTTTATCAATGCATAGAGCATTGATTAAAAGATAAAAATTAAATAATTAAAATTTTCCATCTAAAGATTGAAAATGCAAAAAATCGACCTGTTCTTAGGGCTCAAACTGGACTCGAACCTGCTTCCTTCATTATATGGGTGGCTGCTCATCCAACTGAGCTATCGAAGCCATTAACAAACCTGGCAGATTTGCCTAGTGTATTTAACGTTGTAAACCAACATTGTTTCATCATTTAGATGCGTCTTACGAACTAAATATTTTTGCAAATTTAACTTTAATTAATAATTAAATTATATCTGAAAACTTTCCTTATATATTTTAATTTATTTCAGGGACTTAGTCTTCAGGGACTCCTTAGTAAGTTCAAAAAATTGTAATTAATAAACGTATTTTATAATTTCCTGTGACACTATTTTCAATGAATTCTTTTTTTCAGATGCCCTCTCTAAAGGTCTCACCAGTGAGTATTTTTTTTTACTACCTTTAATAGCAAACCCAAAAAAAAACTTATACTCCATTCATTAGAGCATTAGACAGAAGTCAAAAAGGTTCTTTTTAGGGTACACTTTGTGGTAAAAGTACAATAAATATTATTTATTTTAGAGTTATGCTGAATTTATTAAAGTCTACTTATATACTTTGACGACACGATTGGCGTTGTGCGCTGTAGCACGGTTTCTCGCCTCGATTTCCTTAGTGTCCCGGGTTCGATTCCCGGTCGGGTCAGTTCAGGAAACGATATTTTCTGAATTGACTCGGGTCTGGGTGTGCTGGGAGACGCCCCTGGCTGATTTCCTTGTGTGGTACCTCGTAACACAGGGATATTAATCCCTACTTCGAGACCATTACAAGAGGTGTGTTGTCTGGCGCATATTTATTTTTAATTATTTTATATTTATTATATAGCAGCTGACACACTTAATTGTTCTCATTTAAAGTAAAGTAACTTCAGAATTTATGAAGCTTTTGCTTAAATATTTTTTTTTATCTTGCATACAACTATATTGTATAAATAATATATTATACACCTAAAATATGTCATCGCCATGGCAACGTCGAATGCAAATTGTCATTCATTTTAGCACCCCTGCTTTTTATTTCTAATGTTGTAATGAATGAAGTTTAAGTGTGTTGTATATTCGTGTTTTTCGGATAAAAATCTAAAAATTAAAGCATTCGAATTTTCACTTGTGATAGCTTCTACATTCTGGTTACGTCCTATCATTTTCTTTCCAGTATTAATATGCAACCGGTATACTCAAGTATTTGAATATTTTTACAGAAATTGCTGGTTCAGCTGGAGCCATCTTGGAGGACGCTTCCCAGTTGAGTAAGTACCTACATTCAAACATTAAAAAATATAATTATGGTCAGGCCTCTGTCAGTCCATGTACTTGCGCGCAATGATAACCTACTAGCGGCCGGGTCTTCCAAGACTCATTTAGCAGTTGATTATCAACGGCTCATTTTTAAATGCACAGCAAACAACTTATCATCCCTATTTATATTCATCAATTTAATTATTTTCTCATCAATTAAATAAATTGACAGCAAGGAAACCAATTGTACCTATGGCAAAATTTGCAATACAAATATTTCGAATAAAATACATCTATAGTAATATCATATTTTTTCCTCAGACGCGCGACAATAAACTTTTTTGCTAAACAAAAAAACGATTTTCATACCTATCAAATATGCTGATTGCACAGCAAATTAACCTGGGCACACAAACATAATATTTACAGCCATAACAAAATAACTATTCTTACGACTAGTTTGATACTGCGCATCTCAAACCCTGCTTGACATAAATGTCTTAGAATTTCAGAAGACACGCTCAGCAAGTATATTAATCATTATAACAAAGCAATGAGTTTCAAATACCTAGCATTATTTTTTTAAATCGATCAAATTTATTGAAAACTGATTTCACGCGCTTACTATCACTTCGCGATCGGCAAAGTGCGCGCGGATCTAAGAGCGAGTGCGAAGGATATATTTATCACTCTGGCGTTTATGCTTCATGCAGACCACGGAATAGTTGTTTGTTTATGTTTAGTCTACCGACAATTATTTCTTTCTTCTTCCGAAAGTCACAAATCCAATAATTCAAAATTTAAGAATTTCATAAGTACGAAGATTAAAAAATTCGAAGCTATGTTTGTCCGAAAAATTATGTTCCGAACTTCAAAATACCGAAAATTCATTTCAATTCTTAAAAGTTTACATCAAAAATACCTACTATTTACATATAAGAAAATTAAGCTCAAAACCCGACTCGCCGTGGTCATCCCGCCGTGATACTAGGCTGCCCTACACCCTAGTGTATTTCAAGTGCCCGCACGAGCCTAGCGAGCGTAGCGAGCGTGCCGCGGCAGCGGTCGGCGAGTGCCAGAACCGAATTGTCGGCAAATTAACGTGTAAAATGTTAAAAAAATATAATAGATTTCGGATTTAGGATTTTTCGGAGTTTTGATTATTCGGAATTCGTATTCATGAAAGATCGGATTATTGTTGATTCGGGATTGTGAAATTCGGAATTCTGACTTTCGGACTTATAAACATTCGGAGTATTGAAATTGCGGATTTTTAGTATTCGGATTTATGATAATTCGGAATTTTGACTTTCAGGATTCTAAATCATTCGGAATTATGAAATTCGGAATTTCGGAATTCGGGATTTTGACTTTGGGAGTTATGTTTTTCGGAATTATGTAGTGTAGTGTAGTTTACCCCAAAAATATACCTATTGGCCAGAAAAGGGGACGCGGAGGTCCAGCCAAGGCAAGGTCTGCTGTCATTATTCTACAAATCTACAGAAAGTAGATTTGTATGTGACTTTATAATTTTTTGTTGATCTCATTATGTCCTAATTAATTATTAATTAGCTTATTTTTTCAAATGAAAAGATGTTTTATTCATGTAAACTGCAGTATACGATAGCAAAATTGACCCTCTGTTTAATAAAAAAAGATGTAAATAGTTTACTGTACGTTAGTAATTATTAGGCATACGTTAATTAAAATGCTTTACATTTAAATATAAGTAATGAGTCACGAACATATTGATGCTTAAATATTAATAATTTGAGGTAGCTATTTTGCTGTGCAATCAGTATATTTGATGGGTATTGGGATTTTTATGTCATACAAAAGGAAGATTTTTTGATTTGTAGTTAAATACTACCCATTATCAATAGCCGCGTAGGACATTCCATAGATAAAAATATGTACTGACATAACTTTAAGTACTAGCTGACATCTATATCGTTAGAGGTAGCCTTGGCAATTATGCGTGTTACAAAACAGCATGCATTTATAAATGACAAAATCGACAATTTTCTATGAAGTGATTTATCTGTTACGTAGTTAGGTACTATTAAATAATCAGTGATATGGTCATCTTCAATGATTTTCCGTAGAAGGATAATGCACGTCTTGCAATTTGAAAGCATAAACTTAAATCCTTGTCTGGTACCTCTTAGCACGAGGAAATTTATTCTTATGTCGAGACCGTGACCATTGTCTGGTGGAATGACAGGACATGTTGTGTTGTCTGGCGCATATTTGTTAATTTTTACATATTAATATCAATTGCTTTGTTACAGAACTCGCCGGTGCCATCGATGACGTTGGAGTCCTTGTAGGAAATAGTATGAACATTATATTCAATCTCTCCAATAAAATAATATAAGTAAATAAATATCTGGAAAAGATTACACTAATAAATTTAAGGTCAACGACCCTGATCTTGAACATCTGTTCCTTAGGTCTGGCATTGGAACACGGACATTGTTATAAAAATATTGTCTTCTTTTCAGTTGGAATTGCTGTCGGACACATCTTGAATGCTGTTCTCAAAAATGGCAAGTGCATGAATGAATATATAAAAATACAAATTATTAAAATTTACTTTAATTTTAAAATTTAATCTTTTTTTGTTATTCAGCCGGCACCCCCGTAACTAACCTGTTACAAGGCCTTTCAAAAATCGTCATCTGTGTGTTGGGCTCTCCAGGTGTTGTTGGAACACTCACCAACGACAGACGTCCAGGTAAGTAATGGTTTTATAAAATGACAATTTTTTGCCCGCGACTTCGTATTTCTCCGCTATAGTAGGATTTTCGGGAAATCCTTTCTTACTCGGATATTAGAGGTAAATTGTTCATGCAGTTGAGTTCATTCTTTACAAATTCATATAAATAAATAAATAAATAAATAAATATCCCTGGACATTATTCCACACAGCGCCATCTAGCCCCAAAGTAAGCTAATTTAAGCTTGTGTTATGGGATACTAGACAACGGATAAACATACTTAAATACATTTTCTTTTGTAAATACATACTTATTATACATAGGAGACACCCAGACCAGTACAAACAGACATGTTCATGCACACAAATGTTTGTACTGTGCGGGGATCGAACCCGCGACCTCTGGTGTAGTAGCCAACTTCTTAACCATTACACCAAGTCGGTCGTCATGATATGTAATTAATTTTGGTTGATTTTCTAAAGATTGGGATACTTGGTCACTGTAATCACCGCGACACCGCTGTCTGTCATTTTATTTTCTATGGATTTGTTTTGTTTCGTTTTTGTACTTGTAATTATTAATTGTTGTATGTAAGTACCTACTTTGTAACGCACATCGCATTAAAAATAACAAATATTTTCTTTCTTTCTTTCTTTGTAATTGTTCAGAGTGCCTAGTGAGAGTTCTACTAGATCAAATTCATCGAGCAATTAAACGCGAATCTATGTCTACCATGAGTTTACACCAATGATAGTCGCTAGCGTCCGCCCCTATACTATTTTCACTCTAAGATGATATGCCTGACAGTTCTCATTGATCCTGTAACGCATTCTATTTCAAACTAAATAAAAAGAAACTGGGAAAAGAAAATGTTATAAACTATTAAAATAACTATTGTCCTTTCGAATCTTGTCAAGTAAATTATTGTTATTATTATCAACTGTTAATAAATGAAGTAAATTAAATTCAATTGATTTATCTTTACAGCGCCTCATGCGTGAAAAGAAACGCCATTCAATTAGTGTATTGACACTACTGAATCGACAAAAAATCGATGGATAAGTGCGACCATTTTGTAATCACGTTATTCGCATCAATGCGCGTGCGTCTGCCTTGTGTGCTGTTTTTTAGCTATTATTTTCGAGTTACTACGTTTTATTCTATAACTTATTAGCCATAACCCGTTTGGAATTTATTTAAAAATGAGAAATCGGTAATCCGATTCCATTTCCCTTGCCAACTCGGTTTAATTGCATTTGTTACATCACTTTAATTGACAATTATGAACTGTCAGGGATATCATCGTACGGCGAAAGTAGTGGGATTATAAATGTAATCAAAAATAGTATAGGTACATACATACTGAATGGCATTCGTGGTGGTGGCACTTTTACGAAACCTTTTTTCTGTGCAAAACTGCCAAACTATCAATAAATCATAACAACAAAGGCAATTTCGACCACAATGTTTATAAAACAGTGTCGGTAACCCGAGCTCTTAATAACAGTTTTAAGTGGCGACATGCTTAGTCGCGCTATTACGCGGGAAAAAAAAAAAAATACCAGTGACAGCTATCATTTATTTTAGTTGCCTATGGTCAATGGTTCTACAGACAACATTCAACTCTAAAGCCTTGAATTCACGGTTTAAAATCGCCTGGAGCAAAATCGATGTATGTACACCGGTAAGCCGCGCTCCGACGACATGTCGCTATATGACGTCATATGGTACACCGGTGTACACGTCGCGCCTCAACTGGTTCTCGATGCGAATGGTCGAATAAACTCCTACTTGGCCCTGAGTTTTGTTTGAGTTCATTTTCGTAGACTAAACTTATTTATTTCCTTTAGGACAAAACGTCCCAGCAGGCATCTGTGGTAAGAACTTCGGTGTGAAGCACGGATGCAAGCGTTACGATGGCGGCTTCGACTCGCCCCAAGAGCTGATCAACTTCTACGGACTCGATGAGATCGACGCCAAGCTCCGAATCATCCTCGACGAAGCCACCAACGGAAAGGGACTCGATGGATTGGAGGGTAAATAACCTCAATTCCCTCAAAACTCTAGCGATGCAGAACTATCGATAGATTACCTTGAAACAAGTTCCAAAAACGAGCCCTATCGGTATTGTTATTATTTTTCAATGAACAGTCAGTAAATATATCGATAGACTAGATATGGATGATATAGATGTTATGGAAGTATTTTTTAAAGTACAAACTGTAACTTCTTAAAATGTTCCCTTGTGCTCTCACCAGTACGTAGAGTACGGGGTACGTCGGCTTACAACGTTTAATACAATAGACAAATTCGCCAGGCCTGTTAATGACCTCGATAGCTCAGTTGGAAGAGAAGCCAGTGGAAGACGCGGGTTCGAGTACCACTTGAGCCCTAGGACTCATTTGCATTCAGAACTCAATTACTGGCTTAGAAATACGTTTCACCTTACCTGTTTTAAAATTTTTTTTTTTTTTTTCTTCGCAGGAACCTCCAAATGGATCGTACAATGGGTTCTGGAACTGTCATCTCTCGCTAAGAAGCGTTCCTGTAAGTATACAGTGTACAAAATTTGTGGAAACTTTCATTATGGGACGTCATTTTAAATGTAAATTATTTCCATATTGCAATAAATAGGTATGTATGTTTTAAACTTATTTTTTGTTTAAGCCGGCAACGCTGGGTGGACTCAAGACGATATCTTGGATATCTTCCGTCTGAGTAAGTACACTCTACGTCTTGTTTCTTTTATTAAACAAATCGCTTACATAATATATTTAAAGAAACTCTATTCTCTAACTCGCAACCCGATTCGATTGATAGTCGCTCGCGTTTTGACGGCTTGTCAGCCAATGGCGATGCAGTATTCGACGTCAAATAGCAGTAGCCGCTCTCGAAACCGCGATTTGAATATTAAATACCTATCAATTTGTAGCGAAGCTAATCATCATTGAATAAGGAGATCTAAAGAATAGAATAGAATAGAATATCTTTATTGCATTAATTGTGGTTGACAAGAGCAAATAATAACAATTTTGGTTTCTTACACTTTAACCAAACAGTTAGCATGCAACATTGGAGAAGGATACCAGTTTAATATGAATAAATAATAGGTACAATGATGAATTAATAAAATGGGTGTTGTAATCTAATTACTTAACATGACTTTTACAGTTGCCCAGATCCTGGGTGGAGTCGGCGAAGCATACCAAGAAGGACGTAAGTATTTATTTTCTGATGGTTGCTTTTGAGGAAAAGTTTTCTTAATAATTGCCTTTTAAATTTCATTCATAATAAAACATATTTTATAATAATATTCATTTTACAGTTGGAGTCAAGATCTCTGCACGTAAGTATAATAATATTATAATCAAAAGCTGAAATTAAAATTATTTCAAGGATGTTTTTTTGAGATTTTCTGACACCCTATTGTATGGTCAATTTGCGGTTTTGTTGGAATTCTTATCACAGGAACTTGAAATTGAGACCTGAGAGTACGTCCATATTTAGCCGTTATGGCTAAATATTTGTGGCCTCACCAAGGGTGGCCAGACTCGTTTTTTCCAAATGTAATTTTTCAATGTCTTTTTTTATTGTTTTAGTACTTTTTCTTAAAATTGTGTTCTATTTTACAGAGATCGTTTTATACCTGAAAGAAAACACTAAGAACACCAAGGAATTCGAGAACTTCAGTAAGTATTCGCGAAAACAAGTTCAAAAACTTAAAATACTTATTTGTAACTATTTTGAGATAAGTAGATTTAAACCAACATATGACTTGAAAGGCATTTTAAATCGATGTGTAATCATGATATTTTATGATGTTGCATTTAATCATAGCAGTAATGAGTCAACATCTCTAGAGTTTTGTAAAACAACGTTCAAACTTTGATCATAGAACCTATTTGACTGGCCTGTTGATGCAATCAAAACCGGAGGTCTTGGGTTCGATCCCCACCCATGACAAACATGGGACGAACATTTGTGTTTGTTGTGTGTCTGGGTGTTATTATCTATTTAAGTATGTATTTAGAAATATTTATGTATGTTTATCAGTCTCTGACACCCATAGTACAAGCTCTGCTTAGTTTGGGGTCAGATGATCTTAGTGTGATTTGTCCCAGATATTTATTTTATTTTATTTATAATAACTAAAATTACCTACCATCAGGTTTCTACCTTAATGATCCAAAATAAACATCAGAAGTGAACTAGCAAATATTTTAGAAACAATAGGTTCCAAGATACATTTCAAAAGTATACACGTTAATTCCCTGACATTAAAAAAAATCTTACATTCCATTTTAGACTGGGACAAGTACCTGAAGCAGATCAAGAAGAATGTAAAGAAGACCAGTAACGCATCCCTCAACGGAGCTATCAAGGGTAACAACAATTCCCAACAAAATAACCAGCAAAACAACCAACAAAACAACCAGCAAAACAACCAACAAAACAACCAGCAAAACAACCAGCAAAACAACCAACAAAACAACCAGCAAAACAACCAGCAAAACAACCAGCAAAACAACCAACAAAACAACCAACAAAACAACCAACATAACTCCAATCACCAAAACTCTGGAAAGCAATCTGGCCAGGGCTCTAAAAAGCAGGAAGAATCCGAATCTCAATTTGACGAATTCGAACAGTTTGAAAACTCCGATGACCGTAGCCAGTCCGGTCAATCTCAGCGAGAAGAGTTTGAAGATTTTGAAACAAACGAATTCAAAAATACGGGATCAAGAGGTAGCGATGAGTTCAAAAATGCTCAGGAGGAGAAATTTGATTCCCAAAGCGAGTCCTTCACTGAAGATGGGTTCAACAAAGCTAGCCAATCCGGTAGCAAGAAAGCCAGTGAATCTGGATCAAGCAACTTCGAAGAATTCGAATCTTCTGGATCTTCAACATCGGGATCCAAAGGATCAAAAGAATTCGCATCTGAAGATCTGAGTAGCTCAATCAAGAACAAAGGAAGCTCAGGCAGCTCAGGCAGCGAGATAAAAAAAACCATCCACATTAATTAAATAACTATATTATCAGAAAACAAAAAGCTATGCTTTTAGTTGTTGTATTGATGGTATGATGAAGTAAAATACCTCAAATTTATTAGTTGTTTTTTTCTTATACTACCTTCAGTCGCCAGCAAAATCCTGTGATATTTAATTATTTGCTTGGTTGTAATGTGATCGATCGAAAAGACACCATAAAAGACCTAGGTGTGACATTCGATTCCGCTCTTACTTTCAATGAGCACATTACCACTAACTCGTAGTTGCTTCCGTCGACTGGGATTTGTATTACATAACCTGCGTGGCTTTCACAGTCCTGATGTAATCAAACTTATATTTATTAGTCTTGTTTGAAGTGGGTCAAAAACCAGTTTTCAAAATACTTGCAAGTATTTATTTTACTGCAAGTACTTTTAGGAACATAATCGCGTGAATAGAATCGACTAGTTTCGAAACTTTCATTTCTGTTGTGTGTATCTGTGTATTGCTAACGCTTCATAGAAGGCTACTTAATTCATTGATTATTTATTTCTCACTTAAAACGTAAAACAATTTGTTAATTGCATACATAGCTAATTTTGAATAAGGCTTACAACTCTTACAAGTCAAGATTTACATGTGAGCACCTTCTTATGCTGCCGACATAAGTCTTATTTTGCAATGGTATCTCTTTACAGAAGTAAAGCTTCACCTGACGTCCTCCATACGCTGTAGCACGGTTTCTCGCCTTCACTTGCTTGGTGTCCCGGGTTCGATCCACGGTCGGTTCAACTCGGGAAACGTACTTTCCTAAATTGGCTTGTGTCAGGGTGTGCTGGGAACCACCCCTGCGGCCTACACTTAAACTTAATCTTCAAATACAACCCTAAGCGTCCCACTGCTGGGCACAGGCCTCACCTCAACTATGAGGTGGTACGAGCCACCTCATACAACACTCCAACACGCGGGCTCAGTGCGGATTGTTGGAGAGGTGAATGTAAGGCCAGTGATAAACCTTACCGTCAGATGTTATCAAGTCGCCTTTTTAGGCCTCTGACTAGGCTTTACGACTGATATCTTGCGACGTCAGCCGGGACCAACTGATTAACGTGCCTTCCGAAGCACGGAGATGCCCGAAAAACACATCACTTAATTTCGGTCGGGATGGTCACCCATCCATAACCCGACCTGACTGGCGTTGCTTGACCTCGGATCGTTGCCGATCCGCTGCCGTCACTTAGCCATGGGCAAACTTAATCTTAAATATCCTAAACTTAATAACTACTACGAATATTGACAGTAAGTAATTAATATTACCTTATTGGTTATTAATAATTTAATAATAATAATAAAAATCAGCGAGATTTTTAGCAACGCCATCAAGATGGAGTTTGGTGTCGATAAGTGTGCGGTCATGCATGTACAGGATGATGGGTTGTAAATTGACCGAGTTTACAGCTCTCTGAGATGATGACACTCAGATCCCTCTCTGATCCCTCCCTAAACCTACACATATCTTGGTATGTCAGAGTCATTTGGTATATCAGTAGGAGACGTCAAGCAATCGGTGAGGGAGCGCTTCTTTAGTCGCCTTACAAAGGTACTCAAGAGTTCTTCGTCAAGTGGCAATAAGGTGCGCGCCTTCAACGGTTGGGTGATGCCTTTATTGGTATACTCCTTTGGCATACTAAGATGGACTCAAACTGAGCTGGATGCCCTGGATGTACGGATTCGAAAATTGCTCACAACATTTTCGCATGTTACAACCACGCTCGTCTGTCATGAGACTGTATATCCCGCGGAAGGTGGGGGGTCGTGGCTTTTTAAATGCCAAGAACCTTCATAACCGCGAGGTGTGCAGCCTTAGGAGGTTTTTCCTCAGCAACGAGTGTGGGATACACCGCGATGTTGTGGCAGTTGATAAGGGCCTCACGCCGCTATCCTTGGCGAATGAGAACTGGCGTCAACCACCGGTGCTCACCACCGACGACCGCAAGGAAATATGGTGGAGCAAGGAGCTACATGGGAGGTTCTATAGGGCCTTAACAGGGCCTGGTGTTGATCTCTTAGCGTCGGTGAGCTGGCTACGCTTTGGGGACCTGTTCGGGGAAACCGAGGGTTTTGTCTGTGCGATTGCTGACGAAGTTATCAAGGTGAATGATTACCGGAAATACATAATGAAGGACGGTACGGACGATATTTGTCGGGCATGCCGCCGTCCAGGCGAGTCTATTCGCCATGTTATTTCCGGTTGTTCTCACCTTGCTAACGGCGAGTACTTGCACAGGCACAACCTAGTAGCCAGGATCATCCACCAGCAACTTGCTCCTCGATATGGCCTTGTCGAGTTGGAGGTGCCGTACTATAAGTACGCACCGGTGCCAGTTCTTGAAAATGGTCGTGCGTTGCTCTATTGGGATCGCTCTATCATCACGGACAGGACTTTTGTAGCCAATAAGCTTGATATCGTGCTGGTGGACCGATCCCAACGCCGGGCAGTGCTCATCGACATCACCATCCCACATTACGGTAACCTCGTGAAGGCCGAGAAGGACAAGCTCAACAAGTACCTTGACTTGGCTCACGAGGTGACCGCCATGTGGGATGTAGATTCGACAATCATTGTTCCGATAGTGGTTTCGGCAATCGGTTTAATAGCATAGAGCCTCGACCAACACCTCGAGAGGCTCTCGCTTAGCGGCTAGATCAAGGGTCAGATACAGAAGGCGGTACTTTTGGACACGGCACGTATTGTCAGGTTCCTCTCTCTGCAGCCCTAACCACCGGTCGTCTGGGCCTTGCCTGCCCCGCTGCCGGCGGCACCCTAGGTTAAGGTTTTATAGTATTTTTATAAATCACTGTTTTTATAACTTTTAACTTAAGTTTTATAATTGTAATTATTTCTATTTTTATAATTATAATTCAGAGGTTGTTCTAAGTATTATAACTCTGTGTTTTTTAAGGATACTGTACAAAATTTAGATCTAAGATTAACGTTGAATAAAGGGAATAAAAAAAAAACCTTTATTGAATTTTTAACATGAAATGATACAATACGTCACTAGTTTCTACACTAAGATTCCCTGTGTTGTGGCAAACTAGTCTCTTCAATCCTACAGTTAAAGTTCTACAATAAGTAAAAACAAAAATGACTTAAATCAAACATTTCATATGCGAAATAGTAGGAAAATAGATCACTTAAATGTATGAGTGTGTGTGTGTTGTGTGTGTGTGTGTGCGTGTAAGTGTGTGCGTGTAAGTGTGTGTTTATTTGTGTGTAAGTCTGCGAGAGTATATGGTATGTGTGCGAGAGTAAGCGTGTGTGCGTGTGCATGTGTACCATGTTAACATTTGCATTACACACAATGTGCGTTTAGACAGAGCAGTTTTACAGACTTCCGGTGGCCATCCACGTGCGCTGCACTTCCGCTCCCCTCTGCCGACTACAGCGCCACCACTGGCAGTTGAGTGAGGATACTCAATATTTTAATCATTGGATTTTATATGTCACCAGCTAGATTTAAAATTAGCCTTCAAATAAGGTAAGTATGTAAAACGTTTAATTTTCAGGTAAAACGTAGCTATTATACGGTACTGTACCGTTATTCGAAGCCTAATACATGAGAGACGTGTCTATTATCGCCTGGTGGCGCTGAGGGACGCCAATGTGATTTAAGTTTTTGGTAAATGGTAATGAATTATTCTAAAGGATAGGTAAGTCTGTTCAGGTAAAAGACATTTCCATATTATTAGAAGATTTATTGTATCACAATCACAATCGATATGAGGTAAACAATTGCTTTTTTACTTTTAAAATTTAAACAATCAAAATATTACTTGGTTTCTCTTTATTAGGAAATTCGATTAATCATCTATAGGAGTGAAAAGAGGTGCAACATAATTTGTAGTTGCTAGAGCACTCACAATTTGACGCCGGTAATATTTCATAAAAGTGTTTGATGACTTCCAGTTTCCTCGAGATAAAATATCATCCAGCTGAAAATTTTCCACCCAGCTTTTAGATGTTACTGCAGACCGGAAACTGCCAGGGGTAGCTTCTATACCTACCTCTGAGAGCAGTTTCTTAACCCAACCACCTATTATTACACGTGTAGCTGGTTTTGGTCGCCCAGTCAATGTTACAAATACATGGTCACTCTTGAGCTAAAACCCTTCTTTCTTGACAGAGTAAAATAAATTGATTTACTCAATATACGGGACACAGGGCCTTATTGTTTTTATTCGTTGTTAACTTCCATGGATTGCCTATAGATGATTAACTGAATCCGTTTTAGAGCCAAAAATATGTTTTAGAATAATATACGAGTAATCTTCCGATGCAGTAAAGTATTCCGAAGATGTGCGCAATAAAGTAAGGTCGTGAACTCGTCTACCCGAGCAGAGTAACATCAAAGTGGCTGTGCGTTTGTATACCTCGTACAGCGTTGGGGTTTGCAGGTTATTTTTAAGTACTGCAATAAAATATCCGTATCCCAAATTGGTGGTTTACTTAGTTTTGGCTTTGCTAACGAAATTGCTTTAAGCACCTGTTTTACGGAGCTATGCGAGCTTAGTTTTTCTTGGTTTTCAGGATGTGACAAGGTAGTTACGACTGATTTGTGAACCATGATTGTGCTCAGGGCTAGGTTTTCTTTTTGGTGAAGGTCAGCAAAAAAAAGGGCTAAGTCAGATCCTGAAGGCCTAGAAATGTCACCTCATGTGAGGTCGCCCACGTCGTCCATCTGTTACACGCCGATCGATAAGTGTTATGTGTGGATTCCCGTCAACCCGATTTCAGTACACTGCTCAGCCGTCCAATCATTCAATGACGAATTCCACCCCCACATTTCCAGATTTCCAGGGTCATTTCTGATACTCTGGGTGGCGGAAGTTGTGTTGTTACGTCCACAAGCGCTTTTTTTTTATATCTTGACGGGCAAGATGACCTCACTCCACCTGATGGAAAGCGGTCGCGAGCTCCAGATATGAGGTTGACAAGCCCAGTCATTCAACGAATCACTGGGCTGGCCATCCTCACCTTGAAGGCCTGCAGAAATGCCTTTTCACGCCCCGCTTGAAGAACCCGGGACTATACGAGGAAGGAAACATGTGCTGGAAGAGCGTTCCACGTCTGGATGGTACGACAAAGAAACGAGTCACCGAACCTTTACCTTTAAAGTTTTTTTTTTAGTTTTTTTTTTTTTAGTTCGGGCCAACAAATGTTTAATTGTGTGTGGGTGACGCCGTAGTCCAGCACGCGTGGTACGGGAGTGGAAAGGTGAGGGTGGAATGAGCTGGAGTAACTCGTCAGAGCATTCCCCATTGTAGAAGCGATAGAGAACACTTAGCCTGGCAATGTCTCTACGCAATTGGAGAGGCTCAAGAGTCAAAGTTGCCTCTGGGTTTCCAACAATACGGATAGCACGCTGCTGCAACCTTTAAAGAGCTTCGAGTAGGTACTTGGCGGAACCGTCCCAGAGATGAGAGCAGTATTCCACACACGAGCGAACTTGTGTCTTATACAAGAGACAGAGCTGCTCAGGCGTGAAGAATCGTCTCACTCTGTTCAGGACTCCGATTTTACGGGATGCAGTTCTAATGACGCTCTCAATGTAGTCCTGCTAATTTAGGTTGCTACGAACATCCATGCCAAGGATGTTTAGGCTTTCCTTAATTGGTAGCGGGGTGCTCTGAAGAGTGGGGTGGTGGCGCTTGAGCTAGATTCAGAATTGTGAAGGGCGTTGCTAATGCTCGGCTCTTCAGGTCTGGCCGCTAATATGCATTTATCCACTGCGGAACTATTATTAGAAAGGTGCCCGAAGCGCTGTTCATGTGCGCTAAAATCCTTGGGATGAGATGTGGCGGCGGAAAAACCCATGCCAGGGGGAAGTCCCACTCCCAGCTGAACGCATCGAAGTAGCTCGCTTTGTCGTCTTGTCGGTCGAGTGTGCAGTACATTGAAACAGCGTGAGCTCGATGTGATGCAAACAAGTCGATTATCCGGAACCGGATGCTACTCTCATGTATTAGGCTTGGAATAACGGTACAGTACTGTTCAATAACCGATTTCAATAATATTAATTCAATGGCAATAATAACAAGAATGCAAATTTATTATTTGCTGTACACAGTAATAAATAGCTTAGAAGGTAGGTACCACTGGTTCCGCCAGCTTGGTACAATTTATTATGGTGTTGATGCAATTGCTCCACGAACACTTGCATTATTATCATTATGTATTTAGGGTTGACGCTGTGGTTCTGAGGGAAATAGGAACTAGGTCGATGCTGTGGCCTTCATATTATGACCGTGTTCCACAGAGGCTCTAAAAGTAATGGGTAAGATAAAAGCTATCTTTTTGTAGCTAGGGTTGATGTTGTGGTTCTGAGCGGTCTTGTGCGCCGTGGTACACAGGGACTCTAAGGGAAATAGGAACTAGGTCGATGCTGTGGCCTGGGCCCTGATATTATGACCGTGGTCCACAGAGGCTCTCGAAATGTTTAAAATAGAACTAGGGATACGAGGTTTGTACAGTCTTACTTACTAACATGAAAAACTTATGAACAATAAATAACTGTTCTACACAAAAAGGCTATTTTCATTTAATAGACACATATAGGTACCTGTTATTACTGTAAATTCAAAGTAATGTAGTTAAAACCACTACGGTTTATAAAACAACAAAAGTTACGCCAAGTAAGCCATTGAGGTCATTGGACGTACTTTGAATGTTCAAATAATCAAAATTGAACCCACTTATTAATTAGACATCTGGGAAGTTGACGGCACTGCATTACTCGTATCTGGTGTCTGCAACGTCGGCGAGGAACTTGCGCTCGGCTGCTGGTCCTCATCAATGCTGAGCGCCGACACAGCCACCTGAGTGCTCGATTGCGGAGCTCTGCGCAGCTGGTCGTGGGCCAGCTTGCGCGGCCGACCTCTTCCAGTTACTCGATTCACCATGTAGCGGTCGTTATCTAGAACTCTGTAAATCTCTTAAGGTTCACTATATGTGTGGTCTAAACAAGTTTGGTTACGTGGATTATTCTTGACAAGAACATAATCGCCTCGTTGAAATGGACGTATCGTTGCTTGGTTTTTGTCAAAGCGTTGTTATTCATATTGGGCAGCCGCATACATTTTCTCATGCACATGCTGTTCAACCGAATCAAAATCGATGGTTTCGCTTTCAAAATTTACCAAACTGAGAATTTCCGGTGGGTCGCAGTGTTGTCGATGTGTGAGCAATGATAGAGGTGCCATGCCAGTGACTCTTTGTGGAGTGCAGTTAAAAGCTAGCTGTAATGCGTGTATCGCAGTTTGCCAGTTTTCAGTTTCATAATTTTTAATCAAAGTTAGAGCATTTTTTAATGTACCCATCACTCTTTCGACTTGCCCGTTTGCCCGGCTAGCTCCTGGCGCTATTGCATGAATATCAATACCGAAACGATCACAATATATCTTGAATTCACCAAGAAATTCTCGTCCACCGCCCACTACTATTTGAATTGGTGTTCCAAATAAATGAACTGCTCGTTTTAGCGCTGCAAGACAGCTGCTTTGGCTCTTATTCGTCGAGTAGCTCAAGAGTATGTACTTTGTGTATGCGTCAATAATAACAATGACGTATCATCGCGCCCTTCTGAATCTCTAGTACCAAGCTTGCCTGTGATGTCCTTAAGGATAACTTGGAATGCAGCCGTCGGTTTTTGGATAGTATGGAGGCGAGCTTGCACTGCACCTGATGGGCCTTTTGATGTTTGACATACATATTATGCAGTTATTCACGAAGTTTCTGACTATCGTTTTCATTTTCTCAAACAAATGATTCTTTTAGCTTCCGCAGGGTTTTTTCCCATCCTGTGTGCTTTAACGATGTGTGGTACGACTTGATCAAGCTCCACTGAAACGATCTAGGTACTACTGCTGCATTATACGTACCAAGTTAAGGGTCTGTAAGAGTTTTCTTCAATGTCCCTTCTTCCAGCGCATAGCCAGCCGCTGGATTATCAGTTGCCATGCTATCAATTAGCGGGCGCAATATTTCATCACGTCGCTGCTCTATCAGCAACCATTCCGCGTCTCTTGTCATATTATTAACAAAAGATTGATTTCTACTGAAAAAGTCTGCGTGCTGCAGCCTTTCACCTTTTCTATATTCGATGGCAAACTCGTAGTTCTGCAGATAGGCCAACCATCTATGAATGCGAGGGAGGAGATCCTTCTTGTGTGCTGATGAGCTCAGGCTTAATGTCAATGTTCATGTCTCCTGTTATCAGACACGTTTCGGCTTTACACATTTTAATTGCATTTTCGAGAGAAAAACAGAACTCGTCGTTTTAAACCGATGGTGATCTACAAATTGTGATGACAGTTATTTTGGTATCAATATGAATCATTAGACAGTTTGCGTCTCTAAAGGAAGACTCATCTATTTTTATTTTTAAGTTACTTTTTGTTAGAACAATTATTCCATCATGCTGGTTCCATGACCTGTTTGAAATGTAGCTTTAAAAAATTTTGCATGCCAAATTAAAGTAAAATATGCTGAGTATGAGATATATATTAAGTATGTGACCTCTTGTAAACCATATTAAGAGGCAAATAAATTATTCTATTCTATTATATTCTAAGGTAGTGTCTTGAAGAGTGAAAATTATAGTTTTCAAAAGATAGTCCAGGGTAATCATCGTCTAAACGACACTCAGAACAATTAGGCCAGGTTGAAAGCCTAATATTGCCAAAAATATAACAAAGTTGTCCCAGTTTTTATTAATACTACGAATATTTTGGGTGATAACAGTAAATTGGTTAGAAGTATATCTGGGTGAAGTTTTGTGTATAAGTCAGGTGAGTCTATTATTGAGCATTCCATGACACATTCCTTAACAATGTTTTCAAATAATGTGTTACAATTATTCATTAGAGGTTTTTATTTAATATATTTGTGCTAATAAAATGCTCTTCTTTTTCAAAACAGGAGGAGGTTCTCAATTCGACTGTATGTTTTTTTTTTATGTTTGTTACCTCATATCTTTCGATTGGGTGAACCGATTTTGATCATTCTTTTTTTATTTGAAAGCTAGTGCTTCCCGAATGGTCCAATTATAATTTGGTCTAGTTCTGACAGTGGCATCCATGAGAAAACCATTTAAGTCTTAAATCTAGATAGACAAAATGCGCGACAAATGGACGAATAACTCATTATCACGACAACCGATTTCGATGCTTCTTTTTTTATTGTGAAGGATATACTTCAAGGGTAGTTTGATGAGTGTTTGGTTAGGTTCTGGTTATGGGATCCATGACAAAGTAACGGAACTTTTCAATTCTTAGGAGCAATTGGACACTACTTTTTCGATGACACTACATTATTCACTGAAAATCAAGAAATAAACAAATTTTGATAAAAAAAAACCAACTTCAAAAAAAACTATTCCAAAACAAAGCACTAGAAAGTAAAGAAATAATTGCGTTTTCTTCTAAAACTTATACGATAATATAATGTAGGTAAAATTATTGTTATTGTTGGAGTCGGTGTCAGCCAATGTAGGTTTGTAACTACATACATACGTAAACGTGCTAGCTAGGTATATTGCAGTGTTTCCTTGGCTGACACCGACTCCAACAATAACAATAATTTTACCTACATTATATTATCGAACCTATAAGTTTTAGAAGAATACGCAATTATTTCTTTACTTTTTAGTGCTTTGTTTTAGAATAGTTTTTTTTGAAGTTGGCTTTTTTCTTTTGTTATTATTTTCAGAAATAAATCTGTGTAACAACATGGCAACAATATATGTGCGACATCTGTGTTTAATGTTTGTTGTGTGTATGTATTCATAGTATATGAAAGTTGTAAGTTGTGTTGTCTTTATTTGTGTTGTATTTTTTGTGTATTTGTTAATAGTACAATTTCTAAGGCTATACAGGGTGTCCCAAAAAGAAGTGACAAGCGGAAGCCCACAGATAGAACACTCCTTGGGGTACCCGAATAACCCCCATGTATGTTCCGCGATTGTTCATAGTTTTCGAGTTATGATTTTTTTTCTGAATTTCTGAGAATTTCGGACTTAAAAGTTTATTTTTATTATTTTTTTAAAAGTAGAAGAGTTTTAAATTTTTTTCTTTGCCCAACTGAATCATCCTTAATTGTACTTTGATGCTTAAAATAATCAGTTTCATAACTTTGACCAAAATGATGAATATGTTGGTATAAAACCAAAAATGTACGGTTGATGAATAAAATAAAGACTTAAATTTTCAACTTTAAATTCAAAATCTAAGCGGGTGACTGTATGATTTCTTAGTAAAGCTCAAAAATGCTCCAGAATCTCAGCTTTCTTAATCATTACAAAAAAGAAGTACTTAATGGGCTACTTTGGCTAAAATCAGCCTTCAAAGACAGCGAGGTGGAAAATTCTTGAAATTAGCCAGCAGATTAATAACTGTTTTTTGGCCATTTTATCATTCCTGAAGTTCATGAATTTGTTATCTATCCAAAAATTACTGCAGGAAGGCTAAGGAAATAATAGAAAGAATAAACATTCAAAAGTTTAATTAATAGAACAAAAAGAAATAGTTAATAATTATTAATTATTTATTTACAAGAAATGTTCAAAATGTCTACCTTCGTTCTCGATACAAATTCTACATCGTCTAAAAAAGTTGTCTTTTAGTTTTATAAAGGCAATTCTGTTGTTTTTTATCGTCTCTTCTGCTTGCCTCAATTTTATTCGTGATTCGGCTACGTTGCTGATGTCCTTGGCGTAAACCAATTCCTTGTAATATCCCCAGACGAAGAAATCAATTGGGTTCAAGTCGGCGGCCACGCCATGGGCCCTCCACGGCCGATCCACCTGTCTGGAATTTTTTCAGACAAATATTGTCTGACGATTCTCGCAAAATGGCATTGGGCGCCGTCGTTTTGAAAAATCATATTCCTATAAAGCGTTAACACGTCAACATCTCCTAACAAGTCGGTGAGATTATGTTGTGGAAAATGCAAATAGGCCTCGCCGTTTAGTCGGTCAGGTAGTTCGAATGGACCAATCAGCTGTCAGTTTAAGATGCCTGACCATAGATTGACACTGAATTGTTCTTGGAAATTAGATTCCCGGGTCAAGTGTGGATTTTCAATGTTCCAAGAATGATAGTTGTGTATGTTGAAAATTCCACATCTCTTAAAATGTGACTCATCAGTCCATAAAATATAAAAAAAAAAATCGTTTTCAGCTTGACGCCGCAACATTTCCTGGCAAAACGCTACTTTTCTCGGATAGTCTGCGGTGCTTAAGCTGCTGAACTTTTTGAATATGATATGGGTGAAAACCCTCTTGTTGGAGTATGTGATGTGCCAGTGATTTTGGAATTCCGGTTTCTAACTTTGGAACTGATTCGACATTATCTAGGACCTAGGTCATGCATTTGAAATACACGGCCTGGTCTTCTACCTGGTGGATGTCCTCCCATGTAAGAGTTATGCACTCTTAAAATCATGCGATGATCAGGCCAAGTTTCGGGTTGAGGTCCACCTTCATTCATGAACTTCAGGAATGATAAAATGGCCAAAAAACAGTTATTAATCTGATGGCTAATTTCAAGAATTTTCCATCTCGCTGTCTTTGAAGGCTGATTTTAGCCAAAGTAGCCCATTAAGTACTTTTTTTTTGTAATGATTAAGAAAGCTGAGATTCTGGAGCATTTTTGAGCTTTACTTAGAAACCATACAGTCACCCGCTTAGGTTTTAAATTTAAAGTTGAAAATTTAAGTCTTTATTCATCAACCGTACATT
The DNA here is from genome assembly GCA_947369235.1 of Udea olivalis. Taxonomy (NCBI): domain Eukaryota; kingdom Metazoa; phylum Arthropoda; class Insecta; order Lepidoptera; family Crambidae; genus Udea; species Udea olivalis. The sequence continues at coordinate 8,350,673 of OX376367.1, read as the reverse complement.
TTTGGTTTTATACCAACATTTTCATCATTTTGGTCAAAGTTATGAAACTGATTATTTTATGCATCAAAGTACAATTAAGGATGATTCAGTTGGGCAAAGAAAAAATTTGAAAACTCTTCTACTTATTAAAAAATAAAAAATATAAACTTTTAGGTCCGAAATTCTCAGAAATTCAGAAAAAAAAATCATAACTCGAAAACTATGAACAATCGTGGAACATACATGGGGGTGATTCGGGTACCCCAAGGGGTGTTCTATCTGTGAGCTTCCGCTTGACACTTCTTTTTGGGACACCCTGTATATGTACAGAAAAATGGTAATGAACCACAAGACAAATTAATAACTTTGGAATAACTTATTCTGTTGGTGCAATGGCAGCGATCCTGCCTTCAGCACCAGAGGTCGTGGGTTCGATCCCCACCCATGACAAACATTTATGTGACGAACATTTGTGTTTAAGCACATTGGGGCCTCTATCCTGGTGACAGACGTGGAGTTCGCCCACCGTGTGCAGCCGCGACGTGCCGCGAGCGCTGCCGTTGCTCGTCCTATTGTCCCCAACCCTGTGACTGGCATTTCTGCCGGTTACTGCGCACACCGTGCAGTGCGGCGTCGCCGCACAGGCACGCGCCAGATGGCCTAGCTAACCGCAATGGTAGCAGTGACTGCTACGGTCAACTTCCGAGCCGCACTTGCTCCGTACGTGTCCCTTCTCGAGACACCGGACACAACGCAGCTCTTTGGCCTCTAGCAGCTTGACCCGCGCCGATTCCAACCAACCAGCAAACGAGCACCGTCCATGAGCTTTTCGGCCACCGCCACGGGGCAACGTGCCCAGCATGCGCCTTACTCGGCAGATCTTGCCCGTTTTCACCGAGCACGCCCCAGTTTTAGCGACAGCGGCTGCGACTTCCTTTGCGGTGACGGAGTCATCCAACTCAGAAATGCGCAATTCTGCACACTTCACAGATCGGGAAACTCGAACGTCTTCCGCATGAGGACCTCTCTTAGCTTTGTAGCCAGAGAGTCCGCCCTGCTGTCTGTCTCTGCGGCGCCCGGCAGCTCCGAATTGGCGCATTCGGTGGCCGCTTGCCTAAAGAGCACGGACTTAATCCCGTGGCTCGTCTGGGGTTTCGGGGGGGGGGGGGGCTTCACTACTGCTGCAGCTTCTGCATCCTTGTTCTTGCCCTTCACTTATCACGAGGTTCCACGGTAACTCCATGGTCTCGAGGGCTGGTGGCAAAAGGCGGAGCTACTTTGGGGGCGGAGCAGCGTCAGCCGGCTAGCCCTTCTTGGCCGACATCCTTCCCTTCTTCCTCGCGGGAGGATTTCTTCGGGTTTTGGGGTAAGGTGGCACTGGAGCCTTAGGCTTTGGCGCAGCTGCAGCCGGTGTGCTGCGAGAAGAGGGCGGCTAAGTCGCCCTTGTGCTCGCGGACGTCTTGTCCGGGGTTCATTATGAATGGGACTATAGTATACAGACTTTTGTTATTTGAAATGCGACTCGAGTGGGGAATTACGATGCGTTAAATATTGAGATCGCGCGTTTCAGAGCACTTGTATTTTATTTAAAAATTTATACCTCATAAATTTAAGTGATGGTTTTTAATTTAATAATACGTTCATCAGTTAACATTCAATAGGATTAAAAAAAGAACAGAGTATATATAGATAGACTATAGACTTGTATAGAGAAAAATATTGATTTACAGCTCTTTAATTGTTTACAATAATCTGGCGGCGCCAGGCGTAATTTGTGTTGAACTTATAAGTGACTAACATTCACAAATATCACTTTCAGGTCTAAAATCAAAGTGATACAACACAACTAGTCTATCATTCATACATAATAAATAAAAACCTTGACAATAGCACCCACCAATAATGAGAAACATGAAAATTAGTGCGACAGTTGCTATTTCAATTAAAGAAATCACTTTCGATTTCCTATTTTCTTTTATCTACCTGCTAAACAATACAAACATAAAAATCACTACACATTATAGTCAATTCAATGCCCTTTCCAAAAACATAGCACACTTGTACATTGTAAAGTATGAAACCTAACACCCAAGTTGTAAACAATGCTCCATGCCGTATACCTATACCTACCGCCGCTTACGAGAGGAGTCGGTTTGAAAATCGTCATCCTTGCTTATTTAACCATATTTTGCTAATTCTTTTTTAATAATCAGGTTGATTATTAGATTATCTAACTTAATTAAAGCGATTAATATGAAAATACGTTAAACAAAATTTTAAAGGTTTAAAACTTGATAAAAAAATGGCCAAATTTTTTAATTAGTTTCGATTTCTGAAAAAAATAAAATGTCGTTGTTGATGTTTGTTTTAGGGTGGAATCTTTATAATTAAACCTTACTTATTTACTAACCTTGTTATTAAAACAAACAGCGAACGAAAACTTCACTAAACACTTATGTCACAGACACTTTTATTTCACTTGAACGCGCTGACACTAACCTCTAAGAAAATTTACGAAATGTCATCTTTGACAATTTATTTTTAAATTCTGGCACTCCAAATCTTTGGTTTCATGGCATTAGACGGAAGCAAGTTTAACGACAAAGCGATTATGGCCACATCACACAGGCCACAGATATCAGTCAGCCGAGTAAAACGCGACCTGTCGAAAGATGGTGACATGTAGTTGTATGAACGACATGGGCAATTTAAGGGTCAGCCTCATGTCGGCTATACCCGACACGGGCAATGTAGCGGCATTATGGTTACCTCACTGATAGAATACAAACAGTGAGTATCAATGGTACGAACTCTTCCGGTGCCACCATATTATGTATGGGCGTGCCCCAGGGATCCATATTGGGTCCTCTGCTGTTTTTCATCTTTATAAATGACCTGCCTTATTTTGTCAAAGACCTATGTGGGATTGTATTATTTGCTGATGACACTTCTCTGATTTTTAACGTAGATAGAAGTAACAAAGCACTTGACGACGTAAATAATACTCTCTTTAAGGTACTGCATTGGTTCACGAGTAACAAGTTACTGCTTAATTCTAAAAAAACAAAATGTGTCAAATTTTCTATGCCCAATGTAAGACAGGTCGATACCATTATAAACATAAATAAGGAGCCATTAGAGATTGCGAATTCCACTGTATTTCTAGGAATTACTCTCGATTCCAAGTTACAATGGGGTCCGCATATTTCTGCCCTGGCAGGAAGACTTAGTTTGGCAGCTTATGCTGTTAGAAAAATATCGACTGAATTCGCAACAGCAAGATTAGTGTACTTCAGTTATTTTCACAGTGTTATGGCGTATGGTCCACAGTTGTGGGGCTCGGCAGCGGATCTCAACACCATCTTTGTTCTTCAAAAAAGAGCCATCGTCTCCATTTACAAACATAGATCACGCGACACGCTTCTGGAAGTATTGAAGAGATAGATATTTTGTGTACTCTCAATTTATTTATGATAATGTAGTATATGTCCGTAAAAACTTGCATCTCTTCAAGAAAAACAGTGATGTCCATAAACTCAATACTAGAAATAAAAATAAGCTCTTAACTCCCAGTCTAAGACTGCATAAGGTAGGGAAATCATTTGTTGGTCAATGTGTAAAATATTTTAATAAGAATTCGCAAGCTATTGTTAAACTGCCTCTTCACCAGTTTAAGTCACAAATTAAAGCTCAGTTAATAAAACGAGGTTATTATAGTGTTGAGGATTTCTTAAATGATAAGAATTTATGGTCATCTTAGGTATAATCTGCTCCTCTGCACATTTTTTTTGTTATGACTTTACTCTGTCAATTCAATTATTGTGTATATTAAACAAGATTAAAAAGAGTAACCATCGAGTTTCTTGCCGGAGTCTTCTCGATCGGAAACAACCTCCGAACCTGTGGTAGAACCACATTAGGTTTAGTAATGATATTTACTATCATACATAGTATTATTTTATGTAAGTTTATTTTTATTTAGTGTATTTTTGCTATATTTTTTTTTGTATTTGACTTGTCATAAGTATTTTTTATAAGTCTATATGAATAAAGATATTTTTTACTTTACTTTACTTCTCCCCCACCAAGAGACTGAGGAGAGTAGGCGGTGGTTCACCACCCGTAGCTTCTCGGTCTCTTCGTAGACTGTGCGCTTGTACAGCACCGGAGCTAAAAGCTCCCAGTCTCCGACTGCCGTTTACAGCGCCTTCTGAAATGTGCCTTTCTGATATCCGGAGGTCGCAATGACTTTCCGGACTATGGCCCCTAACATCTCCATGCACTCCTTCAGCGTGATCATTTCCCGCTCGTCGGCGTCGCCCTGGGACGAGTCCGACAAGCGGAATGTCCTTGCCTGAGCTTGGAGCAAAGCGCTATCCATTTCCGCAACCTCTTGCTCGGACCACAGCTTCGCCTCCACTCTCTCGTCATCGCGCCCTAGGCGGGACGCGCTCTCCCGGGCCTCCGCCATGCAGGCGTTAGCGCCGGGTGCGGGAGTATCGCCTCTTCCTCGTCGGGCCGCAGGCTTTCAGGAAGCAGAACTACGTCCACTTCTGGCACTCTGTCGGAACCCGACTCGCCGTTTTTGAAGCACGGCCGCTTCCGTCTATCCCAGATTCGGCCGAGTTCCTCCCCAGAGGAAGGATCTACGGTCAACAGGCTAGTGCCCGAATCCAACCCCGGAGCAGACAGAGAGCGCGACTGCTCCGCTGCTGCACTTGTACGGCCGCTGCCATAACGAGGTTGGCCGCCGCCGAAGTTGATGGCTTCGGCACATCACAGCTTTAAGCTCTGAAGAGCTCAATCGGGTAAGCCTGACTATAGACTTCCGCACCACCTCCGAGGCAGCTTCACGCTGCGACTCAGATGTTACTGTCGCAGCCTGTGACGGCTCCGCCTCCAGGGGACTAGTGTCCGTGCGCACTCCAGTCAACCTGTACGCGACGCATCCTCGTCCTCCTTGGCGACCAAAAAAGAAGAAGTTGAAAAATCCATTGTAATCCCACGAGTATGGGGGATACAAAAAGTCCACCAGGAGGCGGCGCCCCCTGCACCTGGGTAACCCTAATACTGCACAAGGGCGGGTGTTCTCGTGCAGGTGTCGCGCTAGTAAGTAGGCGTTAACCCACCCTACCGAGACCGAGGCGGCCGACCGTCACGCGACTAAGATCACAGTTCTAACCTAACCTAGCTGTTTCGATTTAGGAAAAAGTACAAAAATTAAGCATGTTACGTATCAAATGTCACTAAACTCTTAAAAAATTATAAACTATAGGTACATGGAAACTTTTACATTCAAAAAAATATCCCAAAAAAACATTTTGATTTTTGACTGAATGTCTATTGTCTAACTAAAGATTCTTTGCTGTAATAAAACATTTGGTAAAAGATCAATTTATGCCCAAATGACGTTATCATTATTGATATTTTGCCAAGTAGACCCTTAGCGCTAGGCTATTTTGAGGCATATTTGAGGGCATAAGTTTCAAAAATTCTAAAGTTGCTTCTTAATTCCTGCCTGTAGATAGAATTGTACCTAAGAAGCTTATTGTTGCGTTTTGTGTCTTAACTGACTGTCGCTTATTCAGCAATTTGACTATTTGTATGCCATACCTTTTATAAAAAATAAAACTGCCAAAATTAATTCATAGTTAAAAATCTTTACAGTATCATCTAGTCGTTTGTTCAGCGCAAACTGTCCGAAGGTCAGTATGTAACAACAGTTACCACTCTCGCACCGTTCCCTTCGAAGAAAGCTTACTTTTTCAAATAATGAGATTTCGTAGATGAAAATGACTCAAATTAAGCATTTAGTGTTCTATTTATTTATTTATTTATTTATTTATTTATTTACTTATAAGGTACACCAACAGTATACATATATACATTCATTTTAAATTTGAAGATAAGTAATTCTTATATGCATACCCGTTAGAGGCGTACACAGCAATTTTGGAAATAGGTACAGCATTTCTTAACAACTAACTATAATTATTTTTTAAATTTTTGTACTAATCTTACATAGTAGAAATAAAAGTATACAAATCAAAAGTAAAATAAGGATAAAATATAAAAACAATCAGAGATCCCCCCCTGACCCGAGCTTGCGTTTAAAATTTGCTAACTTGTCGTGGAAAATGTCAAACTGTGGCTCTTTTTTATTCAGCCCATTGTAGCGCAAGCAACACCTTACCAACGGGTTCTATTACAACATAATAAATGAAAACACGTAGGTAAACTTTAATAATAACTTTCATTTTCTTTTGTGGCTTGTACAGAGATTTGTAATAAAAAAATAAATATATATACTGATGTTGTGGATAAATTTGATACAAAATACGTTGTACAACAGATATCAATATAAAAAAAAGACTAAAACCTTGTTATCAAACTGTAATATTCTTTATAGGTATTAGTTAAAAATGCCAGGGTTCCTGTGAACAAAGCTGACACAAAATGCCTCTGTACATCAGTTACTACTTCGTTATCATCATCAAAGTAAAATTTTCATCTCTAATTCTTTTTTTATTGATTCTGAATGAACTTTAGTGATTCTTTTATTGTAATTTGACACCTTGTATAGGTACCATAATTGACGCAAATAAATGATTGATTGATTGGTTGATGATTTTTTTTCGTCCATTACTGACCGAAAAGACAAATACCTAAATTTCTACCTATGCGAAAACTTAAGATGACACAAATTAATGTATTAGGTTGGACAAAGGATTCAGAAACTACATGCCAAAAAGAAAGAACTTCACTATATTCGAAACCTCAAAACCCAGCGCTACGGTTCTAAAGTAAAAATTTGTCCAAATAAAAATTAGCGTACCGTATTTTTGCGAATCATTCGAAATGTTGCGTTGTCATGATAAAATGTTGCCAAAATTTGTTTGGCTATTGAAATTTTGCCAAATTTCTTTTAACAAAACGGCAGGATCCCGGATTGATCACTGGAATACTACATTCCAGTACAGGGAAAAAGTCCGGTTCACATTATTCCAGTAGCAGCATTACAGTCCAGCGCTGGAATACCACTCGAATGTTGAGCGCTGGACTGACTAAACTCGAGAATGGCTGGAATGGATAAATATTGTGTTAAAGTCTGTCCATTTTATGAAGACCGTTTACCTTTAGTCGATTTACGATTTCAAGGCTTATATATCAAAGATCACACCGTAACACAATCACGGATTTCCGCATTGATCACAACCCACTATATAGGTCGCAAATAAACAAGAAACTTAAAGCATGCAATTCATGCAAAACTGTTAAAATTAAGCATTCTCATACAATTTTTAATCAAAAACTAAATAATTATATAATTGTGAAAATTTGCTTGACAGCAAATTGAAAACTTCAACCTCTTAAATAAAATAGGTTGTCTTTGGACCAAAGTGATAGGAACTCCGCACTAAGATGTCGCATGAATCAGAATCATTTATTTCGATTGAAAGTGGTACAAATACAATGCTGTCGATTTAGGGTTCCTACTATAAAGTATAAAATAATGAAAATTTAAGTTGTTATTTAAATATTAAGTGCTATTTATTAAACAAACTAAGTTTATTATTCATTGGTGTCAATAAGTATCGAGATTAGTTCCTATTTATGTTATAATTTTAGTTAAATATAGGAAAAAATATATCCTACTAAAAATGTCACATCCAAAGACGCCAGGGATATCTTCTATACCCATCTTCGTGATCGTGAACGTACAATACAAGTGATTGATTTGAAGGAAATACCCAATATACGAGTACAATAGTACTCTGTGGGAATATCCTACTCAAAGCAGCAGCCCAAAAGCATGTTTGTTTTTAATAAATGTATGTATGATCAATATTGTCTTTTGACTATTGTGCTTCGGACCTTGTGCATTTTTATAGTTATTGCGTTTTAATACGTATGCCAAACAAGTTTAGGCTACTTTTCGAAAGTATGCCAATCAATATGAAACTCGTGACAATTAGAAAATCAGAAATATGGAATATGACGTTATAACAATTAACATTATGCTTAGGATTGGTTAGCTTTTATGAAGACTTAGTAAAAGTCGGTAGATTGTCGTTCAAAATCAGTATTTCAGTAAACTAAGGCCAATTTCGTGAGATCTACTGAATTGAATCAACGACTTTAAAGTTATTAGCTTCTATACTCGTAAAGTTATATACAGGGCAAAGTCGTCGTTTCACCTCACACGCACAGTTCTGACCGTCTGACACCCGCCGGTAAAACCTTTACGTGTATGGTAGGCTAATGACTCTGTATGATTCATTCGATGCTATGGTTGTCAATACGCCATGTTTGTTTACAAATAAGACATGTAAGATGAAACAGACTAAGTATATTACATAGAGAAAATTATCACTACGTTTGTATATTATATGAACTGACATACCAGTATGACATACGCTAGTGTGCCTGAGATAGAACGTCTATACGATGGACCAGAGAAGAATTTTAGCCAGGTGCGTCTACCAGCACACCCCGACCCGAGTCAATTTAGAAAAGGTCATTCCTAAATTGCATTTATTCTATATTAAGTTAACATCTGAACTCAAGACCCCATGTCACCCGTGAATTCTTGGTAAAGTAGGTCCAACACATGTTGAAGTCAAGTACAACCCTAGATGTTTATGACATGTCAGTTAATTTAATTTTGATTATTTGGCCAATTGTTTCAATGATTCTAGTAGTTTTATTAAATGAAATGTTGGGATTTGGTGTGTATCCTGACGTATTAAAAATCACACGGGTTTGTCCTGTAAGGGTAAGGGCGACCAGTGCAACGTAAATAACTTCCGTCCGATTACAATAAATTGTCCCAACTATCTACAAAATAATTGAGTTTTTCCTGTCATCACATGATATGCGACATCTCAAGGCCCATCACCTACTGACGGACAGACAGTACGCCTACAGGAAAAATACTTCCACTACTGAGGCAGCTCATAAGATGTTTGATTGTAAAGTAACCGGTCTCGATGATAAGAGCTTAAAATGGCGGGTATACTGTGCGACTTGTCGAAAGCATTTGACGTGGTAGACCATCAGCTTCTATTGGACAAATTGAAGAGGTATGGTATAACGGACAAGGCCCATCGACTATTTGCGTCCTTTTTGTCTGACCGTAAACAGGTCGTACAGCTAGCCTTAGACGGTAAAAGAGTAATATCGGATCCTGGTTCTGTTAATGTAGGCATTCCGCAGGGATCCTCACTGGGGAATACGTTTTTTCTGGTATTTATTAATGACCTTCCCTCGTCCATAGCAACCGGCCTCTCTGTGTTGTTTGCTGATGACACAACTGTGGTGGTGGGTGCGCGTACATACGCGCAACGTAGTGTGAATCCGCTAGACTTGTGAACAGTCGCAAAGATGGTTTTCTTCAAACGGTTTGTTGTTAAACATAAGTAAGTCGAACATAATGATCTTTTCTGGCCGTCCCATTTCATTACCTGTGTGTCTGAAGAACTGCCCGATGCCAGTTTGTAATGAGAGTAGGTTTCTGGGCTTCACAATTGACTGCAATCTAAACTGGAAGAGCCATGCCGACAAGTTTTGCGATAGACTGAGTGGTGCTGTCTTTGCTAGACGAAAATTAAAGCCACTTATCTCTGCCGATGCTCTGAGGCAAGTCTATTTTGCCCACTTTCACTCCATGATGTCGTACGGAACTTTAGTTTGGGGTAACTCCACGGATGCCAGCAGAGTGCTGGTTTTGCAAAAACGTGCATTGCGTACACTTGTCGGGGTGAAAGCTAGACACTCGTGCAGGGATTTGTTTGTAACACAGCCTATTTTGATGCACTATTCGGTCTATTTATATGAGCTGTTAACATTCGTAAGAGGCAACTTCAGGAATTTTCAGTGTATGAATAATAGATAGCGCTCGCATCTCGTAGGTCGCCTCAACGCGGTCCCTCGTCGCATGGCTCTTGCAGAGAGGAACCCGCGAGTTATCGGCCCACCTACTACAACCATCTATCCCCAGCGCTAAAAGACGTACAAACTGACGAAACATTACGAGTTCCGAAGTCAGCTGAAAAACCTTTTGTTAAAAAAATCCTTTTAATGTGTTGAAGAATATTTGAATTATAACTTCGGATGACCTTCAAACTATTTTATTGTTATTTTATATTAATTGTTGTTTATTTTGTATTAATTGTTTATTTATTGTATTTGTTTTAGTTTTGACATTCTCTTTACTGTATTATTTGTAATTTGTATAATAATTTTGACGATCAGCAAATTCTTATTTGTGACATCGAATGTAATATAAATTGTAATTTTGTATTATGAGATAAATAAATATGTTTAACTCGGTTCTGGAACGCTAGTAGTTAATTATTTTCACGATTGTCGTCGAGAAATGTCTGCTAAATGTTGATAGCAGAAATAGAGCTGTGATCGTGGTCCGGGCCACTTTATGCCTTCGCAGACTAAGTAAAACCTTATGCGCCTTCTCAATTAAACTGGGGGATCCCTCTTCCGAGAAGCCAGCCAACCGATTCGCAGTCATACAAAGTCCACTAGGAACACAAAGCGACTTTAGCGTTAGGCCACCTGATCACTATGCATGCTTGTCCCAAATGTCGATGGAACTCCACTGGTTTGAAGATGTAGAGCACTGTAGTTCTCGAATTTCGACGAGAGTGTGCTCCACAAAGTTTCGAAGGACCAAAAATAACTGCAGTGTGTTTACAGTTAATGAGATAAGTAAGAGAAGATTTTGTGAGGGAAGGTGATGTAGGAAACCAAACCCAATGACAGTCGTTCTAACACTGTTTTATTTTATAAGTTATTGTAAAATTGATAAATAAGCAGAAGTACGTAAAGAAAAATCATGTGAGCGTAATTAAATTATAATGTCTAAGTCTATGTGACCCAAATACGGAGTCATTGACTTACACCTACTGTTTGGTAACCCGTACAAAGTAAAATCAAATCAAAGCCTTTAAAGGCCGAAAGAGATCATTATCACCATCATCATCATTGGCAGCCACAAGTCGTCCACTGCTGAACATAGGCCTCCCCCACCGATTTCCAAAGCGACCGATTACAGGCGGTCTGCATTCACCGGAATCCCGCCACTTTTATCAGGTCGTCCGTCCACCTTGCAGACGGGCGTCCCACGCTGCGCAAAAGGGATCAAACTGTCAGATATTACTTACAAAATCTAGATAACAGTAAAGCTACTAATTATTCCCTTTAGAATGCGACTAAAAAGAGGCCTGTTAAATTTCAACCTCCCATGACGCGAAGACAGTACATGAGCATGGTCTGACCAGGAAAAGGCGGTAGAGTTTGCTAATCATCTCGAAAATGTGTTTGTGTCAAAAGTCGATTACGGTTCTAAAAAGCTTAAGGCCCCCTACTATGCATGTTTGAAAAAGTACTTCAAAATTCCCATTCCATTACAATTCCATTTCTGCTGCTTCAAATTGAGGATTTGCCTCCTCAATGGGAAGTAGCAAAAATCATAAGATTAGATAAGTTAAATAATCTTTATTGCGCAAACAAATATGTTTGATGATGATTGATGTTTATGACATATGACAATGCAAGTCTCATAGATACAGAGCGATCTCTTCCAGACAAGCTTGAGTAGAGAGATTTATAGAGATTGAGTACTTAAGGCCACGGTGATATTATCTATGTAAGGTTGTGCAAAAGTGTTTGTATTCTAAAATTATATTAAAATACAAATAACGCACAATTTATAATCCTGAAGAAGGATTACTTAGCAGCAGTTTACAATAACAATGAGCCATGGTAGAGATTCTTTCATGGTAGATATTATTCTTTCTTATTATGTCTGTATACTGTTTATTTACATATCCATATTATTATGGTATTTATGTCTATTATTTAGTATAATTTTGCTGTAAATTTGACGATTTGAAAGTACTTAATTTCAAAATCAAACTCAAATAACTTATTCAAATAGACTGTATCAGTACTTTCAAATCGTCAAATTTACAGCAAAATATACTAAATAATAGACATAAATACCATTATAATATGGATATGTAAATAAACAGTATACAGACATAATGCGACTCTACCACCGCGTCGGAGTTGTCTCTTGCTGAGAAGACCCGGCGAGAAACTCAGCAGTTACTCTTTTAAACTTGTTTTGGGTTTACAACAGGCGTTAGTAAAGTACAAGCAGAGTGTCATTTTGATACAAATAAACCTAATGAGATTCAACTAAAGAATATAAAACAAAGAGAAAAAACCAACCATAAAAATTATTATAACAAAAATTCGTTTAAACAATTCAAAAAGAAAAATTGTTAGTCAGTACATACTAGGTACCTATTAACTATTACAATAAAACATCTGTTACAATAGAGCTATTTAATCCCCCATCGAGCAGAGGCCTTATACCCAGGCATTTTCATCTATAAGGTAGTCTTTTGTAGTATAATAGCCCTTTTGTAATAAAGCTGTTTTAAAATGATTTTTGAATCTATGTAAAGGTAACTCACAAATGGTTTTTGGAATTTTGTTGTAATAATGTATACCTTGCCCCATATAGGATCCTAAAACTTTTTGTAACCTAAAGAGTGGAAGTGCAATTTTATACTTATTCCTAGTATTTCTGCAAAGTATATCACTGTGTTTAGCATAGAGACCAATATTTTTTCTCACCAAAACAATGCAATTGTAAATGTATTGTGACGCTACAGTGAGGATACCAATTTCCTTAAAAATCTCCCTAAGTGAAGCCCGTGCACGAAGCTTATAGATGGATCTGATCGCTCGCTTCTGGAGGATAAAGATGGTTTGTATATCCGCCGCTTGACCCCAAAGTACAATGCCGTAAGACATTACACTATGGAAATAACTAAAATAAACTGAACGAGCAGTATCAACATCTGATAATAACCTAATTTTTCTCACTGCAAATGCAGCTGAACTAAGTCTGCCTGAGAGACCTGTTATATGAGGGTTACATTGCAGTTTTGAATCTAGTGTGATTCCAAGAAAAACTGTTGTATCTACAAGCTTCATAGTATTACCATCAATTTTTAGACTAATGAGGTTATCTTTAACATTAGGCAACTTAAAATTAATACATTTAGTTTTTTTTGCAATAAGCTGTAGATTATTTACTGTGTGATTATAATTGGTTAGCATCAAGGATTCATCTGGGGCGGATGGTCTGCCTCCACCGGTTTCTGTCCTGCGCTATTCTGGTGTATCCTACTGTATGTGACCGGGTGTGAATTTTTATAATAACAGTAATATACTGCATACTCACATCGAACCAAAAAAAGACACAGGGTTGCTAGTGCCCTTCCCCTCGCTGTTTGCCGCCATTATACAGTCTATTTGAATAGAGATAATTGAGTTTGATTAAAAAAAAAATGTACACTAAGCAATTCAAGGCGAGAAACCGTGCTGCCTATGTAATGTATATGACGTTCATATATTTCAATCTGAAACTATCCCAGATTAAAATATAAGTTCGTCATTAAAGATTTGTAAACAAAACTGCAATCTAATCAAACAATCATGATTATTTTCTAATTACTTTTAGGAATTAGTGATATTAGACTACATATTGGTGACGCTTGAGTAACATATTAGGGCGGTTTTAGACGAGGGTTTTTTTTGCGCGCATACGCCACAAACTACGCATGCGGCGCGGCGCCTCTGACAGAAAGTCCGCTTATAACAAACCCGCCATTTTGATCACGCACACAGACACAGTGAAATTACTGGCGATACCAGTGAGCTTCAGTGAGTCGGCCAGTCGGCCAGCACTGTCGCGAGTGTTTTTGTTTTTGTCGAACTTGGTGCATTTTTTCACATGATGAATTTTGTTTTTGGCCGGTTCTGTCACTGTCAAGCAGATACTCAATACTCAATCACTTTATTGCATTTCCTTATTGTGTAGTAAAAAATGTTACAAAAGTTCTCAGATCATTACAGACCCTGTCGGGCACAGCAAATAGGACAGAGAAGGACGCTTTCATTAACATTAGTTAGTTTATTTCAACGCAAATATTATTTATATTTTAACATTCAGTTTAACTCTAGAATATATTTATTTTTCGAAAAGATATCCTTCAATTATAGCTTTTATTTATCAAAAAATGTTTTAATTTTTTGTAAAATAAATTGTCAGTTAATTTTTCTACCCGTCTCGTGTTTCTATTGTTCAGGTTTTTGCATTGTGTGCCATTGTTTGCCATTTTTTTCTCAGGGTTTTCTTAGGAACACCCGTGTGTTCCGCTGACACTCAAGGGGTTAAGGGATTGTGGCAGTTTATTATAAATCTTTATACTCATGACAAACGGGCTAAAAGAAAACCTAGAAGTTAGAAGGTATAACCTTCCTACTTAATTTTAAAAATTCACAGCGAATATGGTAGTAACCCTGGGTGGTCACGCAAGTTTAGAAAAAAAGCGCGATCGGTCCTTCTGTAAACTCTTTATTCAGTGCATACGCGCTTACATTACACGTCTCAAAAAGCCAATCCCGCTAAAACAGGCTTATTGCGGCGTGTTCGGTCGAAGAGTGGTGAGACAATATCTATACGGATTATACGAGCTTATAAGCGCATCGACGCTTGTACGAGTTACGCGTGCGCCTACATGCGCTTGCATTAACGCGATGATACGCATAAGTCTAAAACCGCTCTTAGGTGAACTTATCTTTAGTCTTTATTGAAGGCAAATATAATTACTTACTTACCTACTACTACGCTGACTCAGGGACTCGAAGTGGATCTTGACCTCCGACACGAGATTCCGCCACTATGCTCGATAGAGCAGAGCAGCTGGAGATATCCAGCCACCCGTCGCCAGTCGGGCCGTTGCAAGTGACTGAGATCCTTCTCGACCTGGTCTATCCAGCGATACCTGGGCCGGCCCACCGGACCCAGATATGCTTTCTTCACAGCTGTGCAGCAGCAGTCTAGCTGACTTTGTCTCGCCCATTATGTTGGGTTCAGCCACAAGCTTCTCTATTTCTACATTTTTCTCAGCCTCCAGGTCCCGTCCTCGCCTCTGGTTGGCCCCAGAATTTTCCGTGACATTTTCCTTTCTGCCACCAGCAACTTCACCTCCTCCTTGAGCGTCAGTGTTCAGGTCTCGCAGCCGTACATTAAGATCGGTCTAATAACAATTTTGTAAACACGAATCTTGGTTTTTCTGCTGATAAACCTAGACACTAGCACTATATGGAGAGCTGCTGTGCACCACAGAGCATTTTGGATACGGATATCTATTTCGTCTTACCGGTGGTTGGTATCTGTAACTGTACACCTTAAGTACCGAAATCTATTTACTCCTTTGTACAGATTATTATTGACTTGTAGGTCTTTTCTCCTCTCCCTTATATTTCGGTATCGCTTCATGTGTAGATATTCCGTTTTATCCCTGCTAATTCTAAGGCCGATCTTTCCTGCTCTACACTCCAGTACCTCGGCCATCCGGCCGAGGTGGCCATCCGTTTAACTTCCTCTGCCGGTTGCTCCAATAAGGCCAGGTCGTCAGCGTATCCAATCACCTTGTGCGCGCCCATCAACTCAACTCCCCCATCTAGTTTAAGCACTTTTCGGACGACGTATTCGAGTGCTAAGTTGAAGAGCATAGGTGATAATGCGTCCCCTTGCTTAAGACCTGTTACGACCTCAAACTCATCCGTGAAGCTACCTTCCACGAGGACCCTTGTGCCGGATGGTCACGTTGTAAGATTAGGCACACACAGTGTACGTGTATGAGTTCGTATGTAAGCTTTAGTAGAATTATAATAAACCAGACTATTACCAACTGTTGTCTCATTTCACTGCCATTCCGTCTGTGGTTATATAGTAACTCTTAAGGTCCAACTGTGTCTTATTGCGTCTCCTCGACAGCACTGCAACAGTGGTGACCCCGACGTGATATCACTTATGTTCGTAGCAGCTCTGATCATTTGAATTAGCTTATCCGGTATGTGAAACACTCTTAGGATACTATAAAGAGACTCTCGGTCCACACTATCGTATGCCTTTGCAAAATTTACAAACAATAAGTGCATGTTTCTGAGCATACTCCCACTTCTTTTCCAAAAGTAACTTCAACAGGAAAATTTGATCAACAGATCAGAGCTGCGACTCCTGCGAAAACCACACTGGTAGTCACCGAAATTTTTTTTAGCGAACGGTTCTAAGCGTGCCAGGAGAACGTATGACAGAACTTTATAAGCTGTCGGTAATAGCGCAATTCTTGTATAGTTAGAGCATTTCTCACGGGACCTTTTCTTGTGTATCGGGCTGATGACATTCACATTCCATTCAAATGGCTGCCTTTCGTCATCCCTGATTTTGACTATTAGCTCGTAAAGTCTTGATTGCGCCGTCCCTCCGCCATATTTCCTCTGGGATGCCGTCGATAACAGGAGACTTGTTGTTTTTAAGTCGCATCACTGAATTTCTCACTTCCTCAAAATAAGTACTCAATACTTCCTCCTGTTCGTGGTACTCTTGGATCTCATTCACGATAGGTGGACAGTTTAGCAGATCCCGGAAGTAGCATCGCCATTCATTTTTCAGGTGTTCTGGGTCAGAAATTAGATCGCCATTAACATCTTCGAGTAGTTGAACTACTGGTTGGTACCCCTTCTTTACTGATTGCAGTTCCATGTAGAACTTCCGGCTCATGTTAGTTTCAATTAGGCTCTCCATTCGTTTTAGGTGGTCTTTCTAGATGTTCTCTCCCAGCGCGTCTAACTGTATTCCTGAACTTTCTCCGAGTTTCCGTGTACTTTCCTTCCCACATTCTGTGTTGTTCAGCTAAGACCTTTTACTTCTGCCTCTCTTCCATTGCTTTTTCACACTGTGTGTTCCACCATCTTCTCTTTCTGTTTCGTTGTTTTTTGCCCAAAACCTTAAGTCTAACCTCTCTTACTATGTTCTTCGCTTCATTCCATGACACATCAATAACATCTCGAACTTCCAACAATTGAAATTTATTATTTAATTTACATCTAAACTGCAATTAATTTTCCTTATCCATCTGGAAATTTCCATGTCCCATTATAAATACTCTTGTGAGGAAACAGTGCTCTTCATAGTGTATATAGTCTATATGTGTGTCAGTGGTGTGGAGGAGTTTAAATAAGTTAAAAAAAAATAAACGGATCTGTCGTGGTTTTGTTCTGAATTGGGATGCTGCTGATTAAGAATTTTGAAGGCGAATATTTAATTTAAACATTTTATAGGGGAAATACGTTTTTTTTAATCCTTTTAAAAAAACACAGATTAAGACTTTGCACAGATATATCGACCGACGCACGAGTTGATAGGTATAATTAAAGTGATAAAGTTTGCTAAATATCTTTCTATGACTATTAGATCAAAGATATAGAATAGTATATATTAATTAAACTTAGGTTTTCTTGTTAAATCGCTGCCATATCTGAGAAAAGTATTAACTTGCAAGTATGGCGCGTTTTCTTATTTTCGTTTGTGCCACCATTGCCGCTGTAGCAGGTAAACTAATCCACTTTATTTAAATAATTTGAAGGTTCACAAGCTTGTTTTAAAGAATAATGTAAATAGTTATGTAAAAAATGTATTATACATATTTAAATGCATATTCTTGAATTACTTCGAGATAGTGAAGAAACACTAGTGTTGGTCACTTAAAGATTAGTCGCGGATTACCCCAACTCGGATCGTGGATCGTGTGGTCCCGATTTAAAATCTGGCTAGAATCAATCCAAAGGGGTTTGAGTAACTTTGTATGGACCCGTGGCGTCATTTTTTTTATTAACGGCCAGCAATAATTTAAACACTGTTTTATAGCACCCTAAGAAAGAAACAGATCTGAGTGGTCAGAATTGTTCAAAGTGATATCGGAGCCGAGATATGATTTCTTAAAATATTATTTTTTGTCTTAGTTTCACTAAAATAATAGTTCTGAAATGTTACATTTATGTGTAAATTTAAGTATGTAGTTCTTTTTTGAGAAGTCGAAATAACAGAATTACGAGTGAAGAGAACAATAAAAAAACCACTTATTAAAACATCGAGTGCTCGTCTAGTTACACTTAGTTTTTTATCGATGTTTTCCATCACCGGAGAGTTAGCCTAAAAAACAATGATTTAGGTTTTGGCCAGATTTGAACTCGGGACCACACACGATCCACGATCCGAGTTGGGGTAACCCGCGACTTATCTTTATGTGACGAACGCTTGTGTTTTTTCTCTATCTATACTTCAATCATTATAACATTAGCAATAAGAAGCTAGGGGGGCTAAAATGAATGGCAATTTGCATTTGACGTTGCCATGACGATAACATACCTGAGTATAACCTGGCAAAATTGAAAACCCTTTCCGCCACAACGTATGAATGGATTATGTAACATTTTAAATTTGGTACAGTGACAGTAAAAATGAAAACCCCTGCCTGTTTTAGGTTTTTACATCGACAATAAAGTTGATGCAAGACAAAATAATTTATTTAAGAAAAAGCCTCATAAATTCTGAAGTTCCTTTACTTTAGATGAGAACAATTAAGTGTGACAGCTGCTATAACAGTAGATTTTAATGAATTCTGCATAAATGTTAAAAGTAATGATGTTTATTGTACTTTGACCACAAAGTGTACCTTAAAAAGAACCTTTTTTACTTCTGTCTAATGCTATAATGAATGGAGTATAGAAGTATCTAAGAATGTAATATATAATATCTAATATCACTTTAAGCACTGGAAACTTTAAAAAATAATCACAATAATGCAAGCCTGGGTGAGAATCAAACCACGAACACGAACGTTACTAGAATAGCTATTACAAATCATTGAGATAAGATAAGATATTCTTTATTGCACAAATAAAACAATTACAAAATACAGTTCACATTACTTAAGAGTACAATTTAGGCGGCCTTATCGCTAGAAGCGATCTTTGCGTTGCGGTGGTGCAAGATGAGCAGTTAAACAAACAATCAAAATAAACAATTTATTGACAAAAAATAGGCTATATACATTCACAATTATAATAGCAATAAATAAACTTACCTATACTCAATATACATAAAGTTTGGTATTGATCATTAAGTAGGCACTTAGGTAACAACACTAAATCATGATGGAGAAGATTAAGTCAAAGTGATAGGAAATAATATGCTTTGACTCGTGATTTTATTTAGTTATTTATGCTTTATTGCACATAGTCTATGTAACAAACGGCGGACTTAATGCCTAGAGGCATTGTCTACTAGTCAACCACACAGTCAGACAGAGATATTACAGGCAGTGCTAGAGATAAAAGTTTTAAATTTGGTGTAAAGAAGGTGAAATGAAAAATAAACATATATACATAATAATAGCATAGTCTATATAATGTGTAATTATATAGACAAAAAGTAAAAAGAATAACAGACAGATAACAGGTGGATTCAAGAGAATGACAAAACTAACAGTTCTTGGGGCGTCATCAATCTTTTAAAGTGCGCACGCAAAGCCTTTTAAATGCACATTATTGCACGTCTTTCTAACCAAGACCGGCAGTTCGTTCTAAAGTCGTATTGCCGAAACAGTGAAGGAACTAGACAAAAAGCCAGAAGAATGAGCGGGTGTTAGGAGAGAGAGAATACTTATAGAACGCAATTGACGACTGTGCGAATTATGAAGGAAGTGAAATTCTTTTTTAAATAGGTACCTAAGCAGGCGATTGACCCCAATTTTCCTGCTTATTTAAAAAATAAATTTCACTTCCGAGAGGATTGAGAATAGGGTGCACAAAATACGAATTCATCTTCGCTGACGGATAGGTAGCCAGTTCAGCTTCATCCGGAAGCTAGAAACATGGTCGTATTTGCGAAGCCCAAAGATGAAGCGAATGCAATTGTTAAGCAGACGTTCAATTTTGTTTAGGAGATCTTGAAAATAGGTAGACATCATTAGTTAATTATACAATGGTTTTACTTATCTATAATTTTAAGCTTTCGGATTAACGAGGTATCAGAGTGCCGAGTGAGAGTTGCAGTAAGAGAAGTGAATAACTTCAGCATCGCGTTTGCGAGAAAAAAACGCGTTTTTGTATGGCATTGAGTGAGCGCCATCTAGCGGCCTGAATGTTGCCCGAATTCGCCGCTAGATGGCGCTCACTCGATTCCATACCAATTGACATTTACGTACTTTCAAAACGCGATGGTGAAGTCATTCACTTCTCTCACTGCAACTCGCAATCGGCACTCACATTTTATCACATTGTTAATGTTGATTGATTACACAATTATTTCGGATTTAATAAATATGACGTCATTACGATACAAATAATCAATTTGTTATTATTATGGTATCTTACTGCTAAGAAATGTAATTAACCACGATTTAAAAAATATATAAAACCAAGTGTATGTATAATATACTACATTTTATGAGCAATTCAACAATTTTATAAGGATGTTGACCGCCATTTAGGTCTCAGCATTTGATACTCATTCGCTTACTTAGCCCATGGTAAACATGTATGTTGGGGAACCCAAGACAATCGGTGCTTTGTAGGATCGCTTAAAATACGAGTTCAGCAACCACAGGTAGCAGGTGCCATTAGGAGCAAGGCTAACTAAATACACTATGCCGAAGGTACGCGATCGAAGTTCCGTATCAGTTATTCAAATAGTATTGCAGACGTAATCATGCAGAACTTCGGTCGCATACCTTCGGCATAGTGTGTTAAACATCTAAGCTTTGATATAAATAATAGTGAGCCGCGAACGAGACAGGAGACATTATTTTTACTGTGACTTAGTGACCGGAGGCAGACTACGAGAAGGGTATTTGACTATTTTTTGTTAAGGTTTTATGGAAAGACCTTTCAAAAATATATGTATACATCGATAAAAAAAATCGATACAAATCTATTTTTGGACTTGCCAAAACGCTCACTGCAAGCTGGCCGCTGGCAAATGACGTCATATGCTATCGTTTTCTTTGTGTTCTGCGAAACATTTGCTCGGCAGCTTAAGTGAATTTTGCGTTTAGGATTATGCGATAAATTATCGATTAGGATAGTTTTTTTTTCACACTTTCTAAAATGGATTTGCTCACCCACGTTTGAAGGGCCCTAAAATAATTTCTACATGTAAACGAACTAAAAGTTTTTATGGGTCCCTTTTTAAATGTATTTATTGATTTTGGATTATTTTAAGATTCTGATGATGTTGTCAAATACCCTATACCAGGTGGTTTTCCAAAAGACTTACATAAACGATATGGCATAACTACTCAGTAAGTGATGTAGTAACTATGTAACTGAAAATTTGATTTTTGTAATTGATTTTAATTTTAGATTTTCATACAAAAAATCCTGACTGTTCGACTGATTTGTATGGTGACCTTAAACAAAAAGTTGATTGAATAAATTCCGTTTTCGCTTAGATAGTATCTATATCAGCTACTGAGAATGCAATATCATTGTTGTAAGTCTTTTGATAATCACCCGGTATAATAAAACCTTGCTCCTTTCAAGCACTCCCTGCCGAAGATCCTGTAATCAGGAAGCTGGTACCTGATGGACTTCGGTACATGTATGCCGACGCTGAGGATGGCCAGTCCCAGCTGGTGGACTCCTGGGTGAAGGTCAGCGACCTGCGCAACATGGGCCGTTACAACCCCGACACTGATAATGAATACCACCTCTTCACCAGGTCAGTGGAAACTGTTAGTCTTGAAATTACTAGAAATTATTATCATTGTTTCCTAAAGCTTTATTACTAAGTTAACCAGATGACCTGTAGTGAATCAAGAGAAGCTGATTGGCCACCCCTTCCAAAGTCCCCTCTCTCCTAGTCCACTTTTAAGGTTGAATGTTTAGTCCAATTTTCAAATTCATGCTTGTTCTTAATTTCAGAGCTAACCCCACCACAAGCCAAGTCCTTGTGTTTGGAAACACTCAGCTGATCCAGCAGAGTAACTTCAACCCGGCCAACCGCGTGATCGTTCTCATCCACGGATTCTTGGGATCTGCTACTGCTGGATCCAACGTTGAGCTCGTTCCTGGTAAGAAATCACGTAAAGTAAATACAAGTCGGTCAGATAACAAGCTGTGATATGCATTTTGCACTGATACCCCGGAATCGCGGAACATAAGTCAAAGTTGAGCACCCTTCAAATTGATGCTGTCATGTCACATGTCAGTAGAAATGAAAAGGGACAGCTATATGTATATGTAAGGGCTGCTCTGGATTTGGGCAATAGAATACCATCACGCTTTTCTGTTGATTAAATGAGCTATAATCAACTTTCGTTGGCTACGATCTTGGAACACATATCGCTCCTTTTGTATTGTCTTTCTCATCTTTCAAGGGTAATTGACTTGACCAATTTTGAGATCATTGATTTTGGTGTAGACCTTGTACAGTGTAAAGCCCGTTCAAAAGCCGCCTTCAAGATGAACAGCTTAGTAGTTGCTGCATTGCTGTGCTTGCCAATTTCTTATCTGGAACTGATGCTTTCCATCAGTTGCGATCAGGTGGAGTGACGTGCACAATACTAACGCATTGTCTATTTACAGCCTTCCTCCGTGGAGAAGACGTCAATGTGATCGTTGTGGATTGGAGGGCCGGATCTAACTGGGGACTTAACGGTATCCAGTCTGGTAAGTTAAATATTCTAAAGTTCACATCATGGCTTCTTTCGTAAATTTGTTTAACTACCTAAAATGGGCGTGGGATTTTGCTTGATGTACTGTGAAAACTGTAAGGAAGTTCAAAGTAAAATTTATAACAAATCATTTCGCCAAGAGTTAAAACCAATCGCTGGTAAAAAAATGCGATGCCGACATCCCGTATTCCGTTGTAAAGATAGAAGCTAATAAATTCCTACGGATAGTGTCACTCGCGTGGGACATGAACCTTGTTTTCTATTTTTAGATGGAAGAAGAGCATTGGAAAACACTAAAACTAAAATTTTATTGTATTTACACTCAAATAAAATTCGGTTTAATAAATTTAGGCCCAGCTGTTGTATATTTCTTTTCAGAATGTGTGTTGTTACATGTCCCAATACTCTGCGCTAACCACTAACCACCAGACAGTTATTTCCCACCGACGCGATGTTCTATAAATTTGATTTATATGCATCACCAGGTCGTTCCATCGCTCGCTTCCTCGACTGGCTGAACCAGGCGACCGGAGTGACCGCATCCCGCTACCACATCCTCGGCTTCAGCGTCGGCGGGCACAGTGCCGGTATCGCCGCCAGGAACATGAACGGAGACGTCGCTTATGTCACTGGTGAGTGAAAACTCAAGTCCACATAAAAGCCTGTCAGGCCACATGTCGAGTACTTCACCTTTTGGCAGGAGCGCCTGTATATAATCAGCTCAGTCCTTTTGACTCGGTCCAGAAAAATGCAACCAGGATTTTCGATGATCTCAAGCTGACTAGTGGCTTGGAACCGTCAAGTCTGAGGGGAGACTACTTTCTCATGCGTATTCGTTAGCCGATTAACAGTTCGATCATTTGTCATCATTACAACAGCTACACTTGTGGGGAGGTCGTGATGTTAGGTAGACAAATCAATATAGTCAATCCACTATGGAATTGCCTGTATTTTCAATCCCACATTATAAAATATTTCCAGTCAGTAAACTTACAGAAATTATACAGTTTTTAGCCAGAAGGCGTTTCACAATAGGTAATGTAACACAATATCTTTTCACAACATTTAACTATTTAACTACGCACGATAGGTAATAAACAATGACCGTTGAGTTGCCTGTGAATCTCAGACTGCTTGGCGCCGATGCGCTGTGCGAAAACGTTTATGTACCCCGCGTATGGTTTTTAAAAGTTGGTGCGCGTTTGCACGGCACCGCGTTACATTACCAACACGTTCGACCGTCACAAATGACGTGTGTAAATAAGATGTAAATAATTAATATTATGATAAAGTTGTATATATTAGTTATGTAAGTTTAATAAATCAATAAGATTTAAATATGTAAATTTATGAAAACAAATATTTATTTGTAAATTAAGTTTAGTAAAAATATTTGTTATAAAGTTTTTCTAATTTGTTTGTGAATAAAGTGTTGATATGATATAAAGCAAGGGTGACTCTGGATATATTTTTATTTAAATAGACTAAATGATATTTATATACACAGTTCAGTAAAAATTAAAAAGAAAAACCTAAATTTAAATAATAAAACTAAAAACTACTTAGAAAATTAAGGTGCCCAAGATGCTGGCAGCATTCCCCCGTTGGATGGCTAGGCTCACACGTTGCGCGAGGAATGTACCAGTTCTTGGGTCACCAGTGAAAGTATTCAGTCTTCTAGACAGTATTTTAATGAGGTTTTGTGCACTTGGACCCCACGGACCGAGGGTTTCGACTCCGAAAGGCACAAAAGTGTATCCTGATCCTATGTTCAGGTACTTTACTTTAGGGTGACCCAATAAATGTGTAAGTACCCACACACTTGTATTAAAAAAATGATTTCCTCTTCCAGCTCTGGACCCTGCCTCCAGATGGGAAATCGACGAGCTCGTCGGCCAGAGAGACTCCCTATACACCGAGGTTATCCACACCAGCGCCGGCGTCAACGGCTGGGGCGATCCTCTAGGCCACACCGACTTCTATCCCAACGGTGGACGCACCATGCCTGGGTGCTTCTTGAGCATCATCTGCGATCACATGAGGTCAGTCACGAGAGACCAATCATCATCCATCATTAGCACATGAGTAAATACACGGAACAGAGACAAGACAACGCTTCAAATATAAGCTGTGACAGGTGACACTACTACGAACACTTGCGGCTTCGTCACGTTAGTAGAAAAATTGAGAGATGCTACGCTACGCTGATGAGAGCTATGCTACGTTGCTGTGGATGCTTTTGATATTAACCAATGACAATCATTGGTTCACATAGCATAACACTAGTGGAAACGGGTTCTACTCAAGCTATGTGGCTGCGTGCTGTGGTTGCGTGCTTTCCCCTATTGTCGATACATCGCATAGCTAGAGCTGCCTTGTGGCAGCGCATCTTACTCGCTCCGTTACATAGCATCAATGGAAACGGTCTAATAATTTCGTGGTTTAGCTTCACATCTTCGCAGCATCTCTAGTGGAAAAGCTGCCTTATACCGGCTTGGCCAGTGGTTAGCTTGTAGGTTACTAGTAATGATTAAAGTTTGTCTTTATCAAAATCTTGAGATTTTTTTGACTGTGACCTTCTATAACTTGGTATCTATTGAGTTCCCAGGTATGATCTAGAAACATAAAATGGTCCTGGTGCCGAATACGTAGGTGTCGGCTTCGTTAAGGGTCTTTTTACACCCTTTATAGCCTAATTACTAAATACTAATTCATACACACATACCATCACGACTGTATCCCAAACAAGGTAGTCAGAGGCAAGTGACTTTTGCCGTCATAGTAAACGGAACACTCAGAAGCCCACTTCTCATCAATAGTATTAGAACCCAACGTGGTGAGTTGTGAGCCTTCCGCCGTTATCCGGGTCTATTTGGTTTTTTATCGATGTTTTCCACCAGATTTTGGTTCTGACCAGATTTGAACTCGGGACCACACAATCCACGATCGGAGTTGAGGCGCTTGACCCGTAAGCCATGACGATGTAAATAAAATTTTTTGCTCTTAATACTAAATTAACTTGTGATTTCAGGTCTTATGAGTACATGGCCGAGTCCGTAGCCACCGGAGGCTTCAACAACGCAGTGGAGTGCCTGAACCGTGCGCAGGCGTCGATAGGTCGCTGCGACCAGCCAGGCCGTCTGCGGATGGGGGGCCTGGTGCCTAAGACTGGGTGAGATCCTGTTCCTTGAGATACAAGGATGTTTTTTATCTGGGAAACTCCCCTGGCTCCAAATCCTAGTCTAGCTGGTACCTCGTAACACAAAGATATACGAATTATAATAGTCCCTATCTCGAGGCCATGACAATCGGTGTGTAGTCTGGCGTATATTTAGATTTATTTAAACAATCTTTATAGCTTATTGTCGCTAAAAAGTGAAGTTAAAAATATACGTTCTTTTTATGAAAATCCAGTAAGAAATTCGATAGATAGGTACTCGCAGAAACTCTTTTCAAAAGTATTAATTATTACAAAGGACAATATACATACCTTTTTTGTTCCATTTTTTGATCAAAGTGATTATCTCATTATTTTCAAATATCTACTAAAATGCTATGGCTTTTCAAGCTGACTATTTTAACCTGACGACATAATTGGCGTAGTGCGCTGTAGCACGGCACGCCTCGATTTCCGTGTTGTCCCGGGTTCGATTCCCGTACGGGTCAACTCCTCAATTCCTCTGGTCTGGGTGTGCTAGGAGACGCCCCTGGCTTAACTCCCTGGCTGGTACGTCGTCACACAGGATTATATATCCTTACTTCAACACCACGACAAATGGAGTGTTGTCTTGGGGTTTTTGAAAAAAACACTAAAAATGAAAAAAAACAAGAATAAAACATAAAATAAAATTCTTTTTCACAGATCTCGGGGTCTTTACTTCTTACGCACCAACTCAGGACGTCCTTTCTCCTTGGCATAGATTATGGCACAGACTGAAAATAATACTAAAACGCAGAATAAATAAATAAAGGCTATATTATAAACAATTTCTGGTTTTAATTTTAATCTATTCTAAATGCAATGTTGTATTTCCTGAAACTTAAAAAAAATTGGTTTAACGAACTAACAACTTTTTATGTTTGACTATTTCTTTCCCTTGTATTAAACATGTGGACCACGGTATCATGGACCATGTGAGCAGTAAATTCCTACTGAAAGAGCAGCGGCGCGCAGCCGGCGTAAGAGCAAGTGACTGATCATGGCGGATGCCTACTGCGGCATCCGGAGGGCATACTTAAAATAAACACAAGTTACCGACATAGACAAAAATACAAAAGGTGTCAAATATTATGCCGTGGTGACTTAGGGTCTCCGACGCCGGATTTCAGGGGTCACCGAAGTGAAGAGGGAGAAGCGGTACAATTACAAAGTTAAGTACTTAAGTATTCACGATGTAGGTTGAATAAATCAAAACAAATGACCAAAACTTCGCTTACCTTTTCTGCCATCCTCGGCACATAATTAGGATTGGTGTAGGAGTACAATGGGTGCCAGAGACTGATACACAAGGTGGGTATGTACCTACTTTTGATTCGAAATTTGGATCTGCTTTAAGGACGTTATTTTGGATGAAATATTAAAATTTGAAGTAAGAATTACTGTTTCTGCAAATTCTAGTTTTATATTTAAGTTATAAGGCTTTTGATTTTTTTTAAGAGAGGTGGTATATTATTCCAGCATTTCGTGGCGAAAAAACGAAAGCTTCCATGACACGCAGTTGTTCCATACTGTATAGTTGGTAATCAAAATGCTTCTCTGGATAAATTTAAGCTTTACATACAGGTATGGGGGGGAGGGGTCTTGTTATTAATGATACCAAAGAGAAGTGTAAAATAGAGTGGTCTTCGCGATTCCAAGTTTAAAAGCCCGTGCGTGGGATTGTGAAGCAAAACAGCGGCACGTGCAAATTGTTGAACTCTCTGTATTTTAAAAGTTTAAAGACGCATTGAAAAAAAACACTGTTTCTTTAGGAGTCTAGGCGGAGACAATTTTTTGAGATTCCAAATACCAAACATTGCTGGCGAAATCTAAAGTAGTATAGTGAAATCTAGTGATCAAATGACCGACCTAATTACCAACATACAGTTTTTATGCCATGTTGATTTACGGTGGCCGGATTGACGTACATTCGACCATGGGGGGCGGAATGTCTAAATTGTGAATTATCTTATCTTTTGCTTTTGTATCGTTACTGACGCAACTGATAGCTACCCTCAGTTTAGGGAATTAACTTGATTAGATATAAGCGATTTTAATAAGGCCTGTGGCTACGTACCCCACTTACCTACTCTCTCGGGAACTCAAAAGTGCCTTAGCATGTCTAATGATAGAAAAAATGCATCCTCCTCCTTCCATGACATCCTTAGTATGGTTATTTGGCTGTAGATTTAAGACCCGATGGAAGTTGCGAGTTCGATTCCCGCCGATTCCTTAATTCGTTTTTTTTTAAGTTTCCTTCCTGATTTTGAAGTGAAGTATTTTTACCCCGCGATATTTTCGCGCCCAAACCCATATCAACAGGTGCATGAGGAAACGCGCAACAAAACTTACTAGCAGCACGCATTTTAGCCGTAGAGAACCGGTGGGGAAGGTGGCTCATGCCTCTGACAGATCCATGCTTAGGCCCCAGCCAAGAGCAACCGCTACATTCGTTTCGAAATGTCAAATTGAAAAATGTACGGGAATGACATTAGCGCTCGTCTAATCAAAATGACATTTGCGTTACTTTGTAAATTTGACATTTCGAAACAAAAGTAGCGTGTTGGCTCCCTGGTCTGAGGGCCTACTCCGTTCAAGTTACGGCCGAAGTTTCGTGCGCTATTCCGTTGTTACTACAGATTGCATGGGTATGCGAGAGCAGGATAGCAAACGAAACTTCGGCTGTTTATTTGTCTACAAATATTGGCCATACATAAATCAGTAAGAGTATTTTCTGGCGCTTCGCCGGCCGCTGCCGCGGCACGCTCGCTTCTCTCGCTCGGCTTGCGCATTTTGTGGTCACTGTTCTAATCTAACCTAACTAAAATTTATCTTAAGTTTTTTGGAACCTATGTTTTTCCATTCTGTCTTGATATAATATACCAACTAATACTGCCTTTTGATCGGTTAGGGACTGTAATAGGTATGACGTAAATCGGATGTGGTAGGCCGTGGTGTATCACTGCTTGTTGATACCAATTGTGTTCATGTTGTGTTAGACCGACCTTGACTACCCGAGAACGGTTTGACTCGGGGGCTGCATCACTTGATCCTGGCAACAGATGTCTTCTCGGCGCCTGGTGTGGCGTCGGGGAAACCGATCGGGGCAAAGGCCCCCTGCGGTGGTTTCAGTTGCCAGTTGTAGAGACAGCTGGGTCGTGGGGGTGCCACTAGCGAGGCCTAGGGCCTATCAGCTAGTGGTGATGTGTGTCTTCTTGCAGCGCTGGCGAGGGTTGCGCCTGCGAGCTAACGCTGCGCCGTGTTGGTCAATCCGGGGTGGTTGCTTGGGCCACCAGCGAGGCGTGTGCGTGCGAGCTGGCAGCTGGAGCTGGGTCATTTGGGCGAATTCGGTCGTGCGGTAGCGCCTTTCTGTCCGGCGGGCGTGTGTGGTATGGATCCTGGCGGTAACAGGCCTTACCTTACATGGTCTGCATAGTAGCCAACAAGTGTGGGAGAGCTATGGTCTATACCAATTGTGTTGTTTTTAAAGGAGGAAGTTTCTGCGTAGTTCACGTGCTTTTGCGGCCTTTTCCCTTCATTGAGGCATCGGCTGAGAGGGGGTATCATACTCGTAAGTTGAAAAATGAAAAGCTCTCGCGGCGGGGATGCACCCTCTTAGGGAACCGGGTTAGGGTGTTCCATCCCGCTACCGTGAAGGAACAGTCACGTAAAGTTTTTTAGTAATTAGGTACCTCATCAACCCATGAACAGATTGTAACAAATATACCAACTAAGTAAATGGTTGAAGGAATTAAGGATACCGCCGCAGGGGACAGAGATAGTAAATTACAACCGGTATTTGTAATCATGACTTTGTGAATCACACTACAAGTTCACTAATAAATTAATAATTAATTTACAAAACTGATATAAATAAATAAATAAATAAATAAATATCCCTGGACATTATTCCACACAGCGCCATCTAGCCCCAAAGTAAGCTAGTTAAAGCTTGTGTTATGGGATACTAGACAACGGATAAACATACTTAAATACATTTTCTTTTGTAAATACATACTTATTAAACATAGGAGACACCCAGACCAGTACAAACAGACATGTTCATGCACACAAATGTTTGTACTGTGCGGGGATCGAACCCGCGACCTCTGGTGTAGTAGCCAACTTCTTAACCATTACACCAAGTCGGTCGTCAACTGATATGAGAGTAGGAACGGTTTATTTATCAAAAAATACCACTACGTAAAAAAATAATTGATTATAAATTAAACATACAATATAAAGGGAGGATGCTTGTTGAAATCCTGAATTATGATACCTACAATGAATTGTATTGTTACGAAAAGGTGAATATTTGTTTTATCTATGATAAATTAAATGTAGATGCATATCTTAATTAACGAAGCTACCTACATTGCATTGGCGTAGCATATGGATTAAAGAAACAAGATTATGTAAATGGAATTGATCGCTATTTAAACAAGCAAACAATAGGGCTGCAAACAACTAAATGATTTTTTCTTTGAAAAGAAAAAAATAGAACTTTTAATTATAATATGCGCCAGACAACACGCCTCTTGTAATAAATAAATATCTGGGACAATTCACACCAAGATCATCTGACCCCAAACTAAGCAGATCTTGTATTAAGGGCGTCAGAGACTGATAAACATACTTAAATATTTCTAAATACATACTTAAATAGATAATAACACCCAGACACACAACAAACACAAATGTTCGTCACATAAATGTTTGTCATGGGTGGGGATCGAACCCACGACCTCCGGCGTTAAAGGCAGGATCGCTGCCATTGCGCCAACAGGCCAGTCAATAAAAAAATAGTCTCGAAGTAGGGATAAATATTCCTGTGTTACGAGGTACCACACAAGGAAATAAGCCAAGGGCGTCTCCCAGACCCGAGTCAATTCAGAAAAGGTCGTTTCCTGAATTGACCGGACCGGGAATCGAACCCGGCACTACAGAAAACGAATCGAGAAACCGTGCTACAGCGCACTACGCCAATCGTGTCGTCATAGTGTTATTATTCTGCGTAAAGCGTTGTATTGTACATACAGACACATACTTGTGTATGTGCACAAAATAAGGAGTTTACAGAAGGACCGCTCCGCGCTCGCACCTTTTTCCAAAACTTGCGTGAACCGCCTAGGGTTACTACTATATTCACTCTGAATTTTTAAAATGAAGTAGGTTGGTTATACCTACTTGACAGAACCGGCCAAAACAAAATTCATCATGTGAAAAATTGCACCAAGTTCGACAAAAACAAAAACACTCGCGACAGTGCGACTTTCCAACTCACCGAAGCTCACTGACTTCGCTTGTAAACTCATGTCTCTGTGTGCGTGCGTCAAAAATGGCGTGTTGTTCTAAGCGAGCTATCTGTCATAGCGCCGCGCATGTCTAATTTGTGGTATGTGTCCACATAAGTACTGCTCGACTGTTGATTCTGCTATTTAAAAGCCAATAAGTAGAATCGTAATTGAATTGCGTGATTCTGACAGTTTTAGTATCGATCAAATGTCAAAATGCAAATTATTTATTTATTTTATTTATTTAGATAGGACAACCAACAAGATAAACATTAATACATACTGATATGATATTACAATTCAAACTTAAAGCTAAGTGTCACCTCACTTTAAAGCTGCCACGGCATGCATTGTGAACTTACAATTTAATAATTATTAAAACTAAACACGGTACTTCTTACTTGGTAAATTACAAATGTTAAGTAATAAAATTTTGCAGGGTAACAAACTTAAAAACCAAAAATCGAAGACTTGATCAAAAAGTCACCGATAACACGGTTGACTGCAATACTTGGCGTTTAAATTTTATCACCTTATCTGAGAAGATGTCAATGTCACATGATTTACTGAGCCCATTGTATTGCCGCTGCAATCTATTCATGGTGGCGTGGTGACCCTAGTTACTCTTTGACCCTTTTGGAAAGAATGGAACATACCAATCCCGACGAGGCAACTTAAAGATTTACAACCACGGGCGAGACTCGCTGACAAAGATAGGAATCAAACCATTTAAGGAGGCTGCCAGAGATGCCGATACGAGAAAGCTTACTAAGAAGAACTGAATGGTCAACCGTATCGAAAGCCTTACTAAAGTCGGTATAAATGGTGTCTACAGGGATACGGGAATCAAGGGAACCAGAAACGAATTCAACGAAAGGGACAAGATTGGTAGCTGTTGAACGGGATGTCAAAAATACAGATTGGTGAGGAGAAATTAGGTGTTTTATTTGACTGGACAAAATTGGGCAGATCAGAGACTCAAATACCTTCCCAAAGACCGAGAGTACCGAGATAGGCCTGTAGTTTTGCACGGATGCAGCATCACCCGACTTAAACACTGGAACAATTCTTGCCTCCTTCCAGACCGAAGGAAAGACACCATTCACTAAAGACTGGTTAAAAATATTTGTCAGTGGCAAAGAAAGAGAATCGCATAGATGAACTACAAACAAGGAGGGTATGCAATCAGGACCAGATCCTTTCGTTTTATCCAGGCTTTTTAAAGTGCTCGTAACTTCACTCCGACAGACGGCGTGACGAATTAGGGAATCCGAGACTGGAATCTCTGGATACAGTGCCGCATTGATGGGCAAGCCTGGTTGGTATACAGAGGCAAAGTAGTCTGCAAAGAGGTTACTAATACCTGTGCCACAGGTTTCTTCTCTGTCGCCCAGCCTCATGGCTGCCGGATATGCATTGCTGTTAACTTTTTTATTTTTGAGAAAGGTCCAGAACTTCCTAGGATTAACAGATAAGGACTTCTCAATTTCATTTATATAATTGTGATAACAAAGCTCAGTTAAGTTAGGGCACCGTTTTTTAGTTGTCTTAAGAGCCAGTTCGTCGTGGGTTTTTGTACTTATTGTATCTTATCCTTAGTTTATATTTTTCACGTGACAGACGAATAAGATCTTTTGTATACCACGGCGGAAACTTTTTAGATACTAGTTTGCTTTTGGGGACATATTTAGAAAAAAAATTCTTCAAAATTGTGTAAAATTTATCAGTCATGTGTTACCGGATACTTACAACTTTGGTGTCTTTAAGGCCAGAGTGAATAGGTATTTTCTTGGTGAGTGTATCGATTCGATCGATTTCTTGTAGGAATCTATCAAGACCTAAGTAAGACGCCACTAAACTTCTATATTTAGAAATCTTTAAGATTTATAAGGGATAGACCTCATCATTTCCATTTTTTTTTAATTTTCTGTGTAAAGAAACATAGGCTTTAGAAAATAATAATTATAATCTCGCCCCCACTCGATATCTTCAAGGTCCGAAATCTCGTAGATTTTTTCTAAATTTCTATCTTAATATAAAATAACAAGCATTGTTAATGCTAAGAAACTGAAGTACTTAATAAGTAATTAAGTAGCAATACCGAAAGGTAAAACGTTTGTAAAAATATTTCTCTCGGATATTTAAAGGAGTCTTGCCTTAAAACATTACGTTGGCCCACAACGTAAGCCCACACTTATAAGATGCGTTCGGTTTATTGAGATTTCGGTAGCTCAGTCTAACCACTGAGCTACCACCCACCAGCCACCCGGATTGTGTAAGACGCGGATTTAGATCCCGATCAATCTCATCAAGGTCCAAATTTTTTATATTTTTCTGTCCATAGTATCAGCTTACTATCAGCCTGCTTTTTGGCCAATAATTTGTGCATATAGAAGGAAACTGTCAATCGACAGCCCTGATTTTTAATCATTCTTCAATCTCTAATCCTCAGAAAATGACACTGTAGTTGCTTAAATAAGGTTGCTGATGCAAAGACAGCACAGAGACGTCATGATGCTGAAGGCTACGGTTCTGTTTTGCGTGCTGGCCGCGGCCGCTGGTAAGTATTTTTTTTTGTTGTCAAACCCAAATATTTTCCACAAAAAAAACTAGAAAAATTCGACCTGGTCCTAGGACTCAAGCGGGATTAACACGGGTCTTCCACAATTAGGGTGGCTGCTCTTCCAACTGAGCTATCGAGGCCATTAACAGATCTGGCGAATTTGCCTAGTTACATTGTAAGCCAACGTTGTTTCATAAATGTTATGAGGCAAGCGACGCCACAGAAGCAAATTATATTCGATAGTAAAGTTGTTTTACTTCATCAGAGCATCTTTTGCAATGCATCGCGTATTTTCTTTCCCGTAGTATCGTTTTATAAAACATTATAGAAAAATGGTTAAGAATAAAAAATGAAGTAACAAACCAAAGTCTCCTAACTGAACTGCTAGTCATAGGACTAGCAGTTCATTTATAGAAATCTCCTTCTATCGCCTCAAAGCGGAACTGCTTTTAACAAAAACCATGTCATCCAGCCAAGCCGGCACAAGACCCGGTCATCATGAAGCTGGTTCCCGACGACACCCGGTTCCAGTACGTGGTTGCCGACAACGACGACAACCGCGTGCACATGGTTGACACATGGGTTAAGGTTAGCGATCTGGCTCGCAACGCCCGCTTCAACCCTAACACCCAGACTCACTACCATCTGTTCACTAGGTAAGTGCAACTTTAAGTTAAGAGGATACAGAAGCGCCGTTATTCTATACAATCGTAGTTCCCTGTTTCCTCCCTGGACATTGCTAGTAGATGAATAACTTTTTTTCCCAAAAAAATCTAACCTAGTTAAGTACAAAATAAAAATAAGTTAAAACTACAAAGACAGTAAATTATACTACAAAATCTAGATCATGATACAGCTATTCTTTCAAATTATAAAAACATTTATCAAGCAGCCATTTTGTTAGGGTTTTGTTAAATTGATGACCTTCAAGATTTTTCACAGATGTAGGTAATTTAATAAAAAGGAGAAGACACATTTTGTTTATTTATGTAGCATTGACTAGGAGGTTTGTGTAATAAATGTAAATACTGTTTCCTAGGTCGTCTGCGAGATACTTCAGTATGGTTTTGAAAGTAGTGCGGGTGTGATTTGACAAGGCAGCAAATGTTTTTTATGTATAAATAAAAATAAATATAAATATGCGCCAGACAACACACCTCTTGTAATGGTTTCGTAGTAGGGATTAATATCCCTGTGTTACGAGGTACCGCACAAGGCAATAAGCTAGGGGCGTCTCCCAGCACACCCAGACCCGAGTCAATTCAGAAAAGATCGTTTCCTAAATTGACCCGACCGGGAATCGAACCCGGGACACTACGGAAATCGAGGCGAGAAACCGTGCTACACCGCACTACGCCAACCGTGTCGTCAAATAGAAATATAAAATAATAAGGGAGCGAGAATACTGCCTTGTGGGACGCCTGTGTTGTTGAGTTAATAAGTTGATGAGTAGTTTTTTTTATAATAATGTTTTCATGAGGATTAGTTTGTATGATTTGTTTCCGTTACGTACTTAATTAGGTCGAAGCATGCAAGAGGGGTAGAACTACCCTTACGAAATCCAAATTACTGTGCATGTAGAACCTTGAATTTGATAAAAAATAGTTCAATCTTTTGTGCATGGCTTTTTCTAGTATTTTTTGTTATGTTGTTGGTGTCTAGTGTGATGTGACGTCCTTGCCAAAATAAATCTATTTATGTGTGTAAGGTATATGTATGTTTATTATATTTATTTATGTATACGTAATATATTGATTGTTTGTTTATTTATTTATTGTATGTTTTATAAATAATATTGATTGAAGTTGTATTCATTCATATTTTATTTTTGCTCTTAAAGTTGTTTTCACTCTACAGTCTATAAGCTTTAAGAAGTTCCTCTACACAAAGGTTGCCTGGAAGAAATCGCTCTCTAGCGATAAGGCCGCCTAAATTGTATAAATTGTTTATGGTTGAACATTTCTGTTATTGTTTTTTAGTACAATAAAGTATATCAATCTATCTATCTAAATACCTGTTTTTCAAATCTCTCGACCTTGCTGTATCCTCTTAAGAACTCCCACAATAAGTTTACGCCCTTGACGCCAGTGATAGTTTGCTGTAGTTATTAACTATTGTAGTTCACTTGAGGTTAGCGATCCCGAAACTCAACGACTGGCCTTATTACAATCGCTTATATTCATTCAAGTGGGTAGCGAGCAATTTCGTCAGTAAAATATCCAGCCTATAGGATGCGTAGTGCCAGGTAGTCGCTGACTGGCTGAAAATGCAAAATAATATCACGAAATTATTCGCTGGGCTCAGTATAGGGAATGACCTTGACAAGATAAGGGGAAGAGAAATTGTAAATTTTTTTTTTCGAAGAACTCATTAGAGTTCTTAGATAAAAATAATTAAAAATTAAATTGTGACATTTGAATCAGAAATGTGATCGATCTGATGTAAGTTATTTATTATTATCGCGACAAATAAAACAATCATGCTAGGTATCTGCTTAATTGAGATTTAATCGTTTTGATTGATTTATGTTCCTTAATTTCTGCACCTTATTTATCCGATAAGTCGGCACACGTTTATTGATAATGTTGTTTATGCTCATAATCATGTTGATTAAATTAGGTAAACAGGGCATCAATAATAATAATGTTTAACTTCAAAATTATAAAGTTTAAGGTTACTCAAAATAAAACTTACGTCTTAGAATAATTACATATTATAGAAACCAAGTCCGCAAGCCTATTTTGAAGCACCATAACGGACCGCTTTGCAGTGTTCATTACAGCTCCGCAATGTTCAATGTCAAAACTCGCCGCACGTAAGCACACATGCGTGACTATTACTATAGTCACGCATGTGTGGATCGGATTAGTGCTTCATTTTTAACGGGGCGGGTATATAAAGACTACCCTTCTATACGTTATTATTCTAAGGCTTACGTACTATTAGGTACTCGAGCCAGCATGAAATAATTTAAATGACTTCGCCTTCGCGTTTTGCAAGCAAGTTTTTAATTTGTATGGTATAGAGTCAGCGCTACCTAGCAACAAAATCGGGCAATATTAAGGCCGCTAGGCGGCGCTGCCTTGATGCCAAACAAATTGACATTAACGTGCTCGCAAAACGCGACGGTGAAGTCTTTCGAATCTCTTTAAGCAACCAGTGGTCAAGCCTAGGCTGTCACAACACAACCACTTATTTATTTTTAATTGTACATGATCTAAAGTACCAATGGCGGCCTCAATACCTAGAGGCATTCTCTACCAGTCAACCACACGGCCAGACAGAAATATTACAGGCAGTGCGAAAAATAGTAGTTTCCTTGGGGGTGGGTGTCTGCGGGTGCGACGGCAGTACCGCTCCGGTATATCGGAGGGAGACAGAAAATCGGCGAACACATGGGCCTTAACATGATCTTTATTCTTATTCAGGCAAAACCGCGACAGAAGCCAGGTCCTGGTTAACGGCAACGCAGCCACTATCCGCAACAGCAACTTCAACCGGAACCGCAGAACCGTGGTGCTGATCCACGGCTGGATGGGCGGCGCCACCGTCGGCTCCAACCGAGTGCTTGTGCCTGGTGAGTGCTCAGCCAATCAGGTGGCTTTCATTTTAGTACTCTCGTAGACGACATTCAATCCATAAAATCAAGATCGCGTGCGCAACACCCACATCCGCGGCAGCCTTCGTGCTCGTGACATCACAGGCAAGCTGCAGTAGTGCCGCCGTCGTTGGTATAGTAATATCTCACGGAGATCGGCAAACT
Source organism: Udea olivalis (assembly GCA_947369235.1). Lineage (NCBI taxonomy): Eukaryota > Metazoa > Arthropoda > Insecta > Lepidoptera > Crambidae > Udea > Udea olivalis. Next base: position 8,313,253 of record OX376367.1, on the reverse strand, counting down.
AGGTGGGTAAAAAATGTGTGTCCATGCCACCCCCGCCAGGTACCGGCAGAAGAGGTCGACCCAAGAAGCGCTGGCTCGCAGTAGTTAAGAGTGACACGCGTCCCAACAGACTTACCTCTGAGGATGCACAAGACCGTGTGAAGCGAGCCAAGAAGATAAGAAAGGCGAACCCTGGGACCCCACACACCAGCGTGGATATCACAACCGGGATAAACGCACAGATGATGATGAAGTAGAACCGCGACAGAATCCAAGTCCTGGTTAACGGCAACGCAGCCTCTATACGCAACAGCAACTTCAACCAGAACCGCAAAACCGTGTTGCTGATCCACGGCTGGATGGGCGGCGCCACAGTCGGCTCCAACCGAGTGTTTGTGCCTGGTGAGTGATCAACTAATCAGGTGGCTTACATTTTAGGAAAACACGATTTTTATATCGAGCTGTTGAAATTGTTAAAACAGACTCCGGACCCAAGTCGGCCATAGCAAGGAGAACATGTCCAGGTGGGGTTTCAGCTCTGACAACTCATGCCCGTGCGGAGATTCTCCACAAACAATGGCACACCTATTGTCGTGTCCTGCGTGCCCTTCCACCTGCGCACTGGAGGACCTCTACAGCGCCACAGACGATGCAGTTCGCGTGGCTGAGTACTGGTCGAAATATATATGACTTGCCGGAATCGATTAGATAAGAAGAAGAAGTCTAACGTTCTTTTTAATTGACTCGACTTTATCCCAAATGTGAAATATTCTGAATGTTAAAGCTGTTTACAAAACCACCTTTTTAACTACTGATATTTTGTATTTCTTTTAAATTACAGCTGCTCTTGCCGGTGGCGATGTCAACGTCATTGTAGTGGACTGGGGAGCGGGCTCCCACTGGGGACCCAACGGAGTCGGAGTAGGTAAGGCATAACTTGATAATAATAATTAAAACTACAATAAGGCCCAGATCTATGGTCGTTACTTAGCCAATCACAAACTTATCACATTTATTACTTACTTAATGTGCATTGTTATTATTATTACTTACGAAAATCTAAGTTCATGTTTAAAACTATGATAAACATAATATCGATAAGAAGAACCTAAATGATAAACCGTGGCCCTAGGATTAAATTCTTCGCTTTTAAATCTTCAGATAGAAATAAGAGTTATTAAAAATATGCAGGTTCACGACCCACTTTTCCAGAAAAATGTAGGTGACTGTTAGAAAAACGATATTTTTTTGGGAAATTTTACAAAGTTTTTTTTCTTCCTAAATGACTCACTCACTTTAGGTTTAAATGAAAGTCCTAATATTATTTTAGCTATTCATTAAAAAACATGGCTCTAGGACTTACAATAACAAAATAACAATAATGAATCTAAATCCTTTATTTTATGTTTTTTGTCGATGAATATAATGCTACTCAGAGTTTGCCACCAGCAACGCCCGAACCCAGAAACGACAACTAAGTTGAGCATAATACCACAGATTACTTAAAAGATACTACATGTCAGATAAATCACATCAAAATTGACCATTTTGTCAATTTTGTAAATGCGAGCTGTCATGTGACAGGCATATATTGCCAGGACTATGTTTGATATAGATGTCAGTAGTCAGTAGGTACTTACTTAACGTCATGGCGTCAGTTTAACCGCAAGATTCGCGTACAAATGCTCTACGCGGCTTTTGACAACCAACTGCCAAATAGTTCTAGGAAGACCCGGCGGCTGGTAGGTAATTATGGCACGCAAGTACATGGAGTGGCAGAGGCCTGATAATACCTTAAATGTATATACCTGTTCCTTTCACATCTATCTGACATGTGACAGGACGGCATCAGTTGAAGGATGCTCAAACTTTAATTGTCGTTTCTGGATGCGGGCGTGAGTTAGATACACTACGAGCAGGTCGCATCGTACAGTCTCGTACGTAATTTAAATGTAATATTATGTCTATTCACTTTATTTTTATTTTCTCTCAGGCCGTGCTGCCGCAAACTTCATCAACTTCCTGAACCGCGAAACCGGCTCCAACCCTGGTCAGTTCCACATCATCGGCTTCAGTGTGGGAGGCCACACTGCTGGTATCGTCGGCAGACACGTCTCTGGCAATGTTGACTACGTCACTGGTAAGTCCACAGTGAATCTACATTTTCTTCAACATCAAATTGAACTTATCTAACCGAAATGACGTTAAAATTGTATGTCAGTTCCATTTGACACGTCGAAACGAAAGTAGCTTGTTGCTCTAGGCTAGCCCCCTTGGCCATCAAACGCGATCGCTAGACGGTGACTAAACGTGAGGTGCGCGGCGGCACTAGAAGCTGGCAATTGTGGAAGGCGGGCAACTAAATGCGGCCACAGATAGATTGTGGCCTGGCGCAGCAAATTGAAAAGCAAATTCAATTGCGCCGATGCCGCACTAATTGTATAAATTTGCCACTTGTTCCCGAGCCATGTTGCCCATCGTGCTCCAGCGCTTTTTCTCATCAAGACGTGATACGTAGGTCACACTATAAGTTTTTCGTAACTCAAAAAAACAACATGTTATAACCAAAATATGTAATATTTTCAAAATACTCTCCTTTACATTTTAAGATTAAGGTTTGAAGATCTTTATTCTCATACGAAATTACATTTCATTTACAATGAGATATAAATTTAACTTAATATAACTAATTAGCCGGAACTCGACTCTAAATACAATTTCAGTTTATTTTTGAACATATTTTATGCTTTCACACTCTTTTATGGCGTTTGGTAGCTTATTGAATAGCTGTGTCCCCCCCCCCCCCCATACAGTACTGTCGTCTTTCCATAGTTAGTTCTAGGTGCTACATAATAATTGTACTATAATTTTGTTTCGGAGATTGTGAGGGTTACTTTTTATATGCAATTTTATGTTACTTTTAATTGAATTTGTAATTATTTTTATTACCAAAATGCATGTGTTGAATTTATATAATTGGGATAAATTGAATATTTTACTTTTTTAATACATTCGATTGTTTGGTGTATGGAAGGGATATAGAAATAAAGCTATAATGACTTTGTTTTGGGATCTCTGTAGTGGAATAAGGTTTGTGGGTGCAGCTGAGCCCCAAATCTCTATAAGGTAGTTTAAGTGTGATTTAACCAGGGTATTATAGGTACATGGTTAATTTAATCTTGCGTGTTAAGCAATGTGCTATCCTATGAAGAGCTCCTACCACTGATGATAATTTCTCCTTTAAATGATCAATGTGCCGCTTCCATGTTAATTTGTCATCAATGTATAGTCCCAGGTACTTCTCCCGACTCGACCGTTTAATCAGTTCATCAATAATTGTTAGTTTTACAAAATCAGGTATTAGTTTATTTTTTGCCGACAAGATCATGTAGAATGTTTTGGATGTGTTTATGGTAAGCAAATTATTAGGGAGCCATACGTTTAGCGCATCTAAATCTCTTTGAGCTTCGGTAGTAATTTCCTAAATTGATTGGCCGAAATAAAATATGCAAGTATCGTCGGCATAAAGTGTTATGTTGCCCGTTAATCCTATCTTGCTAATGTTGATTATGTACCTATATCAAAAACAATAATGGGCCAAGTAAGGTAGATGTCCCTTTTGCCGATAACGTCCCAGTACATCGGGTACTACTAAGATTTTTATTTTTGCTAATTTCTACTAAACAGATTTTATAAGTATTTAAATGGCAAAATTTTGTCAGTAATATTCTTTGTATTTATAAAGGCAACACTTAACCATAACCGAAATGGTGTCTTAACTGTATAACATAGAAAGTACTGTGCCCGAAAAATAATTTTAATTCCGAAGTTTTGTCACTGAACTACGCAACCACCAGGTTTTATTGCTTAGCTTGCTGTGCTGATGCTGTTAACCATAGGGTAAGAGTGTTAATTTACTTATATATTTGAATTAATTATGTAGCGATATAACCTGAAACTCATGGCAAATTTTATTGAAAAGTTATTAATAATACTATTTACATCTATTGGTACACGCAAATTGCTACTTGACCCAATACCCGTTAAAATCGGATACTATTTTAACGGGTTTTGGTACACGCATCAGCCTAGTAGTAGCCGATGCACTAAAACCCGTTAATGTACCCTATGTCCTTGAAATAAGTGTCACTTTTGAATATAATAATTAAATTATTGCAAACCTTTTTATCGGTAATTGGGACAAACGTTTGACAATGTACCTAAGCTCGTCATAGTTCTTAGCAACATAAGTATAAGTGTCATTTTCTTCTATTGGGTTTTCTTTGAATCTCATAATTAGGTTAGAATAATGGTGACATACAACTTCATTCTGATTTTTTTTTCGATATGAAGAGTATTCATCAAAATGAAATTAATATATTTTATAATTATTTGTATAATGACATAAATCAAGTAATACAGTTAAAAAATATTGCTATTTGTATTTACATTCAATCAATTCAGTAAATACTATTCAAATATAAATAATTTAGGTTTATTCATCATTATCATGACATATTTATGTCTCCTATAGAAGGACTCCTGATAAATAGGTAGAGAGCTATCCCTAGCTGCTGTATCTCATCATGACGGCTCAGTGCGAATTGGTGGCTGAACCAAAGAACCACCGAGTTGCTTTGCTTGTAGTTTGCTTGACACACATATTCGCACAAATTAAAGGACTATTGAAAGGAAATAAGGATGCCTCAGAAGCACAAGTGGTTTGCGCACTAGCTAATTACTTGGGTCATCGAGGCATCCTTCTTCATCATTTCACCCACGTGACACTAACTGCTGAGCATAGGCTTCTTTCAGATTATTATTATTCTATTATTGATAGACCTGTTGGCGCAGGGGTCCTGTTCCCTGCGGTTAGGGGAGAAGAATACTACCGATGTATCCTTGCCTGTCGTAAGAGGCGGGCAAAAGGGCCCTTGCGACCCCTGCGTGTGCTTTGGTTTGCAATCCCGAGGAAGACGGTTACGCGTGTCTTCGGACACTGTGGTCTGTGTTATCGTGCACAAGAGTCGAGCTTGCTCCTCCCGAGGCTGGCTGCCAGGCGGCCTGGCTTGCCGAAGAGTCCTGCGGGGAGTCTCTCCCTTGTTAGGGATCCCGGGTCCTTTCCATTCTGCGCCGAAGATGACGACCGTCAGGTTTTAGTAGGTAGGGGTCTCTGTTCTCCCAGGAGTTCAGTCATCCCAGATGTCCCGAACCCAGGGCTTTGGGAATACCTAAATGCGATATCAGGTGATTCCACAAACGATGTTGGATAGATGATGTAATTCATGGTTGCTTATGCAATTGGATGTTCAAAACGTATTTGTAGGTTCTTTACCTAGAACCAGATCATTGATTTTCATCAACCTTCCATTCAGATCTTCTATCATGCCCACATTTTCAGTATGGTTTACACATTCTGTTATTAAATTCACAAAATCATTCGAGGTTATAATTTGAGTCCTTCATCACATTCATTGATATCACAGGTATTGCTCTGACCAGACATTTGTGATATTCTCTTATATAGTACCTACTTCTTGGAAATAGTTGGATTCGTCTGGTAAATTTTAAACCTTAATTTTTCCCCCAAACCGCAAAGAGTATTTTCAAAGATTTTATCACCTTTCCACGTTGGAGTATTATTATCATAAAAGGCCGACGAAATATATTCCTTTTAGGTCAATGTGGCCGGGTTTAGCGGTGTTTGTTCGGTTACTTGACACACGCTTGTCGAAGTTATTTGCATCGAAGAGTAATAATTGTTAATACTTTCTTGGTCAAGGGCTTGAATCCCACCTAGTACAAACATTTATGTGACGAAGCCTGTTTTTGTTGGTTGCTGGGTGTTTGTTTGTAAGTATTTCAGTAATTACTTTAGTGCCAAACAATGAATTAATTAATTAGGGTCTGATATCAGATGGCCATTGTGATCATCATTCATCACATCAGCATTACAAACAAATGTAAGTACATTTTTGCTAAATCAAGACGAAGACCCTGTTAGAAGCTAGCGTGTAGTATAATTCTTGTTGAGAAAAGTAAAAGTAAAAAAAGTAAAGAATATCTTTATTCATATAGACTTATAAAAAGTACTTATGACATGTCATGTAACAAAAAAAAATTGTAGCAAAAATATACTGAATAAAAATAAACTTACATAAAATAATACTATGATAGTTCATATCATAATTAAATATAATGTGACTCTACCACCGGTTCAGAGGTTGTTTCGGATCGAGAAGACTCCGGCAAGAAACTCGATGGTTACTCTTTTCAATCTTGTTTTTATACACAAAAATGGAATTGACAGAGTAAAGTCATAACAAAAAAGTGTGCAGAGGAGCAGATTATACCTAAGATGACCACAAATTCTTATCATTTAAGAAATCGTCAACACTATAATAACCCCGCTTCATTAACTTAGCTTTAATTTGTGACTTAAACTTGTGAAGTGGCAGTTCAACAAGAGTTTGCGGAATCTTATTAAAATATTTTACACATTGACCAACAAATGATTTCCCTACCTTATGCAGTCTTAGACTGGGAGTTACGAGCTTATTTTTATTTCTGGTATTGAGTTTATGAACATCACTGTTTTTCTTGAAGAGATGGAAGTTTTTACGGACATATACTACATTATCATAAATAAATTGAGAGTACACAGTTAAAATATCTATCTCTTTGAATACTTCACGAAGCGAGTCGCGTGGTCTAAGGTTGTAAATGGAGCGGATGGCTCTTTTTTGAAGAACAAAGATGGTGTTGAGATCCGCTGCCGAGCCCCACAACTGAAGACCATACGACATAACACTGTGAAAATAACTGAAGTACACTAATCTTGCTGTTGCGATATCAGTCAGGAGCCTTATTTTTCTAACAGCATAAGCTGCCGAACTAAGTCTTCCTGCCAGGGCAGAAATATGCGGACCCCACTGTAACTTGGAATCGAGAGTAATTCCCAGAAATACAGTGGAATTCGCAATCTCTAATGGCTCGTTATTCATGTTTATAATGGTATCGACCTGTCTTACATTGGGCATAGAAAATTTGATACATTTGGTCTTCTTAGCATTAAGCAGTAAATTGTTACTCGTGAACCAATGCAGTACCTTAGAAAGAGTATTATTTACGTCGTCAAGTGCTTTGTTACTTCTATCTACGTTAAAAATTAGAGAAGTGTCATCAGCAAATAATACAATCCCACATAGGTCTTTGACAAAATAAGGCAGGTCATTTATATAGATTAAAAACAGCAGAGGACCCAATATTGATCCCTGGGGCACGCCCATACGTATGGTGGCACCGGAAGAGTTCGTACCATTGATACTCACTTTTTGTATTCTATCAGTGAGGTAAGATTCTATAAGGCTAAGTGAAATATTTGAAACACCGTAATGCCTCAGCTTAATCAGTAAGATTTGAGAAATAGCATCTATTTTGGGTCGCGTAGTAAGCTTATAGAGCCGTAAACTGCCCAACGTAAATATTATGTTTTTATGCATCGAAGAGTAATAATTGGAAATTTTTACATACATTCTGAATTGGAAAACCAATTAATATAGGAAATTCCTAAATACATTCTGAATCGAGTCAAGGTTTTGAAGCAGAGGGCAGGAATTTTATTTTTTAGTTTTATGAAACTTTTTTGTTAGGTACGCCAGTCATAACTGTTTTTTCCAGATCCTTTTAAAAGGTCTGAAAACAGCTACTTTCATTGGCTGAAGAACATGAGTCACATTTGGATAGAAAGCGGTTGATTGAATGCTTCTCACGGCTGAAGATACTATTTCCGTGTACAATGCCCATCTTAGAAAAATATTATTGTTCTTTGAGTATCACAAGCCAGAACAGTTTGCTATGTACTCATAGAATGACCAACCCTTTGGTATAACTCTTTTAGAAATTTTGTGCTGCATCGACTTTAGCTATAACAACACCATTGTAGGTGCCTATTCGACTGTGTTTGCGGTGATCAGCACTGTCACGTATTTTCTTTTACCGCTGGGGATAACTTTGTAATATGTTTCGCCCTACCTTCTACTAACACTCGGTTATCTGCAGGGGACAAAAAGAATGCGCTTTCTTCACAGTTTAATATTCGCCTAGGATATTGAGCCTCTTCTTCCAGTTGTGCCAATATAAAGCAATCTTCTATATCCTAAACCATTGTCCATCACGATTTTGTGCTACTCGTTGGCCTACTTCAGGGTTCCTCTCATGAAACGATTCAAACCAGTGACGACCCATGAGTTTGGGATTCTATTCTAGCAATCGAAAACTATCTCTTGTATAAAATTCACGTATGAAAGAGATAAAGCAAAAGATTCGTATTGTATCGGGAATTGTGTTTCAAACAATAATAAGTTTTTTATTTTTTCGCGGTTCTAAAATTTTTGATTTGTTGTTATAACACAAAGAAAGATTTTTGGCGAGCTTTTCTTTGGCGACACGATTGGCGTAGTGTGCTGTAGCACGGTTTCTCGCCTCGATTTCCGTAGTGTCCCGGGTTCGATTCCCGGTCGGGTCAATTTAGGAAACGATCTTTTCTGAATTGACTCGGGTCTGGGTGTGCTGGGAGACGCCCCTAGATTATTTACTTGTGTGGTACCGCGTAACACAGGGATTTAATAATCCCTACTTCGAGACCATTACAAGAGGTGTGTTGTCTGGCGCATATTTATTATTTATTTATTTTATTTATTTCTTTAAATCTTTAAACATACCCAGAGCTATTTTCTTTTCGTCAATTTTAGTTTTTTATTTTCGTTACTAAGTCTATTGCAGCTGTTAGGGTACTAGATTGTGAGCAAAAGCCGTACTGTTCTTCAATTAAAAACTTTTTTTCGGTTAAATAGTCGTTAAGTTTTAAACATTTTTTCATGCGATCGAACCATTTTTTAAAACAGGAGGACCACAGATCTGAAGGCATGTTTTCTACGTGCTGATTGAACGCTATCACTGCCTCTTCGGAGTTTGTAGAAGTGAAACCTCTCATCAATTCTTTGATTTTGGGGAAAATACAGAAATCCCTGGGGCTAGGTAAGGGCTATGCGCAGGATGGGTGACGAGTTGTACTTTTTCGGAAGCTAAAAATGACTATGTTTTGTTGGCCGTGTGTGAAGAAACGTTGTCATGATGTAGGAGAACGCGGCTTTTGGGTCGTCTTTCGCGAACTTTTTCTAACACCCTGGGTAAACAAATGGTAGAATACCATTCGGCATTAACACTCTTTTCAAGTTGTACAGTTAAGACGCGTAGCTGAGAAAAAAAACGCGACCATTTTTTTACCAACGTTTCTCGCCTGCCTCACTTTTGTTGGCCTGTTCTTATTTTCAAACACCCATTCACAAGATTGCTGTTTTTTTTCGAGTTCAAAACAATAAATCCACGTTTCGTCTCCTGTGACAATGTCAAAAACAGCATTAGAATGTCCGCGGTCGTACTTCAGTAGCATCTGTGAGTACCATTCCACGCGAGCCTGCTTCTGCTCCGCTGTCAGTTTATGAGGGATCCAACGATAGCAAAGTTTCCGAACTTTCAATTCTTCGTGTAAAATTTTCTGAATTAGGCTCATACCAATCCCCAATAATAGTCCTCGAATTGTCTTATAGGTAATCCGCGGGTTTTCTTCAATTAGCCGCTCAACAGTAGCCACATTATTTTCGTTGAAGGCAGTTGAAGGGCGGCCGCCCTTCACGAAATTCGTCATGTAAAGAAACTCGAAACTCTCTCACATTCAGCAAACCATCGCCTCACGGTGCTCAATCAAGGTGCTTCTCTCCCAAAAGCATTTTGAAGACGAGCGGCACAGTCTTGCGGAGAGGCAGAACTTTTAAAATCATAAAAAATCATCACTCTAAAATCTTTTCGACTTAATTCGATTTTCGTTGCGTACGTAGAACTTTGATGTGTGATAAAAAACAATTGACAAATGATTTCCCGCCAATTGTTTTTTTTTATTACCGAAGGTTGCAACGTTTAAAAAAATATAACATTCGAAATTCAAATAGTTCCGATTAGCTAGAAGTGCAAAACTTCTTGTGCCCCATGTAGATGAAGACAAAATATATGTATATAAATATGCGTATATTTATATTTAATTTAAATTTCTCTTTCTAGGTCTCGACCCCTCTGCCCGTTGGGAAGCTAACGAGGTTTTCCATCGCAACGACGCCCGGTACACCGAGGTCATCCACACAAGCGCTGGCGTCAACGGCTGGCTGGAACCACTGGCTCATGCGGACTTTTATCCCAACGGTGGGCGGACCATGCCTGGGTGCAATCTCAGCGTCATTTGCGATCACGAGAGGTCAGGTTTTTTATTTATTTATAACGGTTTCACCACCACCTCCTTAAAACACCACAGCGAACAGTTGCATCACGCCACCTGCAGTTCTATCCACCTTGCGCCTTCCAATTCGTGGTCGCCCAAAGAGAACCTTCAAAATCTATCATTTACCAGTTCTGTCCAGCCTTTTGCCATTTCAGCTAGGTTATTCGAAGAGCTTGGTGGTGATAAAGGGGGCCCAAGTTGTAACAGTTGAAAACACAAGTTCGGGAAGATAATCATCCTCCATTTAAAAACTTTGGTATTACCAATTAACAAACCAATTCACACTTATTAAGAGTAACTTTCAAAGTACTGCTATGATTGTCCAGCAGCTGTATTCACCATTTGTGTGCATAATTTTAGGTCCTACCACTACATGGGAGAGTCTCTAAGATCCGGAGGATTCACCAGTCGCCGCTGCAACTCTCACTGGGATGCCAACCTTGGAAACTGCAACCTCAGTGGCTCTCTGAGGATGGGAGGTCTAGCTGCTAAGCATGGGTAAATATGATTCTCTATGCCAGGATCTTGAGATGAAAGCTCACAATCCAATTCTACACACTTAAGCCCTTGACAGTAGGTGACAAATCCTGGTACAGCTATTGCGGGCGACAAGACTGATCATTCTTATGCAATTTCGAAAAAACACTTGTGGCCGACTCATCATGGTTCACGTGTGCTTGCCGACTCATCATGGCTCACGTGTGCTTAGATTCTATGACACAGCGTGAGAGTAATGTCAGGGTGTTTTTAACAAGGTGCGCGACTTATCACGCACGCTTGTCCACTCCCCCCTCCGCCCCACCCGCGTTCGCGATCCACGCGGTGTGACGCGAGGAGAGCGGCAATTGGAATGTTCAAAAACACCCTTAGGTGTGTCTTGGTTTAGTTCTTTTTGCCTGGTAGGTAGTTCTTGGGTTACACTTAAGGACAAAAGTGTTGTTTTGAAAATCTGATGTTGGATTTTAAAGGTACTTACACCATCAAACGATCATAATGTTATAGATAGTAATACGTTTGTCGATTTTGTTGGTTTTGTAGCAGCGTATTAACATACTTTTTTTACCTTGCTTAAATTCTGCAGTGTCTTAAACGAGTCCATGTTCTTAAGCCTTTTAACTAATAATTTCCGTTTCATCTGAAGTTTAAAGCCCCCCCACCCCCGTTTTTTTATTAATTAGTGTTTTAAAGCCCTCCTAGTATTGTTTTAGGGTAGGTATCGAAGGGTCAAGATCAAGTACGAGTTTTGAGATTTAACATTTATCTAAATGTTTACGTATAACTTGCGAAGAGGCAGAGCCGCTATCCTGAATAATTATAAATTCACGTTTATTTGAAAAGCGTGATAAACTAGCACGCAGGCTCCAGGTTAATCTGTTTTTGCAGTCTTCCACTCAAATCATTATCCATTACTTTCAGATCAACTGGTATCTGGTGGCTGAGGACAAACAGAGGAGCCCCATTCTCCATGGGTTGAAACCTGCATACATCGCTGGATTGCCTTCTCATTTAATAAAAATATACAGACCTTTAGTACTCTGTTTAATTCCGTCTTTCAATTAAATAAAACTATTTTCACTCTAAGATGATATGCCTGACAACTCTTATTGTTCCGTGTCACGCATACTATTTCAAACTAAATAAAAAGAAACTGGCATAAGAAAATTAGACTATTAAAAACTATTGTCCTTTTGAATCTTATCAAGTAAATTATTGTTATTATTATTAACTATTCATAAATGAAGTAAATTAAATTAAATTAATATATCTTTACAGCGCCTGATGCGTGAAAAGGAACGCCATTCAATAGTGTATTGACACTACTGAATCGACAAAAATCGATGAATAGGAGCGACCATTTTGTAATCACGTCATTCGCATCAGGACGAGTGCGTCTGCCTTGTGTGCTATTTTTTAACCATTATTTTCGAGATACCGAGTTTTATTCTATAACTTATTAGCCATAACCCGTTTAAATAATCGGTAAATCCGATTCCATTTCCTTTGCCAACTTGATTGAATTACATTCGTTACATCACTTTAATTGTCAATTTTGATTGTCAGGGACATCATCATACGGCGAAAGTAGGTAGATATCGAAATCATTGGCAAAATAATATGTTTTGACATGTTTTACACATTTACTGTTTTCACTACACGCTGGGCGTAGAAGGCTCTCTAACTCAGCAGTTTTTTTATTTTCTATTTATAATAGTATTACTTTCTCATTTACTAAGGAACCCCTACTATTAAAAACCCTTAAGGCTATGCTTTCCCAAGATTGTCAATATTTGATCCAGTTTGTTTGAAGATAACTACTAAATTTAAAGATATTTTAGCAAATAAAAAATTGTACAAGTAGGTCAGTGTCTTTAACTAAGGCGACAACTTTTCCAAAACACGGTATAGCATAATTTCACCGATAAAAAAAAACACAAAGAAGAACGTCGACGATTTTTTTGTTTTTCTCTCAATTATTCAATAATAACATTTTGCACTTAATATATATATATAAGTATAATAAGTTGTATCTTTTTAATATAGTTTTACATTTCTTTGGCTGGTTATTACATAATATATATCGTCCACTAATTTCTGTAGAAAACTATTTTATATTTTGGGAAGCAAGTACTGAATAGTTCTCTTTCCATATCTATTACCTATACTGTGGTAATTTGAACAAAGGCGAGTAGTTAGTCCAAGTTACGTAATTGACCAGGCCTAGTTTGCTTACATAATGTGGGAATAATGTTATGTACAGACACACAAATCCCTTTACAGTATTTAAATAATTTAGAATAATCTTGACTGTTTGATTTCTTTATGTTTTTAGGTACAATCGCCTTTAGATGGCAAGTTGTAGTTTATAAAATGTCCTCTAAATAAGTCACGTATGTCCTGCCGTAACTGCTGATTCCATAAAGGCCGGTATTCACTTTGCTTAGTGCGAGTGCAGGTGACTAGTAGGAGTGATTGATTAGTGCAGGTGTGTAGTGCAAGTAGTGTCCAATTCTGTTTAGTGGATGTGTATCGTTGCTGTGTTTAGTTTACCTAAGGTCTTTACAACTTAAAAGACACTCATATTTTACATACATCTGCACACATTTTTATGGTAAATCTTCTGTCTACTTTGCTAGTTTTTGCAAGTTTTTCAAAGCGCTAACACTAACACCTGCTGTCCAGACGTGTTTGGTGGCAGGCACGCGGCGAGTGAGGGGAATGGGAGGCGCGCAGGGCGAGGCCACTCGCAAAAAATAGAACACGCTTCTAATTTCACGCTTTACTACGCAGGTTACTAATCACTTGCACTAATCTATAGGTGTCCACAGGTGTTTTCTACTAACACTAAGCACCTGCACTAACTACTGAGCAAAGTGAATACTGGCTTTAACAAATAATTGAATCTGCCAGCGACGTGTACAACATTTCGGAGTGCCATATGGTAACTTATCTTAGTATTGTTAATTTTGCCAGAACTACCCTCAGTTTACCACACAAATAATCGACGTGGGGCCGCCAGTTGAATCTGTTATCAATTATAAGTCCTAGGTAGGTATGTTGGAACTTAACTCTACTTGGTAATCATTTCAGAGTCCTAATGTGTATCGAAAACGAATTATCTAACGCTTTTTCTCATGCCTGGTTCATATATACGAACTGCATGAGATAACGCGTGATAAAATTATGGGTCGGTGATCGATCATTGTAGCACCACTAGATTAGGGTTATTTTCCGTCAAAGATGTCCTATGCTATGTTGCTGTGGACGCGTTTGATTTCCACCAATCATAGTCATGAACTGATGCGTGCTGTGAAGCGAGCTGTAGAGGCGTGCTGTCACTATGGATGCGTGCTGTGTGTGCCTTCCCTACTGCATAAGGTAGGAAAATCATTTGTTGGTCAATGTGTTAAATATTTTAATAAGATTCCGCAAACTCTTGTTGAACTGCCTCTTCACCAGTTTAAGTCACAAATTAAAGCTAAGTTAATGAAGCGAGGTTATTATAGTGTTGTGGATTTCTTAAATGATAAGAATTTGTGGTCATCTTAGGTATAATCTGCTCCTCTGCACACTTTTTTGTTATGACTTTACTCTGTCAATTCAATTTTTGTGTTAAAAAACAAGATTGAAAAGAGTAACCATCGAGTTTCTTGCCGGAGTCTTCTCGATCGGAAACAACCTCCGAACCGGTGGTAGAGTCACATTATGTTTAATTATGATATTTACTATCATAGTATTATTTTATGTAAGTTTATTTTAGTATATTATTGCTTTAATTTTTTTTTGTAACTATATGACTTGTCATAAGTACTTTCTATAAGTCTATATGAATAAAGATATTTTTTACTTTTACTTTACTTTACTTTATCGATAAATCCTATAGCTCGAGTTGCGCATCTTCCATGCAAAGCTACCTTGCAGCGGCGCATCTTCGAAGCACAGTCATCTTACTCCAGCATCAGTGGACACGGTCTGATAGATTCGTGGTTTAGCCTAACATCCACGCAGCATAGCTACATAGCCCATTTCTGATAGAAAAGCAGCTCCAGGCTGCTCCCCTCAGGTGGATTGAGGTCAACTTGGATAGCACAGAAAAAAATTGCAGTAATTAAAACCAGATGTTTTTTATTAATTTATTGGCAAATCGATAACATAGTTTCAAAATATTTTAGTTTGTCAATACTGATGGTTTGTTACTAAACTTTTTAATTTCCTTTTCACTGTAGCGATGACTTGACTTCAATGACGGAGGCCTTACCCAGAAGTGGGACAGTATATTGGCAATCACATATGTAATAATCACGATGTTTGCCACCAGACACTCTTAAGGAAGTTCAAGGCCTAGGCCCTTATTGCAATCGCTTATAATCCAGTAAAGTTAATTCCCTATTCTGAGAGAAGCGCAATTTCGAGAGTAAATGCCTTATGGTGCGCTAGTGCCAGGAAGCCGCTGACTTCCTGGAAAGATCATATTACGAAATTGCTCGCTCAGCTTAGGGAAAAAACTTGACAAGATAAAGGATTATAATAAGGCCCTTGATGTAGGTAACACAAGGGATAAAATCGATTCTTGGATGGGTACATAAGGCAAACGATCGTTAATCAGTAAGTAGTATCGTAACGTAATGTTCAAATCAATGATTGTTACATTCAAAGCATAAATAGTGAAGTTTAGAAAAAATATGAGTTTTGCTTGAAAATTCGTAGTTCTAGTGGACAATCTTGTTCTGATTTAACCTGCAAAGGAAACATACGATTAGGCATAGTTGCTGATTTCTCAATAATAATAATGTTAGTTTTACTTTTTTTTTGTTTGACGACCGACTTGGTGTAATGGTTAAGAAGTTGGCTACTAAGTACACCAGAGGTCGCGGGTTCGATCCCCGCACAGTACAAACATTTGTGTGCATGAACATGTCTGTTTGTACTGGTCTGGGTGTCTCCTATGTATAATAAGTATGTATTTACAAAAGAAAATGTATTTAAGTATGTTTATCCGTTGTCTAGTATCCCATAACACAAGCTTTAATTAGCTTACTTTGGGGCTAGATGGCGCTGTGTGGAATAATGTCCAGGGATATTTATTTATTTAGGACAACGGACAAGACAAACGCCAATAACAACAAAGTTGTATACGAGTAACACACACGGACGCCTAGATGTCGCGAGGTGGTTCTGCACAACATTTCCCGAAGGAAACTGGTCAGCGCCACGCGGACCGAAAATCACTAAAATAATCAAGTAAAAAATTAATAGATGAAAAACCATCGGTTCAGTCCCTTCAGTTATCATTAAACTTTGTTTTGGTGAAGTAATATTATCAAATCAATTATTTTCGGAATAAAACCAAAAATAGAAGACAAAATGTCACGAAAAGAGGTAACTTTGTGAATTTATTCTATCGAGCCAACTTCAACAAGTCATGTTTCCACCGAATGATTCCCTGTATTATCCCCTCAACAATATCAGTAAATTTTATTTGATTAAAATTTCACTGTATACTACTTCAAAAATAAATTCTAAAAACGTGTTTTGTCAACCACCTCCCCCTAAAGGCTCCACGGCTTGGAATGTGGACTTTACATCAGTAACGAACCTACTAACTACTGGCTCTTATCAAGATAAGATGAAATAGGAATCTTTATTGCACAAACAAACAATGCCAACAAGATAAATAAATAAAATAAATAAATATGCGCCAGACAACACACCACTTGTCACGGTCTCGAAGTAAGGATAAATATCCTTGTCTTACGAGGTACCAGACCAGGAATAACCCAGGGGCGTCTCCCAGACCCGAGCCAATTTAGAAAATATCCTTTCCTGAATTGACCCGACCGGGTCGAACCCGGGACACTACGGAAATCGAGGCGAAAAACCGTGCTACACCGCACCACCCCAATCGTGTCGTCCATATTGTTATATGTTATACAGTGAGTAGATAAAAAACCAAATCAACCTGGATAACAGCGAAAGGCTCACCCCACCTACCACGTTGGGTTCTAATACCATTGCTGCGATGTGGGCTTCTGAGTGTTCCGTTCACCATGACGGCAACAGTCACTTGCCTCTGACTACCCCGTTCCGAAAAAAGTCACGAATTTTGACAACACGATTGGCGTAGTGCCGTGTAGCACGGTTTCTCGCCTCGATTTCTGTAGTGTCCCGGGTTCGTTTCCCGGTCGGGTCAATTCAAGAAACAATCTTTTTTTTCTGAGTTGATGGTGTATACCTTTACTTGTGTGGTACCTCGTAACACAGGGATATTAATACCTACTTCAAGACCATTACAAGAGGTGTGTTGTCTGGCGCATATACATATATCTGGCGCACACTGGCACATATAATCATGACTGGCACATTATTTTTGACTTTGAATGAGTTTGTGGTTGCCCTCAGTCTCGTAAACAGAACGAGGCCAATGTTCGAGCACAAAATTCAATACGTTGTCTTTCTAAAAGTGCTACCTCACTTGAAGCATTTGCCTGTAATGTAACGTTACCGAATCGGGCATTACATCAGTGAGGGAGGAGAACCGAGAATCACAGTGCCCAAACTGTAATGTTACAGATTCTAGCATTACATTGGTGAGGGAAACGCACCGAGCATTACAGTGCGCCACTTTATAATACAATGTGTAGTATTTTGATACAACTTTTCTGAAGTTTTGTAAGGCAGTATCGTAATGTAATACTCTAAAATCGAATATGAAATGTGCATTACAGGCAAATGTCCGTCATGTCAGGCAGTACTGTAGTGTAATGAGCAAAATTGATTGTGAACGTTACACTACAGGCAAATGCTCCAGGTAAGGCCGACCTTTAAGACGGAGATGGATTTGAATTGAAAAAAGGTCACTGGGGTTAGGACCTGAAACAAATTATGCAACGACAACGCGCGAGTGATACCCCTGGTGTTGCACGTGTCCACGGGCTGCGAACCGCTTACTATCAGGTGGTCCGCATGCTTGATTGTCACCGACGTGGAGGTTTCGGTAGCTCAGTGGTTTAGAGCAGTCACCCGGATTGTGAAAGATGCGGGTTCGATTCCCGCTCGAGATCATCAAGGTCCGAATTCGAATTTTTACAGTTTTTTTGAAGAACAAGCATTGTAAAATGCTAAAATAATCAAAGTAAGAAACATAAATTCGTTGAAACAAAGTGACCGTTTTCTAAAACAGTGGATTTAGTCAATCCCAATTCAGGCTTGGGCTGGTGGAGTTCCTATTGGCATATCAAGGAAGTAAGATCAAACAACTATAGTTAGACCGCATAATTGAGTCCTCGCCTGTGGTGTACAGGGGCGCAGGGGTTAGACGAAAACGGGGGGCAAAATTTAAAACCCCTTCCGCCACAACGTATGAAGGGATAATGTAACATTTCAGATTTGGTAGAGTTATAGTGACAGTAAAAATGAAAACCCCTGCCTGTTTTAGGTTTTTACATCGACAATATAGTTTGATGCAAGACAAAATAATTCTTTTAAGCAAAGGCCTCATAAATTCTGAAGTTCCTTTACTTTAAATGAGAACAATTAAGTGTGACAGCTGCTATTTATGTCGATTTTAATAAATTCGGCATAAATCTTAAAAGCAATGATGTTTATTGTACTTTTACCACAAAGTGTACCCTAAAAAGAACCTTTTTTACTTCTGTCCAATGCTATAATGAATGGAGTATAAGTATATAAGATACTAGCTTTCCGCCCGCGGCTTCACCCGCGTGTACTAATTTTTATCACACATTGAGTTACATTTCAAAGTTTCCATTCGGATCCCTAAAGGTCCCTCAGGGCATTTTCCTGTAACGCAACGTTTCAGATTCATTTTTGAGCATTACATCACAGTACTGCCTCCTTGACATGACGCACAATCTCCTGTAAGGTACATCTCAAATTGGAATTTGCCCATTACATTACAATACTGCCTTACTAAACTTCAGGGAAGTTGTATCAAAATATTACACATTGTAACATGTGCACGATTGTTCTACGAGGTAGAGCTTGTCTTATTTGAAATGACGCGCCCCATCGCATTCACGCACAAATTTAAATATGGATGCAACACAATACAATAAATTTGTCGTTGAGTAGCCATATTAACTTACTTCCTCCAACAACAGTTCCAAGTCCCCGCAGCAATCCACCCAATAACCCTGAAAAAGAGACGCCAAAATATTAAAAATAGCCGTCGACAGACTTCGTTCCGTCAAAAGTATGGACGTCGCAGCGTCGGTAAAGCAGCACAACTCGCCCGCGTTTCTCCGACTTGATTTACATATACTATTATTATTCCGTGAATGTTTTGTTCAATCATAATACCATATAGCTTATGTCACTCCCTGATAATGTAGCTTCATATTGATGAAAGAATGTTTAAAATCGGGCCAGTAGTTTCGGAGCCTATTCAATGTTTCCTCTTTATAATATTAGTTTGTATAGATAATAATCAGGTATATCTTTACATTCTGCCAACCGACTCCAAAATAAACAAACTTTATATTCCTGTTGCTGAAAATTACATAACTAACGAATTTTGTAACCAACGATTTGTAACAAGGCGATGCCCGAATTTTTAAAAACTTTTTACTTTATATCCTTTTAACGAAAATAGCCAATTTAAGAAAGTAATTACTTTAAAAAAAATATTGTTTTTCTTAATGGCTTATGATTAACTGTTCGCCAAATTTGATTAAGTGTTATCCGAAAAATATATTTGTCACCCAAAATATTTAAATGTTCATCAATTTTCGTTGCCCTATTTAATACTAAAACGTACTCCTTTATTTATGTCAACGTTGGCTCGACGTCGTTAAGGTTGACATGCTTGCCAACAAACTCACCACTGAGGATGCACAAGACCGCGCGAAGTGGGCCAAGAAAATAAGAATCGCGGACCATGGGACCTTACACACCAGTGTGGGTTCACAACCGGGATAGACCGCACGGATGATGATGATGATGACGGATGAGTCGTACTTCCTCTCTCTCTGACTTGACGTGTTTTTTTTTTTTTTTCTTTGTTTACGTTCCTTTTACATATGTTTCTCTCCTAATTTAGTTCGTTACACAAGGAAACTGGTGCTAGGTAATCTAAAACAATATATGTGTGTATACATAGATGTATTTATTTATTTATTTTTATATTAGCATAATATTCAAATGTAATTACTATTTTTTTTTCCATAGCTTTTGCGCAGCCTAACTCGTCCTCTGTTTTAAATCTCTCTGCCGAAGGTTGTCTGGAAGAGATCGCTCTGTAGCGATAAGACCGCCTAAATTGTACTAAATATTTACTTTTTTGTTTTTACGTGCTGTAAGTATTTGTTTGTGCAATAAAGATTATTTATTATTATTATTATTATGATGATGGCCAAATAAAGCAACTGGATCCAAAAAATGTATTTGTTACCCAAAATTGGTAAATGTTCACCAATTTTTGTTACCCTATTTAATACTAAAACTAAAGCCAACTTACTCATTTACTAAACTCAACGTTGGCCAAATAAAGCAACTGGCACCTAATTTGTATCTAAAACACACATTTTCTTGATGTTTATCGAAATGTTAACTCCATTTTTTCAAACTGTTATCTAAATATGACCATTTTGTTAGTTTTATAAATTAAGCATCCAAAAACAAACATGTTAATTATTATTCTTATTATTGTAATTATTTATTCAAATAACATGACTCAACTTTTTAGTAACAAATTAACTTAGAAACTATGTTAGTAGTGATTTAACAATATTGGGTTTATTTTATTTGAATACTTAGGAGGTAAGCACGCGAATCATCACTGCCGCACCAATTTTAATGAAAGCGTTGTACTTTATTTGGGCAGCGTTGCCGCGTAGATTGGGTATGTCAAATTTGGTGACATTTACTAATTTTGGCATTCGGTTACATTTTACAGTTGACGCATCACTTTTTAAGATACAAGTTACATCTTATTTGCTATGCTAATTTACTATTTTAGATTTTCAATATTTGGTAGACTATTCTTTTTTTGGCTCACTTTTTTTATTAGGTGTAATTTATAATTTTTAGGGTAGGTTTACAAAGCGTATTTTGGTGAACAAAATATTTGTATCCTTTCTTATTTAATACACAGTGACAGCTGTCACACCTATGCTATCCCATTGTACAGTATGTTCAAAACATTGTTTAGTGTCAGTGTAAGAAGCGTTATAACGGTTCATTTGAATATAGTTAAGTCCCGATAGTTTTTCTCTTCGTCAATATAGTAAGTACCTACCTAATGAAACATTTCGAACAGTTTTGATAATAAAATTACTGTTGGTCACTCCCAAAAACCATAGTTTGTCTATCGCTGAGTAGTACACAACAAGTACCTACACTTGGGAGCAAAAAATCGTGCCACGTTCGTTATTTAAATTTCAACGTTATATTAATATACAATACCAAAATACCAAAAAGCTTCCAAAATACTGCTACTAACCTGTTACTCCGACAACAAGACCGTTCGTAACAGCACCTGAAAAAAAAATAGTTAAACTAATGAATGTAAGGATACACTTAGATAACTGGACTTAACGCTTAAAGCTGGTCCCTACCTGTAAACCACACAATCACCAAATGGAAGGGATCAAATAGAAAAAAAATACTTAAACAAGATACTAATTGAATCCTAATTTCATGTAATAATTCGATCCTTATCTTCTGTTAAACTATATTTAACTAGCTAACCTGACAGACTTGGTATTGTCAAAAGTATTAGCAAATGTTTGACGGCTGGGAAAATTTAGCATTGGATAATTAAATGTCATTTTTAGTATTTTCCGTTACTTATTATTGATATTTCTCACCATTCAAACCTTCCCTGAACTTCTACACATATTTCGAGATCAAAATTAGCCAAATCAGTTCCGTTCTTGAGTTTTAGCGAGACAAACGGACAGCAGTTGATTTATTTAAAAATCAATTGCTGTTTGATTCTTATATACATTATTGTTTCTTGTATTTAAAAGTTAAACGAGTAGTAGTCATTGGCCTAAATAATGCCCACTGCTGGTCAAAGGCCAGTCATACAATTGATGGGTATTGTTTTTAGTATTTTTAGTTTATCTAATTTACGCCCGAATCCACAAACGTCAATCAAAGCTGAGCAATCATTACATGTATATATGTCCCTTACATTTCTATTGACATGTGACACAGCAGAATTAATTTAAGTGTCCTCAACTTTTGATTAGCGTTTGTGGATACAGGAGTTATTCTCTTTAATCTCGCGCATTTTATATTATGTATATTTTCTTATCTTACACTTACCAATTTCATAAAACGTTGCGTCTAAAAGTCCCCCGAGCCCCCTGCCAAGCCCTTCAATTGTATTTGGGTCTGCAAATATAATGAAAAATATATTTTTTCAACAAGCTTTTATTATTTTACTCTTACAATTAGTTACTCTTACACGCAAAAACTACGCACAGATTTGGATGAAACTTCAGTTATAGAGTTTATACATCAAAAAACACATGGGCTACAATTTATAAAGATTTTATGTAATTTGGCCATAATATTAACGATAACGCGGGCGAAGCCGCGGACGTGAAGCTAGTATTATAAATGCCAAAGTTTGTGAGGATTTATACATATATGTATGTTTGTTACTCTTTCACGCAAAAACTACTGAACGGGTTTGGATGAAATTTTACAGCAAAACACCTTATACATGAGAATAACACATGGGCTATAATAGATATAAAGATTTCATGTAATTTGGTCAAAATATATAACGATAACGCGGGCGAAGCCGCGTGCGGAAAGCTAGTGCTCCAAAAAGAAGAAATAATTCTGAAATTCTAAATCATGAGGCTGCTTTTCCACCAGAGAGCGAGCGAGAGAGATGTGCTACACTGCTATGCTGCGAGATTGCGCACGCTAAGCTACGAAACTATTAGACCGTTTCTACTGAGGCTATGTAAGAGAGCGAACGAGATGTGCTCGAGCTATGCGATGTATTGACAGTAGGGAAGACACGCACAGCAGTCAGCAGTGATCAGCACGCATCCTTAACACGCGTCCACAGCAAGCTCAATGTTTATTAAAAGCATGGCCTAGTAAAACCAGTTTCCACCAGCGCCGTGCTATGTGGACCAATGAATGTGATTGGCGGACATCAAAAGCATCCGCAGTAAAGTGGAAAGCCTCAAAATATCTCAGGATACCTGCCTGTAGTTGGCATGTCAGAAGCAATCACGTGACCGCGGAAGCCAACCGACTGGTAAGAAATGTTGTTCCTGTCAAGGTCCTCCAGGTTTAACACTATTTGATTGGCTTCTACTGTCACGTGACTGCCACTGGAGGGCCAGCCAAGAGCATGTCAAATGTGAAAAATGGACGGGAATGACATAAGCACTCGTCTAATCGAGATGACATTTAATTTTGATGTCAGTTCCAAGCATTTGCAAATTTGAAATATCGAAAAGGAAATAGCGTGTCGCTCTTGGCTAACCCGCCTTAGGCTGCCTGTCCACCGAAGCGGAGCGAGGCAGCGGAGCGGAGTTTTGTCAATTTTCAACCATGGAGTGGAATGAGAAAGAGAGAGAGGATGAAAGTTGCCAAAAGTCGGCTCTGCTGCCTCGCTCCTCTTTGGTGGACAGACAGCCTCATTGTAGATAATACGGGTCTAATAGTAATACTTTCTTTTACTCTTTATTGAAGATATAATTTCAACAAAAAAAAACAACTTCAAAAAAAAAGGGTTTATCTAGATTTAAGACTTATATGGATTTTCCATGGATGCTACTGTCAGAACAAGACCAAATTAAAAATGGGACCACACGGGCAGCATCAGCTTTCAAATAAAAAAAGAATTATCAAAATCGGTTGGCGTAATATTGAGTTATTCGTCCATTTGTCGTGCATTTTGTTTATCTAGATTTAAGACATAGATGTATTTCCCATGGATGCCACTGTCAGAACTGGACCAAATTAAAATAGGACCACACGGGCAGCATCAGCTTTCAAATAAATAAAGAATTATCAAAATCGGTTGGCGTAACGTAATATTGGGTTATTCGTCTATTTGTCGCGCATTTTGTCTATCTAGATTTAAGACTTATATGGTTTTCTCATGGATGCCAATGTCAGAACTAGACCAAATTGAAATTGGACCATTCGGGAAGCACCAGCTTTCAAATTAAAAAAGAATGATCAAAATCGGTTCACCCAGTCGAAAGTTATGAGGTAACAAACATAAAAAGAAATAAAAAAAACATACAGTCGAATTGAGAACCTCCTCCTTTTTTGAAATCGGTTAAAAACCAAAAATATTATAACCTTAAAGATATTACAAACACCTTTGAAACTTACTTGGAGCGCATACTACGGCGGTGATCTGAAAATGAAATGAGAAATGTGTTACCTAATTATATACTTTGATTAATAAACATTGATTGTTAAACTATCATATAATTATATTCTACCAATAAGTTTTATACTGCCTAGCGGAGTGTGAGCCACTCCCTAATAATAATAACATACGTAGATATAATATATTCCGCGTCTAACTTCCAGTTCACTCTGAAGTTGTCCCGAGTGACCCGAGTCACGAATTCCTATTTTTTCCTATACGTATTGCACATGCTCGCAACAACTTCAGAGCTGACTGCAAGTTTGACGCGGACTCTAATGGCATCTATCATTTTTATACGCAAACGGCGCCAGTATTTTAGGAGTAAATATATGGAACAGTGACAAAGCTTCAAAAGTACGCTATGACAGGTACCACAAATTACGCATGCGCGGCGCGGCGCCTCTGTGACAGATAGTCCGCTTAGAACAAACCGGCCATTTTATCACGCACACAGACACAGTGAGTTTACAGGCGATACCGGTGAGCATCAGCGTCGTGGTCAGTCGCACTGTCGTTTTGGTTTTTGTCGACCTTGGTGCAATTTTTCACATGATGAATTTTGTTTTTGGCCGGTTCTGTCATGTAGGTACCTATAACCGACTTACTTCAATTTAAAAATTCTGAGCGAATATAGAAGCAACCCTGGGCGATCGCGCCTGTCTAGAAAAAAGGCGCGTGCGGTCCTTTTTTTAAACCACGTCAGTGACAATCAAGCATGCGGACCACCTGATGGTAAGCGGTTACCGCAGCCTATGGACACGTGCAACACCAGGGGTATCACTCGCGCGTTGTCAACCCTGCAAAAACCTTTTCAAACCCCTCTTGAAGAACTCCATACTATAACTCATCGGGAAAACCTCGGCAGGGAGTTCATTCTACAATTTAAGCGTCCTCGGAAGACATCTCTGAAACATTGCGGATTCAGAGTGTGAGGATGAACGCCTTGTCGGTGGCGAGCGGTGCGGTGGTAAAAAGTAGCCGTGAGCATCATATCAAATTTTTCAGTTCTTCAGAACAAAAAAAAGTTTTCCATCGGTAAACTCTTTATTTTGTGCAGGTACACCTGCTACGCGTGTGTGCGTGTCCACAAAGCTTGAGAACTGGCCGCGCCCCTATGAACCGGTTTTTCTTCGTTCGCGATGAGGCCGCCAGCTGTACGTACACAAGCGTAGTGCGTAGGGTGCCTAGTATCTACCTGTCACAGCATTAATGAATCTTTGTCTCTGTTCCGTTTATTCACCTACTACGTTTTATAATCAGCATGCCTACCATGAGATTTTTACCAATGACAGCCGCTAGCGGCCGCGCTGACGTTTTTTATGCGATTTCGGTACATGTATAAACTTTGTACAATGTTTTTGCTTTTTATCCGGTAGTTTAGATGTACTTTTAGGTCCATATTTTAAGGAAATGTTAGAACGTAAGCATTTTTTTTAAATACTCTTTGTACTTTACTAACTCTTTTTGTGAAACCGAACCAAGTTTAAAAGAGTAAGTACTGAGTTTCTCACCGGGTCTTCTCAGTATAAGATCAACTTCCGATGCGGTGGTAGAGTCACATTATGTTTGTATACAGTATATTTATGTATTCATATTATTATAGTATTTAAGTCTATTACTAAGTTTTTTTTTCCTTGTAATGACGATTTAAAAGTACTTGTTACAGGTCTATTTAAATAAAGATATTTTTGTTTGTTTGTTTGTTTGTTCGCCCCTAGTCCCTATCTTAAGTCACTATTATTGTGGTTAACGTGACAGCAACTCGTGGTAGACGTACAGGTCAAATGCTTTTTGCAATTTTCTTAATTATAAGAAAAGAATTAGGGTCCAATCCTAACAAACGGCCCGCAACACGTCGGATAGGAATGGATTTAGAACTCTTTAAACGAAATTAAATCTTGAGTGTTTAAAGTCTATTTTACCTGACTGCGGGCACGTGCGTCGACGGGTGAACACAGCCAGCGACAAGCTGCTGTGCGTGACTTGGTAATATAGACTTTAAACACTGAATATAAGACTTCATTTCGTTTAAAGATTATAAAATCCGTTCCTATCCGACGCGATGCCGGCCGTTTGGTGGGGTTGGACCTTAAAACACACTGCCTTTGATGACGTGGACAAGCTAATCGCTTATGTTGTTCTGTCTAAGACAAATAAGGAGATAAGTATTCGTACCATTTAAGTGTGTAATTTATTAATTGTAAATGAATTACGTTCAATGTTTTCAGCGGATCAATTGATTTGTTTTACATAAATTTACAATTTAAACCAATTGTATCAGTTACAAAACATGTGATGGCAAAGTGCGCACGAGTTTTTTGAATAAATATTAGTTAAGTGGTTGTTTTTCAATAAATTAAAAGTTTTCACAAATTTACATGTAGCGTTTCCTTTTGCCTTCTATCATGTCTATGAGGTACATCTACGTTTCCTAGTGTTGCTAATAGGCCACTAGTCAAGGCCAAAGTGGCCGCCACGGGTTGCGGGGGCAATTTTTCATACAATTAGTATGTCAATTACAACCAGTATAATTACCTTAACTTGCCTTGTTTGGGTTCTGGGGTGAGAAATGCGTTACGAACTATCCCACTGCCTGGATGGGGCAGTGGGGGGGTGTAAGACCCTCCGCCGATGATGCCGGCGGCATACCCTTCAAAAACACCCTCACTGCTATGGAATAGATAGGGCTACATGGAGCCTGACGGATTACCACGTCGCCCCAGCGGTCGGCCTAGCCTACGCGGCGGGCCTCCTCACGCAACGGGGGCATCCCGGTAAACTGGGACACCTCGAGACGGTAGCACCATGGAATAGAGTAAAAGCCCCCCGGCTTACACTCCGGTGCTAATTTAAGGGAGCTGGAGAAGGACGGGTTAACCGCCTTCTTTCTTGCTCCCCGCCGTATGCGTCGGAGAGGGGCCGCTAAAGGATCATACTCTCTGCGGTCTCCTTCTGCGTCATCACCTCCTCGCATAAGGAGACCATTACCATCCAGGCCTCCTCACTCCCCTACATGGGCTGAACTACGACCGGGAGTAAGAGGTCTCCTCAAATGGCGGCCACGAGGGTACGGCGCTGCAAGGCCTATGCTGCGCACACCTGTAGTGTGTGCTACCTTAACCTGCCTGACCTACTATATTCACTCTGAATTATTCAAATGAAGTAGGTAGGTTAAGTATACCTACTTGACTGAACCCGCCAAAAACAAAATTCATCATCCGAAAGATTGCACCAAGTTCTACAAAAACCAAAACACTCGCAATAGTGCGACTGGCCGCGTGACCGATTCTCACTGGTATCGCCTGTTAACTCACTGTCTTTGTGTGCGTGATCAAAATGGCGGTTTGTTCTAAGCGGAGTATCTGCCGGCGCCGTATGCGCAATTTGTGTGACCGTGTAGGTACACTTGGCCACGGTCAAAATTTAAGCGAAGGATTTGTCTTGAGCCTGTTAAAGCCGGTATTTTTTTTTAACTCAAACCTGTTAACTTTATTTTCTTTCTAAGTCTCGTTAATTTTACTTTAATGTAAAATACACTGTCGTGAATTATAAGTAAACTTGTGTAATCATAATCTTTATGTTCAAATTACTGCCATCATATACCTACTACAGGCCTCGGGCATAGTGCAGTATCTAATAAATAAATATTTAAATGTCTATATTTACGTACGTTAATCAACATTTCTATGTTTTCAAGTAATGTGAAGTTTGAACACACAATCCATGATGATAAAAATATGTATAAAGATAACGAAATACACTTTTTTTCAAAGAACTTCGTGAATTTGTAATAACTAAGTGTTATTATGACTAATGAATTCTGTAATGATTAAAAAAATAATAAAGTATTTTTAAAGCAGTCACATTCGCTTTACATTGCCATGTCTAGAATATTACCTAAGGCTGTATTTATTAAGGTATATAAGTATATATAATTGTATTTATTATTTATTTTTCTTACTTGCACAGAACTATTTGGGGCGTGCCGACAGATTGTATATGAGGGGCGCCGTAGTCCAGCACGCGTGGTAAGGGAGATAAGATGGAACAACTCTTCAGAGCATTCCCTATTAAAGAGAACGCACAACCTGGGGTCTTATTAACAATCCCTTATATACTTATATCAAAATTATAAAAGGGAAACATTTGTTTGTTTGTATTGAATAGGCTCCAAAACTACTGGACTGATTTAAGAAGTTCTTTCACCAATTTAAAGCTTTATTACCATATAGTGATATAGGCTACATTTTTTTTTAATTTAGGCTGTATTTTGACAGCAGAAATAATTTACGCGGGCAAAACCGCTGCATTAGCTAGTAATATAATAATTATGTTTTGTTATGGTCTCGAAGTAAGGATAAATGTCCTTGTGTTATGAGGTACCAGACAGGAAATAAGGCCACACCCAGAACTGAGCCAATTTAGAAAAAATTGTTTCCAAAATTGTGCGAGTGGGAATCGAACCCGGAACATTACGCAAGCCAAGGCGAGAAACCGTGCAACAGCGCATTACGCCAATTGTGTCGTCAAACTAACTTAACTTGTCAAGTTCATTCCGTAAACTGGGCGTAGCGAGCAATATCGTAAAATGATCTTTAATTTTCACATGATGAATTTTGTATCTGGCCGGTTCTGTCAAGTAGGAATAACCTACCTACTTCATTTTAGAAATTCAGAGCCAATGTAGGAGTAACCCTGGGCGGTCACGCTAGTTTAGGAAAAGGGCGCGAGCGGTCCTTAAAGATAAGATAAGATAAATAATATTTATTGCACAAACAAACAAATACAGCAAATTATACAGTAAGTAGACATAAAATGTACAATTTAGGCGGTCTTATCGCTTTAAAGCGATCTCTTCCAGACTACCTTCTGAAGAGAGACTTGTTTAATAAAGATATACCAATATTAAAAAACATCAACACGAGATACCAATATTAAAAAACATCAACTTCGCTACAGAAATAAACTAGCACTACCGACCTCTAGAATGAAACACCACTCTTCCAGCCCATTAGTAATGTCTATAAAAATCTATAATAAACTGCCAGATTCCTTAAGAAACATAAATAACAATAAGAACTTTTTTAATGACCTCAAAAATATACTAATACAAAAAAGCTATTACACTATAAAATAATTTTTAGAAGATAAACATTTAACATAAATTTAAGACTGAACAGTAATACTAAAAACCAAACTATTGATATAAAAATATAATATAAATATTCTTAAAACTTAAATAATAATCTATAAAAGTACCTAAATTATAACTTTTAGACGAGTTTCTAAATAATAATTAGATATAATTTAATATCATTTTGTTGCATTATAATTTAATTTTCTATGAACAATGGTTTTCCTCCTCTTCATTTTTGTTGTGCCCGACAGGGTTCATGGTGGCACTATTTAAATATATTTTAAGATCTTGTACTACACTGTGAAATGCAATAAAGAATTGAGTATTGAGTCTGTGCAAAACAAAGGATAGGTAAGAGATATTTAAATAATAATCTAAATGAATTGTGTTACTTAAAATACATATAGGTATTGTAATTGGATCACCAGTTTCCATTTTAAGGACTGAAAAATAAAGGATGAGACATAAAATACAAAGTTACAGAGAGGGGAAGTACGATTTGACTTGGGATTTACAGACATTTAAGGACTGAGATTTGCGGATGGGTAAAGGTAAGTAATTCCACAGACGAATGGAGCCTTCTGTTAACTCTTCATTTTGTGACGCTTAGTGTCACAAGTCCTTACTTTTTTACTAGTCGGATGATTACGGCTTTGTTTTATTATTTGGTTCTTGCATACTTAAAAGCAAAAGAAAAAATACCTTACCAGCAAAATAACTGGAACGATGATCTTCATTTTGCCTTGTTTGGGAGTATTGTTATACAGTAAATTTAAAATTAGGTATGACAAATGCAACAACTAATCTTAACCTACGGACTCACGTGTGCAACAAGTCTACGTTGGCGTGTAAATGAAAAATGAATAAACATTTTAATAACGCACTCACCTTTCGCTAAAGGCTTTCCACGTAGACTATTTCCTTCAGTAAAAAAAACCGGCCAAGTGCGAGTCGGACTCGCACACCGAGGGTTCCGTACTAACCTGTGAGTATATTTATTTAAAATATTTTTTTTATCTGATGTAACTAAAAATATACCGTTTACGCAATTTTTCCTTTATTTGTGCGATAAGACGTTGCTTCGTACCAAATTTCAAGATTCTAAGTTTACGGGAAGTACCCTGTAGGTTTTGATTCCCTTGCGAGTGTCGATAATTTGCGGCATAAACGGCTGTATCTTTTGATTGTGCTAGCTTAGGAGTTTGTTTTTTTCACAGATTTCACTGTCCCAGTAGATCTGAGTATTTGATGAAAATTCCAGCTTGATACCTCCACGCGTTCCTGAGGTAAAGGGTCTTGACAGACAGGCAGACGGACGGACAACAAAGTGATCCTATAAGGGTTCCGTGATTTCCTTTCGAGGAACGGAACCCTAAAAATAGCCTACATTTAAAATGTGCTCTTAAAAAATAGACTATTCACATGCTCAGGGCGCATTTTTTAAGCCGAGGCTCACCGACTGACATTAAGAAGACACAGCACGGTCGGGAGAATTGAAAAATTGTTTTTTGTAAAATTTATTGCTGTCTTTTGCAAGCCTCGATCCCCCCACAGAGTGTGATAGAGACAACTGCAACTAGGACCGAAATTACCTATTACAAGTACACAAAGTCGATGCTTCGTAGTCCCCTAATCCCTTTTTGAAAACTTGACCGATTGAATTACTTTTTTTAATTAAAATTAGACGAAGTCTTTAGCCTGTACCTATGTTTTTCTTCTTTATATAATCTAGTCAATTCATTGTCTAGATGTTTGAACACATCGGAAAAACTGTAAATTTTTTCAGATTTTCGGATGCGAATATCTCTTTTAATACTGAATTTGTTAAAAAAAGGAAAACATAGGGACATGTTAAATAGTGGCCATAGTTTTTTTTAAATTGAAATATTCCTCTACTAGCTATATTCAGGGAGGAAACACGTACGTTTGTTTGCTTCGGCGCTTCTGTATCCTCTTAAGCTACGGCATCTTGTAACCTCTCTGTAGCATATCTTAGGATAATGCATCCATACTAAAATTATAAAAAAGAAAAGTTTCTAACTTTGTTTTTTTTGTTTTTAGGGAATAATCTTCGGAAATACTGATACGATCATGATAATTATTTCACTAAAAGAAAGCTAAACTATTCAGGAGTGATGTTAATGTATTTTCATTATTTATTTTTATTTATATAGTAGTGTCTAGTGTATTTATATATTTATAGGTGCATTTTTTATTTATTGCTAGAGTGTTTTGAGGTATGAAGTGATTTTATTTACTGTCAAAACTTTGTAGTAGGTAGTTTTTTTTCTTTTTAAAATTTTTTTTTCACTTTTTTTTTAGTTGTTTGCACAGCTGTCTGTCTTCTTTTGTCACACTTGTTGTTGTATCCTGTAAGTTGGTCTGCTTGACGAAATCTCTTTTTAGAGAACCTTTTTAACCTGGAAGCAGAAGGCTTTCTCTAACGTTGTCCCTTGTAATGTATCTTGTGTGTACGAACTAATAAATCAATGAAAAATAGGCTGTGTTTTAAAGATTAAACAAAACATTCAATGATAAATAATGGTATTGGTATGTGAATCAAGTCGGAGAAAAAGGAGCGAGATGTACCTCTACTTAAGTGCTGCTTTACCAGCGTGCAATTACTTTCGACAAACGGAGTATGTCGGGGGTAGGGTTACCATTTAGAAATTTAAGAGTCCTGACAAATAGCCTAATAGTTCCTACTTTATAGAATTATAAAGTAGTATATACCTACTCTCGCTTGAGAGGGGGGGGGGGGGGTGTCACGCGCCTCTCACCCGCGCGGCTGACTGATTCGATATTACTTATTTATTTATATCACTAATATCACATCATAGCCAAAAAATACTGACAAAATACAAAGCCGGACAAAGTTCGGACATGTCCGGACTAATCCGGCCGGATGGTAACCCTAGTCGGGGGGCAGCTAGTATATTTAAAACACGATAACTTTCCGCCAGTGGCTTCGACCATGGACTATTTCTTCCGGTGCAAAATAGCCTTAAAATTAAATACTCAGCCCAGGCGCCTTATTGCAATCTTTTATAACTTCTCAAGATCATTCTCTAAAAATATATAACTGAACTGAACAGGTTGCATCCCATAGCAGCACCCGGCCCATCTTCCATGGAATCAAACTCATACCGTCCGGTCTCTTGCCATCTCTCAATATCTTTATTCATATCTATAGACTTTTAAAAAGTACTTATGACAAGTCATATACGAAAAAAAAACATAGCAAAAATATACTAAAAATAATATATAATAATATCATAATTAAACATAATGTGACTCTACCACCGGTTCGGAGTTACTCTTTTCAATCTTGTTTGTATACACAAAAATTTAATTGACAGAGTAAAGTCATAGCAAAAAAATGAAACTCCGTCTGTCTGTTACGCTCTCACCCCAAACCAGAACTGATCTTGATGAGATTTGGTGAAATAGGGTATGTAAGTTTTTTCCTGCGATTATGGGAGTAAAATACTGCCGAAGTATCTTGGGTGCCCTTGAGGTAGTAAAACGCACGCTGCGTGTTTTTCGGCTTGTTTATAATTAATTTAAGTGAATATTATCATGAATAAACTTTTGAACTTTTTAATGTGTTATATCAATCATATACTAAGAGTATAACGTAGTAGTGGCTGCTACTGAGCGTTTAAACGACCATCGCTTTTCCGATTTTCTAGGTGTGCTGGATTTTTTCCAGCATTTACGAGTATCCAGATAATATCCTAAACAAAGCACATATTAAAAAATTAGAAACAATGAAAACCAGAAATAGTTTCAGGAGTAGATACTCCTGAAAAAGGAACCAGTTAACTACCATTTCCTCGAAGATGGTGGGTTAAGGTTTTTCTCGGCCATGATATAGTATTTGGAAACATGTAATAAATATCTCTATTTGAACCGATAAGCATGCATCTTGCATGCAATGAGGATATCCGCAAAAGAACCAAAGTGACCGATATAGTTCTTAACCAAGCTGAAGTGGCAATGGGCGTGTCACATTATCCTCGACTGACGACTAAGAATAGTGAAGACGCAGCGTAGGTAGACCACCCATCCGGTGGACCGATGACTTGGTGCAAGTTGCAGGAAGACGCTGAATGCAAATAACCAAAAGCTGTTCGCTATGTCATGCTATAGGGGAGGCCTATGTCCAGCAGAGGACTTCTAGAGGCTGTTGGTGATGGTGATGATGAACCGATTCGAAGTTTTATTATCATGGCATATTGACCGAAGGCCTTGAATAAATGTTTTTTTTTATTTCATTACATTAGATACACTCAGTCAGTAATTTTTTTTAGGTCTGATTTTTTGACCAAGTTCCGAAGATTCACTCATTTTTAATTTTCACAGAGTATTATTCTCTTGATTCATTGGTTTACTAAGGATAGTAATCATGGATGAGGTGTATTTTGTTTTAAGCATGAGCAATTGCGATAAACAACGTTTCGCAATGATTAAGTTAAAATACCAACAAGTTTAATGTATTAATGAAGAGATGTCTCCTAATTTCGAAACAACAATAATTTCTTGGGTTTACTTATGAAATAAAGACGTCTGATTTTCAATACCATTTTTGTAAGTAATGTTTTTTGTAAAACATGAGGATGCGCAAACCAGAAATGCTCACGGTGTCTCACATGATCAATCAATCGTATCCAATTTCGCGTGATCTGTCAAATCTGACAGATCGAAGCAAGGGTTAAAACATAATTCTCCATGTGCCACGGAAGCGTTGAATGATATAACGCGTCGTGGCCTAGGTGGTAAGCTGGTCCGAATTCTGTGGGATGGGATTAACAACTTACATAAGCTGTATGAGTATGTTACTTGTGAGAAAAGTGGCCTTAGTCCTGCATATCATAATGATGTAATAAGCATAGTTAAAAGTGATAAAATACTACTTAGTACAAAGAGAAACCTTTCTGCCTAACTGACCAGCGGAAACAAAACAGCTGCGTTAGTTAGCTCTGGTTCTTTAAGGTGGTAGTTTTGCTGGTCCATTCTGTAACTTCGATGGCAAGAAAATCGCTAGTTTGACAGCAATTATTGCTATTTGACGTCGATTACTGCTTCGTGATTGGTTGTTGAGCTGTCAAAGCGCAAGCGACGTGTTATCGGTTTGCGTTGCTTGTTAGAGCATAAAGGGGCTGGTCCCTTTGGGAAAGAGGTGAATTGCCGCCCCCAACAAAAGTCCAAGTTGATTATATGGAGCTGAAACGGACTACGTTTCAACGTCAGTTGAAACGTAGTCCGTTTCAGCTCACAAAAGCTTCATAAAAAAGGTCAGAGACACTTCAGAGAGCTATGGGGAGGCTATGCTTAGTATTTCACTACATGATTGATGCAGAAATCCGTTGAAGAGCCAAAGCTCCTGACTAAGCTAACCAGTAAGTTTACATGGCAGTGGGCAGGGCACATAGCGCGAATAACTACTAAACTCAAGGTGGACGGACGACCTGGTACAACTAACAGGATTCCGGTGGACGCAGAGCGCCTCCAACGGGTCGCTCTGGAATTTTATGGAGGAGGTCTATGTTCAGCTGCGGACGTCTTTAGGCTGCGAATGATGACAAATAAGTAGGCAGCTTTATTACGAAGTTATGTCTTATCTTTCTCAAAACACACACAATCCAGCATTTAAATTTGTTGGCCCGTACGAAAAGGACCGGTGACTTGTTTCTTTGTCGTACCAGCCAGACGTGGAACGCTATTCCAGCGCATGAGTTTCCATCCTGATAGTCCCGGGGTCTTCAAGCGGAGCGTGAAAAGGCATTTTTGCAGGCCTTCAAGGTGAGGATGGCCAGCCCAGTGATTTGTTTGCAAGACTGGGCTTGTCAGCCTCAAATCTGGACCATACGACCACTTTCCATCATGTGGGGTGAGGTCATCTTGACGGGCAATATAAAAAAAGAATAATTCACCTAGTTTTTTAGACATAATCTATTTGTCCTCGTGAGTTAATTAAATTCAAATTTCTAATTACTGCGATAACCAGACTAGTTTCAAAAATGTGATGTATATAATTCGATAAGTGAAAACTGTTTTCCATAGTCGCATAATTGAAGTATTTGGTAAGAGTATAAAAGAGAATATTAAGTTCAGTCTAATCATTAGTGTTCTTGAATTACCTAAACACACGACAAAATGAAAACTACCTTCGCTATTGTCTTGGTGAGTATAGCAATAGAATATTAACATCAAGTATAGTTGTTACAAGTGGCTGACTGGATAAACCTTCAGTAGAATCATCATTATCCCTTCTGTTGCCAACCAACCGTGCGCACGTGTGAAATAGTGAGTGTAGTCACTATGTGCCATCTGGGGCAACTTTAAAAATGCCTTAGTGACTATTTCACACGTGTACAGCAAGTTGAAAGGTACCATAAAGTTTGAAATAATATAATCTATCGATTTACATAAACAATAAAGGTACAAATCTATAGATTATGTTTCCTGGATTATGATTTATAAATTTTCTAACAACAAAACTGGCTCGTTGCAGTTTTTGCGCGCAGTGCAAAAAAATTGGCCGCCCTTTTTATTGTGGCAATTTGAGACATGTCAAAAAAAGGCGGGCATTAGAAGGGTTATATTGATGATTCTATTACAAACTGTTCATAGTACGCGCAAGCGAATAGCTTACACCCTTTCTTATGATCTGATGAATTTATTAAGATCTCTTAAAGCGGGCTCGCAATCGTCGACGAATTGAGCGTCCTGGCAATTTGGTATTATTATCAAGATCCCTTATTCCCAGTCACGTGACCATTACGTCATGCAAACTCAACTTCTGCGCGGCGTGTTGGTATTACGAACTCTTATTTGACGTTTCATACCATTGTTTATCGGTTAATTAAGTAGTACCAGTCTAAAACTTTCCAGTTGCAGAAGTAGCTATAAATAAGTGACGTAATACCATTACTAAGGGTACTCAAGCATTTTTAGAACCGTAACGTAACCGGCACGCTACGATATTGGTAAAATATTGTAATATGACTTAATTTCAACGATGGAGGCCTTTGCCCAGCTGTGGGACAGTAAATTGTCTCATTACATAATAATAAAAACTGAATAATTCCCAATCAATCAATCAAATAATTTATTTCGAGTTACAACAATGCCTCATTTAGTGTGAGTAATAAATTAATGATTCTTATACTTATTTGTTAGGACATTAGACAAAAAATACAGTTCCTTAACATTATTTATTCATATTGGTGTGAACTCGCATCCACTTTGCTAGGAGAGGAGAGTCCCACCGGCCAGCTAATACGCTTTGAAGCCTGTTAGGGCTGCCGCGACTCCGCGCAAGAAAGGAGGCGCACCGCTTGCGTGTGATGGCTGCAATGCCATCAACTTGCGCAACTGCAAACATCCCAGGAAAACTAAAAACTGCCACATTTTAAACCAATTAGCATACTTTGTTTTTCCTGCAGTAATATAAATTGTATTAGCACAGTAATAAATAGTAGATGTCTGTGTGAATATATTTATGAGCTAAGGTCGTTGTGAATTAGATTTTTCTACATGGATGATTTTGTTTGAGGCAACGAACGCGTGATATACAGACAGTCACATTTGGATTTGAGCCAGCCTCTTCGAAATTTTGCTCTATAAAAGCGCTTTTCGGTGTTCAGTTTGGTTTTCGTTAATGAAATGTTTCATTTATTGCAGATCGGCCTTGTTGCCTGCTTCGCCCGTAAGTAGCTTCTGATTTGATCACACATTTAAGATCAAGATTTTGACTCTGAACTTAGTACCTCACTTAGATTAATAAATGAACATGAACATTGCTCTTTTCTTGAAAAGATGCAGGTCTACGCACATAGATGATTCATCGCAAATAAATTGACTGACATTATGTTTTTTCTCTTTCAGAAGCCGAGGAGCAGATGGAAGTGGGAGAGTTCCTAGAAAAAGCCCAGAGTGGAGCCGGTAAGTCTTTGCTATAATGTTTTGGTTATCACATGTATCATCATCATCAGTCTATCATAGTCCACTGCTGGACATAGCAATGCGCCTTGTCCTCCGCTTGACGCATCTAGTTTCTTCCAGCAACTTTTCGCAAGTCATCACCCCACCAGGCCGACGCAAGCTCCGTTCTAGAACGCACTTACCCCAGCGGTTATCTGTTCTACGGCATATGTGGCACATTTGTTCATAATGGAATGTCTTCCTAATAGGTCTAAAGATGAAACGTATGTACAGCCGAAGAGTTGTAATTCCTACCTCGAAATACTCCCTTGCAAAAGAAATGTTTCATATCTTTCTCACTGCCGACAGGATTGGTTTTCCCGTTCGATTCCGGGTAAAGTTTGAAGCTGAATGTTCCTGGATGATATGAGGCCTTGTGTTTTTTTGTTTGTTGCGAATTGTGATCCTCCAAAGTTACGTGAACAACAAATTTTGAACCTTTTTTAGCAAATCGAATTGCTGGCACACAAACGTGAAAACATTAAATTATTACACTAAATACAAATGAATATAAATATCTGAGACAAATTACTAAAAGATTAAGGAAGGGTATTTGTATTTGTGATTATTAAGATAATTCGATTTTTAATCATTTTTTTTTCAGTCTACAATACCACGAGGGAGATTGAACGTAAGTACCATTAAAATAAAGCAAAATATAAATAATCCAAATCCCAGATCGGCTAAAATGTGTTATCGGGTTTGTGTGGTTTGTGATTGAACATGGGTATATTCGCAAGCGAGATGATTAGCGAAGACTGGATTTCAATAATGGAGGCTTTTGGCCTGCAGTGAGACCGTACCTATATAGACGAAATAATATGACAAGTTTACACTATAAGCAAGCTAAAATAGCACCTATTGCTACAACATAATATGGGCTTTATAAAACCAGCAAAGAAGGTTGCTTTTTTAAATTATGTTCCCATGAAATATAACTTTTTTCATAAAAACAAAACACAAATCTTTAGTTACCTATGTTGCTGAGTATATATATTTTTGTTTACGGTATAAAACTGGCTTCAGTACTTTGATTCATTTGCAATAAAATAAAGTTATATACTTCCAAAAATTATATTTTCTTTCAGAATTCATTGGTGCAGTCATGAGGCTTGCCGGGAACAAAATCGGAGGATGTAAGTTACAATAAAATATTGATTTATTTTTATATAGATTTTTTGTAGGTTGTACTAACTTATTTTTTTTTATTCCAGTCCCTGACAGCGACGTGCCTGCCAGTATTATGGATGAAATCGACCGTGGTACGTATAACAGAATAGATAGATAGATACAATGAAGATTGCCTCACCTATTTCAACATAAAACTACTTGTTCGGGCATTTTCAATGTCAGTCATGAGGACAATATAATTATAAAACTGATAAAATTAATAGAAATAGATAAACGTAAATTACATTTTAGGATATCGTTACATTTAAAAAACACAAAAGTAGAAGGTATTAACAACACAACAAAATAACAGTAAAAAAAGACCATACCATCAGACTTGTCCCGATACCCAAAAAAATAAATGAACCTCACTCAGCATTTAGCTTGGGCTTTATTGGCCTAGGCGCTGATTTTCAGTAGGCTAAAATCAGGTTTTTAGTGCTACCACACCCTGGGCTTTCGCGGCCACTGAACGCTAGTTGCTGTGGTCAAGATCCACTGGACACTGCCGACAAAAACTAGCCAATTTCGTGATTTGGTCTTTCATTTCCAGTACAGCAGCAGCACAGTAGCCAAAGCATATTTGAGGCTGGATATTTACTGACGAAATTGCTTGCTACCTATCACTTTAGGGAATTAACTTGACTGGACGAAAACGATCGTACTTATAGGACTCCAGCTTGCGCCGATGCCATACTAATTGTATGAAAATTACGTCTGCAATTTGGCGACCACTTGTTGCTGCTGCCGAGTTTGTGGCAGCAGTAGAAGAACTTAACTAGCAGAGCTGGACGGTTGCTTCTGGATTGAATCAGCAAGAGTTTTAGCAAATACTCCTTAGCCTTTTCCCCCGAGAAAACCTCGGCAGCAGCTCAT
The DNA here is from genome assembly GCA_947369235.1 of Udea olivalis. Classification (NCBI taxonomy): domain Eukaryota; kingdom Metazoa; phylum Arthropoda; class Insecta; order Lepidoptera; family Crambidae; genus Udea; species Udea olivalis. Next base: position 8,273,893 of record OX376367.1, on the reverse strand, counting down.
TTCACAATCTGATTGTCTGCGGGAGAAAATTCCTCTGAAACCGCACTGTGCGCGACCATTGGGGTTCCAATGTGTGAGGATGAACACCCTGTCGATGGCGAACGGTACTATGATAAAAAATCATCATCATCATCATCCGTGCGGTCTATCCCGGTTGTGAACAAACACTGGTGTGTGGGTCCCAGGGTCTGCCTGTCTTATTTTCTTGGCCCACTTCACGCGGTCTTGTGCAAGGTCAGGTGCTATGATAAAAAGTAGCTGTGGGCAATTTTTTTGTTTTCTATCGGCATGTTTATTTGAATATATTTATTGTTTACTTTACAGCTGCCCAACAAGTGATTGAAGAGGATCAACAAAACTAATTTGCGGTAAGTGTATTTAAGTAATTATGTACATACATTCAGCATAAAAACAGTAAGGCCCTGTTCAGATGTACATTTCGTTATACATCGATTGCTGAGAAGTGAGCTAGTTGGTGATTATGCTCAAACTCAAACTCAAATAACTTTATTCAAATAGACTGTATCAGTACTTTCAAATCGTCAAATTTACAGCAAAATATACTAAATAATAGACATAAATACCATAATAATATGGATATGTAAATAAACAGTATACAGACATAATGCGACTCTACCACCGCGTCGGAGTTGTTTCTTGCTGAGAAGACCCGGCGAGAAACTCAGCAGTTACTCTTTTAAACTTGTTTTGGGTTCACAACAGGCGTTAGTAAAGTACAAGCGGAGTGTCATTTTGATACAAATAAATCTAATGAGTTATAGTCATAGTTAATTCTTAACTAAAGAATATGCATTATATCAATCTTTGTAAGTACAACGGATCGCACGTCGATTGCTCGTACATCTGAACATGACCTTAACTTGCATTTAACTACGCCATTTCGGACATAGTCGTGAGCGTTAATGTTATGATAGAGACCAGCGGAGGCACTGACTAATAAAATTACTTTAATTTTAGAATATAAGTTAATTGATGTAAAAATTGGTCACTTAGTATCTAATCAGCATATGCTGTAATACCTAGTTCGGCACCATGATGAGGCACGACTTTACGTAAAAAAACAAAAAAATCTGGTACGCAGTAGCGGAAACCTTTATGCGTTAAAAAATAAGGTTGCAGTTCGAAATAAGTATTTAATTTTTGGTATTACAATCCGCATAGTTAATTATATAAAATATAACAAGTTGTTCATATAACACAACTTTTTAAACACTTTTTGGCCTTCCAAAAATTCACGAAATTTCACATATCCTGCACCAGAGTAATAATTTTTGAATTTTGTTCTTTTACAGATTTGTTTCAAAAACACTAATCCTGACCACCAAGCACACGTCCTGGACTCCGCAGTAATGAAACCAAATGTAACATAATATATTGAAAATATTGAAGCTTGTACAGAACAAAGTCAAAATAAATAATGTGGAAACTATAATATTTCGTATTTTTTTTTAATTTATACTAACTGAATTTCTGTTTGTGGCTGATTTTAAATTGAGCTGACAATGATGCTGGCTTCTTACAGAATGTTCAGACTGACGTTCTTTGCTGAATTATACGTCACTGGAAAGTGGCTTTGCTCAGTAAAAAGTATAATAACAGCTTTTCTATAAGTGTATTTATAATTCCTCTTTAAAATAAAATAGCAGTCATGGGCATAGGTTTTTCAAAAAAATATAGATAATTATTGATATAATTTAAGATGTTTTGGCAACCCTAAGGGTATTTAGACGAACAAGAGCAATGTCGATTATTTCGGCACGTCCTGTATAGTCATTTATGGTATGTTTTGGAGATTTTAGAGAGTGTTAGGGAGGAAAGTTTTGACACAAATTTCAACTTCAATTTACTTCAGAACTATATTTTACGTTATCAGACATAGCTCTTGAGAAATAAAACACATTATATGTATAATATAAGTTTAAGCCTTTTAAGGCTTAGTGCTCATGTTTTACAAGCTGTACTCGTATAGTTATTCCTATCTAAAAATCGAAAAGTGAAAGTCAAAACAATCATTGTCTAACCTACCTACTTAAGATGTCCATTTTCATCGTGCTTTGGAAATTTATTAGAGGTGCCCGTGGCTAAGTGACGGCAGCGGATCGGCAACGATCCGATGTTAAGCAACGCCAGACAGGTCGGGTTATGGATGGGTGACCATCCTGACCGAAATTAAGTGATGCGTTTTTCGGGCATCTCCGTGCTTCGGAAGGCACGTTAAACAGTTGGTCCCGGCTGACGTCGCAAGATATCAGTCGTGAAGCCTAGTCAGAGGCTTAAAAAGGCGGCTTGATAACATCTGACGGTAAGGTTTATCACTGGCCTTACATTCACCTCTCCAACAATCCGCACTGAGCCCGCGTGTTGGAGTATGGCTTGTACCACCTCATAGTTGAGGTGAGGCCTGTGCCCAGCAGTGGGACGTATATGGCTGTATTTGTTGTTGTTGTTTGTTGGAAATTTATCCATAGTGTCAGTCAATAGGAATATACAGGGTTACAGGGAAATTAGACCTTTTCTTGAAAAGTTTATAGACAGTTAGTTTATAGGTAGAAGTTACTTGCAAAGAATTCACTCCCGCTAACTAGAGGTTAAAATGAATAGTTAACGAGATTTAATCGTTTTAATTTGCTTTCTTGAGTTATTATAATGAAGCTACAAATCTATAATGTTATACTCATTTGTAGCATCAATAGTGTAGATTCAAATGTATTAAAAATATGTTGGTACATGACTATAATAATCTTTATCATAATAGGCGAAAACAGTTCTTCCAGATCGTGAAATTATCTGTACCAACATACAAATAAATAACCAAAAAAATTGAAATACAATTTAAAATAAAGATACAGTTAAATTAAACAAAACAAAATAAGATTGTTTCTTTTTACTGAGAACAAAAAAAACTCTACAGTTACAAGTTTTCAGTTTTTTTATTTTCATTTATTATTTTTTATTTTTATTATTTATTAAAACACTTTACAATCATACTTTCCAGTATTCGAAAACCACAGAAGTTAGTAATGATATTGTTAATTTTTCGCATCGATGTTAAAACTGAATCGTATATCATTATAGAATACGATTACTTATGTACTGGAACAATACAAAAACACACTCTCTTAATTAGGTACTAGGAAAGATAACATTCGATAATATAATAAATTTATGAGTATCAACAAATGAGGTTAAACAATTTCAATAGTTTCCTAGAATATTAATTAGTTTGCCAATTAATGAATGCACAATTATTTCTGTTCAATCGTTCATTTATTTACACAGCAGGTTAACGATTTCACCGCTTTTTCTAAGTCTTCGGTAGTATAGTGGTAAGTATCCCCGCCTGTCACGCGGGAGACCGGGGTTCGATTCCCCGCCGGAGAGAATTTTTTGGAACATTTTTTTGTAGTTTTATGTAATTTCATATGATTTGTTTATCGTGCATTGTTTTTGTTCAGCCTGCTGTTCAATGATGGTTTTTAACTAATATTCTATTGCTGTGATTTCTAATTCCTTCCACCTATGCCAAATCTTAAATACAACTTCATAATCCTTTTTACCTTCCCGACAGTAAAATTTTACTGCACCTCAGGTATTAAAAAGTTTTATCGTGTTACTAGCTTCCACCCGCGGATTCGCCCGCGTTTTCGTTAAATATCATGGCCAAATTACATCAAATCTTGATATTGTAGCTTAGGCATTATTCTGATGTATAATCTGTATTACTGTAAAGAATCAGCTAAATCCGTTCAGTTGTTTTTGCGTGAAACACACATACATACTCACACACATACATAAGTACATACATCCTCATAAACTTTCGAATTTATAATGTTAGTAAGATTAGTAGGAAGCTATGAGGCTCTTCCAACCAAAATGACGACACGGTTGGCGTAGTGCGCTGTAGCACGGTTTCTCGCCTCGATTTCCGTAGTGTCCCGGGTTCGATTCCCGGTCGGGTCTTTCTGAATTTACGCGGGTCTGGGTGTGCTGGGAGACGCCCCTGGCTTATTTCCTTGTGTGGTACCTCGTAACACAGGAATATTAATCCCTGCTTCGAGACCATTACAAGAGGTGTGTTGTCTGGCGCAAAAAAAAAAAGTCCTGGACGCCCTTACGGCGTTGGCTGTTGGCGCCGCGACCAAGACAGGAAACACTTATAATAATTGAGATTAGTTTTTTTTATTTGATCTGTTATCGAGCTCTCATTAATGAAAACATTGTTAAAAATATTCCGACAGCACTAAAACCCCCGAGAAATTCCAATGAAAACATTTTTATTTTTGGAATTTCCCAAAATGCTCTTCCTACAAACGGACACAAGGGGTGGCGTCACATGTCGAAGTTTCAGTTAAATGCTTGCTGCAGAACTTGCTAAAAAAATTGTACGAGTAGGTCAGCGTCTTTAACTAAGGCGACAACTTTTCCAAAACACGATATAGCATAATTTCACCGATAAAAAAAACAAAGAAGTACGTCGACGATTTTTTTTGTTTTACTCTCAAATATTCATTAATAACATTTTGCACTTAAAATATATGTATATACATAGATAGGTCTTTGTATATTCTAGGTCGACAACGTTTGAAACCTTTTAATTTGTCTAATGTTATTTCATAATAAATGAATTACACGAAAACAGAAGGAAGTCGCGGCGTTATTCCGCTCGCGCAGAACTACGAGTAATCAATGGCCCACTGAGTGCTCTATCGGACGGCGCGCTAAATCCCAACCTTAATGGTTTCTAACAAAAGTTACTATTAATGGCGTAGAATGATATACCAATGCACCTAAGATATACACACGATTTTCGCAATTCCACTTATTTTGAATTTGCCACAATATTATTTTTAATCACTTTACACTTTTAAAAATGGGCTTTTTTATATTGCCCGTCAAGATGACCTCACTCCACCTGATGGAAAGCGGTCGTGAGGTCCAGATATGAGGTTGTAACAAGGGTGGTGGGTGTGAGGTGGTATCAAATCAAAATAGCGCATAACTCGGGTCAATTCTGACCCTTTTTAGCCCCATCAAAAGTGGTCCGAGTTCCAATGGTTAAAAAGTTCAGTGAATTTTTATTTCTAGCATTAAACAATGCTCTATTTTCAACCGACTTCAAAAAAAGGAGGAGGTTCTCAATTCGACTGTATGTTTTTTTTAATGTTTGTTACCTCATAACTTTCGACTGGGTGAACCGATTTTGATCATTCTTTTTTTATTTGAAAACTGGTGCTTTCCGAATGATCATATTTTAATTTGGTCTAGTTCTGACAGTGGCATCCAAGGGAAATCTATATAAGTCTTAAATCTAGATAGACAAAATTCGCGACAAATGGACGAATAATTTAATATTACGCCAACCGATTTTGCTAATTCCTTATTTATTTGAAAGCTGATGCTGCTCGTGTGGTCCCATTTTAATTTGGTCCAGTTCTGACAGTGGCATCCATGGGAAATCCATATAAGTCTTAAATCTAGATAAACCATATGCGCGACAAATGGACGAATAACTCATTATCACGGCAACCGATTTCGATGCTTCTTTTTTTATTGGAAAGGAAATACTTCAAGGGTAGTTTGATGAGTTTTAGGTTCTGATTATGGGATCCATGACAAAGTAACGGAACTCTTCAATTCTTAGGAGCAATTGGACGATACTTTTTCGATGTATAAAATAATTAATAAGAACTATTCACTGAAAATCAAGAAATAAACATAAATTTTAACAAAAAAAAACCAACTTCAAAAAAAACTATTCCGAAACAAAGCACTAAAAAGTAAAGAAATAATCGCGTAGACACCGACTCCAACAATAACAATAATTTGTACCTGCATTATATTATCGTATAAGTTTTAGAAGAATACGCATTTGTTTCTTTACTTTTTAGTGCTTTGTTTTGGAATGTTTTTTTTTGAAGTTGGTTTTTTTTTTTGTTAAAATTTTTCTACACAGAGATAGGAACTAGAAAAATTCGACCTGATCCTGGGACTCAAGCGGGATCGATTTTTTTAATTTCTATCTTTGCGTTAAAAAGTCATGATAAATTTTTGATTTTTTCATAAAATCGCCAAAAAAGTAATTAATAAGTAAAAGATATCGATCAAGATTTTTTATTGCGTTATTTTATTTTTTCATTTGATTCATGTTTTCTAGCTGTTATAAAATAACTAGTTAAAGTGAAATAAAATATACACTGACCTTTTGGCAAAAAAATTAAGTTGGTATCTTGGATACTTACTACTGTTTAATTAATTAATTTTGTTCGGACTTAAGCGATTTAATGGAAAAACTAAAATTTCTCATAACTTTTTAGTGGTTGGAAATAGGACTACTAATTGTTGAGGCTAAAAAGGTCAAAAATGACCCCAACTATTGGCCTTTTTATAATTTGATCCTTTCTTCTAGGGACACCCAATATACATATAATAATATAGGATGAATGAATAGTTGCGTCATCTTTGGAAATTACCATCATTTCATCAATTTTAGTTGCTAATTTTTGGATTAACATAAATTATTCCTCATGTGACCTGCACTTTATCTGGAAACATGAAGTACAAACTTAATGAACAAAAAAAACTAGTACACAGCTGATATTTTTAATTACATTTCAATTTTAAAACCACATTATTATCACCTTCGTGTATTAACATATAAAACACTAGAGATAACATTAATCAGGTTTGAAAAACAATAACAACAGCTTCATCTAACAATATCACACCCTTCACTCACACTGCACGTCATCTTGCGATTTTCAATTCAATTTGCGTCTCTCATTTGTAACTTGTTAATATTTTAGGTAACAAAGTATGTTTCTTTAATTGGCTTATGTTCAAGTAATGTTATTGTTTATTTCGTTGTATAAACGCTGTTGAAACATTGTTGAATTCAAATAAATAAATAAATAAATCTACGTAGCATTCTTGACAGGCGTCAAGTTCAAGCGAGCAGAACTGGCGAGCATCACCGTGCGTAATATTACAGGAACCATTTAGTGCCACTTTTGACCCCCTCATAACTCTTAAACTATTTCACATAAATATGTCAAATTTGGTTTATCTAGTGAGACTTGCGAGATGAATATGTATTCCAAATTTCATAAATACACCTCAAACGGCTATTTAGATATTAACGTCCAAAAATCGTCTTTTTTGTGACTGACTGATCTATATACATCAAAATTCTAACTCAGTTCCAGACGACCTAGAAAGTTCACATTTGGCATCCAGATAGGTGGTTGAGTGTATACAAAGGAAAAAATCAGAAACTAGTAAATTTTTATCATTTAAGTTAAAAATTTATGTTTCAGAAATGTTGACAATTCCAGTGTAAGTTGAACTCAGATATATATTATGAACCTTATTTAATAAGGTTCAGCTTAATTCCAAACTTACTTCCAAAAATAAATGTAATATATACACATATAATATATGTATATATGTTTATTATAATCGTCTCCAGTACTTAAACTAAGTATTTGATACAATGTGTCGAACAATAGAATTACTAGTGGCCTGGGTTATATGATATACGGTCTACCTACTTACACCGAATTATTCCAATATGTCTAGTTCTAAAGCTGTTAGATCAGATTTCATTCTTCCGAAAATTTTGCTTGCTGGTAGAAACTCTTCCAGCACATGTGTTTCCTTCCTCTTATAGTCCCGGGTTCTTCAAGCGGGGCGTGAAAAGGCATTTCTGCAGGCCTTCAAGGTGAGGATGGCCAGCCCAGTGATTCGTTTGAATGACTGGGCTTGTCAACCTCATATCTGGACCTCACGACCGCTTTCCATCAGGTGGAGTGAGGTCATCTTGACGGGCAATATAAAAAAAAATCCTGTATGGGGCAAGGTATACATTATTACAACAAAATTCCAAAAACCATTTGTGAGTTACCTTTACATAGATTCAAAAATCACATCAAAACAGCTTTATTAAAAAAGGGCTATTATACTACGAGAGACTACCTTATAGATAAAAATGCCTGGGTATAAGCGCTCTGCTCGATGCGGGATTAAATAGCTCTATTGTAACAGATGTTTTATTGTAATAGTTAATAGGTACCTAGTATGTACTGACTAACAATTTTTCTTTTTGAATTGTTTAAATGAATTTGTGTTATAATATTCTTTTATGGTTGGTTTTTTCTCTTTGTTTTATATTCTTTAGTTAAAAATCTCATTAGGTTTATTTGTATCACAATGACACTCAGCTTGTACTTTACTAACGCCTGTTGTACACCCAAAACAAGTTTAAAAGAGTAACTGCTGAGTTTCTCGCCGGGTCTTCTCAGTAAGAAACAACTCCGACGCGGTGGTAGAGTCGCATTATGTCTGTATACTGTTTATTTACATAATCATATTATTATGGTATTTATGTCTATTATTTAGTATATTTTGCTGTAAATTTGACGATTTGAAAATACTGATACAGTCTATTTGAATAAAGTTATTTGAGTTTGAGTTTGAGTTTGAGTATTTATTTGCAAGTCACATTACAAAATGTTAAGGTGGTATTAATAAAGTAACTAAGGTTTGCATGTGACGCCCCGCAAGGGCACAGCAATAGGAGAGGGCTAACATTGTTTTAAAACTTTTGAATTATAAACATATTCTTAAAATTAATAACATTATTAACATTATTAAAAAAATCAATAACATTACAAAATAATATTAACTAACTTTTAAATTTAGAGTCTGCTAAATACAAATACATCTCTTACCTTTAAAGAGGCGCATTAAGTTTATGTTTTAAAATAGGTATTGGTTTAATTTAGACTGACATCGAGGAGAAGAGGCGAAGTCTTGTTGTTGAGCTTGACGGAGTGTTGGACCTCATTTCAGAATGGGGTGCATGCAATCTTGTCGAGTTCAATGCCAAGAAAACGCAGGTGTGTGCATTCACAGCAAAGGCGTCGCCTTTCCTTTCCCATCCCACTCTTCAGAGCACCCCGCTACCGATTAAGGATAGCCTAACCATCCTTGGCATGGATGTTCGTAGCAACCTAAACCAGCGGGACTACATTGTGAGCGTCATTAGAACTGCATCCCGTAAACTCGGAGTCCTGAACAGAGTGAGACGATTCTTCACGCCTGAGCAGCTCTGTCTCTTGTATAAGACACAAGTCCGCTCGTGTGTGGAATACTGCTCTTATCTCTGGGACGGTTCCGCCAAGTACCTACTCGAAGCCCTTGACAGGTTGCAGCGGCGTGCTTTCCGTATTATTGGAAACCTAGAGGCAACTTTGACCCTTGAGCCTCTCCAATTATGTAGAGACATTGCCAGGCTAAGTGTTCTCTATCGCTTCTACAATGGGGAATGCTCTGACGAGTTATTCCAGCTCAGTCCACCCTCACCTTTCCACTCCCGTACCACGCGTGCTGGATAAGATAAGATAAATATTCTTTATTGCACATCAAATAAAACAATACAGCTTAGGATTACAAGATTATGATGAAGCAATTAGGCGGTCTTATTGCTCAAAAGCAATCTCTTCCAGACAACCCAAGTAGAGGAAAATGTCAGGAAGGGTAAGCAAGTGCACAAGAAACTGAAAAAATAAATATAAAACAATTGATTCACTTAAAAAATAACAATCCGTAACTAACAGCCCACGAATAACAAAAAGTGATCAGGGAAATAAAAAAAGATAATAAGTAAACAGAAAGGGAGAAGTAAAAAGAAGGAGAGAGATTAGGAGACTAAGCAGGAGCGTTAAAGGGCGAGGAAATGTGCTTTGATCCTTGTTTTGAAAATAGAAAATGATTCTGACTCTCTAATAAATAAGGGTAGGGTATTCCAGAGACGAATAGATTTAACAGTGAACGACTGTGTGTAGGAGTGCGACGAATGAGGAGGGAATGCAAGGTGAAGCTTCTTAGATGACCGCATCGGCTGACCTCGTACTGGTTGCAGAAATCGGAACCGCTCCTTAAGATAACGCGGCGACAATGGGTTGAACAAAATGTTATACAGGAGAAAAAGAACGTGAGAATCTCGACGAAGACGCATAGGAAGCCAGTTGAGCTGAGACCTGTACTCAGAGACATGATCGTACTTTCGCAGTCCAAAAATAATACGGCGTACTACCTACTACTGGACTACGGCGTCACCCACACACAATTCAACATTTGTTGCCCCGAACTAAAAGGTTCGGTGACTCGTTTCTTTGTCGTACCATCCAGACGTGGAACGCTCTTCCAGCACATGTGTTTCCCTCCTCGTATAGTCCCGGGTTCTTCAAGCGGGGCGTGAAAAGGCATTTCTGCAGGCCTTCAAGGTGAGGGTGGGCAGCCCAGTGATTCGTTGAATGATTGGGCTCATATTTGGACCTCACGACCGCTTCCCATCAGGTGGAGTGAGGTCATCTTGACGGGCAATATAAAAAAAAAATTATTTGTCGTCGAAGTATTTTTTTAAATTATAATAACATTTGATGGTGAGAAACTTCTTTAATTCTTTATTAAATAGCGTTGGTTTTTCTTTATTTTTTAAGTAATTCGGTAAATGGTTGAAAATCTTGATCATCATAGGATGAGGGCTTGATGCAACTAGCTTTAATTTTGAAAATGGTACTTTGAGTTTATTTAGATGGCGATTATTTCTTTTGTTATTTACTACGGGACAATATAGGTCCGGGTGTTTCCTCACAAACTTACAGGATTCACAAATGTAAATACAGGTAAGGGTGAGTATTTCATATTTAGAAAAATGTGGTCTACAGGATTCTGTTTGAGATATATTTGTTAGTATTCTCACACACTTTTTTTTGTGAAATAAAGACCTTTTCCGCATCACAACTGTTTCCCCATAAGATTACGCCATAATATTATCCTACTGACCATTGAACTAGACAGCCATTCAGATCTTACTTCTTTTGTCGTTCAAGTCAACAACCAAGACATATTATATATATATACTCTTATTAAACTTGGCTCTCATTTCACATTTATGTTTTTTTTAGGATTATTTTTAACTAGCCCGCGGCTTCGCCTGCGTGAACTTTATAGGATCTTTTCTGATTTACGATTCGCTTAATCCCATCTCATCTCATCATCATGCCGAAAGCCGCGGGCTGAAAACTAGTTAAAAATTATCCTAAAAAAAACATAAATGTGAAATGAGAGCCAAGTTTAATAAGAGTATTATGATATTTTATATACTATGTCTTGGTTGTTGACTTGAACGAAGAAGTAAGATCTGAATGGCTGTCTAGTTCAATGGTCAGTACTGGAACTTTGCATAGGGGTTCTTTTTCGGCGTATATAGGTGGTCCTATATACTCCGAAAAAGAACCCCTATGCAAAGTTTGAGACTCCTAGCAATTGTAGTAACGAAGTTTCATACAAACAAACCATCAACCCCAAAAACCACCCCTTAATGGTCCAATTTCGCAAAATCCTGTCTTAGCCCTTAAAAGAACCCCCATGCACTCGGCACCTGCTTTCGTATTTGATGAGTGCCGGTCAAGACTAAAATTGATGGCCTAAGCAAACCTCTGGTGCACCTATGAGTCCTATGACGTGATAACGTGCTAAATTAACCTGCAAATGGTGTTAGGGGCATGAAAATTGGTACGATTGATAGCACGAAAAAAATAAAAAAGGGTAGGAGTTATGGCATCATCTTTTTATTTGTATGGGAAAAAATGGGGCTTACTGAGCCAATTTTATAAATATATCACATTGTATCATTACATTCAGTCACTTTAATTAAATTAAATTAAAATCGTAGATAATTTTATCACATTATGTAAAACTGAAAAATTATTAGAAATACATACTAAATGTGAAATTTTTTAATAATCCTTTTTAGGTTAGATTTAAGGATATAACGTACAATTTGAAGTATAACTATATTTAGGGAGTCCAAACTTGGTACTTTTTGAAAACTATTTTAATTATAATTTAATACAAGTGACTGAAATTTAATTTGATGTGATTTATTCAAAGAATTGGCTCAGTAAGTTCTTTCATCAGATACCACACACAATAAGTTTCGGAGCAAAAAAATTTTTTTCCGATACAAAATAGATGATGCCAACCCCCCCCCCCCCCCCCCTTTTTACTGTGCTACGGGTCAAATCGATTCGTATGGCCTACAGATCAATCGTACTAATTTCATGCCTTGAACACCATTAGTGCTACCGCTAGCACTAATAAGCAATTGCTTGCCTTATGCATCTGATTCTAATGCCCTCTAAGACGCTATGTCCCAAGTCACCATCAGTGACTTCCTTTGTACTTAACCTTGCAGTGTAGCTATCAATACATCATTTCGGCATTTAGGAACCTAAATATTCGAAGAGTCGAGTGGCCCCGTTGCCTTTCTTGGAGCGGTACAGGCACGCCTAATTCCGGCTCGTGGAGTCCAGGTCTCGCGGAATCCACTTTTTATTTCCCGATAACATTACATAATATATCTTATTTGTATGTATTTAAGAGACATTGAAAAATACACAACACTCGGCTGCATGTCCACCGAAGCGGAGCGAGGCAGCAGAGCGGAGTTTTGTCAACCTTTCAACCAATGGGATTGCTTAAAGGCCGGCCTGCTTTCAATGCTATTGGTTGAAAGTTGACAATTCTCCGCTCCGCTGCCTCGCTCATCCGCTTCGGTGCACAGACAGCCTAAGGCAGTGTTGTTGGTCTAAGGCCCGTATTCTAGAATCTCACTCAAGCACTGATCTGTACTTGAGTAGAGATTTGAAAACGTCAGTTCATACAAAAACGTCACTCAGATCTATACTCAAGTACAGATTTTATTTCAGAACACGGGCCTAAGTGATTTATTTATAGATTTGACTGTTACATTTCAAATATTCATGCACGCTTGCACATGTAAAGCAGTATATAGACATGTGGTCTCCACGTTTTACATTATCAATGACGTCTATACAGTAAATACTACCTGCGCACGCGCTATGGATAACATTTCATCATCATATTAATTACCTTTTTACGGTACATTAATTAATTACATATCAAACAGTAGGTATAGAGCATTATCGGGTAAAAAACAGATATACATTTTGGATGTTTGAATGAAAAGTGCTTAGCTTTTCTATAATATAGGTCTGGTGGTCTGCTGAAAAAATCTCTCATTAGAGATAAAAGTAGCACTGGGGTGTAAGCTAACACCCTATTCCAATATTCCAAGGTGCTCCCGTCTGGGGTGTCCCAGTATATCGGGATGCCCCTGTAGCGTGAGGAGGCCCGGCGCATAGATTGGGCCGACCGCTGGGGCGACGTGGTCATCCATTAGGCTCCAAAAAAGGCTATAGCACACTCTTCCGGCACCGCAAAAGCAGCGCTCCAACCCGGCAATTAACTCAATATGAAAAAACGGACGGCCGGGCAGTTAGCGCGGCCGTCTGTTTTTGATTACGAGGCGATGCCAGATTCAAGTCGTTTTATTTTAATTTAATTAAAACGGGTAGACCAATCAGCTAGCTATGACCTTTAGTAGTAGCTTAGAGTGCGGTGGCTTTTTAGTATTAATAGGAATGGACTAAATAAAAATCAAATCATTTATTGCATGTCACATTACAATTTGGGTATGGTGGTAGTTCAGGGAAGGTTTACATGTGACGCCCTGCAAGGCATGGCAATACATGTGGGGCAAGTTAATGCTTGCTCAACATAACGTTACATAATATTACATTAAATTATATATTATTAATTAACAAATACCATTTCATCTTAAATGGGAAACATACATTACACTTAATTCTTATAATATTATGTGAGATTAAATGTTGGAGGTCAAAATGTGGTTACTTTATATATTTATCACTAAAAAACTCTTGCATGTTGTAATAGCACCTATTAATAAGAAATGCTTTCAATGTTTTGCAGAATAAATAAATAAATATGCGCCAGACAACACACCTCTTGTAATGGTCTCGAAGTAGGGATTATTAAATCCCTGTGTTACGAGGTACCACACAAGGAAATAAGCTAAGGGCGTCTCCCAGCACACCCAGACCCGAGTCAATTCAGAAAAGATCGTTTCCTGAATTGACCCGTCCGGGAATCGAACCCGGGACACTACGAAAATCGAGGCGAGAAACCATGCTACAGCACACTACGCCAATCGTGTCGTCAACAGTTGTAGGTTTTCATCATTTTTTATATAGTTGGGTATTTGATTATATATTTTTACTAGCATAATGTGGGGACTGGACGTAACTAATTTTAATTTGGAGAAGGGAACTTTTAGTTTATATAAATTTCTGTTATTTCTTCTTAGGTCTTTTTCTTGTGAATAAAAATATAGGTGTTTTCTTACAAATTTGCATGCTTCTAATATGTAAGTAAATGGATGTAAGGGTCAATATTTTGTGCGTTATAAAGTGGGATCTACAAGATTCCATTTGGTCTATATTTGTTAATATTCTGATGCACTTCTTTTGTACAACAAATACTTTGTCCACGTCGCATGAGTTTACCCATAAAACAATACCATATGTTAGTCTAGAGTGCGCGTATGCGTAGTATGCTGTAAGGGCGGTTTTAAAATCTTTCACTCTTATAAGTTGTTGTAGAGCATATATGAATGAGGACATTTTACTTAGCAATATATAAAATTTATTACATTAAAAATACTAAAACAAATACTAACACATCTGAAGTTATTAAAATGAACCTAAAACTAAAAACCTTAAAAAATATAATTCAATAACTAAAATATATTAAAGAAGTCCCTTTAGGCAAGGTTCCGAAGATACTGGCAGCGTTCCCTCTTTGAATAGCTAGACTAATTCTTTGTCCGAGGTAGCTGCCAGCTCTTCGGTCTCCTGTGATGTCGACTAACCTTTTTGTTATTTCCTTAAAAAGCCTTATAGCGCTAGGACCCCACGGACCAAGGGTCTCGACGCCGAACGGAACAAAATCATATTCCGAGCCTAGACCCCTGTATTTGCATGCTTTACCTTTTTCAGCCGCTTCACAAGCCGCACCAGTTCTTAGCTTATCGGCTCTTATCACCTTAGCAATTGTTGGATGTGGCGTTTCCAGTTAAGATGCGTATCCAAGTCCACTCCTAACAAAGTAGCGGTATGAACAGTTACAAGGTTTGTATTGTTAAATTTATAAGAGACTAGCTTTCCGCCCGCGGCTTCGCCCGCGTGAACTTCATTTTTCTTTCCCGCTTTTCTGTTGAATTTTTTCCTGAATTTTCTTTGCTATAAACCTTACGGAGCTCGAGACCTTTCCAACGAATGCAAAACCGTGGAAATCGGTTAGTGCGTTCTGGAGTTATAGCGTCAGGAAGGAAAACCCGTCTTATTTTTATATAATAGATTTTAAAAGGTTGGTTTAAATTGAATTATTGTAGTTTTGTTCAGTTTAAGTTGCAGATTGTGTTTTTCTAGCCAGTTACCTATGTTTTCCAATATTTTATTCAGTGTAAATGCGTCAGACGAGACCACACACCACTTGTCATGGTGTCGAAGTAGGGATAGATTATCCCTGTAATACGAGGTAATATTTATGGGATGGCTGTATACACTAGAGAAAATCTACATCTATACAAACATTTAAACTCAAACCGCAATAAAAACCAAATTTGTCACATGAGCTTTAAAACAGCTATGTTCAGCAAGAGTGTTTTTGGTATGGCCCCAAGAATTTTCAACAAGCTCCCAAAGTATATTCAGGAAACAGATACTATCATAGAATTTAAACGTAGCCTGAAAAACTTCCTCTTAGACAAAGTTTACTGTGACATAAATGAATTTTTAATCGATAAATTCTAACGACGAGTCCGACATACCAATAATACCATACAATTAATAATTATTCGTAATGATTATAAACATGTACATTTTATTTTAATTCGAACTTTACTTTTGACATTTATCTTAATGCATTTAGATCAATAATTTGTTTTAATAATATATTGTAGAGATTTTTCAATTGATGAAAGGCAACATACTGGATTATTAAACTTTTCAGTATTGCATGTATAATTCACATATATTTTGTAAGCCTTAGGGCAGGACACAGAGATGCTACTTATGTCATAGATTAAGATCCCAATTACCTGTGGACCACGAAATTAATAATTTGACTTTGACTTTACCAGACTAGGAATTAGGTCAGAGGCAACTGGTGTGCGAAGACCAGACCCGAGCCAATTTAGAAATCGTTTCCTGAATTGACACTACGGATATCGAGGCAAGAAACCGTGCACTACGAGTGGCTGTAATTTGACGACCGACTTGGTGTAATGGTTAAGAAGTTGGCTACTACACCAGAGGTCGCGGGTTCGATCCCCGCACAGTACAAACATTTGTGTGCATGAACATGTCTGTTTGTACTGGTCTGGGTGTCTCCTATGTATAATAAGTATGTATTTACAACAAGAAAATGTATTTAAGTATGTTTATCCGTTGTCTAGTATCCCATAACACAAGCTTTAATTAGCTTACTTTGGGGCTAGATGGCGCTGTGTGGAATAATGTCCAGGGATATTTATTTATTTATTTATTTATTTAACTATAGTAGTGAACGTGAAACTCATGACAGTGGCACAGACTTAGAATAATTACATAGAAACCAAGTCTGCGCGCTCATTCTGAAGCACTTTAATAGTCACGCATGTGTGGATCGGATAGTGCTTCATTTTTGACGGGGTGGTTGTATGAAGACTGTCCTTCTATACGTTATTATTCTATGGGCACAGACTAAGCAATTCTGTCACTTCTTAAGCTTAATATAATTATTTTAAAAAGTTGTATAAATGATTCATGTAAAAGTGATTATTTCCTGTCAATGAGCATTCCTATGCAAAACGTGTGAGACTGTAAAGTGTCTAATCAGTATAAATGAGTAATTAAGAGACTCAATTGTTTCTTATTTTAATGATTATCAAGTTCAAGAATGCTCAGGGGCCTTAATTATTACTTACTAATACTTACTTAAGCGGCGCAGCGACCCAAAATGAGTCTTGGCCTTAATAAGGATCACCACTTCGGGCTTTCCCGCACCGTCTCCCGCCAGCCATCGACATGCAGCTCGGATAAGTCCTTAACCACCTCGTCCCCCCAGTGGTACCTAGGAGGACCGACTGGTCGACAACCATATGGCCGCCATGCATTTGCTCGCTTCACTGCACGATCCAGCCCCATTGGTTCAAGATGGCCAAACCAGCGAAGTCTACGAGCCTTTGTCTTGCTAATGATGTCTGGCTCAGCCACCAAGTCTTACACCTCCCGATTATTCAATCGGGAGGTGTAAGACTTGGTGGCTGAGAGACATCTCCTTCGCCATGTCTTGTCTTCAGTCTGTACCGACCCTAGGATATTTTGCCATATCTTTCTTTCTGCCACAAGAAGGGTCAGGGTCCAAGCCTCACAGCCGCACATCAAAATCGGTCTAATAACAGTTTTTCGTTATTACTTACAATCGCTTATACACACATCAAAAGTGTCTAGGGATCAAGCATTTTTATGCGGATTTCTTGAGATTGAGATGTGGCTTTGTAATAAATTTATGATTTTATAAATTTATATGGATCCTTTTTGGTGCATTTTATAATTTGAAACAGGAACTGTCAATCAAATTCGAGTAAAAGATGAAAATCAGCTGTCAATATTTTCCCTATATAAAAACATACAACGCATTGAAAACATTATTAGTGCTACTGTTTCCCTACTACTGATTAAAACCAACGTTATTATGGAGCGGCGACGTCATTTAAGCAGGGAAGAAATGCTCAGAGCCGTGGAAATGATAGAAGCTGGTTCCCGGCAACGTACTGTGGCTTTAGCTCTGAATACAAGTCAGAGTGTTATCAGTCGACTTTGGACACGTTACCGAAGCACTGGTACCGTGGCTGAGCGCCATGGAGGACGGTATCGCTGCACCACACGGAGACAAGACCGATACATTCAAATCACAACTCGAAGAGCTCCAACAATAACCGCCATGATGTTAGCCGTGAGGCTTCATCACTCTTCAGGGAACTTAATTAGCGACCAAACAGTCAGAAACCGCTTGCATGAAGTGAACCTTCATTCCCGAAGACCGCTAAGGGTACCACCTATAGCAATGCACTATCGTAGGATTCGATATCAATGGGCTCTTGAACACAGAAATTGGGCAGAAGAACAATGGCGTTTCGTGTGCTTTTCTGATGAGTCTCGTTTTGGTATGAGACCGGATACAAGACGTATACGACACTGGAGAACCCCTGGACGCCAACAGCGATTAAAATCCTGCCAGGAAGTCCATCCTTATAGTGGTGGAACCATCATGGTATGGGCGGGTATTTGGATCGGCGGAAGAACTGAGTTGATTTGGATCAGAGGCAACCTCAACGCTCAAATTTATGCTGAGACGATTGTATCAGACGTCATCGTTCCTCTACAAGTGCAAATCGGTCCCTAATTTCAGTTAATGCATGATAATGCACGACCGCACACCGCAAGAGTTGTAAGACAGACTCTCGCCGCAGCTAACATCAATGTCCTGCCCTGGCCTGCTCAGTCGCCAGATTTGAACCCGATTGAGCATGCATGGGATATGCTACAGAGAAGAGCTCTGCCGAATATGGAGGGTATCCAGTCGCAAGAAGACCTTTTTTTGTTGTTGCAACGATAATGGGCGGCCATTCCACAGCGTGATTTGGATGAACTCATTTTGAGTATGCCAAACCGATGTTCTTGTGTTGTTAGTGTTCGCGGTAGAAACACGGATTATTAATTGTTTAAGTTACCCAATAAAGTTTTAAAGAAAACTGTTATTTCAGTCTTTTTTTCGAACTTTGATGTTAGTGGTTCAAATGTCAAAAATCCCTTTATTAGGAAAATGGCAAATTTCTTTATTAATGCAAAGGTGACTTGGTTTATCGTTACTGTAGACAAACGAAAACACTTTATTTGGTGAATCCTTGAAGAAAATTTTAATTAATATCAATCAGGAGAAAAGTTATTGCAGAAATATATGTTGATCCCTAGACACTTTTGATGTGTGTATTATCCAAATTAGTCAAGTTAATTCCCTAGACTGGGGGCAGTGAGCTATTTCGTCAGAAAATATCCAGCCTTGAAGATGCGTTGGTATCAGGCAACCACTGACTGGCTGGGAATGAAAGATCCTATTGAGAAATTATATATATAATTATTGCTCGCTAGCTCAGTTTAGGGAATGAACTTGAGAAGTTTTAAGGGAATGTGATGAGGTCGGGTGCTTTACTCGAACTAATACCATAGATTTGACGACACGATTGGCGTTGTGCGCTGCAGCACGGTTTCTCGCCTCGATTTCCTTAGTGTCCCGGGTTCGATTCCCGGTCGGGTCAATTCAGGAAACGATCTTTTCTGAATTGACTCGGGACTGGGTGTGCTGGGAGACGCCCCTGGCTGATTTTCTTGTGTGGTACCTCGTGACACAGGGATATTGATCCCTACTTCGAGACCATTACAAGAGGTGTGTTGTCTGGCGCATATTTATTTATATTTATTTATTTAAAAAAAAAAATGAAAAAGAAATTATATATGTAACTATTGCTCGCTAGCTCAGTTTAGGGAATGAACTTGAGAAGTTTTAAGGGAATGTGATGAGGCCGGGTGCTTCACTCTAACTAATACCAGAGATAAAAAAAACAATATGGATATTCTTTGGCAATACCTAGTTTCACAACGTATTCTTTTACAAAATTGTGTCTTTTTGCGCGCCATTTTGTATGGAACTATCCTTCTAGATGTTATCTACATAAACCATTCTCTATATCTATATGAACTAGTTTGCAACAATGACATGCTAATATCCAATTTTTAATTGCTGATAACATTACATAATAGACCTTATTTGTATTTATATAAGAGACATTTGAAAGTACTTTAAACAGTATTAAGTTATCAGTCGAAACACACGGTTAAAATGAAGACTGGCTTTATACTCATTTTATTGGTAAATATTCTTTTGAAAGTCTAGCGCGGTAGCACGGTGTCTCGCCATCACTTACGTTACGGGTTCGATTCCCGGTCGAGTCAATTCGTTAACTCGACCGGGACTGTTTCCTGGAACGATGTCAATGTAGTAACCAATTATGATCGGATAAAGCAATAACCATGCTAAACCGACGCAGAATTATCAAACTCAAAATCAAATATATTTATTCAAATAGACTTAATCACTTTTAAATAGTACAAAAATATACTAAATAATAGACATAAGTACTATAATAATATGAATAATTATACAGTATACAAACATAATGCGACTCTACCACCGCGTCGGAGAAGTTGATTCTTACTGAGAAGACCCCGCGAGAAACTCAGTAGTTACTCTTTTGAACTTGTTGTGGTTTTACAATCCGAGTTAGTAGAGTACAATTTGTTTGTTATTAAAAAAACTGCTTAAATGCTAACATTAAAAAATAAACGGAACAACCTAACAAGTACAGCAAAGCTACATAATATAAAACAATAGGCTGTACCAAGTCATTTATACAATTCCAAAAATAAAAATTGTGTCATTATTACACTTGAATATGTCCGGTATTTAAATAATGAGTATTACAAGAGGTAACTGATCCCGCACCGAGCAGAGAGCTTTAATCCTAGGCTTTTTTATCTGAAAGGTAATCATTGGTAGTATAATACCCCTTTTTTAATAAAACAGATTTCATGTGGTTTTTGAATCTGTGCCGCGGTAACATACAAATTGCCTGAGGAACTTTGCTGTAGTAGTTGTCCACCTTGCCCCATAAATGAAAATGCCCCATTATGAATTCTAAATCGTCAATTATAAAAATGATTTTAGCAGTAGGTTTTATGAACTGCATTTGTTGAATGTATCAAGACAAGATGAGCATGAAAACAAACAATGTTGAAAATAAGTTAAGATAAAATAAGATAAATATTCTTTATTGCACATCAAATAAAACATTACAGCTTAGGATTACAAGATTATGATGAAGCAATTAGGCGGTCTTATTGCTTAAAAGCAATCTCTTCCAGACAACCCAAGTAGAGGAAAATGTCAGGAAGGGTAAGCAAGTGCACAAAAAACTGATAAATAAAAATAAAACAATTGATTCACTTAAAAAATAACAATAAAGAGACAAATAAATAACAATAAAATATAGAATCCGTAACTAACAGCCCACGAATAACAAAAAGTGATCAGGGAAAGAAAAAAAGAATATAAGTAAACAGAAAGGGAGAAGTAAAAAGAAGGATAGAGATTATAAAATTGTAGGTAGCTATCGAGTTTCTTGCGGAGTTCTTCTAGTTTCACAAGCAACCTCCGTACCGACGACGAGAGACACTTTACTTTTAAATTTATTAACATAGTATTACTCTATTTTACGTTTGTTGCTATTATTCTGTTTTTTAATTATCATTATGCCGGCTTCACACGAGGCGTGATATTATCAGGTTTAGCGCCGCGCCAGCTTGCGCCTACGCAGCTACGCGCCGTATGATTAGAGGGGTTAGGGAGTGCGGGGGCGTAATGGCGCGTCCGATCCGCTTGCTTGCTATGCTTGTAAAATCTGATATGAATTGTTTTATTAACTATTAATAGCATAAAAAGCAAAAATAAACAAACGCATGAAAAAGCAATAATAATCTGTATTATTTTCTAAATGACTGTTCGTTCATACGTCTGTTTGTACTTACTTGTTTAAGGGTTTACTATTTATTAAAGAAACAAATTAAAGCTTAATTTTAATAACATTTATTGGTATTTTCTAGATAGGCGCTGTTGCTGGTCAAGGTACCGGTAAGTAAATTAAAAATCTATGTTACAAATTAAATGCAGATATTGTTATTCAGAGTCTTAAACTAGTGAAAAACACATGCCCTATCAAAAATTAGGGCATGAGTTTACTATTAAATAAATGATTCGGAATAATTATTGTTTTTCTAGCAAATGAGCGAAACAATGTTTATTTCAGACAAAGGGGTCCGCACATTTTTCTAAGGAAGCTGGCATAGCCACCAGTCGCCATTTTTTTTCAAAGTTCCTGCGAATAATAAAATATTTAGAATTACCTTCAAATAACTCGGTAACATAACTTTAGGGTACCATATTTTTAGACATTTTTTATTTGTTTATATGTCCTCTTTCCATATACAGTGGTGGCCACATAATTAGGGACACCAGTCGATTTTCATACAAAAGAAGTAACTTTGAAGCCTTGATCCTCCGCCAAGAATTGACTGAGCTGTGATCTGATGATAGCCATGTATGGAGTGAATGAAGGAGATCCAGATCGCCATACACACCTTCAGATCTGATCAGCATTTTAATAGGTGAAAGGATATATTTATTTAAAAAAAATGCGTTAGTAGCATTATAATGTATGGAAATCCTAAAACAGAGAACTCTGACCCTTACACCTATCAAAATGCTGATCAGATCTGAAGATGTGTATGGCGATCTGGATCTCCTTCATTCACTCCATGGATGGCTTTCATCAGACACAGCTCAGTCAATCCTTAGCGGAGAATCAAGGCTTCAAAGTTACTTCTTTTGTATGAAAATCGACTGGTGTCCCTAATTATGTGGCCACCACTGTATATGCCACTTTGATCGTGCGCGGAAGCATCGGAAAAAAACAAAATGGCCCATGTCACAAAGGTTCAAACTGCTTTGTAGTCACCGATTTTGCCAAAAGCTGTGTTATCACAGGTTTCCTGTGATGACAAACCTGTAAGTCTTCCATGAGTTTAGACCAGAGGTCCCCAGACTTTTTTTACGCCTAGACCCATTTACAATTTTGCTGGTACTATAGCTATATTTCTACCATATTTCCAAGACTCGACAAAAAATGTGACGCCAACATAGACCCCCTTCGAGTCTCCCGTGGACCCCTTGGGGTTCACCTGGGCCACTTTGGGAACTAATGGTTTAGACAAAAGACAGTTTCGGCGCAGCTTTCAAAATTTCAAGATTCTGAGTTCACGGGAAGTACCCTAAAGGTTTTGATTCTCTTGCGAGTGTCGAAAATTTGCGGCATAAACGGCTGTATCTTTTGATTTCGCTGGCTTGAATATTTGATATAAAATCCAGCTTGATACCTCCACGAATTCCTGAGGAAAAGGGTATAGACAGACAGACAGACGGACGGACGGACAACAAAGTGATCCTAAGGGTTCCGTTTTTCCTTTCGAGGTACGGAACCCTAAAATTGGAACTAAAAATAACATACAAATTGCTGAACTCAACGGCCGTAGGTCATGTGACGGAAAGTCATGGTAGACGTCTTGGGCTATGTTTTTTCATGGTGTCTGACTTGGTGGTATTTGTCTCCGTCCCGAATAGCAGAATAACTATTAAAAATATTAAAAAATATATGAAAAAATAAAATACAAGAACAAACAAGTTACGTTGGTGTTGCACGTGTCCATAGGCTGCGGTAACTGCTTACCATCAGGTGGTCTGCATGCTTGATTGTCACCGACATGATAAAAAAACGTATAATCTAAAGGAATAATAGTTTTCAGTCAATTGGGACCTATTTTTTCAATGTCATTTTTATTTTCATGACAGGTTTACTACAAAACGTCGGTAACCTTCTTGGTGATGTTCTTGGTGGCGTCGGTGAGTGATTTTACAATATTTTAATATTTGAAGATAATTTATGAAGATTTATACCTTTTTGAGTTCAAGTTGGTAGCGTAGATGACTTAATAAATAACAAGTCATAGCTAAATTATTAATTAAAACAGACCGTTTTCAATCAATCAATATTAAATGTATAAAACTCGGAGGGTCTGACAAAAATCTGAAATTTGGCATGTAAAAAAGAAAAATAAAATTTATTCGAAGGAATAAGTAAATGATTGTGAATTTCATTCACAATCTTGCAACCGAAAATAAATAAATAAATAAATATGTGCCAGAAACACACCTCTTGTTGGTCTCGAAGGAGGGATTAATATCCCTGTGTTACGAGGTACCACACAAAGAAATAAGCGGGGCGTCTCCCAGCACACCCAGACCCGAGTCAATTCAGAAAAGAAAAGGAAAAGGTAGCCCCTAAGCTTAAGCCAAGACGGAATCCTTGGCGCTGGTTTTCAGTGGAACCTTTTAAAAGGGGGCGCAGTTACTCGTAGTAAAAGCTTAATATAATTTAAAACAGAAATTATTAATAAAATTAAACATACAACAAACCTTCGAAAACATCCGCGGCATCCTTTGTGTTTGTGACATCGCAGACAAGCTGCAGGAGTGCCGCCTTCGTTGGTATGGTCATGTCTCACGGAGATCGGCAATGGTAGATGTCTCGAAAAATGTAAATTCTTGAAATTCCTGAAATTCTAACGAGAATCATGGTGAATAACGAGATTTTACTAACATGTACGAAGTCGCGGGCAAAAGCTGGTCAATAAAAAAAGAACCAGCATGTCTACCATGAGTTAACACCAGCGACTGCCGCTAGCGACCGCGTTGACGTTTTTGAGTGCCCCTTGTGATTAAAAATGGAACCAAAAAGACTTTTAAGAAATTACTGAACGCAACGATCGCCGAATACGTGACGGAAACGTACGGGAGAGGAGCCATACTGTTGATTTTTTATACTGTAAAGTAAAATAAAAACCGCATTAAGTACTTTAATTTTCAGGTGAACTTCTTGGTGTCTCTGGGGGCGGCCTCCTTGGTCAGTATTTCTTTATTCACTATAGCTAAGATTTGCTTAACACTCTCTCGACGGCTATAGTTAGACCTCTTAATTGAGTCATCGCCTGCGGAAAAAGGGGCGCGGGGTTAGGACGAGAACGGGTGGCCGTCGGCAGGCAAAACATCTTATCTGCCACCCGCACCTTCACTTTTACCCCCGCGCCCCTGTAACCTGCAGCCGAGGACCTAATTAAGATGGTTAACTGTAGAAAACGGGTCCATATTGGCTCACCAAAAGTTCTTTACCCCAAAACTTTTCTTCCTACCGATTTGTAATCCGAATGATCACTCTTCCTAAAGTTGTCATTTAAACAATTTGTAGTCTTACCTACGATGTTCATAACACTCATGTTTCCGAGAATTATAATTATTATTATTTCAACTCCCCTTGTTTTTCATTAGGTACGCTTTTTATCCCCAAAACATAATTTCCATAATATTTTATGGTTTTTTACTCATATTCGGAAAGTAAAGTGATGTATATTATTGTGGGAAACGCCCTAAAGTTGCTTCTGGCACTCGCCGGGTTAGGTTGACATGAACGATAAGTTGTTGAGTTAGTATTTCGGGTAAAGATTTACATTAGTGATATTATTAACCCACTTGTTGCTACCGTCCTTTTAAAAGGTCACCAGAGAAGTAAAATTATTATAAATAATGAGGGTACTTATAATATTATTCTTAGTATTCATTCGACACGTCTTAAGTATACGGAGCGGACACCTAATTCATTTTGCGTAATTTGAGAACTGTTGTTTTCGTAAATAATTTCGAAAAAACTCTTTTTACGATGGAGAATTCAAGGTAAGATTTAATTTTATTTTAATGATGTATTATTTTACTCATCAGCACGGAACTTACTAAGATCGAATGAAAATTATCGAGCAAAACTAATATTAGTATTTTACACCCTTTACAAATACGAATTTTATACAGTTTTAGTTGCCTCCTTTTAAACGACCGATAGCAAAATATGCTGCTATCTATTTTAGTTTGAAAAATAAGTGCTCGAGGTCGTTGACCCTAAATGAAATTATTGGAGAGTTAGAAGAGGATGTAGACGAGGAAGTACCTGGTTCCATCATTATTTTGCCACCCACAAGCTGCAATGCTGACGTCACAGACGAAGACGTTCAAGTGACGAAAATAAAGTTTATTTCACAATTTACCTGGGTGTCTGTTACAGGCACAAGAGGAGGCATATCTAATCACAAGATTTTAACTTGATGAAGATTCTAACTTGATGAAGATGATGATGTGCCGCTCATTCCAAGGAATCTGATTACTCTCCTCAGTCAACTTCAACTAGTGGGTCCACGAGCCACGTAACTGTACCAAAAAATAGGACCTATAATTGGGTAGTACGAGATTGTCGCCTTTGTTTTGTGCCATGGCTGGACTCACTGCAGTCCTATTGAATATTTCGAATTGATGTTTGGCAATGACATCATAAAAATGCTTTCACAACAACCAAATTTGTATGCAGCTCAAAAAAAATGCTTTGTAGGTATAATAATAATAATAAATAATAGGTATTTGCTGCGAAGGACAAACTCAGCAAGAACCTTGACTTGGCTCACGAGGTGACCGCCATGTGGAATGTTGATTCGACGATCATTGTCCCGATGGTCATATCGGCAAACGGCTTAATAGCGAAGAGCCTCGACCAACACCTCGAGAGGCTCTCGCTCAGCGGTTGGGTCAAGGGTCAGATGCAGAAGGCGGTGCTCCTGGACTCGGCTCGCATTGTCAGGAGGTTCCTCTCTCTGCAGCCCTAACCACCGGTAGTCTGGGCCTTGCCTGCTCCGCTGCTGGCGGCACCCTAGGTTACGGTTTTTATAGTATTTTTATAAATCATTGTTTTATAACTTTAATTTAAGCTTAGGTTTTATAGTTGTGATTATGTATTTTGTTTTTATAATTATAATTCATAAGTTTTTTTATTGTTGTATATCTTTGTTTTTGTAGGAATACTGTACAAATTTTATACCTAAGTTTTATGCTAAATAAAGAGAATAATAATGAATAAATAAATGAATATCTGGGACAATTCACACCAAGATCATCTGACCCCAAACTAAGCAGAGCTTGTACTATGGGCGTCAGAGACCGATAAACATCTCATCTCCAGCGACAGATTTACGTGACATTGTTGTGATAACCTAAAGGCTGATGACGAGTAAATATATATGTAAAAACAATTGAGGTTATATGACCTACTCTTTTTGCGCAGAAGTGTAACTACAGCACTTCTGGAATGTATATATTTCCAGAAGTGCTGTAGTTACGCTTCTGCGCGAAGCACAGATTGCAGAGCAACACGTGTTTTTCAAAACTTTCGCAAGGATTCACGATTTGGTCGCAAAGGTCACCTAATAAAGTACACAGGAAATCAGCTTCGGTGCTTTTGATGTCATAAAAAAGACAGTATTGATCTTCCTAAATGCAATATTACTTTGAAATCTTTCATGTTCCTGAATAAAATAGTGTAAAATCAATTATTTTATTTTATTGCAACATTAATATCGTCATAGTAGTCCTTATTGCTAGCGTCCTTGTAAAAGAACGGTGTTTTTCACAAGAAGATATTTTTAAAAGTATTTTTACCGTGTATAATATCGTGTCGTACAATTTGTAATATTGGTTAAGATTTAATGTAATTAGTTGGTCCAGGAACAAGTAGGTTAATTCCATTTTTCGGAAACATGAGTGCTATGAAGTTGAACATCGTCAGTAGTACTACAAATTGTATGAATGAAAACTTCATGAAGACAAATTTTAGGAAGAGTGATCATTCGGATTATGAACATGAGAAACAGAGTAGTTACGAATTGTGATTTTTAGGATGAAAATGTTAGGAAGAACATTTTCGGAGGTCCAATTTTATCGGAGTTGAAAATTTAGGTGAACTTTGCGCACCCGTAGAAAACATGTTATATTAATCATTATTTATATAACTTTTCACAGGATCAGATGGTTTAATTCCTGTTGGAGGGTTGCTTGGGGGATTACTCGGCGGTCTAATAGGTAAGTACCTAACTATTACATTTTCATTGCTTTGCTTTCACAATGCAATTTTTTTTCATCGGAAGTGAAACTGTTAATCCGAAGCACAGATATAAATTGAAAAAGCAAATTGACGCGTATCACTCGAAGCGCAACCATTTAAGGCGATAAAAACGTGCTGCATCTCACTATTCCTCGAAGCAAGACTGTAATAGTTTAAAATGTGTGAGTGTTGTTAGACACGCAAAAAGCAACTTTAATAATCTGGGGTACTCTTTAATTTTCAATGTAAGCACTTTGTTTATATTTTGACACTCACGAGTGTTTGAGTGCTAAATTTAGTTTTCTGACGGATTCAGTTTTGGATAGCTCATTCTTACAACCATACGTTCACGACTATATTACAAACAGGGTAGTCAGAGGCAAGTTGACTAAATTGGTGCCACCTTTTCACTAAGAGCGAGGCCACACGACGCGGTAACGGTGTGGTGAGGCGCCGCATCGCAATCATGTCGAGCTATAGGATGCCATTCCACACGGGCGGCGGGTAGCGGCACGTAACCGCTCCCCGCCTCGTCTCGCAGTTGTCGTTCTAGTCTCGTTCTCGTGCGGTGCGACGCCGCAAGGCGTCCCAACGCATCGTGTGACATGGTATAGTAATTTGTATTTTAGGGTGACATTGCCACATCATCTGATCTCGCTCTAGGCGTATTAGAACCCAATGTGGTAGGTGGTGAGCCTTCATCCGTTATCCACTTTGATTTGGTAAGCAGATAAATGATTGTTTTTTAAAATGGTTTATGTGAGAATATTTATTTACTTACAAAAACTTGTTACAGGAAGGGATGGTTTACTTCCGGTGGTTGGCAATGCCGTTGGAGGACTAGTTAATAGCTTAGGTAAATATTTTTTTTCAGAATGTATTTAAAAATTTGATTTATTAATTGTTAATATATCGAAACCCCGATCCTCTAAATCGGTTCTTCGCTAGTTGATGGAATCAGCAGTAAAGTTTTGTGCTAAAATTTTGTTATTCTATAGGTGGTGTTCTGGGAGAGCTTGGAGCATCAGTAGGTCAGTATTGCCATGTTGTTAATGAGTGATAGTCGAGTGGTTATTTTTTTATAATTCTCATAATCATAATAATTTATTTTCAGGAAGTAAATTTCATTTAAAGATCTTAACTTAACCTAATGGGTCCATAGATAAATTCCTTAAAACCTAACATAGGGTGGAGGACCCAGTTAACAGCATTTTAAGAGTTAGTTGTAACTTATGCCCGTTTAACACATTCACCAGTTATGACGAGTTTTCTAGTTTCAGTATTCAATCAGTAAGATGATATTTGAAAAAATATAGTGTATCTTTATTCATTTTTTTTTAGATTGGCAAGAGTGGAAAATGACCATCTCACTATTTACTAGCACCGTCACCACCAATAAATAGCATAAATTGAGCAAATTAACAGCACTGTTATAGTGGTACAAAAACATCTTATTTATTTATTTTTCAAAGTGGTAGGTAACCCAAATAGTTAGTGAAAACCTTATAATTTTACTATTTATTCGGAGTGCTGATGATTTGGTGCAGTGCTAGCCTTCGTAGGATAATAGAGGCGGGAAACGTATAGCAGCATCGTGGGTATTGCAGCACGCAATAGCAGCTTCGGTCCGGCCGGCGCAACACTACACATATTGCGGTGAACGTGCTTCTTCTTCTTTCTTTCTACTTTTTGGAAACCTTCATCTTCGTAAAGACGTGATCGTGGCACAGCAGCGGGCACAACATCTTCCTTTTTTCCCCTCAATCGACCGTCACTCAGGCTGTAGGGGGAGGTGGTAGCAGATCAGCCGGCGGCTGCAGCGGCGTAGTAACGTTGAGGTGTTGACGTGCAAGCGCGTGACTTCTCCGATGAAGCAGAGGGGCAGGCAGCGGGAACTGGGGCATCGTGCGAGGTCTCGACACACTGGCTAACTGCCGACGGATGCATTTTGCGCCCCGCGACGAGTGTTCACATTGCAGGCCTACTTACCAAAGCAGCGTTATTTAATAACACTACCTGGGCACGCAATTCACCAATGGTGTTATTTGAGGCCTCCAACCTGCTTCTTACCTCGGCCAGGCTCGCTTTTAGGAAGTTGATATTCTTCAGCAGCTTGGTAGCAGCGACGTGATAGAACGTGATTGGAGGAAGCTGTGTGGCTACTTTCCAACAAATGAAGTCGTCTGGATTCATCTACTTCAGCAGGGTGATGATATCCTGCACACTCTTCTCTGTTCTATCCCTCCGGCGAGATGGCATCTGGTCAGCCTTGCAGACAGTCCGGAAAAGCAGCGCCTTGCCACTGCAAACCTCGTCCTTAAAGTTGGACTTGCAAATCTGCAAGATCCTGACCTCTGCCATAGTGTATTTAATAAACGCCAATAACACGTTGACAACAAGTTGTTGGAACTTATGTTACTATAAATCACGAATTAACAAATTCTCACCGTGCAGAGGCGCACGACCGTTTTCAAACTGCACAACATTTTTGGCGATACGATTAGCGTAGTGCGCTGTTACACAGTTTCTCGCTCCGATTTCTGCGCTGTCCCGGGTTCGATTCCCGGTCGGGTCAATTGATAAATTGGCTTGGTTCTAGTTGTGCCGCGAGACACTCCTTGTTTAACTCTCTGTCTGGTACTCGTACTTCGTAGCGCAAGGGTATTCTCTTACAGCGATACCATGACAAGTGGGGTATTGTCTGGCGCATATTTATTTATTTTTTCATATTTAAGTTTGTTAATATTTTAAAAATATTTCGTTTGAACAGATGACCTTCTCCCAGTTTTGGATTTCATACTCGGTGCAGTCCTGTCACGCCTTGGTAAGTTTCTTTCACTATCATTATTATTAAAAGCCTATCATAAATGAAAGCATATTAAATTATGTTTGAATGACCTAGTCCTGTACCTATGCATAAAACGTACGTTTATATATACATACATTTTATTTTTAATAGGTATCATTAATTTTGTTTTTACTTTTGAACCGTCTCAGAATTATCTGTTTGGCTGCTAGGTTGACTGGTACAGAATGCATTTCGGCAGCAAGTCCGCCATATGTACATTTTTCTTTTGTGCAATAAAGATTAAGTAAATAAATAAAACATAATGTAACATACCATTACGACTATATACTAAAGTAGTCAGAGGCAAGTGACTGTTGCCGTCATCATGAACTAAAAACTCAGTATGCCATCAATGGTAGTGAGCCTTCCGCCGTTATCCGGGTTATTTAACAAACCAAGATGGTTCTGGCCAGATTTGACCTCGGGAACACACGATCCGTGATCCGAGTTGGGGTGCTTAACTCCTATTCGACGACGCTCTCAAAACCAACCCAACGAACAAAAAACATTATTTGGTCAACTAATGCAAAAATGTATCTCTATCCTTTTCTTTCAGGCGGTTTTGTTGCTGGGACACCAGCGTGTAAGTATTTAGTATTTTCATCGTTATTTATTAATTTAAAATTTAAATTTAAAATGGGTTTGCGTTTGGCCTCAGTCTCGCCTGGTGGCAAGAAATAACGAGGCCGATGGTGGTACACGCTTACCCAGGAATGTATGAATGGCCAAACTGAATGCCTATTCAGTTTGGCCTCGAAGACACCGAGGTTGTGAGTACCATCTGGAAAGAAAGCCGCGGGGAGAGCGTTCCAATCCTAGGCGGTGCGGACCAGAAAAGACACAGCAAACCGTTGAGTGCGGATTGCTGGGAAGTCACCCAGGTGGGGGTGGAAGTACTCCGGGCGTCTTGTGGTCCGGTGGTAGAAAGTAGAGCTGATTGCTGATTTTTAGCATTTAACAATGCACTATTCAACAGTCCCTAGGATCAGGTCGATTATTTCTAGTTTCCATCTTTATCAGTAAGTGCCCAGATTTAAATGTTTTTTTATAGCAATTGCTTATTGGAGACAAGTCGGAAGCTTTAGAAAAAATATGAAAACGCCAATATCTAATTAACTATTAATTTTGGTACCCTAGTTCATGGGGCTTAATTTTTTGCAAATAATGTCTACTCTTACGCTTTTCAAGGAATATGTCTATTTTCCCTGTTTGTAAGTATAGTACGAAATAATTGCCATACCTATATGAAAATCCTAGTTTCTAATAGTCCACTAAAGACTAAAGTATACCACTTATCATTTTGTAGTATACAAACGGTGGTTAGCAAAAATTAGGATCGGCTGATGGAAAATGGATGCAGATGGAAAAATAATGATATGAATCTATAAGACCATCTTATCATCTTATCTTTTTGTGCCGTGCTGGTGGCGGCACTTTATAAGAATACTCTCCACTGCTTTTTCTCTTTCCCGAGGGTGTCGTGGGCGACTAAGGGAGCCCTGCAGCAGACCATGCTCTTCAAGTGGGAGACATATTATGTCGGCCGGTTGATGTTACCACCGTGCAGTTGCGTAAAACCCGCCAAGTGACTCCGACCTATCTCGGTCAGGTCGCGTTCCGGGATCAGCACTGCACTAACCGGTGCTAGAGCAGGCCTTCAAGATGAGTATGGTCAGCTCAGTAATTGCTATGCATTATTGTGCTTGTCATCCTCATATCTGGACCTCACGACTGCTTTTCATCAGATGGAGTGAAGTCATCTTGACTGGCACTATAAAAAAAAAACCTTTTAATTTGAATAATCATGCTATACTGGGTGATTATCAGAAGACTTTCAAAATCGATATGGCAAACTCAGTAAGTGTTGCAGTAACTACTAAGTGAAAATTTGATTTTAACAAATGACGTTAATTTCAAGGACACCATACAAAATCAACTGAACAGTCAGTATTTTCAGGATGAAAACCTTAAAATAAATAATTTAATTACTTTATTTAGTAGTTTCTTTTACATATTACTTACTTACTAAGTACGATTTAGCGTACTCAGTAAGCGTTTTTGTAAGTCTTTTAATAATCACCGGGTATAAAAAATAAGTATTTGTTTTTCGAAGGTAGTTAGTTCATAAATATCATTTTTTATTGTTTGTTTCAGCTCAACTCGATAGTGATTTCCAGAGAGCATGTAAGACCTACTCTACCATTATCTCTAGTGATATCTTTCACCCGTATAAAGCTACATTATCAGTGAGAAACATAGGCTATATTTTAACGGTGGAAATACGTAGGCTACGCGGTTTTCTGAGCGGGCGAAGCCGCTGACGGACATTGTTCATTCAATAAGGCCTGTTCAGACCTGAGCGGTATTCGCTGCCGCTGTGGGTAGCGGTACATTTTGCCGCGGATCTTGATACTAAATACCTGAGCGAAACCCGCGCGGTATTCTACTGCTACCCACAGCGGCAGCGAATACCGCTTAGGTTTGGACAGGCCTATTCAGTAGAATTATCATCAAAATCTGAGATGACGATGGACTGAGGTTTCAGAGACTGATAAACATAGTTATCTTTATAATAACACCCAAACACGGAAAAAGCACAAATGTTCTTCACATGAACATTTATCCTGGGGATCCAACCTAGGACCTTCGGCGCTATTAGGCAGCATCTCTAACTATTACGCTAACAGGGGCCTTATTATGGTCAAGTTATATACAGCCTGGAAGATGCTTTAGTGCCTGGTAGCCGCTGACTAGCTGCAAATGAATGATCATATTACGAAATTGCTCGCTACACTCAATTTAGGGAATTGACTTGACAAGTTATAAAGGTTTGCAGTAAGGCCCTAGGCCAAGCTTTCTTTATACACACACAGTCATATCATTAAAAATACACGATATAATAGTCTAAGATGAATTATTTTTGATTTTTTTTATTATTAACGAAACTGTTAGCATGTGACGACGATGACGTGGAAACTACTGAATGTATTCAAGAGGAACATTATAAACGTTTACTTTAAAAGCTGAATAAAAGTGTAGCTCCCCTGCTTTTTAACAATCATATTATACATAAATTGCTAGCAACAGCTGCTTTGAAATGAAATTATTTGTTAACCCCAGTCTTTCTATTGCAGTACGATTGTTCAGAAGAAGCCAGGTAAGCAGACAGTTATTTTTTATCTAGTCTCCCACATGGGCATCACCCCAACTGATTTTTATTATATAATAATAAAACAATAAGTTTTAATAAACTTAGTTGCCGCTAATAATTATAATGGATATAGTGATTCTTCTATGTGATGTTTTTCGCACGAATTCTTAATTCTACACGGTATAGACTATCCGACGTTCTATCTTACGAAGACCTTTTTACTATGTTTGTAGTAGTGACGTGTAAATACACGCTGTCTTAGTAACACTGGTGTCAATTATTGTACCCGCTGAGAGCACGCTGGACCTATATGTTAGTTAGAGTTAGTTTATTTAAGTTAAGTAAACACACAACTTATTTTAGGTTTGCGCTATTTCATTATTATTCTTGGAAATAAATCTTATCTTATCTTATCTTATCTTATTAACACGTTGAATAAAATAAATAAAAATGTGCCATTATCTTTGCAGAGACGAAACTAAGCACACAACTGACGGATCACACGAGATTTACATGGATTGGAAGTTTATATACAATTATTCAATATCTAAAAATAAATTTGTTATAAAATACTAAGTGATTAGCATTTAACAATGAAATTTTAAACTTTCTTGTTGCATTTTAATTAATTCTAACAAAAACGCCACGAAACAAAATTACGGTAAATGGTTTTACCTATTCTTCTCGACGTTTCGGCGACAATTGCATGTCACCGTGGTCAAGAGTGGACTCACAAAGCGGATTTAACAATGCACTATTTTCTACACAAAGAAAGAAACTAGAGAAATTCGACCTGATCTTAGGGTCCTTCGGCCTGATCCCGCTTGAGTCCCTAGGATCACGTGGAATTTTTCTAGTTTCTATCTTTGTGTAGAAAGCATTTGTTTATTTTCATTTATGCTTTATTGCACATAAAAAAAAGAGTAAAAATGGTGGACTTAATGCCTAGAGGCATTCTCCAACAGGAAACCACACGGTCATAAGGAGATTTTACAGACAGTACAAAGAATAATAGTTAAAAAGTACGTTTTCTAAAAGTTTCGAAACATAATAAGAAAACTATTCCGAAACAAAGCACTAAAAAGTAAAGAAATAATCACGTATTCTTCTAAAACTTATACGATAGTATAATGTAGGTACAATTATTGTTATTGTTGGAGTCGGTGTCAGCCAAGGAAACGCTACAAGATACCTAGCAATATACCTATTTCTTGCATATATCACGTTTACGTATGTATGTAGGTAGTTACAAACCTACATTGGCTGACACCGAATCCAACAATAACAATAATTGTACCTACATTATATTATCTTGTAAGTTTTAGAACAATAAGCAATTATTTCTTTACTTTTAGTGCTTTGTTTCGGAATAGTTTTTTTTGAAGTTGGTTTTTTTTTTGTTAAAATTTTTGTTTATTTCTTGATTTTCAGTGAATAGTTCTTATTTATTTTATACATCGAAAAAGTATCGTCCAATTGCTCCTAAGAGTTGAAGAGTTTCGTTACTTTGTCATGGATCCCATAATCAGAACCTAACACTCATCAAACTACCCTTGAATATCGTTTCCAATAAAAAAAGAAGCATCGAAATCGGTTGGCGTGTTAATGAATTATTCGTCCATTTGTCGCGCTTAAGGTTAATCTAGATTTAAGACTTATATGGATTTTCCATGGATGCCACTGTCAGAACTGGACCAAATTGAAATGGGACCACACGGGCAGCATCAGCTTTCAAATAAAAAAAGAATTATCAAAATCAGTTGGCGTAATATTGAGTTACCAGTACATTTGTCGCGCATTTTGTCTATCTAGATTTAAGACTTATATGGATTTCCCATGGATGCCACTGTCAAAACTAGACGAAATTAAAATGGGACCATTCGCAAAGCACCAGCTTTCAAATAAAAAAAGAATGATCAAAATCGGTTCACCCAGTCGCAAGTTATGAGGTAACAAACATAAAAAAAAAACATACAGTCGAATTGAGAACCTCCTCCTTTTTTTGAAGTCGGTTGAAAATTATAAAATAATTAAGGAAAATAATAGCATCCACATACAAAGACGCCAATGACTTAAATCCTTGTACCACTTAGTGAAAATGTATACTTGTCCTACCACTTAGTGAAAATGTTACGAATTATGAAATCTCAGGATCACTGTACGAGAATAGCAATATTTATACATAACATTATATTCGATATCAATGAAGATAGGTCACATATAAATAAAGTTGTTTTAATTTCAATAAGTAGTATTGCAATATCAAACAATCCTTAATATATTACAAAACAGTAAGGATGGTTATCTAACGCAGAGGTCTTAGAGCGAGGTCACACAAAGCGGTAGCGGTGCGGGGCGGTACCGCAACGTCATCCTACATACTAATTACTATAACATGTCACACGACGCGTCGGGCCAGCCGCGCCTTGCGGCGTCGCACCGCATGCGCGCCGTACTTGCGACGAGACGAGGCGGGGAAGGGCGGCGCGTTGTACGGTGCACTGCGGTGCCGCAACGTTTGTGGAATTAAAATCTATAGGACTGAGTCAAATTGTAGGAGTCAAAGTGTAACGGTTATCACATCTGCCTGACACGCAGAAGGCTCCCGGTTCGATCGCGGGTGGAAACGTATGTTTTGACTGGCTTGTTGGTGCAATGGCAGCGATCGTACCTTTAGCACCGGAGGTCGTGGGTTCGATCCCCACGAACATTCATATTATATGCTATTTTTTATTTTATTTAAGTAATCGTTGAGCCCACCTATGAAAGGTGAGAATCGGCGAGTCTGAGTTCTGGTAGTAGGCACCGCCAGTAAGTTGTGCCGACGACTATAAATAAAATAAATAAATATCCCTGGACATTATTCCACACAGCGCCATCTAGCCCCAAAGTAAGCTTATTAAAGCTTGTGTTATGGGATACTAGACAACGGATAAACATACTTAAATACATTTTTTTTTTGTAAATGCATACTTATTATACATAGGAGACACCCAGACCAGTACAAACAGACATGTTCATGCACACAAATGTTTGTACTGTGCGGGGATCGAACCCGCGACCTCTGGTGTACTATACGCGTATAATTGTTAGGCAAAAAATCTGCACCAACTGGTGACATTCAGATTCACCGCGTAGGATACGACAAATATAAACAACCAGATGCCAATTACGTCGCACCTGCAATGAGTTGAAACCCAGTGCACCTAAAAGGAAACTAGTCGGGTTGAGAAAAGGGTATTAACTGTAGATTTTCTTATACAAAAATCTCAGGAATACCTTTTGAACCTTTTCGATTATTAGGGTATAGCATGATTTGTGAGAGTTCTAGAATCTAGAACCTGACTCTAATCGATTCCTCACCAATGACATGTAAAGCAGTTTAATAGCGCTAACATTCTGAAATTCCCTGCAGTTGCGAATCACAAAACCCAGCCGCTTAAAGCTATCAGCAGTTGTCTTCTTTATATGTGCATGGAACGTCAGTTTAGGGTCAAACGGAACACCGAGGTCCCTTACCTGATACACTCGAGATATGACATCAGGACCTAATTCATAATCAAAATGCATTGGCTCTTTAGAACGAGAACGTCATCACACAACACTTAGATTGATTAAAAAGTAGTTTATTAGCCAGAGACCACTTATATACGGACACGTTATCTTCTTGCAGCCTTCCGTGATCAGACTGCGTCTCAATATTAAGAACAATTTTTAAGTCATCACCATAAAGAAGACAAGAGGAATGCTTAAGAACATGCTCACTATAAATAAATACTAAATATGCTACGGTCCTGAGTCCTGACACACCTCTTGCGCTTCTTCCACTCTCATTAATCCTTTCATACATGCTCGTCGATTATGGGTACTCCTGACCTGGCCTTTTCTGAGCACGTCTTGGATTTGTCCTAAGTACGTCTGTTTTACGTACGTCCTTCCCCTTTCAACAGCTCCATCCACTCTCGTCTTGTAAATTTGTTTCGTTAATCGCCTTTCATCCATCCTTTCCATATGCCCAAGGGGTAAGAACGTCAATAACGCTAGACCTCACACATAGTCACTCAGCAAAAATTGAGAGAGTTTGGCTGGGAGGTGTTAATGCATCCGCCGTATAGTCCTGACCTTTTACCTTCAGATTTCCACCTGTTTCGGTCTCTTCAGAATTCCTTAGGCATAGGCAGTGTCAGGTTAACTTCACAAGAGGACTGCCAAAACCACTTGTCTCGGTATTTTGATCAGAAGCCTCAAAATTCCTTTAGCAATGGGATCATGTCCCTACCTACAAGATGGCAAAAAGTAATCGAACAAAATGGCACCTACATACTTAAGTTAAATGTAAATAAACTATATTAAAAAATGAATTTGAATTTTCTTAAAAAATGCGAAGAAACTTTTCCCCAACCTATTACTTACTACATCACTCACTGAGTATGCCATATTGTTTTAAGTATTTCGATAACATCCCCGTTTTTCAAAACTGAATATTCATGTTTCCTGAATGTAGATTTGTGGTTAGGTACCGTATTCTTCAGCAAGGGTGACTGCACTTGCATAACAGAGACAGGCTTCATACAAGTGTGGGATTCATTACTACGCGTGTGTGCGTGAGCCCTAGTTTAGGCACCGGCCGATCCGGTTTAAACCAGTTTCACTGCGTAGGGGAAAGTGGAGGAATGGCGAACACCTAAGCGAGAATTATTATAACACAGCATAATAATGACGAGAATGCTTTATTATCATACTTTTTGAGCAAGATAAACTATCTGAGTAACAATTTACAGAATCAAAATTGATGATTTTATGTGGAAGGTAACATTTAAAGCGAAAAATAAAACCCTTGCTGTTCGTGTTTACCTGACATGCGTCGGGGTAATTACGAGTACGAACTAACATTATTAATTTTAAATCAATCTTAAACTTTTCAAGGACTTTAGGCAAATCCTATCCTATTAGTTACGTCAGAGATTTAATCAGTCTTCATTAAGGTACGACAGAGATCACATTTATAGCTTGCTGAAGTTTCGCCATTACCCTTCTCGGTCCGTTCGCGATTGCCCCACAGTATCAAAAAACACAAAAGTAAAAAAAGATAGCATATATGTTTTCATTTACGGTTAGCACAAACTTTGATTAGTGAAAATTCTACTAGTTAGTTACTAGAAGTTATTTTAATGAAAAAAATACATCAAAATAACAGAAGGAGAGCGTCTAAACTAAAGCGTCTTAGCCTAGTGGTTCAGCACCCGAACTCAGATCGTGGATCGTGTGGTCCCGAGTTCAAATGTGGCCAGAACCAAAATCTTTGTGTTCATTGTTATATATCCGACTAACTCTCCGGTGACGGAAAACGTCGATAACAAACCAAATCAACTCGGATAACGGCGGAAGGTTCACCACCTGCGTTGGGTTGGGTTCTAATACCATTGGTGAAAAGTGGGCTTCTGAGTGTTTCGTTCACCATGACGGCTCAGTCACTTGCCTCTGACTACCCCGCTTGGGATAAAGTCGTGATGGTATGTATGTATGTAAAAGAACACAAAAAACTTAACAAATCATATCTTGACTCAGGCGTGCGGAAATTTCGCCCGCGTTGCTGACTGGCACTGAGAGAGGCGTGATTTTTAAGATGGCTACTGAGGAAATATTGATATCTCTTTCTAACTATACAGAACTGAGGCGTTCGCGATTACCCGGCGTTCGTGTTTTCCCCACTTTGCCCTACGCCAGTGCTCACGGGCGCACGTGTAGTAGTGGCACAGTCGTGTGGTCGTAGCTTTGTCTCTGTTCTATTTTTATTACTTACTAGCTGGTTGTTACCGGTTTCGTCCGCTTAAAATATTTCTCAATTAACATTTGAAAAAAAATGCCTATGTCACTCTCTGATAATGTAGCTTTATATTGGTGAAATATTTCGCTTTTACTTGCGTGGTTCTAGGTTCGATTCTCGGTCCGGTCAATTCAAAAAATGAACTTTTTAAAATTGGACCGGGTCTGGGTTTGTTGGGGTCTCCAAACCCCCTGACTTAAATCCCTATCTGGCACCTCATGACACAAGGATATCCATACATCGAGAACACGACAAGTGCAGTGTGATGTCTGGCGCATATTTACTCATTTATCTTTACAAAACATTGACACAACAATCACATATCTAAGCTTTAAATCTTTCTCCCTTGGGAGAGAGGGCGGGCCTTAGTATGGGACGCTACATGCGTGGACACTTTGGCTCCCTCCCATGTTACCGGGTCAGCAGCTGAACACGCCAAGCAGCGCAAATATGAGTCAATTTTATCCGACTACATATTTGTGCCGTTTGGCGTTGAGACATTCGGCCCGTGTGGTCCTCGTGCTAAAAAAGTTTATCGGGGCACTAGTCACAAAACTTAGGGCCACCAACAAGGACAGAAGAGCTGGCTCCTACCTCGCTTACAGGCTCAGGGTAGCCATTCAGCGAGGAAACGCAGCCAGCGTTCTGGGATCCTTGCCCCACGGCCCATACCTTTTTTAAATTTTACATTTTGTTTTCATTACTTATTGTAGTTATTCTAAGTGTGTGTTTATGTAAGATGTAAATAGTTTCAACTTTTTTGTGCAGTATATCTAAAATTAGGTAATTCGCAAATTATTTGCTAAATTGAATTTAATTGATAAAGAGAAAAAAGCTTTAAATAAAAAAAAGTAATATTCACCGTAAGAAAATCAAAATGGCGGTGTTCATGTTGCGGTGTGTCTGAACCAGATATTTTCGCACTAACATACAAATGACCTTATTATCACTTAAATAGCTCACTCTTAATATTGCTAATATACAATTTTATGGAAAAGAGATGAATTTTAATCAAACTCAACTTTGAAATTGGTTTGGTATGCGATAATGTAGTAGTTCAGGTGGTCCGTTTCCCATACAAAAATCAAGCGACATTCACGCGTGGGGGGACTTGGATCAGACGATAAAAAACTGCAATGTAATCTTAAATTGTCTGATACACTATCAGATTAGTGACATTATAAATTTGATGATCCGCATGCGCCTATATTGAGGCATTTCATGCGAACGATGACCGAAGTCGCAACCAGTACCATTTCCGGGTCGCGTCCGCACGGAGTGCCACTTAGGTACATGGTACAATAAATAAATTAAAAATTAAAATAAATTATTAAATTGTATTTACTAACCCCTATTTTATAAGCTATTTGTACTAACCCATGGACCCATGTAGTCTGTAATAAATAAATTTTGATTTGATTTTGATAAATATTATTTTTTATTGGTTTGGCGAAATTAAGGATCCCTTAATAAGTCCTCCTCACGCAAATATTTAGACATCTATTAGCGCGTGAATGTCACTTGATTTTTGTATAGAAAACGAACCACCTTAATACTCGTGATTGAAATAAAAGTAATCAAACAACAATACCTTCTTGAAAAGTACTTGTCAGGAATCCTACATACA
The DNA here is from genome assembly GCA_947369235.1 of Udea olivalis. Lineage (NCBI taxonomy): Eukaryota > Metazoa > Arthropoda > Insecta > Lepidoptera > Crambidae > Udea > Udea olivalis. The sequence continues at coordinate 8,232,728 of OX376367.1, read as the reverse complement.
TAGTTACATTCCATCACGACTATATCACAAACGGGGTGGTCAAGGCAAGCTGATGTTGAACAGAACACTCAGAAGACCTTTTCACCAAGCTTATTGGACGACACGATTGGCGTAGTGCGCTGTAGCACGGTTTCTCGCCTCGATTTCCTTAGTGTCCCGGGTTCGATTCCCGGTCGGGTCAATTCAGGAAACGATCTTTTCTGAATTGACTCGGTTCTGGGTGTGCTGGGAGACTCCCCTGGCTGATTTCCTTGTGTGGTACCTCGTGACACAGGGATATAAATCCCTACTTCGAGACCATTACAAGAGGTGTGTTGTCTGGCGCATATTTATTTATATTTATTTTATTTATTTATTTATTAGAACCCAACGTGGTAGGTGGTGAGCTTTCAGCCGTTAACCGGGTGATTTTTATCGGTGTTTGTCATCACCGGATAGTTAGTCATATTTACCATGAACACAAAGATGGTTTTGGCCTTTGAACTCTGGACTATATACACGTGTTCCGAGCCGGGGCACAAATAAAGAGTTTACAGAAGGAGCGCTCGCGGCTTTTTCATATAGATACCTACTTGCGTGACTGCCCAGCGTTACCTACTACTATATTCGCTCTGAATTTTCGCTCTGAAACACAGTGAGTTTACAGGTGATACCGGTGTCGCGGCCACTCGCACTGTCGCGAGTGTTTTGTTTTTGTCGAACTTGGTGCAGTATTTCATACTCGTATCACAAATGAAATTACTTTTGGCCGGTTCTGTCGAGTAGGTAGCCTACCTACTTCACTTTAAAAAATCAGAGCTAAAATATCACACCGGCAGAATAAGCGGAATATAAAAAAAGAGATGATTAGTGTATTTTTTTCGTAGCACAGGCCTATTTTTTAATTAAAGGTCTAATTTGAAAATAGAACATAAGTCGACAGTCACTTTTTTCATTCGTTAATTTTGATTTTTCATTCATTCATCTCTAACTACTGCTTCTAAGTTGATTTTCCGTTTTCTTAAAGTTTGTGAATTTCATTTGAAAAACTTTGTATTGCAGTTTTATGAGGCTTTTGTTATTTAACGCAATCAGTAATCATTAAGGTTGATGAAATGACAAGAAATGGTTAATTCTACAGATCGATTGCCACAAGATTTCGTCGATCGTTATCAACGATTCATTGTAGCATCCAATGCTACAGATTCTCTAGTAAGGAGGAGAGGACAAGGCAGGAAAAGGTCTACCTACTTCAAGGAGGCATGACCGTTTTCTACAACTTTAAATTTGTCGGAACACGAGTCTAACGGCGGTGCAGGCCCGAAATGTATTATAGGAGGTTCAAGGAGTAAGAATGACTGAGCGGACAGTTCGCAGAAGATTTGAAGAAGTCGGTATTGACTCATTTATGCCTGCAAAGCACCACCACTTGGGAGAAACCATCGCACAAACCGACTATAATAATAATAATAAAACTTTATTTTCGGATAACATGAAATCCAACATTATAGAATTAAAAAGCACAATAAAAAGACACAATAACAGCTCATAAAATTTTGCATAAATTAGCCGCACAGTAATTTTACGCGATGCCTTTTAATAGGGCAATCGTATTTTTCGTCTATGACCCCCAAAATACTGTTGGTACTGCTCCGCACTCTGCTTAATAGTGAGGCAGCCTTTTTACGCATTATCGCATCAAACCCGTCCGTGCGAGCCTCGCAGAACATGCCGGACGCGCTGCAGAAACGAGGCAGCCCCAACAGTACTCCGAGAGCATTGTTGTATTGCACTTTCAGTGCCTTCAGCGCCCTTTGCGTATAGTTGACCCAGAGGGAACTCTTGTAAAAGGAGGACTTGACTACTACAACGACAAAACCTCCGAGCCAACATATTGCTCCGGGCCGCCAAGGCTCTTCGCTCTCTTTCCATGTCCATCTCATCCTTCAAATCTTCGGTAACATAGTGGCCTAGGTACTTGAAATGAGAGACCCTGGCCAGCGCTATGTTGTTGAGCTTAATAGGTGGTATGAAGCCTTGTGGCGGCTTTGAATAAAACAAACTCACTTTTTTTACATTATAAATGAGTCCATTTTCGATGGCGTAGGTCTCACATATACATATTACTTTCCTGAGCGCACTGACCGAGGGACTCAGCAGCACCATGTCATCCGCATAACTGAAATTATTGACACACTTCCCATCTACGTGATAACCGACCTGTGCGCTGCTGAGTCTCACGAGCAGCTCGTTTATGTACAAGTTAAACAAATGAGGCGAGCTTGACCCGCCTTGTCTCACTCCACATTTTAGCTTGTATGGCTCTGAGAGTTTATCGGACCATCTTACATGGTTGGTCTGATGCTGGTACCAACAGCGAAAAGTAGCCAGGAGACCGAGAGGTAGGTTACATTCTGAAAGTTTTTTCCACAGGATATCGTAAGACACCAGGTCAAAAGCCTTGGACAGGTCCAAAGAAACATCCATGAACTGGTGTCTTACGATCTACGACTATACTTTGCTCGTGAACATCGTCATTGGGACTTTAACGAGTGGGGACATGTTCTATTTACTGATGAATGCAGAATTCTGTTAAATCAGATTGATGGAAGGCAACGAGTACGGAGAAGCACAGGAGAGCGTTATATCCAGTCTAATTTTGAAAATACAGTGGCATATGACGGCGCCTCTAATAAGGTCTGGGGAGGGATATGTTTAGGAGCTCGCACAGAGTTGGTAGTTGCCGACCGCGGCAAACTGACTGCTGATCGGTATATCAGGGAGATTTTAGTAGAACATGTTGTATCATTTGCCCCCTTTATTGAAAAGGAATTCGAACCCACATCTCTTGCAGTACAGTGACATATTGATCATTAGACTAGGTACCTCGGTGTTCTTATAAAGGGTGATTTCTTATTACGTAAGGTAAATTATCACTCATTACAATCACGTGTAGAGCTTGTCTAATTTGAAATGAGGCGCCCTACTGCTTTTTTAGTTGATTTAGATGTGCCGAGTGTACTTTCGCGAACAAACGTCGCAAGCACTTGGGTTTTAGTCCAACCAGCTACTGAACGATTACAGTGGCATTTTTATGTTTGTATTGTATCCATATTTAAATGTATTATGCGTACGGGAATGCGGTAGAGGGGCGCGTCATTTCAGATTAGACAAGCTCTATGAAGCTCTGTCTCTGTTCCATTTAAATACTTATGTGGTATCTCGGTGAGGAATCTGTCAGGTAGCCATATTTTCAGTATTTCGTAATACAATTAATTTTAAATTTATCCTTTCGCTTAGTGCGCTTTCACATTAAGGCAACTTTAGCAGCGCGACTGTCGCGCTACAAACGCGCGACAGTCGCGCTGCTGATAATTTTATACTATAAACGACAGCGTGCAGTGGCGTGTTGGCGGCGCGTGGGCGACGTGCAGCAGTCGCAACATTCAGTACGCCGAGTGTTGTAGCTTGTAGCACCTAAATGAGCGAGTTCGACACCGAACGATTCACTATTGCGTGAAATTGCACTGCACTAATCCAAGTGCGCAGCGCCTGTTCTTATAATGTTAAGGCTGTCGCGCTGCTGACGCCCTAATGTGAAAGCGGTCTTAAATTATAAATGATTTAAAATCTTGATGGAGCAGCCATGGATCCGAAACTTGGTAACATAATTGATGATGATGATGCTGATGATGCTAATTATCGAACGCAAAACATGGTAACAAAGTGGGGGTTGTAAAAAAACAATAATTTTCATTATAATTTTATTATTTGTCGTCAACGTAATTGCTGAAAAGGCATCTTTGTCCTTTATCTGAGCTTCAATCGACTACAGTTTCAAATCCGTTTGGCTTATTCATCTATACATAGCAATCAAACTGTGCGCAATGTGAATCAGCGTTGTATTTTTTTAAGTTCTTTTTAAATCTTTTTAGAATTAGTGTCTGTAATATAGGTATTTGAATGTTTCAACCATGAAAACTACTAAGATCAAGCTGAAGGGGCAGGTATATAAAACCATCATTAGGCCTGTCCTTTTATATGGCAGTGAAACATGGCCGTTACTAGAGCGACACAAGCAGGAGCTGCGCGTCACGGGAATGAAGATGCTGCGGTGGATGTGTGGAGTCTCACGCAAAGCTCGCGTGCGTAACACCCACATCCGCGGCAGCCTTCGTGTTCGTGACATCGCAGACAAGCTGCAGGAGTACCGCCTTCGTTGGTATGGTCATGTCTCACAGAGATCGGCAAACTACGTGGGCAGCAAATGTCTGGCCATGTCCCCAGCCAGGTACCGGTAGAAGAGGTCGACCCAAGAAGCGCTGGCTCGACGTCGTTAATGCGTGCTAACAGACTCACCACTGAGGATGCACAAGACCGCGCGAAGTGGGCCAAGTAAATAAGAAAGGCGGACCCTGGGACCCCACACACTAGTGTGGGTTCACAACCGGGATAGACCGCACGGATGATGATGATGAACCATGAAAACTACTGAATGAATTTTGATGAAAAATGTGTTTTTTTTACTGAATTCGGGTTAAAAATATTTTTTTTTGAACTACTGCTCAAAAGTGCACACTAGTCCTCGTGTCTTTTTTAATCACATTTTTCTTTTTGCGTGTAGTGTTTGCAAGGTTGTAACATTCAGTGCAGATTGTTGGTTTAATAAATTTTAAAAGATACGAAGTCCACAAATGCTGATGAACCATTAAAAAAAATGTTTTTTTCTTTGTTTTTTTTCTTAATTCACGCAAACTTGGAACAGCTACAATAGTGATGTATAGATTTCGTTGTCATGTCATTATCTGTGGTCCAAGTTTTAGTTGAATAATCATTCAGCCCGTCTCATTCGCATCTGAAAATAAAATTACTTGTTAAGACATAAACATAAGTAAATAGCATACAAATATACTGTCCCAATGAGTTGAATTGAGTAAAGGCCTCCATCATTAAAATCAAGGCATCGCCACAATTTTATGGGTATTATCTAAGCTACTTACCACGCTTGCCAAATGCGGGTTGGTGATCACAAACCCGGGCTGTTCCGTATATTCCGAAAACACACTTTGGCCTACCTGGGATTTGAACCCGGGACCTCCGAATGTCGGGCCGAGCTCATTCGGCCACGGAGATGTATTAGACACGTAGTTAGCGAAATCCGACTAAAATTACGATTTTTGTTTTTTGCATTCGTAATGATATATTTTTTTCTTTAGGTACAAATACTAAAAAAAATGTCTGGAGCTCAGGCCGGAATCGAACCTGCATCTTCCGTTTTACGAAAGTCATAAGGTATTCACTTAACATTCATGAATAAGACTTGAAGGCTAAAATATACTGAAAAAAATCGTATGGTCGGCCAAGGTAGGGCTCGATCCTCACCCATGAGAAACATTATCTATCACAAACATTTGCATTGGATCTGTATCTTGGTGCTATTATCAATAATAAGTATGTATTAAAAATATTTTTAGTATGTTTAACAATCTCTGACACCCATAGTGCAGGTCCTGCTTAGTTTGGGGTCAGATGACTTTATTGCAAACTAGCTTCTGTCCGCGACTTCGTCCGCGTGGAATAGTTACTCCGCTCCTATTGGTCTTAGCGTGCTGATATATAGCCTATAGACTTCCTCGATAAATGAGTTATATAACACTGAAAGAATTTTTCAAATTGGACCAGTAGTTCCTGAGATTAGCGCGTTCGAGCAAACAAACGAACAAACTCTTCAGTTTTATAATATTAAGTAAAGATGACCAAGAAATTTATTTATTAATTTTGTAATTTACTCACCCTCTCGAATCTGTCAACTGAAAAGATAAATATATTTTATAACTAATTTTAATGACGTTCGCTAGTTCCTCAATCAAAAATATCTGATCTACAACTCAGAAGTAAACATTATAAGGTTTAACTTAAGCACCGTTTGAAGCATTGGTTCCCAAAGTGGTCCAGGTGGACCCCAAGGGGTCCACCGGAACCAGCAAAATTTTGAAAGTGGTCTATGCGAAAAAAAGTTTGGGAACCCCTGGTTTAAAGTAAAAATGTAGTTCCCTGTATATAAACCTGAATTGTAACTCGTTAAAGCAATTTCCCTTAAAATTGCTACGAGAATTCAAACAACGTTAACGTCGTGGGTTCGATCCCCACCCGTGACAAACATTCGTGTGACGAACATTAATTTTGTTTGTTGTGGGTGTTATTATCTTTTTCAGTATAATTTAAGAGGGTTTGCTTTTTGTGTTTGCGGTAGACCGTAAACGTCGCATTTTTTTAAGGTTTTCGTGATTATTTTGCTGAATTCAAATTGAATATAAATTATCTCTCTATTATGGAATGCACCTTTTAATTTCATAATTATAACCTTAACTGTGTACAGTACATTTTTAAGTGTCTTACCAATTTTTCAAAAAAATTATGTCTCATTTAATTTAGCAAATAATTGGCGACTACCTAATTTTAGACAATTCGCTGTGTTTTTTAATAGTGTTATGCACATAATAATAGAGCAAAAATTTAAGTTTCATTCAATTTAATGAAATAATCCCGAAAATCTTACAAAAATGCAACGTTTTCGATTCAACCCCAGCTAACGCTCTTAAGAAAGTTGCTAAATCAGTCTCTCCCCCGTGTCCACAAACGCTAATTAAAGTTGAGGGCACCTCAAAATGATGCTGCCCTGTCACATGTCAATAGAAATGAAAGGGACAAGTCCCTTTCCCAAAAACTACTGAGATTTATTTTAGTGGCCCCCCGACCAACCTCGCGGTTATGCAGAAAGGCACACTATTCCTAGCACACCGTGAAGTGTACCAGGGACCATCTGCGGTAGGTCCTGCCGCCATAAAGCACAACGCACAATGCATTACACATTATGGTAATCATAGGCGAGTAGCCCGTGGCATTACCCACTCCCATTTATGCAGAATGGTACCGGAGCAGTTATAGTCACTCACCACGCGCATCCCAAAGAACGCTAGCGGCTTCAATCCCCGCTAGGGACGTCAGAGAAGCCAACTACCATTTCTCCAGAATGGTGCCGGAGCTGTATAGCACGCTCACATCTCGATGCACTGCCGTACATCTACCCTTAGCTACAGCAGGGTGGCCAGATGGGCAATCTAGCGGATACCCATCTCCTTGCTATCCAGGCAAGTACCGGAAGAGCAGCAAGCCGCTATACGGGTTCCTCACTAACCCCGCATCTAAACACTTAGCGGCCCAACGCCCTAGACCAGTGAATTTAGATACTCGTTGCGCGCGAGGAGGGACGCTCGGTACACACTACCGAGCAGACGAACATGCCCCACCTCTGCAACTAACCACATGCCACCACGAATCCAACTCCAAGTTGGGGCCTACCTTAACAAAGGCAGAGCTGGGACCCCCAACACCCGTGGTACCCTGATCCTAACAGCCAGACCCGTAGTTCCAGCTGCGAAAACTCTACCTACCCGGGTGAAGTAGATAGGGAAAATGAAAGGGACAGCTATATATGTAAGGACTGCTCAGCTTTGATTGACGTTAGTGAATCCGGGCGTCAGACACCCATTTATCTCTGTTTAGATTTAGGCCAGATATTTTTTTTGTAATTTTCCCAGATATTTATTACATAACATAATATAACATAACATCACGACTATATCCCGAACGGGGTAGTCAGAGGCAAGTGACTGTTGCCGTCATGGTGAACGGAACGTTCAAAATCACTTCTCATCAATGGTATTAGAACCCAACGTGGTAGGTGGTGAGCCTTCCGCCATTGTTCGGGTTGATTTGGTTTTTTATCGATGTTTTTCATCAACAGAGAGTTTTTACTATGAACACAAAGATGATTCTGGCCAGATTTGAACTTGAATTGAATTTGAAGTGGTACTACGTTAAACTTCTATTTTTTAATCGGTACTTACTTTGACTTTGGACGTCCCTTATTAACCGGACAGCAAAAATTATGGGATCTGAAAGATAAATTTCATAAATGAATATACAGGCTGGATCTTACACTGGTAGAAAATATGGCAGGTGTGTCTGCCTCTATTTATGGGATTTTTAATATTGTGCGGATTTCATAACGGGGATTGCCCCTCCCTCCACTGCCCTGCACGAGATGCGTGGTATGCGCATGCGTTAATACTAACGTCCCGTTTGTATTAAAAGGAGTGAAAGGACACTGACGCAAGCGTGGCAATCCCGCGTGCGTGTGAAATCCACACGATAAGAAAAACAGGTAGGTACACTACATAATTCCTAAAAACTTAACTCCGAGAGTCACAATCACGATTTTTATAATTCCGAATGATTCAGAATTATGAAAATCAAAATTCCAATTTGTCTTAATCTTAATCCGATTATTAAAAATCCGAAATTTCAAAACTCAGAATGTTCATGTACGAAAGTCAGAATTCTGAATTCCACATTACCGAATTATTAAAATTCCGAATCGATAATAATCCAAATTATCATGAATACGAAGAAAGCAAATAATGTAGTTTTTATTAATCATGAATGCTTTCTGGCGTTACGCCGGCAGCTGCCGCGACACGCTCGCTTCGCTCGCTTGGCTGGCGCGTTTTGGTCACTGTTCTAACCTAAACGAACCAGATACATTTAATACTGTTTATAAAGTTATTCAGCTTAATTTATTATGTTTATGATTTTTTTGATAGAAAAAATATTTTTATTTTGGCATTGAATTTTCGGAATTTTGATATTTGGCATATTGTTTTTCGTACTGATAAAATCTGGAATTTGAAATCAGTTCACATCAAGTTGGTAATGAGGATTCTGTTGCCAATTGCCCTTGCGTAAAGTCGCTCAAGTGGCGCAACTCACTAGTTAAACTTACTAACTAACTCCCTCACTAAGACAACGAACCTCATAAAGTGTATTAATTAATTGAGATCAGGCGAAATGATACAAATACAAATTCTTTATTTAGTATCAAGGTTTTACATAATTATCGCAATTTCAATTTTATTGAGGCTTTCTTTTAAGTAATAAAATACCTCTGCTAGAAAAACCCCGCACTATTCTAGATTTCGTCATTTTCCTTAGATTGAAATTGAGTGTTAAATCATATCGAATTATAATTGTTAAAACAGGGATTATGTTTGTATGGGAAAACGGCGTTTCTGTATACTCTTAAGTGCTACCTAAAACATAATTTTAATAATACTTACTGCTAGGTTGTCCTCTGATGAGATCACCTATGAATAATACGAAAATTGCATTAATAACATGGAAATAAAATTGCAATAATAACATAAAGGCTTCAGAAGGATTGCCATGTTTTGTTTGTAAGAGATAGAGAAAAAGAGTGTGTATAAACAAGTAAACTTGTATAAAACTGTTTTATCAGCTTTTGTAAACTGAAGCGGATTTCCGATCGATTTTCGATAATTATTGAATTCAAATAAAAGTATAATTCTTTGCTCTGCCATATCTTTCTTATTATTACCATACATTCATACGTCACATACGTAGGTCACACTATAAGTTTTTCGTAACTTAAAAAAACAACATGTTATAACCAAAATATTATGTTTATTGCTTTTCAAAATACTCTCCTTTACATTTTAAACATTTTTTCATGCGATCGAACCATTTTTTAAAACAGGAGGCCCACAGATCTGAAGGCATGTTTTCTATGTGCTGATTGAACGCTATCACTGCCTCTTCGGAGTTGGTAAAAGTGAAACCTCTCATCAAATCTTTGAAACGCCAATATGCACATTTTCAAAGAATCACCCAGCTAGTATTCTACAGTATCCTAAATACTTACTGACGCTTCTGAGGATTGATCCAAGTAAGTTATCCAAAAGAGGTATTAGTCCACCTGAAAGTAAAAAATTGCAAATTGGTATATACCTAAATAGGTCAGTAACAATTTAAATAGGGTCTGTATTTTTTCAGAGTTACTTTTCCCCCTTCCAGCGGAACTCTTCTAGGTTTTAGTAGGTAGGGTCTTCGTTTTTCCAGGAGTTTCGAGTCACACATATCCCAGGTCTCATGGGTATGAAACTGCAACGTGTCATGTGGCGATTACCTGGCTTCCGCTTATCCCTCATTTTTGGGACATCCTGTATAACACGCCGAGTAGAACCAAAGGCCCTGGGACTGACTAAATGCATTTCCAGGCGCATAAAACATATATATACAAACAAATACTAACTTGTGACCCCTCCCAGAAGTCCAAAAACGGTATTACCTGAAAAATAAGTGAAGATATTCATTTTGTAATTTTAACTTTAACTAACTTGAATATTTTTTTTTGGGAGATAGCTTCTTGACGTACTATAGCAACAGGATGGTGTTTTTTGTAGTTATTATTTTCTTGACTGTATCAATTGGAAAGAGATAAAGGTATATCTACTCACCCAACCCATCAACTATGTTGCCAACGAGTGATAGTGGCCCATCGTCTCCTGTAACATACCGTAAACATAACATAACATAAAGTAAGTAAGTAAATATTATATATTGCACAAATAATAAAAATAATAATTAGTTACAGATAATCAATGTCGTACAATTTGGGCGGCTGTATCGCAGGCGAAGGCGAAGGGAAAATTGGTAAGGAAGGCGAGTTCGAGAAGTTCTTAATGAAAGCGTTTTGAATTATTTAAATATTACACAATAACACATAATACGAGTAGGAAAAACATACAATAAATACTCAACATACAAAAATTACTTTATCTACGTACGTAGCGTAATAGTTCCCTATAATAGTAAACTTATATAGCGGGTGATTATTAAAATACTTGTAGTAATTATATAAGTGAACAATTTGACTTTAACTTTAGAGTTTTTTTTACAAAAAATACTGACTGTTCGACTAATTTTGTATAAATTTAGATCTCATTTTTTTTTTGCTTTTTAATTTCTTTACCGTTCTAAATAGCCACACAACACAATTAGAAATAATTTAGCAATCGAAAAACCACAAAGGTTTGTGATAATGCTGCAATGTAATTTACATAATCTTGTCAACGAGAGACACAGACAGTCTGAGAAGCACCGTGGCAACAATAAAGAAAAATGACTAAGAATATATAACTATAAAAATTATTAAGTATGTACTTATAAATATTTTCTTAATGGGTAAGAAGAACCCTGGTGAATGCATTTCTAAGTGTCAGCGTTTTCCTGTTATAGAAAATAACCCATAAGTTTTACTTTAATGTTATTTGGTGAAACATTATTACGCAGATCAGTAGGTCACTAATAAGCCGCGGCACTAGGTAATTCGCTGTCCGCTCACCGTAGGTATTGATGGCTCGAGTCGTACACAGTCGGTTTTTAGCGACGGCGTGTGTATACAGGATGCTGGCGCTTTTTATTTAGTTGGTCATCAAAGAAATATTGCTTTAATAAAAAAAATTTTGTTCGCTGATAAACTGATAATACGTTACAGTGCCTGAATAGACCACTCTCGTCGTGTGAAAATTATTTCTTAACTTAATCACCTAGTATTTCAATGTATTTTAAAGCTAGCGATTACATTTTCTAACTAAATAAACTATAAATAATTATTTAGCATTAACTTGAACGTACCCAGAAGGCCTTCAACAAGGTTACCAACAACGGGTAATAAGCCATCTTGTCCTGGAAAAAAAACAATGAAAGTAAATATAAAAAAAATCTAAATATCTTTAGTTAAACTTAGTAATATTAAATGGTCAATAAAATACGAAATATCACATGAAATGATAATAATAGAGAATGTTCTAAAGATTTCTTGCATTAATAGTGTATTCAAAACTATGTAGGCTTCCGACCCAGTTTTCAAGAAAAAGTAAAATAATTAGGTATGTAAAAAAATAAGGAAGTATGACTGAAAGTATTTTTATTTTTTAAATAAAGAACGCATTGCAAAAAAAAACATACCTCTAGAACTTAAAATCACATAATCGAAGTAATTTAACAAATTAAAAGTTGAAAAAAAAATCTTGTTTAATATTATGCACAAATTTCGCAAGCGGCTCGGTGCGCCCCGTACAGATAGCACCAGATAGTCCGCTTGGAACAAACTGCCATTTTGATCACGCACACAGACACAGTGAGCTTACAGGCGATGCGGTGAGAATCGGTCACGCGGCCAGTCGCACTGTGTTTTCGTTTTTGTCGACCATGATGCAATTTTTCACATGATGCATTTTGTTTTTGGCGGGTTCGGTTCTGTCAAATCAGGCTTACACCTACCTACTTCAAATTCACAACGAATATATTAGCTAACCTAGGCGGTGAGGTTTAGGGAACGCTACTGAAAAAACGCAAGAGCGGTCTTTCTGTAAACTCATTATTTTGTACTTAAAAGGAAACAGCACGGGCGAGAGAATTGAAAGATTAGATTAGATTAGATTTTCGAAGGGTCATATATCTCTTTTGAAAATTAGTTCATCAAATTTTTTTTTTTTTCAGAAAAATTGATTCCACTAATAACAATATCCAGAGAGGAAACAGGGGCTTGCGTTTGTATGGAAAAACGGCGCTTCTGTATCCTCTTAAGTTTAATAAATCACTATTCACGGATGGGTCATATAAACTAGTAAACTCACCAGCAACCACTTCAAGGGCACCTCCCACCGTTTCACCTAAAATATGAATAATTAATTCACACATTCAGTCATAACATAATACATACGTACATACGACATCACATTACGACTTTATCCCAAACGGGGTGGTCACAAGCAAGTGACTGTTGCTGCCGTCACGTCATGGTGAACGGAACACACGGAGCCCCCTTTTCACCAATGCTATCAGAACCCAACGAGGTAGGTGGTGAGCCTTCCGCCGTCATCAGGGTTGATTTGGTTTGCCGTCACCGGAGAGTTAATCGAAAATTTAGCCAATGAACACAAAGATTTTGGTCCACGATCATCGTCATACATAATAATACCTAATGTTTCAAACATAAAATTATTGTTATTTGGGGACAAGTAGAATAATAGACCAAATTCAACTTGGTCCAAATTTACTTATAATTGTTGTAATAACGTTATAATTAAAGTGAAAAAAATACTTAGTAACAGATAAAGCAAGGTTTTTTATTTAGTCCCCATAAAAAGATAAGCCAATTAGCTATACGTTATTATACTTAATTTGCCGAATTATAAAATTAGTTTAGTAAGTGATAAAAGAATAAAATGAATTAGAAAAATACAACCAAAAACAAAACAGAAGCAGTACTTATGTCTTCTTAGCTCGTTAAATTTAGGTCGCTTTATCGTTAGGAAGCCATCTCTTTTAAATATTTTTTGATTTTATGTAATAATCCCAAAAACTTAGATTTGAATGCTTCCAAGTGTGTGTGTTACAATAACAATCAGGGGCGGACTCGAACCTTTGTCTAACATCCATACCTACTAGAAGTTCAGATGGTTGGAATTAGTTGGTAGAATAGAATAGGGTGCTAGACACATTTATTTATTTATAAATTTTATAGGTTGTAATGTCACAGACTAAGTATACATACCTAAACCCTCAACAAGGCCTTCAACTACATTGCCAACCCCGGTGAGCAAACCTGAAAAACAATTATTTAAATGAAAAAATGATTCACGGTGGCGAATCTTCGTAGCATTTATCTTACTCGCTTCGTTACAAAGCAGAGTGTAAACCATGTAAACGTTCTATTAGTTTCGTAGCTTAGCCTGCACGTCCTCGCAGCAGCATACATCTCTGGTAAAGCAGCCTAAAGTCGCTGCAAGAAGACGGCCACATCATCGTCATCATCAGCCGTTCTTAGTCCACTGGTGGACGTTGAAAGAAATTTCAGCCAGGAGCAACCTTTCGCAAGTCATCGCTCCTCCACCTGACCTAAAGGCGTCCCTCGGTTTGCCGATACGAAGCCTCCACTCTAGAACACGTGTAGCCCAGTGGTTATTTGTTCTACGGGATAAATGGCCTGCCCACTGGCACTGCAGCTTGCTAATCCTGCGAGTTATGCCGACGACCGACCTTAGTTGTCTGTCAAATTACTTCGTTGGTAGGCAAGCCAATAAGCGCTAATTCTGGCGCCGATGTCTAAATAATTGTATGAAAAATGTATCAGCAGTTTGTGGCGGACATTTGTGGCTGCCATTAGTAACTCAATGTGTGGCAGTACTTATATTTGTTGAGGTTGAACTCATACCTTGTGGATGGCAGGACGCAGCGCCGATCTAAAAAATAAAACACAGATTTGAAGATAGAAACCAAAAAAAAAAACCATTCGGTACTTGATCCCACGCCCTTCCACAATCCAGGTGGCTGTTCCTTCAACAAAACTAGGTACATTTTTGCACATTTTTTAAATTATTTCTGATGTTAAACGGCGCTTGCCTTATAAAATTGATGGAACAACGTTGGCTTGCAACGTAAAATACTCTAGACAAATTCGCCAGGTTTGTAATTGGTATCGGTAGCTCAGACGCCCCTGGCTCAATTTATTTTCTGGTGCCTCGTAACACAGGGACACTCATCCCTACTTCGAGACCATGACAAGTGGTGTGTTGCCTATCGCATTTTTATTTATTTATATTTGTTTATATTCGTTGCCATATTGGTTGAGCGTGGTCTATAAATAATAGGTGAACTGCACTCTTTTGTTGTCAATCAGAGTACTTATAGTCGTGTCATCTATTTCACTTTAGGTTTATGAATACAGCATTGAAGATCCACACTATCTTCTTACCTGTTTACATTTTACAAATGTTTTTTTAATTTATCCTAAATGCTAGCTGTTTGTTGGAATATGTTTTATCTGACAACGTAAATTATAATTAGCACGTTTAATGTGCGGTTTTTAATTAAATTCTAATCTTTTTGTCTTTAACATTTGTTTTTTAGTAAGGACGCTTCTAAAATTCCGATTGACGTTACAAATGTCGCAACAAACACGTACGTATTTACCCGTCGTGTACGCGGCGTGTACCCGTCCACAAAATAAGGAGTTTACAGAAGGACCGCTCGCACCTTTTTTCTAAACTGGCGTGCACCGCCTAGAGTTACTACTATGTTCGCTCTGAATTTTTTAAATGCAGTAAATAGGTTATACCTACTTGACAGAACCGGTCAAAAACAAAATTCATCATGTGAAAAATTGCACCGAGTTCGACAAAAACAAAAACACTCGCGACAGTGCGACGCAATCCCTGTGTGCGTGCGTCAAAAATGGTGTTTTGTTCTAAGCGATCTATTTGTCAAAGGCGCCGCACCGCATGCGTAATTTGTGTCCCGTCAGATCATATAATTTTGCCATACAGGTACAGATTTGCGGATTCCGGGCAGAAATGCGCATGTGTGGAGTTATATGCGTACGTGTGTGATGGGCAGATCACCATCATCAACATTCGCAGTGATAAGACGTCAATGGCTGGCATAGGCCTCCTATAGTGTCTCATATCGACCGGTAGCAGGCCGTTTGCGGTCTATCAAAGACATTCAACAAAGACAATACAAACAAAAGATACAAAACTAGAAAAAATCGGATTTCGGACCTCGAAGATATCGAGCGGGAGCCAAACCCCGCAATCCAAAATCCGGGTACCTATTGGACCCGAATAAACTATACCGGATGAGTAAGTAACAAAAGACTTACGGAAACGATCTGGCATACTCATTACTCACTACTCAAGTGCAAATTAAATTTGTTTAATTAACTTTAAATTCGAGGTCATCATGCAAATTAGTTGAACAATCACTATTTTTTGTAATAATCCCTAAATATAAAGGTAATTTTAAAAAAACTAATTTTTACTTACATAGTTACTACATCAGTTACTTGTTATGCCATATTTTTGTTAGCTTTTTGAAAATCACCCGGTATAATCTGGTGATTGTGAATGTCTTTTAAGATGAGATAATTTCATGTATTTAAACTGAAAAAGACAACAACCCAGACAGAGTGAAAACACAAATAAATAAATATGCGCCAGACACCTTGTCATGGTCTCGAAGCAGGAATAAGCAGCAAAGTAGAGACGGACATCTAACTTTTTTGCGATTCTCAGAATTTGTTTCAATTTAAAAATAATATCAATATCTAGCACATACATGAATACATCTACACTCGGCTTTAATAAAACATCGCAGGAGAAACGGACATTTTCACTTACCCGCCATTACTTCGCAACTTTGACAGGTGATTCAAACGTCAATAAAGACATGTTCCACTTGTCGCATTGTAAAATGGGTGTCAAAAAGAATAAATTACTGTTAAATATGGCCCAAAAAAGTGTACAGAAGGATATCAATGAAGTAAAGTAAAGTAAAAAGTAAAGTTAAAGTTTTTTTGGAGTAAAAAAAGAAAACATCATTCTGCATTATTTCAATAAAAAACCAATATACAGATATAAACAGTTTTCATAATCAATAGAGAATGTTATTTTAATACATCGTTCAAAGTTTCATGTTAATCGGTCAACAACTCTCAAAATGACCACTATTTCTTACTAAATGTGTTCAGTAAAATTGCGATTTTGTAGATGTCTTTTTCTACTTTGCTGCCAAGAAATGAGACAGGGCGTCTCCCAGCAAACCCAGACGCGAGCCAATTTCGTTTCCTGAATTGACTCGCCTGTTAATTGAACCCGGGACACTACGTTAGCCAAGGCGAGAAGCCGTGTTACAGCGCCCTACTAAAGAGATATTGAATTAAAAATAAATATTTACCATAAAAATGATTATAAAGGCGGATTTCATTTTGCGGTGTTGTTGGGGCAGATCTTTCAGCACTAACATCAAAATAACCTAATTTTCACTTAAATAGGTTGTTACGCATGTTAGTCAAAAACATATTTAGTATACAATGTTATGGTAAACAGTTTCTTTCTAATCAAACTACTCGACTTTAAAATTGGGTGGCTGATCGCAAATGCGTGATCTTATTGCAGTACGAATACGTAATTGGAAACGTCCAATATGTACCTAAAAAATGATTTGTTTTGTTTATTAAATTATGGAGATTTCTATTAAATGGACATTTGTTGACATAGGTACTTTTGATATTGTTTTTTATTCTGACAACTGTATTTGATCTTATATTTTCTCTCTCTGAAACGTATGAAACAAAATCTTAAATTTGCATGCTAATTTTAAGCAGAACATGTGCATTTATAATATTTATGTATTTATTATTTAAAAAGTTCAGAGGCTTTATTACGATCTCAAAGCTTGCTCGCATTTGTCCGTGAATTGAGTGTCCTGGCATTTTGGTATTACGATCTCTTCTTCCCAGTCAATGACCATGACGTCACGCAAACTCAACTTCTGCGCGGCGTGTTGGAATTGGGTATGGGAACAAAAATCAAACTTGTCCTAAATCGAAAACCATTTCGAGATATTTGTATTTTATACCTTATATAAATATTCAACATTTTTAAAAGCAAAGGATCAAGAATATTTTAATTAAATACGTTGGCAAACTGGGGTCAAATGAATGACCCCAGTTAGCCAACGTCTGCAAAGAGTATATTATGGTTCATAGTGGATTCTTGACGGTAATCAAATTGACATCTCACAATTGAAACCTATTGGGTCGTAAAAACGTCCTTTCACGTGATTGGTTTATAATCTATCCATTAACCAATCAAATGATGCGATCTGTCATACGTAAGACTTTTAGCTAGGTGATTCTACTGCATGGTATTAATGGGGTTTCCAGATAGCAGATTTAAAATTCCCCCAGGTGAAATATATTTTTCCACAAAGTTATTTTTAATAATACGTACATTAATTAACGCCCACTGTCCAGACGGGTAGGTAGGACTTAAAATAGCCATTCGCTATAATCCCAACCCTTTCAGGGAGGGCTTGGTTTCAGAACTTGGCAAAATGAATTGTATCTGAAGTCTACTTCTCACATTCTCGTGGGATTGTACATGATGAACGGCGAGCTCTGTTTCAGTCGTAAGTGCAGTAAATCAGTAATTTTCTCTTCATAATTTATTTACCACGAATCCGGTAAAAAACACATGTGGGAACCACTAAGTGAATTTGTGACGTCATGAGTTCGCAATGTTTAAAAATTAATTTAAAAAAAACTACCGGCTAGATCAACGAAATATTCAAATTAGTTACTTGAAATAGTAAAAGATATTTAGAAAAAATATAAAAAAATACAAAAAAATTTTGTTCCCATACTCAATTACGAACTCTGATTTTACGTTTTAGACCATTGTTTATCTGTCAAATAGTACCAGTCTAAAACTTTTCAGTAGCTAAAAAAGTGACATCGTAATACCAATACAATGTGAGCATTTCAGAACGGTAAACGGTCACGCTGCAACAGTGCCAAAATATTGTAATACGGCTCCTGGTCAAGAGTACCAATACTCGACGAGCATGCATGAATTAATGAGAGTGGTAGAAGCGCAAGAGGTGTGTCAGGACCGTAGCAAGTTGGAAGATGACAATGTGGCTCTGCCTACTCCGTTGGGAAAAAGGCGTAATGGTATTTATGTATGTATGTTATACCAGTGAGCAAAAGTAATCATAACAAAAAACTATCAATCTAAAAGTGCTTCTTCCCTAATTGACATACACCACCACATTTTTGCCTGACAGTTTCAAAAGTTAACAAGGCTGATTTTCCACCGAAGATGTGCTATGCAGCTATGCTACGAAACTATAAGAACACTGATACTATGCTATGTAATGGAGCGAGTAAGATGTGCTACGAAGATGGCAAGGCAAGAAACTTAACTTAGTAGAACCCGTTTCCACCAGTGTAATGATATGTGGGCCAATTAATGTGTTTGGTGGATATAAAACGCAGCCACAGCAACGTAGCATAGCACATCTCTTGTGGAAAAGCAGCCTAATGTACTATACAGCCTCATATTAGGCTGCTTAATCGCCAATCAACAAATATAAACAAAAATCCTCAGGTCGTAGAAAACTGAAATTTAGCATATTCTTGCGTTTCTCAGGGAGTTAAAAGGCATTGCATTGAGATAGCTTAGGATTTCCTGAACTTTCTACGGGAACGGGAAAAATCGGAAACTTCGAGGTTTAAACAGAGCATTCACCTGCGAAAGCTTGCGGGTTGTTCAGTCTTGATACTTGTTGAATATTTGTTATTCTCTTCTATACTCCATTCATTAAGCTCGACCTGCCTATCTTCGTCAACGCATCTTCGAAGAACAGCTTACTCGCTCCGTTACATAGCATAACATCAGTAAAAACGGTCTAAACAAATTTTAAAAACGTTTTTATTCCTTCACGTATGAACAAAATTGTAAGCTGATAGGTACATAATACATTAGCAATGATAAATAAAGCGTGATATTAGTTAAGAACCATTACACAGGAGTAAAAAAAGGTTCTTTTTAGGCTACACTTTGTTGTAAAATTATAATAAACATTATTACTTTTCAGATTTATGCCGAAGTTATAACAATCTACTTATATTATTATAGCAGCTGTCACACTTATTTGTTATCATTTAAAGTAAAATAACTTCAAAATGTATGAGGGTTTTGCGTAAATAAATTATTTTGTCTTGCATAAAATTATATTGTCGATATTAAAAACCTAAAAGAAGCAGGGGTTGAGTATCCGAACACAAAGTTACTGTCACTATAACTGTACCAAATCTAAAATGTTACATAATCCCTTCATACGTTGTGTCGGAAAGAGTTTTCAATTTTGCCAGGTTATACTCGGGTCGGGCATGGGTGCTTCGGGAAGTATCTGCACAAGATCGCCCGGCGGGAGCCCACCCCGCGGTGCCACGAGTGCGGCGCTGCTGAAGACACGGCCCTGCACACACTGCAAGTGTGCGCAGCATGGGCCGAGCAGCGCCGTACCCTCGTGGCCACTATTGGAAGGGACCTCTCACTCCCGGCCGTAGTTCAGGCCATGTTGGGGAGTGAGGAGGCCTGGATGGCAATGGTCTCCTTCTGCGAGGAGGTGATGACGCAGAAGGAGACTGCGGAGAGGGTCCGAGAGGATGATCCTCTGGCGGCCCCTCTCCGACGCAGACGGCGGGGAGCAAGAAGACGGCGGTTCGCCCGTCTTCCTCCTGCTCCCTAAAAGTAGCACCGGGGTGTAAGCCGGGGGGCTTACACTCTATTCCAAGGTGCACCAGCCTGGGGGTGTCCCAGTATACCGGGATGCCCCCGTAGCGTGAGGAGGCCCGGCGCATAGGCTGGGCCGACCGCTGGGGCGACGTGGTAATCCTTTAGGCTCCATGTCTCCCTATTTCATAGCGGCGAGGTATACCCGGGTGTTTTTTAGTAGGTATGCTTCACCGGCGGAGAGTCCTACACTCCCCCACTGCCCGACCCAGGCAGTTGGATAGTGCGTAAAGCATTTCTCACCCGGATAACAAAAAAAAAAAGGTTATACTCAGGTCTGTCATCCGGCATTGCAACGTCAAATGCATTTTGTCATTCATTTTACCAACCCCTGCTTCTATGAGCCTCTTATTTCTAATGTTAAAATGAATGGAGTATAGACTCTTTTAGTTGGAAGAAATTTGTTTGTAGAGATAAGATCGCATAAATTTTACATAATTATAATTGGGTTGACAAAATCGTCAAATTCTAAATTTTAAATATTTAAAAAAAAAAATACACCAAAATGCCCCTGCATGAAAACTTTTAGTTCATTTACTTAGGTAAAGGGTGATCCAAAATGAACTTACGAAATTTCATTAAAAAAAACTCACAACGCCATATTTTTTCTCAGTTTTTTTTTACTGATGTAATAGTTAGTGTATTACAATTTTATTATAACAAATAGTCAAAATTAAATATCCCCCTCTGGACATTCTGCAGGAGGTACGAGTTATTCGTTCGTGGCAATTTTCAAAGCAATTTAAAAAAAATCTTGGTTCTCATTTCTCTTCGACTGGATAAGTTAATAAACAAAACTGACACATTTGGGGCGAGTATGATCTTTACGTTAATACACGAACAATATTGCAAGTCCAAAAAGTTACAGTGCGGTGCGCGTTGTGTTAGGTGGCGTGATTGGGACCTTAATTTTTCAAAAGAATGAAGGTCCGTCGGTTACAGTCAATAGTGAGTGTTAAAGGTGCATGATAATTGATTAATTTTAGCACTAAATTAAGGATATTTATCACTGTGGAAAAAAATGATTTCACAAAGGGGGCGCCAAATGCCACACATCAACTGAAATATTGGAATTTTAGCAAATAAAGACTTGAGGACGCATAAATTCAAGTCAGGGTAATGTCAACTGGCTGTTAAGATCATGTGTTAAACGCTGTTATGACTTATTTCTGTGGGATCTTCTTTAAAGTTATGTCTTAATGGATAAACCTTTATAGTTAGAACACCCGAGGACCAACATCCACCGACTTATAGCCTTGGTAAATCCCGAAATCAGCAAAAATGGCTTCGAAAATTACCTCGAACAAATTACCTCCTGCAGAATGTCCAGAGGCGAAAATTTGACTGTGGCTATTTTTTATTTGAATGTAATACATACAAAGAAATTGAAAAAAAAGCGCGTTATGTGTGTTTTTTTAAATGAAACTTCGGAAGTTCACTTTGGATCATCCTTTATAATCAATTTTAATATAAATAAAAATAAGTATGCCATTTGATAATCCACACAATTTTATTCATAGTAACTTTTGTTGAGAAACCATATTCATGAACGCAAAATATAATATAATATAGCTTCCGGACAAGTGTCTTGCAGAACGCATAGATATGGGTATACTGTGACGTCACCATCTTGCGACAGTTTGTAGGGAGCGTTTTGGGTAAGTCCGAAAATATGATTTCTAAAATTGCCAAATCGTATCGCGGGGAGCTTTCGCGTTTTTGATATATTTCTTTTATGATTTTTTCTATTATTGAGAATTTGACACCACTCCGGACCACTCGCCGCTTGAGATGTAAACACGATTTATGAGTCACACGTGTGGCTTTAAGCTAAACAAATGACTGTTTCTAACTGAGGGATAGATTTTATATTTGATTTTAAATACAATAAGCTTCATACTTAGTAATAATTAACAAAAAATATCACATTTCATTTAGTGCGAAAAAAATCCGACTTAATGAACGAAAGTTTTTTTATTGTAGATTACAGCACGATGACATGTTATGTTTTTTATATTTTAAATCATCATAATATTCGTTTTCCTTTTTATTAAGATAATTTTAAACATAATATGTTACATAATTATGTTAGACTTGAAAAAAAAGCAATGAAAAAAATCTAATTTTGAAAATAAATTTCGCGATGTCAGCGGGGAAAAAAAATGTCTTAAAATAAATGTTCGAAAATAGAACAAAAATACGTTCAGCTATAGAAAGATACGTTTCCTATCTTTAATTTTTGGTGAGAAACATGGTATTATTCATCAGGAATCACTAAGTAAATAAATATAATAAAAAAGTCACATCATCCGCAAAAAAAATAATGATCTATAAATTTGTCCATATTTCACGAAAATATCTTAATAATCTAATGAAAATATACCATATTTTGAAACTGAGCCAACTGAAGATTATTTTGATGTACAAAATCTTTAATATTAACAATTCTCTTTACATCATCTATCATACATGACAGCCGGCAGCCAGTTTTCGGCAATCATATTCTGACACTGTCATTTAAAAATTATTTGATTTATTTTAACGTACGAATGACTTTGAGTGATGCATTTGTCCACAGTCTATTTAATTATTTTTTATAAGGAAAGAATCGGCCTAGTGATTCAGTTATTTGAGCCTATTGAGTATGGGGAGCGACCCACTTGCCGTGCAACCGTGGTTGCATGAAGCACTTTGGACAACCATATAGGGAGCGACCCACTTGCCGTGCAACCGCGGTTGCATAAAGCACTTGAGTGGGTAAGGTTACACTGCAAAAGGTTTCCTGACAGCCACGCAAACACACTTATCACATGTAATATATTTCCATAAAATGATTATGTATTTCAATTAGGTTAAATTATAGATTAACCACAACTTTCCTAATTTAAAAACTTTATCATAATTATGCGGAACTATTTTCTGAATTTATTCTCTTTTTAAATAGATCAAAAAATAGGTACATCACAAGGTGCACATGGCTAGGCTGCATAACCCCGGATATGCGATATGCTAGTTATTACATTAAAAATACTAAAACAAATACTAATACATCTGAAGTTATTAAAATGAACCTAAAACTAAAAACCTTAAAAAATATAATTGAATAACTAAAATATATTATTAAAAGAAGTCCCTTTAGGCAAGGTTCCGAAGATACTGGCAGCGTTCCCTCTTTGAATAGCTAGACTAATTCTTTGTCCGAGGTAGCTGCCAGCTCTTCGGTCTCCTGTGATGTCGACTAACCTTTTTGTTATTTCCATAAAAAGCCTTATAGCGCTAGGACCCCAGGGACCAAGGGTCTCGACACCGAATGGAACAAAATCATATTCCGAGCCTAGACCCCTGTATTTGCATGCTTTACCTTTTTCAGCCGCTTCACAAGCCGCACCAGCTCTATTGTTGGTTCCATGTAGATGAGAAGGGGCCAGCGTAGTTGCTGTGGATGCGTTTGATATCCACCAATCACATTCATTTGTCCACAATTCCACATAGGACTGGTGGAAGCGGGTTCTACTAAGCTATTTTTGTAAACCTAATGGAGGTGTGTTATGGCTGAGTGCTGTGCGTGCCTTCCCTGCTGTCCATGCATTGCATTCCTCGCACAGCTACCTTGCGGTGTCCCATCTTCATAGCACATCTTACTTGCTCCGTTACATAGCATAGCATCAGTGGAAACGGTCGAATAGTTTCGTAGGTTAGTTTACACATCCTCGTAGTATAGCTGCATAGCACTACTCTGGTTTTCTCAAAAGCAGCCTTCTTCTAATCCCCTTACCAAATACAGTCGCTATAAAATAATCAAATCTATCAGGATCTGCATTTCTTAATTTCTTGGCCCACTCCGCGCGGTCGTGTGCATCCTCAGTGGCGAGTTTGTTGGCACGCATGTCACCCTTAACGACGTCGAGCCACCGCTTCTTGGGTCGACCTCTTCTACCGGTACCTGGCGGGGGCGGCATGGCCAGACATTAGTTGCCCACGTAGTTTGCCGATCTCCGTGAGACATGACCATACCAACGAAGGCGGCACCTCTGCAGCTTGTCTGCGATGTCACGAACACGAAGGCTGCCGCGGATGCGGGTGTTCCACACGCGAACTTTGCATGAGATTCCAGACATCCACCGCAGCATCTTCATTTCCGTGACGCGCAGCTCCTGCTTGTGTCGCTCTAGTAACGGCCATGTTTTACTACCAATTAACTATTGTAGTTTACTTAACGTAAACTCACGGAAGAGGCACCTAAAACCTCCCAAAATAGACTTTTTTTATACAACACTGGTTTGCGTTTGACCTCAGTCTTGCCTGGTGGTAAGCGATAACGAGGCCGATGGTGGTGCACGCTTACCCAGAAAAAGCCTATTCACTCTGGCCTTAAATACACTAAGGTTGTAAGTATCAGCATATAGACGCAAGGAGAGCATTCTTCTAGAGAGAAGACGTCTTATGGTAGGTATAGACTAGGCACTAGTTTCCAAAGTGGTCCAGGTGGACCTCACGGGGGGATGACTCGAAGGGGGTATTTTTATTGAGTCTTAGGAATATGCTAGAAATGTTGCTAGTAGAGGGGGGGGGGGGGGGAGGGAGTGCCACGCGAACCAGCGAGCAAAACATTTCCATGTAAAGGTGCATTAAGACCAATCGAAAATGCTCATTCTATCCCCACTCTATCAAATTCTCTTTGTGTAAACAGAGACAGAGCATTCTTTCGTTGTTCTATCTAGTTACCCTAGGGAACGCTCGTTCTTGATTCCTCGTACTTTTTCGTTAGAATTATTTTAGTGTAAATGAAAAACGAATTATCATTTACACTAAAAGATCACAAAAGAACATCCTTGCTCTACCTCTTGCTATATGTTTGTTTGGTCTAAATGCACCTTAATGTAACGAACTGGCTGAAAGAACGTACAAGACGCGTTTCATCGACCTTTACAAAACCATTGTGAAATGGGTTTTATATCAGCTGCATAAGCTGGACGTGAACTCGGGTGTACAGCGGCTTAAGAGGATACAGAAGCGCCGTTTTCCATACAAACGTAGTCCCCTGTTTCCTCCCTGGATATGCCTAGTAGAGTTATAATTTTCTACCAAGAATTCTGTGACCACTATAAGCATGTCCTTATGTTTTCTTTTTATTGATAAACTAATCATCAAAAAAGATTTGACCCTTCGAAAATCTAAAAAATGGTTACATTTTCCGCTGTGTTCAAACATCGATAAAACTATTTAGATTGGATTATTTAAAAAAATGAAATCATAGGAACACGGCCAAAGCCTTTTTCTGATTTTTACTAAAAAAAGTAATTCAATCGGTCAAGTTATCGGAAAGGGATCAGGGGACTACGAAGCGTCAATTTTGTGTACTTTTGATAGGTAATTTGGGTCCGATTTGCAGTTGTCTCTATCGCACTTTGCGGAAGGCACTCTCAGGGGCCTCGAGGTTTGCAAAAGACAGCAATAGATTTTACAAATACCTATTTTGCAATTCTCTCGACCGTGCTGTGTCCTCTTCAGGTGCCCCTATGTGAAGGTTGATGTGAACGCCTCTGTACGTTCTTGCTAAGTTTTTGAAATCTTTTGGAACTAAGCATCGAGCTTCGAGTATGATGAATGTGGTTCGAGTTAAGGGAAGGGTAATGTTGGGGTCATTTAAAAAAGTTCGCAGCCACTCACTAACTCTTATTACTCACTATGAAAGAACAATTGAGGGGAACAAACTATATTATGGAGCACATAGCTAACGTGTATCGGAGCTGAGATATTAGGTATTTTATTCTTTACTACCTAACTGCTCAACTTGAACTTGATCCATACCAAGTTAAAGATAAAAAAGCGGCCAAGTGCGAGTCGGACTCGCGCACCGAAGGTTCCGTACAAACCTGTAGGTATATTTATTAAACATATTTTAATTATATGATGTAACTAAAAATGTACGGTTTTGTACCAAACGTTGCTTCGTACCAAATTTCAAGATTCTAAGTTCACGGGAAGTACCCTGTAGGTTTTGATTCCCTTGCGAGTGTCGAAAATTTGCGGAAATTTGTGGCATAAACGGCTGTATCTTTTGATTGCGTTGCTGGTTAGAAGTTTGATTTTTACACAGCTCCAAGGGACAGTAGACCTGAGTATTTGATATAAATTCCAGCTTGATACCTTTGCGCGTCCCTGAGAAAAAAGGTCTTGACAGACAGACAGACGAACGGACGGACAACAAAGTGACCCTAAATCGGTTCCGTTTTTTCCTTTTGAGGTACGGAACCCTAAAAAGCGGCATTATTTATTTCCCTAAAACTGGTTGTAAACATGCGAATCAATCAGGATATAAGAAAACTAGTTTTTTAATGGCCAGGTGCAATATTAGGCCATTATTGTTTTTGTATTGTGGGCAAAAAGACTTTCAGATATTTTTTAATTGTTGTAATGTTTCTAATGTCGACGGTTAAGAATCAATACCTCCTATTTACTTATTGACGATTAGAAAACACCTTACTGATGTCACTGTCGTTAAGGTCGTTTTTCGTGATAGCTTGCGTTCCACTTTTTAATGCCAAATACTTTACATCTAAGTACTGCTTTGTAGACAATGTTATTAGTATTAGATTTTATGATTTAAAATGTTCTATTAGTGGAATTTGCCTGAATAAAGAATGGTTTATTCATTTATATCTAACTTGTCTCTATACCATTGGTCAAAAAGTGGGCTTCTGAGGGTTCCGTTCACCATAACGGCAAAATTCACTTGCCTCTGACTACCCCGTTTGGGATAAAGTCGTGCTGGTATGTATGTATGTATCTAACTTGATATGACGCTACGGGTCTATACAAAGTTACTCAAACCCAAAATAAAAACGACTTATGATCGATGTTCTACTACTGATACAAGTAAATGCTCAAATTTATCAGCACTTTTTGTGATTTTAAACAAAATTCCAAAAACAAAAATTTTAACAAAAAAAAAACAACTTAAAAAAAAAACTATTCCAAAACAAAGCACAAAAAAGTTAATAAATAATTGCGTATTCTTCTAAAACTTATACGATAATATAATGTAGGTACAATTATTGTTATTGTTGGAGTCGGTGTCAGCCAAGGAAACACTACAATATACCTAGCAATATACCTATTTCTTACATATCACGTTTACGTATGTATGTAGGTAGTTACAAAACATACAGTAAAATTGAGAACCTCCTCCTTTTTTTGAAGTCGGTTGATAAAATGATCGTCTTCATGACGAATGCTTCGAATAGATTATGAAAGGGCACAAAAATAAGATAACAAATGGGACAAGGAAAAAAAGGCGTTTTTTTGTAGTTTTGTTTATTGCATTTTATTATTGATTTTCTTGACACAAAGTTCTGCAGGTGTTATTGAAAATAAACATTTTGTAGATACACATTTTCAATCAATGAAACATGTAATCAGCCAGTCCGAGTCGGTAGCACATCTATGAGCGTCTCTGTAAGAAAACAGATATATTAAAATCAAATAAAAAGGCAAGTAATTAGCCCTATATTATGTCCCGCTGCTGGCCTTCATCATTGAAAATCAAGTCATCACTTCAATTGAATTAGCTAGAATTTACAATGTAAATTCACAGCATAGGTGCCAATGGCACTAAAATGAATGAATCCCAGGACCACAGATTACTTGATAGGTACTATGTAACAGATAATTCACATCAATAGAAAAATTAAAATTTTCTTGGGCCACCTCTTTCGATAGAGATGTCAGTAGTTAAAGTACGTCATCGCGACAGTTCAACTGCAAAATTCGCGCACAAATGCTCCACGCGGCTGTTGACAACCAACTGCCAAATGAGTCATAGAAGACCCGGTAGGTTATTAACTCGCGCAAGTACATGCAGTGACCGACGCCTTCCAGGAGCTCTGACTTTCATTACGACAGGCTTTCCACGAGTCAATTGAGATGTTTTTACTCAGATAACATTTTATAAAATTTTCATTGATATTTATTTGTTAAATAATAAATCTATTTGAATGAAACTGAAAATAATAGATACTGTACTTACTCTTTGGAATCTCTCGACTGTGAAAATTGATTGAAATTAATACTTAATTAATACCAAAATATAATATGCATATCGATTTAAAGCTTCAAAGCAAAGCTCATTAAGTAGGTACAAGCTCATATAAAGTAGATATAGAAGTATATTATTATGTTTTTGCAACTCATATGCGGTAACTAAGTTGTATTAAGGTATTTTCCAATTGCATTAAGTATGCAAAAAGTGATTTATACTAATCAAATTTATCTATATGTCAAGATATACAGGTTGGAATTTTTAACGCCACCTGGAGGGAAAGTACTATACATACTGGAGATAGACAGTTTTACTCAAAGAAAACTTTCCTTTATTTTTTAAAAGAAAAAAAACTGCATTCATAGATTTACGAAAATTTCGCGAGCGAAGCCATGAGCGAACAGCTAGTAGTAATTTAAAGAGGAAAGATTTGTTTGTTCAACCTCAAACTCAAACTGTTTGTATTGTATTGAAAAGGCTCCAAAACTACCGGATCGATTAAAAAAAAATATCTAACCAATATAAAGTTACATTATCAGGGAGTGACTGACACAGGTTTATTTTTTTTATAAATAAATATTGTGTTTTTTTTGTGTACTTACTCTGCCTTGTGATATCATTGACTAGGGCTACAGCGAATCCTATGACAGCTGAAAAAGAAAAAAAATTGGATATTACTATTTACAGGCAATAATAGATATATTATTCGTGTCTGGTTCGACGACAGTTTGGCAAAAAAACTCATATAACATGTGTATTAAGTTATATAATAAGTTGCCGGAGGCTATAAAAGCCTTGCCTTCTAAACAATTTAAATGTGCCTTATTCAAGCTGTTGACTAAAAAATGTTATTAAAGTGTTAATGAATTTATTGAAAGTTAAAATTAAATTTAATAATTATGTAATTAATTGAAATAATTTAATCCTAATCTCTTTATTTAATTCATGTTCGATTTTAAGTGCCTGTCTCTCAACTATTGCATGCCAATTGTTGGTTAAATGTGAGAAACCAATGTAATGTAATACCTATATGTACCACATTTACTGCAATAAATAAATTATTATTATTATTAATTATTGTTATTATTATTTATTATTATTATTATTATGAATAATCAATTGTTGATTTAAGCGATAACTTTTCATTCAATAGCTTCTCTTATTTTTTTAATAGATTATTAAGAAAACGTAACTTACTGGTAGGTTGACCGCCGACAACATCACCTGAAGAAAAACATTTTTTTATGTTATAAATTTGTTTCTGATTCAAAATTCATTAAATTTTAGTGAATAAACCCTTGAGTGTCAGCGGAACACACGGGTGTTCCTAAGAAAACACTAAGAAAAAAATGGCAAACAAGGGCACACAATGCAAAAACCAGAACAATAGAAACACGAGACGGGGTTGCAGAGAGCCATAATAGAGAGGTGTGAGTTATGCTAACGAACATAAGCCGAAATAGATGAAGCTACTTTTTTTTAATAATGCCCGTCAAGATGACCTCACTCCACCTGATGGAAAGCGGTCGTGAGGTCCAGATATGAGGTTGACAAGCCCAGTCATTCAAACGAATCACTGGGCTGGCCATCCTCACCTTGGAGGCCTGCAGAAATGCCTTTTCACGCTTAAACTCTTAAACTTGCCTGACCGCCTAGGGTTACACTGCTGCTATATTTTCTCTAAATTCTAAAAATGAAGTAGGTCTAGGTTATACCTAACCTAATTGGTGGTTCTGAACCACCCAAAAAAAAATCTACATGTGAAAAATTGCAACAAGTTCGACAAAAACAAAACACTCGCGACAGTGCGACTAACCACCGATTCTCACCGGTATCGCCTGTAAACTCACTTTGTCTGTGTGTGTGATAAGAATGGCGTGCGTCATTGGTGCTACTACAGTGTTGTGCGTAATAGTAGAAAAAGATTGGTAAGTATAGTATTGTTTAGGGTGCTACTTAAGAAAGACGAAGTATTTTATATTTTGTGTACTTACTCAGGCGTCTGACCACTGATGCAAGGATTATCTCCACAAGAGGTACTACGATAACTGAAAACCAAAACAAAATTAAATAAAGCTTAAAGTAATTCTCATACCAAAATGAGTCAATCCCACCAGGGTTATGAAAAAGAAATAACTTTAAACATCATCGTCATTCGCAGCAAGATGTCCATTTGTGAACGGCCTACGTTCCTCCCTTGAATTGTCTATCGTTAAAGGGTATGGTGCCAAACTGCCAACATAAGCAACCCTGGGCAGGCGGATTGGCAAACGATGGGTTTTGCATTCCCTGAAATATGCGCCAAAAACCACACCAAAATGTCGTGTTCAAGATTATTGTTGATACACCACCAGATACTAGTACCAAACTAGGATTTGAGGCAAGAGCAACGCATGCCGACCCAAGCCAATTTAGAAAAAAATCTTTGCCCCAATAATTGACCGGATTATAATATGGTCAAGTGGAACGAATGCTGATTCACACGTCGACTAGTGAACCTGTGCCTAAGACCTTTCTTCTCCATTTAGCACTTTGTGCCCGTGCCCAGTGCCCTGCGATCCTCCACTAAGATCAATAAAATACTTGACACTTAAAGTCCCCATCATCCTAATGTGCCCAGGGCCCCGAATAGGTAAAACAGGTCCCGGGTGCCTTGGGAACTGGTTTGGTCACTGGTTCACTACTTCTCGGAAAACTTTAATTGAAGTAATATTATGTATCATGCCTTTTAACGCTTTTTGCTTAAGGTAAGGATTGGCAGCATTCCTCCGAAGTATGAAGGTTAACAAAGTAAAATTAAACTTACATGTTACTGTCCCAAGAAGTCCCCTAACAGTGGATCCTGTGAATACCCCACATTATAAAAATTAATATAAAAATAAAAATCTTAGAATAGAAGGGAGACACTTTTAAGGCGTTTATAGGGTATCTTGGGTGGGTCCATAACGGCTCACCTAAAGTTTTTTACCCGAAACTGTTCTTCCTACCCGATTTGTAAACCGAATGATCACTCTTTCTAAAATTTTTCTTGGTAAAGTTTTCATTCATACAATTTGTAGTACTACCGACGATGTTCATAACACTCATGTTTCCGAAAGTTGGAATTAATATTATTTTAACTCCTATTGTTTTTCATAACGCTTTTTATCCCTAAACATAATTACCATAATATTTTTACTAATATTCGGTAATCAAAGTGATGGATATTAATGGGAAAAACGCCCTGAAGTCGCTTCTGGCACTCGGCTGCCGCTACCGCGGCACGCTCGCTCCGCTCGATCGGCTCGTGCGCTGTGTTTATATTTTATAAACTTAACCCGCTCTAAGCTTCGCTCTTCGCTCACCTAAGCGAATTTAAAGTCGCTTCTGACAGTCGCTTAGATTAGCGAAGAGCGGATTAGGTTGACATAAACGCTAAGTTGTTGAGTTAGTTTGTGTTCGGAATACAAATTACAATTTCGGTTCAAGAACTTAGGTGAGCCAATATGGACCCGTTATGAGCATACATTAGTGATATTATTAATTCCAATTTTCGGAAACATGAGTGTTATGAAC
The DNA here is from genome assembly GCA_947369235.1 of Udea olivalis. Lineage (NCBI taxonomy): Eukaryota > Metazoa > Arthropoda > Insecta > Lepidoptera > Crambidae > Udea > Udea olivalis. The sequence continues at coordinate 8,201,087 of OX376367.1, read as the reverse complement.
ATCATCGGTCGTAGGTACTACAAATTGTATGAATGAAAACTTTAGGGAGAATGATCATTCGGATTATGAACATGCGAAACAGAGTAGTTAGGAATTGTGATTGAATGAAAAATGTTGGTAAGAACATTTTCAGAATTCCAATTATCGGAGTTGAAAATTTAGGTGAACTTTGGCGCACCCATCTTGGGTATTTATAATCGAAGGATCAAACGTCTTAAAATTTATATTATTCGTTCGACAACCGCACAACAATCTCATGTGGTGAGGTTGTTGTGCGGTCAAGGGTAATCAAGTTGTAGTAGGGCAAAAAAGTAATTAATAACTACGAAGGGCTTTTGATTAATTATCAATTATTCGTTAATACATGTTTGTTTATAATTGAAGCTCTCAACTCACCCACGCCATTGAGGATAGTTCCAACTATAGGTAGCAGTCCTTCCTGTCCTGAAAATATAAGTAGTTTAACCACAACTCAAAACATTCATAAAGTAAAAATATTAAATAAATATCTGGGACAACTTACACCAAAATCATCTGACCCCAATGACAGTAGTAAAACTATCAATAGTTTCCCAACTCTATTTGTAAGGCAATCTCACAGCACATAGGGAGACAGAAGTATAATTATTCGAAATGTATTATTGGACAACCCAGTGTCAGTTCTCTAACAGCTAAATCGGTTTCTTGTCACCGGCGCGCAGCGGAATATGAACGCTCGTCGCACGGGATAACTTCCGAATTTGCTTGCAAGTCTAACTTTTTGCTTATTAAATGTGAAAAAACGGGATTGGCTTGATTTCTTTGCTCCCAAACCCAAGTCTAGATAGAGAAATAATTATACTTAACAAACCTACTAAGCCCCCCAAAACGCCTTCGAGTAGATCACCAACGAAAGGCAATAAGCCTTCCTCTCCTGGAACACAATAAAAGCAATGATTTAAATAAAATAAAATAAAAATCTGAGAGAGTGTCTTGTCCTAGGTTACCTATTGAAACGCAAAACGTTTTTCACCATTAACTAACAATGCATACTGTAAACGGCCATTTAGTCATTTGCCTTAATCTTTTATAGCATAACTTCATTAACGCTTATCATGCTTGCATGCACGCGTAATACTAAGTAGCGAGTTTTGTGGCGCTTCGCCGGCCGCTGCCGCGGCACGCTCGCTTCGCTCGCTCAGCTCGCGCGTTGTTTAGTCGCAGTTCTTACCTAACCTAACCAATGAACAATTTTACCAATTTCTTGTTCTTCCTGTTAGAGGCTAAAATATAAATATAACGAACAGGCTTTTTGGGGGTAGAAATACTTCATTACTTATGTCGATATACATTTTTAAAATATACTAAAAAAATATGCTTTTTAACGTACCTATGTATTTTCAGTTATAAAGTATGAAGCATAACTCATTAAAGACTATGCCTTGAGTTATGCTTTGTAAGGATACGTCAAAAAAATATGTTCAGGGTATGGCAAACAATAATATGGATTTTGATGATTTTGGTTTTTATCTTACGTGTTGGAGTGTGGCGTGAGGCAAGGTGGGTTGACGTCTCCCAAGCTCTTCAACATCAAGGTTCTAGTAATAATACTTTAGGAGAAATCATTAAAATAATACGTCATTCTGCATTTATCAGTAAAGAGAACCTGTCCCCACTCGTCAAAGTCCCAACGTTCCTTTCCACGTCTGGAAATGTATTTCTTTCGTACACAACGGGTAGAATTGAGGCAGGGCTGTAGCACGCGGCTATCAGAGCGAAGTGAGGTTCATAGGGGTGTAATTACGCCTTTTAACAATTCTGCGTTATTATGTTTATGCGTATTGAAAAATTTGCTAAAATCCATTATGCTTTTTGATTTGTAAGTCAATTTAAATTATGGCAATAAACGTTATACGTTTCAAAGTGTCACTCTTGGCCTAGAGGTTAAGCACCCTATCTCAAAGTTCAGATCCGGAAAGAGCCAGTCATACTCATCCTTTCCACCTTACAATGATAACGCATTGAAGGCGAGTCGGGGCACCCATTTTGAAGCTACAAATATTTAGCCGTTACGGCTAAATTTGAACTTAGCGTGAATGTTCAACGTCAATTTACTGACTTAGAAGAGTCCTCAAAATGTTTGTTAGTGGTTGTAACAGGATAATATCAGAGAAGCACACATCAGTATTCATCATGTTCCACCAAGCTGTTTGCAGACTGAAGGATCGGGACTTCACGCCACATTGACTAAAGCATTGCGAAGCCTTAACGAAGTCGCAGAGAATGTTATTATCAGAATGTGATTATTGTTATGTTGAGAGTGTTATTTTATATGTATATATTGTTGTTTTTCTCATAGATTCATTTTCACTCCACACAAAGCTCATGCTTTAAAAAGTTCCTCTACCCAAAGGTTGCCTGGAAGAAATCGCTCTCTAGCGATAAGGCCGCCTAAATTGTACAAATTGCTTATTTTATGTAATACAACTGTTTTTATTCATTTTTTGTGCAATAAAGTATATCTATCTATCTATCTATCTAATGTTGACATATTCCACTGCAGCTCCTTGACTGAATACACAAAAGCGATTCTTTGGGTATTGTGTTTTGAAATGAATGAAATCATTTTTTTTTTTTATGTTATTCATTTTGTGTTTGACTACACTATTGTATTGGGTAGTCCTGTAAGAATTGTGTAAGGTTTGAAATAAATAAATGAATTAAAAATAAATGTTAAATACTGAAAATTGTGATTCAATGTGTACGAATATTGTGACAGTTGATTTTGGCATCACAAATAGCGTGCCTTTTGTTCGGAATTTGTGAATACGAAACTTCTAGGTGTAATTATTCTAAGCCCATCACTAGCAGTGATGAAGTGATTTAATATTGGAGGCTTTTATCCTATGGGATGAATTGTGCACTATTTTTCTACTTAACATACATACCGTCATAATTTTATCCTGAAAGGGGTAGTCAGAGGCAAGTTACTGTTGCCGTCACGGAACGGAACGGAACATTAAGAAGCCCACGTTTCACCAATAGTCTTAGAACCCAACGTCGTCCTTTTTACAAATATTTGGAATCTATAAATTTATTTTTCAGATGTTTCATTTTCCAGAAAAACTGTTTACCAATTATCAGAACATTTATTTTTCTTTTCACCGTAGTTTTGTTTCCAATAATTTTGATTTTAAGAAGTTATATTTTTCATATTGTGTTTATCTTTTCCATATTATGTTTTATCTAGTTTCTTTTGTCAATCCTAGTTTACTGGAAATGAAAAAATTGCAATAAATAATGCAAGAGAAACCTGACATGCCGTGGTCAAATTCCACGTGGTTACTTCTTGTTCGGCCATTAACCTAACAGGATTAAATATCTAGGTTAGGTTAGACGCGCGAGCCGAGCGAGCAAAGCGAGCGTGCCACGGCAGCGGCCGACGAAGCGCCAGAAAGCTTTTTTGCTTTATGAATACAACATTTTAAAGTGTATATTTCATATTATTTGCTTTCTAAACCTTTCGAGTGAGTTCATAAGTGTAAATAATTATATTGCCTAATGTGACAAGAAGTGAAATTGTTAATTTCATTTGTTGGAAATTGAAACTGTTTGTTTTTGAAAATATTTTTCTAGAAAATAAATCAACTAACATTCAAAGTGTTAAGTAGTTATTGTTGAGTTATGAATCAAATCATTTGGAATTCGAAAAAAACAATAAATTGAAGATCGGAATTTCAGCAATATGGCAATCGTGCTTACAATTAAATGATAAGATTCAATAAGGAAAACAGAAAAAGTGCTACACGATTTCCAACAAATAAAATTCGTAATATTAAAATTTGAATATAAGATAGGTAACCCAAAGATGTTGGTTCTGGCCAGAATTTAACTCAGGCCACATGATCCACGATCTGAGTTGGGGTGCTTAATCCCTACATTTTGCTGAGTCGTGACACTCTTAACCCAATAATTAATTTTGCTATGTTCATGAATAAAACTTATTTACTATAATTATGTACTTATAATAAACTTACCTCCCACTGCACCCAGAAGCCCTTCTACGGTGTTACCTTAAATAAATAAAAAAAACATAAGATAAATAATAAAGGAAAATATTTTCAGTAAAAACCACTAAATAACTGTGTTAACCTGTACTTCTGCTTTCCTAAATGTTTCACCCGTAGTGTAGAAGTATGCGTGTGTGGCGAACCGATGAGTTTGATCTGACGGGTATGCGGCGGATACACGGGTAAATACAAGTACGTACGTGTGTGGTGGGCCATTTGTCTAGTAGGGTTGTACACAAAAATATAATAAGTGTTTCAGTCTTGTGACCATGCAAAACAGATATCATTTTTAAAAGACAACTTTTATTATCGAAACCATTTAATCAGGATCCATCAAAGTTAGGATACTATCCATGGTTTTGCAAAATATTTGCTATCGACTCTCAAAATCTACTATTTATAGTCTCAGGTTCTTAAGGGCAACTAAAGCTATTGCCAGTATTGATAGTTATACTATGTAATAATTCTCTCAACCAGTGTAAACAGTGCCGTAAGTACTCACCTACGCCGCCAAGAACACCTCCCAAAAGGCCGACGACACCACTAATTAGACCTGAAAGTAGAAAAAAACGTTACCATACGTACAGAATATAATATTATATAGTATGTGCTAGACAACACACTACTAGTCATGGCTCGAAGTACGGATAAATATCACTGTGTTACCTGACAAGGTACAAGACCTAGGCCTGATCTGCGTAATAATGTTTCACCAATTAACAATAAAGTAAACTAAAACTTAAGAGTTATTTTCTATAACAGGAAAACGCTGATACTTAGAAGTGCATTCACCAGGGTTCTTCTTACCCATTAAGAAAACATTTATAAGTCCATACTAAATATTTTTTATAGTAGGTATCTTTCTTAGTCATTGTGTTTTTTTTTCTTTTCTTTATTGTTGCCACGGTTCTTCGCGGACCGTCATTAAATATATATATATATTTTTAAATATGCGCCAGACAACACACCTCTTGTAATGGTCTCGAAGTAGGGATTATTAAATCCCTCTGTTACGAGGTACCACACAAGGAAATAAGCTAGGGGCGTCTCCCAGCACACCCAGACCCGAGTCAATTCAGAAAATATCGTTTCCTGAATTGACCCGACCGGGAATCTAACCCGGGACACTACGGAAATCGAGGCGAGAAACCGTGCTACAGCACACTTCGCCAATCGTGCCGTCAAATTGTCTCTCGTTGACAAGATTGTGTAAATTACATTGCAGCATTATCACAAACCTTCGTGGTATTTTGATTGCTAAATTATTTCTAATTGTCTTGTGTGACTATTTAGAATGGTTAATAAATTTAAAAAAAGACAAGGAATTAAGCAAGCACACCCACACCCGAGCTAACTCAGATAGAATCGTTTTTTGAATTGACCCAAGACAAGGCGAGTACCCGTGTCACAGCACACTACGCCAAAATTGTGTGGTCAAATTGTAGGTAATCTCAAATGAAAAAGATATTGGTAACCATTTTATTTTAAATAAAGCATAGTAATTCAAGTATTTATTTTTATTATATTGAATACGTAACTAACTCTTTCTGTGTGTTAGATTCTGCAAAAACAGCTTGACCGATTTTGATTATTGTATAGTCTATTTCTGTATAGTAGTTAGTAATGTCAGGCTGCCAATAGATGGCGTTGATCTTTTTAGGAATAGTTAATCCCAGTAGGCGGTGTCACGACTTTTCTCTAGTTATTTAGCGGGTTATTGATAAAACATCAACAACCTCGAAAGACTAGGTAGCTACCATCATACACAACCACGTTTGGTATAGACGTGTTTTATCATAACTCAATACATTAATTAAAATTATTTCCCAAGCTTTTATTGTACTGTCGTGACATTTTTGTAAGTCTATGTTCCATTCACATACGAAAAGACGACGATTCTGCTGATAGTGATATGAAGTCATAGTCATAGTAAGTGATTCGGATTCTCACTCCGTGAATCGGAAGGGTTTGTTTACCTTATTTTCCGATGCCGCAGAGATAAGAACATTCAGACGTGAAATTAAATTGATATCTATTTTTGTATGAAAGTAAAATGTGTCAAATTATCAAAAGTCGTAGAACAATTGGTGTTGTGTATGATGGTAGCTACCTAGTCCTGCGAGGTTGTTATTGTTTTATCAATCACCCTGTATATTTAAGTATTTTGGCACTCGGAATAAATGTCGCTCTATGAATCTATTTGACGTATTTTTTACTCGATGATAGACCATTTGAACTAGCGCTTTGCTGTGAGTTTGTCCAATTATTTTAGTATAGAGATTGATGTAACATCATTTTAGACATTATTTTACCGCAGAATTATGCTTACCGGCTGGCTGAGCAGCGGCGGAACCGATCTGAAAAATAATGTTTTATAAATCACGTGTACACAGTAATTAATATCAATCAAAAAAAATTAAAAATATTTTAATTTAAATATACCACATAATTTATGAACTTTTAAATAATGTAACCTTATTAACTATATAATACTACTACGCCTCCGTGGCCGAGTGGTTTCAAAGATCGGTCCGAAACCCCGGGTTCAAATGCCAGGTCGGGAAAAGTGTTATCAGATTTTTCGGAACATAGCCCGGGTTTGTGATCACCAACCCGCATTTGGCCAGCGTGGTGACTAAGCCAATACCCATCAATTGTAGCGATGACTTGATTGCAATGATGGAGGCCTTTGCCCAGCAGTGGGACAGTGTATAGGCTAATTACTTCACTACTTTACATTACTACTATTCAATGCACATATTAAATAAACAATACAATATATTGTGGATCTACCACCGGAGTGGTAAAGGTGTTGTTTCTTGTTAAGAGAAAATTGTTGGTTAACTTTGAGGCTTAACTTTTATACCAATTACAGACCCCACTAAAATTTCTGGATCATATGCCGTGTCGCTCGGGGATCCGCTGAAGCATAATTAAAGATGCACTAGACAAGACACCACCGGTCATGGTCTTGAAGTAGGGATAAATATCCCTGTGTTACGAGGTAGCAGACAAGGAATTAAGACAGCGACGTATCCCAGCACACCCAGAAACGAGTCAATTCATAAATGATCGTTTTCTTCAAATGACCCGACCGGAAAGCGACCGGGACACCACGAAATCGAGCGGAGAAACCAGACAGCGCACGCCAATCGTGTCAATATTATTCATACATATGACGTAAGAATAAAGAAGATAGTGAAACTACTCACAAAGTATGTGCCTAATCATTAGTTAATTACTTACTCAAAATTAACATTATTTTTAATGACTTTAAGTACCTAGTTTGCATACTAAATGAGGTTTTTTGAAACAGAGATACTTTTACTCCTAATTAAATATTTTAATCTTAAATACTTATGTTTTACTATCAAGTTTTCTTTTAATTAAAAGAAATCGATACGAACGACCTTCATGTTTGTTGTTTATACGCAAAAATAGTAGACCTCAAGTGAATTCTTAAGATAAGTGAATTTTTATTTTTGGAATTTAACTATGCACTGTTTTACACACAAAGATAGATACTAGAAAAATTCGCCTTTATACTACCCTTATACTAGTAATTAATAATCTATAATAATTTAATCTAGCTAAAAAATTGATTTCAACTACAGGTGACCCAAGAGCTGGTACATTCCTCGCACAACGTGTGAGTCTTTCTATACAACGGGGGAATGCTGCCAGCATCTTGGGTACCTTACCACAGGTGCAAAATTTTCTTAGTAGTTTTTAGTTATATTTATTTTAAGGTTTTTTTTTATGCAGTCAATTAGAGCATTTATTTTATGCAGTCTATATTAATTATTTAATCGTTCTGAATAAATTATATGAACTTTATTGTATATATGAGAAAGCACCAATAAAATCTGCATCAAATGCTAAAATGTTTCTATCTTTGGGTAACTAGAAAAAATCGTATATAAATAGATAATAGCACCCAGCCACATAACAAACACAAATGATCGTCACATAAATGTTTGTCATGGGTGGGGAACCCACGACCCACGAACCCACGACCTCCGGCGCTGAAGGCAGGATCGCTGCCATTGTGTCAACAGGCCAGTCAAATTGTTTCTTAATTGACCCGGGTCTGGGTATGCCTAGCCCCTAGCTTAATTCCTTGTCTGGTAGGTACCTAGAAACACAAGTATATTTATCCCTCCCCCTTGACATGTTGCCTGGCGTATATCATTCGTATTTATTTATTGTCTGACACAGCTATAAAGGTTTATCTCTGTTCTGATTATAAACTCATGTGCCAATGCCATTCTCGACTTGTATTATGTCGGAGGATACGCGAAAATAAATAAAATGATCGTGAAATGCCGACAATAGGAATCCACAATTTAACATCGCTACTATTACGATTATTTTCAGGATGATCTCGAGAATCCGGCGCGTTCCGTAGCATTGGAAAATACTTTTTAATTATGCTGAATCGATAGATAAATAAATAAATATATAAATATCTGGGACAATTCACACCAAGATCATCTGACCCCAAACTAAGCACAGCTTGTAATATGGGCGTCAGAGACTGATAAACATACTTAAATATTTCTAAATACATACCTAAATAGATAATAACACCCAGACACAACAAACACAAATGTTCGTCACACAAATATTTATCATGTGTGGGGATCGAACTCACGACCTCCGGCGCTAAAGGCAGGATCGCTGCCATTGCGCCAACAGGCCAGTCAGAGATGGTTAAGACCATGAGTATTATAATAATTATATGAACAATCTCGTCTGCCGCTTGGGACCACCTCCGTGCTGACCAGGAGGCTATTCTGGCAACATTTTCGCAGTTTTGTGAAACTGACTCTAAAAACCAAAAAAAAAGAGTAATTGGTTGATACTCTTGCAAACTAAGGTGGTACGGTCCATTTGTGGTATCCAGTTTCTTCAGTCTAAGACTATACTGCCCCAACGGCCATCAGCTCTTCCTACTATGTGCCCTCCTCACTGCCAGCAAACCTACTCACCCGCTGAGCTACCACGGTCACTTTAGTTCTTCTACGGATTTCCTGATTCCTGATTTGATCACGTAAAAACCCCTCTCCATAGCTCGATGAGTGACTTTGGCTTCCTAATGAGGCCCATAATGATAGGCACTACTACTTCCAGAGCAGAAGTACTTGGAATATAAGACAAAGTTGTCAAAATCTTGTCCTGTTTTGGGCGAAGCAATACATACTTCATCACAAGCTGAAGATTGACAAACTCAGGCCACACGAATACTCTCACCTTGGGTTGGCGTGGTGGAATGAGTTTGACAAAACGCGGTTAAAAAAGTTGACAAAGCGCTATTAATACCCCCGTTTAAGAGTCCATGTTGTTTATTTGCGTCAGCAAATGCATTAAAGCATTCCTAGGCCCCTGGTTTCAGGACATCTGGTATTTAACTCGGAACTCCTTGGAAAAGCCTGACGGTGGGTTTATTTGGCGCAAAATGGAAGGGACCCGAGATCCCAGACTCAACGCTACTCGGAAGCCGTCGGCGCGCACGGCCTCCTAGCAGCCAAACTCAGGAGGAGCTAGCTCAACTCCAGTGCACGATAACACAGACCACTGTGTCCGAAACCACGCGCAGGCCCCCTCGGGCGTTTCACGACTCCAGTAGCCCTTTAAGTCACCTTACGACAGGCAGGGATACCTCGGCAGTATTTTTCCAGTGAGTCCATTGTCTGCGGTAACTGTTGATGCCGCCATGCTTATTTTTCACTGACGTGAAATGAAAAAAGTACGTAAGAAACTTGTAAAAAACAGTGAAATATTTACCAAAAAGATAATCAAGAACCCGGAATACATTGCAGTGTCTTTTGGAGATGTATAAACACTACATATTAATTGCCTAATTTACTCTTATATACTCTACGAGATTGGATTAATATATTTAAAATACAGTCAAATGGAAAACAGTTTTCTTGTTATCTAAACATGTGGTTTTTTAATTGTTTGTGAAGTCGCATTGGCATTGACCTGGGTGGTTGTTTGTTAACAGCTGCGCTAGGCTTAGTTGGTTGGATGTCTACCATCAATACCTAATACTGATTTCCTTAGGAATATCAGTTTTATGACACACAAAACATTAAAAAATATTATGCGTGAGATCGATTGTCATTAACTCGAACTAAGGATGAATCTCCCTGCGTTACGAGGTACCAGAACGGGATTTAGCCTAGGGGAGTCACCCAGCACACCAAGACCCGAACCAATTTACAAAAGTTCGTTCTCTGTATTGACCCGACCGGTAATCGAACCCGAGACACCACGCAAGTCAGGGCGAGAATTCGTGCTACAGCGCACTACGCCAACCGGCTCGTGTGTGTTGGAATAGATATTTAGAAGTTCTCTTGAGCATTACTTGAGTCTGCCATCGAGACTTGAGATCATTTAATAAATACTTTTATAAATTTATCACTTACAAATACTTAAGTGAGATTGATCATGCACACAGACACAGTAAATTTACAGGCGCTACCGGTCCGAATCGTTCGTATTTCGGTATACGTCACGTAAGTATGAACTTAAATAAGTAGGTAATAACACCACAAACACAATTATTGTTCGTCACATGTTTGTCATAGGTGAGGATCGAACCCACGACCTCCGGCGCCAAAGGCAGGGTGAATAGGCTGATTAATTCCTAGATATGCAGCAGTGGACTTCTTTTGGCTGATAATGATTTGAGGACGCGATTGGCGTAGTGCGCTGTAACACGGTCTCCGCCTTGGCTTGCGTGGTGTCCCGGCCTCGATTCCCGGTCGGGTCAATTCAGGAAACGATCTTTTCTAAATTCGGCTCGGGCCTGGCTGTGCTGGGAGAAGCCCCTGGCTCAATTCCCTGTATGGTACGTATGGTACCTCGAAACACAAGGATATTTATCATTAATTCAAGACCATTACAAGTGGTGTGTTGTCTGGCGCATATTTGATGATGGGGATGGAAGCATTATAAATAATCCCTCAATCTGGTCAGGAATATCAAAAGCAGTTGAGTTTTTGTTACTACTAGCGCCATCTATTGGGCTGTTAGATCAATAGTATTCAAATTAAAATGTTAATAAAGAATGATAATGCTAATTGAAAATGGCGTCTTTGTTTCAGCGCTAGTTTCCGGACTGATAGCCTAGAAATATAGCCTATTTCACACGCTGATGATATAACTTCATATTGATGGAAGAGTTTACGGCGGTTCGCCCGTCCTACTCCTGCACCCTAAAAGTAGCACCGGGGTGTAAGCCGCGGGCCTTTCACCCTACTCCATGGTGCTCCCGTCTGAGGGAGACCAGTATACCGGGATGCCCCCGTAGCGTGAGGAGGCCCGGCGCGTAGGCTGGGAAGACCGCTGAGGCGACGTGGTAACCCGTAAGGCTCCATGTTGTCCTATTCCATAGCGGTGAGGGTATACCCGGGCGCAGACGGCGAGGAGCAAAAAGACGGCGGTTCGCCCGTCCTACTCCAGCTCCCTAAAAGTAGCACCGGGGTGTAAGCCGCGGGGCTTTCACCCTACTCCATGGTGCTCCCGTCTGAGGGAGACCAGTATACCGGGATACCCCGTAGCGTGAGGAGGCCCGGCGCGTAGGCTGGGGAGACCGCTGAGGCGACGTGGTAACCCGTAAGGCTCCATGTTGCCCTATTCCATAGCGGTGAGGGTATACCCGGGTGTTTCTTAAGTGGGTATGCCGCCGGTTGGCCCACCCAGGCAGTCGGATAGTGCGTAATGCATTTTCACACCCGTTTATATGTACAGATGTCACCAGGGCCCCACTAGCCGAGAGTGCTTGCACAGAGCATTTAATAAAAGCACAAAATGGTTAGAAAAAAAACTAATCTTAACTTAAAATAAAACAGTACTGCATAAGACGTGTAATTTGTGTTGAGTGTGATGAGTGAGTGTTTTTTCGTGGGTGTAGTGAATCTATAGGTATGAGGAATGTGAGAAGTGCATGTAAGAGAAGTTGTTGTTGAATGTTGAGTGTGTGTGTGAATTTGTAGATAAGCAAAATATCTGAGGATGCAGGACATAAGACGTGTAATTTGTGTTGAGTGTGATGAGTGAGTGTTTTTTCGTGGGTGTAGTGAATGTATAGGTGTGAGGAATGTGGGAAGTGCATGTAAGAGAAGTTGTTGTTGAATGTTGAGTGTGTGTGTGAATTTGTAGATAAGCAAAATATCTGAGGGTTAGAATTTATCATAATAATTTGCATAGCAAGTCAATTATAAATAAATGACAAAAATAATGAAATAAATGGGGGAAGATAGGACTGAAAGAAGAGAACAAAGAATAGCAGGTGTTATAACGAGGGGCTTAGAAGGTTTTCAGTCTGTTGGTAATCTAGCGATATAAGATGTTGACAAATGGAGAGGGTAAATATTAAATATAGCATTGTATCTTTTGTAAAGGTATTCGCCCAGAAAACAGTAGAAATTGTGAGCATGAGCTGTACGAAAAAGCTGAGTGTGACATATCCTTCCTCTTCTTCCTTTATCTTCCGCCATTTCCGGTTCATAGGCTAACTGCGTGTGTTTTTTGAGGATGGTTTGCATTATGAAACTCTGACGCACTGTAAGGACATCCCAACGTTTGTAGAGGTCAGATGAAGGGAAGCGATAAGGGAGACCAGCCCCAACCTTTAAGACAATACGCTGGGCCCTTTCGACGGCTAGCAAGTGCGCTTTAGCCGCTCCTCCCCATGTAGTAATGCAGTATTCTACAAGAGACTGGCACACTTTTTAACCAATGACAGACGTTAGCGTTCGCGTTGACGTTTTTGTACGGGATTTCGGTACAGAACCCCTAGTGATTATAAATGGAACTACCGCGGTTTACGTGACGGAAACTCAAGGTAGACATGCAGTGTTCCCTGCAGTTGGGGGAGAAGAATACTATCGAGGTATCCCTGCCTGTCGTAAGAGGCGACTAAAAGGGCCCTTGGGGTCGCGAAGCGTCAGCGAAGGGGCCTGCGTGTGTTTCGGTTTACGATCCCGAGGATGACGGTACAGGTCTTCCGACACAGTGGGCTGTGTTATTGTGCACTGGAGTTGAGCTTGATCCTTCCGAGGCTGGCTGCCAGGCAGCCTTGCGCGCCGAAGGGTCCTGCGAGGAGTCTCTCCCTCGTTGGGGACCCCAGGTCCCTTCCAATCTGCGCCTAAGATGACCACCGTCAGGTTTTAGTGGGTAGGAGCCTCTGTTTTCCCAGGAGTTCCGAGTCCCACATATTCCAGGTGTCCCGAACCCAGGGTCTTGGGAATGCCTGAATGCATTTCCTGACTCACATCGTTAAAAAACCAAATCAACCTGGATAGCGGCGGGAGGCTCACCACCTACCACGTTGGGTTCTGATACCATTGGTGAAAAGTGGGCTTCTGAGTGTTCCATTCACCATGACGGCAGCAGTCACTTGCCTGTAACTACCGTTACCGTTTGGAATAAAGTCGTGATAGTAAGTAAAGAAGAGATATGTTATGTTGTGATAATTTGTGGAACTTTGTTTTTTAAAAACTAAACTAAACTAAACTAAACTGTAAATAATCATCATCATTAAAAATGTCTACTACTACTAGTGGTCTAATAATATAATCCAATCCTGTATTGCGAGATGTGTGCTTGTTTCCTACTTGAAGCTGTAATTTTTCAAGAACATCAGGCAATTCCATTCCCAGGTCGGGTAAAGTGGGTTTTCGGATTTTCGGACCATAGCCCGGGTTTGTGATCACCAACCCGCATTTGGCAAGCGTGCTGATTAAGCCAATAACCATCAATCGTAGCGATGACTTGATTTCAATGATGGAAGCTTTTGTCCAGCAGTGGGGCAGTAGGTATATAGGCTGATTACTTTTATTAAATAAATAAATAAAAATGCGTTTATTGCTTTCAATCGTACAAACATCACCATGAACATAAAAATAAAACACAGAAAGCAATTGGAGGTGGCTCAGCTTGTGCTGACCTAGGATCTGGATCCTAGGCAGCGCTGTTTTCAAGCCACTTCCATTTCTCTATCGGTGTTAATCGAGAATTAGTACATGAGGGCTTAGAACAATACAAAATACATTTTAAAAAAACTTGACCTATACGGTACTCTCGTATTAAGTACACATCATTTACAATCATGCCTTTATGTTCATAGACCAAGGTAATAAGGCCAGTGAAACGATTATGTACACAATCTGCCCGTTGCTGAGTTACTTTGCGAATGCAATTAATCTTACTTTTACTGCATTACTTAAACGATAACAAGCGATTATTTTCTGCCATTATGTTTATTTATTTATTATTTCGTACACAAAGAGACAAATTACAGAGAACACATTAAGGAGTACAAAAGTACAGGTTAGCTTATCTCTAGAAAGAGTTTTTTTCCAGCAGACAGAAAAACTCATTTAAAATTGTTATGGATAGACAAACGCGTACAAATGGAAATGTAAATGAGAGTTACATATTCAAAAATCGTAACAAACTAAAAACCCCTAAGTACATGTTTTACTTACAAACAAGTAAATTAATATTCTACAATAAGTTCATAAACATACAGATAAACATAATAATACAAACAATAAATAAAATATAAATAAATATATATTATAATATCGCGTACGCAATAATGTCGTCTGTAGGTAAACAGTAAATCCGTTTCAATTATTGTATAGTATTTGTATTAGTTTGTATTTTAGTAGTGTAGGTAACTATGTAGTGACCTAATCTTTAAGACTTTATATTTTAAATGTCATAAGACAGCAAAATTGTAGGTATCAGTTAAACAGTGGGTATCTCTGCGGAACCATAATATCGAGCTATGTATAGGTAGAAGGGATAAACTTACTTGACTTGCTATTGTTTGTACTTTTGAAATCTGAAATGATTTCAAGTGGGGGGATTAAGTTCCGGCTTGCCGTCCTATATTCCTTCCCTTTGAACCCTTTCCATACACCTACAGTGTGCATCTTTCTGTAGATATACCATTAATCGCCACTCTATAGCAATATTGGTGCGACCCATGCGCTCGCGCCCCGTAAGCCAGACTATCGGGAACAATCCTAAAGCTCGCATGCGCGACATTGATCTTAACCTAAACAGTCTGAAAGCCCCATAAAGTGGGAGCCGGCTCCGTTCCAGTAAATAAATAAATAAATAAATAAATAAATAAATATCCCTGGACATTATTCCATTATTCACCTTCACCAGGATCATCATGATAACGCTGACGAAGTCTTCGCTGCCGACCTGCACGTGAGTCCCTTCTTTTCCTTATATTCTGTTTCCTGGTGGGCTAGGCTAATACGCCTCACATTAGGTCAAGCAGTAGCAAGTTAGGTCAACGAACACGGGGTCTATTTGGGGTTCCAAGGTAAGGCCAGTGAAACGATTATGTACACAATCTGCCCGTTACTGAGTTACTATGTGAATGCACTTAATCTGACTATTACTGTTACTATACGATAACAAGAGATTATATTCTGCTATTATAATGTCGCGTATAGTTCTTGCAAATCACGAGCGCGCGTGAATCTAACGAAATTGAACTTTATTGTTCGGTATTAAAAACGTCGGCACGCGCGCTCGTCCGTTAATCGACGGCGACTGTCATTGCGTGAGTTGTGCAGCTTTCGTGGTATCATGAACCCCATGAAGGGTTTGATACCCAATGTCAACAATCATATGATCAACGTTTAAATAATCAACGCCCTAATAGCAGCAACTTAATAGACCAACGATTCAAAAGATCGACAGTTAAAAATATTAACAGTTTAAAATATCAACAGTTTAAAAGATCGACAGTTCATTAGATCAACAGGCAAAATGACGACAATTTAGGTATAATATAAAAATCTTTTTGATCAACACATTTTTCACTAAGTTAGTATTGATCGTAGTAATAATAATACCAGTAGACCAAATTCTGTTTGTAGATACTTTTTGTTTTAACTGGTAGTGAACACTATAATGTTATCTTTTATAGTTTTATTTGATAACATAATGCTACAATACCTATGAAACAAACTCACTTTTATGGCTTTAGCGCCATCTAGTGCTGGATATGTATATTAATAAGTCTTTCTAGTGCTAATTAGGTCTATTAATTACTCTCCTTCCTTCCAATGAGATAATATTTATATTTGATATTCAATATTGTTTTTTTTCAAAGTTAGTAAGTAAATAATTTTTACTTTATCAAACTTTTCAGTTCAATGGATTTGAGTGAGATGTTAGATATTTATTAAAATAAATAAATATTAATTGAAAATGGGTTTTATTTAAAAACATCAGCAATCTTTTTAGTAGCTTTCTTAATAAGGCACTAATTTTAATTCCAATTTGTGTAGTTAGGTATTGATGGCAACAAATACACCGGTTTATTGAATGAAACATCTGACAAATGAACGGCGGCATCACTTACATCATCCTATAATCATTCGAGTATAAGTTCCTATAGTGAAAATGTGTTAATCAAAAAGATTTTTATATTATACCTAAATTGTCGTCATTTTGCCTGTTGATCAAATGAACTGTCGATCTTTTGAACTGTTGATATTTTAAACTGTTGATATTTTGATCTGTCGATCTTTTGAATCGTTGGTCTAATGAGTTGCTGCTATTAGGGCGTTGATTATTTAAACGTTGATCATATGATTGTTGACATTGGGTATCAAACCCGTGCATGAAAGCTGTTAGTTTTAGTAGGTACAGAAGACATCAACATATTTGTTTTGTCATAAAGGCTGATTCTGACTGACTGTTGACGAATCATCAAAACTTTAAGTGAATTTTTATTTTCTAGCATTTACCAATGGCTATATTTTCTACACAAAGATAGAAAGTTTAGTAGAAAAATTCAACCTTTTTTTATAGATCCTGATCCCGAAGATTAGGTCAAATTTTTCTGGCTTCTATCTTCACCTAAATCTTAGACAATTTCATCGAAATAAAATAAAAATCATTTATTTCAGGCGAGTGCCCATAATGTTTGTAACAGTGTGTTCTAGCTTATGTTAGTAAGTACGTGTAGTTATTTAGAATACAATTAAAATCATTACAGGACAGCCTAGTGTCCTTCAAAAGATGGCAGCGTTTTCAGTGTTGCATAAAAACACTATCCACGTCCAGTCTGACTGCAACTGTCTGAGAGACTGTTAGAGCTGCCTCGCACACGCACGATGCATAAAGGCCCGTATTCACTTTGCTTAGCGCGGTGATGGCGGTGAGAGCTATTAGAGGATATCGGACCATATCCGCGGGGGCTGCCTGCGTTTTAGCGGGTATGCCCCCACGGGAACTGGACTCACAGGTTCTCGCTGCTGTCTACCAGTGCAGGGCAGCAGCGAGAGCACAGGAAGAGCGCCCCTACCTTGCCCAAGTAGATGGCGCCCGAAGACGAGCGCAACAAGCGCTTATGATTAGGTGGGCGGATGACCTGGCCGACCCACTCTATGGCCGCGAAAGCATAGAAGCGATACGGCCTGTTCTCAACCGGTGGGTGTGTCATAGAAAGGGGCCTCTGACATACCTTCTAGTACAGGTGCTTCCCGGACATGGATGTTTCGGGAAGTACTTGTTTAAAGTCGCCCGGCAGGAGCCCACACCGCAGTGCCATGAGTGCGGTGCGGACGAGGATACCGCCCAGCACACTCTTCAAGTGAGCGCAGCATCGGCGGATCAGCGCCACGCTCTACTGGCGGTTATTGGTGGTGACTTCTCACTCCCGGCCGTAGTTCAAGCCATGTTGGGGAGTGAGATGACCTGGATGGCATTGGTCTCCTTCTGCGAGGAGGTGATGACGCGAAAGGAGATCGCAGGGAGGGCCCGAGAGGATGATCCTCTGGCGGCCCCTCTCCGACGCAGACGGCGAGAAGGACGAAGACGGCGGTTCGCCCGTCCTCCTCCTGCTCCCTAAAAACAGCACCGCGGTGTTAGCCGGAGGGCTTTCACCTCATTGCACGGTGCTCCCGTCTGGGGATGTCCCAGTATATTGGGACGCCCCCGTAGCGTGAGCCCCCCGACCGCTGGGGTGACATGGTAATCCGTAAGGCTCCATGTCGTCCTATTCCAAAGCGATGAGGGTATACTCGGGTTCGCTTTAGTGGGTATACCGCCGGATGTGCCGGCGGAGAGTCCCACACTCCCCCACTGCCTTCCCCCGGGCAGTGGGATAGTGCGCAACGCATTTCAAACACCCGGTTGAAAAAAAAGGTATTTTGTGATGAAAGTTTAAAAAAAATCTGTGTCTGTGAACCAGGGCTGGGCCCTCTATGCTCCTTGTGTATAATTCATCCACAAGCTGCACGTGTAGAGTGACTGACAATAACTTCTAAACAGTGTTATTTGAATTGGCTTGGTACATCGTGCAAACTTTCGGTAAAGCATGTTAGCCCTAATACACAGCGCCCTACACTGCCGCTCAATGTCAAGGTCATACTTGAGCGACTCGATAACCCAATGTCCCAGGCATTTCAAACTTTGTACTTAAATCACCCAAAACTTTTTTACAATATTTTACTCCTTTCGCTGGCCACACCTTGAGTATTTTGATGATACAAGGGCCTTATTATAATAATTCATAACCAGCCAAGTTATTTTCTCTAAGCTGAGGGTGGCGAGCAGTTTCGTCAGTAAATATCTAGCCTAGAAGATGTTTACGTGCCAGGTAATCGCTGACTGGCTGGAAATTAAAGATCATTTAGGAAATTGCTCGCTAAGCTTTGTCTAAGGAATGAGCTTGACAAGATATTTGACAACATGATTGGCATAGTGCGCTGTAGCACGGTTTCTCGCCTTGAATTCCGTAGTGTCCCGGGTTCGATCCCGGCCAGATCAATTCAGGAAACGATCTTTTCTACATTGGCTTGGGTCTGGGTGTGCTGGGAGACGCCCCTGGCTTAATCCCTTGTCTGGTACCTCGTAACACAGGGATGTTTATCCCTACTTCGAGACCATGACATGAGGTATGGGTATGTTGTCTGGCGCATATTTATTTATTGCAAAGGGATTGCAAAAAGGCCCCAGGAAAAATAAAGCACAGGAACATAATAATACGAGTTTATTTTTTTTAATCTTAGCAGTTCCCAAGAAGTCGTTTGGGATGTGAACTTCAGTCTCCATCTTCAGCTGTCATCATTGCCTGCCAGTCGGTAGTTTTTCCAAATTTGATGTCCCTAAAAAAAACCAATAGCTTTACAAATCAATATAGTGTAAACATTTTTTTTAGTTTCAGAAATTGATTTTGGTAAACTAATAAATAGGTAAATACCTAAGTACCTATCCAAAATTACTAGTGTACTTACATTTAGCAATACAGCTACATCTACAATTCAACTGTAAAAAGATTAAGGGTTTTCGTGAATATCAAAAATTAAAATTATACAGGGTAAACAATTCGCTGAAAAATTCTTATTTTGTACTTACGTATCATCCGGATACCATTTACCAGGGAAGCGACGGAGCTGAGTAAATCATTAGCTATAAAAGAAAAATAAATTATTGTATTTATAGAAGTTAGTAGTACCTACGAGTATTAAGCCTATAATTAAGTATATATACGGATCCACGTCACCATAAATAAATAAATAAAATAAATATACCTACATAAGTATACGGGACCAGTTACACCAAAATCATCTGACCCCAAACTAAGCAGAGCTTGTACTATGGGTGTCAGAGACTGATAAACATACTTCAATGTTTCTAAATACATAGATAATAACACCCAGCCACACAACAAACACAAATGTTCGTCACATGAATGTGTGTCATAAATAAATAAATAAATAAATATCCCTGGACATTATTCCACACAGCGCCATCTAGCCCCAAAGTAAGCGAATTAAAGCTTGTGTTATGGGATACTAGACAACGGATAAACATACTTAAATACATTTTCTTTTGTAAATACATACTTATTATACATAGGAGACACCCAGACCAGTACAAACAGACATGTTCATGCACACAAATGTTTGTACTGTGCGGGGATCGAACCCGCGACCTCTGGTGTAGTAGCCAACTTCTTAACCATTACACCAAGTCGGTGTCATGGGTGGGGATCGAGCCCACGACCTCCGGAGTTAGAAGCAGGATCGCTGCCATTGCACCAACAGGCCATCAAGATCAAGTCATCGTTATGAGCGGTGGGTGTGGACCTAGTCATCATGCTTTCCAAATGCGGGTTAGTGATCAGAAACCGGAAACAAACTAATCCGGAAAAATCCGGAAATAACCGATCTGGGATTTGAACCCAGGGCCTCCGAATTTCGGATCGACCACGGAGCCTTAACTGTAGATATTTACTAATATTAAGAAGAGGAAAGATTTGATAGTTTGTTTCTAATGAATAGGCTCCGAAACTACTGACCGATTTGAAAAAATTTCACCAAAAAAAAGCTACTTTACCAGGGAGTGACATTCCTATTTTTTTATTTGGCTATATTTTGACGGAAAAAACAGTCTACGCAGGCGAAGCCACTGACAGACAGCTAGTAATAAATAAACTTAAAATAGGTAAAAACTTTTCTCACTGTTGTCTTTAAAAAAAAAATTAAATTACTTTTTCGCAAGCTTTTCAAAAGCAATCTAAAAATCTTTATTACTCAGAATGTTAACAGAATGATCGCTTTTAATATGTAGTATGTGGATGTGATAAGTTTACTTATTATGTACTTACCAGAGGGTAAACCTGAAAGAGAAAAAAAAACATTTAAAACTTCCAACATAATCACAATAGATAAATATTTTTTTCAACACACTTGCTCATAAAGTGGCTCTAATTTCACCGCAATTAGGCACATAATGACACTATCAAACTGTGACTTTTTTATTGATATTGATCACAACTTCACAAGTGAGTTAAAAAGGTTTTTTATATTTTATTGGTTGAGTTGCTTTGTTCTTTAAAAAGTTTCGATACAAAAAAGATCGTGTTCAATAGTACAAATATTTTTTTAACCACTAAATTAAATGATTTTTAAGTATTTTTTTCTTCACAAGTGTGTTAAAAAACGTCGTATGATACACGTGTGTATTGATGATTATCGTCCTCGGCTCTTTTAAGGCCCGCACCTAACGGCTCGGGTCTCAATGGCGCCTCAGCGGTAATCACCAACATTACACACTTGTACCAATATGTACTATTGTGTACTGTTGCATTGAACACCAATAGTCAAAACGAACTGGGCGCCTTTAAGGGTGCGTTTTCACTAGAAATGTGTGAGAATGCGTTCCCAGGAATGTGTTTATTAAGAACCAATAGAATCGCAAAGCTAGGTGAATGGATCAATTCTATTGGTTCTTGACACACACATTCCTCGCTACGCATCCTCGCGCATCTCTTGTGTAAACGCAGCATACTCGTACAAGCTGTGCTTTGTGAAGGATTAATAATAAAAGGAATAGCAGTCAGAATTTCAGACATACTTCTCTACCATGAGTTTACACCAATGACAACACATTTTTGCATGAGATTTCGGGGCAGCGCCCCTAGTGAGAAGAATTCGAACCAAAAATAGGATGCAAAAGTCAACTATCGTAGTTGACAGAAACTCATGGTAGAAATACTAGCATGAAACTCGTAGTTATCTTTTAAAAAAGATGTTTTACAATGCAGATTTATTATATACAATGGCTTAGTGATGTCACCGAATGATTGTGAACACCAATAGTTTAAAGTCTATCTCGCGAAATTGTAAATTATCGAAAACCAATTGTACCTTAATGCTTACAATAAAACGTAAACTAGTAGATACGTGTTCGGTAGTTTATAATTTACCCGTGGCAAACCGTCAAACTGTGAACGAACCTGAACTTACCAACAGGATTCACAATCTGTCCGATTTTATCTACTGATCACAGGTTTGATTTCACTTAGGCGACTAGAACGAAAAGAATTCATCATAAATATCTGTTTGTTTAGGTCCAGCCACTAACTTTGACAACTCAAGATGGCGGCGCCAGGAGCACATGTCGTTCAACCAATCAGCGCGTTACGTCGCATGCAAGTTAGATGTCAGTTTACAATTCGTCACATTGCCATGGATAGATTATAAACTGTCTAAAATTATGCGTCCAAATGTAAATGGCTTGGACGCTTGGTACAGTTCACAATGTATCGATTGTTTATAATATCGCGAGTTGTTTTTATATATATTTTTTTTACAGGATTTTTGTCTTTTGCAGACATCTCAGTCCTTTCGTAAATTAAGTCTTAATTACATAGCTATTTATTTGTTGCTTAAAATAAAATTTATTATCTAAGCGCCATTTATCTTTGTATTTTAATAATTATAGCAAGAAAAAAATATATGAAAATATATTTAATAAATATATATTTTTTTTTTTTTTAAAACGATTAACATCTCATTTCAATAACTTTACTTACTTACTTTACTGCAATAGCTTTTTTAATTAATTAATATATTTTAAATCGAGTTAAATTATAAACTTACGGTGTTATAATCATACGGTGACAGTGATAAATAAAGAAGGACTCCTAAATTAATTGTGGTGGTGTACTCACCAAGGCGCCTAAGAAGTCCTCTGAGTATTAAGTCCACAAGAGGAGCGACGACTTCTGAAAATAAAAAAATAATAATTCACTAACTGTTCGTTAGAGGCTTCGCCCGCGT
Organism: Udea olivalis; assembly: GCA_947369235.1. Taxonomy (NCBI): domain Eukaryota; kingdom Metazoa; phylum Arthropoda; class Insecta; order Lepidoptera; family Crambidae; genus Udea; species Udea olivalis. The sequence goes on along the minus strand of OX376367.1, from coordinate 8,178,415 downwards.
ATTCTATAGCCTAAATAAAAAAAATTAGCCTATGCAAAATATGGTAAACAAGTAAAGACAAAAAAAATTAGTAGTGAATATTTATACTAATAATTTGAAAAGGAATATAGGTACTTACCTAATAGTGGGCCCAGAATTGCAACAACAGTGCCTGTAAAACAGAAACTTTATGAATAAAGCATAAAAAAAAAGTAAAGTGTACAATAAAACTTAACACATGTAACATACCATCATGACTTTATCCCAAACGGGGTAGTCAGAGGCAAGTGACTGTTGCCTTCATGGTGTACGGAATACTCAGAAGCCAATTCTCACTAATGGGATCTATTAGAACCCAACGTGGTGGTGAGCCTCCTAATAGTATGTTGGTTAATTTGGTCGGGATGGTCACCCATCCATTACCCGACCTGACTGGCGTTGCTTGACATCGGATCGTTCCTGATCCACTGCCGTCACTTAGCCACGGGCACCTCGACACAGTGAGTTTACAGGCAATGAGCTTCGATCAAATTGTTGATCTAAGGCCCGTATTCTGAAATAAAATCTGTACTTGAGTATATTCCCTGTCTACTAACCCGGGTAGGTAGGGTTTTCGCAGCTGGAACTACGAGTCTGGCTGTTAGGATCAGGGTACCACAGGTGTTGGGGGTCCCAGCCCTGCCTTTCTTAAGGCAGGCCCCAACTTGGAGTTGGATTCGTGGTGGCATGTGGTCAGTTGCAGAGGAGGGGCATGTTCGTCTGCTCAGTAGTGTGTACCGAGTGTCCCTTCTCGCGCGCAACGAGTATCTAAATTCACTGGTTTAGGGCGTTGGGCTGCTAAGTGTTTAGATGCGGGGTTAGTGAGGAATCCTTATAGCGGCTTGCCGCTCCTCCGGTACTTGCCTGGATAGCAAGGAGATGGGTATCCGCTAGATTGCCTATCCGGCCACCCTGAGGGTAGATGTACGGCAGTGCATCGAGATGTGAGCGTGCTATACAGCTCCGGCACCATTCTGGAAAAATGGTAGTTGGCTTCTCTGACGTCCCCAGCGGGGATTGAAGCCGCTAGCGTTCTTTGGAATGCGCGTGGTGAGCGACTATAACTGCTCCGGTGCCATTCTGGATAAATGGGAGTGGGTAATGCCACGGGCTACTCGCCTATGAGTACCATAGTGTGTAATGCATGCATTGTGCTTTGTAGCGGCAGGACCTACCGCCGATGGTCCCTGGTACACTTCACGGTGTGCTAGGAATAGTGTGCCCTTCTGCATAGCCGTGAGGTTGGTCGGGTGGGCCACTAAAATAAATCTCAATAGTTGGAAAAAAGGGTGTACTTGAGTATAGATCTGAGTGACGTTTTTGTATGAACTGGCGTTTTTAAATCTCTACTTACTCATGTACAGATCAATGCTTGAGTATATTTCTAGAATACGGGCCTTAGAATACCAGTGAGCATCAGTGTTGCGGTCAGTCGCACTGTCTTGAGTGTTATTGTTTTTATTGAACTTAGTGCAATTTTTCACGTGGTGAATTTTGTTTTTGGCCGGTTCTGTCAAGTAGGTATGACCTACCTACTTCATTTTAAAAATTCAGAGCGAATATAGTAGTAACCCTGGGTGGTCACGCAAGTTTAGGATAAAGGCGCGAGCAATCCTTCGTAAACTCTTCATTTTGTTCACGACGCTCTCACCAAATGAGTAGTTTATATGTTTTTTCATTACATATAGAAAAAACTTCCTACTTACCAACAAGGTTTAGGAGATTTCCAACCCCAGGCAGTAATCCATTGCTTCCTAAAACAATAATTACGAAACTAATTGAGTACTAAATAAAAATTCAGAAATTAATGATATGATATACAATGTTCATTATGTATCAAACTTAAAGGCTGATTACTAGGATTAAGTTCATCGACCAAAAACTTAAATAAAGAGCCTGCAACCTATTAGTGTAAATTTTAGAGGGGTCTCAATATTTCTTTTGAATTCTTCTTTCAATTTGTTCAAATAAATATTTGTATTTTGTTGTGTTTTTTGTTTTAGATATTCCCGTTAGTGGCGGTACAGACTAGCCAAGTTTGAACATTTTTAGGCACAGTGCTCGCTACCAGGCAGTCCGTCTGTATAATAGGCTCCCGACAGAATTTAAGACAATAAGCAAATTTACTACCTTTAAAAGGAAACTAAAACGCTTTCTAATTAATAAATGTTATTATTCTGTGGAGGAATACCTAGCGGACAAGCGCCAGTTTTGAAAAATATCTTGGATTATCTTGACATTGTTATAATTATTTTGTAATCATGAATCTATTGTTATAATTTTATGTGACCATGTACTTTTATTTAATCTGATCAATGTTATTAAAATTAAGTAACTTATTTAATCAATGTATGCAACTTAAAATCATTATTGTAATGTTCAACGCGATATGTATTGCTCTGAATAAAAATTTAATTGAATTGTAACTTTGTGATTAAATCTTCTTCAGTTATCATTATTTTTTATTAGATACTTAAATTAATAAATTTTGATATAAAAATAAAGTGTCTACCAAAGACTCCCTAAAAAAATAGGTAATGAAACAAACTAGTGGATGAATTAAATAACAAATCAAAACTCTCGGTAAAAATACCAACAGGTGGCGTGCTGTTATTTTATTACTACTATTAACTGGCGTCAAATGTACGAAACGTCTAAATTGAAAGCGCCCTATATACACACACACAATTCGATAGTCTAATTTAAATGGCAAGTTAATTTTCGGGTTGGAGCGGCGCCGTTGCCGCTAATGTGCTATGACCTTAAGAGTAATTGTTGGTGTTGTAAAATTCGAGTTCGAGAAGTCCCAGTTTACATTTTAAACTCAGCCTCAATCTCAAATAACTTTATTTAAATAGACTTTAACAGTACTTTTAAATCATCAAATGTAAACCAAAATATGGGTAAGTACAACTTAATAAACACTATAAATACACAGTATACAAACATAATGCGACTCTACCACCGCGTCGGAGTTGTCTTGCTGAGAAGACCCGGCGAGAAACTCAGCAGCAATGTACTCTTTTAAACTTGTTTTTAGTTTAAAATTCAAAAAGAAAAATTATTAGTCAGTAATAATACCTGTAATGCTAATACCTGTAAGGTATTTACTATTAATATTACTATTCACATTAGCGTCACATTGATTACTTATCTAATTTTAGCCAATTTTTCCTTTACACTTATTGATATTTCCGGTATATCGATACATACCTACTAAAGCTTCAAGAAGGCCCCTAACTAAATCCCCAACATCTGGTAGTAAGCCATTGGATCCTGGAACACGTAAAAAAAAAAGTATAAATCAGCGCCAGACCCTACTTCGAGACTATGGCACCACTTGTCATGGTCTCGAAGTAGGGATAAATATAGGTACCTGTATTACGAGGTACCAGACGAGGAATTAAGCGTCTCCCAGCTTACACAGACGCGAGGCAATCCAGTAAAGATCGTTTCCTGAATTGACCCGACCGGGAATCTAACCCGGGACACAGGGATACAGAAATCGAGGCGAGGAACCGTGCTACAGCGCACTAAGACAATCGTGTCGCCAACGTTCGGCGCAACCTATTGGTACGTTAATGTAGCTGCGTAGACTATAGTTAGACCGCATAGTTGGGTAGGACGAGAACGGGGGCCGCGGTAGGTGCGGGCGGCAGGCAAGGTGTTCTGCCTGCCGCCCGCACCTCTCCCGCCCCCCGTTTTCGTCTAACCCCCGCGCCCCTGTACACCGCAGGCGAAGACTCAATTATGCGGTTTAGCTATAATTATAATTTATAGCGGATGGGCTCGGCGTCACCCGTGTCAATACTGTCAGCAATGAGATTAGTGCGACCTAAACCTCTTTCCTCAAAAGAAATCCCTCTAAATGCAGCTACAACTTCATCAGCTAATACTTTTTGCTCGTGATTAAGATGATCATACTAGTGTAGAAGTACTTCTATTTTTGCGAAAATTTCGTGTGGGCTAGGATCATTATTAGAATAGTAAATAATTGTATCTAATTTTTTTACTTACTTCATATTTATTTTTTAATTTGTTATTTTTATTCGGTTTGGACATTCTGTTTATTATATTAATTGTAATTTTTATAATAATTTTGACGATCATAATGCAAATTCTTATATGTGACATCAAATGTAATGTAGGTATATTGTTATGTTTTTATTATAAAATAAATTAATCTAATCTAAGTTTTTAACATGACACATGGATACGTGCAGTAAACGGAGGCGTGCCACAGATGCGTGATAGCTTAGCTTGCACATCCTCGCAGCATATAGCTGCATAGTACATCTCACACGCACATCAATTTTTTTAAAATAAATAAATCATGTTTCAGGACTGTAGCAAGTGGAAAGATGTGGTGTCTTGGCCTACGCCGTTGGAAAAAAGGCGTGATAGTATAAATTTAAATCTCTGGAAGAACAGCCGGCACCGCTCCAACCCGCGGCGCGAGCTTGCATCTCACGGACGGCGCGTGGTAAGCGTGCTAGCGGCTAGCCGTAGCCTAAATACGAGGCGATGCCGGGTTGGAGCGGTGCCGTTGCCGCGCCGTGAGATATGACCTTATTAGTCATATAAGCGCGCTTTTAATTTAGACGTTTCGTATCGGACCGCTGCCCCCGCTTTGTATGAAAACAAACGACCGTCCGAACGCAATACGACAAACGCACCGCTTCGGCACCGCAGCGGTCCGACACGAAACGTCTAAATTGAAAGCGCCCTATATACACACACACAATTCGATAGTCTAATTTAAATGGCAAGTTAATTATCGGGTTGGAGCGGCGCCGTTGCCGCTAATGTGCTATGACCTTAAGAGTAATTGTTGGTGTTGTAAAATTCGAGTTCGAGAACTTATGCATAAGAAATCAACTTAAATATTCAGACTCGGCTCCATATGACAGAGGCTCGACTGCTTGAGCACATCAAGTTCTTCATCGAGTCTGACGAGTATTTACCTATTGAAAATGTATACTTAAGTGTTTTCAATAGTTGTGTTTGATGAATTCGGCAAGTATTTTAAACAATTGTGAAATCTGTACAGTCCAACTCAGCTTATTGTTTTCGACATTATGATAATGTAAAAAGTCGTTTCGACTCTATTTTCTTAACTCTTAAGATTCAACTTTGGTTTATAACCAGAGTACTTCATAGGTGCAAGTCATTGCTTACGTTCGACTACACTCAGAACTCGCCAGCAACACGTTCACTGAGCAAGGCAAAATTGAGCCGAGTTTCAGAATTCAGACTCGAGAATTTGAGGATTTTACAACACCAATTATACCATGAAATAAAAAGTACATACATACATACATACACACATACATACATACCATCACGCCTTTTTCCCACCGGGGTAGGCAGAGACCACATCTTCCCACTTGCTACGGTCCTGACACACCTCTTGCGCTTCTTCCACTCTCATTAATCCTTTCATACATGCTCGTCGATCATGGGTACTCCTGACCTGACCTTTTCTGAGCACGTCTTAGACTTGTCCTAAGTACGTCCGGCCTAGGCCGGTCCTAGGCCTAGCTTCATCCATCCTTTCCATATGCCCAAACCATCTTAGCATTCCCATCTCAATTTTTGTGACAACATCCTCTTTCACAAATAAAAAGTATATAGAGGTTATTAATTTGATTAATTGGTTTAGGTAATAATATGCGCGACCATATTACATTCGTGAAATGTAGGGTATATCTACTCTTAACAATATCAAACTTACCTGCCACTCCGCCCAAGAGAAATCTAAGTAATGCACCTAAAATAAAAGAATATTGATTCATTTCAGTAGATTCATTTGTTTTTAATATATTTAAATTAGGGAGTGGAATTCATATTTTTTTTATTGATAAGTTATGCAGGAATACCAGAAAGCACATAATTTTGAAATTTATACAAACTTAGGGCATTTTATGCTGTTTTGGTCACAGTTCTAACCTAACCAATGAACGATGTCAACCAATTTGTTTTGCTTCCTCTTAGAAGCCAAAATAACAATATCACAAGCAAAATAATGGGTGTTAAAAGTTGTTTTTTGAAATGTGCCTCTCGAAGAAATTATGACTAAAAAAGTTACGGCAAATAAAAATTATAGTTTTCCATTTTATGCCTTTCAAACTTAAGCAGTATAAAGAAAAATTATGCGTAATGAAACTACTCTTGAGACAGACAGCACCTGTCAGTAGGTATATTTATTTATAACAAATACAATTTTACACTGACTAATCCGCGGGCGGTGGCGAGTAAAGGTAACCCGATTTTTATAACTGTGCAATTCGAGTTGTCAAAATCGTTAGGTTGGCAGCATTGAATTTCACCCTTTTCATTGAATTTGCGGGCGCAAACTGCACAGTTATAAAAATCGGGTTATAATAAGTATTCAAAAGTAGAAGATGTGTCTTTTGTACTTACCTACGCTTCCAAGAACATTTATCAGAAGTCGAACGACACTTGTAAGTGCACCTGCTAAAGGAATTTTATAAAACTGTTAGTTTATATTGTGTATTAATAAATAAATAAATAAAGTAAAAAATCTTTATTGTACACAAATGGGAACAGCATTGACAAAGTTCTAAAGTGTTATTGCTGACTGTGCGTGGTAGGTGTGTGGTGTGGTAAAGGCCTGTTAAATCCTGACCGGTATTCGCCGCCGCTGTGGGTAGCGATACAAAACCGCGCGGGTTTCGTTCGGGTATTTAGTATCAAGTTCCGCAGCAAAATGTACCGCTGCCTACAGCGGCAGCAAATACCGCTCAGGTCTGAACAGGTCTTTGCTTGTGTTAACTTGTGACAACAGGAGATCACAGTCTAACGGTGCGTTTACACCAAGTGGACGAATGCTCATTCTATTCCCTCTCTCTCAAGTTATCTTTGTGTAAACAGAGACAGACGAAGAAAATTTCATGAAGTAAGGATAAAATCAGCATTCGGTCGCTTGGCGTAAATATAGATACCGTTAAACAATAGCAAACCTTATTTTCTGACTATAGTAAAGTTATTTTTTTTTCATTGTAAAACCACAACAAGTTTAAAAGAGTAACTACTGAGTTTCTCGCCGGGTCTTCTCAGTAAGAATCAACTTCTCCGACGCGGTGGTAGAGTCGCATTATGTTTGTAGACTGTTTATTTATACACACATCAAAAGTGTCTAGGGATCAACATATATTTTTGTAATAACTTATCTCCTGATTGATATTAATTAAAATTTTCTTTAAGGATTCATCAAATAAAGTGTTTTCGTTTAATAAATAAATAATAATAATAAATATCCCTGGACATTATTCCACACAGCGCCATCTAGCCCCAAAGTAAGCTAATTAAAGCTTGTGTTATGGGATACTAGACAACGGATAAACATACTTTAATACATTTTCTTTTGTAAATACATACTTATTATACATAGGAGACACCCAGACCAGTACAAACAGACATGTTCATGCACACAAATGTTTGTACTGTGCGGGGATCGAACCCGCGACCTCTGGTGTAGTAGCCAACTTCTTAACCATTACACCAAGTCGGTCGTCAAAAGTCGTCGTTTGTCTACAGTAACGATAAACCAAGTCACCTTTGCATTAATGAAGAAATTTGCCATTTTCCTAATAAAGGGATTTTTGACATTTGAACCACTAACATTAAAGTTTGAAAAAAAGACTGAAATAACAGTTTTCTTTAAAATTTTATTGGGTAACTTAAACAATTAATAATCCGTGTTTCTACCGCGAACACTAACAACACAAGAACATCGGTTTGGCATACTCAAAATGAGTTCATCCAAATCACGCTGTGGAATGGCCGCCTATGTTCGTTGCAACAACAAAAAAAGGTCTTCTTGCGACTGGATACCCTCCATATTCGGCAGAGCTCTTCTCTGTAGCATATCCCATGCATGCTCAATCGGGTTCAAGTCTGGCGACTGAGCAGGCCAGGGCAGGACATTGATGTTAGCTGCGGCGAGAGTCTGTCTCACAACTCTTGCGATGTGCGGTCGTGCATTATCATGCATTAACTGAAATAAGGGACCGATTTGCACTTGTAGAGGAACGATGACGTCTGATACAATCGTCTCAGCATAAATTTGAGCGTTGAGGTTGCCTCTGATCCAAATCAACTCAGTTCTTCCGCCGATCCAAATACCCGCCCATACCATGATGGTTCCACCACTATAAGGATGGACTTCCTGGTAGGATTTTAATCGCTGCTGGCGTCCAGGGGTTTTCCAGTGTCGTATACGTCTTGTATCCGGTCTCATACCAAAACGAGACTCATCAGAAAAGCACACGAAACGCCATTGTTCTTCTGCCCAATTTCTGTGTTCAAGAGCCCATTGAGGCGGTACCCTTAGCGGTCTTCGGGAATGAAGGTTCACTTCATGCAAGCGGTTTCTCACTGTTTGGTCGCTAATTAAGTTCCCTGAAGAGTGATGAAGCCTCACGGCTAACATCATGGCGGTTATTGTTGGAGCTCTTCGAGTTGTGATTTGAATGTATCGGTCTTGTCTCCGTGTGGTGCAGCGATACAGTCCTCCATGGCGCTCAGCCACGGTACCAGTGCTTCGGTAACGTGTCCAAAGTCGACTGATAACACTCTGACTTGTATTCAGAGCTAAAGCCACAGTACGTTGCCGGGAACCAGCTTCTATCATTCCCACGGCTCTGAGCATTTCTTCCCTGCTTAAATGACGTCGCCGCTCCATAATAACGTTGGTTTTAATCAGTAGTAGGGAAACAGTAGCACTAATAATGTCTTCAATGCGTTGTATGTTTTTATAGGGAAAATATTGACAGCTGATTTTCATCTTTTACTCGAATTTGATTGACAGTTCCTGTTTCAAATTATGAAATGCACCAAAAAGGATCCATATAAATTTATAAAATCATAAATTTATTACAAAGCCACATCTCAATCTCAAGAAATCCGCATAAAAATGCTTGATCCCTAGACACTTTTGATGTGTGTATTTTCATATTATTATGGTATTTGTGTCTATTATTTAGTATATTTTTTGACTATTTAAAAGTACCTACTAATTATGTCTGTTTAAATAAAGATATTTGAGTATGAGTTTGAATTTATATTTACTAACTAAGACGAATTTAAGATTTTAGGTTAATGTGTAGGTAATCTTTGGTTTTGATTGGTGCAGGGAGCCGCCCCTGGCTAAACTCCTTGTCTTGTACCTCGTTACACAAGAATATTTTATCCTTACTTCGAGACCATGGGCCTTATAACACTCGCTTATATCTAGTCAAGTTAATTACCTAAACTGAGCGTAGCGAGCAATTTCGTCAGTAAATATCCAGCCTGGAAGATGAATTAGTGCCAGGTAACCGCTGACTGGCTGGAAATGAAACATCATTTACGAAATCGCTCGCTACGCTCACTTTAGGGAGTGAACTTGACAAGTTACAAGGGAGTGACCCTCAAAGATTACTAATAGAATAGTGTTATTATGATAATATTTCAGAATTTTTTGATGACCTATTTTAAATTTAATTAGTAAATTAAATTAAAAATAGTACTATTATATTATTATCATTATTTATTTAATCCTATTTAATTAATTTAAATTCAATAATTTACAATTTTATTTAGTAAAATGAATTAAATTAATTGAATAGTATCTGCTATTTAAAAGTTTCTAGTTAGAAAAGTGTTATTAACTTATATTTTGTTTAAATAATAGAATAATAATGGTTTATTGTTGAATTTAACTGAATTTTATAATATTTTCTGTAGCAATGCCATATTATTTATTATAGTTGTAACTAAATTATGAATTGTGTTTTTAAGTTTTGTTATATTTTAAGTAAATAGGCAATAGTTGCCTTTCATTTAATGTTTGCTGTCCCTGTAACATCCTATCTGACATGTGACTTGCAATCAATGAATCTGAATCTGATTGTATTAAGGCACCATGATTTTGTGTGTTTTAAGGAGCATATTGATTTTATTTATGTTGTGTAGGTTGGTGATTGTGTGTGAGTATGTGTTAACTTACTTGATTGTGCAGATACGGCGCTGACCTGAAATAAAATACCATGTATTTAATTAATGAATCCATAGAAATTATGTTTATTAATAACTCAAAGTTACGTTGGTAAAAGTAATGAAATAACAGTCAATGATATATTGCCGTCTTCGGTATTTTACCTTGTTTTTAAAATCTGTACTTAATTTCAAGAAGGTCTTAGAAAGCGTCTAGGCCTAGAGGTTTAGCACCCCAACTCTGATCGTAGATCGTGTGGTCCTGGATTCAAATCTGGCCAAAACCATATTTTTGTTCATTGTTGAATTTCCGACTAACTCTACGGTGATGGAAAATATCGATAATGAACCCGGATAAGGGCGGAAGGCTCACCGCCTACCAAGTCGGTGAAAAGTGGGTTTCTGAGTGTTCCGTTGGCCATGACGGCAACAGTCACTGACTACCCCGTTCGGGATATAGTCGTGATGGTAGGTACCTATGTATGTTATTCAATCACCAAAGAAATCATATTTCCCATAAGATGAAAGTCCCAGATAATTTTTATTACCAGGCAATGCTCTACTGCTTCAGAATGCTGGCTCCAGCCCGGCTCAAGCCATTTTTTATAAGTCTACAATTTCAAACACATGATAAATATATAGATAGATAATAATAAACATAAATACTTACTTCATTGAAAAGTAAATTACGGCTAAGTACATTTAAGAGCGTTAGCTGGGGGTGGATCGAAAACGTTGTACCTATTTCGTGATTATTTCATTGAAATGAATCAAACTTACATTTTTGCTCTATTATTGTGTGCATAATACTATTCAAAAACACATTGTATTGTCTAAAATTAGGTAGTCGCCAATTATTCGCGAAATAATATTATATAGGTCTCGACCTATATTAAGCATTGTAATAGTGACTTGTGTTATGAATAAAGATTTTTGTATTTTTTTGTTGTATTTGTATAAAAAAAGTTTTACCGACTCGGCGAGTGGTCAAGTTACGCACATGTCCCCTGCGGTTAGGGAAGTTGAATACTGCCGAGGTATCTGATACTGCCTGTCTTGAGAGGCGACTAGAAGGGCCCTTGGGGTCGGGAAGTTTACGACCCTGTTCGAGGATGACGGTGACGCGTGTCTTTGATACAGTGGTCTGTGTTATCGTGCACTGGAGTTGATCTTGCTCCTCCCAAGGCTGGCTGCCAGGCCGCCTTGCGCGCCGAAGGGTCCTGCGAGGAGGCTCTCCCTTATTGGGGATCCCAGGTCCCTTCCATTCTGCGCCGAAGGTTACCACCGTCACCGTTTTAGTGGGTAGGGTTCTCTATTTTCCCAGGAGTTCCTAGTCCTACATATTCCACGTGTCCTGAACCCACGGCCCTGCAAATGCCTAAATGCATTTTCTGACGCAAAAATGGGGCTTACGCACACACGCGTAGTTGTATACGAGCCACAGCGTGGTTGTTGAAGTTCCGCCTCTGCTCTCTTGATACAAATTCTCATGTGTCTTCAGTAAGGTCCTAATTTTTAATCATCATCGTCGGTAGAAGTCCAAGCCTGGACATAGGCCTCCCCGATAGAACGCAGCGCCGCGAGCAGCTTTAGGCTATTTGCGTCCGGCGGCTACCTGAAACTTGCACCAAGTCTTCAGTCGGGTGGGTGGCCTTCTGACGCTGCGTCTTCTGGTTTATGGACGCCTTCCGAGGACCCTACGCCCCAGCGGTTATCAGCCCTCCAGGCAACGTGACCCACCCATTGTCATTTGAGCTTGGTTATCCGAAGAACGGTCGGTTGGGTGATTTTTTATTTTTAGATAGATAGATTATTTATTTCTCATTACGAAAATACACATTAAATTACATTTGTTCATGGTCAAAAGGATTTTCACAATGAGATCGTCAAAGATAATAAAATGGAATGAAATATAACAAAATATGGAAAAATAACACAAAAATTCAAATTAAATACAAAAGGGCCCCAAATAAATAAAATGTCAAGGCAATCACAAAATAGAACCAATGCACTATTTTGTACAAAAAGATAGAAACTAAAAAATAACATTAAATACAAATAAATAAATAAATAAATATGCGCCAGACAACACACCACTTGTCACGTTCTCGAAGTAAGGATTAATATCCCTGTATTACAAGGTATCAGACAAGGAAATAAGCCAGGGGCATCTCCCAGCACACCCAGACCCAAATCAATTTATAAAAGATAGTTTGCTGAATTGACTCGACTGGGAATCAAACCCAGGACACTACGGAAATCAAGGCGAACTATTGATTGATTGAAACATTGATGAAACAATGTTTACATACAACGTGAAATACAAGAGACAAATTCAAAAGGTCTGACAACAGCCTCGATGGTTCAGTTGGAATACAACCAGTACTGTGGCAGGTCGCGGGTTCGAATACCGCTTAAGTCACCAGGATCAGGTGGAGTTTTTCTAGCTGTTTCTATCTGTGCTTAGAACTATGTTGATTTTTAATCAAACATATTAAAAAAAGTATGAAGTTTGTAAATAATAGGAGAGTATTTACCAAAAAGAACAAGACTAAGAAGACGGATTTCATTTTGCCGCGTTGTTTAGAGAGGTATATAAACACTATATATTAATTAACTCATTGTCTCTTTTATACTGCACACGATAAGATATATTAATTTATTTAAAATACATTGGTATGCAAAGTAGCTCTAGTTATATTATCTATATACGTAGGTTTTAGCTTTGCATGGTAATCTGTATTCTCTTTTATACAATTAAGGGTCTCATGGCACAATAGCACTAATAATTACGAATGCGGCGTGGCACCCCGACAGATAGTCTGCTTAGAACAAACCGCCATCTTGATCTCGCACACAGATACAGTGAGTTTACAGGCGATACCTGTGAGAATCGGTGTCGCGGCCAGCCACACTGTTGCAAGTGTTTTTGTTTTTGTCGAACTTGGTGCCATTTTCCACATGATGAATTTTGTTGGACGGTTCTGCCAAGGAGGTATAACGGTAGTGCTACCTACTTCATTTAAAAAATTCAGAGCGAATATAGTGTTGACCCTACTGGCGGTCATGTTGACTTAGGTAATTCTACCGGAAAAAGGCGAGAGTGGTCTTACTGGAAGATCTTTATTTTGTGAGAACAGGTAGAGGTTGCCTGTTACTACAAAGGCCGTGAGATTTATCCCCATCCTTTGTATCTCCTATGAGTAGGTATTCGTCACTTAAATAGAAAGATAGAGATTGCTATGCATTGAGACTGCCGAAATTGTACATGAACTTTATAACGTAATAATTCTTATTGTTTTCTCATATTTTCTTATTTAAAATTGAGTATGTATTTAGAAATGTTTAAGTATGTTTATCAGTCTCTGACACCCATAGTACAAGCTATGCTTAGTTTGGGGTCAGATGATCTTGGTATAAATTGTCCCAGGTATTTTATTTCATGTTTATAATTCTTACGAAATAAAAATCTGTGAGATCCTACACCATGGTGATTTGTCCCATAACTTAACTAAGCTTGAGAAATAAACATTAGCTAGAGGCAGGATCGCTGCCACTGCACTAAGAGGTCAGTCCATTAATTATGGATGCTTGTTCATCTTCGTGACACATACTTGTTGTTTACAAGCTGTGTTTGTCCTCCCTCCTCCTCCTTTTAAGAGGGCTCAGGGAACTGGGCCCGTTCGATTCTGAACCCGCGGGGCCAGTTAACCAATGCCATTTTATACCATTTATACTACACCTGCTCGGAAAGTACCTTGATACTTTATCAAATTTACGGTAGAAAGTATGTCATTGCATATCGAACAAATATGCGGGGAGAAAACGCATCTGAGCGGGAGAGAAAAGTGTATGAAAATCCATTTCTTACGTGGTTTTTCTTTTTAATTTTGGGTAAGACTATGCGCCGGCAACCTAAATATCAAAAGCCAAAAAGTTTTTACAGTGAGTTTTTATCTCCAAGTTCGCAAAATGACACTGGCCACTAGCTGTGTGTCGGATGGTGTCGGGCTGGCAGTGCGACCCTGCGGCGGCAGGATAAACAATTTGAAAAAAGAACATGTGAAAATTGCAGACGCCATTGGCGCCATTTTCAATTTGTGTGTTGTTTGAGGATTCAGTTTTCGTAGAAAGTAAAATAAAACTATCAAAATGATAAGTAGTGATAGTGATGATGAAGATTTTTTAACTCCGCCGCAGTTGAAACAAACATTGATGGAAAAAGTGTTACATTAAGCTTCACTAACTGCAACAATTTCAATATAAATTTCAATTAGTAAAGATTTAGTTTTTTATTTTCCTCGTAGGTGTAGTATAAAGCACTGTGTATCACTCGAGAAAAAGTGCGATTCCCGATCTCGGGTGATCGGTCTCTTTCTCCTCTCGGTGAACAATGTACTATTTTGAATTGGCCATCTGGCCCCACAGCTGAAATCTGTACAGTTACCAGAAAAATTGAACAAATTACTGTTAATGAGCTTATTAGTGTTTGAGAAGTCAAGAAATGCTCTGCATATTCTGTATTAAAAGTACCTGGAAAGCAGAAATTTACTGGAACTGGAGCTACTAATTAAACATTTTATTACTGTGCCTGTAATACTACTGGTAACTTCTTCTGTTCATCTCTGACGCCCTGATATTTTAGGTATAAAGTAATAAGCATACTAATAAGCTCCTCACCGGTGATTTGTTCAATTTTTCTGGTGACTGTACAGATTTCAGCTGTGGGCCCAGTTGACCAATTCAAAAATGGTATAAAATGGCATTGGTTAACTGACCCCGCAGGGTCAGAGTCGAGCTGGCCCAGTTCCCTGAGCCCTCATAAGTATTATTTATTGCAGAATAATAGTTTTACCGTCCACATCTATCCTTCAAAGGATCTCTACTTGGTCCTATTTTGTTTGTATTATATATTAATGACCTGCCAAGTGCGACCAATCATGAGACAATTTTGTTTGCGGATGATACGACAGTATTAATAAAAGATAATTCACAACATAAAAAATCTAATAATTATGAAAATGAAATAAACCTAGCAATTAAAAATGTCATAGACTGGATGTCTGCCAATAATTTAAAAGCTAATATAGATAAAACAAAACTTATACAGTTTGGGACACACCGCACAAATAGAATGCCATTGAATATATAACATGAAGGTAAAAAAATTGAATTTACAAGTGAAACAAAGTTTTTGGGTATAAATGTCGACGAGAATTGTAACTGGAAATGTCACCTTAGTTATGTTTGTGATAAATTAAGCAGATTTTCATTCGCCCTTCGACGACTCAGGGAAATCTCCTCTGCAGAGACAGCTATTCGCTTACCACGCTCATGTAGCGTCCATGTTGCAATACAGCGTCATGATATGGGGTAACTGTACAAATATGGAACTTCTATTTAAAGTCCAAAAAAGGTGTCTGAGATCTTTGTTTGGAGCCTATTACCTGGATTTTAAAGAACGCAAATTGTTAACATTGCCATCTTTGTACATTAAGCAAAGGATAGTGTACATTCGCCCATACATTGCCGCCTATGAACCAACAGTCATAAAAATACCTCTTAGGGTTCATAAATACATACACTTTAGTGTCAAAACGTAGTTTATGGACGGACACTTCTGAGAACTCGTTAAATATCAAAAAAACTGAAAAATTGTGAGGTTATATTTAATAATATAATGCGAAGTTTTATTTACGGGACTGGGACCAGAGTTCTTTAAGCACATATTTTGTTGATCTGCCAGTACCGTGGAACCACTAGCTGAGCCACAATTCACACAAAATGTTGATTCCATTGCAATATCGTAAATCCGTAATTATTGCTGAGTTAGCTATGTGCAAGTTACAAAGTCTTTAAACGGTTAAATCTAAATGGAGGTAGGTCACTACAGAGAGCCATTGACGTCCGTTTTTTAAGCCGAGTCGTAAGAATAAAATTATTAATTTAAAAACAATAACACAGCATTGCAAATTGAAAGCGAAAAATACAAGACACTAGACAGATCCTGGTATTTTTTTTTGCGCTGAAGTGTCAAGTCAACTAAACGTCATTAACTTTTATTTTTTGGCTTCGCACAAAGCTGAAAAGTCAAATCTGGTTTAAAATAAAAAGTTGATTAAACATCTATCGCATTGACAGTAATGTATTGTTACTCATTTTTAAGAGCCTTTAGTAAGTTCACAACTACGTTTTCTTGCACAAATAAGGTTTATTTTGCTAATACAAAGTAAGTTAAAATATTGTTGCGATGGCTAAACAACAGAGGGCACAGATTAACGCAACCTAAATGGTATTAAAAAAATGTTTTCATACGATAAATCTTTTCAGTATTTTTAATTTTGATATCAAAAATCAGAAGTATCCGTGACAATTTAATAACTGATAATTATGTCTTAAATCATGGCCAGAATTATGACAAATGTCAAATGTTTGTTGGTTCATAGGCCAACTTGGGCACTGTCCTTTGCATATTTGTTAAAAATAAACCAAAATGTTTTAAAGAGGTTAAAAAGGAATATTCAAAGGAATTACGTCCTAGACCAAAGAATAGACTCGAAATAGGTGATTCAAAACTAGCTTTGGTTCAAAAAAATGTACACTGTATGGCAATCAAGGTTTTTAATGCTTTGCCCGAATACTTGCGCGCACTGAATGGAAAGCAATTTGGATCTCAGTTGCATAATTTTTTAATCGAGAATTGTTTTTATTCCATTAAGGAGTTTCTAGGCCATAACAATGTTAATTAATATATTCCATATTTGACCTTAGAAGCTTTGATTGAAATATTGTATAAGATAATTTTCACATTATGATATTGTAACATTTCTATGCCTGTAAAGAGGTAAAATATGCTGCGCCAATACCAATTTGACCTAACATCATATTTTTGTACCATATTCTATGAAATAAATCATTCATTCATTTATTCATTCATTTAAATGATAGAGAAATATCGTTGCGCATCATAGAAATAAGGAGTGTTGACAATGCTAGGCAAAGATTAATGTAGAAGACCGTGTTGATCTATTTAGGGCCATAGGCACATTAGGGGCCTTTCTGATTTTAAGTGTCAAATATTCTATTGAACTGATTAGGGAAGGGGGCCCTCAGTGTACGTGGGACGATGGGTCAGTCTTCACAAAACCATTGCAAAATGGGTAATTTTGTCAGTAGCATAGGGTGGCCCTATGTAAAGCTTGACGTAATCTCATGTGTATATGGAATACCATATAAATTAAAAATCTCACTCAGTCAGGTTTTAGCATTTTTGAATGCTTAATTTTTAACTAACTTTCCGCCCGCGGCTTCGCCCGCGTTATCGTTATATTATGGTCAAAATATATAAAATCTTTATAAATTGTAGCCTATGTGTTATTCTGATGTATAAGCTGTATTACTGTAAAGTTTTATCAAAATCCATTTTGTAGTTTTTGCGTGAAAGAGTAACAAACATACACACAACATACATACATCCTCACAAACTTTCGCATTTATAATATTAGTAAGATCCAAAGATTCCATTCTTAGTATTCATTCTTTATTTGGTCTAGCGCTATAACGGAATTGAGGGGGAAGAAAAAACAAGTGAAAATGTTAATAATCTTTTATTGTGTGAATCTAAGCAGTGCCTAGAAGTGTTCAAGATGCGAGACGAGTCTCTATCTAAATCCTTCTAAAACATTTGCTTAGTCAGTCCTGGTCAGTTTTTCAATCTTGATGGCCCTGCGAATTAAACAAAACTATGAACATACTTAGGATTAATTTTATGAAAGAATGCATCGTAGGTGTTTAATACCCATACTCGCATCGTGTCGTGGATCGTCTAGACAAGAACCATCTTTGTGTTCGTGCGCGGAAACATCGAAAAAGAAAATGGCGGCTGGGCTGTCTGCCCATGCCACACAGGTTCAAAGGAAAGGGTTCCCGGTAACGTGGTGACGTCACGTTGGTCAGGCCGACTGTCGATCCATTGTTATTAGGTTGCCAACAGCCGTCGACACGTTCGTCCTGACCTGTCGTTAGGGTTCTAATACAAATGGTGAAAAGTGATCTGAGTGTTCAATCATTTGCTCATAACTACCCCGTTTGGGTTGAAGTCGTGATTGCATGTTATGTTATTATAGGAAGGAAGGGCACAGCGGACTATTTCACTCATTATAGAGTTGCCCGCCTCGATGTGAATCACCAAACGGAAAATACTTTGAAAAGACTTTGGCAATGGAATGTAATGTGCTGGGTGACCCCCCTGGCTTTAAACCTTGTCTGGTACCTCGTAACACAAATATTTTTTTCCTTACTTTGAGACGGTAACAAGGTGTGTTATCTGGCGAATGTTTATTTGTTTTTTTTTTATTAGTAACTAGCGGCCCCGACAAACTTCATGTCCAAAGTTATTAGCTAGACAGCTGTGAACATTTAGTATGGAAAAATATTTTTCTTTTTTTTTTCGTCAACTTCCCAATACTTATTATCCAAATCCAAAAACACAAAAATCATAATAATAGGTCGGTCCACCCTTTCTTGAGTTATAAGTGGTGTAGCTAACACGACTTTCTTTTATAATATATTAAATAGATAATAAAATTAATTTCATGTATCATATTGTATAATGTTCCTTAGGCATTTCCATAAACTGTCATCTATACTAATCTATTATAATATTGAAGATTTTTTTTTCTTTGTAGGTATATTATAGATAGGCTCCTAGACTAATGGACCGATTTAAAAAATTATTTCACCAATATTAGCTACATTATCAGGGAGTTAGACTTCAGGATATATTTTGAAGGGTGAAATACTTAACGCAAGAAATAAAGAGCTTTATATTTTAAAGTTGGTTCTGCCATATTTTCAATTAAATTACTTTAAGATTAAAATAACAATAATTGTACTTACTAACAATCTAGATCACTGTAAAAATAGGAAGGGTTTTCGTTAATATTTAAATATAAAGTATAATTGTAATTGTAAAAGTAATACAGGGTGCCGAGTGCCAGTTGCAGTGAGAGAAGTGAATGACTTCACCATCGCGTTTTGCGAGCACGTAAATGTCAAATAGTATGGAATCGAGTCAGCGCCATCTAGCGGCGAATTCGGGCAACATCCAGGCCGCTAGATGGCGCTCACTCGATGCCATACAAATTCGTGTTTTGTTTCTCGCAAACGCGATGGTGAAGTTATTCACTTCTCTCATTACAACTCGCACTCGGCACTCTGGGTGTAAAATACGTTAAAATAAACTTGTTTTCACTTACGCACATCTCGTAGTCCATTTACCAGTACACCGACGGCACGCAGTACATCTCCCACTAATAAAATAAAAATACATAAAATAATAACATTTACCAAAGTAGTTACAGTAGTATTTATTTTTTGTAAAACGAACAAAGTTCAAAAGAGTAACTATCGAGTTTCTTGCCGGAGTCTTCTCGATAAGAAGCAACGTCCGGACCGGTGGTAGATTCACATTATGTATATTTACGATATGTACTTATATTGTCCTATTTTATTTACTTTTATTATTATTATTATTTCTGTTCCGTAGCGGAATATTTCATTTAGTTTGTTTGAAGATAACACAACTTGGAGAGCAAACCACAAACTTTGTTGAATTTTATTTTGCCTACTGTGGGTAGCCCTGTTTTCTTTGAAGCGTCAGTCTCGCTCGTGAGGCCGCTCCAAACACTCGTCGCGTTTTCGAACTTTGTCCATTTGGAGCATCACACCATTATCTACAAAACTGTTCTTTCTTGTGGAACCTTTCGTGAGTGCAAATAACAGTTGATCAGTTAAGTGACACAACAGTGACTACCCACCACGAGCTCTCTGCCTTTACCAGCGACCTTCTTGTACGGGATAAGAATAAAGACAGGAGCAAGCCTCATCTCTAGAGAGACAAGCTGATAAGAGGTCAGGTAAGCCCCAGTAGGCCCTTATTTATCCATAACAATTTCTATATACTTTTTTTTTGACATGTCATAAGTGCTTTGTACAAGCTTAAATGAATAAATATTTTTTTTAATTTACTTTACTTAAGTAAAGTACAGTGCAAGCCTAGCGCGGTCGCGATGGCGGGCGCGATTTATCAAACATATGAAACGCGCCTTTGCGTCCATAGTGTTGAAAAGGCGCGTTTCATACGTTTGACACCTCACGCCCGCCACCGTGACCGCGCCAGGGGGCCTACTCGCTAACGAAATGTCCGGAGTTTCGGGCAAACTAACACGGTTTTAATTAGTATGAAAACGAAGATGATTTAACAACCATCATGTAATTTTCTACTCCTAAATAATATATGATATATGACATACACAAGTAAATACAAGAGAATCATATTGTTGTAGGTTTTTTTGACGTATAAGTTTGACTACCGACATTGCATTAGTGAGTAGGCCCTCAGGCCTGCACTATTTCCTCACAGAGATAGAAACTAGAAAAACGTTGGCTTATAACGTAAAACACACTAGCTAGACAAATCGCCAGATCTGTTAATGGCCTCGATAGCTCAGTTCAAAGTTTCGAAGAGCAGCCTCTCGGATTGTGGAAGCGGGACTCGAGTCCCGCTTGAGCACATATCCTGGACAATTTACCCGACCTGGAATTGGCCTAACTTGCCCCCCATATCCTAGACAATTTACCCGACTTGGAATTTGCGTAACTCGGCCCCCATATCCTAGACAATTTACCCGACCTGGAATTTGCCTAACTTGCCCCCCATATCCTAGACAATTTACCCGACCTGGAATTTGCCTAACTTGCCCCCCATATCCTAGAGTCCTAGACAATTTACCCGACCTGGAATTTGCCTAACTTGCCCCCCATATCCTAGAAAATTTACCCGGCCTGGAATTTGAACTCAGGACGGAGTAATTAACGCTCTAAGGTCACGGATGCTTTATTGCAGATAATTGATAAAAACATTTTTTGACTGGATGTCTATAAGGCTGCAAACTGAACGCCCCCAGCCCGCAGGCACGGGCGCGGTGGCGACCGCGGTAGTACAAACGGTTCGCCTGACTTGATCGGAATGCTATGCCGCGAACTCGCCCGAGGTCGTCCAGTTTGCAGTCTAAAGGCCCGAATTTGGTTCGAATTTCGTGTTGACCGGCCGGCCGCGCGGTGTAGCGATAGGCAATGGGCGGGGAGGGTACTTTTATAAGACCATAGTGAATATTGTATATTTAGTTAGACGGGCATTAATTGTTAACTGAGTGAAGGCGACGGATACCAGTGTCCGGTAAAACCAAAATTGGTTTATGTGGCATTGTAAATGTGAAATATAAATGTATTATTTTTTGTATGAATAAATAAATAAAATTAAAAAATATATACTTAGATTGTTTCAAGAGGCTCAATTTTTTTGATTTACTTTTGTTGATGCACTGCACGTTGATATGCAAAATGTGAATTGTTTTTTAAATAACATTTTGATAAGATTACTTACCAGCCGGCAATCCTGAAAGAGAGAAAAACAATTTATTTCATTTTATATTTATTGGCATGTACGAGTGGAATAGGAGCTATTTCAAAAAAGCGAGTATTTTGGATACAATAGTGTAGCAAAAAAATAAAGGTTATTACGATCAGTCGAAAAAAATTATGGGCATTTATTTTATTTATCGGTGGCTGGTAAATTACTGCGACAGTAAAACATGGACAGTTATCTACTAAAAATAAATTTCCGGTTATTTCACCCTACAATATCAGTATTAAAATACAAAAGCAGACCTATAAATGAATGGCCAGTAAAAATGATGGAATGGGCAGTTAGATAAATCCTTCGGCAGTTTACAGGTAGCGGGAACATCCGAACGCAGACCGATTGAAAAGAGAGGTAATTTTTCGTTAAAAGGGGAGGAGCTAAATGGCTGGCGAAAGCGAACAACCAATGATTGTATCAAACCTACCAAATTGATTTAACTATAGCAAAATAAATTATTGTGGTGTACTCACCAATGCCACTGAGTATTCCTCTAAGTATTAAGTCCAGAAGAGGAACGAGGACCCCTGAAAAAAAAAGAATGTAGGACAATAATTTGTGCAATGTATTCTTGTCATTTAACACTTGTTTAAAAGCGAAAGGTCACTGTCTCACTCACTCACTATGAAATTAGAAACTACAAGTGCTAGGAGTTCCAAATTTGGCATTAGGGTTCTATTCAGGACGTAAGTGTGAAATCCGACCCCTAATGGGGCGGGTTGGGGGGTTTTAGGGGTTGCTAGTTTGTATGAAACTACGTTACTACAAGTGCTAGGGAGTCTCGTAGGTGCTAACTAAGGCGGGATTTTGCGAATATTCTTAAAATATTTATTATTAAAATGACAAGTATCGTAAGTCGTAGAAAATCTTGTATGTCATGAAAATTAATTTCGGGCAGGCGAAGCCGAGGTCGGAAAGCTAGTATAACATAATATAAAGAGCAAAAAAATATGTGAGATTTTTGCTTTTTTTGTTTGTTGGAAATGTATTAAGAGGTCATTTTACAACACGATTGGCGTCGTGCGCTTAAGCGTTTCTCGCCTTGACATACGTAGTGTCCCGGGTTAGATTCCCGGTCTAGTCAATTCAGGAAACGATATTTTCTTATTGGCTCGGGGGTCTAGGTGGGCTGGGAGACGTCCCTGGCTTAATTTATTATCTGGTACCTTGTAACACAGGCGCTCCCTGGCGCTTACATTGTTTCCTCTTTCGAATGTTTAGAAATCCGTGTGTTTGTAAAATAAAAAATATTGGGTGCCTTTGTCGATTTCGACGAATGGCGACCTCGGCTATAATCTACCTATACTAATATTAAACAGAGGACCGATTTGTTTGCTTGTTAGATCTTTTGTTTGTTTGTTTGTATTGAATAGGCTACGAAACTACTAGACCGATTTGAAAAAATATTTTACCAATATTAAGCCACATTATCAGGGTGTGACCTAGGCTATATTTAAAAAAAATCTAGAGTATATTGAACGGGAAAGACAGACAGCTAGTTCTTTAATAATTTAAAGTTTAATAATCTTGTAAATGGTCACAAACATGTATTTATTTAATGTAACATAAGTTATACTTACGTAGTAATGGGCCCAGAATTCCAAGAACAGTACCTGTGACGTAAAGGTTATTAAGAAAACATAAAAACGGTATTAACCAAAAAAAACCCGCTCTATTGGGAAATGTGACAATAGTAAAAATAATAATATTTTAACTGATAGAATGGAGAAGAAAGGTTTCGGTAAATGGCAATTAGTATACTAAAAACATAATACTTATCACAATAATTTACTTTTTTTAGAGTTTATTATTAAAGTTGGTTACTTACCAAGCCCATTTACGAGATTTCCAACACCTGGAAGTAATCCATCCCTTCCTAAAAAGAAAATTACGAAATTTGGTCAAATTTTATTTCCAGCCAGTCAGTGGGAACTTGACACTAGCATAATATCTCCTAGGTTGGATTTTCACTGTTATGCCTCCTTTACGTTGCACAAGTTTTTTTTTTCAAATGAAGATATGATATCAATTCATTTACAAAAAAAAACATATCTTTAGCTTACAATCACATATTTACAAGTAATCAAACAAAATGGATGAAGAATTTGAAAAACAATGAAACCTGTGATAAATTTACAATAATAATAAGTTGCGGGATCTTAATTTATGTTTTTCGTCGATGAATTGAATCCAAGTATACGGCATTTAAGTTGGTTACACTACAAACACGCAAGATTCGCGTGCAAATGCTCTACGCGGCTGTTGACAACCAACTGCCAAATGGGTCATGGAATACCCGGCAGCTGGTAGGTAATTATCGCGCGCGAGTACATGGAGTGACAGGCCTGGTGAAATGTACAATGTACATACCAGCTAAAGCATTAAGAAGGCCCCCAACTAGATCCCCAACCACAGGTAGTAAGCCATCTGATCCTGAAACACGTTAAAAAGTAAATAGATTTACATATAAGGTTATTGCCTACAAAAAAAAAATCATATAAAACAGAAACTAAAAAAAATCGACCTGACCCGCGACTTCCACAATCCGGGAAGCTGCTCTCCTGCTGGATCAAGACGAATTTTTCTAGTTTCTATCTTTAGATTAAAAATAGAACATTGTTGAATTGCCAAATACGCAAATTCACTTAAATTATTTATTGCTAAAATAAATATTAAAAAAAATAAAAACTAAAAAAACTGAAAAGTAAAATTCAGGCGGCCTTATCGCTAGAAGCGTTATTCTTCCAGAAAAAATTCAAATGTAAGTTGCGGTAAGGCAATACGAGCAATTAATCAAAATAAAAACATATTGACTAAAACAATAGACTTACATGAGGTTACATTGTAATTAAGATAGCAATTAATAAACTTACATGAACATACTTAATATAAATAAACGTATGAATATTCAGGTACATACCTAGGTAACAGAATTAAATCATGGATTAGAGGAGATTGAGTCAAAGTGATAGAAAATATTCTGTGCGCAGACTGATTTGACAGTGTTGAAGCCAGTGTTAGCGCGAAAGTTATTATACTCTAGACACTATAATGTCAAAATTGACCATTTTTGTATATAATTAACTTTAAACTTACCCGCTAATCCGCCTAGCAACCCTCCAAGTAGGTCACCTAAAATTAAAAATTCAAAATAAATTCAAAATCACGAGAAAAGTTGGTAAAGTTGTTAAAACAAAAGTTTATTTACAAACTAAAAAAGTATTTTTTCATGATAGGTAGGAATAAAATACCAAAGCTGATCCTTTTTTTATTAAAAACAGGAAGGCTACAAAGGAGAAGGGCAGTCATGTATGAAAGTTTTGTATACCTAAAAAACACGTGTTTGGCCGCGAAACATTGACATAATAATAGATAACAATATTACTTTATTGAGACTTTCATTTGCAGATTTTATAAAGTCGGGGTTCTTAAGTTAAATGCATTCAATGGAGTTAGGTTATGCTTTGTTTTCTCCCCCGCACATCCGCCGGCGGGTGGCCGGGTGCAATTAATTATGATCATTAGTGAATTACAATAAAGTCTACATTGGATTGATGGTGGTTTCGTGGTTTTAATGATTAATTGACAGTTGACGTCAATAACTTAAACAACTTTTTTTAAATAAACAAGCAAAACCTAGGATAATATGGGAAATACTCATAACATGGGAACAGCATCCCACAGTTCTGAGGCCCATAATGCAGTTGCAACAATAACTTTTTATTGCTTCTCGCCCGTTCATATTTATCTCCAATACAATGAAAACAAAAGTAGTTCATGCAACCAATATCAGTTTTAACTCATAGAAATATATTATATTATAAAGCTTAAGAGTTTGTTTGTAGTTTGCTTGAACGCGGTAATCTCAGGAACTACTTAGTCCGATTTCAAAAATTATTTCAGTGAAGAACAAACAGTTTCAACAAAGAGTCTGCATGAAATCTCGTATAGTTATTTGTTGCTGATATTTTGCTCAGATATTTTTGAATAGAACTTTTAGATATTTATGCTTTTGACTGTTCAACTTACCTAAATTGCTAAGAATATCCAACAAGAGACGAACTACAGGTGTAAGGGCACCTGCGAAAGAAAAGAAATCCTTAAAAAGTTGGTTTAGTAGAAAAAAAAAAAAATTCTCTCATCAGTTCTCAGTACAATAGTATCCAGTTGATTGAGTTGATAATGTTGATATTGTTCGTAATGGAGTATCATGGGTATTTATGATCGAAGATAAATACGAGAATAATAAAGAGGATGTTGTCACAAAAATTGAGATGGGAATGCTAAGATGGTTTGGGCATATGAAAAGGATGGATGAAAGGCGATTAACGAAACAAATTTACAAGGCGAGCGTGGAAGGAGCTGTTGGAAGGAGAAGGCCTAGACGGACGTACTTAGAACAAGTCCAAGACGTGCTCAGAAAAGGTCAGGTCAGGAGTACCCATAATTGACGAGCATGTATCAAAGGATTAATGAGAGTGGAAGAAGCGCAAGAGTTGTGTCAGGACCGTGGAAAGATGTGGTCTGCCTACCCCGTTGGGAAAAAGGCGTGATGGATGTATGTATGTATGTATGTATGTATGATAAATACGGTCTTGTTCCACAAATATAATAATTATTGACCTAACTAAAGACTTTTTGGTAAAAAGTTACTACTTTGGAATTTGTTTTTGTGAGGTGTTTGTTTGTGTGTTTAAACTTACCTGATTGTGCATAAACGGCGTTAACCTAAAAAAAGTAATGTGTGGTTAACGAATGCAAACAAATTACAAAAAAAATAATTTACAATGGGTTATGGTCGTATGAAAAACTTAAATTATGTCATTTGATTTAATAACTAACAAAATTAGTGAAACAACATTTCTGGCACTTGTTGGTAATGGCAAATAAAAATATTATGATATATTTACATTTTGAAGTAAATGTTTCTTTAGGTTTTAATTTATTTAATTTTAACTTGGTTTTAGCTTGAATTGTAATTGAATTTTCAACTTATTTTTAAATTTAATTTTATAATAATTTTAATTTTTTGTAAACTGTTATTTCTTAAGGACAATGTCTGAAATGAAGTGATTTTATTTTATTTTTATTTTATTATTTTTTTATTTTTCATTCATTTTATTTTATTTATAAAAAGTTAGTTTTTATGAAATCAAGGCAAGTTAAAGTTAAAAAAAAATCGGACAGACCTTAGTAAACCTAAAAATACACTAAATCACTGTCGTTCATGATGATTGAAGTGAGCGACTAAGTGATAAAGGCTTTTAATATCAGAGACCAAAATTCAAAGATTGATTGCACATATTATATATTGTTACAGAGTTAAAATATTACATTGTTAATGTGACGCAAAACATGTATTCCTCATAACTCAACATTTGTTGGCCCGAACCAAACGGTTCGGTGACTCGTTTCTTTGTCGTACCATCCAGACATGGAACGCTCTTCCAGCACATGTGTTTCCTTCCTCGTATAGTCCCGGGTTCTTCAAGCGGGGCGTGAAAAGGCATTTCTGCAGGCCTTCAAGGTGAGGATGGCCAGCCCATTCGTTTGAATGACTGGGCTTGTCATCCTCATATCTGGACCTCACGACCGCTTTCCATCAGGTGGAGTGTGCAATATAGGTTCATCTTGGCGGGCAATATAGGTTTGTCGGGTGGGCCACTATAATAAATCTCTGTAGTTTGGAAGAGGGTCTTGACGGGCAATATGAAAAAAATCTTGTCAAATTCATTCCCTAATTTCGCAAAATGATCTTTCGTTTCCAGCCAGTTGCCAACGAAATTGATCGCTACACTCAGTTTAGAAAATTAACTTGACAGGATAATCGATTGTAATAAGCCCCTTGTTTACTATCTAACATTAACATTTATTCATGTGTCTTAATGTCCACGCAAAGAATTAGGTAAATGAAGATAGTTTTAGAACACATTTACATTGCAAACATATATTAATCTAAAGTTTCTACTGTTTTTGATTCAACGTCTAATGTAATTTATCGTTACGGCCTTCACGTAGGTATCCTGTTAAGATAACACGTTCGTTTTTTGGGGTTCCAATGGTTGTGAAAACCCCTGAAATTTTCACTATGTTTCTGCCATAGCTATTGCCAAACCAGCCCCCCGATTCAGAACGAAGTTATCGACCGATTCGGTAAGTTTGTTTTAATTATAGTAAATGACCCGCTTAACGGTAGCAATCAATATTTTAATAAGATAAAGCCTATGGTTTTTATAAACGAAATCATATAAGAACTCTACCCATCTTTAAAAATGAATTAAAAATAAAAGAAAATAACCGAATCGGTCGATAACTTTGTTCTGAATCGGTCGGCTGAAAGGCAACAATAAGAAAAATTACACTATCAAGCGCCACTAACCACAGGGCACAGAAAGGAAGGTGTGTTTTTCCATATTAATACTAACTATAAATAGGAAAGATTTGATTATTTGTATTGAATAGGCCCAGTGTGCGTTTTTTTTTCTGCTAGACAACACCTCTTGTAGTGGTCTCGAAGTAGGGATTATTATCCCTGTGTTACGAGGTACAACACAAAGAAATAAGCCAGGGGCGTCTCCCAGCACACCTAGACCCGAGTCAATACAGAAAAGATAGTTTCCTGATTGACCCGACCGGGAATCGAATCCGGGACACTACGGAAACCGAGGCAAGAAACCGTGCTACAGCGCACTACGCCAATCATGGTATGAAAATGGTACAACTTCCGTTCGTTGTGTACACATTTTCCTGTGTAACGGTTGTAAGGACACGCATTTGCAGAAGGCGCGTTCGGGCCATAACTCGGGAGGCCGCCGAAAGTCGACCGGCCGACCTGGGGCCGATTCTCGGACATTCGATAATATTATCTCGCATTCGATAGATTAGATACTTATATGAACTGCTGAATTATATGTAACTATAGCCTTTTTTAGTAACAAGGCAAACGGACGTATTTACGAGGCTACTTATTTCTCTTGTTAAAATATTGCCTTAAAATATAGCCTGTGTTACTTGCGTTATAATTTTATAAATCGATCCAGTAGTTTTGGAGGCTATACAATGCTAAGAAACCAGCATTCAAATCTTTCATCTTTATAATATTATACAAACAAATAAACAATAAGTTTTACTTAATAAATATAGGTAATATCAGAGTAGATTTCAATTCTTTCAATAAAGACAGTGTTTAAAAATTTATAATAACATTTTAAGAATAGGTTGGGGAAAAAGTCTTTTCGCATATAGTACCTATGTATGAACTTGTAATAAAATCTCTTTGGTTATACTATTTGTATCTGGCTTGTTTTGGTATCATTTATAGTTTAAATTTTAAAGAAGATAATTGCAAATTCAAATTAGGAAAATGTGTGATTATCACTTGTTTTTCTTACTGTCAAGATGAGTGAATCTAATGAAGGAATTCGATACATTTTAAGATTTTACTACAAAAAAGGTAAAAATGCAACGCAAGCCGCGAAAAAAATGTGCGATGTTTATGGACCTAGTGCAGTGTTTGTCAAAAGTAATTGCACGTCGCGTCGTCGGTAAATCAGCACATCTCGCTAGTGTTTCTCCGGCTTGATTTACATATGAATGTTTTGTTCAATCATAATCAAATTAAGCCTGTGTCACTCCCTGATAATGTAGCTTCATATTGGTAAAATAATTTTAAAAATTGGTGTAGTAGTTTCGGAGCCTATTCAACACAATCAAACAAACGATCAAATCTTTCCTCTTTGTAATATTTAGTTTAACGCGAATTATCTGAACCTATATTTTCCAGACTGTGGTCTCCCACGCTCGTCTAACCCCATATCACACACACAAACCCACTTCTCGTCTCGACCTGCCTGAAAGACCAGCTTTAAGTATAGGAAACAGAACAACGCTCGAACCTCGTAAATAACAAAAAACTATTTACCAAAAAGAATAACACTAAGATGACCGATTTCATTTTGCCGTGTCGTTATGAGAGATATATGAACACTACATACTTATCACCTTATTTCCTCTTATATACTGCAGACAATCGGCTATATTTATTTAAAATGCAGTATGATAAGTAGCTCTAGTTAATACTATTTGTTAACGTGGGTTTTAACATTGTCTGGTAATTCTTATTAATTCTTGTTTTATCTTGAAGGGCTCGTTGGTGTAACAATTGAAGACCTTTATTACCATCGCCTAAATCCAGTCAAGTTAATTCACTAAACTGAGTAGCAAGCAATTTGGTCAGTAAATATTCAGCCTCAGTAAATAATATTCAGCCTGGAAGATGCGCTAAGTTACCGTTCACTGGCTGGAAATGAGAGATCATATTACGAAATTGCTCGCTACGCTCAGCTTAAGGAATGAACTTGACAGGTTTCAAGGGATTATAATAAGGCCCCTGGCTGGCGCACAAATATCGTGGATTCGATTTTACCTTTTTTGTATACTTGTAGATGCGATCGGATGAAATGAAAATTATTGAGCCACTTGGCATTGTCAAAGTTAAGTTAAATCACATAATGACATTTATTAGAATACATTTTATCTACTTCGTGTTCATGACATCGCAGACAAGCTGCAGGAGTGCCGCCTTCGTTGGTATGTCATGTCTCACGGAGATCGGCAAACTACGTGGGCAACAATGTCTGGCCATGCCGCCCCCGCCAGGTACCGGTAGAAGAGGTCGACCCAAGAAGCGCTGGCTCGACGTCGTTAAGGGTGACATGCGTGCCAACAGACTCACCACTGAGGATGCACAAGACCGCGCGAAGTGGGCCAAGAAAATAAGAAAGGCGGACCCTGGGACCCCACACACCAGTGTGGGTTCACAACCGGGATAGACCGCACGAATGATGATGACTAAGTATATAATAGGGAAATAATAAAAAGGGAAAGATATACTAAGACAGTTTAGTTTGAAACCTAGACTTATCACCATTATCGTGACTATTGAATTAATTTTTGGTTATTATAGCCAATTTTGATACTTTGTATTTTGATACTACTAGCGTCATCTATTCGATTGTTGTATAACTGCGAGAATCAAAATGAAATGGTAAAATCATGAACTAATGCGATTGATCATTAATGAATAGTTACACTTATTCTTGGCTAGATGGCGCCAGCGGTAACCAAAAATACTATTTTGTTAAGATAAAGTTATGAAATGCAAGTCTATAACTGTAAGTGGATCCAACGTAGGTGGCAAGCATGCTTGTGATGATAAGCGGTTACCGCACTTTGCGAAAGCATTAACTCTAAAGGAATCACTCAACAAAGGCCTACATTGCTTCACGACTATTTCCCAAACAGAGTCAGAGGCAAGACGTGACTGTTGCCGCCATGGTGAACGGAACACTCACCGCCCACTTTTCACCGATGGTAATTAGAACCCAACGTGGTAGATGGTGAGCCTAGAAAATATACACACTAAAAATATACTAAATAAAATAATAGTATAGTAAATTACATAAATAAACAAAATGTGACTTTACCACCGTTAAGGAGGTCTTTTTCAATCGAGAAGAACCCGGCAAGAAACTCGATGGTTAAATCTTTTAAATTTTTTTTTCACAAAAATTTAATAAACAGATAAAAAGGCCTATATTCAATTTGATTACTGCGAGTACAGGTTATTAGTAGGTGCGAGTGGTTAGTGCAGGTGTGTAGTGCGAGTAGTATCTAATTCTGTTTAGTTGCTATGTTTAGTTGTTAGCCGTCGACCAGCATGTATGGACGAAGTAGACGAACCTTAAATGAAGCTCTCGCAATATTGCAAGAAATACTAGTGAGAAATGTTGGTTGGAGTCTGAAACCGGTGTTGGAGGAAATTTTGAAATCAAAAACCAAAAAAGTTTGAGTACGAAAATGGCAAAGAATGGCCACCAACTCTTTAAAGGAATTGGCTTTTGAAGTTACAACGGAATATTACTTTGCTCTCAGGTTGACCGAAGAGTCTTATAATATATCTACATAAGTAATACTTAGCCGCTAAACACTAAACAACTGCAATGATGTCCAGAGGTGTTCAGTAGCAGGCACGTTGTGAGTAAGGGGGAAGGGAGGCACGCGGGACGAGGCTACTCGCAGTCCACTCGCAAAAAAATAGAACACTTCTAATCACTTTACTAAAACGCAGGTTACTAATCACTCGCTATAATC
Source organism: Udea olivalis (assembly GCA_947369235.1). NCBI lineage: Eukaryota > Metazoa > Arthropoda > Insecta > Lepidoptera > Crambidae > Udea > Udea olivalis. The sequence goes on along the minus strand of OX376367.1, from coordinate 8,146,764 downwards.
AGTAGCTGTCTAAACGTGTTTTCTTCTAATCACTAAGCACATACCTAGCAAAATCTATAACCCTTATTGCCTATTTTTAATAATTGCATAGACCAAGGTCAGTTTCCCAACTTGATGAAATTTAGTAAGGTCATCCCGCTTTTTAAATCTGGTAGCAAAAGTGACCCATCTAATTATAGACCCATTTCTATACTACCAGCTCTCAGTAAAATCTTTGAAAAAAATATATTGAACCAGCTGCTTTCACACTTTGATTTAAATAACTTACTACATGAGAAACAATTTGGTTTTACTAAACACAAGAGCACAACTGATGCAGGTGTAGCACTTATCAAACACATATTTGATGCTTGGGAAAACAAGCAAGATGCAGTAGGAATATTTTGTGATCTTTCAAAAGCATTTGATTGCGTGGATCATGAAATATTACTGATTAAGCTAAGACATTACGGTGTTTCAGGTATCTCATCTCAATTAATACAATCCTATCTTACAGATAGAACTCAAAAAGTTAGTATCAACGGAACTGCATCTTCCGGTGCCACCATACGTATGGGAGTGCCCCAGGGATCTATATTAGGACCTTTGCTTTTTCTTATTTATATAAATGATCTTCCTACCTATGTCAAAGATATTTGTGAGATAGTATTATTTGCTGACGATACCTCGTTGATTTTTAAAGTCGACAGAGGTAAGCAAGCATTTGACGATGTAAATAATACTCTCTCAAAAGTACTATGTTGGTTCACTAGTAATAATTTATTACTTAATGCAAAAAAAACAAAGTGCATCAAATTCTCTATGCCCAATGTGAGACAGGTTGATACTATTGTAACTATGAATGACGAGCCATTAGAATTAACAAATTCTATTGTATTTTTAGGAATAACTTTAGATTCTAAGTTGCAATGGGGTCCGCATATAACGGCCCTGGCAGGGAGACTCAGTTCCGCTGCTTGTGCTGTTAGAAAAATACGACTCTTGACTGATATTGAAACAGCAAGACTAGTATATTTTAGCTACTTTCATAGTGTTATGTCGTATGGTCTACTGTTGTGGGGTTCAGCTGCAGACTTGAACACCATTTTTGTACTACAAAAAAGAGCCATCCGCTCTATTTACAAACTTAGACCACGCGACTCGCTTAGGGAAGTATTTAAGAAGATCGATATTTTAACTGTGCATGCTCAGTATATTTTAGATAACATAATGTATGTGCGCAAAAACTTGCATCTGTTCAAAAAAAACAGTGACACTCATAAACATAATACCAGAAATAAAAACAAATTGAAAACTCCCAGTCTTAGGCTACACAAGGTGGGAAACTCATTTGTTGGTCAATCTGTAAAATACTTTAACAAAATACCTCAAAGTCTTGTTGATCTACCTCTTCACAAGTTTAAGTCTGCAATTAAAGCAAAGTTAATGAAACAAGGTTATTATAATGTAGAGGATTACTTGAACGACAAAAGTTTGTGGTCATAGTAGGAATAATCTGCTCCTCTGCTCAATATTGTGTTCTTTTTTCTACTCGCATTGACTGTACTCTGAATTTATTTTTTGTAAAACAAACAAAGTTGAAAAGAGTAACTATCGAGTTTCTTGCCGGAGTCTTCTCGATAAGAAGCAACGTCCGAACCGGTGGTAGATTCACATTATGTATATTCACGATGTGTATATTTATTATTGTACTATTTTATTTACGTTTATTATTATTATTTCTGTATACTTTTTTTGACATGTCATAAGTGCTTTGTACAAGCTTAAATGAATAAATGATTTTTTACTTACTTACTTACTTACTTACTTACTATGAAATAACAAATGAAATAAATAAGAGATAGAAATTATTAAAATTTTCGTTCACATTATTTTCTCTGGCAAATTAAATGTTTACTTTTGTGATTATCTAAGTGAGATCACGACAGGTGAGATTATGGCATGCAGATAGTTGTAACCAACATTACAATTTGAAAAAACGTTGGGTAATCTTGAATTATTTCAATTTATTTCTTTAATTTTAATAATTTAATAAAAACAGAAGCCATTGCATCTTTAGCGATAGAACATGTCTATGACGTATGTGCATAATCAGAAAGTGACTTTGAAAATAAATTAGTTTTACTTTATCACCAATAAATTTGCGGAAATAACTGAACGACATAAAACAAAAGATAAACTGCGCGATAAATGCTATTTTTTTATTTTATTGCGCAATTACACCTATACTGTCCTTATGAGGTCGTGCTTTCGTCACGAACACACTTAGCGACGAATGTTATTGTCTTTGTTGTGTCTGGGAGTTTTCATCAGTTTGAATACAGGATTAATAGGTCTCTGGTCTCAGCGCCACTGCAACCCCAACAGCACCCTGAATGCGTTATTATACTGGACACGCAGGTCGTTGTATGTCCGCTGAGTAAATATGGTCCACAGGCTGCACGTATAAAACGACTGGCAGAAGGCCTTGAAAAGCGTTATTTTTACTGGCCTAATGAAATGCGCAAACCTGTGAGCTAACATGTTGCAATGGACAGCCAGCGACCCTGCGTTCCCGGTCAATGTCCACGTTGTCCTTGAGCTCGTCGGTGAACCAGTGGCCCAAATATTTAAATCGCTGTACTCGGTTCAGTGGGGTAGCAGCGAGTAAAAGTTGTGGCAATTGCGTGTACGTAGAAGTACCGGATTTAAACACGAACCACTCACTTTTACTGGTGTTGTATTGGAGCCCATGAGCCACCGCGTACGACTCGCAGATACACAGGAGCCTCCTCAGAGCGCCATTAGATGAGCTCAGCAGCACCATATCGTCAGCGTAGCTGATGTTGTTAAGCAGACTCCGTCTATGTGACATCCCACCCTGACGCTGCTAAGCTCACCTATCAGCTTATTTACATAGAGGCTAAATAGTCGAGGAGAGCTCAGCCCCCCAGCTCAGTTTTTCTGAGTGGTGTACCAATATTTTAAAAGCGCTGTAACGTGCGCGGGTACAATCGTTTTGTGAGACAGTTTACACCAGAGCATGGCATAATTAACTAAGCCGAATGCCCTAGAAATCCAAGAAACAGGCGAATATGGGCGTTTTTCTCTCTGTGTAATATTGAACAGTCTGCTTGAGGCACAAGATTGCGCTTTCAGTGAATAAGCCTGGTATGAAACCAAACTGGCCGTCCTCTAGAACAATATTTTCAGCTAAAATTTTATCGAGCAGACTGTCTAATACCTGTTGCGAGAGAGATAGGCCTGTAGTTGGAGATATCGGAGGCATCCCCAGTTTTATTCTTTACAATTGGGACTACAATCGTTCAGATGGCAGAACTCAAGCGCAAACTAATGAAAGAATAAACACAAACATGAAAGTGCATGCAGTATTTGACTTCAAATAAAAAAACTAAATAACATTTTAACTTCCTTGTTGCATTTTTTTAACCACACAACCTGATACTAGGGCTTACCCCATGTGGTTGACTTTCCAACAATCCGCACTCAACGGTTTGCAGCGTCTTTTCTGGTACGCGCCGCTAGGGAGTGTATCGCTCTTCCTGCGTCAGTGTTTCCGGATACTTATAACCTTGGTATCTTCAAGGCCAGAATGAATGGGCATTTTTTTGGGTATGCGTGTACCACCATCGGCCTCGTCATCGCTTACCGTCGGGCGAGACTGAGGCACAACGCAAACCCATTTTAAATAAATAAAAAAAACTATTAACGGATTTTTGCAATGAAAAATTAAGGCAAATTGCTTTACTATTTATTATGAAGTTTAGACGACATTTGCAAAAAAACTCAAATCTCAAATAACTCTATTCAAATAGACTTTTATAGTAAGTACTTTCAAATCGTCAAATATAAAGCAAAATATACTTATTAATACATACACATACACACATACATATTTACTTTAATAATATAGAATTATAAAACGACAGTATACAGACATAATGCGACTCTACCAACGCGTTGGAGTTCTTTCTTGCTGAGAAGACCCGGCGAGAAACTCAGCAGTTATTCTTTTAAACTTGTTTTGGGTTTACAACAGGCGTTAGTAAAGATTGCATGTCAGAAAATTCTGAAGAAAAATTGCATGTCAGAATCGCAATTTGCTTGCAATCTGAAGACAAAAGTGCGTGTTGCCAGTGATGACCTACGGAGCCTCCTAAATAGGCTCAGAGGCACTCAGCGAGCTATGGAAAGAGCTTTGCTTGGTGATTCTCTGCGAGATCGAAATGAAGAGATCCGAGAAGAACTAAGGTAACCGACATAGCCAAACGGGTTAGCAAGCTGAAGTGGCAGTGGGCAGGACACATTGCTCGGAGGACTGATGGCCGTTGGAGCAGAAAAGTGCTCGAGTGGAGACCGCGTATCGGCAGGCGCAATGTAGGACGGCCCCTCGCGAGATGGACGGACGATCTGGTCAAATCCGTGGGGAATCGCTGGATGCAGGCTGCTTCTAATAAGGATAGGTGGAAGTCATTGGGGAGGGCCTATGTTCAGCAGTGGACGTCCTATGGTTGATATGATGAGGATATGATGACGATGAAAAAGTGTAAAGTCAAAAGACAAAAAAAAACAAATAGACCACTTTTAATATTACTTTCGAATAGTCAAATCTAATTATGAAGTAAATTTAAATTTACATGCAATAATGAACATTAAACGTCTTAAAGGAATATAATTGATGCGAATCTACCACCGGAGACTACACTTCTTGACTGAGAAGACCCGGCGGAAGAATCTCAGCAGTTACTCTTTTTGAAACAATGATTTTTTTTACAATTCACCTTTAGTACTCTGTTACAAATTATGTTGGCATTGCAACTGAGTCATACTCGGGGAGTTCAATAAAAAGTAGTATAAAGCAGTTTTTTTTTACTGTTATTCTGTTTTTTGACATAATTACCTTTGAGGTTTATACACTTGGTATATCGTTTTTCTAATCCTGAGATTCTTTTCTTGAAAATGTCTTTATCTTGATCGTTGAAAAAATTATGTACGGCGGCAATCACTTCCTCATCATTGCCATATTTGTGACCTCTCAGTTGTTCTTTTAACCGCGGGAACAGGTAGAAATCACTAGGCGACTATAAAGGGTGTTTCATCAATTCTAATCCAGCGTCTTGAATAGCAGTCATCGCAACTCGGGACTTGTGTGCGGGGGCGTTATCTTGGTGATACAATACAACTTTAGCAAGTTTACCGCGGCGATTTTCGCGTATTTCCTGACGCAGTTTTTTTATTTGTTCTGCGTATAAGGGCCCCGTAATAGTGGCTCCATGTTTTAGGTATTCAATTATTATCACCCCCTGGCTGTCTCAAAAAAGGGAGTGCATAATCTTACCGGCGGATGGAATTACCTTAAACTTCGCAGGCGTTGGAGATGACTGCCTCTTACAGACCTGTTGTTTCGTTTAAGGATCATAATGGTGGAGCCATGTTTCATCCATAGTTACGAAGCGAGCCAAAAATTTAGTAAAGCGCAGTGTTTCAGCAATGCTAGTTTAGTAATTTAGGATGCTGATGGGGTTGCGACGTTTCTGTAGTGCCTCAGGGATGCTGGCAGAAGCTGGAGTTGATAGCTGTGCGGCTATTCTGCGAAAACGCATAGCTTCCCTGACCCACCGAGTGCGGAGCAGCTCCAACAGCCTTCTACAGAGTGTTGCGGCCAGGCTGGACGTGGACAGTGATATTATGCAGCACTGGACTCTTTTCCACCTAGCCAAAGACACGAAAATAACATTTCGGGAGTTTTTTAAGTTTACTAATATAGTTTTTAAGTCCTTACCTTTGTTAGAAACAAATTACACGTAAAGGGTAATTCCCGAAATAAACGATTTTTATTTTATTTTTATTTATTTAATGCACTAAAATTAGTAAGCCTGAGCAGATCTACTAAAGCTAAATAAATTATCTTGTGAAGTTTTTTTTTAAATGGTTAATTCTATCAACCTACAGAATAACTTTCATATAAACCAAATACCATACACACTTTAACTCGTATGTATAATACATGGTGACATATATTATTTCTAGCAGTGAAAAAATTGCTGATTAGGCTAATTCAGTCATAGTTCTCTTTTTTTTAAATATTTCAATATTTCGACTGCTATTCCACCAGATATGTGCTGTATATGATGCATAACATGACACAAGGATGCGTGCTGTGGATGAGTGCTATGGAGGTATGCTATAGCTTCGTGCCACAAAATAAACAGTTTACAGAAGGACCGCTGGCGTTTTTTTCGTAAACTTATGTGACTTACTTATACAATCGCTCTGAATTTTGAAAATGAAGGAGTAAGCTATTTGACAGAACTGGCCAAAAACAAAATTCATCATGTATGAATCATTGGGTATGGAACATTTTTTTTAATATATTTTTTAAATACCTTTAACTATTTTAAGCAACCAATTTAAATATCTTGTTAATCTTCCCGGTAGTAATTATTTATTAATTTTTTAATATAGCGAACTCATGATGTCACAAATCCGCTTAGTGTTCCCACATGTGTTTTTCCCCGATTCGTGGTAAATAAATAATGATGGGAAAATTACTGATTTACTGCACCTACGGCTGAAACAGAGCTCGCCGTTCATCATGTAGCATCTCACGAGAATGTTCTGAAACCAAGCCCTACATCAAGTTCGACAAAAAAAAACACTCGCGACAGTGCGACTGGCCGCGCACCGGTAGGTATAGCTTGTAAACTTACTGTGTCTGTGTGCGTGATCAAAATGGCGGGTTTTAAATGGTCCCTCGGCGCATGCGTAATTTGTGTTCATGCTATGGATGCGTGCTGAGTGCGCCTTCCCTACTGTCAATACATCGCATGCCTTGCACCTTGCCGCGACGCATCTTCGTAGCACATCTTCCTCGCTCCGTTACGTAGCAAAGCATCAGTGGAAGCGGTCTCATAGATTTCTAGCTTAGCTTTTACATCCTCGCTTAGCTGCATAGCACATCTCTGGTGTAAAAGCAGCCTAAAATGTTTCTTGGAATACTCCAGTTTTTAAGTTCAAAATAATAATTGAATGTGCCATATATGGAATTAGCTTTACTTTTTTATTGTTTAAAGTAAATAACAAGAAAACTCATCTTAAATTGAAATCATTTAGAATTAGTGCAGGTTTTTTATGTAACTTTACAAAACAAAGTGTTGTTTAACGTGAACGTCAGGTAAAGAAAACAAACATTTCAGATAAAAACTGTCCTGAATGTAGTGTACAAATTACTGAATTAAGTTAATTAATTCATTAGCAATTCAAACAAGGACAGGTGTCAAAAAAATGTATAAAATTGTGAAGAGAAAAAATAACTTTAGGCCAAACAACTTTTATGTATCCAACTTCTCAATTAACTTCCAACGTTCTGAAGACACACAAATTGCGGAAGCCATCACACCATCAACCAGATAGAGATTCTTCCACAGATTACCAAACCGCTTCCTTTTTAACAAACAGTAGGTACGTTGATGTATGAGTTGCCATTTTAAGTTTACGTTATCGTTCGCGTAAAATATTTGTTTTGGGATTTCGTACAGCGCCTCTGTTGAGTCGAAATGGAACTAAACAACGGTACCATAACGTAACAATAGCATCAAGGTACCGTTTTTTAGTTCCATTTCGACTAAACAGAGGCACTGTACGAAACTGGCGTACAGGATCATGGACAAGTTGGCTGATACGTCGCGATATAGTTTGTGCTGGCGCCATATATATCTTAATTTAAATAGACATGGGGCCGTACTATAATCTTTTGCCACTACCACGGCGTGGCCGTTTGCGGTTCTAAAATTGCTCACTTTGTATTAACATTATGACGTGACTTTTTTAGAACTACTTCTGCAACTGAAAAGTTAGGCAGGTACTATTTGACAGATAAACAATGGTAAGAAACGTCAAATAAGAGTTCGTAATACGCAGAAGTTAAGTGTGCATGACGTAATGGTCACGTGACTGGGAATAAGAGATCATACTAATACGAAGATGCCAGGACGCTTAATTCAAGAACATACTCGTAATATGCGAGCAAGCTCTAAGAATAAGAATAAATTTATTTGGCACTAAATGCAGTAAAAAATAGCAAAAAATACAAACATAAAAGACATTAACAAAGGATTAGAACTGACTGAAATTAAATTACAAATAAGTGCTAAATAGGCCGTCGCTCAGCATATGTCGCAGCGAGAAGGTACGACGATGGTTTTATGCAAATACCTTATCAAATAAATAAAAAAACAAGTTTGGACAGACAGATGAGCGCAAAGCACAATGACAACTTAAAAAAGACGATTTGGAGCTAAAGATAAACACATTTAAAGAGATTGCTTTTAAGCAATAAGACCGCCTAATTGCTTCATCATAATCTTGTAATCCTAAGCTGTATTATTTTATTTGATGTGCAATAAAGAATATTTATCTTATCTTATCTTATCACATTATAACAAATTAACAAAAAAAGACAACGAGGCCAACAAATACGAGTACAATCATACAGATATAATATTAATCCTTTCGGACCATATAGTTGAATTCTCATGAAGTTGAATTCTTAAAATGTTGAATTTCTCATAATGTTGATTTTTTTAAGTTTCGCAAAATGGTGAATTCCCGTGAAGTTGAATTCCCAAAACGTTTAATTTCCCTGAATGTTGATTTTTTTTAGTTTAGCAAAATGTTGAATTCTCATGAAGTAGAATTCACATAGGGCCTTATCAGACTTGTGATTTGCGAGCGAGTTTTGTATGAAGGCGATTACGCAGCGAGTTCGCCACGACATATATTTGTATAGAAACTCGCAAGTGTGATAATGATAACCCTCACATTACTTTCATATTTTTGCCAAATGTTGAATGTGTGCGGGTCCGATAACTATTTCTCAGATTATAAATTTTCATTTTTATGCTGTTAGAACCTTTTTCGTGGAATATAAATACTCTTTTCTGTTACACACGTAAACCACTTTATATAACAAATTAACAATAACTGTCAATGTTAGTCAATGTCATTTCAGAATAATTTAATCGTTGGATTAATACGTATAGAAATATAATGAATCCCTTTAAAACAATTTATTTTACTACAAATAAAAAGAAAACAAAACTTCTTGTAGTAAGAAGTAAATACACGCTGACCAAAGACGGGAAAACAAACCAGAACGGTACAACTCGATGGAAGTGCACTAATCGGGACGATTGTTCAGCAACGGTTACGTTAACTAATGACGATAGTAAGATAAAAAGGGAAACAAAACATACATGTATCCCAGACAAGAATAAAATAAAAGTTACGCAAGTGTGTATAAATTTATGCCCTATCGAGCAAATTTATGAAGGAATGGTGCAACAGTTTAAAGAAAGCAACCTTGTTTTGCCTATTACCGAAATCCCATCATTTATTTCATTAAAAAGTACTTTATATAGAACACGGAAACTATTTGAGCACAAATTCGCTTGTTTTTAAAAGAATCCAAGATGTAAAAAATCCAAAGAACGTTGATGAGAATTTCAAGGTCTTTGAAGATGGAAATGAAGAAAAAATTATTATCATTTGCTCCCAAGCCGCCATATTGGCAATGAAATCGTCAACATTATGTAGTTACAGTGGTGATGGTACTTTCAAAACTTGTCCACGCCCCTTTCAACAACTTTTTGTTATTCATCTTGACATTTTTTCTAACCATGAGGCAGTAAACGTTTTCCCGGTTATATATGCATTTCTACCAAACAAGACCGAAAAAACTCACAAGAGGTTATTAAACTTAATAAAAGAGAATTTGCCTGTGATAATGAAGACTTATAATAAATAAATGAATAAATAAATATCCCTGGACATTATTCCACACAGCGCCATCTAGCCCCAAAGTAAGCTAATTAAAGCTTGTGTTATGGGATACTAGACAACGGATAAACATACATAAATACATTTTCTTTTGTAAATACATACTTATTATACATAGGAGACACCCAGACCAGTACAAACAGACATGTTCATGCACACAAATGTTTGTACTGTGCGGGGATCGAACCCGCGACCTCTGGTGTAGTAGCCAACTTCTTAACCATTACACCAAGTCGGTCGTCAAAAAATGTGACTACGAGGTAGCTCAAATCAATGGTGTCAAATCGATATTCCCAGATGTTGATTTATCTGGTTGTTATCAACATTTCAATAAAGCCGTCTGGAAAAAGGCTAAGGAATTGAAGATAGTAAGAGTAAAGGCATCTACAAGTGACGATGGAACTGCAAGAAGCATTGTTAGGATGTGCTCTAATTTTGTCTTGCTTCCACCCACTTTCATGCCGCAAGCTTGGAATGATATGAAAAAGGGTGCCCCAGGTTCACCAAAAATGAAATTATTTTTAAAATACTTTCAAAATCAATGGTTTAAAAAAGATCATAATATGATTAGTTGTGCGGGAGATACTCATCGGACCACTAACACGTGTGAAGGGTACCGTCGACGAATTAATGGGAGATTACCTAAAAATCCAAATTTTTACCTAGTGTTCTATACACTTTTAAAAGAATTGAATCATTATGGCGATAAAATCGAAAAGTATATGTCTTTTGTGCCATTTAAAAAGAATAGACAAAAAATATTTGTCGTTATTAAAATTACTTGAGAGGAAAACAATAACTCCATTAGTTTTCCTCAACAAAATCACTTTTTCCAGGTTGAAACTTGGGTTTTAAATGTTAGAGAAATGTGTAAGAGTAATGAAGTATGTAAGAGTAAACTTATTTTATTTTAAGCGGTCCAAAAGGGTGAGGATCTTGTGATTTAATTATTATCTAACTTGTTGTCAATATATGATTGAATTATTTATATGTCTTTTAATCCGCCGGTAGATAGTTTTTTTTAAACTTTTCATCGCCATTGACTTGATACGCAGTCCGCACATTTCGTGCCCCACACGCCAACGACTTCATATCTACGCAACTGTCACCCGCACCATGCTACAGCGCACATACTGTAGTCAGTTTACTGCAAAGACTACTATCGAATACTGGGTCTACTGACGAGCGTTGTCATGAGGTTTTTTTCGAAGTTTTTTCAGGAAATTTTGCATTTGACGTCTATGACAGTTGGCGTGTGGGGCAAAACTTTTTGCTTGTATATCATCTTAATGATATCAACTTTTTGCAAATTCTACCTTCTGTAAATTCAACATTTTGGGAGTTCAACTTGTTGCAAATTCAACTTTCTACAAATCCAACATTTTATGATTCAACATGCTGCAATTTCAACATTATGAGATTCAACATTCTGGGAAATCCAACATTTTGCAAACTCAACATTTTAGGAATTCAACTTTCTGTTCCTAAAGGATATTAATTACTACTCTACTCTTTGGAGATCCGCACTTAGTTGAAAAATTGCGGAAACTTCCACGAAAAGCAGTCGTTTTGTGTTGTGGACAAATGAAAAGTCGAGCAATTCTTGGCTCACGGTTACTGAAGTGCAACTTATCGAACAGGTACGATGGGTTTCGATTTTTAATAACTCCAAAGAGAAGAGTAGCAAAATGCAGAGCACGCCTGGAATCCATATTAATCAATTCATTTTCTTTAAGGTAAGGCGTTATGTGAGATCTGCGGGGAATTGAGAAACAGTACCTAGAACAAGCATTCTGTACTCTCTGGACGAGTTTTTGGGTACGTTGCAGCAAACATCCGCCAATAACGGTATCGGAAAGAACCAAAGACTTGCACAGATGAAATCGTATATCCACACCTACTGACGAATACTATACAACACCTTTAAACGGTAGGAATAATTTTTCACTATTTCAGCAACATGTCTTTCAAATCTTAGCCTGTTATCCATCACGACACCCTAGTTGCGCGTTTCTGCAAGCTGTTCAATCACGTTACCCTTAAACTTCAACAATGGAACCTTATCGTTCATCCGAAGCTCTTGTTTTTTAGTTTCCATTACCAAGAACTTGGTTTTGCAGGGTTCAGTGCAAGACTATTTCATTCGGACCACAGATCTATCCGTTTTAAATGGTCATTGACTTCATTACCGTTTTCCTAGTATCGCAGGGTTTGAAGGATTTATATATTTGTAAATCATCAGCATATAGGTGATATTTACAGTTTTTTTAACAATTGGGGAAGTCCGCGCTATGAATTATGATAAAAATGGGTCCAAGTACTGAGCCCTGTGGGACCCCTTCATTAACAGGGGCTGAAGGGGAATGCTCTTTTTTGCCGTTTTCCCGACATACCTCCACTTTTTGGGAACGACCAGTCAGGTAACTATGAAACCACTTCAGTGCCGTACGGTCAAATCCGTAGTATTCAAGTTTGGCTACTTGTTTTTAATAGTTAAATTTATATTAACCAAAATTATTTATATTAACATAATAATATAATAGACATGAATAAAATAACAGTATAGACAGATAGGAGCAAACGAGCTGCAAGATCACCTGATGGAAAGTGATCACCTCTGCCCATTGGCAACTGCAACACCAGAGGTGTCACCGATGCGTTGCTTGCCTTGTTTATTAGTTTCTTCAACATATACAATAGTACTTAAATAAATGTGACTCTACCACCGGCGTCGGAACGCTGATTCTGTACTGAGAAGACCCGGCAAGAAACTCAGCAGTTACTCTTTTCGACTTGTTTACCTCTCATAAATCAATATTGGAACAGACTGACGCAAAAATAGTGTCTTAATTTCAACCTTAAGCTTGTCGAGAGAGAGACTTAAGCCTAGTGCTTTCCCACTAGACAATAAGTGCTATGCTACGTTGCAGTGAATACGTTTGATATGGATCCACCAATCAAATTCTTGGTCAACATTACTCAGCACTGGTGAAAATGGGTCTATGCTAACGGGATAATAATAGTAGATTATGCACCAAGGCGATAAAGCACTGTTTTCATGTCACGGGCGCTACATTGAATCCTGAACGTAACGAAGGACTCCAAATTTAACTCCCGAGCGCAGCGAGGGTGTTATAAGTTAATTACCGAGCAAAGCGAGGGAATTAAGATTGAGTCCTGAGTGCAGTGGGGGATTCAAGCGCCCAAGAAAAAAACAGTTTTATCCCGGTGGTGTATACTCTACTTTTCTCACTTTATGCGAGACAATAAAAAACCAGACTTAGTAGATAGTGTTTATTACAGCATATTAAAGAATCTTCTAAAGCTAGTAGTACTACTAGCTACGACTATAGCAACTTCTTTCAGCTGGCGTGGCCTGAAAATAAAATTAATTAATTATTCTATTAAATTAAATGTAAATTCCAATTATTAAAAAAAATTAGAAGCGATTGTAGCTTGGAAAAATAAAATAATAAAAATCTCAGAATTGCGAGCCTTAATTTGGCACTTTATTAAATGAGCATATTATTATGTTACTGGTCTAAGATAGGAAATGGGTATTCTCACACCTCATGCTCGACAATGCCGAATTATATGTCATGTAAACCTTACCGAAAGCAAGACATTATATCTCTGGGCTTTAGCCGGGTTATAATGTTCTATTATAACCCCCTGGTCAATAATGTGATTTTCACTTTCATAATTCTTATTGCTATGTCCATAAAGTCTAATTTCACTAAACAGAATGTGTCCTCAGCGGGCGCGGCCAACTCTATTTTCGAAGACCGAGGCCGTGGCCCACTAGATTTGCACTGAGACGAACTTCATTTGTTTGTCAAATCGAGTAGGCCACGCCAGCTGAAAGAAGTTGCTATAGCCGTAGCTAGTAGTACTACTAGCTTTAGAAGATTCTTTAATATGCTGTAATAAACACTATCTACTAAGCCTGGTTTTTTATTGTCTCGCATAAAGTGAGAAAAGTAGAGTATACACCACCGGGATAAAACTGTTTTTTTTTTGGGCGCTTGAATCCCTCACTGCACTCAGGACTCAATCTTAATTCCCTGCTCTACTATTAACTCCTCAAACTACCAACAGCTGATAAAAAGGAGAGTCTTCCGTATACCACAAGTTACTGTTAAAACTACATTTGGCCGGTACTACCTCAACTTAAATTGCCATTTATCTACAACTTGGTTGCACGCAACCTCGACATACGATCATGCTCTGTATCGGAGGCCAGAAAGAAGGTATTTCAGTGGCTCTTAACTTTATCGTATGATGATACTGAAAATTTACTGAGGATAAATCGAAAAACGTTAACACGTGAGCACACCAGACACACGAAAATACAGAACCACACACACACACACCCTTGTAATTATTTTAATTTTTATTATGTTCTTAATTGTCAGAATAACTTTTGTTTTGTTTTCTCAAAGAAATATTTTTGTTACTATGCTCGCAATGTTAAAAATGGTACCATGTATTTAAAATGGTTACCACGATACAGGCTCGTCCTAGTGTGGTAACCACTGTTAACCGGCACTGTTGAATGTACATTCCCAAACTGTTGTATTGTAAATTGTTTTGTTATAATGTTCTATTTAATAAAGATTATTATTATTCTCTTTATTCAGTATAAATCTTAGATATAAAATTTGTATAGTATTCTTACAAAAACAGATATTTTTAACATTAAAAACAACTTATGAATTATAATTATAAAAACGAAATAATTACAATTATAAAACTTAAGATTAAAGTTACAAAAACAATGATTTTAAAAATACCATAAAAATCTTAACCTAGGGAGTTAATTAATCTTAATTATTATTATTATTATAAAGATAACGCTTTTTAAAGCATTCTGTCAGTCTTTCTACACGTGCAGCCTATGGGTTAGCTTTACGCGGCGGACGTACAGTGACCTACGCGTGCAATACAACAATGCGTTCAGGATTCTGGTGGGGCTGCCGCGATATTGCAACGCATCTGGGATGTTTGCAGATGCGCAGGTTGATGGCTTTGCAGCCATCATACGCAAGCGGTGCGCCTCCCTGCTTGCGCGGAGTCGCGGCAGCCCTAACAGGCTTCTGAGCGTATTTGCAGGCCGGTGGGACTCTCCTCTCCTAGCAAGGTGGATGCGGGTTCACACAGATGTGAATTAATAATGTTATGGAACTGTATTTTTTGTGTAATGTACTAACAAATAGGTATAATAATCATTATTTTAATACTAACACTATAATTATGAGTCATTGTTGTAACTCGAAATATTTTTTTTGTTTGTTTATTTATTTATTTATTTATTTGCTTGTCACATGGTTATACAGGTGTTATTAAAAAATTACAGTACATTAAACACATGACACCCCGTAGGGGCACCGCAAAATATAACAGCGAGAACGTCACATACTTATACATATACAAGAAATAAACAGAGATACAAAAAAATAAATTTAGCGGCTGTCTTCAAAAAACTCATCTAATGAGTAGAATGCTTTTCTTAGAAGGTAGAGCTTGAGTTGATTTGTAAAGGACTTCGGCTTTATTAAATCCTTTAAGTTATTGGGGATACTGTTGAATATGTTAATAGACATCCAATGAGGTCCTGATCTGACAAGTTGGAGGGGGTTACCTGACGGGAATTTAAGTTTGTTTTTATATCTATCGCTACGCCTGATGGTAGTGTTTGGTGAATATAAATACATATGTTTTTTTACAAACTTACACGATTCTAAGATATACAAACATGTCACGGTGAGAATTTTTTTCTGTACAAAGTATGGTCTACAAGAAGTGGTTGGATCGATATTATTTATTATGCGAATACAAGTTTTCTGGAGTACATTTATGTCTTGTATATCCGTACTATTCCCCCAGAGAAGTATGCCATACGTAAGCCAAGAGTTAGCATAAGCATAGTATGCTGTGAGGGCAGTTCTAGTGTCTGTTACTCGTTTTAGGTAGTGCAAAGCATAGATAAACGAAGACATCTTTTTTGCCTTTAGGAACAGAAAGTTGAATTCCTAAAATGTTGAGTTTGCAAAATGTTGGATTTCCCAGAATGTTGAATCTCATAATGTTGAAATTGCAGCATGTTGAATCATAAAATGTTGGATTTGTAGAAAGTTGAATTTGCAACAAGTTGAACTCCCAAAATGTTGAATTTACAGAAGGTAGAATTTGCAAAAAGTTGATATCATTAAGATGATATACAAGCAAAAAGTTTTGCCCCACACGCCAACTGTCATAGACGTCAAATGCAAAATTTCCTGAAAAAACTTCGAAAAAAACCTCATGACAACGCTCGTCAGTAGACCCAGTATTCGATAGTAGTCTTTGCAGTAAACTGACTACAGTATGTGCGCTGTAGCATGGTGCGGGTGACAGTTGCGTAGATATGAAGTCGTTGGCGTGTGGGGCACGAAATGTGCGGACTGCGTATCAAGTCAATGGCGATGAAAAGTTTAAAAAAAACTATCTACCGGCGGATTAAAAGACATATAAATAATTCAATCATATATTGACAACAAGTTAGATAATAATTAAATCACAAGATCCTCACCCTTTTGGACCGCTTAAAATAAAATAAGTTTACTCTTACATACTTCATTACTCTTACACATTTCTCTAACATTTAAAACCCAAGTTTCAACCTGGAAAAAGTGATTTTGTTGAGGAAAACTAATGGAGTTATTGTTTTCCTCTCAAGTAATTTTAATAACGACAAATATTTTTTGTCTATTCTTTTTAAATGGCACAAAAGACATATACTTTTCGATTTTATCGCCATAATGATTCAATTCTTTTAAAAGTGTATAGAACACTAGGTAAAAATTTGGATTTTTAGGTAATCTCCCATTAATTCGTCGACGGTACCCTTCACACGTGTTAGTGGTCCGATGAGTATCTCCCGCACAACTAATCATATTATGATCTTTTTTAAACCATTGATTTTGAAAGTATTTTAAAAATAATTTCATTTTTGGTGAACCTGGGGCACCCTTTTTCATATCATTCCAAGCTTGCGGCATGAAAGTGGGTGGAAGCAAGACAAAATTAGAGCACATCCTAACAATGCTTCTTGCAGTTCCATCGTCACTTGTAGATGCCTTTACTCTTACTATCTTCAATTCCTTAGCCTTTTTCCAGACGGCTTTATTGAAATGTTGATAACAACCAGATAAATCAACATCTGGGAATATCGATTTGACACCATTGATTTGAGCTACCTCGTAGTCACATTTTTTGACGACCGACTTGGTGTAATGGTTAAGAAGTTGGCTACTACACCAGAGGTCGCGGGTTCGATCCCCGCACAGTACAAACATTTGTGTGCATGAACATGTCTGTTTGTACTGGTCTGGGTGTCTCCTATGTATAATAAGTATGTATTTACAAAAGAAAATGTATTTATGTATGTTTATCCGTTGTCTAGTATCCCATAACACAAGCTTTAATTAGCTTACTTTGGGGCTAGATGGCGCTGTGTGGAATAATGTCCAGGGATATTTATTTATTCATTTATTTATTATAAGTCTTCATTATCACAGGCAAATTCTCTTTTATTAAGTTTAATAACCTCTTGTGAGTTTTTTCGGTCTTGTTTGGTAGAAATGCATATATAACCGGGAAAACGTTTACTGCCTCATGGTTAGAAAAAATGTCAAGATGAATAACAAAAAGTTGTTGAAAGGGGCGTGGACAAGTTTTGAAAGTACCATCACCACTGTAACTACATAATGTTGACGATTTCATTGCCAATATGGCGGCTTGGGAGCAAATGATAATAATTTTTTCTTCATTTCCATCTTCAAAGACCTTGAAATTCTCATCAACGTTCTTTGGATTTTTTACATCTTGGATTCTTTTAAAAACAAGCGAATTTGTGCTCAAATAGTTTCCGTGTTCTATATAAAGTACTTTTTAATGAAATAAATGATGGGATTTCGGTAATAGGCAAAACAAGGTTGCTTTCTTTAAACTGTTGCACCATTCCTTCATAAATTTGCTCGATAGGGCATAAATTTATACACACTTGCGTAACTTTTATTTTATTCTTGTCTGGGATACATGTATGTTTTGTTTCCCTTTTTATCTTACTATCGTCATTAGTTAACGTAACCGTTGCTGAACAATCGTCCCGATTAGTGCACTTCCATCGAGTTGTACCGTTCTGGTTTGTTTTCCCGTCTTTGGTCAGCGTGTATTTACTTCTTACTACAAGAAGTTTTGTTTTCTTTTTATTTGTAGTAAAATAAATTGTTTTAAAGGGATTCATTATATTTCTATACGTATTAATCCAACGATTAAATTATTCTGAAATGACATTGACTAACATTGACAGTTATTGTTAATTTGTTATATAAAGTGGTTTACGTGTGTAACAGAAAAGAGTATTTATATTCCACGAAAAAGGTTCTAACAGCATAAAAATGAAAATTTATAATCTGAGAAATAGTTATCGGACCCGCACACATTCAACATTTGGCAAAAATATGAAAGTAATGTGAGGGTTATCATTATCACACTTGCGAGTTTCTATACAAATATATGTCGTGGCGAACTCGCTGCGTAATCGCCTTCATACAAAACTCGCTCGCAAATCACAAGTCTGATAAGGCCCTATGTGAATTCTACTTCATGAGAATTCAACATTTTGCTAAACTAAAAAAAATCAACATTCAGGGAAATTAAACGTTTTGGGAATTCAACTTCACGGGAATTCACCATTTTGCGAAACTTAAAAAAATCAACATTATGAGAAATTCAACATTTTAAGAATTCAACTTCATGAGAATTCAACTATATGGTCCGAAAGGCTTTTTTGAGAGTTTTTGTATGTGCGACTTCCAATTAAGATGACAATCTATTTCTAGTCCTAGTAAAGTAGCAACAGCTTCACTTTTTATTTCAGTGTCATTATATATGTACTGGATTTCAAGTGGTGTTTTTTGGTGAGGCCTAAACTGTATAATTTTAGTTTTTTTTAAATTAAGGTGTAAATTATGAGCATCTAACCAATTTACTATTATATCTAAGTTACTATTTAGTTTATTTGTGAGTTCGTTAAGATCAGTACACGGAATTATAATAGAAATATCGTCTGCAAATAGGGTGCAATGATCATTCAACATTTTAGGAAAGTCGTTTCGATAAATTAAGAACAAAATGCAGCCCAAAACTCTACCTTGTGCTATAGAGTTTCTTATGCTTATTCTCTCCGATCGAATAAACTCTACTCGTACTTTTCCACTATCAAAGTTTGTATGTTCAATTTCTACATACTGTTCCCGATTAGTAAGATAAGATTTTAACCATTTGTGTGCTAGACCGCGTATTCCAGACCTGTAGAGTTTGTCAAGAAGTACATCATATCGAACTCTATCATACGCTTTACTCAGATCTAGCAGCAACCCTACCGCATATTTTTTATTGTCTATAGCGTCCAAAATACTTTGGATATATTTATATATGGCAAGAGTAGTAGACCTATTTTTCCTGAAGCCATTCTAACTGTCATCTAAGACTCTATATTTCTCGAAAAAAATATTCAACTGTTTAGACATAGCTTGCTCTATTATTTTAGATGACCTTGGCAACAAGGCAATTGGTCGATAATTACTAGGCTCAGATTTATCACCCTTTTTAAAGGCCGGTTTCAATAGAGATACTTTAAGTGCGTCTGGAAAGATACCTTCAGAAAATGATTGGTTTATAAGATACGTATATGGCATAACCAAGTATTCTGCACATTGTTTTATTAACAGTGGGGGAATTTCATCTATGCCATGACTAGTTTTATTTTTTAACTTTTTTATTATAAAATATACTTAGGTATAAGGAACATACTTTTTTCAACTTGATAAGACAAAAATCTTGTCTTTTGCAAATCGTCACTTTTTGTTGTCGTTGAAACTTGTACAAAATAGTTATTGAACGTATCTGCTATAATTTTAGGATCAATTTGAACTCTATTTTCCATTTTTAATTTAATATTCTGTTTATTTAGTTTGCCATTTTTATTAGTTTCAGCGTTTATGATTTGCCACATGGTTTTTGTTTTATTATTAGATTTACTGTACTTTTTTATATTTAAATATTTTTTCGCTTTATTTATAGTCTTTTTTAATAGTTTTTCATATCTTTTGTAGTAAGTATGTATTGTGTAGTTACTTGTTTGGGATACAAGTTTTTTGAGAAGTCTCTTATTTTTACAGGATGTTTTAATTCCTTTTGTGAGCCAACGTATTTTCTGTTTAAATTGAATATTGATCACTTTTTTGGGTATTGTTTTTTCAAGCATGTCTTTTAGTGTACTTACAAAATTATTATAGTTTTATTAATTTAATTATTATAGTTTGTTTGATTGTTTGTTTGATTATTATTATTATAGCTAACAAAACACATTTATAATACGTTGAGTTTACAGGGTTACTTAATATACACCATCAAAAAAAAATACAGACTTCAGGCATCAATATATCATCAATCTTCGGAGTATAGTGCCGTTTTTGTGAAAAATAAAATATTATAAGCTTGAAAAAAAAATAGTAGACAGCTTTTTTAAAAAAAAGAGTAGTTTTTTCAAGTCAGTTTTTTGCGGCTTTCATTATTATTTCAATTTCTTCACTTCTTCAAAATTAAATATCAAATTCTGAATAAAGCGCCGTCGGCGAGTTGAGAGGCTGCGAGCCCGCCGCCACTCACGTCGCGCAGTATCAACGAAACTAGTGATTTTTTTGACTGGCCTTTTGGTGCAATGGCAACGCTCCTGCCTTTAGCACCGGAGGTAGTGGGTTCGTTCCCCACTCATGACAATCCTTTTGTGTTTGTTGCGTGTCTGAGTGTATTTATTTAGGGGCCGATTTTGTTTAGTTATGATCTTCAAATGTAATTTGTTGCCTGAAAATAAATGATTAAGATATGATTATGATTATAAATATAAACTATAATCAATATTATGATGATTATTATCTATTTATGTATGTATTTAGAAATATTAGTATGTTTATCAATCTCTGACACCCATAGTACAAGCTCTGCTTAGTTTGGGGTCAGATGATATTGGTGTAAATTGTCGCAGATATTTATTTATTTATTTATTTGAGTAGTGATAATAACATTAATTACTTAACATTTTAGCAGGTACTGGAGGTTGTCAAGTAGAAAAATACCTATTTGGCCATTTTCTCCATAGATCCTCACATTTCAATTTGAATGGTGTTTTTAAAGTATATGTACAAAAACAAAGAAACTAGAAAAAATCGACCTGATTCTAGGGACTCAAGTGAGATTCGAACCCGCGACCTTCCACAAGCCGGGTGGTTGCTCCTTCCAACTGAGCTACCAAGGCCGTTAACAGACCTGGCGAATTTATCTAGTGTATTTTACGCTGTAAGCCAACGTTTGTTTCATCAATGTTATAGGCAAGCGCCTTTAACACCCGAAATATTTTTTTTGCAATTTGACCTTCGATTAAGATGAAACTACAGGATAAGTGCTTGGTAAGCGATAAGTAGAAAATAGAGAATATAACAATGCTGAAAATAAAGAAATACTTATAGTATACCTATGTATTTAAATTAACTGTACACCTACTTGCTCATCTCGTCAATTTTTGAATTAGGTATATCTACACTAAGAGGATGGCCGATTCGGCAAAAGTCTTCATCCTTTAGTAAAAAAACGATTTATTCAGTTTATTCAATGACTGTTTTCCATTCCATTGCATTAGAATAGTGTATTATCGCCGAATCTATAAAAACGAATGGAAATTTATTCCCAAGAGTAGTCTTTCTCGATTCCCCCAACAACACGGCAATATGAAAACTGGTCTCATTATTATTATTTTGGTATGTATTAACCTAATTACTATTATTAGTATTTTCCCGTAAGAAGGCAGGAACTTTAGACTAATTTCTACCAGAGATGTGCTATGCTATGTTGCTGTGTATGCATTTGATTTCCAACAATCACATTCATTGGGTCACATAAAGCTCTGATAGAAACCGTATCTACTAAGTTATGTTTTTAATATGACACGTGACAAGGCACATGGATGCGTGCTATGTATGCTTGCTGTGCGTGCCTTCTCTACTGTCGATACATCGCAAAGCTGCTCATCTTCCTCGCACAGCTACCTTGCGGCGGCGCATCTACGCAGCACATCTTACTCGCTCCGTTACATACAGTGGAAACGGTCTACACGTCCAACAACTCAAGTTTTTCAACATAAAATAAGGTAGACTAAGAACAAAAGGGCCCCATCATCCTAATCTGAATAAGGCCCTAAATAGGTTATGGACAGTCCTGGGTGCAAAGATAGGGGGATCTTTTGGAAGGCCACCCAGCTGACCATCCCCGATGAGCTTTTTGGCTTTTGAATGTCTTCAGAGATCATTCAGTTCATAATCTGCTGAACATAGGCCTTCTTTAGAGAGCACTACCACACACGGTCCCCCGTTTTTCGCATCCAGCCGCTTCCTGCCACGTTCTGCCGGTCGTCGGTCCACCTAGCAGGTGGTCGCCCTACAGGCCGTTTGGTCTGCGGTCTCCACTCCAGGACAAGTCTCCCCCACCTGCCATCAGTCCTGTGGCACACGTGACCCGCGCATCAGGTCGCTCATCCTCTGAGCTATGTCCTTGACTTTGGTTCTCTTCCGGATAAATTCGCTTCGGATCCTATCCTTAATAGATACCCCAAGCACAGCTCTCTCCATAGCGTGCTGTGTAGTCAAATAATAATTATTATATACCTCAACAAATATGCGCCAGACAACACACCACTGGTCATGGTTTTGAAGTAAGGATTAATATCCTTATATGTGGTACCAGAAAAGTAAATACATTCAAATTAATTGACGAAGTATACATAAATCTTCTTCACACGTATGTAACAAAATTTAGTTAAATTTCTAATTTATATGCTAAGTATTAAAATATCTTCGCCTGGGAAAATTCATTATGCGTAAGATTACCTTCTTTGTACTGAAAAAACTAATTTTATGCTGACCTCGGTAAAATCGCCCCAATTCAATATCAACAACTGTTTCAATTTATCAACATATGCATTGGAGATGCATTAAAGGCAATCTAGTATTTAAAAGTAACGTAAAAAACGTGTTCTTTTGCTATATGTATATAACGTATTTTTTTCGAGAGAACAGCGGGAATTAGGGGTTATGCACCCTAACTAGGATGGTGGATCGCGTGGTTCAGAGTTTAAATCTGGCCAGAATTATCCTTGTGTTCGTTGTTAAATTTCGATGGAAAACATCGATGAAAAACCAAATTAACCCGGATAACGGCGAAAGGCTCACCACCTACCACGTTGTGGTATTCGGATACCATTGGTCAAAACTGGGCTTGAGTGCTCCGTTTACCATGACGGCAACAGTCACTTGCCTCTAACAACCCCGTTTGAGATATAGTCGTGATGGTATGTTATGTTTTAAATTATGTCTCCTGCTATGGGCCTTATGAGAAGGCTCAAAGTCGACGAGCTCTAAAGACACCCCCTCCTCGCGTCGTATTCCTCATTACAGAGGATCGTGATACCCTTTGCGTCAGCTTGAATACACAGGTGCAAGTTTGTAGCTAACTTCACACAGCAGCAGCAACGGCCTGCCGTCGCGACACTACTGGTTTGTATCCCTATTTCTATGAAAGCTCCGTGTGGCTGACTACGGATGGTATTTCATAGAAACCAGCAGTTTGCGGCGACTTGTCGTCTGCTGCTGCTGCGTGAAGCCGGCTACGAAATCAAATGAATACATTTTGTTTGGCTTCAAGAATCTAGTTCAACCTCCTCAACAAACGTCTAAAGAAACTCAACAAGGTATAACTATAAGGTGCTATTTGCAGTGGCGCCCCCTTTAAGATTGAGCTTTGCATTCGCTGTAAACACTTACACTGACAGAAAACCACGAAACCCCACGCTAATGGTTCTGGGCGCAGGGAAGACGCAACGCCTAAAAACGCTAGTCTTGGGGGGTCACCGGCAAGACGCTGGCGCTCAAAGAACGCGAGTGTAGTACTTGTCTAACTTGTCAAGTTCACTCACTAACCCAAGCGTATATAACGAGCAATTTCGTAATATGACCTTTCATTTCCAGCTAGTCAGCAGTCACCTGGCGCTAACACATGTTCTAGGCTATATATTTACTGACGAAATTGCTGGCTACCATCGGTTTAGGGAAATAACCTGACTGAATATAAGCGATTGTAATAAGGCCCCAGGGACCATATTACAATCTCTTAAAGGAATAAGGAAAAAATTTCGCTTCAACTCTTTGGGCTACAAAAAGTTTTTGGGATCCTTTATGGGGCAAAGAATACATTATTCCAACAAGATCCCAAAAGCAATTTGTGAGTTACCACTACATAGATTCAAAAATCACATCAAAGCAGCTTTATTGAAAAACGGCTATTATACTACAAAATACTACCATAAAGATAAAAATGCCCGAGTGTAACCTCTGCTCGATGCGGGATTACATAACTTTATTGTAACAGATATTTTATTTTATTACCTAGTTAATACTTTTTTTACTTTTGGTCAAACTACACTAATTGAAAGTCAAAATGTTAACACATAATCTAATTTTACAACTACAGAATGTATGGAAGTACCTAGTACAAACTGAATTAATTGGAAGAAGAAATGTTGACACGTAACCTAATTTCACAACTACAAATAAATAAATAGTAAATTGCATCTGGTAAAATTAAGTTAATTGGAAGATAAAAATGTTAACACAGAATCTAACTTCACAACTATATGTACCTAGTAAGTAAGTGTTACGAAGGAGCGGGGTTGCCTGCCACAAGTATATGTATATGCTTAGTAGGTAACCTCAAATATGCTTGTAATAGTAACTGTACATGATGTGTTATTTATGGAAATAAATATTTTTGTTTTTTTTTTTTGATTTTTTGAATACTTAGTTTGTACTGACTAACAAATTTTGCTTTCTTAATTGTTTAAAAGTCCTTAAGTTTATATTATTTTGTTTGATTTTTTCCATTGTTTTATATTCTTTAGATTAGACACTCAGTAGTTTGTATCAAAATGAAACATTGTACTTTACTAACGCCTGTTGTAAACCCAAAACAAGATTAAAAGAGTAACTGCTGAGTTTCTCACCGGGTCTTCTCAGTAAGAAACAACTCCGACGCGGCGGCAGAGTCGCATTATGTCTGTATACTGTATATGTTATATATCTATATTGTTATAGTAATTATGTCTATTATTTAGTATCTCTTGCTTTAAATTTGACGATTTGAAAGTACTTACCGTGAAAGTTTATTTGAATAAAGTTATTTGAGTTGGACGGTAGCGAGCAATTTTGTAAGTAAATAAATATAGGTACAGCTTAGAAGTTGCATTAGTGCTCACTGGCTGGAAATCAAAGTACATATCACGAAATTGCTTGCTACGCTCAGTTTATAAAATTAACTTGACTGAATATGTGCGAATGTAAGAAGGTCCCTGCACTCTTTTTTAACGAAAAAGACATTGTTTGATTTATTTTGTTGCAGTCACCACTGAAATTGTATTTCTGTTTTCAGATCAGCTCTGTCGCCTGCAAGCCGGGTAAGTAAATAAACAGGAAGATTACAAACAAATAATTCTTTAAATTACGCCTTAAAATCTAAAGTTTTGAACACATTCGCCGTTATTTTATAATGAATCTAGTTAGATTGTGAAAAAACGCTTTTCTTCAGTAAAAAAATGATTTAACATTATTCAGGTTTTCTAATCGCTACAGTACGTCTACCATGAGTTGCCACCTTGTTTCGTACAACACCTCTGTTGAGTCGAAATGGAACTTAAAAACGGTATTAAGATGCTAATTGTTACGTTATAGTGAAATGAAATGAAATGAAATGAACTTTATTGTGAACATAAATTTGGGTACATTGTTAGCGGATACATTTGCTTTTAAAGTATAATCGCCAAATTTTACCTTTTCAGATGAATTCACATTTCTGTTATTAGAACACACTAAACAAAGCTGTAATACAATAAACACTAATTATTTGACTGCTATGTAATTGAATACTAAATATAATCTATCTAAGTACTATTATCTTGTAAAAAATCTTTTATACTATAGTAACATTTATCCAATAGCCATGTTTTAATATTTGTTTTAAATTTATATATATTCATGTCTTTAAAATAGTCTGGCAATTTATTAAATATATCTATACACATTATATAAGAATTTCTTGACGCTAAAGTTAATTTCATTAAGGGTTTATGTAGTTTTTGTAAATATTGTGAACGAATTTTTCTCTGTGTTGTATCTTGTTTTTTTTGGAATAAATGTTTATACTTAAAAACGAATAGACACACTTCATAAATATACAAACATGGCAATGGAAGTATATTCAATTTCTTAAAAAATGGTTGACATGAGTCTGTTTTCTTAATACTACACATAGCCCTTAGTACCGTTTTTTAGTTCCATTTCGACTCAACAGAGCCGCTGTATAAAATATTTCCTAATTCAAATATTTTACGGGAACGATATCGTAAATTTGAAGTGGCAACTCATGGTAGCCGTTAAAAATACCGATTCTACTGCGGTTTTCGTATCTTTATGCGTCAGTCAGTATATGTATTTATTTAATTCAATTTTAGCAAATGAAGACGAGGAATCTGAAAGTGGAAGTAAGTACTTTTTTTTTTTTATATTGCCCGTCAAGATGACCTCACTCCACCTGATGGAAAGCGGTCGTGAGGTCCAGATATGAGGTTGACAAGCCCAGTCATTCAAACGAATCACTGGGCTGGCCATCCTCACCTTGAAGGCCTGCAGAAATGCCTTTTCACGCCCCGCTTGAAGAACCCGGGACTATACGAGGAAGGAAACACATGTGCTGGAAGAGCGTTCCACGTCTGGATGGTACGACAAAGAAACGAGTCACCGAACCTTTTAGTTCGGGCCAACAAATGTTGAATTGTGTGTGGGTGACGCCGTAGTCCAGCACGCGTGGTACGGGAGTGGAAAGGTGAGGGTGGGATAAGCTGGAATAACTCGTCAGAGCATTCCCAATTGTAGAAGCGATAGAGAACACTTAGCCTGGCAATGTCTCTACGCAATTGGAGAGGCTCAAGGGTCAAAGTTGCCTCTGGGTTTCCAATAATACGGATAGCACGCCGCTGCAACCTGTCAAGAGCTTCGAGTAGGTACTTAGCGGAACCGTCCCAGAGATGAGAGCAGTATTCCACACACGAGCGAACTTGTGTCTTATACAAGAGACAGAGCTGCTCAGGCGTGAAGAATCGTCTCACTCTGTTCAGGACTCCGAGTTTACGGGATGCAGTTCTAATGACGCTCTCAATGTAGTCCCGCTGGTTTAGGTTGCTACGAACATCCATGCCAAGGATGTTTAGGCTATCCTTAATCGGTAGTGGGGTGCTCTGAAGAGTGGGATGGGAAAGGAAAGGCGACGCCTTTGCTGTGAATGCACACACCTGCGTTTTCTTGGCATTGAACTCGACAAGATTGCATGCACCCCATTCTGAAATGCGGTCCAACACTCCGTCAAGCTCAACAACAAGACTTCGCCTCTTCTCCTCGATGTCAGTCTGCTTTGCCCCAGGGCGCTCGAAATATCGCGCGTGGACCGTGCTATCATCCGCATAGCAATGAATATTACCAAGAGATAACATGTCATTGATATGCAGAAGAAACAACGTCGGCGACAAGACGGAGCCCTGCGGCACTCCGGCATTAATCTGGAGAAAGCGTGATTTTTGACCATCGCAAAGGACACGAATTCTACGTCCCTCCAGAAATCCGGCGACCCAGTCGCATAGGCGAGGTGGCAGACCATATGCCGGAAGCTTGGAAAGAAGCGAACGATGCCATACACGGTCGAAAGCTTTGGCAATGTCAAGGCTGACGGCCAAAGATTCCCCATGCTTGTCCATAGCCTCCCCCCAGATGTGTGTTACGTACGCTAGAAGATCACCCGTAGACCGTTTTGGTCGGAAGCCGTACTGACGGTCGTGAATGAGAGAGTGATCCTCTAGGTAGCGGATGAGCTGCGTGTTTATGATCCGCTCAAACACTTTAGCTAAAACTGAGGTTACGGCTATTGGACGGTAATTGGCAGGGTCAGACCGGTCCCCTTTTTTGGGAACTGGTTGAACGTTCGCCTCCCTCCAAGACAGCGGCACAAGACCCGAATTGTAGGAGACTTACTACGAGTTTTATATTTCATCTGCTTATTTTTTCTCGACCACAGATAATGCACAAAGCTTTATAGTCAGTTCAATGAGACAGCAAAAAAATATTATGTCTAATGAAACAATTTTAATTATTGATACAATGAGGTTAGAAAATTTTAATCTGTTTAAAAAAAAAAAAACTTTATTTATCATAAACTTATTATGTTATTACAAATGTGGTGTTCTCAACTGCAAAAGTTATAAACTGTAGCGCAGTGAGAGCGCCCTCTCAAAAACAGTGATTTAAATGACATACTTATCAGGTAATGTATGAACAAAAATAATACATAAAGAATAATATTTAACAATTTAGAAAGCACGTGAAATGCGTGTGTTTTTGTATGTGAGTGAGTCTGTAAGTGTGTGTGTGTGTGTGTGTGTGTGTGAGAGAGAGAGAGAGAGAGAGAGAGAGAGAGTAAGAACTAAGGTTCAGTGGTTAGAGGAGCCACACGGTTTGTGGAAGACGTGGGTTTGAATACCGAAATTCTCAAAGTCCGGAGTTCGAATTTTTCTGGTTTTTTATCATTAGATATGAAAACAAGCTAGTGCCAAGAAAATCAACGTAATAACCAACTCAAGCCGTCTTGACCTGTTTTGGGCCTCTAGGCGCATTAGTAAGATGGGGCCCTATTTCCTTTCAGTTTACCTTATTTGTATGTACTAAATTCAAAATGAACAGATTTTGGGGGCCCTCTGGATCGTGGGGGCCCTAGGCACGCACCCAAAATGCCAAAAAGCTTGCTTTAAAATAGTAGGATTTACTATTTTATGCCAAAAGGGCTTTCACTACTTATGCCATGTTTATAATAACGCATTTAGACTTTTAGGCTATACGCATTTCGATTATTAAGCTACATTAGTTATGCCTAGCGTAAATTATGAGAAGTTAGTGTTATGCTGTATAATATTATGCCTAATGTAATGAGTTATGCC
The DNA here is from genome assembly GCA_947369235.1 of Udea olivalis. Taxonomy (NCBI): domain Eukaryota; kingdom Metazoa; phylum Arthropoda; class Insecta; order Lepidoptera; family Crambidae; genus Udea; species Udea olivalis. The sequence continues at coordinate 8,117,741 of OX376367.1, read as the reverse complement.
GAGCTACTTTAAGATTATCAGAGTTATGCGAAAGGTTGGTCCCCACAGTGGACTATAGCAGGCTGATGTTGGAAGGTCACAAGTCTAAGCCCATGTAGATGTCGACACGATTGGCGTAGTGCGCTGTCAGTTTTCTAGGCGTAGGGTTCAATTCCTGGTGGAGTCAATGCAGGAAACGATCTTTTCTTAATTGGTTCGGGTCTAGTTAATTCCACCCTTGGCTTAATTCCTTTTCTGGTACCTCGTAACAAAGGGATATTTATACCCACTTCGAGACCATTACAAGTGGTGTGTCGTATGCTATTTAATATGTTACAGGCAAAACTTAGTCGGTCAAAACCACTTTTGACTTCAAAAATCAGTGAAAAGCAGTTTTGAATAAGGACGTTGGTCAAAAGAACTTTTTATTTTAAAAATATTCAGATATATAGGTTAGGTTAGAAATGTGACGAAAACGCGCAAGCCGAGCGAGCGAAGCGAGCGTGCCGCGGGAGCGGCCGGCGAAACGCCAAAAAGCCTTTTAGCTTTATAAATATAACATTTTGAGTGTATATTTTCATTTCTAATGAAATGGAAACTATTTATTATTTATTTATTCTTTATTGCACAAAGAAAAAGTACAATTGGCGGACTTAATGCCTAATGGCATTCTCTACCAGTCAACCACTGGGCGAAGCAGAAATCGTGTTGGCGGTGTCTCATAAAACCGGAAATAAATATACTATTAATACAAAAAACATACTTCTACCAAAACTATACATATTACACATACATAATCATAATACATAAATTTAAAGATACATACACTAAATATCGTACCTAAATCTTAAAATATTGCCTTGAAAGGAGAGAGGTTTGGTTAAATGAGTTAAGGTTTATCTATGAAGAACTTATGGATTGCTCTTTTGAAGGAAAACCTACTGGTTGACCATTTAATTTTATTAGGCAGCGAGTTCCATAGCCTAATGGCAGCTAATGTGAAAGAATTTGACATATGGGAAGACGTATGAAGAGGAGTATGAAGCAGCAAAAGGCTATGCGAGCGCTGGTTGCGCGTGCTGCACTCGCCCCTATACTTAAAATTACATTTCAGATATCTAGGGGAATTGGGATTACTAAGAATATTAAAAAGTAAACAGAGCGTTCGAGAATTCCTACGGTGACGAATTTTAAGCCATTTTAATTGAGAACGAAAGGGAGAAATGTGGTCGTATTTTCGCACACCATAGATAAACCTAATGCAACTGTTTACCAGACGTTCATGTTTATCAAGGAGACCTTGAGACAGATTAGAAGTGCAAACGTCTGCATAGTCAATGAGGGGCATAAGGAGTGCTTGTACTAAGATAATTTTGGTGCCGAGAGGAAGAAAGTTTTTGAATTTATATAAGGAGCGTAAGGACGCAATGACTTTTCTGCTCGTTTCAATAATGTGCTTATCCCAACTCAGAGTATTGTCCATAAACAGGCCAAGGTTCTTGACGTGAGGACTGTAAGGTATAACAGTGCCGTTATAGGTTAACACCGGCCAATCAGTCCCAAGGCTACCCAGCTGCCGCGGGGTGCCTACCACAATTGCCTGACACTTAGTTGGATTTACCGATATCCCGAAGCTGATAGACCAGTCAAGTAAGCGTTTGAGATCATCATTCAACTGGAAAATAGCCTCATCAAACCCCTTCACGTCAGTCTGTACGTACAGCTGAAGATCATCAGCATACAGATGGTAAGAGCTGCAGAGAACATGGGTTACAAAGTTAATGAATATAGAAAATAAGAGAGGGGATAATATTCCTCCTTGTGGGACTCCAGAATCGAGGTCACACCACTGAGAAAAAGTTTGGTCAATGCGCACTGCCTGTTTCCGGTTACGGAGATATGACGAAAACCAATCCAATGCCTGTGGAGTGATGTGCAGATGAGAGAGCATGGCAAGAAGAATGTCATGGTCAACGACGTTAAAGTCATTAGAGAAATCTATTAAAACGAGAACAGTTATTTTGGAAACCTCCAGGCCAGCTCTGATATCCTCAGTAACCTTCAAGAGAGCAGTGGTCGTACTGTGGCCTGGCCTAAAGCCTGATTGGTATTCACTGACGAGGTTATGGATGAAGACGAAATGGGAGAGCTGTTTATGAACGACGGCTTCAAGTGCTTTAGAGAGGAATGGGAGAATTGAAATAGGGCGGTAATGACTAAGCAGACTAGGTTTACTAGGTTTAGACTATGTTTGATCTTACACCTTAAATGTAGTATTATTTTAATTTGTTTTTGTTATTTTTCTAATTTACACTAATGTTAACTTTTTATACATTTTTGATAAGATAATCTGAGCTATCCAATCAGGCAGAACCACTTTTGACTGAGAACATTGGTCAAAACCACCTTTGACTTCAAAAATCAGTCAAAATTAGTTTTGACTAAGCACGTTGGTTAGAACCACTTTTAAGTTTTTTACAGTCGAAAGTGGTTTTGACCGTTTATGAGTTTTAACTGTAACATATATATATTTATATCATGAGAAACTTTCAGGGAAGAAACGATCCTTAGTTTTAATGCTGGAAGCCTTTGGCCAGTAGTAGTGTGTTAAGTGGAACCACTTACCTATTTACTTACCTAAATCGATAAGCATGTACCGATTAAATAAATAATAAGTATCTGGGACAAATAACACCAAGATTATCTGACGCCAAACTAAGCAGAGCTTGGTACTATGGGTGTCAGAGTCTGATGAACATACTTAAATATTTATAAATGCATACTTAAATAGATAATAATATGTAGTCACACAACAAACACAATGTTCGTCACATGAATGTTGGTCATGGGTGGGGATCGAACCCACGATCTCCAGTGCTAAGGCAGGACCGCTGCCATTGCACCAACAGGCCAGTCGAATGATCAATGAATGACAGTTTTAAGTATAGTTACTTCACTTTACAATAATTATTATGTTACTTTGCAGGCACCACTTTCGAGACACCAAGTAAGTCTCATCCTTACTAATCTAATATTATAAATCTGCCTAACTCTATTTGTCTGTCTGTCTGTTATAATAACCCGATTTTTATAACTGTGCACCTCGAGTTGTCAAAATCGTTAGGTTGGCAGCATTGAATTTCACCCGCCTGCATACTTCCTCACCACTCCGCTGACGCACTGTCGGGTGTCAGCGGTGTGAGCGGGCGGGTGAAATTCAATGCTGCAAACCTAACGATTTTAACAACTCGAGGTGCACAGTTATAAGAATCAGGTTTTACGTTTTTACACCTAAACCACTGAACCAATTTTAATGTGGTTTAGACATTGGTTTAGACCCGCCGTATGATACCTTGTATCAAAAATCTGACTACAAGGCGTTGAAATAGGGGAAGGAAATTGATTAGCAAAAGCTGGCACCTTCACAGCAGCTGAAAATTACACAATCTTAGCTGCTGAAGTGAAGGTGCCAAGCCGGCGAATCCGCGGGCGGAAAGCTAGTATAGTCCATTTTATGTATTATTATTATTATGTTGGTACTTGGAAAATTCACAGGCCCGTGAGGATCCGGTCCTTTGAGGCTTGCGTGGGGCCGAAGCCAACACGCAGAGGCCTTTTTGGTACCATTTAATCTACTTTGTTATGTGTACATCTGCTGAATTTTGTCTCTAGATAAATATTGAACCCAGCAGATGCAAGGACTATTGCATAAATGTTAAAAAGTTAAAACTGGGCTATGGAGGTGAATTGTTTGGTGGACTTGTGTACGGGCTATTGCTTGTGATAACGGACGTCTGCCGTGCAAAATGTTTTTTTCTCCTGGCAGATGGTGACTAGCCACCCACTAAATGGGCCACCCAAACGTGCTGACGCATAGGGTCAGCAAAGGCAGCAACATCGTCGTGAACGTTATTATTATTATTTTGCGTAGCTTTATGTGCCAAGTTGTCAAATTCAAACCTGACCTAAAATTTGCGGCTACCCTACACGGTGGCGAAAAACAGTTAAAAACCTATGTAACCCGGTATCGCACCGGAAGCTGCCCCCTACTAATTTGGGTTATTTTCTAGTACGCTTGGCAAAATCAGGGCTCTGATGTTGTTTAATTCTATTTGTTTTTTATCTTCTGACCGTGAAGATCCTACTGCCAGAAATAGCAGTGAGTATGAACTACTATTAAATGGGCATAAAACATGACGGACAGATAAGTTTTGGCTTCTCGGAACAGTTTAACGTACTCCCTTAGAGTGTAAAAATGAACCCATAACGGGTTATCTACTTACTTATTATGTTTAATTAAAATTAAAATAGGTTGAACTTGAAAATGTGAAGTTTTTAGTTAGGTAGTTTTATGTTATTAACTAACTAAACTTAACTTATCTTAAAGGCCTGTTAAGACCTGAGCGGTATTCGCTGCCGCTGTGGGTAGCGGTACATTTTGTCGCGAAACTTGATACTAAATATCTGAGCGAAACCCGCGCGGTATTGTACCGCTACCCACAGCGAATACCGCTCAGGTTTGAACAGACCTTAAGTTTGTGAAAATTTGCTGTGTTCGAAAAGGATGACCAAGTTTTAAGAACTTAAAAACCTGTATTTAACACCTTTGTACCACTTAGTTTGCAAATAATTACATTGACTTTTAACCATTATTCCCTTTTGCTTATTAAAAATCCTTGAACAACCATAAATGTTAAATTATGAGCTCTTGATGAGCGCACAAACGAGTAGAAGCATAATTTCTCGACATTATTACCTACTTTGTTTCACAGACGGAACAAGTTCAAATAGTACTAGTGCCGAAGATGGGACGAGTGATTTGGACTCGGGAATCGAAGATTCTGAAGACGAGGACCCTGCAAATGATGGGTCCAACCCTGAATCTGACACAGGAGGGACGGACGATGAAGGAATTAACGAAGAGGAATCCACGAGTGAGTGTTGTAGGCTACTATTACATAATCATCCTGACAGTCTTTAGAAGTCCACTAGACATAAGCATCCCCCTTAGGACGGCAAAACGAGAGGTTTTGGGCATTTTTCATCGGGAATTTCGGCCATCTTCCTGAAACTTTGACTTTGCTGACAATTTGTTTGATTAAGTATACTTATTTAATGTTTGTTATATTAAATTTCTTGACATTTCTAATATTAATTTAACATTCACTGCTTCGTAATTTGATGTAATTGGACATTTGGGATAAAATGATTTAACACTGTTGTATGCCTGTACGGCGGAACACAGTCATCATCATCCGTGCGGTCTATCCCGGTTGTGAACCCACACTGGTGTGTGCGGTCCCAGGGTCCGCCTTTCTTATTTTCTTGGCCCACTTCGCGCGGTCTTGTGCATCCCCAGTGGTGAGTTTGTTGGCACGCATGTCACCCTTAACGACGTCGAGCCACCGCTTCTTTGGTGAACCTCTTCTACCGGTACCTGGCGGCGGCGGCATGGCCAGACATTTGTTGCCCACGTAGTTTGCCGATCTCCGTGAGACATGACCATACCAACGAAAGCGGCACTCCTGCAGCTTGTCTGCGATGTCACGAACACGAAGGCTGCCGCGGATGAGGCGGAACGCAGTGGGACTTTAAAATATGTATATATGCTCATTGCCACTTTACCTTAGTAATCTGTAGAATTACATACTTCGGTCACTTTAGTTCTCATCATATCCTCATTACGGATCTTATTACACAAAGAGATGCCAATCACAGCTCTTTTCCCAGTGTTGCAGACCTATTGAAAATGTCACTATCTTCATCATCTTTTTAATAGTCAATAAGTACTATGTTTTGTAATGTTTCGTGGATGGTACATACCCCAAGGGAATTCACAAAGATCTCATTGCTTATGATTGCGTTTAGGAATCAACAATTCTATCACTGTCGTATCAGGGAAACCCTGTGATGATGATAGTTGTAAGTTTCGTCAATAAATATATACATATATTGGCTATTGGCACAGTCAGCTACAAAAATAGTTTAATACGTTGTCTTATTAATTTTGTCTTCGTCATAGCAATTAAATATAAGTGGATGATAATTATAAATCTTTCTTCTTTTTGTTTCAGCTACAACTAGAAGGACTGGTAAGTCACAAACTTAAGCTCCTTGATTTTTAAAAAAAATATTTTTAATACCACAATAAACACACACTTCACATTTGACCTTAATTAAAACAAATACGAAAAAAACTCGCCATGTGAAAAAGTGCGTTTCAGGGAACAAAAAAAACTATTTAAACTTAACTTTTAAGATGATAGTTTTTTTCAATTCCAAAGTGTTAAAATTCAATTTTCCCTACTATAAAATGGCATTTGGTATAAAAATCTCGATTTACTTATAGGTATATATCATTTTTTAAGCTCGAGATTTTGGTAAGAAAGATCGCCGTGTGTAACAAATGATACCTTTTAAATATGTAGTATGAGCCTCAATATAATAATACGTTATGTATTGGTTATTTTTGTTCAAAGTACTATGTAAACATATTCTCAAAATTCGGAAAAAAGCATAACTCAAATACTACCACAAAATCGCGGAACATAAATGGGGGGTAATTCAAGAAGTCTTTGTGGCTTCTGCTTGAATCTACTGTTTATGTACGGGGAATACTAATTCAAAACTGCCAGCCAGTAGTTACAAGAACCTCTCGTACAACATCCCTCTGAGGGACTGAAAATCAGTGCTACCCGGAATTTATCCTGCCCGCGGTAGCATATTCTTACGCTGAGTTTTTTTCTATTTTTTCCAACTGTACTTTTTTACTATTCGTTTTAAGGACTTCTATTAACAAAATGGACAAAAAAAAAATCATATTTTTTTATTGTTATTTTTAGGCTTTATAGGTGGTATTCTCAGAGGCTGTAAGTACTTAAACAAACGTTGTCTTTCCTGATTTGTGCAAGTAAAACATACAGTTGTCAGCACACTAAATGCTTAAAACATATTGCAGTATTTGGCGGTGACAGCTCTGAAGAAGACGATAGTACAACTACAGAAGTGAGTACTACTGAAGACAGTACTACCGAATACAGTACTACCGAAGACAGTATTACCGAAGACAATACAACAGAAGACAGTACTACCGAAGACAGTACTACCGAAGACAGTACCACCGAAGACAGTACTACTGAAGCTGGTACGACAGAAGAAGACTCTGGTAAGTACCGCAACAGTAACTTGCACCTACCAGTAGTACTTTCACTCCCTTTTAGCGCCGTTTTTAAATAATCAGCAAAAAAGGTCTAGTGTCGGAATTGTTGTCCTTAAAAGTTTTGCACAGTTTTCAAGTTTGTTCGGGCGAATTTCACTTCACCTAAAGTTTTATGGGCTCCTACCCCGTAGACCGATGATCTGGTGCAGGTTACGTAAAACCGTTAGATGCATACAGCCCAAAGCAGCTCACTGTGGCATTTAATGGGGGAGGCGCGTGCAAACAATCGTAGAATAATAAGAACATGACAAAATGTTACATGGCAAAATATCAATCACTTCTAGAAAAACTTCTGGTTGAAAAATTAAAAAACTGTAAACAGTTGCAATAGTGCAAGATGATCAGTTCATCATACTAAGAACATAATCTGTATGATTGAAAATAAATCACCAAATGTGTTGCAGAGTACATAACTCGAGAACGGCTCGATCAATTGGGCAAATATTTTTCTTCATATTTTTGTCAAGGTTCAAAAATGGTTCCTATGGAGAGAAACATTACGAGAAAAATAATAAAAACAAAAAAATATTTTGCCATTTAAACCACTCTGTTCCCAGCTTTCAAACAGGTCAATGACTTTTGATTGAACGAAGCCTGGCAGGGTAGCTAGTGGTCTATAAACATTGACATACATTTAGCAACGATAACATTCTTAAAATACAACAAGTTTGGTATGGATCATTTAATAGGTACCTAGCTCATTCAATTGTGGATAGGAGAAGATTAAGTCAAAGTGATAGAATACATGCCTCAACGTGGGATCTCAAAATAAGTAGACATTCAAAACACCATATAGAGAAACCCAAGGAATTTCATTAACTATGAAGGTAAAAATATAAGAGGTTTATGGGAAAGGTAATTATTACTTTGATTGTTAAGCATTTACAACACTTGTTTTAATTTATAACGATAGAAAATCAGACAAGGTTAGAAATTCCATTTTTCCTAGTTTACCATCTTAAGATATCGAGTAAGTCTTTCAAGTAGGTAATTATTGTTACGTCCGAAGTAAAGAAACCACTACATTCAAAAAACAATATTTGATGATTTTCAGATGTCAAATATAAAAAAAAGTGTATTTTAAGCGTTTAGTTAGACCAGACTACTACAGCAGTAGACGGTGAAACTACCACAGTAGCAGATGGTGAAACTACTACAGTAGCAGATGGTGAGACTTCCACTCTAGCTGATAGTGATGGTACCGTTGTAATTGACGATGAAACTACGACAAAAGGAGAATTTGAAACTACCACAGATGCAAATGGTGAAACTACCACCGATGCTGATAGTACTACTGTGGCAGATGATGAAACTACCACAACAGTAGATGGAAAAACTACCACAGTAACAGATGGTGAAACTACCAAAGTAGCAGATGGAGAAACCAACACAGTTGCAGATGGAGCTACCTCAATAGAAGATGAAGAAACCACCATAGTAGCAGATGGTGAAACTTCTACCGATGCGGATAGCACCCCTATGATAGATAAAGAAACCACCACAGTAGCAGATTGTGAAACTTCTACCGATGCCGATAGTACCCCTATGTTAGATGATGAAACTACCACAGTAAAGATCGAAAAACCACCACAGTTGCAGATGAGGAAACTAGCACAGAAGGAGATGGCAAAACTACCTTAGTAGGAGATGGAGAAACAACCACAGCAGTAGATGGTGAAACTACCATAGTTGCAGATGGAGAAACCACCACATTTGCAGATGGTGAAACCACCATAGTTGCAGATGGCAACACCACCACAGTTGCAGATGGAAAAACTACCACAGTAGCAGATGGAGGAAATACCACAGTTGCAGATGGCAAAACTAGCACAGTGGAAATTAGGGAAAATACCTCAAAAGGAGATGGAGAAACCACCACATTGGCAGATGGTGAAACTACCACCGATGGCAATAGTAACTACTGTAGCAGATGATGAAACAACCGCAGCAGTAGATGGTGAAACAACCACAGTAGCAAATGGTGAAACAACCACCGATCCATTATCATCCAGTACCACTATGGCAGATGATTTATCTATCATGAATAGGCACTAATCCACCCGACGGTCTTTCTGCTCATCTGTAAGTATGTGCGGCACCCATCTCGAACAACGTTTACGGAGAGAAAGGTGGTCGTGAATTATGGTTTGCATTGCTGCTGATCCCATTCCCAGTTCTCGCTCCAGCTCTACTTACTCGTATATAACGTAATTCGTCGGTTTTCGCGAATAAGTTTTCGACAGCACGAACGTTTCCTTGTGTGACCGCGGTTGACCCCCGACCGGTCTTCGCTTCATCGTCGGGACATCCCCGTCCTCTTCTAAATTTAGCAAACTAATTAAATACTGTTGCTCGTGAACAAGCAGACTCACCAAAAGTAGTAGCCAGAAGTTCAAAACATTCTTCAGGCTTTATACCGTTTTTATACTCATAATAAATCATAGCGTGAAAATCACGTCGAATGAGTTCCATTGCTGGAAGGGAATTCCCGCCAGAATTTCGGAAAAATGATGCTCATGGAAAAAAAAAATATTGGGTGTTCCATTTTCAAATATATCAATAAACAACCAGCCTAATAAGATAGTGTTAAACTTGCCAGTGTCAATCAAATGAGTAAAGAGTATCTAACTTATTTTGGCATGCTCCTCTTACCTCGTACCTTCCGTGTGATTAAAAGACTTACAAAAATGAAATGCCATATTCAATAAGTGATGTAGTATTGCGATGTGAAAATTTGATATTTCAATTGACGTTAATTTCAATTTCACCATCATGACCATACAAAATCAGTCGAAAAGTTGGTATTTTTTGTATGAAAACCCCAAAATTAAACCGTATGAAAAAAAAAATTACTTACCTTACATAAATTACTGACTATGCCATACTGTTTTGTAAGTCTGTTAAAAATCATCCGGTATGTGATAGTTCGTGAACTGTTGTAATATTTTTGGCTGTGATCATATATTTTCTGCTAACTTTGAATCAATTTTAATCCAGTCAAGTTAATTCCCTAAACTGAGGGTAGGGAGCAATTTCTTCAGTCAATATACTGGAAGATGTTTCAGTGCCTGATAACAGCTGACTGGCTGAAAATGAAAGATCATATTGCGAAATTTCTCGCTATGGTCAGTTTAGGGAATGAACTTGACAAGTTTTAAGGAATTGTAATAAAGCCCTTCCCTTAACCTAAAAAAATTGTTAACCTAATATATTTTTTCAGGTTTATTCGGTGGAAGTGGAAGCTGTAAATGTCTACACAGTTATTGACTTAATCGGTTAATTAATATATTATAAGTAGCTTTTAGACACTTTAATACTTAATACTAAAAATAATAAAAAAACTAATACTAAAAACAATTTCAGTATTTGGCGGAGACGATGATACTACCGAAGAAAGTACAACGGAAGACAGCACGAGTAAGTAACGTTTTAAAAACTACGTACTTAATACGAACTATAGCTAAACCGCGTAATGGAGTCGTCTCCTCCTGGGGTAAAGGGGAGCGGGGGTCGGACGAGAACGGGGGCCGGGAGAGGTGCGGGCGGCAACTTGCTTGCCGTCCGCTTCCCCCCGCGCCACTGTACCTCGCAGGTGAGGAGTCTATTATGCGGTCTAACGTTATCTGATTTCATAACTACTGTAAATTTATTGACATTATTATTATGATCATTACAGCTACTACTCGCAAATCAAGTAAGAAGCATGTTTTTTATTATTTAAACTAATAATATAGATAGAAGAGATTTGTTTTATTTATTTATTCGTTGCATAGTCACATAGATTTAAAGTTCACACAGTATTTCATAAAAGTATATGTGACGCCCTGCAAGGGGATGGCAAATAGAGGGCGTTTAATCGCTCACATTAAATAAATTGTCCATGGTGTTAACAATATAAAATTAGGAACATTAAATCAAAAAAATACCAATAACAATAGTTAGCCTATGGTATTGACTTACCCATCCCTAAAAATCAACAATTTTATCTTCGAAAAATTCCTGCAAGTTATAAAAACAGTTATTAATAAATGATAATTATTTTTTTTTTGTGAAAAAAGAGTTTCAAATTTTCCAAATTAAAATTATAACATTATAATTACAAACTATCCGGAAGTGGCATCAGCTGATTTCTTGGGTATATCAGGATAGTCGGAACGTTAGAAAAACACACTAGGCGAGGCGTGTCGCTAGTTAAGTAAAGCACGATCGAAGTATTCGATTTAAGATATTAAACCAGATTTGGCTCATTTCAATGAAACCCTAATAAGATTGCCTTTAATTACTTATCAATTTAGTACAAACTTCAACTTACTGTTGTAACTAATAAAAATAATTATTTTCAGGCATATTCGATCGAGTTAGAAACTGTAAGTACATTATATGTATTTGACTAATAAATGTGTGAGTAACTTTGAGCGACAGAAAAATTACATCCAGTTATATTTTCAGTGTTCGGCGGAGAATTGTCTCCACCGAACACTGAAAATATAGTAAGCACTGGCTGAGGATGAAGATAGTACAACAGAATGTGACTCACATTATGCAAGTTAATTATTTATTTATTTATTTATTTATTTATTATTATCAACACTTACACTATTATTACAGAACGACTTACTATATTATGAAATATTATGAAATAATTCTTACAATAAAAAGTAAAGTAATTTAGCGACACAAGCAGGAGCTGCGCGTCACGCAATGAAGATGTTGCGGTGGATCTGTGTGAATGTGAAAATGAATTTCAACGTTGTTTTTTATTTTAAAACTAAAAAAAATGGCGCCTCCGTGGCCGAGTGATTACAGAGCTCAGCCCGAAATCCGGAAGTCCCGGGATCCAATCCTAGGTCGAGTAAAGTATAAAAAGTAGGGAATAATATCCCTGTGTTACGAGGTACCACACAAGGAAATAAGCAGGGGCGTCTCCCAGCATACCCAGACCCGAGTCAATTCAGAAAAGATCGTTTCCTGAATTGACCCGATCAGGAATCGAACCCGGTACACTACGGAAATCGAGGCGAGAAACCATGCTACAGCGCACTGTGCCAATCGTGTCGTCTTAAGTTTTCTGATTTTTCGGAATATAGCCAGGGTTTGTGATCACCAACCAGCATTTGGCAAGCATGGTAATTAAGCCAATGCCCATCAATTTTAGCGATTGGATTTCAATGATGGAGGCTTTAACACAGTATCAGCAGTGGGATATTTAGACTAAATTAATTTCATCATCATCATCCGTGCGGTCTATCCCGGTTGTGAACCCACACTGGTGTGTGGGGTCCCAGGGTCCGCCTTTCTTATTTTCTTGGCCCACTTCGCGCGGTCTTGTGCATCCTCAGTGGTGAGATGGTTGGCACGCATGTCACCCTTAACGACGTCGAGCCACCGCTTCTTGGGTCGACCTCTTGTACCGGTACCTGGCGGAGGCGGCATGGCCAGACATTTGTTGCCCACGTAGTTTGCCGATCTCCGTGAGACATGACCATACCAACGAAGGCGGCACTCCTGCAGCTGAGTGGGTTCACAACCGGGATAGACCGCACTGATGATGATGATGATGATGGGCTTTTTCGTTGCTTCATTACTTTTTTATAGACCATCTTAATTGAATTTATCTTAATTAAAAATGTTTGCAATCCTATATCGTAATGTCATTTGTGAAAACAATATTTATTCCCAACAAAGTTTACTTTTTTCAATAATGTTCAGGTTTCCAGTTAAGTTTATTAGGGGAGATATTACCTGCTCAATTGTTGATTAGGTACTGAATAATATGAGTAATTTCTGACGACAAACTAAATATTCGAAACATTATTGTATTCATAGTATTTGGCGGAGACGACGCTGAGGATGACGATGGTCTATTTGATGACAGTTCAACCGAAGACGATACAAGTAAGCACCGTAGCAGTATAATATACTTCTTCTTCATCGTGTCGATGATCCTATTCGTTGACAACTATATAACAGCTGCCCAGTGCTCCACTGCCGCTATCCTAAGGGAGGTGGCTTCATAATCTTGAAGTGTGCAGCTGGAGGGGCACTGGGGGCAAGATAGCAAGTGCTGCATGGTCTGTTCTGGGGGGCCACACCCGCATTGAACCCCTTCTTGTGTAATGTGTCCCCACCTACTGAGGTTCCTCCTGCAGCGGCCCACTTGTTCTCAGAGCCGGTTACGTGACTTCTATGTGGGCCACGGTAGGTTACCGCTAGTGGGTAGGCACTATACTCATTGAGAATAATTTAGTAAGATCAAAGAATATTACTGTTTATTTTATCTATGGTAATATCAACCATTCGTTACATATCACATGTCACGTGTCATGTTGTTATAAAGTAATGTATTTGAATGTGTAGAAGGTGGGTTTAGTGGGTTTTTTAGATCAAACGACCAAAGAGCTAAAGAGAGAATCTGCTTGCGTGATCTTTTAGTGTAAATGATAATTCATTTTTCATCTTTTATATAGAACCTTAAAAATATAACCTTACTGCCTCACTTACTGAACGTGCCATATCGGTTTTCCAAGTCTTTTGATAAATGAGTGTGCAATATAAAAAAACCAACAATTACGCCGCGCAGAAGTGGAGTTTGCATGACGTAATGGTCTCGTGACTGGGAATAAGAGATCATAATACCAGGACGCTCAATTTACAGACAAATGCGAGCAAGCTTTAAGAGATCGTATTAAGGGCCCTAGAAAATTTCCCTGGTGCATTTTACGTTGTAAGCCAACGTTGTTTCATCCGTTTCGTAAGGCAAGCGCTTTTTAACATTAATGAAACAACTATGGCCATGCAAGACGATGGATTGTTAAGCCGGGTCCTCATTAGCGAACCGTAACCGTAACTTGCGTGATGCAGTAACGAGGTCCTAGTGTGTACGCGTTTTACTGCTTCAGCTCAGGACGTCGCCCGAACGCTTTCACCGAGTGTACTCGTTTCTGTAACCAAACAACAGTAACGAGTTTCTAGGGTGTACGTGAAGTCTACATGCACTGCGAGCGGCCGAGCGCCTTTTGATTGGCGGCAAAAACCGACAACCGTCGGCTCGCTGTGAGTGGCTCTTGTAGCGCTCGTTGCAGGCTCGCGAACCACGTACCTACACACTGTGTTTTTGGTAACAGTAACGGTTACGGTTACGTGCAACGTTACGGTAACAGTAGTGAGTACGCTGAAATCGTTGGCTCGCGTACCGCTCGCTGCAGTTACGCAAATCACGGACATACTATGTTTTTTGGTAACAGTACCTTCAACGGTTACGGTTACGGCTCGCTAATGAGTACCCGGCTTTATACATACTATCTTTTATTTTTGCAGTGTTTAATCAAGATGAAGAAGAAGATACTACTACAACTACACCAGAAGACACAACAAGTGAGTTTTTGAATTATAGTTTTTAAGCATTTAACATATAACAATCCTTGGGATCATTGTGTAGAAAAGTTGTTACTGGTTTTTGTGCAAAGATAATCATATCTTAATGTTTTTATTATTTGCAGCTACTACGAGGGAGCCTAGTAAGTTGTTTGTTTTTTATGACGTAATATTGTGGTGCTAAATTCCAGTGGTTGAGGAAACGAAATAATTTGTTAATTATTTTTTTTCATAATATTTAAAAAGAAAGTAATTTTTAGAAGAATAAACCTGCCATTCACAAATAAAGAAGCTTACGATAACACTCTGTACTTATAAAAGGAGTTTCTTATTTCTTTCTGACATAAGACCCATTTTGCAATGGCTTTGTAAAGTTTGACCAGTCTTCCTCCGTACCACCCTACTCAGTTAGTGATTTAGTAACTACGAGTATGTACTAAGTGTTTTTTTTATTGACTTTCAAGGTTTCATACAAAACAATACTGACTGTACGACTGATTTGTATGGTGACCTTGAAATGAAAGTTAATTCTATGTATACATATTTTTTTTCACCTATACATCAAGCAGCGTATAAAGCTATGCGCACTAATACCTTGAAGGCCGTGTCAGTGATGTTTGAATTTAAGAGCTATGTCTGATAACCTAAAACATTTAAGTTTTAAAAGTAAATTGAAGTTGACATGTGTCTAAAGTTTCAAGTGTCAAGCCTAACACTCTCTAGAATCTCAAAAACATAGAATAAATGATTGTACAGAATGACAAGATAAATTACATGTACTCTTGCTCGACCTAATGCCCTAGGGTTGCCAAAAATTGTAACATTATAATTATGTTTTTATCGAAAACTAAATAAATGCTATCAGCTTTAATATTTTTACAGTTTAGTCTACACATGTTAGGTATGCTTTTTACACCCTGTATAGTTAATACACCACTTACTGAGTATCCCATATTATTATCATTTTTGTGATTCTTTTGTTCTCTCTAAACTTAACCAATTTTCTAATAAACATGATAGTTTTAAATAACAAGCTAATTATTTTTTTCGTGTTTGAATTACTTCTTATATTTAACAACCCTGTATGAAGATCTGATTGAAGTATTTATTGTGATTTATAGGCTTCCTGAGAAGGGTTGGAAACGGTGAGTAGTTTATCTATACTGATATTTTAAAGAGGAAAGATTTGACTGTTTGTTAGTTTAGCATAGACTCCGTAACTGTTGGACCGATTAAATAAATCTTTTAACAATATAAAGCTGAATTATAAGCAAATAACGTAGGCAATTTTTAGTCTACATTTTAATAGGAGAAAAAGTCTGCGCGGGCGAAGCAGCTGACGAAAAGATATTTTTATGATACAACAACAACACAAATACAGCCTTATACGTCCCACTGCTGGGCACAGGCCTCACCTCAACTATGAGGTGGTACAAGCCATACTCCAACACGCGGGCTCAGTGCGGATTGTTGGAGAGGTGAATGTAAGGCCAGTGATAAACCTTACCGTCAGATGTTATCAAGCCGCCTTTTTAAGCCTCTGACTAGGCTTCACGACTGATATCTTGCGACGTCAGCCGGGACCAACTGTTTAACGTGCCTTCCGAAGCACGGAGATGCCCGAAAAACGCATCACTTAATTTCGGTCGGGATGGTCACCCATCCATAACCCGACCTGTCTGGCGTTGCTTAACATCGGATCGTTGCCGATCCGCTGCCGTCACTTAGCCACGGGCAAATAGATGCCGCGAATCGGCGATTGCATGTACTTCGAAAAACAATTTAAGTGCATTTGACGCTGCTTCTTTAGGTGCTCCCTTACTTGGAGCATTTGCCAGCAATGTAACGTTACATAGGCGAGCATTACATCAGTGAGGGAGGAGAACAGAGCATTACAGTGCACAAACTGTAATGTTACATATTTGATCATTACGTTGGTGAGGGAAAAGCACCGAGCATTGCAGTGCGCAATTTAATTAATTTATTTATTTATTTAATAGAAAAGAACTTGCAGGCTTACAGAATACTCCAAAACGCCAGCAAGTCTCAGTGTCACAGTACAATATACATTTAACATTACAAAAACAACATAAGTATTAAAAACAAAACAAGCATTAAGGATAATAATTAATAAACAACAACAAAAGATTAATAAATAACAATAATTATTTTAAAATGTCAAGGTTAGATTAAATCATACATGTCATAAAATAATGATAAAAAGAGATACCAAATTTATAATTACCTACCTAAGCATACCATCAACATAAGAGCGCACTCTAACATACAGGTATCCCAAACTATCGGCAAATATGTCTATATCATCGTGCTGAGCAAGCATATCCCCCAACAGTTTAAGAGCACGAATGGTTGGAGCATGGGCACCGCGCTGCGTGCGCGCCGCGGTATGATACAATGTGTAATGTTTCGATACAACTTCCCTGTAGTTTTGTAAGGCAGGATTATAACGTAATGCTTAAAATCGAATCTGAAACCTGACATTACAGGAAAATGCTCCAGGTGAGGGACCACCTTTTTAGTTCACGCTCAACTATTTTGAAAACGGAACCCTACTACCCTTCAATCACAAATACCTACACAAGATAATGAAAATTATCATGATATTATTGATTATGTCAAAAACGTATCGGAAAAAAGCTATAATTTTTACTAATTTATTCTTGCAGCATTCAATCGAAATGATGAAGAGGATACTACTACTGAAGAACCAACAAGTAAGTTCAATCAAATCATTTTTGAAATGCCACATACACACATCAAAAGTGTCTAGGGATCAACATATATTTTTGCAATAACTTTTCTCCTGATTGATATTAATTAAAATTTTCTTTAAGGATTCATCAAATAAAGTGTTTTCGTTTATCTACAGTAACGATAAACCAAATCACCTTTGCATTAATAAATAAATTTGCCATTTTCCTAATAAAGGGATTTTTGACATTTGAACCACTAACATTACAGTTCGAAAAAAAGACTGAAATAACAGTTTTCTTTAAAATGTTATTGGGTAACTTAAACAATTAATAATCCGTGTTTCTACCGCGAACACTAACAACACAAGAACATCGGTTTGGCATACTCAAAATCCGCATAAAAATGCTTGATCCCTAGACACTTTTGATGTGTGTATATTATTTTGTCACCGTAAGATTACAAACACCGTTAGTTTAGAACAAAATGTATCTCGCAAGATAATAAACTATTGAAAAATTGTGAACTATACCTAACCATTTACAATTTAACGCATAACTTTTAGATTATTAATAATCTATGCATTTAAAACCGTGAGAGTGGGAGAAGCGCAAGAGGTGTGTCAGGACCGTAGCAAGTGGAAAGATGTGGTCTCTGCCTACTCCGTTGGGAAAAAGGCGTGATGGTATGTATGTATGTATGTATGAAAAACCGACAAATTGTAACCTGGCACAGAACTTGCATGCGACTGAATGCGCTGAATGGTTGGACGCCAAGTGCGCCACGCCACCATCTTGGGTCGCCAGAAATTCTAAATTCAAGAAAGAAAGAAAGTGAATAATGGTAAACTGTATCAAACGAAATTAAAATAAACAAAAGAACACAAAAAGTAAATTACATCTTTCCATTTTACTGCACTAAGCTCAAGGAGTGAAGATATCACAAGCATCATGATCATCATCCGTACGGTCTATCCCGGTTGTGAACCCACACTGGTGTGTGCGGTCCCAGGGTCCGCCTTTCTTATTTCCTTGGCTCACTTCGCGCGGTCTTGTGCATCCTCAGTGGTGAGTCTGTTGGCACGCATGGCACCCTTGACGACGTCGAGCCACCGCTTCTTGGGTCGACCTTTTCTACCGGTACCTGGCGAGGGCGGCATGGCCAGACATTTGTTGCCCATGTAGTTTTCCGATCTCCGTGATACATGACCATACCAACGAAAGCGGCACTCCTGCAGCTTGTGTGCGATGTCACGAACACGAAGGCTGCCGTGGATGTGGGTGTTCCGCACGCAATCTTTGCGTGAGCCTTCACACATCCACCGCAGCATCTTCATTTCCGTGACGCGCAGCTCCTGCTTGTGTCGCTCTAGTAACGGCCATGTTTCAGTAACGACAAGACATCATTTAATTATCATTATAACACAATTACAAGAAGTATTTGTTAAAGTACGTTAAAGTTTAAGTACGAACATTTAAAGATTTCATTTATTTTTTGCAGCTACTACTCAAAGAACTAGTAAGTTGTACTTAAATATTTTATTACGTTGTATGTTTTCCTGTTTATCACCTGAAATGGTGGTAGAAACCGGGGTACTGGTACTTTTTTGATGTTTCTAACCAAAAAAAAAAACTTGACCTAAGTAATCTACATAAAATTTTCTACAAAAAAGGTTCTATCCATTTTTCTCTGGGATCAACACTTAGTGAAATATGAAGGAATGAAGATGGACAAAATACTAAAACTTAGGTATCAAAACAATTCTAACTATCTTCTAAACTATTTGGTCATAACCTTTCCACGACCTGGTTTCATAAAGAACACGTGATATTTGGTGTAGACAATCCCACAAGAAGGACTTTCAAATCGACATCCTCTACAACTTTTCTGCTTTAATATGTCGTTTAATCTTGATTACAGCGAAAAAGTGATTATATAATACCTGTTATGTTGGAAATTTTAGGTAAATTATTTAAGTTTTAAATTTTTTTTTTTGCTATGAGCCACTATTTACGAGTTGTTGAAGAAAAACTGAAGTATCTTCACCCCCCCTACCCGTCAGCTCCACCCCCCACCATCAGTAATTTGAGTATGTTGCTTCAGACACCATTCCCTACATTTGTGCCAAAATTCGCTTATACCGGATTTTTTTCTCCGATTTTGCAGTTTTTCGTCTTCGTTGACTGGGCTAGTGGTCGGTTTAGTGGCGGCGGCTTAAGAGGATACAGCACGGTCGAGAGAATTGAAAAATAGGTATTTGTAAAATCTATGCTGTTTTTAGCAAACCTCGAGCGACGTGCAGAGTGCGATAGAGACAGATGCAAATCGGACCGAAATTACCTAACAAAAGTACACAAAAACGACGTTTCGTAGTCCCCTGATCCCTTTTCGAAAAGTAGACCGATTACTTTTTTCATTAAAAATTGAAGGACTGTGGCCGTGTTCCCATGTTTTCCTTTTTTTAAATAAACTAGTCAAATTAGTTTTCTGGATGTTTAAACACAGCGAAAAATCAGTTAATTGTTTTTGGTTTTTGAAGGTTCTCATATCTCTTATAATAATTAATTTATTAAAAAAAAGAAAACATAGAGACATGCCAATAGTGGCAATAATTTTTTTGGGAAAAAGTTATCCGTCTACTAGCAATATCCAGGGAGGAAACAGGGGACTACGTTTGTATGGGAAAACGGCGCTTCTGTATCCTCTTAATTCTTGATCAGGATATCTATCATAAGTTCCCGTCACGTAAACCACGATATTTTGATTTCAGAGTATGTCATTCTGTAGCACGGTTTCTCGCCCCGATTTCCGTAGTGTCCCGGGTTCGATTCCCGGTCAGGTCAATCCAGGAAACGATCTTTTCTGAATTGACTCGGGTCTGGGTGTGCTGGAAGACGCCCCTGGCTTATTTCCTTGTGTGGTACCTCGTAACACAGGGATATTAATCCCTACTTCGAGACCATTACAAGAGGTGTGTTGTCTGGCGCATATTTATATTTATTCTTGGTTACATTTTATACCACTAGAGGCGCTGTACCGAAATCCCAAACAAAAACTTTAACGCTAGTGGCTGTTATTGGAGTGAACTGATGGTAGACATACAGACTGGTTTCTCTACCCCTTATGGGGAGGTGGTTCACAAAACCGTTTTAATAATTTATTTTTGAAGTAGTTAACTTACTTACTTACTACGCTGGCTCAGCGATCCGAAGTGGGTCTTGGCCTCCGACGTCAAAGCTCCCCATTTCTTTCGGTCCTGTGCCAAATGTGCCCAGTCATGCACGCTTAGTGCCTTGAGGTCCTTGGTGACTTCGTCCCTCCAGCGATATCTCGGACTACCCACAGGACGGCGTCCTTGTTGAGGGGATAATACGGAATTCATCCGGTGGAAACATGATTTGATGAAGTTGACTCGATAGAATGAATTCACAAAGTTACCTGTTTTCGTGACCTTCTATTTTTGGTTTTATTCCTAAAATAATTGATCTGTTAATATGGGTCCTTTACCAAAACAAAGTTTAAAAATAACTGGAGGGATTTCATCCGATGGTTTTTTTCAATTACATCTATTAGTTTTTTAATCCCTTATTTTAATTATTTTCGGTCCTCGTGATGGCGCTCACCAGTTTCCTTCGGGAAATGTTGTGCAAAACCACCTCGCCTTAACCAATTATTTTGTTTTTTTTTAGGATCGGGACTATCTAACCTTCTTAGGCGGGGTAAGTAAACACATTATCATTTGACGACATGATTGGCGTAGTACACTGTAGCACGGTTTCTCGTCTTGCCCTCCGTGGTGTCCCGGGTTCGATTCTCGGTCAAGTCAATTCAGGGAACGATCTTTTCTAAATTGTCTCGGGTCTCGGTGTGCTGAGAGACGCCTATGGCTTGTCTGGTACCTGATAATACAGTGTTATTTATTTCTACTTCGAGACCTTGACAAGTGGTGTGTTGTCTGGCGCATATTTATATTATATTTATATATTATGATTTTTAATTGTCTGATAAATATTAAAAAGTCTATAACCTGCAACACCCATTGTAATTCAGGATAAGATTAATTTTATGCATAAAAAATCATGATTTTTTGATTCATTTCTGTAGTTGAAGTGTGATTTTTGTGAATTTTTCGTATGTTTACTTTCAGAGACTACCACTACTACAACAACTACAACTGAAGCAACAAGTAAGTGTCGCAAGCTATACCGGATGACTAAAATTAATCGTCAAAACTGAAAGTGTATTGTATCAGACATATCAATTTTTAGTGTGTAAATAATTATTCCTGAACAACTTGAAATGAAGTCTATATGCAAATGTGCTGGTAATTTTAGTGTTAGGGGTTTTAATATTCGATTTATATCTATCATTTTACTTCTATGTCTCTTGTGGGAACCGCACAGCGATTGTAAAAAAAAATACGTTTGTCATCATAGGACATTTTTTTATGTATAATTACACTCTGTCGCAAGCTAGTGTGAATTAAAAGTTAAAATTTCATTTAACCCGAAAGTACCAAAAAAAAATTTACTTATCCGTAAATATTATTTTGTATTTACAATTTTATTTTTTTAGTAAATATTTTTTTGCATTTATAAATCTAGAATTTCACCTTTGTGACAATAAATAGGCTGGTTCAACCTTTGCAATATCATAACACTTGTATATAATGTAATGCTTGGACTTGTATAAATCAGAAATTTTGCAGGTCTTCTGAGAAGAGTTTTCCTCGGCCGAGATGACGACGGTAAGACATCAAAAATATAATATTTTGGATTCATTTTTCAATAGGTTAATGTCAGTCACATTATCTATTAAATTTTTTTTTTTCTTTAACAAGAACAAAAAAATATGTTCTACTATCCGGAGTGTTAATCCAACAATTCCAGTGAAAACGAGGAGTTTCAGTTTTTTCAATGCTCAGCGCTTTTAATATAACAACGCGTTCAGGGGCTTGTTCAAATCAAATCAACTTATTTTTATTTTTTATTTATTTAAAACAATTACAAAAGTTTCTTAAACTAACTTAAATTAAAAAGCACGCTATAAACCATGTATGGTTTTTCTGCGCACCACTGATTCGCATCGCTAGTAGAAACGCTTGTACGTGTGCGTTAGCAAAACAAGTTCCAGATAGTGAAAACATACCGGCGCCAAATGCGCGAACATTATTAAAAATAATATGAACAATTTGCTAAACATAAGTGTAAAAATACAAGGTGTTATGGTGGTGCTCGGTGAGACAGGTACACAATCACTATGCTAAGCCATTAGTTAGCAAGAAAATGTTCACTTTAACTAAATAATTATACAAATACAGTTCAAATACATTCAAGTTAATACAATCAGAATAAAATAAGAATTTAAAACAGTAAATAGGATAATGTCAGAAATGATTATTAAGATACAATTCAGCAATCTATATTTACTAATTTTACAGCTTGTCACTCAAAAACTCTGTCAGTGTTTATTAAGCTTTAGAAACTAAAAGAGTTGTTGATTTTTTACCAAATAATATGTGAATGTCTGCATTTTTTATCATCATCATCATCATCATTATCATCATCCGTGCGGTCTATTCCGATAGTGAACTCACACTGGTGTGTGGGGTCCCGGGGTCCGCCTTTTTTAATATCTTTTGGTAATTTATTGAATATTTAGAGAGCAACACAGAAAAACTTTTTCCTTTTAAGCGGATTTTCTGCTTGGGGCTCTTAGCATATGCTTGTGACGTCTACTCCACTGTTGGCCCTGGCTTAGGGCGGGAAACAACTGTACATTCGTTTTTACACAATTGTTGGGGCTTACATGGCGATGCAGTGCCTCTGGTATGTTCGCCGACCACAGTACGGACGGTCTCCAAGCAGTGCTTCGCAAAAGAACGGCCTCCTTGTGGTCTCGGATAAAGGCTAACACCATCACGCTTCTGAACGTGATGTGACAGAGTGGACAACCAAATCATGCGGCATTGGCCGCATGATTTGCATGTCCAAAATAATAATTATTTTAAATTTTCCTAATATAGTTAGTATCAACCTACTCACATATTAGGGACCTGTATAATTTTATGTGTGCTTGGCTCTGAAATAAATATTTCATTTTCAAATTCCAATCCATTCCAATACGACGACCGACTTGGTGTAATGTTTAAGAAGTTGGCTACTACACCAGAGGTCGCGGGTTCGATCCCCGCACAGTACAAACATTTGTGTGCATGAACATGTCTGTTTGTACTGGTCTGGGTGTCTCCTATGTATAATAAGTATGTATTTACAAAAGAAAATGTATCTAAGTATGTTTATCCGTTGTCTAGTATCCCATAACACAAGCTTTAATTAGCTTACTTTGGGGCTAGATGGCGCTGTGTGGAATAATGTCCAGGGATATTTATTATTATTATTTATTAATCCATTTTAAAAAAATTTAGGACTTATTTCCAAAACGGTCTAATTTAGACTTTAATAAGAATTTAAGAGAAGTAAAACATTTTTTTAACCGTTTGAGCATCATGTATTATTATTGGACTGGACTGGCCCGTTTGTGCAATGCCAGAGATCCTGGGTTCGATTCCCACCCGAGACAAACATTTATGTAACGAATATTTGTTTGTTTTATATCCGGGTGTTATTATAATATATTTAAGTAGGTATGTATTTAGAAATATTTAAGTATGATTGTCTCTGACGCCCATAGTACAAGCTCTGCTTAATTTGGGGTCAGATGATCTTGGTGTGATTTTCCCAGTTATTTATTTATTTATTTGTTTTCTTGCAGATACTACTACTACTACTACAACTCGTTCAGGTTAGTCATCATCTTGCTCTTGAACCTGCCTTTCCCTTGTGACATACTGGGTGATATTTATTCTATACAATGTTTTAACTAAAATAACCAAATTAAGTAATGTAACTATAACATGAAATTAATAAAAAAATAGACAAAAAATGAGAAAAATACATACATACATACATACATACCATCACGCCTCTTTCCCAACGGGGTAGGCAGAGACCACTTCTTTCCACTTGCTACGATCCTGACATACATCTTGCGCTTCTTCTACTCTCATGAGTCCTTTCATACATGCTCGTCTTGAACTTGGTCAAGAAACGTTCTTTTGGGTCTTCCCCTTCCAACAGTCCCATTTACCCTTGCCTCATAAATCCGTTTTGTTAATCGCCTTTCATCCATTCTTTCCATATGACCAAACCACCTCAGCATTCCCATTTCAATTTTAGTAACCACGTCTTCTTTCACACCACATCGTTCTCTTATTACACAGTTTCTAATTCTATCACTCAGTTTACCCCAGCCATGCTTCTTAATGCTCTCATTTGCACTGCATTTATAATATAAACTTAAAAATAAAATATAAAAAACTATGCGCTTCGAACTTAAAAACCCAAGATATCCCATGAACGCCTAAAAAGTGTAATAAGTATATATATATATAAGTATCGTAATAAGACTGCTAAAACCAACAGCACTCAAACACTCGCTGATTAGTTTATGACAATTGCATAACGTCACGTTTAATGTCGTTTAGTAGAAGGATAATCTTCATACAACCGCCCCGTAAAAAATGAAGCACTAATCCGATCCACACATGCGTGACTATTACTTGCTTACGTGCGGCGCGCTTTGACATTGAACATTGCGGAGCTGTAATGAACACTGCAACGCGGTCCGTTAGGAGCCATAAATAGCTCCAATTATGGTGCTTCAAAATGGGCGCGCGGACTTGGTTTCTTTATGTGATTATTCTAATACCCCAGTCAGTATATTGAGGTGGCTTTTCGAAAGTGTTATTAATTATGGCTAAGGTGTGTGTAAAAAGTATCTATGTGTGTTTTGCGTGTCCAATATCACGAACACAATTGAACGCGCCGCGCCTGTCTGATTTGAGTTTGAACTATGCATCTGACACTTTTTAGAGTTGATTTTGTTCGTAATGGTGTATCTTAGTTATTTATGGTCAAAGAGTTAAACTACTTTCTTACAAAAATACTTTAAATTGTGTATTTATATTAATATTGGATTTGTGTTTCTAGGACTGCGGAATCTTTTAAATCGTGGTAAGTATTATTTGCTAGAACAAGATAGTTATAATCCGAGATTTACAAGGCGAGGGTGAATGGAGCTGTTGCAAGGGGAAGGCCTAGACGGACGTACTTAAGACAAGTCCAAGACGTGCTCAGAAAAGGTCAGGTCAGGAGTACCCATAATCGACGTGCATGTATGAAAGGATTAATGAGAGTGGAAGAAGCGCAAGAGGTGTGTCAGGACCGTAGCAAGTGGAAAGATGTGGTCTCTGCCTACCCCGTCGGGAAAAAGACGTGATGGTATGTATGTATGTATGTAAAATCCGATTTAAAGTTAGGAAATTAAAACTGTAGCAAACACACAAAGATAGAAAGTAGAATAATTCGGCCTGATTTTAGAGCTCAAGCAGGACTTAAAAACCCGCGTCCTCCACAATTCGGGTGGCTGCTCTTTCAACTGAGCTATCGAGAACATAAACAAACCTGGCGAATTTCTCTTGTGTATTTTACGTTGCAACCTTAGAATAATTACGCATAGAAGGCGAGTAGGGGCATCCGTTTTGGTGCCACAAATATCAGGACGTCACGTCTGGATCTGAATTTACTGATGTTAATTTCTCGAGGTAAGAGCTTCGTCAAAAGTTTATTTGTGCAGTAAATGGTTGCAACAACATAACAGAGCAGCACAAGTAGTTTTCATACATGTTGAATATTGAAAATTGTGATAACATGTGTAACGAATTGTTATTTTGACAGTTGATTTTGGCATCACAAATGGCGCGACTTTTTGTATGGAATACAAAAATACAAAAAATACAAAATATTTTATTGGTATAATACATGTTACTTTAACACACAAAAAATTGGTCTTATCCAGTTAAGTTTATACAAACCGGTGCTAGGATAAAGCTGCTCTTCAGACGTTTACACTGATACATAACATGTTAGATTCATATTTACACAATTCCTCGTACCTCAGTACATAACAAAACTAGCGTCGAGATTTTTATATTTAGTCCAAGTTACAACCAAAATTAAATAACAGAAGATATACGTTATTTCGGAGTAATTCATAATTCATTCATTTATTGCATATCACATTGCTTAATAAAGGTGACAAAGAAAGTATACGGTCTACATGTGACGCCCTGCAAGGGCATAGCAATAGTTCAGTAATTTAGGGCTATTCCTTCATCAATAAAATAACACAATATTATTATACTTAGTAACATACAAAATTAACATTAAATTATTTCCAATCACAGGATAAAAATGTAAAATACAATAGTTAATTATCCTTCTAGGTGTAATTATTTTGAGGTTGCAACGTTGTTTCATAAAACTAAATGGTATGGCTAGCCCCTGTATCACCCGGAAGAATCAGGTCGATTTTTTCTAGTTTCTATATTTGGAAATCTTATTTCTCATAAAAAAAATAAAAAAATAAAAACCATTTATTTCTTTAAACATGGTCTTGTCATGGGTTAATTGAACCCACGGTGGTCGCTAAAGCACAGATTTCTCGATAGTTACTAACGTAACAGATAAATCACTAAAAGAAAATTAACAATATTGTCAATTTTAAATGCGTGCTGTCATGTGACAGGCATAAACTGCCAGGACTACCTCTTTCGATATAGCTGTCAGTAGTCAGTACCTACAGTACGTCATCGCGTCATTTCAACCGCAAGATTCGCGTACAAATGCTCTGCGCGGCTGTTGACAACCAAATCTGCTTGGGAGCCCCAGGGCGGCTGGATAGGTATTTATCGCTCGCAAGTACATGGAGTGACAGAGGCCTGGCTAAAGGCAGGATCGCTACCATTGTGTCAACAGGCCAGTCAAATACTCAGTACTTCTTGTTTTTACTTTCAGAAACTACAACAACTACAACCGAAAGCAGAGGTAAGTCAGGCAAGCTATACCGGATGGCTAATATAATCTATATCTACTGATATTAACCCTCGACCCGTCGCGTACATTTTTATAACGCGATTCGTCGCGTGGGGTCTTTGAAAACCCTAACATTCACCTAAGCAAAAAAGTGGAAAATTTACTTTATATTTTAATTTTTATTGCTTTATCATATATATCGGTTAATTGGCTAGCAAAAGAAAACATTTTAATGGAAAAATTGGTATTTATTTAGCTATAAAACTTAAAAACTGAACATAGGAACATTTTTGGCTCACTTCGAGATCACTTTTACAAAACAAAAAAAAACTTAACTATTTATAGAATTAACATCTCCTATATATAACTTATTGAGATCTCAATAGAATAATCTACTCTATAACTTAAATTATAGACCTCTCCAACAAAATAAAATATCAACTTTTACAAATCTAAAAGTCACTATTTTAAAGTTTGAACACATTCAGAACATGCATTTTTAGTATGCATTGGGCATATATTACCCTTGCAGAAATGGCACAATGATTTAAATTTTCTATCCGTTCGTCTAGGACAGTAAACACAGTGCTTTCTCATAGGCACGACTTCATTTTCAGGAGGCTGTGTATCCTGTAATGGAGGTACAAATATTTTAATAAGTGGTATCAACTCTCTTGGCAATTTTGGAATCGTAACCCGCATTTGTAAGTGAGGACGAACTAATTCAAATGCCACTGTCTTCAAGAACAACTTGCGTCCCATTTTGTTATCCTGCAATGTGGCATCCAATATTATGTGGGCATTTTGAGCTCCAACGTCAAGAAACGTAAAAAATAGTCTCAGCGGCCATCGGTTACAAAAGCGCGCATCAGTGTAAGTTCCGATAAGCTGATCGACTATATCGACACCTCCTTTTGTTTAATTATTAAATTACATCTGGATCAGCGCTGGATTGTTCCAGTTGTTCCCTGGGAGTTCCCAAATCCAGGTCATTGCATTCCTGTTCCGAATTGCTGTTGTGGTCGCTGTTTTCGTCCGGATATACGGCACCATATTCTTTGTCCTCAGAACCACCATAAACATCATTGCATTCGTCTATTAACCAGCCCAATATACGACTCTGCTGTACCTCATCCATTTTTGTAAAAAATATGATCTAAAACAACGTAATAATCAAGTAAAACAGAAATTACAACCCAAAAAAGTAATTACTCACTACAAGTAAATACTTACGCGAGTCGTCGCGTGGGGTCTTTCAGAGCCCGGACGCAACAAACTCGTCCGTTTCTTACTGCGCTTGCGCGCACACTGCCGTTAGCAACAAGCCGCACCGAGTATAGTTCAATCTAGGAAGGTACCTTAAATGCCGCGTTTCTGGGATAGCGTTAAATAATAAAATTTTGCAAATTTCTCAGACCTGGGCTTTTAAAGACCCCACGCGACGGATCGAGGGTTAAGAAGAGGAAAAATTTGTTTGTTTGTTTGTATTGAGTAGGTTCCGAAACTACTGGACCGATTTCAAAACTCTTAAGGCCTGTTCAAACCTGAGCGGTATTCGGTGGTGGGAAGCGGGCGTTACTAGTGCGACACAAGCAGGAGCTGCGCGTCACGGAAATGAAGATACTGCGGTGGATGTGTGGAGTCTCATGTAAAGATCGCGTGCGGAACACCCACATCCGTGGCAGCCTTCGTGTTCGTGACATCGCAGACAAGCTGTAGGAGTGCCGTGCCGCCTTCGGTGGTCATAGCTCACGGAAATCGGCAAACTACGTGGGCAACAAATGTCTGGCTATGCCGCCCCCGCCAGGTACCGGTAGAAGAGGTCGACCCAAGAAGCGGTGGCTCGACGTCGTTAACGACGCACCACAACAGACTCACCACTGAGGATGCACAAGACCGCGCCTAGTGGGCCAAGAAAATAAGAAAGGCGGACCCTGGGACCCCACACACCGGTGTTCACAATCGGGAGAGACCGCACGGATGATGATGATAATGTGGGTAGCGGCACAATACCGAGCGGGTTTCACTCAGGTATTTAGTATCAAGTTACGCGACAAAATGTACCGCTACCCACAGCGGCAGCGAATACTGCTCAGGTCTGAACAGGCCTTTATACTAATATTATAAAAAGGAAAGATTTGTTTGTTTGTATTGAATGGGCTCCGAAACTACTGGACCGATTTTAAAAATTCTTTCACCAATATAAAGCTACATTATCTGGGAGTGACATAGGCTATAAAAAATAAATGATTTTTTATTTAGGTTATAGTTTGATGGAAAAGACAGTCTACGCGGGCGAAGCCGCTGACGGACAGCTGACAAAACTAGAAGTACAGAGGCGTTCACATCAACCTTTACAGAGCAGCACCATGTTGCTGACATATTAAGGCCCATTTTGCAATGGTTTTGTAAAGGTTGATGTGAAAGCCTCTGTACTATGTATCAGTCGTATCAGTAGGTATAGTATGTCAAATAAATTATACCTGAACCATTTGTAATAGAGTCTTTACTTTAATGTGTAATTGTTAATTTTAGTGGATGGTGATACTGGATCTCTTTTTAGATCATGATATCTTAATGAACTTATTTTTTGAGAGTTAAAATTAAATCTAAAAACAGAGCTTGTAAAACAAACAACACTTTTGCCACTCATCTGAGCCATTTTATTGACAATTTCATTATTATTAGATCGAGAACAACAAGAAAATACCGGTGATTATTAAAACACTTACAAAAACGATGGTATACTCAACAAGTGATGTAGAAACTATTCAGTGAAAATCAGATTCATTTAATTAACTTTGATTTCAAAGTCACCATAAAAATCAATTGAACAGTCAGTGTTTTTGTATGAAAACCTTAAAATTAAAGTCAATTGAAATAGTCAAATTTCCACTTATAAAGTTATTACATAACTTTAGTTAATCACCCGATATTATTTTGCATTCACTGGTAGATTGTATTTATTAAATTGTTATTTCATTAACAGTTTAATATGAAATTAGTGGGACTAAAATAGTGAAATGACGATGAATTTAAATTTATTAATTTTCAGGGCTTTTAAGGAGAATTTTCGGCCGTGACGGTAAGAGATCACAAAAATCTTTAAAATTCATTTTAACTACCTATTTAAAGTTCTATTCAAATATAGTTTTCACTTCTCATGCTCTAAAAGTACGCCAATAAAGCCCTACGAAGCGGGACTAAAGTGACCACTTTAGTCCTTAAGGAGTGAAAAGTAATTAGTTTTTTAATTTGCTCCCTGTGACATAGACAAACTCAAACAGCCAGTAAATATACCTACTATTATCTGTGGTGTGTGAACCATCTTCATTGCGAAAATGTTGAGAGTTTTAGTTCCATGGTTTGTCCGCAAAGAAGGTGGCACCGTGTGTTTTAAATTGTTAATCTGTGACTGGTTTAGAAGAAAATACCAACCGCGAAAATTTCAGAATTTTTGTCAAGTGTAAATGTGTTCAGTTGTAAATAGATTTATGAGAAATGTCCAGTGACAGTGAAGAGTCTGACGTCGAGCAAAGAGATACGAGTATTCTTTTGCCGCCAAAATCGCGAAAGATTTACCTAAAAACTTACAAAAGTTTTATGGAGGGAATCATTTAAGAAACATTTGTGATTTTTATTTTAATAAGTAATATTTATTAAATGTTTTTGTACTATAATGACTATTTTCTCAAAGTGAAAAGTACAGTTTGCACCTCGAGACTAAACGCCAACTTAATATACCCTCGGTTTCATTGCCTCCCGAGGTTAATTAAAAAATCACATCATTTATTAGCTTGACGACACGATTAGGGTAGTGCTCTATAGCACGGTTTCTCGCCTGGATTTCCGTAGTGTCCCGGTTTCAATTCAAGGAAAGTGACTGTTGCCGTCGTCATGGTAAACGGAACCATGACGGCAACAGTCACTTTCCTTGGTATTAGAACTTTTCACCAATGGTATTAGAACCCGACGTGGTAGGTGGTAGGCCTTCCGCCGCTATCCGGGTTGATTTGTTTATCAATGTTTTCCATCACCGGAGAGTTAGTGGGAAATTAAGCACAAAGATTTTGGTTCTAGCCAGATTTGAACTCGAGACCACACGATCCGCGATTCGAGTTGGAGTGCTTAAAATAAATATAAAAAATATAAATATATAAAAAAAATATTTTTCATTTTATTTAACCACTAGGCAACGACGCTCTCTATTTATGAGAAATAATAAACTGAGCAACTAAAAATACTGAAATGCGCCCCAGAATTAATATGTCAGACACAAAACGCTGATTTTAGAATATTTAAAGGCTTAGATAGTATTTTTGGTGGTTAGGTTAGTATGTCGCTCCATGAAATACTAACCTTTATTTATTTATATTTATTTTTTTCTTGCAGAAACTACTACTTCAAGTTCAGGTTAGTCATCATCATGCAGCTCAGTAACTTTCATCTCAAACCCTTAAGTCTTGCGTTGCGTTTGCATTCCCATTTCATATCATTTCATTTCATTGAATTTCATTTCATTTCATTGAATTTCATTTCATTTCATTGAATTTCATTTCATTTCATTGAATTTCATTTTATTTCATTGAATTTCATTTCATTGAATTCATTTCATTTCATACCAGATTTGTATTGGTTGTGTTTTCCACCGGCTTCCTAAGTCCCAAACTGGTTCTTGGCGCGTTCGAGCGCTGAGTGTCGACAACAAGTTAACACATGACTGTGTCGCTGTCGCTG
Source organism: Udea olivalis (assembly GCA_947369235.1). Lineage (NCBI taxonomy): Eukaryota > Metazoa > Arthropoda > Insecta > Lepidoptera > Crambidae > Udea > Udea olivalis. Next base: position 8,085,785 of record OX376367.1, on the reverse strand, counting down.
TTGTTTTTAACGCATTATAGGCAGTTAGCTGCGTATTGTTTAAATGGTGAATGGCTATGAATAGTTGTTTTTTAGGTAGATACAGTAAGTCATTGCTTGAAATCTTGTTACTTAAGTTTTTAGGCATAGGCCGCGTTATGATACTCAAAGCATCCGTACAAACCGATGAACGGTTTTTGTGATGTTTTATTTAAGAATATTATCTAAATATACTTTTTGTTAAATAAAATGAAAAAATATATACATTATATAAAATTCCACAAAAATATTAAGTAGGTATGGCACACTCAGAATGCGAGGGCGAGATGCAGTGAGAGATGCGAATGATTTCAGGCGTCGAATCAGTGCCATCTAACGGCCTTAATGTTTTCCGAATTTACCGCTAGGTGGCGCTAACTCGATCCATACAAATTGACATTTACGTGCTATCGAAGCGCAACTCGCACTCGACACAGAAGTAATGTGAAAACTGTCTTAACTAAAACGATATGTTTAATAAGTTTTATTTTAAGGCAAGAAATTTTCATATATATCCCTGACAGTTCATAATTGTGAATTATAGTGATGTAACGAATGTAATTCAATTGAGTTGGCAAAGGAAATGGAATCGAATAAACCGAAAGTGTAGTATCTCGAAAATAATAGATAAAAATATAGCACACAAGGCAGACGCACTCGTGCTGATGTGAATGACGTGTTTACAAAATGGTCGCTCCTATTCATCGATTTTTGTCGATTCAGTAGTGATAATACACTACTGAATGGCGTTCCTTTTCACGCATCAGGCGCTGTAAAGATACATTAATATAATTCAATTTACTTCATTTACTAACACTTAATAATAATAACAAAATTTACTTGATAAGATTCGAATTTTGCCAGTTTCTTTTTATTTAGTTTGAAATAGTATGCGTGACACGGAACAATGTGAACTGTCAGGTATATCATCTTATAGTGAAAATAGTAAAGTTAAATATTTTCATTGCTTTGCTTAGTACGTAATTTTATCTTTACCACTTATATAACAATGTTTTGTTTGAATTAACTATTTTAGTATGTTATAAACGACTTATGTATTCTTTGAAATAAACTATTCACTCTCAAAAAATCTTTTAACTGTGGATTAATTGGATTTTTATTTTTAGGGCTGCGGAATCTTATAAATAGTGGTAAGTACCACTTGCAAATAAAGTATAGTTAGTAGTATTCGAATCCCGCTTGAGTCTTTGTGTAGACACAATTCACTTATTTTAGACTTTAATTTTTTTTCAAAAGAAAATGTTTACATAACACTTAATACCTAGATTTTGTGAAAACTTTGTATGTTGAACGACACGATTAGAGTAGTGCACTGTAGCTCGGTTTCTAGCCTTGACTTACGTAGTGTCCCGGGTTCGATTCCCGGTCGAGTCAATTCAGGAAACGATATTTTCTACATTGGCTTGGGTCTGGGTATGCCGGGAGACGCCCCTTGCTTAATTCTTTGTCTGGTACCTCGTAACAGGGATATCTATCCCTACTTCGAGACCATGACATGTAGCATGTTGTCTGGCGCAGGTTGATTAAAAAAAACTTATAAAGCTATCAAAAAATAAAATTTCCTTATTTTTTACCCATAGTTTCGAACGCCTTTTATAGGTACCTGAAATTTATTTTGAGTTCTACAAAATGACCGAACATGCCATTCTTTTTCGTTACATGATACTCTGTCAATCCAAAAACAGGCAAAGCCGTTACATAATAGTAGATTATAAACCAAGGGGATAAAGCACTGTTTTATGTCACGGGCGCTACATTGAATCCTGAACGTAACGAAGGACTTATAAGTTAATTCCCGAGCAAAGCGAGTGAGTCCTGAGTGCAGTGAGGGATTCAAGCGCCCAAGAAAAAAACAGTTTTATCCCGGTGGTGTATACTCTACTTTTCTCACTTTATGCGAGACAATAAAAAAACAGGCTTAGTAGATAGTGTTTATTACAGCATATTAAAGAATCTTCTAAAGCTAGTAGTACTACTAGCTATGGCTATAGCAACTTCTTTCAGCTGGCGTGGCCTACTCGATTTGACAAACAAATGAAGTTCGTCTCAGTGCGAATCTAGTGGGCCACGGCCTCGGTCTTCGAAAATCGAGTTGGCCGCGCCCGCTGAGGACACATTCTGTTTAGTGAAATTAGACTTTATAGACATAGCAATAAGAATTATGAAAGTGAAAATCACATTATTGACCAGCGGGTTATAATAGAACATTATAACCCTGCTAAAGCCAAGAGATATAATGTCTTGCTTTCGGTAAGGTTTACATGACATATAATTCGGCATTGTCGAGCATGTGGTGTGAAAATTATATAATATTATTTTTTCGCATAATAAATGTTTGTATGTTTTTGCATACAGTTCTCCCGACAACAAGAAGACCCAGTAAGTACAAACTTTATTAATTATATCAATTTTAAATCATGATTAGATGCATAATATTTATTTACATCAGTAAAAATAAATAATATAAAAATAAAACTATGTATTCTCAGGTACGTAGGTAAACCTAGCTCCATACTTTACCTCGTCAATCAATCTTACTATCTAATATTATAAATGCGAAAGTTTGTGAGTTGTTACTATGTATGTTTGTTACTCTTTCACGCAAAAACTTTTGAACGAATTTAGATGAAACTTCACAGTAAAACTGCTTATACATCAAAATAACACATAGGCTACAATGTATAAAAAAAATATGTAATTTGGTCATAATATATAACGATAACGCGCGCGAAGCCGCGGGCGGAAAGCTAGTATGAATATAATTTATTATTTATTTATTTATTCATTTAATTTTACATGCAAGTTAACAGTTTACACCAAAACCAGCAAGTCAGCAATAAAAAATAAGATTCATTTACCATAAAAAAAAACAGAAAAAAAATAAACAATAACAAATTATGATACTCTGCTAAAATCTTAATCTCAATGTTGTTTAAGTGTTTTTATCTTAATAACCGCCTGCATTAGTCCAGTTTTTGTCAAATATATATAACTAAATAAATGAGTGAATGAATAACTTTGCAAAGTTTCATAAAAATCCGACCGTACTTGTTTTCATACATAATGTGACAAAAGACTTACAAAATCGAAATGTACTCAGTAACTGTGTTAGTATAATTTTTATTTTTATTTATTTTTATTTTACTTTAATTTTAAGGTTTTTACACAAAAAATACTGACTGTTCGACTGATTCGCGTTGAAATCTTGAAATGAAAGCTTTAAAACTATCATTTTTTTCAGGCTTACTGAGAAGAATCATAAGGAGAAGTATGTATTTATTTTTTAATGATTCAAATTCTGCCTTAAAAGATAGTGTATTCTTTTATCGATACTGTTTTCGTGGAAACTGAATTATTTATTATATACTTCCAATTGAGGATTAATTTTATTTGTGTTTTTAGGGCTGCGGAATCGTTTGAATCGTCGTAAGTAAATATAAGTATACTTTTGATCAAATAAAAAATAACTTAGAGAGAAAAAAAAAAAAAACATGAAGGATAGTAAAAAAACCTGCTTACTTAGATTTTATATTTAGGATTTCAGAAAATATGGATGTTTTTTTACGTTTAATTCTCGGCTTGTATCCATCACCTGATGAACCGATCACCGAGTACAAATAATGTCAAAAAATTTAACTTCATATTCATTTGTAAGCCGATAATCAAACCTTACATAATATAGAAAATTATAGAAAATGCTTTTCAAGAATTAACTGAGACTAAAAATAATTGACATATCACCAACACACACATACACCTGACATTACCTAGCCACCTATTTTTATTTTATTTCTTACCTGCTACGACATTATTGTGATTATGAGTATTAATTATGTTATTAAATAATTAATAAAACTGTAAACCAATTAGCATTAAGACATTTTTGTACGCCAAATGGCAGATCACAGAGCACTATCATTTAGGTTTTTGACATCTGTATCTTACCTGTGAATCACAAATAAACAACTTTGACTATAAAAAGACACTTCAAGAGTTTTTAAAACACTTAGTACTTTTAATGGTTAAAAATAAGATTACTTTAAAATTACATGCGCAATATAAGCCGTCAAAAAACTTATTGGCAAGGCGAAAAAGCCTGGAAAGCAAATTAAAACTCATGACAGACGTTGGTACAAAAGGTCAAGAGTAACTTTGACTGGCAAGCATGAACGTTTTTGAATTTAATTTTATTTAATAGGAAACTTGCATGCTATTTCATTTTCCTTACGGGAAAATTAATCTCCCTTATACATGCTCTTAATATTCCAAAAATAGACAAGGCTCCCGAATAAATATATTTATTTATTTATTAACGAAATTACAACTATCATTACAGGGTGTACTTAATGCGACATTGAAGGTGTTATTTAATTATCTATTTTAAGCATTTGCTAAATTATTTTCTTTATTTTGTTTTTTTTTAAAATCTAGTTAACCCGTTTCGAACAACAACTAGAAGAACCAGTAAGTACTAACTTTACTTTGTTATTTGTCATTATTACATAAGAACCATGATTTAATTAGATGTATGATTTTAATCCTAACTTATTAATAAACTAAATTGTAAACTAATCTATTGAAATTGACATTGCTAACACAATACTATTAGACACTGTTTAAAATTGAATTCAGATTATTTTAATATGTGTAAAATTTATAATTTAATTGTCTTAAATTAAATTAAATAAATGTGAAATATTCGCACATCGACATGTCGATAGGATATGCTGGACTCTAAAATATTTAAGAACTTCATAAGTACCATATTCTTGCAAATAAATTATTTTATTATTTATTATTAATGAATAATAAAATCATAAAATATTCTCAGGCACGTAAACCTATTTGTTAGTAGAACATAAAGGCAAAATATTTTACAAATACTTATAGTAATATAAAGGCATTATAAAATCAAGTTTTTTTCAAAAAAACAAACGTTGTGCTTTTTATACTACCCAAAATACACACACTTACACTTACACTTTATTAAGTGCAAATTGCCCAACTAGTTTAACTTACACACACACACAACACACTCACTAGACTGTATGACTTGCCTGTGTTTTGGTGAAACAACTGTAAGCCGGCATAGTTATTAAATAAATAAATAAAAATAAACTGCACATTAAAAAATACAGTGAACTCCTAACTCAAGTATCAAGATGACTCATGTTATGCTAAAAAAAACCTTCTTTCAGGTTTATTAAGAAGAGTTTTCAGCAGCGGTATGTATTTTATTTAAAATAATTTCAGATTACAAGTAAATGATCAAGTTTTCTTTTTTGAATTTGTCTAATTATTCTTTATCAAATAAAAAAAAATGTTGTGCTAAATTCGCCATCCTTCATATAATTTTTACCTCAAAAATATTCAGGCACACACGCCATCCCTGTAACATTTAAATATTTTTCAAATGGCAGTTTGATTTAACTTTCACATTCTAAGTACTGAATGTAATTTTACTATCGTTAAGATATTGAACAGTGACGTAGAAATTGTAGCAAAAATTTTATTTTATTAACAACTTTAAAAAATTAATCAAGGCTGCAATTCACGATAACGCTGTTTTATTCAATATTGTTTTTTACAGAAACTACCACTTCTAGATCCAGTAAGTAAAAACTAATCATTTATGAATATAATAAGAAATATACAGATAATATGTTATAATTGCGAAGTAAGCCAAAAATGGTCGAATCTTTACTTTGTCACCTATTTTAACGAATAAATGATGATTGATTGATTGAATACCTATTTGTCCCAAAATGGTGCCTTTGCTTAAGGAAGGCGACCATTCGACCACACCTTCACGTCTGTCACAGTACCTTATTTACACAGACCACATTGAAAGGAAGGGAGTAAGGATGCACTATGAAGAAAAAAAAAAAAACGCTATGAAAAAAAAAAAAGAGTAACATGAAAAAAATCCAAGCCCAGCCAATGCTTGTGTCTGATAGGCCCAGTTGCGTATTTATAAATTGTGTGTAGGGACAGACAATAATACGGACATATAATTTTACTATAGTAGATATTAAAAATGTTGCAATAAATACCACAGAAGTGGTTTTTGTTTCATTGGTTTAAACTTAAATTTTGTGCCTCTAGCGCCTTAGAGATTTTTTTTCGTGTTCGTTGTGAAGGTTGTATGAGAAAATAAAAAAAACATAGGCATCAAGACTTTATCCCAAGCAGGGTAGTCAGAGGCAGGTGACTGTGTCGTCATGGTGAACGAAACACTCAGAAGCCCACTTTTGTACCAATGGTATTAGAACCCAACGTGGTAGGTGGTGAGCATTCCGCCGTTATCCGGGTTGATTTGGTTTGTTATCGTTGTTTTCCGTCACCGGAGAGTTAGTCGGATATATAACAATGAACACAAAGATTTTGGTTCTGGCCAGATTTGAACTCGGGACCGCACGATCCACGATCTGAGTTCGGGTACTGAACCACTAGGCCACGACGCTCTCTTAAAAAGAACTGAACAGATTTTTTATGAAATGTCGACAGCCAGCGTTCAAAGCCGCCGGGTCGCTAGTAGTTAAGATAAGATATTCTTTATTGCACAAATATATCAATTACAAAAATAAAGTTTACATAACTTATTAGTACAAATTAGGCGGCCTTATCGCTAGAAGCGATCTCTTCAGCCTTTGGGTAGAGAAACAAAAAAGAGTAAACAGTTGAGGTGGTGCAAGATGAGCAGTTAATCAATAAAAAAATGGACATATTGTAGTTATTTGTATGTTGTCTATATTTTAGTGTACGGTGTTCCTGTTATTAATTTTTATTTAAAAATTATTTTAACCTTCAGGTCTTGGTGACAGGCTGTCTGGACTATTGAGTCGTGGTAAGACTATTGGTATAATTTTAAACTTCGATATAAAAAAATCTGAAAAGTTTATGGGTTCGACTGGGAATCGAAACCACATCTCCCGCTATACGGGCAGACGTTTTAAATAATACCCAAAACAACTAGGTAGCTAAACTTATCCAAGATATTATTGCAACGCTTTTTCCTCATAGTTACAACATTTAAATAATTTAATTTTAACACGATTAAAAATGTGCAGTCCAATCCACCTTCAATTAAAAAACTATTTTGAAATTAATGATTTTATCTTTTTTTTCTGAACAGATGAAGAATCTAGTAAGTATTATAGAAACTAACAAACTCAAATAATAAGCTAATAGTCCCTGAGGCCTATACAGGGTGACTAGGGATTCATTGGCATCCTTTTGAAATAAGAACATAATCATGATATAAAGTACTTTAGCCAAGTATGAAGCTATTTAATAGGTAAAAAAATTCATATTTTTATACCATAAACATCATGTTTAATACTTGGCAATTGTTTATACGGTTTTAAAATATGCACTTTTTTACCTATGTAAGAGAAACAAAATTGCATATTTTTAAACCTTACAAACATCCTGTTTAATACTTGGCAATTGTTTATAAGGTATAAAAATATGCAATTGTGTACCTATGAATAAGCCTCATACTTGCGGAAAGTACTGTATATCATGAGCAGGTTCTTATTCTAAAAGGATGCCAATGAATCCCCAGTCACCCTGTATACCTGAAATTTAAACCGTTAAATTTTTGCTGAAACTGAGATAGTATTTAGCTAATTAGAACTGAATATACCGGGTGAGGTAACCTACTGCTAGGAAAGTTATAGATACAGCATGATTGATAATTAATGTAGAAGCTCCGCAAGTCAAAATATGATTTTCTTTTAATTTAAGGATTTTTTTTTTGTTTATATTAGGTTTTTTTAATTATTATGTGAATAATGATGACAGCATCGTTTGTGTGGACTAAGCTTACTGACAATGTATATAAAATATAGTAAAAGCTCTTTACCCGAAATCCCTGAGTCCTGGGTTCCAATATCAGCTGTATTCGGATTTTTAAAAACCTAGTCCGGGGGTGATCATGAATCCTCATTTGGCAAGCTTGATGATTAAGCCAATACTTATTTGTAGCGATTACTAAATTACTGTGATGGAGGTATTTACCAGCAGTGGAATAGTTCAAGTGTTTTTTTAATAATTAAACTTTTTCTCAGGCAGAAAAAGGAGAGATGTAGATGGAAATGATGGTAAGTCATTAAAATAATATTTCAAAAGTAATTGTATATTTCTACAATAATATTCACTCGCAAAATTACAAAATTATCTAAACTCTTCAATTAACTTGTATCTAAAAGGTGGAGTCACGTTACTTAAATAAAGACATTAATTATTATTATTATTTTAAAAACCTTGCTGATGAGAAAAGTAATCAATTACACAAATTGAATTTTGTTAAAAGAGCAGTATATTCATTCAAGCTAAACTAACTCATGACAGGTAAAAAGGTAATGAAGAAAATGAAACTAATTACTAGTAATTTAAAAAACACTATAATTACATTTTTTTGGTCAACAGTTTGAATAAGGCACATTCAAATTGTTTAGAAGGCAAGGCTTTTATAACCTCCGGCAACTTATTATATAACTTAATACACATGTTATATGAGTTTTTTCGCCAAACTGTCTTCGAACCAGATGGCACCACCAAACGATTCGGATACCGCGTCAAGAATTTACAGACATCACGTTTCTCACTAAAAAGCTCTATATTATTTTTGGTGAAAACACAAATCTCAAAAATATACATGGATGGCAAAGTTGAATTTTTTTTTTTAAATAATGGTTGGCAGGAATCCATGGGTCTAGTTCCACACATGGCCCTGAGACACTTTTTTTGAATTATAAATGCACGCCTAACATCCACCGAGTTTCACCACAGAACAAGGCTATATCTCAAGGCAGAGCATACGTAACCATGGTACGCAGTAAGCGCAGTCTTTTGATTACTGAGCCTTTTGAGTCTGTACAAAGCATAATATATCCGGGTTGATTTCGTTTTTTATCGATGTTTTCCATCACCGGAGAGTAAGTCGGATATTTAACAATGAACACAAAGATTTTGGTTCTGACTAGATTTGAAATCGGGACCACACGATCCACGATCTGAGTTCGGGTGCTGAACCACTAGGCCACGACGCTCTCTTAAAATATAATACAATTATATAATTATGATGAAAATATATATGCTGACGTCGCAAGATATCAGTCGTAAAGCCTAGTCAGAGGCCTAAAAAAGCGGATTGATAACATGTGACGGTAAGGTTTATCACTGGCCTTACATTCACCTCTCCAACAATCTGCACTGAGCCCGCGTGTTGGAGTATGGCTTGTACCACCTCATAGTTGAGGTGAGGCCTGTGCCCAGCAGTGGGACGTATAAGGCTGTATTTGTTGTTGTTGTTGATGAAAATAACCGCTGAAGTGTAAGCTTAAAAAAACTAAATACCTAGGTTTTTTTGTAGAATCTACCTCTCACCCTAATGAGATTCTCAAATTTTTGTTTAAAAAATCGTGTAGTATAATCTTTAACTATACATCTTTATACAATATTCCGAATAGCTAATAATCTGCTATCAACATTTATGTAGCTCTTTTTTTACACAAAATAAGTCTCTTGTACACAACAACGAATTTTTTTTTACATTTAAACTTAATCATGTAATAATTCGTGTAAGACTACAAGATACAAAATAAAAACTTGAGTTTTCACATAATATTATTTTGCTAGTAAGTTTTAGGAAAGTATACAGGTAACTGGTGACTATTTTATCCTACAGAAACTACAACAGCCGAAGCTGCAGAAACCACCACCGCCGAATCTGCAGAAACTACCACTGCCGAATCTGGTAAGTACTTGCTGTTGTAACGATGCCGTTTCGTTCCAGTCTCATAGACGTTAAAACCTTCACGATGACTGGAAACTTCATAGTTGAACTTATCGGCCATCAATAGTATTCTGTACCTGTCCTTTCAAAATTTAATTTATCTTTCCACGTTCTGTTCAGCATTTTGAGTCATTCCTACCAAAACCATCGTACTGAACAACGCTTGCAAGCGTTTTACCAGATTACCAGGTTAAGTTTAACTTACGTGATGGTGTATTTTTAAATACTTTAAATAACAGTTAACAGTTATAAGTAACAGGAACCCCTGTATTTCTTCTTTTCTACCCTAACTTTTAGCCTATTCACTGAACAAGTCACTGGATTGGCTGATATTTTATAAAAATTTCCATAACTACATCTACTTCTAAATATTGTGTGACGAATCCCGGCGCTCAGGCTCCTGCATTGCTGGCCTGCAATGAGGATTTCGCCATACTGCCACTTTTTATTGTTTTTTTAAATGAAACCACTAAATTAGATTTAAAAAATAATTATTAAGTTTAAGGTTAGAGGGCCGACTTCCCATAGTTCCCTGCTGCTCCTGATGCTCAGTGCCCGCTGAATAGACAGCCTCCTCTGAAATTCCCAACCGGTAAGGTCGTCCTATGCTGTTCAGGCTGGTGGATTACTGGCCTTTAGCTTGGCCCAGGCGGTGTTCCCAGTATGGGATCAACTCAAAGATTACTATAGTCGGGTACAACGTCAGGATGATTTACTCCGCGGTTTTATAACAAAGCGAAAGATCGCTATTATATTCTGCACAGAACTTACAAAATAAAACACCTTGTTACATTCCACCCCATCCATGGTTGTTTGTACAGTTACATTGCGATGTTTCACTCCACTCAGTAGATTCCCATAAGTGAAAGAGCTTTGCTCAAAGCTCCTCAATTTCACATATCATTAACAGATAATGGCAGATATTTTTTCTTTACGACACATGGCACAAGGAACTAGTTCGTAAAAGTCGGAACGGTGAGCAGCAATAGTACGCGAGTGCTCATAAGAAAATCTAGTGGTAGTGTGGCTCGACGGCGGACGAATGCCGTGCGCCTGCGCTGCCCGCGCCCGCTTCCCTCGCTGCTATCTGTGCGCGCTCCCTCGCTCCTCTTCGCTCCGAGCGTATTTCATTACTGTGATAGATATGCATAAACATTTAATTTTAAAAGTGACCGTGTGTTCGGTTAATATGTGTATTTAGTTATTTGATCAAAGTAGCTAATTAATTAGAATTGTAATGTAAGTTTGTAAGTTATTGAGTTTTATAAGAATTAACACGAACAAAATATATTTTTTTCCAATGTTTTTAATATAGAGCGGTGACGATAATACATAAAAAATGTCAAACATCCAATTGCAACCAAGTAGATTTTTTTTTTCTGTTGTCTGTTCAAAGTACCAGCTATTGTAAGTATAGACTGTAATTTATTTTATTTTTCTAATTAAAACTTTGTTTCCTTGCAGCTACAACGTCTACTACTCGAAGACGTGGTAAGTTTCTAAATCGGGGGCTCTAAACACAGAAATCTAAATAGCTCTCATACTAGCATTATAACATAACATTTTAATATGACACAGTGCTTATTTTTCAGGCCTAAGGCGAATTTTCGGTAGCAATGATGATGGTGAGTGTTAAAATGCTTTTCTGATAAGATGAAATAGTTTTCATGTCTTTTAAAAATTATTTATCTGATCTGATTGAAAAGGGTTTCTAAGAATTATGTCTGATTAATGTTTGGTGATTTAAACGTCTCATTAACATATTAAACACCATCCATCTCAGGCAATTCCTGTCAAATATAAGGCAATTCCTGTGAAATATAAAGCAATTACTGTAGAATTTGGGGCAATGTGTGTATTGTGTGACAGATTTTAAATAGCGTAATGTCAAAATCTTTTTCGCAAAGAATACCGATGAAGGAGACGAAGGTGAGGATTCCGATTCGAGTAAGAGTTCATTTCATGAGGCAAATACTAAAAAAACTAATTACTCTTCATAAGATCACAAGTGAAGCATACCTAATTGATTTTGAAAAGTAAAGCTACAAGTTACACATGCCCTAAATACCTAGGTTTTTTTGTAGAATCTACCTCTCACCCTGGTAAGATTACCTATCAAATTTTTGTTTGTAAAATCGTGTAGTATAATCTTTAACTATAATAAATCTTTATACAATATTCCGAATAGCTAATAATCTGCTATCAACATTTATGTAGCTCTTTTTGTAAACAAAATAAGTATCTTGTACACAACAACGAACTATATATTATTTAACTTTTATACTTAATCTTACTTAAATATAAATATTGCTAGCAAGTTTTAGGAAAGTATACAGGTAACTGGTGACTATTTTATCCTACAGAAACTACCACCGCCGAATCTGCAGAAACTACCACCGCCGAAGCTGCAGAAACTACAACCGCTGAAGCTGCAGAAACTACCTCCATCGAATCTGGTAAGTACTTGCTGTCACGTTTTATTGTTTAAATAAAACCACGAGATTCAATTTTAAAAATAATTGTTATTTTTAAGGTTAGAGGGCCGCAGGTAGGTTTAGGTCGTGTCAACTTGGCTACTCGTAGCCGACTTTCCTTAGTACACTGATGCTCCTGATGCTCAGTGCCCGCTGAATAGACAGCCTCCTCTAAAACTTCCAACGGCTAAGGTCGGCCGATGCTGTTCAGGTGGATTAATGGCCTCTAGCTTGGCCCAGGCGGTGTTCCCAGTATGGGATCAACTCATAGATTACTATAGTCGGGTACAACGTCAGGATGATTTACTCCGCGGATTTATAACAAAGCGTAAGATCGCTATTATATTCTGCACAGAACTTAGTTCGTAAAAGTCGGAACGGTGAGCAGCAATAGTACGCGGGTGTTCATAAGCAAATCCAGTGGTGGTGTGGCTCGACGGCGGACGAATGCCATGCGCTTGCGCTGCCCACGCCCGCTTCCCTCGCCGCTATCTGTGCGCGCTCCCCCACTCCTCTTCGCCCCGAGCGTATTTCATTACTGTGATAGAAATGCATAAACATTTAATTTTGAAAGTGACCGTGTGTTCGTTTAATATGTGTATTTAGTTATTTGATCAAAGAAGCTGATTAATTAGAATTGTAATGTAAGTTTGTAAGTTATTAAGTTTTATAAGAATAAGCACGAACAAAATATATTTTTTTCCAATGTTTTTATTTTTTAGAGCTGTTGCGATAATACATTAAAAATGTCAAACATCCAATTGCAACCAAGTAGAAATTTTTTTCTGCTGTCTGTTCCAAGTACAGCCATTGTAAGTATAGACTGTAATTTATTTTATTTTTCTAATTAAAACTTTGTTTCCTTGCAGCTACAACGTCTACTACTCGAAGACGTGGTAAGTTTCTAAATCGGGGGCTCTAAAGACAGAAATCTAAATAGATCTCATACTAGCATTATAACATAACATTATATTATGACACGATCTTAGCAACATCCCAGTAACACTTGAAAAAGTTCAAAACAAAATGCTTGTTTTTCAGGCCTAAGGCGAATTTTCGGTAGCAATGATGATGGTGAGTGTTAAAATGCTTTTCTGATGGGATGTAATAGTTTTCATGTCTTTTAAAAATTATTTATCTGATCTGATTGAAAAGGGTTTCTAAGGATTATGTTTGATTAATGTTTGGTGATTTGGACGTCTCGTTTACATATTAAACACCATCCATCTCAGGCAATTCCTGTCAAATATAAGGCAATTCCTGTGAAATATAAAGCAATTACTGTAGAATTTAGGGCAATGTGTGTTTTGGGTGACAGATTTTAAATAGCGTCATGTATGGTAATGATATGTAGCGTAATGTTTTAAATAGCGTAATCTATAGTAAAGCCATTACATAAGATTGGATCTAGAGGAAGACCTAGGTAATTATAGACCCATTACACTAATACCAATATTTTCTAAAATGTTTGAAAAAGTGATCTTTGACAAAATTTACACTTTTATGTCAATTGAAGGGTTATTTAAAGACGAACAATTTGGTTTCCGTAAAAAATGCTCTACTGTACTAGCTTGTTTTCATCTTGTACGGGAAGTTACACGTAATTTGGACAACGGTATGCATACATTAGCTCTATTCTTAGATATGAGCAAAGCATTTGACTTTGTATTTCACAAGTTACTACTCGCTAAGCTAGAAAGATATGGGATAAGGGGTACAGCTTTGTCATGGATAGCAAGTTACTTGTCAGACCGCCAACAATGTGTCGAAATTGAAAAGATCTCTCAAAAGACAAAAGAGAAGCATTACTCTACATATTGCTTTAATCGCTGTGGTGTGCCCCAAGGCAGTGTGTTGGGTCCTTTGTTGTTTTTAATATATATTAATAACCTGCCTGATGTCATAGATCAACAGTGCATTCTATTCGCAGACGACACCACTCTTATCGTTAAATCTAAAACCATAAAAGAACTCCAAAATATAACTAACAATTGTTTTAAAAGGGTAAAACAATGGTTGGAAGACAATAATTTAAAGATCAATATTGACAAAACTAAATATATATATTTTAGAACACAGCGAAGCAATGAAAAATATCTGGACATACATTTTAATAATGATAAGATAGAAAATGTAAATTTGTCTAAGTTTCTGGGAGTGACAATAGATAAATTTTGCGATTGGAAGGCTCACATTGATGTATTAGTTAGTAAAATTGACAGATTTGTATATGCGTTACACAGAATTAGACAAACAGTATCGAAAGAAGCCGCTCTGACAGCGTATCATGGATATGTGTCATCCGTGTTGCGTTATGGCTTAATACTTTGGGGAAACTCCGTAGATATGCCAAGAGCATTTAGAGCTCAAAAAAAGTGTATAAGATCGATCTGTGGAGCAAACTATCTGGACAGCTGTAGGCCGCTGTTTAGATCATTAAATGTTTTACCTATTCCTTGTCTATACATCATGGAAATCGGGATATTTGTGAAAAAAAACCATATTTTATTCGAAACCAATAAGAGACAAGGTTATCGAGGCAGGAAAGTAGATAGGTTGGTTGTTCCACCCCAAAAATTATCACTCTACTCAAGAAATATTAACTGTATGTCTGTGAGATTATACAACAAATTGCCCGATTCCCTAAAATCCCTACCTTTTGGCCAATTTAAAAATAAATTGCATGAATTTTTAATTAACAAAATGTATTATTCTATTAATGATTTTCTTAATGATAAAATTTGACATCCAGTAATACGCCTAATCGTTTAAGTAATTATTTTGAAGATTTATTGTAATTTTGACCTGTTTTGTAAAACTGTGTTAATTTTTAATTTTTATTGTATAGTTTAACTGGACGTTTTAGGTTTAAAGAATTTATTCTCAAAAAAGATTACAAAAATTCATTTACATGAGAAAAAAGTTATCATAAAATTAATTTAGGTCACCATCAAATGTCCCTTTCCCCGCTTCGCCGGCCAGATAGATTTACACCTCATAGCGAGAGTGTTGTGGTGTTGAACGTTATTGAATTGTTTTAAGCATGAGAAAATTCTAAACGGCAGCAACAAGAAAGGAATAATTAATACACCGTTCATTACAGATACAAATTTAACATTGAAATTTTAAAATAACATTTAATTTGTTGCAATAACATTCCTGAATAGATAAATTAAAGTATGTATTATAATTAATTAATAGCCTAGGACACATATTTAACATTTAAATCTGATAAATAATATTTAATTAAATTTGTTTTAATAACATTTCTGACCAGATAAATCAAAGTATGTATAATAGTTAATAGCCTAAGATATCAATCTCTACAGCATCACGAGCAAAGTGAGTGGTTTTGAACAATGTAATTGGACAATGCAGACTTGAAACCAGTCAAAGACTCTACAGCTCTAATATGTGAAGGTAGTTTGTTAAAGAGGTGTGCTCCTTCAAAGGTAATACTTTTTTTACCCAAATTACTTCGCATCCTCGGCAACACGAGCAAGCTAGGTCGACGAAGACTGCGTTTAGAGATTTGCGATTTCTTTGTAAAAGATAAATTACTACGAATAGTTTTACTGATAATCCTCTTAACTAGAATACAAGTGCTATAACAATAAAGTTGTTGTATGGTCATTAATTTTGTGTTATCAAAGATTTTAAGAGTTGGTGTTAAGAATGGGTAGCCGAAAAGTGCTTTTATTATTTTATTTTGAGCTCTTTGTAGTTCCAGCAGTCTTGTTTTGGTTGCACTGCCCCATACTTCTATTAAATACAATAAATGCGATTTCACTAGGGAATTATAGATATTGAAACGAAGTTTTCTCGGTACACATTGGTTTACATTTCGCAGTGCTCCTGTTAGTGACGATAATTTATTTTTAACATACTCTATTTGCTTATTCCAAGTTAGATGATTATCCATCCTTAGACCAAGATATTTTTCGCAGAGTTTTTGTTCAAGCGGAGTGTTATCAATTGTTAAAGGATCATGGGGTGGAATAATTTTATTTTTAGACTTGAAGATGATATAGCAAATTTTAGAGATGTTAATTGTTAATAAATTGTATTGGAACCACTCAAACAATACATTAAGATCTTCTTGAGCTTTTGAAATGACCTGATTCACATTAGCACCGAAGTAAAATAGGCATGTATCGTCCGCATAAAGAGTCACATGACCATGAAGCCCTAAATTCGCAATGTCGTTCACAAACTCAAACTCAAACTCAAACTCAAATAACTTTATTCAAATAGACTGTATCAGTACTTTCAAATCGTCAAATTTACAGCAAAATATACTAAATAATAGACATAAATACCATAATAATATGGATATGTAAATAAACAGTATACAGACATAATGCGACTCTACCACCGCGTCGGAGTTGTCTCTTGCTGAGAAGACCCGGCGAGAAACTCAGCAGTTACTCTTTTAAACTTGTTTTGGGTTTACAACAGGCGTTAGTAAAGTACAAGCAGAGTGTCATTTTGATACAAATAAACCTAAAAGAATATAAAACAAAGAGAAAAAACCAACCATAAAAGAATATGATAAAAAGAATTCATTTAAACAATTCAAAAACAAAAATTGTTAGTCAGTACATACATACTAGGTACCTATTAACTCTTACAATAAAACATCTGTTACAATAGAGCTATTTAATCCCGCATCGAGCAGAGCGCTTATACCCAGGCATTTTTATCTATAAGGTAGTCTTTTGTAGTATAATAGCCCTTTTTTAATAAAGCCGTTTTGATGTGATTTTTGAATCTATGTAAAGGTAACTCATAAATTGTTTTTGGAATTTTGTTGTAATAATGTATACCTTGCCCCATAAAGGATCCTAAAACTTTTTGTAACCTAAAGAGTGGAAGTGCAATTTTATCCTTATTCCTAGTATTTCTGCAATGTATGTCACTGTGTTTAGCATAGAGACCAATATTTTTTCTCACCAAAACAATGCAATTGTAAATGTATTGTGACGCTACAGTGAGGATACCAATTTCCTTAAAAATCTCCCTAAGTGAAGCCCGTGCACGAAGCTTATAGATGGATCTGATAGCTCGCTTCTGGAGGATAAAGATGGTTTGTATATCCGCCGCTTGACCCCAAAGTACAATGCCGTAAGACATTACACTATGGAAATAACTAAAATAAACTGAACGAGCAGTATCAACATCTGTTAATAACCTAATTTTTCTTACTGCAAATGCAGCCGAACTAAGTCTGCCTGAGAGAGCTGTTATATGAGGGTTCCATTGCAGTTTTGAATCTAGTGTGATTCCAAGAAAAACAGTTGTATCTACAAGCTTCATAGTATTACCATCAATTTTTAGACTAATGGGGTTATCTTTAAAATTAGGCAACTTAAAATTAATACATTTAGTCTTTTTTGCATTAAGCTGTAGATTATTTACTGTGAACCATTGTAAAACCTTTGAAAGTGCGTCATTAACATCATCAAAAAGGTTTTTATTTCTGTCAGTTTTAAAAACTAAAGATGTATCGTCTGCAAACAATACAACATCACAAATATCTTTTAAGTAAAAAGGTAAATCATTTATATATATCAGAAATAGTAATGGACCTAGAATGGATCCTTGAGGGACCCCCATTTTAACTTGTGATCCTGTAGAGAGTACACTGTTAACATCAACTTTTTGAGTTCTTAAACTAAGGTACGAAATTACCAAATCTAAAGCATTATCCCTAACCCCGTAAAAATCAAGCTTGCGTATAAGTGTATCGTGATCAACACAATCAAAGGCCTTGGACAAGTCACAGAAGACGCCAAGAGCGTTCTGTGAATTCTCCCAAGCCCTAAAGATGTGTTTTAGAAGTGCGATGCCAGCATCAGTAGTAGAACGGCCTCTCGTGAATCCATATTGTTCACTGTGTAAGAGATTGTTCTCATAAAAATGGCTTAATAGTTGTTCTTGAATGATTTTTTCAAAGATCTTACTGAGAGCTGGTAGGATTGAAACAGGCCTAAAGTTACCTGGGTCTTGTTTGTTGCCTGATTTAAAAAGTGGTACAACCCTACTGTGTTTCATTAAGTTTGGAAAAACACCTTCATCAACACAATCATTGAATATTACGGCTAAATAAGAGGCAATCACGTCAATTAGAATTAGAAGAGACAAACAACAATGCCTAATCGTATTGTAATTTGACGTGTCTCACTTTAATGAGCAGTGTGCAGTGTTTCATGTTTTAAAAAGTAGATAAATACTCAGGATCTACACCAATGTTAATAACTGAAAGTCAAAATACAAAACCTAGTTCTACTGAATAAATAACAATCTTATGAGTAATTGAAGTACAAAATTCACTGTGGTCTGTTTATAGTATTCCACTGTTATTTTAGAAAGTAAAATTGAAAAGTAAACAATACTCCCCTGAATCCGTTGAACGTAAATTTGTAAGGCAACCGCCCGGCAGCACTCTTCTTAGATTCGAAGTGGTTGTTCACCAGGAGGGTGATTTATTATTTTCACTTGATATTTAAGCTAAACACAGCCTAAATCACTAATAAACTTCGCTGATTTTAAGGAAAAAACATTAAAATTAAATTAATTAAAATTTGAACACTACGAAGACAACTGACAGCCGGTGTTGCCACAGCAAAAAAAAAAAAAAAATTGGCTGATCCTAGCTTCTACCAGCCAAACAAAGTAGATATTTTATTAGGGGCACATAGACAAGAAATAGGAGCGGTCCCAGTATGGATCCCTGCGGGACGCCGCATGTGATAGATTGTGTAGTACTTTGCGCGTTATGAATTTTGACTATTTGTGACCTATTTGTTAGGTATGATTGAAACATTTTAAGGGCATTGCCCCTGATACCAATATTCTCTAATTTACTCAAAAGCAAGCTGTGACTTACAGTATCAAAGGCTTTTTTCAGGTCTATATAAACACCCAAAGCTATTTTTCTTTTATCTATGTTTTCTCTTATTTTTGTAGTTAGATCGATTATTGCTGCAGTGGTGTTACTTTTTGGTTGGAAACCGTACTGTCTTGCAGATATTAAATTGAAAGAGTCGAGGTAATTTAACAAACGGACATGTACGATTTTTTCCAAAATTTTTGACAACACCGGCAGTACGGAAATTGGGCGGTAATTTCCAGGATCGGTTGTGGGACCAGATTTGTATATTGGTGTTACTTTTGCAACCTTTAAAGTATCTGGAAACTCACTATCAATCATGAGCTTGTTAAAAGAACGTGCTAAAGCTTCAGAAATTAGATCTTGCAAACATTTTATTACTTTAGTGCTGATTTTGCCTATGCCACTACCAGAATTCGTATTGAGATTTTGGATAATTTTTTTGATTTCATTTGCGTCACATGGGATTAACGTAGACATTTGGTGATTATTTATTTTTTGTGTTCTGAAAACCGCATTTGAGGTACCAATGTGATATTTATTAGGGATTTTATCTGCTAGTATTGAACCTATAGTGGAAAAGTATCTGTTAAAGATTTCACAAACTTCATTTACATCAGTAACTGGTTTCGAATCTACTAAGAGCTTTGAAGGAGCACTATTTTGTTTGATTTTGTTGTTTGCCAGAGTGTTAATAAGAGCCCATGTCCTTTTTGGGTTATTGATGCAGTTTGAAAATAATTTATTATAGTAAGAATTTTTAGTTTGTTGTATCAGTTTAGCTACTGTGTCTCTTTTTTCTTTGAATTCTTTCTCTAAACTCTTGTTGTCCTGATTGTTTTTATGTTGTAGCCATAAAAAGTTCCTTTGACTTATTCCAGCGATTATATCACTGGTTATCCAGTCCTTCATGGGTGGATTCAGTATTTTCGTTCTAATTACTTTGTTATGTGCTACACATCGTTTTATTCTATTTTTAAGGTTTTGGAAGGTATCTGTATAGTCCTCCGATCCATACGATAGTTCCATCTCGGCATACAGTTTTTTGTAATCCATCGCCTCATAGGTCGATCGTATTTTCTGGGGTGGTTTACGTCTATTTAATTGCAGGAAAATCTGTTTGTGGTCTGACATGGAAGAATTAATAATAGCAAAATTGAAAAATTCCCCCTTCAGATTAGTGCTCACATGGTCTAAAATGGATTTCTTTGTCTCAGAGTCTCTTGTACAGTAATCTCTGTGGATTTTATTTAACAATTTGTGTCCTGTTTCCTTTATTGATCGCTTGTATTTAGTCAAAGTCTTATCCTTTGTTAGTAGATCTATATTGAAGTCTCCAAATATAATTGATCTCTTTCGTTGCTGTAGCTGGGAGCCATATTTTTCTAAAAACTTTTCAAGGTTGGTATGTCCAGGTTTGTATATAACGCCAATATTAATTCCAATTTTTTCTAAGTAAATCCACAAATAGTTATTTCCCTCTTCATATGTTGACTCCTCTAGTTGGTGTTTTAGATCATTGTGTATGTAAACTGACACTCCTCCGCCTCTTGTATCGCTTCTGTAGTTATAGTGATGAGTATAGTTATCAATTTGCAATTGTAGAGCCTGATCTTCATTTTGTATCCAAGTTTCCGTCAGCAATATTATATGTACAAGTGCTGGTATTGACTGTAAAATACATTTAAGCTCATCTAGCTTGCCCTTTTTTTTATGCTTCTCGCGTTTAAGTACAGGAATGATATGCTTGATTTTCTTGTCTGTATGAGTCTGTAGTCACTAACAATTTGATAGGATATATTTTCAGAATCCTTTATGGTATTGCTTGAAGGTGATTGGGGTTGGAGTTTTTTGAGACCAATTTAACGATGCTGGGTATACCATTAATGTACTTTATTGTGATATCATCTTCTCCATTATTTTTGCGCTTTGTTAGTTCATCTTTTATGGCCAGAAAATGTTTCTGCTGAGTCGGAGTTTGATCAGAGTAGACTTTCACGTTATCTGGCAATTGGGTTTTGTTACGCAGTAGCATCTTTGCGGGCCCCGGCACATCATAGCAGACTTTAATTCGTCGGGTTTTTTCAGCTTTGTACTTGCCGATACGGATCACCTTAGTTGGCTTGGGAATATCCTTGCTTATTGCGGAGGTTATTTTTAAAACCTCAGTTTCATCCTTTGCAACCCTTTCCCCGGCGGTGGGAGCAGTCTGCTCCGATATGCCAGTCATAACAACATTGGATTCTCGCTTTTTACGCTCTTTAATTTCTTGGATTATTTCCTCATATTTCTCCAACTTCGGCTCTGACGAGCATACAGGTATTGAGGATGTCTTGAGGCCTGATTCAAGAGATATAAGCCTGTCTTCGTGGGTAGAAACTTTGGTATTTAAATCACTAATACAACCTTTAATGTTATCCTGGTCCTTTGCCATGGTTGAAGTGGAGGCTTTAATTTCCTTGACCTCCCCGCTCAATTCTTTAATATTTTCACGCATTTCGTTCATTGATTTCTCCTGTGATATTACGAACTTTTCCAACATATTATTCATACGGGATATCTCGCTGCGTAGTCCTTGTATCTCGTGTTTACAGCCGCAGTCGTGGTCTAGGAGCTTTCTTTTGCGGGTGTTGATATTGGTTACATTCTGAAGAAGTCTGGTTGCAAGTTATATTCAGGTTCACTACCATTAGGTGATCGAATCATGTTGGATAGTTCACAAAGACGGCAAAACCTATAGTAATATGTTATTTATTATAAATTACCTCATTAACGTTCATTTACTATCGCATGCGCAAACGCTGCCGCGCCGGATGATTATTGCTAAGTCACTATGTCACCACACTATCACTGTTTCACTTCCACCTTAGCGCAGCAGGGTACGTGCGACAGGAATCAACCGATTAGCCATTTCTTTGTTTCGTGGTAACCAGAAGAACGAGACACCGAGCGCCCGGGCTAAGTGCAATAGGCCACAGGTCTTGATGTTTGGTTGCGCTAGTATGAGAGCGTCCAGCGACCGTAGCCACTCAGGTTCTGTGCTAAGCGTCGTATGACAGGGGTCTAGATCACTGGTTTTCTGATAAAATTTGCGTAGGAACGTGTGAATACCGTGGCGACCCGCGCCGGAATTTTAATATTTGCACACCGACAATTCGGTAGAATATGCTGGAGAGAAACTTAGATTAAGACCAATTGTAATTTACCATATTCTTGCAAATAAACGATTATTATTTTTAATATTATTATTAATGTCAAAATCTTTTTCGCGAATAATACCGATGAAGGAGACGAAGGTGAGGATTCAGATTCGAGTAAGAGTTCATTTTATGAAGCAAATACTAAAAGAACTAATTACTCTTCATAAGAAAGGCACTTCTCTTCTTGGACGGCACGATTGGCGTAGTGTGCTGTAGCACGGTTTCACGCTTCGATTTCCGTAGTGTCCCGGGTTCGATTCCCGGTCGGGTCAATTCAGGAAACGATCTTTTCTGAATTGACTCGGGTCTGGGTGTGCTGGGAGACGCCTCTAGCTTATTTCCTTGTGTGGTACCTCGTAACACAGGGATTTAATAATCCCTACTTCGAGACCATTACAAGAGGTGTGTTGTCTGGCGCATATATATATATCGAACCACCACTATTAAAGAACACCAACTGAAGCATACCTAATTGATTTTGAAAAGTAAAGCTACAGTTACACATGCCCTAAATACCTAGGTTTTTTTGTAGAATCCACCTCTCACCCTGGTAAGATTTCCTATCAATTTTTTGTTTGTTAAATCGTGTAGTATATATAATCTTTAACTATAAATCTTTATACAATATTCCGAATAGCTAATAATCTGCTATCAACATTTAATTTTATGTAGCTCTTTTTGTAAACAAAATAAGTATCTTGTACACAACAACGACTTATATATTATTTAACTTTTATACCTAATCTTACTTAAATATAAATATTGCTAAATTTAGGAATGTATACAGGTAACTGGTGACTATTTTATCCTACAGAAACTACAACAGCCGAACCTGCAGAAACTACCACCGCCGAATCTGCAGAAACTACCACTGCCGAATCTACAGAAACTGCCACTGCCGAATCTGGTAAGTACTTGCTGTTGTAACGATGCAGTTTCGTTCCAGTCTCATAGACGCTAAAGCCTTCACGATGGCTCAAACTTCATAGTTTAACTTATCGGCCATCAATAGTATTCTGTACCTGTCCTTTCAAAATTTAATTTATCTTTCCACGTTCCGTTCAGCAATTTGAGTCATTCCCACCAAACCATCGTACTGAACAGCGCTTGCGAGCGTTTTACCAGATTACCAGGTTAAGTTTAACTTACGTGATGGTGTATTTTTAAATACTTTAAATAACAGTTAACAGTTATAAGTAACAGAAACCCCTGTATAGGGTTCTTCTTTTCCACCCTAACTATTAGCCTATTCACTGAACAAGTCACTGGATTGGCTGATATTTTATAAAAAAATTCATAACTACATCTACTTCTAAATATTGTGTGACGAATCCCGGCGCTCAGGCTCCTGCATTGCTGGCCTGCAATGAGGATTTCGCCATACTGCCACTTTCTATTGTTTTTTAAATGAAATCACTAAATTAGATTTTAAAAATAAATATTAAGTTTAAGGTTAGAGGGCCAACTTCCCTTAGTACCCTGCTGCTGCTGATGCTCAGTGCCCGCTGAATAGACAGCCTCCTTTGAAATTCCCAACAGGTAAGGTCGTCCGATACTGATCAGGCTGGTGGATTACTGGCCTTTAGCTTGGCCCAGGCGGTGTTCCCAGTATGGGATCAACTCAAAGATTACTATAGTCGGGTACAACGTCAGGATGATTTACTCCGCGGTTTTATAACAAAGCGAAAGATCGCTATTATATTCTGCACAGAACTTACAAAATAAAACACCTTGTTACATTCCACCCCATCCATGGTTGTTTGTACAGTTACATTGCGATGTGTCACTCCACTCAGTAGATTCCCCTAAGTAAAAGAGCTTTGCTCAAAGCTCCTCAATTTCACATATCCTTAATAGATAATGGCAGATATTTTTTCGTTACGACACATGGCACAAGGAACTAGTTCGTAGAAGTCGGAACGGTGAGCAGCAATAGTACGCGGGTGCTCATAAGAAAATCTAGTGGTAGTGTGGCTTGACGGCGGAAGAATGCCGTGCGCCTGCGCTGCCCGCGCCCGCTTCCCCCGCCGCTATCTGTGCGCGCTCCCTCGCTCCTTTTCGCCCCGAGCATATTTTATTACTGTGATAGATATGCATAAATATTTAATTTTGAAAGTGACCGTGTGTTCGTTTAATATGTGTATTGAGTTATTTGATCAAAGTAGCTAATTAACTAGAATTGTAATGTAAGTTTGTAAGTTATTAAGTTTTATAAGAATTAGCACAAACAAAATATTTTTTTTTCCGAGACTAGTTATCTATATTACACTGTATAGAAATAATAATGAAATTTAAAAAATAACATATATATACAATTAAAAATATACAATTATACAAACTTAAAGAGAACTGTCTACCGCCTCGATCTCAGGGGTGCCCAGAATGCTGGCAGCGTTACCTTTGGATGGCCAGGCTAATACGCTGACCGAGATAGCTGCCAGCTCTCTGGTCACCGGAGACTTCTATCAGGCGAGTGGACAACTCCCTAAATATTTTATGAGCTTCTGGGCCCCATGGACCTAGAGTTTCTACCGCAAACTGTAGCTGCCAAGTGACGAGTATTTATTTATTTTTTTCAACTCTGCAGCTGCTGCCGCCGCGGCCGCGTTCTGTGCTGTGGCATGAACATGGGAAGGGGCAAGGGTATCCACACACGTGGCATCCCACACCAACGCTTTGCCACAGCTCCAAGGGATGAGCGTCATCCCGTCGGGCCTTTTACCGTCATTTCGGCAAATTCCTACGGGTTCTAAGACTGCCGGAATTCGGGTTGCTACAAAGGCCCTTCGGAGCGTGTCATTAATGCTGGCGTGGCGTAGTATACGTCCGGCGCTTAGGGCACAGGAAAGG
This sequence comes from Udea olivalis, assembly GCA_947369235.1. Classification (NCBI taxonomy): domain Eukaryota; kingdom Metazoa; phylum Arthropoda; class Insecta; order Lepidoptera; family Crambidae; genus Udea; species Udea olivalis. The sequence goes on along the minus strand of OX376367.1, from coordinate 8,060,528 downwards.
CCATGGTGGCCCAGATGCCCAACAAAATCACCACAAAGACATCGATGTGGATGGGTGATCCTGGCGCCAAGTCTGAGGGAGACTGTAATGGATAAAGAAATATTATCCAAAACAGTCCCCACGTTATCACGCGGAAGCGCTTGAAGCCAAAAACCAGACTCCCTTTCGGCGGTGGCAATGAGACGAGCACTCTCTGTATCAGTCGTCGAAGACGATAAAAGACCCTGGTAGACCGACTTACAGAGAGGCTCGTCCCAGAGCCATTGGGAAGATAGTACGGTGGGAAGTTCACCCGGACAAGCAAAAGACCAGGCATTCCTGGCATCAGCTAAACATGCAACCTCAACATCGCCAAGCGACAAATTTAATATTGAATGATAGAGGTTGCATGTGCTGTAAGCTGAAGACAGGAATGCCGGTAGAGCAACATCAGACGTTAGGCGGGTACCTAGGCCGCCAAAACGTATAGGCAACGTGGCCTGGGCCCAGGAACGATCCGAAAGGGGACAATTTAGAATTTCACAGACTAAAGATTTGAGTAGATTATCTAAAGGGTGGAGTAGATTTAGGAATTTCCAAAGTGGCGAACATCTTAGGAAATATATAAATTTTGGTACAAATGTACATAAGCGAATTACAGACAGGGCCATATGTGCGTTGATTTGGGTAAGCTTATCCGAGGAACTATTGAATTTTAAAATTTGTTCAGATATAAAAGTAGGTATGGCTTCGTCGAGGATTGGGGCACCAAGGAGGCGAAGTGATTGAGCACTGAGGATGACAATGTTGGGAGTTAAAGCAGAGAACTTATTTATTATGTCTGGTCTATGAGGAGTGAAGTCGGGGATGTAAAGTTCACATTTGCTAAAATTGAGTTCTAGGCCAATTTCACGAAAACTATTTATAAGGAATTTAAGGTCTTCAAGAACTGTCGAAACATCTCCGCCAATAGTCCCGTCATCGAGATACCATATGTTTAATTTTGATTTAAGGGCCGAGATAATAGGATGGATTGCCAAACTAAAAATGGCGGGGCCAAATAGGTCGCCCTGCTGACAACCAACCGACGAATGCAGTAGATGGTTTTTGTAAATTAACTTCGAGGGTTTACCATAACATTGCCAAATATAGTTGTAAATTTTGCTAGTCTTGTCCTGGACTTGGGTCAACAGAGCACCCCTGTCTACTGAGTTAAAAGCATTTTTAACATCCACCTTCAACAACACCTCTCCGCCTTTGTGTTGAAAGAAGGTGCGTACAGAGTGGACGGCAGCTTCACAACCTCCCTTGGTACCGAAACCAAGCTGTATCGGGTTGAAATAGGAGGGAATTTCTGGAATAATACATTTTACACATAATTTAGAGGTTAACCGTCGAAAAGTTGAGCCAATAGCAATTGGCCTTATACCACCATCTTTTTTTTTAAAGCTATTAGATTAGCGCCGTATAAAATATCAGTGATGGCTTCAACCGTTTTACCGGATACTAACATATGAGTGAGGCTAGTGATGCGATCAAGAAGAGTTCTGCCAGCGTCACCTGCCTCGCTAGATGTTAAATCTTTTAAATGTTGAGGCGTAATACCATCTAGACCGCCGGCAGAACCATTCTTAAACGATAGCAAAGCATTACGCACTTCAGTGGGAGTAAAGTGAGGGTGAACGTCTGACGGAACAGAGGAAACCGATAGAGTAAGAGATGGAGCTGGAGGTGGATGCTTATTCAAGAGCGCCGAAAGAGTATCTGGGCAATCCGGAGCGACGACATCGTTAGAAAAAAGCAATTGTGCGGCTCCTTTGAGGTCACCGTCGCTGATTTTGTCTTCAATTCTTTTGAATATTTTATAGTTTGTAGGTTTTGAAGATTTAAATTTGTTAAAAAGGGAAAAATCTATGGGTTCTGATAGGTTATACTTATTTTTAATGTATTGAGTCAGGGAGATATTGTTTAATTTTGTTTTATCTACAAAAAGGACACGGTACGCAAATGTTAATAATTGTTCCCAGCTTTCAACATTATTGTATTGAATAACTGAGTCTATGACATTAGAGAGGGCACGTGCAGCTGAAATTCGTGCTCCTCGCGGAATTCTCTTAATAAGAGGGCGGTTATTTTTTAACAGTGAAAGTTTTTTCCAGAAAGGGGGATCAAGGGCAGAATTTAAACAAGGGTGATTACCAGAAACATGTGAATTCACTTGAGTGGGTACCTGTGCTTTGTGAGCTCTTCCTATGTGAATTTTCAGTCCCCTTTTTCCTTTAAAAAAGCGAGGTTGCACGCAAAGGGCGCACTGCACCAACAAACGGCCGTCGTCCGGACCAGAAAGCTGAATAGAGTCACCTTGTGACACGGCATCCCATATAATAAATTATTACAATTAAATATAGAATTAAATAACACTAAAAATACAATTTACAAGCATAAAAATAGTACAAAATTATAGAAAATGCCAAAATTTGACTAGAAGACGTCATTGTCGTCTTGCTTTGATGGAAATACGAGTAGGTTGCCCGGCGACCACAGAGGGGATTTTGTCCTATTGGCTGCAGCAGTAATGTTGCTAGGCAACAACTTCGCGTCCTAGGCGTCCTTAGTTACGTCAAAAATATATATAAAAAAGTAAACAGGAATTTGTCCTCTGCACTCTCTTCCAGACTTGCCCACATGCACAGAGACGGAATGAGCTCTAAAAAGATGCCTTTTGATACAATTTTGTGTAACTTCGAAGTATTTTCGTGGAATATTAATTAAATTTCCTAGACAGATCGCTTGAAAGCTGTCATCATTTTTTTTCATTATTATTTTTTTATTTTTTAGAGCGGTTGCGATAAAACATAAAAAATGTCAAACATCCAATTGCAACCAAGTAGAAATTTTTTTCTGCTGTCTGTTCCAAGTACCAGCTATTATTGTTAGACTGTAATTTATTTTATTTTTCTAATTAAAATTTTGTTTCCTTGCAGCTACAACGTCTACTACTCGAAGACGTGGTAAGTTTCTAAATCGGGGGCTCTAAAGACAGAAATCTAAATAGATCTCATACTAACATTATAACATAACATTATATTAAGACACGATCTTAGCAACATCCCAGTAACACTTGGAAAACTTCAAAACAAAGTGCTTATTTTTCAGGCCTGAGGCGAATTTTCGGTAGCAATGATGATGGTGAGTGTTAAAATGCTTTTCTGATGAGAATTTCATCTCATCTCTTTCATCAGTTTTCAAAATTATTTCATCAGTTTTATATTATTTTAAAATTATTTATCTGATTCGCCTTTTTTTTCTCCCAAATTTTTTTTTAGAAACCACCACATCTGATCCTGGTAAGTGCCTCTCTGGAATTAATTTTTTTGTAGTTCGTTAATTGCGAAAAGGGTTTCTAAAAAATTAGATAATGTTTGGTGATTTGGACGTCTCATTTACATTTTAAACACCATCCATCTCAGGCAATTCCTGTCAAATATAAGGCAATTCCTGTCAAATATAAGGCAATTCCTGTGAAATGTAAAGCAATTACTGTCAAATTTAGGGCAAGGTGTGTTTTGTGTGACAGCTTTCATAATGTCAAAATCTTTTTCGCAAAGAGTACCAATAAAGGAAACGTAGGAGAGGATTCCGATTCGAGTAAGAGTTCATTTCATGAGGCAAATACTAAAAAAACTGAATTGCTCTTCATAAGATCAGAACTGAAGCATACCTAATTGATTTTGAAAAGTAAAGCTACAGTTACACATGCTCTAAAATAGCATGCTTATTATTAGCATGCTTAAAACGAGCATGCTCACTTTTCACTGACATTAGCATGCTCGTTATTAGCAATGCTTCGACACACATGCTACTAAGTAAAAATTGCTCAAAAGTAGCATGCTTTCGTCCTAGTAATGAGTTGTGTCACTGTAGCTTATAATAACCAAGAAGTCCCGCTCGAGATCAACGAAGTCCTAAACTCGAATCTAAAGTTTTCTATCTTTAGATAAGGTAAACGCAGGTATTACCGCGGTAGTCAAAAATCTGCAGGTATCATCGAGTTATGTAATATAATTGTAGTTTTAAGCCATTGCAGGCATATTTTACTCAAAAAGTTAAACTTTTATGAAAGATCAATTAATATCCATTTTTATGGATCCGAAGCGCACTGTGCCTAAAAAAGCAGAAAAATGAAACAACGATTAGTTTGCTTCAAGCCGGCGCCGGAGCACGACGTCCATATAAACGCGAGTCGCCAAATGTAAGTACTTTTAATATTATGCTAAGGTTATTGTGTCGTAAAGATACCATTTAAACAGATTCGAAGTAGGTCACAAGGTGGGTTATAGTTTCAGCCATGATTGTAACTATGTAATTTTCGTTTATTTTGCACTATTATAAAACAGTGAATAAAAATAAAATACCGTGGTGATAGCTTCACAATTTTCTTCTCTGAATGTATTGACCGCGGTATACTCGGTAATAGCATAAATCAGTACCAATAGTTTTATTAAATTTTTAAGAAAATTGTATATAACAGTAACCCAAATGATTTGGTGATTCGTTTAGGTAATTATGTATTTATCGTAAAAAACTATTTCCGCGATATGAAAATTTCGCTAGAACTCTTATTTTTTTGTCTTAAATTGAGCCATAAAAATTAACTTTGTATGGGAGCACTAAATTCAATACGAGATGAAACTTTATTTTAGTCTGTATTTTAAACCTCAGTACTTAATTCAAATATCATCTATATATTTAGGTAACTTCATTGGCTACCGATTAAACTGTTGTTTTGTTTTAAATTAATCTATTTTTATCCCTCGGAATTAGATTATTTACACTATCGCGGATGAAGCTATAACCGATGGTGAAAACAAGCCATTACTCGGTGATAACTTGTTTAAGAAGCTATTACCGAGTGTTATTACTCGATATTAACTTCACCATAGAAATCTAATACCGACTGATAACAGCATTTATTTTTGAGTTTAGGGTTCTCTAGAAACAATATCTACTTATATGAAATTCAGAACCCTATTTTTAACTAGACTTAGATACCTTTCTAACTTAGGATTTAATTTTTACGTGGCAATGGTACAGTCGGCGAAACATTCAAGACCTCTTTTCTTTTAAAATAAAATGAGTTTATTTTTTTATTTCTTATTCCCATAGATTAAAAAAAATGGTGGTCAGCTTGATGTAACTTTACGCCAACTTTACCTTTATAGCTTTGGACCATGATCTAGGATTGTAAATAATCAGGTAATTACAGTGGAGTGACTGCCGTCTGATCTCCGTGATCCTAATAACAGGGGAACTTGACCAGCTTGGACCATGCTTACACATAAAGTCGCCTGAGTGTGCAGGTTTCCTTACGATGTTTTCCCTCACCGTAATAGCATCGGTTAGTGTAGGTAACTCAGAAAAGTCGTTGGTACATGGCGGGCATTGGGATTCGAACTCGGTACCTCATGCTTAATAGGCAGTTCAGTCAGCCGCTCGGCCACCGACGCTTTCAAGTACCTACCTACCTATAACTGGCTAATAGTATTGAATTTGTAAATAACCTTACAAAACCTACGTATTTTGCAGCCCCGGGAATGAATAGATCTAGTAAATAGGTACCTACAGTTGTTTTATTTTTATTCAATTTCCATATGTACAGTGAGCAACAGGTCAATGTATACCATTTTGTTCCAAATTTTGCCTTATCACTACGAATTAGAGTGCAGGAATACGTCTACCTCTGTTGCCGACTGTACTTACGGGGGATTTATTTATAAAATATCTAAGGAGATAGATCTATCGATCTCTAAAGATAATATCTCTTAATTTACAATAGTTTCCATAGTTGATAATCTAATCACTTTATTTCTTTTAAGTAAAATGGATAAGAAGAAACGCAAAACTTACACTGACGCCAAGTTAAAAGAAGCTCTTGCATCGATTGTGAAAGGTCTAAGTATATATCAAGCTTCCAAACAATACCACGTTCCTGAGACTACGTTGCGAAATAAGCGTGATGGAAAATACGGAGAAAATAAATGCGGAATTGCTCCTGTTCTTACTTTTACTGAAGAAAAACAAATAGTAGATTGGATTCACTACCTTGGACAGTGTGGTTTTCCCGTTACAAAAGATCAACTACTTGAAGTCGTTGCTAAATTAGTTGCGAACCTAAAACGTTCTAATCCATTTAAAGATGGAGTACCTGGCAGATACTGGTTCCTAGGTTTCATGAGCCGTCATCCAACATTATCTAAACGTGTGGCTCAAAATTTACCTACGAGCAGAAATCAAGTGACTGAAGAGGGCTTAAGAGCATGGTTTGAGCGAGTTCGATCTTATTTTGAATCAAATGAAGTGCTCGATGTGTTAGATGACCCAGAGAGAATTTTCAATTGTGACGAGACGGCTTTTTTTTAAGCCCAAAAGAAAAACAAGTTCTGGTTAGAAGAGGCAGCAAACGTGTTTACAATCGCATAGCCAATGATGAGAAGGAATGCCTAACTGTCTTGGTTAATGTGTCAGCTGATGCAGAAATCGCTCCACCAATGGTTCTTTTCCCCTACAAAAGGTTACCGAACAACCTGAAATTCACCGTACCAGCTTGGTGGGGACTTGGTTCAAATGAATCAGGGTGGATGAACATGGAAACATTTTTTGAATACATCTCAAATGTTTTCTACCCTTGGCTCTTAAAAAAAAACATCAAACTTCCAGTGGCGTTATTTCTTGACTGACATACTTCCCACATTTCCTTACCGTTAAGCACGTTTTGTAAAGAAAAACATTTTAATTGCTCTGCTGCCTAATGCCACCCATATCTTACAGCCTCTCGATGTTGCGGTATTCAGGCCAGTGAAAGGTACTTGGAGAAGCATTGTTCATGAGTTTTCGATCAAAAATAACTACGCTAAGCTAAAACGTACCGATTTTGCGCCAGAGGTCCAAAAATGTTTCGATAAATCCTTAAAACGTGAAACGATTAAAAATGTCTTCAAATGCTGTGGTATTTATCCATTCAACGTTAACAACATTGACTATAGCAAACTATTAACAAAGCAAAACAAGAATACTGATGCTAATCATTCCAATTGTGCTAATAATGAAGAAATTGAAAATTTCAAACAACAGTTTGAAAGCAGATTATCGCCACTCACATTGAATTCTTTTAAAGACGCTGTAAATGGTTGGACAGGTGACCCAAAGTCTGAAAACCTTTTTTTATATTGGCAGAATATTACAACTGAAACCTCAAACAATCAAAAAAATTATAACCTAGAGCTGGGAGATTGTACTCTTGAGAACAATTGTATAGATACCGACAATATATCAGAAGTTGTTTTGAACTTTGATGTGGGATCTGACGGTATGATGATACCAAATGAACACCAAGAGTTTGATACTGTAACCAATTTTGTTTCGTTTTCAGTCCCTCAAGAAATCGTAACTCATAAGAATGTTTCTGTAAATCATAATGACGTCGAAATATCAAGTTCTGATATAAATGTAAAAAAAATACTACACAGAAACCGTTTAAATCTACTTCTTTTCAATTGGTTGGTACATCAGATATTTGCCAAGTCAGACCAGATACTTCACAGATGGATATTCAGGCTGCTATCTTGCCACAAGAGCTAAGAGACCTAAAAGAAAGTATAAGAACATCTACTCCCGAATACATCAATAAATGTTTCAGTCCTCATCTGTCAGTATCAGAAATAGAAAACTCATAAAACGAAAGTACTATATGCATATCCAAATCTCTTATTTCCCAGAAAACAAATGTGCCTGAAAACATTTGTAGTAATCTTGATACAAATCTATTTACAAACACACGACGAAACCTAGAAGACATGCCAAGTACCAGCACTGGCATCACAAGACCAGAGAAAGATTTTCCAACACCATTCAAACAGATAACAACGCCTTTCAAAAATGCGTTCTATTTTCCCAAAAAAATAGAACCAATTAAAAAGAAAATAATAAAAAAAGTGACACCAACTGTAGCTATTGCTGAAGAGTTTATGGAACATCAAAGGAGAGTAGAAAAAGAGAAGGAAGAAAAAGAAAAACTGAAAATAAAACGTAAACAAGATGCAATAGAAAAAAAAACAAGAAGAAAATTACCTCGAAAGTTACACAGAAAAATAAAATTAGAATAAACGACAAGGCAAATGCGATACAGTCACCCATCAGTTGTAATTTGCCAACGTTAAATGAACAACGTCAATTTAAATCACCTTCACCACAAACTCCACAAAGGGCAATGGACAGCGAAAACACACATTACTTTGATGCTGTGCAAAAAGTCAAGCGTTCTATTTTTGATTCAGATTCAGATGATTCTATTTTTTAAGTACGTATCCTAATATATTTTTTTAGTTATTATTTGATTGTAAAGAGCACATTACAATAAAACAACTTTATTGGATAATTTCGCGTTTATTTTACATTATTTTTAGTCCTAACGTTTCGAACCCTTTGCAGGATCCTGACTAAAAATAATGTAAAATAAAGTTGTTTTAATGTAATGTGTTGTGTTCGCGGAAACTTTAGAAAATAATATGTAATGAGCAGTTTATATTCCTCATATTAAGATTATTCTAATTTATTGTTAAAAGCTTTTAAAAAGATTTTTATTAAAATAATTATGTTAAATCATACGAACCAAAGTACTTAATAACAAAGGCTATTTTTACTTATTATTCTAGTTTTAAGTTCCTTTTCCAAACTATCCAAGGTGATACATGAATGCCATAGTAATAAGGTAGAGTACTAGGTCCTAAGGCGGTGCTGTAGTTATTTTGCTAATTATTTTATCAGGGTTATAGATTGTTGATGAATACATAGAGTAGCCAACAATTTGTTTTGTAATAAAGATTTTGTACGGAACCAAAATGCCTATTTTTTTTCTACCCTCGGTAATAGAATCACGATTCGCGGTATTAGCTGCAGTCACTTTAGCATACCTCGGTAATTAGCTTCTTCCGGCTTTTTATTTTTAATTATTTTTTTCTTTACATATTTACTCAAAACCTGTCTACGTTTTTATAGATTTCTAAAGTCCAAAACTCAAAGTATCAGAAAATATATACTTGTAACTGTTTTTACGATCGGAAATGAATATTTCGAAAGTTTAAACCTTAAAGCCTTGATATTACCTCCGTAATACCTGCGTTTACCTTACGATTTCAAAGAACTATTTATTCTGTGAAACTTACAACAATGATAACTGTAATTCAAGCATTTCATCATATTTTGTACAGTCACTGAAATCGTTTTTCTCATGAAAAATACTCTCAGTTTTCAAACAAAGATAAGAAAATTGCCAAATTAAACTTTTCAGACTGTTGTATTGGTATGATTTAGATACAAATAAATAGTATCTATGTTTAAAAAAAAAGATGTTGAGCACTATCACTCTAATAACATCACAAATTTATTATAGCCATGTTTTATAATAAACCAAGGTGTACCCAGGTACTTTAATTAGTATTTACCCAAACATTTTGGGTTAAGTTCAAGTTATAAGTGAAACATGGCGTAGTTACGTTATGATATAGATGCGAAGAGTGAATTTAAGCGACGAGCATGTTAGGTGTACAAAAACTAGTTTGAATACACCAGTTTGGTGTTAGTAAATGAGTGGGTTATTTACAACACAAAAACTTATTTTCATTATTACTCAAAAACTTTGGGTAATACTAAGTAATCCGGATAAATCCAAGTTTGTCCCAACTTCCGACTTCCCGTTAATAAAACTCGTTGTGTTTCGCAACAGACTGCCATATTTTATTCAGTTCACAATCAATGACAAGTATGTTCACACAAATAGATCCTAGATGGCGTTAGTATATTTTGTTATTAACTATTTATCTTTAACACCCTCTCATAACAAAATACCCCAACAATAACACAGTAACTAACAGCTTACAAAAAAAAAACAATATCTTCAGCAACTAAATTTTTTAAAATCATTTATTTTTATTTACTTTCCCTATTCCCATAAGGTCTATGAATTTATAATGTTTATCAGCACAAAGCGCTTTAGTAAATATATCTGCTGGCATAGAAGAAGTCTGTAAATAATCCATTTTAATTTCTTTATTGACAACACACTCTCTAGTGAAATGGTGACGTACATCTATATGTTTAGTACGTTTATGGAACAATGGATTAGAAGCTAATTTTAAAGAACTTTGACTATCACTGTATAAGCTCAATGGTTCATTTTTATCATACACACCAAGTTCTGACATTAAATTTTTCAAATAAATGGCTTCTTTACAGGCCTCTGAAAGTGCCATATACTCTGCCTCGGTACTAGACAGGGCCACTGTTCTTTGCTTTCTAGACTCATAACTTATTACACAACCTGACAATATAAAACAATACCCTGTATAGGACCTTCTGTCAATGTTACAAGACGCCCAGTCGGCATCAACAAAACCATGTAAATTGGTACAATTTTTCTTAAAAATTAAGCCAAAATGTTTCGTTTTTTGCAAGTATTTCAATAATCTTTTCAAATGTCTCCAATGAGTTCCATTGTAACAGGTGTTATATTGGCTTAAAAAACTAACACTATAAGAAATATCTGGCCTTGTGAGAACTGAAAGATACATCAGAGATCCAACTAACTGTTGATAAGGATAAGTTTCATCACAATTGACATTAACAGCCTTTTCTAACTTTAAGTTTACTTCCATTGGAGTATCTGAAGTTTTGCAATTAATCATATTGAATCTTTTTAAAATAATGTCTATAAATTGCTCTTGGTCCAAAGTTACACAATCCTTTTTAACATTTACATTCATGCCAAGGCAATTTTTTATCTGTCCCATATCTTTTATCTTAAAATCTGACTCTAAGACACTTCTCAAAATTTTGTAAGTATTTTCACAGTTATAAAAAACAAAAAAATCATCAACAAATATTGCTACATAAACTTTAACATTATCATGACATTTCATGAACAGACAGGGTTCATATTGAGATTTCTTAAAACCTAACTTTAATAAACTAGATTCCACTTTTATGTACCAAGCCCTAGCTGATTGTTTTAATCCATATATGGCCTTTTTTAACCTCAAAACTTTATTATTAATAATACAATCCTTGAAATTAGAATTTTCTGGTATTTCCATAAATACACATTCATCAATATTACCGTTTAGAAAAGCTGTTGGTACATCTAAGTGGTTAATTTTTAGGTCTAATTGAACACTTAAGGCAAATAGTAGTCTCAAAGTAGAATAACGCAGAATAGGTGAAAATGTTTCGTTATAGTCCACTCCTTTTATTTGGGTGAAGCCTTTAGCAACAAGTCTGGCTCTGTAGCGCACATTACCACTACTATCACACTTTTTCTTGAACACCCACTTGTTTTTCACTACTGTGCCCTCACTTGGCCTATCCACTAACTCCCATGTGTCGTTGTCTCTAAAAGATTTCAGCTCTTCTTGCATAGCACTACACCGCTGGTCTTTTTCGGGTCCCATGAGAGCATCCTGTAGGGATATTGGTTCACTTGTAAAGTCTTCAACACATATACTGGTAAAACCGTATCTCTCTGGTGCACGACGTGCCCGCTTCTCTTGCATGGCATCATCACTCTGAGTACCAACTATTGTGTCATCTGTCGCTAAGCACTCACTATAATCTTCATCCTGATCACTTGATGACTCATCACTTGCAACATATGTTGGATCATTCTCTTCAATGGTTGTCAAATTTTCCTCCTCTACTGTCATATTATTTTCTATATCTTTTTCTGGCTCCCTCTCTTCAACCACTACTTCTGTTATGTCATTCTTAAGACTCTCCATGACAACAACATCCCGTGCCACAGTTATTTTGTGTGATTTCTGGTCATATAACCTGTAGCCTTTGGTATTTTCTGAATACCCAACAAGTTTTAACATTTCTGATTTTTTGTCCCACTTGTTACGTCTCACTTTTGGAATGTGGACCATAACTGGGCTTCCAAATACTCTTATATGGCTAAGATCGGGCTTCCTGCCAGTCCATTTTTCATATGGAGTAGTATCATTGTCCAAAATAGCTGCTGGTGATCTGTTTTTCAGATATACTGCCGTATTCACAGCCTCTGCCCATAGGTGTTTGTCAAATGAAGCATCATACAGAAGACAGCGCGCTTTTTCTACAATTGACCTATTGTACCGCTCACTTAAGCCATTCTGTTCAGGTGTATAGGCAACTGTCTTTTGATGAATAATACCATGTATTTTTAAGTAATTTTCCATTTCCTTTGAACAGAATTCTCCACCATTATCGGACCGCAATATCTTTATTTTCTTTGACTGTTGATTTTCAACCTGCTCTTTGAACTCTCTAAAGTATTTAAATGCCTCATTCTTTTCCTTGAGGAAATATGCAAAGCACATTCGGCTGTAGTCATCAACGAATAACAGGTAGTATCTAGCTAAGCCAAGAGATCTCTTCTCCATGGGGCCACACAAGTCTATGTGAACCACTTCCAGGCACCTGCTGGTAGTGCTCACACTGGCAAAGAAAGGCAGTCTAGTCTGTTTGCCCTCACAGCATGCTACACACTTTGATTTGCTTATGTCCTGCTTTCCCTGATATTTGACACCATCCACTGCGCCTTTTCTCATTTTCTCAAGGTCATTCATATTAATATGACCTAATCGCCTGTGCCAAGTGTTGCACGAGGTCTGTGCTGCTGCTGCTAAAAGCTGCTTTGACTTTTCAATGTTTAATCTGTACACATCATTCTCTAAGCTTGCTTCACCAATGCAAACATTTCGAGCATTGTAAATGTAACATCCATTTTTATTGAATGATACTCTGTTACCATTTGCAATCATTCTGCTCACTGAAAGTAAATTCGTGGTGAGCGTAGGAATGCACAAAACATTTTTTATATCCACTTCGTGGGTGTTAGTTTTCACTAATCTCTTTTATTTTCGGTTCGTACGACATGTTTGTCAACACATTTTTGTCAGACACCATATGAGCACTTGCGCCAGAGTCGACGTACCAGTCGTTTTGATTGAACTCTCGCGTGAGGAAAACTGCACTCAAAACATTCGGGATTGCTTTCTGTTTGTCTTTATTTAATAGGCGGCACTGGCTCTTAAAATGGCCTATCTTTTTGCAATGGTAGCAACGAATTTGTTTTTTGTGGGTTGTATTTAAATTTCCACTGACAGGTGACAGGTGCGTTTCATTTCTGCTACTTCCGTTACAAGTTTGCACTCGCGCCTGTAGGGGGCGTTTCTGTGCATGTGCAATTAGCGCGCCTTCTGACTTAACCTCAAAATCCGAACTCATGTCCAACAATTTAGTTTTTATTGCATCAGCACTTATCTTCAGTCCTGAATGTTCTATTGCCATGATCATAGGACTAAATCTTTCAGGGAGTCCTGCCAGCAACAGCGAGCCGATCCAATCGTCATTTATCTCGAACCCGGTGCCCTTTAACCGTTGAGCCGTTTCAACAAGCTGGTTAACATAGCTGGTCATACTATCACAACTCTCTAAACGTATTGAAATTAGGTTTCTTAGGAGAGTAATCTTGCGTGTAAAACCTGAATCATCGAATAGTGATTTCAGTTTGTTCCAAAGTTCTTGTACTGTGGCTTCGGTTTTGATGTGGACGAATAACGATGCATCAATGGTCATGATAATCTTTGCCCTCGCCTTCTTATTTTCTGCTTCCGTTAAACCCGTTGTGCTGGTCACATCCACGCCTTCCAAAATCATGAAGTTCTCGACTGCGAATGCCCAGTCGTCATAATTTTCTCTTCCTTTTAGTTTGGGAACGTTCACTGCGTAGTTGCCGGACATTTTTAGCACTGATAGTCTATAAAAACACACCGAAAATCTGCAAATTTGAGTCTGGGCCCATAACCTAATAAAACTCGTTGTGTTTCGCAACAGACTGCCATATTTTATTCAGTTCACAATCAATGACAAGTATGTTCACACAAATAGATCCTAGATGGCGTTAGTATATTTTGTTATTAACTATTTATCTTTAACACCCGTAACATATTCACGACGGTTAACTATGCGTGTGTCTATTTTAATTATATTAAAGTTAAATTTTTTTTTTAGCCGCTACCACTACCTCTACAACTAGACGGCCTGGTGAGTAAAACCATATGAGTTCAATTCAATTTAATCAATAACAAATTACATTGTGTATGAAATAACAATAAAAAACATAACAAAAATAAACGTCAAAACATCACACAAAAAAGACAACAAAGTAATGTCAAATTAAACTACCTACTATACCCCGTCCATTCGTTTATTTTCTTTTTGACAATTCGAGACAGTTTGAAATTAGTGACGCCCTCACACGTTACAGATTCGATTAGAAATAATAATCGATTTTATTTAAGAAGAACTTTCGATCGATCTAATATTGGAATGTTTTAAGGTTCAATATTAATTATTCGTTAAATTAAGTTTTTTTAAAAAAAATACATAGGCATATCAAGATAAATTTGTAAATATAGTCTGATGAATCGTTGTAACTGTAATGTAATAAATAATTTCACTCTAATTTCATTTGTACATTCAATTACAAATAATCCATTATAATTTCTTGCAAATAATTGTCCATGGAGTATTAGATACTATTTTTTTTGATTAAGTTTTCTTTTAAGAATCAATGCTAACAGTCAAATTATTTTTTCAATGATCGATGGATGATGGATCTTATATCATTTTGAGAGACCTCTTTTATAATATGTGTTTGTTTGTAATGTACAGGTCACTTCACTAAGTGGGCGGTACCCGTCAATAAAGGACGATATTACTGTAGTTCATTATTTCGAAAAAAGAAAATAGTAATTCATAGGCGTGAGTTGTCAAAAATAAAATAAACACATGGACAGGGTATAGCTACGAATTAGAATGATAATAATATTTAATTTTTTAAATCAAAAATTACGTTATTATTGTCATAAGTCGTCTATACTGTACAAACACTGTTTCAAAAGATATTTTTGAGTCTAGTTTTAAACATTGTGTGATAAACAGCACTATTTAACCTAAAATCTATGCAAATAAATTGTTTGTTTGTTTGTCTTGATATCAACAGGTAACTTGTTGAAGTTTTTAACCGCCTGATAAAGTGCGCACTGCTTAGCAACATTCAATTTGGGTTTGAATATGGTACCTACGGAAGTCCTTTCTCCTATTTTTTTCCTTTCATCCTCTGTTTCAAATTTATGGATGTATTTTGCGAAATTTTATAATAATACAAGAATTTATAAGGACGGCACTGTTGAAATTTCTAGGGCTTTAGAGTGTTCCTGACAAGACTATGCTAATGTATACGGACTATCACTCTTATGGCTCTTTTTTGCAGTATACCTAAAGGTTCTTTGTGCGGTATTTTTGTAACTTCAACCCCAAGATAGTATACTGTATCTAAGCCTGGCCTCTACAAGTGCATAGTATACCGTCTTTAGCACCTTCACGTAGACTTCTTAGCACTCAGCAAGCAGAGCTCAAGAAGTCATAAAGAATAGTAATAAATTAGTAATGTTATGTGTCACTAAAAACGCGGTGTATAATATAATAATGATTGGTTCATCGAAAATACTTTTGATTTGATAAGTTATAATTTGTATTAATAAAGTTTCCTTTCCAGGGTTAATCAGTAGAATTTTTGGTCGAAATAATGAAAATACCACCGACGAGTCTGGTGAGCATATTTATTGTGTAATTTTTGCATTTACACATACAAAGTCATTATTTTGATTTATAAGTCCAGATTTTGTGGCAAGCGTTTTTTCCACATAGTCACCATTTTTTTCTTTCTAGGTACAACCGTTACCACTACAGACCGTAAGTAAATATTTTATCATTTTATTCTTACTAGAATAAAAATTTATCAAAGGCAAAAGACGGGTAGAGAACCAGGGGGAACTTATTCGATAAAAAAATTATACTGAGAATAGTTTTTTTGTACTAATCAATATATGTCCAAGTTATGGGGCAAGCGGTTTTTCCACATAATCACCAATAGTTGAATTTAGGGTATTATACAAATTAGTAAATTACAATTTTAAAATCAGTGAAAATAAACCTATCTAATAATTATGTCTTTAAGGGCATTTTTAAAATTAGAAAATAGTTTTTTTTAACAATGAGAATGTAAATTAAATTACTACATTTTTATAATACCCTAATAACTTCACATAATAATTGAAAAGAGGGAGCCATTTTGTGAATGGGTTTTTATCATCGAAAATTACAATTATATCATCGAAAATAAAACATTTGTTAAATTTATGGACATCGCCACATTTTACAAAAACACGGAGGCATCCAATAACAAAACAAAAAATACCAACAGACAGCGGTATCTTGATGCCCAAGGACCTCACGCAGCAATCAGATAAGATAAGATAAGATAAACTTTATTGCACAAACAAAATGTTACAGACTCAAGAAATAAAATCAAATGTACAATTTAGCTTTTTACTTTAGAGGCGCTGATTTTCAGCTTTCAACAAATCATCTCTGGATTTTTTTATCATTTCAAATAATTTTACTATATTCTTGTTGCAGGTCCCAGAAGAAGTGGTCTCATAGGATACGTTGTAGGCATCGTTAGAGCAGTATTTGATGCGATAGGTAAGTGAACGTTCTCCTTTTACTTATTCTTTGTGCTTTTTGATATCTGTGTTCTTTTTCTTGATATTTTTTATTTAAGACTAGGCAGTCATCTAAAAAACGCACATGTAGGTCAGTGGCGATGTGGTCTATGATGGGACATATCTGCTCAGTGAATGCCTAT
Source organism: Udea olivalis (assembly GCA_947369235.1). Classification (NCBI taxonomy): domain Eukaryota; kingdom Metazoa; phylum Arthropoda; class Insecta; order Lepidoptera; family Crambidae; genus Udea; species Udea olivalis. The sequence continues at coordinate 8,043,745 of OX376367.1, read as the reverse complement.
TCACTCTAGTCTTGACGAGATCCACTTTGTATTGTACCGGATAAATATGCGCGGGCAGCAAGTACCAATCCGTTGCTTTTCGCATTAAAAAATAATGCGCAGAACGCTATTCGTATAGCTGGAATATCTACAAGGTGAGAGTGGAAAAACAATGTACTACAACAAGCACCATAAGAGCACCTATGCTCGGTGCTAGTGTTTTTCGATATACTATTAAGTATATGGAAAAACATACAAGGAGAAGGAATCTAATCGTAAAAGATGGTTAGCTTCGCAACCTTAAGGTGCTCTCTTTCTTAGACCATTCGCCTGTAATGTAATGTCACAGTCTCCCTCATAACATCAGTGAGGGAGGAGAACCGAGCATCACAGTGCGCAAACTGTAATGTTACAGATTCGAGCATTACATTGGTGAGGGAAAAGCACCGAGCATTGCAATGCGCAACTTGATGATACAGTGTATTATATTTTGTTACAACTTCCCTGTAGTTCTGTAAGGCGGTATTGTAATGTAATGCTCAAAATCGAATCTGAAATGTACATCACAGCCACAGGCAAAGGTTCGTCATGTCAAGGATGCGTTACTGTAATTTAATGCTCGAAATCGATTCTGAAACGTAACATTACAGGAAAATGCTCCAGGTGAGGGACCTCCATTACATTTTATTTATTGGGGTTGAGAAAAACCTGAAGGACAAGGTCCGGAACGAGATAAACCGGCTAAGAACCAGAGTGACTGACGTAGTCCAGAAGTGAAGCAAACTGAAGTGGCAGTGGGCTGGTCACATCTGTCGCAGAACCGATGGTCGGTGGAGTAGACGAGTTCTCGAGTGGAGACCACGACTCGGCAAGCGTAGTGTTGGACGTCCACCGGCACGTTGTACCGACAACCTAAAGAAAGTGGCTGGTGGGGACTGGATGGCAAAAACGGGAGATTGGGCTTTGTGGCGCTCCCTGGTGAAGGCTTATATCCAGCAGTGGACTGCTATAGGCTGAAAAGAAGAAGAAGACAAAAACTTATCCTTTTGTAATAAAATTGTTTTGTAATAATCTAAGATATGCATCTTTTTCTTCACAGGAAGTACAGCATCAGGAGCCGTTGAAGGAGTTGAAGGTTTGTCAATTGTTTCATAAAACCTAGGGAATTCTTACTATACTAAAGTTTCGGTCAAGTAAAAAGAACGCTATGGGACAGTGGACGGGATGGTACTGCGCACGGGTGCAGTATGAAGGGGGCGTTCATGCCACCTCTAGCTCTAAATTCTCAAACTGCACACTCGCAGGTCCTGACCAACGTTCTTATAAGTTAACAGCAACTATTGTAATAAAGTAAATACTCTTTCTCAAATGGGTTTGCGTTTGGCCTCAGTCTCGCCTGGTGGTAAGCGATGACGAGGCCAACGGTGGTACACGCTTACCCAGAAAATGCCTATTCGCTCCTTCAAGATACCAAGGTTGTAAGTATCCGGAAACACAGACGTAGGGGGAGCGTATACATATTTAATATTGCCCTCCTTCAAATAAAACAGCAATAAAATAATCAGAACTAGCTAAGATTTAATGAATCTTAATTTTCCATTTAAACATTAAACTAGTATTGTGAATCAAATTAATAAAAAGAAATTAAGCTAAATCTTGCAATTATTCGAGGTCTCTTGTTAAGATTTGCAGTCATTTTATTTTTAATTTAAAGCATATTAATTCAAGTATTAAATAACCTCTAGAACCAACAATCACAAAATTACAAGATTACAAGCAATTAAACAAATTGTAAGCGGAATTTAAAAAATAAAATTAGAACCTTTGTAAAATGTACAATTGTAAATTGCGGGCTCTTATTTTATGTTTTTTGCCAATAAATTCATTTAAGTTTGTTACACTATCTAAGAACGGGTCACATTTTAATTTTCCAATACAAAATGTTCCCGCTATCAAATATTGACGTCATTGAATAACTTTTGACAAAACGAAATGTGAGTAGTAAAATTTATGTCAATCAATAAAAAAAACGCAAGCCCAATATCGCAGGTTTCCAAGGCGAAACGAAGTTCGGATGGTCAGCTCGGTATTTTATCATGACTTGGCTCTCTTTGCAGATATTGCCAGAGGAATATCTCAAGCTATAAATGAATTCGTAGACGGATGTAAGTACTACATTTAAATTATATTGTATTATGTTATATTGTGTTTTTTATCATTTAAAAATGCTATTTAAGATCTAAGGTTTTTAAAACACCACTTGAAAACTGCAGCTATTATTGTAATTACGTGTTTTTTTTTTGTTTTAGTGCTCAATATAACCGAGGATGGCGGTAAGTAATGTAAAAGTAAAGTGATTAGTGTGACCCATTCATTCATTAAGAAATAATAGTCTAAAAATGAACGCAAAAAATACTATAATAGTAAATGTCGTAAACAACATAATGTTAATCTACAAAGAGCTTAATGAAAAACATCCAAAATTAGGGTACCCTTGGTCAGGGTCATTATTATACATATAAGGCTGAGGAAAAAGTATAACCGCATTTTAAAAAAAAAATCAAAACATTTTTAATATAGTTTATTTACATTTAACTAAAGTATGTAGTTGCCATTTTGTTCGATTACTTTTTGCCATCTTTGAGTTAGGGACATGATCCCATTGCTATAGGAATTTTGAGGCTGCTGATCAAAATACCGCGACAAGTGGTTTTGGCAGTCCCCTCGTGATGTTAACCTGACACTGCCTAAATAATTCTGAAGAGACCGAAACAGGTGGAAATCTGAAGGTGCGAGGTCAGGACTATACGGCGGATGCATAAACACCTCCAAATTCTTCTATTTTTTGCTGAGTGGCTAAAGATGTGAGAGGCTAGACCCACCCGATTAAAATCACGATGAAAAACCACACCCTTTCTGTTGATTAATTGCGGCCGCTTTCCCTCAACTTCTTGCTTTAATCGCATCAGTTGTTCGCAGTAGAGTTCAGAATCGATGGTCTTGCCTGGTGGTAACAGTTCATAATGAATAATGTCCTTCCAATCTCACCACACACACAGCATCACCTTGTTGCGAGTTAACCCGGGTTTCGTCACTGTCTGTGAATCCTGACCGGCCTTTGACCACGTCCTTTTACGCACGTTCTTATCGTACGTGATCCACTTATCATCACCAGTTATCAGCTTCTTCAATAATGGTTCGGTGTAATTATTCGTCGTAATAAAGAATCCCAAATAACGAGCTTTTTTGTGTACCCAGTTTTTTTCAAATGCGCCAAAACTGCTTTGGTCAATTCCCAGTTCTTCAGCTACGTCGTAACTACTGTTATGCTGATCTTGCTCCACTTTTCCAAAAATGGCATCCATTTTATCCCTAATAGGGCGACCAGAGCGACGTGCATTTTTAACATCAAAATTTCCGGGGTGAGAACGCTTAAACCAAATTTGTGCTACTCTCACAGACACTGCACTAGGTCCATAAACATCGCGAATTTTTTTCGCCGCTTGTGTTGTATTTTTACCTTTTTTGTAACAAAAACTTAAAATGTATCGAATTTCTTTATTCGATTCACTCATCTTGACAGTAAGAAAAACAATTCATTTGTTTCAAAATCACACATTTTCCTAATTTTAATTTGGAATTAAAAATTTTAATTATACCAAAACCAGCCAGATACAAATAGTATAGCCAAAGAGTTTTTATTACAAATTCATACATACATATGCGAACAGACTTTTTCCCCAACCTAATAAGTTCACAGTCTATTTTAATATAGATAATATAAATACCATTTGTTCAAACAAACAAACAAACAAAACAAACAAAAATATCTTTATTTAAATAGACCTGTAACAAGTACTTTTAAATCGTCATTACAAGGAAATAAAAAAACTTAGTAATAGACTTAAATACTATAATAATATACATAAATACACTGTATACAAACATAATGTGACTCTACCACCGCATCGGAAGTTGATCTTATACTGAGAAGACCCGGCGAGAAACTCAGTACTTACTCTTTTAAACTTGGTTCGGTTTCACAAAAAGAGTTAGTAAAGTACAAAGAGTATTTAAAAAAAATGCTTACGTTCTAACATTTCCTTAAAATATGGACCTAAAAGTACATCTAAACTACCGGATATAAAGCAAAAACACTGTACAAAGTTTATACAATTCAAGCCTAGAAATTGTTAGATTTTTGTTAGTCAGTACAAACTAGTTATATAAATATTACAAGAGTTAACTAATCATGTACCGATTATAGAGCTTAAACCCAGGCCTTTTTATCCAAAAGGTAGTCATTTGTAGTGTAATAGCCCTTTTGTGATAATACTGTCTTAATGTGGTTTTTGAATTTGTTTAGTGGTAGCTCACATATTGCCTTTGGGACTTTATTGTAAAAGTGTACACCTTGCCCCATAAATGAACCTAAAACTTTCTGTAACCTGAAGGATGGGAGCGCAATTTTATCTCTATTCCTAGTATTTTTGCCATGTATATCACGGTGTTTAGTATACAGGCTGATATTTTTCCTAACCAAAACAATACAGTTGTAAATGTATTGAGAAGCTACTGTAAGGATCCCAATTTCCTTAAAAAGCTCCCTAAGCGAGGCCCGTCCGCGAAGCTTATATATGAATCTAATAGCTCGCTTCTGAAGGATAAATCGTCTGTATATCTGCTGCCTTACCCCAGAGTACAATGCCGTAAGACATAATACTATGAAAGTAGCTGAAATAAACAGAACGAGCTGTGTCTACATCTGTTAGAGACCTTATTTTTTTAATAGCAAATGCAGCCGAACTGAGCCTGCCTGAAACGATATTTATATGAGGGTTCCATTGTAATTTTGAATCAAGTGTAACCCCAAGAAAATCTGTTGAATCTACAAGCTCCATGTTATTACCATCTACCTTTAAATCAATGAGATTAGTTTTAACATTAGGCAACTTGAAATTAATACATTTGGTCTTTTTTGCGTTTAGCTGTAGGTAATTGACATTAAACCATTGTAAAACCTTAGAAAGCGCATCATTAACGTCGTCAAAAAGGTTTTTATTCCTGTCAATATTAAAAACTAAGGATGTGTCATCTGCAAATGAAACAATATTACAAAGGTCTTTAACGTAAAAAGGTAAGTCATTTATATATACTAGGAATAAAAAAGGACCCAGAATAGATCCCTGTGGAACCCCCATTTTAACTGGTGAGCCAGACGACAGTACACCATTTACATCTACTTTTTGTGTTCTAAAACTAAGGTACGAAAAAATAAGATCCAACGCAGTATCTTTCACACCATAAAAATCAAGCTTGCGAATGAGAGTCTCGTGATCGACGCAATCAAACGCTTTGGATAAGTCACAGAAAACACCAAGAGCATTCTGTGAATTCTTCCAAGCCTTGAAGATGTGCTTTAGGAGCGCAATACCAGCATCAGTAGTCGAACGACCCCTAGTAAAACCATATTCTTCACTGTGTAGGAGTCCGTTCTTGTGAAAGTGGTTCAGAAGTTGATCTTGTATGATTTTTTCGAAGATCTTACTTAAAGCTGGCAGGATGGATATGGGCTTAAAGTTACCTGGGACCTGTTTATTGCCTGATTTAAAAAGAGGTACAACTTTGCTGTGTTTCATTAAGTCTGGAAACACACCATTATCAATACTATCGTTAAAGATTACGGCTAAGAAAGGAGCAATTACATCTATTATATGGCTGATGATTTTTACTGAGATACCCCAGAGATCAGTGGTATTCTTTAAAGCAATTCGTTTAAACGATTTTTAATATGTCAAGCGTATCTATGTGTTTGAATGTAAACAGAGTATTACAACTAGGTACATTGTCTTTCAGCAACTGTTCTGCTCCAGTTGGTGAAGAATTCAGTGAGGCTGTAGTGATTAGGGGTATATTACCAAAATATTTTACAAAAGCTTCAGCGACTTCTCGTTCTGATTTTAAAATTTTATCGTTAATATTAAGAGAAAATGAGGCATTGTGTTGCTTGGATTTATCCGTTTCGTGATTTATGACGTCCCAAGTGGTTTTAACTTTGTTAGTGGACTTAGATATTTTATCACGAATGTGTAATGCCTTAGCCGCCACGCATGCCTTTTTGAAAGTTTTAGAGTACTTTTTGACGTACTCAACAAAAACTGGGTCAAAGTTGTATTTTTTCATGCCATACATGTTCATTTTACAGAAGAGCCTACCGAAGAAGAGGGTAAGTAACAAATGTGACATTATTACCGTTATATAAACCTCTTTTTTCTCCTTATGCTACCTATATCTTTGAAACTACCCTAAATACTTAAGTGTCTTCATGGCATTAAAAACGTAGGTACTCGTATACTAACGTCAAAAAATTGTAGTCTTTTTCCAAATCTGAAAATCTTGGAAGTATGCACCCATGGATTGTACGTATTTTCATACATTTTTATATTTTATACCAGTTATTGCGTCACCCGTAAATGTCAAGTCTAGCCAATAGCCACCGAAACGATTAGTTCCGAAATCGGCCACGATATTTATCTCACTGTATATTTAATTCAAATGATTTTGATCATGTTACTTTGTGTTTTTAGCATTGCCATGTTTTTTTTTTGGTTTACTCTCTTTATATTTCATTTTAGTTTCTGTACTCACTAATTATTAATACTTAATTTATTTTTATTTTAGTGCAAAATCTTGTACAAAGACTTGTACGGCGGATTAGAAGGGCTCTCAGGGGAACCGGAAGTGGCATAAGTAAGTCCTTATATTTTATACTCCTAGATCACATTATGCTGCTCGCGCTGCCGCAATTATTTCCCTAAATAATTCCCTGGCAGTGTCGTCGTGGACTGGGCAAGCAACGGTGTGACTCAAACCACGAATCGAGTCGACGCCATCACTAGATGTCGCTGACTCGGTTCCATACTAATTGACATTTACGTGTCATTCGCACCTCTCACGACTTTATATTAAGCCAATACCCATCCACTGTAGCGGGACTTGATTTCAATGATGGAGGCCTCTGCCCAGTAGTGGGACAGTATATAGGCTAATAACTTTACTTTTCTTTACATTATAAATATCCCTGGACATTATTCCACACAGCGCCATTTAGCCCCAAAGTAAGCTAATTAAAGCTTGTGTTATGGGATACTAGACAACGGATAAACATACTTAAATACATTTGCTTTTGTAAATACACACTTATTATACATAGGAGACACCCAGACCAGTACAAACAGACATGTTCATGCACACAAATGTTTGTACTGTGCGGGGATCGAACCCGCGACCTCTGGTGTAGTTAGTAGTAGTGGTATTATGATCGCGTGAATGCGGTGAAGGGGCACGTCATTTCAGATCAGACAAGCTCTACCGTTAAAACTGGTTATTGTTGCTAAACGCTAGTTTTAACGTAAATAACACCAGTTTTTTTTCATTTCAGGCAGCGTAGTTAATGGCACTGTTGGAGGAATCCAAGGTAAGTGAAAATAAAATGTATATGGTTACCCTTTCTAAGGGATGGTGTTTATCATCACACAGAAATCTGTATGGCAAACTATTTCAGTAGCGCAGAATCTGTCTTACGATTTAATTTTAATTTTAAGTAAAGATTTATAACAAAGAATTACTAAAAATATTAATACCTAGGTACCTGCATATTTTTTTTCCTTTAATCCACGTTCGTAACTGACCTTTGGTAACCAGATACGAACATGGTTTTTTTTTCTTGCTTGATAACCAGTTACGAGAATGGAATTTACTTGTCGTTATTGTAACCATGTTTCATAACTAGCTACGAAAATAGTTTTTGTTTACTCTGTTCATAACTGGTTATTAATAAATAAATATTTTATCCACTTTCGTAGCTGAGTTTACGAAAATGTTTTTTTTTCTCTGTTCCGAGGCATTGTATATAAGACCTGAATTATACGGATTGCCAGTGACTTATACATTGCCTATAAGTTGATTGCACACAATGTAATAAACAAAAACATCAAAGATCAATTTGCTTTATTACTTTGCCAAAGACAAGGTGGTCATTATTCATATTGACCGGACTTATCAAGTGGCCCGTTACATTAAAAACCACGGGAGATATTCTAATAAAACTTTGTAAACTTATAAGTACTAAACGATTAAGAAAATAATGCTTTTCTTTCGATTCTTATACAGGTGAATAAAATTAAAGCCTTCATCAACGCGACTTAGATACTCGTAGTAACAAATAAAAGAAAAAGCCATTACATACAAACAGTAATAAATATTATTGACTTGTTAACGATATGTATTTTCAGATCTTGCTGGTGGCATAGGAGACGGGTTAAAATTAGTGTATTGTGCCGGTAAGTATAGTTTTATTTTATTTAATTTTTATTGGGAAATAGGAAATGGGCGAAAGAATATGCAGATTGAATTTAGAAATACTTTAAATAATTTATTTCAAAATTATGGTACGAGGAAGGTATAATGTCTTTTCCTAGCACAGAGTGAATTCGAAAAAGAGACAGAGTAACGGGCGTTCATGGCTTTTATACTAAACATTCAGTGATGCCATGTTAGTAATAATACCAGTATAAAATAAAACAAATACATTAATTTTTGCTTGATTCAATTAAACTAAATATCAACACGCCCCCTCAAAAATTAATCAAGTACATACAACTATTTACAATCATAGTTTTTTTTTTTTTTTCACCTAACCAGATCATTAAACCTTCCATGTACTGCCTGGGAAACAAAGTATGGCCCAACATTTGTTGCTAGGATTAGGGAAACCCAGTAAAACCTAATCAGACCATATTAAATACTTAACAACTAACACAAAAAAATCAACTTAAATTATTACAAACATAAACCCATTTCATCTCTGAACTGTCTGAATGTGACTACTGGCAGTGGCTTGGTCAACACATCAGCTAGTTGTTTACCTGTGGAGAGATACAACAATTTAATCACATTGTTTTCAACTTGTTCTCTTGAAAAATGATACTTGATATCAATGTGTTTTGATCGCTTATGGTTTGTAGGATTGTTTGCTATACTTATACAACCATTATTGTCTTCAAAAATAGGTATTGGATTGACAATATTAATTTTAAAACTGATTATTAGAGACTTTAACCACAATGCCTCTTTTACAGCTTCAAACAATGCCATATACTCGGCTTCAGTCGAAGAAGCCGCCACAGACATTTGTCTCTTTGTATTCCAGGTTATTGTACAGCTTTCAAACAATTTAAATAAATAGCCAGAAGTACTTTTTCTATCATTTACATCATTACCACCCCAGTCTGAATCTACATAACCACACAAAATATGTTCAAAATTATTACACCTTTTAAACGTTAGTTTTAGGTCTAAAGTGCCTTTTAAATATCTCAGCACTCTTTTGAGACTTTGCCACAATTCCTTATTATTTTTGTTCATGTATCTGCTCAAAATATTAACACTCACGCTTAAATCAGGACGAGTACATAACATAATATACATTAAACAACCAATTAGGCTACGACAAGGTGCATTATATTCACTATCTAAATTCAGAGCTTCATAGTTAGGTTTATTCTCAATAGGTGTACTAATTTCATTGCACTCTGACATACCAAATCTGTATAAAATTGTTTTTATATATGAGCTTTGATCTAAGGTTATAGTATCATTACTTCGAGTAATTTTGATTCCAAGAAATATTTTAATTTCATTTAAATCAACCATTTTAAATTTGCTCATTAGATAATCCTTTAAACTATCTAGTGATTTCTTATCAGCACAAACCAAAACTAAATCATCAACATATAATAACACATAAATATTTCTGCTTACGTCACCTTTATCTAAAATGTAAATACATCTATCAACCGATGAGCTCACAAAACCTTTTTCTTTCAGACATTGATCAAATAATTGAAACCAACATCTGGCAGCTTGTTTTAATCCATACAACGCTTTATTTAATTTACACACATAACTTTCTTCACAGACTACCCCATCTGGCACTTTCATATAAATTTCTTCCTTTAAAATGCCATTTAAAAATGCCGTTTTCACATCCATATGATGGACCAATAAATTAAATTGATTGGCAAAACTAATCATTAATCGAAAACTTGCCATGCGGGCAACAGGGGCAAAAGTTTCATGATAATCGGTTAAATATTCCTGGCTAAAGCCCCTAGCAACAAGACGTGCCTTATATCTTAATGGATTTCCGAACTCATCATTTTTAATACTAAATATCCACTTGCAATCTACTATATTTTTATCATCAGGTTTAGGTACTAACGTCCAAGTGTTATTACACAAGAGTGAGTCTAATTCCTCTTTAATTGCACTTTCCCATCGAGTTCTATCTTCTCGATTTTTAATCTCACTAAAAGAAGTAGGTATTTCACAACAAACTGATTGAGCACACAATAAACTTTCGTCAATTTCACTATAAGATTTTAATGTACGACCTTTTAGCCTAGCACTCCTTCTTAATCCACAAGAAACATCGTTATTTAACACAGAACTACGAGTTTCGGTCGAACTCGCTTGATTTTCAACATTTGGCTTTGGCATGTTATTTGAATCGTTTAGTTTACGAATCTTAGGAGCAGAAACATATTTATCAGATTTTAAAATATCTGATTTCAAACTACCCGATTTTAAACTACCGGATTTCAATCTGTCAAAACATTGAGGTGTCAATGATCCTGACTTCGAAGTCAGTTCCGTATTTTGAAAATGTTCTATTCCATTTCCTTCAAATTTCAACTCGGGCCTTGATTGCATAAAATTAATTTCATCTACAATAACATCACGCACCGTTTCATATTTTTCATGTTCCGTGTTCCACACCTTATAGCCATTAGGTACATAACCTACCAATATACCCTTCCACGACTTTTCATCAAACTTACATTTTCGTGTTTTATTATGCACATACACAGTAGCACCAAAAACTCTTAAGTATTTTAGTGAAGGCTTCTTACCGTGCCACATTTCAAAGGGAGTTTTATTTTGCAGCAAAGCGCGGGTAGGTGTGATATTGATTAAATAAACTGCAGTTAATACTGCGTCTCCCCAAAAACACTTAGGTAATTTTGCACCGCTAATCATTGCACGGGCTTTTTCTGTTATTGTCCTAACCATGCGCTCTGACACCCCGTTTTGTTGTGGCGTTCTAGGAACTGTAAAATGGTATGAAATTCCCCGAGACACACTATAATCTTTCATTTCACTAGACAAATACTCCCGGCCATTATCACAGTACAAATTCACCAATTTTAAATTAAATTTAGCCTCACTTTTTGCCACGAAATCTTTAAAAGCAGAAAACACGTCTGATTTATAGGTTATAAGGTATGTAACACAGTAGTGGGTAAATTGATCAACAAACAAAACAAAATAATTCTTATTTTCAATTGAAGAAGGAGTGATCGGCCCGCAAACGTCAGTATGCACAATAAATAATGGTCGCTTAATATGAATTTTATTTTTAGATGTGTTGAAAGGCAATCGTGTCTGTTTCCCATTTATGCATGCCTCACACAGGTTTTCGTCAACCGTAACCGATTCAATTAAAGTATTGTCATGAGTCATGCGATTATTCTTTAGGTCTAAAAACTTTTGTTTACTGATGTGACCTAATCGTTGATGCCATAAATCGTAATTACTTTTACCACTATTGCACAATTGAGAAACAGATCGATCAACTTTTACCTCAAAATCTACCGAAATTAATTTATTAACTGTCTTACCTCGCATCAGTATTACGCTATCCTTACTGATATGTGTTCCATGCTGATCAAAGGTGATGTTCAACCCGGCACGCTGCATCCTCGATACCGATAGCAGGTTGTACGGCGCCTCAGGACAAAACAGCACGTCCTCTAGGGTGCCCTGGATGCCGGTGTCGGTGATCACTTTCAGTGTTCCACGTTTTGTAGCTGTAATAAATTCACCTTGTTTAGCAACTGTAATCCTAAACGGCGTGTTCAAGATCGTATAGGTACTGAAAAGATCTTCCCTGTTAATGATGTGATCGGAGGCTCCAGAATCTAACAGGAATGATATCTTTTTCCCGTCGTCAACAGCTTCGTGATTTCCGGACATGAATGCAAATCCGTTGCCTTCGCTAGACATGATCGCCCCCTCGGTCACTTCAACCGTTTGAACTGTTCGGGTCCGGTCCGCAGGTTTTCGATGTTGGTTAGGTTGACTTAGCCGGTCGAACTTTTGTTGGTAGTTTCGGCGCTTGAAATAATAGCAATCGTTCTTGACGTGACCCTTTCGACCACAATGGTAGCACTTGAAGTGTTTCTTGGTATCCTTGAAATTTTGCTGGTTTGATCTCGTATCAAATCGTCTTCTGGAAGACTCGGCGCGGACGTGAAGTACTTTTGCAGATGTGTCACTACCCTCATTTTTCAACTTTACTTCTTGATCTAATAATCTTGTTTTTACGAACCCCAATGTCAAATTATCTTCTGATAATGTCTCGATCGCCGTGATGACGCCATCGTATGAAGTTGGGAGGGTAAGAAGCAAATGAGATACCTTATCGGTTTCTTCGAGCTTAGCGCCAGCAGCCAACAACTCCGTCATGAGGTCGTCAAAAACTGTAAAATGTTTGGCTAACGAAGTGTCACCATGCAGCTTTAAACCCAGGAGCTTCTTACGTATTGCCAGCTGTGTCGCTAAACTTTTTCTCTCGTACAAGGCATCTAGATTCCTAAAGATATCACGGGCGGTCAGTTCCTCTTTAGCAAAACTAAGAAAGGAGTCTGCCAAATACTCGACAATTACGCTCTTCGCAGTTCGATTTTGCTTTTCCCATGCCTCGAGACGTAAGATGGGTTCTTCGTCAACGACCTTGATGATATCTAATTCGGATAGAAGCGCGCGAATGCGAAACTTCCAGACGCTGTATTTTTCACCATTAAAAGGTTGAATATTTCTTTTGGTTTTTAGATTCTCCATGATAAAATATGTACACGAGACTTTTGGATTGATAGAACAGAATTACTTTAATTTACTTTTGGAATCTACAGCACAATACCAATGTGATAGTATGGCTGGGCCCATAACCTATTGGGAAATAGGAAATGGGCGAAAGAATATGCAGATTGAATTTAGAAATACGTTAAATAATTTATTTCAAAATTATGGTACGAGGAAGGTATAATGTCTTTTCCTAGCACAGAGTGAATTCGAAAAAGAGACAGAGTAACGGGCGTTCATGGCTTTTATACTAAACATTCAGTGACGCCATGTTAGTAATAATACCAGTATAAAATAAAACAAATACATTAATTTTTGCTTGATTAAATTAAACTAAATATCAACAATTTTGATTCATATATTTTAAACCATTATACAGGCTGATCCAAACATACAGGTCAACAATTTTTTTTCGATTGCTCACGCTCAGGCAGGGTTATCTAAAAATAAACCATGTAGGTCCGAGTATGTCACCCGATTTTTGTAGTTTCCGAGTTAAGTTTTTGTTTTGAAAAAGTGACTCAACCCACAAAATTTTACAAAATCGTTTAAAAAAATCAAAATTCGAAAACTATAAAAAACCGTGTTATATTCATAGGGTATTTTTGGACTGAACCCATCTACCCTGAGTGTAAGTAATTTTAAAAATATATTGACGTCCATGTTTGGATCATCCTGTACATACCTATACATAAGTAACAGAGAAGGAATAACAATTTGATAATATTTTGAAATTCTTTTTCAACGCATTTTGCTTAGTAGCATTTTGCTTAGCCATGATTTGGCATATTTTTTGTCATTTTGCAGACGTACGATAGCTTTGTGCAAGTAATAACTATTCAACCCTTCACGAGAGCGTCGTGGCTTTAAATTGAAGCTCCCCGCACCCGGATCGTGGGTCGGAATAAAAAATATGCAATTATCTAATCATATTTTAATTTTTCAGTTGTCCTGCGAAGCAGACGATGTAAGTTTGTACAGTTTGAGTTGAACCTTCAATTGATTGATTGATTTTCGTAAACTAATGACTGAAAAATTATAGGTGGTGGTGTAGATGATGACGATACCAGTAAGTAAAACACTTTGTAACCTGCTCCTGTATCCATAACTACAATTATGCCAATATCATTTTGTTTAAAACGACAGTTACACATGCTCTAAAATAGCATGCTTAAAACGAGCATGCTTACTTTTTACTGAAATGAGCATGCTCTTTAGTAGCAATGCTTCGACGCACATGCTACTAAGTAAAATTTCCCAATGGTAGCATGCTTTCGTGCTAGTTCAGCTGCAGACTTGAACACCATTTTTGTACTTCAAAAAAGAGCCATCCGCTCCATTTACAAACTTAGACCACGCGACTCGCTTAGGGAAGTATTTAAGAAGATCGATATTTTAACTGTGCATGCTCAGTATATTTTAGATAACATAATGTATGTGCGCAAAAACTTGCATCTGTTCAAAAAAAACAGTGACACTCATAAACATAATACCAGAAATAAAAAGAAATTGAAAACTCCCAGTCTTAGGCTACACAAGGTGGGAAACTCATTTGTGGGTCAATCTGTAACATACTTTAACAAAATACCTCAAAGTCTTGTTGATCTACCTCTTCACAAGTTTAAGTCTGCAATTAAAGCAAAGTTAATGAAACAAGGTTATTATAATGTAGAGGATTACTTGAACGACAAAAGTTTGTGGTCATAGTAGGAATAATCTGCTCCTCTGCTCAATATTGTGTTCTTTTTTCTACTCGCATTGACTGTACTCTGAAAGAGTAACTATCGAGTTTCTTGCCGGAGTCTTCTCGATAAGAAGCAACGTCCGAACCGGTGGTAGATTCACATTATGTATATTCACGATGTGTACTAATATTGTACTATTTTATTTACGTTTATTATTATTATTTCTGTATACTTTTTTTGACATGTCATAAGTGCTTTGTACAAGCTTAAATGAATAAATGATTTTTTACTTTTACTTTTACTTTAATGAGCGTGTGTAACTGAAGCTTAAATATACCTTCAACCAACCTGAGTCAAAGCTGACAAATGACAGAGATTGTCAATATCTTGTTTTATCTACTCTTAAGACTTGCGCGACAAAGCGTGATCTTTTGTTCAAACAGGCATTATAGTAACAACGATCATTGTTTTCAAATATCAAATAAAGCCATGTGTGTTGTTACGCTCGCAAATTAACAACACAGCCAACATTTGAAAATATAATATAATAAAATATAATATAATATGACGATGTAACAACTACCTTGGCTGACGGTGAATCTACTGTGGCAGACGGTGAAACTACCTTGGGAGACGCTGAAACCACTACCTTGGGAGACGCTGGAACCACTACCTTAGGAGACGATGTAACAACTACCTTCGCCGCCGGCGAATCTAATGTCGCAGACGGTGAAACTACCTTGGGAGACGCTGAAACCACTACCTTGGGAGACGTTGAAACCTCTACCTTAAGAGGCGCTGAAACCACTACCTTGGAAGACACTGAAACTACCCCTTTGGCAGAAGGTGAAACTACTGTGGCAGACGGTGAAACTACCTTGGGAGACGCTGAAACCACAACCTTGGGAGGCGCTGAAACCATTACCTTGGGAGACGCTGAAACTACCACTTTGGCAGACGGTGAAACTACTGTAGCAGACGGTGAAACTACCTTGGGAGACGCTGAAACCACTACCTTCGGAGACGCTGAAACCACTACCTTAGGAGACGATGTAACAACTACCTTGGCCGACGGTGAATCTAATGTCGCAGACGGTGAAACCACCTTGGGAGACGCTGAAACCACTACCTTGGGAGGCGCTGAAACCACTACCTTGGGAGACACTGAAACTACCACTTTGGCAGACCTTGAAATTACTGTGGCAGACGGTGAAACTACCTTGGGGGCCGCTGAAACCACTACCTTGGGAGACGCTGAAACCACTACCTTGGGAGACGCTGAAACCACTACCTTGGGAGGCGCTGAAACAACCACTTTGGCAGACGGTGAAACTACCTTGGGGGGCGCTGAAACCACTACCTTGGCAGACGCTGAAACCACTACCTTGGGAGACGCTGGAACCACTACCTTAGGAGACGATGTAACAACTACCTTGGCCGACGGTGAAACTACTGTGGCGGACGGTGAAACTACCTTGGGAGACGCTGAAACCACTACCTTGGCCGACGGTGAATCTAATGTCGCAGACGGTGAAACTACCTCGGGAGGCGCTGAAACCACTACCTTGGGAGACACTGAAACTACCACTTTGGCAGACGGTGAAACTACCTTGGGAGGAGCTGAAACTACTACCTTGGGAGACGCTGAAACCACTACCTTAGGAGGCGCTGAAACAACTACCTTGGGAGACGCTGAAACCACTACCTCGGGAGGCGCTGAAACAACCACTTTGGCAGACGGTGAAACTACCTTGGGGGGCGCTGAAACCACTACCTTGGGAGACGCTGAAACCACTACCTTGGGAGACGCTGGAACCACTACCTTAGGAGACGATGTAAAAACTACCTTGGCCGACGGTGAATCTACTGTGGCGGACGGTGAAACTACCTTGGGAGACGCTGAAACCACTACCTTAGGAGGCGCTGAAACCACTACTTTGGGAGACACTGAAACTACCACTTTAGCAGACGGTGAAACAACCTTGGGAGGAGCTGAAACCACTACCTTGGGAGACGCTGAAACCACTACCTTAGGAGGCGCTGAAACAACTACCTTGGGAGACGCTGAAACCACTACCTTGGGAGGCGCTGAAACCACTACCTTCGGAGACGCTGAAACCACTACCTTAGGAGACGATGTAACAACTACCTTGGCCGACGGTGAATCTAATGTCGCAGACGGTGAAACCACCTTGGGAGACGCTGAAACCACTACCTTGGGAGGCGCTGAAACCACTACCTTGGGAGACACTGAAACTACCGCTTTGGCAGACCTTGAAATTACTGTGGCAGACGGTGAAACTACCTTGGGGGCCGCTGAAACCACTACCTTGGGAGACGCTGAAACCACTACCTTGGGAGACGCTGAAACCACTACCTTGGGAGGCGCTGAAACAACCACTTTGGCAGACGGTGAAACTACCTTGGGGGGCGCTGAAACCACTACCTTGGCAGACGCTGAAACCACTACCTTGGGAGACGCTGGAACCACTACCTTAGGAGACGATGTAACAACTACCTTGGCCGACGGTGAATCTACTGTGGCGGACGGTGAAACTACCTTGGGAGACGCTGAAACCACTACCTTGGCCGACGGTGAATCTAATGTCGCAGACGGTGAAACTACCTCGGGAGGCGCTGAAACCACTACCTTGGGAGACACTGAAACTACCACTTTGGCAGACGGTGAAACTACCTTAAGAGGAGCTGAAACCACTACCTTGGGAGACGCTGAAACCACTACCTTAGGAGGCGCTGAAACAACTACCTTGGGAGACGCTGAAACCACTACCTTGGGAGGCGCTGATACAACCACTTTGGCAGACGGTGAAACTACCTTGGGGGGCGCTGAAACCACTACCTTGGGAGACGCTGAAACCACTACCTTGGGAGACGCTGGAACCACTACCTTAGGAGATGATGTAACAACTACCTTGGCCGACGGTGAATCTACTGTGGTGGACGGTGAAACTACCTTGGGAGACGCTGAAACCACTACCTTAGGAGGCGCTGAAACCACTACCTTGGGAGACACTGAAACTACCACTTTGGCAGACGGTGAAACTACCTTGGGAGGAGCTGAAACCACTACCTTGGGAGACGCTGAAACCACTACCTTAGGAGGCGCTGAAACAACTACCTTGGGAGACGCTGAAACCACTACCTTGGGAGGCGCTGATACAACCACTTTGGCAGACGGTGAAACTACCTTGGGGGGCGCTGAAACCACTACCTTGGGAGACGCTGAAACCACTACCTTGGGAGACGCTGGAACCACTACCTTAGGAGACGATGTAACAACTACCTTGGCCGACGGTGAATCTACTGTGGTGGACGGTGAAACTACCTTGGGAGACGCTGAAACCACTACCTTAGGAGGCGCTGAAACCACTACCTTGGGAGACACTGAAACTACCACTTTGGCAGACGGTGAAACTACCTTGGGAGGAGCTGAAACCACTACTTTGGGAGACGCTGAAACCACTACCTTAGGAGGCGCTGAAACAACTACCTTGGGAGACGCTGAAACCACTACCTTGGGAGGCGCTGAAACAACCACTTTGGCAGACGGTGAAACTACCTTGGGGGGCGCTGAAACCACTACCTTGGGAGACGCTGAAACCACTACCTTGGGAGACGCTGGAACCACTACCTTAGGAGACGATGTAACAACTACCTTGGCCGACGGTGAATCTACTGTGGCGGACGGTGAAACTACCTTGGGAGACGCTGAAACCACTACCTTAGGAGGCGCTGAAACCACTACCTTGGGAGACACTGAAACTACCACTATGGCAGACGGTGAAACTACCTTGGGAGGAGCTGAAACCACTACCTTGGGAGACGCTGAAACCACTACCTTAGGAGGCGCTGAAACCACTACCTTGGGAGACACTGAAACTACCACTATGGCAGACGGTGAAACTACCTTGGGAGGAGCTGAAACCACTACCTTGGGAGACGCTGAAACCACTACCTTAGGAGGCGCTGAAACAACTACCTTGGGAGACGCTGAAACCACTACCTTGGGAGGCGCTGAAACCACTACCTTCGGAGACGCTGAAACCACTACCTTAGGAGACGATGTAACAACTACCTTGGCCGACGGTGAATCTAATGTCGCAGACGGTGAAACCACCTTGGGAGACGCTGAAACCACTACCTTGGGAGGCGCTGAAACCACTACCTTGGGAGACACTGAAACTACCGCTTTGGCAGACCTTGAAATTACTGTGGCAGACGGTGAAACTACCTTGGGGGCCGCTGAAACCACTACCTTGGGAGACGCTGAAACCACTACCTTGGAAGACGCTGAAACCACTACCTTGGGAGGCGCTGAAACAACCACTTTGGCAGACGGTGAAACTACCTTGGGGGGCGCTGAAACCACTACCTTGGGAGGCGCTGAAACCATTACCTTGGGAGACGCTGAAACTACCACTTTGGCAGACGGTGAAACTACTGTAGCAGACGGTGAATCTACTGTGGCGGACGGTGAAACTACCTTGGGAGACGCTGAAACCACTACCTTGGCCGACGGTGAATCTAATGTCGCAGACGGTGAAACTACCTCGGGAGGCGCTGAAACCACTACCTTGGGAGACACTGAAACTACCACTTTGGCAGACGGTGAAACTACCTTGGGAGGAGCTGAAACCACTACCTTGGGAGACGCTGAAACCACTACCTTAGGAGGCGCTGAAACAACTACCTTGGGAGACGCTGAAACCACTACCTTGGGAGGCGCTGAAACAACCACTTTGGCAGACGGTGAAACTACCTTGGGGGGCGCTGAAACCACTACCTTGGGAGGCGCTGAAACCATTACCTTGGGAGACGCTGAAACTACCACTTTGGCAGACGGTGAAACTACTGTAGCAGACGGTAAAACTACCTTGGGAGACGCTGAAACCACTACCTTCGGAGACGCTGAAACCACTACCTTAGGAGACGATGTAACAACTACCTTGGCCGACGGTGAATCTAATGTGGCAGACGGTGAAACTACCTTGGGAGGCGCTGAAATCACAACCTTGGGAAATACTGAAACTACCACTTTGGCAGACCTTGAAATTACTGTGGCAGACGGTGAAACTACCTTGGGGGGCGTTGAAACCACTACCTTGGGAGACGCTGAAACCACTACCTTCGGAGACGCTGAAACCACTACCTTAGGAGACGATGTAACAAATACCTTGGCCGACGGTGAATCTAATGTCGCAGACGGTGAAACTACCTTGGGAGACGCTGAAACCACTACCTTGGGAGGCGCTGAAACCACTACCTTGGGAGACACTGAAACTACCACTTTGGCAGACCTTGAAATTACTGTGGCAGACGGTGAAACTACCTTGGGGGGCGCTGAAACCACTACCTTGGGAGACGCTGAAACCACTACCTTGGGAGACGCTGAAACCACTACCTTAGGAGACGATGTAACAACTACCTTGGCCGACGGTGAATCTTTTGTGGCGGACGATGAAACTACCTTGGGAGGAGCTGAAACCACTACCTTGGGAGAAGCTGAAACCACTACCTTAGGAGACGATGTATCAACTACCTTGGCCGACGGTGAATCTACTGTCGCAGACGGTGAAACTACCTTGGGAGACGCTGAAACCACTACCTTGGGAGACGTTGAAACCTCTACCTTAGGAGGCGCTGGAACAACTACCTTGGGAGACGCTGAAACCACTACCTTGGGAGGCGCTGAAACAACCACTTTGGCAGACGGTGAAACTACCTTGGGGGGCGCTGAAACCACGACCTTGGGAGACGCTGAAACCACTACCTTGGGAGACGCTGGAACCACTACCTTAGGAGACGATGTAACAACTACCTTGGCCGACGGTGAATCTACTGTGGCGGACGGTGAAACTACCTTGGGAGACGCTGAAACCACTACCTTGGGAGGCGCTGAAACCACTACCTTGGGAGACACTGAAACTACCACTTTGGCAGACAGTGAAACTACCTTGGGAGGAGCTGAAACCACTACCTTGGGAGACGCTGAAACCACTACCTTAGGAGGCGCTGAAACAACTACCTTGGGAGACGCTGAAACCACTACCTTGGAAGGCGCTGAAACAACCACTTTGGCAGACGGTGAAACTACCTTGGGGGGCGCTGAAACCACTACCTTGGGAGACGCTGAAACCACTACCTTGGGAGACGCTGAAACCACTACCTTAGGAGACGATGTATCAACTACCTTGGCCGACGGTGAATCTACTGTCGCAGACGGTGAAACTACCTTGGGAGACGCTGAAACTACTGCTTTGGCAGACGGTGAAACTACCTTGGGAGGAGCTGAAACCACTACCTTGGGAGGCGCTGAAACCACTACCTTGGGAGACACTGAAACTACCACTTTGGCAGACCTTGAAATTACTGTGGCAGACGGTGAAACTACCTTGGGGGGCGCTGAAACCACTACCTTGGGAGACGCTGAAACCACTACCTTGGGAGACGCTGAAACCACTTCCTTAGAAGACGATGTAACAACTACCTTGGCCGACGGTGAATCTACTGTGGCGGACGGTGAAACTACCTTGGGAGACGCTGAAACCACTACCTTGGGAGGCACTGAAACCTCTACCTTGGGAGACACTAAAACTACCACTTTAGCAGACGATGAAATTACTGTGGCAGACGGTGAAATTACTGTGGCAGACGGTGAAACTACCATGGGAGACGCTGAAACCACTACCTTGGGAGGCGCTGAAACCACTACCTTGGGAGACACTGAAACTACCACTTTGGCAGACGGTGAAATTACTGTAGCAGACGGTGAAACTACCTTGGGAGGAGCTGAAACCACTACCTTGGGAGACGCTGAAACCACTACCTTAGGAGACGATGTATCAACTACCTTGGCCGACGGTGAATCTACTGTCGCAGACGGTGAAACTACCTTGGGAGACGCTGAAACCACTACCTTGGGAGACGTTGAAACCTCTACCTTAGAAGGCGCTGAAACAACTACCTTGGGAGACGCTGAAACCACTACCTTTGGAGGCGCTGAAACCATTACCTTGGGAGACGCTGAAACTACCACTTTGGCAGACGGTGAAATTACTGTAGCAGACGGTGAAACTACCTTGGGAGGAGCAGAAACCACTACCTTGGGAGACGCTGGAACCACTACCTTAGGAGACGATGTATCAACTACCTTGGCCGACGGTGAATCTACTGTCGCAGACGGTGAAACTACCTTGGGAGACGCTGAAACCACTACCTTGGGAGACGCTGAAACCACTACCTTGGGAGACGCTGAAACCACTACCTTGGGAGACGCTGAAACCACTACCTTGGGAGGCACTGAAACCACTAACTTGGGAGACGCTGAAACTACCACTTTGGCAGACGGTGAAAATACCTTGGGAGACGCTGAAACCACTACCTTAGGAGACGATTTAACAACTACCTTGGCCGACGGTGAATCTACTGTGACAGACAGTGAAACTACCTTGGGAGACGCTGAAGCCACTACTTTGGGAGACGCTGAAACTACCACTTCGGCAGACGGTGAAACTACTACAGTGGCAGAAGATGCAACTACCACTTTAGCTGACGGTGAAACTACCACAAATGCAGATGAGACAACGCGTAAGTATTTTAAATCGAACTACCTAAATTACCGTGGCCTCCAAGGTGAGGATGGCCAGCCCAGTGATTCGTTTGAATGACTGGGCTTGTCAGCCTCATATCTGGACCTCACGACCGCTTTCCATCAGGTGGAGTGAGGTCATCTTGACGGGCAATATAAAAAAAAACTGTTTACCCAATTATTAGAAGGTTATTGCTTATTTATTTCAAGGTTTCATTGGGAAGCTCTTTGCTCTTGAAAATAATGTCTGAATGTTAACATAATATGTTTACAGACAATTTTCATTATTTTTGACAGTTATTAAGGTATACTTTCTGTACTTGTGACTTAATTTGTGATTATCAAACTGTGCAGATAATAATCCTTTTACGGGATCTATTCGATTAGCCTTAGGAAAATGATTATTTAAAAAAGGTGAAAGCCTTATTTTAAAGAAGTGAGTTTAAGGAATTATCTTTTTGAAATAATGTTTCTTTATTAGCAAGATATTGTGCTAAAGGGATGTGGCTGCTATTCGCAATGAAATGGTCGTTTTGTTTGGCTTTAAATTATCTGAAAGTGACTTGAAAGATAATGTATTTTTCAGGTTGATCTTTAGAGACTGGAAAAAAGTTAGTTAAGATCTATAAAAACGATTTTGGCTCGCTTTATTTTTTCTGTTTTTTAAAGTTTTTTTCGAAGTTAGGATAAAAATGACAGTCAAATTGTATGTTATGTCTTGATTAAGTGTGTCAAGCGAAGTTAAGTATTATGTCCTAGAGCAAACTGACCATGCTTAACGGTGGGGGAAAAGAAATACACGATTTGGTGACTTTCAACAGTTATTATATTGTAGCATCGTGTATTATATACATAAATCTTATACTTTAGATAAGCCTTAAGGTTTCCATCAGTGTTTTTTTTCTTCAAGGTGCCGCATGTTGGTTTCTTTCGCCATCTAGAATTTTTTTTTAAGTTTAATAATTGTGTAATATTACGTACAATGGGAATCTGGTTTCCGGTGTCACCTCACGAGCTTACTCCTGAAATCACTTTTCTGTTTAAGTTGATGATGTGATAATTTTTGACGACCGATACATGCAAACAAGGCACTAGTTTTTAAATTTTGGTTTACTTTTTAAAGTTGTACTGTTTAAAGTATATAGAAATAATAATAATAAACGTAAATAAAATAGTACAATATTAGTACATATTGTGAATATACATAATGTGAATCTACCACCGGTTCGGACGTTGCTTCTTATCGAGAAGACTTTGGCAAGAAACTCGATAGTTACTCTTTTGAACTTTGTTTGTTTTACAAAAAATAAATTCAGAGTACAGTCAATGACAGTAGAAAAAAGAACACAACATTGAGCAGAGGGGCCGATTATTCCTACTATGACCACAAACTTTTGTCGTTCAAGTAATCCTCTACATTATAATAACCTTGTTTCATTAACTTTGCTTTAATTGCAGACTTAAACTTGTGAAGAGGTAGATCAACAAGACTTCGAGGTATTTTGTTAAAGTATTTTACAGATTGACCCACAAATGAGTTTCCCACCTTGTGTAGCCTAAGACTGGGAGTTTTCAATTTGTTTTTATTTCTGGTATTATGTTTATGAG
The DNA here is from genome assembly GCA_947369235.1 of Udea olivalis. NCBI lineage: Eukaryota > Metazoa > Arthropoda > Insecta > Lepidoptera > Crambidae > Udea > Udea olivalis. The sequence goes on along the minus strand of OX376367.1, from coordinate 8,019,880 downwards.
TATCACTGTTTTTTTTTAACAGATGCAAGTTTTTGCGCACATACATTATGTTAACTAAAATAAACTGAGCATGCACAGTTAAAATATCTATCTTCTTAAATACTTCCCTAAGCGAGTCGCGTGGTCTAAGTTTGTAAATGGAGCGGATGGCTCTTTTTTTAAGTACAAAAATGGTGTTCAAGTCTGCAGCTGAACCCCACAACAGTAGACCATACGACATAACACTATGAAAGTAGCTAAAATATACTAGTCTTGCTGTTTCAATATCAGTCAAGAGTCTTATTTTTCTAACAGCACAAGCAGCGGAACTGAGTCTCCCTGCCAGCGCCGTTATAAGAATAGGTTGATCTTACAAAATTGAGCTGATCTTATATATAATTAATTTGGGAACAATAATTTGCTATGGAATACTTAATACTATTACATTTTATCGAGAGATGTTTATAAACTTAGTTATTTACCTAAAAAGTATCCTGATTATGAGTAAGTCGTAAGTATGTAGTGCGTGCACTGAAATACCAAACAACAGCTTGAAACCGGCCGTTGGTATTCCTATAAGAATAAGAATAAGAATAATTTATTGTTCTCAAAACTGTGTACAAAGGTTGTTATTACAAAGTTTAAAGTTCCAACAGTTTGCCCATTTCGGGCGCACAAAATAAAAAGTCGAGGGCGATTCATTATAAATTACACATTTTCATATTAAAATAGTCTACGATATCAATTTATAATCAATTAAAATACAACTTATTAATAATAAAATAGAAAGATAAAAATTGGAACAGGGATAAAAACAATTAAGAGAGATAAAAATTGTAAAGATCAATTATTTAAAAAAATTGTTGTTTTTTTTCATTATTATTAAATTTTTGGGACTTTTAACCGCAGGTTATGTCAGTCCCATCACGCCCTAAACTAAGTAGTCTACGATGACACACTTATATAACATGTAATAAAAATAGGTACACATATAATTAGAAGAGTTAACAAAACTAACACGGCCGCGAAGTCACCATCTCATAAACTAGCTTGGCTGCCTCAGATTGAGGGTTCGCCAAAATGCTATGAAATACTCCCACATCTATTAACTGGAAATTTAAAAAGTTTACTAGTAGATGCCGATCCCTTTGATTTTTGACACATTCCATCAGCAAACGCTGCACATCATCTATCTATCTTCCCACAAGCATCGCAGTTAAGTGAATCAACTTTTTTCATTAGATGCGCAAACTTGCCCGATGGAAAGTGCCCGGAACGTAATCTATGGAGTGTGACAATCAGGTTCCTGCCAAAACCTGTGTTCACCGTCCAGGGTATACGCGGAGGCCGATCAGCCTCCTCGTTACCTTTTAAACCAACATGGGACGGCACCCACAGCAGTCTTATTTGAAAACCACTTGCTTTCATTTCATACAATACTCTTAGTATTTGGTATCCTAACGAAAAACCTTTGTTTCCCGACTCACAAAGAGTTATGTGTTGAAAGGCACTTCTACTATCTGTAAAGATGACTAACTTAATTATAAAACACCTTTTAGTATACAAAAGAGCATTTAAATAGAAGTTAGTTCGGCGGTCATAATCGACACGTCACTAGAAATTTTTAACAATTCTTTAGTATTATAACTCGAACCACAGTAAGCTGCCCCAATACCCCTAGAACTCTTGGATCCATCAGTTTACATTTTAGACCATCTTTCATCATATTTTACACATATTTCTTTTATGACGTTATTCTCTAGAGTGTTAGGTTCTAGGAGACTCTTCGGAATACTGACACTGTCTAAATGTTATGTTTTAAAAACATCTTCTAAATTAATATACGTTACCCATACATTCAACTTAAACATTTCTAATGGGTAGACGGGTTCAATATCGTAATCTTTAGTCTGACTGAAAACTTTCCCAAGCAACGGTTTCTTTTTATTTACCCAGTATCTATCTTGACATACTGTTTCAAACTGGTCTAAGGAGGTAGATGTCGGTTCATACGTGCTTGCTCTCAGACAATATTTAAAAGACCAAAACATTCTACGTAAAAACAGTGGAGGAATGCACAATTCTGATTCCATGACGTGTATTGGGGTAGATCTGATAAAACCTCCAATAACGCGCAACGCTTGATTTTGAATCCTATCCAACTTGATCAAATGACTGTTAGCACTATTGTCAAATAGATAGCAACCGAAATCAAATCTAGAAGTAGAGATTATAGACATGTATATTCTCCTCATGTGTTTTGGATGGATTACCCAACACCCTGATCCCGCTAACACCTTGAAAACATTCAAAAATGTTGAAACCTTTTGTACTATCTCATTGATATGCTTACTCCACAGTAAGGATTTGTCTAGCCACATTCCTAAATATTTAATGCAATCGCTTGACATTAGGCAACGTTCGTTGACACGAAGAAAAATATTCTACCTTTTTCGTACTTTAGTAAAAATACAAAACTTTGATTTTACAGGTGATAATTCTAAACCAAGTTTTTCCAGTTGTGTGTCTATTTTATCTGATACATATTGCAGTTTAGTTTCACACAATTTAGTATTTCGATCACTTATGTACAGGACGAAGTCATCTGCATACTGGCATATAAATATGTCTTTTATATCATTAGCTATTTTTGAAGTTACTATCTTGAAAATCAAAGGGGATAAAGGGTGCAAAACCTATATTTGTCCATCTCACAAAAGCATCATCACCTGTTTGATTTTTAACTTTCAAATGTCTTTCATTTAAATAACTCCAAATATATTCGCAAATTTTCGTTTCTACTCCAACTTTGTCCATAAAAATTGCAGCTTGACATACAGACACGTTATTATAGGCATTTTCGATGTCCAAAAAACACGCAAAGGTTAGTATTATTTTGTAAAACCTAGTTGAATATACGAGATTAGGCGCGCTAAACAATCTAAACATGACTGACCTCTCCTAAATCTAGTTGAGTACGTGGATAAAATCTTATTTTTCTCTGCAAACCTTTCTATTCTTTTGGATAGCATGGTGTGAAATATTTTGCATAAACATGACTTATAAGATATTGGTCTTAGTTTTGGGATTGTCACAGTCCTCTTAGCTGCTTTAGGAATAGGCACAGCCTGAATGTTTCGCCATTGCGATGGTATATAGTTATATTTAGATATTGCATTATATAGGCTGAGGCGATATTCTTTCCCTATTTCATTCAGATGGTTTACCATAGCGTACGAGATTCCATCCTCGCCTGGCGCAGTATTTTTCTTTTTTAAACAACTCTCTAACTCTTGCATAGTGACTGCAGACTCCAGAAGTTCATTATTAGACTCATACAAAGACTATGATTGTGCTACTAAATCGGGAGCTAAAGCTGTTAACATTTCTTTTCGTTTTTCATCAGAAGGATGAAAAGCATTACATCTCAGTCCTTTTATCCAACGCATTCATTGCCATATTTCGTTAGCAGAAGTACTATCATCAAGTCTACTGCAAAAATCTCACCAATTTTGCGACTTTGCTTGACCGATTAAACGCTCAGCTTCATTCTTCCTTTTCCTTTAATATTTTCAGGCTTGGGATTCGGTGGGAAATGACTTAGGCATAGTCTACGCTGTGCTACTATATGAGATAATGATTGATTCCAGTAAGGTTTAGGCTTAAATTGGGATTCAGGATTAGTGCATATATTAAATAAGGGAATGCTTTTGTCGGCTGAGTTAAGAATATGGTTTGTACAGTAGTCATACTCAGATTGAACGTCAGTTGCTTCAATTCTATCTAAATGAAGGGTGCTTTCTAGATATCCTTTGTGGGAATCCCAGTCAGCTTTTTTATAGTTTCGTTTTTTAGGGAATTTAACGTCACATTTGTAATTAAAAGATAACTTTATGACGAGATGATCACTACCCAAATTTTCATTAAGAACCTTCCATTCAAACTTTAAAGAAATGATAGAAAAATCGTAGCATCGTCCGCAAACATAACGCTTAAGTGACCTACTATTAAAAGAAGTTCACTAATGTAAATTAAAAATAAAAGTGGTCCCAACCCAATATGCTTCCCTGTGGTAAGCCCAGAATATTTTTTTCAAAGTTAGACAGCACTTTTACTATCGTCTTTGTGTTCTTATCATATGTGTCTAGTATTGTTGCTTGTTGTCTATTTGTTAGGTACGACTTCATCAGTTTCAGGGCAATACTGCGAATATCTATATGTTCAAGGTGTTTGAGTAATGCTTCATGTACAACACAGTCAAACGCCTTTGACAAATCTATAAATAATCCAATGCAGGTTTTCTTTTTTTTTTTTTAAAAACCCGTACCGATTCACATTTAAAGTCTTTTTTTATTAACAAAATGAAATAATTCTACTAAATTTATTTTTTTTTGAAAAGTTCGGTATATACCAGTCTCCAATGTCATATTTAAAATATAAGTCAGAGGTTCGTCGTAGCGTCAATGCTTGCTTTAATTAGGCTGATAGGTATACAATCGAATCCTGGACTCTTTTTATTTGCAAGTCCCTTAACGATGTTTTTTGTTTCACTTATACTTACTGGTGTCAAAAAAATACTATTTAGGTTTGGTTGCGTCACTGATTTAAATGCAAGTTTAGGGGCCATTTGTTGATTTTTATATAAATTAACAAAAAAACATTTAATTCTTTAGCCATGTCAATGGGTTTGTCAATTTCAGAGTTATCGTTACTTATAAATTCTAAGGTTTCTTTTATACTTACTTGATGTATTTTGCTCTACGACCTGCCACATATCTTTGGTTTTTTTTTGTATTCTGTAGTATGTATTTATTGTTATTTGTTTTCCTGAAAGAAAAGTAATCATCCGATACTTTAAACACCAGAAGTTTTATTAAATGATGACTTACTTACTTAATGATGACTTTGACGACACGGTTGGCGTAGTGCGCTGCAGCACGGTTTCTCGCCTCGATTTCCTTAGTGTCCCGGGTTCGATTCCCGGTCGGGTCAATTCAGGAAACGATCTTTTCGTAATTGACTCGGGTCTGGGTGTGCTGGGAGACGCCCCTGGCTGATTTCCTTGTGTGGTACCTCGTAACACAGGGATATTAATCCCTACTTCGAGACCATTACAAGAGGTGTGTTGTCTGGCGCATATTTATTTATTTACGACTTTACACCGGTTAGGGCTTGTAATGGCGTTTTTAGGAACTATCTTTTAAAATCTTCGATATTATTTTATAAATGATCAGTAAGCACAAAAGCAGTTCTCATCATGGTCGTCGTTTGAGTCACTTTCAAGTTATGAACAGCAGTCAAGGTCAAAGCAAATTGCTTGATTATTGTCCGAAAATCTATGATCTATTTAAAATTGTTGAAAAGTGAATTTTTATGTTTAGCATTAAACAATGCTCTATTTTTCTACACAAAGATAGAAATTAGAATAATTCGACCTGATCCTGGGACTCAAGCGGGATTCTTACCCGCGACCTTTCACAATCCGGGTGACTGCTCTTCCAACTGAGCTACCGAGGCTGTTAACGTTTAAGTCGTTCTTACTGAACGGATATTTATATGTTGCAGTGTAACTTGTTGCAGAGAGGCCATCCTTGTAATAGTTTAATAACTTAATTATTAAACTTTGGTCTAAATTTTTCGTAATCCTACCGGTTTTTGAAATCTTTTCAATAATTACATCCAGCTAGACTTTTATTGCATTCTCATTGATGTAATTTTATGTAATATATCTAACTAGCCCATATTTAAAAACTTTTTCAGCGACTACCACAGATCAACCTGAGGGTACTACACGTAAGTATCTCCTATAGTTAATTGACATTCATACATCAGTTTCTACCAAGAGTCTATACTAGTGATTGGCGCTTGGTCGCGTTGAAATTTTTGAATGGGATTCTTGTACAGCGCCCCTGGTGGTTGGAAATGGCATACAAATTTCTGAATGGTCTCGAATTAAGGATAAATGTCCTTGTGTTACGATGCATGATGATGATGAAAGATCACTTCCTGAATTGACCCGACCGAATCGAACCCGGGACGCTACGGAAGCCAAGGCGACAAACCATGCTACAGCGTGTCCAATTCTACTTCTATTATAGAAGTTACGAAAGTTTTAATACGTTTTGTCTAAAATATTATATTGTGAATGATCTCTAGAGATTGCAATATTAAATGCTTAGCAAAAATATAAGTATATGGTTACAATTTGCAGGTGCAGAGGAAACCACAGAAGATGACTCAACGACTACCGAACCCCTAGCAGCTGAAGATGAAGCAGAAACTACAACAGAAGGATCTGGGGGTGAAGAATCTGATTCTGGTGCTTCAACGACAGGATCAGACGCAGATGAAACGACTACAGCAGCTGGTGGTAAGTTTGATTTCGAAACAAATGCCAGTAACACTGAGAAGTTCTATTTTCGCCCAAAAAAGACTTTAGAGCTTTATCAAACTGGCGTTTTAAATCTTCATTATTCTTTCATAAATGATCAATGAGCTCAGAAGCAGTTCTCATCATGGTCGTCGTTTAAGTCACTTTCAAGTTATGAACAGCAGTCAAGGTCAAAGCAAATTGCTTGATTATTGTCCGAAAATCCATGATCTATTTAAAATTGTTGAAAAGTGAATTTTTATGTTTAGCATTAAACAATGCTTTATTTTTCTACACAAAGATAGAAATTAGAATAATTCGACCTGATCCTGGGACTCAACGGGATTCGAACCCGCGACCTTTCACAATCCGGGTGACTGCTCTTCCAACTGAGCTACAGAGGCCGTTAACGTTTAAGTCGTTCTTACTGCACGTATGTTTATAATGTTGCAGCAAAAAGGCCATCCTTGTAACAGTTTAGTAACTTAAACATCAAATTTGGTATAAATTTCTTTGTAATCTGTATGAAAAACTTAAATTTTCTCAGAGACCGTGTCGAAAAGCATTTAGATTGGCAAATATACAGTACAGCACGACTGCGTTTCGTGGAAGCTTTCGTTATGCTGCCACGAAATGCTGGACCTCCCTTATGAAACTCAAAAACTGTTAAATCTTTCAAAATTAAATATAAAGAGCATATTTATTGAATTTGCAATAACAGTAATTTAACAAAGTATCTTAGTCGTGTTACTATAATGTCCGTATTTCATGTGTCACAGCTTCAATTGTTCTGATTTATACAACCTTTATCGTAAATGTTATATATATTTTAATTCTGTAACTGAACCGCTTCTCCCTTGTAATTGTGTACCGTTTCTTAGTCTTCACTTAGGTGACCACTGAAAACCAGCGTCGTGGTGCTATTTCACTGGAAATAAGGATAAATATCCTTGTATTACGATGCACTAGATAGGGCATTAGGCCAAAAGGCGTCTCCCACTGCACCGAAATTGGAGCCAATTAAAAAAAAGATCACTTCCTGAATTGACCCGACCGAATCGAACCCGGGACGCTACGGAAGCCAAGGCGACAAACCATGCTACAGCGAACTACGTCAATTCTTGTTTCTTTATTCACAGGTCCTTCTGGTCTGTTGACAGTTTTGGGTAGGGTTGTGGACGGAACCGTCGGTGCCCTTGGTGAGTGTTTCATTGGACCATTTTTGTGAATAGCAATCAGTAAGAATCTCAATTTTTGATCGTAACGAGTGCTAACCTATGCGTGTTGCTACGTTGCTGTGATAATGTTACAATCTGTTTTAAATTCTGTAGATTTGAGATTTGGCTCCACGTTTGAAAATGAGGTGAAAGAAACAGCTGCTAATATCATCTGATCTTTCATTCAATTTTATTCAAAAGCGTGAAATAAATTCAAGTTAAACAAGTGAGATGACAAATCTGAATGTGGGTTCATGTGGGTTAAAATAGAAGCAAATAATCTAATCAATCGTTTTTCAGGGGATGTTCTTGACGGGACTGGTAGTAAGTATATTTTCTCTTTTATTATTACCTTCTCTTGGTTGTTGTTATTAATTTAAGATTATCATGATAAGGTCACTGAAAAAATTTTTCCTACTCTATTTTTTGTATAAAAATGAATTTGGTAATGTTGAAAACTTACTCCGTTTTTTAGATCTGCTCGGAGGCGTAGTTGGAGGCCTTGAAGATCTCCTCGAATCTTGTAAGTCAATAAATATATTAAATTATAAATATTTAGAACAAAATGCCAAGTCATTAATAGAGGTACTCCGCATCTCCTGGCAAAGGTTAATAATGGGGCTAATGCCTTGCTTAAATTTAATGGAGCTGTGATTCCCTTTTCTGGAAATGGTAAAAACTTAGGCCTATTTATTGATAGTACATTGAGCTGGGACAAACATATAACCGAAACCAGCCGAAAGGTGTCAGCTACCCTTCGAGCTCTCTACCGTCTCAAAATTTTTCTCCCTTCTGGCACTAAGGTAGTTTTGGTTCAGACGCTGGTGTTGCCCATTATTGATTACGCGGATGTATGTTGCTCTAACCTATCCCAAGCCTCTCTCAACAAATTAGATCGTCTCCTCAACGGGTGTCTCCGCTTCATATTTGGAGTACGAAAATATGACCACATCTCTCCATACCGGGCCCAACTGAAATGGTTGACCATCCGCAAGCGCAGAGAGTTGAGAACGCTGTGCTCGCTCTTCAGTATTCTGCGTGATCCAAATTCTCCAGACTATCTCAGGTGTAAATTTCAGCTGAAGGGTGATACCAGTTTTCGTAGACAGCGCTCATATAATGTGCTAAGACTGGAGACTCCTGCTCATAGGACAAGCCACATCGATCACTCTCTTGTTCTCACAGCTGTCAGATTGTGGAATAAGTTGCCAGACACTATCAAAATGTCACCAAGTAAAGCCATGTTCAAAACAGCAATCCGTGATTTTTTAAGAAATTCTCAGTAGTTTCCACTGTTCATCAACTATTTTATTTTATTATTTTCCCTTATTAGTGAGTATGTTATATAATATGTAAGTATATATTTATTTATGTTATGTATTTCTATGTATTATATTGATTAGGTTGTATCTGTCGTTTTTAAGAATTTATAAAATCTTTGTATTAATTTCCCATTCTAAATGAACATTTTGCACCGCCAACAGCATTTCTGTCTCATCCGATGGTTGACTGGTAGAGAATGCTTTTAGCATTAAGTCCGCCTAATGTAATTTATTTGCATTAAAGATTAAATAAATAAATAAACATTTCTGGATATCGTATTTTATTAAGAAATAAAAATATTTTTTCTTGGGATAATACGAGTACTCAGCTGTAATGAATTGTTAAGAATACCTGGAAGGGTATTTTAATATTTTAATCTTAAAATATTAAAAGAAGAGAAAAATCTAGAAATATATTATTGAGATAGCAAAAAGCCGTCGGTAGGTAAGTGTTATTTTTAGGTCATAAAATAACAAAATAAATTTCAAAATTCAAATCAATCTTTTCATTTTCTTTTATCTGTTCTTTAATGCCATGAAATAACCACCATGTTATTACGTCATTCGGCTGTGTAAACTAACACATTAGCACAGCCAAATGACATCTGCTTATCAGCTGTCACAACAGCTGTCAACTGTCACCAGATTGGCGTACATATTTTCTATATCAGCGCATTTGTTTACCTTGCCAACTGACGGCACGACCACAGAATAAATATGGCGTCTAATGCGTCCTGCATTTTCCCGCGAAATTTGAAATATACACTTTAAATGCATTTTTTGGGTACTTAGCGACCGAATAAAATTTTGTGTTTTTTAAAGGTTCACTAGCACTATAATATCTAATTGAGGCACTTTTCAATAATGGTGTAATACCCTATTAAAAATTTAAATAAATGAATTAAACAAAATAGCTGGTGCAAAACTCACAACACAAACATTTGTTTTTTTTTAATTTGTCAACGAAATTCGGTAATTAGTGGATAATCTTATTACTAGTGACGTAATTAGCTGGTGTAAAAAAACAAATTTGAAATAGATTCCTAATAAAATCTAACTTTATTATAACATTTTTTTTAAATTAGGTAACAGCAAACACAATTTTATAGAGTACTCCTGGGGCATTATGTTTCAAAGAAGAATATTAACATTGATAATTATTTTCAGTAACCGGTACTAACCGCAGCAATACCACTATGACCGCACCAAGTAAGTCCAATATTTGTATTCATGCCAATTCTACTTCTATTAAAAAAGTTAAGAAAGTTTTAATACGTTTTGTCTAAAATATTATATTGTGAATGATCTCTAGAGATTGCAATATTAAATGCTTAGCAAAAATTAAAGTATATGGTTACAATTTGCAGGTGCAGAGGAAACCAAAGAAGATGACCCAACGACTACCCAACCACTAGCAGCTGAAGATGAAGCAGAAACTACGTCAGAAGGATCTGGGGGTGAAGAATCTGATTCTGGTGCTTCAACGACAGGATCAGACGCAGATGAAACGACTACAGCAGCTGGTGGTAAGTTTGGTTTCGAAGCAAATCAGTGACACTGAGAAGTTCTATTTTCGCCAAAAAAAGACTTTAGAGCTATATCGAACTGGCGATTTTTTTCGTGCATGTACGGTCGCTTTATCTTGCGCTTCAATGCGTGTACACTGGCTTATTGCGGTGTGTTCAAACTCAAACAACTTTATTTGAATAGACTTTCACTAATGCGACTCTACCACCGAGTCGGAATTGTTTCTTGCTGAGAAGAACCGGCAAGAAACTCAGCAGATACTCTTTTGAGCTTGTTTTGGGTTTACAGTAGGCGTTGGTAAAGTACAATGTGTCATTTAGATCCAAATAATCTGATGTGTATCTTAACTAAAGAATATAAAAGAATGGAAAAAATGTAGTAAAGTACATACTAGGTGGACAATAAAATATCTGTTACAATAGAGTTATCTAATCCTGCACCGAGCAGAGAGCTTACACCCAGGCATTTTTATCTTTATGGTAAACTTTTGTAGTACAATAACCCTTTTTGAATTTTACGCAAACGATAACACTCAATACTCAATACTCAATACTCAATCATTTATTGCAAAACCATAATGTAAAATAAGATGTTACAGTAGTGTTTTAGAACAGTGTTATGGACCCTGTCAGGCACGCAACTTTGGGTTAGGAGAGAGGAAGTGCTTGTAGTAACGTAAAAATCTAATTAAATTAAAATACAGACAAGAGACGTCACATAAATATAACATTTATCAAGTTATACAATTATTATGGGATTAATTCAAAATAAGAAAATAAAAAATAAAATCATTTAAAAAATATCATTAAAAATAAACACAAAATCCTAATCTGAATATAATTTGAATAATCATTTCCAACTAATTACCTTACTAAATTTTAATAATCAATCTCATTACATCATTTTATAATTTTATAGTATTATCATGAAAATATTCGTTGGTATTATAATTAACGTAAAATAAAGTGGCAACTCGTGGTTGCCATACAGTAGGGTTGAATAAGTATCTAATTATGGATTATACGAATTAAAATATCAACACTCGCTACGCGTGCGGCAGGAAGCGCGCCTGTACAGCAGCTGGCAATATGTTTCATTTTAAAAAACTGTTTTGTCAGTATGATTAGAAAAAGCAGAGCGTCGTGGATATGCACTCGAACTCGGATCGCGGATCGTGTGGTCCCGAGTTCAAATCTGGCCAGAACCAAAATCTTTGTGTTCATTGTTTAATTTCCGATTATCTCTCCGGTGATGGAAAACATCGATAAAAAACCAAATGTACCCGGATAGCGGCGAAAGGCTCACCACCTACCACGATGGGTGCGAATACCATTGGTGAAAAGTGGGCTGCTGAGTGGTCCGTTCAACATGACGGCAGCAGTCACTTGCCTCTGACTACCCCATTTGGGATAAAGTCGTGATGGTATGTTATGTTTGATTAGAAAAAAAAAGTGCCTGTACAGTTCAAAGCATCTAAATTATATGTCTCCATGGAATCTTCTACCCAGTACCTATGACTAGCGTCGCAAATAGTATCGTTGCAATGGCAGCGATACTGCCTTTAGCACCGGAAGTCGTGGTTTTGATCCATGACATACATTTATGTGACTAAAATATGTGTTTGTCGTGTGTCTGGGTGTTATTATCTATTTAAGTATGTATTTAGAAATATTTAAGTATGTTTATCAGTCTCTGACGCCCAAAGTACAAGCTCTGCTTAGTTTGGGGTCTGATGATCTTGGTGTCAATTGTTTCAGATATTTATTTATTTAATGTTAGTTTTACTGGTCTGAATTCGTATAAACTTATCTAAACATGGAGTTTAACACAATATCAGTAGTTACGACAAAATTAAGCTGGTCTCAAACACTGACGAAAACAAGATAGAAACTAGAAAAATTCAACCGGATCCTAAGAACTCAAGCGGGGTACGAACCCGCGACCTTCTACATTCCGGGTGGCTGCTCTTCCAACTGAGCTACCGAGGCCGTTGACAGACCCGGCGAATTTATCTAGTGTAATTTACGTTGTTAACCAACGTTGTTTCATCAATGAATGTTATAGGCAAGCGCCTTAAACACACGTAAGAAATATTTTTGTAAATATTTGACTTTCGATTAAGGTGAAACTAGATAGAAGATAAGTGAATTTTTCATTTTAGTATTTAACCTTAGGATTTCGAATTTTTCTAGATTCTATCTTTGTGTAGAAAATAGTGCATTGTTAAATGCTAAAATCAAATATTCACTTATCACTGACTAAAAGCAAGAAAGAAAATCAAAAAATCCTTCATTTTAGTTTTTAGAAAGCACTTAAGACATTTCAACAAGAATATAAATAATATATACGTAAATATACGCCTCCGTGGCCGAGTAGTGCCAGAGCTCGGCCCGAAACCCGGAGGTCCCGGGTTCAATTCCCAGGGCGGGCAAACTGTTTTCCGGAACATAGCCCGGGTTTGTGATCACCAACCTAACCTGCCTTTGGTAAGCGTGGTGATAAAGCCAATACCCATACATTGTAGCGATGACTTGATTTAAAGTAAAGTAATGTTTATTATTTATTTTTTATATATTGCCCGTCAAGATGACCTCACCTGATGGAAAGAAATGATTTATTCATATAGACTTATAAAAAGTACTTAGAGAAGTCAAATAAAAAAAAATAGCAAAAATAGCAAAAATCTACTAAATAATAACAAACTTTTCTAAAATAATAATACGATAGTAAACATCTTAAATACAATAATTTTGAATGAAAATAGTTGCAGTACCTACTCTTTATTTTTAATATAAATGTTACGGTACCTATGGGTTTCCTTAAAATACTTATATATTTTTTTATTTTTTTTCAGAAGAAACAACTACTAGAAGTAAGTATTCATCTGCAAGAGCATTTATTGTAGAAAAGAGATTTGGAGCCACCAAAGTTGATCTACGAGTTATTAAAAACATGGCAGACGTCTTCACTGTAGTGTATTCATTGGGAGACAAAAACCATGACCGTACAGAGCAATCTTGTAATTTATATGTGCTATTTTTTTTTTTTGAATATAAAAAAAAAATATGCGCCAGACAACACACCTCTTGTAATGGTCTCGAAGTAGGAATTAATATCCCTGAGTTACGAGGTACCACACAAGGAAATCAGCCAGGGGCGTCTCCCAGAACACCCAGACCCGAGTCAATTCAGAAAAGACCGTTTCCTGAATTGACCCAACCGGGAATCGAACCTGGGACACTACGGAAATCGAGGAAAAAAACCGTGCTACAGCGCACTACGCCAATCGTGAAATATTTAATCGTATATATTGGACTAGACAGTCATTTGATCGCAATCGCACCTGATGGTAAGTGACGATGCGATCTATGATGGTACATGTCTGCCTATTAAATGCCTATTCACTCTTGTCTTGAAGACACCCAGATTGTAATACACAAATAAGCTCACATTTTAAATAATATATTATAATGAGTTTTTCTTCTTAAAAACATACTCGTATTAACAGCTTATACAGCAACAACAAGATACCTATCGCGAAATAATAATTCAACATCACCTGATTTATTTTCGTGATAGTTAGCTTACAGGCGAAAGTGGATTGAAAAAATGTCTGGTGACGGGATAGGTGTGACGATCTACCATACCGAAAATCTGTGATTTATTTTTATTTATTTATTTATTTATGTTTTCATAAATAAATAAATAAATGACAATCGTGACACCCTGCTACCACAAAACAAAGAGTTTACAGAAGGACCGCTCTCGCCTTTTTCTATGAACTTGCCTCATCGCTTAGGGTTGCTACTCGCTACTATATTCGCCAGATTAGCGCGATTTGACAGATACCGCCAAAAAAAAAAACATCAAGTGAAAAATACCTACCTACCTACTTATTAGGCTGTAGATAACACCATGAACCACCGCTTCGGCGGTCACCTGTCGGTGGGCGATGCAGCAGCCGCGCGTGCTAATAAAAGAATAATACCGAAAATACTTTTTTACGTTTTACTAATGCATGATAAGATAAGTTACGGAAAAAGTAAAAGCCCATTTGTACTGGATTTGAATGTGTTACGAAATAGAACGGTTTGCCTACCTATATACTTATAATACTCGTACATAGTACTACTAACTTGCAGACGTTATCTGAGTTTTACTTACCTTTCAACATCATTTAGTAACTTAAAAACGTATAATCACAATATCGCGTGGTGTTCATACAGCCAAACACTGCAACAGAAATATCTTCGCGAAACCATTTTTGACCATTGAACTAATGTAAGTAGGTATCTGAGCACGTCCAAATAATATCTCAATGTTTTTGACAGTGCGACTGACCGCGACACTGAAACTCACTGACTTCGCCTGTAAACTCACGTCTCTGTGTGCGTTTGTCAAAAATGGCGTGTTGTTCAAAGCGGGCTATCTGTCAAAGCGCCGCGCATGTCTGATTTGTGCAGTTAGCTACAAACTGTCAACGCTATATGTCAGTGGTCAACAGTGGATGTTAGTCAGTAGCATTTTGATATTATCTGACAGTAAAGTGAATACCTATTCTCGCATACGAGTACACCTTCACAACAATCCGCACTGATTCCACGTGTTAGAGAATGTCATAAAGGTGCATTTACACCAGAGATGTGATGATGATGCTATCTATGGATGCGTTTGATATTAACCAATCATATTCGTCCACATTTTGGGTTCTGCTCGGCTATGGTTTTTATATGATGCGTGTGTTGTGCGTGCCTTCCCTACTGTCGATACATCGCATTGCTCGAGCTGCGCATCTTTTTCGCACAGGTACTTTGTGGCGGCGCATCTTACTCGCTCCTTTAGGTACATAGCATAGCGTCAGACCCAACGGTCTAATAGTTTCGTAGCTTAGCTTGCCCAATAAAGCCGTTGTAGACGGTAGTCGCTCCGATAGCTTGGACATCAATTCTGGCTTCCCACATGGCTCTGTGCTATTCCTCTTGCAAATCAATGATTTGTTCTCTAATGATGGTATTCATTGCTCTGCGGATGATAGCACTGGAGATGTCTTTTACACAGGCTGAGCAAGTATCCCTCGTATCTTTGTGGAGGATAGTCGAACTAAACTTGTGTCTGAAATCGTGAATACCCTAGCTTGGGTCTCCGATTGGGGTCGGAACAATTTAGGCCAGTTTGACCCCACTAAGACACAAGTTTGCGCGCTTACCGCTAACAAAACTCCATTCATTGTAGCTCCTCTGTTCTAGAACACTAATCTTACCTTAACAAATAGTATTGGGATTCTTGGTGTTGACATATCTAGTGACGTACAGTTTTGGAGTTATTTGGAACAAAAGGCAAAGTTGGCATCCAAAAAGCTCAATGTGCTGAACAGGGCGAAGCAGTACTTCACTTCTAGGCAAAGACTGCTGCTGTATAAAACGCAAGTTTGGCCACACGTTGAGTACTGTTGTCACCTTTGGGCAGGAGCGCCTGGATATAAACTCAGTCCTTTTGACTCAGTCCAGAGGCGTGCGACCCGGATTGTCGACGATCCCAAAGTGACAAGCGCTTTCGAACCGTTAAGTCTGAGGAGGGACTTCGCCTCCCTATGCGTGTTCTACCGCTTGTACAACGGGTTTTGTTCTGAAGAACTGTTTGATACGATGCCCACGGCTTCTTTTTACGAACGCACGGCTCACCACCGACAGGACGTTCATCCTCACACTCTGAATCCGTAATGGTCTCGTACAGTACGGTTTCAGAGATGTTTCCTTCCGAGGACGCCTAAATTGTGGAATGAACTCCCTGCCGAGGTTTTCCCGATGAGTTATAGTATGTATTTCTTCAAATTGGTTTGAAAAGGTTTTTGCAGGGTCGACAACGCGCTAGTGATACCCCAGGTGTTGCACGTGTCCATAGGCAAAAAAACATCCTCGCAGCATAGCTGCATAGCACATCTCTGATAGGAAAGCAGCCTAAACCGCATATGGTTAGGTGTCGGCTGTATGTTATCATCATCCGTGCGGTCTATCCCGGTTGTGAACTCACACTGGTGAGTGGGGTCCCAGGGCTTTCTGATTTTCTTGGCCCACTTCGCGCGGTCTTGTGCATCCTCAGTGGTGAGTCTGTTGGCACGCATGTCACCCTTGACGACGTCGAGCCACCGCTTCTTGGGTCGACCTCTTCTACCGGTACCTGGCGGGGGCGGCAAGGCCGGCTGTGTGTCTGTGGTGACGTAATAAAGTTACATTTTAGTTTTTATTAAATATTACTAACTTTCTTAATTGTTTGACAGGAAATAGGGGACTTCTCGGAGGCTTAGGTAAGTATAACTGTCGCTATACCAAATGTTTTCACCGTACCTTTGGTGCGTACTAATTACGAGGCGAACGCTAAGACTGTAAGATTGCCTAGAACCTACAACAAGTTATTTTCTGTAGTTATTCTCTAAAGCTGTATTTTAAGCTACAGTTCATACATCGAAGTCTAATAATTATTCATCATTATTTTGTCATATGCCATCATAAGCCATCATAATTCATTAATTTCTACAACTATCATTACTCAGTTCGAGTCCATGTAAGTGATGTAAGTAAACCAACAATACGCGTAAACAAGCACACAAAATAATTGTCACATAAATGTAAACGGGGTATTGTTTAATTCTTTGTAAAATTAAAATTAATAAATGAGTAAATGAACGGATGAGATACAAAGCTACAAATCACGCATGCTGCGCGCTACAAATAATACACGGCGGTTGATAAACCATCTTCGTTTTTAAACCAATTGAAACCATGTTAATTAGCCCGAAACTTGCGTTAATAAGTAGGCACCCAGATGCGGTACCGAAACAAAAACGCACCGATCCGGTGAGAGACCTAACCCCTCTTTCTAACAAGTTCAATTACAACACTATTTTCACCGCAGACTTAAATTTAAGTAGATAACGCGAGTGTGTGACCTTCGAGTTAAATTTTATTTTTCAGCTGTTCTGTAGGTTTTTTTATTTTCAGTCGGTGGCTTAGGCGGCGTGGTGGAGAACCTTGGCGGCCTCCTTGGAGATGTAGGAGGCACTTTAAGAGGGAATTAGATGTAAGTGGGATTCTAGTCCATAACGAATATACCGGGTGATAATTTATACATTTCAAAAATGGTACGTATGTCATATTCGGTAGAAGTATCTAGAGTCTGGTCACTATCGGAGTAATAATTATAGTTTTTTAACTAACATTTATTTTGAGGTTTTCATGCAGTCAGTCAGATATATATTTTGTATATTTTATTTATATATTTTTTTATTATATTTTTTTTTTATCTTGTATATTTTGTATGAAAAATGTCAAAATAAAATTAATCAAAAAACTCGAAGTAGGTGATGGAAAACTATCTGTGAACATGGATTTAATTTAATTAACTTTAATTACTAGGTCACCATACAAATCAAGCGGGCCATGAAAAGGCATGTCTGCAAGCCTTCAAGATAAGAATAGCCAGTTTAGTGATTCCTTTGCATTAATTACTGTGCTTGTCAGCCTCATACCTGGACCTCACGACCGCTTTACATCAAGTGAAGTGAGGTCTTGACGGGCAATATAAAAAAATCAGTCAAACAGTCAGTATTTTTTTGTTAATTGCAAAATAATCTAATTTTCACTTTACTGTTACTAGTTACTGCAACACTGACTCAGTTAGCTAACTGAAACACACTAAGTATAGTGTCTACATAACTTAACTGAATCTGCCATATGACTTTCTTAACAGTATAAACTATCACCCTGTATATTAGATCTGAAAGCACCCTTCATATTTTTTTGATATTGTTCAGTACTTTTAATATATCACAGATATCATGAATTTTATTGTTAGGATGCGAAAGGGCTCTATCTAGGAACTTAAAATAAAATATTTTAAATCTTTAAATATTTTCTTTATTTTCAGAGACAAAACTGGACCTGGCAGAAAATTTGTTATTCAGATTGTTGATTATTTATTAAAATGTATTTAAATAATTATAAAATTAGCATTCAAAGCAAATAATTTAGTTTCTTTTCCTGGTTTAAGTTTTTAGTTACAGAAGTAGAAACTTCGTAAATAGTGTTCCACCATTGGCATCGTCATCGCTTGCCACCAGGCGAGACTGAGACCAAACGCAAACCTATTTAAGAAAAAAAAAACACTTAGAACTTGCCAGAAGCATAAAACCATGGCATAAAAGTCCTGGGGACTTCCACACTTTTTACAATCCCTTATAATCTTTCAACTTCATTCCTTAAACTGAGCGCAGCGAGCAATATCGTAATCTGATCTTTCATTTCTAGCCAGTCAGCGGTTACCTGGCACTAACTTATCCTCTAAACATTGCTTGCTATTCTAAGTTTAGGGTATTAACCTGACTGGATGTAAGCGATTGCAATAAGGTCCCAGGTATGAAGATCATTTTGAAGGCTTAAGGTGGACGGATGTCTCGCTAATCATAGAGTCATCACCCGGGTAAACTGAACCAACTAGTGGTATGTGTGGGGAAGATGATGATTAAAGGCTATCTTCTAGTTAGCTTTTTGAAAAGGGGGACCCAGCATTGGTTTCCAAATAATATGCACCGGTCTTCCTGTGAAAAGAAAAATATATATTTTTGGGTCATCTTTTCATAATTAGGAATCTTAGAAATAAACAAATTAGGCGGTCCGCATGCTTAAGTGTCACCAACGTAGTGTACAAAAAGGAACCGCACTGTAACAGGTGAATAGAGAGCACTGCTGGCGGCCTAGTCGCGTCCGGAAAGCAACCGTTCTACAGTCGTCGAAATCTAATAGGCCTGTTTTGACAGCTAGCAAAGACCGTAGAATGTAACTCGGCCTTAGAATAATAACGTATAGAAGAATAGTCTTTATACAACCGCCCCGTCAAAAATGAAGCAGTAATCCGATCCACACATGCGTGACTATTACTTGCTTACGTGCGGCGCGCTTTGACAATGAACATTGCGGAGCAGTAATGAACACTGAAAAGTTGTTTGGAGCCATTTATGGCTCCAATTAAGGTGCTGTAATTATTCTAAGAACTCGGCAATACTCGGCATAAAAACTTCGAATAAAAAAAATATTATTCTGTTTTTGCGTTAAAATAAACACTTACGAGTAATTGAAGGGCGCCAAAAATATATAATAAGGGTTTTTTATATTTCGACGCCCATTCCAAAGAAATATGATACTTTGAATCATTTCGAAACGTCTCAAAAACAGTTATGTTCTCAGTCGTATTTTTTTTAATAAAGTGATGTAACCAATTCTTTCCTAAAATCGGAAAGTTCGTTCACCAGTAAGGATTATTTGCAGACAAAAATATTAATTTAACTAAATAAACACCGACTATTCTAATTAAAAATAAACATCCAGCTAAATGAGAGCACTGAAATCATTACACTAATGAAACAACAATCCACCAACCATTCACGCAGTTTAAGCATCATCAGGTACGTACATGATTTTTATCTTGTACTTATTTGGAATTTTAATGTAGACCTTAATGCATGCTATAGGTAGCTAACTACTCGTACTTTTTTGGTATAATGAGGCCTTAGAACAGAAATCTACAGTAAGCCTGTCCGGGAATCGGTAATCAGGTTACTGACGGTGGGGTTCACTCACATATTACTTATTATAAGGATGACAGGGTGTTAAAACGGGCCTATTAGATTTCGACGACTGTAAGTATAGTCCACTGGTGTTGAGATTAGTTCGTAAGTATTTGAATAGATAGTGTTACACTGATTAGCGATTCCAGTATTCTGAAAAGGCGGTGTTAAGATTTTTCTGTCTGTGTATCCTGTTGAATAAATATAATTGGGTGTGCTGGGAGACGCCCCTAGCTTATTTGATTGTGCAGTACCTCGTAACACAGGGATATTAATCCCTACTTCGAGACCATTACAAGAGGTGTGTTGTCTGGCGCAAAAAAAAAAAAACAAAAAAAAAAATTGTAATAATTTATTTCAATATAAAAATTCTACATCATCATTGGAAATGGAGTTACCTTTTAGGTATAATATTGCCGCGGGTTGATTCGATTCTGAAGCGTAGTAGTAAACCTGCATCTATTTCGTATAATTATTAATTTGCCCAAACTATACAAAGTGGGTGTCAGAATAGACGCCCGAATCCGGAAATGAAACGACAATAAAAGTCAAGCAAACCTCAAATTACCTGTCCCCATCATTTCTAATGATACATATTTCTAACGTGACAAGACAGGATCAATTTAGGGTGCTCAAGCTTTGATTGACGTTACTGGATTCGGGCGAGAGACTATTAAACAAATTTAATTATCTCCTAAAACACACATAACAGATAAAAAACTTTACCCTGTTTTTGGAGTCAGTCCCCCCATTTGAAGTATGCCGGGTAAATTACAAGTACCATTTTTAGCATGTTGGTAGCTCTCACACTGCCTTCCTGTGAACCCACCAGACCTCAAGGACTCGGCTATAAAGAAATATGCCCTGAAACAGATAAAATACTCGTAGTATGGATCCGATTCATGATATTTGATTACATAGGGCGTCACATATAAACCTTCCCGGTACTACCACCATACCCAAATTGTAATGTGACATGTAATAAACGATTTGATTTGATTTGCTTTGAACATGACATCAAAAGAAAGGGGGTTAAAACCAATTCCTTATTAATATTAATATTGAGAAACAAAAAGAGTAGCCGGTAGGAAAAATTATAGAATTATGAATAAAATTACAGGTAATCTGAAAGAAGAGGCATGCACAGAATTAGTAATAGTACTCCGATAATAGTTTGTATTACCTAAATGTAAAATAAAATGTAAATATGCGCCAGACAACACACCAAGTAGGACCACCACTTGAAGTAAGGATGGAATATCCTTGCGTTACGAGTTAACACCGAAGCTATAGAGACCGCGTGACATAATAATATATAATGCTATGGCCCCAAATTTAGACTAAGGCAATCGAACAGCGCGCTACGCCAATCGTGTCGTCAAATATATCAGTACCTGGAATGATTGCAAGAAACATCGCCAGAGCCACATCCAGGCATGTCCTGTCCCCCATTGGGATAGAAATCCACTTGCCCCAGAGGCTTATACCCCATCGCGTTTACATTGGTGTTGATCACTTCGGTGTAGGCGCCATCATCAGCTCTGAATTCATGTTCTGAACCCTCACTTCTGGTTGGGTCTAAAGCTATAACCAAGAAATTACTGGTGAAGCTACAACATTGGTGATTAATCTTGCAACAGTGGCAGAATGGTAAAAGCGATACAACCAAAATACAGAGACCAAGTTATGCCGAGGTGTGGTCCAAGTTCAGTAGTTGGCACGTGTGGTAATTAAGCTTTGATCCATCATTGCAGTTACTCAATTTAGTGGATTCTGTATTGTAAACCCTAGAAGTGCGTACACAATAGAATTTCCTCTTACCAGTCACAAAAGAGACGTTCCCATTCACATACCGGCCAGTAATGCCGGCGTGGTGGCCTCCCAAACTGAACCCGTTTATGTGAAGGTCTGAAGCCGTCTGGCCTGTGGCCGAAAGCAGCCAGTTTAGGAAATCAGCTGCACTCCTACCTGGAAGAAGATGAAATAAACTTCGATCTCATGAACGCGCTTTTGAGAGACTCGTGGCCTAGAAGTTGAGAACCCCTGCCTGCTCGGGATCCATGTGGGCCCGAGTTCAAACCCTTGTGTTTTTTGTTAAATTGGCGACTAACTCATCGGTTAAGAAAATCACCGATACAAAACT
Source organism: Udea olivalis (assembly GCA_947369235.1). Taxonomy (NCBI): domain Eukaryota; kingdom Metazoa; phylum Arthropoda; class Insecta; order Lepidoptera; family Crambidae; genus Udea; species Udea olivalis. Next base: position 7,997,703 of record OX376367.1, on the reverse strand, counting down.
CAAACAAACCTACCACGTTAAGTTGTAACGCTTGGAGGAGAGTGGGCTTCTCAATGTTTCGTTCACCAAGCAGGCAACAGTCAACTTACTTCTGAATCCCCGCTGTTTGTATGTAAGTATGTGTTTCGTGCCTCAAACCTGTTGAAGCATTTAAAAGCGTATTTGGGCAACCATGATCACTTTATCTTGATGCAAGAGATCATTCGTGGTCGTATGTGTTTGGCCAATCTTACCAGAGAGCATGACATTGCGGAAAGCCCCAGCAAGGGTAGGAGCTACAGCACCTACGCTCCAGTCCACCGCTATGACATTCACATCAGCGGCTGCCAGGAACGCTGAAAGCAATACAAGGGTCTGTTGGAGATAAAAAAACTTTGACTTTGACTTTTGACAAATTAAAAAGTAAGAACGAAAGAAATTCTACAATAATAACAGGTCAAGGAATCAGTATGTCAACTATGAGTTTTCATGTAAACTACTATAGTTGACTTCAGAAATTAGTATGCTAATGCGTTTGATATCCACCAATCATATTCATTGGTTCGTACCTAAGTAGTAGTGGAAGGGTTCTACCAGGCTATGTTTTTTTATATAAATGGATGCGTGCTGTGCGTGCCTTTCCTTCTGTCGATACATCGCATAGCTCGAGCTGCGCATCTTCCTCGAACAGCTACCTCGCGGCGGCGCATCTACGTAGCAAATCTTATCTGCTCCGTTACATAGCGTAGCATCAGTGAAAACGGTCTAATAGTTTCGTAGCCTAACTTGCATATCCTCGTAGCATAGCTACTAGCACATCTCTGGTGGAAAAACCGCCTTAAAATCCTTAGCATCTGGAGGGATAATCCGTGGACTTTAACATTATTTGCCATTTCTAACCTGGTATCAGCACGCTATTAGAAGAAGTGGTGACGCTTCCACCATATCCATGGATCACGACAGCGGTCTTCTTGTCGGGGTCGAAGTTGCTCTGCCTCAAAACGTCAATCTTTCCCCACACTATTGGCTGACTCACTGTTGGATTTGCCCTGGAAACAAATAATAAAATTCTATTTTTTAATAATTTAAGTATAATGGGTTTGCGTTTGGCCTCAGTCTCGCCTGGTGGTAGGCGATGACGAGGCCGATGGTGATACACGCTTACCCAGTAAATGCCTATTCACTCTGGCCTTGAATATACCAACGTATAAGTATCCGAAAACACAGACGCAAGGTAGAGCATACCATATCACTAAACGTCCGGTGGCAGGCAGTGCAATGGGTGGGTCGAAAGTCCACCGCACCGCCACGCCTGAGCAACGTTCGCGTGTTAAAGTTCCAGAATTCCGTCTCCTAAAAAGCAACTGGGCAAAAAGCAATTACGCGAGCGATAACGTAAATTTGAAGTGGGAACTCGTGGTAGACGTACAGGACCCGCGTAGTGAGCGAATTTGGGGCCAAATCAGTGGTATAGACCTACCCTTCATACTATATCGCAGAACACAGTTTATTTTCTTTTAATTTTGTTAATAAATAATACTTTCGTTTGTTTGTACCTGGTAAACAGATGATACTGGTTATCTCTGTCTGGGTCGTATCTCTGCAATTGCACCAGGTCACTGTGCTTTAACCACCGGTCCAGAAGGTGAGGGGTCCCGTCTTCATCGAGTATGTACTCATGACGGAGTCCTTCAGCCTTCCTGAATAATGTGTCTGATGATAGCACTAGAAATATATCAAATAAAATATTGGAGACTAGCTGGCTTGATAGACTTCGTTCTGTCCAAAGTAATTGCACGTCGCGGCGTCGGTAAAGCAGCACATCTTGCCCGCGTTTCTCTAACTTGATTTACATTTACTATTTTTTTTTACTGAATGTTTTGTTCAATCATAATAAAATATAGACTATGTCACTCCCCGATAATGTAGCTTCATTTTGGTGAAAGAATTTTTAAAATCGGTCCATTAGCTTCGGAGCCTATTCAATACAAACAAACATAAAAACAAATAAACTATGAAATCTTTTCTCTTCAGAATATTAGTATAAGTAGATATGGAAAATATTGAATGAGCACTTTTGGACATTAAAAAAACTACAGTCAAATGAAAGCAGTGATACTGGCAATATATTTATGAATAAAACATACATGCATCGTTTAGTTTTAAAGTTTACTTTAGTGTTGTTTATGTTTATAATGGTGATCCTTTAGGTCCTGCTCTTTTTAGTCTTGGCATCCATCCCATTAACACTACCTCTAAATTCAAAATAAATGTCTGGTATTTAGATGACGGGACTATAGGGGGCAAAGCAGATTCTGTCACTCAAGACCTCCGCATTATTATAGATAACTTAAAAAAAATTGGTTTAGATTTAAATCTTTCTAAATGCGAATTATTCATTAATGAAAATGTTTTCCTCTCCCGTAAATCATACATTATTAACCAATTTAATAGCTACGCTCCAAACATTAAATTTTTAAACAGCGAGTCTCTCTGTCTACTAGGTGCCCCTCTTCTAGATAACAGTGTTAACCCTCTTCTGAACAAAAAATTAAAATGTTTTTGGAATCGGCATCTAGATTGGAATCCCTAATTCTCTCCCTTTTCATCCCAAAATTTACTTATGTGTTACGTGCTTGTCCAATCTGGAAACATTCAGAAATAATAAAACAAATCCATGTCACCCATTTGCTTTTAACTATAGAAAAAATTGTCAATTTACCTCTTAATCATTATTCCTAGTCACAACACAAGCGACTTTACCTATTAGATTTGGTGGCATTAGAATAAGAAAAATCACAAGTGTTACCCTCCCTGCTTTCCTGTCATCAATACATAGCACCCTAGATTCAACAAGCAAAATTATGAGTAATAGTAACGGCATTCAACTTGATTTTTCGGAAGCATTGGAGGCCTGGAAACTTGTCTGTCCTGGTGCTGATACCCCAAAGGAAATGAACCATCAAAAACTTTGGGATTCTCCACTAGCACAGACCTGTTTAAAAAAATTGATACAAAATTCAATCAGTGAACGAGACCGCGCTAGGCTCCTTGCTGTCTCTGCAAAGGAATCTGGCCACTGGCTATATGCATTACCATCCACAAACTTAGGCACTTTCCTCGACAGTGAAAGCTTTCGCATTTGTGTTGGCCTTCGACTAGGAGCACCGGTTTGAGAGCCCAACTTATGTCCGTGCGGCAAAGATGTCGATAAGCTCGGACTCCACGGGCTTGCTTGCCAAACTAGTGCGGGGCGGCTGTCTCGTCACGCAGCCCTAAACGATATCATCAGGAGAGCTCTTGCCAGCATCAACATTCCCGCCTCTTTAGAGCCTCGAGGCGTGGTGCGTGATGATAGCAAGAGACCTGATGGTATGTCGCTGATCCCTTGGGAGAGGGGGCGGGTCTTAGTGTGGGACGCTACATGCGTGGACACTTAGGCTCTCTCCCCCATGTTACCGTGTCAGCGTCAAGGGCTGGGGCAGCTGCTGATGCAGCTGAAAACGCCAAGTAGCGCAAATATGAGTCAATTTTATCAGACTACATATTTGTGCCTTTTGGCGTTGAGACATTTAGCCCGTGTTTAGTTTGTGTTTATGTAAGATGTAAATAGTTTTAACTTTTTTGTGCAGTATGTAATTCTTATGAAATAAATGTATTTGCCTTTTTTTGAAAAAAAAAAAAGGTTTAGTGTTAAAATTAATTTAAATACATATATTATTATGTAGGTTTACGACCAGGTTTTCAAGCAAAATAAGTAAAAAAAACTGTATTGTTTTTGGGAAGTTTGACAGATTTTATTTTTCTCAAATGAAGAAGATATTAGTAGTACTGTTGTTTATGTTGGTAGCCATTTCATTCTCAAATTAAAACATGTTAATTCAAGTTATTAACAAAAAAATATTCGTAACAAATTGAAGAAAGATTTTGTAAAATAAAATTGGAATTCCTGTAAAATTAACAATAATAAGTGGCGGGCTCTTATTTGATTTTTGTTGTCGATGAATTTAATTCCAGTTTACAGCCTTACAGTTTGTTACACTATGAACGGGTCACATAACACCCAGACCGATAAATAATTATCGTCACACGAATGTTTGTGGGTTTTGAACATACGACTTTCGTTGACTTGCCAAGTCTAAAATTTGAAACCTACACACGAACACACACACACACACACACACAATTGGAGTAGTGTCCCGGGTTCGGTTCCCGGTCCGGTCAATTCAAGAAACGATTTTTTCTGTGTAGACTTCTGGGTGTGCTGGGAGACGCCCCTGGCTTATTTCCTTTTATGGTACCTCATAACACAGGGATATTAATCCCTACTTCGAGACCATTAAAAGTGGTGTGTTGTCTAGTGCATATTAATTTATATCAGACAAGGGCGTCTCCTAGCACCCCAGACAGAGACCCGACCCGAGACAATTAGAGAATGTTTGTTCACCGAATTGACGCGACTGGGAATCAAACCCGGGATATCAAGTGAGTCAAAGCGCGAAACCGTGCTACAGCGCACTCGCCCTTCTTGGGCATTTTCAATCCCTTAAAACTTGTCAAGATCTTTCCTTGAACTGAGCGTAGCGAGCATTAAACTTAACAGGATAATTATAAGCGATTGTATTAAGTCCCCTTGTCGTCGAAGTGAGATAAATTTACTTTCTCGATAGTTCCAAAGGATTTAATAGATTGTTATAAAATTACTTAGGAAATAAATAGTACTCACCAAATTTAAATGTCGAAATTGCAAAAAAAATACACTGAAACATTAGCATTGTGAACAAAAATACTATTCAGTACCAGAAAACATTAGAAATAGCGTCATTAACTATGCCGGATAATCATGTATGTTTATCAGTATCAGTACTTATCTAAAATCACGTCCAATCATTATCTGCTTGTGGAAGTATTTTCAACACTAAAGGTATGATTTCGTAGCCGACCCCACGCAGTAGCGATATACATCATCACGTCGCTTTAGTCATGATTCCGAAACCGACGACGTTATCGCTACACAGCGTCGCAGTGTTGCTAACTCTGCACCACGGGTGGGTGCTAAATGATACCTCAAAAAGTGCTAGATTACTATAAGTTTCCAAAAATAGTGCCAAATATGTGAAATAAAATAATATATCAACGAATTTATCTTTAACTGTCTATAATAAGATACTTAAAAAATTACAATTTACATTGAACTCATCCTAAAAATCATAGTTTTCCTATCATCTACCTTACACTGCTGTTGTTTGGATGGCTGTGGCTCAGTTACACTTAGCTATAAGCTAGCCTTAGCTGACCACTCAAGGTATGCTTTCGTAGCCGACCCAACGCAGCAGCAGCAGATATCATCACGTCGCTTTAGTCATGATCCCGAAACCGACGACGTTATCACTACACAGCGTCGGCGGCACTTACTGATCTGCGGTCGGGCGATTGTGTCATAGTAAGAGGATAGAATCTACATAGATAGATTGTTGTCTACAAGGGAGTGGCGAAATTTAAATATCTGGGCTGCAGAATCAGGGATACTAATACCAGGGAAGAGGAGATAGAGATTCGTGTTCAGAATGCCTTGCGATGCAGCGCTGCTCTACATAAAGTGTTGGTGTCCAGGCTTCTACGTAGATGCACGAAGATCCGCATCTACAAAACTATAATACGACCCATTCTCATGTACCGATGTGAGGCCTGGACTCTAACACTCAAAGAAGAAGACAGGCTCCTGACCACTAAGAGAAAGATCCTCCGGAAAATCCTTGGTTTAGGACCAAGAACCGATGGAAGCATGAGGATCTTAAAAAATGCCGAAATCGAAAAGCTCGTGGCTGAGCCCAACATCATAGGCGAGACAAAAGCTCACAGACTCCGATGGCTTGGCCACATGGAGAGAATTGGAGAAGACCGTAGTGTGAAGTAAGCTTATTTGGGCCGACCAACTGGAAGGCGCCCTGTCGGCCGGCCCAGATATCACTGGGCTGATGTTGTGCAGGCGGATCTCTGCAAGTTGAAAGCCAACGATTGGCGTGCAACTGCGCGGGATCGTAGCCAGTGGCGGAATATTGTATCGGAGGTTTGGCTGAGTCATCGGAGTAAGTAAGTAAATAAGGATAGAAGTGCTATCCGTATTATTGGAAACCCAGAAGCAACTTTGACCCTTGAGCCTCTCCAATTGCGTAGAGACATTGCTAGGCTAAGTGTTCTCTATCGCTTCTACAATGGGGAATGCTCTGACGAGTTATTCCAGCTTATTCCACCCTCACCTTTCCACACCCGTACCACGCGTGCTGGACTATGGCGTCATCCACATACAATTCAGCATTTGTTGGCCCGAACTAAGAGGTTCGGTGAGTTGTTTCTTTGTCGTACCATCCAGACGTGGAACCCCCTCCCAGCACATGTGTTTCCTTCTTCATAAAGTCCCGGGTTCTTCAAGCGAGGTGTGAAAAGGCATTTCTGCAGGCCTTCAAGGTGAGGATGGCCTGCCCAGTGATTCGGTTGAATGACTTGGCTTGTGAGCCTCATATCTGGACCTCAGGACCACTTTTCATCAGGTGGAGTGAGGTCATCTTGACGGGTAGATAATATAAAAAAAATAGAAATAGGTTGTCTTCTTACATACGCTCTGACCGAGGTTTGTATGTGAGCGCGCCTTTGTATGTGTGAGTATGCCTGTTCCTACGCGCGTCGCACGCACATCTTGTCAAAATATTATTCAAATCGTGGGGAGTCAGTCGTGGCTGCGCCGTGCGTAGGTAATGCCGCGCAATTCGACGCAACGCAGCGCTGACGCTTGAATTTTTTGTTTCGTGTGCGTGTACGACGTACGTCCTCTATTCGAGCTCAAAAGTTGCTACAAAATAGTATGCGCAAATAGGTATTGCAGTGTTTATCATCAAATCCAGGATTGTCTTTCTTCACATTACCTACCGTATAGGAACAGTGAGTACTTAAGTACCTAACTCAAATAAGATTCATAATAACATTGTCTAAGGGTCTATATTTACTTACTCGCATAAAACTTTTGTCATAATTTATTCAGGCATAGTGTTTTTAGGAATAATGATATTATGGTATAACAACTATACACATACCCAATTGTATTCATAGCATAATATTCTAACGCATAAAATGAGGAATGCATAACATTAAAAGACAGAAAACTAGAAAAATTCGAATTTCGGTGCTTGAAGAAATCAGGCTTTCACCTCTGAGCTACTGAAATCTTACTGAAACGAACGAATATTTGTAGTACAATAGCCGAAATTCGTTTTTTTTATTTTTCGATATAAAAACAAGCATTATAAAATGCTTAAATAAACAAAGGCATAACATTAACTTAGCATAATTATCATCGGCATACTAATCAAACGTAAAAAAATTACTCTCAAGAACAATCATGAACTGATGCACTTCGAGAAAAGGTTGGTAAAACTGAATAATTTTAGTCCGTAGGTGATCCAAATTAAATAGAAGAGAGCCACCCCGCTGCACCTTATTGTACCGCAATGAGAATTTTTATTAATTTACCTCACAATTTAACAATAGAGACAAATACAAAAATATTTCTAAATAAATTGAAACGACTGCTTATCTCAAAATGCTATTATACCCTCAACGAATTTTTCTCAGATTCAAACCTCACTCTTTAAAATATTTTATCCATCTCACGCTCATATTTTAATTTTTATTATTTTGTCTTTTATATCTCCATCTTTTTATTGTCACGCCCAAATGGGTAACATGATGTACTGGAAACCACCACAACTTCCATCAAATTGTAACTTTCATGAAAGCAAATAAACGAATTGAATTGAATTGATGCCTTAACCTACAGTCCCAACTCATTACCTTGTTTTAAATGCCAAATTATTATTAGGATAATAATAAAATATGCGTCTCCTCAATAGTCCAATTGAAACTCATTATGCCAAAATACGATTATGCCAAAGTTTCATTAGACAGTAAAGATTATGTAAACATTCATTATGCCTAAGAAAATTAGTCAAAAAAATGAAGAATGTAACCCATTGTGTAATTGAATACAGATTGATTGTTCATCAAATCCAGAATTGGGTTTGGAAAAAAATTTTTTTTTACATGAATAAATTATATTTTTTAAATACTTTTTACTATTTTAAGTAACTAATTTGCATATTTCGTTGATCTAGACGGTAGTTAATTTTTTATTATTTTTTAAATATTGCGAACTCATGACGTCACAATTTCACTTAGTGTTCCCACATGCGTTTTTTCCCCGATTCGTGGTAAATAAATAATGAGAAGAGAATTACTGATTTACAGCACTTACGGCTGAAACAGAGCTCGCCGTTCATCATGTAGCATCTCAGGAGAATGTGAGAAATAGACTTCAGATACAATTTATTTTGCCAAGTTCTGAAACCAAACCCTACCTGAAAGGGTTGGGATTATAGCGAATGGCTATTTTAAGTCCTACCTACCCGTCTGGACAATGGGTGTAAATGAATATACGTATTATTAAAAATAACTTTGTGGAAAAATATTTTTCACTTGGGGGAATTTAAAATCTACTATCTGACAACACCATTAATACCATGCAATAGAATATGATACAGATCGCGTCATTTGATTGGTTGATGGTAAGATTATCAACCAATCACGTGAAAGGACGGTTATACGACCCAATAGGTTTCAATTGTGAGATGTAAATTTGATGTTGTACAGTATACTTGACAAACATTTGGAAAAACATATCACGCTGCATGACGCCCAGTTTGGCTTTAGAGCTGGGCTTTCCACCGAATCAGCCATCCTTTGTCTCAAGCAATACTACACTAACAGGAAAACACCCGTGCACGCCTGTTTTCTGGACTTATCCAGGGCTTTCGATCTTGTGTCGTACAGAAAATTATGGCAAAAATTGTATGAAAATACTGCATTGCCTGGTGAGCTCATTGAACTATTTAAATTTTGGTATGGCCATCAGAGCTATGTAGTAAGATGGGCTGACTCTCTGTCTGAGCCCTATAGGTTGGAATGTGGAGTGAGGCAGGGTGGCCTTACTTCTTTGAGATTATTTAATTTGTGACGATTTAATTTGTAACATGAACGAGCTAATTGAGAAGCTAAGCAATTCCATGGTGGGTTGTTCATTAGATGGTAAATTTATAAACAACATCAGCTATGTGGATGACATGGTCTTGCTTAGTCCCTCAATTGGAGCAATTCGAAAATTGCTTCAGATTTGTGAGCGCTATGCGAGTACCCATGGTCTAAGATACAACGCCAGCAAAAGTGAACTCCTGGTGTTCAAAGCAGGCACCAAGCACTATACATCTGTTCCTACAGTGCATATTGAGGGCACTCCTCTTAAAGTAGTGTCCGAATTTAAATATCTGTGGCACTGGGCGGTCGCGTCCCAAAGGGATGACAAAGATATTGAGAGAGAACGGAGAGCGTTGGCGGTCAGGAGTAATATGTTGATTCGTAGGTTCGCAAAGTGTACAAGCGCAGTAAAATTAACTTTATTTAGAGCATTATGCCAATCATTTTACACCTGCAGTTTGTGGATGAACTTTACCCAGCGGGCTGCCAACGTTCTTCGTGTTCAATATAATAATGCGTTTAGGGCGCTGTTCGGTCTACCCAGGCATTGTAGTGCCTCAGAAATGTTCGCTGAGGCTCGCATTGACGGTCTTCAGGCCATAATACGTAAGCGTGTCGCCTCGCTGATGCAGCGCATAGCCAGCACGAACAGCCTCCTGGGCACAGTAGCAAAAAGGGTGGATAGCCCGATAGTTCGCCATCTCACGGCCACTCACGTTGTTCCTAACAACTGGGGGGCTAAGTAATTAAGCACCTACCTACACTTAAATGTATTAACTGACATAAACGTAAGATATAATTGTACACATATGGATCATGGTCCGATATAAATGATATATTATTATTATTAATGGTCACAAATGGCCGAGATGACCACTTGACCAGCCCTTTCATTACTTGTCATGACCCCACACAACATTCGCATTTGCAAAATATTCGCATCGCTTGATGCGGATGCAAATATGTGAGCCATTGTTTAAAATGACGCGAATCATTCGCATATGCGAATGCGAACGCGACCATTCGTAACATCCCTGGTATAAATTGCAGGGAAATGAGAATACCGGGGATTACGTGAAATCTCTAGGGATACAACAAAACGGATAATGTCCAATAGTTGTTTTTTATCACTTTTTTATGTTGTTTAATAATTATTATTTTTTTATATTGCCCGTCAAGATGACCTCACTCCACCTGATGGAAAGCGGTCGTGAGGTCCAGATATGAGGCTGACAAGCCCAGTCATTCAAACGAATCACTGGGCTGGCCATCCTCACCTTGAAGGCCTGCAGAAATGCCTTTTCCCGCCCCGCTTGAAGAACCCGGGACTATAAGAGGAAGGAAACACATGTGCTGGAAGGGCGTTCCACGTCTGGATGGTACGACAAAGAAACGAATCACTGAACCTTTTAGTTCGGGCCAACAAATGCTGAAATGCTGAATTGTGTGTGGGTGACACCGTAGTCCAGCACGCGTGGTACGGGAGTGTAAAGGTGAGGGTGGAATAAGCTGGAATAACTCGTCAGAGCATTCCCCATTGTAGAAGCAATAGAGAACACTTAGCCTGGCAATGTCTCTACGCAATTGGAGAGGCTCAAGGGTCAAAGTTGCCTTTGGGTTTCCAATAATACGGATTACGGATACGGATACGCAACAGGGGAAGAACTCGAGCTTGTTTAATTTAAAATGACCAGCCTCACTTCTTTTTTAGTTGACTTAGATATGCTGAGTGTACTCTTGCAAACGATGCGTACTCCTAGGTTCGAGTCTAACTGACTACTAAACGACTAATTACAGTGGCCTACGTCTACCACGAGTTGCCACTTTGAAATTCACATTATCGTTCGCGTTAAAAAAATATTGGGATTTGACATTGTCATGTCATGTCATGTGTCATCCCAATACAATTCTTTTACGCGAACGATAACGTAAATTTAAATTGGCAACCCGTGGTAGACGTACTGTTTATATGTATTACGACAATCCTTAAAATGTATACAGGGTTACAGGTTAAGTCGACGTATATCCTAAGAGCCTAAGAGGCTGTATTTTACATCAATTGTGACTGATTTGACTATAAAACACTTTAAGCCAAACTCAACCGTTTTTAGGATATATGGACTTTTACGTTTTTTATAAGAATTGACGAATTTTTCACTCTATTGATATCTTTTTGTTAATTGTGCCTCTTATGTAATTGTTTTTGCAACTTTTGGGTAGCTAATAAGTAGTTTTAATAGTTTAAACACTAAATTTGTAGGTGAGTGAACAAACTGGGTCGTGGTGGACGATTGTTAGATAGTTAAAAAGTAAAAAAATCCGTTTCTAAATTTTGGGAATATTCAGAAACAAGTCTATGGCAGGAATTTTGCAGTTGTGCTTTGAAACATCGGTGTTTCTTCAGCTATCCAACAAGGTATAAAATCTAGGATTTATTAGGAATCATAGATATAAACTTAGATGAAAGACTCCCAGATAGTCAGAAAAGTAACGTTTTTGAGCCTAGTTGTAAAGTAAAACAATTTAAAAGATTGAAAAACTGAAAAACATCGATTTCGGACCTTGTTGATCTTGAGCGGGAATCGAACCCGCGTCTTTCACAATCCTGGTGACTGCTCTAAACCACTACGCTACCGAACGCTACGAAAAAACAATTCCATTGTGTGCGCGGTGAAAGGGCGAGTCATTTCATCATAGTTAAATAAACTCTAACTGCGTGTATGAATAAATAAAAACAACATTTTAGACAGAAAACTTGTATGCTGTTTCGGTAGGTAAGTTACAATAAGGTGGGTAAGTAGGTGGTTCGTGCTGTTCTGCGTCTTCTAAGTTGAACTTCGAATGTGGCCATAATTGATGGGGTATCCAGGGCTAACAGTGTTGAATGTTTTGTTTATTTCTGAAAATAAAAAGGATTTTTAGAGAAAATTCGAGATTATTTTTCGGTTAGGAGTTTAGTAGTTACGTGAAGCTTTGGAAGGATGAAAAGCGCATAAAAAGTAGTAAGATAAATAGGTTTCATGTATTTTGTAGTTAAAAATAATTATGATTGGAATACCAAAAAAATATCATTAATTCCGTACTGTAATAATTGAATATACACAATTTAAGAAAGCATATATGGCGTTACACTCTTTCTATTTTCACACACTCACACGCACACACACATACGCAAACACACGCGCGCGCTCACACACACACACATACACACACATGGCTTAGAGTTTTAAAATACTTACAGTAGGCTTCTGTAAACAAGAAATAAAATAAATTAATAAATTGACAAATTACTTAACGTTGGATTAAAAATGGGTTTTGTACTCGTATTGGAAGTATAGACAATATCTAATAACTTACAATCGAAGCAGTACTTTTGCTATGGGTTCAGAGACTTGTAAAAATATTTTAATATTTTCAAATACACACATAAACTAATTCTAATACCAAGACTCAGAACAAACAATGCAGTCTCCACACCAGGAAATAAGCCAGGGGCGTCTTCCAGCACACCTAAACCCGAATCAATTCAGAAAAGATCGTTTCCTGAATTGATCCGACCGGGAATCGAACCCGGGACAATACGGGAATCGAGGCGAGTAACCGTGCTATAGCGCACTGCGTCAATCGTGACGCCAAAATTGGTGTAAACTCATACACAAAATAAAGAGTTTAGAGAAAGACCGCTCTCGCCTTTTTCCGGTAAAATTACCTAAACTTGCCTGACCGCCTAGGGTTGCTACTATATTCACGTATAGGCTCGTTTTGACAGAACAAAAGCAAAATACAACAAGTGAAAAATTGCACCAAGTTCGACAAAACAAAAACACTCGCGATTCTGACCGTAATCGCCTGTTAACTCACTGTGATTGCGTGAGTGATCAAAATGGCAGTTAATTCTAAGCGGACTATCTGACCAGTGTTAGTTGCTCACTACAGATCTATTATACACGAGGCATCTTCTCTCGGGTTAGCAGGGGTGGAGCACTAATTAGGTGCCACAACACAATTCAATAGATCATCGACGCGACGGAGATAAGTAGAAGTTCTCAATACTTACTTCCACCGACGAGTTCACCAACATGACGCAGAGTACCACTAAGACCCCCTGAAAAACAGATGTCATAAATTTTAATTTATTAGATATTCATTTATTCATTCAGGTAGGTTTACATTTCAACAGAAAGGCAATAATTCATAAAACTTTTCGAAATTTTAGTTATGTTACGTTATAAAAGAGATTGCTTTCCCTAATTGAACCGCCTGAATACTAAGTCAATAATTTAATTTTATTACCTAATAATTTGCTAAATTAAATAAAAAACCATTTTTTTCTAAATTGATAAGACACTTAAAAATTTTATGTAGGTACTGTACACAGTTTAAGTTATAATTATGAAATGAAAAGGTGCATTCAATAATAGAGAGATAATTTAAACTTAACTTGAATTCACCTAAATAATCACGAAATCCTTAAAACTAACTTTAAAAAAATGGACCTACTTGTAAGTCCTGTGACTAGTCCGTCTACGGTATTGCCTGAAAAAAGAAATATTTATTACACACCAAAATATACCAGTCGCCACGAATAGATATGGCATAAAACCAGGTGATTATTAATACCGTATGTAGGCGAAACTGAACCTTTTCATATTTTTTTTATTATTGTATCTGTGCTTGGCGCGAAAAAGAAAAGTATTGCATTGTTTTACATCGCTAAGAGACTATTGTAATCCTAAACTATTTTCATTTATTACACAAGATATCAAGAATACGGCAGTTTCATTCAGTAATTAACAACCACAGCATCTCCATAATTCAAGATTTTTACATTGGTCTTGGGGACGGATTGCAACAACATCTGAAACAGCGAGTTTGATACGAGTATGACGAATGGAGTCTTCTATACAAGGAAATAACGATGGAAAATGGGTTTGCAGAAATAATATTTCAAGAAAATATAGCATTAATAATTCTATTTGGCATTCAAATTTAAATAAATAGATACGCCTCTGAGTGCGCATGTAACTTTTATTATAAAATATTTGTTTGTTAATTTAGTTAGATCATAATAACAAAAGACATTGCCACCATTTTGTATCCAGGTCAAATCAGGTCAAGGTTGCCCATCGTTCGCCGCCTGGCGAAATTGTCAACAATAAACAGTGATAAGTACCTATTTAGTTTAAAGTACCTAAATGTTTTGATGTCGAGTATTATAATGTCTTCGTATAAGTTAGTAGGTATAACTTAGTGAACTTGTAAGTGTTTTGGTTAAACATAGTGTTTTGAGAGTTTAATTTGTAACTTTTAAGATATTACGATGGCAGAGGAAAATGTTTACAGGGACTTAGTCAAAAAACGCGGTTATTTAAAATTCCGTTTAACGAAGTTTGCAGGATATGTGCTGGAAATTACCGAGAAATCATTGTGCGCAGCCAGTGTGACTAAACTATAGTCGTGATGGCATGATATTTACCCGGTATATTTTATTATTTACTTATTCTTTTCATTGTTTTGACAATGTTTTTTTTTTCATTATGTTTTTTTTTTAATTATTTTTTTCTTATTTTGTTTTTTGATGTTAAATTTTATTTCTGACAAATATTATTATATTTTTCGACTATCTCAATATGAATGCCTGCAATTTGACATATTTTGGATTGTATTTTATATGAAAAATAAAATATCTATCTATTTTCACAATGGAACACACTTCATCAGGTGTTTTTCTTTCATAATTTCTATCGTTGTGTAAAAAATACTTAAAGGTAACATTGGCGTCATTTTTGAAATTTCTTTCACATATCGAGGGGAACAAACTTTATATGGAGCACATATTAAAGCTAAAGTATATCAGAACCAAGATATTTGGTATTGTATATTTTAACTAACCACTCAATTGAACTTGATCCATACGAAGGAAAATGTAAAAAAGCGGCATTATTTATAATCCTTATAAACGCAATTAGGATTTAAGAAGGCTTGTTTCCAATGGCCAGGTGCAATATTAGGCCATTATTGTTCATGTATTGTGGGTAAAAAGACTTTCAGGTGTTTTTCCAATGTAATGTCTCTAATGTCGACGGTTAGGAACCAATACCGCTTATTTACATAATGACTATCAGAAAATGTCTTTTTGTCATTCACGTTAAGGTCGTTTTTCGTATAGCTTGTGTTCAACTTCTCAACACCTAGAGCCTCGACTTCTTCAGCCTGCAAAATATGAAAATGAATGAAATTCTCCATGACCCAGGTGGAAAGACTCGGGTTGAATTCGGAGGTCCCTGGATCGAATATTGTTGAACCAGCTGTTTTGTCCGGATTTTTAATAACGCTAACATAGCCCGGATTTATGATCACCAAAGCGCAATTGTTAATGCTAAATACTTAACATTTACTGCTATATCTATAGATAACATTACAACTATGGATATCTAACTTGAAGTATTGCTGGATGTACTTTTATAAGAAAAATATAGTCAACGGGTAGGTACATCTTGTAAAGAAAAACTTCCTCTCCTATTTCTGCATCCTTTTTAACAGCTGTTATGAAAGATTAGCTCCTTAGAGTAATATTTCGGGACTAAGTTTTTTCTTTGATTATTTTAGTGAAACTAAGGCAAAAAATAATACTGAAGAAATCACACCTCGGCTCCGATGTCACTTAGAACAATTCTGACCACTCATATATGTTTATTTCTTAGGGTTCTCTAAAACAATGGTGAAATTATTGCTAGCGCTAATAAAAAAAATTACGTCACGGGCCCATACAAAGTTACTCAAACCCCTTGCAAGCAAGTACAGATCATTCATCGCATGTATTCTTGTCGAACCTACGACCTCTGGCTCTATTTCCGGACCCCATGATAACACCACCAGGTATGTTACTTACCAACTCCAGTCAGCAGTCCTGATACTGTGTTTCCAAGAGCTGGTCCGATGCCTTTAGGGCTGACACCTGCAAAATTAACAAGTAGGTAAACGAAGGCACATGAAAATGAACGGAAAAAAGACGAAACTTCAACAACCGCGCAATGTCACGTGACACTACTACGCGTGCGCACAAAATAAAGAGTTTACGCAGGACCGCTCGCGCCTTTTTCCTAAACTTGGGTGACCACCCTTTTTTTTTGTCTCCCGGAAAAAATCCTATATGAACTATCCCACTGCCCGAGGGGTAGGCAGTGGGGGAGTGTGGGACTCCCTGCCGTAGAGGAAACGACCGGGGTATACCTCACCGCTATGGAATGGGGCGACATGGAGCCAAAAAGGATTACAACGACAGCGGTCGGCCCGGGCCTCCTCACGCTACAGGTGTATCCCGGTATACGGGACATCCCCAGACGGAAACACCGTGCAATGGGGTTGCGTGACCACCCTGGGTTACTACTATATTCGGTCTGAATTTTTAAATGAAGTAGGTAGGTTAAACCTACTTGACAGAACCGGGCAAAAACAAAATTAATCGAATGAAAAATTGCACCAAGTTCGACAAAAACAAAAACACTCGCGACAGTGTGACTGGCCGCGACACTGATGCTCACCGGTATCGCCTGTAAACTCATTGTGACTGTGTGTGTGAGCAAAATGGCGGGTTTGTTCTAAGTGGACTATCTGTCAGAGGCGGTGCCGCATGCGTAATTTGTGCCGGAGCTATGGCGGCCGCGTCGCGTACGGAGAAAAACTGGTTTATACCGGTTTAAGTTCACGCACACACGCGCAATGTCCCTGTTACGGCAACTTGACAATATTATATCAATGCCGTGTCAGTGTTGTCTGAATGTAGTTTTTTTTACATGAGAAAGGACATCGTTTGGGTTTATACATACCTTCACGTTTATGTGTCACAAAAAAACTATACATACTTAAAACAATATCACATTTAAGACGCAGCTTAGAGCTTAAAATGTACATACTAAATATCTTCAAAATGAGTTCAGTAAGTAATTAAGAAACAAGCATACAAGCACAGGCACTTTTGCATTTATATTATAAAGAGGATAGGAAAGTAGGTAAATAAAGAGTTCCCTCACGTTCCGTTCCTCCTCCTGGCATGCAGACAGCAACGCCAATCTGGAAACATTAAGACATATTTAGAATAAAACATGAACATCAACTTTAAATTTAACCTTTTCCCGCTCTCATAAGAAATTCGGAAAATACTCTCCTATTGCCACACTACTCATAGGTAGCAAATGAGCTGGAAGGCAACCTGATGGAAAGTGATTGACCATGTACAACTGCAACACCTCAGGTGTCACCGATGCGTTGCTTGCCCGGGTTCTTCAAGCGGGGCGTGAAAAGGCATTTCTGCAGGCCTTCAAGGTGAGGATGGCCAGCCCAGTGATTCGTTGAATGACTGGGCTTGTCAACCTCATATTTGGACCTCACGACCGCTTTCCATCAGGTGGAGTGAGGTCATCTTGACGGGCAATAAAAAAAAATAGGAAAACGCTTTTAGAAGGCTCCGATGTCATATCCCTTTGAAAATACTGCCGCAGGAAGATCATTCCATAACTGGGATGTACGCGGAAGTAATTGACGCGAAAAACGCACCGATTATTGAGCGCCAGCCATTCATGTGATGAGCATGGAATTTCGATTAAGGCGTGTCGTACGATGATGATTTTTTTAGCATTTAACAATGCACCATTTTCCATACAAGAAACATAGCATAGCATCAGTGGAAACGGTCTAATAGTGGCGTAGCTTACCTTGCACCCCTCGCAGCATATCTGCATATCACATCTCTAGAAAAGCAGCCGTAGAGAAAAGTGGGCTTCAAATTGTGACGATGATGCCGAGAACAGTCAACTTCCCTCCGACTACCCCGTTTGTGATATAGTCGTGACCGTATAAAAGTAAATTATTTAAAAGAATATTTACCAAGAAGAAGAGGACGAAAAGGAATTTCATTTTGGCGCTAGATCGTCGTCGGTAGGCACAGATAGAAAATTTGTGAAACCTTTCTGCGCGCCATATTTATACAAATTGAATTCCGTAACATACATGATTAAAATCGCTTGTCTGTCTGTAGCAAATATTTCTATCTAAAATATTAAACGAGTACAGAGGTAAGATTTTAGATTTTTTGTATGTTTATATTGAATGGGCTCCAAAACTACTGGACCGATTTTAAAAATTCTTTCACCAATATAAAGCTATATTATTACGGGGTGACTTAAGCTGTATTTTTTTTAATGTTAACGGGAGAAATTGTCTACGCGGGCGAAGCCGCTGAGGGACAGCTAGTTAAATATGTGTGTATGTTCAAGATTGTTTGGCCGGCGTATGTCACGAAAAATTCAAAAAACTTTTTCTGTTCGTTTTTTATTTTTGTTATTATTGGATTTAAATGATTGCCTAAGTTGTTTGATATTTACCGGTGACACTACCGGCACGCGCACGGGTATTTTGTCACTGCGGACGGAGCGGAGGTTGCTTTGTCTTGGCTGCAGCCTGGGCTCAAGGTCGCTCGCCGGTGCTGCGTTCGCTCTGTCATCATAACGCACACATACACAGCAACACACAACTACACTGCACATTATTGTTTATCAATATGTTTGCATACAACTGTCCGTGCGCTCACTCAATGGGCCCGCTGAAAATCAGCGTCTGGGCTATCAGGCACAGGCATAAGCTGAGCGCGGACCAATTCATTTTACGGACATCGCGACACCCCTATCTGTTATTGTATTTTCTTTTATTTTGTTGTGTTTTAGTTTATGTAAAATTGTTGTACTATGTAATGCGATGTCCTTAAAAATAATAAATATTTTCTTTCTTTCTTGCTTTTTAAGTGGCCACTTTTAGCAAAAACTAAAACTACTTTCTGCAATGCCTGATATTCGTATCAGGCAGTGTGATGTTCGTGCCGAACTGCAGTCACTCGATGTCAGGAAAGCCAGTGGCCCTGATGGAATTCCAGCTGTGATGCTGAAGAAATGTGCAGCGGAGTTGTCTCCAGTGTTCACTAGCTTGTATCGCCTCTCCAACAATTCGGGTCTTGTGCCGCTGTCTTGGAAGGAAGCGAACGTTCAACCAGTTCCCAAAAAAGGGGACCGGTCTGACCCTGCCAATTACCTACCGTCCAATAGCCGTAACCTCTCGTTTTAGCTAAAGTGTTTGAGCGGATCATAAACACGCAGCTCATCCGCTACCTAGAGGATCACTCTCTTATTCACGACCGTCAGTACGGCTTTCGACCAAAACGGTCTACGGGACATATCGCACATATCTGGGGGGAGGCTATGGACAAGCATGGGGAATCTTTGGCCGTCAGCCTAGACATTGCCAAAGCTTTCGACCGTGTATGGCATTGTTCGCTTCTTTCCAAGCTTCCGGCATATGGTCTCCCACCTCGCCTATGCGACTGGGTCACCGGATTTCTGGAGGGACGTAGAATTCGTGTACTTTGCGATGGTAAAAAATCACGCTTTATGCCAGAATAATGCCGCAGTGCCGCAGGGCTCCGTCTTGTCGCCGCAGTTGTTTCTTCTGCATATCAATGACATGTTATCTGTTGGTAATATTCATTGCTATGTGGATGATAGCGCGGTCCACGCGCGGTATTTCGAGCGCCCTGGGGCAAAGCAGACTGACATCGAAGAGAAGAGGCGAAGTCTTGTTGTTGAGCTTGACGGAGTGTTGGACCGCATTTCCGAATGGGGTGCATGCAATCTTGTCGAGCTCAATGCCAAGAAAACGCAGGTGTGTGCATTCACAGCAAAGGCGTCGCCGTTCCTTTCCCATCCCACTCTTCAGAGCACCCCGCTACCGATTAAGGATAGCCTAAACATCCTTGGCATGGATGTTTGTAGCATCCTAAACCAGCGGGACTACATTGAGAGCGTCATTAGAACTGCATCCCGTAAACTCGGAATCCTGAACAGAGTGAGACGATTCTTCACGCCTGGGCAGCTCTGTCTTTTGTATAAGACACAAGTTCGCTCGTGTGTGGAATACTGCTCTCATCTCTGGGACGGTTGCAGCGGCGTGCTATCCGTATTATTGGAAACCCAGAGGCCACTTTGACCCTTGAGCCTCTCCAATTGCGTAGAGACATTGCCAGGCTAAGTGTTCTCTATCGCTTCTACAATGGGGAATGCTCTGACTAGTTATTCCAGCTTATTCAACCCTCACCTTTTCATACCCGTACCACGCGTGCTGGACTACGGCGTCACCCACACACAATTCAATATTTGTTGGCCCGAACTAAAAGGTTCGGTGACATGTTTCTTTGTCGTACCATCCAGACGTGAACGCTCTTCCAGCACATGTGTTTCCTTCCTCTTATAGTTCCGGGTTCTTCAAGCGGGGCGTGAAAATGAATTTCTGCAGGCCTTCCAGGTGAGGATGGCCAGCCCAGTGATTCGTTTGAATGACTGGGCTTGTCAACCTCATATCTGGCCCCACGACCGCTTTCCATCAGGTGGAGTGAGGTCATATTGACGGGCAATAAAAATTAAAAAAACTTTTAAAAAACAGAATGAAAAGTCGTGGACAGATATTCAATATTTAAAAGAAGTATTTTTTGAGATATTCGTTGTTCAGTTTTCAAAAAACAATGTCTAATTGGAAAGTTATAAAAATACATCAATTGGTGGCGCTAGTTGGCGGCTATAATCGCCTTATGCGAGCGGACCGCGAGCTTACGGCGCGCCAACCACGTGCTTAACGCGCGCCGGCCGCGATGCCCGGACTGCTAGCTTGCACCTCGCGGACGGCGCGTTGGCGGCTAGCCGTAGCCTAAATACGAGACGATGTCGGGTTGCAGCGGTGCCGTTGCCGTGCTCTGATAATGTGAGATGACCTTAAGTCGCAGATTTAAAATATTAGGCAGTGACCAACAATTTTTATACAATTTTTTCGATACACAAAAAAGCATAAGTAACAAATTTGTGACAACCATAGTACAAATTATGCTTAGTTTATTTAGTATATTTATTTAATTGACGACAAAATCGTGTAGTGTGCTGTGGCACAGTTTCTCGTCTCGTCTTGTTTCGATTTCCAGTGAGCTCAATTCAGGAATCGATCTTTTCTAAGTAGGCCCGGGTATGTGTGTGCTGGGAGACGCCCCTGGCCTAATTCCTTGTCTGGTACCTGGTAACACCAACATAGGGATATTTATCCCTACTTCCAGATCATGACAAGTGGTGTGTTGTTTTGTTTGGCGTAATTAAAGTTAACAGAAAACAGATCCGAGTTAAAATAGTTGTATAATTTCTGTTTAGATAGTGAACAATATCGAGTGAGGCCTAAAATTGACACAGATGTTTTGTGAAATATGGTATTACGAGTATTTTCTTTTATCGCCTTTTATTACAATTTAAGAGGTATTTAAACTATCTTGAGGCAATTATTTTAAACCATGGATTAGTCCATTTTTATACGTCATTTAATGGACAATTATTCTGCCAAATTTGGCTGGAATGGCTTTTGTGGCGCTGCCAGAAAGTGTACCCAAAAATCACTTATAAAACTTTCAATATTACGATTTTGGCAATATTTCTAATATTAATAATGAATAGCTTTAAAAAAATAAGTTTAAGTTTTAAATTAGTCCCCTTTTATTACGATTTTCGAGAGACACACTTCCCAGCCACGCCAATAATAACGTTCAATTTCTCTTTAATTTTTATTTTTTTAAACCACGGACTAAATAAAATAGGACATTTAGGGGACAATTATTCTGCCAAATATGGTTAATAGTACATTATTGCAAAGGCAGCGAAATAGGCAATTGCAGGTCGAGTATGAGTTTGAAGGCCGAGCCGCAGGCGAGGACTTCAATGATACGAGACAGGCAATTGCCATTTCGGCCGAGGCATATATAGTGCTTTTCTTAAAAAAATGCAAGGAAATAAAAAGGGCCTTTTACTTAATAAATTTAATTAATATTATTAACAAAATAACAACTCCGCTTTACCGCCAATTTGTTTTTTTTTATTTTACAATTTGTGCCGAAAGGTAAACGCATCTGTGGCTATACAGCCACGAGAACGCAATGTGTACGATAGATGAAAGAGTTCTAAATTCAAACAGCACACCGTTTCATACAACATTGCCGGCGCGCTCTTCGTTCGAAATTCAAAGAACGCGCCGGGAAGTGATTTTGGGTTTTCAGTCTACGTAAATATGATACTTCGCGTGTTCTTTATTCAATAGTAATGACAATATTTCCGAGCATGTTTAAGAAAAATTGCTTTCGTCTAGTGTGCCGAACCATTTTGTCGCGTTACTTCTCCTTGACTATATTATCGTGTTACAGATCTTGCCATAATTGTTAGTACTTTGACCGCAGCTCACGCTTGGCGAAGGATATCGGGAAATGATTTTCTTTGGTTCGGGTTCTGCTGTTGCAGCTTCTTTTGCAGCTTAGTCAGCCGCCTCATTGCCTGCAATGCCAACGTTAGCTTTGGCCCAATTGAAAGTGACCTTTGTTTGCAGGTTTATCAGGTTCAGCATAGCATGGATCTGCGATCAACGATGGCTTTGAGGGAGGATTGACTGTCTGATATATCGCCGTTCACGTGACGGAAACTTACATAACATACCATCACGACTTTATCTCAAACGGGGTAGTCAGAGGCAAGCGACTGTGGTCGTCATGGGGAACCGAACACTCAGAAGCCCACTTTTCGCCAATGGTAACCCAACGTGGTAGGTGGTGAGCCTTCTGCCGCTATCCGGGTTGATTTGGTTTTTTATCGATGTTTTCCATCACCGGGGAGTTATTCGGAATTTAAACAAAGAACACAAATATTTTGGTTCTGGCCAGATTTGAACTCGGGACCACACAATCCGCGATCTGAGTTTCAGCCCAACGAACACTGCATACACGCTCATGCCTGTAGAAGTCAGGGGGCAGTAGAAGCCAATTAAGGCCCGATTTATCAATTCTTAGTTCATTCCCTAAATAGCTAACAGAAGTATAAAATTATCAGTCGTTCGCTCGCTGCGGAACCAATCGTACGCATCCTCACGCGCTCGCGCTTGGATATTGTCAAAACTACCTTCGACTAAAAAAAATAGAATCTTTCCTTTTAAATGGTTAAGTGTAGTACGTGCTCTAAAGCTATTAACAAAAAATCACTGGGTTTACAATGTAGTAAGTGTAACAAATGGTTGGACGCTTGCTGTGCAACCTTGTCCGTCAAACAGCTGACTGCACTTTCTTCCACTGACTCCATTGAATGGAAGTGCAAAACCTGCGTAGGATCCACAAAGCCAAATCGCCTGTCCTTCATAGTACCTGATGAGAACGACTTATTGGAAGACATCGCTCAGGCAGAATCACCCTCGCAACCCGGAACATCGGAGCTCGTAACCCAGCGGAGTTTCATACAGCAGGTTTTGAGAGAGATAAAACAAGAAGTTAGAAATATTATCACCGATGAACTACAGCGCCCGCTGAAATACTACTCTGAAAAAATTTATGACTTCAATGAAAAGATTATAAATTATGAACAAAACAAGAAAATACTGGAGAACAACGTTAGAAACAACCTTAAAAACCTGAACTTGCAGATTGAAAGCCTTGAAAACAAATTGCTGCAAGTAGAACAGGAACAATTAGCCAATAAACTGGAAATATGTGGAGTGGAGGAGATGGAGAAGGAGAATACAAGAAGATGCCTCAAAAATTGCTGCTGTTCTGAAACAAAACCCACAAGACATAATAAAAGTTTATAGAAAACGCACTAGGGGACAAAAACAGAAAATTACGAAGACAGCTTATCGTCATCCTGCGAGAAGGAACCAGAAACCAGTGGTTGGAGGCAGCCAAATCTACTCCGCTGACTCCTGCTGATGTAGGGCGAGAGGGCAGTGACAAGATCTATCTTCGTGAAGTACTATCACCAACAACGGCTTTCCTGCTATGGAAAGCCAAGGAGTAGTTAAAGCCGTTATACGCCTATATCTGGTGCAAAAATGGTGTAGTGCTTGTTCGTAAATGTGAAAACGGCAAAGTGTATACAGTGCGTTCGGAATCAGATATAGCAACGCTAAAGGAAGCTCAGGAAACCATCACAAAACCGGTTTGAATCTATTCTCTGTCTGTTTTTGATCTCGGCTTCCGATGTACTCGGACAATAATTTGACTGAACTTAAATGTACCCATTGGACCGATTTTACTGACCAACTACCCCTTAATAATGAGTCACTATATTTTCATGTTAATATTCGTTCAATACAAAAAAACTTTGACAGTATTGTTTATCTCATACATAATTCTACTCATTTGATACACCTGTTTATGATAACTGAAGCTAATATTAAGCAAGATGTCTGCAATATGTATCATTTACCTAACTATACATTGTATTATTAGTTATATTTATTTTAAGGTTTTCTTTTTAATTTTTACTCTACTAATATATTAATTATTTAATCAGCCTAAAAAAAAAAAACATTGTATTCAAAATTAAGACAGACAACAAGAGGTGGTGGTGTTCTGTTATATGTCCACAACACAATTAAGTTTAAGAAATCAAAGAATATAACCTATAATTTCGAATGTATAACAGGTGAAATGAGTTTATCAAATAACTCAAAATACAGTCTATGCGCGATGTACAGACCGCCCAATTCTAGCAAAATTAACTTCATTGAAGAACTAACCAGTTTAATTAAAAAATATCCAGATAAACAGTCTTTTATAATAATGGGAGATATGAACTTGGATATAAGAAAACCTAGTCCAATTATTGATATGTACCTAAACAAAACTAGCAGCCTGGGACTGATCTGTGGCATTATTAATTTCACGCGGATCGAAAAATACGGCAATAAAATAACAAACTCGTGCATCGACCATTTACTTATTCGTGATGCGACGGCGCACGACGTCTATACGGGCGTGATTAGCGTAGCACCGGCTGATCACTGCATTACCGGTTGTGCGATATTGGGAGCGCATTCCGAAGTAATCAGTCATTCGATGCCACCACAGCCCTTTATTAAAATAAACAACAAGGAAGTGCGAACTGAGTTGTCGCGCATGGACTGGGATTTGATGTTATAACTAAAAGACCCAAACGATATTGTAAACGAATGGGCAAGCGTAGGCAGTGTCAGTGGATTAATAAAACTCTTGTGAAAATGTGTCAAAAAAGAGATGAATTGTTTTATATTTGGAAAAAGGATCCGGTTAACGTAGGTAATAGATTACTATACAATAAATATAAGAATAAGAAGAATAGAATAAGAATAATTTATTTGCTCTTGAACAGGGTTTACAGAAGAAGGAACAGTAATAACATAGTATGATCGCCTATCCAGCCATTACAATAGCATGCAAATACATTCACAATTATAAAATGGTTAGCATAACATTTGCCACAGAACTTAAACTTTAATTTCATCTCCTGCATCTCTGACTGACTCTGACCACACATCCGAGAGTCAACATGGTCACATTAATGAGTTACAGATTTCTGATTCTCGTTGTTATTTAAAAAGTCTTTGAGAGAATAATACAAATGCGCAACAAGCCACTCTCGTAATGACTTCTTAAATTGATTAAAAGACATGTCTTTTATATATTGTGGAATCTTATTATAAATTAATACACACATGCAAAAAATGTTTTTTTGAATACGAGTACTTTTTGGGATGAACTCAAGGACCAGTCTATTACAATTTCTGGTATTTCGGGGATATAAATATCTAGCTTTTTTAAAAAGATTAGGGTTTGATTTGACAAACTTGGCGACTTCGAATATATATAGAGAGGGCAATGGTAGGTTGTTCAAAGATTAAAAAAGTGGCCTACATGATACATAAGGTGCTACTCCACAGACTGCCCTTACACATTTTTTTTGAGCGAGGATTGCCCTTTGCATATCGGTGCTGTTTCCCCAAATGATTAGTGCGTAACGCAGCACTGATTCTACATATCCAAAGTAGGCTGTGAGAGCTGTATCCTTTGTTACGGTTTTTGTCAATTTATATAAAACAAATAAAAATCTATTAATTTTATTACATACTTTATCTACATGTTGTTTCCAGTCAAGTTATTATCTATTTCTATGACAAGAAATCTTACACAATTTTCATGTTTCAGTACTTGTCCTTGATAATTTATACTTAGGTTTGTGGAATTATTAAAATTAATGTAGCATGTCTTGTCAATATTCGTTTTTAAATTATTAGAATTAAGCCAATTAATAATTGTATTAAGTGTTTCATTTACGTCATGCTCGTGTTCAATTATATCCTTATCTTTATTCGTTGACACTATTACTGATATGTCATCAGCAAACAGTATACTTTTATGTTCAATGCAGAATGGGAGATCATTAACATAAACTAGAAATAGCAGTGGTCCCAGAATGCTCCCTTGTGGAACTCCAAATTCTTTGGCTTTAAATTCAGATTTGTGAACTTTTATACAATTTTTATTACTGACTTGAGTGATTTCCACCGACTGCATTCTGTCACGTAGGTATGCCATGATCCAGCTTAAGGCTTTACCTCTGATACCACTATTCTCCAAATTGAACTTGAGGTGGGTATGTGAAACAAAGTCAAATGCCTTTGACATATCAAAGAAAAGGACGGTAGCGTAGTTACCATTATTTATACTTTGGAGTGTATTGTTAACTAAGTCAAAAGCTGCTAGCGCTGTTGATTTACCCTTTCGGAATCCATATTGATTTTTATTTAATACGTTATATTTCTCGAAAAATGACACAAGCTTGTTGTGCATTACCTTTTCATACACTTTTGACACAACAGGTATAAGTGTAATTGGGCGGTAATTGTTTAAATCAGTTTTTTCACCTTTTTTTGTACAACGGTTTTACGACTGCCCGTTTTAGACGATCAGGAAACGTACCAGTTTCCATGGACAGATTTATTAAAAATGCTAGTACCGTGCCTAACTGTTCTTTGCATGCTTTTATGACTTTAGTGCACACATTATCGTATCCCTCAGAGTTGGTATTATTTAGTGTCATAATTACTTTTTGCACATATTCTTTGTCAATAGGCGTAAGATAAATTGAATTATTTAATGAAATAATGTTATTTTTGTAATTAATGTTAGTTTGTTGATTCATGTTATATGTCAAATTAATAAACAAATCATTAAACATATTAGCAATTTTATTAGGGTCAGTTACAATATGTCCATTAAGTTGAATTTCGTCAATGTGGTTAGTTATGTCTAAGGTGCCACAAGCCTCGCTTTGTATTACTCTCCATGCTGCCCTGCAAATATATAGGAACAAAACAAATAAGTTTGTGCAAAAATTAAAAAATAATTACATAATGAAAAATATATCCGATAATTTTAAAAATCCAAGGAAAATATGGCAAATAATTAACAATTTAACTGGGAAAACAACATGTAGTATAGAATCAATAATATTAAAATCATTTAATATGGAACCACTACAAATAGCAAATATTTTCGCAAAAGAATTCGACAAAAATGTTAAAAGTATAAGTATTATAAACTCCTGCTCGACACCAATTCTTTCAACGAATACATATTGCATTTACCCAGATAGAAGTATGTGCTTTAAAAAAGCGACCACAAAAGTAGTGCAAAAAATTATAAAAAATATGAATGGTAAAAAAATCCAGGATATGATGGAATTAGGGCAATCGACATTAAGTATAATATATCAAACAAAATGATACCAGTAATCACACACTTAATAAACTGCTGTTTAGAAACTTCTATCTACCCAGACCTGCTTAAGATAGGTATTGTGCGACCGATATATAAAAAAGGCGAGCATGGTGATTGCAATAACTATCGCCCAATAACCATATTATCCTGCATTGATAAAATAATTGAACGATTTATATGTGATCAAGTAAATGAATACCTTTCAAAAAATGAAGTTATAAACCCCAATCAATACGGATTTCAAAAAAACAAAAGCACAACGCAGCTACTAAGAAATTTCACTAACGAAATTAACCATTCTGTATTTAAAATGTTGTGAATAATAAAAAAATAAATAAAAAAAAACTGGCTTTTTATCAAGCGAATTTTTCAATCGTCTTTTATCCAAAGAATAGCTATCAATCGTTTGTCTATGTACTTTGTCTATGTTCTACTTGTAATGGACCTGCGAGTGAAGCCTCGAGGCAAATGCCAGGAGCGGTGCCCGCCCCAAACCAGGTGGTGGCTGCTTGAAGGAGCCAGATCCCATGACCTTGCTGCCGCTGTCGGTGAACTGTGCATCGCAGCGGATAGTGAGTCCGGGCAACAGCTCGGGAATAGGTGTCAGGAGGCTATCACCGGGTGGTGTTGGCATTGGGTGTGTCTCAGGGTGGACGTGGGCTCGACAAGGAGACCTGGTGGTGGAACAAAGTAGTCCAGAAGGAGATCAGGGTAAAGAAGGGCCTCTTCAAAGCGTGGCAAGCATCCAAATCCCCTGAAAAGCGCGCCGCGTACAGGGATGCCAAACGTGCCCCTAAACGAGCTGTAGCCAGAGCCAGCCAGTAACATTCGTAATGTAAAGGTGCATTCGAGCGTTAGGTAATGCGTAGTATCTTGATAGCTGTAAACAACTTTTTAAAGAGTTTAATATACTACCGCTACCCTGCATTTAGATCAGAGAAATTTGTTTATTTGTAAAGACATTCTCAAGGTATTGTAAAAAACACGAGGCAGTCTCAACGAGACAGTTAAGACAGCAGCACAGAGACTTGATATATCAGACTCCTTGTCACAAGGATATTTATTAACGAAATGCGTATGCCATGAGCATAGTAATTTATAATTTGCTCCCAGAAGACTTAAAAATGTTAAGGGGTAGAATTTTTAAAAGTCAACTGTCGAAATGGCTCATGGATAAGCATTTTTATAGTCTTAAGGAATATTTTAATTAGAAATCGACATAATTTAATATAATATAATGTAATTCCTAATTTATTGTGGTTCTTAATTTGATGTTGTTCTAATTTAGTCCATATTTAATTGATATTTATTGACATTGTTTGGTCTTTATAATTGTACTGCTATTTTGATATTTTTTTTTGCACGTCTGCGAGCAGGCTAAACACACTGGACTTACATTATTATTTCACCATTCTAAGTACTGTGTTTTGTAGCAAATAAATATTTCTGATTTCTGATTTAACACCCACATCCGCGGCGGCCTTCGTGTTCGTGACATCGCAGACGAGCTGCAGGAGTGCCGCCTTCGTTGGTATGGTCATGTCTCACGGAGATCGTGAAACTACGTGGGCAACAAATGTCTGACCATGCTGCCCCCGCCAGGTACCGGTAGAAGAGGTCGACCCAAGAAGCGGTGGCTCGACGTCATTAAGGGTGACATGCGTGCCAACAGACTCACCACTGAGGATGCACAAGACCGCGCGAAGTGGGCCAAGAAAATAAGAAAGGCGGACCCTGGGACCCCACACGCCAGTGTGGGTTCACAACCGGGATAGAACGCACGGATGATGATAATGATGATGTTTGTCTATGTACTTATATCGCTAACTTCACACTGATTATCCACAAGCGAGATGCACATATACAATCATTACAATGTTAGAATGAAACAAGACAAAAGTTGATGTTGTTGTAGACAAATTGACACTGACGTATAAGAAAAACCTCTTCAGCTTTTTTGTTGTATAAAGTTGTGGTAAAAAGTTTGTGATTATAATAACACTCCAAAATTCCTTAACAAAATGAAAATAATCTCAAATGACACACCACATAACCTCAAAATGTCAAAGAAAACGTATGCGTATCTATGGTATCCTGGTCTTTCGGTTCTCCGCTCAAGTATTTGCAAAGGCAAGTACTTGATAAAGATCAAGCTTAAGGCGAGAACTCAAGTCAAAATCAATAATTCCGTCGTGGTCAAAGGCCTACTTCTCCTAAACAAACGTATGGGCGAAAAAATCTAAAAAAAATATTTATTAAACTTGAACATGTTATCTTCACTTTGTTAGTTTGAATTTATCGTAGCATAGGAATTACTATACTAAAAAAAACTTGTAAAACTTCAATTTGCTAAGGCTCCTAAACTATAGGGGAGACCGGGTAGAAAAGTAACATTTCCTACTTCTTCTCTGATTTCTAGCTATCAAACCTATTTTCGATGAGTTGAATGTCGTTACATATAACTTTGATTTATACTCTTTCAATCTTCATTACAATTGACGCCATTTAACAAGCGATTTAATATTTGCAAAGGTCTCCAAAAAAATCTGGCAAATGTTACTTTCGACCACTAAGTTAGGACGAAAGTAACAACATAATTTCTGGAACTTATAACATGTAAATTAAAAAGGAAAACCAAATACAATCAACTTATTTGTTAAGAAAAAAAAAAGGAACAAAATCACTTTCTTCTAATGAAATTTTAACGTAATTATAGCTCATTTATGCTCGAAAAGTGACTCAGGTTTGTTGCTTGTGAGCTTCACAATGATATTCGTGTGTCTGTTTAAAATCCGGTGAACCATTCCTTGCCTTCCATACTATCGGCATTCTACTTCTCTGGATAGTCCTTTTTATACTTGACTGCTTATGCCATGTTACTTTAGTACCCAGCTTCTTTTCTGAGGTTAAAATGGCCAACGATTCAAACGGGAACATGCAGCTCAAAATTGTTTATCACATGCTAAAGACAACAAAATGACAAATTACTAAGAAAATAATGACACTGATAACACCATTTTAACATTGCGCTAATACTTGAGGAAAAATCACAAAAAAACTTACTTTGGGTGAGCAAAATCACTTGACGTCTCCTAACAAAAACTACGACCGGGGTGCAGGCGCGGCGACTAAACGCATGCGTGAAGCGCGTTGCTGCCTGACATCGGAGGAGCGCGCGAGTCGTTTCGGTCACTATACGGGTCTACCAGAGTATTTGTTACTTTCGAGACGCGTTACTTTTGTACCCGGTCTCCCCTAAGTGTATCTACATAGTTTTAACAAGAAGATATAGATAGACCACCAACTTTTCTTTAATTTAGTTGTTGGGTTTTTAAAAAACATCCTGTGCCTCAAGAAAATATTTTTTTGTGATTTGTAGCGAGCGTCCTCGCGCGCGGGTGTCTGCGGGGGCGACGGGCGGCAGTACCGCTCTGGTATATCAGAGGGAGACAGAAAATCCACAAATACATGGGCCATAAGCATAGTAATAGGTACTATGTCTTAAGGGTCGTGGAGACGACTCACACTCACAAATTTTCAGAGCTGTTTCCGGACAGCGTTTTTTTCTGCGCGTATACGGTCGCTTTGACACAGGCGCTTGACGCGTACACTTGCAAATTGTTTATTATCGTAATGTATCTGTTGGTTTACACGGTTGAAGGAAAATCAGCTTAACCGGTAAAAAAAAATTTTCTTTGAAATGGTTTCGAAAATTACCTCGAACAAATACCTCCTGCAGAATGTCCAGAGGCCCAAATTTAACTGTTGTTGTGATATTTTATTATATTAATACTAAATAAATCAGTATTAAGTGAAGATCAGATACCTAAAGCAAAATTGAGTGTTAATTAAGCGCGAGAACTACTGCCGACAAACTGCTGCGTAGTTTGGCAGACCATAATTTCCTGTAAGAATTTTGTTTTTTTGGAATAAATAAAAAAAGTAACGAAAAAAACTGAAAAAAGATTGCGCATTTTGTATTTTTTTTAATGAAAGTTTAATTTGGATCTCCGTCAACGCTCGTACGAATCATGCGTGGGGTAAACGCTCGCCTAATACGCGCCGACATGCGCTTGCAAAAAAAAGCTTCTATGGGCGTATAAAACGTTGGTCAAGGGCATAAGACGAACGTTCATGCTAACTTGGGAAAAGATTATCTCGGTGTAGCGATGCCTAGACCTAGCTAAATAAATACAAATGCGCCAGACAACACACCACTCGTCATGGTCTCGAAGTAAGGATAAATATCCTTGAGTTACGAGTGTACCCGACAGCGATTTGAGCTAGGGTCGTCTCCCAGCACACGAATCGAATCGAACCCGAGAATCGAACCCGAGACACTACGGAAAACGAGACGAGAAACCGTGCTGAGTAGTAGGTGTTCATTTATCGAGTAATTAGAATATTACACGTGAATAAAAGAGAAAGTGTTATAAAATACATTTATTAAAAAAATAATTATTTTATTTACAAGATTTATAACAACAATTATTAATTATGCATGGCATATTGATTCGTTTAACATAGCTTTAATATAAATTACTTGAGTCTCAATACCGACATTTATACAGTTAGAAAAATCATAAGTATGGCATAACTCAGTTGGTGACGTAGTAAATTACGACAACATACTTTGAATTTACTAAATAAAGAGAATAAAAATGTAAAGGAGAATCAAGAGAATGCTAATTAAGATATTTCTAAATAATAGTCATTACATCACCCACTGAAGTCAACATATCGTTTTCTTCACAGTATAATAATCACCCGGTATAATGCATCAAACATTAAACCTTATTACAATATACAATAAACAGGGATACTAAAATTAGGGTCGCAAAATAGGACAAGACGTGTTGACATGAATTATATTATCAAGGTCTCGTCTTTAGCCGTGAACTCGTAAGGTGCATTCAGTGCGCTTTCAAATTTATACGACTTTAGCAGCGCGACGGTCGCGCGACAAACACGCGACATTCGTGCTGCTGATAATTTCATAATAAAAACCCATGTATTCACTAGGGTACATTTGTCGGGCGACGTCGCTGTAGACTTCGCTGGCGACATCTACGTGTCGCACATGTCGCGTGTCGACGCTCGCAAAGCGTCGACCTTGTGCGACTTCGTGTCCCTCGACGGTCGCCCGACGGCTTCTGAGCAGTGCGGACGCCTGTCGCTCTGTGTGTCTCGACATCCGCAGTAGTGTGTAGAATGTCGGGTGTCAGCGCGACCACAACTTCGGTATGTGAACGAGCAAATTATTGATCGACATTGTCGCCAGACAGTCGCACGACTGCTCACGACATGTCAAGCGACTTTGTCTCCTAGTGAATCCGTGGCTTAAACGACAGCGCGGCAGTCGCTACATTCAACCGGCAAGGCGCGAACTACTGTTGTTAGCGTAAGTGATTGTTGACAGACAGCTAAATAAATGAGTTCGACACCGAAAGATTCATTATTGCGTGGCTGCATCCCACTTATCCAAGTGCTGTCGCGTGGCGGCAGCGCCGCTGTTTTTATAATGTAAAGGCCTCCGCTGATGCCGCGCTGCTGATGCGCTGCTGGCGCCCTAATGTGAAAGCGGTCTTAGACCAAACGCTCAAAAGAATTCTAACGAATAAGTACGAGGGATTGAGAAAGAGCATTCTAGCTCGTGCTCTAGGGTCCCCGCGTACATAAATAGAACAACGAAAGAATGCCCTGTCTCTGTTTACACAAAGAAAATTCGTTAGAGTGGGGATAGAATGAGCATTCCTTTGGTCTAAACGCACCTTCAAAATGCACATAAATATTAATATTTGTGTTAAATTGTCTGTCATTTCATACTATGGCATGTCTTAAAATATATTCAGATTATCTAAATCTCATACACAAAAATATTTTAGTGTTTTTAAGGACATTCGACCTGTGTAGTACAACAACAACAAACAACAAATACAGCCTTATACGTCCCACTGCTGGGCACAGGCCTCACCTCAACTATGAGGTGGTACAAGCCATACTCCAACACGCGGGCTCAGTGCGGATTGTTGGAGAGGTGAATGTAAGGCCAGTGATAAACCTTACCGTCAGATGTTATCAAGCCGCCTTTTTAAGCCTCTGACTAGGCTTCACGACTGATATCTTGCGACGTCAGCCGGGACCAACTGTTTAACGTGCCTTCCGAAGCACGGAGATGCCCGAAAAACGCATCACTTAATTTCGGTCGGGATGGTCACCCATCCATAACCCGACCTGTCTGGCGTTGCTTAACATCGGATCGTTGCCGATCCGCTGCCGTCACTTAGCCACGGGCACCTCTATGTGTATGTATGTATGGTGTGTAGTACACCTACCATGAATTTGCCTTAAGGTGTTTCCTCACTTGGAGCAATCGCCTGAAATGTAAACGTTTCAGATTCGATTTTGAACATTACTTTACAAAACTGGCTTTCTGACTGACGAGCATTT
This sequence comes from Udea olivalis, assembly GCA_947369235.1. Classification (NCBI taxonomy): domain Eukaryota; kingdom Metazoa; phylum Arthropoda; class Insecta; order Lepidoptera; family Crambidae; genus Udea; species Udea olivalis. Next base: position 7,963,544 of record OX376367.1, on the reverse strand, counting down.
GCCTGTAATGCAACATAAGATTAGATTTTGAGAATTTAGTTAGTTCCAATACAAGTATGCGCGCATTAATGACTATGGGCCTCATAAAAAAGCTAAAAGTCGCTCAACGAGCTATGGAGAGGGCTATACTCGGGGTTTCTCTACGTGATCGAATCAGAAATGAGGAAATCCGTAGAAGGACGTAAGTGACCGATGTAGCCCAGCGGGTAAGTAAGCTGAAGTGGCAGTGGGCAGGGCACATAGCGCGCAGAACTGATGGACGTTGGGATAAGAAAGTTCTAGAATGGAGACCGTTTCAGGGCTGGCACAGCGTGGGATGCCCACCTGCAAGGTGGACGGACGACCTGATAAAAGTTGCGGGATTCCTGTGGATGCAGACCGCCTGCAATCGGTCGCTTTGGAAATCGGTGGGGGAGGCCTATGTTCAGCAGTGGACGTCTTGTGGCTGCGAATGATGGTGATGCGCATTAATGTTACAAGTTGGATCAAAATATTACACATTGTATCATCAAGTGGCGCACTGTAATGCTGGGTGCTTTTCCCCCACCAACGTTATGCTCGGCGCACTGAAATACTCGGTTCTTCATCCTCACTGATGTAATCCTCGTATCTGTAACTATACATTACTGGCGAATACTCCAAGTGAGGAAGCACTATTATGTAAACTTAGATAGTTAATAACAGCAACTAGAATACCATTTTCTGTTTCATTACTATTCATCAAAGGCGCTGAGGCGCACGTACCAAAATTCCTTACAAAAACTTGACAACAGACGCTAGCAACTGTTGTCGTCATAACTCATCCAGGGGTACTGTAACTACGAAGGAACTAGGTACACTAATTTAGGCACTGTATGAAAAAGGGTGGCCGCGAATGGCCGCTGACAACAAATAGGGAAGCTACTTCAAAAACTGTGCCAATTCGCTTTAGACGAACAAGAAAATTACAAAAGCGGGTGGTGGACAGGACCGTGGAATTTAAGACGAAATGAATGTGGATCATCTGCTTTACTTTTGGAAGAATTAATCTCTGTTCTAAGTTTAGGCATATTCAAATTTTAAATACACGGTAGAAACAAGTGAAACTCGTGGTTCCTGCTTACTAGCCAACTGAAAATAGCTTAGCCAGTACACAAGCCAGGATAGTAAAATCAGTGGTGGGGGGACGCTACTAGCCTTGAAAATAGAGCTCAATCCTATTGAAAACTGTCCTTGGTGTAAGCTTAGTACTGGCTTCATTTCTGAGCTTTATAGCTTAGAAATGTGGCTAGCTTTGTGTACACGAAGCCAGAAGTAGGTACTAGCTTGCTGGCTATCTGACACTAGCTTGATAAACTAGCCTCGTGTATCCCGAGCCCGGACATCAGTGACTGATTACATGAAACATAAAATTGGTCCTGCCTGAGTTAGGGCGTGTTTTCTCCAGACAAGAACTCCACTAATAGCATCACTCCATTTTCTTAGCCCCGCTCATTCAAGTTATTATACTGTGGGGTTTTTTCCCTGGAGAAACGTACAAATTAACATTACACTAATTACTGCGTCGAGCAATAGGTCAAATCGAGGTCATTTTTGAATACATACATTGTACGAAATTGCGTATTTAATATGAATACGCACATATATTTACCATGTTTACTTAAGTGTTTTGTCAAAACGCACACTAAGTAGATATATGTAACAAAATAACAAAATTGACGTCGGTACCTTAAAAATCTTACTGAATTGCGTCTCATGTGTGTTCATACGTATTCTGACTTCTAAGCTTGGTACGATTATAATATACAACATTTCTGCGACATCGTTACCCAGAATATTATTAAATAGAAGGTTTTTTAGTCAAGTTGCAAACATCCATTAGATTCAAGTTTAATAGCCATAATTTGACCACCAACCACCATTAGAAGGCGTCCGTTTCGTAGTGACATAACTACCAAAATTTTGATTTCTATTCTCTCTGTAATTATAACTTGGTCTTCTGGTATTCTCATTAATAAATCCATCATATCCATGTCTATCATAATCATATGGTCTATTATTTTCTGCATTTACACTGCCTTCATTTGTCTTATCATTATTGCTGTAAGAACCATAGTTGTCTTGTTTATTGTTATTATTACTATTCCAGTTTTGATAGCTTCCGTCATTGTTATTATTAGTATTCCTATTTTCGTTATTATTCCAATTCGAGCTATCAGTTTGGGGATTACTATTCCAGCTTCCCTGATTATTTTGATAATTAGGTGAATGATTTTGATTAGCACCAGTTCCAAATCTATTATTAGTATTATGATTTGCATTTTCGTCTTGTCTATTATTGCCATTATTGCTATTCTGGCCCGGTCTATAAGTATTATCGTTTTGACTAAGTCCAGAATTGTAATTTACGTTTTCATTTCCATGTCTGTTGTTGTTATTAGAATCAGGCGTAGTAGTTGGATATACAATTTCGTGTCCACTGTTGTCATTATTGCCATTAGGTCTATAATTAGTATTACTATCATGTCTGTTATTATCATTATTACTATTAGGTCTAGAATTAGCATTACCATCATATCTGTTATCATCATTATCACTATTAGGCCTAGAATTCGGATACACAATACCATCTCTATTTCCATTATTACTAGGTATATTTTGGCGATCATTGCTGTTAGTGTTCAAACTATTTTGGGCGTTGTTTTGGTTGGTTGATGTTGTCTTGCCAAAGACCTGGGCGGCTATGAAAGCCCTTTGAAGAGTTGCGTAGAGAGCAGGAGTGTTGGGAGCCCCACAGGATCTGCCTAGTGACGTCACAGCTACCACTCGCCAGGCACAGCCATCTTGGATTTGGGCAGGACCTCCCGAGTCACCCTGAAAGTAAACAAGCAATGATATTAAATTGAGATAACAAGCATTTTACAATGCTACGCTGTAGCACGGTTTCTCGCCTTGACCTATGTGGTGTACCGGGTTGGTATGTGGTGTCTGACACCTCATAGCTCAAGGATATTAATCCTTACTTCGTGACCATGTTAAGTGGTGTGTTGTCTGGCGCATATTTATTTTAGTGGAAGGCCACTATACATCTTCACATTTCGGCATAAATAATGTGTACATAGCTGAGTTAACATTAGATAGAATTAATTAATTGTCTTTGAAACATTATTGTATCACGCAAATTAATGGAGTTAAGATTACGTGTTTTTAAGCACATAGTGTATTCAACGCTGTTTCAAACTTTAATCTTCAAATCATTCATTACATTCATGTTGTACGTTGTGGGTCTTATATTTAAATTAAGTCCAGAACATGAACCCTGTAAGGGCACTGCAAACCGGGAACACTTAAAATATTTAAACTATACAATACAACAGCCATTTCACACTGTCATTATCGATAACACTTATCTTTCCATCCATTATTTGTTAGTGACATTTTCATTAAAAAACTCTGACAGCGAATAGATACTTTTTTCGATAAGAAAGCAGAAAAAATATTTTCTCTTCTTCTCCTTCGTATCGCTCTTGGCAGAGCGGTCGTGGTCTCGTTGAGGCGTCCACATTGGTGTCAGATGCGGACACAGTTTTCTTTACGATCTCCCGCCATTTTCCCGCTGTTTTAGAAATCGAATATAAACCACAAACATTTGAATGTCGATGAAGATGAAACTCTGCTAGTGCCTGCTTCTTCGTCTAGGTATTAATTCAATTAGATTGTTTTAGCTACACTAATAATAATTTGAAAACTACATCGGATCTATACTAATATTAACTATAAAGAGGAAAGATTTGTTTTGTTTTTTTGTTCGTTTGTATTGAATAGGCACCGGAACTACTAGACCGATTTTTAAAATTCTTTCACCAATACAGCTACATAACCAGGGAGTGACATATTTTTTTAATTTAGGCTATGTTTTGACGTTAAAGACTAGTGATGCAACGAATACGAATATTCGTATTCGCCGAATATCAGCTAATCACCGAATATTCGTGTTCTCCGAAAATTTGAACGAAAACGGAACGCATCTTTTAATTAAAAATTCATGTACCGACATACGCTAAGCAGAGATTGGTGTGTATCCGAACTTTGTTTAGCTGTCATTTGATATTGCCGGGAACTTCTTGATAAATCTGTAATCTCTTACTAACTGCCTTCATTTTTCTTTATGCAAAAGTACATGTTTCATTTTATTCGTGATATTTTTTGCTAAATCATCTACATTTTTGGTAACTACCAAATTTATTACTGAGAAAACTGGCCCATAACATTTTTCATTGAAACCGTCTACTGGAACGTCTAAAACACTTTTTTTATCCGCTGGAAACAAATAGACAGAAAAAGAGAGTCGTCTTACGCCTAACAATTTACGCATATTATTATGTATTTTAAATAAAAATTTGCCTGTAGTGGGTTTTGATTATTAAATCAACGAAGTTAAGTAACTTGTCTTTGCTGTTATAATATTCGTATTGGTATTCGTATTCGCAGAATAGTGGCTATTCGTATTCGTATTCGTAAAAGTGGTATTCGTTACATCACTAGAAAACACAGCCTACGCGGGTGAAGCCGCTGACGGACAGCTAGTCTATACTAATATTATAAAGAGTAAATATTTGACTGTTTGTTTGTTTGTATTGAATAGGTTCCGAAACTACTGCCCGATTTTAAAAATTCTCTCACCAATATGAAGCTACATTATCAAGGAGTGACATTAGGCTACTATATTTTATTATGATTGAACAAAACATTTAGTGAAAAATAATAGTAGATAGTTATATGTAAATCAAATCGGAGAAACGCGGGCTAGGTGGGCTGCTTTACCGACGCCGCGCCGCGACGTACAATTACTTTTGACAGAACGAAGTCTGTTGAGGCAGCTAGTAAGTTATAAGTACGAGTATATGCCAGGACCGGCTTCTGGGCGCACGCGAGCTGGCGAGCCTGCCTTGATCACCGAAGGTCGTGGGAGTGATCCCCACCCATGACAAACTTTTTCTTGATAAACAAATCTGTTTGTTGTGAGTTTTGGTATTTTTATCTATTTAAGTATTAGGAAATACATATTTAAGTATGTTTATCAGTCTCGGCGACCCATAGTACGTGTCCTAACTTGTCAAGTTCATTCCCTAACTTGAGTAGCAAGCAATTTCGTAATATGATCGTTCATTTCCAGCCAGATAGCGGTTACCTGGGATTAATGCATCTTGGATATTTACTCCCGACATTGCTCGCTAGTTTTGGAAATCGAATCAACTAGACTGGATTTATGCGATTAAAATGGCCCTTATATAATACACTCATACCTTTTCTCAACAAAAAATATTGCGTACAGAGTAAGCATGTTTATTTTGCTTAGAATAATTACTTATAGAAACCAAGTCCGCGCGCCCATTTTGAAGCATCTTAATTGAAACCATAAATGGCTCCAAACGGACCGCTTTGCAGTGTTCATTACAGCTCCGCAATGTTCAATGTCAAAGCGCGCCGCACGTAAGCAAGTAATAGTCACGCATGTGTGTTTCGGATTAGTGCTTCACTTTTGACTGGACGGTTGTATGAAGACTATCCTTCTATACGTTATTATTCTAAGGTATTTTGCTTGCTTTTTTATTTTCTTAAAATGTATACCATAAAGCATATATGAGTACCTACAATATTACACTTAACACGAACTAGCTGGCAGATGAAGCAGTCGTCATCTATATTAATAAAAAAGAGGAAAGATTATACAAATACAGATACAAATATCTTTATTTGCCATTATGTTGGGTACAATACATGAAAATGTAGTCTTAAATTAATAATTCTTTTATTAATTGACAACAATGACCTAAGTACTTGACCCCCTGCAAGGGGGGCCCGGGGAAATGGGTGAAATGGCCCATAACAAGCGGACCGATAACCCGGCCCACTGCCAGCGTCCCCAGTTGAAATAATAATGACCTAAGTACTTAGCTATATAAAACAGCATACAAATAATTTAAATACAATTTATATTACATTTATCATTCAAACAATACTTATGAATTATTAAATTATACCATCGATATTATTCACACAGCAACAGTGCCAACAATCCCATTACGGTTCTTTATGCTTTAAAAACTCGTAAATACTATAAAAAGCATTATCCATCAACCATTTACGCAAAAAATCTTCAAAGGCATTTAGCTCATGTTCTTTAATTTTTATCGGTATTTTATTGAAAATAGTTTTACACATGGCAAATGAATTATTTTTAAATCGCTCAGTTTTTGGTACTACGTCTAATCCTAACCTATTGCAATCACGTGTTGATCTTGTCTAAAGATCTTTCGCTGTTTTAAATTTGTTAATATTTCGCTCGACAAACATACCTATTTCAAATACATAATAAACATGGGAAGGGGAAAATTAAAAAGCAATTTAAAAAAAAAAATATTTCATCATTAACCATGGTTACATCAATAACCAAGGGTCGACTTCTTCTTTTGAGTGCCGTTAGCACCCGTGCCAGAAGTAGACACTCTTCCTTAACACACTCATACATACAAGGTTTAATGAAATCCAAAATTACAATACAAATCAACCAAGACCGGAAAAATATGTGATGTTTGTGTGTGTGTGTGTGTGTTTGAGTGTGTGTGTGAGTGTGTAGATATCCAATTTACATAGAATGTTTTATTAATAATTCAGCATCTTCATATTTTAAAGTTTAAAATAAGGCAAGCAGGACATATCTGGCGCTATGGTAAAAATGGCTCTAATACACCTTTTTTGGGCAATAAATAGATTTTTTACATCAGTGCCCTTAAAAAAAACAAAAGCCGTCCCTTAAAACAGACTCCACGTACACATAATAAGCAGTAACAGCAGTATTTATATTTGTAACTTTGGCCAGTTTGTATAGAGCAAAAGCAAAGCCGTTAATTTTGTTGCGAACTTTCTCTATTTGATCCTTCCAGGTTAGCTTTGGATCTAATATTAAACCTCAAAATGTTGCATTGTCAGCGTTCCGTAGAGTTTGTCCATCAAAATATATGCAACCGATATATTTTTAAAATGATTAAAATTAATTAGATTAGTTTTGGTCAGATTTATTTTTTGTTTTTTTTTGTCAAGCCATTCAATAATTGATGTCAACGTATTTTTAATGTCGTTTTCGTGTTGTTCCAATGAGGAAGATTTATTAGTTTTAACAATAATTAATACATCATCGGCAAAGAGGAAGGAGTTTTGTTTTCTTTGTATACTACTGTGTGATTTCGACGGTGAATGCATATTTAACCTACATGTAAGCATTGTTCTCATGTAAGTGACCTAGTTACTAAGTCTTAGTGAGAATAAAGATATTTAAACCTTAAACCTTAAACTTAATCTCCGGTCATAGAAATCACCGGCTTCTGAGTGTTACGTTCACCATGACGGCAGTCAAACTTGCCTCTGACTACCACGCCTGGAATATAGTCGTGAGCGTATGTATGTCATTTCACCCATATTACCTAAAATAAAAGGTAATCAAAAAAATCTTCTACTCTCACCTGACAAGTATCCTTCCCGCCATTCTTTTCCCCAGCACAGATCTGACTGTCCCTGGACGGTCCGTTCGGCAGCTTGCGGGACGTCCCGAGTACGTCCTTGCACTCGTTCATGTCCCAAACGGGAACAGATACGCTGCGCAGCTCTAGGGATTGGCTTCCACCTAGAAAGAGAAATGTATTTATTTATTTTTGGCACAGTTACAAATCACAGAGTACATCAGTAATGATTCATATCAGTGGAAATCCAGTAGTCGTGAGTTATTTATTTTTGGCACAGTTACAAATCACAGAGTAGGTACATCAGTAATGATTCATATCAGTTGAAATGCAGTGGTCGTGAGTTATTTATTTTTGGCACAGTTACAAATCACAGAGTACATCAGTAATGATTCATATCAGTTGAAATCCAGTAGTCGTGAGTTATTTATTTTTGGCACAGTTACAAATCACAGAGTAGGTACATCAGTAATGATTCATATCAGTTGAAATCCAGTGGTCGTGAGTTATTATCTTTTGGCACAGTTACAAATCACAGAGTACATCAGTAATGATTCATATCAGTTGAATGCCAGTGGTCGTGAGTTATTTATTTTTGGCACAGTTACAAATCACAGAGTACATCAGTAATGATTCATATCAGTTGAAATCCAGTAGTCGTGAGTTATTTATTTTTGGCACAGTTACAAATCACAGAGTAGGTACATCAGTAATGATTCATATCAGTTGAAATCCAGTGGTCGTGAGTTATTTATTTTTGGCACAGTTACAAATCACAGAGTACATCAGTAATGATTCATATCAGTTGAATGCCAGTGGTCGTAGGTTATTTATTTTTGGTACAGATACAAATCACAGAGTACATCAGTAATGATTCATATCAGTTGAAATCCAGTGGTCGTGAGTTATTTATTTTTAGCACAGTTACAAATCACAGAGTACATCAGTAATGATTCATATCAGTTGAAATCCAGTGGTCGTGAGTTATTTATTTTTGGCACAGTTACAAATCACAGAGTACATCAGTAATGATTCAAATCAGTTGAAATACAGTGGTTTTGTATGGAATTTCGGTATAGTGCCCCTAGTGAATTAAAATGGAACTAAAAAGGGCTAAGTTATGGTAGACATACAAGTCGGGAACATTTCCCGCCTTTGATTAAGCCATAGTCCATCAATTTTATTGCAGCGTTGGACATCGCAATTTTACAAAGTACCTACTAGAATTACTGATTACATGAACAAAAACGAAACAAAAGAAATAAAAAGAAAATTAAAATGTCAATTTTTTAAATCCTAAATGCGTGTCATGTGTCATTGAACCGCAAGAAATCAACTGCCAAATGGTAATTCTAGTTCCCCACAGCTGGTAGGTCATTTTCACGCACAAGTCCGTGGAGTGACAGGGGGCTGCCCAGACGCTGATTTTCAGTGGGCCCATTGAGTGCGCGCACGGACAGTTGTGTGCACGAAGAAAAAAAAAATGATTGACCAGTTGTAATTAATAAAAAATAATTGAATTTATTGTTTCATCTCGGATAACGCAGGTCCATTAGTATTAGTAACAAATAATAAAATAAAAAAAAAGAAGCCATAAATATCAGGGGCAGGTCACTTAGTGTTCCTCTTGACCAACACCTCGGCCCAGTGATAAAATATAGGGGAGTCATATCTCCCCGCTATGGTTCTCAGAATAGAGTTGGAGCTGGCCCGCACCCTGCAGAGCAACGACGCCGCTCTCTTACATTTGACAGCATAAAAATCGTCCGTGCGTGCGCAATATCGGTGCAGCCCCAACAGCATTCTGAAACCATTATTATATTGGACACGTAGGGCGTTAATGGTATTTTGCGCAAAGCTGGCTAGGCACAGGTTGCAGGTGTAAAATACTTGACAGTAGGCTTTGAAAAGAGTTATCTTTACTGAATGACTACACCGTGCAAACCTGCGCACCAGCATGTTGCATCTAACCGCCAACGCTGTACGTTCTCTTTCAATGTCTTCATGGTATTTAGGGTCGTCAGTTAGTTAAGCAATGTGTAGTGTGAGTGTGTGTTGCTGTGTATGTGTGCGTTATGATAGCAGAGGGAACGCAGCATCGGCGAGCGACTTCGAGCCCAGAGCGAAGACCAAGTAACTCCCATCCGTAGTGAGAAAAAACCAGCGCCTTCCGCGTAATAATGATGGATGCCTTGCTGCCTAGCAGTGAGACAGTGTATCTGCCCAGCAGTGTATAGGCTAATTAATTTACCTATCTATTAGACCTACCAAATTCAGTTCTTCCCCATCCAGTGGCGATGATAGGTTCTCCAGCCCCTGGTGGCGCTCCTAGGCAGGCTGGCTTCACTACTTGGGAAAACCTGAAATAGGTATTTATTTGGATTAGTGTTAAAATTATTATTAAGGTACATTTGATACAAACAGCATTTTCATAAACTTTCTACCTGCGAACCTAAGGTATACTTAGGTAAGGTATAAAAAATATATTTTTCTAAACCGTAGGTTTGAAAATTTGATCAATTACCTAACGTTAAATTTAATAACAATCGTATTTACATATAGCCTTTATTAATCTTTGTAGATTTTGAGATGTTTTTACATTGGAATTAGATATGATTATGGTCTAAAAAGCGGTTCTCAAAATTTTATGGTCACATAGTCCTTTTGAAAAAACCCAAATTACGTTGAGCGCCAAATAATTTACTCTACTCAGCACTGGTTGAATAGTTTAATTTAATGTAGTGGCCAGAAGTTTCGCGAAGCCCCTACAGTAGTTTTATGGTATTATAGGGCTCCACGGAGGACACTTTAAGAATGGCTGGTCTAGAAAATCAGGTCTGCAGATACTCCTTGAGAAAGATATGACGTCAAAACTCACGTAACAGGCTGCACAAGCTTCACCAGCGCGATATCGTAGTAGGACCTGGTCTGGATGTACTTTGGGTGTCGGACAACCTGGAGGACCCTCATCACCAGCGCCCCCGTGTCGTCCAAGTAGCTGGAACCCAGCTGCACCACTCGAGCTGCACCCCTGGAGGGGTAAAGAGTCAAGTTAGTAATGAAGCGTATTGTTGTCCACATACTTCAATTGTCACAAAGCTCCTCAATCTATTTTTTGTATATGTCACCGTATGATTAAAAACACCGTATTCATTTGATTTAACTCGTGAGATTATGCACAATCGAAAAATTTTGAACAGAACAAAGCCATTATGAATTTAACAAATCGCCAAACTTGAGTGTACTATATATTAGTTGATTGAATAGCAAAGGGGCTAGCATGCTTCCCTGTGGCATGCCATTTTTTCAAAGAGAAGAAAATTACATTATTTAAATATTAAAATCGGCTGATCGTAATCCGCCTAGCTATGGGATACCTACCCTACATGGTTAAAGCCTCTTTGGTTATTTAGGTGTCTATTTGGAGGCGCCCTCAGAATTTTCCGAAATTGTACTTACGACACGACGCTGTCATCTTTCTCTTGAGACGCGCAGTGCCCAGCAGTCAGCACGAACTGGTCACTGATCAGAGAGCCACCGCACTTCCAAGAGTACCCACCACCCTGCGAACAAAAGATAGTTCTAAAAGTACTTACTTACACCGATCCACCTGTGAAACCATGTGACAAGCAAATAAATGAATATGAATATGATTTGAAACCAGAACAACCCGGATAACGGTGGAAGGTTCACCCACCACCTACCACGTTGGGTTCCAAGACGATTAGTGGCAAGTGGGCTTCTGAATGTTTTGTTTACCATGACGGCAATAGTCAACTTGCCTCTGACTAAGTGAATTTTGATTTTTAGCATTTAACAATGCACTTTTTACTACACAAAGATGAAAACTAGAAAAATTAGACCTGATCCTAGATCCCTAAGATCAGTACGTATTCCATGAGTTGCCAATTTAATTTTACGTTATCGTACACGTAAATTATTTGAACGATAACGTAAAGTGGCAATACATGGTAGACGTACAGGTCAAATTTCTCTAGTTTCTACCTTTGCATCTGACTAATCCGTTTGGGATTTCATCTTGGTGGTATGTATGTATGTTCCCATTTTACCTACCATCTGTCATTTCCCTTGGACCAAGTGAATGTGCGAAGGTACAGTCGGAAGCATAAAAATCTTTATTTACTTTAAAAACGGAGTTTCACCAAGGACATCCGCTATGGGATTACATTACAGCGCCTTTAGTGACTAAAAATGGAACCAAAAATGGCATACAAAGGGGTTTGAGTAACTTTGTATGAACCCGTGACGTCATTTTTTTTATCAGCGGCCAGCAATAATTTGACCAATATTTTATAAAACCCTAAGGAAAAAACATATCTGCGTGGTTAGAATTATTCTAAGTGATATAGGAGCTGGAATATGATTTCTTGAAATACTATTAAGGCAAAAGCCTTAGTTACATTAAAATAATGGTTCTGAAATGTTACTTTATGGAGCTAATCTCACCTAACAGCTGTTAAAAAGGATGCAGAAATAGGAGAGCAAGGTTTTATTTTCAAGATGTACCTGTTGAGTATATTTTTCGAGTAAAAGTACAACCAGAAATACATCAAGTTAGATATCAATAGTTGTAATGTTGTCTAAAAAGCAAAGCCATCACGAAAAACGACCTTAACGTCAATGACATCAAAAGACATTTTCTAATAGTCAAGATGTATAGGAGGTATTGGTTCCTAACCTTCGACATTAGAGACATTACATGGGAAAAACACCTGAAAGCCTTTTTACCCACAATACATGAACAATAATGGCCTAATATTGCACATGGCCATTGAAAACTAGCCTTCCTGAATCCTAATTGCGTCGCATGTGTTATACACACTATAAATAATGCCGTTTTTTTACCTTTACCTTGGTATGGGTCAAGTTCAATTGAGTAGTTAGTCAAAAATACAATACCTAATATCTCAGCTCCGATATACTTCACCTATATGTGCTCCTTATAAAGTTTGTTCCCCTCGATATGCTCTTTCATATGATTAAAGTTTGGTGAGTGGCCGCGAAATTTCAAAAATCACGCCAACTTTACCCATACCTCTTTCTGATGTCAACTATCGTAGTGACGGAAACTTATGATAGACTAGTTGAGATAATATGCTTGTTCATTCATTACATAATATCTGTTTCAGTTTTTAAATTCCTGTCAGAATTCTCAGTTCCTCACCTGCAACTTAGTCCACCCAAGCAGTGCCATATGCGGGAACTCCTCAATGGTCACCACTTTCCCGCCCACGACCAGAGGCACGTTGGTAGGCTGGCAGACAGACACGTTCACTCGCACTGGCTCCGGAGAGGGCAGTAAGGGGATGGCTTCCACCTTCTTCACGTTCAGGGCCTTGTACTTGTCGCACACTGGAATTAAAACGTTTGAGTTATTTTATTTATTTATTTAATTTAAATTAAATTCTTCCAGTAACTTTGCTAGTAAATGAGGCAGTCAGAGGTCACGTCATGTGGTAGTCACGGATGGTTTTGACCTCTCTAGAAGAATAAGCTTCTATCTCAATATTTTAAGAAACGTTTTAGGGGCGTCGATGGTAAAAGAGGTCTGCCCAAGAAGCGATGGCTCGACGTCGTCAAGGGTGACATGACATGCGTGCCAACAGACCCACCACTGAGGATGATGCACAAGACCGCGCGAAGTGGGCAAGAAAATAAGAAAGGCGGACCCTGGGACCCCACACACCGGTGTGGGTTCACAACCGGGATAGACCGCACGGATGATGATGCCTGGTAAAGTAGAAATCGGAAAATTATCTAGAGAGATCAAAATAATGTTCTGGGGCCCAATTTAATTGCCTAAACTCAGGGTAGCGAGCAATTTCATCAGTAAATTTACAGCCTAACAGATGCTTAAGTGCCAAGTTACCGCTGAATTGCTGGAAAAGAAAGATTATTACGAAATTTCTTGCCATGCTCAGAATGGACTTGACTAGTTATATATAAGGGGTTGTAATAAGGCCTCTGAACTGAGAACTAAACGTAACCTGCCTTATTGCGCTCTGAGAGTAAGAATCTGTTACTGGGAGTAGAAATCAGACAAAAGTTCAATGTTAAGAGACCCAGCTCGTGCCAGAACAAACATCTGCGCAAAGATTGATGAAGAAAATTGATAACTACAGAAAAGAGATATTGTAACTTACTTTTCTCCGCCATGTCAATATATCTTCTCTTCTCAGCACTGCTCATCATATCTTCATCAGGTCCAATCACCACTTCAGGACTCGTATCAGGTTCCTCGGGGAATCTTATAGCACTACTGTCTGTGGGCTTAGGGTATACTGCGAACGGCCTATTCGTTGCAGGCCTATTCGTTATCGGAGGCCTATTGCTATCAACTACTGCTGGTTTAACTCCTGGTCGGTTGTAAAGGGGATTCTGTGTTGTATGTGGCTGGGAGTTTTCGTAGTTAGGCCTGGAAGTTTTTGTAGGTGTGGTTGTGGTATCATATTTTGGTCTAGAAGTAGCAGCAGGCCTTGTTACTGCATAATTTGGTCTCGTTGTACCATAATTGCGTTTTGTAGTTGGTTTTTCAGTATAATAATCGGCGACATTGTTAACACTGTCGTCGTAGAATTGTCTTCTATTGCTAGATAATTGTGCATTTTTATTGCTGACTTTGTTGCCTGGATTTCTTCGACTAGAATTTTTGTTAATCTTCCTAATTGGTTTAGATGTAGTATGGTCCAAGTTGAATATTTCAGCGGAAGTTATCTTTCTTTTAGGCTTAGCTGTCGATCTAGTGTTTTCTTCGTGAACATCATCAGATATAATAGATAGTATAGGTCTACGCCTGTTTGTTGGTCTGTCATCATTTCTAATGTCAGTTATAGGTACAGTGTGAGTGAAGACATTGTATTCTGGTTGTCTTTGATAGTTTTGTCTAAACGGTGGGAACTCTTGGAAGAGATCTGGAAAGAAAATATATGGTTAATATTACTTAACTATTAATTCGTCATTTTATTCTAAAGTACTATACTTGAAAATATAAAGAGTTTTGATGTGATTTGAAATAATTTACTCAAAAATAGTATAATATGTTCGGGAAGTTACGCAGCGTCATCACGTCCAAAATACCTGTGTGTGTCTGAAGACAAAAGTCTTTGAACAGTGCGTGTTGCCAGTGATGACCTACAGTGCCGAGACGTGGTCTCTAACTGTGAGCCTCCTAAATAGGCTCAGAGTCACTCAGCGAGCTATGGAAAGAGCTATGCTTGGTGTTTCTATACGAGATCGAATCAGAATCGAGGAGATCCGTAGAAGAACTAAGGTAACCGACATAGCCAAACGAGTAAGCAAGCTGAAGTGACAGTGGGCAGGACAAATTGCTCGGAGGACTGATGGCCGTTGAGGCTGAAAATTGCTCAAGTGGGGACTGCGTATCGGCAGGCGCGAGACGGACGGACGATCTGGTCAAGCCCGCGGGGAATCGCTGGATGCAGGCCGCTTCTAATAGGGATAGGTGGAAATCATTGGGGGAGTCCTATGTTCAGCAGTGGACGGCCAATGGCTGATATGATGATGATGATGACTCAAAAATAATTCCATGTTTATACATATAGGAGCCTATGAGTAAGTAGTATAAAAATTTGATGACACCCATACTTAATAGTATATTTTATATCGAGGGACTAAACGAAGCCATAATATACCAGAGGTGCTTTGACTCCCGAGCGTGCGAGGGAGCCAATGAAACCGAGGGTATATTAAGTTGGCGTATAGTCTCCAGGTGCAAACTGTACTTTTCAGTTTGAGTGCGAGAAAAATAGTTAATTTAGTACAACAACGTCGTCGGTTCGATTCTCGTCCAGCACATCCATGTGACGAACATTGGTACTTGTTTGGGTGCTATTATCAATTAAATTTGCATATTAAGAAATATTTACGACGACATGAATGGCGTAGTGCGCTGCAGCACGGTTTCTCGCCTTTAATTCCGTAGTGTCCCGGGTTCGATCCCCGGTCAGGTCTATTCAGGAAATGATCTTTTCTAAATTGGCCTGGGTCTGGGTGTGCTCGTAGACGCCCCTAGCTTAATTCCTTGTCTGGTACCTCGTAACACAGGGATATTTATCCCTACTTCGAGACCATGACAAGAGGTGTGTTGCCTGGCGCATATTTATATATATTTTTATATTTAGGTTAGAATGGTTTGTTATATAAGGTAGATATTAACAAGTATGATAAAAAGTAGGTAGTTACTATTGCGATTAAAGACAAAACTAAAATTGTAGGAGTTTTTGGCTGATTTTTTAAGAGTTATGTTAAAATTTTGAAAAGTTGCACAGACCTTAAACTTAAGTCTGATAAAATTAATAGTATGCTGAAAAACACCGATCTTTTTGTGGCTAAATTATATTAGATCCGCGTCGCGCCCAAAACTTCCCAATCTCCTTACAATTCTGCATACAAACTTTCAAAAACCGAGAACATTGCCCTCACAAACTAACAATCTGGGCAGTTTCCACTGCCATTTTATAGAAATAATATCTTGGCCCTTTTAAATAATCTTTTACGTAAGAAAACAGGTAAAGATTCCTCGTATTGTGGTCCATTTGCATTTAATGGGTACAAAAATAGATTTTAATTGACTTTGTGGTATAGGATGTTATTGGATTCCAAATATTTAGTAAATTGATGTGTTGATAATTTTAGGCCGACATCGCAGAAGATTCCTGTTTGAAATCTCAATCCTCACTATTTCGAGAGATGAAATCTTTTAATAAGTTTTCGTTACCTATTTTTATTCCGAAATAATTTTGTGTGAATTGTATTGTACTCGTATTAAATCATTCGGCCTCATTTCCATATAATTATTTTTAAATTGATCTTATTTTTGTACTAATTCTTCTGTTTTCTACGACCGGCCACATAATAAATTTATAATATTTTTGGTTTTGGCATTATTTCGAAGGGTGCCCATCCATACAAATTAATGACTTTATTACACACATCTCTCTCTCTGGTCGGTCCCTCATGTCTGAAGATCGTGATTATGGTGGGGTGTAAGTTTGGCGCGGACAAATTGTCTCCACCGGCCTCTGTCAGTAGCAATTATGGCTACTGTGTAGAACGTAGGTGTTTCTGCATCTTTAACTTGATCAGACCATCTCGTTCGTGATCTGCCTCTAGGTCTCTTTCCTTCGGTGTTCCCAACAATGATCATCTTCTCAAGGCTTTCGTCCCCACGCCTCACACATACATTTATGTTTATTTCCTTTCGGTTTATCAAGGCTTTGATCTCGGTTCCATATTCCGAATAGGAATTCCCGAAGCTTTCAATGCATAGCCATAATTATTTAATATTATCAACCCCAACCATTATATAATTATCATTTTTTAAAACCCCAACAGTATCGCGATAATAAATAAATATAAAAAGCAAACATCTTTATTATGATAATAAAATGATCGCCAAACCACAGAGAAAAATATTGACTAGATAACGCCTACCTTTTTTATACCGCAAAAACTCTTAGATTCCAATTATTCTTGACTAAAAACACAGGATGTTTTGAATAATTTATGGCTAGTATGTATTTAATTGAGCGACATACTAACCTAACCTAACCACTATCTGAGCCTCTGAATATTCTAAAATCAGTGTTTTGTGGCCGACATATTAATTGTGGGGCGCATTTCAGTATTTTTAGTTGCTCAGTTTATTATTTCTCATGTTATTAGCGACAGTAACAGTAAATATCCAGCCTGGAAGATGCGTCAAGCCAGGTAACCGCTGATTTGCTGGAAATTAAAGATAATAATAATAGCTCGGTACCCTCAATTTATAATCCTAAATGCGTACTGTCATGTGACAGGCATTTATTGCCGGGGCCACCTCTTTCAATATAGATGTCAGTAGCACAAATTAGACATGCGCGGCGCTCTGACAGATAGCCCGCTTATAACAACACGCCATTTTTGACGCACGCACACAGAGACATGAGTTTACAAGCGAAGTCGGTGAGCTTCGGTGAGTCGGAAAGTCGCACTGTCGCGAGTGTTTTTGTTTTTGTCGAACTTGGTGCAACTTTTCACATGATGATTTTTTTTTTTATATAGCCCGTCAAGATGACCTCACTCCACCTGATGGAAAGCGGTCGTGAGGTCCAAATATGAGGTTGACAAGCCCAGTCATTCAACGAATCACTGGGCTGGCCATCCTCACCTTGAAGGCCTGCAGAAATGCCTTTTCACGCCCCGCTTGAAGAACCCGGGACTAAGTATACGAGGAAGGAAACACATGTGCTGAAGAGCGTTCCACGTCTGGATGGTACGACAAAGAAACGAGTCACCGAACCTTTTTGTTTTTGGCCGGTTCTGTCAAGTAGGTATAACTTACTTACTTCATTTTAAAAATTCAGAGCGAATATAGTAGTAACCTTAAGCGGTTCACGCAAGTTTTGGAAAAAGGTGCGAGCAGTAATTCTGTAAACTCTTTATTATATTTTGTGTCAGTAGGTAGTCAGTACCTACAGTACGTCATCGCGTCAGTTGAATCGTAAGATCCGCATACAAATTCTCTACGCGGCTGTTGACAATCAACTGCCAAATGGGAGTTCCATGTCCCTTCACGCGCAAGTTCGTGAAGTGACAGGGGCACAGGGGCCCCTGCGCTGCCCCTAGGCTGTCTTGGGATTCTCAACTGTCATTCAAACCATCTTACATCCGTTTGATACAGAGTACCACTGTCCGAACACCGTCAATCAATCAACCTTGGCAAAGAGTTAGAAGACAAAAAAATATAGCTCTTTTTTTCGCGCGTATTTAAGCGGTAGGCATGGCATGGTCGTTAAATTTTTTCACTTGTAATGAATATCAGGTAGAAGACTCTAGTCAATAGTATTTAAAGATGCTACAAAAATACTTCGATTATATCTTACAGATTAGAGACAATCTTTATTTATTTCTAGTTCAATTCAATTAATTCCTTTGTGTAAATGAATTAGGTATCATTAGAGTTTTAAAACAGTTCTCAAAGAGTAAATAAACACTCAGTTTCTTACAGTTCTGTTTCAAGAGATTGTAGCGAGAAAAGTTGTATAAAATAAAAAATAAAACTGTATCCATATTCGTTACAATATTTATAAGCTAAGTAATTACTATTTTTCATTTAAAATGTGTTTGGGTTTGGCGTTAGTCTCGCCTGGTGGTAAGCGATGTCGAGGCCGATGGTGGTACACGCTTACCCAGAAAATGCCTATTCACTCTGGCCTTGAAGATACTAAGGTTGTAAGTACCCGGAAACACAGACGCAGGGAGAGCGTTCCACTCCCTAGCGCTGCGGAGCAGAAAAGACGCAGCAAACCGTTGGGTGCGGATTGTTGGAAAGTCAACCACATGGGAGTGGAAGCCCCGGCGTCTAGTGGTCCGGTGGTAGAAAGTAGAGGGTGATATCAGGTTGCGTAGTTCCTGCGCACACTCTCCAAAATACACCATATATGAAACCGATAGACTTTACGCCGATGCTCCAAACTCTGAAGTTTGGTATACTTATTGACTAATTGCGAACGAATCTTTTCAAAAAGCTCCGGATATCCGGTCTTTTACTTACCATAAAATTGTGCGTTGACATGTATTATCGAAATAAATAACGGTAGTAATATAATAATACGTTGCGCCATTTTATCATCATCTGAAACAAAAGAAAATAATGTCGTTATTTTTATGAAACTAGACAGTGGTAGAAGGTACTTAATAGAGTACGCTCAAAATTCGGAGCTCCTGGATACAAATCACAGTACATATTGTCTACAGGTGCTCCCTCACTTGGGGCATTTTCCTGAAATGTAACTCTACAGAGTCGAACATTACATCAGTGAGGGAGGAGAACCGAGCATTACAGTGCGCAACTTGATAATACAATGTATTACACATTTTGATACAACTTCCTTGTAATGTAACGCGCAAAATCGAATCTCAAATGTACATTACAGGCGAACGCTCGTCATGTCAGGGAGGCAGTTCTGATATGTAATGCTCATAATCGAATCTGAAACGTTACATTGCAGGAAAATGCTCCAGACGAGGGACCAGCTTACCATGTATTTCCACCAATGACAGCCTCACAAACTCACTACTGAGGATGCATAAGACCGCGCGAAGTGGGCCAAGAAAATAAGAAAGGCGGACCCTGGGACCCCACACACCAGTGTGGGTTCACAACCGGGATATACCGCACGGATGATGATGATGATGATGACAGCCGCTACGCATCTGTGTTGACCGCGTTGACGTTTTTGTATGGTATTTCGGCACAGCGTCGCATAACTTACACCGTACATTCTTGAAGCTTGTAAAGTTGCTAAGCAACATACTCTCTTATTTATTAGAAAAAAGATGTTTTTCAATTTCGGGGCTAGCCAAGAGCAACACGCCACGACGATCTCTACAATAGAAATCGTTCAAATACCTTTAAGGGAATGACATAAGCGCCAGTGAAAGCTTATGTCATCCCCAAACATCTGAACGATTTCTATTGCAGAAATCGTCGTGGCTTGTTGCTTTTGGCTAGCCCCCAATCCAAATAGATTGGTTCTGCCGCAAATACGAACCGATATGTGTAGTAGAAGTAGTTTTGCTATGGCGGTCCGAATATACAAGAAATACCAACAGAGATTTTAAATTTGCCAGCAAATCAATTTAATAGTCACTTATTTAAATTTTGACAAATGCTTTGTTTCTGAATAGTACCTAAATAGCTGAATTACAATGCGACCAATAATCTAATAGCTGAATTTCAATGAAGCCGTTATTAAATGATTGACATTTAATTATCGTGTTATTTTAATTTAATATATTGTTGTAATTGTTATTAGCGTCATTCGAAAATGTATATTTAATATCTGTGAAAAACTTGTAAGCCAGAAATGGTAGATGTGTTGTACTTACTTTAATTTTTACTTTGTCACTTTTAAATCACCCAGATTTAAACAAACAAATGATTGATTGATTGATTGATAAATGGATCAAAAAATTGGGATGCAACGATACGGCTATTACGATACCAATACAAATGACGAATACATCGTAATGGCCAAATACGATAACGAATTACTTACGATATGAATGCATTACGATATGAATGCATTACGATATTTGTTTAATACCATTTTGATGAATTTATTGGAAGCTTTGTTGTATGTTATTATTGTAAGACTAAGTAAAGTAAAAGTATAAAAAGTTATGCATTTTTAATCACTATAATTATTTATTAATTTTATCAATTTTCATCATCATTAACTTATATTTCAAATTGTTACTATTTGTTACATTTAAATAAATCTATCTCATCTAAATATCGTATCGTAATATTTACGATAACGAATGATCGTGAAGGATTACGATAATCGCCGATATACGATTATCGTAAGTATCGGTATCGTTGCATCCCTACCAAAAAAGCTATTCTAAACTTCTGAAGTCAACTATCGAAGTTTACGTGACAGATACTCATACATAGTAGACGTACTGGTCGTGCAAAAAGTGTTATCAGGTTTTTCGAAATATAGCTGATTTGATCACCTACTCGCATTTCGCAAGCGTGGTGATTTAGCTTATCCTGCAAGGTAAGCAACCCCTAAAGTCGGGGACCTCGGCTTTGCGCGTTACTTGAAGAGGCTGGAGAGGGCATTCACACAGTTTGGTTAGAATACGAGTAACTACGACACGTCCCGATTAAAAACCAACCAGTATCATTACAAACCTCAGTGGTTTTGCGAATACTGGAAATTATTAATGTTAAGTGTTTTTTTAAACAATAAATGAAAAAAAAAAAAAACGTAGTGCCCTGTATCACGGTTTCTCGCCTCGTTTTCCGTAGTTCGATTCCCGGTCGGGTCAATTCACGATCTCTTCTGAATTGGCTCAGGTCTGGGAGACGCGCCTGGCTTAATTCCTTGACTGGTACCTCGTAAGTCGTAACGCAGGGATATTTATCACTACTTAGAGACTGAGGGGTGTGTTGTCTGGCGCATATTTATTTATTTTATTGTTTCTAAAACCCTATTCGAAAAAAGGGGCTAGCCACCACCATTTTACTAACCAGTCATAGGTAGTTGAAATGCAATTTCAAGTGTTGTAAGTTGTCATCTAAAATACTAATTTATCTAGATAATACAATCATTGGTCACTTAGGAAGTCTTGAAACACCTTGGAATTGAATAAGTAATATATATGTGGAAACCGCATTGTTATTGTACAACATATTCAAATTAGTTACTTAAAAGCAACGTGCTAGAGATCAAAATGAAATAATCATCATACCTTTTTATGCAAATGATATGACTGCGTATACAATTTATAACTTAACTTATAAATTATAATATTGATTTAAAATTCTATTTCCGTAAGATGCTTGGAAAAATATTCTTAAGTTTTTTTTTTTAAAATAGCGTTGTGGCCTAGGGCTTACGTACCCTATCTCGAATCGTATATAGACGGTGTAGTCCCAAATTCAAATCTGGCCAAGAACCATCTTTTTATTGTGAAATCTCGTACTAACTCTCCGGTGATGGAAATCATCGATAAAAGACCAAATCAACCTGGATAACGGTGGAAGGCTCACCACTAACAACGTTGAGTTCTAATACCACTGGTGAAGAGTGCTTCTGAGTGTACCGTTCACCATGACGGCAACAGTCACTTGCCTCTGACTACTCAGAAGCCCACTTTTCACTACTTTATTTCGTGATGGTATGTTATGTTATGGAAGGCAGTGTTTCCAAAGGGTCCATGGGAGTAGTAAATAAATAAATTATTTGTATTTTATTATGTGTAAATGACTAGGAAAGAAAGCCATAAACACAGAATAGAAAACATACCATCAATTGTAGCGATGGCTTGATTTTAATGATGGAGGCCTTCTCCCAGCAGTGGGACAAGGTATAGATTAATCTGATTACATTATACTAAGGTATAGGTTAATCTTATTACATTATACTAAGATATAGGCTAATCTAATTACATTATACTACTTGACGACCGACTTGGTGTAATGGTTAAGAAGTTGGCTACTACACCAGAGGTCGCGGGTTCGATCCCCGCACAGTAC
This sequence comes from Udea olivalis, assembly GCA_947369235.1. NCBI lineage: Eukaryota > Metazoa > Arthropoda > Insecta > Lepidoptera > Crambidae > Udea > Udea olivalis. The sequence goes on along the minus strand of OX376367.1, from coordinate 7,940,972 downwards.
AAACATTTGTGTGCATGAACATGTCTGTTTGTACTGGTCTGGGTGTCTCCTATGTATAATAAGTATGTATTTACAAAAGAAAATGTATTTAAGTATGTTTATCCGTTGTCTAGTATCCCATAACACAAGCTTTAATTAGCTTACTTTGGGGCTAGATGGCGCTGTGTGGAATAATGTCCAGGGATATTTATTTATTTATTTATTTATTATACTAAGGTATAGGCTTTAACTTAGCACTGGAGCATGTCATAAGAACAGTGATAACACAGGATGGCGGAGTGCAGTTGAATGGACAGCATATGGTGATTGGTTATGCGGATGATCTTGCTCTGCTGGGAGAAAGACAACAACAGGTCATCCAAGCCACGGAAACGCTTGCGCAGGCAGCAGAAAAGATCGGTCTCAGGATAAACCACCAGAAAACTGAGTACGTCCACATCAAAAGGTACAAAAATGTCCGGGAACCAAGAAGGGACCTAAAAGCCGGAGGGGTCACGTACAAAGGGGTCGACAGATTTAAATACCTGAGCTGCACTATAACGGATACCAACACCAGGGAAGAAGAAATAGACACAAGAATCCAAAACGCCCTCCGTTGTAGTGCAGCTTTGCACAAGGTTTTGGTGTCGGGGCTACTCAGCAGACGTACAAAAATCCGTATTTACAAAACGGTAATACGGCCAATCCTCATGTACGGATGCGAGACTTGGACATTGACCCTTAAAGAAGAGACCAAACTCCGAGTGGCGGAAAGGAAGATTTGGAGGAAGATCCTGGGACCAGTGCAGGCAGACAATGGTACTTGAAGGCGACGGAACAACATAGAGCTCGAGGACCTGGTGGGTGAGCCGAACATCATTAGCGAGATCAAGAGCCAAAGACTTCGCTGGCTCGGTCACCTGAAGCGAATGGATGAAGATCGTGGAGTGAGGAAAGCGTACGTGGGACGACCTAGTGGGCGGCGACCGGTGGGTCGCCCCAGGGACCGCTGGAAGGATGAGGTCCTAAAGGACTTGCGCGAGCTCGGTGTGGATGACTGGCAGGAGGTGGCGCAGGATAGACCAAGATGGAGACACTTGTTATCGGAGGCCAAGACTCACTTCGGGTCGCTGCGCCAGTATAGTAAGTAAGTAAGGTATAGGCTAACTAATTACATTATACTAAGGTATAGGCTAATCTTATTACATTATACTAAGGTATAGGGTAATCTATTCACACTACACACGCACGCACGAGATCACTGTTTTATTTTGTTTTTTCATGTATTTTGTATTTATTTCATAACCCCTCATTAACATTGTTTCGTCTAACACCAATTGTGATATGGATGTGGCTGAAAAACAGCGCTACTTAGGATCCCGATCCTAGGTCAGCACGAGCTGAGCCACCTCCAATTGCTTTCGGTGTTATTTCACAGTAACAATAGTAATTTTTATAATTGTATTTGTTTTGTTTACATTGAAAGCAATCAACGCATTTTTACTTAAGGCCCGTATTCACTTTGATTAGTGCGAGTGATAAGTGTAGGTGGTTAGTGATTATGAGAAAACACAATGTAGACAGCGATGGATTATTGCGAGTGATTAGTATCCTGCGTCGTGAAGTGATTAGAAGCATGTTCTATTCAATCGCAATAATCTATCGCTATCCACACGTGTTTTCTCATAATCACTTAGCACCTGCACTAATCACTTGCACTTACCTTACTTACTCAATTAATTTTTAGGAGCGTCTTGGCCTTTTCTCGCCTTAAGTTACGTAGTTTCCCGGTTTCGATTCCCGTTCGAGCCAATTTAGGAGGTCATGTTTTCTCTAAATTGGCTCGTTTCTGGGTGTGATGAGACACGCCCCTGGCGTATTCCGTGTATGGTACCTCGTAACACAGGGATATTTATCTCTACTTCGAAACCATGACAATTGGTGTTTTCTGGAGGATTGGTGCTTATTAATCAAAACTCTCCAATGAAATTTATTCTTTATTACACACTTACTAACTTGTTTTTTTTTCATAATAAATAAATAAATATTTGTTTTCCCAAATTACAAATTATTTTCCCATATTCACAAATTATATAAGTACTCTAAAGAAGTATCACTTAATTTGCATCGTCTCGTATGGTAGGTAGCTGCTGAAGTAGCGTCAGGTTATAAAACCGGTATTTAATCTAATTTGTAATTATTACCGACCACGTGCGTCATAAGAATCTAATAATACAATTATGTAATACTTGTTGTAAGCAAATAACATACTTACTTCTTACCAAATCACTTTTAGCCACATGTACTCTGTTGATTCAATGACTGTAAACCACTATTTTGAAAATAGTACTCGTAATATGGCATTTCTTCTTGATGGAAGCAACTTCTGAACGGGTTAGATGCGTTTTATGTATGAGTATATTTTATTATTACGTTGGTAGGATTAGATTCACGGGCCCATAGGGACCCGGTCCTTTGAGGCTTGCGTGGGGCCGAAGCCAACATGTAGAGGCTTTTTCGTACCATTTACTCTAATTTGAAATGAGTACATCTGCCGGGTTTTGTCTCTAGATAGATATTGAAAATCTACCCAAAGACAACACCCGGCAGATGCATGAACTATTGAACAATATGAAGAAAACAATAAAAATTGGGCTATGGGGATGTAAATTCGGTGGACTGGATTACTGGGTTATTGCTTGAGACGACGGACGTCTGCCATAAAAATTGTCTCAAAGTTTTATACCTGGTAGACGGTGACTTGCCACTCACTAAATGGGCCCCCCAAAATGTGCAGACACAAAAGGACGGCAAAGGCAGCAACATGGCCGTGAGCAGCTCAGGGTGTGGAGAGGTGTGCACCGCTTTCTACGAGGTGGATAAACCACCTCCCCAACTCGCGACTTAGGCATGTTTCACGTCCACCCTGCGAGCATTCCGCTCTAACGCCCCACTCTGGACGGCCAGTGAAGGCAAGCCAGAGGTGAGAGTCCTGCGGCCCCCCTTGGGGTCCACTCCAGCCGGCCGGCTAAGGCAAGCGGAGGCGGAGGGCCTGACCGACTCTCGGGGGAACTCGGGTCCGTGGTGTCGCTACACACCAACAGCTCGCCACAAGCTGCCCTGCTGGTTAGCGTCGGGATGATGGTAGCCCGTGGTGTCGCTACGCACCAACAGCTCATATATTATTTACTTTAAATACATTTTTTTTTCTGCAATACCTTAACATTAGTGTTTGTAAATGGTGAAGACTACTTAATTGGAGGGGTTATCTATAGGTGCTCAGCAAAGTGAGCATACTCGTTCATATATCTCCACTTAGGGAGTTAAACAGATCCACGACCCCGACCCGTCACTTGCGGCGAGGGAAGCTTTAAAAGTCATACCATAAATCCGAAAGCATATATTGGCATTCTCGCCTTGAGTTACGTGTAATGGAGCCCCGGGTTCGTTTCCCGATTGGGTCAATTCAGAAAACGCACTTTTATAACTTGGCTGCCGTCTGGGTATGCAAAGTTATTGCTTGTTCCTTGCTATATCCCGGTGAAGAACTAGAAAAACATGTGCAGGTTACACTGGTCTGCCGCTGCCGCAGCACGCTCGCTTCGCTCGCTCGGCTCGTGCAGCTGGTGTATGGCAACCTAACGTGCTAGACCCTTCGCTCCTTGCAGCCTTCAGTCCTCGTATACTAAACCCTCTAACAAAGCGAAACACTTTTGTTTAGAAAATGGAACATAGCTAATTACGGTAATTTAAGTGTCCCAATAAAACTTGAAAATTAAGGGCAAAATCTATTTATTTCACACATTGCCGGAAGAGCACTGGGTATTATTTACAATAACGAACAGACACGAACTGGCTTCATCTTCTTTCTTGTCGTTTTACACTTTGATATTATATTAAAGATATTTTGATAATGAAAACATACGAATCGACTTATTTTTCATACCCAAAATAAATAAATAAATATCTGGGACAATTCACACCAAGATCATCTGACCCCAAACTAAGCAGAGCTTGTAATATGGGCGTCAGAGACTGATAAACATACTTAAATATTTCTAAATACATACTTAAATAGATAATAACACCCAGACACACAACATATACAAATGTTCGCCACACAAATATTTGTCATGGGTGGGGAAAATGTATGCCAAAGGAAGATTCTGACAGTGAACTTTCTTTTTAGGGAACCCTTTTACACACATCGCCCGCTGCGCGTCCGGCATTGTATACATTGCCTAGGCAAAGTATGTAACGGATAATCATATTCGTAATATTTCATACATTGCCTCAACGCACCCGGCAAATATGAATAAAAATAGCTACGTTATAACAACAATGATATAACATCATTTTTTTTTTTTTTTTTGTAAAACAAACAAAGTTCAAAAGAGTAGGTAACTATCGAGTTTCTTGCCGGAGTCTTCTCGATAAGAAGCAACGTCCGAACCGGTGGTAGATTCACATCATGTATATTCACGATTTATGTGCTAATATTGTACTATTTTATTTACGTTTATTATTATTATTTGTATATACTTTTTTTTTGACATGTCATAAGTGCTTTGTACAAGTTTAAATTAATAAATGATTTTTTTACTTTACTTTACTTAATGAAGGGCCAGTATGTGGGGAGGGTTCGCATCACCAATTTTCTCCTAAATTCGCTCAGCCCCCCGATTCAGAACAAAGTTATCGACCGATTCGGTTTTTTTCTTTTATTTTTAGTATAGATAGTATTTATATAAGTTCGTTTATGAAAACTAAAGGCCTTTGGCTTTAACATATAAAATTATTGATTGCTACCGTTATGCGGGTCATTTACTATCATCAAAACATACTTACCGAATCGGTCGATAACTTCGTTCTGAATCGGGGGGCTATTAGCCAGTGTTCTTATTAGATGACGAGTACTAATTGTATACCTAATTAAGTTACCGAATGAACTTTCCAAAACTAATCATTTATACCCGTTACTTCAATGATTCATATCTCACGTCCGTTGACTTACTGAACTTCGACTTCGAGAGAACTGCCTAATCATTGGTTAATACAATACCCAATTATTAATAATGATGGGTGACTAATATAGGCAAATACATGGTTATTTGGTTTTTATAGAGACGTATCTAACACATTAAACATGTATGATGTGGTGTTAACGTCAGTTCATAACAATGATGAATGAAATTGTAAAAAATGTTTTCTTTTGATTCATTCATTCAAGTCATCTTGGAATAGGGTTGCCATATTTCCGAAAATTCCATCATGTTCGGGTTAAAAGGGCTTTGTCCGGATGAATTTTAACAAACTAATTTAGTGAATTAATTACAACATGAAAAATTACCCCTTTCTACATTATTTCAATTTATGTAATCTGTAATCGAAATAACAACAAATATCCTTAAGTTTCGAGGTACCAGACAAGGCTTTTGAAACAGGGCCGCAGGGGTGTCTCCCAGGATGCCCTGACCCGAGCCAATTTTGGGGAATCGGACCCGGGACACCACGCAAAACAAGGTGAAAAACGGTGCTACAGCTTAGCTGGGTACGTACACAAAATAAATAAATATGCGCCAGACAACACACCTCTTGTCATGGTCTCGAAGTAGGGTTAAATAACCCTGTGTTACGAGGTACCAGTCAAGGAATTAAGCCAGGGGCGTCTCCCAGCACAGCCAGACCCAAGCCAATTTAGAAAAGATCGTTTCCTGAATCGAACACTCACTTCGGAATTAAAGGCGAGAAACCGTGCTACAGCGCACTACGCCAATCGTGTCGTCAAATTTTGGTTAGGTAGTTGTTTGTCAAGGGAGTAAGTAGGTGGTACTGTAAGGGAATACTCCTTTAACCCTTTTTCACTGTCTGAAGAGAGAAAACTAGGAAAAAACTATTTCGGACCTCGATGGTCTCGAGCGGGTCGATGATTTCACAATCCGGGTGACTGCTCTTAACCAATGATCTTCCGAAACCTCAACGACAAGCATTGTAAAATGCTAAAATAATCAAAGTAATAACAAAATAATCAAAGTAATAACAAAATAATCAAAGTAATAACAAAATAATCAAAGTAATAACAAAATAATCAAAGTAATAATAATAAAATAACCTTTTTTACCATTCAATATTTTTTACTCTTAAAATAAATAAATAAATATCTGGGACAATTCAAACCAAGATCATCTGACCCCAAACTAAGCTGAGCTTGTAATTGATAGAAATACTATTTATTCTATTCATTCCATTATACATTTAAATTGGCTGTATGGGCTAAAAGGCATAAGCCTTACCTAATGTCACATTTAATTAAATATATATCTGTCACTGGCTGTCATTGAGAATCCGTTACTTCCATATCAATGAATTCGTAGGTTATAAAATGTGAATTTTCTAATCTTTTATTTCAATAATAATCTCTTTAAATGTTAAGCATTTTCGCATTTATTCTGATAATAAAGTGTCGCAAAATGTCATAGCGCGTTTGATTTTCATCGGTCTGCACACTCGCCCGTTCCCGAACTTCCATTGCCAGCTTAAACGCTATACCAATGTTAATAGTAATATGGGCGTCAAGAGACTGATTAACATACTTAAATATTTCTAAATACATACTTAAATAGACAATAACACCCAGACACACAACAAATACAAATGTTCGTCACACAAATATTTGTCATGGGTGGGGATCGAACCCACGACCTCTGGCGCTAAAGGCAGGATCGCTGCCATTGCGCTAACAGGCCAGTCATAATATTACCAATCAAACGCTTTGTTTCACATCTGTCTTCATTCGCGCCATAATTATTTAACTATCTGCAATTATAGGAGTGGGTCGCTTCCGGTTTTGTGTTTATCTCTGTACATAATATAAATTATATTCATTGTTGGACGGTTTTGTCTTTCTATAGTAAACCTAATCAGAGTTCTGTACGCGCCTATGCTTACAAAAACGAGTGCATAAAATGCTAGGCTTGATTTTCAATTGCTTATCAAGTGCTTTCAAAAAGAAACAATAATTTGGAACTCAAACTTATAAGTTTACCGTAAAATTCGAAAGAAATGAAACCATTTTTGCTCACGTTTTGGTAATACGAGTAGTAGATGAAGACCCGTTCTCTATTCAATAATAGTTCCTAACTTCCAACTTGTTTTTAAGAATGAAAACTACGTAAAAAAAATGATTACAAGCAGCATATATCCATTATAATAAATGAAATTTTAGCACGTTAAATTATCACCTATGTCAGCTGTTGACTGTACAAAAATAAAATAAAAATAAAATATAATTTATTTGTGATGCACAGGTCTAGAAGGTCCTAAAATTTACACATTTCAGAAATTACCAACAATTCATGTGGCAAGTAAATGTTTGGTTAACTAAAGCGATCTCTTTTTTTCCGGGTGTTAAATGCATTACGCACTATCCCACTGCCGGGTCGGGCAGTGGGGGAGTGTGGGACTCTCCGCCGTTGAAGCCAGGGGCATACCCACTAAAAACACCGGGGTATACCTCGCCGCTATGGAAGAGGGCGACATGGATCCTAAAGGATTACCACGTCGTCCCAGCGGTCGCCCCAGCCTATGCGCCGAGCCTCCTCACGCTACGGGGGCATCCCGGTACCTATACTGGGACACCCCGAGACGGGAGCACCTTGGAATAGGGTGTGAGCCCTCTGGCTTACACCCCGGTGCTACTTTTAAGGAGCAGGAAGAGGACGGGCAATCCGCCGTCTTAACTAAAGCGATCCCTAGCAATTCTTTTAAAACTCATTACATAATTATAAAAATGTTGTAACGAATATATTCTTAAACCTGGAAGCACCGGTCTTTCTCTTTCGTCGACGACGACAGAGCAAAGGCAACAAGAGTGTTGCTTTAACGAAATCAATTTACAGCTTGCTCCTGTACAAAGTCTGCGGTTGACGCTTGCTAATGCCGCGGCGATTCGTCGCGTACGGTTGCACGCTCTCTTTTTCACTCCAATAGTATCTGAGTGAATGAAGAAGGATAGAAGCATGGGAAAGTGCGATTCGGTAATGTTCTTCATAAGTGGTGGTGTGGCCGTTCGTGTGTTAGAGCATTACCGCTCAACAAGATCGGATCGTTGTGGAGGTTGCGTGAACAGACGAGGTAGCTAAAAAAGTTCCGTGTTGCTATTCAACAACCTTGTGCAACATGTCGCGCGTCAAATGTTGCCCAATGGATACGAGGCTTAGTGACTCGTTCGGTTTTCGCACAGACGGAGAGACGTTATCAACGTCATCCAACATGTTTTGTCAGAATCTCCCTGCGAAACATTGTTTTGCTATTTGTGTCAATTCTTTTGGGATGCTCAGATGGTTCGGTCTTGTAACGCGTGAAGATTAAATAAAGCTGGTGGAAGAATGTGTTCTCTAGATAAACCTTAGGAAGGAAAGCGTTTGTTGTAAAATTATTTTAAGGCAACAAATTTGTGGCCGATTGGTACCTAAGAGACCCGAGGGTTTTCGGATACATAATATTTCTAAATAGAGGCCAGTTCTTTCTTTCTTTCGAAGTCCTTGTAATTCAAATGTCATTTTCTGGATCTGCCCTGTTCAATTAATTCAAAGATTCAATGGGTGTCAACAGAAGTCAAAGATTTTTGACATAATACGTGCGCCATCTATTGTTGACTAGATTATTTTAGACCAAACATTATAAAATAAATGTAACTGCAATGAGGTACCGACTAAGAAAAAATGGCAATTCTTCAGAGGGGTATGCCCCCCCGCAGCATTTGTCAGATTTTGACAGAAATTAAATTGGAAATATCTCGAATTACCGCCTTAAATTCACGTTACAAGACTTAACGTTCGCGTAAAAAAAATGTATTGGGATTTGATATTTGTACGCGAACGATAACGTAAATTTAAATTGGCAACTCGTGGTAGTCGTACAGGTTGTTTAATTGCATTTGACAAGTGCTGAGACTAAGCTACTCCCAATTAGTTGTAACAATGACTTGTTTATAAGGAGGACTTAGCTCCGCAGTAAGTTAATAAAAACACAAATAGGTATGTGCCAAACTTTCAAAGGGGTCTCTTCTGTACGGCAATGGAACTGACTGCATCATCAGACGCAGCTTTCAATATAGACAGTGAAACTTAACTGTTAAAACGCAGTTATTTATCACTGGGTCTTAGTCGGTCAAACCACAGACTAATACATCGATGTGGGTTAATAACGCGACTGTTCGGACTATTGCAATGGGATATTCCACTTTCTTTAATCTCTTCCGATTGGTTAGCAATTGACCTTGTCTGTAAGGTCGAAAGATGAGGTCAAACACACGCAAGTACATTTACTCGCATCAAGCCTCTCATCAAATTGTAAAGTCGTTTTTTTTTTTTTGTGGTCTCAACAATCTTGCTTTTCTAGCAGATAAGATTGATGTCGCCAATGTCAAGTAGAGTCAAAACTTTTATATTGATTGGCCAGTGAGACTATTTTTTTCGTATTTTTAATTAGACGGAGTAAACTGACATGACGGCTGCTAATGTCACTTTGTGAAATAATTTTACCAAAACCCGGGACCAAATCGGCAGTTCGGTGTTCTAACCTCTCACTAGGCTACCGAAAGTACTAATTATTATTTATAAGTATTTAAGTGTGATTTATGTAAAATAATAATTATAATTATTGTCGCATTCCCACGCTTTGCCTAAATAGTTTTTTGTTTTACAAAAACCTAGGTTGCCAAACGTTAGTTTTCTCCGTTTCATTAAAAATACGACTTTAGTGTTGCAATTGTAAATCATCATCATCATCATCCGTGCGGTCTATCCCGGTTGTGAACCCACACTGGTGTGTGAGGTCCCAGGGTCCGCCTTTCTTATTTTCTTGGCCCACTTCGCGCGGTCTTGTGCATCCTCAGTGGTGAGTCTGTTCGCACGCATGTCACCCTTGACGACGTCCATCGCTTCTTGGGTCGACCTGTGTTGCAATTGTCTATGTTCGGAGATTTATAATCAGTATCTATCAAGATCACAAACTTCAATTGTAATAAAAGGGTTACAGGGAAAAGATCTATTCTCTGGAATGGGTGACAGTGGAAATAGAGTTACATATTGCAACTGATTCGCATTCAATAGAAAAAACTACATTCATGTACTGTACCCTACTTAATGGCAAATATAATATTTGTATTTGTATTTGTATTTAAACATTCACAACACAGCTGATTGATTACTCTAGAAATTACTTTTTTACTTTTAATGTTCAATAAAACTGTCTTTGTCGCCGGAGGTCGTGGGTTCGATCCCCACCCATGACAAACATTTATGTGACGAACATTTGTGTTTGTTGTGTGTCTGGGTGTTATTATCTATTTAAGTATGTATTTAGAAATATTTAAGCATGTTTATCAGTCTCTGACGCCCATAATACAAGCTCTGCTTAGTTTGGGGTCAGATGATCTTGGTGTGAATTGTCCCAGATATTTATATTTATAATATAATGATACGTTAGTGCCAGGTAACCACTGGCTGGCTGGAAATGAAAGATCATTTACGAAATGGCTCGCTCAGTTTAGGGAATTAACTTGACAAGTTATGAGCAAATTGTAATAAGGCCCTTGGTATTCGAATCGAAATACATTGTTATTTCGGTTCAATAGGAAGTTTGCAGCCAAGTTTCCATATTCGGTAACATCCTTGATGAATATCGAGGTAATTATCTGGACGGATTTACTGCCATAGGCCATTGTACTGATGTGAAGATTTATATGGATGGGCTGTGAGATTTTTAAGAGTAGCTTTAGCTCTTTGTTTGCGTAGACCAGTGGCCTTTGAATAATAACGTATAGAAGGATAGTCTTCATACAACCGCCCCGTCAAAAATGAAGCACTAATCCGATCCGCACATGCGTGACTATTGCTTGCTTACTTGCGGCGCGCTTTGACATTGAACATTGCGGAGCTGTTATGAACACTGCAAAGTGGTTCGTTTGGAGCCATTTATGGCTCCAATTGAGGTGCTTCAAAATGGGCGCGCGGATTTTGTTTCTATGTAATTGTTCTATTCTAAGCCAGTGGCCTTATTTATTTCAGTATCTTTTTGTCAATTCAAACGTAGTTTGGAGCCATTTGTCCTTTTTCGAATTACGAAACGCTTGGTAATTAATACCCACCCAGATCTTAAACAACTTAGAGTTTCAGCAATCGAACCTATGCTCAACGGATTTTAAAATGGCGCTCCGGGTTCGATTCTCGGTCGTGTCAATTCAGGATACTGACTTTTCTCAATTGCCCTTGGTCTGGTTGTGCCAGGAGACGCCCCTGGCTTAGATCCTTGTGTGGTGCCTCTAAACCATCGGTTCCCAAAGTGGTCCAGGTGGACCCCAAGGGTCCACGGGAGACTCGACGGAGGTCTATGTTGGTGTCACATTTGAATGTCGAGTTTCGGGAAAATGGTATAAATGTACCTAGCATCCACCGGAACCAGTAAAATTTTGAAAGTGGTCTATACGAAAAAAGTTTGGGAACCTCTGCTCTAAACACTACCTGATTTCGAGACCATGGCAATTAGTGTGTTGTCTGGCGCTCATTAATTTATATTCATCACGATTTTAATCACATAAGTACCGAGGAATTTCATATCATTGCCAACGTAGGAAGATTTTATATGCACACAGGCATTCAGAGTATACAATGGTATTAATTATCTACGCATTTGTTAAGAACAATGGTGAAACGTCGTCCTCCGTGAGAAAAGTCGTCTCCCTTTTTCTAAAGCGTTTTTGTTTAGATTCTGTCAACGAGTTTATGTTATAAACGCCTTAAACTGTTGAAAATTAGCTTTTGATTTAATCTCTGATTAATCTAACAGTTAACTACGTATGAGAGTTACACCGTCCGAGCATGAATAACAAATACAACATACCATCACGACTGTATCCCAAAGGGGTAGTCAGAGACAAGTGAGTATCATACATGGTGAACGAAACACTCAGAAACACACTTTTCAACAATGGTATTAGAACCCAACGTGTTAGGTGGTGAGCCTTCCACCGTTATCCGGGTTGATTGGGTTCTTCATCAATGTCTTCATGGTCTTGTTGCTATTCTGTTCGTTGTGTCTTGCCTGCCACTTTTGTTTTACATAAAATGTAATTGACGGCACGATTGGCGTAGTGCGCTGTAGCACGGTTTCTGGCTTTCAATTCCGTAGTGTCCCGGGTTCGATCCCCGGACAGGTGAATTCAGGAAACGATCTTTTCTAAATCAGCTTGCATCTCGGTGTGCTGGGAGACGCCCCTGGCTGAATTCCTTGTCTGGTACCTCGTAATACAGGGATATTTATCCCTACTTCGAGACCGTGACAAGAGGTGTGTCTGGCGCAAAAAAAATGTAACGATAAATTAAAGCTCATAATTATATTACTATTTCCATTCACCTTTTTTCTCTTCCTTGGTTGAAATTACAAGGAGTTTATTTATAGCTAATTATAAAGAACCCTAAGTAATATACTTCACGTTTGTAGTACAGTCGTGTTCACACTTTCTATGTGTGGCCTATTTTAATAAACTAAAGAATAAACAGACATCCCAGAATTAAAGTGGAACCACTGCTGAACTGGGGGGCTAGCCAAGAGCAACACGACACGACGATTGACGACCGACTTGGTGTAATGGTTAAGAAGTTGGCTACTACACCAGAGGTCACGGGTTCGATCCCCGCACAGTACAAACATTTGTGTGCATGAACATGTATGTTTGTACTGGTCTGGGTGTCTCTTATGTATAATAAGTATGTATTTACAAAAGAAAATGTATTTAAGTATGTTTATCCGTTGTCTAGTATCCCATAACACAAGCTTTAATTAGCTTACTTTGGGGCTAGATGGCGCTGTGTGGAATAATGTCCAGGGATATTTATTTATTATTATTATTTATTCTACAATAGAAATCGTTCAAATGTATGGAGATGACATAAGCGGTATCTGTCAATAATGTCATCTCCATACTGACTGTAATTAATCATTTTGACGTTACGAGACTCATTTGTTGTTTTTACCAAGTATTCTAAAATTGTATAATGTTAGTCATTAACGAAGTTCAAGGTTCAGTGTCGATGAGACTGTTATTTTTGCCATAGTGAAGTATAATGAATGAATAAACAGAATACCCTATAATCAAGTCATATATATTTACAAAGAAACAAACGTAGGAGTAATAGAAACCATATTACAAATGCAATTAGGTTTCAGTTTCTAGTATATGTTCAAGAATTCAGTGTCTGATTATAAGATTTTACAGGTCTAGTCAATATCATGAATTTACACAGCGTTGTATGCAACTCCATTAGTCTTAATTCGATTGACTCGGCTCAATTTTACAAGACTCAGTGGACTAACTACATCGGAGTCTGGAATCGAATCGAGCTGCAGTCCTTTCACGAAGACTCGAGCGCTCTAATAGAACTTGAGTCTCAAAAAGAGCTCAACCCTTAAAAAGAGTTCGAGTCTAAAAAGCGCTCGAGACTTTTGCACGAATGACTTCATGTTGCGATCAAGAGCCTGTTTCAATGAGGTAAGTCGGTTCGGTGACTCGTTTCTTTGTCGTACCATCCAGACGTGTAACGCTCTTCCAGCGCATGTTTTTCCTTCCTCGTATAGTCCCGGGTTCTTCAAGCGGGGCGTGAAAAGGCATTTCTGCAGGCCTTCAAGGTGAGGATGGCCAGCCCAGTGATTCGTTTGAATGACTGGGCTTGTCAACCTCATATCTGGACCTCACGACCGCTTTTCATCAGGTGGAGTGAGGTCATCTTGACGGCCAATATAAAATAAAAATTGGACAGAGCTCAAAATTGAGGAGTCAAAGATTTGAGTTCTTCACAACTTTAGTTTACACCGATAACAGTCGTTAGCGGCTTTGGTAACGTTTTTGTATCCGATTTCAGTACAGCAACGCCCCTAGTGGTTCACCAAGTAGAACTAGAATTGGCATAAAAGTTCTTGAGTTAGAGTTATCGTACTTCACGTAAGGACAACCCATGGTCTCATGGTAGATGCACAAAATGAAGAGTTTAGAGGAAGACCGCTCTCGCCTTCTTCCAGTAAAATTACCTAAACTTGCCTGACCGCCTAGGATTACTACTATATTCACTCTGAATTTTTAAAATGAAGTAGGTAGGTTATACCTACTTGACAGAACCCGCCTAAAGCAACACTCGTCTTTTTTATAAATTGCACCAAGTTCGACAAAAACAAAAACACTAGCGACAGTGCGAATCGCCGCGTGACCGATTCTCACCGGTATACTTTTTCTGTGTGCGTGATCACATGGCGGTTTGTTCTAAGCTATGCATATTACGCATGCGTAATTTGATGTAGAGGTACTTAAAGCTATTTTTTTCAATACAATGCCAGTGGCAGAAAACATCAGACCGCCTGGTGGATGCATGTACGTACGGCAGCCGTGATCATCACATACCCACCAGAGGTGAAATTCACCAGTCATGTAAGACTTTTTCAAGGTTTTCTTGTAGAACTAATGTTAAAGGTAATTAGAGATCCCAGCAGAGAGGGTTGGTTCCACAATTTAGGAGCCTTAAGAAGTAAAGACCTTTTAGTTTGAATTTGTAACGGTTGCTTAATGTAGGGCGAGGAGGAATCCCTGGTTACATATCGATTTTAAATTTAATTAGGATCATTTGACTGGCCAGTTGGCGCAATGGCAGCGATCCTGCCTTTAGCGCCAGAGGTCGTGGGGTCGATCCCCACCCATGACAAATATTTGTGTGACGAACATTTGTATTTGTTGTGTGTCTGGGTGTTATTATCTATTTAAGTATGTATTTAGAAATATTTAAGTATGTTTATCAGTCTCTGACGCCCATATTACAAGCTCTGCTTAGTTTGGGGTCAGATGATCTTGGTGTGAATTGTTCCAGATATTTATTATTATTATTCAAATATAGATAAAACATGTTACTTACCCAAAAAACAAATTGACCTTTGATTGACACTTAAGGTTTATATATGGAATAGACCCGCGCGCGAATGGTGCCTCGATTCCAGCACTAGCAAAATATCTTGTAGAAACAAATAGTGTAAAATAATACTGTAGAAGTATCTTCGTTTCCATAACACAAAGCAACCATATTTTAAAATCTAGGTCATGTATAAGATGATGTCTCATATTATTCATGTCTCACTCAAAAGGTTTAGACTAGGGTTATTCGTGGTGCGCAGTGTCACGTTCACGGGACGTCCCGTTTTCCAGAGGGCGTGACACATCGCGCTAAATGTCACCATTTGTCACTATCTTACTCTTCATTTTGAAAAAAACTATTTACATAAACCTCTCCATTCCGTTCCGTTGAATCTGATTTAAAAAACCAAAGTGTCAATAAATAAATAAATAAATATCCGCCAGACAAAACACCAATTGCTATGGTCTCGAAATGAGAATATAAACCCTTGTGTTACGAGGCCCAAAATAAAGATTTAAGCCAGGAGCGCCTCCCAGCACCTCGAACATCTGTTTTCTAGGCAACACTCCAACCTATTTAGAAAAAATCCTGATTTGACCTGACCGGGATGCGAACGCAGGACAAGTGAAGGCGTGAAACTGCGTTACAGCGCACTACGCTAATCAAGTCACAGAATATTTTAGGTTACCCATTGAAACGCATAACGTTTTTTGCTATAAACTAACAATGCATAGGTACTGTTAATGGCCATAATAGTAATTTGCCATGAGCCTTAATAGCATAACTTCATAACGCATAACATCAAATGGCAAAAATTTGTAAAGCTTAATCATAGAAAAGCATAATTCGATAAGCATAAGTATCAAAAGGCATAATTTTTATTTGCCATAATATTCAAAGGACATACTACATATTTAAAAAACATACATGAAATAAGCATACCTAACTCAAAAAATCTCATAACTCTTAAGGAATAACACCTATTTACCATAACATACACGCATAATACTAAATAGCGAGTTTCTAGCGCTTCGCCGGCCGCTGCCGCGCCACGCTCGCTTCGCTCGCTCGGCTCGCGCGTTTTTTGGTCGCAGGGCGAACCTAACCTAACCAATGAACGATATAACCAATTTGTTTTTCTACCTGTTAGAAGCTAATATGAAAAAATATTTCACGAACAGGCTTTTTGGGGCTAAAATACTACATTACTTATGTCGCAATGAATGAAAAAAGCTGAAAAAACTATGCTTTTTAACGTATTTAAATTTTCAGTTATACTTAATAAGACTATGCCTTTAATGAGTTATGCTTTGTAAGAGTGTGTCAATTTTGAATAATAAAATTATGCGTTTGGCCAATATGGTGAAAGACGCGGGTTCGATTCCCGCTCGAGATCATCAAGGTCCAAAATCGAATTGTTCCATTTTTTCTATCTTTTGATATGAATAACAAGCATTTTAAAATGCTAAAATAATCAAAGTAATAAGATAATGGATTTTGATGATTATGGTTTTTATGATTATACCATTTAACAATTCGCGTTATTATGTTTAGGCATAATGAAACATGTGCTATCCATTATGCTTTTTGATTTGTATGCCAAATGATGTATGTCAATCTCCCCACACCTAGCAATAAAACAGTAGTGCGTATGACGTAAACAAATCAGATAAACAAACAATTAAACAACTATTAAGTAAGTACAGTAATCGTTTCGACAACTCTATTGTTTTAAAAATCAAAAGTCATCCATTTAAAAAAAATCAACACAGTTAGAAAATGTAAACCTTTAATTTAATTGCTAAATCAAGTGAGTGAAAGACGCGCCTGATTTTCGTGGGATGTTAATGTTATTTTTATTTTTAAATGGTATCATTTTCTGCAAACAAAGATCAGAAATACGGTAAAAGAGGTTCAAAACCTTACACATAGTTAAATGAAGTCGTCAGTAACATAATTTAAAAAAAAGTGTTCTTAAATTAAGACTTACTTGTTTATTCCACAAACAATATCATCAAAAACACAGCCACTTAAAAACGTATTAAATATAAATAACACAGAACCCGTCAAACTGGATTATAACTTTAATCAGAATCAAGTTATGCTGATGTTTTTCGCTAAAGGCAAAACGTTTTTTCAACTGTATTATTTTGTCCGTTGTTTATTTATTAAAAAGTATTTATATCACGACGCGTGAAGTCGGTTCGAGTTTTGAATCAGTACTAAAGGTACTTGCAGTGAAATAGGGCTGGCAAGAACGAGTTATTGTTGCGGATTCGGACCGAAATTCCTGTTAGTTCAAATTCTTTAAGGACCCGTTTGTAGGTTTCCTAAAACAGGTTTCTTGTGTTAGGCAAGGTTAAGGACCTTTAGGTGACGTTGTTAGTCTGATCATCAATCTATAATACTTATGAACGACTCCTGTTGCCATGGTCTTCGTCAACGTGATAAGCTTTTAAAACTCTCATTGTATCTTAGAAATCTTTTCCGTAGTTTTAACATGATGCTGATGAAAACTTATTATAAAAATTCTTTATTAGCATTGTTTATATCACCATAGACATCGCAATTGATTTCGATACGAAAGCATATAAAATCTACAATATTATTTTTTGTTCAATACGCGTCTTTCATTCTACTTAACGAGGTATTATTTGTTTATTTGTTTATTTGTTTATTTATTTGCAAGTCACATTACAAAATGTTAAGGTGGTATTAATAAAGTAACTAAGGTTTACATGTGACGCCCCGCAAGGGCACAGCAATAGGAGAGGGCTAACATTGTTTTAAAACTTTTGAAGCATAAACATATTCTTAAAATTAATAACATTATTAACATTATTAAAAAAATCAATAACATTACAAAATAATATTACAAAATAATACTAACTAACCTTTAAATTTAGATTTTGCTAAATACAAATGCATCCCTTACTTTTAAAGAGGCGCATTAAATTTATTTTTTGGTTTAATTTGATTTGTCGTCGAAGTATTCTTTTAAATTATAATAACATTTGATGGAGAGAAACTTCTTTAATTCTTTATGAAATAGCGTTGGTTTTTCTATATTTTTTAAGTAATTTGGTAAATGGTTGTAAATCTTAATCATCATAGGATGAGGGCTTGATGCAACTAGCTTTAGTTTTGTAAATGGTACCTTGAGTTTATTTAGATTGCGGTTATTTCTTTTGTTATTTACTACGGGACAATATAGGTCCGGGTGTTTCCTCACAAACTTACAGGATTCACAAATGTAAATACAGGTAAGGGTAATATTAAGATAGGTTAGGCAAGTTTTTTTGTTTCCTGATGTACTTAAAGTAATCTGCATGGAAAAAACACTATGGTAGGTTTATGTAATTGTTGAATAAAGTACGAGTAAGTATGAAGATGCGTTCCTCTACAATTCCCTTGGATACAAAAACTCGTCCGTCACCGCGTCGGTATTGTCACATTATAGCAAACCATAGTATTAACTCATTTCGACATTCACAAGTAATTGCTTGTAAATTCCAATCAACTAGTTTTATTCATACTAATTAAGTACCTAGGTATTCTAGTTTTTGACTAATCAAATTTACCGTCGATATCAATTGCAGTAAATTGGTAGGTACTAATTGATAATCTATAGGTACACTGACTAGATTAAGAAAATGTATCAAATATTTTATGATTTATAGAAAAGCAAATATTATATATTATATTAAACTAGCAATACCTTATATGCAGCATAATTGTTTTCTGCGAAATTTCTGTTGCCTCATCTTGTGTGACTTTAAGGAGCGATAAATAAATAAAGAAATATGCGAACAACACACCAAAATTGTCATGGTCTCGAAACAAAGAAAATCCATGTGTACAAATATCCTTGGTCAAGCCAGGCGTCTTCCAGCACACCCATACCCGGGCTAATTTAGGACAAATAACATACCATCACGACTTCATCCCAAACGGGGTAGTCAGAGGCAAGTGACTGTTGCCGTCATGGTGAACGGAACACTCAGAAGCCCACTTTCACCAATGGTATTAGAACCAAACGTGGTAGGTGGTGAGCCTCCCGCCGCTATCCGAGTTGATTTGGTTTTTTATCGATGTTTTCCATTACCGGAGAGTTAGTCGGAAATTAAAAAATGAACACAAAGATTTTGGTTCTGGCCAGATTTGAAATCGGGACTACACGATCCACGATCCGAGTTGGGAGCGTTTAACCACTAGGCCACGACGCTCTTTTTGGGATAAATCGTTTCCTGAATTGACCGGAACGTGAATCGAACCCGGGATACCAAGCAAGTCTAGGAGATAAGTCGTAATTATCTGAGAACAAAATTATAAGACAGTTTGTAAAACTGATTTTTGCTTAAGGTTGCCAACCCTACGCTGCCGCCATTAATGACAAGTTAAGGAGGCATGCGTGCGCGCAGCGACGCCTTGCACTTGTTTTGTCGTACATACCATAAAACTTGCCAGATAGTACCTATAGCTTGTAGAAGTCGTGATATTATATCTTACTACATATTAATGACCATCCAACTACCGTTCGTTTGAACTTCCAACCAGTGCCAGCGTAAATCTTCAGGCGTTTAAAAACATAAAGAAATGTGTATTTTCTTATTTTAATTCAACAATGTTTTAACAGCTTTTAGACAAAGAAAAAGACAATGACATTTCTTAAAAACATAGGCCAACTACAGAAAGAAACATACATTATACTACACCTGCTCGGAAAGTACCTTGATACTTTATCAAATTTACGGTAGAAAGTACGTCATTGCATATCGAACAATTAATATGCGGGGAGAAAACGCATCTGAGCGGGAGAGAAAAGTGTATGAAAATCCATTTCTTACGTGGTTTTTCTTTTTTAATTTTGGGTAAGACTATGCCCCGGTAACCTAAATATCAAAAGCCAAAAAGTTTTTACAGTGAGTTTTTATCTCCAAGTTCGCAAAATGACACTGGCCACTAGCTGTGTGTCGGATGGCAGTGCGACCCTGCGGCGGCAGGATAAACAATTTGAAAAAAGAACATGCGAAAATTGCAGACGCCATTGTGGCATTGGCGCCATTTTCAATTTGTGTGTTGTTTGAGGATTCAGTTTTCGTAGAAAGTAAAATAAAACTATCAAAATGATAAGTAGGGATAGTGATGATGAAGATTTTTTAACTCCGCCGCAGTTGAAACAAACATTAATGGAAAAAGTGTTACATTAAGCTTCATTAACTGCAACAATTTCAATATAAATTTCAATTAGTAAAGATTTAGTTTTTTATTTTCCTCGTAGGTGTAGTGTAAAGCACTACGTATCACTCGAGAGAAAGTGCGATTCCCGATCTCGGGTGTTATAAACGCCTACGGCTCGGGCTTCAAACGACACCCTCGACGGTAATCGGTCTCTTTCCCCTCTCGGTGAACAATGTACTATTGCTACCTCAAAATATTAACATCATTACGTAGGTAATTTTAAAGGTATTCTTACCATCACACTAGAAATACACATTCAGGACGAATTTCAGGTATTTCACAGGTATGGTATTTACGAGTATTTGGAAGACATGCTGTAACGTAGTGTCCCGGTTTGATTCCTGGTATTTAGAAAACAAACCTATAGATATATTGGCTAGATATATTGGAAATTTCATCCTAATTTCGAGACTATGATAAGTGTGTTTATTTGGAAGCTTAGCTTATTCTAGTTTCGTTATTCGAACATATTTTCTTCATGTCTGTTATATTCTTAGTTAGTTTACAATATTCGAAGAGCAGCCGCCCGGATTGGTTCATTCCTAAATCGTCTTTTTTTTAACGAACTTCATAAAAGTGTTATAACTTGGTTAATAATATAGCCAGAATTCATAAATTATATTGTAGAAAAAGTGAATAAAAATAATGAGGTTATTCAACCCGCCATTGAATGACTTCCGGCAGATTTATTTTAGTGAAAACAATTCATGATTTAAAAAGAATTCTTATTTAATATATTTTGTAGTTCACATTATAATGTTTTAAAAATTTAAATTAATCTGATAAAATAATCAGCTGCAAATTCAAACCTCATTGATTGTTATTAATTAGTAGCATACTTCCTGCGGCCAATTTTCGGCGGATATTCCTTAAACGATAAATGCAATGCTAGATAACTTATGTGTAAGTTGTACCTAGTTAACATTCATTTTGGGCTATAAGTATTTGAATTGATATTCTATAAATTTCTCCTGTTCATTTTAAATCAATTCTTTAATATATTTTTTTACGTTATTTCTGGAAAGTTGTTTAAGTACACAGGTTTGTAAAAGCGGCTACAGGGCAAATACATGGCAGATTGCAACTTGACTTGATAAAGTAAAAGTATGATTCGTTGGGGGTTAAAGTTGGCCGCGTCCGTAGGTCTTACCCTCGATACCCTACACGTGACCCCCGGGTGGTGCTAAATGGTCAACAACGCCGAGTCACAGGCGGCGGTTAAATATCCTGTCCCCTCTATTAATCGAGGCGGCTGCGGGGGCCATGAGGAATTAAATCACCTCAAAACAACCTGACGTAGAAGGCACTGGGAAACCACTACGCTTATAATCCCTAGAGAGCAACGATGGAAGGCAATAGTATGAACGCAAGGATGTCGTACGACCCGACTGACGCTCGGCGCCCATTGATACCCGGGTCAATGGGTGAGAAATATGCTACCGAAGACTCTTCAGGAGTGAGTCATCAGGCTCCTGTCGCAGTAAATGTTCCTGAAGACAAACAACAACTTTCAATCCGGCCTAAACATCGAATTGGCACCTGGAATGTGAGAGGACTTGTAGGATCTGGAAAGCTCACGATCGTAGAAAGGGAGATGGAAACGCACAAAGTTTCAATTCTGGGGCTCTGTGAAACAAACATGAAAGGTGCAGGACACTTCAGGACAGCCACTGGGAACACAGCCTACTTCTCGGGACACGATACACAGAGTCGGTATGGCGTGGGATTTATTGTGCCTAAACTTAATAGTTTCGTCACCGGATATAGCACAGTAAGCGAAAGAATCATGTCGATTCGACTTAACAGCAGACCACTTCCACTTAACATTATACAAGTGTACGCCCCCACCGCCCAATCTCCTGAAATTGAAATAGAACATTTTTATGATCAATTGCAAGAAACCATCAGCAAAATATCACGACGTGAAATGCTTATCGTCCAGGGCGACTGGAATGCAAAGGTGGGGGATACATCGGACGATAATCATATTCGACATGTGGTCGGCAGTTTCGGACTTGGATGTAGGAACGAAAGAGGCGAAAGACTCATCTATTTCTGCATAGGCAACAATCTGACAATTACTAATACTTGTTTCCAACACCACAAAAGGAGACTCTATAGTCTCTCTGTAGTGGAAATCACCAGGAGACAAGTACCGCAATCAGATTGATTATATCACAATAGCCCATCGATGGAGGTCTTCAATAACAAATGCGAAAACGTTCCCTGGTACTGACTGCGGAAGCGATCACCAACTAATAGTAGCAGACGTGCACATCCGTCTGAAATCCACTGCAAAGTATCCAAGACCCACAAGACGTATCTTCCCATGTGATTTCAATTGCTTCCGGAAAGAAAGTGAAAAGCGATTAGCGCAGATCTCTGATAGCGTCGAGACAAGGCCGGAACATCTGTGGACTTGTTTCAGGTCGAAAGTCATTAGCACACTTGACTCCATGGTTAAGAAACCCATCGCAAGAAAAGGGTGGATCACAGACCAGACATGGGAATTAATCGCCAAGAGAAAGACCATCAAGAAAATAAATACTCCAACAGCACAGCAGGAATACTCACGTCTACACAATATCATCAAAAAACACTGCAGAAGAGACAAAAACGATTACATTGAAAACGTGTGTGCAGAGGTAGAAAAGCATGCTGAGAGGTATCAAACCGGGGACTTATTTAAAAAGATCCGAAAACTAACACGTGATTTCAAACCACACTCTTGGACGATAGACGACAAGTACGGGAACCCAATTAACGAGATAGAAAAGGTGGTGGAACGCTGGAATGAATACTGTAAGGATTTGTACAAAGATCAATCCAATAGCATCACAACCAGTGCCTTACAAGCGGTGGAACCCGAACCTGATATCCTAATGTCTGAAGTAGAAGATGCCATCCGCAGACTAAAGGGAAATAAGGCTCCAGGGCCTGACAAAATCACCGCAGAGGCTTTGAAAGCGCTGGGTCCGGTAGGCGTCAAACTGCTTCACAAAATCTGCAACATGGTCTGGAAAACATGCGAATGGCCGATTGATTGGGTTCACTCGTCAATTCTCCCGCTACACAAGAAAGGTTCGGTAAAGAACTGCACCAACTACAGGACTATTGCCTTGATCTCCCATACGAGCATAATGTTGCATATTATGAACAACCGACTGAGGGCCTTCCTAACTTGGCAGATACCGCAAGAGCAAGCTGGTTTTGTAAAAGGCAAAGGGACCCAGGAGCAAATAACAAATCTTAGGCTCATCGTGGAAAAATGCTACGAATTTAATACGCCAGTCATTCTGTGTTTCGTAGACTACCAGAAGGCATTTGACTTTGTTCGGTGGCAAAACCTTTGGGAGGTTCTTGGCAGAGCGGGTGTACCAAGTCACATGGTTCGTCTGATCAAAACCCTTTATGAGTCTGGGTTTGGGACGGTCAGCCTGGGCAATCACACATCCAGCCGTTTCAAGTTTCGGAGGGGGGTGCACAAGGTTGCATAATATCTCCCATCCTGTTTAATATATACGGGGAATATATACTGCGGAAGGCCTTAGAAGGATGGGAAGGCGGAATAAAGGTTGGAGGCGTTAAAATATCTAACATTCGATATACCGATGATACCAACTTGCTTGCTGCATCCGAAACTGAAATGGCAGAACTTCTCAAGCGAGTAGAACAGGCGAGCAAAGAAGCCGGTCTCAGCATCAATAAAGGCAAGACTAAGCTGATGATCGTGGATCGTTTCAGCGCAATACAGCATACCAACCTACTGCGTGAGTATGAAGCGGTACAGGATTTCCAATACCTCGGCTCTGTCATTACCAGCAAAGGCGGCTGTGAACTGGAAATCCGGCGACGCATAGGCATGGCCAGGACCGCTATGACTCAGCTCAGCAAGATTTGGAAAGACCACAACATCAAAAGGAATACAAAAATTTACATCATCCGTACATTGGTCTTTCCTATTTTCTTCTACGCTTCTGAGGGCTGGACTATGAAGGCGGCGGATAGAAAAAGAATCGACGCTTTCGAGATGTGGTGCTGGCGAAGAATGCTTCGAATCCCCTGGACAGCGCATCGCACCAACGTTTCGATATTGAAAGAGCTCAAGCTAGACACCCAGCAGCGTCTCTCGACAATATGCCTACACAGAATACTACAGTACTTTGGTCATGTAGCACGCCAAGGTACTGATAACTTGGAGAGGCTCATAGTGACCGGCAATGTGGATGGCAAACGACCGAGAGGACGCAGTCCCAGACGGTGGTCCGACCAGGTGTCCGAGGAATTGCGGATGCCGATATCCCAGGCTCTCCATCAAGCTGAAGACCGAAGTAGATGGAGAAGTTTATTGCAACGCTTTCGTCAGAGCCACGATCCTCAGCACTGAGGGACCGACTTAAGGTGGAGGATGATTCGTTGTTCCAGCTTATTCCACCCTCACCTTTCCACTCCCGAACCACGCGTGCTGGACTACGGCGTCACCCACACACAATTCAATATTTGTTGGCCCGAACTAAAAGGTTCGGTGACTCGTTTCTATGTCGAACCATCCAGACGTGGAACGCTCTTCCAGCACATATGTTTCCTTCCTCGTAGGTATAGTCACGGGTTCTTTAAGCGGGGCGTGAAAAGGCATTTCTGCAGGCCTTCAAGGTGAGGATGGCCAGCCCAGTGATTCGTTTGAATGACTGGGCTTGTCAACCTCATATCTGGACCTCACGACCGCTTTCCATCAGGTGGAGTGAGGTCATCTTGACGGGCAATATAAAAAAAAACTTATGATAAAATACTAACCTAAGGTTTAATAATATTGTTGATAATAATTTACTTAAATTGAGTTATAAAATAAAATGAAATACCTATGTTCTTTAGAGATAAATGACTTGTTTTCGCCAGGGACCGGTAGAAGAGGTCGACCCAAGAAGCCAAGAAGTGACATGCGTACCAACAGACTCACCACTGAGTATGCACAAGACCGCGCGAAGTCGGCCAAGAAAATGAAAAAGGCGGACCCTGGGACCCCACACAACAGTGTGAGTTTAGAACCGGGATAGACCGCATGGATGATGAATGACGACACTACATACTCTACTAACGTTCGTTCAAACACACTGACGTACCTAGTTTACATTTTGAGACGTTTAAAACGTAGCTCTACTTATTTTGGGGTCAGACGATCTTGGAGTAAGGTGCCGAGTATAATATAATAAAGACTCGCCCTAGTTTTGACGACTCACGACTAAGTATTTTAGTCTCCAAGTTTAAGTCATAAGACTAGCCTTCTTAGTCAGTCTTTTAAGGTTAAAACTGAGATGTTACTCAAACAGCTGAAAGACTTAAAAGACTGGCGACTTAACGCCTGGGGAGTCGAGTCGTAAGCCTAAGGCGTGAGTTGATGCAACAAGTGCTTTTCCTAAAGAACCTACCGTCAATTATTCATTTAATACATAGTTTCACTTCATATAATGAAAAAGAGTAGGTAATCTCATTTCAGCCTAGAGAGTTTTTAATACCAACTTTAACCATACGCCAGTTTTTTCCTAAAGGACTGCAGTCGTCGTTTTAGTTGTTTAAGTCGTTTTAGTCGTCTAGTCTTATCCGTTAACCGACTGAGTCATATTAAGACTAGAAGCTGCAGTCCTAATTTTAGAGTCGAGTCGTGTAAAAAGAGGCTAGTCTCTATTGTAAACGACTAAAGGACTCTAACTCTAACGAAAGTCTCTTTCATCACTAGACTGCCGAAACATTTTTACTTATTCATTAATAATTATGTTATTTACGCATTAGAGGGGGACACTTACACTAGGCCTGCGCAGACGACGGACTTTAGTCCGCGGCGGAGAAAAAAGTACGCTCCGTGAATAAATTCTGCCGCGGACTTACCACGGACTCAACGCACACGATGTTGCTTAGAAGTTTAGTGAAGCACACGTTAAAGAGGCAAATATTCTGTGATAACGTAGTGTTGTAATTTACGTGAAGTTTACGTTTTAAAAGCAAATACTGGGTACATCCCTTTATTTCGAATAGTCGCGCAACGCGCACTAACGCGGACTAAAGTCCGCTGTGTGTGTTGCTGCTCGAAGTTCGTTCGTTCTAATTTTTTCACCTACTTCCGCGTACTTTAATCCGCTCCGGTCCTTCAGCGGCCGCGGTAATTCGGCGGACTTTTTGTACGGCGTAGTTCTAGTCGTCCGTGTCCGTTGCTCGATACAGTTTGTAAGGGACTAAGGGATCTATTTTGACAGACAAAAAAGTACGTCACGGATAGTCCCTAGTCTGCGCAGGACTCAACAAAATTTTAAAAATATATAGATTGGTTTTTATTCGTCGGTTAAGCCTGTCCGTTTCGTTTCTACTGAACTGTCAATTTCAGGCGTACTTAACTTTGAGGTAAGTTTGAGAATTCAAGGCTAAGATTAACTCATTATGCCCATTGGCATCTGAATAGCAGAATCGGGCCCTGGTGGTAAGTGACGATGCGGTCTATGATGAAAAAAGTCCGTCAAATAATTCCTGTGCACCCCTGTCTTGAAGAGACCTAGATAGTTTTGTTTTGTAAAGATATCCGCAGGCAGCGAGTTCCATTCTTTTGCTGTTCGCATTATGAGGGTTTGCTATTTGTGTTTGGGGTAGATCGTAAACGTCGCATTTTTTTAAGGTTTTCGTGATTATTTAGCTGAATAAATTACATCTCTATTATTGAATG
This sequence comes from Udea olivalis, assembly GCA_947369235.1. Taxonomy (NCBI): domain Eukaryota; kingdom Metazoa; phylum Arthropoda; class Insecta; order Lepidoptera; family Crambidae; genus Udea; species Udea olivalis. The sequence goes on along the minus strand of OX376367.1, from coordinate 7,914,086 downwards.
CACCTTTTAATTACATAATTATAACTTCAACTGTGTACAGTACATTTTTAAGTGTCTCATCATAAAAATCAAACTGTTTTTCATTTAATTTAGCAAATAATTGGCGACTACCTCATTTTGAACACAATTCAATGTGTTTTTAAATATGTAGTATTAAGCACACAATAATAGAGCAAAAATTTAAGTTTTATTTAAATTCAATGAATTAATCACGAAAATCTTACAAAAATGCGAGTGCGTTGCTTCAGCAGGAAAGTAGCTTCTAGAGTGATTTGAGTGGAACGTAAAATTAGTGAGATATATGCTGTGGATGTGCGTGGCATAAAAAATTAGTGGGCGTTGTGGTTTTGGAAAAAAATGAAAAAAACGATTCCTGCTGCAGTAACGTTGTTCTAGCAGGAAAACTCTAAACGAATGATCGAAGAGAAAAATGTTGTACATTGGCAGATAGCTTACTTCTGGGGAAACATGTGCGCCAAAAATATAATATGTGGGGCTTCAGGTTTTCGAAATATTGCGTTTCCTGCTGGGGTAACGTTTTGCGGAATCGTGTTTCTCTCAAACCATGGCATGTGCGTCTCTTTAATAAACATTCACTTGTAGCTCTTGATTTGTGCTTGCGGCACATATAATAAGATTTTGAAAATTATTCTTACATTTTCAGTAATTAAGGTGGCTCTAAAATCTGAAAAAAAAATCACAGCGCCTAAATGAGAAACTGTATCAACTCGCTGAAAACTGCATTCGATTCCTTAATTACTGAAAATGTAAGAATAATTTTCAAAATCTTATTATATGTGCCGCAAGCACAAATCAAGAGCTACAAGTGAATGTTTATTAAAGAGACGCACATGCCATGGTTTGAGAGAAACACGATTCCGCAAAACGTTACCCCAGCAGGAAACGCAATATTTCGAAAACCTGAAGCCCCACATATTATATTTTTGGCGCACATGTTTCCCCAGAAGTAAGCTATCTGCCAATGTACAACATTTTTCTCTTCGATCATTCGTTTAGAATTTTCCTGCTAGAACAACGTTACTGCAGCAGGAATCGTTTTTTTCATTTTTTTCCAAAATCACAACGCCCACTAATTTTTTATGCCGCGCACATCCACAGCATATATCTCACTAATTTTACGTTCCACTCAAATCACTCTAGAAGCTACTTTCCTGCTGAAGCAACGCACTCCAAAAATGCAACGTTTTCGATCCGCCCCCAGCTAACGCTCTTGCAAAAAAAATGGTTGCGAAAACACCCCTAATGCCATACAAAATCGCGTTTGCGAGGTCGTGACCAAATTGTGAACGAAACTATTACCAGGCGCTCTAGTATTTAGCAGTCGTCGATGATAGAGGTCCTTCCAATAGCCCCGGGGTCGTGGGTTCGATTCCTACCCAGGACAAACATTCGTGTTTATTCCTTGTTATTATTATCTACAAAGATAGACGTAAGTGGAAGGAGGCAAGAGAGGCCTTTTCCCAGCAGTGGAATCCTTACGGCTAATTTAGATTAGATTTAGATTATTATCGACGAAGGTATGTATGCTGCAAATGCATGGAGTATAAGGTCAGTTAAGTATGGAGCGAGATCAATTTGTTGTAAGATGTTACTGATATTTTTGAATTATTTATGAACTAAGGAAATTCATTGAATGAAAATTGTCAGTTTAGTATACTAACCCTAAGTTTGAGGCAATAAGCATCGATAGTATTAAAAAGAGATTTAATAATGTTAATGTATCCAGTATTGATGATGAAGCCTAATAGACCAAGGTCTTTCCAAAAGACAGTCGGTCTTTCGAGAAGACCGCTCAAAAAATGAAAGACAAGTATAAATAAAACTCTATATTAATATAATATAATAATAATTAATAATTGTATGTTTCATCATGTAAAATCTTCCTTGCACGCTTCCCATAGGTCCCATATAATCTTATGGCTTCAGTCGCTTGTAAGTGGCGAGGTGGCTGTTCAGGTGCTGAGCCAGCTGGTCTGCTCGGGCGAAAGAAGCCTGTAAAGATAAAAGAATAAAGGTTAATTTTGTATGACGAGACATTTCTGCAGTTATTAGTATGAGCTCATATTTAGTTCATTTAGACAGTGAATGGACAGCAAAATAATCAGAAAAGACCAAAAAAGGCTGTTCAAAATAACTAAAAAAAATTAAACACTTTTGATTTTGGGGAGTTAGATAGTCTTATCTAACTGACGCAACCGACACATGAACAGAATATTTTTGCTAAAATACCATCGATTTTATGAGTAGATCATCCCCAAATCTAACCTTTCAAAAGACACAACGATACTCTCGAAACAGCCTGTGAATAGACCGCGTTATAATCTTTACACCTTCCTAAATTTGAACCACAACTCTAGGGAAGACAGCTGGTCCACTCAGAAGACCAACAAATAAGTTGCTTATTTACTTCTAAAGCACCTAAATACCTACTTTACAGCTAGTCTTTTCAAAAATTCACTGGTCTACTTAGTAGACCGTTGGTCTTATTAGTAGACCACTTGGAAAGTTGCTCAAAGTCCCTGAAAATCACCTTAGAAAACATTAAATAGCCGGGTTTTCCAAAAAGACGACCGGTCTACTTAGTAGACAACTCCTAAAAATGTCATTTCTCACCTTACAAACAACACACCGATACAGTTGCTTAGCATGGTTATGCAAATGGCGCGTCAGCGAGTGCGCATGGCCGAAGCGTTTACCGCACTGCGCGCACGCGTGCGGCAGTTTGCTGTTGCCAGTTGACGCGCCGTGAGCGCAGACTCGATGCCGCCGGAGTTGCTCGAAACGGCCGAAGGAGAGGCCGCAGTCGGCGCAGCGACCTGGTATGAAGAAAAACAGGAATTAGTATAGGAAGACAGGAAAATTGTTCGATTAAAGGTACTTGCCAAGGCAAACATTGATTTTTCAAAGCTTAGGGTGCGTTTCCAGAGATATGCGAGGATGTGTTGCGAGGAATGTGTTTCATTTACCTAGCTTTGCGATTCTATTAGTTCTTTACAAAGACATTCCTCGCAACGCATCCTCGCACATCTCTGTTCATGTTCCATAAAATGTAATTGACGACACGATTGGCGCAGTGTGCTCAAGCACGGTTTCTCGCCTTGGCTTCCGTGGTGTCCCGGGTTCAATTCCCGGTCGGGTCAATTCAGAAAAATTACTTTTTCTAAATTGGCTCGGGTCTGGGTGTGCTGGGAGACGCCCCTGTCTGGTACCTCGTAACACAAGGATATTTATCCTTACTTCGAGACCATGACAAGTGGTGTGTTGTCTGACGCATATTCATTTATTTATTCATCTCTAATGGAAACGCATCCTTATTGTGACGTCTAGCGTTTTCGGTATCAGCCATTTCGAATTCCACTTTAATTCAGTTCATAGAAAGAGGGAAGGGTTAATCACTATTTTGACATCCATGGCCATAGCGGATAATTCAAATTTATGTAACTAATACCATTGGTAAAAAGTAGGCTTCTAAGTTCACAATGACGGCAACAGTCACTAGCCTCTGACAACACCGTTTGGGATATAGTTACGTTGAAAAAGACAGAGTAATTTTTAGTTTTAGATGCGTCCGACTTTTTGCTTATCTGGGGATTTCAAACAAAAATCTTCAAACTGACGTAAGTCAGAAATCAACCAACTGACGGATACGTGATATGCAACTAAATGTGCTCACTTTTATCCCTTGCTTTTTCGATTATATTTTGCTTCTGAAATTGTGTTTTTTTTTTCGGAATTCGTGTGCGGAATTTTTTTATCCATGCATTCACATTATCTTATTTTTGACGAAGTTCCTAAACGTACATGAAGGTGTTGTGTCCAGAGAATAAACAAGCGGTAGTGTTTTAATTTTTTTTTAAATTAAATCTCTAATAGTAAATTTATTTTCCACAGCAATTTTTTGAAAATTTTATTTTTTTTCATAGTCAGTTGAACAGTTTTCAGAACAAAATCATTCATTTAAAAAAAAAACATAACTTATAAGCTATGGATTTTCGCTGAACTTGTCTTATGACTTGTATTAATGTGCCTGAACTTGTCTTATGACTTGTATTAATATGCCTGCCTATAAAAATCTAGACTACGAAACTGTATAAAATGGAGTTCTGTAGAATTCCATTGCATCTTTATTTATTTACATAGTAGTTACATACATACGAGATCCTATGCGTCCCTTAAAATGTGAACAAGCAGTACGATCTCATCTCATAGAATCGCAGAAACAATCACAGAATCCAAGAAATGGGCATAGTAAACCTCCTCTTCAGCTAAAATAAATAAATAAATAAATAAATATCCCTGGACATTATTCCACACAGCGCCATCTAGCCCCAAAGTAAGCTAATTAAAGCTTGTGTTATGGGATACTAGACAACGGATAAACATACTTAAAGACATTTTTTTTTGTAAATACATACTTATTATACATAGGAGACACCCAGACCAGTACAAACAGACTTGTTCATGCACACAAATGTTTGTACTGTGCGGGGATCGAACCCGCGACCTCTGGTGTAGTAGCCAACTTCTTAACCATTACACCAAGTCGGTCAAAATAAACAGTCGCGTTTGCGCGGCGTGACCGAATTGTGAACGAAACTATTACCAGGCGCTCTAGTATTTAGCAGTCATCGATGATAGAGGTCCTTCCAATAGCCCCGGGGTCGTGGGTCGTGGGTTCGATTCCTACCCAGGACAAACATTCCGTGTTTATTCCTTTTTATTATTATCTACAAAGATAGACGTAAGTGAAAGGGGGAAAGAGAGGCCTTTTCCCAGCAGTGGAATCCTAATTTAGATTAGATTTAGATTATTATCGACGAAGGTATGTATTCAGTGAATGCATGGAGTATAAGGTCAGTTAAGTATGGAGTGAGATGACGCCCTATTTGCAGACGATACAGCAGTGTACTGTACGTCTCGCTCGACCAAACCCATCCTAAGGTCTCTCCAAAAAGCTGCCGACGCCCTCGGGCAGTGGTTCAGTAAATGGAGAATAGAAGTCAACCCGGCCAAGAGCGCCGCCATTATTTTCAAGAATCGCGCTAAGCGCAATTCTTACCGTCACATTCCACCGATTACTATGTTCGGACGATCCATTCCTTTCGAAAGGAAAGTCCGTTACCTAGGGGTCCACCTTGATTGCGGTCTGACCTTCAAAGACCACGTCAAAGTAGTACGCGACCGCGCAGCCTTCGTGCTGGGTCGCCTCTACTTTCTTATAAACAAGCGCAGTAAACTGTCCCTTAGACATAAGGTGAGACTTTACTTGGCTTGCATCAGACCCATTATGACATACGCAAGCCCTGTGTTTGCACAATCCGCTAAAACCCATATCCATACGTTACAAGTGATTCAGAATAGGTTCATGCGTAAAGCGACGGGAGCCCCGTGGTATTCACGTAATGAAAATCTTCATATTGACTTAGGACTGCCGACTATTTCGCAGTACCTTAAGCAATTGTCAACCCAATTTTTTGCATCTGCTCAGACCCACCCCAACCCCTTAGTAGTCGAGGCGGCAAGATATTTGCCAGACACAAATAGTGTCTCAGGGGGACGGCGTCGTCCGCGGGACGTTTTATACGACCCGGACGACCCTATTACCCTGGCCATCGCCAATCACCATAGACTGACCGCGCATTCCACACAATTACAATCGAGCTTCCGTTTGCGCCGGCGCGGGCCCGCGTCGCGTTTTCCTTTGAATTCCTTTTCTAGATACCGGCACGTGCCGGGTAGATTCTCTCCCCAAAATGTCAGATTAGCCTCAAGTAACGCTCTGAGTCGAGGTTCTACCCCACAAGGGGGCCCTTAGAGTGCTTCTTTAAATATTAGGGTTTAGAGCCTTCTGCGCTCACCCTACAGACCAGTGAAGCTGCTAAGGCCGTCGAGGCCAAGCAGCGGCGTCCAAACAAAAAAAAAAAAAATTAGGAGTGAGATGAATTTGTTGTAAGATGTTAATGATATTATTTTTGAATTATTTATGAACTAAGGAAATTCATTGAATGACAAGAAATCGTCAGTTTAGTATACTACACCTAAGTTTGAGGCAATAAGCACCGATAGTACATATTAAAAAGAGATTTAAAAATGTTAATGTATCTGACGGACGATTTTGATAATATAATTTATTAATTAATTTATTTTTTCTTCCACATTATACTACATATTATCACACATATTATATTTACATCCTGTTCGTTCTACCTAACATATTTTCCTCCATTGCCGACCTGCCATAAGGGCCAGTCTGAAAACCAGCGCTGGGCTTCCGTGCCAAGCATACGCTGAGACTGGTACCTATTGCCGAACCAGCATTTTAATGACTTCCTTTTTTTTTCTCTACTCATATTTATATTTTGTCACTTGTAGTCATTTATTAATTTTCCGTTTACTGTGTTTTAAATTTGGCAATAAAAACTTTTTTATTTTATTTTTTTATTTATACTTTCATGTTTTAGTTTTTTTTTATGTAATAGGGAGCAACCTGGAGGTCACCCGATGGAAAGTGATCACCTCCGCCCTTGGACAACTGCAACACCAGAGGTGTCACCGATGCGTTGCTTGCCTCATAATGCCCGTCAAGATGACCTCACTCCACCTGATGGAAAGCGGTCGTGAGGTCCAGATATGACGCTGCCAAGCGCAGTAATGCAAAGGAATCACTGAGCTGGCCATTCTCATCTTGGAGGCCTGCTGAAATGCTTGAAGAACGCTCAAATACTCTTTTGAAACTTTCCACTCCTCCTCATCTAACCACGCATGTGTCTAACTCCTTTACCTTAGCTGCTATAAGGTTATGGAACTCGCTTCCGAACGGAATCAAAATGTCCCCCAATAGGTTCTCCTTCAAAAAATCTATCCACAAGCTTTTTTTACAGACACCCTAATCAGTTTGAATTAGTGCTATTTAATCATTGGTCAGATTAGTCAGATCGTCAATCATATCATTCCGAGTTAATGTTTCGTCTTTCATTTGAGTATATAATATGTATTTATATATCATTGTATTTATGAATTTATATGTATATATTTGCTATTTTTATATGTAAGTAGGTACACATATATATTGTAATTTAGATAAGTAGGTATATATATTATATGAGTAAATTGTTTACTTTTATTTTACTGAAACTTAGTTTCACAAAACCCCGCCGTAAAGATTTCTGCTTCACCTAGTGGTTGACTGGTAGAGAATGCCTTTAGGCATTAAGTCCGCCAATTGTACTTTTCTTTGTACAATAAAGATTAAATAAATAAACCCGGGACTATAAGAGGAAGGAAACACATATACATTTGACGACACGATCTTTTCTGAATTAACTCGGGTCTGGGTGTGCTGGGAGACACCCCTAGCTTATTTCCTTGTGTGGTACCTCGTTACACAGGGATTTAATAATCCCTACTTCGAGACCATTACAAGAGGTGTGTTGTCAAAAAAAAAAAAAAAAACTGTTGTCACGCTCTTACCAGCTCTCTCGTCCGGGGTGTGAGTCCGGTCGTGGGCGGCCAACTCGGCGTCGTCCTCGAAGCATTTGCGGCAGACTTCGCAGCGGACCGTCATCGCGCCGCGGTGCACTTCCGCCCTGAAAGCGTCGACGGTTTGAGCCATTCAATAACGAAGCTAATTTTGGGTGCGTTCCGAGACAGACCGAAATCGATTTCAGCACCCATAACCCCGTTCCGATTCGCCGTTATCGCGCTAACAGTGACTGGTAGTACATAGGGCGGTCTTATGTATAACGTCCGCCATCTTGCGATTACGACGCCCATGGTCGCGAGCATAATCACTGTTGGCGGTCTGTCAAAAATGACAGGTGATCAGTGTGTAAGCGTTTGGTTAGGTTAGTTGTTTGTTTTTAAAGTGGATTCAAGAAACACAACTACACACAAATAACAATGCTGCGCTCGCGAGGTTATCTTCTTTCTGATCTGCGAGGTTAGCTAGGTAGCTGTCGAACAGTGGTCAATCAAACAAACATTGTCGTGTTCCGAATCACAATTGTCATCATCGCGCTAACTGTTTCGGAACGTTATGTAACGATGACAGTGCTGAAATCGATTTTGGTCTGTCTCGGAACGCACACTTGAAAGAAAAAAAATTGACACAAGAATGCAGAAGGAAAAAAAGAATCGTAACTCATAAGCCCGTCCGTCTTATAACTCTAACTTTAGGAAAAATTGTTTTATACTAAGTCTGCAACAAGTTCAACAGTCTACTTTTTCATGAAAAAATAGAACGATTGCGTGGCTTATTGAAAAGGCCAGCAGATCTTACTTAGTAATTCTTACTTCTTTCTACGAGTAGTTATAGTATTGCAATCAAACATACTTGGTTGATATCTTTCAGTATTATTATGTTAACCCTTTTCTTCTTGATCGCAATGTTATCTTGATCAAAACTTTACGTATTGCCCAACAGTAGAAACATTATAATAAATTTCAAAAATTATTTCACTGCAAAAGCTAAATTATCCCTGATTGCTATAGGTATATATTTGTTTTGAAAGACATAGTTTTCATGTCATAAAAATGACGTTCATGCGGGCAAAGCCGCGGGTGGAAAGCCAGTGTATTATAAATGGCTGTTTATTTTACTTAATAAAGAACTCAGTTAAACCACTCTCTACATTGGCATAGGTTCCCAAACTAGGCTAGGCCTGTATCTTGGGAAACCGATTTACATTTAAATTTTACAGTTAAGGCTTAAATAAAAAATAATGAATGAAAATAATAATGAATAATGAAAATAATAATGAATAATGAATATAAAAAAATAATGAATGAAAATGAAAAATATTAAATGTTTCATTGTATGGCTTCAAAAAACAAATTAAATATATTTTTGTACCTAGCTTTCAGTTTAGCATGTAAATGATAGTCTTTAATGATAACTTGTATGTTTTTCATTCTCAGATTTAACTTTTTTTAAACTGTTTAATAAGTTACAGTTTGCTCACATTATTGTAAAATAAAACTAGTGGAAACTTTATTGGTTTAATAAGTTTGTGAATTAATAAGTTTGTTCTGATTTATAACAACAGTATAATTCTCAAATAAATAAAATAAATGTGTCGTAAAATTTTTCTTGTTTCTTGTTATTGTCTTTGATATCCTCGTTTTATTTGCCTGTCTAAGGATTGATATTTGCTCGTTTGAAATTGTTTAAATAAAATTAATTTTGTGTGTAAGTAATTAAAATTAGGTATATTTTATTTTTGTCAGTTAAGTATGTAATTCGATTTTGCCTGTTCACTATACCCCGTCCATTCGTTTATTTTCCTTTTGACAATTCGAGACAGTTCGAAATTAGTGACGCCCTCACACGTTACAGATTCGATTAGACATAGTAATCGATTTTATTTAAGAAGAACTTTTAATCGATTTAATATTTGAATATTTTTAGGTTCAATATTAATTATTCATTTAATGAAGTTTTTTTTTAAATACATAGGCATATAAACATAAATCTGTAAATATAGTCTGATGAATCGTTGTAATCGTAATGTAATAAAAAAATTGACTCTAATTCAATTTTTTACATCAAATTACAAATAATTTATTATAATTCCTTGCAAATAATTACCCATGGAGTCATAGATACTATTTTTTTAAATAAATTTGCGTTTAGGAATCAATGCTAATAGTCAAAATATTTTTTCAAATGATTGATGTACCTATCTTATATTATTATCATTTTAAGAGACCTCTTTTATAATATGTGGTTGTTTGTAATGAACAGGGCACTTCACTAAGTGGCCGGTACCCGTCAATAAAGGACGATATTACTGTAGTTGATTATTTCAAAAAAGAAAACGGTAATTCATAGGCATGAGTTGTCAAATAGAAAATAAATAATAAATATCTGGGACAATTCACACCAAGATCATCTGACCCCAAACTAAGCAGAGCTTGTAATATGGGCGTCAGAGACTGATAAACATACTTAAATATTTCTAAATACATACTTAAATAGATAATAACACCCAGACACACAACAAATAAATTAACAAATAAACTATGGGCAGGGTATAATTACAATAAAGGGCCTAAACCCAACTCACTTGTGCTCCCAAAGCTTCTCGCGCCTGCTGAACGTTTCGTTGCAACAGTCGCACTCGTATCTATCCGAAGATCTGGTGCGCGAGCGGGAGTTGCCGCCTCCGCGGTTTTGGTGGACGCGTCGGTGGATTCTGAGGAAAACATTGTAATGTAAAGTCAAAAGCATAAATATCTGTAAGTTTCAAAGGCCCCAAAAATATCTGAGCAAAACACTAGCCACAAATATCTATACAAGTCAACAAAGAGTCTGAACGAACTTTTGTATAGATATGTGGCTAATATTTTGCTCAGATATTTATGAAGCCATGGAAACGCGTTTATATTTATGCTTTTGACTGTACCTATTACTCCATTCATTAGAGCATCAGACAGAAGTCAAAAAATGGTTCTTTTTAGGGTACACTCTGGTAAAAGAACAAAAAACAGTATTGCTTTTAAGTATTATGCCGAATTTATTAAAATCTACATATATAGCAGCTGTCACACTTAATTGTTGTCATTTAAAATAAAGTAACTTCAGAACTTATGAGGCTATAGCTTAAAAAAATTATTTTGTCTTGCATCAAACTATATTGTCGATGTTAAAAACCTAAAAGAAGCAGGGGTTGATATCTGAACACTTTTTACTGTCACTATAACTCTACCAAATCTAAAATGTACCATCATAATCCCTTCATACGTTGTGGCGGAAGGGGTTTTCAATTTTGTCAGGTTATACTCAGGTATGTCATCCGGCATTGCAACGTCAAATGCAAATTGCCATTAATTTTAGTACCCCTGCTTATATGAGCCTCTTATTCCTAGTGCTAAAATGAATGGAGTATAGTTAATCTATACTAATATTTTAGGCGGAAAGATTTGTTCTTTTGTTTGTTTGTATTGAATAGGCTCCGAAACTACTGGACCGTTTTTAAAAATCCTTTCACCATTATGAAGCTACATTATCAGGTACTGACATAGGCTATATTTTACTATAATTGAACAAAACATTTAGTGAAAAATTATAGTTTATGTAAATCAAGTCGGAGAAACGCGGGCGAGATGTGCTGCTTTACCGACGCCGCGTAGTTCAATTACTTTTGACAGTACGAAGTCTGTTGAAGCAGCTAGTATTTATTAAAACTATAGTTTTGGCCATTTTAGAATTGATTGAAACAATTGAATCACGACAGAACCAGACAATGGAACGTAGTAAAGTAAACCTTTTTTTAAATGATACAAAAACAAAAATTTTAACAAAAAAAAAAACCAACTTCAAAAAAAACTATTCCAAAACAAAGCACTAAAAAGTAAAGAAATAATTGCGTATTCTTCTAAATCTTATACGATAATGTAATGTAGGTACAAATATTGTTATTGTTGGAGTCGGTGTCAGCCAATGTAGGTTTGTAACTACCTACATACATACGTCAACGTGATATGTAAGAATTAGGTATATTGTAGTGTTTCCTTGGCTTTGTTTTGAAATAGTTTTTTTTGTTGTTATTAATGAAACTATTGGTCTTCTAATTTCAAGACTATAAAACCTTCAGAGGTCTGCTCAGGCCATAGGTTTTGGTCTTTTCAGTAGACCGTTGGTCTTTTAAGTAGACCGTAGGTCTTTTGAGTAGATCATTGGTCTTCTAAGTAGACTAAAAGAAATCCAAGTAGACCTTAATTTATCAAATGATTGCTAACTTACTTGAGCGTTACCCTAGTAGAATACCACTTATGGCATATATGACATTGGAAACTCTTATCCGCTGACTCGTTTTCGGACTCGCTAATTTCGTCTTGAACTCCGCGGGGCACGGTGATCTCGCCCCTTTCCGGGTCTGAATCCGAACCGGTATCCGATTGGTTGCCGCTGTATGACCAGGCGCCGAATGATCTGGAAGGATAAATGAATCAAATAGGTATTTGCAGGCATACACTGAGAATAACATCCTTAAATGAGCAGAGCATGTTCTATGGATGCAAAGATCCAATAAATGTAAATATTCTGAAATGTATGGCCCAAATAGATTATAAAACCAAACAGAACAAACAAATGCTTATCCCATAGTTATTCAATACCTAAATTAAATATACAACATACTATTCGTTCTAAATATTGTGTGCTGCTAATCGTTTAATCATTCAGGCATGAAATGTTATCATATTGAGTAAATCCAACTTGATTATAAAGTTGAAATCAGTACACCACTTTGATCAGTAACTGTAACTGTCTAAACAGACTGGCGATGTTTTCAGTAGGTTAAGTTTTATCTTTTAAGTAGACATAACTTTTTATTACTAGACGAGGTATTTCGAGTAGAACAGGTTATTTTGAGTACACTAAGGTCCTTTAAGTAGGCCAAGGTATTTTGATTCGATCACGGTCTTTCAAATAGAGCAAGGTCTCGTAAATAAACTAAATTACTTCCAGTAGAGCAATACTTACTGGGCTTCCTAAACAGTGTTGTTCAGCTCCTGCTGCGGCTCAATATGGGTTCTCTTCACCTGCTGATTCGGAATCGGAACTATCTAACGAGCTTGAGTATCAAAGTAGACTATTGGTCATCTAATTAATGGAACTAGGAATTTCGAGTAGATTAAGGTCTTCTGGATAGACCACGGTCTTTCGAGTAGACCAATGTATTTCGAGAAGACCAACAGAAATACTTACTGGTCATCCTCAACAGTGTTGTTCAGCTCCGGCTGCGGCTCAGTCTTGGGTTTCTCTTCGCCTTCTGATTCGGAATCGGAACTGTCGGACGAGCTTGAACTGCCAGAGCTTGATGATGAACTGGATCCAGAGCTTGAGCTGCCTATGAAACAAATTAAACTTAAAGAAGAAATAAAGAGAGCCTACAGGATCCATAATTGATCTTCACCTTAAAATCTACTATCTAATGTACATAATTTTTTCAATAAATAAATTGAAATAAGGAGGAAAATTAATGAGTGAGATTCTTGAATATCAATTGTTAATTCTATTAATGAAGCTGATAAATTACAAAATGATTATTTATTTTTAAATTCCATAACTATGCAGTTCTTCAAGCAAGAAATATAATTATATCAAACCCTTAATAAGAAAAGTTTTTTATACTAAATATGATAATAATATTATATCAGATATCATTCGTTTCAGTGGCTGTTTTTTATCTGACTGCTATTTGAAGATATTCGAAGATTTTTCATATTAGCAAAGCTGTTGATATAAATGGTAGTAATGGAATGATACATGATAATACTAACAACAGTCGAAATAACAAATACACCGTAAATAGTAGACTAGTTTATCAGGTTTATTGAACAGGGTATCATAGTGGATGTTGAACATAATATCTACAGGATGATTAGTAATTAACTTCCGAAAACGATATGGCATACTCACTAAGTGATGTAGAAAGTAGCTAAGCAAAAATTAAATTTATTTACCTAACTTTTATTTCAACGTCACCTTACAAATCACTCGAATGAGTGTGAGTGAGTATTTTTAGTACGAAAACTCTAAAAATTAAAGTTAATTGAAATAAAATCAATTTTTCGCTTATATAGTTAATACATCACTTACTGAGTGTGCCATATCGTTTTCGGAAGTTATTTGATAATCACCCGGTATACTAATATTAAGAAGAGGAAAGATTTGTTTGTTTGTATTGAATAGGCTCCGAAACTACTGGCCGGATTTTGAATATTATTTCACCAATATATAGCTACATTATCAGGTAGTGACATAGGCTATACATATATTTTTTTAATTAGGGTTTATAAAGGGTGTAAAAAGGCCCTTAACGAAGCCGAAACCTACGTATTCTGCACATCATCAGGACCATTTTTTCGTTCTAGAGCATACCTGGGAACTCAATAGTTACCAAGTTATTGAAAGTCAAAGTCAAACCCAGGTTGACTTGATTTAATAATCTGAGTGCGTAGAAGCCGGCTTTGAGATTGGTATTTTTACTACGCGTATTTTGACGAGAAAGACAGTGTACGCGAGCGAAGCCACTGACGGACGGCTAGTAAAAAATAAATAAATATGCGCCAGACAACACACCACTTGTCATGGTCTCGAAGTAGGGATAAATATCCCTGTGCTACGAAGTACCAGACGAGTAATTAGGCCAGAGGCGTCTCCCAGCACACCAAGAGCCAATTTGGAGAAGATCTTTTCCTGAATTTGCACGATCGGGAATCAAGCCCGGGACACCACATATATCAAGGCGAGAAACCATGCTACAGCGCACTACGCCAATCATTTCGTATTATTATTATATCACTAGATGACCCGGTGAACTTTGTATCACCTACTTATACAGGGTTATTGAAAAAACATCAACAGCCTCGCAAGACTAAGTAGTTACTATCATACACAACAACATTTGTTCTACGAGTTTTATGAGAAAAAAAAGCTCGTTTGATCAGAAAAAAAATGCGTAAATTGTAACATTAAAAAATAAACAGAACAACCTAACAAGTACAGCAAAGATGCATAATATAAAACAATAGGCTGTACCAAGTCATTTATACAACTTTTTTATACTTAGGTGAAAGTAAACTGGAAATAAGGCGATTGGGTCAAAGTGACAAAAGGTAAGTTAAAACTCGGAATTTGAAGATTGGATGTGGGATAATGTAGCTTCTTATTGGTGAAGGAATTTTTGAAACCGGTCCAGTAGTTACGGAGCCTATTGAATACAAACAAATAATAGTTTACCACACGAAATAACGGTGTGATAGACCGACCTTTAAGAGGAAGGTTAGAGAGCATTAATTTGTTGAATCAATTTGAAGGTTAAATAATAGAAAATATTGGAGTAAAAACTATCAAGGTCTTGCGCATTTTCCAACTCTATTGGTATCCGTTCCTTCGTTTTTCACATAAACGTCATAATATTTAAGACTGATTTTGGTAATTGTGGTTTTTTTGCAGCCATCGTTAACAGGAGCACGTGTATGTACTTGGATGAAACTATTAGTCAAAAACCATTAGGTTTTAAACTAAAAGAACGGAGGAGTCAAAAAGACGATATTTTAGAAGTCACAGTATAATACTGAAAAGTGAAAAGATTGTAATGTACCTAAGAATATAAGCATGTTATTGCTTACGCATGTTTTTTGTATTTTTTTTTTGCGCCAGACAACACACCTCTTGTAATGGTCTCGAAGTAGGGATTAATATCCCTGTGTTACGAGGTACCACACAAGGAAATAAGCTAGAACGTCTCCCAGCACACCCAGACCCGAGTCAATTCAGAAAAGATCGTTTCCTAAATTGACCCGACCGGGAATCGAACCCGGGACACTACGGAAATCGAGGCGAGAAACCGTGCTACAGCGCACTACGCCAACCGTGTCGTCGATTATTAAAGTAAGTAATCTTTGTACTTTATTGGAAGTATGCTTTGATTAAACAGTTTATAACAAATTGGGAGCCAGCTTCTGCCAACAAACTGTTGTATAGTTTGGCAGATTTTGTCAAATGAAGAACTGAAAAACTAAAAAGCAAATAAACTATTTTATTTATTTATTATTATTAAACGATCAAATCTTTCCTCTTTATAATATTACAAGTAAGTATAGATGGTAAGATTTCACCAAACTTACCGGATCCCGAACTGCTACTGTCAGAGCCTGAGTTGGAACTGTCCTCCAACTTTTCCACCCGCGTGTCCAACTCTTTTACTGACGCGTTTCCTGAAAAAAAACACTGACTGTTAGAACAATATTTATTGTTAAAAAATATAACCCTTCGAGATTCGGTGACTCGAGAGAGAGCCAGCCAGCCACTGGCTTTCCAAAGTTTATAAAATATTTGGTAGTTGCATATGGAAACCAATAAATAATAAATAAATATTGAAAAACCATATGACTGGCCTGTTGGTGCAATGGCAGCGATATTGCCTTTAGCACCAGAGGTCTTGGGTTCGATCCCCACCCATGAAAAACATTCATATGACGAACACTTGTGTTTGTTGTGTGTCTGGGTGTTATTATCTATTTAAGTATGTAATTAGAAATATTTAAGTATGTTTATCAGTCTCTGACACCCATAGTACAAGCTCTGCTGAGTTTGCGGTCAGTGATCTTCATGTAAGTGTCCCAGATATTTATATATAAAACTTAGTAACGTGAATTTTCAGTTGTAAAAAAAACTAAAACACTACTACTTGAAATTAATGTTAATTTTTTGGTATTCTGATAACCATATTTACTGTCCAAAATAGATGAAAACTATTCATAACATAATTTGTTTTTAACACTTCCAAAATATAAATATGCGCCAGATAACACACCTCTTGTAACGGTCTCGAAGTAGAGATTAATATCCCTGTGTTACGAGGTACCACACAAGGAAATAAGCCAGGGGCGTCTCCCAGCACACCCAGACCCGAATCAATTCAGAAAAGATCGTTTCCTGAATTGACCCGACCGGGAATCGAACCCGGGGCACTACGGAAATCGAGGCGAGAAACCGTGCTACAGCGCACTACGCCAATCTTGTCGTCACGAACATTTCACGTGTAACGATGCCGTTTCGTTCCAGTCTCATGGACGTTAGAACCTCCACGATGGCTGAAAACTTCATAGTTTAACTTACTGACCATCAATAGTCAGTAAAAAATTGAATTTATCGTTCCACGTTCCCTGTTCAGCATTTTTAAGTCCTTCCAAAACCATCGTACTGAACAGAGCTTGCGAGCATTTAACCAAATTATCAGTTTAAGTTTACATTACGTGATGATGTATTTTAAATATTTTAAAATAATCAATTGTAAACAGATATAATTCAACAGGAACCCGTGTATAGGGGTAAGCATATCATACCTATTTACTTACATATTACCTAGGACTCTTTGTATTCATTTATTGTTATTTTGTTACAGTTCTTCTTTCCTACCTTCCCTATACCTTCAACTGACTTCGTAAATGTGTAGCAGAGTAGGCCCCCAGGTGCAAAAGAGTATCCAAAAACAAAGGCCCATATATTTTAATTAATAACCAGTAATTAAGTTTACCTTCTGAACTCCTGACCGACAGAACTTCGTCCTCATCCCTCAATCGCTGTGACTGGTCTCCTGGAGGCTTCTTGAAGTTCGCAGCGAGCAAATGAGCTTCGTATAGATCATCCTGTTACCAAATAATACTTCAGTCAGCGCATATGGAGTCTTATCTTATCTTATCTTATCATCCATGGCAAACATTCAAGTGACGAAAATTGGTGCTTGTTGGGTGGCGAGATGTGGAAAGATGTGGTCTCTGCCTACCCCGTTGGGAAAAAGGCGTGATGGTATGTATGCATGTATGGGTGGCGAGGTGTCTTTATACAGGGCTACTTTATAAACACAATACTGCGCGCCGTGAGTGGCGGCGGGCTCGCAGCCTCTCAACTCCCGCGCTTTATTCAGAAGTTGAAATTTAATTTTAACTAAGTAACCATGCCGCACGAATAATCTGTTCAAAAAAAAAATCAGAAT
Organism: Udea olivalis; assembly: GCA_947369235.1. Taxonomy (NCBI): domain Eukaryota; kingdom Metazoa; phylum Arthropoda; class Insecta; order Lepidoptera; family Crambidae; genus Udea; species Udea olivalis. The sequence continues at coordinate 7,896,558 of OX376367.1, read as the reverse complement.
TAAAAAAACATGCCCTTTTTTTAAAAAAAAGCTGTCTTTGATTGATGCCTTATGTCTTGGAAAATTTTGAATGGTATTTATTTAATCATGGAAAAGGCACACCAACAGTATACATAAACACATTTTAAAAATACAGTAAAAATATTTTTTATATATAAGTACCTATTATAGGTGTACACAACATTCATAATAAAACCAAAAATAGATGAAAAAAGTTAGGAACTAACTGGTGAGCTAAAAATATACCTAATAATTTCACAGTTACACTTTCAGTTTTTGATGGATAGCATGCTTAAACTTTGGTAGCCTGTCGTGGAAGATGTCTAAACCAACAGTGCCATTTCTATCGTTTAATGCATAACGAAGAATACGCGATTGAACCGAAAGCGCGACATCCTTCAGAAGTTTATCAAGTAACCCTGTATTTTAAGTATGTATTTAAAATTATTTAAGTATGTTTATCAGTCTCTGACGCGCATAGTACAAGCTCTGCTTTGTTTGGGATCAGATGATCACGGTGTAATTAGCCCCAGATATTAATTTAAATCAAGTATGAGGACATTCGAAAAACTATTCACCGAAGTACTGCAATTTTGCCGATCGCAATTTTCATACAACCTTACGAGTATAATAAGCATATAGCATGCAGGACAATATGGTCATAATACACAAGTCATCATCAATCATCAGGATCATAGAAAAAAAAGTAAAAAAACATACATTTTTAAGTGCTTCTGATCATAAAACATTTTGGCAGGGCGCAAACACTGGAGTGTCTTGTGTCAAATACAAGCTACCGATGAATATTTGATTTCTATAGAACCAGTATGAAATCATTCACTCCCTGCGAATACGTAAAAAAAATTGTGTCTAGTTGCATCCACTTAACACATACTCTTGACTATCAAAAAGTTTTCGGTGTCGGTAACTGGAAACTGGTTTGCGCAGTGCCTTTAGTGCAATGCTCATACAATTGACAAGTATAATGTCCACAAAATATACAAGTGCTATGCTTATAAAAGTGATAAGTGCCATGGTCGTGAAAAGTGACAAGTACACCGGTATAATAATGTCAGGTACACTGGTATAAGTGACAGGTACACTGGTATAAGTGACAGGTACACTGGTATAAAAGTGTCAGGTACACTAGTATAAGTGACAGGTACACTGGTATAATAATGTCAGGTACACTGGTATAAGTGACAGGTACACTGGTATAAAAGTGACAGGTACACTGGTATAAGTGACAGGTAAACTGGTATAATAATGTCAGGTACACTGGTATATGTGACAGGTACACTGGTATAAAAGTGTCAGGTACACTGGTATAAAAGTGTCAGGTACTCTGGTATAAAAGTGTTTTTCACCGTCAAGAAGAGTAAAATTATGTACACGACCTTTCTGCTAAAACCACACAGCTATGCAGAGCCGATGATTACTATCAGAAGAAAAATATATCAGTCAGCTGCTACAACATATGAGATCAACGTTGATTCATCTGAATCAGTCCCATCTGTAACCCGAATAGCTGCGTCCGCGCATCCTCGACACATGTCCGTGTGAACTGTTCGCGGAATCTCGGGCCCACTCGAGCCACACGCGACTGGCTGAGTGAATCAAGACGATTCCCACGACGCATGCGCTTTGAACGCAATATTGCTAATTGCTTCGCAAATGTCACATGAGATTCAAATGCTCTTTTGTTTTTTTAAACATAAACATTCTGAGTTTCTTCGTTAATTTCCCCGTCTGAAATTCTTGCCCATGTGTTTCCGAGGTTGAGAAATAAAACTAGAATGATGAAAAGTGTCAGGTACACTGGTATAAAAGTGTTAGGTACACTGGTATAAAAGTGACAGGTACACTGGTATAAAAGTGTCAGGTACACTGGTATGAAATTGACAAGTGCAAAGGTATTAAATTGGCAAGTGCATTGGCGGCAAAATTTACAGGTGCGTTTTGCATATAAAAAGTGAAAAGTACACAATTATAAAATAGACAAGTGCAATGTTCAATGCTCATAGATGAGTCAGGTACAATTTTCATAATTTTCACAAGTGCTTTGCTCATAAAATTGCTAAGTGCCATGATCATAAAACTGACAGGTACAGTGTTCATTAAACGGTCAAGTGCTGATACAATTCAAAACTGAAAATGCAGAAATACAAATGCAGTGGTCATACAATTGGGAATAATCACAAAATTGGCAATTACAATTGTCAAAATGTATGCTCATAAAATTGCCCTCACCTTGTCAATGTTGGCGTATTTCTCGTGTATGTGACGTATCGCCCGCAGGTTCTCGTCAAAACTGATCGAATCCGACGCTTGACTTGGCGATCCTGAAATGGACACATACAGCAAATCGTAACAATCAAAGTGAGTTCTTTCTTAGCAGATTTCACCGGACTTTTAGGTATGCAAGAGGGCCAACCCAAAATTCAAGTAACGTTACTAAGAGGTCCGTATTTGTTAAAATTCACTGACGAAAGAGAACAAGTGCTAAGTAGTCTTTGGAACAAACTGCCAGTCTCAGTACGGAAGTCATGCAACAAATATAGGTTCAAAATGGCTCTGCGCGAGCATTTTAAAACTTTGATCACGCCCCAAGAGCTAGTTATGATTAAAATAATAATACATTATTTATTTGCAAGAATATGGCCATTCATTACAGTTCTTATGTTTAAGTATTCCACAATATATTCTATCGTTGGACGATGTGCAAATATTATGCAATTATAAACAATTTTAAAACATCAAAATTGATCATGCATTCTTACAAATACATTATTTTTAAACATTTCTGTAACCATAAAAATATAATAATTGAAAAATACGGTCAATAAATCATTCATGTCAAAATAGTAAGTTAGTTGACTCCTGTCCTCCCTTATCATTTTGTCTTTCTTCATCTGGTAATGCTATTGCATCTTTCTTGTACCATATTTTAATACCATTGGTATATGTATGTATATGCTATTAACGCCGCTGCTGTCCCCCTTCTCGCGTCCGGTCCCCTCGCCGTGCCTCAGCCCCCTCCGTAGCGAGCGGTGGGCCCGTGCTCAGTGCTCACCGCGAACTCACTTCCCTACCGACGTCCAGCGTGCGCCCACGCATCTAGCGTTAATTTTATTCATTTTTGTAACGAGCTCACTTTACAACATTATACGTTTTGGCAAGAAGTACGTCTCCGCTCATTTACCACCACACCGAGCCTTCCCAATTTTCCTTATTTTATAATTTCTAGTAAACTTAGTTTTTAACTATTATCTTTCGCACTGCCTATAACATCTCCATCTGACCATGTGATTGACTGGTAGAGAATGCCTATAGGCATTCAGTCCGCCGTTTGTAATCTTATTTATGTGTAGTAAATAATAAATAAATAAAATGAGTACCTTGCCTATGTTATCTCATTATATTAGGAAAGACTTCTTTAGAAGGCGTTCTGAAGTGAGTTTCGAGGCTTTTAAACCTCTGGTGTCGCAGCTATTCTTTGGCTGCAGGATACCATCTATCTGACCGCTTAATAAGGTGCATGTTGCGTCTTTGTTTGGCAATGAATGTATGTAAATGTTTGTAGACTGTTGCTGTGTGTTTTTAACTGAAATGTTTTCCAGAGACGTATTTTTTGAGATTGGAATCACGAGGGTTTGTTAAAAAAAACTTACCCAAGTCAGGTTCGTCATCGCTGTCCAGTGTGATGGGTTCCGTGTTGATCGGCATCAGGTTACTTCTGACGCGAATTTCTACGACAAACACATGATTCCATTAATGACACAAAACAATCAACGACCCTGTAAATTCTATCTATTCTAATATTATAAAGAGGGAAGATTTGATTGTTCGTTTTTTTTGTTTGTTTGTATTGAATAGGCTCCGAAACTACCGGACCGATTTTAAAAATTCTTCCACCATATAAAGGTACATTATCAGGGAGTGACATAGGCTACATTTTATTATGATTGAACAAAACATTCAGTGAAAAATAATAGTACATGTAAATCAAGTCGGAGAATCGCGGGCGAGATGTACTGCTTTACCGACGCCGCGACGTGCAATTACTTTTGACAGAACGAAGTCCGTCGAGGCAGCTAGTATTTAAATATGTTGGATAATGTTTATCTCCAATGTTTAGCATAAGGAATGACATGGTCTGTCTTACTTGTCTAACCTTTATTTTTCGAAAATCATGAAGTACAATTGCGCTTCGATAGCGACCGACGAGTGCCAGAAGCGACTCTAGGGCGTTTCTCGAATTATTAGACATTACTATACTTTCTAAATATAAGTAAAAATATTACGGACATTGTGTTTAGAGATAAAAGCATTATGAAAAACAAAAGTAGGAGTGAGTTTAAATATATTTACATTAGTGATATTAATGATTATAATTTTCGTCGGTAGTACTACAAATTGTATGAATGAACTTACAAATCGGTAGGAAGAACAATTTTCGGTAAAGAACTTTAGGTGAGCCAATATGAACCCAGTTCAATTTGTATGATAAATGAATATTGTCAATAAGGGTGGTCCAAACATACACGTCGACAATTTTTTTTTAAACTTCCTCACACTCAGGTATCCGAAAATACCCCAAGTAAGTTACCCGATTTTTTGTAGTTGTCGAGTTATGATTTTTTTAAGATTTTTTTTAAATTTCTGGTTTGAGTCACTTTTCCGGTCATTGTAACATGTAACGCGATATGTTGAGATAAATGCCTGATTTCTTTTTCATTATTAGATGAATAATAGCGCTAGATGATTCTGAAGAATTCACATCCATAACGCTTATCACCACTCTAAAAAAATGTGGAAATTGAAAAAGTTATAAAGTCCGTCTTTTCCCTGAACTTTGAAGGCCGTTTTAAAAAAAGTCACCTGAAATTTTTCATACAAATCTTTTTCAAAAACTTTACTACACTCTTAACTATTTACCATTCACATTACAATGAGTAACTACAACGGCATCATACCTAAATTTTTATTCAAAGTGTCTCAAGTGTAAAATTCAAGTAATCAGTGTATGAATACCTAATTTTTTTAGGAGTTATGATAAGCGTTATGGATGTAAATTCTTCAGAATCATCTAGCGTTCTTATTCATATAATAAAGAAAAAAATATTAGTAATTTATCTCAACAGATCGCGCCAGAGTGACCGAAAAACCCAATTTTCAAAAAATCGTAAAAAATTCATAACTCGAAAACTTAAAAAAATCGGGTAACATACATGGGGATTTTCGGATACCCCTAAGTGTGAGAAACTAAAAAAAATATATTGACGTGTATGTTTGGACCACCCTGTATTATTTTTGATGTCAATCTATTTTATTAGTAAATAAGTACTCACTCGGTTGTTGTGACTGTCTGTTCGCATTTATTTGGTCGTTCTTGCGCGGTCTGCCTCTCTTTCCCTTCGCCCTTTCTGTGCTAGGCGTCTGAAAATAATATAAATATGTGAAGACATGAAGACTATACTTCATTCATTATAACATTAGAAATATGAAGCAGGTGGGCTAAAATGAATGACAATTTGTATTTGACGTTGCCATGACGATAACATACCTGAGTATAACCTGGCAAAATTGAAAACCCCTTCCGCCACAACGTATGAAGGGATTATGTAACATTTCAGATTTGGTAGAGTTATAGTGACAGTGAAAATGAAAACCCCTGCCTGTTCTAGGTTTTTACATCGACAATATAGTTTGATGCAAGACAAAATAATTCTTTTAAGCAAAGGCCTCATAAATTCTGAAGTTCTTTTACTTTAAATGAGAACAATTAAGTGTGACAGCTGCTATTTATGTGGATTTTAATATATTCGGCATAAATCTTAAAAGCAATGATGTTTATTGTACTTTTACCACAAAGTGTACCCTAAAAAGAACCTTTTTTACTTCTGTCTAATGCTATAATGAATGGAGGGAATAAGAAATTTCAGCCAAGATGTCGAGCGGGATTCGAACCTCTTTTACAAACCGGGCGGCTGCTCTTACCACTTATGTAATTATTCATGGATATTTTTCTTGTGTTTGTTTACGTTGCATGCAGGCCAAAGTTATTTTTCACTTCTCTTGCTCTAAAAGTACGCCAATATAGCCCTACGAAGCGGGACTAAAGTGACCGTTTAGTCTCTAGGTAGTAAAAAGTAATTTGTTTTTTAATTTCCTTCATGTGACATAGACAAACTCAAACAGCCAGTAAATATACTATTATCCGTGGAGTGTGGATCATCTTCATTGCGAAATTGTTGAGAGTTTTAGTTCGCAAAGACGGTGGCGCCATGTGTATTAAATTGTTAATCTGTGACTGGTTCAGAAAAAAAACTGTCCGCGAAAATTTCAGAACTTTTGCTGAGTGTAAATTTGTTCGGTTTCAAATGTTTTTGTACTAAATTGACTATTTTTCTCGCACTCAAAGTGAAAAGTACAGTTTGCACCTCGAGACTAAACGCCAACTTAATATACCCTTCCTTTAGTCCCTCGATATGAAATATACTATTGTTAACATCAACTATTCTAAGTGCTAATGTGGTCTACCAGTTTTGACACCCTTCCGTGCTTAGTTCACCTAGTTTTCATGTTCTAAAATAAAAGAGGATTTTAGGGGCGCTCCGGATCGCGGGGCCCTGGGCACGTGCTAAAAGAGAAAGACTGGTCTGATTGCAAGGGGAAATCGACCTTGTTGTTACATGACTTTCAAATGAATTTCAACCGTAGGCAGGCCTCTGTCACTCCATGTACTTGCGCGCGATAATTACCTACCAGCCGCCGGGTCTTCCTAGACCTATTTGGCAGTTGGTTATCAATAGGCGCTTAGAGTATTTGTACGCGAATCTTGCGGTTGAACTGACGCGATGACGTTAAGTAAGTACTGACATCTATATCGAAAGAAGCCCTGGCAATATTTGCCTGTCACATGACATCACGCATTTACAATTGACAAAATGGTCAATTTTCTATGATGTGATTTATCTGTTACGGAGTAACTATTAAGTAATCTGTGGTAGGCTGGAAGGGGTACAGTACTGAAATAATAATAAATTTGATTTGACCACTCACGGCATCATTCTTCTTGGCGCTCGGTGTGCGTTTAGTATATTTGCGTTTCACTCGCGGAGTCGTGTCGCCGGCCGATGAAGATGCTGCCGAATCTGTCAAACATGCCAACAAATTTAGTAACATACATTAATTTATGTACTTTACTGTAAAGTTGACATTTTATTTTCTACTAACATATTAAATTTACCACCTTTAATCACTTTGTTACAAAATACGGGGTATGATCCACGTATCTGTTACAATATCACAAGAATAAGGATTTTATAATTCGAGCAAAAATAAATCGTTAATTATCGTTTCGTTTAAATTATTTTGAGCCTGAGAACACGCGAATTGTCAAGGTCTCGAAATAAGGATAAAAATTAGGAATGCAGGACTCGGGCACCTTCAGGGTTGACTAAAAGTTTAAAGCAAACTACCAGATAAGGATCATATTCCACAACAATTTTGAACACCCAAAACCCGGTGAGCGAAATGTCATACAAGTTACTCCTATTTTTGCCCCACAGTGTACAACAAATACTACCACACACACCACGAACTAATTTCTACCATGCGATTAGTAATGATGATGATGTTTGTAATGAAATGATGATATTTGGAGATATTTCGTGATTATTTCTACCCACAACCTATAATGGCAATTCTGATATATAATAAACTTGAGCGGTAACTCCCATTTCAATACTACACAGTATTACTTAGTTTCTGGATAAACTCAAGACATGAATTTGAATCATCATCATCATCCGTGCGGTCTATCCCGGTTGTGAACCCACACTGGTGTGTGAGGTCCCAGGGTCCGCCTTTCTTATTTTCTTGGCCCACTTCGCGCGGTCTTGTGCATCCTCAGTGGTGAGTTTGTTGGCACGCATGTCACCGTTAACGACGTCGAGCCACCGCTTCTTGGGTCGACCTCTTATACCGGTACCTTGCGGGGGCGGCATGACCAGACATTTTTGTTGCCCACGTAGCCAAGACATGAATTTGAATATACCCCTTAATTCGTCCATGCAGCAATTTCAAACTTAAATTTCACAATGCCTATAAAATAACCCATACAATTTTGTATTGAATAAAATGCGTCTTTATTTATTTTAAATACATACACACACTCACAGTCACATATATAAAATACAATCTACGCCATGCATATTATTCCTACATAATTAATCATAAAGAGAAGTTTTCTTGCCTTCAAATCTATCCATTTATAAAACAGTATGAAGCAAATAAATAAAGCTATATGTACCAATAACACGTTATTTAGCAGTTAATTTGTTATGATAATTAGGTAATTGGACCACCTATTCTTTAACTTGCAACGCGACTCAATTGCTGGTCGCTCGCATTCTAACGGTTTGTAGATGTCAGCCAATGAGAATGCAGAATTCCATGTCAAATAGCAATAATCGCTCTCAAAATCGCGATTTTCTTGAGATCGAAGTTAGTGAATCAGCCGTACTATAAATGTGACAGGAGTAGCTCAAGCTGATAAGTAGATATGGCAGTGGAAATAAAAAGCGGGATTCTTTTTGTAGACTATTTTTTTTTGTCCTAATTTAATTTGGCATTACGAGATAGGCATATATTTTTTGTCATAATAATATTTTGACATAATTTTTTTTGGCATGCTATTTCAGTAAGCATAAATATAGTATAGGCTGTTTTTTGGCCTAATTTTGATTTGCATAAAGTTATAAGGCATATTGTTTATTTGTCTAATAGTTATTAGGCATAATGGATACATACTTTACTTTTTAATTCATTGATATTTACATGAATCTTAAAAACCAAAAGTAGGTATTAGGGCACCACAGTGTAACAGTAGGTTAGGGTGAGGTGGGGCCACCCCTAAGCCGCCATTGAATGCAAACACAACATTTCCAAAACTTACATTTCCCTGAGTGCATTTGGTTCATGTTCATGGTTTGGTGGTTTTGGTCGCCGAAGTAGCATAAGTATATTAAATGTAGGTTTTAGAATAGCTATGCACACACACACACACACACACATATACAGGGTTATATGTAAAACACCAGCAACCTCTCAGAACTAGTTAAGTAACATCATGGACAACAACGTTTGTTCTACGACTTTTTATAATTCGTTTGATTTTACTTTCATACAAAAAAAAATATTCATTTAATTTACCGCTCCAATGTTAATAACTCTATGCGCATCACCAAGAGGTAAACAAACCCGTGCGAATCGCAGGGTTTGAGGGTGGGGCGGCGCTAGCGCCTTTGAACTTGACCTGTTTATCTACGGCCGTCAGTCGGCGGCTTTGATGCGCGTGCGTCACACGTCCTTGTACATACGTCTCGATCTTTCGGCGCCGTATTCGATCCGTATCGATCTATCGTAGTACCTCGTGTTTTTTTTATGTTTAATTACCATTGCGTATCGATATTCCAATATCGAATACACGGAAATGGTTAGGATGGTTGCTAGGTGTGATGATAATGTGTCGGAAGCCTGCCGCCAGTATGCAAGAAGATTTCCAAATCTACCTACACCGAGCCGTGAGACGATGTTAGCCGCCACACAGCGGTTACGAGATTACGGGCAGTTTCAGCACAGGATAAGGAGTAGTGGTCGTCCACCGAGACGCTCAGTACGTGAGCAAGAAGACATACTGGAGTTCTTTGAGGCGAACCCAGCAGCGAGCACCAATGACGCGGCGCGGCGGTTTAATGTATCGCAGTATTTCGCTTGGAGTGTCATACATAATGAAGGCAAACATCCATTCCACCTTCATCGTGTTCAGGAACTCACCGAACCTGATAAACCTGCACGAGTGGCTTTTTGTAACTGGTTGCTTGCGGAACGGCCTACAATTCTGTGGACTGATGAAGCTACATTTGGTAGAGTGGGATTGTTCAATACTCGTAATGAACATTTGTGGTGTTACGAAAATCCACACGAACCCAGACCACATAATTTTCAACACCGATTTAGTGTTAATGTTTGGGCAGGAATAGTGAATTCCACGTTACTAGGACCCGTTTTTTTAGACAGACTAAACGGTGAAACATACCTACAATTTCTTACTGAAACGCTCCCAGTACTAGAGTACGAAAGTATTCCACTCGCCTACTTACGTGTTATGTACTATCAACATGACGGCGCGCCTGCGCACTATTCTCGTCAGGTTAGAGACCATTTAAACAGGATTTATCCTGGTCGATGGATAGGACGCGGCGGGCCTCGAGCATGGCCTCCAAGGTCACCGGACATTACACCCCTGGATTTCTATTTATGAGGACACATTAAAACAATGGTGTACAGTGGTAGTGAAATCACAAGCCGGGACATGCTCATTGAAAAAAATAATTGGGCTTTTAATCAAATCAAGAGTAATTCGGAAGTGTTAGCACGAGTTAATGAACAGTTAATTTTTAGGTGTGGTCTTTGTGTTGGTTGTGAAGGTGACTATTTTGAACGCTATGTGCGTGATACTCACCGTCATGCGCGGGACTTAAACCTCAGAGGTAATAATTTGTAAATTATTTAATCGTCAATTATTTAATTATTGTAAATACGCTGATTCCACTTTTTAAATGCGCCTGCATTCAAAAATTAAAAGTGAATAGGTACATAGCTATTAATATTAGATATTAAATTCGGTGTAACTTTAACGTAAAGTAGACCTACCTCGGCAATGCCTCTAGGCGTTAAGTCCGCCAATTGTACAGTTTGTTGTTCAGAAAAGAATAAATAAATACATAGCGTGAGAAAACGTTGAGAGTGATTACGTTAACCGATTTTACATATTTTCGAGGTTTAGATATCTAAAATCTATTCATTTTTAATTGTTTAATGTAGCCAGTCCTAAGCCTGGTATAAAGTATGAAGGGATTGTGGATTCAGTGGAGGCTATAAGCCACGCCAGCGATTTAATTAGGCAATTATCTGGTAAAGGAAGATACTTTCACGGTAGTAGGTACCTACCTATTATTATTATTGGACAGTGCGCAAGGACAACGTAGCTTCCGGTTATAATGAATGAAACATAGACTTATAAATGCCACGAAAGTACAATAAACACTTAAAAAATATTTTTTGTTCAAAGTATTGAGTTATGTTAAAACTCGTAGAACAAACATTGTTGTATATGATGTTAGCTATCTATTCCTTAGAGGTTGCTGGTGTTTTACATATAACCCTGTATACAGCTATATATATGTATGCTGAACAATTAATATGCTTATAGTAGGTATGCTTAAAAAAATGATGGCTTAAAAGTTATGACAAATTAATCTAGTGTGTGAATATTATTAGGATAAGTAAAAGTATGCCTCGTAAAATTGACATACAATTTTATGCAAAAAAATAGGGAGCCATGTGCCTATTGTTGGGGCAGCAAGTTTTGAATTCAGAAGGCCATTTTATATCCAATACAACATTACACCCTGGCTCTTAGGGCCAAGTAACTTCACCATTAGACACCTACCGGGTTTGCAAAGACAAAAGACGTTAAAAATTTGGCGCAGATGGTGGTGGTCCAGCATTCCAAACCAACATTAATTTAAAAAATTAAGTTCTTTATATTTGTGTGGCTTGTGTCAGGGGGGTACACTACATAATTCCGAAAAACTTGACTCCGAAAGTCACAATCACGAATTTCTAAATTCGGATTTTAATAATTCCGAATTCCGAAAATTCAAAACTGACTTGTCATAAATCCGAATCAACATTAATCCGAATTATCGTAAACACGAAGCAATCTTAAAATCTTGTATTTAAAATAAAGTTATCCAGCTTAATTTATAAATGTTTATAAAAATGAAAAATAAATAGCAATAAATTTTCGGAATTTTTAATTTCGGAATATTCGAAATTTCGGATTTCTTGATGTTCTTTAGTAAACCAAAAACCCCTTTCACTTTCACAAGAAAACACGCACCAAAAAGATCTCAATGTGAGAAAGTGACAGCTTAGAGCTTGCAGAACACTCTTTTTCTCGGACCGGGCTCATATCCCCCTTATTTTGTAGTGACTTACTCAAGTCAGGAACGGGTTGAGTGAATTTCATTTATGCCGCGAATGTGTATTATAAAAGATTTATGCTTTTGACTATAGAAAAGCCCTGCCTAGTTTGTGATTAGGTAACCATGTGGAAAGATACACTAATTTCGAACGTTTAATAAATCAGTAAGTTTTCTTGTACCTAAAATATATTTTTGCTTTTATATTCTCCTATATTTATTGACTTTTGAAACCAAATTTAAACAAGAATAGCATTTTAAATAAATAATAAATAAATTTAATCGCCCTATCTACTCATGCAATTAAAATCCAACCTACATACGATTTTACCTTTTCTCTTAATAAATTTTGGATTCCTCCTTATCATAACCTGCTTCTCCCCTGCTTTCCTGGCTTCCCCCCTTCGCCCCTCTGCTTTTCTTACAGCCCCAACTCTTTCTCCTGCCCTTCTTACAGTCCCAACTTTCTCTCCCGCCTTTCTTGCAACCCCCGTTTTTAGGGGTACCCTTCTCATTGTCATTTTGGCATTGGCTAGCTGTTTTTTGGTGGGTTGCAATTTTTTAACCCGTGTTGACACTTTCAGGGGAGGCTTTGAACCGGGCTTCACTGTAGGGTTAAACATTTTTTGGAATTTTGGAAAAAATACTCGTATAGTTAGGTATAAAAAAGTGTACACCCAGTATATTTTTGGATTCGAATATCAGCGAATACGAACTGTCAAATTACTGTTCAAACGGTTATTTTGAATTTAAGAATTCAATGTTATTTTTTTAACTTTCCGATACCCGCATTACGATATCACATTGAACGCCTACCTCGCAGTTCTGAATGAAAATATATGAATAAATAGAAGTAAATTTTGTGAAATTAGTTACTATTATCATAGTTACATTGCATGTGAAATTATTATTTGATGAAGTGATGAAGATGTGGGTGGGTGTACTAAGTTTTATAGTGATTTTATAGTCACGATTACATACACGTTGCCATTCTAACGCGATTGTGTAAGTAGAACTTAATACAGTTGGATTTAGTAGTTTATGTACAATGTAGATGAATATTGTTTATAGTTGCACTTTTTAGTAACATTTTATTTCACAAAATGAGTTTTTGGTAGTCCAACAATATGTTATACTCAAACTTTAAATGATTGAAACGACAAAGAAAGTTGAGCAGCCCTTACATGTATGGCTGTCTCTTTCATTTCTTCTGTCATGTAAATGGAGGGCATCAATTTGAGACGTGTTCTAATTTTGAAGACATTTGCAAATAACTGACAATTAATATGTTATCTGTAGTCGTTTTCAACACACGCACACCGCGTCAGTAACCGTGACTATGAAACCATCCATTCTGTGTACAAATACATTGAAAGTTTGCTCATTTCCAATTTAAGTTTATTCATTTTAAATACAATTAAAAACTGTGTTAATATCACAGCAAACTTTAAATGTATTCAACCTTATAAAAATGTGTCTAAATAACAACCATCATAATCACGGACAATCAACAATACAAAATAACACGACTACGTTGAATTTTTTGAGTCATGTATTTTTTAATATTTAATGGTTATTACATTTTTAAACACTAAATAGGCCTGTGTTGAACGATATCGATACATAGGAACCAAATGTATGGTTGCTCTCTTCAAAAAAGAATTCACTTGGAACGTCTCAGCCAAATGGCTGTTTTTAGCGCCATCTGCCTGAACTAATCTGAACTAACAGATAACGCGCTTTGAAAAGCACGCAACCTTCAAACCAAGTTACAACAGATTATCACTAGAGTAACTTTGGCTTTGTTCAACTTTTTATATTTGAAATACTGGAATTAATTAAGCCAGTAGAATAAATATTTAAAAAAGGTAAATTTAAACACATTTTCACATATTAGTCCAAGCCTCAAACTGGTGTTAGTGTTGATGAGCCACCACGCCGTAGTTATTTACAAAACTCATTATATTTTCCTATCAAGCGGCGACCAACATTAAGTTATCGGTTTTCTTTTAAAAGATCCGCTTGATATAAAAACATAAGTTATTAAATTAACGTCAAACTCGAATAAACAAGTACTAACCTGCCGCACCCCTGCGCTTATACTCTCTCTTTGCCTTTCGCTCTAAAGCTTCTGAAACAAAGACACAGAACTAACAGTTTAAAAATTAAAGAAAGAGAGAAAGAAAAAAAGGAAGAATTAAGAATGTGGATAGGGTTGAATCTTACAGTTTTATTCATAACATGAAACATACCATCACGACTATCCCAAACGGGGTAGTCAGTCAGAGGCAAGTGACTGTCGTCATGGTTAACGAAACACTCAGAAGCCCACTATTCACCAATGGTATTAGAACCCAACGTGGTAGGTGGTGAGCCTTCCGCCGTTATCCGGGTTGATTTGGTTTTTTATCGATGTTTTCTGTCACCGGAGAGTTAGTCGGATATTTCTTACAACGAACACAATGATTTGGCTTTTTGATTTTTTCTGAGTTCGGGTGCTGAACTAGGCGACGCTCTCAGCTTGACAGATTTATTCATGGTGAAAAATCATTGTTGCGAGTTTTTTTATCAGTTTCCCATGTTAAGTGGCGCAGTCTGGTGGCTTACACAAGTAACTTTGCGCCGATGCCATACTTACATAATGCACATTTATATAAAAACATGGTCCCCAGCTTGTGGCTGCCACTTGTAACCCAAAATTCAGCAGCACTAATAACCGCACAATTGATTTGAGATTCGATTCTGTTGTGCAAGTACGTGCAGTGCACGTTCTTATACAAAACAAAAGAAATACGTAACTACAAAACAATATATAAAGGCGGTTCTCAGTGTGTTGAAATGGGTAATGCTTTGATTATTTTAGCATTTTTTAAATTATAATAAATGATTCCTGCGTCTGTGTTTCCGGATACTCACGACCTTAGTATCTTTAAGGCCAGAGGGAATAGGCATTTTCTGAGTAAGCGTGTACCACCATCGGCCTCGCCATCGCTTACCACCAGGCGAGACTGAGGCCAAACGCAAACCCATTTTAAATTAAATATAATAAATATCGGTGACAAATTACATCAAGATCATCTGACCCCAAACTAAGCGGAGCTTGTACTATGGGCGTCAGAGACTGGTTAACATCCTTGAATACTTCTAAATACATACATAAATAGATGATAACCGCACAACAAACACCAATGTTCGACACATGAATGTTTGTCAGGGGGGATCGAACCCACAACCTCCGGCGCCAAAGTCGCTGCCATTGCTATAATTTATCATAAACTAGCGGCAGTCATTCAAACGAATCACTGTGCTGGCCATGCTCACCTTGAAGGCCTGCAGATATTATATAAATATACATAGATAACACTTAAAATACTTATTAAATCGGTTTCCGGGTTTTAACATTATTAAACCAAGTGACATTAGCAGCTGTCAGTTGAATATGTCAAATTAAAAATACGACTTTATACATGATGTCACCTACCTATCTCCCTAGCGCGCTTCCGGGCCAAGTACTCAGGGCTCGTCTTGTCGACCCGCGGCCGCCCGCGCTTGCGCTTCTCGGCCGACTCGCCGCCAGGGGGCGTGTGGTTGTTCATGACGGCGGCTGGAACAAACGCCTATGATAACTACCTATAACGACTACATCCCAAACTAGAGGGTGTAACCGGATTTTGAAACTGTGCACCACCAGTTGTTAAAATGGTTAGGTTGGAAGCATTGAATTTCACCCGCCTGCAAGCTTATTATGTAGCGCCAGGGCCGCCTTTTATAAGGCAGTGAAACATGGCCGTTACTACCGCGACACAAGCAGGAGCTGCCCGTCACGGAAATGAAGATGCTGCGGAGGATGTGTGGAGTCTCACGCAAAGATCGCGTGCGGAACACCCACATCCGCGGCAGCCTTCGTGTTCGTGACATCGCAGACAAGCTGCAGGAGTTCCGCCTTCGTTGCTATGGTCATGTCTCACGGAGATCGGCAAACTACGTGGGCAACAAATGTCTGGCCATGCCGCCCCCGCCAGGTACCGGTAGAAAAGGTCGACCCAAGAAGCGATGGCTCGACGTCGTTAAGGGTGACATGCGTGCCAACAAACTCACCACTGAGGATGCACAAGACCGCGCGAAGTGGGTCAGGAAAATAAGAAAGGCGGACCCTGGGACCTCACACACCAGTGTGGGTTCTCAACCGGGATATACTGCACGGATGATGATGATGATGTAGCGCCAGGGTGCTTTACCTCTTAAAAGCCGTAACAGCTTCCTTCAAGGCACTCTGGCTGCAATGTGCCCTCCTGGTGAAGCGCGAAGTGTGGAAAGAGGAACATGCTCTACCATCCGACTATCTGGCCCCACTGAGCGTCTACCCCCAGGATGCGACCTGCCGTGGCCCACATGGAAGCCACTCAACCGGCTCCGAACTCAAGTGGGCCGCTGAAGGAGTAACCTCAGTAGATGGGAATACATTGCACCAGACGGGGCACAATGCAAGTGTGGTGCCCCAGAACAGTCAATGCAGCAGCTGTTGTCCTGCCCCCAGTGCCCCGCCAGCTGCACCCTTCAAGATCTGTATGAAGTTACCTCCCTCGGGGTAGCGGTAGCGCAGCACTGGGCAGCGGTAATATAGTTTACTATAGTAATTGTTTAGTAATAGTTGCCAACCAAAGAAATCATCGATACGAAGAAGAAGAAGAAGATGTAGCGCCAGACCAGACACATCCCATTTGCACCATAAAGGGTGTAAAAAAAACCCTTAACGAAGCCGACACCTACGTATTCTGAACATCATCAGGACCATTTTTTCTTTCTAGACCATACCTGGGAACTCAATAGTCACTAAGTTATTGAAGGTCAAAGTCAAACCAAAATCTTAAGATTTTGATGAAAACAAACTCTAATCATTATTACTTAATTTTTGTCTTAAAAAACATTATCAAAATTTCAAGTATTTCCCAACAAAAAATTGCTTCAAAACGTTCAACTCGCAATGTACATCGTGCGTACCCCTTGATTATGCCTGCTCCACACGTCGACAGATGCGTTTGCCGACGTCATCTGCGGATGTGTCCGCAGACGTGTAGACGGGTAGAATTGTGCGTCTGTGGTAGGTATCTAACGTCGGCAGACGCGTCTGCCGCCAATCCGTTTGTTGTCGGTTTTTCGGCCCACATCAAAGGGTTTCCAGCGAGATGCCTGATGTCCGTCCACGTCTGACGACGCATCAGTCAGTACAGAGTTGCAAATGCAAACCACAAACCAGACAAGATGGATCAGAAAAGTCTAAATCAAAATTTTATTTAGTCTATATTCTACCTACTTTGTTCTGTTTCTATGTAAAGCCAGCATGCACCACCTTCGTCTTTTCCATTTTTTTTTAATAACTGTACTACGATGCACACTCAAGTAGTAGTTAAAAGTACTACAAATAAACAGATGCAGCAGCTACAGTCTCAACATCCATTTTTTAAAATGTTGCGACCATGTTCCGTCTGGCGAGAATTAACACAGACTGATGGGCCAACGGACGTGTGGTGGCTCGTGGAGATCCATCTGCGGACGCATCTGCCGACGTGTGGAGGAGGCATAACAGCCACGCAGCCGCACACAAGCGCAGGAGCTGTCTGTTTCACGCGTTACATTGCGTAATCCGTTTTTAGGTTTAGAATTGACACCTAAATACCTACCCTACCCTGAATAAGTCTTTTTTACCGTTTCTTTATAATTTTGTGTATGTTTATAGATTGTTACTACGTTAATAAGTACTACCTATATGTAATTGCATTCATGGATGCATAAAATAACTTCATGTATAAATATATAATTATCTCACTATCTCACACTACCTTACCTATTTTCTCTTTATAATCTTGTCATTTCCTCTACCTGCAGGTTGTCTGGAAGAGATCGCTTCCTAGCGATAAGACCGCCTACATTGTACAATCTAAGATTATGTAATGCTTATGTTAAGTATGATTTGTTGTACAATAAAGTATATTTATCTTATCTTATCTTATCTAAAAAAAAACGTTTCTCATCAATATTTTTTTTTCTGTGACTTGAATTAATGGTCTGAGTGCATAGACGTCAGCTTCGTTAAGAATCTTTTTACACCCTGTATTTATGTTACGGAAATGTTGTCTTAGGAATGTCGCAAATAGTCCGAATATTAGGCTATCACATAACACTATTGTAATAGTAATTGAGTTGGATAAAATACAACTGTGTACAGACAACCTTAACCCATAGGGTCTAAAAATTCAGGATGGACTCATCTACGACTTTTAAACAAGCCAAGTCAACCATAACTCAACACTATTTCTGGTTTTTAGTTCTTCTACTATGGCTATTCTAAAAGTGGATAAAATTACTAATAAACTCATCACTATTTTGATACTAGGTCACACTACTGATAATCACGATTTTTCAAAATGCTGGCAGTAATTAATGTTACCCCTAATTAATGAATGCTTCTCACCACTCCGCTCACACCCGTCAAGGTGGGGTAAAATTCGGAGGTAAGAGGAAAGAGGTAATAGGCTAGACGACTAAAAAAAACTATTTAGTCCGTCGGTTAGATAATCAAAAAATTCTAGACACGTATTTTTTCTTTTTTCTCGTAAACGAAAAATGACGACGATACAGTGCGTTGAAGTTTCGCGTGACGTCAGGCCTAGGCACAATTTTTACTTAGAAGTGACGTTATAAGCCCCCACTCCGGAACTTAAATGCTTTGTATTTTTTTATTCATTTGATAAAGCGAATAATATATGTCCAGTATTTTTGGACGGTCTAACGAACGGGCTAAACAGAATGCCATTTTTTTAATGTTGGCCTGTTACATCAAACCAGTCGTATAAAGAACTGAAGATGCTGGCAGAATTCCAAGAAAAATGGCGATTGCTAATCAAGAGATTCACTGTAAATATTAATGTTATCTACACTAGACACTATAAATTATAAATATGCCTGTTAACGGCCTCGATAGCTCAGTTGGAACAGCCACCCGGATTGAGGAAGACGAGGCTTGAGTCCGAGGATCAGATCGAATCTTTGCTTAGAATTGTTTTTTTTGTGGGGATTGGGCAGGTTGACAACAGTTTCTGTCAATTGTCCCGTGTTTGTTTCATTATGAACCATATCAGCCAGTTGAATAGCAGAATGAGTGAATTCACAACAGTGTATTTACATGCAGGAACTAAGATATTCTTACGTTTTCGTTTTATTTAAAAGCAGCTGAAGAAAGCTGGCCGCTGAATTTTTGACTTAATCAATTAGAAAAAAAAAGGAAATATTTAAAAAAGACAGAAGAAAAAGTGCAAGGAATAAATCATATTTACATAAAACTCGTGAATAGTTAATTTTTCAAATAGAAGGTTTCTCACATATTTAAAATTATAGTATTACTTACTTAACCTACTTAATGAGTATTACAGTAAACTCAGTAGGTGAAGCAGAAATTTTTAAAGTGAAAATTACAATTTAACAGGTCCTCTTGTCCAGAAAATATGGTATTATAGACCTGTCCCCAAAGGGTTAATAAGGATACGAATTAATGCTATTTAAGTCTTTTTTTTGTTGCCTGTCAACACGAACTCACTCCACCTGATGGAAAGCGGTCGTGAGGTATATGAGGCTGACTAGCACAGTAATGCAGAGAAATGTAACCTGGCCATCCTCCCTCACCTTGAAGGATTAACGAAAAAAATGTATATCAAGACCACTATACACACACCACACGAATCTCAAAGCAGCCCACACCAACGCTGCAGTTTACATGGCAACACCAAGTGCCAACATACCCATTTCTTTGGCCTGTTTCCTCGCCGCTAAGTTGGCTAAGTACTCCGGACTGGTCTTGTCGATCCTAGGCCTGCCTCGTTTGCGTTTCATGGGCGTCGAAACTGCCGGCGTCGCTGAGGATAAGAATAGGGTTAAGGAAAAATAAAAAAAAACATGCAAAAAAAAATGTACTGGCAAAAAAAAAAAATACAGCAAACATGTCATAAATAACTCAATTTAAGTAAAAAAAGGCAAAACGACAACTACACTATGAAAATATTTGTGGGCATAAAGACGAGAATTAATATCTTTCTTTTACGGCAGTCATAAAAATCATGCATGAATGGAAAAAAAGATATGCATATGTGTATAACAAAAGTAAAATTGAAAAAAACTCAATGATTTAGATCTACATCATTAAAAAACCATAAATGTCAACTTTACTAAAACAAATAAATGTTCTACAACAGGTATTGCATAGGTATTTAGCGAGTTTCACTCGATCAACCGCATGGGGCGCATAAACGCCAATTTGTATGGCATACGTTGTGGCGCCTCTGGCGGCGCGTTTAATCCGTGACTATAAAAATACTTGTTTATTCAAAAATACATTTTACAAAATAAAAATGGGTTTGCGTTTGGCCTCAGTCTCGCCTGGTGGTAAGCGATGTCGAGGCCGATGGTGGTGCACGCTCACCCAGAAAATGCCTATTCACTATTATAAGACACCAAGGTTGTAAGTATCCGGAAACACAGACGCAGGGAGAGCTTTCCACTCCCAAACTCCTCAAACAATTTGTTTTCATCATTTACGAAAAGAGGTTTCTTTCAACTTACGTGTATTAATCTGTTCAGGTTTGTGCCTAGATGCGTAGAGCTCCACAGCCGGTGGCACGAAGTGTGAAACGGGTGATCGGTAGTCCACGCTTAGAGGTAGACCACTAGGCACTGAGGAAAAAAGACTGAGGTTAGTACTTACAAAGTGGTTTCAGTTGGCACTTATAGTTCATGTTTTTAAAAGAAACTAGGCCAGAATCTAGTGCGCGTTCAAGTGGTATGAAACCTTTTGAAACTGAAAACAAATCAAGGAAACAAGCAGAAAAGTTGTCGCTACCTTACCTTACGCTCTCTGTATAGATTTAAAAACTTTCTCCCACTCAGAACCAAAATTTTACTGGTCCAAGCCCTTCTGATGCCTCATATTGACTATGCGGACGTTTGCTGTTCCAACCTGTCCCAGGCGCATCTCGATAAGCTCGAACGCCTAGTCAATAGTTGCATTCGTTTCATTTTCGGTGTAAGAAAATTTGACCATATTTCCCCGTTTCGCTCTAAATTGAAATGGCTTAAAATCCGCCAACGAAGAAATTCTCGAACGCTATGTTTACTGTTCAATGTTCTTAAAAATCCCGATGCTCCTAAATATCTCAAGCGTAACTTTAAATATAGGGGTGAGTGCAGCTCACGTAACCAACGCTCAAATACCCTTTTAAAACTTTCCACTCCTCCTCATCTAACCACGCATGTGTCTAACTCCTTTACCTTAGCTGCTATAAGGTTATGGAACTCGCTTCCGAACGGAATCAAAATGTCCCCCAATAGGTTCTCCTTCAAAAAATCTATCCACAAGCTTTTTTTACAGACACCCTAATCAGTTTGAATTAGTGCTATTTAATTATTGGTCAGATTAGTCAGATCGTCAATCATATCATTCCGAGTTAATGTTTCGTCTTTCATTTGAGTACATAATATGTATTTATATATCATTATATTTATGAACTTATATGTATATATTTGCTATTTTTATATGTAAGTAGGTACACATATATATATATATATATTGTAATTTAGATAAGTAGGTATATATATTATATGAGTAAATTGTTTACTTTTATTTTACTGAAACTTAGTTTTACAAAACCCCGCCGTAAAGATTTCTGCTTCACCTAGTGGTTGACTGGTAAAGAATGCCTTTAGGCATTAAGTCCGCTAATTGTACTTTTCTTTGTGCAATAAAGATTAAATAAATAAACTGTTTATTTTTCTTCTCTTGAGAACGTCGTGACAACTAGGATTGTGGTTTGTTTGGTCCCGAGTTCAAATCTTTACCTAATTTGTGTAAAGTGGGCTTCTGAGGTAAAGTTCACCATGACGGCAACAGTCACTGGCCTGTGACTACCCCACTTGATATATAGTCGCAATGATGTTATGTTGTGCTATTTTACTCCTTTCTTGTATTTTTTTTTGTCAATTCCCTCTTTTCCATCTAATTTATATACAAAAGCTTATGCAGTTGGTCGGTTTGATGGCAAATAATGAAGGATATGAGCATCTTATTAACTTATTGTACAGTCTAAGCTGAAAATTAAAGTATTTGTTTTGAGATCAAAAAGTGTAACAGTAAGGTTTAGTAATTTTTTTGAGGTGTTATGAAAAGACCACACAAAAATAGAAACATTAGTAAAAAATATATTTTGAAAGCACCAAAACGTCTCTAGATATAGCAAATTTTAAACATCTTAATAGACTCGCCCAAAACCTACAAACTTCCACTAACAGGCTCACGGCTTTTTTTGCGTTCTTGTTCTTGAAAATATTTTTTTGGCAACATGTTAAATTTGGCGTCTATGAATATGGTTTCTTAACAAAAGTTAGTATAAATAGTGTAGATAATGGAATATCATACTCTTTTTATAGGTTAAATTAAGAGTTTTTAAAAGGCTACTATTTTTTGATTTTTTAAGAATCTGATGATGTTGCCAAATGCCCTTTTGTTGGTGAATACATAAATGAATTAATAAACTACCTTGATCCAGTCCATAGATGTCCCCGTTCGGCTCCATCTTGGGTTTCTTCTCTGGCGACCCCTTCTGACTCTCTTCACCGCTGCTGCTGGCGTGAGGGGACGACTCCTCTTGCTTGAGCTGAGGCAACACTGAGTCCAGTTGACTCTCGCAGAGGGCCATCTTCTTATATATATTTTAACTGGAATAAATTTAATTGTTGATTTAGAAACTTTACATATTGTTGGTAGTGGACGCCTTCTGTCAAGCGTTCAGTTTCTAGTGTTTCAGACATTTTAGCATATAGGATTAAGGTCAGCAACCTATTTTGGTACCAGAAGGTTTAGGGAAGAATTCTTCTTAACTCTTGTTGGAGAGATTTGTTTGTTTGTTGGTTTAAGGCTGTATTAATAGTAGTAATAATAACATTTCTTTATTTCAGACTATGTCCATAATTCTTGTTGGTCACAGAAAAAATAAACTTTAATACGTTAAATGTTAGTATGTAGTAAATACACTATTTAATTAAAGAAAGGGAATTTTTGGGTCTGCATGCACCTGCATGTGCTCCAGTGCTCTAATAAGGCCCATGACAGCTTATCTGTCACAGCCATCAGGATGAATGGGAGAAATAGTATATATGCGGGCAAAGCGGCTGACCCACAGCTTGTTATTCATTAGCTCGTACATTTTTATTTTAATATTGTGCCCTAAAATGTGACTACTACTAACATCTGAGAATGTTAGCTCTAAAAAGACCTCCCACAATGATTATTCTTAATCTATGATACTGTGATAAGATAGTGAACATCATCAGGAAGTCACATAGTTTTTACATATGTACTGTCAAAAGCATAAATATCTATGTTTCCAAAGCTTCAAAAATATCTGACCTAAACATTAGCCACAAATATCTATACAAGAGTTTGTACAGACTTCAGACTCTTTGTTGACTTGTGAAATAGATAATTGTGGCTAATGTGTAGGTCAGATATTTTGAAATAGCTGTTGACAGTGTGTTCTTCTTAAAATAACACTATTTTGCATCAACTTGACGGTCTCATAAAAAAACTGAACAGTTCTGTGCCCAACAGCGTCATAATTTGATCACCTTTAGTAATAACTTCTTGTTTAACATTAATTATAGAATGCTGTAGCGTATTAAAAATTGAAAACAAACTTGGCTTAACTTAAGAATTAAATCTAACCCCTCAGAATCCAATTAACCATTCAGCTACTCAACCAAATACATAAGTTTGCATCTGGCAAAACAGCCTTATCAATAAGGTTCAACTTTATACCATCACCTAAGCAAAAATGAACCTTAGTGTGTTTGATAAGCAAGTATTGCAAGCAAATTTTTTGTTATTTAAGGCTAAATATATGACAATTGTGATACAGTTATACAGATTATGCATTCAAGGAACAATCACACAACTCAAAGGCCTTTAAATTAAAGAAAAATAATTACTTATATAGTAGTCCATTCTACGCTTTGTTGAAATCCTATCCAGTGAATTGAGGAAATACATTTGCTTGATGACTTAATCCAGCAACTACTTCGTAACTTATTAGGGTAAGTGATGAAAGAATAATATTGGTACATAATCAGAATAGTTATTTTTATGTTGTCAAACATCAAGAGCCAATCACAAATCAAGAATACGGTCCTGAACATAGACATTACGGCAGGGCTCATAATTACAATTCTTATCAACAAATAAGAAAAGCAGTAAACATGTTTCCCAACACAAAAAGACGTAAGTTGTTACTTACCTAGTCACAAATGCGAAACCATTTTGTTCAATCCAACAATAAGCCAAGAATGTACACTTAAAATGACGTTAACTTACACAATAACAACTATTATACAAATTCAAGTTCATAAAAACTTAATAGAACAACAAAACTTGATTTTAAAACAACATACGAAAGGAAAAATTCGCACTACACTTCTTTAGACCAATCAATTATCCTACTTGTGTGTGGTGTGCTGTAAAGATACGAAAAAATACATAAATAACAAACTCCCGGTGAATTTCATATGCGCGCACTACATCCTTGTGCAATAGGAACGATTTTAAAAGTGATTACAAAAGTTTACTATGAAGATTAACGAAGATATAAACAAAAAACGCGATCCCTAAAACTAACTCGACGTCCATTACAGTACCAATGAACTAATGCTACTGCCTCGTAGAGTGCGAAAAAGACGAAAATATTTTTGTTATGGCAACATTTGGTGCTATTTTACCGTTTTACCGTTATGTGGCGTCTTGGTGCCAATTCCGGTCCGAATTGAACTGTAGAAGCCGGTTTTCTGACGTTTTAAGCTCTTTGCTCATACTTTGATTTGACGTCTGCCAAAGAAGTGTGAATTTTGGAGTTAATTCGGAATTAATCAAAAAGTTTCTGATATTAGCCACAGCCTCCTAAAATTGGTCGGTTTTTAAAGTGATTATCCAAAAGTTAAGAAAAGCAATATTAAAATATTTTCAACACTTGAAAATAACACAAATTAATTATAAATAAACGTAGTTAAATAGAAAAAAATCTTATAACTAAAAAGTTATGCTTAATATTTCATAGAAGAGCAACATTGTGATGGGTGTGGAACAAGAGTTCCAGAGGAAGACAGTGTGAAACAGCGATAGTTATAGGTAGGTCGAGCGTCGTGTTGGCATTGTATTATTACCTACTCGTCGAGTGTTATCGTGCCTTGCGTTATCGCGCGCGTCGAGGTTACTTCTTTTGTACCTATTGTATTACCTTGTATATAGTTTGTTCGCCTCTCAAAACGGTCGTTTGTGAATTCATTAGCTTACGTATAATAAACTCATTCCTAATTAAATTCTTAACACCATTAAATTTCGGTTGGAAAACAGTTATTTCAATGCGAATATAAAAAGCTGGGTAGTATTTCAATACAAAACTTGACAATAATAATTTTAATTGCACTGCATCTTATTTAAGGAAAGTCTTATTGTTTAATAATAGCACTTGTACGTCCGCCGATTAAGCAAAGACTCTGTGATTGATAGCATGTTGTGTAACATAACTGGTTAACTGGTTCGACTCCCGTCAAGTTTCTCAAGTTGACATTTTTAAGTTTGCAATAATGTACTTACATAGGTTATGGTTTGCCACGGCTCTTTTGTGTTTTCGTGTTTTAGATAAAACTGCCAACTTTCATAAACTTAGATTGTACCTATGTAGTTTTGATATTTTTACTTAATAAGTATTCAAAATATTTTTAATGTAATATTACGGAATCAAAGCACATTAGTCAACTTATTAAACCCTCAAATCTTTCTTATTAAGTCATAAAAGTTCTGAAACATATATTTTTGGATAGAAATAGAAAAAACAAATGCTTTCAGCCCCCCGATTCAGAACAAAGTCATCGACCGATTCGGTTATTTTCTATATTTTTTTAAGTAGGGTAGTTTTTATCTAATTTGGTTTATGAAAACTTAGGGCCTTTGGCTTCAACATATCAAAATATTAATTGATACCGCGTAGCGGATCATTTACTATAATTAAAACAAATTTACCGAATCGATCGATAACTTCGTTCTGAATCGTGGGGCAGAAAGGTATTTAACTATTTATTTACTTATATAAATGGACATTATAAAATTAACCTTTCAAGGCTACTGCAAAATTTACTAAATAAATATCTAATTAAAGTAAAATAGTTTGTAAATAATAAACAAAACCAGAAATACTAATTCACATTTAGACCAACGAATTCATCGAGCCCTATTTTTATGCAAATGGAAGCTCGACTAGAATTTGACAACAAAGGTAAATCGATCGGTTGTTTGTGTGGCCTCCTCAGTGAATAATCAATACTTTGTTAGATGGGAAGGGGGAGTAGAGATTATTAGAGCGAGACATCGATATTTTCATCGGATCACCAAAACGATATGACTATCTACATCCTTTCTACCTACTAACGTTGACTAGCAAAATTTGTGTATTATTTAGTGGGGAAAGTGGATGTTATTTACATTTTAAAGCTGTTATCATGAATGCAAAATGCCAAATAGCAAGCGCTCTCCGAATCTTAATGCCAAAGCTACCGGTTGATAAAGTAACTACAAGTAAGCAATCGCTTGCAGGTGGCAAGTTTTAGAGGTCAACTATGCTGCATTGGGAGCAATAACATTCAAGGAGTAGCAAAGGTGTGAGGGGTCTTAAATTTGCTGGTGACTTCAAAGATTAGTGAATAGTTTAAATATTAAACTTATGGTCTACGATACGTTGACGTTTATAATTAATCAGTTAAACCGTCATGAATGATATTATTTTTTTAAAGGCGGGATTATTTTAGCATGTTTTTATTATTAAACATTGCTCTAATGTTCTTGATACCGACCTTAGGGTCTGTATCAATATTATTATCGAGGGCGTAGTTAGCTACGCCCTCTATAATAATGATACTCCACACGAATTACGGGAATATATTTAGCCATTGAATTTAAACACATCAAATCCAGTAAACACCGGCCCTTGATGTTTTGAGTGTGATCTGAACCTGCATCAACCGCAAACCGCTCCAGGCAATTCCTAAGGGCCTAAATTAGTTTTTTTTTGTATTCCTTACCTTTAAACATAAAAATAAGCATTGTAAAATGCCTAAATGAAACTAATAGTGAATTTAAAACCGGGGATTGATTGCATAATAGATTTAAATTTTAATCGCAATAGCATAAAACAAAGTCGCTTCTCGCTGTCTGTCCTTAGGTATGCTTAGATCTTTAAAACTACGCAACGGATTTTGATGCGGGTGTCTTTATTATATAGAGTGATTCAAGAGGAAGGTTTACATATATAATATGTATGATATAGTAGAGAAACACTGATAAATTTAGAGATTAGAGGTTTCTAATGTGATGTCGAAACTAAACACATTTTTTTGCGCTTACATTGCAAACGCTGGCTGAACCTTACGAGAAGATCAAAATAATGTACTACGATATTGTACATCTTAATAAAGTCTGCAAAAAGTCTACGATGGTATACTATATGCCTATCTCTAAGGGATAACCCACAATAACCATTTTTATCTATGACTTTTTACGAGAAATAATGGCTTACTTACGAAGCGATTAAGCAATACTGCATTAATCCTTATCCAATTAAGTACCTTAAATACATCTTGCATTTAATATAGATCAATATGGCCGCTTACAGCATAAAATTTAAATTATTTTTCTTGAAGATATTACAGATGTAAAATGCAGGGACATAGCGGTTGCGGCGGTACCGGCCGGGGGCCGACAGCGCGTGCGTGCCTTTATCAAGAGTAACCTCTAAAGAGAACATATTGTCTAATGGCAAAAAAACTGTGAACGTTGTGTAAAAAGACATTCTGTAGGACATTTAATATCAGCAATGCACCCGTGCGAAGCCGGGGCGGGTTGCTAGTTTACCAATATTTTTCAGTTCAAGTTTCGTTATAATACCTAATCACAATAACAACCAGACTTGGCTGCTTTCTAGTATTCTCTGACTCAAACTTAAGACTACGATAGATCACGATTTTTTAATTTGGCAGTTTAATTTCTTATGTATATTAAGGAACCCCAGAAAAATTTAAAAATCTGGCCTTAGCGAAGCGCATCTTAATGCTATTCCAAGTTTAGAAATTGTCTTACTGTTCATCAGGTATTAAAAATAACGGCTTTCTGATGAATATTATTTTAATTAACTAAACTCATACTTCGAAGTTTGCCATGGATGACAGAGATCCCTCCATAAGCTAAGCAAAAGAAAAACAAAATCAACTGACGCATTGTAACAATAAAGCGTAAACAATTTAATGACGAATTACAAAAACGTATACCGAAGCACACAACCGTCTGCTTCAATCCATCGCTCCTATCTTAAGTTATTATTAATCAAAGTAAGCCAGGTTCATTGAACTTGGAATAGTGACAATTCTAGATTAGCCACATGATAGATAAACACAAATTGGAGCTGTGATTTATAAAGGTAAACAAATAGCGCCAATTTAATACAAGAAGGTGGCGAGACGAACTAGATGTGTACTGCAGGGATTGGCCAACATTGGCCCTGAATCGTGTGGGATGGAGATTGGGGGGGGAGGCCTTTGCCCTGCAGTGGGATGGACCGGGCTGATTTACATACTAACACAGTGGTCCTAAGTCTAAGTTTGCGAATGCTGGTAGGTATTCACTTACAGTCCACCCTGGCTTTGCACATGTATGATTCAATACGACGACATAGTTGACATAGTGCGCTGTAGCATGATATCTCTGCTTGACTTGCTTGGAGTCCCGGGTTCGATTCCCAGTCGAAACAAATATAAAAAAATAAAAATATGCGCCAGACAACACACCTCTTGTAATGGTCTCGAGGTAGGGATTAATAGATTAGATTGGATTAGATTTATTTATTTCTCATTATTAAATTACATAGTAGGTATGTCATATAATATGGGAATCAATACTGATATCGTCAAAGAAAATAATCAATCTTAAATAAATACAAAAACAAATATCAGAAAAAAACAAACAAAAACAATAAAAATTACAATGCTAAAAACAAAATAAAAATGAAAGAAAATAAAAGAACTCTGAAACAGGATCAAATTAATAACAATGTCAAATAACGGAAAAAATTATACAAAATAATACGAATCAATTAAAATTTACTACATTTTAAATATTCGTCAGTTCAAAAGGATTGTCTAACAAAAGGTTCCTCAGCTGTCGCCGGAATGTTTCGTCAGGTGGCTAATTTTTTAATGCAGTAGGAGGCGGTTGTAGTAAGTAGGGCCAATGACTCGCGGGTGTCGCGGGTTCTTTTCTGCAAGGGCCATGCGACGAGGCACCGCTTTCAGACGGCCTGACTGACTGGCCAGATGCTTTCGCTTACTAGCTTATCATCCATGCACTGAAAATATACGATATTGTTTCTTATGAAAGTAGGAAATTATTTCAAATAAATAGACTGAGTAGTGCGTCAGTATACGTTGCTTTACGAACAGATCCCTGCACGAGTGCCTGGGTTTCACCCCGACAAGTGTACGTAATGCACGTTTTTGCAAAATTTACACTCTATTGGCATCCGTTGAGTTACCCCAAATGGGTGTTCCGTACGACATCAAGGAGTGAAAATGGGCAAAATAAACTGGCCTGAGAGTGTCGGCAGAGATTAGGAGTTTTAATTTTCGCAATGCAAACAGCACCACTCAGTCTATCACACAACTTCCAGTTAAGATTGCAGTCCACCGTAAAACCGAGGAACCTGCTTTGACTACATAATGGCATCGGACAGTTCGCCAAACACGCTGGTGCTGAGATGGGCCGGCCAGAAAATATTATACTGTTCGATTTATTTACATTCAATTTCAAACCGTTAGCGGAAAACTATTTTTGCATCTGTTCACACGCCTGGTGAATTTTCGCATGCAGTTGCTCGTATGTGCGCGCGCCACCCAAAACGGGCGTGTCATCAGCGAACAAAACAGACAGGCCGGCCGTCATTGAAGACGGGAGGTCATTTATAAAAGTTAGAAAAAAAAACTACCAAGGGAGGAACCCTGGGGGATACCTAGATCAATGCGCCCCGGTTCAGACGACAACTTTTTACAGGCTTGGACAACTTGCCTACGGTCTGACAAAAAGGACACCAGTATTCGGTGCGCGCTATCCCTGTGTTACGAGGTACCCCACAAGGAAAGAAGCCAGGGGCGTCTCCCAGCACACCTAGACCTAAAGTCAATTCAGTAAAGATTGTTTCCTGAATTGACCCGTCACCCGACTGGTAATCGAAACTAAGACGCTACAGAAATTATGGCGAGAAACCATGCTACAGCGCACTGCGCCAATCGTGTCGTCGAAATCAGGAAACCACCTTCCCTAAACTGGCTCGGGTCTGGGTGTGCCGGGTGCCCCAGTTTTCATTCCTTGTCTGGTAGCTCGTAACACAGGGATATTCATTCTTACTTTGAGACTTTAACAAGTGGTGTGCTGTCTGGCGCATATTTATTCATATTTAGAAAAAAGAATACCACTGAATTTTATGTAATGAAGAAAAACTTGGATACATTAAGTGACAGAGTCAAAAGTTGTAAATATCCAGCCTAAGCTGCCTTAGCCATATTTGAAAAGTACACGCAATACTTACTTAAAAGTTTAAGTAATTGTTATGATTATTAATGGACATTTCGTAATTAGAGGATTACTTTTTAATAATCGATATTTATGATTCCTCTGATTCGTTAACTAAAGAATATACGAGTTTATAATCCTAAAGGGTTTTTGTCAGCCTCATCATATCTGGATTCTGGACCTTACAACCGCTTTCCATCAAGTGGGGTTAGGTCATCTTGACAGGAACTATGAAAAAAAACTGTAGGCACGTTAATAAAACATGAATAGTTAGTTACTCTTAACTCCGTACATAGCCAAGAATGATTGCCCTTTGGTGAACCAAAAAAGGATGAATCCTTCATGAATAATAAAAACTTCGACGTTTTTGCTAAAGATTGGACTTAAATTTCTATATTGCATTGAAATGTTTCTGATTAAGTATCAGTAGTTTTTTATTTGTAATAGTTCTATGATTAAAGTTATCCCGTCTCATATCATTTATGGCAACGATTGTTACTTAAATTCTATTAGCGCAGTATGTAGAGGTCCTGTCTTTAACGCCGAAAGTTGTGGGTTACAGTACAGCCCTCTTAGCCCGTTTTAAGTTAAAATTAAACTACTATAGTTAGACCGCTTAATTGAGTCCTCGCCTGCGGGGTACAGGGGCGCGGGTTAGACGAGAACGGGGGGCGGGAGAGGTGCGGGCGGCAGGCAGAACACCTTGCCCCTGTACCCCGCAGGCGAGGACTCAATTAAGCGGTCTAACTATAGTAATGATCTTCAAAATCTATACTAATATTATAAAGAGGTAAGCGTTTGTGAGTTTGTATGTTTGGGACAGGTAATCTCCGAACTACCGAACCGATTTCAAAAAGAAAGCGCCACCATAAATCTTTTCGTGCGTGCTCTGGCACCACTGTTGATTATACATGCATTCAATGTACTACAAAAATTAGGGTTTTTAGTAGATTCATTAAAAGGTCTGCGACACAATACTTTGTATCTTTCATAAATAAGTAGCTATAAGGTATGAAGTGTTTAAAAATAATGTGAATCAAAAGGTAGCTTTTAAGAATTATACTACACAAGCATACCTATTAAACTTTATGATTAAAAGTTATTTCATCATCAAGATAAATTTATGGAGATCAATTTTGTCATTTAGAACACCATAAATTGGACTAATAGGTTCTGATATATCGTGAAATCAAAAAATACGCACGCAAAATAATTAAAATACATAGAAGCGAAAGATCACTGATCACGAAATTTAAGAAACTACAAGTGCTAGGAGTTTAAATTTTGCATAGGGATTCTTTTGAGGACGTTGATTCTAACTAAGACGGGATTTTGTGAATAACAAGTGTCGTAAGTCAAATAAAATCCCTGTTATAAAAAAATAAATTCACGCGGGTGAAGCCGCGGGCGGAAAGCTAGTTATTTAAAAAGAAAATTTGTATACGAGTAAATAACATATTTTGCTTTTTCGAAATATTTTCAGGTACATACCTACCTATTTTTATCACACGGCAACCATAATACAAGCTTGGCATAGTTTGCGGGCCTGGGCTGCCCTCTGTATCAAAACTTTATTTTCAACTAGTTAGGTGGATTTATTTGAATTTTTGTAAAGAAGATATTTGGAGACGTTAATAATCGGTTCTGAATCAGTGACTCTAATGTTTTAATTAAAATAAATATTTGTGTCTTCTCTTTATTTAAACCCATTCTTGTATGTTTCACAGTCCAAATTTTCAAAATTATCTTTTTACCTTGCGTTGGACTGAAAAAGAATGTACAGATAATGTGTATGTGTAAGTGTTTGTGTATTAGTAATGTGTATGTGTAATGTGTATGTTTATTTATTTATTTATTGCAAATCACATTACTTTATCGAGATGTTATTAGAATCAGTCAGGTATACATGTGCAAGGGCATAGCAAGTCAGCGCAGAGGGTTTTGACACAATTTGAATAACTAACATTTACAATTTTATATATTTAACTAGTTCAATCTTGAAATAATTACATAAATTTACATATATCGCATAATCTAAATAATTAAAATTAAAAAAGCAAAATTAAAAATGATCGTCAAAGTACTCTCCCATAGTCGTCATATAATATAAAATATAAATACAAAAAACCTATCCAAATCTATCATTAAAAAATTCTGTCATATTATAGTAACATTTGTCAATTTATTAATAGTAACTTTAGGTGTTTATTAAATTGCATAGCTTCTTTCAGGTCTTTTAAATAGTCAGGTATATTGTGATTGTACATTTTAATTGTCATGATGTGAGGGCTAGACGCAACTAGTGACATTTTGGTGAAAGGGACACGAAGCTTATTTAAATACCGATTATTTCTTTTGACACTATTTACAGTGAGTATAATTCTGGATGTTTTCTAACAAATTTACATGACTCTAAGATGTTTATAGAAACTAAAGTCAATATTTGGTTTTTTATAAAGTGCGGCCTACATGATTCCATTTGTTATATGTTCGTCAGTATTCTTATGCATTTCTTCTGTAGTATGAATAACCTATCCAATTCGCAAGAGTTTCCCCACAAAATGACACCATAATGAGAATATTGATTAAGCATAATGCATAGTAGGCCGTAAGGGCAGTCCCAAAATCTGTTACACGTTTAAAGTGTTGGAGTGCATAAATGAAAGAGCACATTTTATTTACAATTTTCTGAGCTGTTTCCATGGCAGATGTGTATCAATGTCTATTCCTAATAGAGTAGCAGAACTGGCCGTTTTCACTTTGGTGTTTTTATAGCTACATAAATGAAATTTTTAGTGCAGCCTTTTGGTGGGGTTTAAACTGGATGATTTTGGTTTTGCTCAGATTAAGTTGCAGATTATGTGGTTCTAGCCAGTTTATTATTTTATCGAAAGTAGAATTTAGTATGTGTAATGTGTATGTGGAATGTGTATGTGTGAACAATTTGAAGTTAATGGTCCACCTTTTTAAATACAAATATAATTTGACACTTATATATATATATATAAAATATTAGCTGGATTGATTGTATCGTTTTTGTGCTTTATATCTTTTTATATATGATTATAACTGTTTTTTTTGTTTGTTTAGTTGGTAAAGATTTAGCAGCCTGTTTACTGCTGGGCTAAGTGCCTGTTCTGTTTATTTTTTCCTGGCATGCACAGAATACCAGTGGTCGTGACTAGCTCTCTTATCACGCCCTAATACTGAGCGGAGACCAATTTGGTACCCATCTATCTTTTAAGTTAATTTTATGCTATTTTTATGATTATTAAGTGTTGTTTATTTTTTATTTCTTCTTACTGTTGATTGTTTTTTGTGTAGTTATATCACTGGTACCAAATAAAGTTTTTTATATTTCTATTTTCTATTTCTATTTTCTATTTCTATCCCAGCATCGAATCAGTCGATCTTACTTATTTTTTCATGTACTATAAAAATGATTAATATGTTTAAGAGATATTTATAATTTTAATTAATTTGCGGTTGTTGGAGAGGCTGCAACTGCAATATCAACATAACATGTTGTCTAACAACAAAAAAAAAGTTGTTTTAATAATTTACTCATACCTATATTATTAATACAACTGGCCATATTTTGTAAGTTTGACAGATAACATAATATTTTCTTAATTAAAGAAGGCATTTGGTGGTCACTTTATTTTTGAATGAAATCATATTACTTAATAAGAAAAGAAAAAAATTGCTCAAATAAACAAAATAGGTTTTTTTTTTATCCCTGTTTAATTTAGAAGAATAAGCTGTGAGCTCTTATTTTTATTTTTTGTCAATGAAACTTATCCATAAGGTATATTTATGTTTATAGTTTTAGGTTTGACACACTATAAACGGGTCACATTGTAGGGTGTAAAAAGACCCTTAACGAAGCCGGCGTCTACGTCCTCAGACCATTAAATCAAGTCACAGGAAAAAATATTATTTATTGGAAACGAAATTTTTTTTCGGTGTCAATTTTAAACCTTAAAACAGATTACACAATGTGACGCGTGCAACAAACTGCTCCTGGGCTTTTGTGTGGCTGTTACGCATAATCAAAAATGAAAAAAATGGTCCTGATGATGTGCAGAATATGTGGGTCTCAGCTTCGTTAAGGGCCTTTTTACACCCTTTATTTGAAAACAACTCATATGAAGTTTGTAAAAAGACCCTTAACGAAGCTGAGACCTACGTATTCTGCACCTCATCAAGACCATTTTTTCTTTTTAGATCATACCTGGGAACTCAATAGTTACCAAGTTATTGAAAGTCAAAGTCAAAAAATAAATCTCAACATTTTTATGAAAACAAACTCTAATCATTATTAAATTTTTGTCCTAAGAAACATCATCAAAATTTCAAGTATTTCCTAACAAAAAATTGCTTCAAAACGTTCAACTTGCAATGTTCATCGTGGTACCCCTTGATTGGGCCTTGATTATAACAGCGCAGGAGCGGTTCTTTGAACGCGTTACATTGCGTAGTCCGTTTTTAGATTTCATAGTCATAGTCATAAATATTTATTGCTTCATGTGGTTTAACAAGTTCTAAAATTAACACCTAAAAAAAAATTCGTTTCCCATGAATAATTTCTTTTTCTGTTTCTTGGTTTAATAGTCTGACTCTGAGTGCGTAGACGCCAGCTTCGTTAATAGTTTTTTTACACCCTGTATTTAAAAAACCTATGCCAACAAAAACACTCATAGTTATGAAATAACATGATAATAATATTAGTCTACAATTATAAGCATACAATTCTTTGTTCAAGTCCTACCAATTTTTTTAATCACATTCCTAGATGACGGTACCATGAAATGTACGAGGACATGCAATACGTTTGCTTAATATATTTTTACCGTTTTATTTGTTAATTGGGTATGGGAAAAAAAAACAAACATGTCCTACATGGAAAACCGTTTCGAGGTATTTGTATTTTATATCCTAATTAAATATTTAACATTTTTGAAGGCAAAGGATCTAGGATATTTTTATTAAAATACGTTGGCAATCTGGGGTCAAATGAATGACCCCAGATTGCCAACGTCCGCAAAGAGTACATTAAGGTTTTTATTGGATCTCACGATTGAAACCTATTGAATAGTATAAACGTCCTTTTACGTGTTTGGTTGATAATCTATTCATCAACTTATCAAATCAGGCGATCTGTATCTTATGTGTGATTTTTAGCTAGGTGATTCTACTGCATGGTATTAATGGTGTTTCAACATAGCCGATTTTAAATTCCTCCAGGTGAAAAATTTTAAGTTATTTTTAATACGTACATTAATTAACGCCCATTGCCCAGACGGGTAGATAGGACCTAAAATAGCATTTCGCTATAATCCCAACCCTTTTAGTTTGGGCTTGGTTTCAGAACTTCGCAAACTAAATTGTATCAGAAGTCTACTTCTGACATTCTCGTGAGATGCTAAATGGTGAACGGCCAGCTCTGTTTCAGCCGTAAGTGCAGTAAATCAATAATTTTCTTCTCATTATTTATTACCCATGAATCGGGGAATAAACACATGTGGGAACACTAAGCGAATATGTGACGACATGAGTTCGCTGTGTTTAAAAATGAATAAGAAATTAACTACCGGCTAGATCAACAAAATATTCAAATGAGTTGCATAAAATAGTAAAAGGTATTTTAAAAAATATAAAAAAAAATGTTTCCATACCAAATTGCATAAAACTACTTAGCAAGTGTAAGAAATCTAGCATCTGTAGTTAGTCCAGGAAGTTTATAAGTTAAGGACAATATGAATACTCAATACAATTTGATAATAAATTGAACTTGTGTCTGTCTGTCCGAATATTTTAGCATCACGTGAAAATTTGATCTATTTGATTTTAAAATGATAATAACAAATAAGATAAATTAAAACGTGACATGTTTTGATTTCTAAATTATTATGCTTGTAATTGATGATTAATGAATCTGTGAGTAAAAGTTTCAACGGTATGTTATCACGGACGGGTCGGACGGGCTGAGTCGCTGGCAACAGCTAGTGCAGTCATCTTTTCTAATTTGCTTTTGACAGTCGTTAAAATAGTAAAATTATTTACAAAATGGCAACATTATGATATCCGTCATCGATCAAACTTGTTTGTGATGTGCTGCAGCAATCATAAAAAGCGATTGAACTATCAATTGTTTTATTAATTTCTACCTGCGCAAAATGTTTCCAATCATGTTTTAAAAATGAATATTGTATGAAAAGTTAAATTTCATGATGGCTGTTAATGGCAGAGTGCTTTCTTTCATAGACGAAAATTGTTATTCATTTTACTGATGGTTTTTATAGCATTACTTACATATAAAGTAAAGTTACTTACAAGTTAAACTCAGGAACTTGTCCCGTTGTGAAACGAAACAAGTTCCGAAGCCAGCGAGAAACACGACGAAGCTCTCACCGTCTGACTCGACATCTCGAAGGCATTTGACAGCTTTTCTCCTTTTGCACCATCGGAGCACAAGACGCACATTAGCCTTCCACCCGCACGTTGTGGATATTCCAGCTATTCGAACAAATCGTTTTGCGGACTCCTTCATAATGCGAACAGCAACGGAGTGGAACTCGCTGCCCGCGCATGTGTTTCCGAACCAGTACAATCGGAGTCTCTTCAAGACAAGAGTGAATAGGCATTTACTAGGACAGACAGTGAACAGACATGTACCATCATGGATCGCATCGTCACTTACTATCAGGTGAGATTGGGATCAAATGACTGTCTAGTCCTATATAAAAGAAAGCTTCCTTCGTACGGAATTCCAACAGCATTGTGTGACTGGAAAATCAACTTCCTGAGTGAACGGTCAATAAGGGTAGTCATTGATGGCTGCCCTTTTAACTAATTGACTATAAATGCCGGAGTTCCTCAGGGGTCTGTTCTCTCTGCGACACTTTTCCTGCTGCACATCAATGATCTGTTGTATCAAGGTATCGTTGGATACGCAGACGACAGCACCGTTACAGAGCGACATAATATATCTAGTGTCGCTGAGACTGAGTCCCTTAGAGAGGCTATGGTTGAGCAGATGAACTCAACGTTAAAGGCAGTGTTCGTCTGGACGAAGCTAACCTTGCCCAGCTTGCCTTTCCAACTTAACCCAGGCTTTTAACTCCTACTATCCTGAATGCATCTATACCGATAAACAACCACCTCGAGCTCATGGGTATAGTTCCCCTATTGCTGGATTGCGTCAAGTGTTCTGTCCGATGTTACCGCAGATCCGCAGTACTGGCGCGTAGTCTTGTAGCCCCAGTCGTAGACACGTCGTAGCAGGTCCATAGTAGCCCGTAGCAACCCGTAGCAACGTCTATTCAGGTAATGTTTAGGCTACCTAGCCCGGGTCAGAAACCCATCTGACCGAATGAAACTCCGAATATTTCCCTTCAGGCAGTTAGTTCACTATTTTCTACAGATGGTTCTTCTATGGAGGCGTCCCGTTGACTACAATTTGACTCTGGGGAAGGCCTATTGATATTTCCAGTTTTGGCTCCCAATCGGGATCTATTTCAGGGGAGCATGAAACTGGGAACATCTTAATAGAGACGTATAAATTTTTCCCCAAGGTCAAGTCAGACAAGAAAGCCCTACAAACTCTGTGTGTGACAGTGACAGATTCAAGGTCAACTCTAACTTTCAAATTCCTATTATGAGGCTGTGTACCTATGAAAATAACTATGCTGCCGATCTTTATTGAATGAAAATACAAATTAATCTTATAAATACCAAACTTAGTAAACATTAAATCCTTGTTCTTTAAACTATTAAAACAAACAATAATCAATAAATAAACTTATTCTAAACTATAAAAATATAAACAAACTATAACTACCTACCTATTATACATATATGATACGTGGACTGTATACAATTAAAATTCAAGCTATTACATGTTAACTA
The DNA here is from genome assembly GCA_947369235.1 of Udea olivalis. Taxonomy (NCBI): domain Eukaryota; kingdom Metazoa; phylum Arthropoda; class Insecta; order Lepidoptera; family Crambidae; genus Udea; species Udea olivalis. The sequence goes on along the minus strand of OX376367.1, from coordinate 7,857,888 downwards.
TACAATCAAACAAAGAAACTAACAATATAAACTTTAATATTTGATACTAAATAATATAAGTTAGCCATTCGGAACAGGCCCTGACTCCCGAACCAAATTTTGCTAGATTGGCATTACATTACTGAAACCTTATTATCTCTTTGGAATAGGGTTCATAAATTTCTTGTTTGACGTTTCTGCAATGCTTGTCTAATAAAATTCTGTTCAAGAGTCAGGTCCCTGATATGGATCTCTTGTCTAACCTCAACTTCAGTAGTTCTATTATGTCCAAAGCAAAACCGCTGCCATAAAACTGGGCATCCTCTTTGAGATTCGGTGATACTTCGGTGATTTTTAGAGAGGTAGGGCACAGTGGTTTCATCCACCTATAATTGAGCAGCCCGCCTGGATGCAAATACCTCCACCTTACAGAATACCGCAGCTAAATAACACTGCTCAGGCAGTGTTGTGTTCCTGCTGGTGAGTAAGGTATCAGAGCTCATCGGGGAGCTGTTGTGTGGACAGCTGGGGGACCTGAGGTTGGTCACCATCGCTGTGGTGAATCGGCGTGGCATGTTGGCGCGGTTGCCAGGGAGACCCGATGAAACGGTTGACCGCTGACCGCCCGCAGGCTGAACGGGGTCCCGAACCCAGGGATCACGTGAATCTCCGCCCTGGGAGGCTGACCTGCCAGCCTTGCGAAAAGTCCCTGATGGGGTGGTCGTGCCGGGGGAGGAGACCGGAGTGGACCCGGCCACCTCAAAGGGGGGGTTCGGGGGCCCTTCCGTCCACCGCGCCAGCAAATCACATAACCATCTCATCGAGCGGCGGAAACCCAACCTGTCTTTGTCCGTTCGGCTGTCTACACAACGGCTGCCCCAAGCCTTAAAAAAAAAACCCCCTAAAAATAAAATAATGAAGCCACCTAAAACAAGGCACGTTCTTCAGCGGCGTTCCATTCCACGTTATGTGTGGACATGTGCAATATCAGGGGACTTAACTCCAACATCAACGCGGTTCACCATCACCTCGAAACCGCAAAGCCGACAATGCTTTTCCTGACTGAGACGCAAATATCTTGCCCGGCCGATACATCTTACCTTCACTACCCTGGGTACAAGCTTGAGCACAATTTTGTGCCTCACGCCGGGGTATGCATGTTCGTCCGGGAGGACATTTGCTGTCGCCGTCTTTCAGGGCTAGAAGACAGGGACCTGTCAATTATGTGGGTGCGTATAGACTACGGTGGCCATACCCGTATCTACGCGTGCCTCTACAGGTCTCATAGTGGTAATCTGGGCATAACTCAACTTTTTGAGCACCTGCAAGTGACGTCCGGCAAAGTCATTGAGCAGTATCCGACAGCCGAGTTGGTGGTCCTGGGGGACTTCAATGCTCACCACACTGAGTGGTTGGGGTCTTCTTTGCCCACTGACTACGCTGGAAGGTCTGCCTACGAGTTTGCCTTGGCCTATGGTCTTTCGCAACGGGTACCTTCTCCCACGAGAGTACCGGACGTCGTCACCCATAGGGCAAATTTACTGGATCTCCTGCTGACTTCGCATCCGGACGGGTACACCATCTCAGTGGATGCGCCTTTGGGCTCGTCTGACCACTGCGTCGTCCGGAGCCAAGTGCTTTGCGATTCACCTGTAAAGCGTAAGCCTATTGGGCACCGCCGCGGGTGGCACTATAAGTCAGCGGATTGGGATGGTTTGCGTGAGTTTTTCGCGTCGTATCCCTGGAGGCAGCTCTGTTTTTCATCTGGTGATCCCGATACCTGTGCAGCTGCGGTCACTGAGACGATCCTGGCGGGTATGGAATGCTATATTCCTAATCCGCTAGTGGCTGTCGGGGGTAGGAGCCAGCCGTGGTTTGACAAGCACTGCAGAGAGGCCTTGCGCCTCAAACAATCTGCATTCAAGGCTTGGACTGCGGCCTGTGCTAAAAGGGATCACTCTATACCAGATGCAAAGCGCAAACTGAATGCTGCCTCGAGATCGAGTAAAAAAGCCATCGCCAGGGCTAAATTCTTCTTCGTCGGCCGCATTGGGGAGCGGCTCGTGAGCCACCCTTCAGGGAGTCGTGCCTTTTGGTCGCTTGCCAAGGCTGCCGAGGGAAACTTTTGCCGCTCGTCTTTGCCACCACTCCAAAAACCAGATGGAAATCTGGCCCACAGTGCTAAAGAGAAAGCCGATCTCTTGAGCAACCTCTTTGCCTCAAACTCGACTTTGGACGCTGGGAGCGCCGTGCCACCTACCATCCCTTGGTGCGGTCACATTATGCCGGAGATCCGCATAACCCAGCAAGAAGTCCGGCGAGAGTTGCAAAATCTGGACGTCCACAAGTCGAGTGGGCCGGATAACATCCCGGCAGTGGTGCTCAAAGTGTGTGCTCCCGAGTTGTGCCCGGTATTGACGCGCCTTTTCGCGATTTCCTACGCAAAAAGGCAATGTCCGTCTTTGTGGAAGACCGCCCACGTGCACCCGGTGCCTAAAAAGGGTGACCGGTCGGACCCGGCGAATTATAGACCTATCGCTATTACCTCCCTTCTTTCAAAGGTTTTGGAGCGTGTGTTGAATGCCAAGCTCTTGAGGTACCTAAAGGATCACGATTTGATAAGCGACTACCAATACGGCTTCCGTAATGGTCGGTCGACTGGCGATCTTCTGGTGTATCTCACACACCGCTGGGCCCAGGCCATTGAAAGTCAAGGTGAGGCTTTGGCTGTTAGCCTAGATATAGCTAAGGCCTTCGACCGGGTCTGGCATAAAGGTCTTCTATCAAAGCTTCCATCTTACGGACTGCCCGAGGGTTTATGCGGATGGATTGCCAGTTTCTTGTCCAGCAGACGCATTAAAGCCGTAGTAGACGGTAGTTGCTCCGATAGCTTGGACATTAATTCTGGCGTCCCACAAGGCTCTGTGCTATCTCCAACGCTGTTTCTCTTGCATATCAATGATATGCTGTCCAATGACGGTATTCATTGCTATGCGGATGACAGCACTGGAGATGCCTATTACACAGGCCGAGCAAATATCCCTCGTACCATTGTGGAGGAAAGTCGAACTAAACTTGTGTCTGAAATCGAGAATACCCTAGCTTGGGTTTCCGATTGGGGTCGGGACAATTTAGTCCAGTTCAACCCCACTAAGACACAAGTTTGCGCGTTTACCACTAAGAAAACTCCATTTACTGTAGCTCCTCAGTTTCAGAACACTTCCCTTACCATATCAAGTAGTATTGGGATCCTTGGCGTTGACATATCTAGTGACGTACAGTTTCGGAGTCATTTGGAACAAAAGGCGAAGTTGGCATCCAAAAAGCTCGGTGTGCTAAACAGGGCGAAGCAGTACTTCACTTCTAGGCAAAGACTGCTGCTGTATAAAGCGCAAGTCAGGCCACACGTGGAGTACTGCTGTCACCTTTGGGCAGGAGCGCCTGGATATCAACTCAGTCCTTTTGACTCGGTCCAGAGGCGTGCGATCCGGATTGTCGACGATCCCAAACTGACAAGGGGTTTAGAGCCGTTAAGTCTGAGGAGAGACTTCGCCTCCTTATGCGTGTTCTACCGCTTGTACAACGGGTTTTGTTCTGAAGAACTGTTTGATATGATGCCCACGGCTACTTTTCATCACCGCACCGCTCGCCACCGACAGGGCATTCATCCTCACACTCTGAATCCGCAATGGTCTCGTACAATTCGGTTTCAGAGATGTTTCCTTCCGAGGACGCTTAAATTGTGGAATGAACTCCCTGCCGAGGTTTTCCCGATGAGTTATAGTATGGAGTTCTTCAAGAGGGGTTTGAAAAGGTTTTTACAGGGTCGACAACGCGCGAGTGATACCCCTGGTGTTGCACGCGTCCATAGGCCGCGATAACCGCTTACCATCAGGCGGTCCGCGTGCTTGATTGTCTCCGACGTAGTATAAAAAAAAAAAAAAAAAAAACACAGAACAGTTGCTCCACTTGTATCAAGAACAAGTTCGGTTGTGTATGGAGTACTGCTGAAACCTGTGGGATGGCTCTGCCAAATACCAGCTTAATGCATTGGACTTAGTTCACCAAAGAGCCATGAGACTCTGACTCCGACGACCTGATCCTAGGGCTCAAGCGGGATTCGAACCTGTGATCTTCCACAAACTGAATTTGATTTTTTCTAGTTTCTCTCTTGTGTACAAAATACTGCATTATTATATGGAAAAAAAAATCCGAGACCTAGTTTCATCTGAATCAAAAGTTAAATATTTGCAAAAATACTTTTTTCAAACTCAAACTCAAATATCTAATCAAACAGACTTTAGAAGAAGAAGTTACTAAATAATAAGCATAAATACTATAATAATATGATTATATAAGAGTTTACCGTCGATACCGGTGAGTATCAATGTCGCGGTCAGTCGCACTGTCGCGAGTGTTTTTGTTTTTGTCGAACTTGGTGCAACTTTTCACGTCATGCAAGACCGTTACACTAGAACTGCTCAGGCGCACGCTACGCGGCTACTAGCTACGAAGCGACTGCTCCCGCGATAAACGGATAAGGCTGCGCGAGCGCAGATATTGGCTCTACATTATACAAACATAATGCGACTCTACCACCGCGTCGGAGGAGTTGATTCTTACTGAGAAGACCCGGCGAGAAACTCAGTAGTTACTCTTTTAAACTTGTTGTGGTTTTACAATTTCGGGTGTTAAATAGGCGCTTGCTATAAAACATTAATGAAACAACGTTGGCTCACAACGTGAAATACACCTCCACCTCCACTTGAAACACACCTGTACCACATATTGATATTTATTTTAAAAAATGAGACAGCAGGCTGTTTTAGGCAAGTAAGTAAGGCAAGTTAAGAAAAGCGTTTGGTTTTTTGTAATAAATTCGTACTTATTCTTTATGTAAACATTCTGAGATGACTTTTGTTCCAAGAAAAAAATACACGATTTTAAAAAATACTTTTACCTTGATTTCTATTCGTTTTGGAGTTCAAGTTGTTGTCTGTTGAGTACCTGTCTAAATCTTGGCAATTGAATAATCGATTGTGGATAGGTTTTTTTTATCTGTTAAATAAGAGCTTTCAGTTCATCTGTCACTTATAAATGTCAAAACAAAACGCTTTGTTTTGACTTTTACAGCTGACTCGCATTCCATCGCATCGTTTTAAATTACATTTGTAATATGAACTAAACAGTATTGTGTCTTTAAATGCTTAGTGGAGTGATGAGTTAAAGAAGCTCTCTTGTCACAGAGATCTATACTTTATTTCATAATGAGTCGTTGCGATTTTAAGGTCGTTCTGCTAGGAAGCGAACATGTTGGTAAGACCAGCCTTGTCCTGCGATTCGTGAACTGCAGATTCAATTCCGGAACCCCTTACCAGAACGTGAGTTTCCTCATTATTGTACTTACCAAGGACGATGCTATAAAGGCGAATTAAAGATATGTAATAAGTGGTTTTGTGCATAATGTTTCTATGATGCAAATGCAGTGATTTGCGTTCAATTTTGGCTCTTATCGCTATCACAAGTAAATATAATGATTCATCACATCAGTTGTTTGTTTTATAAATAATAACAACAGGTACTGCTTGCATTTTTAATGCTGATTTGCAGTTAATACTTACCATCACAATTAATATGTTTACCTAAACTTGTTATTAATATAAGTTACGGCTAGGGTTAAATATGCAGGTCACATCCTACAAATAAGGGAGTGGTAGCCTGTCAGAAGTATTATTTTCTTGCTTATAATTGTGTATGTTTGATTGGTATTTTACATAAGTGTATGTAGTAATATTGAAAATGCTTGTAATACAATAATTAATCTGGACCTCTTTATGACAAATGTGAATAGGCGTTTACTAGGCAGACATGTACCATCATAGATCTCGTTGTCACTTACCATCAGGTACAATTACATGACTGTCTTGTTAAGTATAAAAAAAAACAATAATTTATTTAGGTCTTAATTTTTAAGCAAGAAATCTCATTAACAGCGCTTCATAAAACAATGTGGCAGTAAGATACCGGGTGATTATCAAATTACTTCTGAAAACGATATGAAAAACTAACTAAGTGATGTAGAAACTATCTAAGCGAAAAGGAAATTTATTTAACTAACTTTTATGTCAAGGTCACTATACAGATCACTTGATCGGTCAGTATTTTTTGTATGAAAACTTTAAAATTGAAGTTCATTGAAAAAATCAAACTTTCGCTTACAATATAGTTAGTTACTACATCACTTACTGAGTTTGATATATTGTTTCGGAAGTCATTTGATAATCACCCGGTATATACCTTGCATGTTTACCCACTTGATGATGCACACATTTTTATAAAGTTACCTTTTCTTTTGTTTCAGACAATCGGTGCAGCTTTCTGTGCTAAAACGTTAAATTCAAATGGCAAAGATTTCAATGTTGGCATCTGGGACACAGCTGGTAGTGAAAGGTGATATTGTATACTCATAATTAGGTAGCTTCGTGCAGAAGTTAATTCTAATAGTTCCCTCTCGTAGTATATTATGTTGCCTGAGTTAAAATAAAGTAGCCAAAATCCATAATACAGCATAAACATTAGAATAACACATGGTCTACAATTTAAATACATTTTATGTAATTTGGCCATAAAATATGACGAAACGCTGGCGAAGCCGCGGTCGGAATGCTAGTACAACATATTATAATTCACATATGCAGGTATGTAGAGAGAGTCGTGGTGTAGGGGCTGAGCACCCAACTAGGACCGTAGATTGCGTGATCCCGAGTTCAAATCTGGCCAGAACCATCTTTGTGTTCATTGTTTAAGGACATCGCTCATTCCCCATACATTGAATGCCCTGGAACGCACAGCAATGAGTAAATACTAGTTGTGTTCGGAATCATTCACAAATTCTTATCAGGCATTTGCTGAAACACGGACAATTTTAGGATCCGTGGCCCGCTACAGAATGTATTAGATTTTGAGCTTATACTTAATCGTAAACGATGAACACTCTTTGTTATATTGTGATAGATATATTGTTTACCTCTATGGTATGTAAGAACTTAAGTGATATGAATTAAATGAACATAAAATACAATTATTTATTACAACTTCAAATCAAAAAATCATTAATCATCATTTTGCTATTAGAGTGTTGGCAGATGGCACCTATAAAAATACATTAACTAAAGAAATAACATAAAGCAGGCGTAACGAATTGTTCTTAAATGCTTGAGACGAAACACAATTATAGCGCGATCTGAAGGAGTATAACTCCATCTGTTGGTATCACTTGAAACTAATTTGTCATCACTTTTGACAAACCGCCCACCAATCATACCACCACCAACCATAATTATCAAATTGTGTAGTAGTTACAGAACTTTTTATTTTTTGTTTCTAACCACAGAATGTCCGCTTACTATGAATAATTACTAATAATATAAAAAAATAGAAGAATTATAATGAAGGACATTCGTTTGTGCATGCTAGGGCCGATTTCGACGGTGTCCTTTCCGACTATCTCTCCGATGATGGACAACATCGATAAAAAACCAAATCAACCCGGATATTGGCGAAAGGCTCACCATCTACCACGTTGGGTTCATGAAACATTGGTGAAAAGTAGGCTTCGGAGTGTTCCATTCATCATGCAACAGTAACTGTCTACCCCGTTTGGGATGTAGTTGTGATGGTATGTTATGTTATGTTATGTTATGCAGGTATGAAGCTATGACCCGCATGTACTACCGCGGCGCTCACGCCGCCATCGTCTGCTACGAGCCTTCCAGTCCTGAATCGTGGGCGCGGCTGAGGCATTGGCTACAAGAGTTGAGGACTGTTGAAGAGGTACGAAACGGGTTCTGCTAAGCTATGTTTTTAATATGAAACGTGTAGTGATGTACAAGGCTCGAGGGTTCCAAGTCCTTTTGTCTAGAGCTCGGTGTCGTTAACAGGGCTCGCCTCGTTTGTATGAAGCTCGACGACTCGGGCGTCTTTTCCAGAACTCGAGCCCTCTTGAGAGCTCAATCGAAGTTGAGGCTTTTTCAGGGCTCGAGTCTTTTTTAGCGCTCGAGACGTGGCGAGTCGCGATCGAGTTATTTTCCGCTGGGAGTCTTCCTTTTCAAAAATAGAAGATTAATTAACAGGATAAGACATTTTAATCACCATGAAAAATATTATAGTGAAAAGGTTTAAGAAGACTTCTTTTGAAGGGTCGAGCTCTTTTGATAGCTTCGAGCTGTTTTGAAGGCTCGAACTCTTTTGGAGTTCGCGGCTCGGCTGGGCTCGAGTCTACGAGCCAACTGAGCTCACTGAGTCTAGCCAATCCGCATCGAGGCTTTAAAAGTAGAACTCGACGCCTCGAGGTTTGTACATCACCAGAAGCATGACATGACACATAGGATGTGCTATGGAGGCGTGCTGTGCGTGCCTTCCCTACTGTTGATACATCGCATAGCTCGAGCTGCGCATCTTCCTCGCACAGTTACCTTGTGGCGACGCATCTTACTCGCTCCGTTATATAGCATAGCAGCAGTGGAAAAGGTCTCACAGTTTCGTAGCTTACCTTGCACATCGCAGCATAGCTGTATAGCACATCTCTGGTGAAAAGCAACCTTTACGGGCCGACAAAAGAGGGTAGTTAATTCGAGGGAATTGTTCGCTTAAGAAGTATTATTTTGCCCGGGACTATAATCGCAGACTTACTTTTATCCAGGACTGCAAAATCTACCTCTGCGGTACTAAAAAAGACCTACTGGATTCCGGCGCAGCCACCAGGGAGGTTCCAGAAGATATAGTTGCCACATACTCTCAAGGGTTGAGAGGGCATTTCTTGACTTCTAGCAAGACTGGAGAAAACGTTGGTAAGGAAAAGACCAATAGTCATGATTAAATTTATCCTCAAATGCAATGTTAGAGTCTGTACTGTACCTGCTGTACATTGCAAAGCTGTGGCTCACAAATCAATCAATAAATAAATATGCGCCAGACAACACACCACTTGTCATGGTCTCGAAGTAGGGATAAATATCACTGACGAGGTACCAGACAAGGAATTAAGCAAGAGGCGTCTCCCAGCATACCCAGACCCGAGTCAATTTAGAAGAGATCGTTTTCTGAATTGACCTGACCGGTAATCGAACCCGGGACACCACGCCCGTCAAAGCAAGGAACCGTGCTACAGCGCACTACGCCAATCGTGTCGTCAATCATGGTTACCACAACAGTCACTTCAGTAAGTATAGTCTTAGCTTTTATTTCGCCAGCTTGTCCGTCAGTACTGCAGCTGGCTGGTCAGTTAGTCACTCAGCAGGTCAGACAGTTAGTAAATCAGCTGGTCAGTCTGTTATTCGGTCGCTTAGTTAGACAGACAGTCAGTGAGTTAGTCTGTCAAGTGATTAGTCAGTTATTCAGTTTATTAGTCAGACAGATAGTCAGTCAGTAAGTCAATCACAGATCAGATCAGGAATAGATTCTCCTTCTATATATTTTTTGGTGTAAAAAATAGTTGCTATATGGTCCGTTTGGTGACCACCTTTGTTTTTGTTACCCGGGTGATAAATGCATTACGCATTATCCCACGCCTGGGTCGGGCAGTGGGGGAGTGTGACTGAGTCCTTCTCCGCCAGTGAGTATGCCGCCGGTGAAGCCGGCGGCATACTCACTAAAAAATACCCGGGTATACCTCGCCGCTATGAAATAGAGCGACATGGAGCCTAAAGGACTACCACGTCGCGCCAGCGGTCGGCCCAGCCTATGCGCCGGGCCTCCTCACGCTATGGGGGCATCCCGGTATATCGGGACACCCCCAGACGGGAGCACCTTGGAATAGGGTGTGAGCCCCCCGGTGCTACTTTTAGGGAGCAGGAGGAGGACGGGTGAACCGCCGTGTTTGCAGACTACCTGGACGCGAAAGTATTGACGCACTTTGATAAAAGTCCATGTGCAACAGTGGAAAGAACCACACTAATGATATGATCTATCTATCAGAGTAATCATTATTGACTTCGACTGACCCAACACTTTCTTTATTCCAGAGGAACTATTCCAAAAAATAGTCGACGACTGCGCAGCCGACATTCGATTGATGAAAAGTGTCGAGGAGATGAGAGTCCAACTCCTCAAAGATGAGGCGATATACAAATCGAAGACGAAAGACTTCTGTTCATGTTGATTTTATTCCAGTGAGTTTAGTTATATATTAGAATACTCAGTACAGAAGATTCACTTCGTAATGACTCTTAAACGAATAGCTACTTTCGCTACGCGACAATAAGGTGTAATTTAGTTTGCACTGACATATATGTTTTCAGAAGTGAGGCGATTTAGTTACAGTGTAAATATAGCAAAAACTCGCTTTTTGTATCCTATTTTAAATGAAAATTGGCAAATGTCTAAGTATTCATAGTATTATCAGTATAGTAAAAAAAGATTGTAAACAAGTGTGCGAGTTAATAGCAATGCCATTTGAACTCATTGAAAGTTACAAAAGAGTAGGCCGCTATTGTAGATAAGTCATTTACGAGGGTCATTCAATAAATACTTAGCCTACAAAAAGTAAACGAAAATTTTGGAATAGTGGCAATTTATTTTTCAACATAGTCTCCTTTTAGTTCGATACACTTAGCCCAGCGATGCTCCAACTTTTTTAACCCGTCCGAAAAATAGTTTTTGTCAAACTCTGCAAAATAGGCCTCCGTGGCGGCGATGACCTCTTCATTTGATCCATATCTATTCCCGGCGAGTGATTTTTTCAAATTAGGAAACAGAAAGAAGTCACAAGGGGCCAAATCTGGAGAATACGGTGGATGGGGCAGCAATTCGTAGCGTAATTCGACCAATTTGGCCATGGCAACGGCAGACGTGTGAACCGCCGTTGTCGTGGTGAAACAGCACTTTTTTCTTCGCCAGATGGGGTCGTTTTTTCTTTAATTCGGCGTCGAATCGGCCCAATAAATCGGCATAGTAAAGCCCTGTAATTGTTTTACCCTTCTCGAGGTAATCGATGTAGACCACACCTTGTGAATCCCAGAAAACGGTGGCCATAACTTTTCCGGTCGATTTTACAGTTTTCGCCTTCTTTGGAGCACGTTCCCCGGTCTGGATCCATTGTTTTGATTGCTCCTTGGTCTCTGGTGTGTACCAGTGAATGTGTGTGTAACCGAATCACAGAACGATATTGCTCTTTTTCCATTTTTGTAAAACCGATCGACACGTCGACACGTTCGCTTCCATAAGTTGTCAAATTAAAACAAATGAAGGGATTGGAATGAAAATTTGAAAAAAGAATTAAAAAAGAATGTGCTACACTGTGGTGTATCTCTTTAAAACTACAGCGCCCTCTGGCGATGAGGCTAGGTACTTATTGAATGCACCTCGTATGTACATTATATCATTCCAGTGCAAATGTATAACCTAGAAAGAAATAGATGGAGCTCCATCTATTTCTTAGAGCAGAGCTCTGCTAAATTGTACTATGCTCCATTTTAGTAGAGCTTCATCTAATTAAATTTCCAAGCGCAAAGGAAACCCTAAATAGCTACTTTGAGATTTACTTCTAAGAGAGACTACTTTTTGAAAATATACCGGGTGATTATCAAATAACTTCCGAAAACGATATGGCATACTCAGTAAGTGATGTAGTATGTAAGCGAAAATTAGTTATTTTCAATAAACTTTAATTTTTAGGTTTTCATACGAAAAATAAGATAAGATAAACTTTATTGCACAAACAAAATATTACAGTTTCATAAAAATAAATTAAGTGTACAATATAGGCGGCCTTATCGCTAGTAGTCGCTAGTAGTGTCTCTTTCAGGCAACCTTCAGGTAAAGAGCCAGGAAGAAAATTAAGTGGCGGTGCAAGATGATAAATAAGAGATGCAATAACTAATTTACTATAACATAAAAATAAACATACATACACACAATACCATATACTTACATACATATAAAATAAGGTATGGACTTATAGGTAAAAGTAAACTGGAAAGAAGGCGATTGGGTCAAAGTGACAGAAGGTAAGCTTTAACTCGGGATTTGAAGATGGGATGTGATTTAGATAGCCTTATAGACACAGCAAAGAATTCCATAAGCGAACAGATTTAACAGTAAAGGATTTAGAATAAAAGTCAGAGGAATAGGAAGGAAATGATAGAAGCAGTTTACTGCAAGAACGCCGTATATCTTCACCTTTGGCCGGTTGCTGAAAACTGAAACGTTGTTTAAGATATGGAGGTGACCGCGGATCAAACAGGATGAAGTATAGCAATGAAGGAACATGGAGGTCACGACGACGACGTTTTGGGAGCCAATTTAGTTGAGCGCGGTATTCAGAAACATTTAGCGAACTGTCCATGTAAATACCAAGATTTTTCACAACCTATTGATCATTAAGGAAATGAGGCGTTGGGCTTAGTATATCAAAATGAGATGCGAATACAACAAAAATTACCATAGTTCTTACCATAGCCTTCTTTGTGGGATTTTTAAATTTAAGTCGCCCTTAATATGGCAGCCTTACTTACTAAATTAATTTAGGCTTTAATGTTAAGGAGTAGCGCTAATAAGCATTTAATGGTGCTTATAATTTATTATATTATATTACTGGTATTATTGATAGCGTCGTGGCCTACTGTTTAAGCACTCCTACTCGGATCGCGGATCGTGTGGTCCCGAGTTCATCTGGCCAGAACCAAAATCTTTGTGTTCATTGTTTAATTTCCGTCTAACTCTCCGGTGATGGAAAACATCGATAAAAAACCAAATCAACCTAAATAGCGGCGGAAGGGGAATACCATTGGTGAAATTGGCTTCTGAGTGTTCCGTTCACTATGACGGCAACAGTCACTTGCCTCTGACTACCCCGTTTGGGATTAAGTCGTGATGGTATGTGGTATTATTACCAGAATAGTAAAAAATAGATTTCTTATCATCTTAGCAATAAAATAAAATCTTCTAAAATACACATGCTGTCCATGGCCATGTGGTAAAACCGCTCCGCCTAAAATCCAGTGGTCCCGGGGTCAAATTCTAGGTAGGGCAAAGTGTTTTCGGATTTTAAAGAAAATTAATTGTTATTCCAATTCTTTCACTGTCCAATCCATTCGCTTGTGGAATTCGCTTCCTTCACTTATTAGGCTATCTCAATCCTTACCTATTTTCAAATCCCGGCTCAAAGTTTATTTCCTCACACTGTAATTTTTAAATGTCTCTAGAGCGTGGATAAACCAACCCTGAATAAGTCTTATTTTCCGTTTTTTTATATAATTTTGTGTATGTTTACAGATATTTAGAATGCATAAAATAACTTCATGTATAAAAATATAATTATCTCACTATCTCACACTACCTTACCTGTTTCTCTTTTTAAACGTGTAATTTCCTCTACCTGGTAGGTTGTCTGGAAGAGATCGCTTCCTAGCGATAAGACCGCCTACATTGTACAATCTAAGATAATGTTAATGTTATGATTTGTTGTACAATAAAGTATATTTATCTTATCTTAAAAAAAAAAAAAAATTTAAGGACATCCCAATTTTACTACAACAATTAGTAATTACATGAACAAAAACTAAACAAAAGAAATAAAAATAAAATTAAATAAAACCGTTAATTTAAAAAATCCGTAGGCACTTAGCAAGTGTGGTGATTACGCCAATACCCATCAACTTCGACGACCGACTTGGTGTAATGGTTAAGAAGTTGGCTACTACACCAGAGGTCGCGGGTTCGATCCCCGCACAGTACAAACATTTGTGTGCATGAACATGTCTGTTTGTACTGGTCTGGGTGTCTCCTATGTATAATAAGTATGTATTTACAAAAGAAAATGTATTTAAGTATGTTTATCCGTTGTCTAGTATCCCATAACACAAGCTTTAATTAGCTTACTTTGGGGCTAGATGGCGCTGTGTGGAATAATGTCCAGGGATTTATTTATAACTGTAATTCAGAATTTCAATAATGGAAGACTACAATACCAGCTGATTATTAAAATAATTACAGAAGATATGAAGTGATGTAGCAACTATTTAAATAAAAATAAATTTATTCAGTTAACTTTCATTTCAAGGTCACCATACAAATCAGTCAAACGGTCAGTATTTTTTGTATGGAAACCTTAAAATTCAAGTCAATTGAAACAATGAAATTTTCACTTACATAGTTGTAAGCCAGTATAAGCCCCTGTATAAGCCAGTTACCTTACTAATTACACATAGCTATTTGACCCCAAACTAAGCAGAGCTTGTATGGGTGACGAACTGGTAATCATACTTAAATATTTGTTAATTAAAAACACAATACCAACCAGATACAAACCCTCACAAAAAAAGATATGATCTTCATATATTTTGATAGTCTTTTACAAATATATATGAAATCACGCGAATAGTAAATCTGGATACGTTATTGAATTTTTTAAACGTCTTAAAATTGCCAAAAGGGTTTGAACATTTTTGTATCGAAGCTGGCATATCCACTGCCGCTGTTTTCTTTTTATATCAAAGTTTCAGCGAACGATGACATGAAGATTAATTTAATTAATTAATTGTCCTAAAATCATAACATGAAAAGCCTCGTACTCGTTATTAGTAGATTATTTAATAACATCACCTTTTTATATCGATCTAACTCGGGGATGCGATACTTTAGGGTTAGTTTTTTTTTATTTCTTTATGTTTTTTTTAATGTAATAATGCAAACGAGCAGAGAGGTCACCTGATGGAAAGTCATCACATACGCCCATGGACAACTGCAACACTACAGGTGTCACCGATGCGTTGCTTGCCTTTAAAATGGGAATACGCTCTGTTCTTGAAGGCTCCGATGTCATATTCCTTTGGAAATACCGCCGCAGGAAGATCATTCCATATCTTGGATGTACGCGGAAGAAATTGACGCGAAAAACGTACGGTTGTTGAGCGCCAGCCATCCAGGTGATGAGCATGGAATTTCGACTCATGAATGCTGTCCTCTTTCTATAATAAACCACTTTAATCGCGCGCGGAATTATCAAAAAAATCAAAATGGCGATTGGTGGCTATGCCACAAGGGTTCAATCCCCATATAGGATAAAACTCTTGCGTTTAAGTATGTTATCTCAAGTGTTCCGTTCACCATGACTTGAGTAGGCAGCTTGATTCTAGCTTTCCTGGCAGGGAAAAAAGAATTAGCATTAGTATATACAGGGTGACTGGGTATATATTACTATCTTCTTAAAATAAGAACTTACTCATGATTTACACTACTTTCCCCAAGTATGAGGTATCTATAGGTACACAATTGCAAATTTTTAAACCGTATAAACAATTGCCAAGTATTAAACATGATGTTTATAAGGTTTAAAATATGCAATTTTGTACCTATTAAATAGGCTCATACTTGGGTAAAGTACTGTAACTCATGAGTAAGTTCTTATTTTAAAGGAATGCCAATGAATCCCCAGTCACTCTGTATAGTCGACAAATGTTGATCTAAATTTTAACATTTTATGCTTGTAGGTTAAGCTTACGCTCAAAACAGAGTATTATATGTCTATAAACTAACTCATCATAGCAAAACATATGTAATTGCCGTCATCTAGATATAACGTTGAATAGAACCGGCGCAGTGAGCGAATTTAGGGCGAAAATATACAGCTTACTCTGGTGTTTTAACCTGACTTGTTTTTTTTAATTTCGAGGCCATTTAAAGACAGAAGCTCATTGCTTGAAACTCACTTTTGTTTGAAATTGATTCATAAATGAATTAACAATGCGATAAAAAGTATTACAACAGTAGATACTGTTTAGTCAGTGGTTTTATTCAGCACATAACACCCTCAGATTCCCTCAGATTAGGGAATCACCTTGACTTGATATAAGTGATTTTATTAAGGCCCTAGCCTTAGAATAATTACACATAGAATCCAAGTCCGTGCGCCCATTTTGAAGCACCTTAATTGGAGCCATAAATGGCTCCAAACGGACCGCTTTGCAGTGTTCATTACAGCTCCGCAATGTTCAATGTCGAAGCGCGCCGCACGTAAGCAAGTGATAGTCAAGCAAGTGCTTCATTTTTGAGGTTGTATAAAGACTTCTATACGTTATTATTCTAAGGCCCTAGCTCTAAAACTATTTTACTTAAATATAGTTTAATATTAAACATCTCAGGAAATTATTTATTATATAAATGTTACATGAAGTTTATTTAGATATCCTTGATGAGAAGTATATTTTAAGTGAAATTGACTTGCCTTGCCTCAGTGAGACCATAATGTAGGTAGCTTTAGAACAAATATGCATAGACCAATCTCGAAGAAAACGTATCTATCATTTAATGTAGATAGGTAAAACATAGTTTAGCAAAGCTTGTCTAATTTGAAATGACGCTCCCCAGTACTTTTTTAGTTGATTTAGATGTGCCGGGTGTACTTTTGCGAGCAAACGATACGTGCTCCTCGGTTCGAGTCTAACCGGCTTCTGAACGATCAATTACAGTGGCACGTTTTCATGTATGACGTGGAGGGGCATGTCATTTCAGATTAGACGTATTTGCTCAAAACGATGTTAACTTGACAGATTTACCTGTTTATTTCTGTGATATCCTATCAAGGTGGCTGTCGGAGAACAAGATCTTTTACTGTGATCAGCTCAGTGACGACACGGATATATTCTTAGACTAAACGAAATTATCTTTCACCTGCATCTGATAAAAATAATCTTAAAAAAACACTAATTATTTTTGAATACTAGTCTTGTAAAATATAACGCTGAAAAATATTTTTACTGTAAATAAAAAACAGGTGAAGCAGTTATCTTTAAATAAATAAAGAATAACTGTTAATCTGGTTCTAAATGAAATTCCAAGTGACGTCATGACGTTCCGATTTACTGACTATTAAATCTTGTTTTTTGATATTGAAATATAAAATAAATTATGATAAAAAATATGTTATTTAGTTTAGGTTAACATTGCAACTAAGCAATGCAATGCTTATGCATATTGTGTATAAATTAACTAACTAAATTAGTAAAATGTATTCTAAAATGGAAGCTTTAAGAACTAAACGCAGCAGAATCATATAAAAATCTATGTTTTTACAATAGTAAATTCAGAGCTTTTGCTCTGGGAACTTCATTTCACGATTATAATTAGGTTTGCATTTCGAATATAAAAAATGTTGAATGTTACGATTGGCCTAAAGCTTTCTTTTCAGAGGCCTTGTGTAGCCCTATTCCTTATATTTTTAACACTTGTCGTAATTTTAAAACGTCTCTCAAGAGTTGAGTTTCGTTTGAGCCGTTCCTTAATCACTTGAAAGTTACGACGAGATGAATTTAAAAAAGCAGCTCAACTTCGAGATCCGAAGTTAATGTGCAACTTACTCTAATTTTTACGTCACAAATGTATTTTTGTATTGAAGAAGAATAAATCGCTTTATATTTTCAATCAAATGTTTTATTAATTTAATTACCTTATGTTACATTGCTATGAAGGCAGTCACTCCCCGGGGCATATAAATAAATAAATAAATAAATATCTGGGACAATTCACACCAAGATCATGTGACCCCAAACTAAGCAGAGCCTGTATTATGGGCGTCAGAGACTGATAAACATACTTAAATATTTCTAAACACATACTTAAATAGATAATAATACCCAGACACACCACAAACACAAATGTTCGTCAATCAATGTTTGCCCTGGGTCGAACCCACGACCTCCGGCGTCAAAGGCAGGATCGCTGCCATTGCGCCAACAGGCCAGTGCGACGATGCGCCTAACTATGTGTATGTACACAGTTAACACAGTAGATTGTCTGGCAGACATACCTTTTTCGCTTTTATGCAGCCTAAGGCTGCATTTCCAACAGAGATTTGCTATGCTGCAAATATGTCAAGCTAAGTTAAGGAACTATTAGACCGTTTCCCGTCCCGTTGTTGCTATGCTATTTGACGGAGAGAGTAAGATGTGCCACGAATATGCGTCGCCCCAAGGCAGCTGTACGAAGAACATGGCACGCATCCATTCATATTAAAAACAGCTTAGTAGGACCCGTTTCCACCAGTGCTATGATATGTGGACTAATGAATATATAGGATATCAAACGCACCCACAGCAACGTAGCATCTTACATCTCTGGTGGAAAAGCACCCTTATGCTTCAGTTGAAAGGCTTCAAAGTCAGCACATTTTTATCTACGACGTTTTGACCCTCATAAACACTTGCTACACCCGTCTAAATTTCACAACCTACCTTAGCTGACATAGATCTTTAAATGGCCTACGGACCCAATTAGGCAGCAGTAAGGAGAGCATGATTCTTTGATTTTAATTTGATTTGATTGAAATTAAAACTTCTCACTCAAAAGCTTTCGTTTAAGTCAATTCGACAGCAGCACTGTCAATTTTATTGAGGATTTTTTTTCAAACGCACGGGTGAGGTCGCGTCTGATGTGCAGTGATTTGAGTTTCACATTTAACTATTAAAATGTATTTTTCTATGCGACGCAATTACATCCAAACTGCGCAATCACATCAAAACTGATGAGTGTGGTATTGGGGGTAATATCATCTGAAGAGTGCTCGAGCGAATGCTCGAGTGATCGAACGAACGAAGTAGCCTAAATGAATGCAACATTGCTTCCTTTTCTACCGAATGGCTTTTTCGCTTGCTACATTATTGGATCGGATGTACATACTTATTAGTGGCGGCTCCGGAGCGCGAGGCGCTGTGGCTCGCCGTCGCCGAGCAGCTCGGGAAAATGTTTGGCGGGGTCGTGCCCCCCTGCAAGGTACCGCAGTAGGAACATACCGGTACAGTAACAACTCTGTAGTATTCGACCGTATTACCGACCCAGGCTTAGATTATCATTGTGGACTTATACCAAAAAAAATAAGATAGAATTAGAAAGAAATTACAGGTGGAATACCGTCTATCGAATTATAAATAATCTCATTTATTTTCTCAGGGTACCTATAAGGGTACCAGCTAAATCACTCAGGTGATCGAACACACTTACTTATGAATACAAACTTTTTATAAACTTAATGTCGGAATAGAATTTAACGTAGTTTATTTTATGAACACTTTCACCAGAGTGCCGAGTGCGAGTTGCAGTGAGAGAAGTGAATGACTTCACCATCGCGTTTTGCAAGCACGTAAATGTCAAATAGTATGGAATCGAGTCAGCGCCATCTAGCGGCGAATTCGGGCAACATTCAGGCCGCTAGATGGCGCTCACTCGATGCCATACAAATTCGCGTTTTGTTTCTCGCAAACGCGATGGTGAAGTTATTCACTTCTCTCATTGCAACTCGCACTCGGCACTCTGTAAGGCGCCATGTCGTCGTTAATTTCCTGGATTCACTGGGTGAGGTTTGAAATGAGTTTACAGAATACTGACAACGTATGCCCGCGTGAAGTTTCTTCATCGCAATGGTAATGGCACGTCTATTGTTTTGCCCTACGTGCCCTACCACCTGCACACTGGAAGACCTCTACAATACCACTGATGATGCGGTATCCGTGGCAGAGTATGGGACAAGAAGAATATTGATGGGATGGCCTAATCACCACGCTTGCCAAATAGGAAAATAATTAGTGAACATATTTTCTTTCGCCAAAATAGAATAAGTCCAAGGGTTTTATGATAATAAGGGATAAACAAATAAAACACTTAATCTCGTTTATTTTTTATTTCGCATCATATCATCCTTATACTCTATATGTCATATGTATGTATTATAACTATCTTTTATTCTATAGGTAGGTACAGAGTATATCATAATATACCTATGAATAGTATTCATCTCATTTTTAACGTTATTAAATGAGAAACAGTTGAAATCAACGCGCAACAGTCAGGCGTGAGGGCAGTGAGAGCTTTGCGCGCCATTTTGTTGTTTATTTATATGTAGAACGTTTCATTTACAACTGTAAGTTTCATTTATTTACAGATTGTTTTCGCTGTATTTTATGTATGTCGCTTATTTATGAACTTGGAAAAAACGAATATCTGGTTTTGAAACAGCGGTATTATAACTATACCTCGTTAATAAACACGAAGGAAAAATAGGTGTTGTGTATTTAGGCTGCCGGCGCCATCACAATAGCCATTGTAAATAGCTTTATAATACAGAGTGTATCTTACCTGATGGATGTCTAGAGGTTTTTTGTATTTGTAATAGTTAAAGTAGGTACCACAAGTTATTTCAATTAATATAATCTGCAGTTAGTTCCTAATGACGACGTTGTTTTGCAAGTAGCTTAGTTGTTTATCTAGGTACTCGCATATGACTAAAATATGTAGTCAATGATCTTTGGGTCAGTTCGATTATTTTGAATTCGATGTTTTATAAAGAGCCCCACTTTCCCCAACGCCTTTATAACGGTTATAGTTTAACAGAAAGGAAACATTGCTTAAATAAACAAATACAACAGACAGTCTTAAAACAACAGACAAGCGATTAAGACTTATATTTATGTATACTTAACTTAACTCGCTATTTCACATTAAAACTACATTTTTGATTAAATTTATGCGAGCTCCCGTAAATAATTATAAAAAACGAACAAAACAGGGTTATAATAACAAAATAATACGTAAAACTGAATGATTGGCGGCTCCTATTGCGTTTTCTAAAAATACATCACGATGTTTTATTTACTCGAAATATTATTTTGTCGTGGAAATAAAAAAAAAACAATGAAAACCGCCAATCCCAACCGGGTAATAGCATAATGTCTTAAATACATCACATCACTATGATATAAATATAGTATAATATAAAGTAGCGTAAGGGTACGTTAATAAAATACAAAAACGGGGAGGGTAAATTCACTAACACTTTGTGGTCAAATTTTTGTAAGGTCGAAAGATCACATGGAATTATTTTAAAATAAAAGCTCGGGTTTTTTCCGCTAAGTTTCAAAAGTGTGCGCTGAAATCCAAACATTCTAGGTAGTAGACCAAATGAATTGAGCTGTAAAAAAATACTTACCTAAATCTACGTTGAGACAACACCAATGGACGGTACAAAAAAGGGGAGGTAAGAAAACATATTTCAAAACAAAAACGTGCGAAAACCGTTATCTACCTGACATTTTAGATTATTTTAACACTTTTATTAAATAGTAGGTACACGTAAAAAAAAAAGAAGAAAATAAGTTCTCTCTTTAACACTGAACTAGCATTACATGAAATAAAAATCTACTACACATCTATTGCATTTATTATTGCTGTCATTTATTTTACAAGCTTGATATAAAAATCGTCAATATTTACGAACCTTACTGATAAATCACATTTAAAATATTTAACACACTGCTTTACCATTTTTAAACGAAAATATCAAAAAACCATAGTAATACATAAGTTTAAAAAAGGAGAAACAGATCTTTTTCTTTTATGATTAATCTATCATTGACAATCATTGTACAACCATCATGTTTCGTGTCATTATTGGATTTTATCGATTTTTATGCCAAGCTGTCGTATAGTATTATATTATATTGCTAAAACCAACCGAGGGCAACTTCAACCATCACAAGACACGAAATACAGATTAACATCAAAATCTCGCACTACATATTTCATAAAAAGGAAAGATAAACAAAAAGCTACAGAGAAACTTTGGATACAAAATATCCATTTTTACACGTTTCAAAAAATATTTTTTTTGTGTACAAAAACAATTTTCTCTAAGCATGCGAACTTTGGGATACTTTTAACACTAAAACACATCAAAAGTCTAGCATTTTCTAAAAAAAAAGTTCACTACGAGATACGTGTAACGAAAAACATTGAGTAATCTATTCACGATTCACAACTACTATACAATACATTTTGCAGCCTTGAAAAGGTATCAGATATATTTCGAAAATAACTGTTTGTGATGTTGCTTGCTCTTCTATCATTACATTTTGCTATAGTGCGAGTGCGTTCGACTACACTATAAGATATTTTTTGTGCACTGCAGTCGAAAGCAGTTTCATAAAACTGTCAAAACTTCATACAATCTGTTTTATGGAATGTTTTCTTCTCGGAGAAGAGCTCCATACAACCGAAGGGGATTTAAGTCTGGCTTTCCATTACTGTCGGTGTCTTTATGCACAAATGAATAGTTCTGTCAATGAGAAATTCCCTTAAAGTGGAGACAGCTTCTGTCTTCCTGCATGTAGAATGTAAAATATGTTTCAAGCACGTTGCAAGCAAATGTATTGATAATGTGAGAGTGTCTTATGGTGACTGAAAATCGTAGAAAAACGATTGAAGAACCAAGTTGTGTAGAGATGAATCTTCCTTATCACCTGAAGGCTGCAAACTGGACGACCGTTGGCCGCGGGCGCGGCGGCGACCACGCAAAGCATTTCTATCAATTCGCGCGAGCCGTGTGTACTACTGCGGGCGTTCAGTTTGCAGCCTAAGAGTAAATCCTTCCTTCAGAGAGCGTGACCGATGAAGATAGTTCGTTGACAAGATCAAAAGGTGTCATAATCTTCACTATTAGGGGGAGGACCAAGAAAACAAGTGCGCGTTGTGATTCGCTAACCTTCAACGCCACCGTCTGTAGCTGCAAAATAACATGTATATATCAGTATGTCACGTCAGTAACAGTAACACAAGATTGTCTTAATTCTATAGCTTTTAGCATAGCCCTGAGAAGCTTGTCTAACCAACTACAGTGTTGTCAGTGGCAGCTGCTCTAATCCATTTTCAAAGCTGCAAAATTCAATTTAGAATCGATCTTAGAAGTTTATCGCATAAGTCTGAACATTTGGTGTTATTATTTCCCGGAAAGACGGACCAATACTAGGACACGAAGAATTAAAAAGAAAAATGTTTGGCACTTTACGTGTGAGAAATGGTATGTCCAATCATTGAATTGGATTTAAATGAAACGATTGTAGCATTCAATGAAAGGGTTGGAAACAATATTGCAATAAATGGAGCAATTGTGTAGTTAGCTAGTAATTTTGACATTAAATGAAACAATTAATGTCATCATATGACACTATAATTGACATCATTTAATGATAGTATTCATTTTAATAAATCCAAAAGTGAAAGAAGCTGAACATACCAGTTCTGACACTTTGTGACATCTATGACAAATAATAAGAAAAATAGAGACAGTGTATTCCAATAAGGCATTTTAAGGATTTTTTTTGTATTTTTTCCATATTTCATATTATTTATCGCCAATTCTACGTTTTACAATATAATGTCGAGCATTATTATAATATTTGGTGTTATTCTTTGGGACTTAAAATTATATATATCATACCTTAATTCCAATGGAATGGACAAAACTAAACACAAACTAAAAATCAACAAAAATACGTCTAATGAAACGAAAACAACACTCAAAATTTCAATAGCCTATCTATACGATATCGATATAATGTATGTCTTATTTTCCACAATAATTTTGTATATATAATATACTTTATATATCTTGTAATTTCACCTAGCTAAAGTTAATTCTCCATTTTATAATGGAAATTTGATTGTTATTATAATACTTAACTAACTTACATTTAATGGAGACAGAAAAGCCGATCTGCGTTATCTTAACTATAATGTAGCATATACTTATGTGTATAGTCGAAGGAAGTATATAGCAACAAGAGAAAGGCAACGACTCGTCAAGTTTCGGATATGGACACACTTACGCCCTTTCCAATAGACAGACGGTCGGCAAATATACTTACTGTTACATTATAGCTTACACCTATTCGGATATATATGTATGCTTACTATTAATTCTACGTCAAGCAAATATAGGCATAAATGAATTGTCACTAATACCTAGCTCATTATATGTTGATTATAACTAAATTTGACTATCTAGTGGTTTGTCGTACGCTTTTTGTGATATAATTCAGTTTTTTCTAAGAAGTCGAACCTCTTTTTGTATTTGAGCGGCTTTGACACTGCCAATTTTAAGAATCCTATAATAGACTCGCGATCATTCCAAAAATCGTAATTAAACACTTTGAGAAGTGCATGATTTTTCAAATTCGCAATGTTCAAAACGCTCTCTATACGGTTTTATTCATTTCTCGATTGACTGGATGACAAAATTGACGCCACAATTCGTTCCTTAGCTGAAATATACTATTTAATTATCCTTCTTTATATATTATATCTTATAATAATTTCTAGCGATATGTTTCTCAATTTTTCACTACATGCTCAAATAATAAAGCTAAATAGAAACAATGAAAATAACTACGACAGTCAAACGATAAATCTTTCAATACAATGTATAAAATACATCATTTACAAAATATTATACTTATAGACATTAGGTAACGCGGATAGACACATCACCCCTTAAAAAGTTTCAAAAAAGACTTGTAGTACAACTACAATGTTATATTTTTTAATATTTCATTAGAACACTAACATTCCCCGATATATCGGGCTCACAAGAAAACGAAACTGAACAAGAAAACAAAGCTTACACAACGTCAACATTGTAATATTAAGAAAACAGAAAGCAAAGTCAAGAGTCAGCCAATAAGTTGTCTAAAACGAAATATCGACGCTTGTTTTTGAGAGAAACCAAACAAATATCATATTCACGCTCCCATTTTTACTAACTACAGTAAACGATTAAATGCTCCTTAATTTCTATGCAATAAATATTTTTTCTTTTCACTTAGTCACCTATTCAATAAATAAATCTAATATTTTACTACATTTCGGTATTTTTTTCAAAGTTCTTTAAGTGTATCCATTAATATTTAGACACAACCATTTTTTATAACAGTAGTTATTATAGTTTATCATGATTTCGTTTATTTTATGGATCTGATTTGGCATTAACCCGGCTCCAAGAAGAAAGAACTAAAAAGGAAATTACTATCTCCAAGAATTTGATCGTTTATGAATGGATCTATTGTTCCCATATCTAGAATGATGTCAGAAATTTTGATCGTGATATTTTTCTGATCTTTACTAAAGTCATATCTATCGAGCCTACGATTGTGAACATATAAGATGACGAACGAGTTTGGCAGTATATGCTCGACTTTTGCTAGTGTATCGTTCAACATAGCAGAAAAATTCCGAACACCGAAGTATTCAACTATGTTTAACTTCAAAGAAATGCTATCAAAGTCAAATTCTGGACATCGTTTATGATTATGGGGCAATATCCAGTCATAGACCACAATATCCCTAACTCCTTGTCGGCGTTTCTATTCGTATTAATATTCTATATGTCCTCGTCTTACACCACTATCACTCCCAGCGGATAAAAAATTGTCTTATAAAACGTCTCACTCACTTGATGTGAACCACCTAACTTCAACTACATACCTATTAAACATGTTTCCAAAAATCTACATTTTCCCACTAATCTTATGCTATGCTTGTGCTGTCATGATGTTTGGTACCATTAGCCTCTTTTATACTTCTCGCGTATTTCTCCATAAATACTTCATAACCTTTTTGGCCCGCGTGACAAAGTGATAATATCATCAACTTAAAATCTAGTTCTTAATATAATTTATACTCTTATTCCAAATCTATATATTTTCTAAAAGTATTTTTTTATGTTAAATTTAATTGCATTTTCATGCAGTCATAAGCAGCAGTAGAAACTAAATCATATTCAGAAAAGAGTGACTCACATTTTTATTCATTTTTTCTGAGAATAAATGTTCGACCCATATTATAAGGGTAAATGTACTTAATATTCTAGTATATTTAGGCTTTTAGCCTTTCGTTTAGCACTATCCGCACTCGATGCCTTCCTGCTGCTTCATTTTCTAACATATTTAAAATCAAGAATACATTAGATTGAGTATTCCGTCCACAGTCATACTTCAGCGAACCAAAGTAGTTTATGATCTTTCAATCAGGTACAATTTTGAGCCAAAGCCATTGTGTTGTTCTTACAGGATTTACAATGATGCGCTGCAAACAGTTCCTAATGAATATACACGACTTCCTGCAAAAACAGACATCATAAGAATGCTTTTTTAAAATTGCGAGCAGCTTCAACCATAGAATAAGTCTTCAACTGACAATAATGCGCTCGAAAACTTATCAAATGTTAAGATATTAATGTTCCAGAAATAAACTTTCGGAGTTCCCATTATATCAATTTTAAAACATGTTTGTTGTTGCGTGACTCAAAACTGTGCCTTCTCAATCTTCACAATGTCAATTTTACTATGGTGATGATTGCAGTAGAAAAACTGGCCAGTTTTTCCTTTTTCGAACAGTAAATATCAATGGTGAACATTTACAATGATTTCGGGGTAAATTGCTTACCCTTATTACATCATATTTTACTATTTTTCACAAAAAGATCTAAGTCTTTGACAATGTTTCGTGTAAAATTCATCTAATTGGGCAGTTAGAGTTCTCACTCAATATCAAAATCATCCCCATAGTAAAATACCAAAAAGTAGAAGTACAAGCATCTGTTGAAATCCTTTGCCAAATACTAAAGGCTTTACGACTACGAGTAATTAATTTAGTTTTATAGGTGATGCTAATGATGTTATATTCGTTAGTATAGTATTAGTATATAGCTTTAGCAGAATAAAATACGTCTTCTTTAGTATTAGAACTATTTTTTTTAAATTTACTAAAGCAAGTTTTATTGCTTTATCTGAAATAGTTAATTTGTATATTACTTCCATTCAACCCTTATGTATTGGCAAAGCCAGTAAAACAGATGCGTAACAAGTGTTGTATACTGTTAAGTCTTAGTTTCCTATACCGATACCACATTGTACAGAGGCATATAAAAGATTGACAATATGCAACTAGCAAAGTGTTGCGACAAATTCATTACAACCGGAGGTTTTAGTTTCTAATATAGCAATATTATCAGTAACAGCACAAATTATGTAAGCAAGGCTAACAAATAGCGATTCATAATGTTCGCAAACTTTCTGAGGTAATTTATCAAGAATGTACTATCTTCAATTTACAAATTAATGACGACAAAATGAATGACGTCCAGAAATTTACACTATCAATAGCAATAGTTGCTTCTGCGATACATTTGTGACAGAGAAACGTAAGATATCGTCCAAGGCAGGACCTGTGTGAGCGTATTTAGGGCAAAATTGAAGGAATAAACCCAATCGTTCTACTGTACCCGTGCGCAGAACCATCCGTTACACTAACGCCTAGCCTTCTTTTTAGGTCACGCGACCTGTAATGCTTGCTCTCATACTGTGATTCAGTCAAAAATTCTTCATATTCTTGATTCTGATTCGTTGGTTTAACTTTACTTGCAGAATTGCCAGTCCTTCATTTACCTCTAGGAAACCTACTCACTTAAAGTACACAAAACTTCGCCTGTACGTAAAGAAGCAGTCAGGGGCTGGACGACTTGGTCACATCCAGTCCTTGTGGCAGCAGCAGACCTCGGGCGCCGGTCGCTGTCCTCACACGAGCAGGCTGGGCGCCAGCCACTCGTCCTCGCCGATCTGCTAACAATGGGAATGAAGGAGTGATATCGTGGTTTTTGAGACAGAGATTCTCTAAGCTTCAAAGTACGACACCATTAAGGATCGGAGCATTTAACCAACAAGTGAGTTTACCAGTTGGGAGAATGCTGCGACAAACTGAGAATTTAGGAAATGCTTTCGAATATTATATGCAAATCTAAGTTACCAACAATGAACTGTTTTAATTTTCTTACAATTAAAGAGTTAAATAGATTTTTTCCTCGTTTATTTAAATAACAAAATTACCTCTAATTCGAAAATCTTTTAAGAAATTAAGTAAATGTGTCAAAATTATGTGAAATTATTCTTTAATTACATGAAACGTTTATTTTGTTACAAATGGTAAATGTAGAAGAAAGATCAAGAATAAGTGCACTATCAACAAATGTATTAATTTAACTGAGATCTGAACGAAATCTTCTTGATTTACTAGTGTTTTTTATCCTTTGTTTAGTCTAGTTTGCTTCATGAACATGTTATACTGACGCACTGCTTCTGAATTCTGAAGAGACTGAACGCTCTTTCATACACACTTTTAGATATTTTCAGGTATAATTCCATTTCTTCGCTTGATTTTAGTACTGCTGTTATTTCTCAATATACTTACAGGCTGCACCTGGAAGTGCTGGACCGGGTAGTGCAGCACTTGCGGGGGCTGGGACATCGCGGCCACCGTGCCTACGGAGCCCACGCCGCCCACGCCACCGCCCAGGGCCCAGGGCAGCTGCACGCCGCCCATGCTGGAGCGGTTCAGTTGGAAGTCGTTGCAGGATGGGGTGCCGTACCTTGGGAGAAGAAATAGAATTGTAAGACCAATTACGACACGGTCAGCGCTCTGCGCTGTGGCACCATGTGGCACGGTTTTACACCTTGACTTGCGTAGTGTCCCGGGTTCGATTCCCGGACGTGTCAATTCAGGAAATGATATTTTCTGAATTAACTCGGGTTTGGGTGTGCTGGGAGACGCCCCTGGCTTAATTCCCTGTCTGGTACCTCGTAATTATCCTTACTTCGAGACCCTGACACACCCCTCGTGTTGTCTGACGCATATTTTATTTATTTTTAATTAATTTTGCGAATATTATCTGCCACGAGCACAGAACTTTGCAAGTAATTTTTAAGTGAGAAAGTCGCACACTGTTTATGTTCATGGCGAATTGTTAAAAAAGTGGATTTAAAATCAAGCCATCGAATCGAGATGACGAAAATGAACAATCAGAGTGCTTGGTGCTACTTGCAAAAAGGAAATTTATGGAGGAACTTTAAGGAGTTACTTTGCTTTAGCTAGGGCAGCAGCGATTATTATCAGTCATTATCGGTACTTCCATAATTTCTTCAAATGTAAAATGTTTCGAATTCCCCAACGTTTATAATTAAATTCTTCATCTCTTTTCGCCGGCCTTATTTTAACTATAGACAAGAAGAGTTTAACTGTAAAAATAGCATCTATTCCGTTCATAAAATAACATTATTAAGTATTTATTCTCAATTGTTCAAGAAAATAAAGAGGAGAGCTTAATGCCTATAGCCTACTACCAGTTAACCAATATTGATAGATTCTCTGAAAATGTAGAATTGTCTAATAATAACAATAAGACTTGATCAGTCGTCTAATAATCTACAACACCAGTAGACCACAATCTGAAAAGATTGAACTCACCCCATGTACTGCTGCTGGTATCCTGCGAACTGGCCTGCATAGGAGTAGCCTTGGACGCCTTGCACCCCTTGCAAGAAGCCGCCCAGCTGCTGAGGGTACGTGTTGTACCAGTATGAGGTGGGCGGTACTCCTCCAGCGGTGTATGCTGCCCCGAACGGGCTGTATGCTGTGCCTCCGAGCTGAGGATGAAGGAATATAAGTTAGTAAGTTATATCGCATCCTTTTTTTAGTCTTTAACGAACGGAAACTAGTGCTAGGTAATCCATTTATAGCATTCAATGTCAAAGTGGTCCAGTTGGCCCTCTAGGGGTCCACCGGAGATTCGGCGTGGGTCGATGTTGGGCGTCACATTTTCTGTCGAGTCTTAGGAATATGGTAGGAATGTAGTTGCCAACGGAACCAGCTAAATTTTGTAAGTGGTCTATGCGAAAAAAAGTTTGTGGATCTCTGATTTAGTGTCTGTATTTTATGTGACTTCATTTGTTTCCCAGTCATTCTTTGTTTCGCACAGTCTTACCAGTTCTCTGTCATACAAGTATCTCTTCAGAAGGAATGGATCACCTCCCAAATGATCAATTAATCTGGTTACCAATTGCTTCAGTTACAGTTATTCTTTTATTTGCCAATTGTCACGTTTGTATTTAGAAATAAATAACTAAACGCTTCAATTTATTATTAAAAGTTCAGAGCGTAGGTCAGGTCCTGTTTCCCCCGTGCTACCCTTAAAGACCGCTATGCACTCCCCTTGGCCGTCCACAGTCTCCTATCCACGCCACTTCAAGGGTCTTCGTCGATATCTCCTTAAAGGTCCTCTTCTTGTGGCTCGGATCAGCTTCGATAGCCCGTCGGGTCAATCAAAGTTATTTTAAATTGTTTACCCTTTTAACTGTATGTAACAATATAGTAACTGGAATAATATTCAATTCTGGCGTTGTTGTTTTCACTATACAAATTTTGCTTCTTGACATTAAGCAGGTATGCCTTCCCTTCAGTGCTGTTTCGTTACGTAAACGTTGGAATACGAGTATGTTTTGTTTCCAGGAGCATTTAAATATTTCCCATAGTTAGGAATTTCAAATTCAAACCTAAATGTGAAATTAAGAAACATATTTTGTAAAAGCACTTAAGCAGTATTCTTTAATTTCCTAAAGTCACTCAAATTAAAGCATATAATCAAATAATGTTCACCGTAATTAACAAAACACTAATTAATTAAACAGTGTGTTAATAATGTAAAGTTCACAAAGAAAACTCAAAGTCAAAAATTCTTTTAACTTTTACTGGACGACCGTTATAATTTCATAGCGTCTCTAATGGATGTTTAAACTAAATTTGCATCAAAAAGTGTGTCCTCATCTTGAAGAGATTAATATTAATTATTAAAGGAAAATCTGTTATTTTGTTATTGACAAGAGCTTTGAATGTGTTTGTGACAACATAGGTTCATAATATAGGGGTAAATGAACTATTTCTGCCTCATTTAGATGTAGATGTATATAATGTAATATGATGACAGCAATCAGCACGTGCGAATATTAAAGGAACACACACACCCGCACCATCAAAGGCACACACAAGGAGCCTTATCATAAGCCATTAGGACAAAATTTAATCGATAGTTTTTTTTGCGCCAGACAATACACTTCGATTGTGGTGGTCTCGAAGTGGGGATTAATATTCCTGTACGTCTCCCAGCTCACCCAGACCCGAGTCAGTTCAGAAAATATATTTTCCTGAATTACCTGACCGAGGATCGAACCCGGGACACTACGGAAACCGAGGCAAGAAACCGTGCTACAGCGCACTACACCAATCGTGTCGTCACACACAGATCAATAACTCTAACGTCATGATGCTGCCGATTGAACCAAGTAGAACTAATCGTGTGTGGCCTTGGATTGGCAGGAATCATGCTGATTGGACGATAGTCACCATGATGTAGGGCTGCCATTTGTCCCAAATCATTTGATTTGTGTTCATTGTTCAATTTTCAATACTTGAAAAACCACCAATCCAAACCAAATAACAAATACCAGATACAATACGTTTGGTGAAAAGTGGGATTCTGAGTGTTCTATTCACCACGACGGTAACAAGTAACTTGCCTCTGACAACACCGTTTTGAGAAATAGTGGAGAGCTCATGTATGTTCCTAATGATGTGTTCCACTTACCTGGCCAGGGCCCTGAGCGTTGTTGGGGTCTCCAGACTCCTTCCCCCAGGAACACTTCACGGGCTGTCCGTTCACATCTGTGTTGTGGACTGCCACGATGGCGTGAGTTGCACTCTCTTTCGTGGAAAATCTGGAAAATTAAACGATTAGTAAATTATGGCAAGCCATTCAACTAACTGGTTATGATCAGAATGCCTAGTGCTAATTGCAGGAATTTGAATGATTTCACCATGCGGCAAGATCAAGCCACATTGCCGCTAGGTGGCGCTGCCTCGATGCCATACAGAGTGACATCTACGTGCTCGCAAAACGCGATGGTAAAGTCATTCGAATCTATTAGTGGATCTCGCACTAGGCAGTAAGCACTCTGAATGGTTAAGGAGACTGTCGTGGCCTATTCTTCATTCATTATAACATTAGAAATAAGAACCAGGGGTGCTAAAATGACAATTTATATTTGACGTTGCCATGACGATGACATACATACATACATACATACCATCACGCCTTTTTCCCAACGGGGTAGGCAGAGACCACATCACATCAAGATGACATACATGAGTATAACCTGGCAAAATTGAAAACCCCTTCCGCTACAACGTATGAAGGAATTTGTAACATTTTAGATTTGGTAGAGTTATAGTGACAGTAAAAATGTGTTTGGATAAAACCCCTGCTACTTTTAGGTTTTTAAATCGACAATATAGTTTGATTGATGCAAGACAAAATAGTTTATTTAAGCAAAAGCCTCATAAATGCTGAAGTTACTTTACTTTAAATGAGATTCATTTAAGTGTGACAGCTGCTATTTAAGTAGATTTTAATAAATTCGGCATAAATCTTAGAAGTATTTAATAATGTTTATTGCACTTTTACCACAAAGTGTACCGTTAACAGCAAAAGTAAATGATGATTGAATATTTTGAGTGGCTTGAAATCAGGCACTAGTAGTCGCGTTTGACGACCACGTCCAGAGGCTCAGCTCAACCACTAGTATTCACGTTTAGTGCCCGCCTCAAGAGGCCCATGGTGGGGCAGCACTAAAAGTCAGCGATTCTTTTTATCCAGGCGCTATTACCTCAACTTCAGTAGACCTTGAAATACCAAAAAGACCACTTACCTAATGAACGCGTATCCTTTATCCTTGAAGACTCTAATCTCCTGGATAGTGCCAAAAGGCTGAAAGGTCTTCTGCATGAGTTCTTCGGTGAGACCGGTGGTGAGACCTCCGCAGTAGACCGTGCAGTTAGTCGGCGAGCTCTGGTTGTAGACCTCGTCGAAGGTTAGTGGCTTAGAGTTTACTGAAAGGTGACAGAAATTACCAGTTACTAAATGAATGAAGCTGCGAATGAATATTAAATTATGAAAATATAAATAAGCACCAGACACCGCACCAATTGTCATGGTCTCGAAGTAAGTGTAAATATACCTGTGGTGCGAGATACTAGAAAAGGATTAAAGCCAGGGGCGTCGCAGAACACACTCAGACCCAAGCCAATGCAGAAAAGCCCATTTTTTGAATTGACCCGACAGGGGATAAGTATAACCCGGATCACCTCACATTATGCAGTTCTCTTGATACTTAGGCCTGAACAGCATACATATAATATGGTGGATGGAGTCTCTAGACTTCATCATAGAAATCAAGATTTCGACTGGCCTGTTGGCGCAATGGCAGCGATCCTGCCATTAGCGCCGGAGGTTGTGGGTTCGATCCCCACACATGACAAATATTTGTGTGACGAACATTTGTATTTGTTGTGTGTCTGGGTGTTATTATCTATTTAAGTATGTATTTAGAAATATTTAAGTATGTTTATCAGTCTCTGACGCCCATATTACAAGCTCTGCTTAGTTTGGGGTCAGCTGATCTTGGTGTGAATTGTCCCAGATATTTATTTATTTAGATATCTCTAAATCACGCTTTTCAAATCTGAACAAACCTGAATAATTACCTAGTATCTGGTCACTGTAACTTCGTTAAGCTGGTAATAGAAACTATTAGATGACTGTACTGAAGCGTTCAACTACTTATGTTGCTGACCGTACAAAAAAACAGGAACACAATCTGACTGACCCTGGGAATTAAAACCTAGACTTAATTTCGGGTTTTTATACGTTGGGGATTCCTAATTTATTACCTCATTAGCATAACTAGGTACATATGTTACCATTAATGACCACAAAACACTGCTGTGAAAATGAGACTAATTTCCCAACGCACCCAGCCACCTAGCCAGTTCAAAAACGCACCATTATGCACACAAATTGCTACCCCCACCCCCCTTTCATCCCCAACCTGTTGGTGCGTTCCGCTAACGACACCTCTGATGCGTGGAATAAATTAACGTTGGCAAGTCGTCTAAAATTTGACGCGTCTGGAAGTGAATTGAGACGTCTAAAAGCTTATTACGTAGCATACGGACCATTAACATAAATGTGAAGCCGTTTCATCATTGCATAGTCCACGTTTGTAGAGAGTAAGACAGGGAAATCTTTACAAGACCTTTGCAAAATAGGTCTTATGACATTGCATTTATAACTTCTGTCTCTGGCGCTGCGGGGCCCCACGTGTCACACGTGTGCTGATCGTCGCCGATGGCTTAGGTACCTACGCTCTTCACCGCACCTTCGACTTGAATAAAGTATTGAACGTACGTATACCAATACTCCTTAAACGAAGACATAGGTATTATAGGCTTCTCCCATAAAATCCCCACACAGGCTTTTGCGGTTTACAACTCTTTTAAATTATTTTGAAGGATAAACTAGTTCAATGGGTAAAACTTAACAGAAAGTCTTACCACGCCACGACTACACTTTCCTTAGTGTGACGAGGGCATGAAATGGAAATGTGTTTGTTAACAATATGTGTAAAGAAGTAGGTCTGGGTTGTTTAGGAACCCTTTAGATAACCTTCTAAGGCAAGCTACGCCACAAGTGAAACAAATATTGTTACTGTTCAGGTGATTGAGGTGTCTCTTTTGGTTACAAAAACACAAGTGCAACCCTTACTTGACAAGGGAAATGTATACAATATCATCTCTTTCTCTTTAAATAAAAGCAAAAAATCCATCTTTTCTAATCTAAGCGTTCTTCTTCCAGGAACGGGCTCGATCCTCGGCGTCTCCGACCTAACGAAGCACAAGCATCTGTGGCGGCAGCTGCTGGTATGTTAACCGAAAAAAATCTAGACGGAGAAGGACCGCTCGTGCCTTTTGCCTAAACTTGCGTGACCGTCCAGGGTTACTACTATATTAGCTCTGATTTTTTTAAACGCAGTAGTTAGGTTATACTTACACGACAGAACCTGCCGAAAACCAAAATCATCATGTGAAAAACTGCACCAAGTTTGACAAAAACAAAAACACTAGTGACAGTGCGACTGGCCGAGCGCGACGCTGCTCACCTGTAAACTCACTGTGTCTGTGTGCGTGGTCAAAATGGCGGGTTTGTTCTAAGCGGACTATCTTTCAGAGGCGCCGCGCTGCAAGCGTAATTTGTGGTACAACATCAGTAGTAGGTGTCTTAAACCGTAACAGGTGCCATTAAAAGGGGATCACACCAGCGCAGTCTGCGCAAATGCAATTCGGGAGTATTATTGGACATACATACATGCATATAGGTGGCTGAAAGCCAATCCAAATGGACTTTTAGGAATCGATTCTATGTTGAACCGAAGGTGCAAACGGAGGTTAGAACTTCCTCCTTTTCCCAACAGAACTTATTATTAGACTTTGTTCTAACAAGACAAACATTTTTGGTTTTGTCTGTGGTGCAGAGGATTTAGAGCGATTTAGCGTATTTTTTCGCGCGTATACTGTCGCTTTGGCATACGCGCTTGTACGCGCGCTACATTTCGTAATGTAAAAACCAAACGTACGCACATGGGGCCGCGGTGTGATCGCCCGAATCGGTAGCGGTGCGTCAGTATCTATACGGAGCTCATCAACGCTCGTACGAGTTACGCGGCAAAAGGCGCGCCTGTACGAGTCTACACGTGCTTTCAAAACAGGCTCCTTTTACTATGCTTTCAATAAAAGGTTAGTTAGAAACCGCTCTTACACCGCTTTCTCATAAGGGCGTCAACAGCGCGGCAGCATGCCTTGACATTATAAAAAACAGCTGTCGCCGCGCGACTGCACTTGAATTAGTGAGGTGCAATCCACGCAATTATGAATATATCGGTGGTGAACTAGTTCATTTTGCTGTCTGTCAACAAACACGTTCGCTTACAACACTACCGCGACTGATGCGGGCCGTCACTCGCCGTTGCCGCACTGTCGCCCGTTTGTCGCGCTGCTAAAGTCGCCTAAATGTGACGGGCACTTATACTAGAAGCTCCGTGTACTTTTAGGTCAGCTGACCATGTGTATATGCTTTAGACCGTTCGATCAAGTTTCATCCCAAATAAAGCAGAAAAAGCCGGCTCGACGCAAGTGTCATACATAAGATATACACAATTTCTTATATTTCATCCTTCGCCTTATCTCTTCAAATTCCGCACATCAAAGGCGCCAACATCAAAGAAACAATTAACAATGTAACACTTGATTTGCTACTAAATATTATAATGTTAGGACGTCACGTTTGAAATAAGATAATTATGTTGGAAAATAAATGAGAGAAAATTTTGTTGCTTCGCATTATTTATATAGGATGTAGGTACCTAATTATTTTTTAAGAGGACACAGCACGTTCGAGAGAATTGAAAAATAGGTATTTGTAAATCTATTGCTGTCTTTTGCAAACCTCGAGCGCCCCGCAGAGTACGATAGAGACAGATGCAAATCGGACCGAAATTACCTATCAAAAGTACACAAAATCGATGTTTCGTAGTCCCCTAATCACTTTTTGAAAAATTTACCAATTTATTTATTTACTTCTTTCATTAAAAATAAAGGACTGTGGACGTGTTCCTATGTTTTCCTTTTTTGGGAATAAACTAGTCCAATTAGTTTTCTGGATGTTTGAACACAGCGGAAAATATGGCCATTTTTTCAATTTTTGAAGGTTAATATCTCTTTTAGTAATTAATTTAATAAGAAAAGAAAACATGGGGACCTTCCAATAGTAGCAATAGATTATTTGGGTGAACATTATGTCTCTACTAGCAAAATCCAGGGAGGAAACAGGGGACTACGTTTGTATGGAAAACGGTGCTTCTGTATCCTCTTAAGGACGTAACAATGGCCGTCGCATTTATTTATTTATTTATTTATTTATTAGGACAACCAACAAAACAAACACCAATAACAGAATAGTTTTATAACACACACGGACTAAATGCTAAATGTCGTCTTAATTAAAGGCTGCCACGACATGCAATGTGGACTAAACACTTACTAACTAGTTATTTATAATAGGCTCTAAAAACTACTAACAATACTAATAAAAATTTAAAAATTTGAAAAAGTAAAACTAATTGCCTTAAAAAATTTAAGACAATTACAGTTAACATTATAGTGAAGGCTGGCCAAACAGGTCAAACAGGGACAGCCGTAAAATACTGAAGTACTTTGCGCCGGAATTTCTGCGGCTTATCCGCAAAGATGTCTATATCACATTGTTTGGAAATACTATTATATTGCCTCTGTACTCTTGCCACGGTAGCGTAATGGCCCAGATTGGTCTTGCTGGACTTTATGGAGAAGAGTCCATACCTGCTAACGCGAGCCAGCTTAAGTGGAACCTTCAGATTTATTGAACCAAGAAGAAAAGGACAATCGACGCCACCATTGACAATCTTATGCAAGAACATGAGATCCAGCAGAATCCTTCGCTCCCGTAAACTATTTAAACTAAAATTCGTGGATTTCTTGCAGTGTGTTGTTGCAAAGTTACGTCATTATATCATTTTTTTACAAAATAACTACAAATAACCACAACATAAATAAATATGCGCCAGGCAACACACCACTTGTCATGGTCTCGAAGTAAGGATAAATATCCTTGTGTTACGAGGTACCAGACTAGGAATTAAGCCAGGGGTGTCTCCCAGCAGACTCAAACTTGAGCCAATTTACAAAAGATCGTTTCTTGAATTCACTCGATTGGGAATCGAACTACGTAAGTCAAGGCGAGGAACTGTGCTATGGCGAACTCCGACAATCGCGTCGTCATGTATGTCCCTAAGTATATACAACCACGTCTGGATGGTAAGATAAAGGAACGAGTCACCACATACCACATTTATTTTATTGTATTATTTACGGTTCCTTGTCCACAAGGCGTTCCATGGAGGCATTCCCTCGTCTTGGAATATGTCCTACTTTAGAATACTTTATTAGCTGGGCCCGCTGAAAATCAGCGGTTGGGCCTATCAGGCACAGGGATTGGCTGAGCGCGGTCCAATTTATTTTGGACATCGTGACACCGCTGCCTGTTAGTTTTTTTTCATCATGTCTTTTTAATTTGAGTTATTTTTTGGACCATTATAATTGTTGTTTTTGGTGTTTTGTATTGCGATGTCCATGAAATCATAAACGTTTTTTTTTAATTCTTTCTCTCTATCTTGCTTAATGGACAACATAGTATAAATTAGGGCTACGTTATCTCAAGTATACCTACGTCTCGAACGGTTAAATTACCTGATCAAATATAATTTCAACTCTATGCCATCAAAAGAAACCATCCAAAAAGTGGTCCGTTTCTTTGCCTATGGACCCCAAAAACCGGGAAGCATGATCGATATGGCGTCTAAAGGTTTCAGCCTCGATGAAATAAATAAACCTAGGCGCAGACTAGACTATATCGGATCTAGATCTAGGCTGTGCGTTGAAATTACTAAGCGAAACGTTTAGGATATTGGTTTTTAGATTAGTTCCTGACATCTCATTCATTGATCTCCTAGGTTAGTGTGAGTACAGATAACGACCGAGTAAGACAGCAGGTAGACTCGGAAAGTGCCCTTTCGTCCAGCAAACCCACTAAGAAAGTTCGGAATTCCATAAAAGTAAAAAATGGTCCCAAAATAGTGCTCAAAGAAAAAAAATAGTGCTAACGTTTGTAACTATAGCCATTGTACTCTCCTCCGTTTAAGAAAACCCAACATGTTACGAGTATAGGTATTTTAAAAGAGTTAATATTAAGTTTTTTGCTGGGTCTTCTCAGTAGAAACAGCAGTGCTGTCGCGGTAGTAGTATTTTCTTTGATTTCAAAATGAATAAATAAATATGCGCCAGGCAACACACCTCTTGTAATGGTCTCGAAGTAGGGATTAATATCCCTGTGTCCCTGTGGTACCCACACAAGGAAATAAGTCAGGGGCGTCTCCCAGCGCACCCAGACCCGAGTCAATTCAGAAAAGATCGTTTCCTGAATTGACCCGACCGGGAATCGAACCCGGGACACTGCGGAAATCGAGGCGACAAACTGTGCTACAGCGCACTGCGCCAATCGTGTCGTTAAAATGGCATTAATAAAGGCACACTCACACTCGTTCTTGGGCGCCGGCGGTTTCCTCGTAGCCCAGTTGGTCCGGATCGATCTAGAGCCCAGCCACTGGCCATTCATGGAAGTGATGGCTGACTCCGCCTCCTGGAAAGGACAGAACTGTTTAGTTACGAGCTACACAGATACAGTGAACCAGAGACTCCCATATACGAGTACACCAAATCAACCCGGTTATAGGCGGAAGGCTCACTACCTATCATGGTGGGTTCTGTTCTTATACCTTTGGTGAAAAGTACGAACTACTATCTGACTACCCCGTTTGGGATAAAAATGGCATAGTATGTTACGAGTACACTGGTCCTATTCACAGTAAAATTTAATTTACTGAGAAAAAAGATGTTGCAAACTCAATAAAAGTGCTGTTTAAAAGTGTTTTTTAATATGATCATACTAAAAATACAGAAAGCTACTGATTTTGAATGAAAAACTTGAAATACAAATTAATTAATAAATAATCACACATTATAGCTCATGTAATACGTTGTGAGGTTACTTTATTGGTTGCGATAACTTGCACAAACTTGAATCGAACCTGGGACCTCGGGTACATACTGCCCCCAAGCTATATTGCTCTAACCCGGCCTACGACACCCCCAGTAACAATGTCGTGCAATAGTTCTAGTATATTAAAATATATTATGTAACTAGAGTTGCCAAGTATCCCGATTTTCGCGGGACGATCAGATTTACCCCCGATCGGGACGCGAACGTTTCATGTTGCACATGTCGTGGATTTTGCAGTAATTCAAAAAATAATAAAAAATGATGTGGTGTAAAAGATGATGTTGCTATTCGAAGTGAGATGAAAATGCTTAGCTGGTTTGGTCATGTATGTAGAAAGAATGCATGAAATGCGATGAAAAATAGTTTTTTAAGGCAATGGTTAATGGATCCTGAATGTAAATACCCTGAAAAAATTCAAGGCGTTCTTAGAACTCCACTAGTTAAAGAGTACCCGAAAGTACTATCCATGAAAAAAATTGCCAGGGTGTAATAAGACATGTCTCAGGATCGTAGCAAGAGAGTAATCTACGTCGTGGAAAGAGACCGCGAAGCTATTACTCCATAAATATAAACCGATTAAACTTCATAATAATAAATGAAACTTTTTTTGTAGTAACTGTCCCGATTTGAAAACCAAATCCACGATTATTTTAACCTCCCGTCCCGATATTCGACGCACTGTAACAACACTATTTGTAACCTACATTCTGAATGCAAATATTTCACAGGTAAAAAAACATACCTAAGTGATGTGTTGTTACAAGCTGGAACGTTTTACAGGCAATTAGCAGGGTTATTCTGCACCCTGCTAATGAATGTAGGGTAATTAAGCTTGCTCACATAGTATTCGTTAGTGACTTCGTCCGGAAAGCACACTTTTCAAATCAGCTTTGACTTAAAAATCAAAATATTTGTTGCGTTCGTCCTGTGGTCGCATCAGGGCATACAGGGTTCCGTCTACCATAAGTGTACTTACACCAATGACCGCCAGCGCACACGTTGACCGTGTCGGCGTTTTCGGTAAAGCCCCCCAAGTGATTTAAAATAGAACCAAAAATAGTATACTCTGAACGCAACGAACGCCGTTTACGTGACTGAAACTCATGGTGGACAGACAAGCTGCGGGAGTGCCGCCTTCGTTGGTATGGTCATGTCTCACGGAGATCGGCAAACTACGTGGGCAACAATGTCTGGGCATGCCGCCCCCGCCAGGTACCGGTAGAAGAGGTCGACCCAAGAAGCGCTGGCGTGATGTCGTAAGGGTGACATGCGTGCCAACAGACTCACCACTGAGGATGCACAAGACCGCGCGAAGTGGGCCAAGAAAATAAGAAAGGCGGACCCTGGGACCCCACACACCAGTGTGGGTTCACAACCGGGATAGACCGCACGGATGATGATTAGGATGATGAGGACGAAACCATTGCAAAATGGGTCATATGTCAGCATAAGGTGCCCCTTTGTAAAGCTTGACGTGAACGCGTGTGTACAATGTACTGGAGTCGACTGCGTTGTTCTCTAGCAAGTGTCTTATTTTTGGACTTATTTTTATACAGCTCCTAGGGATTGCATACGTGAGTTTTTGATATGAATTTCAACTTGATGTTAATGCGTTTCTGAAGAATAGAACTTAGACAGACTAATGGAAAACGAAGAGGAGAAAATGATATTGCATATTTAGTTGGTGATGTAATAAATACAGGCTGGTCCAAACATACACGTCGATATTTTTTTTTCAGCTTCTTTACACTCAGGGGTATCCATAAATACCCCATGTATGTTACCCGATTTTTTTTGGACTTGGAGTTACGAATTTTTCTTACGAATTTTTGAAAATTTCTGGGTTGAGTCACTTTTTCAGCCACTGTAGCGTGATCTGTTGAGATAAATGCCTGACTTTTTTTGTTTATTAGATGAATAATAGCGCTAGATGATTCTGAAGAATTAACATCCATAAAGCGTACAATAAGACGACCGACTTGGTGTAATGGTTAAGAAGTTGGCTACTACACCAGAGGTCGCGGGTTCGATCCCCGCACAGTACAAACATTTGTGTGCATGAACATGTCTGTTTGTACTGGTCTGGGTGTCTCCTATGCATAATAAGTATGTATTTACAAAAGAAAATGTATTTATGTATGTTTATCCGTTGTCTAGTATCCCATAACACAAGCTTTAATTAGCTTACTTTGGGGCTAGATGGCGCTGTGTGGAATAATGTCCAGGGATATTTATTTATATTTATTTATTAATAATTCTAAAAAAAATTATGAAATTGAAAAAGTTAGAAATGCTGTCTTTTCTCTGAACTTTAAAAGCTGTTTAAAAAAAAGTTACCTAAAATTTTTCATGATAAGCGTTATGGCTGTACATGCTTCAGAATCATCCAGCGCTATTGTTCATCTAATGAAAAAAAAATCAGGCATTTATCTCAACAGATCACGCTACAGTGACCGAAAAAGACACTAGACCCAGAAATTTTCAAAATTTCTTAAAAAAATTCATAACTCGAAAACTCCAAAAAATCGGGTAACATACATGAGGTATTTTTGAATACCCCTGAGTGAGAAGCAGCTAAAAAATTTATTGACGTGTATGTTTAGGACCACCCTGTGTATGTCTATCTACGTGAATGTGAGAAATTTGAATCAAATTTCCATCTATGCAGATAGTTTCTATATCACGTAATAAGGAATGGAACCTTAAAAAATACAGGGTAGCAACATCATTTTCACCTGAAATGAACGCAGCTTTACAAACTTTGCATGAATGCTTAATGCTTGCTGATTGCCTACAAATGGACGGCTGCAACTTTTCCATTTAAATAATGAATTGTCGTATTGATGTTACAGCAGCTGTGCGTGTCGCGGATTATAATTATGTAATTGCAGTAAATATTGAAATATGAACGGTAAATAACGAGAATTTGTGCGATTGAATTCCTTTGTTTTCTTTTTATAGTGCCTTTCAAGATGACCTCACTTCACCTGATGGAGAGCACTCGTGAGGTCCAGATATGAGGATGACAAACACAATAATGCAAAGCAATTACTGAGCTGGCCATACTCATCTTGAAGGCCTGCTCTAGCACCGGTTAGTGCAGTGCTGATCCCGGAACGCGACCTGACCGAGATAGGTCAGAGTCACTTGGCGGGTTTTACGCAACTGCATGGTGGTAACATCAACCTGCCGACATAATATGTCTCCCACCTGAAGAGCAGATGGTCTGCTGCAGGGCTCGCTCAGTCGCCTCTTACGACACCCACGGGAAGAAGATGGGGAAAGTATTCTTTCAAAGTGCCGCCACCAGTACGGCAAAAATTTTGCTAATGGAAAAGGGCAGATTATCGACTGCCGCTAACGTCCCCGTAAACCACGGTTGACGTTTTTGCATGGCATTTCAGCCAGCGCTCCTATACTTCTATCATTTTAGCATTAGAAATAAGAAGCAGGGGTGCTAAAATTAATGACATTTTGCATTTGACGTTGCCATGACGATGTCATACCTGAGTATAACCTGGCAAAATTGAAAAGGCCTTCCGCCACAACGTATAACACAAATGAAGGGATTATGTAACATTTTAGATTTGGTAGAGTTATAGTGACAGTAAAAATGTGTTCGGATAAAAACCCCTGCTTCTTTTAGGTTTTTACATAGACAATGTAGTTTGATGCTAGACAAAATAATTTATTCAAGCAAAAGCCTCATAACATTGTTCCATATACTTATTGGCAAGTACTTATTTTTATTCTTTGCATGAGTACTGTGAATACAAAATTAGGATAGAACAATGATACCTGTCTGTCATTATGGGCTATAGTATGTAGGATAAGTAATAAAAGAATTTAAGTTGGAATTTAAGTTTATTAAAAATGTATATTGTACGCCTGAACGGCTTGTTATGATGTAACTTTAAACAATATCACTCACAACACCTGTACTATACAAACGTATAACTTGGCAATAAAAAATGGTTGATTTGATTTTAATTTGATTTGATAAATTCTGAAGTTACTTTTTTTTTTTTTTATGTAATAGGGAGCAAACGAGCTAGAAGGTCACCTGATGGAGAGTGATCACCTCCGCCCATGGACAACTGCAACACCAGAGGTGTCACCGATGCGTTGCTTGCCTTTTAGATGGGAATACGCTCTCTTCTTGAAAGCCCCGATGTCATATCCCTTTGGGAACACCGCCGCAGGAAGATCATTCCATATCTTGGCTGTACGTGGAAGAAATTGGCGCGAAAAACGCACGGTTGTTGAGCGCCAGCCATCCTCATCATCATCAGTAATACTTTACTTTAAATGAGAACAATTAAGTGTGACAGCTGCTATATATGTAGATTTTAACAAATTCGGCATAAATCTTATAAGTAATAATGTTTATTGTACTTTTACTACAAAGTGTACCTTAAAAAGAACCTTTTTTACTTCCGTCTAATGCGATAATGAACGGACTAGAGTGATTTCACTTGTAACCAAAACTGCTGTACAAATTTCTGAACACAACGATCGTCGTTTACGTGGAATTCAATAGTCAAGTTGAATAGAACTTTCACAATATAAATAAACAATGAAAACATATTATAACATATTAAGGTGCTCCTAGTACCCGAACAGAGTACTCCTAGTACACGTTCACATCGACCTTTACAAAACCATTGCAAAATTGGTCTTAATGTCAGCAGCATAAGGTGCCCCTATGTGAAGCTTGACGAGAGCGCGTGTGTATCATGAGTTTACGCTGACCATAGTCGCTAGCGTTTGAGGTGAAGTATTTATGGAATTTCGTTAAAACGCCTTTAACACTCAAAATAACATACAAATTG
Organism: Udea olivalis; assembly: GCA_947369235.1. NCBI lineage: Eukaryota > Metazoa > Arthropoda > Insecta > Lepidoptera > Crambidae > Udea > Udea olivalis. The sequence goes on along the minus strand of OX376367.1, from coordinate 7,813,830 downwards.
CTGGAGTTGACTACCGTAGTTTACGTGACGTTAACTCACGGTGAAACAACGGAATACTCAGCTGTTATGTATTTATTTATTTTTTGGCTCAGGTACAAGGTACAAAACACACAGTAGACATAAAATGAAAAACAGTAATTCACTTTGGGATTTCTTCAGCGGTTTCGATTTTTCATACTTTTATCCTTTGACAAAAGAAGGTTGCATTTCTAAGAAATCCTTCCTAGTGTTGTCTATATTATAAAAAAAAGGAAGAATTGTTAAAAATGTACGTTTAGCAACCGCAGTTTATTTGTGTGCTGCTATTTCAGTTAGTTTCTTATTTTGGGTATTTAAATTAAATTGAATAATTATAATAATAACAATAATAATAATAATATTTATTTGCATAAAACATGGTATATGTGGATGTTACAAAAAATAGAAAATGATGCACATGTCTTGCCATTATGGTGGCATGCAAATCTTTACTCAAAGTTATACCTATCAATATAAGAATTGTAATATGTATGTCTAAAATAATGATATTAGTAAAAAATTAAAATAACAATGTCAAACTCAGATTTAAAAAAAAAAAAGGGAAAAAAAATACAATTGTCAGATCCTAAATTAAAACTTACGGTCAATTAAATCCCTAATGTCATATATTTCTTGTTCAATGAGCCACTTAAAAAGCTTCGATTTAAATGCATTTATATTCAATTGTTTAATGTCTGAAGGAATTTTATTATATATGCGGATACACATATTTAAAGCATTTTTCTTATATTTATCAGTTTTTATAACTAAATTTAAAACAAGTCTATCAGGATCTCTTTTTTTCCTGGAGTTGACTTCACTGGATTTCACAAACAATGAAGTATTCTTTTTTACAAAGCCACAAACTTCATAAATGTATAGCGCTGGTAGGGGTAGCAAGCCGAGGCTCCAAAAAGCCGTTCTACAAGACTCGCCAGGCCGAATACCACACAAGGCTCTGATGCATTTCTTTTGTGCTATAAATGCTCTGTTTCTTTCTGTACAATTACCCCATATTATTAACCCATAGCGTAGGATTGATGCTACATATGCGTGATAAGCAGTGAGTGCCGTTTGTCTGTCTGTTATTTTGCGCATTTTGTTAAGAGCGTAGACAAAGCTATTAATGCGATTACAAAGGCTATCAACATGGTGCTTCCAGCTTAAATCCTGGTCTATTACTACGCCTAAAAAATTTGTATGCGTTATTTCCATTATTTTCTCTACCTTCAATTTAAAATTGTATTTATTATGTTTTGACTTATTGAATTGAATAAAATTTGATTTATTTAAATTCAATTTCAAATTATTTGCATCTAGCCAGTCAATAGTATTACGAATAGTATTATTTATTTCAATTTCATGGTCATTAAAAAAATGTACTTACCGATTTCTTCAAAAACGACACAAACCCGTAGCCCTTAGATTTCAGGGTTTGAGGATCTCTCACTACTCGACAGTCCCTGTTGACAAAAATGAGTTTTAGTATTACGTATATAATGTTAACTTAAATGAACATACACCTTGCAAGTCGAAATATAACTTGCGAAAAAATAAAAATATTATAGCCAGCTTAGACCAAGATGATCATCATCATCCGTGCGGTATATCCCGGTTGTGAACCCTCACTAGTGTGTGGGGTCCCAGGGTCTGCCCTTCTTATTTTCTTGGCCCACTTCGCGCGGTCTTGTGCATCCTCAGTGGTGAGTCTGTTGGCACGCATGTCACCCTTAACGACGAGCTTAGACCAAGATGATGTGGGCCTTATTCCAATGCCCTAAATCTTGTTATGTTAGTTTCTTACACTGAGGGTAGTGAGCTTCGTCAGTACATATCCAGCGAAGAAGATGCATTGGTACCAGGTAACTGCTGACTAATTGGAAATTAAAGCTCACATTTACGAAATTGCTGGCTACGCTCAGTTTAGCGAATGAACTGGACAAGATTTAAGGGATTGTAATAAATCCTCTGACCGAAACGAAACAAGTAACTGAACTTTTATTAGGCTGAGATTTCAGGCTTCTGGTTTCAAGTTTATAGAGGTAGACGGTTAGCGAAACTCGTGGGCTCGAGTCCCGTCTGGCACCTTGATATCTTGTCTTTTTTTAGTATTTATTTATTATAATCTATACAACTCTAGTTGGTTATAATAATACAGAGCGAATGGAATCACAATTCGTCTGAACACGCCTTATTGCAAGTCGCAAATAACCCTTATAATAACTTTACAAAATTGGATATATGATTCCCAGGATTTTCGCGGATATTCGATTTTTTCCATAAAATTAAAACCCCATCCCAATTGAAGGAAACCCCATGCTTGCTTAGTGTCAGTTTTTCCACCATAAGTTTCTGCCTAACCATATATTTAAACGATATTTGACTTCAGAAAGTATGCAATGTATAGTCACTACCCCTTGTACCGACCTTCCATACGAAACGTCAACGGTGAACGTTGACGCCAGAGGCTGTCATTGATGTACTCGTAAATTCATGGTAGACATAATATAGATCTAGATCCTGACAGCTCACAATAGGGATGGGGAAGTATAAAATCGTTAGTGAATCTATTCGATTATCAATTCATTTTTTCATAGAATTTAAATTCGTTAGTTCAATAATAATAAATATCTGAGACAATTCACACCAAGATCATCTGACCCCAAACTAAGCAGAGCTTGTATTATGGGTGTCAGAGACTGATAAACATACTTAAATATTTCTAAATACATACTTAAATAGATAATAACACCCAGACACACAACAAACACAAATGTTCGTCACACAAATATTTGTCATGTGTGGGGATCGAACCCACAACCTCCGGCGCTAAAAGCAAAGTCGCTGCCATTGCGCCAACAGGCCAGTCGAAATCTTGCTTTCTATGATAAAGTCTAGGGACTCCATCCACCATATTATATGTATGCTGTTCAGGCCTAAGTATCAAGAGAACTGCATAATGTGAGGTGATCCGGGTTATACTTATCCCCTGTCGGGTCAATTCAAAAAATGGGCTTTTCTGCATTGGCTTGGGTCTGAGTGTGTTCTGCGACGCCCCTGGCTTTAATCGAACCCACGACCTCCGGCGTCAAAGGCAGGATCGCTGCCATTGCGCCAACAGGTCAGTCAAAGTTTATATAGATAGATTAACTAAAAAAATAATACTCGAATATTTAAATGTGCAACGAAGAGATAAATAAATAAATTTCAATAAATTACGACACGATTAGCATAGTGCGCTGTAACACGGTTTCTCGCCTCGATTTTCGTAGTGTCCCGGGTTCGATCCCCCGTCGGGTCAATTTAGGAAACGATCTTTTCTGAATTGGCTCGGGTCTGGGTGTGCTGAGAGCTGGCTTATTTCGTGGTACCTCGTAACACAGGGATATTAATCCCTATTTCCATTACAAGACGTGTGTGTTGTCTGGCGCAAATATTTATTTATATTTATTACGACTATAAAAGATAATAATATTAATATGTTAGAATATGTTAGATTAGTTTTATTTCAAAACCGATTTTCTATTGTCTATTGCTATTCGTTTGCACGGCACTTCACTAAGTGGACAATAAAGTGTATCTGTAGTATCTGTACACTTTACTGAAAAGTAATGCAATACTTCATAGGCGTGAACTGTCAAAATTATCATCTTAAGTATATCAGACAAACTATAGGAGTTGTGTATCTCTGCAAGAAAATAAAGTTCTGTTACCAGGCATCATTTTTCCTTTTTCCAATTATCTCGATCTGTGAATAAATTACGTACTGGAGCATTTATCAAAAGAAAACGAACAAATATTTAAAGGCCTTCTTTTTTGCTAATTTATTACAGTCGAATAACATAGCTCATTAAATCAATTTAATATTTAAAAACGCCTTTTCGAGGTCCGAATCATTAAATATGACACAGATAAAATATTATCAAGTCGTATTCAACAAAAAAAATTTTAAAGCTTCGTCAATTCTCGTAAACAAGGAAATAAATCTACAAAATGGAAACGACAAATCTCTCTCTTTCTCTCCTATAGGATACTGTTACTATCTCTTTCGCGCCTGAAGAGGCCTGTATTTTTAATGACCCTGTATAAAAGTTTATGAGTTACAACGACTGCTGAGTTTTAGATAAGGACAGACACAGACATAATTCTAAATGAATAACGGAAGGCGGTTAATTTTGATTGAAAATACACTTTTTTTAAAGTTAATTGTGACGTCACTAGGGCGTTTCAAGCATAGGCAACCGCCACTTGTCCGAGCTAATTTAGAAAATATCGTTTTCCGAATTGACGCGATCGGGAATCAAACCCGGGACACCATGGAAATCAAGGCCAGAAACCGTGAAATCATTACTCATTTATCTCAACAGATCACGCTACAGTTACTGAAAACGTGACTCAACCCAGAAATTTTCAAAAATTCGTAAAAAAATCATAACTCGAAAACTACAAAAAATCGGGTAACTCACATGGGGTATTTTCGGATACCCATGAGTGTGAGGAAGCTAAAATAAATTTATTGACGTGTATGTTTGGACCAGCCTGTATAAGTAGATTTTATAAATTCGGCAAACACGGCCGTTACTAGAGCGACACAAGCAGGAGCTGCGCGTCACGGAAATGAAGATGCTGCGGTGGATGTGTGGAGTCTCACGCAAAGATCGCGTGCGTAACACCCACATCCGCGGCAGCCTTCGTGTTCGTGACATCGCAGACAAGCTGCAGGAGTGCCGCCTTTGCTGGTATGGTCATGTCTCACGGAGATTGGCAAACTACGTGGGCAACAAATGTCTGGCCATGCCGCCCCCGCCAGGTACCAGTAGAAGAGGTCGACCCAAGAAGCGGTGGCTCAACGTCGTTAAGGGTGACATGCGTGCCTACAAACTCACCACTGAGGATGCACAAGACCGCGCGAAGTGGGCCAAGAAAATAAGAAAGGCGGACCCTGGAACCCCACTCACCAGTGTGGGTTCACAACCGGGATCTTAAAGGTTATTGTACTTTTACCACAAAATATACCCTGAAAAGAACCACTTTTACTTCTGTCTTTAATGAATGGAGTATAGATGACAGTGGAGGGGATGGTTCTGCGCACGGGTATAGTATGAAGCTTACTGCGCAGGTCCTGTATATCTACCATAAGTGTCCACCAATGGCAGCCGCTAGCGGACGCGGTAACCGCGTTGACGTTTTTGTATGGAATTTCGGTACAGCTCCCCTAGTGATTAAAAATGGAACCAAAAGAAGACACAAGTTCGCTCGTGTGTGGAATACTGCTCTCATCTCTGGGACGGTTCCGTCAAGTACCTACTCGAAGCTCTTGACAGATTGCAGCGGCGTGCTATCCGTATTATTGGAAACCCAGAGGCAACTTTGACCCTTGAGCCTCTCCAATTGCGTAGAGACATTGCCAGGCTAAGTGTTCTCTATCGCTTCTACAATGGGGAATGCTCTGACTAGTTATTCCAGCTTATTCCACCCTCACCTTTCCACTCCCGTACCACGCGTGCTGGACTACGGCGTCATCCACACACAATTCAACATTTGTTGGCCCGAACTAAAAGGTTCGGTGACTCGTTTCTTTGTCGTACCATCCAGACGTGGAACGCTCTTCCAGCACATGTGTTTCCTTCCTCGTATAGTCCCGGGTTCTACAAACGGGGCACGAAAAAAAAAGGATAGAAATTTCGACGAGTTGCTGGAATTTCTATGCCATTTTTTTTATTGCCAGTCAAGATGACCTCACTCCACCTGATGGAAAGCGGTCGTGAGGTCCAGATATGAGGTTGACAAGCCCATTCATTCAAGCGCATCACTGGACTTAACTGGGTTAAAGTGGCAGTGGTGTAAATTTTAAGTGGCAACTCGTGGTAGACGTAAAGGACGCAACGATCGCCGTTCACGTGACGAAAACGCATGGTAGAGATACTGGCCAGCGTTATTTATAGATGACAGGAACTGAACACAACCCCGCGTCTTCTATTTCAACTTATTTGTGCGAACTGGACAATTTGCGAGCCTTTTTCGGCCTATTAGGACCCGACCCGAGGCCTTGATAGTCGGGTAGTGTTTAGTAAGCCTTAAATTGTGGGTCCGCGCTTAAATTGGACAAATGTCATCACAGAAAGGGCGTAAAATCTCTTGGCATGTGTGTTGTGACGAATAAGTTTAAATAAATATCTAAGACACTTAACATTGAGATTATCTGAGCAGAGCTTGTAATTCAGTGTCACACACTGAAAAACATTTCTAAATGGAGAATAACACCCATACTCAGAAAAAACACACAAGTTACGCATGCGGGGCGGCGGCCCAGACAGATAGTCCGCTTAGAACAAACCGCCATTTTGATCATGCACACAGACACAGGGAGTTTACACGCGATACCGGTGAGAATCGGTCACGCGGCCAGTCGCACTGTCGCGAGTGTATTTGTTTTTGTCGACCTTGGTGCAATTTTTCACATGATGAATTTTGTTTTTGGCCCGGTTCTGTCAAGTCGGTACAACCTAGCTACTACATTTTAAAAATTCAGAGCGAATATAGTAGTAATCCTAGGCGGTCAGGCAAGTTTAGGAAAAAGGCCCGATTGGTCCTTCTGTAAACTCTTTATTTTGTGGCAGACCTTAGGATTCAAAGGCTGGATCTTACCTATGCGCTTAAGGGCCAATTAAAAATTAATAATACTGGGATATCTTTCCACATTATTATTTTGTACCAACCTTAGAGCTTGTAGCTTAAAAAACTAACTTTATTAGATAAAAACACAAAAATATTCAGTCTATGTATATTACTGTCCCACTGCTGTGCAAAAGCCTATAGGTACAATTGAAATTAAGTCATCCGCACTTCCGCCGTCAGAAATCCGTACTACATTCCGAAAAACCCGAAAACACTTTGACTGATCTGGTTTTGAACCAAAGACCTTTGGATTTCGGGCCGCGCTCTCTTGCCATTCGACCATGAATGCACAACTCATGTTAAGGTGTATTTAGACCAAACGAACTAAAAGCTAGAGCAAGAATGTTATTTTTTTATATTGGACTAGACAGTCATTTGATCGCAATCACACCTGATGGTAAGTAACGATGCGTTCTATGATGGTACATGTCTGTCTAGTAAATGCTTATTCACTCTTGTCTTGAAGAGACCCAGATTGTATTGGTTCGGAAACACATACGCAGGCCGCGAGTTCCACTCCTTTGCTGTTCGCATTATGAAGGAGTCCGCAAAACGTTTTGTGCGAATGGCTGGAATATCCACAACGTGCAGGTGGAAGGTTAATGTGCGTCTCGTGCTCCGATGGTGAAAAGGAGATGGCTTAACCAACTCCTGCAGTTCGCTCGCACGCTCCCTGAAATAAAGCCTGTAAAACACCGACAGGCTAGCAACGCTGCGCCGGTGTTCAAGCTCCCTTAGGCCGGCAGAGAGAGCCGAATCATTTATGAGCCTCACGGCGCGTGACTCCACCGAGTCCAGAGCAGCAAGCTGGTATTTAGCGGATCCACCCCAGAGGTGGCAGCATTACTCCATACATGGCCGGATTTGTGCTTTATATAACTGGAGCAAGACCCTTTTCCAAACTACAGAGATTTATTTTAGTGGCCCCCTCGACCAACCTCTCGGTTATGCAGAAAGGCACACTATTTCTAGCACACCGCGAAGTGTACCAGGGACCATCTGCGGTAGGTCCTGCCGCCACAAAGCACAATGCACAATGCATTACACATTCACTCCCATTTATCCAGAATGGTACCGGAGCAGTTATAGTATAACTGGAGCAGCTGGGCCAATGTGAAATACTGCCTAATCTTGGATAGGAGCTTTTTGGCAGCAGTCTTTGCAAAGGACTCAATGTAGTCGCCGAAGTTCAGGCTTGCTGACAGCTCAATACCAAGCAGCTGGATGTGGTCGGCAACAGGAAGAGAGACAAACTCGCCTGCGCTCGCTCTTTCGTGATCTTTTAGTGTCAATGATCATTCGTTTTTCATTTGCACCAAAATAATACTAACGCAAAAGTGCCTACGAGCAATCAAGAGCATTTTAGCTCGTGCTCTAGGGTCTCCGCAAACATAAATAGACCAACGAAATAATGCTCTGTCTCTGTTTACACAAACATAATTTGATAGAGTGGGGATTGAATGAGCGAACGTTTGGTCTAAATCAGAGGTTCCCAAATTTTTTTCGCATAGACCACTTTAAAGATTTAGTTGGTTCCGGTGGACCCCCTGCAGCTACACATGTCTACCATATTCCCAAAATTCGACAAAAACTTAAGCCAACATGGACCTTGGGGTCCACCTGGACCACTTTGGGAACCAATGGTCTAAACGCACCTTTAACCAAAAAATAAACCTATTCACACACCAAGACTCTGCCTTAAGAAAAGCTTTTTTAGGCACATAAATATTAAATTTCTTTGCTAGCCCTTCGTAACATACGAAAGATATTGTTTTCAGGGAATCCCGGCCAAAGATAAGGAAGAGACATTATGAGGGTCCGGTTTCTTGAAATATGGGCTGGAAACCAGCTAGGAGGCTTTTATCGATAAGTGTTATTCACTAGCTTTTGCCAGTGACTGCGTTCTACGAGTATGTGACGTAACGACGAAACTTTTCACCCTTAGCAATACAAAATTAAAACGGGCAGATTATATTTATTTAAACATCATATGGCATGCGCAGTAGGGGTTGTAGAAACTTCCTTAGGAAACAAATTTTATTTGAAGTTTTTAACACAACATTTTTTTTAATTATTAATATTCTCCAATTCTATGGTTTGCATACAAATAATTATAATATCTGGCTGACTTTGTATAAAAACCTCAACATAATAGTTAGTTCGTAGTTCCATTTAGGTTTCCCTTGCAGAAAAATAATCAATTAGTATTTTGATTCGATCATTACAGTTTTGCTACCGTCGGACAAAGTAAGTTTTCGGATTTTTTGGAGCTAGTTTTGTGAACACTAACCAACTTTCTTGGTCTCGAAATAAGGATATTTAAAAAATATCCTTATTCAACAAATATCCTTGTGTACGAAGTACCAGTCAAGGATTAAGGCGTCCCCCACCACGCCCAGTACCGAGCCGAAGCAGAACAGTTACTCACCTGAATTAAAACGGCCCTGGGGCCGTAGGTATTACCATCTTTTATAGCCAGTCAAGTTAATTTCCTTAACTGAGCGTAGCCAGCCAGTCAGCGGTTACTTATCAATAATGCATCCTCTATGCCAGATATTTACTGACGACAATTTTTTTAGGAAATTAACTTGACTGGCTGTACATACGTACATACATACCATCACGACTTTATCCCAAACGGGGTAGTCAGAGGCAAGTGACTGTTGCCGTCATGGTGAACAGAACATTCAGAAGGCCACTTTTCACCAATGATATTAGAACTCAACGTGCCAGGTGGTGAGCCTTCCGCCGCTATCCGGGTTGATTTGGTTTTTAATCGATGTCTTCCATCACCGGAGAGTTAGTCCGAAATTAAACAATGAACACAAATATTTTGGTTCTGGCCAGATTTGAACTGAAACCACGTAAGTCAAGGCGAGAATAGTGTGATTATTTTTGTTACTTTCAAGTTTTTGAGTTTATCTAACAGAATCCAACATAATAATGCAAACATTATCTCCTTATAACATAAACTACTTCAGTATGAGACAAAAGCCCTTGTAACTATTCACTGTCAGCGATAATCGATTCGGAATCAAAGTCACAAATCGCAGGCTCGCATAAAGATGCAATATCTGCCAGCGATATCACTGCAGCATCAATAACTGCAGCCGAGGTAGTGGGCGAGTGGAGTGGACACTCACTCAGGGCGGAGTGCCATGGCGGGCGGGAACATGACACAACATGTTGTAAATAAATTGAGGAAAGCATAGGCCTCCCATAGATTTTCGAAGCGACCGGATTTAATCCAGCTACCTTTATTGTATATTTAAAAATGTTGCATATATTTTTTTTAATTTTGTTAATAAACATATTGTAATGTACAATTCAATGGCAAAGGACTGTGTCATTTTATACTTTGTTATGAGGTGGAACGCGATGCGATCTGTTTCTCAATCGGCACGAATCGTTGCATTAAATAAAGCAATCGAACCATTACCTAGACAGACGAGTTTATTTAATATTATTTGAAACATTTTTTTATTTATTTCCCAGTCGTTAGCCGACCGACTCTGACGACTTCTTACTCTTTAGTGGTTGGGTCCCGTCGTGGCGTGGGTCCGATTCCCACATGAAACAAATATAAATTTGAGGAACATTTGTACTGTTCTGTGTCAAGGTTTTCCATTTAATTATGAATTTAATAATATTAAAGTATGTTTATCCGTTTGAGACACCCAAAGTTCAAGCTTCGCCTAGTCTGGATTTACATAATCTTAATGCAAGATGCCCCAGAAATTATTATTCAGATTAGATAAACAATATTTAGAAGTCCGACTCGCTGTCACTGCGACCCCGCCCCACTGGCCACGGTCCAAGTCGGAAATCCTACATTTTGTTTAATGCCCGGCGTGTTTCGGTTTCTTAGACTTTTCTTTTATAGTCGCTTTCTGCAGATTACATTTTTATTTTGTGTTTGCGGCCATAATCTTTTTATTTATTCAGGCAATTTGAAATATTGGTGCCTAAAATTGGGACTATAAACTTTGCGATTTGATCTTTTGGGAAATGTATTTTGGTAAAAGTAATTGATTTTGTGAGTGATAGCTTAAAATAAGTGCATTTGCTCTTAACGCGTGTTTCGAGTTTATTTTTTCAATTCAATTCAATTTTATTTATTTAAATGACAAGGTCTATTAGTAATACAGATGACTTAAAAACGAATGTTAGAACGTAATAGCTATTAATCAAATGCCCAGGCTATATGCTGAGTGAGGTCCATTTGTCTTTTTGGGCATCGGGACACCGCTGTCTGATGGTATGATCTTTTTTTTTCCTGTTACCTATATGTTTTGTTGTTAATGCCTACTTCTTTTGTGTTTACTTTATAAATGTAACGATGTCCATAAAGTTAATAAATGTTTTTCTATTTCTATTTCTAAATGAAAAACGACCAATAAAGAATGAGACACGCGTGTAAAGAACAAAATATAGACCTATTTGACCATCACCCGGTTGAAATGTCTCAGCACAGGTGCTCTGACGTCCTCAGCAACAACCTTCAACACACAACAGAAGAGCCATCCCCTGTACCCCCCATCATTGAAGCTAATTTCTTGCGAAATACCGCGTGGAAGCCGTCTGTGTGTGCCTGTGCGAACACTTCAGAGGCACTGCACCAGCGAGGAAGCCCCAACATCATCCTAAAGATGTTGTTATAATGGACGCGCAGGGTTTCTATGGATTTCTTAGTGTACGCCGTCCATAGGCCGCCCGTGTACAATCCCTGGCAGTACACCTTAAAGAGCGTGACTTTAACCAGGTCCGTACAGCGGGCAAACCTACGAGCCAGCATGTTACCACGAACCACAAGAGCCCTGCGCTCCCTCTCTATATCTACGTCGTCTTTAAGGTCGTCCGTAAGATAGTGTCCAATATATTTGAACTTAACACCCTTTTTACGTTCAAACCATATAGTGATGGGTGGAATTTATAAAACTTTCGGTTTGCTTTAAAAAATCATTTATACTTAAGTCAAAATTATTATCTCTTGAGTCATTTCTTTACTCTGCTTATTGTAGGATCAGATATTATTGGTCTTAGTTGAGTGAGACATTTATCAATTACACTCTTAGATTAAATAAAAATGGAAGATAGGTGACTTGCCTCTAGCACAAAATAAAGAGTTTACAGAAGGACCGCTCGCACCTTTTTACAAAAGTTGCGTGAACCGACTAGGGTTACTACTATATTCGCTCTGAATTTTTAAAATGAAGTAAGTTATATATATATAAATACAAAAACAGAAACACTCGCGACAGTGCGACTTTCCGACTCACCGAAGCTCACCGACTTCGCTTGTAAACTCATGTCTCTGTGTGCGTGCGTCAAAAATGGCGGATTGTTCTAAGCGGGCTATCTGTCAGAGCGCCGCGCATGTCTAATTTGTGCCTCTAGCGCGTGGACCGCTTAATATACGATTGGCAAGACTTTACTCTGATGCAGGCCTGTCTCGCTTACGCTATGGTCAAAACAAATAGGTTTGTCTTTGTCCTTCAACATCGCTAATTAGAATCACAGCGGTGTGAGTGTGCATGCGTGTAGTTGTGCATCATCCCCGTTTACAGTCGACATTTTAAAGGAGTGTGCCGTATTTTCTGCTATTTGATTTTATCTGAGATAACACAAGTTTCTGTCCAAACAATTCAACCTTTTTTAGGCAAAAGGTAGATAGCCTTTGCAATTTTTTTATGTCTATAGAGCTTGTCTTGTTGTGGCCCAGATATCGCTGGGCTGATGTTGTGCAGGCTTATCTCTGCGAGTTAAAAGCCAACGAGAGGCGTGCAACTGCGCGGGATCGTAGCAAGTGGCGGAATATTGTATCGGAGGCAAGGCACACTTTGGGTCGCTGAGCCATCGGAGTAAGTGAGTAAGTATAGAGCTTGTCTAATTAGAAATGAAGCGCCACACTACTCATAATAATAATAATAAAATACTTTATTAAACAATATACTTTTACAATAATTAAGACCTGGTGCATGGAGTAAACATTAGGTGTGATTAGCGGGCTTAATAAAGAATTTAAGAACCTTTTATTGCGTCTATTTAATCTTCATAATATAAAAGAAAGTCGTGTTAGTTTGTTAGGTACACCACTTAAAACTGAAGAACGCGTGGACCCATTTTTATGATTTTCTTGTTTTTGGATTTGTCTACATCGGGAATAGGATATAAAATATTGGAAAATTGACGAAAAAGTAAACGGAAGCAAAAACAATTTTCCACACTCAAACAATTACCACATCCGTCACAAACACACGCATACACACACGCACACACATACACACAACAACCTTTCTCATCCCACGAGTACGGGAATATTGTGATCTCATGTAGTTTTTTAGTATAACCTTTTTGTTGTAATTACTTGTTGCTATTAGTTTTTAATAAAAGTTTACTTTAATACCCAACATTTATTGGAACCGGAGCTATTCTACATTTGTTAAATCTTTATCTTGTAACTCACTCGCTGGCTGCTGCGATACAGGCCTGCAAGCCTAGTGCAGAAGTAGCTGTAACTTATTTTGTATCTTACCAATTTGCAAATAAACGTTATTATTATTACACTAAATGTTCACAGCTGTCAAGCATTTGCCAATAACTTTTGACAGAACGAAGTTTGTCGGGGCCGTTAGTTTTTTATATAAAGCCAATACCGATCTTTTGTAGCGAGCGGTAACTTGATTCAATGGTGGATGCCTTCGCACAGCTGTTGGAAGGTATTAAGGTTTATCACTTTAATTTTCTTTAATGTATGTGTGCGTGATAATGCGGAGGAGGGGCGCGTCATTTCGGATTAGACAAGCCCTACCAAAATTCATTCAAATTGGTTGTTTAGGAGTGAAATCGAGTTATTCAATTTGAAGTATACTTAGATTCGATTTGGATTAATAAGTCATTTTAATAATCAAATTGAGGCGTTTTCAATCTGAGTTTCATACTTTCACACCATTATTTTTACTAGACTTTTCGTATATCTGTCAAGTCAGCCTCGTAAAAGAAGAATAACAGTTAATTAAAAGAGGCTCATTGAATGAGTAATTTTGTGAGAATATTCCAGAGATTTAAATTAGTAAAAAACCTAATAAAACTTACGATATCTCTCCAAAAGGCGCAAATGCATCCCGCAAGCTCTGGGTTTCGATTTCTGGACTCAGGTCACCGACGAAAATGTGGTAGTGTTCTGAAACAAGCAGAAAAAACAAGTTATTGAAAGCTGAAATTGTGGCGACATCTTCTCATTTGCTATGGAAGTGTCCTTTAAAGCAAACAAATTATAGCGTCGTGGTCTAATGGTTAAGCATTCCAAACCCGCTCGTGGATTGTGTGATCTCGAGTTCAAATCTGGCCATAATCTTTGTGTTCATTGTTAAATTTCCGACTAACTTTCCGTTGACTGAAAACATCGATGAAAAACCAAATCAATACGGACAACGGCGGAACGTTCACAACCTGACGTTGGGTCCTAATACCATTGGTGAAAAGTGGGCTTCTGAATGCTCCGGTCACCACGTCGGCAACAGTCACTTGTCTCTGACTACCCCGTTTGGGATATAGTCATGATGTATAGCGATAGTAAAACACGTCAAAACCACAGAACAAAGAGTTTACAGAAGGACCGCTCGCGCCTTTTTCTTAAACTTGCCTGAACGCCCAGGGTTACTACTATATTCGCTCTAAATTTTTAAAATAAAGGAGGTTACCTACTTCACAGAACCGGCCAAAATTCATCATGTGAAAAATGCACCAAGTACGACAAAAACAAAAATACTCGCAACCGATATCGCCTGTAAACTCACTTTTTCTGTGTGCGTGATCAAAATGGCGGTTTGTTCTAAGCGAACTATATCTGCCCGGGCCGCCGCGCCTACAATACGCTCATAAAATTTGCAGTATTTAACCGCGGGTGGGATCGAATTAGGGCCCCCTTTTGGGGCGCTCTTAGGCCACGTCACATTATCACGAGGCTTAGGTTGCTTCTGCTCCAACACAGACTAAAGTCTGCGGCTAAACAGCAGTAGTTAATTATTTAGAATATTAAGAAGACAGTGAAAAAATGTCTTTCATCGTAATTACAGTAAGTGCAGTTGGACGCCCGCCTGCAAGGTGGACGGACGACCTGGTGAAGGTGGCGGGATTCCGGTGGATGAAGGCCGCCTGCAACCGGTAGCTTTGGAAATCTGTGGCGGAGGCCTATGTTCAGCAGTGGACGTCGTGTGGTTGCGAATGATGATGATGACGATGATGATGTAATTACAGTAGGTAGCTTAACGTCAGGTTATCGCTCCAACGTCTAAAATGATAACGAAATTGACAGCAATCAGTTCTTCTGCTTTTTTGCCTGACTGCTGCCCCTACCGTGGCCTTCGTCAGATTTTAAACCCATAGTATGAGAGACTAATATATCGTACTCTATCACTCCACTGGGTAGCCTGCTAGCAACTGTCCCACAACTCGTGGGACACACATTTGCTGAACGGATTTTTAAAGGAAGTTCACGATGCCGACGTATTCGACTATAATTGCGACACTTTCTTTGTTAAGTACTAGTAAAATAGGTTTCAATAACAATATAAGTAAATGTAAATGAATAAATATATAATACTTAATATATAAACAGCGAATAAAAATAAGAAAATCTTCTGAGTTCTTGTTGCAGACTTTGTTCATAATTGAATTCGATCAGAACTGTAGTGAGTGTGAGTTGCGTTCAAAATAATCGAAAAAAGATAATTCTATTAAAACAATTTGACAGGAAAACTCATGGTTTAAAATGCATAAAGGCATCTGAAAAAAATCGATAACACAAACGAATTACATGAAGTAAATTAATTTGATTTAGCGATGCACGGCCACTGATGAATGTCAATAAAACTATCGATAGTGAAATAACCTAACATACAATCATTTATTGTCAGTTTCCGGTTTACATTTGCAAGGTATTATGAAAAAATAAATTCCAAATATCCAGTTCAACTCCTTCTTTTTTCATCTTGAGAAGTCAGCGATAAAAAACAAATATATTTGCTCGTTGATTTAATTTTTTTGACTTCTCGACAAACATATTAAAGTGAATAAACAAATACTTGCACTTTGGTTTATTTTCTGATCTGGCAAAGAATTTGGACTTTTCAACATACATGTATTTTAATTATATTTTTGAAATAAGGACAACTAATAATTCAATGTCTGTCTTCTTTTGTTACACTTTGATTTTGTGTCCTGTTACTTGGTCTGCTGGAAGAAATATATTTTTAAAGATAAGCTTACCTGTACTTTTGCTTACTGAAATGTTGTCTCTTTTTGTGTACGAACTGATAAATAAATAAATAAAACACTGCTTCAGACATCCAACGTATACATCTTCACAAGAAAGCAGAGCTTGTACTATGGCTGTCAGATGTGATGAACAGACAGTTAATTATTTAATTTATTCATGAGAGTACGACCTAGGGCTTTTTAGGTAGTCTACTACTAACCGGCACAATAATAGAAACGATATCAGATTATTTATTTTATTTAAATTATTATGTTTTAGGTACATCATTGTAAATCCATTTGCATTAAGTATATTTATATCTATAGACTGAAATACGAGAAAAAACACCTGCTACCTTTTAGAAGTTAACCTTACTATGTTCAGCTACAGATAATTTAATGTATTTTATTATTAATTATATCTTTTCAAACTTTCATCGATGTTTTTAACATCGACAGTGTAGCATCACTAAAATCTCGCTTCAATTACTAGTCGATAGCTTTCAGTAATTTCTGAAATGGAATTTGATTGCCTCGACGTTTCAATTCCCGTGGTCAGCTAATGTGATGAGCATTGTATCTGTTTTTCGTCTGCGTGTCTATCCATTCAAATACTTACTAAGAAATATTTTAGTATCACATCCCTCCCGGATATTTATTTATTTACTGTAAGTACAAATAGTGTTTAGTTTGGGTTTATTGTTCTTAGTGTGAGCTCTCAAAAATATACATTTCTAAAATTTTTGAAGTCTGTTTTGTTTTTTATATGAGCCCACGTTACATTTATATTTAAAGCCAGTAGGTTATTTATATTATATATATAAAAAAATGAACTGAACGGGTGACTTACTAAAATTTAGAAATTAGTATAAATTTACCAAATCGTTTGAATATGCGATTCAAAATTGGACCAAAGAGTCACAAGCCGTAGACATTTCATTTTGATTGATGAGTGCTAATGACGAAATTCGTTAAATTCCCATAAGTTTAAAATTTGACACGTGGAAATACCAAGTCGTGCTCAACTGAGCTAAAGAGGCCTATAATCTAATCTCACGCAAACAAAACCACATTCCAGAGTTACTGCAAGATGTTGGTCAAATCAAGGTGTTTGCAAGTGCTGTTGCACACTGGGCCACTCTAGGCACAGATTACTAAATAGTAACTACGCAATAGATAAATCGTTACATTGAAAATCATCATTTTTATCAATTTTAAATGCGTGCTGTCGTGTGACAGGCATATATCTCTCGATATAGATGTAAAATAATTTGACGTAACTTTTTAGGCACAATTTTTTTAAGCATACCTACTATAAGCATAATAATTGTTAAGCATACTATTCTAAAGCCTAAATATGCCACGCATAATGATATTCAAGCAAAAGTTTTTTCAAGGCATAATAATTATACGCCGAATAAATATCTAACTCATAAACTTTTAAAAACATTATGAGGTACACAATTTTGTCTTTGCATTCAATAAAATACTTTTCCTATATAATATAAAATAAACATGTTGGCGGTTTAAGAGTGGCCCGAGGACCATCCCCGCCGCACCCTAACCTTCTGTTACACTAAGGTGCCCTAATACCTACTTTTGGCTTCTCAGATTCAAATAACTATCAATAAATTAAGAGTGTCGTGGCCTAGTGGTTCAGCACTCGAACTCAGATCGTGGATCGTGTGGTCCCGAGTTCAAACCTGGGCAGAACCAAAATCATTGTGTTCATTGTTAAATATCCGACTTACTCCGGTGATGGGAAACATCGATAAAAAACCAAATCAACCCGGATAACGGCGGAAGGCTCACCACCTACCACGTTGGGTTCTTATGCCATCGGTGAAAAGTGGGCTTCGGGGTGTTTCGTTCACCATGACGACACAGTCACTTGCCTCTGACTACCCCGTTTGGGATAAAGTCGTGATGGTATGTGATGTGTGTGTGTGTGATTTAAAAACTAAAGTATGTATAAATTATGCCTTTTGATAAAGATCAAAATTGTTATTATTATAAACAATATGCCTTATAACTTTATGCGAATCAATATTAGGGCAAAAAACATTAGCCTAAACTATATTTATACATATACCAAAATATACTATATTATTTATGCTTACTGAAACAGTATGCCAAAAAACAATTATGTCAAAATGTAATTATGACAAAAAATTATATGCCTAATTAAATTAGGAAAAAAAATGGTCGAAAAAAAGGGATCACTGCTCTGGGAGACTCCCCTGGCTAATTCCTTGTCTGGTACCTCGCACAGGGATATTTATCTCTACTTCAAGACCATGACAAGTGGTGTGTTCATTCATTCATATTTTTGATTGACCCAATGTGCAACAGCTCTGAAACTATTCCCGAAATATGAACGGGCCCCGCCATTTGCAAATCAGGAGCTCAGAGCGATTAGCAGGTAAATATTTAACAGGATACGAAGGGATCGGCTCCAGAGTCGAGGGATTTTGAATTTGGGTCATGGAGCGATTCAGCATCGATCGACACCACAGATGTAAAGAAACATATCTCTATACTTTAATACATATTTTAAGAAGAAATAAAGAAATAAATATCTGACACAGTTTATCAAAATCAAAATCAAATCAATTTATTTGTTAAACATAATGGGGAAAATACAATTGAATCAATTACATTCTCACTTTGCTTTGAATAAATTATTACAAAGTAATCAATTTGGATTCACTAAAAATAGGAATACAACTGATGCAGGTGTTGCGCTCATCAAACACATATTTGATGCGTGGGAAGGCAAGCAAGATGCAATAGGAGTGTTTTGTGATTTGTCAAAAGCATTTGACGGCGTAGATCATGAAATCCTACTGATTAAGCGGAGACATTACGGTGTTTCAAATATTTCACTTAGCCTTATAGAATCTTACCTCACTGATAGAATACAAAAAGTGAGTATCAATGGTACGAATTCTTCTGGTGCCACCATACGTATGGGCGTGCCCCAGGGATTAATATTAGGTCCTCTACTGATCTATATAAATGCCCTGCCTTATTTTGTCAAAGACCTATGTGGGATTGTATTATTTGCTGATGACACTTCTCTGATTTTTAACGTAGATAGAAGTAACAAAGCACTTGACGACGTAAATAATACTCTCTCTAAAGTACAGCATTGGTTCACGAGTAACAATTTAGTGCTTAATGCTAAGAAGACTAAATGTATCAAATTTTCTATGCCCAATGTAAGACAGGTCGATACCATTATAAACATGAACAACGAGCCATTAGAGATTGCGAATTCCACTGTATTTTTAGGAATTACTCTCGATTCCAAGTTACAGTGGGGTCCGCATATTTCTGCTCTGGCAGGAAGACTTAGTTTGGCAGCTTATGCTGCTAGAAAAATAAGGCTCCTGACTGATATCGCAACAGCAAGATTAGTGTACTTCAGTTATTTAAAACCAATAGACCGCCATTTTTTTATACTTAATAAAACTACAAAAAAAATACCTATGTTATGCTTAACATGCATAACATAGGTTTTTTTTTCTTTCTTTAGGCTATATTTTTTTCTTTAGGCTATATCCCTGGACTAAATAAATATCCCTGGACATTATTCCACACAGCGCCATCTAGCCCCAAAGTAAGCTAATTAAAGCTTGTGTTATGGGATACTAGACAACGGATAAACATACTTAAATACATTTTTTTTTGTAAATACATACTTATAATACATAGGAGACACCCAGACCAGTACAAACAGACATGTTCATGCACACAAATGTTTGTACTGTGCGGGGATCGAACCCGCGACCTCTGGTGTAGTAGCCAACTTCTTAACCATTACACCAAGTCGGTCAAACTATACCTGGCCAAGGCTATACTTTTTTTCTTTAGGCTATATTTTTTTCATTGGGCTATATTCTAGTGTTCGACCGAAACTGGTTTTTACGACCGAAACCAAATTCCGGCAACGATCTCAGCTTCGGCCGAAACCGAAACTTCCATAATAAAAGTTCATCTGAGTTAAACCTAAGTTAGCTTTAGGTGTATCACTGAACTATTTTTTTTTTGAAAAATTGCCAAGTGCTGTTTTTAGCGTCATTGTCCTTTTACATACATATATACCATCACGACTTTTTCCCAAACGGGGCAGTCAGAGGCAAGTTACTGTTACCGTCATGGTGAACGGAACATTCAGAAGATCACTTTTCACCAATAGTATTAGAAACCAACGTGGTAGTTGGGCCCTCCGCCGCTATCCGGGTTGATTTGGTTTTTTATCGGTGTTTACCATCACCGGAGAGTTAGTCGGAAATTAAACAATTAACACAAAGATTTTGGTTCTGGCCAAATTTGAACTCAGGACCGCACGATTAGCGACCCAAATTAGAGTGCTTAGCCACAAAGCTCTCGACATTAAGATACAGTTTTTCTTCTTTTAAAATCGCGTAGACTGGTTTTACCGTCAAAACATTATAGATGACTTGGTGTCAACGCAATAGGAACGTTTTGCGTTATCGATTTGCTTTTATGCCTCCGATCACGGCATACATTTCGTGGAATGTGCTTACCAGGTAGTATCCATACCCTGAAAGCGTGGCGGCTTAGCAACCCTGTTTGCAAGGGGAATCATATAACCCCATAATCATAGGTCTTGGTGACGACATGGTGGCGACTCCGACGTTGTAGCGCGGTTTCTCGCCTAGACTTGAGTGGTGATTGATTCCCGGTCGGGTCAATTCAGAAAACGAACTTTTCAAAATTGGCTCGGGTCTGGGTGAGTGGGGGAGACGCTCCTGGGTCAAAATCCTTGTCAGCTTTGTGACATAAGAATGTAAGTGCACATTAAAAGCGTATTAACACAAATTACGCTTGCGGCGTGGCGCCTCTAACAGATAGTCCACTTAGAAAAAACCCGCCATTTTGATCACGCACACAAAGTGAGTTTATAGGCGATACCGGTGAGCATCAGTGTCGCGGCCAGTCACACTGTCGCGAGTGTTTTGTTTTTGTCGAACTTAGTGCAATTTTTCACATAATGATTTTTTTTCGGCGGGTTCTGTCATGTAGGTAACTTACCCCCTTCATTTTAGAAATTCAGAGTGAATATAGTTGTCACCTTCGGCGATCACGCAAATTCAGGAAAATAGCGATAGCGGTCCTTCTGTAAACTCTTTATTTTGTGGTATTAGGTTAAAAAAGCGCAGGGGCGGCCCCAGGGTTAAGATAGAGGCGCGGTCGCAGGGGTGTCTATACTAACCTTAAAACTGGACTTTGGTTTTGAATATCAAGAAAACCCCAAAAAATATAGGGATATTTTTTGCTTCATTTTATTTCAAACTCAAATAACTTTATTCAAATAGACTGTATCAGTACTTTCAAATCGTCAAATTTACAGCAAATTATACTAAATAATAGACATAAATACCATAATAATATGGATATGTAAATAAACAGTATAGGGACATAATGCGACTCTACCACCGCGTCGGAGTTGTTTCTTGCTGAGAAGACCCGGCGAGAAACTCAGCAGTTACTCTTTTAAACTTGTTTTGGGTTTACAGGCGTTAGTAAAGTACAAGCAGTGTGTCATTTTGATACAAAGAATATAAAACAAAAGTTCTTTTAAACAAATCATAAAGAAAAAATGTTAGTCAGTACATACTAGGAACCTATTAACTATATAAACTAATGAAACATCTGTTACAATAGAGCAATTTAATGCCGCATCGAGCAGAGAGCTGACACCCAGGCATTTTTATCTATAAGGTAGTCTTTTGTAGTATAATAGCCCTTTTTAAAGCTTTTATTATATTTTATAATATTACTCCTCTTTTACTTCCAATTTTGGTAATCATACAAAATAATTCACTAAGGGACGAAGCTCCATAGTAAAATGCGCAATCTCCTTTTACAGAGGTTTTTTTAAGGGGATTTTTTTGAAACTTCTGTAAGCTCTTATTTATATGTTTTTTGTCGATAAATTTAATCCTAGTTTACAGCTTTAAAGTTTGTTACATTACGAACGAGTCACATGTATTATATATACTAATATTATAAAGGGGAAAGATTTTGTTTGTTTGTTTGTAGTGAATAGGCTCCGGAACTACTGATCCGATCTTGAAAATTATTTCACTAACAGAAAGCCAAACTAATCAGGAGTGATATAGGCTATATTTTATTATGTATATGTAAATCAAGTCGGAGACGCGGAGAATCAAAGCGGACGAGATTTGTTAATGGACACCAGCTGTCAAACATTTGACAGAACGAAGTCTGTTGGGGCAGCTCGTTATTAGTATTGCAACTTTATCCATTGATCATCGCTGACGCACTCCATCGTTGCATACGAAAGAAAAGAGTAACGCATCACTAAATTCTTTACAGGCTACCGTTGCACCAACAAAATACGCAAAAACGCCATTCGCTAACAAAAGAGAAAACTGGCGAGCACTCTGAAACTGTCTATAAAACGACCTGGATCCGCTACCCGTCCTAAATCCCCCTGTAAGCGAACCGCCTGTCCGTTTCTGAGGTAATACCATATGAGTTTCAAAGAGAGGCAGAGACAAAACTCCAAACAAGTTCCTTTGACACTACTAGAGCTTGCGTGATTTGAAAAAGACGCACCCCACTATTTTTTTAGTTGGTTTAGATGTGCCGAGTGTACTTTTGCGAACAAACGACCGGCGCTACGACTCGTAGGTTCGAGTCTAACGGGCTACTCAACGACCAATTACAGTGGCATGTTTATATGTGTTGCGTTGAGATTTAAAATGTTTATTGGTGAGTGAATGGAGGGGCGCGTCTTTTCAGCTTAGACAAGCTCTACTCGTGTGTGTTTGAGCCCTAGCTTGACTGGTACTTTTCCACCAGCGATGTCCTATGCTATACGACGAGGATGTCCAAGCCAAGCTACGAAACTATTAGACCGTTTCCACTGCTATGCTCTGTAACGGAGAGAGTACGATGTGCTACGAACATTCACAGCACGCATCTATGTGTCATATTAAAAACAAAGCTCAGTAGAACCCGTTCCCACCAGTGCTATGCTATGTGGACCAATGAACGTGATTGGAGAAGTCTGTACTTCATAGTTGCACCGCAACAGATTTACCTCGGGTACTCGTTTGTGGTTTACCACATATAAGGTAAGGATATAGGAGGAATGGAGAAATGGCTAAATGTCAAACTAAAAAGCCTAGTTAGAGACACGGAATCTGAATCTTAGAGCGCACAGAAAGAGCGAGTCTTATCCCTTATTAGGATTGTTTTATTTGAATGCAAATGGAAAACAATGGATGCGGCTTCTGCGGGAACGATAAATGTGTAGAATACATGTTCAATTCAAAAGCACTAGAATGCCCCGATAAACTACTGTCACAGACGCATTTATCCATCGTTCGTTTTGAGAGGACCAAGCCATTTAAGTTCGCTTTCTAAACTGAACGTAACGAGCTAAATTTAACAGTAAATATCAGCCTAGAAAAAACGTTAGTGCCAGGTAACTGCTGACTGGCTGGAAATTAAAGATCGTATCACGAAATTGCTCGCTACGCTCAGTTAAGGGAATGAACTTGACAAGCCATAAAACAATGGCAATAAGGTCCAGGACGTAATCTTTTGATCCCACACTGTGTGACAACGCAGTAAGAATAACCAGTTATTGATACTGAGAACGAATAAAGTGTTATTTTTCTTTTTAGTTCGGTAACTTCGCAGGTACGTGGCTTCTGTGGTTGAGAGCTTAGTCTGCGAATTCAGGTTCATATCCCGGGTCTGGCAAAATGTGTTACAGATTCTGTACAAGTACACTTGGCAAGCGAGGCGCATGCGCCAGACAATACACCACTAACTTGTCATGGTCACGAAGTAAGGATAAAAAAATATGTGTTACAAGGCACCAGGAAAGGATTTAAGCCAAGGGCGGCTCCTAGCACACTCAAACCGAAGCCAATTTAAAAAATATCGTTTCCTGAATTGACCCGTCCGGGAATCGAACCCATATTATGCTACAGATAATAATAATAATAATAATAAATATTTATTTATTTCACAATGGAACAACAATTTTTTTTTATAGGTTATACAGTTTTAGGCACATCTTATGACTATATTATATAACTGCTGGTACTTAAAATAGGATTTTCCTGTGCTTTAAGAACCAGCTACCCTTCTGTGTCGCTGGATTACATTGTTTTTAAGTTGATTTTGAAACTGTGGAGACTTCCTAGTGTTATTACAATTTATAAAGCTAAATTAATTTAAAGAAAATTCATTGCCCATGCAGTGTATTCTGTGCATTTTGACGTGTGTGTGTGTGTGTGTGTGAGAGTGAGTAAGTGCGTGTGTGTGAGTGTGAGGTACGTGTGATCAGTGTTAAATAAAATATGAAGTTTTTAATGAATAAGTTGACAATCTTTCGATTTTGTAAAAATTTATAGTCATTAAGGTTTTTAACGCATTGGTTGGAGAATGCTCTCTGTTTCATTGTAAGTTAGTTTTAACAGCCAATTGGTGACGGTTTTTTTACACTCATATTTACATCTGGAATCTATTGCTAATTTGCTATTTATATGATTATATAGGAAGCGACCTAGAAAGTGATAAAACCCTATGGAGAATCAGGCGAGAAACCGTGCTGCAGTGCACTACACCAATCGTGTCATCAAAAAGAGATAGGGTTAGGAATTTTAGTAATGGAAGCCTTTGCCAGGCAGTGGAACCACAAAATAAAAAGTTTACAGAAGGACCGCTCGCGCCTTTTCCCTAAATCTGCCTGACCGCCTAGGCTTACAAATATATTCGCTCTGAATTTTTAAAATGAAGTAATAGGTATATTATTATACCTACTTGAAAGAACCGGCCAATAACAAAATTCACCATGTGAATGATTGCACCAAGTTCGACAAAAACAAGAACACTCGCGACAGTGCGACCCGCCGCGTGACCGATTCTCACCGGTATCGCCTGTAAACTCACTTTGTCTGTGTGCGTGATCAAAATGGCGGTTTGTTCTAAGCGGACTATCTGTCCGGGCCGCCGCGGGCCGCATGCGTATTTTGTTGTGGAACATTATATTTTATGTAGCCTGGCACAAGACAAAAATCTATCATGCGGTACACAAATATTTTTCTAATCAGAAACTACTATTACCCACACTTGCTCCAATTCGGCAAATCCTAAACTTTTCAATACTCCTCGAGATGAACTCAATCCTCTCACTCCAATATGCATTTTCTAAATCCCTCAGCAAAGCGTCCTCGAGTGAGGTTCCTCGGCTTTGCTTGCGACATTGCTTAGGGATTTATTTTATATTATACTTTTTATTGAGCGCATTTGGATAGCTCGGTAAGTCTCGGTCTCAGCGCGATTCGAATTATAAATAACTTTATTCAATCAATCTGTTCCAAGCTTTTTAATTCGTTATTTTCAATGTTTAAGCTGTGAGCTGTGTGTATATCAAATAGATATCATTATAATATAAGTACCTAATTATGGTATACTAATAGTGAGGAATCTATACATAAGTTTACTTAGTAAAATGTAACAAATGTAAAACTACATCAAATATTTTTTTGTACCATCAATATTATATTTTTAGGTTTTTGCGTCGGCCTATATGTACGTAAATTTTGAAGAAGTTTTGATTAATTATAAAAGCTGGTATTAATTATAGGGGACCTTATATTCATATAGAGGGTGAACATTTTTAAAAGTGAAGTCCAATTCGGTTTCAGAGATGTTTCCTTCCGAGGACGCTTAATTTGTCGAATGAACTCCCTGCCGAGATTTTCCCGATGAGTTATAGTATGGAGTTCTTCAAGAGGGGTTTGAAAAGGTTTTTACAGGGTCGACAACGCGCGAGTGATACCCATGGTGTTGCACGCGTCCATAGGCCGCGATAACCGCTTACCATCAGGCGGTCCGCGTGCTTGATTGTCACCGACGTAGTATAAAAAAAAAAAACGGAAGTAGGTGACCGGCAACAGTTGGTTCTATAATATTTTGATTTTATTGCATCGTAAAGCTACATTTCTATCACTATTCAATTATAAATCTAACGATTCCTTTCTCTTCCTTTTAAATTCCAGGCTCCATTTAATCCCCGCGTTGATTTCATTACCAATTCAGTTACGGACAAGACTACGTTAGATTAAAAATTAATATTGCAGTGCTGGCTACTGGAGCGAAATCTTAGTGTTGCACACTGGGCCACTAAACACGACTAGCGGTTGAGCTGGGCCACTGGACCACTAGTGCCTGCGGTTGAGGCTGCTTTTCCACCAGAAATGTGCCATGAAGCTGTGCAAGCAAGCTACGGCTGATGCTATGCTATGTAACGGAGCGAGATGTGCTACGTGGACGCGCCGAGATAGCAGTGCTAGGAAGATGCGCTGCTTGAGCTATGTGGTGTATCGACAGTACGGAAGGCACGCACAGCTCTCATCCACAAGCATCCATAGCACGCATGCATAGCAAGCATCCATGACACGTGTCATATTGAAATCAGAGCTTAGTAGAACCCATTTCCACCAGTGCTATGATATGTGGACCAATGATGACAGCACGTCTCTAGTGGAAAAGCAGCCTCAGCCAGGCCTCTGTCATTCCATGTACTTGCGCGCGATCATTACCTACCAGTCGCCGGGTCTTTCAAGACCCATTTGGCAGTCAACAGCCGCGTAGACTGTAGAGCATTTGCACGCGAATCTTGCGGTGGAACTGACGCGATGACGTACGTACTAATTACTGACTTCTATATCGAGACAGATGGCCCAGCACATGACGGCACGCATTTATAATTGTCAAAATCGTCAATTTTCTATGGAGTGATTTATAACGGTAGTAACTATTAAGTAATCTGTGCCTGAGCAACTAGCCTTTGCCACAAGTGAGTAGAAGTTATCGTCACCACGTTCGCAGCGGCGATACGCCGGCGAATGTGGCCACGTGTGTGCGGGAGGTGGGCTACTAAGGGCGGCCACGAGTTGTTTCTAGCTCGGACGCGGCCACTCAAACGCTCAGCTTTCGCCATTGAAATGTGCAGCTTGAGGCGGGGTAGTAGTGGGCGGTAGCACTTAGAGCTAGACCACATTCCCATAAAGCAATGGTATATTTATATTCTGTTAGTTAAGTAATCTTGTGCAAAAATAGCTGAGCACACATTTTTATTGCACTAAGGAGGGGTTTTCGGGAATTTAACTCTCAACAGAATGAAAAGGGTGCAAAATACAATCTTATCTGTGCTTAGAAAACTGAAAATAATTATGAATTTCAAACTCAAACTCAAACTCAAACTCAAATAACTTTATTCAAATAGACTGTATCAGTACTTTCAAATCGTCAAATTTACAGCAAAATATACTAAATAATAGACATAAATACCATAATAATATGGATATGTAAATAAACAGTATACAGACATAATGCGACTCTACCACCGCGTCGGAGTTGTT
The DNA here is from genome assembly GCA_947369235.1 of Udea olivalis. NCBI lineage: Eukaryota > Metazoa > Arthropoda > Insecta > Lepidoptera > Crambidae > Udea > Udea olivalis. The sequence continues at coordinate 7,786,435 of OX376367.1, read as the reverse complement.
TCTTGCTGAGAAGACCCGGCGAGAAACTCAGCAGTTACTCTTTTAAACTTGTTTTGGGTTTACAACAGGGGTTAGTAAAGTACAAGCAGTGTGCCATTTTGATACCTAAAAGAATATAAAACAAAGAGAAAAAACCAACCATAAAAGAATATAATAACAAGAATTCATTTAAACAATTCAAAAACAAAAATTGTTAGTCAGTACATACAAACTAGGTACCTATTAACTCTTACAATAAAACATCTGTTACAATAGAGCTATTTAATCCCGCATCGAGAAGAGCGCTTATACCCAGGCATTTTTATCTATAAGGTAGTCTTTTGTAGTATAATAGCCCTTTTTTAATAAAGCTGTTTTGATGTGATGTTTGAATCTATGTAAAGGTAACTCACAAATGGTTTTTGGAATTTTGTTGTAATAATGTATACCTTGCCCCATAAAGGATCCTAAAACTTTTTGTAACCTAAAGAGTGGAAGTGCAATTTTATCCTTATTCCTAGTATTTCTGCAATGTATGTCACTGTGTTTAGCATAGAGACCAATATTTTTTCTGACCAAAACAATGCAATTGTAAATGTATTGTGACGCTACAGTGAGGATACCAATTTCCTTAAAAATCTCCCTAAGTGAAGCCCGTGCACGAAGCTTATAGATGGATCTGATAGCTCGCTTCTGGAGGATAAAGATGGTTTGTATATCCGCCGCTTGACCCCAAAGTACAATGCCGTAAGACATTACACTATGGAAATAACTAAAATAAACTGAACGAGCAGTATCAACATCTGTTAATAACCTAATTTTTCTCACTGCAAATGCAGCCGAACTAAGTCTGCCTGAGAGAGCTGTTATATGAGGGTTCCATTGCAGTTTTGAATCTAGTGTGATTCCAAGAAAAACTGTTGTATCTACAAGCTTCATAGTATTACCATCAATTTTTAGACTAATGGGGTTATCTTTAACATTAGGCAACTTAAAATTAATACATTTAGTCTTTTTTGCATTAAGCTGTAGATTATTTACTGTGAACCATTGTAAAACCTTTGAAAGTGCGTCATTAACATCATCAAAAAGGTTTTTATTTCTGTCAGTTTTAAAAACTAAAGATGTATCGTCTGCAAACAATACAACATCACAAATATCTTTTAAGTAAAAAGGTAAATCATTTATATATATCAGAAATAGTAATGGACCCAGAATGGATCCTTGATGGACCCCCATTTTAACTTGTGATCCTGTAGAGAGTACACTGTTAACATCAACTTTTTGAGTTCTTAAACTAAGGTACGAAATTACCAAATCTAAAGCATTATCCCTTACCCCGTAAAAATTAAGCTTGCGTATAAGTGTATCGTGATCAACGCAATCAAAGGCCTTGGACAAGTCACAGAAGACGCCAAGAGCGTTCTGTGAATTCTCCCAAGCCCTAAAGATGTGTTTTAGAAGTGCAATGCCAGCATCAGAAGTAGAACGGCCTCTCGTGAATCCATATTGTTCACTGTGTAAGAGATTGTTCTCATAAAAATGGCTTAATAGTTGTTCTTGAATGATTTTTTCAAAGATCTTACTTAGAGCTGGTAGGATTGAAACAGGCCTAAAGTTACCTGGGTCTTGTTTGTTGCCTGATTTAAAAAGTGGTACAACCCTACTGTGTTTCATTAAGTTTGGAAAAACACCTTCATCCACACAATCATTGAATATTACGGCTAAATAAGGGGCAATCACGTCAATTATGTGGCTAACAATTTTGACTGATATACCCCAAAGATCAGCGGTATCTTTTGAATTAATTAATCTGAATGCTTTTATTATATCTAGTGACTCAACATGTTTAAATTTAAAGAATACACTGCAACAAGATACATTATCTTTCAACAAATGTTCCGCTCTAGTTGGTGAGGAATTTAATGAAGCTGTAGTGATTATAGGTATATTACTGAAATACTTATCAAATGCTTCAGCAACAGATGCTTCTGATTGTAAGATGTTATTGTTAATATTAAGAGTGTATGAGGTATCGCGCTGTTTAGCTTTACCTGTTTCGTGATTTATGACGTCCCAAGTGGTTTTTATTTTGTTAGTGGACTTTGATATTTTATCACGAATGTGCAATGCCTTAGCTGTAGTGCAGGCTTTTCTGAATATTTTGGAGTAGTTCTTGACATACTCAACAAAAAGTGGATCGAAATTGTATTTTTTCATGCCGTACAACTCATACATCTTACGTCTGCTCCTGTAAATTCCAGGCGTGGCCCATTCACAAAACTTAGATTGAACTCTGCAAGTAACTTGTTTGGTGGGAAAACAAGCATCAAATTCATTTTTAACACAATCAAACAGTCTTTTGTAGACTGCATCAGGGTCACCCTGCTTATAAGGAATGGAAGATACTTTATGCTTTAAATTAGTTTTAAAACTATTAATGCGATTACCCGTCTTCGGTCTACATGTTATTTTCCTGTAATTAACGCTATTGTTAGTTATATCTAAAAATGTTATCTTCTGCCCACAATGATCAGACTTTAATTCAGATACTATTGCCTTTTCAATGGGTACACAGTTGCAAAATACATTATCCAGACAAGTAGATGTTGTGGCTGTTATCCTCGTGGGTTCATGGAATTGATAATCCAGACCAAAGGATTTAAATAGCGACAATAACCTATTGCTTTCAGATGAGTTTACTAGCAAATCTATATTGAAATCACCACACACAATAATGGGTTTAGACTTAGCACTTAACCTACCCAAAGCTTCCTCCATAACTGTCTCAAATCTATCTAAGTTAGTTTTTGGGGGACGGTATACACTTATCACAACAAAGCCCTCTAACTCAACACAAGACAATTCGACAATACGCTCTATGGACAGGCCTACAATGTCAGTGCGATCTTTACATTTCAAACTATTTGCAGTAAAAATTAATGAACCACCATGAATAGTAGTTTTTCTAAAGAACGCGCTTGATAATCTAAAATTATTAAGGACAAAAGACTGATAGTTTTCATCAGTCAGCCAATGTTCAGTAAAACATAAAATATCAATATTTTGGTTTTCCAGCAATAGTTCTATTTCTAAATCTTTGCCCGTCAAGCTTTGAATATTTTGGTGGAATAAATTCAAGTATTTGGGCTTGGCTGTTGTCCTAGGTCCTAGTTTAAACAAGACGCTGAAGGAGCATCACATGAAATAGATAAATTAGTACTAGTACTAATGTCAGAATAGAAAATACTGCCAATAGCGGCATTGTTAATGTTATTTGCTAACAAAGTAGCTAGTTTCTGCTTAGTCCTAATGGGAAGATACATAGTATCTTCAGTTAACCTAAAGTATGGTACAAACAGATTTGTATCAAAAAAGTCAATGTCACTATGACGACATGTCAGATTATACAAAGTTAAATTAAGGTCTTGGATGACCTTGTTCTGACTTGAAGTACTTGAGGTACTTGAGTATGGGAATGCACACAAAATAAATTTACACTTGTTCTTTGATTGAATGCCCATTATTGTTTCAATATTTTTAATTAACCCTTTTTTTGTCAATGATCGGCAGTCCCCATGAAAGACAACCACAGTGGAGTTTACCCCTAGCTTCTCTTTCGAGATGTTACTAACTAGGTCAGAATAGGACATACCTGGATGGCATAAATTTATTACTTGTTGATTCGATTTTTTAGACAACAATATGCCTAATCCTTGGCCTAGCTTGTCAGAAAATATAAAAGTATTATTCTTATTATTTGGAGCAGCCTGTGGAGTATTACATTTATCCACCTTAGCAGGCTCTGATAAGTCAGTTGGCGTGGCCTCAACACGTGACAATTCAGTATCCATCTCCACTACTTGTTGATAACAATTATTGCAAGTGATTTGTTTACTTATAAGTGAATCAAACCTCTCTGCATTGTAAGTTGACATCTTTAACAATTCTGTGGCAGCTAATATGTGTTCACTGATCTCTTTTTGGGATATATCATACATTTTTTTGGTGTCCCTCAGAGAACTCTCTAAGCAAGCAATCTTATGCTCAAGAGCCATGGTCTCATTTTCATAGGAGATTTTAGTACTATCTAATAGTAAGCTACCTTGTTCTAATTCAGAGATTAAATCTAACTTTTCTTTTCTTAAAATATTATATTTCTTGATGTCCAACTGTTTATTAACTAATTTTTTAGTTTTGTTAATGTATTTATTAATTTTAATATATTTCTTTAACTTTTTGTTGCTATTAAACCTATAGAATCTAGTTTCAGAGACTGAATCATCACATGTGAGATCAACCATAGGAATTATTTTAGGACATATATTTGGATCAGCTAAAGCTAACTCATCAAATAAACTTTGATTGCCACTCTCAATTGTACAATTTTTGTCACTTTCTAACTGTCTAATGGTTTTTTGTGACTCATATAAACTAATTTCCAAGTCATTAATCCGATTTAGTGCTAGCTCGTGGGTGTTATTGCATGCATTATAAGAATCAACAAGTTCCTGCAGCTGGGTGCACCGATCAGCCATGTTCAAGTACTTGATCTCCAGTTCGGCAAGGTCACACTTAAGTTTGCTGTTCTTGTCGACAATATTTCTTATTTCCAATTCACTATCTGCGCGTTCTTCAAGCAGCTGGACATTGTCGCTCCTTGCGACCTTGAGGTCATGGCATGCCTGCTTGTATAACTCAGCGAGTTTACTGCGGGTCATCATCTTGAAGTGGGCTTGATGCAATCCTCTAACTGAAATTGTATGAAGCGGGGCCAGCAGACACCAAGGTCACTTATAGGGTGCGAAGAGTCTTACACTGTCACCCTGAAAGCAAGGGAAGTGGTGTCAGTATACTAGCAAAATAATATGAAAGAAGTAATATAGAAAATACTGTTCCTAGTAGGACACTTAACCAGGCAACAGTTCAACTAGTAACAAATATGTTAGTCCTAACCTAGAGAAATAAACATTGATAGGTTAAATTGAATAATTCTCAAAAATAAACTATGTTTTTCAGTTAAATAAAATCTTATTTTTTTAAAATAAATAGTAGGGTAGGAAATGAGTATCTATGCTAACAAGTAATGATGAGTTTTGTGTGTTATTGGCTAATGAAGTATTAGATGTGTTAGTTTGAAACAATATTGTTTAGTGTAAAGTGTAAATTGACTGAGGCGGGAGGTTATTTTACGTCAACTTTGCTTCCACTTTAGTCAAGCGAAGAGACAAACAACAATGCCTAATCGTATTGTAATTTGACGTGTCTCACTTTAATGAGCAGTGTGCAGTGTTAAATGTTTTAAAAAGTAGATAAATACTCAGGATCTACACCAATGTAATCAACTGAGAGTCAAAATACAAAACCTAATTCTACCGAATAATTAACAATCTTATGAGTAATTGAAGTACAAAATTCACTGTGGTCTGTTTATAGTATTCCACTGTTGTTTTAGAAAGTAAAATTGAAAAGTAAACAATACTCCCCTGAATCCGTTGAACGTAAATTTGTAAGGCAACCGCCCGGCAGCAGACTCTTCTTAGATTCGAAGTAGTTGTTCACCAGGAGGGTGATTTATTATTTTCACTTGATATTTAAGCTAAACACAGCCTAAATCACTAATAAACTTCGCTGATTTTAAGGAAAAAACATTAAAATTTAAATAAATTAAATTTCACTTCCTGAAACCATGGAGCAAGGAGTTTTTTTTAGTTTCTTTGCTTACCTACCTCTATTCATGGTTTGTGTGTGTCCTCACCCCTTGAAAGGGTTGATTGAACGATGAAATGTAAAATTAAACATTTAAACTGCCTCATGTTAGAGTTGTATCAAATATGTTTACTTACGAGTGTAATCGATGCGGACCCAAACGCAGGAAAAGGTTTCGATTTTAACAAACAACTAAATATGATACGTGAAGAACAAAGAGTTGACACATAACAAAAAGTTTGTTCACAGTCACTATTTTGGTAGTGTCTATTCCAAAATGTTCAATGTTTGTTGTTTGTTTGACCGAACACACTTCTCTACACACGAGTTCACATTTAAATATATGAACATCACTATTGTAAAATCTCATGAAACTAAGTTTATTTCACCTCGTTAATCAGTAAGGCGTCTCACCGACGTAGTAATGTTTTATTTATGCATTTATATTGCATAACACTTTAAAAAAGATGACAAAATTATATGCTGCAAAAAGGCGTTACAATTACAACTAAGTAAGTCTATTTATGATTATTGTTTTTCAAAATGCAAAATGTTTTTAACCACTCATTCACTGTTCGAAATTCGAAGTGAGTTTATCAGAATAGCCCTGCAGGCTGGCATGTCTATGATATCACAATATCTGAAAGCTTCTAAATAATTATTTTGCAACGAAATAGTTATTATGCAATAATTTATAATAAATTGCAAGCACTAGCTAGTTAAAAAGTACATAAAGGATACTTTAATTATCGGTCTCTCCGCAATATTTATATAACGTGGGCACTTTTAGTATCAAATTCCTGCGCCAATGCGTGGAAGGGAGATATAAAAGGTTAGTTTCGGTTATCAGCGATGGTGGCGCCGTAAATCATACTTGCGTGACTATTTTTTTTAATTATCGAGGTCGTGAAGTCACGTTAGTTTGTAATAAGGGAAACACACGGGGTAGAATTGCGGGCGGGAACGGCACGGGTTAGTTTTCATATATACGCTCACGACTAATATTCCAAACGGGGTAGGCCTTTCGCCGTTATCTGGGTTGTATTGGTTTTTTATCGGTGGGTTTTGTTTGGAGATTTTTAGTCAAAAAATCAATAAATAAAAAAAAACAATAGTTCTGGTCAGATTGGAACTCGCGACTGGAGATTTAGTTTAATTTGGCAATGATGTCTAAACATTTTTTGCGTGAAAGCATTTTAATGGACTTGTTGTCAACCAACATCATTTTTTGGAAAAGAAGATAACCTACTTAAAAATAGTATAGCGTTAAAAATGTTATTAATAACATGAAAACTCGTTTAAAATATCATACAAAGCAGTTATTTTTCTAGAAAAATTCATTTTGTAATTGTTTTGTCATGATATTCTCACAACTGTTGTGGGTTGTGTCATGATTAGAGACCCTTTCGTTCGTTTCGTTATCGTCTTTTCTGGAGGGTTCTTATTTGGTGTATAAGGAACACGTGCAATATAAATATAAATATAAATACATATAAATATGCGCCAGACAACACACCTCTTGTAATGGTCTCGAAGTAGGGATTATTATCCCTGTGTTACAAGGTACCACACAAGGAAATAAGCCAGGGGCGTCTCCCAGCACACCCAGACCCGAGTCAATTCAGAAAAGATATCCTGAATTGACCCGACCGGGAATCGAACCCGGGACACTACGGAAAACGAGGCGAGAAACCGTGCTTCTGCGCACTACGCCAATCGTGTCGTCATCAATACTAGATAGAGTGTTACCTGTGTGTTGCAGTTCTCGGAGAGAGTTTTATCTCGCTCTCACCTGTATATCTACTCGTAACACGAGTTTCTGTCACATACCTTAACTACGATAGTTGACTTCAGAAACTTGTATGCCATTTTAGTACCATTTATAATCAGTAAGGGCGCTGTAACGATAAACGCAGACGACAGCGGCTGTCATTTGTGTAAACTCATGGTTAATAGTTTGGTTAAATTTGGCCGCGCGTTGCCAAATCTGCTAGACTTCATTCATTATAACATTAGAAATAAGAAGCAGGGGTGCTAAAATGCATGACAATTTGCATTTGACGTTGCCATGACGATGACATACCTGAGTATATCCCGGCAAAATTGAAAACCCCTTCCGCCACAACGTTTAAAGGCATTATGTTATATCTCAGATTTGGTAGAGTTATAATGACAGTAAAAATATGTTCGGGTAAAAACCCCTGCTTCTTTTAGGTTCTATATCGACAATATAGTTTGATGCAAGACAAAAAAAAATTAAGCAAAAGCTTCATAAATTGAGAACAATTCAGTGTGACAGCTGGTATCATTTAATAAATTCGGCATAAATCTTAAAAGTAATGATGTTAATTGTACTTTTACGACAAAGTGTACCTTAAAAAGAAACCTTTTTTACTCTGTCTAATGCTATAATTAATGGAGTATAGATTACCAAAACATAACTAGTTAGCCGCTATTCTTCGCCTCCTGCCCGTCACTGGTTATTATCCCTAAAACCCTGACGATTTAAGTCAAAAATCCACCCCGTGTGTCCTCGCAACGTATTACACATAAACGAGGCAAGTAGGGTGGATTAAATGCGGCAACACACCTATTTCGATTTTAGCTCTTCGTTAGCAGCACATTTCTTTCTGTAGGCTGTGTGGAAATAGTTGGTTTTTCACCGACATTGAGTGAGGAAAAAGTACAGGATAGTGACTAACTAGGTATAAAAGACTTTGTACATCTTTTTGCTTTTTAATCGATAGTTTAGATGTGCTTTTATGGTTCATATTTTAAGGAAATGTTAGAATTAAGCATTTTTTTTAAATACTCATTGTACTTTACTAACCCTTTTCTAAAACCCAACCAAGTATAAAAGAGTAAGTACTGAGTTTCTCGCCGGGATTAAAAATATCTTGTGCAATTATTAGGCGTCAGAGACTGAAATTCATTCTAAAATAATTTATTAGAATCATTTACGAATACCTACATATACCCAGATACAAACAAGCCCAAACGGTTGTCACCTCAATGTGTGTGTCCCTGAGTTAATTTTGAAACATACAACCATTTTCCCTATAGGCAAGACTACCTATAACACCAACTACCAGTCTAGACTATATATGCGAAGCCGGTTATTAACGATTTTAACCAAGTGGTTAAAATGCATTTTTCGTTATTAACGGTTAATTTTAACCATATTTTTTGCTTGTTATGGTTAAATACCACTGCTAAATGGCGCTGGCGCCACTATTATTGACTGTTCCCTCAGGAAGTCGGATATCCAGTCACACAGTGCGATGGGAATTCCGTGAGAAGGAAGCTTCACCTAGGAGTTGACAAAACAATAAAAAGACAGATTATTTACAGTACTGCAAGATAAATAATGGACATCGGAAAACATCGGAATTTCGGAAACAATCGTCAGAAATTACAAAAACAATTTAAAAAAAGTAATTAGTTTTACAAAACATTTCTAATTTCAACTTTTTCGCAAACAAATTAATGATAATGTCACAGCCGTCTCGCTATTTTACTATAGCGCTGTCATCCAGTTGCCTAGTTTCGGACGGTTATCTTCGGGAACACGAAGTTAACCATAAATTTGGTTAAGTAACGGTAGCTAACGGGTTTTCTACAACTATAGTCCAGACATGACGAAAGTCACAGATTATAAACAGCACGTTAGAGCTCTTCTAACCAGAAATGACGCACCGCACTACTTTGTTGCGTCCAAATTTTAAAAAAAAAATTAAGCGAATGCTTATGCATTTTGACTGGCCTGTTGGCGCAATCGCAGCGATCCTACTTTTAGCACCGGAGGTCGTGGGTTTCATGTGAAGTACAATTTGTGTTTGTTGTGTGAAATGAGAAATATTTAAGTATGTTTATGAGTCTCTGACATCCATAGAACAAGGTCTGCTTAGTTTGGGGTCAGATGATCTCGGTGTAATTTGTCCCAGATATTTTAATTTTAGTAGTGACGCAATTTCAATGATAGATGCCTTTGCCCAGCAGTGGGACGGTGTATAGGCTATATTTACTTTACTTTTCTTTACTTTATGTGTGCGTGAATGCGGTGGAGGAGCGTCTGTTCAGATTGGACAAACTCAACACGTTTGTTATTTTCGGGTGTTGCCAACGAAACCATTTAGAATAGGTACAGTCATTCAAAGACCACACACAGTGGTGCAATTGTTCTGTTGCTGACTGTATACTTGCTAGAATAACATTCCAAATATCATCTAATAAAAGAAATTACATTTCCATTGTACGAACTTAGTACAAAGAAAACAGGTCATGTTTTAATATTGAAGAAGGTTTTCAAATCCTTTATCTAAATTCTAAGCTTTGGAATGCTTTCATTATACAAAAACGGAAAATGTTATTCAACGAGTGTATTATTATGTATTATTATTACGACCGACTTGGTGTAATGGTTAAGAAGTTGGCTACTACACCAGAGGTCGCGGGTTCGATCCCCGCACAGTACCAACATTTGTGTGCATGAACATGTCTGTTTGTACTGGTCTGGGTGTCTCCTATGTATTATAAGTATGTATTTACAAAAGAAAATGTATTTAGTGTATTTATGTTTATCCGTTGTCTAGTATCCCATAACACAAGCTTTAATTAGCTTACTTTGGGGCTAGATGGCGCTGTGTGGAATAATGTCCAGGGATATTATATCTATACGTCACATACGAGTACTACATGAAACATGGTTCAAAGAATTATAAATGTTTGACGGCACGATTGAAGTAGTGCGCTGTAGTACGCTTTCTTGCCTTGAATTATGTAGTGTCCAAGGTTCGATTCCCGGTCGGGTCAATTCAGGAAACGATCTTTCCTAAATTGACTCGGGCCTGGGTGTGTTGGGAGACGCTCCTGGCTTATTTCCTTGTCTGGTACCTCGTACAGTGATATTTATCCCTACTTCAATACCGTGACAAGAGGTGTGTTGTCTGGCGCATAATTATTTATTTTTGTTTAAATGTTCAAAAAATGCGCGGTTGATCAAAACAAGCAGTAAATTACTTTTTTTACTCTACGGATCCGAGTGACATATTCCTCCCTTCAACTGTCCCTTGAGTGCATTGGTTGGACATCTTATTTGTAGCGCCGAAGGTTGTTGGTCAGATTCTCACCCTCGATGACTCTAAACTTTAAATAAATAAATAAATAAATATCCCTGGACATTATTCCACACAGCGCCATCTAGCCCCAAAGTAAGCTAATTAAAGCTTGAAAAAACTTAAACTTTAAACGCCAAGTATTGCAGTCACCCGTGTTATCTGTGACTTTTTGATCAAATTTAGATTTTTGGTTTTATAAGTTTGTTACCCTGCAAAATTGTATTAACTATTAGTGATTTACCTAGTAAGAAATACTGTGTCCAGTTGTAATAACAAATAAACTGTAAGTTCACAATGCATGCCGTGGCAGCCTTTAAGTAAGGTGACACTTAGCTTTATGTTTGAAATGTAATATCTCAATAGTATGAATTAGTGTTAATCTCGTTGGTTGTCCTATCTAAATAAAAAAAAAACTTTTATGTGACAGTGTGTCTGTTTTGTGTCCAGTTGTTATCTATACTTCAATACCAATATTATAAAGAGGAAATATCTGTTGATTTGTTTGTTTGTTTTGAATTGGCTCCGAAACTACTAGATCGATTTTAGTAATTCTTTCACAGATATAAAGCTACAATATCAGGTAGTGACATAGGTTTTTTTTTTAATTTACGACACACCACTTTTCATGGTCTCGAAATAAGAATAAATGTCCTTGTGTAACGATGTACAAGACAGGAAATTCCCACAGCACAGCCAAACCCGAGCTAATTAAGAAAAGATCCAACCGGTAATCTAACACTGGACACTACGAAAGCCAAGGCGCGAAACCGTGCTACAGAGCACTACGCCAATCGTGTCGTCGAAATCATATTTTGTTATATTTATAATAAGTATATTACACAATAATAAGTAAGTATATTTTGACGGGAAATACAGTTTAATTATTTATTTATCTATTCAAATATGTATGTATTTTGAAGTATTTGGGTATGATTTGCGTCTTTGTTTCCGGATACTTACAACCTTTTTCTCTTCAACAAGGCCAGAATGAATAGGCATTTTCTGGGCAAGCGTGAACCATCATCAGCCTCGTCATCGCTTACCACCAGGCGGAACTGAGTCCAAACGCAAACCCGTTATCATTAATAAATAAATAAATCAAGATTTTTGTTCTTGTGTAATTTCATATCAGTTGTTTTATCACTTTTTTTCTATCACTTGGTTCCTTTATTAATGTTCATTACCATTTGTAGTGCCTTATGATACAAAAAGACATTATATTACTCGTATATAATTACGTCAGAGCTTTACATTTTCATCAAATGCCTAACCCGTAGGTAGTTGCATGTAATAACAAACTGTGTCTCATTTGCGTCATAATACATGCAACTGGGACGAGCGTGATAATACATAATGTATGGCGGCGTACTGTAGGCACCTGTGAGATGAAAGGACATACGCGCTGAAACGGGGCCTTGCGTGATGACACACGGTTTTGGAACTCAACTCAGCGCTGCTGTCAGATATTACAAAATGGCGCGGAAATGAAAATTAGGCATACCTATACTCTATTAATTATAGCATTAGACAGAAGTAAAAGAGGTTCTTTTTAGGGTACACTTTGTGGTAAAAGTACAATAAACATCATTGCTTTTAAGATTTATGCCGAATTTATTAAAATCCACATAAATAGCAGCTGTCACACTTAATTGTTCACATTGAAAGTAAAGGAACTTCAGAATTTATGAGGCTTTTGCTTAAAAGAATTATTTTGTCTTGCATCAAACTATATTGTCGATGTAAAAACCTAAAACAGGCAGGGGTTTTCATTTTTACTGTCAACTCTACCAAATCTAAAATGTTACATAATCCCTTCATACGTTGTGGCGGAAGGGGTTTTCAATTTTGCCAGGTTATACTCAGGTATGTTATCGTCATGGCAACATCAAATGCAAATTGCCATTCATTTTAGCCCCCTGCTTCTTATTTCTAATGTTATAATGAATGAAGTATAGGTATTTTTAGCAAAAAATAATGGTTTTAATGTTGTGAAATTAATAAAATTGATGTACTACTTGTTTAAAACGAATTTCTGCAAAATAGCAGCGTCGTAGTGCCGTATACCCACAGACATATTAAATTAAGTTCAGATAAGAAAAGAAAACAAAATAAAGAAATAAATATCTGGGACAAATATTTACACCAAGATCATCTGACCCTAAAGTAAAAAAAAAATGTCTGTCATTGGTGGGGAGATCAAACCCACGAACTCCGGTGCTTAAGCCAGGATTTCTGCTATTTCGCCAACAGGCCAGTTGAAAAAGAATGATTAATTTTATTTAGACACTTAAATAAAACATTTTTTTTTTTGCAACACGGTGTTGATTCCTTTTCTTAAAATCAAACCACGTTCACTTTTGCGGTAAATTGTCTGATACAAATTCCGGTAAAATTATTTGCCTAACTGTACCTATGTTCCGCTGAAAAAATCAATAAAAGCCACGAATTACAAAACAAACCTTAATTTCGTACCAACTCTATACAATAGACAGTTCGTCCGATCGCAAAATTGGAACACACGTGGGAAATTTCATGCGCCAATAGACAATTTTATTACTTTTTTCTGGCCAGCGTTTTCGCTGACCAGCGTTTTAACGAATAAAGGCCAACCTTCTTTGAAGTTATAACCTGTCTCCTCTATTTATAGGCGTCAGAGAGAGAGGTGACGGGAAATATGCTAACCGAGCGTGTTGGAGGGAAATAATGAAAAAAAGATGGACGAGTTTTGGGGACATTCGATTCGAGTTTTGAGGTTATCGTATTGGTTTGTTGTTTACAAGTAGCTGCTTAGTGTTAAAACTGTTTACCTGTGCTTTTATTGACTTAACTAGTTAAACCAGATTTTAATCCAGCTATTGGTAGTTTTTAAAATTCATCCATTGTAATACATAAGATACACCATTTAGAACAAAATCAACTCCAAAAAGAGGGCACTTTCAATGTTGATTTCGTTCGTGCTCAGTTCAAATGTGTGAGTGAGCGTTGGACATGTCAAACACACATGCTTACCTTGGCTATAAATAACATTTTCGAAAAGCAACCTTTATACACTGGGGTACTCTTTAATTTTCAATGCAAGCACTTAGTGATTACGACATGTGAATTATTGAAATTGTCATAAATCTAACCATCGAGTAGGTATTTGAGAGCTTAGTTTTTTTAGTACTATTATTCCGAGACACTTTGAGGTTTATGGAGTATCTTGGGTATTTTTGATCGAAGTACTAAAAAGCCTAGATTTTACAGTGTGACTAGGTACATATTAACATTATGAAAATCCACTCTGTAGTTTCTACGTGGTGAGCGTTCATATATTATTATATATATAGCCAAAAAATATCTAATTAAATCCAGCAATGCTAGGTCTAACTACACAACACTTAAAGGGTTAATTATTACAAACTATATTCTACTATCATTAACTGATAAGATATAGTCTTGAAATATATATTATACACTATGTCATACATACCATACCATCACTCACGACTTTATCCCAAGCGGGGTAGTCAGAGGCAAGTGACTGTGCCGTCATGGTGGACGAAACACTCAGAAGCCCACTTTTCACCAATGGTATTAGAACCCAACGTGGTAGGTGGTTAGCCTTCCGCCGTTTTCCGGGTTGATTTAGTTTGTTATCGATGTTTTCCGTCACCGGAGAGTTAGTCGGATATTTAACAATGAACACAAAGATTTTGGTTCTGGCCAGATTTGAACTCGGGACCACACGATCCACGATCTAAGTTCGGGTGCTGAACCACTAGGCCATGACGCTCTCTTTTACACACTATGTCACTCGCTGATAATGTAGCCTTTGTATTTCTTGTAGTCAAGAAGATTCGGTGCCTATTCAATACAAAGAACGCTTCCGTGGCCGAGTGGTTTCAGAGCTCGGTCCGAAATCCGGAGGTCCCAGGTCAGGCAATGTGTGTTTTCAGATTTTCCGCAATGTAGCCCGGGTTTGTGATCACCAACCCGCATTTAGCAAGCAAGGATTGAGCGAATACCCATCAGTTGTAGCGATGACTTGATTTCAATGATATCTATAGGCCAATTACTTTACTTTTTATAGATAAATAGTAGTGGACTAACACAAAATAATGCTTATATCAGTCCGCTACAGGACCAATGCACTATGCCTGTTTGTTAAAAGACTAATGCGTCTCAATAGTGACCTAAAAAGTTCTCCATTATTACTAGTAACTAGCAACCTAGGTCCAAGGTCGCAGACAGTTATAATTTAAACAATAGTAATTTTGTATTAACGTGTCCCAGAGGTGTGTCCCAGCGCAAACTCGGTGGTAATTATAAGGGGCACTGGGACATGCCTTTATGACGTTTATTAAAAGGTTTTTTGCCTGGCTACGTATAATTTGGTTGTTCATTAATAAGGGGGAATAAAAGGCGCACAAGCTACATAAATACAGATTATGTCGGTGAAAGAATTTTTAATATCGGTCCAGTAGTTTCGGGGCCTATTCAATACAAAAACAATCAAATCTTTCTTCTTTTTATTATTGGTGCAGAGTATAGATAAGCGACCCGCCCGACTTCTCACGGGATTATTCCCACGGCTTGATATAACAATTCTGTTTGATTTTCAAATTGTATTTTAAACAAACCTTATTCTTACAATAACGAACACGAAAAATTCACCCCCGGCTTCGCCCGCGGCTTGGCCTACATGGACTGGTTTTTCTCACACGTTGGGTTACATATTATTATCAAAGTTTTCATACGGATACCTAACGTTTTTGAAAAATGTATATGCCTATTGCAATCAGGGATAAGTAGCTTATCAACAGTGAAAATATTTTTTGAATTGGTTTGGTAGTTTCTGAGATTACCTACCTCAAAAATACAAACCCACATAACATTAATGTAGATTTCTGTTATTTTGTTTTTCCCACTAAAATGTAGCCAAAACTAGTTGTCCGTCAGTGGCTCCGCCCGCGTAGACTGTTTTTCACATCAAAATATAGCCTAAATAAAAAAAATATAGCCTATGTCACTCCCTGATAATGTAGCTTTATATTGGTGAAGGAATTTCCAAAACCGGTCCAGTAGTTTCGGAGCCTATTCAAGAAAGGCCTATTCAAACAAATAAAAAAACAAATCTTTCCTCTTTTATTATATAGATTATTCGCTGGTGGTTGTTGAAATAATTTTGAAAATTTTCTAGTACCTAGTTTTTGAGATTATCCATCAAACATGAAGAAAAAAAAAATAGTGCAAACTAACTTTTGCCTCCTTCGACAGAAAGGACCTTAAAACAACCAGTATAATAGTCTAAAGTAGCCTAAAATCTAAGATATAATGGCTCAAGTGTACAAAGTTTTATTAAAATTATTTTAGTACCTATTTTTCATATAATACGCCTGTGACCAATATCAAAAGTTTTTTTTAATATTTAGCATAAATCATCTTTATATTTTAACAATAAATAGTACGACACGAATAGCGCGGTGCGGTGTAGCACGATTTCTGTCCTTGGCTTGCGTGGTGTCCCTAGTTAATTCCGGTCGGGTCAATACATTTAGGAAAGGATCGTTTTTTAATTGGCTCGGGTCTGGGTATGCTGGTAGACACCCATGGCTTATTTCCCTGTTCCTTGTAAAACAAGGATATCTATCCTTACTTCGAGACCATAATATAACAAGTGGTGTGTTGTGTGGCGCATATTTATTTATTTTATTTACTGTTTATACGTGTTAGACAGTAAATATCTTCACTCGTACAATATTGGACATTAAATAAGAAAACACAATGTTCATTTATAGGCGTGAACTTGCAATCCCCTTTTGGTTACCCAAATCATTGCCCAAAACAAAAGTAAGATATAGATCTTCTATTGTTCCAAATCTGGGTACAAAGTTGCGCGTTTAGAACGAGAATTAACCCGGGCGGACATGAAAAGATTTGAGGCAGAAGTATTAAAGAAACAAAGCAGTTTAAAAAGGACGAAGCAGAAATGTGGTACGTTTGGGTTGGGCTGTGGGCTGAGGAGTGAGCATCAGCGATTAGTGGCGGCCATCGAAAATATAACCAACACATTCAGCATTTACACAACAGCATTTTGCTGCCGCGAACTGAAAGGATCAGTGTTTCGCTTTTTTGTCGTACCATCCAGACGTGGAACGCTCTTCCAGCACATGTGTTTCCTTCCTCTTGTAGTCCCGGGTTCTTCAAGCGGGGCGTGAAAAGGCATTTCTGCAGGCCTTCAAGGTGAGGATGGCCAGCCCAGTGATTCGTTTGCATTGCAGTGCTAGTCAGCCACATATTTGGATATCACGATCGCTTTCTATAAAGTGGAGTGAGGTCTTCTTGACTGGCAATATAAAAACACTGTAAAAATCAAATGTTCGGGTTGTTTTTACCGACAACATTGAATGTTACAGCCTATATTAGTTCTACAGCGACTGCAGTTCAACTAATTTCAATTGCAGTTCCACAATTATGAGATGGTTGGATGGAGAACGACAGGTCAACCTTTACAAAACCATTGCAAAATGGGTCTTATGTCAACAGCACAGGCACTGGTAAGCTTGATATGGTTTCTTGTTTAAGAGCTGTACTCCAACAATCGGATTCAGAGAAAATTGTTGGCCAAGTGTTTGTAACGTAAGTGATAAACCTCTAAGATGAAATGGCTTCAACTCAGTATAGGGACTGAGCTGACAGCCAAATTTTTATCGTGTCTTCATCGCTCAATTTCGGTCAGGGTAGTCAATCCCACTACTTGAACTTACAAGTGTAGTTTACTTCAGAAATCATTTCCAATAGTATGTCACAACTAAGCTACACTTCTCCATCAGTACCACAATTAAAAAAGAGCTAAAGCAGCTTTTAAAAAATTGCCTGTCTAGATGACCTCGCTCCACTTGAAAAAAAGCGGATATAAGGTCCAGTACGAAGCTGACAAGCACAGTGATGCAAATGCATCAAAAATGCCTTTTCACGCCCCGCTTGATGACCCCAAGTTGCCTTCTGCTTTTTTGGATAGGGTTTTTTTTGTAAGTGTTCGGACCCAAATCCAAAAGGCTTCATGTCCAGGTCAAATTAAGTGTTTATTGACTCTTTCGGACTATAACTCGAGTTGGTGACTATCCATATTTGGCATGCGTGGTGATGGCAAATACAGGATGAACCACTTCAGGTCCGAGATGTGTTTATTTATACAAAATTGGTTTGCGTCTCGCTTGGTGGTAAGCGATGATGAAGCTAATGCTGGTTACCTTAAAAAGGCCTATTCACTCTTACTGACACTGAAGACACCAAGGATGTATGTATCCGGTAACTTCTCTGCAAACATCTTTTGAAAATTGGCTTTTTATCGCCAATCCGCTAACCCCCAATGCCTCGGGCCTGCGTAATAAGGGATTCTAACAGGAATTCTTCGGAGGCAAATAAAAAAAGTAATTGAAATATCGTTCGCAGAGGGCCCTGCCTTGCCCGGGGCGACGCGGCGTTCGGAGGTTAGATTAGTTAATGTTTTCAGAATTATGATTCTGTTGCTTTAGGGACTGGTACAGTACATTTTAGCTGGAGTGAAGTAGACCGCTTTTCCTTCCACCGAACGTATTGAAGCGGTTTTCTTATGTCAGCGCTAGCGACTGTCATCGGTGTACAGGTAACATTCGAATTGCATTCAGCGACGGTGCCAAGTTTTTTCTATGCATCAGACAACACACCACTCTTGTCATGGGAAAATTTTTCCTGTGTTACGAGGTACCAGACAAGTCAACAGCAAGCGAGTTTAATGAAATCTAACTATGTCTAATACTCGTGTATGAAACTATGACCGCGGAGGATAGTCGCTTTTTGCCACAATCCAAACTTCCATCTTCGTCAAACTTCTTAAATATTTTCCTTCAATAACAAAGTTACCGTCTCTTTCTAGAGCCTAAAAATGAGCGAAATGCCATTACTAAAGATGTCCAGGCGTTGAAGTAAAATAAAAAACTCTTCGGATGAACGCTTATCTCTTTACGGTAGAAGTTTGTTTTATATTTGAAGTTATTTTAGGCTTGGGCAAGTTGGTGCTCCAGGGGAGCGTTTTCGGGCCGGTGTTGTTAAAGCTTGCGTATTTTCTGCTACTTCCATACTTCGTGTTTAGAAAGCAGGCGTATTTTATAATTCATTCTAGAAGTTTCTTTGTTTAAATTTGGGAAAAATTAACTTTGATTTTAGTGCTTATCGAATCTTATAGAATCTGTTTTGTCAATGTAGCTAATAAATTTTGCAAGACATATCTTTTGTAATACTCATAAAATTAACGATATAGACTTCATAGAGGCAAAAGCAGTTAAATAGTGTCTGGTAGTAGACCCGATGCTGAGGTGATAGCAATTCCCTATATATGTCTCTATATAAGGGGTGTGAGACGCTAGCACTGTAGGCGACCATAAACTATCAATAGGAACAACATTTATTTTCCATCGATTTTGATCAAAGAAAGAAAGAAACAAAAACAATTTATTGTCCCAAACATAAATGGCTTATACTAGAGGGTACAAAGTAAATACAACAGAACAAGAAATAAAAACTAACGAAGATGTAGTGGGCCAATCAGGACCCTGCCTCAGCATGTGCACTGCAGTGCAAGCACGGCACAGACGCTGGTATTCTGGCAGGGCCTGCTGATGTGGTCGTCCAGCCTTAAAGTATTAAAAACTAACTAAAATAAGTAATTAAAAACATAGTGTGCAGTGTACAAAAAAATAATTGAATTCAGGTGTAGTGTAATGTAGTGTGTCCCTAACATAGAAACAGTTGTAGTGTGTAATCTGTGGCAAGTCATACAGCTTTCTGTCAGACTGACAGAGTGACAGGACAGATACCAAAACCACCACCAATGACGCCTGCAACCACATAAAATACACAAAACAACAGCAGCGAATCCCTGGCAGAGTTAAAGAAGAAGAAGAAGAAAAAAAACAGGAACACATGTCAAGAAAACCAAGAATGATATTGATCATATTAGAGCCCCCCAGCGTATCGCGTCAGATATTATTCGAAGAAACGATTGGCGTAGTGCGCTGTAGCCTAGTTTCTCTTCTCGATTTCCGTGTTGTTCCGGGCTCGATTCCCCGTCGCTCGGGTCAATTCGGGAAACGATCTTCTAAATTGGTTCGGCTCTGGGTGCGCTGGAAGATGCCCCTGGCTTAATCCTTGTCTGGCACCTCGTGAAACAAGGATACTTACTTCGAGTCCATGATAAGTAGTGTGTGCTCTGGCGCATCTTAATATTATAAGATTGATTGTAAAAAATGGTTGGGAGTAAAAAATTAAGTTGAAAGACAATCTTAAACCAAAGTAGTAGATTCAATACATGTGCCAGGTACCTACTTCTGGTTATCTTTCTTTCTCAACGCTCTCAAAAAGCGTTAAAAACTTTTGATGGTTTTATCAACTTCACCAACTTTATCCTTGTTGCGGCCAAGCCGTGATTAAAATTCGTAAGATTTCACGGTTTTATATTTTAATGATTTTGTGCTAAAATTCGACACTTCTGTTTAATGATATTTTATTTGTTACACGCGAAAATGACACTGCTTCTCCTAGACCTTCATCATGGGAATTAAATCATTGCTAACATCAAGGCGATATCTGGAACAGCACGTAACCAACGTGGTTATGTTCTAAAATCCCAGTTTAGTGACTTAACCAGGGATTCAAATTATGGTCTTCTGGATAGTCAAGGTGTCAACGCTCTCCCTGCGTCTGTATTTCTGGTTGAGTACAACCTTGGTGTCTTCAAGGCCAGATTGAATAAGCATTTTCTGGGTAAGAGTGTATCACCATCGGCCTCGTCATCGCTTACCACCAGGCGAGACTGAGGCCAAACGCAAACCTAAAAAAAGTGTTTTGAGGTAGATCGCACGCACTTCGCGACTGGAGAATGTCAGGGACCAGTCCCGGACTATTGGTTCTCTGTCTCCGGTCGCGGTCTCGAGAACACTTTTTTTTTAATCTATTTAAAATGATGTTTAGCACTCATCTTAGAAAGCTAGATACTATAGTGCTTGTTTTTAAAGAAGTGGCTATTACATTTTATCATCTAAGAGTTAAACCACTTTTCCGTCAATCCTTTTCTTCCATCAAGATAATCTCCCACTAAAATCTGTTTACAAGTAAGAACTAAATGTAAAAACCTTTCAGACTAACGCTTATGATGTTTAATACAAAAAAGAAATCTAAAAAATCCCTCCAAGCCAAATGAGACCTTATCGACTAACTTTTACGGTTACTTTTTAATGGTAGGCTTTGGTGTTTTCACATTTTTACAGTAAAATAAACTTTATAATACGACAGAAGAAGTCCCATTACGGATAGGGATTACGGAATATCCGTAAAGACGAGGATTCCTGTCCTTTTCCGCCGGATAAGGCTGTCTGTTCCTGGATTAGTGAGTTCAGGAATTATTTTCATGATTAAAATATAATTAGGACGTAGAATGATTTACTGAATTGCAGATAATTAAATCATTAAGTATTGATTAATAATTCGAGCATGAAGAATAATGTTATTTTCTTAAACATGCTCGGAAATATTGTCATTACTTTTGAATAAAGAACACGCGAAGTATCATATTTACGTAGACTGAAAACCCAAAATCACTTCCCGGCGCGTTCTTTGAATTTCGAACGAAGAGCGCGCCGGCAATGTTGTATGAAACGGTGTGCTGTTTGAATTTAGAACTCTTTCATCTATCGTACACATTGCGTTCTCGTGGCTGTATAGCCACAGATGCGTTTACCTTTCGGCACAAATTGTAAAATAAAAAAAAACAAATTGGCGGTAAAGCGGAGTTGTTATTTTGTTAATAATATTAATTAAATTTATTATGTAAAAGGCCCTTTTTATTTCCATGCATTTTTTTTAAAAATTGCCTGTCTCGTATCATTGAAGTCCTCGCCTGCGGCTCGGCCTTCAAACTCATACTCGACCTGCAATTGCCTATTTCGCTGCCTTTGCAATAATGTACTATTCTACTGCTAGGAAAATAACAAATATTTTTAACAAAAAACATCTTAAATACAAGTATGCTATTCTATTATATCTAATAATAAGTATTGAAGATAAAATAACCATTTTTAGGATTATAGCTTCTCTGTTTTTATGAACAGGCAACTGCATGGATTTAAATGAATTTTTAAAGAGTTACTTTAAAAAATTTAAACTTTACTTTGCTGATTTCGGTGTATTATGTAGATTTTCCACCCAGGAACTCTTTGAAATGCGTATGAAGGTTAACATAAAATGAAGACCTTCAAACTTTGACTTTAAAGTGAAACCCACTTTACCAATAGGTTTTTATAAAGTTTACAAATAGAAGAAAGTTCAGAGCAAATCTACGTAATTAATTTTGACATTCAAGACGGTGTACCGTGGACCAAATGAAGCTTCTTCATAACGCAACTCTCGCGCACTTGCGTCTATTTCAAATATGTCTGCGTATCTATGATTTGTTTTGGAAATTGTGTTTCTGGTTCTTGTCATGTCAGATAAAGGCATGAAGTAATGTATACCGGACTTGCAGATCCGTGAGGCTTTTCAGTGACGACACGGTTGGCGTAGTGCGCTGTAGCACGGTTTCTCGCCTCGATTTCCGTAGTGTCCCGGGTTCGATTCCCGGTCGGGTCAATTCAGGAAACGATCTTTTCTGAATTGACTCGGGTCTGGGTGTGCTGGGAGACGCCCCTGGCTTAGTTCCTTGTGTGGTACCTCGTAACACAGGGATATTAATCCCTACTTCGGGACCATTACAAGAGGTGTGTTGTCTGGCGCAAAAAAAAAAAGTTTTTTTTCGAGCGTCGTGGCCTAGTGCTTCAGTACCCGAACTCAGATCGTAGATCGTGTGGTCCCGAGTTCAAATCATTGTGTTCATTGTTAAATATCCGACTTACTCCGGTGATAGAAAACATCGAAAAAAAACCAAATCAACCCGGAAACGGCGGTAGGCTCACCACCTACGTTGGGTTCTTATACCATTGGTGCAAAGTGGGCTTCTGAGTATTTCGTTCACCATGACGACACAGTCACTTGCCTCTGACTACCCCGTTTGGGATAAAGTCGTGATGGCATGTTATGTTAATTTTAAAGTAAAGTTAAAGTATCATCTTAATAATCCAACCAAAAATCTCAATGCAAGAACAAAACGTAAAGCGTATACTTAACCATAAAAAGGCGACTCAATTAAACAAAAAACTTCTTGAGTCGAATCAGAGCTGAGACAAACATTTTACCTCGGAATAAAAAGTAAAGAGGATGGGACTTTTCTTTAGCTGTTTTCCTGTTGCAGCCGTGTAGGGTTGAAACATTTTGTGAAAAAACGCGACGCGGATAATTTTTTCTTTTTTACAGCAATTGACAAGGGAGAAAGGCTTTTGGCGCATCTTAACTAATATTATAAAAAGGAGATATTTAGTTTGTTTTAAGTAATGAAAAATTTAAAAGTTTTATTTAAATTTCTTATCGAAAAATGCTTTTATAATATTAATGATTACTTTGATGATGACTTGACATTGTGTTTTTGAATTTTAAAATTGTATATTTTTAATTAATTTCATTGAATGGTTTATTTTATAAAATTTATTAGTTCACCAATTCCTATTTTGTATGTGGGTAAACTCCTCAAATTTATCGTTCATAATACGTAGGTGAAGCATAGAGCTCAAAATCTTGTAAAAACATCTTTTTATATTATGTACCTATGCTTATGAATGAATAAATGATTATGATTATGGTTTTTTTGGCTTTTATTAAATAGGTTCCGAAACTACTGAACTAAATTGAAAAAAATATATTTTACCATTAGCAACCCTACATTATCCATGATAAACAAAGGCGATACCATATTTGTTTTTTAAATATCCGTTCGAATCGGAGCTAGGCCGCAAACAAACAGAACTGCGTAAAAGCTACAACGACTGCGCTGTCACAGGTGACACTACTACACGTGCGACTGCGTTTCCCACAATTCCCACTAGAATAAACTCGGTGAATTATTCTAGTGTATTTTCGTGGAAGGCGAATTGTAACTGCTGTATTTTCTCATTTTCTATCTGGAGGTGAACACAGTGATAACACAAATTACGCATGCGTCGCGACGGCCCTGACAGGTAGGCGGTCTAGAACAATACGCCAATTTGATCACGCACACAGACAAAGTGAGTTTATAGACGATACCGGTGAGAATCGGTCACGTAGCGAGTCGCACTATCGCGAGTATTTACGTTTTTGTCGAACTTGGTGCAATTTTTCACAAGATGAATTTTATTTTTGGTCGGTTCTGTCAAGGAGGTATGACCTACCTTTTTTATTTAAAAAATTTAGAGTGAAATAATATAGTAGTAACCCTAGGCGGTCAGGCAAGTGTAGGCAAAGGGCGGAAGCGATCCTTCTGTAAACTCTATTTTGTGGTGATACTGTCAAATTACTGTCAAAAATTTAATCACGTTTTTAGGGCAAAAATGAGCTATGTTCAGCAGTAGACTTATGCCTTATAATTGTGGTGGTAAGAAACACCTTGTAAGTTGTAAGAAATGCATTACGTCACTATTTAGGTATCTCAAAATATTGCAGGGAAAGTCGTTGACAACCCTAGCATCGCTTTAAGTGCGAAGAAAAAAAAGGTTTTCTTTTCTCTATTGTAATTGTTCCATAAACTGTGTGCAGTCAGTCGTATTCAGGTCTAAATACAATGAAAGCGCTTAGTGTTACTTTCGCCCGCGACTGTACTTTTTAACTCCCGACGAAAAAGAGGGGTGTTAATAGTTTGATGTGTGTATCTGCGAGTGTATCTGTGTGTTTATATATATATATATATAATAAATAAATATGTGCCAGACAACACACCTTTGTCATGGTCTTGAAGTAGGGATAAACATCCCTGTGTTACGAGGTACCAGACAAGATTTCAAGCCAGGAGCGTCTCCTAACACACCCAGACTGAGTCAATTCAGAATAGATCGTTTCCTGAACTGACCACACCTGATTTGATTGATTTTTGGTATGTATGTGGTATAATAAAACCATCTAACAAATCGGCATTCTTAACTGCTGAAGTATTTTCATAGGTAAAGATTGCTTTCATTGTTTTTACTTAGACAAATCCCCACAATAACGAAGCGAACCCAATACCCTTCTCATCCACTCATAAAATCTTATGGGTTTGGATCTCTTTTTAAATTTCCGAGATTGCTTCAAACGAAGGCGAATCGGGGATTATTTAAATGCAGCATCGAGAGAATTCGTTTAGATTGTTACATCTTTAAATAATTTGGACTGTGAATGAATAGTCATTTGATGTTATATGGGGTATTCGTGGAAGTTCGAGGAACTTAAACTCATGGTACTGAAAGATAAAATTGCACTTCCACTCTTTAGGTTACAAAAAGTTTTAGGATCCTTTAAGGGGCAAGGTATACATTATTACAACAAAATTCCAAAAACAATTTGTGAGTTACCTTTACATAGATTCAAAAATCACATCAAAACGGCTTCATTAAAAAAGGGCTATTATACTACAAAAGACTACCTTATAGATAAAAATGCCTGGGTATAAGCGCTCTGCTCGATGCGGGATTAAATAGCTCTATTGTAACAGATGTTTTATTGTAAGAGTTAATAGGTACCTAGTATGTATGTACTGACTAACAATTTTTGTTTTTGAATTGTTTAAATGAATTCTTTTTATTATATTCTTTTATGGTTGGTTTTTTCTCTTTGTTTTATATTCTTTTAGGTTTATTTGTATCAAAATGACACACTGCTTGTACTTTACTAACGCCTGTTGTAAACCCAAAACAAGTTTAAAAGAGTAACTGCTGAGTTTCTCGCCGGGTCTTCTCAGTAAGAAACAACTCCGACGCGGTGGTAGAGTCGCATTATGTCTGTATACTGTTTATTTACATATCCATATTATTATGGTATTTATGTCTATTATTTAGTATATTTTGCTGTAAATTTGACGATTTGAAAGTACTGATACAGTCTATTTGAATAAAGTTATTTGAGTTTGAGTTTGAGTTTTGATCCATTATTTAACAATCACAATCAATCTAATTAATTAATTATTTGATGTTAACAAAGATGGCGTAGTGAGCTTGTTAACCTGTTTCAATTTTGAGTCAGTTTTACTCAGGAAACGAGGTTTCTAAATTGGCTCGGGTCTGGGTGTGCTGAAAGACGCCTGACCAGTACCCCGTGATACAAGTATTTTATTGAGAGTATTTTTGTTTTGAGACCATGATAATTGGTGTTGATTGGCGCATAACCCCTAGGCACATTTTGGCGTCAGTTGATATTAAGGCTATGCTTTCCCAAGATTGTCAATATTTGATCGACTTTGTTTGAAGATAACTACTAAATTATAAGATATTTTAGCAAATAAAAAATTGTACGAGTAGGTCAGTGTCTTTAAACTAAGACGACATAAAAATAACACGAAGAAGTACGTCGACGATTTTTTTGTCTTTCAAATATTATTAAAAAATAAAAATACAGATAGGCCTTTGTAAATTCTAGGTCGATAACTTTTACATTTTTTAATTTGTCTAATGTTATTTCTAAATTCATTACACGACAGCAAAAGGAAGCCGAGGCGCTATTCGTTAAGAGTGCTGTTGGGGCTGCCTCGGTTTTGTAGCGCTTCGGGCATGTTCGCTCAAGCAAGGCTAGATGACTTACGCCATCATGCGCAAGCGTTCTGACTCTATGCTCAGGCGATTGAGATGCAGTACCAACAGTATTCTTGCTACATTGGCGGACAAAGTAGATGGTCCATTTATTACACACTGGGTTGGTAGGCTTGTGTGCCCTGGTGTGTACTTAGTCAATTAAATATATTTTTTCTTTCTTGCTACATCACTAACACTAGATTCTTAAGAGGTTACTAACACAATATGGATCTCTGGTCTGAAATAAAGTTTTATTATTTTTATTATTCCGTTCCGCATAACTAATCAGTGGCCCACCGAATGCTCTATCGGACGGCGCGCTAAATCCCAGCCTTAAATGCTATAATTTTTTTTTATAGGTATTAATGAAAGTAAAAGGTTATTCTCCCTCTATAGCTCAAGGTTATACCCTCTCTCATCACGAAACCTCAGAAACTATAAAAAAAAACTACAAAATATAAGTTTCATTGGGGTTCTTTTTGGGACGTAGGTAGGTGCTCATCAAGACGGGAATTTGCGAAATTCAATCCCTAACGGGTTGTTTTTGGGGTTGATAGTTTGTATGAAATTTCGTTATTACAAGCACAAATTACATAATTGTGCTATAAGTGCTAGGAGTCTCAAATTGTGCACGTTTTCTCGCCTCGATTTCCGTAGTGTCCCGGGTTGGATTACCGGTCGGGTCAATTTAGGACGATCTTTTCTAAAATGACTTTGGTCTGAATGTGCTGGGAGACGCCCCTGACTTATTTCCTTGTGTGGTACCTCGTAACACAGTGATATTAATCCCTACTTCGAGACCATTACAAGAGGTGTGTTGTCTGGTGAATATTTATTTATTTATTTATCGTAAGTCAAAAAACATACTGTATGTCCGCGGGCGGAAAGCTACTTCATCTTACTTAATATTATAAATGCGAAAGTTTGTGAGGATGTATGTAAGTGTGCGTATATATGTTACTCTTTCACGCAAAAACTACTCAACGGATTAAGCTGAAACTTTACTGTAATACGGCTTATACATCAGAATAACACATAGGCTACAATTCACAAAGATTTAATGTATATATGTTACAAAAATTATGCTCACGCGGGCGAAGCCGCGGGTGGAAAGCTAGTGTTACATAAAGATCCCGCCCCGTTGACATATACGGCCAACACAAAATGCAAATAAGGTAACAAGATATTCATAATGATATATAAGTTCACATACATATTCATTGGAAGCCATGATATAAGCTAATTAATGTTGACCACGCACGTATTGTCTGTCTCTGCGTAGGGCACGCCTAGCCCACTTTTTAATGGTGTAATATTAGGTCAAAAGGGCGTATCTTGTTCGTTAGTTGTAAGTCTTAAAACAGTCTTATGTAATCTAATCTGCACTTTTAGTATTTAAAAATCAGTTGGAATCAGCTCGCGCTTTTGCCCGCATGATCCGTACGAGCTTATAGGAGCGTATACGCGAGCCACTTACTGACACCACTACCAGTTTGTGCGAAGCCGCCGCAGCAAGCGCGTTTGGTTTTTGAAGCGTGAAACGTAACGCTCTTGTTAGCTCGTGTGCTAATGCGTTGTTCCGAACCATCCAAACGAACAAAAGATCATTTGACCTTGGAATTAAGGTATTTTCTTAAATTCAACCTTACGAGTATAAACTACGTGGTATCTTCATAAAGATGCCACAGGAATTCGCAGGATATTGATAGTTGTTTAATAATGAGTTATGTGAATTTGCAACCAATGATTATTTTGATTAAAACGTAAAATATATTATATTTTTATGTATTAATATTTCAAAACTTCATATTTAATGGACAGTATGTCTACCATGAGTTTCTGTCACATCAACTACAATAGTTTACTTCAAACTCAAACTCAAATAACTTCATGCAAATAGACTTTCACAGTAAGTACTTTTAAATCGTCAATTTTAAAGCAAAATATAAATACTACATAAATACTATAAAATATAGATACACAGTATACAGACATAATGCGACTCTACCACCGCGTCAGAGTTGTTTCTTGCTGAGAAGACCCGGCGAGAAACTCAGCAGTTACTCTTTTAAACTTGTTTTGGGTTTACAACAGGCGTTACGACTTCAGAAGTATGCCTTTTTTGATTCTAATCCTAACAACTAGGGGCATTGTACCGAAATCCAATACAAAAATCTCAACGCGGACATTAGCGGCTGTCATTGGTGTAGCCAAACTCATGGCAGACATCGTGAAGACCTTGTAGCCAATCAATGGAACTTCTCATTCAACCACATGTGCCGAACGGCTAATTTAACAATTTAAAACCCCTAACCAGGCCTCGTCACTGCATGTACTTGCACGCGATAATTACCTTCCAGCCACCGGGTATTCCATGACTCATTTGGCAGTTGGTTCAAATTTATACGCAAATTTTGCGGTTGAACTGACGCGATGACGTACTGGCAATAGGTGGCCACGCATTTAGGATTAAGAAAATTGTGATTTTTCTATAGATGTGATTTATCTGTTTCGTAGTAACTATCAAGTAATCTGTGCCCTAACTGAATACGTAGCCAAACTGTACTCCCTCATCCGTTACGTGCAGATATGATTGGCATCTCCGAAGCCGTAAAACCAAGCTCCGTCTGATTTTATTACCAGGACGTGCCTGCTGTGAAATTGACTGGTTTAGCCAAGAACACTTATATATCTATACATGTAATAAAATCACAGACAGAAGTTGAAATCGGTGACGGGAGGGATGTACTTCGCATCAAAACGGCCGGACAGATGTATAGTCCGCTCAGGTAAAACCGCCATTTTGACACGCACAGACAAAGTGAGTTCACAGGTAATATCGGTGAGACTTTATGTCACGCGGCGATTTGCACTGTCGAAGTCGTGAGTGTTTTTGTTTTTGTCGAACTTGGTGCAATTTTTCATCTAATGAATTTTGTTCTTGGCCGGGTCTGTCAAGTAGTAGGTCTTGACAGCTTTATTTTAAAAATTTAGAGCGATTATAGTAGTAACCCTAGGCGGTCAGATAAATTTAGGCAATTATAATGGAAAAAGGCGAAAGAGTCATTTCTGTAAACTATTCGCTTTATGGTCACAACTGCATAGGGCATAGTTACATTGAAAATGAAAATATCCCACAAAATGCCAAAAAAAAAACATCCGGGACACAGGTATACACCATTATCATCTGACCCCATACTAAGCAGAGCTTGTATTAAGGGTGTCAGAGACGTGTTAGACAACCTGGGTACATATCTGAGGTGCTTTAATTAAATATAGAGAATGTCAATTTGTTTGCGAATACTGAGCAAGTAAAATAATGTTTAATTATGGTAAAATTCAAAATTAAAGTTCACGGAGAAGAAAATAATTTATCTAACTTTTGTTTTTATTATTAATAACTTAAACTGTGCCCTACTTAAACCTTTAATATGCAGAATAACCTGCTAGTCACAACACGGGTGTGTGAGGGTTATAATTAGTCAAATTTACGACGCGGTCGCCCCTGGGGGAGGGTGGGGGTGTTAACTTCGATTTTTCCGTGGCTGTGGCAGAGTTTCAAACATACTTTTTACGGTGTAGGTAACTTGTTTAAACGAAACTGTTTTTGCAAGATTACATGATTTCATTAAAGTTATCATTCAAAGCCATAACATGACTTCTGAATATAGGCCTCACTAGAAGTTCCAGGGTGGCGGCCTGCCTTGATTGACATTATGTTACCCTTATTAGGTCGTCGGTCCACCTTCCCCCATGACCTTCTCTTACTGTCCATGTTTATCATCAATTGTTTCTTCAAAAAAATAACTTTTTTGATACCACTAGATTTCGAGAGCCCTACCACCTTCATGGATTCAATGGTTAACTGAACTGGTTTGCTGCCTTTCTGGTTTGCATTGCAAAGAGGAGGAACGCTCGTCCTGCGTCTGTGTTTCCGGATATACAACTATGGTGTCTTTAAGGCAAGAGTGAATGGGTAATTCCTGAACAAGCGTGTACAACCTGCCTGCCTCATCATCGCTCACCGCCAGGCGAGACTAAGTCCAAACGCAAATCCATTAGAAAAAGAAAAATAACATAATCTTGGGCGCTTTTATGAACAGAGTGAATGAGTTTTGTTAACTATCCGGTCACGACGTTAACGCGAATTTGTATGGCACATTTAATAAAGTTTACACGACCATCCTCTTTCTATGCAAATTAGGGTTTACTTTCTCGGTGCGTATGACCGAATGAACTCACTTGGCACTCAGTTACTGACAGCTCTACCACCAAAATAAATGAACATTAAATATAATAAATAAATAAATAAAAATGTGCCCCAGACAACACACCTCTTGAAATGGTCTTGTAGGGATTAATATCCCTGTGTTACGAGGTAATAAGCCAGGGGCGTCTACCAGCACACCAAGACCCGAGTCAATTTAGAAAAGATAGTTTCCTGAATTGACCCGACCGGGAATCGAACCCGGGACACTACGCCAACTGTGTAAAACATTGCTACGAAACTGTAGCGTACCAATATATAACATACACGATTGTAGCAGGTCTGCCTTCTCCAGTGCGAAAAGGATTCGTCTTCAGATGACGTAGCGATTGGCGCAGTGTACTGTACGGTTTCTCGCCTCGACTTCCGTGGTCGTGTCAATTCAGGAAACCATCTTTTCTAAATTAACGTGGCATAATTCCTTGCCTTGTACCTCGTTTTACAGGAATATTTATCCCTATTTCGGGACTGACATGTGGTGTGTCGTCTGGCGCACATTTCTGTTAATTTCATAAGTCATCATTTGCTGCCAATACTCGTAAATCCATTGCTTAATCTTCTATTGTAGGTCATAACATTGTTAGAGTAGGTTTTTTGTGTTACACCCACGGTTACTGGGTTCTAATACTTCTAATGCCATAAACAAAGTGTAGACTTCTAAGCACTAACTATTACAGACTATTTTATAAACATTTATTTATTTTATTTCAAAATTACCATTTATAATACCTAGAAATTGCTACAATTTCAATCCCACCATATTTTTTAACTGCTCTCAAAATGCTAATTACTGTTATCTTAGCATATCAGATAGAATATATTCCACGTAGGTATTAAAACAACTGAAATTAAGGTGTTATTTCACAAGAAGATATCTTAATTAAATCTGAAACGCTGGATCCTATTATAATAATGGAGGATGATGAGACATAATTATATTTAGAATGAATTTGCATTATTTTTAAACTAGCTTTGTCCAGTGACTTCCTCCGCGTCAATAGGGTACTTGACAACATCATTAGATCCTAAAAAAATGTATATAGGTAATCAAAAAATACATTATTAAGTTTTAGTTCGTTTACTTATGTACAATTCATTTTATGGCCCTTTAAGCCTGGCTGGAATAATCCATATTAGAAAGTGTAGAATAAATAAAAAAAACTATAGCATTCGATAATCTATACAATTTATAGCAACTTTTGATAAGAAACCATATTCTTGAACGCAAAAAATCATTCAGCTGCCGAACAAATGATTTGAAGAACGCAAAGAAATAGACCGCAAATGACGTCATTTGCCACCGGAAGTTTTAAGGGGGCGTTTTGGGCAAGTTCAAAAATATGATTTTTAAAATTGATATATCTCAGGATGCGTTGGTGCTTTCGCAATGTTTTTTTTACTAATGTTCCTATTTTTGAGAGGTCTTTTGATAACACCTCAACATAAATAGCCAAATAGCCTATTGTTTTTACTCAATGAAACCACCATGTGGTGTGTCAGAGGATAAACAGATTCATCTACGCTCTATATCGTCTTACGCAATTAGCTAATTAAGGACAGCTTTGATGGCATATCACGCATATGTAGGTTTCACACTCAGGTATGGGCTGATCTTGTGGGGAAATGCATCGAACACAAACCGTGCTTCCATATTGTATATATCAATGAATAATATAATAATGCATGACGACTGAAATGTTTATCGCTAGAGCGGTAAAACATGTTTGAACTTTATAATATCATGATAACAAGAACTAAAATTGTACCGTGTTTTCTGCGAATGAACAAATTCTATTCTATTGTATTCTAACAGACCTTTCAAATTATTTTAAAAGTCTGCAACGTGAGTTCGATAACTTTTTTTTGCAAAAGTGTTTCTACCGAACTGTGATAGACAGTTTTACCAACCTAAATCATTTAATAATTTAACAACATACCATCACGACCATATCCCAAAAGGGATGTCAGAGGCAAGTGACTATTGCGGTCATGGTGAACGGAACACTCATAAGCCCACTTTTCATCAATGGCTCGTAAGTTACGTATTGCTACGATTTCGTAGCTTCTTATCAATACCATTGCGACTACGTCGTAGTCAATACTACGTCCGTAGCTAAGCGCCAAACGCTGGTACGTTTCTACGCATAAAACTTTAAAATGTATCGAAATGACATAGCTTAAGTGTTTTTTTTAATTTTAGATATTAACAATGCACTATTTTCTACACAAAGATAGAAATTAAAAAAAAAACGAACGAACCCGCGTCTACCACAATCCGGGTAGCTGCTCTTCCAACATTAGTACTCATACATACATACATCCATACCATCACGACTTTATTCCAAAAGGGGAAGTCAGAAGCAACCTGCCTGTTGCCGTCGTGGTGAAGGGAACACTCAGAATGACATTTTTATTTTTTGTTATTAAATGAGAGAGCGCCGTGGCCTAGGGGTAAGGCATCCCAGCTCGGATTGTGGATCGTGTATTCCCGAGAAATCTAGCCAGAACCGAAATATTTGAACTAAGTTCATTGTTGAATTTCCGACTGACTGAAAAACTTCGATAAAAAGCTAAATCAACCCGGATAGCGGCGGAAGGCTCACCACCTACCACGTTTGGTTCTAATACCATTGGTGAAAAGTAGGCTTCCGAGTGTTTCGTTCACCATGACGACACAGTCACTTGCCTCTGATTACCCCGTTTCGAATAAAAGTAGTGATAGCATGTATTTGGATAAATATATTTTTTTACTTTACTTTTTCACTTTCCGTTATTAGATAAACTCTAACTGTTTTTTTATTTTTAGGATTAAAACTATAACAATGCACTATTTTCCATCTAAAGACCTTCTTCTCCAGTCGTTACCTCTTGACAGAGTGGTCGTGGTCACCAAATTGGTCGATTCTTGATAGAAACTAAAAAATCTGTTTATTTTTTATTTTTGGCCTGCACTATTTGCATCTAAATATAGAAACTAGAAAAATTCTTACTGTATGTTATAGTTTCAAATAAATTAAAAAAAAAATATGCGCCAGACAACACACCTCTTGTAATGGTCTCGAAGTAGGGATTAATATCCCTGTGTTACGAGGTACCACACAAGGAAATAAGCCAGGGGCGTCTCCCAGCACACCCAGACCCGAGTCAATTCAGAAAAGATCGTTTGCTAAATTGACCCGACCGGGAATCCAACCCGGGACACTACGGAAATCGAGGTGAGAAACCGTGCTACAGTGCACTACGCCAACCGTGTCGTCAAAATTTAAATCTATTATTGCACTTGCTAACCAGGACAACATTTATTTATTACATCAAGCACTTAACTAGCTTTCACCACGGATCACTCTCCATAATGTTGGCACATCACAGAATATAGCGCAGCATATTTCGTAAATCGCATAAAAATACGATAATATTACTTTACAGGCCTGGGTACCGAGCCGTGTGAAAGGCCTAGCGTGGGCAGCCTATGTGAGAGGAGGTGGCGGCTTGTTGATGACATAGGCGGCTCCACGCAGCAGGAGCAGGCTTCGGTGCCGTTAGTGTAAATTTTACACATTTTACGTATCTTCTGAACCTAACATCGAAAATTATGTAAAAAGATTTTTTGAACTTAGTAAAACTTTGAAAAAGGCCCTAATAAATAATATAGGTAAGTTTTCTCACGTCTAGAACCCAATAAACTGCACTTCTGTTCGCAAGACTGTTTGAGTGATAATAGTAAAAAAAAGGCTTTCTAGGTTACCTAAGCAATGGTTGTGTACTTTCGGCAGATCAGTCTCGGCAGACTACGCGTAGCCGCGTTATGGCGCAGCGACACGTCGTGACGTCATGTTGTCAGTCAGTGGAGGGCTGGCCAAGAGCAACACGCCAAACTTTCGATTCGACATGTCAAATTGAAAAATGTAAGGGAATGACATTAGCACTCGTCTAATCGAAATGACATTTGTTGTCAGTTCCATACCTATTCATTTAAGTATGTATTTATAAATATTTAAATATGTTTATCCGTCTCTGACACCAATGTACCAGCTCTGCTTCGTTTGGGGTCAGATGATCTTGGTGTAAATTTACCCAGGTATTTATTTATTTATACATTTTTGACAAATTCGACATGAAGAAACGAACTTACCGTGTTGCTCTTGGCTAGCCGCTGATCTGCGGTCGGGTGACTGCGGCATCTGCCGCTCGACGACGCGTCGCTAGCTTCGTGTCGCTAACTAGGAATCGCTTTTTAAAAATACATCGATACTGGTAGTGTCGAAATGACAGTCCTCTGCTGCTGTTGCTTCGAACTTACAC
Organism: Udea olivalis; assembly: GCA_947369235.1. Classification (NCBI taxonomy): domain Eukaryota; kingdom Metazoa; phylum Arthropoda; class Insecta; order Lepidoptera; family Crambidae; genus Udea; species Udea olivalis. Next base: position 7,751,378 of record OX376367.1, on the reverse strand, counting down.
CTATAGAATTAAAACTGTACGATGACCAAAGTAGCATAGGACACCAAAGGTACACAACTTACCAATTGACACAGTTCACCAATGGTATCAAACCAGGCCTCTGTCACTGCATGTACTCGCGCGCGATAATTACCTACCAGCCGCCGGGCCTTCCATGACCCATTTGGCAGTTGGTTGTCAACAGCCGCGTAGAGCATTTGTACGCGAATCTTACGGTTGCACTGACGCGATTAAGTAGGTACTGTAAGTACTAACTAATGACATCTATATCGAAAGATGTGGCCCTGGCAATATATGTCTGTCACATGACGGCACGCATTTAGAATTAAGAAAATTGTATTTATTCTATGGATGTGATTTATTTGTTACGTAGTAACCAATAAGTAAGATTACTTACGCAAACTACAACCTAAACTTAGCAATATTATAACAGTCTTAGTCAGAATTGACGTTTGAATGTCAACCAAATAAATATCTGGGACAATTCACACCAAGATCATCTGACCCCAAACTAAGAAGAGCTTGTAATATGGGCGTCAGAGACTGATAAACATACTTAAATATTTCTAAATACATACTTAAATAGATAATAACACCCAGACACACAACAAATACAAATGTTCGTCACACAAATATTTGTCATGTGTGGGGATCGAACCCACGACCTCCGGCGCTAAAGGCAGGATCGCTGCCATTGCGCCAACAGGCCAGTCAAAATTAATTATATCTCTGACCAACATAAGGACTGGTTTTCTTGATTTATTTATATTAATTCTAAAAAAAACCCATAAGGAAGCCCGTTGGTCCACTCCAAACACCATAACGATATAATTATTGATTTGTTCTCATAACATAACATACCATCACGACTTTATCCCAAACGAGGTACTCAGAGGCAAGTGACTGTGTCGCCATGGTGAACGAAACACTCAGACTATACATTGTACATTTCAATCATTCAAAGGCGACCTTGAGCATTCGTAAGTAGATACCCCTAAATAAGCCTTTCAAGAGCCCAACAACAAGCTTACATTATTTATTAAGCGACCACAACCGGTAATCGAACCGGCTACCTCCCGTAACTTGCGACGATGACGTAAAAGGATCGCTTAACGAACCGAGAGGCGGTTGATGCCATAATTTACATACATATACAGGGTGTTCGCTTTTCAGGCGCGGAAATTAATAAGCAACTTTGTGTAATTAAAATGTGGTTGTAATATTTTTAATGGGCGTGGTATTCTGAGTGGAACTAGCGGAATGTGGATGCCGAAAATACAGGGAGTATTATAAAGAGGAAAGATTTGTAAGTTTGTTTGTATTGAATAGGCTCTGAAACTACTTGACCGATTTGAGAAATTATTTTATCAATATGAAGCTACATTAGGGATCAGGGAGTGACATAGGCCATTTTTTTATTTAAGGCTATATTTTGACGGGACTCTACACCCTTTTTGCTCATGTATGCTGTGCGCTAGCAGATTCGGACAGGGGACGGCTGGTACAACGGGTGATTAAGTGGAGGAATTCACTTGAAAACGGCGGTCTGAAACTTAATGTGGCGAAGACGGAGTACATGGCCTGCAACACCACAGATCCCCAGTCCGTTCGCATTATTTATAATTTGGTTGTGACTATCTGTTATTATATTTTAATGAAAGTCGCCTCAAAATGAATATAAATTCATATGCGTCGGACAACACACCACTTGTCTTGGTCTCAAAGTAAGGATAAAAGTACCGGACAAGCAATTGGGCCAGGGGCGTCTTCCAGCACACCCAGACTGAACCAACAGAGAAAAGATCGATTCCTGAATTGGCTCCGGCAATTGAACCCGGGACACTACGTTAGTCTGCGAGAAACCGTGCTACCGCGCACTACGCCAATCGTGTAGTCAGTCAATCAGGATAAGGTTTTTTTGTGTAAGCTTCAACAACCGAACTGTGACAAGTTCACTCCTACAAATGTGAGCGTGAGCACTGGCTGAGCCGGTATTAAGCGGTTCATCTCCGTATGCGATGAAGCCGCTAGTGCTCACTCGCGCACGTGTACTAATGTCACCTGTGACAGCGCAATCGTTGAAGCTTTGTTCACAAATTATACATGCGGCGCGGCGCCCCGGACCGTCCGCTTAGAACAAACCGCCTTTTTAATCACGCACACAGACACAGTGAGTTTACAGGCGATACCAGTGAGAATCGGTCACAGCCAGTCGCACTGTCTGCTTACGTTTTGGAATCACTCTTCATCATAAATACGTATGATTCCAATCTGGAATATAGGCCTTTCACTGTCCGCGTCATCACGGTCTATCCTCAGCTTGATGCATCTACTTCCTTAACCTTTCCCAAGTCTTCACCCCACGTGATGGGAGTGTTTTCCGTTTAGTATGATATGACAAATAAATGTGCAAATAAATTAAAGTTTCTAAATTATCTTATCTTATCTTACAAATGTTATACAACAATAATACATTTATATTTAAGTTTAAGTTAGTATTGTGGCACAGTGATATTACATTAAAAGCGGTCCTAGGTTTGAAACGTCCCGTACACGTTATACTTACGGTCCGCGTAAATAAGATTGAATCTTCAACTGTAACCGAATTTAATAAAATGTATTTAGTATATTTTTTTAATACAGTGACTTTGGGCCTCGTACCCGTACAAATATTTTTTTATTAAACCAAGGCAATAACCCCCAATTTTTAAAGTATAATACGATGGCAAGTTTATCCTTTTTCACTTTAGCGGAAAGCATTGATATGAGTAATGCTGTTTAACGTATTAAAACCACCCTGTATGTTAAACAATCTTTGCTATGATCGTGTGCAAACTTCAGTCGAAAATATTATCTTAAGTAACTTTTTCACACCCGAACACACCTATAAAATATTACCAGATCGTTTCTTTAGCCGTCTTAGCTGTTCCTCTTCAAAACACCATCAAAATTCGCCCAACTTTGACGTCATCAAAAATTTAAACCATACTGTACATACTCTTCACAAAAACCGAGGGTGCAAAACGTACAGGCGAAAATACGCCGTATTATCAAAAGTTTTCGGTTCAATCTCCTTTGTATGTCCTCGCAAATTTAATATACGATGGCTGAAGTGCGAATTTTGCATGTACTATGCCTAACGGTAGCCGAACTTGTGTTTGGAATAATCGACTTTAACTTGTAGCTGTTAAGGTGGATTGCGGAGTGAATTTTATTTGTATACTCCGGTGTCTCTTCTAAGGATATTGGTCCGAAACATGGCGAGATGAATGTGGGGGCAATGAACCGCGTTTGGCCGACTTTGAAAATGGGGGGTTGCGTAATTTGTATCGGTTTCGTTCGGTGGCTGGCCGCGGAAAATGGTGGCACGTATCATATTACAAAGTCGAGATAAGGATCGACTGGGTAATGTTTTTAAAATTCACTGAAAATATTCAAATGATTGAACATGGTAAGGAACCTTTTCATTCTTTAACACACACACATTCTGACTAGAGAAGTAAAATTACTTATTCTGACAGGGTTTTTTTCATTTTCAACCATCATCACTTCGCGTAGTACCCAGACCAACTAGTGACCGGTGATACGGACTACATTTTGCACTGCAAAAAACAAAACGCGAGTACACGTGCTTACTGCGGCGTCTTCACTCGAACCGGCATCGGCAGTGGTGTCAGTAAGTGGCTCGCGCTCATACGAACTAACGACCGCGTCAACGCTTGTAAGAGTTGCGCGTGTCAAATGACGCGCCTGTACGCCTTCATGCCCGTCCTAAGATGAGCTTGACACGCATATAAAACGCTTCTCTCTTACTTCAGAACTCAGATTGTTAGCAACAGTATCGCTCACAAAACAAAGAGATAAATAGGAGCCTACTGTCCAAAGTTAGTGTAATGATGTCGTTATAAGTTTCTGTTTGATATCTGCCCGATTTTGACATGAAGGATACACACACAAAAAAAGAAATAACTCCTTAGATGTATTGCAATTATACCATAAAGTACGCTCACGACTTTACCCCAAACAGAGTAATCAAAGGCATGTTTTTTTGCCTTGTTACAATCCCTTTAATTTGTCAAGTTCATTCCTTAAGCTGAGCGTAGCGAGCAGTTTCGTAATATAATATTTCATTTCAAGCCAGGGGCTACCTTCTAAGCTGCACATTTACTAATATTCCTCACAACGCTCAGTTTTGAGAATTAATTTGACTGGATATAAGCAATTGTAATAAGGCCACTGATGAACGACACTCTCATATAACCCGATTTTTTTGAGTGTGCCCTTCGAGTTCTCACCACTCCGCTCACACCCGACAGCCACGCCGAAGTTTGCGGGCGGGTGAAATTTAATACTCCCAACCCAACAATTTTGACAACTCGAAGTGCACAGTTTAAAAACCGGATTTGCCCACGTTTATTTAGTACCCAACCTGGTGAGTGGCGAGCCAACCGCCGGGTTGCTCAGGTTTTTTAACGATGTTTTGCACCAACGGAGAGCTAGCCTAACACATTATTTAGGAGTAGATGTAATTGTGGAATAGTTAATAAAAGATCAGCCAATCCAGTGACTTGTTTATTAAATAGGGTAAAAGTATAGGTAGGAAAGAAGAACTGTAACAAAATAACAATAAATGAATACAAAGAGTCCTAGGTAATAGATTATCTAATAGTAATAGGTAAGTAAATAGGTATGATAAGCTTACCCCGATACACGGGTTCCTGTTACTTGTAACTGTTTACAATAATTGGTTATTTAAAGTATTTAAAAATACACCATCACGTAAGGTAAACTTAAACTGGTAATCAGATAATGCTCGCAAGCTCTGTTCAGTACGATGGTTTTGGTAGGACTGACTCAAAATGCTGAACAGCGAACGTGGAACGAAAAAGTAAATTTAGAAAGGACAGGTACAGAATACTATTGATGGCCAGTAAGTTAAACTATGAAGTTTTCAGCCATCATGGAGGTTCTAACGTCCACGAGACTGGAACGAAACGGCATCGTTACACTACGTTGCAGTGGATGCGTTTGATATCCACCAATCACATTCATTGGTGCTTCCCTACTGTCGATGCATTGCGGTGCAACTTCGTAGCACATCTTACTCGATCCGTTACATAGCATAGCATCGGTGGAAACAGTATACAAGTTTCGTAGCTTAGCTTGCACATTCTCGCAGCATAGCTACATAACACATTTTATAAGGGAAGGCAGCTTTAAATTTACAAATGATATGCAACAAGAAAGATTTAAACGTTAGACATGTTAATGCAGCTAGTTTCAGTCAATTTCGCATGACACACTTAAACATGCTACAAATAGCCCAGAGCCAACAGGGCTTACACCCCCGCCCTATTTGTCAGAGGAATCGATAATGTCATTTACACAGGAGTGTGTGTACCTAACATCGAGAAACAATGATAAGGTCGCTTGCACATTCATTTATCACTATGAGTTGACTGCGGACGCCTTCATCACTGTGTGGCGATGTTTGACTCTCAAAATTACCCATAAATTTTCAGATAAAACACCACTTGTCATGGTCTCGAAGAAGGGATAGATATCCCTGTATTACGAGGTATCAGACAAGGAATAAGCCAGGGGCGTCTCCAAGCACACTCCGACCCGAGTCAATTCAGAAAAGACCGGGAATCGAACCCGGTACACTATGGAAATCGAGGCGAGAAACCGTGCTATAGTGCACTACGCCAATCGTCTCGTCGTTTCAACGTTGAGCTTGGCGCGCTGTTAGTAGATATTTTTTTACACAGAAAAGTTTCAGCCTGTCGTTTTATAAGCGCTTATGAGCTCGTTTTTGGAAGCGCATGTAGGACTGCGCAACTCGTACGAGCGCTGACTCGCTTGTAAGCTCGCATAAGCGCCAGCCGCTTACGGACACCACTATCGGTGCCAGCGAACACGCCAAAATATGCCCGTGTACGCTAGTCCAGTTAATTTAGCGCGGGCAGGCCTCTGTCACTGCATGTACTTGCGAGCGATAATTACCTTCGCCGCCGGGTCTTACATGACTCATTTGGCAGTTGATTGTCAACAGCCGCGTGAAGCATTTCTTCGCGAATTTTGCGGTTGAACTGACGTGATGACTGTTAGGACTGACTACGACATCTATATCGAAAGAGGTGGCCCTGGCAATATGTCTGTCACATGACAGCACGCATTTAGGATTAAGAAAATTGTAATTTTTCTATGCATGTGATTTATCTGTTACGTAGTAACTATTAAATTATCTGCGGCGCAGGGAAAAATGCGTTTGCTGAAACGACCGTATAATCGCAGAAAAAATTCTAGTCCGAAACCGCTCCTAATCTTTAGAGCTTTAGTTGGGGGTGGATCGAAAACGTTGCATTTTTGTGAGATTTTCGTGATTATTTCATTGAATTGGAATAAAACCTAAATTTTTGCTCTATTATTGTGTGCATAATACTATTTAAAAACACATTGGATTGTCTTAAATTGGGTAGTCGCCAATTATTTGCTAAATTAAATAAAAAAACTTTTTTTTTTTAAATTGAACACTCCTATAAAAAAGTACTGTACATAGTTAAAGTTATAATTATGAAATTAAAAGGTGCATTCAATAATAGAGAGATAATTTGTACTTAATTTGAATTCGGCTAAATAATCGCGAAAGCCTTGAAAAGGTGCGACGTTTTAGATCTACCCCAAATTCAAAAAGCAAACCCTCTGGACTCCGCAACTGTGCTCTGTCAAAGGTACAGAAGAAGGGAGCTTAGGCCGCCTGTCCGCTGAAGCGGATCGAGGCAGCGGAGCGGAGTTTTGGCAACTTTCAACAAATGGGATTCCATAAAGGTAGATAGGAACCTGAACTTAGATTTTACACCATGTATAGATCCTACCCTATAGATGAAACTATAGTGGTTTCATTTGCTGGTTCGCTCGTGGACCCTCTGAAGCATAGGGTTATACCATAATATACGATAAGTTTTTTCAAATATTTTTAAGTGGATTCATAAAATAAAACCTTTTCCCTTTATGATATCAGCTTGGATGAACGAACAATAGTTCAGCCACGACTTAACTCAACTGTACACTAAGAAGTCGTAAATTAATATTCGGGTTAACTGTACTTAAGTTTTTTATACTTTGGCTTTTTGACAAAATAGTCCTCTATTTCCTCTCCACTATAACAATGATAATCCTAAAATCCACTTTAAGCTTCAATTTTAGGAGCCCTGGATTCAGCTAGCTACTATTTGTTTTTATTGCCAATTTTATTAAATTTCATTTAAGTTTCTATTCCTCCAAGCTTATGCCAGGCAAATACGAGTATGATAGTAAAATTAAGGTAGCTGCTAATAAAACTTCCCCAGACGTGGAAATGAAAATTTAATGATGAGGTGACGTCAGTAATATATTAATAAATTCTAGGAAACGACTTCAATTCAAGTAAAGTTCTTTTTATTGAGATGTTATCTAAAGACCTCTCATTAATAGAAACATTGGTGAAAGAAATATTTCGGAAACCAGAAAACACCTCGAGATATGGCAATTTGAAAAAAACATATTTTTGGAGTTGCTGAAAACGCTCCCTACAAACTATCGCAAGATGGTGACGTCACAAGTCGCCTAAGACAATGCGTTCTGCAAGACACTTGTTCGGCAGCTATATTAAATTTTGCGTTTATGAATATGGTTTCTTAACAAAATTTACTATGCATTCTATGCATTATCGAAAGGTATACTTATTTTTATTTACTCTACACTTTTAAAAATAGACTTGCCCACCCGAGTTTGAAGAGCCATAAAATTGATTATACCCAAGTAAACGAACTAAAAGTTTTCATATGCCACTTTTTTATTGTATTTTTTGATTATTTTAAATAATTTTTAGAATTCGATGATGTTTTCAACTACCTATTTGTCCATGTGGTTAAGTCATTTTGAAAAAAAAAACAGATAATTATGAAGTGACAATGGGGCTTCCTTCTCGAGGTCGGTACCAGCGCGTATGCGTGTACGTGTGCACTCTTTCGCAGTTCTGTAACGAATGACTAAATTTAATAAAGTCATATCGGTGGTGTGCGACAGAGATAAAGCTCTACGAAAACAACCGATTGTCTCATTTGAAAGTTCGATATGCATTATTTATTGCCAGGATCTATAAATTATTTAAAAATGGATATACTGGTCATGACCTCAATCTTTTAAAGACTGTTTGCCTTTTTCGTAACAGAAAATACTTCACCTGTTACTGGTTGTTTTTAAAAAAAAATACCTGACTTACCTCAAGTTGATGTATGTAAAATAAGTTCAATATTTTTGAGTGTATTCGTGAAATAAAACCTTTTCCCTTTATAATATCAGCTTGAATAAACAAACAATAGTTCAGCCACGACGTGATATAACGTTACCCAACTCAACTGTACACTAAGAAGTCGTAAATTAATATTCGGGTCGACTGTACTTGCCAAATGAGCTCCGACCGTCTATACCTCGATATTGGTGCTAATTTACACATTTTGGAGGCTAATAGAGCCTTTATACCGCTATAGGCTGTATAAAAGCTGCTATTAGGACCTTCGGTAACGGGGAGAGTTATAAGGTAGGTACTATAGCAATATTTTATGCGTAGGCACTTGATGGTTGAATGCTGTAGGCATACTTTAAGGAGAAACTTATATTTTACACAGAACAAACACTAAATTATACGTGGATTTTTTTATGGGTGAGGAACGAATTTAAGACCTTCGACTCTATGGCCAAAACCTCTGTCCATTTTTTATTTTTTAATAGAGTTAAAGATTAGAAAGTGCCTATTTAAACCGGTAAATTTTAAAATTGTAATACGACGTACATTTTGAAGTTTAAATGTAGGTGCTTGGTGTTGGCTTGGTGCTTCGTGGAATTATTGAAAAACATTGCATGTTCATTTATTTTCAAATTGAAATGCCTTAGATTGTGAGGATGTTTGTTACTCTTCCACGCAAAAACTACTGAAAGGATTTAGATGAAACTTTAGAGTAATACTGCTTATAGATCAGAATAACATCATAGGTTACAATGTATAAAATAAATAAATAAATCCCTGGACATTATGCCACACAGCGCCATCTAGCCCCAAAGTAAGCTAATTAAAGCTTGTGTTATGGGATACTAGACAACGGATAAACATACTTAAATACATTTTCTTTTGTAAATACATACTTATTATACATAGGAGACACCCAGACCAGTACAAACAGACATGTTCATGCACACAAATGTTTGTACTGTGCGGGGATCGAACCCGCGACCTCTGGTGTAGTAGCCAACTTCTTAACCATTACACCAAGTCGGTCGTCACAAAAAATAAAGTTCACGCGGGCAAAGTTGCGGGCGGAAAGCTATACTAGCTTTATATTAAAGTAAAGTAAAAAATCATTTATTCACTTAAGCTTTTACAAAGAAGCTCTTAAGAAATGTCAAAATTCACAAAAAAAATATATAAACGATAATAGACGTAAATAAAATAATACAATAATAGTACATATTCTAAATCAACCTGATGCGAATCTACCACCGGTTCGGACGTTGTTTCTTATCGAGAAGACTCCGGCAAGAAACTCGATAGTTGCTCTTTCGAACTTTGTTTTGTTTTACAACAAATAAATTAAGAGTACAGTCAAAAAAACAATAAAAATACATTATTTGAGCAGAGGAGCAGATTATTCCTACTATGACCACAAATTCTTGTCGTTCAAGTAATCCTCCACATATTTGGTATCATTACCAATACCATACATTAGCCGGAATCTCATAGTTCCATAAAATAGCAGTTTACGAACACGATGGTGTTTCCGTACTTTGACTTTCAAATAGGGATAACCCATTATAGTAAAGCAAAAGTCAACGACCACCTGGTCCCATGTAACTGCCTCTCGACCACCATAAGTGTACCCAAATTGACCATAAAAATGGAACGACTGGACGAACAAAACCCGAATTGAGAGGCCTCTTAAGCACCTACAGAATTTACTCAGCAGACATTTTTATACGCTCTTTTATACCGAGTGATTATCAAAAGATTTACAAAAACGATATGGCATACTCACTATGAGTTGTAGGAGTATGTAAGTGAGTTTGTTTTAATTGCCTTTAATTTTAGGGATTTTAAACAAAAAATACTGACTCCAACTTCCAATAGAATTCCACATTCGCTAAATCAATACGCTGGACGAACAAAATAAAAGAATAAAATGGCAACGCCCTAGGACAGGCCTTCTCGTTTTGTACTGTAATCCTTGAATCCATGAATGAATAAAATTGTAAAACCACATTAAAAAAAGTTCTCCACGTAAAATTTTATGGCGTATTTATTTCATTTACCATGATTGCATACCGCTGATGTAAAAGGCATTCAAAGCTATGTAATCAAATTTGCAACTACAACTTTTCATCTTCTAAATAACTTTCCTTTTCCCATATTTCTTGAGCAAACTAAACCAGACCAAGCACATAGTTTTCAAACTTGAAGTGAAGCCCGCTATTCAGACTGGTATTTTCAATATCTCGCCATTGTAGCGAGCTACTGACAGAGAAGCGGCCTGATTGGAGTGGTAGTGACATATATCCGTTTGGAACTTCTTTTGACAGTGATTAAATTAAATGTGCTGGCTTATGCCAAGTTGTTACTTATGTTATTGAAAGCGGGAATTTAGATCTTTGCTCAATCAGGGTAGAAATGGCGAACTATCGAAGGGTGTTATAATAAGATAATGATCTCAATCTCGTTTACGTTTAAAGGTCTTAATGTTATTGACTGGCCTGTTAGCGCAATGGCAGCGATCCTGCCTTAAGCAACGGATGTTCATGTGACGAACATTTGTGTTTATTGTGTGTTTTGGTGTTATTATCTATGTATGTATTTAGAAATATTTAAGTTTGTTTATTAGTCTTCGACACCCATAGTATAAGTTCTGCTCAGTTTGGTGTCAGGTAATCATGATGTGATTTGTCGCAGATATCTCATTGTTTAGAAAAACATTAGCTTGGCGAAAATCTGTACTTAGGAAATCATGTTTTTCTACAAAGGAGAATCCCCATGTGTAGGCCTACAATACACATGGTGCCACAAGTTTGCCACTTCAATTATTCCTTTTTTAAATTTTAACTATTGTATTAATTTATAATAAATTATGAACCACCTGGAAAAAACTCTTCAGGATAATAGTTGTGAATTAGAAGGAATATGTAGTTCAGCTTCCCGTATCCGTCGTATCTCATCTGTTATCGTACCGTCCAGAAATCCACATCGAGCCTAGGACGTTAGTAACATGCCAATTACGATTTTGAAAAAAAATGAGTTACTCAGCTTCTTCTCCTTTTATTTAGTAGCGACTGGCGATCGCTAAGTTGTCAACCTCCATTCCGCCAAAGGTTTGTAAGGGATGAAAATGATACACGAGAATTAGTAGCTATCAAGTTAGGAAAACGATGCTTGCATCGACGGTTTATTTCAGAAAAGTGACATACATGAAAAAATTACATACCTTAAGTGTCAGACTGACATGCGTCGCCTACCATAGTTAGTGCTAAATAATCATTTTGTATTAGATTCCTCTGACGGTGCCAGTAAAGCGACGCGTGTCACAGACCGGCGCAAAACCCCCGTGCGTGTTCGCACGTCTACTATCCGCACCCGTCCGTCGTCACCGCCATGAGTCGCACTTACTACCCTGTGTCGCCAGCACCCTCGCTCGATGTTAGGTTGTATGAGTTGGACGTAATCGCCGATACCTAAAAGGCCACCCTCCTTCAGCCATTTTTGTCTCGGCACCAAGGTAGGTAAATGTTATTTTAGCCAACGGTCTCAAAACATATCGGTTAATCGTTGGGCGACTCTGACGTGCATTATTATCCATATAAATATAATTTATTATTGTAAGAAAATTAATCAATAACGCTAGCTGTCAAAAGTTGAACAAAATTGTGTGGACGGTGTTAACAAATGCATGTCACTTGACTGCCTATCCTGCGTCTTTTATTTTTGGTTTTATTTGTTTTTTTGTTACTAATATTTACCATTCACGCTTGGAAGACAAATTGATTGTGAGACAGAAACCATTAGTCTAGGTAATCATTAAAAATCCAGTGCCATGGTGTATTACTTGTTCACTTCGGCTACGGAATTTGCGTCGGCAGTCGTTGAGAGGAGTGAATGATGAAATCTACAATTTGCTTTCCATAAGATTGATCTTATAATTCAACTCCTGAAGTAGTGACGGCCTGGCGTTCACTATGCTATAACACTTCATCATAATCTTGAAAACAGCTAAAAATGTAACTTGACTTTTTTCATTTTTAAGTGATCATTCAACAACATTATTAATCAATCTATGATCAATAATTAAATACCTGATGAAAAATGAAAAATCAATCGTGAAAGATTTAGGCTCGTATCGTGGAATCGTACTCGAGCACTGATCTTTTCTTGAGTAGAGATTTTGAAACGTCAGTTCATACAAAAATGTCACTCAGATCTATACTCAAGTACAGATTTTGTTTTAGAATACAGGCCTTAATTTAAATCTCAATTTTTCAGGTTTAACGTGAAGTGCAGAGTAATTTGCTTGCTTACAAAATGATTTCAGGCTAAGCCTGCACCAGCTCCTATATTGGGACTATATCCTATATTACTATAGCTTGGTGTCTGAGTTGGGGCCGTCACAACAGTATCCATGAACCAGCCCAATTTTTAGATAATATAAATTTGATGAGTACATTTATGAAAATGAAGAATAAAAATTAATCAATCCAATTTAACTTGTCTTTATTTGTACAATTTCTTTTCGCTTTCCTTACCTCTCCAAAATAAGCATGTAAAAAAAGAACACCAGTTTCTTTCGATCAATCTGTTAAAAACGTGACATCGAATTTATTCCAAGTCGTTGTTTTTGCTAAATGCAAAATTAAATTGCCGCAAACTGCGGATAGTTGCAAAAATAATAATAACTGTTATAAATAGTAGGTACTAAAACTAATTAGAAAAATAAGCTATTACATTAAGTGACAAAAAATTTATAGGGATACAAACTTCCATAGTCACTTGTGCATTCTCCTTTATGGAAACCGACCTGGTCTGCCATCTTGCCGATCGAACTGAAAAACTCCTAATTTATTGCGACGAAAGTCGTGGGTTCAATCCTCACCTAGAAAGACATGTGACGAATATTTGTGTAGGAACGAATACAGTAATATTTAGGTGGTTTATAATATTAATTATGTGACTGGCCTGTTAGTGCAATGGCAGAGATTCTGCCCCTAGCACCGGAGGTCGTGGGTTCGCTCCCCACGGTTTGTTGTGTTTCTGAGTATTTAGATATATTTATGTGTGTTTATCAGTCTCTGACACGCTCTGCTTAGAGTAACTTGTCCTGGTTATTTATTTATTGTTTTTTTAACTATCTAACACAGCCATAAGTTCCATTCAGTTTTAGGTTGTATTATTCATATAGTCCTATCAAGTTAAAGTTAAAAAAAAACTGCTTGCAAATAAGGTGACATAACTTACGATAGCTTCATATCCTGCCCGAATTATCGGTCTACTAAAACCATAATAGCGCTTTTATAGCGCTCTACAGCTTATATTACACCGGTAAATATGAAAGATTGCTTTATAGTAGCCGTTACAACGTGTTTCGGCTTTTTTATTGTTGAGTAAATTATGTTGATATGTTGTCTGTCTGTTTTGTGTACTCGTAAATAATGGCGATATTGCGCTTTGTTGTGATGGAAGCTTATTTTATTTTTTATACAAATTCGGTGCCTGCGAAATATGTGGGTTGCATGATAGTAAGTGGTTACAGCTTATAAACAGCTCCATGTTATATAGTAGATCCACAACAGGGGGCTTATTCTACAATTTAAAGCGCCCTGGGAAGGAAAATCTCAGAAAACAATCTGTAAGAGATCATGGTGGTTCAAGGGGTTAAAATGTTTTTTTTTCAAAACTAAATGCTGATGGTATTTAGACCTATTTTAATTACTAAGCTTTTTTAGTACTTTACGAACAGAAACTAGTGCTAAAACATGTATTAAATGTATGTGTTTTAGTTTATAATTAATTACTAATTTATATATTTTTTGTTTATGCAAAATCTAACTCATACATACAACTCTTGAAAGTGTGTTGTGTTTGTATTTTTAAGACATTTTCAGAGTAATTTCCTAATGTACTTTCCCATAGCTAAATCCTGGTTTCTTTTACAACAAAAGGAAACATTCTTGTTATGTAATGGACAATTATAAATTTAGCATTAGCTTAGAACTTCTTGTTTGCTCTTTAGACAGGACTTTTGTACAACATAGAAAAAACGTTTTTTTTTTTGTTCTCGAGAGGTTCGTACCAAATTTGACTTGTAATGTTGATGTTTTTGGACATTTTTTTACGCATTCATTAATTTTGGGTCGATTCCATGTGTGTCTACTTCCGATAACCTGATTTAATTTAATAATAATCGCGCATTTATCTGTAGTCTCCCGTTATGCCGGGCACACCGAGTGCATTGCAAAAGATTAATCACATATTAATTACAACAGAAAATATGGCGTAATTTTTTCGACATGTTATTTCTTTACGCAGTCTTTTGCAGTCAAAATTACCTCACTCTACAAGTTGGCAGCAGTAATGGAGAGCAATAGCTGAGCTGGTCAACCTAATATTGAAGACCTTCAAAAATACGTTCACATCCGCTCATACAGACCCCCGGACTCTAAAAGGAAGACCATGTTTTCTTTATTTACAGGAAACTTACGGAATCACCACCCGCAATGTTGTTTTTCTTAGCCGTATGCCGTTTCGAAATATCAAAAAGCTGACACTAACCTTGTTTATTATTATTGTGGTGATGCTGATGATGAGGTTGAGGCTGTGGCTGTGACAGCTGCGGCATCATGGCCGGGTGCGGTAGCTGCAGCAGCTTCGGCTCCAGCTTCGTAGCTGCAGCAACGGGAATCGGACCAGCATTCGTCATCGTTGTCATGGTAGCAGCTGGCATCATCAACGCAGACATCGTGAGCATTTTGACTTTACACTCCACAAAAAACCACCTCACAGCGCCATCTTACGCTCTATTTAAGAACTAAATGTATATTTTTATTTTTAATTAAAATATTCTACGTTTGTATATCACGCTACAGTTTTGGTGTTTTTCTGCATCACATTCTTAATGGAGTCCCACTTATTTTAGTTTTTTGTCGTTATAAATATAACTAATCTATGGACGCGTCTGAAATTACAAGTTTTTGTTATTTTTTGCACTTGAATTTAAACGATTTGTATTGAAATATACGCAAGCCCCGGAATTTTGAAACCACACTCAAGAGTTGTTGATCAGAAATGGATTGATAAGGTCTGCTTAACTTCGAGTGTTGTTTAAAAATACGGGGGCATTGTAATAAAGCGCGTGTTAGTGAATTGTGGCCTTTTTGCGGTAACCTGAATTATTTATTTGTTTACGTCAATAAACAAAAAGTTATTTCTATTAGTATTTGATAAAATTGTTAACGACAACCACCTATAACTTTTATATCATTGTTTTGCAAATTCGTTCAAAAACTTTTTGATAAATTTTACTTACATATTATTTTGATTAAAACAAACATTCTCATGACGAACATTTTGTAAACATCCTTTGTCTGGGTGATTCTGTCTATCGAAATATATTATGATAGAAATATTTCTGTTTGTTCAACAGTCTCGAGTTGATACAGAGCTTCTATTGACTGCTATAGTACCGACTTTCTACCATGTTAGTACAAGATCTGCTTATTTTGGGGCATATAATTCCATTTTCATTTAGATGTCCCAGATACTTTATTCACTAAAAATCGGGTTTTTGCAACGAAATTAAATGTAATTGCATGTCATCGTGGTCACGAGCGGAGTCCGCTCGTGACCACGATGACATGCAATTGTCGTCGAAACGTCGAGATTAATAGGTAAATCACTTTACCATAAAATAGTGTTTAAAATTTGTAGTGAAAAATGCAAGTTTAAACTTGTATCTACCCGACTTTTTTATTTTTTCATTCTTAGTTTTATTTAAAAACGCTCACTGTCTTGCTTATTTGTATATCTGTTTATGTTATTCTCAGTAAGTGATTTGTAATATTCTTTATGAGATAATAAAGTTGTTCTTAAACCGAAAATGTTACTTTATTTATTAGAAGAACTTTAATGACTAATAATTAGTAATGACTTTTAATTACTACAATTTTTTTTAACTAGATAACCTACTATTTATCAACTGCGAAAGAGCGTAAGGTGTCCATAAAACATAGTTGGAGTTAAATCATTACAGAAGCTGTCGCACTGACTTAAACGTAGTAATTATTGCTCTTTGGTACGAGTACTGTCAAAATCTAGTGTCCACGTAGAAAACAAATTCTGAGTTAAATACTTGCCAGCACATTTTTTTTTTTTTTTTTGGACATTATCCCTGGACAATATTCCACACAGTGCCATCTAGCCCCAAAGTAAGCTAATTAAAGCTTGTGTTATGGGATACTAGACAACGGATAAACATACTTAAATACATTTTCTTTTGTAAATACATACTTATTATACATAGGAGACACCCAGACCAGTACAAACAGACATGTTCATGCACACAAATGTTTGTACTGTGCGGGGATCGAACCCGCGACCTCTGGTGTAGTAGCCAACTTCTTAACCATTACACCAAGTTGGTCGTCAAATAAAAACACAAATAAAACGAGTGAGTTTAGCTAGACACTTGTAACAAGATTGCAGGCAGTTTTGGCTAGCAAATAGAAGATGGTAAGAATTTAGCAGATCGATAGTCATGGCGCTCCTTGGCTCAAGGACAGCCATAAGAAACGACGCCATTAAGAAGTAAGGCTGATCGGTACTAGGAAAGGCTTTTAGGGACCCGCGGGGAGTAAACGGTTTATTAAGTACAAGATATAGTTGAAATAAAATAATAAAGAACATTTTATACGGTTCAGCTAGACGTTTTAATTTTCACGGTAATCATGATTAGTGGTCTACCATGAGCTTACAACAATGACAGACGCTAGCGTCCGCGTAAACTGCGGTGACGCTTTAGTATAGGATATCGGTACAGCGCCCCCTAGTGATTCAAAATGGAACCAAAAATACCAAAAACATTTCAAACTTAATCTCAAAAATCTTAATTTAAATAGACTTAAGCAGTACTTATAAACAGGCAAAAGTAAACTATCGTAGAGTACGTGACAGAAACTCATGGTAGACATACCTCTACCATGAGTTTTCGTCACGTTAACTACACCAACTACAGTAACGTTTATGCTATTTTAGTGACATTACTATTCACTAAAGATCTGTACCTAAAACCCAAACAAAACTTAACTAATAGACGCTAGAGACTATCGTCGACTTAAACTCATAGTACTGATGCATAGGCCGCGGTAACCGCTGTTCCTGTGCTTGTTTGTCACCGTGATGGTGATAAACAATTTTTGGTTTGTTGGCTTATGTATTTTTATTTGGAGTGTGTGTTTTCTATATTTATGCATGCCTTTTATTGACGTAGATTTATTTATTTATATGTATTCTGTTTATGTATGTATATTTATATTTGTGTAGGTAAGTGTATATTTTTTTTGTTGTTTTGGTTTTTAATTGTAATTTGCATTTGTTGTTGTTTTAAAGGAATGTATTTAGTTTAATCTCGTGCACCGTGTTCAATTTATCAGTTTGATCGTGTAGTTGACTGGTAGAGAATGCCTTTGGCATTAAGTCCGCCTATTGTACTTTTAATTCTGTGCAATGAAGAATAAATAGATAAATAAATAAATTATCTTCTGCTATTATTGTTTTTTTTTTAAATAAACACGAAAGACTTCTCACTAAACTAATAATTTATGCGTATGAGAATTTTAAGTTTTTACCACTTAAACATAAAAACAAACATACCATCACGACTTTATCCCAACGGGGTAGTCAGAGGCAAGTGACTGTGTCGTCATGGTGAACGAAACACTCAGAAGCCACTTTTCACCAATATGATATAACAACTTAAAACAGATGCAAATGTCATTGTTAATGTCTATTTGTGTTAAATGTATTCTACAGTAAATAAAGCAGAAGAGAACAACAAAAAATCATGTGAATATATCAATAAAATGTAGGCGCTAGTCGCTAGGTATCGCTAGAAATGATACCCGTAATAAGCCAAAAAAATCGTTTTTCGCCGCTAGGCTAGAAATGTTGGTTACCAGCTTCACATCTATACCTACTGCTTACCCCGTCGGGAAAAGTGTGATAGTATGTAATATATGTATGTATGCTCCTTTTTTTCCTAAAAGATAATAATGTGGCATAGAAAATCTAGAAGAAAATAATTATTTTGGACTAAGTTCATTTTATATTATAGTAGGTTATGTAAATGTATATCTATCAATATTTTTTGGACTAACTTTCAATTTAAATATTATTATAAAAATAATGAACGGATGTCCAGTGGATTCCTTTATCGCGGTCACTCTACTGCAGCTAAGTGCGGTATTTTAACTCTATAAAGGTGATATAAGTCACACTTGGCAGTCAGAGATAAAAGAATGAGTTAATTTTTAACATTTTGTGAAATAATGCATTTAGCTCACAAGTTCGTTGTTGCTTTTTTGTTTAATGCGGTCAAATGTGAATAGGACATTAGCAAATAACATTAAGGTGGACCCTTTTTGTGGCCGGGAGTGTACTGTGGGCAAAAAAATGTTGCTAGCCATAAAACTAATTATGCACCATTTTTCTGACCTAGCGTCGTGGCTCAGTGGTGAAGCACACCAACTCGGATCGCGGATCGTGTGGTCCCAAGTTCAAATCTGTCCAGAAGCCAAAATCTTAGTGTTCATTGTTTAACTCCCGACTAACTCTCTAGTGATGAAAAACATCAATAAGAACCAAATCAACCCGGATAGCGGGACAAGGCTCACCCCCTACGACGTAGGGTTCTAATACCATTGGTGAAAAGTGGGCTTCTGAGTGTTCCGTTCACTATGACGGCAACAGTCACTTGCTCTGACCCCTGTTTGGGATAAAGTCGTGATGGTGTGTGATGTTATGTTTTTTGTTGACTACGTCACTAGGCCGTCATTTGATGAAAATCGCACCAGTAACCGTGCCGTGAGTTTACAAAACGATAGTCGCTAGAGTCCGTATTAAAGTTATTGTAAAAGTAGTCCCTCACCTCGAGCATTTACCTGTAATGTAACGTTGCAGATTCGATTTTGAGCATTACATCACAGAACTGCTCCTGATATAACAAACATTTGCCTGTGATGCACATTTCAGATTTGATTTTGAGCATTAAGTTGCAATAGTGCCTTACAAAACTTCAGAGACGTTGTATCAAAATATTACGCACTGTATCATCAAGTCGCACACTGTAATGCTCGGTGCTTATTCCTTTCCGACGTAATGCTCCAATTTGTAACATTACAATTTGCGCACTCGGTTCTCCTCCGTCACTGATGTAATGGTCGACTCTGTAACGTTACATTACAGGAAAATGCCCCAGGTGGTACTGTGCCTTAACTGAATAGTAATCGAACTAAAAATTACATACTGTTGTTAACTATTGCAGTTTACGTCACATGAACTCATGGTAGAGGTAGTGTAACGTTACCATGAGTTTCCACCAATGACAGCCGCTAGCGTCTGCGTTGACTGCGCATGCACATATTACTTAATAGTTACTACGTAACAGATAAATCACATCCATAGCATTGACGACACGATTGGCGTAGTGCGCTGTAGCACGGTTTCTCGCCTTGAATTCCGTTGTGTCCCGGGTTCGATCCCCGGTCAGGTCAATTCAGGAAACGATCTTTTCTAAATTGGCTTGGGTCTGGGTGTGCTGGGAGACGCCCCTGGCTTTATTCCTTGTCTGGTACCTCGTAACACAGGGATGTTTATCCCTACTTCGAGACCATGACAAGAGGTGTGTTGTCTGGCGCATATTTATTATTTATTTATTTTATAGCAAAATGACGATTTTCTTAATCCTAAATGCGTGCTGTCATGTGACAGATTGCTAGGGTCACCTCTATAGATATAAATGTCAGTAGTCAGTACTTATAGTACGTCAACGCGTCAGTTCAACCGCAAAATTCGCGTACAAATGTTTTACGCGGCTGTTGACAACCATTGCAACTAACAAATGAGTCATGGAATACCCGGCCGCAGGTAGGTAATTTTTGCATGCAAGTACATGGAGTGGCAGAGGCCTAGTGTAGGTAGTACATTTATAATGAGTAGGGGCGTGTTCAACGCTCTCAGTTTCTATAAATGTAACCAAATATGGCATACAGTACGTCTACCACGAGTTGCCACTTTAAATTTACGTTATCGTTCGCCTGAAAAATTGTATTAGGATTTGACATGACATAACATGATTAATACATATAGATGTAAATACATTTACGCGAAAGATAACGTAAATTCAAAGTGGCGACTCGTGGTAGACGTACTGAAGTCTACTATCGGAGTTTACTTAACCTACTCATGGATGACGTACTGGTAGAGTCATGGTGGAACATGTCTGCCCAGTTTTTTCGTTGACCGAGCCGGAATAAACCGGTTTCTCTCCGTACGCAAAAGGCACTTAACTTTAAGGTGAGGTCAAACCTCAATTTTGTTTCCCTAAAGGTTAGCCTAAAATATTTCTTCCATCCCAACATGTAAAAATTAATAAAGGTAACCAAAAGTAACTCGTAAAAATATACACTTCTTGCGTTCCTCGGTTGTGCGATAATTTGATTGTAGCCTGCTGTGCGAGGTTTGAGCGGGATATTTATTTGCTTAAGTTTAAGGCTTTTGAGGTTACCGTACCTGCTTAAGTAATTTATATGTTAATTCAACCTATGGACCACAAATTACGAATGCGGCGCGGCGCCCCGGACAGATAGTCCGCCAAGAACAAACCGTAATTTTAATCACGCACACACACAAAGAAGACATAGATTTTACAGGCGATGCCGGTGAGAATCAGTCACGCGGCGAGTCGCACTGTCGCGAGTTTGTTTTTGTTGAATTAGGTGCATTTTTTCACACTATGAATTTTGTTTTTGACTGGTTTGACAAAAACGAAACAAAAAATATCTTTATTTAAATAGACCTGTAGCAAGTACTTTTAAATCGTCGTTACAAGAAAATAAATTACTTAATAATAGACTTAAATACTATAATAACATGAATACATAAATACACTGCATACAAACATAATGTAACTCTACCACCGCATCGGAATGATCTTATCGAGAAGACCCGTCGAGAAACTATCTATTGTGTCTAGCACTAAGACAGATTTGGGGTTGTTTTGTGTATGGACTGAGGCAAAATTTAAGGCAATTGACGCGTTAAAAGGTAAGTCATCGAATTTTTGCTGGTATATAATGCCATTAGGCATATAGTCCGTGTAGAATAAAATTAAACACGTAAACGTGGAACGCACTACTGAAGAAAATGCAAGTCGTTTACAATCTACACTAAGAAAATATTTTTTGTTTGTTATGAATAAAATTGGCTAATTAGCTACACAAATGAGATAATACGAAACAGCCAAGATGGTGGAGTCTGCGCGTTTCTGTTTTAGTTCAGAGCGGTTTTCTGACTCTTTACGCGTATACGATCACTTTGGCATACGCGCATACATGCGCGCTACATTTCGTTCTACAAAAAACTCTCTTACACGTGCTTATTGCAACGTGTCTGCTCGAACCGTTGAGTCATTATCTACATGCATTATCCGAGTTTATAAACGCGTCAACTCTCGTTTTAAAACTTCCAGAACGAGCTTATACGCGCGTATACGCCAGCCTGAAACCGCTCACAGTGTGACTATAACAGTTTTGGAGGAACATTGAGCGCCTTACGGATTTCTTTTACTGAAATATCGCCATGGTCACTGAAAATTATTTGGTCCTTTAATTTATTAACTGTCCTGCTATCGTTACTCCCCGCAGATATAAATCCGGGACGCAACAACAGCCAAAGCAAACGGCAGTCATATTTATCTTCATGCTGTGAAGGACATATTATATTACCGCATTTTATGTGACGTCATTGTTATGCTTAAAATACTGCAAATGCAAAAATGAGGCAGGCCTTGACGTAAAGTAAAATGTGTAATTAGTGAATAGATTGTATTATATGATAGGAAGGATATCCAAGCATAAGTAGTATTAAATTGTTATTTTCGCCATAGTTTCGACGTATTGACATCATCAAATGTATTTACAAAACTTTACATCTGACTTCTAACTAATCCTACTAATATTATTAATGCGAAAGTATGTGAGGATGCATGTATGTATGTTACTCTTTCACGCAAAAACTACTGAACGGATTTAAATGAAACTTTACAGTAATACAGCTTATACGTCAGAATAACACATAGGCTACAATTCATAAAGATTTTATGTAATTTGGACATTATATATAACGATAACGCGGGCGTGAAGCAAGTTTCTAATTTTACTATATATGCTTTATCAAGAGGAGTTAGTGTATGACACTTATCAATATTAAAGATAGCATATAGTTTGTGGATTTATTGTAAAAAACAAAACTAAACTAAATCTAGTTAGATGTTTCTCTACATATAGGTATCACTCTCTAGCGATAAGGCCGCCCAAGCTGTATAAATTGTTTCTATTATGACTTACGAGTATGATTGTTATTGTTTTTGTGCAATAAAGTATATACTTTAAGTAAAGTTAATAAAATATGATGAAAAGACTTGATAATATTTTTATACTCCTAGTAAGATAACAGTCGGTAGTATCGTTTATTCGACTTGGTGAAAATGCAGTAGTATTTTGGTGTCGCTATTGCTCTTACCACTTGCACCAAGGCGTTATTTAAGAAAGTTATGAAAAAAAATTGGTTCTTTTGAATATAGAAGCCCCAATGATAACAATTGTAAAAATGACTCCGACCTAAACATGTTTTTTTGACGAGAATAATAAAATCAAACGTTTATCACAGGAATATGGAAGAAAAAACAATCTTATAGCAATATTGACATAGGTGTACCCGTCTCCTTATAATGAAACGCAAACAGACCCGGCTGAGGCGCACGGTGGAGCGGCCGGCCAAGCTCTGTGATTTATAATGGTGACCTAAACGATTTTAATTAAAAAAACAATTTGTTAGTTAAGGGTCAGGGAGAGGCGTTGTGTTTTTTATAAACTACTAAATTTCGCATTATTTCTCCTGTTAAAATATAACATAACTTAACATAAACATACCATCGAAAGTACTAATATTATTATGTGGTCTATTTAAATACAAATGTTTTTGACTTTGACTTTGGCCATCACATCTATATCCCAAACGGGGTAATCAGAGGCAAGTGACTGTAGCCGTTATGATGAACGGAACACTCAGAAGCCCACTTTTCACCAATGGTATAAGAACCCAACGTGGTAAGTGGTGAGCTTTCCGCCTTTATCCGGGTTGATTTGGTTTTTGATCGATGTTTTCCATCACCGGAGAGTTTGTACCACCAATAACCAAAATTAAATTGTATGTAAACCTTGAAATGAAAGGTAATTAAATAAATTTCACTTTCACTAAGATAGTTCCACATTAGGTACTGAGTATGGCATATCGTTTTTGAGAATCTTTTGATAACCACCCTGTACAGGCTAATTATTTAACTTTACTCTTTGAGTATAAAAGAGAATTTATTAAAGATTTGCCTTTTGTAAACTAATTTTTGTAATGAATGCCTAACTTGTTTTACTATATTAGTGGAGCATGTGAAATTTTTGTCGCTTTTGTATATTTGTTTGTGTTGTTTTTATTTTCCTTCAATTTAGTTTGTTAACGATGTTACTTCAAATAGATTCTATTCGTTTATAAATACATTCAATTATATTTTTCTCTTATTTGGAATGAAATGTCAATTTCTTCTTATTTTTGAAACAAACTTAATTCTGTGACTAGCTATCCGTCAGCGGCTTCGCTTGCGTAGACGATTTCTCCCGTTAAAATAAACAGCCTAAAAACCATAGCCTATGTTGCTTGCTTATAATGTAGTTTTGTATTATTGTTGAATTTTTTTTTGAAATCAGTCCGGTAGTTTCGGAGCCAATTCAATACAAATAAACAATCAAATCTTTCCTCTTAATGATATTAGTATAGATGTTATAATGTAATCTTAAAACCGTGAGTCTGTCAGAGTGGGTACACACGTGGATGTGTGTTTTCACTTAATAAGAGGTAATCTAGATAGTGCGTTGTATTTGAGCACTACTAGGGTTTTAATATGATTGGCTAAAGGTGTGGTTGTGTGTTTTACATTCACCATCCACCACCACCATGTCAACCATGAGTTTACAACAATGGCCGTTAGCGTCCGCGTTTGTATTTTTTGATTTCGGAACAGCGCCTGTAGTGATTAGAAATGGAACTAAAAATGGCCTACAGACTCAACTATCGTCGTTTACGTGACCGAAACTTATGGTAGACCTACGAGTTTCGAGAGTTGGAGATATTTTATAGTCGTGAGCGCATGATAAGTATTGTTTTGTTTAATTCAAAGACTTCATAATACTTACTGAGGGTTTGCAATGTGGTTTTTGGTTGCTAATGGAACATTTTCTTTGAAAGATTTTCATTATAGACTGATTTATTACAAAACAGCAAAGGAGTGGAACTCGCTGCCCGCGCATCAGATTCCAAAAAATACAATCTGGGTCTCTTCAAGACATCACTAGGCAGACATGGTCCATCATAGACCGCATCGTCACTTACGATCTGATATGATTGCGATCAAATGACTATCTAGTCAAGTATAAAAAAATCAATCAAGTCGTCATAAAAACCTACAAAACTACAAAAATAAACCTACTAAGCGTTCTTAATCAATGAACCCACTTAATACCCTATACATTATAATAACTGAATATGACAACTGATATTATGAGAAGACTTACTGAAAGTAGTGTAAAAAAACACACCAATTAAGCAAGATTACAATCTGAAAGCTAGTTTCGCATCGTTAGTAAAATGGCCGTCGAAATTCATAGAACAAGGTCCCAATTAAATCTCCTAGACCACAACAGACCTTTGTAGACTACACGGTTTGCTGCCCAGGTTTTAAGCCAGTAACCCAATTATTAGAACCCAACTTAATCTAGTACGAACTTGTTCACAAGTTGTTGGGAAACTTTCAACAAGTTAGGAAAAAACTTGGCCCTCAACGTTGATGTAAGGTTAGGGGTCTTATAGCAATCCCTAATAACTTGCCAAGTTCATTCCATAAACTGAGCGTAGTGAGCAATTTCTAAATCATCATCATCATCCGTGCGGTCTATCCCGGTTGTGAATCCACACTGGTGTGTGGGGTCCCAGGGTCCGCCTTTCTTATTTTCCTGGCCCACTTCGCGCGGTCTTGTGCATCCTAAGTGGTGAGTCGGTTGGCACGCTTGTCACCCTTAATGACGTCGAGCCACCGCTTCTTGGGTCAACCCCTTTTACCGGTACCTGGCGGGGGCGGCATTGCCAGACATTTGTTGCCCACGTAGTTTGCCGATCTCCGTGAGACATGACCATACCAACGAAGGCGGTACTCCTGCAGCTTGTCTGCGATGTCACGAACACGAAGGCCGCCGCGGATGTGGGTGTTACGCATGCGATCTTTGCGTGAGACTCCACGCATCCACCGCAGCATCTTCATTTCCGTGACGCGCAGCTCCTGCTTGTGTCGCTCTAGTAACGGCCCTGTTTCACTGCCATATAAAAGGATAGGCCTAATGATGGTTTTATAGACCTGCCCCTTCAGCTTGATCGTCATTTTGGGTTCGGCGAAATACGATCTTTCATTTTAAGCCAGTCAGCGGTTACTTGGCACTAAACATCTTCTACGCTGGATATTGTCTGACAAAATTGCTCGTTACTCTCAATTTAGGGAATTAAGTTGACTGGATATAAGCCAATGTAATAAGGCCCTATGTTGAGTAAGGGCTCAGTACAAGTTAGGTGAAGATTTTGGCTGTAGAAGAGACGTTCTAGAATGTTTTTTTTTATAGTGCCCGTCAAGATGTCGTCACTCCAGCTGATTGAAAGCCATACTTATCTTGAAGGCCTGCCCTGGCACCGATTAGTGCAGTGTTGATCCCGGAACGCGACCTGACCGACCTGAACTGCATGGTGGTGATATCAACCGGTCGACATAATATGTCTCCCACCTGAAGAGCAGATGGTCTGCTGCAGGGCTCTCTTAGTCGCCTCTTACAACACCCACGGGAAGGAGATGGGGCGGTGGAAAGTATTCTTTTGAAGTGCCGCCACCAGCACGGCACTAATCAGTCAACAACGATTTTAATTTCCCTTCATGTATATTATTGTGTATCTATGGGCATTATTTGGTTCAGTTAATCTGAACGTTCCACTTAAACTGGCTCGCGTTATAACCCGATTTTTATAACTGTGCACCGAGTTGTAAAAATCGTTAGGTTGGCAGCATTGAATTTCACCCGCCCGCTGACGCGCTGTCGGATGTGAGCGGAGTGGTGAGGAGATTTTGACAACTCGAGGTGCACAGTTATATAAATCGGTTATAGAAGGTATGGACTCTTCTCCATAAAGACCAGCGAGACCGTAAGAGTACAGAGGCAATATAATAGTATCTCCAAACATTGTTATAAAGACATCTTTGCGGATAAGCCGCAGAAATTCCGGCGCAAAGTGCTTGAGTCTCATACGGCTGTCCCTGTTTGACCTGTTTGTCCAGCCGTTACTGTAATGTTAATTGTAATTGTTTTCAATTTGTTTAAATGTCAAGGCAGTTTTACTTTACCTAATTTTTATTAGTATCTTATAGTAAGTAAGTTAGTAGTTAAGTAAGTTGATAATGTTTAGTCCACATTGCATGCCGTGGCAGCCTTTAATTAAGAAGACATTTAGCATTTAGTTCTTGTGTGTTATACAATTTTTCTGGTTGGTGTTTGTCTTGTTGTTTGTCCTAATAAATAAAATTAAAAAATAAATATTGCACTCGCTTCAAGGTAATTCCCTAAACTAATGGTAGCAAGCAATTTCGTCAGTAAATATCCAGAAAATGTGTTAGTGGCAGTAACCGCTGACTGGCTGGAAATGGCAGATCATATTATTGTTTTATAAGGCCTCAAGTACGTCCCGAGTCCAAATCTGGCCAAAACCTTCTTTGTGTTCATTGTTCATCATCATCCGTGCGCCTAACTCTCCGGTGGTGAAAAACACCGAAAAAGTACCCAAGCAAAATGGATAACGGCGGAAAGCTACCTACCACGTTGGGTTCCAATAGGCTTGGTGAAAAGTAGGCTTCCGTGTGTTTCATTCACCAACGGCAACATTCAACTGCACCCTGACTTCTGTCCTGAGCGGACGTAAAATTAACTAAATTAAAATAGACTGTAAAATCACCAATACGCTATCGTAACTATGTAATAGGTGACCAAAACGTGGCATACTTGGTTTTCCAACTAACATCTCAAACCATATTCATGCGAGAATGTCAAATAAAGGTCAAAAGGATCTTCAATAAGACTAGATATTAGTATTCTTCACCAAGAAGATATACATAATTTCCACACAACATCCGCAAGGATTCACAACGTTGATCAAATTACTAGTCTCATAGAAAATATCGGAACGTCTTATATATCTTTCTCTCTTCTTTATGGGAACACATATGAATAAAAAAACACTAAAGATTTATTCAAAGTGGCTCTAGTGATCGGTTATTCAAAAAGAGCCCTTCGTGCATGCGAAATAAGACAGCAGATGGGGTGCGTAGGGAAAAAGTGTGGAGTAGGATTGTGTGGTTTGAATTATTTTTCATGATTTCGGGATCCATTCATTGAAATGGCGGGAGGAGATTTATCAGACTATGTGTACATTTAGGGGTGTAATTAAATAGATCGACAGAGTGGAAAATGCAACCATTTGATTTAGACCGGGGTTGCAGATTTGGCAAAACTAAAATGGAACTCACTGAGTTTATTTGAGACAAAGAGTATAATACAACGTTGAATGAAAGCGGCCCAAAGAGGCTAACTGTGAACTGTGTGTGTTCTATGGGGTAGGCATAAGTCTAACAGTGAGATGTATTTTGAAGATAAAAATAAACATTATAACATATTTAACTTTCTTGTTGCATTTTTACTAGTTATACTAGTAAACGGGTTTTTGCAACAAGCGAACTACGGTAAATGGATTTACCTATTTATCTCGACGTTTCGACAATAATCCAGATAGCTCGTGACCACGTTATTAGTAACAATTTTATTGTTTTGTAGATTTGTGTGGTGCCTCGTTTGTTCTATATTATTATATTGTTGGTGTTTCAATAGTGTTATTACTTATTTTGTTTAATTTTCTGGCTTATTAAACACCTGTAAAAGTATGTGTCAATAAACTTAACGAAAAGACTTTCAAAAGTGATAATGATAATAATTAATAAAAATATTGCGTAGTATAAAGGGTCATGTTGACAACTACCTCGGGTGTACCTTTTAAATAGATAAAGTAAAGGGTGGTAACTGAGTTCTTGGGAGGACAAACCACCTAAAACGAGATAATCTAATGAAAGTTTTTGCTCATAACTAAGGCGACCTGATGTAAAATCTTGTGCCCTATGCCTTTTAAATGGAAACAATCAAACGTTGGTTTAACTGCCCACAGCTACTTGGAATGAAGGATCTACTAAAACAAACATTATGTAACCCAAACGAGAATAAACCATAAATATTCATCCAGATCCGTGTTATTTCTGACCCATTTACAGTTTTTACAAAAGCCATCTCCACATTTGCGGCTAATAGAAAATTCTGTTTAGGCCTAGCAGAGAGCGAGTGAGCGGAGAGGGCGCCACTTTAGCTGCTGTCATTAGCCCGCCTAAAAAAGATGGCGGAATTCGTAACGGTATTTTTTTAGTACGAATATCACATTTTATCTATTTTAACAAGAGGGTGGGCCTACATGATTCTTGTTTAGGTGGATTCCAAATACCGCCTAATGTATCGACAGTAGGGGAGACACGCACAGCTTGCAAGCCTGGATTCTCTGCGTACGCAACGATTTTATTTTTTTATTTAAAGTGGGTGTGGTAATGGTAAGTGATAACGGGGCCGATGGTGGTACACGCTTACCCAGAAAATGCTTTTTCACTCTGGCCTTGAAGATACCTAGGTTGTATGTATCTGGAAACACCGACGCAGGGAGAGCGTTCTCTCCCTAGCGGTGCGGACCAGAAAAGACGCAGCAAACCGTTGAGTGCGGATTGCTGGAAAGTCAACCTGGTGGGTGTGGAAGCTCTGCCGTCGTCTAGTGGGCTGGTGGAAGAAAGTCGAGGGTGGTATCAGGTTGTGTAGTACTTTAGTGCAAGAAAAGATTTATTGGTATATAATCTATGTGTTTTCATTGTGAGGTTATGTCGTACGAGCCATTAGCAGCTGAAAAGAAATGGCTAGGAACTCTGAAATGTAATAAATATTTGATAACTCTTAAGTTAGTGATTAACCTTTAATACAATACAAGAAAGTTGAGCTTGCAATTAAATTTAATTTCCTAGTAACTAAAGAAAATCACCGATTTTGAACGGTGAAATGTGGTGAATAAACCGCTTATCAAAAGAGGTTTACCTATAGACGTCTTTTAAAAGTAATTTTACACCTTTAATTATTATATTTACAATTCAACAATGTTGGCTACCTCAATTACTTTCAATTGCCGAAGTTCAGTAACTTTACCCGTTTAAAATAATAAAGGGTTGGGTGTTGAATTATCGATACAATCTCTTTGGGAACAACACTACTGGAATTTTGAGTACCTAGTTTTAAATTTTGGATTTTGAATTAAAGTAATTGTTTCAACTGGTTAATTACATGTATTTGTATAGTATTATAATATACTATTTTAATCTCTATGAGATTATCTATGAAACGAATGCTGCTACAGTCCTTAAGATTCGAATATATTTCGATTTGAGGCTGAATAATATTGTGTCATTATTGTTTACTTTGACGGCACCATTGGCGTAGTGCGCTGTAGCACGGTTTCTCGCCTCGAATTCCGTAGTGTGATCTTCGATTCGGGTCAGGTCATTTCAGGAAACGATCTTTTCTAAATTGACTTGGGTCTGGGTGTGCTGGGAGACGCCCCTGGCTTAATTTCTTGTCTGGTAGGTAACTCGCAATACAGGGATATTTATCCCTACTTCGAGACCATGACAAGTGTGTCTGGCGCATATTTATTTGAAAAAAATACAAATATAATATGTTACTAATATGTTTATATTTGAAATCCGTGTATATTACACTAAAAATATACCACAAAATTGCTTTTATAATTTTAACTTTTACTGGACACAATTTGGGGAAAGGTCTATATATATGAATATTTTCTTGGAAATATAAACTCCTCAGGTACTACTGTTATACTCTATGGTCTACTGTTGTAACTAATCATACTAATACTTCAAAGAGGAAAGATTATAAGTAGGTGGGTAGGTTTTTTGTATATGACAGTATTTAACGTAACATGTAAGAGCACTACATGTTATTAAAAGTCCACTGTCCACCCATAAAAATAGTAAGGAAAATGTATTTTATCAAAAATCGATGGTAGTCTTTAAATTGCATCTAAGTATGTATTATATGTTGCTAGGATTGTTCAAAGTAGGTACTAAACTTAAATTAGTGTTACAGTTATGACTACAGTTCAGTACTTAGTAAGATCTCCTAGTTATTTTTTCATCAAAAATGAACAGGCAAACCCATTGCAAAGCGCTAGGTTCATTGGTCAAAGGTCGACTTGTAAATTACAAAGTAGTTTCAAAAAGAGCGATTATTATTCTGAGTGACATGATACATTTATATTCTGACAGAAAGATCTTAACACCGCGTTTTAGTAATATAGAAGTTACAAATTAGCGTAACGCCATCTATTATGGCACTTACGAACTAATCTTACTTAACATTAGTGGACTATACAAAAAAGTTGTAGATGTTTTCGATAAATAAATAAACTATCGATAGGATGTCCGCACTAGACACGGCGCGTGCTTATTTTAGATTGAGCTGAGTTATTTTTGCTGACAGCCATGAAATTGTATACCTTTTGAGATCGTTTTCATTCCTTCAAGTATGTGGAAATAATCAAGAACCAGTCTCCCAGAAAATAGGACCCAGCAGAATAACTCTTCTGTCTAAGAAATAATATGAAATCAGCCACATCTGGGTTTTGTACAGAAAATTAATTTGACAATATCTTTTGATAAGAAAATAGGGGAAACTCACAACGGAATTGGAATATCCTTGAAAATACAAACCTTTTGTTAATTATCGGGGAACATACGTAAAAAAATAAATGAAAAAAGATTCTAACGAATTGAAAACCTTCTTCTCTTTCGCTGTCGGTCAAAAATTGATTTTGCCTTTCAAAACCATATTTTCAGCCTTCGAAACATGATCTACATAACACTCCACTGATCTACTACACAACTAATGATAGTAGCAGTGCTAAACGCGATCAACCAAGTTGACAAGCTGACAAAATAATGCTGTCAAAACAAGGCAACGATTGTTCACTTTTAAATTATCAGTAGCGCCAGAGGTCGTGGGTTCGATCCCCACCCATGACAAATATTTTTGTGACGAACATTTGTATTTGTTGTGTGTCTGGGTGTTATTATCTATTTGAGTATGTATTTAGAAATATTTAAGTATGTTTATCAGTCTCTGACGCCCATATTACAAGCTCAGCTTAGTTTGGGGTCAGATGATCTTGGTGTGAATTGTCCCAGATATTTATTTATTATTATATAGTGTCGCAAAACATTTCAGTTAGTATCTGGAAGTTTGAATCCACAAAAAAAGGTAGCACAAACACTTATGTTGCTAGTTTCCTATGATTTGAACAGCTCACGCGACGTCTTGTGAAAAAAGTGAATGATACAAGCATATTTCGGAACGGTAAATCAAACTCACATGTTTTATTCGTTTGCGAACGTGACAAACATAATAATTTGTTTTATGTAAGTCGGATATAGAAATATCATATAGAAAATCACCGATGTAGTTAGCTTACCTAGCAATTTCAATTGAGTTTAAGAAAGGCACAAGATAAAAAAATCCATGGACGTTGTTCGATAGTCAATTTTTATTTTCTGGGTACGAAGAGTGTGAATCAGTTGTTGAAGAATGATAATGATGCCGCAGTTGTTTTTTGCTTTGTTCACCAACGCGGTAAAGTTAGTTTGCATTTTTCTGTTATAACATCGCGCTGTTGGATCTGCGAGTATTACTGCTTGCAAATTGTTGCCTTACATGTGGCTCTCACATGAGTGAATTAATGTATTCTTGTGAGAAACAAAGATCTTAAACCAGATAATTAAAAAACCTGAGATCAACAGAAATAATGACGAATATTATACCTTCCATGATAAAAAAATATCAATTATTAATCATAAGTTTAGTCGAATAAATAAAAAGTTTTATCGATAAACAGTCCACCAAAGGGTTTGATTTAGTCATTCAATCAGGTGATTATGCATTCGGGATGATTAATTATTACTTTTGAGTTAGGTTACTTAAAATCAATGAAATAGTAGATGAAAAATCTAATATGCCAGTGGTGCAGCAAAAAGGAGCTGTCAACGGAGCTTTGAATATGAATTAAGAGCGTTAGCTGGGGGTGGTTCAAAAACGTGGCATTTTTGTAAGATTTTAGTGGTTATTTCATTGAATTTAAATAAAACTTAAATTTTTGCTCTATTATTGTGTGCATAATACTTATTAAAAACACATTTAATTGTCTTCAATTAGGTAATCGCCAATTATTTGCTAATTAATATAAATAAAACATATTTTTTTGAAAAATTGATAAGACACTTGAAAATTTACTGTACACAGTCAAAGTTGTAATTATGAAATTAAAAGGTGCAATCAATAATAGAGAGATAATTTATACTTAATTAGAATTCAGCTAAATAATCACGAAAACCTTAAAAAATTCGACGTTTACTATCTACCCCAAACGCAAAAAGCAAACTCTCTTAACTCGGGAGCCCAGTCCCAGTTTGGGTCATTTTGTTTTATTGAGGGTTTTAATCAATATAAACCTTTTTACTTCTAAACTTGTTATTAGTTAAAAACTAAGTGGTCCAATCCAAATATTAAATTCTTGAAGAAATGAAACTTTGAAAGAAATATGAAGCAAAGTCTAATTCACTTCACTTTCGTCACAATATTCGTTTTTCCAGACGAAAACTAATCTCATTTACAGAAGAAACGCATACAAATGCATGTTTTCAGCATAATTTCAAGGGAAAGTTTATGTAGCGATAACCAAACGTATTAAACACAACCGCCATCTCTGAGAGAAATATAAAAAATGATAATATAATGTCAACGACCGATTGGTTTTCATAAGAGCCATTTCGTATTTTGAGCACATGATCTAAAATTTCAAGCGCCTAATATCCGAGTCTTTTCAATACAAAACATGGTCCATCCCTTCGTATTGACACATAATTTTTTTTCTTTTTTAAAATGATCAATTTCGCCACCTCGATTTACAGACAAATCTTACCGTGTCAACTTCAAGTAGCTACATTGGAGCTTACTAGTTGCAGAAAGAAAAAAATCAAAACGTCAGACGTATAGTTTTGTTGACACGTCATAATGAACTAGAAAATGCATTGTTCATCACAATAACTGTAAAAAAAGGAAAAATTTCTAATTTTTCCGAATAATAGACTGAGTTTACGACGTATTATTGCTTTGAATTAAATCATAACTTTAAAAATACTGTTAAAAATTAATGATCATAAGTACTGCACCTGTGATCTTTATTTATTCGATAAATAAAGTTTTATTCATAATCCAATCAGTTAATTAGACCTAAAAACGTAATGAGAATACCCCAAAATTCAAAACGTACGATGCACACACTCGCGCTATGGCCACGCGTAAATTTGGTACAAACTAGCCTTATTTTTACGCGTATACGTACACGGGCTTATTGCGGTGTGTTCGCTCAAACCGGTAGTGGTGATAGTAAGCTTACAAGCGCGTCAACGCTCGTACGAGTTAACCGTGTGGCAAAAAGCGCACCTGTATGCGCCATGCGCTGCCAAAAAATAGGATTAGATTAGATTAGATTTATTTCTCTCTTAGTACATAATTACAATATATTTTACATTGAATGTCAGATATAAGAATTTGTATTAAGATCGTCAACAATATAGTAATAATAATAGCATGCAGGTTATACGCGATTTTAAAACGCTATTTTGATACCGCTATTACGGAGTACGATTGTTTTAATATTGCTTTGAGAGGTTACAGTCAGCTTAGAGTTTTGTCATGAGAGTATTTCAATAAAAATATGTTTTATAAGTATGCACGTTTTGTCGTCATAAAATGGAATAACAAATACTTATATAAAATTTGTTTTTTTTCGTAATGATAGGATAATTTAAAAAGTTCGAACCCATATTACAACCTGACCGATCAACTTGATTAAACATACTCTTTCAAACAAAGGAAGCATTCTGAAAATCGGTTTAGGCGTCTTTGAGTAGCCGTGTAACATTTAACCTGATTTTTATAAGTGTGCACCTCGAGCTGTCAAAATCGTTAGCCCGCAAACTTCTTCACCACTCCGCTGACGCGCTGTCGGGTGTAGAATAATCTTTCCAACAAAAATCTAACCTTTTCTGAAGGTAAAATAAATTAAAATAAATTTAAAAAAAATGTACTGAATAAATAATCTATTAACCTGAATCCTTGTTCCCTTTCGCAATGCCGGTGCAGCAGTCTGTAACAAAAAGAGAAAATGTATTAGTATGGTGTACAGAAACATATAGTACGCAGCAACGCAGCTGCCTGACCAGAAGCAATATGTCTACCATAGCATTACGTCACGTAAACTACCTCGACGCGTCAGGTGCGCCCACCCCACATCTGACGTTTATGCGAGGCTGCCGGCCCGCCTGGCGCCGCAGGAGTTTGTACCTTGGGTGATTAGTAATAGATGTGAATATTTCCTGTTTAACTTTTCCATAGACAAATACATTAGAAGCCGTATGTAATCTGTCCATTCCGTTTTTTTTTGTGAGATGATAGCATTAAAATTTGGTCCGTCAAATTTCAATCGAATCCAATTTCGCGTGATCTGTCAAATCTGACAGCGCGGTCACACTGGTTAAAGTTAACTTCAGAAAGTTTGGCATCTTTCCTTCCATTTCTAATCTCTCTCTCGCTGCTCTCTCTCTCTCTGCTCTCTTTCTCTCTCTCTCTCTCATACAAAAACGTCAAAGAGGTCAGCTAGCGGCTGTCATTGGTATAAAGTCATGGTAGGTCCATCATGACGTAGCGTAAAGTAGTTCGGTTAGTATACCACAAATCCACTGAATCCCTTCTTGTTGTTCTGAAATAAAATACTCCAAATTCTAATGCATAAACCTAAATCTAATTTATTTACTTATCAACTACCTTCTGACATATTACAATCACACTCAGACCCATCTGTACTGTTTATCACACATAAGAATACCAAACACGCATTCATTAAACACACATTCATCACACACACATTTATCAAACACGCACGCACACACACATTCACATACACATCCATAAACCCGACTGCTTTCTCCGTTTTTGCTTCCGTTTTGGTTATTCCACTCAAATTTTGTCTTTAGCCTTCATGTTCTTTATGTACACATTTTCTTAAGTTTCTTTAAGTGCATCCTACTGCGGAGATAGGCCTGGTTACCTGTAACACAGGTTTGGTTTAAACCTATTTCAGGCACCGGCCTCTCACACCTTAGGATTATTCTTTTAATTTGTTATGTACCTACATTTTTTTTTAAATATAATTTGTAATATACATTACTCACGTAATAATATACCTGAGTGCTATATTTAAGGTCCTATTGTGAAAAGGAAATAAATATTTCATTCATTCATTCATACCAGTACAAACTTTAAACTTTTTTTGCATCTACAGCCGTGAGGAGGCATATCGCCGCCTCTGGTGAAAAACAGAAGCAGGAATCAGACAGGAGGCATCTGCTCTCTACATTCACGCCTTATAATCCCCCCCGCCTTAAAAGTCGTGACAGCTTTCTCCGCGGAACCTCCTCTGGCGCCCCTTGAACATCTTCCTGCCGGATGTGAACTGCCGTGGCCCACATGGAAGTCCCTAACCGTCTCCGAACCCAAGTGGACCGCTGTAGGAGTAACCTTTTCAAATGGGGGTACATCAGTGCGGACAGGGTGAAATGCGACTGCGGAACCTCGGACCAAACAATGCAGCACCTGGGAGCCTAGCCAAGAGCAACACGCCACGACGATTTCGTTCAAATGTATGGGGATGACATAAACACCAGTGACAGCCAGGGCTCTTGGCTAGCCCCCCAGGTTTTCCCCCCAGTGCCTTACCAGCTGCTCAATTAAAGATCTCTATGGTTGTAATGTACTTAGCTTTATATTGGTGAAAGTATTTTAATAAATCGGTTCAATAGTTTTTGAGTTTATCTACAACAATCAAAAACAACAAATCTTTGAACTGTAGTATCAGTGTAGGTGCATTTTAGAAATTTCCGGCTTCGCCCGCGGAAAGGATTTTTTCCGACTTACGATACTTTTCATTATTTATTATTACTGGCCAAGTTACGTTAAATCTTTAGCAATTGTAGCCTATGTGTTATTCTGATGTATAAGCTGTATTACTGTAAAGTTTCATCCGAATCCATACAGTAGTTTTTGCGTAAAGGGTAACAAATATACATAGGTGGATGTACCTACCACAAACTTTCGCATTTATAATATTAAGTAAGAACAGCGTCCACATTCCCTCTGTACGTTGATTATTAAAACTGTACTGCTTTTCAAATCATGTGTATCGTTATACAGGGTGGTGCTTACTATAGCGGTTTTTACATAAGACGATATCAAATTCAGTAATTCTACTTGTGTTGGCACAGTATATAGTCGTACACTCTATCTGCGATCTTAAAAGTAAACAATAGGATCCAAGTGTGATTCAACAACGCTTTGATAAAGGTAAACAAGGAATTGCGAGGAAGAGTAAATAATATATTGTATTATTACAAAATGGCGGCGCGTGGCGCGGCGCGTTTTGAATCGGAGTTGATTTTTGAATTTCCACAAGACTTTTCAAATCTGATTGTTATCCTATTTCCTCTGTTATCTTCACAGGATTATAAAATCTCTCTATCACTTCACTTCACCACTGGTGTTGAAGGGTTAATTATTTTGAAAAGACTCGAAAGGAAACTGAACAGTTGCTCTTTTTTTTAACCTACACAGCAGGTAATTAAATTGTTTGCATTTGCAATGACATTAAGAAATATTATTTACAAGCGTTTGAAAAAAAAACCTCTTATCAAATCACATTCAGAAAACTGATTAACAAAATAAACCTCATGTATAATTGAAAAAAAACCATCCTGTATGTAACATTATAATTTTGGTAAAACGTACCCTTCCACTAGATATCAACTCCAAATCTCTAATCATACGTCTAAATGTCCTCAGTATAAATGAGTATCTATCACATACAAAAAAGGGTTGGGGCAAAAATTGGACAATGTTACTCCCAATATGTTAGCCCTGGGCCAAAGGGTTACTTATCCATTTGGGTAGAAGGACCCTATTTACGGATTGACGCATCTCCATCCCTTCGGTTAGGGTTCAACGAAATGAGAACCTTTTTTGCAGTCACATGTTTTTAATGTTATGGAAAGGTAGAGGAAAGATGACATATGCAGCTTGTACTGAACATTGTACCATACAACAATTTTTCCTTGTCAATTGTGCGATATGAAGTATTTTATCTTTTAAGCTTGTACAAAGCACTTATGACATGTCAAAAAAGTATATAGAAATAATAATAATAAACGTAAATAAAATAGTACAATATTAGTACACATCGTGAATGTACATAATGTGAATCTACCACCGGTTCGGACGTTGCTTCTTATCGAGAAGACTCCGGCAAGAAACTCGATAGTTACTCTTTTCAACTTTGTTCGTTTTACAAAAAATAAATTCAGAGTACAGTCAATGCGAGTAGAAAAAAGAACACAATATTGAGCAGAGGAGCAGATTATTCCTACTATGACCACAAACTTTTGTCGTTCAAGTAATCCTCTACATTATAATAACCTTGTTTCATTAACTTTGCTTTAATTGCAGACTTAAACTTGTGAAGAGGTAGATCAACAAGACTTTGAGGTATTTTGTTAAAGTATTTTACAGATTGACCCACAAATGAGTTTCCCACCTTGTGTAGCCTAAGACTGGGAGTTTTCAATTTGTTTTTATTTCTGGTATTATGTTTATGAGTGTCACTGTTTTTTTTGAACAGATGCAGGTAGTGATGAACCCATCACTATCCTTAGAAACGTCTTTCCAACAATCCGCATTAAGCCCGCGTGTTGGAGTACGACTCGTACTAAGTCAGACCTATGCCTTGCAATGGGACGTATCAGGCTTTATTTATTACCTTATAGGTCAGGATGATCTTTGTGTAATTCGTCCCAGATTTTTCCCAGTCGCCGGGCGAGGCGAGCTTGGCGTGGTAGAAGCCGGCGAGTGCCAGAATCAAATTTCTCCTCATTTTCGATGATGTTCAAACGATCCAATGTCATTCGAGCCAGCGTTCATTCATACTCGTGTTCAACGACCTCACGTTACTTAAATTTCATTCATTCTTTAAATAATCTACTGAATTAAATAAAAGAAAAGTCACAAAGCGCCAACGTTACTTCTAGTAAATCATTATTCATATGATTATTCAAAATCTTGCTGAAGTTTTAAAATGCAAGCTTCTATAAGTAGCACTTAATTTAGATTGTTTAAATTTTTAGAAACTCTTCCAAGTGATTGTAAGTAATATATTGCAAGAAGCAATTTGGTTCAAATCAAAATCTCTTTGTTGAAAATTGAAATTGAGTTCAAAGGGAACATTTACTTTTAATGCATTATTAAGGGAAATAGGAACGATTTCTGTTCGTTGGACTTTGTGCCCTTTGGGGTACAAAACACTGGCTATTCTAAACGATGGCCACGTCAACTTGGGCGTCAGCCTACTCCCAATCGTCAGAACACGCAATAGCGTAAATCTTCAGGCCTCTTCCTCACCGGATCGGTGCGTTTTCGTTTTTGGTGTTTTTACTGGTGAGGCGAGCGGCGGAGTTGGTGGGGGTGAGACGGGGGAGGCCAACCCTGTACAGTCTACATGCAGAGGCGCGCGTTATGCCCAGGGTACACTTTTTTTATAATCATATTTGACGACACGATTGGCGTAGTTCGCTGTAGCACGGTTCCTCGTCTCGATTTCCGTAGCGTCCCGGATTCGATTCCCGGTCAGGTAAATTCAGGAAACGACCTTTTCTGAATTAACTCGGGTCTGAGTGTGCTGGGAGACGCTCCTAGCTTGTTTCCTTGTGTGTTACCTCGTAACACAGGGATATTATTCCCTACTTCGCGACCATTATAAGAGGTGTGTTGTCTAGCGCATATTTTTTTACTTATATTGAAACTGTATATTATCATCTTCAAACTGCTCTCATCCTTGGGGCGATTTCACCAAGTACTCAATTCAAAATTCAAAAATACTTTATTCAAACAGACCATTTTTGTAACAGTTCTTTCGAATCGTCATCAAATATATTAACTTTTGCTATAATATAAACATACATAATATTAATACAATCTATATACTAATTATAATACATACATATGTGACTCTACCTCCGCGGCACAGGCGTCGTAACGCTGATTCCACAGAGAAGCCTCGGCAAGAAACTCATTAGTAACTCTTTTGAAAAAGAGGTGGTTTACAATGCAGGTTAGTCACTCAGAACATTTACCTTTGTAACCTGTACCATTTTATTAATTACGGTACCCAAATTATAGTAAACCCGAGCAGACCAGTTCCCAGTTCCCAGATGATCCAGTCATCGTTTCACTCAACCATGTTTTAGGGCGTGAAACGTTGCTTGAAGCTCTCGATATCAGCGATGTTCTTTCCGTAACATGAAACCCAAAGGCGACAACATTTCTTGAGCTTCTTTTATTAAAATTTGAATTCATTTAAATGAAATATGCGCCAGACAAACACAACACTTATCATGGTCTCAAAGTAGGGATAAATATCCTTATGTTACGAGGTAGACAAGGATTTAAGCCTACCAGCACACCCAGGCCCGAGTCAATTTAGAAACGATCGTTTCCCAAATTGAACCATGGACACTACGGAAATCGAGGCGAAAAACTGTGATACAGCGCACCACGCCAATCGTGTCGTCTTTTTTTAGCTGTTATTGTAATGAAGAGAGAAAATGTCTCTTAAAAATATTAAATGTGTGTGTCGTTACACAGAATGCCAACTCTCAGCAAGAATAAACCTGAGACTACACGGTCTTCAAGCATAGCTTAATGTAACTAAAAACGAAACTGTTGATCTTAGAATCAACACGTAAGGCTACGTCCTTACTATATTTCACCAACTGCATCCTCATATGCGAAAATGTATATGTTACTTGCGAACAAAGAGTTCGGTTCTACGCAGGCGCGGAAAAGAAGGGGACAAAGCATCGGTCGAAGTCAATGCAGCAGTACGAGAGAGAGAGAGACAGAAAGAGCCATAAATTTCTATGAGTGTACTTTCGGCGTGTTATTATAGTTATACGTTTGTGTGTTGATTATAGTGTCGAGTTGGGTGAACGAATGAACGAATTGCAACGAGAAGTTTTGATTGATAAGTAACGAAATGCGAACGGAGTGACGTTTGTTGGTACGGTAAATATTTTCGATGTTTTCCGAACGCATGTTGTCAATTTGAACTGTGAGCTAGAAGTTAAAATAAGTAATTGTTTAGTACAATCGCTAATAGTCGAGTTGATTCTGACTGAGGGTAGCGAGAGGATATCCAGCCTAGAAGATGTGTGGGCTAGGTAGCCGCTGACTAGCGGGAAATGAAAGATCATATTACGAAATTGCTCGCAACGCTAAGTTGAAGGAATGAAATTGACAAGTTATAAGCGTATGTAATAAGGCCTCAAGTGATTGACTATAGGTTTATTTCACTAGCAAGGCCTTATGCCAGCTTTATATAGTTGAAATTTTTTTTCACTCACAGTGGATCATTGTGTCTTTGGTTTAAAAGGAAGTTTTTTAGCATGAAGCTACTGTCTACAAGTTGTCGTGTCTGCCATTGTTCCACTTAACCCTTATAAGGAAAGGATGGGTCGTAGTTTATTTGTACCAAATGTAATCAAATTAAAGCAGGCCTCTATTACCCCAATATAAACTTTTCCCATAAGAATATCTCCCATGCAAGTTAATGGTATCATGGAGAGAGGTTTACCAAACTCCTCACTAAACGACAATTTTATAGCCTCCCTCGTTATTTACAGTTAAATAAGACTTTCGCGACTTAAATTTAAAACCTAATTTAGCTAAATGCGGAAGAAATTAGAAGCACAGGGCTGTACGAAGGCGTAATAAATAATGTCTTTTTTTCACACCGAAATAATTAAAAACATGATAGAGGCGAACTGTTTGTGTACTATGAGTCTGTCACGTAATCTACGATAGTTGACATTTACGTTATCGTTCGTGTAAAAAATTCTATTGGGATTTTTGACGACTGTCAAATCTCAATTTTTTTACGCGAACGATGACGTATATTTAAAGTGGCAACTCGTGGTAGACGTACATACTCGTAAGTATGCCATTTTGGGCCATTCCTAATCAGAGAAGTAGCTTTAGCATCTTATCTTTTTTTTTTACTAAATCTGTGGCGCATTTCGAGTTGCTGCGGTTCGAATTGTAAGATTTTAAGGCGCATAGTGTTTAATTTTATAATTATAGTTTTGTACCAGACAAGGAATCAAGCCAGGACATTTCCCAGCACTCCCAGACCGGAGCCAATTTAGAAAAGATCGTTTCCTGAATTGACCCGACAGGGAGTTGAACCCGAGACACTACAGAACGCCAATCAGTGTTTTCCATCACTGTAGAGTTCAAAGCAGGTTCTGTTCTGACCAGATTTGAACTCGGAACCACACGGCTACTGAGCTGATATAAGTTTTTAACCCCTAAGCCACGACGCTCACTGACAAAGTATGTGTCCTGTCGCGAAACAAACCCGAGACTACGAGAGCTTCAGGGTGGAGTGTACCAGTTTACACCATAACGCTTTCAACAAAAAAAAGCATAATAAAACACAGTCAATGTAGCTTTTTTTTCATAATAAGACACAGGGAGAATAATTCAAAGGAATTCGAACCTTGATGCCCTGGAATACGGGTGTAGACCATTGAAAAATTTGTCAATGCTGAATGAGGAAAAAACTTGACTTTATATGTCAACAACAGATACCATTCAGTAGCTTATCAGAGAATCCTGACATAATAATCTATTAGAAATTTCCTAAAACATTGACCATGTCCGTTCTTTACGTTATAATAATAACCGATTTTTATTTCGTTGGATTTCAGTAGACAGGTAGATTGGGGTAAAGAGATAAACTACCTTTTGTTCTTATAATAATTACATATAGAAACCATGTCCGCTCGCCCATATTGAAGCACCTTAATTGGAGCCATAAATGGCTCCAAACAGCCGACTTTGCAGTGTTCATTACAGCTCCGCAATGTTCAATGTCAAGCGCGCCGCACGTAAGCAAGTAGTAGTCACGCATGTGTGGATCGGATAGTGCTTCATTTTTGACGGGGCGGTTGTATGAAAGCTTTTCTTCTATACGTTATTATTCTAAGCTTTTGTTGTTAAAATAATGGAAACTTGAGAAATCTTTTTATTTATTTATTCTTCAATGCACATGAAAATAAGTAAAAATGGCGGATTTAATGTCAACCGCAAGGTAAAACCGATAATGCCTGTAGTATGGGCTGTGCAACGTACAATAAATGATGCAACGGTAAGGCAGAGTGACTAAATTAATAATTTTAGGTTTTATTAAGATATATGCATATATATATACTACCTAAAATATCAAGTACCATACATTTATTACACGCAGAATTAATAATGAATGAATGAATAAAAAGTTTATTTCGAATATTACACGTTACATCCATAGTTTGTTAGTACCTGAAAATAAAATAATATATAAAAATATATATATATATAAAAAAAAAAAAAAATATAATAAATATAAATATGAACTTATTATTAAGTTACTAAACAATCTAATTAGCAAGCGACGACACGGTTGGCGTAGTGCGCTGTAGCACGGTTTCTAGCCTCGATTTCCGTAGTGTCCCGGGTTCGATTCCCGGTCAGGTCAATTTAGGAAACGATCTTTTCTGAATTGACTCGGGTCTGGGTGTGCTGGGAGACGCCCCTAGCTTATTTCCTTG
Organism: Udea olivalis; assembly: GCA_947369235.1. Taxonomy (NCBI): domain Eukaryota; kingdom Metazoa; phylum Arthropoda; class Insecta; order Lepidoptera; family Crambidae; genus Udea; species Udea olivalis. The sequence continues at coordinate 7,707,939 of OX376367.1, read as the reverse complement.
TGTGGTACCTCGTAACACAGGGATATTAATCCCTACTTCGAGACCATTACAAGAGGTGTGTTGTCTGGCGCATATATTATGTAATAATAATAATAAATAATAAATAATCTTTATTGCACAAACAAATACTTACAGCACGTAAAAACAAAAAAGTAAATATTTAGTATAATTAATTAATTTAATATAATTTGCATTACTTGTGAAAAACATTGTGTTTTCATGCGATGGCCAAGTCAACACAGTCACTTTTTACGGTAGGAGAACTGAGTAGCAAGGGTTGTTTTTTTTACAAGTTATGTTTTTAATGGCATTATTTTATTACCCATGGAAAACTTAAATACGAGTAACATGTTCATAATAAGGGCACAAAAACTGAACAGTTAAATGGCTAACGGAGAATTTATTAAATAATATCATAGTTATCATCAAACCTTTGGCCAGTTTTTCAAATCCTAACTCTCTACTACTTAAAAATCTGAATTAAAGTCGCATTTTGTTGGCGTACTTTTCACCGCTTATAACGATGAATGTAAAGAATATGTTTAAGGTTATACCAGCATTTTTGGAAATCATTCTCTACCATGCCAAACTACTGATTTGCATTGCGTGAAAATAACTATGAGAGGGTTTTTTAAATATATATTTTACCGTAAACTTTTTTCCAACGCCAGCTCCTTGTTTCGTGTAATATTTATTTAAAAAGCACAGCCACATCATACATATTCAAACATTACAAATAATTTTATTCCAAGTATTATATCCTTTATATATAACATTTTTGGCGTGCATAACATTTGCCAAGTAATGCTGAAACTAAAAGCCAAACTAGTTATTTGATAGGAGTCTGAAAGGATTCATGAAAAAAACCCTTCATAGGTGAAGGTTCAATGTGGCCGGGATGAACATTCCGGCAACTTTCTACTCAACTGCTTTTGAAAGAAGGCAATTTTAATGAAATTTGACGAAAGTGGCTTAGTGTGTAAGTCAAAACAAATGCTTGTTTTTTTTTTAATGAGCGATCATTATTGCACAAATAGGTGTTCAGCAAGTAATTAAAATTTACACAAACTACAATATACGTGAAGAAGTAACAACGCTGTATTGCGAAACGAGTACTTAGCAGAAGTTGCCCGAATAAAACTTGGTCTTAATCGCTATTTCATTATGTATCATTATAATGTTCACATTATTCCAGTCCAGCGCTCAATCGATGTGGACATTCCAGTGCTAATTCACATTATCCCAGTGGCACTCCAGCGCTGAACTGGAATGGTACTGGCTTTTAGTTTTGACAGCTGTTGCCAGCAATGACTGGCAATTACATATACTCATCCATATCCACATCTACTCAATTTCAAAACTTTTAACCATATTAATCCAAAGTAACTCATATTTGACGACACGATTGGCGCAGTGCGCTGTAGCACGGTTTCTCGCCCCGATTTCCGTAGTGTCCCGGGTTCGATTGCCGGTCGGGTCAATTCAGGAAACGATCTTTTCTGAATTGACTCGGGTCTGTGTGTGCTGGGAGACGCCCCTGGCTTATTTCCTTGTGTGGTACCTCGTAACACAGGGATATTAATACCTACTTCGAGACCATTACAAGAGGTGTGTTGTCTGGCGCATATTGATATCTTTATATTTATATCTTTATATTTATATTTCAATGCAACTTTTAAAGTTGAATCTAACCGGAAACACACAAACACACGGACATAATTCTAAAACGGTTTCATATATTGTTAAATTTTTCGAATAACAGCAGAATGTCGTGGCCTAGGGGTTAAGCACCCTTCAAATCATCTTTGGTTTAAAGTTTCTGATTTACACTCCGTTGATGGAAAACATAGATAAAAACCGAATAAACCCGGATAACGGCGAGAGGCTCAAACCTACCACGTTGAGTTCTAAATCCATTGGTGAAAAGTTAGCTTCTGAGTGTTTCGTTCACCATGACGGCAACAGTCACTTGCCTCTGACTCCCCGTTTGGGTTAAAGTCGTGATAATATTATGTAATGTTACTTTAAAATATACACTTTTGTTTTATAAAATAAAATTTTAATTATTCAGTCGCTGCTAATGGTGAAAAAATAATAGAAAATTACCGAATCATATGTAAACGAGGATCTAAATCAGTACCCAATTCAAATTCGCTCAACTCAGTTAAACGCACAGAAACAATGGACTGTTTTGTTTTAAAATAATAAAATATTCATTCGCATGTGTTAACCCTCTACTCATTAGGACCCTCACAAATATACCCCCCCCCCCCCCCTCCCACTTCACATTAGGGGACAGTAATAAAACCGGGGCTCGCGTTAAGAGGAAACTTTACGGAATACTCCGGAATATTCGGGATTACAAGACTATACAGGGTGGGATTCGGTTTGTTTTGGTGCGAGTTTGGGACGGGGTGGGACAGTTTCGCGAGCCGCAACAGAGCCTGTGGCAGGGGTAGCTTAAGTTATGTTGAACTAGCTTTTGCTGCGACTACGTTCGTGTGAACAAGTTTTTTAATAACCAAGTTCCGTTTTGTTCATTGCACAAAATTGAAAGAATAATTGGCGGAATAAATGGCCAGAAATCATTGTCTAACATTCAACCATAGGTGGATCCCACTTTATGCGTAGATATATAAATAATAGAGTTTATTGTAACACTATGCATATTCAAGGACGCTCAGCAAGCTATGGAAAGAGAGAGAGCGTTATATTTGTAATTACATACCTATCCCATAGAGAACCAAGGTCATGACAAAACTCTAAGACCTCTTCCGCATCGGCTCGGTGTGAACACAACGTTTCGGTACCGCCTCTGCACCGAGTCTGTACAGATTTTCTGCTGAAAAACATTTCCTGACAGGCTCTGGATGTTTTTATTCAATCGGTACGATAATCTTCATTCAATGTGACTGGTGTAATAGAGGCGAGCGCCGCCGGAGGAGGTGAGGCGGGGGAAGGGTACAGCTCTGTTGCTCTTCTGCTAGGTAATAAAATTGCACCGAATCGAGTCAGTCTGGTCTCAGACTGACTCAGTGCACGTGACTGAGCGCATGTAATCAAATGAACAACAGTCAACGATCTGTACAGATTCGGTGCAGAGGCGGTACAGAAACGAAAACGGACCTATCCAGTAATGAAGAGGCCTAAGGCTGATACTACAGAGCGAGCTAAGCTTAAACTTGGACCTATCTTAGATTTAGAACAGCTGTGTCAATCTGTATTAGTTACTTTCTAAGTTTTAATTATTTTAGTCTTATTTAAACAAAAACTTAGGCCTTTTGTTAGTAAGAATAATAACAATACTCAATATTAATACTTTAATTATTTTAGCATCTGTTCAAAAAAACAGTGTAAGTCTAGTTAAACAATAACTTTTCGGCCTTCGTTAGTAAGAATAATAACAATACTCAATATGAATACTTTCATTATTTCAGCATCTGTTAAAAAAAACAGTGATACTCATAATATACACAATACCTAATACCTAAATAAGAACAAGTCTTAGGCTACGTAAGGTATGGAATTCATTTGTGGTTGGTACAATTTTTCGTTTTGGCCGGTTCTGTCAAGTGAGTTTACCTACCTACTTCATTTTGAAATTCAGAGCGTATATTATAGTAGCCCCAAGCGGTCAGGTAAGTTTAGGAAAAAGGCGCAAGCGGTCCTTCTGTAAACTCTTTATTTTGTGCTCCTAGAAACTAATTTAGAGCTTACAAACGCGTAGGACTGAAGAGAAGAGAAGAGAGACAAAGCTTCAATAACCGCACTGTGACAGGTGACACTACTACACTATCGAGGGAAACCGGTTTATACCGGCTCGGCAGTAATTAAGACAGGAATACTACTACGCGTGTGTGCGTACACGCGTAGTAGTATTCCTGTCTCCGCCACTTGTATGAAGCTTCGTCTCTGTTCCGTTCATATACACATTGGCGACGTTGCAGAAATAAATATTCTGTAGTCTGTAGCGACATGGAAAAGTGCTACGAAACGCTACGATCTGCTACGAACTTTTGACGACAGGGTTGGCGTAGTGCGCTGTAGCACGGTTTCTTGCTTTGGCTTGCGTGCGGTCTCGGGTTTCCGGTTTGGTTACATTCAGGAAACTATATTTTCTGATCTGACTCAGGTCTGGGTGTGCTGGGAGACGCCCCTGGCCTAATCCCTAGTCTGGTACCTCGTAACACAGGGATATTTATCCTTACTTCGAGACTATGACGAGTCGTGTGTGTTTTTTTTGCTACAGCTGCAGGTCCACCGGAACCACAAAAATTTTGAAAGTGATCTATGCGAAAAAAAGTTTGGAAACCTTTGGTAGCGCAATAAAAAAAAACGTAAAGGCTTGGAGAAACGGGTATGCTAAGGTATGTGCCAATAGAGTGGAGTTTAAACACATACATGTGCTCAAATACGAGCTTATGTGTGCCAAGAATACGGTATGTAAGCGTAGAAGCAGGTCGGAGACGAATCCGTGTTAACAGTCGCAAGAAACATTAAAATACGTGACATTTCCTCCGGTAATTAAAGAGGCAAGACGGGGTATTTGTTTCAAAAGCAGCTTGAATACTTTCTGTGTTTCTAGCTGCTAAAATTCCCACTAAAATTCTCTTTTTAAGGCTTTTGACTTGAGAGTTTAAATTTTTGTAAATGATAATTTCATAAAGAAAGTCTTCTTTCTGAAGGGTCTGTTGTAATGGCGTTTTGCGGAAGGCTGTTTTACTGATCGAAAAGGTCTTCTGTTCTAGTACAGGTGCGTTCACATCAACCTTTACTCTATACAGAGGTACAATGAACACAAATCTCTGTGTTCATTGTTAAATTTCCGACTAACTCTCCGGTGATGGAAAACATCGATAAAAAACTAAATCAACCCGGAATGCGGCGGAAGGCTCTCCACCTACCACGTTGGGTTCTAATACTATTAGTGAAAAGTGTGCTTCTGAGTGTTCCGTTCACCATATTGTATGAAACTCACTTGCCTCTGACTACCCCTTTGGGATACAGTCGTGATGATTATGTATTATAGAAAGGAAATGTTTGCTTGTTTGTTCGATCGTTTGTATCAAATAGGCTCCAAAACTACTACTGATTTTGAGAATTATTTTATCATTAATAAGTTACATTATCAGGGAGTGACATAGGTTATATTTTTTTATTATTAGGCTATATTTTGACGGAAGACAGTCAAACACGGGCAAAGCCACTGACGCACGGCCAGTATCTCATAAAGAACTGAGAATGAGGCTGTATCCTGAGAGAAATGACAGCTACATCGACAAGTGTATACCACATATCACGCTCCACTCACCACACCTCGCACTGCACATCACGCAAACACAGCATGCAAGTGTCCACACTCGTCGATCGGGACGGTGAGACCTGAGTGCCGAGTGCGAGTTGCAGTGAGAGAAGTGAATGACTTCACCATCGCGTTTTGCGAGCACGTAAATGTTAAATAGTATGTAATCGAGTCAGCGCCATCTAGCGGCGAATTCGGGCAACATTCAGGCCGCTAGATGGCGCTCACTCGATGCCATACACATTCGCGTTTTGTTTCTCGCAAACGCGATGGTGAAGTTATTCACTTCTCTCACTGCAACTCGCACTCCGCACTCTGGAGTCCTGAAATACAGGGCCACCCTAGTTTGGGCTCCAGTTCACACGTAAAATAACTAGATCCTATCAGATGTACTCTGTATGTTATGATTTTATGTGAGAAAATAAATCTTATTTTAAAAAAAACTCTTGTATACATAATATGATGTTAATGCTGAGCTTCAAATTTGTGGTGGGTTTACCCGCTACCACGTCGGGACATGAACTTTGAATACGTTGGACTTTTGCTTGGTAAGTTCACAGTACTTGTCATTATAGATAATTTGCCTTTATAAATATAGATGTACTGTTTCACGTCTAATATACGACTTATATTAACCGGCCAATTGGCACATCTATTCGCAAGTCACATTCTCACGTCACACTTGACAAAATTCAACCCTATCGGCTTCGGGTGTCGATAGTACCCTTGCTACCCTTCACATAAATTGCCGAAGGGCCCACCCTTCTCTGTTTACATTCACAAGTAGCTATGATAAAGGAATTTCGAATCAAAGGTCTGGGACAGGGTTAATTTTTGACGATTTAGTATTTGTGAAAATTGAGATTCAAGTCTTTATTAGATTCAGGTTTTATTTAGACATCATTATTTAAACAAGGTGGTTTCTCGCCTTGACTTGCGTGGTGTCCCGGACTCGATTCCCGGTCGGGTCAATTTAAGAAACGATCTTTTCTAAAACGGCTCGGGTCTGGGTGTGCTGGAAGACGCCCCGGGCCTAATTACTTGTCAAGTACCTTAAAGCACAGGGGTATGTATGTTATAGCACAGAAAAGACACACTTGACATGGTCTCGGAGTAGGAATAAAAATCCCTGTGTTACGAGATTACAGATAGGGAATTAAGTCAGGGGAGTCCCCTAGCACACCTAGACCCGAGCCAAAAATCGTTTCCTGCCGAATAATATGCTTGTTGCTTCTTCGATCCCCACCACTGACTAATATCCATGTGACGATCATTTGTGTATCTACGAGTAATTGTTATTATTATCTGTTTAAGTATAAAAATGTATATACCTAAAAAAAAAATGCATGTTTTTTTTTTTTTTTAAATAATATCCCTGGACATTATTCCACACAGCGCCATCTAGCCCCAAAGTAAGCTAATTAAAGCCTGTGTTATGGGATACTAGACAACGGATAAACATACTTAAATACATTTTCTTTTGTAAATACATACTTATTATACATAGGAGACACCCAGACCAGTACAAACAGACTTGTTCATGCACACAAATGTTTGTACTGTGCGGGGATCGAACCCGCGACCTCTGGTGTAGTAGCCAACTTCTTAACCATTACACCAAGTCGGTCGTCGCATGTATTGTTTATAACTACATTGTATATTTATATCTAGTTAGTGCGTAAAGACTCAAACCGCCTACACATAAACCCATTGTATGGGATTACAGTAGGCAGGTTGATAATAAAAAAATTGTAAAGTTTGTGATTTGGATAATAAAAAAAAAAAAGTTTGTTTATAGAAACATTTAGGTATGTTTATCTCTGACACCCTTAGTATTACATGCTCTGCTCAGTTGGGGGTCAGATGATATTTTCCCAGATATTTCTTTAGATATTCATCCCTAAAATAAAATTCATCACAACTGTTTCATATGAGTATTTTAGGCATCAAAAATTTCATGAAGAGTAACTTTCGTAATTAAATATTAGTTTGGTTTGCATAGGTGTTTTTTAATATGTACCAGTAGCCAGTCCAGTAAAGATGCGAATATTTCTGAGTATAATTCAAAAGTCCCGAATATAATTCTGGAGCGTCCCGGAATGCCAGAGGGTTTACGACGTCGTTCTAGCTAGAGGGACGGGCCTAGGGTTGTCACGAAACGGAATTTATTGGCACAACAACTATTATTTGATTCACTAACACCGATTATCAGAAAAAAATACTTAAATCATTTATTGACCCAGAAAAATGGATAAACATAAACCAAAGGGTACAATTCTTTTGAACACAAAACACAAATTAAAATAAGTAAACATAGAAATAGTTTTTAGTCACAGAACCCTTTTATCCGCTTATTATTTTTATACATGACAAGTCAACATTTAATATTTATATATTTTTACATTAATAAATATAGATTTAAATAAATTGGCGATTTAGTTATTTCTTGGGAGTTGATAAAACAGGCCCCTGGTATTGTAAATGAATGTACCTAAAAATATCTTGTTGCCGAAAACAGATTATCGATGTCAAATATTCATTCGCTATATACATGACTAGCTGTCCGTCAGCGGCTTTGCCCGCATATACTATTTCTCCCGTCACCATTTAAAAAAATATAGCCTATGTCACTCCCTGATAATGTAGCTTTATATTGGAGAGAGAATTTTTAAAAATTGATGCAGTAGTTTTGGAGCCTATTCAATACAAACAAACAGTCAAATCTTTCCTCTTTCTAATATTAGAATACCTAGACAATAAAATATTTCGATTGACTTTGGAAGGCACAGCCCTACCGTCGAGTATACATTTATACAATTGTCGACGTATAAACTGTATGTTTATGTAAGCTTCTGCGACTTTTCCCTTGTATTCTTTGGGTTCCGTAGGAAAATAAACGAAATGATTGGTTTTAGAAACCTCATCGTCATTTTGAGACGTTATCTGCTGCTATTTGCGCCTTTTGTGTCTTCTGCTATCTTGGGGCAGTGAAAAGGTGAATTTCAGAAGCTTGAATGACATTCAGACTCCAAAATTATAATATCAATCCTACATACACCCACTACTAAGTCCCATAAGGGGTGGTCAGATTCTGATGTAAGAGAAACAATCTTCATTGACACATATAACAAGGTTTTTAGCCTTGATTTTCGGGTCAATTTAGGAAACGACTTTTTCTAAATGATGTGCTGGGAGACTTCCTGGCTTATTTCCTTGTCTAGTAACTCGTAACACAGGGTTATTTATTCGAGACCATGACAAGAGGTGTGTTGTCATATTTATTCAATTTTAAACTCCATTACCACTACTATTCAATACTTTACTATAAACAAACGCTAGTGACTATTGCATGCGTACCCATGGTACGGGTGAGCTGTGTCAATGACCTTGGCTCTCGGTCAAATAGGATTTTATCTCTCAGATAGGGAAGCGGTATCAGTAATGAAAAAGTCGTAATAATATATTTGGCATTATTTGACTAGAGTGAAATAAGTGAGTAAAAGTAACAGAAGGCATGACACATGGGCGTTAGGGAAGAAATATTGTTGAATGAAGACTATTTGGATCAGTGGCCTAGGTGGACCGATGACCTGATAAAAGTCACAGGATCCCAGTGGCTGTAGTATTTTTTATTTTACATTTTCAAATTAAATAAATTAAATAATTTGATCCTAAACAAAGTGGACCTTGTAAAGCCAGCGTCAAAAGCACCTTAGCAACTCAGAAGGATATAAGATTCTAAAATTCTACACATTTGCAGCAACTTTACCTCTTCATATTATTATTGAATATGTACGTATGTAAACATACTGTTCTTTGTCAGCTGTGCAAGCTTATACAGGGTGTGATCACAAAATCCCCACCATCGATTATTTAAAAACGTCACGTCTCTTACGTAATGGCGAATATCAATCAGAGATCCTTGGGTGGAATATTAATGAGAACCCTCTCTAACGTTTTCATTGAGTAAGGAAAAAAGGTATTTTAAACATAAAAAGGGGTGTGGTGAATAGGTGACTTGAATTCCGTTAATTTTTTCGATTCGGAATAACCTAAAAGCTAATTTCGTAGGTTTTGCAAAAGTTGCTTCATTTTTTTCTTCTGTAATTTGATGACTGTCCTGAATACTAAACACATTCATACCAAGGAAGGTTTCAGACTTGCGTTTGTTTTGTGCGTGCACGGTCGCTTTGGCATACGCGCTTACACGGCCTTATTGCGGCGTTTGCACGAACCGGTAGTGGTGAGTCAGTATTTGTATTATACTCTAATTAGATTATACGAGCTTATAACGTGCTAACATGCGCCTCCAAAAACGAGCTTAGCTCTAGTTTAATATTTCTTCCTCTTTATGGAAACTACATGACCCAAAAGTAACATACATTTTATTGCGATATCCTCACGGGATCGGGATCTACGCAAGTTACTCAGTTATGTCACTTAACAAAAACGAAATTTTCATTTTCAAACTAAAGTTCCATATTCAAACTGTTTCAACGTTGAAAATATCAGTTATGTTACTTGGATCACACTGAAAAAGGCCCGGGCAAAAACTAAATTTTCATTTTCGAACTAAAGTTCCTTATTCAAACTGTTTAAACGTTGAAAATACAGCAGTGACTTCATAAAAACAGCGTTACCAACCAGCTATAATATGGAAAAAGTCTAGAACTCAGAAAGTATGTCGTTAATACAAACAAATAATTGGTTGAAACACGTTCAGTACACAATACACATGGCATCGAATAAAAACATTCCGTGACTGCCTCGCGTGTCGATGTGACGAGGAATAAGGGCGTATCTACAGGGGTAGATATGCTGCAAGTCAACTTATGCCATTTCCTTGCATCATTTTATTAAAAGTCTGTTGTAAAAAGCAAGCATAGACAGTAACCACAAAATTCAAAAGGTCTTTAAATAGGTCAGTACCATCATTGACGTTTTTTTATATAGGATTTTAGGACAGCGTCTTTTTTAATCATTAGGATCAGTCAGATCAGAGGAGAAAGTCAACTATCGTAGTTTACGTGATATGAAACTCATCGTAGATACACAGTAACCCTACCACGTGGTACACCGGTGACAGTCGCTAGCATCAGTGTTGACGTATTTGTATAGGACTGCGGTTTAGCGTCTCTAGTATATAAATAGTTATGAAACCTACTATTTTTGTCAATGATTTCACATTGTATTTGATTTTATCATGTTTTAATGATCTTTTATTTTATTTTTATATTTTGTATTGTAAATTCTAAATGTATTTGACTCCGATAATTATTTCAAAATTGTACTGACATTTATTTGTATTTATTTTGATTCATTATTTTCTTAGACGATGTCAATATTCATTCCCATTATTGACATTAATGTTATATACGTGTAATGTAATAATGAGAAATAAATTGATCTAGTTTATGTAATATTATATATTTATGTAATATGGCAAAGCAGCTGCCCTCATATGAGGAACGTCTCGCTTATTTTGGATTGATTGGTCTGTGGGAGCGGTGATTCTTGGTGGATCAAATGTTCCTTTTTAAGATTATCAATGGGATCGTGGATAGCTCTGAGCTGCTGCGGTCCGTGAATATTAACGTCTCCTTTAAGTTGCCTCGTCGGGATCGGTATGTTCCATTCTCGCCAAAAGGGTCAAAGAGTAACTTGGGTCACCACGCCACCATGAATAGATTGCAGCGGCAATACAATGGGCTACAAGGTGCAATAATTTGATACGCTAAATATTGCAGTCACCCGTGTGTATACCGTATCGGTGACTTTTTGATCAAATTTAGATTTTTGGTTTTATAAGTTTGTTACCCTCCAAAATTGTATTAACTATTAGTGATTTACCTAGTAAGAAATACTGTGTCCAGTTTTAATAACAAATAAATTGTAAGTTCACAATGCATGCCGTGGCAGCCTTTAAGTGAGGTGACACTTAGCTTTAAGTTGCTCGCTCGCCGTAACCGTAGCCAGAACCAACCTACTGGCGAAAGCCCCCTTATCCGCGCAATACGTGTCATTAACATGATCAATGACACGGTGGACATTTTTTCATGCACTTTGAGTGAGTTTGTAAGGACTGCATTGTATATTATTAGCCATAAATTAGGTTAGATTTTATTAGTGTATTGTATAGGATTATAATATATACCTTTAATGGTTGTGATAAAGATAGTAAATAAATAAATAAATAAATAAATAAATAAAAAGTTTGAAATGTAGTATCTCAATACTGTATTAGTGTTTATCTTGTTGGTTGTCCTATCTAAATAAATAAATAAAATCAGAAAATACTTTTGGTAACAGGGTGGCTAACTTCATTAAGTAACAATCATGAAGAAAAATATGTTCGAAAAATTTAAATTAGCGTATCTACTAAATGAATTTGTTTCGAGAGACAACGAGCTAAACCAGGGTTTCACGGCTGGTTTTGTGACAGGCCAAGCCGCGGGACGGACAGGCGGTGGGACAGTCGCGTCCGTTGTGGCCTGCGGTAGCCTTTGCTTGCTTGTCGTATTCGTCGCGAGTCGGTTAAGCGAACGGGCTTCAGGCAGACTATGCATTCAATTCTATTGTATTGTCTGTAGCCGAACTTGTGCAATAGAGTGGATGAATGAACTTATTGTAGTCCTTCATGAAATTACTATTCTTGAGACTAGCTTCAGGCTCAAGTGATGGAAAGTGATCTTGGCCCTTGAGAACTTGAATACTACAGATGTTACCCACTGAGGAACTTGCATTTTAGGAAAGAATGAGCTCTTTTCTTGAATGTTTCATTCTTCTGAAAATAGCTGAATTTTTATTCAAGTCAGATATGGCTATGTGGTAACTTTAGCCTAGTCCTCTAGAGATCCTCCTTAGAAGCTTTGTCCTTAATTTTAAGGTTTACATCCAATAAATACTAACAGTTCGACTGATATGTATAGTGATCTTGAAATGAAAGTTACTTGAATAAATTTCATTTTCACTTAGATACAAACTACTACACCACGTACTCAGTGTGCCATATCGTTTTTGTAAGTCGTTTGATAATCACCCTGTATGTATAGTCAATTACTATGACCGATGACCTCTAACAAGCTTTCTCACCAGCAAGAACAGAATACCTACTGGTCACTGTTCGGATTTGTGGAGTGACAATGACACCAACTTTGTCGGAGCAGCTCGTGAATTAAAAGCGCTTCTAGATGTGGAACGGTCGGCTAGTGTAGAAATTGCAGATTGGTTAGGCACCAGTGGAACCGAGTGGCACTTTATTCCACCCCATGCTCCTAATTTTGGTGGACTCTGGGAAGCTGGTATCAAGTCCCAAAGTACCATTTAAGGAGGGTCGTTGGCACATCTACCCTTACGTTCGAGGAGATCACCACAGTGTTAGCTCAAATTGAGGCTTGTCTGTATATCCATAGGTCACTGGTTCATATCCGGCTCGAAGGACCAATGTTAAGTGTCCCAAAAAACTACTCTCAAAAATTGGTAGATCAATAAACCAAACCACGAGTAGAGTGTTTTTTTTTTATTTCTACATGGCATGCATTGTTAGCCGCTGATGGCTTTCACAATTTCACCGGACAAGTGGGTGAGCGGAAGGCTCTCAACCCTTATATTTAAGTAACGTGCCTAAGGGTGCCCCAAGGGGGGACACGAACCTCGGCTTAGGGCGTTACTGGGAGATAACAAACGGACGTAGGTTTGCGGAGAGAAACGACCCGGCACGTGCCGGTTACGCGAATCTAAATATGACTGGGGTCGCGGCGCGCGTCCACGCCGGCGTGGACGATAGATCGGTCTGGGAGTAGAGTGTATAACAGACAGAATCTATATGTAATATTGAAGAAAAATCTTAACACCGCGATTCAGCGGCCAGTACAGAAGCGCTACGGAGCAGCGCCATCTAGTAGCATGCAACTACAACTAACATTATTTTAAGCAATAAGGTTAACTTTGAACACCTTCCAAAACAGTTTCATTTAGCCACGTTCTTTCCTAAAGGTGCATTTAAACCTAACGAGTGAGTGCTCAATGCTCATTCTATCCCCACACTATGAAACTATCTTATTGTGAACAGAGACAGAGCATTCTTTCGTTGTTCTATCTATGTTGGCGAGACCCTAGAACACGAGCTAGAATGCTCGCTCTTGATTCCTCGTGCTTTTCCGTTAGAATTATTTCGGTGTAAATGAAAAACGAATTATAATTGACACTGAAAGATCACGAAAGAACATTCTTGCTCTATCTCTAGCTCTATGTTCGTTTGGTCTAAATGCACCTTCAGGTTCTTTTGCATCCCGACGAGCAGCCCTAGTACGGGCCGCAATTTCGCCCTACCCTACTAGGGCAGTTAGCTCTGCATATTATATCTTTCAGAGTACAACAAGTTCAACAAATAGTTAGTGATTGCGTGCCCACTTATCAACTCCAGCAAACAGAGGTTAGAAATATGAAAATTTCCTTCGTTTAGCGTCGGATATGTCTCATTTAGTGCCGTTGGTGCCATGGCGCCGGTGGACAGAGTTGTGAATGTCTTTGACTGTACGTAGATTTGTTTTGGCAAGAGATGTATGAGCTATGTTAATGTTACATGCAAAATGAATATTGCCAACATGTGTAACAGGTAAGTTTCGAAGGGATGTGTAAGTGATGACGCAGTAACATTCGAGTTTCTTGTTGAAGCCTTCTTCATCCGAACTAGTTATGGAGTTCTCATTATGCTCTTTATTTTAAATGAATTAATTAATTTTAATTTTATATTTTTATTATTTTTTTTTACTTTACTTTTTTTCAAAAAGGTTAGTCGACATCACAGGAGACCGAAGAGCTGGCAGCTACCTCGGACAAAGAATTAGTCTAGCTATTCAAAGAGGGAACGCTGCCAGTATCTTCGGAACCTTGCCTAAAGGGACTTCTTTTAATAATATATTTTAGTTATTAAATTACATTTTTTAAGGTTTTTAGTTTTAGGTTCATTTTAGACTTTAGTTACACGTATACTTGTTTTTGAAGAGTTTTATTCTTTAAGTCTGTAAGAAGCTTGATTTTTTAAATTTTACCATCAAATTACCATATAGGTACCAGAGGTAATAATAAAATTTGTATACCTCCTAATAGAACTACGCCCCTGAACAACAGCATATTTTGTTAAGCACCGGTAATATACAATAAACTTCCTTCTGATGTACTAGACACCAACAATGGTCACATTTTTAGAAAAAAAATGGAAGTTGCTGTTAATTAAAAACGCTTTCTATAGTTTAAGGGAATATCTCGACAGCACATTATGATATAATCTTTAATTACTAACCATTATCTTTGTGACATATTCATCATTTTTTTTGACATAATAATCGTTATTTTTTGTGTATGTAATAATTATGAATTGGTTAGTTAGTATTTTATTTTTGTTTAGTAATATTATTAGTATATTTCTCTATTGTAATTTGCACGCTTAAACAGCAAAATATGGCTGATCACTTGGAAAAGTTTGAACCTTTGATACCTGTATTTGCAAATAAATGGCATTTGAATTTTTTGAAATTTTGGCCAGCCAAACTTATAAATGAATAAGTTTAAAATTGTTAATGCTACAATATCATTTCATAGGACAAGTCAAAGACCTTCTTAGAAAAGGTCAGGTCAGAAGTACCCATAATCGACGAGCATGTATGAAGGGCTTAATAAGAGTGGATGAAGCGCAAGAGGTGTCAGGACCGTAGCAAGTGGAAAGATGTGGTCTCTGCCTACCCCGTTCGGGAAAAGGCGTGATGGTATGTACGAGTATGTAGGTACAATATCATAAATAGTTTGTTAGTTACGTTCACAAGCCAAGATTCCTGATGCTGGTTTTTGATAATAGATACACACATCAAAAGTGTCTAGGGATCAACATATATTTTTGCAATAACTTTTCTCCTGATTGATATTAATAAAAAATTTCTTTAAGGATTCATCAAATAAAGTGTTTTCGTTTGTCTACAGTAACGATAAACCAAGTCACCTTTGCATTAATAAATAAATTTGCCATTTTCCTAATAAAGGGATTTTTGACATTTGAACCACTAACATTAAAGTTCGAAAAAAAGACTGAAATAACAGTTTTCTTTAAATTTTTATTGGGTAACTTAAACAATTAATAATCCGTGTTTCTACCGCGAACACTAACAACACAAGAACATCGATTTGGCATATAAAATGAGTTCATCCAAATCACGCTGTGGAATGGCCGCCCATGTTCGTTGCAACAACAAAAAAAGGTATTCTTGCGACTGGATACCCTACATATTCGGCAGAGCTCTTCTCTGTAGCATATCCCATGCATGCTCAATCGGGTTCAAGTCTGGCGACTGAGCAGGCCAGGGCAGGACATTGATGTTAGCTGCGGCGAGAGTCTGTCTTACAACTCTTGCGGTGTGCGGTCGTGCATTATCATGCATTAACTGAAATAAGGGACCGATTTGCACTTGTAGAGGAACGATGACGTCTGATACAATCGTCTCTGCATAAATTTGAGCGTTGAGGTTGCCTCTGATCCAAATCTACTCAGTTCTTCCGCCGATCCAAATACCCGCCCATACCATGATGGTTCCACCACTATAAACAGAGGTTAGAAATATGAAAATTTCCTTCGTTTAGCGTCGGATATGTCTCATTTAGTGCCGTTGGTGCCATGGCGCCGGTGGACAGAGTTGTGAATGTCTTTGACTGTGCGTAGATTTGTTTTGGCAAGAGATGTATGAGCTATGTTAATGTTACATGCAAAATGAATATTGCCAACATGTGTAACAGGTAAGTTTCGAAGGGATGTGTAAGTGATGACGCAGTAACATTCGAGTTTCTTGTTGAAGCCTTCTTCATCCGAACTAGTTATGGAGTTCTCATTATGCTCTTTATTTTAAATGAATTAATTAATTTTAATTTTATATTTTTATTATTTTTTTTTACTTTACTTTTTTTCAAAAAGGTTAGTCGACATCACAGGAGACCGAAGAGCTGGCAGCTACCTCGGACAAAGAATTAGTCTAGCTATTCAAAGAGGGAACGCTGCCAGTATCTTCGGAACCTTGCCTAAAGGGACTTCTTTTAATAATATATTTTAGTTATTAAATTACATTTTTTAAGGTTTTTAGTTTTAGGTTCATTTTAGACTTTAGTTACACGTATACTTGTTTTTGAAGAGTTTTATTCTTTAAGTTTGTAAGAAGCTTGATTTTTTAAATTTTACCATCAAATTACCATATAGGTACCAGAGGTAATAATAAAATTTGTATACCTCCTAATAGAACTACGCCCCTGAACAACAGCATATTTTGTTAAGCACCGGTAACATACAATAAACTTCCTTCTGATGTACTAGACACCAACAATGGTCACATTTTTAGAAAAAAAATGGAAGTTGCTGTTAATTAAAAACGCTTTCTATAGTTTAAGGGAATATCTCGACAGCACATTATGATATAATCTTTAATTACTAACCATTATCTTTGTGACATATTCATCATTTTTTTTGACATAATAATCGTTATTTTTTGTGTATGTAATAATTATGAATTGGTTAGTTAGTATTTTATTTTTGTTTAGTAATATTATTAGTATATTTCTCTATTGTAATTTGCACGCTTAAACAGCAAAATATGGCTGATCACTTGGAAAAGTTTGAACCTTTGATACCTGTATTTGCAAATAAATGGCATTTGAATTTTTTGAAATTTTGGCCAGCCAAACTTATAAATGAATAAGTTTAAAATTGTTAATGCTACAATATCATTTCATAGGACAAGTCAAAGACCTTCTTAGAAAAGGTCAGGTCAGAAGTACCCATAATCGACGAGCATGTATGAAGGGCTTAATAAGAGTGGATGAAGCGCAAGAGGTGTCAGGACCGTAGCAAGTGGAAAGATGTGGTCTCTGCCTACCCCGTTCGGGAAAAGGCGTGATGGTATGTACGAGTATGTAGGTACAATATCATAAATAGTTTGTTAGTTACGTTCACAAGCCAAGATTCCTGATGCTGGTTTTTGATAATAGATACACACATCAAAAGTGTCTAGGGATCAACATATATTTTTGCAATAACTTTTCTCCTGATTGATATTAATAAAAAATTTCTTTAAGGATTCATCAAATAAAGTGTTTTCGTTTGTCTACAGTAACGATAAACCAAGTCACCTTTGCATTAATAAATAAATTTGCCATTTTCCTAATAAAGGGATTTTTGACATTTGAACCACTAACATTAAAGTTCGAAAAAAAGACTGAAATAACAGTTTTCTTTAAATTTTTATTGGGTAACTTAAACAATTAATAATCCGTGTTTCTACCGCGAACACTAACAACACAAGAACATCGATTTGGCATATAAAATGAGTTCATCCAAATCACGCTGTGGAATGGCCGCCCATGTTCGTTGCAACAACAAAAAAAGGTATTCTTGCGACTGGATACCCTACATATTCGGCAGAGCTCTTCTCTGTAGCATATCCCATGCATGCTCAATCGGGTTCAAGTCTGGCGACTGAGCAGGCCAGGGCAGGACATTGATGTTAGCTGCGGCGAGAGTCTGTCTTACAACTCTTGCGGTGTGCGGTCGTGCATTATCATGCATTAACTGAAATAAGGGACCGATTTGCACTTGTAGAGGAACGATGACGTCTGATACAATCGTCTCTGCATAAATTTGAGCGTTGAGGTTGCCTCTGATCCAAATCTACTCAGTTCTTCCGCCGATCCAAATACCCGCCCATACCATGATGGTTCCACCACTATAAGGATGGACTTCCTGGCAGGATTTTAATCGCTGTTGGCGTCCAGGGGTTCTCCATTGTCGTATACGTCTTGTATCCGGTCTCATACCAAAACGAGACTCATCAGAAAAGCACACGAAACGCCATTGTTCTTCTTCCCAATTTCTGTGTTCAAGAGCCCATTGATATCGAATCCTACGATTGTGCATTGCTATAGGTGGTACCCTCAGCGGTCTTCGGGAATGAAGGTTCACTTCATGCAAGCGGTTTCTGACTGTTTGGTCGCTAATTAAGTTCCCTGAAGAGTGATGAAGCCTCACGGCTAACATCATGGCGGTTATTGTTGGAGCTCTTCGAGTTGTGATTTGAATGTATCGGTCTTGTCTCCGTGTGGTGCAGCGATACCGTCCTCCATGGCGCTCAGCCACGGTACCAGTGCTTCGGTAACGTGTCCAAAGTCGACTGATAACACTCTGACTTGTATTCAGAGCTAAAGCCACAGTACGTTGCCGGGAACCAGCTTCTATCATTCCCACGGCTCTGAGCATTTCTTCCCTGCTTAAATGACGTCGCCGCTCCATAATAACGTTGGTTTTAATCAGTAGTAGGGAAACAGTAGCACTAATAATGTCTTCAATGCGTTGTATGTTTTTATAGGGAAAATATTGACAGCTTATTTTCATCTTTTACTCGAATTTGATTGACAGTTCCTGTTTCAAATTATGAAATGCACCAAAAAGGATCCATATAAATTTATAAAATCATAAATTTATTACAAAGCCACATCTCAATCTCAAGAAATCCGCATAAAAATGCTTGATCCCTAGACACTTTTGATGTGTGTAAATTGAAATTCAGGAACTTTTTAAAATAAACCCCTTAACTGTGTGAATAAAACAGGAAAATCTAGTTCAAAACAGAATTGCAACATCGCATTTCCACAGGGTCAACAGTTTTCCAAACAACGGAAGCTTCCGCCATTACTCACAGGCCGCTAAAATATCATTCTGTTCGGCGATCGACATTTTCAATTTAGCGAAACGTTTGACAAAGGGTCGTTTGAGTTTAGCTTATGTCTAAAGTTGAGTAATTTAATTGGTGACTTTGAAATACTAAGTTGGCTGTTGGCCTTTTAGCTCTCAGCCAAAATCAATGACTTAATTTTATTCTGTAGAGTAAATACCACAGAATAAAATCTTACTGGGATACCGCTCTCGCTTTTTTCCGGTACCATTACCTAAACTTGCCTGACCGCCTAGGGTTACTACTACTAGTATGTCGGTTATAGTTGGTAGGTTTTATTTATTTATTTATTCATAATCCTTAACAATATTCCTTACAGTATACCTACTTGACAGAGCCCGCCAAAAACAAAATTAACCTGTGAAAAATTTCACCAAGTTCGACAAAAACAAAAACACTCGCGACAATGAGACTAGTCGCGTGACCGATTCTCACCGGTATCGCTAGATAACTCACTGTGTGTGTGTGCGTGACCAAAATGGCGGTTTGTTCTAAGCGCCGCATTCGTATTTATTATTTATATATATTAATTTCACGATCAGTTATGCTTTTTAGAAGATAGAAAGATGCCTAGAGGCATTCTCTACCAGTCAACCGCAAGGTTTAACAGAGACCATAGGATATTTGGGCTATGCAACGTATATAAATATATAGTTACTTGACTAGCTTTTGCCTGCGACTTCGTCCGCGTGGAGTTACTTTGGGCTATCGCTAACTTTACCGGGGCCACCGCCCTTCCCCCTCATGACTGCCCGCCGGCCTTGCACATCATAAATGCGCGCGCAGTGCTTGATCATTGTTTTGCTAAGATGTTATTTTAAAACTGCAATATCTCCCAAGATATGCATTGAAATCGAATCTGGATAAGGTTAAATCATGTTTATAAAAACACCTTCGCAATTAGTGCTTTAAACAAATTTGGTAAGCAAAAAAAAGGTTATAGTGAGCCAACCTTAAAAGATAGACATATGCTGTCGCGGATTTTTATTTAGAACATTTAAAGTGAAACAATTTTGTCATACATGATTTTTACAGCGCACGCAGCAGAAGCTCTCAAAAGGAAAGAGAACCCTAATTTTGAAACATTCTTCATTGGTGCTCCGCTCCTATTGGTCTTAGCGTGATGATATATAGCCTATAGCCTTTCTTAATAAATGGGCTATCTAACACTGAAATAATATTTCAAATCGGACCAGTAGTTCCTGAGATTAGAAATAGAAATAGTAATAGAAATAGAATATTGTTTCTCTTTATTTGGGATTTATTGAAAAGCTTAGAGGTCTTTGCCCAGCCTAGGGATACTAATGGCTGATTTAGAAAATACTAAATTCATGGCATACATGCGTTGTATTCTTGGAAATCAGTAGTTACATTAAGAGAAATATGTTATCGGAGTAATCAGCCAATTAAACTATCTCACTGCCAATGCTGGGTAGATGCAGCCATCCTTGAAATTAAGTCATCGCAACAGTAATTAGGTACTGGATTAATTAACACGCTAGACGAACTTGGTATACATGGATGGCACGATCGTCCAGCGCATGATTAAAAAATCCAATTCAAAATGCAATAATACTTTAATCAAGTAGACCATTCAAAGTTACATTTCTTTCAGATCTTCCATAACATTTGAACTTTATCTTTGGATAATATACACAAAATGTTGTCTTTAAATGTCTGGCCATGCCGCCCCCGCCAGGTACCGGTAGAAGAGGTCGACCCAAGAAGTGGTGGCTCGACGTCGTTAACAGACTCACCACTGAGGACGCACAAGACCGCGCGAAGTGGGCCAAGAAAATAAGAAAGGCGGACCCTGGGACCCCACACACCAGTGTGGGTTCGCAACCGGGACAGACCGCACGGATGATGATGATATGATTATAATGTGACTTTACCACCGGCGTCGGAACGCTGATTCCACCGAGAAGAGCGGCAAGAAACTCAGTAGTTCTTTACTCTTTCCAGAAAAAGGTGTTAAATGCAGGTTATACATTTACACTTCTTGCAATTCTAACCAATGTCATACAGTTTGACACAAAGATAGAAACTAGAGAAATTCGACCTGATCCTAGGGACTCAAGCAGGATTCGAACCCGCGACCTTTGACAATCGGGTGACTGCTCTTCCAACTGACCTACCGAGGCCGTTAACAGACCCGGCGAATCTATCTAGTGTATTTTACGTTGTAAGCCAACGTTTGTTTCATCAACCTTTAACACCCGAAAGAAAATTTTTGCAAACATTTGACTTTCGATTGAGATGATGAATTGATGAATTGAGATGATAATGATGAGGTATAACTGGTTTCATCTTAATTAAATTGCATTGTTAAATGTAAAAAAAACACTTATTAAACAGTGTGAGCCTAAAAATTTTTTTTTTTAAATGGGTTTGCGTTTGACCTCAGTCTCGACTGGTGGTAAGCGATGACGAGGCCGATGGTGGTACACGCTTACCCAGAAAATGCCTATCCACTCTGGCCTTGAAGACACCAAGGTTGTAAGTATTCGGAAACACAGACGCAGGGAGAGCGTTCCACTCCCTAGCGGTGCGTACCAGAAAAGACGCAGCAAACCGTTGGGTACGGACTGTCGGAAAGGCAACCACATAGGGGTGGAAGCCCTCCCGGCGTCTAGTGGTCCGGTGGTAGAAAGTAGAGTATAAAATTAGACTTAACATTACGGAACCTAAATAGCGATAAACCTGAGCAGACCAGTTCCCAAAAGTCGCATCTATTCACAAGTTGAAGTATGGGTCCAGCCATCGTTTTACGACACAACATGCGTTTCCTTCCTCTCATAGACCTGGGGTTCAACCGGGGCGTGAAAAGGCATTTCTGCAGACCTTCAAAGTGAGGTTCACCAGCTCAGTGGTTGCTTTGCATTACTGTGCTTGTTCAGCCTCATATCTGGACCTCACAGCCGCTTTGCAGCAGGTGGGGTGAGGTCATTTTGACTGCAGTGATGTTAAACTGTCAATTCGCTTAATTCTTTGACCGACCTGTGATTCACCGACAGATGTAAATTAAGTCGATGGCTGAATGGCGAGTAATCCAAATGTGGATAAGAAAAAAAAATTTGACAGCATGTCATTTAAATGTGAATGTGGCGCGCGCGAGAAGCAAATATACTTCTAGCCGTCTCCTCAAAATTTGAGTTATTATGTAAAACAATCATAATCATTCTTCATTCACATGAAACACGGTACATAGTAGACTCAGATTGGCGATTAGCAATCGTTGACGTACATGTTTATATAAGCTACAAGTACAAATACAAATAAACTTTATTGTGAATCACAGGTATAACAATAGTGTTCAGATCATACATATTTAAGAGTCTCACTGTGTTCCGCCTCACAGGCATACAATAGTAACAATTTTAATCCGAATGTCACAATTTATTACAAAGTATTCAATTAAAAATAATAATAACAAAGTAATTAGATAGGTATGTCAAGAAGTGAATAGAACACATTTAAATTAGGTTAATTCAAACAAATTGTCAACAAATCGGACTACAATCTGTATCGTAGCAAGCTGCCGTCGCACAAAAATTCAGTGACAGCGTAATAGCACTTTAGAATGAGAAGATCATGGAGTTCCGTTGGGAGCTTAGATGAGTTAGGTACTAAAACTTCTCGAGCACACTTACCTACTTAAGCATCAATCAATATACTTTACTATTTTATAGTATGTGTACATGTATGCTACACACACTGAGTGACTGACGAGAAAGCTGAGCGGAAACTAACAGGCGTGGAAAGCTGAATCTGACGACTTAGAGTTCACTAAATAGAAGTATTTTCCAAAATTTCTACGGGTAAGGCGAAAAAACGGGTACAGGCACAGGAAGTCACGGTCAAAAGCCAGTCTATACTAGTTTTATAAGAAAGAAAGATTTGATTGTTTGTTTAAATTGAATATGACGAAACTACTTCGCCTGGCCTGTTGGCGCAATGGCAGCGATCCTGCCTTTAGCGCCGGAGTTCGTGGGTTCCATCGCCACCCATGACAAACATTTGTGTGACGAACATTAGTGTTTGTTGTGTGTATTTAGAAATATTTAAGTATCATCAGTCTCTGACGCCCATGGTACGAGCTCTGCTAAAAACCGACAGTGTACGACTCGAGCCATCAATACCTACGGTAAGCGGACAGCGAGTTACCTCGTGCAGCGGCTCATTAATGACCTACTGCCTGATCTGCGCAGTAATGTTTCACCAAATAACATTCAAGTAAAACTTAAGAGTTATTTTCTGAAGCAGGCAAACGCTGACACTTAGAAGTGCATTCACCAGGGTTCTTCTTAATCATTAAGAAAATATTTATAAGTACATATTTAATGATTTTTATAGTAGGTATCTTTCTTAGTCATTGTGTTTTTTTTCTTTTCTTTATTGTTTGTTGCCACGGTTCTTCGCGGACCGTCATTCTCTCGTTGACAAGATTATGTAAATTACATTGCAGCATTATCACAAACCTTCGTCGTTTTTCGAATGCTAAATTATTTCTAATTGTGTTGTGTGACTATTTAGAATGGTGAATAAATAAAAATAAAAAAAGATCTTGGTGTGAATTGTCCCAGATATTTATAATTATTTATTTTTAGAATTCTTACATTAATATAAAGCTACATTATCAGCAAATAACAAAGGCTATATCACTTATAAGCTCGTATTCTTTTGATATCACTGCAATTCATTTTTCTACAGTCTGAACCAAAACATCTTTTCTTCTTTGTAAAATCATTAAATTACTCAACCATCTTCTATGAAAATCGCTGCAACATCACTTTCCTAACCAATTTGTCATTGAATCGCAAGTCCTCGATCAACACTGACGTCTCTATGAGCTGAGAGCTCACTGCAAAATCTGAGCTATTAATCAGTTTTGTAGAAAAATATTACAGTGTTCAAGCGATTGACATTTATAATATGGAAGCTGAGAGTCTACTGCAACCATTCATTTTAGCAGCACAGAATCGGGTATTGAATACAGTCAGTTCGAGGGAGCATTGCGCATCTGGAACTAGAACACACGAGCAACAATTACTTAAGAAAAAACCCGCCATTTTGATCACGCACACAGAAGTGAGTTTACAGGCGATACCGGTGTGCATAGTGTCGCGGCCAGTCGCACTGTCGCGAGTGTTTTTGTTTTTGTCGATCTTGGTGCATCGGTGCATTTGTATTAAAAATTTAGAGCGAGTATATACAAATAAATAAATAAATATAAATATGCGCCAGACAACACACCTCTTGTATATCCTTGTGTTACGAGGTACCACACAAGGAAATAAGCCAGGGGAGTCTCCCAGCACACCCAGACCCGAGTCAATTCAGAAAAGATGGTTTCCTGAATTGACCCGACCGGGAATCGAACCCGGGACACTAAGGAAATCGAGGCGAGAAACCGTGCTACAGCGCACAACGCCAATCGTGTCGTCAAATACAGCCTTTAGAAGTCCACTGCTGGACATAGGCCTCCACCATAGAACGCCCCAGCGAGCGGCTTTGGCCCAATTGCATCCAGCGGCTTCCTGCAACTTGCACCAAGTCATCGGTCCACCGGGTGGGTGACCTACCTACGCTGCGTCTTCCAATTCGTGGTCGCCATTCGAGGACCCTTACTCCCCAGCGGTTATCAGTCCTGCGGGCAATGTGGCCCGCCCATTGCCACTTCTGCTTGGTTGTCCGAAGAACTATGTCGGTAATTTTGGTTCTTTTGCGGATATCCTCATTTCGGATCTTATCACGCAAAGAGACACCAAGCATAGCTCTTTCCATAGCGCGCTGTGTGACCCTGAGTTTATTATAGTAGCAGGTAACCCTGAGCGGTCACGTAGGCTTAGGGAAAAGGGCTCAAGCGGTCCTTGTGTACTCTTAATTTTGTGACACTAGTATAAGCGGAATGGTATGTCTACCACAGGTTTACAGTTTACACCACAGACAGCCACCACGTAAACCACGTTGACGTTCTTGTCCGCTTTGGTACAACGCCCTCGGTGATTTGAAATGGAACTTAAAATGGCATACAAACTAAAGTCAACTATATTAATTTACGAGCCAGTAACTCATGGTAGACATACAAAGGCAAAACTTCAACAACCGCGCCGTGACAAGACCCTTTTCCAATCTACAGAGATTTCGGCCCCCCGACCAACCTCACGGTTATGCAGAAGGGCACACTATTCCTAGCACACCATCTGCGGTAGGTCCTGCCGCCACAAAGCACAATGCACAATGCATTACACATTATGGTACTCATAGGCTAGTAGCCCGTGGCATAACCCACTCCCATTCATCCAGAATGGTACCGGAGCAGTTATAGTCGCTCACCACGCGCATCCCAAAGAACGCTAGCGGCTCCAATCCCCGCTGGGGACGTCAGAGAAGCCAACTACCATTTCTCCAGAATGGTGCCGGAGCTGTATAGCACGCTCACATCTCAATGCACTGCCGTACATCTACCCTTAGCTACAGCAGGGTGGCCGGATAGGCTATCTAGCGGATACCCATCTCCTTGCTATCTAGGCAAGTACCGGAGGAGCGGCAAACCACTTCATGGGTATACCGCGCCGTGACAGGTACCAAAACATATTATTCTGTTTGAGCATGTTGTTTATGCATATTAATGTTTTTACAAAACGTCGCAAACAAGATATCGGCCAGTGGTTGGCTGTTAGATAATGCCACTAGGCATTAAATCCACCTAGTGTATTTTTTTTTGTGAGATAAAGAATAAATAATTAATTAAAACAACTTTACGGATTCTACTAGCGGGATTTTATTTTTACATTTTCTGACGTTTCGACTCCTTTACAGCAGTCGTGATCACGGGAATTCCGTGATGAAAATGTAAAATTCCGCGAGTATAATCCGTAAAGTTGTTTCATTTCAATGTGTAGTGTTCGCGTGAATATAAGAAAACAATAATTAAATATAAATTTCTCCCAAGCTTAGAAATTGTTATATAGCCTTCGAGAATGCCTTGAACTCTATCGATTAGATAATTGGTCAAACCCACGTGGCAATTCTCACTACACGATAATTAGGACTCAATTCTGATCTACGAGTAAATTATATAGATTACTCGTATGAAGAAGAGTAATAGAATAAAATGTATAGATTAAAATAAATGAGTAATTATTAAATTCATTATAAATTAATAACAAACATTTATGTAGGTACCATACCTACTTTGCGAACATTAAAATTCGTGTTTGATCTGTGTTCTGCGCCCAGTTAGAATCATCTATTTCCATCTATTTCACAAAGATAGAAACTAGAAAAAATCGACAATACCCTAGGGCTCAAGCGGGACTCGAAGCTGCATCTTCCATTATACGGGTGGCTGCCATCCGTCGTAGGTCGTCGCTAGGTCGACCTACGACGGATGGCAACCACCCGTCGTAGGTCGTGCCTAGGTCGTTTTTTTTTAGTTTATAACTTTGTGTAAAAAGTAGTTCATTGTTAAATGCTAAAAAAATATCTAACCCTTTTTTTGGTTCTGTCATCCTGTCCTTAGGTATTACACCAAATTTGAGAAATAACACAAGATTTTTAAGATATATTCAATATATTCAGGTTTTTTTCTTATATTGCCCGTCAAGGTGACCTCACTCCACCTGATGGAAAGCGGTCGTGAGGTCCAGATATGAGGTTGACAAGCCCAGTCATTCAAACGAATCACTGGGCTGGCCATCCTCACCTCGAAGGCCTGCAGAAATGCCTTTTCACGCCCCGCTTGAAGAACCCGGGACTATACGAGGAAGGAAACACATGTGCTGGAAGAGCGGTCCACGTCTGGATGGTACGACAAAGAAACGAGTCACCGAAGCTTTTAGTTCGGGCCAACAAATAAAAATTAATAGCTGTCCGTTTGTCTCGCTGAAACTCGAGAATGGCTGGACGGATTTGGATAATTTTGGTCTTGAAATATTTGTGAAAGTTCAGGGTAGGTGAGAAACACAAATAAAAAAACCACAATTTAATTTTCAAATACAAAATGTTCCCAGCTGTTGACATCTGACATTTGCCAATTACTTTTGACAGAACGAAGTGGGGCAGCTAGTCTTTACTTACATTGTAAAGAGGAAAGATTTGTTTGTTTATTTGTATCGAATAGACTCCGAAACTACTGGACCGATTTTAAAAATTCTTTCCCCAATATAAAGCTATATTAACAGAGAGTGACATAGGCTATATTTTTTTTTAATTTAAGCTATATTTTGGGGGAAAGACAGTCTACGCGGGCGATGCCGCTGACGAACAGCTAGCGGTAGATAAATGTATATCAGTCTCAGTTTAGGGTAAGAATCACAATAAATAAATAAATAATAAATAAATGAATAAAACGTTCATTCTGTTCAATTAGGGTTTACAATTTGGGTATTGACTTCCTCTATTAAGTACATAAGCACCTGTGTCAGAGGAAGCCACTCTTCCTTAGCTAAGTGGTCAGAAGGAATCTAAAAACATTTAATGACAGCTTTACGAGAAAAGAGAAGCGATTTATGATAACATTATGTGAACAAAGTCTTAACAACCATAACGTTTGAAAGTGTTTGAGAATGTGAAAAAAAAAATGATCTTGATGTTTTTCATTATTTACTTTAAATTTAACAAAACAACTAAATATTGCGTTAAGTATTTATTGAGAAAAAACATAGGAAGCTCTTTGATGTTGTTCTTTTTTAATTCTTGATAATATTTGCCCAAAACAGACGTATCATTTAATTTTTTTTTTCCTAAACGGCAAATCATTTTACTTAAAAAAGCCCTTTGATAATCAACCTCGAATGTTGCTTTTTAATATCCCATACCGCCGCAAGCCAACGTTTAAAACAGCAGTGAAAATTTGACATTTTGACAGTTAACCCTTCTCTTCTGCCTTGGATTAGCAAAAGCGATGACATGGGTGATTTCGACCGTGTTTAGGCGTGTCATTTTCTACCCTTTGTACGTTTAATAATCGTGTTTTTGGTTTATTGAGAAGTTTTGTAGGGTGGGTGGTAACTTTGACTAATGACGACACGATTGGCGTAGTGCGCGTTTGTTGTTGTAACACGTTTTCTCGCCTCGATTTCCGTGGTGTCCCGAATTCGATTCCCGGTCGGGTCAATTCAGAAAACTAACTTATCTAAATTGGCTCGGGTCTTGGTGTGCTGGGAGACGCCCATGGCTTAATTCCTGGTCGGGTAAATGGTAACACAAGGATATTCATCATTACTTCGAGACCATGAAAAGTGGTGTGTTGTCTGGCGCATATTTGTTTTATATTATTTTATATTGAATCCTTAGCATGCTGTACACCGAAAATACTTTTAGTAAGTACATCATTGCTCATAACCTTTAACAGTTTTAAAATAAAAAAATGGCTTCTACTATACAGTTTTATATTAGCAAACAAACAAACAAAAAGATTTGTATTTAAATACACCTGTAGCAAGTAAGTACTTTTAAATCGTTAAATAATAACACTAAATAAAACTTAAAAAGTATGGATACATAAATACACTGTATACAAACATAATGTGACTCTACCACCGCATCGGATGTTGTTCTTATACTGAGAAAACCCGGCTAGAATCTCATATTACCTTTGTCAGGTCAGCATCTGAATTAAATGACATACTTCCACCATTATAACTTAAATGTGGGCAAAATATTTACCTTTTTTCCAATGATGAAAATAAAAAATAATGGCTGAATAGCTGGCCGGCCACAGAAAAAAAAACAAACAAAATAGGCGGGAAAGCGGCAATTCGATCTTCATTTATTTTTTCGATTTGAAGACTTTTGTTTATACGTATAGCAGAGATTTGTACCTATAAAATGAGTTCATCTGATTCTGATATGAATTTAACGCCTGATTTTATAAGAGAAGATGCTAAAGCGGTAGTGGAAAATAAAATTTACTAATTTTTCTTTAGCTAATTCATGTTTTTATTTTTACTTTCCTTGTATTTGTAATGAAAAGCACAGTGTTTACCTCGGGTTGAAGACTTATTTAGTCCCTCGAACTATTGGCGCCCTCACTTCGTTCCGTGCGCTAAACCCCGTCTCGGGACTAAATAAGTTACTTTCACCCCTAGGGTAACAATGTACTATTATACCTAGTCTCTATTATTCGATGACGACACGATTGGCATAGTGCGCTGTAGCACGTTTTCTCGCCTCGGTTTCCTTTGACCCTAAGGAAACCGAGGCGAATAACCATAATCTGAAAATTTAAAATGGTCTCACGCTCTCCTATACAATTTACCTAGATGGGTTTTAAAACGACACAAATAAATAAATATGTCTAAGAAAATTGTGAGATCGAAGAACTGGTGGGAGAGCCCAATATCATCGGCGACATTGAAGCTCACAAACTCCGCTGGCTTGGCCATTTAGAGAGAATGGGGGAGGGTCGTGCGGTCAAGCGAGCATACTTGGGATGGCTGAGCGTTCGACGCCCGGTCGGCCGCCCCAGGTACCGCTGGGTTGACCAAGTCATGAAGGGCTTGCGAGAGCTCAGGTGGATGACTGGAAGGAGGTAGCGCTCGACAGACCGGAATGGCGTCCGTTGGTATCGGAGGCCAAGGCCCACTTTGGGTCGCAGCGCCATCTTAGTTTAATTAGTCAGTTGTCTAATTAAGAATTTTGGAGCGCTGGCTTAGGGGTTTAGCACCCAAACACGAATCGTTGATTCTGTGGCCCCGTGATCAAATCTGGCCAATAACCATCTTTGTGTTCATTGCTAAATCACCCCCTAACTCTCCGGTGATGAAAAATAACGATTAAAAACCAAACCAACCCGGATATCGGCGGTAGGCTCACCACCTTGCGTGTTGGGTTGAAATACTATTGGTGAAAAGTGGGCTTCTGACCGTTCCGTTCAACATGACGGCAGCTGACTGTCATTTGCCTCTGACTACCCCGTTTGGGATAAAGTGGTATGTTTTGTTACTTATGAAAAATTTCGATGGTTTTGGAAATGTTGAAGTTATTCAAACAAATAAAATATTCAATGCTTAATTCAGAATCAGTCAAAAAATCGAATGACAGAAACCTAAATATCCCTTTCTACCCTTCATTAGGGATTATTTTGGGGTAGCAATTAAAGGGTATCTTTTGCTCCGTTCTATGGACGCACATAATAGATGCCCCTGTCAAAAAAGGTTTAATTAAGTCTCATTTTAATTGAATTTCATGAGTTACGTGGTTCTGTGGCGATAAAGTGCTAATTAGGTATTCTCAAAGCATTTCGCCATAGGCTTTTGTTTCATACTCGCGTTCATTCCGGCTTCTTTCATTTTAAATATAAATAAATATACACCACATATCATTGTCTCGAAGTAAGCAGCAGTAACTATCATAGTATTATTTTATGTAAGTTTATTTTTATTTAGTATATTTTTGCTACAATTTTTTTTTGTTACATGACATGTCATAAGTACTTTTTATAAGTCTATATGAATAAAGACATTTTTTACTTTACTTTACTTTACTTTAAGGATAAATATCCCTGTGTTACGAGGTACCAGAAAAGGAAATACGCCAGGGTCGTCTCCCAGCACACTCAGACATAGAGAGCCAATTGAGAAAAGATCATTTTCTGAACTAACCCGGGACACCAAGTCCAGGCGAGAAACCGTGCTACAGCGCACTACGCCAACCTTGTCGTTTGATACTTGCATTCATACCCTTCTTTCATACAGACCTCTGGATGAATCTACTTAAGTATGTATAAAACATGGTGTTCCTTACGAAAATAAAAAACGTATTTAAGCGAATATTTTCAGTTCAATGTGTACTTGGCAATTGCTTGTCAATAGCTGTATAAATGATTGCTATCGAAAAAGTAAATAGTCAATAAGTAATTTAAGTAATCGGCGAAAAACATTCTCGTTATTATTCAAAGATATCTTTACAGTGTATTCGGGCACAACAACAGCGATACACGATATACTTCACATGATCGAGCTTTACATTTCGACACATTAGACCCACATTAGCTATATTTATTGACAGGCCTGTTGGCGCAATAGAAACGATCCTGCCTTTAGCGCCGTAGGTCGGGGGATCGATCCATAAGTATAACAAACGTTAATGTGACGAAAATTTGTGTTTGTTGTTTGTCTGGGTGTTATTATCTTCTATATTGACCCCCAAAGGTACAAGATTTGCTTAGTTTGAGGTCAGGTACGTCTACCACGAGTTGCCACTTTAAATTTACGTCATCGATCGTGTAAAAAAATTGTATTGGGATGACACATGACATGAGATGACATTGTCAAATCCCAATACATTTTTTTACGCGAACGATAATGTAAACCTAAAGTGGCAACTCGTGGTAGACGTACAGATGTGCTCGTTTACACCGATCTTCGTTAAAACGGACCAGCCCCTTGATTCATAACGAAGTTATCGACCAATTCGGTAAATTTGTTTAAATTACCCGCTTAGCGGTAGCATACAATATTTTTATATGTAGAAACCAAAGGCCTTCAGTTTGTCTAAAATAAATAATACAGACATACCCCATATGAAAAATATGAATTAAAAATAAAATAAAATAACCGAATCGGTTGATAGCTTTGTTCTGAATCGGGGGGCTGGTTAGGGTAGCCTCTTAAGGCCACCTGTCACTTTGACAGAAGAAAAATGCGCGGGAAGTGCTCCGAAAATGTGATTATTTTACAGTAAATTATTAACATGTAATTATTATTAATTTAATGATTTATTAGTTCGTTCACTAATAAAAAGTTATTACATACAAAATTAAGCAAAACAAAAAAACTTTAGTGTTTCGAAGCAAGCAAACAGAAAATCACCCAGTTTTGGTGTTGTTATTTAGTAGAGTTATCCCGGGCACGAATAAAACGTTAACAAGAAATCGGCAACTTACTCAGACCTTCGTTAAACCAACCTGGACCATTAGCGACCTGTTGAACGCAAAGATGGCCGCCTGTCACTTTGACAGATGACAAATGCGCGCTCTTTAGCACGACCCCGTCTTTTGTTCTAGGGTGAGACATCGGTTCGTGTCGAAATTATTGATTTATTGTTTAGTTAGGTAGGAGGAAAGTATCGACTTACAGTTGTTTAGTTACGAAGTGAAGGTGCTAGCTCTACAAAAATCTGATCGACAACGATCTGTAAATAAAGTTTTAAATTGAATTGTTAATTATGTTTGAACCAGTTGAAAGGAAATCACTTCACGGATTTAACTACAGACTTTTTAAACGTTTTCAACCCACTTTATCATCATGTGATGCCAAATAACCACCAGGAGAACTCTATATATATTATTTCGAAATATCAATCGAATATGCAATTCAGCTACTTCATAGTAAGACAATCATGATTTTCCAAACCTTTATTGCTATTTGACGTCCAATACCACATAGTCATTAGCTGTCAAGCTGTTAAAACGCGATCCACTAGCAATCGAATCGCGTTGCATGTTAGAAAATAAAGGGTCTGGATTCCAAACTAATGAGCCTTAAAAGTAACAGTGATAAGACAAAGGTAAAGTATAACGCCCATAGGACCTACTCAATTTAAGCGTTGAAGATCACATTCTTGTTTGTTCCGGCTGCCTTACCCACAAGCAGCAACACAATACCAGGCCTGTCACTAAATGTACTTGCGCGCGATAATTACCTACCAGCTGCCGGGTCTTGCAAAACTCATTTGACAGTTTTTTGTCAACAGCCGCGTAGAGCATTCGTACGCGAATCTTGCGGTTGCACTGACGTTACATGTACAGAGCACTGGCATCTATATCGAATATAAGCCTGACACATGACAGCACGCATTTAAAATGACATATTTAAAAATATATATATGGTGTGACTTATCTGTTACGTAGTAACTATTAAGTAAGTAATCTGTGACACCTCATGCCACCTCAGCAGCTCTACTTAATTGTGGTTCAACATACATACATGCATACGCTCACGAATCTTAAATGCAAGTTGACTGATGCAGTCCTGGTGTACGGAACACTCAGAAGACCACTTTTCATCGCGCGAATCAGGTCCCAGTGTGGAAAGTGGTGAGACTTTTGCCGTAATCCGGGTTAATTTAGTTTTTTATTGATCTTTTCCATCACCGGGGAGTTAGTCGGTAACAATGAACACAAAGCTTTTGGTTCTGGCCAGAAAAGAACTCGGGACCACATGGTCCACGATCCGAGTTGGGGTGCTTAATTGACTTCAATTTTAGGGTTTTCATACAAAAAATGCTGACTATTCAACTGATTTGTATGGTGACTTTGAAATGAAAGTTAATCAAATAAAATGTATTTTCACTTATTTGGTTTCTGAATCATTTACTCTGTATTCTATATCTTTTTTGTAAGTCTTTTGATAATCACCCGGTATACTTTCTAATACTTTACGCCTAATGTTCACCCCCTCCATCCTCAAAGTTTCTCCCCTACCCTTATTTACGCATAGTTTATCAGCGATTTGGTATTTTAAAGTTTCCACTGTTTGTTGTAGTTACTTGTAAGGGTGGACTATTTTAGTTATTGAGGCATTGTTCCAATATTAGAAAATACATTTAGTTTGGAGTGCTGTAAGACCTCTTTAGGATTAGTGATCTCTTATACCGGGTGATTATCATAAGACTTACAATAACATTTTTTTATATATATTGCCTGTCTAGATGACCTCACTCCACCTGATGGAAAGCGGTCGTGTGGATATGAGGCTGGCAAGCCCAGTCATTCAAACGAATCACTGGGCTGGCCATCCTTACCTTGAAGGCCTGCAGAAATGCCTTTTCACGCCCCGCTTGAAGAACCCGGGACTATAAGAGGAAGAAACACATGTGCTGGAAGGGCGTTCCACGTCTGGATGGTACGACAAAGAAACGAGTCACCGAACCTTTTAGTTCGGGCCAACAAATGCTGGATTGTTTGTGGATGACGCCGTTGTCCAGCACGCGTGGGAAGGAAGTGGAAAGGTGAGGGTGGAATAACTCGTCAGAGCATTCCCCATTGTAGAAACGATAGAGAACACTTAGCCTGGCAATGTCTCAATATGACAATATGGCGTACTAAGTGATGCAGTTACCTACTACGAGTATGGGAGTGAAAAATTCGATTTTTTCAATGACTTCAGTTTCATGGTTACCTGTTGAACGGTCAGTATTTTTTGTATGAAACTTTTAAATTTAAAGTTGATTGAAAAAAATAAACTTTCACTTACACATTTAATTATAATTGCATTACTAACTGAATATGCTATATATCGCTTTTGATAACCACCCTATTAAAATAAATAATTATCTGGGACCCCAAAGTCCCATAACGGAGCAAAGCTTGTAAAGGACGACATATATCTAAATACATACTTAAATAGACAGTAACACCAGACATGGAACAAGCACAAATGTTAATAACATACGAGTAAATGTTTCGACCTGGGTGGGAACCAAACCTACGATTTTTGGGCCAACGGTTGAATAAGTAAAAAAGAAAGAGATTGCTTGCATCAAGATCATGTGACCACGAACTAAGCAGAGCTTGCTTTCTGTACCAACGCCGTCTTAATTAATTTAAAATAAATAAATAAATGAGTACAACAATGAAATCCGCTAGCGTCCGCGTTGACGTTTTCATATTTGAATTCGGAACAGCGCCCCTGGTGATTAGAAATGAAACCAAATATCCCGTCCCGTGTTTCTATCGTTCAGGTTTTTGCATTGCGAGTCATTGGTTGCCATTTTTTTTGTTTGCCTCAAGGAGATATGGCTTACACTTTTCCCAAGTCTAATATCGTATCTAAAGATAGAAAAACTGAAGAAAATCGATTCAGACTCAAAATTAGTAAATGAATTATACTTCGGGGGATACGTGCAGGGTGACGAGGGGTAATCTTCCTGCGGACGCGATTAACCGTTGTCCTCACACTGATTAAGAGATAAATAGACACGAAACAAACACAATCATTCATCTCATCATATTGTCTGGGGAATCAAACCCAACGACCTACAACAGCTATAGGCAGGCCCTCTAACCACTACTTAAATAGTTTTCAGGCCGACTTAAATATTTAATACCAGCGAATTTGAGTCGGGCTAGTTAGAACGAGCGCCCTGTATAAATACTCTTTGATGTTGCCGCTCCTTTGTGAGGCCGACGTTTGATCTCGCCGCCTCTTAAGATATCGGAACTGGCTAAATTCTGGTTAAATAACCAATTACATTGTCTGCTGTGCTACTGAAAAAATTGTGTAATTTTCTTGGTTGGTTTAAGAATAATTTGGAATTAATATTGCCTTTGATGATGCTTATATCTTATCATCGTGGACCTCCGGGTTTCGGGCCGTACTCTGAAACGTGCAATAATTTAATATATATTTAATTTCGAGGGCTAAACAAAGCCATAATATATCAGAAGTGGTTTGATTTTTGACTCCCGACCGTGCGAGAGAGTCAATGAAACCGAGGGTATATTAAGTTGGCGTTTAGTCTCGAAGTGCAAACTGTATTTTTCACTTTGAGTGCGAGAAAAATTTACAGTAAAACCAGTCAGTTTTTTTTCTAAACCAGTCACAGATTAACAATTTAAAACACATAGCTTCACAACTTTCTTTGCGGACAAACCATGGAACTAAAACTCTCAACATTTTTGCAATGAAGATAGTCGGTCCACACTCCACAGATAATAGTATATATTCACTGGCTGTTTGAGTTTGTCTATGTCACATGAAGGAAATTAAAAAATGAATTACTTTTCACGCCCTAGAGACTAAAGTGATCACTTTACTCCCGCTTCGTAGGGCTATATTGGCGTACTTTTAGAGCATGGGAAGTGAAAAATATATGTTTTGCCAGTGGGTTTTTTTCACACTTACTGGTCTACCCTTCTTATTACTTGGTTTTTTCATTTACTATCGCGTACACAAATAGATAAATATATAGAAAACAGGACTACAAAAGTACCTACAGTATGTCTACCATCACACAGATTTTGACCATGAGTTATCTTCACGTAAACGTTCAGAAAGTATGCAATTTTTGGTTCGATTTTAAATCACTAGCGCCCGTTCTGAAATCTTATACAAAAACGTCAACGTCAAATCTAGCGGCTGCCATTGGTTAAAACTCATGGCAGACAAACAAATTAGTTTATCTCAAGAAAGAGATATATACACAGTTAGTTAAATATCTTTTGGAAAAGTGTTTGTACAGTTTAAACGAGTCATGATAATATTCACGACATTTTCAATTTAAAAAAAAATATATTATTATCAATTATCATTCTAATTCGCAGCTATAATTTGACATTTCTTTGTTCTGTCTTTTCGACATGGAATTTTATTTTAATGAATTCGCTTTTTAATGTTTTTTCATTGTAATTCCATACACAATGTAATTTGTTAATGAATAAATTGAATTGAATTAAACTAAGCAACTGTGTATTTTATTTTACGTAGATCTATGCTCTATCTAATTATTTTTTTTAATTGCTAATCGAACTGTGTACCTACTTATTAAGCTTATACATGTAATACCTACTCGGTAACAATTTTTACTGTTAAAAAATCAGAAAGAGGATGTTGTCACAAAAATTGAGATGGGAATGCTAAGATGGTTTGGGCGTATGGAAAGGATGGATGAAAGGCGATTAACGAAACAAATTTACAAGGCGAGGGTGGATGGAGCTGTTGAAAGGGGAAGGCCTATACGGACGTACTTAGGACAAGTCCAAGACGTGCTCAGAAAAGGTCAGGTCAGGAGTACCCATAATCGACGAGCATGTATGAAAGGATTACTGAGAGTGGAAGAAGCGCAAGAGGTGTGTCAGGACCGTAGCAAGTGGAAAGATGTGGTCTCTGCCTACCCCGTTGGAAAAAGGCGTGATGGTATATATGTATGTATGTAAAAAATAAATCGTCCACACGTAAGTATACACATCGTTTATATTTCAAACCACGTTCAAGTTTGCATACCGCAGAACAAATACAGTTTCAAATAAGCAGAATCCATGACAATCAGAGTTATTCCAACTGGGATTTATTATGACATCTCTGAAAATACCGCTTCGGAAATGATTCGGAAGCCATGTTTATCCTTTCGCAAAATATACGTGAACGATTATTTGGTTATAACATCCCTTTAAAACGTCTCTGCCTAGAGATGAAAGTAAACTGTGTGAAGTAATAAGCCTATTTGGTTTCCCCAACCTATAAATACATAGTTAATTCACAAATTACGTCTGACAGATAGTCCGCCTAAAACGAACCCGCCATTTTAATCACGCACCACAGACACAGTGAGTTTATACCGGTGACAATCGGTCACGCGGCCAGTCGCACTGTTGCGAGTGTTTTCGTTTTTGTCGAACTTGGTGCAATGTTTCACATCATGAATATTTTGGGCGGTTTTTCCAAGAAGGTTTTTACCTACTTCATTTTAAAACTCAGAGCGAATAATAGTTGTAACCCTGGGCTGTTAGGCAAGTTAAGGTAAAAGGCGCGAGCGCCATCCTTCTGTAAACTCTTTGTTTGTGCTGGTGGCTGCACTTTAAAAGAATACTTTCCACCGCCCCATCTTCTTTCCGTCGTCGTCGTAAGCGACTAAGGGAGCCCATCAGCAGACCATCAGCTCTTCAGGTGGGAGACATATTATGTCGGCCGGTTGGTGTTACCACCATGCAGTTGCGTAAAACCCGCCAAGTGACTCTGACCTATATCGGTCAGGTCGCGTTCCGGGATCAACACTGCACTAACCGGTGCCAGGGCAGGCCTTCAAGATGAGTATAGCTAGCTCAGTAATTGCTTTGCATTATTGTACTTGTCATCCTCATATCTGGACCTCATGACTGCTTTCCATCAGGTGAAATGCACTACAAAACAGAAACAACTAATAGAATTTAGGCGGCCTCATCGCTATAGCGACTTCTTTCAGACAACCTTGAAATCCTTACAAAATACCTATACCTATTCAGTGGAGTTACTGACTGTATATTTGAGGTTACTCAAACTCTCGTTGAAATGTCTTTTCATTAGTTTGAGACACTTAAGCTAAATTGGTGAAGATTTTTTTAAATGACAAGAATTGTGGTTATTTAAATCTGCTTATCTGCACATTTTTATTTGAACTATGTAAATTTAATGATTATAAACAACAATGGAAGCTTCTATACATGCTTGTGAAGGATTATCTGAATGATTTTTTTGTTTTTAATTCACAAATACCTTATGATTAAACTTAACATTTGCTTCATTCTGCAGAAGGGATGAATATGCTTCCGTTACAAAAGGACTTACAATTTGGTATAATGTTAAGATTGTTACGAACTCTTTGTTATAGAACTTTCGGATCGTTACAAAAATAGAGTTGAGAAATCAGTAGAGCTTGTCTGAGCTGTAATGACGCGCACCTCCACCGCAGTCACGCACACATACTCGTATTTTAAATTTTAAATGTGGACGCAGTACTTAAAAACATGCCACTGTAATTGGTTTTTCAGTAGCCAGTTGGACACGAACCTAAGAGCGCGCGTCGCTTGTCGCAAAAGTACACTTCGCACATCTAAATCAACTAAAAAGTAGTGGGGTACGTCATTTTAAATTAGACAAGCTTAACTCAATTTTTATGAAGGTAAATATCACTACCATGTCCTTGATGCCTTGTTCGCCTTTCAAGAAGGAAAACACTCTTTTTAAGACCACAATGTAATATCACAAAATAAAGAGTTTACAGAAGGACCGCTCTCGTCTTTTTCTATCAACTTGCCTGATCGCCTAGGGTTGCTACTCGCTACTATATTTGCCTGATAAGCGCAAATTGATACCGCCAAAAATAAAATAGATCAAGTGAAAAATTGCACTAAGTTCGACCAAAACAAAAATATACAAAAGGGGTCCAGTTAGATTAAGATGTTAAGGTCCAGGCCAGGAGATTAGATGGTCAAACACGTATAAATTATAAGAAGTATTATATTATAAGAAGTCATTTACCGGTGTCCAGGTGCAACCTGCTAGCCTAATAGGCTTGATCATACAGTCCTACCTACCTACATAGTAGGCTGTAGATAACACCATGAGCTACCGCTTCGGCGGTCACCTGTCGGCGGCGCAGCGCGGCGGCGGCAGCCGCGCGTGCCTCGATAAAAGAATATACCTACCAAAAATACTGGTGTTTTACCAATGCATGATAAGATAAGTTACGGAAAAAGTAAAAGCCCATTTCTACTGGATTTTAATGTGTTACAAAATATAATGGTTTACCTACCTATAAACTTATACTACTCGTACATAGTACTACTAACTATTACTTACCTTTCAACATCATTTGGTAACTTAAAAAACGTATAATCACAACTTCGTGTGGTGTTCATACAGCCAAATACACTGCAACAGATATATCTGCGCGAAACCATTTTTGACCATTGAACAATAATTTTGAAATTATTTGTACAAATAATATCAAAATATTTTTGACAGTGCTACTGACCGCGACACTGAAACTCACTGACTCCGCCTGTGAACTCACGTCTCTATGGCGTGTTGATCTAAGCGGGCTATCTGTCAGAGCGCCGCGTATGTCTAATTTGTGGCAATATGCCACTGAAAATGTGAAGGAGATCTTTCTCGTATTATTTTGATATTATTTTGTTGACAATACGATGGCTACAAAGATGATTATTTCGTTGATTTGACGACACGATTAGTGAAGTGCGCTGTAGCACGGTTTCTTGCCTCGAATTCCGTAGTGTCCCGGGTTAAGTTTCCGGTCAGGTTAATTCAGGAAAGGATCTTTTCTAAATTGGCTCGGATCTGGGTGTACTGCGAGATGCCCTTGGCTTTAATCCTTGTCTGGTACCTCGTAACACAAGGATATTTATCCTTACTTCAAGACTGTCTGGCGCATATTTATTCATTATTTGAATAATTCAATCTCCACTTCAACCACATTTTTTGTCATGTAAGCAATCCCTTAATCGCACTGTGATTAGATGAAGCAGAGATGCACTTTTCTCTCTCAATTTCAAGATGGCTAATCAAAACAGACTTGCGATCCCAAAAAAGGACAATAGTCGCATTCGCTTCAAAAGGAGCCGCGCGTTGTTTGATCTCAGCGCTCTTTGAAGCTGCCGAAGTTCACAGAGGGTAGTTTCTGCTGTGGTATGAGTTAACAAGTCAATAGTTCGCGGTTCAGTTTGTAGCGTACCCGTATAATGTTGAATACAAGTATGCTTCACTGCTAAAGAGTGTGGGTATTTCATCCGTTCTTTCCGTTTCAACCTTTCTTTTGTAGTGGCTCCTTTTCGCCCGTTTCAGCTCATATTAAACGTTCGTGGTAATAATAATAATACATTCCTTATTGCACACAAAACTTACAATATTAAAATAATTAACAATAAATGCAAGTACAATTTGGGGCGGCTTTATCGCGATCTCTGCCAAACTGCTTTCCTTTCCCATCCCACTCTTCAGAGCACCCCGCTACCGATTAAGGATAGCCTAAACATCCTTGGCATGGATGTTCGTAGCAACCTAAACCAGCGGGACTACATTGAGAGCGTCATTAGAACTGCATCCCGTAAACTCGGAGTCCTGAACAGAGTGAGACGATTCTTCACGCCTGAGCAGCTCTGTCTTTTGTATAAGACACAAGTTCACTCGTGTGTAGAATACTGCTTTCATCTCTGGGAGGGTTCCGCTAAGTACGTACCTACTCGAAGCTCTTGACAGGTTGCAGCGGCGTGCAATCTGTATTATTGGAAACCCAGAGGCAACTTTAACCCTTGAGCCTCTCCAATTGCATAGAGACATTGCCAGGCTAAGTGTTCTCTATCGGTTCTACAATGGGGAATGTTCTGACGAGTTATTCCAGCTTATCCCACCCTCACCTTTCCACTCCCGTACCACGCGTGCTGGACTACGGCGTCACCCACACACAATTCAACATTTGAATTCGAAATTCTGACGCTCACACTGCGTATTTCAAATATAATAGCTGAGAAAATCGACCTATTTCACTGTTCTCTGTGTGAATTCACAAGGATAACGCTATACATTTTATGTTATGAAAAATAATTTTATTTTCAATGTGTTTGTTTTAAGATGGTGTGTATAGCTCTTCTATTGTATTGGGCTCGCCTTTAATAATAGCTGTAAGCTTAGATTAAATAAATAAATTTGTTGGCCCGAACTAAAAGGTTCGGTGACTCGTTTCTTTGTCGTACCATCCAGACGTGGAACGCTCTTCCAGCACATGTGTTTCCTTCCTCTTATAGTCCCGGGTTCTTCAAGCGGGGCGTGAAAAGGCATTTCTGCAGGCCTTCAAGGTGAGGATGGCCAGCCCAGTGATTCTTTTGAATGACTGGGCTTGTCAACCTCATATTTGGACCTCACGACCGCTTTCCATCAGGTGGAGTGAAGTCATCTTGACGAACAATATTAAAAAAAAAAAAAAAAAACAACCCACAAGCAAAGGAAATTTGGCGAAAAGGGCGAATAAGTGCACCAAGAAAAATAATAAATAAAATAAGTGTGATTATAAATATCTATACAGTATAGGACTAGGTACATATATTCACATAATACATACATACTGTACAGGGTGGAATTATTTAACGCCACCTGGACGGAAAGTACTGTACATACTGGAGATAGAGAATTTTACTCAAAGGAAACATTCCATTTTTTTTAAAAAAAAAAAACAGCCATTCACAGATTTTAGAAAATTCGCTCGCCACACCCGGGCATCGAACCGGGTAAAATCCGAAAAAATATAATAATAAGGATCAAATCTCTCTAACAGACGTGGTAAATTGAACACAAGGAAATCTGATGGACCACAGAGTAAGAGTGCTTTCTTTATCTTATCCCATTGACTTTATAAGTTTAGATTTCATTGTTTTCCTTGTTTTTTAATTCACCCCGTTTGTTAGAGAGATTTGATCCTTCTGATTGACCCTATCGATCGATGCCGTAAAAGCTCAGGGTGTTATTTTTTCGGATTTTACCCGGTTCGATTCCCGGGTATGGCAAGCGAATTTGCGAAAATCTGTGAATGCAGTTCTGTTTCTTTTTAAAAATAAAGGCGTTAAAACATTCCAGCCTATTTAAAAAGTAGAAACAAATGTGACGTTATTTGAACAGACAATAGCAATCAGCTCAGTTGAAAAAGAAGGGGGTTCTTTCAGGGGCCTAATTACAATTCCTCATAACTTGTCAAGTTAATTCCCTGAACTGAGCGTAACGAGCAACTTCGAATATGATCTTTCATTTCCAGCCAGTCAGGGTACCTGGCACTAACGCATGCTTGCTACCCTAAGTTTAGAGAATTAACTGGACTACTTAGAATAATTCCATATAGAAACCAAATCCGCGCGCCCATTTTGAAGCACCTTAATTGGAGCCATAAATGGCTTCAAACGGACCGCTTTGCAGTGTTCATTACAGCTCCGCAATGTTCATGTCAAAGCGCGCCGTACGTAAGCAAGTAATAGACACGCATGTGTGGATCGGATTAGTGCTTCATTTTTGACGGGGCGGTTGTATGAAGACTATCCTATACGATTGTAATGAGGCAGTTGATTTTCAGAAAGCAAGGGCAAGGCTTAAGTCTTTTTTTCATTTCATTTACCTATTGGTTTTGTTTTAGGGACTTGTCGCGGTGATGGGGGTCGATTTTTCGGGTAGGTTCGAAGCAATAATCTGTGAGTAAACTAGAAACCGAGCAACCGTAAACACTTAACTAAAATTAGATAACTTTCGCTAACAAGAACTTAGCGGTGACTTGAAGGACAAAAGCGGCAGGATCAAAGGCCGCGCCGGCTTTGAAGATAACCCGATTGTTCTGAATCCGAAGGCATGGGTAGTTAAAATCCGGTTTAAAAATCTATGGACTTTTATGGATAGACTGAAGTGTTTTATCACCATCCATAGTAAAAGTAAAGTAAATTAAAATGTCATTTATTGGCCCACAACTGAAACAGTGGATTGTCTTCATACAATCGCCCCGTCAAAAATGTAGCACCAATCCGATCCACACATGCGTGACTGTTACTTGCTTACGTGCGGCGCGCTTTGACATTGAACATTGCGGAGCTGTAATGAACACTGCAAAGCGGACCGTTTGGAGCCATATAAGGCTCCAATTAAGGTGCTTCAAAATGGGCGCGCGGACTTGGTTTTTATATGTAATTATTTTAAGGCCCACAACTAATATAAAATGAAAAATATAGGACACAAATACAGAAAAGTACATGAGATATTAAGATATATAAAAAACTAGCCGTCCGTCAGCCTTTCCCGTCAAAATATAGCCGAAATTTATGAAAATATAGCCTTTGTCACTCCCTGGTAATTTAACTTTATACTGGTGAAAGATTTCTTCAAAATCGGTCCTGTAACTTCGGAGCCTATATAATTCGAACAAAAAACATAAGGGAACTAGGGGTATGATGAGGTAGAGAGGTAGGACGGAGTCATGCGCACTAATACAAGAAACTCAATGCTTCCGCCAGGCGGCGCTTTGGCCATCAGAAGCCACGCAGTGCGGCTATGACAGTCGGCGAAAGTGCGTGGATCTCTGTTGTCCGATTAATATATATATTTTTTTAATTTTATCGTACGAAGCAAGACGGTTTTTTTGAGTTCTAAATAAAATATAATTATTCAAAATTTGTGAAAACATTTTCGTCTAAAGATTATGCCAATTCGTAGTTGATTAAAAAAACTTAAGCGGCACAAATAATTAAAAACATAATGTTGATTTTTACTGTGGTTTTTCGTTGTTTTCCCAATATAATTCCCATTCCCATTTCCCAATATTGTTTTCCCTAGTTCCCCTACAAATCTTTCCTCTTCATAATATTAGTTTATCTGATATAGATGAATAGGCATCAATGCATGGCCAACGAGGTCCCTGTCTCAGAATGTCCTGCTGCAATTATAAAGCTGCAGCAGCGCTGGTATTCTGACAGGGCCTCGATGGGTGGACTCGTCCAACAATAACCATAGGAGATCAGAATGTCGAGTGCGAGGTGCAGTGAGCGATGCGAATGACTTCACCATCGCGTTTTCGAGTACGTACATGGCAAATGAAGCAAACTACACAACCAAATACCACCCTCTACTTTCTACCACCGGACCACTAGACGCTGGGAGGGCTTCCGCCCCCATGATGTTGACTTTCCAACAATCCATACCCAACGGTTTGCTGCGTCTTTTCTGGTCACACCGCTAGGGAGTGGAACGCTCTCCCTGCGTCTGTTTCCGGATTCTTTCAAC
The DNA here is from genome assembly GCA_947369235.1 of Udea olivalis. Classification (NCBI taxonomy): domain Eukaryota; kingdom Metazoa; phylum Arthropoda; class Insecta; order Lepidoptera; family Crambidae; genus Udea; species Udea olivalis. Next base: position 7,663,621 of record OX376367.1, on the reverse strand, counting down.
CTTAGTATCTTCAAGGCCAGAGTGAGTAGGAATTTTCTGGGTAAGCGTGTACCACCATCAGGCCTCGTCATCGCTTACCACCAGGCGAGATTGAGGCCAAATGCAAACCCGTTTTATATAAAAAAAACATAAATGAAACAGGCATTGTGTAACCGATCTCAAATAGTAGGAATATTGATGCACATATTCACTTAAATAAATATAAATATATAAATAAATATTCGTCAGACAACACTCCACTTGCCATGGTCTCGAAGTAAGGATAAATATCCTTGTGTTACGAGGTGCCAGACAGGCAAATAAGCCAGGGGCTTCTCCCAGCACACCCAGACCCGAGCCAATTTAGAAAAAGTCATTTTTCTGAATTGACCCGACCGGGAATCGAACCCGGGACACCACGGAAGCCAAGGCGAGAAACCGTGCTACACCACACTGCGCCAATGGTGTCGTCAAATAAATAAATAAATGTGTCGTTAAATATAAATTAAAAAAACTCTAATGCTATCATAACTCCATAATTCCAGCTATTGGTTAAAATTGTAAACAATTGCTCAAAGTAGTAAAAAGTCTGTTTTCAAGCCGATAAATGATAATAGTGTTTCCAGCCATATTATAAATATTGACCAACAAGTTACCTGTGCACAACCGATAAAAATACCTTGAAAATGTTCCCAATTTTCTGAGGATAACCCTTATGCGCTTGACTTCACCTAATCCTTAGATGTAGGGGTCGATTTGACCCAATACTTTTAGTATGTAGAATTTGCTCAATGTAGTGTAATAGGTATTATAAATGTATTAAAGATTATTGTTGAGTTTTATTCCGTAAGTTTTACTATGCGTAATAATCTTGATATTACTTACTTACAGGCGGTTTTGACTAGATATGATATTTTGTTCACATCTTTTTAGGGATAAGTTTGTGATCACAATGAAATTTGCCGCGAACGAAAAACACAGATAGGAAACTCCGCAACAATAAAAACATGATAGCACTCTCTATTTCTACCACTAGACGCCGGGGGCGGTTCCACATTAATGTGATTGACTTTTCAGCAATCCGCACTCAATGGTTTGCTGAGTCTCTTCTCGTTCGCACTGCTTGGGAGTGGAACGCTCTCACTGCGTTTGTGTTTCCGGATACTAACAACCTTGAAGCCTTCCAGTAGGCATAATCTGGAGAGCGTGTACCACCAGCCGAGCCATGGCCCAAACGCATACCCATTTTGAATAAATTTTGAAAAAGAAACACATAGGATTCAGGAATGCTTGGCAAAGTGTGGGCTTCTTCAATTGTCATGCTGCGCTCGGACACAAAGTAAAGAGTTTACAGAAGGACCGCTCGCACCTTTTTCATAATTTTGCTTGAACCGCCCAGGGTTACTACTATATTCGCTCTGAACTTTTTAAATGAAGTATGTAGGTTATTACTTGACAGAACATGCCAAAAACAAAATTAATCATGTGAAAAATTGCACCTAGCTCGACAAAAACCAAAACACTCGCGACAGTGCGTCTTGTTGCGACACTGAAACTCACTGATATCGCCCATATAGTCACTGTCTGTGTGCGTGATCAAAATTGTGGGTTTGTTCTAAGTGGACTATCTGTCAGAGACTCCGCGCCGCATGCGTAATGTGTGTCTCGGACTACCTCATGAAGGGATATTATGATAGTAAACGAATATTTATTACGGTCTACAGTACGCCGAAGACAGTCGCTAGCTTCAGTTGTCATTTTTTTGTATGGGATGACGGCAGCGCCTCTCGGGAATATGTTCAGACTGGCCTGTTGGTGCATTGGCAGCGATCCTGCCTTTAACACCGGAAGATGACAAACATTTATGTTGCGATCGTTTGTGTTTGTTGTGTGTCTGCTATTTAAGTATGTATTTAGAACAAATTAAGTATGTTTATCAGTCTTTGACACCCGTAGTACAAACTCTGCTTAGTTTGGGGTCAGATGATTTTAGTGTAAGTAAATAATCCCAGATGTTTATTTATTTATGTCATACAAGTTGCTTTAGTAAGTGATAGGAATACTGGTCTTCTCCAGATGTTTGACACTAGGCTAGGCATCAATGCTAATAGCAAAAACGGTTTTTTTTTATGTTTGTAATGAAAGGCTCTGAAAGTACTGTACCGATTTTAAAAATTCTTTCACCAATATAAAGCTCCAATATCAGCAAGTGGCAAAACCATTTTTTTTTATTTGGGCTATATTTTAACGGGAAAAACAGTTTACGCGGGCGAAGCTACTGACGGACAGCTAGTCCCACATACACATTTTTTATTTTAATTTATTTATTTCGTAACCCTCTCACAGGAAGTTACAATGATACAAAATATACCCCTAGGGATATTATCGCCGGGCATTTTATCGTTCTCTGAAGTACTTTTAGCTATATTTTTGGTTCTGTATCGTAAAACTATTTATGGACGAAAAATATAGGGAAATAGGATTGGCAAAAACCGCCGCGTACCTTGGAGGCTAGTAATATTTTGTTTTTTCAATATTCATATGATATTTGGTTATGCGTATGTTGGATAAAACTGGGAAATTAATATACTATATACTTACTGGCTACTACTTCGTAGGAAATTTGGTTTTGTGCCAGTTTTCAACACGTTCCATTAGTTCTAGAATAGAATACAATATTTTCATTTCGATCAACAAAAGGATTATAATGTTAGTACAATAATAAATATATCTTAGCCTCGCTGGCTATAAAAGCAAACCTCACCAGACCAACCACTGTTCCTTTATTTAATTACTGTCCCAAACCCAAATAAAATTAATTCGGAACTTTTAATACCTGTAAAAACTCCCAGGAAGTCAATATACCCTGCATTACAAATTATAATTCGGGAACACCTGGTCGCTGGAAGGTAGCCAACAGTGAGCACCTGGTGCTATAAATACTTTTGGTATATCTTGAAATGATAGTTCGGAAACTTGTTATTTTTTGGCTTGTACTTTTAGCGCTCTTGTATACTTAGAAACGGGTGTACCTGCCTTATACGAGTATAAACATTGTGTCGTCGAGTTTCATTCAACGTTTTGTTATGCTACGACCCGCAACCGACTACGACGTAGCACACAATCGTAGCAATACGGCATTACGACGGTGGAATTTTTGAAAGTTAGTTTGCAGGCTGAATAGGGTATTTGACAATCATTTACTTGTTCATTCTTTGTTGCAAAAAAGAAAAATGTCAAATGGCGTACTTAATGCCAAAAGGCATTCTCTACCAGCCAAACATATAATTTACGGCGGCAATAACAATTAAAAAATACATTCATTCAAAAAAGGCCCTTGAAAAACATTCGGTTTGTTTACTTATGAACGAGTACAATTCTATTTATGGCCCTTCAAACTTGGGTGAGAAAATCTATTTTTGAAAGCATAAAGTAAATAAGAAGACTAAACCATTCGATAACATACACAATTTATAGCAACTTTAGTAAAGAGACTATGTTCTAAAACGCAAAATTTTATACAGCTGCTGAACAAATGTTATGCATGTTTGTAGGGAGCGTTCTGGGCAAGCCCAAAAATGAGATTTTTAAAACTGCAATATCTCGGGCAGTTTGGTGCTTTCGAAATATTTATTATCCCAATGTTTCTATTTCTGACAAGCTTTTCGATAACACCTCAACAAAAAAAATTGTCAAATACCCTATTTTATTGAAAGTTAGTTTGCTGGAGGCTTAATAATAAACTACTATGAACCCGACCAAGGCCTTTATTACAATCCCTTATAACTTGTCAAGTTAATTCCCTAAACTGAGAGTAGCTAGCAATTTTGTAATATAATCTTTAATTTCCAGCCAGTGAGCGGTTACCTAGCACTAACGCATCTGCTAGGCTGGACTGACGAAATTGCTTGCTACCCTCAGTATAAATAATAAATTTAACTGTTTTTTTTGTATTGCCCGTCAAGATGACCTCACTCCACCTGATGGAAAGCGGTCGTGAGGTCCAGATATGAGGCTGACGAACCCAGTCATTCAAACGAATCACTGGGCTGGCCATCCTCACCTTGAAGGCCTGCAGAAATTCCCTTTCACGCCCCGCTTGAAGAACCCGGGACTATAAGAGGAAGGAAACACATGGGCTGGAAGGGCGTTCTACGTCTGGATTTAAGCGACTGTAGGCCTTATTACAAACGCTTATTGCCAATCAGTTAAATTTCTATTGGAATTTAAAACGGAGGGTAGTGAGCTATTTTGTCAGTAAATATCCATCTGCATCTTGCATTGCTGACAAGTAACCGCTGACCGGCTGGAAACGAAAGATCTTTTACGAAATTATTTGCTACGCTCATTAGGGAATGAACTTGACAAGTTTTATGAGATTGTATTGAGGCCCTTGGAATTTTAAAACCACGACTTTTAAATCATCTTAAGAATGATAATTCAGTACTTTTTTAAAGTGCTTCGTAGAATAGGGCATAAAGATCACGCCTACAGCGATGAAGTTAGTGGGTTTTTTTGACCCAGGACAAATATTTTTATGATTTACATTTTGTGCTATGCTGGATTCCTAATAGCCTTTATGCATTTCATATTAAGTCACATATAACTTTAACTTTATTTTAATTATTTATTAAAAAGCCAACGAGAATTCCATGCGAAAATCCAATAGAATTAATATTCCACGCCACAATTGAAGCATTAAATTTCTGAATTCAATTGATATAAAGAATCAGAATCCATTGGCTATAACAAACGTGGCAGTATTTCAGGGTTCGGTTTCAACCCTCCCTCGGATATGGTTACAAACGGACACATAAATCAACGTTCAGACTCGGGTATTAATTATCCCAACGGATAACGCAGGGTTAGGATTTCTAAATTTCCGATTTGTGATATGCCATTGGACGTTTAGAAATAATGGTATTTTTTTGAATTATACGTTTTTTGAATTATACGTTTTTTGTATTTTAACATGACACTTCAATTTGACATTGAATTGACGCTTAAATTGTAAAATGAGGTTTACACAATAAACTATTGCATGGAGTTCTTAAAAGTGGGCTTGAAAAGGATTTAACATGGTCGCCAACACTTAAAATAAATAAATAGGTATTAATAAATAAACGAAAATGCGCCAGACAACACACCACTTGTCACGGTCTCGCAGTAGGGATAAATATCCCTGTGTTACGAGGTACTAGGCAAGGAATTATGGGGCGTCTCCAAACCCACGCAGACGCGAGCCAATTTAGATAAGATCGTTTCTTGAATTGACTTGACCGGGAATCTAACCCGCGACATTACGTGATTTAGGCGAGAAACCGTGCTACAGCGCACTACGCTAATCGTGTAGTCAAAATGACGACTTTCTTGGTGTTAGATGGGTTCATAGACTGTTTTCCACTGACGTATAAAAGTCTAAGTACGAATATTACCTATCATTTCTCTCTAATTACTCCCGAAATACGCCAAGAAGTAGTAACGAATCGGATAGCTAGTAAATCATAAATAGATGTATTTTTTTTATATTGCCCGTCAAGATGACCTCACTCCACCTGATGGAAGGCGGTCGTGAGGTCCAGATATGAGGTTGACAAGCCCAGTCATTCAAACGGATCACTGGGCTGGCCATCCTCACCTTGAAGGCCTGCAGAAATGCCTTTTCACGCCCCGCTTGAAGACCCCGGGACTATTAGAGAAAGGAAACACATGCGCTGGAAGGGCGTTCCACGTCTGGATGGTACGACAAAGAAACGAGTCACCGAACCTTTGAGTTTGGGCCAAAAAATGTTGAATTGTGTGTGGATGACGCCGTAGTCCAGCACGCGTGGTACGGGAGTGGAAAGGTGAAGGTGGAATAAGCTGGAATAACTCGTCAGAGCATTCCCCATACATTTGAGTTCGTTCAGCGATCGTTACCGAAGTTTCGAGTATTAGCAGAAGGAATCTAGATGAGGCGACGGCGAACGCCCGATGCTAACCAGACGAGAAACTAATCAGAAACCACTACTATTGGTTTTGCAATAAATCGAACCTTAAAAAAACTTAACCATTTTACTGCGAATGGAAGATGCCTTTAGTCTAGAGGTAAGAACGCTGGGCCTGAAATCTTAAGGACCTTGAAGTTCAAGTTGCCGCAATGACTCGATTTGATCATGAGAGGCTTTGCCGAGCAAGTATCACGCTTAAGTACAAGATGCCAATGTTTTGTCATATCTACACCACTATTATGAAGAGGAAAGATTTGATTGTTTGTTTGTTTGTTTGTATTGAATAGGCTCCAAACCTGCTGATCAGATCGTGAAAATTCTTTCACTAACAAAAAGCTAAATTATTCACGAGTGAAATAGGCTATATTTTATTATGTTTGAACAAAAAATTGATTGAAAAATAAATGTAAATCAAATCGGAGAAAAGCGGGCAAAATGGACACCAGCTGTCAAACATTTGACAAAACGAAATCTGTCTTGGCTGCTCGTATTTTATAAAGTGAATGAGTTTTTGTCTTGTTGCGAACTGAGGTTTTAAAACCGTGAAGGAAATAGCAAACGTCACGTAGTACGAAGAACTGATTTAGGTCACATCCAGAGAAACGGTGGTTACACCAGCATTTTAACTCTTCTATGCTTTAGTCGCTCGAATAATTTGCTTAAAATACGAGTAAATTAGGTGTTCTATTCTAGACTTAAGGAGACACACCGGTTTTCCATTTAGAATAAAGTAATCCTTATGGCCAAAACGCCATGACTCGTCATTATTCTTGAAGTCTATCATATAATATTTCAATTTCGAAACGACGTGACTTCGAGAAGCCGTAGTAACGTTCCCATTTGCAGATATTTACTTAAAGAAAATGGAATATCTTCTGGATAACATTGAAATGTATCTATCGATGAGTTTTCCAGGGAGAGGTTAGCAAAATGTGATATAATTTTTTTAAGCTATCTTAAATTTCTTCAAATTTACAGATTTCTTCTTACTTTTCTACGTTTAGCACTTTAAGGGATTGCTATTAACTATAATAGAGCTTATGGTCTGGGTACTCACCACCTTTACAAAATAAGTATCGCCATGTCATACCGTTTATCCCTGAAACTGTACGTCTACCAGTCTACCAAGACTTGTTTTAATTTCCTCGGAATTTTCAGTTTTTCGTTCCTAAAAACCTTCTTAGTGCCTTAACAAAATATCAAAAAACTAATGGTCAAGCAGTTCTCTAGTTTTGCGCTTAGCAAGCAACACATTTTGCTATTCATTTCAATTTATATAGATGAGGTCGATTATAGGACATTTTAAACAACACGGATGCACATCCAGCTTATTAAGTTAAGCACTCACTCGTAACATTACATTTAAATCAACTTAATTTCAATATATTCACGTTCAATTCCAACAAATTGAAACAGCGCCATCAGCAATTTGACAGGCCGTCGGCCATCTTGTCCTTGTCAGTTACCCGCGCAAATTCACGTCACGTACCGAGCGGGAATACCGACAAATGGTTATTAGTTCGGCGCGTTTTGTTATTTTATTTTGCTATGGGTGGGGTATAATAAACTATGTTGGGATGGTTAACTACGATTGTTTTATAGTGTGGACAGACAATATATCTCTGCTTAGGAAATAGCCATAGATTTAACCCTTATAATTGATACGTTCTTGAAAAACCCTGTGGTTCTTTCATTTACTCTCGTAATTCCATTCATACATTCTGTATGCTCGGTTAATGAGACTCTTATCATGGCCTTTTTTAAGAGCGCCATATTATAAAAAAAAAAAAATATTGTATGGATTTAATAATTACAATGGAAATATAATAAAAAGGGGCAACATAAAAAAAACACTTAATAATTGAAAGCTCATTTAATGTTTCGAAGTAACTCCTATTTCTAACGATTACTTTTCAAAACATGGCCAAAGTCCACAGAGTAAGTAACATTCAATGCCTTGGCCTGCCTGTTATTTGCTAAAAGGAACTCAAACTTTATGCAAAAAGGTCTGTTTCGGCTAAAACCTGTCCTAAGTTAATATGTTTGTGGAAGTTATCCCGCAGTGGGCAAAACTCGTATTTTTCATTTGAATTTCAAACAAGAACGATTTGGATTTCCTTTTGTGTAGGGTTGTCTGACATATCAACTGAAAAGGCAAAATTTATTAATTGTGAGTACTGTGCATATACGTGAAGGAGTATGAACATTCGCGGCATAGGTCGCTATTTCGTTTTTTCTTATTGTTTCCGCGCACCATAAAAGTGGTTTATATGGAAAGAGGACACATACAAACAAAACATGTCCTAAAAAAATATTTTTTAAGTAAACATTTTTTTTTTTCTAAATGAACACTGTTTTTTCTTAGGCTTCGACAGCATTAAAAAATAATAAGGATTAGTGGAAAGATTGAGAACATAGTCTTGAGAACCCTAACATCTAGAAAACGTGCGTAAGGACGCTCCAGATTGGGGCACGGAACTCCAATTAGGGCATCACTGGAAGAAGGCGAGATTCTTATAACAGTACCAGCCTTGAAATATATATTTAGAACTGCTTTAGAATTTGCGATTTTACGGTAGGCGATTTTCAAGTGGCACCTTGGTGAACCAGCATCACAGAAACAGGCTAAAAAAACTGAACAATAGAGTTTTTGACAAAATTTAAAAAAATATTTCATATAATCAGAAAATACATTTAAAAACGGCCATGTGAAAACTTTTAGTATAAATCATTTTATGGAGAGCCATTTTTCAAAATAGTGTGCCACATATAGTGCCACCCGAGTTTGACTCTTCAAACTCAGGTGGGCAAGTCGAATTTGAAAAAAGTAAAATAATTAAAAATAAGTATACCAGTCGACAATCGACACAATTTATAGAACTTAAAGAAAACAAATTCATAAACGCAATATTGAATATATCATAGCTGCCGAACAAGTGTCTTGTAGACCGCATAGAAATAGGCACGGTGTGGCGTCACCAGCTTGCGATGGTTTGTAGGGAGCGTTTTGGACAAATCCAAAAATATGACTTTTGAAATTGCCATAATTATATCTCGAGGAGTTGAAATGTTTCTATTTTAGAGAGGTCTTTCAATCAAAAAAAAATTGTCAAATACTCAATTTAAGACGCAACAACCGAAATATTTTTTTCCAAAAATACTTACATTTAATATTTTTAGTGTAATCTGTAATTCCAAACAAATACATCGGTTCCCCTATACTGATTTTACTTTAAATACATTGCAGGATATTTACCGATTTTTTAGGACATTTTTTGAGTAAGATCCATGTAGCCAGCCCTATAGGTTAAAACTTTAAAGTTCATATAAGAGGTGAAATTTTAAAGATTTTCGATCGAGTGGCTGTACTGGGTAAAACTGTCTTTTAGAGTTTGCCAAAGTTAAGAGTAGTTTAGGGCACTTTTTAAGTATCGGATTGAATTAATAGTTGATTAGTTATATTCGAAATCTTGAATTTCACGTTGGTAAATCGACTAACACTCGTTGTACCACCTCGTCTTGCGTAAGATAACAGTAAACTAATAAGCGTATACTGTCGCACTGCTGGGCTAAGGCCTCCATCATTGAAATCAAGTCATGGCTACAATTGATGGGTATTCGCTTAATCACGCTTGCCGAATGCGGGTTGGTTGGTTCAAAAACCCGGGCTATGTTCCGAAAATTCCGAAAACACCTTTGCCTGACCTGGGAATTAAACCCGAGGCCTCCGGGTTAACATAACAGTAAAAAATAAGAAATGTGGTCCAATTCGAATTTTTTTGATTGATTATTTTTATTTTGCCCGGTGGGTTATAAACCTTGCCGGCGTATGAGTTGATTTTGTCATTTAATTAATTTGTTTCGCTGATTTTACAAGGTATAACTTTACCACAGCAATGCAAATGATTCCTCTAGCATTGCACGTTTCCATAGTGCCCTATCACTAAGCTGGCTATATTAAAAAAACTTGCTGCTAACAGATATTTGGTGTGATAAGTTATTGCACTATACTGTCCAATATCACCAATATTTACCCAATTTCTTCACTACGGCACAACACCATTCAATCTCGCCAGATAATTCGCAGACCGACCGATTTCGCGCACTCGCTGCTACATTGATTGATTGCGTCTCAACCATGACAAGTGATGTCGCAGGGCATTGACCGATCGTCTGCTTTAGGGCATTTTGATACATAACTAACTGTGCCACCCCTAAGTACACATTTGTAAAGGTGCTTTTCCACCAGAGATGTGCAAGCTAAGCTACGAAACTATTAAACCGTTTTTTACTGATGCCATGCTATGTAACGGAGTGAGTAAAGATGTGCTACGAAGCTGCGCTGCCGCAAGGTAGCTGTGCGAGGAAGATGCGCAGCTCGAGCTATGCGATGTATTGATTGCCATACAAGTGAAGGATGATCAGGGTTCTTTTCGACAGCAATAGATACTTGCCGTTTGAGAAAAAGTCCTGATGGTATGTTTTAGTTATTTATAATTTGGTGGCGAAAGACCGTCCATTTTTGTCCATTAAAATGCTTGATTTATCACGTACTTTTCCGTTTTTCAGACGACCCAAATCCGGCGCATCCCGTAGAATTACGGATGTGCCTCAAAACGGCAAACGTGCCGCATATTCGCGTTTTTGATCGCCCGTACATTAAATAATTGGGTCACCACATCCATTAAGTAGTGATTCGAGCTACATCCACGGGATAGCTTTTATGTTAACGCGGGAAGGTTTAAAATTGAAGATCTTTGCAGTGCATCAGACACAGATTGCACATGATGTTATAGTGATTTAGGCTGTATCGCAGTGGTAGAAGGTTTGAAGTTGGCAAATGTAGGGTGTCAGAAAGACGAAAAAAGCAAATTGAGTGGAAACACTGATGCCTATCAGTGTATTCATTACAGTCATGTTAGATGAGAGGTCAGTGGAAAAGAGATAAAACGTTTATTTGTGTTGCTTCTAAAATACTTCACTTGTGGCTGCATATGCCAGAAATTTTAGTTCTGAAATAACATCTCATAAGAGATCTAAACGTTTCACCTGAAATTTGAAACAGTATCTCTACCACGAGTTCAAACCAATGACTATGCTGCGATAACATTTTTCTATGGGAATCCAAAATTCAAGTCCGTTCTGAGACACCCTTTATTATATAGGCATGTGGACAAGTCCCTTTACCCAACAGTTTGGGGTTAAGCAAACATGATTAAGGCAATTATACAGTTGCAATCAAGATCATGTACATAACTAATGGCTTATCAGTGAAAGCACTAGGATAAATAAACAGTGTAATGAGGTATGGGAGACATTCAACGTGTCGGTTGATAGCTGTTCTGAATGATGATGGAGATGGAAAGAGAAGATAATATAATCTGCCACAAATATAAGGGCCAAAGAGTTTAAAAAATACCTTTTTGCAAAAATTGAGTCACAATGGTGTATTTTGAAAACACTTAATTGATTGAAATGGAGATTTAAAACCGCAGTCGCTCGCCACAGGAAAATTTAACAAAAAATGCAATGAAACCAGTAAAGGCGAACGAACTTCGACAGCATGTTTGTCTGTGTGCGTCATCATAATAGCAGTTTGTTCTAAGTGGACTATATTGCCACATCTTAAGCGTAATTTGTGTTTAAACTGAATATAAATTAAGTAGTAATCTAGTACGTTTGGTGAATGTGGACTTCTGGGTGTTTCGCTCACCTGGACGATAACAGTCCACTTGCCTCAGATTGCGTGAAATCAAACCTAACCTTTTGGATATTCCAAATCGTAAGCGTATAGTAAAAGTATCACATACATTGCTATGGTCACAAATTATTTTCCCCCCTTGTGTTATGAAAACCAGAAACGACAAAGGTACCACAACCAAAAATATCTGTCTTATCGGCTTTTTGTGCTGGTACTGTAATCGAAATCGTTAACATACAGGTTTTTTTCCACCATACAATACTTGATTCGCTAAATCCCGTCTTAGCTAGCACCTACGTCCTATAAAGAACCCCTATGCAAAATTTGAGACTCCTAGCACTTGAAGTAACGAAGTTTAATCCAAACTATCAATCCCAGAAACAACCCCTTAGGGGTCGAATTTCGCAAACGTCCTAAAAAGAACCCCCATGCAAAATTAGAAACTCCTAGCGCTTGAAGTTTCTGAGATTTTGTGATGAGTTAAGTGACCTTTCGCTTTTAAATATAATGTAGATAACATGTTAAGCCATCATCTAATCAATCAGTGTGACGCAGCTAGTGCGCCGTATTAGTCATTTACTAAGTCGACCAGACGTCGGATTAGTGCCAAGAAAGAAGACGGTTTGGTCTATCGATTACTAAGTCTATTGAGGTTCGAACAACCAAGCTGTCTTTGTCGTCTAAAAATCGTGCTGATTGACTTTCTTTGTAATACAAAAACTATTGACAGGGGTCAAAAACAATTTATTATACAGATTCTACTCGCTGTTTTATATTTTTAGATACCTATATTATAAATTGCCGTATTTTCGTGGTCGCGTCACGACTCAGGTGTTATTTGTTAAATATCAATTTAAATTTTAAAAAAGTTCAAGTTCTGGAAACATTCTTAGTCCACAGGTTAAGAGCTGGATCTAGATTCTGCTATTAAAAAGACATGATTTTGTCGTTTGGTCATAAAGTGTCATTCGGTCTTATTCTTTTTTTTTTATATTGGACTAGACAGTCATTTGATCGCAATCGCACCTGAGTGCCGAGTGCGAGTTGCAGTGAGAGAAATGAATGACTTCACCATCGCGTTTTGCGAGCACGTAAATGTCACTTAGTATGAAATCGAGTCAACGCCATCTAGCGGCTAATTCGGGCCACATTAAGGCCGCTAGATGGCGCTCACTCGATGCCCTACAAATTCGCGTTTTTTTTCTCGCAAACGCGATGGTGAAGTTATTCACTTCTCTCACTGCAACTCGCACTTAGCACTCTGATGGTAAGTGACGATGCGATCTATGATGGTACATGTCTGTCTAGTAAATGCCTATTCACTCTTGTCTTGAAGAGACCCAGATCGTATTGGTTCGGAAACACATGCGCGGGCAGCGAGTTCCACTCCTTGGCTGTTCGCATTATGAAGGAGTCCGCAAAACGTTTTGTGCGAATGGCTGGAATTTCCACAACGTGCGGGTGAAAGGCTTATGTGCGTCTTGTGCTCCGATGGTGAAAAGGAGATGGCGGAACCAACTCATGCAGTTCGCTCGCACACTCCCCGAAATAAAGCCTGTAAAACACCGACAGGCTAGCAACGCTGCGCCGGTGTTCTAGATCCCACAGCGCGGCAGAGAGAGGCGGATCATTTATGAGCCTTACGGCGCGTGACTCCACCGAGTCTAGAGCAACAAGCTGGTATTTAGCGGATCCACCCCAGACGTGGCAGCAGTACTCCATACATGGCCGGATTTGCGCTTTATATAACTGGAGCAGCTGCGCCGATGTAAATTACCGCCTAACCTTGGATAGGATGCCAAGCTTTTTGGCAGCAGTTTTTGCAGAGGACTCAATGTAGTCGCCGAAGTTGAGGCTTGCCGACAGCTCAATATCAAGCAGCTGGATGTGGTCGGCAACAGGAAGAGAGACATCCTGAAAAGTTGGAGCCATTAAAAATGGCTTCGCTTCGCCGAGAACAAACTCGCCTGCGTTTTGGCTGCATTAAACCTCACGCTCATGTTCTTCACCTCATTGAAGTGAACAGACGTTCTTTAAAGGTTACCTGTCGATTTACCTGGCTGCCCTGGGATACAATGGTGACATTGATGATGATAAGAAGTAGAAATAGAAAAACGTTTATTAAATTTAAGGACATCGTTACATTTAACAAAAAAAACGTACAACAACAAAACAAAATAACAACGAATAAAAATAATAGGTGAAGTTTTAAATTTCTTATTTGTCTTTATTTCAGCAGCTCTTTCAATAGTTTTTTGCTACATAATTATTTTTTATTGATTAAAAACAGTTCATTATGAATCACTGTGACTTCAATCTGGAGCGATTATTGAAATCCTCTTCTAATCGTTCCGACAAAATCGTCCATCCGAATAAAAAAAGAGTTCTCGGAATTCAGTTTTTGCATTTTCCAATGGCCTTATTCCATTCAGCACACTTTTAGCGAACCACAATACTTTTCAATTGTTTAAGTGCGGTTTCAGGCTTGGGTTTTAAACTCGTACGATCGTTGACGCGCTCATAAGCTTGTATAATCCATTTAGATAGGACTCACCTGTACCGGTTTGAGCGAAAACGTCGCAATGAGCACGTGTACGCGAGTGAATTGTGCGCTCGTGTAAGCGCGTATGCCGGAACGGCTGGTGTGTTTAACCGTATAAAATACGCTCGTCTGAAACCGCTCTATTAAGCAACGATCCAGCGTTCGGGTTCTAGTTGCTGTCACTGTGCCAGTTCTGTCACTTTCCAAATCGACCAATAAGTGAATTAGTGTCAAGAGGGGAGTGGTTGCGATAGTACTTTATTGATTCAGGACTGTTTCTGTTTGTGAGCGACGTTTATTTGACTACTACTGTTTATTATTTACTGAAGCTTCGGGCTGTGGTTTTGCGGTGTTGTCGTTGAATAACTTTGACTTGCGTTCTTGAAGACCTATTTTCCGGTTCGTAATGTGAAGAAACTAGATCTTTGAAATTTTTACCTGTAAAGAGCAGTAGTGAATCAGAATGTTTATTAAAATATATTTTTAAATAGCAAAATGACAACTTGGTAAGAGCATACGTTAAAATCACTGATTTGGCCTCCATTGTTCCTGGTTTGGTTTTCGTAGCAGTGCAAATGTCTGTTGATAATACAGTTATTGCATCTGAGTGGTTTTATTACTATGACGCAAGGAAAAACCTTGCTTTCTGACCAGGATAACGTATATTTTTGTATTATTTTATTACAGCTAGCAAATAACCATGCTTGACCAAACTTACCAGGTTAACGTGAAAAGTGGTGAATCTATGCACAAGCTCCACCGGCATTCACACAGGCAAGTCCTGGCTGGCTAGTTAATCGCGTAACTTGGGGGTCACCAGCTCAAAATTTGTATTTTCTTTAAAATTAAAGATAAGGTATAGGAAACAGTATGACAACCAAATCTGAATTTCAGATTTGAGTTAGAAAACGAAGCAGGGGTCTTAAATAAGCGTCCTATGAAGGAAACAGCTCTGAAAATGAACGCTCCGTGGCAATGGCAAAGTATTATACCTAAGAAATAATAAACACAAAGAGAACTAAACTCTCACTTTACACTCGAGCAGACACTTTGCAGTTAGTCCGATTTCACAAACGTTTGCAACTCTTCTGAGCAACGTTAGGGGTGAGAAAATATTAAATTAAGTTAATATTTCCTTTGTAAGATATATTTGATTTAGAATAAATTAAGACGACTAACACTGAAATGTTCGATTTTAAGTCTTTAATCGGGGTTGGAACATGTTTTTCTATACAGCCATTCATCACACCATCTGTACGGTGATGATTTGCAGATATACGCGTCGGCCCAGGCCAATGAGGTTAACAGTGCTAAATACCATCTCAACCATGACCTCAAGTGCGTTGCTGATTGGTCTGCTAAATTTGGCATTGAGGTTAATCCTGACAAGTGCCAAGCGATTATTATCGGTAGCTCACGACAACTGGTTAAGCTGGATACTTGTTCTGTTCTACCTGTCTTAATGGACGGTGCCGTGGTCCCATACTTTCCCAGTGTCAAAATCTTGGTCTCCACTTGGACAGCACGCTTAGTTGGACTAAGCAAGTAACTGAACTTAGTAGAAAAGTAACTCTTACTACTCTAGTAAGGTACTCTTCGTGCTCTCTACTGACTCAAGAACTTTCTTCCCACATCGACCGAGGCTCTGCTGGTACAAGCTCTCATCCTGCCTCTCATCGATTACCGCGATGTTTGTTATAGCAACATTTCACCAGATCTCCTAAACAAAATTGAACGTCTGCTTAACAATTGCATTCGCTTCATCTTTTGGCTTTGCAAATACGACCAAGTTTCTAGCTTCCGGATGAAGCTGAACTGGCTACCTATCCGTCAGCGAATATGCATTCGTATTTTGTGCACCCTTTTCTCAATCCTCTTTGACCCTTATTCTTTTGCTTATTTAAAAAATAAATTTCTCTTCCTTCATAATTCGCACAGTCGTCAATTGCGCTCTGTAAATACTCTCTCTCTCCTTAACCCGCTCATTCTTCTGGCTTTCTGTCTAGTTCCTTCACTGTTTCGGCAATACGACTTTGGAACAAACTGCCGTTCTTGGTTAGAAATGCGTGCAGTAAATATGCATTTAAAAAGGCTTTGCGTGCGTACTTTAAAAGATTGACGCCCCAAGAACTGTAGTTTTGTTATTCTCTTAGATCCACCTGTCATCTGTCTGTTATTTTATTTTACTTTTTGTCTATATAATGTGTAATTGCTATTATTATGTATATATTATGTTTATGAAATCTCTTTGAAATCTTCTTACTTTGATTCAAACCATTTCACCTTCTGTACATGTTATTTAAAACTTTTATCTCTAGCACTGCCTGTAATATCTCTGTCTGACTGTGTGGTTGACTGGTAGAGAATGCCTCTAGGCATTAAGTCCGCCCTTTGTAACATAGATTATGTGCAATAAAGAATAAATAAATAAATTCATCGTAAATAAATAAATAAATATGCGCCAGACATCACGCTACTTTGCTTGGTCTCGAAGTAAGGATTTAAGCCAGGGGCGTCTCCTGGCACACCCAGACCCGAGTCAAAATATAGAAAAGATCGTTTCCTAAATTGACTAGACCTGGAATCGAACCCGGGATATTACACAATTAGAGGCTAGAAACCGTGCACACTACGCCAATCGTGTAGTGGCTTTATGCATAGAGGAAGGTACTCGTATATGTTCAACGGTGGACAATGATATGGCCGACTGAAATACTGCCAAAACTCTTATTATCTGTTTGTAAAGATTCATAATATTACTCTCTATCTAATATTAACTTCCAAATTCCAAAAATAAAACTATTTTACTTATAATTTTGAATAAAGTAATGTTAACTTTCATGCCGAGTATTCTCAGTTGGAATCAACTTTCTGACGCGAGAGTCACCTTATGTACTAATTCATATTCATATTCTTTATTTGCACTTTACACATATAAGTGTTAACGACCATCTAATAAGCATCAGGTGAAATCCTAAGTGCTGTGAAGTTGAAGACAACGGACGTCACTGCATCGGGAGGGGGTGCGCGGCTAGCTTCACACCTAACTATATTCGATTCAAAATCTGCGTTGTCACACCTAAATCTCTTACATTTTAAATTATCTTGTAAACGGTTGCAATAAATGAATTATTTCTTTAAAATAATAAACGAATTCATTGGAAAGAACTGTTTCTGACCCCAGAGAGAAAACGTTAAACGAAAGACTGAGCATCGAACAAAAGTTATACAAATGTACATAGGGTCTATGGTATTTACTCTATTATTGGTGTTGCAAAGACATAGACACTCGTACTAAAAAATATTTAAATTGAAAACAAATTCATTATGAACTAAAATAGGTAATTTCAACAAAATAGTTACAACTTACACTTAAAAAACTGAATATAAAATCAAAACAACAATTTTATAATTACAGTTAGTTTTAACTTATTATAATTTTCTTTCAATTAAGTAAATTGACTTAATGTGTTTATTTACAGATATTTTTGTTTGTTTGATTTCGAAAATTTTACCACTCGAGAAAAAGTAGGTTTTGTCAACCCTAGCAACCAGACGACCCACTTATATTTTGTTAGTATGACTAATCAAGGAGAGGAAGGCGTCTTCGTTAGTTATAACTAGGTTATGACTGCGGTTTGGTCTGGATACAGAATAGATGAATGAATAAATATCTGACACGCCAAGATCAGTTGACTGCAACCTAATAAGAACGTAAATATCGGACCTTCGCATTCGGAAATGTGTTGGGCCCCCTTCAAACTGATGCTGTTTCGTTAAATCCGTAAAAAATAATATGACAGCTGCACGTGGTTTTTTTTTTTCTGGCCTTATCTGTGCAACTGTTTGTCGCACTGCCTTCTGCCAATATCAGGCCTCGACCTCACCGGATCGTTTCGTTTTCGTTTCGGTACCGCCTCAGCACCGAATCTGTATAGATTATTTCAATACATGTAATCAAATGAGAGTTTTCGGACCGAATCGAAATTATAAGGTGTTTTTTGGAGAGTGTGCGCAGGAACTACACAACCTGATACCACCCTCTACTTTTTACCACCGGACCACTAGACACTGGGAGGGCTACCACCCCCATGTGGTTGACTTTCCAACAATCCGCACCCAACGGTTTGCAGCGTCTTTTCTGGTCCACACCGCTAGGGAGTGGAACGCTCTCCCTGCGTCTGTGTTCCCGGATACTTACAACCTTAGTATCTTCAAGGTCAGAGTGAATAGGCATTTTCTGGGTAAGCGTGTACCACCATCGGCCTCGTCATCGCTTACCACCAGGCGAGACTGAGGCCAAACGCAAGCCCATTTAAAATTAAAATAAAACATTTCGGAATTCAAATCCGAAGAATTAAGGCTTCTTCCTCACCGGATCGGTGGCTACACATGTAAAAGCTGTTCAATTTTGAGGGGGCTGAGAAAACGATGCGGTTGAGATATTGACACCCGTTGGCACGGTTGGTAGTTATATAGGTACCCTGCTATTAGCAGGCACACTAACTATCAACAGCAGATCGGTGGTTCAATCCCCACCCAAAATTATTTCTGAAGTGTAAAAGTATTGACATGTGCCCTTGAAGTGTTTTTCAAAAACTTGTGATGTAACTTTCAAAGGTTGTTTAGTCTTTTTATGTAAACATTTACAAATATTGCCTAATTTTCTTCACTTTACGATTTATAACCTCAACAGAACAGTTGTGTTTTCATCTACCTGGGGGCCTAGCCAAGAGCAACACGCCACGACGATTTCTACAATAGAAATCGTCGTAGCGTATTGCTCTTCATATATTGTATTGCGTATTGTCGTAGTGTATTGTTTTCTGGGTTTTCATTTAATTAAGTTTTATTTTTTATTTTTACTAGCTGCCCTAACAGACTTTGCTCTGTCAAACTTTATTGGTCTGTCGATGTATGGGTGGTTTGTATAGTAGAAGAAAAGTGTTGTTTTTATTATATTTTACGTTTTTTCTCTTCATAAAATCCTATAATTATCCTATATAGAGGAAAGATTTCTTGGTTTGTTTTTTTTGTTTGTTTGTATTAAATAGGCTACAAAACTACTGATCCGATCGTGAAAATTCTTTCACTAACAGAAAGCTAAATTATTCAGGATTGATAAAGGCTCGTATTTCATTATGATTGAACAAAAAATTCAATAAAAATAATAGCAAATGTAAATCAAGTCGGAGAAAAGTGGGCAAAATGGACACCAGCTGTCAAACATTTGACAGAACGATGTCTATCTGGGCAGCTCGTGCCTGAATAAAAAGCCGTTCCCGACTTTTGCGCTTGGGAATACATTTGGCAATTCTTTTTATTCCTTGAATGTCAACATCTGACCCGCATATGTAACAAGCTTCTTTTGGCTAAGGGTTTTGAGACCATGGTGTTCAACTAAAGTCAAGAAACAACTGACTGAGTTAGAATTGAAACCAGCCAGTATTTCAGTCAAGACTATATTTATTCTTTTCAAATCCTCACAAAACTCGTCTTAAGTTTACCGTTAAATCTAATAATGCAAAATTTTATATTTCCTGTCTATTCAAAACGTTTTATTGTTGTGCTTTTGTTATTTATCTCTCTTAATCCCCCCTTTCCGTTGCTTACTTAGGGGAGAGAAGGAAATATTCGGGATTCTGTGGTAATATTCCTGTTAATAAATAATGTGACGATACTTAATGTACTTTTGGTAGGACTTTTAACAGAATTATTTTGAGTTATTTATATACTGAAGACTATTAAATTCTGGGGAAATGCAAAGCAGTGTGAAATCATAATATACCTTTTCATTAAGTAACTAACTAGGTTTCCTTCAGCGGCATCGGCCACATGGACTTTATCTCCGCAGTGAAATTATAATATCCGCAAAAAAATATACGAAAGAAACCATTGACTTTTTATGACGTCGTTTTATCTAATATAATACAATTTCGTGAAGTTTTTTTATGATTTTACATCTCAACGAAACAAAGTATAACATCAAACAGAGCTGATTGTATACAGTTACAACCTGATTGAGCATTACAAATACAGCCTTATACGTCCCACTGCTGGGCACTGTCCTCACCTCAACTATGAGGTGGTACGAGCTATACTCCAACACGCGGCTCAGTGCGGATTGTTGGAGAAGTGAATGTAAGGCCAGTGATAAACCCTACCGTCAGATGTCATCAAGCCGCCTTTTTAGGCCTCTGGCTAGGCTTTACGACTGATATCTTGCGACGTCAGCAGGGACCAACGGTTTAAGGTGCCTTCCGAAGCGCGGAGATGCCCGAAAAACACATCACTTAATTTCGGTCGGGATGGTCACCCATCCATAACCCAACCTGACTGGCGTTGCTTAACATCCGATCCGCTGCCGTCACGTCTTAGCCACGGGCACCTCCAATTGATTGAGCATTAGCCGTCACAATATTTAGTCATTGTACGCCTATATGCGCTTCCAAAGACGAGCCTAAAAAATGCTAGTCATCGCGCTAAGTTATTTCACTAAGAAAAAAGTTTTCCATTTTCGTTTTCGTGACGTAAAAACAAAACTCGCGACGACGAAACCGGCCTTACTGTAAAATGGAGGGCTTTCAACTCTGAGTGGCCTCTGATGATGACTGGATGAGATCAAGAGCTCGGCGAGACGTGAGAGGAGCTCAGTTTCTTTGACTTAACCGCCGTGACGTCGCATCAAAGTGTTGAAGCTTCCACCTTCTAGCGATACCATGACTTACTAATGTAAAATACTTCTACCACAAAATAAAGAGTTTACAGAAAGCCACTCTCACCTTTTTCGTGTATAATTACCTAAACTTGCCTGACCTCCAGGACTCCTACTATATCCACCCTGAATTTTAAAATGAAGTAGGTAGGTTACACCTACTTGACAGAACCCGCCAAAAACAAAACACATCATAAGAAAAATTGCACCAAAACAAAAAAACACTCGCGACAGTGCGACTGGCCGCGACACCGATTCTCACGGGTATCGCCTGTAAACTCACTGTGTCTGTGTGCGTAATCAAAATGGCTGTTTGTTCTAAGCGGACTAGCAGTACGTCTACCAAGAATTGCCACTTTAAATTTACGTTATCGTTTTCTAAAAAAATTGTATTGTGATGACACATGACATGACATGACAATGTCAAATCCCAATACATTTTTTCACGTGACTGTACGGGCGGGGCGCCTCTTGCGTAAATTGTGCTTTTACCCTAAATGAAATTCTCTAACCATTGTGAGATGCTACTGAAATACTATATTCAATCCCCTTAACTATGAAAAAGAGCGTCATGGCCTAGGACTTAAACCCGTGTTCCCGAGATCAAATCTGGCCAGAACCATCTTTGTGTTGTGTTCATTGTTTGACGACACGATTAGCGTAGTGCGCTGTAGCACGGCTTCTCGCCTCGATTTCTGTAGTGTCCCGGGTTCGATTCCCGGTCGGGTCAGTTCAGGAAACGATCTCTTCTGAATTGCCTCGAGTCTGGGTAAGCTGGGAGACGCTCCTGGTTTAATTCCTCGTCTGGTACCCCGTAATACAGGAAACGGATCCCTTCTTCGGAACCATGACAAGTGGTGTGTTGTCTGACGCATATTAATTTATATTCATTGTTAAATTTGTGACTAACTCTCAGGTGATGGAAAGCACCGATGAAAAACCAAAGAAAGGCTCACCGCCTACCACGTTGGGTTCTAATACGCTTGGTGAAAAGTGGGTTTCTGAGGGTTTCGTTCACCATGACGACAATTAAATCCCGTCTGTGTTACAGTCATGAGTATGCATGTGTGTAATATGCAAACTCAATGACTGACATATTAAAAGCCTTAATTAGTAGGGTTAGAAACGCGAATTTTTGCTCGAAGATTTCTATTATAATGTAGGTTAACATTTAAGAAAGGTTTTCGTAAATTCAACCCTAAGAGTGAAACAGGAGTTAATACTGTTAAAGAAGCGAATATTCGCTGAAGCTTGAAATTCGTGGAAATAATATTTTAGCTAAAAACATCTGAAAAAGGGTTGATCGGAACCAAGTTGACAGTCTTCGCTAATAGAAAACTCAGGAGCTTATATCAAGAATATATTTAGCTACTATTTTCATGAACCAGAACCTATAAATGTCTGGGACATATTAAATAAATAAAAACATATTAAATACATAATAATAATTTTAGTAGTAAGTAAGTAATCAGCCTATTTACTGTCCCACTGCTGGGCAAAGGCCTCCATCATTGAAATCAAGTCATGCCTACAATTGATGGGTATTGACTTAATCACGCTTGCCGAATGCGGGTTGGTGATCCAAAACCCGGGCTATGTTCTGAAAAATCCAAAACAGACCTGGGAATTGAACCCAGAACGCGGGTTTCGGCCGAGCTCTGAAACCACTCGGCCACGGAGGCGTTAAAAATAATAATAATGATATTAAACCAAGATCATCTGACCATGAAAAAAATATATAAATAAATAGATAGACCACCAAAAATGCTACTATCTATTAATTTCATCTAGCAATTAGATACGAAATAGCATTCCACAGCATTACAGCCGGTGTTTTTTATAATTTCCACATCACGTATGGTGTTGTCATGAGGAAATGATCAGGTTGAAAGAACTTTATTTTCTCATAAAAACATAACAGTTTCATTTAAAATGAGATACAGATAAATTTTATATAATAATAATACTTAATAACCGCTGGGGCTTCTTAAATTACCTGTTCAAAATTTAATAATATTCAAAATCAATCAAACAATAAAATATAGAGTTTAACAATGATTCAAATTTAAAAGAAAAATGAATTAGTGTTAAAATAATACATAACAATACAAATTAAACAATAAAAATTGTCATTGCAATGAAAATATAATGTCAACGTGTTTTTGAGCTTACATGTCAACATGGTCACAGTATCGCATTCTTTCACATCATTTGGTAGGCTATATTGTACAGCTGCGCTCTCCCTCTGATAGTATGGTCTTTTTTCCATAATCTGTCCGTGCATTCGCAACCTCAAGTTTGTGTTTATTTCTAAGATTGTGTGTATTTTCTCTTTTGTTTATTCGGATATTAGATTGAATAGAGTTTGTGGAAATATTTTTTATAAGTATACAAGTATAGTATTTGTAAAGCTGCGTGAGGTTCATTATTTTAGTGGCTTGATATACTTGGGTCGTGGGAGTCAGGTAATGGATGTGGTACAACACCTTTGTAATTTTATTTTGCATTCTTTGTAAGCAGTTAAGATGTGTTTTGGATGCTGACCCCCACAGTTCGATTAGGTATTCGAGATGTGATTTTACGAGCGAGTTATATATCGTAGTGCGGGTTCTGTTTGGAATGCAATATGAGACCTTATGCAGTGCCCCCAGTATTGAGGACAGCCTGAGGAAAGTTTCTTAAGAAACTGCTAGATTTGTAAAAGCTTTAGCAAACATCTGTTTTTAATAGACACATGCATTCACGAAGAGAACAACAGAAAAGCAAGGAAAGTGCAATGTTCTGATTGCATTCCTACCAAAAAAACTCAATAAATGCCAAATGGAAGCTCTGCTTATAAGCGCGCTAGACATTTTACATTCATCCTACGATACTTCGGAAATAAATAAATATCTGGGACATCTTTCTTGGGAGGTAGCGCACAGAGGATCCATCCAACTGTGATTGAGCTGCAGCCTGAATGCAAATACCTGCACCACTTTATTCTATGAACGGAACAGAGAAATAGCTTCATGCAAATGGCCGTTACAGGTACCCTTTGTCTGTGTGCGGGGCGCCGCGGGATTATAAGAACCCAACGTGGTAGGTGGTGAGCCTTCCTCCGCTACCTATCCGGGTTGATTTGGTTTTTTATCGATGTTTTCCATCACCGGAGAGTAAGTCGGATATTTAACAATGCACACAAAGATTCTGGTTCTGGCCAGATTTGAACTCGGGACCGCACGATCCACGATCTGAGTTCGGGTGAACAAGTGTGACAATGCCTATTTTTACTGTTTGAATGTATTTTCAAAAGCAGTAACCTAAGTATATGATTTGTGCTTTCTACTTCTTGTTATTTATTGTTACATTAAAAATACTAAAACGAATAGTAACACATAACTAAAACTAAAAACCTTATAAAAAATATAATTTAATAACTAAAATATATTATTAAAAGAAGTCCCTTTAGGCAAGGTTCCGAAGATACTGGCAGCGTTCCCTCTTTGAATAGCTAGACTAATTCTTTGTCCGAGGTAGCTGCCAGCTCTTCGGTCTCCTGTGATGTCGACTAACCTTTTTGTTATTTCCTTAAAAAGCCTTATAGCGCTAGGACCCCACGGACTTTTGTAGTCTTGTTGTCATGGTGTTTCAAAGAAGAGTTTTGAATTTATGAAGTATCTTTGTTCAGTAACGAAACATATTATTACTTTGATTTTTTTAGCATTTTACAATCCTGGTTTTTCATATCTGAAGATAGAAAAACTGGAAAAATTAGATTTCGGACCTTAATGATCTCGAGCGGGAATCGAACCCGCGTCTTTCACCATCCGGGTGACTGCTCTGAACCACTGAGGGACGAAATAATCTTTCCAGTATATGCTTACGTTGAAAGCAAACGTTATTCCATCAATGTTTCAAGACAAGCACTTTTAAACAAAGGTCCGAAATCGATTTTTTTCAGTTTTGCTGTCTTTAACTAAACATATTCTTTGATCTACTCCGGGTCGTTTATTTTTCCCACCTTTCCCACTACTTGTCTCAAGCAACCCTCCTTGATTAACATTTATAAGAAGTATTTGACAGTTTACAACTTTTTTCGACTCTGATAGCGACATTGCTTTGAAAGGCAAAATTCAAGGGTGTGCTATCAGTAGCAAAATACATCAAAAGTTAATTAAAATTATTATAATTACTAAAAGAACGCGCAGACTAGACTTCTTCTGTTTGTCGACCATAAGTATCTGTCACGTAAACTACGTTAATTTACTTTAGAAATGTGTATGTCATTTTTTGGTTCCATTTTTAATCACTAAGGGCGCTATACCGAAATACCATACAAGAACCACAATGCGGTTTACGCCAGCGACTGTCATTGGTGTAAGCTCATGGTATGGTAGACCAGCTCAGTGCTATTACTATACCTCTGGGGCCCGAAAACTAAATAGAAATAGAATGTTTATTTATTATTATTACAACTCATTGGAAAAACCTTGGAAGAAAGTTCATTTCTTAGCAGTTATAAAGAAAGCACCCTTTTAAACTTCTGCGGTCTTGACTTAATCACGACGCTCGATAAACGCGGGTTGGTGCTCACAAACCCGGGCTATATTACGAAAAATCCGGAAATACTTAACCCGACCTGAGAATTGAACCAGGCAGGTACATCCGGAGTTCTGTTACCCATCGGCCACAGAGGCGTTATAATGGTGGGTTTACACCAAACGAGCGAATGCTCATTCTGTTCCCTATTCTCGAATTCTCTTTGTGTAAACCGGGACAGACTATTACATTTTAAAAAAATCAGAGTTGGGGTCTCTAAACCCTCCATAAGAAGAAAGAAGAGACGGGGGTAGAACAAGGTTCTTGCCAAAGTTTTATCCGACCTACACAAGAATCAAAAATACAATTACAAGAGACAACATTCAAGAAAACAAAGCCGAAAGTGAGCTTATTAAGAGAGATTTCATCCGAATGAAACGAGTAATAGGAATAACTGTCTAAAAGGGGAACGCACGAGTTGTGGTGCCATAGATTCACCAGCCATTGCAGCCACTGGTCAGTCGAACGGGATTATAATAAGATTAAAGTATAAATCGTCATGGCAGGCCTCTGCCACTCGATGTACTTGCGCGCCATAATCACCTACCAGCCGCCGGGTCTTCCTAAGCCTATTTGGCAGTTGATTGTCAAAAGCCGCGTAGAGCATTTGTACGCGAACTTTGCGGTTAAACTGACGCGATGGACGTGAAGTAAGCACTAACTACTGACATCTATATCGAAAGAGGTAGCCCTCACGATATATGCCTGTGACATGACAGCACGCATTTACAATTGACAAAATGGTAAATTTTCTATGATGTGGTTTATCTGTTACGTTAAACATTTGTTGGCCCGAACTAAAAGGTTCGGTGACACGTTTCTTTCTCGTACCATCCAGACGTGGAACGCTCTTCCAGCACATGTGTTTTCTTTCTCGTATAGTCCCGGGTTCTTCAACCGGGACGTGAAAAGGCATTTCTGCAGGCCTTCAAGGTGAGGATGGCCAGCCCAGTGATTCGTTTGAATGACTGGGCTTGTCAACCTCATATCTGGACCTCACGACCACTTTCCATCAGGTGGCCTGACGTCATCTTGACGGGCAATATAAAAAAAACGTGGTAAGAATTAAGTAATCTGTGGTCATGGTGCAATTCGGTTTTAGAGATGCTTCCTTTCGAGAATGTTCCAATTGTGGAATGAGCTCTCTGCCGAAGTTTTTGAATGAGCTACTGCACGGAGTTCTTCAAGAGTGGTTTGAAAAGGTGATGGTTGGACCCTGGTGTTGCACGTCCACCATGAGTTTACATCAATTGCAGCCGCTAGCGTCCACGTTAACGTTTTTGTATGGGAATTTCGCTACAGCGCCCACTTAGAAATGGAACCAAAAAATTCTAAAGTCAACTACCGTAGTTTCCGTGACGGAACCTCATTGTAGACCCTGGTTGCCCGTACGTTTGATTCACACCAACAAAAAATCTTGCTAATTTGACTAGTTTTTGAAGTTGATACATAGTTATATGTTTTGAATCATGTGTGTCATTTCATCTATATAACATTCAGATTCCTTTTTTTGACTACTGAATAAAATATCGTTATTAAGTACAAATATTCGCGTTTCTAAATGGTATTTATGAAAATGAGTTGCAAAATTACTAAAAGAGTAAGAACATTTTATTTTACTCAATTAATGCTCCTTTATTATACATTGTACAATTATTTTACTTTAATCTGTATTTCCACATTATAGCACCTATCTGCTTAAAGGAGATACTCAAACGTTCTTGCTCTTAGTTAAAAGAAATTTGATTAAAAAATAAACAATATCACGTAAAACAATAACCATAAAATTTCGTATCGCCGCCATCCGCTCCGGACGAAAAAAAATAACACGAAGCACATCAAAACTGCACAGTACAAAATGGCTGAAAAACAGTCAACATGGTGGTACTTACGGCTGTCTGGTTCTGCGCACCGCTCGCGATACAAGCATTGCAGGGAACAAAGGAACCGAGGTGCACCCCCCACCCCGCTTTGCACAGGAAAAAACGCCATCAAATACTACCAAAAGAACGCACTCGAACCGAAAATAACAAAAAAATAGCCACTCTGACCAAGAAAGCCTGAGAATTTGGTTATTTTTTTTTCGCAATACGAAAAAGGCCACAATTCTGCGCGGTCTTTTGTTGGAACGCGGCGACGGGTGTTCGATTTTCGAACTAATTGTATCTAAATTCAAAAATGACGTTACGCGCTTCGGTTGTAAGAGTTTTTATTGTGTAGCGATGTGTAGTTTGTTACATTAGCGGGTTTTATTTTAATTTATTATTTTTTTAACAGACACACACACCACCTGCTTGGAACGAACGCGGCACACTGAAGTGTCTGCAGGCTTCGTTTCAGCAAAGGCTGTATGCATTGATTAGGCGTAGCTCACACCCTCTGTACATCTCTTTCGCTACCGCTCCTGCCGTCCCACTCGCACATTCATCGTTAGCACGACGAATTTTGGCTTCGCAAAGCTCTACGTTTCTCAAACGTTCAGCAAATTTAATTATGTTTGTTTTTTTTGTATGATCGATCTGAATTCGCTTGCAGCTGTTTCGCTGCATGTAAATAAAGCTTTGAAATGTAGTGGTTAAGGTCTGTTATTTTGAATTGGGACAGTGATTTGTTAACTTTGCGGCTTAATTCGTGTACTACAAAAGAAAATTATAGACTACAGAACACTAACTTAGGATAGTCAATTCATGGATTATATTTAGAGTCACGAAGTTTATTAGGTTAAACTGACACATATTAATTACTTTTTTGTTATAAGATATGAATTTAAAAAATACATACTTTTGTTTTATCAACTACTAGTTTTCCGCCCGCGGCTTCGCCCGCGTTATTGTTATTTTATAGCCAAATTACGGAAAATCTTTGTAAATTGTAGTAAGTAATAATGTTTAAGCTGTATTACTGTAAGGTTTCATCTAAATCCGTTCAGTAGTTTTTGCGTGAAAGAGTAAAAGACATACATACTCTCATATTAGGTAGGTACACCAAATCTAGTGTTTTTTGTCAGTAACAAAAATCTGTCCAAAAAAGCAAGTCCACTAAAACAACCAAATTAACTAAATATTTTATGATAATGTCGTGAATACGAAGATTTTTTGAACAACCGTTTACTTCTCAAAATCTGCTACACGTTGGGCGCCATTTTGAATATATTTGCTTTTATTTTTATGGATATAAGTTCAACATTCTACCATATCATCATCATTCGGAACCAGTACACATTCACTCCGTCACCTCTGTGGCCGAGTGGTTTCAGAGCTCGGCCCGAAACCTGGAGGTTCCGGGTTCAATTCCCAGGTCGGGCAAAGTGTGTTTTCGGTTTTTTCGGAACACAGCCCGGGTTTGAGATAACCAACCACCAAGCATGCCATTAGCATGCGTGGTGACTAAGCCGATACCCATTAATTGTAGCGATTACTTAATTTCAATTATGGAGGCCTTTTCCCAGCAGTGGGACAGTAAATAGGCTAATAACTTTACTTACCTAAACATTCAATGCTGAATATGCCCTCGTCCTATTTTTTTTAGAGAATCTGGTCTGTAGACGGCTATCATCCTCCAAAATCAATTCCAGAAACCCTTATTACTTCTACTAATATAATAATTGCGAAAGTTTGTGAAGATGTGTGTATGTTCGTTACTCTTTCACCCAAAAACTACTGAACGTATTTAAATGAAACTGTTCACTGCTCTTGCTCTAAAAATACGCCAATATAGCCCTACAAAGCGGGACTAAAGCGAACACTTTAGTCTCTAGGGAGTAAAAAGTAATTAGTTTTTTAATTTCCTTCATGTGACATAGACAAACTCAAACAGCCAGTAAATATACTATTATCTGTGGAGTGTGGACCACTTCATTGCGAAAATGTTGAGAGTTTTAGTTCCATGGTTAGTCCGCAAAGAAGAGGGCGTCATGTGATTAAATTTTTTATCTGCGACTGGTTCAGAAGAAAAAACTGACAGTGAAAACTTCAGAACTTCTGTCTATTGTAAATTTGTTCGGTTTTAAATGTTTTTGTACTGAATTGACTATTTTTCTCGCACTCAAAGTGAAAAGTACAGTTCGCACCTCGAGACTAAACGCCAACTTAATATACCCTCGGTTTCATTGACTCCCGAGACCTCTGGTATTTTATGGCTTCCTTTAGTCCCTCGATATAAAATATACTATTACAGTAATACAGCTTAGACATCAAAATAACACATAGGCTACAATTTATGAAAATTTTATGTAATTTGGCTATTATATAACGAAAAGTTCACGCGGGCGAAGCCACGGGCGGAAAGCTAGTATTATATATTGTAAGGCTCAAAGTTGAAGAAACATTAACATTGCCCGATGTTTATTTTTCATTTTTTTTACATATTTATTTCAGATCTTAAAACACAAACGGTAAATCGCTGCGGTGGTCTCGCTCGCATGGGGTGGGGTCTCAAAAGTTTGAGAACCAGGACGTTCACACTGCACCCCCCGGATAGAATTAACACATAACACGTTTAATATTTTTATCAAGATTTAAGTAATTGAACTAAATCAATTGTATTTAAGAGGGTGAAAGCCACACTAAAATTTCATGAAAATAAAAAGTTTATTCATAGCTACCTGTAGTTAGTTCGAAGTGTAGTGAATTCGTTTGACGATTAAAGACTTTACGTCCTTTCTTTAAGGCAGATTTTACAATTCTTACACAAAGTGAGTACCTGCGTAATGGTATAAAACTTTTGTATAAATTTAAGTTTATCAGCAAACAACCGGTTGGTGTTGTTGATAGATCATTTAGTTATTGTCTGTCTGTTTATACAGAGCTTTTTTTCTTAAAAAACCTTAAGATCTGCAGACCCTTGTAAATACAGCCTTATACGTCCCACTGCTGGGCACAGGCCTCACCTCAACTATGAGGTGGTACGAGCCATACTCCAATACGCGGGCTCATTGCGGATTGTTGGAGAGGTGAATGTAAGGCCAGTGATAAACCTTACCGTCAGATGTTATCAAGCCGCCTTTTTAGGCCCCTGACTACTACTGACTAGGCTTTACAACTGACGACTGACTGGTCAGCCAGAACCAACTATTAAAGGTGCCTTTCGAAGCACGGAGATGCCCGAAAAACACATCACTTAATTTCGGTCGGGATGGTCACCCCATCCATAACCCGACCTGACTGGCGTTGCTTAACATCAGATCGTTGCCGATCCGCTGCCGTCACTAGCCACGGGCACCCCAGGCAGACCCTTGTAGCTGGTAAAGAATCAAACTTCTTTGTTAACGAATTCAATTAATGTGTTTATTGCTTTCAAACATATTAAAAAAGTAGGTGAGTGTGATTGAGATGAAATGAATAGAGATTACCGTTAAATCGATTGAAGTTAATTCTTGAAAGGAGGCAGCTTTTAATGAAAGTAAGTCTGAAAACTTTGATCCCAAAAATCTAAGAAACGTGTGCAAATGTATGCAAATTTGGGGCCGTGAGGTGTAACTAAAGTTCTCCTTTTCGGAGTTTTTAGAGCCTTGTGATCGTCATGGTTTAAAATTAACACTTGTCCTGTTTTTAGAAAAGCCTTGGTACAATCCTGGCAAAAGACCTACCTACCTTATCGACACAATTAGAGTAGCGCGCTGTAGCACGGTTTCCCGCATTGACTTGTGTAGAGTTCGTATCCCGGGCAAGTCAATTCAGGAAACGATCTTTTCTGAATTGACTTGCGTTTGGGTGTACTGGGAGCCGCCCCTGGCTTAATTCCTTGTTTGGTACCTCGTAACACAGAAAGATTTATTTTACATTGAGACCATGACAAGTTGTGTGATGTGAGGCGCATATTTATAATTATTATATATCAAAGCACAGCCGAATACCCACTGAATGAAAAGTAAGGTTTGTGGAAATACAACTACTCAAAGTTCTTAGTGAAATTTTGCGCCTAATGATGGTTGAAAAAGCTTTTGAAATATCCAGAAACTCCGAAATACCTATGACTGCTATTCCACCAGAGATATGCTAAGCAGCTATGCTGCGAGGATGTGCAAGCTAAGATACGAAACTATTAGACCGTTTGCACTGATGCTATGCTCTTAACGGAGCTGGTTAAATGTGCTAGGAAGGTGCGCCGCCGCAAGGTCGACAGTAGGGAAGGCATTCTTGTGTCACGTCATGTGTAGCTAAGAATTCGCGTTCCGAACAAAATGCTATATGCTCGGAACGTTTTAAACCGGTTCCATGTCCTGCCAGTGCCGGATTAGCCCATAAGCAAATTAAGCAATTTCTCAGGGCGTGATCTTGGGGGGCACCAGAAACGGGTGCTTAGGGCGTCGCGTCTGTGTGGGGGGGAAGTACCAGAAACGGATAGTTACGGCAAGCAATTGCTTAAGGTATCACGTCATAAGGGGCCCCCGAACCAAATTGCTTAGGGCATCAAGTAGTCTTAATCCGGCACTGGTCCTGTCATGGGTTCTATTCTCGTTCAGAACAATCAGTCATGTGGCAAACCTTTCTGTTATTTGGCGTTATCTATTTGGGTTTGTATTTAGAAATATTGGTTTTTTATCAGTCTCTGACACCCATTGTTCAAGTTTCGCTTAGTTTGGAGTTCGATGATGGGTTGAATCCCGAATGTGTATTAATTAAAAGCATTTATATATGTCGGTAAAAGGCTTTAAGCTTTCTGCGGATGAAGTTGCGTACATTTTGCAATCAGCACGCCATCTAGCGGCACTCCGTTTAAAATGTTCTAGTTCGTAAGTTTATTTCTTTGGAAAGTAGCAAGAAGGCTAGAGACTAAGGAGAGATAACTCCCTGGAAAGGGTTGGACTAAATCCGTATCCCACAGTGACGCATGCGCATTACGCTTCTTTGCCGCGATCCTCGCGAAGTGTCAAAATTGGTCAACACAACCTCGAAAAACAACAACTGTCGCACGTGACACCGTTCAAAACAAAACCATGTGACCATGAAATGACAAATAGCTGCCGCTGCACATGCGCAATACAGCGTTTTGCCCGGCACAGAGTATACGACTTTCGGCCCTCGAAAGCTTACCCCCCACTTCGGGAGTTATCTCTCCTTAGTTTCTAGCCTTCTTGGAAAGTAGGTATCAAATACGAGCTGTCCCGACAGACTTCGTTCTGTCAAATGTTTGACAGCTGGTGTCATGACATTTACATATACTATTATTTTTCACTGTTTTTTTTTGTTAAATCATAATCAAATATAGCCTATCACTCCTGTATAATTTAGCTTTCTGTTAGTAAAAGAATTTTTACGATCAGATCAGTAGCTTCGGAACCTAATTCAATACAAACATATAAACAAACAATCAAATCTTTCCTCTTTATGATATTATTATTATATTTTTATTAGTATGGATTAATGGGTTTATATTTAGTAGCATTATGCATTGACAGATTTTACCGTAAGTTAAGTTTCTAACATACAGAATTTTTGACGACACGATTAGCGTAACACGGTTTCTCGCCTTGACTTCCGTAGTGTCCCATGTTCGATTCCCGGGCGAGTCAATTCAGGAAACGATCTTTTTTAAATAGGCTCGGGTCCGGGTGTGCTGGTAGACGCCCCTGACTTACTTCCCTGTCTGGTACCTCGTAACACAGGGATATTTCTCCCTACTTCGAAACCGCGATAAGTGGTGTGTAGTCTGGCAAAAAGAAATTGACCGAATGATAGCCCCTAATATCATAATATGATAAACGTCTCTGAATATTGAAATGTAGGGCACATTTGTTTATAAAAAATATTGCAATCAATAACATTTGACAGACAAAATGTTTTTTTCATAATACTCACAAATCCTAAATTAAAACATATTTATTTATAAAATCCAAGTGATGCTCATGCACATACTCGTAGGTATATAAACATTTTAGGTGGTACAGGCAAGTCACTCACTTGGGGCAAACAAGACTTTGTTTCCGTAACCGAAATTTTAATCAAAAGTTTTTAGGCCTAACAATATATGGGCGACCATCACAAAATTCACAAACCAGTGTTATATTCCGGGAAATCGGAAAGCAAACTGTGACTGACTTGCTATCTGAGCCTCTGAGACTCTGACGTCACTCAATCACTTACTAAAATGAATTTCAGAAAGAATCCTCAAATAATTACATTACAACTACACTATAAATTATATATATAATTACATTATACTACACATTAACTCCTCAATATTTATTTTCCCCGCTACAGAATCGTAGCTTCAAATCTCCCGTAGCATCGAGCATGCTACGAATGCTTTTGTATTCTGCTACGAAGTGCTACGACGTACACAACTGTAGCAGGTCTATACAACGCAAAGAGACAAAAGAATCACAACGTCAGTGGTAAAGAAACATGTGGACTGCTTTTATGTAAAAAGAAGGCAGCGACAAGTGTAAAACTAGAGGTAATTCTCATGCATTGCTGGCCTTGTGAGGCTAATGTAATAATAACAGATTTCGAATGGTTCTGAGGCAATGACTTATGGAAAAATGCTTTTACTCCATTGACGATTTCTTTAAAAAACTAAACTAATAAAGAGCGCATTACAAATAATATAAATAATAAGGACAGTGATGTATTTTATAGAATAAGTGGAATAATAAGAATTAATATTGAAATAGTAGATACCGACCTCATAGTTTAATAAAAATTTTGCATGCTATGAAAATATAGCTAAGTAGGCATAAGAGCTAATATTATTATAATAACACCCACAAATTGTGATATGTAACCCTATTTATAGCAAATAAAGTATTTGATTTGATTTGATTTGATTTGATAATAAATAATAAAATCTTATTTAGCATTTTTGCATGAATATGGTACAATGCGTCACTAGTTTCCCCACTAGGATTTCCTGTATTGTGGCAAACTAGTCTCTTAATCCTACAGCTAAAGTTACACAGTAAAGATCAAACATTTCTTAGGCGAATAAGTAGGAAAATAGATCACTTGAATGTGGAGCGTGGGTGTGTGAGAGCTGCGTGGATGTGTGTGAGAGTAAGTGCGTGTGCGTGCCTGTGTGCCATGTTATAATTTACATTACAATGTGTGGTTAGACAGAGCAGTTTTTTTTTTTATTGTTTTATTTACCTCCAAAGCACATTTCTAAAATGTCTTCTGTTTGCTGGTAATTTAAGGAGTGCAAATTTTCAGAAATAACACTTTTACAATAATGTCTGGTATGCTTGTATATTTGCAATGGCTTGTATATTTGTAACTCTTGTATTAGTTAGAGTGAAAAGAACGGCTATGTATCCCAGGCTACCATACTCACTAGCAAGACGACAAAAATGCTGAAATAGTATATTTAACGACTTTATCCCAAACGGAGTAGTTAGAAGCAAGTGACTGTTGCCTTCATGATGAACAGAACACTCAGAAGTCCACTTTTCACCAATGGTACTAAAACTCAACGCGCTAGGTTTTTGATTTGGATTTCATCGATATTCGCCATCACCGGAAAGTTAGCCATTGGTTCTGGCCAGATTTTAACTGACATAATTCACGATCCGAGTTGGGGTGCTTAACCCCTAGACCAAGACGCTCTCATCCTTCTGGCGGTCAATACGTTTGTATTTAACCCCAACCGGGTCTTCTCAGTACGAATCAACATTCCGACGCCGGTGGTAGTCACGTTTACTTAAGTACTGTTTAAGTAGATGTACCTATATATATTATTAATTTATTGAAGTCTATTATTAAGTATAAATATTTTGGGTAATGTAAATTTGACGATTTAAAAGTGCTTATAACAGCGCGAAGCTAGGTGAATGAAACAATTCTATTGGTTCTTAGAATTAGAATTACTTTATCGTGCATGAAATAAGGTACACTCGCAGATCTTATTGCTAATATCTAAATCAGAGCTCTTATTTCTACTTATAAAAGTTTATACACAAGTGAACAAGAACTCTTACAACCATCAAAAAGAGGAATCTGTTTGTTCCACACAGTTAATTTAATCATTATAATGAATTCCAATATCAATATATTGATTACAAGAATAAATAAATGTACGATGTCAATATAAAATATGAAAAACAGTCATTACAGCAACAAACTATTAATAATAACGATAAACAATGTCAAACACAACTAAACTAATGCGCATCAAGATATTGGTTAACAGAATAATATGCCTTTTCCAATAAAAACAGTCCTAACTGAGTCTTAAACATAGTGATTGCTGTAATTTCTTTGAGGTAGATAGGTAGCTTATTATAGGTTTTAATTCGTGGTATTACATTTTGCCAGCTTTAATCTACTCTGGTGGCGTTTACCGTTCATAGTTTCATAGTCTTATCACACACATTCCTCGCAACGCATCCTCGCACATCTTGGTAACCCACCCTGCGTTGCAATCCCCGCAATAATGAGTCTTTTGGTGTCGAGTGCTCATTTTGCGGTCTGTCAAAAAAACGTGCGCTTACAACACCAGCTCGGCGCCTACTGAATGGAGCGCCTGCTGCTCGTTGCCCGCCCCCGCGCCGCGGTGCACTGCAGTCTAGCGCGCCCGCCGCCGCTGCCGCCCCGCTGCCCGCAAAATTCGAGGCTGAGGCCTTATAGTATGAAATTATCAGCAGTCGCGCTGCTAAAGTCGCCTTAATGTGATAGCACTCTTTTTGCATAATTTCTGCTTACTTTAGTCTGTCTCTTAGCCTACTTGCTTAACAAAAATACGGATTTTCCTCTAATATCGCCATGTTTATTTCCACACGACGGCCGTCGTATGAAAGCAACAATTTTATATGCGATAACTCACATCTTTCTTCCCTCTCATTTGGCATACGAGCAAAAAGGAGGGATGTATTTGAGTAATAGTGAAACATATGGTGCGAAATGCGAGGTCATTTTTGGAAGCTTTAGGCTGAGTGGTCACTGTTCTATAGTATGTTATATACTATACTGTACAATATACATTGTACATAAATATTGTGGACTGTAGCTGTTTCCGCGACTTCGACCGCGTAAACTAACTAAAAATAGTGATAATATTGTAAAAACAATAAAAATATCGGACATATGGTCAAAATCCCGTAACTAATAACTATTCTAAGGTTTGTTAGTTTTTAAAACAGAGGTCACCAGACTTAACCTATTAAGGCAATGAATGATTCTAGATGGAAAAGTCGAAAGCAGAAAATTTGACTTTGGAACTTTGTTTGGACTAGTTAAGAGCTAAACATACTAAAAGTCCTTACCCCTCCGAGGTACTACACACATATGCGACAGAGAATTTAACACATTTTTGAAAATCGACTATTTTTCGAAGCTTATAGCTAGGCAAAGATTGGAGATAGATAAAAAGTGTGAATGCCAAAGTTGTAGAAATTTTATTAGCTTTCATTATGTAATATACCGAAATTTTGTACGACGCATCGTTCTCAAGATGTAAGCAAAAAAACAAAAAACGGGACCTTATTTGGGCCCCCCCACCTCGAGCTCACCTCGGAGGGGTTAAGGGCTTTTAGTATGTGTATCTCCTAATTAGTCCAAACAAAGTTTCAACTTTTCCATCTAGACCCCTTTCTGAGCATTCATTGACTGGACTAATTCTAAAAATAGTAAGTAGCAGGGTACTTATATTAGTAATAGTAATTGTTTACTATTATTTTGTTCATGTTTAATTTACAAAATCCCGCTGTAAAGATTTCTGTTTCGCGTCGTGGTTTGATCCCTTTAGGCATTAAGTCCGCTTTGTACTTTTTCGTGCAATGAAGAATGAAAATTACGAGGCGAATGATTATTTAAGACTGTGAGATTGCCTAAACCCTACAGCAAGTTCTTTTCTGACATCGATATATTTACCACATCTAAAGCTGTATTTAAAGCTGCAGTTCATAAATCGGGATGTAGTAAATAATTAGTCATTAAATCATTTTATTTATTTATTTATTGCTGTTTGTTGTGCTGCTTGTTGTTTATTTATTTAGCTAAAATGTACAGCATTTATATAGATCCACCTAATATCTAGGACATACAAGTAAGCCTTTACAAGCATACACAACATTTTTGAAATCAAAGTGACAGGTATACCTACTAAATTTTACAGTTAGACAGAAAAAAAATGATTTTACAATGCTATTTAAATATTAGCTTAAATGAGACTCGAGCACCTTCAACAAATTTCCCAGAAACGCAAAAAATATCAGGTCACGTGACTTTAGATTAAAATTATTGTAAGTGTTACAAATTCTAGACAAGGCATAATGAAGACCAAGATTCGTTGTGTGGAGGCAAAGTAAAAGTTTTACCATAATAATTGAATAATTTATTCTACTATCACTACTCATTTTGAGCATCCATGTGAACCAACCACGCACAACACTACGCTTCCACACAATCACGTTCTTCACGTGATTTTCACACTGCACGTTATCTTCCGAAAATCTAATTCAATTTAATTTGTTTCTCTCATTTGTAACTTAATAACTACCTACGCACTGAAATTATTGTTTTAGGTAGCAAAGTATGTCTCTGTAATTGGCTTATGTTCAGGTAATGTTATTGTCTTTTTCTTTGTATTCCCGCTGTTGAAACACTGTTAAATTAAAATAAATAAACAAGTTTTTGTCCTTAAAGTACCATGGTAATGTTAATCCAGAATTTATAGGGTCCGACGTTTCATTATTTTCTATCGAATAGTCCTCACCTGATGCTGAAACATACAAGCAGACAGACTCAAATTCCAAATGTATTTTTATTCGGGTAAAATATTTCCATTTTTTATAAGTTTATGTGATACTGATGATGTCACATATTGCGGGTATTAGGCCTCATCGCTCATTTTCAGAAGACGTGGTGGTTAATAATAATGATAATAATAGAAGCATTTATTTGTTCCCAATAATAAGCACATTACAATACAGATAATGTTCACAACATATTAAATTGTAAGTACAATTTGCAAGGTACATAATGAAAGGGTACAAAACGGTCTGTGACTCAATTGTTGCGGTATTGATATAAAGCCTTTGGCTAAAAAATATATATTATTTTACGTTTTAAAGAACAACATCTAAGTGGTCACTTTATGACCAAAATACTATTAATTCAGACATTATATATGTTAAAGTAACTATTAATATATATAAATAAATAAATATCTAAATAAATATCTGGGACAATTCACACCAAGATCATCTGACCCCA
Source organism: Udea olivalis (assembly GCA_947369235.1). Classification (NCBI taxonomy): domain Eukaryota; kingdom Metazoa; phylum Arthropoda; class Insecta; order Lepidoptera; family Crambidae; genus Udea; species Udea olivalis. The sequence continues at coordinate 7,624,965 of OX376367.1, read as the reverse complement.
AACTAAGCAGAGCTTGTATTATGGGTGTCAAAGACTGATAAACATACTTAAATATTTCTAAATACATACTAAAATAGATAATAACACCCAGACACACAACAAACACAAATGTTCATCACATAAATGTTTGTCATGGGTGGGGATCGAACCCACGACCTCCGGCGTCAAAGGCAGGATCGCTGCCATTGCGCCAACAGGCCAGTCAAATGGTCATATTCATTAGTTTTAATTTTAAATTTTATTTTAATAGGTAACTGAGTAATAATGACAGTACTTACTAATACCTAAGTCTATGACTAAAGCATGTGCAGCAATTTTGGTAAAGACAGTTAACAATTATTTATATTATTTATTTGGAACAGAAACTGAAGTATAACTCTCACAAAAACTTAAAAAGATATACTTATCCCTTAGATATCTATTATATCTACTTAAGGTTGTACAACAAATTATTTAGGCAGAAAAATATATGTATATCAAATTTACTATGTTTTCTTAAGCATGAACATTATTATAAATTAATTAGATACTAAAACTATCTTTGTACACACAGAGATCTCAGAGACAGAGGTTCAGATTGTATCGTATTCAATACCGTATTTTACACATTGCAATTGTTTTTTATGAAAGTATTAGCAAAAATCAGTAACAAAGAATGTACATTTAGTGTTTTAATGGACGAGAAATGATCTCACAAATACAACCCATTTGAATGAGAATAAAGTTAACTGTAAAAGTTTAAAGTTACATTTTGAAGAATGCCTCAAATAGCTCTGAAACACTACCACTAGCGAAATCAAATTTTAAATTCATATTGTTAATTTGGTACAAACAACGCAAGGCATATTATGTATCATGGGCTGAAATAAGCCAAGTTCTGAAATCATTTATTTATTTGTTTATCCCAAAAAAACCAACTGCAAAAAAATACTTTAACAAAACAAAATGACTGTAGATAATAAACAGGTGACTGTTAGTAAGCCAAATAAATCATGAAAAAAAACTAAAAAGTAAAAAAAAAATTGCGTATTCTTCTAAAACTTATACGATAATATAATGTAGGTACAATTATTGTTATTGTTGGAGTCGGTGTCAGCTAAGGAAACACTACAATATACCTAGTAATATAACTATATTTTTTTAAACTCACCTTTAAGTATGTATGTGCGTGTGTTATCAACCTACATTAACTGACACCGACTTTAATACAATAATTTAACCTACATTATACTATCGTAATTGTTTTGTTTTGGAATAGTTTTTTTTGAAGTTGTTTTTTTTTTGTTAATTTTTTAATTTATTTCTTGATTTTCAGTGAAAAGTTCTTGTTTATTTAATACATCGAAAACGTATCGTTCATTTGCTCCTAAGAATTGAAAAGTTCCGTTACTTTGTCATGGATGCCTTAATCAAAACCTAACCAAACTCTCATTAAACTACCTTTATATAACCTTTCCAATAAAAAAAAAACATCGAAATCGGTTGGCATGATATTGAGTTATTAGTCCATTTGTCGCGCATTTAGTTAATCTATATTTACGACTTATATGATTTTCTCATGGATACTACTGTCAGAACTATACCAATTATTATTAAAGTGGGACCACAAAGAAGCACCAGCTTTAAATTTTGTTTTATATATTGCCCGTCAAGATGACCTCACTCCACCTGATGAAAAGCGGTCGTGAGGTCCAGATATGAGGTTGACAAGCCCAGTTATTCAAGAGAATCACTGGGCTGGCCATCCTCACCTTGACAGCCTGCAGAAATGCCTTATCACGCCCCGCTTGAAGAAGGAAACACATGTGCTGGAAGAGCGTTCCACGTCTGGATGGTACGACAAAGAAACGAGTCACCGAACCTTTTAGTTCGGGCCAACAAATGATGAATTGTGTGTGAGTGCGCCGTAGTCCAGCACGCGTGGTACGGGAGTGGAAAGGTGAGAGTGGGATAAGCTGGATTAACTCGTTAGAGCATTCCCCATTGTAGAAGCGATAGAGAACACTTAACAAAAAAATTATAATCTTAATAAAAAATAATTATTTAAATCGGTTCACCCAGTCAAAAGTTATGAGGTAACAAACATAAAAAAAACTACATACAGTCGAATTTTTGAAGTCGGTTAAAAACTATAGAGATCTTATATTCTCCAAACCTTTTTTTTCAGCATCCAATAGTCCAATAAAAAGTTCAAGCATTGTTTTTGATTCTGTTAAATATTTCAGACTAGTGCGTTCATGCAATTGGTAAAGTGCCTACCTATATGCCTGAAGTACCTGCGCTAAATGACGGTGGATAATTTTCCATCCTGGGAAAACATTAATTTGACCACTATTTATGTTTGTTATTATTGCAATGCCTTAGTTAGAAGCCATCTTGAATGCAACTAGGTGATCTGGGCCCCGCACGAAGCTAAATACTCGTATATGCTGGAAAAGATACAAAACAAGTTCGTAAGATACTTGTATCTGAGACGTTATTATTATTATTATTATTTTATACTACGTCGGTGACAATCAAGCACGCGGGCCGCCTGATGGTAAGCGGTTATCACGGCCTATGGACGCGTGCAACACCAGGGGTATCACTCGCGCGTTGTCGACCCTGTAAAAACCGTTTCAACCCATTTTACCCATTGAAGTATCCCACCTTATTCATCCTGGGTATGGTGGGATATAACGAATTAAGGGTTAGGAGGGATGTCGCGGTACTGGTTAACTTCTTCAGGTTGCTGAAAGGTAAGGAAAATAATCTGGAATTGCTAGGGAAGGTATCCCTAAACGTGCCGGATCACTACGTGGAGCGCTGCCGCCGCCCGCGAAGGAAGCGCCGCTCACTCGCGCCACAAGACTTTTTAATGAAATATCGGAAGTAGTAGACCCTTTTAATTGTTCTCTGAGTGAATTCGTAAGAGCTGCGCTTTTTATTGTTAGTTATAAGTGGTTAGGGTGAATAGATACAGTGTACCTACCTACAAAATAGTTTATTCTATCGCATTAGGTTATTGACCTGTAAAGATAGTATATGTTGGTGAATAAATAAATAAATAAATAAAAATTATTTATTCAGAGTTGAATTATCTTAATGTCGTACATAATATAACTATTGACAACGTTGTAACTTTCATGTAGCAATGCAATAAATAAATAAACCCCTAAATTATACTCTATAAGTTTTTATTCAAGATAATTCTGACAGGAGCTTTTTGAAAATAAGTTATGACTAGATGAATATTAAAAGAGCTTAAATCGGGAGCATCTTTTTTTGTTGTTGTTAAGGTAAGACAAGATAAAAAACGACACTAGATTGGCGTAATGTGCTGTAGCACGGTTTCTCGCCTCGATTTCCGTAGTGTCCCGTGTTCGATTCCCGGTCAGGTCAATTCAGGAAACAATATTTTCTGAATTGACTCGGGCCTGGGTGCGTGGGAGAGCCCCTGGCTTGTTTCCTACCTTGTAATACATGCATATTAACCCCTATTTCGAGACCATTACAAAAGTTGTGTTGTCTGGCGCATATTTATATTTATTTATTTATTTTAAAAAAAACTTTACTGCACAAACAAATACAACAGGTAAATAACGAAAGAAACACGATAACTAACTGGTTTTTTTTCTCACGAATATTATACAGCCGAAATTTTTATTACTTGGCACCTGCACTACCGAGCGCATTCTCAGACCTGGTCGGTCCCGCTTAGTTGTTTAGTTATTCGTGAGTAAGTCGTGAATTTTGCACGGCGACCGCGGGCTGGGTGGTGTGTTTCTGGGGTGGTTCAACCCTTAGGCGATTACCGCTTAGACAGGGTGGAACCATCGGTTTAAAATATTTTTGCTCGTGATTCTAATTTGAACGCTAAGGTCTACACTAGAGTGTATAATTTTGTCAAAGGATGTTTTTTTAAGTAGGCTAAATTTATAATAGTCTTTCCTGATATTAAGATGAATTATTAGTTTGCTGAAATATGCCTAACAAATGCCTCTTTACTATCGTCTTGAAGAGACCTCATTTGTAATTTTCTGGAAACAAACTTCTAGAGTATTATACCTATATTCCTATGATATACGTTCTGGGTTCTAATATATTTTTCCATGTACAAAATGTATCGTTCTAATTTTCACAACCGCAAAGGCCCTTTTAGTCAATAGGCTAGGATTATCACCATTATTCGTGCCATAAGAGATTAACTGCTGAACATAGGGTCTCATAGACTTCCAGAGCGGCGAAAGGGGGAAGGAAACACATGCGCTGGAAGAGCATTCCACGTCTGGATGGTACGACAAAGGAATGAGTCACAGAACCTGTTAGTGCGAGCCAACAAATGCTGGATTGTGTGTGGATGACTACGTAGTCCAGCACGCGTGGTGTGAAAGTGGAAAGGTGAGGAAGGGATAAGCTGGAATAACTTTTCAGAGCAATTCCATTGGGAAAGTGATATAGAACACTTAACGAAGCGATGTCTCTACGCAATTGGAGAGACTCAAGAGTCGAAGACACCTCTGGGTTTCCGATAATACGAATAAGTACTTTGCGGAACTGTCACAGAGATGAGAGCAGTATTCCACACACGAGCGAACTTGTGTCTAATACAAAAGACAGAGCTGCTGCTGCTGCTGCTGCTGCTGCTGCTGATTTTGAGTTTATGTTATGGGATGCTGTTTCGATTACGCTCTCAATGTAGTCCCGTTGGGGTAGGTTGCAACGAATATCAGTGCCAAGGATGTTTAGGCTATTCTCCACCGGCAGCGAGGTGCCCTGAAGAGTGACACCAATTTTACTATGCTTGTAACAGTGACGTGTACCTACATACACACTGTCTTAGTGTCACTAGTGTCAATTGTTCCCGCTGAGAGCACGCACGCTAGCGTATGTGGTATGTTAGTTCATGGCACTACTACAAGCATAGTAAAACGTGTGGTCTATCCCGGTTGCGAACTCACACTGGTGTGTGGGGTCGCAGGGTCCGCCTTTCTTATTTTCTTGGCCCACTTCGCGCGGTCTTGTGCATCCTCAGTGGTGAGTCTGTTGGCACGCATGTCACCCTTGACGACGTCGAGCCAGCGCGGTCTTCGTTAAATAGACAGACTATACACGTCAATAATTTGTTTTTAGCTTCAACCTATTTAGGGGTATCCAGAAATACCTCATGTATGTACCTGATTTTTTGTAGTTTCCGAGTTTTGCAAATGCTGCCCAGTCTAATTGGATTTGAGTTAAGAAGCGGTCGGTTGTTCGTGCGTGTTGGTGCAAATATACCTTTTTTTCTTTCTTTCTTCCTCGCTAGATCTTGTAACTCGCCCCAGTTCTATAAGGGCACGTACTCTTCGTGTGTTATATGTACACACACCTTGATTTCCCTGATGAATTGTATGGGCTTAACTCTCCTTTCACTTGTGCCAGGAAATTTAAATTTGAAATTTTGTCCGTAACTGGACCTCAGTTCAGAGGCTGAAATCTATAATCCCTGCTTTGCTAAGCACAGACTCATCGCATAATTTATTTTTATAAAAAAACACTTGACATGGTCTCGAAGTTAGGATAGATATCCTTGTGTTACGAGACTTACGAGGTACCAGACAAGAATAGAATAGAATATAATAGAATAGAATAGAATACCTTTATAAGAGATAAGCCAGGTGCATCTCCCAGCACACCCAGACCCGAGCCAATTTAGAAAAGATCGTTTCCTGAATTGACCCGACCGGGATTCGAACCCGTGCTACAGCGCACTACGCCAATCGTGTCGTCAATTATTTACCTTACTTATTGAGTATTCTTATTATATCTGACGAATACCCATGTTTATTTATTACTCTAGATATCATTTCGTACACAAAAATATAATTTATTTTATTTATTTACACTTATTATTAAGTTAAAGTGTATGCTAATAAAATATATAACTTTAAAAAAAAATTGCCACATTATGTTAAAGAATTTTTTTTCTTATAAATTAGTGAGAGATACTCAATAATCCTACCTACCTAAAATTATTTTTACCAGCAACTATGATAAATACCTTAACCTACCTGAATTGTGTACATGTATTGCAATGACTCAACCAAATGGAACCTACCTATTTATCGTAGCAGCGGCTCGACAAGCTCATGCATTCATACTAAATTAACTCAAGTACTAACCATTTCTTAGTTTCAAGTGTCCATGTAAGTGACATGAATTGTCTTAATGGAAATAAAGATTCTTTAACTTCATGCTTAAATAAGACAGTTTTAACTAATATAACTGTTCAAAGTTCTAATGAAGTTTGAGTTGAGGCTGCATAGATCCACTGTATAGATACAGATTTGAAACTTGGACTAAAATATTCAAGACCTATTAACGCAAAACTAGATCAAGTACTAACTACTACTTATCTGCGATAGAGACCCTCCTCTGAAGGTCAATAGTTCAATTCCCACCCAGGACAATGTATTTATTCAGTTCTTTTGATACAATATTTATTCTAGTACTTAAGTTTTCATTACAAAATAAAAATCGTTTAATTTACAATCGATACGAAAAATTGTATCAATCGTTATTGTAGTTTATGCAACCGTTACATAATGAGGGACCTTAAAACACGAGTGTGGTTTTTTTAAACGAGCCTTGGCGAGTATAATTATGTACAGTTGCATACATTACTTAATCTAGACACATATCATAAGTACTATAAGATGGGTTCAGAAGCAGTAGGGAAATGTCCAGCATTATTACAACCAATTATACTAATATTTGTACGCCTTCTCGTATTTGGCTCACCATTTTTCTCCCACTTTAATGTCGACAGCTGTTCCTGTTAAAAAATATATACTGTAATAACATTACAGCACAGATTTTATCTACTACCACAGACAAGAAAGTACTCATAGTATAATTATAATTATACTATGAGTACTTTCTTGTCATTATTACTTCTTAATATTAATTGGTTGGAATAATGCTGGTCATTTCCTACGGTTTCTCTTTATTAGGGAAAACAAACAGCTATTCCTAATACATTTGGTCAACTTAACTAAAATAGTACATTAGCATTTAATGTTCTCACTGTTGGATAATACATAAAGTAATGATCTAGAAACAGCACATAAAGATATCAACTAAGTATTTTTGTTTGCATGCTATTACTAGTGAAGCAAGATTTACTAGATAAGATCCGCAGTCCTTTTCAATAGGCCACCAAATCGTTCTATTCTTTCATGAAATATGTCGATGTTACTGTAAGTGATGTTGTACTTATTGTAGACTCTTATTAAAAAACACTTTTTCGTATAATTGGACTTGTTAGGCGGTGTACTGAAAGCGTTACCTCGTGGGTTTGTATCCTGCCTGATTTCTTCAAGGTCTGAAATTAGAATTTTTCAAGTTTTTCTATCACCAATTTTAAGCAAAGATAGAAACTAGGAAAATTCGATCTGATCCTGGGACTCAAGCGGGATTTGAACAAGCGACCTTTCACAATCCGGGTGACTGCTCTTCCAACTGACCTACCGAGGCCGTTAACAGACCTGGCGAATGTATCTAGTGTATTTTACGTTGTAAGCCAACGTTGTTTCATCAATGTTATAGGCAAGCGTCTTTAACATCCGAAAGAAATATTTTTGCAAAAATTTTACTTTCGATTAAGATGAAAACTAGCTAGGTCGCGGGTTCGAATCCCGCTTAAGTCCCAGGATCAGGTCGAATTTTTCTAGTTTCTATCTTTGTGTAGAAAACAGAGCATTGTTTAATGCTAAAATGAAAATTCACTTAACCAATTTTAAGTTTTCACATGCCAAGTTTTTCAAGCCCAAGTTGTTATGAAGGCGTTTTCATCTCCTTTGAAATGATTATCAAAGAAAATAACGTAACTCCCCATGAGCGAATCCGTAAACAGAATGATAAATAAATATTCAACGAATAGGGCGAACTGATTATCACAGGTAATAACATCTGACAATCATATCTTTTGTCCAGCACACTAATTTGTTACGAACTAGACAACAGATTAAGCTATGGCTATAGCAGTATGGCATCTGTTATTACAGCCCTCGGTTCCCACCCCTGTTTATATTCCATCAACTGTCCGGTTTTCACCTAATTATTCCCTTTTGTTTTCGCGTTTTACTATTTAAAATTTTCTGTTGGTTTATGTTTCTGTAATTGCTTTTCGGGAATTCGAAAAATTAGAAATTACGGATTTTTTTGGCAATAAGGATCGTTTTAATGAACTAAAGAGTCTTGGTAAATCACTTGGTAATGTTTAAAAGGATGTTTCTCAAAATAGTAAGTTTCCACCCGAGACAAACATTAGTAAAAAAAAATATTTTTAGCATTCAACAATGCACTATATGCCACTCAAAGATATAAACTAGAACAACGTCGACCTGATCTAGGGCTCAAGTGGGACCTAAACCCGCGTCGTCCTGAATCCGGGTGGCTGCTCTTTAATCTGATCTTTGAGACCTGGGGTGATATTACAATCTCTTATAGCCAGCCAAGTTAATTTTCTAAACTGACGGTAGCAAGCAATTTCGTCAGTAAATATCCAACTTAAAAGATGCATTAGTAACGGAGCTGCTCACTGGCTGGAAATTAAAGTTCATATTACGAAATTGTTACGCTCAGTTCAGGAAATTAACTTGGATGGCTTTATGAGATTGTAATATCGCCCCTGGTGAATTTGTCTAGTGTGATTTATGCTGTAAGTCAACGTTCTTTCATCAATATTATAAGGCAAGCGCCGAAAGAAATGTTTTTGCAAACATTTGACTTTCGACTAAGTTGAAACTATATAGCTACAGGATATGGTAACATATATAATAAATAAATAAATAAATATGCGCCAGACAACACACCTCTTGTAATGGTCTCGAAGTAGGGATTAATATCCCTGTGTCACGAGGTTACCACACAAGGAAATCAGCCAGGGGCGTCTCCCAGCACACCCAGACCCGAGTCAATTCAGAAAAGATCGTTTCCTGAATTGACCCGACCGGGAATCGAACCCGGGACACTAAGGAAATCGAGGCGGGAAACCGTGCTACAGCGCACTGCGCCAATCGTGTTTAAATATAATAACTTGAGTCTTTCTGTGGACGTAAATTCATGAGACGAACATTCGTGTTTTTTATAAGTTTTATTTTCTGGGTGCGTATCATTATACCGACTGTATTCGCAACATTAATTATTTAACCATATTTAAAACGGAACTCCATGATCTTCTCGTTCTAAAGTGCTATAACGCTATGACTGAATTTTTGTGCGACGGCAACTTGTTAAGATACAGATTGTAGTCCGATTTGTTGACAATTTGTTTGAATTAACTTAATATAATTGTGTTCTATTTACTTCTTAACATACCTATTTAATTACTTTTTTTTTATTGACTACTTTGTAATAAAATTGAACATTCGGATTCTATTGTATACCTGTAAGGCGGAACACAGTGAGACTCTTAAATATGTATGATCTGAACATTATTGTTATACTCGTGATTCACAATAAAGTTAATTTGTATTTGTACCGAAGTACAAAAGACAGATGTTCATAATACCGATGAACGGAAGATCGAATATCGAAATCCCGAATACTTATTTGACCGAATGTTCAAAATCCCGAAAGTTCATTTGACCGAAAGTTTAAAGTCCCGATGTTTATAATACTGAAGTGATGAGCATGAAAGTCATACGTCATGTTGCATTGCTGCTGAAATTAATCCATCTCTTTCGGGATTTTTTACAGTAGAAAACTTGCTTGTGCTAAAGTTTTTATGTGTAATAGAAAAAATATATAAATATCCCTGGACATTATTCCACACAGCGCCATCTAGCCCCAAAGTAAGATACTAGACAACGGTAAAACATACTTAAATACATTTTCTTTTGTAAATACATACTTATTATACATAGGAGACACCCAGACCAGTACAAACAGACATGTTCATGCACACAAATGTTTGTACTGTGCGGGGATCGAACCCGCGACCTCTGGTGTAGTAGCCAACTTATTAACCATTACACCAAGTCGGTCGTCAAAATATATTTATAATATATATATATATAAATATATTTATCATTATTTACATGTGAAAAACTTACACGTATTTATTGGTTATGATTTGATTGTATATAATGTTTTACTTGTTAACCGAAATATTTGTATTTAAAAGTTTTGATTTCTGGCTAACTGTGCAACGGTTATTCTTAACATTTATTTGATTTCACTAGTAGAAAGTGTATGAAAAATAACAGTTTTAATTTTTAACCTGATTATGTAAAAAAGCGCCGCATTTATTTGATTTTCGCAGTAAGTAGACGATTCAGCGTCAACAATTAACTCTCATAGAAGTTAATTATTACGTGAGCATTAAGTAAATATTCATTACTAACGTATCATAAAATTAAACGCGTGGGATAACAGGAAAGGCCAGTTAAACTGTAAAGTTTAACCATGGGTTAGTTAATTCGAGTTTTTAACTTTGATGATCATGAAAGATTTAAAATTCTAAATCAAGTTTAGTTACCGTCATTTAAAAAAACGTTGGCCAGGACTTGCGCAGTGAGAAAGTTTAGAGCCAAATAGGAGGTAGTAAAGTAACCCCCTCGACATTCTATACTCGTGCGCAGAACCTTCCCCTTGCAGAAGATTCACTCAAGAAACGCGGACAAGTTAAAAATCATCTTTACCTTCACACGTTCGTATCTCACTAGTTTTCATTAATTGTCCGTGCTATCGCACCAGGTCATGTTTCGGTAGCTCACACGCGGAATCGAAACTTATCGCGTAGAACGAGCGTTCATATTCCACTGTGCGCCGCTGAACTAAACCGATTTAGCTGTCAGCGCAGTATTACTTGCAATGAATTTATCATTGTTTAGTAATTAGTAGTAGTCATTATTATTCTTATAATTTCTGTTAATTATAAATTACAGGCAAACAAATCAGAAACAAAACATTATTCTACTGTCAAACCCCAGAGAGAGCGAACCTAAACTATGAAGTGACACAGGTGCTTCTTTTTATTCAAATCTTTTTACATTCAAATATTGTTTGCCTCGCACCCCTAAACCATTACTGGTTTGTCTGGGTACTGCAATTGCTCTTCTTAATTTAGGTACATACTACATAGCTTACACAAACACCATATAAAATGGACCGTAGTCCGTACCATGTAGCTCATCTAAACTAATAATTTACTTACTACTCACATTGGCATTTATCAATCGAGCATAGACAACGAAAACAAGTCAACCAAATGCGTACATGTTGCTTCTTTATGTGGTATTTATGATGGAAAGCGGTCGTGAGGTCCAGACATGAGGCTGACAAGCACAGTAATGCAAAGCAATCACAGAGCTGGTCATACTCACCTTGAAGGCCTGCAAAAATGACTTTTCTCGCCCCGCTTGAAGACCCCAGGACTATAAGAGGAAAGAAACACATGCGCTGGGAGAGCGTTCCACATCTGGATGGTTCGACAAAGAAAGGAGTCACCGAATCCTTTTGTGCATGGGAACAAATGATAGACTGTGTGTGGATGACGCCGCAATCCAGCGTGGTACGGGAGTGGAAGGGTGAGAATGGGACAAGTAAGAATATCTCTCCGGAGCATTCCCCATTGTATAAGCGAAAGAGAATACTCAACCTGGCAATGTCTCTACGCAATTGGAGAGGCTCAAGGGTCATAGATGCCTCTGGGTTTCCGATAATACGGATAGCCCGCCGCTGCAACCTGTCGAGAGCTAAGAGCTTCGAGTATTCCACACACGAAAGAACTTGAGTCTTGTACAAAAGACAGAGCTGCTCAGGCGTAAAGAATCGTCTCACTCTGTTCAGGATTCCGAGTTTACGGGATGCAATTTTGATGAAGCTTTCAATGCAGTCCCGTTGGATTAGGTTGCTACGTACATCCATGCCGAGGATGTTAAGGCTATCCTTTACCGGTAGTGAGGTGCCCTGAAAAGTGGGATGGGGAAGGAATGGTGACGCCTTGGCCGTGAAAGCACACACCTGCGTCCTCTTCTCCTCGATGTCGGTCTGCTTTGGCCCAGGGCGCTCGAAATAACGCTCTTGGACCGTGATAACATCTGCATAGCAATAAATATTACCGAGTAGTAACATGTCATTGATATGATTCTTTTTTCGGGTATATTTAGCATGATCAATATAATTCGAATATAGAAAAAAATATTATCCGCAAGTAGCAACATTTTTATCTTTTACTGATCTGGAAGTACGTAACGTTGAATAGACGCAGCTCGTCATTTCAAAATTTATTTTTGTTTTAGAAGAAACGATTATTTTTAACATTCTTAGCTGAAGGCTTTATAAAATATTCTATGTGAGTTCTAAAAGTGCGACCGTAGCTGTTTAGTCCATATAAAAATGACAATGACACTCAGCCAGCGCTTAATACAGCTGCAGCCACACACTAAAAGGGATTCTATTCTTTATTATTTTAAATTTAGCCATAAATTGCTCTTAGTTTATTACACGTAGCTTCAACATGTGGTTTCTAGCGAAATATATGGTCTATAACCAACCCTAGGTAGGTGTATTGCTGCACCTGCTCAACGGCTTCACAGTTACAAGGAAAGCTGGTTTGATGCAGCCATTCATGACAATGTACAACAAGTTCTATTGTTATTTTATTGTGGTAGGTCTGTCAGTATAGCCCGCGTTGAAGTGTATGTATGGGATTACGGAATACCACCCCTGGTGATTGGAAATGGAACCAACAATGACATGCACATTTCTGAAGTCACTATTCTAGTTTACGTTATGGTTACTTTTTTTTTTGCCCGTCAAGATGACCTCACTCCACCTGATGGAAGGCGGTCGTGAGGTCCAGATATGAGGTTGACAAGCCCAGTCATTCAAACGAATCACTGGCCTGGCCATCCTCACCTTGAAGGCCTGCAGAAATGCCTTTTCACGCTCCGCTTGAAGAACCCGGGACCTATAAGAGGAAGGAAACACATGTGCTGGAAGAGCGTTCCACGTCTGGATGGTACGACAAACAAACGAGTCACCGAATCTTTTAGTTCGGGCCAACAAATGCTGAATTGTGTGTGGATGGCGCCGTAGTCCAGCACGCGTGGTACGGGAGTGGAAAGGTGAGGGTGGAATAAGCTGGAAAAACTCGTCCGAGTATTACCCAATGTAGAAGCGATAGAGAACACTTAGTCTGGCAATGTCTCTGCGCAATCTGTTCACTCAATAACTTAGTCTGGCAATGTGTGTACTCAGGGTAAAGGTACAGATATGTTTTCAACGTTACGAAGGAATGAATGAACAGAAGCTCCAACGATTGAACGATAAATCTAAGCTCCGGTTTCGCTCACTCCGGCTTGCATGTAGTATTAATTAGTATGATAGTGCTTTGAGTCCGGAAAGTGAATATTTGATCACACAATTAGTTCGGCCTCTGTCTTCAGCCGTCCCCCCACCCTTGGAAAGGGGAGGGGTGAATAATTTGTATCGCTTTGAAGGAAAACTGCGTCAGCTATGAACGTCAGTCATCTCCGTGACGGATAAACAGGCTAGGGTAAATTGTGTCAGCTTTTCTGTCTTATGTGACAGTTAGGCCTTTTTAGCAACATTCGACTTAAAATAACCTTATTCAAACAGACTTTCTGATCCTTAATTTCAAGTTAACCATTTAATAAATAATAAATATTTAATGGGTAATAAATGACATACATACCATCACGACTACACGGGGAAGTCAGAGGCAGCTGACTGTTGCCGTCATGGAGAACGAAACGATGAGAAGCCCATGTTTCACCAATTGTATTAGACCCCAACGTGGTAGGTGGGTGAGCCTTCCGCCGTTCCGGGCTGATTCGGTTTTTAGCGATGTTTTCCATCACCTGAGAGTTGGTCGGAAATTTAACAATAAATTCAAACCTCGGGACCACAAGATCCACGATCTAAGTTGGGTGCTTATCCCCTAGGTCATGACACTCTTACGAAACAAAAGATTGTAGATATTATTATTATTGATTATTAATAAATACACTAGGCAAAATTCACCAGGTCTGTTATCGACCTTGATAACTCAGTTGGTAGAGTAGCCACCCGGGTTGTGGAAGGTCGCGGGTTCGAATCCCGCTTGAGTCCCTAGGTTCAGGTCGAAATTTTCTAGTTTCTATCTTTGTGTACAAAATGAAATTTGCCTTCTTTGTAATAAAAATCTATGTTTTAAAATTTATTTCAAGTAACTATTCTGCGTATTGATTATTCTATGAAATGATAATATGAGAAACAATTTCTGTAAAACGAAATTCTACGTAACCATTTTCTAAAAACCAACGTACAACCGAAAAAAACATATCCAAGGTGCTTACATTATACTTCCTACGTTTTAGTGTTTTATAACGATAAAAAAACATCTTAATTGTTTGTTTAACTCTTAAAGGTCTTAGAATGACCAAAGCCGCAGGATAAAGCTGGATTTATAATAGCAAACTAAATTAAAAATAAGTATATTTTTAAAAACTTCTAAAGACTTCTAGCAATTCGCTTTGCAGCTGTCACATACACACTTTGTAACAATGTAATTGGATTCAGATTTAGTTATTCTGTGGTTTAAAGAGAAAACATTTTTGAAAATATGCTAAATTAACATTTTAATTCTTTGCTGCTCGTTGCGCATTGCATCATCTAAAAGATTTCATGTAAAATTGTAGAGCGTTGGTTTGGTGACCACATGTTTTGCAATAGTACTTTGTATAATGTATTATAATCGTTGAAAAACAGCAAATTGTTACTCAATGTTCCAATGGTCTTGGTGTATGTTGTTTATTTATTTATTACTTATTTTATTATTCTTAACTAACCGTTTACAGAAATAAAGTAAGATAACCTAAACTAATTTAAGTTAACCTAAATATTTTAGATTTGACATTCGTTCTTTTTTTTAACAGACTTCAAAAAAGGACGAGGTTCTCAATTTTAAAATCGGTCCAGTAATTTCGGAGCATAATCAAAGAACAGTTCAAGCCAGATTTGAACTCGGGATCTCACAGGATCCAAGCTGGATTGCTCAACTCTTAGGCCACGAGTCCACGCCGCTCCCTGCTTTATCATAACATAACATACCACCATGAGTATATCCCAAACGTGGAGTCAGAGGCAAGTGACTGTTGCCGTCATGGTGAACGAAACACTCAGAATTTTAGAAGGGCATTTTTCACTGGTAATTAGAATCTAGTGTGAAAGGTGGCGAGCCTTTCACCGTTAACCGGCTTGATTTTGTTTTTTATCGATGTTTTCCATCACTGGAGAGTTAAGCAAAGATTGGTTCTGGCCAGGATTAAAATCGGGATCAAACGATCAACGATCCGAGTTGGGGTGCTCAACCCAACCCCACGACCACAAATTACACATGCGGCGCAGCGCCTCTGACAGATAGTCCACTTAGAACAAATGGTGGGTACCATTTTGACCTCGCACACAGACACAGTGAGTTTACAGGCGATACCAGTGAGCATCAGTAAGTCGGCCAGTCGCACTGTCGCGTTTTTTTTTTATATTGCCCGTTAAGATGACCTCACTCTACCTGATGGAAAGCGATCGTGAGGTCCAGATATAAGGTTGACAAGCCCAGTCATTTAAACGAATCACTGGGCTGGCCATCCTCACCTTGAAGGCCTGCAGAAATGCCTTTTCACGCCCCGCTTGAAGAACCCGGTTTTGTTTTTGTCGAACTTGGTGCAATTTGTCCCATTGATGATGTTTGTTGTTTTGGCCGGTTCTTTCATTAAGGGATCACCGTCAAACTTCATTTTTACGCAAGTTTAGGCAAAGGGCGCGAACGGTCCTTCTGTAAACTCTTTATTTTGTGCCACAACGCTCTATCTGTGCCTTATCTATTCATATTTCTGTCTGATTCAAGTCTTCAACATAAGGTAACACACTGCAAACGTCAGCCATTGCTCCTCCCAACCATATTACGCTGAGTCATCGCTCAATTACTGCTCAAAACAAGCCGTGGTGTAATTGCTTGTACTTTCATCGAAATTTCAATGAGTTGAAACATAAACAGGGCGCTTTGTAGCGGTCTCTGGCGCTGCGCGTTTCCTGCCGCTAGTGATGTGCCGGTTTATCTATGTCGATAGTTTTAATCGATAACTGTTTTCGGGGCAGCCACAATTTTTTGACGTGACAACGTCTTAAATTAGGTTGCGGCTGGGAGTCACTTATGAAAAAGTGTAACGCTCGGTAACGTTACGATGAGTCACCGAACGAGAGAGAGGCCCGCCGAATGCCTTGCGTCTCTCTCCCACTCAACTATGATCGGAAGACGTTGTCACGTAAAATCTTCGCCCGTAAAACCGACTTTACAGGCAACCATTTTTTTAATGATTAGGATTGAGGGGCGTCCTAAAATGAATGAAAACGTTAACATCTTTGTTATTTAGCTTATCCTTTTTTTTAAATTATTATAATGTAACGCACTAGAATTACCTAATATAGAGGTTAGTTACCTTAACCCACAAATATATTTTTATGCTCTTATTGCAGTGTACCGGTGGGCCGGCTCAGTTATCGTGGGATAGACCTGGTCAAAGGATCTCAGTCACTTGCAACGGCCCGACTGGCGACGGGTGGCTGGAGATAGAGCAGAGTGGCGGAATCTCGTGTCGGAGGCCAAGATCCACTTCGGGTCGCTGAGCCAGCGTATAGTAAGTAAGTAAGTCTTATTGCAGTAGATTCGGTATGTTTTGTCTCAGCTTACAATGCACAAACTTGTAAATAATTGATATAATTTTGTCGATTATTTTCACGACACGATTGGCGTAGTGCGCTGTAGTAAGTTTCTCGCCTTTAATTCCGTAGTGTCCCGGGTTCGATCCCCGGTCAGGTCAATTCAGGAAATGATCTTTTCTAAATTGGCCTGGGTCTGGGTCTGCTGGGAGACGCCCCTGGCTTAATTCCTTGTCTGGTACCTCGTAACACAGGGATATTTATCCCTACTTCGAGACCATGACAAGATGTGTATTGTCTGGCGCATATTTATTTATTTATTATAATTAAACTACAAAAGCTATGACTTCAGTATTACTTCTTTGTTGCGCAATTATATGTTTCATCTTTGTTTGTTTGTATTGTTGTGTCTTATATTGTTTTACATTCATTATTTCGAGCAACTGATTCAAAACTTAAGACTTTTTAAAATATTATCGACAATTTTATAGACACCCCCACATCTCTAGCTTCAGTGCAGGTGAACTTCGCGTTAACTATCTCTTTAGTACATCACTTAAGAGCGACAGCTCTCGAATCAACATACGCTAAAATACACCTTAGCCGTCTCACTTTAAGGTACAAAGTAGCTTGATATGAAGTTTGACTTCCGTCGTTTATTTTTTGCCTGGAGTTTATCTTTTATGGAAATTGGAATCCAATGGATTCTAGAGCTTATTCGTCTACAGCGGTAGTTGATTTTGCTTTGGCGTAGCAAATCAGATAGTATATTATATATTTAAGAAAATTAACATTCGCCTCTATACAGCATAGTATATGTCGGTGGAGTAATGTTAGTATTATAGTACTTTAGTTCAATCTCTTGTTGGTAAAGCTTTGGAATTTTTGTAAGTCTGAGCTTAATACGACCTATTCAGTAGTTATGAAGTTGGTAAATAAGTTAGAACATTAATAGTTGTGGTAGCGAAGTGGTAAGAATGCGACCAAAATTAAGATGTTCAAAAGTGAGCTTGGTGATTAAGTCAGTAAGGCCAGGAAGAACTTGAGAGTGGTCAGCGAGACAAAATGATGAATCTCAGTTCTACCAGCTCCCTGATGAGTTCTGGATGGAGAGTTTCCACCGGTGACAGCCGCTAGCATCAGTGTAGACCTTAAAATAATCAGGTACATATAGAAACCAAGTCCGCGCGCCCATTTTGAAGCACCTTAATTGGAGCCATAAATGGCTCCAAACGGACCGCTTTGCAGTGTTCATTACAGCTCCGCAATGTTCAATGTCAAAGCGCGCCGTACGTGAGCAAGTAATAGTCACGCATGTGTGGATCGGATTAGTGCTGCATTTCTGACGGGGCGGATGTATGAAGACTATCCTTCTATACGTTATTATTCTAAGGTGTTGACTTTTTATGTAAGGGATTTTAGTACAACACTCTAGTAAATAGAAACAAAAATTGCCATACAAATAGTTTGTTTGTGACCACGAACGAATATTTGTGATAATGCTGCAATGTTAAACAAATGTTGTAATGCATGAATAACCTTACCTTTTGAAGATGTATTGCTGGTTTGCAGGTTGGATACCACCATCGGAACCAGCTGACTTGGTATCTGCAACCAAAAAAAGATTTATGTTAAATATTTTATTCATATTTGACGACCGACTTGGTGTAATGGTTAAGAAGTTGGCTACTACACCAGAGGTCGCGGGTTCGATCCCCGCACAGTACAAACATTTGTGTGCATGAACATGTCTGTTTGTACTGGTCTGGGTGTCTCCTATGTATAATAAGTATGTATTTACAAAAGAAAATGTATTTGAGTATGTTTATCCGTTGTCTAGTATCCCATAACACAAGCTTTAATTAGCTTACTTTGGGGCTAGATGGCGCTGTGTGGAATAATGTCCAGGGATATTATTATTTTAATGGTTTATTTTATAAAATTTATTAGTTCACCAATTCCTATTTTGTGTGTGGGTAAACTCCTCAAATTTATCATCACTTAATTGCCTTATATTCATGTACCTACGTAGGTGAAGCATAGAGCTCAAAATCTTGTAATAACATCTTTTTATATTATGTAACTATGTTTATGAATGAATAAATGATTATGATTATTATGATTACGTAGATATATATATACAAATAAGAAAATCCGTAGAAATAAAGTAGAAACTTAAAAGAGGGTTCACTTTTGCTATTCAAGTTGCGTCCAAGATAATGGGTTCGATTCTAAGTCAAGATGAAAAGTTTTGAGTTATAATTCGTTGTTAGCTGGTTTAATAATAACACAACAAATAATGAAAACAAATGAAATTCAATGATAGATCACAATAATATACGATTCGTCAGCGGCCATTTTGAAATAACAGATCCCCAAAACATATCTCCGCAATCCAAACAATTACAAAATATCAAAGATTTATTCAATGTTTAGCTAAGCTGTCTTTTATTTTTCAGTGTTCTCTTCCTAATATTTTATTCATACAATAAAAATATAATCGAGCAATATTTTCCAACTTATTCCATTGTTCATCGTCTCTATCTGAGTATGTGTTGGGTACATGAGATTCCCGAGGGAAGGCAAATCGATAGTACTTTGTGGCTTAACAAAGGCAGTCGGAAATACCTGGAGTCCTGCTTAAGGTCCACAGATATCCGCGAATTCTCTTGGTATTATCTGGATCATATTATTATGCTTAGGGATGTAGCAATACACTTACACATAGATCACGACTAACTATCTTAGATGGCGTAGTTAGAGGTATTTTAGGATATCGGCGGAAGGCTCACCACCTGACACGTTGGGTTCTAAATAATCTTAGTGAAAACTGGGCTAGAGTGTTCCGTTCACCATGACGGCAACAGTCACTTGCCTCTGACTTCCCGTTTCGGATATAGATGGTATGTTATGTTGTGTTTAGCGGTCATCTATCCCATTATCCGAACTGTAATCAATTTAACTACTGTCTGGTAATTGATCCGCTATCACGAAGCCACGGTAAATTAACACACAGAACAAACACGTCCATTGTATTTCAACAGTGCTTTGTCCGGAAGTCGAACCTATGATCACACAGACGACTCGGTTGACAAACTAAATAAAAAATTAGGATAAATATCCTTGTGTTACGAGGCATCAGAAAGGGTAATAAGCCAGGGGCGTCTCCCAGCACTCACAGATCCAAGCCAATTTAGAAAAATTGAAACAGGTTTTTGCATCGAAACAAATTTAATGGTAAATGAATTTACCTATTTCATTTGACGTTTCGACGACAATTGCATGTCATCGTGGTCACGAGCGGACTGGTGGTGCACGGCATCGTCGATAGTGTTTGAAATTTGTAGTGAGAAATGCTACAAGGAAGTTTGAAATGTTATCTAATTCAGAAAAGTTCGTTTTTTGAAATGACCCCACCGGAAATCGAACCCGGAACACTACAGAAGCCAAGGCGAGAAACCGTGTCACAGCGCACAAGTCTGTGTGTGCTTAGAGACGACCTTAGCTTGCATTCTCGCCTGTTACCTCGAAATACAAGCACATTTGTCCACATTTTCGAGACCATGATTGGTTCTTTATAATACCGAAGCTAACAAGCCAGTAACTTCGTGCATTATTCCTACAAGTCATCTTCGAGACTGAAGTCCCGTAGGTAGATTACCTAAAATACAGTCAACCTAGAACGCAAGGCTAGCATAAGCTGAGCCCTCATCGCTAAGAACGCACATGCTACAGTAGCCATCATGTAACGTAAGTGTGGTAACTGTACTAACCGCACGATGTTAACAACATACCCACGGGGTATAGCTTGACTAATTAACCGGAGAGTTCTGAGTACAAGAATTTAAGATAGTTCGTTAGAGCAGACTTTGTAACGGAATTAGGAATATTGCCAAAAAGCAAGACTTTAAGTAAAAAAACCGGGAAAGTGAGACAAATAGCAGATCAAAGTACCTACTTACTTGGTTCCGGCAATCCAAAATGAGGCAAAGAATTTCTCTGTGCACTCAATATTGTGCACAAGATATGACATTTATGAGCTAAGAAAATCCAAGGTATTATTATTATTAAGACTAGTTTGTACTGATTAACAATTTATTTACTTAAATTGTATAAACTTTGTACATGCTTTTGCTTTATATTCGGTAGTTTAGATGTACTTTTCAACCGACTTTAAAAAAAGGAGGAGGTTCTCACTGTATGTTTTTTTTTATGTTTGTTAGGTACCTCATAACTTTCGACTGGGTGAACCGATTTCAATCATTCTCTTTTTATTTGGAAGCTGGTGCTTCCCGAATGGTCACATTTTAATTTGGTCTAGTTCTGACAGTGGCATCCATGAGAAAACCATATTAAACTTAAATCTAGATAGACAAAATGCGCGACAAATGGACGAATAACTCAATATTACGCCAACTGATTTTGATAATTCTGTTTTTATTTGAAAGCTGATGCTGCCCGTGTGGTCCCATTTTAATTTGGTCTTGTTCTGACAGTGGCATCAGTGGGAAATCCATATAAGTCTTAAATCTAGATAAACCATATGCGCGACAAATGGACGAATAACTCATTATCACGCCAACCGATTTCGATGCTTCTTTTTTTATTGGAAAGGATATACTTCAAGGGTAGTTTGATGAGAGTTTGGTTAGGTTCTGTCTGATTATGGGATCCATCACAAAGTAACGGAACTCTTCAATTCTTAGGAGCAATTGGACGATACTTTTTCGAAGTATGAAATAAATAAGAACTATTCACTGAAAATCAAGAAATAAACAAAAAATTTAACAAAAAAAACAACTTCAAAAACAATTCCAAAACAAAGCACTAAAAAGTAAAGAAATAATTGCGTATTCTTCTAAAACTTATACGATAATATAATGTAGGTACAGTTATTGTTATTGTTGGAGTCGGTGTCAGCCAATGTAGGTTTGTAACTACCTACATACTCGTACATACGTAAACGTGATATGTAAGAAATAGGTATATTGCTAGGTATATTGTAGTGTTTCCTTAGCTGACACCGACTCCAACAATAACAATAATTGTACCTACATTATATTATCGTATAAGTTTTAGAAGAATACGCAATTATTTCTTGACTTTTTAGTGCTTGGTTTTGGAATAGTTTTTTATGAAGTTGGTTTTTTTTTTGTTAAAATTTTTGTTTTAAGGTTCATATTTTAAGGAAATGTTAGAACGTAGGAAGCATTTTTTTTAATGATTATTGTACTTTACTAAAGGCCTGTTTAGACCTGAGCGGTATTCGCTGCCGCTGTAGGTAGTGGTACATTTTGCCGCGGAACTTGATACTAAATACCTGAGCGAAACCCGCGCGGTATTGTACCGCTACCCACAGCGGCAGCGAATACCGCTCTGGTCTGAACAGGCCTTTAGTAGAGTACAATGATCATTTAAAAAAATGCTTACGTTCTAACATTTATAATACCTCTTTTTGTAAAACCCAACTAAGTTTAAAAGAGTAAGTACTGAGTTTCTCGCCGGGTCTTCTCAGTATAAGATCAACTTCCGGTGCGGTGGTAGTCACATCACATTGGGCGAAGCAGAAATCATGTTTTAGCGGCATATTCTAAAAATTTTAATGTAAATTGATATGTAAAAATAACATACTAAACCAAAATTTATATACTATGAGGTTAAATACATACATATACACACATATATAGATAAATACATACTGAAAATGACAATGCCACTCGCAAAAAAATAGAACACGCTTCTAATCGCTTTACTGCGCAGGTTACTAATCACTAGCACTAATCTATCGGTATCCACACTTGTTTTCTACTAACACTAAGCACCTGCACTAATCACCTGCACTAACTACTAAGCAAAGTGAATACCGGCCTTAAGTCTTGAAACAGCAAGAAATGTGAGTAACCGGTTTAACGAGAGAAGTTAAGTTTTCAGATTGAAAAGAGTGTGGATTGACGTTCTAAAAGAAAATTTACTGATGGGCATTTTTTTTACTTCACTTTATTCTGGCCATAACAGCTTTAAGATTTTACATACATACATACCATCACGCGGTTTTCCCAACGGGGTAGGCAGATACCACACCTTTCCACTTGCTACGGTCCTGACACACCTCTTGCGCTTCTTCCACTCTCATTAATCCTTTCATACATGCTCGTCGATTATGGGTACTCCTGACCTGACCTTTTCTGAGCACGTCTTGGACTTGTCCTAAGTACGTCCGTCTAGGCCTTCCCCTTTCAACAGCTCCATCTACCCTCGCCTTGTAAATTTGTTTCGTTAACCATCTTAGCATTCCCATGTCAATTTTTGTGACAACATCCTCTTTCACACCACATCGCTCTCTTATTATGCTATTCCTTACTTTATCACTCAATGTCACTCCTGCCAAACTTCGCAATGCTCTCATTTCCACTGCATTTATCCTACTTTCATCCTTCTTTTGCCATACCCAACTCTCACTTCCGTACACTCTAAGATTTTAGTTACCTTGAAATTAATCCTGAACCACTACTCCACGCTAGACGGTTCAAGGTCATCATCATTCCACTGTTTCTTCAAGCATTACTCCACAACCTGGACTGTAACGTTCCTATTACTTCCAGTTTTCTGCTTCTGTACATTTAGTTAGTTAACAAGAAGCCTCCGGGGTACAACCTGGCTAATTAGGGATGGGATGTAACGAGCGCGGCTCCATTGTTCGACACGGCACGTGAAAGTTTGTTCAGAAATCGTATACTGTAAGACCTTCTGTACAAACTTTACGGACGACAGATAAAATGAATGTAGATAAATCTATTTGGCACACAGTATCCCGATGTGAGACTGTTCTTTATTCATTTTGAAAATGAACCACACTACTAAAGCCACGGATAATTAATGTTGAGGCATATTGTGCCTGACATACGAGTAATATGTTAAAAGGCAACCATTATTGGAATAATTGAATGTACTCGTATAACGAAACTTTTTTTTAAATTGATGTTGTTTAGTTGAAGTGTTCATTGTTGTAATTTTTTATTGTTCTAATGTGCCAAATCAAATACTTTTCTTACGTTCTTTCTTCTTGTAAGTATATTTCCAGAGTCATGTCTTCTTTTGATGTTTCAGCATCGCGTGAAAACTACTAGATGAATTCGAATGAAAATTTGTCCTGTTGCATTCAATGAGCGATATTTTAAAGTCTTAGGCAAGAAGAATTAAAACCCAAGTCCACACAGACGAATGCACTGGCTACAGAAAGTATATAAATAAACAAATGGATGTTTTATTATGAATACCCTAAGAGCAGGTATCGATATAAAATGAACTCCCTGCTGAGGTTTTCCCCTATGCGTATATGTATAAGTATGGAGTTCTTCAAGAGGGGTTTGGAATGGTTTTTGCAGGGTCGACAACGCGCGAGTGATAGCCCTGGTGTTGCACGTGTCCATAGGCTGCGGTAACCGCTTACCATCAGGTGGTCCGCATGCTTGATTGTCACCGAAGTGGTATAAAAAAGAGGTACAAATAATAAAATATACAGCAGAAGTTTTTTTTAAAAACACTCGGACAGTGGTAACATACGCACCCTGCAGGCAACACGGCTTATAATATTAGTTGTTATTGTTAAGCTAATAGGAAAATCTTTGCGAAATTACAAAGAAATTATGAGATTTCGTTATTTAAAAATAACAAGACTTCTTTGTTGTTTCAGTAATTACGCACTTAAACAATATATTTTTCCTTCAGTTCCGACCAAGATTTTTCTGTTGCACGTTTTTGGTAAGGCTGATTTCAGAGTCACGCGTTTGATCAGCGCCGGCCACACGCGCGCGCTTACAATTACACTAGATAGTAGTTTCGCGAATTTCCACGGCTTGGGTCAAATGGCGTGAGGTGACTGGTGTCATTTGTGACCCCAAAATGCCGATCAAGCTGAAGGGGCATGTTTATTAAACCATCATTAGGCCTGTCCTTTTATATGGCAGTGAAACATGGCCGTTACTAGAGCGACACAAGCAGAAGCTGCGCGTCACAGAAATGAAGATGCTGCGGTGGATGTGTGGAGTCTCACACGCAAAGGTCGCGTGCGGAACACCCAAATCCGCGGCAACTTTCGTATTCGTGAAATCGCAGACAAGCTGCAGGAGTGCCGCCTTCGTTGGTATGGTCATGTCTCACGGAGATCGGCAAACTACGTGGGCAACTAATGTCTGGCCATGCCGCCCCCGCCAGGTACCGGTAGAAGAGGTCGACCCAAGAAGCGCTGGCTCGACGTTGTGAAGGGTGACATTCGTGCCTACAGACTCACCACTGAGGATGCACAAGACCGCGCGAAGTGGGCCAAGAAAATAAGAAAGGCGGACCCTGGGACCCCACACACCAGTGTGGGTTCACAACCGAAATAGACCGCACGGATGATGATGATGATGAGTAGTTGCATTGCGTTTCATAGTCACGCACGTGACAGAATATTTATATTAAGTCCTATTAAAGTTAAACTGAAAACAAATAATTTGCAGGGTAGTTGTTTGTTGTGTCCGCCTTCCTTAGCCACAGATAAAACTATTGGCAGAGATGATTGTCTATGATTTACATGTCATGAAATACATGTTTAAATAATACTTATATAAAACCTTTTAATAATGTTTACATGATTCATTAATAAATTTTTAAATACTTGTAGTAATTAGTGTTAAATAAACCATATTACAGATACTGAAACGATGTAGTTGTTTATGGTTTATTGATAATAATCAATCGAGTTATTTATTTAGGTATTTACTAGTATTAAATTCTGTAAATAATTTCATGAGAACTATGTATGTTTTAAAGGGTTTGCAATAATAATATTCAATAATTAAAGCCCGTTTTAAGAGTAAATAATGAAGGCTCCTTTTTAACCGACTTCCAAAAAGGAGGAGGTTCCCAATTGGACTGTATGTTTTTTTCATGTTTGTTACCTCAGAACTGGGAGAACCGATTTTGATAATTCTTTTTTTATTTGAAAGCTGGTGGTTCCTGTGTGGTCCCATTTTAATTTCGTCAAGTTCTGACAGTGTCATTCATGAGAAAACCATATAAGTCTGAAATCTATATAAACTTCATTTTTATATTTTTTGACTGGCCTGTTGGTGCAATGGCAGCGATCCTGCCTTTAGCGCCGGAGGTCGTGGGTTCGATCCCTACCCATGACAAATATTTGTGTGACGAACATTTATATTTGTTGTGTGTCTGGGTGTTATTATCTATTTAAGTATGTATTTAGAAATATTAAAGTATGTTTATCAGTCTCTGACGCCCATATTACAAGCTCTGCTTAGTTTGGGGTCAGATGATCTTGGGGTGCATTGTCCCAGGTATTTATTTATTTATTTATTTTAGTTTGGGCCAACAAATGCTGAATTGTGTGTGAATGACGCCGTAGTCCAGCAAGTGTGGAACGGGAGTGAAAAAAAAACATGAGTGACACCTATGTGGCCGAATGGTTACAGAGCTTGGACCGAAATCTGGAGCTTCTGGGTTCAACCCCAGGTCAAACAAACTGTTTTTTATTTTTTCGGAACATAGCCCAGGCTTGTGATCACCAATCCGCATTTGGCCAGCGTGGTGGTCAGCCACCCATCAAATTGAGTAGTTGACAACAAAAAAATAGGGCATTATCATGTAAACTTTTAGTTCGTTTACTTAGGTATAATTAATTTTATGTCTGTTCAAACTAGGGGGGGCAAGTCAAATTTGAAAAGTGTCTAATAAAAAAAATAAGTATACCATTCGATAATCCACACAATTTCTAGTAACTTTTGTTAAGAAACCATATTCATAAACGCAAAATTTAATATAGCTGCCGAACAAGTGTCTTGCAGAACGCATAGACATAGGCGACTTGTGACGTCATTACCTTGCGACAGTTTGTAGGGAGCGTTTTGGTAAAGTCCAAAAATGTTTTTTTTATATCGCCATATTTCGGGCAGTTTTCGTGTTTTCGAAGTATTTATTTTGCCATTGTTTTTATTATTGATAGGTAGGTCTTTCAATAACACTACAAAAAAATTCACCTATTGTAGCGTAACTGATTTCAATGATGGAGGCCTTTGCTCAGGAGTTAGACCACTGCTCAAGGTCACTTCGACAGAAGGCCTTACGCTGATGTGATAGAGTCGATTTCAACTTAGTATGGACTGCAAAGCTGAAGTATATACTGTTTTCCTTATTCCAACTCAATTTGTAACGTTTGATCTCATCTCCCAAGAGATATTTTTCTAAGATAACCCTATGCTTCCAAGCTACGAAATACAGGATGTGCGAAGAAGTAACGACGTTTTTGACGTTGGGTTTGTCGTACTGACTGCAGCGCCGTTTCTTGCCTTCACTTGCTTGATGTCTCGGGTTCGATTCCAGCCGGGACAATTTAGGAAACGAACATATCTAGGAGGAAATAAGCCAGGGGCGTCTCCCAGCACACCCAGACCAGAGTCAATTCAGAGAAGATCGTTTCCTGAATTGACCCGACTAGGAATCGAACCCGGGACACTACGGAAATGACGGCAAGAATCCGTGCTACAGTTCACTGCGCCAATCGCGTCGTCGAATTAATATATTATAATCATACTCTTATAGTTTAAAACATAAGGGCATTTTTGTTTATTACTTATACTCCATTCATTATAGCATTAGACAGAAGTAAAAAAGGTTATTTTTAGGGTACACTTTGTGGTAAAAGTACAATAAACATCATTGCTTTTAAGATTTATGCCGAATATATTAAAATCCACATAAATAGCAGCTGTCACACATAATTGTTATTATTTAAAGTAAAGGAACTGCAGAATTTATGAGGCTTTTGCTTAAAATAATTATTCTGTCTTGCATCAAACTATATTGTCGATGTAAAAACCTAAAACAGATTTTCATTTTTACTGTCATAGTGACACTCTACCAAATCTAAAATGTTACATAATCCCTTCATACGTTGTGGCGGAAGGGGTTTTCCATTTGGCCAGGTTATACTCAGGTATGTTATCGTCATGGCAACGTCAAATGCAAATTATCATTCATTTCAGCCCCCCTGCTTCTTATTTCTAATGTTATAATGAATGAAGTATAAAAATCATGAAAATTCAGCGTCACTTTTGCCACCACCCTGTTAATATAAATAAAGCAATGACAGAGAATAGCGATTTCGTGTTTTCAATTGTATTTTTTCAGTATGAATAAATGATTTCAAAATCTTGGAATAATAAGAAAATGAGAACAAGTAAATATGGAAAGGGAAAATAATTGGCGTTTTTTCGTGTTCTTAATATTTTTTGTGGGAGAATATTTAAGAATCTCGAACTGACTTTTTTGCTACCATAATGTTTATTCTGAGTCTCTGTGCAAATATTTTCTATTTGAATATTAGTTTTTGCCCGTGACTTTGTTCGAGTGGTCCAGTTTTTTTCACTCTCTTTAGGGTTTTCAAGAAAATAATATCTATATTATCTGTTTTATACATTTGTCGGTTGTCTGGGACAGATTGCTTTGTTAGCAATTAGCAATAAGTTCGACTAAATTGTACTTTCTATGGCTATTTCTCGTATTAGTCCTATTTTTTTGTATCTGCAGTCATCATCATCCGTGCGGTCTACCCCGGTTGTGAACCCACACTGGTGTGTGAAGTCCCAGGGCCCCCCTTTCTTATTTTCTTGGCCCACTTCGCGGGGTCTTGTGCATCCTCAGTGGTGAGTCTGTTCGCACGCATGTCACCTTTAACGACGTCGAGCCACCGCCTCTTGGGTCGACCTCTTCTACCGGTACCTGGCGGGGGCAGCATGACCAGACATCTGTTGCCCACGTAGTTTGCCAATCTCCGTGAGACATGACCATACCAGCGAAGGCGGCACTCCTGCAGCTTGTTTGCGATGTCACGAACACGAAGGCTGCCGTGGATGTGGGACGCACGCGATCTTTGCGTGAGACTCCACACATCCACCGCAGCATCTTCATTTCCGTGACGCGCAGCTCCTGCTTCTGTCTCTCTAGTAATGGCCATGTTACACTGCCATATAAAAGGACAGGCCTAATGACGGTTTTGTAGATTTATTTTTTGTATCTGCAGTAAAGATTATTTTTTATCTTATTCTGTCTCTATAAATTCACCAACCTTCATCAAAATGGATTTACCAGTTTCAGGCTGCTTTTACACCAAAGATGTAGTTAGCTATGCTTCGAGGATGTGCAAGCTAGGCTACAAAACTATTAGACCGTTCCAACTGATGCTATGCTGTGCTATGGAGCGAGTAAGATGCGCAGCTGGAAGCTATGCGATGTATCGACAGTAGTGAATAAATAAATAAATAAATAAACATCTGGGACAATTCACACCAAGATCATCTGACCCCAAACTAAGCAGAGCTTGTAATATGGGCGTCAGAGACTGATAAACGCACTTAAATATTTCTAAATACATACTTAAATAGATAATAACACCCAGACACACAACAAATATAAATGTTCGTCACACAAATATGTGTCATGGGTGGAGATCGAACTCACGACCTCCGGCGCTAAAGGCAGGATCGCTGCCATTGCGCCAACAGGCCAGTCGACAAGGGAAGGCAAGCACAGCACGCATCCATGTGCCATTTTTAAAACATAGCCTACTAGAACCTGTTTTCATGTGGGCGAATGATTGTGGTCGGTGGATAAATAATATTATTAATAATTGCTTTGCTGTACTTGTTAGGTTGTTCTGTCTATTTATTATTGTTAGAATTTAACCAGTTTTTTGCTCAAACAAATTGTACTCTACTAACTCGCATTGTAAAACCACAACAAGTTTAAAGAGTAACTAGGGAGACCGGGTAGAAAAGTAACATTTCCTACTTCTTCTCTGATTTCTAGCTGTCAAACCTATTTTCGATGATTTGAATGTCGTTATATATAACTTTGATTTATACTCTTTAAATCTTCATTACAATTGACGCCATTTAACAAGCGATTGAATATTTGCAAAGGTCTCAAAAAAAATCTGGCAAATGTTACTTTCGACCACAAAGTTAGGACGAAAGTAACAATATAATTTCTGGAACTTATAACATCTAAATTAAAAAGGAAAACCAAATACAATCAACCTATTTGTTAAGAAAAAAAAAGAAACAAAATCACTTTCTTCTCATGAAATTTTAACTTAATTAAAGCTCATTTATGCTCGAAAAGTGACTCGGGTTCGTGTTGCTTGTGGGCTTCACAATGATATTCGGGTGTCTGTTTAAAATCCGGTTAACCATTCCTTGCCTGCCATACTATCGGCATTCTACTTCTCTGGATAGTCCTTTTTATACTTGACTACTTATGCCATGTTACTTTAGTACCCAGCTTCTTTTCTGAGGTTAAAATGGCCGGCGATTCAAACGGGAACATGCAGCTCAAAATTGTTTATCACATGCAAAAGACAACAAAATGACAAATTACTAAGAAAATAATGACACTGATAACACCATTTTAACATTGCGCTAATACTTGAGGAGAAATCACAAAAAAACTTACTTTTGGTGAGCAAAATCACTTGACGTCTCCTAACACAAACTACGACCGGGGTGCAGGCGCGGCGACTAAACGCATGCGTGAAGCGCGTTGCTGCCTGACATCGGAGGAGCGCGCGAGTCGTTTCGTTCACTATACGGGTCTACCAGAGTATTTGTTACTTTCGAGACGCGTTACTTTTGTACCCGGTCTCCCCTACTGAGTTTCTCGCCGGGTCTTCTCAGTAAGAATCAACTCCTCCGACGCGGTGGTAGAGTCGCATTATGTTTGTATACTGTTTATTTATGTATTCATAATATTATAGTACAACTGGCGTCGCATCGTGCGACAAGGATTGCTCCGATCGAATGACCACGACCCTCAGTGATGAGGATACCGATGCAAGGAGGAGGAGGAGGAGGATTATTTAAGTATTTATGTCTATTATTTAATTAATCTTTTGGACTATTTAAAAGTACTGATTAAGTCTATTTAAATAAAGATATTTGAGTTGGAGTTTGAAACTAAAATATCTCCTATTATATTTCGTCTTATTTAAAAAGTTTAGCTTGTCTAATCCGGAATGACGCGCCCCTCCACCGCATTCACGCACACATAAATGCCTGTTTACACTTTGCTCAGTAGTAAGTGCAGGTGATTAGTGTTAGCGGAAAAACACAACATGTGGACAGCGATTGATTAGTGCGATTGAATAGTAACCTGTGTCGTGAAGTTTCTTTTGTTTTTGCCTAGGATGGCGATGGCGAGAGTCTCTGTGTGTGTGCGCGCTTGCTCAAACAAACTTATTAATAAAATGTAGGTTGCTTTTGTAAGGTAGATTATAATTTTAGAGAACCTAGTATCTAGATAAACCTAACATAGGATTTAAGATACTACTAACCCAATATTTGTAATTTTTGAACTATGGAAATAAAAAAAAATAAAAAAAAAAGTGATTAGAAGCGCGTTCTATTCAATCGCTGTCCACACGTGTTTTCTCCTAACACTAAGCACCTGCACTAATCATTTGCACTAACTACTAAGCAAAGTGTAACCGGGCCTTAAAGTAAAGTAATTAGCCTATTTTCTGTCCCACTGCTGGGCATAGCCTCCTTCAAAAGGAGTGTGGCGCGTCATTACCGGTAAAAGAGCTATACCAACCTACCTTGTTACGGGGCTCGGAGTTCTTTGTAAATTGTTACTAACGCAATTTGCAAGAACATTTTAATTTGTCTATATAATTAAAATTCATTTGTAAAGCCACTCAAAAGATACTCGCTTATTTCATATTATTCGGACTAATTGAACACGGTTTAAGAAAATCGATTTTGCGCCATCTATCCGCCGCTTCGGAAATCATAAGACAAAGAAAATGTGCGGAAAAACTAAGCAGCTGTGAAGAAAAGCGCGCTTTTCTTTCACCACGTCATTAAAGCTAGTGATCATAGATGGCGCTGTTTCAGGCAGCGAAAACCTTTCCCCTAGAGCAGCATTTTGCTTGTACGAAAATAAAAAACATTACCGATGTTTAGAAATAACCATTGTTTCTCAAATCAAAGTGAAACTTTGGTTATAAGTGAGTGCATGTGATTTGAGCATAAAAGTTACTCCAATAATTTGTATTGATCAAACTAATTCATTGAAAAACGCAGTATTTTGGTGGCGTTATTGTTCGACTTGCCACAATATACTGTTTGATTTATTTGCGTGTGCCGCAAAATGTGGCATAGGATCTTAACCCTTGCAATGCTCACCGCCGTTACCAAAACGTCACACATTTCTCAAAACGATTCAGATGTGATCGTAACCTATTCAGGTCATGCTGAAGCGATAGATTCACCAAAATCTAAAATACTTAAAAATAACCCTGCAACAACCACTGAAGAAAAAATAAAAATACTAATACCAGAATCTTTTGGTACCGAAACTACAAGATTTTACGAGGAAGATACCGACGGCGTAGTTTTCGTACCAAATGAGAAGCAAGTTTTCAGGAATGAAGATTACTATGACGGGAGGGTTAATGTTGGTGATGTGATGACCAGAAAAAGCGTTGCAAATGTGCTTGATGATACAAGGATCCATATTGAAACTGGTATGAATCAGTTTTAACTAGTCAATTTGAATTAGTTTGTTGACAAAAAAATGTATGTGTTGAACAAAGATTAGATTGGTAATTAAGTAATTATTCGTATTTACCAGGTGATTATCAAACAACTTACTAAAATGATATGGCATACTCCACACTTCGATTCCCGGTCGGGTCAAATCAGGAAACGACTCGAGCGGTTTTTCTAGGTTCTAGTTCTTCTAGTTATTCGTTACGGGATTTCTACCATATACGTTTTTGATTTCGACTTTCCGATATTTCGGCACTGTTGCAAGTTAATATCGGAAACTCGAAAACAAAAAGGTATAAATATATATAAATATAAGTACCTAAATAACGACAACACACTACGTGTCATGGTCTCGAAGTAGGGATAAATATTCCTGTATTTTGACGACATGATTGGCGTAGTGCGCTGTAGCACGGTTTCTCGCCTCGATTTCTGTAGTGTCCCGGGTTCGATTCCCGGTCGGGTCAATTTAGGAAACGATCTCGTGAATTGACTCGGGTCTGGGTGTGCTGGGAGACGCCCCTAGCTTATTCCCTTGTGTGGTACCTCGTAACACAGGGATATTAATCCCTACTTCGAGACCATTACAAGAGGTGTGTTGTCTGGCGCATATTTATTTATAATATATTTGATATTTGATTGCGAAATTCCAGACGAGGAATTAAGCCAGCGGCGTCTCCCAGCACACCCAGAACCGAGTCAATTTAGAAAGAATCGTTTCCTGAATTGACTCGACTGGGAATCGAACCCGGGACACTACTTTCTACATGGTAGAAATCCCGTAACTGATAACTATTCTAATGTTAGTGACCATGACAGTTCAAAACAATAAATATTCATGACGAACAGTTGTGTTTGTTCCGCGTCTGGGTGGTAAATTGTTATCTCTTTACAGTTTTGTTTGAAATTTCGTATTTTAAAACGTTGCATATAAAATGAGGTTATAACCAGCGACTTACTTGGCAAGCGTAGTGATGAAGCCATAATCCAACAAGTGTAGCGTTGATATGGCTTTTGTCTTTTGATAATCACCCGGTATAAGCTTAGAATAATAAAATTAGATAGAGAAACCAAGTCTCCGCTCCCATTTTGAAGCACCTTAATTGGAGCCATAAATGGCTCCAAACGGACAGCTTCGCAGTGTTCATTACAGCTCCGCAATGTTCAATATCAAAGCGCGCCGCACGGACGCAAGTAATAGTCACGCATGTGTGGATCGGATTGGTGCTTCATTTTTGACGCGGCGGTTGTATGAAGACTATCCTTCTATACGTTATTATTCTAAGGTTTATAGGATCATTTAAATACTAATACAAACATCAAAAGTGTCTAGGGATCAAGCATTTTTGTGCGGATTTCTTGAGATTGAGATGTGGCTTTGTAATAAATTTATGATTTTATAAATTTATATGGATCCTTTTTGGTGCATTTCATAATTTGAAATAGGAACTGTCAATCAAATTCGAGTAAAAGATGAAAATCAGCTGTCAATATTTTCCCTATAAAAACATACAACGCATTGAAGACATTATTAGTGCTACTGTTTCCCTACTACTGATTAAAACCAACGTTTTTATGGAGCGGCGACGTCATTTAAGCAGGGAAGAAATGCTCAGAGCCGTGGGAATGATAGAAGCTGGTTCCCGGCAACGTACTGTGGCTTTAGCTCTGAATACAAGTCAGAGTGTTATCAGTCGACTTTGGACACGTTACCGAAGCACTGGTACTGTGGCTGAGCGCCATGGAGGACGGTATCGCTGCACCACACGGAGACAAGACCGATACATTCAAATCACAACTCGAAGAGCTCCAACAATAACCGCCATGATGTTAGCCGTGAGGCTTCATCACTCTTCAGGGAACTTAATTAGCGACCAAACAGTCAGAAACCGCTTGCATGAAGTGAACCTTCATTCCCGAAGACCGCTAAGGGTACCACCTATAGCAATGCACAATCGTAGGATTCGATATCAATGGGCTCTTGAACACAGAAATTGGGCAGAAGAACAATGGCGTTTCGTGTGCTTTTCTGATGAGTCTCGTTTTGGTATGAGACCGGATACAAGACGCATACGACACTGGAGAACCCCTAAACGCCAACAGCGATTAAAATCCTGCCAGGAAGTCCATCCTTATAGTGGTGGAACCATCATGGTATGGGCGGGTATTTGGATCGGCGGAAGAAAATTTTAAAGAAAACTGTTATTTCAGTATTTTTTTCGAACTTTAATGTTAGTGGTTCAAATGTCAAAAATCCCTTTATTAGGAAAAAGGCGAATTTCTTTATTAATGCAAAGGTGACTTGGTTTATCGTTACTGTAGACAAACGAAAAGACTTTATTTGATGAATCCTTTAAGAAAATTTTAATTAATATCAATTAGGAGAAAAGTTATTGCAAAAATATATGTTGATCCCTAGACACTTTTGCTGTGTGTATTATGAAAAGGAAATATTTGCTTGTGTGTTTGTATTGAATAGGCTCCGAAACTACTGGACCGATTTTAAAAAATATTTCACCAATTAATGGCTACATCAGGGAGTGACATATATTTTAATGTGGGCTATATTTTGACGGGAAAGGCAGACGCGGGCGAAGCCGCTACGGACAACTATACTTCATTCATTATAACATTAGAAATAAGAAGCAGGGGGGCTAAAATGAATGGCAATTTGCATTTGATGTTGCCATGACGATAACATACCTGAATATAACCTGGCAAAATTGAAAACCCTTTCTGCCACAACGTATGAAGGGATTATGTAACATTTTAGATTTGGTAGAGTTATAGTGACAGTAAAAATTAAAACCCCTGCCTGTTTTAGGTTTTTACATCGACAATATAGTTTGATGCAAGACAAAATAATTTATTTAAGCAAGAGCCTCATAAATTCCGAAGTTCCTTTACTTTAGATGAGAACAATTAAGTGTGACAGCTGCTATAACAGTAGATTTTAATAAACTCGGCATAAATGTTAAAAGTATCTAATGATGTTTATTACTTTGACCACAAAGTTTACCTTAAAACGAACCTTTTTTACTTCTGTCTAATGCTATAATGAATGGAGTATAGTAATTAATAAAATCCATAAATTTCTTTTTTTTTAGAGTCACCTCCTGCGGATATTCTATTCATTTCCGGCAAAAACAACGAAAATATAGAAAAACCTGTCAAGGAAGAGAAAGAGTATCAAAAACATTTTGAATCTAGAAGAAGTGGGAAGGAGACAAAGGCAAAAATACATCTAGACTGCTCTAACCTAGATTGCAACAATACATTGAAGTCGGTGTGTGGCGGGAAAATGGAGCATAGTCGATGGCGATACAGATTGTTTTTAAATGAATGCTATTTCAGGAAAGTGAACTGTGATTTTAGATATGAAGAAAATAGTAAGTAATGTTTCTGGTACTTACTTTGTTCATTTTAGCATTTTACAATAAATAAATAAATATGCGCCAGACAACACACCTCTTGTAATGGTCTCGAAGTAGGGATTAATATCCCTGTGTTAAATCAAATGAAATCAATGATTTATTTGAAAGAATACAGAGTTACAAATAAGGTCTTAATATAATGGTATGTCATAAGTATTCAGTCTGCAAGCAGACGTGCAAATATTAAATTAAATTATGTTATATGAAATTTAAGATTCAATTAAATTAATTATTCAAAGTCAATTATTAAACTATACTATAAAATTCGAATTATTAAAAAAATACGAATCATTTTTTACACTTATTGCAGAAGTCGGTATATTCTTTAATGTCATAAAAGCAATTTATTAGGAGCCAGTCACTTAATTTGTTTTTAAATTTGTTACCTTCGAGTATTTTCAGGTCATCAGGAAGTAAATTATACATGGTTATGCACATATTAAATACATTTTTGTCATAAATATACTTTCGGACAGGGGGTTGATAGAGCAAGTTCTTGAACCTTTCTCTTTTTTGTCTGATGTAGTCCGCATCACGTTTATTAAAGTAGTTTGGATAGGTTTTCACGAACAGACATAGGTCTCTCAAGAAGATACACGAGTTACGAGGTACCTCACAAGGAAATAAGCTAGGGGCGTCTCCCAGCACACCCAGACCCGGGTCAATTCAGAAAAGATCGTTTCCTAAATTGACCCGACCGGGAATCGAACCCGGGACACTACGGAAATCGAGGCGAGAAACTACATACTTGTCAAACAATGCTTGTTTTTTATATCTAATGATGGAAAAACTAGAAAAATTTGAATTTCGGACCTAGAAGAAATCATCTAAACTCCTTAAGCTATCAGTTATGCTCCGTTTTTTTAACTTTGTATAAAATGTGCCACTGCTGAGCCAAGGCGGGAGGCCTTGGCTCAGCAGTGGCACAAATCCCTCCAGTCATCCCTGTCACCAGCTGAAATCGGCTCGGTTCATCTGATCTTACTTTAATATTATAGGCCAATCAACTGTCAGATACATACATTATTTCTATTTATCGATCATTTGTAGGGTTCCGTACCTCGAAAGAAAAAAACGGAACCCATATAGGATCACTTTGTTGTCCGTCTGTCAGTCTGTCAAGACCCTTTCTCTCAGGAATGGGTGGAGGTACTAGACTGGAATTTATAGCAAATACTCAAGTCTACTGTCCCTTGGAGCTATGAAAAAATCAAACTTTTAAACCAACGCAATCAAAAGATACAGCCGTTTATGCCACCAATTTCCGCAAATTTTCGACACTCGCAACGGAATCAAAACCTACAGGGTACTTTCCGTGAACTCAGAATCTTGAAATTTGGTACGAAGCAACGTCTTATGGCACAGATAAAGTAAAAATTGCGATAACCGTAAAATTTTAGTCACATCATAAAATTAAAAATATTTTTAGAAAATATACCTACAGGTTTGTACGGAACCCTCGGTGCGCGAATCCGACTCGCACTTGGCCGGTTATTTTGGTTTCTTTATTCTTATGAACATTACTATAGGAATATTATTATCTTTAGGGCCACCGTGTTGTGCACTGCCTATGTGTGCAAATAAAACCAGAGGGCATAAATTTCCTACGGGAGATAAATACCGAAAACAGTGGCTTGTAGCCAAAAAAGTGGTCATAGCGGACGAAGTCGCGGGCAAAAGCTAGTGTATTTAACTGTAAGTCTACCATGAGTTTCCGTCACGTAATGGCGTTAGTTTAGTTCAGGTACCATGCCATTTTTAGTTCCATTTTTATTCACTAGGAGAGCTGAACTGAAATCCCATACAAAAAGGTCTAAACTCATGGTAGGGATACTAAAAGGGAACTTACAAGGATAAATTCGTTTACAGGGTTCAAAGAGATGCCAGATGACTTTTGCAAGCCAATAGGCTCCCACCTGTCTGAGAGGCCCATCGTGTACCACCACCCGACGCCCCCCCTTCCGAGGAAGAAGCCTGCACCAGTCGTTAAGAGAAGAAGTTCTTCTTCACGAAGGTATTCGGCATTTTATCAGGATTTGCAGCATCAAAACGATACCATTTCCTAAATTATACATTAAGATGTATTATAACATAACATAGGTACGCGAATATACCCTAAATTCCCGTCATAGTGCACCAAACACTCAGAAGCCACATTTCGTCTAGGGTATTAAATAGAACCCAACGTACTTAGCTGCAAATCATTTTGACAGCGAATATCGATATTTGTTTGACGTCGATCGCATCGCCATTGGCTGATAACTGTCTTTTGACAGCAAGCGACCAGCAATCGATTCACGATACTACGAGTAGTTAGCGATTAAGGGGGTTAGCCGATTTTTTTTTATTTCTACAAGGCAGAAATGGCATAATTCGTTATAAAAACAGCTTTAAACTCCGCTTTTTGAAGTCCCTTCTAAGAAAATTTATTTTTTTATTTAATTATTATTATAGACAGTCGTTTAATCACAATCGCACCTGGTGGCAAGTGACGATGTTGATCATGATGGCACATGTCTGCCCAGCAAATGCCTATTCACACTTGTATTGAACCTTTTTCTTCCAGATCACTTAACATGGAACCCGACGGTGCCTTCTGCTCTCACTCCTGTCCCCAGTCGTGTCCTGAGGAGTACTCCCCGGAATGCGCGGTCACCAGCTCTGGGCAGCGAAAGATGTTCGTAAACCACTGCAAGCTGGACTACAATTCGTGCACGTATGGAACTGGTAAGGAAAATAATTTATGAATGAGGAATAGCATCATATTCATTCCATATTTGTCCATCACTGGGTAAAACTCCCCTTTTTTTGGGACAGATATTCAAATTACGCGTTCCTTGGGACCATGGGTTCGAACAAACTGGTATTTGTGGGACACGGAAGGTCTAGGCAATAGAGACCACTCGTAGGCTGTCGATGTATCTTCTCAACGGCTGTTACTCATGGGAGTAGTTCCTCCCCCATGAGCTATTCCCCTTGTGTAGCGGCAGCAAGCTTAGTACAGGGGGCAGGTGGAACCACCAGGGACCTAAGACTTTCTACTTCCTGACACCGGTTTTAGTGCACTAATAGAGCTCGTAAAGGGGAAGCAAGCTGGTGAAGATAACCTGTCGCCGCTGAACTGTTGAGGTTGAGTACCGAGGAGCTTTAGTAGAA
Organism: Udea olivalis; assembly: GCA_947369235.1. Taxonomy (NCBI): domain Eukaryota; kingdom Metazoa; phylum Arthropoda; class Insecta; order Lepidoptera; family Crambidae; genus Udea; species Udea olivalis. Next base: position 7,586,081 of record OX376367.1, on the reverse strand, counting down.
GTTCAACAAAACTTCGTCGTCGTCCCGGGCAGTTAGCTTTCCATGCGGATTTATTACCGATTAATAAAAGCTCAACTTTCGTGGCCGATTACTAACAGACAGGCCAGTGTCAAATACCCGCATTATCATTATTTTTTTATGCTACGTCAGTGACAATTAAGCACGCGGACCGCCAGATGGTAAGCGGGTACTGCAGCCTATGAAATCGTGCAGCACCAGGGGCATCACACACGCGTTGTCAACCCTGCGAAAACCTTCTCAAACCCCTCGAAGAACTCCATACTATAACTCATTGGGTAAACCTCAGCAGGGAGATCATTCCACAATTGAGGAATTCTCGGAAGGAAACATCTGTAGCGACATCTATCTCGCCACATACGAACTACAAACTGACGTATCCTACATCGCGATATTAAAGTTCTCCGAGCGATTGAACATAGATACAAGAACCCGACAACAACCGTTGGGCAGTAGCCCACCAGATACAACACCGGTCTGGTCGGAGGATCCTCCCTTTTCAATGGTGGATGAGGAACTTTATACCCTGTTCCTCACACTCCCCAAACATCTCTGAAACTGAATTGTACGAGACCATTGCGGATCCAAAGTGCGCATTATAATCTTCCGTAAGACAGTTTCACAAAGCGCACAGATTCATTCCAAATTGAACTCTTATTTAGTTTAAACGTTTAAAAGCAATATACTCATATAAGTAGTACCTAACTATTAAGTGATCAGTAATCATACTCGAACATGTTATTACTGGCCAGTTTTGCCGAATACTTTGCAGACGTCCCAGAGGTCTTTAGGTCGCTACAGTACCTAACTTTTTCCAACTTTCGCCTTAAATATCCCTGGACATTATTCCACACAGCGCCATCTAGCCCCAAAGTAAGCTAATTAAAGCTTGTGTTATGGGATACTAGACAACGGATAAACATACTTAAATACATTTTTCTTTTGTAAATACATACTTATTATACATAGGAGACACCCAGACCAGTACAAACAGACATGTTCATGCAAACAAATGTTTGTACTGTGCGGGGATCGAACCCGCGACCTCTGGTGTAGTAGCCAACTTCTTAACCATTACACCAAGTCGGTCGCCTTAAAGATAGAAACTGGAAAAATTCGGATTGCTCGGTGGCTGCTCTTCCAACTGCACCTGAGTGAGAGCAGCCACCCGGATTGTGGTAGGTAGCGGGTTCGAATCCCGCTTGAGTCCCAGGATCAGGTCGAATTTTTCTATTTTCTGTCTATGTGTAGAAAAATAGAGCATTGTTTAATGCTAAAAATAAAAATTCACTTAACTTTCGCCTTGTTTCCAATTTCATTTGTAGTTTTGATAACGACATCGTCCTTGATTTTTTTTCCAGTATGGCAGAAGCGACCTCTATCGGACTGCGTGGGACACAAAAAGGCGGACCTGCAGCAGAATCGAGCTTTCATTGGCTGGATGCAACGGGTCGGCATTGTGGACCCGAAAGGACGACTTGTGTTAACCTAAGTTTTGATAGTTTAATAGTAATTAAAGGCAAGGTGCTTTTGTCATTTAACAACTCCAAGTTTAGCCCTTTCTGATTATGTATTATTTAATAATACAAAGACAGAAGGCTCAAACGCAAATACCTTTATTCAATTAGACTGTAAAAAGAACTTATAAATAGCCAAAACAAAATAAAGTATATACTAAATAATAAATATAAATAGTATTATACATAATGCGACTCTACCACCGCGTCGTCGGAGTTGTTTTATACTGAGAAGACCCGGCGAGAAACTCAGCAGTTACTCTTTCTTAGAAAGAACCGTTTGTCCAACCAGGGAACTTGTTGCAGAACCTTGTCCAGTCGTTCAGGACTTTTTATTTGCTCCTGTTTACCAAAACTCCTCCGTGGCCAGGTGGTAAGGTCTCCGCCCTTAACCTGGAGGTCCTGCCTTCAAATCCTAGGTATGTCGTAGTGTGTTTGCGTATTTTTCGCATCATAGCCCGGCTTTGTGTTCACCAACCATAATACGGCAAGTTAGACGCCGGGAGGGCTTCCACCCTCATAAGATAAATATACTTTATTGTACAACAAATCATACTTAAAATAAGCATTACATAATCTTAGATTGTAGTGGTCTTATCGCTAGGAAGCGATCTCTTCCAGACAACCTGCAGGTAGAGGAAATGACAAGATTAAAAATAGAAAATAGGTAAGGTAGTGTGAGATAGTGAGATAATTATATATATATATATATACATGAAGTTATTTTATGCATTCATGAATGCAATTACATATAGGTAGTACTTATAAACGTAGTAAATATCTGTAAACATACACAAAATTATAAAGAAACGGTAAAAAAGACTTATTCAGGGTTGGTTTATCCACGCACTAGAGACATTTAAAAGTTACAGTGTGAGGAAATAAGCTTTGAGTCGGGATTTGAAAATAGGTAAGGATTGAGATTGCCTAATAAGTAAAGGTAGCGAATTCCTAAAGCGAATGAGAATTTTGAAGCGAAGATTGAAGAACGAGCCACCCTCATGTGGTTGACTTTCCAACCATCCGCACTCAACGGTTTGCTGCGTCTTTTCTGGTCCGCACCGCTAGGGAGTGGAACGCTCTCCCTGCGTCTGTGTTTCCGGATACTTTCAACCTTGGTATCTTCAAGGCCAGAGTGAATAGGCATTTTCCGGGTAAGCGTGCACCACCATCAGCCTCGTCATCGCTTACCACCAGGCGAGACTGTGACCAAATGCAAACCCATTTCAAATTAATGAGAAAATAGCTTCTGCTGAGCTAATTGACTTGATTTCAATGATGGAGGCCCACCCCAGCAGTAGGACAGGATTTATAGGCTCACAACATTTATACCATACCATTTAACTATTAAGGAGTTTAGACACTCATAATCTTCTGATAGCGACATGTATAAACCAGTGTTCGAACCTCGGTCTGGCGATAAAAGCTTTTCCGAAAGCTATTAGGATATAGACAGGCTTTTAAACCATTAGCGGCTAGAGTTAGGTGCCAAATATGAACGAAAATCTAATACTAGAGACATCTGAATTAGTAACGTACATTTCGGCTTTTTAGAATTCCTTTACGAAGTACAGTCAGCACCTTCGGAACTTTATAGCACTTTGGCATATTTATCAGTTGATCAGCCCCTTGTTAAGTATTCAATTACTTGAATGAGGCACAATTATATCACAATAAATGACTTCATTTAAGTAACCCTTTTTTAGTCTTATATCGGTAAAACGAGGTATCGAAAAAATAAACTGCAACTTGCGTTGTGTTTTTGTGCTGTTTTTTATACTTTTCCAAAAAAAAAACTACTAGAAATCAGATAATTCATCTGATTGGAAGAGTTCGCCTAGGACAAAAATGTGTACTTAGTAAGTATTCCAAATCCAATTGTACAAAATCTAGAAGCTAGTACGAGTAGGTAGTTAAAATTTTTTTTTATCAAAACATTTGGGCAGGTTGTGATCGAACTCTCAAAGGCCTATTCCACTATGCCATCTTGGACCGTGACGTTAGACAAATTTTCCCCAACCCTGAGGCAAATGAATAGGAATTACCACCCCATCCACATCTGGCAGTCCATGGGGTCGTATTCCCATGGAGATCTTAAATTCTAATTAGCAAAGATAATATTGGACTAATCCTGGCGTTGGAATTTTAACTTTATATTTACGACGAAATTAGGGAAACTTGAGGTGGTCCTAACTGCTTTGGGACGGCCATTTTGAATGTATTTAGTTTTATTTTCAACAGATGGCGTTGATATCAAAAAGGATACTGGTTGAATAAGTTTATTAGTAGAAGTTATTTTTGCTAATTAGCTGATTTGTTTTTCCATAAAAAAATCCAGGTACAGTTTCAGAAACCTTGTTTGTAGATTTATTATAACTGACTTTTTAAAAAAAAAAAAAACTTGATAACGAGTAACTTTGCACCGATGATCTTAGTGGGAGGTATCCTAGATAATTATTTTTAGACATTCATTTGTACATTTTTGAAACAGTCACAAAACAAAGCCGTGTGACTGTGGCCACACGGCTTTGTTTTGTGACGGCTGTGATTGTGGCCAGAACACTCAGAAGCCCACTTTTCAGCAAGCGTAAAATCAGCTTAACATAACATACAATCAAGACTTTAACCCAATCGAGGTAGTCAGCGGCAAGTGACTGTGTCGTCATGGTGAACGGAACACTCAGCAGCCCACTTTTCACCAATGGTATTAGAACCGAACGTGGTAGTAGGTGAGCCTTCCGCCGTTATCATGATTTGGTTTTTAACGATGTTTTTCATCACCCAAAGATTTCGTTTCTGGCCAGATTTGAACTCGGGACTACACGATCCACGATCTGAGTTCGGGTGCTGAACCACTAGGCCACGACGCACGTAAAATCGGCTCTAGTATCTTAAATTAAGGCGTGGATAAAGTCACGGGCGGACTCTAGCTGAGCTTTACAGGAGCATTAGTGCGTATGACATTTAGAATGTGCAGAATGATTTAATGGTACTCTTCACTTGGACCAATGAATTTACGATCCATACCCTTTTAGCTTTTGAAGCGGCCATTGCCAAATTCACTTGGGGGCATTTTGATTTATTAATCTTTATTTTTTTTCTTTTAAACTTGCTTTTTGTGGTCCTATGTTCAATTTTAAGGAGGCATAGTGAGATTTCAGTATTTTCGAAACATAATCGGGGCTTGCGATCACAACATTTGGCATTATTGATGATTTGATTACACAATTGGCGTAGTGCGCTGTATAGCACGGTTGCTTGACTTGCGTGGTGTCCCGGGTTCGAAATCCCAGCCGGATTCTAGGTTAGCTTACATTTTTATCATAAGTAGGATGTGGACTGGCCTATACCGGGCGATTATTTATAGGCTAAGGAAAGCGATAAGGCATATTCTACATCGCCTACTCAGTACGCCATATCATTTTCATAAACCTAAAAATAATGACCTGGTAATACTTTGGGAAGCGGTTGAGAAAAGATATTTCACTTTCAAATCTCACAAATTGACATTATCTATTGATGTTTATCTAGCAGATGCTTCAGGCACATCTGTAATAATAACTTCTTCAAAGCCGATGTGTTGAAATGTCGGCGTTAGTGTCTAGTTAATTCTGTACAGACAAACAGCGGTCTATTGTAACTAGCAATAACTAATGTGAGCTATCTATATTAGTATTAGACTGTGAAGGACACACGGACGGATAGAACGAACAGCAATGGTTTCAGAACGGGTTCAGGCTGACGTTCTTTATCGGGCGTAGACGGTCGCTTTGACATACGCGCTTACACGCGCCCTCCTTTTAGTTGTTGGGTCAGTAAGCAGCTCGCGCTTATATGAGCTTAACGAGTAACGCGTGTGACAAAAGGCGCGCCCGTACACAAGATTTTAGGCGCGTATACTACCCGCTCCAATAAGTATGAGATTGACATTAATGTCGACTGACAGCAGCACTGGAGTGATAGTTTAAGAAACCCCTGTAGTTCATAATGTAGCTAAAAGCTTCCGTTAGCCTCACATAAAATGATAACATACCATCATGACTATATCCCAAACGGGGTAGTCAGAGGCAAGTGGTTGTTGCCGTCATGGTGTACAAAACACCGAGAAGCCCAGTTTTTACCAATGGTAGGTACCTATTAGTACCCAACGTGATACGTGAACGTAGGTGGTGAGATTTGGTTTTTTATCGGTGCTTTCCATCACCAGAGAGTTAGTCAAAAATGTAACAATGAACACAGATGATTCTAGGCAGATTTGAACTCGGGACTACTCCATTCACTATCCGAGTTGCGGTGCTGACCCCTAAGCCACAAGGTTTTCTAACATGAGCTCTTAACAAAGCACACCAATTTCTCTTCCAGAAGGAGAGACTGGAAACCAAGGAACTGGACTGGACTGGAAACAATATTTTATCAGAGGTGTGCGATTTTTTGTAATATGTTGACCGAAGTACACATCTGTGATCGCAAAAGTGATTTGTTGCTGACAAGCTCCTAATCTGTGGTAGTTGGCAAACGACCTATTGTCTGTCGTCTAGAATGTAAATAACTATCCGCTATTAACTCATCTGGGCCGTAGACAATCTTGTTAGAGTTGACGCTAGAATAAAACGCAAGAGAATTAGATACTACATGCATAATCCCCTTACCGTGTAAAGGCTACTCACGTGACATTGGCGGAATTGTGGTTAAAAAAACCCAGAGAACGCCATATAACAAAAGAAGAAGAAGAAGAAGAAGAATTAGATACAAAGTGACAAGGATAGTGTTGTTAGAAAGTTGTTACAAAGTTCGTAAGTGGCGCCATGCAATACCGTTTATTTCAGAAGCTGTTGTGATTTTTAGCTTGGTGTTTTTGTAACAATTGAGTATGGGAACGATTTTTTTTTAAATACTTTTTACTATTTTAAGCAGCTAATTTGAATATTTTGTTGATCTAGCCTGTACTTAATTTTTTATTAATTTTTAAACATTGCTTACTCATGACGTCACAAATTCGCTTAGTGTTCCCACATGTGTTTTTGACCTGATTCGTGGTAAATAAATAATGAGGAGATGATCACTGATTTACTGCACTTACGGCAGAAACAGAGCTCGCCGTTCATCATGTAGCATCTCACGAGAATGTGAGAAGTAGACTTTAGATACAATTTATTTTGCCAAGTTCTGAAACCAAGCCCTACCTGAAAGGGTTGGGATTAAATCGCTATTTTAAGTCCTACCTACCCGTCTGGGCAATGGGTGTAAATCAATGTACGTATAACTTTGTGAAAAAATATTTTTCATCTGGGGGAATTTAAAATCTGCTATCTGGAAACACCATTAATACCATGCAGTAGAATCACCTAGCTAAAAATCTCACGTATGAAACAGATCGCGTCATTTGATTGGTTGATGGATAGATTATGACGTTACGGACGTTATACGACCCAATGGGTTTCAATTGTGGCTTGACGGTAATGGGTTTGATAGAGTAATTTGTACCGTCAAGAGTCCAATAAGAACCTTAATGTAATTTTTGCGTACGTTGGCAATCTGAGGTCAAATGAATGACCCCAGTTTGCCAACGTATTTAATTTAAAATATCCTAGATCCTTTGCCTATAAAAATGTTAAAAATTTGAATAATTTAGGACATGTTTGTTTGTTTTTCCCATACCCAATTGCGCATAGTCCGTATTCAGTGCAGATTAAATCAAATATCTGAGACAAATTATTACACCAAGATCATCTGAACCCAAACTAAGCAGAGCTCGTACTATGGGTGCCAGAGTCTGATAAACATACCTGAAAAAAACTAAATACATACTCCAGACACACAACAAACACAAATGGCCATTCCCATGGAAGGAACCCACGACATCCGGTGCGAAAGGCAGGATCGCTGCGATTGTACCAACACAGTCATTGTATTAATTCAATAGATTACTCGTAATTCAGAACTTTGGTCGGAGTGAGTAGTCACCATCGGGTCAGCAACTTGTAAAGTAAAATAAATTAAAACAAAACATTTATTCATTTAAGCTTTTACGAGTACCAAGCACATATGACATGTAATTAATGTATTGAATATGTCGTAGGATAATGGGAAGAGATGCTCGCGAAAGATTTTGACATTTAATATCGCTTGTTATTTTCAGGATGCTCGTGATAATCCGGCTCGTTCTAAGACGATCGTGAACTTGAGCGCCGATTGGCTAATCGAAGAGTCGACCGACTGATATTTTTTCTCTGATTGGTCCTAACATTGAATCTATCATGTTTGACGCTTACCGTAGCGAGAGGTTGCGAGTTCGAGGGACATTCATAATGTTTTGTTGTCGTTACTAAAAAGGTACACCAGTAATTAATGCTTTAAAACTCAAATGAATTTGAGTAAAATATTTTTGTTCTGAAATGGTGCACAATTAAATAAGTTTTGATTTCAAATCAAAATGGAAATGATTTTTTAAAGTTTATCAACCGTACTCTCGCTTTTCAGCTGCTACAAAATGTTTCTTTTTTTAAGGGGAAGTTAAAACCCCTCTTCCCCCTAAAGATAAGGCAGACAATAGTCCTGTTTAATTCATTGAATATTCATGAAACATGAATAATTTAGCTTCGTTAACGCGGGAGAAAAAATGCCTTTGAATAATGACTTACTTTTGCGATAAGTACGTTTGCAAAAGGTTTAAATAAGGACATATTAACTAAATGGTCTAAGATACTAAGTATATTCAAATTAATACTTATAGGCATCGTAAGGAATCTGAAGGTCATTTAATCTTAGAAGGAGGTGATGGTTACTTGCTTAGTATTTAGTTATATTGAATCAAGCATGTGAATAAATTCTGTACAGAAGAAATTGCCCGCGACCTATCACAATCCGAGTGGCTGCTCTTCCAACTGAGCTGCCGAGATTGTGGAAAGTCGAGGGTTGCAATCCCGCTTGAGTCCCTAGGATAAGGTCGCTTTTTTCTAGTTTCTATCTTTATGTAGAAAATAGTGTATGGTTAAATGCTAAAAATCTAAATTCACTTACTATATACAATGCATAATTTGGCAATGGATCAAAGGATAGTGTATATTCGCCCATACATTACCGCCTAAGAACCAACAGTCATGAAAAGTATCTCTTAGGGTTCATAAATACATACACTTTAGTGTCAAAACGTAGTTTATGGACGGACACTTCTGAGAACTCGTTAAATATCAAAATACTGAAAAATTTTGAAGTTACATTTAATAATACAATGCGAAATTTTATTTACGTGAGTGGGACTAATGTTCTTCAAGCACATATTTTGTTGATCTGCCACTTCTACTACCATGGAACCACTAGCTGAGCCACAATTCACACAAAATGATGATTCCATTGCGATGATCGTAAATCCGTAATTATTGCTGAGTTAGCTACGTGCAGGTTACAAAGTCTTTATACGGGTAAATCTGAAAGGAGGTAGGTCACTACAGAGAGCCATCAACGTCAGTTTTTTAAGCCGAGTCGTAAGAATAAAATTATTCATATAAAAACAATAACACAGCATTGCAAATTGAAAGCGAAAAATACAAGACAGATGCCGGTATTTTCTTTTGCATTGAAGTGTCAAATACACCAAACGTCATTAACTTCTTTTTTAGGCCTCGCACAAAGCAGATTTAAGCCAATGTATAATTTGATTTAAAATAAAAAGTTGATTAACATCTATCGCATTGACAGTTACTCATTTTTAAGAGCCTTTAGTAAGTTCACAACTACATTTTCTTGCATCTTGATTTTCAGCCATCGTCCTGGACGGATTTAGATAAATCATAAATTTAGTTAAATCATGGTCTGTACTATTATTACATTATTTAATTTACGTTTATTATTATTATTTGAGAGCGTCGTGGCCTAGTGGTTAAGCACTCCAAGTCGGATCGCGGATCGTGTGGTCCCGAGTTCAAATCTGGACAGAACCAAAATCTTTGTGTTCATTGTATAAACACTCCGGTGATGGAAAACATCGATACAAAACCAAATCAACCCGGATAGCGGCGGAAGGCTCACCACCTACCACGTTGGGTTCTTATACCATTTTGGTGAAAAGTAGGCTTCTGAGTGTTTCGTTCACTATGACGGCACGGTTGGCGTAGTGCGCTGTAGCACGGTTTCTCGCCTCGATTTCCCTAGTGTCCCGAGCTCGATTCCCGGTCGGGTCATGTCAGGAAACGATCTTTTCTGAATTGACTCGGGTATGGATGTGATGGGAGACGCCCTTGGCTTATTTCATTGTGTGGTACCTTGTAACACAGGGATATTAATCCTTACTTCGAGACCATTACAAGAGGTGTGTTGTCTGACGCTTTAAAAAAAACAGTCACTTGCCTCTGACTACCCCGTTTGGGATAAAGTCGTGATGGTATGTTACGTTTTGTTATTATTATTTCTAAATTTTTGCTTGACATGTCATAATTAAGTGCTTCATATAAGCTTAAATAAATAAATGAATTTTTACTTCTTTACTTTACTGCTGTTTAAGGCAAGCACCTTTGAACTTTCTAAAGATATATTTATTAAAATATTTTAACTTTCAGTAAAGATGAAAGAAAATATGAAAATATGCTATTTGATTTGAATTTTTCTAGTGATCCTATCTGTAGATATGAAAATAAGCATGGCAGGTAATAATTTAGAGATATTTATTTGAAAATACGCTGTCATAACAGCAAAAATCGCAGCACATATTTTGACCCATGTTTGCCCCCCACCTGAGACCCCCCTTCCCCCTCGCGCGGTGAATATAGAACAATAGCGGCCGCGGCTACAATCGACCCTTTGTCGTTTGGATTAATATTTAAACAAGAAACCTTTAGGGAGGGAAGCGGAGTTGTCGATAGTTTTGCTTTATATCCTAACCCTTTTAGGGCAGAGCATGTTGCAGTTTTTCATTGGTTTTCGATCGTAATTATGTTAAGGTCCAAAATCCTCACCTCACCAAATTCAAATCAGGCGTACAAAAAACCAAGCGATCACCTGAAAGGCTACATTTCGCATCCTGCTTTAAAAGAAGCTTTTAAAAAAATAAAAGATTATAAATCATCATCATCCGTGCGGTCTATCCCGGTTGTGGACCCACACCAGTGTGACGGGTCCCAGGGTCCGCCTTTCTTATTTTTTTGGCCCACTTCGCGCGGTCTTGTGCATCCTCAGTGGAGTCTGTTGGCACGCATGTCACCCTTGACGACGTCGAGCCAGCGCTTCTTGGGTCGACCTCTTCTGCCGGTCTGCGGCGGAGGCGGCATGGCCAGACATTTGTTTCCCACGTATCTTCGTGAGACATGACCATACCAACGAAGGTGGCACTCCTGCATGTTTCAGTGCCATATAAAAGGACAGGCCTAATGATGGTTTTATAGACCTGCCCCTTCAGCTTGATCGGCATTTTGGGGTCAGAAATGACACCAGCCACCTCACGCCATTTGGCCCGAACCGCGGAAATTCGGGCTCTGATGTCGCTGTCGATGTCCCCGGACGCGCATAACACAGGTCCCAGGTATTTGACACGGTCCGTGCCGACGCACGACGCACTTATTCCGACACTTATACCGACGTGAATAAGTGGAAAAATTCACTTAAAAACGGCGGTCTGAAACTTAATGTGGCGAAGACGGAGTACATGGCCTGCAACACCACAAATCCCCAGTCCGTCCACAGAGGCGTTGACGTGACACACCAGTGTGGGTTTACAACCGGGATAGACCGCACGGATGATGATGATAATGATGATTCACCCGTTGTACCAGCCGTCCGGGGTATCCGAATCTGCTAGCGCAATATCATCAGCATATCGTGGTGGTCTCGGATGCTGTTTGACAGAACGTCTAATAGACGCTAACTAAACAGAAACGGGCTAAGCACGGAGTCTTGGTGTGCTCCAACGGTGATAGGGAAGGGAAGCGTGTCACCAACCGCAGTCCTAACTATGGAACTGAAAGATTATGAAATGGTGTAAGTATTTTCTTCATTTTTTTTTAGTAGAGGACAGTCTCAGCTACCGAAATTGAACAAATTTGAATATTAGTTTTATTAAAACGTTTACAAATGTTCTTTGTTGGTATTATACATGGTTATACTTTGAACACTTGCATTAGGCATTAATGCCGGCCTCGCCGTCCATCAACACCTTGAGACGGCGAGGCCTGCGATGCTCTTTTTGACGGAAACACAGATAGGCCGCCCTGCCGATACGTCATACCTGCACTACCCCGGCTATGTGCTGGAAGAGTCCTTCCAACCTAAAGCCGGTGTATGTCTATTCGTCAGGGCGGACGTCTGCTGTAGCCGTCTCCGCTGCCTAGAAGACCCATCCTTCTCCACTCTCTGGGTGCACGTAGACCTGGGCTCCACAAGCCGGGTCTATGCGTGCATATACCGCTCCCACAAAGGCGACGCCGAGACAACTCGACTCTTCGAGCATCTGAGTCAGGCCGCAGACAACGCTCAGGCGCAGTTCCCAAATGCCGAAATGGTGTTTTTGGGAGACTTCAATGCCCACCATGAGTCCTGGTTAGGCTCATCAAAAACAGACCATGCAGGCCGAACTACCCATGCGTTTGCTCTCACGCAAGACCTGACGCAACTGGTACACCAGCCCACCCGGGTACCAGATATTGTCGGTCATACTCCCTCTTTATTGGACCTTCTGCTGACGAGTCACCCAACCGAGTATAAAGTATCGGTTGGTGCTCCATTGGGCTCCTCCGATCACTGTCTGGTTGGCGCTACAGTGCCTTGTGCAGCTCCCCCACAACCTGTGGAGGTGACGCGGCGGTTATGGCACTACTCGTCGGCAGATTGGGACGGATTGCGAGAGTATTTTGCCTCCATCCCTTGGCGGCAGTGCTGCTTTGGAGAAAGGGATGCTTCAGAGAGTGCATCTGCTATCGCTGACGAGATCGGTACCGGAATGGAATACTACATTCCTTTTACTGATGTCGTCAGTGCTAGCAAAACTGGTCCCTGGTTCAATCGCGAGTGTGCCGCAGCTGTTGAACAAAAACAGGCGGCGTACCGTGCTTGGTCTAGGGCCCAGGCACTCAATGATCATTCAAACCTTGCCTCCCTGAAAGCAGCCTTTAATAAAGCCACCAAGGCCACGAAGAGGGCTTACATTAGAGCAGACGCCCAGCGAATTGCACGTGTTGGCCAAGAACTCATCACGCACCCTACGGGTAGCCGCTCCTACTGGCGACTGGCTAAACACGTGCAATCTAACTTCTGCGTGCCTTCGCTGCCCCCACTGAGATTCCCTGATGGATCGTTGGCTCATCAGCCGCAAGAGAAAGCCGATTTACTGGCTAACCTCTTTGCCGCAAACTCTTGCATCGATGACTGCGGTGCTGCGCCGCCTGATATTCCACATTGCGGCTCCACAATGCCTGATATTCGTATCAAGCAGTGTGATGTACGTGCCGAACTGCAGTCACTCGATGTCAGGAAAGCCAGTGGCCCTGATGGAATCCCAGCTGTGGTGCTGAAGAAATGTGCAGCGGAGTTGTCTCCAGTGTTCACTAGCCTGTATCGCCTCTCCTACAATTCGGGTCTTGTGCCGCTGTCTTGGAGGGAGGCGAACGTTCAACCAGTTCCCAAAAAAGGGGACCGGTCTGACCCTGCCAATTACCGTCCAATAGCCGTAACCTCAGTTTTAGCTAAAGTGTTTGAGCGGATCATAAACACGCAACTCATCCGCTACCTAGAGGATCACTCTCCCATTCACGACCGTCAGTACGGCTTCCGACCAAAACGGTCTACGGGTGATCTTCTAGCGTACGTAACACACATCTGGGGGAGGCTATGGACAAGCATGGGGAATCTTTGGCCGTCAGCCTTGACATTGCCAAAGCTTTCGACCGTGTATGGCATCGTTCGCTTCTTTTCAAGCTTCCGGCATATGGTCTGCCACCTCGCCTATGCGACTGGGTCGCCGGATTTCTGGAGGGACGTAGAATTCGTGTCCTTTGCGATGGTCAAAAATCACGCTTTCTCCAGATTAATGCCGGAGTGCCGCAGGGCTCCGTCTTGTCGCCGACGTTGTTTCTTCTGCATATCAATGACATGTTATCTCTTGGTAATATTCATTGCTATGCGGATGATAGCACGGTCCACGCGCGATATTTTGAGCGCCCTGGGGCAAAGCAGACTGACATTGAGGAGAAGAGGCGAAGTCTTGTTGTTGAGCTTGACGGAGTGTTGGACCGCATTTCAGAATGGGGTGCATGCAATCTTGTCGAGTTCAATGCCAAGAAAACGCAGGTGTGTGCATTCACAGCAAAGGCGTCGCCTTTCCTTTCCCATCCCACTCTTCAGAGCACCCCACTACCGATTAAGGATAGCCTAAACATCCTTGGCATGGATGTTCGTAGTAACCTAAACCAGCGGGACTACATTGAGAGCGTCATTAGAACTGCATCCCGTAAACTCGGAGTCCTGAACAGAGTGAGACGATTCTTCACGCCTGAGCAGCTCTGTCTCTTGTATAAGACACAAGTTCGCTCGTGTGTGGAATACTGCTCTCATCTCTGGGACGGTTCCGCTAAGTACCTACTCGAAGCTCTTGACAGGTTGCAGCGGCGTGCTATCCGTATTATTGGAAACCCAGAGGCAACTTTGACCCTTGAGCCTCTCCAATTGCGTAGAGACATTGCCAGGCTAAGTGTTCTCTATCGCTTCTACAATGGGGAATGCTCTGACGAGTTATTCCAGCTTATCCCACCCTCACCTTTCCACTCCCGTACCACGCGTGCTGGACTACGGCGTCACCCACACACAATTCAACATTTGTTGGCCCGAACTAAAAGGTTCGGTGACTCGTTTCTTTGTCGTACCATCCAGACGTGGAACGCTCTTCCAGCACATGTGTTTCCTTCCTCTTATACTCCCGGGTTCTTCAAGCGGGGCGTGAAAAGGCATTTCTGCAGGCCTTCAAGGTGAGGATGGCCAGCCCAGTGATTCGTTTGAATGACTGGGCTTGTCAACCTCATATCTGGACCTCACGACCGCTTTCCATCAGGTGGAGTGAGGTCATCTTGACGGGCAATATAAAAAAAAAAAAAAACGCAGACAACTTTTTAAAAAAATCTTAAGGTCTTTCTTACTTTAACATTACAATTTTTTTTCGATCGGATTATTCGTGCGGCATCGTTACTTAGTCAAAATAAACTTTCAACTTCTGAAGAAAGCGCGGGCAGGGAGTTGAGTGGCAGTTGAGAGGCTGCAAGCCCACCGCTATTCACGTCGCGCAGTGTCAACGAATCTAGTGTTTTTTTTTGCCTGTTAGTAGTTATAATAACTCAACATTTTAGTACTGAAAGGTTAATAAATAAGGTTATGACAGAATAATACGTACGTTGGCATTTTCTCCATAGATCCTCATATTTCAATTTGGACGGTGTTTATAAAGTAACCCTGCATATCCTGGATGTTTTATATCATGTTTATAATAGTTCCCTTTGTGAGAGCTCAGGGAACTGGCCCCGCTCGAATCTGACCCCGAGAGGCAAGTTAATCAATGCCATTTAATATAATTCTTAGTCAAATAGCCTGACGATAAAATAATAAACAGTGTACTTCACCAATAGTGAACTAAGTAGTAAGTTGTTTGAGCACATAGTTCCAGTTAATTTCTGCTTTCCTGGTAGTTTTAATAAAGAATATGCAAAGCATGTCTTGACCCCTTTATTTTAATAAGCTGCTTAACGGTAATTTGTTTAACTTTTCTGGTGACTACAAATTTCTGCTGTGATAATGATATAAAATGGCATTGGTTAACTGGCCCCGCGAGGTCAGATTCGAGCGGGCCCAGTTCATATTGTGGCCTGGTACTTCAACTTTCACAGCAATAGTTATGTATTGCCTGCAGAGATTATGGTTTGGGTTCAATTCACACTCAGGACAAACATTCATGTATGTCTTTGCACCGGATTAAGTATTATATACTTATTTATGTAAGTTTTCAATGATACGTATGTATGTCATTCTCCATAAATTACAGTTTAAGCAATGCTTAGATTGAGTTGGACGATTTTAGTGTAAAACCAGATAATAAATACTACAAATTTGCTATGTCATAATTTGTGTCCTTACGCCAGCAGTTATTTGTGAAACACGAAATCAAAAGTACGATTGACGGACTTAATGCCAGGCCTTATTCACTTGATGAATAATTTACAGACGGTACAACAGATTATATAGAATAAAATATTATGAATTGAGGCATCGTGGCCTAGGGGTTAAGCACCCTAACTCGGATTGTGTATCATCACTTTGGTCCCGAGTTCAAATCTGGCTAGAAACCAAAATCTTTGTGTTCATTGTTCAATTTCAGATTAACTGTCCGGTGATCGAAAATATCGATAAAAAACCAAATCAACCGGGATAGCGGCGGAAGGATCACCACCTACCACGTTGGGTTCTACGAGTAATACCTTTGGTGAAAAGTGGGCGTCTGTTCCGTAAACCATGACGGCAACAGACACTTCCCTCTGACTACCCCGTTTGGGACATGGTCATGGTAGGTATGAAAACATCGTCATCGTTTAAATTGGTTTAGACAGCCAAGCTAAGAGATAGCCCATTTCAAAAATTAAATTAATTAATATCTTAAAAGTATCGATATTTTCCATCGACACTCCGCGCATCCCTACCGCGCCCGCAGGCAGCTCGTTCCAATTAGCCAGTACAAACACGGTTCCGTACAGACAGCACGTGATATTTTCAGAGGCAATACGCTGGAAGATGACGGTTTTGGTGGGTTAGATAATTTAATAATTAAGTCCTTTACAGATGTAACTGTACCTAAACCCGTAGGGTATAATATGTATAATATGTGTGAAATAATTTATGAAATCGAATGAGGAGATTCAGAAGGTAAAAATTGATTGTTTCTCGTTTCAACGTAGTTTCGTTACAAAACTCAAGATTGTAGAGTATATTCAAAGCAAAATTAATAGTCCTGTCTACATGTGATTGCCAAAATGGCTAATTTAGATTTGAAAAAAGTTCCTAATATATTCACTGTAAATTTCTTAGGGGAGACTACAAGAATATGATATCCCAAGCTAGGCCGAGCCAGTACTAAGTCATTAACATAATCATTACTGCTTATGTGGCACATTAAAAGATGTTTTTAAATAGTTTGAACTTATATATATACTTATATATAGGTATATAATAAATATGCCAGTAGACAGAAAAAAAAATAAACAGAAAAGTGGTAGGTACATACATCATATTTGTAAATAGTTTGTGTCACCTTTAAACCCTACAAAGGTACATTAACATTTAAAGAGTTTATAAAACTTTATTTCACACCTATTGACGAAAACAAAATTGAACCTAGAAAATCAAAAACTTTTCAAACTTCAAAATACACTTTTATTCTAAACTCATGTGAATGATTAAAATATTTCCTAATTTATAAATCTCTTAGGGTCTTGTAAACTGTTTGATTTTGTCGTAGCTAGAGTCCTGATAACTATTGGTAATTAATTAATTGCTCTGGACTGGACATTGAGCCTACCACCTTCCGTGATCTGACCTTTACCCAATACGAGTACATCAATGAGCCAATCCTCATCAATAAACACTTTTACATCGTACTTTTCCCTGTCACCCTGTATAATATACAGGGTTAAACGTATAACAGCTTCGCACCCGGCTCCGTTCGTAATTAGTTTGTCTCCCGCGCGGGTGGATCTCAATCGCTCGACAAATTCCTGTTATTTTTAATTAAGACCTCTAATTTTAGGGATGCTAAATGATTCATTTCGAGGTTCACATTTATAGGACTGTGGATTGCTTGTTACTTCTTCTGTATAATTTTTAATGAATAAACGATGTTTAAATATACTTATTGTTTAATAAATATTAATATTCTAGCTGCCTTGACAGACTTCATCCTGGCAAAAGTTATTGGCAAATAATTAGATGTCAAAGCTATGAACATTTTGAATGGGATTTTTTTTTCTTTTATTTAATTTTTCGTTAATTTTCCGATGTTGTTATTAGATTCCGGAGGGAGATAAATCCAAAAAAACACAAAAATCAGATGAATTGGTACAGCCGTACTTGAAAGTGGTGTCACTAACACGACTTTGTTTTAAGTCACAACTAGTTATGGTCTCGAAGTAAGAAATGTATCCTACGAGGTACAGAGGCTTCCACATCAACTTTTACAATACTTACCATTGCAATATAAGTCTTATGCCCTTATGTAAAGGTTGAAATGAACGCCTTTGTACCGCACAAGGAGTTAGCCAGGGGCATCTCCCAGTGTGCCCAGACCCGAGCCTATTTAAAAAAGATCGATCCCTGGATTGTTATTTATGGGTCAAAATAATAACATGATTGGCGTAGTGCGCTGCAGTACGGTTTCTAGCCTTGCCTAACGTAGTGTCCCGGCAAAGTCAGTCCAGCCTGGACGCCAATCGTGTTATTATTTTGACCCTCAAATCACAATCAGTCTTAGATACATCATTATGGTTTAAACTGATACACTTTAAATAAGGTGTGAACAATACATTTGCTAAAATGTTGATGTAGGTACTTCAAGACGATTTATAAAAAGTTTATAGTGGCATATTTTTACGTTGTTTCCTGTTGACAGACGGCAGTATCGATATTTTGAATACTTGAGTAATTACTTTAAGTCAATCGTTATTCACTAATCTTATTTATCTTATGTTATAATTATGTAATTCTTACTCATTGTTTTCTTTACTGTTTTTTGTGCAATAAATAGTATCTTATCTTATCTTACACAAACTTTTCTAATATATACTTATTTATACTTTATAATTGTATCGCCTCTTAGTTGAGGAGACTTGTGCCCTGTAGTAAGACGTAGAAGGTCGTTAATTATTGTACAAGCTTTTCGCCTGTGTCTTTGCCCGAAATCCATTTTCTCCCGTTAAAAAGTAGCCTATGTTACGCGCTGTGTAGCTTTACATTGAAAAAACAACTTTCAAAATCCGTCCCGTGGTTTTTGAGGTTATCTACCAATTACATACAAACAGACAAGAAAACAAATCTTTTCTCTTTATAATATTGGTATAGAAATGCATATTTACGAAATCAGTGCATTAAAATTCATATCTGTAGATCCGTTTCTGCATTCTGGCTGACTGCCGACGGAACTGTAAATGCGTGAACAGACTTACTGCGCCAAGTTTTTAATTAAATATTTAAATTCAGGCTACAACCCGCGATAAGAAGGCGGCCTGCGGAAATGCACTGGCGACACCGTCTTGATACTTTCGTGATTTTTTTAAATACAAATATGCCAAGCTGAGTTAACGTACGAACAGCAGAATAGCATGTACATTTTGTAGTCTATGGACAGAGGAAATACAAAAGGTATCACTGACGTACGGAACTTTTCTGTAATCAGAATAGCAAACTAGTTCTATAGAATTCAAAGTCACCGATACACATCAGGTTATCGATGGGTTCTGGATATCTTGTGCACCAAAACACAGCACTGCTCAATTAAAATGCTTTTGTCTTTCAATTTATTTAATCATTCTATTATTTCAAAAGAGTAAAGGTTTACGCAGAGACCGAGACTAGCCTCTGTATGGAGTGTCTCTGATTTTTGTTACCGACCGTGTAAATATATTCTGTTGCACTAGTAAACAACTGCAGAACAAAACATTCTATTGATGTACAATAAAGAAATATTTTTAGACACAGCCAAAGTAGATAAATAAATAAACAATTGACTGGGACACCTCACATCAGATTATCTAATCTGACCTTAAACTAAGCAGAGCTTGTACGAGTACAATGTTTTTGAAAGACTGGTATTACTCGTACAAACTGAAATATTTCAAAACAGAAAACCATCTAATCAATAACATCTTTACACTGTACAAATACAAATGTTCATTACAGGACAGCTGGTCGTGATTGCCTTGTCCAACACGATTTCTGCTTCACCTAGTGTTTGACTGGTAGAGAATGCAATTAGGCATTAAGTCCGCCAATTGTACTTTTCTTTGTGCAATAAATAATAAATAAATTAAAGTCCCAAAGTATCAAGTCTGCTCAGTTGGCGTACGAATCTGCGAGACAAGTGTAAAATGTGTAAAGTCAAAGAGATTGTTCTCTGAAGCGTTATCAGCCGGCGACTTCCGCGCCATCTAGCGTCCCCGTTTTTGATTTCATACCGATATTTTGACTTTAACACGTTATTGTTGCTATGGTTGGAATATTTATGTCCGAATTAAGGTAGGTATAGACTAGAGCATTTTCTAGAGCATTACATTGTAATTACCGTTTATAAACGTTTTTACCAATGGTACAATACAGGCAAATTATAAGTTTTCTAATAAATTCCCATGTAATGTTACGTTCTTGCTTGGTTTTTGAAATCAAGTTGTAACAAACCTCCGACCGGCATGTTTGCAATGTAGTTCGAGTAAATTTAAAAGCGACGAATGCTCGATGTTATGAAACAAGTGAATGCTCAAATCTATCAGCACTTCATGTACATTCAACCGCAAGAATGAAGATTGAACAATTTTACACATTGGGTGAAATTAAAAGCCTATTTTATAATTTCCATTTTTGCTGTTAGTGTATTAAGAATGTGTTCATTTTTAGTGTCAAATATGATCTTTTTTTTTTCTATTTATAAACTTAGTAGAAACATTCATTCTGCCGGCGATCTACCATTACATTACATTTACAATACCATCGACTTCGTCCTTTTAGGATGTTTTTGATTTTTATAACTTACATTTTCCTAAAAACCAAAAACACCCTTCCAAAACTTTTGAAAGCTGCCCAAGGCGTAGGGCGGCATTGTTTGATTTTAATTTCGAACTCCTTCTCCCTTCATTAATCATTCTCTTAGACTTGTTGAACAGCAGACAGAGACGGAACTGTAGAATAGAGAGGGAAGATAAGCTAAACTGAGGACGTTTAAACTGAAGATATGAAGACAGAAACTAGAAACTAGAAATCTTCAGAGATTGCTAACATTATTAATCATTATTTCATTAATTTGACAAACATTGACATTAAAAGTAATAATAATTATAATTATAATTACGACATAAAAAAAAATGATCAAAGTATGTACCTTTTTCAAACAGATGACGAAGAGATACTCAAAATAATTAAATCATTAAACAATACTTCGTCTACAGGCTATGATAATATCTCTACCAAGGTGGTTAAATATTGCTCTCGTGCTCGGGCTCCATTGATAACTCACGTTACAAACTTATCCCTTTCTCAGGGTGTATTTCCTGAACAATTGAAGAAGACCGTCGTAAAACCAATCCATAAGAAAGGTGATAAAACAAACCCAGCTAATTATAGACCGATAGCCCTAATCCCCATTTTGGCAAAACTACTCGAAAAAGTTATGCAAAAAAGATTGATGGACTTCCTAAATAAGCATAATATTTTGTGTTCTGAGCAAAACGGATTCCAAAAGGGTAAGTCCACAACACTAGCCGCATTCAAACTGATAAATGAAGTTATAGATCATTTAAACCGCAAGGTTGATGCCACGGCTATATTTTTTGATATGACTAGGGCATTTGATTTTGTGAGTCATAAACTACTGCTAAAAAATGCGATTGCTATGGTTTACGTGGCATTGCTCTTAATTGGCTTTCTAGTTATCTGAGCAATCGAACGCAATACGTAGAAATACCATCGTTTAACTCAAACATGGAGCAGGTATTCCATAAGTCGACTTTATTGAAACCTAAAGAAGTTGGTGTCCCACAAGGCAGTATTTTGGGCCCGCTGCTGTTCCTTTTATTCATCAATGACCTTCCTTTTATTATAAAACAGAAAAGTATTTTGTTCGCTGATGATTTGTCAGTTGTTATCCCGAATGATACACTCTTAGATTACAATGACGATATTGACATATCGTCATTGTAATCTAAGAGTCGCATATTGACCACGTCTGTGGAAAGATTAATTGTTTTAGGTACGTTCTTTGGAGACTAACTAAGGTGGCCAACATGCAAACTGCCTTGAAAGCATATCACGGATTCGTCGCGTCAAACCTGCGATATGGAATTTTGCTGTGGGGGAATTCGGTTGGAATACAAAAAGCATTTATTGCGCAAAAACAATGCATCCGGGCAATGAAAGATGTGTCTCCCTGGACTACTTGCAGGCCCTTGTTCAAGCAATTAAATTTACTAACACTTCCTTCTTTATACATCTATGAAGCTTGTAAATTTGCTAAGCAACATCCTCACTTATTTAAGAGAAATAAAGACTTTTGTCTGTTTAGGACCAGATATCCAAATAGATTGGTTCTGCCGCAAATACGCACCAATATGTGTAGTAGAAATAGTTTTGCTATGGTGGTCCGAATATACAACAAACTACCAACAGATATTTTAAATTTGCCAGCAAATCAATTTGATAGAAACTTATTTCAATTTTTAATTAACAAATGCTTTTACTCTGTTTCGGAATACCTGAATAGCTGAAAAATTTCAATGTGACCAAGCTGAATTTCACTATCGACATTGACATTTAATTATCGTGTTATTTTATTTTAATTTAAGATATTGTTGTAATTGTTGTTAATGACCGTCATTCGAAAATGTATTTAATATTTGCAAAATTTGTAAGCCAGAAATGGTAGATGTGTTGTACTTAAATCTATACCTTGTCACCTTTATGTCACCCACATTTGAACAAATAAATGATTGATTGATTGAAAAAATTGACTTGAGCCTAGGGTCAAGCGTTACTCGAACCGAGGCCGTCCACGATCCGAATGGCTGCTATTTCAACTGAGCTATCGGGGCCATTACAGACCTGAAGAATTCGTTCAGTGTATTTTACATTGTGAGCCAACGTTGTTTCACCAATGTTAAATGAAAATCAATAAGCATGTTGAAATATTGTATATTGTGTATTGTATGCATGCTGAAAACTATACAAACCCTGAAATGAATCTTTTTACATTTAATACACACAGACCAACGGATTGACATAAATTTTTAGGATTATTTTAAATCGACGTTGTTCATATTCAATTGTTGAATCGCAATCGTACCCGTTTACATTATGTACTGAGTCTGGATGTTAGTGGGTATTTAAATATGATACAGAAATATCGGCCTCTTAAACCTATAATACAAGCTCTGCTTAGTTTGTGATCAGATGATCTTGGTGTGAGCTACCCCCGACATTTATACGTGACCTTTATAAGCATCGTAACCGGCGTCAGATAAATTTAAAGTCTATTTAAAAAAAGGTAATGAAAATACAACAACTAAATTAAAATTACTTTTGAGTCTGCTCCCACTTTGAGCGCATGATCATAAATTATAAGCGCATAAATTACGACCTTTGGAAAAATATTTAGTCTGTTCAATACATGCAATAAATATTCCAAACATTTAAATTGACGCAAAAGGAATCACATTTGTGAAAAAAAATATTTTTTCTAAAATAGTACGAGAGTCAACTTCAAATAGCTGTAGATACTCGTATCTCTGACTAATTTGAGCTGATTATTACTTTGATTATTTTAGCATTTTACAAAGCTTGTTTTTCATATCTAAAAATACTGGAAAAAATCGATTACGGCCCTTGAACATCTTGAGCGGGAATCGAACCCGCGTCTTTCACAATCCAGGTGACTGTTCTAAACCTTACTAACTATAGTTGATAAAAAAGGCCGTAACATCTGACATACATTCTTTGACACATAACGAACAAGACAGAATATGCATTATCCACCACAATAACTGTAAAAAAGTTATACATTTCTCAGTCTTCCCGAGAAATAGCCCAAGTTTATTACGTACGAGTATCTTTGTTTAAAAAGTCAAAGTTAGTTAAGTTCCCACAGAAATACAACCAAAACATGCTACTGTATCCATAATCTCAATGTAATTTACTCATAAGCCTTCGCCAATATCTTTCCCCGCCCTATAAATAATAGATACCCATCTATCGAAGGTTAATTGAAAGGGGTCGTAGGGGGCGGGAGGGAGACCAAAAAGAAACCGCTGGTCAGCAGTCTGACCACTGCACTGGTTGGATTTTTTTCCGTCTAGGTTTTAATGACGTTATTTTTAAAAGAATTACATTCAGCATGGTTCGGGAAGAGTTAACTGAAAATAAAGCATTGAAGGATAGCTACATTCAATAAAGCTCCAATCTAGTAACGCGACTATTTGGGTACGGTAGGGCCCATAAAAAAATATGGGTAAAGGTGGGTACTGACTGGCGTTACGTGGCGTAATTAAACATGTTACACAGCGAGCATTCATCAAGTCAGTAAATAAATAAATAAATAAATATGCGCCAGACAACACACCTCTTGTAATGGTCTCGAAGTAGGGATTATTAAATCCCTGTGTTACGAGGTACCACACAAAGAAATAAGCTAGGGGCGTCTCCCAGCACACCCAGACCAGAGTCAATTCATAAAATATCGTTTCCTGAATTGACCCGACCGGGAATCGAACCCGGGACACTACGGAAATCGTGCTACAGCACACTACGCCAATCATGTCGTCCAAGTCAGTACGGGATTCGCTTGTTTCCCCATACTGACTTGACGAATGCTCGCTGTGGTCAGTACCCAGCTTAGTAAAGTAAATATATTTATTCACATAGACTTATAAAAAGTACTTATGACAAGTCAAAAAAAAAAATATTTTACTAAATAAAAATAAACTTACATAAAATAATACTATGATACTAAATATCATAAATAAACATAATGTGACTCTACTCCGGCAAGAAACTCGATCGTTACTCTTTTTAATCTTGTTTTTTTACACCAAAATTGAATTCACAGAGTGAAGTACATACATACATACATACCATCACGCCTTTTTCCCAACGGGGTAGGCAGAGACCACATCTTTCCACTTGCTACGGTCCTGACACACCTCTTGCGCTTCTTCCACTCTCATTAATCCTTTCATACATGCTCGTCGATTATGGTAACTCCTGACCTGACCTTTTCTGAGCACGTCTTGGACTTGTCCTAAGTACGTCCGTCTAGGCCTTCCCCTTCCAACAGCTCCATCCACCCTCGCCTTATGAATTTGTTTCGTTAATCGCCTTTCATCCATCCATACCATATGCCCAAACCATCTTAGCATTCCTATCTCAATTTTTGTGATAAAAAGAGTGAGAGGGTAAAGTCATAACAAAAAATGTGCAGTGAGCAGATTATACCTAATATGACCACAAATTCTTGTCATTTAAGAAATCCTCTACACTTTAATAAGCTCGCTTCATTAACCCAATGTTTAATAGTTCGACGACACGGTTGGCGTAGTGCGCTGTAGCACGGTTTCTCGCCTCGATTTCCGTAGTGTCCCGGGTTCGATTCCCGGTCGGGTCAATTTAGGAAACGATCTTTTCTGAATTGACTCGGGTCTGGGTGTGCTGGGAGACGCCCCTAGCTTATTTTCCTTGTGCGGTACCTCGTAACACAGGGATATTAATCCCTAATTCGAGACCATTACAAGAGGTGTGTTGTCTGGCGCATATTTATATTTATTAGTTAGTTTTTAATTGCACGCGTGGCCTAACATTGACAGATACATAATGATAATAGCGTCATTTTAGACATTCAAAGCTCCACTACCGTATCAGGCCGAGAACATTTCCACATTTATAGTTTGAATGGTGGAAATTTCCATAAAATGTAAAGTACAGTGTCATAAATGAACCTTTTAACATTAAAATATACACAACACCTCACCTGCCGCTGTGCTATACCGTCATTAGCATCCGTAACTAAGTTCCAGCACTGGAGGGTTAGGAATGTCAATTAACCCTGCCAGCGACGCGGCTAGGGCTGTGCGCGACAAACGACTAAAAAAACATTACCGTCCCTTCTAGCGTTATTTATACATACAGAATGGCGGGCGTCCTGCACTGTCTGAAATAATTGAATGTAGTTAATACCCCACTGTGTAATCAAACTTAGGAGATACTTAAGTGGTTATTTTACACGAAAGACATTTTATTTCATTCATTTTTATTCTCTTGTCAGTGGAACAACCGCCACTCTTCCCTGAATTCCTCCAGCATCTTCACCTCTAACGAAAAAGTAAATGTCATTTAATTTTACTTTCACTTCTTTCATGTAGTTCCGTCATGGTCTTCCTCTACCTCTTCCTTATCTACTTATCCTTCTATAATTTTTGTTAAAAATTCGTCATGTCGTATGATGTGGCCAACTATTTTTCAACGTTTATGGTCATGAAACTCGTTTGATTGAAACGAGATTTGTTACACATTAATTTTTGAACTGACTATTTAATACCAATTATCTCCTTAGAGCGAGCAAAAACTAATTTGAATGTAATATATTACATAGGAAGGCACAAAACCATCGATAAATTATATCTGAAGATACTTCAATACAATCCATCGTCTTAACTTCAGTACAAGTGTTCTAAAATTCTAAAAGCAATCAAATATGGTTTACTAGGCGTCTAATTTTTAAAAATAACGAAGTTTTTGATGGCATTAATAGGAACTTCCTTTCTTCCATATATTCTATACACGCTCAAAAAAGACATCACTGCGTTAAAAATTCAATTGATCAACCCTAGTCACATAGAAGAGCGTGAACAATTTATGACGGGCCGTTTCGACCCCCGAGATTTTAGAGTTAATTGGGGAATGGATGAAATGAAATTTTAGGGTTAAATCTCGAATGAAGCGACTGAAAATTAATATATGCGAATATTATGCGGCGTCTCTTTAGTTCACACTTCTATGTTGCTTAATTTATAATTTCAATCTGATATTAAACTATTGAATAATCAACGATGTTCCATATACGAGTATGCCTACGGTGAGTTGTATTTATTTATTCTTTATTGCACAAACAAGTAAAGTACAATTGGCGGACTTAATGCCTAGAGGCATTTTCTACCAGTCAACTGCAAGGTATAACAGAAACATTGGAATTTTGGGCTGTGCAACATTTAAAAATGGCAGCGAGAACAACAAATCTGAGATATTAATACTTAAATATACTGAAAATAATAATACATATACATATGATATTTAACCAATCATGCAAATATACATACCTACTTAAATAATTAAAAACAAATATACTATATTATTTATAAAACTTAAATCTTATTGCCCTAACTAAAGAAAGTTAAACAAAAAAGTCAGCATCTGAACTCAATGACATAGTTGACTTAGACAAGATACATCAGCGGCTCACTTAAAGTGATCACGCAACGACTTCTTCAGAGCAAGTTTGGTGGTAGATTTTTGGATGTTGATTGGAAGAGAGTTCCAGAGTCGAATGGCAGACAGTCTGAACGAGCTTGACTTGTAGGAGGTAAAGAAGAATATTCGCCACGTTAACGACGGTAGTTGAGTTCAGCAATTTGTATGTCAATTTTAGTTCCATTTCCAATCACTAGAGGCCAACCAAAATCATCATCAACCGCCTTACGCGTCCGCGCCATATTGCGCGTCTCATGTTTATTTTTTAATACGGACACACTTTAACATACCTACCATCACGACTTTATCCCAAACGAGGCAGTCAGAGGCAAGTGACTATGCCTTCATGGTGAACGGAACACTCAGAAGCCCTTTCACCAATGGTATTAGAACCCAAGGTGGTGAGCCTTCCGCCGTTATCCGGGTTTATTTGGTTTGTTATCGATGTTTTCCGTCACCGGAGAGCTAGTCGGATATTAATCATAATCATTCTTTATTTACTTAAAACACGGTACATTACATGGTTACATGGTTAAAGTGGTAGATTCACATGTTTTTCTAAACATATGGCATGTAAATGTTTTAAATATTTTAAACTCTCCAACACTGTAAAAATTCTTATTTAAAAGCCATATATGTAATTAATTATAAAATAATGGAAGTCTTATTGATTTTAACATTTCTGGAATTTTGTTATAGATTTTCATGCACATATTTAAACAGTTTCTCATATAAAGAGTGGTTTTGGGAGAAAACTTCAGTACTTACTAGTCTCTCTGTTTTATTTAAAAATGAACACAAAGATTTGGTTCTGGTCAAATTTGAACTCGGGACCACACGATCCACGATCTGAGTTCGAGTTCGTTCTCACACACACACTTTTATTTGTTTATTTAGACAAACTTATATCTACCCTTACAGGTACTTAATGCTATGCGATAGACAAGCAACTTGACCACTATAACACAGCATATACAGAGTAATCCTTCTATTATATAATATATATGCGCCAGACAACACACCTCTTGTAATGGTCTCGAAGTAGGGATTATTAGGTCGCGGGTTCGATCCCCGCACAGTACAAACATTTGTGTGCATGAACATGTCTGTTTGTACTGGTCTGGGTGTCTCCTATGTATAATAAGTATGTATTTACAAAAGAAAATGTATTTAAGTATGTTTATCCGTTGTCTAGTATCCCATAACACAAGCTTTAATTAGCTTACTTTGGGGCTAGATGGCGCTGTGTGGAATAATGTCCAGGGATATTATTATTATTATATTATTATATATTATTATTAAATCCCTGTGTTACGAGGTACCACACAAACAAATAAGCTAGGGGCGTCTCCCAGCACACCCAGACCCGAGTCAATTCAGAAAAGATCGTTTCCTGAATTGACCCGACCGGGAATCGAACCCGGGACACTACGGAAATCGAGGCGAGAAACCGTGCTACAGCACACTACGCCAATCGTGCCGTTTTGCTCACAGAACAATGAAAAACATCAATCTTTTTAGCTACTTTATTGAGAGTAAGTAGTGTGAGCGTCAGCGGGACTTGTTCTGAAGGTGGGCCCTACCACGTTCCATACAACCGTCCCGCGTGCGCATACCTCGCATTTCGTGCGGGGCGGGGGAGGGGCATTTTGCCTGGCTTGTTGGTGCAATGGCAGCGATCCTGTTTTTAGCACTGGGATCGTGGGTTCGATGACCACCTATGACAAACATTCATGTGACGAACATTTGTGTGTCTGAGTGTTATCTATACTAATATTATGAAGAGGAAAGATTTGTTTGTTTGTATTAAATAGGCTCCGACTTTACTGGACTGGTTTTGAAAATTCTTTCACCAATATAAATATGGTCTGGGTGTCTCCTATGTATAATAAGTATATATTTACAAAAGAAAATGTATTTAAGTATGTTTATCCGTTGTCTAGTATCCCATAACACAAGCTTTAATTAGCTTACTTTGGGGCTAGATGGCGCTGTGTGGAATAATGTCCAGGGATATTTATTTATTTATTTATAAAGCTACATTATCAGGGAGTGACATAGGCTATTTTTTTATTAGGGCTCCATTTTGACGGAAAAGACAGTCTACGCGAGCAAAGTCGCTGACGGACAGCTAGTCTACACAAATAAGTATGTATTTAGAAATATTTAAGTATGTTTATCAGCCTCTGAAACCCATAGTACAAGCTCTGCTTAGTTTGGGGTCAGATGATCTTGGTGTAATTTATCCCGGATATTTATTTATTTTAATCCCACGTGCGTATTTCATCATGCAAGCTCACGATATTAAAACACACTGGCTCACTGTAGGGTTAAAATTTAACCTTTATAATACTCATTTTTTTCTGTTTTTAACCCCCGACGAAAAAAGAGGGGTGTTATAAGTTTAACGTGTCGGTGTATCTGTGTATCTGTCTGTGGTATCGTAGCTCCCAAACGGATGAACCGATTTTCGTTTAGTTTTTTTTGTGTCATAGATAATTTTATCCCGAGTGTTCTTAGCCATGTTTCATGAAAATCTGTTCAGCCGTTTGAAGATCATCAGGTCTTTTCTAGTTGATGGGGGGATATGACTAACTTCCTTATGCCCGATCAATTCGAAATTTGGTACCGTGTTACTTCAATGATATTGAAAGTATATGGTAAAGTAACCATGACCTGATCAGCCGTTTGAAGATCATCAGGTCTTTAATAGTTGATGAGGGGATCCGACTACCTTTTATATGTCCAAAATGATTTGAAATTTGCTACTGTGTTACTTCAATTATAATGAACGTATATGGTAAGGTAAGCATGACTTTAAATATGACATATGAGAGTAAGGTTTAGATTTCGAAGGTGGGTAATTAAATGGGTCCAATTAGGCTTCCTAATATTTTACCTATTTTAAAAAGTATAAAATAAAAGTAAAATTAAAAAATTTAAAAACCCCCGACACAAAAAATAAACTCCAAAAACTAACAAATAATATTTTAAATTCACATGCGGTAAGTTCAAATATTTTTATTTTCCAAGCGTCGCGTGGCGTCCGGGGACCGCTAAGTCAGAAAAACAGGTGTAGTCGCAGATTGCAAGAAAAGAATTTACTCCGAAAAATCGACACAACCGTCAACGTAGTCTGCCCTCACGTGTCTGCCCGTTCGGGTCGCCGCACTTGGTAGCGCCCACCCCCGCGCCGCATACCGCACACCGAGCTCGCAGCACGCGGCATTACGAAGAAGACTATGCATGAAACTTAGGATCGCTTGTAGGTACACTACATGTAATTCGTAATAATTAATTAGCTGTTGTTGGAAAAATACTTCATAAACTTGAGCGGTCCCCAGACGCGACGCGACGCTTGGAAAATAAAAATATTTGAACTTCCCTTATGCATGTGAATTTAAAATATTATTTGTTAGTTTTTTGGAGTTTATTTTTTGTGTCGGGGGTTTTTAAATTTTTTAATAATTAAGGGCGTACGCTAAATCTCAATTCAATTTTTCAATTCAATCAGTTTATTGCACTCCTTATGTATAATAAAAGGTCTTAAAATTAGATACATAGCACATTTATGGGTCCGGATTGGACATGACAATATAATAGAAGGCACTATACTTCCACATTTCTAAACTGTTCAACATAAAAACCAGATTATATTGTTTATGTATGCTTTGGATTCTAAAAATTATTTTAAATACTTTTCACTTAAATACTCAGCGACTGCATAAATGCTTTATTAATAAGTAATCGTTTAAGTTTATTATCGAACTCTTTTTCTGTTTCTTTTATATGTTCCGGTATGTGATTATATATTTTTAAAGCCTTAGCTAGTGTGCTCACGCGGGTCGCACGCACACGTGTCTGCTTCGAAAAATGGTATGAATACCCCTAATGCCCCTAAAACGCCTGTGTGCCCAGTAGTCAATGTGCAGTGCAGACAACCAATGTGTTCATTTCGATCATGAAAGCTTTTGCCCACTGTGAGGTAGGGCGTGGTCTGTAATTGATCCACAAATTCATTAACCGTTCGATCGTCTATCGAAAACGCTTTGGTAGTCCATCCTATAGACTACCAACGCGTTTTGAATTGAAGTCGCTCGAAAAATCAAAGACAAAACTGATCTCGTATTACTTTGACAAATGAATGAAAATGCAAGACATTTTTCTAAAACAAAGGGGCCCCAAATTTGCATGGCCGTCGCGAGGGGCCTTAAATATACAAGATTGAAACATTCCGCTACTTGAGATTATTTCTTTTGGAGATAGTAAGAATTGTGTGGACAAGGCTGGTTGCAATATGCCGTAAAAAGGTCAAGGGTATTTTTAAAAAATCAATTTTATTCAATGTCAGTGTTTAGGCAAAAGCTTTTATAAAGTTTTAGTAATAATAAAAAAGGTACATGAAAAAGAACTGTGATACTCATTTTAATTTTTATTTTTCTACTTAAAAAACAGGGAGCAAATGAGCTTGTGGGCTATCTAGTGGAAAGTGATCAAACCTTTGCTTATGGACAACTACGATATCTCAGGTCTCTGCGATTCGTTTCATGCCTTTTATGTAGAAATAGTTACGCTCCTTGAATGATCTTATATCGTATTCCTCTAGTAACATTGCTGCTGGGATATGTTTACATATTTACATGTATGCAAAAGGAAGCGACTAGTAAACCACAGGGTATTCAATCGTCAGGCATTCTTTATAAAATTATAAAAAAATGTTTACCAAAATAACATTTACATTACATTTTACACTTTCATCTCATAGTACCTAACGTTATGACGGCGGAAACCATTTACTAACGGGCCCTGCAATAAGCACAGCTTGTATCGCAGGGGCCCAGTTTACGGATTGACTGCAGATTTACAATGCAACAGTGCATTCAACGCAGCAAAAGGGTTTAAATTTAAGATAGTTAATGTAATTGTGTTGGCGTGAGATGATTGTGAGTAGAATATAAGTTGTGTAGTATAAGTACGAATATATGTGTATGTGTGAGTGGGAATGTGTGTGGGGGGTGAGTGTGAAGGAGTCCGGAAGCATTAAGTACTGAGTGGTCGAAAGGCTTTCGGGCTGATGATAAGTCTGCTCCTAAATCCTAGTTTCCATTTTTTGTTTGGCGTTCCAGGTAGTAAGCTTCGGAATGTCCGGGGACATTTTGGATTGGGTACAGCAAAGTACAAGAGGAAAAAATTGCGTAAAACAATGTTTTTTTAAATAATATTTAAGTAAAGAATAGCAGATTGCTGCTTTTTAGATCTTTTGAGAATCTACTTGACAATCTTGAGCGGCTCCAAAATTTTTGCATTCGCATTATTTTTGGACTGCGCAAGTATGATCATGTCTCCGAGTACATATCTCAGCTCAACTGGCTTCCCATCCGTCTTCGTCGATATTCCCATGTTCTTTTTCATTCTTTATAACATTTTATTTAACCCTTTGTCGCCACGTTACCTCAAGGAGCGTTTCCAATTTCTGCAGCCAGTACGAGGTCAGGCGATGCGGTCATCTAAGAAGCTCCACCTTCAACTCCCTCCTCATTCTTCACACTCCTACACACATTAGTTTACGGTTAAATCTGTGAAACTTTGGAACTCCTTACCCTTATTTATTAAGGAGTCAGAGTCTCCATCTATTTTTAAAAAGAGGCTTAAAGCACATTTTCTCGGTCTTTAACACTCTACTTTATCTCCTAATTACTTTCCTCCTTCTACTTCTCCTCGTCTGTTTATTTAACTCATTATCATTTTCTGATCTCTTTGGTTATTGGTGGGCTAATAAGTACGCATCCTGTATTATTATTTTGTTATTTAAAGTTAAATTAGACTATTTTTGTGCAAATACTT
The DNA here is from genome assembly GCA_947369235.1 of Udea olivalis. Lineage (NCBI taxonomy): Eukaryota > Metazoa > Arthropoda > Insecta > Lepidoptera > Crambidae > Udea > Udea olivalis. Next base: position 7,553,472 of record OX376367.1, on the reverse strand, counting down.
ACCCTTTTTTAACATTTTCCTCTACTTGGGTTATCTGGAAGAGATTGCTTTTCACCAATAAGACCGTCTAATTGTGTCATCTTACTGTTTCGTATAATACAAACCTTCATTGTTATTTTTTGATGTGCAATAAAGAATATTTATCTTATCTTATCTTAAAGAACAAAGTGAACTAGTAGCTAAGTTAGTTACCTCTACATGTGACACATCCATATGTTTCTTTCCCGTCACAAGCACTCGAATCGTGAAATTGAAACCAGTCTATCGTGTGATTTCTGTTGATCGTTATATTTCCACTGCCCCCTCTACGACATTTTTAGTCTATCCAAATTGCAATAAAGATATTTTCAAACTCCCTTTCTTAGTAACTACTACTTGGATGATGGTGAATAATTTTATCATGGAAGGTTTTTTGTTAGACTCCTGACTTTTTGTAAAAAAATGTTGGTATTTTCATTATTTTCAGTTATTAAATATCTACTGCCTAACATGGGTATTAAATAGATAGATACATAGACGTATATCTAAATCATAACATAAATAAGCGACAGCACACCCCTTGTTGGCTTTGAAGTAAGAATAAATAAAATATCCTTGTGTTACGAGGTAGGTACCAGACAGGGTAATCAACCAGAGGCATCTCCTAGCACACCCAAGCATATTTAGAAAAGATCGTTACCTAAATTGACTCCACCGGGAATCGAACCCGGGACACCACGCTAGCCATAAACGGGCATTTCAAGTACATACTTTAATTTAAAGGGTATCTATACTAATGTCAAGAGGAAAGATTTCATTGTTTTTCATTAAGTTTGAACAAAACAATATCTCAAGCGTAATTTTAAATATAGGGGTGAGTGCAGCTCACGTAACCAACGCTCAAATACTCTTTTGAAACTTCCCACTGCTCCTCATCTATCCACGCATGTGTTAACTCCTTTACCTTAGCTGCTATAAGGTTATGGAACTCGCTTCCGAACAGAATCAAAATGTCCCCCAATAGGTTCTCCATCAAAAAATCTATCCGCAAGCTTTTTTTACAGACACCCTAATTAGTTTGACTTTCATTGGTCAGATTAGTCAGATCGTCAATCATATCATTCCGAGTTAATGTTTCGTCTTTCATTTGAGTACGATAATATGTATTTATATATCATTGTATTTATGAATTTATATGTATATATTTGCTATTTTTATATGTAAGTAGGTACACATATGTATTGTGATTTAGATAAGTAGGTATATATACTATATGAGTAAATTGTATACTTTTATTTTACTGAAACTTAGTTTTACAAAACCCCGCCGTAAAGATTTCTGCTTCACCTAGTGGTTGACTGGTAGAGAATGCCTTTAGGCATTAAGTCCGCCAATTGTACTTTTCTTTGTGCAATAAAGATCGAAGTCTGTCGAGGTTACAGATCTCAAAGTTCAAATAACCGAACATTTAATAACATGTCTAGATTCGTTCACACATGAAATCGCTTTCCAAAAAGATATTATTCAAACGGCAAGTGACTGCAAAAAGATATTAAAGGACACATGTGTCGGGGCAGACGTAATATTCACCATTTGATATATGGGGGGAGGGGGGATACGGCTATTGTTGGGGACGTGTTATGGCAATGTTCCGGGGCAAGTTTTTAAAACATTATGAATACCTATGTAAGAACTTACGGAACAATTTTAAAACATCTGCCGCATGTTAAAAAAGGTAAGGTCAAATACCACAAAATAGTTCTTGTCCCGTCCGAAAAAAAAAGTCAGTTTTAAGTCCTTTGTCGTTAAAAAAGGTTGAATTAATAATCCATATTATGTCAATCAAGATTTATCATCACTTTCCCTTAGTAATCAGAGAATTACCGCTAAAATTATTTAAATCAAGACTGCATCAATGGCTTACTGAAAAACGGTTTTATAGTTTATCAGAATATTTTGACAGTTAATGTTTTTAATTTTATTTTCATAATAAAATTCGTATTGATAATTGAATTTGATTAACTTGTTGACATAATGGTATTATTTTGACTACTTATTGGAATTAAGTGTGGTATTTTTTGTTATTTTTACTTTGACATAATCCAATTTTTTTTATTAATCTTATTATTTTATTTTTATGAACATGGTAATTAACTTATCCTGTTTAAGTTATTTTTTTATGAATTTCATGACATGTATGAAACGAAGCTTTAGAAATGTATGCATGCCAAGTTAAGGTAAAATATGCTGATCTTATTAAGTGACATCTTGTAATTAATATTTTAATGGAAATAAATTGTTCTATTCTATTCTATTTATTGGTGGAGAGTGGGCTTCTGAGTGTTTCGTTCATCATGACGACACAGTCACTTGCCTCTGACTACCCCGTTTAGGATATAGTCGTGATGGTATATTATATTATGTTTTTTGTTCTTTATTCTGTTGATTTTTGTATGATAGTGCTTTTGTATTCAATACAATAGTGAGATCAGAGTTGTTAGATTGAGTTTTTAAAAATAAAGAGTCCATTTCACGAATATAACGAGTAATAAAAAGAAGCTCTCAATAAAAACATTAACATTTTTAAAATCTTTTATTGGGTGTTAAAAATGTTCACAGATAAAAGAACTACAGACGAGCTACATTTTGCGCGTCAAAAAACCACGCTCGAACCGGTAGTGGTGAGTAAGTATATATGGTTCTATGCACGTCAACGCTCGTACGAGTAACGCGTGCGGCAAAAGGCGAAACTTCCGAAAACGAGCTTATATCTGCGTATAAATATAAATATCCCAGGACATTATTCCACACAGCGCCATCTAGCCCCAAAGTAAGCTAATTAAAGCTTGTGTTATAGGATACTAGACAACGGATAAACATACTTAAATACATTTTCTTTTGTAAATACATACTTATTATACATAGGAGACACCCAGACCATAAAACGTATAAAACGTTAGTCTGTAACTGCTCTTAGATTAAAAAATCACCTCGCCTGACGAGTGGCCTTCGACATCTGGCAGAAACGAGTGAAACATTGCAGGGGGGTCTGCCAATTAGAGATGTCTGGCTGCAAAGTGTCGCGAAATAAAGTGGGGACAGAATGTGTGGTTTATTGTAACGACTTATCAGATTAGCCGACATTGGGCAGGATCCGATAAGATGACGAGAGAAATGGAGTGAAGTTTGTCTTTAATCCTTTAGGGAAAAAAACTACCTAATAAATTGCGAGAATTTTTGTTTTTAGCTTCATCAAAAGGCACTTGCCATATAATATTGCTGAAACAACATTGGCTCACAACGTAAAATACACTATGCAAATTCGCCAGGTCTGTTGTCGGCCTCAATAGCTCAGTTGGAAGAGTAGCCACCTGGATCGTAGAAGACGCGGGTCGAGTCCTATTTGAGCCCGTGGGTCAGGTCGTATTTTTCTAGTTGCTATCTTTAGATACAAGCAATGATCAGTTAATATAAAACATACGCTCTCCTACTAACCAAGAAGAGTAATAATATAATAGTGCCAGAGCGGACACCCCGAAATTCAGTCTAAACCCGCAAATGGTGTTAAAGGCATGAAAATCGAAACGATTGATCTTCAGGCCATACGAATCAATTTGACCCGTAACACGGAAAAAAATTAAGACAAGGAGAGGAGTTACCTATGGCGTCATCTTTTCTTTGTATGGGAATAAAACTTATTGCTTTGAAAGCTATCGTGTGTGGTACACTAAGGAAAGGGCTTATTGAGCCAATTCTAAAACTATATCACATCATTACATTTTAGTCACTTGTATAAATTCAAAATAAAAATCATTAAACATACTCAGCCTTATTACAAAAAAATGCTTTAGAACTGGTTTAAACCTGGACTAAAAGATCTGGGATTGTTACAGTATTAAAGTTAGTACCAGGCTTAAATTGTGTTCTTATATGTAAGACTATCTGAGGACAAGATAAATCAAAGATCGTCCGTGGTTTAAAACAAAAAGCGGCATTCATTCATTCTTTCACACAGACTTCGTTCAATACGCGTTCCGTTTCTCTAAACGTTTTAATGAACTTCATACTTTATATGCATAATAACTATTTATCAATAACAAAACAAACCATATATTTGTTATAGGTAAAGGTTTTAATCACTTGAACGAGTTTACAGCGTTTTTTTAAATTAATCTTAATATTCTTTCCGATCAGCATGAAACGGAGCGCAGTTACACTGCGCGTAATTTGAAACGCTATGGTGGTCTAAGAAAGAACTTTATTGTTGCTAGCAAAGACTAATATTAGTATATAATGGAGTATACTGAGTTGTTAGAAATACGTTGCAAACTGGATGCAAATAAAAAAAGAAATAATTGTTCTTTATGTATTTCAGTGTTCCTAATATTGTACTGCATGGGTCGGAGTGTTCAACTGTTTCGTGATTATGTGTGTGTGTTTGAATTGTTGCAAACAACTTGAAGCTAAGGGCTCAAGGGGCATCCACGGGAGTCGTGAACCAAATCCTCACGTAAAATATTAACAATTTTTTGGCCTCAACGTTTGGTAAATCTATATTTATATTTGAAGTCTTCATTGACTCGCTGAGGATGTTTACCAAATCGCTGAGACATCTCCAATATATCTGAGACTTAAAAATCCATCAAATCGATGTTATTTTTATAAATGTTCGTGAAATATTGACACCACAAATTCTAAGTTATCCTCAAAAGCAAAGTTAGTCCATAGATAAACTAGGGGTCACACGGGTTTAACTTTAGTACCACAGATAGTACGTTATTATAGAAAACAATTATTCTCAAATAACACAAAGACTATTTTTTACTATTATTTTAGGAATTTATTTCAACTATTAGCTATAGTTTAATTCTATAAAATATAATAAAGGTAGAAATTCTACTTAATTTAGTGTTAAACTTCATTTTGTAATAAGGTTTTTTTTAATCCAAGTTTAAAATAGTACTTATTAAATTTAGTCTCTGTTTTGTAATAAGACAGACCAAGTTTGGGCTCCTCCAGATATGATAACGGTTGAATCATTTTTTGTAAAATATGCTTCAAATGGTACGTAAAATCCCCATAACTAACCTTAAAAAAGGGTTTTCGAAAATTTTTTTTTTTTTTTTTTATTTAATAGAAGTATGGGGTAGTGCATGTAAAACGAAGTTAGCTAATCTTCAAGTTGTACAAAACAAAATTGTTAAAATACTTTTCCAATATAACTTTCGAACACCAACTTCAAAAATATATTTAGATACTAAATTGATGAACATAAAGCAATTATATAATTATTTCACGTGTATTCTTATTAGAAAAATTTTGCATAACTCTCTCCATACTAGCATAGCCCTAAACATCGTTAAAAATTTTGCTAAACGAAGTACACGCTGCGCAAGTTTTATTGTATTACCCAAGGTAAGAACGAACTATAGCAAAAAAATGATCACTTTTGACGGTGCGCAGCTTTATAACAAAATACCCTCAGCGATTAAAAATGTAAACTCATTTGGTGCATTCAAATTTAAAGTCGCGCAGTACGTAACTGAAACCCAGTCGTAAATTTGTGACACACCAGATGAGTAAGCAGGTACTTAGTTCGAGTGACAATACACAATAATATCTATTATTAAGAAAATTATTGTTCTCATGCAAGTGGATGTAAATCTTTTTTGAGAATAAATTTCTTTAACCCAAAAAAATTCACATTTAGTTTTTTTTATAATTTTTCAACCAATATTCTATATCAATCAAATCTTTACTCTTTATAATATTTCATTATCTTAATACAGAAAAATTTAGACCAAAAGGTCAACAATTCTGTCGAAAGCGTTTTCAAATCATTGTCAAGTTCGGCCCAAACATCATATCTCCCTACCAATCTCTCAAAACTTCCCCACCATAACGAAACCTTCAAGCTCCCTCCATGACATCGCTTAAACTTGTAACAGTGATCTTGCAAGCTATAAAAGCTCTTTTATAATTAGACTTTGCCCGTATTTTTTTTCTTTAATGCCTTCATTGTGGTTTAAGTTGTAAGGAGATAGCGAGTTCTTACAAAAGATAAAGTTTCTTGGTTCTCAATTTTAAGTTAGAAATTTTGAATGAGCTTAAAAATTCAAACTTTTCACGTAAAAGTCTTTATCTAAGCTATAGCTCGTGGCTCATTGTGAACATGCATCTTTTAGGTTTGTTTGAAGGAATAAAACCTGCCGTTTTGTCCTACATTTACTTTGCAGTCAAGCTTTTGTTTTATTATTTGTAGACACTACAAAATATCGTGACATCGCAGATAAGCTGCAGGAGTGCCGCCTTCGTTGATTAGTCATGTCTCACGGATATCGGCAAACAACGTGGGCAACAAATGTCTGGCCATGCCGCCCCCGCCAGGTACCGGTAGAAGAGGTCGACCCAAGAAGCGTGGCTCGACGTCGTCAAGGGTGACATGCGTGCCAACAAACTTACTACTGAGGATGCACAAGACCGCGTGAAGTGGGCCAAGAAAATAAGAAAGGCGGACCCTGGGACCCCGCACACCAGTGTGGGTTCACAACCGGGATAGACCGCACGAATGATGATGAGACACTACAGAATATACCTAAAAATACTGCGTGTCACTATGCGGTTTTAAAAATGGCGAATTGGCTGTATCGTATTTTGTTTAGAACGAGTAGGTACCTATTTAATTTGTTTCAAACGTTGTAATCTTAGCTATAATCTTGATCGATGGCTATAATAGATAATTTCACGTAATAGAGAGCTGCTTGTCTAGACCGACATAACACATTGATATGGAACCTATCCGAATGCATTCGTTTAAATAAACCATACCATATAAAAAAACCAATGATTTTGTAAGCCAGCCTCGATGAAACCATCCGAAATATCAAAATGCTTGTGCCCAAGAGCCCGCTTCCTCTCCCCCTCTGTCCCGTCCCCGACACTTAGGGAAGTTCTGTCAAGTGTCCCGGTTCTAATAAGCATACAAATGGGTCCCGCCAACTCTGCTAATCACTGTTTTCTTAAGCGTTCGACAGAGTACGGAGAGGCGATAGAAGTACGTGACTATAGCGTAATACCCAGACGAAAAGAGTATTGGCTTTTAATTAAACTAGTAAGCTAGCTCTCGACGGTGACCTACGGAATAACATGACAATTATAGCGTACAGTATACCTAATGCTTAGACGAGATAAAGTTTGCACTTTTAACAAAACCACAAACCTTACTTTATGGAGTATCCTTCGTAATTTAATCTGCAAATGAATAAATTGAGACAACGTCGCAAATTTTGCAGTGGTCCCAAAGTAAGATTTAGGTACCCTTGTGTTATGTAAACCAGACACAGCGAAGGTACCATACAAATAACTGTTACTTCAACAGACATTCGTACTTGATTCGGCAATCGAACGCAAACGTCTTAACAAACCAGGGTTATTTTCCGAAAATCTAAAAATACACTTTGCCCGACCTTGGATTGGATTCAAGACCTCCTGATTCAAAATAAAAACCAATATATTCAAGTAGACCAGTTACAGTTCTTTCGAATCGTGAACACAATTAACTTTAGCTAATAATATTATAGACATAATGTGACTCTACCACCGCCGTCGGAAGGCTGTTTCCACTGAGAAGACCCAGCAAGAAACTCAGAAGTTACTCTTTTAAAAAAGAGGTGGTGTACAATTTAGGTTAGTCACTTACATTTTTTGCTATTGTAACCAGAGTCATACAGTAGGAGCAATCATAACACAATTAGAGTTTACATTAAGGATCCCAAATGGTAGTGACCTGTTATTACTACCAATAAACTAAATTCTAGTTCATTGCTAGCTAGTTATCTCCTCACATCAAGTGTTGATGAGTGCGCCACTAGTTTTTGCTTTGATCATATACCTATCTCCTCATACCATCCTCAAAACGTTTAAAGAACTTAATATAAAAAAACGGAGGATTTATGAAGTATTTCTGTTGATATACTTAAATCAATCATAGATACCATCTCCCCTAGTTTAGCGTTACTTTTTAATAACTGTGTAGACAAGGGTCAGTTCCCTAATTTAATGAAATTTAGTAAAGTCATACCTCTTTATAAGTCAGGTGAGAAAAGTGACCCATCAAATTATAGACCCATTTCTATTCTACCGGCTATTAGTAAAATTTTTGAAAAGATAATATTGAATCAATTACTCTCTCAATTTGCTTTGAATAAATTATTACATAGTAATCAATTTGGATTTACTAAAAATAGGAATACAACCGATGCAGGTTTTGCGCTCATCAAACACATATTTGATGCGTGGTAAAGCAAGCAAGATGCAATAGGAGTTTTTTGTGATTTGTCAAAAGCATTTGACTGCGTCGATGATGAAATCCTACTAATTAAGCTGATACATTACGGTGTTTAAATATTTCACTTAGCCTTATAGAATCTTACCTCACTGATAAAATACAAAAAGTGAGTATCAATGTTACGAACTCTGCCGGTGCCACAATACGTATGGGCGTGCCCCAGGGATCAATATTGGGTCCTCTGCTGTTTTTGATCTATATAAATGACTTGCCTTATTTTGTCAAAGACCTATGTGGGATTGTATTATTTGCTGATGACACTTCTCTGATTTTTAACGGAGATAGAAGTAAGAAAGCACTTGACGACGTAAATAATACTCTCTCTAAGGTACTGCATTGGTTCACGAGTAACAATTTACTGCTTAATGCTAAGAAGACTAAATGTATTAAATTTTTTATGCCCAATGTAAGACAGGTCGATACCATTATAAACATGAATAACGAGCCATTAGAGATTGCGAATTCCAGAGGATTTTTAGGAATTACTCTCGATTCCAAGTTACAGTGGGGTCCGCATATTTCTGCTCTGCCAGGAAGGCTGAGTTCGGCAGCTTATGCTGTTAGAAAAATAAGGCTCCTGACTGATATCGCAACAGCAAGATTAGTGTATTTCAGTTATTTTCACAGTGTTATGTCGTCTGGTCTACAGTTGTGGGGCTCGGCAGCGGATCTCAACACCATCTTTGTTCTTCAAAAAAGAGCCATCCGCTCCATTTACAACCTTAGACCACGCTGTAACGTAGGTTACCAAATTACATTTACTTATATATTTATATTTACACTGAAATAACTTAATACTATAAAACATTAAAACTAACTAAACTTAATGCTACAAACAGACAACGCAATATTTATTTTCAATAATGAGTTTAGAACGGCGCGGCCGGCGCGGTGCGCAAGCGCAGATAAGGAACCGGTCGTTGTGACGTAGCGCGCACGGAGCAGCTGGACGCACCGATCCTACGAGTCATTCGCCTGACATCTCGATACCTATCGGCTACGTAGTAATATCCTCAGTTGTTGTCATCTGTTCTGTATTGGTGCTTATGGAAATAAGGATACTAAACTCCAATTGTGTTGTGGAATAATTCCACAAGTGTTCTATACGTTCCCCATACTGGGTAAGTTGTGCACAATCCGCTTTAAGTAAATGTATTTAGTTTGTAAGTGAATGATAGCCTACCTCCGTGGGTAATTAATAGTAGGTTATTTAGTAATAATTGAATTATTAGGTTTGTTATCCTATTTTGTAAATGTAAATAAAGACTAGCTCAGAGTAGTTTGTGCAAAATAGTGCAAGTTATTATTACTTTTAGGAGAAACAGTTTTAAGGTAATTCTGCCACTAGCTGAAATATCCCCGCTTCTGCTATTTATGATAACTATTGGTTTAACTGCCATACCATCTCAGATTACCGTAAAAAATAGTTGAATGCCTTCCCTTTGTCGCACTAGTTACTTTGTCCCGCTTCGCTTGCTTGATCACTCAAATCTTACACCGTATGAAGACTACTGGCAGTTCCCGGGTTTACTTATGCGTGTACTAAGTTAACGTGCGCTTCGACAGGATCACCCTACGAGTTAAGGACTTGCCTACGGAAGAAGAAGGACTGGTGCCGGTCTTCGCGCTAGTGGATAGCCCAGGGGAGTGCACTGGTGTAATAAGTTTGACGGCCGATCATTATTGTGACCAGACCCTGCCCGAGATCTTAACTAATCTTGTTTTTTTTTCTTTATTATATATTTTTTTCTGACTTATTGTAGCGTTTTATTATCACTTAAATATATAACTAATAAATAATAAACCGTGACAACGCGACTCCCTTCGTGAAGTATTCAAAGAGATAGATATTTAAACGGTGTACTCTCAATTTATTTATGATAATGTAGTATATGTCCGTAAAAACTTGCATCTCTTCAAGAAAAACAGTGATGTTCATTAACTCAATACTAGAAATAAAAATAAGCTCATAATCATTTGTTGGCCAATGTGTTAAATATTTTAATAAGATTCCGCAAACTCTTGTTGAACTGCCACTTCACCAGATGAAGTCACAAATAAAGCTAAGTTAATGAAGCGAGGTTATTATAGTGTTGAGGATTTCTCAAATGAGAAGAATTTGTGGTCATCTTAGGTATAATCTGCTCCTCTGCACAGTTGTTTTTTTTTGTTATGACTTTACTCTGTCAATTCAATTTTTGTGTTTAAAAACAAGATTGAAAAGAGTAACCATCGAGTTTCTTGCCGGAGTCTTCTCGATCGGAAACAACCTCCGAACCGGTGGGAGAGTCACATTATGTTTAATTATGATATTTACTATGATAGTATTATTTTATGTAAGTTTATTTTAGTATATTTTTGCTATAATTTTTTTTTGTAACTATATGACTTGTCATAAGTACTTTTTATAAGTCTATATGAATAAAGATATTTTTTACTTTACTTTTACTCAGTTTACTTTACTTGAGCAGACCAGTTCCCGAAAGTGGCACCTGTTCACAAGTTGACGTATGATCCAGCCATCAATCCTATAACTATATTTTAGGGAATGAAACGACTTGACCCACAACGCTATGACCCCAGAAATATTTTAGTGAGCATGACGGTGAGGGTCCAAGACAGACGCCATATGACTCATATGAGGTTGATGGAAACGTGTGTGTTGACAGCAAGACGGACAGTGTTGAACCTCAGATCCCACAGTTTTCCGACGAGCTCAGTTGACGTATCTCACCTTATAGCTGTCTACATCAACCATCAACCCTACTATTATTTTAAATTCGATGATGTTGTCTACTACCCAATTGCCGTGTTCTACGGACATTGGACCAAACGATAAGACAACCTATCGAAGCAGAATCTACGGCAAATTTTAATGGTCGTATTTAGGAAAGTGTTACGGCCAGTGATCATAGAATAGACGTCTGACTAGAAAATGGTTGTTTCATGACTAGGATCAAATTCAGCTTTAAATTAAAACAAACTTAATAAAAACATTATTATGTGTACTGTATTGGATAAATAAATGCATAAATATCTGGGACAATTAACACCAAGATCATCTGACCAAAAGTAAGCAGAGCTTGTACTATGGGCGTCAGAGACTGATAAACAGACTTTAATATTTCTCAATGAATACTTAAATAGATGATATCACCCAGACACACAACAAACACAAATGTTTCTCATAGGTGGAGATCCCACGACCTACGTCGCCAAAGGCAGGATCAGAATAGGGCAATTATTGTTTTATACTTCATTCATTATAACATTAGAAATAAGAAGCAGGGGGGCTAAAATGAATGGCAATTTGCATTTGATGTTGCCATGACGATAACATACCTGAGTATAACCTGGCAAAATTGAAAACCCTTTCCGCCACAACGTATGAAGGGATTATGTAACATTTTAGAATTGGTAGAGTTATAGTGACAGTAGAAATGAAAACCCCTGCCTGTTTTAGGTTTTTACATCGACATATAGTTTGATGAAAAACAAAATTATTTATTTTAGAAAAATCCTCATAAATTCTGAAGTTCCTTTACTTTAAATGAGAACAATTAAGTGTGACAGCTGCTATATAAGTAGATTTTAATAAATTCGGCATAAATGTTAAAAGTAATGATGTTCATTGTACTTTGACCACAAAGTGTACCCTAAAAAGAACCTTTTTTACTTCTGTCTAATGCTATAATGAATGACGTATAGTAAAATAAAATTATAAATTAAAGAAGTAACATGTTGCGTTTGACTTAGTTGATAAAGCAGCCCAAGATAGCCTTCCCTAAAGAACACTGCAATTTGCCGTACCAAACACAGCAGTTTAATATAAGGAGATGGCAACACTGCCTACTACTAATAATCCTACTTGGCTACATCAATCAAAACGAAGGTATTATCAACTTCTACAAGCCCATTAAATGATACAACCTGCGTCCACGTAGATATCCCTCTGGGCGAGAGTGCCCCCTCCCTCTTGTGGTCGTCAAAAATAATATTTTCTTTACTTAGCTGCGTCCGGCAGATAGGACCGATCGCGGTCTTATTGTGCACGGACAGTCAGAAGGAAAAGTCATTCGAGTAATTTTTTAACAAAAAAATTACACTTTTGTTCAGTAATGTTCACAAACCATAAAATCGTGACTAGTTGGAGCCCCAAAATATAAAATGCCCTTATACCAGACGTAGGTCGTTGTATCGTAGTTCCCACCAGTCTTTAGTGAGCTACTACTGGTTAGGGAATTGGTAACAGGTAAGAAGTTATTTGCCGGGCAGTGGGATATCCATACATAATACAGGCTCACGACTATATCCCAAATGGGCTAGTTCGAGGCAAGTTGACTAGGTTATTGTTAGACGGAACACTCAGAAGCCATTACACCAAGCGTATAAGAACCCAACGTGGTTGGTGGGGAGCTTTCTACCGTTGAAAGAGAGGGTTGCCCCTTTTGACGGTAGAAAGCTCCCCACCAACCACTTTTAAACGTGTTTTTCATCACTGAGAATTTAACCGTAGATTTTATAGATTTTATCTTGGGACCACCCGTGGTCCGAGATCCCTAAATATAGCAATATTAAAACAGCCTTGCTCATAAATAACGTCTCAAAGTCAACCTTACATACATACCATCACGCCTCTTTCCCAACGGGGTAGGCAGAGACCACTTCTTTCCACTTGCTACGATCCTGACATACATCTTGCGCTTCTTCTACTCTCATGAGTCCTTTCATACATGCTCGTCGGTTAAAGGTACTCTTGACCCGACCCTTTCTGAGAACATCTTGAACTTGCCCAAGAAACGTTATTCTGGGTCTTCCCCTTCCAACAGTCCCATTCACCCTTGCCTCATAAATCCGTTTCGTTAATCGCCAAAAAAAGTCAACCTTAGACAAACAATTAAGACAAAAACAAGACATTAACGAATATTAAGTTTCAAAGGGCTTGGTAAGGTTCCAGAGAGAAGAGAGGCACGTTTTTATCTATTGCCACAACTCCTCCTTCTCCTCACATATGAATATTGCTAATAATAAACGGCAGCCACTTCTGCCAATGACTGTACAGCATCTGATCCCATTGGTTATGTTAGGACGCGTGCGACCGCAGATAGAGACGTACAAATACGGCGGTCGCCGGGAAAATAAAACTTCTTTGCAACTATTTTGCTTTTGGACGACTTTAAAAGGCAATGTTTTCCATAGGGATATTTAACTAAAAGTCGGACTGGAATTGAGTATTGGCTACCTGGGTTTTGAAGATGAGTTTGTTACTTGAATGTCTTTGCGTATCTGTCTAAAGCACTGCTGTATTTTTAAAGATCGTTGAATTTCTTAAAGTTGACGAAATAATTTCAAAAAGGATTTGCAAAATTTGAGGTATATACTTACGATGTAGTGAAAGCAATACAGTACCTAAATTAATTGTTATTTCTTAATTAAATTAGTAATCTTTAGTCTGTGAGACCACTGAACCCAAATCCGAGAAAATCTGAGGAGTAAGGTAATTCAAAAGTTCCAGTTAAGCTAGCCAAAGCAACAAAACATAGTTTCTTGTTTTTTTTAAAGGTACAATTTATTGATCTTGGCTATGCCAGTGACTTCCACTTCATATAAACGCGAACACCTCGCAAACTTAAAATTGGCAGTTGTTACATCCAAGACTAGAAAGCTCCCCACCATACGGATAGTCATACCGGTATGTTGAAAAAATAACATATTCATTGCACGAGTAACGACCCGCAGTATTGCGTGAGCTCAACCAGCCACCTGCGTATACAGGATGCTCAAATATTGCACGACTTTAAATTGTCAACGATCCAAAAAAAATATTTATTTAATCTTTAGTGCACAAAATAGTACAAAAGGCGGACTTAACGCTGAAAGCATTCTCTACCAGTAAACCATTGGGCAGGACAGAAATGCTGTGAGTTGTGCTAGTATCTGGGTTTGAGAAAAAAAGAAAAGAAACAAAGATACTAAAAGCGACAATAAATAATTTATGTTTATTGTTGTTTTAGGACACAATTGGCGTAGTGCGCCATTGCACGGTTTCTCATCTCGATTTCCATAGATTCCCGATCGAGTCTATTCAGGAAATGATCTTTTCGAAAATGGCTCGGGTCTGTGCGTGCTGGGAGACGCCAACGACTTATACTCCTGGGGCTTTTAGGTCTGGTACCTCGTAAAGGATATATATTTATCCTTACTGCTCCGAGACCATGACAAGTGTTGTGTTGTCAGTCGTTTTTTTTGTTGTTCTGAGTGAGGGTTTGTCGATGGACCGGCTTTCTAACTGAAGAAAGAAGACCAATACCAAGGAATTACCATACGAGTTGAATCATGAAATGCAAGCAGCGGACCCGTCGTTACTTACCAAACTTACGATCAACTTCTTCTACATAATGTTGAGGCACATGTGGCCCAAATCTTTCTACCACTTTAACCATGTAACCTTATGTACCGTGTTTCAAGTAAATAAAGAATGATATGATATATAGTTGAAGAACATTTGTTCCCCTAAAGAAATGAACCCTTTCGCGCAGAAGTAAATATTAGTGGTCATTGTTAAAATAACTTTCCCAACTGCAACTGAAGGTATCTAGGCCCCTACCATACCAACTACAAACAGGGATGGTCTTTTAAACGTATTATAATCATATTATTAATGAGAAACTACTGTGTTCTTGTGGCTCTATTTTCTACAATAGTAAATAGTAATCTACGAGTACTGCTAACACTAACTATACATCTTACTGGTAATCCGTTTTTGTTACATGAAGAAATAAGGAAATCAAAGTTCTTATTTTTTTTATATTGCCCGTCAAGATGACCTCACTCCACCTGATGGAAAGCGGTCGTGAAGTCCAGATATGAGGCTGACAAGCCCAGTCATTAAAACCCATCACTGGGCTGGCCACCCTCACCTTGAAGGCCTGCAGAAATGCCTTTTCACGCCCCGCTTGAAGAACCCGGGACTATACGAGGAAGGAAACACATGTGCTGGAAGGGCGTTCCACGTTTGGATGGTACGACAAAGAAACGAGTCTCCGAACCTTTTAGTTCGAGCCAACAAATGTTGAATTGTGTGTGGGTGACGCCGTAGTCCAGCACGCGTGGTACAGGAGTGGAAAGGTGAGGGTGGAATACGCTGCAATAACTCGTCTGAGCATTCCCCATTGTAGAAGCGATAGAGAACACTTAGCCTGGCAATGTCTCTACGCAATTGGAGGATCTTAGTTTTTTCAAATGAAGGTCAAGAGAAGATTTTATATACCAAAAAAAAAACCCTATTTTGGATGATCAGCCTGTATGTAACCATAAACTCTCTCAGGCCATAATAAAGAGAGTAGCAAACTTTATAGCTTCTACGTGGACGTGAAATACGGGGGAGGAGCACGAATGTTTCGCACATTTTGACAATTATTTATCTCAGTACCAAAACATATCTTCACTTAACGAAAACAGAAGGATATCAGTACGTCTTCCATGAGATGCCACTTTAAATTTACGTTATCGTTCGCGTAAAATATTTGTATTGGGATTTCGTACAGCGCCTCTGTTGAGTCGAAATGGAACTGAAAGAAGATGCTTTTGTTACGATACAGTACCGTTTTTTGTTCCATTTCGACTCTACACAGGCGCTGTAACAATTGGTTATTAACTACAAGTTAATGCATAAACATAAAATTTCATTATTTAGAATGAGAAAAAAAATGTCAGAAAACTGTGGCCAGGGTTTTTGCAAAAGAAGAGAACCTTGACTCCGTTTGCAACACATTTGTAACCTATCACAAGTGTGATCACCGAAAATTTAGAAATTAATTTTCTTTTGAATTTTCCGTTTGCAATATGACTTTAACTAGCAATTTTGGCTCATTCTCAAGTTAACTTTTTTGTTGAGACCCTTATTATTCCACCAATGAAAACGAAATGTTGTGAAATATAAGCTTTTAAGCTATTTGGAATCTAACCAGCTCACCTCATCCCCACTTAAATTAGCCATTGTCATTCCGTCCGACCTAAGTGGCGAGTGGTGTTGCTTCCGGCGCTGTGACAGATTTATGGCTGAGGGTTAGACGCACCCCTCACTGGCATCTAGGTGTGGTAGTCTTGTTGTGGGTTTTTATTGCGAATTTAAAGAATTGCACTAAAATTCCATTTGGTGTGTATTTGCATTTGCTAGTTGTTTTTGCCGGTAGTTTTCATCTGCGAGGACTATTGCTTCCGTTCAAAATAACCGATAAATATAGCCTAGGCTATGGTACTCGATGATAATCTATATGTTAATAGCTTTAAATTACAATAACAATTTATTCAGAACGATTAAATAATTAATATATACAGTACAGTAAAAATTAAAAATAAAACCTTAAAATAAATATAACTAAAAACTACTAAGAAAATTTTGCACCTGTGGTAAGGTACCCAAGATGCTGGCAGCATTCCCCCGTTGTATAGAAAGACTCACACGTTGTGCGAGGAATGTACCAGCTCTTGGGTCACCTGTAGTTGAAATCAATTTTTTAGCTAGATTTTTTAAAAGGTTCTGTGCACTCGGACCTCACGGACCCAGGGTTTCGACGCCGAAAGGCACAAAAGTGTAACCGGAACCGATGTTCTGGTACTTTTGTGCCTTTTTATATTCCGCCGCTTCAGCCGCCGCGCCTGCCCGTTTACTTGTAGCGGAAACATGGGAAGGGGCCAGCGTGTCGACGCAGGTCGCATCCCACACCAGCGGCCGGCCCATGGTCCATGGAACGAGTGTCATCCCGTCGGTGCATTAGATCAATGTTTATAATGATAGTGCAAAAGGTTCATTAGATCAATGTTTGATTTGCAGCGGACAGACAGCTGCAAGCCATATTTCGAAAAATATGAACTAATGACATGTCCATGTTTGTATATTTTCGAATGTGCTCTATTCGTGAAATCCAATCCTAGACTTTTTAAGCGTACGTCAGAGGTTCTGAATCGTAACAGACGCGACAAAGATACTGTTTTTATTCCAAAGGCAAATACTGCTCTTTTGTACAAGAGTGTGTTGTGTGCGGCTCCGAAAATATATAATAAAGTGCCCAGATATACACACATCAAAAGTGTCTAGGGATCAACATATATTTTTGCAATAACTTTTCTCCTGATTGATATTAATTAAAATTTTCTTTAAGGATTCATCAAATAAAGTGTTTTCGTTTGTTTACAGTAACGATAAACCAAGTCACCTTTGCATTAATAAAGAAATTTGCCATTTTCCTAATAAAGGGATTTTTGACATTTGAACCACTAACATTAAAGTTCGAAAAAAAGACTGAAATAACAGTTTTCTTTAAAATTTTATTGGGTAACTTAAACAATTAATAATCCGTGTTTCTACCGCGAACACTAACAACACAAGAACATCGGTTTGGCATACTCAAAATGAGTTCATCCAAATCACGCTGTGGAATGGCCGCCCATGTTCGTTGCAACAACAAAAAAAGGTCTTCTTGCGACTGGATACCCTCCGTATTCGGCAGAGCTCTTCTCTGTAGCATATCCCATGCATGCTCAATCGGGTTCAAGTCTGGCGACTGAGCAGGCCAGGGCAGGACATTGATGTTAGCTGCGGCGAGAGTCTGTCTTACAACTCTTGCGGTGTGCGATCGTGCATTATCATGCATTAACTGAAATAAGGGACCGATTTGTACTTGTAGAGGAACGATGACGTCTGATACAATCGTCTCAGCATAAATTTGAGCGTTGAGGTTGCCTCTGATCCAAATCAACTCAGTTCTTCCGCCGATCCAAATACCCGCCCATACCATGATGGTTCCACCACTATAAGGATGGACTTCCTGGCAGGATTTTAATCGCTGTTGGCGTCCAGGGGTTCTCCAGTGTCGTATACGTCTTGTATCCGGTCTCATACCAAAACGAGACTCATCAGAAAAGCACACGAAACGCCATTGTTCTTCTGCCCAATTTCTGTGTTCAAGAGCCCATTGATATCGAATCCTACGATTGTGCATTGCTATAGGTGGTACCCTTAGCGGTCTTCGGGAATGAAGGTTCACTTCATGCAAGCGGTTTCTGACTGTTTGGTCGCTAATTAAGTTCCCTGAAGAGTGATGAAGCCTCACGGCTAACATCATGGCGGTTATTGTTGGAGCTCTTCGAGTTGTGATTTGAATGTATCGGTCTTGTCTCCGTGTGGTGCAGCGATACCGTCCTCCATGGCGCTCAGCCACGGTACCAGTGCTTCGGTAACGTGTCCAAAGTCGACTGATAACACTCTGACTTGTATTCAGAGCTAAAGCCACAGTACGTTGCCGGGAACCAGCTTCTATCATTCCCACGGCTCTGAGCATTTCTTCCCTGCTTAAATGACGTTGCCGCTCCATAATAACGTTGGTTTTAATCAGTAGTAGGGAAACAGTAGCACTAATAATGTCTTCAATGCGTTGTATGTTTTTATAGGGAAAATATTGACAGCTGATTTTCATCTTTTACTCGAATTTGATTGACAGTTCCTGTTTCAAATTATGAAATGCACCAAAAAGGATCTATATAAATTTATAAAATCATAAATTTATTACAAAGCCACATCTCAATCTCAAGAAATCCGCATAAAAATGCTTGATCCCTAGACACTTTTGATGTGTGTATAAGAGAACTTAACTTTGCCATGTTCAAAAAGGAGCTTAAGAAATTCTTATTGAATAAATGTTATAATAGTTTAAATGAATTTATTAATTAGTTGACATAAGTAATAATATTTGATGCAGGTTAATGACTAATTTATTGTTGTGATTGAATTTATTGTTTATTTTATGAGACTGACATGTTAATGTACTACGATCATTTCGTTTCAAATGTATTACTAGATAGATTTGTGTATACCACAACACATATTATAATTCCATGATTTGAATAATTAAAAATGTATCTGATTATTTGTATACCCTGTGACGGTTGTTTATGGCGGATATTATTGTAATTAACATCTATTCTATTTACCTATAATCACAAATAAAGAAATTTTGAATTTTGAATTTTGAAGTCCATCCTTAAAGTGGTGGAACCATCATGGTATGGGCGGGTATTTGGATCGGCGGAAGAACTAAGTTGATTTGGATCAGAGGCAACCTCAACGCTCAAATTTATGCTGAGACGATTGTATCAGACGTCATCGTTCCTCTACAAGTGCAAATCGGTCCCTTATTTCAGTTAATGCATGATAATGCACGACCGCACACCGCAAGAGTTGTAAGACAGACTCTCGCCGCAGCTAACATCAATGTCCTGCCCTGGCCTGCTCAGTCGCCAGACTTGAACCCGATTGAGCATGCATGGGATATGCTACAGAGAAGAGCTCTGCCGAATACGGAGGGTATCCAGTCGCAAGAAGACCTTTTTTTGTTGTTGCAACGAACATGGGCGGCCATTCCACAGCGTGATTTGGATGAACTCATTTTGAGTATGCCAAACCGATGTTCTTGTGTTGTTAGTGTTCGCGGTAGAAACACGGATTATTAATTGTTTAAGCTACCCAATAAAATTTTAAAGAAAACTGTTATTTCAGTCTTTTTTTCGAACTTTAATGTTAGTGGTTCAAATGTCAAAAATCCCTTTATTAGGAAAATGGCAAATTTCTTTATTAATGCAAAGGTGACTTGGTTTATCGTTACTGTAGACAAACGAAAACACTTTATTTGATGAATCCTTAAAGAAAATTTTAATTAATATCAATCAGGAGAAAAGTTATTGCAGAAATATATGTTGATCCCTAGACACTTTTGATGTGTGTAGTTTGTCGATCTCCATGAGACATGACCATACCAACGAAGGCTTTGAACCAAAGCATGAAGTGAAGTAATTTTTTTCAATTATCTAAAAGTAGAAAAATAAACAAAATACATTCCAAAAAGTGCCTGGATTGAAAGAATAAGTATATAAAGCAGAAACTGCCGAAGGCAAATAAATGCTAATACATTCCCTTCTCATTCCTCGGAATATATTTCACGTTTATACGCCATATAAATTTAAAAGGGAACTATAATTTTATTCATAGACTTTTCTTACAGTTGCTGTAAGATGTATTTTTATGTTTGAATTCTATTATTGTTTGTAAGGAGTACATTAGAGTTTGAACTTTTACGAAGAAGGATGAAAGTAGGATGAATGCAGTGGAAATGAGAGCATTGTGAAGTATGGAAGGAGTGACTTTGAGATAGAATGAGGAATACCTTATTGAGAGAGCGTTGTGGTGTGAAAGAGGATGTTGTCGCTAAAATTGAGATGGGAAAGCTGAGATGGTTTGGACATATGGAAAGGATGGATGAAAGGCGATTAACGAAAAAAAATTACAAGGCAAGGGTGGAATGGCGCTGTTGGGAGGGGAAGGCCTAGAAGGACGTACTTAGGACAAGTCCAAGGCGTGCTCAGAAAAGGTCAGGTCAGGAGTACACATAATCGGCAAGCATGTATGAAAGGATTAATGAGAGTGGAAGAAGCGCGAGAGGTGTGTCAGGACCGTAGCAAGTGGAAAGATGGGGTCTCTGCCTACCCCGTTGGGAAAAGGCGTGATGGTATGTACGTATGTATGAACTTTTACCAAAAGTGGATTCGATCCTCGATCAAGACAATTAATGTAATCGCCTTGGCTTGCGTGGTGTCCTGGGTTCGATTCCCGGGCGGGTCTATTTAAGAAACGAAATTTTCTAAATTGACTCGAGTCTGGGTGCGCTGGGAGACGCCCCTGGCTTAAATTCTTGTCTGGTACCTCGTAGGCTTGGTACCTGGAAATTCAAACGAGCCCAATCACTTTAACTCTGGAATACCTCAACCTATCAATTTTGTTATGTAGAAAGTTGGATATACAGGGTGACTGTGGATGCATTGGCATCCTTCTGAAATAAGAACCTACTCATGATATACAGTACTTTCCCCAAGTATGAGGCTATTGCATAGGTACACAATTACATATTTTTAAACCTTATAAACAATTGCCAAGTATTAAACATGATGTTTTTAGGGTAATAATATGCAATTTTGTGTCTATACAATAGCCACATACTTGGGCAAAGTACTGTATATCATGAGTAGGTTCTTATTTCAAAAGGATGCCAATGAATCCCCAGTCATTCCGTATATTAGAGCTTTTGCTAAAGCATTACACTGTAACGTTTTAACGAATCGTACAACACAGTCAAAAGCTCAGATTTCTTAAACATTGTAATATAACGTTCTAACGTGATTTTTAAGATCAAGTTGTAACAAAACATCGAGCGTTGTATTCGCAATGTGGTTCGAGTGAATTTAAAAACGAAAAGTGCTCGAGACCTTTAGCACAAAATAAAAAGTTTACAGAAGGACCACTCGCATCTTTTTCCAAATCTTGCGTGAACCGCCTAGGGTTACTACTACATTCGCTCTGAATTTTTAAAATATACTAAGTTATACCCACTTGACAGAACCGGCCTTCTTCACGCCTGGGCAGCTCTGTCTCTTTTATAAGACACAAGTTCGCTCGTGTGTGGAATACTGCTCTCATCTCAGGGACGGTTCCGCCAAGTACCTACTCGAAGCTCTTGACAGGTTGCACCGGCGTGCTATCCGTATTATTGGAAACCCAGAGGCAATTTTGACCCTTGAGCCTCTCCAATTGCGTATAGACATTGCCAGGCTAAGTGTTCTCTATCGCTTCTACAGTGGGGAATGCTCTGACGAGTTATTCCAGCTTATTCTACCCTCACCTTTCCACTCCCGTACCACGCGTGCTGGACTACGGCCACACACAATTCAACATTGGTTGGCCCGAACTAAAAGGTTCGGTGACTCGTTTCTTTGTCGTACCATCCAGACGTGGAACGCTCTTCCAGCACATGTGTTTCTTTCCTCATATAGTCCCGGGTTCTTCAAGCGGGGCTTGAAAAGGCATTTCTGCAGGCCTTCAAGGTGAGGATGGCCAGCCCATTGATTCGTTTGAATGGCTGGGCTTGTCAACCTCATATCTGGACCTCACGACCGCTTTCCATCAGGTGGAGTCATCTTGACGGGCAATATAAAAAAAATAACAAAATTCATCATGTGAAAAATTGCACCAAGTTCGACAAAAACTAAAACGTTCGCGACAGTGCGACTTTAAGACTCACTGATACTCACTGACTTCGCTTGTAAACTCATGTCTCTGTGTGCGTGCGTCAAAAATGGCGTGTTGTTCTAAGCGGTCTATCTGTCATAGCGCCGCGCATGTCTAATTTGTGTCTTTAGGTCATTTTTTGTTTAATTTCGAGACGTTCTTCTGCTTAAAACACTTATGAAAGGATACACGAACACAAAAGAAGGTAGAATTTATAACAATAAAAGCTACCGTATTCAGCGTTCCGCGATAACTTAAAGACAACTTGACCGCTGATAGATTTACGATGATCCTCCGTAAGTGCTACTCAGTCGCCCCTCACATGAGACCACAGATAAATCAAAATAGATGACGAGAGTTACGTGCTTGTACGAGTATGTCGAAAGAGAGCAGTTCTCCTGTTACGACGCTCGCTGCTTCATTTAATCCAAGGTTTGTTTATGACATGAAAACTTAAACATACCATCACTACTTTATCTCAAACGGAGCAGTCAAAGGCAAGTGACTATTGCCGGCATGGTGAACCGAACACTCGGCCTACCTTTCATTAATGGTATTAGACCCGAACGTGTTAGGTGGTGAGATTTCCGCTGTAATCCGAATGATTTAGTTTTTATCGATGTTTTCCATCACCGGAGAGTTAGTCTGAAATTTAACAATTAACACAAACATAGTTCTGCACAGATTTGAACTCGGGGTGCTTAACCCTAGGCTACGACGCTCTCCGTCTATAAACTCAACTAAAATCTATTGAGTAATAACTAAAAGTCATCGTAACGTCAATGTAAGTGTCAAAGTGTCTAAACACACTCTGCCGAACGTACGCGACCGAAGTTCGGCATGATTACATCTGAAATGCTATTTGAATTACTGATGACACATTATGCCGAAATTACGGTGCGTTGAAGCGTACAGCGTAACTTCGGTAGGGCGTAAGTTCAGCAGCAACCTATTTTGTAGAGCACACATTTAACATTGAATTATAGACTCTGAATAGAAACACAAAGTTGAACAACTCAATTTCTGCCGCGTAACTTCGGTACTTAAGGTGTGTCATATCAGCCGAATAAGTCGGAACGTAAAATCATCCGTGGCACTTCGGTCGCGTACCTTCGGCATAGTGTATTAAGACACTAAAAGCCCACTTTTAGTGTCTAAACACACTATGCCGAAGGTGCTTCCCAAAGCATGATTTTCATACAGGCAGACGGAGGGATATGCGTCATCTATGCAATTTATCTCTGAGTGTGAGACCCTCCCCTTTACTATACCCTCGCGATATTGTATGTTAGTTTTGGCGGGTTGTTAGATTGCTTTTTTGTGAAAAAAAAAGAATATGCGGTCGCGGGTATGATAAGATAAGAAAATTATAGGTAAGTGATACATTAACAATAATTTTCTTGTTGCTATAATGATGTTCGACAACTTACAGGATAAAATAGAGTTAGGGAGTGTACAAATACTACAGGATCGATTAAAAAATGTTTTTTCACTAAATACATTTGATGATGTTTACCTCTCCGTTGAATTAGGGCCAACAATATCTTAGTGTAAACACTATGTGTGTGACATTTATAAATTGATGTTTTTTTCGGAAGTAAAAAATTGTTAACAAATATTATATTGCAGTTTTTAGATATTTTGCTCAGATAAGTCCACTGACTGGCCTTTTGGCGCAATGGCAGCGATCCTGCCTTTAGCGCCGGAGGTCGTGGGTTCGATCCCCACCCATGACAAACATTTATGTGACGAATTTTTGTGTTTGTTTGTATGGCTGTTACTATCTATTTCTAAGTATGTATTTAGAAATATTCAAGTATGTTTATCAGTCTCTGACACCCATAGTACAAGCTCTGCTTAGTTTAGGGTCAGATGATCTTGGTGTTGTGTAAATTTTCCCAGATGTTTGTTTATTCATTTATTTATAATAGATAGTGACCAAACAGTAGAAGAAATTGTGTTATGTGTAGGTAAATGACACATGTATCAGAATAAACGCGGATAAATAAAATCGAGACAATCTGACGGCTACTTCATAAAAGCACTTGTCCACATTTTTCTTTGATTATTGATTTTGGTAGCGAGAGAGAAAATTGAGATTATTGCTGTGGCCAAAATGAAATCTATTTGAATCAATTTCTCTCAGCAATTACAAAAACCGATTAAAATCAGTAAATAATTTATTTGCTTGATTCATGCGTAAATTGACATTATTTTTCCCAATGCTTAACATTATAAATGATAGACATTTTTAATAAAGAGATAAATATTAAAACACCTCTTCTAAACCAAAAAAAAAAACATTTTAGAGTTATACAGGCTGTCCCAAAAAGAAGTGTCAAGCGGAAGCCCACAGAAAGAGCACCCCTTGGGGTACCCGAATCACCCCCATGTATGTTCCGCGATTGTTCATAGTTTTCGAGTTATGATTTTTTTTCTGAATTTCTGAGAATTTCGGACCTAAAAGTTTAAATTTTTTATTTTTTTAAAAGTAGAAGACTTGTCAAATTTTTTCTCTGCCCAACTGAATCATACTTAATTGTACTTTGATGCATAAAATAATCAGTTTCATAACTTTGACCAAAATGATGAAAATGTTGGTATAAAACCAAAAATGTACGGTTAATGAATAAAGACTTAAATTTTCACCCTTAAATTAAAAATCTGAGCGGGTGACTATATGGTTTCTAAGTAAAGCTCAAAAATGCTCCAGAATCTCAACTTTCTTAATCATTACAAAAAAGAAGTACTTAATGGGCTACTTTGGCTAAAATCAGCCTTCAAAGACAGCGAGGTGGAAAATTCTGGAAATTAGCCATCAGATTAATAACTGTTTTTTTGGCCATTTTATCATTCCTGAAGTTCATGAATTTGTTATCTAACCAAAAATTGGGACACCCTGTATAGTTTGGTTTTGCACGTGTCCATAGGCTGCGGTAACCGCTTACCATCAGGTGGTCCGTATGCTTGATTGTCACTCACGTGGTTTAAGTAGCAGACCGATCTATCGTCCACGCCGGCGTGGACGCGTTCCGCGACCCCAGTCATATTTAGATTCGCGTAACCGGCACGTGCCGGGTCGCTCCTCTCCTCAAACCTACGTCCGTGTGCCATCACCCAGTAACGCCTTAAGCCTAGGTTCGTGTACCCCCTTGGGGCGCCCTTAGGCACGTTACTTAAATATTAGGGTTGAGAGCCTTCCAATCACCCACTTGTCCGGTGAAATTGTGAAAGCCATCAGCGGCTCACAATGCATGCGACGTAGAAAAAAAAAGAGGACCAAGTGAACCGTGTTCGCAGGTGTAGAAGCGCGGTGATTTGTTGTTTAGTAATGCCATATTTTATCCCATATTATTGCTCATGCTCATATTTTGCATTCGAAATATTACAATGTACAAAGGTCGCATAATTTCAGGCAGCCTACAACCAGCCACTACAGAAATCAACGCCGCCGTAGCCGTGGTTCCAGAGCTCGGCTCAAAAATCCGGAGGTCCTGGGTTCAATTCCCAGGTCGGGCAAAGTGTGTTTTTCGGAACATAGCCCGGGTTTGTGACCACCAACCTGCATTTGGCAAGCGTGCTGATTAAGCCAATACCCATCAACTGTAGCGATGACTGGATTTCAATGATGGAGGCCTTTGCCCAGCAGTGGGACAGTATATAGGCTAATTACTTACTTACTGTAAGTAATTAAAAGAATCCTTATAGGCATAACAACGAGTATGTTTAAACGAATATATTAAATGGTCAATTTATAGGCTTCAAGTGTCTCTTTGGCTGTAAAAAAAGAATCTTTGATGAAGAAGAGGTGTTTCTCATATTAGTTTTTATGTAATGAATATCCCATGAGTTCCCATCTATGAGTATCCCATCATGTTAAGCAACAGGCAAATTAAGTAAATTGACTTATGAATCTGGAAAATATATTGATATTTTAATCAGTTGATGGTACGACAAAGAAACGAGTCACCGAACCTTTTAGTTCGGGCCAACAAATGTTGAATTGTGTGTGGATGACGCCGTAGTCCAGCACGCGTGGCAAGGGAGTGGAAAGGTGAGGGTAGAATAAGCTGGAATAACTCGTCAGAGCATTCCCCATTGTAGAAGCGATAGAGAACACTTAGCCTGGCAATGTCTCTACGCAATTGGAGAGGCTCAAGAGTCAAGGTTTTGTAATAAGTGAGAAAAATTTGAATCCCTGTGGCTAACATTTCCGGTGCGTCATTTACAAGGTTCAACTCCATTATCTGCTACGGGCTACGGGGCGTGGGGCTACAGACATGGCCGCTACGGTTGCTACGATGGCTACGCGTTTAGTTAAGTACCTTTAGTGCTTTTAGATGCCACAACATGTTACATACGGTTTTTTTGTTATATTTGTGACATAATGTTAAACATTTAAGGATTAAATGGGTATACTGTGTTCAAAATTATTAGGTAATATAATTGTCTTCGACTTTCATTAAAACGTAAAAATATTGGAGTTACCTTTAAATTAAATATTTAAAGCTAACTTTAATATATATATATATATATATAAATTGTATGATACAAAATCACCCATATTTTTGCATACTCTCTACTTACCCTCTACTAACCCGTAAAAGGGACATCATCGAAGGACTAAATATACCTAAACAAAATTTGACTTATAACCATGTATTCACTAAGGGACATTTCTTCCGCGACCTCGTCGCTCGACACGAATACTACGTGTCGGGCGACGTCGCAGGCGACATATACGTGTCGCGGGACATGTCGCGTGTCGACGCTCGGAAAGCGCCGACCTTGTGCGACTGTGTCCCTCGACAGTCGCCCGACGGCATCTGAGCAGTGAGGACGCCTGTCGCTCTGTGTGTCTCGACATCCGCGACTATGACAGTAGTGTGTAGTATGTATGACATCGCGACCACAACTTCGGTATGTGGACGAGCAAATTGTTGACCGACATTGTCGCCAGACAGTCGCCTGTAGATATCCCACGACTGCTTGTCTCCTAGTGAATACGTGGCTTTATGGACGCTGATAGTCTTTCCAGGTTGAATCATTGAATTACTAAGACTGAGTTAAGTTCATAACTATTCCCCCTACGTTACATTTTATAAGTTATCTCCTAAATTAATGAGCAATTTTATTAACTTGCTTCGTTTATTATCATTACGCAATGTCAATTCAAAGTTTCATATTTTGCACCGCCTTTAATATTTCTGTGTGGTTGACTGGTTAAGCATGCCTTTTGATATGAAGACAACAATGGAACTTTTAATTTTTGCAATCTATACTAATATTAGAAAGAGGAAAGATTTGTTTGTTTGTATTAAATAGGCTCCAAAACTATTGGACCGTTTTAAAAATTCTTACACCAAAATAAAGCTACATTTTCAGGGAGTGACATAGGTTATTATTTGTTTTTAATTTAGGCTAAATTTATACGGGAAAGACAGTCTACGCGGGCGAAGCCGCTGACGGACAGCTAGTAAATAATGAATTACTGAATAGTTGCTATTCAGTAGGCTGAATAATTCAGAATTGTTACATATAGAAACCAAGTCCACGCGCCCATTTTGAAGCACCTTAATTGGAGCCATAAATGGCTCCAAACGGACCGCTTTGCAGTGTTCATTAAAGCTCCGCAATATTCAATGTCAAAGCGCGCCGCACGTAAGCAAGTAATAGCCACGCATGTGTGAATCGGATTAGTGCTTCATTTTTGACGGGGCGGTTGTATGAAGACTATCCTTCTATGCGTTATTATTCTAAGCTAAATAATCACAAGGCCGGCAAGTTGGTTTCGGCTCGAGGGAGGCAATTGCATTAAGGGACCGGGCCCCAACATAGGCACGTGAATTTTTAATTTACCCACAAAATAATGAATTTAGCTACAGACGAACTGAGAATAATTACGCATAGAAGGCGAGTAGAGGCACCTGTTTTGATACCACAAATATCAGGATGTCACGTCTGGATCTGAACTTACCGATGTCAATTTCACGCGGTAAGAGCTCTTTCAAAATGTTTATTTGTGCAGTGAATGGTTGCAACAACATAACAGAGAAACACAAGTAGTATTCATACATGTTAAATACTGAAATTGTGATTACATGTGTAACGAGTTGTTTTTTGACAGTTAATTTTGGCATCACAAATGGCGCACTTTTTTGTATGGAACTATCCTTCTAGGTGTAATTATTCTAAGCATACGAATTATATGATGAAGTATGCGTACCCTTAACATTATCAATAGTAAAGTAAAGTAAAGTAAAAAATATCTTTATCCATATCTATTATTATATAAAAATAAGTCGGGTTTTCCTTCCTGACGCTATAACTCCAGAACGCACGAACCGATTTCTACGGTTTTGCATTCGTTGGAAAGGTCTCGGGCTCCGTGAGGTTTATAGCGAAGAAAATTCAGGAAAAATTAAAAAAAAATGTTTTTTCATCTTTTAATCACCAAACGAAATGTTACATAAAACGAAGCCATCTGGTGGCGAAACGGAGTTCGCCGGGTTTGCTAGTAGACTTATAAAAAGTACTTATGACAAGTCATATACAAAAAAAATATAGCAAAAATATTACTTAACTTACATAAAATAATACCATGATAGTAAATATCATAATTAAACAATTGTGACTCTATCGCCGGTTCGGAGGTTGTTTCCGATCGAGAAGACTCCGGCAAGAAACTTGATGGTTACTCTTTTCAATCTTGTTTTAATACACAAAAATTGAATTGACAGAGTACACATAACAAAAAAAAATAGCAATTTAAAGTAAATAAATTATATCACTTACCTTTTCATTACTTTTGACAGGCGGTTTGACAATATACGGAAAACCAGGCACAGGTCCGAAGATGGAAGGCATCATGGCTGGCGCGAATATCACCTTGACAGCCTTCTGCCCTTGACAACCGCAAGCTTCCGTCACTTTCACTTCACAATTCTGACAGCAGTGGTGGCACACTTTGACAGCTTGGCTCTGACAGCACGTTGAGACTTCCGCTTCCGTAGTCTGTATAGAAGTATGTTTCATCTCAGAATCTTTTGTTGTTGTTTTGTTCTGTTTTTGTTTATCTGTGTTGTTCTGTTGAGTTTCCTTGAAAGTTTGTTGGTTTTTCTTGTTCTTCTCAGTGTACAGTTTCGGCTTCTTGAATTCTTCGGGTATTTCTAACAACGGTATTTTTCTTTTTATATCTTTTGGCGTTTCTAATAAGTAAGTTTTTGTTTTGCCTTCTGCTTCTTTCTCGTAAGTTGTGAAAGGGTGGACGAGTAAGGTTTTTGGGGTTTTAGTTTGTGGTTGAAAGGATTTTTGGGAGGCCCCGAAAAGGGCCTCGGAGGAGTTGCTTTTAGCATCCAATTTGACTGATTTCCTCCAAACACTTAGTCCAAAAGCTAACAATATTTTACTTGCGAATGTTTTAAACACACGGATTAGTAATTTCAGGTATATTTTCCGTAACAGACGCTTTAAATTTATTTATTTTTAATGATATTAAAAAGTCAAACTCATTGAATTTTTTAGTACCTAAATATTGTCATTGAATTGATTGCAATTTAAGCACAGTCAAATAACTATATTGTGTTGAATGTATTTAAGTATAAAAGTAAATTTATTTTAATGACAAAAGTAGCACATCTTAAAATTACTTTATTTCACCAATATCACTTTCTGAATATTTTCTAAATCACAATCCATTTAACACTGACTCTAACATGTCATTAAAATCTCTTTAATCTCACCAAAACAATTCAAAAAGCACCTTGGCCTTCACATCTACTTTAGTCAAAACACAAAGTTCGATGACCTTAAAAGTTTACCACCACGTGACTTTGTTTACAAACAACGTAAACAACTTCAAACTGTCAGAAAACACAAACAAACGCCTGAGAAAAACGCTGCTCTATGACATCAACGGCCATTTTGAAATTTAAACGTCAAAATTGGCGGGAATCTAGAAAAAAATGTCTGGAAAAGTAAGATTCCCGCTCGGAAAGTCGGGATACGTCCGCTCGCGTGAGAATACTGGGCTATACTGCAAGTTGGATAGGCGGAGCCGGGGCGGTGGGCGTAGCTAAGACACGCCTTCTAGATTTAGGTTTTAAATTATTACGATGTCTAGACTTACCAAGATGGCGCAGGCTTGGACGAGTGGTTGAATGAGTTAGAAGTTTCTTGGTTCGTTCTCTGTCATTAGCAAGTCAGCTACGGCCCCTGCGGTTGACAGTAAAAATTTTATGTGATATTCCAAAAAACCATTAAGAATTTTAAAACTAAATTCCTTAACCGAAAAATATTCTGAAAGGTATGGATTAAATTAAATGTATACTTTGCAATGTCAAAAATTAACTCAATAATTAGTAGGAACATTTTGGGCACTCAACCCTTTGGAACTCCTAAGACACCACCAAATAAGCTAACATTGGTTTAAAAATTTAACTAAGTATATTATTACCACGAGCTTTCATTTTGTCATGGCTGAAATGGCACTAGCTTTTAAAAACAAATAAATGTATTGTTAATCACAATTTACAATGCTTGCTTTTGATATCCAAAGAAAGAGAACTAGAAAAATTTGGATTTCGGGCACTGATGATAGCGGGAATCGAACCCACGTCTTTCACAATCCGGGTGACTGTTCTACCCACTGAGCTACGCACCGAACGAATTTTTCTAGTACTTAAATGCTGACGTTGCTCAAGCCAACGTTATTTCGTTAATGTTTTTAAGGCAAGTTCAAACATCCGAAAGAAATATTTTTCCAAATTCTTTCCAAAATTTGCTTTCGGTAAAGATGTTTGCTATTTGATTAATACTTTGATTATTTCAGTATTTAGTATTTCGTCTTAACCGAAAGTTTGAATATTTGTAAAAACATTCCATTCATAACTGGCGGGCTCGTCGCGTACGGAGAGAAACCGGTTTATACCGGCTCGACCAGTGGTCAAGGGTTCAGGCACAAATTAGGCATGCGCGGCGCTCTGACAGATAGCCCGCTTAGAACAACACGCCAATTTTGACACACGCACACAGAGACGTGAGTTTACAGGCGAAGTCAGCGAGTATCAGTGAGTTGGAAAGTCGCACTGTCACGAGTATTTTGGTTTTTGTCGAACTTGATGCAATTTTTTACATGATGAATTTTGTTTTTGGCCGGTTCTGTCAGGTAGGTATAACCTACTTACTTCATTATAAAAATTCAGAGCGAATATAGTAGTAACCCTAGGCGGTTCACGCCAGTTTAGGAAAAATGTGCGAGCGGTCCTTCTGTAAACTCTTTATTTTGTGGTTCAGGTGTATAGTCCTGCATGTCTACCATGAGTTTGTACCAATTACAGCCGCTAGCGTCTACGTAAATCACGTTAACGTTTTTATATGTAGGTATGTATGTTTCAAATTGGAACCAAATATGGCGTAACAATTTTCGAACGCAACGATCAACGTTTACTTGACCGAAACTCATGGTAGACATACTGTACTGTAGCAATATACCTGTCTCAGCGTGTTTTTTGAGCCTTTGTCCACAGAATAAAGAGTTTACAGAAGGACCGCTCCCGCCTTTTTCCTAAAATTGCGTGACCATGCACCCAGGGTTACTACTACATTTTTTTTATATGGGCCGTCAAGGTGACTTCACTCCACCTGATGGAAAGCGGTCGTGAGGCCCAGATATGAGGTTGACAAGCCCAGCCATTCAAACGAATCACTGGGCTGGCCATCCTCACCTTGAAGGCCTGCAGAAATGCTTTTTCACGCCCCGCTTGAAGAACCCGGGAGTATACGAGGAAGGGCACACATGTGCTGGAAGAGCGTTCCACGTCTGGATGGTACGACAAAGAAACGAGTCACCGAACCTTTTAGTTCGCTTTATATTCGCTCGGAATTCTTAAAATGATAGGTAAGTTAAACCCACTTGACAGAACTGGCCAGAAACAAATTTCATCATGTGAAAAATAGCATCAAGTTCGACAAAAACAAAAACACTCGCGACAGTATAGCCTGTAAACTCACTGTGTCTGTGTGCGTGATCAAAAGGCGGGTTGAATCTAAGCGGACTGTCTTGTCTTGTCCTTTGTCTCTGTTCCGTTTATTTACTCATGTGGTCAGAGTAGAGTGGTACTTTTCTCAACAAACAGTTTCCTAACGCCCTCCCCCAGTAAACTTCTAACATTCTTACTCAACTCTGGGGTGCCTTAGGCACTTTAATCAATTAACAACCCCACAGTCCAACGCTGTCAAAAGCGAGTAAACTGCAGTAAGTATTCATTTAATAATTAAAAAGCTTTGTGCATCCAGGCTGTGCCATCAGAACCTAGGATTCTTGCGGAAAGCGTAAGGCATCCTTATACAGGTTCACTTCATCTGTTCTATTGTGTTTTGACGACACGATTTGGCGCTGGTGCGCTGTAGCACGGTTCTCGCCATGTCTTACGTAGTCTCCCGGGTTCAATTCAGGAAACTTTATCGACTCGGGTCTCGGTGTGCTGGGAGACGCCTCTGGCTCATTTCCTTGTGTAATAATATCCCTGTGGTACCTCGTAACACAGGGATATTATTCTCTACAAGAGGTGTTTCTTGTAGCGCAGATTTATTTATTTAATATACAAGGTTACAGGTTAATAATATAATAATAATAATACCACGGGCCACCACCATCCCGACGCTAACCCGCAGGGCAGCTTGTGGCGAGCTGTTGGTGTGTAGCGACAGCACGGACCCGAGTTCCCCCGAGAGTCGGTCAGGCCTTCCGCCTCCGCTTGCCTTCATTGGCCGGCTGGAGTGGACCCCAAGAGGGGCCGCAGGACTCTCACCTCTGGCTTGCCTTAACCGGCCGTCCAGAGTGGGGCGTTAGAGCGGAATGCTCGCAGTGTGGAAGTGAAAGATGCATAAGTCGCGAGTTGGTGGGGTGGTTTATCCACTCCGTAGAAAGCGGTGTACACCTCTCGACACCCTGAGCCGCTAACAACCATGTTGCTGCCTTTGCTGACCTTATGCGTCAGCACGTTTGGGTGGCCTATTTAGTGAGTGGCTAGTCACCGTCTGCCAGGAGAAACAAAACATATGAGACATTTTGCATGGCAGACGTCCGTTGTCTCAGGCAATAGCCCGGTTTCAGTCCACTGCAAATTTCACCCCCATAGCCCGGTTGTAGTTCTTTTTTATACATGATTCCATACATGTGCCGGGTGTTGTCTTTAGGTAAGGTAAGGTAGGTTCAATATTTATCTAGAGACAAAACTCGGCAGACGTACACATTGCAAAGTAGATTAAATGGTACCAAAAGGCCTCTATATACGTGTTGGCTTCGGCCCCACGCAAGCCTCAAAGGCCCGGGTCGCCAACGCCATGGGCCTGTGAATTTAAAATGTACCAACATAATAATAACAACAAATTTTAGATCTAAGATATACGTTGAATAAAGTGAATAATAATAATATAACGGCATAATAGCAAAGAGCCTCGACCAACACCTCGAGAGGCTCTCGCTCAGCGGTAGGGTCAAGGGTCAGATGCAGAAGGCGGTGCTCCTGGACACGGCTCGCATTGTCAGGAGGTTCCTCTCCCTGCAGGCCTAACCACCGGTAGTCTGGGCCTTGCTTGCCCTGCTTCCGGCGGCACCCTAGGTTAATTACTTATTACTTACTATAAAATCACAAAACAACATTATTTAAAATTCACATTCAGTTATGTACACAAACTCATATTAATTATTTAGATCCAACACACATAATCAATGCCACACGAAAGTCCTTAAATTTCAATTTATAATATGATTACCAATTAATTGAATGTCAATAAAATAAAAATAAAAATCAGTAGTTAAAATCAAGACAATAACATTAAATTATGCATGTCAAACAAACAACCAATAATAATTCACACTAATAAACAAGAATAACAAATGAAAAACGCAATCAGTCACTCAGAATATAAATTAATTATTTAGATTACACACACATAATTAACGTCACATAAACGTCCTTATGCTTCAGATTTATTATCAGGTGAATAATTAGTTAAGTCCATCTAGATCCTTTAAGGTGATGTAGTTCACATCATTTGTGACTTGTGACTGATTTTGTCTATCACACGCTATACCCGAAACACAACCGTCTTCAAGATATTAGACTTTTAAGTTTTTTATGAGAATTGGGTATGGGAACAAAAATCAAACATGTCCTAAATCGAAAACCATTTTCGAGGTATTCTTATTTAAATATTTTACATTTTTAAAAGCAAAGGATCGAGAATATTTTTAGTTAAATACGTTGGCAAACTGGGGTCAAATGAATGACCCCAGTTTGCCAACGTCCGCAAAAAGTATATTATGGTATGGTAAAACAAGTCTTATTTTAGGATTTGTGAGGATAGCAGCTTAATTCATAAGAAATCGAGTCAAACACATGCAAAATAAATGTGGATTTATAATAGTGAGCAAAGTAGGAAAATTAAAATTGAACAAGACGAGAATTCGTTTTTCATTTACGAAAAAGTACGAGGAATCCGGAACGAGCATTTTAGCTCGTGCTCTAGGGTCTCCGCGAACACAGATGGAACCACGAAATAATGCTCTGTCTCTATTTACACAAATAGAATTTGATAGAGTGGGGATATAATGAGCATTCGCTCGTTTGGTCTAAATGCACCTGAAGATGTTCCAGACGTGCTTTATCCATTGCATGTAAAATCATTAGAATAAGAATAATTCATTTTACAAAAAATAATTAAAATTTTCGAACAATAACGGTGTCTGCACTAAGCTGAAAGCTTATGTTGCAGAAACCAACAAAACTTACAATCAACAATAAACTTAGTTTAACACTGCTGAGTAATAAAATCAAAACTAAACATGTACAGAAAAAAGATTTATTATTATTATTTATTATGTATAATTCAAAAAAATAAACAAAAACAAGTACAATTTATAACAATAATGTTCCATTAAACAAAATTTATAAAAAAATATTCAACTTGTGTGTGTTTGATGTATGCTAAGTATGTTTATGTGTTCCTGGGTGTATTTGTGAGTATCTGTGTGTGAATTAATATATTTATTTTAATTATTAGCAGTGTTTTGAAATGTTTAAGGCTATAAACCGTAAATATTCAGCACGTTTTCAGTTTCTTCATATGACAGGTTTAAAAGCCAAAGAGTTAATTGGCTTCTGGCTACAGCAGTTGAGTAAAATTTAAAGTTATGTAAAACCGACAAACTTTATTATAAACGTAGAAAAATAGGAAGGCGTTGCATGAAGCTGATAAATTAATTATACGTAAAACTCAATTCATTCTAGAAGAGATTTCTCAACGTTTCCTCTTCGATTTCCCATGCATTTTTTCACGTGCCCAGTCACCCCGACGCCCCCTCTCCGTAAAACAACTACCTCGTTACGGATGTTGATTTTTCCGCGACAAAGAGTGCGTTTAGAATGTTAATCATCAGGAAATGGGGGACAATCAATTAAAGGTAACAACTGGCAAATTGTTAAGGCGCTTAGAATCGATAAAATCAACTTACTTACCTACTTACTTATTTTTTTTTGTTGAGATGTTATCGAAAGACCTCTCAAAAATAAAAACATTATAAATCAACATTTCGTAAGCAAACTCCCTGAAATATAGCAATTTAAAAAAAATTGAGTTCCCCAAAACATCCCTACAAACAGACAAACTTTCTTTGCTTTCTGCATACGAGTAACATTTATTTCGTTCGACAGTTAAGTACTATTCTAATAACTTAATAATTTAACTAAAGTTGCTATAAATTGTGCAGATTATCGAATGGTATATATACCTAGTATATTTTATCAACTTTACACTTTCGAAAATGGATTTTGCAACCGAATTTGACGTGCGTAAAATAATATACTTAGGTAAACAAACTAAAAAGGCACTTTTTAAATGTATTTTTTGTTCATAGTCAATTATTTTCAGAATCTGATGATGTTATGTGTGAAATACCCTATCGGGGGACAGTTATTTTTAATTAAAAACAGTAGAATGCTTGCTTGCTTTTGGGAGTAGGTAGTAATCATACCAACCGTATATCGTACAAGGCGATTACTGTTAATTAAGATTTGACCCTTCGCCCTGTAATAACGTAGATAGGGTTGGGCGTAAAAGTATCAATGTCGATATCGAGTTCACAACATAACAATGTTGAATTAGGCGGCATTATTGCTGAAAACATTATATTTTAGACACAAGTTGAGCAAAATATGAAAGAAGGGTCAGCAAGGCCAGTAAATAGTAACTAGGTCAAGGATTGTAAGTTGAAGCGCAAAAAAAGGCATAATTTTTTTTTTAATGCCATTGTACAGAAGCGTTCACTCACATCCCTTTACAAAACCAATGAAAAATGAGTCTTATGTCCGCAGGATAAGGTAACCCTATGTAAAGGTTGATGTGAACGCCTCTGTACAAGTCAAGACTTGTAGTTCAAAACTTACACCAAAATCATCTCTATATTTATTCATTCAAACATTGATTTCCGTTTATTCATATAAGATAAGATAAATTATCTTTAATGCACAAACAAACAAAAACAAAAAATTATACGTAGAATTGAGCCGGTCTTATCGCTAAAAAGAGATCTCCTTCAGACAACCTACTGAACTGAAGAGACTTGTAAAGCAGGGAGCGGGTAAGGCATATTTGTAAAATCTGTAATAAAAGTAAGTAGAAACCAAACAAAAACAATAGGGTATTTGTCAACATCATCAGATTTTAAAAATAATTGAATAAAATAAAAAAATACACTAAAAATCTCTATGAAATCTTCTTATTTGGATTTAAACCATTTCACCTTATGTACACCTAATTTAAAACTTTTATCTTTAGCACTGCCTGTAATATCTCTGTCTGTGTGGTTGACTGATAGAGAATGCCTCTAGCCTTTACGTCCGCCCTTTTTAACATAGACTATATGCAATAAAGAATAAATAAATAAATAAAAAGGAGCCCTATATAAACTTTAAGTCTGTTTACTCGTGTGCAATTCATTTTATGGCCATTCAAACTTAGGTGGGCAAATCCATTTTTGAAAGTGTAAAGTTAAAAAAAAAAATACTATACCATTCGATAATCTGCACAACTAATAGTAACTTTTGTTAAGAAACTATATTCATAAACGCATAATTGAATTTAGCTGCCGAACAAATGTTTTGCAGAACGCAAAGAAATAGATCGCAAATGACGTCATTTACAAGCGGCGGTTTGTTGGGAGCGTTTTGGGCAAGTCCAAATATATGATTTTTAAAATTGACATATCTCGTGGAGTTTTGTTGCTTTCGAATTTTTTTTTACCAATGTTTCTACTTTTGATAGGTATTTCAACACCTCAACAAAACAAATAGTCAAACACCCTATTGTATCTAATAAATTACTATTCATATCGACAATATCCCATCCCTAGCCGTTAGTCCGGTACGGTAGTTTCCACGGCTCAGTACCTAACAAGTAAGTTAAACTCAGGTAAACCGACCCTTTAAGTTTTAGTTAAGTTAAATTTGGATCAAGTAACTTGCTTACACTTCAAAATAAGGTACTTGATACAAATAAGGCCCACGTTCTAATACGGCCTATGCATCAGAAAACACAGTTAAATAAATCCAACCGGGAAAATACTTCAAGGATACGTACCCACACGCCCTTTAACCTGGTCGAGTTCAAGAGCGTCCCGCTCCGGGATCCCTGTGCCGGTTGGCACGCGTCCTTCAAATGTGGTGGGTGATTTTGTGCTTCCTTATAAAAATCCGGCGATTTCGTGGTAAGTTTTCAGTTAAAATTACGCTGTTTTAAATAAAGCTTTTCTAAGTAATCGTTTCTAAATATTTATTATTTGCTATACCTGAATAATTTTATTTGTACTACAGGCTATAGATGCATTATTTGTACATTTTCCCTTATTTCACCACGGTAGGCCATATTAGTGACCGTGGGCTTTGATGAGAATCCCGCAACTTACTTTTATTGGTAACAACTTTCACTGTTATGTTATGTTATTTATTCATGAAAAATCCCTAAATTAAAGTTACATAAAGTCTGCTTTAGCATTTCTCATTCATTATTCGTCAAGGTAGGTAGTTTGTATTTTATTCAATAAAAGGTACGAACTAGGCTAATTTATCGTTTGTGTTTTCCTTTTGAGAAACTCATGCCAACACCTAATTACGGATAAATTAATACTCGACCACGAAGAAAAATCCTGACAAGTGCCAAGCGATTATTATCGGTAGCTCACAACAACTGGTTAGACTGGATACTTGTTCTGTTCTACCTGTCTTAATGGACGGTGTCGTGGTCCCATACTCTCCCAGTGTCAAAAATCTTGGTCTCCACTTGGACAGCACGCTTAGTTGGACTAAGCAAGTAACTGAACTTAGTAGAAAAGTAACTCTTACTACTCTAGTAAGGTACTCTTCGTGCTCTCTACCGACTCAAGAACTTTCTTCCCACATCGACCGAGGCTCTGCTGGTACAAGCTCTCATCCTGCCTCTCATCTATTACGGCGATGTTTGTTATAGCAACATTTCACAAGATCTCCTAAAAAAAATTGAACGTCTGCTTAACAATTGCCGGATGAAGCTGAACTGGCTACCTATCCGTCAGCGAAGATGCATTCGTATTTTGTGCACCCTTCTCTCAATCCTCTTTGATCCTAATTCTCCTGCTTATTTAAAAAATAAATTTCTCTTCCTTCATAACTCGCACAGTCGTCATTTGCGCTCAGTAAATACTCTCTCTCTCCTTACACCCGCTCATTCTTCTGGCTTTTTGTCTAGTTCCTTCACTGTTTCGGCAATACGACTTTGGAACAAACTGCCGTTCTTGGTTAGAAATGCGTGCAGTAAATATGCATTTAAAAAGGCTTTGCGTGCGTACTTTAAAAGATTGACGCCCCAAGAACTGTAGTTTTGTTATTCTCTTGGATCCACCTGTCATCTGTTTGTTATTTTATTTTACTTTTTGTCTATATAATGTGTAATTGCTATTATTATGTATATATTATGTTTATGAAATCTCTTTGAAATCTTCTTATTTTGATTCAAACCATTTCACCTTCTGTATGTAGGTACAACTTATTTAAAACTTTAGCACTGCCTGTAATATCTCTGTCTGACTGTGTGGTTGACTGGTAGAGAATGCCTCTAGGCATTAAGTCCGCCCTTTGTAACATAGATTATGTGCAATAAAGAATAAATAAATAAGAAAAGCACTAAAGTACATGGGTCAAAGAGTGACAAAAGATTTATTTCATAACAATGTTACTAACAGCACAGAAAAGAAAAAGAAAACAGTGTCGAAAACAATTACAAAACCTGTAAAAAAAAGGAATAAAAAACGAAACCAATAAAAACTAAAAACACTAAAGAATAAAGAAAACAAAAAAGGTTATAATTCTAAAGGAAAGGAGAATGAAAGCTGGTACTGTCATGCCTGTCTCGAAGACGAAGTAGCAGATATGCGACCATGCAAACACTGCTCTAGGAATACGAAGATTGCGTAGGAATAGCCAAAGATGATTCAGAAACCATTTTATGCCCTGATTGTAACGAAAATTGATATCTCATTTAGTTTATGAGAATAAAGACTAAATTGAAGTTCCTAAACTGATTATTTATAACGTTTTTTGTGTAGGCCTTATTCGTACATAGTGTTTTAATAGGGCCTTTACAAAAAAGCCGACCCCTAATGAAGGGGGGAGGCCACGGTAGCTTCTAGAGTACGCAGGTACTTCCGCCGTCGCGGTGAAAGCCGTGAACCCGCTGAACGCGGACCCTACTGGGTCCGCAAAGTAGGGTCCGCAACCACGACCCACCTTAAAGGTGGATCCGCTGCCGCATCTGGCGGTGCGGCCCCGCTGAGGCGTGGTACACGGGAGGGCCAGCCGCAGATCACTGACCCCCTCCAAACGGTTGTGCACCGCGGCCCCTACCTCGCACCCGAAAGCGCTGCGCCCGTGAGCGCCCCTTCGGGCGGGCAGTGGTAGGCAGGCAGGCACCATACCACCACCACGCCCGGTGGCAGGCAGTTGGTGGGTGGGAAGTCCACCGCACCGTCACGCCTGAGCCCTTTTAGCTGCCCGGTGGTTCCCGGCTGCCGCCAGTAGTAAGCCCTACACAAGACACGACAAGGCGAAGGCTCATGGCTCATTTACTAACTGTACCACTGCTTGGCAAAGGACTTTATCATTGAAATCAGGTCATCGCTACAATTGATCGCTTTCCAAATACCGATTGGTGATCACAAACCCGAGCTACGAGTATATATGTTTTGAAAAATCCAAACACACACTTTGCTCGACCTGGAATTTGATGCCGGAATCTCCGGATTTCAAGCCGTACTCTAACAAAATAAAAGAGAACTATATATACTTACAGTAAAGGTACATTTACCTCTCCTAACGGTTCGGAGGTTGGCTTCCATCGACCAGAATCTGGCAAGAAACTCGCTGTTACACTATTCGACATTACTGTTGCTATTATTGAATTTGTAGAGTACAATAAAAAAACAAAAAACGTGCAGAGAAGCACATTGAACATCGTAGTGACCTCAAACGCTGCTCCAACGTATAATTTTAACTTCAGTCCATACAACTTTCGTAAGTTTTTAGGTAAATCTTCCGCAATTTTTACTATCTATTATGTCTTTTGCTCTTTGCTCGACGTCAAACTCTTCACTGTCACAGAACATTCTTAATATAATAAATTTATTTAAAACCGAACAAATTCACACTCGACAAAAATACTGAACTTTACGCGGTCAGGTTGGTCAAGATTGGGTTTGTTTGTACCCTTGTTGTGATTGTGCAGAATCACCCAATGAGTGATAATTGAAACCACGGTAAGATTTCGTTCAATTTGGCTTCGTGTTTTTTCCATGCGACCGCATGGATATTTCGCGTCCTTGCATTATGTTTTTTAAATCATTCATGTTTCTTTCCGCCTCAGGCGTTTAATACTACCGCATTTGCCCTCGGTAATGCGTTAGAGAAAAAAACGGTGGGTTGACTCGGGATAACCTCCAATACTTTCTAAGCAGTAGGCTTCTGTATAGTAACAGTTTATCAATGCGACAT
Organism: Udea olivalis; assembly: GCA_947369235.1. Classification (NCBI taxonomy): domain Eukaryota; kingdom Metazoa; phylum Arthropoda; class Insecta; order Lepidoptera; family Crambidae; genus Udea; species Udea olivalis. The sequence goes on along the minus strand of OX376367.1, from coordinate 7,511,948 downwards.
TTTTCTTCGCAGCCTACGGCGTTATTTTTCTGGAATTATTTTCTTACTTCATATTCGAATCTTTGAAGGAAGATTACGACCGAAATCATCCTGGCAGGGGCCTGGGATCTTGTGTGATGTGAGAAGACAATAAGAGGTAAACAAACCCCCTCTAAATATAATATAGTAAAGATGCAAACACCGGCTCGTTCCTCCACCTCACTCACACAAATATTTCTCATATTTTCAATGTGACGGCCAAGATGATGCAACAACTTAATGTCGGTAACAACTAGTCATTTGTATGTAACTTTGACTTAAACCTTTTCTTTTCCTAAATTCAGTGTAATTATAAGAGATTAGAAGCAAAATATGCACTGTGAATATGTCGCAAAAAAAACCTTCCGCTGTGTGTGTGCGCCTGTGTGCGTACGGGCACGGAGATAAGCTAACAACCTTTAGTTTATTAAGCTAATTTAACATCTAGCATGCAGTTGCGCTGCGCCTAATTTTAATTAATATTAAGTCTATTATTGTCTCATTATAAGTGAACTTCTATGTTTTTATGAGATTAAATGTCTTTAAACCTAAATAAATGTGTAAAGAGTGACAGTTAGTTTCACTGTATACCACGCCCGCCTTGCAATTAAAAATGCCAATGTCTGCTGACCGACTATCCAGTCCAGAGGGTGAGCCTGGCGCCAGAATCTCCTCTTTTAAAGTATTTTGGCCCGTTGAATAGTTCAATGGGATTACTTTTTTTATTATTACAATAAGATAAGATAAGATAAATATACTTTATTGTACAACAAAATAATCATACATAACATTAGCATTACATAATCTTAGATTGTACAATGTAGGCGGTCTTATCGCTAGGAAGCGATCTCTTCCAGACAACCTGCAGGTAGAGGAAATTACAAGATTAAAAAGAGAAAATAGGTAAGGTAGTGTGAGATAGTGAGATAATTATATATTTATACATGAAGTTATTTTATGCATTCATGAATGCAATTACATATAGGTAGTACTTATAAACGTAGTAAATATCTGTAAACATACACAAAATTATAAAGAAACGTTAAAAAAGACTTATTCAGGGTTGGTTTATCCACGCACTAGAGACATTTAAAAGTTACTGTGTGAGGAAATAAGCTTTGAGTTGGGATTTGAAAATAGGTATGGATTGAGATTGCCTAATAAGTTTACAATTACATAAATACAACTACTAACAACAATTTGTCATAAATATAACCTAAATATATAAGATAAATAAATATCCGCCAGACAACACACCTCTTGTATGTAATGGTCTCGAAGTAGGGATTAACACAATTCACAAGGTACCACACAAGGAAATAAGCAAGGGGCGTCTCCCAGCACACCCAGACCCGAGTCAATTGAGAAAAGATCTTTTCATGAATTGACCCGACCGGGAATCGAACCCGGGACACTACGGAATTTGACCTAAACTTTAGGTTGTATTTGTGCTAGCAGTTAACCCTCGGTACGGTCGACTGTACACCTTCACTTACTATGAGTGCTATTATATTAGAGTTTACGCTGACGATATTCGCTAGTGTCTGTAGTTAAGTTCTCGTATTGGAAGAAGACTGAAGTATTATATAAACATACAAGTTGCTGTAATCAACTATAGTAGTTTATAATATGACACGTAAAGTCGGGGTATTGTACTATTTAGGACCCGTATCGCAACCCTAGAGATAGGGCTGTCTCAAACACGGCATACCACGAAAGCGGAAGGCACAAAGGCCCTGAGTTAGATGCCGATCTTTGATTTATAAGGGTAATGTTCGGGTGACCATGAGGTGGCAAAATTTCCGAATCACGTTTTACCAGTTTTTTTGCGATCAAAGGAAATTGAAGCAAAGCTGTGGTTAGAAATTGATTAATATGCTTAAATACTTATTATTATATAAGGGGTGGATGTATAGTTCGCGTCCAAACTTCAAGTCCACTCTGATGTTGCTTCGCACATGCGCAAAAACTACCTATTGTTCAAACGAAAAAATAGGAATGCGGGACTCATTATTATTCTGCGTATTTATGCCCTTAATCTAGAATGTTAGTCGAATAAGGCGTCTTCTTGGTGAAGATCTGGTAACTGTATATTAAGAACCAACGTTTTATGATCTCTTACCCAAGAATAGACCGACCGATGCTTGAACAAAAATTCCAAACATCATTTCGTTTCAATTTTTGCTAGTAATCTTAGTGGCCAAAACGCCGTAGTCACTGTGAGTGGTTGGCTCGATTTCCATCGAGAGTATTAGACATAAACGTCAATTTATAATATCTGACTATTGCACAGATCCTTATATAATCGCCATATCTTCATAAAACTAGTTCATATTAGCAGAGTAATTAAAAAAATGATTACCTACTCCCTTTTACCTACAGCAGCAGCGACATACGATACCATCGTGGTCACCCTAGCACGGGGAGTTGTAGAAGGGTGCCCAAGCGGTCTGTTTTTGAGTGACTGCCTTTTAACTCTCAACTAACCATACCCTGAGGTTTATTCATTATTTCACTGATTTACGTCTCGTTCCGGGTTCGAGTACCAGGCGTGACCGTTTTATAGATATTTTTAATTCAAGTAAAGCTCAGGGTTTGTTGATTTATCAGCCGATTTTTTAAAAAAAGGAACACAATCTTAATTTTATTTTGGTGTGCCTTAGTTAGCCAATCAGGGAAATGTCGAATATCGTCATTGACTGGCCTGCTGGCGCAATAGCAGCGATCCTGCCTTTAGCTCCGGAGGTCGTGGGTTCGATCCCCACTCATGATTAACATTCATGTGACGAACATTTTGTGTTTGTTATGTGTCTGGGTGTAATTATCTATTTAAGATGTACGAGGGGCATGCCAAAAGAAGTTTGATACTCTTTACTCATTTGATTGACACTGGCAAGTTTTACACCATCTTAAAGGCTGGTTGTTTATTGAATATATTTGAAAAAATAACATACATATTTTTTTTTATTTCTATTTGAATGAGCATCATTTTCCCAAGACTTAGGCGGGAATTTGCTTGCAGCAATGGAGCTCAGACGACGTGATTTTCGCGCTATGATTTATTATGACTATAAAAAGGTTTAAAGCCTCAAGGATGTTTTTTTTGGTGAGTCTGCTTGTTCACAAGCACGAGGACGGGGATGTCTCGAAGATGAAGCGAAGACAGGTCGGCCGCCAACCGCGGTCACAGAAGAAAACGTTCGTGCAGTCGAAAAACTTATTCGCGAATACAGACGAATTACGTATGTAGGTACTTAGAGCTGGAGCGAGAACTGGAAATTGGATCAGAAGCGATGTAAACCATAATTCACGAGCACCTTTCTCTCCGTAAACGTTGTTCGAGATGGGTGCCGCCCAAACTTACCGATGAGCAGAAAGACCGTCGGGTGGATTGGTGCCTATTCATGATAGATAAATTCGAGGGTGAAAACAAAAAAACGTGTATAATATACTGACTGGTGACGAAACATGGCTGTATAACTATGATCCCGAAACAAAGCGACAGTCGACTGTATGGTGTTTTGAATATGAACCAACTCTAACGAAATGTCGCCGTGCACGAAGCACACAGAAACAAATGGTCGTCTCGTTTTTCTGAAAAACGGGTCATATTGCTACTGTAGTGCTAGAGGATCAAAGAACGGTGAACTCTGAATGCGATGTGCCAGTTTGTGCTCCAACAGTACCTAATATCAGCTTGGTGTGACAAGCGACCGAAGTCAGAAATCCGGCACCTTTCTGGCACTACGACAATGCGGCGCCGCACACGTCTGCCAAAGCATTTGAATTTTTCAACTCAAAAAATGTGTCAATCCTTCCTCACCCACCTTAATCCCCTAACCTAGGGCCTTGTGATTTTTACCTGTTTCCAAAAATTAAAGAAAAACTAAAGCGACGAAGGGAGGTTTGAAAGCAACGAAAATGCACTGGCAGCCCATAATTTCGAGATTTCTGAGGTGTCTAAAGAAGAGTGGTCACAGGTAAAGTAAAGTAAAGTAAAATCATTTATTTGCATTTGGTATTTTCCAATTGGTTCAAACGTTTGGAAAAGTGTATACCTGCTCAGGGTGAATACTTCGAAAAGATAGACTTGTAATAAAGAAAATTTTATAATTTTTATTTATTTATTTATTTATGAAAACATTCCGTGCCGGCTTACAGATACATTCCAACACGCCGGCAGGTTAAATATACAAAAATCTTATACAAATTACAAAAACAAGTAGACAAATACAATAAAAATAGGAAAAAAAAAGGATTTAATTAATCAGGCAATAATGATATCATAAAAAATAAAATAATTTAATTAAATAATATTATCATTTATGTCAACTAAATTTCGTCAAAAATGCTGGTTGAGGTGCGCGGCGGCCATCAAGCGCCCCAGACCATCAGCAAATAGATCGATGGAATCGTGCTGAGCGAGCATGTCCCCCAGGAGGCGAAGCGCGCGCGTGGTAGGGGCGTTCGCGGCGTGTACCGTGCGTGTGACGGGCCTCTGCAGCAGGCGCGGCCGCCTGCGTGGCGCAATAAGCCCATCACTATCTCGCGGGATTCGCGAGGGTACCAACAGACATACACTCTCCACCACGTACGCACTATCAACCCTATGGTAGATGACCGAGAGGTAATGAATCGAGAGAGGAAGTTTCCTCCTTAACACGAGCGTATCTAGCCCAACCATGCCGTATACAAATGAGGATGGGTAAAGAAAGGGATAATACCCGTTGCTCTTTTTATAGAGCCAACGAGCGAACTTTCTCTGCAACCTCTCTACCATTAATGTATATTTTTTTTCATGAGGATCCCATATAACTGCCCCGTATTCAAGCTTGCTTCGAACGTACGCATAATACAATATTTTTGCCACAATAAAATTAAATTCAAAACAAGTTCTTATAACAAAGCCTAACAAGCGACTTGCCGACTTGCATATACTTGTGATATGCTTGTGGAAGTCCATTTTTTTATCTAATATTATGCCTAAGTGTCTAATTTCGTCAATTCTTTCCAAAGGAGTGTCAAATAATTTATAATTTGCGTCAATTAAGTGCCGCTTTCGCGAAAACGTTATAATTTTGCATTTGGATATGTTGAAGGGCAAGCGATTACTTCCGCTCCATGCAGCCACAGAGTCGATGTCGCTCTGTAGAGCATCTGCGTCTGCTTTGCCGGCCACACCCAAGTACAGTTTGAGGTCGTCAGCAAACAAGAGGCACTCAGCAAAGTTCACGCCTTCAGGCAAGTCGTTCACCATAACGAGAAATAGGGTTGGTCCAAGCGTGCTGCCCTGACTCACCCCAGATCTCGTGTAGTAGACTTCAGACTCGCACCCGTCCACTTTCACAAACTGACATCGATCCCTTAGGTAATGGGCGAAAAAATTCAGAAGGCTAGGGGCAAAGCCCAACTCTGATAGCTTTCGCAGCAGTATGTCGTTGTCGACTAGGTCAAAGGCCTTTTTAAAGTCGAAATATGCTGCATCTACTTGCCTACCAGAGTCCATTTCTGTCGAAACGTAGTCTACTAAAGTCGCCAAATTAGTAGTGGTAGAGCGCGCCTTGCGAAAGCCGTGCTGACTGTTATGCAACTGACTACCTATTTGCTGACTGATACGGAGGCCAAGCACACCTTCAAATAACTTCGCAAAAATTGTCAGCACAGCAATTGGTCTGTAGTTTGCAACATCTGGGCCAGGTTCTCCTTTAGGAATCGGTGTAACCCTAGAAAGTTTCCAGGGTTTCGGGTAGTGGGCCTGGCTTAGCGAAGTGTTGAACAAATGCAGTAAGGGAATTTTAAGGGCCGATATACAGTCCTTGACTAGAAATGCAGGTATACCATCATCTCCCACAGACGATTTTGATCTGAGGCGCTTTACAGTTAAATTCAGGTCTGCTTCATCAACGGCGGCGACTGAAATGAGTCTGGCGTCTGCGGTTTTACGGCAATTTTGGGCCGCCTCATTTGGATCCAAACGAGGTATTCCTTCTAAGAACACAGACCCAAAATGTCGAGCAAACGCCTCCGCTGCCTCATGACCGGTAAACTCCTCATCTTGATATTTATAAGTGATAACACTTCGTCTGTCTTTCCTTTTGTCCTTTACATATTCCCAGAATTTCGCAGGATCGTCAGCAATATTTTTGAGTAGTTTGCAAGTGCTGCATGTATGCATTTTCAATCAGGTTCTTGGTGTGCCACCTATAATATTTGTACAATTCGAGATCAAATAACTTGCCTTTTTGTTTGTATCTCTTTAGGTTAAAATGTTTGGATTTAAGATTAATTATTATTTCATTTGTGAACCATCGCGGATATTTATACTTATTGCCACTTGATGAAATGCTTTTATGTGGAACATATCAATTTATGCATTCATATAGCTTGTTGTAGAAATCTTGCACAGCCATGTCTACGGTTTCCAATAAGTCTGTCCAATCAATGGCAGCTATAGCCGTGTACAAAGACCGAAAGTCCGCCCTGTGCCAATTCCAGTCAAGACCAGCGCTTAAGCTGTTTTTGTGCGCTCGCGAACTTTGCGCCAATGGCTCCGCTCCGCACTTCAGTGTAACTGTTATGTCGAGAGCTGGGTGATATTCATCTATGGGCACTAAGGGCTCCTCGTTTAGGGATACCGTCACCTGTCCGGACAAAAGATCGCTCAACACGAGATCCAACATACATCCAAGTCTATTTTTAATGTGGTTATTTTGTTTTAAATGGCAAAAAGCACTTAAATTGTCAAATTGAAGTTTAGTATTCACACTACACGAATTTAAATTTAAATCACCTAGAATTAACACATTTGAATTAGGATACATACAAATAAAATTTTCTATACATGTCAACACACTAACATACTGGTCATCTTTATACTTAGGAGGCAAATATACAACACAACCCAATAATTTCACATTTTTACATTTTATAAGCGCACAAATTAATTCTTTGTCCGGCGTAAGGCCGTCAATATTCGCTACTACTTGGACCGAATAGCGTTCTCGTACCGCCAGCAGAACTCCCCCCCACCCAGTATCCCCGGCGCGATCCTTGCGGATAACCGTGTAACCTGGGGGAAAGAGTTCGCCATCGCATACAGAACTTGACAAAAAAGTCTCCGTTAAAGCAATAATATCTATGCTACAAGCACTCAAGTTATTGCTAAAAAATTCAGTTTTTGAACGCAAACCACGCACATTTTGGTAACAACACTGTATTTCTTGGCATTGCCTATCACTGTTGCGTTTCCCGTTTAGCTCGAAAGTTCTGCCGCCAGGGCTTAATGCAGATGCCCTCCGACCAACTATCTGCGGACAAAACTTGTTCTTCGAGCTTAACAGGAACCCCGAGTTTAAAAGATGCGTAACTGCCGCGTGCTTTCAGTGCATCCACTGAGCAGACATCCTCCCCACACAAAACCGTGAGATGAGCACGCACCTGCTCAACCGTAGTCCACTCTCTCGGGTAGTAAGCATGAAGAAATCGCTTTCTTTCAGCCGCGCGCAATGTGGTGTCCCCTGGCGTCGCAGTGCCCCGTACTATAACTGGCAAAGGTGCTCGTGTTCTTTTGTGCTTTACCTCCGTCCATCCTTTATCGTCGGGTGCGTCTTTACTGTCTTTAGACGAGGCAACTGAGCTGGTTTTACCTTGGGTGGAAACAATGTCTTCAGTCTGCAACTCTTGTGAGTGTCGCAGCACGGGACCACCAGTCGCAGGCGCTGATGTACGATTTTTAGAAGGTACAACTTCTCTCTTCTTCTTATTCTTCTCCTTCGAGCATTGTTCCGAAGGTTTAAGGGGTTTTAGGGGTTCTCCTGTTACTGGTGGAGAGGATTGCGGACCGAGTTTAGCGATTGCTTTGCTTACCTCCCCCTCAGGCTTAAGTACAGAAGATTTAGCGCTCATGACTTTATTACTCGTACTAACAGTTTGTTCCTGAGACACACTGCAAAGGAGTGAGATCATTGCTAAAGGTTCTTTCATAATAGTCTGCAACTCTTCTCTGATGACTTTCCGCAGTAGGTCCAGGTTTCCACATACGCAGCTACTAGGCTTAGCACGCCCCTGGCCTCGCTGCTTATTAACGTTATTAAATTCAAAATCATGCTCGGAAATGTCCACTGTTTCGCCAATTATATCGCTGTCAGTGGTGGTACTCATGAGAAAACGAAGAGGTGTACTTAGATTGCTGGACTTAGGCATTTTGCTTCTACAAGCAACACATTTCCATGCCTTTATAGCGTCGTGGGTAAGGACCATTTATTTTTCAGTTGTTAATCCCGCGCATAATAAGTCATAAGTGTGACCACAGCTGGAACATTGCATAGAGTAGTCGTCAGCTCCTACCTTATGATTACACCCCGAACAAGTCGCCATAGCCTTAAGCAATATCGTTGTTTTTAGCGCTAAGCTCCAGGCAGACGCGCAGTGCGTGCGCGATGAGTGAATCAGCAAGCGGGGCGGAGCCACGGATCCGAGCGTCGCAGCGGACGATGGCGACAGCGGCCGACCGTGTGACTCACCTCCAGCGGGCAGCAAGCAGCAACGACGATGACGATGTTATAACGGCTCAATCCAAATATTCACAAAATGCTTTTTCTTATTTCTCGAAGTATACACGAGATATCGAGAAACTGTTTTCACAGTTCAATAGTGCAGATTATGAGCTTCCTGACAATGTATAACACTGATAGAAAATAAAAGTTTTTGCAAATGAAAACAAAAATAATTTACGGAGCAAAGTAAAACAGGTCTGCCTTGAGTGCCTTTATATCCTTTGAGTACCTATCTAATTTCTTTTGGCATGCCCCTCGTATTTAGAAATATTTAAGTATGTTTATCAATCTCTGACGCCTATAGTTCAAGTTCTGCTTAGTTTGTGGTCAGATGATCGTGGTGTAAATTGTCCCAGATATTTGTTTATATAGGCCAGTAGAATTAAGAGAAAAGTCATTAAAATCGGATTTAAATCCTACAAAAGATTTTCTTGTTTTAATGGCTTCATTTGTTGTCCAATACGAGTATGACTATCCTAGGTTTTACCCTGTGGGAGTTGTGCATAACTTGTGGGGGGCAAAAGTATACCCCAAAATCGCTAATTTTGCGGTTTTACGGTTATATAACGTGAAGGACTAAAATTATCGATGTGTTCTTTCTAAAAATTGTAGACCGTTTAATTTTGTACAGAATGAGACCAGATTTATATCATTTAGACTAATCGTTCTATGCTGATGCTCCTCAAAGTTGTTACGAATTTCACAATTTTATGAAAAACCACCCGCGTGTTGGTATGATCATGTTATTTAAGTTCTCAATGGCAAATATATATTTTTTAATGTATATATTTAGAAATATTCGAGTAGATATGTATAACAGTCTCTGGTAGCCGTAATACAAGCTCTGCTTAGTTTGGGGTCAGATGATCTGATTATGATAAAATTGTGAAATGTCCCCATAGATCTCATGGTTTGCAAAAAAAAAATAGGTTTTAAGAAAATAAATTACTAGGAAGTTCGCAAAAAAGGGGTGTTTGGATTTGTATCAATAACAAATAACTGCCACTTAACCTTGCATTCTGAAACGTTACTCAACAATAAAGAACCTATTTAAGTAGTAATAATTACGTGTTTTTTGTCGTAAAGGCTGCAAAAATTTGAGCGACGTTCAGAGTTCGGGGCTGAATTTTATTTATTACACCATAAATATACCGAGTGACTATCAAATAACTTCCGAAAACGATATGACATACTCAGTAAGTGATCTAGTATACTACCTATGTGAAAGCGAAAATTAGATTTTTTTAAATAACTTTATTTTTTAAGGTTTTCATAGAAAAAATACTGACTGTTCAAGTGATTTGTATGGTGACCTTGAAATGAAGGTTCAAGAAGAAGTTCAAAGAAATAGGACAGACACAGAAATAAAAAGTACCGAAACCCTTTAAATGTTAAATAATAAGTCTCATACAGCTGCCATTCTGATGTCAGGATGGCCGGTGTATTGTCATATCATGCTTATGGCTACTATCATTTTTTTTGGCGCCATCTTACGTAAAAAATGTTTATACTTTAATTTTTTTAATGTGTCAATACCGCCATTCAAGATATTGCTTATCGCTTGTATAGCTATTTTTAATTTGCTGTTATTCCTAATGATATTTCATTATGTATTGGTATAATTCGACAAGGTACTATTTAGGTACCCTTTATTTATATTTTCCCAAAATGATAGTTGTAGTCTTAAGCATGATATAAAATTACACCGGCCATCCTGACATCAGAATGGCAGCTGTATGAGACTTTTTATTTAACATTTAAAGGGCTTAGGTACTGTTTATCTCTGTGTGTGTAGGTACTATTTAGTACTGTTTAGGTACCATTGTTCAGAATACATTTCATCGAGTTTAAAGATCCTACATGTGCTATCCTGACATTCACATTTTAGCTCGTGCTCTAGGGTCTCCGCGAGCATAGATAGAACAACGAATTAATGCTGTTAATTAATCTGGTTGATTACGATGTACTCTGGGAAAAACTGAGACTGATAGGATTACCCGCTGATCTTGTTTCCATGTTCAAGTACTGGTATGAAAATCAAATGAATCGTGTGAGATGGGCTGATGTCTATTCGGATGAGTCCAAGAATGAATGTGGGGTTAGGCAGGGTGGGCTGTCCTCGCCTAGAATGTTTAATTTATATGTGAATGCGCTGATCGAGGAGCTCAGTGGTGCTCGTGTCGGCTGTCACGTTGGAGGCATATGCGTAAACAATATCAGCTACGCAGACGATATGGTGCTACTGGCACCCTCGATAAGCGCACTTAGAAGACTCTTGAGTATCTGTGAGATGTATGCAGCGGCTCATGGTCGAATTTACAATACAAACAAAAGTGTGTACATGGTATTCAGGGCAGGCAGAAAATGCCCAGATGTTGTGCCACCCATCGTGCTGTATGGGTCCCCACTTTGTAGAGTAGCATCTTTCAAATATCTGGGTCATATTGTCACTGACACACTAAAAGATGATGCAGATATTGAAAGAGAGTCGTTGTCGAAAAGGGCTAATATGTTGGCCCGCAGGTTTGCTCGATGTTCTGACACTGTCAAAATAACACTCTTCCGGGCATATTGTACATCGTTTTACTCGAGCGGCCTGTGGGTTGACTTTACCCAAAAGTCGTACAGCGGCCTTCGCGTTCAATATAACAATGCGTTCAGGGCACTGCTGCGGCTGCCGCGATGGTGTAGTGCATCGGGCATGTTCGCGGATGCGCAGGTCGACAGTTTCCCGACAATACTGCGCAAAAAAGCAGGTTCATTGCTCAGGCGGGTTCGCGACAGCCGCATTAGTGTTTTAGATGCCATAGCCAACCGTGGGGACTGTCCACTTATTGGTAAACTTATTGATAGGAATAAGTCGCTTGTAACCTACTTTAATTTTTGAATTGTACTAACATAGGATATAAGCTATTGTAACTAACACTCTGGATCTTGTTGTCTGATTAATAAATTATTTTATTTTATTTTTATTTTATTTCAATGCTCTGTATCTGTTTACATAAAGAGAATTTGATAGAGTGGGGATAGAATGAGCATTCGCTCGTTTGGTCTAAATGCACCGCTGGATAAGACCTGCAGTGAGCGAATTTAGGGCCAAAATGGTGGTATGAATCCCCCCTTCATACCCGTGCGCAGAAGCATCCTACACTATCACCTAGCGTTATTTCTACTGGACGTTAAACTCAACCGAACTCCCCAACCGAGACCTTCCGAACGAGTCCAGATCGAACAATATGTCTATATAGTTGAACTTGGTGCCTCTTTTCTTGATGTAGCCATAATTGGTAAACCATCTTCGCGTTAGGCCGTTGACTGAGGCAGGTGCCATGTCTGGATCAGGCGCTGAAAGAATTTAATCACCTCATTAATGTATAGAGATATGGTTTGGCGTAGTGCGCTGTGTAGCACGTTCCTCGGCTAGACTGGCGTGGTGTCTCGGAGGTTCAATTCCCAGTCGGGTCAATTTAGAAAACGAACTTTTTTCACATTGGCACGGTTCTGGGTGTGCCGGGAAACGCCTCCAGACCTATTCTTGTTTGTTACCTCGTACAATCGGTATTGCCGTTGTTGTATTTATATGTATTTATCTATACTATACTACTGCAGGGCAGATACCATCATTGAAATTAAGTCTTTGCCCAGCAGTGGGACAGTATAGGTTAATTACTGTACTTTTCTTTCGGTATGCGTGATTGCGATGGTAGGGCGCGTCTTTTCAGATTAGACAAGATCTAGTATTGTGTCATCATCAAATAAACAGCCTTTAGAAGTCTACTACTGCTGGACATAGCCCTCCCCCATATGCCAAAGTGAGCGGCTTTGGGCTGGGGCATCTGCTAGTCGTAAGACAACTTAACTAGTTCACGCTATAAAACGGCCAATTTTTTTTCGTTATGTTTATGCACTTGTCTTTGGTCTAATTCATTACTTCTTACTTCACAATGTTCGTTGGTCGATTAATAAGTACTCGATAGAGGAAACAACTTACCATATGTTATGTAAATATTGACTTGCGGTATCAACGGCGCCATTCGTACAGACTTGTATTCAAAATTATGTAACCATAATTTACTGGCAGCCCTTTTCTTGACGTTGAAACCAAAATTCTTGAACTTTCGACGCGAAGAATCCGTAGATGATATGAGGAACATAGCTAAAAATAGGATTATTAAAAGTTAGTTACCGGTATAAAATATTAAAAGCCAATGGCGTCCCTCCGGTCTTCACGCATTCCGCTCGCGCCTCACCCCGCACCTCCAAAGGGACTTAAGAATGCCTTGCGCAGTGATCAGCTTTCGTGAACCGTAATGTTCTAGGTACATAGGTTCCGTACCGAATAAATGTGCCATCAATAAACAAGCATCTCTGCATTTTTCTGAATATTTATTCTCCTATGGTTTCTGAATTCGGAGGCTAGAGAAATAATCATTTCACAACGATTAGAAGGACGTCTAAAGCCGGGTCCAGACGAGTGTAATGTAATGCAAGATTACGCGAAATTCACAACGATTAGAAGGACGTCTAAAGCCGGGTCCAGACGAGTGTAATGTAATGCAAGATTACGCGAAATTTTGCGTCAACTGTGTGGACGCAAACGTGTGCGCCTTTGTGTTCGCGCCTTAGAATAATAACGTATAGAACGATAGTCTTCATACAACCGCCCCGTCAAAAATGAAGCACTAATCCGATCCACACATGCGTGACTATTACTTGCTTACGTGCGGCGCGCTTTGACATTGAAGATTGCAGAGCTGTAATGAACGCTGCAAAGCAGTCCGTTTGGGGCCATTTATGGCTCCAATTAAGGTGCTTCAAAATGGGCGCGTTTCTATATGTAATTATTCTAAAGTTCGCGCATAAAACCGACAGCAGCGCCGAGATAGAGCAGCGCCGAGCGTTACATGAAATGCTCGTAGTTCCGTCCTGGCACAAAATTCGAGATAAACCTTACATTACACGTTACACTCGTCTAGACCCGGCTTAAGGCGAGGTGGTTCTGCACAACATTTCCCGAAGGAAACTGGTGAGTGCCACGCGGACCGAAAATCACTAAAATAATCGATTAAATAATCAATAGATGTAGTAAAAAAAACCATCGGATGAAATCCCTCCAGTTTTCTTGACGACACGATTGGCGTAGTGCGCAGCAGCACGGTTTATCGCCTCGATTTCCGTAGTGTCCCGGGTTCGATTCCTGGTCGGGTCAATTCAGGGAACGAACTTTTCTGAATTGATTCGGGTCTGGGTGTGCTAGGGGAGACGCCCCTGGCTAATTTCCTTGTGTGGTACCACGTGACACAGGGATATTAATCCCTACTTCAAGACGATTACGAGAGGTGTGTTGTCTGGCTCATATTTATTTATCTTTAAACTTTGTTTTGGTAAAGGACCCATATTATCAGATCAATTATTTTAGGAATAAAACCAATAATAGAAGACAAAATGTCGACAGGAGAGGTAAATTTGTGAATTTATTCTATCTAGCCAACTTCATCAAATCATGTTTCCACTGAATGAATTCCCTGTATTATCCCCCCAACAATATCAGTACCTACATTTAACAGATTTTAATTTCGCTGTTTACTACTTCAAAAATGAATTCTAAAAACGTGTCTTGTGAACCATCTCCCCTAATAAAACAAATAAAATAAAAAATAAAATAAAATTTAACAATTACAAACTGAAGTACGTAAAGTGCTACCGCAGTTGTGTACCTTAACTTCAAAGTTAGCATCAGGCTGTGACCTACTGTAGACTGAGAAGGTGACATAATTGGTTTTTTGGGTATTCAGTGTCAGTTAGTTATTTTGTAGCCACCCCGCAAGCACCTCCAGCCCAGTATCTGCGTCAGCCTTTACTAAATCCCAGGTAGTATTTGAGAAAACAACTGCAGTGTCGTCTGCATAAGAAAATAAACGAGCGTTGTTTATCTTTAGGTTGCAGAGGTCGTTAAGATATACCAGGAACAGGGTAGGTCCCAAGACACTACCCTGTGGAACCCCATAGCCTACCGTCTCACAATCACTAACCACATCACCAACTTTAACCCTCTGGGTTCTGTTACTAAGGTAGTCCTTGATGAGGTTGAGTGGAATGTCTCTAAAACCAATGTTTTTTAGCTTTTCCACCAGGAAATCCTAATGGCGCTTCAAATGTTTAGCTCTTTTGGCCACCCTATGCATTCTCAAGTAATATAACGAATAAATAATAAATTATCAATGAGAGAAAATACTTACAGAAAATAATCAAAATTGGTAATTTCACATTAACCATGTTAGCAGCTTCGTAAAGGAATAATTATAAGAACTGCTCTTTTTAAAAATAATCAGTAGAGGTATTTTAAACAATTTTGATTCAGTTAAGAGGAGGCACACCAATATGTTTTAACCCTATGCCCTAACTTTGCAAAAATGAATACTTCTGGATTACTTTTTATTTAGTTTTTAACTACTTTTTTGTAGTGTTAGTGTAAAAGTGTATTTTTGAAAAAATTCAAAAATGGACTAGGGCCTGAAAAAAATATTTTAATAAGTATATCTACTTACCTATATTACTATTATGGACATAGTAGGTATTACCATGTTTACATTCATTTTATTTGTGTTACTGACCTGTCAGTAAAAGCTTACATAAATAAATAATATTAAATGTTCAACTCCCCATAGGTACATACCTACTGTATTTTTTACTTTACAATTATGTTGTTGACCAGAGTGCCGAGTGCGAGTTGCAGTGAGAGAAGTGAATAACTTCACCATCGCGTTTGCGAGAAAAAAAACGCGAATTTGTATGGTATCGAATGAGCGCCATCTAGCGGCCTTAATGTTGCGCGTATTCGCCGCCAGATGACGCTGACTCGATTCCATACTAATTGACATTTACGTGCTCGCAAAACGCGATGGTGAAGTCATTCACTTTCCTCACTGCAACTCGCACTCGGCACTCTGAAGGCTTTTCAAAATCAAAATCTGTACATACAAGTATAAAAAATATAATGAAAAAAACTTTCTACAATGATACGATAACCACTGTGAATTTATACTACTCCTTAACACTTAAGAGTATTTATCCCACATTATTAATGTGTTTGTCACTAGTCACACTAATACAGTGTGAAATTACTTTACAAGTACTAGGTATTCGTATTGGAATAACAGTACTAATGGACATTATTAACAAGTTACTTGGAAATATAATTTTAAATCCTAATGCAGATAAAATTTAACACAACTATTTCTTCAAGTTGAATATTTGCTAATATTGTATGTTCATTTCAGACCTGTAGTTTAGAATGTTACTCAACTAAAGTCTCTAAGGAAAGAACTTAGCAACAAACATGACATAATTATGACCCAAAGTTGTAAAAATTTGCTCTAATAACGTTCTAGAATTGTTGTTTGAGGACACGATTGGCCTAGTGCGCTGTAGCACGGTTTCTTGCTTCTCTTTCCGTAGTGTCCTGGGTTCGATTCCCGGTCTGATCGATTCAGGAAACTATCCTTTCTGAATTGTCTCGGGTCTGGGTGTGCTGGGAGACGCCCCTGGCTGATTTCCTTGTGTGGGACCTCGTAACACAGGGATATTAATCCCTACTTCGAGACTATTACAAGAGGTGTGTTGTCTGGCTCATATTTATTAAGAATGAGTGGAATTACCACTAAACGCTGAAATATAATTTTAAATGATGCTGTCTCATATCGTGCTAGTTGCAGTGAATGGAATTGCTATACCTAAATATATGTTCTGCTTAAATTTGAGTAATGGTTCAGAATTCAGGCTTTAGGGTATCTAATGAGGTAATTGTTAGGCTGTATTACATACTTTCATGAAATACCCCTGAAACTTCAGACTCTTAAAAGTATCTGAAAAATTATTGAATGATTCAGTGAAACTAAAAGCTTACTTACAAAAATCTTAATTTATTAAAATTACAGTTATGATCCTAATCATTACAAATTACTTTTTATTTTTATTCTGTGGATTCCGACCTGCGTTCCCGCCACCTCGCGACAGCGGGGCTGGTCGACCACGGTTTCCGAACGCACCTCTGCTGCCTCCTCGACCAGATCTCATGTTGTTACCACCTCCGCGGCCTTTCGAAACCTCGCTACGCCCCCTAGCTTTGATCTGAGTCTCTTCCTTCACCATGTCAATAACTTCATCAGGTATTCTCAAATACTTAATCGTACTGCCTCGTATGTAGCATTCTGGCATTCTCCAGAACTTGTCACCGTCTCTGGAAGTGCAGATCACCTCTCTCAAGTTAATATTCATCCAGTTATCACAGCTCACTAGATGCCCGTTGTAAGTTTCACCATTTTTCAGCTCCACCAACATTGGGTGGTTCTGGGCCGTCCGTAGAAGAGATAAAGGTAGCATTTTCGTAAAAGGAGTAGCAGATTTGAGTTAGAAGACTATGTTTCTATTGGAACTTTGTTTTTGTTTTCGTAAAAACACCCCGTTATTCGACAAACTGACAAAGTGACAAGTAGTGACAAATATTTTTGAGGTTATAGAGGCAATGGTCCAATTCGAAACAAAAGTGATTTTAGCAAGTTTTAGTTTTGACAACAATCAAAACATTGTCAAATGATATTTGGGCTATCTGACTACTATTATTTGATTTGACTGCTGATAGCACCATGAATGTCTTTGTCGTAGGTTTCAAGTACATCTGGGCTCTAAGGGCTAAAAAAACGTGAAATCACTTTTGTCTCAAATCGGTCCGCTACCAAAATTAGGTACTTCAAGGCGGCAAGTTATCAAAACGAACAAAATTAATGAAATGTTTAATTGTTTAGTGAAACTATTGTCCAATTATATTCGTTTTACGTACCTGGTTAATTATTTTTTAACTCTTATTTTCTGTGTTACAATTATTATCAGCTGTACGTCTACAGCTTTCGGGTAGTGAATAATGAGATTTTGCTTAAGAAAGTATCTAATCCAATGGGCCTGTTTGAGTCCATTGAGTCCTTCAGTATTTGTAAAAATTCTACAATACTACTTGCAACAGTTTTGATTATAAAGCGGATTTCAAAAACAAGAACGCTTGTACAAAAAGAGCGCAAAGTCAACTTTAACGAGAACAAACAGTGACAAACGAATAAAAAAATCTAGAAAGCGTTTCATTCATCCCATACTTCATACTTCCTATGCCGTATTATTGGCACCCCTGACGGTCTTACTAGATATGTGCTGCTAAATACTGTCGGGTGTGGGAACAAATTTTAAAGTATTTTTTTATACTTTTATTTAATACCTTTTCCTATTTCAAGAAACCTATTTGAATACATATTTCAGATCTAGCCGGTCGTTAATTTTTTATAAATTTTTAAACATTGCGAACTCTTGACATCATAAATTCGCTTAGTGTTTCCCCACTTGTTTTTTTTCCTCCTCAATTCACGGTCAATATATAATGAGGAGAAAATTACTGATTTACTGCACTTACGGCTGAAACAGAGCTCGCCGTTCATCATGTCTCACGAGAATGTGAGAAGTAGACATAGGTATGAAACACCTTTCATGTTTTTTTCTTAAATCAAATGGCGAATTACATTAAAATCGCTACATTCTATTGCAGATCTGAATGCATCCTCTTACATTGAAATTTGCTGAAAGAGTGGTCTGCTCTGTAAGAAGTGGGTTTATTAGGTTGCTAGGAGCGAAGCGATGAGCATGTCAGGTTGACATGAGCCAACCAGCCGCACGAGCCGAGCAAGTGAAGTGAGCAAGTGGCCGGCGAATGAAATTATTCATTAAACCCGGTCAAAGTGATAAATTCGAGCTATCTTAAACGTTGATTTATATAACTGCCCACGAGTAGTCTACAAGTATCATTATTAACCAGCCAAAGTAATAAATATATCAAATTGACCGATGCACTCAGTCCTTATTCAAAAGGACTGGTCTGTACTAATACTGCCCAGTTAATCAAGTAACCCGGAACAAATATTTAAGATATTTTATTTACTTTCCTTGATTCATTCAAGGCAATCGTCTAAGTAGAATAAGACGCAATAGTTGTTGCAGTCGAAATTTTACGACTGCGGTAGTTGTGGCTTAAAATCTCGCCGTCGGATATTTACATCTGCGGTGGTTTGTGGGTTAATGAAAACAATCAACTTATTCATTTATTTTTAGTATTTACATATTTTACATAAAATTAGTGTAGTTCTAGACTTTTTTGATCCAAGTCGTGAAATCAATTTAAAAAACATTATTCATAAAAAAGATGTCGGATCAAATTGTTTATTTGTAAAAATTATGTACGACTAAATTATAATTTAAAAGATTGTGTAAATCATGCTTGCATATTTTGATTGCCGTTAATGACGGAGCTTTAATTAAGAATTAAGTCCTCGCTCCTCATTCTATTCGTCGTGATTTCTGTGACTTGGTATTGGACCTTCAGCATGTTTAGGAAAGTGATTTTTAAACGGGAAGTAGATGCGAAATAAGTTAAAAACAAGCGTCTATGTGGTATTTGGTGCTCAAAAATGTCAGTGATATGGATTATCCGCAAGTTTTCGACGAGAATTTGACCGGTCAGAAACATAACCTTTAACCAATACCTTTTGTAAAATTTATGTTTGTAAATAAAGTGATAAAGTTCGTGTGATATATTTTTGTTATTTTTGAAAGTTCGAAAAATACTGGTTGATGCCAGCAGCAGTATTCTTGAATTTGATAGTTTTCAACCGACTTCAAAAAAGGAGGCGGTTCTCAATTTAACTGTATGTTTTTTTAAAGGTTAAGTTTATTTTGTCATTTCTAACCACTAAAGTGCTATATGCAACCACGGTTGCATGAAAACAGACGTCCAAAGTGCTTTCATGTCACGTCACGGCGGCAAGTGGGTCACTTCGCATACTCAACAGGCTCAAATAACTGAATCACTCGGCCGTTTCTTTCCTTTTAAAAAAAATACATAGACTATGGACAAATGCATCACTCATGCGTTCGTTAAAATTAATCTAAGAATTTTTAAATGACAGTGATAGAATATGCTTGGTGAAAACTGGCTGCCGCTTAACATGGATGATGATGTAATATGTGTTCGTAAATTCCATAAAAATGCTAGAATTATGCATTAGTACCTAAAGGTGTTGTATATCAAAATAATCTTCAGTTGGCTCTGTTTCGAAATATGGGTATTTCGAAACAGATTTTCTTAAGATTACCAAGTATTTGTCTGAAATGTAGACAAATTGGTAAATCATTATTTTTTTTGCTGATAATGTGACTTTTTTATTTTATTTATTTACTTGGTGATTGCTGATTATTAATACCATGTTTCTTACCAAATATTGGAGATAGGAAACGTGTCTTTCTGTAGCTGAACATATTTTTGTTCTATTTTCAAACATTTATTTCCGCTGACATCGCGAAATTTATTTGCAAACTTCGAAATTTTTTAATGGTTTTTTTTTCAAGTCAAACATATGTTTAAAATTATCTTAATTAAGGGGAAAACTAATATTATGATGGATTCAAACTTAAAAAACATACTTCATCGTGCTGTATTCTACAATAAAAAAAAAATCGTTCATTAAGTCGGATATTTTTCACACGAATGAAGTTTGATATTTTTTGTAAATTATTACTAAGTATGCTAAGCATATTGTATTTAAAATCAAATAGAGCATCTATTCCTCAGTTAGAAACAGTCATTTGTTTAGCTTAAAGCCACACGTGTGACTCATAAATCACGTTTACATCTCAAGCGGCGAGTGGTCCGGAGTGGTGTCAAATTTCATGCGCGGCGCAAGCGCAAAACGGTGATCCCACCCGCCGCGCCAAGCACGTGAGTGGCTAATACTTTTAGCTTGCAACTGACACTGAACCGTAACTCTTTATGCAGAAGGGTTAAAGCTGCTTGCTTGCATTGTGTAGTATCGTTTGGACTATTACTACCTACCCCTACCTGCTATTATATTCAACCAATGAGAGGACTTCCAAGTGTAGTATGCAAGTCTATGTTGAGTGCCTTCCCACAGGCTAAATTGAAACGTGAGCCGTCATTTCTTATGGTTTAAGCGTTGAAGGCGCTGTTTCGCATCTGTATTTTTTCTGTTAATCTGTGGTCTAGATTTGACATTTCACTCATTTCTTTTTGTACCTGTAGAACTGTTTTTGTCGGTAAGTTCTCGAATTAACCTGCTTTCTTCCTAAATCCTAATTGATTCTAAAACTTTGTCTGCAGAGTAATTTGCTGTATTTGTTAAATATTCCACCTGATACAATTAACTGATTTCTTTATTAAGTACTTTTAGATAAAGTTAACCCGGCCCGCATGGTACCCATTTGTATATTTTGTGTTTTCATTGATAATAATGTATCTTTGACGAGATTAAGTATATCTATTCAGTTTTAATTACTGTAACAGCTTGTTCAATAGTTTTAGTAATTAAACATATTCTTTTTCACAGTTAAACATGCCGCAAGCAAGGCGAAAAGTTCCATTCAGTGGAAAGGCGAAAAAACAGCAGCTACAGTCGAAGAAAAATCAAACCCTCTTGTTGTCAAGTAAGTCCTTGTGATAACTAACAATTAATATCAATAAAATTTAGGAAAGTACAATTCCAACAAAAGGTTTCGGGTGATGGAGTAAATCTATATTAATACTATAGAGAGGATACTAAATAAAATGATGTATGTATAATACATTTGTGTAAATATATGTTAAAATGACTTTTGTACACGTACTGGGAAAATTTTGCTGAAACTGATTTCAATATTTTCACTGGGACGAAGCCACTGACGGACAGCTAGTAGGGTAAAAATAAATATGTCCGGACATCATTACTCCTGATTATAGATCGCAAAATCTGGATTATTTTGAAAGCCGAATTTATGAATTGCCATCAGACTAAAATCTGGATTCTCCAGATTTTTCGAAGGGTTTTGGTAATTTTCTTAAATACTAAATTATTATTATTATTATTACAGCTTTATTTATCCACATAACAATTTCTTTTTTTTTAGTTCTTTATGACAGTTAATTCCTTTGTTGTGTGGCCCCCCTTGGGTAAAAGCCTCCTCCAACCTTTTCCACCTTTCCCTGTCCTTTGCTGTGTGCCTCCAATTTTTTCCTTCTGTATATTATGTCATTGACCCATCTTTTCTTTTGCCTTCCTACACTTAATACTAAATTAAACCACTGCAAAACATTTAAAACCGAATGAATACTCTTTCAAAAAAAAAAAACTACAACACAACAGAATAAAAGTAACAAAAAAAACACAACAACCTTCTGCTATCTTCTCATTTTAAAAATTCTTATTAATTTTGAGTAGAATAGTCACCTTATCAGATGAAGTGACTCGCAGAGCTGACTGGTATGCTGCTACATAATATACCATCATGACTTTATGTGACAGCTAATGTGCAATAAAGTTTCCACTTAATATGCCATTTTTATTTTCCAGCATCATCCGGCACCAGCACCTGTGATGTGCTCTCGGTGAACTACCAGCCTCGCAACCGTGGGCGAGGAGATGCAAACAGATTTGCACTCAAGTTCTACCGTGAGACTGAGGAAGAGTTGGTGTTTAAGAAGGAGCAAGCTTTGTAAGTATCAACACATTCAACTATAATACAAGGAATTTATCATCTAGGTTACATATGGTCTCTAAAGTAGGAGCACTACAGTGTAGGCCAATCTGGGTTCTTTTTTCCCTTAATTAATAGTGCACCAAAGCCTCAACTGTCAGCATTACGAGACTCTCAACTCATAATTTAATTAATATGGCGTTACTTCTAGCTGTAGCTATGTTGTACTTTGAAATAATAAAGTACCAAGAGCATCCATCATAGCTAAGTGTCGTGTCTTCGTCGCACCTGCTGAGTCACTCTCCTGGCCCTGGCCATAAGCTGCCATGATCGACCTGGAAATCCTTAAACAGACTGCGGACCCAGGTCGGTCGCTGCAAGGACAGCCTGTGTAGATGGGGCTTCATCGACAGCGCTAACAACGCATGCGAGTGTGGCTTTTCCTCTCAAAACATGAGTCACCTTTTACTGTGCCCTGCATGCCCGGCTAGTACACACATATGAGGACCTCATGAGTGCCAGCAATGATGCCGTGCAAGTGGCGGAATTCTGATCGCACGTGGTGTAGTGTTGCCACTCGACATGATAAGAACAAGTGGAAGTGACATCCATTCACACTCCATTTTGTAACCCATGTGCTACTACATAAACTCATCAAGTTTCAATGTTTTTTATAGAACCGCCCTCAACCCAGTACCAGAGAAAGAGATGGAGGTAAACCCAGTGGACTTCTTCCCTCCAGATGTGTCGTTCCCGAAGCGGCCCCCGTGGGACTTCAAGATGTCGCATGCACAGTTGGATGCTCAGGAACAAAGATACTTTAAGGTGAGAATCTTTCTTCTTATTAATATTATAAATGCGAAAGTTTGTGAGGATACCTATATGTGTGTATGTTTGTTACTTTGTCACGCAAAAACTACTGAACGGATTATGATGAAATTCTAGAGTAATACAGCTTATACATCAGAATAACACATAGGCTACAATTTATAACGGTTTTATGTAATTTTGCCATAATATGAAACGGTGAAGTTGACGTGGGCGGAAAGATAGTGTTTTTTATATTATTGTTCACGTTCTGTAAAATACGGAAGTTTCAGTCCTTTTCACATAAGTAAGGTACAGTGACGTTTTGGATTTGCAGTTTCTAAAAAAATAATATCTATATATATATAAAAGTAACGGCGGTACCGATTTTTATGATTTTTGTGTTTTGGGATTTGTCTACATTGGGAATAGGATAATAAGTATTAAAAACATTTGGAAATTAACGAAAAAAAAAGCAGACATATTTTTCCATACTAAATGTTCACACCTCCCTGAAAGCAGCTTTTAATAAAGCCACCAAGGCCACGAAGAGGGCTTACATTAGAGCAGACGCCCAGCGAATTGCACGTGTTGGCCAAGAACTCATCACGCACCCTACGGGTAGCCGCTCCTACTGGCCACTGACTAAACACGTGCAATCTGACTTCTGCGTGCCTTCGCTGCCCCCACTGCGACTCCCTGATGGATCGTTGGCTCATCAGCCGCAAGAGAAAGCCGATTTACTGGCTAACCTCTTTGCCGCAAACTCTTGCATCGATGACTGCGGTGCTGTGCCGCCTGAAATTCCACATTGTGGCTCCACAATGCCTGATATTCGTATCAGGCAGTGTGATGTTCGTGCCAAACTGCAGTCACTCGATGTCAGGAAAGCCAGTGGCCCTGATGGAATTCCAGCTGTGGTGCTGAAGAAATGTGCAGCGGAGTTGTCTCCAGTGTTCACTAGCCTGTATCGCCTCTCCTACAATTCGGGTCTCGTGCCGCTGTCTTGGAAGGAGGCGAACGTGGCTGCTAATTACCGTCCAATAGCCGTAACCTCAGTTTTAGCTAAAGTGTTTGAGCGGATCATAAACACGCAGCTCATCCGCTACCTAGAGGATCACTCCGTTATTCACGACCGTCAGTACAGCTTCCGACCAAAATGGTCTACGGGTGATTTTTAAGCGTACGTAACACACATCTGGGGGGAGGCTATGGACAAGCATGGGGAATCTTTGGCCGTCAGCCTTGACATTGCCAAAGCTTTCGACCGTGTATGGCATCGTTCGCTTCTTTCCAAGCTTCCGGCATATGGTCTGCCACCTCGCCTATGCGACTGGGTCGCCGGATTTCTGGAGGGACGTAGAATTCGTGTCATTTGCGATGGTCGAAAATTACGTTTTCTCCAGATTAATGCTGGGGTGCCGCAGGGCTCCGTCTTGTCGCCGACGTTGTTACTTCTCAATCAATGAGCACGGTCCGCGCGCGTTATTTCGTGCGCCCTGGGGCAAAGCAGACTGCCATCGAGGAGAAGAGGCGAAGTCTTGTTGTTGAGCTGGACGGAGTGTTGGACCGCATTTCAGAATGGAGTGCATGCAATCTTGTCGAGTTCAATGCCAAGAAAACTCAGGTGTGTGCATTCACAGCACAGGCGTCGCCGTTCCTTTCCCATCCCACTCTTCAGAGCACCCCGCTACCGATTAAGGATAGCCAAAACATCCTTGGCATGGATGTTAGTAGCAACCTAAACCAGCGGGACTACATTGAGAGCGTCATAAGAACTGCATCCCGTAAACTCGGAATCCTGAACAGAGTGAGACGATTCTTCACGCCTGGGCAGCTCTGTCTCTTGTATAAGACACAAGTTCGCTCGTGTGTGGAATACTGCTCTCATCTCTAAGACGGTTCCGCCAAGTACCTACTCGAAGCTCTTGACAGGTTGAAGCGGCGTGCTATCCGTATTATTGGTAATCCAGGGCCAACTTTGACCCTTGAGCCTCTCCAATTGCGTAGAGACATTGCCAGGCTGAGTGTTCTCTATCGCTTCTACAATGGGGAATGCTCTGACGAGTTATTCCAGCTTATTCCACCCTCACCTTTCCACTCTCGTACCACGCGTGCTGGACTACGGCGTCACCCATACACAATTCAACATTTGTTGGCCCGAACTAAAAGATTCGGTGACTCGTTTCTCTGTCGTACTATCCAGACGTGGAACGCTCTTCCAGCACATGTGTTTCCTTCCTCGTATAGTCCCGGGTTCTTCAAGCGGGGCGTGAAAAGGCGCCTTCAAGGTGAGGATGGCCAGCCCAGTGATTCGTTTGAATGACTGGGCTTGTCAACCTCATATCTGGACCTCACGACCGCTTTCCATCAGGTGGAGTGAGGTCATCTTGACAGGCAATATAAAAAAAACAGCTGTGAAGCATTTGCCAATAACTTTTGACAGAGCGGATTTTGTCGGGGCCGCTAGTAGTCAGATAAATAAAAATTCAGTATATAATTTATCAAGAAATGAAAATTAAGGAGAACCAAAACTTAGTATGAATACATTAGGTTATTCAAAGTTATTTATTTATTCTTTATTGCACATTTATAAAAATAGGTACAATTGGCGGACTTAATGCCTAGAGGCATGCTCTACCAGTCAACCGCAAGGTTTAACAGAGAACATACGAATTTTGGGCTGTGCAACGTATGGAATTTGGTGCAAGAAAATACAAACAACAAATTTGCTACTTAACTAAAACTTTAAAACCTACTAATGCTCAAACTAACAAATACCCAATACAATTCGTAAACTTAAATAAATCATATATAGATCATAGCATACTACATAAATACATATAAATTATATATACTTATCATGCCAACAAATATACCTTTCTATATACAGTTAAAATAAATATACTAATATAGTATTAAATAATAATATATAAAATGAAATTAAATTGCCATTTGAGAGAGTTAAACGTAGATGCCTGAATCTGAACTCAATGAAATGGTTTACTGAATCAGCGGCTCACTTAAAATGCTCACGCAACGACCTCTTCAGGGCAAGTTTGGAGGTAGATTTCTGAATGTTGCTTGGGAGAGAGTTCTGTCATTGTTTTAGTGGCGTTAGCGACTATCGTCTGCGTAAACTCATTAGGGTTACAGTATTCTAGTTTATTTTTGGATTGTGTTGCACTTAATTAATAGATAAATATGCTGCATATCAATTAATTTTAAGGAAGCCATTAATGTCTTTTTTTTTGTTGCTATTCTTTTTTACCAGCAACCTACATCAGTAATACCAGTTCTTACATATAATTTATTTATTCCCCAGAACTACGTAGACCAACTGCAGGCTTCCGACCATTGGAAGGACATCTCATACTTTGAGCTGAACTTGGAGACTTGGAGGCAGCTGTGGAGGGTCCTCGAGATGTGTGATGTCTTGTTGCTTATTGTTGATGTCAGATATGCTGTGAGTATTATTGACATCAGTTCAACATACATACATACATACATACCATCACGCCTCTTTCCCAACGGGGAAGGCAGAGACCACTTCTTTCCACTTGCTACGATCCTGACATACATCTTGCGCTTCTTCTACTCTCATGAGTCCTTTCATACATGCTCGTCGGTTAAAGGTACTCTTGACCCGACCCTTTCTGAGAACATCTTGAACTTGCCCAAGAAACGTTCTTCTGGGTCTTCCCCTTCCAACAGTCCCATTTACCCTTGCCTCATAAATCCGTTTCGTTAATCGCCTTTCATCCATTCTTTCCATATGACCAAACCACCTCAGCATTCCCATCTCAATTTTAGTAACCACGTCTTCTTTCACACCACATCGTTCTCTTATTACACAGTTTCTAATTCTATCACTCAGTTTTACCCCAGCCATGCTTCTTAATGCTCTCATTTGCACTGCATTTATTTTACTTTCATCCTTCTTCTGCCATACCCAACTTTCACTCCCATACATTAATGTCGGTACCAGCACGCCCCCGTGAACTGCCAGTCGGGCTTTCTCCGACACTCTGTGACTGCTCATAAAGGCATGCAGCGCCCCGTTCACTCTATTACCTGCATTCACTCTCCTTTCAATGTCACCCTCATATCTTCCATCTCTCGTAAACATAGTACCCAGTTCAAACTGTTTGTTTTTCTGAACAGTTTATTTTGATGAATCATGCGTCTCAATAATGTACTGTGTTGGATTTATTTGATGTTTTATCAGGTGTCAGAGACCATTATAAATACTTAAGTGTTTCCATACCTGTTTAACCATAACATCTTGTATATTTCCCCTTAGTAAAGTGAAGTAATTAGCTTATATACTGTCCCACTGCTGGGCAAAGGCCTCCATCATTGAAATCAAGTCATCGCTACAATTGATAGGTATTGGCTTAATCACCACGCTTGCCAAATGCGGGTTGGTGATCACAAACCCGGGCTATGTTCCGAAAAATCCGAAAAAACACACTGCCCGACCTGGGAATTGAACCCGGGACCTCTGGGTTTCGGGCAGAGCTTTGAAACCACTCGGCGACGGAAGCGTATTTCCCCTTATTTTTCTAATTATAGGCAGGATCGCTACCATTGCGCCAACAGGCCTTATCGCTACCATTGCGCCAACAGGCCTTATCGCTACCATTGCGCCAACAGGCCTTATCGCTACCATTGCGCCAACAGGCCTTATCGCTACCATTGCGCCAACAGGCCTTATCGCTACCATTGCGCCAACAGGCCTTATCGCTACCATTGCGCCAACAGGCCTTAAAAAATCCCTGAAACTGGCCTGTTGGGGCAATAGCAGCGTTCCTGCCTTTAGCACCGGAGGACGTGGGTTCCATCCCCACCCATGACAAACATTCATGTAGCGAACATTTATGTTTGTTGTGTCTGGGTGTTATTCTCTATATAAGTATGTATTTATAAGTATGTTTTACGACCGACTTGGTGTAATGGTTACGAAGTTGGCTACTACACCAGAGGTCGCGGGTTCGATCCCCGCACAGTACAAACATTTGTGTGCATGAACATGTCTGTTTGTACTGGTCTGGGTGTCTCCTATGTATAATAAGTATGTATTTACAAAAGAAAATGTATTTAAGTATGTTTATCCGTTGTCTAGTATCCCATAACACAAGCTTTAGTTAGCTTACTTTGGGGCTAGATGGCGCTGTGTGGAATAATGTCCAGGGATATTTATTTATTTATTTATTTAGAAATATTTAAGTATGTTTATCAGTCTCAGACACCCATAGTGCAAGCTGTGCTTAGTTTGGGGTCAGATGATCTTGGTGTGAATTGTCCCAGATATTTATTTATATATTAGTTTGCCATCATGGTCAATGTAAAACTCAGAAGCCCACTTTTCACTAATGGTATCAGAACCAAACTGCTGCCATTATCTGGGTAGGTTAAAATAAAATAAAAAATTAAAATAAAATAAATAAATATAAATATGCGCCAGACAACACACCTCTTGTAATGGTCACGAGGTAGACTAATATCCCCGTGTTACGAGGTACCACACAAGGAAATAAGCCAGGGGCGTCTCCCAGCACACCCAGACCAGAGTCAATTCAGAAAAGATCATTTCGGAATCGAACCCGGGACACTACGGAAATCGAGGCGAGAATCAGTGCTACAGCGCACTACGCCAATCGTGTCGCCAATTTATTTGCATTAACTATTGTTTACCTGAATAAGTGATCAATTCCTTTCCAGGGCATGATGTTCCCCCCATCCCTCTACCACTACGTAGTCACAGAACAGAAGAAGAACATGATCCTCGTTCTCAACAAAATAGACCTGGTCCCAGCCGGAGTGGTGGCCGGCTGGCACGAGTACTTCACGAGGACTTGTCCCGGGCTGCGGGTTGTGTACTTCACGTCCTGTCCGGGGTACAATTTGAGAGGGGCTACTAATGATAAGGCTGGTAAGTTATTAAAATTAATTTATACACTATTTTCACTGTAAGATGATATGCCTGACAGCTCTTATTGTTTCGTGGCACGAATACTATTTCAAACTAAATAAAAAGAAACTGGCAAAAGAAAATGTTTCAGATTATTAAAAAACTATTGTCTTTTCGAATCTTATCGAGTAAATTATTGTTATTATCATTAACTGTTAATAAATGAAGTAAATGAAATGAAATTAATATATCTTTACAGCGCCTGATGCGTGAAAAGGAACGCCATTCAATAGTGTATTGACACTACTGAATCGACAAAAAAATCAATGATTAGGAGCGACCATTTTGTAATCACGTCATGCGCATCAGTACGAGTGCGTCTGCCTTGTGTGCTATTTTTAACTATTATTTTCGAGATACCGCGTTTTATTCTATAACTTAAGCCATAACCTATTATTATGAATTTATTTAAAAATGAAAAATCGGTAAATCCGATTCCAATTCCTTTGCCAACTCGATTAAATTACATTCGGTACATCACTATAATTAACAATTTTGAACTGTCAGGGAAATCCTAATACGGCGAAAGTAGTATAATATTATAAAGAGGAAACATTTGATTGTTTGCTGGTTTGTTTATATTAAAAATAGGCTCCGAAACTACTGGACCAATTTAAAAAAAACTTGCACCAATATGAAGCTACATTATCAGAGAAGTGACATAGGCTATATTTAATTATGATTGAACGAAACATTCAGTGAAAAATAATAGCATATGTAAATCAAGTCGGAGAAACACGGGCGAAATGTGCTGCTTTACCGACGCCGCGACGTGCAATCACTTTTGACAGAACGACACATGTTCCAGCACATGTGTTTCCTTCCTCGTATAGTCCCGGGTTCTTCAAGCGGGGCGCGAAAAGGCATTTCTGCAGGCCTTCAAGGTGAGGATGGCCAGCCCAGTGATTCGTTGGAATGACTGGGCTTGTCAGCCTCATATCTGGACCTCACGACCGCTTTCCATCAGGTGGAGTGAGGTCATCTTGACGGGCAATATAAAAAAAACGAAGTCTGTCGAGGCAGCTAGTATTTAATAATAAAGCATTTTCATATATCCACAGGCCTCCAAGTCCGCCGCAGGAAGGGCCGCCAACAGATGTGCGTGGAAGGCGCCACCAAGATCCTCGAAGCTTGCAAGGACATCGTCAGCGGGGAAGTGGACCTCAGCTCTTGGGAGAAGAAGATTAAGGAGGAGGCGGAGATTGAGTTTGAGGAGGATGAGCCGACTGAAGTTGGTGAGGGGTGTTAATGTTTGTGTGTTATTCTAATGTATGTGTTCATTTGTAACGGTATTTTACACTCAAGTTCATTGGATATTATTCATCATGTTGTACTGTTGCCTTAAGTTGGGGAAGGTAACAAATAAAAGTTTAGTTACGAGTATGATAGAAAAAAGTAAGACCTTAGATACAACATTAAATAGTTGAGATACACAGAATACATAAATTTTACAGGGAAGTGAGTCCTAATAGCATACACAACCGATCCGCTACCAGAGTTCAAGATCAAACCGCACCGTCCTTAGTAGTGGTGTGGTGATCGCGTCCGGAAGTTGCTCAGGGTAGATGAGACGTAGGGAAAGGGCAAGTCTTCGGATCGAGGCGTCGTGCTTCCTTGCATCCACTATGCTCGTGAGCCGAGAATCATAGCCGGAAGAAGAACCCTGGAATCCGGAAACCAGACATTTTAGAAAATGTCGACTTTCAAACTCTGACTGCAACATCAATTCTACCAAGCAGCATAAGCGAAGCAGTTGGAATGATCATTGGCTAAAATAGTGATTAATGATGCGGCAGTCAGACAGAATCAAATTTACAGTTGACAGTTTATCTTAGAGTAATCAAAATTATACACAGAATATTTATCTTATCTTATTAAACACAGAATACATAAATTTTACAGGTAAGTGAGTCCTAATAGCATACACAACCGATCCGCTACCGGATTCAAGATCAAACCCCACTGTCCTTAGTAAAAATAGTGATTAATGATGCGGCAGTCAGACAGAATCTAAATTTACAGTTGACAGTTTATCTTAGAATAGGTAATTAAAATTAATATGAGCTTAATTTACACTAATTACTTTGATTATCTCAAAAATAAAAGAACATTTATAAACTCATTTATGAACTCAAGCAGCGAATGATTATCTCAAAAATAAAAGAACATTTATAAACTCACTTATGAACTCAAGCAGCGAACAGAAGAAGGAACAGCACGAATGATTACACACGCTAGTGGGTGACCCTTGAAGGTCGTCAGATAACCCGTGCCTATGAAAAAGATGTTCGCACCAAAATGGTTTCAACTATAGCTTACTGGCAAGAATATAACTTAGAGTTTCTGCAATGAGCACTAGAACCTAATTAACATGCATGACACTACTATTTACTAGTCTTATTTAACTACAAAGCACTAAAATGTATTTCCAACACTCACCCTATATCGAGGTAACACAATGAACTATAAGAAGTAGATTAAAACAATTATAGAAATAGAAAAAAGTTTATTCGGTACCAATTATACACGGTGTCGGGTTTCATGTGGTCCAAACGAAAACCATCGATAGAGGGGTCCAGGGGCTACTCTAAGGACCCCCATGTATGTTCTGCGAAAATTTATAGTTTTCGAGAAAGCAGCATTTTTCTAATTTTTTTCTTAGTACCTACAATGACGCATTTTTTTAATGATTTCTCCTGAAGTATTATTACTAGAACCTTGATTTTTTTTGTGGATGTGAACAATTATTAGGCCTTTCATTACACCACTACAGTTGTAACTCAGGCTAACATTTTCTGCAAAAAAAAATAAACCGTGAACTTTTTTTATTTGGATGATTTTTTTACTTCTTTCTTTAGGGTGGTGTGACTTCAAAAAGCACACAACATAAAACTTCAGGACCCATTTCAAAAACTTGCCTACTATGAGGACCCACTACTTGTAAAATTTCAATCAGCTACAGCAAGAACTTCATGTCAAAAAAAAAAACTGAAATGGGAAGATTTTAATATTAAATTAAATTTCGTCAGCCATGAACTCAATTGATTTCCAATGGCATGAAAAAAGTTTACTTTGAGATAATCTGTCTTAAGACATCAGACGTCATTACAGATACCAGTTTTGATCCCTTTGTTCAAGTTTACAAACTGTTTTGTTAGTCTTCCCTTGGCTGCTCTCGCGTTCGTACATTGTTCATACTATCCCTTTTTAACTACTGGCGTGTTAACGGACTTTTGGATTGCTTATTTATTTTATTTTATTTTAAATTAGGCTATATTTTGACAGGATGGACAGTAACAAATTCTGCACTTTAATTTCACGTGTGAAACAAAATAAAATAATAGTCATGTATTAACAGTTAGTACTAGCTAATAATTGCCTTAATAGAAATGGAATTTTGGCAACGATTGTTGCCAAAAGCAAACTAGAAAGATACAGTATTGGAAAAGATCGTTGCCAGAAGCAACTGAACGGTTATAAAGGTCGTGAACCATATAAAATAAGCAAGGCTCCAAAGATAACTCTTGACTATTTTATTCTCCTGCACCATAACTGTGAAAACATGCAATACTTGAGCTTCAAGAATATCATACGGATGTATGCGGTTTAAGAATTATTATAAGAGTAAGAATTAAATTCACTTACATGAGAACATTACATAAATTATTCACTTAAAAATATAATAAATAATTTAATTGTAGTTATGTGGGTAAATTAAAATATTGCCACAAATACTCGCTCCGGAACAGTTCAACAACAAATAGTGACACGGAATAGCCACCAATGGAAGTGGCTCACTACTAGTGTGCGTACTTGGTTTAAGTCTTAGAGCTATAAGTTATTGTTTTATAATTTTAATGCAATTAACTTATTTGTAGTATTTCAATTTAATTTAGATGTATCCTCGATCACTCTTAATTAATGATGTCCCAGATTTATTTTATTTTCTACTTTCCAGGTGAAACAATCCTAGAGAGACCGGACACATCGTTCTACACTCACGAGCGGTACAAGAACGGAATCCTCACCGTGGGCTGTGTCGGTCAGCCCAACGTGGGCAAGTCCTCGCTGATGAACGCTATCATGGGACGGAAGGTTGTGTCCGTGTCTAAGACTCCGGGACATACGAAGCATTTCCAGACCATATTCCTAACGCAGAAGGTGAGATAGTGACAATCTTTAATCACGTAGACTCATAATGTATGATAGAATAGCATATACTGGGTGATTATCAAAAGACTTACAGAAACGATACTATGAAAGTGAGACTGTCGGCCATACTGCTCTGGAACTCTCTTCCAGGCAACATCCAGAAATCTACCTCCAAACTTGCTCTGAAGAGGTCGTTGCGTTAGCATTTTAAGTGAGCCGCTGATGTTTCAGTCAACTGTTTCATTGAGTTCAGATTCAGGCACCTATGTTTAACTCTCTTTAAGGCAATATAATATAAATAAATAAATATCCCTGGACATTATTCCACACAGCGCCATCTAGCCCCAAAGTAAGCTAATTAAAGCTTGTGTTATGGGATACTAGACAACGGATAAACATACTTAAATACATTTTTCTTTTGTAAATACATACTTATTATACATAGGAGACACCCAGACCAGTACAAACAGACATGTTCATGCACACAAATGTTTGTACTGTGCGGGGATCGAACCCGCGACCTCTGGTGTAGTAGCCAACTTCTTAACCATTACACCAAGTCGGTCCTATATATATTATATTTATTTTAAATGTATTTTTGTAAGTATGTATGTTGGCATGATAAGTATATATTTATGTAGTATATTATGATCTATATATGATTTATTTAAGTATACAAATTGTTTTAGGTCTTTGTTAGTTGGAGTATTAGTAGATTTTTAATTATTAGTTCGGTATCCAATTTGTTGTTTGTTTTCTCTTGCACCAATTTCCATATGTTGCACAGCCCAAAATTCATATGTTCTCTGTTAAGCCTTGCGGTTGAATGGTAGAGCATGCCTCTAGGCATTAAGTCCGCTAATTGTACCTATTTCTTATTAATGTGCAATAAATAATAAATAAACTTTGATGAAAAAATAACGTGCAACTGATTTGTAATAAAAGTTAATTGAATGAATTTCATTTTCACTTAAATAGTTTCTACATCACCTACTGAGAATGTCATATCGTTTTTGTAAGTTTTTTTGATAATCACCTAGTATTATTAACATGACTATTGATAAATTGACGACCGACTTGGTGTAATGGTTAAGAAGTTGGCTACTACACCAGAGGTCGCGGGTTCGATCCCCGCACAGTACAAACATTTGTGTGCATGAACATGTCTGTTTGTACTCGTCTGGGTGTCTCCTATGTATAATAAGTATGTATTTACAAAAGAAAATGTATTTAAGTATGTTTATCCGTTGTCTAGTATCCCATAACACAAGCTTTAATTAGCTTACTTTGGGGCTAGATGGCGCTGTGTGGAATAATGTCCAGGGATATTTAAATATTATTGCCTATCAAAACAAGCTTAATGAAGTTCTAAATAATCAAACTATCAACAACTATACTCTATTCATTAAAGCATCAGACAGAAGTAAGAATAGGTTATTTTTAGGGTACAGTAGTAAAAGTATAATAAACATTATTACTTTTCAGATTTCTTCCGAATTTATCATAATTACATATATAGCAGCTGTCACACTTAATTGTTCTCATTTAAAGTAAAGTAACTTCAGAATTTATGAGGCTTTTGCTTAAACAAATTATTTTGTCTTGCATCAAACTATATTTTCGATGTAAAAACCTAAAAGAAGCAGGGGTTTTTATCCGAACACATTTTTATTGTCACTATAACTCTACCAAATCGAAAATGTTACATAGTCCCTTCATACGTTGTGGCGGAAGGGGTTTTCAATTTTGTCAGGTTATACTCTGATATGTCATCGTCATGGCAACTTGAAATGCAAATTGTCATTAATTTCAGCACCCCTGCTTCTTATTTCTAATGTTATGATGAATGACGTAGATTTTAGTTCCATTGTTGCAATATATTTTTAGTTTTTTTTTGCAATGTCAAATTATTAAAATTGCAAAAAAATCTTACTTAATTGTTTCATTCAATTTGATATAAAATAAAATAAGTTTATTTCGGACAGCAAAAAGGTCCTTAGGCTTACATATTTTCATCAAAAATCATAATTAAAAAACCACAAAATATGGTATGCATAAAAATGATATACAGGTTTTGTCAAAAATTAATTAAATTGTCAAAAAATAAAGTAGGGACAATAATTGCCCAAAATCTACGATGGACATTATTACAGATGAGTTCTGTTATTAGTTATTATATTATATTGTTACTTATTTTGTCTCCAGGTCCGCCTATGCGACTGTCCCGGTCTGGTGTTCCCTTCAAAAGTGCCTCGCCCCATACAGATCCTGATGGGATCCTACCCCATTGCGCAGCTGAGGGAACCTTACACTACTATAAGGTTAGTGACGGTATCATACTAGGTTCGCCGTATGATGACCGTATGGCCCTTGGATTAAGAAGGGGACAGATAAGAATCCTTACCAGAACCCTCACGGGTCACTGTAGGCTGAACAAGCACGGACACAGGATTGGTATCGCTGAGTCACCAACCTGTAGATTCTGTCGCAAAGAGGAAGAGATCCCGGTCCATGTCCTATGCGACTGTGATGCTTTAATGCAGAGACTGACAGCAGAAGCCGCGTGCTCGGCACAAGCTTGCCCCTTCGGACGCCATTGACATCACTCCCAGGAAAATAATTCAGTTCATGATGGCTGTAGACCTGGAGTGATCTTTGATGGGATGATGGCCACAATTGATCAATCCTGGTCGCAGTGGTCAATCGCTTTGCCGACATCCTAATGCTAAACAAATAACGAATGATGATATTCCTGACAGTTCAAAATTTACAATTATAGTGATGTACCGAATGTAATATAATCGAGTTGGCAAAGGAAATGGAATCGGATTTACTGATTTTTAATTTTTAAATAAATTCTTAATAAACGGGTTATGGCTAATAAGTTATAGAATAAAACGCGGTATCTCGAAAATAATAGTTAAAAATAGCACACAAGGCAGACGCACTGGTACTGATGCGGATGACGTGATTACAAAATGGTCGCTCCTATTCATCGATTTAGTTTGACGATGTTATTTTGACCCCATTGTGAGACTTGTTCGAGGGATGCCTCAACTACTGCTGTCATCCGCATAACAATGTATGTTGCTGGTTTGCAACATATCATTTATGTGCAGGATAAACAGGGTCGGAGACAACACACAGCCTTGTGGAACGCCAGCATTTACAGGCATGGAGTCGGAGCATGAGCCGTTGAATGCTTCGCCCTGAAAGGAAGCTTGCGATCCACGTGCATAATCCCTTGGGAACCCCATATGATGGAAGTTTGGCAAGGAGCGCTTTGTGCCAGACCCGATCAAATGTCTTCGCTATATCCAAGCTGACCGCTAAAGCCTCTCCCTTGCTCTCAATACCTACAGCCCAGCGATGGGTGAGTAGAACCAAAAGATCACCTGCAGACCGACCATGACGGAAGCCATACTGTCGGTCGCTGATCAGTTGGTGGCACTCCAAGTACCGCAAAAGCTGAACATTGATGATACTTTCCATTACCTTAAAAAGTAGGGAGGTAATGGCGATTGGCCTATAGTTATTTGGGTCAGAGCGGTCACCCATTTTAGGGATCGGGTGCACAAGCGCTGTCTTCCAACAGACCGGGACCACTCCAGATGAGTATGACAGCCGGAACAAACGCGTGAGAACAGGAGCTAACTCCGGGGCGCACATTTTTAGCACTATAGCGGGGATAGTGTCCGGCCCAGACGACTTATGGACGTCCAGTGAAAGTAGAGCTCTACGTACGGCACGATGGTGAAATTTGATTTCGGGCATAGAGCTTAGACACTGTGGGATACTGGGTGGTGTCTTACCTTGGTCGTCCAACGTCGAATTAGTAGCAAAAAGAGAGCATAAAAGTTGTGCAATCTCTTTTGCAGAATGGGGAACGGAACCGTCCTCTTGGCATAAAGGTGGAAATGTGGGCCGACAAAAGTTTCCCTGCACCGCTTTGGCCAATGACCAAAAAGCCCGAGTGCCGGAGGGGAACTTTGCTAGCTTTGCGCCAATGTTGCGGATGTGATCGCCCTTTGCGCTGGCAATTGTCCTTTTGTAGGACCTGGAGGCATGATTGTAAAGCTTCTTAAGTAGTGTCAATACACTTTTGATGGCGTTCCTTTTCACTCATCAGGCGCTGTAAAGATATTAATTTAATTTCATTTACTTCATTTATTAACAGTTGATATTGATAATAATAACAATAATTTACTTGATAAGATTCGAAAGGCCAATAGTTTTTTAATAGTCTAGCTCCCTTTTTGCCAGTTTCTTTTTATTTAGTTTGAAATAGTATGCGTGACACGGAACAATAAGAGCTGTCAGGCATATCATCTTACAGTGAAAATAGAATGGAGGAATTGTTCTTAGTTACAAGTGCCATGATCACGGAGTAACTAACCAGTGCCGAAATATCGGGTACTCTAAAACTAAACAGTACATGGTAGAGATCCGGTAACTAAGATTTACATAGAGACATTTTTAAATTTAAATACGTTTAACCCTTAAAACTTACGTGATGTACGTCGAGGCCCCGGGCCTCGCGATCCTGAGGACCTTAAATCTCTCAGTGAAGCATTTGACGGTTGTATACTGTTTTATAGAAAATCGATTCATAGAATTTCGTTTCACATAAATTGTTTCTCATATTATCATTTCATCGAATAATCAATACACAGAATAGTTACTTTGAAGAAATTTTAATCGTAGATTGCTGTTATAAATAAAATTCATTTCTTATAATATTCATGTCATAGGTTATCAAATCAAGTATTATTATTGCTCATAAATCATAATGTTTGGCTTTTGTAAGAAGTATTCTCAAGGTTTTTTTTTGCCACTTACGTTCATTCGCCAAAAATTCGGTGTTGGCACGATGTGGTCACAGTTCTAACCTAACTAACCAACAGAGGCTTTTTAAACGAATGTCGTTAGTTAATTAACTGAATTTCTTTTAAGTATGTTTTTATGAAGTAAATAGTCATTGAAAAAATAATATTTGACATGAAAACATGTGGACTGAATATTCTATGAAGTAAATAGTCATCGAATTCGAAACAATAATATTCAAAATTAAAATAGGTATTCGAACCGTATATTCTATAAAACATTTTTTGTGAACCGAAATTCTATGAAAATTCTGTCTGTGAAACAAGGGATCACCACATTTGACACTTAATGTGAAAAAGGCCCCAATTTAATGTCAGAAAGTTAAAAAAAATCATGTAAGTTTGAACAATGCAATCGAAAGTTTCACGAAAATCCATTCACTAAGTTCCGAGGTTTTTACATTTTCATGTCTAATCTCACTCAAAATAAAATTGCTGACATAAAAGTCTAAAGGTAGTCCCTCACCTGGAGCATTTTCCTGTAATGTAACATTTCAGATTCGATTTTGAGCATTACAATACAGTACTGCCTCCCTGACATGACGAACATTTGCCTGTAATTTGCATTTCAGATTCGATTTTGAGAGGGATTTTTCGAATTTCAAATTTTGCTAAAATTTGAAATGAAATTAACCTTAAATTCTGCTCTATGCATCCTTTAAGGTTGTGATTAGTTAAGTAAAGAGCCTTTATTTTATTTTAATTTTTAGTATATTGTTTTAGCTCTAATGTAAAACTGCTGTCCTCAAACGTTTGCAATACCATAGCGGTAACTAAGTTTTAAGTACTATTTTGTTATTAAACACCTATTTGTAACACTTAGTAAGCAAATAAAGAATTGAATTGAAAAAAAATATATATTGCAACATTACAGTCACCGATGTAATGATCGACTCTGTAACGTTGCAATCCAGGAAAATGCTCTGGGTAAGGAGCACCTTTGTCGGTATTTTCATGCCAGTTGATGTAATAAAATGCAGAATATCAAGAAAAATTACTTTATCAGGTACCTAGCAGAAAGGCTGGACCTTCCTAAGTTGTTAAGAATGGATCACCCTGAGAAGGACGACAGCTGGTCCCCGCGAGACGTCTGCGACGGCTGGGCCAAGAAGCGCGGATATATTACGGCTAAGGCGGCCAGGTGAGAATAGACCTTTTAAATACATATTTAGGCTGCGTTTCAAATCGAGTGGAAATTACACTCGTGAGGAGAGAAAATCACTCGAAGCCGTTTCAAATTGACCCCGAGTGAAATCGAAGATGACCGAGCTGTCACCTGACAGTTTCTCTGTTGTTTCGGGTGACGTTTATCACTCTGACAAGTGCGAACTCTACCGGTTTGCCCGATGAAATTCATCTGACAGCTGTCAGACTGACGTTTTGTTCGTTTTGTCTCCTTCTTTTCGACGAGGGTGAAAATTACTCTGTAAAAAGCGATTTGGAATGAGCCCTTATTAAGTAGGAAGTAGCACCTATTAAGGACCATTAAAATAATTGGTAACCTTTCGTCTGGAACAAATAATAACGAAAATAATATGTTTATTAGATCTTACATGAAACATTAGTGATTTTTTTTACCGCAATGAAATGGCTTTAAAACACTCAATACCTACTTTTAAATAAAAATAAATAAATATCTGGGATAATTCACACCAAGATCACCTGACCCCAAACTAAGCAGAGCTTAAGTACTATGGGTGTCAGACTGATAAGCATACTTTAATATTTCTAAATACATACTTATATAGATAATAACACCCAGACACACACACACAAAATAAATTTTTGTCATAGGTGGTGATCGAACCTCCGACGCTAACATTAACAATTATAACAATTACAAAAAAAATTTTTTTATTGATCTTACATGATATATTATTGGTGATTTTTTTATACCGTTAAGAAAAGGCTGTGAAATAATTTGTTCTTACCTATCAAAATATATATTTTTTTAATTATTTGGTTTCTATCGTTAGAATAGATAATAGAGAATTGCAATAATGCCAATCTATGTTCCAATTAATTTTGTAACATCTGAAAATGTAATTTAGTAGCCTGAAATAAATGTTATATTATTAAATTTAATTTCCTGTTTAATTTTTAAAATAAGTCTGACCCTATTTCGGTAAAGACCTAAATATTATTATCATATTATTAAAATAATACATTTTTTTCGTCAATTTCCCAATGTCTTTAATACTTATTTATCCTATTCCCGATGGAGACAAATCCTAAAACACAAAAATCATAATATCGGTCCACCCGTTTCAGAATTAGAAGTGGTGTAGCTAACTAACTCGTCTTTCTTTAAAAGATATATTATAGATAAGATAAGATATTTTCTAGTAAAAGATATATTATATATATATATATATAATAATATATATAAGAATATATATAGATAAATAAATAATATATATAAGAATATATATAGATAAATACTTACCAATTCTTTGTTTCTAGATTGGACACATACAGGGCTGCTAACAGTTTGCTAAGAATGGCTCTGGACGGCAAGATATGTCTGTGGCTCCGACCGCCGGGATACACGGATAATAAAGGTAAGATATTTTAACAAACTCGATTTTCTTGCAATTAAATGCAATTTCAGTGATATTAGAAAGACGAAAAAGAGTTTGCAAATGCTTTTTGATATGAAGTAATTCCGTATTTTCTAACATACGAAGATTACTGAGATAATTTTATATTTTAAACTACTTTTCACACATATTACACGTGATCTTGTGACTATTGATTTCTACCATTTGTTAAATGTCAAGAAGCATAGCATTTTTCCGTGGGATACTCATGTTCAAGTTGACACGATTGGCGTAGTGCGCTGTAGCACGGTTCCTCGCCTTTAATTCCGTAGTGTCCCGGGTTTGATACCCGGCTTGGGTCTGGGTGTGCTAGGAGACGCCCCTAGCTTAATTATTTGTCTGGTACCCCGTAACACAGGGATATCTATCCCTACTTCGAGACCATGACAAGAGGTGTGTTGTCTGGCGCATATCCATATAAAGTGTGTAAAAACGTCCTTAACGAAGCCGACACCTACGTATTCTGCACATCATCAGGACCTTTTTATCTTTCAAGACCATACCTGGGAACTCAATAGTTACCAAGTTATTGAAAGTCAAAGTCAAAAAAAAATCTCAAAATTATTTTGAAAACAAACTCTAATCATTATTACTTAATTTTTGTCCTAAGAAACATTATCAAAATTTCAAGTATTTCCTAACAAAAAATTGCTTTAAAACGTTCAACTCGCTATGTACATCGTGCTTACCCTTAGTCAAACTATGCGTAACAGCAACAGTCACGCACACACGCGCAGGAGTGGTCTGTTGCACGCGTTACATTGCGTAGTACGTTTTTAGGTTTAAAATTGACACCTAAAAAAACTTTCGTTTCCCATCAATAATATTTTTTTTCTGTAACTTGATTCAATGGTTTAAGTGCGTAGACGCCGGCTTCGTTAGGGGTATTTTTACACCCTGTATATATATATTTGTATTTATTCTATGCTAAAATTAAAATGTTTTTAAAAATAGATGGATAGTGAAGAACAGAATAATAAAACTACCCATAGATCTTGATGTAAATAGTCCCATTTTATTTATTTACTCTTTCACAGAATCCTTTGAAACTTGCAAAGAAGTGAAATACGTGAAATGGGTGCAAGCCCTAACATCCGACACTCCAGACTCTCCCGAAAACTCGAGTCTCCCTTCTTCGTCAGATGGCGAAGACTTAGAGTCTCAAGCTGAAGATAGCGAGACTGAGGAGAGCATGGGAACAGCTAAGAACCAGTTTATGGCGCTTTTAGACGTTGATGAATAGGACAATGGTCGGTGCAGACAGAAAACAAGAATGATAATGATGAATTGGTAAAAAAAGATATAACATTTTTGGGTCCTCGCAACCTCGTTAACGCAAAAATTACACAAATGACAGTCAAAGAAATTTGGTAACACTACAGGTTGACCTGAAGACTCGAGTCTCCCTTTTTTATCAGATTATGACAGTCTCAAGCTAGGGAGAGCATTGGGACTGACTGCTA
This sequence comes from Udea olivalis, assembly GCA_947369235.1. NCBI lineage: Eukaryota > Metazoa > Arthropoda > Insecta > Lepidoptera > Crambidae > Udea > Udea olivalis. The sequence continues at coordinate 7,469,936 of OX376367.1, read as the reverse complement.
AGAACAGGTTCATGGCGCTGTGGGATGATGATGCTTAAAGTGATGTGAAAAAATTTGAAAGAAAAGAAAGAAAGGTTTTAGGGACATCGCAAGTTACAAAAAAATGGCACCAATGACAAATATTGTCATGTTTTTTGACAATAATTGTCATGATGTCAAAAAACTAACAGGGCCTTTCTCAGCTACTGCTTGAGACATCAAACTCACTAATTCTCAACAGCAGTGAGTCGGTATTTAAGCTCTATTTATGTAAAATAAAATACCCAGTTTAAGATCAAAGACTTTCAAATGGCTCTTAAGAGCGTGGATCGGAAACGTTGTATTTTTGCAAGATTTTCGTGATTATTTCATTGAACTTAAATTTTTGGTCTATTATTGTGTGCATAATACTATTTAAAAACATATTGAATTGTCTAAAATGATGTAGTCTAATTATTTGCTAAATTAAATAAAAAACCCTTTTTTATAAATTGATAAGACACCTAAAATTTACTGTACATAGTTAAAGTTATAATTATGAAATTAAAAGGTGCATTGAATAATAGAGAGATAATTTATACTTAATTTGAATTCAGCTAAATAATCATGAAAACTTTTAAAAAATGCCACGTTTACAATCTACCCCAAACGTTAAAAGCAAACCATATTAAGATAAAACAGAAATAAGGGGTTCACAAACTAAATTAAGCCAAGAACTAAAAACCAATCCAATACACTACTTCCTTTGACAGCTAAAAACTATCTTATTAGGATTTTGATAGTTCAAATTAACATAACTTATTGTATTTTTTTCTATTATAGACTATTCGTTTGTTTGACTGTTTGTTATTGTTCGTGTAGTGCCTTCAGCGTATAACGCAAAAAGTTTTGAACTATCACTAAATGAATATCTCATGTCATTTGACTCTAAACATAAGGTACTATTGATGATCAATTAAAAACCCATACCCTGTAGCTTTGGGGACAGGATTCCTGCATACCGAGCCTACAAGACAACTCCTAGAATGGGATCACATTTGGTAGATCTGCCCCAAGATTCAGAACGAAGTTATCGACCGATTCGGTAAGTTTGCTTTAATTATAGTAAATGACCCGCTTAACGGTAGCAATCAATATTTTATATGTTAAAGCCTACCTGCTAAAGGCCTTTCTGTACGCAAGGAGTACATAAAGGCCTTTAGCATTATAAAATGAATTATATTAAAACTATCCATACTAAAAAATAAAAGAAAATAACCGACTCGGTCGATAACTTTCGTTCTGAATCGGGGGGCTGGTTGGTTGTGTTAAACTTGTATGGAGCAACGTTTATTCATTCAGAATAAAAAATATTATATATATTATTCGAAAACGCAAACCCATTTTAAATAAAAAAAAAGATAGTTTAAATCCTGCATTCGTCATTTATGTTGTTTGACTGAATTTAACTAAAAAAAAAAAGTCGCCAAATAAGGTTTTCTGCAGCTGAAGCTTCTTTAAAACATAATTTATTATTTTATTTATTTTGTTAGGTACGAAACAAATTGTCAGTATGATGAACTTGCTATGATATTTTCGAAAGTGTATTTTACGATTTGCATTAACTATTTCTGCCTTTTAGTTTTATATAATGCTTATTATTATGCAAACGCTTTTAAGTGAGTAAACTGTAAAGGTGAATAAGACTAGGTATGTTCGGTCTACAGCACTTTAATAGTATATTTTATATCGAGGGACTAAACGAAGCCATCTCGGGAGTCAATGAAACCGAGGGTATATTAAGTTAGCGTTTAGTCTCGAGGTGCAAACTGTACTTTTCACGTTGAGTGCGAGAAAAATAGTCAAAAAGATTCAAAACCGAACAAATTTACACTTGACATAAGTTCTAAAATTTTCGTGGTCAGTTTTTTCTTCTGAACTGAACCACAGATTAACAATTTAAAACACATGGCGCCACCTTCTTTGCGCACAAACCATGGAACTAAAACTCTCAACATTTTCGCAATGAAGACTGTCCACACTCCACAGATAATAGTATATTTTTACTGGTTGTTTGAGTTTGTCTATGTCACATGAAGGAAATTAAAAAACTAATTACTTTTTACTCCCTAGGGCCTAAAGTGGTCACTTTAGTCCCGCTTCGTAGGGCTACTATATTGGCGTACTTTTAGAGCATGAGAAGTGAAAAGGACACTTATTTCTGTCCTGTGTGAAGTGCTGGTAGGCTGTACGACAATGTTTAAGCTTTCGATCTCGTATAAAAGTGGATTACTATCCCTAATAAGTTTTTCTCATAAGAAAGATTCTTCCTATTGGTTAAATTTAGCCAACATTATCTTAAAATTGTTACTGTTAACAATTAACTAATTCCATTCTCCTATTACATGTTATACTGATTGATGTTATTTCCTATAAGTATAGTTAAATAATATTTATCGCTTAATAAATTGTATTTTAATTTATTTTTCTGTTTTATTACACCAAAACTAAACCCGTAAGAATGTTCAAAAAGAAATAAGGAAAATCAGCACTAATATAAAAAAAATATTCTTTATTGCAAAATATTTATTATGACTTAGTATAAAAACTATTTGACCTAAATAAGTACAAGGGTAAATAATACATTTATTATGGCAATCAATTTCATTATTAAAAGTATCAGATGTAAAATAGTGAGTTTAAATTGTAAAGTATCATCTTTTTCATAAAAACTTAACCAGTGTGCCAACACTATTTTAACTGATGTACTCTTTCGTTATACGTGCTGACGTTTATGAAAAATTTACAAAACAGTCCCAATTACTAACGTGTTTAAAATGCTGACAGTTTTTATAAACAAGGGTGTAAGTTGACAGTTCTAAAATCACCATACATGTCAAATCGTTAATTGAATTACTTTGACTTGAGACTTCATCGTGTTTATCCAAATAATAATCAAAACAAGATAATGTTTTTTTTATTATATGTTTTATACAATGTTCTGCACGACCCCGACGGGCACCTGCTGCGTAGTATGACCAATGTTCTGCACCAGGTTTTGTTGGAAGTACTGCATTCGGTTCGCCAGTTCGACTTCCGGGAAGGGCTCTTGTTTCTTCCGCTCGGCCTATAGAGAAAAAGAGGAATAAATATGAATGATGAATTCGCAAATGTTGTTGAAATGATGATTCGTATTTTTTGAATGTAAAAAAAGCACCTTGTCAAAAACGTAAACGTTAAAAAAACATCAACAACCTCGCAAGACTAGGTAGCTACCATCATACACAACAACATTTGTTTTACGACTTTTGATAATTTGACACATTTTACTTTCATACAAAAATAAATATCAATTTAATTTTACGTCTGAATGTTCTTACCAGAAAGCCAAATTATTCAGGAGTGATAAAGGCTATTTTTATTATGATTGAACCAAAAAAATTGTGAAAAATAATAGTAAATGTACGAGGGGTGATCCAAAAGTAATGATAATCAGTTATTTCTAGTGCACACAAAAATATCAGGCACTTGCTCAGTTACCCACTAGTTCAGGACAAAAAAATCATATAAATAGGTAACGATTCCCGGGAGCTACATTCATTTGAATACGAACTGTCAAGGAGTGAACATCAAAATGGAAAAACACGAAATCAGAGCTGTCATTAAATACCTCTGCTTGAAAAAAATGTCTACCAAAGACATACACAGCGACTTGGTGGAAACATTAGGGGACTCTTCTCCTCCATATTCCACAGTTGCACGCTGGGCTAAGGAGTTTAAGCAGGGAAGAACATCGACGGAAAACGAACACTGCGAAGGACGCCCATCGACTTCCCTCACTGAAGAAAATGTGAAAAAAGTTGAAGAAGTTGTATTGGAAGATCGAAGAGTGACTATCAGGCATGTAGCTGAGGTCACAGGGATCACATATGGCAGCATTCAAAGAATCCTTGCGAACGAATTGCATATGAGAAAGGTCTCCGCGCGTTGGGTACCGAAAATGTTACGACGAGCAAAAGAAGAAACGAGTCGACATGTCAAGAGCAAATCTCGAAAAGTTCCAGGCAGACAAGGATAATTGTTTGTCACGTTTTGTGACGACCACCATGGACGAGACCTGGATCCACCATTTTGATCCTGAAACAAAACAACAATCGATGACATGGAAACGATCCGATGAACCGACGCCGAAGAAATTCAAAGTGTCAAGCTCAGCAGGGAAGGTTATGGCGTCTGTTTTTTGGGATGCTGAAGGAATAATCATGGTGGACTACTTGGGAAAGGGGGCAACTATTACAGGCTCCTACTATGCAGAACAAATAAGAAGATTGCGGGAGGCTATTAAGGAGAAAAGGCGAGGCAATTTGCGGGCTGGAGTGCTGTTCCATCAAGACAACGCACCGGTTCACAAAGCTGCAATTGCCATGGCTGCCATTCAGGAAGCGGGCTTTGAGCTGGTGGAACACCCCCCCTATTCACCAGATCTAGCCCCCAGTGACTTCTATCTCATTCCACGACTCAAGGAACACCTCCGAGGTAAGTAATTTGCCGATGATAGCGACGTGATGGCCGCGGTTGAGGACTTTTTTGAGAGTCAAGATAAAGATTTTTTTCTAAGGGAATTTTAGGTTTAAAAAAGAGATGGACTAAATGCTAGGAGACTATGTTGAGAAATATATATTTTTTTTTATTATATTCATTGTGTTTATTATTGATTATCATTACTTTTGGATCACCCCTCGTAAACAATTCGGACATCAGCTGTCACAAATTGGACAGAACGAAGTCAGTCTGGGTAGCTCGTAATTAATAATTATAATATGATTTTTTGTTTGATCAAAATCAGACTAGTAACCGTCAGTTTGCTCCGTCTAATTGAAAATACGGCTTCAGAAAATTACATAACAACCACTTATCATACCATCACGACTTTATCCCAAACGGGGTAGTCAGAGGCAAGTGACTGTTGCCGTCATGGTGAACGGAACACTCAGAAGCCCACTTTTCACCAATGGTATTATTAGAACCCAAAGTGGTAGGCGGTGAGCCTTCCACCGCTATCCGGGTTGATTTGGTTTTTTACCGATGTTTTCCATCACCGGAGAGTTAGTCTGAAATTAAACAATGAACACAAAGATTTTGGTTCTGGCCAGATTTGAATTTGGGACCAGAAAATGAATAGTATATTTACCTTGATCCTCTTGTTGAGGTCGTGCATCATCTTCATGTGCTTGTAGATGGAGGTCTGCCAGGTGAAGGTGGCCGGGCACAGCTTGCACTTGAAGCTCTTGCTCGTGGAGCGGTTCGTGTGCATCGCCCACACGTGGCCCTTGAGCCGCTTCACTGTCTGGGGGAAACATCACTTTAGCTCCTTCATATACCATGCTATGAGTATACTTTACAATATAGATATTACAATTAAATTACTTGAGATTAATATAAAAAAAAAGTTCACCCGGGTAAATTTTCAAAAATTATCTCTGCGCAAGACATCAAAAATGTCAAATGATTTGAAATGCCCTTTGAAACAACCTATTTGAACCTAGATAATGCTATATGATTTTTTATCTTTTATGCAGGGACCTAGATCCTTAAAGGAATTGTAGTTTCCATCATTCCTGACTGACTTTACTCGTTTTAACTATAGTAAATGAACCGCATAACGGTAGCAATCAATGTTTTTATATGTTAAAGCCTTTAGTCTTTAGTTTTCATAAACTAAATTATATGAAAACTACTTATCTTAAAAAACTAATTAAAAATAAAAGAAAATAACCGAATCGGTTGATAACTTTGTCCTGAATCGGGGGGCTGAACTGCTAAATGTATTTATGATCGCTGAACATAAACGCAAATTCTCAAGATTCAGGTATTCACCTTATATGACTTGCCGCAAATTTCACATAGATGTTCTCCTTCCGCTTCCTTCTTCTTTCCTTCGTGGATATTCCTCATGTGTGTGACCATAATCTTCGCCGTTTTGAATGGCTGCAATACACAAAACAGACATTAAAGCCATGAAAATGGAACATTCAAATTCTCGGGATGATCGTAAACGTCGCATTTTTTTAAGGTTTTCGTGGTTATTTAGCAGAATCCAAACTAAGTTTAAATTATCTCTCTATTATTGAATGCACGTCTAAATTTCATAATTATAACTTTAAATTTCTAAGTGTCTTATAAATTAAAAAAAAAACAGTTTTTTACTTAATTTAGCAAATAATTGGCGACTACCTAATTTTAGACAATTCAATGTGTTTTAAATAGTATTATGCACACAATTATAGAGCAAAAATTTAAGTTTTATTTAAATTCAATAAAAAAAATCACGTAAATCTTACAAAAATGCACCGTTTTCGATACACCCCCAGCTAACGCTTTTAAATATAAGCCAAACTGTAATCGTACGGCGTACCTTGAAGCAGACGCTGCACTGGTACTTGAAGCGCTTGAGGTGGTCCCAGTCCACGTGGTCCGTCAGGCACCACTTGCTCGCGAACTTCTTGCCGCAGTAGCTGCACGCGTGGCTGCAACGGAAATATATATTTGAGGCCGTTTATACCGTGCGACTTTTCGCAGCTAAACAAACGCGATGCAGCCAAACGTTTGTATTGCTGTACAAACGACTTTAGTGTTTTTATCACACAAAGTTATACTTTTTCTGAATATAAACATATCGACCTTCAACTTTACAAGGCACAAGTGAGGCCTCACATGGAGTACCGCTGCCATCTTTGGGCTGGAGCACCCCAGTATCTTCTCTATCCTCTTGACCGCATACAGCGGAGAGCCGCTCGAATTGTCAACGATCCTGTGATTTCCGACCGCTTAGATTGTTTGGCCCTACGGAGAGACGTTGCATCTCTCTGTATTTTATACCGTCTTTACAATGGGGAGTGTTCAGACGAACTGCATGATCTTATACCTGCCGCTGAATTTCATCATCGCACGACACGCCATAAGTCGAAATTCCATCACCTGGATGGCTGGCGCTCAACAACTGTGCGTTTTTCGCGTCAATTTCTTCCGCGTACAGCCAAGATCATGGAATGATTTCCTGCGGCGGTATTTCCAAAGGAATATGGCATCGGAGCCTTTAAGAAGATAGCGTATTCCCATTTAAAAGGCAAGCAACGCATCGGTGACACCTCAGGTGTTGCAGTTGTCCATGGGTGGGGGTGATAACTTTCCATCAGGTGACCTATTAGCTCGTTTGCTCATACATAAAAAAAAAATCGAACCTCGATCAGGGTTCAGACAAGCGAGAGATATTTTGGCTAATTGACATATCTGATTGAATAGTAAACTTTCATTGATTTCAATTCAGAAAGTGATCTTCGGAAAACGTTCATCTCAAAAAAACAGTCACTGTTATACAAAGTCAATTTTGCAAAGGGTAATTTGATTAGAAAGTCATTATAGCAATAGTAGATTGTTACACAAGGTGAGAAAGTTACCTTTTCAATGCACGAGATGGTTTGGCGCGCGAGCGTATCGAGAGCGCTAATAGTTCGAGGGCATTGAAAAGGTCTTTCTTCCGAGGTAAACACTCTGCTTTTCATTACGAATATAAAGAAAGTAAATAAAAATCAGATACATAAGTTCAACCAAATAAACTTTTCACTCGATTTACGAAACAACTGAATGAAGTTCGAATAGTTGCAATCCCGCCTTTTTTTTGTCTGTGGAATTCAACTTTTTTTTTTAATATTTGTAAAAAAGCATACTTAGACAATGATGATGGAATTCCCCCGCCTTATTTTATTTAAAAATTTTTTTTTCATTTCTATCGTAAATGCTTAGCTCAAATTTATTCAATTAAATACTAATTAAGTGAAACATATAATAATGAGTATATTCCTGCATCGATTGTTCAAATATTCATTTGAAATCAAGATAAAGAAATTTCAAATACAGCTGTGGCTGAATAGAATACATTGACTTGCCGCAAAAGGAATGTCAAAATAGAAGGTGACATTTGACAGTTATTTACTTTCAGCCCTAGGGCTGAAAAAAACTTTACAGCCCTAGGGCTGAAAGTGAAGCTTTCAACCCTATGCTCAGGCAACTTCAAGCGTACTTTCCGTGTATGAGTAATGAAAAAACAGTTTCACGAGTACGAGTCATTCCATTACGCAAAACGTCACTTTCGCAGAATCACCCAAACTATGTCAAATTATAAAACCAAGCAGGGTTAAGAAACGAAACCATCAATCAAATCTTTAAGAAAAACCTCCTAGTCACATTATAATTAGCACTCAGGAGCAGAGGTATTCAGGTACGAGTACATGTCGCTACAAAAAGAAAAAAAAGGATCATTTGATTTTTTATTTTGAGCTTTTGTAGTAGGTAGTTTTCATCTGTTTTTTTAGTCCATCTTTTCTCTTTTTTGTTTCTATTTTCTCTGGTTTCATCTGTTCAGCATCTTTTTTTTTCTGGGCGATGACTTCTAATTCTTGTTTGTAGGGAGACGACGCGCTAATGGCTGTTTTTTCACGATTTTTAGCAACACGAGAGGATTTTTTAACCCATTTTTCCATTCAAAACCGCCTGAACTGCTTCCCGCATGGACGCTTCGGACCACGACCCTCTGTCAGTCGTGAGTTTGTAGTTACGAACCAGTTTAAAAAGGCAAACTATAATAAGCTCACAACAAACTCATTTTCACGGAAAACAAACAAGAACAAAATTATTCTCATTGGGGGCAAGATGGGGTACCCCGTTACCCCATCTCGCCTGCAGAGCCATTTTATAAACAAAAAACTTAAAAAAAAACCGCCAACAATCTTAAGGAAACACAATGCCTACCTTATTATAGGTTAGTTTAAGCGTCAATCACAGCAACACCTCACCAGCTAACGTTATTTAACAAACCACAGTCACGTGTCAAACCAGAAGAAAATATGATAAGCAATTTGCAGTAAAACACTTTTTTTGAATTTTTTTCGACACTGTATTTGTGGACCACTTACCACCGGGCGACTGACAAGTATCATGGCGGCGCGTCGAACGATGAATGAACGAGCGTGATTGGTCAATTTGAACTGTGAATTTCGCTGGGTACCCAGTGGCGTGCATTGCTTTTCAGAATTGGTAGGCACTAAAGGCCGCGTGGTGTCTAGTCTAGGCGCTATGACGCTCAATTCTACACGATTTTGCCCAAAAGATATCATAGCCATGCATGCCTGGATATGTTTTTCTGATTGGTTATGTTTTTTTGCAAAATTTTTATAAATTTTCAAGTCAGCGTAACCAGTTTCATTCCAGACAGTTTTTGTTGTGGAAAACAGAAGACACGGTAAACAGAATAACAAATTTGAATGGCAACAGCCAGTTAACCATGTGAATAGTGAATAACCAGTATTATAGTAGATACTTCACATTAAAATGCCTAACGACTTAACCTTTTTCTTGGAAATTCAACATTTTTTACTTCATCGACATGAAAACGATCCGAAAGGATTTGACCGCAATTTATTTAAGCAAAGCGATTGATCGCCACACTCTAAGCAGTTTCGGTTATCCATTAAACTCATTCATACACAGTAACATGAACAGCAATTAATTCTAACTTAGCCACACTAAAATAACAACAACAAACAAACAACACGTAAAAAAATGGCGCGCGCTTTCCCGAAACAAAACAAATCAGCGCGAGCGAACGGTCATTGCGCTACCTATACTCTCTCCTTGTCGCACCCCCGCGCAGTAAATTATCTATCGCTTTCTTGCTTCACACGACCAAATTACAGACATAAAATTTCTGACATTCACATTCGGCTGGTTATTTGAGTAAGCATGCCTACTTAGGGGTGATAAATTGCGAAGGTCGAACGTCATAGCATTACGCGTGGGAAGTACGTCATTTTTATTTCGTCGTATTAATTTGACGAAGAATTATTAATGCCAATGATAGTAAATTCTATATGAATCAAGTAGGCCGTCGGGTGACTGCCTACTGGTCGCGCACCGCGCGTTTTTTATGAAGGAAGTTTCTGTTATAATAAAAATTAAGTGTGATAAATAGTGATAATTTAGTGAGCTCATAATAATAATTGCGGGGCACAGATACTAAAATTTAATGGTGATTTTTTTGATTTTGCGAGGTAGGCACTGCTTATATGCCTATATGCAATGCACGCCACTGTGGGTACCCCGTCTTACCTCCTTCTCCCCTACACTTACACAAAGGCGTCTTCAGAAACATGTCTCTTGCTCAGCTCCATAATATGGTTGAACAGTTAGGTACTTAGTAATTTAGAGTCCCAGAACTTGTGTTTTGTATGGCGCGAAAAAAAATAACGCGAGCGTTGGTGCTTTGACTTAATTAAAATAAGTAAAATACAAGAAAAAAAAGGCAAAAAAGTCTAAAAAAAGAAAAAAGGCCAAAAATTTAAAAACGTCAGAATTTTTTTTTTAATAAAGTATCAAAATTACCTAAAAAAAAATACTAAAAAAAGGCAAAAATGAACATAAAAAGATGAAAAAAATACTCACACATAGGCGTCTTCAGGAACATGCCGCTTGCTCAGCTTCATGTGGTTCACATAACACTCTCTGCTGGAGAAGCTCTTCCCGCAAGGCCGGCACTCGTGCGCGCTGCCCGCCAAGCGCTCGCGGTGGTTGCGCTGGTGGCGCGCGAGGTTGCGCTTCCATTGGAACAGCTTGCCGCAGGTCGGGCAGGGGTATTTCACGCCGTTGTGGATTACTCTGGAAAGAAAACGGGTGTATTTTATTTTAAAACCAAGAACAAATCATCTTAAGTGTTTGTGAGCCAAGGAGGCAGATCACAGGATGTATCCTCCTTTTGTACCATGACATTTTTGTATTCGGAATCCTGAACAGAGTGAGACGATTCTTCACGCCTGGGCAGCTCTGTTTCTTGTATAAGACACAAGTTCGCTCGTGTGTGGAATACTGCTCTCATTTCTGGGACGGTTCCGCCAAGTACCTACTCGAAGCTCTTGACAAGTTGCAGCGGCGTGCTATCCGTATTATTGGAAACCCAGAGGCAACTTTGACCCTTGAGCCTCTCCAATTGCGTAGAGACATTGCCAGGCTAAGTGTTCTCTATCGCTTCTACAATGGGGAATGCTCAGACGAGTTATTCCAGCTTATCCCACCCTCACCTTTCCACTCCCGTACCACGCGTGCTGGACTACGGCGTCACCCACACACAATTCAACATTTGTTGGCCCGAACTAAAGGGTTCGGTGACTCGTTTCTTTGTCGTACCATCCAGACGTGGAACGCTCTTCCAGCACATGTGTTTCCTTCCTCGTATAGTCCCGGGTTCTTCAAGCGGGGCGTGAAAAGGCATTTCTGCAGGCCTTCAAGGTGAGGATGGTTAGCCCAGTGATTCGTTTGAATGACTGGGCTTGTCAACATCATATCTGGACCTCACGACCGCTTTCCTTCAGGTGGAGTGAGGTCATCTTGACGGGCAATATATATATTTTTTTAATGTTATTAGTGTAGGACTTTCTTAGAATGTCTAAAAAAGGTTATAAACTGCTAAAGATCTTTATAAATAAATACAAAAAGATCGGCCCGTGAGGGATTTGAACCCCCGACCACCTCATTGAAATCAGACGGGCGCTCTAACCGGCTGAGCTAACGGACCGTACTTACAAGCGACGAATTAAAACTTCAATACTGTCGATATGATTGAACATGACGTCATGTAGGTACTTATTTCTAAGTTATCGGTAATGATTCATTTTTAATATTCGAATTAATTGGGTATTTTTATCAGTTTTCAAAACAGAAAATACGCTCGCCATATCAGCAGAATTAGCTTTATTAGTACTCAGCTTTTCTATTTAGGAGTATGAGTAGTAAAAATAAGGAAGTTTAGGTGGTTTAGGTAAGTAAGGACCAAAACAACAGATAACTATACCGCCTTGGTTCAAAACAAAGTTGCAGTCAATCTATATGTACCGGCGATGTGTTTAATTCAGGCATTGTATACAACGTTTGGCAATTTATGAAATATTACGAATTTAATTATCCATTGCATACTTTGCCTAGGTATTGTATACAATGCCGAATGTGCAGCCGCTAATGTGTGTAAAAGGGTTCACTAAAAAGAAAGTTCACTGTCAGAATCGTCCTTTGGCATTTTGGGTAGAACAGATATAATAAATCGATTCGTATGTCATATATAATGTCAAAGTATAAAACGACAAAAAAGAAAATGAGGTCAGTTCGTGTCTGTTCGTTATAGTACATCTTTCGGAAATGTGTGAAATAAATAGATTTTGCCTTCAATTATTAAGGTATTGAGATGTATTCTCAAACTCAAACAAGGTTATTAGTTTTGTTCAATTTTACATACTGAAAACCTTTCTAGATGGCGGCAAGTCTTTCACTCTGTATGTCGTGGGTCTGTTAGGTTGCGAGGAGCGAAGCGACGAGCATCCTTCCTACCTAAAATGTATGCCAAAGGACGATTCTGGAGCGAACTTTCTTTTTAGTGAACATTGCTGGCTGCGCATCCGGCATTGTATAAAATAAATAATATTTCTTAAATTGCCTGAACGTTTAAGGCATTGTATACAATGCCTAGGCGAAAAGTCACTCATCGCGAAATCTCAGAAACTACAAGTGCTAGGAGTTTGTAATTTTGCATGGGGGTTCTGTTTAGGACGTATTGGTGATCACTGAGACGGGATTTTGCCAATAAAATATCGTAAGTCGAAAAAAACCTGTATAGGTATGTCATATAAATGAATTTCACGCGGGCGAAGCCGCGGGCGGGATGCTAGTTTTTTTATATGTTGAAGCTGAAAACCCCTTGTTCTTTTAACAAAATAATATAGACCCAGTTAATAATTAGAAATATAAAATGAACAAAAAAGGGTTTTACGAAAAAAAAATAAGTATCATCACAGAATACTACGTATCATTCCGTACCGCTCCGTATTAGGAATATTGCAGTAGCTTAAGTTAATATTCTTCAAAAGGCAAACTTTTCACTGTTTTTTTTTTTTTTTTTTTTATATTGCCCGTCAAGATGACCTCACTCCACCTGATGGAAAGCGGTCGTGAGGTCCAGATATGAGGTTGACAAGCCCAGTCATTCAAACGAATCACTGGGCTGGCCATCCTCACCTTGAAGGCCTGCAGAAATGCCTTTTCACGCCCCGCTTGAAGAACCCGGGACTATAAGAGGAAGGAAACACATGTGCTGGAAGAGCGTTCCACGTCTGGATGGTACGACAAAGAAACGAGTCACCGAACTTTTTAGTTCGGGCCAACAAATGTTGAATTGTGTGTGGGTGACGCCGTAGTCCAGCACGCGTGGTACGGGAGTGGAAAGGTGAGGGTGGGATAAGCTGGAATAACTCGTCAGAGCATTCCCCATTGTAGAAGCGATAGAGAACACTTAGTCTGGCAATGTCTCTACGCAATTGGAGAGGCTCAAGGGTCAAAGTTGCCTCTGGGTTTCCAATAATACGGATAGCACGCCGCTGCAACCTGTCAAGAGCTTCGAGTAGGTACTTAGCGGAACCGTCCCAGAGATGAGAGCAGTATTCCACACACGAGCGAACTTGTGTCCTATACAAGAGACAGAGCTGCTCAGGCGTGAAGAATCGTCTCACTCTGTTCAGGACTCCGAGTTTACGGGATGCAGTTCTAATGACGCTCTCGATGTAGTCCCGCTGGTTTAGGTTGCTACGAACATCCATGCCAAGGATGTTTAGGCTATCCTTAATCGGTAGTGGGGTGCTCTGAAGAGTGGGATGGGAAAGGAAAGGCGACGCCTTTGCTGTGAATGCACACACCTGCGTTTTCTTGGCATTGAACTCTACAAGATTGCATGCACCCCATTCTGAAATGCGGTCCAACACTCCGTCAAGCTCAACAACAAGACTTCGCCTCTTCTCCTCGATGTCAGTCTGCTTTGCCCCAGGGCGCTCGAAATATCGCGCGTGGACCGTGCTATCATCCGCATAGCAATGAATATTACCAAGAGATAACATGTCATTGATATGCAGAAGAAACAACGTCGGCGACAAGACGGAGCCCTGCGGCACTCCGGCATTAATCTGGAGAAAGCGTGATTTTTGACCATCGCAAAGGACACGAATTCTACGTCCCTCCAGAAATCCGGCGACCCAGTCGCATAGGCGAGGTGGCAGACCATATGCCGGAAGCTTGGAAAGAAGCGAACGATGCCATACACGGTCGAAAGCTTTGGCAATGTCAAGGCTGACGGCCAAAGATTCCCCATGCTTGTCCATAGCCTCCCCCCAGATGTGTGTTACGTACGCTAGAAGATCACCCGTAGACCGTTTTGGTCGGAAGCCGTACTGACGGTCGTGAATGAGAGAGTGATCCTCTAGGTAGCGGATGAGCTGCGTGTTTATGATCCGCTCAAACACTTTAGCTAAAACTGAGGTTACGGCTATTGGACGGTAATTGGCAGGGTCAGACCGGTCGCCTTTTTTGGGAACTGGTTGAACGTTCGCCTCCCTCCAAGACAACGGCACAAGACCCGAATTGTAAGAGAGGCGATACAGGCTAGTGAACACTGGGGACAACTCCGCTGCACATTTCTTCAGCACCACAGCTGGAATTCCATCAGGGCCACTGGCTTTCCTGACATCGAGTGACTGCAGTTCGGCACGAACATCACACTGCCTGATACGAATATCAGGCATTGTGGAGCCGCACTGTGGAATATCAGGCGGCGCAGCACCGCAGTCATCGATGCAAGAGTTTGCGGCAAAGAGGTTAGCCAGTAAATCGGCTTTCTCTTGCGGCTGATGAGCCAACGATCCATCAGGGAATCTCAGTGGGGGCAGCGAAGGCACGCAGAAGTTAGATTGCACGTGTTTAGCCAGTCGCCAGTAGGAGCGGCTACCCGTAGGGTGCGTGATGAGTTCTTGGCCAACACGTGCAATTCGCTGGGCGTCTGCTCTAATGTAAGCCCTCTTCGTGGCCTTGGTGGCTTTATTAAAGGCTGCTTTCAGGGAGGCAAGGTTTGAATGATCATTGAGTGCCTGGGCCCTAGACCAAGCACGGTACGCCGCCTGTTTTTGTTCAACAGCTGCGGCACACTCGCGATTGAACCAGGGACCAGTTCTGCTAGCACTGACGACATCAGTAAAAGGATTGTAGTATTCCATTCCGGTACTGATCTCGTCAGCGATAGCAGATGCACTCTCTGAAGCATCCCTTTCTCCAAAGCAGCACTGCCGCCAAGGGACGGAGGCAAAAAACTCTCGCAATCCGTCCCAATCTGCCGACGAGTAGTGCCATAACCGCCGCGTCACCTCCACAGGTTGTGGGGGAGCTGCACAAGGCACTGTAGCGCCAACCAGACAGTGATCGGAGGAGCCCAATGGAGCACCAACCGACACTTTATACCCGGCTGGGTGACTCGTCAGCAGAAGGTCCAATAAAGAGGGAGTATGACCGACAATATCTGGTACCCGGGTGGGCTGGTGTACCAGTTGCGTCAAGTCTTGCGTGAGAGCAAACGCATGGGCAGTTCGGCCTGCATGGTCTGTTTTTGATGAGCCTAACCAGGACTCATGGTGGGCATTGAAGTCTCCCAAAAACACCATTTCGGCATTTGGGAACTGCGCCTGAGCGTTGTCTGCGGCCTGACTCAGATGCTCGAAGAGTCGAGTTGTCTCAGCGTCGCCTTTGTGGGAGCGGTATATGCACGCATAGACCCGGCTTGTGGAGCCCAGGTCAACGTGCACCCAGAGAGTGGAGAAGGATGGGTCTTCTAGGCAGCGGAGACGGCTACAGCAGACGTCCGCCCTGACGAATAGACATACACCGGCTTTAGGTTGGAAGGACTCTTCCAGCACATAGCCGGGGTAGTGCAGGTATGACGTATCGTCAGGGCGGCCTATCTGTGTTTCCGTCAAAAAGAGCATCGCAGGCCTCGCCGTCTCAAGGTGTTGATGGACGGCGTTGAGGTTTGCATGGAGTCCGCGGATGTTAGCGAACTCCACCTCAAACAGCGTGTTGGTGGGGGATGAGGATGCCGCTGTAGGCCGTTTTTTCGTGCTTCTGACTGCCATAGAAGTTGGAGGAAGGGGCGTGAAAGGACGACTGTGATCGAGGCAATGAAAGACAAAGCGTGGTGCCCTGCATTGGTATTAATCGCGTGGAATAGTGTAGGCCGGTCCGCTGGACGGAAGGGCCCCCGTACCCCCTCGGGTGTGGTCGCCGGGCCCCAAAAACTGTTCACCTAGTGATATTTCTAATCATATTTTTTTAACTATATTCTAAAACTTACACATGAGCCTGGTAGCTCTTCTTGGAGTGGAAGACCTTGCTGCAGCCTCTGCAAGGCAGGAACAGCTGTTCCTTGGGCTGATCCTCTTTTACTTGACTGCCCGTTCTGCAAATTATTATATTAGTATTTGGGAACCTTATGCTGCTGACGTAAGACCTATTTTGCAATATTTTTGTGCGGAATGACCAACAATACAAGGTACATAATGATGGCCAAAGTCTAGAATAAAAATAAGAATCACTATTGCATAAAAAAAACACAAACCAGTGAATTATTATATTGTTGATGTGCAATCTAGGCGTTATTATATATTTTTTCAGACAACTCACTAATACTGTTTGTACTGACTAACAATTTTTCTTTCTTAATTGTTTAAATGGCCTTAAGTTTATATTCTTTTATTTTTTTTTCCATTGTTCTATATTATTTATATTAGACACTCAGTAGGTTCATTTGTATCAAAATGACACATTGTACTTTACTAACGCCTGTTGTAAAACCAAAACAAGTTTAAAAGAGTAACTGCTGAGTTTCTCGCCGGGTCTTCTCAGCAAGAAACAACTCCGACGCGGTGGTAGAGTCGCATTATGTCCGTATACTGTGTATTTATATATCTATATTATTATAGTAATTATGTCTATTATTTAGTATATCTTGCTTAGACCCCCTGCAAGGGGGCCCGGGGAAATGGGTGAAATGGCCCATAACCAGCGGACCGATCACCCGGCCCACTGCCAGCGTCCCCAGTCGAAATAATAATAGTATATCTTGCTTTAAATTTGACGATTTGAAAGTACTTACTGTGAAAGTCTATTTGAGTTTTGGAGTTTTCGAATTTTCGAATAATCATAATATTTATTTGCTAGTCACATGGTAGTTACAGGTGTTATATTACAAAAGACAAAGGAATATCTTACTTGAGGTGGTACTTGAGAGTCATCTTGCTGGCAAAGACTTTCCCACAACAGTCGCACTGCAATTTCTCTTTGTGTACCTTTGAGCGGTGATACGATAGTTTCGATCGGGTTCTGAAAATACAGGACCGTTAAATTTAGGGAATTTTTTAAATAGTTTTCGCTTAATTATATAAAAATAATTGCTTATCGCAAATCTTATAGGTAACACATTATCATAAATTAATCGTTTAAAATGCAATAAGTATATTACGCAGGAAAATATCACAATATAAACATCACATTACAGTGCATCAATTAATTGTTGAGAAAATGTGACATTATGTGTTTCGGAGTCGTAACATAGTTTTATAATATCAATTGGCATAACTCATAATTTTCATTCCGCATAATTTTTATTTTGCATGATTGAATATACTTTTATTATCTATCTATACAACGTGTTGATGAAAAAGGGCAAAATCTCAGACACACCAACAACTTTTTATTGTAAAAGAATTATATAAATTAAATATATTAAATTTTATTTTCGCGGATTATTTACGAAGATATAAGTAAGCTTTTTTTGTTTTCTTGTGTTGGTTGCAAATTAAAAAGTCTATGGTAATTACGCGCGATTGCGACGTTGCCGCTTCGTGATAATAGAGTTAAGTAATGATCAAACACGGCGTAATCAAAATATTTTTTTGGTTAAAATTTGACCCCTATGTTTTATTAGTGGAATCGATTCTACTGTCGATTCTGAACAAACGAATTTCAGGTATTGCGCTTTTTCATTAACACGTTTTATACTATCCTAATATCTTAATAAGTATATGTGTCATCGGCATTCTGGATAATCCGGCGTTCTATATGCCTAGGCAATGTATAGAATGCCTTAAACGTTCATACAATGTAAAAAAGGTTTTGTACAATGCCGAATGCGCAGCCAGCAATGTGTTCAATAAAAAGAAAGTTCACAGTCTGAATCGTCGTTTGGCATAGGTACATATTGGGTAAAAAAGATAAATCGATTCGTATAAGATTTTAAACTTTCTTGTTGCATTTTAACTAATTCTAATAAAAACGGGTTTTTGCAACGAAACATAACGGTAAATTAAAGTGTAAAACGCGAGTTACTCCGTACTGTGAGTGTAGTTTGTCGACCTGACTGTACTATGGACAGAATAATTGAAAATGTGCGGGTGGATGAAGATCTTTCGCCGCGCCCAGCTAGACGACGCAGCGCACCACCAGTCCGCTCGTGACCACGGTGACATGCAAATGTCGCCGAAACGTCGAGAAAATAGGTAAAACAATTTACCGTTATGTTTCGTTGCAAAAACCCGTTTTTATTAGAATCGATTCGTATGTTTGCAATATTAAAATATCTTTAATTATGATATCAAATTATACAATGGCATAAAAGAAAAAGAGGCCAGTTCGTTTCTGATAGTCGCCGGCCACTAGCGCGGCACGCTCGCTTCGCTCGCTCGGCTCATGCGGGTGGTTCATGTCAATCTAACAATGTAAATGGGAATATTGTTAACTAGTATATCTACCTAAATAAATAAATACATTAATATTCTAATCATCTTTTAAAATTAAGTGCTTTAAGTGTTATTTGCACTACCATGGATTACAATACAACGTTATAATTGAAAATATTTAAAACAGGAGTATCTCATTTTAAACATTTTCTCAGTAAATGTCCTGACTCATTGCTTTTTGATTTAAGCCCCATTATGAGAGTTTTATGAATAGAAACAGTTAGAGAAACGCCTCTCTGTGGATAAAGAATGAAAAGGCGAACATTTTGGTATATCCCCTCAATCCCTGCAAGTCTGTCTATGCGATGCGGCATGCTGGCGCGCGCGCCGCACTCGCGGCAGCATAATTAACTTGAATTGTTATTCATCTTATAATGAAAAAAAATCAGGCATTCATCTCAACAGATCGCGACACAGTGACCGAAAAAGTGACTCAACCCAAAATTTTTCGAAAATTCGTAAAAAAAATCATAACTCGCAAACTACAAAAAATCGGCTAACATACATGGGGTATTTACGGACATCCCCTGAGTGTGAGGAAGGTAAAAAAAAGTTATTGATGTGTATGTTTGGACCACCCTGTATATTACTCTATAAAGATTACTATTAAACTACTATTATAGATTAGATATTTACTACAATTATAGATTACTCACGCGAAGGCCTCCCCGCAGTCCCCGCACGTCTGCCGGTGCGTGGCGGCGTGGTGCCGCGCGCGGCGCCGCATGCCGGTGCGCGCGCCGCACTCGCGGCAGCGGTAGCCGGCCAGGTGGTGCGCGCGGTGCGACGACACGTGGTCTTTGGACAGGAAGTAGGATTTGCAGATGTCGCATTGGTAGCATACTTCGCCTTTCTGGGAGAGAAATACTATATTTATTATTTTGGGTCGTGGATGATCACGTCGGGGTCACCAGTTTGGGGATGTGAGGAACAGGGTGTGAAGTTCCTCATCCACCATTGAAAAGGGAGGATCCTCCGACCAGACGGGTGTTGTGTCTGGTGGGCTACTGTCCAACGGTTGTTGTCGGGTTCTTGTATCTGTGTACAATCGCTCGGATAACTTTAATATCGCGATGTAGGATACTACAGTTTTTAGCTCGTATTTGGCGAGATAGATGTCGCTACATCACTCCCCTCCGGGACCGGAGGTCGAAAGTGGAATGTTCCAGTGAGTCGGAGTCAGATTCTGCATAGTTCATGGTGAGTTGGAACTGTCTGCGGTGATGCCCCAGTGAGTCGGGGTGATGCTGCGAATGCTCCAGTGAGTCGGAGTGGTGCAGTGCTGCATAGTGGCTGGCTGCTGCGTCGACCAGGAGAGATGTGCGTCTCTGCTTGCTGACCGGCCGAAGTGCAGTGTGCTTTGCCAAGGTCGCTGAGAAGGCTACTGAGAAGGTCGCTGAGAAGGCTGCTGAAGTTCATGCTCGGGGTCACCAGTTTGGGGAGTGTGAGGAACAGGGTGTGAAGTTCCTCATCCACCATTGAAAAGGGTGATGAGGATCCTCCGACCAGACGAGTGCTGTGTCTGGTGGGCTACTGCCCAACGGTTTTGTCGGGCTTTTTTTAGGTTCGTATTTGGCGAGATAGATGTCGAGCTACATTATCTTTATTTATTTATTTATTCTTCATTGCACAAAATTAATGATACAATTGGCGGACTTAATGCCAAAGGGCATTCTCTACCAGTCAACTACACGATTAAACAGATAAATTAAACACGGTGCACGAGATTAAACTAAATAAATTACTTTTGAAAACAACAACAGATGCTAATTATTATAAAATAACAAAACAACAAAATAAATAATATATAAATTCAATATAAATCGATAAAAATAAACATACATAAATAGAAGTCATAATATAAATAGAACCAACCAAACCAAGAATTGCTTGCCACAAAAAAAAAATTACATAATAATAGCCATATAAACCCCTCAGAATAACCTCGTATTAACTTTGAACCACATTCACCTAACAGTGACTCAAGGACACATCCCTAATGCGTGACCACCGATCCGTAATGCTTTCGAACAGCCACTTTAAACCTGTATTTACTAATAGATGTTCTTATTGGAACAGGAAGTTTGTTCCAAAGACGAATCGCAGATACAGCGAAAGAACTAGACATGAAACCGGAAGAATGAGAGGGCGTAAGAAGGGAAAGAGTATCTTCAGAACGCAACTGACGACAATGTGAAGAATGAAGAAACTGAAATTTACTTTTTAAATAAGATGGAGAATTAGGATCAAAAAGAATAGAAAAGAGAACATTTACAATTCGAATGGACCTACGCTGCCGGATAGGCATCCAGTTAAGTTTAGAGCGGAAAATGGAGACGTGGTCATATTTGCGCAGTCCGAAAATGAAACGTATACAATTATTTAGAAGTCGATCCATTTTGTTCAAAAGCTCCTGTGAAACGTTACTGAGACAGACATCACCATAATCAATCAACGGCAAGATAAGGGCTTGCACTAGCAGTGTCTTTGTAGATGACGGCAGAAAGTTCTTCAGGCGATAGAGAGCGCGAAGAGTCCCAGTTACTTTCCTGCTCACTTCACTAATATGCTTGGTCTAGCTGAGAGAGCAGTCCATATGAATGCCAAGATTTTACACACAAGGGGAGTAAGGAACAACGATACCGTCCATTACAATAGGTGAAACTGCACTCATATCAAGCTTCGCCAGTTTTCGTGAGCCACCGATGATTATGGCTTGGCATTTGATAGGATTAACCTTGACTCCGAATTTGGCAGACCACTCAACAACGCACTCCAGATCGCGGTTAACTTGTCCAATAGCGCTGTTAATCTCAACAGCCTTTCCCTGCTTGTAGATCTGTAGATCATCTGCGTAAAAATGGTGGGGGCATCCAAGTTCGCCAGCCAGAACGTTTATAAAAATTGAGAATAGCATAGGTGACAATATGCCACCCTGAGGGACACCAGTATCCAAACCTGACCAATCAGAGAGAGATTGTCCCACTCGAACAGCTTGGTGGCGATCACGGAGATACGAAGAAAACCAATCAAGCGCTGAAGGGGAAATTCGAAGGTAAGAGAGCACAGCAAGGAGAATGTCGTGATTAACGGTATAAAAGGCGTTAGGTTATCTTTACTAATATTATAAAGAGGAAACATTTATTTGTTTGTATTAAATAGGCTTGGAACTACTGAACCGATTTTAAAAGTTCACCAATATCAAGCTACATTATCAGAGAGTGACATAGGCTATATATTATTATGATTGAACAAAACATTCAGTGAAAAATAATACCATAAGTAAATAAAGTCGGAGAAACGCGAGCGAGATGTGCTGCTTTACCGATGCCGCGACGTGCTGTTACTTTTTACCAAAAATAAGTCTGTCGAGGCAGCTATTTATTTATAAGTTCACATAGCATGCACAATTGCACATGTAAAAAGTAATTAGTTTTTTTAAATTTCCTTCATGTGACGCAGACAAACTCAAACAGCCAGTAAAAATATACTATTATCTGTGGAGTGTGGACCATTTTCATTGCGAAAATGTTGAGTTTTAGTTCCATAGTTTGTCCGCAAATAAGGTGGCGCCATGTGTTTTAAATTGTTTATCTGTGACTGGTTCAGTTCAGAAGAAAAAACTGATCGCCAAAATTTCAGAACTTTTGTCGAGTGTAAATTTGTTGGGTTTTAAATGTTTTTGTACTAAATTGACTATTTTTCTCGCACTCAAAGTGAAAAGTACAGTTTGCACCTCGAGAAAACGCCTATTTAATATACCCTCGGTTTCATTGACTCTTCGCACGCTCGGGAGTCAAACCACCTCTGGTATATCATGGCCCCTCCATTTAAAATATACTATTTGCGTTTTTGTTGAGTTCAAGCACTGTAAAAAAGGGATCAAAAGCGAAGAAGTGGAAAAATACAGTAAAGTAAAGTAAAAAAAGTAAAAAATCATTTATTCATTTAAGCTTGTATAAAGCACTTATGACATGTCAAAAAAAGTATACAGAAATAATAATAATAAACGTAAATAAAATAGTACAATATTAGTACACAAAAGGAAATCTAGTTTTGCGACTTAATTTTAAATAAGATATTTATTTTTTATTCATGGAATAAATAAACAAAGGTATTCATCATTAATATTATATAAATTAACCCTAAACTAGCTGAGTTTTCATTAATCAAGTCAATTTCATTGGCCTTTTCTGACAAAATATGTTAATCCAATATGCTTCCGCACACTTGGCCACACGTCGCCTTATGGTCAACGCGACCATAAGTGGCTTGTGACTTTGACGAGGCCACTCGAAAGCTCAGTTTGCAACGATGTCATACTAATTGTAGGAAACATCTCGTCAGCAGCTTCTGGTCACCTAAGGCCGCGATTTTGTGAGGACACAAATAACTAATCGGTTTTCGTGATAATTTAATATCTGAAATAATATAATAGGGCACAAGAACAAATACTTCATCTTCTTTACATGAAATGCTATTATATATTATTTTGTTGGTACTTAAGTAATTCACGGGCTCATGGGGACCCGGTCCTTTGAGGCTTGCGTGGGGCCGAAGCCAACACGTAAAGGCCTTTTGGTACCAGTTAATCTATTTTGCAATGGGTACATCTGCCGGGTTTTCTCTCGATAAATATTGAACATCTACCCAAAGACAACACCCGGCAGATGCATGAACTGTGGACAATGTGAAAAAGTAATAAAAACCCGGCTATGAGGGTGTAATTTTCAGTGGACTAATTACCTGAGACAACGGACGTCTGCCATGCAAAATGTCTCATAGGTTTTGGATCTCCTGGCAGACGGTGACTTGCCCCACACTTAATGGGCTACCCAAAATGTGCCGACGCAAAAGGACGGCAAAGGTGGCAACATGGCCGTGAGCAGCTCAAGGTGTCGAGAGGTGCACACCGCTTTCTACAGGGTGTATAATTCACCCCACCAACTAGTGACTTATGCATCTTTCACTTCCACCCTGCGAGCATTCAGCTCTAACGCCCCACTCTGGACGGCCGGTTAGGGCAAGCCAGAGGAGAGTCCTGCGGCCCCCCTTGGGTTCCACTCTGGCCGGCTAAGGCAAGCGGAGGCGGAGGGCCTGACCGACTCTCGGGGGAACTCTCGGGTCCGTGGTGTCGCTACACACCAACACCTCATAGAACTGCCCTGCGGGCTTATATATTATAAGATTGTATGGAACGACGTTTTATTTGTATGTAAATAAAAAAAAAGTAAGCAAATTGAAAGATGTGGTTTCTGCCTACCCTGTTGGGAAAAAGGCGTAATGGTATGTATGTATGTAAATAAAAAAATAAGTAGTATAATTGTGCAATAAATTCGACATATATAATCATTATCTAATATAATAGAATTTCGATAACTCACCAATTCATGTTTCACTGAGAAATGTTCATTCATCAGCCGCTGGGTATTGAACGTGAGGAGGCAGGACTCGCATTTATGTTTCCTGTAGGCAACATTTATCTACACAGATATTCAAATAAAAGGCGAATCAACAAACAAATTATCATTGCAAAATGTTACAGTTAATTTTTACACCCTGTTTCCCATTATTACATTTAGGACAACTTACAACAAGATCTATATGATAATTAAGCGTGAATATTTCGGAATAGAGATTTTAATAGATATAATAAACCAAGACAAAGTTGACGACACGGTTGGCGTAGTGCGCTGTAGCACGGTTTCTCGCCTCGATTTCCGTAGTGTCCCGGGTTCGATTCCCGGTCGGGCCAATTCAGGAAACGATCTTTTCTGAATTGACTTAGGTCTGGGTGTGCTGGGAGATGCCCCTGGCTTATTTCCTTGTGTGGTACCTCGTAACACAGGGATATTAATCCCTACTTCGAGACCATTACAAGAGGTGTGTTGTCTGGCGCATTACATAAATGTTTTGCAATCGTAGCAATTTCTGCCTTTAGCACCGAAGGTCGTGAGTTCGATCACCACCCAGGGGCCTTTTTGCAATCCTTTATAATATTTATATAATATTCCCCAAGCTGAGCGTAGTTAGAAATTTCGTAAAATGATCTTACATTTCCAGCCAGTCAGTGGTTACATGGCACTAACGTATTTCTAGGCTGGATATTTATTGACGAAACAAATTTACAAGGCGAGGGTGGATGGAGCTGTTGGAAGGGGAAGGCCTAGAGTTAGACGGACGTACTTAGGACAAGTCCAAGACGTGCTCAGAAAAGGTCAGGTCAGGAGTACCCATAATCGAGGAGCATGTATGAAAGGATTAATGAGAGTGGAAGAAGCGCGAGAGGTGTGTCAGGACCGTAGCAAGTGGAAAGATGTGGTCTCTGCCTACCCCGTTGGGAAAAAGGCGTGATGGTATAAATAAATAAATATCTGGGACAATTTACACCAAGATCATCTGACCCCAAACTAAGCAGAGCTTGTACTATGGGCGTCAGAGACTGATAAACATACTTAAATATTTCTAAATACATACATATATAGATAATAACACCCAGACACACAACAAACACTAATGCTCGTCACACAAATGTTTGTCATGGGTGGGGATCGAACCCACGACCTCCGGCGGTAAAGGCAGGCTGCCATTGCGCCAACAGGCCAGTCAAACAGTATGTATGTATGTATGTATATATATTGACGAAATAGCTCACTACCCGCAGTTTAGTAATTAACTGGACGGGATATATGCAAATTGTATTAAGGCTCATGGACAAACATGAATACAACTAGTTTGTACTGACTAACAAAAATCTAACAATTTCTTGGCTTGAATTGTATTAACTTGGTGCATGCTTTTGCTTGATATCCGGTAGTTTAGATGTACTTTTAAGGTTCTTATTTTAAGGAAATGTTAGAACGTAAGCATATTTTTTTTGTACTTTACTAACTCTTTTTGTAAAACCGAACCAAGTTTAAAAGAGTAAGTACTGAGTTTCTCGCCGGGTCTTCTCAGTATAAGATCAACTTCCGACGCGGTGGTAGAGTCACATTATGTTTGTATAAGTACAGTGTATTTATGTATTCATATTATTATAGTATTTAAGTCTATTTTTAAGCATTTTTTTTTGTAATGACGATTTAAAAGTATTTACAGGTCTATTTAAATAAAGATATTGTTTGTTTTTTATTGCAGTTTGTTAGTGTGAAAAACATTTGTGTTTGCAAGTGTCCGTGTGTTGTTACCTATTTAAGTATGTATTTAGAAATACCCATATTAAAAGTTCTGCTCACTTTTGGGCCAGAGTGCGTAGTGCGAGTTGCACAAAGAGATTCGAATGACTTCACAATTGCTTTTTGTGAAAATGTTTTCCGGTTTGCCGCTAGGTGGCGCTGACTCGATGCCATACGAATTCGGGTGTTGTGCTCGCAAAACGCGATGGTGAATACAAATCACTTTGCGCAACTCGCAATAGGTGTGATGTATTAGTCTAAACAGTAAACCTATTTGTTTGGTATGCGGCCTACAACGAACCGCCTGAGGGTGTCAAACTGTTTTTATTTTATATATCAGTTTTAACAGATACTCCATTCATAATAGCATTAGACAGAAGTAAAAAAAGATCTTTTTATGGTACACTTTGTGGTAAAAGTACAATAAACATTATTTAAGATTTTTGCCGAATTTATTAAAATCTACTTAAATAGATAGCAGCTGTCACTTAATTGCTCTCATTTAAATTGAAGTAACTTCAGAATTTATGAGGCTTTTGCTTAAATAAATTATTTCATTTTGCATCAAACTTATATTCTTGATGTAAAAACCTAAAAGGAGCAGGGGTTTTAATCCAAACACATTTTTACTGTCACTATAACTCTACCAAATCTAAAGTGTTACATAATCCCTTCATACGTTTTGGCGGATAGGGTTTTCAATTTTGCCAGGTTATACTCAGGTATGTCATCGTCATGGCAAACGTCAAATGTAAATTGTCAGTCATTTTAGCACCCCTGTTTCTTTTTTATAATGTTATAATGAATGAAGTATAGATTTACAATAAGCAAGATTGTATTATTTTCCTAATCCAAGCACACACCAGAATATTTCACTAGGCACACTGATGATCTCAGTGTAAGTCGTCCCAGATATTTATTTCCAAACCTACTTGTTAGCAAACTCCTTGCTGGCCAGGTCTTCCGCCCGCATGGCCCACATTTCTTCCTCTGTCATAGTGTACACTTCAAATAAATCGTCTGACAAAGTTTTGTTTTTCTTTTTAGATCTTTTTGCTTCATTCTTCTCTTTTAATTTTGTCTGTGAACAAATGATTCGAATTTAATATCCTAACATCAACGAGTCATAACAAAAGAAAACAATATGGAGCAGAGGCGTTCACATCAACCTTTACATAGGGGAACCCTTACCTTATGTTAAAGACATAAGTCCCATTTTTCAATGGTTTTGTGAAGGTGTCGCGGCTGCACATTTAGAAAAACACTTTTCAATGTATGACAGGAGCTATTTCTAGAAATCAGCCATAGTATTTGATAATGCTGTCATCGTCTTCTTGGTACTTATAAATTGTACAGGAACTTGTAATTTTTTAGGATGATATAATAAATAAAATAATCTTCATTGCTAGGAAGACAGTCCCTCTTATTAACCCAAACTCAACTCACATCTTCTCCTTTCTTCTTTCTCCCTCTTTTGCCCTTCTTCTTAACTTCTTTATCCACCTTCTCCACCTTCAGCTGGGACAGCTGAACATCATCGTCGGAACTGTCCGGTTGTTCCTGGAAGTCATCTTGGAATACCTCGCCCAGATCATCGAGATCATTTTCTTCTTTCTTTAGAGATTCTGGGGAATCAAAAATTGACATTCGAGTAGACCATTTTCAAACACAATACTCTAAATTGTAAAAAAAATACCACTTAAGTACTTATTTAATAAAATATTCTGATATAATTCCTACTAGCCCAAGCCTGTGACATTGTCAAGGTAAATAAAATCAAAATAACAAGGCTTCATTCATATTTGACATTATTGCGTACGAGAGACAAGGACAGATAATTCACTTGTTAATGCAACGATGCAACGAATACGAATATTTGTATTCGTAGAATATCAGCTAATCACCTAATATTTGGTGCCCGTGGCTAAGTGACGGCAGCGGATCGGCAACGATCCGATGTTAAGCAACGCCAGTCAGGTCGGGTTATGGATGGGTGACCATCCCGACCGAAATTAAGTGATGTGTTTTTCGGGCATCTCCGTGCTTCGGAAGGCACGTTAAACAGTTGGTCCCGGCTGACGTCGCGAGATATCAGTCGTAAAGCCTAGTCAGAGGCCTACAAAGGCGGCTTGATAACATCTGACGGTAAGGTTTATCATGGCCTTACATTCACCTCTCCAACAATCCGCACTGAGCTCGCGTGTTGGAGTATGGCTCGTACCACCTCATAGTTGAGGTGAGGCCTGTGCCCAGCAGTGGGACGTATAAGGCTGTTATTTCTTTTGCTTTGCACCGAATATTAGTATTCGCCGAATATGATCATGATATTCGCACAAATAATTCATCTTTTATTCAGAAATTCATTTATTGAAACACGCTAAGGATCGCTGTGTATCAGAACTTTCTTAGCTCTGTTCATTAAAACCGTCTACTGTATCGCCTGAAAGACTTTTTCAACCGCTGGAAATATACAGACAGAGAAAGAAAAAGAAATCGTCTTACGCCTAACAATTTACGCATACTATTATGTTTTATAAATAAAAATTTGCCTGTTGTGCTAAGATAAGATAAGATAAATATACTTTATTGTTCAACAAATCATAACATTAGCATTACATAATCTTAGATTGTATAATGTAGGCAGCCTTATCGCTAGGAAACAATCACTTCCAGACAACCTGCAGGTAGAGGAAATTACAAGATTAAAAAGAGAAATAGGTAGTAGTGTGAGATAGTGAGATAATTATATATTTATACATGAAGTTATTTTATGCATTAATGAATGCAATTACATATAATACTTATAAACGTAGTAAATATCTGTAAACACACAAAATTATAAAGAAACGGTAAAAAATACTTATTCAGGGTTTGTTTATCCACGCACTAGAGACATTTAAAAGTTACTGTGTGAGGAAATAAGCTTTGAGCCGGGATTTGAAAATAGGTAAGGATTGAGATTGCCTAATAACAGTGATAAGTAAAGGTAGCGAATTCCACGAGCGAATGGATTGGACAGTGAAAGAATTGGAATATCTACTTGAAGAATGAGAGGGGAAACAAGAAGAACTTTCCTGGTGGGTTTTGATTATTAAATAAACGAAGTTAAACTTAACTTATAACAGCAAAGACAAGTTACTTGTAAGACAAATTACTTCAAGTAACTTGTCTTTGCTGTTTTCATATATTTTGTAAACATTCGTTTTCGTATTCGCAGATTAGTAAAAAGGCTATTCGTATTCGTAGATTAGTAAAAAGGCTATTCGTATTCGTGAAAGTGGTATTCGTTGCATCACTATTGCAAATAACTCAGTAACGGTCAGATCATTTACATTCTTTATTTCATAAGGGTGCACACCCACGTCAGACCTTTTGTCGGACCGATAATCGGGCCGATTTTGTATTTCATATTATTTCTGACCTACTTTTAGTCGGACGTGTGCGTTGCTCCATTGCTATCAGTACGTTCTATTTTTCTCCTACAAAAAATCGGTCACCGATTATCGGACGTGGGCGAGCAGCCTTAAGGTGGCCTTACGTAAAATAGCATTATTATCTTGGTTTAAACGTCTGATATTTTGTTTTACATTATTACATTGTAGTACTTAAAATAAAAGCAACTTACCAAGTACAACCGTACTGTCTTCCTCCAATACATTGTCCTCTCTCTTCTCACTCTTCACTTCAATATCCTCCTTATCACTTTCAGGATGGCCTGGTCCATTTTGTATGGTTTCTGCTAAAACTTTGCAAGTGGTGAGGCGAGTTGTTGCGTGTATGGATAAGTCTGTCGGGGAGTTCAAAAATGTGTGCTGAAAGAATATCAAAATATTAATAGTTAGACCGCATAATTTTGGTTCTCGCCTGCGGGGTACCGGGGCGCGGGGTTAAGACAAGAACGGGAAGCGGGGAGGTGCGGGCGGTCAGTACTCGTGCCGCCCGCACCTCTCCTCCCCGGGGAGTATAAGGCGCTTTGCAGACGGCGGGGCGGGGCGGTCTTTCTGACCGCGAAGGAATAAAGACCGCGTCTGCCCGTCTATGCCCGCGACTGCCCTCACGGCGAACACAAAGCAAAAAGACCCCGCCGCCAGTCCCCCCCGGCACCTGCGGCGCGGTCTTTTTGCCCTCTGTGTGCGTTTGTAGTATAGGATTCACTTTGTGCTATCGTTCGCGGCGAAATTGACCGGCCCGCTCCGCCCCGCCGTCTGCAAAGCGCCTAAGTGGTCTCTAACTAGTTTTATTCATAAGGATAAAAATTAAGACTATCCTAACATAATAATAAACACATGCATTTAGTCTAAAACTAAAAGGATTTAAAAAAAGGTATTTTAGGCTCAATCAGCTGCAATGTTTACAGTCAAATACAGTACAGTAAAAATACAGTTCTGTTTGCAACCAATGCTGTATAAAAGGGGAAAATGGATAGGGAACAGTGAATTCTCACTGTGGTGCTTGTCAGAATAACACTGCTTACCTTAGCTGCTTAACTTGGCATTAAAAGGACTCTGCATTAGTGTTCTTTGAAAGGAACAGAAAAAATTGTGCTTAACATCATTCTAAGCACACTTTATTCTAGTTGTGCCATATTGCCTTTCAATTGTATGAAGTGTATCTAGTATATGAAAACTACTGCTGCTTAAGGAGTGTCGTTCTTCAGCTGGTAAGTAAAGTAGCTAGAACTCATTAAGAACTTGAGCAGTGTTCCTTAACATGTAGAATTTCACTCTGAGGAGTAAAAATCACTCGAACCCGTACTAAATTGACCGTGAGTGGAAGAGCTGCCACCTGACAGTTTTGGAACGGCTTCGGGGGACGATTCTTACCAGTGCCTGGAGCCCAATGAAATTTACCTGACAGCTGACAAAGGTTTTGTTAGTTTTGTCTTTTTTTATCTGAAGAGAATTGAAATATTTGAAGAGAAACAGTGATTTGGAACGGGCCCTTGTTATGTTGTCAGATTGGGGACATGGGATTAAAAACCATTGTCCTTCTTCTGACTGATATCTATCGACTGTGGCAGGCTTAGGCTTTGAATCAAGTTTGCTTGCCACTATATTGTTTTTTAAAATTAGTAACCTTTTGCAGCGAAAATATGCAATTTCACACTTATTTTATTTCAACTTACTTGCTTAGAGTAGCTGCTGAGTATCTCATATGAGTTCTGTATCTGTGTCCGGAAGCGCATAGCATTTTTAACAGCTCCAATGCATTCCCAACATACTTGTATGCTCAAACCATCGGGTACCTTTGAAGTATTAATATTTTATTTATTAGAAAACCATTCAGATGAGCAAATACTAGTTTAATTACCACCCCTTTTAATATCTTTGGCAACTGGGTTTACTATGGCCAACCAGCCCCTTTAAGATTTTACTAGGAATTAGGAGCCACAACTTCAATAGTATTCTGACCACTGGACTTCCATGGTAACTTTGAGTACAAAAGGAAAGCACTTTCACGCAGAAAGTAAGAACATTAGTAAATATTGAATATTTATTTTTTAATAAATAGATAGAAAAGAACAGTTCAAATAGGTTCAAATGAATACTTTTTTACAAACAAACAACAATGGCGTATCCAATACTTTTTGTTCTTGTTTACATCCGACTTTTGATCATTTTCTGACAAAAAAAGCTTATCTACACCCCATTTTTATACCTAAGGGAACAAATAAAGGTTATGGGTTATTATTGTAATCATACTTACATCAATATCACCTAATATTTTAAAACAATCCTTAACTTCATTTTCGTAGAACATTTTACGATTGTAGTTGAGACAACCCACGCATATGCCGTTGACATTGTATCCCTCTATATTTATGTCAATTTCATTCATTATAGAGAATTCTTTCAAGAATCGCATCCACTATGCACATCTAAAAATATTTTTAGTACGAAACAAAATACAAATATATGTTCAAGGAGACTTCATAGATTTTCTTCGGCCATTTTGCTTGGCAGATGACATGACAGCTAGCACAGTGTTTTCCACAGATAACAGAAAAAGAGTCTTTCACAAAATCTGCGTAAATGAGCATTATTCACTCCTTAATCACTAGATGACGCTGTTTCACATATTTTCTTCGAAATCAAAACATAATTAGCTGAATAACAAAGTATTTATTTGCAAACTAAGTGTTACACATTATCACAAGAAAGATTCTCAATACTTGATTTTATTTGATTATTAAACTTCTATTTTGTTATTTACAGTAAAAGTACTGATTTTTAAATAAACTAAAATAAATTAAGTGTGAAATTATTTACTGTCAGCCATATTGAACTTGCCGTTAGCAAACAAACAACATTTTTCGTTTGTTTCATCGACGCAAAAGTGTTTCTCTATATTTTTGGTTGCTTCCAGTGATATTAAACTACGCCCTTGCTACTCTTGGACTCCGATAACCTGCATAAATAGTGCGTATAATATGGTTAACTTTATATAAATAAATACTTACCTGGGACAATTTACACCAAGATCATCTAACCCCAAACTAAGCAGAGCTTGTACTATGGGTGTCAGAGACTGATAAACATACTTAAATATTTCTAAATACATACATATATAGATAATGACACCCAGACACACAACAAACACTCATGTTCGTTCACAAAATGTTTGTCATGGGTGGGGATCGAACCCACGACATGTGGCGCTAAAGGCAGGATCGCTGTCATTGCGCCAACAGGCCAGTCGATATTGCCGAACTATGATATTTAATAAAATATATGACATAGTTCGGCAAGTAAACGATTGGTGTCGCCGTAATCGCAAATCGGGACTGAAACCAGTCTATAAAATGTTCTTTCTAAAACAGCTAGTTTCGTGAGGTTGTAGCTTTTTTAAAGTGGATTTTGTCTAAACTAATGCTTTTTTAGCCGTGAACAGTGTGCCGAGTGTGAGTTAGAGAAGTGAAAGACTTCACCATCGCGTTTGCGAGCAGAAAATCGCGAATTTGTACGGCATCAAGTCAGCGCCATCTAGCGATTAAGGCACTTTTAGCACTGAAACTCGCACTCTTTACTCAGCTACACGGCTTAAACGCAGTTATTACTTATTATTACACTAATTAAATGATGCCCAACTTCGATTATAATACTCTACTTACCTACACCTATCATACCTAATAACCGAAAAGGACCTAATATAATTTTGATTTGCAAAAAAAGGATAGTATGTACCTACCCGTTAAGTGTTAGCTAACTAGCACAGTCAGGATAGTTTCATTCTGAGAAAATTATCGTCTTCTTATTTAGGCTTCTTCATTTACGTACATGATCTCCTAGCTTCAGAAAGCGGCGATGCTCATCTCGATTGGTTGCGGCGATTTCCACTCTTAGTAAATAAACACGACAGAATTTTGTAAATAGTCGAACCAGTTCGGTTGAAAAAAACACTTCAAAATTAACCATAACACTTACAAAGGTAAGCAACAACTTTTTATTGACAATCATGAAGTTTAATGATACAGTATTGTTTGTATTTTCATATATTTTCACGGTAAAATCAATTTTTAACAAAACATAGAATTTGAAAAAAAATCACATCTTTAAAATTATAAAACATTTCTTTCATTTTATAGTCTTTCATATATTCAACAAAAGCATGAATTACTTTTCAAGTTTATAATGAATCAAGTGACTACACTCTCTGAGTTTCTCTGCCGCCTGTTCAGGCGTCAGATCACGCTGTGGCTGCGCCAGCATCTCATAGCCAACCATGAACTTCTTGACGGTGGCTGAACGCAGGAGTGGTGGCAGGTACACCCCGTGGAGCAGCCAGTGTTGGGAGTCACCTGGTTTCCGGCTGGGTCCAGTGGGGGCACCTGAATATTGAAAATCCATAAGCATTTCTATATAATAAATATAATAATAATAATAAATATGCGCCAAACAACACACCTCTTGTAATGGTCTCGAAGTAGGGATTAATATCCCTGTGTTACGAGGTACCACACAAGGAAATAAGCTAGGGGCGTCTCCCAGCACACCCAGACCCGAGTCAATTCAGAAAATATCGTTTCCTGAATTGACCCGACCGGGAATCGAACCCGGGACACTACGGAAATCAAGGCGAGAAACCGTGCTACAGCGCACTACGCCAATCGTGTCGTCGGCATTACAATTTGACAATTATTAAAATTGTTCGTGTGGACGATTCTTCAGATAATGTGGACTGCAGCCCACTGCTCTATTGTTGCTATCCTTTTATATGCCTTCAAGAGATTTCAAAGTGAGCTCTTTTCTGGGAAATGGGGTCAGGACAACAGATGACAATTAATTCCAAAACCTGCACCACATTGTGCTATTTAGAAGAAAAAATTGCAAAGTACAATAAAATCTACATACCATGCCATCCCATACTATAGGGGAAGCTGCATTTGAACATGTTGTCGTACTTCGTGTTCAAGCCCTTCATAATCTCTGCCAAGTCTTTCTTCTGTGCATCATTCAGATCCGTCATTCTTTGAGGATGACCTCGCTTAGGGAGGAGCATAGTTTCGTAGGGCCAAGCTGCCCAGTAAGGCACAACTGCTACCCATTCGGTGTTCTCGATGACTATACGGTCCTGAGAAAAAAGACTGCAGTTTAAATGCAAGCTTTTTGTGCGGTCCGGTTTTTGACCAAACAAAAATATTGTGGGTAACCTTTAACTTTGTTCTTAGCACATATTAGGTAATAGATATGAATAAACTCTCTATACCTTCTTTTGTAGTTCTTGCTGTAAATAGTCTACCAGAAGCGCCTTACCAAACTTAGTGTAGTACTCCTTTTGGGTTCTAAAAAAACAAAAGGTTATTCATGAATTTCTGTCAAAGATAGATAATGTTTTAACTTCTCAAGTAAGTAAATTTAAAAATGTAAAAACGACTATTTGTTTGTCTGAAATACAAGAATGTTTGATAATAAAAAAGTATATATATATATATGCGCCAGACAACACACCTCTTGTAATGGTCTCGAAGTAGGGATTAATATCCCTGTGTTACGAGGTACCACACAAAGAAATAAGCCAGGGGCGTCTCCCAGCACACCCAGACCCGAGTCAATTCAGAAAAGATCGCTTCCTGAATTGACCCGACCGGGAATCGAACCCGGGACACTACGGAAATCGGGGCGAGAAACCGTGCTACAGCGCACTGCGCCAATCGTGTCGTCAATATATATATATATATAATAAAAAAATGTAATTATGCAAATCAAAAAATACGGTTGTAGAGATAAAAATACAGCTCGACATTTACAAGTAAGTGATGCGTCTCGTCGCCACGGAACTGCATGCTATAAATTTGAACAGCGTGTATTAGTGATGCAGAAAGCGTCGCAACAGGGTCTAGAGAGTGGCACCGTACTGCTGCGACAGTAATATTAAATTGATCAGCACTGCAGCGCTTCACTACTCCTTTTTTCTGGCAGTTGCCATTACTGATTACTTTTTTAAATCCTAAAATACACTTGCCATAAACTGTCCAGAAATATTTTAAAAAGTTTTCAAAAAAGCTTTTGTTTGTTTTGTTTTGTAACTAAACTTTTTGTTCAATTCCTTTTATTTTAATTATTATATTAGATGAAAGTCCAGGCCAGTCAATAAGTGGCACTCACGAAAACAAAAACAACCAGGTAACGAAAACACTTATACTTCATTCATTAAAACATTAGAAATAAGAAGCAAGGGGGCTAAATTGAATGACAATTTGCATTTGACGTTGCCATGACGATAACATATCAGAGTATAAACTGAAAAAATTGAAAACCCCTTTCGCCACAACGTATGAAGGGATAATATAACATTTTAGATTTGGTAGAGTTATAGTGACAGTAAAAATGTGTTCGTTTAAAAACCCCTGCTTGTTTTAGGTTTTTACATCGGCAATATAGTTTGATGCAAGACAAAATAATTTACTTAAGCAAAAGCTTCATAAATTCTGAAGTTCCTTTACTTTCAATGAAAACAATTAAGTGTGACATCTGCTATTTATGTAGATTATAATAAATTCGGCATAAATCTTAAAAGTAATAATGTTTATTATACTTTTACCACAAAGTGTACCCTAAAAAGAACCTTTTTTAGTTCTGTCTAATGCTATAAATGGAGTATAGATATGTATGACAGTTACGAATATTTATAAAATAATCTGATCAAGTTCGTATTCTCCGAAGACACGATAAATTGTTTAACTTAGCCAGGGAAGGTTTGAACGAGAGAGAGGTGCGGTCATGGCCGCTGAAGGCCAATCACATTAATGAGACCATTTATCAATTACTCTGTTGCAGCTTTGGGTAGGTACGAGTACTTACCTATCCTTAACTCTAGGCTCGTTTGGCAGGAAGCTCGAAGCCCAAATCTGACAATGGGGGTGTGGGTTGGAGCACCCCATGACAGCGCCCTTATTCTCAAATATTTGCACCCACGTGTAGCGACGGCCAAGTTCTGTGATTTGATTCACCCATCTAATAACAAAAACTTGTGATAGTTTAGCTGTCTCTAAGCCCTGTCGTGGTCATTAAGGCGGCTTGATTAATATTCAATAAATAGGTTGAAAAGATTATGTTCTGGCCCCAAACAAACTTGAGTTTTTACTATTCATAAAGGCCTGCGCAGACGACGGATTTTCCGCAGCGTACCTACTTTTTTGTCCGTCAAAATAAATCCCTAACTTATACTGTCTCGAGCAACACACACGAACGACTAAAAATCCGCCGAAACACCGCGGAAGCCCACGTAGCCTAGCGGGTTAAAGTACGCGTCCGCGAAAAAAATAGAACGTACGAATCAAGGCACACGGCGGATCTTAGTCCGCGTTGAAAATCGATTCGAAATAAAGGGATGGACCCAGTATTCTCCTTTATAACGTCTTCCCTTTTGCTTAAACTTCATGTATCATGATCATGATCGCACACCGTGTGCGTTGAGTCCGCGTTAAATCCGTGGCAGACTTTTTATTAAAGTAGGCACGTCGTCTGCGCAGGCCCTTAACATATTTAAATATTTCTTTTCACATACAAATTGATACCAATTTGAATTTTAGGACATGGCAAAGGGTTAAAGATCAGAAATAAGAAAATAAAAACGCTTACTCTTCGATCACAGCCAAAATTTCTTCAACAGACATCAAAGGTATAGTCATGGTGGAGTCTGGGTGAAAGCACATGACTCTGTAACAGAACATTTGTCTTGTGTTAATTTTCAGTTTTATCTATTTCTAGATAAAACTGAAAATTAATAATAAATTTATTATACCTAGTAAGCTTTTACATAACAAACAGCCAAATAGATACCAAAAATTAACATCTATTATCGAATGAAAAAATGTTTTTGCTATTTAAAGATTTTAAGGCTTGTTCAAACCTGAGCCTGATCGACGAACGACTTGGTGTAATGGTTAAGAAGTTGGCTACTACACCAGAGGTCGCGGGTTCGATCCCCGCACAGGACAAACATTTGTGTGCATGAACATGTCTGTTTGTACTGGTCTGGGTGTCTCCTATGTACAATAAGTATGTATTTACAAAAGAAAATGTATTTAAGTATGTTTATCCGTTGTCTAGTATCCCATAACACAAGCTTTAATTAGCTTACTTTGGGGCTAGATGGCGCTGTGTGGAATAATGTCCAGGGATATTTAATGTCCAGGGATATTTATTTATGAGCGGTATTCGCTGCCGCTGTGGGTAGCGGTACAATACCGCGCGGGTTTCGCTCAGGTAGGTATTTACTATCAAGTTCCGCGGCAAAATGTACCGCTACCCACACCGGCAGCGAATACCGCTCAGGTCTGAACAGGCCATAACGCTACTAGGTACTACACTTATTTATTCGAATAGGGATAAAAAGTGCCCGCAGGCACCTACGAAATCTTACCTGCAAGTGCCTTTAGCCTGGCTGGCTTGGAACAGGGGGTGTTCTGGTGATGGAGGCTCAGGGACCCTCTCCAGAAGTGCCGGGAAGTCATTCGGGAACACGTATGTTGATGTGTAAACTGGGTTTTTCTGAGAATAGAAGTATTTTTTTAGATTTAACCCTTTTAGCGTCAGAATATTTTGATATTTTTTGCTGTAGGTATGCAGTCGTACATATAATCAGCTACGAGAGTCATACATATAACCCTGGCATAGTAGAACTTGCAGGAAGACTTTTGGCCGCAGGGAGTCGTATTCCGGCAATTCAGAGGACGGCTGCCTGCTGACAACGCGCGATACACGTCGCTGACTCATCGTGTAAATTAGTTTTAGAATTAATTATTATAACTCATATGTATGTTAGTCTGTAAGGTATTTGTCTATGGGCCTCTGTTATATGTAACTTTTGTTATGTATAATATTGCCTGAAATAAATGATTTATTATTATTATTATTATTATAACCCCCTTAGATGATGCCGACTACGAATATTATCCATTGTGTCCAAAAACTCCGGCTTCATGTTTTTACTCAACTCCTAGCCAGAAGCCAATTAACTCTTTGGCTTTTAAACCTGCCATATGAAGCAACTGAAAATGTGCTGAAAATTTACGGTTTATAGCCTTCAAGTCTGGTACCTACATTTCAAAGTACTACTAATATTTCAAATTAAATTTATATATATGTATATGTATGTTTATATATATATATATATTCACACACAGATACTCACTAATACACCCAAGCACACGTAAGCACACTCAAACATACTTAGCACACAACAAACACACACAAGTTACATACATTTTGCTTAATTTTTCTCCACCAAATTTCTGTGCCCAACAGGGTCCAAAATTGTTTCAATAATTTAAAATATACCATCTTCATGTAACATTTTGGAACGCAAGTAAATAAATAAATAATGTAACATTAGTTATTGTTTAAATTGATTGTCATCTTTTGTTTATTTTTATTTATATATTTTTTTAAATAGTACATATTTTGTTTTGATTTTAGGTACTACTCAGCAGTGGTAACTAAGTTTTTGTTTACTGTAAGTTTTTTGGTTACTGCAACACAAGCTTTTAGCTTAGTGCAGACACCATTATTGTTCAAAATTTGTAATTATTTTTCGCAAAATAAATTATTCTTGTTCTTCTTATGTGTAGTTAATTGTTTCAAAGGTTATCATTACAGCTAAATTTCTACTGCAGAAAAGACGAAATAATAGCCTTCCAGTGCGGTGGTATATAGAATCAAATTATGTTTATATACAGTGTATTTATGTACTTATTCATATTACTATAGTATTTAAGTCTATAAGTATATTTTTTTCTTGTAATGACGATTTAAAAGTACATAAGTACGTAGTTGTTTGTTTGTATTACTACTAAGTACCTAAAGTTTATCATGTCATATCTTTTTTTCATTAAAAGTCTGGTCTTTCATTATCATGTAATTTCTTCGCTAATGCCAAACGTTCAAAATACAACCTTACCTGTAGTTGTGCCAGTGAATATTTCTTTGTGGAGATTGCCCAACAAAATCTACGAATATATTCGTAGTCGGCACCATGCTAAAGACCCGCACTACGAGATATCTCGTAGCTGGCAAAACTGGCCTTGAGTGGCAACTACTGAAAGCTAGACATGCAATTAAAGTGTGCTTTCACTTCTCATGCTCTAAAAGTACGCCAATATAGCCCTACGAAGCGGGACTAAAAAGCAAAAAGTATTGTAATTATGGTAAAAAGTAATTCGTTTTTTAATTTCCTTCATGTGACAAAGACAAACTCGAACAGCCAGTAAAAATATACTATTATCTGTGGAGTGTGGACCGTCTTCATTGCGAAAATGTTGCGAGTTTTAGTTGCATGATTTGTTCGCAAAGAAGGTGGCGCCATGTGTTTTAAATTGATAATCTGTGGTTCAGTTCAGAAGAAAAAACTGACCACGAAAATTTCAGAACTTTTGTCAAGTGTAAATTTGTTCGGTTTTAAATGTTTTTATACTAAATTGACTATTTTTCTCGTACTCAAAGTGAAAAGTATAGTTTGCACCTCAAGACTGAACGCCAACTTAATATAACTACCCTCGGTTTCATTGAACTACCTCTGGTATATTATGGCTTCGTTTAGTCCCTTTAAATAACATATACTATTATACCACCAAAAGTTGTACAAGCAACTTAAGTTAGTATGTTTGTACCACCATGAAGTTAAGGCTCATTGTAAAACTGGAATACTCTGAAGGTACTTCCTGGATTGGTATCCTATTCCTAGCCATTTCGGGTCATATTAGTGCTCCTTAAAGAAGTTCTTGATGCTACAAATTCCAATAACCTAACGGAACTCCTCAAAGATTATTTTAGCTTAAAATGAAATTCAGGTGCAAGTTTTCTGAAAGAGATCGCTTCCAGCGATAAGATCGCCCCAGAAGATCGTACAATGACGACCTAGGGCTATGAAATGCTAATGTTATGGTTTGTTGCACAATAAAGTATGAATATGTATCATATCTTATTTATCTTAAACTCATCGGAAATACTTCTGGAATGAGGCAAGATAATATATATTTCAGTCTTTCGCCCTTCGGAAGTTAAGTAGTTCTTTTAAGGAACATGCCTAATTTTTGTATTTACTGTAGAACATTGTTTAAAGTTAAAAGCATGGCTGACGCTTTCAATTTCTACTGACATTTGATAAGACAAGGGCCTTTACAATTCCTAATAACTTTTCGAGTTCAATAAGTTAATTCCCTAAACTGAGAGTTAGTGAGCAATTTCGTAATATGGTCATTCATTTCCACCCAGTCAGCGGCTACCTGGCACCAACGCATCTCCCGGGCTGTATATTTACTGACGAAACTACTCGCTCCCCTCTGTTTAAGAAATAAGCTTGACTGAATGTAAGAGATTGTTAAGATCCGCAGCATCAATTTGAAGTGTGCTCAACATTGTTTAGGCATCGTTTCTGGATCTGGCTCTGGTTTTTGTGCCGTGCTGGTGGCAGCACTTTAAAATAATACTTTCCACCGCCCCATCTCCTCACCGTGGGTGTCGTAAGAGGCGACTAAGGGAGCCCTGCAGCAGACCATCTGCTCTCCAGGTGAGAGATATAATATGTCGGCCGGTTGATGTTACCACCATGCAGTTGCGTAAAACCCGCCAAGTGACTCTGACCTATCTCGGTCAGGTCGCGGTCCGGGATCAGCACTGCACTAACCGGTGCCCGGGCAGGTCTTCAAGGTAAGTATGGCCAGCTCAGTAATTGCTTTGCATTATTGTGCTTGTCATCTTCGTATCTGGACCTCACGACTGCTTTCCATTAGGTGGAGTGAGGTCATCTTGACGGGCACTATAAAAAAACGGGGTTTGAACTACTGGTGGATCTCCTTACTTGTCCATTAGCCCTAGTAGCGCCAGCCTTTAGCGGGTTGTTAGGGTCTGGTGGCTGGTCCTCCTGTTCCGCCTCTGTCTGCCCGCTCCAGGGTCTGAGGCAGCGGTGCGGAGACACCAAGATCCACTCGTCTTTAAGCGGGTTGTAGCGGACATGCTGATGCTCTAGAATGAAAAAAGAAGATTGTTTGAAGTTTTCTGTTTTGGGAAGTTATTTAAGCACTTCGAGTACAAATTACGCATGCGGCACGGCGCCTCTGACAGATAAGTAGTCTGCACAGAACAAACCCGCCATTTTGATCACGCACACACTGAGGCGATACCGGTGAGCATCGGTGTCGCGGCCAGTTGCACTGTCGCGAGTGTTTTTGTTTTTGTCGAACTTGGTGAAATTACTCACATGATGAATTTTGTTTTTGGCCGGTTCTGCCATAGGTAAAACCTACCTACCTACCTCATTTTAAAATTCAGAGCGAATATAGTAGTTATCCTGGGCGGTCACGCAAGTCTACGAAAAAGACGCAAGCGGTTCTTCTGTGAATTCTTACTTTGTGCCTAGAGTTAGACGGGATAAGGGTCTTTGAATGGTGTCCACGAACTGGAAGAGGCAGTGTGGGTGGGTAGGCCACCCAACCGGTGGATTGATGACCTGGTGCAAATTGCAAGAAGCCGTTGCAATGCAAATGACCCTAACCGCTCGCTGTGGATTTCTATGGGGCAGGCCTATCAGTAGATTTTTGAAGGCTGTGGCTGTTACAGCTGTCACCAGAGCGGATAAATTATTCTGGAAGAAATCA
This sequence comes from Udea olivalis, assembly GCA_947369235.1. Classification (NCBI taxonomy): domain Eukaryota; kingdom Metazoa; phylum Arthropoda; class Insecta; order Lepidoptera; family Crambidae; genus Udea; species Udea olivalis. The sequence goes on along the minus strand of OX376367.1, from coordinate 7,428,003 downwards.
ATTTTAGATACACATAATTTTCATTGTAACTTATTATGTCGCACTGCTTGCAAAGGTCTACCTCAAACTTTGTCCACTGCCTGTCCAGAACCAAGGTTTCTTTCTCTATTGACCCCTTATCAACAGCTGTTCGACGTACCTATTCCTTTGAATAACTGAACTGTTATAGGTTGTTGACCGTATGTACGAGTAGGTATATAGGTATACCTCGCTGTATCATTATCTCGTTGTTTACCTCTTTAAACTTCATTTTAAGTGACAGTGATTCAACTAAATGTTTAGGGGTCTCAGTGTTTTACTAAATTAATATATTGGTATCTTTAAGTCACATAGTCTGGAATATCCCGGTATGACAAAGATTACTTATAAACATTCATGGGTGACAACATCACGTATTTTGCTATTGCCAAAAGGAAATCTTCCTATCATTTATGTAAAACAAAAAGATCGGAGGTTCTACAAGCCCTACACAAATTAAATACTGTTGCATCAACAGACATTCGTGCTCTTGCGATTTGTGAATCAAACCCCCGACTGGCGATCTGAATTTATTTACAAAAATTTAATTGTATGAGCTGTTAATGCTTTTCTGGATATTTACTATTTTAGACAAATAAAATTATTTTTAATTCTTTGACTGGCCTCCTCCTCCTCCAGGCAGCGATCCTGACTTTAGCGCCGGAGTTCGTGGGTTCGATCCCCACCCATGACAAACATTTATGTGACGAACATTTGTGTTTGTTGTGTGTCTGGGTGTTATTTATTATGTATTTAGCAATATTTAAGGATGTTTATCAGTCTCTGACGGGTTGGGGCCAGTTTGGGGACAGATGATCTTGGTGTAAAGTGTCCCAGATATTTATTTATTTATTTATAAATTAGTAATCCATTAGCGGCACTGCTTGAATAATTTATTACGAAAGACTTAGAGTTATTTTTAATTTAAATTATAATTTGATTGTAAAACACTGAAGTTAGCCTTAATCATATAAGCGATCCAGTCTGCTTCAAGCCTTGTAGTCATAGCTGTTTAGTTTGGCAAAGGGATTGCTTTAAAAAAAGTATTTACTCACCTGTAGGTTTAAACCCCTGCATATTCCTCACCACAGATAACAAGAGAAACTAACTAAGAAATGACACTAGCACACGGGATGCTACTGACATGAGAACTAAGTGAACAGTTGTGCCGGCCGAGCGATAAAGATTGTCAACAAAGAATAGTGCGCAGATGAGTCATACGCTATTTTTAAGCCGGTGAATGCCTACTTTCACGCTTGTAAATATTTAATTAGTATCAGATTGTTATCAAATTCAAGGATTGATCACAATTGACAGATTGATTGATCACAAGCTGCTTAGTTTGGGGTCAGATGATGTTGGTGTTAAAACCAGTATTTACGTACATTTATAGTAGTAAATTGTTGCTCAAACATGCCCTCATTACGTTAATTCAACTTTCTAGAAACGAGATTACTTTAGCTGTTGCAGAAACAAATATGTATTTAACTTAAAGTTTACTTATACTTCGATTTTTTTTAAATCGAGGTTAGAACAAGATAGGTTCAATAACATTTATATTTTAATTTTTAAATATGCTTAACATTCGCGACACCTTTCGCGATTATTATCATAGCAATAATTAGGTGCTTAATGCAACTTGAGCCACAACTTTTTCATTTCATTATTTTATTTATTTATTGATTCCTTATCTCTTAAAGAAGTTTTTTTTTATATATTGCCCGTCAAGATGACCTCACTCCACCTGATGGAAAGCGGTCGTGAGGTCCAGATATGAGGTTGACAAGCCCAGTCATTCAAACCAATCACTGGGCTGGCCATCCTCACCTTGAAGGCCTGCAGAAATGCCTTTTCACGCCCCGCTTGAAGACCCCGGGACTATAAGAGGAAGGAAACACATGTGCTGGAAGAGCGTTCCACGTCTGGATGGTAAGACAAAGAAACGAGTCACTGAACCTGTCAGTTCGGGCCAACAAATGTTGAATTGTGTATGGGTGACGCCGTAGTCCAGCACGCGTGGTACGGGAGTGGAAAGGTGAACTTAATGCCGAAAAGTATTTTCATCAACCCAACAAAATTACAGACTGCAAAATATTACAAACATTTAACTTTTTGTTTTTTTTAATGTTTTTTTTGGAGTTCTCATTGATATGGTTTAATATACAAAAAAAGAAGCCACTCCATTTTTTGATTTTTACACTTGCAATGTTTATTGTTATTTTTGCTTTAAATGGATTTGCGTTTGGCCTCAGTCTCGCCTGGTGGTAAGCGATGACGAGGCCGACTCTGGCCTTGAAGATACCAATGTTGTAAGAGTCTGGAAACACAGAGGCAGGGAGAGCGACGCAAGGAGAACTTAGTCTATGTCCTATGAAATAGCTTAAGCTAGGCATAAAAGAAATGGCAAGGATGTCCATACTGCTTATTTATAGTCTATATCCTATTGAATGAGTTAGGCTGTGAAACACGTTATAATGTTATGGCATATTGTAAACATTCTTATCTGACTTATTGCTCTCTATGTATCTATCTGACTTTGACATTGCTATCGGAGTTATAAAAAAGTTATTTTAATCTAAACCTGCCTCCCAATTGATTAGTTATTTGTCAGTCAAATGCAATTTAAGGGAGAATGTACCTATCTAAAGTATGTTATAATAAGTTTATTTGTAAAATGCCCCATGGCTGAGCAAAGGCCTCCATTATTGATCACCACGCTTTTTAATCAAAAGGCTGGGCTATGTGCCTAAAAATCTGTAAACACTCTTTGACCGGCATGGGATTGGACCTCCGCGTTATGGGCCGAGCGCTATTGGGTTGGGTACATGTACCGGTCACCGAGGCTGTTCACTCAGTGATTTCAATTATTTTAGGGCTGAAAGTTAAAAAAAATGTCTTTTAAACTTCTTGTTTTCCCATTGAGCTACCTAGCATGGAGTTCTTCAAGAGAGGCCCGAAAAGGTTTTAATAGGGGTACTGTGTCCACAGTTATGCATCTGTTTCACTCTAAATTGCCGACCGCCTATTTATAAATTTGGTGACATTTTTAACTAAAACAATCGCTAGCTTGCTCGGTTTTCCACGGCTAACCTTAGTACCACTAGCGACATCTAGTAAGATTTTCCGAAAGCTTAACCTACCGGTTTGTCGTGCGTACTTAGCAATGCTTGCCACACATACCTAATATTTTTTTTAATTAATCCATGTATTTACGCAAAGAAGAGAATACGTAATAAGTACCTATCGTACATTAAATACATTATTAACATCTTATATATATCACGAGAAATACGGTTTAAAAGTATTCCCGGCTTAAGAAATAGTCCGCCATCGCGTCGCGCGTCGGCTCAATTTTCAGCTGCTTATATCGTAATTATAGTAAATACTTATTCATTGGTGTGGGTAAATAATAATGAAGTAGATAGGTATGAATGAACATTGACCCGGTGACTTACATATTGTTTTAATAAAGTGTTTAACATGCATAGTTTAGGCTTCTGTATTTTAATGAAAATAACAGTTTTATTTGTCTGTAAATCAATAATAGTTAGTATTTTTTTTATTTTCGAACTTGGCTTGTTCTTTTTGACGATGTTTGCTGTTTAGCGTAATTCAGCCACTTTCCGAGGAAGAATTTCTAAGAACAGTCTTTTCACTAGAAACAAGTAGGTACTTACCTAACAAATTTTCGATGAACTACCTACATCCCAAATTCCCAAACGGGGAAGTCAGAGGCAAGTGACTGTTGCCGTCATGGTGAACGGAACATTTAGAAACCCTTTCACCAATGGTATTAGAAAAGAAAATGGTAGGTGCGTACTTATATTTTGTTACATCTTCATCAACATCATCATCAGCCTATCATTGTCCACTGCTGGACAAAGGCCTTCCCCAATGCGCGCCATCGCGGCCTAGCCTCTGAATGATGCATCTAATTACTACCAGCAACCTCCCGTAAGTAATCAATCCACCTGCCGGAGGGTGTCCCACACTACGTGGGTTTCTTATTTATCATCTTGCACCACGACTTAATTTTCTTCCTGATCCTCTACCTAAAGGTTGCCTGGTAGATATCGCTACTGGCGATAAGGCCGCCTTTATTGTATACCTAATTTATCTTAATGGAACTGTAAGAAATATTTTAATTGTGCAATAAAGGTTATCTTGACGACACGGTTGGCGCAGTGCGCTGTGGCACGCTTTTATGGCCTTGACCTGCGTTGTGTCCCGGGTCCGATTCCCGGTCGGGTCAATTCAGGAAATGATCTTTTCTGAATTGACTCGGGTCTGGGTTTGCTGGGAGACGCCCCTGGCTTAATTCCCTGTCTGGTACCTCGTAACACAGGGACATTTATCCTTACTTCGAGAGCATGACAAGAGGTGTGTTGTCTGGCGCATATTTATTTATTTATATATTTTAAATAAATAAATATGCACCAGACAACACACCTCTTGTTGGTCTCGAAGTAGGGATTAATATCCCTGTGTTACGAGGTACCACACAAGGAAATAAGCCAGGGGCGTCTCCCAGACCTTATCCTACGTTTATCCTACGTTTGCCGATACGCGGTCTCCACTCTAAAACACGCTTACCCCATGGGTTATCTTTTCTACGGCATAAGTGGCCTGCCCACTGCCACTTCAGCTTACTAATCCTGTGAAATCATCGACTTCGTTGCGAATCTGATCCTTCAGGAAAACACCAAGCATAGCTCTCTCCATAGCTCGCTGAGCGACTTAACTGGTGGGCTAGGCGCACTGTGTGTCCACGTCTCGGCTCCTTATGTCATGACGGGTAGAACACACGTCGAAGACTAGTCTTTAGGCACTGTGGTATGGGTGACGAGAAGACCCGACGCAGTTTTCCGAACGAAGTTTAAGTTTTTTTGTTTCTTATATAGCATTTTAGCCTAGCCCTAGCGTAAAATACTTACTAACTTATCTACATTTATTCTGAAGCATTCACTTAACTCTCTTTTTAATAATGTTTCATGCAGTTCCGTTGATTTTGCAGCATAGCAAGGAGTTCCTAAGTAGGTCATAAATACGTTATAAAACTTCGTGCGAAGTAAAGATTACATTCAAAAGCAAAGCACCAAAGTTTACACACCCCCCCGCTAGATGGCGCTACTGTCTACTTAGGGTGGTTAATATGCGGCAAACGTAATACCATGCCAGCTGATTTTCGAAACTAGGGCAACCCTGCACTGACAACGATTGGAGGCTGAAACACCCAGATCTCCAGTTAGAAGTTCATAAAGTTTAGGGCGAAATGGCTTATTAGTTAGGAGATAAGTAGGTATTCAATAACCACCCAGGTGAAGAATTTAATTTAAAACATTTTATATTTATTATGATTAACTTCTGTAAAATTTGTAAGCAAATGCGTAGGCCACTAATAATTTTAAAAATTATAAACTCCATAGAGCTAACAGTCTATATATCACGATTTCGAAATTTATTTAGAGCATGGGATTTTTTGTATTTTTTCTAGTTTAACAATTATTTATTACATAATAATGATTCAGTTTTGATTCATTAGAAATAAAACACTGGCCTGAAACTAAACAACAACAAAAAACAAAAAAATATCTGAATTATATTTTATTATTTTAACATGGCTGTAAAATCAGTTCAAATCTTTAAATTTAAAGCAAGATATACTAAATAATAGACATAATTACTATTATAATATATCTAGATATAAATACACAGTATACAGACATAATGCGACTCTACCACCGCGTCGGAGTTGTTTCTTGCTGAGAAGACCCGGCGAGAAACTCAGCAGTTACTCTTTTAAACTTGTTTAGTAATCAAGCAAACTGTTCCTAATGTTCCAAATACTCAAATCAGTTAAAACTGGCAGAAACGAAGTTTGGTCTGCAAAAAAAGAAAAACGAAATGCATAAGTACTCCATCGAATGCGCCAAATTGGTGCAGTGCACCAAAACCACGCTAACAACCGGGTCTAGAATATAGGTCTTAGGCTCAAAGGGAGTGCTGACCTAGATTGCTATTAATAAACTCAAAAAGACAACTGAAGCTGGAGATCTGGTTCACAAAGCCACCACAGTCTTGTATAAGAATGTCAGCGACTAGGTAGCTGTCATCTGATGTACGGCGAAATTTTCGCAAATCATTAACCTGCATGGTTAAATATTTGTGACACCTTAGTAATATCGGTAAACAACCATTTGCCGAATACAAATACAAATATCTTTATTGTGAAATGTTGGTATATAGGTTGATGTTAGGTTTTAAGGTATCTCACTACATCCCTACCTCTTACAAGGTATACAATAGTTGATCATGAGAATAAGGAGAGACGATGCACATAATTTCTTTAAAATAAAACGAATGTCTCAATTGACATCTGTTATTACTCATAATCCTTTTATCTCTTTTCCTTGTAGAATTCTCATGAAGTACTTACATCAACGCTCATGAAAAAAAAGGGCGTTGTCATCAAAAATGCCATAATAAAAGGTAGGTACCTAGGTTATTTTTTAGGCTTGAATGTGGGCAACATAATTTATAATATAAAATAAATAATGAGCATAATGTACCTACAACTTTTTTTAGCAGATTTCTACCAATCGACTACATATAAAAAAATACCTAAAGTAAGTTTTTAGTTATCCTTGAACATTGGTGAATATTATTAGGATGGTACAGTCTTTTAAATTATGTTGCTTTCATTCAAGCCTATAGAAAATAATCTATGGCCTCAAAGGAGTGACCTAGTTGTAGGTGACCTAGTTATTTATAACGATTAGTGTTATAATATATTAGAAGTCGGGAAAAAAAGAAGACGTTTTTACTTTTGACGATATCAATTCTTTATTCTGTAGACATTTATAACTCTCTAAGAAAAATAGGCTCTCACATGCTGACCTAGATATTCACCAGGATATTTTGTTGTATTTTCGTCACATACGAGAAAATTAATAGTTCCAAAAATAGATTCAGCTGTTTAACTCTACTTTTTATGCTAGTATGTATGTGAGATGAATATCTGCAATATGGTACTTTATTTTACAGCAGCAATGCGGTATTTTACCTATTGATAATGCTGCATTTGCGGATTCAACGTGAAATGCGCAATTTAGTTAATATAAGGGCAAACTTCTCTGTGTGCCAATAATTAGTTACTTACTTATACTGGGTCCCCACTTGGATTCTTTAAAGTAATGCTCATAATTGAACACAAGGATAAAGAAAAAACGACGGAAAAAGCGTTCGCTAATTGTGACATTTTAAGGATAATTAAAACCAAATCCAAGGAGGTTGACTATTGAATTGACAAGAAAAATTAAAACGTTACTGCACGATTATACAACAATTTTCATGTGTGTGTGGATTTTGAAAATGGAACGCGGCTTGCGCGCGCAGCCACCATCGACCCGATAACAGCTTATCGCCAGTACACGTCCAACCACCGCGTGGGTTGGCCGCATGGTCAATGGGAGAACTTCAGTATCCCGGCGCTCCGAGCGTCGTAGACGATGAACGGCAATATAGGGCCCCGTTCCGACGAGCTCCACAGTACAGATGGCCGGCGCCGCAGCCCCCGCAGCCCTCGGCCTTCGCCCCATGGCGCAGGGCGCCCGCCCCGCCTCGCCCCCCCGACTACCGACGGAGCCAATCGTACCCTGGGAAACCGGACGAACCTTACCAGGTGAGATGACAGCTGCCATTTGCAAAGAAGAAAACATATTTGCTTTTCCAGGGTATAGTGAATTTACTGCCATCGCCACGTCATTTAAAAACTTAGAAGTTAAGTTTAAAATATCGATTTTCTTAACTGGGTGATTTGGTTTGAATGTTGTTTTATTAGGTACACACTTAAAAACACATAAGCTGTAGTATGTGTTGGCTTAATTAACTCTTGATTATAATGAGTCTGAATTTTTAAGTAAAATTTAATTGTAGAGCTGTTTTTTTGGCTTATTTACGAAAAAGAAGCCTTTGTGTGAAATCGGTTTACTAACAAAAATCTATTTTGTAAAAAAAAAAACCTAAATTTCCGTTGATAAAAGAAAGTCATCTGTATAAAATAAGACATATTATTTTTTAATAATAATGAGAAGATTTTTTTTAAACCAGTTGAGCCTTTTCTAAATTGCCAACTCTACAAATTATTTGGGCTATGAAAGTAAAACCTAAAATTTTCCTTTGAGTAAAATGAAGGTTTTTTTCGCTTAAACCTCTTTTGACGTATGGTAAAGCGTTCGTGACGTAGTTTAATCAATAATCTGTCTCTTTCCGTTACACAGTGACTGATAGAGATGCAACATAACACAAATCACTTGACTTGGAGGCTGAAAATGGTGGTTTTCTCGTTGACCTGAATTTCACAGCTTTGTTCTACTTACAACTCTCTGAAGTTTTTCTATAGTGATTGATTCAGGATAATCCTAACCTGACCCGTTAATAATTTAACACGATTACCACATAGATAAACCTTTAGAATAAGTTACAAGTAGTTATATACTAATGAGGACCTGAAATCCTTTAAGTCCTGGGGAACCTAAGATCAGTTGATGTGTCTTGACGATTTTCAGAATACGTTTTAGTGAATGTTGAGAGATAGATGAATATGTATTTATAAATATTTAAAAAAAATACATAAAATACCTTAAATATTTATTAAATGGTCATAGACTGATGGTGCAATGGGTCCTTGCTAATAGCGCATTAGGTCGTGTATTCAGTCCTGAACCTGGGGGCCTACTCTCCAACGAACTGTCCGTAGTTTCGGTCAAACGAATGTGTCAAAAAAACCCACAAAAAATTGATATTCTTGAAAATATAGTGTCGTTGCCCAGCCGTGGGAAAGTGCAATTTGTATAACTACTATTTATGAGTAATGTGTTTAAACGGTAGTAACTGAAAAAGTCGTTATATACAGGTTGGGATAAAAATACTCTCCCGTAATAGTTATGTCAATAGAAAAGAAAAGACAACTGAACTTTGCAGCTAGGGTTTCCCAAGTTTGACAGTTGATTTAGCCACTTAAAAAGTAAAACAGAACACGTAAGTCTGGTCAGGCAAGCCTATATTGTCCCATAGCTTGGCAAAGGCCTCCATCATTGAAATGAAGTTACCTCTACAATTCATGGTTATAAGCTTACTCACGACCTTTGTAAAGTGCTGGTAGGTGAGCACAAGTCATGTTCGGGAAAAATCCTGCAAGACACTGCCTGACGGGGACCTGGGATTACAACCGAGGTCCTCCGGACTTTGGGCCGGCGGCGTCGAAGTCGTTAAAGTGTAATTGTGAACGTCATGAGAACCATAACAACGTGGGTAGATGGTTGGCGCTGACATGGTAATAATAATAATAAATATAAATATCCCTGGACATTATTCCACACATCGCCATCTAGCCCCAAAGTAAGCTAATTAAAGCTTGTGTTATGGGATACTAGACAACGGATAAACATACTTAAATACATTTTCTTTTGTAAATACATACTTATTATACATAGGAGACACCCAGACCAGTACAAACAGACATGTTCATGCACACAAATGTTTGTACTGTGCAGGGATCGAACCCGCGACGTCTGGTGTAGTAGCCAACTTCTTAACCATTACACCAAGTCGGTCGTCAAATGGTGATAGCAAAGGGGGTGCAGGGACTTACAAAAATGTACACAGCCGGGAAAAGACAGAAATTCCATTAGGTTAGGTTAGAACTGCGACCAAAAAACGAACGAGCCGAGCGAGCGGAGCGAGCGTGCCGCGGCAGCGGCAGCTAGTGGCAGAAAAAGATATTTAAAAAAATAAAGTCACTAGTGAACCCCTTTTGCGACACCCGGACCCACGTATCATTTATTAATACAATTTGGAGGTTGGTCACTACCTAAATCGGTTCCAAACACCTTTCCGGCTTGAAAAACAATGAATAGTTCATTCAAAACTTTTAAAAGTTAGAGAAATAATTATGCAAAATAATGAGTCAAGATATTATCATTTAAAAATGCCTTAATAAAATATTACTAATCGTCTAAACTAATGAACCAAGAATAGAAAATGGAACTATAATAATAATGAATAAAACAGTATCTAAGTCCTTACTTACTGCAATTCAATGGGACTCTACCATTGGTATTTTTGCTATCAGGGCGGCAAGAAACAAGCCAGACTTTAACTAAAATATAAATTTTATAGAAAGATATAACACCACAGATGAAAACCAAATTCCATTGCAGCTAAATTGATGGAAGGGACCTAAGGACTCTGTTCTGTCTTCAACCTGTTGTCGGTAAAACACACTGTGTCGCAGTAATCGTTCAAATTGAAACTAATTATTTTAATTTGGTTATCGTCAGACTAAAACCATTTTGTTCCGTTACGTATCTTAATTAAAATTAAGTGCTTTAGTTAATGTTTTTAGGAAGCACAAGGTTTTGTTCATTTAGGTTATATATTGGGAATTCCTACCTAAAAAAAATGAATTGGTAGTCGTGTCATCCCAATCCGCAGTTTATTTGGCAGGATCACAACAAATACGTATTCGATAAGTGTAATTATAAGCCTAGTTAAAGTGACTTTTTAAGAACGACTCAGCAACTCCTATAATAGTCACCCTGTAGGTATACCCGTCTCACAGCTGCTTATAGGCCTCTATCACTAAAGAATTGAATAGAATAGAATATCATTTATTTCAGGCAATAAATTACATATAAATAAATAAATAAATAAATATCCCTGGACATTATTCCATACAGCGCCATCTAGCCCCAAAGTAAGCTAATTAAAGCTTGTGTTATGGGATACTAGACAACGGATAAACATACTTAAATACATTTTCTTTTGTAAATACATACTTATTATACATAGGAGACACCCAGACCAGTACAAACAGACATGTTCATGCACACAAATGTTTGTACTGTGCGGGGATCGAACCCGCGACCTCTGGTGTAGTAGCCAACTTCTTAACCATTACACCAAGTCGGTCGTCAAAACCATATAAATTATAAATTATAAAGATCTTACTTACTCCTTACTTACTAACACACGTAAGGTCCATCGGCGACGTGCGACGCATCATGGTGTCCGGTAACCGACCTCGAAAGCGATTAAAATCAAGATCATATACCTAATTGATAGGTTATGGCTCAATCACCACGTTTGCCAAATGAGGTTGGTAATTACAACCCCGGAAAATATTCTAAAAATCAAAATGAAGTCGACCACGGAGTTGAAAAGAGTAGGCGTTTTTCAACTATTAGCTACAGTAGGTACCTGGTATGTTCGTTCGTAATAATCATAATAGGTTACTGGTTTTCAGTATCACTATCTGTATACAAACAAACCAAACCGACGCTATGTATATGTATGTTACTAACATGTGTTTCGAGCACATACCTTTATTCATTTGCAAATGGCCTTGTTTCAACCTCATATCTATTGTTTATGTATACATATGTACGGATAATGTGTATGTATGTATACAAAGTACGTAGTTAGTGGACAGGTCATTCATATATTTGTGATTTGTAGTTTTAAGTTAGATGCAGCCTGGTGGTTCTTTTATTATATTTGTATGGGTATGCCCTATGTTCAAAAATCTGAAAAAATTGACAGATTTTCCGCTGTGTTCAAACATACTAATTGAATACTAATTTGACTATTTTACTCATTTATATAAAAAAAGGAAAACATAGAAACACGGCCAGTCATTATTTAATTTTTAATAAAAAACTAATTAAATCCGTCAACTTTTCGAAAAGGGATCAGCGGACAACGAAACGTCGATGTTGTTTACTTTTGATAGGAAATTTCGGTCCGAGTGGCAGTTGTCTCTATCGCACTCTGCGGTGGGCTCGAGGTTAGCAACAGACGGCAATAGATTTTACAAATACCTTTTTTCAATTCTCTCGCCCGTGCTGTGTCCTTTTAGAATGGAGTGCACCGCGGCGCGGGGGCGGGCAATGGCTTGATTTCATGGACGCCTTTGCTCAGCAGTGACAGTGCTACACAGCTTATTTCCTATATACGAGTATGCCACCCTCCACTTTCGCTTACCACCAGGCGAGACTGAGGTCAAACGCAAAAAAAAATTAAACAAAAATAGAAAACAGAGTTGCTTCTATTTTAGTATTTTAAACCATAATCAATAAAACAAGTACAAAAGTATAAAAGATAAACTGTTCCAAAATAGAGGAAAAACGTGCAACCTCCCTCCTTGGGTTTCAATGTCCACCCCTGACTACACCCCTGGCACGTACATATAGAGCCGGAATCACACCTCGTTGCCATCTTGACAGTGACATTTTCCCTCACCACGTGATGAGGAACGAGGATCCAGAGTAGGAGGTACTTGTCGAACTTCAACTGCTCCTGGCTAAAATGGTAAAAGAAATTCCTTCTTAGTCAATACGCTCTTGCCAAAGCAGTCGTGGTGTTTACAGTATTCCTGGCAGTTGTGGTGATCTTCACAATTTCTCGCCATTTTTGCCTGTTAATGGTCATTTTGGAGCACTCATGCATTGGGCCTCCCACATCAGACTTGATTTAGTCTGTCCATCGCATGGGTGATCCTCCGCGCGTCCTGGTGCATTCGACTTTGCCTTGTACAACGTAAAAAGTTGTAGATAACATAATATACGCTCACGAAGTCACGACTATAACCTAAAATGGAGCAGAAGAGACTCTAGCCGTCCTGGTGAACTGACCTAGGCCCAAAATACACATGCTTGTAGCGGTCATGCCAGTAGCAGGCACGGCACAGCAAAAGCCAATCAAATGCTGTAAAATGTTGTACCTGTCAAGATCCTGCAGATTTACACCATTTGATTGGTTCTGCTGTGACGTGCTTGCTACAGGCATGTGTGTTTCGGGCTTGACAATCAGAAGCTCGTGTACCAGCCGTATAAGAAACCAAATATGTAGGTGGCGAGTCTTTCGCTGTTTTGTAAGGTGGGTTTAGACCTAACGAACATAGAACTAGAGCTAGAGCAAGAATGTTCTTTATTGATCTTTCAGTGTGAATGATAATTCATTTTCCATTTACACTGAAACAATTCTATCGAAAAAGATCGAGGAATAAAGAAGGTGCGTTCTAGCACTTGCTCTAGCTAGGGCGAACAAAGATAGAACAACAAAAAAATGCTCCGTCTCCTTTACACAAAGAGAATTTGATGAGGGATAGAATAAGCATGATTGGCTAAACCCACTCTAATTAACGGAGTCTTCTTCTTCTTCTTCTTTCGTGTCGATAGCAACTTTATATTTTATTAAACCAGTATTCTGCCACCTTTACAGCATCTGCATTGGCACATATAAGGTCGTCATGTGTGCAGCTGTTCGGACACAAAGGACACAGTAAAAGGTGATTCATGTTCTGGAGAGAGGCAAAAAATCGGAAAAAAAGCCGGCCAAGTGCGAGTCGGACTCGCGCACCGAGGGTTCCGTACAAACCTGTAGGAATATTCATTAAAAATATTTTTATTTTATGATGTAACTAAATATTTACGGTTTTCGCAATTTTTCCTTTATCTATGCTCTAAGATGTTGCTTCGTACCAAATTTCAAGATTTTGAGTTCACGGGAAGTACCCTGTAGGTTTTGATTCCCTTGCGCGTGTCGAAAATTTGCGGCATAAACGGCTGTATCTTTTGATAACGTTGGCTTAGAAGTTTGATTTTTTCACAGCTCCAAGGGACAGTAAACTTGAGTATTTGATATAAATTCCAGCTTGATACCTAGAAGTGTCTTGACAGAAAGACAGACGGACAACAAAGTGATCCTATAAGGGTTCCGTTTTTTCCTTTCGAGGTACCTTATAAAGACGGAATTTTTAATATGATCGGAGACAAAAATAGTTCCGGCCAGATTTCAACCCAAAATTACACGGCTCCGAGCTGGATTGCTTAACCCCAAGCCCTAACAGCCTAAATCAATTAAATAATAAAATTAATTTCATGTTTTCGTTCATAATCTGCCGGGCTGAAATATTTGAAACTTAATCCTCCCTCTGTACAGGGATCCGGCCATATTACATAGTTGATTACATAGCTGATTACATGTCGCCCTTGCATAACAGTTTACGTTTATTTTTAAAAGAATGCCCGTTCCATTGTACAAGTTTGTTGACGAGAGCTCCGGAGGTGGCCGACAAAACAAATCATTTGCGCGATTCTTATTTTACACCACTTTTATAGTCTGTGGGCAATGATACCAAAGAATGATTATGGTTTCGTTCGTAGTATCGGCTGTCTGGGGGTCAAGAATGAATATGTCCCTATTCTCGGTAAAACTCGAGTGAAAAAAAACTTAGATTTATTGGTGTTTGTTGACTATCAAATTAAAGAGTACAAAAAACAAGATGGTTGTTAAAATATTGCTAGTTTTCACACTAAAGATGTTAGTTTCACAGAAACTATGGACGTTGTTAAGGAGTATGCCACTGGTATACCTAACAGTGGAGGTATAGGTAGCGCTTACAATAATTACGCATAGAAGGCGAGTTGGGACACCCGTTTTGATGCCACAAATACCAGGACGTCACGTCTGGATGTGAACTTACCGATGTTAATTTCTCGAGATAAGAGCTTCTTCAAAATGTTTATTTGTGCAGTAAATGGTTGCAAAAACATAACAGAGAAGCACGAGTAGTAAATATTACAAAATTTTGATTACATGTGTAACGAATTGTTATTTTGACAGTGAATTTTTTTTTCCAAGGAAATATTTTATTGAATTTCAACATTTATTAATACAATAAACAAATCTTAACCTAAAATTATCCAACTAAAAAACAAAATATATATCTATTTATATAAATAAAAGAAATTAAAAATACCGTCAGTCGTTGAACAAATCCTGTGAGTGTGGCATGCAGGATAGAGGCAGCATTTCCACGCTGAACGGCTATGCTTAGCCGTTCAGCGAGGAAAGAGCCAGCTCTTCGGTCTCTTGCTGCCATGATCAGTAGAGGGTTAATTTTTTTTTTAATAGCTTTCTTGACAGTTGATTTTGGCATCACAAATGGCGCGCCTTTTGTATGGAACTATCCTTCTGGGTGTAATTATTCTAAAAGGTAGCTTACCTTTACATCCAACCGTCTGCCTTATCCTGTTAGTTAAGTTAATATTATAAATTTATGTTATTTTATTTTGAAAGACCTATATTAAGTAGTAATACAGTTTCGCAAATACACATACATACATTCTCATAGATCTTCTGTTTTATAATTTTATTGCTATTAATGACAACATTAAAAATAAAAAAGACAAAACAGTTTCATAGTTAAAACTTAAAACGGTCTCAATAGTTCCGCGATTTAAAGTGGGTCATGATGACATGATGAATGAAATATGGAAATATGAGTATAAGGGCTATTTTAAGTTTATTGATATTTATTTCACTGTTTAGCTAACAACTGAGTGAAATATGTGTTGCATGAATGTGATGAAGCGAATTCGAACAAGAATCTATACTAATATTAAAAAGCTGAAGAGTTTGTTTGCATTTTTTGCTTGAACGCGCTAATCTCAGGAATATTTCAGTGTTAGATAGCCCATTTATCGAGGAAGGCTATAGGCTATATTATATCATCGCGTTAGCCCAAAGTAACTATTCCACGCGGACGAAGTCGCGGGCAGAAGCTAGTCCTTGATGAAATAGAAGATATTTTTTTATTTATTTCAAATGGGTTTGCGTTTGGCCTCAGTCTCGCCTGGTGGTAAGCGATGATGAGGCCGATGGTGGTACACGCTTACCCTCAAAATGCCTATTCACTCTGGCCTTGAAGATACTAAGGTTGTAAGTATCCGGAAACACAGACGCAGGGAGAGCGTTCCACTCCCTAGCGGTGCGGACCAGAAAAGACGCAGCAAACCGTTGGGTGCGGATTGTTGGACAGTCAACCACATGGCGGTGGAACCCCTTTCGGCGTCTAGTGGTCCATTGATTTCAGCGTAGATAATTTGTTTACTTTTTTTAACAGCTGATTGGAAGACTGTTTCCACACTATTACCTACTTCAAGGGTCTTTCACCGGCAACTTTTTGGTGAACTAAAACCTCTATCAAACGCCAAGCGCTAGAAGGTCAGATTAGGTCAAGTTATTTAACTCAAGATATAGAAAAAAAAAATTTATGCTAAGTCGGTGACAAACAAGCCCACGGACCTCCTAATGGTAAGGTATCGCAGTCAGTGGACATGTGCAACACCTTTTTAAACCCCTCCTGAAGAACTTCATACTATACTCACCATAGCCTTAGAATAATTACGGATGGAAGGCGAGTCGGGGCACCCGTTTTGATGCCACAATTAAGAGAGATGTCAATTTCTTGAATTTAGAGCTTCTTCAAAATATTTATTTGTGAAGTAAATGGTTATAACAACATAACAGAGCAGCACCAATAGTGTTATAATTAGATAAGTACTTACATGTTAAACTGAAAATTGTGATTACATGTCTAACGAATTATTATTTTGACAGTTGATTTTGACATCACAAATGGCGCGCTTTTTTGTACGGAACTATCCTAGGTGTAATTAATATTATTCTAAGACCATAGCATAATGGGAAAACCTCTGCAGAATTTATGGGTAAGTATCTAGTTGACTACCTAAGACACAGGACCAGTCCTAGTTTAGGAGTCAGCCCACCATAATATATTAGTGTACCTATGTAAGACTATTTTGAACTGTAAATTATGTATTATGGTGAGGAAATAAACGTTATTATTATTATTATTATTATTATTATTATTATTATCTAATAAGAACCAGCAAATTGTTTTTTTTGCAAATCTTTTCTCAGCTAAGAGTAATAGAAAAAATGAGTCAGTTTTAGCGTTATTGTTTGCAATGTGACCCTACATTATTTCCTTCCTTCTTAACAAGGACGTCAACTCCCCAATTTATTTTCCCTCCACTAACTCCGCGCTCAAGAAGTCCCATGAAAGGTTTGACAGGCAAAGAAATGGCCGAACATACAGCCTAAGACCTTGAACGTAACGATCAGAAAATGTCATGACAGGCAAATAAATGGCTGACCACACAGATATAGCCTTAAACTTTGAACGTCAACTCACTAATTATCCCGCCACAATCTCCGCTATGGAAAAGTGTCATGCCTGGCAAAGAAATGGCCGCCCATACAGTCAAACCTTGAACGTCAGCACCGCATTTGTTTCATAACAGGCAGAGACGGAGCCCGCAGACACGTGACCTACTTTCCGCAGCGCACTGCGACGGCCCGCCTACGCCTACGGTCGGGGATGTTTTTCCAACCTTCTAGATGTTTTGATCGACCTGACATTGTTAATGCCTTAGCCACCCCCGGAATAAACAACAACACAGTTTCTGAGTAGAAAGCAAATTACGAGAATGACATAGCCTTAGCTTGGAAGGCGATGATTAAATATCATTACCATACATTTTAAAGTTCTGAACCTAAATGATAAAATACATTAGTAAACTTAAAATACAAACAAAATTTACACTAAGATCATCTGACCCCAAACTAAGCAGAGCTTGTACTATGGGTGTCAGAGACTGATAAACCCAGACACACAAAAAACACAAAAGTTCGTCACATAAATGTCTGGATCGAACCCACGACCTCCGGTGCTAAAGCCAGGATCGCTGCCATTGGCACCAACAGGCCATTAATGAAGATTGTTAGTGCACCTAATCTTTTTCGGGGGGTAGTGATTTGACAGTTCATTTCTATATTTATGATACTTTGTGGTTTTCCGTAACATTTCTACATCTTTCTATATCTGTAAAAAAACAATCCGCCCAAGACATTGCATGGGGTGCCAACTGCCGTTTGGGTTACCATTTAGAAATTTGAAAAGTGCTGACAAAAAGCCTGACAGTTCCAAAAAAGTCCGGACATTTTAGCCACAAAATGCAAACATTAGGTAGCTTAGGTACCTACCCATTTAGTAGGTAACAATAATAAAGTATCATACTCCCCCTTGAGGAGGGAGGTTGTGTGATCTAAAATTACTTATTTATTTAAGTGTTATTACTAATATCCTATCTTAACCAAAAGTCCGGACAAAATAAAAAGCCGGACAAAAGTTTAAAAGTCTGGACATGTCCAGACTAATCCGGACGGATGGTAACCCTAACTGCCGTTAACCTTCTTACGTAACCTGTGCGATAATGCGACAGTCCTTACCAATAGAGCTACCGATACTCAAACAGTCTACCATGAATTTACTTAGACCAATGACAGCCGCTAACGTCTGCGTTGATCGGGTTGACGACTTTAAATGGAACTAAAATGAAGTCAACTAGCGTAGTTTAAGTGACAGAAACTCATGGTGGACATACAGTTTCTAGTTCTAGCTTTCTATATAGCTTTTCGATAAAGGGATTATACAAGTATATTATTGTGACGATGACTCATAATAATTTAGGTAAACAAGTTTAGGGAAATTCCGGAATATGGCAGCATTTTAAACTTTTTTATCAGTTAAAGGCCGTTAACACAAATCGGTGCAAACGTAGGTAATAATAAATGTTTATCAAATTATAATTATGTAGTTTGATAACGATTTAAATAACGACTGAGTGATTCATAATAAGTATAACCCACAATGCTACTGCTCCACCTGCGTTGGTGTTAGTGTTATCGTTTGTGATGTAGCCAATACAAATTAATATAGAGAGGAGCGGCCAACTACGTAGGCAACAAACCAAATCAAAAAGGGATGGCTCGACGTCGTCAAGGGTGACATGCGTGCCAACAGACTCACCACTGAGGATGCACAAGACCGCGCGAAGTGGGCCAAGAAAATAAGAAAGGCGGACCCTGGGACCCCACACACCAGTATGGGTTCACAACCGGGATAGACCGCACGGATGATGATGATGATGATGAGGATACAGAAACGGTTCACAACCGGGATAGACCGCACGGATGATGATGATGATGATGAGGATACAGAAACGTCGTTTTTAACCGACTTCAAATAAAGGAGCAGATTCTCAATTCGACTGTATGTTTTTTTATGTTTATTACCTCAGAACTTTCGACTGGGTGAACCGATTTTCATAATTCTTCTTTTATTTGAAAGCTTGTGCATCCCGTGCGGTTCCATTTTAATTTGGTCTAGTTCTGACAGTGGCATCCATGATAGAACTATGTAAGTGTTAAATTTGGATAAAGTATATGCGCCACAAATGGACTCAATATCGCGCTAACTGATTTCAATGATTCTTTTTTACTGGAAAGGATATACTTCAAGAGTAAGTAGTTTAATGAGAGTTTGGTTAGAATAGAATAGAAATAAATTTATTTGACATACACACAGGAAACAATTAAAATAAAATCACAAGAGTTGTCAAAAGGCTCCCACTCAGCATATGCCGTAGTACCATGTTCAGCACCACGACGCTGGTTTTCATTGGTTACCCTAACAAAGAGGGAGCAGCGGCGCAATTACCATTATCTTAATCACTACTTTAATTAAGCTTTACCAAAAAAAATATGAATTACATAGCTGATAAAATGACAAAGAAATTACAACAGTGGACCCAAACTTAGCAATTATAACTATAACTGTGTACATAGCATTCAAAATAAATATCATTTATTACACGACCAAAATATTAATTTACGTTTACAGACTCTGTAATTTCAATAAATGCAGTTTGTATTTAACTTTAAATGAGACAACGCTATTCGAATTTCCTAAGGGCGGTGGTATATTATTAGAGCATTTCGTGGCAGCGTAACGAAAACTTAGGTTCTGATTCAGGGATCAATGACAAAGTAACGGAACTCTACAATTTTAGGAGCAAATGAACGGTACTTTGTCGATAGATAAAATGAACAAGAACCGATTCACTAAAAATCAAGAAATAAATAAAAATTTAACAAAAAAAAACTTAAAAAAAATATTGCACTTAAAAATTAAAAAAATATTTGTGTATTCTAAAACTTATACGATAGTATAATGTAGGTCCAATTATTTTTATTGTTGCAGTCCATGACACATGGATGCGTGCTGTTAATGCTATGAGGCTAACTACAGACACAAATCATTTTACATTTCTATTCACAACAGACGCTGTACCTACTGGCCAGTAAGAGTTTGTCATGCAGACTGGCTTTTTAAGAATAAGGACAACGTCTTTAATTCGAATACTAATAGATCTTGCAATGTGATGCTAGCATCACATCATCATTTTTCTAGAAAAAGAATAGCAGCTATGCCTAAAACATGAGCAACGTTTCAAATATTTCTGTTGAAAACTTATATTTATAGCATAAAAACAAAAACAATAGGTACTTACAAATTGTCAATAAAAACACAAAACGCAACCATTGCGTAAATAAAAAAAAAAATTCAGCTACCTCTGTTGATACTTCAGTAATGACACCAACAACTCCACGTCTGTCTCTTTTCCTCACACGCTAGAATCAGCAACAGAGTGGGACAGAAACAACACGTGCAAACACACGTAAATGGCTGGAAACCTTGAAAATTAACTACTTTTCGATAAGAGAAAAGTGGCAGTTAAATATGCTTTTTTTAAGTGACTGGGTTATTGAAAATTTGAAGCTTGTTTAGACAAAATACGTATGCATACCATCATGCCTTATCCCATGGGGTAAAAAGAGACACTTTCTCACTAAACTCTTGATAATGATTCGTTCACTGCTCTTCGATAAAACGGTATGAAACCGCTTTATTCATAGTATACTCGTGCGCACTGTAAATCCGGTTATCCAGGGTACCTACGTTTTGAAGACCTCCCCCATCCAATTACCCTGTTACTAAAATACATATTAAAATTACCCGACAAACTGGTAATCATCTTTTAAGATGATGTCAATATGAAAAAGCGGACGGCGGGCGGTCAGTTTTTTAATACGAGGCGATGATGCCGGTTGGAGCAGTGCCTTTGCAACGCCGTGATGATGTGCTGTTGACGATGAGAGTTAAACTCTCCGGTGATGAAAAACATCGATAAAAAACCGAATCATTCTGTATAACGGCGGAAGGCATACCACCTACCACGTTGCGTTCTTACCATTAGTGAAAAGTGGGCTTCTGAGCGTTCCGTTCACGATGACGGCAATAGTCACTTGCCTCTGACTACCCCGTTTGGGATATAGTTAGTCGTAATGTAGTAAGTCAATATTTTGTCATCACGCTTGCCAAACACGGGTTGGCGATCAAAAAACCGGGGTTTTTTCCGCAAAATACAAAAAGAACACTGAGACATTATTTTTCACTTATCCTTTTATATTTTTTAATGTACAAAATTCAATGCTCTAATTTGAATGGCAAGTTTGGAGCGGTGCTGTTGGGGTGCCGGGATAATGTGCATGACTATAAGTCGGAAATTTAACAATGAACACAAATACGGTTTCGGCCAGATTCGAACTCGGGACCATACGATCCAGGAACCAAGTCGTGGTGCTCAACCCTAAGGCCACGACGCTCTCCATCATTGACTGAATTAAGTGTAGCAACGACATGATTTCATAGGCCTATACCCACCAGTATCTAAGCTAATTATCCTGCCAAGCGTTTAACAATAAAAGCTGTAAAATTATGTCATTGTACCTATTCTTAAGGCGAAAAAAACAATAAATAAACTCAAACTCAAACTCAAACTCAAATAACTTTATTCAAATAGACTGTATCAGTACTTTCAAATCGTCAAATTTACAGCAAAATATACTAAATAATAGACATAAATACCATAATAATATGGATATGTAAATAAACAGTATACAGACATAATGCGACTCTACCACCGCGTCGGAGTTGTTTCTTGCTGAGAAGACCCGGCGAGAAACTCAGCAGTTACTCTTTTAACCTTGTTTTGGGTTTACAACAGGGGTTAGTAAAGTACAAGCAGTGTGCCATTTTGATACCTAAAAGAATATAAAACAAAGAGAAAAAACCAACCATAAAAGAATATAATAACAAGAATTCATTTAAACAATTCAAAAACAAAAATTGTTAGTCAGTACATACAAACTAGGTACCTATTAACTCTTACAATAAAACATCTGTTACAATAAAGCTATTTAATCCCGCATCGAGCAGAGCGCTTATACCCAGGCATTTTTATCTATAAGGTAGTCTTTTGTAGTATAATAGCCCTTTTTTAATAAAGCTGTTTTGATGTGATGTTTGAATCTATGTAAAGGTAACTCACAAATGGTTTTTGGAATTTTGTTGTAATAATGTATACCTTGCCCCATAAAGGATCCTAAAACTTTTTGTAACCTAAAGAGTGGAAGTGCAATTTTATCCTTATTCCTAGTATTTCTGCAATGTATGTCACTGTGTTTAGCATAGAGACCAATATTTTTTCTGACCAAAACAATGCAATTGTAAATGTATTGTGACGCTACAGTGAGGATACCAATTTCCTTAAAAATCTCCCTAAGTGAAGCCCGTGCACGAAGCTTATAGATGGATCTGATAGCTCGCTTCTGGAGGATAAAGATGGTTTGTATATCCGCCGCTTGACCCCAAAGTACAATGCCGTAAGACATTACACTATGGAAATAACTAAAATAAACTGAACGAGCAGTATCAACATCTGTTAATAACCTAATTTTTCTCACTGCAAATGCAGCCGAACTAAGTCTGCCTGAGAGAGCTGTTATATGAGGGTTCCACCGCAGTTTTGAATCTAGTGTGATTCCAAGAAAAACTGTTGTATCTACAAGCTTCATAGTATTACCATCAATTTTTAGACTAATGGGGTTATCTTTAACATTAGGCAACTTAAAATTAATACATTTAGTCTTTTTTGCATTAAGCTGTAGATTATTTACTGTGAACCATTGTAAAACCTTTGAAAGTGCGTCATTAACATCATCAAAAAGGTTTTTATTTCTGTCAGTTTTAAAAACTAAAGATGTATCGTCTGCAAACAATACAACATCACAAATATCCTTTGAAATACATGAGAAAGAAGACAAACCATCCATCAAGATCGACTCAATTCTAAGTGATTGATTGCGGGTGGGGGGTAGGGGGAAATAGGTGGCCGAGTGAGGGTGTGGTCCTGAAGTTATGATGTTATGTAGGCTAGTGGGTGGGACCGTTAGATCAAAGGAAAACGTTCGGAGAACTGGTCCGACGGAGATCGTGGGTTCGATTTTCTCATCATAGAACCATTCGGGCACAAATTAAACATTCGGCGCGGTGCCTCTGACAGATAGTCCGCTTAGAACAAACCCGCCACTCTGATCACGCACACAGACACAGTCAGTTTACAGGCGATACCGGTGAGCTTCAGTGAGTCGGCCAATCGCACTGTCGCGAGTGCATTTTGTTTTTGGCCGGTTCTGTCAAGTAGGTACGAGCTTAACCTACCTACTTAATTTTAAAAATTCAGAGCGAATATAGTAGTAACCCTAGGCGGTAACGCAAGTTTAGGAAAAAGGCGCGAGCGATCCTTCTGTAAACTCTTTATTTTGTGATTCGGGTGACGGATATTAGTGCTTATGACATCTTTTTCGTAAAATCATACAGCTCACTTTGGGGTTTTAACCTGATTTGTTATTTTTCGTATTACGAGGCGCCGTTGAAAGGCTGACTTCAAGCTTTTTAAATCCAGCCTAGATCACGCGCTAGTGCCTAACCGCTGCGCTGACTGGCTTGAAACGAAATTGCTCACGCTCACTTTGGAGAATAAACTTGATAACATATCGGGGATTGTCATTTGGCCCCAGGATGGCAGAGGGGTTGCAATGCAGATAAATCAAAAGTCTTAGCCTATAGTATATTTCTACCATCTAAGTACACTTATGTGCAAAATAAATGACGTCATTATTATTTTGATTATTTTACCATTTTATAATGCTTGTTTTTCATATAGAAAGATGGAAAAAACTGGGAAAATTCGATTTAGGACCTTGATGGTCTCAAGCGGGATCGAACCCGCGTAATTCACAATCAAGGTGACTGCTCTAAGCCACTGAGCTACCAAAACCTCAGAGGAACGAACGAATCTTTCCAGTATATGCTTACGTTGCAAGCCAACGTAATTCCATCAATGTTTCAAGGTGACCTATAAACATCCAAAAGAAATATTCTATTTGATTATAATTTTGATTATTTTAGCATTACACAATGCTTGGCATTTATATCTAATGATAGAAATTCTATCTATAGAGTTATTTCTATCTTCAAGTTACCTCATATTCCTTTTACTATCACGGAATGCAATATTCACTTATTGATTCAAGGGACGCCAAGCTGTATTGCCAACCTGACGAGCGGTGCAGGCTTATGATAGATTCAGGCCACCTACAGAGCTGAAAATCGATACTCAGTGTAGTTTACAATCCTGTTTAGGTGTGCAGCGTTTATTGTTTGTTAATTTATAGTTGAAACAGTGATTCGATAAAGAACATTCGACATGTGGTTTGACTGTTGTGGTTTAGCCACTAATTTGTGCGGTCAGGTTTGTTGTTAATGGTGGCCAAGTGATTCACGGGAATTGTGAAACTACATCAGTTTCACAGTTTTAAATGCGCAGATTAAATAGCAGGAAGTACCTATGATTTCTACGTTTAAATCTGTTTAACATCGAAATATTTGGTGTAGGTACATACATATAACTTAGTTTAGGAAAAACTGTAGGTTTTTTGTCCATTCACACTAATAATAAATAAATAAATATCCCTGGACATTATTCCACACAGCGCCATCTAGCCCCAAAGTAAGCTAATTAAAGCTTGTGTTATGGGATACTAGACAACGGATAAACATACTTAAATACATTTTCTTTTGTAAATACATACTTATTATACATAGGAGACACCCAGACCAGTACAAACAGACATGTTCATGCACACAAATGTTTGTACTGTGCGGGGATCGAACCCGCGACCTCTGGTGTAGTAGCCAACGTCTTAACCATTACACCAAGTCGGTCGTCGAATAATAATACAATGGTGTTAATGTTATTACGACTCGAAATGCATCGAATTTCAAATACTACCTACCATTTTACGTTGTATTAAGGTATCATTTCGAATTCGACACATTTCGAGTTACAATACAACGCTATTGTTGCGAATATGACTCGTTGTAGCAGTAAATGGCTTTTGATAGCATTCTCAGACTGTAAGGTGAGCGTAGTAGACTCAACTGAACCCTAACCTGGGATTAGGGCGTCACTGATAGAGGGCAATCTAGGGGAAAGGCTAACCTCTGAAGTGCGAGTCCAAAATAGCCAGGTAATATATATATTATCCATTGAAAATATGTACCTAGAGGCTCGTGTTTGCATAAGATTTCGTTACTACACCTCTAGTGAACTATGGAACTGAAAATAGCATATTATATAGTTGCTTTAGTTAACTGTATGCCTACGTTTACACGAATGACAGCCGCTAATTCCCGCGTTGTTGACAGTGACGTTTTAGGATGGGACTT
This sequence comes from Udea olivalis, assembly GCA_947369235.1. Classification (NCBI taxonomy): domain Eukaryota; kingdom Metazoa; phylum Arthropoda; class Insecta; order Lepidoptera; family Crambidae; genus Udea; species Udea olivalis. Next base: position 7,402,580 of record OX376367.1, on the reverse strand, counting down.
CGATTCAGTGTTCCTGTTGATTTTCTTTTAAGTTACGAGTGACGTAACAAATGGTTGAACTGTAAGTCTACCACGAGTTGCCACTTTAAATTTAAATTATCGTTCGCGTAAAAAAATTATTAGGATTTGTCATGTCATGTATCACCCCAAACGAATATTTTACGCGAACGATAGTGTAAATTTAAATGGCAACTCGTGGTAGACGTTCTGGTGTCGGGGGCCAACATATTGGGTCACTGCGCCGCAATACAGATTACACTTGTTTAATATTTTCTCACCAAAACATGGCAGATAAGGCAATGTACATACACTCATATTTTAACAGGTGAGACTGATAACCCAATTTTGGTCGGATATTAGCTCTTAGATACACCTTATTGCGATAGGATAAGAGCTAATTTAGAGTTTGCAGCGCTGAGAGGTCTATCTCAATTCTAAGTAGTAGGTGAAATGAGTATTTTCGTATCAACAAAACATTTTGAGATGAGTGCGTATTGAAATGTCTAGAAGATACAGGTTTGATTTCATTCTGCAATGTCAGCAAACAAGCATACGTCATCTCTTTGTTAGTAGTAACCGGAGTTTATGGCACTGCAGCACCAGGCAGAGTTATCACAACTTCGCCACAGACCAATTATCATGATCTTTAATAAGGTTAAAAATCCGCTGTATCCCACCTCTCCTATAGAGGCAGCCTCCTTATTATTGGCTGATTTGGACACTACACGTATCTTCGTCGTACCACCCAGACGTCCTCTTAAAGTCAGTCTCAGGGTCTACTAACGGAGCCTGAAAGGACAGGCACCTTCAAAATGAATTTGACAGCCAAGTGGTTGCTTTGCATAACCTTTTATCTGGACGTTACGCAAGCTTTCCATCAGGTGAAGTGAGGACAATTATTTACCAAAATTAAACTAATTTGACATGGCTGTTCCATTCTTTCAGTTTCTTTTTGGGTTATATACGATAGTTCAGGTCTCAAATTTGCAAGCTTAACAGGTCAACGGACGATAAGACAACCAGTTTTTCGACCCCAAAACACGCGATGCGAACATAACATGTCTCTACATTATACATATACTTATAGAATATAGTCCAAGCTTGTCAGTCTAGTTGAAATGTATTAAATTCCTAGAAAATATAATTCTAATACAGGTACGATCGGTGGACTGATTTTTGCCACAGTGGGTCGATCTAGGAAAATCATTATTTATAAATAAATACATAAATACGCGCCAAACAACACACCTCTTTTCTGGTCTCGGATTAGGAATAGATATCCCTGTGCTACGAGGTACCAGACAAGGAATTTTAAGCCAGGGGCGTCTCCCAGCACACCCAGACCCAAGCCAATTTAGAAAGGTCGTTTCCTAAATTGACCTGCCGGGGATCGAACCCGGGATACTACGGAATTAAAGGCGAGAAACCGTGCTACAGCGCACTAGGCCAATCGTGTCCTTGGTGGACAGGATCGGCGTAGTGCGCGATTTACATTAATTCAATTACAAGATTTTTACATTAAACATTGTCAATTTTTGCAGTCGAGTGATTCTTAACTGGCCTGCAAGGCTTTTAGATTGACTGTGATGGAAACGGAAAGAGAGGGCCCTGCCCAGCAGTGAGATTCTAACGGCTGATTAAGATTAGACAAGAACTCATAATATTTTGTGTGACCGATATTCCGCCACGCACCGTCACGTCATTTTCAAATTCAGTTCAATATAATCAAATGTTTGTCTGTGTATCGTTTGTGGCCCTTTTGATGTTTTTTTTCTTCTAAGATTTTTGTTCTAGATGGTGAAGGATATCTGGTAATATGGACACAGAACTTTTCATCTTTTTTCACCGGCCAACTGCTTCTATGTCTTTTTAATCATCTCGATTTGACTAAATACAAAATAATAATCCCACTGGCCACATAAATCATAATAATGCTCTTGCACTACTTGAAACTGGCGAAATCAAATTATGTATATGCAAGATTGCAGAGACCATTAAAACAAACAAATGTTTATTTGAAATCATTTAAGTACGTAATAGGTTGGGGAAAAAGCCTTTTCGCATATACTATAGTTCCTTTTACATATGTTTCTCTCCTAATTTAGTTCGTTACACAAGGAAACTGGTGCTAGGTAATCTAAAATAATATATGTGTGTATACATAGATGTATTTATTTATTTATTTTTATATTAGCATAATATTCAAATGCAATTACTATTTTTTTTTCCATAGCTTTTGCGCAGCCTAACTCGTCCTCTGTTTTAAATCTCTCTGCCGAAGGTTGTCTGGAAGAGATCGCTCTGTAGCGATAAGACCGCCTAAATTGTACTAAATATTTACTTTTTTGTTTTTACGTGCTGTAAGTATTTGTTTGTGCAATAAAGATTATTTATTATTATTATTATTATTATAGTATGTATGAACTTGTAATAAAATCTCTTTGGCTAAACTATTTGTATCTGGCTGGTACTGGTTTGGTATCATTAAAACTTTAAATTTCAAAGAAGACAATTCAAAATTCAAATTAGGAAAATGTGTGATTTGCATTTGTTTTTCTTACTGTCAAGATGAGTGAATCTAATAAAGGAATTCGATACATTTTTAAATTGCAACGCAAGCCGCGAAAAAAATTTGCGATCTGTGAGCGTAGCACAAATTTGGTTTAAGCGTTTTCAGTTTGAAAAATTTTGATGTCAAAAATGCACGTCGCTCTGGTCGCCTTATTACGGATAAAATAAATGCCATTTTCGAAAAAGTTGAGCAAGATCGGCATATCAGTAGTTACGACGTAGCTGAAGAATAATATTTTTATATGTCTCTATCATCACACGTAAACCCAAGTTAGGGTACCTACGCTGTAGTATTATGCTAGTACTTCGTGTTTGCAACGTTGGTACAGGGCCCAGGCACACTATTATCAGTGGAATCATTCCTATCTCGGCTTATCAACGTTCCGGCCAGATGATCGTTCATCTTATCACTGATCCGCTTTGAATCGTGCATGATTTTCATTTTTAAACCAAAACCTGGTTAGTTTTTTAATACTAAATGTCCTTAATGTTTTCTCTGGTAAAAGGTACATACTTTAAAATGTTGGCTTAAAAAAGTTGGCTTAAAACATAAATAAACTGGGAAAAATCGATTCGGTCCATTCATGACTTCGGTAGCTAAGCGGTCACGGCAGCCGCTCGAATGAAGAAAGAGGATGATTTTTAGATTCATTAAGACTTCAAAATATCGCGGAGAACCGATGGCCGTTGGGGCGGAAAGGTTCTCGAATGGCGACCGCGTACCGGACGACGTTCCGTGGGCAGGCCCTCCACAAGGTGGACCGACGATCTGGTCAAGGTCGCGGGAAGCCGCCGGATGCGGACAGCGCAGGACCGATCGTTGTGGAGTTCCTTGGGGGAGGCCTATGCCCAGCAGTGGGCGTCGTTCGGCTGAAATGATGATGATGATGATGAAGACTTCAAAATTTAGATTTTTTTCTTTACCTCTTTCTTAACAAGGATGTTTTTCCGTCTCAGCCAAAATGGCGAATCTTTGGTGGACATTGTTTGAAACTTATTCTTTACGCAGTTACCCGAGTAAATATTGTGATTTGATAAATTCGCGCCTAGGCAAATCTCTAGGGTTCTTATCTCTTATCAGTGACATGCGTTGATTGATACTATAGACGTACTTGTGTAGCTAAAAATGTGAGAAACTGAAGTATTTGAAATAAGGAATAAAATGTAAATCTGGGACAAAAATTACAACGAGCTATAACTATTTAGTGTCAAAGAATGATGGACATTCTCATTTTTTTATACATAAATGACGTACTTGAATAAATAATAACACCCAGACACAGAACAAGCAGAAATGTTCGTCATATCATTACTGTTTGTACCAACCAAGGCCTTCGTATTTCGTACATTGTTCCCATTGAAAAGACCCTACCAGAAACTCAGCATTTACCTTCACTCAAAACCAGCCAGTGTGCTGAACAAGGTACTACGACATATAGGCAGGGCGCCAACGTGGACAATTATGTGACTTGTGTCAGATACAAGCTACCGATGAATATATTATTATTATAAAGCCTTAGATACGTCCCACTGCTGGGCACAGGCCTCACCTCAACTATGAGGTGGTACGAGCCATACTCCAACACGCGGCTCAGTGCGGGTTGTTGGAGAGGTGAATGTAAGGCCAGTGATGAACCTTACGTCAGCTGTTATAAAGCCGCCTTTGTAGGCTTTACGACTGATATTTGGCGACGTCAGCCGGGACCAACTGTTTAACGTGCCTTCCGAAGCACGGAGATGCCCGAAACACATCACTAAATATCGGTCGGTTTGGTCACCCATCTATTACCCGACCTGACTGGTGTTGCTTGACATCGGATCGTTGTCGATCCGCTGCCTTCACTTAGCCACTGGCGACTCCGATGAATATTTAATTTCTATAGAACCAGTTTGAAATCACCCACTCCCTGCGCATACGTTGATTATGTCCGACCACCGCTACAGGACACAGCAACTACGCTCCCCTGTGATGGTGTGCCGCGTCGGCAACAAAAAGTGTCTACGTTTGCGCCTTAATTTGCAGAGTGGGACCTTTTCGACAACTTTAGTATTTTAAATTTAATTGTAAAACCGTTGTAAGTCAAACGAATCTATTTCTCACAATGCAAAGATGTCTCCCAATGCAGTATAGAATCATTAACAATCATTTTAGACATTTCTACCGAATCATGCAGTTCAGAAATGAATATAATGAGTGTACTTTTAGACAACTAAAGTGAACCTGAGCTGACCAGTGCCCGAAGGTGGCGCCTATTCACAAGTCGAAATGTGTGTCAACTTGTAAATTGACTCTTCGAATCTCAATCACAATCCTGGATCCACAATCCAGCCATTGTTCCACTCAAACATATTGTAGACAATGAAAGCCAAGATCTGCACCCCATAACTGGGGTTGGCCAGACAAAAGGATCTCCATATGACATCTTACAGGCATCTTATTTATTTCACAATCTGTTTACATTGATTCAACTGTCACAGTCAGCATATCGATGTCTAACGTGGAATATTATCAGATAATTATGTCACAGGTTTTGTACCAGCAGACTCCAGCACGCCCCATGCTGATAATATCACATTTCCGACAGATTACAATTTTATGTGTAACAAAGAACAGTTTGAGACAGAAGGGACGCACTGCCGCAGTTTTAGCTAGAGCATATACAGACCCTCGAGCTTTTTTGACATTCATTGAGAGTTAAAAACAAATTTTACATAAAGATTGGCTTTGTAAAATTTGAGTATGTGACGTTTGAGTTGAGTTTCTGAATTTGGTGGTTAGAACCTTGGCTTTAAAGGATGGTCAAATTGCTCCTGTCTTGTCACATGTCAGTGGATAAAAGGGCCAGCTAGGTATACATGTAAAGGCGGCTCGAAGAATTCTGGCGAATGGCTCATAATCTTTAATTTAAAAAACATAAACACAGTCGTTCTGTGCATCGGTTTTAGCAAAAGTAGAGGAGACATTCAGTTATTTCACAGTACAGTGCACATAAATCTGAATACATAATACGCGTACCATATGACTCATTAGTGATATTAAACTTATATGTTGTAAAATAGGAAAAAAACATGAATTATGAGACCTAGTGTTGTTTGCCTACTAAGAGTATTTTTTTCTACTCCTACCTAGTTTGTTTCATTACTTGATACTTATACGAGTTGTTTTTAATTTAAGAAATAGCTATATCAATAAAAATCTTTGATTGTTGAGGAAATTTACTGTCTGCAGTCTTGTAGTTGAAAACCGAGTTGTGTCTACGAGTTGTCTCTTCTGCGTATGTAATCTACGGCCGCGTAATAGGAAAGAGCGTCATCATTGTATTTATGACCCACTTGGAGCCTCTCACGAGATATTTGCGTGTATTGTATGGTTTATCATTTGTTATGTTCCATTCCATTCCATCCATCAAAGGCTTACTTCAATACATTTGCGGGTGCTCTGTATGAATGCACAATAAATACTTCAGCCAGGCAATTTTCTAAGGATCTCATCACTGACATATAAGATGACGCTATGTGTTACGTATGCATGAAAGCTAAGCGTGCCTTTTTTTGACGCTCATTCATAAAAGTTCGCATTTGGGTGCTTTTACGCAAGATATTATGTGCTAAGCTACGTTGCAGTGGATGCGTTTGATATCCACCAATCAGATTCATTGGTTCACATAGCATGGTACTGGTGGGAACGGGTTCTACTTAGCTTTGTTTTTAATATGACGCATGCGTGCTGTGGATGCATGCTATGGATGCGCGCCGTGCGTGCCCTCTCTACTGTCGATACATCGTATTTCTGAAACTGCGCATCTCTCTCGCACGTTTTAATCGTTCCGTTACTTGTAATCCTAAGTATAAAATAGTATCTTTTATATCGAGGGACTAAACGAAGCCATAATATACCAGAGGTGGTTTGAGGGTATATAAGTTGGCGTTTAGTCTCGAGGTGCAAACTGTACTTTTCACTTTGAGTGCGAGAAAAATAGTCAATTTAGTATAAAAACATTTAAAACCGAACTTTACACTTGACACAAGTGTCAAGTTGTGAAATTTTCGTGTTCAGTTTTTTCTTCTGAACTGAACCACAGATTAACAATTTAAAACACATGGCGCCACCTTCTTTGCGGACAAACCATGGAACTAAAACTCTCAACATATTCGCAATGAAGACTGTCCACACTCCACAGATAATAGTATATATTTTTACTGGCTGTTTGAGTTTTGTTTTTGTCACATGAAGGAAATTAAAACACTAATTACTTTTTGATCCCTAGGGCCTAAAGTGGTCACTTTAGTCCGGCTTCGTAAGGGTATATTGGTGTACTTTTAGAGCATGAGAAGTGAAAAGGAAGATAACAGCAACACCTACAATTATGTTAATTGTAGGTGGGCATCGAACCCTCAGCACAGTAGGCAGAACCACTAACCATCACACTAACGGGCCAGTAATTGTTATATCCAAAACTCGTTGTGTCTTTTTGTGTGTTTTATTAGGTACCTAACTCTATTTTACACTAGTGTAAATATGTCTGTGTATTTCAGGCAGTAGATGGACAGTCATATGCAAAAGCGAATTATCAAAAGTTTATTGAAGTTTTCATAAGCAAACCCTATTCTTACATCATCATGGATACTTTTACCTCGGTCGGAATGTTTACGCCGTACCTTTGCCGGCTATGCGGCTTTATGGACAAGAAAACCGACGCGATACCGGAAGAGGGGAAAATGTCACTTAACGCGGGATGGCTGTCAGGCAGTCGCTTGTTTAAACGGCGGAAGTTTGTTTTATGAAATATTATCAAAAGTAAATGATCTTCTTGAATAAATTAGAGATATTCAGGGTCGGAGGGACGAGTTCTTTTTAATGTGAACCACAGATTGAGTGCCACGCTGCGGACTATGCGCGAGTTACTCTAGTTCACAACTATGCAAGCTTCCGTTTTATAAATAATATGACATTGTAATATGGTTACCTGTAAATCAATCTTTGAGATCGTATTTGATATTCATAATTATTTAGAACTTTGAATTAGAATACAAAACCAATTATTTTTAAAATGACTTTTCTCTACGGCTGTTTCTCAATTATAGACTTGACATTTTGAATCTTCCTGCAAGAGACTCTGCATTCTACAATGTTTATATTAGGATTCTCCTGGAGCCCTAAGCTAGCCCTTATCCTTTAATAAATAGAGTCCATAATCCTAATAATATTTGGCGAGACTTCCAAACGACTGCAGATTGAACCTTGTCGGTTCAGATATAAAGTTTAAAATTGAGCAGTTGGAAACAGAATTTCCACAGATAGAATTTCAGTTGTGATTTATTTTTGTATCACACTCTCGTTCGTGATACTAGCTGATAAATCCACGTCGGATATTACATGCCATTGTCAACTCTACTAGGGTGTTTCAAAGTCTTTATTAAGAACTATATATCATTATAACATTAGAAATAAGAAACAGGAGTGCTAAAATGAATGACATCTTGCATTTGACGTTGCCGTGACGATGACATACCTGAGTATAACCTGGCAAAATTCAAAAACCCTTCCACCACAACGTATGAAGCGATTATGTAACATTTTAGATTTAGCAGAGTTATAGTGACAGTAAAAATGTGTTTGGATAAAAACCCCTGCTCCTTTTAGGTTTTTACATCGACAATGTTTGATGCAAGACAAAATAGTATATTAAAGCAAAAGTCTCATAAATTCTGAAGTTACTGTACCTCAAATGAGAACAATTAAGTGTGACAGCTGCTATTTAGGTAGATTTTAATAAATTCGTCATAAATCTTAGAAGTAATAATGTTTATTGTACTTTTATTACAAAGTGTACCCTAAAAAGAACCTTTTTTACTTCTGTCTAATGCTAAATATTGGAGTATAGCTGCCCAGACATACTTCGTTCTGTCAAAAGTTATTGGAAAATGTTTGACAGCTGGGAACATTTTATATTGGAAAATGAAGTTGTCGTTTTTTTATTTTCCGTTACTTATTATTTAAGTTTCTCACCGTTTAAACCTTCCCTGAACTCATACAAATATTTCAAGATCAGAATTAGCCAAATCGGTCCAGCTATTCTCGAGCTTTAGCGACACTAACGAACAGCAATATCGATACTATAATTTAATAAAAATTCACGCGGGCGAAAACTACAAAATCCTGATTATGGAAAAGTGTAGAAACGTTGTTTCAACGTGTAGAAACATTTATCAAACAGCCATTTAGTTAAAGTATTCTAAAAAAATTCATACTTTTGTAAAAGTGAGAGGTCAACCTCCGACCAACCGTCCTCTCTGTACGATAGAGTAAGAAAAAAGTTAAAACGGTTGCAGACTATTGTTTTTTGTCGCGCGTGTTCTGTTTCTTTGGCATACGCGCTTCAAAAAACCAAACGCGTATACACGGGCTTATTGCGGCGTGGTGAGTCAGTATGGATGTAATATACTTAGATTATACGAGCTTATAAGTACCATGTCCGTACGAGTTACGCGTGTGGTACAAGGCGCCTGCATGCGCTTCCTAAACCGAGCTTATACGCGCGTTTAAAACGCCGGTCTATAAATAAATAAATAATAAATAAATAAATATACGCCAGACAACACACCTCTTGTAATGGTGTCGAAGTAGGGATTAATATCCCTGTGTCACGAGGTACCACACAAGGAAATCAGCCAGGGGCGTCTCCCAGCACACCCAGACCTGAGTCAATTCAGAAAAGATTGTTTCCTGAATTAACCCGACCGGGAATGGAACCCGGGACACTAAGGAAATCAAGGCGAGAAACCGTGCTACAGCTCACTACGCCAATCGTGTCGTCGAGTCTGTAACTGCTCTAAACGAATTTTCTTTCCTGCTTAGGTCGGCGTTCTATTTATGGGAAAGTTGAGTGATATTTTGTCCTAATTACTTATTGATGATGATCACAGTCAGAAAACGTCGTTTGAGGCGCGTTAAGTTATTAATAAAAAATAAAACTTAGTAGATTTTATATAAATCTAAGGACACACTCTCAAAAAGAAGCATTATATTGGCTACACGGAAACGACATACTTACCTATCTTCAGTCTTTAAAAAAAATGGTTGCCTGTAAAGTCGGTTTTACGGGCGAAGATTTTACGTGACAACGTCTTTTTCTCGGTAGAATATTTATTGATATGAATATAATTAAATTGCACAATAGGAACAAGGAATTGAATGAAAATAAGAATTGCGGCAGACCGATCATAGTTGAGTGGGAGAGAGACGCAAGGCATTCGGCGGGCCTCTCTCTCGTTCGGTGACTCATCGTAACGTTACCGAGCGTTACACTTTTTCATAAGTGACTCCCAGCCGCAACCTAATTTAAGACGTTGTCACGTCAAAATCAAAGGTGCTCCCTCACTTGACTGTAATGTAACGTTACAGACTCGAGCATTACGTTGGTGAGGGAAAAGCGCCGAACATTACAGTGCTCAACTTGACGATACAATGTGAAATATTTTGATACAACTTGTAACATCAATGCTCATCACTTGTATTCAATCACTTGGAATTCTCAAAATCGAATCTAATGTTACATTACAGGCGAATGCTTATCAGTCAGGGAGGCAGTATTGTAATGTAATGTTCAAAATTGAATCTGAAACGTTACATTACAGGCGAATGCTCCAAGTGAAGGAGCACGTTAACGAAAATGGTACTTAAATAATTATGCACAAATAAAAGACTTACTCAAAATATAAAAGGTCGGACGAAGAAACAGGAATAAAGCGTGAAACGAAACGTATTTTCTTTGCTTCAAACCGCGTTTTTTATTTTTTTTGAGAATTACTAGGCTTGGAGGCCTAAAAAACAGATATGTGGGCGGTTGTGGGTGAAATAGGTTTCTACCGCCTACAGTTTCGGGTTCCCGGGGGACTCGCGGAAAAGTTTTAAGGCTTGTACAGGTGTCCTAAGCAATTAGATGTTAGATGTAAAATCAAGAGATAATGCATAGTCGTAACAACACCTGAGGGCAAGATTAATACATTGTATCTGATCTATCATATTATTATAAAGAGGAAAGATTTGATTGTTTGTTTGCAATTAATAGGCTCCGAAACTACTGGACCGATTTTCAAAAAGCCCCTTAGTTATGTGCATAAAAGTATATAATGTATTACCTACTTCTTTAAAAAACATTCCAACAGAAAAGGATTTTTTGAAGGAACTAAAAGATCATCTAGTATCAAAATGCTATTAAACGTTAGAAGAATACTTTAAAGACTGCAAATAAAATATGATTATTTTTACAATTACATACTGAATGAATGAAAACTGCCCATAAATAAATATTACATCATACTGCAGAATAGCCTCTCCTCATGTTTGTAGATGATGGCTCATTTATAATATTTGTAAGTCCTTCTCTCACTTACTTTTGCTGTGCCCGACAGGGTCCGTATTGTTACTATTATTACTTTTAAGACCTTTGTATTACTTAAGAGAAAGCAATAAATAAAAAAATAAATGAATAAACATGTAGAAAACTTTAACGTAAAAAAAATCAGGACTTATGAGAATAATGTTTTATTAAACTCCATTTTGATTCTCTGATTACTCGAATGTTATGACAAAAAAAATATTTACCTGTATTTTGCGCATTATGTAATTGGATTAATTTTAAGTGTGTAGGTAATTAGATATTGTTTGTGGCGTTATGTTTGTACACGAAAGCAATATGATAAATAAAGAAATAAATATATCACGAATGGTGCACTATTGAAACCAGTAGATATTGTTTTTATTCTGTGCTCCTCTATGCAGTAGTCACTTAAATTATGTCAATGTGAGGCTCAAAATAAAAACAGGTAGTTTTTATATAAATAACCTTTCTTTGGTAAATACACTTTCTTAATTTGCAATAAAAAATAGTCAAGTTGCGAGCGAATTGAAAAATATTCATATAGCAAAGGAAACTGGGGGCATACAGCCATTAGCCGCACTATCTCAAGAAAAACCGAGGTAGCATTTTACATTTTTCATTGTCACCAACGGCAACCACCGAATCGAAATTAACTGTTATGCCCCAGACGTAAGATACCATTTCCCTTAACAGTATACACGTAGCGCAATGCCGCAATGACGTCATACTGCGTAGGCGGGAAAATAGGTCAGTGGGTTTGCAGTATAGGAAACCGGCCAGAAATGCCTGACCTCTTCCTTCGATACAAACTGTATGACTATGGAAGTTCAAGTTGTGTAGGTCACCCGCTGTAACCGTCCAGTTGCTGCAGACCTCGTCCTTGCTAATAAACATTATTCAAATTACGCAACACGAGGGGTCGTGTTAAAATTGGCGATTAGCGACAATGACCATTATGAACTGAACTCATCCTTTCAGGTTAATGTTATTTACTGGCAGGGCAGGCTTTTTTGGTACAGTTAGGTTTTTTGCGGTGTCGCTATTTAATTTTAATGGGTCATTTGGTGTTTTATGAGCGACACACATGGGACTTTTTGCTGAAATTGACATATTTGATTTGGATCTGTGGTAGGTACAACACCTTTTCATCATCGTTAACATTACATGCTCCAGGAAAGCGTGTACTAACACAGGGTGTGAATATAAGTCTGGGGGTGTACCCAGTATAACGGGACGTCCCCGATTTGCAACTTGGACCGCAACAATTTTTGGATCCAAATCATTTAACTTTAGTTCTCACTGTGCTAACAGTGAGGTTAATTATTTTTTAAATATGATCATTACGCAATAAAGCGGTAAAGTTATTCTAATTAAAACCTGTACACAACAAAAAAAGGTTTTTACTTTTTAACGATTGTAATTTCACTATGAAAATACGACTTACCATCACGACTTTATCCCAAACGGGGTAGACAGAAGCAAGTGACTGCTGCCGTCATGGTCAACGGAACACTTAGAAGCCCACTTTTCACCACCCAACGTGGTAGGTGGTGAGCCTTCCGATTTGGTTTTTTATCGATGTTTCCCACCACCGGAGAGTTAGTCGGAAATTTAACAATGAACACAAAGATTTTGGGTCTGGCCAGGTTTGAACTTGGGACCACACGATCCGCGATCCGAGATGGGGTGCATAACCCTTAGGGCATGACGCTCTAAAAAAAAGTCTGAAAATACGACGCATGTGTATTAATTACTGCTTTTTGGAGACTTGTTTTGAAGTGGAGATCGTGGACTAAGCGCGCAGTGGGGTGACCACCGGCTAGGTGGACCGGGTCCGATGACCTGAAAATAGTGACAGGAAGCAGCTGGATGCGGAAAGCGTAAGGCTGAGTGTGGTAGCGCTCTCTTAGGCTTTTGTTCAGCTGTTTACGCAGGCTGATGAAGTAAGAAGTAAAATGTAAGTAGGTATAGTAAGACTTTGGAAGGCCAGAAATAAAACAAAACAAATTAGCTTAGAATACCAGAAAATTAACATTAAATTCCAACTTTAGCTAGGTATGTGTTTTTATTTAAACTATTACTTGTTCAAACGAAACATAGTAGGCTCCCAGGCTCCTTGAGCGGTATATGCCAGTTGACGTTCATAATAACAGTTTTTTTTGTCTGGCTTTACGGCTCTGGATGCAAGTCCTTTGGAGCCTCATAAAACAGAACATTGTTTTAAAGGTCTTTTCTTTTTTCCAGGAGAGGAGTGGACTCGACAGCATGCGTTCTTTAGAGCATTACCTGACAGACATCATGCGGGCAGACACCTCGGATCACATGAAAGGTAATTTAACCCTAAGCATATTTAAAAAAACTACTTTCACCTTGAGGTGGATTTTTTTTCATGCGTGTCAGAAAAATGTGTCATATTCTCTAATTTAATAAATGTAGACACCTATCCCCTTCCTAGGTCGCTGAAATTGTAAAGTGAGCCAAAATTATCCCAGTAAGCTTTTAGTTAATGATACTTCTGGTATACTGCGGTAACCGCTTACCATTGGGCGTTCAGCATGCTTTTTTGGATACAAGTCGTGTTTCTGTCCACCGTTATTGAATAAACAGAGAGTTTAACAAAGCCCGTGCATTCAACTTGTATTGATATTAGGTACAAAATCATAAGCCAATTTCGCTTTTGACAGCTGATAAATAGTATCTCAATTGGCTCTGATTACCACATTTTGGGGTATAAAATGGTGAGCGTATGTTATGTTATGTTAAATACACGCCTGTGATGCACTATGGCGTAAACTACTTCACACGACGTATCTGCTAATGTCATAGTGTAAATATAACTAATGTGCTCTGCATGACTTCCTTTTTAGCGATCCTAGTACCATCGACAAAATAGTTCTACAGAAGAAAAAAAATGTCACAGATGAAATTATGAAAAAAAATGTAGAGCATAGTTTTTGATTCTAAAAATAGAGAAGTTTGTTACCTAATTTGCTGACCTTACCTGCCGTGCGTGCAGGTGTCGTCACAGATTGCATGCAGATGTCGAGCAGTAGCTGGAAGTGGCCACAATTTTTAAAATCTCTGTCAAGCTAGTCTAAACTTGGTTTAAGTTAGGTTTAACCTTTAGGGATTTAAAAAGTTCAGTCATCTACATTATATGGTAGACTTTCCAGCAATCCGCACTCAACGGTGAGCATTATGAGCTGTTTCTGATTTTCTAATGGAGGCCTATGAAAATTGCCAAAACATATGGTAAAGTGTTAAAAAAACTGTAGAAACTTATAATTTTCAATGGCGTGCTGTTGATCGCCAAATTAATGTAAAATTAGGTTATTATTAAGGTATGGAAGTATCCACTTTTATAAATGAAAATGTTAACCTAAATCCTATTCTGTGTTTTATGAAAATTATGAAAGCATTTCGTTAGCGCTGCCTTGTTTAAATGTTAACTTTTAATGTTACTTGGTGAACCAGAATTTTTAGGCTTTACCCCTAACAAAAAATATTGAAAGCAAAAATGATTAATAGCATCTCTAGTAACCAGGACTCCCCAATTGGCGCATATTTTGGGCTTGTTTCCTAAAAAAAGTAACTATGTAGTTGCGTGTTTCATATTATAGAGTTACAAATACGGGCTGCTCAAATACGGGTAGAATCTTCTACATTCGGTCTTGAGTAGCATGGAAGGCGTGTGCAAAATCCGTGGCAAGGACCAACCGTCAGTTTCGTAGAAGTACAATGAAAAGCATTAATACTCGTATCTATACGTTCAAAAAAAGGTAAGAAATGGTCAGTAATTGGCCATTAATTATACTGTCCCACTGCTGGGCAAAGGCCTCCTTAGAAATCAAGTTGTCGCTATAATTGATAGGTTTGTGATCGATCACCAGCCCGCATTTGTCAAGCGTGATGATACCCATCAATTGTACGTTTCAAAAGCTTCAAAAATATCTGACATAACATACCATCACGACTTTATCTCAAACGGGGTAGTCAGAGGAAAATGACTGTTGCCGTCATGGTGAACGGAACACTCAGCAGCTCGCTTTTCACCATTTGTATCAGAACCCAACGTGGTAGGTGGTGAGCCTTGCGCCGCTATCCGGGTTGATTTGGTTTTTTATCGATGTTTTCCATCACCGGAGAGTTAGTCAGAAATTAAACAATAAACACAAAGATTTTGGTTCTGGCCAGATTTGAACTCGGGACCACACGATACGCGATACGAGTTGGAGTGCTTAACCACCTAGGCCACGACGCTCTCTAGCGAAGAATTAACCACAAATATACAAGTCAACAAAGAGCCCGAATGAACTGTCGTATCATATTGACGACGACACGATTGGCGTAGTGCGCTGTAGCACGGTCTTTCGCCTTGAATTCCGTATTGTCCGTTCGATCCCCAGTCAGGTGAATTCAGGAAACGATCTTTTCTAAATTGGCGTGGGTTTGGGTGTGCTGTGACATGCCCCTGGCTTAATTCCTTGTCTGGTACCTCTTAACAAAGGGATATTTATCCCTACCTCTGTCTAGTCCATGACAAGAAATGTTGTCTGGCACATATTTATATTTATATATTTATTTGTGGCTAATGTTTTGCTAAGATATTTTTGAAGCCTTGGAAACGTATTGATATTTATGCTTTTGTCTGAACAAACCACGTTCGTAGCTAGTCTAGTCTCTTCAAGCGCTCTACATCGTTGTACTTGCGTAAGCGCATTGTCAGGCAGCCTTAGCGCGGCCTTGCGCGGGTTTTGTTAAATAATTAGCTGCAGCTAACCTGCGCGGGGACTGATAACATGACTAACTTATAAACTGACTCTAGATAGTAGAAGCATATTCTTCTTTAGTGGCGACAGCCATACGACAGTAAATGTATAGCTATGCTATAAGTACTTAACTATCGTTTGTTCGAAAAAAAACATAATTTTGATGTTAGGCTTTTCATTAGTTTACAGTGTATATAAAACCTAATGAAATCGTAATTAGATGACATGATTTTGACATTAGATCCATACTGTCAAAATCATGCTACAATTAAGATTCCATTAGTATTTCACTTTTGTGCCGTGCTGGTGGCGGCACTTCAAAATAATACTTTCCACCGCCCCATCTCCTTCCCGTGGGTGTCGTGAGAGGCGACTAAGAGAGCTCTGTAGCAGACCATCAGCTCTTCAGGTGGGAGACATATTATGTCGGCCGGTTGATGTTACCACCATGCAGTTGCAAAAAAACCCGCCAAGTGACTCTGACCTATCTCGGGCAGGTCGCGTTCCGGGATCAGCACTGCACTAACCGGTGCCAGGGCAGGCCTTCAAGATGAGTATGGCCAGCTCAGTAATTGCTTTGTATTATTGTGCTTGTCATCCTCATATCATATACCTCACGACTGCTTTCCATCAGGTGAAGTGAGGTCATCTTGACAAGCACTATAAAAAAAAAATTAATGGCAGAATCGGGGCCCTGGAAGTTTGGGGCTGACATATCGACATTCCTCATAAAATAAAACTTCACTGTTATTTTTTAATTACGTAGGTATTACGAAACTTTAAGACAGTGTAGATATTTTTTCAATAAAAATCATAAGTACATACTACTGATAACTCTTCTAAAAATGCTGAAATCAAATGCTTGAAAAAGTTCACGTCAATGTAGAATATTCGTATAAAACATTTTCTATTTTTGTTTTACCATCAATGAATAAATAATAGATAAATAAAACTTTTTACTCAACGTGTTGTGTTTCGTAACGGTTTTCAATATTGTGTATTAATGAAAAATTTAAACGATTACTCGATTTTTTCTATGAGATCAAATCAGAAATGAGGAAATTCTCAGAATAACTGAAAACACTGACGTAGCCATAGGTTATTAAATGGAAGTGGCAGAGGACGGAAAGTGCGAAGATGGCTGTTGCAAATAAAAACAAATATTATGGTTATTATTTAAATTGCGGGATAACAAACACTTTAAAAGCGAAAAATGTTTTCCATAACAGTGTCGTTAAACAAAATGGCGGAATGGTCATGTGTTTTGAGGGGCCCGTGGTCCGAATTGCGAGTTGATTCAGGAATCTCATGATATTTAATGTCTTATAAAGGACTTTTATTCGTAAACATCCTCTGGACGGTGGTTAAGCTTTCTGCTCGTAATATATAGGTGGTCGGAGCTCGAATCCTACTACTCAGTATAGTTATAGTGAAATACGGCCTGGCTTGTGTTCACAGAATTGCATTTTAAAAGTCTGATTGAGCCATGACTTGTTAAAAAAAAGAGGCGTTTTCAGAGGATATTACAATTTTTAATAATGCTCCTGTTTATGTTCCAAATCGTTTTGTTAAATTTTGCAGTTTTTATAAATAAATTAATAATTAAATATATGAGATAATTTACACCAAGATTATCTGACCCCAAACTGAGCAGAGCTTGTACTATGGGTGTCAGAAACTGATAAACATACTAAATATTTCTAAATACATAGTTAGGTACTTTAATAGATAATAACACCCAGACACACAACAAACACCGACACATAAATGTTTGTCATGGATGAGGATTGTACGTAACCACGACCTTTGGTGCTGAAGGCAGGATCGCTGCCATTGCACCGACAGGCCCGTCAACGTCAAAGTCAAAAAAAAACATATGTCCAGTTATAAGCTAACATTTTATGAACTTTTAAGTAAATGTTATGAAGCGATTAGCTATTATCAATCAAAATTGTAGAGACGAAAGTATACCATGAAAATTGGACTATACATGAATAATGAACCACTCAATTTCTCTCAATTAATAGGATGCCACTCAAACTGCATTTAGACATAATTTTATCTGTTAAGTACTTTTATAGAACGTCGATTAGGAAGTGCATCGAACATAAATCCCGAACTCTATCGTATTGTTGTAGCAGAGCTGACATTTCACTATTGGCTCACAGGCGAAAAGCAGACAGAAATAGGCATAGACTAAATCGTCAAAACGCCGCGTGACTTCTAGCACCTACTACATAAAGAATTTACATACGACTCTACCGTGTCTTCACCAGCCTTATTCAAACTTTGACTCTAACAAAATAGAGTCTATATCAGAAATAGCAACGCAGAATGCAACGTAGCATACGGATAAGTTTAAAAGGTCTCTGAAAAAGCTGTTTTCGGAACACAAAATGCGACGTTCTAAAATTAGTCGGAATCGATAAGGATCTAGTTGAGTCTGTGGCGATATCTGTCAGTTGAAGCCCGCGCTCCGCGTCGCGCTTGCGTGCCAGTGTTGTGAGAATTTTAAAAACAATCTTTTTTTTTATACTCGTGGGCGAGGTGATCTATTTTTGAATTTACGAAAATTGTGCGTGCAGTGCAGTGAACTCGTGTGGTAATCTGTGGATGATAAAAGTGGGATTTAGAGTTTTTTTTAATATTTGGTTTTCTAGCCCAGTGCCGCTTGGCAGTATCCAATAGGATTTTTATCACCCGGTAGGTGATTTTTGTCGTAGGCATAGGTACTGATTAAATTACACACGTGATAGTTTAGGTGTTTAGTCGCTATGCGTATGAACAGATTTTACAGGATTTTACGGTCTTTCCTGTTAATTATAAAAAATAATTAAAGGTAGGTATCGCGGTATTTTTTTTCGGATATAATTTGACATTAATATAAAAGTTTTGTAATTTGAACAAAATAATATTTACCGACCCGTTTATCGCAGCGTCGATAAGCTCTGATAGAGTTGCAAAGGGTCGTGGGTTCGATATTATGTTTGTTGATTAAACAGATGTTTAATTTTGAGCCAAGCCTTTATTTCTGGTTTGATACAAGACTCTTTTTGCACATTTATTATTTTAGGTATTTCTGCATTTTTTCATTAATCGTAAACCTAAATAAATCTCTAAAAAAACGGAATAGAAGAAAAAAGTAAAAAAATATTTTTTTAAGGTTTATTTCTTTTTTATTCAAACATAAGCAAAAATACTGAATACTTACATAAAAAGAGGCAAGTAAATTCGTAACTTAGCTTTTGAAGCTTTTTTGGTAGAACAATACATTTGAAGCATAATTATAGCTATTTCACTTACACAAATAACTTTTGCGGCCAATAATTAAAAAATTAAACGTCAAAGCATTTGTCTAAATAATTTTTAAAACAGTGCTTTATCTCAAGCAATTCTGTGTTTTTACAGGCGATTCCGGTGAAAATCGGTCACGCGGCGAGTCGCACTGTCGCGAGTGTTTTTGTTTTTGTCGAACTTGGTGCAATTTTTCACATGTTACATTTAGTTTTTGGCCAGTTCTGTCAAGTAGGTATAACCTGGCTACTTTATTTAAATGTAGCCATGAATGTTGTCAATTTTAAGACAAAGCAGTATAAAATCAGTTAAAAAGTATTTTAAAACTGACTGCGTTCTTGTGAATAAGGGTTAGAACCAAATATCTCAATAATGTAATCACACAAAATTCAACATTTGTTAGCCCGAACTAAAAGGTTCGGTGACTCGTTTCTTTCTCGTACCATCCAGACGTGGAACGCTCTTCTAGCGCATGTGTTTCCTTCCTCTTATAGTCCTGGAGCGGGTTCTTCAAGCGGGGCGCGAAAAGGCATTTCTGCAGACCTTCAAGATGAGAATGGTTCAACTGATTATTTTGCATTAATGTGCTTGTCAGCCTCATATCTGGACCTCACGACCGCTTTCCATCTGGTGGAGTGAGATCATCTCGAGAGGCAATAAAAAAACATTTCGGTTTAGTCAAATAGGTTGCTATTTTAAAACAATAGTAAACAAACAATGACCAGCATTTAAAAGAAAATTAGTATGTTCCAAGGTTAGCAGTTTGAAGTGAATGCGTCGTTTCACGGTGTTTGGCTGATGGGAATGGTTTAATGAATGGTAGAGTCACTCTGTCTGTCAGTCACGAGGGGTTTGGTGTCATTACAGCGGGGTTATTTTTCAGTAAGTATACAACAACATATGAACAAAGCCTTATTACGTCCCAATGCTGGGTGCAGGCCTCACCTGAACTATGAAGTGACGCTTTCTACGCGTCTGACCTTAATTGGAGCCATGAATGACTCCAAACGGACCGCTTTGCGGTGTTCATTACAGCTCCGCAATGTTCGATGTCAAAGCGCGCCGCACGTAAGCAAGTAATAGTCACGCATGTGTGGATCGGATTAGTGCTTCATTTTTAACGGGGCTGAAGTATTGTATGAAGACTATCTTTCTATACGTTATTATTCCTTTTGTCGATTAATGTACTACTTACTTTTAATATGTTTTAGTGATAGCAACCTTTGTTGGACAATGAATATTTTAATTCTTGATCTTCTTCAGTTCTTAGTCAGTCAGAGAACTGCTGATCTTTAAATAGCTCAAAATGTTTATATAAAATACCTGTTTTCAAAAACACATTGAAAAGCATTGAAATCAGAAGACTGTGTTTAATTGAATAATTTCAAGATTTTTTACAAAAAAGCATTGTTGATTGAAACCAACTCACTGACCTCATTAGCTGTTTAAATATATAGCATAACTGATAGAATTAATAAAAGAAACATGTCTGTTGTAGTACTTATCTACATAATTTGAAGCAACCTTTTAGTCAATCCTCGAAATTTGTACGCAGAAGATATTCTAGTAGGAAAAACTTCAATTTTGTTATTTGTTTCAATGCCATTTTAAATGAGCGATAAAATGTGATTAAATTAATTTAATAAAAATATGAAATCAATAGTTACCCAACCATGTCTACATACTCGTGATACTTAAAAAACAAATTCGTTCCCGCCGTCTGTAGGTACGCTTAAAACTTTCAAAGTACGCAATGGATCTTAATGCGGTTTTCATCAAAGGTTAGGGGAAGGATTTTATGTATATTACATGTAAATTATAGTAAAGAAAACAAATGAGATTATATTCTATTCTATTTTATTAGTACTACAATTCTACATTGCACTCATGCGCTGTCGCGGAGGGTCGCGACTTGCGACAGACTATACACTGTCTTCTCAGTGAAATGAGCGTTCCAACGCCGGTAGTAGAGTCATTTTAAACGTATCTCTTATATTTAGTACAATAATATATGATATTAATATTATGTATGTCTATAACATCCATAGCTAAAGTCAAAATGTTATTGACAAACGTAATTTGAATATTTTATATTTTAAATGTGGATATTTTCGGGTTTACGTTAGTATTTGGAATATGCTGGATAAATTCGCTGATTTTCTCAGGTAATCGAGATTGAATGAGCCAAACCTATGTGCCTGGATAGCGTGGGCTGTAACTTCGATTGCCATACGAGGCAGCGACATAAATTAGGGTCGCTAACAACAGTCGAAACGGTCTAATACGAATTCATTTATTTCTCATCCATCACAGATCAAACAAGCTGATTTGATGTTACAATAATATGGAACATCCTACTTTTATAATCAACAAGCCCGCAACTGTATCCTCTTAGTAGCTTTTTTGATTGTTTAGGATTTTATTCACATGGCAAAAGGTAGTTTATTTTATCTTCCAGATTAATGAAGTCCAATTTAACTCTATACCAAAATTCATCGGAATTGGTTTCGCTGTTTTGGCGTGAAAACGTAATCAACAGACAGTGTTACTTTCGCATTTATAATAATTTTTGGTACCTACCTATGGATTTACCCAAGTTAGATGAGATTACTACTACTACAACGTTACAGCATACAAAATATAAATGACATTTTCGCCTTGACAAGATGACAAGTGATAAAAGGTATTTCAATTGACTCAAGTGATGAAAATAGTGCTTTCAAACGCTACAAAGTGTGTCAAAAATGCCATGCAAGCACGATTTGCGTTAATGTTGACATAAAGACGCTCACGTTTAATACTAAACAAAAACAATCAGTATATCGATAGTGACCTTGACACGACGTCACTTGCGTAAGCGCGCGCGCAACGAGGCCGCGCTTGCATTGTTCGAGCCATTGTCAAGTGGTACCGGCCGGCGCGGTCATCTCTCTCACTCTTGAAGCTATCTCAGACTGTGACTGCGACCAAGTTTTTTAGAATAGGGAAAAATGAATGATATTACCGAAAACATGGCCTTTCAAAGGTCTCTCGATGACCATTTGTTGCAGTTAACCAGTCTCATAGGCGACTTTGAGAGTGATGCGGCGTTATCGAATTTCTCGATGAGGGAAAAGGGTGAACTTCTAGAAAACTCTACAAAGAGGAGGAGCAGACCGTAGCTGAAGAACAAACTGCAACGGTTTGCTTTGTTAACTGACATGTTACCTACGCGAATAAAGGTTTTGAATGCGTTTTATGACTTTAGGATAAGCGCACGCTCTGAAAGATGTCTAAGGACACCCCTAGAGAGATGAAGGTTGGGGCGTTACTACGAGCAGGCTCAGTCATAATTTTGGGGAGAGAAAAACATTTCCCATGCATTAGAAAAGCGGGACAAAGTGAATGTTTCATTTCCGTAAATTAGTTAGCTCGGTTTGTAATGATCAGCAACCCGTCTTTGGCAAGCGTGGTGGTTGAGCTTGACCCATTTATACCGATGGCTTGATTTCATTGATGAAGCTGTCACCCAGCAGTAAGATAGTGTTGGTAACGTGAGCTAGATAAAAAGCTTCTAGCTAGCACCTGTTGTCCTGGTGTAATTAGAATCTCGCGACTTGTACTTAAGGAGTGGTTTTCACTGCATTCAATTATATTTACCCGAGAGGCTATACAATGATAATACATCAAGTTTTTCTAAGAAAGCGTTACGCCATCTTTATAGTGATGTACACATGTCAGGGTTCGTTAATTCATATCGATCAAATCGAATCGAAGTCGTGATACGTGATTCGCAATAATTGGCTGTCATAACACCTATTTAATTTGATTGCTGGATCGATGTCTTCAATCAAAAGGTCAGGCATTCTTATTTGTCATTTACTATCGTAAATTACTATTTAGAAATCTTTTAATATCTCAAATAGCTTGATCGAGAGTTATCAACATAGTCAAAGTTACTGATGAGTATTTTGTAAGAAATTAAGTTGGTCGAAGACCATGATAGCAGGTGTTAAAGTGTTTAAATACGCCTTAGGATACATATCTACAAAAAACCTATGTAAAACTAAAATAGTTTAAAATGTACTCATTCATTTACTAGAACATTCTGTCAAAAAACAATTACGTCATTTAAATACGAGTATTTGTCCTTGGTGGTAATCGGACCCACGACCTTAAGAGCTATAGAAAACACCTCCACCTATTACACCAATGGCCTAGTTTATATCTTTCCTTTTTGGAATACATAGTGTATGTTATGTAATATTTTGAGTAAACATTTTGCTAATCTCATAATACACCTAAGCTCACAACTAGGTATATCCCAACTCATCTTCTTGTCGTGTCGACACCAACATCATATTATTAATATCCCAGGGGTAGTCAGAGACAAGTCGACTGTTGCCGTCATGGTGAACGGAAGCCCATCACCTACCATAAGATAAGATAAGATATTCTTACTTGCACAGATATAACAGTTACAAAAATAAAGTTTACATAACTTATTAGTACAACTTAGGCGGCCTTATCGCTAGAAGCGATCTCTTCCAGGCAACCTTCGGGTAGAGAAACTAAAAAGAGTAAACAGTTGAGGTGGTGCAAGATGAGCAGATAATCAATTAAAATTAAACATATTGACTAAAACAATAGACATACATATTATTAAGATAGCAATAAATAAACTTACATAAACATATACTTAAATTAAAAAACATAGAGTTTTGTATGGATTATTCAGTAGGCACCTAAGTAACAACGCTAATTAAATCATTAAGACGAAGTTTGAGTCAAAGTGACAGAAAATATGCTTTGACCCGTGATTTAAAAATAAGCAGGGATTTAGAATCCACCGTTGCAGAATGTGAGCCTTCCGCGGGGCTGGAGTTTTTAATCGGTGGTTTGCATTATAGGAGAGCGGTCGCAAATTTAACAATGAACACAAATATAATGGTATCTACACATGTCCGTCAGCGGCTTCGCCCGCGTAGGCTGTATTTCCCGTCTTAATATAGCCTAAATTAAACAAAATATAGCCTATGTCAGTCCCTGTTAATGTAGCTTCATATTGGCGAAAGAATTTTCAAAATCAGTTCAGTAGTTTTGGAGCCTATTCAATAGAAACAAACAAAACTCTCTTCTTTACAATATTAGTATGGACTGGTCGGAATTAAACCATGAGTCTTATTTATTCATTTATTCTTTATTGCACATAGTCTATGTTACAAAGGGCGGACTTAATGCCTAGAGGCATTCTCTACCAGTCAACCACACAGTCAGACAGAGATATTACAGGCAGTGCTAAAGATAAAAGTGAGTCTTCGTCACGTACGCGGCCATCGTTGCGTTCAAAAATATGTAGGTACGACATTTTTGGGTCCATTTTCAAACACACTGTATGGTAATCCCATTCAAAAACGTCAACGTGGTTTACGTGGACGCTAGCGACTGTCGATGGTTTGACGACACGATTGTGCGTAGTGTCTCGGGTTCGATCCCCGGTCGGGTCACTTCAGGAAACGATCTTTTCTGAATTGACTCGGGTCTGGGTGAGCTAGGAGCCGCCCCTGGCCTAATTGCTTGTCTGGTACCTCGTAACACAGGGATATTAATCCCTACTACGAGACCATGACTAGTGGTGTGTTGTCTGGCGCATATTTATATATTTAATGGTGGAACGTCATCGTAAACATACCAGAGTACATACTTTACCCCTAGGCCACGACGTTTTGTTTTTATACGGCCGAATCCACAACCGTCAATCAAAGCTAAGCAGTCCTTACATGTATAGTGGTCCCTTTCATTTCTATTGACATGTGACAGGGCAGCACCAATTTTTTGATTAGCATTTGTGGATCAGTTAATTTGATAAATCAATCAATACTTTACTGCCACCACCAACTAACCATTTCGTTATTCAGTGATGTGCACCGTCACTTTAATCGATATTAAAACCAAGGTCGATTCAATTTTATACCGATTTAGTTTCAATGCTGCCTGTTTCATTTCCCATAATTATTAAATCGATAAGCTGTCGCTAAGGTTGTTTTTTGTATTAATCTAACATTTACCTTTCTTTGTTATCGAGGCAATAAATAGATAGAATTTTATAATGAGAACTACATTAGTCTAAAAATATTTAGAACTGGTAACAGATCACTAAATCACTTGATCATCATCATTCACAGTCATAAAGTATGAAACTGTTGAACATATGACCAGTGCCGGATTAACCCTAAAGCAAATTAAGCAATTGCTTAAGGCATCACGTCTTGGGGGGCACCAGAAACAGATGCCTAGGGCAAGCAATTGCTTAGGACGTCACGTCTTAGGGGGACCAGAAACAAATGCTTAGGGCAAACAATTGCTTAGGACGTCACGTCTTAGGGGGACCAAAAACATGCTTAGGACAAGCCGTTGCTTAAGAGCATAACGTCCTAGGGGGCACCAGAACCACTTTGCTTAGGGCATCAAGTAGTCTTAATCTGGCACCCCATATATTTCCAATGTGATTGGATCGATTTAGTTAACAACCTAGGTAGGTAGGTACTTGTTTAATATTTGCTAAACAATTGTTACAAAAAGTTAAAAGCCGAGATCTGATCATCATGCCTAAAACGTAAGAAACCAACTCAGTTACAGTTATAATAGTATGAACAACAATTTCAAGCAATTCAAAACATTCTAAAAATGTTAACTTGAGGGATTATGCTAAACGAATGCCTTTATAATTCCTCTAGAAGCTTTTGAATATCTGACGAGGTAATCCACTTGCTGTCGGCGGATTTAACCACAATAACTGCCTGAGAATCTAGGTACATACTTAGGTATACAGTTAGGTAAAGGGATTAGGTACTAAATATAGCATTTCGTGCCTTGTCTGTGGAATTAGGTAGGGCTAAAGTGGGTATATTGGTAGGGTGAGAAGATAAATAGATTTTTGGTATGTTCTTTAACAAAACACGTGATCTGAAATTCTCTAAATTTTAAAAGTTATGCCATAATTATACTATACCAATAAAAAATTGTACGCGAACGATAACGTAAATTTAAATTGGCAACTCGTGGTCGTCGTACTGATCCTCAAATACAGACCTATTACAATGAACAAGAGTTTGTAACATCTGCTCGTTGATTTTATGATTGTCAACGCTGAACTCAAGAAAGCTAATATTATGTATGTAATAGTAACATAGGCTGTAGCATCTATATATAAAGATGTCTACGAATATTGTAGTAAGGTGTTTCCCAACCAAGGTATTATTAAAATCCCTAAATTGTATGTGTCTGGGAGAGCGTCGTGGCCTCAGGGTTAAGCACCTCAACTCAGATCGTAGATCCTATGGTCCCGAGTTCAAATCTGGCCAGAACCATATCTTTGTGTTCATTGTTAAATTTCCGACTAACTCTCCGGTGATGGAAAACATGGATAAAAAACCAAATCAACCCGGATAGCGGCGGAAGTCTCACCACCTACCACGTTGGATTCTAATACCATTTGTGAATGGGCTTTCTGAGTGTTCCGTTTACCAGGACGGCACAGTCACTCGCCTCTGACTACCCCGTTTGGGATAAAGTCGTGATGGTATGTTATTCTAAATGGTATGTGTTATAGACGGATCTATAAGCCCTAAAGAAAACACGAGTTCTGTTAATTTAGAACGTCGAACATTCAAAATGAAATTGTCTGCCTCCGAAGTAATAAATCAACGAACCAATAAAATACGCGTCGATTAAAGATTTTCTTATCAGTAATAAAGATAAAGCACAATCAATTATCGATTGGACGTGATTCTAGAGTTTAATGAACACGTACAGATAGTAAGAAGATATAAATGATAAGAACAATAACAATTACACGGTGATGACACGAATAAGGCTTACTATCCACGAGGTAAAGCGATATTAATATTTTTGGCACATCAGTAAATAATACGTAACGCAGACAAAGCTTCGACCACCGAGCTGAGAGATTGATTATTAATACGGGTACAAATAGTTTCAATATTTAGTGCGATGTTCAGATTCGTCTTCTCCAAAGGTGCGTTCTGCCAAACGCCTCCGTAGCCGAGTGGCTCCAGAACTCGGCCTTAAAACCCTGGATTCAATTCCCAGGTCGGGCAAAGTGTGTTTTTCGGAATATAGCCCGGGTTTGTGATCACCAACCCGCATTTTGGCAAGCGTGGTGATTAAGCCAATACTCATCCTAGGCTAGCGATGACTTGATTTCAATGATGGAGGCCTTTGCCCAACAATGGGACAGGATTTAGGCTAATTACTACTACTGAAGGTGCTTTCAGTTACCACGATAAACGGGTTCGTTTTATTAAGTAAATTTATTAGGCACTGTCTATAACTTTAGCCACAATGTTAAAAAAATACATAAAATACATTGATTGTACACGTATCTATTTTCTTAACCCGCGTCAGTATAACTAGGTTCTAATAAACTCACCTAGGACAGACAATGAACTCAAACAGTGAATTTTTCTAAGTATTCATTCATTTGATGGGAATGCTTCTGTACCATGCTACTTTGCTGTGCATGCGCAATTGCGCATAGCATTGGTTGAAATGGGTTCTACTACGCCATCTTACTGATATTATTAATGCGAAAGTTTGTTACTCCTTCACGCAAAAACTACTGAACGGATTTGGATGAAACTTACAGTAATACAGCTTATACATGTGAATAACACCTGCGCTACAGTTTATATATAGATTTTAAGTAATTTGGACATAATATACAACGAAACGCGGGCTAAAGCTAGTGTTTTTACACGAATGGATGCGTGATGTGGATGGGTGCTATAGTCACGTGCTGTGTGTGCCTTCCCTACTGTCGATACATCGCATAGCTCGAGCTGCGCATCTTCCTCGCATAGCTACCTTGCGGCGGCGCATCTTCGTAGCACATCTTACTCTCCGTGAGATAGCATAGCTTCAGTGGAGATGGTCTGATAGTTACGTAGCTTAGCTTGCTCAATGTGTCGTTTTAAACATTCATGGTCACTAAAATTAGAATATACTGAAATATCCTAAACTCGCAAACAAAAAGATACATGGTAGAACTCCCGTAACTAATAACTATGTTAGCTTGCACATTGTTGCAGTACAGCACTTTGGTGGAAAAGCAGCCTTATTAAGATACATTTCTTGTTAATAGACAAACGGAACAATTCTATGCTAAATCTCACTTTTATCTGAACTATTTTCGTCAGCGAAGTGTTCATTCTATAAAATTACAGTGTCCTGAAGACTGTGATGACTCGATGGGAAAATACAAAATGTTAGTGTAGTTCTATTGGATTTGTGTTTTAAACCGGAATCATGATCAACGATCATCTAGTTAGCAACATGGCCTATTACGGTAAGTTTATTTTTCTATTAAACTAATATTATAAAGAGAAAAGATTTGATTGTTTGTTTGTAATGAATAGGCTCCGAAACTACTGGACCGATTTTAAAAATTCTTTCACTAATATGAAGCTACATTATCCATCACCGAATGACATAGGCTACATTTTTAATTTAGGCCTTTTTTTGCGTGAGAAACAGTCTACGCAAGCGAAGTCGCTGATGGACAGCTAGTCATAATTTCAGAAGTAGGTTTATATGATTTATTTTTATTTTTGACGACAGGATTAGCGCAGTGTGCTGTAGCACGGTTTCTCGCCTTGGCTTCCGTGGTGTCCCGGGTTCGATTCCCGGTCGGGTCAATTCAGAAAAATGCCTTTTTTAAATCCGCTCGGGTCTGGGTGTGCTGGGAGACGCCACTGGCTTAATTCCCTGTCTGGTGCCTCGTAACACAGGGATATTTATCCTTACTTCGAGACCATGACAAGTGGTGTGTTTGGCGCATATTTTATATTTTTATTATTTATTTTATTTATTTATTACCAGAAATACAGTAGCTTACAGACATTTTTCGATTTCATCTTAATGATTCGATACTGATGAATGTCTGCATCTTTAGCCGTAGTTGACTTTTTCAGCGTCATCCATCAGCCAATAGGTGGGTTAGACGTAGATCATCTGCTAGAGCATTTCACTGTAATGTAACGTTTTTACGATAAGTACAATACAGGAAAATGCTCAGTTTTCCAAAAAACATTCACGTAATGTAACGCTTTTGCTTGGTTATCAAGAATAAATGACAGAACATCCAGCGTCATGTTCGCGATGTGGTTCGAGTAAATTTAAAAACGACTAATGTTCGATGTTATGTTACAAGTAAATGCTCTAAATCTATCAGCACTCTTAGGAATGCCTTCGTGGCCGAATGGCTCGGCCCGAAATTGGGAGTTCCTGGGTCCGATTATAGGGTCGGGCAATTTTTTTGAACTTTACGGAATATAGCTCTGACTCGAGATTGTAAATTCATCAACATAGACTACTGGGACAGTTAACATACAGCAGCTACCCAAAACGTGACATGTTGCTTATATCCAAGTTCTCTAACAACAGTAATGTAAAAAAACACGTGAAATAATTATAGTAATTATCAAAAGTCTAAAACCGTCAGATAATTTTGGTGGATAGTTTTATTTTGGAAATAACTGTAGACAGGCCTCTGTCTCCATGTAGAGCGCGATAATCACCTACCAGCCGCCGGGTCTTCCGAGACCTATTTGGCAGTTGGTTGTCAAAAACCGCATAGAGCATTAAAATTTGTACGCGAATCTTGCTGTTAAACTGAATGACGTTAAGTACTGCTGACATCTATAACGAAAGAGATAGCCTTCGCATTATAATACGAGTACGTCTGTCACAGGACGGCACGCATTTAAAATTGACAAAATGGTAAATTTTCGATGCTGTAAATCTGTTAAGTACCTAGTAACTATTAAGTAATTTTGTGCTGTATAGTAAAAAAGATTTCTATATAATATAATCATGGAAGCTAGTGTCTAAAATAATTGCTTTTTTGCGCAAAGTCAACGTGACCATTCTGTCGCAGTGTTTAAACGCAGCCTTTTGTATTGCAGTAAGCAGTGCAAAAACTCGGTTTCTCCACAAATAGAACAAACACTGTCCTCCGTTAAAACTCTAGGTGAACTCCTGATTTGGGTCATCTAGGCCCGTGTGCCAGTTACCCGGTCGCCATGGCGACGCGGCCATGTTGCGTTGCCGTGGCAACGCGCATGCGCGCTGCAAACGTCACATTGATAAGGGCGAGGCAGTGATAGTAGGTAGCTAGTGCTTTTTAACTTTTTTTTAAGTCCTCTTGTGTGAAAGAAGCTAGATAAATTTCCTCGAATTTGAATAAAATCAGATGTCTCTATCATTTGTTTTTGAAGCACATGCTTAATAGGTAGCATTCACCAAGATAACCAAATGCGAATGATTTAGGTACTGATAGGACTATAATAATTGCACAACACGTATGTTACTCCCAAACTGACTTTGTATCATAGTTAAAAGTCAAACTGTCGTTAAAACTAACATTAAAGGCGTGTCACGAGTTTGTTGGAATCAGGCATTATTTTAATTGTTTTAAAACGTCTATAAGAAGAAAAGTTTGCTTATTTAACTTAGATTGCATGAGACATTTTTATTCATAGCCACTAAAAATAGGTATGCGCCAGACAACACACCTCTTGTAATGGTCTCGAAGTAGGGATTAGGTAATATCCCTGTATTACCAGGTACCAGACTAGGAATTAATAAGCCAGGGGCGTCTCTCAGCACACGCTGACCCGAGACAATTTATAAAAGTTTTTAATTGACCCGAACGGGAATCGAACCCGGAACACTACACAAAGTCAAAGCGAGACACCGTGATATTTGAGATTATGTTTGACATAAAGTGAGTAAAACCACAGATTTATAACGTAACAGACAAATCACTATTTATACTACTTTTGCAGTATGATCATATCCCTGACAGTTCATAATTGTCAATGATAGTGCTGTAGAATGTAATTTAATCGAGTTGGCAAAGAAAATGGAATCAGATTTACCGATTTTTAATTTTTAAAGAAATTCTTAATAAACGGGTTTTGGCTAATAAGTAATAGAATAAAACGCAGAATCTCGAATATAATGATTAAAAAATGCCACACAAGGCAAACGCACTGGTACTAATGCAAATGACGTGATTACAAATTACAAAATGGTCGCTCCTATTCATCGATTTTTGTCGATTCAGTAGTGTCAATACACTATTGAATGGCGTTCCTTTTCACGCATCAGGCGCTGTAAAGACATATTAATTTAATTTCAAATACTTCATTATTAACGGTTAATAATAATAACAATAATTTACTTGATAAGATTCGAATGAAAAACAGTTTTTTAACAGTTTATACCATTTTCTTTTGCCAGTTTCTTTTTATTTAGTTTGAAATAGTAATGCATAACACGGAAAAATAAGAGTTGTCAGGCATTTCATCTTACAGTGAAAAGAGTAGACAATTATCAATTTTGACAATTTCAAATGCGTGCTGTCATGTGACTGTGACCGGCATATTATGTTGCAAGGGCTACCTCTTTCGTTATAGATGTCAGTAGTCAGTACCTACAGTACGTCATCGCGTCAGTTCAACCCCAAGATTCGCGTTAAATGCTCTACGCGGCTGTTGACAACCCTGCCAAATGAGGCTGTTAGGTAATTAATTATCGCGCTCAAGTACACGGAGTGGCAGAGGCCTGGTAAAACTCCCCGTTTGTCCGCAACTTGCCTCCGTGCTCTGGAAGGCAAGTTGCGGCATGTTATAACATGCATTCCACACTCGGGAGTTCCCTAATACTAATACATCCCTCCGGAACGGCGCAAATTAACCAATTTCGTCGAAAGGAAGTTAGTTGTTTGGCCTAACTCCCTCCCAAAGTATGTCCGGTTGTATCAAGTGTGTTTTATGAGCTAGATTTTTGTTGTTTTATTATTATTTTGAAACAAATTCTCCTCTGAACTTTTTGTTAAATGTCATTATGAGTGCAATTTAAGAAAGTTTGTTTCTTGAATTTGCCCCGACCGGGAATCGTACCCGGGACACAAAGCAAGTCCGCTACAGCGGGCTACGCTAATCGTGGAATTAATTCCTGTAGTTGATCTGTCTAAAAAAAAGAATACGGCTCACATGTCAAATACTTCTTTGTGACAAACCACAGTTAAATACACAACTTAATCGTTTAAGTATTATTTTTTCGTTTACTGAAGACCAAAGTAGCCATCTGAAAAAAAAACAAGGCAAGTCGATCAAAGAAGTATTCCCTGGAGGGACAACGCTTAACTGGAGTTGAGACCGCTAGAGGGAAGGACTCAAGGAGGCAAATACCGGCAACGAAAAAAAACCGGCCAAGTGCGAGTCGGACTCGCGCACCGAGGTTTCCGTACAAACCTAGGATATTTATTAAAAATCTTGTTATTTAACTATTAATTTACGGTTTTCGCAATTTTTCCTTTATCTGTGCTATAAGACGTTGCTTCGTACCAAATTTCAAGATTCTGAGTTCACGGGAAGTACCCTGTAGGTTCTGATTCCCTTACGAGTGTCGAAAATTTTCGGAAATTTGCGGCATACACGGCTGTTGCGTTGGCTTAGGAGTTTGATTTTTTCACATCTCTAACTAACAGTAGACTTTAGTATTTTAAATAAGTTCCAGCTTGATACCTCTACACGTTCTTTAGAAAAAGGGTCTTGACAGACAGACAGACGGACCACAAAGTGATCCTATAAGGGTGTCGTTTTTTCCTTTCGAGGCACGGAACCCTAAAAATAGACAACATAATGTTTTCTAACTATTAATTAACCGTTAATGATTATAACTTTGTTTATTCTAGCATTTCACGATGCTTGTTTGCATATCGAAAGATAGAAAACAAGAAAAATCGAATTTCGGACCTTGCATAATCCTCCCTGTTTTTTTTCAAGGTCCGAAATTAATATATTTTTAAATTTTTCTATATTTCGGTATGAAAACATGAATGACTCTACCAGAAGAATTCAGCAGTTACTTGTGACATATCTCTATATTATATCTTTTTCTCTTATATCACACACAAGCACCGATTTAGAAAACGGGACTAAGAATAAAAAAATATTGCAAGTTGATATACTTCTCAAATTCAAATGTCATGTGTCATTTGCAACAACAAAGGTGTTTAAAACTTTTACAAGTGCTCAGCCATTTTTAGCTGTTATGCGTGCAAATTACAATGCAGAAATAATATCAACGAACAAAAAAAAACTAATAATTAACCATTTCGTAATTATTACATACTTACCCAAAAAGAAACGATAAATAATTAAAAATTAGTTCAGAATGTGCTGTCGAGATTGTCCATAAAATATAAAAAGAGTTTATAATTTTTTTAATGAAAAAAATTAATCCACTGGAGTAGTAAATAAGTCCTGCTGTGCGTAAAATATGTTTTAATTACAATTCTACAATAAAACCGCCGATTTTCGATGTCTGCCAAAGCCTATCAAATTTTCGTCCTATCCGCTCCAGTGAACATTTCGGCGGTGAAAGCCCGGTTTTACGACCCACCGCCTTTTGCAATCGCTAAGCGAAGCTAGGAACAAGTGACAAAATCTCTTTTTTAGATTTTGATAGGCTATCATTCACTAGCTTTTAGCTTTTACCCGCGACTTTGAAGTCTTTGAACGCTCGTAATAATTTTGAGAATTTCTTTCTTCGTGCTACCACAGATTACATAATAGTTACTACGTAACAGATAAATCAAATCAGATAAAATTGACTTCTGTCAATAATTGTAAATGCGTGCTGTAATGTGACAGGCATACATTGCCTTCCTGCAGTAATTTTTGGTTAGATAACAAATTCATGAACTTCATGATGAAATGGCCAAAAAACAGTTATTAATCTGATGGCTAATTTCAAGAATTTTCCACCTCGCTGTCTTTGAAGGCTGATTCTAACCAAAGTAGCCCATTAAGTACTTCTTTTTCGTAATGATTAAGAAAGCTGAGATTCTGGAGCATTTTTGAGCTTTACTTAGAAACCATTCAGTCACCCGCTTAGATTTTTAATTTAAAGTTGAAAATTTAAGTCTTTATTCATCAACCGTACATTTTTGGTTTTATACCAACATTTTCATCATTTTGGTCAAAGTTATGAAACTGATTATTTTATGCATCAAAGTACAATTAAGGATGATTCAATTGGACAAAGAAAAAATGTTAAGTCTTCTACTTTTAAAAAAATAAAAAATTTAAACTTTTAGGTCCGAAATTCTCAGAAATTCAGAAAAAAAATCATAACTCGAAAACTATGAACAATCGCGGAACATACATGGGGGTGATTCGGGTACCCCAAGGGGTGCTCTTTCTGTGGGCTTCCGCTTGACACTTCTTTTTGGGACACCCTGTAGATGTCAGTATTCTACTTTACGTCATCGCGTTCATTTCAGCCGCAAGATTAGCGTGTAAATTCTCTACGCGGCTTTCGACAACCAACTGCCAAAAAGGTCTAGGAAGACCCGGCGGCTGGTAGGTAAATATCACGGGCAAGTACATGGAGTGACAGAGGTCCGGTGCTACCCTACACCCCTACATTACCAAAAGGTACCTACAAAAAATACCTCAACTTTTGACTGTGCGTTGTGGTCAGTCTCTCAGTCATTCAGTGAGTAATGGAAGAGTTTTTTGTTATTAATTATACAGGGCTGTTTTATAAACACCATCTTAATTGAAATATGAGGATCTATGGAGAAAATGGAAATATACGTATTTATCTGTTTCCTTCAGTACTAAAATGTTGAGTTATTAATGCTATTATAACTACTCAAAGGTATAAAAAATCGCAAGTTTCATTCATACTGCGCGACATGAGTGGCGGCGGTATTATAAATCATTATTGGCGACCTTAGAACCCTCTCACATAGAACTACTTTTAGAATTCCAGTGTACACTGTTGTAACTTGTAGCTTCACACAAATATTTGCGACCTTATGAGCCTTTCCAGTGGAAAGCCATGTAAGTGTTTAATAATTTTTAATTTAATTTTTTTTACCCATGTTTCCACTTACATGGGTTCTCATGACCAGCAGTTAGTGGATTAATGAAGGCTGATGATGATGAAGCTAAGCTAAGAGACACTGCTCTTATTAATATAATTCTCTGTTCTAAGATCAACTATTATTACTGTAAATCTTCTCCCTGCGTCTGTGTTTCCGGAAACAAGCAACTTTAGTTTCTTGCAAGAGTGAATAGGAATTTTCCACCATCGGTCTCGTCATCGCTTACCATGAGACTTTGAACAAACACAAATTCAATGTAAATAAATTTAAAAAATGCATAATTTAACATCATAATTTGACGACACGGTTGGCGTAGTGCGCTGTAGCATGGTTTCTCGCCTCGATTTCCGTAGTGTCCCGGGTTCGATTCCCGGTCGTGTCAATTCAGGAAACGATCTTTTCTGAATTGACTCGGGTCTGGGTGTGCTGGGAGATGCCCCTGGCTTATTTCCTTGTGTGGTACCTCGTAACACAGGTTTATGCCTTTTTACGCCGACGATAGTCGTTAGCGTAGTATACGTGACGTAAATTCGTGGTAGAAGTACTCGTACATGCCTGCATTTTCCATATGACCGCTTTCGTTCACTCCAATTTTCTGAATGAACTGCTCCGATCAGCACGGTTATGACCTGATTGCAGCCTGTTTAGGTCTAGCGCATCTAAACTATCTAACTGAAGACCTAACAGATGCACTTAGGATCACTGGGTTTCTAAGTCTAGCAGATCATGGTCGCTGTTTGGAACTAAATGGTATGATCAAATTGTCAACAGAACGGATTTATGAGCGAAGGATAGTAGGATGCAGAGACTCTACCTTACAGAAAACATACATACATACATCACACTTATGTCCGAAACGGGGCAGTCAGAGGCAAATTGACTGTTGCCGTGATGATGAACGGAACACTCAGAGGCACACCGAAACTATTCCTCGAAGCGCACCATTGATTTGCGATAAGTAGAACGGTAAAAAATATTATAATTATCCTCGAGACTTTATGGGTGTCAGAGATTGAGATGCATGTCAATAATATGAAAAAACAGTTTGTTATATAATTTAGGCAATAAGGTTCAATATAGCTGTACAAAGAACACGTAGAATTCCCTAGTCTTTTTTATAAAAGTCCACTTTACACCAAGCGTATTAGAACCCGACGTGGTTGCTATGGTTTTATATCGGTGATATCCATCACCGGAGAGTTCGTCTTGTTGACAACACATTATAGTCTTACTGGGTCAGCAACGCACGAGTTATATTTCTCTGGTTTGGTAATAACTCCACTTATACAAAACAAAATTAGCGACCCTCTCCGACTTCGCACGGGTGCAAAGTTTTCATCTGATATAAAAATGTTCACGTATCATAAATACTACTTCAATTTAAATCACAGCTCTGATTATTGATGAAACCGCATTCAAAGTTGCGTATTTTGGAAGATCTAGGCATTGGTTCCCAAAGTGGTCCAGGTCGACCCCAAGGGGTCCACGAGCGGCTCAATTTGTAATCGGGGGGTCCATAAAAATTAATTTACTTTCGATAGTGTTGGCTTAAATTCACCTATCAATGTCGGCAGATAATATTTTAAAAAGCTCAGCATCTGTTACTTTATAAAACTTGCATACCTATTCTATATTTAGTACAACGTGTCGAGAGCCGACACTTGTACGAAAAACGACGTAATATGACTTGTGGCGTCATCAATCATCATCATCCGTGCGGTCTATCCCGGTTGTTAACCCACACCGGTGTGTGGGGTCCCAGGGTCCGCCTTTCTTATTTTCTTGGCCCACTTCGCGCGGTCTTGTGCATACTCAGTGGTGAGTCTGTTGGCACGCATGTCACCCTTGTCAACGTCGAGCCAACGCTTCTTGGGTCGACGTCTCCTGCCGGTACCCGGCGGAGGCTGCATGGCCAGACATTTGTTACCCACGTAATTGGCCGATCTCCGTGAGACATGACCATAACAACGAAGGCGGCACCCCTGCAGCTTGTCTGCGATATTCACGAACACGAAGGCTATCGCGGATGTGGGTGTTCCGCACGCGATCTTTGCGTGAGACTCCACACATCCACCGTTAAATCTTCATATTCATGACGCGCAGATCCTGCTTGTGTCGCTCTAGTAGCGGCCATGTTTCATTAGCAGGGAGCTCAGGTGGCTACTCCTCTTTGTACTGCCTTCCCCGTGTTCCTCGCATAGCAGGTTACCGAGAGTGTGATCATCACAGGTAGACAGTGTTGGGCAGTAAGACTCTCTCCGGGTATGACCTTTCAGGTAGCCACAGTGCCGATCTGGGCTCGGAACTCAGCCGCAACACAATAAAATATGTTTTTAGTTAGTTTTTTTGTGTTTTTTTTTTGGGAATATGGCAAAAATGTAGTTGCAGGGGCAGGGGGCAGGGGGGCCACTGGAACCAGCTAAATTTTGAAAGCGGTCCATGGGAAATGAAAGTCTGGTAACCTCTGACTAGCGCACATAAAGAAAGACGGTGGGAACTGACTTTTGAAGAAATATCCCTATAATGACATGTCAGGTTAAGGTACATTTAGACCAAACGAACATAGAGCTAGAGCAAGAATGTTCTTTCGTGATATTTTAGTATCAATGATAATTTCATTTACACCAAAAGGATTCGAACGAAAAAGTACGAGGAAACAAGAACGAGCATTATAACTAGGGTCTGCTCTAGGGTCTCCGCGCACATAGGTAGATCATCGAAAGAATGCTCTGTCTCTGTTTATACAAAGATAACCTAATAGAGTGGGGATAGAATGAGCATTCGCTCGTTTGGTCTAAATGCACCTTCAGACGTAACTTAAATTCGGGGCAATCGGACATTAATCCCTAATCATACAGTCCTCGTCAGTCTGTTCAAGCTAATGTGCTTTGTGTCACTTTCTTAGAGAAATTCAAAGTGCTAAGAATGTTATATAGGTACCACAATCCTAGATCATTAGTTGTCCTATATCCTAGATGTTTAATAAGGGTGATTCCTTTTTGGTAACAGCATCATGATGCACTATTAATCCACCGCGTACTGGGATAATTTAAGTATGCAACTTCAGCCATTCTATTTCTATAATTAACTTTATTAATTTCAGTGGTCTTATACGCTTCTCTGTAAATTTCTACATTGCATAAAGGTGCCAAACTTTTTAGAGTTCGTCCAAAAATGCCCCCATAAAAGGACCTAACACCATTTTCTCACTGAATAGGACTGAACTAACCGCGCATGCGCTCAAACCACGTGCGGGGTCAGTGACCTTGTCACGCGACGCGACAAAAAAGTACTTTGCTAGCAAGTAGATTGTTTTTGATAGTCCTGTAATCCTGTCGGAGTGGGATGCTTGTTGCAATTTATTTAAAACAGAAGTTAAGTGCAGGATTACACCGCGGATCCGCCATCTTTTTTCGCATTGTGCTGTGGGTCTTCTAATTTTGAAAATTAACCTAACGCGGGGTGGTTGATATCCACAGTGAATTACTACCTTCTTACCAAAACAGCAAAGCAAACTTCGTTCTTATGTTTTTTAAATCTGATTTTTTAAAATCCAATTATTAAATAAGGTTCTGCTAGTACCTCGAGAAATTAACATCCTGACATTTGTGGCATAAAAACGGATGCCCCGACTCTCCTTCTATGCGAAATTATTCTAAGCTTTCAGTATTAACTACATAAGTAACCTTAGTGTGAATTTTATATGACTAGGTACTTGTCGAATTGCCTCTAATGTTATCAATTAAGTCGATTCACCTGCATTTTGGTTTTATTCATAAAATTTACTGCAAGTCAATTAAAATATCTCTTATTACAAAGTTGGTAATCAATTATAATAACTCATAGATAATTATGCCATTAAACCGGCCATAATCAATCATCGTGAATTCGCGACGCGTGTGATCGTAAAAAAAAATAAAAAAAACTATTTTGACGCACGTGCTAGCTTTTTGCATAATTCTTTTTATATTTATTCTAATTACTTTAATAACGTAAAAAGTAACAGTGTTACATATATTTTTAAAATTGATCAAATGCAAAGCCATTTTTTTTCTGTAAATGGCGAATTTATTGATGAAACGAAACGTTTTACGAAAAAATGCAACAAATAATAAAAATTTGATCACCAGTAAAAATTTTAGGTATTGGGATGACACATGACATGACATGAAAATGTTAAATTACAATATATTTTTTTACGCAAACGATAATGTAAATTTAAAGTGGCAACTCGTGGTAGACGTACTGTTGACGTTAATAATAAAATAGTTGTAATATGAAACTTTTCTTTTCTACTTCCAAAATTTTCAATAATTTAATTTGAAATTATTTATAAATGCTTATTGGTGACATTATTTATGTACTTACTAATAATCTATATGTATTAATATTATAAAGAGGAAATATTTGTTTGTTTGTTTGTATTGAAAAGGCTCTGAAACTAATGAACCGATTTAATTAAAAAAAAACTTTCTTGGCTGTATTTTATTATGATTGAACAAAAAAAATGTGAAAAATAATAGTAGGTATATAGAAAATCAAGTCAGAGAAAAACGGGCGAGATATGGTAATGGACACCAGCTGTCAAACATTTGACAGAACGAAGTCAGCTGGGGCAGCTCGTATTTCATGAAGTTTTAATTAGGTACCTACAAAATGAGTATTTTAATATGCGCCATATTGTATGGCACCAATTACCATGGTCTCAAAGTAAGGTTAAATCTTTTCCTGTTGTTATACAAGGAAATTAGCCAGGGGCATCTCCCAGCACACCCAGACATGAGTCAATTTAGAAAAAATCGTTTTCTGAATTGACCTGACCGGGAATCGAACCCGGAATACTACGCAAAGTCAGGGCGAGAAACGTGCTATAGCACACTACGCCAATCATGTCGTCAAATATCAGATAAGTCTTATGATAATTTTGCAATAGACGAGACAAAAGTATGTTCTGTCAAATTAGTTTATACAAAAATGAAAGCAGTGTAAATTACACTGTAACGCTGTATCTGTCGACTGTACAGAATTTAATTTAAACCAGTACATTTCGTAGTATCTCCTTCATCCAATAAGCCCGGTTTATGTTTCATGCAACACTCTACGTCCCGAAGCTCTATCCATTTCGTTTATTTAAATTAGACATTGGTGGCGGCCATTTTGTTTTTCTTTTTTGTCTGTCTCAAGTCATTCATTAGTGAAGAAAGAGAGGTTACATGTTATTAAGTTAGTCTGGTAAATTTAACTAAGACGTCATGGAAAATTAATTTGACAAAACAGGTCATGACGACTATATCCCAAACGGAGTACTCAGAGGCATGTGATTTGCCGTGACAGAACGTGACAGAACACTCAGTATCAGGAGCCCATTTTTCACCCATGGTTTCATAACGCAACGTGTGGTAATGAGCCTTATGTCGTTGTAGGGGTTAATCTCATTTTTTGTCGATGTTTTGCATCACCGGAGGGTTAGTCGGAAATTTTCAACAACGAACAGAAAAGTTGGTTCTGTTCAGATTTCAACTCCATAAAACATAAAAGACAGGTTTATTTTCCTGACTCAATAATCCTCCCTTTTCGGGCTAGGCTTAGAATTTATCAAACTTACAAGACAGTGGAAAATTGATAGCATTATACCAACAGGTTTAAGTAGTTAACCAATAAATCCAAGAAACTTCTAACTTCATTACAATGTGTAAACACTCTTAAGTCTCTGACACTTCTTGACACGGTAACCTAATAAATAAATAGGATTTGCTCAGAATAGCTAAGAACTTACACGTAAAATGGATTACTTCAAGGTGTGAAGGGTTGCTCCTAAACTGCATTAGCCAAGGCTAGAAAGAAGTTCTAGCTTGTCTTTGTC
This sequence comes from Udea olivalis, assembly GCA_947369235.1. NCBI lineage: Eukaryota > Metazoa > Arthropoda > Insecta > Lepidoptera > Crambidae > Udea > Udea olivalis. The sequence continues at coordinate 7,361,735 of OX376367.1, read as the reverse complement.
AGGTCTAGGCTTACCCCTAATTTGTCTAACTCGCTGGCTGCTACTAAGTTTCTTCTCTTCTCTGATACTAAAATAAAATAAATATGCGCCAGACAACACACCACTTGTCATGGTCTTGAAGTAAGGATAAACATCCTTGAGTCACGAGGTACAGACAAGGAATTAAGCCAGGGGCGTCCCCCAGCACACCTAGACCCAAGCTAATTCAGAAAAGATCGTCTCCTGGACGGGAACGGGAATCAAAAGCGGGACGCCACGCAAGTCAAGTCGAGAGATCGTGCTGTAGCATTACGCTAATCGTATCGTCAAAAAATTTAAGGAAAATAGCGATTATTTTACTTACTTTATTCATAACCCAATAATGTTCACAGCTGTTGTTACATGGTTAAGAGGTTAATCAATACAATTAGTAGAGTCGGGAAGATTGAATCCCTGACATTGAAACTAGTAAAGACTTTATTTTCAATTATAATATTGTGTTGGCCATCGCAGTTATATTAGTGATTTTCAGTAAAGTGAGGACGTGTAAGGAGCGAAGATTATTTCGATAGTAACTATATTATGCTACTTTTTGTACTTACATACATTCCCACGGCTTAAATGCAAAAATGGACCCAAATCTCTGCCGCTTTGCTTATTCGCCAGGCTGCTCATATTTTTGGAGCCTTATTACAACTGCTTATAAATCTAGTCAAGATAACTCCCTAACTGAGGCCTGTATTCTGAAACAAAATCTGTACCCTCTTGAGTAGAGATCTGAGTGACGTTTTCGTATGAACTGACGTTTGAAATCTCTACTCAAGTACAGATCAGTGCTTAAGTACGATTCTAGAGTAGCGAGCAATTTCGTCAGTAAATATCCAGCCCAGAAATACGTTTGTGCCAGGTAAACAGTGACTGGCTGGAAATGAAAGATAATATTTTTACGAAATTACTCGCTTCGCTCAGTTTAGGGAGGGGGGGAGGGGTAAACTGGAAAAGTTTTAAGGGTTTGTAATAAGGCTACGTCACATCTCCTCACAACTCCTTGATGAAACTAAGCCAAAGTAATCCAGCATCTAAACATAATCATTTCCTTGTTTACCGATTTTTTTATGGGTTTGCGTTTCGCCTCAGTCTAACTTAGTGGTAAGTGATGAGGAGGCCGATGGTGGTACACGCTTACCCAGAAAATGCCTATTCACTCTGGCCTTGAAAATACCAAGGTTGTAAGTATCCGGAAACACGACGCAGGGAGTTTCCACTCCCTAGAATATACTACTCTTGAAATAAATAGCTACCCTTACTTCGTCGAACGAGTATTACTTTCCTATCTTTAGATTTTATTTAAATGCCACATTTTAATCATTACTTCGAGTAGGTACTAGGTACTGCTTAGTCTACTTTTTAGTAAATACGAAAAGCGAGTAACGGAGCACTTCAAAACTACGAAGGTTACACCATGTCATGTAAAACCAGATTTGAACTGGGCGTAACGATCCTGTAAAATGTAGGATGAAATCCATTTTTCGGTATACTGCCTGACCTGATAGAACTGCGACATATGCAACTGCATACAATTGTACAAATAACATAGTACAGGTACTATGTGTAATCAGTCGGAGGTCGCGTATAATGAAACACTTCCTCTGAACCGCACGCAAGCGGTGTGTTTTGAAATGACATGGCCAGAGAAAGATTTTTTTTATCATGTTACCTAAGCTCAAAAAAGCAGTTATTTTGAAGAAATAAGCCTTAAATTATTACTCATTCCTACTTGGGGCTCGTTCATACGACCATTTAACTTTCTTTATTTAACCATCTAAGGCTTGTTTTACATAGTCCAAATTAATGTAGTTCAAGAGGCACCTAAAAAATGAATTTTAGCCTTTAATAGTTTTTTCTAACACACTTGTAGGAACAGGACAACCTTCAATTGCTTAAGGATTGCCTCTTTAAATTAAGCATTTTTGCAAGTCGCATTGAATGAGGGCAATAATAGCGTACAACCAACAAAGTCATTTTTAATAAACCTATTCTAGCTTCAGTATGTCCAGCTCTATGACACAGGTACTTTCACAGGCCGCGTCACAATGGCCCGTTTTTCTAGGTCACTGCGGGGAGCATAAAAATCAATACAACACGTCATTGAGCGCGATACATGTAGACTCGCCCTATTTAGACAGTTTTATTATCTGTGCCGGGCACTTTTGCGGGGGATGACATAATCTGTGGTCACATTTTGTCGTTGATGTAGATTGCATTTTTTTATACACCCTTGCCAAGTATTTGGAAAAGAAATGATGATCAGTAATTAAAATTATCTTAGTGGGCATCTCACGGTATAATTTTCTTGAAATGTTTGGAGAACATCTCTTTTCTCGGAAGTTTCTGCCCCCAAAGGCTTCGTACTACTTAAGAGTATGTGCCATGGCTACTGCCACAAAAACATCACTTAAGTCATATTTTAAAACATCTTTTGTAAGTAATTAATTTACTTACTGATTCTCCTTGCTCTTGTTAGTTTCTATGGGTTTAGTTCTATGCTAATAATCACATATATTAAAATTAATATGATGTTTAATAGCAATGATGTGTGTCAGCACACCCTAGGGAGGGTATGGGGTTGGCCATGTAATATGCTCGCGTCATTATTATTAATTAGATATTTTAAATTAATATTGTTGGTAATCTAATTAACGCAGCGATGATAGTTTTGTGGTTAGATTTGGACTCGAATGTTTTTGGTTTAAATCTGAGAATAAGCTAGAGCTTTCGGTGATAAACCGTGAGGTCTGTTGAACTTGAATTTATTTTGTTTCACAAAATTAAAGTGTTATATATATAAAACAACTAATCAAAAATTTGACCCTGGACCCCTTAGTCATCAGGCCGAGAGCTCATGACACTTACCCATAGACTTATCGCTATTAAGTATCTAGCCCGTTGGGTGATAAAAAGTTGTGCCTTTTTATATTAATACTGTCAAAAGAAAAGATTTGACTTATTGTTTGTTAGTAACTCAGAAGCTCCTGAACTGCTTTAAAAATAACACCAGTATGAAGCAACATTATTACTCGTATCAAGGACTTTATTATAACGAGAGAAATAATCCACGCGAAGCCGCAACGCCCACTAAAATTATGAACAAATACATTAACATAAAACTATCGATATCTCATTTCTTATCACGTGATCAATGTTACAACTTCAACTGCATCAGTGGTGCATTTCGACGGCTCCCAGCGCAATGCGCCATGTGTACTGCAGATGGCAAACTCGGATATAAATTCAGACAGCAGTCGGATGTGTGCAAGATTCAAACTCAAATATCTTTATTTAAATATACTTAATCAGTACTTTTAAACAGTCAAAAAATATACTAAATAATAGACATAAATACTATAACAATATGAACATAAAAATGAACAGTATACAAACATAATGCGACTCTAGAAGACCCGGCGAGAAACTCAGTAGTTACTCTTTTAAACTTGTTGTGGTTTCACAATGCGAGTTAATAGATTGCTGCTTAAATTCTAACAGTAATAAATAAACAGATTGATCAGCTATAATAAGCTGTTGGTAGCGACTTTGTTACAACTGGCTTTAGCTGGCTATACCCCGCGTGGATTAAATCGTTTGGCTGTTCCGTTTGCTTCCATTTAAATATAGCCTATGTCACTCACTGCCATATATTGGTGACAATTATTTTAAATAAATTAAGTAGCCTTTGAATTTAAGCATTGTAAACAAACAAAAAATCATTTCTTCCGCATAAAAAATACTATTATAGCTGTCCGTCAGCGGCTACGCCCGCGGAGACTGTCTTTCCCGACACAATACAGCCTAATATATAAATAAAAATATGCCTATGTCACTCCCTGATAATGTAGATTTATATTGGTGAAAGATTGAGAATGATTTCATGTTTTTGACAGGTAGAAAATGTATGCTCACTTGGTAGGGCCTCAGTAGTGTTGCACGTGTTCATAAGCTGCGGTAACTGCTTACCATCAGGCGGTCCGCAAAGTCTAGTCAATGGAGATACTTTTAATCAGCTGTTCAAACGGAAGAAGTGATCATTTATATTTAGTATGTAAGACCATGCATGCATTTTGAAAAAAAACCTCTTTTTTAATATTGGTTTTACGGCTTGGCTCTCATTAAATGCAAAATGATATAAATGTAATTAGCTTATATCGTCTCACTGCTGGGCAAATGCCTCTATCATTGAAATCAAAGTCATCGATACAATGGATGGGTATTGGCTTGATCACCACGCTTGTTAAATGCGGGTTGGTGATCACAAACCCGGGTTATGTTCCGATGAATCCGAAAACACACTTTGCCCGACCTGGGAATTGAACCCTGGAACCACTCTGCCACGGAGGCGTTAAAATGATGTAATTAAAAAAGTATTACATTTTTTTTAACCTAACCTTTCAGGCATGACCTCAATCGTATTATCGACCATGTAGGTTGAACAACACACGCAGTGTAGAACCAATTCATTTGAGCTTGGCTCGCAGGTGCCAATGCCATATTGCAGCATCTGTGCTGACGCCAAACGTGGCGCAATAACATTGGCAGGGGCAAGACCTTCGACCTTCAGGGCATATTTGGAGTTCTTATCAGCAATATTGACTTTGGGTAAAAAGTAAGGTTGGGTTTGTAGAATGTTTTAATTTCTAGCACCTATGTTACATAGGCTATGGACCTGACCAAACTGAAAATAGGAAAACTCATAGAATTAAAACAACGGGTAAATAAGTAACTTAAGTTGCTGAAGTCAGGACGCAAGTTTAAGAATGGACGGTTCTTTACAAACTTCACGTAGAATATTAATTTTTAACAGTCTCTAACACTAATAGTACCTTTTATTTTATGCTCAAAATGAAATCATACCTGCGATACCTACACGTTTTTATTGTACCTCGTTCCCTTAGTTATGTTTGTACTGACTAACAATTTCTATGCTTGAATTGTATAAACTTTGTACTCACATCCTTTTGCTATATTTTCGGATAGTTTAGATGTATTTTTAAGGTTGAAATTCTACGGAAATGTTAGAACGTAAGCATTTTTTTAAAATACTCACTGTACTTTACTAACTCTTTGTAAAACCCAACCAAGTATAAAAGAGTAAGTACTGAGTTTCTCGCCGGGTCTTCTCAGTATAAGATCAACTTCCGATGCGATGGTAGAGTCACATTATGTTTGTACAGGGTGGCCCAGAGAGAAAAGATTTTTGATTTCGCCCGCATTTCTAAACGGGAAAATGTTGGGGCGAAGGAGTGGTAGCAGAGTGTAGCGTGGGCTTTGTAATTTTAGTCACCATGGGTCGTTACACGGAAGAGCAGCTAGCGTTTTGTATCCGCGCATGTTACGGGAATGATCGATCTTATGTGACTGTTCGACGGCTTTCCCGTGCTAAATTCGAATTGCGGCGCATCAGTGCCAGCCCATGCACACATTTAATAAAGCAATGAATTTAAAGATTTGTAAGGACAGGATCGACGCAAAAAGCGCGGCATCGCGGTCGAAAAAAAATGTATCACGGACCGACGAAAACATTCAGCGAGTTTAGGAATTTGTATGCGCAAATCCATTCAATTCAGAGGGCTATACTGTCACGCTAAGAAGTTTTTTGATTCTAAAGTTTGAAGAATCGCAAGGTATTAACAAGAGCACTTGGTACCAACAAGATGGGGCTACATGTCACTCTTCAAATAAGAGTATCCAGGTGTTAAGGGACATGTTGTCACCAAAAATATTTTTTGAAATTATTGTTTTGTTAACTCCTGGCCACCAAGAAGCCCCGATCTCACTCCAGCAAACTTCTTTTTGTAGAATTACTCCAGTAATCCAACAACTCTACATCAACAGAAGCTGACCATTTGGCAAGGAATGCAATCCATGTCGGGGATAACCCTAACGAAAGTTTTCCATAATTTTGATGCCAGATTGGAAGAATGCTGTAACCGTCAAGTAAAACACCCGGAAGATGTAATTCTTTAAAAGCAAATTTAAAAATAAATAACATTTATTTATCTTCAAATTGTAATTAATAAATAAAGCTCTTCAAAGTAACATAGTTATTTATTACTTGAATTTTTAAAAGTCCATGGGCCACCCTGTATACAGTGTATTTATGTATCCTTATTATTATAGGATTTAAGTCTAATATTATGTAAGTAGACATTTTTTGAAATAGAAATAGAAAAACATTTATTAACTTTTTTCTTGTAATGATTTGACGATACTTTAAGCTACAGGTCTATTTAAATAAATAATTTTTTTGTTTGTTGTTGTTATGGTAATAGATTTTTTACATAACTTATCCATACATGTGTGAGCATTACCTTGAATACAAACGAAAGCAATTACATTTGACAGCATGTCCGCCCATGCATTTGAAATAAACTTACGTTACAAACTATAGTGGGGAAAAAATACTTACTAAGAGTTTAGTAAGAAAAATCTACTTGCGACGCCACTTATTAAAATTATAGTTTAACCTGTGACATGTTCCATTTATCTGCAACGAAATAGAAAACCTAGGTTATTCATATTATTTAACTTCTAAGTAATTTCTATAACACTTTCGAAGCTTTTAAGTTTCTGTAAAAACATGAAAACCCTTAAAAAAGGCAAAGAAAATCATAGATGTACAGCCTACAGTTTCACGAAATATTTCATCTGCTACTAAAATATTTTGGAATAAGTGTTAAAGCGCGGGAAATTTAAAATACGTACGTTAGGCGTTTGGAAATAAACAAAGCATAGTGTTCATGAGCCTGTACTGTAACATATTTTTTGATGATATCGCAACCTACTGGAATTTATTGGCGTTGTTTGGCGCATTTAGTATTAAAGAGTAGAGCTCATTACTGCAAAAAGGTTGCATGAAACTCCACGAAAAATTCAAGTGAAACTTTTTGAAAATAAATCAGATTAAAAAATCAAGTTACATTTCGAACGCGATCTTCAGTTTTTTTCACTCACGTAGTCCGACAAATCTGTCTGTTCAACGCCATAGAAAATTACGTAGAAGATTTCCGATAAATTCAATAGTTCGACATTGTTTGTGATATTATGTCGGTGCATACGATCCCACTGGTTACACCATTCATTCGAGGCCCGAGATTCCCGTACAGAAAGAGTGAGTACATATATATATATATATTTTCTGAATTAGTATATTATTTTAATAATTGTCTTACTTGTATTAATAAGTAAACTAGTCATAATTTAATAACTGCTGTCAAAAAAGAAATTTTAGAGTTCAAGCTCAGAATTACCGAGCATCCTTTAAAAATATGTATTATTTCTAGCACATGGGCCTAAAGTCATAAGTTCGATTCCCGGTCTTGTCTTTATTCTCATAATTTCAATACCTATTTATTTCTGTTATTTCAAATTGTCAATAACGTGTCAAATATACAACTAGTGTTTTGATGTACGGGTGTATGGGTAGTATTTTGTCCAACAGTAGACTTCTAAATGATAATGATGATGTATGTAAACTTAGTCAGTAGGTACCTAATGAAAAATATATCTTACTACAGACTTCATATTTTATCATATTTTCTAAGATGACGATAGTGATAAATTGCTTAGTTCAAATAATCTTGTGAGTGTCTATGAATGCAGTTAAACGATAAAAATGTTGCATCAATATTTGAATTACTCAATTCCCGCTTGTTTTTTCGGATGCAAAAAATATGGCGGTCTATTTATTTCGACTTTGAACTGACTATTAAAACAAAAAACGAGGTCGTCGCTCTGCTTGCTGACCTGACCAGTTGGTCACGCTCGATTTGATGTAAGTAATAATATCAATATTAACACTGAATCAACAATACAATCTCAAGTGTTTCCGGATCGAAAGCACTTTTTTTTCTCAAGCTATGGGCCTGATGGTAAGCGGTTACCGCAGCCTGGTTGCCTTGCAACAGCTTCTTCCGCACCTGCCGCGGTTGCGGGCCCGCAGTATCTATAGAATGCAGAAATGTATGCAAAAATTGAAAGCAGATTTCACGACGCGTTCGATCCCGTGGCGTGTTGCGGTTGCCGGGCGATCAGCGGTTGTCTTCTAAACGCCCGTCTTGCGATTGTCGCCGCACAAAACTCCGGCCTCGCTGGTTTGGGTAAAAAAAAACCACCGTTCCTCCGTCCGCCGCCGCGGCGGAGAACCGCTCCGTTAGTTCTTAGCCTTACCAACCAGCTGGAACACGACACTGCGTCAGGGTGCTTTTCTACAAGATATATGCTATGCTACCCTCACTGTAGATGCCTTCGTAATCCACCAATCATATTCCTTGTTTCAAATAGCATAGCACTTTTGAAAACGGGTTCTAACAAGCTATGTTGTTTTACTGAATGGATGCTTGCTGTTAATGTGGCGTCTGTGCTGCATGCTTGCCCGCCCTTCTGTAGATACATCGCATCTTCCTCACACAGCTACCTTGCGGCGGCGCATCTAGAAGCACATCTTACTCGCTCCGATACGTAGAATAGCATCAGTGGAAACGGTCTAAAAGTTTCGAAGCTTTGCACGCACATCCTCGCAGCATAGCTGCGTAGCACATCTCTGATAGAAAAGCAGCCTGATTGTGTTATTTAGGTTTGTTTTTCTGTAATTATGAAAAAATTTCATCCAAGGCTTTCCAAATCCCAATAGCATCGTAGTTACAGCATGATTTAGCATTTGGTCCTAACTAAAACTGTGACGGAATCCGCTGAGCTGCCTTACTTCTCTAAAAACCTCATATTTTAAAGTTAATTCGTCTTTTCAACTTGCAATGACTATGCCAGTACCGGTTCTTTTATCACAGGGTGTTTTGACCCTGATGACCTGTGGTGACCTCCGACCCCAGTCGCAGACCAGCGCCCTTCAAATTCAGAGTCCTGACACGGTTTTATGGCAGCTTTGACGATAGAGACTATCAGTGTGGGTGCAGTGGGAGGGATGTGTATTTTTGTCAAATTAATTTTGTAAAGGAATGCACCGGAATCTTAGGGAGATTGTTTTTCATTGCAATAGCTTAGTATATGACTAAAGTTATTGTTATGAATTTTCACTTGCACGTTATAGCTTTTTTAAGGTCACCAAGTGCCGTGCTGTACGTTCAATTTTTACGACAGCCTGTGAGAGAACTTCGATTTTTGTGCTCCCTTCCCATATTGATTTATTAACCTGATTTTACTAAACCAATCAACCCCACCTTATGTATCTTCGTCTGGCACTACGCCACATGTATTTTTCGTCTGTAACTATCCCTCATCATGATTTCATTCACCCTGGGTATCAGTAATCAGATTGTGGTTACACTCACCAAAACATCTGTTTCTTTTACGGGATAATTCGATGAGTTTGGGTAGGGTCGCTGTAATAGCCGTATGCTTACAGTTTCATTATTTATCCTATGAAAACTAGTTAAAATTGGTTTCTTTTTAACATTAAAATCTCGGCTTCTAAAAATGAGAATTAATGCCAAGTGGCTCAATAGATGAGAGTTTAAAAAGTATACTGGCTACCGATCCCACTCTGAATACTGATATGCAATCTGGATTTTTTTCATATGAGAGGCCAGTCTATACTGTCATCTTTATCTTACCCTTTTGTTTGTTTTATTTTAAAAGTAAAATAAGTATAATATGTGTCCTCACTGTGTCCCGTACCTATCAGTTCAGTTTGATGCGACGAAATCGCAGCGATATCGCCTGCAAAAATCCTCTTTACCAGGATTGGACGAAGAGAGAAATACCAACACAACACATCCCCCTACTAAATAGGAGCTTATCAAGCTTGCTTAAGTAGCTAGCGCAAGATAGGGGCTGAATTGTTTGAGAAATTGTATTGAAAACTTGTGTATTATTTTTAAACTGAGGACAGTCAACGAATTCAACTACTGAGCATTTGAGAGATTTGTCTCACAGCAGATTAAACAGGTCCAGATCAATTCTTTGATACTCGTAACTACTCAAAAAAGAATGACTAATTTATTCAAGGACGTAAAACGCCAAGAAATGATGTAGGTATCCAATCATCACGCCTCACTAAACCAACCTTGACGAAATCAAAAGGGTCCGTTAGCTCAGCATAACATTTTTTTTCTACGGACATTTCCCCAGACACAAGCTTGCTTGAAGAATTACTAAGAAGAGCGGGCGGTGACTGTAGAATCTAATTACATCAATGTATTGTTACTAGGAACATATTAGATTTAAAACGGGGTATACTACACATTTTATAATTTCTTGTCTTTATGTATCGTAGTTTAGGTAGAATTTTCACCATTTAAATATGCTATATTTACGGATAGCGTCTGTTCTCAGAATTATACAAGCCAAATCATAGACAAAACGTTTTCAAAACGCACACAAATCTAACTATGATTGTTTGAACTTTACTTGCAGTTGTGTGGTTAGTTCTGTTTTATTTTTCTTATTCTTGTCACTCTATTCTGATCCGTGATCTATCTGCTTTTCATCCTTCTTTTTGGTCTCTTCCTCATGACTAGGGATGGACACATCATTCACGATACTGGAATTCCAGAGCGCTTCTGGTTCCCCATCTTGTTAGTCCATACGATACGCGTTTATTCTTTTTTGTTTTTGTAGGTTAGTTCTTTATTTCAGCTGATCGAATAGAAGTAAAAAAATAACGATTTGATAATACTGGCCTGTACGCTCACAATTTGCAGACTGATATAATCTGAATCGCGTTACCAGTCTTAAGAATGCAAGGATGCGTCATCAAGACCTTGTGAATCTTCGTTTCCTTGCCTACAGTGATACGTCCCTTCAGGTAGACTGTCCGTCTAGCGCATATTTGTAACAGCTTGCTGGCGGGACGCCAAACGGTCTTGGTCTCCAAATGTCATTCACATGAGTTGCGTAATGTTTGGTTTGGTTCGTTTGAAAACAGCCGATGGGCCTATCTTTATATAGCTTTCGATTCAGGCCTTAGCACAACTGCAACTTCACAGATTAAATGGTAATTTAGCCCAGTTACAAAAAATTAAGTTGTTTGTTGAGTTTCTATATACTACTGTTTCGTCGTGTGGCGTAATTCGTGCATTTGACTAAGGTGACAGTATAATAAATTGTTTTAATTTTAATTGTTTAGTAGAGAAATAACACTCTATTAAATATATTATTCCATCGAGAGTCAACTTTGACGTCAAGCTCGACTTCGTCTTTCCCTACCGCGGGGCTGTCTTCTTTTGCCAGGTCCCAACTGTGTACTTTCATCTTTTCTAACTTTTTGCATCCCACGTTTTGCATTGAATGTTACATAAACTGCAATATGATTTGCTAGGTAATTATTTGGTAGAACAATCTACAATTGGTCAGCAACAAATAGTAGGGCATCCTATTGTTTACTTGTTTGCGTGAAAACGGATTGCCAAGAAAAACGTTCCTTGGCAATCCCTATCTTATGCTTAATCATTTCTTCATTAACGTATTCTTCTCTTGTTCACAGGCAAGTCGCCGTTCTTCCCCGGCGTGGAGGAGCAGTCAGTAGCAGGTGGAGCCGCCGGGGCGGGCTCACCTGCAGGTCCAGACCAGGGTCAGGACGTAGTCTCCAGGTTGAGCGCAGCCGGTAAGTAGCTTCCCTTGGCTGATGATTAGCCCAGATCCTGGTATCGGGCTTAAAGGCTTGGAAACCTTAACCACTTTGCTGGGTTTCATGTAGCTAGTCACTAAGATTAACTGTCGTATTATCATAGACTCCATAACATCAGATATGGGAACACGCCGAGTATCATACCACTCAGTTGATCCCCCTGAAAAGGCATCAAGTGACGATATGTGATGGTCCCAAGGTATAATCTGGTCATGAATGAATCTTTAGCTCGTGATATTAAGATTAAAGGTCTTAAAATCGTAGCAAGCAAAATAATAGAGAGCGGTGAAGGTGGTCGACCACATAGACACCTTTTGAAGCTCATGTCCAGGTACATGATGTTGTTTTCAGGTTCAGGGCTTGATATAACTAGCCCCTGCGATTATTTGGATGTTCCGGCTAGAACAAACCTTAGTAGGAAGATTACCGCTTAGAAAGCAGATTCCAATGGAACTGGCATTTTCTCGCAAGCCACAACTGCGCTCTGGCTCTGCTTTGGTTTTACACTTAATTTACATCAGGCTTTGTTTATTAACTATTTTAAAAGTGCAAAAGACCATAATATATACTCAACGCCTCTACTTCTGTTTTTAACTATTTATTTGTAATTTGTTTTAACAACAGCAGAAGCTTCATCAAACATGTTTTTACAAAAGGTAATTAGGTGGCATCTATGCGGTTAGCACGCCTTATTTTACAGAGTATAATATTTATAAATATCTATGTAGGTATGTATTAGTCTATAGTACTACTTCAAATGGAATCAATAGTAGTGTCAAATGTGTTAATCAAATGAATTATATCATAAAGCTGTCCCAAATGTTTGCAATTCATAGTTATAATTTCCCCCTATTACAATATTTAAACACTTTTCCAATCGCATAAGGTTGAAAATAACGAGAACTATGGTTACTTTACTGCCATTTAGAAGTGAGATGACTTCTGAAAATGCAGATTTTTTGTTACTCCAAAGGTGAAACGCTGTACAAACTAGACGGCACAGTTTATTTAAACTAATTTTCATTACAAAATAGATCTTCTGTCAGAACCATAAAGCATAATATGACTTTGTGTTAAAAATAGAAGTCAATCTGTCCCCCTATAAACATTTTACAGGGACTTGTTATTTACATGTATTTATCTATTTGATAGGTGGCGGCTCCGTCGGTCAAACAGGAAAAATCCCATTGGACCGATTGATTGGAAAGATGAATGGTAAACGTCACTTTAGCATCTCAGGCTCGTATCACAGAAGCCTTGATCAACCCTTGAGTTGGGATTCGAGCGAAGTTATTGTATGAACTGACGTCAAATCTCTTCTCAAGATCATGACTTGATAACGTTCTGTAACACGAGCCTCATGCTCGATTGCACCAAATTTAAGCTGTGCTTTAACTGTCCGCTTAGTCAGTAGATATATTGTATCCTAAGAACGAAAGTGACTCGAGCTCAAATATAGGAAAGTCCCCATTAGCCCAAAGATTTGTAAATACGTGCTTAACCATTTATTGATTGAAAGACCTTACACCGGGAATAACCATTAATAAAAATGAGGATTAGTATGTGGAAAACAAAGAAGTTTCATAAATTTTACACCTTTCTAAAATTTTGAATAAGGCCACTTTCTTTCTCAGCCTACCTTAAGTTTTGTAAGACATGATATCATAAAACTGCAATATAAGCGTTCCTTATGTTTGGGACAATCGAGCATCATACCCCTATATTTATCTCATAGTTTACGCGATTATTTCAATAAGCTTTCTCTTAACCCAGAATAGAGTCTTCAACTCTTCTCCTAACTCGTCTTCTCTGATGATTCCAGGGCTGTCAATGTGCGTGAGCGCGCTGGGCTCGCCGGCGCGGTCCTCGCCGGTGTCTGCCGGGTCAGAGCATGGGGAGCGGTTCAGCAGGAAGGTGTTCGTTGGAGGACTGCCGCCAGATATTGACGAAGGTAAGATCGACTGTCCCTTACCAGACGAAAGCAGCCGGTCTACATATGGCGCCGACAAGCACAGTAATGCAAACCATCCACTAGGCTCAGAAAGCTTGCAAAAATGCCTTTTTGCGCCCCGCTGGAAGATCCCCAGGACTAAAAGGAAGGAAACACATTCGCTGCAAGATCGTTCCAAGTCTGGATAGTACGAGAACGGAAAGATTTGCCGCACCTTGTAATGCGGGACTGCGGGCCAAGAAATCAATGATATCAGCATTTGCAGGTCCTGTCTTTAAAATTTATTTGTTCAATTTGAGGCTAGATTTGTTCAGGCACAGTGAATGTCTACAGACATCATAAAAATAATATTTTTCCCTTTCGAGACAGTAAATAGTTGCGTTAGTCTGTTTTTCCAGTGAATGACAAACCGCCGAAAAACTGTCTTGAATAAACTCATAGCTAGAATTGAGGTGGAAAACAAGAGCTAAAATTTGTAATTCTATTAAGGAGAAATAATCTTTGATGGTTCAATTCTTTTTTCGTTTTACAAAACTATGCGGTAAATGATTGTTTAAACAATTTTTGTGATCACGTTGGGTAGGTGTTACCGACTCCGTAAGGTTAAGGGAAATTATTGTCGAGTTTAAGTTCCTCCAGCAGACCACAGTACAATAGCTCCTAGGTAAGCTCTGACTTCCTCACTCTCCATAAGGAACCTAGAAAAGCCTGCAGATTTTCATAAGGAGTTGGCAACAGCATCCTTATGGAGAGCTCAATTTCGAGTGTAGGAATAGCTGGCAGCTAGGAAGAAGAACTTTTTTTCAATTTTTTTATAACTTTTGGGAATTTAGTGGTATTTATCTGAAAATACCAGCTAAAAGAAATATTTTGCCATCCCACCTTTCGCCTAGTTAACTCGGTCGATTCAGGTCCTACCTATATCTAGATAATTATCTAATTACATATTTGGGTCAAAACCCAGTTATGTCTGCCAGGGAGACGCCCCTACAAAGTCGGTTTTATCTTAGTTTCCGGGCTATGAGGCTTTGTTTCATAATAATGGATGAGAAGATATAACTGCTTGCAGACTTTAGAATCGGAGACACAAGGTTGGATATCGTGTCGTGTTCTCATTTAATACATCCGTTAGTTGATATAACAAAAACGTCTTTCAACCCGCAAAGTTAACTCGTAGACGCCAGCTGTGAATGTGGAGAACCCCTGCAAACCATGGCTCACCTCACTAACTGTCCCGCGTGCCCGACCACCTGCTCGCGTAAGGACTTACTTGTCAGTAACCAGAGGGCTACTACAGTAGCCGCTTTCTGGGCAAGTCGGATTTAGCTCGTGTTCTTGCCGACACGAAAGAAGAAGAACTCGATGGTCAGAGGAGGCCAGAAGCAACATGCTTCTGCATGACAACTTTTAGAATGTATTAAGAGCAGATTGTCAAAAGCGCAAAATGTCTTAAGCGCAAAATTAAATAGTCTGAAGCGCTCTAAACCTGTTCTGAGTTAAGTTTACTTATGACATTGTGCGCCTTTGACGTTCTGCGCTTTTGCCTATTTGCGCTTATGACGTTTTGCGCTTTTGACATTCTGCGCTTCTGACCATTTGCGCTTTTGACATTTTGCGATCCTTTGTCATTTTGCGCTTTTGACATTATGCCCCTGAACGTGTCCATTACCAATGGGACATAATCTTAAAAACACAAATAAAATTTAGTACAAAGTATCAATACCAAAAACGTGTAACTAGACGCGCAAATAATATTCATCTTCACCTACCTAGAACAAATTACGGAAAGAAAAATATAACATATGAAGGAGCACAACTATATAATAAATTGCCAAACCATATGAAACAATTAAAGTCGTTTGTCTCTTTTAAGAAAAAGCTAAAACACCACATTTTGAGTACCGATGTTATTTAGACCATGGCAATATAATTATCGTAATGTCCATAAAATAGCCGTTGAATAGCAAGTGCCTATTGATACGTAATTGAATCCAATTTTTGTAACATCTTACCCACATTAATATTTATAATTTTGTAACACTGTTTTACTGTACACTCGCGTACTAATAATTAAAAGTAATGTTCTCGTATTTCTCTGTTAAGTGAATTGTGTATTCTTTTTGAGAAATAAATGTCTTTAACCGTATTCTATAGGACAGAATGGTAATTTCCTTCATACTTTTTCGACATGTTGTAACGATAGTAACATGTTGCCCATGGCTTCCTCGGGGCCACTGAAAAAATATTAGAGGAAATAGTGATACCAACTACTAATTAACCCATTTCTGTTTTCAAACCTCTAATGTCCTATAGATAAGCAATCACATAATCATTCTCCTTCCTTGTGAATTTGTAATGTTAGACATCCTAACTCAATCTCTTTGTCTAGTTTAAACCTTAATTATTATTTTTTTCATTTAGTGAAATTGGAACCATATTCCTAGTCGGGAGTGATATGGCTTCTGGTCTTAGAATCTGACGTACTTATTAAATCAATGCGCGTTGTTTAGTATAGTGTCACATCTTGTAAGTTCCCTTCCCTATGGCCCTAACGCGGTATAGCTCTGCAAGTTGTGGGTGTGTTGAAGTTCGCTGCAGAGGTTTAATGACACTCCTGTCTCATTCTTTTTCAAAGTCAGGTCACAAATAACGCATGCGGCGCGGCGCCCCGGACTGTCCGTTTAGAACAAACCGCCATTTTGATCACGCACACAGACAAGTGTGTTTACAGGCGATACCGGTGAGAATCGGTGTCCCGGCCAATCGCATTCGAGTGTTTTTGTTTTGTCGAACTTGGTGCAATTTTTTATTTTGTTTTTGGCGGGTTGTCAAATCGGTCCTGACTGATTACATTTTAAATCCGGAGCGAATATATCTAGTCAATTCTAGTCGCATCCCCTAGGCGGTCAGGCAAGTTTAGGTAACTAAACTGGAAAAAGTCAAGTCTGGACTTTCTTTCTGTAGAATCTTCATTTTGTCGTCAAGTATAAAGTGTTCAGACTGTACAGTAGGCATTATTGATTCAGCCTTCGAATCGACATAACCACTTGGGAAAATGACAGAAGGCTTGAGGTCATTAATAATGACAATGCAATTTACATACCTAATGCAATGCAGCATTTGTGTGTGTTATCGTTGCTAGGCAACATGTTGCCTAGGCACATTTCCTAACAGAAAGACTAATAATTTAACATTGTCTATTGATTAAGATTTCTAACACGTGGATAGGGAAGGTTTAATTACAGAGCATCGTGTTTTAATTAAAATGGACGTTGCTTATAACGTGAATCGTAGAACGAGTCAAGTTGCTGATAAGTACGTCTAGCATGAGTTGCCACTGTAAATTTACGCTATTGTTCGCGTAAAATATTTGTAAGGGAAACGGAAATAGAAAACGGTACCATAACGAAACAATAGCAGACGTAAAGGTTATGTGTAGTAAACACGAGACGTTTTACACAAATACTCGTATGTCCAAATTAATATCATGTTACTAAAGGCTTGGTATGGAAAGGTGTCGTGGTCAAGGGGTTTAGCATTCTGACTCTGATCCAGAGTGACCCAGGACTCAAATCTGGCTAGAACATTATACAGGGTGTAATAGAAAGGTGTGGTGATACTCAAGGGGGTAGTTCTACCCATGATACTGAACAACTTTCCCCCAGGAACCCATGTCCGATTCGCGAAAATTTTTTTACCTTTCCCATACAGATTGTTCACTCAGCTGATTGCGTTTTGTATGGAGGGGCGTTTTTTTAATTGAGAGTAACCATCCTTGGGGAAAGTTGTTCAATATCATGGGTAGAATCACCCCTTTGAGTATCACTACACCTTTCTGTTACCCTCTGTATTTATTCGTTATAAAATTACGATGAAAAAATGGTTAAAAAAACTGAAGCTACCCGGCTAACTGCCACGTTGGTTTCTAATACGCATGACGTGAAGACTCATTACCCCGATTCGGATATTTGTAGGCTTATGTATATGCTTCTAGGGTTTTCGTCAATCTTTTAGTCTGTTAGTCTGGTAGTCGCTAGTTTCTCAGAATCAGGGGAAAATATTGGAAATCGATCAAAGGTTTCCACTTCGAAACGTATGTTACTTAAAGCGGCCTGTCACCTATGTACGATGTAAATGAACTTCACACATAAAATAACTCTTTTCGTAATTGTTTCAGATGAAATAACGTCTTCGTTCCGGCGGTTCGGCCCGCTGGTGGTGGACTGGCCGCACAAAGCAGAGAGCAAGAGTTACTTTCCGCCCAAGGGATACGCGTTTCTACTCTTTCAGGTATGAAACATTCGTTGTTTGTACTTGGAGTCGTGAGGTGTGGTAGGGGGGCGTAAAATTTTTATACTTGGTTGCATTAAACTGTTATAGGTCTTTGTGAGCTATTTCTGAGATTAGATGAGACTATAATCTTAACCATTGATCCTGAAAATAAACAAGTGAGAACATTGGTTTGAGAAAATAGGATATAGTATAAAGTTTATGGTTGTAAGCCTAAAGTCTGAAGTCAAATACCTAACCAACACTACCAACATTTGGACATGCGTCATCTCGTATGTTAAAGTTGTTACCGTTTGCATTTTGGGACGAGGCAGTGTCGATGAGAAGTTGGGGTACTTACTTACTTAGAAATAGAAAACATTTATTAAATTTTTGGACATTGTTACATTTGAGGAAAAAAAACACGTAGGTGGTAGGCATAAAACAACAGAACAAAATAACAACAAGACAAAACAATACCATCAGACAGCGACGTCCCGATGCCCAAAAATAAAAGGACCTCACTCAGCATTCAGCCTGGGCTTTACTTGTTACCATCGTATGCCAACGCATGGGGCAGTAAAACTAGGTCAAACTGAAGTTAGATCTTTTATCGAGATTACAAAACCGCCCACCTTACTTACCGGGCGATAGTAAAATATTTTACAAATGAAATAAAAAAATACATAAATATTGTCCATACTGAGATTTGTACTTCTGTTTCTGACTGTATCCACAAGAAGTAACATTAACTGCAGTCAGAAACAGTAGTCAATGTCCAGAAATCCCTTTCCAGGACGAGAGCTCAGTAGCAGCGCTGATGGAAGCGTGCATAACCGACGACGACAAACTGTACCTGTGCGTGTCGTCGCCCACGATCCGCGACAAGCCGGTGCAGATCCGGCCGTGGAAGCTGGCCGACGCGGACTTCGTGCTGGACGCGAGCATGCCGCTGGACCCGAGGAAGACTGTCTTTGTGGGGGGAGTTCCTCGCCCTCTGAAAGCTGGTGAGCCATCTTTTCTTTTCAGACTTATCAGGAACGGTCTGCAAAAGCTGAACACCTAAAGAGTTCAACCAACAAATCAGAGTTTTAACGCTAGATCTCCACCAGACTATTGTAGGAGTATTTCTTCGTCCTATCGAGGTGAGTGTCTGAACATAACAGGCTTGCAGAGAATTACCAACGTAGCTGGAAAAATCCTGACGAGTTTCAAACTTCTTGGTGCTTGCACCCACGACTCGCGATAGCCGGTGCAGATCCGGCTGTGGAAGCTGGCGGACGCAAACTTTCTGCTGAACGCGAGCATGTCATCTGGACCCGAGGAAGGCGTCTTTGTGGGGGCTGTTCCTCACCCTCTTACATCTGGCAAGTGTCACAACTTCACAGAATGGCAAGAAAAGACTAAGGTAGCAGAAAATCTGAGGAGTTTTATACGTCCACCAACAAATCAGAAGAATTTTAGAGCCAGATCTTTGTAAGGCTATCTTTGGAACAAGTGTTGTTCGTCTGTTCATGGCTGGTAAGCGTCCTAGCTCTAGATAGGTCGACTGAGAACGAACAACATAGCTGGAAATTGTTTTGGAGAGTTTCTTACGTCCACTTGTCATTGCTTATCTTCGTGATAGAATAGCTGTGTCTACTGAATACCTACGCGGTCTTCGTGCTGGACGCGAGCATTCCGCTGGACCCGAGAAAGACTGTCTTTGTGGGGGGAGTTCCTCGCCCAATGAATGCTGGTGAGGGATTTTTTCTTTTGAGGCTATCGGGAACGGTCTGCAAAAGCTGTTTCTATAGGTACATCAACCAACAAATTTGAAGAATTTGAGCGCTATATCTCCGCAAGGCTATCTTTTTAGGAGGTGTTCTTACTTCTTCGTCTGCATAAAAGATAAGTCGTTTCATTAGATTGTTCCATAGAGAACGACCAACTGAGCTGAAGAAACTGACTGAGAAATCAGAACAATTTCAGGACTAGATAAAAAACAACGCCCTTGTGGGAGGTGAATTTCGACACTTTCAGGAGAGGTTGGTACGCGTCATAAGTGTGCAGATAAATCTGAAAAGTTTATGCATCCAGACACGACATCCAAGGTATTTGTGACTGAATCCTCTAACTTAATGGACAGGATGGCTGAGAACAGCCGGATCGTGTGTCGTCTGCATAAGGTTGGTGAGTGTGTCAACTAAAGAAACACGAATTGAAACATAATGGCTGAAATAGTTGGATTTTCTGCAGAGAACTGAATCAAATTGAAAATATTTATTAGCGTGACGTTATTCAAAATCAATTTGCTTTGCGCCTTTTGGTTGCGAGTGATAATTTTTGATATAATATTATGAACGAGTATGATCCTCGCGCGTTGCTTAACCTTTCTTAAGCGCATCCCGTGTGGTTTTGGTCAGCAGGAGATTGACAAACAAGTTCTAGCTACTATACTCCATT
The DNA here is from genome assembly GCA_947369235.1 of Udea olivalis. Taxonomy (NCBI): domain Eukaryota; kingdom Metazoa; phylum Arthropoda; class Insecta; order Lepidoptera; family Crambidae; genus Udea; species Udea olivalis. Next base: position 7,341,453 of record OX376367.1, on the reverse strand, counting down.
CATTATAGCATTAGACAGAAGGGAATAAGGTTCTTTTTAGGGTACACGTTGTGGTAAAAGTACAATCAACGTTATTACTTTTAAGATGCAGCTTTTAACTTAATTTTTCTCATTTAAAGTAAAGTAACTTCTGAATTTACGAGGCTTTTGCTCAAACAAATCATTTTGTTTTGCATCTAACTATATTGTCGATATAAAAATTTAAAAAAGCAAGGGGTTTTTATGGTAACACATTTTTACTGTCACTATAACTCTACCAAATCTAAAATGTTACATAATCCCTTCATACGTTGTTGCTGAAGTGGTTTTCAATTTTGCCAGGTTATACTCGGGTATGTCGTCATGGCAACGTCGAATGCAAATTGTCATTCATTTTAGCATCCCTCCTTCTTATTTCTAATGTTATAATGAATGAAGCACCTATAGTTGGCCGATATAATCCACTAAACGTTGTATTATCTATTACAGTGGAGCTGGCCATGATCATGGACCGGCTGTACGGCGGCGTGTGCTACGCCGGCATCGACACCGACCCCGAGCTCAAGTACCCTAAGGTGGGAGAACTAATCTTAGATTAGATAAGATAAGATATACATTTATTGTTAAACTGCGTATAATGGTTCTTATAAATATAAATGGCATGATAGAATTAACAGCATGCCCATTTCTGAGTACAATATAAAGCAAAAAAGATAGCAAAAATAGAAACAGTGATATGTCACTGCCAGAAAATGTAGCTTTAGAATGGTAAAGGAATGTTTAAAATTGGTCTAATAGTTTCGGAGCCTAATCAATACAAACAAACAGATCTTTCCCTTTAAAATATTTACGAGCTGCCCCAAAAGATTTTGTTCTGTCAAATGTTTGACAGCTGGTGTCCATTTTGCTCGCTATTCTTCGACTTGATTTAAATTTACTATTATTTTTATTGATTTTTTGTCTCAACCCTGAATAATTTATCTTTCTGTTAGTGAAAGAATTTTCGCAACCGTATCTGTAGTTTTGGAGCCAATTCAATATAAACAAACAAAAAAAAACAATTGGGTTTTTGACATCATCAAAAGATATTAAAAATAGTCAAAAAATACACTAAAATTTTGTAGTTTTAGTTCGTTTACTAAATAATTAATTTTATGGCTTTTAAAACTTAACACAGATGATTTTAAAAATTATCATATCTCAGGGAGTTTTCAAGTTTTCGGAATAATTATTTTACCAATCTGCCTATTACTGAGAGGTCTATCGATAACACCTCAACAAAAAAATAAAGTCAACTACCCTAATAAATCTTTAGTATCTATAGACAAGTGGTTATAATATCGTAGTCTTAGAATAATTACAGAAACCAAGTCCGCGCGCCCATTTTGAAGCACCTTAATTGGAGCCATAAATGGCTCCAAACGGACCGCTTTGCAGTGTTCATTACAGCTCCGCAATGTTCAGTGTTAAAGCGCGCCGCACGGAAGCAAGCAATAGTCACGCATGTGTGGATCGGATTAGTGCTGCATTTCTGACGGGGCGGTTGTATGAAGACCATCCTTCTGTACGTTAGTATTGTAAGATGTTGTGTAACCCGAGGTCCCCGTGCAGGGCGCGGGCCGCGTGGCGTTCTCCAACCAGCAGTCCTACATCGCCGCCATCTCCGCGCGCTTCGTGCAGCTGCAGCACGGGGACATCGACAAGCGCGTCGAGGTAACATACGTACTTATTATATTGACGACACGATTGGCGTCGTGCGCTGTAGCACGGTTTCTAGCCTTGAATTCCGTTGTCCCCGGTCAGGTCAATTCAGGAAACGGTCTTTTCTAAATTGGCTTGGTTCTGGGTGTGCTGGGAGACCCTGGCTTTATTCCTTGTCTGGTACCTCGTAACACAGGGATATTTATCCCTACTTCGAGACCATGACAAGAGGTGTGTGGTCTGGCACATATTTATTTATTTATATAAGTCCCGAGTTCAATTCTAAGAGGTTCGGTGACTCGTTTCTTTGTCGTACCATCCAGACGTGGAACGCTCTTCCAGCACATGTGTTTCCTTCCTCGTATAGTCCCGGGTTCTTCAAGCGGGGCGTGAAAAGGCATTTCTGCAGGCCTTCAAGATGAGGATGGCCAGCCCAGTGATTCGTTTGAATGACTGGGCTTGTCAACCTCATATCTGGACCTCACGACCGCTTTCCATCAGGTGGAGTGAGGTCATCTTGACGGGCAATATAATAAAAAAAATCCCAGGTCAGGCAAAGTGTGTTTTCGGAGATTTCGGAACATGGCCCTGGTTTGTGATTACCGACCCGCATTTGGCAAGCATGGTGATTAAGCCAATACTCTTCAATTGCAGCGATGACTTTGATTTCGATAATGGAAAGCCCAGCAGTGGGACATACTTAAGTTAAATATAAATAAATAAATATGCGCCAGACAACACACCTCTTGTAATGGTCTCGAAGTAGGGATTAATATCCCTGTGTCACGAGGTACCACACAAGGAAATAAACCAGGGGCGTCAGTTACCGAAATAGTTAGTTGCATCTAGTGACTTTTGCTTAACTCTTGTACCTACCCTTTCAATCATAAAATAAGGTTTTATAGTGATGTGACCAAACCTATGATTTGTGGAAATCACAACTTGAGATAGCAATTTCCGGAGATTTCCGTTTGAAAATTGATTCCTTTTGATTCTTTTTGAAAGTTTTAGTAAACTTCACCGTGCCTCTTTTCACTACTGAACCAATTCACAATAAAATTAATGTACTATTTTTGGTAAAGCCCAAAATTTTTAAAAACTTTTTTAAATACTTTTACAGCCTGAAGTAACTACGCATTGATCAGTGTTTGGTAAAAACGTGATCGCATAATTTGGATCAAAAAGATTTTGGTTACAAATACGATTGGAATTTTTCATTTCTACTGTCTGAAATCCCAGAATTTTGAGAGAACATTATATCAAAAATGAGTCCACATTATTTTTTTTATTTGTTTGTAAAGTAACATTTCTCGTTGTATTTGTTTCGCAGGTGAAGCCGTACGTGCTGGACGACCAGATGTGCGACGAGTGCGCCGGCGCGCGCTGCGGCTCCAAGTTCGCGCCTTTCTTCTGCGCCAACGTCACTTGCCTGCAGGTACCACAAAATAATGTAGAATTTATTTAAAAATCATTTACAAGAACTAAGCATTTTCACTTATTAACTGAAAACAGTTACTCACCCCCGAATTGAATCCTTTGACTGTGAAATGTCTGACCACATTCAGTCTATTGACTGCTCAATTTTATTCAAAAATTGCAGCCATGCAAAACCGTTTTTTTTTTATTCATACCGGAAGTAAATTAAATTGGATGTAGTGATGATAGATGAGTCTAAGTAATATTAGATTTCATTTGTTACCTTTTTTAAGTTTTTACATCAAATTGGACGTACAATTGTTTTTACAATTTATTTATTAACTTTCATTCAAGTTTTTTTTATAAAATTAAACGGACATTCTACATCACCTTTTAAATAATGTCATAAAATTATCCGGTGTAAATAATCACCTGTCACCATATGAAATACAATTGAACACACGTACAACACGATAAGTTTCGATTTCGCGTGCAAGCTTGCCTCTTATCTAAATTTGACTATAAAATTGATCCGACTTTAAGATTGGAATTAGAAATTCTATATATTGATGTGAGCCTAAAATTGTTACAGCATTGCGTATTGCATCGCTATCGCTTGAATATTGAGGAAAGAAATGAGAAAAATCTAGTAAATGTCCCCATAGTATTTTAGCATATTGTTTTTTTGTTGTCCGCAGTACTACTGCGAGCACTGCTGGGCGACGATCCACTCGCGGCCCGGACGCGAGTTCCACAAGCCACTGGTCAAGGAGGGCGCCGACCGACCGCGCGCCGTGCCTTTCCGCTGGTGTTAGTGGTGTTACTGGATGGGAGGGGTGGTGGGTGGGAGCGGTTGTTAGGGCGTAGTGGCGAAGTTGGGAAAACCGGAAGTTGGACGTAGAGACGGAATTTGGAAGTAGGAACGGAAGTTGGTAGAAGGGATGTTGGTAGAGGCGGAAGTTAGAGGTAAGAGCGGATGTTGACTGTAGAAGTTCTAAGTGGACGCAAAAATAATATAGAGCGGAAATTGTAGTTAGAAGCGGATGTAGGAAGTCAAAATGGAAGTGAAAGTCAGAAACGGAAGTTTCGAAACGCAAGGAATTTCCGGATAGATGCTGCATTTTTGAGGACTGAAGTTTTTTGCAACTAACCCAATACTACAAGTATAGCTAATTTGTGTAGATTGTAATTAGTTGCGATAAGATAGGAATTGTATTTTCAACTTGTTACATCAGTCGCGTTAAGTGTAATTGATTGGTAAAAGTAGTAAGATTTGAGGAGCAGTATTGTCGGTTAATTAACTTGATATTCCTTGTTCTAGCTTAATTATACTTAGCTTACTGCGAAATCCTTATAGCTACCAAAAGCTGATCACATTATAAGCTAAAAACTATACCAATCACTAACTGTCCTAACTAACTACCAACCGCTACCAAAAACTAAGTACTGCCACCATTTCTGCCCCCACCCCCACCAATAACACAGGTCCTACAGAGTTGAATTATTTTTAAAGAATCTGCTGATCTCGTATTTAGAAAATAAAATGTATCTAACTTTGAATCTTAGGTCTTAATAGCAGTTCCAATATATCACTAAAAACTAACAAATTGGTAGAATTTGTGATACGTTGCAACAAAGTTACTTTAAATCTAATTCAACTCTGCTTTAGTTAAAGAAATCGTACGTCGGATATAACAACGGAGTTAGCAAATAAAAAAACCTAAAGCGAAGAAATAACTGAATTTGATTTCGTTTTAGGTTTTAACTACTTTGGGTAATATCTGGATAACATTTTTCAGGCTACTTGTTGCAATGTTACCCCAGATAAATCTCGTACAGTGTTGCCAGAGTTTTAAGCGCATGGCGACATACGGACATGACAACACATTCTCTGATTAGTCGAAAACTGACGCTTTGCGTCTACACCGTTAGAAAAAAAAACAATTCATTAAGCAACATTATCCAATGTTTAAATATTAAGCAAAATATTATAGAATTTCAAGTACAAGAGGATAAGTTCGACCACCTTTTGAGTACGAAGATTTAGTGTTGCAAGTTAGAAAAAAACCTAGGGTTCAGGTAGTATTGACCTGGCGTATGAAGAAGGTGGTTGGATGGAAATAGATTCGATTTAAGCAAAAATATGTATTCAAATGGTTAAATAAAATACTTAGCTAGTTGTCCGTGCGTTCGTGGTTTGAAGATCTAAAATGTATTGAAATTCATTACGTTAAAAAATGTATTTCAACCAAGTGATTTAAAATGATTAATTTAAATTTTTCATTTAAGTTAATCACCGTGGTTTTCTTTTGATTCATATAGATCACATTAAATTTTTTTGATCTAGATAATAATTTCTGATGAGGTGTTTAGTAGCTTAACATACCATGGTGAATATTCATTGCAAAGTAACTAAGAACTTAATTGTGTTGAAAATGAAATCTCTTTTTGTGCGATCTTGAATTTCAGTACATATTTTTGTCGTAGATACTACCCGGACATGTGACGCGCACTTGCGATTAGTCGCACGACTTTGTCGCGAGTCTGTAAGCTCACTTAACGTAAGATATTAAAATAGGACATAAGTGCAATGTCTGGTTATCTCTAAAGAATCTTGCTGCCTATAACTGAAGATATGCCACCATTGACTTGGTGAAATTAAAATACATTGTTTTTAATCAAAACGTAACGTAATCGTAAATCTAAAATTGCAAGCATTGGGAACGTTAAATATTTTTAAAAGGTTTCATTAAGAATCTTATGGCTCTGAAAGTCTTTTCGAGTTCTTAGGGGTCTAAAGTCTTTAAAATGTTTTATATCAGTAAGGTCAGTGCGTTTAGAGCAATAATAAAATCAATTTTAACTTCACTTATTTTCTTATGGTGGTATCGTTTTTAATCATAGACAGGAAGATTCATATTTTCTCAATACATTATTGTACCTGTGTAGCTAGATTGAATTTCATGATATTTCCCCCGCGATTTTTTCTGCTTGGATACTGTTGCGATTGTTTCAAAGGTCGTCCCTTCCTCTGCGATTATGAAGAGTTGTTGCTTTGTTATGGTTCTTACTTTTCCAGTCATTAATAAGGCAATCCATTTTTAATTGATGATTTGTCTTGTACATGGCTGATCATTAAAACGGGATGGCTAGCTTTTTCGGTTTGGTTATTTTCTTAAACCTCTTGGGTTGAATTTTTGATTTCTTTGAAGGGAGGTGGTAGGGACTGTGTATTTAGTACATACATGTGAAGCGTTACCATTCGGCTGTAGTATTGTATTAAAACCTCTTTCTTATATTTTAGCGTTAAATATTATAATAATTATTAAAAAAAACATTTTTTGGATATCGCCGGGGTAGTGCAATAGTCTGTAGTTGTATCTATAGGGATATATTAACCAATTTGAAAAGTATATTGTAAATATGCGAGCGTTCACGTTTTTTGCCTATGCGCAGACACAATTATTGAGAATGGGTTTTGTTGGACTTAGGGTGGATCATGCGTGATATTCAATGACATTTGTGATGAAAGATTTGTAAACTTTGCCAGCAAATGCAGCTAGAAGTGGTATTTCCATTGGACTTACCAGTTCATTAGCGTCTTTCTCAGTTTGTCCAGGGTTTGTGTTCACTGCTTTGTTAGAACTTCTAAATCCTGATTTGTTAAAAATGAAACTCACCCATAAGTTCTACTAGCCTTTGTTTATTTTCTAGACATTCGATGCATCGACACAGCGTCATTTGCTGTTTTTCTTTGGTTTTGTGACAAATTACACGATTGAGAGCAATAATTGCGGTATTGACGTGTGTGTCTAATTGTGTCGACGTAGGAAGCTTTTGACACCTCTGTGTGAATTCAGATGTTCTCGTTTCTTTATTATTGAAACGTTTTTCGTATTAATGTACTTAATGTAAATGTAGGAACACGTCAACTACTATTTGATTTGGTTTGAGAATATACTAAATTGCATAACCTACCATCAGTCTTATTTCAATGGGCATTATTACTCTTTATTACGTCCATTGTATTGATCCTCTGTGAACACACTCAGAAAAAATTGCATTTAAATGGCACATCGCCACAGCCCAAAATATTTTATGGCTATTCTCAAACTCTCATCATAATAGTAGTTTGAGTCTGTTTCTTCCAAAATAACTGGATACAAGCTAAATGGAGCAGACATCGTATCCCGAATGACCACGACAACATAGACTGTAGTAAAAAGACTTGCGCGAATTTTTTGAAGGTTTTTTCATGATTTGGAAGCTGTTTTTTCGTGTCGTGTGTTTTTAATATTTTGAATCTAAATTAAAAGTGAGGCTTTCTAGTGCCTTGTAAGGCGACGAGATCGAGTACCCCTCCCAAATTTGCGAATTGTTCTTTTTGGAATAACGCGTTGCTGATTTGATAGAATTTCTTGCGATGGCGTATTTAAAACATCAACTAGGTACAATTTGACTGCACTCCACTAGTTTATCGATGGACCTTGAATTCCAGAGATACGAGAATTCGTTCGCATAACAACCCTCTGAACAACGATGGTTTAGTAATATTAATATTGATACCACACTCGCAAAGGATATTGGCTCGTGTATGTTACTGGGTCTAGTTGTGCTTAGGATCCATTCCAAACTCTTAAACATTTAGGGGTTGGAATTAATCGATAGTCTGTTTCTTTCGTTTCTAGGTGCAATTTGTATTATTCAATAGTGGATGTTTTAATCGAAATGATTTGCCATGCAAACGCCAGGCGCCGCTGAAACTTTTCATGTAACCGAAACAATATTAATATGAAAAAACAATGTTCAACTAATAACGCAATTATATGTAGAGGGAATGATAGAAAATTATATTTTCCTAGTATTTAGATATGTATATTAAATTGGTAATATGGAAAGTTTTTGCAATGCTACTATAATTATTATTACAGAAGCATATTTTCGTGCGACAAACTTCTTAATATTAGTAAAATATTAAAATAGTTTCAGTATATATAGTAGGTAAATAATTACGAAGTTGGTGAATCGTGGTTTTCTCTTTATAATAAAAACTTAGAAATTCCTAGGAGATATTTTTGAACACGCCTTGAATAACGCTCCGTAAATACACCATGAGTACTATGACGTCATTATTCACTCGCTTGGCACCCTCAATTTTCAATCCCTTTCAAATCGAAATTTTCGAATAATTTTCTTTCGACATTGTTTTCGATTTGGTAGAATTTTTCAATTATTTTTGTGGCAACACTTTCCCTGTTTTTTTGTATTTGACAACTTTTCGAAATTACCGTTCTTTTGAAATTTTTTTTTTTTTTATTTCGCTACGTTTCGTTTGCGAGAAAATTGTTTATTTGCACTCGCAATCCTATGCATTTCCAATTTTCGTGGTTCTTTTTGACGAAATTGCTCAATCGTTTTTTGTATGACTAAAGAAATTGTTTGGTGCCCCCTACCCTCCTAGATGATCGTGTTACGGCGTGAATGGAGAGTAAACTTGTGTGGTCGCTCTGTCCCATTTTGTATTTTTGTATTTTTATAAAAATTGACAATTGTGAAATTCGGACGTACGTATTTTTGATTTACGCGCAACGTTGTAGATGTAAACGCTTGGGTGATAATTGTTTTTATATTTTGTATATTGAGAAAAAAGTCGGTGACGACTGACTATTGGGTCTTCAAGTTTTAGAATTTATGGAGCGATGTTTTGAATGAATTGAGGAATGTTGTTTTCTTGGAAATAACGATTGAACTTGCTTTCGGACGCAGTTTAAATATACTTCCCAACTCTAAATATCAAGGACGCAAGGAACAAAAAAGCTGGCTTCTGTAAGATTGCCTCGATGAATATTTCCTGCTCATTCAAAACATCGAACCCAGTACACTTGAAGATCCACCCGAACCAAGCGTAAACTTAATTGGTGTTCTAGATTAGAACCGTGTGTTGGGATATGTGGTCTCGCGAGCGATGGCTTTGCATTATGCCTGGAAGGAGAACCCCTTGGGCTGGTGTGGATTTGAAATCGGGACTGGGTCTTGGCTGATCGTTGTTTTTCGGAAGTGTCTTGCAACAATAGCATCCTTGGAAGTTGCTACTTCTAATTCTGTGGCTCTCGGAAGCATGAAGAATTTGTTAAACCATCAGTTATAGCAAGCATGCATGAATGCGGCATGTTTCAATCCTTAATCCTCTGACTAAAAAGAGGGGCTTGCTGGTCTGTAGATTATATGATCCTTCTACGAGTAAATTGTAATTCAACTACACAAGAAGAAGATGCCTGGAAGCAGTCCCTATTTATTATCACATTGCCCTGAGTTCTTCTGTATATTGGCGTTGAGTGGCGTTATGAGCTGTGTCTAGAGTACTTTTCTTTGATTGGAGCATGGGAGAAAGTTTCAGTTCTTGCCCATATTGTATGTATCCTTTGTATTTCGTATAATTCGACTGCCTTCTGTTGTAATAAATGTATTGAATCATCCATTGGCTCGCCATAGTCTATTGGTCGGCTGTATGCCACTTCCGAAGAGTTTATAGGAGAAGATGGAAGAGCCCTTGCGGGGATAAATGGAAGAGGTTATAAGTATAACACTGGCTATTTTGGGCATACATTTGTCATTTATTATGATGACGGTTAGTTTTTGTGTTACACCACCGCGCGGCGTCTGTTTTGAAGTTAAGTTTGTTTTTTGACCAAGTTGTATGGAGAGTTTACATTTTTCGGTTGATTTTAGTTTTAGTTAGATTGTTTTGATTGCTGCGCGGGGTCGTTTTGCTTGTCGTTTTTGTTTGTTCGTTAGTTGTCGTTTTCGCATCTTGTTTATGCCCGCTGATGGGTCTGTTCTTGTTGTTTCTATTCACTTTCGGTGAGATTGCTTGGAAATCTTTGTGTCTAGTTAACTTTATTGACACACAGTGTTGGGTAGAAATTGTCCCAAATGGTAGTAATTCATCGAGAATCTGTCAGGTTTCTAGATGCTGTTTGTAGGTATACAACAGATTGTTCCAAGTTGTTCTCGAGAAAATGATATCTTTTCCACAAATTACCATGTGAAGTATTGGTTAATAAGACACAAGAACTGTTGCATAGTTTCAAATCTCTATCGAAAGTGAGTTTATGTTGTCTGTTTTAAGCTATAGAGGTGTGCATCGCTACTCTATTCCTTTTAGATAGTAATTTTGTCGTTCAGCATATCATGCGTACGCAACCAGGGGGGCATTGTCATTCGTATAGAAGCATTCTTTTTAGTAAAATATTAGTATATATACACTTTTTTTGACGTGAAATTTGTACCTTTTTGAGATATCGGAGCTAAACGAATTGTTGTTGTTAAAAAACTTACGATATTATGTTAGTGAATGAGAACGGGGAGACTCGAGCTTATGGAATTTCCGTTTGGCAAAACAGAAATCCCCATAACACTTCCAGGTTATGCGAAGAGTAAGTGTATTTGCAATGGAGATAGCTGAATCTTCCCGTTCTATTGTACACTACACTATCGACAATCGATGTTTCGTCCCCTTGTTGTTCTGAGTGAGTTTCGCACTTTTTTCACTTGCATGTAAATAGTGAATCGTTGGATTTCTTAGTAAAAAAAGGAAAAAAAAATCCGCAAAAAAAAAAAGTTTTTATTGAATTCGACGGCGGCGGACCGCGGGAGGTCTAGAAAAAAATTTCATCTTAGACCACGCCCTATATAGGGCTTATAAACTCGTGCTAGGGTTTTTAGTAAAATTTAATAATAATTTTTAAATAGCAAAGAGTAGCGCAATTCATAAAATTAAACCTACCTAGTTGAGTATAATGTATAATGAAAAATAGTACCTAAAATACCTTGTAATAAAAACATTGCTAGGACAATATTTTGTTTGTATAATAATGATAATATTTCTTGCACCGTCTAAGGATCGGGGTGTATATCACGGTTTGATGTTTCTCGACTTTCACCTAACTTTTCCGATATTTGCCGATGGTGCATTGAAATTATTTTTTTAAATAGAATTTGGAATAAGTCGGGACTCCTTGGGGCTTAGACTTTCTGTCAACGATAAAGTCGACGGACATTTTTGTGCGTATGAGTCGAGCTGACTTCACCGTTTCTGTGTCTGTCAACAGAAAGTGACCGTTGTCTTTGCCCTCTAGAGAGATTCTCATCGAATGGTTTTCGTCTAAAATCGCAATACATAATTGAATTAGATAAATTGAGAACTTAGATAAATATATAGACGAAAAACGCTCAATGGGACGCAATGGGTGTGGTTGGTGGATCTTTTGCGAATGGCTTAATTATAACACAATAGTCACGCTTCAATTTTGTTACTATGGCGTTTTACAAGAGTATTTGCATAGCAAACACATTTAAATCTTTGCCGTTAACGGCTAATATTACTCAAAGAAAAGTCAACCTTTTATAATGTGCAGTACTTATGTGGGTAGTAAATCATAAGATTTCAACTGAGACATTCTGCTAAAAGATTTCCATCTGCCACACCTTAGACATAATTGTTAACTCTACCAGCTTAGCTGATAAAGGAGTCGCTACGATTATTAATTTTAAATTAATTTGAATGATAATATATTTTTATAGACAGTTATTTCAGTGGATTGTTGAATAGAATCAATTTTGTTGACAAACTAAATGAATTAAAAATACTATGTTTTCCACATTATTTTGCTCTGAAGTGTAATGTCTGGTGGTGGTTTTGGTTCGGTGTTGTTTTTACACAGTAAAAAAACTAGTGACAGCTTTAGTGAGAAGTATTTAAGATTAATTTTTAAGCTTATTTTAGATTTAGATACACAACAGAAATGAAACGTTATGATATAATTTAATGATTTTGTAATAGTGACTACGTTTTCTAGGAGACGGGCCGTGAAACTAACCCGACAGGGTTTTCATTTTACGTATTTTTTGACAGATGTCATTCTGACAGTTGAAAATGTCAACATTATTTATCTCTCTTACAAATCAATAAACTACATTCATATCGTTGAAATGGAATCCCGAACCAAGACCGCACCTGCACACCTAAAATTTACCTGTGCGTTTTTAGTCGGATGTTTTTAAGCGAATTATACGTGATGTAGCAGTTTGTTCGAAAGCGATTTAATTATTTTAGACTATTGTGGAGATATTAAAATGAATTTGAAACTTTCGTCTGTGTTTCATCTGGTAGTTTGCTTTTGGGGTAGTGCAATTGACTCGAATTTTGTTTAACTTTATTTAACATCACAGCTTTTGATATGATTTTTTTCTTTTTTTTATTGAATCTTTGGTAGTTTATTTGTCTTTGTGGCACTTACATTTTCAACGACACGTTTATAGATGTAACCACAATGGAGTACTGAATACGGCACATTACCATGCTTATTTCACCTTGGAAGGTATTCAGTGGAAGCCAGGAGGTAGTTGATGAGAAAACTGGTATTCAATAAATCTCGAAAAATAAAGGCAAATAAATTACCTAAAAACCGTGTGTTGTCACAGATCCTATTTTTGTAAGTACATTTTTTTATTAGTTGCATTGTCTCCTGAACCGCTGACCAAAGACAGAACGCATCCAAAGATGATGCCAAAAAGACATAAAGGACCGGCCATCGTCGATCCTGTAATTCCTATATTTTTACTTAATTTCTTGGAGATAATGTAGCTTCGTTTTTGGTATCTTTTTTGCATTTCAGACTCTTTGTACCACTTGATAACGTTTGTAGCGCCTAGTGCTGTCATGAAGAAAAGTAATTTATTGAGATGGGTGGTAAAAGAACGGAATGATTTTTATATATCACCCGCTTGTTTGGATGTATTTTTGAAGTTATTCCTATTTATTTATTTTTTACCTTTTTTGTATAACGTTTTTTTAATTATTAGTAGGTTACGATTTATTCACCGTAGTTTAGCAAATTGTTTAAACTTTATTAGCGTTAAACATAACCAATTTTTTCAGTATTTTTCAGAGTTTTTCTATATATAAGTAATAATACACCGCAATCCTTTAGAAATAAGCTTTCGCCAGTATGAAGGAGTTAAATTTGCACATAAAACAGTAAATTTAAGTATATCTATTGTATATTTAACACAGATAAGTTGTTAATTTGTTCTTCGCAAAATGTAGTAAGAAATTTCTAAAATCGGAGCTTTACCGGTATAAAATTGTATATTGTTTTAGTTATTCTATTTAAAATGATGTCAGTTTTTTATATATTTATATTTATGTAAAAAAAACTTACAGTAGATGTTACTATGTAGTTTGAATTACCTGTGTTTTTTTATTATTTTTATTGAGAGTGACTTTATTTTTTTGTTGTTTGAATAATAGTATTACTTAGTGTTATTATGACGGACTTGTGGGGGTGTGGAGTGAATGAATATTTTGTTTTTTCCGTGTGCGATGACGTCAGTTAAAAATTGATGACGTAAGCGTTAATATAGATTAGCTTAGCCTTTTGAAGTCATCTTTAAAGTTTCTCTGAACACTATTTTGTCCTTTAGGCAGGACAGAAGTTGATATATCGAAAACAAATTTGTCTTACATATAGGACAAAGTAGAGGAACGGATAATCAATTTAGGAAATTAGTTCACAAAGTTAAGACGTCAACGCCACACGGAAATTGAAATATTTTAAAATTTCTTGTAATCATAATTGTTACTTCACTCTTCACTCCCCGCAGGTTGTAGTAGTATCGTTTAAAACTGAAATACTTGAATTTTTATATGAATTTTATTATTATAATATGGTATTTTACTAAATATTAGTCCAATATTAAATCTTTAAACGATTGTTTTATTTAACAACCCGTTTAACTACATATCTTATTATTTATTGCAATTTCAAGGCTCAATCATGTGCTGACGGGCTGCCGACCACAACCAGAAAACGCCGCCACCAACCTATTTCCTGTAGTTTTCAAAATATACATATATATGAACTTACACACAATATGCTACCGCTTCTAACTTCAGGTGGGGCGGCTCGCGTGTGGGTCGTGTTAGGCCACCCTAAAGCCTGGGCTCGACCGCAAAATTAGCGTGGTCATAAATGAGCCCGCTTAAGAGCGTTTGCTGGTGGTGGATCGAAAACGTTGCATTTTTGTAGGATTTTTGTGATTGTTTTTGAATTGAAATAAAACTATAATTCATCTTTCTATTATCGTCTGCATAATAAAATATACATTGAATCGTCGAAAATGTAGTAGTTGCCAATTATTTGCTAAATTAAATAAAAACCCCTTTTTTAATAATTGATAAAAGACAAAGATTCACTGTACACGGTTGGTTATAATAATAAAATTAAAAGGTGCAGGCGATAATAGAGAGATAAATTATACTTAAATTTAAATTCGACTATTTAATCACGAAAATCTTTAAAAAAATGCGGCGTTTACGATCTACCTCCAGCAATCACTCACAATCATAATTTTCATAGACGCTAGCATCTTTTGCGCTCGAGCCTCAACTATGAAAATTATCTATGCGAGTAAGGCCCGGTTTCCACCAAAGCGGAGAGGAGAGGAAATGTGTATCGAAAACCAATCAGATTTCGTTATTCCCATATTTCAAAGACATTTATTTATTTATTTATTTATTAGTTTGTACACAAATTACAGTTTTTTACATAGAAAATTAAGGATAGCTAAAGTACAGGTGAGCTTATCTCTAAAGAGAGATTTCTTCCAGCAGACCATGATGCAAGGAAAAGCATGAAACAAACAGTGATGGATAGACAAAACTGTGTACATAATTTTAAAGATCAAAATTTCTATAAATAGACCAGCTTACTTACAAATAGACATATATTATTACAAAAATAAAATATATAAGTACCTAACTAAAATAATTATACATATTTAAAAATAAATAAAATAATAATTATTATTATTATGATCCAACACAATTCAAACATTTTTTAAAAGATGTTCTTTTAACAATCTTTTGAAGGAACCCACAGTGCGACACTCTCGAATAGAAACTGGCAGCTTGTTCCACAGTTTCACAGCCTGATCAGTAAAAGAGTCACCATACATGCTCGTTCTACAGATAGGGGCAGTCAGCTGTAAATTATAGGCTGAACGATGAGTTCTGCCGGACGATGAAAGATAGGAGAAGCGCTCACAGAGATAGCGTGGAGAAGAAGGGTTGAAGAGGATGTTGTAAACAAGAACCATCATGTGATAATCACGCCGCAAACGAATAGGCAACCATTTCAACTGCTTTCTGTACTCAGAAACATGATCATACTTACGAAGGCCAAATATGAAGCGAATACAGACATTTTGAATACGTTCTAGCTTATCGAGGAGTTGCTCAGTAAGGTCAGGATAGCAACTATCCGCGTAATCAATAATCGGAAGCATAAGTGTCTGAGCTAGAGTGATTTTAGTGTGAATGGGCAGAAAATTCTGGAGACGCTTTAGGGAGTAGAAGGCTGCAAAAACTTACACATGTGGAAATACAGTAATCTGATTGGTTATCAAAACATCTCTCCTCTCTGCTTTGGTGGAAACTGGCCCTTAGGCTGGCTTTAGGTCAGGTTTCCACTAATAAGCGGAGAGGAGAGATGTGTGGTTTCAAAACCAATCAGATTTCGTTATTCCCACATTTCAAAGACAGATGTGGAAATAAAGTAATCTGTTTGGTAATCAAAACATCTCCTCTCCTCTCCGCTTGGGTGGAAACCGGCCCTTAGGATGGCTTTAGGTCAGGTTTCCACCACTAAGCGTAGAGGAGAGATGTGTGCTTTCATAACCAATCAGATTTCGTTATTTCCACATTTCACAAGATGTGGAAAATTGCCAGTTTTGACAGTTACCATTGACAGTTGCCACCGGTGGGGGCGGAGGCAGCGGTGGCGAATGGGAACAACCCCATGCGTGTTGGATGTCGAATAGACTGCGTGAGTATCAATAATATTAGCTACGGTGCCGATGATGACACTGCTGCTCAGCCCGACGATGACGGAGGGTGGCTTGAGGGAGCTATTGAAATGGCCTATGGTTAGTTGCGAAACATACGCAGCTGACCATAGGCTCGTGTAGGTACAATGTAAAAGAGTGCATGGTCTTTGAGGGCGCTGGTAAATGTCCGAAGAACATGGCTTAGAAACCGGCGTCTTCCAAAATGCCCATTATCGTATTGGTTTTGTTTCCGTTGCACGGGAACGTAATAAATAAACGATTTAGAAGAGGAACGAAATGTAAATCGTTCTCGTTCATTATACCGGTTCTAACCGGTTTTTTATATCGGATAAGATCATTAAGAAACTAGGAATAATAATTCACAGCTACGCAGCTTAGTGACGGGTCGTGTCGTTTTAAAGTTTGAACTGGGTGCTATGGGGTTTTTATTTTTGTCTGCAACGTTTAAATTTTATTTATTTATTCAAAATCCTTAACATCTATTCTTTTACAGGCAAAACCTAATGCGATAGTGTGGCTATTCACATGGTACCTTATTGACTAAATTCATAATTAACTTAGCATGATACTCGTTTATACATATAACACTACCCTTGCGAGTTCACTCAGATTGTGCGAAAATACATCAATCCGCTCGTGAACTTTGTTCACCAAGAGGATTGTTCGCACAAGCGGTGTTTTACTGTACAAATTGGTCCTGGCCACGGGCACCGCGGCAGTGGCGGGCGACGCCGCCTCCACACGTAGCGTCCGGCACGCTCAGCTGCAGGTGGCGCAGGACCCCCGGGTTGCACGCGGCGCCTCGCAGGAGCTTCAGCACGTACGCGGCCAGTGCGAACTCCCTTCTCACTCTGAGCTGGTTATAACCGACCATTCAGAGTACGAACAAGGTGGGGTACATCAAGGGGTAAAACGGATATACCCCATTCAGCTTAAATTATAAATGCCGTGTGAATTTATTTTGGACACGTTCTATCATTAGGCTTTTTCTTCGTGCGGCGCCCATACACTAGCTCTATACTCCAAGTGACTCCTGACCAATGCGTCATACAATACTTTCAGTGTGGTAATGTTGGTAAAACCTCGTGTCTGCCTAAGAAAAAAACCTAGATTCCTATAAGCCTTCTTACAATTTTTTACAACATGCTTGCGAAACGTTACATCAGCCGTGAAATGGACACCGAGATCTCACACCTGCGACACACGCATCATCGGGACCTCGCCAACCGCGTAGTCAAAATGTACCGGCTTACGCGCACGGGTGAATGACAACAAGGAGCATTTGGACACGTTAATAATAAATAAATAAATAAATTATTAATTTCAAATAGATTACATTAACATTGACTGTGGCTGGAGCCTCCTTTTAAGCGTAGAATTGCATGTGTCAGGAGGCACCGCTCTTCTAAACTTAGTACATGAGTGTTACCTATAGACTAGTAATACCAAAAGAAAGAAAGTTAAGATTAAATTAAAATACAGAAATTAAAATCAAAAGCTATAAGTCCGTGCGAGCTTATGTGTGTGTTTGTGTGTGGGTGTGGGTGTGTGTTTTACAGTAGTGTAGGTGTGTGTTTAGATTAAAATAATTTATCCAGTATTCTCTCTGTCTATTCATAATTTTTAAGCTGAAGCCATTCCATTGAGATTACCTTACATTCAAAAAAAGGTTTGCTACAAATGTCCAGTTCTGTATCAACTGTATTATAGAGATGGCCAGCACGCTAGTTGTATTGTTTTTTGGCAAATAGAGAATTAGCTCTAGGCAGCTTAACAACTCTATCCTTTCTCCTTTTACTCAATATATTTGGGCCATAAGGTACTCAATATTTTTGGTCATTCAGTTGGGAATCTCATGTTCTTGAAATTCATCACCTTGATAAGGCGGCGCTGGGCTCGCTCCACCTCAAGAAAACGAGACTTTGCCGCACCTCACCAAATAGGTATACAATATACCAATATGGACTAAGCTGGGGATGTGTGAATCTCATTAAGTAGATTTGTTCCACTACTTCGAGATCCAGCGGCTACTCTTGGTATCACATGTCTGAGTGTTTTGAAGATCCAAGTTATTTTCTTACTCTATTTATGACTGACTCGAGATGCAGGTACCAAGACAGTCTCTGGTCCACAACAACCCCTAAGTATTTGGCTTGTGAAACCTTTTGCACAGCTACAGCTCGTATGGTACCAGTGTAGTGCCTTTGTCACAGATAAGGAAGTTTAAAAAAAAATAAGTAGGTTGTGAATCATTAGATATACTAAAACAAATAAAGTTGATCTCGGAGGTGTTCCGAGTTAGAATGTTATTTCTTAACCATCTATTCACATTTCTAAGTCCACGCTCAGTAGTAACTTTAGCTTCACTCTAAGTCTGGCCTGAGAAGACTACAGCGGTGTCATCTGTGTAAGATATAATTTTTGCGCCATTTATTTGCATACTGCAGAGGTCGTTTATATAAATAAGAAACAGTGTGGGACCACTGCCCTGCGTTACACCATATAATACCTCTGCCTCCTCGCTGAAGAAATCACCCAGCTTGACCTGCTGCTTCCTATCAGACAGGTTGCTCGTAAAAAGGGAAAGTGGAGTTCCTCATATTCCTATTTTATGTAGTTTGTGGACAAGTAAGGGGACAGAGACGGTTTCGAAAGCTTTTTTCAGATCGAGGAATACAAAAATGCATTTCTTTTTATTTTCTAGCTGTTCAATAACAAAGGAGCTGAGTTCTGAGATAGCATTTTCCATACATCTTAACGTTACAGCACGTTAAAGTAGAGTTTATTGTCATGGCCCCACTTTACCATTAATGTCCTCCTGCAAACGCTCACAGGCCAATGTATCGCTAACCTGAAGCAGCAATTTAAGGTCATCTGCAAACAATAAGCACGTACTGTCTCTTATTATAACCTGTGGTATGTTATTAATCAAAATTATAAATTCGATAGGCCCAAATTGCAAATTGCTGCCCTGGCTCACCCCGGACCCTGTAAAGTAGAGCTCCGATTTATACCCATTAAATTCTACATACTGTTGCCGATCCTCGAGATACAGCTGACAGAGAACCAACTTGAGCTAGCTTCTTTAATAGGGCATGATTATCTACTGTGTCGAATGCCTTCTTAAAATCAAAGTACGCTGCGTCCATTTGTCTTCCCGCATCCACCGCCGGCACCACATGGGCCATAAAATTAAGCAGGTTGGTAGTAATACTACGGCCCGGTCTAAAAATATAAGATATGAGCGCCGACTTGCGCCTGCACCAGCCTCTGGATGGCTGACTCGAACACTTTCGCCGCTGTCGATAGCACTGCCAAAGGTCTATAGCCACTCACGTCAGGATCTGCCTTGCCTTTCGGTACCGGAATGACGCATGTAACCTTTCATCTCGCCGGAAATGTTGCTTGCTTTAGGCACATGTCATTGTGTCATCAACTTGTATCATCTAACGAATAGATCTATCGCCATTAAATATGTTCATTCTCAGATAAACGAAAACTGTCGCCATGTGTGTATTTTGGCTGTCGCGCCTCGAGCCTTTATTCCTTGTGAAATAATACGCTTTATTCCATTCTCATAAAATGTTCCTATTACGTTCGCGTTCCGAACAAAATACTATGCTAGACACGTTTCAAAAACGGTATTTTTTAAACCGGTTCCAAGCCCTGCTAAGAACACACTTGACGTATGTACACATAACGGCATGAGCATTAACCACTTAAAAAAATATCTTAGCCACATTATAACCAGTGACCTGAAAGACCTTGCGTATATTGAGCGTGAGCTTAAGGCTCTGGCTGTGCGGAGACATCATACTATCCTCACCGTTGCATCACAATATATTTACAATTGCATTGTTTTGGTGAGAAAAAATATTGATCTATAGAGACCAATATTTTTTATTTTAGTATAGACTAAACACAGTGATACATACATAAATACCATCACGACTTTATCCCAAACGGGGTAGTCAGAGGCAAGTGACTGTTGCCGTCATGGTGAACGGAACACTCAGAAGCCCACTTTTCACCAATGGTATCAGAACCCAACTTGGTAGGTGGTGAGCCTTCCGCCGCTATCCGGGTTGATTTGGTATTTTATCGATGTTTTGCCATCACCGGAGAGTTAGTCGGAAATTAAACAATCAACACAAAGATTTTGGTTCACACACGATCCGCGATCCGAGTTGGAGTGCTTAACCACTAGGCCACGACGCTCTCCACACACAGTGACTGGGCAGTGATATATATTGGTTCGAACGAAACGGTGCGAGAGTTGTAACTGTTGTTACATACTGACCTTATGATTATGACAGTTTGCGCTGGACTAAGATGACACAAATTAGGTTTGCACACTCCGCAGGCTACTATACTAGATAAGATATTTTATTTAACTTTTAATTAATTTTGGCAGTGTTATATTGAATAAAAAGTATGGCATACAAATAGTCGAATTGCTGATTATGCGACAGTCAGATGTGACACAAAACGAAATAAAAAGCTTGGGTTTTTCTGAAGGTCGGTGTTGACTGACACATAGTGGCGTGTTAGTTATTTGATTTTAAACCTTTCTACTTGAAAATATCTTCCTGTTAATTGAGTTCATAGTAGTTTGTGTAGGTGAAGGGTAAATTAATCAAAGAAAACAGTGTATTTGTAAGTGTTTTTAATAATAACCTCTTTTGGTTCGTCTTAACCTAAGTACCTACCTAGGTACACGGGTCAGGATGAATATACCACCTAAACCACCTGATCCCCCTGACGAGATAGGTATGCCTCCAACAATGCTCCCAGATGAATCTACTGAAGATCAGAACAGACCCGAAGTAAGAAAACATAAAATACCTATGGAGCCACCTAACTCGACAAGTAACTTGGACAAGCGTACCCGGAATGTAGATGATGTTGACTCGTCAGCATCACAGCAAACTGTCTACACTCATCCAAGCTTTTTAGAGTCCCGGACATACAGTGAAATGGACAGCGGTCCATTTATTGTTCATGTTATTCGTATCGAGCCTGACCCTGCTGCTGGTACTGCCATTCGACCAATTAAAATTGGTCAAATGTTACAGAAGAATCATGTGAAGGGCATTGTGAGGGATGGAGTGAAAAGCGTTGGTAGAAATCGCAATAGAGTTTCAGTCAGCTTCAGATGCTAATGACTTTGTCCTGTCTGACTTCTTGACCTCCAATAAATACAAAGCATCCATTCCCACCTATAACATCACCCGTATGGGCCTAGTTCGAGGTGTTCCAGTTGACTGGACCCTGGATGAGTTCATAGAATCCTTGGATATTCCTGATGGCTGCGGCAAAGTATTAAAAGCTAGGAGACTTAACCGCAAAACGATTGTTAGCGGAAATACTTGCTGGTCCCCGACTCAAACAGTGGTTTTAACTTTCGAAGGTCAGAAGTTGCCAGAGAGAATATACTCATACCGCACATCTCTTATTGTAAACCTTTACTTGTTGCCAACTATCCAGTGTCATAACTGTTGCCGTTTTGGCCATGTCAAAACACAATGTAGGTCCAAGCCCAGGTGCTACCGTTGCGCACAAGAGCATGCAGGGGACAACTGTCAAGTTCATGAAGAGCAGGCAACTTGCCTCCTTTGCTCCGGTTGTCACTTTGCCACCAACATCAGTTGTCAAGAACATCAGAGACAAAAAACTATAAAAATGCTGATGTCACAAGAAAATATGGAAGCCGGAAGCAGGAAGCCTCTGCACGTACACCTAATGTAAGACGACCATACAATGACGCTGCCAGGGCCATCCCTCCCACCCCACCCCGAACTCCCTCACGTCCCATCCCTAATTATGTGGAGCATACATCGCCTAACAAGACTTCCTATCGTAAAACGACAATAACAAGACAACGGCCTCATGCCCCCCTCAACAAAGGTTACGACAGACAAGCCCATCACAACATAACAGCTAACCCTACATCATCGGTAGGTAATGGCTGTGCCATTCCAAACCCGTACACTCCATCCGACAATGACAACTTTATTGAAAGCATGATAACTATGCTTATGTCAATAATTAGTCGCTTCAACGACGCTGTACCGCCCAACGTTGCATATAAACTAATCCAGATGGTTAACTTGCTTCCGCCAGAAACCCGCAACCTTAATAATGGCGACGGAGACTTATCAGTTTCTACAATGGAACTGTAGAAGTATCCGCCCAAAGAAAACTGATTTAGCATACCTATTAAACAAATACTCCATCGCTGTCGCTGCCATCTCTGAAACATGGTTAAGACCTGGCTCCAACTTCAGGGTCCCAGGGTATGCTTGTTTCAGAGATGACAGAGACGATCGCGGTGCAGGCAGTTTACTGCTCATTAAGAGACCCTACATATACTCAATACTTCCTGTCCCTGCGCACAGTCCGGATTTCCATATTGTAGCAGCGAGAGTGTTGAGTATATCTATTGTTTCTATTTATATACCCCCTGATCCCAGTCCCTCCCTGATCCCCGAACTACGCTCTATCTTTTCTTCCTTCCCTCCCCCGCTCCTTATACTCGGGGATTTCAACACCCACCATGTCTCCTGGGGTTCCCACAAATGCGATTCATTTTCTTACTTGCTCATAGATCTATTGGAAGAATTGGATCTATGCGTAATTAATGATGGATCACCTACCAGACGCGTATATCCCAACCAAAACCCACAATCAGCGGTGGATCTTTCCATATGTTCCCCTATTCTTTCTTCTCTTTGTAGTTGGAGAATTTTATCTCAGTCCCAATCCAGTGATCACTTCCCAATTATTATAAACAAACCCAACTCCTCAGTACCCTTCGCCTCTCACCCTCCTATTAGGAAATATAGGACCCAGCACGCGGACTGGAACAAATTCTCGGCAGAAGTAGACCTGTACCTATCAAACCACGGTTTTAGCCCTCACATCAATGTTGTAGACAAGTACACTGTATTTCTGGCTGCCCTCACTACTGCAGCAGATGCAAGCATCCCTAGGAGAAAGCCTAATCCAAAAAAACTAGCCCCTCCCCCGTGGTGGGACTCCGAATGCTCATATCTGATAACTCTACGTAAGGAGGCCGAAAAAACCTATAACTCATCCATGTCACAGGAAAACTTCAGTAAATACCAACAAATTGCTGCCCGTACTAAAAGAACGCTAGCAAAAAAGAAAAAGAAGGGTTGGGTAAAATTTTGTGAAGGCCTTGCTCCTAGGGCCCCATCCTCAAAAGTCTGGACAAACATCAGACGCTTCCGCTGTTCAATTTCTAGCTTATCCCCTTCTTCGAATGACCCATCTGTCTGGCTGAATGACTTTGCAGATAAATTATCCCCTCCTTCCGCTCTTAATGAAAATTGCTTACCCTCCCTATACTCAAATTCTTCTAATAAAAACAGATTTGACCAACCCTTCTCTTTATCTGAGCTACAACTCGCTGTCAGAGGTCTTAGAGACTCTGCACCAGGTGAAGATGGCATCCCTTACTCCTTCCTTTCCCACCTGGGGCCAATTGGTGAAGAATCCTACTTGGACCTACTCAACGCCATATTTGAGACAGGAGACGTTCCAGAGGCATGGAAGTCTCAAGTGATTATTTCCCTATTGAAACCAGGCAAAGACCCCACAAAAGCCGCCTCCTACAGACCCATAGCACTTTCCTCCACCCTGTGCAAAGTATTGGAACACATGATGAAAAATAGACTGGAATGGCTTGTAGAGAAGAAGAAAATCTTAGCGAATACTCAATTCGGATTCCGCAAATCTAAAGGTACTACAGATAGTTTAGGAGTTTTAACTACAGATATTAGGGTTGCCTTCTCCAAAGGTCAGTACCTAGTAGGTGTATTCCTTGATATTACATCTGCTTATGACAATGTACAGCTTCCGGTGCTCAGAGAGAAGATGCTTCGCTTGAGTCTTCCTGAGAGGTTAGTTCATTGTGCAACAAACTTGCTAATGGGCAGAACAATCAAGATCCGAACAGCTGATCAATTATTAACACCTAGACATGTCTGGCAAGGCCTACCGCAAGGATCAGTCCTGAGTCCTATCTTGTACAATGTTTACACATACGATCTCGAACAATGCGTTTCATGCTTCTGTAACATTCTCCAATATGACGACGACTTATGTCTATACTCAACAGGCAAATCCATCGAGGACATCAGTTATAGATTGAATTCGGCCTTACATTACCTAACAGATTGGCTAGCAGATCATGGGTTGTCACTATCGGCACCGAAGAGTAATGTTGTGGTATTTACAAGAAAACGTATTATACCAGATGCGGGAATTACATACAATGGACAAGCTATTCCCTCTACAAATAAGGTTAAATTTCTTGGTGTTATTCTAGACTCTAAAATGTCATGTACTCCGTATTTCAGCCATGTAATTCAAAAGTGTGAAAGTAATATTAATGTCATTAGGTCCCTTTCTGGTGTCTGGTGGGGTTCCCATCCATATAGTCAAAAACTTCTTTATAATGCTCTTATCCGCAGCCATATTGATTATGCTTCATTTCTCCTTGAGCCCTGTAGCAAAGAAACATTAAACAAATTAGAAAAAGTCCAGATGAAAGGCCTCCGAATCGTTTTAGGTGCTATGAAATCTTCGCCCACAAACGCGCTACAGGTAGAAGCAGTAGACCCCCCTCTGGAACTCCGACGCCAATATTTATCTGATAGATTTATTTTCAAAAAGAGCCAAATAGCATGTCACCCACTTCTTTCCCGACTTCAGTCTCTGTCTGAAATAATATCTGACACTGCTAACAAATACTGGACTCACAAGGACCCACCCAGAATTATTAAAAGCCACAGAAAACTGGCTTCTTTGTCTTTCCCAATGACACAGTTTGACGTAAACCCACTCTTTGAAACGGACTTTGATGCTTTAATCTTTAAACCCAACATCATCTTAAGTCTTGGTATTACCAAGAATGACCCCCAAGCTGCATTTAAGTTTCAAGAAGAACTAGGTAGAGACTGGCAGGGATGGATCCATATCTACACAGATGCCTCTAAGTTCACAGAAAATGGTTCAGTAGGTAGCGCAGTCTGGACCCCAAAGTTCCAAGTCCTATTGAACTTTAAGTCTCCTTCAGAGACCTCTACATTTACTGGAGAAGCAATTGCCATTTTAGAGGCACTTCTTTTTATTTCTTCCCATAAACTAAACCGTTCAGTAATTTTCTCCGATTCAAAGAGCTCTTTACAAGCAATTCTTAGTAACCCCTTTAAAAGTAAATTCATTTCCCCTGTAATTCTGAAAATTAAAAACTCCCTTTTCCAATGCCATCAGCAAAATCTGGAGGTAGTTTTGGTTTGGATACCAGGCCACAGCGGAATTACTGGTAAAGAGCAAGTGGACATCTGGGCTAAAGAGGCTATAACTAATGGTACCATTAGAACAGATATCTATGCTGTAGATATCTTACCTCAGGCTGCCAAAACCCTCACCAAGAACTGGCAAAGTTTGTGGAACCAATCCTCCAGGTTTAAAGGTCGCCACTATTGGAACATCCAGCCACACATTTCCACCAAACCTTGGTTCTTCAAACTCAAGTCCGCCAATAAACTTTCAGTGTCGGTAGCGTGCCGGTTACGCCTCGGTCACGCTTGCACCCCTGTCTTTTTAAACAAAATACGCGTGAAAGATAACTCACTATGTGAATGCGGCTTGGATGAGGGTACTCCGGATCATATATTTTTTAATTGTCAAAGATTCCCCACCTCTCTATACGATATCCTTCCTCCTAAAATTCCTCGACCCCTCAACTTAAACTTCCTTCTAACTTCTGTCTCCTATTTAAAATATCTATGTAAATATATTGAAACTTATTCCATCCGTCTGTAAATAACCTCCCCTCTTTTCCCAGCGTCTCCCCTTAAATGTATTGTGACGTCTCGTGTCTATGTTGATTTTTTTTTTAGATGGTGCTGGTAAAGAACTCAATTAACACTGAGCATAGACACAGAAGTCAGACAGAACACACAATTTTATTTTAACCGGCCAACCGCTTCTGTGTCTCTTTACACATCAGATTTGAAGGAAGAAACGGAAAAAAAAAAATTCTTACTGGCCAATCATTAAAAAAGTTTAGACTCTACTTGACATTGGCGAAATCAATCTGCTAGAAAAGCAAGATTGTTGAGGCCACAAACAAAAAAAAAAAAAAAAAGCTTGTTAGGTACGATTCTACCTACAGGTCTACAAATGTCTGAGATTTTTTGTGTCAATTCTGGTTTAGCCGTGAACAGCTTAGCAATTACCACTTTGCTTTTTCCGTAGATCGCAGAGGTGGTGGTGGAGTCACATCCGGAGAAACTGTGGAGGAGGAGGATTGTCTTAGCAAATGGAAACTGTTGAAGTTGTCGCACCGAAAACCATTTGATCTCCACCTTTGCACGACCTGGTTTCATAAAGAACACGTTGATATTTAGTGGAGGCAATCCAATAAGGGAACTATCAAATCGACATCCTCTCCAACTTTTTTGCTTCAATATGTCGTTAAATCTTGATCCCAGCGAAAAAGTGTATTGAACCTTTTTTATAGAAAATTGTATGTAGATTATTACTTGAGTAAAAGATGTTTTTTGCTATGAGCCACCGTTTACGAGTTGTTTAAGAAAAACTTTAAAAAGTACCTTCATAAACTCAATACCAGAAATAAAAGTAAGCTCGTAACTCCCAGTCTAAGACTGCATAAGGTAGGGAAATCATTTGTTGGTCAATGTGTAAAATATTTTAATAAGATTCCGCAAACTCTTGTTGAACTGCCTCTTCACAAGTTTAAGTCACAAATTAAAGCTAAGTTAATGAAGCGGGGTTATTATAGTGTTGAGGATTTCTTAAATGACAAGAATTTGTGGTCATCTTAGGTATAATCTGCTCCTCTGCACACTTTTTTGTTATGACTTTACTCTGTCAATTCCATTTTTGTGTATAAAAACAAGATTGAAAAGAGTAACCATCGAGTTTCTTGCCGGAGTCTTCTCGATCGGAAACAACCTCCGAACCGGTGGTAGAGTCACATTATATTTAATTATGATATGAACTATCATAGTATTATTTTATGTAAGTTTATTTTTATTCAGTATATTTTTGCTACAAATTTTTTTTTGTACATGACATGTCATAAGTACTTTTTATAAGTCTATATGAATAAACATATTTTTTACTTTGACTTTTACTATTATTTAGTATATTTTGCTGGGAGTTAGACGATTTGAAAGTACTGATACAGTCTATTTGAATAAAGTTATTTGAGTTAAAGTTTGGAGGTAACATTAACTCAAATAACTCGTTTGGCTCGCAGTTTCTCTCGCTGTACAGAGCAGGTCTAAATCACACTTTTTAAAGCTTATTGCCGGAATATTTACACGGGGAACCTGTGGGCCAAACATACTAAAAAATCGCTGGAAACTGCTCATACAATATAATAATGTCTTCAGGGTGTTGTTGGGACTGCCTCGCTATGCAGTGCGTCCGCCATGTTTGCAAAATACCAGAACATCTGTTAAATGGTTTTTTTTTTA
The DNA here is from genome assembly GCA_947369235.1 of Udea olivalis. Classification (NCBI taxonomy): domain Eukaryota; kingdom Metazoa; phylum Arthropoda; class Insecta; order Lepidoptera; family Crambidae; genus Udea; species Udea olivalis. The sequence continues at coordinate 7,313,911 of OX376367.1, read as the reverse complement.
TGTTTTATGATGTACTGTTGTACTGTTGAAAGCAATAAACGTATTTATATTTATTTATTTATTTAGGGCCGTAAGCATTCTGTAGACAATTGCGGATAGATACACATCGCGGCTTTTGAAGTGCCTTTGCAGAGACTAGCAGCGGAGCGGAGTTTTGGCAATTTTCAACCAATAGGATTGAAGGCCTTCAAGCAATCCTATTGGTTGAAAATTGCCGAAACTCGGCGTCGGCGGGCAGGCAGCCTTGTCACGGGTCCCTATCTGCCCCCCTAAAATGATCTGTCTCCGCACATGGGGGTTTCAGGCCCACCCAGCACCACTTTCTAATTTCAGTTTGAGAATTAAAACCATAGTTTTTTCTAAGTAGTTGTTACTAACCCTTACGGATGAAACTTATCCGAAATAATAGATTCTTATTTATTATTTTTTTATTTCACTACGGAATTAATGTCAAATTTTCGTCTTCTAAATGATACCAATCCCGATCTTTCTCTGCCTTCCCATTCCTTAGTTCAGCTCTCAAGCTCTTCCTACTCCAACCATCTTTTTGCTCTTTCTTTGCAATGTTTTCTCTCGTTTCTTTCTTCGTATTTTCCTTGATTTTTAACTTTGCCTTTGCACTTGAAGATGGCTGGTAATGCGTATTTAAATAAATCTTCACCGAATCTATGTAGTGATTCTTGAAATTTTTCTTCATTTTCAGTTTATCCCCAAATTCGCTGTGGTACTTTGACAGGCATCCTAGAGAATAGCTAATTAATGCTGAAATTGTAAGGTTGCACTGTAGTTCTTATGAAGTCTACTTTCGGTTCAATTTCCTTTATAATACCGATTAATAGGGAACATCAACACCTGAGTGCTGATTGCGAGTTACAGTGAGCGATGCGAATGACTTCACCATCGAAGTCATTCGAATCGCTCCCTGTAACTCGCAATTTACAGTGTGCGTTTTGCGAAAAAAGACGCAAATTTGTTTGTGCTTCTAGCGGCCTCAATGTTGCCATAATTTACCGCTAGATGGCGCCGACTCGATTCCATAATAATAGCCGTTTACGTGCTCGCAAAACGCGATGGGGAAGTCATTCATTCTCTCACTGCAACTCGCACTCGGCACTCATCAGTTCCGTAGTACGGGACGCGATTAGTAAAGTGTTTGGTCAGCAGTACCTACCTCTACCATGAGTAGGTATGCCTCACGTAAACTAATACGATAGTTCACAACACCAACTTGTTTGCCATTTCTATTCACTGTAGGCGCTGTCACAAAATAAAGAGTACTTACAGAAAGACCGCTGTCGCCTTTTTCAGTAAAATAACCTAAACTTGCCTGACCGCCTGGGGTCTGTGCTACCAAATTCGCTCCGAATTTTTCAAATGAAGAAGGCAAGATATACCTGCTTGAGAGAACCCGCCAAAAACAAAATGGCACTAAGTTTGACAAAAACAAAAACACTCGCGACTACGATAAACTACGATAGTTGACGTCAGAATAAATGCCATTTTTGCTTCCATTTCTCATCACTACTTACACTACATTCATTAAAGCATTAGACAGAAGTAAAAAATATATTTTTAGGGTACACTTAGTGGTAAAAGTACAATAAACATTATTACTTTTAAGATTTATGCCGAATTTATTAGAATCTACTTATATAGCAGCTGTCACACTTAATTGTTCTCATTAAAGTAACTTCAGAATTTATGAGGTTTTTGCTTAAATAAATTATTTTGTAAGAACCTAAAAGAAGCAGGGGTTTTTACCCGAACACATTTTTACTGTCACTACTCTACCAAATCTAAAATGTTACATAATCCCATACGTTGTGGCGGAAGGGGTTTTCAATTTTGCCAGGTTTTACTCGTGTATGTCATATCCTGGTAACGGTCAAATGCAAATTGTCATTCATTTAAGCACCCCTGATTCTCATTTCTAATGTAATAATGAATGAAGTTTAGGCGCACTGTACCGAAATCCTATCTAAAATCGTGGACGTGGACGCCAGCGGCTATCATTTGTTTAACTCATAGTAGATATACAGGTGGCTGTTCGACAATACCCACGATTTGGCCCCGGGGTCACCAGGAATCCAAGAATCAGCCACCTATATGATAACTACAATACTTACTTCTAAATAAAGCATTCAAGAAACTTACAATAAACTAATACAAGTCTAAAATATTCCATTTTGAATTGGTAGGACGTTAAAAACACACGAAAAATCTCCTTTCAATTACGCATTGTTCGAATTCTGAAGTTGGATCTTATCTTAGGTATCAACTTAGTAATTTACTTTCCAATTTAAAAGATAGATACGCTGCCGCAGGAAATTGATAATTACATAGGCATAAATATTGACATTACCCAATAGTCGTACAGCGGCCTTCGCGTCCAATATAACAATGCGTTCAGGGCACTGCTGCGGCTGCCGCGATGGTGTAGTGCATCGGGCATGTTCGCGGATGCGCAGGTCGACAGTTTCCCGATAATACTGCGCAAAAAAGCAGGTTCATTGCTCAGGCGGGTTCGCGACAGCCGCAATAGTGTTTTAGATGCCATAGCCAACCGTGGGGACTGTCCACTTATTGGTAAACTTATTGATAGGATTAAGTCGCTTGTAACCTACTTTAATTTTTGAATTGTACTAACATAGGATATAAGCTATTGTAACTAACACTCTGGATCTTGTTGTCTGATAATGAATGATTTTATTATTATTATTATTATAAAGATGGGTGATACTAGTAGTATAGCTTTTTGTTGTTAAAAACAAAAAAACCACTGCACCGATTTTAAAAAATCTTACATCAATATAAAGCCCCGTTTTCAGCAAGTAATATTGGCAACATTTTTTATACGGAAAAGTGCATGAAAGCAAACAACCCGCTGCTGGAAAGCGATAAGGAAAATAAATTTAAATCAACAGACCATATGGCAATGTATAAAGATATATTTAGGTCGGTTGCAATGCAAAAAGTGAATGTGTCATTCAGAAGTTAATGTTGGTATACGCCTACACTTCCTATCTATTCGCTTTTTCAGACGTTGTGTTACTCAGATGAGAATTTAAAAATTAATAAAACTAGCCTTCGAAAAGATCTGCTTTTTATTTCAAAAACATCAAAATCGCCTGTGAATTCGTCAGGGTAAAATAGTTTTTGGTAGGATCAGGGTTGCCGCAAATTAGCCACAAAAATATACTATTATTAAAAAGAGTAAATATTTGTGTTTGGAATGAATACTAACTACTGGACCGATATCAAACATTATTTCACTCAGCCAAAGCTACATTATCATCAAGTAACATATAAGCTATATTTTTAGACTAGCTTTTAACGAAAGATATAGTCGGCATGTCGAAGCCGCTGCCAAATACTTATATTATAAACAGGAGAGATTTGTTTGTTTGTAGTGAATAGGCTCCGAAACTATACTGGACCGATTTAAAAAAAAGCTTTCTCCAATATAAAGCTACAATACCAAGGAGTGACATAGGCTATTTTTTTTTTATTAAGGCTACATTTTGACGGGAAAGACAGTATGGAATAAAACAATGATATGTTACAAACAAACATATCTTTACTCTTTATAATATTAAGTATAGAAGTAGATTATTATTTGATTAATACATTTTATTTAATTCAATTACATGGATTAGTAGACGTATATTTTATTTACAATATTCGAAGTGAATATTAATTATCTAATTTTATTGTAAGTATTCAATAATATTTACGGTTTGTTGCACTCATTATAACTTGTAGCGGGATGACGCGAGATGGTACCTACTTCACGTGACAAATGGGAATGCAATGCTCTCCTTTCGACGCCGCTTCATCTAGTACGCGCTCTACCGTTAGGTATTGCAACTGATGTCAAAATCCAGTATCGTTCATCTAATATTCCTTTATAGGACATTGAGCGACGCCGCTTCATCTAGTACGCGCTCTACCGTTAGGTATTGCAACTGATGTCAAAATCCAGTATCGTTCATCTAATATTCCTTTTTAAGACATTGAGAGTTCTTATCACTATTGTGACTTCAGAGGCGGAGATATTTGCGTCATCTGTTTTTATTAATGTCCGTGCATGATTCATTTGATGATAAATGTATGTATGTATGTACCTACCTCTTTAACATTTTACTATACTTAACAACTATCTAGTATCTGAGTGGGACCTTCACTCTCCCAAATCGAATCGCCCACCCAGTGTATAACGATTTTTCAACAATAGATAGACATAATAGACGAAAGTTCACCCATGCTTCGATTAACTTCACCTCCCTTGCCATAGTGCTAACACCATTCGCCATGGTTTTCCACTGCCACTACCAAATTAGCCTCTATGGGTCAAGACATAACAGTCTTTTACGAAAGTTGATCTCTAAAAGGCAATCTTTGCACGTCCCAATCCCTTTTCTGAAAAGGCGGGCCGTGATTGGCTATTTTCCGAGTTTGCGCGCGAAAAACGAACTGCGTTTTGTGTCTTCCATTTTGTTGCGAATACATCGACACCCAACCAATTTTAGTGGCGCTAGTTGTGTAGGTGAACTGTCAAAACATATTGACAAAAATTTAGTGCATTTTTCCGCCGCTAGTTCAGCCAGCAATGTATTGTGTTAGAAAGCAAATGGAAATTTGTACCGAACGAAGCAGTTTTATTCAGAATAAATCTCAAAGTTTCAGTCTTGCTTCAGAATGCAACGCATTCGGCATTCTAACTTTTGTTTTTTATATTTTTAGTGAATATTTTGAGAACATCGAATTTACAACGTAGGAATGTCCTAAATGTAGTGCCTTGCGAGAGTGCCTTGCGAGAGTGCCTTTAAAACAAATAAAAAACGAAGAAAATCAATGAAATTATGATATTACACTAAACATTGTCGTCGCAAAGTGTCTTTTTTACCGCTAAAATGTGCGTACTTTAATTTAAAAACATTTATTTCAAATATGGCCACTAAAGATGTACTTAGTTTGAATTAAAAACTTGAGCATATTAACTTTTTAAACATGGCGAACGTCGGAAAAGTTTTAGCCACAATAAAAGCAGTGATAACTCGTCTTGTATTTGCCTGCCATGGCATCATTGCAATATGGCAAGTGACTCTCTTCAAGAACAGTATAGAATATTGGTATCTGGCTTCTCCGATCCTGTTACTGATATTCGAGGGCCTTTTTACGTTGACCATCAAGGAGAATCAGGAATGGAAGTGGTGAGTACCCTTTTAATTGACTTATTTAACCTTATAGTGTAACCAATTTACAGCCAATAGCAGAATCTTCCTTCTTAAATTTTTTTTTTTGTGAAATAAACTTAACTTAGGAACTCATTCTTCTCGGTTTAGAAGCTTTTTAAGAAATTATCAAATACGGACAGACAGAATTGATGTCTGACTACCTATGATATATAATTATGCTATTTAATTGTTAATTTGGTTAATTTAGCATTTTGCAATGCTTGTTTTTCATATCTAAAGATAGAAAATCTGGAACAAATCGATTTCGGACCTTGATGAGCTCTAGCGGGAATCAGACCGGGTGACTGCTCCAACCACTGAGCTACCGAAACCTCAGCGGAATAAACGAATCTTTCCAGTATATGCATACGTTGCGAGCCAACGTTATTCCATCAATGTTTTTCATGGAATGAAATTGGTGATATTCATTGAAAATCTACTTACTAATAATTAGGCTTTTCGTGGTATTTTGTTGACAAATAACAGATTTAAGCACATTTGAACGGTCCATTATAGTCTTCCGAAATCTCCCCGCAGAACAAAGTCGTCTAGAGGAAATTGCTCAAAGCGATAACTGGTCACTATTCGCCCATCCTATGATGTCATTTTAACATACACGTCAATAACTTTTTAGCTTCCTACCACTCAGGGGTATCCAAAAATACCTGACTTTTGTAGTTTTAATTTTTTTAAAGAATTTTGAAAATTTCTGGTTTGAGTCACTTTTTCGGTCACTGTGAAAAGAAAATGCCTGATTTTTTTTCACTATTAGTTGAATACTAGGTTCAGTGAATTTAAAAGCATTTACCTCTGAAGCGCTTATCAAAACCCTGAAAAACAATCTAAAATTGAAGTAGAAATTCTGTATTATCTAACTTTTTCGATTTCAGTTTTTTTCTGTATTCTGTTTACTCGAAAACTAAAAAAAAATATTGACGTGTATTTTTGGAGCATCCAGAATACCACTATTATCGTGCGCAATAACTTTGAAGAAAAAAATGGCGGCTGGTGGATATGCCAGCCTCCATACAAAAATGTTCAAACCCCTTTGATAAGGTCAAACTATTTTAGGAAAAATACAATAAAATTATGTTATTTAGGTACTTTTATACTTAATTGAATTAATTTCACTTCTCATCAGACTTACACACATGAAAATTATAAAGTATGATAAATATCAAATCTCAGGATAAAAGAGAACACAACCTAATATTATTTTTAACAGGTAAGTAAATTGTTATTTACTTTTTTAAATATTTGTGGTATACTCTTTTTCCTTTATCATCACGCATACGGATAGTATACAGACAGACAGAACACAGTTTGAGCGCCGCGGTTAATTGTGATTCTCCGTATTGACGTCCCATTTAGCGCAGTGCTCAGGAGTGCCGATTGAGATATGAAGGGTCCCTGGTTCGATTCCGCAATGCAAATTGTTTTTATTGTTCAGCTATTTTACAAAAAAAAATACTGGAAAATATTAGCTTTTTAAGGCTTCAAGTTATCAGTTTCCAGTATGTTGTTAACTTCTTTTATTCAGATTAAAATTCATTTATTTATTTGCATAAAACATAGTACTAAGATGTTACAGATTTAACATGAAATATCACATTCAATGTAAATATAAATTGAAGCGCACAAGTTGTGCTTAAAAAAATAATGAAATTGGATATAAATTAAATGAAAATAATTTAACATAAGAACAAATTAAACTGGTAATTTTAAATTTCATCAATGTCGTAAAAAATATTATTAAACTTACTAATCCATTTTTAAAGTGCCTTGGAGCATAGAATATTAGGGACGGAGGCTCCGCAGGTTCTTAGGCTCAAAGGTCATCATCATGTCCACTGCTGAACCCTGTGTTCCCTCCCCCACCAATTTCCAAAGCGATCAACCAATTATATCAAATAATAAAACGATTTAAAATTATTCTGAACTTATATAGGTATCTTTTTCTATAATAAATAACAACAGAAGAAATTAACAAAACATATATAGGTGCTCGACTACAAACTAAGCAGAGTTTGTATCTACCACCAACATCAAAGTAAATGATAATGAGTTCGATGTTAGTTGTTTTTTTAATAAAACGTTAAAGATATTCAATATTGAAAAATCACACCCAGACAACAAACAACATCTTGTCTCATCCATGCTCATTATATAAGTGGGGATCGAACCCACGACCTTCGGAACACAACGGGTTGCAGCCAACGTCTACTCCGACCTTCGCCCGCAAGGGTTGGGGCGACATTTGCCATTGTGAAGGGGCGGCGAACCGAAGCGTTGGGACATAGCTTCCCAAATCTTTTGTAAATAACGCCCACCTCTTATGTCAGGGCTATTTTCACTATAATTACGTCTTCTTTCTCATGGGTTATTCAAACGCCTTAGGGTGCGGGTGGTTAAAAGGTAATGGCAGTAAGAGTAATACGTGGTTATCGCACGATTTCGGCGGGGGCAGCATGCGTTCCCGCAGGCATGCCCCCATGGCGCAATTTAGGTTTAGGTTTAAAGACATTTATTTCTCATAAGAAATACAAAGAAATTCACTTACTGAGAAAACAGTTTACAAAATAAATACAATCGGATGAGCGTGCAATATTATAAAACTAGTAGGTACAAGTAAAATTTTAATTAGCCGGGCGGATTTCTTGCCGTTGTCCACGATTTCAGGGCAACGGCGAGAGCACGAGACGAGCGACCCCTGTTCGACGAGGACGAAGGCCTGAGGCGCCTAGCGCAGGATGCGCTCATTCGGAGGTGGGCGGAGGACCTGGCCGACTCGCTCTATGGCCGTGACACCATAGACGCGATACGGCCGGTGCTCAAACAGTGGGTACGTCGGGAAAAGCGGCCCCTGACGTAGCCCCACACTCCTCCACTGTCTTCACCCAGGGCAGTGGGATAGTACGTAACGTATTTTAAACACCCGGAAAAAAAAGGGTGCGGGTGGTTCCTCAGAAGCAGGGCTGCGCGGGATTGAGCTGAGGCTAACAAAAATTGATTGCTCAGCGGAGTTCAGCGTAGCAGAGAGCAGAGAGAAGTAAATCATTTATTTGCTTTGGACACACTATTACACTGAGAAATAATGGTAAAAGCATGCAAATTAATCGCAATACAATTAAGAGTATAGCATTTGGTAGTATTCACATTCACATAATATAACACACACATTCAAATAACTCATAATAACCGCAAGTAACAAAAAATATAAATTAACTTTGGCTATAACTATACATGCAATGAGAGGCAAAAGTGTGAGATATAAGTAATTATATTAAAAAAATGTTTACAAAAAATATATTTTAACAGTTTAAGAATCTATGTTATAGAAACTTGCCTTTAATTACTTGTCTTCAACTATGGAGGCATTATGATGATGGTCAATAGCTTATTAGACGACACGATTGGCGTAGGGCGCTGTAGCACGGTTTCTCGCCAAGTTTATACGAGAACAAGTCATATTTATTTATTTATATTTAATCATTTATTAACTAACTGCAATAAAAGCGTATTTGAAAGTGATTGGTGGTCTTTGCCTAATGGTAGAGGTCCAGTCTGAGCGTCTATAGCCACAAAAGTCGTGGTCTCGATCCTACTCAGGATTCTTGTGTGGTGTCGTAGTTATTTTTTTATTTAAAAACATGATGACTGGGAGCTGTCAAATATCAAGCGACGAGCAGCAAGTTAGAGATTCAGGAGAAGGTGAAGGCATAAAGTAACCTGTCTATACTTCATTCATTATAACATTAGAAATAAGAAGCAGGGGCCTAAAATGAATGGCAATTTGCATTTGATGTTGTCATGACGATAACATACCTGAGTATAACCTGGCAAAATTGAAAACCCTTTCCGCCACAGCGTATGAAGGGATTATGTAACATTTTAGATTTGGTAGAATTATAGTGACAGTAAAAATGAAAACCCCTGCCTGTTTTAGGTCTTTACATCGACGATGTAGTTTGATGCAAGACAAAATAATTTATTTAAGCAAAAGCCTCATAAATTCTGAAGTTCCTTTTACTTTAGATGAGAACAATTAAGTGTGACAGCTGCTATAACAGTAGATTTAAATAAATTCGGCATAAATGTTTATTGTACTTTGACCACAAAGTGTACCTTAAAAAGAACCTTTTTTACTTCTATCTAATGCTATAGTGAATGGAGTATAGAACTTTAAAATAATAGTCTTTTCCACCGGAGATGTGCGTTGCTGTGGATGCGTTTGATATTCACCAATTACATTAATCGCTCCACATAGCACTCCACATGACACTGAAAACGGGTTATATGAGCTATGTTTTTAAAATGACACGACATGACACATGGATGAGTGCTACGAAAACGTGCTATGGATGCGTGCTAGCTGTGCGTGCCTCACCTACTTTCGATATACATCGGATACCTCTATCTGCGCATTTTCCTTGCACATCTACCTTGGGGCGTCCCATCTTTGCTGCACATCTTACTTGTTCCGTTACACAGAATAGCATCAGTCGTGACGATCTAATAGTTTCGTAGCTTAGCTTGGACATCCTTACAGCATAGTTGCATAGCACATCTCTGGTGGAAAAGCAGCCTAAAGCTAAATACCTCCATAGCCTACTGTCTATTACGTCGACGTCTTGTCTATTCCCCGAAGCGATGCCTAATTTGCTCGGGCGCGGCCGGAAGCGGAAGCTCCATTAGCATGGACAGTCGCAATTTGGGCGGCTAATGTTGCCAGCTGTTGTTTTTTACTGCTAAATACTAGAAGAATAATATTTTCTGTCTTATGATTGACTAGCTGCAATGTTTCACCGTGTAAATGCATTCGAATTTAAATAAAGTTACTGTTGTTTTTGGCTTTTATAAGAGGCATGGACTTATAATGTCACTAAAAAGGGACCTTATAAGCGCTTTTAAGTTAAATATCGGAAAAAACTTTCTTCTAATCAAATAAACCTTTATTTATGCTATTATTAGTTAGGTAAATAGGTAATACCAGAACTATTATAAGAGTGAAACACTCCTTTAACATACGTTTCAGGATTATCTTGCTTGTTGCTAAGTATCCAATATTTCTAACCAGGCTTCTATATTAAAAGAGAACGATGATGATTTTCAGATGATGTGATGATGAAGTGCTAGGTCATGAATTCGATTCCCACCCTGGACCAACATTTATGTGACGTACACTGTGTTTGTTCCATGTCTGGGTTTTAGTATGTTAAAAGGGTATGTACTTAGTTATATGGGTAAGTATTCCTTATTGTTATCTATTTTATATTAGTCTCTGATTCTCAGAATAACTTCAGAGCATCTTTAGAAACTCATCTGACTAACTCAGTAAAGCGTGAACAATGAGCATCAGAGACTGATGTAATATAAATGTTTAAGTTATCGAAAAGGTAACTGCAAATTGTCTCTATAGTAAATACAAGGTGTACTCTAACCAATCAGGATCGAACTTTATTTTTAATGAAGTATTAAGGTGCTCTTAGTTGGAAGTTGGAATATTCGCCTGTAATGTATCGTTACAGAGTCGAGCATTACATCAGTGAGGGGGGAGAACTGTACCTAATGTTACAGATTCGTGCATCAAGATGCTCCCTCACTTGGAGCTTTCGCCTGTAATGTAACAGTACAAGAGGCCCCCTTCGCTAACGAAATGTCCGTGGTTTTAGTCAAACTAATGAGTCAAAAAAACCCACAAAAACATGATATAGGTACTTGAAAATTCATTTTTAGTCAGTAGGATGACGTCAATTCGAGAGAGATGGCGAAGCATCGTGCGGCGTGTTCAATCTGCCCCCTCCACTTCCACGACTACATGACGATCACGACCGCTCTGTCAAGAGTGTATCGATAAAGAAGAAGACAACAATACATGATGCATGTTAAAATTAAGTTCGTTATTATACTAATTAAAACCATGTTAGTCGCTCGAAACTACGGAACTGTGTTAGTGAGGAAGTTTCCAGAGTCAAGCATTACATCAGTGAGTAAGGAGAACCGTGCATTACAGAGTCGAGCATTACATTACCCTCACAGTGAGGGGGGAGAACCGTGCATTACAGTGCGTAAACTGTAATGTTACAAATTCGAGCATTACTCGTACGTACGTTGGTGAGGGAAAAACACCGAGCTTTACAGTGCGCAACTTGATGATACTATATGTAATAATTTGATACGAACTTCAGGGAAGCAGTATTGTGATCTGAAACGTTACATTACAAGCGAATGCTCAAAGTGAAGGAGCACCTTGAAAAACTTTGGTACCACAAATTTTTTAAAAATTAAGGTTTTGGCTTTTTCTGGAAGTTCTGGAACAACACAGCTCCCAAGCTGGAGTGACCACTCCCAGACCACAATGCCACTATGTCCTACTAAACATTTCTCAACAAAATGCTATCCCGTCGTAACCCCTATGTCTCCCCCAGGTTCTGCCCTTCAGTGTTCATCTACCTGGGCCTGGTGGTGCCGGCCATCTGGCTCCTTGAGCTGCACAAGGTAGACATCCGACTACACCACAAAAATACTAATGTAAACAGCTCTTATGTCGAGGTGAGTGAATCAGCTGTGACAAAGGAAATTACACGTTAGTTTGGGCCACTTTTTGGATCTTTCTAAGTTTTAGGTTTCGTCCTAGAGAAGGGAGCTCTGGCACTTTCCGGAACTGCTTGGATTTGGACCTAGGATACTGGATTACCTAGCTCTGCTACCGTCACCACCACGTCTAAGAGACACAAAGAAGAGAACCCAGATTTGTCGTCACCCGACAGACCCCCATAAAACTCGATAAAATTAGAATCTGCGTATTGATTATGAAGTTTAGTTTTTAATAATAGGTTCTGCCCGCGACTTCGTCCTCGTGGAATGATGAATTATATAGCCTATTGGTAGCCTTACTCGATAATCTATCTAACACTGAAATAATTTTTCAAATCGGACCAGTAGTTCCTGAGATAGCAAGTAAGCAAACAAACTCTTTAGCTTTTTAATAGAATAGATATAATTTGAACTTGAAGTTGGGATGTTGTTACATACATCAAATCTTCAACAGACAGAGATTCCGATCCCCGGGGCGACGAAGATCCCAACGGACATGTGGGTGACCTTGATCGAGCAGTTCCTAATGCTGACGCTGATCGTGGGCCGCTGGCTACTGCCCAAGGGAGACCTCACGAGGGACCAGCTCAGCCAGTTGTTGCTGGTGTATATTGGTAAGGGACCAGACTATAGGGTGAGCGATTAGACTGGAGACTTTTCCAGAGCAAACGCAGCGTGGAGAACCTGCAAAGGACGACCTCGTAGCGGTGGCATAATAATTACCTTTCCCGCCCTTTTTAGACAGGTGGAGTTACACTATTTATGTTATTTCCCACTCACTTGCTGTAACTAAACATAGGTAATTTGCAAATTTAAAATCAAAGCGGCGGTTCAATTCAGTTTTTACGAACGTAAGAATTAAACTGGATGAATTTTTAACGGGAAACTTTACAAAATATGATTAGCCATTCTCAATATTTAGTAAATAATCAATTTCTGAATATTTCGTTAAAGCAAAGTGAGTTTTAGCTCTAGATTTATACAAGGGAGGTCACGGCACTTATATTTTCCCCTTCACACTTTGGGGATCTTTTCATAGTCTTCAACACAAGCATATCCCACCAGGTACCGCAGCAGACATAATCGAATTCTTCGACTCCTTCAAAGACGAGAAGGTGGCGTCCGAGAAGGTCCTTGTCCTGCTAACCCTGGCCATCTGGTCCTGGTCGCTGATGCAGTTCACGGTGGTACTGACGGCGACCAAGAGCCGGAAGTCCAGAGGAACCGCCAATAGGTCTGAAATGTACGTACGTTAGTGCACGCCAGCTATTCGCACGGTGCGGGTGTTTTGTTGCTGATTTTGTAGATTTTTTAATAATATAAGCATTTAGTAGTCGGTATTGTTAGCGCAAAGGAAATCGATCTATTTGGTCCTAAACTATTTTGAATTCAGAAGGTCTACTCCGGCGCTGATTCTGTACCTTGCAAGGCCATTGCTGCTCAGTTGCTATCCGACAGCTCCGTAGCCAATGAGGTGTAAGTATTTGACATCACAATAATTGCACTAATCGCTATAAAAACAACAGAGCGATTTCGTTTCCATCACGATAAAATAATCTTCAGTAAAATTTGTCATTATTTTCGTAAGTTTTGAATATCAGAAACATATTAAATCTTTCATAGGAGTCGATGGCTCTAAAAAAAAGCAACATGTATATTTTGTAGCCATGAAGGATTTTTTATAGAAATAATTTTATATGGTGGGAAAATCGATACATCAAATTAAACAAACGGTAATGTACTTGTCTGGTTAGGTGGTATTTTGTTTTTTATTATGTTGCTTTATTTTATTTATTAATTATTGCTTTTCACCGCTTGAACACTGTACCTACATATAAAGAACCAATCGCAAATTATGTGTGTAAGTATCTATTTTACAATTCCTATTTTTTTTTTGGAAAATTAACTAATTTTAAGAAAATCAATTTAAGCAATATTGAAGAGCCGGTGCGTAAATTTCTATTCAAAATAAATGCTGAGGTGACATTGGAAACATCGCACTTTTAGAAAATTTACGAGATTATTTCACTAAATTAAAATATATATAATTTTTCAGCTTTTATCTTTTGCACATAGAGAAGAAACACATTAAATCTTTTAATATTATATTAGGTAGCCCACTAATTTTGAGAAAAAACGCACAAATCACGAAAAACTGCAAAAAAAAGCGTAGTTACAAATGTAACCCCAGCGCCGTGGTAAAATTAAGGGAAGCCTTCTTACTTGTATTATATCTCAGCACACACCGGAATCTTTCTCCTGAAACATACCAATCGCGGATTCGGTGAAAATCATTAATTTGATTCATTAGGAGTAACCATTACAAGCGAATGGTCTCGGTAAGTGACCACCTTTAGAAGTGTGCGTACATCGCTCAAAGGATTTCAAAGCTTGTCTATTGGTGTTAATCTTAAAAAATATTGGGTGTTATCTATCCGCTTCATTGGACAATGTGACAAAAAGGACTGTTGTCATATATTCTTTGGTCCTTTAACATCTGATTCCCTTCATTTTACGATGGATTTCAACAATTGGTTCACGGTGCCGAGACGTGGTCTCTTACTGTGGCCTCCTAAATAGGCTCAAAGTCACTCAGCGAGCTATGGAAAGAGCTATGCTTGGTATTCCTCTGCGAGATCGAATCATAAATAAGAAGATCCGTAGAAGAACTAAGGTAACTGACATAGCCAAACGGGTAAGCAAGCTAAAGTGGCAGTGGGCAGAACACATTGCTCGGAGAACTGATGGCCGATTGGGCAGAAAAGTTCTCGAGTGGAGACCGCGTATCCGCCGGCCAGCGTAGGACGGCCCCCCGCGAGATGGACGGAAGACCTAGTCGAGTCCGCGGGTAATCACTAGATGCTTCTAATCGGGATAGGTGGAAATCATTGGGGCCTATGTTGAGCATTGGACGTCCTATGGCTAATATGATGCCAATAATTGGTCACAGATCTAGCCACTGGCCCGGCAAATCGCTTAACTTTTAACAACGTGCAGGTAACTTCCCTTGCTCCCTTCCAAGCTGACAAACTCCTTAGATCAGGTCATCTGACACTCTTTCCAATCTACAGGAACAGTCGCGCCTGCTGCTGCTCCATTGAAGTCTGCGCCATAATGATGAACATAGCTCTCCAGGACGCGCCCTTCCTCGCGTTCCGCCTCCTCATCATTGCTCACTACAAGATCATCAACTATATGAATATATTCTTCACCTGCAAAAACACTCTGGTCAGTAATTTTATTTGTGGAGGCAAAACCCTAGTTCAAATCCTTGTAAGGCACGAAAGTGTCAAGTGAACTTGTCTGGCACATATTTTATTTAGTTTTTCGTCATTGTAAATACTCCAGGCGTATAATGTGTTTCTCTAAAAGTTAGTAAGTACCCATAGCTCATACTAATGTAAACGATGTTCTTTTTGAGCAATAAGAGTTAGCTTATGCCAGCACTGTTACACATTGGCTAAATATATCCAGCTCACAGGACCATTTCTGCCAAAGTAACAGTGTGAATAGCGATTATGGAGGAATAGGGTATTTGCCAACCTTATCAGAATATTTACATCACATTCAGATCAAGAAATACTCACTTTAAAAAGGGCGCTGTAATTTTTTTTAGTTTGTTTACTTATGTACAATTCATTTTATGGCCCTGCAAACTTAGGTGGAAAATCCATGTTTGAAGGTGTAACGTAAAAGAACTATACTATTCGATAATCTACACAACTTAAGGCAACTTTTGTTAAAAAACTATATTCATAATCGCTAAATTTGATAAAGAGCTGCCGAACAAATGTTTTGCAGAACGCAAAGAAATAGATAGCAAATGACGTCATTTGCAGGCGGCAGTTTCTAGGAAGCGTTTCGGCACAGTTTCGGGCAATTTCAAAAATATGACTTTTAAAATTGCTTTATCGCGGGGAGTTTTGGTGCTATCAAAATATTTTTTAACCATTTATTCTACTTTTGAGTGGACTTTCTGTAACACCTCAACAAATGAAACAGTGAATTACCCTATTGGGGGACATAGGTACATCTGTGAAAACAAAAGAAAGCACCACTTAAAATAAGTGGCTAATCGTTTTATATGAAGACTTCACCGCAGCGGGTTGATGACTCTATACAGGATGTACTGTAATATGAAATCCATCCTAACGACTTCTTCTAATTTAAGTATATTCTGCAGGTAATTCTACTACAAATATACCGACTATATGTTCTTCACCTGGAGACTGTCGACGAAGGGAACGGGGGCTCTGTGTACAGAAAGAGGCCGAAACACAAGTCCAGTGAGAGGAAGGAAAAGGACAGGAAACACAGGTTAGTATGACACACCTGCTTAGTTACAATCACAGAATTGAAATAGATGATGTGAGTTTGCGTTTACTTCAAATAGAATATACGTGTGAAAAAAGAGCGTAGTGAACCTCTTTTGACGTAGCTTCATCTAACTAACGTTAACAGGTTTACGCTTACCATTTTTTAAATTAAATTCACTTGATGAATGGAATTAACAAAACGCTATTGTTACGCCAGAAGAAGTGTCAACAAAGTCACACTTGGTTTTCTACAAACAGAGCGTTTTATTTATTCATTACCTAGCTCGTATACGACTATTACTTATATCAATTATGATGACATGAACACGAAGCACCAATGCAATCAATTAGGAATTAATTTTAAAGCGTGAGTTAGTCGATATTGAGTTATTACACCAGCGGGCCCAAGCGCCGCTCTGAACAGTCAAACTACCCACCTGCGGCAGATTATTATTAGTTTTCGAGTTGCAGCACCACCTTGTGCTGTGCCAACACACACACGCACACACACACACACCCACATCCACACACCCACATCCACACACCCACATCCACACACCCACATCCACACACACACGCACACACAATCACACTACACATTCGGCACCGTATCTATTGTCTATGTATTGTATTACAATTATTACACTACACAATATATGCACACACGTATGTCCGCCACAAATGTCCGTGCGTCATCTCAGTCTGGGCCTACTGAAAATCAGCGCCTGGGCCCATAAAGCCCTGGCTATATGCTGAGTGAGGTCCATTTGTCTTTTTGGGCGGGACACCGCCGTCTGATGGTATGCTCTTTTTTTTCTGTTCCCTATATGTTTTGTTGTTAATGCCTACTTCTTTTGTGTTTACTTTATATATGTAACGATGTCCTTAAAATTAATAAATGTTATTCTATAATTCTATTTCTATACAAAAGAGAATTTTCACGGATACAATAGCAAAAGTACAGGGGCCGTATTAAAATCTTTTGCCACTATCGCAGCGAGACCGTTTACGGTTCTAAAAATGCTTACTTTGTTTTGGTATTACGGTGTTGATGATAGAGTTACCTCAGCAACTGAAAAGTTTTAGACTTTTACGATTTGACAGATGAACAATGGTATGAAACGTCAAATCAGAGTTCGTAATACGAACACGCCGCGCAGAAATTGAGTTTGCATGACGTAATAATGGTCACGTGACTGGAAGTAAGAGATCTTAATACCAAAATGCCAGGACGCTCAATTTACGGACAAATGCGAGCGCCCCTGAGGCCATATTACAATATCTCATAGCCAGCCAAGATAATTTCCTAAACAGACGGTAGCAAGCAATTTCGTCAGTAATTATCCAACCTTAAAGATGCATTGGTGACAGGTAGCTGGTCACTGGCTAGAAATGAAAGTTCATATTACGAATAGCTTGCTACGATCAGTTTAGGAAATTAACTTGGCTGGCTATAAGAGGTTGTAATGTAGCCCCTGGTTTTCTTCCAGCTGACCAGTCTTCTTTCAGAGTGCATCTTTCGTTTTCCATTCAGATTTCCATCAGTGGTAACAGTGGAAGTTACTGAAAACTTCCAACGCATTTTTCAATTTAAGCCAACGATAGTTTATGAAATGTATTTTCTAGAAAAAACAAGTCGAAGAAGCATAAGCGGAAACACGATATCGGAGAGACTTCCATCGCAATGATCAGCGACCCGAGGAAGCACGACAGAGCCGATCGTGGAAGGATCAGGTAAGGGGAAATTGATTGAAGTGATAAGCCAAATCTAAAGTAATTTTTTTATTCTTTCTTTATTAGCTGCCCCAACAGACTTCGTTCTGACAAATTTTTGACAGCTGTTGTCCATTATCATATCTCGCTCGCTTTTTTCGACTTGATTTACATATACTACTATTTTTCACTGATTTTTTTGTTCAATCATAATAAAATATAGCCTAAATCACTCCTGAATAGTTTAGCTTTCTGTTAGTGAAAGAATTTACACGATCGCATCAGTAGCTTCGGAGCCTATTCAATACAGACAATCAAATCTTTCCTCTTCAAATTATCAGTATTGACTGGCTGCCCCAACAGTTTCGTCCTGTCAACAGCTGGGAATTTTTTATACTGGAAAAATAATTTGTCGTTTTTTTGTTTTCTGTTACTTTTTATTTATGTTTCTCACCGCACCGCTTAAACCTTCCCTAAACATTCACAAATATTTCAAGATCAAAATTATCCAAATCGGTCCAACCATTCTCGCGTTTTAGCGAGACACATGGGCAGCTATTTATTTTTAAATATATACCATACCTATGTAGATTGCACGAAGAAAGGTACAGTGGTCGGACTTTATGACTAATAGCATTATCTGCCAATCAACCTCTGGGGGAAGCAGAATTCGTGTTGGCGGCGTTAGAGTTATGTATAAATATGCACTAGCTTTTGCCCACGAATTCGTACGAACAATAAAGCAAAATCCAATTATTTCCTGCTCTCGTCGAATTTCAGGGAATCTCCACTTAGTGCTGCTACACTCTCCAAAAACTCTACATGATTTTCAGCTCTCTGCTAGTTTCACTCAGTAGTAACGAAAGAGTAATATCTTCGCCCCAGGGCACACATTCGTTTGATATGCACTGAAGGCTTTCCTGTGGGTGGGTGTTATTTATCATCTTTTTTAAGAATATTTGAACGTAGCCGAGTGGTTACAGAGCTCGGCCCGAAACCCGGAGGGTCAAACAAAATGTGTTTTTTTATTTTTCGGAACATAATATGTTATTAACATGATATTATCCCGGGTTTCTGATCACCAACCCGCATTTGGCATGCTCGGTGATCAAAGCGCGATGACTTGATTTCAATGATGAAGAGCTAATTACTTCACTTATTTAGGGAATATTTGGAATATTTAGTAATGTTTACGTCTCTGTCACCTATAGTACAAGTAAGCTATCCCAGATATTTTTTATTACACAGGTTTTTTTCTGAGCCGTACCAATATGAAAGTATAATATATATTAGTTAGTATAGCTACACGATCCGAATAATCATATATTTATCATTTATTTTTGATAGATACTCTGAATAATTTGTGGTCAGATAATCTTGCGTTGAAGTAGTTCCAGATATCATAATTTATATTATCCTTATTGTAGACAATACTTAACCTATAGTATGGCCTACCTACATCCTGACATTATTCATAGTTAAGCCGAACAAAGAGTTCAAAGGCGTTTCTAGCCAGTTTGCCTTCGTAGAGCTGGCTCCAATTTTGCAAACAAGCGGCCAGCAGATATAGTTACATTGTAATATATGTGGGTGTTGGCAGGGGTCGGTCGTCACCTTGACACGGAGCGAATCACCTGGATAGGGTTGCGATGGAGAGTTGTCGATATTATATTTTGGTTATTAACATTTACAATGCTGATTTTTCATTCGAAGATAAAAACAACTAATGTAATGGTAGCTATACCGTTGTAGGTATACAGTTGGTAGGTAAATAAGCGAGAGGATCGTGCCGCCTGATACCTTCGCCAAATTGGTCTCAGTATTACTATTTTCTCAGTAATTGATATATCTTCTTCTTACAGTGCCTCTCCACTACTGGAGGTTGGCCGTCAGCTCTGCGAATCTCTTCTTATCTCTCGCTAGCCGAAACAGCTCTTCCACGCTGGCAGTTCCAGTCCACTCTCTGATATTTCTCAGCCACGACTTTTTTCTTCTTCCAACTCGTCTTTTCACTTAAATTTTTCCCATCATTCAAACAATTGAAGAAGATGATAGCGCTCATGTCTTAACACATGCCCGAGATATGCTACCTTTCTTGTTATATATATACCTACTAGTATTTAAGGCACAATAATGACTGGCAAACTTAACGGAAATAGATTTCATATCACAATTATCATTGGTCTTACAAATAAATTGCAATAAGAGATGCCAATGTATGTACTATTTTACAAAATATAAGGAAAAGGGACTTTCTTTAGAACTTCTTAACAAGACTCACACAAAACGAAATAATCTACAATCGAATTGATCATTACTCTGATTACCAGGCTTGTATCCCCGGCCTGCATTCACGTTGCATTTGCCATCAAATAGTCTCAATTCCTGAACCAGAACTTTCCTGTCCTAACGGGCGTCAGCTTCGCTTCACGTACAATTTAAATGTGTCAGATTGATAGCCTCTGCTTTTGTAAACTCGTTCGATATTCTATTTCGGTTTCATCGATATAGATCTAACCCTTCCACGGACATGCCCCATCCCTGAAGCAAAGGGCGCGGCCAAATGACTCCGCGGGCGCTCAATCGTTGGATGACCCACCGCCTACACCTAATCTACTCTACTATCTATCTATTATCTATGGTATACATAGACTTTGTTTGTTTTTCTTTCTTTTATTGACCGCTGGCCAGTTTGAGGGTAATCTAGCCGTTTCCAGGGATTTGACTTTGGTTTGGTTTGATGTGTCATTTGATGGGTTTGGAAAGTACTTAATTGATGCCTATAGCCGAAACTTATTAGCACACTGCTTGCTCAATCATCATACAATTTAGAAAATAGTTTTATTTGGATTGATAGCCGGTAGGGCGCTTTTACCCCCATGTGGTTGACTTTCCATCAATCCGCACTCAACGGTTTGCTGCGTCTTTTCTGATCCGCATCGCTATGGTGTGCAACGTTCTCCCTGCGTCTGTTTCCCGATACTTACAACCTTGAAATCTTTTAAGGCCACAGTGAATTTTCTGGGTAAGCGTGTACCTCGATCGGTCACGTCATTGTTTACCACCAGGCGAGACTGAGGCCAAACTCAAACCTATTTTAAATTAAAAAAAAAGTGATCTTTGCAACGTTATCTACCATCAAAGTCAGAATGTAACCCTCACATGCCAGAATCTTAACCACCATGCTCTTGGTACACAGTCTTGATGATGAAGACTCTGTACCAAGAGCATGGTTAAGTGTGCATTTTGACACTCATCAACTCAAACCCAAACTAAGCAGATCCTGTTCTATGGGAGTCGGTAAAAGACTTAAATGAACTTTAAAAAGTATTCCTAACTACAAAATACCCCCAAAAAGAACTAGTTAGAAAAATGTATTGTCCCACTGCTGTCCAAAAGCCTCCATTATTGAAATTAGGGACAATTATTAAATATCGACCTTATAACCCAACCCTTGTAACCAAACTTCTATTTATTAGTCTTGTTAGAAGCTCATTAGAATCTAGCGCATGTATCTGGAATCCTCACGAAGCTAAGTATAGGCTAATGTTGGAAAAGATTCAAAAGGCTTTTCTTCGGTACTACTATAGGCGAGTGTATGAGTATTATCCCTTTATGTACCCCACAATTTTTCTACTGGGAATGTTGCAGATGAACTCTTTAGAATTAAGAAGAACCCGTGTGGAGGTTTCAACTGCCTTAGCAATCTTGCGGGGCTGGATGGACTTGCCCGAGTGTGTTGAGCAATTGTCTCGTCTTTATGTGCCTGATAAATATTTACGTATTCGCTCCGGTCGGAGACATCGGCTGTTCGCTATTCCAACGTGTCGTACAGTAGCTCGTGAGCAATCCCCGCTGTGTCGTATGCAGAGGGCGCTAAACATGTTACTGGTCGCTAACCCTGAATTGGATATATTCATTGACAGTCCTCAATCGCTTTTAAACAAAGTCGAAAAATTGGTGTAATGTTTTCCTTCCTGTAGCTTCCATAATTATGTAACTGGGATTATCCCGTTTAATTGTGTTAAATAAATAAATATTGCCACACTTGCCAGTTGGTGATAATGGGGATGATATGAGCAGTCGTTGTCACTTATGTCATCCCCATACATTTGAACGATTTCTACAATAGAAATCGTCGTGGCGTGGTGCTCTTGGCTATGACTATTTTCCGCAAACACACTTTGCCCGACATGGGATTTACAGCCACTGTCTTCGGATTTCGGGCCGAACTTCGTAACAACTGTCACGGAGGGGCGTCAGACCTGGAAGTCCTAAAACTAACACAAAATGTCTAACATGAATGTTTGTCTAAAGATAGAAACTAGATAAAATCGGCCTGACCCAAAAGTCGGCGACACTCGAACCAAGCGCACGTTAATCGAAAGTAGATGGAAAAATATTTATTTCGCGTGTTAAAAGGCGCTTGCTTTAGAACAATGACGAAATAACGTTGGCGACAACGTAAAATATCCTATAGTAATTCACCAGTTCATTAACGACCTCGGTAGCTCAGTTGGAAGAGCAGCCATCCGAATTTTGGAAGGCCCGTGCCTCGAATCGAATCTTGATCGAGCCCTAGGATCAGGCCGATTTTTTCTAGTTTCTATCTTAAGATGGAAAAATAGTGCATAATGCTGAAAATGGGATCGATCATCCAACACACGACCATCGCCGCTATTTGTAGGACGATAAATGGCGAAGCCTTCTTCAGCTATCACACAACACTGAGCAGCAAGAACACGAGATGATATTGTGCACAAAAAAAGGCACATAAAATATCATCGTGCTATGTCAGGGCTGTATTAAACTTTTTTAATTATTTTCACAGAGCGATTATTTTGACTAACACAGACGAGATCAGAGAACTGGAACTCACCAGCCTGTTCAAAGACCAGATATCTACTGAAAACGAAAGGAAAAAAGGGTAAGTTGTTACTCGAAATAAAAACTTCATTTTAATTTGTAGTCAGAGGTCCACAGACGATCAAAGCGATCGATGGCTTCCGCATACGTTATAGTACAGGTGGCCCCCATTCAGCCTAACTACGAGAGCTAAGCTAGTCTAGCGTTCCTCAAGTCCACAGACTAACTAGAGAACAAGTCTCAAGTCATTTCGGCAACTTACATGGTTTGTCAACATCCAAAATTACGCGCGGCCATAGCACGCGTGTGTGCATCTTGATTTATTGCAAATTTTGGGGTATTCGCATTACGTTTTAAGGTATAATTTCCTGATTGGATTGTAAATAAAACTTTCTAAAAAGATATATATTGTTTAGATAAAAATCATGTGTAGGTACTGACATTATGCTTTATTCAAACCAAAAATCTGTCACAAACTTGGGCTATTATTCGGGAAAATTGTTTTTAAAACTTTTGTTAACAGTTATTGTGATGCATATTCTGGTTCACTTTGTGTCAAAATAACTACATGTCTGGCGTTTTAGTCTTTTCTTAGTGAGCTTTAATCAGAGATTTAGCCACTCGAAGTTGATACGAGGCTCTTTCGTAAATCGAGGTGGCGAGATTGATCATTTTATGATAGAAAAAAGATTTTATTTACAGATGTGTTTCATTATGTGTTCATCCAAAAGGTTGGACTATGTTTTGTTTAAACTTACTGACAAAAATTTTATCCAAAAAAAATATGCGCTTGAAAAGTTGGATCAAGTGCTCAAAATACGAAATGCCTCTTAACTAATTGTTGTCTTTTTTAAATTACAGCACAAAGAAAAAACAAAAATCAGAAACATCCGAAGAATCGCTGAACAACATTCACCACACAACAGACGACTCGGGCATTTGACATCACCGCGTGCGCAGGGACAGCCCTAGGCGCAGCCCTAAGCACAGAGAAAAGGACGACAGACAC
The DNA here is from genome assembly GCA_947369235.1 of Udea olivalis. NCBI lineage: Eukaryota > Metazoa > Arthropoda > Insecta > Lepidoptera > Crambidae > Udea > Udea olivalis. Next base: position 7,290,173 of record OX376367.1, on the reverse strand, counting down.
AAAGACAAGAAGAAAGGAAAGAGAAAGAAGGAGAGCAGCAGTGACAGTGACAGCAGCAGTTGAAAGAAGTAAAATGTCATTGGTTTTTATTCGTTGACTTGGCGGTGTGCCTTTTGAGCCGAATGGCGGGAGTTCGAAAAGAATATTGAGGCATTATGACATAATGTTGTCGTTGTAAGGTATTTTACCAAAATAAGTATATTTATGATTACGATACGTCTCGCTCTATCATTGATGAGTACGATTTGCAATACCTTTCTTGACTCTCATTGAAGATTTATACAATATGAACATGTTTGTTCTAAATAAAAAAGAAATATTAATGAAATGTAAAGAAAGTAAGTGTCTTAAACAGTGTTATAAAATATTTAGGCTAAGATTGTTATACCTAAACATATTATATAAAATTACTTAGTAATTTGATGACTCTAAAAACAGAGACTTTTTCGCCACCTACTACTTTCAGTTCATTTTAGTGGAGGCCTCTGAGTGTTCCGTTCACCAAGATGGCAACAGTTCGTTTGCGTCTAACTTCACTGTTTGTGATGTATTTCATATTAGTATACCTACTTGAGCGTTTATGATGTGTTAAAGAAGTATAATATTTATGAAAAAGAAATGTTTGTTGACTATGGGTATTTAACATTTTAAACTGTGTACTTTTTAACAATCATTAAGATGAACAAAATTTGTTAAACTTGTGTAAGATGATGTGATTTCTCTTGTCCTACGCAGGAGCGAGTGAGAATCACCATAACCGTTGTTAATTGTTTACATCTCTTTATAACATCACAGATTAGTCGCCATCTAAATCCCCATTTTCGATTATTTTTTATTTACAATTAATTACTGCCAATGTGTCGACGGCTTATGCCATTTGTGTGAGAGCGCTAACACTGCCGGTGTTAGAATGCTAAGCTTTCTTTGCTATTTCAGAACTGTTTTTGTAAGCATTACCTGATTGGTTAGGTACATGAGTTTCCCGCCGGGTCTTCTCAGCAAGAAACAACTCCGACGCGGTGGTAGAGTCGCATTATGTGTGTATACTGTGTATTTATATATCCATATTACTATGGTATTTATGTCTATTATTTAGTACTATATTTTGCTTTAAATTTGATGATTTGTAGTTACTGATACAGTCTATTTGAATAAAGTTATTTGAGTTTGAGTTTTGATTGAGTCATGAATATCCGAAAATTTGTAATCCTTAGATGACACATTCATATAGCTATTATTACTAGAGAGATTTGTTTCTTTCTTCACTGCTTTGTCCTGAACTTCCACTTGATTCCCGCCCGACGTTAAGTTTTCTGGACACCCTGTATTATGTATTTGTGGTGCCTATGTTAGGCTTATTGGGTATGGTGTATGAATAACTTATTGCCTTTTCAGGTATTGATAAAGTTTATTCGTTGAAAGTACCACGCACAATATATTTATGTATTTATATATCGATGAGAATTATATAAGATACTTAGTTAAAGTAAGTTGGATAATTTTGAATAAATTTCGTAGATTTTATAATAAAAGTTGTTTATTGATGATTTCGTTTCATTCAAAGACTGTTCTTATAATTGTTTACTTTTTATTTCAAAGGAAGTCCGACTGACAAATTGAAGTATGAAGTTTTTAGTATATTAAGTACTCTATTTGCAAACATGACATAACACCATTAATGACAAATTAGTAGTCAATACATATTATGATAGCCATGATAGGTGAGTGAAATAATATTTCAACATAAATAATAATAATAATCGTTTATTTGCAAGAACATGGTAAATTACAATTGGTCTTAATCTAAGTTTCTCTCCAGCATATTCTACCGAATTTTCGGTGTGCAAATATTAAAACGTCCAGTTAAACTATACAATAAAAATTAAAAATTAACACAATTTTACAAAACAGGTCAAAATTACAATAAATCTTCAAAATAATTACTTAAACGATTAGGCGTATTACTGGATGTCAAATTTTATCATTAAGAGAATCATTAATAGAATAAAACATTTTGTTAATTAAAAATTCATGCAATTTATTTTTAAATTGGCCAATAGGTAGTGATTTTAGGGAATCTGGCAATTTGTTGTATAATCTCACAGACATACAATTAACATTTCTTGAGTAGAGTGATAATTTTTGGGGTGGAACAACCAATCTATCTACTTTCACATAGATATAAATACACAGAGATAAAGGAACAGAAATAAACAAAAACGCAAGTACCTACCCATTAAATGCAATATTCATAATTTCTTGAGCATGACATTGGCTTTAATGTTTTTACACTAAAAATAAATTATTTAATCTAATTAAAGTAATGAAAACTAGCCGTTAACTGCATTTTTAAAAATGGCAGTCACGACTGTCAGTTTTCCCGCTCTTTTGGCACGTCGACGCCATATTTGAGGTAGAAAGCGCGCCAAAAGTAGGCGCGCTCAGGAGTTAGCGGATTGACGTACTGTGGCTCGAGGTCTATGGCTAGATGGTGAGGGTGGGGCAGCCATTCTCCATTCTCTGGCTCAGGAGTTGGAGACCTGCAAAATAGGAAAAGTAGGTTAGTCCGGACTTATTTCAAAGTTTCATATCTTGCCATAATTCGTTAAGAAAAGATATCGAGCCTTTGTGGTAAGTTATAGAATCTTTTTGAAATACAAAAAAGTATTTTAAAGTCACTTACCCAAACTTGGCAAAGTTAGTCCACATCATGGTCATGAAAGTGACCATCCTTGCATCCTCTTCATCCATTGGTAACGGCAGTCTCTCGAGTTCAAATACGTAGAACAGCTCATCCTGATGGGCTGTCGCAGGAAGGCTGCTATTGGTCAGCAATCTCCCTAAATTCCTGTTTCCAATATAGTTGAAAACATATTGGAAGACTTGGACGCCTGAACTATTCGCGTACAATTCGGAAAAAAGAGACATTGGACCAACGTATGAGAAATCTGAATTTAGGTTTATTAAGCCACCGATCAACATTTCATCAGAATCAACATCTACGAAGTAAGTTTCTTTCAAAGTCTGTCTGAAGGCTTCTTTTTCGTCTTTTGGGATTTCTAAGTTTCGCTGATCTAGACAGGAGTAATCTAAGTTCTTAATTCTGTCCATTTGACTAGTAATTGTATAATAATCTAATGTACTAGTCAAACCCTCAACTGTGTTCAAACCAATGATAATCGGAACTGCATGGAATTTGTTATTCTTCAAAATATCGTAAGGAGTCTCCGTTAAAAATGGCTCTTCGTCGTCGAATATTTCCTCAACAGAAGGCACAAAGACACTCTTCGCGTTCATCTGTTTAGCTATAGCCTCTTCAACTTTAGGGATGGACGTTTCAGTATAAATCTTCAGCAGCTCTTCAGGATCTACTGAACTTATACCCAACGACTTGGCAACTTGACTTGCAGTACCTAAAGGATATCTGTCAAAAGAATGTGGTGAAAATAGTGTACCACTTTCAGAAATCACTTTGTGGAAAAGACCTTCAGTTGACTCCGACAACGTTAGGTAAAGAGCCGCAGTACCGCCGCTGCCTTGGCCGAAGACTGTAACATTATCAGGATCACCATTAAATTTGGCGATGTTGTCTTGAATCCACCTCAAAGCAGCTCTTATGTCTTTAAGGCCAGCGTTTCCAGGGGCCTCTTGAGTGCCCAAATTCAAGAAGCCGTAGGCATTAAGACGGTAGTTGATCGTGACGAGAACGATGCCGTGGCTGACTAAGTATTGGGGTCCGTAGAAGCTTGGGCTTCCAGAGCCGACGCCAAAACCTCCTCCGTGGAGGAAAACCTGGAAGAATAAAGTTGTTAACAAAACGTTGCATGACAAAATAGACTCCCTGAATAGTAAATATCTTTGAAGCCTTTCAAGGCTAGATATGCTTCGTTACACAAGCATAGATACCGATATGTGCTTGTAAACTAAATTTTGTGATAGCTTCACTGTCCGTTACTGCAAAACACTTTGGTTGTTGAAAGAAGATAAAAGATTGAAAGATGTATAATCTCTATTAAACAAAATCAAGCGGTTTCATGGCTACAAAGCGATACCTACCTTGTTTATTTTGATGCTGAAATATGTACGGATATATAAAAGAGGTGCAGTATATAGGGGCTGCCCCTAGAAGTGGCTGCTAGGTGCGCAATCGCAGAGGGACTAAGCTACAGTGAGTACAAACTACCGATCTCAGGATTTTTTTTTGCGTAATCATCGTTTTTTAAACAAGTCTAATATTTTACCATGACCGGAAGAGTTCCATTGAAGACACCACTCGGCGAGAACACGTTGAGGACCAGGCAGTCCTCATTGTCACTGGGGACAGCGAGGGGGTCGTTGCAAGGGAACTGGGGACAGAGGACCGCCCTGTTGTCCGCCTTGTACACGTCGGCGTGGGTGGGGGGCTCCTCGGGGGCCTACAATTTAGAGGGAGTCATGTGTGCTGTTTATTAACTCCAAAAACATATGTTTACAAAATCTTAAGCATTTTTATTTAAATACAGGGCAATTTTTACGGCGTTAAATAACGAGAGCGTCGTGGCCTAGTGGTTAAGCACTCCAACTCGAATCGCGTATCGTGTGGTCCCGAGTTCAAATCTGGCCAGAACCAAAATCTTTGTGCTCCATAGAATAACATTTATTCTAAGTTGTGTTCATTATTTAATTTCCGACTAACTAAATCAACCCGGATAGCGGCGGAAGGCTCACCACGTATGTACCCCGTTGGGTTCTAATACCATTGGTTAAAAGTGGGTTTCTGAGTTCACCATGACAGTCACTTGCCTCTGACTACCCCATTTGGCATAAAGTCGTGTTGGTATGTTATGTTGTTAAGTTAAATAACATAGAAAAAAACATAATGTTATCCCAATTTCAGATAAAAAAATATATAAATGGTCGTCACATGAATGTTTGCCTAGGTGGGCAGCACACAGTAAACGAAACTTATACAGATCTTTTAGACAAATATAAGTAGACTGTAAGTAGCTGACACACCCGCAGGCTGAAAACACCCTCGCACTGTGGAAATAATGTAACACACGAACTAAGCCATTGCTCCAAAATTTATGAAAAGTACTTACTCGGAACTTCACTGGGACTCCGTATCTGATACCCAAATATTCATAATACAAGCCATTAGCAGCTAACGTCCCTTCGACTCTCCCATACTTTGTGCTCACTATTTTACTATTTAATAACTCTGACTTCTCCGACCCCAAAACCGCGCCAAAAATCGCGCAAGTGACAGATAACGTCAAAAGGCCCATTTCCAGAGACAAAAGCTTAAAAGTATATTTTTTTAGGCACTACACCTGCTTTTATAGAGGTCGCATATCAATAAGGTGAAAACTTATTGGTAGGTGTGTATTACATAACAGAATCTATCAATTCGATTTGCAACCTTATTGTTAATATAAATAACAGTTAATTCCAATAAACATTTCTAAAGCTATACGTGCCGATCTTTAAATCAGTCTATCTGTCTAACTTGCAATCTGTCTATAGCTGTCTGCTTGCTTTATTCATAACAGATAAAAACTATGCATATTATGAAATAATTACATAAATATTAAATAGGTACTTACTGTAATGATTACATTGTTTATCATTGACCATTAGTTTACTTTTTTAGTTAACCCCTTACTCTCTTAAATTACGTTACGGAAGTAAGGTTGTCCCTTTCTATTCTTTAAGCATATTTTTTGCATGTTAACTATGCAAGAAATCCTGCCTATAGTACCGACGGTCGTGGGCTTGTGGGTTCGATTCCCACTCATGAAATTCTACGGTTCATACGGTTGGCGTGGTGCGCTGTAGCACGGTTTCTCGCCTCGATTTCCGTAGTGTCCCGGGTTCGATTCCCGGTCAGGTCAATTCAGGAAAAGTTCTTTTATTGATTGACTCGGGTCTGGGTGTGCTGGGAGACGCCCCTGGCTTATTTCCTTGTGTGGTACCTTGTAACACAAGGATATTCATTCCTAATTCGAGACCATTACAAGAGGTGTGTTGTATGGCGCATTTATTATATTTATTTATTTATATTTATATATGATTGTGATAACCATTTGTATTTGTTCTGTGTACACCCAGTTAATATATATTTAAGTTTGTATTCAGAAAAAATTGAGTATCTCAGTTTAAAGTCAGCTGATGATTTTGAAGTAAGGTCTCCTAGATATATATATATTTTTATATCAGGTAGAATTTAAGAAGTCTGGCAGGTATAGCTTAGGACCCCTCCATGAGCCTTCGCCTTGTCGTGGCGGGGGGGCTTAGTACCGGTGGCAGGTGGAACCACCGGAAAGCTAAGAGGGCTCAGCCATGGCAGTGCGGTGGACTTCCCACCCACCCATTGCCTGCCGCCGAGCGTGGTAGTGATATCGTGACTACCACTGACCGCCCAAAGGGGCTCCCCACGGGTGCAGCGCTTTAGGGCGCGAGGTGGGGGCTGCGGTGCACAACCGTTTGGAGGGGGTCAGTGATCCGCGGCTGGCCCCCCCCGATGCACTGCGGCTCGGCGGGGCCGCACCGCCAGATGCGGCAGCGGATCCACCTTTTAGGTGGATCGTGGTTGCGGACCTAGTAGGGTCCGCGTACGGTGGGAGCCAGCGGGCTTGAGTACGGGGGTGCTTTTGCCCGCAATGAACGGCTTTCACCGTGACGGCGGAAGTACCTGTGTGCTCCAGGTACTTCCGTGGCCTCCACCCTTCATTGGGGGGTCGGCTGGAGGGGGCCCCAATACGGGAAAGCACTGGCGGCGGGGCGTTGCGAAACTTTTTGGGAAACCCCGCCTCGCCGCTGGAGTGTTGAGGTCGAGTACCGTGGGGTTTTAGTCGGTAGAAGACCGACATAACCTCGTCGTTCCCCCGGGCGGTAAGGTATCCATGAGGAGTTCCCCACGTAAATAAAAAAAAAGGTATAGCTTAGGTAACATTAAAGTGTGATAGAATCAGGAATAAATGACAGCGCAATTATTAGTAAAAAATATGTGTTACTAAAATTGTCATAAAACACCCTCATGTGTAAAGAATGGATGATGAGGGTAATGGGAATGTTGGAGGAACACACCACATGAGCATGGTTTGTATTCACTTCTTGTTTTCGCAACGGTAAGACAAGCTACGCCACGTAGCTCATCGGATTGATAGCCGCCGAGACCACAGTCATTTAGCATTCAGGTCGCAGGTGAGTGCTCTGACGAAACAATGGTGCTATCATGGAACGTCAAGATCGCGGGACCCTTCCAGGTTTTTCAAATATCAAGTGAATGGTATTTCATACAGTTTATCTGCTATTTCATACTTTCATAGAAATTTTTTACACTCATTTAAACTTTCAAAATATTGCACGAAGTGGTCTCGCTAATTTGTTATCTGGATATATCGCGGGACCACTATTCAGTTAATGAAAAACACATGTCATGATTTAAACTGAACACACCAAATTTAAATGCGAAATAATATGACTGCGTTTGAATCGTTCTTATACTTTTAAAAGAGTAATTTCAATAAATAAAGTGTTTATGTGTTTTGTGTACTCATTATAAAACGTTATATGTTTTTTTACACCTGTCACAAAAAAAATAGCGCAATGTTGACTGTGGACTAAATCATTTCTGGACAGTGTGGAATAATAACAGTTAGATTCTTAAAATCCTATGATGCTTCGTTCTGAAATTGATAGTATGTAGGTATTCATTACTGATACTAAATGAAAATATTTATTAAGTACCTACTTCATTTTGAGTGGTACATACTTGGTATTTTGGTTAGATTTATTTTTTTATAAGCACAGTGAAAATCAAAGTAAAAGTTAATTCAAAAGTTTCAATGTTTGCCTAAAGTAGTGAAGCCGGAGAGAGGTTTTGGGGATTCACTCGAGCGAGGCAGATAAAGCTATGGAGATATCCCTTGAATTCTCCAAATGCATCATTCATCCCCTAAAAACCCTTAATGAATCGTACTAGTGATGAAGCCCCTTTTTCTTGTTCAAGTAGCAAATCTCTGTGAATAGTTTCAGCACAACTAGAACATAGATGAGGGTTAATAAGTGATTGACTTCCCAGCAATCCGCACTCAACGGTTTGCTGCGTCTTTTCTGGTCCGCACCGCTAAGGTTCACTAAAGTTTTATTAAATTGTCACGTTCAGCTTGTTTCCATATTTGTTTAATTTTTTTTTTCTACAACACACCTCTTGTATGGTCTCGAAGTAGGGATTAATATTCCTATGTCACGAGGTACCACACAAGGAAATTAGCCAGGGGCGTCTCCCAGCACACCCAGACCCAAGTCAATTCAGAAAAGATCGTTTCCTGAATTGACCCGACCGGGAATCGAACCCGGGACACTAAGGAAATCGAGGCGAGAAACCGTGCTACAGCGCACTACGCCAATCGTGTCGTCAATCAATTAATTTATTAAGCCTTGTTTATTGACAAGATAAAATCATAACTCTGACAGAGTTATGATGAAGTCTCTTCTTCTTCATCGATACACTCTTGACAGAGCGGTCGTGGTCGTCATGTAGTCGTGGAAGTGGAGGGGGCAGATAGAACACGCCGCACGATGCTGCGCTATCACTCTCGGCTTGACGTCATCCTACTGCACTCGTTAATGGACTTGCCCACAGTGGACTTGATCTGATCGGTCCAACGTGTAGGTGACCTTCCGCGCGGTCTGCTGCCTTCTACCTTCCCTTGGACGACAAGGCGCTCTATGAACAGGCTATCGCGTCTAGAAACGTGACCAAAGAATTTTAACATGATGAGAAATTCGTGCGAAACTCGGTCCATGAGTCTCCAAGCATTTTCCCCCAGCACCACATCTCCAGAGCGTCTATCTTCTGTCTTTCTTCTGTCATAAGATGAAGTCTATGATCTTAAATTTGAAGTTAATTTAAAAAATCTAATTTTCGCTTACATTGTTACTAAGTACATCACTTACTGAGTATGCCGGCCGCAATTTTTTCGATTAACTTAAGATTTTCATACAAAAAATACTATATACTGGGTTACAGGAAAAATCGTGCTAGATCCGTTAAGGGCGTAGAGTACCTATCATTTGTGACTTATTTCACTATGAAACACCCTACCCTAAACTTAACCCATTTCGAGATATTCGACTTTTAATTTTTTTATTGAAAATTGCCGAAATTTAGGCTTCTAAATTAAATTTTGTTTATTTTGTGGGTCTTATTATTATTATTATTGCATGTTTACATGTGTAATAAGATGCTATAGGACGTCAATTATTAAAATAGTGCATAAGTTAATTGAACAGGCCGTAGTAGACAAGTTAAAGTTAAGAAATGAAAACAAATATTAGAAAGTTCATTTTTCTTTAAGGGATATTACAAAAAAATAGTATGGCAATTGTTCGGCAGATGTGTTTAAAAATATCTACGTTTCATCAGCTATCCAACGAGGTATAACAATCTAGGGTTTTAATTAAATGCATTTAAAAAACTTAGCTTATTAGGCGACAGTGGCGAAGAAAATTAATACTTAGCCCTAAAAAGTAAAATAAAACAATAGGTTAGCATGAAATGTCATTTATTTAATCAGGTTTTGACACAACTTTTTCTTACTCTACAGTTCATGTTCAACATGGCCGCCTCTGTTTCTGATACATTGTCGCATCCTTCTACGGAGACCAGTCTTCACTACTCCAGTTGTTAAAGTTGTCCGCATTTGATTTGCTGCATCCACTATCCTTTCTCTTAGTTCTTCCACAGACGAAACTGGATTTGGCTCGCTGTAGACAAGACTTTTCATGCGCCCCCACACATGAGAATCCATGGGGGTTAGGTCCGGACTTCTTGCTGGCCATGGCAACGGCCCACCTCGTCCTATCCATTTGTTTGGATAATTCATGTCCAGCCAGTCTCTGACACTTCTCCTGAAATGGGCAGGGCAGCCATCGTGTTGGAACCACATGTCCCTGATCAAGTTGAGTGGCAGATCATCCAGCAAATCACTCAAGTCTTCTCTTAAAAAGTTTTCGTACGTTTCCCCATTTAGATTGTCTGGGAGAAAGTAAGGTCCAATCAAATGATTGGAGATAATGCCCATCCACACATTCACGCTGAATCTTCGCTGGGATCCCTTCACTCTTTTCTTATTGGGATTTCTTAGTTCTTTGGGGGCCCAGTAATGGGCGTTGTGATAGTTCGTTATGCCATCTTTGTCAAATTTGGATTCATCTGTCCACAAGATATTTCTTAGAAAATCTGGGTCTTCTACGTCAGCATTTATCATAAATCTACAGAAGTCCAACCTTCTCGCCGGGTCTCCTTCTTCAATAGCGTGTACCGGCGTATAATGGTACGGGTACAGGCCAGCAGTATGCACTGTAAACCACACTCTCCATTGCGAAAGTCCCAGATCACGGGCAACAATATTAGTGGATGTAGTCGGATCCGCTCGAAAGCGTTGCACAATCTCATTGTCATGTTCTTCGTCGTCATTAATTCGTGGTCTTCCCATGTCTGTATTTCGTCTCAAAACAGAGCCAGTTTCTCGAAGTCTTCGATACACTCTGTCAAAAACGGCCACATCCGGCACTCGACGTCCGGGGAAGCGAGTTATGTATTCGTTGCGAGCTCGCGCAGACACACAACCGCAGAATCCGTAACAAATAAGCATATCAGCACATTCCTCATCACAAGTACAAATCAGAGTCCGGTTAACAAGCACAGTAGTCACAAATCAGAAGAAATAGTCCAGAATCACAGCCAAGTCGAGAAAAAAGAGCAAAACGATATCACATCTACTATGTACGAAGCACAAAAGCAGACTGACAACCAAAACAATATCCCTTGTATTCCCAGCTCTAACCGGTTTTTTTTCTTTCATTCGCACCTACATAAATCGTCACTTGTCTCGCTCGCACGGTGCGTCTTAACTTGAAGGACAATAGGCGCGGGACTGTTAGAACTGCTACCTGGAGCGTCCCAACTACTTTTTTTCCACGAAATGTAATAAAAACCCTAGATTGTTATACATCGTTGGATAGCTGATGAAACGTGGATATTTTTAAACACATCTGCCGAACAACTGCCATACTATTTTTTTGTAATATCACTTAGAGAAAAATGAACTTTCCAATATTTGTTTTCATTTCTTAACTTTAACTTGTCTACTACGGCCTGTTCAATTAACTTATGCACTATTTTAATAATTGACGTCCTATAGCATCTTATTACACATGTAAACATGCAATAATAATAATAATAAGACCCACAAAATAAACAAAATTTAATTTAGAAGCCTAAAAATCGGCAATTTTCAATAAAAAAATTAAAAGTCGAATATCTCGAAATGGGTTAAGTTTAGGGTAGGGTGTTTCATAGTGAAATAAGTCACAAATGATGGTTACTCCACACCCTTAACGGATCTAGCACGATTTTTCCTGTAACCCTGTATAATTAAAATGAAAGTTAGTTAAATAAATTTCATTTTCACTCAGATAGTTTCTACATCACTTACTAAGTATGCCATATCGTTATTGTAAGTTATTTAATAATCACCCGGTATAGTAATAGGTCTCGAAGTTATGGCGAAAAACCATACTGCCAATGCTATAACCACAAAAAAGGAACAACTAGCAGTTGACAGCAGTTGTGCAAGCCAAGCAGCTAAACAAAAAAAATATTTGACGTTTGCGTTTTGTTTGACGTTTCCCAGGTTATTTTGGAGTTGGAGAAAGGCAAACTGAAGTTTTTCTTCACTTTTACAAGTTTTACATGAAAAGTTATTAGTTGCAAGCACGCTTCCGGAAAATTAGTTATCTTGATTAATAATTCCAGTGGCTGCTGCATTTCAGCAGCAATTGTATTCCGTTGCACACAACAGAACCGTCCGTTAGCATCCGTCCGACTGCCTACGTGTTGATTTAGAAAATCGCTAAAAAACACTGAAGGCTGTTCACCGAGGTATGCTGCAGTGAACAGTGAGAAACCCAGCGACCCTCGGCTTAGTTATGAATAAGAAATCGGCCCGTACTGGTCCAAAAATACGAATAACAAGACCCGCCCTCCGGACAAGAAAACTAGACGATACAGCGATATCTCCACCTAAAATTACAGATGAGCGCAAGTTTATCTACACCTGTCAGTATTGCCGCTTGAAGTTCACTCAGAACAGCCAATATTTCCGACATATGACGTCGAATCACGAGCTACAACAGCGACAAGCTACATTCGAGTGCAATGAATGTCAGATTGTGTTTTCTAAGAAAAGTAACCTGGATATCCACTGCCAGACACACCACCAAGCTAAGAGCAAGTCCAGGTGTGAGAGTTGTGCGATAACATTCAAGTCACGTTACTGTTTACGTAGACATTTGAAGTTGAAGCAACTGCTGCAAGAGAATTCGTGTATAAAATGCCAGAAAAAGTTCATGAGCAAAGACCAGCTGTCCAAGCATGTACAGAATAAGCACACGTTCAAGAATATAACATTCCATTGTGATTTTTGCTCACTGAAGTTTAAAGCCAGAGAATCTTTAGTAAGTCACCTAAATCGGATTCACAAAAGGTTATGATTCATAAAACATGTGTAGCTATAAGTATTGTAAGTTCTAGTGAAGTTCTTGCAGTAAAATATACTCAAATTGACAATTTACTATAAGTGTAACAATTTAAGTGTATGTAATACCCGGTCTTTGAGATTAACATCTTTAAAAATGATTTGCTGGCACTTGACAAAATGTAGTTTATATAGGTACATACATTTCCTCCAAAGTGATTTTGAAGCAGCCTTAACTAGTATTTAAAAACAGATGACCAAATAAGTATTAGGAAATGTTTTGTTTCTTAAATGTATGTGAATTTTACTGCAAAGACTTACTGTATCTCTAGGTGCATGTAAAAGGGGCAAATAAATATGATTAGGAACATCTTATTTCAAAATTGATTAAGGCTGGTAAGCATGAGTATTGTTTAGTTGATCTATCTGTTGTGCACATGCCTTAAAATTGGTTGTTAATATAATATTAAAGAAGCTAGTTCTATTCAAAATACTGGGCAGGACAAGATACTTTGTGAAAAAGGCTTGTTCCAGGAAGTAACTCAGCTGTGTCTAATATTTTTAGGTAGAAATATGAGTGAGTTTTAGCATGAACTAGCTTGGTCAACACTTAAGTCAAGCCAGTGCTTGATCAGTATCACCGTTTAAGGTAGCTTTATGAATACTTACCTTCTCAAGTTTTGAAAAATACGTATAATTAGGCACATTCAATTTATGTGGTCTTGTATCAGGTCAGTAGAATTAAAGGATAAGCTGTACTGACAAAAGCAGTTATCTATGTTCCAAAGGCTTCAAAAATATCTGAGCTAAACATCACAAGTTAACAAAGAGTCCGAACAAACTCTCTTATAGGTGTTTGTGGAATTTGTTTTAGCGCAGTTATTTTTGAAAGCCTTTGAGACGTAGATATTTATACTCTGGACTGTACATCTAAGAGTAGCTTAACTTAAAGGGATATTTCAAGAGGGTGGTTTTACTATGCAATTTTTTATGCATTGTCTTTTGCTGTCAGATTTTTGGCAAAGACTTAAATTGTTAGACAATTTGGTTGTGCTTGAATAGCAATGTTTGGTGTTGACTGAATTATTGATTATCCTGTTAAGTTTTGCTTTCAAATAAAATGTATATGACCCTGTAAGTAAATGATCAATTTATTTGACAAGCAAATCATATGTGTTTGTCCAATTACTTGATGGTCTACAGGATTATTTCAGGCCATGTTTGACAAATAGTTTTATCGTTTCCTGGGTCCTTAATATGTGCTCCTAACACATCTCTATCATTTGTGTGATAACGAAACCAGCATGTATAAATTGTTATTTAATTTTTTTATTTAACAATTATCTTTACAATTTATGATTTTTTCGTTAATGTAATACTACTAACAAAACATCACTTTGAACATTTACTTAGAGCTTTTGTATACATATAGAACATAGAACAGTATTTCTTATCGTCATACATTTTTGTCACGGTCTGAAATATGTTACTGAAGTAGAAGATGATTTATTAAGTGGCATTAATTCTCGTATAATGAATAATGAAACAATTTAAAGCTAAGCAGGCCTTACAAGAGTTACAAGCATATCTGTCACTTTTATTTAATTTGTTTGCCTAAAATTGAGTTACATTTCAGGAAGAGGGGTTATGGACCGTATTCTAGAACCATACTCAATCAGTAGGTACTTAACTAAAGTTTGTGACTTTTTTATTTTCAAATCTGAGCTTATAAAGTACATTGTACTTGAGTTAAATTCTAGAATATGTTCTGAAAAGTTTTTGATATAAGTTTTGAATAGCTTTTGGTTAATATTTTTTGTACTTATCTTACTAAAAACGTATTTTATAATAATAAATTATTGATTTTAGTTTAAGTAAAATAAAGCTGTGTAATGAATACTTATGAGATTCTTTGGTAAGGTTAGCATAGAAGTTGTTGAATATAATTTCTCGAATATTTTGCAGTTCTATTTGTTGACTATCCTTAATCATGAAAAATAACTAGGTACATATTTAACAATTTTTTTTAGAGAAAGAGACAACAATTAAACCTTGACTCTGGAGAGAGAGATAGCATTAAAATGGTGGCACCTACTGTGTTGATGAGGTCTGGCATTTATGAACATCTGAATGTACTGTTCACAATGAAGGCAAAATGCTTTTTTATTTGGGACCACTCCATCCTTTTAAGATTAAGTTAGCGCCACTGTACACGGAGGCGTAGCACATCTATCACCATAATACTCATGCTGGTTGCTAAGCTGTCGTACAGAAAATTATTTGTAGGAGTGAAATTTCTGGAATAATCTGTCCATTTCAAAAATTTCTTGAGACTTAGATAACTGTCTTGCTGCTGAACATAGAACCCATGTATAACCAGAGCGGCCGTTTTCAAGGCCTTTATGGAACGCTTAGAATAATTTACATATAGAAACCAAGTCCGCGTGCCCATTTTGAAGCACCTTAATTGGAGCCATATGGCTCCAAACGGACCGCTTTGCAGCGTTCATTACAGCTCCGCAATGTTCAATCTCAAAGCGCGCCGCACGTAAGCAGGTAATACATGTGTGGATCGGATTAGTGCTTCATTTTTGACGGGGCGGTTGTATGAAGACTATCCGTCTATACGTTACTATTCTAAGATGGAACGGCTTACTTTCCGGCAGTGGAAAAACATCGTAAAAAACCCAAATAACCTGTATTTATTTTTATTTATTTATTTATTCTTTATTGCACATTTATAAAAATAGGTACAATTGGCGGACTTAATGTCTAGAGGCATTCTCTACCAGTCAACCGCAAGGTTTAACAGAGAACAAACGAATTTTGGACTGTGCAACGTATGGAATTTGGTGCAAGAAAATAAAAACAACACATTTGTTACTTAACTAAAACTTTAAAACCTACTAAAACACAAACTAACAAATACCTAATACAATTCGTAAACTTAAATAAATCATATATAGATCATAGCATACTACATAAATACATATAAATTATCTAAACTTATCATGCCAACAAATATACCTATAGACATTTAAAATAAATATACTAATATAAATAATAATATATATTATAAAATTAAATGTATTATGTATATATTTCCCGAAAATATTACAAATGTAACGTTAACGACGGTGACTGCACTATTCTAAGGCCCGTATCCTAGAATCTTACTCAATTATGTACTGATCTGTACTTGAGTAGATTTCAATACGCTAGTTCATACAAAAACTACACTCAGATCTATACTCAAGTACAGATTGTGTTTTAGAATACGGGCCTAAGTGAAATAATATTATCTTTAGCTTACTTTACATTGAGACTTGGCTCATTGGGTAGGTTTATTCATTATTGACTTAGCGTGCTATAGAATACGGGCGACTTTACAGAACGAGCTTTGTAGATATATAAAATTTAGCACGTCGAGCGCTATTAAGCGGGTTCTTGTAACAGGCCAAACCACAGTTACTGTAAAATCGTTTATTTAGAAATCCGTGTAGGTTTCACAGTTATATTAACATAAACTACCAATGGCGCGAGAACGGAGATCCGCACCCGGTCTCTCGCGGCAGCCATTGCTCAAGTGGCGCGCTCTTGCGCTCGCGGCAAAAGATGGAACTATTACGTTCCATTACATAAAAAGGCCGAATAACGCTACGGCTATGTATGATACGGTAAGCGACACGCTATAAATACTTATTGTTGCTTATTGTCTAGCGATAGAAACGTTTGTTATATTATAAAAAAAAAACTGCCTCATTATCTGTTTACCTAAAATGATTCTAACTCAAATAACTTTATTCAAATAGACTATCAGTACTTTCAAATCGGTAAATTTACAGCAAAATATTGATACTAATTATTAGACATAAATACCATAATAATATGGATACATAAATACACAGGATTACAGACATAATGCGACTCTACCACCGCGTCGGAGTTGTTTCTCGCTGAGAAGACCCGGCGAGAAACTCAGCAGTTACTCTTTTAAACTTGTTTTTTGTTCACAACAAAAATTTACAAAATGGTAAAATAAAACTATTGTCAGTAATGCTTGGGTCACTTCAACAGCTTCTATTTGCAAAGACAATCCTCCTCCTCCACAGTTTCTCCGGATGCGACTCCATCACCACCTCTGCGATCTACGGAAAAAGCAAAGTGGTAATTGCTAAGCAGAGTGCAGAGTGCGAGTTGCAGTGAGAGGAGTGAATAACTTCACCATCACGTTTGCGAGAAACAAAACGCGAATTTGTATGGCATCGAGTGAGCGCCATCTAGCGGCCTGAATGTTGCCCGAATTCGCCGCTAGATGGCGCTGACTCGATTCCATACTATTTGACATTTACGTGCTCGCAAAACGCGATGGTGAAGTCATTCACTTCTCTCACAGCAACTCGCACTCGGCACTCTGTTCACGGCTAAACCAGAATTGACCCAAAAAATCTCAAACATTTGCCGGAAAGCAGTCATCGCCTGCTCCAGTGTCTGCGTAGTATGCTCTAGCTCATGCAATAGCGGAGCCCCCATCGAAAACACCATCGACGATGTTGTTGATGATGATATTTTAGATTCAGAAGATACGTAGAGGTTTATTTTATTATTGTTCATCTTCATTCCTTCATATCTGACTCAATATTGATCTCAAAGAAAAAGTGAACGGAACCTTTTTTGTAAAAAAAAATATATTATTTTTTGGTAAGAGCCACCGTTTAAGAGTTGTTTAAGAAAAACTTCAAAAAAGTACCTTTCCTTACATCTCCCTCCTACCCGTTAGCTCCACCCCCATCCATCAGTACTTTGAGTATGTTGCTTCAGACACCATTCCCTACATTTGTACCAAAATTTGCTTTTATACTGAGATGTAGTAGCCATATAAATTAGGCCACCTATTAATAACATATTCAGTATTTATCCAGCATTCGGCAGTTTCATTTCTATATTAGTCTCCGTCCTTTACATGGTATCGTCTTGCGCGAGTGCAACTAACAACGGCATACCCAATATGGACTCATACTCGTAAACATCGACATCGGGAATATTCCATCATCATGTCTTACAAAATCGTTCCGGCCCTTTGTGACAACACGTGTGTTTTGTTGAGACACGAGTTTGAAGAAAAATGGGGAAAACGCAGTCAAAAGAAGAAGTTATAATAGCCCAAAACGCGGCTGGCGGCTCCAACGACGCCCATATACTGCAACTTCAAGATCACCTTACGACCAGCAATATATTAATAGTGTTTATTGTGCTTTGTGAAGCACTGATTGTCCTATACATGATATTTCGGATTTATCGAAAATGTCACCTAAGATGGATCCGCCAGGAGTTCCAACGAACAGTAGCAGAGGCTCGTTTTTCCGACGGCGATACGTTCGCCCAGATCATCCCCAGGCTGACGAAAGTAAAGTGTAAAATGTAAGTGAAAGTAAAATGCGTAAAGTGTCAATAAAGTGTGACTATCAGTGTTTTATATTTTAATTAACGGTGTAACGGCAACTTAGGTGCGCAGACGATACTCACGTAAATAATAATGGACATTGGACAGTAAGTTAAATAAGTATAGACAATTAAATAATTTTATTCTGCCATAAAATTTATAAAAGAATTGTATGAAGATCTAAAAGTAATAAGGACATATCTAATAAAATTGATCCGCTTATGAGACAAGGTGATATTTCAAATAAAAAACTTAGCGAAGCAAAAATAATTGTTCAGCAGTAAGTATAATAATTATTTGCATAATAAATGTAACGTTCAGAGAGTATTTAAGGAAGAAGAATTGTTAGTAAATACATATTGTAATAATTTTAATAAACTTTATACAGAGATTTGTGAGTTGTGTAAACAAAGTGAGACTATATAATTTTATAAATATGGAGAAATTCGACTTGAAAGTTGCTTTGAGTTTATTGCCGGTTATGACAGAGGATTTATCGGTTTTACAACAGTTAATCGATGGTATAGATTACTACAATTCGATCATTGACACAGATTCAAAACAAAAATTAATTTATTTTGTTTTAAAAAGTTGACTCAATATAACACCGTGCCTGATCTTTTATGTGATATGCAACGTATGTTATTGCCCCAAAAATCGGCAAGTTCTTTACAAAAACAGTTGCTTAATTTTAAACAAAATGAGATGACGATTGACGATTTTGGGAATAAACTTTCCGAAATGTTCGTTGAATTTCGCAGTCCCAAGGGAACACCGAAAAATACAATGTGTTAATAGTAGATTATACACCAAGGGGATAAAGCACTGTTTTATGTCACGGGCGCTAAATTGAATCCTGAACGTAACGAAGGACTCCAAATTTAACTCCCGAGCGCAGCGAGGGTGTTAAAGGTTAATTCCCGAGCAAAGCGAGGGAATTAAGATTGAGTCCTGAGTGCAGTGAGGGATTCAAGCGCCCAAGAAAAAAACAGTTTTATCCCGGTGGTGTACTTATACTCTACTTTTCTCACTTTATGCGAGACAATAAAAAACCAGGCTTAGTAGATAGTGTTTATTACAGCATATTAAAGAATCTTCTAAAGCTAGTAGTACTACTAGCTACGGCTATAGCAACTTCTTTCAGCTGGCGTGGCCTACTCGATTTGACAAACACATGAAGTTCGTCTCAGTGCGAATCTAGTGGGCCACGGCCTCGGTCTTCGAAAATCGAGTTGGCCGCGCCCGCTGAGGACACATTCTGTTTAGTGAAATTAGACTTTATGGACTGCTATGTCCATAAAGTCTATAAGAATTATGAAAGTGAAAATCACATTATTGACCAGCGGGTTATAATAGAACATTATAACCCAGCTAAAGCCAAGAGATACTCGTATAATATCTTGCTTTCGGTAAGGTTTACATGACATATAATTCGGCATTGTCGAGCATGTCGTGTGAAAAATCCATTATTGAACAACAAGCTATTAAACCGTTCAGTGATGGATAGCGAAATCGTAGGATTAGTACGATTATTTCAGCTCACTCAAAGACGCAGTACAAGCGGCCATTGATGAAGATTATTACGGAAATATTAGATTCATTATCGGGCTGCATGTATTTTTCACATGTATACTCACACCAGGGATACTATAATGTTAATTTAGATCCAGACAGTCGCAATTACACCGCTTTTTGTTCCGGACAATTCCAAATGACTAGGATGCCTATGGGTCTTAAAACTAGCTCAAGTTCTTTTTCCCGCATGATGACTATGGCCATGACCGGGTTAACATACGAGAAATGTTTAGTTTATCAAGACGATTTAGTCTGCTTTAGTAGAGATTTGCAAAGTCATATCGACGGCGAAGTGCCAATACCTTCTAACTAACACAGACAAAATTTTACAGAAAGTGAAAAAAACTATTCGTTTTCTTAAAACTTTAAAATCAAGATACCTTTTTATATATAGCGTTAACAAATGTGGTTAGCTTAAGTTTCAATGAAACAATCATTTGATTAACAATAGTTTAGTAGGTATTTGGTTAGTTAGGAGGTATTGGTTTAAAATCTTGAGTGATTTATCTAAAGAAGATGTACGATAGGAGGTATTGATTTCAATTCAAGCAATAATTACTTAGAAAATTTGTTTTATTTGGGACAGAATATGTTATACATACAAGGACAATAATTTTAACTGTTAATTGTAAGACCAATTACAACTTTTGGTACAGGAAAAAGAAAGAAAAAAGTAAGTTAACCTAATTTAACTCCATGAAAAGATCACACGTAAGGCAACCTATCGTAGAAAAAGTGGCAGTCTTTCGGCAATACCTCTTTTAACTGCTGGAGGTGATTATATTTAGTGGCAGCAATAGGGATAGGCGCTGCATGTAGGTTAGAGTAAGTAACCGCGGTAAGTTTTTTGGGTCTTACCGGCAACTCTGTCCAATCATCGTCAAAATTAATTTTATACGAGATACTGCCTTCTGGGCTATATTTTATCGCCCTTAAATCGACCACAACCAGATCACCAGCTTTTCGTCCTGGTCTTATACTGTTGTATCTCCACGTCGATTTGTCACTATAGTCCTTCACAAGATTGTGATCTACGTGAATGGCTTCATAAGGTGTAGGTTTCTTACGTGCTTCTTTAGTAACGCTAATGAAGTCACTAGGAAGATGGATTTCTCTATTCTTTAACTTCCTCTCGATCGCAGCGTGCACCGAGTCACACTCCATTTGTGTGTGACCCGGCTCTAAATATTTCTGAGTTATTGTAACGCTGTGCTCTATACTTGCGTTCAACAATGCGTTTGCCATTATGTTGTTTCTGTTTTGGTATGTACACCCATCTGAATAAATGATTATGGGCATACCTTTAGGAAAACAATATTTTTCGAGATAGTGTATTACAAAGGATGCAAAAGTACTGGCTGTTAGATCAGCACATGTTTCATCAAACCAATAACAAGATGATTGATGACTTATAAGGTCGTACATAGTAAAATTGTGACAGGTGAGTTTAGTTTTGAAATATAAGGCGCTTGCGGTTAAATAGGGGCACACTTTAACCGCTTCTAAATCCATGGAAAGCAAAATGAATTTTCCTTCTCTTAAAGCCTTCTTTTTGTCTTCTTCTTTCTCTTGTCTCGCTCTATTTTTCCGTTTAATATGTTGCTCATAAGCACTGCTGTCGATATTGCCCACGACATGCCCACTACAAACGTCGCACATGTCTTTTTTCAATGTGTAAAGAGACAGATTTTTATCTTTAAACAATTTTTCGAACGTGTATCGACATAATGTTGGCTCATCATTCTCAGCACAATATTCCTTGTAACGACTGTACAAGTCACTAAGGGAACGATAAACGGGTTCTAAATAGAGCTTTGATGATTCTTTTCTTGCGTAGTGCGACGGTAGCTTGGGAATATCGTCTAAAAATTTGCGAGCGGTTGCAATTTTTTGCTGAGTTCCTGTTCGTGGCGTTTGGACTCTGGCCATATTTTGAACTTCCTGGCTAGGAATTACTCTACAATGCGCCCTCTTAACCCATGATTGAACTGTGTATGACCCTAGGCACAAAGTGTTTAAAAATGTTGTTCGACATACCTGTAGTTGGTTACCATTGGTCGTTGGCAAATTATATGTTAAGGTACCTTCACGCCGTGACGCTTCATCACTAGTTTTGCGTGATGTTGTCTTACGAGTGACAAGTCCGCCAACGTACACTTTGCGCTGGTCCCAGTTCATATTTTGCCAAAACCCCCTATGTATCTGCAATCGTGTCTCATCACTTATTTTGTCGCAGTTTCGCACCTTACTCTTTTTACAAAACTCCGAATTACATCGTTCGCCTAATCGTCTAGCAGACCTCATTTTGTCTTGCTTTAGCTTACTGTTTTTCGGCTTTGTAAATCCCAAATATTCTTTACCGGACATGCGTAGTTTCTTGTTTTTATTCTTCTTCCACAGGTTTGGATCTGACTTACCTTTACGTTTTCTACCTTCATTTATGTTGCCGTGAAATATATCAGATGAAGTAGACGGTTGCTCTCGAAGATCTAGGCTGGAACTACTTGATACCTGAGCATCCGAGGGGCAGTATGTGACATCACTGTCTGCGCTTGAAAAATCTCCATCATCGGAACCAGGCCCGTCAATAAATGGAAAAGAATGCGCACTATTATTGTAGGTGGTACTGGGTAGCAAATACTGTACTCTGATTGTAGGTGGGACGGAAGAACAGCGCCGTTGAGTAGCTAAACTGTATTCCTTGGGTAAGTTTGAAAGAGATGGCGATTTACCAATATTACGTCTCTTTTCAGGTACTTGCTGCTCTTCAGTGTATTTTTCGTGTTCCTTTTCAAAAATCAGTTGATATGGCGAACAATAAGAATGAACACTATTATTGTAGGTACTAGGTTGGATGTACTGCACATCGATTGTGGGAGAGAGTGAACAACAGCGCCGTTGAGTAGCTAAACTATTTGTCTTAGGTATGTTTGAAAGTGATGAGGATCTTCCAACTTTGCGGCTCTTTTTAGGTACTTGAGGCTTCTGAATGTTTTCTTCGAGGTAATTTTTAGAAACCAGCTGCTTCGACGAACCTAAAAAGAAAATATGAAAATTAAAGACAACCACAGTGGCGGCTCAAGAGTACTTACGCGTGAATCAAAAACGAACGACGAATGAAAAACGAACCAAATACGGGGCTCGGTTGCCGAACAGGTCAATAAAAACTACAACAGATTTAAATTGGCACTTACATGAGGCAGTTAAAGATCGTTCTTGTATTTTCTTTTCACTTTCTATATTCTCCTTCCCTTTCAGAATCTTGAACATTAAATCAGCCCGAACTCCCTGATAACGCTTAGCCATTCGTGACATCTTGCGACTGAAATAATATAAAAAAATATTCGAGCAATACCTTCTATTTACATCGTCATTTAAAAAAAAACTTCGAACAATACCTTCTATCTACAACAAAAGAGTTTCATTATTATACTAGCATACTTTTTATATGAATTCTGCTATTTCTTAAGTTAAATAACATGGTCTTACCTTTTTCTAAAACACTCAACAAGTGTTTTCACTAAAAACTCAATTTTCAAACACACCACTTACAAATTACTTGTCTCGCCGTGATGAACTGTTGTGCAACTAACTTCACGATTGATTTGACACCCCCACGCCGCCCCACCAACCGCTAACTTCACACATAACACGAGCCGCGGCGCGGCAGCCGCCGAAAAGTCATTCGGCAATGTTGCGCGTTGAGGTGCAGTAATCTCTTACGCAGATAGGAGAAATTGCCATAAATTAAATACGTTAATTAAGTTAGAAGGTATTTCCACATTTCTTTTTCTCCAGTTGCCTTTAAAAAGAAGGATAGGTGATTTCGCTAATAAATGCCGAAAACGACCATAACCTCAATGACATAAAAAAGTCAATTTCTCGAAAAATGTTAGATAGGAGGTATTGGCACTTCGCCATCGATATACAAAACCTTCAAGATATTTTTGAAAGATTGCGTAAAGTTAACTTAAAAATGAACTCACAAGAATGCAATTTTTTGCAAAAAGAACTTCTCTATTTAGATCATGTGGTTTCCTCAGACGGCATTGTACCCGATCCAAATAAAATTATCCAGTAAAGGTAAAGAAAACTCCGCCGCGGATGCACTATCGCGTTTGTTTATGACTTCGGACGAATTAAAGGAGATGAGTCAGTGTTGTATTAATGTAATGACTCGACATCAGACGGCAGGCAAGCTCGGGATGCTATTGTTTCCAATAACGATTGGCTTGATCACCCAAAAGTTGTGGAAATACATAGTAAACCGAAATATTTCACGGAATTACTTTTCTATAGCGCTAATGAATTAAATCGATATCGTAACTTGAATGAAATTAAACACGAGAGTAAATGTTCATGTTTTGTGCCATCGATTAATACAATTTTCATTAATCCAGCTTCTCGATCGCAACTATCGCCAAGCGAATTTGCGAGAGAGCTAAATAAATTTTGTAATAAAATTGATATAAAAGATATATATTTAAATATATAAAAAGAATGTGAGTAATGGTAGTTTTGTTAAAAAGTTAATAAATGAAGTTCGAAGTAATAAGATGTGGTCCGGACCAAGAATATGTGTTTTGAAAGATGTAAAAAGAATACAAAACAAAGACGACCAAAGAGGAATAATTATGACTTTTATCTTTTGCCGACTAGTGGCCACGCAGGCATTAAAAAATATTACTTTTGGTCAGGCCTTGAGGTAGACGTTACTGAATTTGTAAGATGTGATAAATGTCAAAAGCAAAAACACTCATCGCATTACAAATAAGGAACCTATGAGCATTACGATTACGATTACGACTACAGCGAACACAGCGTTCGAGAAAATATTTTTAGATTTAGTGGGACCATTAGATAGAGCCAATAATGACTATGTATATATTTTAACCATACAATGTGAACTTAGTAAGTTTATAGAAGCTTACACTTTAAGCTCCTAAAAATTCTGTTGAAGTAGCTAGGAGATTTGTTAATAATTTTATTCTCAGGTAGTTATGGGATTCCAAAAGAGATTGCCACTGACAGGGGAACCGAATTTCTGTCGTCCACAATAAAAGAGGTATGTAAACTTTTAAAAATAAATCAATTACAGTCAACGGCGTATCATCACCAGAGTATCGGTGCATTGGAAAATTCACACAAACATTTAGGTAATTATTTGCGCATACAAACAGACAAACACCCTGAAGCGTGGAGTACCTACCTGGCTTCCGTATTGATGTTTCTCATATAACAAGTCAGTACATACGGAGACTAGGTTCACCCCATATGAGTTAGTTTTTGGGAAAAAATGTGTTTTACCTTCAAATTTAAATTCGGGGAAAATAGACCCATTGTATAATTTTGATAGTTATCGTTTAGAGTTAAAATATAGACTGCAGCTATGAGGCTAAAAACAATTGATTGTCGAGTGAGTTAAAACGGAAAACAAAATATAATCGTACCATGAATCCCGTGTCTTTGCGGCTAATGCTTTAATATTAATAAAAAATTAAACAGGTATTATGTTTCAAAGTATATTTTCAGGCCCTTAAAAGGTAATTAAAGATTGTTCACCTAATGTTGAGATAATTACAGATAATATAACTTGTTTAGTATAAAAGACCAGAACAAAATCGTTTATTCCACCTATGGTTAGTTAATAGTTAAAATATAAGCTCTGAAATGACATTATGTAAAATGTAACTTTACTATTATAATTATAGTTTCTCAAATTACTTAATACCTCTATATCAATCAAATAATAATCAAGAAATTAATTTTAATACATTATGTATGAAAATATGTAATATGAAAATTAATTATTACTAATAAAAATTTATTTTGTAGTTATAAAATAAAATAATCTACTTTTATTTTATTTTTTTATGTGGAAAGGAGATGAGATGTAGTAGCCATATACATTACGCCACCTATTCAGTATTTATCCAGGATTCGGCAGTTTCATTTCTGTATTAGTCTCCGTTTCATTTCTGTATTACAATACGAATTATTTCCCCTATTTTTAGTTCGTTTAGTGGCCTATAAAAAATGATTCCGAAGAACTGAGAGCCTTCTCCCTTTTTGACGTACTCAAATATAATTTGTATTCCTTATAATATACAGGGTGGAATTTTTAAACGCCGCCTGGAGGGTAAGTACTGTACATACTGGAGATAGACAATTTTACTCAACGGAGACATTCCTTTATTTTTAAAAAGAAACAGAACTGGATTCACAGATTTTCGAAAATTCGCTTGCGTCACCCGGGAATCGAACCGGGTAAAATCCGAAAAAATAATACCCTGTACTTTTACGGCATCGATCGATAGGGTCAATCATAAGGATCAAATCTCTCTAACAAATGTGGTAAATTAAACACAAGGAAAACCATGAAATCAATAAGATAAGATAAAGCAGTTTTACTCAATGGTCCATCAGATTTCCTCGTGTTCAATTTACCACGTTTGATCCATAAATCTATCGTTTTTGTAATTTATTTGATTATATTGACCAAGTATATGACATGACTATGACTATAGTCAATAGTGCTTTGCGGAAGTGCAATAAATTTTATTTTTCACTTCGCGATAGAAGCCTCTGTGGTAGAGTGGTAATAGAGCATTGCCTGAAATCCAAAGATCCTGGGTTCAAATCGGGCGAAGTGTTTTCGGAGGCGATTGTTTAAAATAAAATACAAATTTACTGTGCAAACAGCTATATTCCTTCATAAATAATTATTTATCAACATAACGGTCCTTATATGCGTGGCCACCATTAAAAATCTGAAATTAATGAGTTAATATCCAGAATGTTTCGCGAATACACAAGTTACAAAAACTACACCTATTTAAAAGTTAGGTACTTAAGTTAAGATGTTGTCACTAGGGAATCCAATCCCGCAAACAGGATCCCGCTCTTGCGGGTTATGCGGGATTACTCAAGCGGGATTGCGAGATTGAAAAAAAAAGTAAGATTTTAACGAAAATAAGCTCGTTCTAACATTTTGAATATTTTAAAAATCCACCACAACCTCATTAGAAATGAATATTCATGTTTTTTTAAAATAACTACTTACTTAAATCCGCGGGAATGACAACCTCGATCCCGCAGACTTGCGGGATTTTGATTTTAATGCGGGATTGGATTACCTAGTTGTGACTAATTCTGTTTTTTTGCAATTCATCTTCCTTCACCTCCCTATATTCTAATTCTGGAAAAAGTGTGACTGGGTTTTTGATGGTGGCTATGCTAAGATAAGTGCCATAATTACATTCAACACAATACTTATAATAGAGAGTTTTACCTAAAAATAAAACTTACCTATTATTTTTTATTCAATATCCGGAATCCATCTTGAGTCAAGCACCTGTCTTTTTGCCTTTAAGTCAGCCCTTCCGGTTCCTTTTCGATAGTGGCGCCCTCTTTATTGTGTAATTGGTACTACCTACTTGGCGCGCTTGCGCCACGTTGAGTCTTGTCATTATAGCACTCATGATGCACCAGGTAGGACTTACCTGGATTCCGGATATTGAATAAAAAATAATAGGTAAGTTTTATTTTTAGGTAAAACTCTCTATTATTTGTTTAGTATCAATATCCGGAATCCATCTTGAGTGATGTGTTTGTTATCTCCTGGTGCAAATAACTTGGATCAAGTTATTGACGCTATATTGTGTATAAATAGAATAAGGCTATTAATAAAGAAAAGTATATTAATTTGCCATATAAGTACTTTATTGTTGTACTATTCCACATTGAACAATCACAAAACAAACTTTGTTATTCTAACTAAAATAATAATAGTTACAGTTATTATAATTTCCTCATTTACAGCAACGAGGTAGTATTCTTTAATCATTTACCGCATCAAAGTAATTTGATAACGAAACAGATTGCATTTTATTTGAATCAGGAGCAATTAATTCTCTTTGATAATAATTTCGAAATGTATGTACCGATTTCCAATTACCAGTAGCAAGAATTTTTTTCTAAAGGGAAATTTTCTATCCAATTTAGGGACGCCACTGCTGATCGTACTGACCCTGGAGAGGCCTCAATATCTGCATCTTTCAATAACGATTTGACCCACCCACCGATCACGGTTCTGGTGGCGGGTTTTACATCACCCCGCGCTGTTATAAACAAATTATTAACATTTTGTCTACGACCTGATGACACTTTAAGCAATTGTCTGATCCAATAAATCAAATTTAAATTTTTATCAGGATGTTCTCTAAGCCTCCAACCTGACTGCCGATTATTTACGTTGTCGGTCTTGGATCCAAAGGCTGGCCATATAACGATACTAGTTTGATCATCAATCAAACATTCATTATCCATGCGTAACAAAGTCAGATCATGAACTCTGCGACCACTAGCTAGTAACAATAAAGTAGCTGTGTGTTTTGAGACTTGGTAAAGGTTATTTTCGTCTGGGCCATTTGAACTTAAGTATTGTAATAACTGCTTGGGATTCCAGATAGGTGGCTTTACAGGTTTAGTACGAGCAACAGATATTGCTTTTAACATGTGTTTAATAAAAAAATTTGAAGAGAGATCTACATTAGAACCCAAATGAGTAAAGGTTGAAATAACCGACTTATGTACTAAAATAGTCTTATATGCCAATCCTACGTCACAATGTAGATATGCCAGATATCGTGCTACTTGGTCGGCGTTAGGGTATTTAAAGTTAATAGAATGTGACTCACACCACTTTTTCCATCTAGTCCAAGCTGGTCTGTAGGTGTTGATCGTAGAGCGTCGCCAGCTGGACATTAGTAGTTCTTGCTCTTGGTCAGTCCACTCCGTTAACATATCTTGCCACCCGAAATCAGCCATGCTTGTAAATGCAGCTCTCTGATCTCCGGCGGGTGTGCCCCTGTTCGCGTGTCGATAAGAACTTGTGCTAGGTCTGGAATCAGAAAAGGCGGCCGTAGGGCTCGGCGTTGAACGTCTGCTTGCCAAAACACCTTGTTCCATTTGGGCGCAATGAGTATATAATGGCCGCTGGCTTGATTCAGGTGACTGAGAACTCTGGGAACTAGGTTTGGCGGTGGAAACAGCCAAGCGAGTCTGTAGTGCCACTGGTGACAAAATGCGTTGTGATGTTGTGCTTGCTGGTCTTGTACATCCATCGAGACATACCTCGGTATCACATGAGCAGTCTTTGATGCAAATAGATCCATTTCGGGAACTCCCCACATTTGAAAAATGGTTGCTGTTGCTACAGCTGTGAGATGCCACTCGGGGCAAGTCTTCTGGCGTGATAGAGCATCTACCTCGGCGTTGAATCTTCCTGGAAAGTACTGCGCTGTTAGGTGAACGTTGAGACTGTCTAAAACCGTGAGAAGTTGTCGGGTTTGTTTCAGAAGCTTCTTTGATTTCGTGCCACCTTCCTTGTTGATGTATGACACAACTGTTCGATTGTCTGTCTGTAGAAGTATTTGCGCGTCCTTCAGGTGATGTTGATTGTGAAGAATCGCAGCATAAACAGCGAACATTTCCTTTCTGTTGGCGTGCCACGGCATTTGATGTTTTGTCCATGTTCCGGACAGAAATTGATCGCTGAGCTGAGCGCCCCAACCAATGTCTGACGCATCTGTGGTCAATAGATGGGTCACATCGTTCATGTGTATTGGCATGCTGGTTCCTATTGAATTGTACCACCATTCTATCTCCAACTGAACTGGTAGTGGAAGTTTCAGTTTGCGATACGGGCGATTCTTCGACAACTGTCGACTGAAGTATTGCAGTGTACGACAGTGAAGACGACCCCTTTTCGTTACGAATGTGGCAAAGTTCAATCTCCCCATAAGCGTCTGATACTGTTTTAGGGACCACTTGCCTGTTTTTAGCTGTTGTTGAAGTGCTTTGCGTAGCGATAGGCACTTCGACTCCGACAGGGACATTGCGTTGCGTTTGGAATCCCATGTTATGCCGAGGAACTCGAGGCATTGTGTCGGAGCCAGAACAGACTTTTCTTGATTTATATTCCAGCCCAAAAGCTGCATGATGTTCATCGTAAAGGCTATGTCGTCGCGTAGCTGGTGAATTGATTGATTTGCCAGGAGAAAATCGTCCAAGTAGACTACGCACCTTATACCATGGCTTCTCAGTAACTCGGCCACCCAGTTGGTTACAGTAGCGAATGTCCTCGGTGCTGACGCCAGTCCAAATGGTAAGCAGGTCATCTGAAGCAGCTGGTGCTGATTTGGATCGTGATGATAATTGAGCCTCAGGAAGCGGCGATGCTGCTGTGCAATCGGTAGGTGAAAGTACGCCTGGCTTAGGTCTATTTTTGCCATCCAATCTTGGTGCTGCAAAAATGTTGGTACACGAAAATGACTGAACAGGTGAAATGGTTGTGTCATGACGAATTTGTTCAGTTGTTTCAGGTTGAATATTGGGCGGTGGCTGCCGTCTGGCTTGGGTACCAGAAAAAACGTCGAGAGGTAACTGGGGCTCTTGTCTGCTGGTTCGAGCACTCCTGAATCTAACATGCTTTGAATCTGAGCTGTCATATCGATAGAAGTTTTGGTTCGGTAATTTTGCATTGTAATAGAATCTGGAAATATCAGTGGCGGTTTCAGTATGAAAGGAATTAGTGCTCCATCTAGTAACTGGCATATTTGTTTCGGTGCACCCAGATTTTTCCAAACATATTGAAATTCTTTTAGACAGCCTCCGTGAAAATTCCGACAGTCATTGTCGACGCTTATTTTTAAAAGAGGCTTGGTTTTGTGATTTCTTGCCTTTTTGACTATTGTTTCTCGACTTTTCCTGGTTTGTTTGGTTAGACCGTCGAGGGGGATGGCGTTTGGAGTTAGCTTTTCGACGAAAAAAGGATTCGTCTACTTGTTTGCTTGTTGACGGCTTCTGATTTCGATAAAAATTATCTCTTGATCGTGATCTAGCTACTGGTTGCGATGAAGACATCAATTTATCTGCCCCCCCAATTTTTTGAAGGTAGTTTTGAAGTAATTCGTCGTTAAATAATGTTTCTGCACTAGGAGGTATTTTATAAAAAACATCTCTATGAAATCCCTCTGGTATTTGTCTTAAAAGTGCATCTCTTCTTGCTGTTATCAAATCCGCACGTCGACCACACACTATTTGCAACAAATCATCAGTCACTTTACTGTATGACGATTCTTTCGAAAACAGGGATTGGATTTTATCAAATAAAGCATTAGGATTCAATGTCTGTTTTGTATCACATGCCCAATCTACTAATGTTTGCAGTGAATTTTGTAACTCCTCTTTTTGCGAAAGTAAAGCATTTGTTAAACCAGCAAAGGAACGTTCTAACAAATACGAACGCGGATCATCACGTAACATAGCTGCCTCGAACCGTTTTAAAGAGTCGTTAACATTTAGCTCCACAAAACCGGGGGTAGCTAAATATTTTTTCTGGGCATCAGCAAATCGAACAGCATACCAATCGTCGCACTTAAACCGTTGCAACTCAACAAATTTTTTAACATAATTTTCGTTCGCATGTGCATAAATCGGATCTTTGACAATCGTAGTTAATTCTGACAAATTGAGTTGGTTCGTTTTCGTCAAGTTTTCGGTAGGCCGGCGTAAGTTAAGGTCGTTCGAATCTACCGCCCTTGAATCTTCTTTATTAGAGTTTGAAACTTCATTATTCTGAGCTACGAGATTTGTCAAAAATGCCACTTGTTGAGATAAGAATTCAAAATGTGCATAACTCACGGTTTGATCCACTTTCTGTACCTTGGATCTCCTTGGGAACTCACTGTCACTGGACGAACCACTGCACTCCGAACTCGGCAATGGAGAGTGATCACGTTTTCGAGAAGGTATATTTTCTTCACTTACGCGATCGGGATCGGGATTCTCCATTATTATTTCGAAAAGGAACGTAATCAATAACAATTTTGAAACTTTAAACACTTATTTAAAAAATATATTAACCGCCAAATTAAGTTGGGTTTTTGCGAATAAGCTGACTTGTAAGCGGCGCGAAAACCGACGCTATAATGACAAGACTCAACGTGGCGCAAGCGCGCCAAGTAGGTAGTACCAATTACACAATAAAGAGGGCGCCACTATCGAAAAGGAACCGGAAGGGCTGACTTAAAGGCAAAAAGACAGGTGCTTGACTCAAGATGGATTCCGGATATTGATACTAAACAAATAATAAACATATAACGTCTTTTACCAAGAATGGCAATCTTATATAAATTATCGATAAAATTGCTCCTTCTGCCCCCTGATTCAGAACAAAGTTATCAACTGATTCAGTTACTTTCTTTTATTTTTAGTTCATTTTTAAGAAGGGTAGATTTTATAAATAATAAATAAATAAATATGCGCCAGACAACACGCCTCTTGTAATGGTCTCGAAGTAGGGATTAATATCCCTGTGTCACGAGGAACCACACAAGGAAATCAGCCAGGGGCGTCTCGCAGCACACCCAGACCCGAGTCAATTCAGAAAAGATCGTTTCCTGAATTGATTGACCCGACCGGGAATCGAACCCGGGACACTAAGGAAATCGAGGCGAGAAACCGTGCTACAGCGCACTACGCCAATCGTGTCGTCAAATGTTATGTTATTTAGTTTATGAAAACTAAAGGCCTTTGGCTTTAACATATAAAAATATTGATAGCTACTGTTATACACATCATTCAGTATAATTAAAACAAATTTACCGAATCGGTCGATAGCTTCGTTCCGTATCGGAGGGCTGGTGGATAATATCAACAATCTTACTATCAGAATTTCAAAAAAAAAAATCTTGAGCTGCTAAGTAAAAAGAATAGTGTGACTCTGCTCAAGTGTGACCATGACATTGACAGCGCTATTGGCTCAGGTCTAGGTGTGCTGGATGACACCTCTGGCTCAAATTTTTGTCTGGTACCTAGTAACACAAGGATATTGATCCCTACTTTGAGACCATCACAAAGTTTGTATAATAACAGGTAATAAATATGCTTTATTTCATTTCATGATTTGTTTTTGAAAAGGCTACAACAACAATGTGTATGTAAACCAATAAACCACTAAAAATTACACTACAGATCAAAGTAGACTTTTTTTATAAGGTTTGCGATTTCTGTCTAAATTAAGACTTAGTCCTTAACTATTCTATTTTCTTGCTAATCATGTTTTAGACTGCAGACATGCAGCATGGTAAAAACTCTAGATTTAAATTTACTTACAACTTTCTCTCATATTAAATCTGTAGATTTCACCAGCTTGCCATTCAACAACCCCATCTTGTGTTTCTCTCTTACATGTCTAACAACATGATCTTTTCGTTTGTACATTTGCCCACACAGGGGACATACTACTACTTGGTTTAAATGCTGTGATTTGAGATGCCTTAACATATGGTCTCGCCGCTTAAATGTCATTTTACATCGCACACATTCATGTCTTGTCTCCGTTGACACATGCACCAGCTCATGCATGTCTAATTCTGACAAATTGCTACACTGGAAGTCGCATTCTCTACAGCGGAAGACTTCTGGCTTGTCTGAATGCGTTTTTTTAATGTGCTTCATTAGAATATCTTTCCGTTGGTACTCCTTACCACAAACAGGGCATTTGCAGTACTTCTGGAACATGTGGAGACTCTGCACATGTCGTTTCAAGTGGTCCGGCCTCCGAAAGGTGGCATTACATATTGCACAACTTAACAGTTTCTTCTGACCGTGCCTTTCGACGTTGTGGTTTGCATATTCGCTTAAATCCTCAAAATTCAAGTTACAGTGAGAGCAGTAATTGTTGTAAGGCTCTATTCGATAATCGGGAATAGTTTCTGCTGAGTTTTGGTGTTCTGTAACCACGGGGAAAGAATTCATTGTGTTTGTTTTAGTTCGGCTCCTCCAAATAAGGTTGTACCACCTGTCGCAACACTGCTGTTTTACACCTACCGCACCGCAAGGGGCTTTTGCCACAATTGTGCGTCTATTAACGAAAGATAATAATAAAAGCTAAATTATTTTAGAGTCTAAAAATGCGACACAACAAAACCAGGATCGATCAGGCAAGCTGTCAAACGTTTGCTCGACTTTTTACTTTTTTTGTTGTGTTTACAAAAATATTGTAGCAATGGACAAGATGTATTTAATCTCCATTACCTATACACAACAACATGGTCTAGCTAGGGATATATAAAACTTTTTTAATAACTTAAAAAGTACTGGCCTTACAAAAAAACTATTAATGACAGATTATAAAAACATTATTAAGTTCCTTTTTAAATTCAAATTTGTATTTAAAAGGTTTTGTTTTAAGATGAAATTCGCATTCATTGAATTTCTTCCAAAGAAGTAAATCTTCACGAACTTATAACTCTTTGTCAAACGCATCTCCGGTGTTCATTTAATCATGCCACGTAGACACTTGACCGGGAACGAAATGTTAAGAGCAGTGGGCATGATTCAAGCTGGCGCTACCAAATTGCAGTTTCTGAAGCCATGAGGACCAGTCAGAGCGTTATATCCAGGCTTTGGTCACGTTCTCGTGTCACGGGGGAAGTGGTGGAACGGCACCGAGGACCTCAACGCATAACAACACAATATGTACAGGACCGATTCATAGTATTGTACCGATTCATACTATTTATTGTGGAGAGAAAATAAATGGTTTTATTATTATTCTCTTAATTTAACATAAAACTTAGATATAAAATTTGTACAGTATTTCTATAAAACAAAGATTTACAACAATAAATTACTAATGAATTATAACTATAAAAACAAAATACATCATTACAATTATAAAACCTGAGCTTAAATTAAAGTTATAAAAACAATGAATCATAAAAATACTATAAAAACCTTAACCTAGGGTGCCGCCGGCAGCAGGGCAGGCAAGGCCCAGACTACCGGTGGTTAGGGCTGCAGAGAGAGGAACCTCCTGACAATGCGAGCCGTGTCCAGGAGCACCGCCTTCTGCATCTGACCGTTGACCCAACCGCTAAGCGAGAGCCTCTCAAGGTGTTGGTCGAGGCTCTTCGCTATTAAGCCGTTCGCCGATACGACTATTATTATTATTATTATAGTAGATGCTGCACGAAGTCAACCAAATGTAACGGCGATGCAATTGGTTCAAAGGCTACAGAGAGAGTATCGTTTGCTGGTAAGCGGTCAAACTTTGAGAAGACGACTGCATGAAGTCAACCTACGTGCTCGTTGGCCACTTCGGGTACCAGCGCTAAGGAGAGGAAGAAGATTACAATGGGCTATTGCACACGAAAACTGGAACCATTCTCTCATTCATAATGGTCACTTGTGTTTTTCACTGATGAATCCAGGTTTGGATTTCATCTTGATTCGCGAAGAGTACGCGTTTGGAGTGAACCTGGACGTTGGAATCGACTGCAGCACTCACAACAAGTTCATGCATATCAAGGTGGCACGATTATGGTTTGGGCAGGAATTCGTCTCGGCGGTAGATCGGACCTCGTTTGGATACAAGGCAATATGACTGCTCTAAAATACCGAGACGAGGTGCTAGAGCCTGTAATCTTGCCCCACACACAGCAAACGGGACAAAATTTCCAGCTAATGCACGACAATGCCCGTTCACATACGGCGCGTATCGTTACAAGTTGAAAGAAAGAAAGAAAGAAAGAGCATTTATTTCAAAGAAAGTGGTGTTACAGGTTCTTAAAAATTATGGAGTTCAGCACAATCTGCCACCGGTGGCGTAGAAATATTTTGAGTTTATACATGCGTTGATATATAATTTTGCTTAGATAACTATAATATGATACTCACAATATCCACTTACCTCATTAACAAAAAAAATGATAATATATTTTAATGAAAAAAACAAAAATTACATAGGACAATAAAAACTTAATAAATTCAATTCAAATAATATAATATTCCTCCCAGTCGTCAATTAGTAATCATTTTTAATATTTCATATTCAAATAGTCATTGATAGTATAAAAACATTCTTCAATAAGCCAATTTTTCAGATGGTATTTAAAATTACATAATGTCATCTTCCTGATAGACGGAAGAAGCTTAGTGTATATTCTTATTGCACTAAGGTTAACATTATTAGAACATAGTTTTCGCCTGGTCAGTGGTAAATACAGTTTACTTGTATCTCTCCTTCCCCTGCTGTTTCCAAGCACCTCGCCAATTGGGGGAAGAGGTGTGGGTTCATTTTTACAAATAAGCATCTAACAAATATATATTGACATGGCAGAGGTAAGATTTTATGTTTTTTAAATAGTGGCGTACAATGGTCTAGGTACTCGGCCCCGCACAGTGCCCGAATACATTTCTTTTGTACTTTGAAAACTTTTATAACATCCACCGAGTGTCCCCATATAATGAGACCATATCGCAGAATTGAGGACACATAGCCATGGTAGGCCGTTAATGCTGTCTCTTGCGACGCTGTTAATCTTGACCGGCGAAGGGCAAATACAAATTTATCTAATTTCATACAAAGTTGATCAATGTGGTATTTCCAGTTTAAGTGTTTGTCAACTGTTATGCCTAGGAATATAGCATTGTCTACCTCCTTAATTTGCGTCTTAATGTGATTTATGGTAATAGAAATATGTTTGTTGTTATATGGTCTAAAATAAATAAATAAAAATATGCGCCAGACAACACACCTCTTGTAATGGTCTCGAAGTAGGAATTAATATCCCTGTGTTACGAGGTACCACACAAGGAAATAAGCCAGGGGCGTCTCCCAGCACACCCAGATAACAGATAGGTAATTGAGAATTTTTGAAGCGATGTTATCAAAAACGACACATATTCAGCAATGCAGAATTATAAACAAAAAGTGTGCGATGACTTGACTTCCATACAGCATTTATTTGAGGATTGTAAAGATTTGAATGAAAAAGGCAAAAAGTATAGTATCAATTGGCCAACATTTCGGTCCAAAAGAAGCACGTTATACGTTATACAGAAAAATGTATAAGAAGTAAATATACCTGAATCTTTTGCGAAAGATTTTTTTGCTATGGAAGATGGCCGAGAAGAAAAAATATTGGTTTTCGCATCTATCGTTGCCAGAAAATTTATTAAGTCTAGTAAAAGTAATCTATATTTCGCCGATGGTACATTTAGATCTGTGCCATTTTATCAACTGTTTTCACTCCATCTTGATTTGAATTCAACTAGTGAATCAACTAACATAATATATATTTGGCCTATTACCAAATAAGACTGAAATTACATATACCCGTTTTTTTCAACAAGTCAGACGAATTCAAATGCGACTATGAAGTTGCTATTATGAACGCCGTAAGAAAGGTTTACCCAAATGCTAAAATTAGTGGATGTTTTCAACGTTTTAACACAGCTATCTGGAAGAAAAGTAAAGAGTAGGTACCGTTTAAACCGTAGCAGAAGTGGAAGGAATTTTACACGTATGTGTGGACTACTGCCACTCCTTCCACCAAATTGTATCAGAGACGCCTGGCTTTCACTTCCTGAAATAGCACCAGCAAATGCTTCAATGGATAACTTCAAGCGTTATTTCGAACGTTAATGATACCCAATATCACCCAATGGCATGAGTTGTACTCGCCACAGACACCGAACAACAAATGCTCTCGAAGGCTGGCACCGGAGGTTAAACAGCAAAATTCCAAAAACGCCTAACATATTCCTATTCATACATGCATTACTAAAAGAATCGAAATATTACAACCACAAATTAAAAAATACACTATTCTATTTGTTAAGGCGATTTGATATATATATTATATTTCGACCGAAAATGGTAAAAGTACCTACTTGATATTGATAAGTGACAACAAAATAAC
Source organism: Udea olivalis (assembly GCA_947369235.1). Lineage (NCBI taxonomy): Eukaryota > Metazoa > Arthropoda > Insecta > Lepidoptera > Crambidae > Udea > Udea olivalis. Next base: position 7,252,854 of record OX376367.1, on the reverse strand, counting down.
GAACAATTTTTTTCTTAAAAAATTATATATTTAAGACTTTTATCTTCATAGGTAGCTTTTTCACGCGGCTTCGCCCACGAGGAAATTTGTTCTTTAAATTTTTCTTAAATAAATTCTGGAAAATTGTGTGAAACTATTATTTGATAAGATCTTTATGTACCACATTTGAAGCAAAATAAAGTTCTTATCTTATCTATCTTAAATGTGGCATGTATGAAAAATGGTTGCTAAGCAAGAGAATGTTTGAAAGCGCAATGTTAATGTTAGCAATTTACTTGCTGGTACTGTAACTGGCATAACTTTCCGTAGAGTTGAGGGATTTTGAAGAAATTACGTCATAGATGTTAGGAGAATGTATAGGCTATCTGACTATATTGCTACTTTTCTTAAAATAATAGTGGTATTCTACTGATGCGCGAACAATGTATAAAAATAATAATCGGTGGATGACGATTGAGAACTTAATATAAAATTAGTTACAAAAAATTCAAGAGATGGCGCTGTATGCAGTTACCTCGCGCATTGTAAGTATTTTTTCGGAGAAAGACTACTTGACGTTTATCTCAAAAGTTATCAAATCTTCACTTTTACAATAGTGTAGATGTTAAGAATATGTAAGTAGTGGTTTCTACGTGTACCTACTAATTTAATTTAAGCCAGGTGTTGTTTTTATTTTATTAAAATTAAGATGAAATAGGTTTTGTTTCAATTTATTATTATAACACCTGCCCCGGTACAACTTTTCCGGTAGAACTCCAATTTTTTTTTTCATACAAACCCTGTCCTGGCAATTAGGGATACAACAAAAAAATAATCATCCAATTTGGTGCGCAGTAAGGTACGATTCACATCAAACGGCCCGCATCGGCGCGCAGTGGCTTGCAGCGGCGCGCGGCGGCTCGTATCGGCGCGCGGCGGCGCGCATCGCGATCGATGCAGGCGTATGCGACTGCGGCCGACCACCGAGAGTATATAAATACTACGTTTTAGGAGACGGAACTCCGAACAAGCAGTTGTAAGGCAACATAATACTTTTACTACCAACGTAAAGGAAAATAACGGAAGTGCCATTTAATTATCTTTAAATTGTAATAAGTGAAAGTTCTTGAAAATCACATAGTTATTTTTTCCTTGATATTTCAAAAGTGGGCCACCCTGTAATTAGTTAAAAAGCTTCGTTGCTAAGTGATGCTATACCCAAATTAACCTTTACACAAGGTAATCTAATGTTTTCCCCATACAAAAAGTAATGTGTTCTAAGTTTCATAGGACTGACCGACAACTTCCGTTTGGTAGTATCTAGTGTATTGTTGATCTAAGGTCCCAGCGCATGCCGCGGCAGCCGAGCGGAGCCGACGGCATCCGCGCGCAGTCGGTCGTGTTCCGCGGAATACGCTCGGAGCCGACCGGCTGCCGCGGCATGCTCGCGCATTCGGGTTCCAGAATGTGTGTGGATGCGAATACGACCTTAAGAATTGATAGTTAAATAATAATTTCCTCTGCGGCTTTGTAAATGCGATCCGATGATCTCCGCTGCGCGCCGTTCGATGTGAATCGGACCTAATTCGGGATTTATGCGCGTACATACATTTCCGCGATTAATTTTTATTTATATAGATTTAAGTAGAGATTTGAGAAAGGTTCCAAATCGATACGTAGACATTTAAGTAAGTAGACCTTTTGGCACTGGACGTTTTAGGGCAGGACATTGTGATACACTAGAACATTTTAGCAAATGGACCTTTTGAAACTGGACGTTTTAGAACACTGGGCATTGTGAGACTGGACGTAATAGGACACCAGACTCTTTGGCATATTGGACATTTTAGGAGACTAGACAATGTCAGCCAGAGCGGGTCTGTGGTTCCCGCATATGAAGTATTGCATTTATTTTCGGCAAAGTGTACTACAGATAATATCGTACTTTATTGACGGGTACCGCCCACTTAGCAAACGAATAGCAATAGAAAATATAAAATCCGTTGGTGTAATATAATTAATCTAACATTTTTATTTAAGATTAAGGGCGGCGAGCACATTTTATTTCAATACAGTTAAATTTTGATTAGTATTAAAGCTAAGTAGGTATTAACTATAAAACGAATATTCTTTGACGACACGATTGGCGTAGTGCGCTGTAGCACGGTTTCTTGCCTCGATTTACTAAGTGTCCCGGGTTCGATTCCCGGTCGGGTCAATTCAGGAAACGATCTTTTCTGAATTGACTTGGGTCTGGGTATGCTGGGAGACGCCCCTGGCTTAATTCCTTGTCTGGTGTGTTGTCTGGCGCATATTTATTTATTCATCCTTAAAAAACAGCTTATTACAAAATCAGAACGGAATGTAAATTTCAGATTTTCTTCTTCTTATCGTTTCGAAGAGGAAGGTTTTCAGCTAAAGGAATATTATAATAGAAAATGCTTTGACAAATTGAGAAAACATTAATGTACCTACATTCAGAAAGCATCACTGCCGCATCCGGTACGCTCAGCCGCGTCTTACATCCATGTTATCATTAACCGACGACATGGCTTCACTGTGTTCGTTTTGTATCGTGTAGGTATGTCAACATTTGTTTGTTCGAAAATATTGTATCTGTCAACCCGCATTATTATCAAATTAACGTGTTTCCGTATTTATGTGTGTGCGTTTATTTTAAATTTTATTAATTGTATAAGTCTCTCAATAAGTGAATTTGTAATTCTTTCGAGAAATAAATAATCTTCTTTAACCACAAAAAATATTGATTGATAATAATAAAGATTTTAGACTTAAATATTATTCGATGATTAATATAATTAGGTAACTGTTCTAGTGATAATGACAATAATGATTATGAAAGTGATTTAGGGTGTGCACCATAATTTAAGTGGTAATAACTTCAAATCCTATAATGCCTACCTTATTTAATTCAAAAATAAATATTTGTTTATTTAATCATCTCTTTATTGCACATTAAAATATTTGAATAACCTTTTCTTTATTTATCTATATAAAGTAATGATCCCAAGTTTTATGAAATAATAAATCGATAGATTGACTAACGATTATAAACTACCCCATCCCTACTGAAAGCTGTCAAAATTATCATCCTAAATTGGACAAACTATAGCAATCCACCGAATGCGTAGCTTTATCTCGCGATCCACTTCGATTTTTCGTGTGATCGACTCCCCTGATCTTTCGCTAGCTTCCGGTGTTTTGTCAGAGCGGCTGCGTTCCCCCAATCACCCATTGTCCGCTCTAATAAGATTATTAAGGCGCCGTCATATTTATTTAGGTACCTATATACAGGTTGGTCCAAACATACACGTCAATAATTTTTTATGGCTTTCTCACACTCAGGGGTATCCGCAAATACCCCATGTATGTTACCCGATTTTTTGTAGTTTTCGAGTTATGATTTTTTTTTTATATTGCCCGTCAAGATGACCTCACTCCACCTGATGGAAAGCGGTCGTGAGGTCCAGATATGAGGTTGACAAGCCCAGCCATTCAAACGAATCACTGGGCTGGCCATCTTCACCTTGAAGGCCTGCAGAAATGCCTTTTCACGCCCCGCTTGAAGAACCCGGGACTATACGAGGAAGGAAACACATGTGCTGGAAGAGCGTTCCACGTCTGGATAGTACGACAAAGAAACGACAACAAGAAAAAAATAAAACACCGTTTCTGGTTAACACTTTATCTATGAAATCAAAAACAAAAAATCAAAAACCTAAAAATTCGGGAGTGTACAAACATTTTCTCATCTAACGCTAAATTGCACTTGATTTCGATTATGTATTTTTAATACACTGTATACTCTTACATCCAATCTTCGATCACCAATTTGATCGAAGCATCCAATGAACTGACAAGATCTTTTTAACTTTGTTTATTTCAGTATTTTACAATGCTTGTTTTCCTAAAAAGGTGCTACCTCACCTAGAGCATTTTCCTGTACTGCAACGTTATAGAGTAGAGCATTACATCGGTGAGGGAGGAGAACTGCGCCTTACAGTGCGCAATTTCTTGTTACAATGTGTAATATTTTGATACAATTTCCCTGAAGTTTTGTAACTTTATTCAAATAGACTGTATCAGTACTTTCAAATCGTCAAATTTACAGCAAAATATACTAAATAATAGACATAAATACCATAATAATATGGATATGTAAATAAACAGTATACAGAGTGCCGAGTGCGAGTTGCAGTGAGAGAAGTGAATAACTTCACCATTGCGTTTGCGAGAAACAAAACGCGAATTTGTATGGCATCGAGTGAGCGCCATCCAGCGGCCTGAATGTTGCCCGAATTCGCAGCTAGATGGCGCTGACTCGATTCCATACTATTTGACATTTACGTGCTCGCAAAACGCGATGGTGAAGTCATTCACTTCTCTCACTGCAACTCGCACTCGGCACTCAGACATAATGCGACTCTACCACCGCGTCGGAGTTGTTTCTTGCTGAGAAGACCCAAGTAATGCAGAATTGTAATGTAATGCTCAAAATCGAATCTGAAATGTTACATTACAGGAAAATGCTCCAGGTGAGGGACCACCTTATAACGAACGAAAGATAGATCTTTATACTTAATTATACAGAATAAGGGACTGACCCTAGAATAAAATTGTAAATGTAACATGTTGAGAATATAAGCAACCCTTCTCAATACCACGTACACGACAGTGACCTAAATGTTTTTATATAGTGATCTTTATTAGACGTGCGACGCATTTAAACGTTTAGCACCCAAACGGTCACCTATCGAGATTTAAACAGATACAGTAGTAGCATTAACTTTTGAAAAATAACATCGTACTTACCCAGTGTATTATAATATGTATGTATTTACATGCTACTATAGTTCGGGTACTGCAAGAAAATAAATACCATCTACCTACTATATAAAAACCACTAAGATAGCGATGATATGATATTGTCTCTATATACGAATTATATTGAACACTTTCTCTAAACATCCATAAAACTATAACCTGCTTTTATATTATGTTATAAACAAAATAATAAAACCGAAACAATTTTAATTTTGGCTGATATAGTTGGCTGGAATGTAATTGTTTTTTGGTCCTTCGAGCCGGATGACTAGAAAAGCTCTAATCCTACGGCGCCAGGGTTTTGAATTTTTGGTTTGGGTGAACAGTTTGGGTTCGACTTACTCGCGTTTGGCAAGCGTGAAGACCAATTTAATCGATGACGATTGGTAGCAAACCAATGATGATTGCCCCGAAAAGGAACGATATGAAGGCTACTAACTTATTCTTATCTATACTATTATTATAAACAGGAAAGATTTGATAGTTCGTTTGTTTGTATTGAATACGCTCCGAAATGTGATATTTTATCGTGATTGAACCTAAAATTCAGTGAAAAATAATACTGTAAACCAAGTCGGAAAAAAGCGGGAGAGATATGATAATGGACACCAGCTATCAAAGATTTGACAGAACGAAGTCTGTTGGGGCAGCTCGTTATTTATTTTATTTATTCGTATGGCAATAAATCATCGGAAGCCCAGAAGACACAATAACAATTACAATTTCAACTCTTATCTTATAGAGGTCAGCCATTTGACAGCATCTTCGTTCAGGGATAACAAGTCCTCTGGAGGGCCGTCGTAGCAGGTCAAGGGGCATTCCGAGACAATGTGCTCCCGTCTAGACTTCGGCACCGTAAGCACACCGGGGCGAATCTATCCATCCGCATCTATATCTATACTGGGCGCACCGACCGTGAGCTGTTCTTAACCTGTTTAGGTTACACCAGTCGAGTCTTGGTAGATTCGCCCCATCTAGCCTAGTACACGGAATTATTTCAGCACCAGGTCTATCTCCTATGACCGACGACCACGTCTGCTTCCACTTCCGTCCACCATCGAAATCCTCTTGCAACAGAGCCTCAGCTATTCTATACGCTGGCGTTCTGTTGCGTTCTGTGGCGTCTGGGGCAGCTCGTAATTAATAAATTGGGAAATCATGATCTACTTCTTTAGACCAAGCGTGTAGTCCGCCCTTTAGATCTAATATCTTGCTCTTATGTTGCTCTTCTATCGCGTCTATAACCGCCTTGGCAGCAACTTGTGAGTCGTTCCCTCGCCTGCATATGAATACCACTGAAAAAATGGAAATAAATAAAAACACCAAAATTATTAAATTTGACCCCTCTAACTGAGCAGAGCTTCTATGAATATCAAAAACCTCTTTAGAGTACCAGTTTCCGGGTTAAAATCTATTAAAAACTTGTGAGGCTTTAAAGCACTTTCAACAGGTCTTGATGCTACATTTTTTTTGTTCGTTACAAGATAAACAGACTAATGACTGTTGTTGTAAGAAAAAGTTCCTCGTCCCACTCTTTAGCGGCGCGACCAAGTCTGAGTCATTAGTTTTCTGCCCAAAAGCTATCTATACCATAAATATTTACGTGAAATGAATAACCTTTTCCAGCGCATTTTGTGATTTCATCCAGCAACTTCAGCAGGCGTTCCTCCCTCAAGTTGTCTATCGGCCAGTTGACAGCGCCATCTATGTGGCACATGTCGAACTCGCTGCTACTGCGCACGTCGACTAGCATCGGTTTGGATAGGAGAGAGAGATCTGCTGCCGATATGCGGTGGGCAGATGGAAGTATGTGGAGATCTAGATCCTGGAAGTTTAGTGGTTTTTCGATGAAGTAAAATGGCAAAATTTCTTCATCTAGTTCTAGTCAAACGTGGAGTGAGGTCAACATAGCGTTAAAATAATGAAGTTTGGGACATTTAGAAATCGCGATTTATCTGATCGCAAACCACATAATAGGTAATAGTAATAGTACTCCGTACAGAAGGTTCTCTCAAGAAACGCGGACAAGTAAAAAAGTCTCCTCTAATCTTACCAGTTTGTGTCACACTAGTACTTTTTAATTTGTCCGTGCTATCGATCAAGGCCATGTTTAGGTAGCTTGCACATGGAATCAAAACTTATCGCGTAGCACGAGCGTTCATATTCCACTGTGCGCCGCTGAACGAAACCGATTTAGCTGTCAGAGCGCAGGGTCGCGACTCGCCGATTTAATTACTATCTTTAAAAAAGTATTACTGTAAGTATAATATCGTTTAGTATAAGTAGTAGTCATTATATTCTTATAATAACTTTTATTTACAAGGTACACTTGAACCAAATCAAACACCAAACATTGAATATCGCGCGCGCAACCTACCGTCATATACCCCAGAGAGGGGCCACGCGGCCGATCGTACCTAAACTTTGAAGTGACACAGGCCTGCCCAAACTAAAAAGAGGATGTTATGGGTAAATATATTTTTGTATAAGCCACTGATTTACCCAAGATAAACATTGCAACAGGTTACTTGTCTGACATCTATTTAAGCATACCGGGTGATTATCAAAAGACTTACAAAAACGATTTAGCATACTCATTAAGTGATATATTAATATGTAAGTGTTTTTTTTTTATATATGACTAACTTTATGGTTTTCATACAAAAAAATAGTGACTGTTTGACTGATTCATATAAAAGTTAATTAAAATGAATTTCATTTTCACGTAGATAGTTCCTGTTCCTACTGCGTATACCACATCATTTTTGTAAGTCTTTTGATAATTAATTTAGTAATCAAAATTAAGAAGTAAAATCTTGGTATTGCAATAGAAGCTCAGTTTTATTGGTTGTCTGATGATATCTTAGTGTAAGATACCATTTTTTTTTTGTTTTTTTTTCCCATCGCTATCATTATCCTGATTGAGCAAAATAACTGTATTCTGAGAATCGAACTCGCGATCCCTTGCATCTCAATCGACGTCTATAACTTACGAAGCGTTCCATCCTTTTTACCATGTAGTACAAAACTAACTACTTAAACGCTTTGGAATAAGTTCTGGATTTGAAACTACCTCTACCAATTACAACTTGACATTATAAGATTGAATGAAAGACAGTTTACATATATAAAAGTTTATATTGCTGTTAAGGAATCTGACGCACACAGTTATGATAAATAGTTGTACATTTCTTTCTCATACCTTTTATACAAGACGTGTTAGAATTGTCACGATATTACGTTAAATAACATAATCACTTCGCATGCTTTAAAAGTACGCCAATATAGCCCTTCAAAGCGGGTCTAAAGTGACCACTTTAGTCCCTAGGGAGTAAAAAGTAATTCGTTTTTTAATTTCCAGCATGTGACAAAAACCAACTCAAACAGCCAGTAAAAATATACTATTATCTGTGGAGTGTGGACCGTCTTCATTGGAAAAATGTTGAGTTTTAGTTCCATGGTTTGTCCGCAAAGAAGGTGGCGCCGGTGGTAAATTGTTAATCTGTGGTTCAGTTCAGAAGCAAAAACTGACCACGAAAGTTTCAGAACTTTTGTCAAGTGTAAAGTTCGGTTTTAAATGTTTTTATACTAAATTGACTATTTTTCTCGCACTCGAAGTGAAAAGTACAGTTTGCACCTCGAGACTAAACGCCAACTTAATATACCCTCGGCTTCATTGACTCACCTCTGGTATATTATGTCTTCGTTTAGTCCTTCGATATAAAATATACTATTAAACTCTTTTTATATGTATTTTCAGTTTTGTCAGCCGTTTCAAGAAACCTGGCAAGGAGATAATATCTTGAAATTTAATAATATTTAAAAAAATTACCATTGATTGCTATTATAATAATAATTTGCAACATTTTGGTCTAATTCCCTCTCAGGTTCAGCATCCGGATAGTTATTAATACTAGGCAACACATTATGTTGGCTGACCAAATCACAAACATCATTTTCATTTTTTGGCTTAAATATTCGAATATTTTTCATACAACACACCTTCGAAAATGTCTTCCTAGACGCTGGACTGATACTTTTACTTTTCATATCTTTAATATATTGGTTATATAATTGATATTGATTTTTAATATAATCTAAGCTAATATATTTTATATCTGATCCTGAGTTTCTACAATATTGGCATTTCGGAGGTATTTTTGGCAAGTGGTCTATATAGGAATCAACATTTAATGATTTTAAAGGCTTCTTAGGACTTTTGGGTTTATCTTCTTTGGTTAGCCAGCATCTGACCATAGCTTCCTTAATGCCTAGAGTGTTTAGGAACATGATTCTGCAAACAGGTAACCGTTGGTCTTTATTGTTCAAGTGATAAAGTTTGGAATCGCCTTTCCTTGAGATCTCTCCTATGTGTCTCAATCTTCGTCGTTTAGGCGGAACAGTGTCGACTAAAGAGCGAACGAAACGTTTCTTCCCGTTCCAGTCCAGTTCATTCCAGAAGTGTTTGAAGATGTCCCGACGTTTTTCTTCGGAGAATTCCCCGCAGCTGCGTGCCGTCCCTTTCGCGCAGTATTCGGAGCGACAGGGAGGTCCGATCTTCCTCTCCGACTTGGGCACGTCTTGGACCCATTTCCTCGCGTGAGTTGCGTTCGAGACGCGGAATCCGTAGTAGCTCTGGCCGGTCATGCGTTTTTCTTTTTCGAGTCTTCTCCGTTCGGATTTCAGGCGGGCTTCTTGCTTTCTCTGTGGCAAAATATAGATGTTTATTAAGTGAAAAATAATATTTTGATTGCTTTTTAGAAGGCTCCAGTTGGAAATTTGATTGAATAAATAAATAATGATGATTTGCCAACTAAAAAACGTAATATTGAAAGAAATCATTCTTGTTTTAGAGATATTTTATGTTTTAAAATAGTTCAGGAAAAAGCTAATGAAATTAAAGCCAAGCTAAGTCAAAACAGCGAATGTTCCAAACAGGCTGTTTGTATTTGAGAGCTCTACGCACCCGACTTGTGTTTTTTGGCAAAACTTTAGAAACACCTCATTGAACTGCCTACTTTCTTCAATAAATTTAACTTAATAGTACATTGAAGTCTATGTGGCATCATAACCTCTGCAATTTGTTTATTTGAGAAATAGTCTATTAGTTATCGCCATAGTCTGACATGATGACTGACGAGGTAGAGGTACTATAGCGCCAGACGTCGCAGGTTCGACCTTGGACATATTCATATCGTGAACTTGTGTTATTTATTCATTATTTATTTATTCTTTATTGCACAAAGAAAAAGTACAATTGGCGGACTTAATGCCTAATGGCATTCTCTAACTACTGGGCGAAGCAGAAATTGTGTTGTTTTATTTTCCATTATTTATTTATCAGTTTCAAACTGTTTTGCTCTTTACGATTCTTAATGCAAATCAAATCACAATCGTGTATTACTACATATGGTTTAGTTAAGTAAGCATTAAACAATTAAACCTAGATTTAAAAAATCTAAATTTACACAATATCCTTTCGTTCGGCAGGCAAAAGCAATGAAAAATACTTGCGAGACGATTGCAGGCAACACCATTCGTTATTGTAAAAGTGGCATCAGTGGCAGACTTTCACAATTTTTTTATCATTTTGGCACAGCAACCATAACGTTACCCATTAACCATACTACCAGTTAAACCGCTTAAGGGTTTTTAATAGTAGGGTTCATTAGTAAATAAGAAAGTATGTAATTACTGTTGTGAATAAAAAATAAATAAAAAAAACGCGGATGGCAAATAAACATTTACACCTTTGTAAAATAAAAATATTAAAAGTTTAAAAACTCAGTAACATACTGACCATTTCGCAATTTATTTTGCCAAAATGGTCATTACTTATTTACCACAAATTTCGACATTTATATCTTGGAAGCTAGTCAAATGTGTGTAGTAAACATAATTCATCACGAAAAATGGTAACACTGAACTAGTGTTGTTGCGATAGCGATAGTTTCGATAGCGATAGTTGACCTTGAAAGTCAGTCATGCTATCGATAGTCCTATCGAAACTATCGACCCGTGACGATACTATCGATGTCATCGATAATGAGAATTAAGCGATACTATTGATCTTCTTTGATACTATCGATAGTATCGCGCCATTAAAGTCAATACTATCGATAGTATCGACGCCTATCGATACTATCGTCTGGAAATAAAACGAAACCTTTTATGAGCTTGCAATAGTATCGTAAAATGTTCGACTATCGATAGGGAAAAATTATCGATAGTATCGATACTATCGACACGCATCCTATCGATAGTTTCGATAGTATCGAAAGTATAGTAAAGTATAGTTTGAAACAATTCGCCAACGAATGTGGTGCAAATAAACTTCAAATACCATGGCTTCAGCCTTTTGGTATAATTAGTATACTCGTACATTCAGCAGAAATAAGTGTGTAGAGCGTTTAAAAGCAATTTGAAAACGAAATACAAAACTTACCTTAACATGCAACATTCGCAGTTTGAATACATCACAACACACATAACGACACGATATCAGGGATTATAAACTTATTAAGTGAATTTTTAGTTTAGGCATATATCAATGCACTATTTTCTAGCTAGACAAAGATAGAAACTAGAAAAATTCGACCTGATCCTAGGGACTCAAGCGGGATTCAAACCCGCGACCTTCCACAATCCGGGTGGCCGCTCTTCGAACTGAGCTACCGAGGCCGTTGACAGACCTGGCGAATTTATCTAGTGTATTTTACGTTGTAAGCCAACGTTTGTTTCATCAATGTTATAGGCAAGCGCCTTTAACAACCGATAGAAATATTTTTGCAAATATTTGACTTTCGCTAAAGATGAAACTAGCTATAGGATAAGTGTTTTTTTTTCAGCATTTAACAACGCGCTATTTTCTACACAAAGATAGAAAATATAAAAACTCGACCTGATCCTAGGGACTCAAGCGGGATTCGAACCCGCAACCTTCCACAATCCACAAAAATTCCACATTTTTTCTAGTTTCTAACTTTATTATAAACTTTTGCTCTCTCATGTACCTACGTACGTAGTAATTATCCTATACAAGTATACTGTCCCACTGCTGGGCGAAAGCCACCCACCATCATTGATATCAAGTTATCGCTACAATTGATGGGCATTAGTTTAAATACCACTGCACAACCTGATACCACCCTCTACTTTCTACCACCGGCCCACTAGACGCCGAGAGGGCTTCCACCCCCATGTGGTTGACTTCCCAACAATCCGCACCCAACTGTTAGTCGAAATGGGTTTTGTTTCATTGAAATTATTTTTAATAAGTTATAATAATATTATTTGTATTGAGTAAACACATAAATTCAGTATTTATTGACAAATAACAAAAATAATAAACAACTTCCTACATCCATTAAGTTGCAAATTGGCAAAACGGAACGCAGCGGTAGCAACTAAAAAAAAAGAGACACAACGAGCGTTGAGAAAAGTTTTGAGAAGTGAAGTGGTCGGTGCGAAATATTTGAAGTCAGGCAAAGTCAGATTTAAATACATAATTATCCTGAATAATTAACACGCAGTACCAAAAGTAAGGTTAAGTTAATACGACTGTTTGCTGCGTCTTGTCTGGTCCGCACAGCTAGGGAGTGGAACGCTCTCCCTGCGTCTGTGTTTCCGGATACTTACAACCTTAGTATCTACAAGGCCAGAGGGAATAGGCATTTTCTGGGTAAGCGTGTACCACCAGGCGAGACTGACGCAAACCCATTTTAAATTAAAAAAAAACCACGCTATAGCTTGGTGATTAAACTAATCCCCAAATGCGGGTTAGAGATCACAAACCCGGGCTATATTACGAATCCAAAACATAGTTTGCCTGATTTGAACCCAGGGCCGCCAGTTTTTGGGCCGATCTCTGTAACCACTCGGCCACAAAGGCGTTATTTTATATGAAAAAATTTTTCGACAGATTTTGTAATCCTTAAAAAAAGTTTTATTAAAAATCTTATAGCCACGTAAATATTGTCAACATCACCTACTGAATACCTCATTTCATTTTCCTTACGGTAAAAATAATCAGCGGTATACCATTTAATAATTTCCCTACGCTTTATAAAAAAAAACACCCTGTATATACCTTTTCCTTGGCCTGCGCCTTGCAGAACACCTCGTAGTCGATCAGCTGAGAGATAGAGGGCGTGTCGGAGCACGCCGCGCACGACGGGTTGCGCGCGCGCAGCTTCACTGCAATAAAACAACAGACCATCACGACTTTATCCCAAACGGGGTAGTCAGAGGCAAGTGACTGTGTCGTCATGGTTAACGAAACACTCAGAAGCCCACTTTTCACCAATGGTATTAGAACCCAATGTGGAAGGTGGTGAGCCTTCCGTCGGTATCCGGGTTGATTTGGTTTGTTAACGATGTTTTCCACCACCGGAGAGTTAGTCCGATATTTAACAATGAACACAAAGATTTTGGTTCTGGCCAGATTTGAACTCGGGACCACTCTCAATAAAATAAATATGTATAAATAAATATGCGCCAGACCACACACCACTTGTCATGGTCTCGAAGCAGGGATAAACATCCCTGTGTCATTATGTACAGAGGCGTTCACATCAAGCTTTACATAGGGGCACCTTATGTTGCTGACGTAAGACCCATTTTGCAATGGTTTTGTAAAGGTTGATGTGAACGCCTCTGTACAAGGATTTAAGCTAGGGGTTATTCCCAGCCAATTTGGAAAATTCCGTTCCCAAAATTGATCCAAAGGGAACCGAACTCAGGACACCACATAAATTAGGAAGAGAAACCGCTCTTGAGCGCACTGCCCTGCCTATAAAACGAGTGAGAGTCGATAAATATTTTACAAAGCGTTACAATATAGTTAGACATTGCTTAGTTGGGGAAAGACATTAGCTATGTGAATGAAAAATTTCAAGTGATAAAAAAGATCATCAAATCTAGGATACGGTAAAATATTTTTTACCTACGACTAACACAATATCTAATTAGATGAATAAATGAATCCAAATCAGGGGTTGGGACACAACTTTAAGGCGAAGGCGTCTCTTCCTTTCTTCCCGAAGGTGAATAATAACCCGATTTTAAACCAGATAATCAAAATCCAGTTTGCGTATAAAGAAACGCATTCAAACTGGCTCAATAAATCTAGTCCATTACCGTGCAACCAAAATTAAAGAAACGATGATGATAGACTTCGATCTATGGTAGGTAAATTTACTAAACGTAAGGTTGCCAGTTATAAAAAATTACCCGATTTACGGGTAAGTTAACTTGAAATTAGCTCTCAAAAATGTGTTTACTAAACAATTGGATTATGGAATACGTAAATTAAGAACGAATTTAATTTTTGAGAGATTCTTGTTTGTATGTATGTATAAATAAATATAATGTATAAATTTGCATGAGTACCTATTGAGAAAATAACCGAATAAAATACACATAAGTAATAGTACATTGTTCACCGAGAGGAGAAAGAGACCGATTACCGGCGAAGGTATAGGCGAGGGCTTTAAAACACCCGAGATCGGGAATCGCACTTTCTCTCGAGTGATACATAGTGCTTTATACTACACCTACGAGGAAAATAAAAAACTAAATCTTTACTAATTGAAATTTATATTGAAATTGTTGCAGTTAGTGAAGCTTAATGTAACACTTTTTCTTTCTTTATTATTTTTGCTGTTTCCATCAACTGCGGCGGAGTTAAAAAATCTTCATCATCACTATCACTTTATCATTTTGATAGTTTTATTTTACTTTCTACGAAAACTGAATCCTCAAACAACACACAAATTGAAAATGGCGCCAATGGCGTCTGCAATTTTCACATGTTCTTTTTTCAAATTGTTTATCCTGCCGCCGCAGGGTCGCACTGCCAGCCCAACACCATCCGACACACAGGTAGTGGCCAGTGTCATTTTGCGAACTTGAAGATAAAAACTCACTGTAAAAACTTTTTGGCTTTTGATATTTAGGTTACCGGCGCATAGTCATACCCAAAATTAAAAAAGAAAAACCACGTAAGAAATGGATTTTCATACACTTTTCTCTCCCGCTCAGATGCGTTTTCTCCCCGCATATTTGTTTGATATGCAATGACGTACTTTCTACCGTAAATTTGATAAAGTATCAAGGTACTTTCCGAGCAGGTGTAGTATAAATTAAATATCTCATTCATTTACAAAGCGTTTTTTGTTAACCACCAACATTGTTTGGCAAATGTAGTAATTATTCTAGCTTCTTACAACAACACCAATGTGTTAATGAAATACACAAATTCGAAAGCGATTTTAACATCAAGTTTAAAGGTACTGGGTGTTTGTTAAAGTGCGTTCGGTCATACTGCATTTTCATTGGCTGACAAGCTGTCAAATGGCGATCAACTAGCAATCGAATCACAATGCGAGTCTTTACTTGCTTAACCAGAGAAATGCAATCAATCAGTGTTATTAGTATTGTGTCTTCCCTGGCTTAAAACCCTGTCTGGTATCTCGTAACACAGGGATATTTATCCTTACTTCGAGACTATGACAAGTGGTGTGATGTCTGGCACATATTTATATTAGCTGTTGGAGTTTTTATCAATCAATACAGTAGTTGAAATGGGATTTAGCAACAGTTTAATTTGATAAGCCTTTTAGAAACTGGGAGTAACACCGTTATTCTGGTAACACTGAAATGTCAAATGGTTAAGTGTGAATAAATCAGGGTAATTTTAATTTGCCAGATATCCTGCCTGACTATAGTAAACAGATGTTTTTGACATCTTCGTTCTAAAGATACTAAACTTAGACGTATGTACGTTTTATGGAGGAAAATTAAGTTAAAAATTTTTAGGACTAAATTTTGAAGTGTGTGATTATAATGTGGATGATCTTCTTAATTAAGGTAAGTTTGTCATTATAACCTAACACTAGTAAAAATTAATTACGAGTATAAATAGTTGAAAAGTTAGTAGTGATTGATGTATTATCTTAGATCATGGGACCTCTTACACCACAATATGGCCCATAAAAACAGATATAAGCTAAGCATACTCCTTAGTGTTTCAATTTCTTCTTTCACTTACACTTCATATTATACTTCATTTGACGACACGATTGGCGTAGTGCGCTGTAGCACGGTTCATCGCACGATTTCTGTAGTGTTCCTGGTTCGATTCCTGGTCGGGTCAATATGAGAAACTATCTTTTCTAAATTGGGTCAGATCTGGGTGTGCTGGGAGACGCCCCTGGCCTAATTCCTTGTCTGGTACCTTGTACCACAAGGATATTTATCCTTACTCCGAGACCATGACAAGCGAAAAAATATGTGTCTAAATAAGTACCTTCGCAAATTGATAACAATAACACCTAGACACAGGGTTTAAGAGATCAATAAATAGGGTAAATAAATGTATAGTTAGACAGCAGACCGAATACAATGGACAATTTATGGTATATTTTAAGACTTTTTTGACATGTATTCTCGTAGATAAATATTTTGACTTGACTTTGAATAAACTCACCAGTTCTGAAGGTCATGTCGTCTCCATCGAAGAGAAGCATTCTCTCCACCAGTAGCTTGTCGTGTGCGTGACCGACTATCATCTTCATAGCTTCCAGCGCTTGTAAGGAACCTGCAATCATTTTCTGTATAAGACAAAACTTCAACCCACTTTTTTATGAATCACTGAGTTTTATTATTTTAATTTTAGTAATAAATTGTTTTGTCGACAATGCTTAGGGTGAAGTAGTGATCGAGTATAAATTCAAATATTATTAGTAAATAGGTTTTTTGATTGTTATATATATATTTTTATCGAAATATAAAAATGTATTGGTCTCGGAATCAAGCGCGAATCGAACCAATTTTTTTTTAATTAGTTAGGCTATTTTTTATTAATTTCGGCTATATTTTGACTGGAAAGACAGTCTACGCCGGCTAAGCCGCTGACAGACAGTTACGATTATAAAATAAAACATGGAATTGAGCAAATGTTTAAATTACTCAAGCTAAAATGACATAAGTAGTAGTAATAATGCAATAATCGAACCTATGACCCCCGGCACTGGTCCCGCGACCCCATTGGCAGAGCAGCTGCCCACCGCCTCCGCGGGGGGAGGGGTGGGGAATACGCAGCGGTAACACGGACCGATGTAAGATTGATCCTGTATAAAATATTGATAGTATTTAATGGAGCATCATACTAACCTAACCACCAAAAATAATATTTGAGCCTCTAAATATTGTACAGTCAGTGTTTTGTGGCCGACATATTAATTCTGGGGCGCGGATGTTTGGAGTCTCACGCAAAGATCGCGTGCGGAACACCCACATCCGCGGCAGCCTTCGTGTTCGTGACATCGCAGACAAGCTGCAGGAGTGCCGCCTTCGTTGGTATGGTCATGTCTCACGGAGATCGGCAAACTACGTGGGCAACAAATGTCTGGCCATGCCGCCCCCGCCAGGTACCGGTAGAAGAGGTCGACCCAAGAAGCGGTGGCTCGACGTCGTCAAGGGTGACATGCGTGCCAACAGACTCACTACTGAGGATGCACAAGACCGCGCGAAGTGGGCCAAGAAAATAAGAAAGGCGGACCCTGGGACCCCACACACAAGTGTGGGTTCACAACCGGGATAGACCGCACGGATGATGATGATGATGATAATATTAATTCGGGGGCGCATTTCAGTATTTTTTGGTTGCTCAGTTTATTATAAAGAGGATTTTTGTTAAAGTGCTAATGGATTTGATCATTCACAGGTATCGGAACATTAAAACTCCGTCGTTTTAAAATTCACTCGAACCAATTTGCTAATATGACTGCTCGATGTTTTGTTACAACTTGATTTAAAAAACTAAGCCAGAACGTAACATTACATGGCAATGATTTTAGAACTGATTATTTGCCTTAATTGTACCATCCGTGAAAACGTTACATTATAATTATCACAATGTAATGCTCTAAATATATTATAAAAAATATATTATACTTAGCAGTAAACCCTAACATAAAAACATTTAGAGAGCGATGTGGTGTGAAAGAGAATGTTGTCACAAAAAATGAGATGGGAATGCTAAGATGGTTTGGGCATATGGAAAGGATGGATGAAAGGCGATTAACGAAACAAATTTACAAGGCGAGGGTGGATGGAGCTGTTGAAAGGGGAAGGCCTAGACGGACAAGTCCAAGACGTGCTCAGAAAAGGTCAGGTCAGGAGTACACATAATCGACGAGCATGTATGAAAGGATTAATGAGAGTGGAAGAAGCGCAAGAGGAGTGTCAGGACCGTAGCAAGTGGAAAGATGTGGTCTCTGCCTACCCCGTTGGTAAAAAGGCATGATGGTATGTACATGTGTGTATAAAAACATTTAATAATCTTTGAAAAAACTCTGTTAAATACACGAGAGCACTTTTCATTAGAATAAAATAAATAGATATTTCTATTTATGTCAATATATCAATGTGTAGATACATATTTAAGTAACGTATCTTTTTCACATTTTCTCTAAGAACTTTATTTAAAAAACCACCTTTTTACCTTCTCGTTAGGATTCTTTTCCCCTCTGTATCCATATACTGTGAGCTGGCCTTCCATTTTAAGAGCACTTCCCGATATTAATGGTAGCTGCAAAAATGTTTAAGTGTCAAAAAATATTAATTCCCATAAACATATTAAGTTAAACATTTTGTAGGCAATCATTATTTTGACATTTTTAAAGCTGTTTTAAGATACATTCAATGCAACATCATTTTATCAACATTTAACGTGACTTTTACCATCAAAAACAAATATAATATATATTTTTTTTAATTTTACTATTTGTTATTAAAAGATGCAGGTTTGTTTCCCGACTAATCCCTTTATCTATTTACTTTTGCCAGTCTTGCTCTCGTTAAATAAAATGATGGAAATAATAATGACAACACGATTGGCGTAAGGTGCTGTAGCACGGTTTCTCGCCTTTACTTACGTAGTGTCCCGGGTTCGATTCGCGGTCGAGTCAATTCAGGAATGTGTGGGTATGCTGGCTTAATTCCTTGTCTGGCACCTCGTAACACAGGGATATTTATCCCTACTTCGAGGACATGACAAATAGTGTGTTACTTGGCGCATATTTATTTATTTATCTGTTGCCTTAACAGTCTAACGTGGAATTAATGAAGCAGCATTGACAGAAGAGGTGTACTGCATAAATACACGCGTCATTATTTATCTATTATATAAAAATAAGTCGGGTTTTCCTTCCTGACGCTATAACTCCAGAACGCACGAACCGATTTCCACGGTTTTGCAAAGAGAAATCCCTATTCTGTAATAAAACAAACATCTAACAGAACAATGTTTGCAAGACAACAATATTCTTCACAATCAATCGCCATCTACAATAAAGCAAACAGATTAAAAAAAATATACACCATGACCCTCAAACAGTGCAAAACAACTATTATGAATTGGCTAAAAGAGCTTAATTATGACCAAACTGAGCAACTTCTAGTGTAATGATATAAAAAAAAAAAAAAAAAAACTACATGTAAAATAGGAAGACAGCATAAATTATAAAAATAGGCGATATTTAGGCATCATACACAATATACGCGCACATAACACACACAACTGATACTTACACACACATACACTTACACACACACACACACACACGTAAACCCACACACACACACACACACACACACACAATCACTAACTAGGCTATAAAATTTAAATATATTCATATGTTAAGATTAATACTTACCTTTGTTGTTTACATTTATATGAATCGAACGAAGGAGCGGGCTTCTCCTAATACAGGTTTTTATAAACTTAAAAGGAGATGCCCAACACTTGTAATAATGTACCATTTAAGCAATAAAGAACATTTTTGATTTTGATTTTGATTTTGATTTTGATTTTTGATTTATCTGTTGCCTTAACAGTCTAACGTGGAATTAATGAAGCAGCATTGACAGAAGAGGTGTACTGCATAAATACACGCGTCATTATTTATCTATTATATAAAAATAAGTCGGGTTTTCCTTCCTGACGCTATAACTCCAGAACGCACGAACCGATTTCCACGGTTTTGCATTCGTTGGAAAGGTCTCGGGCTCCGTGAGGTTTATAGCAAAGAAAATTCAGGAAAAATTTCAACAGAGAAGCGGGAAAGAAAAATGAAGTTCACGCGGGCGAAGCCGCGGGCGGAAAGCTAGTTAAAGATAAAAATGGGTTTGCATTTGGCCTCAGTTCGCCTGGTGGTAAGCGATGACAAGGCCGATGGTGTTACACGCTTACCCAGAATATGTCTCTTTAAACTTGAGTGGATACCAACCTTAGTCAAAGCACACAGATCATTCAGCAAGTACCTAGTAGGCACATTGTCGGTACAGTCTAAAACGATGTCATACTGCGCGGCTATCGCGAGAGCGTTGCTTGAGTCCAACTGTACGTTGTGCGGGGTTATCTTTATACGCGAGTTTATGCTGTAGGCAAAGAACAACAACAAAATAATATCAAGAGAACACTAAGAGGTCAAAAGTCGCAGCATAAAACGAGTTTAGAAGCAACATCTTCAGTCTACCGAGGAGCGTCCCACCACTATCTATTACCAACTTGGAATTTAAACCAGAACTTTATCCACCGGGAATTTCGATGGCTTGGCCATATGTCTCTTGAGTATTCATTTTAAAATTTATCATCATCATATCCGCCATAGGACGTCCACTGCTGAACATAGGCCTCCACCTATCGCTATTAGAAGCGGCCTGCATCCAGCGATTCCCCGCGGACTTGACCAGATCGTCCGTCCATCTCGCGGAGGGCCGTCCTACACTGCGCCTGCCGATACGCGGTCTCCACTCGAGCACTTTTCTGCCCCATCGGCCATCAGTCCTCCGAGCAATGTGTCCTGCCCACTGCCACTTCTGCTTGCTAACCCGTTTAGCTATGTCGGTTACCTTAGTTCTTATACGGATCTCCCCATTTCTGATTCAATCTCGCAGAGTAACACCAAGTATAGTTCTTTCCATAGCTTGCTGAGTGACTTTGAGCCAATCTCTAGGTTCTGGTTCCATAGAGGGGGGTTAGACCGTAACCTGCCACGCTGGTCGAATGCGGGTTGCCAGAGCCTTGTCCGTTATCCAGTAGGATGCACTGTGAACAGGTGACGTTGGCTTGGGTCCCGAAAGATATTATTTGGGACCCCTTACATCCCCCAATGAAACTTACAATTATTAAATAATTTGAAAGTTAATTGACTCAAAGAATTCATCTTCGTTTGTAGAGGTGCTCACAACTTTGAGTAACGGTTTACATTTCAAGAGGCAGTTATTGTCTTGTTTACTAACTGAAATTATTTATATATTTTTTACATTCTAAGCCCATTCAGTGCCGGATTTAGACTAATTGATAAGCAATCTGTTTCTGGTGCCCCCTAGACGTCATACGTCATGCCCTAAGCAATAGCTTGCTCTAAGCATCTTATTTGGTTACCACTTAAGACGTGATGCCCTAACTAAGCAATTGCTCAATTTGCTTAAGGGCAAATTTAGCACTGCCCATTCATATTTTGTTCACAACCTGGGACTATTAATATTTAGTTTAATACCTTCTTAGACTATTCGCAGCTGATTCTGCTTTGCTCACATTCTCATCTCTCTCCCCATGAAGAATCTGTCTGTGTATGTTTGTCAACTCAACAGTGTCGTAGTCTACTATTCCGATTTCACCTGTAATTAAAGACCTTTCTGATTTCTGATTCTAAACAATCAATATTTATCTGGGACATCTAACTCCAATAATAAAGTCTGACCCCTAACTAAGCACAGCCAGTGTACTGAGGCGTGCTGAAGACAGATGTAAAAAAAAAAAAAAAATTGATAATTTTGACCATAATATAGCAGTAAACAATCAACTTTTACTGCAAAAAAAAATGTGCGTGCAGTTGTCATGCTTCAAGGAATAATTAATATTGAGAGAGAAATTATCACCATCATCAGCTTAGCAGAGAAAATGGCAAATGATATTTCACCAATTTGAGTTTTTTAGCAATCAACTCTCCATTACTTAACATCACAACATACCAACACCAGCCCCAGCTAGATACAAAGCAGCCGGGCAACCCAGACCCCCTGCACCGACCACCAGCACTCTTGCCTTGCATAGCTTCTCTTGACCAGCAACACCAATGTCAGGCAAGAGAATTTGACGGCTATACCTGTAATTTAAAAAGTATTTATCTTAGGAACTGATAAAACTTCCAAAATAGCAGGGCAATGATATACAGGTACACAGCTGAATTTAACATGAAGAAAGGTTGGACAAGGATGTAACCAGTCAACTTTGTTGACATATAATAGAATTGCTTACTAATAATAATAACATTGAAATATATCTGATTGTGCTTCAGATTTTCCTGTAAGCATGCTTGCAAATAACAAATGACAAATTGCACACTTGACTAGTCAGTGGTAGAGTAACATAAACAAAGAGAGAGAAGGCCTTTGCATCCAAGGAAACGGACAGTGTCACTTAATTTGTTAACAACCTCAATGAACATGTTAGTTTATAAGTAATTTTATGTCTTTTCTTACCTTTCAATAGCCCATTTCGGCAATTGATCACCATACTTCGTTGTAGTTCCATTATTGACATCACACTGATCATTATTAAGATTTGGTGTTTGGGAATTTGTGTGCTGTTTAAATTAACAAACAAACACAGAATAAGTTATTCTCTAATCTAAATGCTAGTTTGAGTTGAATGTTTAACTGATTGGTGAAGCTTAACATATTCAATGGGTTAAGAGACAGAAAAACAATTATTAAAAGCGTCAATTATAAAAACAGCTCTACTAACCAAAGAAACTGCCCTGCGAACTTCATAAAGTTCAGTTTCTTTATCTTGCAATACTTTCCTTAAATCGGCGATTTCATTCTCTAAGCTCGCCATTCGATCCATTTTAGACGTAATAATAGAGAAATTTTAAAATAAAAAATAATAGTCCAAAAATGTACCAAAATAAACCCCAACACACACCACAGACTACACACACCAACACAAACGTCAACTGTCAAGTTTAAGCGTGTTCGAATGGAGCACAACGTGTTAATTTTCTTTCCATACACTTCCAATTATATTGAAATCGGCAAATGAACTTGTGTTCGGTGCGATGTTGACAATATGAACAAGGCTATAGTGGTGCAGCACAGAACACGCCCTTTTGACACATGTAGTGCTGTAACGTAATCTTGACTTGACTCAATAAAGTTATCGGTCCATACTTATTTTTTGGTGGAATCCCAATCTTCCCACCCGAGTTAAAACCCAGGTGGGAAAAAGCCGGGTGTATTGGGTTTTTAGCCAATAAACACCCAATTAATTGGATGTTTACTTAAATTTGAATATTTTTTTTTTTTTTTTGCGCCAGACAACACACCTCTTGTAATGGTCTCGAAGTAGGGATTAATATCCCTGTGTTACGAGGTACCACACAAGGAAATAAGCCAGGGGCGTCTCCCAGCACACCCAGACCCGAATCAATTCAGAAAAGATCGTTTCCTGAATTGACCTGACCGGGAATCGAACCCGGGACACTACTTATTATTTTTCCAGTATACTTTATTAGTCTTTGGCTTTTTCGCGACCTAAACTAGTGCAAGCTGTTCAGTGCCGTACTGACGTACGGCAAAATATGAGCTTTAGCTATTTATGGAACTTTTTACGTAGGCCACGTGTCACGTTTCCGAGTTATTTGAAAGTAGGTAAAGATCGATATAAAAAAAGGTGATATTCATTAAACATCTACTAAATTAAAGACTTTCCATGTTTTCGTTATCAAATAACACATTTTAGATATGTATTGTTTTTGCGTTAAATATCACAAAAACGTTATCTAGTTTAATTATTGAATAGGCTCCGTAAAAACAGGCTCGTTTTCAAAATTCTTTGAGTGACATAGATTATACTTTTTTTAATTTAGGCTGTATTATGACGGGAAATACAAAAAAAATTATAAAAATGTTCAAACCCCTTTAAAATATCTACGGACAGCTAAAGGCACAGCATGTTGCTCAACTGCGCCATGGAAACACAGAAAATGAATTCATTTCATTTCATTTTCATCTGGTTTTATATTATTATTGTAATACCTACCTCTTACAGAAATATATTTGTACCAATCACTGAAGTATTTTCACAAATAAATTAAACACCCATTTTTACCCGGTTTGTACCCGGTGCTTTGCCCATCTACTGACTTAATTTATTATTCGACTCTAGGTGATAATGTGACCGATCAAAGACTTATTCAGAATTCTAAGCTCTAGATAACTAACAACTTTCACAACAGTAAAAAAACAACGTTTCGATCATTAAGCATTTAATACCAAAAAAATATTTACTTTGAAATTGTATAAATAATTTGTTGCCTACTTAAGCCGAGATCTTTAGTCGTTACTTAGCTAAGCACAGACTTATCACATTAATTATAACTTGGTTTTAGTTAAACATCAACTTAGGTATTTATTACAAACGAATACTTATGTTGATGTTTAACTAAGACAAAAATAAATTAAAATCGAAAAGAAGTAACTGATACAGCTGTTTAAAGTCTCAGATAACTCTTAAGTTTGAGCTAAGCATGCTCTATAGTTCGCAGCCCAAGTGTATAATTGTTACCTTCAATGATAAATAACATACGTTAAACTATAAAATACATAATTTTTATGTCTGCCTTTTAAGTGTTTACACCGCAAGCTTTACTCTTGAGTGTCAGCGGAACACACCGGTGTTCCTTAGAAAACCCTAAGAAAAAAATGGCTAACAATGGCACACAATGCAAAAACCTGAACAATAGAAACACGAGACGGGTTAACCCTCTCGAACAGCAAGAAGGAAAAATATATTTATCTTACATTGAGACATAGTAATTTTAAGCGATACAAAAATAATAACATACCACATTTGAAATAAAAATAGCGTGATGTCAACCATTATCTTAAATGAATAGATCATAGTAATACTAATAACCTATTTTTAACTTTTTAAGTATGACTTTAACAACTATTGTTTGCTTCGGGTAAGATGCCGGCTCAGTCAAAACCTTGGTAACAAGATTGTACCACATAGTATTACTGACCGCCGGACGGGCTCCCACTTCTTACTAAGTTATTAATCATTTGTCTGGTTTTTAACGCTCTTATTCTCTCCATGCTACAATCTTCCATTAGGACAGTCGGGTCTAATGTGATATTTTCACACATCATGCAACTGTTTTTGTTACCATCATTATTCGTTATATATCCAGCGTCAAGTCTTAAACGCCTCTTATTGTTTCTTTTTTCGTCATTTGCCTTTTTCTCTATACTTAAACGTCTTAATATTTGAGGCAGGACGATACTTTTTTCTTGCAAATCTGGTCCTTTTGTGTAGTTTATTTTTGCAACCCCATTTGTAACAAAATTTGCTTTCATCTTGTTATCCTTCAGTACGGGGCGTATTGGTAATATTATCATTCTTTCAGGATTTATAGTTTCGTTGAGCAAACTAAAAATATCGAAATGTGACAGCGAATTATTTGG
Source organism: Udea olivalis (assembly GCA_947369235.1). Lineage (NCBI taxonomy): Eukaryota > Metazoa > Arthropoda > Insecta > Lepidoptera > Crambidae > Udea > Udea olivalis. Next base: position 7,227,489 of record OX376367.1, on the reverse strand, counting down.
TGAATTTCTTTTTACTATTTGCTTCAAATTTGCTAGTGCGTGTTCGTTGTTTTGTTTAGCTTTTTTATCAATGCACGTGGAAGTAGAAACTTTACTATCACTATTCATAATATCAGCAGTGAGAGTGGCGTAATGGCTTGACCTCGTAGTTTTCAACTTAATATCTTTGCATTCCATAGTTTTCAAAAACTTTAATACCATTGAATCATTTAACTTGGCCTTAGAAGGTATTTTATGATTTGATACACCGTTATCCGGTTTTTCATGGTGAAAACTTTCTCCGTTTGTTAAAATTATTCCTTTCTTTTCTTGATTACTTGTAATATTTTGATGTATTTCAAGATTATCTTTCTTTGGAGAATACATATTATTAAATGTGATATCATCAATTCGAAATAACGGTGTTTGTAAAGTTTTGACGTTATGTGAATCTTCTGAAATAGTTGCATTTGATATTGTTCTCTTATTATTGTTCTCTTGTGAAAGCAATTCTTCAATTAAATCTTCATGATCAAGTGCGTTTGAATTTTCAACATGTTCATTGTTCAGGTGGTTTTTATTAGTTTTACCAAACTTACTTTCAACAACTTTATCAAGAGTACTTTCAAAATCTATTTGGTTGTCGAAGCTTTTCGTTTTCCTTTGATCAAGATAGCTATCTGTGGTCTTTAAATATTTTTTTGTTCTTCTAGATGGCTGTTTTCTACAGAATTCATTGTAATCTATATCTGTCTCCCAATTTTTGCTGATTTGCTCTGGGTTGACGTATATGTTTTGAAACGCATCTATAATATTAAATTCATTATCGTTGTTTTCCGTATTGTTGTTGGGATATCTTGATGAACGTGTTTCTGGTTTGTAACTAACAGAGTCATCAAAATTAATGAGCAAAGTATCGTTACTAGGTCCGGTTGAAGTATTTGTGTGTGTTTTGATGGGTTGTAAAGTTTCGTGTATATTAAAGTGTTTGATCAAATTGGATGGAACACCTATGAGAGTCCTGCCAGATCCATCATAACTGGCAAAATTCGACATATTGTTACGTGCCGTTCTTATTACCTGAAAAAGATACAAACAAATAAAATAAATTACTTGAAGACTTCTTCAAATTCTTTTTTTATTTAACTACAATACAATAGATAAGTGACATTAAACTTAATAAACGTATTGAGGACGCAGCCTTTTACCTGCACGGTCGCACGCACGCGTGTCTGTATCGAAAAACAGTAAGAGCTAACCTGTCTCCCGCACCCGCGCCATAATGTGCGTCTCTTAATATAGCTTTAGCGTACGCCCTTACTGAGACAACTTCCAACAACATTCAACCCTAGATTAATTCAACAGGTCAATTAGGGTGTCAGTAGCTCAGTTGGATAGATAGAGCAGTCTCCTGATAGCGAAACGTTCAAATTTTAGGTCACGCAGAGTTCATTACCAATATTTTGAAAGACAACCCGGTTTAGTGATCATTGGCTACATTTGCCATGTGCGGTGATAAGCTTATAAAATAAATAAATAAATATCTAGGACAAACTACACCAAGATCATCTGACTCCAAACTAGAGCTTGAACTATGGGTTTCAGAGATTGTTAAAATATTTATGAACAAATACTAATACAGATAATAGCACCCAGACACACAACAAACACTAATGTTCGTCACAAGAATGTTTGTCATGGGTGGGGATCAAACCCACGACCTCCGGTGTAAAGATAGGATCGCTAGGCTCCCCCCCCATGAGCCTTCGCCTTGTCGTGGCGGGGGGCTTAGTACTGGTGGCAGGTGGAACCACCGGGAAGCTAGGAGGGCTCAGGCATGGCAGTGCGGTGGACTTCCAACCCACCCATTGCCTGCCGCCGGGCGTGGTGGTGGTATGGTGCCTACCACTGCCCGCCTAAAGGGGCGCCTATAGGCGCCTTAGGGCGTGAGGTGGGAGCCGCGGTGCACAACCGTTTGGAGGGGGTCAGTGATCCGCGGCTGGCCCCCCCTGGGCACTGCGGCTCGGCGGGGCCGCACCGCCAGATGCGGCAGCGGATCCACCTTTTAGGTGGATCGTGGTTGCGGGCCTAGTAAGTTCCACGTACGGTAAGAGCCAGCGGGCTTGAGTACGGGGGTGCTTTTGCCCGCAATTCACGGCTTTCACCGCGACGGCGGAAGTACCTGTGTGCTCCAGGCCTCCCCCCTTCATTGGGGGGTTTGCTAGAGGGGGCCCCAATACGGGGAGGCACTGGCGGCGGGGCGTTGCGAAACTTTTTAGGGACCCCGCCTCGCCGCTGAAGTGTTGAGGTCGAGTACCGTGGGGTTTTAGTCGGTAGAAGTCCGACATAACCTGGTCGTTCCCCGAGCGGCGAGGTATCCATGAGAATTTCCCCACGTTAATAAAAAAAAAAGGATCGCTAGGCTGCCATTGCACTAACAGGCCAGTCTGAGGGTATGTTTCCACCAGAGATGTGCGAAGATGCGTTGCAAGGAATGTATTTGATAAGATCCAATAGAATCGCGAAGCTAGGTGAATGAAACAATTTTTTGGTTCTCAACACACACATTCGTCGCAGTCGCGACGCAACCCCTCATCTCTGGTGGTAATACTCACCATTGGTAGCAAAGACTTTGATTAATAATGGAGGCGGTTGCCCAGCAGTGGGGCAGTTTATAGGTTAATTGCTACAAAATAAAGATTTAAAGTCCTTTCTGCCAGTATTTTAGTTTACGTCTTCCGCCAAAAATATTACCTAAATTCGTAATATGATCCCTTCTCGCGCTTCTTATTTAACAATTACTAATAATGCAATGGAAGAATGATGATAAATCATCAAGTTGATAAAAGTGAATTACAATCTGAAGTAATCGTAATCTCAGATTTGTGTGTAAATATCTATTTCTTTTTGAAAAACTGACTTGTTTAGATTGGTGTTAAATAAATTATTTCGCTTTAGATATGACACGTAGGTACCTATATTGTGTTCAAAACTTCAAACAAATAAACCACTACAAAAATAATATTTCAAATAGAACTTTAGAATTTGGCTGTGTACTTTCATACATTAATATTTTGTTGCGGAATAAGTAGGTACTGATAAAAACTTATAACATAACATACCATCACGACTTTATCCCAAACGGGGTAGTCAAAGGCAAGCGACTGTTGTCGTCATGGTGAACGGAACACTCAGAAGCCAACTTTTCACCAATGGTATTAGAACCCAACGTGGTAGGTGGTGAGCCTTCCGCCTCTATCCGGGTTAATAATATAAGATAAGATAAATAAACTTTATTGCACAAACAAATACGACAGGTTTGATTTGGTTTTTTATCGATGTTTTCCATCACCGGAGAGTAAGTCGGGAATTAAACAAAAAACACAAAGATATTGGTTCTGGCCAGATTTGAACTCGGGACCACACGATCCACGATCCGAGTTGGAGTGCTTAACCACTAGGCCGCGACCCTCTCTCTTATGTACTTATTATAGTATTAATGAAAATTAATTACTTTTATCATGGTACAAAAAAATTACCAACCTGAAATTAGATATTGTTGACCAGGCACACTTTCTGACAAGTTAATTTCACTGATTTAAGGTAGAAGTTAATTAAGAGTAGAAAAACCTTAACCACAACAACAACATTTCTTATAAAATTAAGGTTAAATGGCTAACTTATTCACACAATGCTTTTCATAAGGTACGGCTTATCAAAACCGAGAACAAACACAGTTGTATTGTATATACCTACTATGTTTTGACCACTGTTCAAAAATAATTAGGGATGCCAGTTTAGTAACTCATTTGATTTTCATTTTAATTTTTACTACAAAAGCAAATCAATTTACTAACTGACCAAAATAATCTTATTTTCAAATCATCAGTATTTTTTTTTGTGTGTTTTTTACTAAATAAAAAGATATCGTTAAAAAAAAAATCAATCACAATTTTATTTCAGATGAGCTGCCCAGACAGACTTCGTTTTTTAAAATGTTTGACAGCTGGTGACCATTTTAAAAAATAAAAAGAAACGAAAGTACAAGTTTATATTTTTATAACTAAATTATATCGAATTAGGCGGTTTCATCTTATTGCCAAAATCAATATCTCGTAGACAATTACAGGTAGAGGAAAAAGATAGCCTCTGGAAAATGAATTGACACATTGGGTTGTTCAAATAATTCAAAGCTGTGTTTGACATTATTAACATAGCATTTGTATATTACAGAAAGTGTAACTTTTATTTCACAACGTTGGTTAAGTTTGACGTGGCTCAACATAAGTTTGGATATACTGAGGAGTACGACTGTATTCATTTAAGAAGCTTTTTATAAGCAATAGATAACTGAAGTGCTGTGGAAAAAATGTTTATAGAAGAACAATAAAACGATTTTATTGTAAGAAATTTCGTGATAAGATAACAACGCGCAAAAATGGACAATGCGATATTATTGTCCACCTCTGCTATGATAAAAAATTCATACTCAGAAGTATGAAGGTAAACAAGCAAGGTACGCTGATGTGTTCTTTATTGTTAATCCAGTTCGCTAGAAGCCAGGCAGGAAAACTCCGATTTCTCGTATTTGAATTATTGTTTAACAACGCTCAATGAATTCTTACGATCATGAGTATATCCGAACGCAAGTATTATTATTAGTAGTAGTATCTTATTTCTTACCATGGCTGCTGAATATGGACCTTATTTCTTCTATACTAAGGGTATGTGATCGGCAAAACAACCTTTAACTGCTGTTAAGATCGAACACGTTGTAGTGCCTTTACGGTTTCTGGGTATTGCCCCTTGTTGCTTGATGTTATTATGAGAACACAGCTCGGTGGTTACCCGGAGTTCAAAATTCAAGTTTGTTATTTCATCATCGCTTCATGCTACAGAATTAAGTATTGTGAAAGGAACATTATGAGTGTCGGTTTATTTTTAGAATATTCCTACTACTTCTACTTAGCTTTACAACGTGATTGATAGAGCACTTCCTCGCTTCGAATTGAATAAAGTCGGGAATGTAATTCCCAGTAGGGTCAATTTCAGGAAATAAGTACGAAAATCTCAAATACACACTTTGCCCGACCTAGGAATTGAAACCGGGATCCCCGGGTTTCGGGCTGAGCTCTGAAACTACTCGGTCACGGAGGCATCCTAAATCATACATTTAATAAAATGTGAATATTATTTTAACAACATGAAATCATCCGTAATACTTAATACATAAATTAATAAACAATTGATTGTACGTAAAGATGTGATTTACTACACAGCCAACGAGGCAGCAATAATAGCACACGCTGTGTGTGAAACGGACCAGACTTTGAAGATACTTTTTAATGTTTCTCTTGTTGTTAAATTTGATTGTATTCACTATTCCGCAAATTGATGTGTTCAGTGAATCAATTCATTAACCGACCGAAAAAAAGGTCAAATTTTCAATTCGAAAGAATAGTTTTTTATATTTTACTAAGTATTTACAAATTAAAATACCTTGTAAAAAAATCAATCACAATTTATTTTAACAGAAATAAATTGTGATTGATTTTTATCACGTTGTAAATCTAAGTAGGTAATGTTGCAAACTATCGCTATGTATGTACACAGTTTTGAGCAAATAAATAATTTCTTTCTTTCTTTCTTTCTTTCAGATATCAGTGTTAAGAAACAGGTTATTTTAATTGTTTTTTTTTTGGTTTGCATAATTTGATTTATTATTTATTTATTCATTAACAGTACAGAAAACCAAAGAATTGAACAATTAACATCTACATATTCGTACTTCTTGTCACAAAACAATAAACAAACATTGATCAATTTGGCAGGCCTATCCGCAAACATATCACACACAGACCCTATTTAGTTGGACAAGCCCTTTCTTATGAGGATAGTGCCTTCGACCCCGAGTTCGCGTCGAGGAGAATGCGAACAATTCATGCCGACGAGCACGCATGTGGTTGTTTGGCTTGAACAATTTACACACACTAGCCACAAGCTGAGGGCAGCCTCACTCACTCACCTCATCAGTCTCATCACGCAGACTACGACATATAAATACCAGTAAATGCCAATTTCATCAGCCCAGCAGGACGCAACATTAGTATTTTTCATCCTTATCACGATTTTTGTGTTGTTAGGTTCATCATCATCATCATCATTTCAGCCGAACGACGCCCACTGCTGGGCATAGGCCTCCCCCAAGGATCTCCACAACGATCGGTCCTGCGCTGTCCGCATCCAGCGGCTTCCCGCGACCTTGACCAGATCGTCGGTCCACCTTGTAGAGGGCCTGCCCACGGAACGTCGTCCGGTACGCGGTCGCCATTCGAGAACCTTACCGCCCCAACGGCCATCGGTTCTCCGCGCTATGTGTCCCGCTCACTGCCACTTCAGCGATGCAATCCTTCGAGCGATGTCGGTTGTTTTTGTTCTCATCTCATCATTTCTGATTCGATCGAGCAGGGAAATACCAAGCATCGCTCTCTCCATTGCTCGCTGGGTGATCTAGAGCCTTCTTATGAGACCCATAGTAAGGGACCACGTCTCACTCCCATAGGTCATTACTGGCAACACACACTGGTCAAAGACTTTTGTCTTGAGACACTGAGGTATTTCGGACGCAATTATATGCCGGAGCTTCCCGAACGCTGCCCATCCGAGCTGGATTCGACGAGAGATCTCTTTCTCGAAGTTGGACTTACCTAGCTGGACTGTCTGTCCCAGGTAAACGGTCAACCACTTCGAGTGTAATGTTCCCAACGTTAACTGGAGCGGGTGCAATATGGGCATTCAACATGATTTTTGTTTTGTCCATGTGTTGTTAGGTTAAAATAATAAAAAGGGGATCTCCTTTTTCCAATGAAATCTGAAAAAAAAATGTCTTTTCACTAAACCCAGCCATATACACGCCAAAAATACTAGGATTAAGGATAAAATTGCGCTTCTATTTTTTAGAATGCTGATCCGGGTCTTCTGAGTTAGAAGCAACTCCGACGCGGAGGTAGAGTAGCATTAATGTTTGCATTTTCAATGTTTTTAGGGATACGTTAATCAGGATGAGAAATGATTAAGTATATGCAGAACATTGCGCTGTTGCTATGCTGGCCGTCATTCACATCCATCACATCAGGAACGATATTTTTGAGCATAGTAGCATAAAAACCATTATCGCGTGCGTCCGGAAACTCCAGAACAATCTCGAAGCCTTGTATAATCACGCAAAGGGTTAACAATAATTGACAATACATGCTTGGTGTATAGGATTGTAGTGATGAGAGCTCAGCTTATCCTAGAAAAGTCTTGATTTAGGTGTATGTGAATGACTTTTTAAATTCTGTGTCGAAAACAACACTTCAAAATATGAAATCTGTGTGATCGTGAATAACGGTGACATACATCTTTTTATATTAGGATATGAATAGATTAGTCTTCAAAAGCTACTAACTTTTTAGAGTCCGACAATCACTTAATAAATGAGTTACTTTGGCCTGACTATTGAATCTTATTTCTCCGGATTGGCTAGTAAAGGTTCTTGTACTTTATGGGACAAGGCATATCCAACAACATTTTATTGAATGCTAATCCAACAACATTTTATTCAATGAAGTAAGGAACCTGGCGGCGAGATCATAGGATGGCTGATTAAAAAAGAAACGCGAGTCATGATGACATGTAGAGGTGCTCCCTAACCTGGAACATTTTCCTGCGATGTAATGTATCGCTACAGAGTCCAGCAGACCCAGCAGTACATCAGTAAAGGAGGAGAACCGAGCATTACGTTGCGCTACTTGATGATACAATGTGTAAAATTACTGGCTAAAATTCGTCATGTCAGGAAGGCAGTTCTGCAATGTAATGCTCAAAATCAAATATGAAACGTTACATTACAGGAAAACGTTTATTGCACATGAAATTATTTTTGTAGAAGTATTCAGAAGTATCATTACTTTGTTTTTCTTTCTTTAAGATAGGATCGTAAAATAAATAGAATATAGAAATAAATGGGTAGTGAAAACGAGTTAAGAAAATTATAAGTCACCATTAAATCATACTATAGGAAAAAAAACTTAGTAATGGAAATTAAACTAAACTCTGTCCATTCGTTTATTTTCTTTTTGACAACTCACGCTTATGAATTACCGTTTTCTTTTTTCGAAATAATTGACTACAGTAATATCGTCCTATATAGTAACGCGTACCGCCCACTTAGTGAAGTGACCTGTACATTACAAATAACCACATATTATAAAAGAGGTCTCTTAAAATGATTTAAGATAGGTACATCGATCATTTGAAAAAATAATTCGACTGTTAGCATTGATTCTTAAACGAAAATCTAATGAAAAAAAATTGTATCTATGACTCCATGGATAATTATTTGCAAGGAATTATAATAAATTATTTGGAATTTGATGTAAAAATGAAATTAGAGTGAATTTTTTTACTACATTACAATAACAACGATTCTTCAGACTATATTTACAGGTTTATGTTTATGTGCCTGTATTTTTTAAAAAAAGCTTAATCAAATGAATAATTAATAATGAACCTAAAAATATTTCGATATTAACTCGATTGAAAGTTCTTCTTAATTAAAATCGTTTTTTTTTTTAATCGATTCGGTAAAGTGTGAGGGCGTCACTAATTTTAAACTGTCTTGAATTGTCAAAAAGAAAATAAATGAATGGACGGGGTTTAATCGTTTCTTTCGCTTATTTTAATTTAAAGATCGATATAATTTCAATAAGTTGGCTTCACTCTCACCGCATCACTATGAAAACGTTTTGTTCGCTGTATTGTGTGTTTAAATCGTAGCTATATTTTTTATAGTTGCATGTTTTTTTTTTTATTTGTTTTTGAATAATGAATAACAACAAGATTTGTGTAATATTTTTGATGGAGTTTAATTTATTTAAAATCTTCTAACTTAGAATGTTTACGTTAGTTTCATTCAAAAATAAAGTAGCTTGTTACAAAACAAAAACGAAACGCTGATATCTAAATGTCATTGAACTTTACGTTTTACGTCGAGGTTCGCGAATTTGGCATATTCTGTTTTTCCTTGTTTTACAAAGAAAATAGCAGGTTTTTGATAAATTTCGCCTACTACCTCCGTTCAGGATATATTTTATTTAATAATTCAAAGAGTTTTTCCGTTGAACTGTGATTTTCAATGAAATATTCAGTGTTATGCGAAATTCTGTTTGTGATAGTTTTCATCATGTTAACTGGCTGTTATTCTACGTTTGATTGCTTAAACAACGCTGTTAAATTGCTATTGGTGTCGTAGCAGTGCTAGGATTCGTACATAGTGAGTACTGAAGGTGTTTTGAAGTGAGTTAACCTCTTGTTAGGTGCTTAAAACAGTTGAGTAGTCACTCCTTTTAACCGGGCGGACTATATAATGTGTGCATAGTTTTTCTCAATTTATTCGCTCAAAATATTATTATATCTACATGATCCAGACAGGAGCAACACACCACTAAGATTGTAATGTTGTTAACATAATAATGTATTGGTATTACTTTATAAGTCACCTCTTTGACAATAATAACAATTAAATTTAAGGCAAACGCATAAAGTTCCTTCGCATTTTGTTGTTTTCGAAATTTGCTGCAGCAACACTAAAACATTATTTTCGCATGAACTAAAACATGTAAGTAAGTGAGAAAATTATTTATTTGCTAAGAATACATTTGAGAAAAAATTGGTAAAACATGGTCTGGACGGTGTATTTGGCCTGCAGGCAGGCGTGCAAATTTATCTTAACATGTCAGGGTAAATCAATTGGTATTATTGTTCACCAGTGCAATGAGTGAATCAACTGCAGTGGCTGTGTTATTTGGACCAATCTGAAAAGAGATGTCAGTCAGTCAACTGTTTGATTAGCCAATCAGCACCCAAGTTTCCAATCATCCAGGAGTATAATCCCGAAAATGGCCAGGATAATTGCATAATATATGTCAGATTCCTGTTATCTGGCGTTTCGTTATCGTCCGGGTTATTTGTTCTTAATAATCCAGTTTATCCTACGACATAGAACTCACTATAGTATGGTTTATTAGAAAGAGAACAAAGAAAATGTGTATCAATCTCTGAGAGCAAGCCCTGCTTTTTCAAAGTCAGTAAGAGATAGATTATGTGTTCCTTGATTTTGCTAATGTTTTCAATCTGATAACTCTTGCATATTAGATGAAAGAGGTTTAAAAATGGCAGTATAATATCTATTAAAATTGAGAAACCTTTTCATATTTCCTTTAATGGCTGTCTTTATAAGTGAAAAATGTATAAAACCTAAGAGCTGTGGATTCTGTAAAGTGAATCATTAACATAAATAATTATCTTTCTTTTATAAACATTTCTAGATCATGGAGACTTGTTGCTCAAGATTCACCGCAGCTGAAGGTGGAGCTCGGCTGGCAGTGGCGGCTGGTGAAAAGAATATCCTTGCCGTGGAGTATGCCTCGTTCATTACCACCAGACTGGTGCACGAGCATGCTTATAAGATTCGAGGGTAAGATATTGACACCATCAGTTTTATTTCTTCTGTTGGCTTAGACTTTAACCCTGTGCGAAAATTAGGATTTTTGACAAAAAAAACATTTCCCACAACAACTTTTATGCAAATTTTTAGTTAGTAAATCACTTTTTTTTTGGCAAATTATTGTAAAGCAAATAGTTGTTTGCTCATGATGTTTAAATTTACCAAATATTATTCAATCAAATGTTCCATTGGGCACAATATACTCTTCCCAAAATGTTGTATGACATATGATTTTGTCAGTTTAAGTTTTTTGGGAAGTGAAATTTGGCGAAAAATAATTTGGCCAATTGAAGGAATACCACGTAATATAAATAGTAGATTGTTACACAAGGTGAGAAAGTTACCTTTTCAATGCACGAGATGGTTTTTCGCTCGCAAGCGTAGCGAGAGCGCTAATAGTTTGGGGGCATTGAAAAGGTCTTTCTTCCGAGGTAAACACTCTGCTTTTCATTACTTACTTATTAAAGTAAATAAAAATCAGATACATAAGTTCAACCAACAAAATTTTATTGAAACATTACCTACAACAACTTTGAGGATATTTCTATTTAAAGTTTATATTAAAATTAGAGCAATTGTTAAACGAGAGAGAGAGAGGTTACTTCCTGGGATGTTGATAGTTGATATTTTTTGTGAAACTTGAGCATCTTGAGTAAATGTTGGTGATAGAACAATCTCTTCATCCGGGCAATCTTTTGAAGTACTTGGTAGGTAATTTATTGTTTTATTATTTATTTTTTATTTTTTTTTTATTTATTTTTTCAACTGATTTACCGATTCCTCGATGTAGCCTTCAGCTACTGTACTAGATTTCCATCCACCAGCTGTGGCTGAATAGAATACAATGACTTGCCGCAAAAGGAATGTCAAAATAGAAGGTGACATTTTACAGTTATTTACTTTCAGCCCTAGGGCTGAAAAAAATTTACAGCCCTAGGGCTGAAAAAAACTTTACAGCCCTAGGGCTGAAAGTGAAGTGCTCAGGCAACTTCAAGCGTACTTTCCGTGTATGAGTAATGAAATAAATATGTTATACTGTTATTATCTCTCCACAGACCCCTGTCGTCGGGCTGGCGACGTTCTGTATACGTGACACAAGCGTCGCGGGTAGCCTACGTCACGTACGAGCTGCAGATCATGACGGATTTAAAGGTTATCCAGGGCCTGCAGTATGAGGCGGAGGAGTGGGGGGACAAGCTTGAAGACAGCCAGGTTTGTTGAAAGTGAAAAATATGTAAGTGAAAAGTTCATTTACATAGTTATTACATCACTTACGTGTTAAAAATATTCAAGTATGTTTATCAGTCTCTGACACCTATAGCATTGCTTGGTATGGGGCTGGACACATTGATGTAAGATGTCTGAGATGTTTATTTATTCACCAAAATGTCCACTATTTAAACTTGTTTTTTACGACACGAGAGGCGTGTTACGTTAGTGTCCCCGGTTCGAGTCAATTTAGGAATCAATCTTTTCTAAATTAGCTCGGGTCTGGGTGTGCTGTGAGGCTAGTTAATTTCCTTGTCTGGTACCTCGTAACACAGGGATAATCCTTACTTCGAGACCATGACAAGTGGTGTGTTGTCTGGTGCATATTTATATTTTTTTTCAACTTTTTTCAGGTTTTAGTTTGCACATCTGAAGTGCTAAAGAATATCTTGGAGAACAAAATCCTCAATATGCTTCAGATCAATGTGCTGATCATCGACAGCTGCCACCTTGTTTGTAGTGACGAGAACTTGCAGTTTGTAAGTATATTTAGCATTAATTCACTATTTATTAAGATAAAAACTAGAAAAATGTAACCTAATGGGCCTAGGGCTCAAACAGGCCTTCTCCAAGAGCTAGTTTCATCTTTTTATTATTATTATCAACTGGGGACGCTGGCAGTGGGCCGGGTGATCGGTTCGCTTGTGGTGGACCATTTCACCCATTTCCCCGGGGCCACCCTGCGTGGGGTCTTTAGGTTGGTCCATTTTCACGGCGTCCCGTTGAATCATCCTATGGCTCTGCAGAATCATGCTAGTTTCATCTTAATCGAAAGGCAATTATTCACCAAATATTTCTTTTGGGTGTTAAAAGGCGCTTGCCTTATTATAACATTGATGAAACAACCTTGGCTAATAGTAAAATTCACTCAACTTTGCCAGGTCTGTTAACGGCCTCGATTCGTTATTCGTTTAGCATGAGGAGGTCGGCAAAGCGATTGACCACTGCGACCAGGATTGATCTATTGTGGCCATCATCCCATCAAAGATCAGTCCAGGTCTACAGCCATCATGAACTGAATTATTTTCCTGGGGAGTGATGTCAATGACGTCCGAAGGGGCAAGCTTGTGCCGAGCACGCGGCTCCTGCTGTGTATTAAAGCATCACAATCGCATAGGACATGGACCGGGATCTCTTCCTCTTCGCGACAGAATCTACAGGTTGGTGACTCAGCGATACCAATCCTGTGTCCGTGCTTGTTCAGCCTAGAGTGGCCTCGATAGCTCAGTTGGAAGATGCGGATTGTGGAAGATGCAGGTTCGAGGCCCGCTTGAGCCCTAGGATCAGGTCGAATTTTACTAGTATCTATCTTCGTGTTGACTATGCTAGATATTAATAATGTATTTTAAAAATTTTGATTTTTTAGTAAATCATTACAATTTCATCCTGTCTATTACTTAATTCTACTAGAGTCACTAGATAATATGAGTTATGTATACCTTCTCACTAGAAAAAAGTGGCAGTGGTACAGATCAATTCGTAACAGAGAACTCTTGCAACGGGCTGCGCATACGTTGTTAAAACTTTTAGGTTGGCAGCTTTGAATTTCACCCGCCCGCAAACTCCCTCACCACCGGTCACACCCGACAGCGCGTCAGCGGGGTGGTGAGGAAGCTTGCGGGCGGGGGAAATTCAATACAGCCAACCTATCGATTCTGACAACTCGAAGTGCACAGTTATAAAAATCGGCTTACAGTTACTTTTTCAGCAGAGAGACATTCAAATGTACATTTTTTTTTTATAAAAAAACTCAAACAAAGCTATTTATTCCGTACAACTTTCCTTGTTTAAGTTAAATGGTGTAATAATGTCAACTATACTAAAAGATTGGTTTTCTGTGAAAATTTCAAAATAAATTAAAATGATATCCTTTTTTATGATATTTCAGACTATGCAACTATATAAGCAATGTGAAGAAGACCGCAGACCTAGAATATTAGGTATGACATACCCCCTATTTTCGTCCCCCAAAAAAAGCGTTACCACCGACCGGTCCAACGAAATAAGTGAGGAGAAATCATCAAATGAAGACGGAGAAACCGATGGACAGGATGAAATTGACAAGTCTGAGAAAAGTGAAATTTGTGAAGAAATTGGCGTGCATGAGAATTTGGACGACTTTGATATGTATGAGAAACTGGAGTGGAAGATTGAGGAATTGGAGAAGGAGTTGTGCAGTGAGATGGACTTGGCTGAAGATATTGATGGTGGTAAGAGGTGAGCTATTATTTATCATCATCATTATTCACCCTCAGACTTACGGTTTAGGTCTCCCCCATTTGAAGAAGGTCACTAGCTTTTCGCACGCGGCTTCGCCCGCATAAACTTCATTGTTAAATTTATGGCAAAAATATTTTTAACGACACGATTGGCGTAGTGCGCTGTTGCACGGTTTCTCGCCTTGATTTCCGTAGTGTCCCGGGTTCAATTCCCGGTCGGGTCAATTCAGGAAACGATCTTTTCTGAATTGACTCGGGTCTGGGTGTGCTGGGATACGCCCCTGGCTTATTTCCTTGCGTAGTCCCTCATAACACAAAGATATTAATCCCTACTTCGAGACCATTACAAGAGTTTGAAAAAAAAATACATAAAATCTTTATAAATTGTAGCCTATGTGTTATTCTCATCCTATTTTCAAGGCAAAAGTCAAATCAAATCGCATTATCTTGCGCTCTGATTATCCCTATTTATTTTTTATTCCTTTTTTTTTGGTTACCCTTTGGTGCATCTACTTGCGATATCTGTCTGTCACTGGTTCTGTTTCAATTATGTATAATTAGTTTATTGTAGGGTCAAAATTATTTCTCCAGTATCTGCTTGTTAAAATTTGAAGATATCTAGATATAAATATCTTCAAATATAAATTGAGTTTATTTTAATATTATAACTATAATATTTTAAATAACTTTGTTAATAAATCTACATATTTCTTCATCTAAATAATTTCTGTTGTGTTTTTGCACATACTTGCCTCTCGTTTACCATTTTCCTCTACCCGTAGGTTGCCTGAAAGAGATCGCTATTAGCGATAAGGCCGCCTAAATTGTGCATTGTTTTAAATATAATACTTAGCTTTAAGTCTCTTTTTGTTTTTGTACAATAAAGAATATATCTTTTCTATCTATCTATCTCATGTAATAAGCTGTATTACTGTTAAGTTTCATCCAAATCCGTTGAGTAGGTTTGGCGTGAAAGAGTAACAAACATACCTACATCCTCACAAACATACCTACATCCTCACAAACTTTCGTATTTATAATATTAGTAAGATATTAAGATAAGATTAGTAAGAATTCGAGCGGCCGCTTGAAGGCGTATTGCTTCTTTGGCGCACCAAAGGTTTTGAGTTCGATCGCGCCCATTTCAAAGATAAGATACGCGTATACGCATACGATATTAATAATTTCCAATCAATAAATATTTAATATAAATAAATATCTAGGACAAATTACATCAAGATCATCTGACCTTGAACTTAGCAGAGCTTGTACTATGGGTGTAAAAAAACGTGAAATTTTTTCAATACATCTTATAAATATACATCTTATCTTATAAAGTATGTATTGAGAAATGTTTAAGTTTTTTCACGACACGATTGGCGTCTCGCGCTGTAGCACGGGTTCTCGCCTTGACTTCCACAGTGTCGGGTGCGATTCCCGGTGCTGGGTGACACTACTGGCTTGATTCCTTGTCTGGCACCTCGTAATACAGGGATTAAATATCCCTACTTCGAGACCATGATAAGTGGTGTATTGTCTGGCGCATTTAAAAAAAAGATAATAGTACCCAGACACAAAAAAACACAGATGTTTGTCATGGGCGGGGATTGATCCCACGAACCACGAACCCCTTTGGTGCTTAAGGCATGATCGCTGCCTTTTCGCCAATAGGCCATTTCAAAATTTGAACAAATACATTGATATTTCAGACTACCAGGCGCTCTATCGAAGCCCAAAGAACTCATCATCGAACACAGTTCTAAAGCTTCAACAGAACCGCTACCAGAGGCCTACGTAGAACTGGATGAGTTCATGCGAAGTGCCGTCAACGATGCCTTGGAGTTCATCAATGAGCACAGGTATAGAAAGCAAGAAATATGGAAATTCGTTTTTTTGCCACTAAATATAGGCCATTTTTCTAATTATGAAAAAGGGACGGGATCCCGGGATTCCGGTACTGTATGATTACAATCCCGTGATCCCGGCATTTTTCAAATCCCGAAAAGTGTTAAATTTTAAGCAAACGGTTGAAATAAGCACTGAAACTCAATTTAACACTGAAACGGGTTCTATGCAATGAAACAAAGTAAACAGTAAAAGGGTTTGAACATATTCCGTGCACGCTAAGAGTATAAAAGCGATAAAACACATAACCAACGTTTCAAATGTCCTAAAATCTGTTATTTGTTAACAAAACAACACGTAATGCCTCATTATACTATCTTCACTGTAAGATGATATGCCTGACAGCTCTTATTGTTCCGTGTCACGCATACTATTTCAAACTAAATAAAAAGAAACTGGCAAAAGAAAATTTTATAAACTATGAAAAAACGATTGTTCTTTCGAATTTAATCAAGTAAATTAATGTTATTATTATTAACCGTTAATAAATGAAGTATTTGAAATTAAATTAATATATCTTCACAGCGCGTGATGCGTGAAAAGGAACGTATTCAATTGTGTATTGACACTACAGAATGGACAAAAAATCGATGAATAGGAGCGACCATTTTGTAATTTGTAATCACGTCCTCGCATAAGTTCCAGTGCGTCTGCCTTGTGTGCTATTTTGAACTATTATTTTTGAGATACCGCGTTCTATTCTATAACTTATTAGCCATAACCCGTTTATTACGAATTTATTTAAAAATTAAAAATCGGTAAATCCGATTCCATTTACTTTGCAAACTCGATTAAATTACATTCGTTACAGTACTATAATTGACAATTATGAACTGTCAGGGATATCATCATACGGCGAAAGTAGTATAGTAGATTTTTCTTATCGATCTTTACCTTCAAATAACTCGAAATCTTGAAACTTTAGGGTACCGTATTACAAGACATTTTTGTTTGTTTATGTGTCTTCTTTCCATTTAAACCACTTTTATCGTGCGCGGCAACATCGAAAAAAAACAAAATGGTGGCTGGTGGCCGATGCCACAAAGGTTCAAACCCCTATTTGTTGTGTTTCAATTTGTAGTTAAACTGCAACAAGAAGTATAAAATGTTGCTGAAACATTTATTTTGTTTATTGACTTGAGTGAAGTGTGTTTTGGAATATAGCTGGGGTTTCTGATCATCAAACCAGATTTGGCAAGCATGTTGATTAAGCATTGCACAAATTGTAACTAATAAATAATAAAAAATATTTCAATATCTTTTTAAATAGTTCTCACTGTGACTTAATTCTTATAAAACAGGTGTTTGTCGCGCAGTTATGCTTAATTACTACTGCTAGTTTTTTATTTCTGTCTTGAGGTCCAGATATGGGGCTTACAAGCACGTAGTTTAACATTTTTCTTGAAATTTTCACCATAAAGAATCCAGTTGTGTGGGCCAAGGATTAAAAAAATACAGATTTTTTTAATTCTTGGCCCACACACACTAAAAAAATCCAGATTTTTTTAATTCTTGGCCCACACATTTTTAATTTTTAAATTTGTAGACTTATCTTATCTCTTTAATTGAAGCGTTTCCTCTCTTTCATTGCCTTTTTGCGTGCCCGACAGGGTCCATATTGGTTATCTATCATACTATAATTTACGATCTTCTGTACATATGGCTTGCAAATAAAATATTGAGTATTGAGTACTATGGTTATTACAGTGATAAAGAACAAAACCCATACATTTAACCCATTACATATATTTTCTAACACATTTTCAGGTATGATCCAACTGAGATCTACGGTGAAGATCTCTATGAGGAGTTCAAGAACATCCCAGACCCAACTATAGAGCCGAAGTCGATATTCAAGCAGTTTTTATATGTTTTAGATGAGTTGGGTAAGGAAATATTTATTTCAACAATATATTGGCAAATCATTATTCGTGATAGGAATCCGTGATTTTTCAAACGATGTTAAGTTTTAATCTGGTAAAGTTTTTTATATTGCCCATCAAAATAAACCTCACTCCACCGGATGGAAAGCGGTCGTAAGGTCCAGATATGAGGTTGCCAAGCCCAGTCATTCAAACGAATCACTGGGCTGGCCATCCTCACCTTGAAGGCCTGCAGAAATGCCTTTTCACGCCCCGCTTGAAGAATCTACTTATTTTGACATAATCTGTTGCCAAAATGGCTCAACGTGGTTTAAGAGCGGTTTTGTACCACCTTGTAATACGCGCGTATAAGCCCGTTTTCGCGCGTACAGGCGTGCCTTTTGCCACACACTTAACTCGTAAGAGCGTTCTCGCGCTTGCGAGCTCGTATTCGACTACCGCTAACTAACACCACTACTGGTTCGAGGTAACAGGCTACAATAAGCCCGTGTAAGCGGCGTTAAAAGAGTTAATTACTTTTTAACATGCCTAAGACCTACATTTACGTATTTTTTTTTCAATTAATGTTTTTGGTTTTCTCTGACCGAGCTATATATTTTTCAGGGCCTTATGCAGCAGACAAAGCAGCATTCTCCCTTCTGGCCAAACTGGAAAAGTTGAAGATAAAAGTGCCCTACGAAAGACATTTCCTACTACAATGTCTTTGCACGTCTGTCTTCGTCAAAATCCGGTGTTATGCCGACCTCATATTTTCCAAATACGACTCCGACTGGGATTCAATAAAACTATTCTCTACGCCGAAAGTATTACGATTAGCTGAGATATTACAGAAGTTTCAACCACCGGACCAGATGAAAAATACATCTGAAAGTACGGCTAAGATGTTAAGTGAATTAGAAAAATGCGATTTTGCGTCTTTGGGCAACAAAATCGAAGATAAAGTCAACACTATTGAGGCTAATCTAAAAGAGCTCGACGATTTTACAAATAAAACCGATGATAACAGTGATTGCAACAATAAACCCGACAGTGCAGAAAATAAGCGCGATAATTCCGATATTTCTGAAAATAAGACTGATATTTCTGAAAATAAAATCAATAGTAAAGTAAATAAGCAAGACAGTGTTGAAAGCAGTGTTCATAGTGCGGGAAATAAGTGTGAAAGTGAAAATAAGATTGATAATAATAGTCTAAGGGGTTTTGGGTTCTCAAGGCGCTCTGGGGCCCGGCCTAGAGGGCGCGGAAGGGTTCAGAGGAGCAATGCGGCGCGCGCGCAGCAAATGTTGCAGAATCCTGACGCGTTGTGCGGCATTGTGTTCATAAAGGAAGCGCTTATGGCGAAGATCATGTTTATGGTGATTGTGGTGAGTGTTGATCTAATAATCGATTATTGTTCTATAGTGTACTCCGTGGCAGAGTAGTTACAGAGAAGGGCCCTAAATTTGGAGGTACTGAAGTATTTTTTTCACTTAAATGTGTAATATCAGCTTCGTTATCTGACGCACGATTTACAGTAATCTCTACAAAGATCGAATACAGAGGCAAATTAAAAAAACAATTAACGTCCAATATTTAAAAAGAATAACTATTGAATATATTATTCAATATCTTTCCTAATTTAGACTACTGCTCTTTTGTTGTAACTCTGCCTTTTAGAAAATGTCTTAAGTCAATGCCAGAATGTAAGCAATATAAAACATCAAGCTATTCAACATTCTAAGTCAAGCACAAATTCATAGTAAAATATATTTTCTTAGGAAATGTGAAATCACGATTGAACTCAGAATAAAACGTTTTTTTGACGAAATGACGCGACCACTACTTTTTCAGTAGGTTTTGATGTACCGAGTGTACTTTTGCGAACAAATGAAATGAATGTGCTTGTTGGTTCGCGTGCAACCGGCTATTTAACGACTAATAACGGTAGCATGTTGATATTTATTGCGTCCATGTTTAAAATGTATATTCGTGCGTGAGCGCTATAGGGCGCGTCATTTCAGTTGTAGGTGCTTCCTCACCTGGAGCATTTTCCTGTATTGTAACGGTACAGATTCGACCATTACATCAGTGATAGACGAGAAACGAGCATTACAGTGCGCAAATTGTAATGTTACAAATTCGAGCATTACGTTGGTAAGGGAAAAGCACCAAGCATTACAGTGCGCAACTTGATATAACTTGATGACGTAATATTTTGAAACAACTTCCTTGATGGCATTGTAATGTAATGCTCAAAATCGAATCTGAAACGTTACATTACAGGAAAGTGCTCCAGGTGAGCGACCACCTTCAGATAAGCTCTACCATAAGGTCCAATCCCACCAAACGGCCCGCATCACGTCGGATAGGAATGGATTTTATCTTTCAACAAAATTAAAGAGTGATCGTGGATCGTGTGGTCCCGAGTTCAAATCTGGCCAGAACCAAAAATCTTTGTGTTCATTGTTAAAAATCCGACTTACTCTCCGGTGACTTTCCGGTGATGGAAAACATCGATAAAAAACCAAATCAACGCGGATAACGGCGGAAGGCTCACCACCTACTACGTTGGGTTCTAATACCATTGCTGAAAAGTGGGCTTCTGAGTGTTTCGTTCATCATGACGACACAGTCTCTTGCCTCTTACTAACCTGTTTGGGATAAAATCGTGATGGTATGTATGTAATGTAATGTAATGTAAATTTTGTATACAGTGTTTTAAGTCTATATTACTAAGTCACGTACAGGTCGCCGGCTGTGTTCACCCGTCGACGCACGCGCCCGCAGTCAAGCTGCTGTCCGTGACTTGGTAATATAGACTTCAAACACTGTATTCAAGATTCAATTTAGTTTAAAGAAATATCCGTTCCTATCCGTCGCGATGCGGGCCGTTTGGTGGGGTTGGACCTCTAATAAATATAGTATTCGTAGGACATGTCCCGCGCGCACCCGGCGCTCGCGCACCTGTGCGCCGCCTACTGCGCGCTGGAGGCGCCGCGCGCGCGCCCCGCGCCCCGCCCCGCGCCCCGCCCCGCGCCCGAGGCGCAGCGCCAGTCCAAGAAGCAAGAAGAAGTCTTGAAAAAGTGAGTAGTAGTAGTAGTAATTAGCCTATGTACTGTCCCACTGCTGGGCAAAGACCTCCATCATTGAAATCAAGTCATCGCTACAATTAATGGGTATTAGCTTAATCACCACGCTTGCCGAATGCGGGTTGGTGATCACAAACCCGGGCTGTTCCGAAAAATCCGAAAACACACTTTGCCCGATCTGGGAATTGAACCTGGGACCTCCGGGTTTAAGGCCGAGCTCTGAAACCACTCGGCCACCGAACAAAAAAACAAATAAATCTGTCATATTAATATAGATATGCGTCAGACAACGCACCAATTATCATGGTCTCGAACTACTCATAAATATCCCTGTTTACGAGATACCAGACAAGGCCGTGTCCCAGCACACCCAGATCCGAGCGATAATTATGCAAAATTTAAAATTAGGTATTTATTTTCAACTAGCTTTTCGCCCGCGGCTTTGCTCGCGTGTACTTCAGTTTTATTACTTGTGGGATTTTTTCAGACTTACGATACTTGTTATTCACAAAATCCCGTCTTAGTTAGCACCTACGTCCTAAAAAGAACTCCTATGCAAAATTTGAGACCCCTAGCACTTGATGTAACGAAGTTTCATACAAACAAACTACCTATCAACCCCAAAGACCCCAACCCCTTAGAGGTTGAATTTTTGCAAATTTTAAGGGTTACATTTTTACAAACTTTGAATGCCATATTTATTTATATCTGATCAACAGCCTAAAATATAATTCTGGAAATGACAATACTATCATACATTCAACACTTTTTTAAATTAAAAAGGAGCTCATGTCCTTTCTTAGGCTCTAGTCTAGACTATCTGTGTACCAAATCTTATTTAAATTGGTTCAGTACAGTAGTTTTGGCGTAAAAGCGAGACAGACAGACAGAGTTACTTTCTCATTTATAATATCAGTATGGATAGTATGGATAAACACAATTTTACATTTATACGGTTTTGCATTCAAGAAACTTAAAAGTAGGTATTAATAGGTAATAGTAGGTATTAGGTATGTATTCAATCAGATTTGTTGAAATTATCTCTGTGTATAGAAAAAAATCATGATTTTTAATTCAGTTACTTCACATGAGGATATGTGTGATTCTGTTACAATACTTACTTGTTATGGATCCAACTATTATTGTCTATTTATATTCCACAGTGATTTAAAACTGAAGCTTAGAAATCACACTGAACTGTGCATAAAATTACTGCATTTCTTTCGACACGGGAATTATGTGTACCAGTATCATGTATTTATCACACAACAACATTTAAAGAAAAACACTTAAATGGGAGTGGGAACAAGCATAACTAACTTAGAAATCACTCTGACGACACGATTGGCGTAGTGCGCTGTACGGTTTCTCGCCTCGATTTCCGTAGTGTCCCGGGTTCGATTCCCGGACGGGTCAATTCAGGAAACGATCTTTTCTGAATTGACTCGGGTCTGGGTGTGCTGGGAGACGCCCCTGGCTTGTTCCCTTGTGTGGTGCCTCGTAACACAGGGATCTTAATCCCTACTTCGAGACCATTACAAGAGGTGTGTTGTCTGGCGCATATTTATATATATTATATAACTTGAAAACTACTCATACAATTGAGTTACTGCAACCTGAATGCAGTAACTCAATTGTATGAGTAGTTTTCAAGCAGATTGTAATATTACCATCTACAGATAAACAATATAGGATTCTTAATGCAGAAAAACAAAGTACAATAATGTCAATGATTGTTCCAGGTTCCGCATGCATGAATGCAACCTCCTTCTGGCGACGTCAGCTCTAGAAGAAGGCATAGACCTTCCGCGCTGCAACCTGGTACTTCGGTGGGACGTGCCCCAGTCGTGAGTGCTACTTAATTATAATAGTGGTCGAATTATTCTGAGATATTGTTATTCAATATTTGCAGTTACATATTATTAAAAAGCAAGCACAATTTTTTTGCTGTTGTTTGGGGTGTAACAGTTAATAGTCCAGTGTTAATGATCTTGCTATAACAACACGCCTTTTTTCATTTCAATGTTTTTCGTAGTTTCTTTGAACGAAATTAAAAATAATTTTTATTTTATTTAACTATTAATTTGATTTAAAAAAGGATTAGAATTAATTTGTGTAGCAATCCTATCATTATTCCCCATTCATCTTAATTCTTTGTCGTATTGTGGCTGTAGTATTGATTTTTTATTGTTGATTTATAGAGCCGAATATTCGGCTACAAGGTTGGCCGAATTTCCGGTATCCGGCTATTAAACTTCTATCTGTTTCATCCTTAGTAAGATGCAAAGGAAAGTGCTATTCGGTGTTACCATGTGAAAGGAGATGTCCCATTTCGGGCCAAGTCTATGTACATCTATTTAAAAAATTAAGAAAATTCTACTGATTCCGGTTAAAAATACAAACAATAAGAATTATATCTTCATGTTCTGGTTCTTTAATAAAAATTATTCAGTATTCAAGTCTATTTTCTGTATGGCAATTCACTTGTCTACAGACTTTCACAGCGAACTGTCACTGTCACTAGTGTAACTCTTATTGTGTTCGTACATATTTAGGCTTTCGATTTTGCAATTTTCCCTGATATTTGTCTCGGCTCGCTTTCAGGCAAAAATAACCACAAAAGATGTTCGTAACAACTGTTTAAGTGAAAATAACCTACACGTTTTTGTTGTTGTGGTCTTGTCGAATTGACACCGCGTAATCTGTTGCAATTCTGCTCATTGGAAATCATGTTTGAACCAAGTAAATATAGGCCAAGACTCCATACATTTTGGGACATCTCCTTTAACCTTAACAACGTGCTTGATCCTCTAGGTACCGATCCTACGGTCTCTGCCGCGGCCGCGCGCGCGCTTCCCGCTCATCGTGCGCGGTTCTTTGCAGCGGGGAGGAGAACACAACGGACACATTGCTGCATAACTTGGCTACTTATAAGGAGATTGATCAGGTAAATGATGAATAAATAAAAAAAGAAGTTTTTGGTCATGTATTGACAACCATTCGTGATCGGCTGACTGATCTGACTTTCGAATACTTTTAGTATATTTTGCGCTGCTGCCGAGTGTAATTTCATCAATGTTTTAGGCGAATACCCTCAATATTTAAAGTGAAATAACTTAATGCATACTTATGGAAAAAAATTGCTAGCAATTTTTTGACATATTTAACATTACAAGATAACGAAATATAATAAAAGTAAATGAAATAAAGTGAAGTAAATTTAAGGAAGAGAAAAAAAATCGTCAGTTTCCTTGAATATTATTATACCTGAAGCCATTTTTAACATTAACTGTGGGACATATGACATACTTATTTTTTAAAAATCACAGCCGCAGCTTTTGTAAACATCAGCTTTGTAAAAAATGCAATTTTTTTTTATCCCACAGATTATAAGTAGAAAATGCGGTTGCGGTATCCAAGATGAACCGCCGCTAACCGAAGAAGACCACGCCGACACCTTCAGCTTAGTCGTCAAACCATACACGCCCCAAGAAAACACGATAAAAGACATAAAAACTACGAAAATAGAACTCGAAAACGATAATAGTGACAGTGATAATATCGAAAAGACAATAATCGGTAGAAATATAGATGATAATAGAAATGGGTTCGATAATAGTTTAGAACATAAGCTCGATAATTTACAAATAAGTGAAAATATAAATGCCAAAGCACAGACTTTAAAAAATACAGATAAAACGCAAACTCACTCTGTAATTTCTGAAAAAAATAATGACAGTGATTGCAAAGATCTTAATATTTGTGACAGTACTGACAATATGTTTTGCAATAGGTGTAATAAAATAAAAATCAGTGTTAGTGTTGAGTGCCCGTGTAGTGTTAAAAGTGTTAATTTGAGTGATAATGGTATAAATAAGTTAGAGAAAGACAGCAAGACTGTTGACAGTGAAGTGGCTACCGTGGATATGAGTACGGCCATCGCTTTGATAAACAGGTGGGTCTAGAGATATTTATTCAATAGGGTTTTTTCTTAGTCTATTTTTAACATAGTTTTTATTAAAAACATTCGTATCTTAGAGTTCACACGGGTTGTCAGATGCCGTCGACATGCCGTCGACGTGCTGTCGGCTCTCGACGACTCTAGTCGACGCTCGCAATTGTGACGTGTCGCGTCTGTCATTTTTAGTAGTCCAGCCAAGAAGCGCACAAAATGAGCTTAGCCAAACAAATTGATTCTTAATTGCTTATCAGTTTAAGAAGTGAATAAGATTACCGTAACATTCGAAAGCAATTAAAATACTTTTGCTCATTTTTTGGTAATGGTAGATAGAGTCTCGTTCTATATTCAATACTATTTCTTCAACCTAAAAAGATCGCATCTTTCTCTTTCATCAACGACGACAGAGTACAAGCAACGAGAGTATAACGCAATCTGTTTACACCTGGCTCTCTTTACTCTAAACAGAGAAAGCTCCAATCTTCACACATCTGTGACACGATCCACAATTCTCAGGTATTGCGGCAAGCTTCCATCAGACACCTTCACCAGGCTGGCTCCTCAGTGGTGGATGGAGGAAGTCCAGCTCCCAGTGCCAGGGTCTAGCGAGAAGAAGAGCGCTTATATCTGCACTCTACGGCTGCCTCTCAATTGTCCAGTGAAGTATAACATTGTGGTGAGTCACTTTGAATGCTACTGTCAGCCGCTTCGCCCTCGTGGACAAGTTCTCTCCTTAAAATATAGCCTAAAACATAAAGTCTATGTTACTCTGATGATAATGTAGCTCTGTATTGGTGAGAGAATATTTAAAATAAAAAACAAATTCCACTTAAGGAATCTAAATCTTAAGCAATTTTAAAATGAAAGCAACTTTTAACAACTCACTCCCAACTGTGATAGCAATAGCGTCTCGATACGTAATATGAGCTCAGAATAGCCATCTCATAAAAATTGTTAATAAACCTACATGTTAAAAATATTTTTTCACCGTATGCTCTCCAATGTTTAATGTCTAATTATTTACTTAGAGCTAAATTAAAAATAAGAGAATGTAAAACCAGTGCTATGTACTTGTGATGTGTTATTATTATTATTTTCAACTGGGGATGCTGGCAGTGGGCCGGGGGATCGGTCCGTTTGTGGTGGGCCATTTCACCCATTTCCCCGGGCCCCCCTTGCAGGGAGTCTTTAGGTTGTCCCATTTTCAAGGCGTCCCATTGAATCTTCCCGTGGCTCTGCAGAATCTTGCTATCTAATACACCGTCAGTTCTTTCAAGTCCTCTTCCTCTAATCAGTCTGACGTCGGAGCTCTCATCGAATTTGTGAGTACATAGGGCATTCGGCGAGTAGGTGGAAACTCGTTTCCTCGCTGTCCATGCACTCCAAGCATGTGGGGTCATCTTTGATACCTATCACTGTAAGGTGCCTGTTAAGTCTGGAGTGTCCTGTGGCGATGTCTATGACCATGCGTGCACTATTCCTTGTTTAGTGTATATCGGATTAACCGCTCCGGCGTCTTGTTTCACGTATGTAAACTATTTTAACTAACCCGTGTATCTCAATGTAAGTGAATTGTATTCTGTTTTGAGAAATACATGTCTTAAACCTAAAAAGTCGGTCCAGTAGTTTCGAAACCTATTGAATACCAACAGAGAATTAAATGATTACTCTTTATAATATTAATAGAGATTAATAAATGATACAATATGACCCCCCATAAGGCTTATAAACTAGGATTATGTTCAGCGATGTTTAACTGTTTAGATTTTTTAAACAAATCTACTTAGATGTATTTTTTTTATTTCTTATTCAAATTTCTTTCATCACTTACATTTTGATGATTATAAGTTCCAGAGCTATGATATTCTTATTGAATGGCTTAGTGAATATTTATTTAGGAAAAAATTTTTTTACTACTAACTACTGTAAGATTTCCTAGAAAAAATGCAGATTTTCAAATCTTTGTTTTTTTTTACAACTAGGTCCAGCATATTGATTTCGCTCTTGAATTTTTTTTAAATCTTGTTGTAAATATATTCAATGAAATTGCCATCTATGGCACGAAAAAAACAATTTAAGACAGAAAAACGGTTCAAATGAGTTGTAGGTAATCAAGTAGGTCACTTAAACTGGGATTTACATTTTGACCATATTACGGGACACCATTATGAACTTCCGAAATCATAAATCGTAGGCTTCTTTTAGTTTAAATATAACTTTATTTCCCACCATAAAATAAATATTTGACTTAATTACAGTTACTTAATTAACTATGTTTGCCCCAGGGTCACCCCATGCCAACAAGAGTACTGGCGCGGCGGATGGTGGCGCTACAAGCTTGTCGAATACTACACAAGTCTGGAGAATTGGACAACCATCTGATGCCTATAGGTAAAACCGGTTTTAGGCTTCCATCAACTACTTAAAGAATTGTATTACAGGTTGATAGATCAGCAAGAGCAGGTGAGGTATTGAAACTCGATTACTAACGAAAAACTACAATCAATCAAGATTCTTATTGCAAAGTTATAAGTTCAAATTATTTTACAGGTATTATAATAAGTTAATGCTATGAAAATATTTTACAAATCCGAATGATATAAAAAGTCTTTTTCTTAATCAAACATACCGACTGTCGTATAGTCACGAATATACAGGGTGATTATTTATTTTGTAAGAAAAATGACATGGTATACTTAGTCAATGATGTACAAACTATTTATGCAAAAAACGTTTTTTTTAGGCTACTAAAAATCAGACTGCCAAGCCTGGAGTCGGCTGATTTAATTTTTTATTGATTCTTATTTATTTCGATGGTTACTTTCGATAACAATTGCTTGTAACCTGGCGTTAGAAGAACAGTAATGATAACTTATATTCGTATTGAACCTTTGTGTCAACCACCAGCCGCCATTTTGTTTTATTTCTCGATGTTTCCGCGCACAATGTAAGTATGGATATAGGAAACATATACAAATACAGCCTTATACGTCCCACTGCTGGGCACAGGCCTCACCTCAACTATGAGGTGGTACAAGCCATACTCCAACACGCGGGCTCAGTGCGGATTGTTGGAGAGGAAACACATAAACAAACAAAAAACCGGCCAAGTGCGAGTCGGACTCGCGCACCGAGGGTTCCGTACAAACCTAATATTTATTAAAAAAAAAAAAATTATATGATGTAACGAAAAAAATACGATTTTCGCAATTTTTCCTTTATCTCTGCTATAAGACTTTGCTTCGTACCAAATTTCAAGATTCTGAGTCCGCGGGAAGTACCCTGTAGGTTTTGATTCCCTTGCGATTGTCGAAAATTCGCCGAAATTTGCGACATAAACGGCTGTATCTTTTGATTGCGTTGGCTTAGAAGCTTGATTTTTTCACAGCTCCAAGGGACAGTAGACCTGAGTATTTGATATAAATTCCAGCTTAATACCTCCACGCGTTCCTGAGAAAAAGGGTCTTGACAAACCGACAGACGGACAACAAAGTGATCCTACAAATGGCTTATTAACTTATAAAATAGTACCCTAAAATCACCTTTCTGACTTGTTTGAAGGTAAAAATCGATGATGATCGATGAAAAGGCAATAATAAATTCAAATCTACTAATTGTGAGTCTTTTCGTGTTATATTGTAAATAAATAACAGGATATTTTATCGTTCGCGTAAACTTTAAGACAAATGTTCAAGCCCCTCTCTCCACCCCAGGTAAAGAGAACTTCAAAGCAGCACAGTTGGACGCCAGCAACAACTTCACGTGTTTCGTCGGAGACGCGAACGACCCCTCCGACTCCGCGCGCCCCGGGACCACTAAGCGACGACAGTATTACTACAAACGGGTAAGTAATATTGTTTTCATTACTCATATACGGAAAGTACGCTTGAAGTTGCCTGAGCATAGTAAAGTTTTTTTCAGCCCTAGGGCTGAAAGTAAATAACTGTCAAATGTCACCTTCTATTTTGACATTCCTTTTGCGGCAAGTCGATGTATTCTATTCAGCCACAGCTGTATTTGAAATTTCTTTATCTTGATTTCAAATGAATATTTAAACAATCGAAGCCGGAATATACTCATTAATGTATGTTTCACTTAATTAGTATTTAATTGAATAAATATGAGCTAAGCATTTACGATAGAAATAAAAAAAAAATCTTTAAATAAAATAAGGCGGGGGAATTCCATCATCATTGTCTAAGTATGCTTTTTTACAAATATTTAAAAAAAATGGTTGCATTCCACAGACAAAAAAAAAGGCGGGATTGCAACTATTCGAACTTAATTCAGTTGTTTCGTAAATCGAGTGTGAAGTTTATTTGGTTGAACTTATGTATCTGATTTTTATTTACTTTCCTTATATTCGTAATGAAAAGCAGAGTGTTTACCCCGGAAGAAAGACCTTTTCAATGCCCTCAAACTGTTAGCGCTCTCGCTACGCTCGCGCGCCAAACCATCTTGTGCATTGAAAAGGTAACTTTCTCACCTTGTGTACCAATCTACTTTTACACCCAAATATATAATAATACACATTTATGAATAGTAAAAATGTTTTATTAAAACTACATATTTTGATATCGCCTATTTAGTCACCAAATTTAAGTGCGATGTATGGAGCTGCTGCTTATTTTTTACTAAAGAATCCAAGTTCGCGAAACAAGGCGGGCATATTGCGACCCGGCTTCTTATTTTAATGGCCCGGTATTGGGTCGCGACTCGGCAAATGGGAAACGCTGTCATAGGCTATCTTAAAGGTGGTCTCCTTTTCAGGGTATACTTTAACGATTAAGTCACTAAACGGCTTTCTCTACTAGCCCTCAACATCAGGATTTTTCTTTAATATTAATTTATTCATTAACTAGTTTCGTTTTTCATGATAAGCTTCAAGTTATTTGATAGATGGCTTTCCGTAATAGTTATCAAATGGCTGACTTTGTCAGTTTATAATTTTTTTGACAGCTCACGGCTATGAATTAAGGTTTTTTTTGGAATAATATACCTACTAAAGTAATCTCGTACTTTATTGACGGGTAACACATAATTAGTGTAGTGCCCTGTGCTAGTGTGCATAACTTCGTATGGTTTCTGTGAATTTAAACAAAAAACAAATAAAAATTGTATCTATCTGATTCTATCGGGCCTTTGCTCTGATCAGAGAGGACGGATATGTCGTGTAATAATGTACGTTTATGTGAAACATTTTAATTATTTATAAGTCGCGAGAAATTTTCCGATATATACCTATGTTTATTTTAAATGTAATTCATAATTCTTTATTTGCATAAGAACACGGTTTAAAGTTTTTAATTACAATTTCAAAGTGCACATGTCTTGCCAGGATTGTTAGCATGCAAATACATAATTATACAAATGTCCATGTAGGGCGAGAAAAACCATATCAATTAAAAGGAAACAATAAATAAATTAAATCAAAGCAAATAAAACATAGTTAAAAATCAATAAATAAAACGATCAAACGACGATCGTATTTAAAGATAACTAATAAAAAAATTGGCTTCTGCAGTCACGTGACTGCTACTAACATATCAATAAAGACATGTGTGTTTCGGTCTTCAGTTTCTTAATTCACATGTGATTGATTGATATATACTCTTCTCCGAAGTTTTTTCCTAAAAATCTGCTATTGTTTAGACGGCTTGGGCGTTCACCGACTGCCAGCCTGTTGTGGACGCGAGTGACTCCGAAATAGACCCCCCCAGCGAACCCCAGCCGAAGGAAACAAGCGCTGAACCAGCTAAAAAAGGTATGGGACATGATGATTTCTCTTTTATGTTTTAATATAATGTAATAATTATCATACAAGCAGAAAGAAATTGAACGCCTGAAGGTTGGTTGGCATTCTTGATTGCGTGATCTTACTCTGGCCCTTTAAGAGGGTTTGGGGTAGATCGTAAACGTCGCATTTTTTAAGGTTCTCGTGATTATTTAGCTGAATTCAAATTAGGTATAAATTATCTCTCTATTGTTGAATGCACCTTTTAATTTTGTAATTATAACTTTTACTGTGTACAGTAAATGTTTGAGTGTCTTATAATTTTTTGAAATAAAAATGTTTTTTGTTTAATTTCGCTAATAGTTGGTGACTACTTAATTTAAGACAATTCAATTTTAAATTATTTCAATTCAATGAAATAATCACGAAAATCTTACAAAAATGCAATGTTTTTGAACCACCCCCAGCTAACGCTCTTAAGCAGGCCTCTGTCACTGCATGTACTTGCGCGCGATGATTACCTTCCAGCCGCCGGGTATTCCATGACTCATTTGGCTTGGCAGTTGGTTGTCATAGCTTTAGCGCCATTATCGCCAACTAATAGCGATACATTTTTTACAATCAATGTTTTGGCCGTGCGAGCTGACGTCCAAGTCGAAGCTGCGGATTGTCTTATACCTCGTACTTACTTTAAAAAGAAAGCTCTCGCGGCTTCTTGCAAAGTGTACGTCTTATGGGCTACCTGGCCTGAAATAAATGATATGAATTGAATTGAATTATTATAGCAAGAAATAAAGGTCTCAAAATAGAGTAAGTTATTAACGTAGTCTTTCAAATACTTTTATTAGTCTGTCTATGGCACAAGGGGGTCGCCAGAATTTTTTTAACCTGTAAAGGGTCGCTAATTTAAAAATAATGAAAAACACTGCTCTAAAGCATGGTTTCTTGGCAAGCCAAAAACAAAACGCAAGGGTTCTATACCCTCCGGCAGGCCATTCATGTAGTGTCGCGAAAGATGCGATTATCCGAACGAAATGTGAGTGAATCGAATGATTATATTAGTGCTGGTATCATCTGCTTGTCGATGGATATGAATCATTTTGTCGTGACCTTTGCCTGACTTACACGACAAATTGACTCAGGGGGGTATATCGAGGAATTAACCTTTTATCTTTATAATATGATTCTGGTGCCACTAACCAGCCCGAGAGCCACGTAAGTAGTATGTTCCTCTCACCGCGGACGGGCTAGTCACCATCATCGTTTATATACACACATTCGAGACTAAAGGTCTCTTAAGGAGGGGCCCCCACTCGGGAGCCCCTCAGGCCTCCATACCTCCCCTCACAGCCTGCCTCTACCTCCGGCTACGTATCACTCTTACGTAATCTCTCGATATATACCCCTAGTTAACTCTTATAATTTTTGTGCAACTCACCCGGGGGCCAGGTTTAACTTATCAACTCTGTGCAACTCACCAGAGGGCTAGCTCACTCTTTTGGTTAACTCCTTTCGTAATTCCCTCCGCTCGCCCTCCGCGTACCGGTCACTCACACTCGATTCTACTCCTGTTCTACATAACCTCATTTTTATTCTCTCTCTAAAATCTACCCTAACCTCTACTGTCATTCCATTCATATCCCTTTGTATTTTATCTGTACTGTAGGTAACATCTGCCGTCATTCATAAAACAATAGTTTCATTCATTCATCACGCACATCGCTCAGTACATACGATAACAAATTTTTATCTCAGTTCTATCTATCTACCTCATCTTGATTATATTACACCTAAGCACAATTCAAACTTCTTTTTCGGTCTAGTAGGTCATCGTTTTGTCACTACCAAGCTAACTTCTTCATCAACCTAATCATTCGATTCACTCACATTTCGTTCGGATAATCGCATCTTTCGCGACATGTAGGGTTCCAGAAGTGATCCCAGTAGTAACTGGTTTACTAACTGATTATTTGTAAGTAATTCAGTTATGTGAATGAGTATGGCCAGCTCAGTGAATGCTTTGCATTACTGTGCTTGTCAGCCTCATCTGGACCTCAGGACCGCTTCCCATCAAGTAGAGTGAGGTCATCTTCACAGGAACTTCAAAAACAAGTAATGCTCCAGAGTCTACCTACTAATAAAAATAACCATGGGACTAAAAACATTGATCCACCCGCGTTTTTAGATTTAAAATTGAGAAAAGTAAATATTTATTGAGAAATCCTTTAGCAAAATACATTTCTAGTCCCAAACTAGGCAAAGCCCGTCCTAATTGGGAAAGCATACGGTTTAAAACATTTAACAATCTGCCAAAAGCAAACAAAATAACAATCTATTAAAGTAATAACAATACAGAAGGCTTTAGAATTGTGAATGAAAAGTCGTTATTATTAAATGATTTGAAAAAATTTATAACGACAAAAATTTGCGTGGCTAGATTTTTGCTCCAAGGTGTAGTTTTAAAACGTCTTCGTTTTTCTTTTCTTGCTTGTTTATTCAAAAAGGGCCCATGAATTAAAAAAAGTGTCTTACGACATTTAAAAGGTTTAATAGAATGCTTTAGATAATCATTGTTTCAGGCACAAAACGCAATATGCTCTACGCAATTGTATCGAAACTGTGGTGCGCGTTGCCTGAACGATACAACACTAGGGGGCGCCGCTTGCATGCGCCGCAGAACGCTTCGCAAGCCATCGGCATACTTATGGCTAGAGATGAGCCTGATAGGTGAGCATATTTGAGATAAAATGTAAATAAAACACTGTTCGCTTATCATTTTACTATTTTTCCCGAAAGACAAATCGTAAATTCCTTGAAACTCTTAATTTTCGAAATCGGAAAAAACTGCACTTGGTTTTTTCTACTCAAAACCATAACTCTGGATTCAAGGGATAGGTATTCCTCTTTTTGTTGTTCTAAATTGTTCTTTTGATAAGCAAGGCGTAGCTAATTAATGAATGAATATTTATT
Organism: Udea olivalis; assembly: GCA_947369235.1. Lineage (NCBI taxonomy): Eukaryota > Metazoa > Arthropoda > Insecta > Lepidoptera > Crambidae > Udea > Udea olivalis. Next base: position 7,193,955 of record OX376367.1, on the reverse strand, counting down.
TCCAAAAAGATTACATGAATTAGTACACAATTTGGTAATTTCTGTACTGAAAACGACAGGTTGTTAAGGGCGTAACAAATTGTTGCGAAATGGGTCTTATGTCAGCGGCATGGTGTGCCCCCATGTAAAGCTTGAAATGATTTCGTGTGTCGAATCAGTGAAACTATTCTAAGATATGCCTTTTGACGTTTCACGTTCATCACGCTGCAATAACTTTGATCACGCGTCCTCATATAGTTTCGAGACAGATATGGAATTATTTTAATTTATAAAAATATCAAAAAAATCTGGAATCGAATATTTCCGCTTCTTAAATAATCTTAATACTCAATTCTTTATTGCATTCCATAATGTTATACAGGTGATACATTATAAAGAGCAGAAAGGATAGATATCCGCTTTTAGTTACATGCCTAGTCCAATAGCTTAGACACCTGCCAGAAGGTATTTCTTAGACTGTGATCGTCATTTTAATAGGTATTAAAAAAAATCAGCTAACAAAACAGTTAACAGTGGAAGCTTGTCGAGTTTAATATGTCTTTTTGGAACAAGTTCCAAAGTCTGTGGTACAACGGCATTCTGCTCAATAAAAGCAGAGTAGTTAGCCAAGTGGTTGGCTGAAATCTTAAAAAAATAAGATAGCGACATAGCTATCTGTCGTTTATAAGAATTTGATAAATGAAATCTACCTTTCGTCAGGTACATATTATTATTAATAATAGGATTGATGTCAATTATATTAATTAAATTATTTGAGAATGTCACAGTATCAATTCTTATTATTTTTTATAATTTAAATCTTGTTCCTCAGTCTGCAAATCCCCGCGTTCCCCGTGTATACTCGTTCGGGAGAAGTTCGAGTGTCCGTAGAACATGTTCCTGACGCGGACGTCAGAATGTCGCCTAGAAGAGGACGGCTGATCAGAAGGTGAGTAATTTTTTTTTCACTTCTCATGCTCTAAAAGTACGCCAATAAAGCCCTACGAAGCGGGACTAAAGTGACTAATTTTATTTTAATTTCCTCCATGTGACATAGACAAACTCAAACAGCCAGTAAAAATATACTATTATCTGTGGAGTGTGGACAGTCTTAATTGCGAAAATGTTGAGAGTTTTAGTTCTATGGTTTGTCCGCATAGAAGGTGGCGCCATGTGTTTTAAATTGTTAATCTGTGACTGGTTCAGTTCAGATGAAAAAACTGAACGCAAAAATTTCAGAACTTTTGTCGAGTGTAAATTTGTTCGATTTTAAATGTTTTTGTACTAAATTGAGCATTGTTCTCGCACTCAAAGTGAAAATTACAGTTTTGCACCTCGAGACTAAACGCCAACTTAATATACCCTCAGTTTCATTGAATCCCTCGCACGCTCGGGAGTCAAACCACCTCTGGTATATTATGGCTTCGTTTAGTCCCTCTATATAAAATATACTATTATTTGTCATTCTTACGATGTACTAAAAAATATTCTCTTTCTTTCTTTATTTACTAGTAACAAGCTTCTCGAGATTTTGTTCGCATTTATTGGTCATTGGTTATTGAAAACATTGATTGAAATATAGCCCATTTAAGTTCTGATAATATCTATATTGGTGACTAAAAAAATGGATCAGGTAGCTGAGTTATTACTAACTAAAAATATCAAATCTTTGCTTTTTATAATATTAGAGTGAAGATTCAAACTCAAACTCAAATAACTTTATTCAAATAGACTGTATCAGTACTTTCTAATCGTCAAATTTACAGCAAAATATACTAAATAATAGACATAAATAATAGATATAATATGGATATGTAAATAAACAGAATACAGACATAATGCGACTCCACCGCGTCGGAGTTGTTTCTTGCTGAGAAGACCCGGCGAGAAACTCAGCAGTTACTCTTTTAAACTTGTTTTGGGTTTACAACAAGCGTTAGTAAAGTACAAGCAGAGTGTCATTTTGATACAAATAAACCTAATAAGATTCTTAACTAAAGAATATAAAACAAAGAGAAAAAACCAACCATAAAATAATATTATAACAAAAATTCATTTAAACAATTCAATAAGATTAGCTTGAAAATGCGATGTTTCTCTCTGGATAATCAAAGGGATAGTTAGCAGCGTCTTGCCTACAGGGGCCTTCACGCCGTCAGGGTAGTCGTCGTTTGGACGGATGGTTAGCTTTAGCGTGAGTTTTTCGGTAAGGTGAACTATTGTACACTGGAAAATGTATTTTTTATATATTCTAGTCATACATCAATAGCTTTATTTATGCAATAAAATATTACAATGATTATTTTAGCATTTTACAATGCTTGTTTTTGTATCTTTAGCAATATAATAATTTAAATTAAGGGTGGGTAAGACGGACTCCTCTGCGCTCATGATTGAGTTGTCAGTCAGTCAGTTGCTGTTTGTGACCTGTTTCTTCATTATATTTAGGTGTAACTAAATCAAACCGGGTAACGGCGGAAAGCTCACCACCTAACAAGTTGGGTTCTTAACATTAGTGAAAAGTGGGCTTCTGAGTGTTGCCTTCACCATGACCACTTTTAAAAAAAAATTTCTTCTACTCCAATGTATGTTCAGTAGAGATGTGTGTCTTTACAAAATTCCACCCAGAATATTTTCTGAAACGTAGTGAACCAGTCGACAAAAAATAGACAAATTTATCAACATGTTATACCAACCTGCGTGTCACAAATACATATATAAAAATAATACATAGAATATGTGTATTGCTATATACAACAGCCTGCCGAACGAATTGAAAATATTAAAAACTAATGTATTTGAGAGAAAATTAACGATATGGCTATTAGAAAATTGTTTTTATTGTGTTAAGGAATATACCGAGTTTTGTTCAAAATTATGTAAAAACCAGCTAGTTTACTAAACATTTACACGTCTGCATGCAGACCGAATACAATGGACAATTTATGCTATATTTTAAGACCTTTTTGACATGTATTCTCGTAAATAAATATTTTGACTTTGACGGCAACAGTCACTTGCCTCTGACTTCCCCGTTTGGGATATAGTCGTGTCGTGAGGTTATGTATTTAGGTGCCCAGCATACTGGTCCCTGGTACTGGTATCGTTACGCTCTATGACTTAACTTGAACTTACGTCTTTCTTGACTTTATTAATCTTTTAATCTAAGATTAACCATCTTATGTTATCTTGTCTAGGTTCATGCGGTTCGTGTTCGCGTCAGTACTGCGCGTGCGCCGCCGCGGCATGAAGCTGCAGAACGAAGGTTCTACCCACAACAACTATTACATCGTGCCTACTATTAAAAGTGAGAAAATTATTCAATTCACTCTTTGAAAACACAATAATCAATTTAAAAAGCAAAAGCCTTTATTTATTTCATAAATATAATATTAAATGCACAGATTATGGAACTTAGCCTATATCTTTTTTTTTTAATATTTTTTTTTTATATTTATTTAACAAAAAGTTTACATAATATTCTTATAATAAAACATCACAAAAACCGTTGATCGGTTTGTACGGATGCTTTGAGCATCTTAGCGCGCGGCCTGTGCCTAAAAACTTAGTTAACAATATTTCAAAGTAAGTAGCAATAACTTACTGTACCTAAAAAAACAAAAATTCATAGCCATTCACAATTTAAAACAATACGCAGCTAACTGCTTATAATGCATAAAAACCACGGCGGCACACGTGTTTACATGTTGTCGACAATCATCGCTCGCGACGCGCCAGGAAACCAGTTTGGGAAGTCAGGAAACCGGCGTAAACAACAACCAATACAGGGTAAACCATACCATTATAACTGTAAGCTTTGAAGCTGTTTGAGAAAATATTTTTTGAAATTATGTTTATAGTTTTCAATATTAGTTTTTGATGCTACTTTTGCTGGTATTTCGTTCATGAGTTTAGGTATTAGAAAGCGATGTGTACGTTGGCCATAGTAATTATTAACTCTAGGTATGTGTAGTTTAATTTGAGTAATTTTTCTAGTAATTATTTTGTGTTTAATTTTGATTTGTACCTGCTCATTTTGAAACTGTTCTATTAATACAAGCATTTTAAACTTTGCGTGAACGGGTAATATTTTACAATATTTAAATATTTCTAGCGAGTTGTTTTCTTTGCATATATTTTTTTTAATTTTATTTGGTATTATTATTTTTAATATTCTTAGCTGTAAGTTATAAATTTTATCTAAGTAGGTTTTAAAAGTTCTTCCGTAGCTAGTAGCTATCTCAAGAGATAGAATCGCTTTTATGTTAGCAATTAACTCAAACTAATTAACTAAATTAATGTAACAGCTAACTTTGTGGGCCTTATTATTATTTTCAACTGGGGACGCTGGCAGTGGGCCGGGTGATCGGTCCGCTTGTTATGGGCCATTTCACCCATTTCCCCGGGCCCCCCTTGCAGGGGGTCTTTAGGTTATCCCATTTTCACGGCGTCCCGTCGAATCTTCCTGTTGCTTTGCAGAATCTTACTATCTGGTCCACCGTCAGTTCTTTCAGATCTTCTTCATCTAACGAGTCTGACCCCATGAGTTCCCACCGGATGTGTGAGCACATCGGGTATTCGGCAAGTAGGTGGAAACTCGTTTCCTCGCTGTCCATGCACTCCAAGCATGTGGGGTCGTCTTTGATGCCTATTACTGTTAGGTGCCTGTTTAGTCTAGAGTGTCCTGTGGCGAATTTTGGGCCTTAGGGCAACTTGTTATTTTTTCGTTTTGGGAGATAACTAGAATAACTTCAAGCTAACTTATGATTAGAATTAACTAAAAAATACTCCAAAATGCTCAATTATTGCATACTGCATTATATCAAAATGGTCCAAATAAAACAAAGAGTTATGATGGGGGACTTTTTGGACCAACGTGAATCATTAAAATAATATGAAGTCTAAAAGTGTTTGTGTAATTTATTAAATCCTTTAACTTAACCCAGTACTTACACCATTTTTTTCTTGACTTCGTTGAACAGGAACTAATAAATAAAAATAAAAATCACGTATTTTACTCTAAATATTTTTTTATCAGCTACGAGAGAAGACGGCTCAGCTAAAATAGACATAGACTGGGCGTTCCTAGAGCTCATCTACCAACATACAGAAGAGAAGAAGAACTTGGAATTGGACAAACCGCTGATCTTCCAGCAGGACGAAGAAGATGATGATGAACTTATAGAAAAGGTTAAGTGTATGAAAAATTCGAATTTTTTTTTTCTTTAATAGGTAGACTATCTTATATGCAGTCAAGTACTTTTGAATAGTCACTGATTAGAAATGAAGGTATTGTTATAATGGATACTCTAAACTGAACAAACGTGGGCAAAGACGTCTAAAAGATGGCCGACCCCAATGACCTTCAAATTACAAAGACTTCACCGGCGATGCACTGTCAGAAAACAGTTAAAGAATGATTCATTCCAAGCACACTTTTTTTAGTTCTAATGTTTTCCTACTCCTTTCACTCATACATGTTAGAGAGAGACAATAATAAATTTTCAGTTGTATGACGTGCTATTTTCATTGTGTGGAAAATCACTGGAATATCACTTGGCAATTAATTTTTAATTTCATGAACTGAGACGAAAGCAAGTAAAAACCTTGCATTCATTTTCACAATCTTCTAATTGTTTGGAATTGCCTGATATAAATGAATAAATAATAAATAAATATCTGGGACAATTCACACCAAGATCATCTGACCCCAAACTAAGCTGAGCTTGTAATATGGGCGTCAGAGACTGATAAACATACTTAAATATTTCTAAATACATACTTAAATAGATAATAACACCCAGACACACAACAAATACAAATGTTCGTCACACAAATATTTGTCATGGGTGGGGATCGAACCCACGACCTCTGGCGCTAAAGGCAGGATCGCTGCCATTGCGCCAACAGGCCAGTCATCAATATAGGAACCAGTACTAAAAACAAATATTTGTTTCGTCAGTAAAACGACCTTAGTGTCTAATATATCGCTAGATCGGTATTAAATCCTTCACTGTATTCTTCTCAGGTGGAGAAAGAGAAAGACAAGAAAGACAAAATGAAGAAGCTGGAGAATCCACTGCTGAAGCCTGGGGAGACGTTCCTGTTCGACGCCGAGAAGTACAAAGAGGCTGTCGTCACGCCCTGGTACAGGAACCAAGATCAACCACAGGTATATAGTTAAAAGTAATTTATTGGCCAACGCACACTGAGGCATACATAAAAAATACATAAAAAGAGGACACAGTATAACCACAAATTAGACATGCGCGGCGCTCTGACAGATAGCGCGCTTAGAACAACACGCCATTTTTGACGCACGCACACAGAGACGTGAGTTTACAAGCGAAGTCAGTGAGCTTCGGTGAGTCGGAAAGTCGCACTGTCGCGAGTGTTTTTGTTTCTGTCGAACTTGGTGCAGTTTTTCACACGATGAATTTTGTTTTTGGCCGGTTCTGTCAAGTAGGTATAACTTGTTTACTTCATTTTAAAAATTCAGAGCGAATATAGTAGTAACAGGTGCGAGCGGTCTTCCTGTAAACTCTTTATTGTGTGGTATAACAAAATAAAAAATTAAGAAAAAACATAGTCAACATAGTAAAAAAACAAAGTTGCTTCCCATAGTTTCAAAGTTTTCTATCATCTCATGCTTATGGGTTGTCTGGAAGAGATTACTGGTAGCAATAAGACCGCCCAAATTGTAAATTAAGTGTATTAATTATTTGTTAATACTTCGTTTGATGTGCAATAAGGAATTTCTTATCTTATCTAACTAAACTAACTGTTTACACTTTTTTTGTTTCTGTACCCGACAGTTGCCTGGCAGAGATCGCTTTAAGCGATAAGGCCGCTTACATTTAAATTTTTACTTATATTAGGTGCATTTTTGGATTGTTATATTTGTGTAATAAATAATATTTATTGCATGCCACATATTACATAAAGACCGAACATAAAAAAACGGCATTACTCATGGCACCCTGTAAGGGCACTGCAAATATACGTACAGATGACGTTACTATGCTAAAATTAAAAACAGATACACTAATTTGTAAAATAAGCCATTTGTCTGCGTAAATGTCATCCAGCCCGTAATATGCCTTCAGCAGAAGCTACTTATTTATTTATTTATTCTTTACAAATACAAATACAAATACAAATAAACTTTATTGTGAATCACGAGTATAACAATAATGTTCAGATCATACATATTTAAGAGTCTCACTGTGTTCCGCCTCACAGGCATACAATAGTAACAATTTTAATCCGAATGTCACAATTTATTACAAAGTAGTCAGTTAAAAAAAAAACAAAGTAATTAGATAGCTATAGGTATGTCAAGAAGTAAATAGAACACATTTAAATTAAGTTAATTCAAACAAATTGTCAACAAATCGGACTACAATCTGTATCGTAGCAAGCTGCCGTCGCACAAAAATTCAGTGATAGCGTAATAGCACTTTCACTGATTTTTTGTAATTTTGGTCTTTATTGCGCTTTTATAAAGATAGGTACATTGGCGGTCCTAATGCCTAGAGGCATTATCTACCAGTCAACCGAAAGGTTTGATAGAGAACATACGAATTTTGGGCTGTGCAACGTATGGAATTTGGTGCAAGAAAATACAAACAACAAATTTGTTACTTAACTAAAACTTTAAAACCTACTAATGCTCAAACTAACAAATACCTAATACAATTTGTAAACTTAAATAAATCATTTATAGATCATAATATACTACATAAATACATATAAATTATATATACTTATCATGACGATAAACATACTTATTTATATACATTTAAAATAAATATACTAATATAATATTAAATGATAATATATATTATTATTTGACTGGCCTGTTGGCGCAATGGTAGCGATCCTGCCTTTAGCGCCGGAGGTTGTGGGTTCGATCCCCACACATGACAAATATTTGTGTGACGAACATTTGTATTTGTTGTGTGTCTGGGTGTTATTATCTATTTATGTATGTATTTAGAAATATTTAAGTATGTTTATCAGTCTCTGACGCCCATATTACAAGCTCTGCTTAGTTTGGGGTCAGATGATCTTGGTGTGAATTGTCCCAGATATTTATTTATTTATATTTTTATATTAAGAAATAAAATTAAATTGCCATTAAGAGAGTTAAAAGTGATGCCTGAATCTGAACTCAATGAAATGGTTGACTGAATGCGGCAGCGGCTCACTCAAAATACTCACGCAACGACCTTTCCAGAGCAGGCTTTTGGAGGTAGATTTCTGAATGTTGCTTGGTAGAGAGTTCCAGAGCCGTATGGCAGACAGTCTGAAGGAGCTTGACATGTAGGAGGAAAAGAAAAGGGGTGTAAGTAGAGCTAAAGTTTTACTTGAACGGAGATCTTTTTGATGAGACGAGTGTAGGAATTGAAACTTATTGATACTCCTTTCAAACTCAAACTCAAATAACTTTATTCAAATAGACTGTATCAGTACTTTCAAATCGTCAAATTTACAGCAAAATATACTAAATAATAGACATAAATACCATAATAATATGGATATATAAATACACAGTATACAGACATAATGCGACTCTACCACCGCGTCGGAGTTGTTTCTTGCTGAGAAGACCCGGCGAGAAACTCAGCAGTTACTCTTTTAAACTTGTTTTGGGTTTACAACAGGCGTTAGTAAAGTACAAGCAGAGTGTCATTTTGATACAAATAAACCTAATGAGATTCTTAACTAAATAATATAAAACAAAGAGAAAAAACCAACCATAAAAGAATATTATAACAAAAATTCATTTAAACAATTCAAAAAGAAAAATTGTTAGTCAGTACATACTAGGTACCTATTAACTATTTACAATAAAACATCTGTTACAATAGAGCTGTTTAATCCCGCATCGAGCAGAGCGCTTATACCCAGGCATTTTTATCTATAAGGTAGTCTTTCGTAGTATAATAGCCCTTTTTTAATGATGCTGTTTTGATGTGATTTTTGAATCTATGTAAAGGTAACTCACAAATGGTTTTTGGAATTTTGTTGTAATAATGTATACCTTGCCCCATAAAGGATCCTAAAACTTTTTGTAACCTAAAGAGTGGAAGTGCAATTTTATCCTTATTCCTAGTATTTCTGCAATGTATGTCACTGTGTTTAGCATAGAGACCAATATTTTTTCTCACCAAAACAATGTAATTGTAAGTTTTTTGTTTATCGATCAATGCTTTAGGCTTATCTATATCATTGACGTAGTTTCTTACCTTATTTTAATGTCTGTCTTTCCAGTTCTTCCTAGTAGCAGAAATCTGTTGGACCCTCAGCCCAGACTCGGCGTTCCCGTCGGCCGCGCACACGAGCTTCCGCCAGTACTACACCAGCAAGTACAACGTCTGCCTCACTCAGAGCAACCAGCCTTTGTTGGACGTGGACCACACGAGTGCTAGGCTGAATCTGCTTACTCCCAGGTAAGTTTTCACAATAAGAACGAACCATTGCATTGGTATCCACCAAATTCATCAAAAAATTGGCTAAATTGGAAAATCAGTCGCTAAATTGTAAAATCAGTAATTAATTGGAATATAAGTATTGAATCGATAAATCAGTAGCTAAATTGAAAAATCTGTAACTAAATTTGAAAATTACTAGCTAAGTTAGAAAATCAGTAGCTTAATTGGAAAATCAGTATCATAATTGGAAAATTGAAAAATCAGTAACTGAATTTGCATATCAGGAGCTAAAAATGGGATAGATAGCGATAGATTATTGTCTCAAAAGTCTACTATCGAAGAAATCATCAGCCCAGAAGCTTCGCCCTCCAGCCAGTGGTGGTAAATACACTATTTTCAACTGACATCAAGAAAGAAGGAAATTATCAATTCATTTATAATTTTTTTGTGCGTAACCTCAGAACTTCGTCATTTATTAACCGAATAGCAGCTGCCCCGACAAACTTCATTCTGTCAAAAGTAAAAGTGTTGTTTTGATAATAATAAAATTATTCTCCTCGTAAAAATACATCTCAACTTCACATAAAAGTCTTTCTTTCATTTAAAAGCTAGCTATACAGTAACACGGGGTTTTTTTGTAGAACTGATGAAGATCAACATTTTTGGTGAATATTATGTTCGTCTATTAACGACCCGTTTAGTCAGCTCACGCCGATAAAGCATCACATTTCTGCCCGCATTTCTCCAATTTTGACTTACATATACATTTATTTCCACTGAATTTTGTTTAGTCATAATAAAATATAACCTATGTCACTCCTGGATAGTGTTTCTTTCTGTCAGTGAAAGAATATTCATGATCGGATCAGTATGTCTGAAGATTACCCCTTACACACAAACAAAGTTAGAATCTTTACCTCTTTATAATATAGTTATAGATGAACGAACGATTGGTGGATTGCATCGGTGAATTTCATTTCGTCTTAAAATTTAGTAATTTGTAAGTTTTTTTTTATAATGCCCTACAAGTTGACCTTTCTCCACCTGATGGAAAGTGATCTTGAGGTCCAGATATGAGGCTGACAAGCCCAGTCATTCAAACGAATCACTGGGCTGGCCATTCACACCTCAGGCCTGCAGAAATGCCTTTTCACGCCCCGCTTGAAGAACCCGGGACTATAAGAGGAAGGAAACACATGTGCTGGAAGGGCGTTCCACGTCTGAATGGTACGACAAAGGAACTAGTCGCCGAACCTTTTAGTTCGGGCCAACAAATGCTGGATTGTGTGTGGATGACTACGTAGTCCAGCACGCGTTGTGCGGGAGTGGAAGGGGGAAGCATTCCCCATTGTAAAAGCGATAGAGAACACTTAACCTGGCAATTCCGCTATTCTGCCACAAAATGTTGGAACAACATCCCTCCACCAATTAGAAAATCTGACAGTATGAGCTCATTCAAAGTAAACTTCAAGAGGTTCTTGTTGCAAAGTCAGAAACAGAATAGCGGAAATACTAATACCTAGGTTCCCACACATAAGGTCTGCTGGATAATTGTGATGGTCTTGTGAACCTGTTTTTAATGAGTACAGTATTTCAAGTCCAGTTTCCAGTGCACTTATACTATAATTTTGTAGTAAATGTGATTTTTTATTTGTTATTATTTTTTATTTTTATATTTTTTTTGTATATGTAAATTCGCCTGACATAGGTCAATAACTGTATAACTTAGGTTACTTGTTTGCGCGGTGCTATATGCCCACTTTTTCAAGGCATCCGCAGAAAACCGGCGTCGTGGTATCCTACCAGTGTCACGACAATATGCTGAGCGGAGACGTTTTTGTTACTCAAATCTAAAATTTATTGTCATGTACAGTATTAATTGTTATGTACCAAATAAACCATTTTTCTATTCTATTCAATGTCTCTCTCTCTCTGACAATGGGAGGGAAATGTCTCTGTTACTATGTGATTGGTCTCATTCAAATTAAAAGCAAAATGAATCCCTTATGTTCTTGTTCAGGACTGTTCGACTGTTTACAAAAGAACATGCAAGTTTACATCAATGTTGTTAAATTTATTTTTGTCTAAATTTCAGTTTTGTTTCTTTTGAATTGTACAGTATGCATTTTGTATAATTTCTAATATAAAATAGTTTACTTCTTTAAGTTTAAGTTAGTGCATGTCGTGGCAGCCTTTAAGTATAACAGCGATTTGCAGTGAAACCTATGAGTGTATTTGTGTGAATTAAACTATCGTTTGTTATGATGGTTGTCCCTAAATAAATAAATAAATAAATAATAGTATATTTCATATCAAGGGACTAAACGAAGCCATAATGTACCAGAGGTGGTTTGACTCCCGAGCGTGCGAGGGAGTCAATGAAACCGAGGGTATATTAAGTTGGCGTTTAGTCTCGAGGTGCAAACTGTACTTTTCATTTAGAGTGCGAGAAGAATAGTCAATTTAGTATAAAAACATTATAAACCGAACTTCACACTTGACAAAAGTTCTGATATTTTCGTGGTCAGTTTTTTTCTTCTGAACTGAACCACAGATTAACAATTTAAATACATGGACCACCTTCTTCGCGAACAAACCATGGAACTAAATCTCTCAAAATCTTCGCAATGAAATAGTCCACACTCCACAGATAATAGTATATTTTTACTGGCTGTTTGAGTTTGTCTATGTCACATGAAGGAAAATAAAAAACTAACCTAGAGACTAAAGTGGTCACTTTAGGCCCGCTTCGTAGGGCTCTACTGGCGTACTTTTAGAGCATAAGAAGTGGCAACATCTTAATCACCAGGTACGTGAACCGCAAAGGCGTGGCGCTGCCGGTGTCGTCGGAGCGCACGCGGCGCGCCAAGCGGGACCGGCTGGACCAGAAGCAGATCCTGGTGCCGGAGCTGTGCCGCGTGCACCCCTTCGCCGCGCCGCTGTGGTTCGCCACCGTGGCGCTGCCCTGTGTCCTGTATCGGTGAGTGGTTCCTTGTTTGCTCCTAATGTATTTTTTATTCTAGGTGAGGCTGGTAATTTAGTGGTGGCACTGATATGATCCAAGGTCGGAACAAAATAAGTAACTTAGGTACATCTATGTTCAATAAGTGTTTTTGCGATAGCGATAGTTTCGATAGCGATAGTTGCCCTTGAAAAACCAGTCATACTATTGATAGTCCTATCGAAACTATCGACCCGTCACAATACTATCGATAGTATCGATAGTGAGAATAAAGCGATATTTGTCGATACTGTCGATAGTATCGCACTTTTTAAGTCGATACTATCGATAGTATCGTGCCTATCGATACTATCGATAGTTTTGCTTTAGTAACTATCGAGGTATTTTCAATACTATCGACTGGGAATAAAACAAAACCTTTTAAGAGCTTGCAATAGTATCGTTAAATGTTCGGCTATCGATAGGGCAAAACTATCGATACTATTGACGCGCATCCTATCGATAGTTTCGAAAGTTAGTTACTAACTGATAATATAGTGACGACACGATTGGCGTAGTGTGCTGTAGCACGGTTTCTCGCCTCGATTTCCGTAGTGTCCCGGGTTCGATTCCCGGTCGGGTCAATTCAGGAAACGATCTTTTCTGAATTGTCTCGGGTCTGGGTGTGCTGGGAGACGCCCCTAGCTTATTTCCTTGTGTGGTACCTCGTAACACAGGGATTTAATAATTCCTACTTCGAGATCATTACAAGAGGTGTGTTGTCTGGCGCATATTTATATATTTATATTTATAGTATCGATACTATCGAAAAGCGTCAACAGGATCGCTTAAATCTCAGTATCGTCACGGGTCGATAGTTTCGATGGGACTATCGATAGTACAACTGATTTTCGAGGTCACGCTACTATTTATAGACTATCGCTATCGCAACAACGCTATTCAATAATCCATTCAGAAATTCATTTTCAAACCCCCACACTAGACAAAGCCAAAATATACAAGAATTGAGTGTGAAATCAATGATCTTCAATATACTAAGACCTAGCATCTGCGCGCTGTCAAACAGTGTGCTTGACGTCATTTTAAGCACACTTTTTCCGTTGTAATTCAAAGTCAAAGCTTGTAAATTGAGTGTGACAGTCAATGATCTTCAATGCACTGTCAACGGTACAAGAATAAGTGTGTTTGAAGAAAACTCACAAAGACTGCCTCTACCAGAAACAGATTCTAGTGCCCAAGTGTCCCGTGCATCCGTTCGCCGCGTGGCGCTGCCGTGTGTTTTATATCGGTGATTTCATCATTCTACTGTCAAACATTGACAAGATTGGCGTAGTGCGCTGTAGCACGGTTTCTCGCCTCGATTTCCGTAGTGTCCCGGGTTCGATTCCCGGTCGGATCAATTCAGGAAACGATCTTTTCTGAATTGACTCGGGTCTGGGTGTGCTGGGAGACGCCCCTGGCTTATTTCCTTGTGTGGTACCTCGTAACACACGGATAAGAAACCCTACTTCGAGACCATTAAAAGAGGTATGTTGTCTGGCGCATATTTATTTATTATGATTTATTTATTGACCATCTGAAGACAAACGGACCTACACTTCGGTTTTTTACAAGAAACGGGTTTTTTGTCGTATACTAACGTATACGAAGTGAAAATATATCAAAAAATATGGAAATTTTTGTTTCATTCTTAGTTCATAATTCATAATTCATAAACTTTATTTGCATAAGAACATGGTATTAACAGATGTACATATCATAGAGAAAGTGTGCGACATGTCTTGCCAATTTATTAGCATGCAAATCTTAATCCGAAGAGTAATAATTAATTAATAATATTCCAAACAATAATGTCATACTAGAGCCACACAAAACAAAGCGAAAATAGTAATAATGTTAAATCAAATATGGCTGGATCAGTACCTAGATACTAAATTAAGTAAATTGAAAATTAATTAAGAATGTCACACTTAAAATCTACGGTCAATGAATTCTTTAATGTCATATATATTATTAATAATGAGCCATTTGTATAACTTGGCCTTGAATGCATTCAGAGTCAGATTTTTTATATCAAAGGGAACTTTATTATAAATTGTGACACACATGCTTACACAATTCTTTTTGTACTTAACTGATTTAGGAATGATGCTTAGGACCAGTCTCTCGGGATCTCTTTTAAGTCTACTGTTCATGTCTTTGGCTTTCATGAAAAGTTTACTATTTTTTTTTACAAAACAGCAAATTTCGTAAATGTACATAGCTGGTAGTGGTAGCAGATTAAGATTTCTAAAAGCTTGTCTGCAAGATTCGCCTGGGGGAATACCACATATAGCCCTGATGCATTTCTTTTGAGCTACAAATAATCTATTCTTATCCGTACTATTTCCCCACACTATAACTCCATACCGCAGTATAGATTCAACATATGCATGGTAGGTAGTGACTACCGTTTGTATGTTAGTGACTTTCCTAATTTTGTTTAGTGCATAAACGAAACTATTGATTCTATTGCATAAGTTATCCACCTGTAGTTTCCAATCTAAGTCTTGGTCAATAACAACGCCCAAAAATTTGGTATTTGTAATTTCTTTTAATCTATCAATGTTTAATTTAAAATTGCAATGAGTATGTTTAGAATTATTAAATTGAATGAAATTTGATTTAGCGATATTAAGTTTCAGGGAATTTGCGTCTAGCCATTTTATTACGTTGTCAATAGTTTTGTCAATTTCGATTTCATGTTTTCTAATAGAATTGTCAGTTTGTTTCTCAGATGTCACTACAATGGATATATCGTCAGCGAATAAAATACATTTGTGATTGGTCACTTCTATTATGTCGTTTACATACAATACAAATAATAAGGGGCCCAACACGCTTCCTTGTGGAACTCCATTTGTATTTATCTATGCGCAAGGTATAAGCTCATCCTGTACTATATTGTTGATAATTACGCGCTGATATCGATTGGTCAAATACGATGATATCCATTGCAAGGTGGGTCCTCTTACTCCTATTGACTCCAACTTTTTTATCAGTATATTGTGATTGACCAAATCGAAGGCCTTTGAAAGGTCAAAAAATAGTCCCGTGGTAAGATTACCAGCATTAATGTTATCTAGCAAAGTTTTTATGAGCGTGAATATTGCCAGAGTGGTCGATTTGGCCCTTTGGAATCCAAACTGTTCATTTCTGATAATGCTAAATGTGTTACAGTAATTCAACAAACGCTCATACATGCACCTTTCAAATACCTTAGAAATAGTAGGTATCAATGTTATTGGTCTATAGTTAGTAATGTCTGTATGTGCTCCTTTTTTATACAAAGGCTTGACTATGGATTCCTTTAGTAATTTAGGAAACGTTCCCGATGAGAACGAGAGATTTATTAAATAAGTTAGGATAGGGACTAATTCCTTTACACATGCTTTAATTATCTTTGTACTTATTCCATCGAAACCTTCGGACATAGTGTTGTTTAGACCCATTATTTCTTTTTTGACTTCTTCCTTCGCCATAGGACGAAGAAACATTGAATTACATGCACGTTTATTTTTATGTAGCTTTTCTTGTGTGTTTGGTCCGTCATTTTTGGTCACAGACAATTCTATAAAATAGTCGTTAAACGTCGAGGCTATGTCAAAAGGATTTGTCAAGATTTGATTATTAATATGGATTTCAGATATGTCATCATTATTTTTTGAGTTACAAATAGTTCATGATATTATGTTTAATTCATAGTTTAAAAATAGGTATCGCAATTTAATTCCTATTTTTAACTTATAGGAGTATACCAAATATCATTTATATGTCACATTTTGAAATACTGAAAAAAGGAGAGCTAGAGGAGGTTCAAACGTGAGACGGATCGTTTCCGTAGACACGACAATTTTTTACTTCGACTCATTTTGTGACACATTGAAACCGAATATGAACACAGTACTGCTCTTAAAATCCCAATGGGAGTTGTAATTGAATGGGATGATTTTAATATATTTGTCCATACTAAAACTTCCAAAATCACGTAATTGATCTCTAATCCTTATAATAGCAGAATCTAAACTCTGAAAAAGATTTCAGGATTCCAGTGGTTGCACTATAAATCTCTCATCAATAATATTGATTCATCTGTTCTCCTCAGAATAAACGCCCTGCTAATAGCCGACGAGATCCGTCGCTCAGTAGCGATAGACGTCGGCCTCGGCATCCCGAAGATAGACGAGGCCTCCCGCCCCGGCTTCCAGTGGCCGCCACTTGACTTCGGCTGGAGCCTGGCTGAGGTTAGTTTATACTATACTTCATTCATTATAACATTATAAATAAGAAGCAGGGGTGCTTATGTGTAATGTAATGACGACCGACTTGGTGTAATGGTTAAGAAGTTGGCTAC
Source organism: Udea olivalis (assembly GCA_947369235.1). Lineage (NCBI taxonomy): Eukaryota > Metazoa > Arthropoda > Insecta > Lepidoptera > Crambidae > Udea > Udea olivalis. The sequence goes on along the minus strand of OX376367.1, from coordinate 7,177,184 downwards.
TACACCAGAGGTCGCGGGTTCGATCCCCGCACAGTACAAACATTTGTGTGCATGAACATGTCTGTTTGTACTGGTCTGGGTGTCTCCTATGTATAATAAGTATGTATTTACAAAAGAAAATGTATTTAAGTATGTTTATCCGTTGTCTAGTATCCCATAACACAAGCTTTAATTAGCTTACTTTGGGGCTAGATGGCGCTGTGTGGAATAATGTCCAGGGATATTTATTTATTTATTTATTTATTTAAATGAATGACAATTTGCATTTGACGTTGCCATGACGATGACATACCTGGGTATAAGCTGGCAAAATTGAAAACCCTTTTCGCCACAATGTACGAGGGGTGATCCAAAGTAATATAATATAAAATATGAAAAAAAAAATTTGCCTACTCATAAGTCATATTATTATACGAGTATCTACTAGGTTAGCATAAAAAAAACAAATCAATAGGCCACGATCCCCGGGAGGTACATTCATTTGAATACGAACAGTCGGAGACAAAACAGCAAAATGGAGAGAACCGAAAACTGAGCTGTCATCAAGTACCTCTGTTTGAAAAAATTTCTACCAAAGACATACAGCGACCTAGTGGAAACATTAGGGACTCTGCTCCTCCATATTCCACAGTTGCGCGCTGGGCAAAGGAGTTTAAGCTGGGCAGAACATCCAGAGAAGATGAACATCGCGAGGGACGCCCATCCATGTCCCTCGTTGCGGACAATGTGAGAAAAGTCAAAGATATCGTGTTAGCAGATCGAAGAGTGACCATAAGGCATATAGCTGAGGTCACAGGGATCTCATATGGCAGTGTTCAAAGAATCTTTGCAAACGAACTGCATATGAAAAAGATCTCTGCGCGTTGGGTGCCGAGAATGTTAGCTGACGAGCAAATGAAAAAACGACATTTCGAGGGTGAATCTCGAAAAGTTCCAAGCGGATCAGGAATGTTTTTGTGTCGTTTCGTGACCATGGACGAGAGCTGGATCCACCATTTTGATTCAGAAACCAAACAGCTGTCAATGACTTGGAAACGAGCCTTAGACGCCAAACTGTGACGACAATAGCGAGGCGATGACTGCTGTTTAGGCGTTTTTGAAGGGTCAAGGCGAAGATTTTTTTCAAAGGGAATTCTGGGTTTAGAAGAAGGATGGACTACGTGTATCGACTTGCTAGGAGACTATGTAGAAAAATATATATATTTTTTAATAAAATTCTCTTATTTCATATTGATTATCATTACTTTTGGATCACCCTTCGTATGAAGGGATTATGTAACATTTTAGATTTGGTAGTCACTATAACAGTACATACTCGTACATACATACATACATACATACATACATACCATGACGCCTTTTTCCCAACGGGGTAGGCATAGACCACATCTTTCCACTTGCTACGGTCCTGACACACCTCTTGCGCTTCTTCCACTCCCATTAATCCTTTCATACATGCTCGTTGATTATGGGTACTCCTGACCTGACCTTTTCTGAGCACATCTTGGACTTGTCCTAAGTACTTCTGTCTAGGCCTTCCCATTTCAACAGCTCCATCCACCCTCGCCTTGTTAATTTGTATAACAGTGACAGTTAAAATGTCTTCGGATAAAAATGTTTTAGGTTTTTACATCGACAATATAGTTTGATGCAAGACAAAATAATTTATTTAAGCAAAAGCCTTATCAATTATAAAGTTCCTAGACTTTAAATGAGAACAATTAGGTGTGACAGCTGCTATATAAGTAGATTTCAATAAATTCAGCATAAAGTAATAATGTTTATTGTACTTTTACCACAAAGTGTACCCTAAAAAGAACCTGTTTTACTTCTATCTAATGCTTTAATTAATGAAGTGTAATCTTATAAACAGGAATGATTTGATTGTTTGTTTGTATTGAATAGGCTCCGAAACTACTGGACCGATTTTAAAATTATTTCACCAATATGAAGCTACATTATCAGAGAGTGACATGGGCCATAATTTATTATAGAACTAAACATTTAGTGAAAAATAATAGTATATGTAAATCAAGTCAGAGAAACGCGGGCGAAATGTGCTGCTTTACCGACGCCGCGACGTGCAATCACTTTTGACAGAACAAAGTCTTTCGAGGAAGCTAGTATTTTATATTATTTAAGTTTGATATAATGATATGTCGCATTATACGACATGACGAACTTTTAACTATAATTATAGAAGGAAAAGTAGAAGGGAAGAGGGGTAGAGGAAGACCAAGACGGAACTACATGAAACAAGTGAAAGAGAAAGTAAGATTAGATATTCTTTACTGCACTAATATAACGACAAAGTAAACGTCATGTAGTGAAGATGCCAGCGCAATCCAGGGAAGAATGGCGATTGACTTAACGACTAGAGCATGGCTCATAAGTTGAATGAATGAATTTAAATTTAGAATATGGGGATCTAGAAAGCAGCCAAATCTGTTTGAATACGTTATGAGTAGAGATGTCAAATGACTGAATCTGGTCATTTATTGTCAAATTCAGTCAAATTAAAAACAGTCATCAGACCACAATGACCAAAAATAACCCTTCTTGACCGTAAATGACAGCTAGACAAATACTTTGGTCTTTTTAACTACTAAGTATACACACCACTAACCACTACACATAAGTTAGTAATATTTTATATTGGTAGGGTAATTGAATCAATTTCACTAAATTTGTCAATAAATGAATGTCACAAATAATACATTTGGTAATTTCAACCAACTTTAAAAAAAAGAGGTGGAAATCAATCGTTTTATTTTATGCGTTTCAGGACTTCGACATTTATTGCTTAATAAAATCTTTAAAAACTTAGAAATTGAATGAATACTTTTCCAAATCGGTTGATTTGAAAAAAAACCATTCGTATAAAAGAGTATGCTTTCCAATTGGTCGCATTGGGTACAAAAATAGGGTTTGAAAGTTTTTGTTGTGTGAAGTAGTTAGAATCTATAGGAAAGTTCCCGGGGATGATAGTGAAAATGACGGTAGTTGAGTAACGGTTGCTATGTAAATACTTTCTTGACATATAACATCTGAGTCATCCCCTGATCACGACTGCTGTAAAGGAGTCGAAACGTCGGGTTAGAAAATGTAAAAATATAAATTCCGCGAGTAGAATCCGTTAAGTTGTTTCATTTCAATGTGTAGTGATTGCGTAAATATAAGAAAACAATAGTTGGAATCTACTATTATTACATCTTTAATCATGCGTATATTTTATCCCAGGTACTCAGCGCTGATACAGAGAAGACTGATAAGAAGAAAGATGATGATGAAGACTCCAAAAGAGACGAGAATGACATAGACACAATGTGAGAATTAACTTTATTCAACAAAATCCGATTTTATTGTCATTTGCTCTTATAATAGTATGTTTGCGAATATTGAATAATCATGATTTATATTTAAAAGGGAAAATGAAGATAGCCAGAAATCTCCAGAAGAACAGAAAGAGAAGACTTTAAATGATATATTGGCCGAAAAAGAAGAAACTGAAAGTGTAAGTAGGTCAAATCCATACTAATATTATAAAGCGAAACGATTTGTTCGTTTGTTTGTATCGAATAGGCTCCGAAACTACTAAACCGATAAAAAAAAACACCAATATGAAGCTAAATTATCAGTGAGTCACATAGGCTATATTTTTTTAACTAGGCTATTTTGACAGAGGAAACAGCTTACGCGGGCGTAGCCGCTGACGAAGAGTTAGTATCATATAAACGAGTCTTACACGAACACAATAAAAATAGCAATAAAAAATTACAATTAAAAAGTGAATTGAGAATTCTAGATTAGTCTCACTCATGGCCAAATTTTGAATTTCATCAGCTCAGTTGAACAGAGCTTACATCATAATTTTTTTGATTTAAATTTATTGCTTTCGAAAAATGTACAGCATTTCGAACTATCTACTTTAGTTTTGACAATTTCTACTGTCAATTAAGGATTTGCATTTTAGAAATCCAACTTATCAAACTTATTATATGATGAGGAAAATTGTGTAATGCGATTTCGCGTTACTACGAGTATCGAGCACTTTGTGTGTGTGCAAATGTGATGTCAATCTATACTTCATTCATTATAACATTAGAAATAAGAAGCAGGGGTGCTAAAATGAATGACAATTTATATCTGACGTTGCCATGACGATGACATACCCGAGTGTAACGTCGCAAAATTGAAAACCTCTTCCGCCACAACGCGCAACGTATGAAGGGATTATGTGACATTTTAGATTTGGTAGAGTTATAGTGACCGTAAAATGTGTTCGGATAAAACCTCTGCTTCTTTAGGGTTTTTACATCGACAATATAGTTTTATGCAAGACAAAATAAATTATTTATGCAAAAGTCGCATAAATTCTGAAGTTACTTTACTTAAAATGAGAACAATTAAGTGTGAGCTGCTATGTAAGTAGATTTAAATGAAATCGGCATAAATGTTAGAAATAATAATGTTTATTGTACTTTATCACAAAGTGTACCCTAAAAATAACCTTTTTTACTTCTGTCTAATGCCATAATGAATGGAGTATAAAGTTCTATAAGTTCTAGAGCTAATGCTTTCTACTTCTCTCTACTTAAACGGGATTTCAACTTTAGTTTTTAGAATTCTGTTGCTACAATTTCAGGCTTATGAATTGTCTAAAGACAGAATCTACCTGTGGTCAACCTGGAATCTTCTTCTCGCTTTCCCCTCTCATTCTTCAAGTTGTTATTCCAATTCTTTCACTGTCCAATCCATTCGCTCGTGGAATTCGCTACCTTTACTTATTAGTGTTATTAGGCAATCTCAATCCTTACCTATTTTCAAATCACGACTCAAAGCTTATTTCCTCACACAGTTATTTTTAAATGTCTCTAGTGCGTGGATAAACCAACCCTGAATAAGTCTTTTTTACCGTTTCTTTATAATTTTGTGTATGTTTACAGATATTTACTACGTTTATAAGTACTACCTTTAGGTAATTGCATTCATGAATGCATAAAATAACTTCATGTATATATATATATATATATATAATTATCTCACTATCTCACACTACCTTACCTATTTCCTCTTTTTAATCTTGTCATTTCCTCTACCTGCAGGTTGTCTGGAAGAGATCGCTTCCTAGCGATAAGACCGCCTACATTGTACAATCTAAGATTATGTAATGCTTATGTTAAGTATGATTTGTTGTACAATTAAGTATATTTATCTTAATCTATACTAATATTATAAAGCTGAAGAGTTTGTTTGTTTGTTTGCTTGATCGCGCTAATCTCACGAACTACTGGTCCGATTTGAATTTTTTTTTTCAGTGAGATAGCCCATTTATTGAGGAAGGCTATAATATATCATAATTCCACGTGGACGAAGTCGCACGCGGAAGCTAGTAATTTAATGTGTTTTATATTTGCCAGGGTTTCGAAATTGGTACATGGAGCAACGATATGGCGTCCTCCATTCCTGACTCGGAGTACGACGAGATGATGGAACCGCTGCCACCGAACCTCACCTTCTGCACATCAGCATCAGGTACATGGAAAATTCATGGGCCAATTGGGATCTAGTCCTTTGAAGCTTGCCGAAGCAACACGTGGAGGTCTTCTGGTGCCATCTAATCTACTTTGCAATGGGTATATCTGCCGGGTTTTATCTCTCGAAAAATGTTGAACATCAAAGATCTGAACTTAAAGGTAGATCAGCAATTGTTTATTTATATTACTGGCCAGTAAGCGATAAAGAGACTATTATATGTTAAAATATTATTATTTTACGTATTTTTTATTGTTTTTAAGGGTTTTGTACAAAAAGTACGAATTACCTTTTGATTTTCTCGTAGAACTCTAGAACATAAGATGATTACATAATCTTATATTTGTTTAGATACTCGTAGTTAGATACTCATCATTGACTGAGAATGTCATATTATATCATTTTCTTTACGTCAATTTTTTTTTATTTTTATAATGCTATATTTTTCACTAAAAGAATTAAAAGGTGAGAAAAATTGAAAATTATTATATGTTGTCCATCAGCGGCTTCTCAAAATATAGCCTAAATAAAAAGATTAACCGATGTCACTCGCTGATAATCTAACCGTATATTGGTGATTTTTTTCTAAATCGGTCCAGTACTCCAGTAGTTTCAAAGCCAATTCATTACAAACAAACACAGTATCGACATATACAAAAAAATATATGTGTTCATACACACAGAGTAACACTAACAGCTTTTCCCATTCAAAGTAACAGCTTTTTATAAAAATATTCTATTTATTTATTTACACTTTTCAGGTGGCACAAACTGGTGTGATCCCATAGAAAAGCCGAAGAATCAGTTCAACCCGACTAGAACGTTCTCTATGGCCGAAAGCGACTGCTCCTACATGTCAAGGTAATATCTAATCCAGGTAGTTAAATAGGGATGATAACACATGTTACCAATTCTTGTAAAGTTATGTTTTAAACATTAAAGACAGTATTTAAAAACATATAATAACATTTAAAGAGACATTTATTCGTCATAAAGTAAATAAAATATATTAAAATTGCGTTATTTAATACCCATTATCATGTGCCCATCGTAGCGCCATGACGTCACTGGCCGGCAAACAAGCTGACATAACTGTCAAACCCAACTTTGACAGAGCGCGAGATATTTTATCGGTCTGTGACGTAATAATAGTCACGTGACAGTTTAGAGCGTTTTGGCCGGAATGCTTATAGTTATATATCTATCTATGAAACAAAATCAATTCGCAAAAATTGTCAACATCCCTATTATGTAATCAGCCCAAATATTGTCCAACTATACTACTTTCGCCGTATGATGATATCCCTGACAGTTCATCATAGTGAATAACGAATGTAATTTAATCGAGTTGGCAAAGGAAATGGAATCGGAATTACCGATTTTTAATTTTTAATTAAATTCTTATTAAACGGGTTATGGCTAATAAATTACAGAATAAAACGCGGTATCTCGAAAATAATAGTTAAAAAATAGCACACAAGGCAGACGCACTGGTACTGATGCGCATGACGTGATTACAATTTACAAAATGTTCGCTCCTATTCATCGATTTTTGTCGATTCAGTAGTGTCAATACACTATTGAATGGCGTTCCTTTTCATGCATCAGGCGCTGTAAAAATATATAGTAACAATAATTTACTTGATAAGATTCGAAAGGACAATAGTTTTTTTTAATAGTTTATAACATTTTCTTTTGCCAGTTTATTTTTATTTAGTTTGAAATAGTATGCGTGACACGGAACAATGAGGACTGTCAGGCATATCATCTTAAAGTGAAAATAGTATAATGAACTAAGATCGAATCAATTTATTTATCAATGAAACTACGACTTTGCTCTAATGGAGGGTTAATGTTGAGTAGGCGATAGCAAACCTGTTTTTTTAAGTTAGGAAGCACGCTTTATTTGACCTAAGTTAGAGGGGCACATATAAAAGTTTTGACCTGTAGGATTTTTTAAAAGCTTAGGCATGTCATTAATTATTTATTGTAACTTTTAGAATATTTTTAATAAATCATAATAATGTATAATAATAAGTTTTTTGTAAAAATAGTGACGTGAAGCTACGATTTGTTAGCGTATGCCCAGTGTTCTTACTCAAAATCTACTAAATATTTACATTATTTTCTATTTAACAGTGACTTTGACACAGATGATTCTGATCTGAATACGGACAGCGATGATGACACCGATGCGAGTGGTTTTTGGAGTAAAAATGGTGAGTTGGCTCGCTTGACTAGCTATCAAAGCATACTGTAATTTTTCATTGGTTTTCGGCCTTATACTCGTATGTTAAGGTTTAAAATTAATGTGGTGAAATTGAATACCAGAGCCTGGTTAGGGTTCAAATCCCAAAAAGACGTTTTAATAGCTGTAAATATAAGAACAAATGAAAAAGGGTTAAAATATCTGTCAACAATAATTGAAGTAAATTTTGCATTAGAGGCAAAAAGCTGGTTTTGCAATTACGTTATTATGACATAATTACAAAACTAGCTAAGGAATTTATAACTGTTACCGTGGTAAAAGTTCCTTTGATTCCTGTGAAAACTATAGACATAAAAATCTTAATTCAGTAGACGGATAACATTATTCATTGTACACTAGCTTTCCGCCCGTGGCTTCGCCAGCGTGAAAGGTTTTTTCCGACTTACTATACTTATCGTATTTACATAAAATCTTTATAAATTGTAGCCTATGTTATTCTGATGTATAAGCTGTAATAATCGACGAGCATGTATGAAAGGATTAATGAGAGTGGAAGAAGCGCAAGAGCTGTGTCAGGACCGTAGCAAGTGGAAAGATGTGGTCTCTGCCTACCCCGTTGGGAAAGAGGCGTGATGGTATGTATGTATGTATGTATAAGCTGTGTTACTGTAAAGTTCATCTAAATCTGTTTAGTAGTTTTTGCGTGAAAGAATAGCGACATACATTCTCACAAGCTTTCGCATGTATAATTGCTCTGAATAGAACCTTTGTGTTTTAGATCCAGATTTATTTTTGATATTCTTCATGACAATAAAACGACAGATGTCGTCATATTGCAAAGATACTGAAAACACTTATTTTTCATCCAAATATACATTTACATTCTCAAAAATTATATTAAAAAGATAATTATATTTAGTAATATAATGAGTTGGAAATGATTATTCCAATTATATTCCGATTAGGATTTTGTGTTTATTTTTAATGTTATTTTTTAAATGTTTTTATTTTTATTTTCTTATTTTGAATTAATCCCATAATAATTGTTTAACTTGATAAATGTTATATTTATGTGACGTCTCTTGTCTGTATTTTAATTTAATTAGATTTTAATGTTATTACAAGCACTTCCTCTCTCCTAACCCAAAGTTGCGTGCCCGACAGGGTCCATAATACTGTTCTAAAACACTACTGTAACATCTTATTTTACATTATGGTTTTGCAATATATGATTGAGTATTGAGTATTAAGTAAACAAAAAACCAGCTTAGTATTATATTAAAAACAGTGCACAATCTGGACATATTTTTTTGACATTGGTTCTTTTTTCAAATAACACATTTAAATTGTTCGTTATTTTCCTGATAGCTATGGGCGTCCGCATAGAGTACAAAACGGCTCACGAAGCGGAGGCAGTTGATTTGGAAAAGAAAAAAAAGACACGTCCGCAGCCGCAGCCCGACCCTGTTGATGACGAGAAGGACAGGGCCGCACACAGGGCCTTCGTTGCTGATGGGGAGGCGCCGAAGGAGGTATTTAATTGTATATTTTATATCGAGGGACTAAACGAAGCCATAATATATGGTTTGACTCCCGAGCGTGCGAGGAAACCGAGGGTATATTAAGGGTGCGTTCCGAGACAGACCAAAATCGATTTCAGCACCCATAACCCCGTTCCGATTCGCTGTTATCGCGCTAACAGTGACTGGTAGTACATAGGGCGGGTCTTATGTATGACGTCCGCCATCTTGCGATTACGACGCCCATGGTCGCGAGCATAAACACTGTTGGCGGTCTGTCAAAAATGACAGGTGATCAGAGTGTAAGCGTTTGGTTAGGTTAGTTGTTTGTTTTTAAAGTGGATTCAAGAAACACAACTACATAAAAATAACAATGCTGCGCTCGCGAGGTTATCTTCTTTCTGATCTGCGAGGTTAGCTAGGTAGCTGTCGAACAGTGGTCAATCAAACAAACAATTGTCGTGTTCCGAATCACAATTGTCATCATCGCGCTAACTGTTTCGGAACGTTATGTAACGATGACAGTGCTGAAATCGATTTGGGTCTGTCTCGGAACGCACCCTAATTTGGCGTTTAGTCTCGAGGTGCAAACTGTACTTTTCACTTTGAGTGCGAGAAAAATAGTCAATTTAGTACAAAAACATTAAAACCGAAAAAAATTACGATCGACAAAAGTTCTGAAATTTTCGACATTTCATTAATTGATAATCATATTATAAATTGAATTTTAAGGACTTTTGTGTGACATAAATTATGTGTGTGAAATCTAAATAATTAATATGAGTTTGTGTAACTGAATGTAAATTTTAAATAATGTTGTTGTGCGATTTTATTATATGGATATGGAGCATTCTGAAATAAATTTAGATTATTATTATAGGTCTATGTTCAGCTGCGAAAGTGGATGATAAATTAGAGAATTATAAATATTTCTGCGTAATGTATTTCTTTAGTCCCTAGCTTGTGCGTGCATGCCTTATCGTAGGCGATAAAAAGGATTGATTTAAGAATGTATGAAACCTTTCAACATAAAAAATTCAAAAAAACATCAATGTCACCAAGTAAAGCCATGTTTGAAACAGCAACCCGTGATTTTTTAAGAAATTCTCAGTAGTTTCCACTGTTCATCATCTATTTGATTTTATTGTTTCCCCATAATAGTGAGTATGTTATATATTATGAAAGTATATATTTATTTATGTTATGTATTTCTATGTATATGTATACGTATAATTTATATTGATTAGGTTGTATCTGTCGTTTTTAAGAATTTATAAAATCTTTGTATTCATTTCCTATTCTAAATGAACATTTTGTACCGCCAACAGCATTTCTGTCTCATCCGATGGCTGACTGGTAGAGCATGCTTTTAGCATTAAGTCCGCCTAATGTAAATTTTTGCATTAGGGATTAAATAAATAAATAAAAAAATAGTATCTGTGTTATATTTCAGTTCATAGAAAAATTCAAAACATCAGTAGTCGAACACAGAAATGAAATACTCAAAAACGGGAATCTCATCAAATCTGAGCAAACCATCGTCGACATCCTACCAGAGACAAGAGACCATAAACAGCCCAGCTCACCGCAACCACAGACAAAAGTCATGTCTGAATTATTCCCTTATGGGGACGAAGCGTTAACCAAAACCACAGACGGTCAAATAACTCTAGGAAGCATAGAGAGAAATAAGCGGATATTACTGCAGAGGCTTAAAAAGTCGTTGCCCGAAGAAGAAATTAAAAAGCTAAACTGTTTCTCTATGGTCGACGTCGATATTGACTCTCCGAATTACGTTAACGAGAAAATCGTTAACGTTGGCTTTGATAGTAAAGGAGCATATGCAGAGAGAATTAACAAATGGAGTGATACGCAGCATTTTCAGCCTTATTATGAAGATGGTAGGGGTCAAGTTAAAGAGTTCGATTTTGACTACCAGCCGACTTTGGAGGGACATCCTGGGCCGAGTCCTAGCGTCATTCTTCAGGTCAGTTTTATGTGCTTTTTATACAGGGTTAGCATGTTCCCCTGTTTCCTCCGTGCATATTGCTAGCAGAGGAATAACTTTTTCACCAAAAATCTATTGCCACTATTGGTAAGTCTCTATAAATAAATATCCCTGGACATTATTTCACACAGCGCCATCTAGCCCCAAAGTAAGCTAATTAAAGCTTGTGTTATGGGATACTAGACAACGGATAAACATACTTAAATACATTTTCTTTTGTAAATACATACTTATTATACATAGGAGACACCCAGACCAGTACAAACAGACATGTTCATGCACACAAATGTTTGTACTGTGCGGGGATCGAACCCGCGACCTCTGGTGTAGTAGCCAACTTCTTAACCATTACACCAAGTCGGTCGTCAATGTCTATGTTTTACTGTTTTTGATAAATTAATTATTAAAAGAGATATGAACCTTTAAAAATCGAAAATTTCCTTCAAAAGCTGTGTTAAAACACCTAGAAAACTAATTTGACTAATTTATTTCAAAAAAAAAAATGAAAACATAGGAACACGGCCACAGTCCTTCTTTGATTTTAAATGAAAAAAGTAACTAAATCGGTCAACTTTTCGAAAAGGGATCAGGCGACTACGAAACGTCGATTTTGTGTACTTTTGATAAGTAATTTCGTTCCGATTTGCAACTGTCTCTGTCGCACTCTGCACGACGCTCAAGGTTTGCAAAAGACAGCAATAGATTTAACAAATACCTATTTTTCAATTCTCTCGACCGTGCTGTATTCGCCTAATGGTAATATCCATTTTTTTAGGTTTTTTTTAAATATACCAGCTGATTCTTAATACCGTAAAGAAAAGGAATTCCTGGGTGTCCCTACTGGTAGGTGGTGCGGAACTGCTTTTGAGAACTTGATAAATAAATCAAGTTTAATTTTAAGCAAACTCAAACTCAAATAACTTTATTCAAATCGTCAAATTTAAAGCAAGATATACTAAATAATAGACATAATTACTATAATAATATGGATATATAAATACACAGTATACAGACATAATGCGACTCTACCGCTGCGTCAGAGTTGTTTCTTGCTGAGAAGACCCGGCGAGAGGATGGATTTCATATAAATGTAATTACTATTTTTTTTTCATAGCTTTTGCGCAGCCTAACTCGTCCTCTGTTTTAAATCTCTCTGCCGAAGGTTGTCTGGAAGAGATCGCTCTGTAGCGATAAGACCGCCTAAATTGTACTTTAATATTTACTTTTTTGTTTTTACGTGCTGTAAGTATTTGTTTGTGCAATAAAGATTATTTATCTTATCTAAATCTAAGGGACATTCGTAATTATAATATCTATGAATGAAATTTCTGCATCACCTACTTAGTAGGTCATGTCTATTTCCATACGGTTTTAATATACACCCGGTATAATTCGAATAATATCGGATATAACACGTTGAACTCAAACTCAAATAACTTTATTCAAATAGACTGTATCAGTACTTTCAAATTGACGAGACGAATTTGGATTTTGACGACATGGTTGGCGTAGTTGCTGTGTTTGTTTATAGTTTTAAAAAACCCGTTAGCTACCGTTACTTAACCAAATTTATGGTTAACTACCGATAAAATGCGGTAATAACGGTTAATTATCCGACTGCGGATGACCGACTGTAACCAGGCGACTGGATGACAGCGCTACAGTAAAATAGCGAGACGGCTATGACATTGACATTTATTTGTTTGCGAAAAAGTTGAAATTAAATAAATAAATAAGTATCTGGGACAATTCACATCAAGATCATCTGACCCCAAACTAAGCAGAGCTTGTAATATGGGCGTCAGAGACTGATAAACATACTTAAATATTTCTGAATACATACTTAAATAGATATTAACACCCAGACACAACAAATACAAATGTTCGTCACACAAATATTTGTCATGGGTGGGGATCGAACCCACGACCTCAGGCGCTAAAGGCAGGATCGCTGCCATTGCGCCAACAGGCCAGTCAATTAAGAGTGTATTTTTAAAAAAACTTTTTAAAATTGCTTTTGTAATGTTTTATGATTGTTTCCGAAATTCCGATGCTTTCCGATGCCCATTATTTATCTTGAAGTACTGTTAATAATATGTCTTTTTATTGTTTGTCAACTCCCAGGTGAAGCTTCGTTCTTACGGAATTCCTATCGCACTGTGTGACTGGATATCCGATTTCCAGAGGGAACAGTCAATAATAGTGCCGCCAGCGCCATCTAGCGGTGTTATTTAAAAGTAACAAGCATAAAATGTTAATTAACCGTTATTAACGAAAAATGCATTTTTAACAGCTTTGTTAAAATCGTTAATAATTGGCTTGGCATCTATAGGCTCGGTTTCTAGCCTTCACTTACGTATTGTTCGTGCTTCGATTCCCGGTCGAGTCAATTCAAGAAACGATCTACATTGGCTCGGGTCTGGGTTTACTGGGAGAAGCTCCTGGCTTAGTTCCTTGTCTGTGTACTGGTAAGGTTATTCATCCTTACTTCGAGACCATGACAAGTGGTGTGTACTCTGGCGCATATTTATTATTTTCAGTGATCTTGATGTAATATGTGTAAGATATTCAATTATTGATCATTTTCAGGCTCTAACAATGTCGAATGCGAACGACGGTATCAACCTGGAAAGGCTAGAGACAGTCGGCGATAGTTTCCTCAAGTTTGCCATAACTGCGTATTTATACTGCGCGCACCCTACCGTACATGAGGGGAAACTCAGTCATATGAGGAGTAAACAGGTGAGTGATGAAATATATATATTAACTATAATAAAACGCACTCAACATACTAAGGTAATTCATTTATTGACTCGACTTATCAAGAAGACTTCATCACTAAACTGTGCACCTTACACTCTACATTCAACACGGAAATTAAACACTTAAAACAAATTAGCAACCGAACACAACTTACAGAAAATATTCATTACAAAATGGCGGTAGTTATAGTAATTTGCCGCTACTTACAATTGCGACCGTCGGCGAAGCCTGCTCACGAAAGAATGACTCTATATGCCATCTTGTCCGTTACAACTTGACAGCCTAAAAGGTGTGGCCAGTATTATATTATTATAAATGTAGATGCAATTGATACTAAATACTTATAAAATTGAATATATTTCTATAAAACCTAACATAACCAATAATAAACTATACTGAATTAAATCTATAATTCTTGAACACTCCTTCGAAAAGAACTCGTCACACACAAGTTTTTCACATACCTTTTGTGCGTACCAATTACGAAGCGAATGATATGACTGTGAGATTGCCTAAAACCTACAAGTTCTTTTCTGACATCGATATATTTACCATATATAAAGCTGCTGTTCAAAAATCGAAGTCTAGTAAGTAATGTATGCATCAATCATATCATATTATAATATATTTGATTTCAATTACTGTCACTACCACTAAATTATATAATTAATTAACTTCTACTACTATCACTACTCATTTCGCTCCAAGTAAACCAACCCCGCACGACGATACGCATACACACATTACACACAACCGCACCCTTCACTCACACTGCACTTTATCTTGCGATATACTGGCCTGTTGGCGCAATGGCAGCGATCCTGCCTTTAGCGCCGGAGGTAGTGGGTCCGATCCACACCCATGACAAATATTTGTGTGACGAACATTTGTATTTGTTGTGTGTCTGGGTGTTTTTATCTATTTAGGTATGTATTTAGAAATATTTAAGTATGTTTATCAGTCTCTGACGCCCATATTACAAGCTCTGCTTAGTTTGGGGTCAGATGATCTTGGTGTGAATTGTCCCAGATATTGATTTATTTATATTTATATTCAATTCAATTTGTGTCTCTCATTTGTAACTTAAAAAATATCCTACGTACTATTGTTAATAGTTTAGGTAACAAAGTATGTTTCTTTAATTGGCTTATGTTCAAGTGATGTTATTGCTATTTCGTTGTATAAACGCTGTTGAAACATTGTTGAATTAAAATAAATAAATAGAATAAATAAATTAAAGATAATCTATAACTTGCTAGAAATTATAAGTTAGGCTTCTATTTTGGACTAGCTGCCTCGACAGACTTCGTTCTGTCAAAAGTGATTGCACGTCGCGGCGTTGGTAAAGCAGCACATGTTGCCCGCGTTTCTCCGACTTGATTTACATTTACTATTATTTTTCACTGAATGTTTTGTTCAATCAGAATAAAATATAGCCCATGTTACTCTCTGATAATGTAGCTTCATATTGGTGAAATCATTTTAAAAATCGGTCTAGTAGTATCGGAGCCTATTCAATACAAACAAACAAACAGATCTTTCCTCTTTATAATATAGGTATATCTATACTCTAAGTACTTGTAGCGACATCTATCTCGCCACATACGAACTAAGGACTGTCGTATCCTACATCGCGATATCAAAGTTATCCCAGCGATTGAACATAGATACAAGAACCCGACAACAACCGTCGGGCAGTAGCCCACCAGACACAACACCCGTCTGGTCAGAGGATCCTCCCTTTTCAATGGTGGATGAGGAACTGTACACCCTGTTCCTTACACTCCCCAAATACTTTATAGACAACCAATTGACTCGAATTCACATTCACAAATCCAGTTCTTATACTTCTTTTCTATGCTATGTAATGTGTGTAGTGGTGCGTGAAAGCGTGTGTATGTTGTGTATGAAAAGACATGGGTCATTTATTTTCACTCCACACAACTTTAAGCTTTAAAAAAGTTCCTCTACCCAAAGGTTGCCTGGAATAAATCGCTCTCTAGCGATAAGGCCGCCTAAATTGTACTAATTGTTTGTTGTAATATTACTGTTTTTTTTCACCTATTTTCTGCGATAAAGTATATCTATCTAGGTCGAACATTATGATGACTACTATTCGGATCATAATATGTAAATTAAGGCTTTATTTGTACTGCACACTACTCTTGCATGTTTTTTCAAAAATAACTAGTCCTTTTTAAAAGTTCTTTCACTAATGTAAAGCTTCATTGTCAGCGATTAACAAAGGTTATATTTTTAGCCTAATGACGCGGGCAAGCCCAGCGTAAAGCTATCTTATACAATCACAAAAATATATTTCTCTTAGAAAATACTAGCTTTCCGCCTCGCGTGAACTGAATTTTGAGGTTTGAAAATGTTTACTTCTCATAAGAACAAAGTTTGCCTAACATACAATCTAAATATTCTAAACGCACGCGCAAACACACACACACGCACACACACGCGCGCACACGCGCGCGCACACACACACACACACACACACACACACACAGGCACAGGCACACTTACTACTTGCGAACACTATAAAACCTATCCCTTTTTCTACTTTGTTAATTTATTTAACCCTTAATAAGGCATTGCATTGTAAAAAACTTCATAGGTTTTCGCCTGTATGCCCAAGTATTAAGGTTCAAATTCGGGTGGTAACTATTTTACCTCTGCCTTTTTAAGGGTTAAGTAAGGTTTCTTAGTTATAAAGAAACTCTTTGTTATTATTAGATATTCACATTATAGATTCACACTAAAAACCTAGATTAACACCTGTGGATGAGGAGCGAGGTACTCCCAGCTCGAGTATCTTTGATTACTTACCTTACCTACCTAAAATCTTTATAATTGTAGCCTATGTGTTATTCCGATTGACTGTAAAGTTTCATCTAAATGTGTTTAGCAGTTTTTGCGTGAAATAATAACAAACGTAAATATATACTTTTGCGCTTATATTATAAGTAATATTCATTGTATCGTCCCCAGGTATCGAACCTAAACCTGTACCGTCTGGGCGTGTCGCGGCGGCTCGGCGCGCGCATGATCGCGAGCAAGTTCGAGCCGCACGACAACTGGCTGCCGCCGTGCCACCGCCCGCCGCACGCGCACCACCAGACAAGCTTTAGGGTGAGAATGAGAATCTTATATAAATAACTATACTCTTCATTATATCATTAGACAGAAGTGAAAGGTTCTTTTTAGGGTACACTTTGTGGTAAAAGTACAATAACATTAAGTAGGTATTACTATTAAGATTTATGCCGAATTTATTAAAATCTACTTAAATAGCAGCTGTCACACTTAATTGATTTCATTCAAAGTAAAGTAACCTCAGAATTTTATAGGTTTTTTTTGTCAGTTAAGTAATTGATTTATTCATTAATGTACAATATTTACATACTATTTGCAAGTAATTATAAACTATGAAATATACATATCTTAACCTAAAATTAATCTAAATAAATAAAAAAGCATGTAGAGGCTTTTGCTTAAATAAATTATTTTGTCTTTGTTAAAACTGTATTGTCGATATTAAAAATAGAGATGTGCTGGATAGTGATTTGGCCGGATACCGGATATTCGGCCGAAAATGGCTGGATATTCGGTCCTCGAAACATCATACAGAAACAGTTTATTAAATGGGTATTCCATTTGAATAAGTTCAATCCATTTTTCACGATGACGCCACAAATGTGGTCGAAGGTATTAACGATACTAACTTGACATCCATTAGGTATATTATCCACACATTGCAACTCTTAGTGAATCTTTAAAGGCCCAGTCTAATGGCTGAAAAATTTGACAGCTGCAAGACAAATTGTAACTCACTTCAGTCATTCTTTACTTTTCAGTTCAGTTTCAGTCATTCAAAGCTCAATTTATTACAGGCAGACCTTAGTTTACTCAATCAAGATGTATTCACGCGTTGGAATTCGCATTTTTCGTTGGTTCTCGAACGCTTGCATGAACAGAAGCGGGCAATTTCTGCTTATGTATCACAAGAATTTCGATCCTTACATTTTGAAAATTTGTTTCGTTCGACACCATGGGATATTGTACAGCAATGCCTGATATCCGATAGAAACCGATACTGACAGTGATGGAAGTCCCAGCAAAACAATGAAAATAATATCACAGTACGTCGCAGCGTCGGTAATGTTTTGTTCAATCATAATAAACTGAATACAATCAAAACATAATATGAATTATTTATATTGAATACATCCGAAACTACTGGACCGATTTTAAAAATTCCTTCACCAATAAAGAGCTACATTATCAGGGAGTGACAAGCGCAATTTTTTTTTAATTTAGGCTATATTTTGACGGGTTAGACAGTCTACGCGGGCGAAGCAGCTGACGGACAGCTAGTAATGAATAAACATAAATAATCCTTCTTTTTGCTTCGCCGTAGTGGGGTTAAAAGGTTATGCTTACAGTAGATGTACCGATTGATTTCATCGTCAAAAATTATAAGTAAATTTTACAAGATTTCTAAGAAAATGTTTGATTCTCTTCATCTGTGGTTGTTCTAGAATGAAAACGCAGCGCCAATGGACGCTAAAGGCGACGCGCCAGTCGAAAGCACAGGATGTTTTATCCCCTACAACCTGATAACGCAACACAGTATACCGGGTGAGTGAATTGAGATGGCACTTTGCCAACCATTACACATTTGCAAGATTGTTGCGACAATTTCGTTGAATTCAATTTAAATTAGCATTCTACTCAGTTATCTTTTTGTGACTTATGTATTAAAATTGAAAATGTAAGCCTATGTGACAAATTGGTATTTAATGTCATTTTTTAAGTTATCATTGTATTTTAAAATAAATTGTTATAAGCAACTTACAAAAACCCACCAAATAATTTTCAAGTAAAATGTTGCCGAGACGAGACCATGATGGCTGGCTCGCGCTGTCAAAAGCTATTAGGGGCTGTATTACGATATTTCCCACTATCGCAGCGAGACTGTTTACGGTTCTAAAAATTCTCACTTTGTATTGGTATTACAATGTCACTTTTCAGGGTTCCGTACCTCGAAAGGAAAAAACGGAACCCTTATAGGATCACTTTGTTGTCCGTCCGTCCGTCTGTCTGTCTGTCGAAACCCTTTTTCTCAGGAACGCGCGGAGGTATCAAGCTGGAATTTATATCAAATACTCAGGTCTACTGTCCCTTGGAGCTGTGAAAAAATAAAACTTGTAAGCTAACGCAATCAAAAGATAAAGCCGTTTATGCCGCAAATTTCCGCAAATTTTCGACACTCGCAAGGGAATCAAAACCTACAGGGTACTTTCCGTGAACTCAGAATCTTGAAATTTGGTACGAAGCAACGTCTTATAGCACAGATAAAGGAAAAATTGCGAAAACCGGGAATTTTTAGTTACATCATATAATATTTTTTTAAATAAATATACCTATAGGTTTGTACAGAACCAGTCACCGGCCAGTCCGACTCGCACTTGGCAGGTTTTTTTAAGTTAAAAGTTTCAGGCTGGTACTATTTGACAGATGAACAATGGTATGAAACGTCAAATAAGAGTTCGTAATACCAACACGCCGCGCAGAAGTTCAGTTTTCATGACGTAATGGTCACGTGACTGGGCATAAGATATCGTAATACCAGAATGCCAGGACAAGCAAGCTATATGAGATCTTAATAAGACCCTTGATCTCGTGTAGAGTTTCGAACTCTACGTACCTTAGTCAAAATATGTGTGTTGACGGTTTCGCACATGGGCGTGAGGTGAAAAAGTAACCACTTTTCAAAAATTGATAGTGATATAGAACAGTCCTGTTGATGAAACGGCTAAGCCATATTTGAATATTATTATTATTATTTTCAACTGGCGACGCTGGCAGTGGGCCGGGTGATCGGTCCGATTGTGGTGGACCATTTCACCCATTTCCCCGGGACATATTTGACCCTAGGTGTATAGTAAAAACTTGGCGCTACATCAGATCCGATATCTTTTTGACAAAGGTCTTGGCAACATTTAACATTAAAATGTAATAGGGTTTCAATTAATTTATCTATGTTTTGTTTATCCAAAGCATACATAAACAAAATATAATCTGGTTTTTTATGTTAAATAGTTAATTAATGTTAGAAATGTGGAAGTATAGTGCACTCTATTATATTGTCATGTCTAATCCGGACCCATAAATGTGCTATGTATCTAATTTTAAGACCCTTATTATACTTATGGAGTGCAATAAACTGATTGAATTGAAAAAAAAAATTGAATTGAATTTGACAGTTTTTTTGTTGAGGTGTTACCGAAAGACCTCTCAAAAATAGAAACATTGGTAAAAAATATATTTCGAAAGCACTGAACCTCCGCGAGATGGCAATTTTAAAACTGCCGCTAGCAAGTGACGGCGTTTGCTATCTATTTCTTTGCGTTCTGCAAAACATGTGCTCGGCAGCCATATCAAATTGTGCGTTTATGAATATGATTTCTTAACAAAAGTTGCTATAAATTGAGTTGATTATCGAATGGGCGTGAGGTGAAAAAGTATTCACTTTTCAAAAATGTATAGTGTTATAGAATAGTTCTTGTGATGAATCACAAGCCATATTTGACTAGGGTGTATAGTAAACTACTTGGCGCTACATCAGATCCAATAGCTTTTTGACAGTGTAAGGTCTTGGCAACATTTTACATTAAAATGAATTTAAATAATATTTTTTGTTTTAATTTAGTTTACTTTACACTTTCAAAAATGAATTTGCCCCCCCAAGGTTTCAACCTTGCCAGCCATCAAATGAATTGTACATAAGAAAACAAACTGAAATGTTTTATAGGGCCCTTTTCAATGTATTTTTTGACCATATAAAATTATTTTTAGAATCTGATGAAGTTGCCAAACACCCTTTTGGTGGGATCCAACCTCGAAGTTCTTTTTTTTTATATTGCCCGTCAAGATGACCTCACTCCACCTGATGGAAAGCGGTCGTGAGGTCCAGATATGAGGTTGACAAGCCCAGTCATTCAAACGAATCACTGGGCTGGCCATCCTCACCTTGAAGGCCTGCAGAAATGCCTTTTCACGCCCCGCTTGAAGAACCCGGGACTATACGAGGAAGGAAACACATGTGCTGGAAGAGCGTTCCACGTCTTGATGGTACGACAAAGAAACGAGTCACCGAACCTTTTAGTTCGGGCCAACAAATGTTGAATTGTGTGTGGATGACGCCGTAGTCCAGCACGCGTGGTACGGGAGTGGAAAGGTGAGGGTGGGATAAGCTGGAATAACTCGTCAGAGCATTCCCCATTGTAGAAGCGATAGAGAACACAAAACGGTAAAGTACGGTAGTTCCACTTCGTAGCAACTTTTTGCTACCTTTGAGCATCTGTATTTGATTGTTAAAGTTTGTTTGTTTGCATTGAATAGGCTCCGAAACTACTGGACCGATTTTAAAAATTATTTCCCCAAGATACAGCATTATAGATAGATATTATTTATTGTACATGTACAAAAGAAACTTAATGCTAAGTATAACATCAAAACAACACACAATTTAGGCGGCCTTACGTGCATAAATACGCAAACTTAATAAGCAACATAAATAAAATAACCTAATAATATACCATAATCAGCGAGTACCGTAGGCTATTTTTTTAGGCTATATTGTAACGGGGAAATAGTCCAAGCGAGCGAAGCCGCTGACGGACAGTTAGTAATTAATAATGTTCCACCTTCCTTTCTTTCCTACAGACAAATCAATAGCAGACTGCGTGGAAGCCCTAATAGGTGCCTATCTTCTAGAATGCGGGCCCCGCGGGGCCCTAGTTTTCATGTCATGGCTTGGCATCCGTGTTTTGCCGCGCCACGACCTGCCCCTTCCGGCAGACCATCCGCACGTGAAGGCGCATAACAATCAGACTAAGGTGAGTGCGGTAACCGCGGGTAGTAGCAGTTTTAAGTAAGAAGAAAGATAATCCACACGGTGCGGGCACATCACAATAGGACTTGGGTAGGTTTAGGTACGCACGCACGAAACGCCTTCGGATTTGTAAAAATATGCCTTGTCAGCATGAAATAAATATTTAGAGTACAGTTAGCGCATAGGACCCCTCCCCCCCTTTGCCCCTGCAAGGGGGACAGGGGAAATGGGTGAAATGGCCCACAACAAGCGGACGCATCACCCGGCCCACTGCCAGCGTCACCAGTTGTAATAATATAGGACGCATGCTTGTTTTTAAAACATTTTCGGAGCTTTTCTGTTACAAATCACATCCACAGAAAATTTACAATTTTCTTAATCCTAAATGCGTGCTGTCATGTATGTGACAGACATATATTGCCAGGGCCACCTCTTTCGATATAGATGTCAGTAGTCAAGACTTAAAGTACGTCACATCGCGTCAGTTAAACCGCAAAATTCGCGTACAAATGCTCTACGCGGCTGTTGACTACCAACTGCCAAATGAGTCATGGAAGACTCGGCGGCTGGTAGGTAAATATCGCGCGCAAGTACATGCAGTGACAGAGGCCTGCTAACGCTAACAACCCGCAACCGCGACATCATAATTGCAGTAAATTTATGTATTTTCCTTATCTACAATGTATTTGACGGCACGATTGGCGTAGTGCGCTGTAGCACGGTTTCTCGCCTCGATTTCCGTAGTGTCCCGGGTTCGATTCCCGGTCAGGTCAATTCAGGAAACGATCTTTTCTAAATTGGCTTGGGTCTGGGTGTGCTGGGAGACGCCCCTGGCTTTATTCCTTGTCTGGTACCTCGTAACACAGGGATATTTATCCCTACTTCGAGACCATGACAAGAGGTGTGTTGTCTGGCGCATATTTATATATATATATATATATATATATATATATATATATACATACCAAACCACTTTAAACCACTTTATTCCGACTCCTTCCACTCACACATGTCAGAAAGAGACAGAAAGCAGAATGTCACTGCCCACTCGTGTGCCGTATTTAAGCTTCTCAATTGTAGGTATGACGTGCATTATCCAGTTGTGGTATTCCATCGCAGTTAGAGATACTAAAATGTGCTGTTAACAAATAAAAGTTGTTCAATCTTAGCCAATAGTAATATTTGTAACGTAGAAATTTTAATTTGCCAGAAACCGTCTCCCCCAACAACTCCCCGGCCGGCGAACGCAACAGCGAACTCCGACACGGAATGCAGTTCTGATGATGACGAGCCCTGGTCGCAAGAAGACTGTGAGGAGCTGGCTCCTGAAGCTAATTGGAGTTGGGGCGCCAGGCCCGTTGGGTCGCTGAGGCCTTACCAGGCTAATGGCAAGTGGTATCAGGTGAGTCATCTTCGTTAGAAACCGTATGTAGATACGGTATAGTACCTACCTTATTTCATACACAATAATGTATATTTCTTTGCGTATTCTTCTTCTTTGTCGGTACGCTATTGCCAGAGCGGTTGTGGTCGTCATGAACTTGTCGTGTTGTGATCGTCTTTACAATTTCTCGCAATTTCTGCCTGTTAGCGGTCATCTTGGTACTCTCATGCAAAGGGCCACCCACCTCATCCTCCCATCATCACACCTCGCATGTGCGATCTACCGCGTGGCCTGGTGCCCCTCAATTTGGCCTTGGATAACGAGGCGTTCGATGAAATCCTTGTCCCGCCTAGAGACGTGTCTGAAGAACTTGAGGATGCGAGATTGTACTTGGGCTGCGAGGCGCTGCTTGATGCTTAGTTCTGCAAGGATGGATGCATTAGTGCGGGATTCGGTCCCTTTGCGTATGAATGCAATTAAATATAAAATAGTGACGAAAAAGTTTTTGCTGGAAAAAAATTTGAACGCACCGTTTTGATGTCTCAACATGATAGAAACCCACTATTTCTGAATCGATTTTAATTTATTTCATAAAAAGAGGAATAATAAACTCGTGTCATCTATTTTAGTAAATGGCTCTGTCACTCACTATTATTCTGCCACAATTTGTTTGCACGAATGTTCTGTCTACCAACCAAACAACATTTAGTGAAGCTAAATAAAAAAGTATACATGTATAAATAAATAAATAAATATCTGGAACAATTCACACCAAGATCATCTGACCCTAAACTAAGCAGAGCTTGTACTATGGGCGTCAGAGACTGATAAACATACTTAAATATTTCTAAATACATACTTAAATAGATAATAACACCCAGACACACAACAAATATAAATGTCCGTCACACAAATATTTGTCATGGGTGGGGATCGAACCCACGACTTCCGGCGCTAAAGGCAGGATCGCTGCCATTGCGCCAACAGGCCAGTCGTATCCTATTTATTCCCTAAGAAACTACAACAGCAAAAGCAAATGTTAAATTTTTTTAGTTACTAGCTGTCCGTCAGCGGCTTCGCCCGTGTAGACTGTTTTTCCCATCAAAATATAGCCTAGGTCACTCCCTGATAATTTAGCTTTATATTAGTGTTTTTTTTTTAAATCGGTCCAGTATTTTCGGAGCCCATTCAATACCAACAAACAAATAAATTTTTCCTCTTCATAACATTAGTATAAATTTATTTATTTACTTTACAGCCAATATTTGGCGAGCTGAAGGCCCCTCCATCTCCCTTGCTCCGGTACATTGAAGATCCAGAGGGCGAGCTAGAACAGATGCTATCAGGTAAGTCACCAATTCATCAAAATCAGCCAAAAGGAGGCCACTCCTGAATAAGGGTGCGTTTACCAATAGAACTGGTTCATTCACCTAGCTTCGCGATTCTATTGGTTCTTAACACACACATTCCTCGCAACACATCCTCGCCTCGCACATCTCCGGTGGAAACGAAAGCCCCCCCCCCCCCTATTGGAAGTTGGCGTGTAATTTTGTACCAGAGACCCCTTCTTTATTTATTCACTAGCTATCCATCAGCGGCTTCGCATGCGTTTACTATTTCCCCCGTCAAAATATAGCCTAAATTAGAAAAAATGTAGCCCATGTCACTCCCTGATAATGTGGCTTTATATTGGTCAAAGTATTTTTAAAATCGGTCCAGTACTTTTGAAACCTATTCAATACAAACAAACAAATCTTTAATCTTAGTATATATTTAGTTAATTACAGTAACATTTATGTTTTGTTCCATACATCATCCCTTTATGCACATCTATCAGCATTTTTTTCAACAACTTGAGATCAATCTAAACAACATTCGACTACGTTCTAACGTAGGTTAAAACCAATTTGGATTGTAAAAAACAGTATAAACTGTTTTTGACTAAGAATCGTTCGAGACGTATTTTGACAGATTTTTGCAGTCAAGAGGTGTTGACCGGTTATGAGGTTTGACTGTATTCACATGCGCAGTACTTATTTTTCATATAAAAAAATAGGAATGCGGGACTCGTCTCGTGTTCAGAGCGGACTAGTAGTTTGACGCGAACTGTAACATATAATTAAAAAAACAGAAGTTGCATAAATACTTAATTGATTTTTTTAGACTTATAAAGTGTCTCATAAGAACTTGATTTCCTTGTTCCAGGCTACGACGAGCTAGAAAGAACTCTCCAATACAGGTTCAAAGACCGCTCCCTACTACTGCAAGCGCTGACCCACGCCTCGCACCAGAAGAATCGCCTCACCGACTGCTATCAAAGGCTGGAGTTTCTGGGAGACGCCATTTTAGGTAAAATTATAAAAAACTTGTATATTTATACCTTTTTGGGAATAGTGAAAGTTGTACTAAGTTTAATTAAAATTCATCCATAAAGTTTATCCATGACATACGTAGATCTCCGAGAAATGGATGATACAATAATCCAAAAACGGGATCCTACTAGGCTTCTGAGGCTATTAATAGATCAGGGCCTAAATTCTGCTATTTAAATGCGAATGGAATCCTCATTGATTGGTGTGATTTTAACGGTTTTAGGATTGCCTAAAAGGCAAAATTGGAGTACGATTCCATTAACCTTACACTCGCTAACGCAATGTCCGTAGATTCAGGCAAATTAATATGGTCTTTTATTAAGTATAAAACCGAAAATATGGTTAAAATAACCACTATGTATTTTTTGTACTCTTAAAAATTATATTCGGCATACACAAATGAACATTCTAGAATATCAATATTATTGTAGTGGTTTTTGACACATTAGTTTGACCGAGACCGAGAAGAAATGTCCGTAACATTTCCTTCACGAGTAGGCCCTCGGAATCGGGCCCCTGGCGAATTTATCTAGTGTATTTTACGTTGTATGCCAATGTTGTTACGTCAATGATATAAAGGTGGTCCCTCACCTGGAGCATGTTCCTGCAATGAAACGTTTCAGATTCGATTGTGAGCATTACATTACAATACTGCCTTACTAAACTTCAGGGAAGTTCTATCAAAATATTACACTTTGTATCATCAGTTGCGCACTCACGCACTGTAATGCTCGCTGCTTTTCCCTCACCAACGTAATGCTCGAATTTGTAACATTACGCATTGTAATGCTGGGTTCTCCTTCCTCACTGATGTAATGCTCGACTCTGTAACGTTACATTACAGGAAAATGCTCCAGGTGAGGGCGTACCTTTAGGCAAACGATTTTCAACATCCTTTCAATAAATATTCCACATCACATTCGATTCCTATTTATATTGTGTTTGACATTTATTTTTTTTGTATTTTGCATATTTGATTGCTAATGATTTAACAATTTTAATTCTGTTCTAAAATCTGAGAATCATGTACTATTTTTTTTTTTTATTTGGCTATAAGTTTATTATAATATAATTGTCACTCATCCCAATTTACTACACAATGTTAAGCAAATAAACGTTTGAGTTTGAGTTCGATTAAGACTTTCTATTGAAAAATAAACCTTCAAAATAGTTTTTTCTATTCCCAGACTATCTAATAACCCGCCACTTATACGAAGACCCGCGGCGGCACTCGCCGGGCGCGCTCACGGACTTGCGTTCTGCTCTCGTCAACAACACCATCTTTGCCACGCTCGCAGCCAGGCACGGGTTTCACAAGTGAGTTCGTTAACAATAAAAAAAAAAAAAAACTATACTACTTTCGCCGTATGATGATATCCCTGACAGTTCATAATTGACAATTATAGTGCTGTAACGAATGTAATCTAATCGAGTTGCCAGGATATGGAATCGGATTTACCGATTTTTAATTTTTAAATAAATTCATATTAACGGGTTATGGCTAATAAGTTATAGAATAAAACGCGGTATCTCGAAAATAATAGTTAAACAATAGCACACAAGGCAGACGCACTCGTACTGATGCCAATGACGTGATTACAATTTACCAAATGGTCGCTCCTGTTCATCGATTTTTTGTCGATTCAGTAGTGTCAATACACTATTGAATAGCGTTACTTTTCATGCATCAGGCGCTGTTAAGATAAGTATTAACGGTTAATAATAATAACAATAATTTACTTGATAAGATTCGAAAGAACAATCGTTTTTTAATAGTTTATAACATCTTCTTTCGCCAGTTTCTTTTTATTTAGTTTAAAATAGAATGCGTGACACGGAACAATGGGAGCTGTCAGGCATATCATCTTACAGTGAAAATAGTATAATATTACAAAGAGGAAGGATTTGATTGTTTGTTTGTTTATTTGTTTGTATTGAATAGGCTCCGAAACTGATCCGATCGTAAAAATTGTTTCAATAACAGAAAACTTAACTATTCAAGAGTGATATAGGTTATATTTTATTACGATTAAACTTAAAATTCAATTTAAAAATGATAGTATATGTATGTAAATCAAGTCGGAGTAAAGCGGCCAAAGTGAAAATGGACACCAGCTGTCAAACATTTGACAGAACAAAGTCTGTCTGGGCAGCTCGTGTTGTATAATCTCATGTCAATCATATTATGATGTGGTTCTCGGAATATATTTCCAAGAAAGCATTGTCGTCGCAGTTTTCAACAAGCATTTTCAACAAGCATCAAAAAGCAGGAGGTTATCAATTCGGTAGTAATTATTATTATTTAAAAAATAGTTAAGTTAAAATTTTTGCCTTGTGGAATTTCTTCTGTTTGGAAGCTAATACCTAGCAAGCACTAGAAAACATGTCAAAAAAAATACACTAAAGGAAGATGGATAAATAAATGAAAATTAAAAAGTTTAATCGACTTAAACAAAAATAAAAAATTAAGTGATGTCATGGGGACCTACATTTCTTTTGAAATCGTTGCTAGCAATTGCTTTTATGCTCAAAAAGCACGTTAATACTAGAATCGCATTTTAAGCGTTTTGCCTAGGTACCAATTATTTTTTGGAAAACTAAAATTATTTACCCAATTAGTGTTTGGATGAAAAAGTTTATCGATGAATTAAAATTCCATTAAACATGTATTCGATGAAAAGTTGTTGAGGTAACGACAGCAAATGAGAATTTTTTTTCGATGAGACGTGAATTGTATGCATATTCACGGACAGTTTTATTCTTGCAGGTATTTTAGACACATGTCGCCAGGCCTCAATGAAGTATTGACAAAGTATGTCAAAATACAAGAAGAGAACGGGCATTCAATAAGCGAAGAGGTATTTTCATTAGTTATTCTCGTCATTTGATAAACCTGAAATCCAGAGTGCCGAGTGCGATTTGCAGTGAGAGAAATGAATGACTTAACCATCGCGTTTTACGAACACGTAAATGACAATTAGTATGTAATCGAGTCGGCGCCATTTAGCGGCAAATTCGGGCAACATCAAGGCCGCCAGATCACAGATTACTTATAGTTGCTTGATTACTTAAAAGTAACAGATAAATCACTACGTAGAAAATTAACAATTTTGACAATTTTCAACTCGTGCTGTCATGTGACAGGCATATATTGCCGGGGCTATCTCTTTTCCTATAGATGTCAGTAGTCAGTACCTACAGTACGTCATCGCGTCAGTTCAACCGCATTACCGCAATAATCGCGTACAAATGCTCTACGCGGCTCTTGACAACCAACTGCCAAATGAGTATTGGAAGACCCGGCGGCTGGTAGGTAAATATCGCGCGCAAGTATATGGAGTGACAGACGCAAAACGCGATGGTGAAGTCATTCACTTCTCTCACTGCAACTCGCACTCTGCACTCTGATCAGGTCACCGTTTCGAAATATATTACACACATTTGGTAAGCGTGGTGATTAAGCCAGTGACCATCAAATGGTAGTGAAAACTTGTTGTTAAAAATAACACCTCTGTCAAGCTCTAAACTCTCTGTCATACCAGCATTTTTTTGACATTCAATCTACGCACAGTTAAAAAACGCGGGAAGACGCGGGTTCGCATCCTGCCTGATTTCTTAAAGGGCCGAAATTCGATTTTTTCTAGTTATATCTTATATCTTTCCCTTAAACTTAATCTTTAGTTGCTCAAAACCCTTTCGAATCACGACACAATTTTTTAATAAAACGTTTTTTTAGCATTACCTAATCCAAGAAGACGAAATGGAGCAGGCTGAAGATGTGGAAGTGCCCAAAGCGCTTGGAGACCTCTTCGAGTCTGTGGCTGGAGCCATTTTCTTAGATTCAGGTACTTATTTATAATTTTCTAGTTATTACAATGATATTTCACGGATAGTGAATTAATGCAATAAAATTTTTCTTTGTATCATTCAAAAGTTGTGAAACTTCATGAAATTATTCTTCAAGATTAGGATGGTCAGCTCAGTGATTCCTTTGCATAACTGTGCTTGTCAGCCTCATATTTGGACCTCACGACCGCTCTCCATCAGGTGGAGTGAGGTCATCTTGACGGGCAATATAAAAAAATAATTAAGTAATAATGAGCTCACAAATATTCAGTTTTCGGTCAGTTTCCTTGTCCCATTATTATTTTCTCGCGAACCAAGAATTTGACTTTATTGGAGAGACATTTCTTTGCTATTTTTATTTGATAATGATTTCGGCATTTATCCACTTCTGCCACAGAGGCAGTCAAATTTTCGATCACTTCTAGCAGCAATGGAGGCCATATATCACAACTTGGCAAATGTTGAAACAACCGTTTTTTAGCCAGTTTTCTAGTTGTTTTTTTTTATCTCGGATCGCGGATCGTGTGGTCCCGAGTTCAAATCTGACCAGAACCAAAATCTTTTTCTTTTTTATATTGCCCGTCAAGATGACCTCACTCCACCTGATGGAAAGCGGTCGTGAGGCCCAGATATGAGGTTGACAAGCCCAGTCATTCAAACGAATCACTGGGCTGGCCATCCTCACCTTGAAGGTATACCATAGGTAACCACATAACATACCATCACGACTTTATCCCAAACGGGGTAGTCAGAGGCAATTGACTGTTGCTGTCATGGTGAACGGAACACTCAGTAGCCCACTTTTCACCAATGGTATTAGAACCCAACGTGGTAGGTGGTGAGCCTTCCGCCGCTATCCGGGTTGATTTGGTTTTTTATCGATGTTTTCCATCACCGGAGAGTAAGTCCGATACTTAACAATAAACACAAAGATTTTGGTTCTGGCCAGAGTTGAACGCGGGACCACACGATCCGCGATCTGGGTTCGGGTGCTGAACTACTAGGCCACGACGCACCACCTACCACGTTTGGTTCTGATACCATTGGTGAAAAGTGGGCTTCTGAGTGTTCCCTTCACCATGACAGCAACAGTCACTTGCCTCTGACTACCCCGTTTGGGATAAAGTCGCGATGGTATGTATGTATTTACCACTATACCACCACTGTGGTAGAGTCACATTATGTTTAATTATGATATTTACTATCATAGTATTATTTTATGTTAGTTTATTTTTATTTAGTATATTTTTGCTATATTTTTTTTTTGTATTTTACTTGTCATAAGTACTTTTAATAAGTCCATTAAGGGTGTAAAAAGACCCTTGACGAAGCCGACACCTACGTATTCTGCACATCATCAGGACCATATTTTCTTTCTAGACGATACCTGGGAACTCAATAGTTACCAAGTTATTGAAGGTCAAAGTCAAAAGAAAATATGAAAACAAACTAATAATTATTACTTAATTTTTGTTTTCAGAAACATCAGAATTCCAAGTATTTCCTAACACAAAATTGCTTGAAAACGTTCAACTCGCAATGTACATCGTGCGTACACCTTGACTATGCATCACACACGCGCAGGAGTGGTCTGTTGCACGCGTTACATTGCGTAGTACGTTTTTAGGTTTAAAATTGACACCTAAAAAAAATTTTCATTTCCCATCAATCATTTATTATTTCTGTGACATGATTTAATGGTCTGAGTGCGTAGACGCCGGCTTCGTTAAGGGTATTTTTACACCCTGGATGAATAATAGTATATTTTAAATCGAGGGACTAAACGAAACCATAATATACTAGAGGTGGTTTGACTCCCGAGCGTGCGAGGGAGTCAATGAAACCGAGGGTATATTAAGTTGGCGTTTAGTCTCGAGGTGCAAACTGTACTTTTCACTTCGAGTGCGAGAAAAATAGTTGATTTAGTACAAAAACATTTAAAACCGAACTTTACACTTGACAAGTTGTGAAATTGTCGTGATCAGTTTTTTCTTCTGAACTGAACCACAGATTAACAATGAACAACACATGGCGCCACCTTCTTTGCGGACAAAACATGGAACTAAGACTCAAAATTTTCGCAATGAAGACTGCCCACACTCTACAGATAATAGTATATTTACTGGCTGTTTGAGTTTGTCTATGTCACATGAAGGAAATTAAAAAACTAATTACTTTTTACTCCCTAGGGGCTAAAGTGGTCACTTTAGTCCCGCTTCGTAGGGCTATATTGGCGTACTTTTAGAGCATGAGAAGTGAAAAGGGTATTTTTACACCCTGTATATGAAT
Source organism: Udea olivalis (assembly GCA_947369235.1). NCBI lineage: Eukaryota > Metazoa > Arthropoda > Insecta > Lepidoptera > Crambidae > Udea > Udea olivalis. Next base: position 7,145,355 of record OX376367.1, on the reverse strand, counting down.
AAAGATATTTTTAACTTTATATTCCGTTTTGAGGCATGTCCCTGGGCGCCGTGTGGAGGTCGTACGTGAGCCTGATGGGCGCCGAGCTGGAGGCCTTCAGCGCCGCCGCGCCCAAGTCGCCCGTCAGAGAACTGCTGGAGGCCGAGCCCGATACTGCCAAGTTTGGGTGAGAATACAGACGGATACGCACAACCTTGGTATCTTCAAGGCCATAGTGAATAGGCATTGTCAACGCTTGCCACCAGGCGAGACTGAGGCCAAACTAAATCTCATCTATACTGATATTATAAAGAGGAAGGATTTGATTGTTTGTTTGTTCGTATTGAATAGGCTCCGAAACTACTGGACATACTGGAGTGACATCTTGCTAATATTAGAAATGCGAAAGTTTGTGAGGATGTATGCATGTATGTTTGTTACTCTTTCACGCAAAAACTACTGAATGGTTTTGGATGAAACTAGAGTAATACAGCTTAGCTTATACATCAGAATAACACATGAGTTACAATTTATAAAGATTTTAAGTAATTCAGCCATAATATATAACGAAATCGTGGGCGAAGCCGTAGGCTATATTTTGAACAAAAAATTCAGTTAAAAATAATACTGTATGTAATCAAGTTTGAGAAACGCGGACGAGATATGCTGCTTTACCGACCTTTGACAGAACGAAGTCTGTCGAGGCAGCTGGTTTCAAATAAATAAAAAAAAGAATAGAAGAAAATAATTATTTACCTTAGTAAATGTGGTGTACATGCACCTGTATGTATGTACCAATTTTTACTACAATAAATTACCTTTTTATATTGGTTTCTCACATTTTTAAGCATTTATACCGGGTCATTATCAAAACATGATATGGCATATGATTGTGATGTTGTAACTTGTAACTTTGTCAGTGAATATTGAATTTTTTAAATTATTTTGAGGTTTTCTTTTGTATTTCCTAAAAATAATTTAAAAAATTAAATTAACACTGACTGTTCGACTAATTTTGTATGGTGACCTTGAAATGAAAGTTAATTAAAGAATTTAGTTTTCCTTTCATTTTTCTTTGGCTACTTCTTCTTATCGTGTCGAGTGGCAACACTACACTACGTGTGACCAAAAGTCTGCCACTTTCACGGCATTTTTGCTGGCACTTATGAGGTCCTGAATATGCCATATCTTTTTTGTAAGTCTTTTAATCACCTGATACATACAGATCGCGTCAAGTAAAAATAACACAAGGCGACTGTGGAGAGGACTTACTTATTGGTCGTGCTTTAATTTGAATGAAAAATAAACGGGAATTTCATGTTTTCAGTACACCAATCAATCACCAAACATATTATCTAAATAACATATCAGACCCACGGCAATGTGGTGTGTAATAAACAAAATAAAATTGGATTACGTGCGTTTTTGTCTTTTGTATTTCATGACAACTGTATTTTGTTATGATTTGCTTGTTTTAACCCTTAATTTTTCTATTCCTATAGTTTTTCCAATTTAGGATGATATTTTTGACAGCTCACGATAGAAATGGGGTAGTTTATAATCGTTAGTGGATCGATTCGATTATCGAATTATTATTTCATAGAATTTGGAATCGCCAGTTTATTTAAATGTGCAATAAAGATATAATTAAATATTATATATACCTATATTGCGTGTGGGCCAATAAATGACTTCTTACTTTTTTACTTTAGTTTTAAATATATTACGACTTTAAAAGCCCTTATGTGAATTCACTTGAGGGCTTTTATAGTAAATTATTAAGGAGGTATTAGGATTATTAGGAAGTTATTTATTACTAAATAACAAATCACAGTCATAATCATCATCGTCAACATCAATAAATGAACTGTACTTTGAGTATATTATCAATTCTTGTTCACAAGCGATGGTCACAAAGTTTATACGTTAGATTAAGTTGTTTCACAACCGATTTAGATAGATAGATTAGATTTCCGTTTTTATTGTTATTCGTTTGCAAGGCACTTTACTAAGTGGACGGTACCCGTCAATAAAGTACGATATTATCTTTAGTACACTTTACCGAAGAAGAATGCAATACTTCATAGGCAGGACCTGTCAAAATTATCATCCTAAATTGGACAAGGTATAGTGATTATATAGGTAGGTTTGTTTTGGGTTAAGATATCCCAAATATTAATTGACATGTTTGTTTGTCTATAGCAAACCGGAGCGCCTAGCGGACGGGCGGCGCGTGCGCGTGTGCGTGGAGGTGTTCGGGCGCGGCGCCTTCAAGGGCGTCGGCCGGAACTACCGCATCGCGAAGGGCACCGCCGCGAGGTGTGCTTTGAGGCATTTGAGGGCGCAAAGACCTAGGTAGAAGGAAGAGATGTTTTAGGCATATCTGCAACATGAAGAACGATTTTTTTAAATATTTTGAAACAAAATGTACTCTTAACGGATTTTTTACTCTTTTTGCTATCGTCTGCTGCAATTTTGGTGTTGAAACTAATAAAACCAGTCAATAACTACACAAAATTAAAAAAAAACTATTCAAAAAATAAATGACATTTAAGAAAAAGTGTAAATTTTAATAAAAAAACTTAAAAGTCAAATATCGTGGACACGATCAAGTTTGGGATATGGTGTTTCAAAGCCAAATCAAGTCTAAAGGTCATTTGGTCTTGCTCAAATTAGTCAAAAGCAGTAATTTTTGGTCATTTTGATTGGTTCAAATGAATTTGACAATAAATGTCAGATTCTGTCAATGAACAATGAAAACCGAAATTGTGCATCTGTCAGTGGTCGTAGCACAATATAGTTCGCTATATCAGAGCGTCTAGCATCTGCGTGGAAGTGTTCGGGCGTGGAATAATTCGTTTGAAAGCGATTTTTGGCACAAATGTAGGGAATGGTGTCCTTTACAACTTCCTCCCCCACCCGTTAGCTCCACCCCCATCCATCAGTACTTTGAGTATGTTGCTTCATACAATTCCCTACTTTTGTGCCAGAAATCGCTTTTACACAATTAAGTGGGCTACTTATGGTGCACTGGAATTCAAGACCTGCACCCCCGATACAGAACGAAGTTATCGATCGACTCGGTAAGTTTCTTTTAATTATAGTAAATGACCTGCTTAACGGTATCAATATTTTTATATGTTAAAGCCAAAGGGCTTTAGTTCTCATAATCTGAATTATATTAAAACTACTCATACCTAAAAAGAAAAGAAAATAACCGAATTGGGCGATAACTTTTTTCTGAATCGGGGGCAGCAGGCGTTCATGTGTAAGAAAATAGGGACTTGCTGGCTGCAGGTCTCTTTATGGCAGACTGTGAAAATAGGTTCCTCCTGGTTGTTCCGAAAACAGCACCCTGGAATTTAGTTCCTAGTGGGTATGAATAATGTGTAAATAGATGCCATGGTGAGGTTATAAGCATGAATTGTGAAATTAATATTGTCGCTTTTTCTCGCGATGGTAGTATAATTAAAGCAAGAGATAACGCGTGACAAAATTATCGACAATATGCAGGCCCACAAACTATAATACCTACTATTGTGTGTGATCGAATTTAAGCAATTTTTAACTATGAAACTTCAGAATTTGGGCTGTATCAAGAAGGCTAGAAACTAAGGAGAGATAACTCCCGAAGTGGGGGTAAGCTTTCGAGGGCCGAAAGTCGTATACTCTGTGCCGGGCAAAACGCTGTATTGCGCATGTGCAGCGGCAGCTATTTGTCATTTCATGGTCACATGGTTTTGTTTTGAACGGTGTCACGTGTCATAACAAAACGTTTCAGTTCTAATTCGTCATAATTTATCAGTATTCCCGTACGAAAAAACAAAGTGCCTTCGATTCTATTCCGAACTAATATTTTTGATAAATATTGATTGCCAAATTGAAAACAATGAATTTCCAATTGAATTGCATTTTACATCAATTCGAAACACAACGTCCGATATGTTTTGTTTTTGACATTTTCGAGGTTGTGTTGACCAATTTTGACACTTCGCGAGGATCGCGGCAAAGAAGCGTAATGCGCATGCGTCACTGTGGGATACGGATTTAGTCCAACCCTTTCCAGGGAGTTATCTCTCCTTAGTTTCTAGCCTTCTTGGGCTGTATTACAAAACGAGTAGAATTTCACACTGACTGAAAATCACTCGAACCCGTTCCAAATTGACCCCGATTGAAACCGGGGTTGACCGAGCTGTCACCTGACAGTTTCCTACTTGCTTCGGAACGGGTTAGGGTGACGTTTATGGCTGGAGCCTGATGAAATTCACCTGACAGCTGTCAGACGTAAGGTTTTGCTCGTTTTGTCTCTCTCTATTGTACGAGGGTGAAAATCACTCTGCAAAAAGCGATTTGGAACGAGCACTTATTAGGTAGGAAGTAGCACCTATTAAGGACCATTAAAAAAAAATAGTAACCTTACGTCTGGAACAAATAATAACGAAAATAATATGTTTATCACCCGGCGATTTGGAACGAGCCCTAGATAACGTTCCCTAATACAGATCTTAGCACGATTCGGACCGACCGACGAGCGTTATTAATGTTATTAAAGCACAAATATATGGAATACGCTATTTGACTGACCAACTAGCTTTTATTTTTCTTTATGTAGCTTTGAATAAGCTCACAAACAATTAGTGAAATAGATGACACGCAAGAATTTGTATTACGACGTTTTGTTTAGTCCACTCTTTATCCGTCGGTAATGGCACAAAATAAAGAGTTTACAGACGGACCGCTCGCACCTTTTTCCTAAACTTGCGTGAACCGCTTGGGGTTACTACTATATTCGCTCTGAATTTTTAAAATGAAGTAAGTAGGTTATACCTATTGACAGAACCGGCTAAAAACAAAATTCATCATTTGAAAAATTTCACCAAGCTCGACAAAAACAAAAACACTCGCGACAGTGCGACTTTTTGACTCACTGAAACTCACTGACTTCGCCTGTAAACTCACGTCTCTGTTTGTGCGTGCTTCAAAAATAGCGTGTTGTTCTAAGCGGGCTATCTGTCAGAGCGCCGCGCATGCCTAATTTGTGGTAATGGCGACAAATGAATACCTTTGTCTATGAACTCAATTGAAAGTAATTTGAAAATGTAGAATTCCTTACAATTAAACGGTGTTTTGACGTCACTTTAAGCACCAGAAAAGTGCATTGCATAATTTCACACAGACGGAGGGACTTGCGTAATCCATTCAGACAAGGCTATGATTAGCTCCTCCTTTCCTTACCAATAGCAAATGGCTCCCCGACGTACGCCGCTCAGTGTGAATCGTACCTTATATAAGTACCTTCTTTACATGCATAATCCCCTTACCGTGTAAAGGCTACCCACGTGACATTGGCGGAATTGTGGTTAAAAAAACCCAGAGAACGCCATTTATCAAAAGAAGAAGAAGAAGAAGTACCTTCTTTTATATTTTTGTTAAATTGGAGCTTTGTAATAGTCTTCCTTTTTAATAAAAGCATTATATCGAATTTATTTGTCTCTTTCACATTAATGTCCGAAATTTTATACGGAAAGAGACAAAACGATAGATGTTTTATTTAACGTAGAATAACGTATAATCTTCCTGCAAAGCGTGTACCTATGTTGAATGTGAATTGAGAAATGTGTTTGTATTAATAAAGTATTGTGTATTTCAAATTTTGTTTTAATTTTAATTCTTTGACCGTCGACTCGTACAGCACAGTGGTTACAAACACTGGTTGAGAGACAAAAAGTCGCGGGATCGATTCCCGAATTGGCTCAAAATCTTGATGATTAGATTTTTTGTTCGTGTTTGTGGAGTCAGCAACAGAAATAAGTAATTAGTCAAATGGGAACAACTGACACTGTTGCTGATCTTTCGTTGTTTCTGGTTTACATAACTCAGGGTAAACCTTAGTGTGCGACCATAACAATATACCCACCCACCTACGTCATAACATAATACCCTATTTTACACGAGTCAAATTCAGAAATATTTTGTCTAAGAAAATATTCACAGTTTTTTCGTTTATAAACTATTTAATGCTGTGACGTCACATCACGGAGATTTAATAAGTTAACTGACTAAATTATAAAATAAGTATCTACCTAAACGGCTATTAAAAGTCACCAAAAGATAAACTAAAAGAAACCCACTGCTCTCATTTCGTTACTCTTTGAATTTAATTATATTTCGAAAGTAACAGATGTTAGAGCATTTAGTGTGTCACATCTAATCAATGTATTGATGTATTCATATGTGAAAGGAAAAATAATAAAAAAATAAAAGTTTGTATTAAATAAATAAATAAATATCCCTGGACATTATTCCACACAGCGCCATCTAGCCCCAAAGTAAGCTAATTAAAGCTTGTGTTATGGGATACTAGACAACGGATACACATACTTAAATACATTTTCTTTTGTAAATACATACTTATTATACATAGGAGACACCCAGTCCAGTACAAACAGACATGTTCATGCACACAAATGTTTGTACTGTGCGGGGATCGAACCCGCGACCTCTGGTGTAGTAGCCAACTTCTTAACCATTACACCAAGTCGGTCGTCAAATCAGCCAAAAGACGATATTTATCGTACTTTTTTCATCTAAAAGTCTTAAACTATGCAACGAAACAGGATGTTCCCCTATTTCTATATCCAAACCACACAAATAACTACTGACATTAATGTCTGTGCAAATAACATTTCAAGCCCTGCTAAGAAGCAGTGATGTTATAAATCAGCCCTGAATCAAATTATCCCAACACTTTCAAACCACATTACTCTAATTATATTAACAGTTATTAGGACAATTGCATAACCTTTTACAATTCAATCATCAAAGTACAAATGCATGTTCACTGTTTCGTAATTTAACAATCGCTGGTTGGAGGGATAGTCGAATGGGAGGGGCAGGGGCGTAGGCAGGCCCGATTAGCGCGTTTTGGTGGAAAGTGGGGCGAGTGAGTACCTGATACTTACCTACCTGCCCTCCACAAAACGAAATATGCTATTAATGTTCAGAAACTGTAACTGACGCTATTTTAAAATAAGGTCGTCAATTAATACTAAGTACTTTACTATAGGGTTTTGTTTATTTTGTGTATGATTAAATGTTTTTTGATTTGAATATAAGATGTACTTAGGAATCTACTATAACAGTACATACTCTATCTACGCGGCAATAAGTTGCAAAAGTTCACACATGAAATGCTTAATATTTTTATGTAGATTCACCTTCGAAGGGTAATGCAGTTTAAAAACAAAAAACTTTGTATTCAGAATCGTAATGTGAAAGTCTGCAAACCGATTTCTAAGGCATTTTTAATTTTTGACTGTCGCCAAACCAGACACAATAAAAAATCTATTGTTTGCCGGTCACCACCAGGTATCGACTAACGTTTAGAAATTGAAAACCAAAATGTATACCCTTTTTTTTTTTTTTTTTGTTATCCGGGTGAGAAATGCTTTACGCACTATCCAACTGCCTGGGTCGGGCAGTGGGGGAGTGTAGGCTTACACCCCGGTACTACTTTTAGGGAGCAGGAGGAAGACGGGCGAACCGCCGTCTTCTTGCTCCCCGCCGTCTGCGTCGGAGAGGGGCCGCCAAAGGATCATCCTCTCGGGCCCTCTCCGCAGTCTCCTTCTGCGTCATCACCTCCTCGCAGAAGGAGACCATTGCCATCCAGGCCTCCTCACTCCCCAACATGGCCTGAACTAAAATGTATACCCTAGTCGGGTGGGAAATAATTTCCCTTTATTTGAATAAGGGTTAAACCTAAAGTTATGAATTAATTCTATAACATCTTCGAGGAAACCTACGTGTTTACAGCCAAAAGCAAATAAGTTTCAATATTGGAACATAGAAACCTTATTTCAACGCTGTTAAAGTATACATTCCTATTTGCTCTCTTCACGTAAGACCTTTTCTCCCTACCAGCTAAACCCCTCCTACATTGGGCACCTCCCTAAAACAAGGATCGAATCTCACACCCACTTATTTAGTTTAGTTCAGTGTGAGAGGGATTTGACCCTAGTCGTGGTTTTTGTCGAACGAAAAATAGTATGACGACTTTTTTAATTGAAACAAAGAAATTCGTTGTTTTTGACTAAAAGTTATTTTGAGTGAATTTCATTTGGTGTGTGATAACTATGGTGGTGGTGGATTTGAAAATGAAACTTGTGATATGATTTTATTGTGAAGGGAAAAGAAATAGTGATGAGTGTTTAATCGACTATTTGGTTCAATTTCGGATAAAACGTAAGTGTAAATTTTATATATTTATTTATTTTGTAAAGATATAAGAAGTACCTACATACCATGTAGTTGCTCATTCCTTCCTCATTGTCTTGATAACTTTTTGATATAAATATTATTTTTTGATTGAATTTGTCGGTAGGGCAATTAATGTCATGAACTGTATGTTTTTTTTGTGTCTTTGTATCATTAGTCTGGTCTGATACCTATATATGAACCTTCTTACATTTAAGTAGCTAAGGACGATGCCTCAAAACCCATTATTCAAAAATAAAATCTAAAATCATACCATATTCAAATCCTAAACATGTAGGTAGAGTACAAGCCTAACGTTATTGTTTGAGTTTTTTTTTCCTTATCACTATCATTACATTTTGTTATCATTATACTCTGAACGTAACTAACCCACTTACGCCCCCTAGATCACACACACACACAGTAAAATCACTATGCATAAATGAATCGATTTCATTATCTACGTAGGTAATTCATTAATGTTTTACATAATTTTACATGATTCAATTCAATTCAATCATTTATTGCAGATGCGACTTAAAACTTGAACTGTAGATACACACGAAATCACATCAACTGACATAAGACCCATTTTGCAATAGTTTTTCAAACCGGTCGTCCTTCCTACGTTAAAAAAGACACAATAATTAAAGAACAATTAAATGACCAGCACTGGCCATTGAATGTCATAATTTTAATATATCTAGGTAAAACGTCATCCCATTATCTACACTAAAGCGAACGGTTCCAAATTCATATTTAGATAAAATCAACAAATATAATTCCTAGTTTAGTTCTGCACAGTCCAGGAGAAACGAGATACCTACCTAGAATGTATATTAAATATTTATACAATTTAAAATCCAGCCCGATCTGTAAGATCAAAATAATGTAATTTTACAAGCAATTGCATACAAAAATGTGTAGTCAATGTCAGAATGGGCACACGTGCACCACACATTGGGCTATCAAACTGTTTACGAACCATGTTTACGATCGGACAGCATTAGAGGCTTAAATATTATTTTAAAAGAAAAAACTTCCGTTTTATAAGCGACTAGACCTTAAGCGGCTTCGCCCGCGTAGTCTGTCTTTCTCGTCAAAATGTAGCCTAAATTAAAAAAAGTTGCCTGTCGTTAGAATAATAACGTATAAGTAGAAAAAAGAAGCACTAATCCGATCCACACATGCGTGACTATTACTTGCTTACGTGCGGCGCGCTTTGACATTGAACATTGCGGAGCTGTAATGAACACTGCAAAGCGGTCCGTTTGGAGCCATCTATGGCTCCAATTAAGGTGCTTCAAAATGGGCGCGCGGACTTGGTTTCTACGAGTATATGTAATTATTCTAAGCCTATGTCACTCCCTGATGATGTAGCTTCATTATGGTGAAAGAATTTTTAAAATCAGTCCTGTTGTTTCGGAGCCTATTCAATACAAACGAACAAATCCTTCCTCTTTATAATATTAAGTATAGATAGTTAACGGGGGATCTATTCTAGGTACGAGTATATCTACTTGCTACTTACTAGCTGCCCCGTAAGACTTAGTTCTGTCAAAAGTTTTTGCCTGTTGCAGTCAATAGAAAAAAAATATGGGAAAAGTAGTGTTATTATTATTTACCTCGTAATTTTTATGTTTTTATTCTCCATAAAAATCTTCTTGCTTTATGCCAAAAAAATATGAAATAAAAATAAAAAGTTCAGACTTTGGTTATCCTTAAACTAAGTCGCGGGCAAAAGCTAGTAGCTAACTAAAACCTACCCTAGTATAAACTGGTAGGTTACTTTTGTTTCACCAATCTACCAGCCTAAAATAATATAAACTGGTTATGTACTGGTTGGTTTGACGACCGACTTGGTGTAATGGTTAAGAAGTTGGCTACTACACCAGAGGTCGCGGGTTCGATCCCCGCACAGTACAAACATTCGTGTGCATGAACATGTCTGTTTGTACTGGTCTGGGTGTCTCCTATGTATAATAAGTAGGTATTTTCAAAAGAAAATGTATTTAAGTATGTTTATCCGTTGTCTAGTATCCCATAACACAAGCTTTAATTAACTTACTTTGGGGCTAGATGGCGCTGTGTGGAATAATGTCCAGGGATATTTATATTTATTTATTTGTTTCCCAAGAAATGCAAGATAACTTAAATTTTTAAGACCCAGAATATTTTCATTACCACTGAAGAGGGTTTGCTTTTTGCGTTTGGGGCAGATCGTAAACATCGCATTTTTTAAGGTTTTTGTGATTATTTAGCTGATATCAAATTAAGTATAAATTATCTCTCTATTATTGAATGCACCTTTTAATTTCATAATTATAACTTTAACTATGCACAGTAAATTTTTTAGTGCCTTATAATTTTTTCAAAAAGATACTGTTTTTTATTTAATTTAGCATATAATTGGCGACAACCCAATTTTAGACAATTCAATGTATTTTTAAATAGTATTATGCAAAAAAAATAGAGCAAAAATTTAAGTTTTATTTAAATTCAACGAAATAATCACTAAAATCTCACAAAAATGCAACGTTATCGATCCACCCCCAGCTAACGCTCTTTACGCTCTTAGTGATAGATACCTATGTGGTCAATTAATTCCTTATGAATCGCCTGGCCCTTGGTTAATCTGTACTATTTAATAGATACTATAAAGAGGAAAGATTTATAATGTTTGTTCGTTTTTTGTTTGTGTTTGTATTGAATAGGCTTCGAAATTAAAAAAATCTTTCATCAATATGAAGCTACAGCATCAGGGAGTGACATAGGCTATATTTTTTTCTACACTTTTTCATAGAATATTTACTTATTTGAATACAGATATTGCATGGCTCAGTTGTACAGACATTGTTACGGCTTAGTTTCAAAACTGAATTGAGGAAAATACATTAATTAATTTATAAAAATAAAAAACCTGAGTTCATTGCTCAAAACAACACCATCACTGGTGGTGGTCACATTATTTTGATGTATCGTTTAATTATTTATGGAATAGGTATTTGTATTTTTGATTAGCCAAGGACTAGGCTCATAAATAAATAAAAGACCATATTATTATGCAACTAAATTGCATAAAATGTGTTTGTTGTACCATATCCATGCGTAAGTTGTAGTAGCCCAATCGCAGACATCTCAAGTGGATCGGCTGCACAGGCGCCGGTAGCTTTGTTTTTAGCATAAACAACTTCCATTTTTTGTGGTCCGACGTCAAAGGATTGCACTTGAGACTGCTACCGACAAATGCGGTTATTGAGCGAATAGATAACGGTACCATGAGTTTAGGCGGAATCGATGACAGTCGCCGGCGTCTGTTGTGAAGTTTTTGTATTTGATTGTAACTAAAAATAAATATGCGCCAGACAACACACTTTGTCATGGTGGAAGTAGGGATAAATCCCTGTGTTACGAGGTACCAGACAAAGAATTAAGCCAGAGGCAGGGGCGTCTCCCTGCACACCCACCAGAGTCAATTCAGAAAAGATCGTTTCCTGAATTGACTCGACCAGATCGACAGCCTATAAATATAGATGGGTACCTATATGTAAATGCGTCAGACAACACCACTTGTCATGGTCTCGCAGTAGGGATTACTATCCCTGTGTTACGAGGTACCAGACAAGGAATTAAGCCAGAGGCAGGGGCGTCTCCCTGCACAGCCAGAACAGACCCAATTTAGAAAATATGATTTCTTGAATTTAACGATCGGGAATCGAGCCAGGGACGAGAAACCGTGCTACAGCGAACTACGCCGGTCGGGTCGTTCAAAAAAATGGCATACAAGTATCTGTAAATAGATAAATAAATGAGCTCTATTTGTCACAATTTACAGAACAGATTATACAATTAAGTAGGTACATGTAACATAAGTTGACAGAAGGGATTAAGGCTCAGCAAGTTTTTGGAAGGATTAGCCTAGCCAGCTGCTGATAATCAGTTTTCTATATTAACTAGTTAGTTTACTAAAGGCAACCTTTTTAATGTATACGGTGCTCATGGTAGACGCTTTTGAAGTGCTACTATTAAAGTATTCTTAAAATGGCAGGCAGTTTGCTTGGCTGTCTTAACCCTGTATTTTTTATGTAGGTACTCTTTTATTGGAGACTAGTCTCTTGTAGTAGTACCTAATTAGCCTATATACTGCCCCACTGCTGGGCAAATGCCTCCATCATTGAAATCAAGTCATCGCTGGAATTGATGGGTATTGGATTATCTTATCACCACGCTTGCCTAAATTATTCTCTCTCAATTCACTCTTCTCTCTCGTATTTACAATTTATTCCAACATCACAACATAAATGTTTATCCAGGATAGGAAAGGAGTGCCACAACTTTCAACCAGACCCATTAGCCCGGCGTCATAATAGTACATTTCTCCAAAATGTATCTTTATTCAGCTACCGAATCGATTTATCGATATTCGTACTCTGTAGCGGGGTAACTATCCATGAAAGATTTCGTCAGAAACAGACATACCTATTTAGGAATACATGGCGCTGTGACGCGATTAGTGCAATTCTTAATAAATAAATAAATATGCGCCAGACAACACACCACTTGTCATGGTCTCGAAGTTAGGATAAAATCCTTGTGTTACGAGGTACCTACTAGACAAGGAATTAAGCCAGTGGCGTCTCCCAGTACACCCAGGAACCGAGTTAATTTAGAAAAGATCGTTTCCTGAATTGACCCGACTGAGAATCGAACCCGAGACACCACGCAAGTCAAGGCGAGAAACCGTGCTGCAGTGCACTATGCTAATCGCATCGTCGTTTCTTCATTTAGTTGGTTCTTCATTCTCCATCGTAGATCAAGTAGATTTATACTTATCATTCCTTTTCCCCTGAACTACATTGAGATGGCGGATTCCTATCTAAGGCCGTGTCAGGCTCACAATGATTGGCTGACTGTCCGCTGACTGACTCTGAGGGGCGAATCTGTCGCTAACTCAATTTAAAGAGAGCGGCGAACTGTAGCGTACCGCGAGCATTTCGCTGCGACTCAGCTGCTCACTGAATGGGTCGGCAAGGAAAACACACTGCAAAATGCGTACAGTACGCGCTGTGTGGACGTTCCATTTAAAATATATAGGGCGTCGAACTAAAGACCAACTGTTAGCCGCTCACTGTGAGCCTAATGGGGACACGGCCTAAAACGTTTGACGTCACAGCGAGCGTCAAGATGATACGCTTTTAAAACAAACGAAGCGCCTTGCGTTTTCTATTTCAGGGGCACGAAGGTTTTGACGCAGATCGTCATTTTCGCAAATGGTCATCACGAAAAAATTGGTCACTTTCACAGCATGTCATTTTCGCAACTGGTCACTTTCACAGAATGTCACATTCGCAAATGGTCACTTTCTCAAAAGGTCACTTTCGCAAAATGTCATTCACAATTTTTTCTTTTTTTTCTCCTATATATTCTTTATACAGACGACAGCATATCAAGCTAAACACCGGGGCACCGTATTTAGTTATAATTATAATAGGTGTGAATTTGGCATAAAAAATATAGTCTGATGTGCCGTCGACTGTACATTGAAGTAAAGGAAATTCTAACAACCAAATAGGGTAACAATAAAAAACAAATATTTATCATCAAATCTTTATTACGGTATGTAGTGGCACTAATTATGTTTAGGATGGTACTACTTTCAGTATAAAAATAGGAAAATACAATTCTTTTTCAATTTTAACGAAATAAATAATCTACTTAACACAAATATTTAGTAATTAGTAAATTTCTATTTTAATTTTAACAAGATCAATTATCAACTCAATAATATATGTAAACGTGAATTTCCTTTACTTCAATGTACAGTAGACGGCACATCAGACTATATTTGTTATGCCAAATTTATAATTATAACTAAATACGGTGCCGCGGTGTTTAGCTTGATATGCTTTCATCTGTTTAAAGAATATATAGGAGAAAAAAAAAGAAAAAATTGTGAATGACATTTTGCGAAAGTGACGTTTTGCGAAAGTGACCTTTTGAGAAAGTGACCATTTGCGAAAATGACATTCTGTGAAAGTGACCAGTTGCGAAAATGACATGCTGCGAAAGTGACCAAATTTTTCGTGATGACCATTTGAGAAAATGACGATCTGCGTCAAAACCCTTCGTTACAATCCCTTAAAACTTGTCAAGTCCCTAAACTAAGCGTTGCGAGCAATTTCGTAATGATCTTTCATTTCCAGCCAGTCAGCGGTTACCTGGTGGCACTAACGCACCTTCTATTTACCTGGATATACCGACGAATTTGCTCGTTACATCTCAGTTTAGCGATTGTAATAAGGGCCCTGATCAGGAACCTGCCTGATTGGCGTGCTAACAAGTCCTAGCTGTTCCAGGTGCGATGTCCAGCTACGGCAGCATGTCGCCTTCGGACGAGGGTTTCGACCGGTACGAGCCCGCCTTCTACTGCCAGCCGCAGCATTTAGGTAAGATGAAGTTTGTTACTTGGTTTTTAGACATTATTTATTTATTTAATAAACAAACAACGGTTTATAGTGGACTAGTAAGTTGTCTCACAAAACTATTTTCACAGTTTGTCTGTGGGATCACGAGTCTCTAACTTATTAAACTTTAACCTAAATGCTAAGGTAGATTACATTAGCTTTATAACATTTTTTAAGTTTTTTTTAAATACTTTTATATTCTGTTCTCAGCGTATGTCCTCAGGCAACCGATTCAATAGGTATGGTATCCGTTTCTTTAATGTTCTGTCACCAAAGTAGTTATTAACTTTAGGTATCTCAAATTTGCCCGCGGACATAGACCGGGTGCAATGACCATGATTGACCAATGTTGGGCTAATCTCCTGACTGTCGTGGTTATTTATTATTAATAGATAATGCTTAATTTAAATTTATAATGCTTATTTTAGATCTAAACATAGGTCAACTAGAAAAAATGGGAATTCCCTGCATCGAGCGAGGGCCGCAGATGATGTTTACTCAGCGTTCAATGAAGAAGCTTCCACTTCAATTCGGAGAAGAACGGCAGCAGGCGTCTGTCACTCGTATACTTGCGTGTGATAATTACCTATGAACCGCCGGGTCTCCCAAAACTCAATCGGCAGTTGGTTGTCAACAGCCGCGTAGAGCATTTGTACGCGAATCTTGCGGTTGAACTGACGCGATGACGTACTGTAGATGGTACTGACCACTCACATCTATATCGAAAGAGGTAGCCCTTGCAATATATACCAGTTACATGACAGCACGTATTTAAAATTGTCAAAGGGGTATGAGCAACTTTGTATGGACCCGTGGCGTCATTTTTTTTAGCTGCCAGCATTCATTTTCTCACTGATTTATAGCACCCAAATAAAGAAACATATTTGAGTGGTTAGAATTGTTCTAAGTGATATCGGAGCCGAGATATGATTTCTTAAAGTATTATTTTTTGCCTTGGTTAATTGGAACTAAGGCAAAAATAATAAGGCTTAAATAATAGTTCTGAAATGTTACTTTATGGAGCTTTATCTCACCTAACAGCTGTTATAAACGATGCAGAAATAATATAGTAGATAAGGTATTTCGCTCTAAGATGTACCTGTTGGGTATATTTTTTTGATAAAAGTACACCAATACATCAACAACAATACATCAAGTTAGATATCCAATAAGATACTATTGTTTACGAAGCAGTAGATGTTAAGTATTTGGCATTAGGAAGTGGAACACGAGCTATCACGAAAAACCACCTTAACGTCAATGACATCAAAAAGTCATTTTTTAATGGTCAATATGTGAATAGTAGGTATTGATTTTTAAGAGCGTCGTGGCCTAGGGGTTTTGTACTCCGACTCGGATGGTGGATCGTGAGGTCCCGAGTTCAAATCTGGCCAGAACCAAAATCTTTGTGTTCATTGTTCAATTACCGACTAACTCTCCGGTGATGGACAACATCGATAAAAACCAAATCAACCCGGATAGCGGCGGAAGGCTCACCACCTACCACGTTGGGTTCTGATATTATTGGTGAAAAGTGGGCTTCTGAGTTCCATTCACCATGACGGCAACACCCTCAGTCACTTGCCTCTTACTACCCCGTTTGGGATATAGTCGTGATGGTATGTATGTATGTACGTATGATTCTTAACGTCGTTATTAAAGACATTACATGGGAAAAACCCCTGAAAGTCTTTTTACACACAATACAAGAACAATATTGGCCTAAATTAAACCATGGCCATTGAAAACTAGCTTTCTTAAATCCTAATTGCGTCGCATGTTTGTAACCAGGCTTTAAGGACTATAAATAATGCCGCTTTTTTACCTTTTCCTTGGTATGGACTAAGTTAAATTGAGTAGTTAGTTAAAAATACAAAACCTAATATCTCAGCTCCGATATACTTTAGCTATATGTGCTCCTTAGAAAGTTTGTTCCTCTTGCTATGTTCTTTAATAATAAAAAGGTTTGGTGAGTGGCCGCGATTTTCAAAAATGACGCCAGCATTACCCATAACCCTTTGTAATTTTCTTTAGTGATTTATCTGTTACGTTCGGTAACCAATAAGTAATCTGTGCCGGGCCTGGAAGAGTCAAAAAAGTACTTGTGCCCATAAAAATAAGTTTGGGTCTGTTTCGCAAAGGACCTAGCAGGCTCGCAGGGGTGGGCTGTTTCACTTGAACCCAGAGTATCATTCATTATTCAAGATGCTGTATACAATGCCTAGGCAAAGTATAAATTGAAGATTATTTCATACATTGCCTGAACGTTTAAGGTTGTATACACGTTGCCGGTAACAGATACATTGCATAGCTCCAGCTGCGCATCTTCCTCGTAGCGGCCAGTTGCGGCGGCGCATCATCGTAGCACATCTTACTCGCTCCGTTACGTAGCATCAGTGGAAACACTCCAATAGTTTCGTAACTTAGCTTGCACATCCTCGCAGAATATATAGCTACATAGCATATCTCTGGTGGTAAAGCAGCCTTAATCGATTTCTCTGCGCACACGACGTGGCTGCCCGCGGCCCATGGAAAACTGTTACCACACGTACAATATTAGAGACACTGCAGCAGTGTCTCACCTGTTTGTAACAGTAATGTCTGGCCATACACAGTTCTGAACTAAACTATCGCCGTTTTCGTGACTAGATGGTACTCATGGTAGACAATGTATGGTCTTGTCTGTCATCATCATCCGTGCGGTCTATCCCGGTTGTGAACCCACACTGGTGTGTGGGCTCCCAGGGTCCGCCTTTCTTATATTCTTGGCCCACTTCGCGCGGTCTTGTGCATCCTCAGTGGTGAGTCTGTTGGCACGCATGTCACCCTTGACGACGTCGAGCCACCGCTTCTTGGGTCGACCTCTTCTACCGGTACCTGGCGGGGCTGGCATGGCCAGACATTTGTTGTCTGTAATAATACATTTTCACACCCCGCTTGAATCCCCAGGTATGAGAGAAAGAAGAGAAAGAAAGAAGAAAGAAGGCACATGTTTCACAGAGCGTTCCACGTCTGATTGCGAATTAACTTAGTCGACTAATTAGTGATTTTTGCGCAGGCAGCCCAATGGACGGCGGGGTGTACTGGCCGGCAAACACGGAAGGACACGAGTTCGATGCCCAGGAAGTCTATCACGACAACACTCACTATATTAGCAGAAATTATAGTAAGTTTTTCCTAAATTATTTTACATTTTTAATAGAATATGTCTCCGTAGGTAGGTACCTACACCTCCAAATACTAAAAATTTAATAATAACAAATTAAAATATCTTTATTTTTCACCACAATATTATACATTCGTAATTCTATTGCATTCACAGTCCTTTATTTTTATTCAAAATGAACTTCTTAGGCATCAAGCGGGGTATGAACCAGCACCTTTTGCTATTCAGTCGACTGGTTGGAAACACTCTAGACTTCTAGAGTATTACCACGTTGGGTGCCGGCGAAGCCTGTCAAACTAATGTATTAAAATACATATATTAAATATATGTATATATATAAAACTTCGCTAAAAGACAAGATGAACAATAACAAAACAGAAATTAATTCTCTACGAGACAAAAAACAAAATAAAAGTGATTATTAACAGTTTCCGCCCGCGGCTTATCCCTCGTGAACTTAATTTTTATGACATATGGGATTTTTTCAGACTTGTTATTCAAAAAATCCTGTCTTAGCTAGCACCTACGTCCTAAAAAGAACCCCTATGCAAAATTTGAGACTCCTAGCACTTGAAGTAACGAACCCCTTAGAGGTCAAATTTTTAAGGGTAACATTTTTACAAACTTTGGATTCCATTTATATCTAATCAACAGCCTAACATATATGTTTTATGCTTCTAGTTCTGAAAATAGCAATACCTTCATAACACACAACCTTTCATCCCCCTTTTCAACCCTTTACAACACTTTTTTCCAATTAAAAAGTCAGGCTCTAGACTATCTGTGTCTGTGTACCAAATTTCATTTAAATCGGTTCAGTAGTTTTGGCGTGAAAGCGACAGACAGACAGACAGAGTTACTTTCGCATTTTTTATATTAGTATGGAATATGGATTTTGAGTAATGTTTGTTCTAATTGTTGTTCTAATGATTTATCATTAGATGGTTGTTAACGCAGGCAACTATCAAACCCAGAGTATATTTCAGGCTATGAAGACATGCAGATGGCGGGCAACGAGCCGTACGACAACTACCACCACTCCATGCACCACGCATATGTCCAGAACGGACCAGGTATGCTCCAACAGTATAGCTTGCGGTCCGCTTGTTGCGGATATGAACTACAACATGCTATTTGCGAATGCCTAGTTATATTTTGACTGGCCTGTTGGCGCAATGGCAGCGATCCTGCCTTTAGCGCCGGAGGTCTTGGGTTCGTGGGCACACAAATATTTGTCATGGGTATTTGTTGTGTGTCTGGGTGTTAGTATCTATATATGTATGTATTTAGAAATATTTAAGTATGTTTATCAGTCTCTGACGCCCATATTACAAGCTCTGCTTAGTTTGGGGTCAGATGATCTTGGTGTGAATTGTCCTAGATATTTATTTATTATTACATTTAAGAAAGGTACTAACGGACTTTATGACTGGCATTGCTAAATTCCTTTTTGCACTGCCTCGCCACAAGAGTTTAGTACTGCTTGCAGAGGTTCCCAAACTTTTTTTCGCGTAGACCACTTTTAAGATTTAGCTGGTTCCGGTGGACCCTGCAGCTATAAATCTCTCTACTATATTCCCAAAACTCGACAAAAAATAAAGCTAACATAGACCCCCTTCGGGTTTCCCGTGAACCCCTTGGGGTCCACCTGGACTACTTTGGGAACCAATAGTTGCGTAATGTACAACAAGCTGCAGTATGCGGCATGCGGTGCCGGACACATATAATCGTGTGAAAACGTCTAGGATGGTCTCTTGTTCTTCTATGAGAAACCGCATAGCGCATCGTTGTACGTTATAATCGTGAGACCCAAAGCTTAACAATAAATTAAATAAATGGGGTGTCCCAGATGCAATCCCAGTTTACTCATGTGTTTTTTCTGTGCCTGTTCTTGTATGTATTTAGAAATATTCAAGTGCTTATCAGTTACTAATATCCATAAAGTACAAGCTTTGCTAAGTTTGCCTTCAGATAAGCTTAGTATAAGGTGAGCTTGATATTTTTTTATTAAGCAACCCTGCGCTGACGGAGGACGTGCGTGTCCACTGAAATTCGTACTTTTAGTTCTCTGCCGTGTGCGTTATTCGATACAGTTTATAAGTAATCTGCTTAAATCGGTAGATAGTTCGTCGTCTGCGCAGGCCTTTATTGTCGTTCCACTGGACAGCGAATTCACTGGGGACGTCAGGTCAACCTTTTGAAAACTCTTGCAAAATTGGTCCTACTATATCAGCAGCAGATGGTGTAATGAGGTTTACCGTGGGGTAATTATAGATAGATACTGATTTAGTTTGTGAGACGGTACTTACATACTTACTGACTATCCATCTTCTCAGCTATAGACTGCGACATGCAACCCCTACTCAGCTGCCAACAAGAATAATAGGAGACGCACCCACAGCACATCAACACCTTTCTCTGGTTTGAGAGAGTGCACTGTATTACCTACAGTTTCTCGCCTTGACTTGCATGGTGCCTCGGGTTCAATACCTGGTCAGGTCAATTTAAAACTTCAGAGGAACCATGAGCAACACAATACTTTCGTTTCGACGTGTCAAATTAAAAAAATGTACGGGAATGACATCATTAGCACTCGTCTAATCGAAATGACGTTGATGTCAGTTCCATACATTTTTAAATTTGACATGTCGAAACGAAAGTAGCGTGTTGCTTTTGGCTAGCCCCCCAGGTCTGGGTGTGCTGGAAGACGCCCCTGGCTTCAATTGCGCTCATCCTCACACTCTGAATCCGCAATGGTCTCGTACATTTCGGTTTCAGAGATGTTTCCTTCCGAGGACGCTTAAATTGTGGAATGAACTCCCTGCCGAGGTTTTCTCGATGAGTTATAGTGTGGAGTTCTTCAAGAGGGGTTTGAAAAGGTTTTCGACAGGGTCGACAACGCGCGTGTGATACCCCTTTTGTTGCACGTGTCCACAGGCTGCGGTAACCGCTTACCATCAGGTGGTCCGCATGCTTGATTGTCATCGACGTGGTATAAAAAAAAATCCTTGTCTGATACTTCTTATCATAAGGAGAATCCTTATTTTGAGACCATGACAATTGGTGTGTTTAAAAATCTTGCCTAGCCTGGGTCTAGGTGTGCTTGGAGCTAAATCCTTGTCTAGTTCCTCTACCCACAATGATAATCCTTACTTATGGTGTACTTAAAACTGACCCAGTCATCTTTTCAGCCCTGGACTGCGACATGCAACCCCTCCTTCGCTACGAGCGGCCCGCCCCCTCCTTTGTCCGCGTGGTGAAGAGGAGGACCACAGCCAACAAGAAAGAGAGGAGACGGACCCAGAGCATCAACACCGCTTTCTCGGACCTGAGGGAATGTATACCTAATGTACCGCCGGATACTAAGCTTTCTAAGGTGGGTCTTGCAATTTTTAATTTTTACTATCGACCCGAACCTGCTTCGCACGGTCTTTTCATAAAAAAAACTGTTTTTTTTTTTATTTTCTTACAAACCAGAGGGGCTCTAGCCAAGAGCAACACGTCACGACGATTTCTATTGTAGAAATCGTTAAAATGTATGAGGATGACATAAGCGCCAGCAACTGCTTGTCCTTACAATAACGAACTCGAAATAAAAGATTTATCAAATTTAGTGAAGTACTTAGTTCAAAAGTTATGCGTGTATATGTTACAGTTAAAACCCGTTTTCCGTTAGAACCCGTTTTCTCTAGTTTTAACTAGTTTTAACGTAATGACTTTTTTAAAACTAGAAATACCTAGTTACAACTAGAATTTACTACTGATGTATTTGATTTTCAGACAAAATAAGTGGTCACATCGAGCTTAAGTTAAAACTAGCAGAAAAACTAATTTAGTAGTTACAATAGTTTTAAAAATGGAGGACTAACTTTTCGCATAATGCTGATCCTCCTAAAGTAGCTTAGCATAACTTATTTAGCATAACATTATACAGCATAACATAAACGTGTAATTTTTTATGCTCCGAATAACTTTTGAATAGCATTATAAAAAAAATATATAAAATATAAATATCAGTCCTGAACAGAGTGAGACGATTCTTCACGCCTGAGCAGCTCTGTCTCTTGTTTATGACACAAGTTCGCTCGTGTGTGGAATACTGCTCTCATCTCTGGGACGGTTCCGCTAAGTACCTACTCGAAGCTCTTGACAGGTTGCAGCGGCGTGCTATCCGTATTATTGGAAACCCAGAGGCAACTTTGACCCTTGAGACTCTCCAATTGCGTAGAGACATTGCCAGGCTAAGTGTTCTCTATCGCTTCTACAATGGGGAATGCTCTGACGAGTTATTCCAGCTTATCCCACCCTCACCTTTCCACTCCCGTACCACGCGTGCTGGACTACGGCGTCACCCACACACAATTCAACATTTGTTGGCCCGAACTAAAAGGTTCGGTGACTCGTTTCTTTGTCGTACCATCCAGACGTGGAACGCTCTTCCAGCACATGTGTTTCCTCTTATAGTCCCGGGTTCTTCAAGCGGGGCGTGAAAAGGCATTTCTGCAGGCCTTCAAGGTGAGGATGGCCAGCCCAGTGATTCGTTTGAATGACTGGGCTTGTCAACCTCATATCTGGACCTCACGACCGCTTTCCATTAGGTGGAGTGAGGTCATCTTGACGGGCAATATATAAAAAAAAAAAAATGCGCCCAGACAACACACCTCTTGTCATGGTCTCGAAGAAGGGATAAATATCCCTGTATTACGAGGTACCTGACAAGAAATTAAGCCAGGGGCGTCTCCCAGCACACCCAGTCCCGAGGCAATTTAGAAAAGATCGTTTCCTGAATTGATCCGACCGGGAATCGAACCCGGGGCACTGCGGGATTCGAGGCGAGAAACCGTGCTACTGCGCACTACGCCAATCGTGCCGTCCAATTATAGTCCAAATGCATAATAATACATAGCATAACAGTCTAAATGCATATCATTACATAGCATAAGTAGTTATGTTTAAATCATTCGCAGTCGCCGTAGCCGTGTCGGCATGGAAGACATCATCATCATCATCATCAAGTATCTAAACCAGAGGTCCCCAGACTTTTTTTCCCCTTTAAAATTTTGCTGGTTTCGGTGGACTAGCTACATTTCTACCATATTCCCAAGATTCGACAAAAAATGTGACGCCAACATAGACCCCCGTCGAGTCTCCCGTGGACCCCTTGGGGTCCACCTGGACCACTTTGGGAACTAATGATCTAAACGCACGGTGAACAGACGATCTTATAAAGGTAACAGGTTGAAAATCTATAGGGGGGGGCCTACTTATGTTCAGCATTGGACGTTTTAAGAATTGAACTGACTGTGTTATTACTAAAACTAAAATATAAACGCTTGTCATACTAAAACCAGACCAAAAATTACATAGGTACCTATGCTTCTTTATCGGTCGACAACGAGCTTATGGATACGAGACAGCCTTACTTTGCGTTCTTTGTAGCAAAATGATCTCCTTGATGAGAGTAAATGCCGTTTAAACTTTAGAATAATAACGTATAGAACGATATTCTTCAAACAACCGCCTCGTCAAAAATGAAGCACTAATCCGATCCACACTTGCGTGACTATTACTTGCTTACGTACGGCGCGCTCTGACATTGAACATTGCGGAGCTGTAATGAACACTGCAAAGCGGTCCGTTTATTTATGGCTCCAATTAATGTGCTTCAAAATGGTTTCTATATGTAATTATAATAATAATAATAATAATAATAATAATAATATTTATTTGCATAAAACATGGTATATGTGGATGTTACAAAAAATAGAAAATTATGCACATATATATTCTACGGTTTAAACCCCTTGCAATCTAGATAAGTGAACAGAGCCAGCGTATTTGATGGTCATGTGTCTATGTAGCAATATGGACAGTTGGGCTAAGTGTTCTGATCATCATGACACTGATCTATGATTAGCGCTTCTAAGATACATAACCGTATTGTAGTCGAAGGTGAGCTTACAGTGCCATTAGCCATGTTGTTGGTTTTTTTTTGACGACACGAGGCGTAGTGTCACTTCAGGAACTTGCGCGTGAAAATCAACTACCAGCTGCCGGGTCTTCCATGACTCATTTGGCAGGGTTTTCAACAGCCGCGTAGAGCATTTGTATGCGAATATTGCGGTTCAACTGACACGATGACGTACTGTAGGTACCTACTGACTACTGACATCTATATCGAAAGAGTGTATATCGTGTCTATATCGTGGCCCTGGCAATATATGCCTGACACACGACAGCACGCATTTAGGATCAAGAAAATTGTCATTTTTTGTGATTTGTCTGTTACGTTAGTAACTATTAAGTAATCTGTGGCAATGCGCTGTAGCACGTTCTGCACGGTTTCTCGCCTTGACGTACAGTGTCCCGGGTTCGATTTCCGGGCGAGTCAATTCAGGAAACGATCTTTTCTAAATTGGCTCGGGTTTGGGTGTGTTGGGATGGGAGACACCCCTGGCTTAATTACATATCTAGTACCTCGTAACACAGGGATATTTACCCCTACTTCGAGACAGTCAAGTGATGCGTCAATATGTGTTTTAAGAGTGTTTTCCATAAATTAAATTCCCACTTAATATTAATTATGTTCTCGACTATTTAATTAACTAGGTTTTGAAACATACACAACTTAGAGAGCTTACTGGTTGCTTTTGTCGTATTATTGGTTAACAACTTACCTTTCTTTGCCACTCCAAATCTCAATAATAAACTGGTTTTAACCATATATCTAATAACTCCTTCTGTTCGTGTACAGTCGACGAACAAGGAGAAGCGCCGTAACCAGAGCATCAATGTGGCGTTTTCGGACCTAAGGGGGCGCATCCCCAATGTGCCGGCCGATACTAAGCTCTCTAAGGTGTGTATGAACTGTTTTTAAAGATAACTCATTAGGGAGGTAGAAAATGATACTCGTACTTAATCATTCTCGCACTAAAGGTACTATTTGGCAGCGAGCTACACGCTGCAACTGCCGACAGCACGTGCAGCGACTGCATGAAATCCTACGGCGACTGCACGTGCTGCTGCCGCGGCGCTTGGAAGCCATTTTATATAAATACATACAAATCAGTAGTGCAGTTGCGGCAGAATTCATGCAGTCGCTGCACGTGCAGCTCGCTTCCGAATAGCACCTTCACTCTTACGACCCTTAACGCAGTTCGGGATCGTATCAGTTATCTTCAACTTCATGGTGTTTAGTGGAATTTACAACTGAATCCACATTCAGTGGGTGCCACCATTGTACAATCTATTTTAGCCAGAAAGATGGCGAAAATATGCAAGCTGATTTGCTGTTGATTAAAAATTGCGCAAAAGGCGCAATAAATCAAGGTACGATTCCCGGTCGGAGTAATTCCGAAACGGAACCTACTAAATAGTTCGGGTCTGGGTTTGCTTGTCTGCTACCTCGCACCTACAACAGGGATTTATTCTTATTTCGAGAATTAGACAACACATGGCTCATATTTATATTTATTTATTTTATTTTCCAAGTAACTTCAACATATTTCTTATTCCTTTAGATCAAAACCCTTCGACTGGCCACATCATACATCTCATACCTCCTTAAAGTGTTGGAGACGGATGGAGAGCCCGCGGGGGGATTCCGGGCTGAACTACACCACACACCTCCGAGGAGAAGAAACGCGGAAACCAGTGCCCAGGTAAAGAATTGATTGACCTACTTTCCACCACCGGACCACAAGGCGCAGGGACGGCTTCCACCATGTGGTTGACTTTCCAGCAATCCGCACTCAACGGTTTGCTGCGTCTTTTCTGGTCCGTACCGCTAGGGAGTGGAACGCTCTTCCTGCGTCTGTGTTTCTAGACATACATACATACATACCATCACGACTTTATCCCAAGCGGGGTAGTCAGAGGCAAGTGACTGTGCCGTCATGGTGAACGGAACACTCCAGAAGCCCACTTTTCACCAATGGTATTAGAACCCAACGTGGTAGGTGGTGAGCCTTCCGCCGTTATCCGGGTTGATTTGGAGTGAGTCTTCAAGGCCAGTGTGAATTGGTTTTTTCCGTGTCAGCGTGTACCACCAGGTAAAGTAGGATTCTAATGGTTTTATTTTCGAATAGGCCCAGTGGTTTCGAAGCCTATTCAATGCAAACAAACAAACCACAATCAATATATCCTCTACATAATATTCGTATGAACAAACTCAAACCTACATGCACACTCGATTTTTAAAGCTACTTCACCTGTAGAAGGAGACATCTACGTTATATATCTCATATATTATCCTAATTGAACAGAAATCGCTAGGAAAATAGCAATGTATCAAAAATCTGCCTAGCAGTGATTATAAACGTGAAAAGCTAGTGAATTATATCATGCGAGTGAACTCAGGCTATATTAAAATTAAAACATGATTGTACACTTCAAAACATGTGTGCCTACTCACTTGTAGAGATAATGTGAAATCTGAACTTTCAAGTGCTCGGTGCATCGTCTGAGTGCAATGCCATGTGCATGAAGATAAAGTGAGGAGCTTTCCCAAGTGAAAAGAAATTGTTTAGCTACCACGTTATCTCAGGGAGACGTCACCTAACTGTTAAAACCAGGTACCTCACCGTCAATTTAGTATTATTAACATTAGTCAGCTTTTTATTGATGGTATTTGGATAAGATAAGGCCGACGTCATTGAAATTAGACGTTATTTAGGGTAAAATTAACTTAATATTGCTCTAAGGGGTTATTGTTAGAGGGTATATAAAAATAAAATAAAAATACCAGGACAGATTCCACCGAAATCACTACCCCAAAACTAAGAAGTGCTATTAATATGGTATATTTATCACAAAGATAGCTCACGCTAGAACGCTCCGCTGTATACCTACAGTTTAAATTTAAAAATAATAATTATATTACTTATGTCCTTTTTTTCTGCGCCAGACATGACACCACTTGTTACTCACGAAGGAAGGATAAATTTTACATCCTTGTGTTTAGAGGTATCGGACAAGGAATAAAGTCAGGGGGGTCTCCCAGCTTTCCCAGAACCGAGTCAATTCAGAAAACATTGTTTCCTAAATTGACCCAACCGGGAATCGTGCCCAGGACACCACGCAAGTCAAGGCGAGAAACCGTGCTACAGCGCACTACGCCAACCGTGTTGTATTTGATTACTATTTTTATAGCAAATACATAACCACAGCATTATTTTACCCTCTATGATCTTGGTTAGGCTTTCCATTCAGTATATATCCGGGAATTAGATAGTAATTCTATTAGTAGATACTGAGTATATTAGTAAATTGTCGGTGTTAATGCAATTCAATCTATATTGAGCGCGATAAAATTGCCAGACCACGGCCATGTGGCTCGCGCTTATTCGATTAGTGGAGTGCCGCAGGGGAGTAACTTTTGCCTTATGTTTTAAGATCTCGTGAAATCATTAGGCGGAACATGCTATTGTGAGTGTTTATATTATTTCTAAAAAAATACATTTAGGCCAGGTGTAAAAATCGTTACTGGGGTGTTAATACGTTTTTTCTCTAGTTTATTTCATCATTGTGATCACACAAAAGGGTTAGGATGAGAAATGGTCTTGGGTCTATTCCTAAGGACAGGTAAAGTACAAAGATAGAAACTAGAAAAAATCCTAGGGTCTTCCACAATCGGGGTGGCTGCTCTTCCAAATCACACTCTTATTTTTTTCTAGTTTCTATCTTCGTGTGGAAAATAGTGCATTGTTAAATGCTAAAAATAAAGAATCACTCACAAGCTTTTCAGATTTCACAAAAAAACAGAATTGATCAAAATTGTACAGCCGTTTAAACGAGAAAACGTAACAGACAGAATTACTTCAGCATCACTTAATCTGTCCTTCAGCGGCTTCGCTGTCTTTCCCGTCAAAATATAACTAAAATTAAAAAAAATAGGTATAGTAGCCTATACCTACGAGTATGTCACTCCGTGAAAACGTAGCTTTATATTGGTTAAATAATTTTTAAAATCGTTGCAGTATTGGAGCCTATTTATTACAAACAAACAAATCTTTCCTCTTTACAATATTAGTATCAGGATTCTTTCTTAGTTAAAGAACCCTCGATATGCAGGCCGGAATTTTAAACTACGCCTATTTTAGTTAGTTACCTGTTCTCATAAACAAACGAAAATAAACTCGACACATCTGGCTATTTTATCGTTACTTACTCCATGATTGTTTACTAAAACTCATGGACACTTTTTTGCAAAAAGGAAGTCTTGTCAAAGCTTATATAAACAAACTGCTTATTTAAATAGATACTAGTTAGCTCTCCGTCAGTGGCTTCGCCCGCGGAGACTATTTCTCCCGTTAGAATATAATTTGCGAGAAAATAAATAAAACTCGGACTTTCTTAAACGAATAAATCTTTTATCACTTGTGAAAGCAGTTATAAAAAATTTTACTTGTTGATAAATTAGCGATGCGCGCTCATCAGCGCTTTTTTAAGGCAAAGGCCGTTTAAATACAGAATGAAGTAAATAAATATTTATGTGTTTTTGTTACAGATAAATGGTTGTAATTTATTGTCAAAATTAATTGAATTAAAAAATTAAATGTTTAAAAAGAATTAAAATGTTGACCTCTTTTCTGACAAAATACTCTTTACTAAAATTTAAAAAAGTACTGTTCGTTTTAGACGGAGCATCTTGATTAACCGTGCGATTTACCTTAATAAAAAAAAACTCGTGCGTTTTACATTACAATAACGCACAAGTAGGTACGTAATGAGATACAATACGATATTTAAATTGGTGAAATAAGAGAGCAAATATGTTATAAATAAATATATAGACAGGGGGCCTACTACGGTAGGTAAGTACCTACATATTTATGAAGTTTCGTGAAACTATATAAGGGTATAAAAGCCACAAAACGTAGAATATTATGGACAGGTTTCATGTAGTACAATGAAATATGGTTACAAAAAAATTAACATCAATGTCGAACGTTAAGTATGTTTTTGTAACGGCCGAAAATTCACGTAGAATCTAGTACACTACATTTTATTCTAACTTCTTACGAAGAAACAATAGCCATTAATAGTGCGTGGTAATCCACGCAATAATATGTGAGGAATATTTAAAAAATATAGATGCGTCAATGGAAAAAAACCTTTTTGGCTCATTGAGTCATTTTATTATCAGTTGAATGAAAGGTCAAACTGTATACCATCTCCGAACCCGTAATCTCCCGCCTAAAACGCCCGTCAAACGGGAGCCATGTTTTTTCAAACTTTTTTTTTCACCGACCTGGAACTGCATCAATTGGCTACACGTGTCCGTAATCAATGAGGTTTGTTTCACGGGAAAAAAGTTAAACGTATCTTTGAAGATTTTTTATCTACGTTTGAGTTCAGTGAAGATGGGCCAAAAACGCTAGCGTGTAAATGTATTTTTTTCGTGCTTTTCTATAGTAGTTAAGTTAGTTTATATTTCATTGGTTGCTTGCGATGGTTTCAGATGACAGTACTTAGAGTTTAAATGAAAATAGGAGTAAAAAAAAAGATTATTTATTTGGGATTTGACAGCCTCACCTTTTCCCAAAAATCTTTAGAAACTAAATATGGAAGTAGTATGAATATAAGTATCTGCTACTTCCATATTAGTAGGACAAAAGCACTTCAGATATCCACAAACTGAACTTAAGGGAAACCACAAATAGAACTGCTCGATATCAAGCGGTATGTGAACTATTCAACTGTAAACGATTATTAATAACGGCTAAGGCTTATCTAATCTGAAATGACGCGCCCCTCCACCGCATTCACACACACAATCATAAAAGTAAAGTATGAGCAATTAGCCGTGAGTGATTATCAAATAACTTCAGAAAACGATATGGCATACTCACTATGTGATGTAGTTTTGATTTTTCATTTCAAGGTCACTATACAAATACAAAAATACTGACCGCTCGGTCAGTATTTTTTGTATGAAAACCTTAAAATCAAAGTTAAATTGAAAAAATCTAATCTAATCTTCCCATAAATAGTTGCTACTACTTAATGAGTGTGCCATCTCGTTTTCGGAAGTTAATTGATAATCACCCAGTATCTAAGTATACAGTCCCACTGCTGAGCAAAGGCCTCCATAATTGAAATCAAGTCATCGCTACAATGGATGGGTATTGGCTTCTTAGACTTAGATTGTTTATATCTGGACGCAATATAAAAGTCAACGTCATTTCTGAAATTAGACTAGCTCTACTTGTATATCATTTTCCTTTCTATTCAATAAAGGCCTCGCGATGTTATAAAACTACATTACAAGTAAATTACTACGACTCTATCGACTATCGACTTACGGCACGGCGCGCGCCGTAAACTTGCTACAGTACACGGTGGAATAAAAATCTACAGAGCTTCTAATTTGAAACCGACTCACGCTTGTCCCCATTTTATCTGTTGCTATTTAGGGATAGTTTACAAGTTTTTTCCAACATTTTGAATTTTTATTAGTCGTGTAATTGATAGCACGTTCCGGCAAATTGTGTAACACAATATTTAGTGGGAACAATCATTTGCTTCATTTAGTGTGAGCTCCGATACTTTTTTTGATTTAAACAGATGTTTTTGTAACGTGATCGACCGATTATGTTTGGGTTGAAAATTTGACGCGTCTGGTTAATGACCAAACTAAATACACACTGAATTACTCGATGATAAATAATGATGGATAAATTACTGACCCGTTGATGCAATGGGTAAAAGAGGTCGTGCCTACAGCGCCAATGGTCGCGGATCCGATCCTCACACAATATCTATGCTCCAACTTTCCGAAAAAAATGTGTTCCTTCTGTATCCTATAGACATGTTGCCCACTTCATTTATTATTATAACATTAGAAATAAGAGGCAGGTGTGCTAAAATGAATGACAATTTGCATTTGACGTTGCCATGACGATGAAATCCCTGAGTTTAACCTGGCAAAATTGAAAACCCCTTCCGCCACAACGAATGAAGGGATTATGTAACATTTTAGGCTTGGTAGAGTTATAGTGACAGTAAAAATGTGTTCGGATAAAAACACCAGCTTCTTTTAGGTTTTTACATCGATAATACGCGGTTTTATGCAAGACGAAATAATTTATTTCAGCAAAAGCCTCTTAAATTCTGAAGTTAGTTTACATACATGAGAACAATTAAGTTTGACAGCTGCCATTTATGTAGAATTTTATAAATTCGGCATAAATCTTAAAAGTAATAATGTTTGTTGTACTTTTACCACAAAGTGTACCCTAAAAAGAACCATTTTTACTTGTGTCTAATGCTTTATTGAATGGAGTATAGTAGTAGTAGTAAGTAGTAGTAGGTATGTAAGTAATCAATCAGCTTAAGTTTATGTACAAGGGCCTCCATCATTGAAATCATGTAATCGCTACAATTAATCGTTATTGACTTATCACCACGTTCGCCAAATACGTGGTTGATGATTGATTACCGATACCCGAACCCGAAATCTGGGAACACTTTGTTCGAACTGGGATTTGAACCTTGAATTTGAACCTTGACCTTTGGAGTTTAATTGATTAATTTTTATAACTTCAGATGTTGTCACAAAGTGGCCACTTTTAGCAAAAACGCGATCTAAAACTAGACTGAAAAGTCGTGGACAGACATTCAATATTTAAAGGAACTATTTTTTGAGATATATAAACTCGCCATAAGCGACCGACCACTCGGCCACGGAGGCGTCGGATTTAGAAATGTGTTTAGAAATACTACTAAAGTATTTGTCAGTCTCGAAGCCATGTTAAGATTATGCTTAACATGGCTTTACAAGGAAAACAGCACTGTGTTAAAACTCACGGCACAGCGGTAATACCGCGCGGGTTTCGCTCAGGTATTTAGTATCATGTTTCGCGGTAAAATGTCCCGCTACCCACAGCGGCAGCGAATACCGCTCAGGTCTGAACAGGCCTTGACTATCCACTTGCCGTGCCTTCCGTGTGTATGGACATAAGGTGTCCACGATTTATTGAATTATTTCAGACCTCTACCTAATGTTTTTTTTAACTCAATGTAGTTATTACTATTTGTAACGACCCGCCCTCCTTTTTCGCACGGTTTTCAAGTGTTGTAACCATTTGAATAAAATTGTTGTTGTTTCTTTTTCTTTTTTACAAACCTTGTCCTTACAACAACGACCACGAAAAAATATATCATTAGCCAATTTGGCGCATTGCGCGTACGTATTTTCTTACGATTAAGTTTTATTTATAAAAACTATATAATATTGTTGCAGAACACAGCAGAGAAGAGGGGCAAGGGTCGGACCGGCTGGCCGCAGCACGTCTGGGCTCTAGAACTGAAGAGCGAGCAGAATCTGCAAACGTAGTATAGTTTAGTAGTAAACATATTATGCTTACCTATTCGGGGCCCTGGGCACAATAGGATTAAAGGGCCCTTATATTCTTAGTTTACCTTGTTCTAATATTTAAAAACCTGACTTTATAGGCCCTGCGGATCGTGAGGCCTTAGGTACGTGCCCAAAGTGCAAAATGGGAAAGAGAGTCAGCATTTGCATCATCATTGGTAGAACTGACTAAAGTAGGGTAATCGAATCGGTACTTTGAAATTTAATCTACCCCTTGAACTCTTAGAAGGAACTCTACCATATTTAAGCTCTTTTCATAGATCCGTGTTACATGCAGCGATGTTTCTTTTCCAATGATGAGATTTGGCCAATCCCTCCGAATAATCGTCTCATCTACCTGGACCTCTGGGTAAAAAACTGATTTTAAAATGGCGAATCTGAAAATATAATTATTGCATTCTCGTAAAGCTACAATGAGCTTGCGTCACATCCTAATCGTCAGATTTTCGAAGTTCTCCCCAAAGTGTTTATTTACATTATGATTTGTATATAATTTCAGTTCATTAGGTGGCTGACTTAGCTGTACATAATAGTTTGATATCTTAATACATAGTTTGTAGAATATATTTTGTGAATTAGCCAAAAACAAGTGTTTCTGAATTTACGGACTACCCCGCATGAGTTAGGATCGTATATTGTCGTTTATTGTTGTTGATCGTATTATGTTAAGGGGAGGTGGTTCACAAAACACGTTTTTAGAATTCATTTTTGAAGTAGTAAACAGTGAAATTAAAATCTAATAAAATTTACTGATATTGTTGAGGTGATAATACAGGGAATCCATTCGGTGGAAACATGATTTGATAAAGTTGTCTCGATAGAATAAATTCACAAAGTTACCTCTTTTCGTGACATTTTGTCTTCTATTTTTGGTTTTATTCCTAAAATAATTGATCTGATAATATGGGTCCTTTACCAAAACAAGGTTTAAAGATAACTGGAAGGATTTCATCCGTTGTTTTTTTTATTACATCTATTAATTTTTTAATCGATTATTTTAGTGATTTTCGGTCCACGTGGCGCTGACCAGTTTCCTTCAGGAAATGTTGTGCAGAACCACCTCGCCTCAAGTGCAATTATGAAAATATGTAATAATTTTACGTTAATTCCCTATTTACCGTAACTGTACCAAAGACTATTTAGTTCGTAAAAGTTATTTAAATAAAGTTAAATATTGATAATAATTACTTTTGTTTCATTGGACTTGAGTATTGTTTGCGTCAAGCTTCTCGTCTGCTATGAACACGAGAAGAGTGCCGCATTCCCATTTTTTTTAATGAAAAATAGGTAGTTATTGTTAAATGCCGCCTTCGTTGGTATGGTCATGTCTCACGGAGATCGGCAAACTTCGGGGCAACAAATGTCTGGCCATGCCGCCCCCGCCAGGTACCGGTAGAAGAGGTCGACCCAAGAAGCGGTGGCTCGACGTCGTCAAGGGTGACATGCGTGCCAACAGACTCACCACTGAGGATGCACAAGACCGCGCGAAGTGGGCCAAGAAAATAAGAAAGGCGGACCCTGGGACCCCACACACCAGTGTGCGTTCACAACCGGGATAGACCGCACGGATGATAATGATGATGATGTTAAGTTTGACGCGAACTATTGAATATTGTTTATTTAATTTATTATTGGAAGATGGTCAGCATTGGACATATTAATTTAGGTATTCATTAAATCAAGTCTTGCTTAAATAGGTACCTATGAAACTTATACAAACGAAGGAGCTATTAAAAACGTGGCACATTTAAAACACTTTTTACCAAAATGTAATGTATAAATGCAGATGAGATAATATTAATGACTTGACGACACGATTGGCGTAGTGCGCTGTAGCACGGTTTCTCGCCTCGATTTCCGTAGTGTCCCGGTCTCGATTCCCAGTCGGGACAATTCAGGAAGCGATCTTTTCTGAATTGACTCACGTCTGGGTGTGCTGGGAGACGCCCCTGGCTTAATTCCTTGTCTGGTACCTCATAATACAGGGCTATTTATACAAGGACAAGTAGTGTGTTGTCTGGCGCATATTTATATAAATTTATTTAATTACAGTGTGATTCTCCTATAACACACACTCAAGAGATACCTTTAAATTACTTACTTACACGTACTTATCTGTGCATGGAAACCACTTCTCTTAAAGTGTCTGAATCCAGCCATCCCTTGAATCCAAAACAGTCGAGATATATTACAACCGAAACTCAACGGTATGTTATCGTGATGCGACAAGTAATTGAGATTATGTAAGTACTATTAGGTAAAAATAATTTAAGTATATTTCAAAGTTCAACGCGAACGAAGTTCTCAGCAAACAGGGCAGTTTCTGATTTTTAAATGCCAATACTATTGGAACTGAAAGGGGTTTGAGTAACTTTGTATGGACCCGTGGCGTCATTTTTATATTAGTTGCCAGCAATATTTTTATCACTTTTTTATAGCACCCTAATAAAGAAACATATCTGAGTGATCAGAATTGTTCTAAGTGATAGCGGAGTCGAGATTTGATTTCTTAAAGTATTATTTTGGGTTCGGCCGTTATGGTCCCAGTCCGGTTTGCCCCCGGCCGGTATGCACATCGCTATAGGCCGCAAGTATACATCTATTAGGTCTACTGTTATCTACATTAGCTACACACATCAGTCATGATTTTGGTCTTAATTTTCATTTATTTTTTAACAATTGTCTACTTATCCGTACTGATTCGAAACTCTGGGGGCAACGCGGCCGGGTGCATACCGGAATAACAACTTTTTAAATGAGGGTGCATACCGGCCGGGGGCGAACTGGACTGGGACCATAACGGCCGGACCCAATTTTGCCTTAAATGCCCTAAAATAATAGTTCTTAAATGTTAAGGAGAAAGGTTTTCGATTTAAGATGTACCGGTATATTTTCCTGATAAAAGTACATCCAGTTGACGACACGATTGGCGTAGTGCGCTGTAGCACGGTTTCTCGCCTCGATTTCCGTAGTGTCCCGGGTTCGATTCCCGGCCGGGTCAATTCAGGGGTCAATCTTTTCTGAATTGACTCGGGTCTGCGTGTGCTGAAGGGATATTAATCCCTAATTCGAGACCATTAAAAGAGGTGTGTTGTCTAGCGCATATTTATTTATTTATTGCGGCTCCCCCCGCCCAAGATTCGTGGAGCGCGATATTAAAAACAGTCTTAAGAAAATTATGGATTCAATTTTTTTTCAATACGTTCAATCTTCTTTAACAACCATGGCCAAATTCTCGTAAACTAAAGATCCCACTGAAGTTTAGAAAAGCTTCTGAACCTTAGAGTCATCTAAGGGGTGATCTTAATTTTATTACTTTGTGCTTTCCATATTGTTATTATATACTCGTACTAAACACAACAGTGTTTTCGTTACATTTTAGCAAGTGGTATCTGGTCCTGTCTATTTCTGGCAACAGGTTGTATATCTAATTCAGTGACGGTTTACCGCTCGCTTCCTGCGCCTGCGAGGGCCATGTGGCCTGAGCGGCGTGTGCGCACTAGGGTGACCAAGAAACGCAGCTTGGGTCGGGACTTTCTTCATCGGTGCACGGTGTTGCAATTTAGTGGTGGGTATAATAGTGTGTAACTGTTGCAAGTAAACCTTAACCTCTTTTATTGGAATCATGTCATTGCTACAATGGATAGGCATTGGCTTAATTGCCAAATGCGGGTAGGTGATCACAAACCCGAACTATGTTCTTAAGAATTAGAAAACACTCTTTACCACACATTTAGACAAATGAGCTATCAATGAATATTTATCTTTTGACCGACTTGGTGTAATGGTTAAGAAGTTGGCTGCTACACCAGAGGTCGCGGGTTCGATCCCCGCACAGTACAAACATTTGTGTGCATGAACATGTCTGTTTGTACTGGTCTGGGTGTCTCCTATGTATAATAAGTATGTATTTACAAAAGAAAATGTATTTAAGTATGTTTATCCGTTGTCTAGTATCCCATAACACAAGCTTTAATTAGCTTACTTTGGGGCTAGATGGCGCTGTGTGGAATAATGTCCAGGGATATTTATATTTATTTATTTATATCTTTGTCTGTGTCCGGAGTTCCGGAAGTCATATCTATCTAAGTATTTAGTACTGTTTGTTTGACGTCACTTGACTGCATCCCATAGTACAAGCTGTTCTGATTTTTATTTAAGGATAGATACAGTACAACATGGACAAAAATAATAGTGTTAGTGTTGTCAATAATAGTGTTCTAAAAATGTTAATACCAAATACTGAACAGCATTATGCTTACTATAAGTTTGTGCTTTTTTATCCCAAAAAATCAGTTTTCACGGTCACCCTTGTACATCAAAATATAAAGTCTACGTAATTTGTTTTATAGCTCAGACATTTCACCTTTGATGTTACGAACAGATCGATTGCCAGTCTAATGAGTGCTGTTCCACTGAATAAGATAAATCAAAAAATTCCAGCCACAAGACGTCCACTGCTGAACATAGGTCTACCCCACCGATTTTCAAAGCGACCGATTGCAGGCGGTCTTAAGAGCCATTCTGTATTTTGAGCGCATGATTCAACTTTTCAAGCGCCTATATTACGACCTTCGGAAAACAATTTTGACTGTTCAATACATACTCCCTATCTACTTCACCCGGGTAGGTAGGGTTTTTGCAGCCGGAACTACGGGTCTGGCTGTTAGGATCAGGGTACCACGGGTGTTGGGGGTCCCAGCTCTGCCTTTGTTAAGGTAGGCCCCAATTTGGAGTTGGATTCGTGGTGGCATGTGGTTAGTTGCAGAGGTGGGGTGTTCGTCTGCTCGGTAGTGTGTACCGAGCGTCCCTCCTCGCGCGCAACGAGTATCTAAATTCACTGGTCTAGGGCGTTGGGCCGCTAACCCTCATAGCGGCTTGCTGCACCTCCGGTACTTGCCTGGATAGCAAGGAGATGGGTATCCGCTAGATTGCCCATCCGGCCACCCTGCTGTAGCTAAGGGTAGATGTACGGCAGTGCATCGAGATGTGAGCGTGCTATACAGCTCCGGCACCATTCTGGAGAAATGGTAGTTGGCTTCTCTGACGTCCCTAGCGGGGATTGAAGCCGCTAGCGTTCTTTGAATGCGCGTGGTGAGCGACTATAACTGCTCCGGTACCATTCTGGATAAATGGGAGTGGGTAATGCCACGGGCTACTCGCCTATGAGTACCGTAATGTGTAATGCATCATGCATTGTGCTTTATGGCGGCAGGACCTACCGCAGATGGTCACTGGTACACTTCACGGTGTGCTAGGAATAGTGTGCCTTTCTGCATAACCACGAGGTTGGTCGGGAGGGCCACTAAAATAAATCTCAGTAGTTTGAGAAGGGACTTGTTCAATACATACGAAACGTAGTCCAACCTTTCGTATAGACACATAATGAAACAAATTTGTAAAAAAAATATTTTTTATATTAAAAAATTATCGATCTCACCACCTCGATTTACGAAAAAGCCTTTTCGTGTCAACTTCAAGTGGCTAAATCTCTATAGTAAGCTCACTATAGTAGCAGAAAGAAAAGACAGGAAAACGTTAGACAAATAGTTTTGTTGACACTATGAACAAGAATAAGCAGAATTCATCACAATAGGTAACTGTAAAAATAAGTTTTAAACTAATTTTTTCCCGAATAATAGCCTAATTTAAGACAGATTTTTGTTTTGATTTAAGCAAAAAAATAAAACAGTAATTATCTGTTAAAAATTAATGATCTTTATTCATTCGAAATGTAAAGTTTTATTAAAAATCCAATCAGTAAATTAGACCTTAAAACGTAACGATAAAAGCCCAAAATTTGCAATAAATCAC
The DNA here is from genome assembly GCA_947369235.1 of Udea olivalis. Taxonomy (NCBI): domain Eukaryota; kingdom Metazoa; phylum Arthropoda; class Insecta; order Lepidoptera; family Crambidae; genus Udea; species Udea olivalis. The sequence goes on along the minus strand of OX376367.1, from coordinate 7,107,302 downwards.
TGTGCACACACGCGCGCTTAACTTACCGGAGTTCTGTCACCTTTAGCAGGTTAGCTATCTTGCACCCTGCGCCTACTTTTAAACGGTCTCCAGCCAGTCAAGCACTTTTCTGCCCCAGCTGCCATCAGTTCTGCGCGCTATGTGCCCTGCCCACTGCTACTTCTTACTTACCCGCTGGGCTACGTCGGTCTCTTTAGTCCTTTTACGGATTTCTTCATTTCTAATTCGAAGACGTACCGAAACACTGAGGCCAGGGTGGCGCAAAGGGGATGCAGGGACTTTTAAAATTTACTCAGCCGTGAAAAGACAAATTCGGTTAGGTTATGTTAGAACTGCGACCAAAAAACGCACGAGCCGAGCGAGCGAAGCGAGCAATCAAATTCGAGTAAAAGATGAAAATCAGCTGTCAATATTTTCCCTATAAAAACATACAACGCATTGAAGACATTATTAGTGCTACTGTTTCCCTACTACTGATTAAAACCAACGTTATTATGGAGCGGCGACGTCATTTAAGCAGGGAAGAAATGCTCAGAGCCGTGGGAATGATAGAAGCTGGTTCCCGGCAACGTACTGTGGCTTTAGCTCTGAATACAAGTCAGAGTGTTATCAGTCGACTTTGGACACGTTACCGAAGCACTGGTACCGTGGCTGAGCGCCATGGAGGACGATATCGCTGCACCACACGGAGACAAGCCCGATACATTCAAATCACAACTCGAAGAGCTCCAACAATAACCACCATGATGTTAGCCGTGAGGCTTCATCACTCTTCAGGGAACTTAATTAGCGACCAAATAGTCAGAAACCGCTTGCATGAAGTGAACCTTCATTCCCGAAGACCGCTAAGGGTACCACCTATAGCAATGCACAATCGTAGGATTCGATATCAATGGGCTCTTGAACACAGAAATTGGGCAGAAGAACAATGGCGTTTCGTGTGCTTTTCTGATGAGTCTCGTTTTGCTATGAGACCGGATACAAGACGTATACGACACTGGAGAACCCCTGGACGCCAACAGCGATTAAAATCCTGCCAGGAAGTCCATCCTTATAGTGGTGGAACCATCATGGTATGGGCGGGTATTTGGATCGGCGGAAGAACTGAGTTGATTTGGATCAGAGGCAACCTCAACGCTCAAATTTATGCTGAGACGATTGTATCAGACGTCATCGTTCCTCTACAAGTGCAAATCGGTCCCTTATTTCAGTTAATGCATGATAATGCACGACCGCACACCGCAAGAGTTGTAAGACAGACTCTCGCCGCAGCTAACATCAATGTCCTGCCCTGGCCTGCTCAGCCGCCAGACTTGAACCCGATTGAGCATGCATGGGATATGCTACAGAGAAGAGCTCTGCCGAATATGGAGGGTATTCAGTCGCAAGAAGACCTTTTTTTGTTCTTGCAACGAACATGGGCGGCCATTCCACAGCGTGATTTGGATGAACTCATTTTGAGTATGCCAAACCGATGTTCTTGTGTTGTTAGTGTTCGCGGTAGAAACACGGATTATTAATTGTTTAAGTTACCCAATAAAATTTTAAAGAAAACTGTTATTTCAGTCTTTTTTTCGAACTTTAATGTTAGTGGTTCAAATGTCAAAAATCCCTTTATTAGGAAAATGGCAAATTTCTTTATTAATGCAAAGGTGACTTGGTTTATCGTTACTGTAGACAAACGAAAACACTTTATTTGATGAATCCTTAAAGAAAATTTTAATTAATATCAATCAGGAGAAAAGTTATTGCAAAAATATATGTTGATCCCTAGACACTTTTGATGTGTGTATTATCAAGGCCTGCACAGACGAGGGATTATCCGCGGCGTCCTTTTTTCTCCGTCAAAATACGAACTGTATCGAGCAACACACACGAACGACTAAAAGTACGCCGAACCAAAAATCTGCCGAAACAGAGCGGACGCCCGCGGAGCGTGGCGGATTAAAGTGCGCGAGCGTCCGCGAAACAAATAGAACGAACGAACTAAGTATACGATATTTTTTATCATTATCGAATCCATTATTTATACAATGTTTTTTTTATCATCAACCATAATTTAATATTAACTTCATTTTTTTACTAAACTAACTAATAAAATTAACCCTCTACTAATCATGGCAGCAAGAGACCGAAGAGCTGGCTCTTCCCTCGCTCAACGGCTAAGCATAGCCGTTCGGCGTGGAAATGCTGCCTCTATCCTTGCTGCCATGCCACACTCACAGGATTTGTTCAACGACTGACGGTATTTTTAATTTCTTTTATTTATATTAATAGATATATATTTTGTTTTTCAGTTAGATTAATTTTAGGTTAAGATTTGATTTTAATAAATGTTTAACTACTTAAACCGGGTGAATATCAATATATTGGGGCATAATTATAAATAAATATAATTATGCCCCAGACAACACACCACTTGTCATGGCCTCGAAGTAGGGATAAAATATCCCTGTGTTACAAAATACTACGCATGAATTTAACCAGGGGCGTCTCCCAGCAGTCCCAGCACACCTAGAACCGACCCGACCGGGAATCGAACCCGTGCTACAGCGCACTACGCCAATCGTGTGGTCAAACGTATACGATATCCACCGTGCATTTCTCTGCGACATATTATGTTGTTGAGATATTATATTTGCACGCATCATCAAGCGAACTGCATTACGTGTGAAATAAGGGAATCTCGCAACCACATCCCATTGCCACATAACAGCTCTGGGGCCAGAGGTATTCCTCGAAGCGCACAAGACGAGGCGCACATTTATTATTCCTCGAAGTGCACTAATGATGTGCGCATCGTCGAAAGATGGAAAATATGAAAATTTATTCCTCGAAGCGCACAAAAAAAAAAGGCATTCAAGATTTGTAGTAAAATGATATCGATATACAACGTTTTAATGAAAAAGCGCAAAACCTGAAGTTAGTTTGTTCAGAATTCAGAGTAATATACTAATAAAACATAGGGGTAAAATTTTAACCAAAAAAATATTTTAAATACGCCATGTTTAATCATCACTTATCTCTATTAGTGCGGCGGCACGCGAAGCGGCAACGTCGCACTAGCTCGCGCGTTATTACCATAGACTTTTTAATTTTGCAACAAAGACAAGAAACAAAAAGAAGCCAATAACTTCGTAAACAATCCGCGAAAATTTAATAACTTACATCATTCTTCTATAATAAAAATAAGTTGGGGTGTCTGAGGTTTTGCGCTTTTTAATTAACACGTTGTAGAATTTATTCAAGGTGTAATAATAATTTATGGAAACTACCAGAAAAACAAAAATGTACGGGAATTAGGTGCAACCGACTACTTGGCACATAAATGGTAAATAAAGTACAGGCTTCATAATTTTACTATCAAAATTAGTTATTTGACTATAAGTACCAGGGCGACAGAAATTAACAGAAATTATGTACATACCAATGATTTTGTTTTTATCGAGAAATGGATATTAATAAATAAAACAAATTTAAATAAATCATAAAACTGTTTAGTATTTTTTACTTAAGTAACATTAAAAAGGATATTTTTAATTGCACCTCTGTTAAAATATTATGCAAACATAACAAACTCCTCTAGTAAACTCATTGCACATCAGAAACAGGACTGTTCTACAATTAAATTATCTGCTCATCAAAACATGTTCTCTAAAAAACCTAAGAAGTATATCAAAACCAGCTATCTTTTTAAATCTATTCACAACTGAAATCTAGTTCGTGCAACAGACTTATTTTTCTTAAAACGAAAATACTAATAGCACATCAAAAGTCGCAGGTATAACAATTTTTCTAAAACTGATCTTTAAAGATGCTTTGATCTAATGATGATCTAATATGTTTCCGACACCAAATGCACTTTACAAACTTAGTATTTGTGTAACTAAAATACTTTTCATCTAACTGTAGGTATTAATTTTATATTCTTATAACTCTCTAAAACTCTTCCAAGCGCGCTTCCGCGTTCGTATCGTGCAGAGGCGTTCACATCAACTTTTACAAAACCATAGAAAAACGGGTTATAAGTCAGCAGCATAAGGTGCCCCTATGTAAAGGTTGATGTGAACGCCTCTGTACCTTTGCAACGACGACGCGGGTGCAAGAGATACAGAGCTATGCGAAGTAATATAATTGGCTAATCTAAAAATACATTTGCCGCCTGATAGCTAAAAGAACTTTCGGTAGTAGCCATATTATCAATAGTATTGCCAAATTTGAACGGTTTATAGTATCAAAACTATCAATAGTTTAACTTCGGCAATCCTATCAATATAATTAATTGACGCCAGATGGGAACACCCAAAAATTCCGAATCACGTAATTCCGAATTTCATAATTCCGAAACAACAAAATTCCTAATATTCAAGAGCACGAAAGTTATTTTTCCGAAAGTCACAAATCCGATATATGAAATTTCCGAATTTCATTAGTACGAAGAATTAAAAATCCGAAGTTTCATTTGTCCGAAAAACGATATTCCGAATTTCAAAATTCTGTAAAAATTCATTGCAATTATTAAGAGTTTACATCAAATACTATTTACATGGGTCATTCCATGTAACGGGTGTTACAGGTTGTACACTCTACTTGACGATTAATTGATGATGCAAGAAGAAAACAAAAAGTTTTATTGGTTTATCCACTTGGGACTATTTTTCGTCATCTGTATTGAAATTAACAGTTACAGGCAGCAGAACGAAAACAAGGGCAAAATATGTGCGTAACGGGCGTTACCCGATTTTGTCTGAGCTTTCCAGCTTAACCGCAACAAGAGTAAAAGTTTGCGAAATGTTTTACCTTACGTTGATAAAAAAATTGTAAACACGTAATTTTATTGAATTCTGAACTTTATCGACTACTCATAATATTACAAGAATACAAATGGGATTTTTTATAAAAATCTAAAGCTGTAACGGATGTTACGAGTACGAAATTTAACCAATATTTGTATTAATAAATGTTTATTCAATCCTATTTTTGGCATTTAAACAATAAAGGAACTTCTATCATGCCTACACAGCTCCCTAACATCAATACTTTCGGCAAAACTCTAATAGATTCTGTCCCTTTTTATTTGTAATTCAAGACTAGGCAATATGCATATTTTATGTGTCTTTGTCTATATTTATGTTTAATTGTCGGCGTTTTTGCTGAAATGTAACAGCTGTACCTGTCGTCTGTCGATGCACCGGCCGACGGTAAACTGTATTGTTGTTTATATTGTGTCTACACATACGACAGCCTAGGTAAGCCATGTGAGATGAGACCAGTAGGGTTCTCAGAGGCCGCTCTAACAACTCTGACACTAGAGGTAGCTAAGTTCTTACATGACATGATATGAAGTAAGAATAACACATAACATATTTGACGGCGCGTCAATAGAATAGTGGCGCTGGGATCGAGAGTGATCGAGATATCGAGTCGCTCTAGCGGAGCGTCGAATCGATGGTAGCGACGCGGTCATATTGGCTCGTGACTTTTGAACGAACAACGGCCCGCGCACCACGTCCTCGACGAATCGCTGGCGATCTAAGCGATCTGAGTGCTTTTTACCGTGCTAATTGTTGCAATTACTTTGAATAATTATCAGAAATCAATAAGTGACTGTATTTTTTTAGTTTAGAAGAAGTGATTATAATTTTTCCTATTTATGTACCGATTTTCTATTTTCGATTTCCTCGCCCTTATATCCACGCCCTAACCATGGAAAATTCCGATGAAGGACCTCTCGCCCCTTTATCAGAAGTGGGATCGGGTGGGCAAAATAATAGGGAAATGCGACGAAATGATACCAGTGCTACCAAATTACTAGAAAGCATGGAAGCTTTATTATCTCGGGTGTTAGCAGTGCCCCAGACACCTCCTGCGAGTACCAGTTCAATGCAATTATTACAATTTAACCCTGATGACCCAGACGCAGATATAGAAGCCTGGTGTAGCGTGACAGAACTAATTGTACAGAATAAACGCCTAGAAGGGGTTGATTTGCTCATGGCTTTATCTAGTGCATTGAAGGGTCTTGCAGCCACGTGCCTAACCAAAATAAATCTTAACGAATTGTCATGGGCTCCCATCAAGCAAACTCTTATAGCCAGATTTTCGAAACCAAGGCTCTTCCAAGACTATTTTGATGACATTATTAGATTCCAAATAGGAATTAAAGAAACCGCCTCTGAATCCGCTCTTCGACCGTGGAATCTCATTGAACGAATACCGAAGACTGTGATGCCTGAGGAAGTAATCACCGGATTTGTGACTTCAGTGTTGTGTTCAAAAGATAATATGATTCGTCGTGAATTAAATGCTCTCACAAGAACGAGTAAAACACAGTTATTCCGTATACTTGGCGGCATCTCTATGAAGCGACGTTTCGATGCAGCTGAAAATCAAGAACCTGAACCAAAGCGACAGCGTTTATCTGAAAAATTCGCTGGTAGATGTCATTACTGCGGAATGCTTGGACATCGACTGTCAGAATGTAGAAGGCGCCGTGATGACTCCAACACGGCCAAACAAGATACATCCAGTTCAACCCGTACACATGAAAAATCTATAACGGTGACGTGCTACGCTTGCAATCAACCTGGTCACCTTGCATCTGCTTGCCCGAATAGGAGGAACAACGCTGAAGCTGCGATCAAGGAAGTCAATCAATGTGGTCATCGCCCATCCAGGGGTACTTTGGGAACGTCTACTGGTGAGTCAGTCTCCTTTTTATTTGACAGCGGATTATCTAGCTCTCTTTTGAAAGAAACTATTTCACATCAATTTCTGGGTACTGTGCGTAAGAACCTCGTGTATCTTAGTGGCATTGGTAGTAATGATAATAGTGTTCAGAGCACGTATCAAATTCAGAGCCTGGTTAAAATCGACGAAGTTGAGGTTACATTACTTTTTCATGTGGTAGGTAGGTACCCGATAATACTATTTCTGACCCTGTGATTATTGGTAGAGATATTTTAGAAAATGACGTCTCAATTAGGATAGATAATGATAGCCTTGTTTTTCACTTAAAAAAGCAAAGTCACTTTTGTGAACCGGTCTCAACTACTTTTGATTTAACTGAAATTGATACAGATTTACAGGGAGAAGATAGGGACTTGTTAATATCTATTTTAACTAAATATTCTAAACATTTTATTCGAGGTATCCCAAAACGACGTGTTTCTACTGGAGAATTAGAAATTAATTTGCTAGACCCACACAAAACTGTGCAAAGGTGCCCTTACCGACTTGCCCCTGTAGAAAAGCAAGTAGTTAGGGAAAAAGTCCAAGAACTATTAGACGCGGGAGTCATTAGGCAAAGCACTTCACCTTTTGCTAGTCCAATATTATTAGTAAAGAATAAGGACAAATCAGACAGGATGTGTGTGGATTAAAGGGAATTAAATTCTAACACGCGGCCTGAGCACTATCCCTTGCCTCGAATCGAGGAACAAATTGATCACCTTAAGGGGGCTCATTACTTTTCCTCCCTGGATATGGCATCTGGCTTTCATCAGATTCCCGTACATCCTGATTCTGTACAGAAAACAGCTTTTGTAACACCTGAAGGGCAATACGAATATTTAGCGATGCCTTTTGGAGTTCGTAATGCACCTTCCGTATATCAGAGGTGCATCACTAAGGCTTTGAATCATTTGCCCGTAAAGCCACTAGTACATATGGACGATGTTCTGGCCTATTCTGCGGAAGTTTCAGAGGGTTTAAGGCGTTTAGATGAAGTCTTAGGTGCTTTAACAGAGGCAGGGTTTTCCTTCAATTTTGGAAAGTGTAAATTCATGAAGCAGAAAATTGAATATTTAGGGTATACTGTTCAATCTGGTGAGGTAAGACTAGACTCACCACAGCCCAAGACAGCTACGCAGGTGCGTCAATTCCTTGGCCTAGCCTCGTATTTTCGGAAATTTATCCCTGGCTTCACCCGTATAGTAGGGCCGCTATACTCACTGACCAAACTGAAAGGACCCATAAAATGGAGTGAAAATCACGAAAAAATCCGAAATAAGATGATACGCATCCTAACGTCTGAACCGGTTTTAACGATTTTTGACCCTGAATTGCCCGTCGAATTGCACACGGATGCCAGTTCCGAGGGTTATGGTGCAATTCTCATCCAGAAGGTGAACGGAATGCCCCATGTAGTAGAATACTTCAGCCGGCGGACGTGTGAGGTGGAATCATGCTACCACTCGTACGAGCTAGAGACATAAGCTGTCGTGCGAGCGGTCGAGCATTTCCGCCATTATCTGTACGGTAGACGGTTTACAGTATTCACAGACTGTAATTCGCTCAAGTCTTCAAAATCAAAAATAGACCTCACACCACGTGTTCATCGTTGGTGGGCTTTTCTTCAGGCTTTCGATTTCGAAATCGACTACCGTGAAGGCAAAAGGATGGAACACGCAGATTACTTGTCGTGAAATCCTCAGCCAGATCCAAATAACGATCCAAGTACATCCACCAAAAATGCCCAAAATAAAGTAGTCCAATACGTCGAACTTCATCAAGGCTGGCTAAGCGTTGAGCAAAAACGTGATAGCGAAATACAGGACCTCCTTTTAAAATGCAATAATAATGGATTTCCTGATACAGTCGCTGGAACCTATGATGTTAGAGATGGTATACTATACAGGAAAGTTTCACGAAACAAAACTACCTTGTGGCTACCAGTTGTTCCACGAGCGCTTATTTGGACCCTCATAAATCATGTCCATAGTGAAGTTCAACACTTAGGCAAAGATAAAACTTTGGACAAGCTTTATGAGCAGTATTGGTTTCCCGAGATGTCTAAATGTGTACGGAAATTCGTTGACTCCTGTATTGTGTGCAAAGCTTCGAAGGGCCCATCCGGTGCGCAACCTATTCAGCTCCATCCGATACCAAAAGTTTCTGTGCCCTGGCACACTATACACATAGATTTTTCGGGAAAGCTTAGCGGAAAGAGCGATCAAAAAGAGTATTGCTCTGTAATCATCGATGCTTTTACAAAGTATGTCATGTTAGAGCACACTTGCTCACTTGATGCGAATAGCGCTGTACAAGCGTTACAGAAAGCTGTGTGCTTATTCGGAGCTCCTAAGCGTATTATAGCAGATCAAGGACGCTGCTACATCAGTGCCGATTTTAAAAACTTTTGTGCAGAGCATAAAATAGAGCTACACTTCATTGCAACTGGCACTAGTAGAGCAAATGGGCAAGTGGAACGGGTTATGCGTACACTCAAAAGTCTATTAACCATTGTAGAAAACGACCCTAACAAAACTTGGCGAGATGAACTAGGTAAAATACAGCTGGCTCTAAACAGTACTAAATCTACTGTAACGAAATATTCACCAACAGAGCTCATGTTTGGAATTCGTTCCCAGTCGCTAGGTTTAGCTAAAATAAATTCAAATATTTCAGGCCAAGAAATTCGACTAGATCTAGATTATATTAGAAACGATGCTTCGACTAATATTCGTAAGGCAGCAGCATCGGAAGTAGAGCGATTTAATAAGGGACGCGCAGCAATAAAACCATTTTCAAAGGGTGATTATGTCTTTATTAAAAATAGCGAGCGGAATCAGACTAAGTTGGATAAAAAATTTAGAGGCCCTTGTTGGAACGTGATCGCTACGAACTCAAAAGTCTTAATGGTTCTAATCGTATTTACAAGTATGCCCATGAGAACTTACGCTCAGTACCCCAGGGCCATGAGGGTTTGATGGTAATAACCAGTAGCTTACTTAACGATGGTGAGGCTGTGACGGCGGCAGATGATCCAGATGACGTTTCTGAGGCTACGAATTGCGATAATAGACTGAACAATTTTGATGACTTGACTGTATGCTTGGATGCAGTTTCTACCGATTCTCGCACCCTTACCGCAGGTTCGGAAACGTTGAGCGTACACTCTGATCCCGAGACTTTGGAGGTTGAATGTGAAGTCGAGGTTTATACTGAGACAGATGATTCTTAGGCAGTAAGTATGTTATTGAATGAAACGTAATATCGGAGTAAGATATCTTGAGAGGTACTTTTCATGTGCTGTTCCGAGTGATGTCTATCCTGGCTACTGAGACGCTGATATCTGGACTATACTGTAAGGGATGGTACAGATTCAATGGTCCGGGTCAGAGGAGTGCTGTTTGAAGTATGTCAAGTTGTTCTATCCTGGTCACTTGGACGCTGACATCCGAGCCACACCCCGTGGGGTTGGTTGAATGGATTCAATGGTCAGGGCCAGATGAATAATGTTTCTAGTTTTGTGGTCTAGCCTGGTCGTGGAACCAGATGAAAATGCTCGAACCTAGTGCAAGTTTTACTAATAAGTCAAGTAAAAGGGATTCATTGTGTCGATGCTGATTCAAATTATTAGATCCAGTTAATCGATGACTGTATTAATTTCACAGTAATCATTGATGGGTGAGATGTAAACTTATTGTTCAGGATAGACGAGCGGACGTATCGGTGATTTTGTAATTTGTTGCAGGAATCAATGAAGACACACGACCGAGGACGGTCGTACGTCAGTCTGGCCGTGACGGCGCGTCAATAGAATAGTGGCGCTGGGATCGAGAGTGATCGAGATATCGAGTCGCTCTAGCGGAGCGTCGAATCGATGGTAGCGACGCGGCCATATTGGCTCGTGACTTTTGAACGAACAACGGCCCGCGCACCACGTCCTCGACGAATCGCTGGCGATCTAAGCGATCTGAGTGCTTTTTACCGTGCTAATTGTTGCAATTACTTTAAATAATTATCAGAAATCAATAAGTGACTGTATTTTTTTAGTTTAGAAGAAGTGATTATAATTTTTCCTATTTAAGTACCGATTTTCTATTATCGATTTCCTCGCCCTTATATCCACGCCCTAACCATGGATAATTCCGATGAAGGACCTCTCGCGCCTTTATATTTTATTAAACTCTGTTTAAAGCAAAATAAACATTGTTGTCACACATAATCGTGTCAATGTAATTCATGGAGGAACCCTTAATGTTGACACCTTAAAAAACTTCACCAAACTCGCACAATTATCCTTTCATTAGTTCCTAATAAGCCATATCAAAATTTGGTAACACCCGTTACGTAACAGGTGTTACACACCATTACCGGTCAATAATTCACGAAAAAATAGATCAATCATTAAATAAATAGCTAATATTAGAAGTTCTCAATAGAAGCCTTACTTTCTGAAAATCATTCTATAATGCGCGCATTAAGTCAGTTGCTGAACAAACGCATGCACTTTTTTTGTAACGGGTGTTGCAGGTATATGGCATAATTTCAAAGTTAAATAAATCGAAGGAATTAATAAACTTAGCAAATAATATTTCACACACCAGCTGCTGGAAACTTTCATTTTCTAAAGGCGGGACGCGTTATGTCAATCTGAAAGTAGTTTTCTTTTTTTCGGTGGTGTTAGTTTTGATGAAAAATAAGGACCATCAATCGTACATAGTAACCCAACTTAAACATGCAAAAAATATGAAATTCAAAAACGAATGAAGAAATTAATGATGTTTTACTAAAATATGGGGTTTTAGATTCTACTTAGACACATTTTATTTCAGAAAAGGCATTTTGATAAAATGTGTTGCGGTAGCGTTTTCCATGGAATTACATAAAATTAAGCTGAAACCCGACTCGCCGTGGTCATCCCGAAAATCCCGGGAACGGTGGTCGGCACAGACATCGGGAAGGGGGGCCCAAACCCTCCGCCAAAAAAAAACTCAGTCGTGAAAAGACATAAATTCGGTTAGGTTAGGAACAGAACCAAAAAATGCCTGAACCGAATTATCGGCAAAGTAACAAGTAATAAGTTTATGAAATTATAATAGATTTCGGATTTAGGCCCGACGCCAGATAAAAGTATTACCCGACGCCAGATAGCTAAACAAATTATCGATAGTATTGTTGTATAAACTAGTAATACTATCACTATGGATAGTATTTTTATGGTATGAACAGCAATAACATCGGCAATAGGTATACTATAGATTGTATTGACGCCAGATAGCTGAAAATACTATCCTAGTACAATCGTTAGTATTTCTGCGTATCAATAGTATTGCCAGATTTGAACCGTCGATACTACCCATAGAACTACTTACTTCTAAGCCATATTCGTTTTTTTAAATGGAGTTACCACGCTGTTGTGCATATCATTATACCCATTTGTTTATTTTATGTGTGCTTAGTTACAGATTAATAAATGATGTTCAATTCAAAATAAATGATGTTCTTTTCAGAACAAGTGATGTTTAAATTAATCAAATAGATTGACATATTTTCTTATACGAATAAATTATAAGATCTGCATTCCGAAAACAGATGAGCGTGCAATTAAAATAGTTTTGCTTAGACCAGAAAACTGATGCCCAGTTTGAATTACATAGAGTGCGTTTTTCGTGTGCAAGTCAGTATCTACTTTTGGTGCTATTTTTGTTTTGTTTTATTTGACGAGAGGGAATTATTAGTTAGACGATTAAAAACATGCCATATTCAAATAATTTTCACCATTTGTTAACGACATTATGTTGAACGTGTGACGCGTGACGCGTGAGCACGCGCTCTCCTGATTTGTCTTTGTAAATTTGTTAATTTGAACTAAAAGGCTTCAGAAATGTGTTTAAGTTGAACTTTATACGCCAAAATACACGTAAAATATGAAGTACAGTGATCGTTTGTGAATTTTTAACATTTTCAATCATTTTTCTGTGTTATACCAAGTGCAGTGACAATAAACAATTCGCGGGTGGCGCGAAGTCTCGAGTCGCGCATCGAGCTCTTTCGTTCTTGCGGGAATTCACTATCTGTGTCTCGCTCGCACGTTGATAACAAAATGAATTGTGTGATATGCGGTAGAAAGCCTAATGCCGGGGAGCTGATTAAATGTAATGGATGTAAAGCGGAATACCATTATACGTGTGTCAATATTACTACGGCTGAGTTCACGGAAGGTCAGGTGCAATTGAAACGTACTTTCAAGTGCGATTCCTGCTCTAACGTTGCCCGGCGCATACGAGTAACAGATGACACCCCTGTACGTGGTGTTGGTGCCGCCACCACTGGCCTATTTGAAATGAACCACTCTTTCGAAGGAAATGTCTCCCGAGGAATAGCAGAGTCGTTGCGTGGATGAGATAGTAGAAAAAGTGAATAGTGTGATCATGGCGAAGATAAGTCTTTTTGAGTCGAACATTATGCAGGAAATTAAAGCCACTGTGACCGTACTAGCATTAGAAAATGGTAAATTAAGACAAGAATTGAAAGAAGCTAACCTGAAATGTATTTCATATGAACAGCGAATTAAAAGCTTGGAAAGTGAGAGACAGATTCCTGTGCCCTTAATACAATCAACGAGTTCGGCCAATTCGTCACGTGACACCCGTAATGTAAACAAAATTGCACAGGTGCCTGCGTCTGCCCCTGCGTCCGTGCTTACGCCCGCTCCCGCGCCCGTGATACCGGGCCCTGCGGAAACTACCTATTCCTCGATGGCTAGGAAAGCAGCGGATTCTCAAGTTTGCGATAACAATGATTGGGTGGAAGTAAAAACTCAAAGGAGAAATAAAACTGTAATAAAAAGGGGAGGTAATAACTCCATTGGTTCTTTAAAGGCAGTTGAGCGAAAATTTTTTTTACATGTTTGGAGGTTAGAAAAAACCACTACTGAAAACGATTTGAAAGAGTTCATAAAACAAGTACTAGGAGTAAAAAATGATTCAGATATTATTCTAGAAAAATTAAAACCTAAAACAGAGAGAGACTATGCCTCGTTCAGAATTGGTGTCAGTTTATCTAATTTTGAGAAACTTTGTGACCCAGAAGTATGGCCAGTAAATGTTGAATACAGTGAATGGATTTGGTTTCGACACTCAGCCAGAGCAACAGAGACAAAAACCAAGTAGACATTTCAACATTTTATATCAAAATGTGAGAGGACTGAGGACGAAGACTACACAATTTTTATCTCTGTTAGAATCATCAGGATCGGATTTATTTTCTATTCCAGAATCGGGTCTAAATGAAGATATTCAAAACGCGGAATTTGTGGTCCCGGGATACCAAACACTTCGCTGCGACCGAGTTGATGGGCGTAAACAAGGAGGCGTTTGTTTGGTGGCCACACCGAGGTATGAGCTGAGACGGGTGCCTGTGCCAGGTGATGTTAATATCGACAATCTGAAATATTAACTGATTTGAGCTGCTGTGTACATTAAAAACCGTTTTTTATTCACTTGCTGTACTGTATATATCCCACCACAAACTGACGAAAACGAATATATGTTGATGTTCGGCATATTAGAAAAATTATGTGTGAAATATAAAAGTAATTTAGTCATATTAGGTGATTTTAATATGTATTCGTGTAATAAAAATATTTCTAATTATTATGAATATTTTATGACCTTTTGTGAATTCATTCAGTGTAATGCGGTACCTAACTGTAACAATAGACAGCTGGACCTCGTATTGAGCGCTGGCGGACGCATGTCAGTGGGCGCGGCGGACGAGGCCCGCGGACGCATACCACCCGCCACTGGCGGTCAGCGTCGAACTCGGTGCGCGCGCTCCGTCCACGCGGCGGTTGTCGTCGCCGCCGTCGCCGCCTCCGTTCCCTGCACCATCCGCCCAGCAAGTGTCTCTGCCACCTATACACGCTTTTTTGCTACCTAATAGCCCGCGTACGCAAGCCTCAATAATTCATGAAGTGACATATAATTTCAATAAAGCTGACTTCATCTTAATGTACGATTTATTAGCTAAAATAGACCAGTCTATTGTGTGATAGTCTTTAGTGAGATGTACTGCTTGCAGGACACGGACTTAGTTTTAAATTTATTTTATGAGAAGTTATATGACGTTTTTGACAAGTGTGTTCCTCCAAAAAAGACTAATTTGTTAAACAATAGATATACCTATATACCCGGTATGGTATACAGCTGAACTGATAAAAGACATTAAAATCAAACACAAATTGCATAAAAAATACAAATCCAGTAAATTACCCAGTGATTATGAGGAGTTTGCAAGGTACAGGGCGATGGTTAAAGCGGAAACGGCACGTGCGCATGACATATACCGCGACCGCGTACAACAACATTTGGCGAGAGAACCGCGAGCGTTTTGGGAGTATATCAGATCCAGGAAAGGGAACTCTAATAATCGGAAACTAATCAAAGACGGACGGGTATTATCCAAACATGAATGTGCGAAAGAGTTCGCTCGTTACTTCCAGTCGGTATATAACCCTAATCCTCCCGTGCTGAGCGTGTCGGCGGCGCGAATGCGAGCCGTGCGGCGGGTGCGACGCCGGCAGCGTGGGCGCACCTCGCGCAGCTACGCCCCGCCGACGTACGGAGTGCGCTCGCAAGCTTGACATCTAAGCGATCCGCTGGACCCGATGGTATTCCAGTCTTTATTTTTAAGGACTGTCGCGAAGTATTAGTGAAGCCATTGTTGCATTTATACAACTTTTTTATCAGGACTGCAACGTTTCCTGATCGCTGGAAGCTAACTCGGGTGGTACCTGTACCGAAGGGTAGTGGAGGAACAGACCCCAGTAATTATAGACCCGTGGCAGTATTGAGCACTCCAGCTAAAGTATTTGAGTCGGCCATTTACAGTAGCCTTCATTCACAGGTGAGTTCTCTGTTGTCTGACGCGCAGCACGGTTTTCGTCCTGGGCGGGGGACAGCGGGGAACTTACTGGATCTTATGACACACATTGTACCTGCAGTAGATGCCGGACAACAGGTGGACGTGGCCTACTTCGATTTCCGGAAGGCCTTCGACACTGTGGATAATGACATCCTCCTAACGAAGTTGGCCAGCGCAGGCTGCACACCGCACACATTGTTTTTTTTTTCTAATTACTTAAGAGACCGGTGTCAGTATGTTGACTGTAGCGGAAGCCTTTCTGAACCCTACTTTACTAGATCAGGGGTGAGTCAAGGCAGTAATTTAGGGCCTTTATTTTTCATTTTAACCATAAACGACTTGCCGAACGTAGTTTATAATTCTAGACCATTGTTATTTGCTAATGACCTGAAACTAGTTCTGAAAATAAATCAGAGGGAGGATCATGACATACTACAACAGGATATAACTAGAATCTAAGAATGGAGTGTAAAAAATAAATTATGTTTTAACGTAGCCAAATGTTCCGTATTATCATTCAGCCGAGCGCGAAGCCCGAGTCATCATCAATACTACATAGACGGAAAGCTGCTGCAGCGTGTTTCCGAAGTCAGGGATTTAGGTGTGCGCTTCACTGCTGATGTTAATTTTAGGGTCCATATTATGAACGTTTGCAAGAAAGCTTACCGGAATTTAGGGATGGTACTACGTTTAGCTAACCAATTTACTAACATAGGTTCTCTGAAAGCACTATATGAAGCACTAGTAAAAAGTCATTTGGAGTTCCATGCGGTTGTTTGGTCACCGCATGAGGCTAAATATAAATTAATGCTCGAACGTATACAAAACAAATTTGTAAGATTCATCTATTTAAAAATGTATGGTGTTTACCCAGGTTATCCGCTATTGTATCCTACACTATTTATATTAGGCATGGTCGGTTATTATGAAATTGAAGTAAAGAGGGATGTAGCTGTCGCCACGTACTTATTTAAAGTACTTCGTGGAAAAATACATAACCCTAGTGTTTTGGAGCTGCTTCAGCTGTGTGTCCCTGATGAATGCGTGGGGCGGCGGCGGAGGCCGAGGCTGCTGGCGGTACCGCGCGCGCGCACCAACCTCTTACAACGCGCGCCCCTGACGCGTGCGCTGCGGGCGCTCAATGCGTTGGCACAACAGACTGACCTATTTAACTGTAGACTGAACGAATTCACAAGAGTGGCTTATTGCATGTGTACCCATAGTGTACGTGAATAATGATAAGAATATGTAACTGTTCTGCTCTTATTGATGCATTTAATTTGTCAACTTTTAATCTTAATATAACTACACTATTGCATTAGGTATTATCCTGTAATGATAGTTGTATGTGGTAAATAAATAAATAAATAAAATAAATAAATATTTTAAGTTAGTTACACATCACCATCCACACTCTGACCTCTAGTGCGCTGCGGGGAATAAAATTTTGTCATAAATTAGAAGTAGTTGTAATCTTTTGACGAAGCGCAGATCAATAAAAAATGTGCGCCTCGTCTAGTGCGCTCAAAAATTTGTGCGCTTCGAGTAATACCTCTTATTACGAGGAAACCCTCATAAGTTTCATGTTCATTACCTAAATTGAACGTAGCGAGCAATTTCGTGATAAGATCCTTCATTTATAGCCAATCAGCGGTTATCTGGCACGAATGCATCTATAAGGCTGAAGATTTACTGACAAATTGCTCGCTAGGTAGCGAGGGTAGGTACCCTCAGTTTTTGGGAAATAATTTGATTGGACATCAGCCGAACGAGTTTTATGTCTTAACAGTGTGTCTGTTGGTGTGACTGTGATTTATTCCATGATGAAATATAACTAGTACTACTTATACTCGTATATGACTCAATGTTTGCCTATTACCACAGAATAGGTAATCAATAGCTATTACATACTTCCGAAAATGTATAAATACTTAGCAAATCCTCATACTGATGTTTGCTTTTAAAATTATTTTGAAGACTGTGTGCGTCATTTATATAAATGGAATATTGGTACAGCTGCATTTAATGAGTTAAATAATAATTTAATTTGCGTAGGAGAACTGAATTGTTTTAAACAATAGCATGAATGCGATGTAAAAGCCGCCCAAGTTCATCTTAAAAATAAATTAATATTCTCGATAACCTTTCCTTTACGAACGGTTTGCCGGCAAAATAACTACCAGAAGCGAATAGGTACCTATAAGTACCGTCGGCGAAGCTTCGTAGAAGAAAGGTTCTGTCGTCAATACGTGTTTACGAAAATTTTGTCAGTGAATATTCCAACAGCGAAATGTGCAGCAGATACGTTTCAGGGGTCTTATTACGATCTCCTAAAGCTTGCTCGCATTTTGTCTGTGAATTGAGCGTCCGGGCATTTTGATATTATTATCTCTAATTCCCAGTCACGTGACCATTACGTCATGTTACCTCAACTTCTGCACGGGGTATTGGCACAAAATAAAGAGTCCACAGAAGGACCGCTCTCGTCTTTTTTCCTTAACTTGCCTGATCGCCTAGGGTTGCTACTATATTCGCCCGAAAAGCCCGATCTGACAGAACGGGAAAGAAAAATGTTCTGACTGAACATTCCTAACGGGTAAAGGATAATCTAGCGACATCTTCAAATTCAAAAGCCTTTGCGCCAGATTATAAGAAGTAATTTAGCTACAGAAGGCGACCGCTAAGAAAAGCGGGCTCACGGTGCAACTTGCTAGCTTATTGGGCTTGATCATACTGTCCGTAAAGACCGAGTCGAGCTCGATCATACAGTCCGACAAAAGAATATACCTCAAATACTGCTGTTTTACCAATGCATAATGAGATGAGTTACGGAAATGTTTTACCTACCTATGTAACTACCTACTTGTAGAAGTTAATTGAGTTTTACTTACCTTTCTTCATCATTTAGTAACGAAAAAAACCCTAATTACAATTTTGTGTGGTGTTCAAACAGCCGAATACACTGCAACACATGAAAATTTCGCAAAGCCATTTTTGACTATTTATGTAACTAAAAATCAGACGTACAAATAATATCTCAATGTTTTTGACAGTGCGACCGACTGCGTGACTGAAACTGACTGACTTGCGTCAGAAATGGCGTGTTGTTTTAAGCGGTTAGCGGGCGCCGCGCATGCCTAACTTGTGGTATTGGTGTAACGAACTCTTATTTGACGTTTCATGCCATTGTTTATCTGTCAGTCCAGTCTGAAACTTTTCAGTTGCAGCAGTAGCTCTAGTAAAGTGACATCGTAATTTATTTATTTTAAATATTCATTTATTGCATACATAAAAATTACAAATAAGTGCTTTACAATACTTATAACTAACATGCACCTTGATAGGTATGGCAAAATATTGTAATGTGGCAAAATACCAACACAAATTGAGCATTTTTGGAACCGTAAACGGTCAAGCTATCTGAATCGTTCGGATCGTTCGGTTGCCGGTTAGACTTGAACCTAGGAGCACGCGTAGTTTGTTCGCAAAAATACACTCGGCACATCTTTTTTTTTTGGGTCATGAAATGCATTTAGGCATTCCCAGGGCACACTGGGACACCTGGGATATGTGGAACTCGGAACTGGGAAAACAGAGACACCTACCCACTAAAACCTGACGGAGGTCATCTTCGGCGCAGAATGGAAGCGACCCGGGTTCACCAACAAGGGAGATACTCCTCGCAGGGCCCTTCGGCGCGCAAGGCCGCCTGGCAGCCAGCCTCGGGAGGAGCAAGCTCAACTCCAGTGTACGATAACACAGACCACTGTGTTTGAACTTTTAGTCGCCTCTTACGACAGGCAGGGATACCTCGGTAGTATTCTTTTCCCCTAACCACAGGGAACAACACTCGGCACATCTAAATCAACTTAGGTAAAAAGTAGTGGGATTTCAACTTAGACAAGTTTCTTGCCTGTTATTTTTTTAAACCTGGTCGGAAACACTGCCGTGCACCCGGGCTCTCGTATAAAACCACGATGTAATGATCTTGAGGTCATTCTGGTCAGTTATCTTCCATAATGAAAGTCTTCGCACTATTATTCGCAGTAAGTTTTTTTCTAATGCAGTTTTTCTATGATTACTCCATAAGATTTAAAGCATTTATGAATGCAGAGGTTTTGCAAAGCACCATAACGATTAGATTTAGTTGGAGTATGGTCATCTTAAAACATCAGAATACACCGGAAGTCGCTATAATGGAGCTTTGGTATTTTGCGAAACTAGCTCTAAATACTTACGTGAAGAACGACTAAGATTTATAGAAAAAGAAAAACATTTATCAAACTTAAGGACATGGTTAAATTACAATCAGACAGCGGTGTCCCGAATCCCGATGCCAAAAAAAAAAATGGGCCTCACTCAGCATTTAACTCGGCTTCATGGGCCCTGGCGCTGATTTTCAGTGAGCCCAGACTGAGATGACGCACGGACATTAGCGGAGGACATAGATACGTGTGTGCGCATATATAAGTATCATAAAGGTCTGTGGTGTCGAATTTATAGTGTGATTGTGTGTTGGTATAGCATAATATAGGCGGTGCTGACACATGACCTCGATTCTGGAATGCATTTTAATAATAATAATCTACCGCAGGTAGATTAGAGGGTAGTTTAACTATTCAGAGCGGCGCGTGGGCTGTAGGTGTAACTTATAATATTACTCAATATCGACTAACTAACTAACTAAATCCTTTAAATTAATTCCTAATTGATTGCATTGATGTTTCGTGATCATGTCATAATACAAAAGTAGAAAAATAGATAATAATCATAATCATAAACAAATTGTTAGATAGTCGCTTAGAACCAACCCGCCATTTTGATCACGCACACAGACACAGTGAGTTTACAGGCGACACCGGTGAGCATCAGTGTTGCGGCCAGTCACACTGTCGATGTCGGTAGTGTTTTTGTTTTTGTTTTTGTCAAACTTGGTGCAATGTTTCACTTTCTTTCTGCCAAAAACCAAATTCATCAGGTGAAATTTTTGTATCCGTATTATTTTCGGGCTACGCAAGTTTGATCATGTTTCTGAATACCGCGCTCAACTAAATTGGCTCCCAATACGTCGTCGTCGTGACCTCCATGTTCCTTCATTGCTATACTTTATCCTGTTTGATCCGCGATCACCTCCATATCTTATACAACGTTTCAGTTTTCAGCAACCGGCCAAAGGTGAAGATATGCGTTCTTGCCGTAAACTGCTTCTATCATTTCCTTCCTATTCCTCTGACTTTTATTCTAAATCCTTTACTGTTAAATCTATTCGCAGGAATTCTTTGCCCGTGTCTATAAGGCTATTTAAATCACATCCCATCTTCAAATCCCGAGTAAAAGCTTACCTTCTGTCACTTTGACCAAATCAACTTCTTTCCAGTTTACTTTCACCTATAGGTTAATTCATACCTTATTTTATATGTATAATAAGTATGTATGTTTATGTAAGTTTATTTTTGCTTCGGTATTGTATGTATGTTTATTTTTATGTTATAGTAAATTAGTTACTGCACCTCTTATTTATCATCTTGCACCGCCACTTAATTTTGTTCCGGATTCTCTACCTGAAGGTTGCCTGGAAGAGATCGCTACTAGCGATAAGTCCGCCTATATTGTACACCTAATTTATTTAAATAAAACTGTAACATTTTGTTTGTGCAATAAAGTTTATCTTATCTTATCTGTCGAAACGGTTGTTTTAAAAATTCAGAGCGAATATGGTAGTAAAGTGGAGCGGTCACGCAAGTTTAGGAAAAAGGCGCGAGCGGTCCTTCTGTAAACTCTTTATTTTGTGACTTAGTCATGCACGATGTGAATGATTACCAAAGCAAAGTATTAGGTATTCGCGTGTTGCTGACTCCGCAACGCTGTGGGGAACTTTCATTTTCACAAGAGTATCATGGCTACCCACAGATGCCTCCTTCACTGACCACAAAATAGCCGAAGCCGAAGCACATTTACTGAGCTTCTACCTGTGCGTCAGTGGCTTCGCCTGCGTACAGTCTTTCCCGTCAAAATATAGCCTGAATCCCTGAAAATGTAGCATGTAGCTTTACATCGGTAAAATAATTTTTAAAATCGGTCCTGTAGTTTCGGAGCACATTCAATACAAACAAACAAAAAAAAAACATACTGGACAAACAAATCTTTCCTCTTTATAAAATCAACAAGACCAAGACGTGCCCAGAAAAGATCAGGTCAGAAATACCCATGATTGACGAGCATGTATGAAAGGATTAATGAGAGTGGAAGAAGCGCAAGATGTGTGTCAGGACTGCAAGTGTAGCAAGTGGTAAGATGTACTCGTAGTCTCTGCCTACCCCGTTGGGAAAAAGGCGTGATGGTATGTATGTATGTATGAATGTATGCATGTTATAATATCAGTATGGAACTCAATATTACGCCAACCGATTTTGATAATTCTTTTTTTATCTGAAAGCTGATGCTGCCCGTGTGGTCCCATTTTAATTTGGTCCAGTTTTGACAGTGGCATCCATGGGAAATCCATATAAGTCTTAAATCTAGATAAACCATATGCGCGACAAATGGACGAATAACTTATTATCACGCCAACCGATTTCGATGCTTCTTTTTTTATTGGAAAGGATATACTTCAAGGGTAGTTTGATGAGTGTTAGGTTCTGACTATCGGATCCATGACAAAGTAACGGAACTCTTCAATTCTTAGGAGCAATTGGACGATACTTTTTCGATGTATAAAATAAATAAGAACTATTCACTGAAAATCAAGAAATAAACAAATATTTTAACAAAAAAAAACCAACTTCAAAAAAAACTATTCCAAAACAAAGCACTAAAAAGTAAAGAAATAATTGCGTATTCTTCTAAACTTATACGATAATATAATGTAGGTACAAATATTGTTACTGTTGGAGTCGGTGTCAGCCAATGTAGGTTTGTAACTACCTACATACATACGTAAACGTGATATGTAAGAAATAGGTATATTGTAGTGTTTCCTTGGCTGACACCGACTCCAACAATAACAATAACTGTACCTACTCGTAGATTATATTATCGTATAAGTTTAGAAGAATACGCAATTATTTCTTTACTTTTTAGTGCTTTGTTTTGGAATATTTTTTTTTGAAGTTGGTTTTTTTTTGTTAAAATTTTTACTGTAATCAGTAGAATTTTCTTCACATTTTAAATAGGTGAACATAGACTTGGCCAGAAATTGGACATCTCCTTTCACCGTAAAGAGGGTGCTTACATCCAGTCTAACAGCTCTGTGACGATTGGAGGAATCCAGTGTTCAGTACTTAACTAAACTATTGTCTTATTAGTGTTTATTCTGAGATAGAGTTTTCGGCTCCAAATGTAGCAGAAAAAATATAATATCGTGTATTTGCAGGTCCTGGTAGCCGTGCAGGCGGTGCCAATCCCAGGTGAGTCCTGTTACTACTTGTATCTAATTTTCGGTGAAAGAAAACAATTCCGCTAAATATCACTATCCTAGCCAGAATTATTATAACTAGGCCCTGGTTACTTTAATACTGTAACGTAGATGGGGATCTATGATCTTTATTTTACGACGACCCAATAACTATTATTTCTTTTTTTTCAGAATCAGTCAATATGAGCTATGACGAAGTCAACGGAAAGGTTCAGGCTTCAAGTAAGTTAAATATAGATTTAATTTTTTTTATAGATATCGAAACTAAAAATCATCTTGGATAGTCCTACTCGAAAACGAAAATTTAAATCAATGAAACCGGCCTGTTAATTCTGTTATGACATAAAGCCGAGACATGTAAGCTCACGGAGTGATTAGCACACCAATTCGCTACAGAAAAACTTTTGAAAAACTTCCTTAAATATAAAGTTGACAACTCTTTTTTCTATGACCAAGTGGTAACAGCGGATGGCCCGAAAAACCCGGCGGTCAGGGGTTAAAAAAAATGAACATAGCCAGGGTTGGGCATCACCATCCTGCATTTGGCAAGCGCGGTTATGCAGTTTGCAATGTTTGCGAATAAGTTAATTCGAGAATTTTAGAAAAAAGGTTTTTAAAGCCCTTCCTGAACATGCACATTCGCGTTGCATTCGCGAATGTTTAGAATATGACATTTGTAACATTCCTGATAAGTAGGTATAATAGGTACGAGTATGCTTCTTTTGTGAACCAAAGCGATAAAAACATTTCTATTTAATTGTTATGCTTCTATACTCCATTCATTATAGCATTAGACTGAAGTAAAAAGGGTTCTTTTTAGGGTACACTTTGTGGTAAAAGTTCGATAAACATTATTACTTCTAAGATTTATACCGAATTTAATAAAATCTACTTAAATAGCAGCTGCCACACATAATTGTTCCCTATTAAAGTAAAGTAACTTCAGAATTTAGGAAGCTTTTGTTTAAATACATTATTTTGTCTTGCATAAAACTATATTTCCGATGTAAAAACCTGAAAGAAGCAGGGGTTTTTATCCGGACACATTTTTTATGTCACTATTAACTCTACCAAATCTAAAATGTTGCATAATCCCTTCATACGTTGTGGCGGAAGGGGTTTGCAATTTTGCCAGGTTATACTAAGGTATGTCATCGTTATGGTAACGTCAAATGCAAATTGACATTTATTTGACCACCACTGATACTTATTTCTAATGTTATAATGAATGAAGTATAGGTAGGTAGGTCTTTTTCAACAATATTTAGGACATACCACAAAATATTTTATTCGTTTCATTCCTTATAATTTTACAGAGTCAGTAGCTGATGAACATGGCCTCCGTGACTTCCAGGAGTTCGAAGGTGACGTTGCTGACATAAACCCGCCAAACCCAGAAGACGTGAAACTTCCACAACGATCTGAACCAAACCCTGACGGCGAAGCCAAGACCGAAACCAGCAAAGGCTCCGTCACGAAAACCAGTAGCAGCTCCTCAACCACCACAGACGCGGACGGCAACACCAAGACTACTGGCAGCAACAAGGATTATTCTTCTGATATCAACCACATCAAGAACACAGACGAGAATGGAGTAGTTACCGGTGAAACTAGCAGGAACGTTTCAGACAAAGCCGAAAACACTGAAGGTCTGAATGGAGTTGAAAAGTCAACCAAATACGAATTGAATGCCGGCGATAAGCACAGTCAAGATGAGTTCGGTAATCTTGGTAAAGAAGTGCATTACAATTTGAATTCTGATCAATAGAAGTTGAATTCAGAAGTATACTGTTGATTTCAGAGTTATGTTTAAAATAAAACGCGTTATACTTACGAAGAGTCATCCGAATTAGAGCCTGTAAAAGCCTGAATATGACAAATCTTATCGACACATCCTTTTTCTGTCACCAGTATGAACAAAATGGCTATTCAAATTTAATGTTACCAACCATAGGGTACAATTTAGCATTTCCTGCTATAGGGATCCTCTTTGAGATTCCATTGAAATCATTTTATTTAAAAAACCGAATGAAGAATGCATTTTGGAAGCTTTTTTTGTTCTAGTTAATCCGATTTTATTAAATGAATAAATTAATTTCAACGTTTGTTTTATTACACACAGTATGTTCATCATACCATGCTTTAGTTTGGCAGCTTTGCGACATTAACAATCGCCATAATTGACCATAAGTAGTGGACATAGAGAAAATCCCAGAAGTACATATAAAAAATTAAGCAAGGAATATGGCGGACATTTTTTCATAGCATTCGGGTGATCTGTAACTAAAAATGCGTAGTGCGCGTCTCACACCACACTATTCGGTCTAGAAAGACACGCGTGCGTGCTACCCTCGCGAGTTTTAGTGTACGCCTTAAAGGTCCCCATATACGGTACGATTGATCTTTACGATCCGTCGTTTCAGACCGATAGAAACAATAAATCGTTAGTGTGTGTCGAAAAAGTAAAGGTTTCTATACTCCATTCATAATAGCATGAGACAGAAATAAAAATGGTTATTTTTAGGGTACACTATGTGGTAAAATTACAATAAACATTATTACTTTTAATATTTATGCCGAATTTAAAAATTCTACTTAAATAGCAGCTGTCACACTTAATTGTTCTCATTTAAAGTAAAGTAACTTCAGAATTTATGAGGCTTTTGCTAAATAAATTATTTTGTCTTGCATCAAACTATATTGTCGATGTAAAAACATAAAAGAAGCAGGGGTTTTTATCCGAACACATTTTTACTGTCACTATTACTCTACCAAATTGAAAATGTTGCGTAATACCTTCATACATTGTGGCGGAACAGGTTTTCAATTTTGCCAGGTTATACTCAGATCGTCATGGCAACGTCAAATGCAAATTGTCATTCATTTTAGCGTTCCTGCTTATTATTTCTAATGTTTTATTGATTGAAGTATAGTAACTGAAACGACGGACCTTAAGGGCCATATGATACGCTACGATGAATCGTTACAATCGCAGCGTATATGGGGCCTTAAGCATCCCTTAAGGCAGAGATCTATGGTCGTTAGCTAAGCACAGACTTATTACCTAATAGCTTTTTGCCCACGGCTTCGCCCGCGTTTTGTTATATTTTGTGGCCAAATTACTTAAAATGTATATGGATTGTAGCCCATGTGTTATTCTGATGTTTAAGCTGTATTACTGTAAAGTTTCATCCAAATCCGTTCAGTTGTTTTTGCGTGAAAGAGTAACAAACATACATAGATACGTACATACATCCTCACAAACCCATAAGTAAGTCCTTATGACTTTAAGTCTGCATATTGCATAGCATGCCGTGGACACATGTTTAAGAATTGTACTCTAGTTCTAGGCTTAGACAAGATAAGACATTCACCATGTACTGAGGCAATTTGTTTTCTGTACCAAATAAAAAATAAAAAAATAAAAAAACTTTCGCATTCCTAGTAAGATTGAGGTGCGTATCTTAATACCAAAAAACAAAACACCGATGTTCATAACGTAAGGCCGAATATAAAAATCCCGAATGCTGGTTTAACCGAATGTTCATTTGACCGAAAGTTTATCCCTATGTTTATAATGCCGAAGTTTAAAATCTCGAAATAACAATTTTGCTAATATTATAAATGCGAAAGTTTT
Organism: Udea olivalis; assembly: GCA_947369235.1. NCBI lineage: Eukaryota > Metazoa > Arthropoda > Insecta > Lepidoptera > Crambidae > Udea > Udea olivalis. The sequence goes on along the minus strand of OX376367.1, from coordinate 7,080,597 downwards.
TAAGTTATTACTTTTTCATGAATAAGTTTATGAACCAACTGTTTAAAAAAAAGGTTTTTATTATCTACCCGCTTCGTAAAAAGTTAAGTAAGAACGATTTAAGCGTCCCCTTAAAAGCAAAACTATTCAATGCATTTTTAGAAGATTTGAGTTAAATACACAGATCGCCTTTAGAGTCATTTCGTATGAGTGAGTATCGACGACACGATTCGCGTTGTGCGCTGTAGCACGGCTTCTCATTGACTGACGTATTTTTCCGGGTTAGATTCTCGGTCGAGTCAATTCAAGAAAAAATCTGCTGTAAAAACACAGGGATATTTATCCTTACTTCGAGACCATGACAACTGATAAACTAGATACTAAGTAATTAAACGTCAAACGTTTAGCGTTGAACGATGTTAGATGGCCTGATCATGATGTGCCGGCGGATCTCGATGTGCCTGTGTGTATCACGATGTGGCCAATCTAATGATCGGTCCACGACACATCGATGTAGCGAACTGTCGACCTGATGATTTCCGATCCTATGGGTCTTCGAGCATTGAATATTCGAGCAAAGAGCATTCGATCTCAAGTAGTAAATCTGTATCAGACACGTTCAGTCATACCCGGCAGATGCGTCTAAACGGAAGCAGATCTGTGTGTGTTAAAGGGAAAGATCTACTGTCTGACGGCCACCCGAGAGGCAGATCTGTTCCTGTAAGCCCTTTTCAGCCATGCACGGGTGCACACTTGCCTTACTCGTACGTGCATGGCTTGCTTATATTTAAGAAACAGTTAGCAAGATGGAGTTGCAGTAAACTGGCCCTAGATGCCGTGGAATCGATAGCCATTCAAAGTGTAGGAACTAGAAAAAAACTTGGTCCTTTATAGAGCTCGAGCGAAATGAAACAACGTAAAGTACTTATGAGAAATTCGCCAGCCCCCCAAAACAGTACGTGTACCACGAGTTGCCAATTTAAATTTACGTTATCGTTTGCGTAAAAAAATGTATTGGGACATGACATGACATGAAAATGTAAAATCCCAATACATTTTTTATTAAACGATTACGTAAATTTAAATTGGCAACTCGTGGTGGACGTACATACCCAGTTATCGACCGATTCGGTTATTTTCTTTTATTTAATTACAGGAAAATGCTCCAAGTGAGGGACCACCTTAACATTTAATTTACAAGAAAAGCAATCAACATTATTACTTATTAAACTATTTAAAAATGCAGTATTAATGATATTTTATTTTTTGGGGTGTAAGGGGGTCCTCCAACATCTTCGGGCCCCAAGCCAACCCCGCCTGCAAGCTGGTGCGCCCTGCTGACTAACGAAGGAGGCTCTGGCGACGGCTCCCCTTTATGGGTTGGGAGGTCAGATGGCAGTCGCTCCCGTAAAGCCAACTCAAGCCAAACCAACATGGAAAGTCAGCACAGAGTACCCGACATGGATAGGGCGTCGCCGGAAAATGACGCGCAGGGGGATCGCCCTACTCCTTTGTTAAGTGGGTTAGGGCTACCGGGCCATGGGCGGGCCCGGTTAAAGACATTAGTCCAGAGGAAGGTCCGCTTCGCATCGTGGAACGTTGGCACGCTGACGGGACGCGCTCGCGAGCTGGCCGATGTGCTCGCCAGGCGGAGGGTGGCCGTGGCGTTCCTGCAGGAGACTCGCTGGAGAGGCAACAGGTCCCGGAACATCGGACACGGCTACAAGCTGATCTACGCGGGTTCTCCTGGTGGGGCCAATGGAGTGGGGGTGGTGCTGTCCGAGGAATTCCAGAATAGTGTCTTGGAAGTAAATCGCGTTAGCGACCGCCTTGTGGTCGTGAGGGTGCTTATCGAAGGGGTCACGACCAATTTGATAAGTGCCTACGCACCGCAGGTCGGTTGTAGCGATTCGGATAAGGCACTGTTTTGGGAGCAAATCGACCAGCTCCTATGCACTATTCCATTGTCCCAAGGCGTCGTTCTGGGAGGCGATCTGAACGGTCATGTGGGTGAACAGTGTGAGGAATACGGGCGTGTTCACGGTGGTTTTGGTTTTGGCAGTCGTAACGCTGAAGGCGAAGAGATTCTCCGGACGTGTATGGCTGCCGACTTGGCCGTCGTGAACACGTTCTTCAAAAAGAGTCCCGAGCATCTGATCACCTACAAGAGCGGTAGGAGCGCAACCCAGATCGACTACTTTCTCACCAGGAGAGCCCAGATCGGCAAGGTAGCTAACTGTAAGGTCATACCCGGAGAGAGTCTTACTGCCCAACACCGTCTACTTGTGATGGACCTGCGAGTGAAGCCTCGAGGCAAATGCCGGGAGCGCTGCCCGCCCCGAACCAGGTGGTGGCTGCTTGAAGGAGCCAGATCCCACGACTTTGCTGCCGCTGTCAGTGACCTGTGCATCGCAGCGGATAGTGAGTCCGGGCAACAGCTCTGGGATAGGTGTCAGGCAGCTATCACCGGGGCGGCGAGGGTGGCGTTGGGTGTGTCTCGGGGTGGACGTGGGCTTGACAAGGAGACCTGGTGGTGGAACGAAGCAGTCCAGAAGGAGATTAGGGTAAAGAAAGCCCTCTTCAAAGCGTGGCAACCGTCCAAATCTCCTGAAGATCGCGCCGCGTACAGGGATGCCAAACGTGCCTCTAAACGAGCTGTAGCCAGGGCCAGACGTGACCACTTACGTCTTTTGTACGATAAGTTGGAGTCGTCTGAGGCAAATGCTCAGTCTGAGTCTGAGGCAGAAGCTCGTTTACAAGTTGGCACGTTCGAGAGTCAAAGCGGCCCAGGATATTTCCATGTGCCGCTGTGTAAATGACACTCTTGGTAACCTGCTATGCGAGGACCGCGCGGTGAAGGAGAGATGGCGCTCTTACTTCCACGAGCTGCTCAATAAGCAGCACAAAGAGGTGCAGCCACCTGAACTCCCTCCAAATCAGGGACTAGTGCCCCCGGTAACACCTGATGAAGTCCAGTCGGCTCTTCGCCGCATGAAGAACCGGAAAGCTGTCGGACCCGATGGAGTCCCTATCGAAGCGTGGAAATCGATGGGTTCTCGTGGTGTGGGCATACTTACCCACCTTTTTAACCGCATTCTCCTCACCGGGAAGATACCTGACCAATGGAGACTGAGCATTATCACGCCAGTCTTCAAAGGCAAGGGCTCGGTGCAGGAGTGCAGCAATTATCGCGGCATAAAGGTGATGTCCCACACCATGAAGCTCCTCGAGCGCATTGTAGACTCTCGGATCCGACAGGAGTGTACAATCTCGGGGTGTCATTATGGGTTTCGACCAGGTTGCGGGACCATGGACCCCATATTTGCCTTGAGAACGCTCATGGAGGGATACAGACTGAAGAATACACCTCTGCATCTACTTTTCTTAGACATGCAGAAGGCCTTCGACTGTGTCCCTCGTGAGATGATCGGCTGGGCGCTTCAGTCCAGGGCCGTTCCCGAAGTCTTTATTGACATTATCCGGGACATGTACCACGATTCCAGTTCCATAGTTAGGACTGCGGTTGGTGACACGCTTCCTTTCCTTATTACCGTTGTAGTACACCAAGGCTCCGTGCTTAGCCCGTTTCTGTTCAGCGTAATATTAGACGTTCTGTCGAACAGCATCCTAGACCACCATGAGCAACCACCCTGGTTGCTTATGTATGCTGATGATATAGCGCTAGCAGATTCGGACAGGGGACGGCTGGTACAACGGGTGAATAAGTGGAAAAATTCACTTGAAAACGGCGGTCTGAAACTTAATGTGGCGAAGACGGAGTACATGGCCTGCAACACCACAGATACCCAGTCCGTCCGCATAGGCGTTGACGTGGTCGAGCGCACGGACCGTGTTAAATACCTGGGATCTGTTTTAAGCGCGTCCGGGGACATCGACCGCGACGTCAGAGCCCGAATTTCCGCGGCTTGGGCTAAATGGCGTGAGGTGGCTGGTGTCATTTGTGACCCCAAAATGCCGATCAAGCTGAAAGGGCAGGTCTATAAAACCATCATTAGGCCTGTCCTTTTATATGGCAGTGAAACATGGCCGTTACTAGAGCGACACAAGCAGGAGCTGCGCGTCACGGAAATGAAGATGCTGCGGTGGATGTGTGGAGTCTCACGCAAAGATCGTGTGCGTAACACCCACATCCGCGGCAGCCTTCGTGTTCGTGACATTGCAGACAAGCTGCAGGAGTGCCGCCTTCGTTGGTATGGTCATGTCTCACGGAGATCGGCAAACTACGTGGGCAACAAATGTCTGGCTATGCCACCCCCGCCAGGTACCGGTAGAAGAGGTCGACCCAAGAAGCGGTGGCTCGACGTCGTTAAGGGTGACATGCGTGCCAACAGACTCACCACTGAGGATGCACAAGACCGCGCGAAGTGGGCCAAGAAAATAAGAAAGGCGGACCCTGGGACCCCACACACCAGTGTGGGTTCACAACCGGGATAGACCGCACGGATGATGATGATGATTATGAGTATTAATGATATTTTTTAGATTGGGGAGCGTCATAAAAATAAGATTTGTTTAATGCCGAATAAAACGGCTTTGTTAAACCTAAGTATGTTTTGTAATGCTCCTCGTATTTATAATAAACTTCCAGACTGTATTCGCAATATTAATGATTTAACCATATTTAAAACGGAACTCCATGATCTTCTCATTCTAAAGAGCTATTACGCTATCACTGAATTTTTGTGCGACGGCAGCTTGCTACGATACAGATTGTAGTCCGATTTGTTGACAATTTGTTTAAATTAACTAAATTTAAATGTGTTCTATTTACTTATTGACATACCTATCTAATTACTTTATTATTATTATTTTTAATTGACTACTTTGTAATAAATTCTGACATTTGGATTAAAATTATTACTATTGTATGCCTGTGAGGCGGAACACAGTGAGACTCTTGAATATGTTTGATCTGAACATTATTGTTATACCTGTGATTACCAATAAAGTTTATTTGTTCTAGTTATACATATTTTGGTTAGCGAAAACGAAAGCTGGCTTTAATATATAAAATATTGAATGCTGCCAGGGCCTCAATTCCACTAATTTAAAAATGCTTCAATAGAATCGAATTGGGTCGTAATGTCATAATTTGACACATTTCGTATGCTGCTAAATAATAATAATGACTTAAAAATTTAAAATATTGAACGCTACCTGCAGGGAAGTTATTTACTAGAATTCAAACAAGTTTACCAAATCTGTCGTTAAATTTGTTATGGATCGGGGAGTAGGTCTGGTAATGGCATAGGCAGCTTAGTGTAAGGCGCAGGATCGAGTCCCACTTGAGTTCCAGGAACAAGTTTGATTTTTTCTAGTCTCTATCTTAAAAAAAAACATAGTAATAATGCTAAAAACAAAATTCAATCATTCAAATTGTGTTCTTGTGTGGAGACCGGGCAAATTACGGAAAGAGTCTTAGCAGCATTTTGAGGAGCCTTGTGATCTATTTGTTAAAAAAAATTAAATACTTTTAGGATAGATTTTTTTTTATGTTCAGCACCTGTTTTTTTAGTATTTAAGTCCAATCACACCAGATAAACCGTTCTTTACTTAATTTTATTTTTCAATGTATTAAGATAAGATAAGATAATAATTATTTATTCGCATAAAACATTGTATAAATGGTTTTAAAATAAAGTTTACAGAACATTCATGCTTAGTCAATATAAAAGAGACATGCAAATATATTTTTAAACATAATTATGTTAAACTTAAGATTAACACAATACAATTAAACTTTCAGTAACTTAACAATAACACTTGACATTTTTGACATAAACATTACGAAATCCAATCATAATAAAGACACGCCAAAGAACAGAAACTAGTACTTCTCTTCTAGAAATTCTTTTAAATGGTAGAAGGTCTTAGACAGCAACCATTTATGTAACCCTGTCTTAAATTGCCTTGAATTCATTTGGCAAATGGTTAAAAATTTTCACATTCACTCAAAAGTTGAAATAAAATATTTTAAATAAGAAAATAAGTTACCTTTTGTTATTTGGGTGTACCCGGTTCTGTATTGCTAAAAGCACATTCGTGATGACAAAAACAGTATGTCTACAGGTATGAACTTATACCAATGACAGCCGTTCGACCCGCATAAACCGCGATGACATTTTTGTATAAGATTTCCTTCCACCTTCAACTATTCGCACCAAGTTACAGTAACCAAAAACGTGACTAACGTGATAACTTAAAAACTACCAAATATCACGGAACATACATGGGGGGGATTCGGGTAGTCCTAGAGATTATCTATCACTGGGCTTCTGTTTATCACTCATTTTTGGGACACCCTGTATGTACCTATATATTTTGTCTGTATTGTAAACTTAGTAATAAATTTTAGAAAATAATTTTAGAAATTTTTTGGGCCAACAATACTTCGGATTTTTAATTCTTCGTACGTAAAAAATCGTATATTTGAGTTCTGTGACTTTCGGAAAAAATAATTTCATGGATTTGAAAAGTCAGAATTTTGTTTTATAGGAAATCTGAAATGTGGATTTTTTTTAAATCGGAATATTCAAATTCAGAATTCAAATCATAATTTGAATATTCGGAAGAAAAGAAAACGTACATACAGACACAGGAAAATAAAGGAACAAAAGGAGTACAGCAGCTGTCCACCAGCTCGATGTTGCCCCAGATAGAATGCCCACCCATTTCTCAAGTAACAAACACAACAAGCACAACAATAAATAAACATACCAAAAAACCATATAAAAATAAGAATCCAGGGAACTGTAGCTTTTGAAACTAATATGAATATGATATTTCAAAATATGCAAAGTATTTATAACAAAACTCACCTTATTGAAGCTTTGATAAAAGAGAAACCTAATTTACAAATAATTTGTATTTCTGAAACTTGGTTGAATAGAAAAAAAGCTGATTTAATGAAAATAGACAATTATTCATTGTGTTCATCCTTCTGTCGAGAAGAACATGATGGCGGTGGTGTTTCTATACTTGTAAAGAATACAGTGGACTACTGTGAAAGAGCAGATATTAACTCAATGTCTCTTGAAATGATTTTTGAGATAAGTGCAATAGAGTTACCAAAAGAAAAATTATTAATTGTAAATGTTTATTGGCCAAATAGTAAAAGAGAGGTTGAAATTTTCTATGCTTGCCTTGAAAAATTACTAAAGTTTATTTCTAAGAAAGATGGTTCCAAAAATGTTGTGATAGGAGGTGATTTCAATGTAGATTTCCTCACCAAAAGTAATGAAAGAAATAGGTTATCGAACATAATGTCATCATATAATTTCCACCAAAAAATTCTAGAACCCACTCGAATAACGCCAACTAGCGCTACAGGTATCGACTTTCTTTTTACAAATTTTAACACTAAAAGTACAAAAAATTTGGTTTTGGAATTTGGGTTTTCGGACCACAAAGGAATATTTTTCTCAATGCCCTGTAACACATCTATCTTAAAACGATTCAAAAAATATAAACGAATATATAATGAAGTAAATATGAATAAGTTCAAGAACGATATTTCTAATATAGTTTGGGAAAATATATTAAAGCCTGAAAATAATGTTAGTGAAAACTATGGTAAATTCAGGGAAATTTTACAAAGCTCTCTCAATAAATGTATCCCCATAAAACTTACGAAGTCCAAAATAAAATGCAAGTCTTACTTAACGATGGGACTCAGAATATCATGCCGCTATAAAAGATTCTTGAGACCACTAATATCAAAATCTAGGAATAAAATTTTAAACACACTACAAAAAATACTGCAATACACTTAAGAAAGCAGTCAACATCTCAAAAAAAATCAAAAATAGGAATCAATTTAAACACTCACAAAACAAAACTAAATCCATGTGGCAAATAATAAATACCGAAACAAATAAACTAAAAATTAAAAATAGAAACATCCATATCATTACAGAGGACAAAATCACACTCAGTGACCCCGAAGCAATATCTAATGAATTTAACACCTTTTTTGCATCCGTTGGTAAATCTCATAAAAAAACAGCCTCTGATACTTGTACACATGAACAAAATATCGTAGAAAATACATTCTTTTTAAGTCCGATTCAAATTAATGAAACAAGGAAGATAATAAATAATCTTAAAAATAAAACATCTTTTGGCATTGACGAAATCCCCCCTACCTTGATAAAACAATGCGTAGACCTGCTCACTATTCCATACACGATTCTAATTAATCAATCCTTTTCAGAAGGAATCTTTCCGGATGCCCTGAAAATATCTGTAATTAAACCTGTCCATAAAAAGGGAAAAACCACCGACGTAAACAATTACCGCCCAATTGCATTGTTACCAACCTCAGCAAAAATCTTTGAATCCGCTATGATATGCCGCCTAAACTCATTCTATGAAAGGTTCAATATCTTACATGAAAATCAAAACGGCTTTAGGAAAAACCACTCGACTATTTTGGCTATTTATAAATACAGTAAGAACATTTTCGAGGCGACACATAACAAAAAAATTGCAGTAGGCCTCTTACTCGATATGACTTTTGAGTAAAGCCTACGATAGAGTTAGCCATAAAATTTTATTAGACAAATTGTATAAAACAGGAGTGAGAGGAGTGGCCCACAACTGGTTCAAATCCTACCTGACCAACCGCTATCAACTCGTTGAAATAGAGCATAGTAACTTTGAAACTGGGATAATAACTAATGCTAGATCTGATAAAATACATGTTACAGGCTCTATCCCTCAAGGTAGCGTGTTAGGCTGTTTACTGTTTTTGGTGTATATTAATAACCTTTCAAACGTGCTGGAAGAACTGTGCACCCTATTTGCCGACGACGTCTCTGTCTTGATCCCTTGTTCAACGTATGATGAACTAGAAAGTAAACTGAATAAAACATTGGAAAACATAGTTAACTGGCTAGAAATACACAATCTAAAACTTAATCTAAACAAAACTAAAATAATTCAATTTAAACCATACCAAAAAACAACTTTTAAAATCTCTTATAAATTTAACAATACAAACCTTGAAACTGTTGATACCGCTACTCTGTTAGGAGTGGATTTAGATACCCATCTTAACTGGAAACGCCACATCCAACAATTGTTAAATAAAATGTCCTCATTCATATATGCTCTACAACAACTTAAAAGAGTGACAGATTTTAAAACCGCCCTTACAGCATACTACGCATACGCGCACTCTAGACTAACGTATGGTATTGTTTTATGGGGAAACTCATGCGACGTGGATAAAGTATTTGTTGAACAAAAGAAGTGCATCAGAATATTAACAAATATAGACCAAATGGAATCGTGTAGATCCCACTTTGTAACACACAAAATATTAACCCTTACATCGATATACATATTAGAAGCATGCAAATTTGTAAGAAAACACCCATGTTTTTATTCACAAGAAAAAGAACTAAAAAGAAATAACAGAAATTTAAATAAACTAAAAGTTCCCTTCTCCAAATTAAAATTAGTTACGTCCAGTCCCCACATTATGCTAGTAAAAATATATAACCAAATACCCAACTATATAAAAAATCATGAAAGCCTACAAGTATTCTGCAAAACATTGAAAGCATTTCTTATTAATAAGTGCTATTACAACATGCAAGAGTTTTTTAGTGATAAATATATAAAATAACCACATTTAATACCATATAATATTATAAGAATAAAGTTTTATGTATGTTTCTAATTTAGGATAAAATAGTATCTATTTGTTAAGAATTTTCATTTATTTTTTTAATGCAATATTATCTAATGTTATGTTGAGCAAGCATTAACTTGCCCCACATGTATTGCCATGCCCTTGCAGGGCGTCACATGTAAACCTTACCTGTACTACCACCATACCTAAACTGTAATGTGACATGCAATAAATGATTTGAATTGAATTGAGGATCTAGTTCTAGCGAGTTACATTACTTTACGTGTGAACTGGCGCATAAACTAGGGTGGCCCTGTATTTCAGGTCTCACCGTCTCGATCGACGAGTGTCGACACTTGCATGCTGTGCAGTGTGTGCGTGATGTGCGTGATGTGCAGTGTGTGATGAATGATGTGCAGTGTGAGGTGTGGTATGAGGTGCACGATGTGAGGTGTGTGGTGAGTGAAGCGTGTTAGGTGGTGTGTGGTGCATGGTGTGAGGTGTGTTGTGAGTGGAGCGTCATTTGTTGGGTGCGGTGCATGGTATGAGGTCTGTGGTGCATGATGTGAGGTGTGTTGTGAGTGGAGCGTCATATGTGGGGTGCGGTGCATGGTATGAGCTGTGTGGTGCATGATGTGAGGTGTGTGGTGAAGGATGTGAGGTGTGTGGTGAATGAAGTGGTATCTGGTGCGAGTGTAATTACTGCATGTCCTGCGTGTATGGTGGGTGAGTGACTGTTACTTGTTTGAGTGAGTCTGACTTTTATAGCAAAGTAAGTATTAAGGTTTCTGTGTCAGTGTAATTCATTTTCAGAAGCCATTTTTGATTAAGTGACTTACATTCATATCGTGTTCTGTGGTAGATTTACAATACTCTAATAATATTATTTTATAAGTAAGGGGCAAGAAAATGTACTTAAATGTCTTTCAAGGAAAGCAGTGTGATGAATTACGGGCTCCGAGTGCTTGTGAAGAGTAGCATTCAAAAGGAATAGTTGCCGTATAGTGAGAACCTCTCATTCCTGGTAAAGTTGGTTGGATATCGGAATGTCCTTTTTGTCATTACCTTAAAAACTGATCTTTGAGCTCTTTCAAGTTTTAACATTTTTGTCTTACTGGCTCCTCCCCATACTGAGATATACACACATCAACATGGTCTAGGGATATTTCAATTAAACCTAAATAACTAAAATTCTATTAACTCGTTGTTAAGACACCTACACATTAAAATAAACCTTGTTTAATAGCCTATCTAATGTGATAAATAAACTTTTAGATAAAGTTAAATTTAATGAAAACTTAGAAGAAGAGGAAAAACTCAGACAAAATTTCAATCTTAACTTTATTTTTGAAACATCAAAACCTAAACAAAACAACTATTTTTTGAATAAAAATTGTTGAAAACTTAAAATTAATAATCTGTGGATCCACCTAAGACTCTCTGCAGCGTTTCTGGATACTCAAAACAAGGGTGTCAATATCCTGTTGTGGAATACTGTCCCAAGTCCTGCTAAGATGCAAGAAAAGCTGGTTTTCATGCACAATATCTTCAGGGAAATTCCTAAGAGCTCTTCTCTGAAGCATATCCCAGGCATGTTCAATAGGATTTAAGTCAGGGGATTGTGCAGGCCAGTCTAAACCTTGGATATCATGCTGTTGTAACCAACTTGTAACGATACGCGCCCTATGTGGACGGGCATTGTCGTGCATTAGGTGGAAATTGTGTACCATTTGCTGTCTGTGGGGCAAGGTTACAGGCTCTACCACCTCATCTTGGTATTTTAGAGCAGTCATATTGCCTTGTATCCAAACGAGGTCCATTCTACCGCCGAGACGAATTCCTGCCCAAACCATAATCGTGCTACCTTGATGCATGAACTTGTTGCGGGTGCTGCAGTCGATTCCAACGTCCAGGTTCTCTCCAAACGCGTACTCTTCGCGAATCAGGATAAAATCCAAACCTGGATTCCTCAGTGCAAAGCACAAGTGACCATTGAGAATGGTTCCAGTTTTCGTGTGCAATAGCCCATTGTAATCTTCTTCCTCGATTGCCTCTCCTTAGCGCTGGTACCCGAAGTGGCCTACGAGCACGTAGATTGACTTCATGCAGTCGTCTTCTCAAAGTTTGACCGCTTACCAGCAAACCATACTCACTCTGTAGCCTTTGAACCAATTGCATCGCCGTTACATTTAGTTGACTTCGTGCAGCATTTACTATGAATCGGTCCTGTACATGTGTTGTAATGCGTTGAGATCCTCGGTGCCGTTCCACCACTTCCCCCGTGACACGATGACCAAAGCCTGGATATAACGCTCTGACTGGTCCTCATGGCTTCAGAAACCGCAATTTGGGTAGCGCCAGCTTGAATCATGCCCACTGCTCTTAACATGTCGTTCCTGGTCAAGTGTCTACGTGGCATGATTAAATGAACACCGGAAATGCGTTTGACAAAGATTTATAAAAATTTATGGAGTTTTAATCAAGTTAGAAGTTCGTGAAGATTTACTTCTTTGGTAGAAATTCAATGAATGCGAATTTCATCATAAAACAAAACCTTTTATATACAAATTTGACTTTAAAAAAGGAACTTAATAAGGTTTTTATAATCTGTTATTAATCGTTTTTTTGTAAGGCCAGTTCTTTTTAAGTTATTCAAAAAAGTTTTATATATCCCTGGACCATGTTGTTGTGTGTAATAACCTAAGACCGATTGTGCCAGTGCAAGATAAATAGATTTCAGTAACTGAGGTTCAAATACGTCCCCAAGTTTTTTGAAAATCCATATTAATTTTCGTGCACGAGCTGACAGTATGTGGATTTGAACACTACATGACAAATTCTCTTACAATCATATCGTGTTCACCAGAGAACAATGAAAGCACAACACTATAAAGAACGGGGAGTGCTCAATGAGATAACTATGATTTCAATTTTCAAGTCGCACGCAATGTTAGTTCGCATTCGCAAATCGCAATGTTAGTTCCTTTAAGTAGTGAAACACAGGTGGCTGGATGAACATTGATTCATTAATAAGTAGGTAGGTGGCCCCTTGTACAGATATTTTTATAAATTACCTACTTAACATTGCAATGTAGGATTTCACTTGATATATTTTGTAACCGTAAGTTATTTGTTTATGTCACCGAGTTAATCCTCACTTTAGGTTTTAAGAAATTTTGGCAGCTAACATTATTGTTTTAATTCATTTTGCAACTTGACGTTGTTCAAGAAGGAAGTTTTTCTTATTTTGCACTTGTTTAATCGCAAGGTCTCTTTTCATTTGATCACACCACATGAGATTGTTGCAGTTTTGATTTAAATTAGTATAATGTTTTTTTATGTTTGTTAGCTCACGACACACATACTTTAAGCAATTAAAGAAACCTATTATTAGCCTTACTAGTAATTAAGCACTATTTTGTTATTTCTTTTCTGTATAACGCCCGTGGTTTTCTTATTAAACAAAGCAAAAAATTAAATAAAAAATTTAACTGTAGTTTTTAGTATTTTCCGTTATTTATTATACATCTTTTTCACCATTTAAACCTTTCCTGAACTTTCACAAATTAATAATTAGTCAAATCGGTCCAGCCATTCTTCAGTTTACAGCTTCAAGTTCAACTTATTCTTAAGAAGCTACAGTAAGCAATAATTTATAATTTACTACTTCTAAAAAATAGAACACTAGATCTAGGATCCGAACTCAGGTCTTCCACAAACCGGGTGGCTGCTCCTACCACTAAGCTACCGACATCTCAATGGACCGAATGACATCATTAAGGGCCAAAATTAGATATTAAACTTCGTAAAATGTTTAATAAAAATAAATGTCTTTTAAAGAGTGGTTACAGACCAGTGTTTGATACGGGTGTCTAATATCGTTTTGCGACTCAATAAGCCGGTGTACGCGCGTCTTGAAGTGTGTAATGTGGCGCTCGTGTGACCGCGTATGGAGAAACGACCGTAGGTATACAGACATACATACCATACGCCTTCTTCCCAACGGGTTAGGCAGAGACAACATCTTTCCACTTGCTACGATCCTGACACAGCTCTTGCGCTTCTTCCATACATACGACGACGACCGTATACGCGCGAATGAAAACCCTCTGTAACCGCTCTAAAATGGAAAAGCAACATTCATTTTTACAAATTGCGTCTCGCGCAGATTTGGTAGGCGCTATACTGCTAGGAGCAAAATTAGATAGAACTTCAATCTGGTACCAAAACGAGAAATAACTTACTTACTCGTATGAATTCTGCGCCTTGCTATTTTAGATTTTGTTACTCTATTTACTATTATTTTAAAGCTTAATCACGCCAGAAAACCCGTTTCAAATCACTTTTCGCAGAGTGATTTTCACCCTCGTCGGTAGAAAGAGACAAAACGAAAGAAAACCTTCGTCAGACAGCTGTCAGGTGAATTTCATCGGGATCCAAGCACCGGTAGAATTCGAACTTGTCAGAATGATAAACGTCACCCGAACCCGTTCCGAAACAACTATCAAACTGTCGGGCACAAATTAGACATGCGCGGCGCTCTGACAGATAGTCCGCTTAGAATAATACGCCATTTTTGACGCACGCACGCAGAGACATGAGTTTACAAGCGAAGTCAGTGAGCTTCGGTGAGTTGGAAAGTCGCACTGTCGCGAGTGTTTTTGTTTTTGTCGAACTTGGTGCAATTTTTCACATGATGAATTTTTTTTTGGCCGGTTCTGTCAAGTAGGTATAACTTACTTACTTCATTTTAAAAATTCAGAGCGAATATAGTAGTAACCCTAGGCGGTTCAAGCAAGTTTTGGAAAAAGGTGCGAGCGGTCCTTCTGTAAACTCTTTATTTTGTGTGTCGGGTGTCAGCACTAATTAGACATGCGCAACGCTTTGACAGATAGCCCAGTTAGAACAAGACGCCATTTTTGACACACGCACACAGAGACGTGAGTTTACAGGTGAAGTCAGTGAGTTTCAGTGTCGCGGTCAGTCGCACTGTCAAAAACATTGAAATATTATTTGTACGTCGTCAGATACTTACAAATGTAGTTCAATGGTCAAAGATGGTTTTGCGCAGATATTTCTGTTGTAGTGTATTTGGCTGTATGAACGTACGAGTATTGTTGCGGACCCCGACGTGACATCACGTCGGGGTCCACCACTGTTGCAGTGCTGTCGAGGAGACGTAATAAGACACAGTTGGACCTTAAGAATTACTATATAACCACAGACGGAATGGCAGTGAAATGAGACAACAGTTGGTAATAGTCTGGTTTATTATAATTAATCTTTTTACGTGACCATCCGGCACAGTACTCCCCCCTTTTAAAAAAAAAACATAATTTACCCTCTTGCAAAATTGAAGTCCTGAAACATTGCACTGACATAGGATGTTAATTATATCACTTCAACGGAATCTGAGCACTGGTTTGAATAATCTACCTGATCTTATCATGTACGTGCTCTTGTCTTTTTCCAAACCATCACGTTCTCGAACCATTATTTATAATAAACGCTGTGCAGGCAAATACCTTCTCATATGTGATTTTGTATGCCTATGCACTTTTACGACAATATTGTCACGGCCACTTATGTGTGCAATATTGTGAAATAAAATCTTCTTAGCACCTTTGTTGTCCTCGGCTTGGGGAACTTGTTGATGCTTTATAATATTTCTTCTTCCTGGCGCATCCCTTGGCTCGTTTCGTTACACGATAACCTAAGAAATCAAACTCGCTCTGGAGGAATTAACTAACCAATTAATTAACCCATTTTCGTACAATTTTTCGAACACAATCTCCATGGGTTAATTTTTGAACCATCTGCGGCCTAGATGTAGCTTACACTTCGGAGACATTTGTTCCGGTATCGTTAAAATACCTCATACCACCTTTTCGGTCGGTAACAATGAGGGGTTACATTAACCAAGATATTCGCTCCGGCATCGATTTAAAAACCTCAACCTCGCGACCTTCTCGATCGGTAACAGTGAGGGGTTACATTACCTAGAATATTTGCTCCTGTATCGATTAAAAAAAACTCAACCTCGACCTTTTCGGTCGCTAAAAAGGGTTGCTTCCAATTGCACGGTTCCTCACATCTGTGAGCGTATTTTCCATATTTACGATGATAATGACAAATTGTTGCTTCTTTGTTACGCGATCTTGAACTTGACTTCGGCGCGTAATACATACATACATACTTGCGAAAATTGCTGCGTCGGCTATTCTTGCGTTTCGTATCGTTTTTGCACAAATTTCCGTTTGTACTTGTTTTAGCTGCGTCAGCACACCTTCTAACATTTGATAATGACCTTCGCTTGCGCTGTCGTATAAACAGGGTGTCCTTTATCTAGATCCGAAGATTCTGTGACGGCTTGCTTTTGTAGTGCGATGATTGCTTCAAACTGGGCAAAGCAAAGACGGGCTGATCCTTCCAGAATTCCGGAATATGGAATACTACGGCTGTGCTGATAGTGACTTCTTGCGACGCACTGATACACGATTTGCGCGGAAATACCATTTTGTTGTTTCAGGGTCGCGTATTTGTTCCGACGCGGGGTCACCACTGTTGCTGTATAGGAATATTATTTTCTTAAAGACCACAGTGTTGTGCAGTGTTTATGTGTGCAAATAAAACAGAAGAACATAAGTTTCCTACGGGAGATAAATACCGATTGAAACGGTGGCTTGTAGCCATTCGCAGTGATAAATTTACTGCAACAAAAAAATTGCCTCGTTGATTAATGTATAATTAATAAGGCATTGGTTTTTAGTGTAAATGAGTACGGTTTTTCTGAACTTAAGGGAGTATCTATCGCTCTCTCAACTGCCAAAATGTTCCTAGATGGAAATAACTGTATAAAAGGCTTTTTAGCGAACGGAATATCAATAAATTTAAATCAGAGCTCAATAAAATTAACTGGAATGTTATATTAACCTCATTTGATGTTAAATGATAATTATAATAGATTTCATAAATGTTTACTTCACATAATAAATGTTTGACAACGTTTTTTTATTTTAATGTGTATTTCTTTAATTACGCATTTAACCTCGATTTGTTTTCTTGATTGACTCATAAGAATATTTCACATAATTAGATCAATTAACGCCATACGTTTATTGTTATAGGTTTTGCATAAAACTGGAATGACTTTAACGAATATCTCTATTAATGTATGGCAATAGATTTTGTTAAAACCTTTTAAATCCGAATAAGTAACTATTTAATATAAAAAACCCCATAGCAATGACACTAAACTTATCACGTTTAGCCATTAAAGTTGATATTTTAGTTAACTGGTTACTGTTTCTTTTTTTGGTCTCTTATAGAATAAAGTATTTTACATACTGAATTCTATTACCGCCTCATAGCTATAACACCACCTGCGAAGAGTTATTATAAGTCTGGATTTTGTATAAAACTAACATGGTAAACAATAAAATTTTATCCCACCATCCGACTGCAGTGTCTTGAAGACATCCTCCAGTGCGTTGATGAAGAGTTCCGGGGATATTTAACGTCACCCTGTTTTACACCTGCGCAACTAGATTTGATGGACAGGACATTTTCCCCGACTTTGACGGTCATTTTCCCCGCTTGGTAGAGATTACTCAGTACTTCCACATATCGCCAGTCGAATACTCTTCAGACTTCTGTAGAACCTGCCGAACGGTAAGCTTAACGAACCTCAGCCTGTCCCGGTGGCTGAAAGGCGTCAAATCTTGATGCCAGACGATTCGTTATGATTCTCAAGAACAGCTTGTAGACATGGCTAAGAATCGTGATCGGCCTATAGTTTTAAAGAAGAGTTTTGTCTCCTTTCTTGAAAAACAATGGCACTACACCTCTGCTCTATGCTTTCTAGTCCCATTGGTGATAACAAGTAAAATGGCCTCTTCAGCTCCTCAACCACAGGTTTAAAGAGCTCAGAAGATACTCCATCCCCACCGGGAGCTTTACCATTACTAAGCTGTTTGAGAGCCACCTCGATGCGTACGGGAGATCGTCCGTAAAGTGGCGGGTAAGTGAGGCTTTGGGGTCGCTCGCGTCATGCTTCGGTGCATGCGAGGCATAAAGATGTCCGTAGAAGTCCTCAATTTCAGTGACTATCACTGGGGCTGATGTGACGGTTTCACCATTCGAGGTAGTTAACTTTGTCAGATGACTCCTTCCCAGTGTCTTGGTATCTTGGTTTTTTTTGTATGCGGAGTAAGAGTATATGCGTAGCGGTCGGAAATAAAAACAGTAAAAACGTTAATAGAAACTAGCCTCATTCTATCGGTCGGAAAAAGCAGTTGTTTCTATAACTGCTTTTTCAAATTAATTTATTTTTTTATTAATTATTGTGTGATTGAATACTAAATGTAAGCACTTTAATTTATTGAATACTTTATCATAATTATGAGTAATTTAAAGCTCCTTTTCTAGCATAACGACTAATACCTAATTTTCTAAAGTTAATCCGAAGTCAGCTTAAACTGATGGCGGTAATGGGCGCGTTTACGTTAGTAAAAGCTTATTAAAAGGTAACTTAAGGTAAGTTACCTTCAATGAGCTTTTTCTTAGTACCTGTGGCTTTTGCTTCTCTCTTTTTCAATCTTCAGCTCAATCTTCAGTTGGGCGACTTCTTTCTTAATACCATAATAAAATCAATAATACCGCCAAAATAGAATGTCAAAAAATAATTATAATTTCGGTACGAATCCATGGGATCTGCTGACAGCTGCTTGGACCTGACGCAACGGCAGCGCTTCCTGGTGCAAGAAAAAGTATCGAAGACCCTCATCCTTGGAACGGGTTCCAGTGATTTAAACCCTCGAATCCACAAACGCTAATCAAAAGTTGAGGACACCTCAAATTGATGCAAACTCAAACTCAAATAACTTTGTTCAAATAGACTGTATCAGTATTTTCAAATCGTCAACAGCAAAATATACTAAATTAATAGACATAAATACCATGATAATATGAATATATAAATACACAGTATACAGACAAAATGCGCCCTGTCACATGTCAATATTAGTTAATTAAAGGGACAGCTATATCTACATGTAAGGAATGCTCAGCTTTGATTGACGTTTGTGGATTCGGGCGTACTTACAATAGATAGAACAATTAATTAGCAACATATAACTTATTTAGTGTTTCTCAAATAAGGTCTCCCTTTTGTTTCATAAACTTATTTCCAGAATCTAGTGTCCAAACATTTCTCTTGGAAGATGCTGACTTATTTCTGTTAAAAAAATTGGTGAAGTATAAAATACAATAAAATGAAAGATTAATAGTTTGAGTAGTCGCTCGGTTAGCGAAATATCTAGATTCGATTCTAGCCCGATTCCCTGACTATTCAATTTTTAAGAATTTTTAATACCTATCTTTAGATAGGATTAGCGTCTAATACCGTTTGTAGGCGTTAGTAATTTTAGAAGCCTATATGTAATACACTGTCCCACCGCCACTGCCTATATCTGTGAAAGCCTCCATCATTGAAATCAAGTCACCGCTACAATGAGGGTGACAAAGGGGTTAAAATGTTACTCTATAATATAAATAACATTAAATTGTAGACGACGTAGGTTACCTTAGTTTTTATTTCATCTAAATCGATGCAGTATTACCGAAGATATCGCTGCGAGAAGTTTAGACCAGTTTTTAAATCTCCGAGATTTCGCGCGCTTCGTGCGCGACGTCACAAGTCCAGTGGTACCGTCCGCGCCGCCCGCCGCCCTATTGAAACTCTAGTAAAACTACTTGCGCGCACTGTGTGAGTTGTGATTCTTTTACTGAAATAGGTTTATTTATAAATATTTAACATTAGGAAGCTATCCTTTTTTAGTAATATTGTATATTAAAATCATACAATCCTATAAGATAAGCACGATGGAAGAAGGATTTCAGAAAGTCGGACAATCTGCCAAAAGTGGATAGCTTGATAGTGGCTCAATATTTTATAAAAAAAAACTAGCGATTCGCCTTGGCTTCGCACGGGTGCAAATCGTATACTAATTATACTACAGAATGTATACATATTATACTTTACGGGCTACTTGATTAACTGGGCAGTATTAATACGGGCCGGTCCTAATGAATAATGGCCAAGTGCATCAGTCAATTAGATAAATTAATTACCTTGGCCAGACCATATGAATAATGACTTTACTGGACGTATTAAGCTAAACTGTTATCCGCACAGTCGCGTTCAAATGTTTATTGGCAATTATATATAACCTCATTTTAGGGGAAAATCTGAAAATATAAATATAAAAACTTGTTGATGTGGAAATTCTTATTTTTATTCTCTTAATTTGGATTGTTAAAGTAAGTATTGCTTCGCCGGCCAGCTTTTAGTATCAGTACCTAAAGCGATAAAGACACATTGAAGTATCGATATTAAATATCAGTGAGCGGGTGCTACACGGTTGCCACCAAGCCTTACCAAGTATAGACGCGTTCACATCAACCTTTTACCTTATGCTGCTGACATAAGAACCACTTTGCAATGGTTTTGTAAAGATTGATTTGAAACTTTATAAAATGTGGCTATTCTCCTAACTAAACCCGTACCAGGGTACCCACAGTACAGGGTACGTACAGGGTACTACTCACCAACACAATGTCCGTAGTTTCGGGGAAACTAAAATGGTCTTAATTATTATGAAACCGAAGATGATTTTAACAAACATGATGTATCTTTGTACTCTTGATTAAATTTACCATACAGAAATACATTTTTGAGAATATCATATTTTGTTGTAGGTTTTTTTTGACTTTAGTAGTTTGACCGAAACTACGGATATTTCGTTAGCGAGTAGGCCTCCAGATGGCGGTACGTGAACGTGTCGATTCTTATCGGTACCTGCCCTGTCTTTAGGACTTGAGTTGTGGTATGATATATACAGAGATATTCGAACCAAAACACGTAGCGTGGAAGATTAGGATGGAAAAATAAAAGCAATTGAACCGAATGCAAATACAGCAAAGGCCAAAAATCGAATTAATAAGGACTGCAAAAAGAAAAGTGGTTGCTTAAATTTTGCTACAAAAATTACCCGTGAAATGTGTTAGTATTTGTCTTTGGCAGTTAGCAATAGAGTTGATGCCGTAGGCCGTTGATTTCCCTTTATAAGTATTGGTCCAATTTCCGTTAAAAACGGCAATTGCCTTAGCAATGGCAGCCCTGACCTTGTTGAGACCTCTCATTTGATTAATCGTTGTTTAACGAACCAAACCATTTACGAATATTGTTTTTACATTTTCAATTGTATATTGTACCTACTCAAAAACCGAATCACCTACAACTTTACAGAGTATTTCTTGTTTGTCAGTATTTTATCTTTTGATTGGCGAATGTTTCATCGGTGTACACCAAAAAAAAGGGAAATTGAGGTTCAGATGCCTGGCTCCATACAAAAAGGTTTGTTCTCCTTTGGTTTGAAAACATAATCCTAAGACATAATGAGGTCATCTAAAATGCCTCTTCAATCGAACTCATCAACAGACATTATTGTTTACCTTATTATGATTAGCACTGAGTACATATTATTACAACAACTACTTATAATCAGTCTGCTGTTAAGTTTTATTTACCAAAAAAGATTTTGTTGAGTTAAAAACACAAACATTTTCCTGTATGCTCTAGTTTTTAGTTTCCTACATTTATCATTTCTTTTATTTCCCATTTTACAACCAATATAAATCTTATATTCTTACAATATCAAAATCAACTAATACTAACACTAATCTTACTTATATTACAAACACCTAAAATAATCTAAATATTTACAAGAATTAAATTTCGTGGCTATTGCGACGGGTGGAGGGGCGAGGGGGGAAACCGAGCGCAACACGACACAGGTCCTACCTCGGCGACGTCCGACTGGTCACTGGCGGGGTGTCTTGCACGCCTTTTATGCATGATTTTCGAGGTTTTTTAATTTTTATATATAAAAATTGATTTTTTTAACACCGAGACACTAGAAAATTCAGGTCTTTAGTAAACTGCTTAATTGTTATATACTTGTATCATATACATTTTTTTTCAGAAAATCGGTGCAAAAATCATAAAACGACTGTACTTTCAAATTAAAATTCTATCCATCCAAATCATTATTATCGTGTTTTGGTTACATCGAGACATTAGTTAAAAGATCAAATATTTTGTTTTTTTTTTAATTTAATAAGTTGCTTAGTTTTGTGTATAAATCCGTCGAAAGATGACCAAAAGTTGGACACCCTCGCCTTAAGGCGGCGTTACAAAAGATTGCTCGGAAAACCCTTTTTTTCGATTCAATGGTTTAGGTGTTTATTTTCTGTTTATGGTCTTGCAAAAAATATATGATATTCTTAAGGATATTGTCTAGAACCTGTGCTTATTTGTTACACGATAAGATATTCTTCACTCGATCATAAAAAAATCCGAAAATAGGCTACGATGAAATTTTTGAACGAATTATTAGTAGGTAAAATGTAATAAAAATCACATCATTTTTATATAGAAATATTTGTTTTTGAATTCAATAGTGATTGTGCTAATTTTTTTTTAACAGTAATCCCATAATTGTTTAAAATCATATTTTATCCCGAATATCGATCGTTGCCCAGCGTCTGACGACACGCCCCGCCGCCCGTCATCCCGCCAGTCGCGCTCAGGCGCTTGCATGGCGCTTGCCAACGTCGGACTTGCGTCAAATTTCCTCCACGTTAATGTGTTTTTTTTTACCTTCAACACTTATCATTTGCATGAGAATATATTAGTTCTTCAATGTATTGAAAATTGGGGGGAGACACAACATTTTTTAATGGTTTAATTATTTTACAAATGAATTTTAAAGTTACGCCTTCTGGCTTCGAATAGCCAAAAGGTAAGCAAATGTGTTGTGTCAAAGCCATACAATTCAAACATAAATTTGTTTTATTTTAACGAAATATGATCCTTATGCCGATGTGTTTGAAAGTATGGTTAACGCATTTATGTTTTTCATGAAGTGACAATAGGATGTGACGCATTTTTAATTGTCACTACAGATGTCACTGTCAGAAACAAATTCAGTAACGACATATAGAGTGTATAATAATTAAAAACATTTTTGGTGCCAATTAATTTTATATACTTAGGAATAAAAAGCGAATAGAAAACACCAGCCAAAACATTAAGAACACACTCTCAGAAAATAGTATCACAAAGATTAAATACTAAAATTTATATACTAGTAGGATAACTTTTAACATTTAAAATAATAGTTTCATACAAAAAGGCTCCATAATGTAATGCTGAAATCAACAGTCGAAATATAGCATTTTATAGATGTTAAGTATATTATATTACATAGTAATATGAATATTGTTCATGTTTTTTTATAGTAAACGCCCAATTGTCGTTTTGTTCGAGCTCTTCTTACAATAAATTGGCACTTAGCACTTATGGTATGCTTAAATGTATGGTGTCAAATAATTTGTAATTTGTGTCAATTAAGTTCCATTTTCGCGAAAATGTGATAATTTTGCATTTAGAAGAGTTAAAGGGCAAGCGATTACTTCCGCTCCATGCAGCCACAGAGTTGATGTCGCTCTGCAGAGCATCTGCATCTGCTTTGCTGCTTACACCCAAGTATATTTTGGGGTAATCAGCAAATAAAAGGCACTCGGCAAAGTTTACGGTATCGGGTAAGTCGTTTACCATAATGAGAAACAGGGTTACCTACCCTGACTTACCCCGGATCTCGTGTAATAGACTTCAGACTCGCACCCCTCCATCTTCACAAACTGACATCGATCCCTTAAGTAGTTTGCGAAAAAATTTAGAAAACTAGGAGCGAAGCCTAACTCTGATAGCTTTTGCAGCAATATGTCATTATCGACTAGGTCAAAAGCCTTTTTAAAGTCAAAATATGCTGCATCGACTTGCCTTCCAAAGTCCATTTCTGACGTAACGTAGTCTACCAGAGTTGTTAAATTAGTAGAAGTAGAGCGCGCCTTGCGAAAGCCGTGCTGACTGTTATGCAACTGACTACTTATTTGCTGTCTGATGCGGCAGGCAAACACACCTTCAAATATCTTCGCAAAAACAGCTAGCACAGCGATTGGAATGTAGTTTACGATGTCTGAACTAGGTTCTCCTTTCGGAATCGGAGTAACCCTAGAAAGTTTCCAGCATTTCGGGTAGTGGCCCTGCCTTAGCGAAGTGTTGAACAAATGCAGTAAGGGAGCTTTAAGGATCGATATACAGTCTTTGAATAGAAAGACAGGTATGCCATCGGGTCCAATAGACGATTGTGATCTGAGGCGCTTCACGGTTGCATTCAGATTTTCTTCATCGACGGTGGACACTGAAATGAGTCTGGCATCTGCGGTCATACATTCTCTGGCCGCCTCGTTGGGATCCAAACGTGGTGCTCCCTCAGACCCGAAATGTCGCGCAAACGCATCCGCAGCCTCTTGACCGGTTAACTCCTCATCTTTATATAAAAGACTTTACACTTTGTCTGTCTTTCCTTTTATCCTTTACATATTCCTAGAATTTAACAGGCTCGTGGTCAATTTGTCAAAAAACTGTGAAATAATGCCTATAAAAATATTTTGTGGATTCGACTGCGCTATTTAGATGTTATTTGAATTAAGTAGCTGGAAAAGGCAAGATAAGATGTTAAATTTCGTACGTTTGATGTTGTGGGTTTTGGAACAGTGGCGAAGTCCAATTTACTTTTGAGAATCTTTTTATCTTGAGATCTAAGGTTCGACGAATCCCACCCACGTTAATTTTTTTGCTCGAGTTTCTTTTTGTTTTGCCCATTTTTTATATGGTTTTACTAGCTTAGACACTGTTTATAATAGAGTATTATTGTTAGAGCAAAATTATGATCCGTAAATGGGACTAGTTTCTTCTAAAATTTGGAAGGATTTAAATGTTTTGCATCATTGTTTTAATTTAAGTTTTTTTTTAAGGTTCAAGAATTCGTTACACAACTAACGTATTACAAATCTATTTCAGACTGCTGCTTGGCTGTCCACTCCGCACATTGATTATAACCCGCAATATGACAACTACACGGTGGAAATTCGCAGGATGGTAGCTGAAAAAAGAAGACTAAGAAGACGGTGGCAAACCAGCAACTAAATAAACAACAACAAAATAAACTTTAACATAAATCTATGAAAATAAACACATACAAATAAATAGAACTAACCAAACCAACAATTGCTTGCCACAAAAAAAAACGTAATAATAGCCTTAAAACGCCCCCCAGAAAAACCTCGTATTAACTATGAACCACACCACACTCACCTCACAGTGACTCAAGGACCCATACCTAATGCGTGACCACCGACCCGCAATGCTTTCGAACAGCCACTGTAAACCTGTATTTACTAATAGATTTTATTATTGGAATAAGAAGTTTGTTCCAAAGACGAATCGCAGATACAGCGAAAGAACTAGACATGAGACCGGAAGAATAAGAGGGCGTAAGAAGAGTAAGAGTATCTTAAGAACGCAGCTGACGACAATGTAGAACATTTACAATTCGAATGGACCTACGCTGCCGGATAGGCATCCAGTTAAGTTTAGAGCGGAAAATGGAGACGTGGTCATATTTGCGCAGTCCGAAAATGAAACGTATACCTACAGTTATTCAGAAGTCGATCCATTTTGTTCAAAAGCTCCTGTGAAATATTACTGAGACAGACATCACCATAATTAATCAACAGCAAGTTATTGATTATGATACAGTATTCTATAACATAATCAATAACTTATTGTTACTTATCCTTATTGTTTTATTATTCTATTTATTATTAGGTCTGATTCTTTTTTTATGAAACCGAACTATAACAACGTGTCTTAGAGGGTTATAAATTAGTTCTTGATCGTTTAAAAGTACGTAATTTTACGCTGAGAAAATAAAAAAACATGGAAAATTATGCCTAGAACACTTTTTTCTAAATCCACCCATATTCGGCAAGATTTCGTTTTTTTTTAGATTTAGTTAGATATTAACCCAAAAGGTGCAGAATAATAACTATACAGGGTGTCCCGGGTAACCTGTACCAGCGAAGGTCTGTTTTCTGGGGACCCCAATACCTATTGATTGAGCCGCATGTATGTTCTCAGATTTTTGGTAGTTTCGAGTTATGTTTTTTTTACAATTGTTCGAAAATTTCTAGGTTGTGTCACTTTTTTGGTTCAAATAGTTGAGGTACATGCTTAGTTTTTTTTATTGTTAGCTGAATACTAAGTCTCTTGATTCAGAAGCATTTACATTTATAGCACTGAATAATAATTCAGAAAAAAATGAAACTGAAAAAGTGGTAAATACTGTTTTTAACCGACTTCAAAAAAAGGAGGAGGTTCTCAATTCGACTGTATGTTTTTTTTTATGTTTGTTACCTCATAACTTTCGACTGGGTGAACCGATTTTGATCATTCTTCAAAGCTGGTGCTTTCCGAATGGTCCCATTCTAATTTGGTTTAGTTCTGACGGTGGCATCCATGAGAAAACCATATAAGTATTAAATCTAGATAGACAAAATGCGCGACATATGGACGAATAACTCAATATTACGCCAACCGATTTTGATAATTCTTTTTTTATTTGAAAGCTAATTCTGCCCGTGGGGTAACTATTAATTTGATCCAGTTCTGACAGAGTTTATTAGAGTTAATAGACGCATTTTACCTGAAATAAAACGCTTAATAAACTACTTACCCTTATTAGAAGCTTAAAATAATGAGATAGGCACTGTCGTTTCCCGTTGTGTTTCCCTCTCTTTCTACCCTATACGTCCATCTCTTTTGCACATCCCACTTTTCACCTGGCAGAGTGGGGCCAGCGCTTGCTGTGGTTCGAGCGCGCCCCGTTCCTCATTGTGTCGAAATAATGAACAACCAGGCAGTGTTAGAAACTATTTCAGGCTATTAAACCACTTGACCCGTTATTAGAAGCTTAAAATAATGAGACGTAAGTATTTGTTATCGCCTGGTGAAAAATACCAACGCCAATGTGACTACAATATTAATAATAATATAGCTATTGTGCAAAGGAATGAAAAATAAAATATGAATTAAGTACATAAACTGATTTAATTACTGTTATCAAACGTGTAATGACTAAAAACATATCAATACAACCCTTATTTTTCTTATACACAGTGAGGTAAACGACCGACTTGGTGTAATGGTTAAGAAGTTGGCTACTACACCAGAGGTTGCGGGTTCGATCCCCGCACAGTACAAACATTTGTGTGCATGAACATGTCTGTTTGTACTGGTCTGGGTGTCTCCTATGTATAATAAGTATGTATTTACAAAAAAAAAAATGTATTTAAGTATGTTTATCCGTTGTCTAGTATCCCATAACACAAGCTTTAATTAGCTTACTTTGGGGCTAGATGGCGCTGTGTGGAATAATGTCCGGGGATATTTATTTTATTATTATTAATGTACCTAATATTACATAGATGGATATTTTAACCACATACAACATTCTGATTATCAGATATCGTGCTTTAATCTGGTACATCCATTACAACCAACATATATACTAAATAATAATAGCTAAAAATAGCTTAAACACAGCTAACAGTGAAATCAGTTTATCTTATATTACATTATAGTAGATTACTGAAGCGAATCAATTGTGTGCTTGTCTTATAATATTAATGCACAGGGTCGAATGAATCTGTAATTTTGGGATTGTTCGTAGACGGAGGCATGACCACACGACAATAGAACTTTTGAAATGTTTGGACTGATTTCCAATTTCCTCTGGCCAGAATATCATCGTGTGGATAATTGTTAATCCAATTTCTTGAAGCTACGGCGGAACGTAAGCTTCCCGGGGAACTGCGTCCTACCTGCTTGTCTCAGTAGGGATTTAATCCATCCTGCCAATGACTGTGCGGGAGGCAGGAGACGGTGGTCCACGTAAAGTTGTAAATAAATTAGAACTGTTAGCACCACTACGCCTATCATTTAAAAGATATTGTTTTGTTAATCCAGAACACTGGGTTCAAAATGACGACCGACTTGGTGTAATGGTTAAGAAGTTGGCTACTACACCAGAGGTCGCGGGTTCGATCCCCGCACAGTACAAACATTTGTGTGCATGAACATGTCTGTTTGTACTGGTCTGGGTGTCTCCTATGTATATTAAGTATGTATTTACAAAAGAAAATGTATTTAAGTATGTTTATCCGTTGTCTAGTATCCCATAACACAAGCTTTAATTAGCTTACTTTGGGGCTAGATGGCGCTGTGTGGAATAATGTCCAGGGATATTTATTTATTTATTTATTTATTTAAATTCTGATTTTGTGGGTTGGGCAAAAACTTCCAACCGGATTGCCTAGAGGTATGTACTACAGTCTGTTTTCGATCCAAAGGCCAAAAAATAACACAGTCATCCTTCACTACGCAGTGATCAATGTCTATGCTTAAAAGGGTGAGGTCGTGAATTCTGCGACCAGAGCAAAGAATCAGTAATGTCACTGTATGTCTGACTGTTTCGAAAATGTTTGAGTGTGTGTTTTCACAGTTTATCGAGTAGCTACTCAAGTACGTAGGTTTCGGTAATTTGGGATTTTTTAACGATATAGATTTTAAGATAATATGCTTGACCAACACATCGTCGCTTAACTTACCAGACAATTCTGCATTACAGAGCGTGGAAATAACTGACTTGTGAAGAAGAATCGTATGATATGATAACTTATTTTTTAAATATAGATCTGCTAAGAATTGGGCTAGTTGTGACCCTTCAGGATGAGTTGGATTTATATTATGCTGATTGGCCCAATTTACCCAACGATTCCAAGCCGTTTTATAGGTTTTCCACGTGGATGGCCGCCATGATGATCGTAGCAGAGATATTTGTGTGGAATCCCATGATTTTACTTTTTCTGACGACCCCCACATTTCCATATTTCTAGGATCATGTCCTGAACTTGTGGAGGTGGACGCCCTGTCGTGGTATCGATGAGAAACCGACTTAGATTCGTCAACGTGAATGGGGCTGCGATAGCCCGCGATTTGAGATCCGCTCGCCAAAATACCTTTTCCCACTGAGGGACCACGATCAGATAAACACCTTTCGCTTGGTTGAGGTGCATTAGTACGCTGGGGATGAGAAACGGCGGTGGGAATATCAATGCCAGCGGAAAATGCCACACAATGCTGAAAGCGTCGTGAAACATTGCTTCTTGATCTTTGAGATCCATGATTGCGTAATTGGCTACTACTTGAGCCGTTTTGGATGCAAATAAGTCGATCACCGGTGTCTCCATCTTTGCGAAAATCATTTCTGTGCAATTCGGAAGTAAATGCCACTCCGGAAGTCGGCGGTGTCTGGATAGACCGTCCGCTTGGTGGTTGAATTTGCCAGGAATGTGGTGAATCTGATGATGGTCTACAATATGAAAAATCTGATTCGCAAGGTTCATAGAGGCTGTGACTTTATCCCGCCTTCGTTGCGGAGATAAGCTACCGCCGATCGATTGTCTGACTGAACTAGTATCGAACTTTGTGCCATATTCCCTGCCTGGTACTCTAAGACTTTCCGAATGGCAAGTAGCTCTTTCTGGTTGCTGTGTAGCAGTCCCTCCTCTGGATTCCAGGAACCAGTCATTGTTAGGCTGTTCAGTTGTGCCCCCCACGCTATATCCGAGGCATCTGTCACCAGATAATGAGTCGGAGGGGGCACATGTTTTATGGTCGGGCACTGACAATTTCGAAGCCACCAGAGTATTTCTTCTCTCACTTGCAAAGGAAGGGTGCACTGTCTCGAACTGCCGTGATCCGGTAACGTATTTAGAAACTTTAGGGCAGCTCGGTGATTTAATCGGCCACGAGGAACCACAAAGCTGGCAAAATTGAACAGACCTATCAGACTCTAGTTCCTTCAATGATACCTTGCCGATCTCTAAGACATGGCTGACTTTTTTGAACAACAGCAGCTTTTTCTTTTGGAAGGTACTTTTGGTTTGCCCAGGGGTCCCAGACTACTCCTAGATAGGTGGTGTTCTTTTGCGGTACCAATACAGATTTTCCGTAATTGATTTGGAAGCCTAGAAATTCCAGTGTTGTTACCATCAGGTTTACGTGCTCGACCAAAATTCTCGGATTTTGGTGAACCAGGAGGTAATCGTTTATGTAAACCAGAAGTCTCACATTTCGCTTTCTGAGCGTCTGGGCTATCCAGTTCGTTAAGCACGCGAAAACCTTTGGTGCTGTGCTTAGACCGAACGGGAGGCAGGTCATTTCTAGCATCTCGTTTCTGTAAATTAACCGCAGAAATCGTCTGTGCGACGGGCTTATTGGCAGATTGAAGTATGCCTGTGACAAATCTACCTTGCACATCCAGTCCTGAGGTTGAAGAAAATCCGGGATACGGTGCATGTTCACAAGCCGGAAGGGATCGGTTAACACATATTGGTTTAGGAGTTTCAGATTGAAAATGGAACGATGCGCAAACATTTTAATAGAGCGACTCGAAATAGAACTTTATTTACTTCACGTAAGATACACATTTTATTGTGAAAACTCAGAATACGTTGCTCCACGCCGCGCTGCGCCTCGAGGTGCCTCGAGGCGTCGCGTGACGCCTCGCGGCGCAGCGCGGTGTCACTGGTATGGGCGGTGTGCGAGAGCGGCGCGGCGCCTCGCGAATCCGCGCGGCGCCTCGAGGCACCAGGCGCTGCCTACCGCCTTTGCGAATTGTGTCTACTATTTCTGTCCAGACTTCGTGTAAAATTGATACAGTTTGGTTGAGTGCTCAAGTGAAAGTTATAACGATAGACTGGGATCTAGTTATAATCGGACTTCTTGCAGAAGAAGAAGAGGAAGAAGAATACCAAAATAAAATTAAAAAAAAGACATTACATAGGAATAGGAGTATTTGGGTGCATGATTTATGGCGAAATAGACCTGTTCATGGGGAATTCCATACTTTGTCTTATGACGGAATTGCCAATTATCCAGAGAAATTTCAAGATTACTACAAAATGGACTACAAAAAGTTTCAAAACTTATTGAATGTGTTGCGGCCATACATAGAAAAACAAAAAATAATTACAGACCAACTATATCGATCGAAGAGCGGTTTTCCCTCTGTCTCAGGTAAGTACGTAATTATTTAACAAAACAAATTATACCATTATGTTCCTCCAGTAAATGACAACAAATCTCATTATGATCGAATAAAAGTGATTTCTTCGTATAGGAGCAAATTAGAAATTTTAACGTTTATATCTCGAAACGATGGCTCGTTTTCATTCTGAGGTTTTACACAGTGAATCTCATTAAATTAATTTTCACAGAAAACCAAACAGAAACCTGAGCGCGACTAGCGCAATAACTATTTCTTTTTGTTCTATTTTAATTTAATAACTATTTCTTTTTGTTCTATTAATTAAACTTTCAAATGTTTATTCTTTCTATTATTTCCTTAGCCTTCCTGCAGTAATTTTTGGTTATTTAACAAATTAATGAACTTCAGGAATGATAACATGGCCAAAAAACATTTATTAATCTGATGGCTAATTTCAAGAATTTTCCACCTTGCTGTCTTTGAAGGTTGATTTTAGCCAAAGTAGCCCATTAAGTACTTCTGTTTTGTAATGATTAAGAAAGCTGAGATTCTGGAGCATTTTTGAGCTTTACTTAGAAACCACACAGTCACCCGCTTAGATTTTTCATTTAAAGTTGAAAATTTAAGTCTTTATTCATTAACCGTACATTTTTGGTTTTATACCAACATTTTCATCATTTTGGTCAAAGTTATGAAACTGATTATTTAATGCATCAAAGTACAATTAAGGATGATTCAGTTGGGCAAAGAAAAAATTTGAAAAGACTTCTACTTTTTAAAAAATAAAATATTTAAACTTTTAGGTCCGAAATTCTCAGAAATTTAGAAAAAAATCAGAACTCGAAAACTATGAACAATCGCGGAACATACATGGGGGTGATTCGGGTACCCCAAGGGGTGCTCTTTCTGTGGGCTTCCGCTTGACACTTCTTTTTGGGACACCCTGTATAGTCCTCATAATGCGATTAATTGCCGTTTAATGTAGGAGAAACATAATGGCATACTTTGTCTTATTAAACAATTACTTAGTAAAATCCTATGTCCAACCTCTTGTAAAAACACTGTGGCCCGCGGCGAACGTAGACACGTTCCGCTACGCCGCGCAGCGCCTCGCTGCGTCTCGCTGCGCCGCGAGACGTCATGCTGCCAACTACTTTACGATGCGCCTCGCGGCGCCGCGCGGCGCAGCTTGAAGTCACCGGCCTCTTCAAGCATCGTCGCGTCGCGTCACGTCTCGGTCTGAGTTGACCCTAAAAGAAAGAACCTCAACTTTGCGGGTAGAATTACTTTTAATGTTCGAACGGTATCACCGTAATCTTACCACACAGGAATTTAAAATAAGATTGTGCAACTTAGGTGCTTGGTTGGACACTTTGACTTTACACTAAAATTAAATATTTTTACGTAAAAGTGTTAGCACTTTTGGAGCACAAGTTTACTCAACGGGAAATTTCACGCCAATGAGGAACGGGGCGCACTCGAACCACCGCAAGCGCAGGCCCCACTCTGCCAGGTGAAAAGTGGGATGTGCAAAAGAGATGGACGTATAGGGTAGAAAGAGGGGGAAACACAACGGGAAACGACAGTGCCTATCTTATTATTTTAAGCTTCTAATAACGGGTCAAGTGCTTTAATGTTCAATTTTATAGATGTCAATGCCCAAACTATTTAATTTATACCTATTGTAAAAATATTCTCATTAAGTGAATGTAATTCTTTTGAAAAAATAAAGTTCTTAGACCAGAAGTGTATTCTTCATCTATACTTATAATAATAAAAGGAAAAATATATTGTTTGTTTATTTGTATTGAACAGGTTCTAAAACTGCTTGACCGATTTCAAAAATTCTTTCACCAAAATAAAGCTACATTACATGAGCGAGTGACATAGCGAGTGGCCTAAATATTAGGCTATATTTCAAGGGGAGAAATCGTCTACACGGGACACGATGACCGACAGCTAGTATGTAATAAAATAATCAAAAACTACAAGACCAATTTCCAAAATTATTTCAGCAGAACACTTTATCATCATTGAACATCAAGAAACAAGTAACATAGGATATACTAAATCGTTCAATAAGTCCCGGGACTAACATAGACATGGCGGCTTATATTAAAAACTTTTTTTATTTTTCGAAAGCACTGGCCATCAAAATGATATGTGTAATTTTTTTTGGAAATCGAACGATAAAATATTGAGCTACACACTTTTTATAGTCCGCGCGGAACTAGTTGGCCGCGCCTGAGGTATGTGTGCGGTGGGACGGGGAGGCGGGGACGCTTGCTGTCATTGCTCAGTTCGGCGCCGTACTTCGCGACGGCAACACGCGTTAAAAGTTCCGGTTAGCCTAGACAAAACGCACATGTGATAACAATAACAAGATGAGTCCGCCGATAAAGAAACAATCAAAAGAAATCATTTTTAAAGTGCATACGTTTTTAAAAAAATGGAAAGTTGATGTCAAAAGTTTAGAATATAAAACTGATGCAAATATACATAAATTAGTATCAGAAGCAACAGGGATATCAGAACGAAGTGTAAGGAGAGTGATTGCTGAAAGTAAAACTTCCTTACAAAATACGGGGGAAGCAAAATTTAGTTCTCCGCGGAGACCAAAAGAAATAAAAAAGAAAAAACAAGTTGATGATTATGATTTAGGAGTGTTAAGAAGAAAAATAAATCAGTTTTATACGGTAGAGAAAAAAATTCCAAGTCTACGAAAACTAAATGCTGTGTTAAAGGAGGATAATATTTTAGATTGCGGATTGACTTATTTAAGAGAACTTTTGCACAAACTGGGATATTCATTTAAAAAATGTAAATCGAAGAGATCCCTTTTAATAGAGAGACCAAACATTGTTCAATGGCGAGTGAAATATTTGAGGGCCATAAGAAAGTATAGAGAAGACAAACGAAATATTTTCTTTTTGGACGAAACTTACGTTAACCAAAGTCACAATGTTCAAAAACGTTGGCAATCTTCGTCGGAGCCTGGAATTTATGCAGATATAGGCAAAGGAAGGCGTTTAATAATAGTTCACGCTGGTAGCCGGAAGGGGTTAGTTCACGATGCTTTGCTAATTTTCAAATCAGATTCAAAAACGGGAGACTATCATGGAGCCATGAACTCTACAATTTTTTACAACTGGGTTGATCAAAAGTTAATTCCTAAACTTCCACCTAACTCAGTCATAGTTATGGATAATGCTGCTTATCATTGTGTGCAAGTTGAGAAGAAACCGACTAAGTCCAGTTTGAAAATTAATATGCAGAACTAGTTGCAAAATCATAACGTGTCATTTTCTCCCACGATGATCAAAGCCGAACTCTTGAGGTTGTTTAATTCGACCCAATCAGAAAAAAAATATACGGTTGATGAACTTCTGAAAGCTGCAGGCCATATTGTTCTAAGACTACCTCCATATCATCCAGACTTCAACCCGATCGAGCTTGTGTGGGCAAAAATTAAAAATTGCCTGGCCAGAGATCACATTAATGCTACATTGGACGAGAAAATTACAATACTGACAAGGCTATGCCGAACAATGGTGAAAATGCGATGACCACGTACAAAAAAACGAACAAGAATACTGGAATCATGATATGAGATTTAACACTGCGATGGACGAAATCATTATAAACTTACAAGATGATTCTGACTCAAGTTCAGGGAGTTTAGAATCCAGTGATGCAGAGGATATGTCAGAATAATTTCATATAATTTGTTTTTGGTTTATTTTACTATTAATTACAATATAAACTTCTAAAAATTCAATTGTTTGGTATTATTTTTCAATGATGAAACAAATATATATTTATGTATGTTTATTTGTTACATTTATACCTTTTTATTGGAATACTTTCTAGTTTGTTAGTTAGATTTAATTATTGGGAAATTCTTTGTTTTTCTCGCTAAATTAGTATTTTGCACAGCCATCAGCATTTCTGTCTCGCCCAATGGTTGACGGGTAGAGAATGCTTATAGCATTAGGTCCGCCTTTTGTACCTTTTTTTTGCATTAAAAATTAAATAAATAAATATTGTTACGATATCTCGAGATTGGTCATCACTGTCTAATCTCATGTGCGTTGCGAGCAGTAGGCTTTTCCAAAGGGGGGCCGCGTTTGCTCACGATTGATCAAAAGCAACAGCGTATTGATGCTTCAGAGCGCTGTTTGGCTATGTTTGACAGGAATAAAAAGATTTTTTTACGTTGGTACGTGACAATGGATGAAACATGGATTCACTATTACACTCCGGAATCTAATCGGCAGTCAGCAGAGTGGAGAGCACCCGGTGAAAGCCGCCCGAAGCGGCCTAAGACACAAAAATCAGCTGGCAAGGTTATGGCCTCTGTATTTTGGGATGATCATGGATTAATCTTCATCGACTACCTTGATAAAGAACAGAGAATAAATAGCAAATACTACATGGGGTTATTGGAGCGATTAAAGTACGAAATCGCGGAAAAACGGCAAAAAAAATTCAAAAAAAAATTGAAGAAAAAGAAAGTGATTTTTCTCCAGGACAATGCGCCGTGTCACAAATCAATGGTAACGATGGCCAAACTAAACGAATTGCACTTCGAATTACTTCCACATCCGCCTTATTCGCCAGATCTGGCCCCCAGTGATTACTGGCTCTTTGCAGACTTGAAAAAAATGCTTCGAGGTAAGAAATTTGACACAAATGGTGAAGTAATCGCAGCAACGGAGGCTTACGAGTGTTTTACAGCCAAAGAAAAATCGTTCTACACTCATGGGACAGAAAAGTTAGAGAACCGTTGGAGTGAATGTATCGCAGCTGAAGGAGACTACGTTGATGAATAAAAAATATTTTTATCAAAAAACCTTTTTTTTGTATTTAGTCCCGGGACTTATTGAACCAAGTTTTAACGGGGGATTACAGACAGCTAGCATCGTATATATTTACAATATGCTTGGTGTTTGTCTGCATAGATATACTTGACGTTTTAGGTGTTCTGATAATTTTGGTTATTTGTGCGTATAGAAGGTATTGACTAACTGCTGCTTAGATATTAATGATGTTATTAATATTCAGATGTTATTGGTAGTGTTAGTGTTAAGAACTTATGGATATTTTAAATTGTTCAGAAGTATTGGTCACCCTGTCTGCTACAATATATCTATCTGATGGTGACTGAACAATATAGGTCTGTGATTGATACATTACTAAAAACTTTAGCAGAAACTTTGTCTGGCTCAATCCTGCTTCAATTTATTCAAATGCTACACTGTATTTTCACGTAATGCGTACGCCATCTATTGTCGACTAGATTTTTTTAAAATGAAACATTTTAAAGAAATTGGAACTGCAATGAGGTTCCGGCCAAAGAGAAAATATTACAAAATCAAGCGCGGCAATTCTTCAGAGGGGTATGTCCCCCCGCAGCACTTGTCAGCGTTTGACAGAAATTAATTTCGAAACCTCTCAAATCAGGGCCTTAAATATTTTAACTTTCACTAGTAACTAGTGGAATCAAAATTAAATGTAAAACTTAGTTAATTTAGCAATAACTAAAATAATCTTTGGTGGTCTGTCACCGTTTTTACGTGAAATAAAACCAAACAGCGAATCATGCAAAAATTTATTGATCACCCAAATAATTTATCTTTAATAATGAAAAAACAATGATAAGCATTACAATAACAGCATTTTCAGCGAACATTGTAAAAGCAACATAAATGAAAAAGCACACGTATACGTTTTTTTAATTCCGAGGGTTTGGTAATCAATAATGAAGGATAAAGTAATTTTTTAGGAATACGAAGGTTTTGCCTCGTTTTACTGGCAATTAACGAAGATCTTGCTTCGGGCTGTTGATTTTATAATTTAAACATTGGTTATATCGTCATCATTCGTTATTCAAGCTGCGTCAACACCATCATCTGCTATAACAATGACTCTTTTAACCGAATTCGACTTGGAGCTAGATGACCTCTGTTGAATTTTCTTCGTGGTTTTAACACGTTTAATTATAGTTTGAGACCCATCTGCATGAGTAATTACTTCAACGTCATCATTAGAATCACTGTTTTCGCTTCTGGATGCTTCGGAAGCTTCCTGACTTTGTGCATCTGTGAAGGTGTTGATGGATTTACCGCCACTTTTTGTGGAGACTTGTTCAGTATTTCTACTTGCGCGGTTTTCGGCACTTCTTTCAGCTTCAGAGCGAGAATTTGATGTGGAACCACGTTCAATTTTCTCATTTCCGTTACTGATTACTTCGCTATCACTAGTAAAACGGCTGTCGGCACTTCTGGCAGCCTCTGAACTACGGTCACCTGACGCACTTCGCTTAGTATTGCGGTCACCTTCGGAGATCTCTTCGTTATTTCTGGTAGAACTCTGATTGGAACTTTTGGCAGCCTCTGAACTACGGTCATCTGTCGCACTTCGCGTAGTGGTGTGGTCACCTTTGGAGATCACTTCGTCATTTTTGGTAGAACTCTGGTTGGAACTGTTGGCAGCGTTTGAACTACGGTCATCTGACGCACTTCGCTTAGTATTGCGGTCACCTTCGGAGATCTCTTCGTTATTTCTGGTAGAACTCTGGTTGGAACTGTTGGCAGCGTTTGAACTACGGTCATCTGTCGCACTTCGCGTAGTGGTGTGGTCACCTTTGGAGATCACTTCGTCATTTCTGGTAGAACTCTGGTTGGAACTGTTGGCAGCGTTTGAACTACGGTCATCTGACGCACTTCGCTTAGTATTGCGGTCACCTTCGGAGATCTCTTCGTTATTTCTGGTAGAACTCTGGTTGGAACTGTTGGCAGCGTTTGAACTACGGTCATCTGTCGCACTTCGCGTAGTGGTGTGGTCACCTTTGGAGATCACTTCGTCATTTCTGGTAGAACTCTGGTTGGAACTGTTGGCAGCGTTTGAACTACGGTCATCTGACGCACTTCGCTTAGTATTGCGGTCACCTTCGGAGATCTCTTCGTTATTTCTGGTAGAACTCTGGTTGGAACTGTTGGCAGCGTTTGAACTACGGTCATCTGTCGCACTTCGCGTAGTGGTGTGGTCACCTTTGGAGATCACTTCGTCATTTCTGGTAGAACTCTGGTTGGAACTGTTGGCAGCGTTTGAACTACGGTCATCTGACGCACTTCGCTTAGTATTGCGGTCACCTTCGGAGATCTCTTCGTTATTTCTGGTAGAACTCTGGTTGGAACTGTTGGCAGCGTTTGAACTACGGTCATCTGTCGCACTTCGCGTAGTGGTGTGGTCACCTTTGGAGATCACTTCGTCATTTCTGGTAGAACTCTGGTTGGAACTGTTGGCAGCGTTTGAACTACGGTCATCTGACGCACTTCGCTTAGTATTGCGGTCACCTTCGGAGATCTCTTCGTTATTTCTGGTAGAACTCTGGTTGGAACTTTTGGCAGCCTCTGAACTACGGTCATCTGTCGCACTTCGCGTAGTGGTGTGGTCACCTTTGGAGATCACTTCGTCATTTTTGGTAGAACTCTGGTTGGAACTGTTGGCAGCGTTTGAACTACGGTCATCTGACGCACTTCGCTTAGTATTGCGGTCACCTTCGGAGATCTCTTCGTTATTTCTGGTAGAACTCTGGTTGGAACTGTTGGCAGCGTTTGAACTACGGTCATCTGTCGCACTTCGCGTAGTGGTGTGGTCACCTTTGGAGATCACTTCGTCATTTCTGGTAGAACTCTGGTTGGAACTGTTGGCAGCGTTTGAACTACGGTCATCTGA
Source organism: Udea olivalis (assembly GCA_947369235.1). Classification (NCBI taxonomy): domain Eukaryota; kingdom Metazoa; phylum Arthropoda; class Insecta; order Lepidoptera; family Crambidae; genus Udea; species Udea olivalis. Next base: position 7,042,140 of record OX376367.1, on the reverse strand, counting down.
CGCACTTCGCTTAGTATTGCGGTCACCTTCGGAGATCTCTTCGTTATTTCTGGTAGAACTCTGGTTGGAACTGTTGGCAGCGTTTGAACTACGGTCATCTGTCGCACTTCGCGTAGTGGTGTGGTCACCTTTGGAGATCACTTCGTCATTTCTGGTAGAACTCTGGTTGGAACTGTTGGCAGCGTTTGAACTACGGTCATCTGACGCACTTCGCTTAGTATTGCGGTCACCTTCGGAGATCTCTTCGTTATTTCTGGTAGAACTCTGGTTGGAACTGTTGGCAGCGTTTGAACTACGGTTATCTGACGCACTTCGCGTAGTGGTGTGGTCACCTTTGGAGATCACTTCCTTATTTTTGATAGAACTCTGGTTGGAACTGTGGTTAGCATTTGAACTACGATCTTGAGATTGACTTGCACTGTGAACAGTTTTCAATAGAACACCTAGTTTGTCTTTTTGTTCTTTATTCAAAGGCTTATGTTTTTTACTGGTTTTTCCAGTTTTGCCTTTTCCACTGTCATGATGCAATTTCTTTTCTATTTTTTTATGGTGCTTGTTCTTTTTTGCAGAGTGCTCGTCAGAACCGGAGTCTTCTTCGCTTGATCCGTCAGAGTGTTTCTTTTTCTTCCCAGCACAGCTATGAGCGCCATTTTCTTTTTTATGACCACATTTAGATTTGCCATGATGGTCAATTGCTTTAGACTTCAACTTTGCTTTATGGCAAGGTTCTGTAAAAAATTAAATAATTATTACCTCTATGGATATTTTATAAAATTCAATATTATTGTAATAATGTTTCAATATTTTCTTACCTGGACTAGGAGCAGCGTTTGCAGCCACTATGACCTGTAAAAATACTTATGTTGTAGTAAATATTTTTATATGAGACCAGCAGATATACCTGCTGATTATATACCGTAAGGTTGATCATAACTAGTAATTTAAATTAAATATGTGCTGTAGAAACTTTTTATAAAAAATCTGTCCGAGTGAGGTGTCCGTATGGAAAATAGAAAAACATTTATTAACTTTAAGGACATCGTTACATTTATAAAGTAAACACAAAAGAAGTAGGCATTATCAACAAAACATATAACAAAAAAAAAGACCATACCACCATAATTGATATATATGATTAATAGTCAAAGTAGAAAAATAGGTACAATAATAATAAACAATAATCATTAACAAATTGTATTTGGAAAATTATTTCGACATTAAAAAGTTAATAAAAGAAAAAAAGAATATTATAGGTCGCATGTCAAGGAGCATTAAAGTGTTGTAAACGGCTAATTCCGGGTAAGACACTTGTATCTTCATTATATGCATTGAATGTATAAATTAATTAATTATTACCATTAAGTTACATAGCATCTTAAATTTTAGGATACCGATGTAAAATACCGTACCTATATCCTACGTGTATCTACAGACATCAGCGACAGAACCGGCAGTCGACACTCATCACCTCCACCGGATCGGTGGAGTTTCCCCTACTCCCCCAGATCGCTTGCCTGGCTTGAGCCCAATGGTAATTTTTATTAATAATGATACACTTGCAGCTGTTTTTGTGCATCTATTAAACTCATCCTGATTTTATTTTTAAATGAACCTAATGTTTCCTAATGGCTCTATTTAGTAGCGGATTAGACCATCAGTTGTTCAAGATATTTATTAATTTATTCGCCATCGACCATGTACATTAACGATACTTAATGGCTAATTTACATGAATTCGTGGTAAAATACCCACCACAATCTTCCAACGTTCTCTACCTAGTCAAGTCATCTCTATAATTGATGGGTATTGATTGGCCTAATCACCACGCTTGCCCAATGCTGGGGTGATCAAAAACCCGGGCTGTGTTCCGGAAAACCCGAAAACATACTCTGCCCGACCTGGGAATTGAACCCGGGACCCTCGGGTTTCGGGCCGAGCCCTGAAACCAGTCTGCCACGGAGGCGTTAAATGTATGTAACCTATCTGTAACTGTAGCTGTAAGAAGAAACAACAAAATGTCCAATAGTGCGGTGAACGGGTGTAACAACATTTTCGGAGAAGCACGACCAGTATTCATGAGTAACATGCTTACAACATGTCTGAACAACAATTATTTTGACGGTTGATTTTGGTATGGGAAAAAAATCAAACATGTCCTAAATCGATAACCATTTCAAAAAATACTAAATTGTGATGCCAAAATCAACCAAATAATAAACAATATTCAATAACAAATTGTATTTGGAAAATTATTTCGAAATTAAAAAGGTGATAAAAGAAAGAAATAAAAATAATAAAGGTCGCATGTCAAGGAGCATTAAAGTGTTGTGAATGGCTAATTACGGGTAAGACCCTTGTATCTTCATTATATGCATTGAATGTATAAATTAATTAATTATTACCACAAAGTTACATAGCATCTACAATTTTAGGATACCGATGTAAAATACCGTACCTATATCCTATACGACTCAATAGGTTTCAATTGTGAGATGTTAATTTGATATCTTAAATATTTAACATTTCTAAAAAGGATTTAGGATATTTTTAATTAAATATAGATAAAGAGTACATTAAGGTTTTTAATGGACTCATGACGGTAATCAAATTGACATCTCTCACAATTGAAACCTATTGGGTCGTATAAACGTCCTTTCACGTGATTGGTTGATAATCTATACAACAACCAATCAAATGACGCGATTTGTATCATACGTAAGATTTTTAGCTGGGTGATTCTACTGCATGTATGAATGGTGTTTCCAGATTACAGATTTTAAATTCTCCCAGATGAAAAATATTTTTCAACTAGGTTATTTTTAATAATACGTGCATTCATTTACGCCCATTGCCCAGACGGGTAGGCAGGACCTAAAAAAGCCATTCGCTATAATCCCAACCCTTTCAGGCAGGGCTTGGTTTCAGAACTTGAAAAAATAAATGAAGTGAGATGCTACATGATGAACGATCACTATTTTATTTACCACTAATCGGGGAAAAACACATGTGGGAACACTTAGAACATTTGTTACGTCCTGAGTTTGCAATGTTAAAAAATAAAAATAAAAAGCAGCTACCGGCTAAAATTTAAAAATATTAAATTAAAATATTTCTTAAAATAGGAAAAGGTATTGAATAAAAATATAAAAAAATACAAAAAAAATTGTTCCCATACCTAATTGGGGCGTTTTTTTCTATGTAAAGTAAAGTAAAGTTAAAACACTATAAGGTTGCCTGTAGACAGACCGCTTGCCTGCTTATACGAGTACCTATTGTGACCTACCTAGTGTACCTAGTGGACCTCTGTATCTCATTATCGCCACAAATTAAGCATGCGGCGCAGCGGCCGGGACAGATAATCCGCTTAGAACAAACGGCCATTTTGATCTGCGTGACACAGTGAGTTTACAGGGGATACCGGTCGGAATCGGTCACGCGGATAGTCGCACTGTAGCGAGTGTTTTCGTTTTTGTCGAACTTGGTGCAATTTTTCACATGATCAATTTTGTTTTTGGCGGGTTCTGTTAAGTAAGTATAACCTAGTTACCTACCTACTAAAAATTCGGAGCGAATATAGTAGTAACCCCAGGCGGTTAGGCAAAATTCGGTATTAATACCTATCTACTAGAAAAAGGCGTGAGCGATCTTTCTGTAAACTCATTATTTTATGTTAAAATTAAATAATATTTGAACCTTTCAAGTACCTATGTAAGAAGTTACAATGCTGCGACAAGACAGAAATATCCTAAAACTTCAGACACCCGCAAGAAGACGAAAGAATATTCGAAAATCATAAGCCAACAACCAAAAGACTAAAAACTATTAGCATGTCGCATATCAAAGGCTTTTGACAAAATTAAGATGAATAGGAACAAAAGGCGTTCGCAACATTTTAATCACTTACCACCAGTAACAGCCCAACTATGGTGACCGCCCTCATTGTTCAACCTGGTACTGAAAACGAATTAATGCAATTCTTCGGTTCTTTTATAGGTTGCAGTGACTTTAGCAAAAAACTTTTCACGTCCGTATTCTGAAAGTGTCTCCTCGAGTCTTCCTCAATCCTGCTCAGATAATTCTTGAAACAGATTCATTATTTATTTATTCATTCTTTGTTCCCATACCTACTAAAGTACAAATGGCGGACTTAATACAAATAATTATAAGTAAAGTTACATTTTCGGTTCGTTTTGATTGCGCTTATTTACTTATAATTCACTTAAATTTAGATTTTCTACTCCTTTAGGCGCTTTAGGCGCTTTAGATAAGTTTTATTCCCATTGCACCGTACCAATCAAAATAAAACCATTTGGTTGGCGGACGTATAAATATATTTACAGTAGTTAAGGCTAATAGAATAATATATTAGAATAGAATATAAATCTTTATTTAGTACTAGTAACAAAAACAAAAAACTGACAATTAACAAAACAACACCTAATTATAAAAACCGCTTGAAACTAACTTAAAAAAAGGGTAGGTAGGTACCAAAATGGTACCTATACGATACGAGATACGATACAATCAACCCAGAATAAATATATATATAATAGCAAGTTTAGATTGAGTACAAACGTTTGCCCCACAAGGACCTTAGGCCTTATTACTATCGCTCTAATCCAGTCAAGTTAATTTCCTATACTGTGTGTCAGAAATGAAGCACTAATCCAATCCACACATGCGCGACTACTGCTTGCTTACGTGCGGCGCGCTTTGACATTGAACATTGCGGAGCTGTAATGAACACTGCGAAGCGGTCCGTTTGGAGTCAATTATGGCTCCAATTAAGTAGCTTCAAATAGTGCGTTTCACTAGCGTTATTATTCTAAGATGAGCAATTTCATCAGTAATCCATCCTGGAAGATGTGTTAATTTTTTTCCAGTTAACCGCTGACTGGCTGGAAAAGTAAGATCAAATTACGAAATTGCTCAGATAGTAATAAGGCCTCAGGTCTACAAAGATATTTTAAGATAAGATAAAGAAAAATAGTACACAACATTATGGCACCTATAAATTTCAACAGTAACTCCACACCTAGGCGAAGCATGTCCCGTCACCCGTGGTAATCAAGTTGAGTTTGAGTTTCAAGTTTTCCTCACGTTCTTTCGAGTTGAGTTGAGTGAGCTGAAATTATCTAGAATAAGTATACATTAACTGGTAATAAATGACGTAAATACAGTTTTTTTAAAATACATTTCTTTTCATATGTTAAGTGAAATACTGTTTACATAGCTGGAGTCGTTAGTATAACACCTTTGTGCTGGCAATAATATTAAATTAATTAATTATTTTAATTAGATAGGTACATACCTGTGTCTGTATTTGTTTAAGAAACATTGCTTGTTTGAAAAACAAGTTACAAAATCATCCTCATCATAACAATTAACACATAGATACCATCACGACTATATCCGAAAAGGGGTAGTCAGACACAAGTAGGCTGTTGCTATCCGTGGTGATCGCAACGCTCAGAAGCTTACTATTTACCAAGGGTATTAGAACCCAAACAACGACAGGCCAATTACTTTTTACAGAAAGAAGTCTGTCGGGACAGCTGCTAGATTCATCAGCAATGAATGTATATTTAAAAAATTCAAATCCTTAATTATTTCAATTACTTTTCAATATTTGCCCAAAATATTGAAAACGCTAAATGCTGGTAAAATTACCTAATCATTGTTAGCAGTTTTTATAAATGATTTAGTAAAATGGTACATCATCAGGGTAATGTGTCAGTATATTATGTCATGTACGAGTATAATAATATGTCGTAGGATAATATGAAGAGAAGGATTTCTGCGAAAATCCCATGACGAGCGTGAATTGCCGGTTAAAAGAAATCTGACATTTAATATCATTTCAATTTTTCTCAGGATAGTAGCGATAATCCGGCGCGTCCTAGGACGATTATAAACTTGAGCGCTGATTGGCTAATCGAAGAGTCGACTGACTATATTTTTTTCGAATGGCAGCTTTGTTTAAATTCAAACATTTTTTGAACTTCGTTTCAACGTTTTACACATACACAATTGACAGGAGTGTGGTGTGTTGACACCCTTACACAAAAAAGAACAAAAGTTTACAAAATAAAACAATAAAATCCTTGATATTTAATTTATTTCATCATTATTAGTTTTTGCTACGTTTTAGCGCACGTAACTAATTAATAATCAATAAAAATTAATAACGATGATTAACTGTTCAACCTTGATGAGGCTGTTCATTAAACACTTTAAACAAAACCGAACGAAAGCTGAATCAATATTATTTTAAAAACTTTTATGAAACTCCAGTTACCAATTCAAAAACTCTTTTGAAACATTAAAATTGCATTAATGAAGCTATCCAAATTAATATCATGACTTAGGAACAACTTTTCAGTTGCTAGAAAATGTTTCTACGGCTGATTGATCTGATTGTCTTGCAGAGAAACTGCTACTGGCTGCCTTACTTGAACTGCTAGAAAAAGAACTAGAAGATGAAGCCGCCTGAGTTTATTTAGCAATTTAAGGACAACCAACATAACAAACGATATTCAAATTCACATAAATACACTCATAGGTTTCACTACAAATCGCTGTTATACTTAAAGGCTGCCACGACGTGCAACCAACTTAAGCTTAAGGTAAGTAAACTATTTTAATATTTTAAATTATACAAAATGTATGTTTTGTACAATTCAAGAGAAACAAAACTAAAATTTTGACACAAATAAATCCAACAACATTGATTTAAACTTACATGGTGAAAACGACATGTCAATTTTAAACAGGGCTGTTACATACGAGCGTGACAATATATGTATAGTAATATAATATGTGTAGTATATATATATAGTCCTATGTATAATAAGTATGTATTTACAAAAGAAAATGTATTTAAGTATGTTTATCCGTTGTCTAGTATCCCATAACACAAGCTTTAATTAGCTTACTTTGGGGCTAGATGGCGCTGTGTGGAATAATGTCCAGGGATATTTATTATTTATTATTTATTTATTATAGTACAGTAAATAATATGTGTAGGTACTTTAATGTGATTGTACTCTGTTACTAGCGGAAAAATTACCCAGATTTGTTTTTGAGCTCTTTGCTTTAAATGGTAAGTATCTCGACAAACGAGCCAGTTTATGAGGAACATTAAAATTAACTTGTTGTAATAAATCTGAACTATCTAGGTGTCCGTTAACTAATATATACAAGAATAAGTGATCAAGCATCTGTCTTCGGTTATCTAGGCTAAGCATTTAGGAAGTTGTTTAGCCATTCCACTCTGAAACGATGGGTGCCATAAAAATCTTTTCTGGATTGATTCAAGGCGACGTATATGACCATCGTATCTGTTTGTAAAAAGGCTCGGGCTTTGAAGATTCAGTTGAATTTGAAGCAGCGTTAAAACTACATGACCTAGAGGCTGTACGATAGTTATACTTGGCACTTCCAGCTTTATAACTGCTAGAACTTGTGCTGCTAACTGCCTCAGCCGGGCTTGCAGATTTAGAGCTACTGCTAGACCAAGTTTTACTGGCAGTAACGTTTTTTTTTTATGCAGCATAGTTTGAAGTACTTATTGAACTAGTGTTGTTGCCTAACGCAGTGTTGCTTCCCGAAGAGGCTTTGCTTACCTAAGAAGTTTTGTTCCCGAAGCGGTGTTGCTTCCCGAAGAAGTGTTGCTTCCCGAAGAAGGGTTGCTTCCCGAAGAAGGGTTGCTTCCCGAAGCGGTGTTGCTTCCTGAACTTGTGTTGCTTCCCGAAGAAGTGTTGCATATGGAAGCGTGGTGCTTCCCGAAGCGGTGTTGCTTCCTGAACTTGTGTTGCTTCCTGGACTCGTGTTGCTTCCCGAAGAAAGTTGCTTCCCGAAGAAGTGTTGCTTCTCGAAGCGGTGTCGGTTCCAGAAAAAGGTGTTGATTCCGGATGAAGTGTGGCTTCCAGAAGCGGTGTTGCTTTCTGAACTAGTGTTGCTTCCCGAAGAAGTGTAGCTTTCAGTAGCAGTGTTGTTTCCTGAAGAATTTTTGCTTCCTGAAGTGGTATTGCTTCCCGAAGCAGTTTTGTTTCCCGAAGAAGTGTGGCTTCCAGAAGCGGTGTAGGTTCTAGAAGCGGTGTGGCTTCCTAAAGGGGTGTTGCTTTCTCAACTTGTGTAGTGTAGCTTTCAGAAGCGGTTTTGCTTCCTCAAGAAGTTTTGCTTCCCAAAGCAGTGTAGCTTCCCGAAGAAGTGTTGCTTCCCGTGGCTTCCAGAAGTGTAGCTTTCAGAAGCGATTTTGCTTCCTGAAGAAGTGTGGCTTCCAGAAGCGGTGTTGCTTTCTGAAAAAGTGTGGCTTCCAGAAGTGGTGTGGCTTCCAGAAGCGGTGTTACTTCCTGAACTTGTGTTGCTTCCCGAAGAGGTTTTGCTTCCCGAAGAAGTGTGGCTTCCAGAAGCGGTGTTGCTTTCTGTAAAAGTGTGGCTTCCAGAAGTGGTGTGGCTTCCAGAAGCGGTGTTACTTCCTGAACTTGTGTTGCTTCCCGAAGAAGTGTTGCTTCCCGAAGAGGTTTTGCTTCCCGAAGAAGTGTGGCTTTCAGAAGCGGTGTGGCTTCCATGAGCGGTGGTGCTTCCAGAAGTGGTGTGCCATCCAGAAGAGGTGTTGCTTCCCGAAGCAGTGTTGCTTCCCGAAGCGGTTTCACTTCTTGAAGCGGTATTGCTTCCTGAAGCGGTGTTGCTTCCCGAAGCGGTGTTGCTTCCTGATCTGGTGTTGCTTTGCGCACTAGTGTTGCTTCAGAATAGTAACTTTCAGAATCGGTTCGACTCTCGGCGTCATTAAACTAGCATTTTGTGATTCACTATATGTCTCACTCTGAGATTGAGCGAAGGTTTAGACACTCTGAATAGCTTGCGGCGTCAGAGTTGCTAATGGTTGAATGAATGAATCCTACCAAGTTGCTGGTTAAGTCACTGCTTGGTGTAAGTGAGGATCTATTGGTACTGCGTATCATTGAAGGGTGGACCTGGGGAATTAACAATATTAAGGGTAGAAACATCACCAAAAATTTTGGGATAGTCATCAAAAACATGATCAAAAGGGCCGACCACAGATAGATCTATAGACATGATATAAATACTCAAACTCTTAAAAGCCTTATTACGAGCCGAATAGGGTCATCTATGAATATATTAAGAGGATACACAAGCGCCATTTTTCCATACCAACGTAGTCCCCTGTTTCCTCCCTGGATATTGCTAGTAGACGAATGACGAAGACGAACTTAATACCAAAAATCTATTGCCACTATTGGCATGTCTGTATGTTTTTCTTTTTTTAATAAATTAATTAATATAAGAGATATGAACCTTCAAAAATCGATAAAAATGGCCCGATTTTCCGCTGTGTTTAAAAATCCAGGAAACTAATTTGACTAGTTTATCTAAAAAAAGAAAAACATAGTAACACGGCCACACTCCTGCTTTAATTTTTAATGAAAAAAGTACCTTAATCGGTCAACTTTTCGAAAAAGGATCAGTGGACTACGAAATCACTCAGCTCAGCTCCTTCCTTGAAAAGTATAATGTTCTCCATGCTACACAATTTGGCTTTCGTAAAAATAGAAATACTATATTAGCAATCTATCAATATGTACAGAAAATACTCAACTTTATAAACAATAAAGAATACGCGGTAGGCTTGCTCCTCGACATGAGCAAGGCATATGACAGGGTAGACTACGGGATCCTATTGGATAAGCTCTATGGACTCGGCATTAGAGGGGTAGCGTTTGAATGGTTTAGGTCTTATCTTCTAAACCGTAATCAGTACGTCGAAATAGAATATACCAACTATGTCACTGGAATTATTGAATTTGTGAAATCAGATCTGACTCCTGTCACTGGTTCTATTCCCCAGGGAAGCGTACTGGGTTGTACCCTGTTTTTAGTGTACGTAAACGATTTGCCACAATCATTTCCCTTCGAAAGCGTGTCCTTTGCAGATGACATCTCAGTTATTTTATCTTGCACAAACACAAACTCTTTAACAAAAGACTTAGACTCATTATTAGATTCCATTACAGACTGGCTTAATCAAAACAACCTACAACTAAACCTCAATAAAACTAAATTAATTCAATTTAAACCCTACCAAAAAACTGCTTTAGAAATTAACTATACCTACAAAACTAATAAATTAGAAACAGTAAATTCAACTACTATGTTAGGCATAGAGATAGATACGCAAATCTCTTGGAAACCCCACATAGAGAAATTGTCTAGCAGATTATCTTCCTTCATATATGCCCTTGGTCGTCTCAAACGTGTTACAGACGTGAAAACTGCTCTCACAGCATATTATGCTTACGCCCACTCACGCTTTTCCTATGGAATCATACTTTGGGGCAACTGTAGTACTATCCAGGACATATTTATTCTCCAAAAGAGGTGTATTAGAATACTAGTTAATATTAAACAAACAGATTCTTGTAGACCTCATTTTAAAAAACTTAGCATACTTACTTTGTCTTGCCTGTACATATTTGAAGCCTGTAAGTTCGTCAAAAGGAACATCAACCTATACTCTCCCATAAAAAATATTAGACGCAATAATAGATACCAAAATAAACTAAAACTACCGTTTTCTAAATTAAAACTATACTCCTCTGCCCCACATTCAATGTTAATAAAAATATATAACCACATCCCAAATAAAATTAAAAATACTGAAAAATTATTAACTTTTCAGAACCAGCTAAAACAGTTTTTAATCACAAAAAGTTATTATAGCGTTAAAGAATTTTTTGATGATGATACTAATATTTAGTTCGAAATGGTATCTACATTTCGGATAATCTTGTGATACAGCTGGTAATAATGTACAGCAAGAATTTGTTATAATGTATAAGTGTCTAACCTAGCACCTAAGCATAGTCATTAATAAAAAAAAATAATAATAATAATAATAATAAAAAAAAAATGCCTTGCCCTTACGGGGCGCTACATTGTATTTGTTTACACCTTATGTACGTACTTTATAAGTTCCATGTACTCAATGTAGCACGCAATAAAGATTTTTGATTTTAAAGATTTTTGAAATCCGATTTGCATCTGTCTCTATAGCACTCTGCGGGCGCTCGAGGTTTGCAAAAGACAGCAATAGATTTTGCAAATACCTATTTTTCAATTCTCCCGACCGTGCTGTATCCTCGATATCTAAATAAATAATAAATCAAAAATAAATATAATATGCGGCAGACATCACACCACTTGTGTGGTCTTGAAGTAAGAGGTAAATAAAATATCCTTGTATTACCAGGTACCACACAGGGATTAAGGCCAGGGGCCAGCACATTCAGACCCAAGTCAATATAGAAAAGATCGTTTCCTAAGTTGATCCGACCGAGAATCGAACCCGGTACACTAAGCAATTAGAGGCGAGAAACCGTGCTACAGCAAACTACGCTAAACGTGTCGTCAAAATGGTCAAATCTATTATATTTGAGTTTTGTATTAAAATAAACCCAACGGTTATGCGCACTACGGGATTAGCTTTGTGTTTTTCAGCAGGAGAATACGCGTGTCCAGTGTGGGCTAGGTCAGCACATACCAGAGACGTGGACGCAGAGCTGAACGACACCTGCCGCATAGTTACTGGCTGTCTTAAGCCAACCCCGGTCGGTATGCTGTTTCCTCTTTCGGGAATAGCTCCACCCAGAGTCCGCAGAGAAGTGACATGTTCACTTGAAAAACAAAAACAGGAAAGCGACCCGAGACATCCACTCTACGGGCTCTCCCCCGCCACAGGTCGGTTGCGAAGCCGCAAAAGCTTCCTGCGATCTACGCAGCCTACCGACGAAATCCCTACTGACATGAGGTGCAGGCTTTGGGCAAGCGAGTACCCACTTTCACTGTACCCCCCTGATGAAAATCTGCCTCCAGGGTATAAGGAACCTTGGCCAACCTGGAGAAGTCTTAATAGGCTGAGGACCCAGGTTGGTCAAAGTAAAGATAACCTGTGTCGGTGGGGGTACTCAAGCATCGTAGACGCCAGCTGTGAATGTGGAGAACCCCTGCAAACCATGGCTCACCTCACTAACTGTCCCGCGTGCCCGACCACCTGCTCGCGTAAGGACTTACTTGTCAGTAACCAGAGGGCTACTACAGTAGCCGCTTTCTGGGCAAGTCGGATTTAGCCCGTGTTCTTGCCGACACGAAAGAAGAAGAAGAAGAAGAGAAGATTAAAATCAATCGCCATACAAAATAATGTTTACTTACGCCTAGGTAGCGCCTGCGCAACTGCGAATACCTTTTTTTTTTGCAGAGGATAAAATGCAACGCACTTTCGCGCTACCTGGGTGGGGAAGCGGGGGAGTGTGGAACTCTCGGTCACAGAAGGTGACGGCATACCCCCTAAAAAGACCCCCGGTATACCTCATCGCCTTGACGGGACGACATGGGGCCTAGTTCGGATTACCGTGCCGTCCCTGGCGGATGGCCCAGCCTTTACGCCAGTTAGGATTACCGTGCCGTCTCTGGGCCTCCTAACGCAACAGTGGCATCCCGGTATACGTGGACACCCTCCGACAGGAGCACCGTGCAATGGGGTGAAAGCCCCCCGACTTTCACCCCGGTGCTGCTTTTAGAGAGCAGGGAGAAGGCGTGCAAACCGCCGTCTCCTCACTCCCCACCGTCTGCGTCGGAGAGGGCCCGAAGAAGAAGACCATCGCCTTCCATCCACTGCAAATACCTAAAGAAAATAGAAACAATGTGCTAAGTAAGTTCTTTTTACGAAGCATGTTTATTTCGTATGTGTAAATGGCGTCGATGACGTGCCAAAGGAAGCATAACTACTAAGGCCCTTTTGAAACATGAGTCATAATAACCAAAAAAAATGGTAGATATGAAAAATTAGTTTTCTTTGTCGTTGTCGTCCATGAGTAATCAAAAGTTAAATGATAATATAATCCTTTCGGGTGTTAACAAAGGCGTAAATCATTGAAATGAAGTCATCGCTACAATTGATGGGCATTGGCTTAATCACCACGCTTGCCAAATGCGGGCTTTGTTCCGAAAAATCCGAAAACACACTTTACCCGACCTGGGAATTGAACCCGGGATCTCTGGATTTCGGGCCGAGCTGTGAAACCACTCGGCCACGGAGGCGTAAATAATTAGAAATAAATATGCGCCAGACAACACACCTCTTGTAATGGTCTCAAAGTAGGGATTAATATCCCTGTGTTACGAGGTACCATACAAGGAAATAAGCCAGCGGCGTCTCCCTGCACACCCAGGCCCGAGTCAATTCAGAAAAGATCGTTTCCTGAATTGACCCGGCCGGGAATCGAACCCGGGACACTACGGAAATCAGTGCGGGAAACCGTGCTACAGCGCACTGCGCCAATCCTGTCTTCGAATAATGTAGTGAGCACAAATAATAAGGAATCATTTCTAGAAATTCAACCCTCAAAGGGGTTATAAAATAATTTCGTATGGTAGATAGATACAAACACAAATTACAGCCACAGGTCGGCGGTAGAAAAAAAGGATGAAATTTTGTATAGAAAAATAAAAGCAGAAATTGATGATTATGCATTGCTTTTTGAAAATACCCAACAGAGGGTTTTTACGGGATTTCAATTTTTCATAGAAAATTTAAACCGCGAATAGAATAATAATAATAGAATTGCATGGTGCTCCTGTCTGGGGGTGCCCCGTATACCGGGATGCCCCTGTTGCGTGAAGGCTGGGCCATCCGCCAGGGACGGCACGGTAATCCGAACTAGGCACCATGTCGTCCCGTCAAGGCGATGAGTATACCGAAGGGTCTTTTTGGTGGGTATGCCGTCACCTTTTGATGGCATTTATTTTTAAACAGCCGATATTCAGATTACCACACTCAATAGGATTACCACACTTACCATAGCCAATAGGATTGTAGACTTCATGGTTGTTGATGGTTCGTTTGTGTAAAAAATCAATTTTCGCGCGCTTTTGTACTTAGACTAATAACGTAGACGATGAAACTAAGAATTGAAACAACTGAATAAATTTAACTATTAAATATTTGTATAAATCTCAACAGCTGCTAGTCTAGTTAGCAGATTTATGTAAATAAATTACCCATTTTATCGGTTCAACTTATTTAAATTAGTTTATTGTTGTTAATGAAACAATAAATCGAAATCACCTGCAGTATAATAAAAAGCAGGTTACACCATAGAATACAGTAAAATGCAAACAAATTTCTCATCATCATCATCATAATTTCAGCCGAACGACGCCCACTGCTGGGCATAGGCCTCCCCCAAGGATCTCCACAACGATCGGTCCTGCGCTGTCCGCATCCAGCGGCTTCCCGCGACCTTGACCAGATCGTCGGTCCACCTTGTAGAGGGCCTGCCCACGGAACGTCGTCCGGTACGCGGTCGCCATTCGAGAGCCTTTCCGCCCTAATGGCCATCGGTTCTCCGCGCTATGTGTCCCGCCCACTGCCACTTCAGCGATGCAATCCTTCGAGCGATGTCGGTTGTTTTTGTTCTCCTGCGGATCTCATCATTTCTGATTCGATCGAGCAGGGAAATACCAAGCATCGCTCTCTCCATTGCTCGCTGGGTGATCTTGAGCCTTCTTATGAGACCCATAGTAAGGGACCACGTCTCACTCCCATAGGTCATTACTGGCAAAACACACTGGTCAAAGACTTTTGTCTTGAGACACTGAGGTATTTCGGACGCACATTTATGCCGGAGCTTCCCGAACGCTGCCCATACGAGCTGGATTCGACGAGAGATCTCTTTCTCGAAGTTGGACTTACCTAGCTGGACTGTCTGTCCCAGGTAAACATAGTGGTCAACAACTTCGAGTGTAATGTTCCCAACGTTAACTGGAGCGGGTGCAATATGGGCATTTAACATGATTTTTGTTTTGTCCATGTTCATCTTAAGACCCACTCTTTGAGAAGCATTACCGAGATCTTCGAGCATTATGTTCAGGTCTTCCAAGGTCTCAGCCATAAGAACTACATCATCGGCAAATCGCAGGTGTGTTAGGTACTCGCCATTGATGTTGATGCCGCGTCCTTTCCAGTCCAGAAGCTTGAAAATATCCTCCAACGCAGCCGTGAACAGTTTCGGAGAGATAACGTCTCCTTGTCTCACGCCTCGCTGTAGTTGGATCGTATTAGAGCTCTTGTTCTGTAATCGGACCGACATGGTGGCGTTCTGGTATAAGTACCTTAGCACCTCAATGTACCTGTAGTAACAAATTTCTATATAAACTTATTCAGAGACTTCGCCTTATTTTTTTTCTTTTTATGGCATTTGAAAACTATCAGCTTGAACTATGGGTACGTGAGACTTATACCTACTGAAATTGTTCAGTAAGTATATCAGATGATTTTGTATACTCACCGAAACAAAAATGAAAAATTTAAATAGAAAGAGTTTGTAACTATATTTTTAAAGCAAACATTTGAAAAATCTTCACAATGTTTGTGCTCGGTCGGAGTCGAGCCTACGGCCAAGAAGGCTAGAAACTAAGGAGAGATAACTCCCGAAGTGGGGGTAAGCTTTCGAGGGCCGAAAGTCGTATACTCTGTGCCGGGCAAAACGCTGTATGCGCATGTGCAGCGGCAGCTATTTGTCATTTCATGGTCACATGGTTTTGTTTTGAACGGTGTCACGTGCGACAGTTGTTGTTTTTCGAGGTTGTGTTGACCAATTTTGACACTTCGCGAGGATCGCGGCAAAGAAGCGTAATGCGCATGCGTCACTGTGGGATACGGATTTAGTCCAACCCTTTCCAGGGAGTTATCTCTCCTTAGTCTCTAGCCTTCTTGCCTACGGCATTCAAGATGTCAACCTAACACGCCACAATGTGGTTACAATTACGATGAAATTCAGTAATAAAGATTGACAACATTGTAAATTTTACATGTTCGCCAAAAAATATCTTAAGGCTGTAGTACAGAGGCGTTAATAATAATAATAATAAAAAAAAAGCTCTTTGACAACAGATGTCTTTTCGTAATCATATTTTATAATTTATTTTTTTTAGTTACTTTTCCACCGATATTACAGTAATTTCATCATTAAAACAGTGAAAAGCTAGTGCAAAGTCAATTCAAAGAATATTCAAGACAATTTCAGCCAACATTTATAAGTTCAAAACTACAACATAAATATGACAAGCGTGACAACTGTCACAATGGCCACAGAAATATTTACGATACATTCTATAAAATTATGATTACAAGAGCAAAGGCAAAAGCGGCCAATGTAAGCGCACGACCAACACCACCGCCCGCTCCGTCGCCCAGTTCGTCGTCGGTGGAGGAGTTTGTTACTCCTCCTGATACCGCAGCGAGCTCAAGTTCCAGCGATGAGAGCGGGCCACCGTCGCCACGACCGCCGCGACCACCTGCGCGACGTGGACGACGACCGCTGCCGGCACGCTTGGGGCCTGTGGGGCAATCTGCCCCGCGCGAGGCCCCCGCTACCGGTGGTGTAGTGCGCCGCATGCGATGGACATACGACATGAATGTCAACTGCATGCGCGCCTATTACGGGGCTACAGAGGGAGGAACCAACCTGTCTGCGTATCGTGACCGGATGATGCCTCTGTTTGAGGCCCTTGACCCAACCGTGGCTGTTTCCGGGGGGCGGGCGATTCAGCGTCTCCAGATGCTGGATCAGCCTACGCTTGATCGGCTTCGCCTGGAGGTGCTTCAAGTTCGCGCGACTTCTTCCTCGACACGGGACCCGTCCGGCGCGCTGTCACTTCCGAGTCCGGTTACAGACTCGTTCCGGTAGCGCCACGGATAGATCCAGATGCCGATGGAGAGGCCAGTGCGAACGCAAGCGTAAGTACCCAGGCCAAAGAGCAACTGAGGAGGGCTTTGGAGGATGCGATTTCGGAATATCGCTCCACACGAGTCTCTAGGCCGCGGTTACCACGTTTGCCTACTAATAGACGCAACCTAGCGTTAATGGGGGCCCTGGACGCTTTACTAGCTCCGTTCATTCGGATTAGTGAAGATTTAGTTGATACTCACTCGATTCTGTACTGCGGGGCCATTGCGGCATGCCGTGTTGCTCGTGTCAAGTTTCCGGACTCTGACCGTGCAGTGCGACCTGCCGCAAATATACCCGCGTGGCAAATGCGAATCGAGCGGCGTATCAACACGTTTAGGACCCTCATTGCAAAGCTGGTCTGCTTCAGCCGGGGGAACCATCGCCCTCGGGTTATGCGTTACGTGAACCAAGCCTTTGCTGGGACGGGTATTAGGCCCGAACAGTATATGGCTTGTGTCACAGAACGCATTGACTTTCTGAAGCAGAAGGTCTATGCGTGGGCAAACCGTATCCGTCGCTACAGAGAACGTGTGGACAGATATTTACAAAATCGCCTTTTCCAAAGTGACCAAAGGAAGGTGTACCGAAACTGGGAAGAGACTAACCAACGTGAGAACGACGGTCAGCGACCGGATGCAAGTGTCATGATTGACTTCTGGCGCAGTATCTGGTCGATGCCTGTCAAGCACACGGAGGGTGACTGGATACGTACTGTCGAGCATGAATGCGAATCCATCGAAACCATGGAGTCAGTAAGTATTGACTCCGAAGACGTTAGTTGTGCAATTCAGACGGCTCAGAACTGGAAAAGTCCTGGCCCGGATGGATTGCACAACTTCTGGATTAAGTGGTTTCGATGCTCGCATTCATGCTTGGCAGTGCAGTTCCAGGAATCCATCGAGGTTGGTTCTCTCCCTAGTTTGCTGACTTCTGGTGTCACTTTCCTTTTATACAAGTCAGGTAGTACCTCGGAAGCAAAAAACTATAGACCCATCACGTGCTTACCTACCATCTACAAGCTCCTTACGTCCATTCTAGCAAAAAAAATTAACTCGCATATCGTTGCGAACAATGTTTTGGCCCCTGCTCAGAATGGATGTAGGGTTGGGTCCCGAGGTACTAAAGAACTCCTCCTCATAGACACGACTATTTGCCAACAAGTCCGGCGGAATCGGAAAGCTCTTTCAACTGCCTGGATTGACTATAAGAAGGTCTATGATTCGGTGCCCCATTCATGGCTCAGGAGGATCTTAGAGCTGTATAAAATTGATACAACTTTGAGATCTTTCTTGAGCACATGCATGGGGCAGTGGATTACAGTCCTTCGTCAACCAGGTGGTGGAAATGGCTCCCCGGATCCGCAGGACTTCATAAGGATAGAGCGAGGTATTTTCCAGGGCGATAGTTTGATTCCTTTGTGGTTTTGTTTAGCTTTGAATCCTCTTAGTACCTTACTAAAGGATTCAAGGCTAGGCTATCGGCTTCGCAGGGGGGGTGAGTTCATCTCTCATTTGTTGTACATGGATGACCTGAAGCTGTTTGCGCCAAGACCCCAGGTATTGATGGAACTGTTAAAAATCACTGAGATTTTTAGCAATGCCATCAAGATGGAGTTTGGTGTAGACAAGTGTGCGGTCATGCATGTACAAGAAGGGAGGGTTGTAGATTCACCGAATTTACAGCTCTCTGAGACGATGACAATCAGATCCCTCTCTGAAGCTGAAACCTACAAATATCTTGGTATGTCAGAGTCATTGGGTATATCAGTAGGAGACGTCAAGCAATCGGTGAAGGAACGCTTCTTTAGTCGCCTTACAAAGGTACTTATGAGTTCTTTGTCAGGTGGCAATAAGGTGCGCGCCTTTAACGGTTGGGTGATGCCCTTATTGATATACTCCTTTGGCATACTGAGATGGACTCAAACTGAGCTGGGTGCTCTGGATACACGAGTCCGAAAACTGCTCACAACGCATCGCATGCTACATCCACGCTCGTCTGTTATGAGATTGTACATCCCACGGAAGGTGGGGGGTCGTGGCTTCTTAAATGCCAAGGACCTTCACAACCGTTAGGTGTGCAATCTCAGGAGGTTTTTCCTCAACAACGAGTGTGGGATTCATCGCGACGTTGTGGCAGTTGACAAGGGGCTCACGCCGCTCTCCTTGGCAAACGAGAACTGGCGTCAACTACCGATGCTAACCACCGACGACCGCAGGGAAATATGGAAGAGCAAGGAGCTGCATGGTAGGTTCTATCGGGCCTTAACAGGGCCCGATGTGGACATCTCCGCATCGGTGAACTGGCTACGCTTCGGGGACCTCTTCGGGGAAACCGAGGGTTTTGTCTGACAACCTAGTAGCCAGGATCATCCACCAGCAACTTGCTCTTCGATATGGCCTTGTCGAGTCGGAGGTACCGTACTATAAGTACGCACCGGTACCAGTTCTCGAAAATAGTCGTGCATTGCTCTATTGGGATCGCTCTATCATCACGGACAGGACTATTGTAGCCAATAAGCCTGATATCGTGCTGGTAGACCGATCCCAACGCCAGGCAGTGCTCGTCAATATCACCATTCCACATGACGATAACCTCGTAAAAGCTGAGAAGGACAAACTCAGCAAGTACCTTGACTTGGCTCACGAGGTGACCGCCATGTGGAATGTTGATTCGACGATTATTGTCCCGATAGTCGTGTCGGCAAACGGCTTAATAGCGAAGAGCCTCGACCAACACCTCGAGAGGCTCTCGCTCAGCGGTTGGGTCAAGGGTCAGATGCAGAAGGCGGTACTCCTGGACACGGCTCGCATTATCAGGAGGTTCCTCTCTCTGCAGCCCTAACCACCGGTAGTCTGGGCCTTGCCTGCCCCGCTGCCGGCGGCACCCTAGGTTAAGGTTTTTATAGTATTTTTATAAATCATTGTTTTATAACTTTAATTTAGGCTTAGGTTTTATAATTGTGATTATGTATTTTGTTTTTATAATTATAATTCTTAAGTTGTTTTATTGTTGTAAATCTTTGTTTTTATAAGAATACTGTACAAATTTTATACCTGAGTTTTATGCTAAATAAAGAGAATAATAATAATAATAAATCATTAATTTGACAAAGAAACATGCTTGGGTACATATGTCGCAGTAAGATAGATAAAGCCGTAATATAGTTATATCCCTAGGGATATAATTATAAACCGTAACATAGTTAAACGAATGCAATTCATTACTATCTCACTAGGAATATAGTTATAAAACGGTCCAAGTTTGGTGATATACTTAAATTACTACATTAAGTTCAGTGTTATAAATATATTACTTGATTAAGCTTAGTGAAATAGAAATCTACCGTATATAATTAAATAAAACAATATTATATTGGTTTAATCTTTATTAAAAAATCAACTTTATGTATCCTGCAGTTAGTTACAATACTTTGTGACATTAACACGTATTAAAGTAATTTCAATTATAATTAAAACGATCATACTTTTTGGAATTTAAACATTAACAATACAATTAAAACTAATCAAACATAAAAAATATTTTAAAGCTAATTAACAGTTTCGAGATATCTTTATTTCTTATCAACTAAGTTGAGATCTTGGTTTCTTTAAAAGTATTTTTTAATTTTTGTTCAGACAAGAAGAGGAATCATGACATCTAGAATTACATAGCACTGAATGCTTCTTACAGGCACATCTTTTAGTAGAACACTGTATATTCGATTTTTACAGGAACATTTTAAATAACCTTGGCTACCAAAGC
Source organism: Udea olivalis (assembly GCA_947369235.1). Classification (NCBI taxonomy): domain Eukaryota; kingdom Metazoa; phylum Arthropoda; class Insecta; order Lepidoptera; family Crambidae; genus Udea; species Udea olivalis. The sequence continues at coordinate 7,021,567 of OX376367.1, read as the reverse complement.
GCGAAAATCTTTGTCATATTTCTCTCAGTGACAAGTTTTCATTTGGTATAGGATCATTCAAAGTAATGTTTGAAAGCTGTATTGCATTTCTGGGTAACCAATCTTTCAGGATACCAACTGATGTTCCAATTTTATGACTTTCATTTCGCTTTTCTAAAACTTTTCCTAATACATTTTTTTGATCCAATGGTCCACCATCTATCTTTGGTATCTCTATAAGAACTAAAGATCCCACGTCAATGTCAGGAAATTTCTGTGATGAGTGGGTTTTCATTTTTTGTGCGGCTTTTCTTAAGTTTTCTGCAGCTTTGTCTCTTTGGTCTTGAATGTTTTTTTTTTCGCTGTTGCTTAAATAGCATAATAGCTGCGATTCGTAACCTTCATCACATGACGTTATTCCACAAATTACGTGAACATTTCGTGCACACGAGTAGCATGAATGTGCTCCTGTACATTCTTTGCCGCAAACTACACATAAAACTAAATTTGTTCTGCTGGCGATTGTTGCAAGTTAACAGACTCGACAAGCAAGTCACGGTTGCAGGTTTCAGTGGGCGCTGGCGCTGCTGATGAAGATGACGGTTGTAGCAAGTGGTTGTTGCAAGTTAACAGACGCGACAGGCAAGTCACGGTCGCAGGTTTCTATAGGCGCTGGCGCTGCTGATGAAGATGACGGTTGTTGCAAGTTAACAGACGCGCCAGGGAAGTCAGGGTCGTTGGTTTCAATAGGCGCTGGCGCTGCTGATGAAGATGATGGTTGTTGTAAGTTAACAGACGTGACAGGCAAGTCACGGTCGCAGGTTTCAATAGGCGCTGGCGCTGCTGATGATGATGATGGTTGTTGTAAGTTAACAGACGTGACAGGCAAGTCACGGTCGCAGGTTTCAATAGGCGCTGGCGCTGCTGATGAAGATGATGGTTGTTGCTAGTTAACAGACGTGACAGGCAAGTCACGGTCGCAGGTTTTAATAGGCGCTGGCGCTGCTGATGAAGATGACGGTTGTGATGACGATGAACAGGATGGTTGCTGCAAGTTAACATAGTCAACAGGTAATTCTTCATTATGTGCAGGTGTTGCCGATGAACAAGATTGTTGTTGATTTAATATCTTCTCAAGATCTTCTTCAGTTCTTAGTTTATTAAGCAAATCAGCAGGCACTTGTGATGACAAACCAATTTGAGGATCTACTCCAAAAAGAGCTTTGTATGGTGTTCTTTTTATAGTTCGATGAAAAGAGCAGATTTTTTGGTACGTATTCCAATCGACCAATTAGTAGAATTATTATCTTGTAGACAAGCCTGTAACATGTTCTCTACATCTTGGTTCGCTCGCTCCACACTTCCACAGATCCTTGACTCGCTGGATGTCTAGGTCTCTCTTAATTATTTTACAACTTTGCCACATTTGAACCAATTCCTTTATAATTGACGCTGTGAATTCTCGGCCGTTATCACTCTGAAGTAACTCAGGGCATCCGATATCCAAAAAAAAATTAATAATTCCAATGCGACTTTTTTTGACCAGCGCCTATTGAAACCTGCGACCGTGAATTGCCTGTCGCGTCTGTTAACTTGCAACAACCGTCATCTTCATCAGCAGCGCCAGCGCCTATTGAAACCTGTGACCGTGACTTGCCTGTCACGTCTGTTAACTTGCAACAACCATCATCTTCATCAGCAGCGCCAGCGCCTATTGAAACCTGCGACCCTGACTTCCCTGGCGCGTCTGTTAACTTGCAACAACCGTCATCTTCATCAGCAGCGCCAGCGCCTATTGAAACCTGCGACCGTGACTTGCCTGTCGCGTCTGTTAACTTGCAACAACCGTCATCTTTATCAGTAGCGCCAGCGCCTATTGAAACCTGCGACCGTGACTTGCCTGTCGCGTCTGTTAACTTGCAACAATCGACATCGGGAGCGCCAGCAGAACAAATTTTACTTTTATGTGTAGTTTTCGGCAGAGAATGTACAGGAGCACATTCATGCTACTCGTGTGCACGAAATGTTCACGTAATTTGTGGAATAACGTCATGTGATGAAGGTTACGGACCGCAGCTATTATGCTATTTATGCAACAGCGAAAAAAACATTCAAGACCAAAGAGACAAAGCTGCCGAAGACTTAAGAAAAGCCGCACAAAAAATGAAAACCCACTCATCACAGAAATTTCCTGACATTGACGTGGGATCTTTAGTTCTTATAGAGATACCAAAGATAGATGGTGGACCATTGGATCAAAAAAATGTATTAGGAAAAGTTTTAGAAAAGCGAAATGAAAGTCATAAAATTGGAACATCAGTTGGTATCCTGAAAGATTGGTTACCCAGAAATGCAATACAGCTTTCAAACATTACTTTGAATGATCCTATACCAAATGAAAACTTGTCACTGAGAGAAATATGACAAAAATTGTCGCGCTTTCGTGGCCAAGGTTATTTAAAATGTTCCTGTAAAAATCGAATATACCTACAGTGTTTTTTAGTAGAAACTAAAAGATGTGCCCGTAAGAAGCATCTAGTGCTATGTAATTCTAGATGTCATGATTCCTCTTCTTGTCTGAACAAAAATTAAAAAACACTTTTAAAGAAACCAAGATCTCAACTTAGTTGATAAGAAATAAAGATATCTCAAAACTGTTAATTAGCTTTAAAAGATTTTTAATGTTTGATTAGTTTTAATTGTATTGTTAATGTTTAAATTCCAAAAAATATGATCGTTTTAATTATAATTGAAATTACTTTAATACGTGTTAATGTCACAAAGTATTGTAACTAACTGCAGGATACATAAAGTTGATTTTTTAATAAAGATAAAACCAATATAATATTGTTTCATTTAATTATATATGGTAGATTTCTATTTCACTAAGCTTAATCAAGTAATATATTTATAACACTCTGAACTTAATCTAGTAATATATTTATAACACTGAACTTAATCTAGTATTAAAAGTATATCACTAAACTTGGACCGTTTTATAACTATATTCCTAGTGAGATAGTAATGAATCGCTTTCGTATAACTATGTTACGGTCTAAAATTATATCCCTAGGGATATAACTATATTACGGCTTTATCTATCTTACTGCGACACATATACATTGCAGAAGATTATGAAATGCATGCAGATGATGATGATGTCTAACATGTTCTGTATAAATAGGCGTTCAAATTTAGAGGGAAGTCGTTGAGTCTTTATTAGATACATTATAACCAAGAAGGCTAGAAACTAAGGAGAGATAACTCCCGAAGTGGGGGTAAGCTTTCGAGGGCCGAAAGTCGTATACTCTGTGCCGGGCAAAACGCTGTATTGCGCATGTGCAGCGGCAGCTATTTGTCATTTCATGGTCACATGGTTTTGTTCTGAACGGTGTCACGTGCGACAGTTGTTGTTTTTCGAGGTTGTGTTGACCAATTTTGACACTTCGCGAGGATCGCGGCAAAGAAGCGTAATGCGCATGCGTCACTGTGGGATACGGATTTAGTCCAACCCTTTCCAGGGAGTTATCTCTCCTTAGTCTCTAGCCTTCTTGATTATAACCATAAAAAAAATTAGTCCTAAATTACATAATGTCAAAATGGTTTAAAATACAAAATGTCAAATTGTTTTAAACTGAGTCACATAGAATTGTGCCTAGAACTGTCGAATATTTTATCTTTAAGAAAATCGTCTACACTATAGTAACATTTATAAGCCAACAACTGTTTTAGTTTTGTTTTGAATTGATTAACATTAAGGTTCTTTAAATCTTCAGGTAATTTGTTAAAAATTGCAGGACCCATGCAGAAAATGCTTTTAAGCATAAGAGTCTTCTTGGCGATTGGAAACCTGAGTCTGTTTTTATGTTGTGGGCGTCTATTACGAGCTACTGAATCTGACAGGTGTGGAAACAGATGTGGATTAGTTTTTACAAATATTGCTACTTCTAAGATATATAGTGACGGCAGTGTCAAAATTTTGTATTTTACAAATACGGGTTTACAGCTATCAGAACATTTTAAACCGAACATTGACCTAATACAGAGCTTTTGCGCCTTAAAAACTTGTAGTTTATTAGTTGAGTTACCCCAAAAGACTGAACCGTATCTCAACAACGAGGCCGCTAATCCTTATTACGCAGTCAACAGTGCATCTATGTTAACTATGTGGGTTAGCTTATTAGCGTTCACATCAACCTTGACAAAACCATTGCAAAATGGGTCTTACGTCAGCAGTATAAGGTGTCCCTATGTAAAGCTTGATGTGAACGCCTCTCTACCTACCTACCTATATTTATAAACTGTTATCAATTCCAAAGAATTTCATGCGCTAATTTAATTATGTTGAACATACCGATAAATTGATTTCATTTATCTGTATAATTTATTATACAGGGTGTAAAAAGCTCCTTAACGGAGCCGGCGTCTACGCGCTCAGACCATTAAATCAAGTCGCGGAAAAAAAATTATTGATGGGAAACTAAATTTTTTTAGGTGTCAATTTTAAACCTAAAAACCTACGCAATGTAACGCGTGCAACAGACCGCTCCTGCGCGTGTGTGCAGCTGGTTACGCATAATCTAGGCGTACGCACGATGTACATTGCGAGTTGAACGTTTTGAAGCAATTTTTTGTTAGGAAATACTTGAAATTTTGATGATGTTTCTTAGGACAAAAATAGGAGTTTGTTTTTATTAAAATCTTGAGAAACTTTTTTTGACTTTGACCTTCAATAACTTCGTAACTATTTAATAAATAAAAAAAATAAATAAATAAATATGCGCCAGACAACACACCTCTTGTAATGGTCTCGAAGTAGGGATTATTATCCCTGTGTTACGAGGTACCACACAAGGAAATAAGCTAGGGGCGTCTCCCAGCACACCCAGACCCGAGTCAATTCAGAAAAGATCGTTTCCTAAATGACCCGAGCGGGAATCGAACCCGGGACACTACGGAAATCGAGGCGAGAAACCGTGCTACAGCGCACTACGGCAACCGTGTCGTCAAAATTGAGTTCCCAGGTATGGTCTAGAATGAATAAATGGTCCTTATGATGTGCAGAATACGTAGGTCTCGGCTTCGTTATATTTAGCTTATTTCTATAGAATTCTTCAAAAAACGCTGTTGATGAATAAAGTAGTTAGTTAGTAGTAGTTCAAGCGGGGCGTGAAAAGGCATTTCTGCAGGCCTTCAAGGTGAGGATGGCCAGCCCAGTGATTCGTTTGAATGACTGGGCTTGTCAACCTCATATCTGGACCTCACGACCGCTTTCCATCAGGTGGAGTGAGGTCATCTTGACGGGCAATATAAAAAAAAAAAAAAAAAAAAGTAGTCAACTATTCAGAAAGAAGGATATAGCGGTAACTGTGTAAGAGGGAGCTTGGTTTGTTTTTTTTTGTTTCTTTTAAAACTTTTACATGTGTTGCTACTATGTAGTAACTAATATTTATGTTTTTTGTACTGGACATTTGAATACCTACCAGATAAATGTATAACCGAGCGGTCCCGAACTCCCTTGAATGTCTTTAGGAAGTGCATTATTTATGGTATATTTCTTAGTTCATAACATTTGGTATCCTTACTGTAGCTTCACAATATATTTACAACTGCATTGTTTTGGTAAGAAAAAATATTGGTCTCTTTATTGAACACAGTGAAATACATCGCAAAAATCCTAGGAATAAGGATAAAATTGCGCTTCCACTCTTTAGGTTACAAATAGTTTTACGATCCTTTATGGGGCAAGGTATACATTATTACAACAAGATCCCAAAAGCCATTTGTGAGTTACCACTACATAGATTCAAAAACCACCTCAAAGCAGCTTTATTGAAAAAGGGCTATTATTATAGTACAAAAGACTACCTTATAAATAATGTTGTCATTTTTTTTTTTTTTTTTAGTTTTAAGAGCTTGTTAAAAATCACATTAGCAATAAAGAATTAAGAATCATAAATGTTAAAATATGCATGAAAACATAAGTTTGTAAATAACTTACTCCAAAATATCTTGCAGTGCCCTAGCAGGGTTCATGTGTATGTACTATATGTTTATTTAAAACCTGTAACTTACCACATGAAGCATCGAATAAATGAATTATGAATTATATATAAAAGTGCCTGGGTGTAACTCTCTGCTCGATGCGGGATTAGAGAACTCTATTGTAACAGATATTTTATTGTGATACCTTGTTAATACTTAGTTTGTAATGACTAACAATTTTATTTCTTAATTGTATAAATGGCCTTAAGTTTATATTCTTTTGTGTTTGATTTTTTCCATTGTTTTATATTCTGTAGATTAGACACTCAGTAGGTGTATTTGTATCAAAATGACACATTGTACTATACAAACGCCTGTTGTAAACCCAAAACAAGTTTAAAAGAGTAACTGCTGAGTTTCTCGCCGGGTCTTCTCAGCAAGAAACAACTCCGACGCGGCGGTAGAGTCGCATTATGTCTGTATACTGTGTATTTATATATCTATATTATTGTAGTAATTATGTTTATTATTTAGTATATCTTGCTTTAAATTTGACGATTTGAAAGTACTTACTGTGAAAGTCTATCTGAATAAAGTTATTTGAGTTTGAGTTTTCATATATATTTTACTTCTACCTCATCAATAAAATTAACCTGCCTGTGTGGACGTTAATACTTCCATTTTGGAAAACTTCAGCAAAAATTGAAGTATGAGTGAATGACTAAGTAAGGGCGCTGATAGATTATAGCTGTTTAAGTAGGTACTACTTTTAAAAAGGCGGGCTCAGGGAACTTTCCCCGCTCGAATCTGACCCCGCGGGGCCAGTTAACCAATGCCATTTTATACCATTTTGGAATTGGTCAACTGGGCCCACAGCTGCACTAATGTACAGTGATCTTATAAAATTACAAGTTGTATGTAAATTACATTCATCAAATTAAGTTTTGGGCTGCGAAGTATCCATAGAGTCGTACGTATGTAAGTACCGTAGTGTCAATGCCACCTACTAAAAAATACTTACTCTTAGTCCAATCGGAGGTACTTATACAGGAGCTTCTCTCTGATACATCGACCGATCCATCATTATTTGATCCTGTTGGAGCAATGGGTGAAGGACCTTGTCTTCAGCGCCGAAAGTCTGGAACATATTCCATCTTCAGTCAGGACAAACAGTCATGCGTTTAAATACTCTGCATAAATTTATATTTATTTATTTACGCGAAACAGCAAAATATCTTGACATGCACCTTGACCGAAGGCAAACTTGGAGACACCATATTCAGAAAAAACGAGATGAGCTAAACCTACAACTGAGAAAACTGCACTGGCTGCTAAACCATAAATCTCCGGTTTCTCTAGAAAATAAACTCCTCATCTACAAAACGGTGTTAAAACCTATTTGGGCGTACGGCATTGAACTCTGGGGCTCTGCGAGGAACTCTAATGTCGAAATACTGCAAAGATTTCAGAACAAAACACTCAGAATGATTGCAAACGCTCCATGGTTCATCAAGAATTCTGAATTGCATGATCACCTCAAGGTCGAGACCGTGAGAGACGCTGTGAAGCACAGAGTGGGGAGGTACCGGACACGAATCGCCGCTCATTCGAACCCTCTAGCTGCGTCTCTACACGCATCCCCAAAAGCTAAAAGGCTCAAAAGATTCCACATCTGGGAACTCGCACAACAGCGAACAAACAAACAAACGAAAGGCTAACAGATAGTCTGAACATGAGTGGCAGATCCTTGCTGGAGGAATAAGCCACACCAGATACCCTATACACAAAAGATCTGCTAATGGTTTTTCTTAACTGATTGCAAGATGGCATTATTAAAAAAAAAAAAAATTTACGTGGTATCTGGAGTTCGATTCGTGGTCAGGTCAATTCAGGAATCAAACTATTCTGAATTGACTCGGATTTGACGCCTGGTGCCCCGAACACAAGAATATTTATCCTTTCTTCGAGACCATGACAATCAGTGGGCTGGCTCTCCGGCGCATATTTTTTCATTAAAAAAAAATATTCTTTTTCTACTAAAACCATTTAAGTAGGTACATGAATGATATATTTTTATAAAGAGCGCATTTGGTTTACTTTAAATAAGTTTTATTTGCTACCATAAGGCCTTGAATTTTACACTACCGACACATTGAATGTAAATTTAAGTATGATGCCGTTAAACTATTTCATTCTTTGGCATTACAGGTCGGCAGATTAGGATGGAATACACATTTTCTTTGCTTCCTACCAATGGGGGCAAGTTTGCTTCAAAACCGCAGATCCCAGTGCTTGTGCAGACTCAGTTGCCGATGTTCTGCTGCAGGGCATGGAAATGTTTATTCCAAACACTGCAGTGCCCATCGGTGGTAAGTCCCAGCTTTGGTTCGATCGGTCCTGTAAAGCTGCTTTGCGCCTGAAGCAGGACCGTTATCGTGCTTGGGCAGAAGCTCAAGCAACCGGGAATCCCAGCAGCTTGTCCCTTAAGAAGCTTTACAATCATGCCTCCAGGTCCTACAAAAGGACAATTGCCAGCGCAAAGGGCGATCACATCCGCAACATTGGCGCAAAGCTGGCACAGTTCCCCTCCGGCACTCGGGCTTTTTGGTCATTGGCCAAAGCGGTGCAGGGAAACTTTTGTCGGCCCACATTTCCACCTTTATGCCAAGAGGACGGTTCCGTTGCCCATTCTGCAAAAGAGATTGCACAACTTCTATGCTCTCTTTTTGCTACTAATTCGACGTTGGACGACCAAGGTAAGACACCACCCAGTATCCCACAGTGTCTAAGCTCTATGCCCGAAAACAAATTTCACCATCGTGCCGTACGTAGAGCTCTACTTTCACTGGACGTCCATAAGTCGCTGGGCTAGACACTATCCCCGCTATAGTGCTAAAAATGTGCGCCCCGGAGTTAGCTCCTGTTCTCACGCGTTTGTTCCGGCTGTCATACTCATCTGGAGTGGTCCCGGTCTGTTGGAAGACAGCGCTTGTGCACCCGATCCCTAAAAAGGGTGACCGCTCTGACCCAAATAACTATAGGCCAATCGCCATTACCTCCCTACTTTCTAAGGTCATTACCTTAAGTATGAAAGTATCATCAATGTTCAGCTTTTGCGGTACTTGGAGTGCCACCAACTGATCAGCGACCGACAGTATGGCTTCCGTCATGGTCGGTCTGCAGGTGATCTTTTGGTTCTACTCACCCATCGCTGGGCTGAAGCTATTGAGAGCAAGGGAGAGGCTTTAGCGGTCAGCTTGGATATAGCGAAGGCATTTGATCGGGTCTGGCACAAAGCGCTCCTTGCCAAACTTCCATCATATGGGGTTCCCAAGGGATTATGCACGTGGATCGCAAGCTTCCTTTCAGGGCGAAGCATCAAAGTCGTTATCAACGGCTCATGCTCCGACTCCATGCCTGTAAATGCTGGCGTTCCACAAGGCTGTGTGTTGTCTCCGACCCTGTTTATCCTGCACATAAATGATATGTTGCAAACCAGCAACATTCATTGTTATGCGGATGACAGCACTGGGGACGCACAGTACGTTGGCCAACGCAATCTCTCCAAGACCGCAGTTGACGAAAACCGAAGACAGCTTGTGTCTGTAGTTGAGGCATCCCTCGAACAAGTCGCACAATGGGGTCAAAACAACATCCTCAGTTTTGACCCCGGTAAGACACAACTCTGCGCATTTACCGCGAAAAAAGCTCTATTTGTCTCATGTCCTACGTTTGAGAGCACTTCCTTGAGTATCGGGCCTAGCATCGGAATCCTTGGCGTTGACATTTCGAGTGATGTACAGTTCCGCAGTCACCTGGAGGGTAAAGCCAAATTGGCTTCAAAAAAAACTGGTGTGCTAAACAGGGCAAAGCAGTATTTCTTGCCGTCTCAGCGCCTTCAACTCTACAAGGCGCAAGTAAGGCCTCACATGGAGTACTGCTGCCATCTTTGGGCGGGAGCACCCCAGTATCTTCTCCTTCCTCTTGACCGTATACAGCGGAGAGCCGCTCGAATTGTCGACGACCCTGTGATCTCCGAACGCTTGGATCCCTTGGCCCTACGGAGAGACGTTGCATCACTCTGCGTGTTCTACCGTCTTTACAATGGGGAGTGTTCAGACGAACTGCATAATCTTATACCTGCCGCTGAATTTCATCACCGCACGACACGCCATAAGTTGAAATTCCATGCTCATCACCTGGATGGCTGGCGCTCAACAACCGTGCGTTTTTCGCGCCAATTTCTTCCACGTACAGCCAAGATATGGAATGATCTTCCTGCGGCGGTGTCCCCAAAGGGATATGACATCGGGGCCTTCAAGAAGAGAGCGTATTCCCATCTAAAAGGCAAGCAACGCATCGGTGACACCTCTGGTGTTGCAGTTGTCCATGGGCGGAGGTGATCACTCTCCATCAGGTGACCTTCTAGCTCGTTTGCTCCCTATTACATAAAAAAAAAACTTTTTTATTTATTTATTTAGGACAACTTACAAAACATACACCAAGTAAAATAATAGTACACTTGTATACAATATTCCCGCTATAGTGTTGTTTTTATCACAACTTTGACAATTATAAAATAATTGTTATATCTATATCTCGGTTTATGAGAGAAAATGTGTTTCTTTTCGTGAGTGTGTGTATCTGTGCTAGCTTGTGTGTGTATGCGTGTATTTGTGTGCAATCGTGAGTGGTGTGTGTGTGTGCCTGCGTGTATATTTCTTTACTTAAGAATTAATTTGGATTGTATCTTGTATTTTGAGAGGCTGCATCCGAAGATGTCGCCATCAGACAGTTTTTGCGATGCGCTGTACGATTTCTGTAAGCGAGCAATTGGAGAGATAAGGCCTGAGGACAATCAATAGGACTGTTAGCAATCTTGTACACAAAAACTTGGTCCAGATATTGTCTACGCTGTTTAAGACTTTTCAGGCTAAAGTATTTTAAACGGTCTGCATAACCGTGAAATTAAACAATAATAAAATAATAATAAAAATGTATTGTCCAAAAAGTAACAATTACAGCCATACATCATTATCAGTGGTTTCTGCACTAAGCTAGAGGCTTGGGTCGCAGTAAACCAAGTTGTTTACTTAAAAAATCTGTTATCACTGAGACACCGGTTCACCGTCAATAACGCAGTTAAAAAGACAAAAAAAGTGAAAAAAATTAAATTTAAATTAACAAAAAACTAAATAAAAAATATGCAATATGTAGGTGTGTGAGTGTGTGTGTTGTGTGTTTTTGTTGGTGTGAGTGTGTGTCTGTGTGTGTTTGTTTGTTTGTGATTGTTGTGTGTGTGTTGGAGTGTGAATTGATGTCAACGCAAGGTAGTTATGAGTTTTTCAGTCTTCGTACGATATATTTAGTAGCCATTTCGTGATTACGTGTCTAACTTTACTACATGGTAGGGACTTCATGTTTTTAAACAGGCGGCAGGCTTCGTTATAAAGTTGTGGTAGCAGGAAGATGGAAGACGTTGGATGAAAGAACTATGAGTGGTCGGAGTTGGAATTCGGATAACTCGGCGCTTGGATAGATTTTCAAATTCAGGTGAGTCCAGGGCATAGAAAGAATTGCTTTCAAAATGTATATTTGCCGAACCCGTAACACTCCACACTCTTTATATAATTCATCTGTGGGGAATGTAAACGGCTTAAATAACATGACTTTTAGTACTGCACGCTGGGATCTTTCCACTTCTATCATCTTTGTTTTTATTGCCCCAGGCGAGCGCACAATAATGAGAGATTGTGTCAAAGCCTTATACACCAGCATTAGTGTTTTCCTTGTAGCACATTGACGGAGAGCTTTCATTATATATATATCCTTACTAATTCTTCCTGCTAGACAAGATAAATGTGTTTTGAATGATAGCTGGCCGTCTATGAAGATTCCTAGATATTTTGTATTTTCAGTAATATCAATTGTGTTACAATTGCAGGATGTTACCGTGGATTGTTTTAGACCCAGAAGTAAAACAAGGCTTGTAATTACAGGCTTTTATTAAACAATGCACTCCAATTTTCCTATATACGTCATAATTTTTCAATCTGACATCGAGAGTCTGTCAGTTAATCTTTTTTGATAGCTCTCTTGACGTTGCCGGTCCGAATCCCACTCCCATAACATTATTTTTAAGTAAATTATAACAAACAGTGAAAAAGAACGATATGATCTATTAAATATAGTGTTAAGATGTAACAGGTCGTTAACAGTCGGCCATCCTGATCTAGTGTCTGACCCAGACACTTTCTATCAAAATCAAAATAACTCTTACTCCAAAAATTTTAGAAATTTAAAATAAATATAAAGATCAATTTCTGCAAGATATTCCTGGTAATAAATCATCATTGACACTTAATTAACAATTGATTACGACAACTAACGAATATAAACCCTGTGACAATTTGACGGACATAAATTGTATTATTTTACAAAAAAAATTATTCAACATTTACACATTTTGTTTAAAAGTAATTAGAAACATGACGATTAAGTACGAAATACTTCAAACAAAAAAAAGAGGAGAACAATCTTTTGATATTATTCGGCCATTCTGCCTAACGGAATGTCCTCATTCGTTCGGAATATTCAACACAAAAATAAACATTAAAATCTTCAGATTATTGTCTCGATTTATCCACTGCAATGTAGTTAGTTACACACGAAGATCACCAACAATAAAATCGCCACATTATTATTTCGCATTGTCGTTAAGGCACATAACCATGACCTACTAAAGAGTTCCACTATTCACCAATCCATGTTTTTTTTTTATTTCCAAAGGTTCCTTTTCGCTAGCAACACCAGAGTTCTTATCGATGCACATGTGGCCACCCGCCCAGGCGAAGTACGGCAGACTGCAAGCTGATAATTTCACTTGCCCACGCAAGGAGGTGCAATATATACAATCACGACGGTCTTCACTCGCCTACACGAAGAGCTGCAATAAATACATACCTTCACGAGGTCTAATCGTCACTTGCCCACGGGGAGCATCACTAAGCAGAAAATACCGGGCGTCGCTTGCCCTCGCAAGGGGCTACGACCTCAAACCAGTGGATATTTTAAAATAAAATGCCCACCGCTTGCCCACGCAAGGAGCTACGACCTCAAGGCTATGTGATGTTCTCGTCTCATCGCCATGTTGTCATCTCAATATTGTCATCTCAATGTTGTCATCTCAATGTTGTCATCCAGATTACAGTTTATCAAAGGAAAGGATTGAAACAAGATTAGGATTAGGGAACAATAGGAAGTGAGTATAAGTAAATAGGGATTTAAGTTATATGAATTAAAGTTATATGAAGGAAGTAAGCTTATTCGCTGTTATCATAATCAGTCTCGCTCTCTGACTCTACGAATCTCACCCAAGGCTTTATCTTATCAACAGGGTAAACATTGGTATACTTTTTCTTGGAATATCCCTCAACACTACTTATTTCGTATCGCTCGTGATCAAAAACAGCTGTTACTCTATACGGTCCGTTGAATGGGGGATCTAGTTTATGACTTTCACCCAAACTCCTGGTATTCTTTTGAATCTACTACTAGATCGCCCACTTTACATGTTTTGGCTTTGCATCTTTTACTGTCATATCTAGTCTTCATCTTATTTTGTTTTTCCTCAATAAACTGATGTACCTCTTCCCGAATTTTTTCAACTGCTTCTGTCGGAACTTCTTCTGATCTATTAATCTCGTGAAGTTGTGCCTCTTTACTGTTCACAGTTGGTTTTCCGAATATAATCTCTGCTGGGCTTTTTCCTGTCCCTTGGTTTATGGTATTGTTAAGACTCCATTCTACTTGGCCTAATTTATCATCCCAAGTTCGATCATCCTCGTCGTGACATAAAGCTGTTAGAGATGCTAAGATAGAACGGTTTTACCTTTCAATTTGCCCATTAAAACGTGGTGTAGCCACTGCGTTTTGAGTGTGCTTCACTCCAATAGACTGAATGTATGCTTTGAATTCATTCGAAGTGAAACTTGTGCCCGGTCTGAGATAAGGTGCTTAGGCATCCCAAACAATGCGAATACTTCTTTAAGTACATAAATAGATGTTTTACTTTTAGTATTTTTCACAGCCCGTAGTACAATAAATTTTGTAAAACTATCTATAATGCCCAAAACGTATAGATTGCCTCGTTTACTTTTGATAAAAGGGCCTAGATGGTAAATAAGTAGGCATTGAAAAGGAGAATTTGGCTTGGAAATAGGGTTTAAATAACCTGGTTTCTTTCCTTAGCATAAGCACAAGGTATACACGCTCGCACATACTTATTTGCGAATTGTGTCATTCTTGGGAACCAATAGTCCCGTCTTACCTTTTCCAATGTCTTTTCGTTGGAAAAGTGTCCTGCCTCGTCCTGACACTGTTGCATTATTTTCCACCTGGAATCTTTTGGTACTGCTCAACGCATTTGACCATCTACCTTCCTGTATATTTTCCCTTCTTTCAACGCGTAATTGTCTTAGATATCCTTCGCTTCCTGGCTTTTAATATCCAATACTGCTTTAATGTGACAGAGCCTTGGATCACTCATTTGCACTGCATGTAACCAGTGTACTCGTACGTCACCGACTTGCGTTACCAATAAGAACGAGTCTGCCTTTTCGGCAATGGGATTGCGGCTTAATGCATCTGCATGCGCCATCTGAGAGCCTGGTTGATACTTCACGATGAACGTAAACTCTTTTACAAGAAGCCACCACCGAGCAATTCTCAGTATCAGATCTCTCTTCGTTAAGGTGGTGCGTAATGCATTGCAGTCCGTCATTATTTTAAACTCAATTCCGAGTAAATACACTCTGAATCTGTTTAAGGATGAGACGACAGCTAAAGTTTCCAATTCATAAGAATGGAATCGTTGTTCTTCGGCTGTCGTTTGCCTACTAAAATACGCTACCGCTCGGAATGGTGAGTCCTTATTTGGGTTGCAAAATTCCACCCAAACCAGTGGAGCTGGCGTCAGTGTGCAGTTCTGTTTCGTACAGTGGATTAAATATAGCGAGAACAGGGCGGGTGGTTAAAACTTTTTTGAGTTTATTAAATGCCTGTTCTTGCGGTTCGTCCCAGATCCACATAGAATTATTCTTGGTCAGGAAGGTTCGCTTTGCGATCGTAGCAAATCCTTGGACAAAACGGCAAAAGAAACTTGACAGGCCAATGAATTGGCGGACCTCATCAACGTTCTGAGGTCTTTTAAAATTAGCTACAGCATTGGTTTTTTCTTGACCTGGTCTCACTCCTTCTAAGGAAATCTTAAATCCCAAATATTGTATAGTTGTTTGAAAGAAATTAATTGCACTTGGCGAGGTTCAAGGTAAGGTTGGCCTTTCTTAAAAGCTCCAGTGTTGCTTTTAATTTCCCCATACCTTCGAGTATGGTCTTGGAAGGAATGATTATATCATCCATATATGCTATAACGCCAGGGATATGATGTTGTTTTAGTAGCTTGAGAATCAGTCGTTGAAATACAGCTGGCGCGTTTGTGAGCCCAAAAGGCATACGATTGTACTCGTAATGCCCATCGGGCGTAACAAACGCCGTCAGGTGCTTCGAACTTTCTGCCATGGGTACCTGATGATAGCCCGATGTAAGGTCTAGCGTTGTGAAATAAACTTGGCCTGATAGACTGTCTATTTGATCGTCGATCAAAGGCATTGGGAAACTTTCCATGACCGTTTTCCTATTTAACGCCCTGTAATCAACGCATAATCGTGCGTCTCCATTCTTTTTCGCCACTAATATGATCGGGCTTGCATACTCGGAAGTTGATTCTCGGATAATGTATTTCGATAACAAGTCATTAATGATATTGTTAACTTTGTGTCGCTCAGATAACGAAAGCCTATACGGTCTATACGTCACTGGTATATTATCTTTCAACTCAATGTGCATTTCTGCACATTCAGTTTCACCTAATTCGTCTAATGAGAAAGCGAAACAATCGCGATGGTTGTTCACCATATAGTGCTAGCTCATAAAGTTTGGATTTATCATCAGGTGATAAGCTAGCACCTAAATTAATATCGTTGCACTCGATCACGTTCCGGCTGCGGTCTTCACAACTAGTTAAAGAGTGTACCAGCAACGAGCCTCGTGACGCACTATAGGCGACGGGCAATGCAGTCGACATCAGAACGCCACGGGCTAATAAAACTTTTTTCGATAATTTGTAAGGTTCATGACTTAAACCCATCCATGACTTTACCATCCCTTACCATCTATAATACGATACAGACCGGGTAACAACATGTATTTCTTGCCTTCCTGCATACAAGGTTCTGTAACGACATATACCAAACCTGTAATTTCTGGAGTAATTAGGACTTCTAAAGTAGTATTACTGATTTCTGTGTCTTCTGCATTAGTAATTATAAGCTTTTTCTCTTTAACTTCCAAACCTTTGTAAAATATCAATTCTTCATCAGTTTTGCATGCCTTTATATTTGGTAGTTCGGTGAACGATTGTCCAATCAAAATATCAGCGGGTAGAATGGACGAGACTACTAAATATGCCTCCACCATTTCATCCACCCCATCGAGAACGATATTAATACTAACTCTCCCTTTGGGTATGAAAAACATTTTTTTCATGTGTGTATTAATTTATAATAAGATTCCACAATATATAAAAGACATGTCCTTTAATCAATTTAAGAAGTCATTACGAGAGTGGCTTGTAGCGCATTTGTATAATTCTCTCAAAGACTTTTTAAATAACAAGGAGAATCAGAAATCTGTAACTCATTAATGTGAACATGTTGACTCTCGGATGTGTGGTCGGAGTCAGTCAGAGATGCAGGAGATGAAATTAAAGTTTAAGTTCTGTGGCAAATGTTATGCTAACCATTTTATAATTGTGAAATGTATTTGCATGCTATTGTAATGGCTGGATAGGCGATCATACTATGTTATTACTGTTCCTTCTTCTGTAAACCCTGTTCAAGAGCAAATAAATTATTCTTATTCTTATTGTTATTCTTATTCTCATTCTCGACAGTTACATTGGCAAAGCCTTTTAACGTCGGTAGGTTACTGTTGTCTATTTTTAAATTTAGTTCCCGTGAATCATCTTCCCGAAGAAGAGTGCATTGACTTCCTAGGTCAACAAAGGAAGTAATGCATTTTCCATTCACTAGTATATACGCGTTTGAAATATTTTTTATTACCCTTAGCTGCTGTTACAATATTTAAAACGTTCTTAACATTAAACACCGAATTCAAAGATTTTGAAGCTTGTTCCTTAGGAATTCCAGGCTCGAATTTGCTTTGACATGATTTATCATCATGACCAAAACGTAGACATTTTCTGCATTTAACTATTTCTTTCGTGCATCTTCTTACAATAGGCCCAGCTTCTCCGCAATTATAACATGTAAGTTGGCTATTGGCAACGGGTTTCCTAGTGAAAACGTTGTTCCTTCTCTTTAATGCCTCCATATTCTGTGAAGGCTGAATAAACCTCCTAGGAATGTCGTTAACTCTACTAGTTATATTTCTAAAATGTTGAAAAACAATCTCGGGTTCTTGGATGTTAGCGCCTTGGACGTTCATTCTTATGTTTGAATCATATATTCCTTGAGTAAGGCAGTCTACAGCCTTTTTGCCAGTAAGCTCGCACCTATTAATAAGCATAATCTTGTCGTAATAGTACTCTTCTAATGTCTCATTACGACGGGTCTTCGTGGATAGCATTTCCGATAATAGATCAGCAAAATTTTGTTCACCAGGAAATGCTGTTAACAACTTATCACGCCATTCAGTCCACGTGTATTTAATACTGGTAAGTCCGTCATACCAGCGCTTCGCCAAGCCGCGTAATTTCAGTAAAGCATAAAATATTGTCTGACGTTCTGACCATCCATACACGTGTGCCGACTCATCTATTGTGGCCAATCATTCTTTCATAGTTTGATTTTTTCCTTGAGGGTCAAATTCCGGAATAATATTTTGAGCAGCGTGAATTCCCGGTCCCTGGGCTCCAGTACTGTTTCGATCGCTTAAAACAGCAACTAATTTCTCCAGTAGTGTAGTCTCATTAGATAGTGTCACCCGCTCACTGTTCTCAACAGAGCGTACTTTAGAAGATAATTGGATAAGAGATGAGTAATGTTTATCTTTAACTTGGTATGATCTTTCATTGCAAGAAGGAGAACGCAATACTGTGCCGTCCCGAAGACCCCCGGTTGTACGACCTACGGCATTTCCTGGGTTGTGGACTACTTGAACTAGAACTAGAACTCCGCTGGCGTCTATGGCGTTCCTGAAGTCGCTTGGATCTAGATCTACTATCGTGTTAATTTTTATCATGAGACTGTCTGTCGTGGTGTCAACAGATTATGATTTGATAACCCGCAGTTTTGATCACGAGAAAGGGTACGTGGGGGAGATCGTGACTTAGCTTTACAAGTACGTGACTTTCTTCGCGTAGGAGATGGTAGTGGAGTGCGAGAGAATATTCGGCGAGATTTATTTTGTAACGTGGGTGGTTCTCCGCATGGAGTCTCTCCGCATTCATCACGCATTTTAGGTTTAGGGTCACCGCGGCGCCGAGGTTCCATAGTTATTGGTTAAATGGTAAGGAAAGGATCAAGGAAATAAACTGACTGCTGTAATAAACATAAAAGTTTTACAACTCGTAAATTTAGAAAAAAAAACCTAAATAAAATATAGTTTTTTTTTTAAACATTTCAATGTATTATTTTAAAATAAATGTTAATTCATGTCAAATTTGAAATCCGAACTATTTAAATGTGCGTCCATCGTTATGTATAATTACCTATAGTACCATAAGATTACTTTGCCATTTGTAGGTACTTTCAACCAAATTATAAAGATGTTTTTTTTTCAAAACTGTGATTCACAACAACACCTAATCAGTCTACAAAATAAAATAAAACCTGTAGTATTTCTTGAACCAACTATAAAAAAATTATTTAGTTGTTCCTACAGGATAGAAAGTATGTCAATAGCAAAATGGGTCCCAAGCTAGCAGCGCGCCCCAAGGTGGCCCAACATGCAAAGCTTGACTTGTTGTCATGTGTACATTTCGTTACATAGTATAGCTTGATGTGCATTCGTGTGTGCACTTTTTACAACAGAAAGCATACACCATACATATAATTAATTACCTGTGTTATCTTATCTATAGATGACTGTTAACTTCACGTTTAAGAACCCGGGAGGCAAACCCAGGTAGGGTTGGATGACCAACTAGGATGTTTACTACCACAGTTCAAGTAAAGTTAGGCTATCAGGCCTTTATTGCAAATATAGTTTAGAATAATCATTTTTTTTTGATCACATGGTGTCATTGCTACAAAATAGACACTATTAACACATTGATCATTCTTACCTTCACATTTTTGTATTCGGATGTGTATTGAAGTGATTTAGCTGTAAAATATTTTACCACTTACCAATTTCCAGAAATCACTTACAAGGCCGAATTAAGGGTAGAAAACATTGACGTCTATCCCACTCCTGAACTTTTGAACCCAGAAGTAAAACAAGGCTTGTAATAACAGGCTTTCATTAAACAATGCACTCCAATTTTCCTATAACCGTCATAATTTTTCAATCTGACATCGAGAAGACTCTCGATAATGACAGACGTCAGATAATCTTTTTTGACAGCTCTCTTGACGTTGCCGGTCCAAATTCCACTCCCTTAACATTATTTTTAAGTAAATTATAACAAACAGTGAAAAAGAACGATATGCTCTATTAAATATAGTGTTAAAATATAACAGGTCGTTAACAATTGACAGGTGTGAAGTCTCAAACTGGATAACGAGAGTGGTTTAGAGGCGGTAGTTTTGTGAAAAGCTACAAAGGAGGTTTTTTTAAGATTGAGGGTTAGCAGATTTAGGTTCAGCCATTTAACTATTTTAGCTAATCCTTTTTCCGCTGTATCAACAACACTGTCCCAGGCTTCATCGTGAAAAATTGTTTTGCTTTCCCACAATGGTACGCCAAATGATACAAGAAACGTTTTTGTATACGTTCCATTGTGTTACTATGGACTTCATTAAAAGGAGACCACACAACGCTTCCGTACTCGAGGCCAGATCTAACTAGGCTGTTATGGATAGTTACTTTTGGTGACATATTTTTAAAATCCTTGCAGTTTCTAAATACGAACCCCAGGCACTTATATTCCCTAGTGGTTATATTTTCAATGTGTTTGTTAAACGAGAGCTTCTCAACAAAAGTAACCCCTAGATCTTTTACTGATTTGAACGCTTTTATTTGCTTGTTTTGAAGCTCGTACACCCATGTGTGCGAAAGAGACCCATGGGGGTGGACAGCTCTCTTTCTGCTCCGAGTAAAATGCATGTGGTAACATTTATTAATATTTAGTGTCATTTTGTTGGAAAAGCACCAATCAGTGAGTCGATTCAAGTATTCCTGTAGGAGGATGATATCAGAAGGAATAGTAATCGTCTTAGCAATTTTAAGATCATCAGCATACAAGTAGCTGGAATTATTCAAGAAACGTTTGGTCACGTCGTTGATGAAGATGGTAAAAACACTGGTCCGAGGTGTGAACCTTGCGGAACACCGGATGGGCAGGAAACAGTTCCGATTCAAATCCGTTAACAAACAACCTTTAACGTGCGATCTTTAAGATACGACTCGCACCACCTCAGCAGGGCATCGCCAAAGCCAAACATATAAAGCTTTTTGAGTAGCAATTCATGGTTAACCTTGTCGAAGGACTTTGAAAAATCGGTATAAATGACATCTACAGAGAGACGATTGTCAATAGAAAGAATAAGCTCATTGACAAAAGACGCAAGGTTTGTTGAAGTGGAGCGATTCTTGTAAAAACCATGCTGGCTTTGCGAAATGAAAGGCTTAAATGTGCCAGGAAATGAGAGGACATAACAGTGATTTGAACAATTTAGCAAAGATAGGAAGCAATGAAATCGGTCATTAGTTTGTAGCAGCCTCCACATATATATA
Source organism: Udea olivalis (assembly GCA_947369235.1). Taxonomy (NCBI): domain Eukaryota; kingdom Metazoa; phylum Arthropoda; class Insecta; order Lepidoptera; family Crambidae; genus Udea; species Udea olivalis. The sequence goes on along the minus strand of OX376367.1, from coordinate 7,000,624 downwards.
ACACTGATTTGAAGACAGGCACTACTAATGGATATGATAAATATTTAGCACAATTTTAGGCGAAAATAGATGGTATACTATCGGAACCAGAACCTTTATATTTGTCAATTCGTCTTCGTCCCGAGAGAAAGTAGGTAGTGTTATCCAAAATATTTGATGATTCACAATGATTACTTATTATGTGTGCTTGTTACATTTGACCCGGCCGCAGTAAGATAACTATCATAATTATACCGATGCGAAGTAAGAAGCTAGTATTTAAAATATAACGTAGAAGAATAAGAGCTACTAGACTGTTTTATTTATGTAAGTTCTTTCTGGAGCTTATCTCACCTAATTAAAAATTATGCAGGAATAGGAGAGGAAGGTTTTCTTTTTAAGATGTACCTGTTGGGTATATTTTTTTGATAAAAGTACATTGCATCCAGCAATACATCAAGTTAGATACGTGACTAACCTGAGTGACTGGCCTGTTAGCGCAATGGCAGCGATCCTACCTTTAGCGCCGGAGGTCGTGGGTTCGATCCCCACCCATGACAAATATTTGTGTGACGAACATTTGTATTTGTTGTGTGTCTGGGTGTTATTATCTATTTAAGTATGTATTTAGAAATATTTAAGTATGTTTATCAGTCTCTGACGCCCATATTACAAGCTCTGCTTAGTTTTGGGTCAGATCATCTTGGTGTGAATTGTCCCACATATTTATTATTATTTATTTATTAATAAATATCCAAAATGATAATGCGTTTGCAAAGCAGTAGTGAAATATTTTATCCGAACTCTCATTTGACGTTTCATACCATTGTTTATCTGTCAAATTCTAGTCTTAAACTTTTCAGTTGCAGAAGTAGCTCTCAAAAAGTGACATCGTAATACCAATATACAAAGTAAGCATTTTTAGAACCGTAAACGGTCAAGCTTCGATAGTGGCAAAATATTGTAATACGCCCCCAGTAATTACAAGATTGCTATCGGCTCCTGATGACTCATCATTAATTTCTTAATTTGCACAGGGGGCGGTCGCGTTATTTGTGCACGTGTCGAGGGTGAGATGGGTGGCATCAAATTCGGTAAGCCATAGTTAACCACTGACGTTCTGTTAACCCATTATAAAGCCCGCCTAAATTGTACAACAACTTTGTATGTAATACCTGTTGTTCCTCTTTTTTTGTGCAATAGAGTATCTTAGCTTATAAATAAATGAAATTAAATATTGAGACACTTACACCATGATCAGACCCCACACTAAGCAAGCTAGTACTATGTGTGTCAGAGACTCATTTACATACATAAACATTTCTAAATACGTACTTAAACAGATAATAACATCCAGACACACAACAAACACAAATGTCCGTCACATGAATGTTTGTCATGAGTGGGGATCGAACCAACGAACTCATAAAAGACCAGTCAATTTTAAAGGAATCCATGTTGCAGTTTTTAATTTGACCTTATGTTAAGGGATAGAAGTTAGAATCATGGTGTCCAACATAATAAAGGTATAGAGTCATATAAATGATGAAGAGCTCTTTCCAATTCAATTAAGATTGTATAAGTGTAGTTTTGTTATCAGTCTAAAAGCATTCATATGACAATTTTAACAAATTGAGGGTGTCAACGTTCAAAAATATTATTATCTGTGTTGCTGAGAATCACTTTGACAAAGTACCTAAGTTTTCGGCAATCTATGTTGCTGACTGTACAACATAAGAAGTGGCCTTTGTTGTGAGTGAAGATTTTTATTATGCTTAACTGTGACTTTCGTGATTATGTCTCTAAAGATCTGTTCAAATGACGACTAGTCACGTAAAACATCGCCAACTCATCTATTTATTTTAAATGTTGCAACTTTTGACCAAGTTTCTTACTAATAAGTATTACAACACAATGTTTTTTTGGTTAGAGAATAATTACATGTTAAGGCAAATTATACATAAAATCAAATGAGAAAACGAAATACGCTACGTTTGCGTAAATCAATAATTATGTTAACTATTTTTTGTTTTACTCACGTCGCCCCTTCTTCTGATCTGTCAAAACATTTGTAAACAACCCAGAAGTCATCGAAATAATCTAACAGTAGAGTCACAAATTAACAAAACAAAAACCATTTTGATCACACAGACACTGTGAGCTTACAGGCGATACCGGTGAGCACGACCCCACGGTACTCGACCTCAACACTTCCCCGTATTGGGGCCCCCTCCAGCCGACCCCCCAATGAATGGGAGAGGCCACGGAATCACTTGAAGCACACAGGTACTTTCGTCATTGCGGTGAAAGCCGTGCATTGCGGGCAAAGCGCCCCCCTACTCAAGCCCGCTGGCTCCCACCGTACGCGACCCTACTAGGTCCGCAATCACGATTCACCTTAAGGTGGATCCGCTGCCGCATCTGGCGGTATGGCCCCGCCGAGCCGCAGTGCCGCGGATCACCGACACCCTTTGGGCGGGCAGTGGTAGGCAGGCAGGCACCATACCACCACCACGCCCGGTGGCAGGCGGCGAAGGCTTTTTGGTGATTTATCGATTAACCTGTTTTGTTTGCAGTCTCGGAAGCATACATTGTGCCAGCACAGCATTGTGCCAGTCTCTTGTAGAATACTGCTTTACTACATGGGGAGGAGCGGCTAAAACGCACTTGCTAGCCGTCGAAAGCGCCCAGCGTATTGTCTTAAAGGTTGCGGCTGGTCTCCCTTATCGCTTCCCTTCATCTGACCTCTACAAATGTTGGGATGTCCTTACAGTGCGTCAGAGTTTCATACTGCAAACCATCCTCAAAAAACACACGTAGTTAGCCTATGAACCGGAAATGGCGGATTTAGACGAAGAAAAGGAAGGATATGTGACACTCGGCTTTTTCGTACAGCTCATGCTCACAATTTCTACTGTTTTCTGGGCGACTACCTATACAGAAGATACAATGCCTTGTTAAATATTTAAAACTCCTTTTGAGGAGACCAATTTTAAAAAATCTATTTGTCAACATCTTAAATCGCTAGATTACCAACAGACTGAAAACCTTCTAAGCCCCTCGTTATAACACCTGCTATTCTTTGTTCTCTTCTTTCAGTTGAGAGAAATGGGGGGAGATAGCCCCATTTATTTCATTATTTTTGTCATTTATTTTTAGTTGACTTGCTATGCAAATTTTGATTCTAAATTTTAACTCTTAGATATTTTGCTTATCTACAAATACACACACACTCAACATTCAACAACAACTTCTCTTACATGCACTTCCCACATTCCTCATACATACATACACTATACATTCACTACACCCACGAAAAAACACGCACTCTTCTCACTCAGCACAAATTACACGTCTTGTCCTGTTTTTAAAGTAAAAAGTAAAAGTAAAGTAAAAAATATCTTTATTCATATAGACTTATAAAAAGTACTTATGACATGTCATGTAACAAAAAAAAATTGTAGCAAAAATATACTGAATAAAAATAAACTTACATAAAATAATACTATGATAGTTCATATCATAATTAAATATAATGTGACTCTACCACCGGTTCAGAGGTTGTTTCCGATCGAGAAGACTCCGGCAAGAAACTCGATGGTTACTCTTTTCAATCTTGTTTTTATACACAAAAATGGAATTGACAGAGTAAAGTCATAACAAAAAAGTGTGCAGAGGAGCAGATTATACCTAAGATGACCACAAATTCTTATCATTTAAGAAATCGTCAACACTATAATAACCCCGCTTCATTAACTTAGCTTTAATTTGTGACTTAAACTTGTGAAGAGGCAGTTCAACAAGAGTTTGCGGAATCTTATTAAAATATTTTACACATTGACCAACAAATGATTTCCCTACCTTATGCAGTCTTAGACTGGGAGTTACGAGCTTATTTTTATTTCTGGTATTGAGTTTATGAACATCCCTGTTTTTCTTGAAGAGATGCAAGTTTTTACGGACATATACTACATTATCATAAATAAATTGAGAGTACACAGTTAAAATATCTATCTCTTTGAATACTTCACGAAGCGAGTCGCGTGGTCTAAGGTTGTAAATGGAGCGGATGGCTCTTTTTTGAAGAACAAAGATGGTGTTGAGATCCGCTGCCGAGCCCCACAACTGAAGACCATACGACATAACACTGTGAAAATAACTGAAGTACACTAATCTTGCTGTTGCGATATCAGTCAGGAGCCTTATTTTTCTAACAGCATAAGCTGCCGAACTAAGTCTTCCTGCCAGGGCAGAAATATGCGGACCCCACTGTAACTTGGAATCGAGAGTAATTCCCAGAAATACAGTGGAATTCGCAATCTCTAATGGCTCGTTATTCATGTTTATAATGGTATCGACCTGTCTTACATTGGGCATAGAAAATTTGATACATTTGGTCTTCTTAGCATTAAGCAGTAAATTGTTACTCGTGAACCAATGCAGTACCTTAGAAAGAGTATTATTTACGTCGTCAAGTGCTTTGTTACTTCTATCTACGTTAAAAATTAGAGAAGTGTCATCAGCAAATAATACAATCCCACATAGGTCTTTGACAAAATAAGGCAGGTCATTTATATAGATTAAAAACAGCAGAGGACCCAATATTGATCCCTGGGGCACGCCCATACGTATGGTGGCACCGGAAGAGTTCGTACCATTGATACTCACTTTTTGTATTCTATCAGTGAGGTAAGATTCTATAAGGCTAAGTGAAATATTTGAAACACCGTAATGCCTCAGCTTAATCAGTAAGATTTCATGATCTACGCAGTCAAATGCTTTTGATAAATCACAAAAAACTCCTATTGCATCTTGCTTGCCTTCCCACGCATCAAATATGTGTTTGATGAGCGCAACACCTGCATCGGTTGTATTCCTATTTTTAGTGAATCCAAATTGATTACTATGTAATAATTTATTCAAAGCAAAGTGAGAATGTAATTGATTCAATATTATTTTTTCAAAAATTTTACTTAAAGCTGGTAGAATAGAGATAGGTCTATAATTGGATGGGTCACTTTTCTCACCTGACTTATAAAGGGGTATGACTTTACTAAATTTCATTAAATTAGGGAACTGACCCTTGTCTACACAGTTATTAAAAAGTAACGCTAAACTAGGGGAGATGGCATCTATGACTGGTTTAAGTATATCAACAGAAATACCCCATAAATCCTCCGTTTTTTTTATGTTAAGTTCTTTAAACGATTTGAGGATGGTATGAGGAGATATATGATCGAAGCAAAAACTAGTGGCGCACTCATTAACACTTGATGTGAGGAGATAACTAGCTAGCAGTGAACTAGAATTTAGTTTACTGGTAGTAATAAAAGGTATCTCAGAGAAAAATGATTCAAATGTATTAGCTATATCAACGTCAGACTTAATAATATTATCTTTAATTTTAAGTGAGAAAGAGTTATTGCGTGGTATGGACTTACAAGTTTCTTTGTTTATAATGTTCCAAGTCGCTTTGATTTTGTTTTTTGCTTGTTTTATTTTGTCTCGCAAAAACATGGACTTGGCAACATTGCAAGATTTTTTAAATATCTTAGAGTAAGATTTAACATAGTCTACTAGTTTGGGACTATGAAAGTTCGCTTTTAAATCATATAATTCGTATAATTTAATCCTACTTTTATGAATACCTGGAGTAGCCCAGTCACTGAATTTAAATTTAAATTTATCAACTGTCACTTTTTTTTTTGAAAAAATGGTGTTATGTTCATACAATAACAGATTGAACAAATCCTCATACTGATCATTTATGTTCTGGTCTTGGTGTGATAAGTAAGGAAGTTGACTGTTTATATTGTGTTTAAATTTTTCTATACGTTTCTGAGTAACTGGTCTGAAAATAATATCCACCGATTGAGGGACATGACGGTGCTCAAATTTGGTTAACAGACCACAATGGTCTGATTTTAAACAATTAATTATTGATTTCTCCTTATAAAAATTTTCACAAAAAATATTATCCAAGCAGGTAGCTGATGACGCAGTGATTCTAGTTGGTTGATCAAAAATATTAAATAAATTAAATGATTTAAAAAGATTCAAAAATCTAAGTGAGGTTTGAGAAGAGTCTAGAATATCTACATTAAAATCACCACAAACAACCACCTTCTTGTTTGATTTACATACTCTCTTTAACACTTCTTCCAAAGTTTCTTCAAACAGTGAATAATCCGCAGATGGTGGTTTATACACACAAACAATAATAATCCGCTCTAACTCTACACATGAAATTTCAATAGTTTGCTCAATTGAGAGTGCTACCACATCTTTGCGTTCTTTATACTTTAACTTATTGTGCAATAATATTAGTGACCCACCCCGAATAGCAGAAACTCTCATGAACATACTAGCGATGCTATAATTATCAAAACTTAACAGACAGTTGTGTTCCTTAAGCCAGTGTTCTGTTAAACATAAAACATCTATATTCATACTGTCAAGGAACAAACCTACCTCTAAATCTTTGCCAGAAAAGCCCTGTATATTCTGATGAACAAAATTGAGGTAATTACTGTTGGGCTTTTCTTTTGTCATAGATGGAGGTTTGCTAGAGGTTTCCTCTGTTGTCTTAATATCTAATTTAAATGATTTGGAACATGTTCCAAAGTCGACAAGTCTGTCTGCTCAATAAAAGCAGGTTGAGTAGCCAAAATATTGGCTGGAGAAATAAAAAAAGAGGATAGCGAATGTGCTATTTGTCGCTTAAAATAATTAGAAATATAAAAATTATTATATGTCACATGCAAATTATTCATATTAATTAATCTGTTGATGTCAATTACATTCATTAATTTACTGTTATGAAAAGTCACAGTATCTAATGTCAAATTCATTTTGTACCTCATCTCATTTTCTGTCTGTGGCAAACCTCTACTGTAAGGTAGTGTAAACATTATAATCTTCTTAACATTTAATAAACACAGGTTATGACAATGTTATGTGTTTTATTTTAAGATAATTTTTTTTATAACCATCTTGTGCTTTTATTAAATGCTCTGTGCAGGCACTCCCGGCTAGTGGGGCCCTGGTGACCTGTAACACAGGATCATTATATAAACCTACATCAGGCACCAGTGTCTCACAATATAGCACGGTTCTAATATATTTGTACACCTAATTTTAATTAGAATAAGTTGTTATATTGTGGAGAAAATAAATGTATATTTTCTATTATTTTCTTTTTTATTATATTATTGTTAGTAATGTTTTAAGTAAATTAGATATTTTTCTAATTCGCATGGAATTGAATCCATGTCTTTTTCCTTTATACAAGTAATGTTTTATTATTGCTAAATTTCTCTCCCTGTGATTTGTGATGAACGAAACGGAGTTTCGTTTCCTGTCAGCACCCCTAGCCAAGTGGCAAACGCTCGGAAACGAATCGAACTTCGCCTTCGCAAACGCTTTGTCGCAAACGCTAATAGATTGGTAGCCAAGATGAACGGAACGCGGCCAACGCTAGTTCTCTTCTAAGTTTCGTTAAAAATAAGAATTTTGCCTATGGTTTCGCACGACGCCAGCCAGACGCAATGTCAAAGTCGAAGAGTTTGACGCGACGTATGTTTGAAGCAAGAAGGCTAGAGACTAAGGAGAGATAACTCCCTGGAAAGGGTTGGACTAAATCCGTATCCCACAGTGACGCATGCGCATTACGCTTCTTTGCCGCGATCCTCGCGAAGTGTCAAAATTGGTCAACACAACCTCGAAAAACAACAACTGTCGCACGTGACACCGTTTAAAACAAAACCATGTGACCATGAAATGACAAATAGCTGCCGCTGCACATGCGCAATACAGCGTTTTGCCCGGCACAGAGTATACGACTTTCGGCTCTCGAAAGCTTACCCCCACTTCGGGAGTTATCTCTCCTTAGTTTCTAGCCTTCTTGGTTTGATGTTGTTGTTAATGAAATATTTTCAGTGTTTTTTAATTCACTCTAAAGTGTATTTGTATTTGTGAAATTAATAGGTGTGCAGCCCACAATATTTTTAGAGCATGCATTGTAATAAGAATCTCACAAAATACTAAAATTCAAACAAAGACAACACCAGCTGATTGAAAAATTGCCATTTTGTTACGTTGGTGTCAAGGGGCCGGCGTTCGCTAACTATCGTAGCGTTGAAAGTGTTGAAACGCTCATGGGGCGTAGTCGCTTGTCAAAAAGTGCCACTTGGCTGTATTTAGCGAACGACTAATGTTACGTTTTATCTATTAGAAAAAAATTATACTATTGGCTACCAATCTATGATTCGTTACGATTAAGTCACGTGACATGTCGATCGACGATTATTTTCCATACAAATCTTTGAGCGTTTTCGTTCAACGTTTGACACTTGGCTAGACCAGCAGGTGTCACAGTGATAGATTGAAAAAGGTTATTTTAATGGTCTTGTTGCTACCCTACGACTGTCGAGAGCGAAAAAAGAATTGACTTGGTTTGATCCCAATCGGAGTGTGCGTATGTGATCGCCAAAGCTTAGTTTAAAGAGTCGAGGTGGCAGAACAAACAATGAGGTAGTATGTTGCTGATTAAGGTAAAACCTATTACGGCGGTAACCAAAAAGCCTACAAATAGCGGTATTTTCTATTATCTCGATTTATTCTTATTGACATTGGTTTAGGTAGGTACACTAAAATGGAATTTACTCATTCAAAGTCTTTTACTTCACCTAAGTGACATTTGCGAAAATAACGTAGACGTTTCTCTTCAAAATAAGTCAGTCCCTGCCACGGCATTATATCCTGTTTGGCCACAACGGCGATGCGACAGGACGTTCCCATATAAACGCGGAGCGACTCAGGTAAGTACACTCATATCAATATAATTATGTTTTTCATAGTAATATACTGTTCAATTTTATCAATATGTTATTTAAATTATAGTTTTATTGTGATTTTACCATATAGCTATTTAGGGCTTTTTCATATTTTGATAGAATATATATTATACCCAAAAACCCTATTAAGGTGGTATTTATTAATTTAAGGACAACCAACATAACAAACGATATTCAAATTCACATAAATACACTCATAGGTTTCACTACAAATCGCTGTTATACTTAAAGGCTACCACGACGTGCAACCAACTTAGGCTTAATAAAAGTAAACTGTTTTAATATTAAAAGTTATCAAAAATGTATGTATTGTACAATTCAAAAGAAACAAAACTAAAATTTTGACACAAATAAATCATCATCCGTATTTGGGGAAATAGAGCGTCATATGTATTTGCTTGAAACATTCAATTTAATAAGTTATTCAACTCAGAAATATGATATCAGAAGTACCTATTTATTTGCTACAAACACAGTACCTACCAAGAAGGCTAGAGACTAAGGAGAGATAACTCCCTGGAAAGGGTTGGACTAAATCCGTATCCCACAGTGACGCATGCGCATTACGCTTCTTTGCCGCGATCCTCGCGAAGTGTCAAAATGATCCTCGCGAAGTGTCAAAATTGGTCAACACAACCTCGAAAAACAACAACTGTCGCACGTGACACCGTTCAAAACAAAACCATGTGACCATGAAATGACAAATAGCTGCCGCTGCACATTCGCAATACAGCGTTTTGCCCGGCACAGAGTATACGACTTTCGGCCCTCGAAAGCTTACCCCCACTTCGGGAGTTATCTCTCCTTAGTCTCTAGCCTTCTTGGACAAATAGCTGCCGCTGCACATGCGCAATACAGCGTTTTGCCCGGCACAGAGTATACGACTTTCGGCCCTCGAAAGCTTACCCCCACTTCGGGAGTTATCTCTCCTTAGTTTCTAGCCTTCTTGGTACCTACATAAAATGGTGGAATAATAATGTAAGTCTGTGATGTATGTCAATCTAGATACTCTATGGTTGTCAATATACACGGGCAGTTTGTTTCGGGTAAGACGCGTTTTACTCTTTCTCCTCGCCAAGCTTAGATTCTTTAGTGACGACAATTCTTTTTCGAACCCTAGTGCAGTGACAAAACAAAAATGTCGATTGGCAGAATATCGGAGTTTAGGTAATATTCGTGCGGACGACTGGAAGATGTACGTGGAACGTTTGGAACAATATTACGTAGTAAACGAGATTGCAGACGAGAGGCAAGTACCATACATACATACATACATACCATCACGCCTTTTTCCCAACGGGGTAGGCAGAGACCACATCTTTCCACCTGCTACGGTCCTGACACACCTCTTGCGCTGCTTCCACTCTCATTAATCCTTTCATACATGCTCGTCGATTATGGGTACCTGACCTTTTCTGAGCACGTCTTGGACTTGTCCTAAGTACGTGCGTCTAGGCCTTCCCCTTTCAACAGCTCCATCTACCCTCGCCTTGTAAATTTGTTTCGTTAACCATCTTAGCATTCCCATCTCAATTTTTGTGACAAAATCCTCTTTCACACCACATCGCTCTCTTATTATGCTATTCCTTACTTTATCACTCAATGTCACTCCTGCCAAACTTCGCAATGCTCTCATTTCCACTGCATTTATCCTACTTTCATCCTTCTTTTGCCATACCCAACTCTCACTTCCGTACATAAGCGTCGGCACTAACACCCCCGCATGAACAGCCAGTCGCGCCTTTGACACTTTCTGGCTGTTCATAAAGGCATGCAGCGCTCCATTTAACATATTCCCTGCATTCACTCTTCTATAAATATCACCCTCACGCCTTCCATCCCTCGTGAACCTAGTCCCCAGATACACAAATTCTTTCACTTGTTCTACCTTTTCACCTCCAATTAAAACATCACATTCTGTCATATCCTCATCTCTTTCAAAAACCATGGTTTTTGTCTTACTTTCACTTTCATACCTCTCGCTTCTAACGACGCATTCATTAATGTTACCATTACCTGCAACTCGTCGGCTGACGACGCCAGTATGACTTGGTCATCAGCGTAGAGAAGGCATTTAACAAGCAACCCATCCATTCTCAGTCCTTAATCACTGTCTTTCAGATCTGTCAAACATTCATCCATGAATAGGTTGAACAGCCATGGGGACGCTTATTAAGTGTAATGGAAGCAGAATGCTACGAATTATTGGTAAACCTTTGTACTCCGGACAAACCAGTATCTAAAACCTACAGATTATCCGAGAGGGAGTGCCACGTCGTGCGATAAAGCGTCTCAGGCACATCAAAGCTGCATCGGTCGACAAGCTGTATACGACCTCAAGGTGTATGGCCCTGGTGACGAGACATGTCAATACTGCGACCCAGCGTTTTTCTCGTCTCCGTCCTACGGCAACCAGTAGAGGCCCGAAGTAGTCCAGGCCAACAAATGCTAGCTGCTAGGTTTTAGCTTATTGATAGCGTGCATAACATACTGTTGTGTTGTGATATATGCAATACATTTATGTAGTTACTGTTTTTGCTACAGTCAGATTCATATGCAATATCAGTGTTCAATTGAGGAGCATCAGTTAAAAAGACACTTTAAAAAACTTTACAAAAGCTTCAGCCGCACCAACTCCTGACAAAGTTGGACAAACCACCTCAAAATAAACCACCCTTAGTGCGTAAGCTAGATACATGCTGCCAAAACTCTCGCGGATTAGACTTCATATTTTCTTCGTTGTACTTCTTTGTAAAAGACTTGACTTCATTGTTAAAACTGTAGGCGCTTGCAGTACGAAGTTTAAGGGCGGGCCTTAAGTTGGAAAACTGCTTGTAGGTTTCTTCAATATTCGTACACTTCCACTTTGCATGCAACCTAGATTTACGTTTTATGTCACTTATTATATAACTGCAAAACTGTTAGGTAGGTAGCAATGAGACAACGGTTGAATGCAAACTGATTTATTATTCGCCCACCGCCGGGACGCGCACTATACTCATAGGTACATAACACTTTTCCTTCCTAAAACAAAGACTAATTCTCTAGTTACAAAATACTAAGTTAACAACAAATAAACTGTCTTAAACTAAACAACTAAATATACCTACTTAAATAATATTTTTACCTAGTAACAAGTTGCTTATTTCGTATTTTTAAGTTTTTCAGAGCAACGTATAGCAGCTTCCTTGCGCGGCCTATCAATCCGCTGTACAGTCAAAGACAGTGGTAAAGGCGAGGCCCGCGTCGGCGATGCCAAGTCCTCGCTCGCACTTTCCTCCGCACTATCAAAGGACTCGTCGTGGTCCTGGTCACCACCACCCACCGAAATGTCTCTTGACCTGTTAGGCGAACTATCTATGACACGGCTGAGTGAATGACATGGCTTCCTAGCGAGTTACTAGTCGATGTGTCGCTTGTGTGTGTGCCCATCTTTAGTTTTCACATTATAGGCCACCGGTCCTATTCGCCTATTAACAACACCCTCTTCCCACTTATTACCCGACTTAGAGTAATTTCTAACTAATATTGGTTGGTGTTGTTGTGCTACCCGTAACGGTGCACCGTGCCGCTGCTCCTCGGTGAGCTGGCGCGCGCGCACCCGCTCCGCGGCGTCGGGCCGCAGCAGGTCTAATCGGCCGCGCAACCGCCTTCCCAACAGAGCGACCGCAGGTTCGCACCCGGTCGTGCTCTGCTCGGTATTACGGTACATAAATAAAAATCGACTCGACGCCTTATTTATGTCCTCTCTTTCTAATCCCGCTTTTTTAAGTACTCTTTTAATGGTGCGCACGGCGTTTTCTGCGGCTCCATTGCTGGAAGGATGATACGGTGGCACCAGAGTATGTTCTATACCGTTATATTTTAAATATTCCGCAAAAGCGGCAGATGAAAATGGCGGTCCGTTGTCACTTACTACACGTTTAGATAAACCGAAACGAGAAAAGTGAGATCTTAAACTATCACAAACCGTATTGGCTGAGGTTGAATTGATTTTTTCTGCTTCAATCCATTTTGAGTGTGCATAAATTATTATAAAGTAATAACTACTATTGAATGGGCCTAGAAAATATGGCTCCGCCGGCCAAGGCCACGAGTGCAGGGGCGCGGCGGGGGGCGCGGGCCGCAGCTCCCGGCACGGTAAACACTCGCACCACCTGTTCTAAATCTCGATCTATATTTTCCCACCAAACGTAATTACGAGCGATTTGTTTCATTTTAACTAACCCTCATGGATCACCCTCTTTCATGATGCAATTTCTCAAGGAATTTGGAATAACAATTCTATAACCCCATATTAAACATCCTTGGTCAATATGCAAAAGATATTTTTTGTTAAAATATATTTTTTCTGTATTGTTGCGGACAGCACTGCAACAGTGGTGGACCCCGACGTGATGTCACGTCGGGGTCCACCACTGTTGCAGTGCTGTCGAGGAGACGCAATAAGACACAGTAGGACTTTAAGAATTACTATATAACCACAGAGGGGTCCCCTACGTAGTTTCGAATGCCGCTGTTGCGACACACGCTGTTGCGAAATTTTTTTCCACTGCCTCATAGGTTCGAAAGCTTATGGACTCGAATGATGTAGTCGCGAAAGACGCTGATTCGAAAAATATTTTCACTGCCTCATGCGCTCGAATGCTTGTAGGTACTTCGATTTATTACTTTATTAGTCATAATGTATGTAAAACAATATTCATCTAGTAATTAACGCAACTCGAATTGAGTTTCCAAACACTATTCAAAGTGGTTGTTTGTTTCACTTAGGTCAAAATATATGGAGAAAAATTCAAGCGGTCTAAGTGTGCGTTAGGGCACAGATAGTAATTTTGCGGTACAAATGCGATGCTACGTAGGGTTTGCCTATTTACCTGCGGAAGATATACCAAACATATTCAGACAATTTAAAGATACTCTCATCCCAGAAGAAGCCGAAGACGTTACTAGATATTTTGAAGAGTATTATGTTTTAGGACGACTGATAAGTCGCAATATAGATGACAAAATTCACGTTTACGCTTACAACCACTTTTTCCACCGAGCCTATGGTCTATAAAAAGAAATTACAATTCATACCTTCGACGTACTCAAAACAGTGTAGAAGTCTGGCATCGCCGCTGGAATTATTTGTTAGATATTATGAGACTTGGACTGTATGGATGGTATATATTCGAAAACTTTTTGAGGAACAAAACATCACGGATCATAAAATCGAAAAGAGTATGGGTAATCTACCTCAGACACCACCTAAAAAAAGGCAAAGGGTTGCAGAAAATGCTATTTCAGCAATTCTGAACAAGAAAAGTACAATGGGCACTCTTGAATTTATAAGAGCTTAACTTTAAATACTCTTAAATACTAATACTCCCCTATGTGCAATTCATTCATTTCGATAACAGATACCGCTTGAGTATATAATAATTGTTTATAAAGAGGCTTATGTGTTACACATAGAAAATTATTAAATATGAACAATTTAGGTACTTTTTTTTCATCTTTATAATTTGTTATTACTAATAAATGTTGATTGACTCCGAATATGTTGTTTTTTTAATTACTAGATGAATATTGTTTTACATGCATTATGACTAATAAAGTAATAAATCGAAGTACCTACAAGCATTCGAGCGCATGAGGCAGTGAAAATGTTTTTCGAATCAGCGTCTTTCGCGACTACATCATTCGAGTCCATAAGCTTTCGAACCTATGAGGCAGTGGGGAAAAATTTTGCAACAGCGTGTGTCGCAACAGCGGCATTCGAAACTACGTAGGGGACCCGACGGAATGGCAGTGAAATGAGACAACAGTTGGTAATAGTCTGGTTTATTATAATTCTACTAAAGCTTATATACGAACTCATACACGTACACTGTGTGTGCCTAATCTTACTACGTGACCATCCGGCACAGTACTCCCCCCTTTTAAAAAAAAACATAATTTACCCTCTTGCAAAATTGAAGTCCTGAAAAATTGCAATAACATAGGATGTTAATTATATCACTTCAACGGAATCTGAGCACTGGTTTGAATAATCTACCTGATCTTATCATGTACGTGCTCTTGTCTTTTTCCAAACCATCACGTTCTCGAACCATTATTTATAATAAACGCTGTGCAGGCAAATACCTTCTCATAGGTGATTTTGTATGCCTATGCACTTTTACGACAATATTGTCACGGCCACTTATGTGTGCAATATTGTGAAATAAAATCTTCTTAGCACCTTTGTTGTCCTCGGCTTGGGGAACTTGTTGATGCTTTATAATATTTCTTCTTCCTGGCGTATCCCTTGACTTGTTTCGTTACACGATAACCTAAGAAATCAAACTCGCTCTGGAGGAATTAACTAACCAATTAATTAACCCATTTTCGTACAATTTTTCGAACACAATCTCCATGGGTTAATTTTTGAACCATCTGCGGCCTAGATGTAGCTTACACTTCGTAGACATTTGTTCCGGTATCATTAAAATACCTCATACCACCTTTTCGGTCTGTAACAATGAGGGGTTACATTAACCAAGATATTCGCTCCGGCAGCGATTTAAAAACCTCAACCTCGCGACCTTCTCGGTCGGTAACAGTGAGGGGTTACATTACCTAGGATATTTGCTCCTGTATCGATTAAAAAAACTCAACCTCGACCTTTTCGGTCGCTAAAAAGGGTTGCTTCCAATTGCATGGTTCCTCACATCTGTGGGCGTATTTTCCATATTAACGATGATAATGACAAATTGTTGCTTCTTTGTTACGCGATCTTGAACTTGACTTCGGCGCGTAATACATACTTGCGAAAATTGCTGCGTCGGCTATTCTTGCGTTTCGTATCGTTTTTGCACACATTTCCGTTTGTACTTGTTTTAGCTGCGTCAGCACACCTTCTAACATTTGATAATGACCTTCGCTTGCGCTGTCGTATAAACAGGGTGTCCTTTAACTAGATCCGAAGATTCTGTGAGGGCTTGCTTTTATAGTGCGATGACTGCTTCAAACTGGGCAAACCAAAGACGGGCTGATCCTTCCAGAATTCCGGAATATGGAATACGACGGCGGTGCTGATAGTGACTTCTTGCGACGCACTGATACACGATTTGCGCCTTATTGTCCTGTTTTTCGCCACAACTAACATTGACTTTAATGAAACCCAAAGTCTCGATGACGCCTCCCGTATATGATTTAAAAGTTATTTGTTTCTGTTCAATTGGTGTTTGAGAAATTTCTATCGTAATATTTTTTTGAAATAACTGATAATTTGCTTCCGGTATCAATCTCCAATTTACATAAAACGTTTTCTATCTTTAAATTGGCAAAATAAGGCCCGTCACCGGCACTACTAACTACTAAATTATAAAAAGTTACAACCTTCATCCTCCGAGTCTGATCCGTTCAAAAAGAATGGATTTTTCGTTGGGTTCCTGCCACTAACTTTATTTTTATTGCTTTTCACACACACACTGATTTTAAGTGGCCTGGTTGACCACATTAATCACAATTGTAGTACCTACTTAAAACGACACTTGCCCTCCTAATGACCCACTATACCACCCCGTGAGCATGCGCGCTGCGGCCGGGGCGTTCCTGCGCTCATCCTGGAGCCCCCGCCGCCGCCCGCGCCTATCCGGTGCAAGCCTTCGTCGTGCGCCCGTGCGCCTGCAGCTCCTGCGCCTGCGCCCGCACCTGCCGTGGCCGCGTGCCGCTCCGCCGCCTCCAGCGCCTGTGCGAGTTCCACGGCCTGCTTGTAGTCTACATTCTTCTCCGCGAAAATCCTTGATCTCATGTCAACATTGTACAGACCCGATACGTATTGGTCGCGCAACTTTTCCTCCAACTTACGAGTATCTCCGAAATTACAGGTTTTTGCTAAATGTTTTAACGATTGCAGGTATTCGCGAACACTTTCTCCTTGACGTTGGGTTCGTTTCTGAAGATATGTCTTTCTGCAATTTCAGATCTGTCTGGTTCGAAGTGCTCTTTTACCAGCTGTTGATGATGGCAGCCCAACTTAGTTTTGTAAAGTAGTAGTAGTTTGTAAGTAGCCTTTCCTGTATGTATGTTTTTTAAAAAATAAATACAAGTCAACCCGGGTGCGCGCAGGCAGTCATGTATGTCACGCCGCACACTATCAGCTAGCTATAGCTATACCACGTCTCCGCGCCCCGCGCCCTTGCGTCTCGGTGCGTTGGCGTTGGCGTCTGTCTTTTAGTCGCCCGCAAATCTCCGGCAGGAACGCTCGCGCTGCGCACGCCCGGTTTGGCTATTTTCTTTTGTGAAAAACGTGTCTTATTTGTCTTTAACTCCTTGCACCACGACCTCCAGCGTATACACCAGCTTAACTAAATCCACAAAAGATTTGGATTCCAGGGTATTCGGGGAACACAAGTCGCACATTAGTTCGTAACACTCCGCGCCTACAACTGTCACCAACGTGGCCACGTGTAGTGTGTCGCTGATGTTATTTAGTGCTATAAACTGCTTCACCCGGCGTACATACGCATCCCAGTTATTACTTCCAAAGTTATACGGTTCAATACTCCCGATAGGCATTTTATTTGTCAATAAATAATGCACACGCGTGGCAACTTAACCGCTCGTCGCCAGTGTTAGGTACGTAGCAATGAGACAACGGTTGAATGCAAAGCGATTTATTATTCGACCACCGCCGGGACGCGCACTATAGGTACATACAGGATATCGACTACTGACGTAATTTTTTCGGGTCTTAGGTGTGCACTCATCAAAGGTACTATAGAGAATGTCGTCAAACGCGGTCGTTGCCGTATCAACATACTTTGTTTGCAAAACTGATTCCCAATCAACTCCAGAAAGCAACGCTTTCAACAGATCGTAGTCGCATTTTACGAAATTCCAATCCATGCCTGGGTGGATGTTCGATGGTTGCAAAAGATCTGCACGACGAGCTGTTTTGACTTTAATGTCAATGTCTAAAGGTGGGTGATATGCATCAGGATTGACTATTCCATCTGTGGCAGAAAACCGAACACAGGTTACGTCATCACTTCCCCCGACCGAAACCACATCCAGCTTGCCACTATACCCATTCAGGACCATATTCATTTCAGATAAGTTGCAATAAGATAGGAAATAACAGTAATAATAATAATAATAAATGATAATTGATGACAGCAAACGTCTTTTTGTGGTCATATTTAATCATATATTTTTTTAGTTCATTTTTCAGTCCCATTTCGGTTTATCCGATAGTATAACAACAAACAAGCTCATCCAAAATATATACAGATAATTTGCAAGACAATTTTGGCCATTCTACAGAAGTTCCGAAAATCAATAATATGGATTTGTCAACTGTGACAAATGTCAAAACGCCTACAACAACAATAGTGCAATTTACATTAAAAAATGATCACAAGAGCGAAGGCAAGAGCGAACGTTACAAGCGCACAACCACCACCACCGCCCGCTCCGTCGCCCAGCTCGTCGTCGGTGGAGGAGTTTGTTACTCCTCCAGATACCGCAGCGAGCTCAACTTCGAGCGATGAGAGCGGGCCACCGCCGCCACGACCGCCGCGACCACCTGCGCGACGTGGACGACGACCGCTGCCGGCACGCTTGGGGCCTGTGGGGCAGTCTGCCCCGCGCCGGGCCCCCGCTACCGGTGGTGTAGTGCGCCGCATGCGATGGACACACGACATGAATGTCAACTGCATGCGCGCCTATTACGGGGCTACAGAGGGAGGAACCAACCTGTCTGCGTATCGTGACCGGATGATGCCTCTGTTTCAGGCCCTTGACCCGACCGTGGCTGTTTCCGCCCAACGTCTGTCGGATCAAGCGCGGGCGATTCAGCGTCTACAGATGCTGGATCAGCCTACGCTTGATCGGCTTCGCCTGGAGGCGCTTCCAGTTCGCGCGACTTCTTCCTCGACCCAGGACCCGTCCAGCGCGCTGTCACATCCGAGTCCGATTACAGACTCGGTTCCGGTAGCGCCTCGGATGGATCCAGATGCCGATGGAGAGGCCAGTGCGAACGCAAGCGTAAGTACCCAGGCAAAAGAGCAATTGAGGAGGGCTTTGGAGGATGCGATTTTGGAATATCGCTCTACACGAGTCTCTAGGCCGCGGTTACCACGTTTGCCTACTAATAGACGCAACCTAGCGTTAATGGGGGCCCTGAACGATTTACTAGCTCCGTTCATACGGACTAGTGAAGATTTAGTTGATACTCACTCGATTTTGTACTGCGGAGCCATTGCGGCATGCCGTGTTGCTCGTGTCAAGTTTCCGGACTTTGACCGTGCAGTGCGACCTGTCGCAAATGTACCCGCATGGCAAATGCGAATCGAGCGGCGTATCAACACGTTTAGGACCCTCATTGCAAAGCTGGTCTGCTTCAGCCGGGGGAACCATCGCCCTCGGGTTATGCGTTACGTGAACCAAGCCTTTGCTGGGACGGGTATTAAGCCCGAACAGTATATGGCTTGTGTCTCGGAACGTATTGACTTTCTGAAGCAGAAGGTCTATGCGTGGGCAAACCGTATCCGTCGCTACAGAGAACGTGTGGACAGATATTTACAAAATCGCCTTTTCCAAAGTGACCAAAGGAAGGTGTACCGAAACTGGGAAGAGACTAACCAACGTGTGGGCGACGGTCAGCGACCGGATACAAGTGTCATGATTGACTTCTGGCGCAGCATCTGGTCGATGCCTGTCGAGCACATGGAGGGTGACTGGATGCGTACTGTCGAGCATGAATGCGAATCCATCGAAACCATGGAGTCAGTAAGTATTGACTCCGAAGACGTTAGTTGTGCAATTCAGACGGCTCAGAACTGGAAAAGTCCTGGCCCGGATGGATTGCACAACTTCTGGATCAAGTGGTTTCGATGCTCGCATTCGTGCTTGGCAGTGCAGTTCCAGGAATCCATCGAGGTTGGTTCTCTCCCTAGTTTCCTGACTTCTGGTGTCACTTTCCTTTTATACAAGTCAGGTAGTACCTCGGAAGCAAAAAACTATAGACCCATCACGTGCTTACCTACCATCTACAAGCTCCTTACGTCCATTCTAGCAAAAAAAATTAACTCGCACATCGTTGCGAACAATATTTTGGCCCCTGCTCAGAATGGATGTAGGGTTGGGTCCCGAGGTACTAAAGAACTCCTCCTCATAGACACGACTATTTGCCAACAAGTCCGGCGGAATCGGAAAGCTCTTTCAACAGCCTGGATTGACTATAAGAAGGCCTATGATTCGGTGCCCCATTCATGGCTCAGGAGGATCTTAGAGCTGTATAAAATTGATACAACTTTGAGATCTTTCTTGAGCACATGCATGGGGCAGTGGATCACAGTCCTTCGTCAGCCAGGTGGTGGAAATGGCTCCCCTGATCCGCAGGACTTCATAAGGATAGAGCGAGGTATTTTCCAGGGCGATAGTTTGAGTCCTTTGTGGTTTTGTTTAACTTTAAATCCTCTTAGTACCTTACTAAAGGATTCAAAGCTAGGCTATCGGCTTCGCAGAGGGGGTGAGTTCATCCCTCATTTGTTGTACATGGATGACCTGAAGTTGTTTGCACCGAACCCCCAGGTATTGATGGAACTGTTAAAAATAACTGAGATTTTTAGCAATGCCATCAAGATGGAGTTCGGTGTAGACAAGTGTGCGGTCATGCATGTACAAGAAGGGAGGGTTGTAGATTCACCGAATTTACAGCTCTCTGAGACGATGACACTCAGATCCCTCTCTGAAGCCGAAACCTACAAATATCTTGGTATGTCAGAGTCATTGGGTATATCAGTAGCAGACGTCAAGCAATCGGTGAGGGAGCGCTTCTTTAGTCGCCTTACAAAGGTACTCAAGAGTTCTTTGTCAGGTGGCAATAAGGTGCGCGCCTTCAACGGTTGGGTGATGCCTTTATTGATATACTCCTTTGGCATACTAAGATGGACTCAAACTGAGCTGGACGCCCTGGATGTACGGGTTCGAAAATTGCTCACAACATTTCGCATGTTACACCCACGCTCGTCTGTCATGAGACTGTATATCCCGCGGAAGGTGGGAGGTCGTGGCTTTTTAAATGCCAAGAACCTTCACAACCGCGAGGTGTGCAGTCTTAGGAGGTTTTTCCTCAGCAACGAATGTGGGATACACCGCGATGTTGTGGCAGTTGATAAGGGCCTCACGCCGCTATCCTTGGCGAATGAGAACTGGCGTCAACCACCGGTGCTCACCACCGACGACCGCAAGGAAATATGGAGGAGTAAGGAGCTGCATGGGAGGTTCTATCGGGCCTTAACAGGGCCCGATGTGGACCTCTCCGCATCGGTGAACTGGCTACGCTTCGGGGACCTCTTTGGGGAAACCGAGGGTTTTGTCTGTGCAATTGCTGATGAAGTTATCAAGGTGAATAACTACCGGAAATACATCATGAAGAACGGTACGGTCGACATCTGTCGGGCATGCCGCCGTCCTGGCGAGTCTATTCGCCACGTTATTTCCGGTTGTTCTCACCTTGCTAACGGAGAGTACCTGCACAGGCACAACCTAGTAGCTAGGATCATCCACCAGCAACTTGCTCTTCGATATGGCCTTGTCGAGTCGGAGGTACCGTACTATAAGTACGCACCGGTACCAGTTCTCGAAAATAGTCGTGCATTGCTCTATTGGGATCGCTCTATCATCACGGACAGGACTATTGTAGCCAATAAACCTGATATCGTGCTGGTAGACCGATCCCAACGCCAGGCAGTGCTCGTCGACATTACCATTCCACATGACGATAACCTCGTAAAAGCTGAGAAGGACAAACTCAGCAAGTACCTTGACTTGGCTCACGAGGTGACCGCCATGTGGAATGTTGATTCGACGATCATTGTCCCGATAGTCGTATCGGCAAACGGCTTAATAGCGAAGAGCCTCGACCAACACCTCGAGAGGCTCTCGCTCAGCGGTTGGGTCAAGGGTCAGATACAGAAGGCGGTACTCTTGGACACGGCACGTATTGTCAGGAGGTTCCTTTCTCTGCAGCCCTAACCACTGGTAGTCTAGGCCTCGCCTGCCCCGCTGCCGGCGGCTCCCTAGGTTAAGATTTTTATGGTATTTTTATAAATCATTGTTTTTGTAACTTTAATCTTAAGTTTTATAATTGTAATTATTTCGTTTTTATAATTATAATTCATAAGTTGTTTTTAATGTTATAAAATCTCTGTTTTTGTAAGAATACTATACAAATTTTATATCTAAGATTTATACTGAATAAAGAGAATAATAATAATAATAATAATAATAAGTGAAATTTATTTCCTCTTCACAAAAGCCAAATATACAAACTTATCAACTAAACTTAAAGATAAGAACATGAGCCACCTTTGTGAGAGACTGGTGTCCATACTAGGGTAATCCCTGTGTGACGGATCGCCAGGCTCCCACCCTCTCAATTTCGGTTACAAAATATAAAATATTAAAATCACTAGTTTAATGTAAATAGAAAAACAAAACATGAAAAATTTAGAAGAATTTAACTACCTAATAAAGATAAAGTGGCATGCATGCATGCATGCATGCATGCGTGTGTCGTGTGTTTGCGTGTGTGCATGAGTGTTTGTGTGTGTGTGAGTGTGTGTATTTTCGTGTGGGTTTGTATGGATGGGTGGGGGTGTGTGTGTATATATCTGTATGCAAGCGTGTGTGTGTGCGTGAGTTTGAGGTATGCGTGTGATTATATATTTAAAGCTAGGTGCCGTTTATTTACTTTTAGGATACAACTGCCAAAAGATTCTCTGTGGTATTGTAGTCTTTGCCTAGCAACCATTGCAGGACTCGCTGTTTGCAAGCATAAATAGGCAGGGGATAGAAAAGTAGTATTTTATTTAACTTGTTATAAAGAAACCCGCCTAAAAACGTGAAAAATTTGTGAGAGAATTGTGTCCTCAGTGACTTGCCAGGACAGACCTTTGCTTTTCTTCTTTTGTTCACGATACCAGGGTCATATTGCAGGAGAGAGTGTTTATGTAGTATAGTATGCAAAATAAAAAGTTGGCGAACTGTTAAAACGTTACATCTTTTATACAGCTCATCAGTAGGGTACAAGAAGGGTAGGCCGTTACCAACCTTCAAGACAGCCCTCTGCGCTCTTTCAAGTTGTAACAATGTCGTTTTCGGTGCTCCACCCCAAGACGTGATGCAATACGTCAGTATTGATTGACATAACGCAAAGTACACCATTCTCAAAACCCTGTCATCAGCCGCATGACGCAAGTTTTTGAACACATATATTAATTTACGCACTCTGGATGTTAGAAGGTCAATATGAGGTTGAAAGCTTAATGTATTATCGATCATTACACCAAGATATTTTATTGTATTTGTGCGCGATAATTCAGGGCAAGAACAAGTAATGTCAGTTTGAGAGCAGCAGTGTGCAGTAATCTTGAGAGAGTCCACTTCGGGCAAGGCAAGGTTTTTCGCACTAAATCAAATAAATTTTGTTTTGCTGATGTTCAAGGTGAGTTGGTTTTCTTTTAGCCACTCTGTCACTTTGTCAAACCCCAACTGCGCATAATGATAGGCATCACTCCATGAATCAGCGTGGAAGAGTAGGGCTGTGTCATCAGCAAAGGTAATAACCTTACCGTTTGTCAAGGCTATGTCACAAAGATCGTTTATGTATGTCAAGAACAAGGTTGGGCCCAACACACTTCCTTGAGGAACCCCGTATGATATAGGGAGGTCTTCGCTATAGTAATCACCAATCTTAACCCTTTGGAATCTGTCAGATAGATAGTCAGAAAACAACTGCAGCTGTGTATTTCTTACCCCAAGCCTCTCCAACTTCTGCAACAACAGTGAAACAGGGACAGAGTCGAACGCTTTGGCTAAATCAAGGAATATTATAATTACTTTTTTACTAGAATCAATGTTCGTAGCTATAAAATTGGTTAACTCATGTACAGCGTCGTTAGTTGACATTTTAGAACGGGAACCGTATTGAGAGGGAGAGAGTAATTTGTTTTTTTCCAAGTAAAGAGTCAGTTGCTTATTAATAAGTTTTTCAAGGATTTTAGACAAAGTTGGTAAAATTGAAATAGGTCTATAATTATCGACGCTGTCTCGGCTGCCACTCTTGTAGATTGGGTGAATTTCAGCTTGCTTAAAGATTTTCGGGTATATGCCTGTTTTAATGGAAAGATTACAGATATGTGTGATCATTGGGGCAAGCAATTTGATGTAGCGCTTTAGAATCACTGCGGAAATGCCATCCCTACCAACAGTACAATCTGATTTTAAGTTTAAGATAATTGCTGCTACTTCGTCTTGATAAGCTTCAAGGAGAACCAGCGATTGGTGGTGCGATTTTACCTGGATGGCAGCTGAGGCTTGACAAGAGGTGGCATTGGAGTTAATCTGTTCAGCAGATTTCAGTCCTACATTCACGAAAAAGTGATTAACACAGTTGGTTGATTTAATTGGATCTGATTTGTCTAATAATTCTATCGCAGGGTTGTTTTGTTTAGTTGTATTTGTTACTTCTTTAATTTTATTCCATAGCTTTTTATTACTTGTTTTTGCTGCTGTAGATAATTCGCTTTTTTCCATAATCTCTTTTAAGTTTTTTCAATTGTTCGCTACAAAAATTTCTGTATCTTTTGTAAGATGTTCTAATGACATTATTATCTGGTTCCTTTTTGCTTTTCTGATGGAGTCTGTCTCGGACTCTTAAACATTTAAGTACACCAGTTGTTACCCAAGCTTTTTTTATTTGCTTACGGTTAGATGTTTTGATTAGGCTAGTATTATTGAGTATCGCACTCTGTAGGTATTCTATAAAAAATGTTGTGGCTAAATTAACATTATCGCCTACAGCACAGACGCCATCAAAATCCAAATTAAGGAGTTCGGTATCCAAGCCTTTGTAGTTAATTCGTTTTACAAATTTTTGCGGCGAAGAATGACGCTGAAGCTTGATATCTAGTAAAAACATTATTGTGTCATGGTCTGTTACTGAAGTTTTCGCGACATAACATTCAGCATTCTTTTTAGTTACATTCAGGTTCTAATTGGTTACATTCAGGGACGCACTATTTAAGTTTAAATCACCTAAGATTAAAATAGGTGCTTTTAGCTTTACAATGAAATTTTCTATTTTACAATACCATTGCTTAAAGTCACTATCACTTTATTTTGGTTTTATGTTTATAACACACACAAAGTAAGAACGACCGTGCCATTCAAAGCACGCCCACAAATCCTCGCCGCTGTCGGTCTCGAGGTCCTCGCGCCGGCGCAATATGATTGGGGCCTGCGCGGCTAGTGCCACCCCGCCACAAGGTGTTAGTCTATCAGGACGTAATATACTCCAGTCCCCACATAACAATTCAGAGTCATTGACAGAGTGATCCAAATATATTTCCAGTCACGGCTACAATATTGTGCTCCGACAGAAGTAAGTGGTTTCGCCAAATTCATTCTGATAAAACACACTAAGGCCGCTGTCCTGGTCCTTCAGCGCTACGAAAGGGCTGATTGTTTGTGGCAGCAGTGAGATAGTCTTCACTGGACCTCTTTGGGTAATGAATCCAGGCCTTAAGTTTGGCACTTAAAGGCCAGACATCAGAGTTAAAACAAACATCGTAAGCAGCAAGCGGAAGGCCAATTTTAAAAGAATCGTAATCTCCTCTTGTTGTCAGTTCATTAGCAGTGCACGAACCCATATGGGACATAGTTGATGTAACAACTACATAGTTTCAGTATTTGTAATTACGAATAAAAATATGTTTTATTTATAACAATATTTACTACAAAGAATAAAAATTATCTTCATTAATCCTGTGACTATTATTAAAGTGTTTTAAATAAATATTAATTATCATGTACGTCTCGAAATCAAAATCATTGACAATCACCTTTGCCAATAGTTTCATCTGTGGCTAAGGACGGTGAACATAAACAACTACCCTGCAAACTATTTGTTTTCAGATTACCTATAATAGGACTAAATATAAATATTCTGTCACATGCAACACATAGACCGGTTGCATACCAAACCAAATTGTAAACCTTAATTGAACAGAATAAACGTTTTAATATTTATTATTTATTATTATACTCAATCCAGACAAAATCCAGATGATAGCTTAACTCAAGTCATATATCGTCGCTACCGAAACTTCTGCAATAGTCTTCTGCGAAAACTGAAGCGACAACATGAGGCAAATGAATTAGAGGATAATAAAAATAGTCTTAAGAAACTTTGGAAAAATATAAAAAATATATGTCACCTCCAAACGAATAAATAAGACCCCCTAGAGCTTTTATCAATAAATGGTGGTACTAATAGGTCCGACTCTTTAAATATTTGCACTAGCTATTTCTCAACCTTAGGCCAAAAACTTGCTAACAACACACTCCAAAATCTTAAATCCACACAAGAAAATCTAGCTGGCAAGTTTAAGTCTAGTAAACCAGTCACTGAATCCAATGAGGCCAGTGCTACTCATTCGGTAAGCTTTGGAGTTCCGCAAGGAAGCATTCTTGGCCCTTCACTTTTCCTAATTCATATCAATAGTATTCATGACCTAAATATCAAACATGCAGATACAATTTGTTATGCAGATGATACCTCCATTATATTTCATGGAGCTACTTGGAATGAAGTAGTTGTAAATGACCGTGTATTTGGTAACTCTTCACGGGGCCTGCGACACAGACTTTGTCTAGTGTCTGTGTGGGTACCACAGTTCAATCAACTTGGAAACCCCACAATAAACATTGTAAAACCTATTCTAATGCTCATTATATGTAACGCCTAAATGTTTATTGTAAGAAATAATGTTGTATTTTGTATTTGTATTTGTATTCAAAAAAGGAACTATCGAGTATTTTGCCAGAGTCTTCCTGATACTCGTAAAAGAACCGGTGGAAGATTCGCATTAGGATTATTTATGATATTATGGAACTATTCAAGATTTTTTTACGTCTATTATTATTTATATATCTACTTTGCCGTTCGCGTTGTTGACATGTCAAGTGCTCTCTACAAGCTTTCGGCAAGTAGCAAATCTTCAAAGCCGGCAGTTTGACAGAAATCAAAATTGAAATCTCGCAAATCACCGCCTCAGGCAATAATGGTAACAAAAAATTTATTCCGTTTGGTTTTTTCATCGATGTCAGTGGCAAACAAGCATGGTCCGCCTAGTACTTTCTTATCTATGGGTCGACCTACTGGTAAGCGGGGTGTGTTTGAACTATGGGACTATGTTTTTAAAAGTTTCAATAACTGAAACGTTGAGTACCTACAAGTGTTTCTGGGTAAGAAGTGTTTAGATTTCTGGCCTATTTACTCGTACCCTGCCCAACTGCGCCAGAAGGAGGGTTATGTTTTCGAGAGTCAAGAGTATGTATGTATGTCCTCTGTCCTATTTGCTGTGTCCGACAGGGTCTGTAATGATTTAAGAACTTTTGTAACATTTTTTACTACACATTATGGAAATGCTATAAAGTGATTGAGTATTGAGTATGTATGTATGCATGTATAATTGTTTGGAACGCTCTGCAGCCTGAACGGCTCGATGGATTTTAGCTTAAGGGTTTTCATTAGATTTGTATTTACTGCGAGAGTGACACTGGGTATATCAAAATATAAAAAAAACAAAGTGGTGCATTTTTTTGCAATTTTTTTTTTATCCAACCCCATGAGTAGGGTATCAAAATGAAGAGCTTGAAAAAGCGATTCCATAAATACTGGTAATTCAACCAAAAAGTCTGAAATAAAAAACGAATTATTCAAAAAAACAAAAAACCCGACAGCAGAAAATTACCACTCAAAAAGAAATCAGAAAATTTGATTATTTGTTTTCAGAATATTACTTCTAAAAACTGTGGCGGCGAGACTGGACGTGGACCGTGTCATTATGCAACACAGGACCCGCGTCCAGCTCGCCAAAGACACAAAAAATAATTATAATTTCAATTAAATGTACTAACATAGTTTATAAGATTAATTGTCACTAACACTATATGGACTTTGTCTGAAATAAAAAGATTTTATTTTATTTTATTAATTTTTATTTAAAAAAAAAAAAAAGCGCGGTCGCAACGTACGTAAGTTCTTTATACTTCTACAAAAAGGTTTTGTAAATGTTCGATTAATATTGGTCCCTGCCGCAATGATTTAAAACGTTACGTACAAGCTTATTTTTTTCCTTTTGAGTTGTCACTTTTTGCAGTCAGGTTTTTATTTGTTTTAATACCTAGATATTTGTAATAGAATTTAGCGTAACTATTTCCTTACACCAAAACATTATTACTTCATATTTAAAAAAAAAGGTGGAGATGCAAAAACCAGGTGCCCGTTGCTAATTGACGGCAAAGAATCGGCAACGCTCCGATGTGTTAAGCAACGCCAGTCAGGTCGGGTTATGGATGGGTGGGTGACCATCCCGACCGAAATTAAGTGATGTGTTTTTCGGGCATCTCCGTGCTTCGGAAGGCACGTTAAACAGTTGGTCCCGGCTGACGTCGCGAGATATCAGTCGTAAAGCCTAGTCAGAGGCCTACAAAGGCGGCTTGATAACATCTGACAGTAAGGTTTATCACTGGCATTACATTCACCTCTGCAACAATCCGGACTGAGCCCGCGTGTTGGAGTATGGCTCGTACCACCTCATAGTTGAGGTGAGGTAAGGCTGTATTTGCTTTGCTTTGCTTTGCTTTGCAATAAAACATATTTTTTAATTTTTTTATTTTGCATTTATTGAAACTAAATAAGGTAAAAGACAATATAATATAATAATAATAGATGAACGAATGAACGAATAGCCGAAAACAAAAAAGAAAATGCCTTTTGTCATTGATATTATCAATCAAATACTTTTTGAACAAAGCTCAAGTCGGAATATGTCTATGTTTTTGAACGCTCAGTCCAAATCAATAGTCGTACTCTTCGAAGTCAGAACTGCTCGAGTGTGCTGAACTGGAGCTGGATGTACTCGAAGATGATTGGGAGAACGAAGAAGAACTGCTCTGAGATGCTGAAGACTCCTGTGAGAAACCTGCACTCTGGAATTTTTCATTGCTGCTGGCACTAGAAGCGTCGCTTTTTCTGTAATAGCCATCCTTCTTTATTTCTTCTGTACTCCTCTTTTCATCAGCGTCAGAAGAAAATTTATAGTCCTGAGTCTCGGACCGTTGACTGCTGCTGTTTGACTCAGCATTGCTGCTGTACGAGTCACCGTTGGCTCCTCTGTAGGCTGTACTGCTACGCTTGGCTTCAGCCTCGCTCGACTGAGAATTGCCTTTTCCATCGTTTGATAGCTGCTTGCTTGCCTGCGCCTCTTGCTCGGCGGAATACTCCCCATCTCGAGTTTTGGCCTGCTGGCTGCTTTTGTCATGTTGTGCCCTTTCAGAAGCACTCGAGCCGTCAGAGTTTTGTTGCGCTGCTTCGCTGCTTGAACTAGAGGCATCAGCAGAGTATGCGTTACCTTTGCTATCGACGCTGGCTTCAGCACTCTTGTCGCGGCGCTGACTGGCAGAAATGGTACTATCCTTTGTCTGGGAGTTCTGGTTACTGCTTTCGCTGCTGGCGTTCTGAGAGCTGCCAGATCCATCGGAGTTGTGTTGGGCTTTGCTGCTTGTGGTTTTCGAGGCGTCTTCAGAAGCCCTGTTTCCCTCGCTATCGACGCTGGCTTTAGCACTCTTGTCGTGGCGCTGACTGGCAGAAATGGTACTGTCCTTTGTCTGGGAGTTCTGGTTACTGCTTTCGCTGCTGGCGTTCTGAGAGCTGCCAGATCCATCGGAGTTGTGTTGGGCTTTGCTGCTTGTGGTTTTCGAGGCGTCTTCAGAAGCCCTGTTTCCCTCGCTATCGACGCTGGCTTTAGCACTCTTGTCGCGGCGCTGACTGGCAGAAATGGTACTGTCCTTTGTCTGGGAGTTCTGGTTACTGCTTTCGCTGCTGGCGTTCTGAGAGCTGCCAGATCCATCGGAGTTGTGTTGGGCTTTGCTGCTTGTGGTTTTCGAGGCGTCTTCAGAAGCCCTGTTTCCCTCGCTATCGACGCTGGCTTTAGCACTATTGTCGCGGCGCTGACTGGCAGAAATGGTACTGTCCTTTGTCTGGGAGTTCTGGTTACTGCTTTCGCTGCTGGCGTTCTGAGAGCTGCCAGATCCATCGAAGTTGTGTTGGGCTTTGCTGCTTGTGGTTTTCGAGGCGTCCTCAGAAGCCCTGTTTCCCTTGCTATCGACGCTGGCTTTAGCACTCTCGTCGCGGCGCTGACTGGCAGAAATGGTACTGTCCTTTGTCTGGGAGTTCTGGTTACTGCTTTCGCTGCTGGCGTTCTGAGAGCTGCCAGATCCATCGGAGTTGTGTTGGGCTTTGCTGCTTGTGGTTTTCGAGGCGTCTTCAGAAGCCCTGTTTCCCTTGCTATCGACGCTGGCTCTAGCACTCTCGTCGCGGCGCTGACTGGCAGAAATGGTACTGTCCTTTGTCTGGGAGTTCTGGTTACTGCTTTCGCTGCTGGCGTTCTGAGAGCTGCCAGATCCATCGGAGTTGTGTTGGGCTTTGCTGCTTGTGGTTTTCGAGGCGTCTTCAGAAGCCCTGTTTCCCTTGCTATCGACGCTGGCTTTAGCACTCTCGTCGTGGCGCTGACTGGCAGAAATGGTACTATCCTTTGTCTGGGAGTTCTGGTTACTGCTTTCGCTGCTGGCGTTCTGAGAGCTGCCAGATCCATCAGAGTTGTGTTGGGCTTTGTTGCTTGTGGTTTTCGAGGCGTCTTCAGAAGCCCTGTTTCCCTTGCTATCGACGCTGGCTTTAGCACTCTCGTCGCGGCGCTGACTGGCAGAAATGGTACTGTCCTTTGTCTGGGAGTTCTGGTTACTGCTTTCGCTGCTGGCGTTCTGAGAGCTGCCAGATCCATCGGAGTTGTGTTGGGCTTTGCTGCTTGTGGTTTTCGAGGCGTCTTCAGAAGCCCTGTTTCCCTCGCTATCGACGCTGGCTTTAGCATTCTTGTCGCGGCGCTGACTGGCAGAAATGGTACTGTCCTTTGTCTGGGAGTTCTGGTTACTGCTTTCGCTGCTGGCGTTCTGAGAGCTGCCAGATCCATCAGAGTTGTGTTGGGCTTTGCTGCTTGTGGTTTTCGAGGCGTCCTCAGAAGCCCTGTTTCCCTTGCTATCGACGCTGGCTCTAGCACTCTCGTCGCGGCGCTGACTGGCAGAAATGGTACTGTCCTTTGTCTGGGAGTTCTGGTTACTGCTTTCGCTGCTGGCGTTCTGAGAGCTGCCAGATCCATCAGAGTTGTGTTGGGCTTTGCTGCTTGTGGTTTTCGAGGCGTCTTCAGAAGCCCTGTTTCCCTTGCTATCGACGCTGGCTATAGCACTCTCGTCGCGGCGCTGACTGGCAGAAATGGTACTGTCCTTTGTCTGGGAGTTCTGGTTACTGCTTTCGCTGCTGGCGTTCTGAGAGCTGCCAGATCCATCAGAGTTGTGTTGGGCTTTGCTGCTTGTGGTTTTTGAGGCGTCTTCAGAAGCCCTGTTTCCCTCGCTATCGACGCTGGCTTTAGCACTCTTGTCGCGGCGCTGACTGGCAGAAATGGTACTGTCCTTTGTCTGGGAGTTCTGGTTACTGCTTTCGCTGCTGGCGTTCTGAGAGCTGCCAGATCCATCGGAGTTGTGTTGGGCTTTGCTGCTTGTGGTTTTCGAGGCGTCTTCAGAAGCCCTGTTTCCCTCGCTATCGACGCTGGCTTTAGCACTCTTGTCGCGGCGCTGACTGGCAGAAATGGTACTGTCCTTTGTCTGGGAGTTCTGGTTACTGCTTTCGCTGCTGGCGTTCTGAGAGCTGCCAGATCCATCGGAGTTGTGTTGGGCTTTGCTGCTTGTGGTTTTCGAGGCGTCTTCAGAAGCCCTGTTTCCCTTGCTATCGACGCTGGCTTTAGCACTCTCGTCGTGGCGCTGACTGGCAGAAATGGTACTATCCTTTGTCTGGGAGTTCTGGTTACTGCTTTCGCTGCTGGCGTTCTGAGAGCTGCCAGATCCATCAGAGTTGTGTTGGGCTTTGCTGCTTGTGGTTTTCGAGGCGTCTTCAGAAGCCCTGTTTCCCTTGCTATCGACGCTGGCTCTAGCACTCTCGTCGCGGCGCTGACTAGCAGAAATGGTACTGTCCTTTGTCTGGGAGTTCTGGTTACTGCTTTCGCTGCTGGCGTTCTGAGAGCTGCCAGATCCATCGGAGTGGTGTTGGGCTTTGCTGCTTGTGGTTTTCGAGGCGTCTTCAGAAGCCCTGTTTCCCTCGCTATCGACGCTGGCTTTAGCACTCTCGTCGTGGCGCTGACTGGCAGAAATGGTACTATCCTTTGTCTGGGAGTTCTGGTTACTGCTTTCGCTGCTGGCGTTCTGAGAGCTGCCAGATCCATCAGAGTTGTGTTGGGCTTTGCTGCTTGTGGTTTTCGAGGCGTCTTCAGAAGCCCTGTTTCCCTTGCTATCGACGCTGGCTCTAGCACTCTCGTCGCGGCGCTGACTAGCAGAAATGGTACTGTCCTTTGTCTGGGAGTTCTGGTTACTGCTTTCGCTGCTGGCGTTCTGAGAGCTGCCAGATCCATCGGAGTGGTGTTGGGCTTTGCTGCTTGTGGTTTTCGAGGCGTCTTCAGAAGCCCTGTTTCCCTCGCTATCGACGCTGGCTTTAGCACTCTTGTCGCGGCGCTGACTGGCAGAAATGGTACTGTCCTTTGTCTGGGAGTTCTGGTTACTGCTTTCGCTGCTGGCGTTCTGAGAGCTGCCAGATCCATCAGAGTTGTGTTGGGCTTTGCTGCTTGTGGTTTTCGAGGCGTCTTCAGAAGCCCTGTTTCCCTCGCTATCGACGCTGGCTTTAGCACTCTTGTCGCGGCGCTGACTGGCAGAAATGGTACTGTCCTTTGTCTGGGAGTTCTGGTTACTGCTTTCGCTGCTGGCGTTCTGAGAGCTGCCAGATCCATCGGAGTTGTGTTGGGCTTTGCTGCTTGTGGTTTTCGAGGCATCTTCAGAAGCCCTGTTTCCCTTGCTATCGACGCTGGCTTTAGCACTCTCGTCGCGGCGCTGACTGGCAGAAATGGTACTGTCCTTTGTCTGGGAGTTCTGGTTACTGCTTTCGCTGCTGGCGTTCTGAGAGCTGCCAGATCCATCGGAGTTGTGTTGGGCTTTGCTGCTTGTGGTTTTCGAGGCGTCTTCAGAAGCCCTGTTTCCCTCGCTATCGACGCTGGCTTTAGCACTCTTGTCGCGGCGCTGACTGGCAGAAATGGTACTGTCCTTTGTCTGGGAGTTCTGGTTACTGCTTTCGCTGCTGGCGTTCTGAGAGCTGCCAGATCCATCGGAGTTGTGTTGGGCTTTGCTGCTTGTGGTTTTCGAGGCGTCTTCAGAAGCCCTGTTTCCCTTGCTATCGACGCTGGCTCTAGCACTCTCGTCGCGGCGCTGACTGGCTGAAATGGTACTGTCCTTTGTCTGGGAGTTCTGGTTACTGCTTTCGCTGCTGGCGTTCTGAGAGCTGCCAGATCCATCAGAGTTGTGTTGGGCTTTGCTGCTTGTGGTTTTCGAGGCGTCTTCAGAAGCCCTGTTTCCCTTGCTATCGACGCTGGCTATAGCACTCTCGTCGCGGCGCTGACTGGCAGAAATGGTACTGTCCTTTGTCTGGGAGTTCTGGTTACTGCTTTCGCTGCTGGCGTTCTGAGAGCTGCCAGATCCATCAGAGTTGTGTTGGGCTTTGCTGCTTGTGGTTTTCGAGGCGTCTTCAGAAGCCCTGTTTCCCTCGCTATCGACGCTGGCTTTAGCACTCTTGTCGCGGCGCTGACTGGCAGAAATGGTACTGTCCTTTGTCTGGGAGTTCTGGTTACTGCTTTCGCTGCTGGCGTTCTGAGAGCTGCCAGATCCATCAGAGTTGTGTTGGGCTTTGCTGCTTGTGGTTTTCGAGGCATCTTCAGAAGCCCTGTTTCCCTTGCTATCGACGCTGGCTTTAGCACTCTCGTCGTGGCGCTGACTGGCAGAAATGGTACTGTCCTTTGTCTGGGAGTTCTGGTTACTGCTTTCGCTGCTGGCGTTCTGAGAGCTGCCAGATCCATCAGAGTTGTGTTGGGCTTTGCTGCTTGTGGTTTTCGAGGCGTCTTCAGAAGCCCTGTTTCCCTTGCTATCGACGCTGGCTCTAGCACTCTCGTCGCGGCGCTGACTGGCAGAAATGGTACTGTCCTTTGTCTGGGAGTTCTGGTTACTGCTTTCGCTGCTGGCGTTCTGAGAGCTGCCAGATCCATCAGAGTTGTGTTGGGCTTTGTTGCTTGTGGTTTTCGAGGCGTCTTCAGAAGCCCTGTTTCCCTTGCTATCGACGCTGGCTTTAGCACTCTCGTCGCGGCGCTGACTGGCAGAAATGGTACTGTCCTTTGTCTGGGAGTTCTGGTTACTGCTTTCGCTGCTGGCGTTCTGAGAGCTGCCAGATCCATCAGAGTTGTGTTGGGCTTTGCTGCTTGTGGTTTTTGAGGCGTCTTCAGAAGCCCTGTTTCCCTCGCTATCGACGCTGGCTTTAGCACTCTTGTCGCGGCGCTGACTGGCAGAAATGGTACTGTCCTTTGTCTGGGAGTTCTGGTTACTGCTTTCGCTGCTGGCGTTCTGAGAGCTGCCAGATCCATCGGAGTTGTGTTGGGCTTTGCTGCTTGTGGTTTTCGAGGCGTCTTCAGAAGCCCTGTTTCCCTCGCTATCGACGCTGGCTTTAGCACTCTTGTCGCGGCGCTGACTGGCAGAAATGGTACTGTCCTTTGTCTGGGAGTTCTGGTTACTGCTTTCGCTGCTGGCGTTCTGAGAGCTGCCAGATCCATCAGAGTTGTGTTGGGCTTTGCTTCTTGTGGTTTTCGAGGCGTCTTCAGAAGCCCTGTTTCCCTTGCTATCGACGCTGGCTTTAGCACTCTTGTCGCGGCGCTGACTGGCAGAAATGGTACTGTCCTTTGTCTGGGAGTTCTGGTTACTGCTTTCGCTGCTGGCGTTCTGAGAGCTGCCAGATCCATCAGAGTTGTGTTGGGCTTTGTTGCTTGTGGTTTTCGAGGCGTCTTCAGAAGCCCTGTTTCCCTTGCTATCGACGCTGGCTTTAGCACTCTCGTCGCGGCGCTGACTGGCAGAAATGGTACTGTCCTTTGTCTGGGAGTTCTGGTTACTGCTTTCGCTGCTGGCGTTCTGAGAGCTGCCAGATCCATCGGAGTTGTGTTGGGCTTTGCTGCTTGTGGTTTTCGAGGCGTCTTCAGAAGCCCTGTTTCCCTCGCTATCGACGCTGGCTTTAGCACTCTTGTCGCGGCGCTGACTGGCAGAAATGGTACTGTCCTTTGTCTGGGAGTTCTGGTTACTGCTTTCGCTGCTGGCGTTCTGAGAGCTGCCAGATCCATCGGAGTTGTGTTGGGCTTTGCTGCTTGTGGTTTTCGAGGCGTCTTCAGAAGCCCTGTTTCCCTTGCTATCGACGCTGGCTCTAGCACTCTCGTCGCGGCGCTGACTGGCTGAAATGGTACTGTCCTTTGTCTGGGAGTTCTGGTTACTGCTTTCGCTGCTGGCGTTCTGAGAGCTGCCAGATCCATCGGAGTTGTGTTGGGCTTTGCTGCTTGTGGTTTTCGAGGCGTCTTCAGAAGCCCTGTTTCCCTCGCTATCGACGCTGGCTTTAGCACTCTTGTCGCGGCGCTGACTGGCAGAAATGGTACTGTCCTTTGTCTGGGAGTTCTGGTTACTGCTTTCGCTGCTGGCGTTCTGAGAGCTGCCAGATCCATCGGAGTTGTGTTGGGCTTTGCTGCTTGTGGTTTTCGAGGCGTCTTCAGAAGCCCTGTTTCCCTTGCTATCGACGCTGGCTCTAGCACTCTCGTCGCGGCGCTGACTGGCTGAAATGGTACTGTCCTTTGTCTGGGAGTTCTGGTTACTGCTTTCGCTGCTGGCGTTCTGAGAGCTGCCAGATCCATCAGAGTTGTGTTGGGCTTTGCTGCTTGTGGTTTTCGAGGCGTCTTCAGAAGCCCTGTTTCCCTTGCTATCGACGCTGGCTATAGCACTCTCGTCGCGGCGCTGACTGGCAGAAATGGTACTGTCCTTTGTCTGGGAGTTCTGGTTACTGCTTTCGCTGCTGGCGTTCTGAGAGCTGCCAGATCCATCAGAGTTGTGTTGGGCTTTGCTGCTTGTGGTTTTCGAGGCGTCTTCAGAAGCCCTGTTTCCCTCGCTATCGACGCTGGCTTTAGCACTCTTGTCGCGGCGCTGACTGGCAGAAATGGTACTGTCCTTTGTCTGGGAGTTCTGGTTACTGCTTTCGCTGCTGGCGTTCTGAGAGCTGCCAGATCCATCAGAGTTGTGTTGGGCTTTGCTGCTTGTGGTTTTCGAGGCATCTTCAGAAGCCCTGTTTCCCTTGCTATCGACGCTGGCTTTAGCACTCTCGTCGTGGCGCTGACTGGCAGAAATGGTACTATCCTTTGTCTGGGAGTTCTGGTTACTGCTTTCGCTGCTGGCGTTCTGAGAGCTGCCAGATCCATCAGAGTTGTGTTGGGCTTTGCTGCTTGTGGTTTTCGAGGCGTC
This sequence comes from Udea olivalis, assembly GCA_947369235.1. NCBI lineage: Eukaryota > Metazoa > Arthropoda > Insecta > Lepidoptera > Crambidae > Udea > Udea olivalis. Next base: position 6,964,280 of record OX376367.1, on the reverse strand, counting down.
TTCAGAAGCCCTGTTTCCCTTGCTATCGACGCTGGCTCTAGCACTCTCGTCGCGGCGCTGACTGGCAGAAATGGTACTGTCCTTTGTCTGGGAGTTCTGGTTACTGCTTTCGCTGCTGGCGTTCTGAGAGCTGCCAGATCCATCAGAGTTGTGTTGGGCTTTGTTGCTTGTGGTTTTCGAGGCGTCTTCAGAAGCCCTGTTTCCCTTGCTATCGACGCTGGCTTTAGCACTCTCGTCGCGGCGCTGACTGGCAGAAATGGTACTGTCCTTTGTCTGGGAGTTCTGGTTACTGCTTTCGCTGCTGGCGTTCTGAGAGCTGCCAGATCCATCGGAGTTGTGTTGGGCTTTGCTGCTTGTGGTTTTCGAGGCGTCTTCAGAAGCCCTGTTTCCCTCGCTATCGACGCTGGCTTTAGCACTCTTGTCGCGGCGCTGACTGGCAGAAATGGTACTGTCCTTTGTCTGGGAGTTCTGGTTACTGCTTTCGCTGCTGGCGTTCTGAGAGCTGCCAGATCCATCGGAGTTGTGTTGGGCTTTGCTGCTTGTGGTTTTAGAGGCGTCTTCAGAAGCCCTGTTTCCCTCGCTATCGACGCTGGCTTTAGCACTCTTGTCACGGCGCTGACTGGCAGAAATGGTACTGTCCTTTGTCTGGGAGTTCTGGTTACTGCTTTCGCTGCTGGCGTTCTGAGAGCTGCCAGATCCATCAGAGTTGTGTTGGGCTTTGCTGCTTGTGGTTTTCGAGGCGTCTTCAGAAGCCCTGTTTCCCTTGCTATCGACGCTGGCTCTAGCACTCTTGTCGCGGCGCTGACTGGCAGAAATGGTACTGTCCTTTGTCTGGGAGTTCTGGTTACTGCTTTCGCTGCTGGCGTTCTGAGAGCTGCCAGATCCATCAGAGTTGTGTTGGGCTTTGCTGCTTGTGGTTTTCGAGGCGTCTTCAGAAGCCCTGTTTCCCTTGCTATCGACGCTGGCTTTAGCACTCTCGTCGTGGCGCTGACTGGCAGAAATGGTACTATCCTTTGTCTGGGAGTTCTGGTTACTGCTTTCGCTGCTGGCGTTCTGAGAGCTGCCAGATCCATCAGAGTTGTGTTGGGCTTTGCTGCTTGTGGTTTTCGAGGCGTCTTCAGAAGCCCTGTTTCCCTCGCTATCTACGCTGGCTTCAGCACTCTTGTCGCGGCGCTGACTGGCAGAAATGGTACTGTCCTTTGTCTGGGAGTTCTGGTTACTGCTTTCGCTGCTGGCGTTCTGAGAGCTGCCAGATCCATCGGAGTTGTGTTGGGCTTTGCTGCTTGTGGTTTTCGAGGCGTCTTCAGAAGCCCTGTTTCCCTCGCTATCGACGCTGGCTTTAGCACTCTTGTCGCGGCGCTGACTGGCAGAAATGGTACTGTCCTTTGTCTGGGAGTTCTGGTTACTGCTTTCGCTGCTGGCGTTCTGAGAGCTGCCAGATCCATCAGAGTTGTGTTGGGCTTTGTTGCTTGTGGTTTTCGAGGCGTCTTCAGAAGCCCTGTTTCCCTTGCTATCGACGCTGGCTTTAGCACTCTCGTCGCGGCGCTGACTGGCAGAAATGGTACTGTCCTTTGTCTGGGAGTTCTGGTTACTGCTTTCGCTGCTGGCGTTCTGAGAGCTGCCAGATCCATCGGAGTTGTGTTGGGCTTTGCTGCTTGTGGTTTTCGAGGCGTCTTCAGAAGCCCTGTTTCCCTCGCTATCGACGCTGGCTTTAGCACTCTTGTCGCGGCGCTGACTGGCAGAAATGGTACTGTCCTTTGTCTGGGAGTTCTGGTTACTGCTTTCACTGCTGGCGTTCTGAGAGCTGCCAGATCCATCAGAGTTGTGTTGGGCTTTGTTGCTTGTGGTTTTCGAGGCGTCTTCAGAAGCCCTGTTTCCCTCGCTATCGACGCTGGCTTTAGCACTCTTGTCACGGCGCTGACTGGCAGAAATGGTACTGTCCTTTGTCTGGGAGTTCTGGTTACTGCTTTCGCTGCTGGCGTTCTGAGAGCTGCCAGATCCATCAGAGTTGTGTTGGGCTTTGCTGCTTGTGGTTTTCGAGGCGTCTTCAGAAGCCCTGTTTCCCTTGCTATCGACGCTGGCTTTAGCACTCTCGTCGTGGCGCTGACTGGCAGAAATGGTACTATCCTTTGTCTGGGAGTTCTGGTTACTGCTTTCGCTGCTGGCGTTCTGAGAGCTGCCAGATCCATCAGAGTTGTGTTGGGCTTTGCTGCTTGTGGTTTTCGAGGCGTCTTCAGAAGCCCTGTTTCCCTCGCTATCGACGCTGGCTTCAGCACTCTTGTCGCGGCGCTGACTGGCAGAAATGGTACTGTCCTTTGTCTGGGAGTTCTGGTTACTGCTTTCGCTGCTGGCGTTCTGAGAGCTGCCAGATCCATCGGAGTTGTGTTGGGCTTTGCTGCTTGTGGTTTTCGAGGCGTCTTCAGAAGCCCTGTTTCCCTCGCTATCGACGCTGGCTTTAGCACTCTTGTCGCGGCGCTGACTGGCAGAAATGGTACTGTCCTTTGTCTGGGAGTTCTGGTTACTGCTTTCGCTGCTGGCGTTCTGAGAGCTGCCAGATCCATCAGAGTTGTGTTGGGCTTTGTTGCTTGTGGTTTTCGAGGCGTCTTCAGAAGCCCTGTTTCCCTTGCTATCGACGCTGGCTTTAGCACTCTCGTCGCGGCGCTGACTGGCAGAAATGGTACTGTCCTTTGTCTGGGAGTTCTGGTTACTGCTTTCGCTGCTGGCGTTCTGAGAGCTGCCAGATCCATCGGAGTTGTGTTGGGCTTTGCTGCTTGTGGTTTTCGAGGCGTCTTCAGAAGCCCTGTTTCCCTCGCTATCGACGCTGGCTTTAGCACTCTCGTCGCGGCGCTGACTGGCAGAAATGGTACTGTCCTTTGTCTGGGAGTTCTGGTTACTGCTTTCGCTGCTGGCGTTCTGAGAGCTGCCAGATCCATCGGAGTTGTGTTGGGCTTTGCTGCTTGTGGTTTTCGAGGCGTCTTCAGAAGCCCTGTTTCCCTCGCTATCGACGCTGGCTTTAGCACTCTTGTCGCGGCGCTGACTGGCAGAAATGGTACTGTCCTTTGTCTGGGAGTTCTGGTTACTGCTTTCGCTGCTGGCGTTCTGAGAGCTGCCAGATCCATCGGAGTTGTGTTGGGCTTTGTTGCTTGTGGTTTTCGAGGCGTCTTCAGAAGCCCTGTTTCCCTTGCTATCGACGCTGGCTTTAGCACTCTCGTCGCGGCGCTGACTGGCAGAAATGGTACTGTCCTTTGTCTGGGAGTTCTGGTTACTGCTTTCGCTGCTGGCGTTCTGAGAGCTGCCAGATCCATCGGAGTTGTGTTGGGCTTTGCTGCTTGTGGTTTTCGAGGCGTCTTCAGAAGCCCTGTTTCCCTTGCTATCGACGCTGGCCTTAGCACTCTTGTCGCGGCGCTGACTGGCAGAAATGGTACTGTGCTTTGTCTGGGAGTTCTGGTTACTGCTTTCGCTGCTGGCGTTCTGAGAGCTGCCAGATCCATCAGAGTTGTGTTGGGCTTTGTTGCTTGTGGTTCTCGAGGCGTCTTCAGAAGCCCTGTTTCCCTTGCTATCGACGCTGGCCTTAGCACTCTTGTCGCGGCGCTGACTGGCAGAAATGGTGCTGTGCTTTGTCTGGGAGTTCTGGTTACTGCTTTCGCTGCTGGCGTTCTGAGAGCTGCCAGATCCATCAGAGTTGTGTTGGGCTTTGTTGCTTGTGGTTTTCGAGGCGTCTTCAGAAGCCCTGTTTCCCTTGCTATCGACGCTGGCCTTAGCACTCTCGTCGCGGCGCTGACTGGCAGAAATGGTACTGTCCTTTGTCTGGGAGTTCTGGTTACTGCTTTCGCTGGTGGCGTCCTGAGAGCTGCCAGATCCATCAGAGTTTTGTTGGGCTTTGCTGCTTGTGGATTTTGAATCATCAGCTGAAAATTTATTGCCTTTACCATCGTCGCTTTTTATTTCGCTTTTCGTGGCTAGTCGGCTGTCGGAGATGCTTCTGTCCTTATTTTTTGATCTAACATCGCTTTTCCTTTGTTCTTGTTTTGCAGAAGCTTTACTTCCATCATTACCGCTAAATTGTTGATCGCTGCTATTAGCTTCAGCAATTCTTTCGGAAGCACTGCCATCCTTGCTTAGCTGCCTGTCTTCACTTTGTCTGCTATTTTGGTTGGCGGAACTGATGCCTTTGGCCGTGTTGGACTTTTGACTGCTGTTGGAGGCCTTTCGCTTGCTGCTTGTGGTACCTTCTTCGTCGGTGACAATATCTTCGCTGTCTGCATATTGAGCGTCGTTTTGGTAAGAACCAGTGACGTCAACAACCCTTTCGTCACTTTTGGCAGAGTTCGCCTTGCTGGATGTTCTTCTGTCACCCCTCTTTGTTTCCAAGGTGCTGCTTGCTTGTTCGGCGTTACTACTTCTGCTGCCATTAACATCAGTCACGGCACTATTCGAGCTACCGCTGGATGCTGAGCTCTTTCTGTACCCTTTGCCGTTTGGTTTATTGTTTTGGCTTTCATAATTTTCTGGGGAACCAGTGTTTCCTGGATTTCCGGGACTACCTGGTCTCACAGGACTACCTGGACTTCCTTTGCTCCCTGGAATTCCTGCTCTACCTCCAGGCTTACCTCCTTGGCGGACTGGCTTTTTCCTGCATTTGCCTTTTTGTTTTGTAGTTTTTCTAGATTGTTTGTTCGCTGAGTTGCTAGATGACTGCTTCTTCTCTTGTGATGCAGAAGTGGATCTGCTGTTTTGGCTTTTCTTGCCATTCGATGAAGAAGATGTTTGAGAGGATTGCTGGCTCTTGCTCGCTGAATTGTTTGAAGAATCAGAGGAGTTACTTTGATTTTCAGTCACTACTTTGTTTCCTGTTCTAGTTGTCTTGTTGGATGAATTTTGTGCTGAATTTTTAGACGAAGCGTTGCTCTCATCTAATGTATGAGAAGAGCTGCCCTTTTGAATTTTTTTGCCTTTTTGTTCGAAAAAGCTATCAGAAGCTTGTTGGCTGCGTTTAGCTGAATTACTTTCTGATGAAGATGAACTGGCCTCATTCTGACTAACTAAATTTCCTCCGCTGGTCCGTGTTTCTGCAAAGAAAACAAGATGGTTATAACAGAACCTTACAATTATCTACAACGAACATTGCCTGGCTGAAGCCCTCGGCTTAGGCCGGGTTTCCGTGAAGTAGTCAGTTTCTGTTCTAAGTATTACACTCGCAGTATTGTTTTTAGCTGATCACATAACATTATTTGCAAAACGTGAGTAATATAGACAGGATTTGCATCAAAGATCATCTGACCCCAAACTAAGCAGAGCTTTTACTATATGAGTGTCGGAGACTGATAAACATACTTAAATAAGTTTTAATTATTATTTGTTTAAGAGTAAACTCAAGATGTATATTTTAGATGGTCAAAAATCCTTAAGCGTCTTTCGGTGAAACCTCATTGCTGTGTTATTCTTTGTTATTGTTAATTATGTTGTTGATTATTGTAGATATCTCCAGTTCTATGTTGTGTTTGTTTGAATTTATCTTTATATGTGATTCGTTATGTGGTTTTGTCTGTCACGCGGTGCCACCGCCTTCCTTTAATTTTTCATTATAAATATTCTGTAAACTTTTTAAATTTTATATACATATATTTTAATTGCAAGGTACCGCAGAAAATCAGCGTTAGAGCATGGACTTTCAGTCCCTGCCCTGACATCATGCTGAGCGGAGACCTTTTTGGTATAGATGTTATTAAATTGTAATTTGTATTTTTTTTTTAATTGTATGTTATTACCTGTACCAAATAAATATTTTACTTTACTTTACTTTTACTTTACTTTACTTTACTTTAAATATTTATAAATACATACTTATATAGATAATAACACCCAAACATAACTAACACAAATGTTCGTCACACAAATGTTTGTCATCTAGCCCACGACCTCCGACGCGAAAGGCAGGATCGCTGCTATTGAACCAACAGGCCAGTCAACACACTATCAAGTAATACACTTTAATTACATTATACTGTAGTAAAATTATTATTAATTAAATACAATAATAATAACAACCATTTCCTGCCTAACCAGCTTTTGTAAGCTTTTCCGTTCCCGTAGGAATCACGAGATATCCTTTTATAGTGCTCTCTTACAGACCCCCAAGGAAATTTACTGCCATTTGTCAGATTTCTACGCCAAATCCCGATTTCACCGTTTTTTACTGTTCGCGCAGGTGTTTCGGGAAATCCTCTCTCATTACTCCCCTATACATCAAATTACGCATGCGGTGTGGCACCCTGGACAGAAAGTCCGCTCAAAACAAACCGCCATTTTGATCACGCACACAGACCCAGTAAGTTTGCAGACAGAGGATACCAGTCAGAATCAGTCACGCGACCAGTAGCACTGTCGCGGGTGTTTTTGTTTCTGTCAAACTTTGTGCAATTTTAACTGTCAAGTTGGTAAAACCTACCTACTTCATTTTAAAATTTCAGAGCGAATACAGTAGTAACCCTAGGTGGCCCACGAACGCCCTGTAATTTTGGGCTGGGCGTTATCTGTATGTCACTCAATCATTCAGTAAGTAAGTCAGTACTATTACCTTGTCTGTTTGTTTGTTCCTATTGTTAATCCACAAACTTATTTTAATTAAGTAAGTATAAGTTATGCCCTCCGTTTAATTTTAATAAAAATTTTAAAATTATGTGTGTTAATTTTATATTGTACTTTTTTCTAATTGTTTTTTTTTCTTTTGGTTTAATGTTTTTAATGTGGTTTTACTGTATTATTAATCCTAAATATTGCCACACCCTAGCAGGGTTCATGTACCATCTGGACACCAAAATGTACCATCTTACAAGTGTAAACAACATAAAAAATATGGTCATAATATAACGTTTATCAAAGCTGAAAAGTCCTTACATGTAAAGCATCAATTAATTGGAGATGTCCTTAACTTTTGATAAGAGTTTGTGGATACGACGGTTAGTTTCCGTATTTTTTTGATTATCGTATTTATCGGTCATTCTCAGCAAGCCTGATCATTGAGCGTCCGTACAAATATCTGACTAGTTTGTAATATTTTGGAACTGGCTTTTTTGGGACTAGGTCTAGCAATTGTCTTTGAGGAATTGGAATTAAATACACATCATACACTTAAAATAATTTTCAAGTTGTTCTCCTAATTACCGTTCGCTGACCAGAAACCAGAATCAAACCTTATATCCTCAACAGTTTCAAAATTAGCTATGATTGGAGATTTTCAGTCTATACAATCACAGAAAATAAGTCCTAAAAAGTTTTTTTAGATAGAACGATAAATATGTTTGTCCTCGTATTGCACATAATTTCCGTCACTAATTAAAAAGTAGCGAATATCTAACTAACAGAATAAGCAATTCCCATCCCTACCGCATCATGGTCTATCGTCAGTTGTGCCGAGGCGGGCAACCAACACGGTTCTGTGTACACCTGTTCCGCTGTCGATCTACGACCGTAAGTACCTAATTTCAGTTCGCACGGTTTACTACTATTCTAATTTCCGTTCGCTCTTTTGATTTATGTTTTGCAATGCATATGTTACAGTTAAAACCCGTTTTTAGTAAGAACGCATTATTCCTAGTTAAAATTAGTGTTTACTATATGCCTTTGTTGATACTAGAATTAACTAATGCTCAAAATTTAATTTCAGTTAAAACTAGTTCTTACTAGACAAAACGGTTTTTTTCCGAAGCGAGTCAGTTAAAACTGTTCCGACTGAGATGAAAATTCATCATACCTTATTCTGATTGGTTGCGAGGCTTTACCTAATCATCGTATATTTGATTATTTTAGTTACTTTCAATTAATTTTGTAAAAAATAACCTTGGCAATTACTTTATGTCGATGTTCCCTAAAACGATCCTTTAGTGAAAGAAATAAGAAAGAATACTATTTGGTCCTCTGTGTCTTCGATCTTTTTGATAAATAATTTAAAGGCTCACTAATTCCAAGCATAATGTTAATAGTCATAACATCATGTTTCATATTTCTGCTTGTCCTAATCGTAACGAGCCATAATATTCTATAGCATATTTTCAGATATCCTAAGGCTAAAATAATTCAAAATATGTATTAAAACGCATAAACTCGAAAAGCAGAATAATTATAATAGATAATGTTCCAAAGCATGATAATTAAAACGAATAATTACTAAACGCATATTTAATGAAAACATAATAATTGAAACGAATTATAAGTTGACATGATATTATGACAATGAGCATTAGGCTTAAATAAAAAAAAAAGGTTTAATCCTACTCTAAACAACCATGTAAAATAAGTATAATTTGGTTCTGGCGATGGGTCGCAGTTCTAACCTAACCTAACCTAGCTATTTTGGTCGAATTGATCGACACTAACAAACAAAGTGAACTTGGTATTAGGAGTTTTAGTAATTATGCCATCTTAAATTATTATGCCATCTTAAGTTATGCTTTATGATATTAGGAAAAAGTATACTATACCAAAAGTAATTAGGGCTCTCACTACTTATGCTCCGTAATGATATGCATTTAGACTGTTATGATAAGTAATAATATGCATTTGGACTATTATGCTATTCAAAAGTTATTCGAAGCATAAACCATTACACGTTAATTTTATGCTGTATGATGTTATGCCAAAAAAGTTATGCTAAGCTACTTTAGGGGGATCCGCATTATGTGAAAAGTTAGTTCTCCGTTTTTAAAACCATTGTTTTCACCCCAAATTAGTTTCGCTGCTAGCTTTAACTTAAGCTCGATGTGACAACTAGTTATGTCTGAAAATCAAATATGTCAGTGGTAAATTATAGTTTTAACTAGGTATTTCTAGTTTTATTAAGGGCATTACGTTAAAACTAGTTTTAACTAGAGAAAACGAGTTCTTACGAAAAAAAGGGGTTCTAACTGTAACACATAAATTTGGCTACTTAGATTATTATATGCAGAAATCAGTGGTTGATCTCATGCTTGAAGCAATATATCGTATTCCTTACCATTTTATTTTTATCTCATATCATAAATAACCTCGTGTTCCTAATTTCCGTCACACTACACGTGACGGAAATTATAAACCATTGAATAATATTTCTTTTAGTGTAAGAACGGGCCTATTACTAAGATTCCGCTGTCCGTCTGTCCGTTACCAGGCTGTATCCATGAACCGTGATTGCTAGACAGTTGAAATTTTCACAGATAATGCATTTCTGTTGCCGCTATAACAAAAAATGAAAAACAGAATAAAATGAATAATTGAGGGCTCCAATACAACAACTTTGAAATTAGAAACGACGTACAAGGGTTTAAGTGATACCTATAAAGCGTATGAGTTTGTATTAAATAGACTCCCAAAACTGTTCATTTAGAGCTTTAAGGTTGTTTTAGATACCAGAGGTTTCTTTTTTATTTTGTAACCTGAGCAATCAGTTGAAAGGTTTATTTTATATAATATAGTATTTATTTTCTGATTGTGTATTATGACAATAAAATATATATTTTTTAAAGAGCAGTTTTCTTATTTCCTTCATAGCGAAGTGCGAACCTAATTTGCGTTTCGCCCAAAACTTTTTACTTCATAAATCCATAACCAGACAGTACATTGAAGTACCAAATACATAATTTTGTATAGTTTGTCGTCTTTCCCAAATTGAATTGTCGGTTTAAAGAATACATATATTGAGAAATAACAATCGTGACGGAAATTATACAAAACACACCTTGTCATGAGAAAGACCGTTATACTCACTAGACTTATTGCTGGAGGAGTTAGCCTTAGAAGCAGACTGTTCACTCTGGTCTGAAGACTGTTTTGATTGCTTCGAGACGACGTTTCCATTAGAAGTGGCTACGTTCGAAAACGTCGACGAAGCGCTGTTGGCTGCCTTGCTCGTCGAGCTCGAAGCCTCGTCAGCTGACTTCGACTCTATTTGGGAGACTGAAAAATCATGATTGTTTCAAATTATTTTGATAATTTCATAATTTTAAGCCCGTATTCTGAAACAAAATCTGTGGTTGAGAAAACATCTGAGTGAGGATTTTGTATGAACTGACGCGACTTTTTGAAATCTATACTGAAGTACAGATTAGTGTTTGAGTACGATTATTTTAGTACGATGTCTTGTTTTCTTAACTAATGAAAGAAACTAGAAAAAATGGAATCCGGAACCTGGAAGATATCAAGCGGGGTTAAAACCCGCGTCACCCACAATCCGGTTGGCAGCTCTAACCATTGCACACAGCCACCGAAATCCCAACCCAACGGATCTTTCTTGTGTAGGCTTTCGTAGGCTAAAGTTTCAAAGCTCGTTACTCCATCAAATCAAATTTTACAGGAGACACAAAAAACTTCACCATGTAAAATTTTGCATGAAGGTTTGTTTTGATTAAAAAATTGGTTTCCTATTTAGCCTTTTCAACTGCAACTGTTTTTTTATAGGATTTAAGAGCTTTGCTATTGTATGCGTTTAGAAGTTATAAATAAGAATTGGTTTTAAAAAGAAAGCGGAGTTACGAGGTCTGACACTTTAGCCGACGTTATCTTTCTTGCAAGCCAACTTTGATCCATCAATGTTTTAATACCTTTTAAACATCCGAAAGGCATATTTTTACAAATACTGAACTTCTGTTAAAAGATGAAATATGCTATTTAATTATTATTTTTATTATTTCAGCATTTCACAGGGATTGTGGAAGGCGCGGGTTCGAATTCCGGTCTATTTCTTCAAGGTCCGAAATTAGACTTTTTCTCAGTGTTATCTATGGTTGGCGGTGTGTGTCTGAATAGCTAGAACTAGGGTTCATCAGTTGGGCTATCAAAGTAGTTAACATAAACTTTTAGAAGAAACAAAGTTTTGTTGGACATTCAATAATGACAGTTCTTTATTCTTAAAAAAATCACTTAATGAACAAAATGACAGAAACAAAAAAAAAATTTCTCGTATAACATTTGAAATCAAAACTATTTGAAGTCGGTGTCTAGTAGTACGATGGTAAAAAGTAAAGAGTGGTATCAATTTATGTAGTTCCTGTGCAAACTGTACAAAAAACACCTTAAAAATACCAATAGATAGGCGACTTTCCGCCGATGCTCCAAACTCTGGAGTTCGGTTCCTCGGCCTTTGAGTAGGTATTCTAGCCCTTTGGTCCACTGACTCTCTTATGTTCTCGTATTTGTGCAGAGTTATCCCACAGGTGGCAGTAGTACTCCATATACGACTGAACCTGTACTTTACGAGTGGAGGAGCTGTTCCGGTGTGAAGTATCCGCCGAACCTTAACTCTTTAAGGTTCGGCGATAATGTCAAGTTTCTTGGCAGCGGTTTTTTCTTTGGACTCAATATAACTACCGAAGTTGAGGTTAGACGCGAGATCCATACCTTGGAGTTAGAGGTGGTTGCTTATCAGTATCGGTATAGGCATTCAGTAAAATAGTAGTTAGATTAAATGGACTGCCTATGGCGTCATACGTCAAGACAAGACTGGGTTTTGTTGGCGTTGAGCTCAACAAGGTTAGCTTTACCCCCGTCGGACACTGCTCTTAACGTTGACTTATCTGCTCAACCATAGCGTATTTTAAGGACTCAGTCTCAGTGAAACTGGCGCGGGCCAACGGTGCTTTCATTTGCCTATCCAAAGATACCTGGGCACAACAGATCGATGTGCAGGAAACAGAGAGAACAGATGCCTGAGGAACACAGGCATTTATAGCCAATAGGTCGGAAGAGCAGCCATCAATGACTACCCTTATTATTATTGACCGTTTATTTTGGAAGTCAGATATCTAGGCACAAGGTGCGGTGGGAATTCAGTGTGAAGGAAGCTTGCTCTTAGGACTATCGTGTCAAACCCTGCCGAACTTGTTCTAGATGTCGAGAGAGACGGTGAGTGCTTCGCTGTGTTTCTCAATAGCTTCGCCCCCCAAGCGAGTGGCATACGCATGAAGATCACCCGTTAGTTTTATTAATCTTATTTTTTCAACATTGTTCCTTTTTTGCCCCCCTTTTTCCATAGCTTTAAGTTGTTCATAGACTTCGTGTTGATCTTTAAATTTGGCTCTGTTAGCTCTCTCAGAAAATTTCTTTTTGTGAAGTTTTTCCTCTCTGGTAAGCTTTGGTTTTCCCATGTTTATTATATGTGAAGATAATATAGCGAAGGAACCTATTCATACATACATTCTTATGCAGTTGTATAATCCTACGCGTGTGTAAATCTGGACGAACCCTACCAGTTTAGGCATAGGTCTCAATTTAACTTACTCTGATGTGATGTTATTTTTACTAAAATCATACCTTTGAATTCATTTTAACAACGAGAAAACAGTGTCCATTTGAATTTTATGCTTTAGTGGCCGTTTACAATAATAATGTTTGAAGTTTTCCATCCTGATACTATGAATGTTCATCTCAAGCATACAAACCAGTCAGTTCTATGGTCACGAACTCAATTCCATGACCAAAATTCCGTGGAATTGAAACCATGGAAATGACGACATTTTTTTTTAACAGTTGCTTAAAAGTTTACGATTATGGCATAGCATCTCAGAAATCGAATAAAAACATGTGTTATAATAAAAATGTGAGTGAAGGAAAATATCCACCATGCCACCGCAGCAGCGGCGCGTGTGACACATCAAAAACAGGCAAAATTTCCCCGTTTCTAGGCTTCGAGGCTGGTTTCCTTTAAATTAATCAATTCTTGTGCACTTTTTCATACGATGCTTCGATAGAATGATAATGCGTCTAACTTTTGACAACGATTTCACTATTGAAATTAATGTAATGTATTTATTATTGCGGTGTTACACAGTTTCAGCCAGTTACCTAGAATCACCCCTGAATAGCATTATAAGTTCTCAAAACAAAAGCTGACCTAAATCAGTGCAAATTGCAAAATCAAAAGTCAAAGTTAGTACGAACACAACAGGAGTGACGTTAGTGACAGTGAGAGTTCGCTTTGACAAGTCAATTGCCATACTGAAAAATGGACTAGAATAATGAATCATTTTTATTAAAGAAACAGAAACTGAAGTAACTTAATTATCCTTATTTTTTGGTTTATACCGAAATCATTCAGTTTTTCTTTATTTTTTAAATAGGTGTACATAGACTTGGCCAGAAATTAGTGTGTGTGTTAGTGATTGAAAAAAACATCGTGAAAAACCTAAGTGACCTGGATTACGGCGGTGGGCTTGGGGTGCCCTTCGAATGCTCTAGCATTATTACTCCTAATTTTATTACTTACGGCCTAAACTTGTTACGCAGAATTATTGATTCGCCTAATCGTTGTTTTCGCACTATTATAGATTGGCCTAAACATTGAAAGCCCTAATTATATAACTCTAATATTAAATATCCTGAACTCTATTATTGGCATACGTTTCTTTTGGCATAACAATAACATAGCTGACTAATTTCCAACCCTAATTTTATCTAGATGAGTATCAGTTTACGTAATTTCATTTGATTTATTATATACACATGAATTTATTTCATTTCATTTATCTACAAAGGACATCGCTCGTTCCCCATACATTGAATGCCCAGGAACGCACAGCAATGAGAAAATACTAGTTGTGTTCGGAATCATTTACAAATTCTCATCAGGCATTTGCTGAAACACGGACAACTATAAGAACCGTGGCTTACTACAGAATGTATTAGATTTTGAGGTTATAATTAATCGTAAACGATGTACACATTTTGTTTTATTCTGACTTCTGATAGATATAATGTTTACCTCTATGTAAGAACTTAAGTGATATGAATTAAATGAACTTAAAATAAAATTATTTATTACAACTTCAAATTTAAAAATTCATTAGTGTTCTTATTCATTTTGTTAATAGAGTGTTGGCATTGGCAGATAGCACCTTTATTCTACATTTACTGATGAATAAGGCGAGCGTGACGAATTTAAGTTATTATATGCTTGAGAGGAAACACAATTATAGCGCGATCTAAAGGAGTATAACTCCATCTGTTGGTACTACTTGAAACTAATTTGTCATCACTTTTGACAAACCGTCCACCAATTATATCCACCACCAAACATATCAAATTGTGTAGTATAAACCTCTTTCATAACTTTTTATTTTTCGTTTCTAACCACAGAATGTCCATTTACTAATATGAATAATTGCTAATAAAATAAAATAAATAAAAAAGTATTATATTAAAGGGCAAGGGCAATTCGTTTGTGCATGCTAGGGCCGATTTCCACGGTGACCTTTATAAGGTACCAATGAGTATAATGTCGGTTATGTATAAAAATTTTATGTTAAACCGAACTGGCCGTGGTCTTTCGCCGTGATACTAGTATGCCCTACCCTAGGAGGTGCGGAGGGAGAGCAGCCCTCGCCCGCTGTAGTGAATCTCAGGCACCCTTTGCCAGTGGAAGCGGCTGAGGCTGGTCGCCGAAAGCGACAAGCAAGCCGGAGCTGCGCAAGTGAGCGTGGGTGACTGTGATTCACTACGCAAGGGCGAAAGGGCTGCACTTCCCGCAGCGCCGGAGAAGAGGCAAACGAAATGCATGCCTGCATGTGCATGCTTGCTTGCATTCATGCATGCACGCTTGAATGCCAGCTTACTTGCTTGCTTGCATGCATGCATATATACATGCTAGCTTGCTTTCATGCGTGCTCATTAATATGCTTGCCTGTTTGAATTTTAATATAGCGTTTGGGAAGTGACAAAACGGCGTTAAAACTTTAGGCGAAATGAAATAGGCCTTAACTTGTGTAGAACATGTGATGATTGTGCGTAATTTTTTTAGGCCAATAGTTTGTGTGCCAATGACAATTACGGAAAGAGAAATTAGGCGTTACAAAATAGACCCGTGGGCTGGCCACCTACCACATTAGGTTGGCTCGGCAAAACATGGGTTTTGAGTATTCATCATTATCATGGGATCTGGGATCCTTGCCCCACGGCCCATACCTTTTTTAAATTGTACCTACATATTATTATTATTACTATTTTTTGTTTACTTACATATTTATTTATTAGTTTGTACACAAATTACAGTTTTTTACATAGAAAAATAAGGATAGCTAAAGTACAGGTGAGCTTATCTCTAAAGAGAGATTTCTTCCAGCAGACCATGATGCAAGGAAAAGCATAAAACAAACAGTGATGGATAGACAAAACTGTGTACATAATTTTAAAGATCAAAATTTCTCTAAATAGACCAGCTTACTTACAAATAGACCTATATTATTACAAATATAAAATATATAAGTACCTAACTAAAATAATTATACATATTTAAAAATAAATAAAATAATAATTATTATTATTATGATCCAACACAATTCAATATTGTAGTTGTATTAATTTTATGTGTTTTTGTAAGATGTAAATAGTTAAATAAATACTTGTTTGATTTCAACAGTCAACTCGGGAGTAATACGAACTTGGCTTTTATTCGATCATACACACAATTCAACATTTGTTGGCCCGAACTAAAAGGTTCGGTGACTCGTTTCTTTGTCGTACCATCCAGACGTGGAACGCTCTTCCAGCACATGTGTTTCCTTCCTCGTATAGTCCCGGGTTCTTCAAGCGGGGCGTGAAAAGGCATTTCTGCAGGCCTTCAAGGTGAGGATGGCCAGCCCAGTGATTCGTTTGAATGACTGGGCTTGTCAGCCTCATATCTGGACCTCACGACCGCTTTCCATCAGGTGGAGTGAGGTCATCTTGACGGGCAATTTAAAAAAAAAAACCATTTTGCTTAGCTTGAGCGCACTAAAATCACTTTTAGCCCCAAGCAATGGGCCCACAGCATCAAAAGTAACAAACTGATAGTTACCTCCATCTGCAAATCTGGATAAGCTGCTAGACGAGGACTTAGAGGATTGATCGCTCGCGCTGGACTCAGAGTTCGAAGAACTAGAGCTGAAGAAATTGCTTTCACCAGGTGGGAAGCTCGCTGTGGGTGCGGCGTTAGGGTCTGGAAGTTAAAAAGGGTATCATAAATCTCTCTGAAAAATCTTACCAGTAACCACCACACTATTAGCTAACATTAATAAAGAAATTTGAATAAAAAAAAATTAATATAATCTAAATGAGAATTAATTAACAATTTATCTTCCGAAACTTGCCTAAGGACTCCTTTTAATAATATATTTTAGTTATTATATTATATTTTTTAAGGTTTTTAGTTATAGGTTCATTTTAATATCTTCAGATGTGTTCGTATTTGTTTTAGTATAATAAATAATATATATTTTCAAGATTTTCTCAAAGTAAGGATAAATATCCTTTGGTGACAAGGTACTAGACAAGGATATAAGCCAGGGTCGTCTACCAGCACACCCAGACCCGAGTCAATTTAGAAAAGATGTTATCGTATCCTAAATTGACCCGACCAGGAATCGAACCCGTGACACCACGCAAGTCAAGGCGAAAATCCTCGCCACAGCGCACCATCAGGCGAACCTGATGCATGTAACGAACACTTCGATCATATATACCCAAAATAGCCAAGTGTCTCGGAATGCGATGCGAGTGCTAACAAAATTAAGCACTCAAACACTCGCTAATGTTAAAATATCAATCACTAGCTGTTGCCCGCAACGTGGCGTGGTTAGGTATGAGCGCGCGCCGCGTCTCACCCCGAAAGCCGAGAGTCGCGTGCCGTGCGCGAAAATATAATAATTTTGCGTGAATGTTTAGCGCATGTGCGCCATTTTCAATTTGTGTGTTGATGAAGATTTTTGAACTCCGCCGCAGTTGAAACAAACACTAATGGAAAAAGTGTTACATTAAGCTTCACTAACTGCAGCAATTTCAATATAAATTTCAATTAGTAAAGATTTAGTTTTTTATTTTCCTCGTAGGTGTAGTATAAAGCACTATGTATCACTCGAGAGAAAGTGCGATTCCCGATCTCGGGTGTTTTAAAGCCCTCGCCTACGGTTGATCGGTCTCTTTCTCCTCTCGGTGAACAATGTACTATTAATCATAAGGATTGATATGCTTGTGTAGTAATAATTCTCAAAATCTACGTTTTAATTTACATTATTTTTTAACACATACCCTAAAGCTACTTATTTATCAATGTATGTGTATGTATGTATTGTGTCGCGGACTTTTTTATAGATCTACTAAAAACCCATATTTTTGTAGTACATTGTATGCATGTATAATCAACAGTGGGGACCCGATGGAGTCGATGGGCTCTCGTGGTCTGGGCATAAGTATGGGTAAGTACCCACCTTTTCAATTGCATTCTCCTCACCAAGGAGATACCAGACCAATGGAGACTGAGCATTATCACGCCGGTCTTCAAGGGCAAGGGCTCGGTGCAGGGTGCAGCAATTATCGCAGCATAAAGGTGATGTCCCACACCATGAAGCTCCTCGAGCGCATTGTGGACTCTCGGATTTGACAGGAGTGTACAATCTCGGAGTGTCAGTATGGGTTCCGACCGGGTTGCAGGACCATGGACCCCGTATTTGCCGTGAGAACGCTCATGGAGGGATACAGACTGAAGAATACACGTCTGCAACTACTTCTCTTAGATATGCAGAAGGCCTTCGACTGTGTCCCTCGTGAGATGATCGGCTGGGCGCTGCGATCCAGGGCCGTTCCCGAGGTCTTTATTGACATTATCCGGGACATGTACCACCATATTTGGGACTGCAGTTGGTGACACGCTTCCCTTCCCTATCACCGTTGGAGTACACCAAGGCTCCGTGCTCAGCCCGTTTCTGTTCAGCGTAATATCAGACGTTCTTTCAAACAGCATCCGAGACCACCACGAGCAGCCACCTTGGTTGCTCATGTATGTTGATGATATTGCGCTAGCAGATTCGGACAGGAGACGGCTGGTACAACGGCTGAATAAGTGGAGGAATTCACTTGAAAACGGCGGTCTGAAACTTAATGTGGCGAAGACGGAGTACATGGCCTGCAACACCACAGATCCCCAGTCTGTCCGCATAGGCGATGACGTGGTCGAGCGCACGGACCGTGTCAAATACCTGGGATCTATGTTAAGCGCGTCCGAGGACATCGACAGCGACGTCAGAGCTCGAATTTCCGCGGCTTGGGCCATATGGCGTGCGACCATGGGGATTTGATAAATGGTTATACATTTTCAAGCAGCTTTTACTATATTTGTTTGATTTGTATTTTCCTCCTATACTTCATTCATTATAACATTAGAAATAAGAAGCAGGGCGGCTAAAATGAATGGCAATTTGCATTTGATGTTGCCATGAAGATAACATACCTGAGTATAACCTGGCTGAATTGAAAACCCCTTCCGCCACAACGTATGAAAGGATTATGTAACATTTTAGATTTGGTAGAGTTATAGTGACAGTAAAAATGAAAACCCCTGCCTGTTTTAGGTTTTTACATCGACAATATAGTTTGATGCAAGACAAAATAATTTATTTAAGCAAAAGCCTCATAAATTCAGAAGTTCTTTTACTCTAAATGAGAACAATTAAGTGTGACAGATATAAGTAGATTTTAATAAATCCTAAAAGTAATGTTTATTGTACTTTTACCACAAAGTGTACCCTAAAAAGAACCTTTTTTACTTCTGTCTAATGCTTGAATGGAGTATAGGTCCGGTGGATTTTTCCAGTCCCGGTTCTTGGTTCGAATCCTAGGGTGGACAAAATATGTTTTCAGATTTCTCGGAACATAGCCCAGGTTTGTAATCACCAACACGTATAACACGGCTCAAGGCAAGCGTAATGATTCAGTCAATACCCATCAATCGGCGTACGCAGGAGAAACAAAGGGTCATTTAAAAAGTTCTTAGGCGAACATAAGTACTCATTGAAACCACATGATTTTGATTTTACTTTTTAACATACTCTCCCCCGAGCTCAACCACTTTTTCCATCGACCTTCGATACTTATTTTTAAAAAAATCTTCGTCTAACTCCTAAAAATAAGCGTCCGTGGCGGCTATGGCCTCTTCATTTGTAAAAAAACAGTGAAAATGGTCACCCGGATTGTGAATGACGTTCGATTCCCGCTCGAGATCATCAAGGGCCGTAATCGATTTTTTCCAGTTTTTCTATGTTTAGATATGAAAAACAAGCATTGTTAAATGCTAAAATAATCAAAGTAATAATCAAATAGCATATTTCTTCATAACCAAAAGTTTAAATATTTGTAAAATATTTCTTTCGGATGTTTATAGGTAGGTACTTTCCTAAAAACAAAGATGAAATTACGTTGGCTTGCAACGTAAGCATTTACTGGAAAGATTCGTTCTTCCCTTTGAGGTTTCGGTAGCTCATTGGTTTAGAGCAGCCACCCGGATCGTGAAAGACGCGGGTGCGATTCCCGATCGAGATCATCAAATTCCGAAATCGATTTTTTCCAGTTTTTCTATCATTTTCTTTGTTTTCTCAGTGGAAGCAGTCGAAGGCCGGCCACTACGGGGCTCATCTTGAATGGTCTCACGACCACGTTTAAACTCTGCCACCCTGTTTTTAACAGTCGCATACTTCGGAGCGGACTCACCCAAAGTAGCGGATCATTTATAGCTTTTGGAGTTAAACCTTTCAAATTCTAGTATTTTATCACTGCACGATGTTCAATTTTATCCATTTCAAAAATAGCTCTGACTTGACTTACGGTATCACGTGTAAACGAACAATGAATTATTGTAAATAAACTAAACTGTGCATACTTGTTACTAAATAATGTAGCTACAAAATGAGCGTAGCTAAAAAAAAACAATGACTCTAATTATGTTAGGCTAAGAACTTTTTAAATGACCCTCCTACAAAGCTTGTAACAAGCCGCCATCTCCGGTCGCGGTAGCGCGCGCCCACCACCACCTTGCTGCTTCTCCACCAGAATTGTGCTATGCAACGTTGCTGTGGATGCGTTTGATATCCACCAATCACATTCATTGGTCCACATTGCATAGCACTTGTGGAAACGGGTTCTACAAAGCTATGTTGTTGATATGATCGGATGCGAGCTGCGGATGCGTTCTGTGCGTGCTTACCCTACTGTCGAAACATCGCATAGCTTGCGCAACGCATATTCCTCGCTAAGCTAGCTACCTTGCGGCGGCGCATCTTCGTAGCTTAGCATACTCGCTCCATAACACACATCCTAGCAGCATAGCTATGTAGCTATGCGACATAGCACATTTATAGTGTGGACAAGAAGCCTGAGCTGCGAAGAGCTCTCGAAGACAGATTTCAAATACTTGGTTTTTGGAAGACAAGTGACCGTGACCAAGATATTCTCATCTTTTTAGCCGTCACTTGATTTCAATGATGTCCTTGCCCAGCAATTGGACAGTTGGCTGTGTAGGTACTTTACATTTTACGCTTTCAATACTTCAATAAAAGACATTGTTATACTTACATGGTAGACCTTGAACGGCTACCACCGCCTGAAAAACAAATCATTTATATTATTCACAAGTTTAGAAATATTCAATTCATTCTCTCCAAAGCCCCTTGGTAAAGTTATCGTTAAACTTGTGTCGTTACGCAAGTCACAAGTTCAAGCCCGTAGAGCTAAGCTAAAAACTGACTTCGAACCAGGTTCGTGTGACGTGTTAATCAAGAAGCGCAAAACCTGACACCCTAACTTATTTTTATTACAAAAGAATTATGTAAATTATTAAATTAAATTTTCGCGTAATATTTACGATTATATTCGTTTTTTTGTTTCTTGTCTTTGTTGCAAAATTAAATAGTCTATGGTAATAACGCGCGAGCTAGTGCGACGTTCCCGCTTCGCGTGTCGTCGCAATAATAGAGTTAAGTAATGATTAAACAGGCGATAACTGATGAATTTATCCATTTCATATCTCTATTTAGAACTAAGTAAGTAGTCTATGCATCTGCGTTCCTGCACCTTAATCTTTGTTTTTAATTTACACGTTTATGCAAACCGTTGGGTTCCAATTTCCAATACGCTTATCGAATCGTGGGCACTGAATGTTCCATTCACCAGGATGGGAATAGCCCACTTGCTATTCAGTTTTCACTAGCCCGTTCGGGATATAGCCGTGAGGGTACGTTATGTTAATAAATTATTAACTTACCACAAGAGCCACAAGAGCTATGACGAACCTCATCGTAGCCAATTTACATTTTCACCTGTTTCAGATATTTTATATGTCTGTCGAACAAAAGGTACAAATCTTGTTCAAATAGTTAATAAAGGCAAGCTGAACAAATATCAATTAATTTATGAAAATGCAGGCTTTATATATTTCCATTATTCGTGGATTTGTAAGGTCTCGTACGGGTTTTATTATAGTTAGATAAAGTGGCCTAGGGGTTTCGCATTTGGGGTGCGACGCCAAGTTACATCCTCGCGTGTACAGGGTTTGCTTACCCGTGGTAACGTATTACTGCGGTACGTCAAGCTTCTGTTTCGGTGCACCCTGGGCATTATAGAACAACTTCAGTCTGCTAACGCGGTTCTTGTTCTTCGTCGACGAAATACTTGGCTTGAGGGGGACCGCTCCCATATTGCTCCCCGGTAGGAATAACAGGATGTGATACTAATGAGGTACCTTCGGGTCTGGTGGCTGCCGTGCGGTGGATGGCGAGCCTCCTAGGCATGCGGTGATGAGGATTCACTGACGCACGTTGGGCGTGACTCTGCACCGTACCAGCACAGATTCGTCTGTGTAGTGGGCGCTCTGCATCCTCGTCGGGGGTCAGTGAATCCGGCAGCTGCCTTTTTCAAGGCAGCGGGGTCGTCCCACTTAATGCGAAATGAGGGTAGATTTTTACTCGGTATGCTTGCTTGATGTAGCATGAGAGTCCGAGGTAAAAAAGGGGTAAAGTATTCTGGTGCAGAACCCGAGTCAAATCTGGCCAGAACCATCTTGTGTTCATCTTACTCTTCGGTGATGGAGAACACCTATAAAAAAACAAAGTAACCCGGATAACGGCGGCCACCTATCACGTTGGGTTCTAATAAGCTTCGTGAAAAGTGGGCTTCTGAATGTTCCGTTCACCATGACGGCAACAGTCGACTTGACTTCGAATACCCTGTTTCGGATACAGTCTTCACCGTATGTATGTAGTGTATGAATGAGTATAGATAGATATATAGATAGATAATATTATTTATTGTACTTTTTACAAAAGAAACTTAATGCTAAGTAGGTATTACATTAAAACAATGCACAATTTATCGCCTTATCGCTAATAACGATCTTTACCAGGCAACCTACAGGAGAGGAAATATAATATAAGAATGGCAAGTACGTGCTTAAATAGGTAAACTTAATAATATAAATAAAATAAACCTAATAATAACTATAGTCATAATACGACTATAGTTATTATTATTATTAAGATATTTAAATAGTTATATTGATTAAAAGATTGACAGCAGTCAAGCAGCTGATTTTATTTATCTAATAAATTAGATTATTATGTGAAATAGGATATTTTGAGCAAGAATAGGATAGTAACGGTGTAATTAATTCATAATTCTGTTAATTGGATTCGTCAAAATCTAGTGTTGTTTTTGCTATTTTTGTGAATAGAAACATGTCAAACGAAAACATCACTCTCCGTACTCATCGCCTAGATGCCCTAGTCGCCGAAATAAGATCTCTCCGCGATGACATGGCGACGATGCAAGCTAATTTCGCTCGTCGCTTCGATGACTTATTAACACGGTTCAGCGACTACGATGCGCGTATTCAGTCGCTAGAAGAAAAAGCTAAGGAGACCGCTCTGCTCAAGACGATGACAAGAAGGTTGAAAGACTTGAAGATCAACTGCAAAAACAAGCTAATTATTCACTTCAGTCTCAAATAGAAATTCTTGGCATTTCTGAAACGCCCGGAGAAAATCCCTATCATCTTGTTTTAACAACAGCGACAAAGATAGGGCTTAATCTCGATCAGATCGATCTCAACTATGTAAAAATAACACCGAATTGAACACCAAATTGAAAGAAATACTACTAAACATAAAAAACTGGCTAACTGATCACAACCTGAAAATAAATTATTCAAAAACTAAACTAATGCAATTCGGACCGTACTAAAGGGAAAAATTACAAATTGATTACACCTTCGAAAATACTAAATTTGTTTGCGTTGACAGTGTTGACACTTACTCACTGTTAGGAATTGATATAGATTCTCACTTAAATTGGAAAAATGACATTAAGAAAATAACTACAAAACTATCACGATTTACTTACGCGCTTTACTAGTTAAAAAAGTCCACCGATAAACAAACTGCCATAAAAGCATATTATGCAAATGCTCACGCTTGGCTACATTAAGGCATCGTCCTGTGGGAAATAGCGTGGATACAACAAGACTTTTTATTCTTCTAAAACGATGTCTCCGGATTATTGTCAATATTGATAATATGACGAGTTGCAGGTCATTTGATTCTTCGGTAGCGAAAAAATTTTAACACTAGCCTGCGTCTATATATTGGAATTATGCATCTTCATAAGAAAGCACTCCCACTTATTCCCCCAGCAAGAGAGACCCAAAAGATTGAGACCAAACATAAAATTGGCACCCCCAACTTCAAAATTACATTTAATTCACACCGGCACGTATGCTATGGCTGTGAAGGTATATAATAAACTCCCTGAAAGAATAAAAAATGTAACTACAATCAAGAGATTTAAAAATTTATTGAAGGATTTTTTGGTTGAGAAGGCCTTCTATACCTTGACGGAATATTTTGAGAATAAGTTGTAGATTTAGGATTTCTGTCTGATTTGTTAATTTCGTATGTTGTTTGCTTTTGAAAATGACATTCTCTCAAAAAAAAAAAATGCTATTTCGGCCGGTTTGTATATGTAATGAGACAAATGACGTATTTTATTTCAATTCTAATTTTGAAATTTGTTAAAATGACATTTAATTTAATTTGTTTTTACTTTGTATAATTATGTATGAATATTAATTTAATTTGATTTTTATGTTATTCTAATTTGATTTGATTTTAATTACTTAAACAACGTTGCTATGCCCTAACAGGGATCATGTTATTGGTACTGGTTTGATATGTTTACCATCTTTGTAACCACATGATTGCAATAAATATTTTGACTTTGACTTTGACTTTGTCTCTCGAGTTCCATCGATAGTAACCCTTGTCAAGAAGTGCGCCGTCTTCCACGCCCTCTTGTGGTGTCTTTTACTAGGAAGTCAAAAAGGGAGGACTTTCTCAAAGTCGCAAAGGGCCGTCGTTCAATCGACAGCTTTGACATCGTTGGCTCAGGACCGCAGAGGGACGTTTTTATTAATGAACGGCTCACAAAAGAGTGCCGACAGCTTTTTCGTGCGGCTCGTAACTAGAAAAAAGAAAATGGTTACAAGTATTGCTGGGTGCGAAACGGCACTGTGTACATTAGGAAACGTGAAGGACGGGAAGGAAGCCCACCAATTCGAATCCGCTGCATTGAAAACCTGCAAAGGCTGTCAGGTGGAGACAAAGAACAGCTGCTTGATGAGCGGAGGCGCTCTAACTCTAACTCTTTCTCTCATTCGTAATATTGTTGCACTGCTTTCCACTCTTATATTTCTTATGTTATTTTTAGATTTCACTTACCCATTACTTCACAAACTCTCTTTTTCACACAAATTTCACTTGCTAATAACACGTCTCTCCTGCATTGATTAATTGACCTCTTTGATCTGCAGTTCAACTTATTCCTACATCGCTCTATCAATCTCTATCAGCAAAAGTGTAGCATTCTTGAATCTTCTTTGAATATTATCTTTTTTCATATATTTGAGAACAAATGGCCACCCTAGATCTCTTAATAGATATAGATAATTCGCTAAATGTTGTATGCCATACTGTATCATTTCCTGAGGAGTGCGATAGATTTCTTAGTAAACACAATTTAAAAGCGCTTCATGTTAACATTCGGAGCATGCAAAAAAACTTCGATAGTTTCCTATTGATTTTAGCAAGATTGAATATCACCTTTGATGTTATTGTATCCAGCGAGTACTGGTTAAATGAAAATTCATTAATCAAACAGATTGATGGTTTCAAAAGTTACAGCACAAGTAAATAAATAAATAAATCTGGTGGAGTCATTGTACTTATACGTAAATTATAAATGGTCTGCTAATACGGAAGAAATTACCCTACATGACGCGAACGCCTTGTTAGTCGAGGTTCCTAAAGTTTTCACTTTACTTGGCATTTACAGATCGCCTTCTTTCACTAACTCTTCGAACTTTGTTACTTCTTTGGAAAATAACCTAAACTCGTTTAAATGAAGCCCATGTCTCATAATTATCGGTGTCATATACATTAATATTAAAGGACTACCTGCTTTTGGCGAAAATAATTCGACGTATTTTAGCCGAGTATGGCCTAAACTCTTGCATAAACTCACCAACCCATTTCGACTCATGCATCGACCACATCTTTGCTCCTGCAAATTTGATGGCGTAATCAGTCTCATGTCCTCCTGACCTCACTGACCATAGATAGCATAGTTATGGTTGGGGTCTCTGGGTCCTCGAGCGCTGAATTTCCTCTGAAACAAAGAACAAAATAACCTCAAAATTATCTTTTCATCAAGCCTACTGATCCACAGGAGATTTTATCTCTTATTAAGAACTTGGGCTTAGACGGTTCTCACGGCCTGGACAATATGGCCCAGCGTTAGCTAAACCACTTCTATTTTTAATATGAGTATTGAGACAGGCACCTTCCCCCATTCCTGGAAGATCGCAGCTGTGGTCCCTATTCATAAAAGTGGAAATAAACTTGAATTGAGCAACTATCGCCCAATATCACTTCTTCGGACTATTTCTAAACTGCTAGAACGAATAATTCACAAGATAGTGGTATCATTCTAGGAGTAAAACGGTTTAATTTCAGATCGTCAGTTCGGCTTCAGACGGTGTAGATCTACCGAGGATGCAGTTTCCCTCCTCTCCAATACTGTAGTATCTCTCCTAGACAAGGGCTCGAAATGCATTGCTGTCGTTCTGGATCTAGCAAAAGCCTTTGATTCACTATCGATCCCGATACTTTAAAAAAAAAGGAGGCATATGGAATCAGAGGTAACGCTCTGAAATGGTTTACAAGTTATCTGTCTGATCGTCAACAGTGCGTTAAGTTTTCCGACCATATAAGTTCTCTGAGGCCTGTATTGTTTGGTGTCCCGCAGGGCAGCATCCTCGGTCCTACTCTCTTTCTATTATATATAAACGATATTGCCTGAATCCGTTTACATGATGCTGAGCTCTTCTGTTATGCAGACGATACTGCTATCATCTTTCATGGCCGTACTTGGTCTGAAGTTCGTTAAAAAAAAGCAGAGGATAATTCTGTACTAGTTTCGAGCTGGCTCAATCGCAACATTCTATCTTTGAATACAGCAAAAAAATTTTTTTTATGTTTCCACAAAACTGCAGCTTCTTCTCCTCTCTCATTAATCTCCCTAAAAATTCATTCTAACTGTTGCACTTCCACTTCTACACCCGAATTATGCCAATGCGTTTGTATTGCTCGGTCTGACTCTATAAAATACCTTGGCATAATCTTAGATGAAAAACTTACGTTCCAAGCGCACATCTTCGCAATGTCAAAGCGAGTGCGGAAACTCATTTTCATCATGACAAACCTGCGCGACGCAGTTGTTGGAAGAACTTTAAAAACGGTTTATTATGTTCTATGCCAAACTTTAATCAACTATTGTATCCTGGCTTGGGGTGGTTCACCTTCCTCTTGCCTCTTGAAAGAGCTCAAAGGGGTGTCCTTAAGGTCGCGCTGAAAAAACCTATAAGATATTCGACCTTTACTTTATACAAAGATGCTCGTGTTCTCAGCGTCAGAAAGCTTTACCTGATGCGGGTGGCCCTTTGTGTTCATAAAACTGTCCTAAACTCTAACTCCTATTCGAAAATGCTTCTAAGCCGGGTTTTCAAAGTACCAACTGTCAGTGTATCCACTTCCTTTGCTTAGCGTTTTGGTGTCTTTCTTTTTCCGCATATTTATAACAAAATGGTGAATACTTTCCACTTCAAGCACAACTCTGTCATTCACACATAGATTACACTCTCATCCATTTGCATTCTCCCACACACACACTTTCTCACTTTCTCTCTCTCACTCACACACTCACGCTCTGAATTTTTAAAATGAAGTAAGTTATACCCACTTGACAGAACCGGGCAAAAACAAAATTCATCATGTGAAAAATTGCACCAAGTTCGACAAAAACAAAAACACTCGCGACAGTGCGACTTTCCGACTCGCCGAAGCTCTCTGACTTCGCTTGTAAACTCATGTCTCTGTGTGCGTGCGTCAAAAATGGCGTGTGGTTCTAAGCGGACTATCTGTCAGAGCGCCGCGCATGTCTAATTTGTGCTACTGACATCTATAACGAAAGAGGTAGCCCTGGCAATATGTGCCTGTACATGACAGCACGCATTTACGATTAAGAAAATTTAAATTTTTCTATTGAAATGATCTAACTGTTATTACAGGTAGGAAGCCCTTTTTTTCTACGTGGCATGCATTCTTAGCCGCTGATGGCTTTCACAATTTCACCGGACAAGTGGGTGAGCGGAAGGCTCTCAACCCTAATATTTAAGTAACGTGCCTAAGGGCGCCCCAAGGGGGGACACGAACCTCGGCTTAGGGCGTCACTGGGAGATGGCACACGGACGTAGGTTTGAGGAGAGGAGCGACCCGGCAAGTGCCGGTTATGGGAATCTAAATATGACTAGGGTCGCAGAACGCTTCCTCGTCGGCGTGGACGATAGATCGGGTAGGAAGCCCGTTGCATGTTGGTAGCAATGTCGCGGATTGCCGCCAAGTTTCGAATCTAAGGTACGGTTTTGATATTGAGAACTTCAAACGACGATCCCTAAATTAATTATTTAAAATATTACGTTACGTCTTAATGAACATTAAACATAATTAATCAATAACAACTTGTACAATTTACAACTCATTTCAATGTTTTCGAACAAACATTCCGTTATTCGATGGAATGGGCTAACTTAAATGTTAAATTAACTAAAAACAACTCGAACAAAGCACCCTCAAGCCACCTTCCCACAATGCTGGTCCGCTTCTTCTTCTATCGTGTCTATAGCAATATTCAATTTAATTTGACCAGTATTCTGCCTCCTTCAGAATCCCGCTCCTCAGAATTGGCACATAAACTAAGGTCATCGTGTGAGCAGCTGTTCGGGCACGAGGGGCATGACCAAAGGTGATCCATAGTCTAGGGGGATGCACCACATTCGCACACGTTTTTGCACCCTTGATGTATCCCTATCTGAAAAGATTGTCCTTGCAGCTACCGACGGGGCCGTAGTGCTGGGCCGCTAAAATGGCTGGTAAGCTCTACAATTTATATGAAGCTATTCACATTTGGGGTAGTTTCTTCATGGTGTCGATAAGCAAAGCTTGGAAACGTAGCCTTAGAAAGTACTCGTAGGTATTGGGTTTGTTCAGGAATAGGTTCCCGTTCGAACGTGAACAAAGCCACATAACACTTTTTGAAGAGGAACGAAATTGAAATCGCTATCGATCAATACAACGTTATTTACCATTATCAACCATTTCTTTTCATGTCCTTGTAATTCATAGTTGTTGTTTTAAAGCCGGGCAGCTAAGTCACGTGTCATTTGCTACAAACCGTTTTTTGCCGTTCTCATAAACGTTCTTCGGTTTTGGTTCGTTCCTAACAAAATCCTATGCAAGGAACCGTCCGAACGTTTTAAATAACGGTTCTAAGCCCTGGTTAATGGTTATCTTCACACGTGATTATTAGATATATTGCTAATAAGTAGGTACATATTATTTCATCAACAAACGTTCATGTAGTGACGCAATTCTAGGTAACAAAGAAATATGAAACAATAAAAGAAGTTATTGTAAAAAGTGACACGCAGCAGCTATAAACATATTTTTTACTTTTTCACAAAGGCAACTCACCTAACTATTAATTTTTTTAATACTTTATACTCATGTCTCGATTGAAACTGACAATTTATGCGATCCCCAAGGCTTCCAGATATTAGATACTTATTCACATACATAAAAACACGTCAGTAGGGTTCACTCATCTAATTCTGTGTTATTTAGTTTGAGCGCTATAATAGGGCTGTACGAGTGAAATCAATGCCTTGAAATACAACCATAAGCCTTTGTAATTAAGTCAAAATTTGTCTGAAAAGTTTGGGGACGCTCGAGTGAGCGAGCTAGCAACAACTAACGGTTTTGTCAGTTCGCGCGCAAATATCGCCGGTTTTGTGAATTGGTGGCGAACTTCGCTGTATTTCTGTAAGTATTTAACCGATTTCTTAGCTTCTTTCTATTAAAGCAAATTGTAATTGATATTCCCTTGATGTGGTAGCAAAAAATTCGTCATAGCTCTGCGTCCTTTTAGTGTTAGAGTTTATTTTGTTCGTCAAAAATATTAGCGTTTTATCGGTTGAGTGGTTTCTGTGCTATCACAGAAGTATGGTAATAATATACAACTATTAGTGGTTTTAACTGAAAGTATTGACTTCTTTTAAGTTTAGTAGACAAGATTAATGTTATTTTATTATTTTTATCTTGTCTCAATTAAAATGACGTCTTTAATATTTATAATAATAATAATAATATTTCTTTATTGCACAAAACAACAGTTAATCAAACAAAATTAAATTAAATCAAATACATGCATTGCAGGTTGAGGCAGATGAGAATTTTACAGAGGACCCCAAACTAGGCTGGGCCTGTATCTTGGGTAACCAGTAAAGAAATAATTAACCTGTGTTTACAATGAATTTTAAATTACAAACGAAAAATATAATTTTTAAATTTGGAAGGGATATAACATGAAATTAGAAGTTTCACAAACATGAAATACTTAAAAACCTAAAAAACATCAGTTACATAACCAGATCTTCAGTACTTAAATAATCTAAAGAAAGAAGCCACCTAGTTAAAACAGATTTTGCTTCAAAAACTGAAATTTGAGCCAATATTATATATTTTGCTATCACGGAATTGGGTGACACTTTCTTTAGACTTGTCATGTAATGACGTGAGTAGTTTTATCACGAAATTTTGCATCATTTGTTTTATTAATATTTATTTATTATTATAATTTGCTTGTTTACTTTCAGATATCATGGATGACTCAAAAAAGAAAAACAGAAAGTACTCGGAGTTCGATGTCAAAACCGCCGTTGAAAATGTTTTGAGTTCAACAATGACAGTTTACAGAGCTTCTAAGGAATTAAAGATTCCATGGTCGACGTTAAAAGAGAATGTGACGAAGTACAAAACTCTACGAGAGGGTAATCAAGATGCACAGATCGCATTGTCCAATATCTTGGACATTACGATCTGTGCATCTTGATTATACCCTCCTATTGATTATTCCTATCGGAAGGCCGTTTGCGTTACCTGTTGAAATAGAACAAAAGTTACTAGCCTACATTATTGAGATGCAAGAACGTGGTTTTAGTCTTGCAGTTACCAAAATAAAGCAAATTGCATTATCTTTAGCAAAAGCTGCGAATATAAGCTGCACTTTCAATGACGGAAAGGGGGCCATGCAGGTTGGAATTGGTGGGTGAAGTTTAAAGAACGCTACGGGTTGTCTTTGCGAACACCGGAAAATCTTTCAGCAGGTAGAGCGATTTGTTCAAACCCGGTTGTTTTGGTTGAAGATTTTTATGAAAAATTAGAAGAATTGTTAAACTAGGAGACGCTGCTGTTTCCTGTACATCAGGGACTAATTGCCTTAAAACAGCTAACAAGAACCTTAATACTGTTGTTAGCGTCACATCTGGAACTCAGCGATTTGAGAAGCTCCTGGAAAACGCTGCTGTTCCTAGCACGTCAAAATTTGGAAAAAAAGTGAGACGAAGTAACATAGCAAATAAACCTAATACTTAATGCACCTGCGAAGCAACAATTTGAGAAGAAAAATAAAACTGAAGACGACGATTAGCTATGTGAAATATGTAAGAGATGGTACTCAGAAGATGCAGCTTCTGAAAATGGAGCAGACTGGATTTCTTGTTCCTTCTGCTTTAAAACGTACCACGTACATTGCCAAAGTCAAGAATTTGAGGCTAACGTGACGATTTTTAAGTGTGATATGTGTTCGCCGCAGCAGAATTCTAGAAGTTATTACTAAAATGTTTATCTTGTTTTTTATGTTTATGTTGATTTTGTGATATTAATTTTGTACAACTTAAATAAAGTTAACTTGCCTAATTCCGCTATATCAGAATTAAATTAGTTGCTATCACGGACATAAAGAGGTCACCGCGGAATTAGGCAAGTCAACTTGCTTTAGTAAATTTGGTATAACTTTTATGTTTCTAGAAAAAAATGAGATTAATTGTGCCTATATTCCTCATAAAAGACTGATTAGAACTCATGCTAAGTCTGAATTATAGTAATTAGTAATTTATTGGTATTTTTTTACTCATATGCCTTTGTCACGAAGTTAGATGAGTTTACCCTACTCACGACTATATCTTCAATCAACGGAATATAGTCAGAGGCCGTTATGGTGAATGAAACATACAGAAGGCCACTTTTCACCAATGGTATTAGAAACTAACGTGGTAGGTGGAGACTAGTGGGAGCTTTCAGCCGTTATCCGGGTTGATTGATTTTTTATCGATGTTTTCCATCACCGGAAAGTTAGGGTCGTTAGGATCGCGAAGCTAGGTGAATGAAACAATTCTATTGGTTCTTAACACACACATTCTTCGCACATCTCTGGTGGAAACGTACCCTTACCCGGAAATTTAAAACAATGAAGATTATGATTTTGCTTCTGGCTAGATTTGAACTCGAGACCACACGATCCACAATCCGGGTTGGGATGCTAATTGCTACATTTTTAGTAGTCTTTGGTTTTCCTATTCATTTTTTCGTGTCTTATCTTATGTCTAATCAAGTTTATTGTTGCTATGACAATAACGGTTTGGTTTTGACATTCTTCATAACGGCGCATACACATGGTTTACTTTTATTACAATTTATTTGTATTATAAAGTTCAACGTGTTTATTTGCCTTGCATCTAATAATAAAGTAGGTAAATACGTAACAAACCATGCACACAAAGTTCGTTTGAAAATGTGTTGATTTTATCAAGTAAATGAATATATATTAATTTTTCTTATGTTTTTAAACTTTAACACATAAAAGAAGCGCAAGAACTTTTTATTCATGAATAGAATCGTAAGCTGGCTTTCTTTTACGTTAAAAAAAATGTATTTAACTTAGTTAGAACAGCAAAAAAATCACCAGTGTGGCCAAACCTCTTTCCCAGTGACAATGACGACCTCATATGACAGGCGCGCGAATCTAATGTTATATGTATTTCTTATTAGGACCTCCACTTGATTGTCAAATTGTATTCCTCCTAAGGGAGGGGAAAGAAAGAATGATTATTTTCTCTAATATTTATTAGTTATGTATAATAGTACTGCTACCAAGCCATAACAAAGATTAAAAAATGAAACGTCAAGCAGCAGGCCATGTCAGTCTGTTTGTTGTTATTTGTTTATTTATTTGGTTAATTTCAGTCCTGGCTGCTTTATGAATCTTTTTATGCTTCCTTTATTTATAAATAAATTATACTTGAGCAAAATAAAAAATGTAAAATGTGACGACAGCACTAAATCACTAACTTCCGACTAGACAGAACAATAATATTTTTCCCATAATTCAGCATAATAGCAAATAGAAGATTGAGGACTCTATAGAGAGAGAATGCTTTGTGTGCTGTGGACGGAATTTTGCACAAATTTGTCTATACAAACAAAACACACAGCTTTTATCGTCTGCAGTTCATAGTCTGCAACGCATTTCCTAACTTTCTTCAGTGGCGTAGACTATACATTTTTTAGGGAAGGTGGAAGGCACCAGAGCGTACGGGAGATCACTGATGCAATAGACAAACAAATTACAGCTGCAGCATACATTAATAATAGCTAATTGCATTAGGAGAGCAGCTGGCAGAAAATAAAATTTTCAAAGTGCTTTAGAGCACTTTGAAGAGATCAAGCCGTGATTTGCGTATGTTAAAAAAAAAGGTTGCAGAATTAAGAAAGAACCCTAACACTAATGGCATGTGCATCGGTAAGCCGTGTACGCACGTACCAACACGAACATAGCGAACAAAACATCAATTATGAACATTTGGTTTGTACGTATGGGCGGCATATTTAAACACGAACGCAAACATAGTTGGAATCAAGGTTTTTACATAACATTTTTTAAAACTATAGAACACCGTCCATGCAGATCTTACAACTAAGATCGCCGCAAACACGTTTGACGAACAGAGTGTTTAATGTACGTTAGTGGTACACACCTGCGAACTAAGTTGTTGCGTATCATGCAACGCAACAAATTTGTTCGTTCGTGCGTATACGCGGCTTTATATGCATTTCGAACCTTATTTAACATTTAATAAACATTCTCAAAATATCAATCACAGAAGAGAAATCAGCAGCAGGTGACCACTAACTCTATGTAGTTGTGGTAACGGCAGCACGCTCCCTTTAAAAAGGAGGGTATAGGTAAAGGCTGCAGTCTTTTATTAAATAAAATAAAATTAAATCATTTATTTTCAGATAACTAGATCCAGGGTTGTTAGTAAAACACGTTAAAAATACGTTAGTAAAAAAAAATGTCATGAAGCAAACAAAAAAAAAAATCAAATTCAATTCATTAACATCATAAAAAATATTACATTTAACACATTTTTTTTTATTTTTTATTATACAATATCAATTTCCTAATATTATTTAATTTATGCGATATACTGCGTCTGCCTTAGGACTAAACAGAGTAATAATATTTTTTTAAATTGTATAGTTTTATAGGCGTGTTTTTATAACCCAGTTTTCTTACTATTTAAATATTGAATTACATGAAATTCAGCACAAACTGATTCTTTAATATTATGAATTTAGACCTTATTCACTTTACATTTTTTTCTTGTTTTTATATTTACACTTGTCAGTTTCCTCTATTGTAGGAAATAATGTTCATCTCCAAGCCATAGCAGTAGTATGTTATTGGGCGCTCTATATCACCTTTCGATCACTCGAGCATTCGCTCGAGCTCTCTTCAGGTGATATAGAGCCCCCAATAACATACTCATCAGTTTTGATGTTATTGCGTCGTATAAATTGAATCCTAAGCTGGGATAACAATGATATAAGACGCGACCTCACCCATGCGTTTTAATCCTCAATAACATTGACAGTGCTGCTATCAAAATTGACTTATACGAAAACTTTTGAGTGAGAAAACTAGTTGTCTGAAATTAATAACTTGAACTAGGTAGCTTGGTTTTTTACACCATTTATAAATACAACCAATTTATTGAACTGATCATTTCATAAAAAGCTTCTTCAATAAGCAGACTGCATAATTGCAATGAAATTTGTAAAACAAAAAGAATCGTTAAACTTAAAATGTGTCTGTCCAGCTCCTCTTAATAAAATTAAACGTCATGGAACATTATTACCAAATACGATACGGTGTCTCGTCTGTGAACCTTCTAACTGTGGAAAAACTAACTTAGTTATAAGTCTACTGTTGCATGAAGATGGACCCCGTTTTCATAACTTGTATATATATTCAAAATCATTGTATCAACCCAAGTATTTGTTCCTTGAAAATGTTTTAAGTATGATAGATGGATTATCACTTTATAAATACAATCACAACAGTGAAATTTTGAGTCCCCATGATGCTAAAACAGATTCCATAATTATTTTTGATGACGTTGCGTGTGAAAATCAGAACAATATCAGAGATTATTTTGCTATGGGTCGCCATAAAAATATAGATTGTTTTTATATTAATCAAACTTATACTAAAATTCCTAAGCAACTTATAAGGGATAATTCCAATCTAATAATATTATTCAAACAAGATGATGTCAATTTGAAACACGTCTATGACGAACACGTAGGTTCCGACATGTCCTGGATACAGTTTCGCAAATTATGTTCAAAAGTTTGGGAGAAACCGCATAGTTATCTCGTTATTGACAAAGACAGTGAGAAAAACAAAGGTTGCTATAGAAAGGGATTTGATACGTTCATAGTATTTGATGAACATTAATAAACAATTGATGAGGTGTTATATAGTCACTTTAATTTGTGATGCCGTGCGGAGTCAACATGGAGAGAAACCTAAAGGAACAAATTGTTAAGTCTGCTGCTGCCGTGAAAAAGAAAGTGGAAATGATTAAAGATGCAAAAGCGACCAATGATATGGTTTTAGATTCTATGTTTAAACCAATAGTTGACCCTCTTAAAGAGTTATCTAAAAAAAAAAAAAAAAATGAACTCGCAAAATCTGGATACGAACCGATAATGAAACAAAATAAATATAGTGAAAGCGAAGATGCTTACTGTTCAGACGAGGATTTTCAAGAAAATAATAGCACAGAAGACGAGCAACACTTAAATGAAGAACAAATTTACGATGACGATATTGATCAAAACGAGTTATCCAACAAAACTCTAACCAGTGGTATATACTTACCGGAAAATGATGAAGTGCATGAAGATTCTTTTAAATCAATGGGATCATCTCCGAGTGAAAAAAATCAATCTTTATCTTGGTCTTTGATACAGCAGGCATCGAAACCGGTCACATACGGTGTCAAACTTGATCGAGGGAAACTTATGCTAGGCAAAACACGTGTTTACGATCAAGGACGCACTTTTAAAATTGGAAGTAAAACGGTGAAAAAGACCCCAGGCTTAGTTGATTTGTTATTCCGGAATGTACCAAATTTGGATCGTGTAACGGAACAAGACCTGCAAAATTATAAATTGTTGTTAATTGAAACTAATGCGCATAGGCGCGATTGTAACCCCAAAAAACCTATAAACAGCAACAAAGGAAAAAAATATCTGCATGTAATAAGACCATTATTTAAGTATTCTAGAAGTAACACCATAAGTACAGAGGATATTCATCACGGAGAAGGGCTTAACCTTCTAAAAAAAGTTAAAAATAATGTGGATCTAGTATATTGGGATGATCCAAACGAACTGGTGGAGAGATTAAAATTGCTCATTGCTTCTCGTGATGCGGGCAATACAGGTTTAGACAATGAAATAACAGCAATAATTGAAGAGCTTTATGAATTCGGTATAATCAATAAAGATATAAATCAAATGCTATCAAGAAACAATACAGTCTACTAATAATTGACAAAGCGTAAACACGAATATGAATGTTGATAAATTTGGTCATCACGTTCATAAACGTTTACGTATTTCCGAATACGTTGAGCCATCAAACGAAGTGCTAGTAAAGTCCAACGAAGGATGGTTTGACTTGAAATTTGCTAGACTGATTGGTTTACCATCACCAGAGCACGACGATGATGCTGTTAAAAAATCATATGTCGACCAGAAAATAAAAGATATGAATACAGAATTAAATAAAGTACATGCTAATGTAAAAGTGTATATAAAGCAACTGGAAAAATTTGCTTCAGACCATTTATCTTCTTCACATTATACAAAGCACGAAGTAGACAAATTGATTCAAGCATTACAAGAAAAATTAAAAAAGCATGAGTAAAAAGAATATTGTTGATGAGCTTCATAAGTCAGCTCGAAAAAATTTTATTCGCCGACGGACCATAATAAAGGGTATTGATGATTTATGGCAAGCAGACCTCATTGATATGCAAAAATATTCATATGCTAATAAAGGCTATAAATACATATTAGTTGTTATAGATGCTTTATCTAAATACGTTTGGGTAAGCCCTTTAAAATCCAAAGAGAAAACCTGTGTTACAAATGCTATGAAAAGTATTATAACAAAATATAGGCGATTCCCTAGAAATATGCAAACAGATTTAGGAAAAGAATTTTATAATAAAGCATTCAGTGAACTTATGAAGAGATACAAAATCAACCATTATTCGACATATTCTATAAAGAAAGCATCCATTGTAGAAAGAGTCATAAGAACTTTAAAAAGTAAACTTTTCAAACAATTTAGCATTTGCGGTAAATATAAGTGGGAAAAGAGTAATCTGGATTCAGTCGTTGAATGCTATAATGACTCTGTTCATCGTATTACAAAATTTAAACCTAAAGAAGTTAATAAATCCAATGAATTTTTAGTTAAATTTAACATATTGAAGTCACACAAACAAAAGATTAAAGGAAAGCCATTGCTATGTGTTGGTGATCATGTTCGTATTAGCAAATATAAAGGTGATTTTGGTAAGGGCTACACGCCTAACTGGTCTTCAGAATTATTTACTGTAAAAAAGATCACCAATACTAGTCCCCCTAGTTACCAACTAAAAGACAGACATGGTCAGAATATTCTAGGTTCCTTTTATGGATTCGAATTACAAAAGACTAAATTTCCAGACTTATACCTAATTGAGAGAGTTATTAAGAAAAAAGGCAGTAAGCTGTTTGTGAAGTGGTTAGGTCTCGATGATAACGAAAATAGTTGGGTTGCTAAATCATCCTTGGTATTGTGATATAAATAAAGAGTTTAAACAACCTCCTTTGTCATTTTACTCATATCCATGAAGGTAGGAAGGGGTATTATTGATAGTTTAATTAACCATTTACCTGTCGAGTTACATTTAACCTGGTTATCAATTTTGCGGACCAGGAACGAAGCTTGAGCAACGGTTACAAAGAGGAGATCGAGGCATTAATAAGCTAGATCAAGCCTGCATGTATCACGACATAGCTTATAAAAATCGTGATTTAAAAAATCGACAAAAAGCAGACTTAGAGTTGTTAAAAATGGCTAAAAATCGACTTAAATCAAAAGACGCAGGGAAAGGAGAAAAAGTAGCATCGTGGATTGTTAAGAACGCTATGAAGGCTAAATTAAGAGCTGGTAAAGGAGTCAAGTCGTTCTTGACTGGTTTAAAAAAAATTCGCTCTAAAATAAAGAAAACGAAATCGAAAACTAAGGGATCAGCCATTAAAACAGCACACGCGGTAGCGAAAAAAGTATTTGCTAATGCGAAAGGTTTACGACTACCCCGTTGCATTCCAGTTCCAAAATGTGGTGGAATCTTGCCACTTATCCCAATTTTCGCAGGATTATCTGCCTTAGGTTCACTTGCAGGTGGTGCCGCAGGCATTGCAAAAGCTGTAAATGATGCTAAAGCTGCTCAAAGAACTTTCCAGGAATCGGAACGACACAACAGAGCTATGGAAGCTGTTGCTATTGGAAAAGGATTATATATTAGACCTCATAAAAAAGGATCGGGTCTATACTTGAACCCATCAAAAAACTAAGTAAGCGGCTACCCAAACGAGCACTGACAAACTGGGATATATTAGAACATAGTAGTGATATTCCATATTTTAGAGGTGTTTTTATGAGAGACACCTTACCGGCAAAGCCAAAAAGTATAGAATGCGCAATATTTAATTTGGATAGTTCCGATAAACCTGGGACTCATTGGGTAGCCTATGTTAAGAAAAACAATTATTGCGAATACTTTAATAGTTTCGGTAATTTAAAACCACCATTAGAACTAATAAAATACTTGAAAGGTCTACTTATTTATTATAATTATCCACAGTATCAAAAATTTGACTCAGTAAACTGTGGTCACTTATGTATATCGTTCTTGAAATCCTTTTGGAAAAAACAGTTAAAATAGAAATGTTATTAGGTTTTTTTTCAGTTTAAACATGTCTTTCACTGTGTCCATTACTGGACGAGGAGCTGCTCTAACAACCAGTTATTCACCAACACTAGAGTTACGGGGAGAATATGAATGCGGTCTCTTAAATTTTTCTACATTTAATTCAATCCCTAACATTTATGAGCAGAATAATAAGTTTTACTATGGCGATAATGAAATCATTGTCATCCCGGAGGGTTCATATGAACTTCAAGATATTTGTGACTACTTGAAAAGTAACATAAAAGCTAATCTTTTCAAACTTTCTTGTAATAATAATACCCTGAAGACAAAACTCGTATGTTCAAAAAACATTTATTTTGACAAACCTAACTCAATTGGAACTATCCTAGGTTTCGGTAAGGAAACAATAAAAGCGAATATAAGTAGCGAGTCACAGTATCCTGTGAGTATTTTACCAACGACCATTGTTCGCATCGAATGTGACGTTTCAAGCGGATCTTTTGTAAACGGATTATCAAGTCATATTATTTACGAATTCGCCCCCAACGTACCACCCGGTTACCGAATTATAGAAGTCCCCAAGAATATAATTTATTTTCCAGTTAATCATAATTCAATCAATGCAATCAACATAAGATTGTTAGACTCAGAAAATAAGCTGATTAATTTACGAGGTGAGGAAGTACAACTGTATCTTCATTTTAGGAAAAAATGTTGAATTTCACCAAAAAAAATAATGTACCGAATTATAATAAAAACCCTTTTACGACTTTTGAAAATGTCAGTTCAAGAAAGACGCTACGCAAAGTAACACCACCTGTGCCACGGAATAAATTAACAAAACAGAACAAAGAATTCCTTAAATTTATAGGCTTACTAAAATGAGTATATTAAGTATTTGCAACCCTGTAGTAACAGATAACAGCATTGAAAGTTTTGAATACCATTCATACAAGCCATATGTGACAAGTTTTAATAAAAATGATGAAATAAGGATACCTATAAACCAACAAGACTTGTATGTACTACCTTCAGCTAGCACTTTATACATTGAAGGCAAAGCAAATATTTATGATAGTACTACAAAAAAAGAAGTGCCAAGTGTGCATTTTACAAATAACCCAGCGTTGTTTTTATTTCAAGACATCAGATACGAATTAAATGGAGTTGAAATTGATAAGATTAAAAATGCTGGTATAACAACAACAATTAAGTCTTACCTATCTCTGAATGATAATGAATCGAAATGTGCGAAGGTTTGGGGTTGGTCTGTAGACGGAAATACTAATGTTCACAATGGTGTATTTTCAGCTTCGATTCCCTTAAATAAAATATTAGGATTCGCTGAAGATTATGATAAAATTGTAATAAACTGTAAACATGAACTAGTTTTATTAAGAAGCAATACAAATCTTAACGTATTAAAATTGAATAGTGGCGAAGTTGTGGATGATATTGTCATCAGCAAAATAGTTTGGCGAGTTCCTCATGTTAAAGTTTGTGATCGCGATAGGATTACTTTGCTTAAACATTTAGAAAAGAATCGCGGTATTACAATACGTTTAGAAATTGGGATTTGTATGAATATCCGTTACTACCAAAAACACGTAAACATTCATGGTCAATTAAAACTTCATCTCAGATAGAAAAACCGCGATTTGTCATTATTGCATTACAAACTAATCGCAAGTATAAGGCTGATTTGTCCATGGCAGAGTTTGATCATTGTAAAGTTAGTGACGTAAAAGTATTTTTAAATTCTACCTACTTCCCATATGAAAATCTAAACGTGAGTTTTACTCAAGACAAGTTTACTTTATTATATGAACAATATGCTCGCTTTCAACAGTCTTACTACGGACGCCGATCAGAGCCGTTGATGAGTTTGAAACAATTCAGAGATATTGCTCCCATGTTTGTGATAGATTGCTCACGTCAGCACGAAACATTAAAAGGTTCAATAGATGTGAGAGTTGAAATTGAAACCGAACAAGAAATACCTGACCAAACTGCTGCCTATTGTTTATTATTAAACGATTGTATTTTCGAATACAAACCCCTTAGTAGCATAGTCAAGAAATTATCATGAACAGCCACACAGTTTTTTTGGATTTACAAGGGTTTAAAGGTCGTAAAAATGAATTTATAGTCAAAGAGCTAGTTATAGCCACACAAGAGCATACGCAACCATTTTTGATCAAACCTCCATATCCGTATTCAACGCTAACAAATGAGGAGAAAAAACATGTTTGGTGGATAGAAAGCCACAGAGGTTATAGGTGGAGTGAGGGTTACATCGATTATAGGGAATTTCAAAGAATTATTAAACCCTTATTAAAAGATTGCAAGATTATTGTGAAAGGCCAAGAAAAAATCAAATGGGTGGAAGATCTATGCGGTCACACAAACGTGATAGATATTAGTCATAAGGATATTCCTAATTTAAAAAATCTAATTGAAATGTATTGTCAAAGTTTAATGTCATTGAATTGTTTCACTCATAGAAATAAGGAATATTGTGCATTGAAAAATGTTTTGTGTATTCAAAAATGGTGTTTAGAAAATAATTTAGTTTTATAACTTTTACTTGTAATAAAATTTTAAAGTTGAACAATATAAATGTTTTTATTTAACACGTTTCCTTTTAATTCCCTAATATGACAAAGAAAACCACCTTTCTAAAGTAAAATGTTTTATTTAACTGAATAACAGCATAAACAAATAATCAAATTATTTTTAAAACCAGTACATAACTTAAATAATACTAAAAAAATATAAAATAAAAAAGTTTATATAAATTTAATCTTAGTTACTAAATAAATTATTTACAAGTTATCACTACATAGTTTTTTAGATATTTTCTTTATTATGCACTCTGTCATGTCCATTGGTGTAATGGTTAAGAAGAATGGATAACGACCGACTTGGTGTAATGGTTAAGAAGTTGGCTACTACACCAGAGGTCGCGGGTTCGATCCCCGCACAGTACAAATATTTGTGTGCATGAACATGTCTGTTTGTACTGGTCTGGGTGTCTCCTATGTATAATAAGTATGTATTTACAAAATAAAATGTATTTAAGTATGTTTATCAGTTGTCTAGTATCCCATAACACAAGCTTTAATTAGCTTACTTTGGGGCTAGATGGCGCTGTGTGGAATAATGTCCAGGGATATTTATTTATTTATTTATTATTTATTATCTCGTCCACGGGATCGCGAACCACGTATTGCGCACTGAGCAACATTTTGTCGTCACTTTCTGACGGTGGTTCACATTGGCTATTCAGATCCAACACCCTTATCTGAATAAGTCTAGTTCCTCTCTGCTCTTCACTTATCACATAAGACCTTGGAGTGATTTTCTGCTTTTTAGAATTCACTAGTTTGGATGTACCTTTCCTCTTTTTTCTTGTGAAGTCCTCTTGTTTGGATTATTGTTGAAGAGGAATTTCTTGCGATTGGGAGCCGAATAGATCAAGGCACTGCTGAGGGAAATTTTCCAATGGGTCTTGAGCATATTGCGAAAAGTCTTCCATTATCTATAAGAGAACAAAAGTGTTTAAAATAAACATACTAACTAGCATTGGATAAGAATGCTTGAATTATTTAAATAGCGTAATACTTACTAGAAACGAAGATTGGAAGCAAAGGGAAACTACTTTGGGTATGAGCGTCTTCCTAAAAGGCTGTTTGAATAATGAGCAAAAATGAATGAGAGCCTATTATTTGCATTAGTAGTTGCAAACCTTTGAAACTGTATAGTCATCGATTATCATGACCTAAATACAACACGTGTTATATGAACACATGATCATACAATTTTAAGCTACGTTTGCTATAAACCGAAGTGTCAACATTTTCTTTTACACGTTATGACAAGTAGAAGTTAATGATGACACTTCAATTATTAAAATTAGTACCTATTCAAGTAATATGAGTTATATTGGAAAATTCCTAAGTTTGCGAAAATAAAGTGCCTATTATTGCCTACCGGTGAACACGTGCATACACGTGCTGGATCTTATTAGGTAATAATAAGTGAAACCTTAAAAATAAAAAGCATGGGTTTTGTTTTTACGAATTTATTTAAAAAAAGAAAACCTACTCTAATCACAATTATAACTATAAACCAAACTTACTTTTTCTAACTTATAGTGACTTACAGTAAATTTTAAACGAATCTTAATAATAACAACACATTAATGACACACATATTTCAGCTTAAAGTAAATCTAAACGTTCCTTTCAAATCAAAGAGTGATGCCCCCATGACATTGTGGAAATTTTGTCAGGCATTATAAATCGTTTATCATCAGCATTACATAAAGCAATTTTATTGACTGTTTGAGTAAAAATTTCATGCTTAATACATTTAAATAGTATATTTTTTCTGCGCACTATTTTATCATTTAGTAAAGCGTTACTATAATCAGATGCCTGCAAATCCTTAATAACATTTTTTCTGATACCTTTCGCTTTCTTGATAACTCTAGAGTGAGTTTTAATGCAATATAATTTTGATCGCAATCCAACAAATTCTGTCATAATATGCCCTCCAAGTTCATCTTTGAATAGGCCGGGCACCTTTTTGTTCTTTATTGGAATGTCAAATAGATTTTCTGAATCGTAATTACTGGTATCAAAATATTTTAAGAAATATTGTTTCAAATCTTCATAGAAATTCAATGTTTTTATTTCATAGATAAAGCTATCAGTATCTGTATAACATAATCGCACTCGCTCTCCGTAGTGTGGCTTTATAACAGAATAATGAAATTGGTACATGTGACTTTTTGAAAGTTCTAAAACAGCAAATCCGATGTAAATCGGTTTATCTAGTACAACTTGTTCCGGTTTCATCTGTATGGCCACTAAATTTTCAGAAAAAATAGTTGCACTATGAAAATTGGGTCTTGAAATTAGTTTTGAAGCAGACAGACAACGCTTGGTATTATTAGTGGTATCTTGCCATTGAGTTACTAATTTAACGTTAACTCTACGTTCTGTATCTTCCATCGTTTTCCCGAAAACGGAGTTGTTCATAAGTTTGAAGAGGTCTTGCTGAAACGGTGTCACAGCTTTTTTTCTTAGTTCAGTGTTAAGATTAATATATTCCGCTAAAAAATTATTTCGTCTAAAAGTAATAACTCTATGAATTTTTCTTAAAATAAGTCCATGACTGAGACAAGTTTTTAAATAAACGTAATGAATGACATACTGATATTTTGAATGCAAATTAGGTATCAATTTAAAAGTTGTACCACCCGGTGGTACAAATTTTTCTGCACAAAATGGATAGTCGTTATGAGCACAATGAAATTCTTCCGGGTAAGATAAATCGACTTCAAGAATATATCCAAAATCAGCATCGTTTGGCACATTCTCGATTTGCAGTTGATCTATTTCATGTTGTTTTAAAAATCTAAAATTAGATACTGGCAAAGACTGGCACATGCTATAACCATAAAGATTATTACAGTCAATGTATACAAGGAAAGAATCAGGCTTAGTTTCGTCATAATTGTTCATGTAAAGGTTATTTGCTTTGGCATGTTTGGCGATTAACGAAACGGATTTATGTGGCAAGGGTAAATGGGACTGTTGGAAGGGGAAGACCCAGAAGAACGTTTCTTGACCAAGTTCAAGATGTTCTCAGAAAGGGTCGGGTCAAGAGTACCTTTAACCGACGAGCATGTATGAAAGGACTCATGAGAGTAGAAGAAGCGCAAGATGTATGTCAGGATCGTAGCAAGTGGAAAGAAGTGGTCTCTGCCTACCCCGTTGGGAAAGAGGCGTGATGGTATGTATGTATGTATGTATGTCTAGTAGAACATAGACAAATTCCACCTCTGATTCCTTTTTGTACAAGGCGTATAATGTCTAAGTCTGACAGTAGCTCCAATTCTACGCCTGTTTTTAATAACATTGCGTCAAATGATAAGCTTGGAGCTGTTAAGTAAAAAGCAGGATCTAACTGATAACCTTTCTTGCAGACAGATCTAAAGTTTTCAAAAATATCTGTCAGCAAAAAAACATCGGTTTTAAGATAGAGATCGGTATATTCTCCCATATCAGCAATATTGAAAGTACTCCAAACCGCTTTGGCATGTAAATAATCTTCATCACTGATACCCTCGTCAGTCAAAGAATTGTGAAACTTTTCTTTTGGAGG
The DNA here is from genome assembly GCA_947369235.1 of Udea olivalis. Lineage (NCBI taxonomy): Eukaryota > Metazoa > Arthropoda > Insecta > Lepidoptera > Crambidae > Udea > Udea olivalis. Next base: position 6,919,495 of record OX376367.1, on the reverse strand, counting down.
AAGTTGTCTCTCAGAAAACGACCTCCATGATTCCATGTGATCGTAGGGATACACGCCTTTACGAGTCATTAGATTAAATTCATGTTCTTTCGAAAAACATTGTTTTAAATGTATGAAATCTTTTTTATCTAAACCATTTGCTAATTTTTCTAGACTTGTACCCAAAAACTTAAAAGAATCTACAAACCTTATTTGAGCAAATTTACCGTCATCGATCTTCAAAAATTTTGTGAACGAAATATAATTTTCTTTGTTCTTAGGTATTACTTTTATGGGACCTAAACTTTCAGCCAACTCTTTAATGAAAAGATGACAATCATAACCTGCTAAATTATGAAAGAAAACGGGGATAAGCTTAGGAAAACTGTATTGTAAATTACAATGCTGATGAGCTGCACCTCGGTAACGGCCTGTCAAATGACAGTGGTCCCTAACCTTGTCGAAAAGCAAAAGGTTATTGCAGATATGACAGACTTCAGAACGAGCAAACGTTTCAGCTTCTTCTTCATTGAACACCATAGGTACCTTAACACTTAAAATGTCGCAAACTCTTTTCACATCTTCATACAGACATTTCAAAAATTTTTGAACATAATCTTTTCCGCGATATTGTACAAAACGATTGAGACTGCTATCAAATGAGCAAACAATATTATAAGCAAAAGCCGCGGGCAAGTGTTGTTTTCGATTCAAAGTATAACTGCAAGTTGGATTTGGTTCACAAGCTATTATAGGTGTAAGTAAAGTTTCGAAATCGGCATAAACAACAAAGGGAACGTCTTGCTTGCGATTAAATTTTTTTAAATTAAGATAGCTACCTTGTTGCGGAAGAACAGTAGACACGCCGCCACAAATATGGTCATCGAGTTTATTTTCAAATGAAAAAAAGAGCAAGCAATCATCACAAAAGTATAATGTACCATGATGCTGCGTTATTTGAGTACGAACTAAACGTGACAAATTCTTTATTAAAACGTAGTGCGATTTATTACCATTTTCTATTAAAAGCAGATTTATTCTAACTTTTCTTTTGAATTCGGATTTATAAATTGGTCCTACAATGCGACTATTTTTTAAAGAGTAAACATTTATGCTTAAGTTTGTGTTGTTTTTTTTAAATGTTTTAATTCTGTGAATGTGATAGGAAAGTTTAAATTATCAACATTTAGAACGTCTGCAAAGTAGGGATAAGACGTCGTGCGATCACAGTTGTTTTTGGCAGGATAAAGTGCAGCTACAATACTCCACAAAAAACAACAGTTGTCTTTGTTTCTAACGTTAATACAAGCTTTTTTCTTTTTTAAATTCAATGGCAAATCCATATAGGTTGAGCCTGAACCGCATAATGGATCGAATTTGTTAATGTTTATTTCAATATAAACATTGTTTAAAAACGCCCACCCACTTTCACGATCCTCGAACTCTTCGACCTTTTTACATAACGTGTTAACTATGTTCTCAAATATCTGTTCGTAATCGAAGTTTCGGTGTACTATTAAATTCTTAGTCACAAACGATTTAATTTCCTCACTGTTACTTTTTAATTGAATAAAATTAGCAAAAAATTCTAAGTTTATCTTTAAGCTGACATACTTGTTCAATAATTTATTTATAAAAATTAATAACTTATCACGTATACTACTTAAAAATGTGACCGGTAAAGACGATTCATGCCCTCCGGTAGCTAGTATTCTATAAGCGGCTATACGACCTTTGAATGCAGAAGCGATACTGATAACTCCATCTTCGATCGGATCCACACATTTATTTTTATGCACTTGACTTCGCAAGTGTCCAATCCAATGTTTGTTTTTCACGGTCAAACAACAAACAGTACAATAAGGCATGATAATATTAATCAGTTATACTTACAAGTTACCTCAAGCTGAATTAAATGTTAGTATAAAATAATCAATTGAATCCCTAAATTTTATAGCAAACACACATCAAATCTCAAGATTTTATATTTTAAAAATATATACTTCAAAAAAACTGATTTACTAATTATAAATACGAAACTCTTGTCAGTCTGTTACCGACTTTTTAAGCCTAAATGAGAAAAATTGATTGAAACTGCAATAGGAAGTTTAATTAATTACCTGCAAGAACCAATTACCTAGACTAGATTTGATGGGTTTGACTATAAACTTTAGGGAATAAAAATAAAAATAAAAAAAGACTAAATTAAAATTTATTAATTTATATTATAAAAATATTTTATTACTTAAAATTAACCTTATCACTATAGAAGACCGGATCTTTGTCTTCAAAGAGCAGCTTGGCGCTCTTCATGAACCTCTGAAGGTCCTGCCACTCGTTCGTGTCGGTGTTCAGTTGACTCTTCAGAGTGACGAGCGCTTTTTTGTATCGCTCTTCTGGCAATGACTTTAGGGCGTCACGCGTGTTGTACACGCGTACCTCCACGTAGTAAGCACCCGCGAGCTGAGCTACTTTGCGCACAGCGCCGTTCGCAACCTTCGTTGTCAGGCTGCTGTCCAGCTTACGGCGTGCACTCTGTTGGTGAGCGGGTTCAGCACCCGCGTCTTCGTCCGATAGCAGCCCGAACAAGTCCTTACTCTTGGACGATGTTCTGTAAAAAACAATTAGCATCATAAATAATCATCCTTTTTTCATTATCATCCGGAGGAATGATAGTACGAGCGTCGTTGATAAAAAGTACAGAACAACCTGTTACGTTTATTTCATACACACAAGCTTGCCCGAACCTTTCATAGAATTGCACATAAACTTACCGAGGTCTGGAGGCAGATTTTTTTTTTGGCGCTGTTGGCGGAGCAGATTCACACTCAGAATCGGATCTGGAAAAAATACAAGAAATCAATAAATAAAACTGATTCGCAATCGAACTTAGATTCTTTAGTTTGTTCGACTTCAGAGTGATTATGATGATTCTCTTTGAAGACGTACCTTGATGTAGTTGGCGCAGTCTTTCTCCGTTTCGCGTTCTTGTTCTTTCCAGAGATGGTTGAGGAGGTTGAGCTTCCTCCAATCACGTTTTCAAACTCCGAGTCAGACCTGCAATAGAGAATGTGTTTCAGAAGTCAGTAGAATGTCGGTCAGTCTTTCAAATGAAATTGTTGTCCGTGGGCATCTATCTGGTTATAATCCTCTAATAAGTTATAAGTCAAGTTTTAAACAGATGGTAGATCTATACAGATGGTACATCTGTCTAGATCAGTTTGTAATATTTCGTCACATAGCCAAATGTAAAAAAGGTTAAAAGAAAAAAAAAAAACTCACATTTTACCTTGAGAGCGGTATTGAGCACTTGACCAGATGTTCTTTTTGAGCAGCAATTTGCTTCAGCACAATACTAGCAACTAGTAGTTCTAGTACTTGATGTAAAGCACTTGTTGCGGAGAATGTGGCGATTATCAGTGGAACTATCGATTTTATTGAACAAATACTGTTTAGCTTGCTGAAATGCATAGGGTTGTCAACGTAGTACTTTCCGTAGTAGCCAAATAAGTAAAAAATATTACTTACTTTATTTTAAAACAATGTTTCTTAATTGATTAGAATTGCAATACAATATTTTTAATAGTATTATTTATTCATTTTGCTGTATAACATTAAAAGTAATTATTATGTCTTGAATTTTTATATAATTACCTAGTTACTAAAAAGTTTTTATCCTACACCACAATTAAATGATATATGTAAATATACATACCATAAACCATAACAACCATAAACATATTACTTGTGATGAAGTTATAAGATTATAAGAATACGTAAGTTATAAGATTATAAGAATATGTTCACGTTGAACTCTCGTTGAAGTTCTCGATATTTCCATTATGTTTGGTTTTAATATTTTATTAAACAAAAACCATTTAAGCATATAATATTATTTTCATATTATGTTCAAAAGTATACGAATGGAAAAAATTTACCAGCCCTATCATAAACTGCAAGCATGCATATTTGCTTAAACGTAATTTTGAAACACATGGACGGAAAATACGAATGACCTAAATAAATAATATGTTGTGGAATCTTTCACAAAAATTATGCATGTATTTTATGGTAATTATAACTTTTTTTTTTTTGAGATTTTAAGTTTTATCAATAAAAGTAAGGTTTGTTCGTATTTACGTAAAAAAAACAATTTAGAGGATTAAGATTTTCTGCTGCCTTTTAGCTTTACTTAATAAATTAATAAATATCGGGTGATTATTATCAGTATTCTCGTTTCTGATTAACATACATAAATATTTATATATGCATGATCAAATAGATAATAACATCCAGACACACAACAAATTTAAATGTTCATCACATAAATGGTTGACATGGGTGGGAATTGAACCTACGACCTCCAGCCTTAGAGGCAGGACTGTTACCATCGCGCCAACTGGCCATTAGAATGCAATAGACCAAAATGTTCGATCTATAACTCCTGCTTCTACATTGATTTAAAGGCAAATTCGCATTTGCGATTATCTCCACGCAGTATTTATTAGGATTTTTTGTTTTGATATGCTACGTCTTCTTATCATTTTCAGTTAAAAAAATTTCAGTAAAAAGCTATAAAGCCTGGTCAATCATACTAAGCAAGTTTTAATTTTTATCAGGTCTGATTCATTGTTACTTGTAAGTCTTCATTTTCCAGGCGTGGCGATCTTTACATAAGATGGTACTCGTACTTAACTCTTAAAATTGAATAAAAGATTTCAATTTTACGTAAAAGTGTTTATCTCATTAGTTACCTATTTCAATAAAATGACCTGTTGGCGCAATGGTAACAGTCCTACCTTTAACGCTGGAAGTCTTAGGTTCAATTCCCACCCATGCCAACCATTTATGTGCTGAACATTTGTAACTATTGTTTTGTGTCTGAGTGCTATTATCTATTTAGGTACAAATGTTCATCACATAAATGGTTGGCATGGGTGGGAATTGAACCTGCGACCTCCAGCGTTAAAGGCAGGACTGTTACCATTGCGCCAACAGGCCATTAGAATGAAATAGACCAAAATGTTCAATCCATAGCTCCTGCTCCTACGTTAATTTAAAGGCAAATTCACATTTGCGTTTATCTTCGAGCAGTATTTTTATTTAGGATCTTTTTTTTCTCTTGATAGGCTACTGTTTTTATCGTTTTCAGTTAGAAAATATTCAATAAAAAGCTAAAAAACCTGGCTAATTATACTTAACAAGTTTTAATTTATACCGGATCTGATTCATTGTTACTTTAAGTCTTCATTTGCCAGCCGTGGCGATCTTTAACTAAGATGATACTCCATACATACTACTTAACTCTTAAAAATTGTAATCCATACTTCCGTACTAATATTATAAATGCGAAAGTAACTCTGTCTGTCTGTCTCGCTTTCACGCCAAAAATACTAAACCAATTTAAGTAAAATTTGGCACACAGATAGTCTATAGCCTGAGAAAGGACTTTAAATCATCATTCCACGCTGACGCAATCGTTGGCAGAAGCTAAATGAACGTAAGATTTCAATTGCACGTAATAGTGTTTATCTCATTAGTTACCTATTTCATTCTAATGGCCTGTTGACGCTAAGGGAACAGTCCTGCCTGTAGCGCTGGAGGTTGTAGGTTCGATTCTCATCCATAATAACTATTTATGTGTTACATATTTGTATTTGTTGTGGGTCTGGGTGTTCTTATCTATTTAAGTATGCATATAGAAATATTTTTGTATGTTTATTACTGTATACTGTATAGTCTCTGCCTACTGTGATGGTATGTATGTATGTCTGTGTGTATCATTCTCTGACATCCATAGTTCACGTTCTGCTTAATTTAGGATCGGGCTGTTTTTGGGATTATTTGGCCTAGATATATTTTGATCTATTTATTTGAAAATATAAAGTAATTTTATCTAGGTCTTTAATTTTAATGACGGAGGCCTTTTGCCTAGCAGTGGGACAGCATATAGGCTAATTACTTACTTACTTACTTACTAGGTATCGACGATAAAATTAAACATAACCCTGTTGTGTGATGATGATTGATGACGTAATAAGCATGATAGCATGGTGGTTAATCAGTCACTCGGATTGGTTTTGGGTTCAATTTAATTTATACAATCCCCGGTACTCTTATTTCTACTTCGTAAAGTACTTTAAAGCTAAAAGATTTAAAAGAATACATACTTGTAAAATCATAAAACAAGATCAAATAATTTTGAACAATATTTAACCTTATTTATTGTTATTTATATTATTATAACAAGGCAGATACCCTAACAGCAATACATACAGTTATCAGATTAACAGTTTTTATTTATTTTTGAAGGTAATTTGTATGTATTGAATTATTTTTTTAGTGGCGAGTTGATGTTTAAGTGGTGAACAAAACAAAATTTAGGGCTATTTTGACTTAGTGAACTTCTAATGTTAAAATATAATATTTGAAGTGACTATCATATTTCATTTATTGAAGATTTATTTAATTCAAGTTCGTGCACATTGGGTGACAAATACTGTAACATGTTGTCGCGTCAGCATCTTACATCCGGCGCGAGCGCGTCGAGGTCGGTGCGCGGAGTAGCGGGGGCGCGGGACGCGGGCGCCCGCTTGCGAGCGCGCGGGCTGACGACGTCATTTTTGCTTGAAGCGGGAGCGCGGGACGCGGGCGGGCGCACGGTTGCGGGCGAGCGGGCTGACGACGTCAATTTTGCTTATTTTATTTAAAGTTACAATCATTCATAACATAAACTTCAACTTGGGCAGACGGTCATTGCATATTACTGCAGATTACTGTTCGAGCGTATTAGTTTAGTGAATGCGATTGTAAGTAACACACATTCTACCTTATCACACACTACATTCTTAGATATACATCTTCACTACACGAGATCATTGTTATCCTTGCTTAGAATTCGATTTATAGGAATTGTTTTGAGTAGTCGGAGCATTTTCATGAAACAAATGTGCAGTGCAGTGATTTGAGTTTCACATTTAACAATCAAAATGTATTTTTATATGCAACGCAATTACATCAAAACTGTTGAGTATGGTATTGGGCGATGATATATCATCTGAAGAGAGCTCGAGCGAATGCTCGAGTGATCGCAAGATGATATAGAGCGCCCAATACCATACTACTCATAGCTCTCTTTCATTGATTCTATAAGCTCATCCAAATCAAACTTATTTGTTCACGTGCATCCGTGACTATGGGACTACCGGCGTTGACTCTTCAATACGGTCTCCTAGATCCTCATGAATTAATTACAATGCGCATCAAAATTTTCATGTAACTGTTCAAGTAGTTTCTCAAAAAATCATAGAAATGCCTGAACTTGTAGCTGAAGACGAAGTGGGAGCACCGCAACGCAACCGACCCCAGCCGGCTCGACTTATCATTCGCCATTCTATTTTATTTACGCATATATACGAATACGAACAAACACCTTTTGCTACGCAACCTGGGCCCATGATCTGATGGATTTGGGGCAAAATAACTAGGTATATTACGGTATTTACAGTCAAATATAATTAAAAAGTCTATGACATCTTTCACATAGCTTGTGACAAAATCTGTCGCTGTCAAATGGCGGTTTGACAACTTCTACAAAAAAGTAAACAAACCTAAAGGTGGATATAGACTAGAACTTTTGCTCGAACACAATACAGGCAAATGCTCAGTTTTCTAAAAGCATTTCCATGTGATGTAACATTGTAGCTTGGTTTTCAAAATCAAGTTGTAACAAAACATCGAGCGTCATGTGCGCATTGTAATTCAAATAAGATTAAAAACGACGGATGCGGGATGTTCATAAACAAGCGATTGCTCAAATCTATTTGTAAGTACCTTTACTCGAACTTTCATACTTATTCTAACCCCTTCAAGTCGTTTTCAATAATTATTCGTGCCGTGTCTATAGACGGCCGAGTTCAAATGAAACATTACCCGTATAAAATGAAAGTAGTCAGAACAAAACCAACCAAGCATAAATAAGCATAAATAATCAATTAATTATCATACTTGTCATTATAAATAAATTGATTAGGTCGAATTAATGCACAAACAATTGATGATTAAACGAACTTCCTAAAGTGAAGTTCTATCATAATTATACCTAGCGCTTCATCCGAAGAGATTAGTACCTAGAATAAGTATTATTATCTATATGACACATGTAGTTACGCATAATAAGTAACCCCACTCTGCACTAAAGTTGAAGGTAGGGTATATTTTAAATAAAAGTTTTGTAGGGTAGTTATTTATAAAGTACCTATCGGTCTCTTCGACACTGCCTTGGTAATTCTCGTCAGATAGTTTAAAGTTTTATTACGTTTCCATCCCAACTTTATCATTGATATATTTTACTTCTTTTTGAGGGTAATTTTTGGGAAGGGTGGGAAGTAAGGTACTAATCTCTTCGGATGAAGCGCTAGGTATAATTATGATAGAACTTCACTTTAGGAAGTTCGTTTAATCATCAATTATACCGCGCTTCATCCTTCAGAGATTAGTACCTAGAATAAATATTATTATCTATATGACACATGTAGACTTTGAGAGTCAGTAGGAAATATCATCAATGATACAATTGTTGAATAACTCAGACCTTTTATTTACTGTTAATAAGTATTTAAATCAAGTAATTAACGATAATCACAACACGAAACCAAAAGCACAAAAAGAAACAAGAAAATCATTTTGAAAAGCTTGCACTGATAACTCATAAATTATTACAAATATAATAATTGTCATAGTAAGCAAATAAAATTACAATCGTACGTAAATAATACTTAAATGATAATTTGCATATACGTAGGAAACAGCTTAGTTAAAAACTAAATGATAATCAGTTAGGTATCAATTATTGTTATTGTTAATAACGGTTCTAGCTAACGATTCACTGTCATCGGTAACAATAGTTCTGTTATAAAATTTAGCGAAGGTATTCGAGTTACCACTCCAACCAGCCGTGTTACGAATATTATCGATAGACACACCGAGCGAGTGCGCGCGCGATTTCGCCGCGTGCCGCGTGCTATGCGCGGAAAACGCGCTCGTATCGATCCCGCTCTCGCTTAGCGTGCGTTTAATCCAGCGACTAAGAGATTGGCTGCTAACTGCACCATGAGGCTTTTTAAAGGCTATCCACAGAGACTCAGTTTTGCGGATAGTTTTAGTTCTCTCAACATACGCGACTAAGGGCATATTGCTGGCTTGTTTTCAAAAAATGGTAAGAAAAGAACCGGTTGCTTTGATCCTGGACGGGAAGTCTTAAGTCCTGTGGAAAAAACTTTCAGAATGTAACCTACCTCCCGGTCTCCTGGCTATCTTTCGCTGTTGGTACAAACATCAGACCAACCATGTAAGATGGTCCGATAAACTCTCGGAGCCATACAAGCTGAAATGTGGAGTGAGACAAGACGGGTTAAGCTCGCCTCATTTGTTTAACTTGTACATAAACGAGCTGCTCGTGAGACTCAGCAGCGCACAGGTCGGTTGTCACGTAGATGGGAAGTGTGTCAATAATTTCAGTTATGCGGATGACATGGTGCTGCTGAGTCCCTCGGTCAGTGCGCTCAGGAAACTGATTTGTATTTGTGGACCTACGCCATCGAAAATGGACTCATTTATAATGTAAAAAAAAGTGAGTTTGTTTTATTCAAAGCCGCCAACAAAGGTCCTAGCTTCATACCACCTATTAAGCTCAACAACATAGCGCTGGCCAGGGTCTCTCATTTCAAGTACCTAGGCCACTATGTTAACGAAGATTTGAAGGATGAGATGGACATGGAAAGAGAGCGAAGAGCTTTGGCGGCCCGGAGCAATATGTTGGCTCGGAGGTTTTCTCGTTGTAGTAGTGAAGTAAAAATAACACTATTTAAGGCATACTGCCAATCCTTTTACACGAGTTCCCTCTGGGTCAACTATACGCAAAGGGCGCTGAAGGCAATGAAAGTGCAATACAACAATGCTTTCAGAGTGCTGTTGGGGCTGCCTCGTTTCTGCAGCGCGTCCGGCATGTTCTGCGAGGCTCGCACGGACGGGTTTGACGCGATAATGCGTAAAAAGGCTGCCTCACTATTAAGCAGAGTGCGGAGCAGTACCAACAGTATTCTGGGGGTCATAGCCGAAAAATACGATTGCCCTATTATAAGGCATCTCGTAAAATTACTGTGCGGCTAATTCATGCAAATATTGAGTTGTTATTGTGTTTCTTCCTGTGTCTTTTTAATGTGTTTTTCTTAAAATTCTGTAATGTTGGATTTCATGTATCTGAAAATAAATATTATATTATTATTATTATTATTATTATTAATTAGATCTGGAATTTTTATCATTAAACGTTCGCTGGTAAAATCTATGTTTACAACTGAAATTTTGGAAAGAGTCTGTATTCTGTGGGCGGTTGTCAGTGCTATCAATGTGATGGCCTTTTTTGATAATTGTTCATCCATCAGAGTTGTGTTGGGCTGTGCTGCTTGTGGTTTTCGAGGCGTCTTCAGAAGCCCTGTTTCCCTTGCTGTCGTCGCTGGCCATAGCAATCTCGTCGCGGCGCTGACTGGCAGAAATGGTACTGTCCTTTGTCTGGGAGTTCTGGTTACTGCTTTCGCTGCTGGCGTTCTGAGAGCTGCCAGATCCATCTGTGGGTGCGGCGTTAGGGTCTGGAAGTTAAAAAGGGTATCATAAATCTCTCTGAAAAATCTTACCAGTAACCACCACACTATTAGCTACCATCAATAAAGAAATTTGAATAAGAAAAAAATAATATAATCTAAATGAGAATTTATTAACAATTTATCTTCCGAACCGTGCCTAAAGGGACTCCTTTTAATAATATATTTTAGTTATTATATTATATTTTTTAAGGTTTTTAGTTTTAGGTTCATTTTAATAACTTCCGATGTGTGTGTCTTCAGATGTGATTTGTTTTAGTATAATAAATAATGTATATTTTTAAGATTTTCTCAAAGTAAGGATAAATATCCTTTGGTGACAAGGTACTAGACAAGGATATAAGCCAGGGTCGTCTACCAGCAAACCCAGACCCGAGTCAATTTAGAAAAGATGTTATCGTATCCTAAATTGACCCGACCAGGAATCGAACCCGTGACACCACGCAAGTCAAGGCGAAAATCCTCGCCACAGCGCACCATCAGGCGAACCTGATGCATGTAACGAACACTTCGATCATATATACCCAAAATAGCCAAGTGTCTCGGAATGCGATGCGAGTGCTAACAAAATTAAGCACTCAAACACTCGCTAATGTTAAAATATCAATCACTAGCTGTTGCCCGCAACGTGGCGTGGTTAGGTATGAGCGCGCGCCGCGTCTCACCCCGAAAGCCGAGAGTCACGTGCCGTGCGCGAAAATATAATAATTTTGCGTGAATGTTTAGCGCATGTGCGCCATTTTCATTTTGTGTGTTGTTTGAGGATTCAGTTTTCGTAGAAAGTAAAATAAAACTATCAAAATGATAAGTAGTGATGATGAAGATTTTTGAACTCCGCCGCAGTTGAAACAAACACTAATGGAAAAAGTGTTACATTAAGCTTCACTAACTGCAGCAATTTCAATATACATTTCAATTAGTAAAGATTTAGTTTTTTATTTTCCTCGTAGGTGTAGTATAAAGCACTATGTATCACTCGAGAGAAAGTGCGATTCCCGATCTCGGGTGTTTTAAAGCCCTCGCCTACGGCTCGGGCTTCAACGGTAATCGGTCTCTTTCTCCTCTCGGTGAACAATGTACTATTAATCATAAGGATTGATATGCTTGTGTAGTAATAATTCTCAAAATCTACGTTTTATTTTACATTATTTTTTAACACATACCCTAAAGCTACTTATTTATCAACGTATGTGTATGTATGTATTGTGTCGCGGACTTTTTTATAGATCTACTAAATACCCATATTTTTGTAGTACATTGTATGCATGTATAATCAACAGTGGGGACCCGATGGAGTCGATGGGCTCTCGTGGTCTGGACATAAGTATGGGTAAGTACCCACCTTTTCAATTGCATTCTCCTCACCAAGGAGATACCAGACCAATGGAGACTGAGCATTATCACGCCGGTCTTCAAGGGCAAGGGCTCGGTGCAGGGTGCAGCAATTATCGCGGCATAAAGGTGATGTCCCACACCATGAAGCTCCTCGAGCGCATTGTGAACTCTCGGATTTGACAGGAGTGTACAATCTCGGAGTGTCAGTATGGGTTCCGACCGGGTTGCAGGACCATGGACCCCGTATTTGCCGTGAGAACGCTCATGGAGGGATACAGACTGAAGAATACACGTCTGCAACTACTTCTCTTAGATATGCAGAAGGCCTTCGACTGTGTCCCTCGTGAGATGATCGGCTGGGCGCTGCGATCCAGGGCCGTTCCCGAGGTCTTTATTGACATTATCCGGGACATGTACCACCATATTTGGGACTGCAGTTGGTGACACGCTTCCCTTCCCTATCACCGTTGGAGTACACCAAGGCTCCGTGCTCAGCCCGTTTCTGTTCAGCGTAATATTAGACGTTCTTTCAAACAGCATCCGAGACCACCACGAGCAGCCACCTTGGTTGCTCATGTATGTTGATGATATTGCGCTAGCAGATTCGGACAGGAGACGGCTGGTACAACGGCTGAATAAGTGGAGGAATTCACTTGAAAACGGCGGTCTGAAACTTAATGTGGCGAAGACTGAGTACATGGCCTGCAACACCATAGATCCCCAGTCTGTCCGCATAGGCGATGACGTGGTCGAGCGCACGGACCGTGTCAAATACCTGGGATCTGTGTTAAGCGCGTCCGAGGACATCGACAGCGACGTCAGAGCTCGAATTTCCGCGGCTTGGGCCAAATGGCGTGAGGTGACTGGTGTCATTTGTGACCCCAAAATGCCGATCAAGCTGAAGAAAGATCGCGTGCGGAAAGCCCACATTCGCGGCAGCCTTCGTGTTCGTGGCATCGCAGACAAGCTGCAGGAGTGTCTGGTCATGTCTCACGGAGATCGGCAAACTACGTTGGCAACAAATGTCTGGCTATGCCACCTCCGCCGGGGACCGGCAGAAGAGGTCGACCTAAGAAGCGCTGGCTCGACGTTGTCAAGGGTGACATGCGTGCATACCACTGAGGATGCACGAGACCGCGCGAAGTGGGCCAAGAAAATAAGAAAGGCGGACCCTGGGACCCCATACACCAGTGTAAGTTCACAACCGGGATAGACCGCACGGATGGTGTTGATCATAATTCATAATTCATAATTCATTTATTCGATGCTTCATGTGGTAAGTTACAGGTCTTAAATAAAAATATAGTACATACACATGAACCCTGCTAGGGCACTGCAAGATATTTTGGAGTAAGTTATTTACAAACTTATGTTTTCATGCATATTTTAACATTTATGATTCTTAATTCTATTCATCATCATCATCCGTGATGATGATAATCAACAGTGGGGCCAGCGCACGCACGAAAAGATTTGATAAATGGTTATACATTTTCAAGCAGCTTTTACTATATTTGTTTGAATTGTATTTTCCTCCTATACTTCATTCATTATAACATTAGAAATAAGAAGCAGGGCGGCTAAAATGAATGGCAATTTGCATTTGATGTTGCCATGAAGATAACATACCTGAGTATAACCTGGCTGAATTGAAAACCCCTTCCGCCACAACGTATGAAAGGATTATGTAACATTTTAGATTTGGTAGAGTTATAGTGACAGTAAAAATGAAAACCCCTGCCTGTTTTAGGTTTTTACATCGACAATATAGTTTGATGCAAGACAAAATAATTTATTTAAGCAAAAGCCTCATAAATTCAGAAGTTCTTTTACTCTAAATGAGAACAATTAAGTGTGACAGATATAAGTAGATTTTAATAAATCCTAAAAGTAATGATGTTTATTGTACTTTTACCACAAAGTGTACCCTAAAAAGAACCTTTTTTACTTCTGTCTAATGCTTGAATGGAGTATAGGTCCGGTGGATTTTTCCAGTCCCGGTTCTTGGTTCGAATCCTAGGGTGGACAAAATATGTTTTCAGATTTCTCGGAACATAGCCCAGGTTTGTAATCACCAACACGTATAACACGGCTCAAGGCAAGCGTAATGATTCAGTCAATACCCATCAATCGGCGTACGCAGGAGAAACAAAGGGTCATTTAAAAAGTTCTTAGGCGAACATAAGTACTCATTGAAACCACATGATTTTGATTTTACTTTTTAACATACTCTCCCCCGAGCTCAACCACTTTTTCCATCGACCTTCGATACTTATTTTTAAAAAAATCTTCGTATAACTCCTAAAAATAAGCGTCCGTGGCGGCTATGGCCTCTTCATTTGTAAAAAAACAGTGAAAATGGTCACCCGGATTGTGAATGACGTTCGATTCCCGCTCGAGATCATCAAGGGCCGTAATCGATTTTTTCCAGTTTTTCTATGTTTAGATATGAAAAACAAGCATTGTTAAATGCTAAAATAATCAAAGTAATAATCAAATAGCATATTTCTTCATAACCAAAAGTTTAAATATTTGTAAAATATTTCTTTCGGATGTTTATAGGTAGGTACTTTCCTAAAAACAAAGATGAAATTACGTTGGCTTGCAACGTAAGCATTTACTGGAAAGATTCGTTCTTCCCTTTGAGGTTTCGGTAGCTCATTGGTTTAGAGCAGCCACCCGGATCGTGAAAGACGCGGGTGCGATTCCCGATCGAGATCATCAAATTCCGAAATCGATTTTTTCCAGTTTTTCTATCATTTTCTTTGTTTTCTCAGTGGAAGCAGTCGAAGGCCGGCCACTACGGGGCTCATCTTGAATGGTCTCACGACCACGTTTAACACTTTCAGCGGGGCAACGTTTCTTTACGTCATTTTGTGAGTGCATGAAGTGGCTCAACGTACAGTCACGTCGACCAAAGGTATGCATTTATTCGCAGAACGTTCTTCTACGTCCGTCGCCTATACCAAATTCTATTAGCTACGTCACTGCGCCGTATCAGTGTGATTTTCCAAGTTTCTATCGCCGCACCACATACATTTTCACCCTATTTTATACAAAGGTACTCACACATGCATTTACACTTACGTAACAGTCACAAAACCTCAAGACACGTCGCCTCGTGTATTGCATGACGTATTTAGTCACCTCAGTAAGCCGCAAGCGGGAAGGGCACGCGCGCTGTTTTGGTCTGTCGCCTCACACTCTGTGACTTCTAACGTATACAGACGCTCGTGTCATAATACAAACCCTCCTATTTTGTATTATATACAGAACGTCTGTAAACGTCCATTAAATATGTATGGATGAAGAGTGTGATATATCACGTCAATATATGAGTCAGGCCGCTCCGCTGAAAGTGTTAAACTCTGCCACCCTGTTTTTAACAGTCGCATACTTCGGAGCGGACTCACCCAAAGTAGCGGATCATTTATAGCTTTTGGAGTTAAACCTTTCAAATTCTAGTATTTTATCACTGCACGATGTTCAATTTTATCCATTTCAAAAATAGCTCTGACTTGACTTACGGTATCACGTGTAAACGAACAATGAATTATTGTAAATAAACTAAACTGTGCATACTTGTTACTAAATAATGTAGCTACAAAATGAGCGTAGCTAAAAAAAAACAATGACTCTAATTATGTTAGGCTAAGAACTTTTTAAATGACCCTCCTACAAAGCTTGTAACAAGCCGCCATCTCCGGTCGCGGTAGCGCGCGCCCACCACCACCTTGCTGCTTCTCTACCAGAATTGTGCTATGCAACGTTGCTGTGGATGCGTTTGATATCCACCAATCACATTCATTGGTCCACATTGCATAGCACTTGTGGAAACGGGTTCTACAAAGCTATGTTGTTGATATGATCGGATGCGAGCTGCGGATGCGTTCTGTGCGTGCTTACCCTACTGTCGAAACATCGCATAGCTTGCGCAACGCATATTCCTCGCTAAGCTAGCTACCTTGCGGCGGCGCATCTTCGTAGCTTAGCATACTCGCTCCATAACACACATCCTAGCAGCATAGCTATGTAGCTATGCGACATAGCACATTTATAGTGTGGACAAGAAGCCTGAGCTGCGAAGAGCTCTCGAAGACAGATTTCAAACACTTGGTTTTTGGAAGACAAGTGACCGTGACCAAGATATTCTCATCTTTTTAGCCGTCACTTGATTTCAATGATGTCCTTGCCCAGCAATTGGACAGTTGGCTGTGTAGGTACTTTACATTTTACGCTTTCAATACTTCAATAAAAGACATTGTTATACTTACATGGTAGACCTTGAACGGCTACCACCGCCTGAAAAACAAATCATTTATATTATTCACAAGTTTAGAAATATTCAATTCATTCTCTCCAAAGCCCCTTGGTAAAGTTATCGTTAAACTTGTGTCGTTACGCAAGTCACAAGTTCAAGCCCGTAGAGCTAAGCTAAAAACTGACTTCGAACCAGGTTCGTGTGACGTGTTAATCAAGAAGCGCAAAACCTGACACCCTAACTTATTTTTATTACAAAAGAATTATGTAAATTATTAAATTAAATTTTCGCGTAATATTTACGATTATATTCGTTTTTTTGTTTCTTGTCTTTGTTGCAAAATTAAATAGTCTATGGTAATAACGCGCGAGCTAGTGCGACGTTCCCGCTTCGCGTGCCGTCGCAATAATAGAGTTAAGTAATGATTAAACAGGCGATAACTGATGAATTTATCCATTTCATATCTCTATTTAGAACTAAGTAGGTAGTCTATGCATCTGCGTTCCTGCACCTTAATCTTTGTTTTTAATTTACACGTTTATGCAAACCGTTGGGTTCCAATTTCCAATACGCTTATCGAAACGTGGGCACTGAATGTTCCATTCACCAGGATGGGAATAGCCCACTTGCTATTCAGTTTTCACTAGCCCGTTCGGGATATAGCCGTGAGGGTACGTTATGTTAATAAATTATTAACTTACCACAAGAGCCACAAGAGCTATGACGAACCTCATCGTAGCCACTTTACATTTTCACCTGTTTCAGATATTTTATATGTCTGTCGAACAAAAGGTACAAATCTTGTTCAAATAGTTAATAAAGGCAAGCTGAACAAATATCAATTAATTTATGAAAATGCAGGCTTAATATATTTCCATTATTCGTGGATTTGTAAGGTCTCGTACGGGTTTTATTATAGTTAGATAAAGTGGCCTAGGGGTTTCGCATTTGGGGTGCGACGCCAAGTTACATCCTCGCGTGTACAGGGTTTGCTTACCCGTGGTAACGTATTACTGCGGTACGTCAAGCTTCTGTTTCGGTGCACCCTGGGCATTATAGAACAACTTCAGTCTGCTAACGCGGTTCTTGTTCTTCGTCGACGAAATACTTGGCTTGAGGGGGACCGCTCCCATATTGCTCCCCGGTAGGAATAACAGGATGTGATACTAATGAGGTACCTTCGGGTCTGGTGGCTGCCGTGCGGTGGATGGCGAGCCTCCTAGGCATGCGGTGATGAGGATTCACTGACGCACGTTGGGCGTGACTCTGCACCGTACCAGCACAGATTCGTCTGTGTAGTGGGCGCTCTGCATCCTCGTCGGGGGTCAGTGAATCCGGCAGCTGCCTTTTTCAAGGCAGCGGGGTCGTCCCACTTAATGCGAAATGAGGGTAGATTTTTACTCGGTATGCTTGCTTGATGTAGCATGAGAGTCCGAGGTAAAAAAGGGGTAAAGTATTCTGGTGCAGAACCCGAGTCAAATCTGGCCAGAACCATCTTGTGTTCATCTTACTCTTCGGTGATGGAGAACACCTATAAAAAAACAAAGTAACCCGGATAACGGCGGCCACCTATCACGTTGGGTTCTAATAAGCTTCGTGAAAAGTGGGCTTCTGAATGTTCCGTTCACCATGACGGCAACAGTCGACTTGACTTCGAATACCCTGTTTCGGATACAGTCTTCACCGTATGTATGTAGTGTATGAATGAGTATAGATAGATATATAGATAGATAATATTATTTATTGTACTTTTTACAAAAGAAACTTAATGCTAAGTAGGTATTACATTAAAACAATGCACAATTTATCGCCTTATCGCTAATAACGATCTTTACCAGGCAACCTACAGGAGAGGAAATATAATATAAGAATGGCAAGTACGTGCTTAAATAGGTAAACTTAATAATATAAATAAAATAAACCTAATAATAACTATAGTCATAATACGACTATAGTTATTATTATTATTAAGATATTTAAATAGTTATATTGATTAAAAGATTGACAGCAGTCAAGCAGCTGATTTTATTTATCTAATAAATTAGATTATTATGTGAAATAGGATATTTTGAGCAAGAATAGGATAGTAACGGTGTAATTAATTCATAATTCTGTTAATTGGATTCGTCAAAATCTAGTGTTGTTTTTGCTATTTTTGTGAATAGAAACATGTCAAACGAAAACATCACTGTCCGTACTCATCGCCTAGATGCCCTAGTCGCCGAAATAAGATCTCTCCGCGATGACATGGCGACGATGCAAGCTAATTTCGCTCGTCGCTTCGATGACTTATTAACACGGTTCAGCGACTACGATGCGCGTATTCAGTCGCTAGAAGAAAAAGCTAAGGAGACCGCTCTGCTCAAGACGATGACAAGAAGGTTGAAAGACTTGAAGATCAACTGCAAAAACAAGCTAATTATTCACTTCAGTCTCAAATAGAAATTCTTGGCATTTCTGAAACGCCCGGAGAAAATCCCTATCATCTTGTTTTAAAAACAGCGACAAAGATAGGGCTTAATCTCGATCAGATCGATCTCAACTATGTAAAAATAACACCGAATTGAACACCAAATTGAAAGAAATACTACTAAACATAAAAAACTGGCTAACTGATCACAACCTGAAAATAAATTATTCAAAAACTAAACTTATGCAATTCGGACCGTACTAAAGGGAAAAATTACAAATTGATTACACCTTCGAAAATACTAAATTTGTTTGCGTTGACAGTGTTGACACTTACTCACTGTTAGGAATTGATATAGATTCTCACTTAAATTGGAAAAATGACATTAAGAAAATAACTACAAAACTATCACGATTTACTTACGCGCTTTACTAGTTAAAAAAGTCCACCGATAAACAAACTGCCATAAAAGCATATTATGCAAATGCTCACGCTTGGCTACATTAAGGCATCGTCCTGTGGGAAATAGCGTGGATACAACAAGACTTTTTATTCTTCAAAAACGATGTCTCCGGATTATTGTCAATATTGATAATATGACGAGTTGCAGGTCATTTGATTCTTCCGTAGTGAAAAAATTTTAACACTAGCCTGCGTCTATATATTGGAATTATGCATCTTCATAAGAAAGCACTCCCACTTATTCCCCCAGCAAGAGAGACCCAAAAGATTGAGACCAAACATAAAATTGGCACCCCCTACTTCAAAATTACATTTAATTCACACCGGCACGTATGCTATGGCTGTGAAGGTATATAATAAACTCCCTGAAAGAATAAAAAATGTAACTACAATCAAGAGATTTAAAAATTTATTGAAGGATTTTTTGGTTGAGAAGGCCTTCTATACCTTGACGGAATATTTTGAGAATAAGTTGTAGATTTAGGATTTCTGTCTGATTTGTTAATTTCGTATGTTATTTGCTTTTGAAAATGACTTTCTCTCAAAAAAAAAAGCTATTTCGGCCGGTTTGTATATGTAATGAGACAAATGACGTATTTTATTTCAATTCTAATTTTGAAATTTGTTAAAATGACATTTAATTTAATTTGTTTTTACTTTGTATAATTATGTATGAATATTAATTTAATTTGATTTTTATGTTATTCTAATTTGATTTGATTTTAATTACTTAAACAACGTTGCTATGCCCTAACAGGGATCATGTTATTGGTACTGGTTTGATATGTTTACCATCTTTGTAACCACATGATTGCAATAAATATTTTGACTTTGACTTTGACTTTGTCTCTCGAGTCCCATCGATAGTAACCCTTGTCAAGAAGTGCGCCGTCTTCCACGCCCTCTTGTGGTGTCTTTTACTAGGAAGTCAAAAAGGGAGGACTTTCTCAAAGTCGCAAAGGGCCGTCGTTCAATCGACAGCTTTGACATCGTTGGCTCAGGACCGCAGAGGGACGTTTTTATTAATGAACGGCTCACAAAAGAGTGCCGACAGCTTTTTCGTGCGGCTCGTAACTAGAAAAAAGAAAATGGTTACAAGTATTGCTGGGTGCGAAACGGCACTGTGTACATTAGGAAACGTGAAGGACGGGAAGGAAGCCCACCAATTCGAATCCGCTGCATTGAAAACCTGCAAAGGCTGTCAGGTGGAGACAAAGAACAGCTGCTTGATGAGCGGAGGCGCTCTAACTCTAACTCTTTCTCTCATTCGTAATATTGTTGCACTGCTTTCCACTCTTATATTTCTTATGTTATTTTTAGATTTCACTTACCCATTACTTCACAAACTCTCTTTTTCACACAAATTTCACTTGCTAATAACACGTCTCTCCTGCATTGTTTAATTGACCTCTTTGATCTGCAGTTCAACTTATTCCTACATCGCTCTATCAATCTCTATCAGCAAAAGTGTAGCATTCTTGAATCTTCTTTGAATATTATCTTTTTTCATATATTTGAGAACAAATGGCCACCCTAGATCTCTTAATAGATATAGATAATTCGCTAAATGTTGTATGCCATACTGTATCATTTCCTGAGGAGTGCGATAGATTTCTTAGTAAACACAATTTAAAAGCGCTTCATGTTAACATTCGGAGCATGCAAAAAAACTTCAATAGTTTCCTATTGATTTTAGCAAGATTGAATATCACCTTTGATGTTATTGTATCCAGCGAGTACTGGTTAAATGAAAATTCATTAATCAAACAGATTGATGGTTTCAAAAGTTACAGCACAAGTAAATAAATAAATAAATCTGGTGGAGTCATTGTACTTATACGTAAATTATAAATGGTCTGCTAATACGGAAGAAATTACCCTACATGACGCGAACGCCTTGTTAGTCGAGGTTCCTAAAGTTTTCACTTTACTTGGCATTTACAGATCGCCTTCTTTCACTAACTCTTCGAACTTTGTTACTTCTTTGGAAAATAACCTAAACTCGTTTAAATGAAGCCCATGTCTCATAATTATCGGTGTCATATACATTAATATTAAAGGACTACCTGCTTTTGGCGAAAATAATTCGACGTATTTTAGCCGAGTATGGCCTAAACTCTTGCATAAACTCACCAACCCATTTCGACTCATGCATCGACCACATCTTTGCTCCTGCAAATTTGATGGCGGAATCAGTCTCATGTCCTCCTGACCTCACTGACCATAGCATAGTTATGGTTGGGGTCTCTGGGTCCTCGAGCGCTGAATTTCCTCTGAAACAAAGAACAAAATAACCTCAAAATTATCTTTTCATCAAGCCTACTGATCCACAGGAGATTTTATCTCTTATTAAGAACTTGGGCTTAGACGGTTCTCACGGCCTGGACAATATGGCCCAGCGTTAGCTAAACCACTTACTTCTATTTTTAATATGAGTATTGACACAGGCACCTTCCCCCATTCCTGGAAGATCGCAGCTGTGGTCCCTATTCATAAAAGTGGAAATAAACTTGAATTGAGCAACTATCGCCCAATATCACTTCTTCGGACTATTTCTAAACTGCTAGAACGAATAATTCACAAGATAGTGGTATCATTCTAGGAGTAAAACGGTTTAATTTCAGATCGTCAGTTCGGCTTCAGACGGTGTAGATCTACCGAGGATGCAGTTTCCCTCCTCTCCAATACTGTAGTATCTCTCCTAGACAAGGGCTCGAAATGCATTGCTGTCGTTCTGGATCTAGCAAAAGCCTTTGATTCACTATCGATCCCGATACTTTTAAAAAAAAGGAGGCATATGGAATCAGAGGTAACGCTCTGAAATGGTTTACAAGTTATCTGTCTGATCGTCAACAGTGCGTTAAGTTTTCCGACCATATAAGTTCTCTGAGGCCTGTATTGTTTGGTGTCCCGCAGGGCAGCATCCTCGGTCCTACTCTCTTTCTATTATATATAAACGATATTGCCTGAATCCGTTTACATGATGCTGAGCTCTTCTGTTATGCAGACGATACTGCTATCATCTTTCATGGCCGTACTTGGTCTGAAGTTCGTTAAAAAAAAGCAGAGGATAATTCTGTACTAGTTTCGAGCTGGCTCAATCGCAACATTCTATCTTTGAATACAGCAAAAAAAAATTTTTTATGTTTCCACAAAACTGCAGCTTCTTCTCCTCTCTCATTAATCTCCCTAAAAATTCATTCTAACTGTTGCACTTCCACTTCTACACCCGAATTATGCCAATGCGTTTGTATTGCTCGGTCTGACTCTATAAAATACCTTGGCATAATCTTAGATGAAAAACTTACGTTCCAAGCGCACATCTTCGCAATGTCAAAGCGAGTGCGGAAACTCATTTTCATCATGACAAACCTGCGCGACGCAGTTGTTGGAAGAACTTTAAAAACGGTTTATTATGTTCTATGCCAAACTTTAATCAACTATTGTATCCTGGCTTGGGGTGGTTCACCTTCCTCTTGCCTCTTGAAAGAGCTCAAAGGGGTGTCCTTAAGGTCGCGCTGAAAAAACCTATAAGATATTCGACCTTTACTTTATACAAAGATGCTCGTGTTCTCAGCGTCAGAAAGCTTTACCTGATGCGGGTGGCCCTTTGTGTTCATAAAACTGTCCTAAACTCTAACTCCTATTCGAAAATGCTTCTAAGCCGGGTTTTCAAAGTACCAACTGTCAGTGTATCCACTTCCTTTGCTTAGCGTTTTGGTGTCTTTCTTTTTCCGCATATTTATAACAAAATGGTGAATACTTTCCACTTCAAGCACAACTCTGTCATTCACACATAGATTACACTCTCATCCATTTGCATTCTCCCACACACACACTTTCTCACTTTCTCTCTCTCACTCACACACTCACGCTCTGAATTTTTAAAATGAAGTAAGTTATACCCACTTGACAGAACCGGGCAAAAACAAAATTCATCATGTGAAAAATTGCACCAAGTTCGACAAAAACAAAAACACTCGCGACAGTGCGACTTTCCGACTCGCCGAAGCTCTCTGACTTCGCTTGTAAACTCATGTCTCTGTGTGCGTGCGTCAAAAATGGCGTGTGTTTCTAAGCGGACTATCTGTCAGAGCGCCGCGCATGTCTAATTTGTGCTACTGACATCTATAACGAAAGAGGTAGCCCTGGCAATATGTGCCTGTACATGACAGCACGCATTTACGATTAAGAAAATTTAAATTTTTCTATTGAAATGATCTAACTGTTATTACAGGTAGGAAGCCCTTTTTTTCTACGTGGCATGCATTCTTAGCCGCTGATGGCTTTCACAATTTCACCGGACAAGTGGGTGAGCGGAAGGCTCTCAACCCTAATATTTAAGTAACGTGCCTAAGGGCGCCCCAAGGGGGGACACGAACCTCGGCTTAGGGCGTTACTGGGAGATGGCACACGGACGTAGGTTTGAGGAGAGTAGCGACCCGGCAAGTGCCGGTTACGGGAATCTAAATATGACTAGGGTCGCAGAACGCTTCCTAGCCGGCGTGGACGATAGATCGGGTAGGAAGCCCGTTGCATGTTGGTAGCAATGTCGCGGATTGCCGCCAAGTTTCGAATCTAAGGTACGGTTTTGATATTGAGAACTTCAAACGACGATCCCTAAATTAATTATTTAAAATATTACGTTACATAACAACTTGTACAATTTACAACTCATTTCAATGTTTTCGAACAAACATTCCGTTATTCGATGGAATGGGCTAACTTAAATGTTAAATTAACTAAAAACAACTCGAACAAAGCACCCTCAAGCCACCTTCCCACAATGCTGGTCCGCTTCTTCTTCTATCGTGTCTATAGCAATATTCAATTTAATTTGAAATATTTATTCTAGGTACTAATCTCTGAAGGATGAAGCGCGGTATAATTTGTTCTTAATGCCACTACAAACCACTGTATCAAGTTTTTAGTCCATGAAAGTGGTCACAAATATAAAAAAATCGTCAATTAGTCGTCAAATAGACGCCTTCTCAAAACGTTTTGACGACGTCATCAAACAACGTTATTTCAGTTTTACTAGTTGTCAAAAGGCAGCTTGCAATACCGATTGAGTGAATGACAAATCAATGTTATTTACCTTTTTTTTAAGCCATGGACTTCGTTGCCCAGCAACTGACCGAATCATAAAACCCTTGAGTAAAATTTACTGCCACCCTAAGTGAATTATTAAATTGCAAAATCTTTGCTCTCAGCAATATAATATATTAGCTTAATTATGACGAGTATTTTTATTTCATACCATTCGGCAAGTTGGTATATCACGTTTCTGAACGACAACTTAACGTGTCAGATAAAAGAGATAGCGCTATACCGGTTATATGGCAGTATCTCTTTCTTGCTTTCAGCAGGAAATAGACATTTGCATGCAAAACCTTCGTTCTTTCCCGGCACTAAGCAGGACTGTTTATGTGTAGGTCATAGTACGAATTTGAGTAGCGTTAGTTTCACATTGTTTTAGGATAGTATGAAATTGAGACTGTTTTTAAAGAACCTTATAATCAGGCCCCTGGTCCTGGGACTCAAGCCGATTGTGAAAGGTCGCGGTTTCAAATTCCAACCAAAAACTACCAAAAAGGACCAGGTCGAATTTTTCTAGTTTATATCTTTGTGTGGAAAACAGAACATTGTTTAATGCTAAAAATAAGAAAATAAAAATTCACTTAAATGACTAAGTTCTGAGATAACTCACTTATAAAAACATACAACTAAATCGAGAAGCCAAATGCAGGGTTGTTGAAGCACTCTAAGGGTGTCACAGACCGATAAACATACTTCCTTCAATATTTATAATAGATACCCGTAGCGCTGGGTTTTGAGGTTTCGAAAACAGTAAAGTTCTTTCTTTCTTGCATGTAGTTACGGAATCCTTTGCCCAACCCAATACATTATTAGTGGAATGGCTGGCATCCATAAATCTAAGGTTACATTTGGCGTAAACTAAAATACTAGAATTTCGGAACTATAAAATCATTACTCAATATATATATAGCTGTTAGCACGACACAAATTGAACAGGTTGCTGATTTTAAATTCTTAGGTGTTACCTTGGATGCTCACTTAAACTGGAAATCTCACTTAAAGAAAATAAACAAACGAATATCCAGTAATTGCTATGCTATATCAATACTCGTAAGTGTGGCCTCAATAGAAATAGCAAAAAATGCATATTACGGATATGTCTATCTTCTCCTGACTTAGGGAATATTATTTTGGGGCAATTCTGTAAATGCTGAGTCTACTTTTATACTGCACAAAAGGTGTCTACGAATCATTCACAATATTAAACAATGTGAAACATTGCGAGTCGTATTTTCCAAAGGAAAATTTTGAACTTTGACGTGTATTTATATATTAGAAATCTGTGTATTTGTAAAAGGACATGAACAATACTTCAATAGGAAAAGTAACAAAAGCAAAACGACTTTACGGTCTCAATAAATAAGCATGACATTTATTTGGCTCAATCATCAAGTTATATATAAGGGAAAAGTATTTTTATACCTAATGGGTATCAGGATCTTTAATAAGTTACCAAATTTCATGGGCCTAAGACTTATTTTATATATTATATTATTTATAAATTTTATGGCTTTGGGCGGTCCACAATTCACAAAGACATTAAAAAATTGTCAAATTTGTTATTTTACCAATCTATATTGTACGTCCGAAATGGTACATGACAAATTAATTTTTTGTAGTATTATATTATTTTTTTTATCAAATTTTATTGATTTGTTTTTAATTTTTTTTTTGATAATAATCTTTAATTTATAATTTAATTTTTGATTATTTTTTAAAATGATTTAATGTAATAAGTACTAACACCTAGATTTTAAGTGTTAACCCATGGATTTCTGTTGTCCGCAATAAATTAATTTGAATTTGAATTTGAAATGGGCATACTGTTGATTATAATATCTATGTAACAACAATGTAACACAGTAATGTAATAAATAGTTATCTTATCTTATTAATTTGTGTCATCTCAGGTAGTCGCTTATGTAGAAGTTTAGGTATTGGTCTTTTCGGTCAGTATTGGACGAAAAAAAATTAGAGATTAAAATTTTACTTTGCATTTTGTGTCAGCTCTGTCCACAGGAACCCTGACATTTAACTAATACCTAACATGTCGCTCGACTAGCTCTAAAAGAATATTACAGTTGGAAATAGGTGTTATGCGTTTTAGAACACTAATAACAACTGTACAACGCATTTTGCGTCGAATTTATCCACGACATTAGTATAAATAATATATATTTTTTTTATTAATACAAGTCTCTGTACAAGCCACAAAAGAAAATGCAAGTTATAGAAATATACGAGTTTTTTTTTTGTAATTTAGCATTAAATTCTTAATTTGTGTCATTTTGCTACGAAAATGTATTATTTGAAAAAGTCAGCTTTGTTCGAACGGAACGATGCGAAAGTTGTAACTGTTGTAACATGCTGAACTTAGGTATGACAGTTTGCGCTGGACGAAGATGACACAAATTAGGTTTTCACACTCCGCAGGCTATACTAGATAATTATGATTCTTTAAGGATTTTTAACTTTGAATTAATTTTGGTAGTTTAATTTTGAATAAAAAGTATGGCATACAAATAGTGGAATTGCTGATTATGTGACAGTCAGATGTGACACAAAACGCAATAATAAGCTTCTTAAGTACGATTCTATCTACAGGCAGGAAATAAGCAACTTTAGCCCTTAGTAAGGCATTGCATTGTAAAAAAATCATAGGTTTTCGCCTGTATGCCCAAGTATTATGGTTCAAATTCGGGTAGTAATTATTTTACCTCTGCCTTTATAAGGGTTAGATTTTTTGAAACTTATGACCTCAAGCGCCTAGCGCTACGGGTCTATAACTACATACTTAAAACGATTTCAACACCCAGACAGAAATCGCACGAATGTTTGTCATGGGTAGGGAGCGAAGTTCGAATCCACGACCGCTGGCGCTAAAGGCAGAATATTTAACACAGCCAACAGGCCAGTCAAGATTAAAATAGATAAGGAACATTAACTTCCTCTAAGATAGGTATTTAGAGTAGACCATAATACTTTTCTACGTACAATGGAATACCCTCGAACATGCACAAACACAATAAACCGATCGCAAGCTATCCGCTGCCCAGTTAAGCTAAATTTACTTGGTGGGTAGGCTTTTACCTGCCCACCAAGTAAATTTAGCCTAACTGTGCATATTCTTGGGTATATTGGTTACAAAGAAAAATACAAATCTTTCTAGAAGCAACGAATATACTCAAGAACTACTTGACCGATTTTGAAAATTCTTTCACCATTCAGAAGCTCATGATCCGCGTGTAATATAGGCTTTATTTAGGCTATAATTCAACGGGAGAAAGAGTCTGAATGCGGAAGCCGTTTGTGGTAAGCTAGTTTTTAAATCTTTATTAAATAAATTAGTGGCAAACAAGCAGACGGACGAAATGAATGATCGTAACATTTACCGCCGAATATAACAATTTCTTTGGGTCAATCAATCGAGTTAACTAAAATCTAAAACTTACTAACGAGACTACCAATTATGAGTTAGGTAAAATTTGTTTAAGGATGAGAACGTGGGCCCCGTCCCTTGCAGTTGTGCCAACCTCAGGCAGATCAAAAGTGCCAGAGACAACACAACTTTGATTTTTCTTATTGACCGCCACCAGAGTCTACAATTCTACATCATCAGCAGTGAAATTGGAGTGGACATGTCGGAAACTGGGACTGCCTCAACCTGTGTATTGAACTCGAGGTGGGGCCTGCAAAAGGCCCTGCCAACTACGCAGAGCATGCGTAGTTGGCAGGGCCTTTTGCAGGCCAGGCAGGTTAAAGTATGGATTTTCAAGCAACGATATGTCGTTTACCTACTCAATTTGTGTGCAAGTGTTTTAATCAGCTATTAGAACCTTTCGAAACGAATCTTGAAGTTAGTAGATAGTATATTCATTCGGTAAGTTGATAAAATCGATACTTCGTACAAAATTAGGCCATAAGATAAATAAAGATTTTTAGTTGGTAGGTACTCACTCATACATATCTAATCTGACATGTAAAACGATTATTAAACAACTACTCAGGTGAGTCATAGCCACAGGACTAGCTAGACCTACTCGAACGTTTCAAAACTTCCAAGAGCCATGTTTCTCGTTTGGACGGCGAGACATAACTCGGAGAAAAATTTAGTGTTTTTTAGGGTTCCGTAACTCAACAGGAAAGAAAAGAACTCAAGAGTCCTTGGTCCGCTCTAGGCGCCAGATAGCAAGGTGCGCCAAAATGCCTAAATACTTAGCGCCTGGTGAAAAATATCAATAATTGGGACACGTGGGACACGTTTGTAATGATTTTTATAGGTTCTTTTTTTGTACACCTTTTGCCAAATAAATAAACGATTGTTTCCCTTTTACCTTTGGTATCTAATTATTATTTGTTTATCTTGGCTTAAGGTTTTTTCTCGCAGTGTTTTACCGTCTTATTAATATATTATTTGCATGGATACAAGTGAAAACTGTTCAGCTAATGTTAAGTTTATTTAATTTGTTTAGTGTAAAATAATGTAGGTGTTTGTTTTCCTTAAATAAATAAAATGCCAAACACCTACTGAGCCATTTATGCGAAAATGTGGTTGTCTTCCCAGCAATCACTCTTATTGTGTAGTGACATTTTTATTGTATTTTGACAGTGTAATTGTATTTTGATATCTTTTTATTGTATTTGGACATATTTCATTGTTATCTGACATTCTTTTTAATGCAATTTGTAATTCGACTTTTCTATTGACTTTGATTATTATTTTATGATTGAAATTACTTATGTTTAAATTAGTTTTGCCAAACGGTTTGCTGCGTCTTTTTGGTCCGCATTGCTAACCGGAACGCTCTCCCTCCGCCTATGTTTCCGGATACTAACAACCTTGGTGTTTTCAAGGCCAGAGTGAATAGGCATTTTCTGGGTAAGCGTGTACCACCATCGGCCTCGTCACCGCTTATCACCAGGCGAGACTGCGCCAAACGCAAACCCTTTGCAATATTTGAAAAAAAATTGGCGCCGTACGCCAATCCGTCAGCAATGGCGCTAAAGATAGTGGGTTTTATTGACACTCAAGATAAACATTTTTAAGGTGATTTTTTAGTGACCATGGGCCTGACTCTTGAACAGAATTTCATTGGACAAGCATTGCAGAAATGTCAAACAAGAAATTTGTTAACCTTATTCCAAAGCGTTGAGGTTGAAAAAAAAATTAGTGACAGTAATGTAATGCCAATCCGGTGAAAGGTTCGGGAGTCAGGGGCCAGGCTAGGCCGCGTTCCAAATCACTCGAAGCCGTTCCTAATTGACCCCGAGTAAAATCGAAGATGACCGAGCCGTCACCTGACAGTTTCCCAGTTGTTCCGGAACGGGTTCGGGTGACGTTTATCACTTTGACAAGTGCAAATTCTACCGGTGTCTGAAGGACGATGAAATTCACCTTACAGCTGTCTGACGAGGGTTTTGCTCGTTTTGTCTCTCTCTATTTGACGAGGGTGAAAATCAATCTGCGAAAAGCAATTTGGAACGGGCCCCAAATAAGTTCCTCTACCTGAAGGTTGCCTGGAAGTTTGTAAGACAAAAACCACTGGTTCACTGTCTGCCATTCGATTCTGGAACTCTCTGTTAATCAAAATCCAAAAATCTGCCTCCAAACTTGCTCTGAAGAGGTCGTTGCGTGAGCATTTTAGGTGAGCCGCTGATGTGTCCAGTTTAAGACGACTTTGTCATTGAGTTCAGATGCTGACTTTTTTGTTTAACTTTCTTAGGCAATATAATTTAATAAAGTATTTCATTTTAAGCTTATTTAGGTTTGTATATTTGCATGATTGGTATATCATATGTATAGTACCTATACGAGTACATATTATGATTAATTTATGTATTATCTAGGCATTAAGTCTGCCAATTGTACTTTACTTGTTTGTGCAATTAAGAATAAATAAACAAATAAAAACCGCAAAATAGCCTACTGAATAAACGCTCATTGATGGCACCAAGTCTTCATGAATTCGAGCTCAAAAAATCTGAGGTTATTAAAAAGTAAACATAGTAAGTTTATAGGTAATAATTGATATAATGCTTATTTATCGCCAATTGACAGATAAAATAACCGAAATTTTCATAAGATATGATAAATAAGGAATTTTATAAAAATACGATATTTCTAATATCTACAAAGTTAATATTTAAATCAGGTTTAAATGTAATATATATTTTTACAGTAACTACATGAATTTGTTCTTCACAATAGAGAGGCAAGGCAAATGTTATGATGATATACAATATTTTAAAGGTGACTTATTAATTTACACTTTTAATACATTATAATTTAAATAAATATTTATAAATACAATTACTTAATGTATTGCTAACCTATTTCTATACCAGGAATGTTTTAAATTGTACAATATTTTTATAACAAACAAGGTTTTTATCATTTTTATCTAAGAATACCACTTAATAACACTACCTATCCCTTTACCTATACTTAAGTATGATCATGTCCAATATTTAATCTTCAGTCATATGGATAAGTTGTTGATAAGCGGTTATCGCTGCTTAACAACGTGCGACACTTGCGTAGTCAGCAAAAAAAAACAATTGCAAACACAGACTTCGGAAGTTTCTATCGAAGAGAATCGCTTCATTTACATGTACAGAGCTTCGCGATTCTATTGGTTCTCAACAACATAATATCTCGCAACGCAGCGAACAACTGTTCTATTTACTGTGGTGATCAGGTAGAGGTATTTATCAGAGTTCATTAAATATTGGCAATGATCTCTACATAGTCCTTTAAGGGTGCGTATAAATATAAATATAAATATGCGCCAGACAACACACCTCTTGTAATGGTCTCGAAGTAGGGATTAATATCCCTGTGTTACGAGGTACCACACAAGGCAATAAGCCAGGGGCGTCTCCCAGCACACCCAGACCCGAGTCAATTCAGAAAAGATCGTTTCCTGAATTGACCCGACCGGGAATCGAACCCGGGACACTACGGAAATCGAGGCGAGAAACCGTGCTACAGCGCACTACGCCAACCGTGCCGTCGAAATCGTATAGTATCCACCAGAGATGGGCGAGGATACGTTGAAAAGAATGTGTTTATTACGAACCAATTGCGAAGCCAGATGAATGAAACAATTCTATTGGTTCCTAACACACATTCCTCGCAACGCATCCTCATTCCTCGCACATCTCTGGTGGAAATGCACCCTGGATGCAAGTATATTATTTGGTTAGTAAGTTTTATATAAGTGTTAATACAGTAACATACAAAATTATATTATGCACACAGACAATAGATCGACCAGAGTCGACATTTGTGCTTATGTTTGTGTGTCCCAGTTTACACCAAGAACCCAACCCATAGGGTTACACCACTTCAATTGACAGCCATTATTGCTATTTATCATCAATTGCGCCATAACATCATTGGCTGAGGAGGGGTTCCGTACATGACACCGGAATTTGCTACGTCGAATGCCACGACAGCGAAAATGGTGTGTCGAACGGTCATCAAACCGATGGTACGCCATATCGAATCTCGCGACGGCGAATGTCTCGATGTCGAAATACTGAATCGAATGGTTACAGGTGGTGGTATAAATTGAGAGGAAAACTTTTTTGACTATCAAATTTATATAATTTAGATCTCTGAAAATTTAATTAATATTGTCTATTCAAACCTAACTATTATTATTTTTCGACATCGTGATTAATCCATATCATACCACCACCTTTCATCGGTGTGATGACCGTTCGGCACACTCGCAGTCGTGACATACGACGTAGCAATTTTCGATGTCATGGTAGCCCGTCCGTAGGAAACCTGGTGACCGGTCACTTGTCTCGGTCAGCATTAGCAATATCTTTCTTTTTTTTGAAATTTCTGTTACATTAGGTTTTTTTTTTGCCTGATACAAGCAAACTTGGGCTTGGGGACGTTTTCAGTCCCATTTCTATCTCCTATGATTAAGCCGTGATTAAAATTTCCTAAGATACGATTTTATAAAACTCTAATTATACGGTTACATTATTTCTAAGTAAACAAATACCCTAAGACAAGTTTCAGACTAGTTTTTATTTAGCGCGTATATCGCTATCGCGTTATCGCCTTGGCATACGCACTTACACGCGCGCAACTTTTTGCGCTTCGAAAACCAAACTCACGCACATGGGCTTATTGCGGTGGATCACACGCATGTCGTCAGACACGCAAGTGGTCAGATACGCATATCCAGTAGCAAATGTTTATGATTTGCAGCAGGAACTACCCAGCTGCTCACAGCCTAGCTATTTACGGTGTGGTAGTAAGGCCTGCATCTACTCCTGCACGCGCGCCAGCATACGCTTCCAAAAACTAGCTTATATGCGCGTATAAAACTCTGGTCTGAAACCACCCTAAACTATGTAAAAAAACTATGGAATGACATGCAATATTTCTACTTTACGAACTAACTGACAATATATCACAAAAACTATAGTGTTAACAGTTAGTATGCTAAATAGGAAACCATTTAACAACACATCAACGTCAATAGTGGTCTCGAAAGCCACTATCTTTAAAGGCTACATACGCTCACAATATCTGTCATTCTCGCCCGTATTCTTGTACACTAAGTACCCCAGAATTACTGCTGCTGCTGTCATGAAGAGAGTCAAGAACTGCAGGACCTTCAGCTTGCGCATATCTCGGTGGAGCATTTCATAGTTCTGTTGTAGGTTATTCAGTGCATTTGTAACGGAGTCCGGCTTTTCATACAACTTCGAACCCTCAGTAAGGTTGCCGTTTCTAGCAACTTCTTTCTCAGGGAAATTACATTTCAAGCGGTATTCATCAACTTTGCTGCCTGTAGAGATTTGCCACACATCACTTAGTTCTTTAGGCGATAGATCTGTCTTAGGAATCTGTACAGACATTACCAGAAATCTGTCTTTAGTCACAGTGCGTAATTGGAAGCCTTGCTGCACAACTATTAGAACAGTTTGTGAGGCTCCACTAGAAAGCGTACCAGAACTAGGCCTCACACGGAATTTCTCAGGTGATGTTGTACGTATCTTAAATGAAATAGCACTCTCGTCCATGTTAGTGATTGTGAACTGACCTGATATGTCATCATTTTCTGATTTAAACACAATTGTGTCATTGGGGCTTAAACGGAGCATTTCTCCAGGTGAGTGCTGATTGTCTCCCTGTTCTGCAAAAGTAACTTTTTTTGGTGTATGCTCAAATGAACTTCTATTTTCTGGTACAAATTCAAACGTGTAATTATCTTTACCTCCCCAGCAAGCTAATGCTTGTTCGGGGGGTACAAAATCTTTTAATGTATCTTTATTCACAAACTTCATGATTTCTACAGCTTTCGGTGGAAGTAATGACTTGATAATCTTAAAAGCAGCATTTAGGACCCACGGCATCTGATACACAATGATATAATTCAACAAGGCAGGATAGTATAACTTAAAAAGGCTGATCAGGTACTTAATCAGCTCCATATCCATGTTACTCAGGCCACATCCGTCCATATCAAAGAATATTGTTATTTTGTTGCCATTTTCTTCTCTTTCCAATCGGTTGAGCCAGTAAATAATGATTCTCTTGATATCTTCAAAGTCTTTTTGACCTTTTACATGCATTTTGGACTTGATAATCAAAAGCAAACAGCCGTCAACGTCTCTACCGTGGGGAAAAAAGATCCCTTCTTTGACGTAATCCATTCTTATGTTGGTTTCGTTTATTTCGTTAGCGCCTACTGTTTTTCTCCATATTAGAATGTCCCAGAGCATGTCCACGGTCAATTTAACTTCGTCCTCGACGTGTGCGAGCACCCTGCGTATGTATTTTTCATCTCTAACTTTTTCTAAATCCACAGCATTGAATTCTCCAGGAGGATTCGGGATACCCTCCTTGATTTTAGCATCTAGAAGCGCTCGAATGTCCGCCGGTGACACCATTTTGATTCTAACAAGAAATTATTACGTGCCAAGGTATGTACATGAACACATCAATAGAACTTTAGCACTTATTAGAATTAAATTGATAAAGTAATCAGAAGAATGAATCAGTGCAAGGCAAGGTTATGACAAACTGAAAACTGACATTTAAATGTCATTTGGGGGAATGGAGCTGCGTTCCAAAACAGGTTAAAGTCAAAAAGTCATTTCCTCAGTAAAAAGAAGTAACAAAATACTCGTAGCATGAGCTATAAATACTCTTGAAATAGAAATAGAAATAGAAAAAACTTTATTTGGTACCAGTAATATACACAAAACAACAAAACAATTAACAGTAAGAAGAAAAAAAAAATTAATTTAAAAGATAGATGGGTACCAAATTGGGCCCCGCTCAGTATTAGGGCGTGACAAGAGAGCTAAAGTAAAGTAAATGAAGTAAAAAATATCTTTATTCCTATAGACTTTTAAAAAGTAATTATGACAAGTCAAATACGAGAAAAAATATAGATAAACTAATAAACTTACATAAAATAATACTATGATAGTAAATATCATAATTAAACATAATGTGACTCTACCACCGGTTCGGATTGTTTCCGATCGAGAAGACTTCAGCAAGAAACTCGATGGTTACTCTTTTCAATCTTGTTTTTATACACAATAATCTTAGAACATTATGACGGGAGACGTCACGCGAACTTATTTCTGTGCAAAAAAGTCTGCGATTTTCTGCGGGGAACGAGTTAACGTGTGTGCGTCAGAGTCCACACAGATGCATTTTTCGGAGACGTCGCTACACACGCACACTATGAAAATATTGAACACAGCTGCA
Source organism: Udea olivalis (assembly GCA_947369235.1). Classification (NCBI taxonomy): domain Eukaryota; kingdom Metazoa; phylum Arthropoda; class Insecta; order Lepidoptera; family Crambidae; genus Udea; species Udea olivalis. The sequence continues at coordinate 6,884,534 of OX376367.1, read as the reverse complement.
CAGGCATGAACAAGACTCACACAAATACATTCTCACACAGTGGCAACCTGTACATGCACGTATCTTATGTCAGATTGGAATGAACAACATAGTGCTTGACGCTATCGATAAATTTTGTCGATGTTTTTTCATAAACAAGTTGCCCAAACAAACTTCGTTCTTGCTTGACAGCTGGTGTTCATTTTGCCCGCTTTTCTCCGACTTGATTTACATTTACTAAATTTTTTGTTTAATCAGAATAAAATATAGCTTAAATCACTCCTGATTAATAATTTATAGCTTGACCGCTATAAAGTTGACCCTTCTGATGGTGTGCCTGACGCGGGAGGGGGATGCTTTCGGCCAATCAACATAAGAGTATGAATGCTCTAAGCCAATCAATCACTTCAATCAGTCACCTGTCGGCTACCAACAGCAATAGACGTTCAACTATGTAGTACTATTACATATTTTGTGGTTCAACGTCAAAGCTTGCGCGGTCGCAGATATGTGTCCTCCTCACATGAGAACAATACAAAAATGGAATTGCCGAGTCTACGTAATAAAAATTTAAGAAGTCAATGCTTTAAAATATGGCGAATTATTTTTAAAGAAAAAAATTGGAACAAGCATCTTCTTAGGGTGTCCAATCATTTTGTTTTCTACATTGTGTTACTAAAGTTTTCATAGTACTTTCGATGTGTTTTGATTATTTTACATTGTTATTGCTATTTCGTTAGTATAATGTACTTATTCATGATTTTTCCAGGTGAAGACATAAACGTACTTAAATAAGACAACTTCTGTGGCTACTGGCGCGTCTATGACAACAAATAAAAAGAAAAGTAAAAGCGGCCGTATTTGGTCCCACGTCTAATAAATAATTGATATTTAATTAGTTTATTTTTATTTATAATACTTAAAACAAATACTAACACATCTGAAGTTATAAATTTCCTAATTAACAACACGGAGATTTTATTATATTATCCCACCGCGGCGTAATGCCGTGTGTACTCGTGCTACCCCCCGTACTTTTACGATTGGATCAGTAATTTTAGAGCCTTTTCAATACATACCAACAAACGAACAAACAATAAAGTCTTTCCTCTATGTAGTAAGTATAGATTAGTATAGACAACACATGACACATTTATTCAGGTTAAAGTCAAAAACTAAATTTCTATTGCCAGATCATGTAGAAAAATACTTGGCTGACTAACCTAAAAACTATAACATTTCATTTGATAATATCCAAGAATTCAGATCAGTCTTTTTAAGTTGGTACTTAACTAAAAGAAGATCATAAAAATAATAGAACAGGATGTTCCTTTATCCACATTTAACTGAATCCAATTTCATTTCAGGCAGGAGATTTTTGAGATATCTGAATGCAGGTTTTTTCATCTCAATAGATGGAGAAAAAAACGAAAATAAATAATCATCTGTCAAGTAAATCAACATCAAAACTTAAAATTTAAAATTTAACTAATCATTTTTAGGATGAGTCTCTTTTTCGGAGATAGTAGCGCCACGAGGCCTTTACGCCTAATTTTTCCTTCCCCATTAATTAATTCCAGGCCTAGTTGATTCTGAAAACATTTACATCCATAGGGCTAATCAAATCTCGTCTTATAACGCAAGCTTGACTTTTTCCGAAAAAGTGAGAAACACTAGTTTTTTCTCAAAGTTTTGAATGTCGTTTAAAAAAGCATTTTTTTTTTAAATTCAAATCTTTTTAATAACTTAAATTTCAGTATCTATCAACTAATTAACATGCTGATTTCAAATGGTAATTCAACGACATTATCCTCCATATAAAGTAAAATCAAGTTTTAGGGTACCTATCAAATAACACTAGCGTTCGGGTACGGTCCAACTCTCGATTTACACGTTGCAATCGCAATTTACGATTAGTAGTAGATTAATTGTACGCGTACGATAGGTACCTAGTTTATGGCAGTGGGGGCTGATCCCAACTCTTGTCGAATGATCGTTAGCTAATACCACAGTATTAAAAAGCAATACTGAATAGGTTAAAAAAACAAGGTCTTGATACAACTCGTTTTTATTTCAAAAAACAATTTTATGGCCTGACAAGATAGATTTTAGATACATGACATCTGTTTTTGGACATGTTCGTTAAACAAAAAATAATACACCATTGAAAATCATTAGTAGAACAATAAAAATAATGAAAAACAAAAAAGATGTGCAAGTATGACAGAGACAGAAAAAAATAATGACGTGATATTTATTTGAATTTTACTCAAGCTTTTATATCAATATCTGTGCAGACAGTAAATAGGTAGGTATATAATTTACTTGAAAAACACTCGTGATATGAAAATAATTTTATAAAAAGCAGAGTGATTATCAAATAACTTACAAAAACGATATAGTATACTCCTTAGAATAATTACATATAGAAACCAAGTCCGCGCGCCTATTTTGAAGCACCTTAATTGGAGCCATTTCAAACGGACTGCTTTGCAGTGTTCATTACAGCTCCGCAATATTCATTGAATGACTGAATGAAGACTATCCTTCTTTAAGTCATTATTCTGAGGCCATATTGTGATATTGTTTAACTATCTACGTGAAAATGAAATTTATTTAACTAACTTTCATTTTAAGGTCACCATAGAAGTTAATTGAAAAAATCGAATTTTCGCTTAAATAGTTACTACATCACTTACTGAGAATGCCATATCGTTTTTGTCAGTTATTTGATAATCACCCGGTAAAATTGATATTTAGTCTCATTACACAAGGTCTTGATCAAAAAAAATTAAACACTCATATTTTAAGATAAAAATGTTTTAACTGAGTAAATCCACAAAGTTGAATGTAATTTTCCAACACACGCGTTGTGCAAGTGTTTTTCAAATACCTCCATAATACATTTTTAGGATGTGAAACAAAATATTCAAAGTTATGTTTTAATTGATTCATAAAACTCTCTTTTAAAGCATTTTACGTAGTCGTGGTTCCATTCTTTATAATATAATTCATCTTTTTATACAGGGTGGCCTAAAATTACACGAACATCATAAAATATAAAACTTTAACCAAAAACATCGAATAAAAACAAGCGACTAAAAGTTTTTTGGCCTTAGTTTTAACTATGTTATGGATAGACGTAACATCAAATTACTAACATCAGTGTACGTATGTCATATGACTCATATGTCACAAAAGAGTGCATTGCACCTCTTTTGTTTACTTTCAATCGTTATGGCAAACGGTTGCGAAAACTAAGTAGTTATACAGTTAACATTTATCTTTCTTAAGTTGTATTTTTAATTAGACGGAGTAAACTGACGTTCACTTTGTCTTTGGTAAATCAAAACAACTTTCGAGGCTAAGTGAGTAAATTAAACAATCATATTATCTTTATTTATTATAAATAAATAACACTTAAAATACCTATAAAAATACTAATAGTACTTTCGGTAGCCTAGTGAGTAGCTAGAACACCATTAAGGCCTGCGCAGACGACGTACGCGGAGAAAAAAGTACGCCCCGCGAATACAAAATCCCCGCGGACTCAACGCACGCGGTGTGCGATCATTTGTTTTCCGAGAGTAAATATTTAAATATTCTGAGATTACGTTGTGCTGTTTTTTCATGAAATTTAAGCAAAAGAGAAGACGTTTTAAAAGAGAATACTATATCCACCCTTTTATTTCGAATCGATTTTTAACGCGGAGTGAAATCCGCCTTGTGCGTTGACTGCTCACAGTTGTTTCGTTCTATTTTTTTCGCCGACGCCCGCGCACTTTAATCCGCTACGCCCCGTTGGCGTGCGCGGTGTTTCGACGGATTTTTGGTTCGGCGTACTTTTAGTCGTGCGTGCATGTGCGTTGCTCGATAGTTTGTAAGGTATCTATTTAGACGGAGAAAAAAGTACGCCGCGGATAATCCCTCCTCTGCGCAGGCCTTTAGCAGCTGTCAGTTTACTCCCTCAAATTAAAAATATGACTTTATGAACTATTAAATCTATTATGAAATGTGTCTAATGTTTTTTTTTTCCTGCTTTTAAATGGCAGATTCATACGAGCGCCTTGGGTTATTTATTTGGATTTATGTTAAATGCTAGAAGCGTGATATATTAACTAAAAAACAAGGAGGTAACTTCAATTTCTCTATTTTGGAAAAGCTCTAAAAAATTTGCCACATAACTACAACTAATCAAAAGAGTATTCCAATACAAAAATAAAAATGTATCAGCAATACTACATTTTAAAATATCATGATGTTAAATTATTTAATGGCCTTTTTACTAAAATTATATCATTTTACGATTTTTAATTGGGTATGGGAACAAGTTATTTTTATTCTTTATTTTTTTATATAAATACCTTTTACTATTTCAAGTCACTAATTTGAATATTTCGTTGATCTAGGCGGTAGTTAATTTTTAAATATTGCGAACTCATGACGTCACAAATTCACTTAGTGTTCCCACATGTGTTTTTCCCCGATTCGTGGTAAATAAATAATGAGGAGAAAAATACCGATTCACAGCACTTACGGCTGAAACAGAGCTCGCCGTTCATCATGTAGCATTTCACGAGAATGTGAGCAGTAGACTTCAGATACAATTTATTTTTCCAAGTTCTGAAACCAAACCCTACCTGAAAGAGTTGGGATTATAGCGAATGGCTATTTTACGTATTATTAAAAATAACTTTGTGCAAAATATTTTTCAATTGGGGGAATTTAAAATCTGCTCTCTGACAACACGATTAATACCATGCAGTAGAATCACCTAGCTGAAAATCTCACTTATGATACAGATCACGTCAATTGATTGGTTGATGGAAATATTATCAACCAATCACGTGAAAGGACGGTTATACGACCCAATGGTTCTCAATTGTGAGATGTCAATTTCATTACCGTCAAGAGTCCTTTAAGAACCTCGAAGTACTCTTTTCGTACGTTGGCAAACTGGGGTCAAATGAATGACCCCAAATTGCTAACGTATTTAATTAAAAATATCCTCGATCCTTTGCTTTTAAAAATGTTAAATATTTGAATAAGGTATAAAATACAAATACTTCGAAATGGTTTTCGATTTAGGCCATGTTTGTTTTTTTTTCCAATGGGTATTGGATAATTGCGAAATTTTTGAATATGGCATTTTTGTTATTCAAATTTTTAGCTGCCTACAACATGCATATGAGGGTAGGCGAAAGTAAGTAACTTATGTTTTGGGTTATTTTCAAGTTATGTTAAATGAAGAAGTTTAGTGAAATTCAAAGTGGCAAATTTTCAGGTTTGTAAGGAAGGTACAGTTCAGACACTGGGATACCACAAATTCTGGTGTCTTAAAATTTTGCCCTGATCAAATCAATTGAACATATTTGACAACTTGTGGTAAGTTCGTGTATTCCTGTAGTCAATTATAAAATTACTTAATAGAAAACGAGTTATTTTATAATTTAGTTTAATATTTTTTTTATCACCCTGTATAAATCAATGGTTTCGCTATTTATTATTTTCAAGGGTCTCATTTCAAGTCCTTTCTTTCTTCTCTTCGATTAAGCCCACGAGCTTACAAAATAAATGTATAATATACAAAACAAAATACTGAATAAAAATACTTAACAATATCCGAATAAGTACAAATTAAGGATCACAACAAATATAAAATACTGTACAGAGTTTTCTTACTGCATGTTACAAAAAATGCGTCGGCAATAGGTTAGTATGCCAGACTTCACTTTGATACCTACACAATTGTATAAAAAGAACAAAAGCGTTCACGAAAAATACTAGTTGTTACACTTATCAATACGCGTATCGCTAAGATGAGTCCAGATAACAACATTCTTATAAATGTTCATTAACAAATGTTGTTCACACTAATAAAACATGTTGCAATGAAAAAGCGCAAAACCTGAAAGCAGGTTCAGAATCGAGAGTAGAATCGATTCCACCAATAAAAACAGGGGCCAAATTTTAACCAAAATAATATTTTAATTATGCCGTGTTTAATCATTACTTAACTCTTTTATTGCGGCGGCACGCGAAGCGGCGCGTCGCACTAGATCGCGCGTAATTACCATAGACTTTTTAATTTGCAGACAAACACAAGAAAACAAAAAAAGCTAATGTCTTCGTAAATAATACGCGAAAATTAAATTTAATAATTTACTTAATTCTTTCATAATAAAAATAAGTTGGGGTGTCTGAGGTTTTGCGCTTTTTCATTAAAACGTTGTATAACTATGTTTTGTTACATGTTCTGTTATTTAGTCTGGATTCACCTACCACACGCTTTTTGATACAACATTCAATGAAAATACTTATTTTCAGCTAGTGAAACTTCAAGTCAGAATTACATAGTAAGTTATTAAATAAAAAACAAAAACTGGAGTTTGATTAGCTGCAGGAAAAAGTAGCAGATGACGAAAAATAATAATTATAAACTTATAATTACCAACAATACTTTCATATAACAATACAATTTACAGTATCACAATGATAAAAATAATTACTGAAGATATGAGGGCCAAGACAATTAAAAACCACCTTCAAGGTGGTCACTAGGAACTGTCAAATGTGCGTTAAAACGCAGTTATGGCGCATAACTTTAGTGTGTTGGTACAACATGTAACTCTTAATATAACCCGCTAACTTCCACTCACACCCGACAGCGCGTCAGCGGAGTGGTGAGGAAGTTAGCGGGCGGGTGAAATTCAATGCTGCCAACCTAACGATTTTGACAACTCGAGGTGCACAGTTACAAAAATCGGGTTATATGTAGATTCTTTATCAAAAAAAACTTGTATGTCTAGCATGAAATTACACCAATGACAGTTGCTGGCGTCTGCTTATGCTGAGTTGCTGTTTTAATATGTCCCTCCTCTAGTGATCAAAAATGAAACCAAAAAATGGTATACGTATTACTGAAGTCAACTATCGTACTTTATGTCATGTAAAACTCATGGTAGACATACTCCTTCCTCATATTAAACCGCGAAATTGTTGTTGTTTTTTTTCCAGCCAGTGAGCTTGTTTGAAGGAGATTTTTAAAAAACAACTTCTCTAATTAATAAAGAGTGCACATAACTGAATCTTAACTTGAACGCAAGCCCCAAAAGACCTGACTCACTGGCATAAGAAGATGTCACTTTAAGAGCTTCTCAGTTTTTGAAAATACTAAGTTTACATTCCAAATCAGTGAAATATTAGACATTTTATCAGGAACATGACATTATTAAAGTTTATTATTGAAATTGCAACACATTATATTAGAACATTCGTTGTGCGTATAAAAATCTGAGAGAAAACATCAATAAGTGTTATTTATTTAATCATTAGAACTTACCATTTACCTTTTTTTTTGCTTTCTTTGTAACTAATTTTCACTACCAACTTGGCTAGCGAAACAACGCTGTATAAGATTGCAATGATGTCAAGTAAATCCTATAATCACTAATGTATGCCCGAGTTTCATTTGCCATAATTACATTTGCCATAACTATCAATTGCTATAAATTATTTCAACTAATTCATTAGTCATCTTAAGCAATCAAATTGGCATATCAAAGGCATACATTTCTTTAATTATTAATATTGTTTGCCATAAATTTCATTTAAAATAGGTCAATTTTGCTTGTTGGTTCAAAAAAAGGAATTTGAAATCCCTATTAAAGCTACTAAAAGTTATGTTATGACACTTGGCTGTTATGGCACCTTATTTATTGGCATAATTAAGTTACAGCAAGCGAATTGTTATGTCTCGCGATGTTAGTATAAATAAGGATAGTGCAAACGAATACTATGAATGTGGATATTATTGCAAATAAAATAATGCAAAATAGAACAATACTAAGAATGGCGTCTTTCACCTCCTAATTCAGAATCTTACATCAAATTTCGCACACTTCAAATTAATGTAACGCTGTTAACGCTGTCCTTCCACAGTAATGCTGTCCTGCCTTTAGAACTGGAGGTCGTGGGTTCGATCCCATCCCATGACAAACATTTGTGTTTGTTGCGTGTCTGGGTGTTTTTAGAAAAAATTATGTAGGTTTAGGGGTCAGATGATCATCGTGTAATTGTCCCAGATATTAATTTATATTTATAAGTTTCAGTATTCATTCAAGTGTCTATTTTCTTCAAACAACGAAAGCCTTTTAAGGTTAGTAAGTTCTATTGATTAGATCTGTGCTAAAAATATTTACGAATAGTCAGTGTATTGTAGTCACTTAGAAAAAAAACATACAAAGATATTTTTATGAATTATTTCATAGACCTATGACGTTACTTTAATAATTAACTCTGTATGGATTTAAAACAGTTGTATGATTTAAGATTATGAGGGGCCATCCATAAACTACGTCACTCGAATTCATGATGTTTGACCCCCTCCCCCGTCCTTGTCTCAGCTGGTCACATTTGTGACACCCACCTCCCTAGTGTGACGTCACATATTTTAAAATTTTACATCTAGAAATTATAATTGATATTTGTTTCTATTAAATTAAAATGCTTTTTTTTAATTACCGACAAATTAAACACTGCAAGAAATTACCAAAACAAAAAACTATTCATCAAAGATCAAACTTAATAATTTTGAGTCCATGAACTTTGAACCCATTCCTTTATATAACTATTATTATTTATATAAATAACTATTTATATAACTGGCATAGCAGCCACTTCGTTCTCGTTTGGGTTGTTGATGTCAGGAACATTTGTTGTGTCAACATAATCATTTTGAACCATAGTATCATCGTCATCATTCAAACAAAGAATTTCTCTGGCACATCATCATCATCCGTGCGGTCTATCCCGGTTGTGAACCCACACTGGTGTGTGGGGTCCCAGGGTCCGCCTTTCTTATTTTCTTGGCCCACTTCGCGCGGTCTTGGGCATCCTCAGTGGTGAGTCTGTAGGCACGCATGTCACCCTTAACGACGTCGAGCCACCGCTTCTTGGGTCGACCTCTTCTACCGGTACCTGGCGGGGGCAGCATGGCCAGACATTTGTTGCCAACGTAGTTTGCCGATCTCCGTGAGACATGACCATACAAACGAAGGCGGCACTCCTGCAGCTTGTCTGCGATGTCACGAACACGAAGGCTGCCGCGGATGTGGGTGTTACGCACGCAGTCTTTGCGTGAGACTCCGCACATCCGCCGCAGCATCTTCATTTCTGTGACGCGCAGCTCCGGCTTGTGTCGCTCTAGTAAGGGCTATGTTTCACTGGCATAAAAGGACAGGCCTAATGATGGTTTTATAGACCTGCCCCTTCAGCTTGATCGGCATTTTGGTCACAAATGACACCAGTCACCTGACGCCATTTGGCCTAAGCCGCGGAAATTCGGGCGCTGACGTCGCGGTCGATGTCCCCGGACCCGCTTAACACAGATCCCAGGTATTTGACACGGTCCGTGCGCTCGACCACGTCAACGCCTATGCGGACGGACTGGGGATCTGTGGTGTTGCAGGCCAAAGAATTTCTCTGGCAAGTCTAGCAGCAATTATTTAAGGAAATAAAACTAAAATAATTTGCAATGTGACGTCACGAAATTTAGAACCCCTCCCCCCCCTGTCACACAATGTCACACTTCGTCGACCCCCTCCCTCCCCCTTAACGTGTGACGTAATTTATGGATGACCCCTAACTGCATATCTAAACGTTTCATATTGCAAAAAACGCAAAAAGACTGACTTACGCACTTTTGCATTGAGGTATTAATATTTTGGCCCAATTTCATGCATTTTTATTGAGTACTTTGAATTATACAAAGATTGGACTGAGAAAAAATTTCTGTATAATTCAAAATATTTGTCTAAAAGACTTTTGCAATAATATTTACAATGTCCTAAATATGGCCAATGACTTAAAAGTAAAGCTAAGTGCGTTCAAAATTACACAGTAAAATAAGAAAAGATTAATAATCCTTTGCATCCATGACCGTAAAAAAACGTTTTTTTATGTACCAAATACGGGACATTATTTAGTTAGGCCCAATAAGGTTTAAAAACCAAAAGGCCCGATAAGGTTTAAAAATCACACTTCTTATTTTACTATGAATCCTTGTTTTTTTTGCACTTTGACATATATTTATATAACACCGTTTAAAATCCCTAGTTGAACATGTTTAGATAAACACATTGAGTTGATCACTTGGTGCAGGTAATTAATTGATGTCTAGTTCCGAGTTTGAAGTGTAAAAAATTCAAACTTGAGGTTTGTTGAATTCAACTACAAACATAATACTATTCAATCTGATTAGATTCATCTTATTTTTCTGGTTTATTATTTTAGTTAAAAAACGAAAGGTTAATTTGTTTCTAATGGAATGTCATTTTTAATACATTTTATGATATTAAAATTGAGAGGCCTTTGTTTACCAGAGGTCTTATTGGCTGAATGCAAGTGATGGGTATCAAGACCCTAGTATTAATAAAATAGCAACCGTGCTAAAGATACGATTTATTTAGGCCAAGTACCATATCAAGGGTTTGGAACTAATCAGATTGCATTGTATGTACTTATTACTAAATACTCTAACCACATGTTCAAGTAGGTTACATTTTTGGTAGGACCCGTCAACACTATCTCACTCACACTATATTTAGACAACATTTTCAAAACTTACGTAATTTACATAATACATTTTATACTATACAATATGGCCGACCAATTTCAATAGTCTAAAATAAGTCGATATATAAAATCACTCACAATTCTCACTGCACCGGTTCGTAGTTAAAAATTACTAATAATAGTTGCTATTATGCTGAATTATTATGCGAAGTACACATACTTTTTCATTTGTCGGCCGATTTTCGTCATGTTTGTACAAAGCCCTTGATCTCTGTAACAAATAAACAAATAGAAGCATATACCTAGGTCACATGTGTCAATGAAGGTGCCTACCTAAAAATTGATTTTCTGACCTAATTTGCCAAGGTATTTTCATCGCGTATTCATGTGAAATAGGAAACTGGTGGCCACTCTTCCTGTTCATTTTTCCAGGAAAGTACGCTTTCAATTCCTTATTTGGTACACTATAATAAGCACAGTAGGGTTATTCTGAAAAACTCACTTGGAATCAGCCGATGATTCAAATGTAATTTCATTATCCTGTAAAATTGGTTGGTTATCCACGAAGTATTCATAAAATCAAGTACGTTGAATGCGATTTTGAAATTAATTTTTAGTGCAGTCATTGAAGCGAAAAATACGGTCTTACCTCCGAATTCTTTAACTGTGAACCGATTTGCATGAAATTTTGGAATAAGGCTCATCTTACCCTTAACTTCAAAAGTGAAAATGATCTGAACTCCGCCTATTATTTTTAAGGGGTGTAAACAACCCCTTAATGGAAAAATTGACATTGAGCCATTTTATCGCTAGAAAACATGTCTAATAGTTAGTGGTGAAATTGTAAAGTATTTTCTAACATAATTAGCACATATTAAAATCATTTTCAACCCCTTGAAAAAAAAAAAAAATTTAGTTACTAATTAGAAAAAAATATGATAAGTTTTTGGACCATAACTCCTTCAATTTTCATGCTATCACAATTTATAAAAAACCATTGTAAAGGTAATTAAGAGAGCTACAACATCCTTTATTGCAATATATAGTAAAAAACCTTTTTCTAAAACGGTGAAGGGTTAAAGGGCTTAAGAGAGGCTGTGATTGCGCTGCCACGCGCTCTTTAAACAATCATATCTCCGTCAATTTTTGTTCGACAGAAAAAACAAAAAAACCAAATTATTTGTCAGAAAAATACCTAAATTTTTAATACGTACACTTTTATACGTATCTGTCGTCATTTTTGAGATATTATAAAAAAAAAGTGGGTTTTTTAAAAATTTTAAATTTGTTTTTCTTAATCGTGACTTTTTTGAAAAATATGTGTCCTGAAGCAGCCAAACTGATACTATATATCAAACTCTTCATAATAAAGTTAATTCTAGGCGGAATACGATTAATTTTAATTTTGGTGGAAATGGCACTTATGAAACCCATTGATTTAAAAGAAAAAACATTAGATGCTCCCCTTATTTGCAATACAGCTCACTTATTTTACGTGCAAAAGAATTTTAATAGTGCTCATTTTAAAGCTTATTTCAAGCACTACAAAACCCTTTTTTATTAGAATGCATAAAATGCATCTGCTCGCCGCTAGATGGCATTGACCACATCGATTAAATTTCAGACAAAATAAAAAACGACTTTGATCTTTAATATCTAGCTTAATATTGCACTTAGAATACTTTATAAAAAACGAAATTGTTCATTGTTTTACCTGCTACAATTTTGTTCTTCGTAAAATTTTCGATAAAACGTATATTTTTGGAGATATTTGCAAAAAACCGATGAAAAACGTGAAAAAATTCCGAATTTTCAATTGCCAATAACTTGAAAAGTATTGGATTTTTTGAAAAACTTTAGAGATGATTTTTTGCTTAAAATTAGGCCTTCTATCGATATCCGAGGTTATTTTGCAAAAAAAAATTCACCCCCGAGAACCACGGGTGGCAACCACCCCCAGGGTGGTTGCGGAGTTCAAATCATTTTCACTTTTGAAGTTATGGGTAAGATGAACCTAATTCCAAAATTGTATGCAATTCGGTTAACAGTAAATAAATTCGGAGCAATAATGCTTCAATGACTGCACTATTTATAGAAATTGTGTGTACATAAGTGTGTTTGATCACCTGAGTGATTTCAGGTTCGAATTGCACATAGTCGCCCTACAGATCGCGTCACGTAAATATGATAAATAATAACGAGAGTGGAGGGGATGGTTTCGCTGAAATATGAACACGTGTGGTTCAGTATGAATGGGGGTACATAACAGCACGTTTAGTTTTTGTCGGAAGTTTTTTTATTATTTGTTAATAAGCATCATGTTGATGATTTCTGTTGCCCATATAAAAAGTACACAGCATATGTTTTTCACTCACTCTAACATTACCGTTTTAGTATTTATATCTCCGTCCGGCACTCTTTTTATTTATGGGCGGGCTAAGCTGAATTAGGCGGCAAATGAGCTCTCAGAGAGAACTAGAAGCAAGTTGAGAACGAAACTGAGCTTTCCCGCGCAATTTTTTTTTTTAAAATGGTGAATGTCTTACTAGTGCAATTAATCGGCGTTTTAGGTGAGTGTGGGGATATTTATTTACTTTTTTAATTATGTTTATTCCGACTCGGCGAAATTACGGCGGAATACATCAGACATGTTAACCAGAATATTTGCGGTGTGTGAAAGCTCCATCTAAAATTGAGATTTTTTCGGATCGAAGTAGAAAATTACATTTTTTTTGTTTTTTTTTACTTTTTTTTTAAATGACGGGCACCATAACTTACCTAATATCGCCCCAGCCGCCATTTCCCTTCGTTAGTTTCTTATTATGCTTAGCCCCGCCAGACGTGACGGCCGCTGTCACTCGGCTAGGGAACATGTACGATTTGGCGTTTTGTAGCAGCTTCTGAACTTTGCTGATCACAGTGGACGCGTTGCAATTGGACTTCTTGTGGTGGAAGCCGCTGGAAGAGACGTGAGTTAAATTAGGTACTGTAAAATAGCACTATGGTCGTATTTTCGATTAGACGGAGTAAACTGACAGCTGTTAATATCACGTTGTGAAATAATGTTGCCAAAACTCGGGAACCGATATCGGCAGTATGTTCTAGGCTACTGAGAGTATACCATAAGTATTATTTATAGGTATTTTAAGTGTGACTTATAAATGTAATATTATTTGTAATATGATTGTCTTTGCCTAGACTTTTTTGTTTTACCAAAACCTGACAACCCCGTTAACGTCAGTTTACCTACTCCGCCTTATCAAAAATACGACTTTACTTATGCTAAGTCTTTTTACAGGGTTACTTTATATATACCATCCAAAATTTTCCCAGACATTAGGCATCAATCAAAGACAGCTTTCTTTTTTTTAAAAAAGGGTAGGTCTTTTTAAATTTTGCATTATTTATTTTTTACACATTTGGCATAATGACGCCAAACATTTTTCTTATCGATTTGTGTTACAGAGGAGGTAGGTAGATAAATAACAACTTTTCATCATCATCAAATTAATCTTTTTTAAGGTGTACCTGTCTAAAAATGAGTGGGACCAATACAATCTCGACCGACTTGGTGTAATGGTTAAGAAGTTGGCTACTACACCAGAGGTCGCGGGTTCGATCCCCGCACAGTACAAACATTTGTGTGCATGAACATGTCTGTTTGTACTGGTCTTGGTGTCTCCTATGTATAATAAGTATGTATTTACAAAAGAAAATGTATTTAAGTATGTTTATCCGTTGTCTAGTATCCCATAACACAAGCTTTAATTAGCTTACTTTGGGGCTAGATGGCGCTGTGTGGAATAATGTCCAGGGATATTTATTTATTTATTTAATCTGGGTCTTTTAAAGACAAGAGTGAATAGGCATTTACTAGAGGTCGGTCTGAACATGCCTATGCATCATCATAGACCGCATCATCACTTTGCGATGCGATTAAATGAATGTCTTGTTTACTATTAATAAAAGACATTCCGGTCATAGCTAAAATTGAATGATGATATGACTTTATCACTTCGAATGCCAAATGCGGGTTGGTGATCACGAATCCGGGCTGCGATCCCAAAATCTGGTAACACTTTTCTGTATTTGGAATTTGACCTTCAGAAGAATAAATCTTAGCTAAAGCATAAATATCATAATAAAAGCAACATACCATTCCCCAATATGGAACACCCTGGGCCCCTTACACAATATCACTATAAATTTCTCCCGTCCCGGTCTATTCTGCGACAGATGCAGCAACGAATAGTCCCAATTGTAATCGTCGTACGCGCAGAACTGATCTTGCAGTTCCATAATGTTATTCCAGACTGTTCTATTGAAGGCAAAACCCATGTTATGCATACTGGAATGCCATGGAGTGATCTCCACCTGAAATGGTAGAATTGAGAGTTATTTTACTGGTAACACTGAATTGGTAGATTTGCTAGTGGTGAAACCAACTTTAAATACGCCTTGCCACACACAATAGTTCAGTTACGTAGAAAAATATTTACAATGTAATGATGATATTTATTAAATTAATTATTGAACTTTAAGTAGATGCAATACACGTTAAGTATTTTGCTATTTTGAAAGACCGCTCAATTGTGGTAAAGTTACAAATGACACCAAACTACTATATACAAACCACCTCATTAGTAAAAAAAATGTAACTTCAAGTCTTAACCACAGCAACCAGAGACCAAGCTTCCTAGCTCAAAAGAACGCATACAATTAGGCAAAAAAAATATAATTTTTTTTCTTTTTGCTTTTGTTCTACTTAAATAAAAATAAATTATATTTAATTGCCTTTTCGACTAATAATAATAACCAATAAAAAAAACTAGTTTTTTCAATTACTAGAAATTATTTTAAAATATGAAATAATTATGAAATATGATTTGCGTCATTGTGGAAACATAGTTTCTGGTTAGAAGTCATATGTGTCAAATTTGACCCTTGGCGAGAGTTTCAACAGTAAAAATAACGAGAAAAAAGAGATATTAGTAGTTATGTTCGTAATTTAAAGCTTTCAGAACGGTAATAAAAATTGTTTTGAATAATGCATACCAACCCAACTTAAGTAACTAAAAACTTAAATAAATGACATGCTACATAATTAAGTTAAAAAAAAAACACTTAAAATTAAACAGGCATTGGATTGAAATATAGAAAAAAAGGTTTTAATTTTTTACACATATATGCTTAGTAGCTCAAATGCAAATATTTACAGCTTATGTTTATCTACAAGCCAAGCACATTATGAAAGGATAGTCAAAATTGCTATACTTCGATCATAAATACCCAAGATACCCCGTAGGGTTCGTTAACCCTAAAACCCTGTCTCGGAAAAAGAGTGTTAGAACTAACCTAGCACTCAAACACTCGACGATTAGATTATGACAACTTCATAATGTCACATTTAATGTCCTAACCACCAAGTGCTTGCATTGAAAATGAAAGAGTACCCCAGCGTATCAAGGTTGCTTTTCGATAATGTTAATATGGCTAAGGTAAGTGTGTCTTTTGCGTGTCTTACAACACTCACACATTTGAACTAAGTATCGCAAACTTTTTAGAGTTGATTTTGTTCGTAAAGGTGTATGTTAGGTATCTGTGGTCGAAGTTGTTATCAGCCAAAACTGTATTTCAAAACCTCGTTTTGTGAACGACATAATATAAACCAATTAAGAGAATGATAATACTATAAATTGATCTACTAATCTGGGTTTTACTTTAAAAAAATAATAATAAAAAAATATATAGAAATTCCGAAATATAATTATAGTTTTAGGGCCAAGATCCATACATGCTGCAATAGTAAAAATGTGTGTGTGATACTATTCCAAATAGTGCATTTAAGGTTTTCACAAATTTAACTTATCATGAATGCTTAAAATGGCATAATATTGACATTGCAAGCGTGCGTATTTTTCTTCTAAATAAAAAATATCAAATGGCCGCACTAGGAAAACTTTTTGGATGATAACTCTTTTCTTTATCCTTTTCACATGATTGAATCATGTGAAAAACACAGATTTTAAAAGACAGGTATTTATACTTTTTTGCTCTAAAGCCAGCAAACTAAACTTTTTCTAGTACGGCCACGTTTCACAAAAACCGCATATTTATTAATATATTCGTAATTCGTATGTATATTTTTTGGATCAACATGCGTTTTACAAGCTATTTACATCTATCATATCATATAAGTTAGTAGCTTTAACTGATAATGACAAATTATTAAAATTCTAATAAATACAAACAAAAAAGGTTTTTTTTTTAAATAATAAATTTTATTTACTTATGACAATGTCTATGAAAAATTGGTAAAACTAAATATGAAATAATGCTAAAAACCAGTACCCAGTTAATAAATTACCAGTAATCAATTATTAAATAGCTTACTAGTCCTAGAGCTTCATCCATACATTTTATAACTATTATGAATAATAAGCAGGGTTCAAATTTACATAGCGTATTTACACTTTAAACACATTTAGCGAGATAAATTACAGATTTTAATTTTTGATGAAAATTACTAGAATTCCTAGAAATGTGGTTGCGTCACGGTGATTCTAAATATGAAATCAAGAAAGCTATGTATGACAAAAGATCGCAAATGGTAAATCGTAAAATATTTTGTATTTCAAAGCGAAGAGTTTGCTCTTAACCTAAAATAGCTTCTTATTGTGTTCAAACTTGCAGTAAAACAATTATCGCCTTTTATTATAACACACATTACACATAATTTGGACTGCTATCGCGACCAGAATTTCTAGGAATACAGCACCATCAAATGTCGTGCCTAATACCACAAGAATAAATGTCATTCTTATGCGAATACCTTGACTAGACGACGTCTATTCATTTGCCTCGAAAATCCAAATGGAAGCTTGAAAGAAATAATGCAATTTAATCGTCATTTAAAAATACCAGCGCTTTTCGACACAAGTTCCGTTCTTCATTAAATATGAAGCAAATATTTTGTAAACAGTTAACAGCCACAGAATTTGGCTCTGATATGATCAAACACATATAGAAATAAAAAGAAATTATGTGAATATCATACGTATTTTATGAAATATTAAAAAATCCACGAACAGCACAAAAACAGATTCCATTCAACATTCCGAATCAGGCTAACATGCATTTCATACTTAACAAAAACAAGTATAACCATGAAATAGTTACTCATACAAAGAAGGAGAAAAACATATGGACTCTAGCTCTAGGACTAAACATGCTGCTACACAAAAATAGACCTTTTGCGTATTGGAATAGAGGTTAGGGTAGACTTGGAAGTTCCAAGCCTGGGTTTCCTGCATCCTCTTTCTTCGCTCCTCGTTGGCTGCTTTCACTTGTTGTATGTAGTTAAGGGTCAGCTGCTTCTTCCTCTGTTGTTTCAACCAATCATACACTTAGTGTCTAAACACACTATGCGGAAAGTAGGCGACCGAAGTACCGCGGCTGACACACCATAAGTGCCGAACTTACGCGGCAGAAATTCAGTTGGTCAACTTTGTGTGTGTATTCAGAGTCTATAATTGGCTACTTGACAGTTTTAGGAAGGTTATTGTAAAATTTTCGTAAGTTTATTTTGTACATCCTACAACTATATTTTTCTTGAAAAAGCCTTTTATTTTCTAGTAAAAATATATTTTAATTCATTAATTTGAAATTCGCGCGAAACCAGCTAGTCAGGTGACATTTGCTAGCTGTAACGTCACATTTTAATAAACAAACGAAACTGTCTTCGACGCTGCTCTAAATCTCAGCAAACAGCAAACGATACAACACACGCCTTTTGGTTTGTTTATTGAAATGGGACGTTACACAATGGCCGCCCGCGTTTCGGTTCTTTTTATGTACAGACAGAAAAACTACTGTTATTTTTTCAAAATATAAAATATTTAGTTTATTTTAAAATAAAAAATGTTGTAAAATTAATGTGAACCTATGAGCTATCATATATAACATATTCCATAATTTATCGTTACAACTGTCAAATAGCCCATTGTGTGCTCTACAAAATAAGTTGCCGCTGAACTCACGCCCGACCGAAGTTAGGCTGTACGCTATAGCGCAAAGTAATTTCGGCTTATTGTGTCATCAGTTATTCAGGAAGCATTGCAGGCGTAACCATGCCGAACTTCCTTCGCCTATCTTCTTCATAGTGTGTTTAGACACTTATATTTATATACCGCTTAGTCAAACTACTGGTAGATTACGTCACAGTGTTTTAAAATGAATATGCGGCAGACAACACACCAATAGAATATTTGACTATTTTTTTTGAGGTGTTATTGAATGGCCTCTCAAAAATAGATACATTGTTAAAAAAATATTCCGAAAATCATATTTTTGGACTCGCGAAAAACGCTCCCTACAAACTGGGCGCTTGCAAGTGACGTCATTTGCTATCTATTTCTTAGCCTTCTGCAAAACATTTGTTCGGCAGCTATATTAAATATTGCGTTTATGAATATGATTTTTTAACAAAAATTGCTATGAATTGTGTAGATTATCGAATGGTATAGTTTTTACACTTTCAAAAATGGATTAGCCCACCCAAGTTTGAAGGGCCATTAAATGAGTTGTACATAAGCAAACGAACTAAAAATCCTTCTTCAATCTTTTTTTTGAATATACTAAATTATTTTTAGAATACGCTTTCGTCATGGCCGCTAAGTAATAAATATCCTTGTGTTACGAGGTACCAAATAAGGATGTAAGCCAAGGGCGTCCAGAACGAATTCAAAAAGCTCGTTTTCTGAATTGACCCGACCGGTAATCGAACCCGGGACACCACGCAAGTCAAGGCGAGAAACTGCGCACGTATGTTGTTTAAAAACACCGTGTGACGTAATCACTTTCAGTAGCACAGCCATAAAAACACTTTATACAGGGTGACACAAATTAACGACAAAAATTTAACACTTTTTTTTATATTTGCTCTAAATGAGAGTGCCTAAAACCACGTGTGTATGGATACCTGATATTCCAGCTAAGTCTGTGATTTATGCCACCCGGTATAAGACTGGTTAGTTATAATGTAGTTACTGTGTTCCATGAAATGACACACAGCGGTGTGTTGTAAAACTAGCACTTAAAATAGTTGTCAATGAAAAAAACTGTGAATGCGATTACGGCAACATTTATTATGCAACGCACAAAGAAAGCGTGTAACTAGGTCACTTCTGTGGAAGTGGACTGTTGCCATCATGGTGAACGGAGCGCCCAGCAGCGTGGGCTGTGTGGACTTCTCTGGGCTGTATATAAACCAAACCTAGTAGGTGGCGAGCCTACAGTTACAATGCACCGTTTCTCCGTACCCTTTTTCAACGGAATGAATATTTATTGGTGATTGTAGCCATGAGAAATAATTTTTAAAAATAATAATCTTACGATGCTTAAATGAATAAAGAAATTTAAGTTAAAATTCGCTTTTTTAAGACACTTTTTTTTTAAGGTGCTCATACAAAATTCACGATAACCGTTTGATTTTGTATTTAATACGTAAAATAAAAGTCAATGCAAAAACAATGATTTTCACTGAGTAAGCTATACATCAGCGATAACAGAATAACGAATCACCCGGTATACAGCAAAGCCATCGAGCCAACCCCATTTCTAAGGTTTAGTCGATATTTTTACTTTTATGTACGAATAACAATGACGAAACCTAAAAAAACAACTTTTGTCTGCAAAAATGCAAAACAAATTTACTGACATTTGCAGTCAAAAGTGGTTTGGTCCAGTTTCGGGTTTTGTCTGAAACTTATAAGTCCTCACCTTATCACCAGTGACATGGTACTGGTAAGTCTTCAGGTAGGTCCCTAAAGATAGAATTTCACATTGAGGACAGCTCCTGTCTGCTGTTCCTCTAAGTAGACCTAACATGTGGATGAAGTCTTCTGCGACGTAGTGGTCTTCTTCTAAGAAGACCACCAGACCTGGAAGAAAAAGACATATCTATACAACTAAAAATGAATCACCAAATGTGTTGCTAAGCGCAAAACTCGAGAACGGCTCGACCAATTGGGCCATTTTTTTTTTCATATTTCTGTTGGGCACAAAGAAGATTTTTATGAAGAGAAAAAGTAAAAATTACCAGGAAAATAATAAAAACAAGACTTTTCTTTTCCCATACTAACTTACTACTGTTCCCAGCTGTCAAACATTTATAACTTTTGACAGAACGAAGTCTGTCGGGACAGCTAGTTATAAATATGTCACATTTTACATTTAGCGTAGGCAGTCTACTACAGAATGTTTAATTTTTTCAATCAAGTTTTATTCTTAAGATTACAAGAAAAAGCACTAATGGGTGACCTAATGTAGCAGTAGTAGTGACTAGCCTAGATACTTAACCACTGATGGGTATTTACTTAATCACCACGCTTGTCCAAAGAAACATAAGACAAACATTAATTACGCTTCCTAAAAATATAAAAAACGGGACTCATTAGTACACTACTTCAGCCAACTCCGCTGTGCACACCAAGCTTTACATAGGGGCACCTTATGCAGCTAACATAAGACCCATTTTGCAATGGTTTTGTAAAGGTTGATGTGAACGCCTACGACATGGTGTGCACTCACCAGTGTGTCCTATAGTGCACTGCAGCTGGTTGAAGATGCGATTGGCCTTCCACCACCAGTGATGTTTGGTCTGCGTATACTTTGCTTCGCGGTAGTGGCCAAATACGTCCGGATGGAGTGCGTTTAGGCATTTTAGCTTCACTGCTCTGGAAATAAAGGATTAATAATATATATATATATATAAGTATTATACCGAGTGATCATTTAATTTTATCCCGTAAGAAAATTAGTATGGAATTCTTAGTAGGTGGTGAAGAAACTAGACAAGTGATTTTTTTTATTAAATGTCCTATTGATTGATTTTGTTTGAAAATCTGCAACTGAAGGCTACATAAAAAAATAGCGTAGGTAATAAATAATTAATAAATATGCGCCAGACAACACCTCTTGTAATGGTCTCGAAGTTGGGATTAATATCCCCGTATTACGAGATACCACACAAGGAAATAAGCCAGGGCGTCTCCCAGCACACCCAGACCCGAGTCAATTCAGAAAAGATCGTTTTCCTGAATTAACCCGACCGGGAATCGAGGCGAGAAACCGTGCTACAGCGCACTACGCCAACCGTAGGTAGTTTGTTTATTGATCATCTACCGAGTATGACATATTCGAATGATGTTTATTCCTTACTGTTAGAAATCACCCTGTATACTCGTAAGTGGTGCGAATGAATTATGTCCCAACAACACCAACAAACGAAATGTCCTAATTTTTAAAAAGCGAATGTTACAAAACTTGCTACAAAGTGAAAGTTTTTTTGAAAGGTGAGAATATTTCTGAGGATACAGCACAGGCACATTACAAAATGCGTGAGAGTGAAAATACGAAAAGCGTTACTTAAAACCATATTTGGCAATCAGAAATGCGATTGAAGACATTCGAATTACTTACTGGTCGAACTTAGCATCCCTCGGGCAATCCCTAGGATCAGTTCCGGGGTATTCGTACGGGTGCGTCTGTATTGAATGCGGGTAGAAAATCTGCATTACCTGCAATAGGGAAGAGTAAGGTAGTAATACTTGACATTACATTGTATTGTGTTTCTGCTGTGAGTAAAGCAGAAACACAATACAATGTATATAAAAGCAAAATACACATAGACAAGGAATGACTCAAAATAGGGTATAGAGTGCGTGAACCTAGGCGATTTCTTCAGAAACTCATTCAGGGTGCTTACGGCGAAAACATACTAAGTCCTGACGTCTAGGAGGCGGGGCAGGTAGAGAGGGGGCGTTCAAATGTCTCAATTTTAGGATTTTCGCCACTATTTCAATAATGGTGCGTCTATATACTTTTTCCATATTCCCAACCGTTTTCGAACTACCTACACGCTCCAGAAATAAAGCATTTTTCAAAAAAAAATTCTTTTTTTAGTTTCTAACACCAACTTTTTGAATTATATTTTTATCCCCTTTAGGTCGTGAGGATCCTGGCAAATAGTGTGTGGGCCAGTGGGCCCTCACCTAAAAATTTTACCTCAAAAGCTAATTTATTATACAATATGGGCACATATGTTTACAATTTTCTTTCAAATAACATAAAATTACTCAAAGATAATATGTTTAAATGTAAATTATATGACTGGCTTATTTGTAACTGTTTTTATAGTATTAAACTTTTGTAAGAACTGTTAAAATTGATCGTCTTATTAATGTGATTGTGAATGTAATGATTTTACTCATATTTGATATTTAAAAAAAAATACTAACAATATAAATTAACGAACATTTGCGCGTCTGCGTGCAGGCAGAATACTAACGATATACCATACTATTAAGATCTCACTGTAAAATTGTATTCTTGTAAATAAAGATTGATTATGATTATAGCACGGTACACCGTTATGACACTCACCTTCGTAAAGTCTATACTCCTGACCAGGTTATTAATCTCCTCATCATAATGATCGTGTGAGAAGATGAGCAGCGTCCTGTCGATGTCCCGGGCTTGTGCGAGAGATACTATGAGGTGCCTCAAGTATGTGAGGCGGGTGTGCACCTGAAAATAATTGAGAAAATAAACATCGGGAAGAGCTTACACCGAGACCTCAAGAAGCAGAGTTTGGACAAAAAACAGATATACATTGACATAGATCACGCTATGACGGTATACGTCCGGTTGTCAAAATACCATAGCCAACCACATACGTACATATTTAACCGTCGTGTACCCGTCAGACAGATCATACTAGTCATTTTGCCGCACTCGTACGGATTTGTCCTCCGGGTGCTAGCCGGGCAGAAATGTGGGTGTGCGAGTATGATCTGACGGGTACACGGCGGATAAATAGTACGTGTGTGGTGGGCTCTTGCATTCCTTTAGACGGTGCTTCATTCAGTCCACGCTCAATCGTTATGGCAACTGTCAAAGTAGATAGAAATTTATCAATCGTACCACTTCACTCCTTCAACAAAACAAAACAAATGGAGTTCGTAGAGGCTACATCACCTACTCGGCATGCCAAATGATTTTCCTTAAGATATAAATAATCACCCGGTTTATAAACGCACTATCAAATCCGTCTTCCGCAATCCACCCGGATCGTGGTTCGAGTGCCGCTTGAGCCTTAGGATCAGGTCGGATATGTTCTAGTTTCGATCTTTGTGTAAAAAATTGTGCATTGTTGAATGCTCACTTAATCAATTCTAAATTATCGTTGAGTTTCGTCTACTTTTGCTCTTCATACCTGAAGGTTGCTTATTTTACCATTATTTGCATATTTTTTACGCCAAAGTTTAAAAAAAACAAGTCATTCATGTCAATCATGATATGACACGAGTTGTCTTTTGATTGACACAATATACGACAATATTTACATCTTGCAGAAATAACTTAGTTTTTAGAATAATTTATACATTATTAATTGTTAAACTTATTAAATATGGAGGATGAAGATGATGTGATAACGTTGGTTAGTATGCCAAATTTTTTTCAACCTAGATTTGAGTTATCCCAAGAATGCACAAGCAGCAAGTAACAATAACGTTACCACAAAAATTGGGCAAGCCTAAAGAAATACAGATATCGGTCAATCAGGCTTCTGCTTCAGCACATGCAATGTCTCTGCAGTACAAGACTGCAGAGACGCTGGTATTCTGGCGGGGCCTATAGTAAATAAATAAATATGCGCCAAACAACACACCTCTTGTAATGGTCTCGAAGTAGGGACTAATTTCCCTGTGTTACGAGGTACCACACAAGGAAATAACCCAGGGGCGTCGCCCAGCACACCCAGACCAAAGTCAATTCAGAAAAGATCGTTTCCTGAATTGACTCGACCGGGAATCGAACCCGGGACACTACGGAAATCAAGGCAAGAAACCGTGCTACAGCGCACTGCGTCAATCATGTGTAGTATGTTCGTTATTTATACTTGTTGAGAGCGTCCGTGGCCTAGGGGTTAAGCACCCCAACTGGGATTGTAGATCGTGTGGTCCCGAGTCAGATCTACCAAGAACCAAGGTTGTGTTAATTTTTTTCGTACTAACTCCCCGGTGATGGAAAACATCAATGAAAAAAGGCCTCTGGGCCTACTGAAAATCAGCGCCTGGGCCCATAAAGCCCAGGTTATATGCTGAGTGAGGTCCATTTGACTTTTTGGGAACCGGGACACCGCTGTCTGATAGTATGGTCTTTCTTTCTGTTATATGTCCTTAAAGTTAATAAATATTTTTTCTATTGCTATTCTATTTCAATTTCAAAAACCAAACCAACCCAAAAATAACGGATCACCTTTGGAAAGTGGCCTTTTGAGTGTTCCGTTCACCATGACGGCAACAGTCACTTGCCTCTGACTACCCCGTTTGAGATATAGGCGTGATGGTTTGTTATTTTAAATGAATTAAAAAATGCCTGTATGGGGAGAAAGTATGTTGATGGGTTATGGTTTTTTGCGAGACAAGGTAGCTGAAAACCTTTTCCAATCTAATAAGCATTCAAATTGGTTCTGTAACAAGAGTTACTTTCGCATTTATACGATTAATATGGATTTGTTAATCGTATTCTATCAGATAATACATCCTGGCTACAATTTTATTGGCTGAATGTAAATAAATATGCTTAAATTCCCACCTATGTAAGCATACCTACATTTTTACAATAAACAGGTTAATTATTTTTCATAATTACATAATTAATTTACGAAGAGACAGATGTGCACATAATTGAATAACAATGGCAGCCTTGGAGTTCAACATTACGTGCCATTTTACTCAATATCATAAAATCTAACTAATATTATAAATGCGAAAGTGTGTGAGTATGTATGTATGTTATTCCTTTTTCAAAGACAAAACTTTGAGCAACATGTCTCGCGTCAATGGTTGCGTAGTCACGAGGCCGTAATCCTCGTATCCATCAGGCAGCATTTGACGCGCGACACGTCGCTCAACGTTGTTGAATTGCATGGCGCAAGCAACGTTGTCTGTCCAAGCAAGGTTGCGCGCCAGCTAGCAACGTCGCGCGTTGTTGTGCAACTTCGCCGGCCTTGTTGTGCGTTGCGTGTGTTGCGCGTCAATTGTTGCCTAGTGGATGCGAGGCTTTATTATATCTTCAGCAACAAAAAGGTTCACCATGACTGTTCATCATCATCATCCGTGCGGTCTATCCCGGTTGTGAACCCACACTGGTGTGTGGGGTCCCAGGGTCCGCCTTTCTTATTTTCTTGGCCCACTTCGCGCGGTCTTGTGCATCCTCAGCGGTGAGTCTGTTGGCACGCATGTCCATGACTGTTACAGAGTAAGAAAAAATCAGAAGCACCGCCAAAGCGCAAACCAAAGAAACTTATTATACCGCGAAGAGCGCCCTCTGTGGTCATCCCAGGAAGGGAGATCATCTTCATCACGCCAGACAAGACGACATGTGAGGAGTGTACCTGCTTCCCGAAGGAAGAGCCTTATGTCAAGCCAAAGTAAGCCGTCAGAACCTTATTCTAATCAGTTACGGTTAATTATATGGTGGCTTCCAACAAAACTTTTCTTTTAAAAAGGGTAAGTCTTTATTGGGAATTTGGGATAGTAGTTATTGCTATATGTTTTTGGGTATTTATTTGTGAATATATGGGACAGCAAACACTGACATTGTAACCCAAAACTAGTAGTATGTACTATGGGAGTGAGATAGTAAAGGGTGTTTCAATATCGTGCTAATTTCATCACGCACGCATGCACCAAGGACGCTAAACACGTTGGCCATATGTCTGTCTCCGGTGGCATTCAACGCTTTAACAATTTAACATTCATTCACCGGTCTCCTGTTGTCAAAGACAAATATAAGGGTCTGGATGAGCCAGGTCACTTCTACCAATAAAAAAATATGTCAGATTTCCCTACCCCTTCGCCCAAAACTGTATGTCTAGTTTGGTACCTACTTGTGGGTATGCTCTGCAGAAAGGGAGTAGGTCACATCACCCTTAGTTGCACGCTAATTAAGAGGACTGGGCTATGACATGTTAAGGGCCTCAAGTAAATTGCATTTTCACAGAAAGCTAAACCCCTGTCAACGTTCCCCACTAACATTATACGAGCTGGCAGCTTCGGTGGTAGACTCTCTCAAGCTTCCAGCAGCCTTCACCTGGACTGAAGAAGATGTGGCCAATTGGATGGCAGAGGTGGTGGGGCTTCCGCAGTACAGCGTAAGTGATAGATTAGTCTTAAGATGAGGATTACGCATTTTATTTTGGTGGCCGTCCATCCACACAGTTTTGACTGAAGATGAATTTATCAATCCTGTGACGCCGCCGTATGATATTATGACATGTCATCTTAGAAACCCAAGTCATTCTAAGTGCGTCTTACTTAGATTGCTTTCCGAAACCTTATTCGTCAAACATGGTTGTGCCGCGGAAAGGTGTGGTTATCTTGGGATTCCAAGACGTCAGTGAGGTTACTCGACGAATCTAAAATGCTCAAAAACGAATGTTTTGGGATTGCAAATAATGCCAATATATCCATTTTATAGCAATGCATTTTGGATAACCACATAAACGGACTAAGGCTGCTGATGCTGGAAGACCCCTCACTACTACCTCAGATCAACATACATGACTTCAATCATATTCAAGTGAGTATTATCATTCTTCTCAACTTTAAGGTATGATTTCGTAGCTGACTCCACGCAGCAGCAGCAGACGACGCGTCGTCGCAACACTACTGGTTTCAATGCAGGTATTTCTATGAAAGTTTTAAAAATACAGAGAAAGAAACCAGTAGTGTTACGACGACACGTCGACTGCTGTTGTTACGTGAAGTCGGTTACGAACTTGCACCTTTACGTGGCACACTCCAGCATTAAATTTTATAACCACGATCTAATCATGAACCGGTAATTAACTATGTTTTTAACATTATCCCTACACGGTACATAAACTAGAGTCGCTTCCCGGCGCAGTGGCGTGCATTGCATATAGGCATATAAGCAGTGCCTACCTCGCAAAATCGAAAAAATCACCATTCACAGAAGATAACAGAGAAAGTGAGAGAAGCATACAGCGTGGAGTTTGTGAGATTCGCACGCAGCATCGGACTGCCGCCTCGCAAGCCACTCACGCACACCACCTGGTTCAAGTCCCGGACTGGGCCGAGCTGGGGCATCCGGAAGAACTGGACCAGGTAAGGTCATAATACAAAAAGCAGCATTTGAGCAGGGTTCATCAGACATTACCTCTTTTATGAGCTCCGGACTTAATAAGGCAGTGGACAGAGTTCCGGTGGAAAAAGCAGCAGTGCAGTGTACTTCACACCCTAAAACTGCCTGACAGCCGTAGTGGCGGTGCTCAGGATCACTGTTGCTTTCCTAAAAGAGCGCTAGCAGGGCGAGGTGAAGGTATAAAGAAAGAAATATAATGCAAAAATGCAATGGCCCAACAACGCACATGGAAAAGAAACAGGTATGTAGGATCCGAATTATGTCTCTCTCTCTCGCTCGAAGCTGAACTTCACTGTATACATATACCTACATGGGGCGGTATTTAGGGTACAGAACCGCTAGATGCTTAAGACAAAGGTTTTTAGACAGGGCAACGTCATGATGACGTGCAACGTAGTTACTGCAAATCCCGAAACCTGACATTTAACTGACATGGAACTTTCGTGACTTTTATCACGTTTGATTATCGATCAATCTTTTATTTTCTTTCCAGATCTGACATCTTGCGATGGATGAAGATTATAATGCCTGAACCAGTTTATTTGGATCATTGGGACTTGGTCTGGTATTATTAACCGAATACAATATTTTGCTTCCTCATATGAATATTAAAACAATAGATAGTTTTACCCATTGGTATATTGGAATACCTAAATCATTGTCCTGAAAAACATGAGCTTTTCTAGTGATTCTGGCATTATAGGGCAAAATCCTTCACAATATTAACTAAATTATGAAGAACTGATTAAAAAAAAATCGTCCAGTATCATTGACTAAGACTTCGCCCTCACCTGACCCGTGACTCGAGATTTCGATGTTTCAAGTCACTCTCAACTTAAAATGTTTGAATGTCAGCTGATGTCAGCGAAAGATAAAACAATTAATGATTACGATAAGGATGACACAAATGCTCATCCGCAGGTACCACAAGCCAGATTTCCCCAAAGTAATGTTCGCGAGGATCAAGAAGAAACCACAATCGCAGGTTTGCATACCCCGCTACAAGCAGAAAGAAGAGGTCTGCAAAGAGTACCAGGTAACTGAACAATTCATCTTGCTCTGTAGTCAAACCTCTTTCAAGAGCTAATCTAAAATAGGCGTGACGGACGAAAGTATCAGATAATCAAAGATATAATGATTTTAGGACAAAATACATATCAAAAGGATTTAAAGTAATGCTTTAGTTTCATTTAACAATTTGAGGGTATTAAGATTTTCAATAAAAGAAAAGAATAAAATATTGCAATCGGCCATTTTGACTGATACACGTCACGCTTAGGTAAATAAACAAACTTCACTGTCACAATGCATAGACACAATAATACGATGACACGTTGCTTACCTAGGCTTGACGTCAGAGCGGACGCCATGACACCTGCAAGTCGTTTTCGCGCACTTTTGATAAGATATTAGAAAAATTGCTTTAGAGTTCATTAAACTTTAGAGTACCGAAATAAAGATTTTATCGTAAACAGTAAATGTGTACCTGCATTATGGAAGAGGATTTCAAATTATTTCGTCTAGATTGACTATTTTTAAAGTATTGATGTAAGGATGAATTTTGAAGAATTTATTCCATGTCAAATAAGGCACTCCAAACAACTGCGTTTACCAAGCAATTATTTTAATTTATTTTACAATATTCGCGATTCCAGGCCTTCTCCTTTTTATTTTTGAAGACCTGTTTTAGGTACCCAGAAAATTCCGGTTGCAAACGGGAATTGCTGAAGAAGCACAGATGATCTGGATGGAGCGGCCGGGCTCGGTCCAGCAAATGGAGAAGAAGAAAGACAACAAGGTAAGGAACTGGAGAATTTTAATCCTGCCTTGATATACAATTACGATAGATTGTGATTGTGATCCCGGGATTGCGGGATACAATCTGGCCCCGGGGTTTGCAAATATAAGTAGAATAAGAACGAAACCAAAAAAATACAGTGAGTAACGTAACTTCCATCAAACCGCAATTTGCAAGCGTGAACGTAAACATGGAGGCCTTTGCCCAGTTGTGGGACACTGTTTATGGGCATATTGCTTTCATCATCAACTTATTACGTAAGGTACTCAGCCCCACTGCATGGAATTTAAGAGGACACAGCACGGGCGAGAGAATTGGAAAATAGGTATTCGTATAATCTATTGCGGTCTTTTGCAAACCTCGAGCCCCCCGCAGAGTGCGATAGAGACAACTGGAAATCGGACCGAAATGACCTATCAAAAATACACAAAATTCGTTTCGTTGTCCCCTGATCCCTTTTCGAAAAGTTGACCGATTTAATTTACTTTTTCATAAAAAATTAAAGAATGACTTTGGCCGTGTTCCCATGCTTTCCTTTTTTCATATAAAGTAGTCAAAATAGTTTTCTGGTTGTTTGAACACAGCGGAAAATCTGGCCAATTTTTCCGAATTTGGAAGGTTTATATCTAGGGACATGTCAATAGTGGCAAAAACGGCGCTTCTGTATTCTCTTGAAGTCCACTATCATTAGAATCAAGTCACCCAAGTGAAGTGTTAACCATCAACTACTTTTCGAAGGTAAAGCTGACTGTGCCAGTTGAAACAAGGCTGATTCCAAAGAGAGTGAGCCTCACGGGACTTCGTGGCGAGGAGTTGGTGTTGGCTAGGAGGAAGATGGCTAAGCCGAAGTTCTTTGAATGAATTGACAGCATTTTTGAAAGTTTATGAATTATGTTTGTTCTTAAAACGGTTATTTGAATAGTTAGGATTTTTTAAAATAAAGGGGACAACTATTTAACTGGTCTTTTATTAAATTGACAGTTAAGATGACCCCACTCCAGCTGATAGAAAGCAGGTTGACAAGCACGGTTAGGGTCAATTCACAATGAGACGCGACGCGACGCACTTTTCAATAGAGCTACTCAAAATAAAACTTAATTTACGAGTTGCCTTGCGATGATGTCATGCGTGGTGCAACGCATTCTGAATTCTCGTGGATCTTTTCGTGTAGTTAATAAGTTTTTTGAATAAGCTTGTTTTTTTAAAAAGCGCGCGCAGCGACGCTTCGCGTCTCGGTGTGAATTGACAATTAGGGTGTTTACAGTGTTTTATGAGCTCGTTTTGGAAACGCATGTAGGCTCGTAAAGGCACACGCCTAACTCGAGCGGTGATAGCGAATTGTAGATACTGACTCACCACTACCGGCTTAAGCGAGCACGCCGGACGAATTCACTTTGAGGGTCGAGAGGTATCCCGCCATAATGTGAATTTTAATTCATTTGTGGATCAGTACCCTCTGATGCCGACTGACGATCTATCGACCTACATGAGAGAGGAGTTTTGGCCGAAAGGTGTCATTTACCAGCGCTTTCGAGGTCGGTCGGTTACCGGACACCATGATGCGTCGCACGTCGCCGATGAATCATACGTGTGTAGATAAATAAGTTAATTATATTGTGGTATTACGTATGTTAGTTTTTATCTATGGGCCAATTATGTTTGGTTAAGATCTTTTTTTAATAGTATATGTTATATCGAATAACTAAACGAAGCCATAATATACCAGAGGAGGTTTGACCCCAGAGCGTGCGAGAGAGTCAATGAAACCGAGGATATATGTATTAAGTTGGCGTTTAGTCTCGAGGTGCAAACTGTACTTTTCACTTTGAGTGCGAGAAAAATAGTCAATTCGGTACTATAAAAAATTAATGAATATTACCTAATAAAATAAAAATCACAAATGGTTCTTATTCCTCCAGTCCATACAACTTTCGTAAGTTTTTAGGTAAATCTTCCGCGATTTCGGCGGCAAAAGATTATATCTATTATGTCTTTTGCTCTTTGCTCGACGTCAATCTTTTCACTGTCAGAGGACATTCTTAATAAATTTATTTGAAACCGAACAAGTTTACCCCCGACAAAAATACTGAAATTTACCAGTAAACCAGTCACAGATTAACAATTTAAAATACATGGCACCACCTTCTTTGCGGACAAACCATGGAACTAAAACTCTCAACATTATCGCAATAAGGATGGTCCACACTCCACAGATAATAGTATATTTACTGGCTGTTTGAGTTTGTCTATGTCACATGAACGAAATTAAAAAACTAATTACTTTTTACTCCCTAGAGACTAAAGTGGTCACTGTAGTCTAGCTTCGTAGGGCTATATTGGCGTACTTTTAGAGCATGAGAAGTGAAAATGTAATTTGTTGCCAGAAATAAATGATTTTCTATTCTATAAGCCCGTGTACGCAAGTCTGGTTATTGAAGCGCAAAATGTATAGCGCGTGTAAGCCCTAGCCTGAAACCGCTCGAAAGCGACCGTACCTCTCGCTCTAGCACAAATTACTTAATAGTTACAGAAAGATCTAATCATAGAAAATTGACCATTTTGTCAAATATAAATGCGTGCTGTGGTCTCATGTGACAGGCATTATTGCGAGGGCTACCTCTTTCGATATATATATATATCTATAGATGTGAGTAGTCAGTAGTCAGTACTTAATTTACGTCATCGCGTCAGTTCAACCGCAAGATTCGCGTACAAATGCTCTACGCGGCTTGTCTCGGAAGACCCGGCGGCTGGTAGGTAATTATCGCTCGCAAGTACATGGAGTGACAGAGGCCCGGCTCCAGTACATACCAAAATACATTGCATTTCGCTCCACGTCATACAATTAACACGAGATAAAAAGAACTAGATAGTGGTTATCAAAACGCAAATCGCTTGCGATGTACGCAAATATGGTATCTTTCATATCATTTCATATCATGTACCGGACGGAAAATGTCCTTAACATCCGCATTTACAGAAAATCAAATTATCTGGGAAGTGATAAAAAGGCCTGGGTTTAAGCTCTTTACTGGGTGCATGATTAGTTTACTCTTGTAATATTTATATAACTAGTTTGAACTGACTAACAAAAATCTAACAATTTCTGTGCTTGAATTGTATAAACTTTGTACATGTTTTTGCTATATATCCGGTAGTTTAGATGTACTTTTAGGTCCATATTTTAAGGAAATTTACGTAAGCATATATTTTTTTAAAACTCATTGTACTTTACTAACTCTTTTTGTAAAACCGAAGTTTAAAGAGTAAGTACTGAGTTTCTCGCCGGGTCTTCTCAGTAAAAGATCAACTTCCGATGCGGTGGTAGAGTCACATTATGTTTGTATACAGTGTATTTATGTATTCATATTATTATAGTATTTAAGTCTATTACTAAGTTTTTTTTCCTTGTAATGACGATTTGAAAGAATGTACTTGTTACAGGTCGATTTAAATAAAGATATTTTTCGTTTGTTGTTTGTGATTTCTTAAGTTAGTAAATTTTACAATGCTCCTTTTTCCACACAAAGATGGAACCTAGAAAATTCGACCTGATCCTAGTATTTAAGAAATATACTTATCCGAAAGTCAAATATTATAATTATAATTTAAATATGTATAAAACTGAACTGACATTAAATGACATAGGTACTGTTTTTCTAATTTGACAAGTCGAAACGAAAGAGCGATACTCACGCATTGACGTTAAACTTTACATAGGGGCACCTTATACTGCTGACATAAAGGCTATATTTAAATGGTTTTGTAAAGGTGTAAAGAGCGTCGTGGAAAAACTCAGATCGTGGATCGTGTCCCGAGTTCAAATCTGGCTAGAACCAAAATCTTTGAAACCAAATCGACTCGGATAGCGGCGGAAGGCTCTCCACCTACCACGTTGGGTTCTAATACCATTACTGAAAAGTGGGATTCTGAGTGTTCCGTTCACCATGACGACACAGTCACTTGTCTCTGACTACTCCGTTTGGGATTAAGTCGTGATTGTATGTATATACGAGTATGTTGGAAAGGTATAATTTCGCAACAGACGTGTCGCCCCGTTATGTACCTCATTGAAACTAGTTGTCGCTACGACACGTAAATGTCAAGTAATCTTACCTGTATGGCTATAATGATGGTATCGTTCTGCACCGGTCCGAAGATATCCTCGTTGAGGATGGTCTGCGCGTCGTTATACCTCTCGATGGCTCTGCGTATCTCTGTGATGTTCTTGGGGCCGGTGCGTTCCGTTGCGTTTGCTGGAACAAGGTTCGATTATGGTTTTGAATTTAAGGTCATATATTAACCTTCCAGGTTATTAATTTATTCTTTAATGCCCAAAAATACAAATACAAATGGCGAACTCAATGCCAGGAGGCATTCTCTACCGGGTAAACAGAGGATCCAGGTAGTTTGGGCTGTGCATTATCATATATTATTTTTTAAGCACATTTATAAAATATATTTATCTTATCTTATTTAACTGTCCACCATACCTGTCATATATCTGGCATGTTTAATCCTGAAGTATGGTTTTCTCTTGTGCTATGAAAACCATTATCAACGAAAATATTTGTATAAAATATTTATCAGACTTTTCCCACTAGTAGGTAATAGAATCGAACCCACTATACTTTACGTGTTAATGCAGGTAACATCAAACTACCTGGCCTGGTTTCGAAGTAAGCTAAAATAAATATCCTTGTGTTTTACGAGGTACCAAAGCCAGAGGCGTCTCCCAGCACACGCAGACCCGAGCCAATTCAGAAAAAATCGTTTCCTGAATTTACCCGACCGGGAATCAAACCCGGAACCCCAGTTTGGGAATTCCTGGTATAAGATATGATAAGATAAGGAACGCTTTATTGCGATTTACATAGCAGCTGGTATAAGCAGAGTGCCGAGTGCGAGTTGCAGTGAGAGAAGTGAATGACTTCACCATCGCGTTTTGCGAGCACGTAATTGTCAATTAGTATGGAATCGAGTCAGCGCCATCTAGCGGCGAATTCGGGCAACATTAAGGCCGCTAGATGACGTTGACTCGATACCATACAAATGCGCGTTTTTTTTCTCGCAAACGCGATGGTGAAGTTATTCACTTCTCTCACTGCAGCTCGCACTCGGCACTGTATATCCGCCTGATTTCTTACGTGTGTGGAGTTAATTGTTTATTTTATTCTATTGCACATCCCGACTGTTATCCGGCTAAACTAAAATGATAAGATAAGCTCATTTCCCGTCTAATCTAATCTAATTAACACATTTTCCACACACAGAGTTTAAATTCCATGAGCATTATCAATAGCGGCAATTATTTTAATTCATAATTATTTTATTTCACCAGTTGCACTACTTACACACACAGCACACATATGAACTGAAGTTGTGGGTCTTTAACTATTTGTAGGCCTAATCTAATCCTTTATTACGACTCTGCCCATATGTTGGTCACCAAAATATAATTGTGTTGCAAAGTTTATATTAAGAACGGATAATTAGCCGGAGGTCATAGCGTTATCTGTTTGAATTTATGTCTGAGTTGAAAGAAAGAAGAAAGAAAAAACCCAGACAAAGTTACATGACATAATTTAACTTTAAATGAAAGGTACAATAAACAGTAAATGAACAAAGAAATAAATAAATATGCGCCAGACAACACACCTCTTGTAATTGTCTCAAAGTAGGGATTTATATCCCTGTGTTAAGAGGTACAATCAACAGCAGAAGTAGGGTTTTTTTATAGTGCCCGTCAAGATAACTTCACTCCACCTGATGGAAAGCAGTCAAGAGGTCCAGATATGAGGCTGACAAGCACAATAATGCAAAGCAATTACTGAGCTGGCCATACTCACCTTGAAGGCCTGCCCAGGCACCGGCTGCAGTGCTGATCCAGGAACGCGACCTGACCGAGACAGGTCAGAGTCACTTGGCGGGTTTTACGCAACTGCATGGTGGTAACATCAACCGGCCGACATAATATGTATCCCACTGGAAGAGCAGATGGTCTGCTGCAGGGCTCCCTCAGTCGCCTCTTACGACACCCACGGGAAGGAGATGGGGCGGTGGAAAGCATTATTTTAAAGTGCCGCCACCAGCACAGCACGTAATGATAATTTAATGTGTTAAAATTTATGATTTTACAAATTCCATAAAGCTAATTAAACTACTAAGAATATAAATAAAACATTTCATTCATTTAAATAGATATATGCTGCTTGTAATTTTTTTACGTAATTTTCATTTATAAAAACAAATTGGAATTTCATATAAAAGTTTGTTCAATCATCATTCACTTTTGCTGTTGACTGTACCACATAAGGAAATAAGCCAGGGGCGTCTCCCAGCACACCCAGACCAGAGTCAATTCAGAAAAGATCGTTTCTCGAATTGATCCGACCGGGAATCGAACATAGCACACTACGGAAATCGAGGCGAGAAACCGTGCTACAGCGTACTGCGCCAATCGTGTCGTCAATAGTGGGTCAATCAGGTTCAGGGGCCTTATTGCAATGCCACAAAACTTGTCTAGTTCATTCCCTGAACTAAGCGTAGCGAGAAATTCCGCAATATGATCTTTCATTTCCAGCCAGTCAGCGGTTACCTAGTACTATACTATTTTCACTATCAGATGTTATGCCTGACAGCTCTCATTGTCCCGTGTCACGCATCACTATTTCAAACCAAGAAGGCTAGAGACTAAGGAGAGATAACTCCCTGGAAAGGGTTGGACTAAATCCGTATCTCACAGTGACGCATGCGCATTACGCTTCTTTGCCGCGATCCTCGCGAAGTGTTAAAATTGGTCAACACAACCTCGAAAAACAACAACTGTCGCACGTGACACCGTTCAAAACAAAACCATGTGACCATGAAATGACAAATAGCTGCCGCTGCACATGCGCAATACAGCGTTTTGCCCGGCACAGAGTATACGACTTTCGGCCCTCGAAAGCTTACCCCCACTTCGGGAGTTATCTCTCCTTAGTTTCTAGCCTTCTTGTTTCAAACTAAATAAAAACTGTCAAAAGAAAATGTTATAAACTATTGAAAAACTTTTGTCCTTTTGAATCTTATCAAGTAAATTATTGTTATTTTTATCAAGTGTTAATAAATGAGGTAAATTAAATTAAATTTATATATCTTTACAGCGCCTGATGCGTGAAAAGGAACGCTATTCAAAAGTGTATTGACACTACTGAATCGACAAAAAACGAATTGGAGCGACCATTTTTAATCGTCATTCGCATCAGTACGAGTGCGTCTGCCTTGTGTGCTATTTTTTAACTAATATTTTCGAGATACCGTGTGTTATTCTATAACATAATAGCCATAACCCGTTTATTAAGAATTTATTTAAAAATTTAAAAATTGGTAAATCCGTTCCATTTCCTTTGAGAACTCGATTAAACTACATGCGTTACATCACTGTAATTGCCAATTTTGAACTGTCAGGGATCATCATACGGCGAAAGTAGTTTATCGCATCATCTACGCTGGATATATACTGAAGAAATTGCTCTGTACCCTCAGTTTGAAGCACCTGAACCAGAGTGCTGAATGCGACTTGCAGTGAGAGAAGTGAATGACTTCTCCATCGCGTTTTGCAAGCAACAAAACGCGGATTTGTATAGCATTGAGTCAGTGCCATCTAGCGACCTTGATGTTGCCCGAATTTACCGCTAGATGGCTGACTCTATTCCATATTAATTGACATTTAAGGCCTGCGCCGACGACGTACGCTGAGAAAAAAGTACGCTCCGCGAATACAAAATCCCCCGCGGGATCAAACGCACACGGTGTGCGATCATTTGTTGTCCGAGAGTATTTGAATACTGAGATTACGTTGTGCTGCAATTTACATGAAGTTTAAACAAAAGAGAAGAAGTTTCAAAAGAGAATACTGCGTCCATCCCTTTATGTCGAAACGGTTTTTAACGCGGAGTAAAATCCGCCGTGTGCGTTGACTGCTCATAGTTCGTTCGTTCTATTTTCTCCGCGGACGCCCGCGCACTTTAATCCGCTATGCTCCGTCGGCGTCCGCGGTGTTTCGGCGGATTTTTGGTTCGGCGTATTGTCGGTCGTGTGCGTTGCTCGATACAGTTTGTAAGGGATCTATTTTGACGGAGAAAAAAGTACGTCCCGGATAATACGTCGTCTGCGCAGGCCTTTACGTGCTTGCAAAACGCGATAGTGAAGTCATTCACTTCTCTCACTGCATCTCGCACTCGGCACTCTGAACAGAATTTGACAGTACTCACCGGTGACATTTTTGGGGTGGACCGTCAGATACTTGTGCAGCTCCGGCGGCACCAGAGCCAGCACCTGCTCTGACGTCTCATTGGCGTTCATGAGCTCCTCTGAAAAAGACATCATGGTTAGGAAAGAGGAAAACCATTGCAAAAGAGGTCTTATGTCATAAGGTAAGGGCGTACGCTAATACGCAACCCGTCTCACGTGCCCGGGCCATAGTGCGCGCGTCTCATACTAATTTCGATCCAGACACGCGTGCGTGCGATGAGTTTTGGTTAGCGTACGCCCTAAAGTTGACCTGAGTGCGTCTGTACTATTCAATGATGAAGTCAACATTATTACATGTTACCGTGTCCGTTATAGCAGGATAAGCCCCTTAAACTGGGTGATTGATTATTTAGACCTAGGCTATAAATAAAAAAAAAAATAAGTTTTTTAAATAAAGTTGCATGGCCTCGTAGTTAAAAAATATACTTACAATAATAAAATACATATAAAAGGAAGAAAATCATTTAGTAGGAGAAAATCAGAAACAAACAAGATTGCTTAAGAAAGAAAAAAATATTTAATCAGTGGTACAGAAAGGATA
Source organism: Udea olivalis (assembly GCA_947369235.1). NCBI lineage: Eukaryota > Metazoa > Arthropoda > Insecta > Lepidoptera > Crambidae > Udea > Udea olivalis. The sequence goes on along the minus strand of OX376367.1, from coordinate 6,846,111 downwards.
TAATTTCGCGGTTAAACCAAGATTGTTGTAGTCTGTAGTGCCGTGAAGGAGAAATTTTCAGTTAAAACCAAAATACGGTACACAGTAGCAAACAATAAGCAAAATGATGAATGGATTATTTTAATCCATGTCCCCGATATTTATTTAATAACAATCGAACATATGATGTGCCTTTATTATGTAAAAAGAGCCTTATCCTTAAGTTTCTTTAGGTAAAAAGTTCTGCAAGGGAGACTTTTATTAGAACAGATTTTGTTACGATTTGCGATATATCGTGTTCTACGTTCAAACACCCTATGACAATCTATAGGTAGGCCTTTTAATTACAGATGATTAATTCCCAGAATTTGCGACACATTTGCGATACAATCTCCACAAACAAAAACCCAACAGATTTAAGAATTACAAACATTAAAGAAACTAAAATGATAATAAAAATACAACACAAGAAACTAAGCGATCAACCACATTAAATGTTACAGATAATAAAAATACGTAAGTACAAAAATATACAGAAAATAGGAAAAATACAAATAGACTTAATATAAATTAAAACTAACTAAATGAGTAACTGCTAGTATCCGCAAATGGCTTCGACAGACCCGCATTTAGAAATGACAGCGGTGTTTGATTGCATTTATTAACTCCTCGATGCAAATCCACATTCAGATTTGTTTGTGGATGAATGGTCAAAGGTTGTGTTTCAGTGTTAGTGTTTTTGTGAGAGTATGTACATGTGTGTATTAGTGTCTAATTTAATGTTTTTATTTTTCTTTCTGTGTCTTTAATCATTGTTATTGGTGTACATAGCTACGCCGTTTTAATTAAAGTAAAAAAAATAGTTTTAAAGGTATATCTACATACTATAAGAAAGCATAACTTTTACAAAAAACATAAAACAATTATAAAAACTAAAGAAGGAACCTGGATCAGCGTTAGTTTGTTCCTGATTAGCTTTTGCCTCGTCGTTGCTTTTAAATGTAAAATCATCTGAAAAGGTTAGGAAATGATTTGGTTAAAAATGATGAATTATTCCAAAAGTGGAAAAAAACTACTGAATAAGATGAAAGGATCACTATAAAACCCAAACATATCAATCACTGTATCAATACCGGGTGATTATTTTTTCCCGCACTAAAAACATAACTCATACAGTAGGTGAAATCGAAATAATCTCAGTAAAGGTTAGATTTCAAAAATCAATACATCAATCACAGCCTTGAACGTGATGATCGTGTGTGAGATCGAAGTGAGCGATAAAGATTCAAATTTTCAGATAACAGAATAACTTAATGAAGGCAAATGTGAGATCGATTTATCGGTTTATATCTTAAACAACCGAATCAGGGTTGCCACGATGGATAAAAGTTTACATGAGCTCAGTTTAAACAAGTCATGACACTTTCAACTTTACTCGGCAATAAATATTCGTATTTGCTTTGTCGGTCACTTCAAGACACTTATTAACGTAATTATTATATAAATTGTTACGTACCTATATACCTAGCTATGCACAAAATTGTATAGGAGTTGAGCGACAAAATGGAAAATAGTATAAATTGTTTGATTTGTAAATTATATATCATAATGTTTGATGTTGCAGTGAAAACCGCCTAAAATAGTCTAACCTTAATAAAGGAAAAGTCTGTTGTTATGAAAAATATTACAGTAGAAATCATATTGGTCATTTGCCTTTTTATAACCCTGTATTTTTATGCCCACTTTCTATTACGGTTTAGTAGTAAACATTAATTAATTTCGATTAGTTATGTCTTACTATTGCTAATTACTAATTACAATCCATGTAATTGCGTTTTCACTATGTACGTAAGCCACTACATCGAACTAACACATTTTGTCAAAATCCACAACCTGTTCTAAACCTTATGCCTTAAGCATGAAGTTCAAAATAGATCGATGATATTTAGCATTTTGTATTAGGTTTATGCAGTCACGGTGCTATAAGGATATAAAAAAACAAGCAGAACTAATAGGCACAAAGCAAGAAGAACCAGAAAATCATTGCTGCTGGATTGTCTATTTTATATTTTATGTACAAATTAGGATGTTTTGACTGTTCAACATAGTAGAATTGGATCAAATTGGTACCGGTATCTCCATTGATCAACAAGAAGATCTTGATCCACAAGAAGATTAATGGCAAACCTTAGGTTACTGATGTGCTTTAGTATTACACACCAGCAGAAACGACTAAGGGTGCTTTGTGTGCAATGTGTGAGGAAGAGCATCCTCGCACATCTCTGGTGAAAACACACCCTAAAGGTCATCCACAGCACATTATCACGGCGAGGCAACGGCACCGCGCCAACCCGGCATTGCCTAGTAAAGTTGACATTGTAAACTATATTATAGTACTCACAATTTAATACTCTAATTTGAATGGCAAGTTATTTGCCGGGATGGAGCGGTGCTATGACCATAAGTAGCACTGCCTAAGCAGGCTTCTAGCTGGTTCTCCAGCGGCTCGATCTCTTCATCATCATTTCAGCCGAACGACACCCACTGCTGGGCATAGGCCTCCCCCAAGGATCTCCACAACGATCGGTCCTGCGCTGTCCGCATCCAGCGGCTTCCCGCGACCTTGACCAAATCGTCGGTCCACCTTGTAGAGGGCCTGCCCACGGAACGTCGTCCGGTACGCGGTCGCCATTCGAGAGCCTTTCCGCCCCAACGGCCATCGGTTCTCCGCGCTATGTGTCCCGCCCACTGCCACTTCAGCGATGCAATCCTTCGAGCGATGTCGGTTGTTTTTGTTCTCCTGCGGATCTCATCATTTCTGATTCGATCGAGCAGGGAAATACCAAGCATCGCTCTCTCCATTGCTCGCTGAGTGATCTTGAGCCTTCTTATGAGACCCATAGTAAGGGACCACGTCTCACTCCCATAGGTCATTACTGGCAACACACACTGGTCAAAGACTTTTGTCTTGAGACACTGAGGTATTTCGGACGCAAATATATGCCGGAGCTTCCCGAACGCTGCCCATCCGAGCTGGATTCGACGAGAGATCTCTTTCTCGAAGTTGGACTTACCTAGCTGGACTGTCTGTCCCAGGTAAACATAGTGGTCAACAACTTCGAGTGTAATGTTCCCAACGTTAACTGGAGCGGGTGCAATATGGGCATTTAACATGATTTTTGTTTTGTCCATGTTCATCTTAAGACCCACTCTTTGAGAAGCATTACCGAGATCTTCGAGCATTATGTTCAGGTCTTCCAAGGTCTCAGCCATAAGAACTACATCATCGGCAAATCGCAGGTGTGTTAGGTACTCGCCATTGATGTTGATGCCGCGTCCTTTCCAGTCCAGAAGCTTGAAAATATCCTCCAACGCAGCCGTGAACAGTTTCGGAGAAATAACGTCTCCTTGTCTCACGCCTCGCTGTAGTTGGATCGGATTAGAGCTCTGGTTCTGTAATCGGACCGACATGGTGGCGTTCTGGTATAAGTACCTTAGCACCTCAATGTACCTGTAGTCTATTTGGCACCTTTGAAGAGACTGCAGTACTGGCCAGGTCTCGATCTCTTATCTCGTCGCATATCTACAAGTATGCTGCAAAGACATTGTGTAGATCGGGATACACTGACGACGCCAGCACCGTATGCAAATGTGGTGTCTCCCTTCAAACCTTGAGTCATCTTCTATTGTGCTTTGCATGCTAGCTGCACACGCAAGACCTGAAGATGTCTCACCTCTGCATCACACGCGAAGGCTGCATCAGTTGCGTCTCCTGGCGGGTCCGTGACGTAAGTGACTTATTTTCTATGTACGGGCTACGTCATACATTGAGCACTCAAGTCAGTTACGCAGATCTGATGACCGATGAACTATGAATGTGCACTCTGCTTCGACGATTCCAAGCATTTACCTGTAGTGTGAGTTTCCTATCTACATGTCTCGTGGAAAACAAATTAACCGGCATAGCTCATCGCATAGCCAAGCTGAAGTGGCAATGGGCAGGTCACATCACTCGCAGAGCTGATGACAGTTGAGTAGTAAAGGTTCTCGAATGGCGACGACTAACTGATGACTTGGTGCAGGTTGCGGAAAGACATTCGATGCGTACGGCCTAAAACCGCTCGCTGTGGCGTTCAATGGGGCGGGCCTATTCACCAGTGGACTTCTATAGGCTGATGATGATGATGATGTCTTGTAAAAGGCTTATCACCAGCATTGGACTATGCAAGTCTGAAGATAACGATCAAAGCCTTACCTCTGCCAGTGTACACCACGATCGAGGACGCGGATATCATCAGCTGCAGCCACAGACACAGCAGCAGTAGCGCGCGCAACAGCGACGAGTACTTCAGCCTCACCTCTGCCGGTGTACATCACGCGCGAGGACGCGGACAGCATCAGCTACAGCCACAGACACAGCAGCAGCACCGCGCGCAACAGCGACGAGTACTTCAGCCTCACCTCTGCCGGTGTACATCACGCGCGAGGACGCGGACAGCATCAGCTACAGCCACAGACACAGCAGCAGCACCGCGCGCATCAGCGACGAGTACTTCAGCCTCACCTCTGCCGGTGTACATCACGCGCGAGGACGCGGACAGCATCAGCTACAGCCACAGACACAGCAGCAGCAGTGCGCGCAACAGCGACGAGTACTTCAGCCTCACCTCTGCCGGTGTACATCACGCGCGAGGCCGCGGACAGCATCAGCTGCAGCCACCGACACAGCAGCAGCAGCAGCGCGCGCAACAGCGACGAGTACTTCAGCCTCACCTCTGCCGGTGTACATCACGCGCGAGGACGCGGACAGCATCAGCTGCAGCCACAGACACAGCAGCAGCAGCGCGCGCAACAGCGACGAGTACTTCAGCCTCACCTCTGCCGGTGTACATCACGCGCGAGGACGCGGACAGCATCAGCTGCAGCCACAGACACAGCAGCAGCAGCGCGCGCAACAGCGACGAGTACTACAGCCTCACCTCTGCCTGTGTACATCACGCGCGAGGACGCGGACAGCATCAGCTGCAGCCACAGACACAGCAGCGCCAGCAGCAGCAGCGCGCGCAGCAGCGACGAGTACTTCAGTCGCGGCATGCTCGCGCGTCACCGCGCGTTCGGACGCATCGGCGTTTGCGCACTCATTCTTCAGTGCGCCATTGTATCTGGAAGAATTGGCTTATGTTAATGAAAGTAGAATGATCTAAGAAGAAAGTAATCTATAATAATACTAATATTATAAAGCTGAAGAGTTTGCTTGTTTGCTTGGTAGAACGCGCTAATCTCAGGAACTGCTGGTCCGATTAAAAAAAATATAAGTGTTAGATAGGCCATTCATTGAGTAAGGCTATAGGCTATATAATATCATCATTCCACGCGGACTAAGTCGTGGGCAGAAGCTAGTTAAGTATAATCAGACTAATAGAGCTAGGTTAGAGTTAGTTAGCGTTTTAGGCTTTTAGCGCGCTGTCAACGGAACAGCAAAAAGTGTACTTCGTAAATCGTGCTTAGTTTCATTGATTCCTACTCCTTTCACTCAATCTTGTGCCAAGTTTAGTCTTTTCAATTGTTTGACGTGCGTGCTATATTCAGAGTATGAAAAGTCATCGTCATCATTGGTTTATTTATGACTTTACTTATGTGCTAATAAAGTTTAAGTAGCTTCCTTACCGTCAGCAAAACGAGCAATGGCGACTGGATGGAACAAGTTAATAGTATTTTCTGTGTACCAAATGAAACTTTATAATGGTCATAAAATCAAACCGGGAAATCAGGACTATAATTTGAGGTGAGTGCAGAAACCAAAGGTCAAACGAAGGTCAAACTGGGTAAATTAATCGCTATACGCCAGCAAACCGCTAACTATACCAATTTTGCATGATGAGCATTCATAATGAGACCACAACGTACACACGGTACTTTTGATAATAAACGAACAGGGTGTATACTTTTAACCGCATAAATCTTCCTTTTTTTAATGTCTCCACAAGATCACTTGTCCCCAAACTAAGCAGAGCTTGTACTACGGGTGATAAAGGCATTAAAGTGTATCTAAAAACATACAACAACAGACACAGCAAAACAACATTTGCGCTGGGTAAATGATTTCAGTGTTAAACCCTTAACCAGGCCGAGGCCATGCAATTTTATAGGTTTTGAGCTTTATCGGCGAGAATTGGGGTTCAATATAATGTGGTCCCTAATCTACGAGTGCCTGGCTTAAGGTGATCATAATAATATAGTTTAACTAGATGTCCGTCAGCGGCTTCGCCCGCGTAGATACAAATTAAAATATCCAATGTTACCTGTTTTTTTTCATATATTTCTTATGATGACAAGATCCATGGGTTAGTAATAATAATAATAATAAAAATTAAATATGCGCCAGACAACATACCTCTTGTAATGGTCTCTTAATATCCCTGTGTTACGAGGTACCACACAAGGAACTAAGCCAGGGGCGTCTCCCAGCACACCCAGACCCGAGTCAATTCAGAAAAAATCGTTTCCTGAATTGACCCGACCGGGAATCGAACCCGGGACACTACGGAAATCGAGGCGAGAAACCGTGCTACAGCGCACTACGCCAACCGTGCCGTCAAAGTAATACAGATGACTTAAAAACTAATGTTAAAACTTAATAGCTATTAATCAAAACAAATACGAACAATTAAAAAAAATGAGACTGCCCGGGCGAGTCAAGAAATAGACCTATTTGACCATCACCCGGTTCAAAAGTCTCAGCACAGGTGCTCTGAGGTCCTCTGAGGTAATGGAGCTTTGTATAAGGGAAATAATTTCAAAATCGGCCCAGTAGTTTAGGAGCCTACTCAATACAAACGAACAATCAAACCTTTCCTCGTTTCAATATTAGATGAGTAGATAAGCAGGCACTTAGTTCGTCCACATACATTGCCATGCCCTTGCATGGCGTTACGTGTTTTAAATCTGTGTATACTACCTACCATCTTACCTAATTTAGGTAATGTGATATGCAATTCACAATTTTTAATTTGAACGACGTTCCTCGCTGTTTTTCATATTCTTTATTTGTAATATTTGTTATGATTATTGATATTATGTAAATCTGAATCACTTTTTACAGTTTGTTATGTATGACGGTTTATGTATTCTAGTGTTTATATACTATGTTTCTGTATTTAGGTAAAACTTAGTTCACTTTTACTACAAAACTTCATTTAAAAAACCCCACCATCACGTTTTTTAACAAGGGTGTCTCCCAGTACCCACAGACCAAGGACAATTGAGAAAAGATCGTTTCCTGAATTGACCCGACCGGGAATCGAACCTAGGACACCACGCAAGTCAAGGCGAGAAATAGTGCACTACGCCAATCGTGTCGTTAAGCTATAGTCTGCCAATTGTAGTTCGAAACGAAAATTGAAAAACCTGAATAAATAAACTCTACATTTGCGGTAATGTACGAGTACATTATTTGTATAGGGTAAAAAAAACATCATTTGGATGATCTTGATCCCAACAGCTAGTAATGAATAACAGTCAGTAATTCAAAGACATACTGTATACGGGGTGAGCGAAATTATTGTCACTACGGTTGTCATCGCAGCCGACAAGGACGGTCACCAATTATACTAATTCATAGGCGAATCAATGATAATTTGTAACTGTAATGGTCTGTTGTATATTTTTTTCATTGAAGTTAAAGCTTTTGGATTAATAAGACAAAAATGTTTTTTTTTTAAAAACGCGATCTAGATTCGTGGGTTAGGGCTTAAGCACAAGAGCTAAGAACCCGTGTGTTCCCGAGTTAAAATCTGGCCAAAACCATCTTTATGTGCATTGTTAAAGCGACGAAGGCCTCTTCCTCAAAGGATCTGAGCAGGGGCGGTACCGAAGCGAAAACGCACCGATCTCGTGAGAAAGAGGCCTTACTCTCCGGTGATGGAAAACACCGATAAAAAACCAACGCAACCCGGATAACCGCGGAAGGCTCACCACCTGCCACGTTAGGTTCTTATACGCTTGTTCACAAGAGGGCGGCTTCTGAGTGTTTCGTTAACCATGGCAGTGATAGTCAACTTCCCTCTGACTACCTCGTTTGGGATAAAGTCGTGAGCGTATGTATGTGTGTATAATACAGTTTATATCCAGCCTACGATGATGCGCTGGTGCCTGGTAAGGCTGACTGGCTGCAAGATCATAAGGGTGCTTTTCCGACAGAGATGTGCTATGCTGCGTGGCTGTGGATGCGTTTGATATCCACCAATTATATACATTGGTCCACCCACATAACATAGAACTGGTGGAAACGGGTTCTACTAAGTTCTTTTTTTATCAACGAATGCGTGCTGTGTATGCGTACACTTGGCGTGCCTTCCCTACTGTCGGTACGAACAAAGACCTAGCTAGAGCTAGTGCAAATGTTTGTTCGTGATCTTTTAGTGTCAATGATAATTCTCTTTTATTTATATTGCCCGTCAAGCTGACCTCACTCCACCTGATGGAAAGCGGTCGTGAGGTCCAGATATGAGGTTTACATGCCCAGTCATTCAAACGAATCACTGGGCTTGCCATCCTCACCTTGAAGGCCTGCAGAAATGCCTTTTTCACGCCACGCTTGGAGAACCCGGGACTATAAGAGTAAGGAAACACATGTGCTGGAAGAGCGTTCCACGTTTGGATGGTACCACAAAGAAACGAGTCACCGAACCTTTTAGTTCGCGCCAACAAATGTTGGATTGTGTGTGGGTGACGCCGTAGTCCAGCACGCGTGGTACGGGAGTGGAAAGGTGAGGGTGGAATAAGCTGGCTAAATTCGTTTTTCAGTTACACCGAAATAAATCTAACGGATAATTACATAGAATCAAGAACAAGCATTCAAGGTCGTGCTCTAGGGTCTCCGCGAACAAAGATAGAACAACGAAATAATGCTCTATCTCTGTTTACACAAAGAGAATTTGATAGAGTGGGGATAGAATGAGTACTCGCTCGTTAGGTCTAAATGCACTTTCAGGTATTGAACTTCACTGGATACGCCTCTCTGGCATGCGCTTGATACAGATGATACAGAAGGTATGTATCCTGCAGAATACTGATTACGGCGTTAATTCTCACAACAATATGTTGACAATTTGACACCAAAGCAATGCGAAGGAATGTGTAACAACTGTGGCAAATCGCTGTGAAGAAGGTTCAAATAAATAAATAAAATTAATATCTGGGACCATTTTCACCAAGACCATCTGACCCCTAAATAAGCAGGATTATACTATGGGTATCAGAGACTGATGAACATACTTCTTATTACATGCTTAAATAGATAGTAACACCCAGAAACACAACAGACACAAATGTTCGTCATGGGAGGGGATCGAACCCACGACCTCCGGGCTAAAGGCAGGATCGGTGCCATTGCGCCAAGAGACCAGTCCAGTCCAGGTATGTATGTGTGAGTTTTTCATTACCTGTATAGAAGGAACACCCAGCCTGAAACATAGGCCTACCCCCCTCCCTCCAGGGCTCAGGGAACTAGCCCCGCCCGAATCTGGCGACGCGGGACCAGTTAATCAATGACATTTTTAAAATTGGTCAACTGGCCGCACAGCAGAAATTTGTAGTCACCAGAAAAATTTAACAAATCACCGTTAAAGAGCTTATTAGTATGAAGGAGTCAATACATGTTTTGCATATTCTTTATAAAAACTACTAGAAAAGCAGAAATTAAGTGAAACAAATTTCAGCTGTTGGCATGGCATTGGTTAACTGACCCCGAGAGGTCAAATTCGAGCGGGGCCAGTTCCCTGAGCCCTCATAGATAGCGGGTAGCAAAGGTTTCCTCAAATGAGAGTCACCCTTCGTATTATCAAGTTCCGTCATCAAGGTTACAGAACAATGGTTTGCTTGTGAAGAATCACTCATTGTTACAATAGCAATGGAATGTGATGTTACTACGTCTACGATCTATGGTATGTAATATATGTTAATTTTTTGCTATAGCAGCCGTTTTGAAAAACCAATTAAATTAAATATTCCCATTATAACGATTTGACGACACGTCTGACGTAGTGCGCTGCAGCGAGGATTTCACCTTTACTTGCGTGGGGTCCCGGTCGTTTCCCAGTCGGGTCAGTTCAGAAAACGATAGTTTTTAAATTGGCCCTGGGCTGAGAGACGCCCCTGGCTTGTTTCTCCGTCTTGTAACGAGTACCGTATATTTTCGATACCATGACCTTTGAAGTGTTGTCTGGCGCAAATTTATTTATTTTCAAAGGTACTATGCTTGTAGCGCTGAAAGTAGTAGGTTGGATGTAAGTTACACATCCCGAAAAAATGAAGCCAGGAACAATTTTTGCACAAGGATTATCTTAAAACTAGCAGTCCGTCAGAGACTCTTTCCCGTCAAAATATGGCCTAAATTAAAAAATATATAGCCTATGTCACTCCTTGATAATGTAGCTTTATATTGGTGAAAGAATTTGTAAAATCGGTCAAGTAGTTTCGGTGCCCATTTTCAATACAAACAAACAAATCTTTATTCTTTATAATATATGTATAGATGTACTTATTTTTTACGACCAAGAAGAAGGAATTCACGTTATTCCAAACCTTGGGGTTAAATGGAAAAATATACCGTGGGATGAAAAGTCGAGACCTCCTAACTGCTAGCAAATTGAAACGGTTATAATTGTTCTTCGTTTCTTGAAGATTCGCCCTCAAGGAGTGAATTAAGAGATGAAATGTTGTAAAGAACGCTTAAGTAAGGCTTTTAGCTATTGCTTTCATTTTATACTTGTTTTTTTACCCTACAAAGCCAGGGTAAATTGCTTGGGTACACAGTACACACTACATAGTATCAATTGGGCCATACCTAAGCATACTACACCAGCTCGCGTTATCAGTATCTGTTTATTGCCTTTCTAGCACGCTCGGCATGATATTACCCGTTGGCATTCTTCAAGGCCTTGGATGGTATCCAACTTAATAACATTTTACGTGTTCAAAATACCGTAGCACAAAGGTATGGCTATAATGTTTAGCTATACAGAAATATGTACAGGCATCATGCTTTTTGGTCCCCAAAGTCCTTATACAGGGTAGTTTAGTTCTAAAACAAAACATTTTAATTTATAAAACCTGGATTGCTGTCATTAGGTGCAGACATAACAGATATTTTATTGTAATACCTAGTTAATACTTAGTTTGTACTGACTAACAATTTTTCTTTTTTAATTGTTTAAATGACTTTTTTTTTTTTTTCATTATTTTATATTCTTTAGATTAGACATTCAGTAGATTGATTTGTATCAAAATGACACATTGTACTTTACTAACGCTTGTTGTAAAACAAGTTTAAAAAAGTAACTGCTGGGTTTCTCGCCGGGTCTTCGATCTCAGCAATCGGTCGATTCGGTCTTCTCAGCAAGAAACAACTCCGACGCGGTGGTAGAGTCGCATTATGTCTGTATACTGTGTATTTATATATCTATATTATTACAGTATTTATGTCTATTATTAAGTATATCTTGCTTTAAATTTGACGATTTAAAAGTACTTACTGTGAAAGTCTATTTGAATAAAGCTTTTGAGTTTGAGTTCAAGTTTACCAAATCAGATACCTACTAAGGTTTGTCCGGAGCTAAAGCTAGTATGTCGCAAAATTATGATTTTTAAATAATAAGTTTAATACAACAGAAGAAGCGTTTATTTGCTTCAACAATTTGGAGTTACTGTAAGTCCAGAGCGGTTTGAACCTTTGTGGCATAGACTAGTGCAACAGGTTTCTCTATTTTGTCTTTTTAAATTTTTATTCATAATTTAACATCTCATAATGATTTTTACAATAATAATCATTTCTCCGAATGATCACGTGCTCGAACTTAATGTGCTCCCTTCACATGCACATGTGTTTCCTTCCTCATAGTCCCGAGTTCTTCAAGGGGGGCGTGAAAAGGCATTTCTTTCGAGGTGTGGATGGCAACTGGCCAGCCCAGTGAGCTGTTTGAATGACTGGACTTGTCAGCCTCATATCTAGACCTCACGACCACTTTCCAACAGGTGGAGTGAGGTCATCTTGACGGCAATATAAAAAAAAATAAAAAAATTACATCATAACATAATATCACGTCTCCGAAAATTTAAATCCCTAAATACGATTTGCCCGAGAATTCTTTGTAATCAATAACATTTGATCGATATAAAACGCTTTCTTATAATAGTCATAAGTGAGCCTTAGGGCTTGATTTAATTTAGATTAAATCAAGATTTACTAAAAATAGTCGGAATACACAAAATGAGATCAGTTTAGCATTGTTCTGTACAAAGTTAGTCAGTCAAAATTAGTCTTAAGTGGCCTATCGAGATTATTTTTTATTTCCTCAACGAAATTGGAAACCCCCCACATTCGACCATGGAAGGATTGAAATTTGTTTTTAAAAGCAAAGTAATTAATATAAATAAATTAATATCTGGGACAATTCACACCAAGATCATCTGACCCCAAACTAAGCAGAGCTTGTATTATGGGCGTCAGAGACTGATAAACATACTTAAATATTTCTAAATACATACTTAAATAGATAATAACACCCAGACACACAACAAATACATATGTTCGTCCTTGTGGTTACAAACCTACTATTGTTTCCAATTAGTAATACTGTTTAGTAAGTATTTACATGCATTTGTCATGCAAAATTGGTTTTTCTACTTTAAGCCTTCACAGTGGTTTTACCTAACAATGACACTTGCTTAGAACGGGACTACTAGCTTAAGTGCCTAAATGTTAAAGTGTTAACCCTGTATATTACTTTGATGTACAAAAATAAAAACAAAAATATAAATAACGCCTCCGTAGCTGAATGGTTTTAGAGCTCGGCCCGAAACCCGGAGGTCCCGGGTTCAATTCCCAGGTTAGGCAAAGTGTGTTTTCGGATTTTCGTGTTCGGTTTGTGATCACCAACCAGCATTTGGCAAGCGTGGTGATTAAGCCAATACTCATCAATTGTAGCCATGACTCGATTTCAATGATGCAGGCCTTTGCCCAGCTGTGGGACAGTATATATATATATTTATTGACTGGCCTGTTGGCGCAATGGCAGCGATCCTGCCTTTAGCGCCGGAGGTCGTGGGTTCGATCCCCACCCATGACAAATATTTGTGTGACGAACATATGTATTTGTTGTGTGTCTGGGTGTTATTATCTATTTAAGTATGTATTTAGAAATATTTAAGTATGTTTATCAGTCTCTGACGCCCATAATACAAGCTCTGCTTAGTTTGGGGTCAGATGATCTTGGTGTGAATTGTCCCAGATATTTATTTATTTATATTAATTACTTTGCTTTTTTATAAAAATAAATAAATATGCGCCACACAAGCACCACTTGTCATGGTCTGGAAGTAGGAATTAATGTCTATGTGTTACGAAGTCAGACCAGGAATTAAGTCAGGAGCGGCTCCCAGCACACCTAGACTAGAGCCAAGTTAGAAAATATAATATTGTTTCCTGAATTGACTCGACTGGGAATCGAACCTGGGACACTATGTATGTCAAGGCGAGAAACCGTCGCTTCTCGTTTATCGTCGACGGTGGGACAAGTGCCTAAGCGCTAGTGATGTACAAGTCTCGAGGCTTCCGAGTCCTTTTGTCTAGAGGTCGGTGTCGTTTACAGGGCTCGCCTCGTTTGTATGAAGCTCGACGACTTTTCCAGAACTTGAGCCTTCTTGAAAGCTCTATCGATCTAGAGGCTTTTTTAGGGCTCTATCGATCTCGAGACTTTTTAGGGCTCGAGTCTTTTTTAGCGCTCGAGACGTTTTTTACGTGGCGAGTCGCGCTCAAGATAGTTTCCGTTTGCAGTCTTCCTTTTCAAAGCACGCAATAAATATGTGTTTGTGGTATATAATATAAGTGATAGTAGGGTATTTTGAAAAAATAGAGGTTTAATTAACAGAAAAGGACATTTTACTCCTCATGAAAAACATTATAGTGAAAAGGTTTAAGAAGACTCGAGCTCTTTTAAGACTCAAGTTCTTTTGAAGGCTTGAGCTCTTTTGATAGGTTCGAGCTCTTTTGGAGGCTCGAACTCGTTTGAAGCCTCGAGGCGTGGCTCAGGGAGCTCTCGGCTCGGCTAAGCTCGGGAGTACGAGCCTACCGAGCTCACTGAGTCCGGCCAATCCGCCTCGAAGCTTCAAAAGTAGAACTCGACGCCTCGAGATTTGTACAGCACTACTAAGCGCACTAAGTTAACACACGAACGGTATTTGTCATTGACGATAAACTTTGTACAAGAGCCAGGTGTAAATGGATTTTCGCAGCCACAAAATTAGGCCGTTTGATAATATACTAATAAATAATACTCTTTGTTTATGCTGTGTACTTACTTTATTGTTGTTATACCAAAATAAAAACATACTGTGGTACTTAGTACCAACAACTAGTAGGTTAGTAGCTAATTTAGTACCTATTGACATGTTTTAAAAGGTTCTTAGGTTGCGAAACGCTTTGAGCGCCCTCAAAGGGCGAACCGAATTGATGAAAGGTTGTCACGATACCGACAGACGTACGTGAGCGTATTTAAGTTAATGATAGTGAGAGATAACAGATCCGCGATTCAGATACCAAACCTAAATTAGTAATTTCGTTTGATTTGTCAACAAGCAACTTCGGCGATTTTGCGATTCTATCAATGCTGCATTCCGATTTCGCGACCTCTTGCGTTCGGATGCGGTATAGGACTGGCGCGTTGTAGCACTTGTAGCGACTGCTCAGATGCTGGGCTAGGCTGTGGAACGTTCGGAATGCCGAGTGCAAGTTGCAATGAGAGAACTGAATGACTTCACCATCGCGTTTTGCGAGCAAGTTTCAATTAGTATGGAATCGAGTCAGCGCCATTTAGCGGGAAACTATAAGGCCGCTAGATGGCGATGACTCGATGCCATACATCGCGTTGTTGTTGTGATGGTGGAGTCATTCGCATCGCTCCCTGTAACTCGCACTGAGCACTCTGTTGGACGACTTGCTTCGGGCTCCACTGCCAGGGGGGTGAGCATGGAGGCTTATGCCGACGATGTCACGATTTTGATTGAGGCTGCTGCCTAGGAAGACTTGGTACCGTCTTGGAACACATACGCATCATTGCACGTACGAGTAATATGTACCTGTTAATAATTCAAGGCTCCGGCCTCAATTGCAACTAACTACCCACCAGTTTGCACATGCGCGTGCGACGCATTAGCATTACCGAATTGCACCATGTCGCATGCAGTTTGTGCATTGTCATTTTGTAATACGGCTAAGGTAAGAAAAGATGGCCGCGGTCCGATTTGAGACAAAAGCTATTTTAGCGAATTAATGATAGCGCACTATTAATGTTTATTTACAAAAACTACAACATTGATGATCTTGTTTTAAGAAAATACGTAAGTCGAAGTATATGTATTATTCTATACTAATATTATAAACAGGAAAAAATTCATAATTTGTTTGTAACGATCAATACTACTGGACCGATTTTAGAAAATATTTAACGTTTTTTATTTAGATTATCACTTTTATCAGCGAGTGACATTAACGTAGGTTACATCCCTATTTTTAAGCTATATTTTAACGAGAGGAAAATGTCCCCACGGGCGAACTAAATAAAATTAAACTGACAACAACATCCATCCAACACATTTATGGTCACCAATCACGTTATAAGTGAAAATTTTGTTTAAATCAACGTTCAAAAGGGTGGTAGTAACATCATGGTTCTTTTAATATTTTTGTTAGTACGCTAATCCCGGGCCCGACAGACTTCGTTCTGTCAAAAGTTATTAAAAGACGTCAAAAGTTAGACGGCTGAGAACAGAGTGGTTTGTATGGAAATATAAGTGTTGTTTTTATTATTTTCCTCGTTATTTTTCAATCTTTCTCTCCAAAAGAACTTCTCTGTGGTTTAACATAAATATTACAAAAAAAATGCCTAATTGGTTCCGTTCTCGAGTCTTGCGTTTAGCAGCACATTTAGCGATTCATTTTTTTTATATTGCCCAAAAAAAGCGGTCGTAGGGTCTAGCTATAAGACTGATAAGCACAGTAATGCAAAGGAATCACTGAGCTGGCCATCCTTGAAGGCCTGCAGAAATGGCTTTTCACGCCCCGCTCGAAGAACCAAGAGGAAGGAATTATAATTTGCTAAGGCATTAGCCCCTTCGTCTCTTCTCATGTCTGTAACTGCGCAGGGTATAGCTACTAACATGATAGTAAATTTATATATACTAAAGAGGAAAGACTTGATTGATCGTTTGTTTGTTTGTATTAAATAGGCTTCAAAACTACTGAACCGATTTTAAAAATTCCTTCACCAACAAACAGTCACATTATCAGCAAGTAACATAAGCAATTTTTTTGGCTATATTTTAACGGGATAAATAGCACACGAAGGCGAATTCGCTGACGGACAGTTAGTTTACAAAATCACTGATTTCGCAAACATGCCTGCGACATTCCAGTATACTGATATTCACTATGCTCATGGGATGGGAGTGCCGAAGTTAAACGATTTGCTGTTTTGTGTTAATAGCCCAACCTAAATGTGTACCAGGTCATTTTAATGTAGGGGAAATGAAATGGCATAATTCGCATTTGACAGAATATTAGTCACGAAAACACGTCATGGGCTGGGGAACACCCAAAAAATCCGAAATCCCTTAAGGGTTTTTAATAGTAGGGTTCATTAGTAAATAAGAAAGTATGTAATTACTGTTGTGAATAAAAAAATAATAAAAAAAACACGTATTTCCGAATTTCAAAAATCTGAAAAACATTATTTCGAAACACCAAAATTCCTAATATACAAAAGCACTAAAGTTATTTTTCTGCAAGTCACAAATCCGATATTTAAAATTTCCGACTTTCATTAGTTACGATGAATTGAAAATTTAAAGTTTCATTTATCCGAAAAACGACGTTCCGAATTTCAAAAATCCGAAAATTCATTGCAATTATTAAATAAAAGTTTCCATCAAAAATACTATTTACTCGTACATATAAAATTAAGCAGAAACCCGACTCGCCGTGGTCATCCTGCCGTGGTACTAGTCTGCCCTACTCTTGAGTGTAATTCAAGAGCCCGCATATAAAGCTTCTATTGGATAGGTTAGGTTAGAACTGTGACCACATCACAATCGCACGAGCCGAGCGAGCGCAGCGAGCGTGCCGCAGTAGCGGCCGGCAAGTGCCGAAACGGAATTGTCGGCAAATAAGCATAAGTGGCAGATAATCTTTTCACTTCTCATGCTCTAAAAGTACGCCAATATAGCCCTACGAAGCGGGACTAAAGTGACCACTTTAGTCTAGGGAGTGAAAAGTAATTAGTTTTAAATTTCATGTGACATAGACAAACTCAAACAGCCAGTAAATATACTATCATCTGTTGAGTGTGGACAGTCTTCATTGCGAAAATGTTGAGAGTTTTAGTTCCATGGTTTGTCCGCAAAGAAGGTATGGCGCCTGTTTTAAGTTGTTAATCTGTGACTGATGACAATACTGACCGTGAAAATTTCAGAACTTTTGTCGAGTGTAAATTTGTTCGGTTTTGAATGTTTTTGTACTAAATTGAATATTTTTCTCGCACTCAAAGTGAAAAGTACAGTTTGAACCTCGAGACTAAACGCCAACTTAACGTTATAAACCCTCGGTTTCATTGACTCCCTCGATGTTATGGCTTCGTTTAGTCCCTCGAATAAAATATATAAAAAATAAAATATACTATTTTATATTAAGGATACAATGTAATTAAAAAAATCCCTAGATAAAATATATTTCTTAGTTATAAGTTTTCACAGTGAAGTTCAGTTTAAAAAGCTACTACTGCTGACAAAAAAATATATATAATATAATAAATTTTGGATTTATGATTTTTCGTTTTGATTATTCGGAATTCGTATTTATGAAAGAACGGATTATTGTTGATTCGGGATTGTAAAATTCGGACTTATGAACATTCGGAGTTTTGAAATTTAGAATATTTAATAATCGGATTTATGAAAATTCGGAATTTTGACTTTCGGGATTCTTAATCATTAGGAATTATGAGATTCTGACTTTCGGAGTTATGTTTTTCGGAATAATGAGCGTTGTACTTGTACCCCATGGGCTGCCTAGGGCGGCTCCATAAGCTGAAGACCCATTTTGCAAGCTGGTATATTGATTGCAATAGTATCCACCTAACATACATGTACGAGTATTCATTGCTCGGGTCGGGATACATTCTATTCCTTTCTTTGTTCGTTGTCCAATCAAAGATAGCTAGACAGAATAAGTATACATTAGCTGGTATCACGGACAAATGTTGAAAAAACAAGTTCTTGTCAAACAAAACCACCTTGCGACAGCGTCGACCCGCAGACACAGGTGCTTAATTTGAAATGGATGACGCGCTATACTTCGCGTTTCAAAAGAGTGCAGTGCACCTCTTTATACGCTGCTTCATTAACAATAATTGTCCATTCACTGGCATGGACACACGTGGCAGTAACATACAGGAGGAAATCCTTTTTTTATAAATAAAGTGCCTGATTAAAGACATTATGTATTTTAAATACCATCTGAAAAATTGGCTAATTGAAGAATGTTTTTATACTATCAATGACTATTTGGATATGAATTATTGAAAATGATTAATGATTGACGACTGGGAGGAATATTATATTATTTGAATTGAATTTATTAGAATAGAATAGAAGAGAATAGAATTTATTTCCAAGAATATGGTACAAAGGTTCTTATACTAAAATCATATTCGACATATTCTGCCATTGTTTGTTGGCGTAGAAATAATAAACATAGTAGTAAACATAGTATTAAGTTTTTATTGATCGTTACCTGTGTAATTTTTATTTTCTTGATTGAAATATATATTTTTTTGATAGAGTTTTATGTAGGTAATGTGAGTATTATAATAATATTATAGTTATCTAAGTAAAAATAAATGTCAACGCATGTATAAACGATCATTATAAATATATCTACGCCACGGGTGGCAGATTGTGCTGAACTCCATAATTTTTAGGAACCTGTGATACCACTTTCTTCGAAATAAATGTTCTCATTCATTCAAAGGAATATTCTGATAGGATAAACGTGGCAGTAACATACAGGTGTTGTTACTGCCAAGTGTCTTCTGTCTCTTTCTGACATGTAAGAGTGCAAGGAGTAGTAACACGTCATTGTAACTATGAGTGTGCTTAGAACGTCGTCAAGCACACTTTTTGTTGTCCCGTTGACAGCTCGCAGGTGCTAAGTAATTCTGATTCAAACATTGTTCATTACGTACACGCACAAATGGAATGGCAATGGACCAAAAGAAAAAATATGTGAACTTAAAAAAATGTGAACTTATGTTGAATTATTTACAACACAATTTTCCTAAGTATGTTTACTTTATTCGGTTTTCGTTTATATATCTTTTTCTCACACACACAAGTATTCGATTTGTATGATGAATCAGCTGTAATAAATAATAAATAAATATGCGCCAGACAACACACCTCTTGTAATGGTCTCGAAGTAGGGACTAATATCCCTGTGTTACGAGGTACCACACGAGGAAATAAGCCAGGGGCGTCTCCCAGCACACCCAGACCCGATGTCAATGTCAATTCAGGAAAGATCGTTTCCTAAATTGACCCGACCGGGAATCGAACCCGGGACACTACGGAAATCGAGGCGAGAAACCGTGCTACAGCGCACTACGCCAACTATAATCGCCAAACATAATGATACTTATAATTATTCTCTCTATGGACTCCCCGTTGTGTTGTGACACTAGACCTAGAGGGTGAAGCATTACAGATCTTCGAGTGTGCGTGTCACGCGACTACCATGGGCAATGATAGATCGTAAAATAGCGACCCGGCGGGCCTTTAAGGGAGTTAATTATTTAAATAAAGTTCATTATTAAAATAAAGTTAAGTTCTCAGTAAGATTTCTTAATAGAAAAGTGTTATAAATGTTATAATATTTCAGAATTTTTTGATGACCGATTTATAGTTTAATTATATAAAATTTATATTGTACTGTTTAATTTGATTTAATTAAATGGTATCTGCTTTCTAAAAGTTTCTAGTTAGAAAAGTGTTACCATAATTTTTATTCTAATTTATTTAATGATAGACTTATAAATTACTAATGTGTTTATTATTGAATGACATATTTATAATAATTGTATTCGAATTGAATTTATTGGTATTTTGAGTATATTTTAAGTAAAGAGGCAATAGTTGCCTCTCTTCCAATGTTTGCTGTGCCCTTGCAGGGCGTCACTGTACCTTATATACCCTGTAACATCCTATCTAACATGTGACTTGCAATAAATGAATCTGAATCTGAATCTGTAAGAAACAACTCTGACGCGGTGGTAGAGTCGCATTATGTCTGTATACTGTGTATTTATGTATCCATATTATTATGGTATTTATGTCTATTATTTAGTATATTTTGCTGTAAATTTGACGTTTTGAAAGTACTGATACAGTCTATTTGAATAAAGTTATTTGAGTTTTGAGTTTTAATGCTGCGACACGATTGGCGTAGTGCGTTGTAGCACGGTTACTCGCCTCGATTTCCGCAGTGTCCCGGGTTCGATACCCGGTCGGGTCAATTCAGGAAACGATCTTTTCTGAATTGACTCGGGTCTGGGTGTGCTGGGCGACGCCCCTGGCTTATTTCCTTGTGTGGTACCTCGTAACACAGGGATATTAGTCCCTATTTCGAGACCATTACAAGAGGTGTGTCTGGCGCATATTTATTTTATTTAATGTTGTCATAATTACGACACTATTGGCTTCTCTACAAAGCGTCAATTGAAATGTAGGCGGCAAGGGGTCTCAACTTTTTTACTTCTCCGTTTCTATGTACTAAAATAAAATGGACCGAAAAATGGCAGATATTTTCACTAAATCCAAATTGTGACTTCAAAACAGAGTCAAGCTTCGTTTTAATACAAACGGAGCTCCTTGCGTTACCTAGTTAGATTTATGTCTCTGGTCGACCCACTGCGGATGCATTTTAGAGATCTTCACTATTGCGTAATCGGTGATAATCGTATTGTATAATGAGGTATGTTATAGTATTCTGTTCAAAAACTGGGTTCCGTACAAACTTCATCATTATCACATAAAATCTTTACTTAATATTACAATTATAAAAGAAAAGATTTGATTGTTAACTGGCCTGTTGGCGCAATGGCAGCGATCCTGCCTTTGACGCCGGAGGTCGTGGGTTCGATCCCCACCCATGACAAACATTTATGTGACTACATTTGTGTTTGTTGTGTTGTGTTGATAAACATACTTTAATATTTAGAAATATTTAAGTATGTTTATCAGTCTCTGACACCGATAATACAAGCTCTGCTTAGTTTGAGGTCAGATGATCTTGGTGTGAATTGTCCCAGATATTTATTTTTATTCAAAACTCAAAACTCAAAAAACTAAAAAAAAACTCAAAACTCAAATAACTTTATTCAAATAAATTATATCAGTACTTTCAAATCGTCAAATGTAGAGAAAAATATACTAAATAATAGACATAAATACCATAATAATATGGATACGTAAATAAACAGTATACAGACATAATGCGACTCTACCACCGCGTCGGAGTTGTTTCTTGCTGAGAAGACCCGGCGAGAAACTCAGCAGTTACTCTTTTAAACTTGTTTTGGGTTTACAACAGGCGTTAGTAAAGTACAAGCAATGTGTCATTTTGATACAATTGAATAGCCTCCGAGTCCAAAAACTATTCGACCTAATATCTGTGACACTGCAGCCTAAAATGAGATTTTAAATTGATTGTAAATTGTTGATTTAATTTATAGTTTGTGTAACATTATTTGACATTGTTTATTTTTCCTTTTGACTTGATATTGACGACATCTTATTTTATATTCTATTTTGTGATTGCCTTGACATTTTTGTTTGGGACTTTTTGTATTTAATTTGAATTATTGTGTTATTGTATTTTGTTATATTTCATTCTAATTTATTTTCTTTGACGATCTCATTGTGAAAATGCTTTAATTGACCATGAACAAATGTAATTTAATGTGTATTTTTATAATGAGAAATAAATAATCTATCTATCCTTAAAAACCAAGATCTTGAACTAACATATGCTCACGACTACGGGTATATCATCAGAAAGCGTACAGCGTCCCTGATGCACCGAGTACGAGGCAGTTCCAACAGCCTCCTGAAGACAGTGGCAGGAAGGTTGGACGTGGACTGTGCAATATTGCAGCACTGGACTCGCGTCCACCTAACTAAGGACATTGCAATCACGGATGGACAATTTATTTATTCATTTATTTGGTAAAAGGTACACCAACAGTACAAATCATCATCATCAGCCTATCATAGTCCACTGCTGGACATAGGCCTCCCCCAATGCGCGCCATCGCGCCTTATCCTCAGCTTGACGCATCCAGTTTCTGCCAGCAACCTTTCGCAAGTCATCACCCCACCTGGCCGGGGGGCGTCCTACACTACGTTTGCCGAACTCGGTCTCCACTCTAGCACACGTTTACCCCAACGGTTATCTGTGCTACGGCATAAATGGCCCACTGCCACCTCAGCTTACTAATCCTGTGAGCTATGTCGACGACCTTAGTTCTCTGTCGGATTACTTCGTTGCGAAACCTATCCTTCAGAGAAACACCGAGCATAGCTCTCTCCATAGCTCGCTGAGCGACTTTTAACTGGTGGGCTAGACGCACTTCAGAGTATTAAGTCTAATATATGCACCAATTAAAGGCGTACACAGAGTTTACAGTGTTATATAAATAAATAAATATGCGCCAGACAACACACCTCTTGTAAAGGTCTCGAAGTAGAGATTAATATCCCTGTGTCACGAGGTACCACACAAGGAAATAAGCCAGGGGCGTGTTCCAGCACACTCAGACCCGAGTCAATTCGGAAAAGATCGTTTCCTGAATTGACCGAACCGGGAAGCGAACCCGGGACACTGCGGAAATCCAGGTGAGAAACCGTGCTACAGCGCACTACGCCAACGGTGTCGTCAATTGCAAATGCATTGTAGCTAAGGAAAAAGTGTGCTTAGAATACTCAAGCACACTTTTTGCTATGTCACTGTCTTTTAAAGGTCATTAGCTAAATCCCTAAGCTTCAACACTTCCTAATCCTAAGTCCCAAAGCCATGACACGATTGGCGTAGTGCGCTGTAGCACGGTTTCTCGTCTTGACTTACGTAGTGGCGGGCTTCAATTCCCGAGCGAGTCAATTCAGGAAAGGTTTTTTTCTCAATTGGCTCGTGTCTGTCTGGGTGTGCTGGGAGACAAAGTCTGTATACTGTGTATTTATATATCCATATTATTAAGGTATTCATGCCTATTATCTAGTATATTTTGCTATAAATTTTGACGATTAGAGACAACTTATACAGTCTATTTAAAAAATGTTGTTTGAGTTTGACTCTCCTGCCTTAGAATAATTACATATAGAAACCAAGTCCGCGCGCCCATTTCGAAGCACCTTAATTGGAGCCATGAATGGCTCCAAACGGACCGCTTTGCAGTGTTCATTACAGCTCCGCAATGTACAATGTCAAAGCGCGCCGCACGTAAGCAAGTAATAGTCACGCATGTGTGGATCGGATTAGTGCTTCATTTTCGACGGGCAGTTGTATGAAGACTATCGTTCTATACGTTATTATTCTAAGGCCCCTGGATTAATTCCTTTTTTGGTACTCCGTAATATTTATAGCCATGACAAGTGGTGTGTTGTCTGGCGCATATTTATTTATTTATTCAAACTTACACAATTCTCGAATATACCTTCCGTATCTAAACTTGAAACACCGCTGTCAAATCTAGGTCAGGGTTAAGATGCGCACCGCGACAAAACTATATTTTATTTCTCCCACCAGTTAATACGGATAACACGAGATGTTTCGTGACCAAAAAATCGCGTAGTGCCTATATTAGCCCCAGCCCATGTGAGAAACTGTCGCAGTGGTGTTTTTATTTATTCAGTATTTCCGAACGAACGAACAAAGTGTGGGACGCCGTGCTTGAAGAATTGAAATCAATTTTTCATACTGAACCCTGAACTTACACGTGGTAGTGTTGTTGCACCTAATAGTCTACAGTAGCTATCGATACTACTGTAAGCACAGATTTCTCAATAGTTACTGCGTAACAGATAAATCACTCCATAGAAAATTGGCAATTTTGTAATTTTGTAAAAATACGTGCAGGTTACAGGCATATATTGGCCAGGGCTACCTCTTTCCGTATAGATCAGTACGTCATCATGTCCAGTCCAGTTCAACCGCAAGATTTGCGTATGAATATTCTACGCGGCTGTTGACAACCAACTGCCAAATGGGTTTTGGAGGACCGGGCGGCTGGCAGGTAATTAGCGCACGCAAGTAAGACCCGAGCCAGTATAGAAAAGATCGTTTTCTGAATTGTCCCGACCGGGAATCGAACTGCTGACGTAGTTTTAATCCTAACTGTTGAATAGGTCACATTGTGTATTGATTGATTACTGTTATCCATAGTGGAACTATCGACAGTTACGCAACACTAATATAGTGCATCTTTTTTCCGGTTCTCTTTGCTCGCTGACCTTTGAGGCAAGGTCGATCGATTCGCGACCGCCTTGTTGAGTTAAAAACTAATGGTCTATGATTGTCTCCATCAATTGACCCAATTGCGAAGACACAGCGTGGGTGGCTCGCACCTGTACCGATAATAGTCGCAATAAGGCCCCGTAGGTTAACTAGGTGGTCTGGGATCTGGATCGTAGGCTGCCTCCACAAGCGATATGCTATGATGCTACGTTTCTGTGGATGCGTTGATATCCAATCAAATTCATTGGTCGCATAGAAACGGATTCTACTGTTTTTAATATGACACAAGGATGCGTGCTATGGATGCGTACTGTCGATATCGATAGTCAATACTTCACATAGCTCGAGATGCGCATCTTTTTTGCACATCGTCGTAGGACATCTTACTAGCTCCGTTACTAGCATCGCGTCAGTGGAAACGGTCTAATAGTTTCACATCTCTGGTTAAAAAGCAGCCTTAGCATGGGCGTAGAAGATTACCAATCCGCAAAACCTTACTATCGATAAATAGCAGATGTCTTTATTTAGGCTAGCCAATAAATGAACTACTGATTTATATGTTGGATTAATATCAAAGTCCTTGAAAAGATATCACTGATAAGATATACTGTGTTGAGTCACTGAGAAATATATATAACACTTTTCTATTACTAAAATGATAAGAATGACCATACTTTGACGACGGGATTGGCGTGGTGCGCTGTAGCACGGTTTCTACCCTCGATTTCCCTAGTGTTTCGGGTTCCATTCCAGGTCGGGACAATTCAGGAAACGATATTTTCTGAATTGGCTCAGGTCTGGGTGTGCTGGGACTGGCATGTGACACCCTTACTTAAATCCTTGTCTGGTACCTCGTAACACAAGGATATTTATCCCTACTTTGAGACCCTGACAAGTGGTGTGTTGTCTGGCGCATATTTATTTGTTTATACTAAAAGACCGTTCTTTTTATGGTCTAGCAAGAGTTCTAGACCACACAGAGAAGAGGGTTGGAGGCTTTCGTTGACGTTCCCTGCGGTTAGGGGAGTAGAATACAGCCGAGGTATCCCTGCCTGTCGTAAGAGGCGACTAAAACAGCCCATGGGGTCGTGAATCGCATGAATGCTTGTGTTTAGGTTTACGATCCCGACGAAGACAGTAACGCGTGTCTTCAGACACAGTGGTCTATGTTATCGTGCACTGGAGTTGAGCTTGCTCCTCCCAAAGCTGGCTGCCAGGCGGCCTTGCGCGCCGAAGGGTCTCGGTTCGGGGATCCCGGGTCCCTTCCTCCCGCGCTAAAGACGACCACCGTCAGGTGTCAGTGAGTAGTGGTTTCTGTTTTCCCAGGAGTCCCGAACCCAGGGCCCCAGGAATGCCTAGATGTATGAAGTAGCTCAACTTCCAACTCACAGAAAAGCATGACTCAATTAGGAAACTGTAGGCTAAACAAGCACGGACACAGACAGTCATCATTAGACATGATGAGGAAGAGGAGACTTTTGTCCATGTTGTATGCGACTGTGATCCATTAATAAAATAAATAAATAAATATAAAATATGCGCCAGACAACACACCTCTTGTAATGGTCTCGAAGTAGGGATTATTAAATCCCTGTGTTACGAGGTACCACACAAGGAAATAAGCTAGGGGCGTCTCCCAGCACACCCAGACCAGAGTCAATTCAGAAAAGATCGTTTCCTGAATTGACCCGACCGGGAATCTAACCCGGGACACTACGGAAATTGAGGCGAGAAACCGTGCTACAGCACACTACGCCAATCGTGTAATTAATACACAGCAGAAGCCGTGTTCTTGGCTGGCACAAGCTTGTCCCCTCGGACGTCATTAACATCACTCCAGGAAAATAATTCATTTCATGATGGCTGTAGGCTTGGAGAGTCATTTTTGATGGGATGTCGACCACAGCAGATCAATCCTGGTCACAGTGGTCAATCGCTTTGCCAACATTGTAAAGCTTAGCAAATAACAGATGAAATTGGTGTTACCTTACCAAGACTCCCAGATAATAATAATTTTCATTTATTTCCCTCACAACAAGACTTTTTTTCACTAAGTAAAGCTACTATACTACTACTCTTACAAAAAGTGAAGTACAAGTACCCAGGATAGGTACTTTCAGTAGCTTAAAAAGTTGAAATTGCCAAAAATATTTTTTTTTAATATATTTTACAGAAAAGTACATATTTGAGTTTTAATGTTATAAATATATCTTACCACCATCTCTTTTACACATGGCAAAATAAGCAGAGTAGTACTTAAGTGGCAGATATTGGGGTGAATGCACTAATATGACTGTTATTAATACTCAAATATCAATTAAGCAATGAATAACAATCAATCAATCAATCCTTAGTTTAATATTAAGCTAATTTAACATCTTTTAATTAATATTAAATCTATTATTGTCTCATTCTAAGTGAACTTCTATGTTTTTATGAGATTAAATGTCTTTAGACCTAACCAATTAAACTAATCAACTATCATCAACTTACTATTGGTACACACCAATTTAAAAGACAAACTGAGGGTTTGTATTTGTCAAAACATAAGTATTCTTCACATGTATTGTTAAACCTTCTACACATTTCACATACTTTAATCAAGTGAGGATGTCAAGGTAATACTTGGACATTTAAAAACTAAGTCATTCATGGCTTAGATAATACCACCCTACTTACTGCTTCATAATAAAAATAACTACAAATAACAAAATTAACTAAATTACTCACCAGAAAATACTTTCTCTTGCAAACTATTGCGGCCGCTTCATCAAAACTTGTTTTTTATTACGTAAAAATAACACCAGATATAAATAATTATTTTTATAATTCACAGACACTTTACAGACGCATTCAAAGCACAATACAAAAACAGTTAATCAATATCTGAAATTACAGCCAGTCTTGTTGAATATTTTATTTATTTTGCTATGATGAGCAAAATATTGATTGATAGATATCTCGTCCTCGTTTATTTTTTCTCGAGCTGTAACGTAATGCAAAATGTATTTCAATATTTAAATTTAATTCATAAGAGTAAATTTAAACTTCAGAGTCGGTCACTTAATGTATTTGAGGGAAGTACAGTTACAGACGTAGGTATTAGGCAAAGTGGACTCAAGTCATTATTCTGCACAGTAGCTGCAAAAATCAACCTACAAACTGAGCATGTTCTTCTTGGCGCTTGATTTTTTGACACACTGTAAATCTGTCAGTGTAGTCAAGTTTTTCATCATCATTTTCATAGTATTCAGACTTAAGCTTTGAAGCTATTATCAAAATTATGAGATAAAGAACACAGCCGTGGTAGAAAGTTTTGACGTATTAATGTTGCCAGATTTAAAAGAAAATAATACTTAAAGTTTTGTATTGAACTGAACACCATTGATCAGCATTCTTTATCGCCGAGGTTCTTAGTTTCAATTCCCATCGAGCGCAAACATTAACATTATGTACCTTGTAATTGGGTATTTTGTTTGTATTTATCGACAGTGCTCTTCTTAATTAATACAAACCAGTTTGCCCAAAACGCTCCCTACGAAGGGTCGCAAGTTAGTGACGTCACATCTCCCAACTTCAGTTCTATCATTATGCGTTTTGGAAATCATTTCACCCTTAGAGGTATCCAAAAATACGATATTATTTGTATATTTGGACTACTCAGTATATAAGCTTTGCTCAGTTTGATGTATGATTGATCTCGCTTCATTGATTTATTGTAAGCAGCATTTACTATTTATCAACATTAAGCAGCATTTACTATTTATCAACATTAATGATCGATAGTAAGACAAAATGCTGTCGTTGATAAGTTCTTTAAACAAATTAATATATTTTGAGAATCCTCTAGTTGGAAGCGATGGGCAGTGGTTTAGGTTTAATTCCTTGGTCAAGAAGATAAGCGTGGTGTACAACAGCTGTACACCAATACCTATTATTGCAGCTGATTGAGTGTTGTCAACACAAACATTTTGGTGGTTGAGCCTGAGCGATAATTGGGTATGAGAACATTTTTTTTTGTTTTTTTTTTATATTTTTATTCATTACCTTTACCTATTAAAAGAAACTGATTTGAATATTTTTAAAATCTAGCCGGCATTTATTTTTTTATTGATTTTTAAACATTGCGAACTCATGACATCACAGCTAAGTGTTCCCAAATGTGTTTTTTCCCCGTTTCGAGTTAAATAAATAATTAGGAGAAAATTACTGATTTACTGCACTTACGGCTGAAACATAGCCGTTCATCATGTAACATCTCACGAGAATATGAGAAGTAGACTTCAGATACAATTAATTTTGCCAAGTTCTGAAACCAAGCCCTGCCTTTAACGGGTGGGATTAAAGCAAATGGCTATTTTAAGTCCTGCCTACCCGTCTGGGCAATGGGCGTAAATTCATGTACGTATTAATAAAAATAACCTTGTGGAAAAAAAAAACATCTGGGTAAATTTAAAATCTGCTATCTGGAAATACCATTAATACCATGCAGTAGAATTACTTAGCTAAAATCTCACGTATGCTACAGATCTTGTCATTTGAATGGTTGATCAATAGATTATCAACCAATCACGTGAAAGGACGTTTGTATACGACCCAATAGGTTTCAATTGTGAGATGTCAATTTGATTACCTTCAAGAGTCCAATAAAAACCATAATGCACTCTTTGCGGACGTTGGCAAACTGGGGTCATTCATTTGACCCCAGATTGCCAACGTATATAATTAAAAATATCCAAGATCCTTTGCCTTTAAAAATGTTAAATATTTTAATAAGGTATAAAATACAAATACCTCGAAATGGTTGTTGATTTAGAACATGTTTGTTTTTTTTTCCCATACCCAATTGATTTAAATTAACCTTTTAGTCTTACTTAAAGTGTTTTCTAGCAACACCTGAATATCATGGGCGTTTCGTTCGTGCTTTCGCTGCCTTTTGCTGTTCACTCTTCAGTTTAGCTGTTGTAATGCATCTTCTCCTTTTTTAAGCACCTAAAAAGTACTGGTTACTTATTGAGTGTATACTTAGTTCTTACTTTTGGTACCGAATATACTTTTTTCTGATTCTACTTCTACTTTCTTGACAAAAAATGTTTATCAGTTTTTATGAACGAAACAAAACGAATCGGAACAAACGTCTATTTGACATAAATAAAAGAAAAAACAAATCACAGCTGTTTGCTGTTTATACATACAATAGTACTTTGTGGTTTGCTGTTTCTTGTTGGTTTTTAGACTTTTTAGGTTTTATAAGTGTTTGTATTGCATTTCACGTATAAAATAATGCGTAGGTAATTCTTATTTAATAGACTCTTGAACATAAAACATTACGACTGATCAAAACTGCTAGGTACTATTAAATCACATCCGAAAAATAATGGAAGACACAGAACTGGACTCCTCAGAGCTTGGCACTCACTCCTACTGGCAGAAGGCCTATACAAAAGAGATAGATAATTTTGAAGACCACGGCGATACCGGCGATGTCTGGTTCGGAGAGGACAGCGCAGACAGAGTTATAAACTGGATCTGCAAGTCTGAAATTGACAAGAATACCGCTATCGTCGATTTAGGTATGTTGTATAATAGTTTTGTTATTTTTTATTTAAAATGGGTTTGCGTTTGGCCTCAGTCTCGCCTTGTGGTAAGCGATGACGAGGCCGATGGTAGTACACCATTCACTGCCTACTACTACTACACCGCCTATTCACTCTGGCCTTGAAGCCACCAAGGTCGTAAGTATCCGGAAACACAGACAGGGAGAGCGTTCCACTCCCTAGCGGTGCGTACCAGAAAAGACGAAGCAAACCGTTGGGTACGGACTGTCGGAAAGTCAACCACATGGGGGTGGAAGCCCTTCCGGCGTCTAGTGGTCCGGTGGTAGAAAGTAGACGGTGGTATCAGGTTGTGTAGTAAGTATAATATTAAATATAATTATGGTAACATCTATAGTTCCCGCCATGAAACGCTGGCCAGAACAGTGAGCGAATTGACTGGCCTGTTGGCGCAATGGCAGCGATCCTGCCTTTAGCGCCGGAGGTCGTGGGTTCCATCCCCACCCATGACAAATATTTGTGTGACGAACATTTGTATTTGTTGTGTGTCTGGGTGTTATTATTTATTTAAGTATGTATTTAGAAATATTTAAGTATGTTTAACAGTCTCTGACGCCCAAATTACAAGCTCTGCTTAGTTTGGGGTCAGATGATCTTGGTGTGCATTGTCCCAGGTATTTATTTATTTAATTAGGACCAAATTGACGGTATGAACCTCTCTGTCACCCATAAAGTCTGAAAATTCTGTGAATGGTGATTTCATGTCACGGTGGAGGATAGCCGGAAGAACAGACAACCATTTAAAGGTCAGGTAATTTCACTGAGTTTATATTTGCCATTATACTAGATAGTTTTAACATTTAAAACTTAAGGTGAATTAACCCGTTGAGTGTTAGTCGAACATACGGGTGTTCCGCTAAAACGTATGGCGCGTAATGCAAAAACCAACCAGTTTACTAGTGACACGGTACGGGTTAATTTGATTTAGAGTAAGCTAAGTCAAACAAAATACATACATACATACATACCATCACACCTTTTTCCCAACGGGGTAGGCAGAGACCACATCTTTCCAGTTGCTACGGTCCTGACACACCTCTTACGCTTCTTCCACTCTCATTATTCCTTTCATACCTGCTTGTCGATTATGGTTACTCCTGACCTGACCTTTTCTAAGCACGTCTTGGACTTGTCCTAAGTACGTCCGTCTAGGCCTTCCCTTTTCAACAGCTCCATCCACCCTCGCCTTGTAAATTTGTTTCGTTATTGAAAAAAATGAAAAATAAAAAAAAGATCTTTCAATATGTAAAACAAACATTGTTAAATGCATAACCCCTAGTATGTTGTATGTGCTAGACACAGTGTGCTAGTCTATTATACAACAATACAATTTTTGGCGTCGGGCGGTGCATTAAAACAAAGTAATATTCTGTGTTCTGTTTTTGTAGTAAAAGTTTTGTTATTTAAATAAATAAATATCTGATCTGAGACATCTTACACAGAAGATCGTCTGACCCCAAACTAAGCAGAGCTTGTACTATGGGTGTCAGAGTCTGTCAGACTGCTAATTATACCTAAATTGATAACAGAGAACAAACACCAATGTTTTTCAAATGAATGTGTGTCCTACTTGGGGTTTGAACCCGCACCATTGGTGTTTAAAGCAGGATCGCTGCCATTGCGCCAACAGGCCGTCAATGCTTTTCATATTAATGTTAATTCATCCATACTTCTAGGGTCAGGTCCGGTGTTAGCAAATGATACACTGTAACTCTTGTAAGCCTTTTTATTGCTTTCCACACAATCACTTAACTTTACTCTCAATAACGTTCTAAATCTAAAACCTTCCAACAACTTTCCAATAACTTTCCGGAACCACGTTAATGTTTTCCGTTCGAAAATCCAAAAACCAGTGAGTGAATTAAATTATGAAAAAAGATGGCGGTATCGCCACTGTAGCTTGTCCGCCACTGAGAAATCAGCCAATAGCACTTTAAAATTATTTTCGAACCAAGACAACTAATGTATTTATTTATTTAATCTTTATTGCACAAAGAAAAGTACGATTGGCGGACTTAATGCCTAAAGGCATTCTCTACCAGTCAACCACTAGGTGAAGCAGAAATCTTTACGGCGGGGTTTTGTAAAACTAAGTTTCAGTAAAATAAAAGTAAACAATTTACTCATATAATATATATACCTACTTATCTAAATTACAATATATATGTGTACCTACTTACATATAAAAATAGCAAATATATACATATAAATTCATAAATACAATGATATATAAATACGTATTATGTACTCAAATGAAAGACGAAACAAATGTAATGTAGTTTTAAATATAGACTAAAATGTTGCTAGTATTTATGTAAATTAAAACTGTTAATACGAAATGATATAATCTTTGTTAACTATACTTAAATTTATAGCAAATGCTAACATTAATATGCTTATTTCCAGGATGTGGCAATGGATACACTCTCACAGAACTGGCTAGAGAAGGATTTACTAACCTTCTTGGATTAGATTACTGCTCTGAGGCTATCACATTAGCTGAGAAAGTATCCAAAACTCAATTTCCTTTTATTAATTATAAGGTAAATAGAACACATAAAATCTAAATCTTTTAAGATCTAAATAGTAATCTGATGGCCTGTGTAGACTACTTTTTTATAATTATACTATAGGCTACTGCTTATTTTTTGACGACAAGATTGGCGTAGTGCACTGTAGCACAATTTCTCGCCTCGATTTCCGTAGTTTCCCGGGTTCGATTCCCGGTCAGGTCAATTCAGGAAATGATCTTTCCTTAATCGGCTGGGGTCTGGGTGTGCTGGGAGACGCCTTTGGCTTGAATCCTAGTCTGGTACCTCCTGCACACCGCCTCTTGTACACGGCATGTTTTCTTAACGGTGCAGCTATCACGCCGTGAAGTTTTGCTGCCATTTATGTTAACAAGCTCCCGTAGAGATTTTTTTTAATACTACGTCTGTGACAATCAAGCACGCGGACCGCCTGATGGTAAGCGAGATTCATATAACAAGACCATGATATGTGCCAGACAACACACCACTTGTGTTGTCTCAGTTGTCTGGCACATATCAATAGCAAATCAAAAATATTTTCAAATAAAAATTATAATTTCTTTACAGTTATTTGATATAACAAAAGATCCTTTGGGCAGTCTGGGTACCCAATTTGGCCTGGTCCATGACAAAGGTACCTATGATGCAATCAGCCTGAACCCCGAAAATCCTAAGGAACATAGACAACGGTACGTGGACCAAGTGGCGGCAATGACACAACAAAAAGGTAAAAATGTAACAAAATTTGGAGCATAAACATAGGCGTTTGGTACCATTCATTTAATTTGATAAGGCGATTTGATGGTGAATGAAAACTGATATCATTATTTTAGTATGTAATTACTTAGGTACTAATAAACACCCTCTTCTATTAAGCAAATGCGTGTTCTTTTTCAGGCTTCTTTGTGATCACCTCTTGCAATTGGACTGAGGAAGAATTGATAAAACTCTTCACAGAAAAGTTCGACTTAAAAACCGTGATACCAACACCACAGTTCAAGTTTGGCGGGAAAGTAGGCAGTGTTGTTTCATCTGTGGTGTTTGTTAAAAAATAAAAAGTTACCTTTTCTTTTGCGTTTATTTTTGTAGGTTGACTTTGTTGTTCCTTTTTCAAGCCATCGAATTCAATAAGATTAGTCTCAGCTGTAGTAAGATCTTCACTATGAAATTGAAAAAAAATGTTTTTTTGGCGTTTATCTTACACTTTTCAAGTTCATGGTTCATCATACTACCACAAACCAAGGTCAAAGTCCATTTCGCTTTGTGCACTGCAACAACGAAACGCAAGATAAAACCCTTCTGACAGCTGTCAGTGTCAAACTGTTAAGGTGGGCACGGCGAGCATTTGCGATTGCGAACTCTATAACAATTCGATAAATTCTCCAATTTCATTCGAAAATGTCGTCTTCGACGCCTGAAAAGTCTGCCTGTATATTCTGCAATATAGTTAATAAGTTGGATAACACAGAAATCCTCTTTGAAGATGATCAAGTATGTGTTTTCCGGGACATTAAACCTGCTAGTAAATTTCACATATTAACCGTGCCCAAAAGACATATAGAAGACGTTAAAAGCCTAGTTCCAGCTGATAAAGACTTAGGTAAGAGACCTAGCTTTAGCTAGCCCATTTGTTTCGTTTTCTTTCCTTTTTAAGCCTTCCAATTAGAAATCCTGCCTGTCCTGAAGAAGATATCGACAGAAGCGCGGGGTAGAAAGTGAGGTGCGGCCGTTCCAGGCCCCAGCCAGAATTGAGCGCAACTCATCAAAAACAGAGCCTAAAATTTAATAAATAGTATTGTAGTAATAGATCAAGAATCACAATCGCCAAGGGGGCGCCGACAGGGCATATTTTGAGAAAAAAAATACTTCTCTGGGTTTCCAATGCCAATATCTTTAGCCTGATCAAGGGCCTGGGCCTCCAGGTCTAGAAACCTTTATACATACATTGCAAAAAGCAATCAGAAATAATACTACAAAAAAGCATGAATCTAAAAGGCAGGGAAGATGAAAAATATTAGAAATAAAAACAGTAATTAATCTTCTTAACCGATTAAGTCTAAAAAGTAACACTTCCTTTCAGTACAACACATGTTGACAGTAGCCCAAGACATGCTTCAGAAGAATAACCTTTCCCTCGATGATGCCAGGCTCGGTTATCACTGGCCACCGTTCCGCAGCGTGAAACACTTACATCTTCATACAATAGCACCGGAGTCTGAGATGGGGTTTGCCGGCAAAATAGTCTTTAGGAAGGAGTCATTCTGGTTTGTTTCGGTGAGTACCTCTTTAGTAAACTAAAAAATATATTTGTTCATATACACTTTTTAAAAAGCACTTGTGACAAGTCAATTTAATAAAACATATCATAACACAGTTGGGTGTTTGGTTCCATTGAGGAGAATTTGACAAGAAATTCATGTCCTATGACATGGAAAGAGAATCAAAGAGTAGCTTAACTCTTTTGTTATATCCCAACACTCAACACCATTTCAAGGATATGGCTATCTTGTGGCTATGTATCAAATTCAGTGATGTTTATTAATTTATTTGTAATCATCCTACACCAAGATTCTTCAACCCTAAAGACCTGTATTCACTTTGATTAGTAGTAAGTGCAGGTGATTAGTGCATGTGCTTACTGATTATGAGTAAACACGTATGGACAGCGATTGAATAGAACACGCTTCTAATCACTTCACAACGCAGGATACTAATCACTTGCAATAATCCATTGCTGTCTAAGAACACGTGTTTTCTCATAATCACTAAGCACTCGCACTAATCAAAGTGAATACAGGCCTTAACTGAATTAAAACGCATGTTTAGTTGGTGACTTCTTTTTTAAAAATAAAAACGAACAGATCGTTCCACTTTATAATTTTAAGGAAAGGCAATTCAGCAATACCTATTCATTGGCGTACCCATAAGGCCTCAGCCTAGACTGGAGTGCACCGCTCGTTGCCCACCCCCGCGCCGCGGTGCACTCCAGTCTAACGCGCCCGCCGCCGCTGCATGCCGCCCCACTGCCCGCTAATTCGAGGCTGAGGCCTAAGAGGATACAGAAGCACCGTTTTTCCATACAAACGTAGTTCCCTGTTTCCTCCCTGGATATTTCTGGTAGAGGTATAAAAAATTATGGCCACTATAAGTATGTCCCTATGTTTTCCTTTTTATGATAAACTAATTATCAAAAGAGATGACCCTTCGAGAATCGAAAAAAATGGTTAGATTTTCCGCTGTGTTCAAACATACAGAAAAGTATTTTGATGAAATTATATAAAAAAAACATAGAAACACGGCCAAAGACTTTTTCTAATTTTTACAAAAAAAAGTAATTTAATCCGACAAGTTTTCGAAAAGGGATCAGGGGACTACAAAGCGTCGATTTTGTGTAGTTTTGAAAGGTAATTATGGTCCGATTTGCAGTTGTCGCTATCGCACTCTGCGGGGGGCTCGAGGATTAGGTTTAGATAGATTTAACAAATACTTATTTTTCAATTCTCTCGGCCGTGCTGTCCTCTTAAGTCGCTCCTAGTAACGCTTCAAGTTAAGTGCGTGCCAATATGGGGTGCACTTAGGGCCCATAAACATTGCGACTTTTTGCAGGGATACAAATGCACGTTTGACAGTCGCGCGACTGCATCGCGACCCCAGCGATCAACATGTATTTGTATCGATTATACGCGCATTTGAATCGATGGAAACGCGCGTTTGCGTTTGCTGCATTGCGTTTGCATCGATTCAGACTACGATTGTGGCTGTTGACGCAATACTGTATGTTTTGTGCCGTTGCATTTATATCGATCCTGTATCGCGTTTACATCGATGCTGTATCGCGACTGTATCACAGCAGCTACCAGCGGCCGGCTCTTGAATCGCAAATGCATCGCGATTATATCGCTGCTTTTTGTAACGTGTGTGTGTATCGATACTGAATCGTGTTTGTATCGCTGCAAAAAGTTGCAATGTGTAAGGGCCCTTAGACACTTTACTAAAATAAGGCGTCGTCTACACGAGCGAGTGTATCACATGGACTCCCCCCTTTTTCGTCAGCTAGTCTTTTTATTAGAGTTGCGACGACTCGTTGTACAAATGCTTTGTTGAAAAGAGTTAAGTAAGGTGACCGACAACTATACGCCCGCCGCGCGCCGCTCCCTCGCTACGAAAACGCCACGTTACGCAGCGACCGCGCATCGAAGACGCCGCTTGTTGCGATAGGCCCGCGCCGATACGTTGATGGGTTTTCTTGCAATCAGCTACTTACTCGTATTGCCACGGTAACATTGCCATGTGGAGATATTATCTATGATAGTGTATAGAACTACGTTAAATAACGATAATATCCCACCGATACACTCGCTGGAAGTGGCCCTAAAGAGATGGGAACATTCTAAAGGTGGTTAAAGGGTTGTCACAACAATTGGCTGCAAAACGGCAGTACCTATCTTTTGGATATTTCTGAAAACTGTAGGTAGATCGGCACAAGAATGAAATAATAAAATGTTTTATTTTACTATGTTTCAGCCGGAGTATGTTGCATCAAGACTATGATAAAAGTGCATTTCTAAGACAGGATGACACAAAGGACCAATCATTCAAAAAAGCTTATACGCGCTTATAAAACTATCTGCTGGACATGGGTAGTTTTACATCTGTGTAGCACTAGGTTTGCGAAGATTATTATTTGAAGTACAAATTAATAGTAAGTAGATTGTTACACAAGGTGAGAAAGTTACCTTTTCAATGCACGAGATGGTTTGGCGCGCGAGCTTAGCGAGAGCGCTAATAGTTCGAGGGCATTGAAAAGGTCTTTCTTCTGAGGTAAACACTCTGCTTTTCATTACGAATATAAGGAAAGTAAATAAAAATCAGATACATAAGTTCAACCAACAAAATTTTATTGAAACATTACCTACAACAAAGTTGATGATATTTCTATTTAAAGTTTATATTTTTTTCATTTCTATCGTAAATGCTCAGCTCAAATTTATTCAATTAAATACTAATTAAGTAAAACATACATTAATGAGTATATTCCTGCTTCGATTGTTTAAGTATTCATTTGAAATCAAGATAAAGAAATTTCAAATACAGCTGTGGCTGAATAGAATACATCGACTTGCCGCAAAAGGAATGTCAAAATACAAGGTGACATTTGACAGTTATTTGCTTTCAGCCCTAGGGCTGAAAAAACTTTACAGCCCTAGGGCTGAAAAAACTTTACAGCCCTAGGGCTGAAAGTGAAGCTTTCAATTCATGCTCAGGCAACTTCAAGCGTACTTTCCATGTATGAGTAATGAAATAGGTATAAGTTGTACCTATGTTACATGCGCACCTTTTTTAAAAAGTAAATGTCTCTTCCAGTAAGGCTCTAATCTTGAGTCTGCGTCCTAAGGTGTTTGTGTTAGTAGTAATTTTTATTATTTTGCCTAGCTGGACTTTTTGTTAATATAATATATTTAAAATAAATTATTCGGAACGTAACCTATTTATTGTAAATGAATAATTTTAAGTAAAGACATGTTTTCCTTACGAGAAATGTTAACTATTCGAAGTTTTTAATAAAAAATGTGTATTATTACTTACTTTTTTTAATGTCAGGGATTATAATCGGTTTTTTTTTATGCGCCACACAACCACACCCCTTGTTATGGTCTCGAAGTAGGGATTAATTTCCCTGTGTTACGAGGTACCACACAAGGAAATAAGCCAGGGGCGTCTCCAGCACACCCAGACCCGAGTCAAATCAGAAAAGATCGTTTCCTGAATTGACCCGACCGGGAATCGAACCCGGGACACTACGGAAATCGAGGCGATAAACCGTGCTACAGCGCACTACGCCAATCGTGTCGTCAAAATCGGTGAGTATTGGATCCCTACTTTTTAAAACCTTTTAACCCACTCAAAGTAAAAACAGCACCTACAAGTGGGTGCTGTCCCTTTTATTTCCACTCGCAAGTTAAAGGCCAGAATTTTGTTTGAAGCTTATCTTTTTTATAATACCTTTCTAAAGAGGAAAGATTTCATTTTTGCACAGGTTTATTTGTTTGCATTGAAATTGTTTCTTTTACCTATTTAAACAGACATTTTCAGCAAATTTTGACTGGCCTGTTGGCGCAATGGCAGCGATCCTGCCTTTAGCGCCGGAGGTCGTGGGTTCGATCCCCACCCATGACAAATATTTGTGTGACGAACATTTATATTTGTTGTGTGTCTGGGTGTTATTATCTACACACATCAAAAGTGTCTAGGGATCAAGCATTTTTATGCGGATTTCTTGAGATTGAGATGTGGCTTTGTAATAAATTTATGATTTTATAAATTTATATGGATCCTTTATGGTGCATTTCATAATTTGAAACAGGAACTGTCAATCAAATTCGAGTAAAAGATGAAAATCAGCTGTCAATATTTTCCCTATAAAAACACACAACGCATTGAAGACATTATTAGTGCTACTGTTTCCCTACTACTGATTAAAACCAACGTTATTATGGAGCGGCGACGTCATTTAAGCAGGGAAGAAATGCTCAGAGCCGTGGGAATGATAGAAGCTGGTTCCCGGCAACGTACTGTGGCTTTAGCTCTGAATACAAGTCAGAGTGTTATCAGTTGACTTTGGACACGTTACCGACGCACTGGTACCCTGGCTGAGCGCCATGGAGGACGGTATCGCTGCACCACACGGAGACAAGGCCGATACATTCAAATCACAACTCGAAGAGCTCCAACAATAACCGCCATGATGTTAGCCGTGAGGCTTCATCACTCTTCAGGGAACTTAATTAGCGACCAAACAGTCAGAATACGCTTGCATGAAGGGAACCTTCATTCCCGAAGACCGCTAAGGGTACCACGTATAGCAATGCACAATCGTAGGATTCGATATCAATGGGCTCTTGAACACAGAAATTGGGCAGAAGAACAATGGCGTTTCGTGTGCTTTTCTGATGAGTCTCGTTTTGGTATGAGACCGGATACAAGACGTATACGACACTGGAGAACCCCTAGACGCCAACAACGATTAAAATCCTGCCAGGAAGTCCATCCTTATAGTGGTGGAACCATCATGTTATGGGCGGGTATTTGGATCGGCGGAAGAACTGAGTTGATTTGGATCAGAGGCAACCTCAACGCTCAAATTTATGCTGAGACGATTGTATCAGACGTCATCGTTCCTCTACAAGTGCAAATCAGTCCCTTATTTCAGTTAATGCATGATAATGCACGACCGCACACCGCAAGAGTTGTAAGACAGACTCTCGCCGCAGCTAACATCAATGTCCTGCCCTGGCCTGCTCAGTCGCCAGACTTGAACCCGATTGAGCATGCATGGGATATGCTACAGAGAAGAGCTCTGCCGAATATGGAGGGTATCCAGTCGCAAGAAGACCTTTTTTTGTTGTTGCAACGAACATGGGCGGCCATTCCACAGCGTGATTTGGATGAACTCATTTTGAGTATGCCAAACCGATGTTCTTGTGTTGTTAGTGTTCGCGGTAGAAACACGGATTATTAATTGTTTAAGTTACCCAATAAAATTTTAAAGAAAACTGTTATTTCAGTCTTTTTTTCGAACTTTAATGTTAGTGGTTCAAATGTCAAAAATCCCTTTATTAGGAAAATGGCAAATTTCTTTATTAATGCAAAGGTGACTTGGTTTATCGTTACTGTAGACAAACGAAAACACTTTATTTGATGAATCCTTAAAGAAAATTTTAATTAATATCAATCAGGAGAAAAGTTATTGCAAAAATATATGTTGATCCCTAGACACTTTTGATGTGTGTATTTAAGTATGTATTTAGAAATATACAAGTATGTTTATCAGTCTCTGACTCCCATATTACAAGCTCTGCTTAGTTTGGGATCAGATGATCTTGGTGTGAATTGTCCCAGATATTTATTTATTTATTTAAGTAATATAGGCTATTTGACGGAGAAATAGTCTACGGGGGCGAGGCCGGTGACTGTCATCTAGTTTCAAGAATTCAGACATCACATACATGGTTTTTCTCCCTTGTGTTGGTTACGCCAACCAGAAACATCAAAGGCACATAACACCCAGACTATACAGTTTCTCATCAACAGACATTTGTAATGATGCAAGATTTGCGTCTGTGCGTGAAAACCCAGGTATCAAATGGGCAGTTTCTTATGCATTTGTAATAATAATAATAATACGACACGATTGGCGCAGCGTGCTGTTGCACGGTTTCTCGCCTCGACTTCCGTAGTGTCCCGGGTTCGATTCCCGGTCGGGTCAATTCAGGAAACGATCTTTTCTGAATTGACTCTGGTCTGGGTGTGCTAGGAGACGCCCCTAGCCTATTTCCTTGTGTGGTACCTCGTAACACAGGGATATAACAATCCCTACTTCGAGACCATTACAAGAGGTGTGTTGTCTGTCTGGCGCAAAAAAAAAAAGTAGTTTTTTTTATTTTTTTATTAGTACCTATGTATTGTTTTGCAACCACACAGCAGCAGCCACGCGCACTATACACACGCGGCAATCGAACCCACAACCCTTTACTGAACTGGCGATGGAACCACTGTAAACGGATCGTCGAAGTCTTTAATTTGAGTTTCGGAATTCGGGGGTTCGTGAAGTAAAACTATTCAGTTTCAAAAACCTTCTTTTAATGTCTAAGTTACTTAAAATATAACACAATGCTCGTACATATTCGATATTTCGCACAGACTAATTAATAATCAACACAAGACCTGACAACCTTCCGTTTGTATGAAAATACAAGGCGTGTCACTACCATGAGTGACCATGACTTTACACCAATGACCGCTACAAATATGTCTACGCGGACGGCGTTGACATTTTTGTACAGCGCCATACATACAGCAAATCTTCCATCGATCACCGTTTGTAACGGAAACTTATGGTAGACATATTGAACGTTTTTTAGTAAAAGGAATCTGCTAATTCTCGATCTACTTCATTTTAGTGCATAAAAAGCAATGATTACACTGGATATTGTACGATTCGTACGTCATTCAATTGGAAATCAATTGCACACGCGTGGCAGTGACATCCTGCTTTCTGGCTCTTTCTGACATGTGTGAGTAAAAGAGTAGGAATACATTGTCTAACTAAAAAGTGCTTAGAATAACGTCAAGCACACTTTTTGTCCCTTTGACAGAGCGCAGATGCAAAGTCCTTGTCATTTGAAGGTCATTGGTAAAAATAGCAATAATAATATTGAAATATGAAGCGTCAAAAGTGATACACTCCTTTTCACACAAGTACGTACACTCTTTATAATTAACGTGTAAGATTTCTCTTAATTAATCTGAGTCTTCCCTTGAATATGTGATTTTATTAGATTTGATCTTGTGGTAGATCTGAAAGAAGTCCGAAGTAGGAGCTAGCGCTCCTTTAGACACCCAAGCCTTCAGGCTCTTCGCTATATCCTCACTCTTCAAGTTAATAGTCAAATTCATTTGCTTATTCAACCTTGACGGATCAAAAAATGACTTGGTCGTAGTTATATTCAAATTCGTCAACAATGGCGGATCTGGACCGATGATGTCGTCCACGTATTTCTCGTCGTACGCCTTGTTCGTGTAGTCTATGCCGTTTTTGGTGAGCGTGGGCAGTGGTAAGTATTCCGGCGGGTTGGCCAAGTGGTCTGCGTTTTCGTTCCAAGCGCGGTTGTTTATGCGTAACAGTGATTTGATGTCGCGCCCATTTAGCTTTGCGTCTGCATATTCTTTGAAGCCAAGACCTGGGCGTATAAATAATAATAAATACCTATGTGCCAGACATCGCACTACTTTTCATGGTCTGGAATAAATTAAATATCCTTGGGATACGAGGTAACAGACAAGGTAGGAGGACACGATTGGCGTAGTGCGCTGTAGCACGGTTTCTCGCCTCGTTTTCCGTAGTGTCCCGAGTTCGATTCCCGGTCGGGTCAATACAGGAAACGATCTTTTCTGAATTAACACTGGTTAGGTGTGCTGGGAGACGCCCCTGGCTTATTTACTTGTGTGGTACCTCGTAACACAGGGATATTCATCCCTACTTCGAGACCATTACACGAGGTGTTGTCTGACAAAAAAAAATAAGCCAGGGGCGTCTCCCAGCACACCCACCGCGTGATAATCCAAAAAAATATCGTTTCCTTAAAATTGACCCGGCCAGGAATCGAACCCGGGACACCACGCAATACAAGGCGAGAAACCTTGCTACAGCGCACTACGCCAATTATGTCTATAAAGAATGAAAGGAAAGTTGCTTAAAATTTTAGGTAGGTATACTGTAATCAGTTGGTGATATATTTATCAAACTCAAAGGCTGCAAAGTAGAATAAAATGAATATATACCAAAAGCATAAAAAAGAGCTCGCAAACTATCTTGACAATTTAGTAAAAAGCGTTTTTTGATTTATCATAATCTGGTTTTCCCAAAGGCTTGTTTGTTTCGCATATTCATAAAATCTATACTCCATTCATTATAGCATTAGACAGAAGTAAAAAAAGGTTCTTTTTAGGGTACACGTTGTGGTAAAAGTACAATAATGTGGTGAGTTCTGCCAGGTGCCTCTTGTTCGCTGATGACTTGAAGTTAAGTCTGGGTATCAGTGATGCAGCGGATGTGAGTGCCTTGCAGAGGGATATTGATGCGGTATCACAGTGGAGTAGAGGAAATCGTCTTCCACTTAATAATGGCAAATGTAAGATGATCACTTTCTCGCGTAAGCGTTGCCCAATAAACGCAACCTATATTTTATTTGACGTTCCACTGGAAAGAGTTGGTGAAGTACGCGACCTAGGCTTAACTTTAGACTCCAAATTGGATTTCCACAAACACATGACAACAATATGTAAGGCGGCGAATAGGCTTCTTGGTTTTGTTTTGAGAACTGCTGGTGAGTTTGGAGACGCAATGGTGGCGAAGGTCTTATATAATGCCTACGTTCGGAGCAAGCTGGAATATGGTGCCATCATCTGGGATCCCTATGAAAGCAAGTACATCCAATTGCTAGAAAAAGTCCAACGGAAATATTCGCGCTGGTTGTACAAAAAATGCTGTTATTTTTACCCCTATTTGTACCCTTCCAAATTTGTTTCGGGAATGGTAGATTTGGATACACTCGAGCTACGGCGGTTACTGCTGGCGGTGAAACATTATTTGGCTGTGTTGCATAATGAAATGGACTGTCCAGAAATTCTGGAAAGAGTTGGAGTTATGGTTCCCGGGCGTATACCGCGGGATGCAATGGGCATCGTTGCGCCGCGTCGCCGGCCGCGGCTCTTGCTCTGGCCAGCCACGCGCACGGAGCGCGCCGCACATGCGCCTACCACTCGCGTTCTGCGCTTGATTGGGGACATAATTGCTCAGCACGATCACATTGACATATTTGCTGACCGTTTGGGGCATCTTTACAATGCATTTTATATAATTTTGTGTAAATAATTTATTAATTTATATATTTTGACATTGATTTGATTTGATTTGATTTTTGTATAGTTTATTGACATTGTAACTGAATTATATTGTATTTTAATTGTATTGTTATTTTGTTGTTATCGTATTATAATGTTTTGTGATTTTATTGTAACTGTATTT
This sequence comes from Udea olivalis, assembly GCA_947369235.1. Taxonomy (NCBI): domain Eukaryota; kingdom Metazoa; phylum Arthropoda; class Insecta; order Lepidoptera; family Crambidae; genus Udea; species Udea olivalis. The sequence continues at coordinate 6,801,783 of OX376367.1, read as the reverse complement.
TAATTGTATTGTAATTTCTATTTTAATTTAACTTGTTGGCATGTTGGACCTGCTCTGTGAGCCTTCAAGCAACCTTTTTTTTAAATAAATAAATAAATAAACATCATTGCTTTTAAGATGTATGCCGAATTCATTAAAATCCACATAAATAGCAGCTGTCACACTTAATTGTTCTCATTTAAAGTAAAGGAACTTCAGAATTTATGAGGCTTTTGCTTAAAAGAATTATTTTGTCGTGCATCAAACTATATTGTCGATGTAAAAACTTAAAACAGGCAGGGGTTTTCATTTTTACTGTCACTATAACTCTACCAAATCTAAAATGTTACATAATCCCTTCATACGTTGTGGCGGAAGGGGTTTTCAATTTTGCCAGGTTATACTCAGGTATGTTATCGTCATGGCAACGTCAAATGCAAATTGTCATTCATTTTAGCCACCCTGCTTCTTATATTTCTAATGTTATAATGAATGAAGTATAGACTAATGAAACAAACTAAGACAAAAAATATGGAAACCCCTGAACTGGTAGATGGGGTAACCCGCTATGATCTGTAAAAACATTTTGGGACCTGGGACTTGAACCCAGGACCGATTTCGGGCCGAGCGCTACCACTCTACCACGGAGGCGTAATCATTACAAAAATAACATTAGATGTGAAAATACAATGCATTGTCAATGCAAAATAACAAACAAAAAATATTAAATGTGTAAATATTGTTAATGTAAAGATGCTCCTGGAGCATTTTCCTGTAATGTAACGTTACAGAGTCGAGCATTACATCAGTGAGGGAGGAGAACCGAGCACTACAGTGCGCAACCTGTAATGTTACAAATTCTAGCATAACGTTGGTGAGGGAAAAGCTCCGCGCATTACAGTGCGCGACTTGATGATACAATGTGTAATTATATCTGAAATGTACATTACAGGTGAATGTTCGTCATGCCAGGGAGGCAGTTCTGTAATGTAATGCTCAAAATCGAATCTGAAACGTAACATTACAAGAAAATGCTCCAGGGCCCACACACCAAGAAAAACACTGTCTGTTACCGACCTGCGACAACGGCGCGTATCAAAGAATTGGCGGCTAACGTGCTCACTAACGCCGCGTCAGAACCGAGTGGAGCCGCCGCGTACAGAACCGCGCCTTCTCGAGAATCGGACACCAATCGCACACTCATATATACGAGGTCACCCATCATCACTGTCTGGATCTAGTAGAAAAATAAATACATTGACCTATTGAGCTGGGGATTATTTGTCTGAATGGAAAATATCTTTTTCGAAAGATAACTAGAAAAATTCGAACTTCGGACCTTGATGAAATCAGGCAGAATTCGAACCCGCATCTTCCACAATCCGGGTGGCTCTTTTTTGCGCCTGGAAATGCATTGAGGCATACCCAAGGCCCTGTTTCGGGACACCTGGGATATGTGGGACTCGATACTCCGGGGAAAACAGAGACCCCTACCTACTAAAACCTGACAGTGGTCATCTTCGGCGCAGAATGGCCCTTCCGGGATCCCCAACAAGGGAGAGACTCCTCGCAGGACCTCTCAGGATCGCAAACCGAAACACACGCAGCCCCCCCCCCCTTTTTTACTTTATATTTTTCATATCAACTCAGGCATTCGTGTTTTTTATATATACTGGGCTATTATCGCAACACTCGGGAAAACGATATGACGTACTCGTTAGACGACGTAGACACATTCTAAGTTACTGATAAACATACTTAAATATTTCAAAATACATACATAAACAGGTATAACACCCAGACACACAAACAACACAAATGTTCGGCACATAAATGCTTGTCGTGGGTGGGGATCGAACCCACGACCTCCGGTGCTTAAGCGGACTTACCTATTCCGGTGCGAAGCTTACCTATTCTGTGACTTAAGGCAGGATCGCTGTTATTTAAGTATGTATTTAGAGATATTTAAGTATGTTCATCAGTCTCTGACGCCCATATTACAAGCTCAGCTTAGTGTGGGGTCAGATGATCTTGGTATGAATTGTCCCAGATATTATTTATTTATTTTTATTTTTATTGCACCAACAGGCCTGTCAAAATCAGCCGGTCTGATAGATAAAAAAATGAGTAGGTAAGCCATATCGCATTCACCATAAAAAAAACATCGTGATTCTAGGACTCAAACGGCCCGGGACTCGAACTGAGCTATCGAGGACCTGGCGAATTCGTCCAGTGTATTTTACGTTGTAAACGTTGTTTCATCAATGTCACCGAAAGAAATATTTGACTGCATATTTGCCACAATAATTCTTTCAGGCGTTAAAAGGGGCTTGCCTTATTTTCCACACAAATTTAATAACTATAAGTGTCTCAACACACCATGCCGAACAGCCGTAGGTACGCGACCGAAGTTCCCCGGCTGATTTTATGTTCCGACGTATTCGGTTGATAAGACACACCGAAGTGCCGAACTTACGCGGCAGAATTTCAGAGAATGGATTTATGTAATTATTAGTTTATGTGTTCATGAATGATGATCATGTATATCTACTTGATTATTAATTTGAATTTGTATTTTGACGTACCAATGTTATGCAATGTAACGAAATGGCCAATGAATGAATTGAATTGTTTCTCAACTTTGTGTGTGTATTTACTGCCTCCCGCCGCTCCCCGCCCCTGGATCTTCGTCGGCAATCGAACCGAACTTTAAGCGTATAATGTGTGGTCTACAAAATAAGTTGCCGCTGAACTTACGCCCGACCGAAGTTACGATGTACGCTTTAACGCAGGTAATTTCGGTATAATGTGTCATCATCAGTAGTTCAAATTTATTGCAGGCGTAATCATGCCGAACTTCGGCATAGTGTGTTTAGACACTAAAAATTCAGCTATCAGGTCGAATTTTTCTAGTTTCTAACATTGTGAGCCAAATAATGCATTGTTAAATGCTAAATATTCCCTTTTCACCTTTAGTCCCTGCGATAAGCCTTACCTCCGGCCGAGCGTTCCTGCTTCTGCCACTCTTCAGAGCCTGGCGGATCCTCGAGGGCAGACTCCGGGCCAGCAGCGCCGGTGACTCCTCACCTTCGCGGCCTGACAGCCTGATCAGATGCCAGGTGCGGACTTGGGTCGCCACCACTGAAGCAACGAGATAAAAGTTAATACAGCCTTACCCGTTACCATGTAATTTGTATGTTTTTTTTGAAAGCTTGCGCAGACGACGGACTTTTTTTCGCGGCGGAGAGCTAGGATTTACCGCGGACTCAACGCACACGGTGTGCCATCATTTGTTGACCGAGAGTATTTAAATATTCTGAGATTACGTTGTGCTGTAATTTGCATGAAGTTTAAGAAGAGAAGACGTTTTAACAGAGAATACTGGATTCATGCTCGATACAATTTGTTAGGGATCTATTTTGACGAACCTAAAAGTACGCCACGGATAATCCGTCGTCTGCGCAGGCCTTAAATATAGCCTATATTACTCGCTGATCGGATGCGGAACACCCACATCCGCGGCAGCCTTCGTGTTCATGACATCGCAGACAAGCTGCAGGAGTGCCGCCTTCGTTGGTATGGTCATGCATGTCTCACGGAGATCGACAAACTACGTGGGCAACTAATGTCTGGCCATGCCGCCCCCGCCAGGTACAGGTAGAAGAGGTCGACCCAAGAAGCGGTGGCTCGACGTCGTTAAGGGTGACATGCGTGCCAATGCAGACTCACCGCTGAGGATGCACAAGACCGCGCAAAGTGGGCCAAGAAAATAAGAAAGGCGGACCCTGGGACCCCACACACCAGTTTGGGTTTACAACCGGGATAGACCACACGGATGATGATGACTCGCTAATAATGTAGCTTTTTCACTTCGCATGCTCTAAAAGTACGCCAATATAGCCCTACGAAGCGGGACTAAAGTGACCACTTTAGTCTAGGGAGTGAAAAGTAACTAGTTTTTTAATTTCCTTCATGTGACATAGACAAACTCAAATAGCCAGTAAATATACTATTAACTGCAGAGTGTGGACCATCTTCATTGCGAAAATGTTGAGAGTTTTAGTTCCATGGTTTGTCCGCAAAGAAGGTGGCGCCAAGTGTTTCAAATCTTTTGTGTGTGTTTTTATTAAGTAATTATTAAATGTTTTTGTACTAAATTGACTAATTTTCTAGCACTCCAAGTAAAAAGTATAGTTTGCACCTCGAGACTAAACGCCTGCTGGATATACCCTCGGTTTCATTGACTCTCCTTGGTATATTATGGTTTCGTTTAGTCCCTCGATATAAAATATACTATTATATTGGGAAAGAATTTTTAAAATCGGTCCAGTAAGTACCTATTTAGTGCAAACAAATCTATTCGTATTAAGAAAGATTAGCTTTCCGCCCGCGGCTTCACCCGCGTGATCTTCATGTATATGTTACATAAATGTAAATACAGAAAGTCTTTATAAATTGTAGCCTATGTGTTATTATAATGTATAAGCTGTATTACTGTAAGTTTCACCTAAATCCGTTCAGTACTTTTTGCGTAAAAGAGTAACATACACACACACATACACAAATCCTCACAAACTTTCGCATTTATAATATTAATATTAAGATCATGGCCAGATTACATACATTCTTCATAAATTGAAGCCTATTGTTAGCAATCGGAGCCTCGTGTACGACGGCGAGCTAAGGAACAAAGACCACCTTGTCTTTAGCTGGGCATCAGCGTTTAGACGTTCTGATATGAGTGACAATAACGCGTAGTGTTTTACCATTTTTTTATTCAGCCGCCTTGTTTAGTTTAAATATATTAAAGTCACGTATTTAGGTTCTAGCATTACCTTTGTAATTTGTTGAGTAAGAGTGTGTTGAATAAAAATACACGATTATGTATGGGGAACTCCGAACTTGGACGGGAGAGAGAGACTTGATTGCTTTTGTAACGAATAGACGTAGGTACGAGTCAGATTAAATGGGTAAACATCAATCAATCAATAATTTATTTGCGTCAAATATGGTATACAAGGTGTCAAATTACAATAAAAGAATCACGTGAGCTACATAAATTAGCATGCAAATTTCAGGGTACAAAGATGGAAAAAAAATTATAGTTAAAAATGTCAAACAAATCTGGTAATAATAGTTAAATCTGCTCATGTCCGAGTTCAAATTATTAATAATACACACAGGCAAATTAGATTATAATATAAATTTTCGATAACTAAACATAAATTCCTTTTTCTCTTTTTCCTTCATCTCAGAGTCTTTAATTGTTAACACTATATGTGTTATTCTGATGTATAAGCAGTATAGCCTGTATATATTGCTGTAAAAGTTTCATCAAAATTCGTTGAGTAACAAACACACCTTACATCCTTACAAACTTTCGCATTTTTAATAGTAGTAAGATTAGTCAGATGCGAAACATTCCGTCCGCAACCTAGGCAAACCATTCAATGACATACTTACATTTGAGTCTCAGCCGCGCCACGATGTCGTCAACATCCTCAGCCGGAAGCGACTTCGCCACGTGCCGGCATATCACCCTAGCGACGCTAGCTGACGTCATAGGCAGCCGGGCGTTGCGGACCGCGCGAGAGACTTCCCGCCAACGCACCTACGAACACCAAGCCATGTCAAACCGGGAGAAGCAAAGACATAAAGACGGTCGGTCATTCGGAACATTTTCCTATATTGTAACGCGATTTTTGAGCAGTACATTGCAGAACTGCCTCCCTGATTCAGATTCAGTTATTTCACCAATGCAACAGAAACATTACAAAATGGTACGTCAATTACAGAAGAATGCATAACATAAGTACTTACACATTCGTGATAAATTACATAGTATTCTGATGACTTAAAATTCAAAACAATAAACAATAACTTCCGATAACTTATTAATGAAAATTCACAAATTATTTTAATAGTCAAATTAATTTACTGATACCTATAATTAAAAAAAATTGACAAAAATAAAAATAATCGTTAAAATAACGAACAACTGACATGACGAGCATGTTACATTTCAGATTCGATTGAGTCAGACATATTAAAATAAATAATACATTTCTGGGACAAATTACACCAAGATCACCTGACCCGAAGCTGAGCGAACCTGTCTCAGGCCGAAATCTATAGAGCGTGCTTTTTTTTTTACAACAAATCCACAGCACATATATTAACTTAACATATGTTATAACTAGACAAATCCTACTGCCAATTGAGGATTTGAATTTTCTAAACTAAACTTTAAGATAAGATAAATAATCTTTATTGCACAAACAAACAAATACAGCAAGTTAAACAGTAAGTAGACATCAAATGTACAATTTAGGCGGTCTTATCGCTTTAAAGCGATCTCTTCCAGACTACCTTCTGAAGAGAGACTTGTATAATATAACGGGTAAGGCTGTGCAAAATAAAGGATAAGTAAGAGATATTTAAATAATAAACTAAATGAATTGTGTTACATAAAATACATATAGGTATTGCAATAGGATCACCAGTTTCCATTTTTAAGGACTGAAAAATAAAGGATGAGACATAATAAAATACTAGGTTACAGAGAGAGGAAGTATGATTTGACTTGGGATTTAAAGACATGTAAGGACTGAGATTTGCGGATGGGTAAAGGTAAGGAATTCCACAGACGAATGGAGCGAACAACAAATGATTTAGAATAATAGGAAGTGGAATGTGAGGGGACTGTTAGATGCAGTTTCCTACAAGACCGCATGTCTTCACTTTTGGCAGATTGCAGAAAGTGAAATAGTTCCTTGAGGTACGGAGGTGAAAGGGGATTAAACAAGACAGTGTAGAGAAGAGACAGAATATGAAGATCTCGGCGAAAACGTATTGGAAGCCATTTCAACTGTGCCCGGAATTGAGAGACATGATCGAATTTACGCAAACCGTAAATGATGCGTATGCAGAAATTTTGGAGGCGCTCGAGTTTATTGAGGAAATTTTCGCTAATATCTAAATAACAACAATCGGCATAGTCTAGGATTGGTAATAGCAGAGCCTGCACGAGAGCAATTTTGGTGGGTATGGGTAAAAAGTTGCGGAGTCTACTGAGGGAGCTTGCCGATGCAAACATTTTCCGGCTTACCTCGCCAATCTGCTTTTCCCAATTTAATGTACTATCAAGATAGATACCAAGGTTTTTAACTGTATTGCTGTAAGTAATTTGGATCCCGTCGAACATAATAGGAGGCATCGACTTCCACTCGATTCTCGAAACCAACCACGAGCTTCCTATGATAATAACTTGAGTTTTGTTGGGATTCACCTCGAGTCCAAAATCTTTGCTCCAAACCAAAATACGCGCCAGATCATTATTAACAGTCTGCACGACTTCATGAAGGTTTTCTAGGCTACCTTGCGAATATATTTGAAGATCGTCTGCATATAGGTGGTAGAAAGAAGATAGGTTATGGGTGATTGAATTTATAAAAATGGAAAAAAGAAGAGGAGAGAGGACGCCACCTTGCGGAACACCGGCTGAAATACCGCGCCATGCGGAGAAAGAGTCCTCAACGCGAATGCGTTGCCGGCGTCCATGCAAGTAACTATGAAACCAGTCAAGCACCGCTGGAGATATGTTTAGAGAACGCAACAGGCCAAGAAGAATGTCAAAGTCAACTGTATTAAATGCGTTACTAAAGTCAAGCAGCGCCAACACAGTCAAACTCCTACAGTCCATGCCACGCCGAATGTCGTCGGTAATCTTAACTAGAGCTGTAGTCGTACTATGGCCAGGTCGGAATCCAGATTGAAATGAATTTAAGAGGTTGTTTTTGGAGAGGAAGCTACTGAGCTGGAGATGAACAAGACGCTCAAGTACTTTGGATAGGAACGGTAGTATAGATATAGGACGGTAATCAGAAAAAGATGCAGGGTTAGACTTTTTTGGGAGAGGAATTACTTGAGCCTCTTTCCATATAAGTGGGAAGGTGCTCGAAAGGAGAGAGTGGTTAAGGATGTGGGTGAGAATTGGATTAAGGATATCTAGGAGAGGTAAGACCATATTACGACTAACGCTATCGTTACCGACGGCATTCGATACGACAGCCATGATATTCTTCTTAACATCACAGTCGGTCACTTGGCTAAACACAAAGGGGGGGTAATCAGGGGTTGGAAGATATGACAGTTGATTTAAAGTGTTACGTTTTTTAGTACTCTCAATAGAAGTAGATGAGCAGAAGTGGTTGTTCAAAAGGTCAATGTTAACATCTTTAGGGACGAATTCACTACGTGATCTTCCAATTCCTAGCGATTTTAAGAACTTCCAGACTTTGCCAGGATTACCATTTTCAACAGACTCGTGGATATGGCGTCGTTGGGCGTCTCTACACAACCTATTGCAGCGATTTCTTATCAGCTTGTATTTTTCACGATTTCTGTCTGAAGGGTCCATTTTGTATTTCGATTTAGCAGCGTTCTTCTTATTTCTCAACGTTTTTAGGTCATCAGACAGCCATGGTGCAGGAAAATGCTTCATCTTAACAGGCCGAACAGGTGCGTGCTTATCAAACAGCTGGATTAGAAGCGAATTAAATAAATTGACCTTCTCGTCAACACCTTTGGCACTGAGAATCACCGACCAGTCTGTGTCAATGGCATCTCGTCGCAAATCCTCAATGATCATGCCACCAAAATTGCGCTGAAGCAGAATTTTAGCCTTCGATTTGGGGGGGCGGATTTTATACGATAGATAAACTAGATCATGAAAAGAAAAGGCATCAGCAGGACATTGACCGTGTTTATCGACGTGGACAGTTGAGGAGACCATAATGAGGTCTAAAAGAGACGAAGTAGAGTTAGGGAAGAAGTGGGTTGCTTTAAGAGGAAGAATATGCATGTCACTTGCAGTTACGATAGATCTAAGACGGTGAGAACGGACGTCGTTATTTAGAAGGCATGTGTTGAAATCACCCATTATTATTGTGTGACTATATAACGGGGTCAGGTCTTCCAAAGTTTTTTCAAGGGAAGAGAAGTAATCTACTACCCTGGATGGACTATAGAAGACCCCGAGAAGAACTTTAGTATGGGAAATCGTCAGCTCGAGGAATAAATATTGAGGAACATCGGAAGACGATGACGGTGGAGATATATTTACGAGCGTAAAAGGGATGCAAGAACGAATGTAAATGGCAATGCCACCTCCAGTTCTGACAATGCGGTCATTCCGGACGAGAACAAATCCAGGAAGGGAGAAGGATGTGGATGGAGTATTTGGGTTAAGCCAGGATTCCGACACAAGGACAGCATGTATGTTCCTGTTGTCAAACGCTGTCAACATGTCAATGTGGTGGGCAGGGATGCTCTGGGCATTTATATGAACCAAGTTAAAGTTTTTGGGAACATCCGCAAAAACAGAGTGCAGGGTATCATGGAGAGGTGCAGCAGTAGAATGAAAACTGTCTTCACCCACAGAAGAAGATGAAAAGGAGAGGAAATGGTCACTAAGGTTATCAGTACTCTCTGGAGAAGCCACTACAATAACTATTATACACTATATAAGTATACTTACATATAAATAAACAATACTAAATATACTTTAGAACAGCAGCCCCTTCTACGTGCCAGCAGTAAGGAAAAAAAAAATCACATTCAAGAACAAAATATTAACAGTAACGAAACGATAAAAGTCACAGAGAACACGAGTACAAATCTAAAACTAAATATTAAAAAAAAAGAACAAAAAAAAGAACTGTCACCGTCGGAAAAATTTAAATGTCACTAATGTCAATGTCGTAACATAATCGGCAAAAACGAATGAATCAAAATAAAGATAATAATACAAAAATTGAGGGTAACGAGTAGTTGTTAGCATATTAGGTGGTGTAAGATAGAAATTAAAGTTAGAACATTATAGTTTAACTGAGTATGCCTAGAAATAAGATGGGAAAACGACATTGACAACAAACACACTACAAAGAGAATACACTACTTCTTCTTACGGCGGGACCTCTCGTTACTCGCCGTCGCCTCCAAAGGGGCAGCAGCCTTCACATTTTCCGGTGCCAAGACCTCGTCGGCAGCCAGTGGGCTGCAGATGGTGTTCAGCTCAGCCAATGTAGTTATGCCACGCTTTTTGCCGTCCTTCGAAGTGACAACGATAACGCCGTTCTTTGTCCAGCACTTGGAGATGCCAAGACGCTTACGGGCCTCCATAAAGGTGCTATGCCGCACTCTGGTTAGGAACTCCGACAGAGTGACCCCAGTGCCCTTGAGAGCAGTCTTCCCGTACCAAATATTGTCACGATCAGCTAACTGGCAGAACTTCACAACAATGGGACGGGGCTTGTCTTGTGTGACTTGACCAACACGGTGGCAGCGTCCTATGGCATCCCTCGTGAGTGGCAACTTGAGATGCCCGGCTATGGCTGACAGCACAACACCGCCTGTGTCTTCATTATGTGTCTCCGGGAGCCCATGTACCATCAGCATCTTACGCCGGCTACGCATCTCCAGTCTGTCACAGTCTTGTGCTAACAGTTCCACTTGCTGCTGTAGATTCGTCAGTGTAGACACAATAAATGTCTTAAACGACAGGAAATCGTCTGCAAGCTCGGTGATTGAAGAAGGATGCGATGAGGGACTCACCTTATCCAAGTTGCGCTGGAATTCTGCCATCCTGACTGAACACATCGCCTTCACTTCTTCGAGGGATTTTTGCAGTAGCTGTGTGTCCATAGTGCACTCGTGAATAAAAAAAAATTTGGTGAAATGTAGTTTTGTCAAAAAATGTGATTCAGAGGTTTGAAAAATTATGCAGGATTAGCTAGCAGGTAGCTAGGCTTAAGTTTAGCACATGTAAGTATAAAACTATTTGTTGTTAATAATTTTAAATTGAAATAAATTCATAGAGCAATTTTAGTCGACTTAATTTGCCAACTACCCACAAAGAATAGCTTTATACATTTTAAGACTTTAAACGGCTGTTATTATCTATATAACTTAATAATAATAATAATATCCTCTTATGGGACTGTTATGCTTGGCTAAGGCCCGCATAACATTTTTCCCACCCACTTCCTCAAGTGGAGATATATAAATTTCAATATAATAATAATAATATATTCTTTATTGCACACAAAACTTACAGTACAGAAATAATTTACAATAAATGAAAGTACAATTTGGGCGGCTTTATCGCTAAAAAGCGATCTCTGCCAAGCAACCCACAAGCAAAGGAAATTTGGCGAAAAGGGCAAGTAAGTATATAATATAAGAAGTAAGTAACTTACTTCTTATAGATTTTAAGTTATTTTGTCTTGATTAAACATCAACTTAGATATTAGATAGCATCTAAAAATTATAACAAGACTCAATGAGTAAGACAACAATTAATGTGAAAAGTCTGTGCTTAGCTAAGTAACGAGTAACGACTATAGATCTCGACCTCAGGCAATTGAGTCCATATAGTTGTAAGTTTTATTTCTACTGTCATGGGACAGGACAGTATCAATTTAAACTGTGCTCAACTCTGATAATCGTTTCTGAATTTAAGGGAGAGACTGAAAAATATTCATTCTAAATCCTTCCAAAAAAAAATAATGACACCCAGACAAAAAGAGTTACCAACTATTATGGTGACAGAACCCTAAAAAAGCGTTTACCTTATCTGCTAAATAGTTTGCCCGAGGACATCCGCCTTGAACCAAATAAAAACAAATTTAAAAAAAAGTTAAAAAAAGCTCTTCTTGGATTCGCTTGTGTGAAAATAACATATTTAACTAAGGCGTATACATTAAGCTGTTATGTGTTAATATCCCTGGACATTATTCCACACAGCGCCATCTATCCCCAAAGTAAGCTAATTAAAGCTTGTGTTATGGGATACTAGACAACGGATAAACATACTTAAATACATACTTATTATACATAGGAGACACCCAGACCAGTACAAACAGACATGTTCATGCACACAAATGTTTGTACTGTGCGGGGATCGAACCCGCGACCTCTGGTGTAGTAGCCAACTTCTTAACCATTACACCAAGTCGGTGTACATGTATTATTTGAGACTCCTTCCTGCAGTCAAACTGTTAATACAGTTTTGCAGGGTTTTTTTAACTGTATGATAATTTTTCTGTATTAATAAATAAACATAAATGAATAAATAATAAATAAATTACACAACAAGCAAAAATGCTCGTCATATGAATGTTTAGCGTGTCCTCATAATCCCACAAAATAATCATCCTAATTTGAAGCTCCTTTTCAGATTTGACATCAAGTTATACACTTAATTCTGAAAATCATGATTTGTTAAATAACTTTAAAATGGTTATCATGATAATTCATAATTAAAGTTTGAGTATTTAGGTATTTAAATTATGGATTTTAAGCATCAGGCCTTTTTTAATAAAGGAATTTTAAGTTATGGCTTTTAACAAAGACACAAATGTTTGTCGTGGGGTGGGTATCGTGATCCACAGCCTCTGGTGCTAAATGCACTCGATGTTCACACTCTCGTCATCTTATTCGATTTATCTCTGTCGCTTGGGCATTATCCTTTGATTGCATTTTGGTGTTAATTTAATTGTGATACCCGATGCTCGGGCATGTTACTGGAGTAAGGAAAGCGAAACAAGATGAAGAAGTAAACAATCCTATGTGTTACCAAGTTGCTTTGCTAATATTGTCTGTCAATCTCTCGTATGTATAATGACATCCTTAAGCGTGTTTTTAATATCATGCGGATTTCATCACTCACGCGAGATTGCACAGCATAAACGATACCCAAGAATATCCTTTTCATACAAGTATTTATCAGAGGATGGCCCATCCCGGCAGCGTGATAAAATCCGCACGTTTCAAGGTCCGCACGATTCGTGGAACAGACGCGTTCACATCAACCTTTATAAAACAATCGCAAAATGGGTCAAAAATTGTTTAAACGTTTATTTTAAAACGAGATTACAAAAAAATTTGGTACAGCAAAAATTTCGCCAGACTGGAAAGTAGTTTTTCGGGGAAAAAAGAAAAAAAAAACACTTAATATTTAGAAGAACCATGCTAGGCACACATTATAATAAGTGCATTTTTACTTTTAACAAACAACTTGGTCCACAGATACTTTTTTATACCATAAGTTGATTTGGGTATATCAGAACCAAAGGCAAGGACTAAATATTAAATAATTTTGGTAAGTATTATGTAAAACCTTGTCTTATGATTATAGTAATTACCTGGACTATGCTCCTTGTAAACTGTCATTTATCCCACATTAGTCTATCTTTAAGAAGTTTAGCAAGACTCACGTGACATTGGCGGAATTGTGGTTAAAAAAACCCAGAGAACGCCACATAACAAAAGAAGAAGAAGTTTAGCAAAACTCCAACAGTCCTATCTTATTAACTTGAACCACTTTGAGACAGAGGAAAAGCCGATTGAAAACAAGCATAACAATTTTTAGGAGTGTGTGTTTTACATTTACACTACATCGCGGACATTTCCAATTCCCATCTGGCATCTCTTTTGAATGTTTTGAGCCCTTTTGAACCCCTCCACATTTTGTTATTCCTTATCTCATTTCGCTGGCCTTACCACAACATCAACCTTAGAGGTCATGGAGACTCACTTACCCCAAATTCAGGAAGTGCAGTCACGCAACATACTTCTAAAGACATTTTGGTCATGATGGCTTGAAGCTCACATATTTCTGAAAAAAAAACACATTTTTTGAGTTATAAGCCAGGTATAAAGGCCATTAATCGGTATTCAAATCAGCATCAGTACAGACATAATCACACAACACATAATCATATTAATCTCCTCATCAGCTTCAGTACAGGCATAGTCACACTACCCTAATCATATCAAATCTATCCAATAGCATCAGTACCTGCATTCAATAATCACACTTCAATAACGAAGGCAATGTTGTTAGCTAATCTGACTAAGCCACTGGCCATGTGCAAGTCATAAATTTGCTCTACACTGATATATTCTGCTCTGGATGTTTAAAGGACATCCCATAAAACGAAAAAATAAATAATAGACTTGACTGACATTAATTCAACTAACAATTAAATTCCTAATATTAGTTGACATAATAATAATTATTATGTAATTAACATTATTATATAATTATTAACATCATGAGAGTCCATAATGGTGAAAGTCATCTTAAGACAAACTGTAACTTAAAAATACATGAAAAATTCTATAAATATGAAAATATTTAACTTCTGAGCCATGGCCTGACATAGCATTAAACAATGTTATGATTACATGTCTAATAATAAAAATACTAGCCTCAGCATTGCAGGGCAGGGGTATTTAATAAATACCCCTGTATTTAGTATATTTTGCTGTAAATTTTGACGATTTGAAAGTACTGATACAGTCTATTTGAATAAAGTTATTTGAGTTTGAGTTTTGAGTTAAAAAAACTTATATTTTAAAAATCTCCTTTGCCTATGCTTGTCAGGAATAATGTAGGATTATAATGATAAAATTATTTTTAAATTGGTCCTGTACTTTAGAGTCCTGTACTTAGAGAGCGTCGTGGCCTAGTGGTTCAGCACCCGGACTCAGATCGTGGATCGTGTGGTCCCGAGTTCAAATCTGGCCAGAACCAAAAAAATCTTTGTGTTCATTGTTAAATAACCGACTAACTCTCCGGTGACGGAAAACATCGATAACAAACCAAATCAACCCGGATAACGGCGGAAGGCTCACCACCTACCACGTTGCGTTCTAATGCCATTGGTGAAAAGTGGGCTCCTGAATGTTCCGTTCCTCATGACGGCACAGTCACTTGCCTCTGACTACCCCGCTTGGGATAAAGTCGTGATGGTATGTGTGTACTTTAGAAGCCTATTCAAAACCAACAATCAATGAAATCTTTCCTCTTTATAATATTAGTACATAAATATTACATCTGACTTCTTTATTGCACATTTGGAGTTAGAAGAAAATAATGTGATGATATGGACCTGAACGGACCTAGTTAAAGTCACTCTCTTTAAGGCGTACTGCCAGGGATTGTACACGGGCGGCCTATGGACGGCGTACACCAAGAAATCCATAGAACCCCTGCGCATCCAATATTACAACATCTTTAGGATGATGTTGGGGCTGCCTCGCTGGTGCAGTGCCTCTGAAATGTTCGCACAGGCACACACAGACGGCTTCCACGTGGTATTTCGCAAGAAAGTCGCATCATTGATGAGGAGGGTACGGGGTAGCCACAACAGCATCCTGAAGGTTGTTGTTGAGGACCTCAGAGCACCTGTGCTGAGACATTTCAACCGGGTGATGATCTCGGGTGATGGTCTATTTTGTTCTTGACTCGCCCAGGCAGTGTCTCATTTTTTATTGGTTGTATTTGTGTTGAATAATAGCTATTAAGTTCTAACATTAGTTTTTTAAGTCATCTGTATTGCAAACCCAAGGATCTTGTAATCTTAATAAATAAAATTAAATTGTATTGAATTGATATATTTGAGAAGTCTGGCCTGTTGGTGCAATGGTTGCCTTTAGCCGACATGAAAAACATGAATGTGACTAACATTCCTCTTTGGTTTGTGTCTGGGTGTTATCATCAATGTAAGTATTTATTTAGAAATATTTAAGTATATGTATCAGTCTCTGACAGTACCCTAATATGAGCACTGCTTAGTTTGTCCCAGATATTTATTTACTTACATAATGCTAAAGTCATCAGCTTTGAAACAACCTGGTAGAAGTAACATAGATAAAATGGGTTAGCAAGGGCCCAAATATGTATAATATCAACACCCAAACATAAAATTCAACTAATAAATATTTTTTATATTCCGGAATTAAAATGAAACGGTCAAGGCTATATGCTTTAACCCCATTGGTTGCCTTTAGGTGACTTATAACCAGGTTGGACCACGCAACTTTAAAAACATGTGTAGGGGGTTGTAAACCATTAAAATGAGATAAATTATTGGTAAGAATTAAAGAAAGGAAGCCTTGTAGTCCAAGGAGAAAGGCTACAAATTCACATATAATTATTGTTTTTTTTTTTCAAATTAGGTATATGAATGAGTCTGTATCACTGGTAGTTAAGGGCCTGCTTAGTTCAAGAAACATGAACATTACATTGGTATAGGAACAATATCACAAATTTTAGGTAAACCGTAAAATTATCAATAGGTACTTACTGGTTTTAGTAGCAGGCTGCATATTGTCAATTACTTTTATACTGGTAAGTTATTGATACGAACTAGCAAATGATAACGTTCGATTATTATATCCTTAGGTTTTTTGAGTTTTACGCCATCACAGAATCAAAGTGTGAAAATACTCCAATGTTCAACTATACATTTTTGGAAGATACAATCAACATATTTTCTAATGTCTATCACACAAAAAGCCGAAAGTAAACCTTTATTTTAGTATACATTCTTATATTCACAGCTGATTGCGACAGAAGCAATGTTATAACAAATCAAAATGTAAGTAAACAAACACAAATTTTATATACGTTGAAGCCACTTTTTGAACTCGACCGACCACAAACAAACTAACCACAGACTAACTAGGGAACATGTTCAGACGGCAATCTCCCATACAAATTGGACTTGACATAGAGGATCATCGCTGATTGGCTGGGTGAAAATGATACACACCGTTTTACTTTTTCCTTGAAGGCAAATGCCAGGCAGAGATATTCTCCATTTGCAGCCAAAATGGAGCACGCACGCACCTAATAAGGCATTTAAGTTTTTAAATAGTAAAAGGGTTAGGATGTCCATACATTTACCTTAAATCGATTCCTAATAACTTTTTGGATCAATTTAAAGAAAAGACTCTAGAAAAGATGAAAAACACAATAACTTAAGATGAATTCTTATTTATTTTTGTCTGAACATTAAACGAAATTCATTTATAGCTTTTTTATGCGGGGTAAGTAAAGGCTCAATTGAAAGGTTATCAGGTTATCAAGTGGGGTACATAAAATAAAAGCTACTTGCATTTAACATTAATGCATTTGGCTCCGCTCATGAATTTACAATTTTACTGGATATATAATTTTTAATCGCAGTTATCGATACTTTGTCGCAGAAAAATGTGTAAGAGACAATGCTGCGCAATGTGTTTATAAATTAAAATGCTATACCAAGTCGCATGAAGGGTCTACCATATTTACAGTACAAAAAGGCACTTAGCAAATGGCTCTAAGACGAAAAATATAATTAGATATCAGAGCTGATAATATGACTAGTATCTTAGAATGTATTTTAGTATCTTGACATGTTATCTTCGTCGGAGGGTCGTGGGTTCGATCCCCACCCATGAATAACATTTATGTGACGAACATTTGTTTGTTGTGTTTGGGTGTTATTATCTATTATAGTATGTATTTAGAAATATTTAAGTATGTTTATCAGACTCTGACACCCATAGTACAAGTACAAGCTCTGCTAAGTTTGGGGTTAAATGATCTTGGTGTAAATTGTCCCAGATATTTATTTATTTATCATCTCTTTAACAAAATTAACTTTACTTGTAATTACATAGTAATTATAATCTTATTTTGTTAATTCTTGAATTATGCTGCTTGCCAATTTTAGTTTATAATAAAATAATATTGTGTTAAACTGTCTTAATAATATTTCACTTAAAATTTTGTTTAAATAAATATCCAGGACAAATTACACCGAGATTATCTGACCTCAAACTAAGCAGAGCTTGTACTATGGGTGTTAGAGACTGATAAAGAAACTTGAATATTTCTAAATACACACTTGAACAGATAATAACACTCAGGCACACAACAAACACAAATGTTTGTCGCATAAATGTTTGTCATGGGTGGGGATCGAACCCACGACCTCCGGTGCTAAAGGCAGGATCGCTGCCATTGCACTAACATGTCAGTTAATTTTTTAAGCAAATTAGCTAAATGTGCTGTGTTATGTAACTGAATAAATAAATAACATCAAAAATGTAGCACAGTTAAAGCAAATAAACATATTATATTCTATCTCAACGCAAATATCTTCTGCGAAAGCATTTCTTACCAAACATTTGTTAGATTACTGAACAATAGTGCCAAAGTAACAGACAGAACATTCTGTTGGGCCAGTTTATTTTGTTTGATCGGCCTAAGGTGGGTTGAGACCAAACGAACATAGAGTTAGAACAATTTATTTTATAATTTAGTTTCTTTTGTGATCTTTTAGTGTAAGTAGATAAATATTAATTTGACGACACGGTTGGCGTAGTGCGCTGTAGCACGGTTTCTCGCCTCGATTTCCGTAGTGTCCCGGGTTCGATTCCCGGTCGGGTCAATTCAGGAAACGATCTTTTCTGAATTGACTCGGCTCTGGGTGTGCTGGGAGGCGCCACTGGCTTATTTCCTTGTGTGGTAGCTCGTGACACAGGGATATTAATCCCTACTTCGAGACCATTACAAGAGGTGTGTTGTCTGGCGCATATTTTTTTTTTTTTTTTTTATTTTTTTTTTCATTTACACACCAAAAGAATTCTAACGAACAAGAACTAGGAATCCATAACAAGCAATCTAGCTCGTACCTTAGGATCTCTGGGAACAAAGATAAAACAGCAAATGAATGCTCTGTCTATGTTTACACAAATATAATGTGAAAAGTGGGAATAGAATGAGCATTTGTTCGTTAAATTAGATCATCCCACTTTACAATGCTTTTTGATTTTTAAATCTTTGTCTTAACTCAAAAGAGTTTTACAGTTTATGCAGTTATTTTTTGGAAATATCTTTGTTCCACCCAGAAGTGTCACACTTCTGGCTGAAACAAAGATATTATACTGCACCAGCATACTATGCTGGTGCTGCAGTCCCCTATATCCCTAACCACCATATTCCTTCAAAATAAAGAGTTTCCAGGTACCATACCTTCACTGTTCTCACCATGGTAAGAAGAGCTTGAGCCTTGAAGCACTGTTGAAGCTTTTATGAACAAGGGGGTTATTCTGTAACTTGCAAAGCGAATCGATTGCTAGTCGCTCGCATTTTAACAGCTTGAGTGGTTGAGGGCCAATGACGATGCCGTATTCGACGACAATCGAAGTTAGTGAATAGCTCAGCGGCCTCCTTTTTCTCTTAAAAGCATTATTTTTAACTATAAGGCAACGCGAATAGATTTAAAATTATCTTGATAAAAAGGTAATAAAAGTAATACCCGGAGAGAGTCCTTGCCGATCCGGGCTCTCCTGCTGAGAAAGTAGTCGATCTGGGTTGCGCTCCTACCGCTCTACTAGGTGATCAGGTGCTCGGGACTCTTTTTGAAGAACGTGTTCACGACGGCCAAGTCGGCAGCCACACACGTCCGGATAATCTCTTCGCCTTCAGCGTTACGACTGCCAAAACCAAAACCACCGTGAACACACCCGTATTCCTCACACTGTTCACCGACATGACCGTTTAGATCGCCACCCAGAACGACGCCTTGGGTCAGTGGAATAGTGCATAGGAGCTGGTCGATTTGCTCCCAAAACAGTGCCTTATCCGAATCGCTACAACTGACCTGCGGTGCGTAGGCACTTATCAAATTGGTCGTGACCCCTTTCGATAAGCACCCTCACAACCATAAGGCGGTCGCTAACGCGATTTACTTCCAAGACACTTTTTTGGAATTCCTCGGACAGCAGGAGAACCCGCGTAGATTAGCTTGTAGCCGTGCCCGATGTTCTGGGACCTGTTGCCTCTCCAGCGAGTCTCCTTTTTCACAAAATGAATCTCATATTGCAGTATTCTTGGATGTAACAGGTGCTAATATGATCAAGTCGTTTTACCTATTCTTATACAAAATTTACCAAACTTAGAAATCCCCAATCTTCTAATAAATGTTATTGTAAATATTTTAACTGAACTGCAATACGCTGATGACACTGTTTTGTACACAGCTGGCAGAAATGTAGAAAAAATAAGTATCTGTTTAACATATTCTATAAATAGGTACTCTTAAAACATGGTTAGATGCTAATGGCTTATGTTTATCTGTGTCAAAAAGTACACTCGTTCTATTTTCCAGAATGCGTGGTCCGCCTCCTATTACTGTTTCTACAATGGTTTAACTATTCCAGTGGCAAAAGTAGCAATGTTTTTGGGCATAATTCTAGATTCAAAATAACAGGGCTTCCACACTGTTATTATCTACATAAGTGCCAAATGCGAACGTGTCAGTAACATGTTGCGCTGCCTTTCAGGACTTTAGTGGGGAGCTCATCCATTTAGTATGAATGAAGCTATAACGCTTTTTTAAGAAGTATTCTTGATTATGGTACTTTCTTTTTAGAACCATGTAGCAACATTTTTAGGTTTATTATTGGATCCAAAACTAGGCTGGAAGGATCAAATAGAGAAAGTTCGCAACAAAATTAACGGGTTTGCTTTTGCTCCATACAAACTGGCCAAAGTTGCAAATATAAATACTGCTGTTACTGCTGATTATGCATACGTCCATCGAATCTGTTTTAACCCTCTGCAACTGACGTGGACAATTTTTTACAATTCTCCTGATGTGGTAGTACACCAGACACCATTTTAACGGCTATTTATTTTAAACCATTTTTGTTAATAATGAAAATTATGTATTAAATCTAATGTTTAGAGTGATTTTTATTATTTTAAATCATAATTATAATTATTAAATAAAAACAAAGCACTACCTATATATGAATATTTATTGAGTATGCTTAAATCAGTCGATTTGGGGGAGGCCTATGCCCAGCAGTGGGCGTCGTTCGGCTGAAATGATGAAATCAGTCGAACAACTTAAACACTACCAAAAAATGTTTTTTAAAAAATAACATGCATACTTCTTAGAGAAATTTTAAACATTTTATAACTACAACACTTAGGTTTATCAGACTTGAAAATAATAGTAACATTCATTGGTTCAATAAAAAATAATATCACCTTAAAAGCTTTTACAATTTTTTTTGGCAATCATCACATAGTGGTTTCGAGCATTGGAGACATATTGGCTTTTGACAGTCGCAGCAGCGGTATTTGCTCACTCTTTTTATTTTATTAGGACAAAGGTGACATAATTTTCTTCCACTTGCTGGATCTGGCCTGGTTTTAGCAGGTGGAGGGGGGAGATCCTTATTCAGAACTCGACTTATCGTCATCCGTAGTTCCCTTGGCAATCTTTCGTTGTATACGCGGCTTTTCATGTGATCAAGGACTAATACCCTTGCCACATTCAAAATAAAAGTGCCTCTTCTCATTTTATTGTCACTGTCTTCACATGCTTGATATCGGACAAAGCTATTTACTCCTGCCATATCTAGAATACGCTGAAAAATTGCCATAGGCCAACGACGAGTTTTGCGGCTGCACGAATAAATTGAGCATTTCTTGTCAATTTCGTCAACCCCCCCTTTAGTATGATTGTAGTCTGCAATCATAACTGGTTTCATCGTTTCAGTATCTGTCGCTCGGTTATGATGAGAAGAAGAAATCAGCAGTACTGCTTTGTTTTTATTTGGTACATAGGAAAGTAGTGTGCAGTCTTTTGTGAATCCTTAAAGCGAACTTTCTATTTCCCTTTCTTTGGTAGGTAAGAAGCAAAGTGGAATCTCCGCCTTATTCTTTTTCAACGTTCCTAAGTATGTAAGGCCCCTTTTTAGTGTGTGTTACGTCCTAGCCCGGCCACAGCCCCAAAAAGGCTGAAGGACATGTCTGTGTGCTGTACGGGTGCGTACCTTCTGGTACTCAAAAGGAAAAAAAATGTACCGCAATATTTCACCTGTTATAGCACATTTTTGGTGGCCGGGCTGCCGCGTATGCGGCCCAGCCCGGCCACGCTTCTATCTAAAAGAATTGATAACTTTATGATATTATTTAGGTATCAAATAATTGTACGTTTAATATCCCACCAAAAGCAAGTGTTATTTCTTTAAAAAAAGTCGTTAAAACAATTTTTTTTGGGAATCAAACTTTCTATCATGAAACGCCTGGCGTAAATGTTAGAGCAAAAATTTACTTATATTTTTAGTAAAGTTAAAACTTTCTTTTATGTATATGTATATTATTGAATTATATAGTTCCCAAACTTTTTTGACTCCCGGCGCCCTTACCACTTATCATTTGAAGGCGGCACTCTAGTTTCCATTTATTATTTTGGTGGACGGCGCCGCGTAGTCATAGTCATATCAGAAACATTATGCTAAATTTTACTTACTTTACAGGGCGCCGTGGCGCACAGTTTGGGGATCCTTGACATAGTTATTTCAATTAAAACTTAAGAGTAGGATTTATTTCAAGTAACTAGGTAAATATTTGTATATTTGAAGGTGCCGGCCGACGACGACGTAAATATATAAAATGTATTAGTTTGAAATGAAAAGAAAATAATTTTAGCAAATCAATGAATTTTATGAATTCGTTATTAGATTCTTTAATTTTTTTAAAAACTTGTCTTTGTACATAAACAAAATAAAAATATTCTTAAAAAAATTCATCCCTTTGATCGTCGAGGACACTGACAACACTTTTCCTCGTTTGTTGTTTTTGTTCATTTTTGATAAGTTTCACTGCACATTCTCGCTAACTACTACACAGTACTTACGATGAAAATAATAATCATGAGGGTAGAAATATTTTTAGTTTGACTTTTTATTTCTTAGTCACTCAATCAACATTCAGTTTCTCAAATAGACAACGAGTTATGTAGTCAATGTATAGATAGAGGTTCACAAAATTATAATATTATTGCAGACAGAACAAAAAAATTGAGGACAAGAATAACAAAAAATTCAACTTAGTTCAATACATGTGAACTATTACTCCTACATAACAAAACTCGTATACAAAAGGTCATGTTACGTTTTTGCTCTAACATTAATTTAGGCGTTTCATCATACAAATTTTAATTCCAAAATAAAATTGTTTTAACGACTTTTTCTTAAAAATAACACTTGTTTTCGGTGGGATATTAAACGTACAATTATTTAATACCTAAATAATATCATAAAGTTATCAATTCTTTTAGATAGAAGCGTGGCCGGGCTGGGCCGCATACGCGGCAGCCCGGCCACCAAAAATGTGCTTTAACAGGTGAAATATTGCGGTACATTTTTTTTCCTTTTGAGTACCAGAAGGTACGCACCCGTACAGCACACAGACATGTCCTTCAGCCTTTTTGGGGCTGTGGCCGGGCTAGGACGTAACACACCTTTTTAGTAATATTTCCACAAGTGGAATGGAGCAGAAATAATTGTCAGCCGTTACGTTTCGATTTGAGTTTTCAACGACCTTACAAAGTCTCAAAACCGACTGAGTTGGTACTGCCATTTTTTTTTCTTGATCAGTCAAACCCAAGCCATCAGAATTTTTGCCACAGTATATGTAGGCATTATAAATGTAGTATGTACGCCCGTCACTCAACACCATAATTTTAATGCCATATTTTGCTGGCTTTTGCGGCATGTAAATGATGAATTTACAACGACCTCTATACGCCAGCAACATTTCATCGATGCAGAGGTATGGTCCAGGAATATATTGAGACTGGCAGTTTGAAATAAATTATTTATTTATTTATTTATTATAAACAACAAAACTTACATTTATAAACTAAATGATGTCCCGCAAAACTGCAAAGCAGTTTGACTGCAGGATCAGCGAGTTAACTTACTTATACCTACCACAGATTATAAGTATACTGTCTTAAACTAATACTAACTATCAGGACTACGTATTTATAAGGTTAATCACGCGGTGGTAAACACATGTAATGCCTTCTAATCACATTTTTGAACCTAATTAATTTTGGTTCATTTCTAATGCCCTCAGGTAAACTATTGAGTAGATATGGGAGGCGTTTCTTTAGAGTACGGTCTCCGTAATAATTATTAATTCTAGGCACGAAAAATTTACCTGAGGTCATTGACCTGGTGTTATGGTTATTGTCTACATTAATTAACAAAGAATTATGCTCTCGACTGCCATGGTTCCTAACGGCCAGTAAGTACTTATGTTTTAAGCTAGCTGGTAAAACTTTCATTACTTTAAATAGTTGATAATAATTGTTTTTGTATTTATTTTTCTGTTTATTGTTTAACATTAATTTTAGGAATCTTATTTGAATGTTTTCTATTCTATTAATATATGATTTAAATGTTAGGCCATAGCTGTCAAGCGCGTAATCAATTAAAGATTCAACAAAACAATGATATAATAATCTTAAGGTTGATTTAGGAACTTTATAACTAAGATTGTGAAACTTGCCCAGAATTATTCTTAATTTTTTACAAACGTGATCAATATGGCCACACCAAGAGAAGTGTTCGTCAACTTTAACCCCTAGGTAAGTTACACAATTAACCCTCGCTATTGGCTGACACTTACAATTAATTTTGTTTTTGTGAAAACAATCAAATGAGTGAGTAAACAGACGGGTAGGTTCTAGAGCAATAGGCATATAAGGAGAATGTACAAATAATAAATTAGTCTTATCTGAATTAAGTACAATCCCATTGTCATGAGACCATTTGACAACAGCATCAATATCTTGTTGTACCAGGCGGCAGGTCTCAGTCAGGTCAGTCCCGGCGCGGAGCACGCAGAGGTCGTCCGCGAACATGTGAGGAGTACAGTGTTGTAACACTCCACAAAGGCTATTAACGTGCATTAGGTAGCACACAGGTCCGCACCCTGATCCCTGGGGGACTCCGCACCTGACCTTCCATACGTCACTGAGCGTGTCGCCCACCTTTACTTGGTAGGAGCGCGAAGTAAGGTAGTCCTTGAACCACCCGTTCAATGGCTGCCCCACTCCACACTCCCACATGGAGTTTAAAACTGTAGTAAATTCTAAAGTTTCAAACGCTTTTTTGAAGTCGAAGAATACAGATACTTACTACAATTTTCTTGTCATTTAGGTAATTATTAATTTCGTCTGTGAAGCTAGATAACAACGTATTAGTGCTTTTACCTTGTTGAAAACCATGCTGAGACGTATTTAGAATATAATTTCTGTCCAGGTAGTTACTAAGTTGGCTAACTATACATTTTTCTATTATTTTTTCCACGCTTGATAAAATAGCTATGGGTCTATAATTAGCATAAGTTTTATGGTTACCTTTTTTGTATATTGGTCGTATTATTGCTTCTTTTAATTTATCCGGAAATGTATTATACTTAACAGAAAGATTAACCAACTTAGTTATGACAGGAGTTAATTTATCACTTAATAATTTAATATCAGACATGCGTATGAGATCACTCCCCGGTGACTTCTTAGCATTCATACTATTTATTACTTTTTTAACATAATCATTACTAACCGGCTGCCATCTCATACTTAAGTCTATTTTCTTTACATAATTATATCTATGCAACCGTTTTTCACTACAAACATGCTTAATTTGCTCAACTTCTTTTTCAAAGGTCTCTGTGAATTTATTAGTTATTAATTTAGTATCACCCTGGCTACTCATATTTTTTAATATTACACTATCTACGCATGGTTTATTCTTACCTAATAATATATTTATTCTATCCCATATTTGCCTTATATTTCCGTTACAATCTATTATACACTGTTTATCATAATCATTACTACTTTTATTGAATACTTTATTACACTTATTTCTATATTTTGTGTATTCTAAGCGTTTATGCATATTCTTAGGTTCCCTACTCCAAACGCTAAACAGCCTATCCCGTTCCGTGATCATACCTATTTCTTAAGTTTTTAGTTACCCAGACTTTATTATTTCTAGAACTATTATTACATTTCATTACTCTTGTTTTATAACAACCATCGTAAATTTTAATAAATATTTGTTCCATCGCATTATAAAGCATAATTGGACACTCATAAGTTAAAAGCGTATCAAAGTCAGTTTCTAACAATCTTTGTCTTACCATACGATTGTCGATTGAACGACGACAACTCGGTAGGTTATTTACTGTAGCGCAGTGACTCGGCTGCCGTCGTGCACGATCGGCCGTGCTCGTCGAGCGCGCGGCCGGACCGCGTTTCCATTGCAATATTGCCGAGACATAATAATGGTCTGCTATTTTATGTTGAATTACTGCAGATTTAATTATAGATGATGTGTCTCTTATGTAAATGTGATCAAGACATGATTCAACTAACATTCCTTTTACGATTTCTTGGCGTGTTAATTTGTTAATACATTTGACTAAGCCAAACTCAGCCATTAAGTTTTCGTATTCAACAACATGTTCATCTGATTCATTTAATAAATTTATATTTATGTCACCTGTAAAATATATTTTAGAGTTTTTTGGTATACTTTCTATTACATCGCGTAACTCCTTAAGAAACTGAACTATTTTATCTTTTTTGTTTATTCTAGGTGGTCTATAGATGGACAGTAAATAAATAGGTTCATCACCTTCAAGTACAATGGAAACGCACTCGGCCGCTCGCATTCTAGCCGTTAGCGAATTGTCAACACGCGCGTCCAGAGAAGTGCGAGTGTAAACAAGCCCCCCCCCCCCCCCCCCCCCCGCGCCGTTCATTACGCGTATAACTATTTACATTAAAACCAGGTATTCCATACAGATCTAATAGGGAAAAATCAATATTTGGTTCGGTTATTACTAGGACGTCTATGCTACTTAAACTATTATGTAAGGTTATCAATAATTCACTCCAATTTTTCTTAATGGATCTAATGTTTATATGTAAAATACAAAAGTTGTATTCATTACGATACACAGTCAGCCATCCGTCTAAACTGGTACTTTCTGACGCATCAATTGCATCATTAACTATGAAATCAGTAACATTTAAATCTGTGAATTTTAAGGATATTTAATACCTAAAATAACCATACCTATTCAAACTATTTATATTTTAGTAAGTTACCGATATCACTTTCGGAACGTACCCAAACCGATTTATCGTTATCGTTCTTCTTAACCAGTATTTTGCCGTTTGCAATCCAGATATATATATAAAAGATTTCCCCAATTGTTTTTTGCCGTTCCAGAGTAGTGTACGGGTTTCTTTTGTCAGGTCCTCATTGACGTAGATTTTGTCCTTGCTGGAGCCGCCAGTGATCACATTACTGGTCACCTCGTATAATTTCCGCCGCTGCGCCAGCCACTCGTCGCGGGCCGCGGTACCCACATTCCTGAATCCAACTGTGATTGTCCCGGGTTTACCTCCCTCTTTTCGAGAGCGGTTTCTCCTTACCCATTCGATGTCGCCACAGTTTGTACCCATCTGGCTAGCAATGTTAGATACCAGCTCCTTCACATTCTCGTTAGGCATTTTTTCAACACCCACAATCACAATATTATGACAGCGACTAGCTTGGTCGTAGTTATGCAATTTCTGTTCAAACGCGGCCGTGCTTTTTTCTAGATAAGTATATTTATTGTTGGAATTTTCCAATTGTTTTTCCAATGTATGTATTTTTTCTTTACACTTTTCATGCTCGGTTAACAAAGTATCGTATTTTTCAGAGAGTAGACTTATACTTAGCTTTATTGAATCAAGTTGTTTTTTAACTCCAGGTATGTCTCCCACTTTTTTTTGGATATCTTTTAGGATCTTCTCCAATCCTTGGCTTCTGGTACCTTCCTCTGTCTCTTCCCCTTCCGAAACTTCTTCATCTTCCTCACAGTTATTGCAAAAAATACGAGTCTTCCCTGCCTTCATATCCGCGGCTAATCCCTTGACACAACTTTTGTGAAAATTTCCACCACACGGTCCTTGGCACAAGAAATGCGAACCCTTTTTTGACAACACCTTTCTACACTTGTGGCACTCCATTATCATTCAGTTAATAAATACGTTATTATTAGACTTAACTCGCTAGATTAGCGCGCGAAAGTAAACACGGATCGCACACGCGCTCCGGTCGCCGTTCCGCGCGGCAATGAATATGAATATGAATATGAAATGCATTGAATAGATTCGAAATAGCAGCAAGTCGATCTTCTTTCAGACGTTCCTCTCTGGTAGTAGAATCATCAAATCTTAGACAGTTGAACAAACACGAAAATCGATATTTGGATAACACACATCGGAATATTTCACGGCCAGTACCATCAGTGGCAAATATGAAATTAAGATCAGAATCATTGCACTTGAATACTGACGAGTAGTACATAAGGCCTATAAATGCTTTCATTTCTGTGACATTTGTATCTGTAAGTTCTATCTGGGTACTGTGTTTGAACTTGGCACGATAGGCACTCAGTTTTTGGTTTGTAAGAACCACTAAACTTGCTAACATTGAATGATCAATAAACTTTGACCAAAGTTCAAAATATCCCTCAAAGTTATTAGTATTCGAACGCCGTGGTAATCTTATTATGTTGTGAGCAGCAGTACGTGATGTTCTTGGACATTCTTGACTACTCCAAATGAAACCGTTTTTACCTTTATAATGTTCAGGTGTCTCGCCCGGTGTCTCTACACTTGATTGTTCTGCAGCAGGTTCATTATCCTCCTGAACTTCTTCGTGAACAATGTCCTGAAGTAGATCTTCTTGAACAATGTCTTGAGGTAGTAGTTCTTCTTGAATAAAGTCTTGAGATATTTCTTCTAGAGGAGTAACTGAAACTTCATCATCTTCTAAACATACTGTTTCCGGAACGAAATCAGGGTCATCGCCTTCATCATCAACATCGCTGAAATCGTGTTCGCTCTCTTCATTCAACCATGCTTCTATTTGCTCGTCATGGCTTTTAAAAGCACCGATCACCGATCTTTTAGAACTACGAGAGGTACTTGACTGAGCCATCTGAAAGAAAAAACAGATAAATATCTAAGAGGGCTTGCATGAAAACTGCTCTAAATAAAAATGACCTAATTACTACTGAAAAAACCCGACGGTGGTGTAAAAATACCTTAGCTTATATACTTGATATAAGTAAAAACCGCCATTTTTATTTTATTCAAGGATTGTATGTACCCAGTGTCACTTGTGTTATCCAGATAAATCGAATGGCGTAGCATTTATCAAAATCGGTTGAGCTACGAGCACACAGAATAGATACATAACATAAACGTATATATACATACAGAACAAACACATACATAACCCTCCTAAAGCCTCGAAGCAGTCGTGTAATAAAAGATCTAGGCTATTTCGTATGAAATAAGTCGAGTACAACAGCAAAAACTGGGATTGAGTACAAATATACTGAGGTAGTTGTCTAGGAAACACTATCAGAATATAACAATAATACTGAGGTGGTTGATTAACAGACACTGACCTTAACGTTGACGTGGTTGACTCGTAGATACCTTCTAACTTACTACATGAGAAACAATTTGGTTTCACTAAACACAAGAGCACAACTGATGCAGGTGTAGCACTTATCAAACACATATTTGATGCTTGGGAAAACATGCAAGATGCAGTAGGAATATTTTGTGATCTTTCAAAAGCATTTGATTGCGTGGATTATGAAATATTACTGATTAAGCTAAGACATTACGGTGTTTCAGGTATCTCATCTCAATTAATACAATCCTATCTTACAGATAGAACTCAAAAAGTTAGTATCAACGGAACTGCATCTTCCGGTTCCACCATACGTATGGGAGTGCCCCAGGGATCTATATTAGGACCTTTGCTTTTTCTTATTTATATAAATGATCTTCCTACCTATGTCAAAGATATTTGTGAGATAGTATTATTTGCTGACGATACCTCGTTGATTTTTAAAGTCGACAGAGGTAAGCAAGCATTTGACGATGTAAATAATACTCTCTCAAAAGTACTATGTTGGTTCACTAGTAATAATTTATTACTTAATGCAAAAAAAACAAAGTGCATCAAATTCTCTATGCCCAATGTGAGACAGGTTGATACTATTGTAACTATGAATGACGAGCCATTAGAATTAACAAATTCTACTGTATTTTTAGGAATAACTTTAGATTCTAAGTTACAATGGGGTCCGCATATAACGGCCCTGGCAGGGAGACTCAGTTCCGCTGCTTGTGCTGTTAGAAAAATAAGACTCTTGACTGATATTGAAACAGCAAGACTAGTATATTTTAGCTACTTTCATAGTGTTATGTCGTATGGTCTACTGTTGTGGGGTTCAGCTGCAGACTTGAACACCATTTTTGTACTTCAAAAAAGAGCCATCCGCTCCATTTACAAACTTAGACCACGCGACTCTCTTAGGGAAGTATTTAAGAAGATCGATATTTTAACTGTGCATGCTCAGTATATTTTAGATAACATAATGTATGTGCGCAAAAACTTGCATCTGTTCAAAAAAAACAGTGACACTCATAAACATAATACCAGAAATAAAAACAAATTGAAAACTCCCAGTCTTAGGCTACACAAGGTGGGAAACTCATTTGTGGGTCAATCTGTAAAATACTTTAACAAAATACCTCAAAGTCTTGTTGATCTACCTCTTCACAAGTTTAAGTCTGCAATTAAAGCAAAGTTAATGAAACAAGGTTATTATAATGTAGAGGATTACTTGAACGACAAAAGTTTGTGGTCATAGTAGGAATAATCTGCTCCTCTGCTCAATATTGTGTTCTTTTTTCTACTCGCATTGACTGTACTCTGAATTTATTTTTTGTAAAACAAACAAAGTTGAAAGGAGTAACTATCGAGTTTCTTGCCGGAGTCTTCTCGATAAGAAGCAACGTCCGAACCGGTGGTAGATTCACATTATGTATATTCACGATGTGTACTAGTTAATATTGTACTATTTTATTTACGTTTATTATTATTATTTCTATATACTTTTTTTGACATGTCATAAGTGCTTTGTACAAGCTTAAATGAATAAATGATTTTTTACTTATTACTTTTTTACTTTTACTTCCGTCACACAGCGACGCGTACGCACTTCACGGCCGCGCGCGACTGACTGACGAACGTCTGAGCCTGCGCTGGTAAGGTACTGAGAACGCGGTAGGCATAATTCGAAAAATAACGACACTCTTAACGGTTTTTCATTTTGCGGTGTCTGTCAGACTACCACATCAGTTGCAGAGGGTTAAGGTACGGATTAAAATAATATGGGGTAAGGGCACTGATGTAAAAAATCTATTTATTCCCAAAAAAGGTGTAGATATCAGAGACATTTTTAACTTTTCCTATGCCTAAATATATTTGAAATAGGTTTGTTTGTCAAGCGAAATATTCACAAGTTTAAAATAGCGAAAGATCTTTATACAAGATCAATTACACTTGATTGCAACCAGATACACACAAAAAACCAGCGTCATGACTCCGCCATCACATAGCAGCTGAGTGGTAACCATTTTGGTAACATTGTCACACATGTTTTATTTGTAGTTTTATTATTTTTTGTTTTTGACTTTAGCCTATTGTTATTTTGTTTTGTTCTTTTGTTTATTTTTATTAATGTGTGATGGTTTATTAAATAAATGCTTAATCTATTCTATTCTATTCATTAGGTTAGTATTAGATGTAGTACCAAAAACTCATCACCATCCGTGCGGTCTATCCCGGTTGTGAACCCACACTGGTGTGTGGGTTCCCAGGGTCCGCCTTTCTTATTTTCTTGGCCCACTTCGCGCGGTCTTGTGCATCCTCAGTGGTGAGTTTGTTGGCACGCATGTCACCCTTAACTCAGCGGAGCGGCCTGACTCATATATTGACGTGATATGTCACACTCTTAATCCATACATATTTAATGGACGTTTACAGACGTTCTGTATATAATACAAAATAGGAGGGTTTGTATTATGACACGAGCGTCTGTATACGTTAGAAGTCACAGAGTGTGAGGCGACAGACCAAAACAGCGCGCGTGCCCTTCCCGCTTGCGGCTTACTGAGGTGACTAAATACGTCATGCAATACACGAGGCGACGTGTCTTGAGGTTTTGTGACTGTTACGTAAGTGTAAATGCATGAGTACCTTTGTATAAAATAGGGTGAAAATGTATGTGGTGCGGCGCTAGAAACTTGGAAAATCACACTGATACGGCGCAGTGACGTAGCTAATAGAATTTGGTATAGGCGACGGACGTAGAAGAACGTTCTGCGAATAAATGCATACCTTTGGTCGACGTGACTGTACGTTGAGCCACTTCATGCACTCACAAAATGACGTAAAGAAACGTTGCCCCGCTGAAAGTGTTAACGACGTCGAGCCACCGCTTCTCGGGTATACCTCTTCTACCGGTACCTGGCGGGGGCGGCATGGCCAGACATTTGTTGCCCACGTAGTTTGCCGATCTCCGTGAGACCTGACCATACCAACGTTGTCTGCGATGTCACGAACACGAAGGCTGCCGCGGATGTGGCTGTTACGCACGCGATCTTTGCGTGAGACTTCACACATCCACCGCAGCATCTTCATTTCCGTGACGCGCAGCTCCTGCTTGTGTCGCTCTAGTAACGGCCATGTTTCACTGCCACATAAAAGGACAGGCCTAATGATGGTGTTATAGACCTTCCCCTTCAGCTTTATCGGCATTTTGGGGTCACAAATGACACCAGTCACCTCACGGCATTTGGCCCAAGCCACGGAAATTCGGGCTTTGACGTCGCGTTCGATGTCCCCGGACGCGCTTAACACAGATCCCAGGTATTTAACACGGTCCGTGCGCTCGACCACGTCAACGCCTATGCGGACGGACTGGGGATTTGTGGTGTTGCAGGCCATGTACTCCGTCTTCGCCACATTAAGTTTCAGGCCGCCGTTTTCAAGTGAATTCTTCCACTTATTCGCTACCCGTTGCACCAGCCGTCCCCTGTCCGAATTTGCTAGCGCAATATCATCAGCATACATGAGCAACCAGGGTGGTTGCTCGTGGTGGTCTCGGATGCTGTTTGACAGAACGTCTTATATTACGCTGAAAAGAAACGGGCTAAGCACGGAGCCTTGGTGTACTCCAACGGTGATAGGGAAGGGAAGCGTGTCACCAACCGCAGTCCTAACTATGGAACTGGAATCGTGGTACATGTCCCGGATAATGTCAATAAAGACTTCGGGAACAGCCCTGGACCGCAGCGCTCAGCCGATTATCTCACGAGGGACACAGTCGAAGGCCTTCTGCATGTCTAAAAAAAGGAGATGCAGAGGTATATTCTTCAGTCCATGAGCGTTCTCAAGGCAAATACGGGGTCCATGTTCCCGCAACCCGGTCGAAATTCGAATTGTCTTTATCCGCGCATGGGGTGGGCAGCAGTCTGATACGAGCCCTGAAATCTCTCTACGAGTGTTCCAGTGCTTGCGTCAGAATAAACGGGGCGTACACTGACTGGTTTGACATCCATAAGGGGTTTGACAGGGTTGTGTAGCGTCCCCATGGCTGTTCAACCTATTCATGGATGAATGTTTGACGGATCTGAAAGACAGTGATTATGGACTGAGAATGGATGGGTTGCTTGTTAAATGCCTTCTCTACGCTGATGACCAAGTCATACTAGCGTCGTCGGCCGACGAGTTGCAGGTAAGGGTAACATTAATGAATGCGTCGTTAGAAGCGAGAGGTATGAAAGTGAACGTAAGTAAGCCAAAAACCATGGTTTTTGGAAGAGATGAGGATATGACAGATTGTGATGTTTTAATTGGAGGTGAAAAGGTAGAACAAGTGAAAGAATTTGTGTATCTGGAGACTAGGTTCATGGGGGATGGAAGGCATGAGGGTGACATTGATAGAAGAGTGAATGCAGGGAATATGTTAAATGGAGCGCTGCATGCCTTTATGAACAGCCAGAAGGTGTCAGAGAAGGCGCGACTGGCTGTTCATGTGGGGGTGCTATTGCCGACGCTTATGTACGGAAGTGAGAGTTGGGTATGGCAAAAGAAGGATGAAAGTAGGATAAATGCATTGAAAATGAGAGCATTGCGAAGTTTGGCAGGAGTGACATTGAGTGATAAAGTAAGGAATAGCATAATAAGAGAGCGATGTGGTGTGAAAGATGTTGTCACAATAATTGAGATAAATAAATATAAATAAATAAATATCTGGGACAATTCACACCAAGATCATCTGACCCCAAACTAAGCAGAGCTTGTAATATGGGCGTCAGAGACTGATAAACATAATTAAATATTTCTAAATACTTGAATAGATAATAACACCCAGACACACAACAAATACAAATGTCGTCATGGGTGGGGATCGAACCCACGACCTCCGGCGCTAAAGGCAGGATCGCTGCCATTGCGCCAACAGGCCAGTCAAGATGGGAATGCTAAGATGGTTTGGGCATATGGAAAGGATGGATGAAAGGCAATTAACGAAACAAATTTACAAGGCGAGGGTGGATGGAGCTGTTGAAGGGGGAAGGCCTAGACGGACGTACTTAGGACAAGTCCAAGACGTGCTCAGAAAAGGTCAGGTCAGGAGTACCCATAATCAACGAGCATGTATGAAAGGATTAAAGAGAGTGGAAGAAGCGCAAGAGGAGTGTCAGGACCGTAGCAAGTGGAAAGATGTGGTCTCTGCCTACCCCGTTGGGAAAAAGGCGTGATGGTGTGTATGTATATATGTACTCGTATGTATGAATGATAAATGTAATATAAATTGTATTCAAATTATTATGCTTACACACAACAACATGGTCTAGGGCAGGGGTTCCCAATCTTTTTTTGTCTACTGCCCACTTTAAGAATAAATTATTTTTTAACGCCCCCCTTTTTAAACATACTTAAAAACCGCTAAGTACTTATAACTGATTATTGAAACGCAAATTTATAGTATTCGGACAGAGTATCTTTTACTGAAAATAAAACAAACATAATCAATTCTTATATAAAAACTAATGTAAAGGTTGAATGTGATGCTGTTCAATAAGTTTGTTGATATCAGGTTCCAATTTACTCAAAAACAGCCGCAAGTCGCCACGTTCGGTAACACGCAAACGATTTCTCTTTTTAGTAAGCAGCGTTGCCACAGCACTAAATCCACGTTCACACAAATATGACGATGGGAATGCTATCAAAAATCGTTGAACAATTGACTACA
The DNA here is from genome assembly GCA_947369235.1 of Udea olivalis. Taxonomy (NCBI): domain Eukaryota; kingdom Metazoa; phylum Arthropoda; class Insecta; order Lepidoptera; family Crambidae; genus Udea; species Udea olivalis. The sequence continues at coordinate 6,766,901 of OX376367.1, read as the reverse complement.
ATCCAGGGTACAATTGCGGGATCGGTTTTTGTAGCCAAAATTCTTGATATCCATTTTTGAACTTGATTTTCATTTCTTCGTTTGTTGTCAATTCTATAAGTTCTTCTTCCAGCTGAGGTGACATTGCTGTGTTGATATTTGAAAACGGATCCAACACCCAGTCTGGTATTTCCAAGTTTAAAATGTCCTGGTATCGTTCGGTGAAGTCAATGTGGAGGTTTTCCAAATGTTGGCAGTAGGCAAACAACAGTATACTGCAGTATACTGATAAATTCGGAAAATTGTGAAACTCACGTCTATTCTTTTTGTGCAGAAGCAGTTTGGCTGCGAAAGCAGCAACGACATTTTTTGTTTTAATTAAATTTAGTTCATCGCCTTGCTGTTGGAGGTTCATGTCGGTGAACATTTTATACAGGTCTGTCATGTAAGCTATATCATTCTTTGATGTTATGAGCTTGTTGCGCAGTTCTGTAACTTTAGTTTCCAAGAACTCTATCATAGAGTCAAACAGGTTGTAAAATCGAATCAGACAATTGCCTCTTGACAGCCAACGAACTTCAGTATGAAGCAACAAACGGTTGAAATCTTCGTCATTAGTAACACAAAGCTGATGAAATAATCTATCATTCAAAGAGCTGCTACGGATTTTATTGACTGCTTTGATGACATATTGCAGTGATTGAAATAGTCGTTCACTTAAGTTTCCAGCAACCAAATGTTGTCTATGAATAACGCAATGTATAGCAAGGACATCTGGAATTTTATTCTTTAAGTATGCTATGAAGCCTTTATGGCGCCCTGTCATAGCCGGAGCGCCATCCGTAGCAACTGATATAATATTTTTCAAAGGAATCTCTTTCTCTTCACAAAACTTTTTCAATGTATTGAATATGGTTTCGCCTTTTGTATCTGTCTCCAAATTTCTGGCAAACAATAGTTCTTCACGTATTTTCTCATCTTTAATAAACCTCACGTAAGATAGCAACAACGCTTCATTAGTTGGTAAAGTGGACTCATCGAGCTGAATTGAGAATTGACTAGTCCTCAGATTATTGCACAATGATTCTTCAATGTTTTCAGCCATTTCATCAATACGTCTTTGCACAGAATTATTACTCAAAGGAATTTTTCGGATAATATCTGCGGCCGGTTTATGAAGCACAGTAGTTATTACTTCCTTTATTGCTGGCAAAATTAACTCTTCTCCGATGTTGTGTGGTTTGCCATTTTGAGCAATTAACAAAGAGATATTGTACGAAGCTCGAAGTCCGTCGTCATCTTGCTTAGCAGCCGCCGAAAATAGTTTTGATACACTTGGCTGAGTATTATGCTTCTTCTCTAGGTCTTGAAAATATGCTACATTCTTTTCTGTCTTATCTGGATGCATTTTATTCAAATGATCTTGCAGTCTTGAAGGCTTCATTGCTTCGTTCGAAAATGTTTTTAGACATAGAAGACACAAAGGCGACGACGGGTTTGTGGGATTTTCAATAAATCCGAATTTAATATATTCCGCAGAGTATTGCCGTCTCTTCTTTTTTACTTCCGACATTGTTTTGTTTTAAGAAATACGTAAGTGTTGAAATCAAGTACTGCTTATCTATTATGCGCGAAACCGCAAATGAAAATAAAATAAATTTACGTTGCTTATATAGGATTGCATAAGCAGCACGCACCAACAGGAATAGGACAAACGTGCATAAACTCGTTCATCTCATTCGACGCCCAATCGTACTCGACAAGCAAGAACAAGTATTATAGAACCAGCCGATTGATATAGGAATGTACAATTCGGATTATTTAACAAAAACTTGTTAAAACATGATTGCCCGCGGTCTTTTATATCGAACCGAGTTTTAGCTATATCTTAATTAATATTAGTTGATGTTTACAAGATGTAGTCGAGAGTCGAGAGCTCAGTCGGTGTCTAAGAGTCTTCCTAGCTAGGTAGATGAAATTATAAATCGACCCCAAAGCCCTACACAATGCCCCCTTTTTTTCTGGGTCCCTTTAGGCCTGCAGCGCCCACAAGGGGGCGTTATCGCCCACGTTGGGAAAGACTCTAGGGATATATAAAACTTTTTTAAATAAGAAAAACTATTAATGACAGATTATGAAAACATTATTAAGTTCCTTTTTTATGTTCAAATTTGTTTATGAAAGGTTTTGTTTTAAGATAAAATTCGCATTCATTGAATTTATTGCAAAGAAGTAAATCTCAATCACGAACTTCTAACTTGATTAAAACTCCATAAATTTCTATAAATCTTTATCAAACGCATCTCTGGTGTTCATTTAATCTTGCCACGTAGTAGGAACGAAATGTTGAGAGCAGTGGGCATGATTCAAGCTGGCGCTACCCAAATTGCGGTTTCTGAAGCCATGAGGACCAGTCAGAGCGTCATATCCAGGCTTTGGTCACGTTATCGTGTCACGGGGGAAGTGGAACGGCACCGAGGACCTCAACGCATTACAACACATGTACAGGACCGATTCATAGTAAATGCTGCACGAAGTCAACCAAATGTAACGGCGATGCAATTGGTTCAAAGGCTACAGAGAGAGTATGGTTTGCTGGTAAGCGGTCAAACTTTGAGATGACGACTGCATGAAGTCAACCTACGTGCTCGTAGGCCACTTCGGGTTCCAGCGCTAAGGAGAGGCAATCGAGGAAGAAGATTAAAATGGGCTATTGCACACGAAAACTGGAACCATTCTCAATGGTCACTTGTGCTTTTCACTGGTGAATCCCGGTTTGAATTTCATCCTGATTCGCGAAGAGTACGCGTTTGGAGAGAACCTGGACGTTGGAATCGACTGCAGCACCCACAACAAGTTCATGCATATCAAGGTGGCACGATTATGGTTTGGGCAGGAATTCGTCTCGTCGGTAGAACTGACCTTGTTTGGATACAAAGCCGTATGACTGCTCTAAAATACCGAGATCAGGTGCTAGAGCCTGTAATCTTGCCCCACAAACAGCAAATGGGACAACATTTCCAGCGAATGCACGACAATACCCGTCCACATAGGGCGCGTATCGTTACAAGTTGGTTACAACAGCATGATATCCAAGCTTCAGACTGGCCTGCACAATCCCCTGACTTAAATCCTATTGAGCATGCCTGGGATATGCTTCAGAGAAGAGCTCTTAGGAATTTCCCTTAAGATATTGTGCATGAAAACCAGCTTTTCTTGCATCTTAGCAGGACTGGGGACAGTATTCCACAACAGGATATTGACACCCTTGTTTTGAGTATGCAGAACCGCTGCAGGTGTGTCAGGAGAGTTTTGATGTTTCAAAAATAAAGTTAAGATTGAAATTTTGTCTGAGTTTTTCCACTTCTTCTAAGTTTTTTTTAAATTTAACTTAATCTAAAAGTTTATTTATCAGATTAAATAAGCTATTAAACAAGGTTTATTTTAATGTGTAGGTGTCTTAGCGAAAAGTTAATAGAATTTTTGTTATTTAGGTTTAATTGAAATATCCCTATACCATGTTGATGTGTGTAGCTAAGTAGGTAATTGTTCTTTTATTCATTAAGACCACATTTTCATGTACTGTACCCTACTTAATGCCAAATAAAGATACCTATTTGTTTTTGTATTTGTAAGTCTTCTAAGACAGTATTTATGTGACAAACTTCTATTCAAAGCCTTCCTGTTAGTAATCATCCTTTATTTATTTTACAAAAATTATCGGAATATGTAGACCTTTCTCTTAACGGCATTAGATTACTGTCACCAAAAATTTTTTTGAACCTTATCGCTTGGTAATGATAAGGTTCAAACATTTCTTGTTTGACATTTCTGCAATGCTTGTCCAATGAAATAAGATTCAAGAGTAAGTCATATTAGTTTTAGGAAGTTTCTTGCTCTTCAAGCACCCACTCATAGATCTGTATATCTTCTTATTTTTAATACAAATTATGAATCAATAATTCTTGGTCCCGAAATTCATTTAGAAATAAATGTATTAAAAACAGATGCATCTGCTAACATTGAATTTTAATGAATTTCTTGAACTTAAAAACTGGTTTGACTGATGGCATCTTAATAGGTTAGGGAAAAAGTCTTTTCACATATAGTATGTATGAACTTGTAATAAAATCTTTTTGGATATACTACTTGTATCTTGCTGGTTTTGGTATCATTAAAAGTTTAAATAGGATAATTCCAAATTAAAATTAGGCAAATGTGTGATTTTCTATTTTTTTTTATTTGCCCGTCAAGATGACCTCACTCCACCTGATGGAAAGCGGTCGTGAGGTCCAGATATGAGGTTGACAAGCCCAGTCATTCAAACGAATCACTGAGCTGGCCATCCTCACCTTGAAGGCCTGCAGAAATGCCTTTTCACGCGCCGCTTAAAGAACCCGGGACTATAAGAGGAAGGAAACACATGTGCTGGAAGAGCGTTCCACGTCTGGATGGTACGACAAAGAAACGAGTCACCGAACCTTTTAGTTCGGACTGGAAAGGTGAGGGTGGAATAAGCTGAAATAACTCGTCAGAGCGTTCCCCGTAGTAGAAGCGATAGAGAACAGTAGTAGGGATTCGAGAGTTCTGGCCTAGCCCCTCCTTCAAAATGAACGACAAGACGCCGCCAAAAAAAAATGGGTGTGGTTTGGAACGAATGCGCTGACTCCCATCTTCATATCTCTTCAGGTTTCAGAGATACAGATTTCAGACCTACGGCTCCACTTTATTTGTTAATTGCTTTCCTCGGACTCTAATTGCCCTTTTAAAGCATTCTACGCGTTACTCATCCCATTAGCGTTTTCCCCTCAAGACAACATCTTAATAGCCTTGTTACAACCATAACAGATCGACTACTACTGAAGTACTACACGATTATTATTCAATCCTTTGCTCTGGTAGGTACTTAACACTTTTTCCTCTTTTGTACTTTAATTGTTTAGTTAGTACAGTGAATCAGTGAGTGTCTTAGATTATACACTTCGGACTTTGTATCACCATTATGATGGTGGGGAAGGGTTAATATCCGACTGTGACTTGCAAATGCAGGTGTTTATGGGACGTTTCTTGAAGGGAAAGTATTACGAAAGCGAGCAACATTTATTAAACATAAGTAACGTATGGAACCACACTTGACTTGTATGATTCGAAAAATGTTTAAATACGAAGGTTAAACAATGATCATGTTGTTAATTTGATACAAAGCCATCATTACATTAACTAGCTTATCTTGTTTTTACCTTGTTTAGAAAGTAACATTATTAAGCACTGCGCAACTAGCATAATTGAAGTTCAAATAATCGATATACTACCCTGTCTTGCTAAGCAACAATAACTTCAAACATGTGTTGAAGTAAAAGTGTATATAATATCAATACATTTTAAGTGATCTTCCTACAGGGAAGCCATCTATATCTATGATAAATCTAACACTTTCCATATTTCTTACACACGCTGCACACGCACAAGTTTAAATGTATATACAATCGACAATTGCACAAAGCAACACGTTTTTATGAAAATAATTGTTGAATAAACTATGCGCAAAACACTCAGCTGGCACTTGGTATAACAAATTCATAAAATTCGGCTTCCCCGAATGCTATCACCACCAACTGTTTCTTGCCAGTTTTCAGTAATGTCGCTCCAGATTTCTATCAAACAACAGAACTGCCAAATGCCAATCGTTGCTTCTCATGTACAGTTTCCACAGAAGATTCCCAATATCACAATGAAGTCTTCCAAGGGGAATGGTCTTTTCCAATGCTGTAACAATTGATTACGTAAGTCAAATAAACAAGAAAATGTTTGCAAAGAATACAATTATAAAATGTTATACCTACTTACATCCATGATACTTGCGATGAATATAGAACGGAGCACTTGTAGTAGTTGTAACTGCGTAAGGTTACTGTACACGAATTGTATTGAAACTATGCAACTCAGTGCATTTTATAACAATTTTAGTAATGACTATTTGAACTTGTCTAAGTTAATGTTGCTTAGTGTTAGAAATCTAGGTATTAGAAAAGACACAGTATATCAGTTCCAACAGTTTATTTAAATCACACTTGAATTGTTCAAACTACGAAATATAATACTTAATCAAACTAAAAGTATACTCTTCTTAAGGCTATTTATGCCATGAAATCTTAATGCTCAAATTCTCCAATAAAGCAAGTCTTTAATTTTAAAAGAACATATTTTTATTTTATTTCATAATTTAATTTAAATTGTTAACACAACTATTACTTCATCATAATACAACCATTTCATCATAATAATATGAACAACGAATCATACTTATCTTTGCGTTAGTGTTCACTCTTTCAACTCAAGTTGCAATCTGTCACGTTTTAGCCAATGTGGCTGCTTTTATTATGCTGCGTAAACACTTTTCTGTAAATGACGTGATTATTATTAAAGAATTGATTCAAAATCCATAAAAGAAATTTTAAAAATATCAATTTAGATTCTTATATCCTCAAATGCATTTTAATTACAACTAAAAGATAAATTATCTGACATAGCATTCATCGTACAATAAATATCCGCCGGAAATCGGCCACAGGAAGTATGATATTAATTATTAACAATCAATAAGGTTTGAAATTATAGCTTCTTACTTCATTACATATTTGTTTATATTTAAAACATTATAGTCCGAATTACAAAATATATTACATAAGAATTATTTTTAAATCATGATTTATTTTCACTAAAATAAATCTGCCGGAAGTTATTCAATGGTTTGTTATTCATTACTTTCAATTAGTTTTATTCACTTTATCAAGAATAATACAATATAATTTATGAATTCGGGATATATTATTAACCAAGTTATTAGCAAGACAGGGTAGTCAGTATAGGTATCGATTATTTGAACTTCAATTAAGCTAGTTGCGTAGTGCTTAATAATGTTACTTTCTGAACAAGGTAAAAACAACATAAGCTAGTTAATGTAATGATTGCTTTGTATGAAAATAACAACATGATCATTGTTTAACCTTCGTATTTAAACGTTTTTCGAATCATAGCAGTCAAGTGTGGTTCCATACGTTACACAAGTTTAATAAATGTTTAAAAAAGCCTTCAAGAAACATGCCTTAAACACCTGCATTTGCAAGTCACAGTTAGATATTACTTAACCCTTCCCCACCATTATAATGATACAAAGTCCGAAGTGTATAATCTAAGACACTCACTGATTCACTGTACTATGAATAATTAAAGTACAAAAGAGGAAAAAGTGTAAAGTAAAAGAACAAAGGATTGAATAATAATCGTGTAGTAGTAATTCAGTAGTAGTCGATCTGTTGTGGTTGTAACAAGCAATTAGAGTCATTTATTTATTTATTTTATTTAGGAAACAAACAATTTTTATTCCACCTTATGATTATTTAAAAAAATAACACTAAAATCAGATAAGTTTCCACTGATGTTTGACACATATCATCGAACAATCAACGTTATCAACGCCAATACTCTGAATTACAAATAGAAAATGAAAAATAATAATAGGAACTTAAAATGCTCACAAATACACGGTTCATCCTAAATTGTTACTCCTTAAGATTTTACATACATCGTTTCTGAACTTAGGGGCGCTACTACTATTTATACGAGTATATCTAAATTACAAAATTTCTTATTATAGTTATCAGTCGATCTGAACAAAAAGGCGTTGCTTGCATAATTTGTTTTAGTGCATCCCGAATGCGTAACTGCGAGAACCTGTCCGAGGGCATCTGAATCGTATATTTCACAACAGAAAAGGGGCATCTACTAGGTTTTTGATAATCTTATACAGAGAAAAAGAATTAGATATGTAATTAGGCTATTAAGATGGTGTCTTGAGGAGGAAACGCTAATGGGATGAGTAACGCGTGGAATGCTTTAAAAGAACAATTAGAGACCGAGTAAAGCAATTAACAAATAAAGTGGAGCCTTAGATCTGAAATCTGTATCTCTGAAACCTGAAGAGATATGAATATAGGAGTCAGCGCATTCGTTCCAAACCACACCCAATATTTTTTTATGCGGCGCACATCTTGTCGTTCGATTTGGAGGAGGGGCTAGGGGCTTCGAGAGGTCTGGCTGCGCCAGAACTCTCGAATCCTACTACAGAGAACAGTTAGCCTGGCAATGTCTCTACGCAATTGGAGAGGCTCAAGGGTCAAAGTTGCCTCTGGGTTTCCAATAATACGGATAGCACGCCGCTGCAACCTGTCAATAGCTTCGAGTAGGTACTTGGTGGAAGCGTCCCAGAGATGAGAGCAGTATTCCACACACGAGCGAACTTGAGTCTTATACAAAAGACAGAGCTGCCCAGGCGTGAATAATCGTCCTTCTCTGTTCAGGATTCCGAGTTTACGGGATGCAGTTCTAATGACGCTCTCAATGTAGTCCCGCTGGTTTAGGTTGCTGCGAACATCCATGCCAAGGATGTTTAGGCTATTCTTAATCGGTAGCGGGGTGCTCTGAAGAATGGGATGGGAAAGTAACGGCGACGCCTTTGCTGTGAATGCACACACTTGCGTTTTCTTGGCATTGAACTCGATAAGATTGCATGCACCCCATTCTGAAATGCGGTCCAACACTCCGTCAAGCTCTACAACAAGACTTCCCCTCTTCTCTTCGATGTCAGTCTGCTTTGCCCCATGGCGTTTGAAATAACGCACGTGGACCCTCACATTCACACACATCAAAACACATACACACAGCATTCACATTCTCGTGAGATGTTACATGATGAACGGCGAGCTCTGTTTCAGCCGCAAATGCTGTAAATCAGTAATTTTCTCCTCATTATTTATTTACCACGAATCTGGCATAAAACACATGTGGGAACACTAAGTGAATTTGTGACGTCATGAGTTCGCAATGTTTAAATATTAATAAAAAATGAACTACCGACAAGATCAATAAAATATTCAAATGAGTTTGTACGGTTAAACACCGTCCATTTTCTTGTAGTAAGCGCAGTGGCTCATTTAGGTCACGAGCGCGTCAGCTGTTTACTTCATGTTGAATATGAATATAATTTAATTACTGAGAGATTTCGTTCATAACTACGATCGAGACAAGACCCTTTTCATCTCTAACTAACTGTAACTTGCACATCTAACGTAATAAACTCAAGTCTCGTGGAGTGAATCTTTCTGTTCTCCATAACATCCTCATCATCATCCGTGCGGTCTATCCCGGTTGTGAACCCACACTGGTGTGTGGGGTCCCAGGGTCTCCTTAACATTCTAATATCAACTTATATCTGGCGCCGTCAAATACGTGTAAAACATATTAAAAAAAAAAGATACCCAGTTGTCATAAAAGGCAAAAAATTATTACATAGCTGTTATTTGAATGAATTTAATGTAGTTTTTGTATGCATTCCAGGTCATTCCAATATATTAGGAAATGTCAAGCCAGATATACTTGCTGAGAATGCAGTAGATTCTGGGGACCGTTACCCTTACAAAAATTATTGCCATGACCTAGCTATTCTCCCCAAAATATATCTTATTAAGTCCTGGGAATATCACTGGAGCAACAATACTTAGATCAAACCAAAATATTTTAAATATATATACAACCATGTATTCCTGTAAAACCGTGGTTTTCAAAAGTTTTCTTAGAGAAAATAAATTCTATTCGAATGACGCTTGGACATGTGTGTACTCCTGGACATTCAGCGAATGTTTTATCTTATTTTCCTGTCAGAAGTATGATCATTATGTCCTCGCTTTTATCCTTTATTTTAGGGACACGCTCTTTTCCAACTTCTATTCCTTGTTTATTATTTATGAAAATATTAATATCTATAGAGATCATTATCAACCTTCATTACTCATAACAATATAAAAATTTAAACAAATTACCTGTATAATTGATATATAAACTTAATAACAGAAACATTCCATAAACTTTCCTGATTTTTTCCCGAAATTCCCGGTTATTTTTATTTCCTAACGTTGCATAGCCTTTTACTTCGTCGCGTGTGGATTGGTTGTGGATAATGTACAAGCCGTACAAGCCAAAGAAGAAGAAAAAAGGGTATTTTGTTTATGGCCCGGTAATTTCAAGTACCTACTTACTTGGTTTGGTTCAGTTCATGTTAGTTAGTCCTGTGGTTCAGTTTGTACTTTGGTTCTTGGTTGACTTGCTGGTCCAAGCGACTTGTTCCCTGTGTGGGTGTGTGTGAATGTGATGATTGATTATTTCAACTTCCACGTCCAACTCAACACCGCGGGCATGTTCCATTAGTCATGACGGGCATGTTATTTGTTTACTTTTCCAATACGCCTTGCTGTGCTATTTGGATTTGTTGCCAAATAACCAAGTGAATTCAAGTAATCAATCACACTTCAGTCGGTGTTATCTTAACTGTGCTGCTGCTTTGATTTAAAGAAAAGTTGGGTCGGAACTTCGGAAGAAAACTACTTAATTGTATTTAAAGTTTTCTGCACCTAATCTTAATCAGTTAAATATCATGTCTGACGTCATGGAAAGACTTAGCTACGACGATAAAAATGTTGTCTGGAGGCGGTTGGATCATGCCTTTAGAGTGAAGAATTTTACTGACTGTACATTTTTGATTTTTGAGACTGGAAGAGAAAGAGAAATCAAGGCCCATATGTTAATTCTACTGATGGCTTCCCCAGAATTCGCAAAATTTCTCGACAAGAAGAATGCCAACACTTTTATAGTTACAGACATACCATTTCAAATTTTCGAAGATGTTTTGAGGTGAGCCATTATTTTATAAATAAAAAAACAGAAAAGCTCTAGACAACACACCACTTGTCATGGTCTCGAGGTAAGTATAAATATCCCTGTGCTACCTACGAGGTACCACACAAGGAATTAAGCCAGCAGCATCTCCCAGTGAGTGTATTGAAGGGAAGCAGGAGTTACAAACACTTTTTGAAACTCAAAAGAACAAAAACTTTGTTTGAGGTCAGATGATCTTGGTGTAACTTATCCCAAGTATTTATTTATTTTTTAAGGAAACATAATGATATATTATATGTATACTAGTTTCTGCCTTTATTTTTATTCAGTATATTTTTGCTACAATTTTTTTTTGTTACATGACATGTCTTATGTACTTTTTATAAGTCTATATGAATAAAGATATTTTTTTATTATTTTTTTGCCCCGCGACTTCGTAGGCGTGGAATAGTTGAGGAGAGCAATTTTGTTTGAAATTAAATACTTGTAGTATTTATTTGGATAAGGAATAATATCATGTTTGAAAACACCTTCCCGCACAGTACAAACATTTGTGTGCATGAACATGTCTGTTTGTACTGGTCTGGGTGTCTCCTATGTATAATAAGTATGTATTTACAAAAGAAAATGTATTTAAGTATGTTTATCCGTTGTCTAGTATCCCATAACACAAGCTTTAATTAGTTTACTTTGGGGCTAGATGGCGCTGTGTGGAATAATGTCCAGGGATATTTATTTATTTATTTATTTATTTATTCACCTTTGCAAATAATGCATTATTTTAGAACAAATTTGGTTAGCATAATAAAGGTTATAGTGAGCCAACCTTAAAAGATAGACATATAAGCTGTCTCAGACTTTTATTTAGAACGTTTAAAGGGGAACAATTCTGATAAACATGATTTTTGCGAACTTTAACTGTTTACGCAGGGCACACTGCGGAAGCTCTCAAAAGGAAAAAAAAACCCTATTTCGAAACATTCTTCATTGGTGCTCCGCTCTTATTGATCTTGGTGGGATGATATACTCGTAATTATAGCTTTCCTCGATAAATTGATTATCTAACACTCAAAGATTTTTGAAATCGGACCAGTAGTTCCTGAGATTAGCATGTCAAGCAAACAAACAAACTCTTCAGCGTTATATTATTATAGATTTGTGTTTGTGGTATTTTTGGTGTTTCAAGGTAGGTAAATATATTTTTTGATCGGGCAATGTATGTTTTTATTGTGTTTTATATTTTTATTCATTTACTACTAGCTGTCCAAGCTGCTGCTGCTCTTGGTTGTAAAAACAAAGGGAATAATGTATTTCCAGATGGTAGTTAGCTGGGAAAACTTCTCCCAGAAGGAAAAATTGAAAAGCTTTGGACGCATTGAGGTTATTTTCTGATTATTTTAAATCCGGTGATTTTTATGGTGGAAAGTGTAGGTAGTACAAGTACTCTCAATACGCCTTATTCTCATTATTAAAAAAATATATTGTATCCGCTAATATCACTATTACAATAAAAACTTTACTTTTGTGGCTCAAAAATAGCTGGGGCTTGAGTGATTTTGTAGGTTGAAAACTGACAAATTTAAAGTCTCTGGGAACGAATTATTACATGCCTATCGAAACGTCGTGAATGTATTACACTAAACTATTAGTAACAGTAAAAATATAGGTTTATTTAGTTCAGAAGCTTCCATTTAAGGAAGTTCGAAATTTCATGGGAAAACAATAACAATAATAATAATAAGCCCGCAGGGCAGTTCAATGAGCTGTTGCTGCGTAGCGACACCACGGGCTACCAGCATCCCGACGCTAACCCGCAGGGCAGCTTGTGGCGAGCTGTTGGTGTGTAGCGACACCACGGACCCGAGTTCCCCCGAGAGTCGGTCAGGCCCTCCGCCTCCGCTTGCCTTCATCGGCCGGCTGGAGTGGACCCCAAGGGGGGCCGCAGGACTCTCACCTCTGGCTTGCCTTCACTGGCCGTCCAGAGTGGGGCGTTAGAGCTGAATGCTCGCAAGGTGGAAATGAAACATGCCCATTTAGTGAGTGGCTAGTCACCGTCTGCCAGGAGAAACAAAACATAAAAGACATTTTGCATGGCAGACGTCCGTTGTCTCAGGCAATAGCCCGGTTTCAGTTCACTGAAAATTTCACCCCCATAGCCCGGTTGTAGTTCTTTTTTATATATGATTCCATAGTTCATACATGTGCCGGGTGTTGTCTTTAGGTAGATGTTCAATATTTATCTAGAGACTAATCTCGGCAGATGTACACATTGCAAAGTAGATTAAATGGTACCAAAAGGCCTCTACGTGTTGGCTTCGGCCCCACGCAAGCCTCAAAGGACCGGGTCCCTATGGGCCCGTGAATTTCCAATGTATGGTACATTGGAACTAACTCTAACTTGGCTCTAGTCTAGGTGTGCTGGGAGCCGCTCCTGACTTAATTCCTTGTCTGACTTCGTAACACAGACATTAATTCCTACTTCCAGACCATGATAGTGGTGTTTGAGTGGCGCATATTTATTTATTTTTATAAAAAAGCAACGTAATTAGCCTATATATATAAATAAATAAATAAATAAATATCTGGGACAATTCACACCAAGATCATCTGACCCCAAACTAAGCAGAGCTTGTAATATGGGCGTCAGAGACTGTTAAACACACTTAAATATTTCTAAATACATACTCCAATAGATAATAACACCCAGACACACAACAAATACAAATGTTCGTCACACAAATATTTGTCATAATAATATCATATTTTTTAACTTTGAGCGTCAGTAAAGCCCAAAAGATATTGTTTTATTTGAATTTCATGATCATTTTAGTAATCTACAATCAATTACGCTAGTTTAGAGGGTCTTGCGTTAAGGAAAACCGAAAATGTTTGGGTGGTGGGGTCGCGCTGGTGGCGCCATCTACTATTAGCTTTGCGTTTTGTTCCCCATTGTGGAACTTTCGCGACAATTATGTCGACCCTTTACATGTTAACAAATAACATTGTTTTAAGAAGGTGTGCGTTCGCTCAGCAAAAAGTATCGCCTTTTCAAGAATTGGATGATGCAGATAATTAGTGCCTTAAATCGTGTAAATGTGCCCCAAATTTTATATTTGTGCGTCCAACAGCTTCAGAGTTATTTAAGGAAAACTGATTCTGCTGCACGAACGTTCGCCCAGAATTTTTTTTTTAATTGGTGGGTCTAGCTGAATATTAAATATGCAAAAAGATAGCTCAAATACGAGCATAAATGTGCCGTGAAAGCCAAATTTGGGCCTCTTAAGATTTCAGAGTTATTTAGTTTTTTGCTGGGCAAACGTTTTGGTGATTGCTATATATCGGAAACGGTTGAACGCACACTCATGATTTTTGTATACAGATACAGTAAATTTGTGCATATTTGTGCCGGAATTTTCATTAACATGACTAGCATGGTTCAGGAGCTATTCTTTTATTTCCTAAACAATGGAAAAATGCTCTGGCTCTCGAACGAACAAGACCAAGGACTTCGCATTAGTGCCGACTGGTACCCATTATATATTCACATGATCCTGTTAAGTTTCGCCGGCCTACTACCTACATATCATTGCCGAGTTCTTAACGATTTTGTCTTTTTTTTGAGGTTATCTTGAGTGCAATTACTTAGAATACGAAAACACTGGTTTATCTGTGAGCTGGCTTATTCTACAATAATATGAGCGCTGTTTTAAGAATACGTATGCAAAAAATCATGTATGTAACCATTACTTTTTTGCTGAATTAGACAACCAGTACCATGTTGCTGTAGATCATAACTTTATAGACTATAACATTTCAAGTCCTCAAGAACTAACATAGACAATAACGATAAAAAACCATTCGAAATATTTTTGGTAGATTGTCCGACCAAATTCGAGTGAACATTAAAAAGCGGCCGCTCTATACATCAAACTAAGGATAAATAATAATAAATATCCCTGGACATTATTCCACACAGCGCCATCTAGCCCCAAAGTAAGCTAATTAAAGCTTGTGTTATGGGATACTAGACCACGGATAAACATACTTAAATACATTTTCTTTTGTAAATACATACTTATTATACATAGGAGACACCCAGACCAGTACAAACAGACATGTTCATGCACACAAATGTTTGTACTGTGCGGGGATCGAACCCACGACCTCTGGTGTAGTAGCCAACTTCTTAACCATTACACCAAGTCGGTCGTCAAAGGATAGTTTGATGTATCGCGTTTTGATGTATCGCCTCACTTGATGGCGTTGTAACGAAATTTAAATAGTACAGATGCGTACAGAATTGTTAAGTTGGAAAATAGTTTATATAGGGACATGAAACAAAATGTGAATTGATTTTTTTTGTAATAATATAATACACTATAATTTGTTATTAATTATTGATAATAAATTGTCGACCTTTTGAGATAATAATAAGTGAATGATTTTGCACCATAAATCTATACCCTTTGCTGGGCGAACGTTCGTGCAGCAGAATCCGTTTTTCTTAAATAACTCTGAAGCTGTTGGACGCACAAATATAAAATTTCGGGCACATTTACACGATATAAGGCACTAATTATCTGCATCATCCAATTCTTGAAAAGGCGATACTTTTTGCTGAGCGAACGCACACTTTAAGACGGTAAATAACGGTAGAATCAAAGAGAAAAATATAATTACAGTAAAATAATTTTTCAATCACTAGTACAAATTCGATTGTTAAAAATGAAGTGAACCAAAAACCAACCATTTTGGGCCTTTTAAATACTGATATGTACTCTTTGGGAAGTTCAGTGTTATATTGATTACCATTTTTTGTGATAAACCTTCTAAGAACACTTTCTAACTTAACTATTATTTACACCTTCATAATTCCAAATAGAATTTTCAACATAGGTTGAAGCCATGGAAGTATTAAGTACTTACGTACAACTGAGTGCCGAGTGCGAGTTGCAGTGAGAGAAGCGAATGACTTCACCATCGCGTTTTGCGAGCACGTAAATGTCAATTACTATGGAATCGAGTCAGCGCCATCTAGCGGCGAATTCAGGCAACATTAAGGCCGCTAGATGGCGTTGACTCGATACCATACAAATTCGCGTTTTTTTTCTCGCAAACGCGATGGTGAAGTTATTCACTTCTCTCACTGCAACTCGCACTCGGCACTCTGGAATGTGCACTGCTACTAAAAACGGTCCTAGTGAGACAGTAGGTACGAGGTCAGTTTATCTCGCTCTAATAAGGTGACCATGATGTATGAAAATAAAAATAAAAATTCTTGTTTTATTATTAGTTAAATTAAACTAACTTATAAATGCGATGGAGCAATCACGCTTGAAACCAACTTGCACGATGCCCTTCACTCTGCTTCGGACAGAGGCAGATGGCGACAAATAATTCGCGAAAAGATACTCCATAAGAATTATCACGACCCTCAGCATTGAGACCGACCGAGGAGGATAAATGCGGAAGCGTCTGTTATTTTTGATGAAAAGTGATTCAGGGATAGCTGGCCCTAAGTTTGAACCTAGGCAATTTTATAAAAAAACGATAGCATTGGAATATTCACCTAAATACACGAATTTATAAAATAACAGACTAGAAAAAAATAGCAAGATGATCATGTTCGCGGTTTCACTCGCGTAAGATTCCTTAGTGGGATCTACTGGGGATGCCAGAAAGTAGGTGGCGGTAAATAAAGAAGATAAATTATCATAATACTTCGTTTTATTATTACGCAGATCTTACAGAAAGTAATATAGCTACCTATTTTACAAAACAGGATTACACATTACTAAATAAGATCGTCTTGTGCAATTTATGGCGCATACCAACACGGTTTCCTAAACAAGCCATAGACTTCAACTTTGCATGATGAAATATTCGCAAGGTGAAATACGAATTAGACACTAAAGACAAGAATTTCATGTGATTCTTCTTGCGCTGGATGTTCAAATAGATCATTAAGTTTGTGAAATGTTGGGTTCTATAAGCTAAACAGTAACCTCTTATCACCAACCACTACTCAACAGTTCCATAAAACCGATGGGACGTGCTTCTTTGCTCACGCCAACAAAACAAAAACCCACCACCGAACTATATGTCGGAAATTAATAAAAATCTTACTTTTTTGTGACTGACAGTTTTGCGACCTGACAAGCCCTTCTGAGTTTGAAAACCATAAGGTTTCTCAATATTTTATAGATTCCAATGAAAGGGAAAAAATGAATTTGATTGTTCCATATCAAGAATTTGTGTAATTGTCATAAAAGTCTATCTTCTTAACTGTGAAAAGAAATATTGCAACCAGCAAATGTTTCATTTCCGCAGCCCCTAACACAACACCTTTTCACCATTTTGCTAGAAAACACCTAAATTAGCAAATATTTCAGCTGACGCACGCGTTCTTGAAGAAGGAAGACGCCATGTCGCCATTACAGTATTGCTGCCACTATAAAACTCTGAATTCTAACATTATATTTTGATATAACAGACTAAGCTGTAAAAGCCTTGATTTTATTACATTTTCATGTACAATAAATTAACCTAACGTTGCTGTCTTAAAGAAAGCGGTAATTTTGCTTTATTTTAATTCAGTAACGAACGTGTTGTACTATTAAATCTACTAAACATGTTAATAACAAGCGCTGGCAATGTTAAGGAAAGTGACACCCTCACCTTGTATCCGCTATCTCAGTTGGCCTGCTGACCTTATCATTTGAAATATAAACCTTCTCTCATAGACCTCGAAGTGTATTTTTGTATACCCAGTTATACAGATTGCACATTCCAGTTGTACGTAAGTACTTAATACTTCCATGGAAACAAGAAATTTGTAGAAATATCAATTTCCGACATAAGTCGAGTTGTCACGTTTAAGAAACAAGGTCCAGCCCCCCGATTCAGAACGAAGTTATCGACCGATTCGGTAAATTTGTTTTAATTATGGTGAATTACCTACGGAACGGTAGCATTCAATATTTTTATATGTTAAAGCCAACGTTTAGTTTGTGTGTAACGAATAATACAGACATAATCCCATACTAAAAAGATGATTCAAAAATAAAAGAAAATAACCGAATCGGTCGATAACTTTGTTCTGAATCGGGGTCCAGGGCTGTAACTGTAACTAATAATTATATTTTTGATATATTATTCATGATTTAGATTTTTTCAGATACATGTACACAAGTAAAATTTCCCTGTCTGGAGATACTGGGAAAGTGGCAATTATTTGGTATACTGCTTGTAAATTAGGCATGAAATTATTAGCCGAAGAATGCTCTCAACTGCTGAAGATTACCTTTGAAAACTGTTTGTATGTGTACAACATATGTGCTAAAGCAAAGAAATTTGACCAATCACTCCATGACACATTGGAGCTTAAATGTTTGAAGGTACTTAACTACTTTTTTTAATGCAGAATGTTTATTTACTTATTGAACGAACTTACATAAAATATCATTTTAAAAGTAATTTTGAATGTCTGCTTTTACAGCAAATCATATGTGAAGCAAAGAAATTTGACCAATCACACCATGACACATTGGAGCGTAAATGTTTGAATGTACTTAACTAAGGTACTTGCGGTTAACAAGGGCTAACCTAACCTAACCTAACTTCAGAAATAAATATTAAAGGTTAAATAATTGGTAATAATGAAAAATTCATAATCAGGAGAACGTTTATTCTTTTAGCAACGTAACTAAGTACACTTTTTGCCCTAACCTGTCATATTTCGCTTCAAAATATACACTTTTAAAACCCTTTCTATGGCCCTTATTAACATACGTAGTTTAATAGGGACCATAACCTTGAGTCGATACATAATGGCATAATCAAAATGAACACAATATTTTTAGCTCCCTATACCATAAAGTATCATTTGGCATGAGATCACATCCACGAATACACATAAATCAACGAGAAAAATAGTAATGGACCTTATTAAAATAAAGAAACATAAAAAATGGGAAAAACCATATTTCCCAACAACATATTAATATAATTATCATATCTCTCAACAAAGTTTCTTTTCCTGCAAATAAACCTTTGACTTAAAAAAAAATAAAGACATTAAAAAAAGATCGATAAATTCTGAGGCCCTTATTAAACTTAGGAAAAATTGTAACTTGTTTCACTTAACACGTGTTTTATCATTAATTAATACAATGTCGTAATCGACAAACTAGTGAACCTCAATAAAAACTACTTCTAAATAAAAATATTCTTCTAGTAAGTCTCGGTAAAAATACGTATAAATGTTAATCAGTCTTCAAATAGGAACAAATTTCTTAAATATCAAAGTAACCTATCGACTTATGCCGCCTTTTTTTCAATTTCAATTTATGTTTTGATCCTTTAATTGCACACTGGACATTTAAAATCTAAATCTTCTTTCGTTAAGCCCAAGCATTCTTCATGAAACCATCTGTTGCACGAAAAGCACTTTCTCATGGCTAAAAAACGCTCTTCGTTACACGCGTAGCAGTACCATTTGTCTTCGGCATCTACAGTGTTGTGTTTTTCTTTTGTTTTTTTATCATTCACCTTCTTTTTCTGTTGTTTCTTCTTAATTTCACTCGTAGATTCTCTTTGGTTCCTTTGGCGTTTTTCTTTTTTATTTTCTCTATCTGTAAATATATCCTTTGTAATTATTCGAGCTTTGTAATTGATTGTTTTACGTCGAGGTTTTTGTTTGATCACAGCATAATTCGGTGTTGGCAATAATTTTTGAAAAGGAGATTTAGAACTCTTTTTGAGTCTCAGTCTTGCTAGTGGAATATTGTATTCCGAATCATCGTCACTTGTTTCAGAACCATGCATTTTTGCATTAATATTATAGTGACACGAAGTACTAATTTGTTTGATGGGAGTACCTTGTTCTTGTGGCACTGACAGTGTATTTTAATCTTCAGATGAGCTGTATACATTTAAAGCCTGTTCTGCAACACGTTGTAGTCGAGATCAATGATGCAAAATAAATGCTTCTTCTTCATCATTATCAATAATAGAATTATCCGACTCAGAACTGTGAATTGTTGGTCGTCTTATAGTAGCATGAGGCCTGTTTAGTTCAGCTAACACGTTCTTGTTTCCAGTATCACAGTCTGTTGAGCTGTCTGTTGAGCTATAGTCAACTAAATAGTTTTTATTGCTCCTATTCAATTCTGAACTGGGAGAAGGACGTGGCGAAAAATCAGTCTGAGTCAGCAAAGATGGAGAACTTGGATTAAAATCTTCAATAAAAGTCTTGTCAGAATCGGAACTATTAGCCCTGGGAATTTGTATTTCACGACGTACGTTTGTTCCCGAAGGACCAGGAGTTGGAGACTTATGTCCAACGATAACTTGCTCTGGATGTTTTTCAGTCAGCACAGATGGTGCATATGCTTCAGTTGGAATTGCGTCCGGATTATATGGATAGAGACCTGTAGCCCTAAACCCATTCACTATATTCTCATAGCTTATACATTTCGACCAAACTTTGCTAAAAATTGAATTGAAACGTGCTTTAGTTAATTTCTTATCGGGATATTGATATAAAAACGACAAAACTTCCTCATCCCAATGATGTTCAAATGATTTATTAACGCTTTTATCTAAAGGCTGGAGCTCGTGCGTCGTGTTTAATGGCAAGCAATATAAAACTATGTTTTCTTCATCAGCTGCCTCAACAGTTTTATAGTCCAAGTGACAAGAAGCGCCATCAAATACTAGCAAACACTTGTCTCCCATTTTATATTTTCCTAAATGTTGGATAAAATCCACGAACAATGATGAGGTCATGCTTCCTTTTGGGGCCATTCTTACAATCGATCCTGCTGGTAAATTGTCATAAAATTCGGGTTTTGCTCTTTTGCCTTTAAAAATTATCATAGGGGGTATGGCACTCCCTAAGGCATTCACACAAGCTGCAACAGTCACGTTTTCAGCGTGTTCTGGAGCAACCATATGCACCCTCTTGGATCCTTTTTTTGCTAAAACCATGGGCTGATTATGTATTGTAAGTCTACAACCTTTTTCGTCCATGTTGAATAAGCGCTCTGGTTTGTTGTTAATATCCAGCTCTTCATAATTTTTTTTGTACTCTATAAAATGCTGCAGTACAATATACTTATTTAGTTTTTGAGCTCTACCTGGATTCAAAATTTGCACTTTGCGCTTCGATATATCAGGGTGCCTTTTTAAAAAGTGTTTTAGCCAGTCTTTTCCAGCCCGCTTTAATGATTTATTAAAGTTGTTGAGAATATCGTTTTGTTCACAAAAAACGTATGCTTGATGTCGTATAACTTTTGGCGTTAACGGAAAACCTATGGCTGCAAGTCTTGATTCTGGATGCTAGATCACTTTCTTGCTCTTTAGTCAAAACTGTGCGGCGGCCTATTTGTTTTTCTATTTTACCTGATTTTAGATGGTTCACCAAAGTTCTTCTGGAAATAGAATAACGTGCTGCCGCTGCCCGTTGTGATAGCCGTCCCTCATTAACAGCTGCCATTGCAGCTTCTAATTGATGCAAGGACCAAAGTCCTCGAGCTTTCTTGGCTGGAGGCTCCATGAGTGCAATCTAAAAACGTTTAAAAAAGTCGATCAAATGATTGAACAACATTCAAGCAATTTAAACATTGACTCTGCTAGGTCGTAGCAGAGTTAATGTTCGAATTTCATAAAAGTTATAAATAAAATAAACTTCGATTACCTAATAAAAGTACACAAGCAAAGGTTTAATAAGGGCCGGCCCCTTAACCCGCCATTCATCTGGCCCTTATTAGACTTTGGTACTCATATTACTCGACCCGATATAAAATACACTAAATCAACAAAATCTTTTGAACTTACCTTGTTTTAGCATCAATTAAACTGTAAGGTTCACTTTGCAATACCAAGTTTTTTAAGCAATACTATATTTCAAGCAGAATTTTGTTACTATCAAGAGAAAAAAATACTATTGAGGGACGCAGACCAACTCTCTGAACTGCAACGTGGCTACTGACAAGATGGTCGATCGCACGAGACTGCGCTGGCGTTTATTAGCCTTCCTATTGGTCCTTTACATGTGTGCGTAACCAAAATAAAATCAAACCGTTAGAAGTACATTATTGTAATAGTGGCCCTTGATAGACAGCGGCCCTTGTTACCCGCAGGTACCTTACTTTTTTTTAATGCAGAATGTTTATTTACTTACTGAACGAACTTACATAAAATATCATTCGAAAAGTAATTTTGAATGTCTGCTTTTACAGCAAATCATATCACAGTGAGTCTTTTAGTTTTTCGTTGCAACTTCTAGCAGGCCTGTGTCACTACGTAATTCGGTCGCCGGGCTGTTGCAAACAAGCTTCCTACTTGGTGGAAGGCTTGTGGAGCGCACGGTTGGTGTTTGCGGCCACCCTGGTTTACAATAAGTCTCCCACCTCAGTGTTTTGTTGACTCTTCGTTTGGAAGCACGCATACAATATGTCTTTTTTTGTTATTATCTTTATTTATTATTTTCTTCTTCAAAATGTAACAAACCCCTTTTTTCTGATAGTACAAGTAAATTAAAATTCCAAGTTTAGAATTCCTGTATACATACAAATATCGACTACTACAAATGCAAAAACGTCTCGAAAGTGAATTGTTTGCCTGTGTAGTTCAATAAATTCACTTATAACTTGTTTTCCCTGCGTTGACGCCATTTTTGTGGAACGTGCACACGCAACGGTTGCCGCTGCGCAACTGCCGTTGCGTGGTTAACAAAACAACAAGCATTTACACTGTGGGATCGTGTTTACAACGGCGGTATCCACACGCTGTTCACAACGCGGGTCCCGTCCACAGATGTTGTTGAAGGTCAAACGAATTGTCCTTGTAAACAAGTGTTGCAAACCGCCTGTGAAGACCGATGTGGAGGGCTTGTTTAAACAAGGTTTATTTAATTGTGTAGGTGTCTTAACAAAAAGTTAATAGAATTTTAGTTATTTAGGTTTAATTGAAATATCCCTAGACCATGTTGATGTGTGTAATAATGACCGACTACTTGTAGGCGCTAATGAATCAACGTTTGAGATAGCTCGAATTTATCACTTTCACCGGGTATTATGAATAATTTCACTGTCAGAATCGTCCTTTGGCATATATTTTAAATGAGGCCAGTTCGTTTCTGGCCCTCGCCGGCCGCTGCCGCGGCACGCTCGCTTCGCTCGCTAGGTTCGTGCGGCTGGTGCATGTCAAATGTCAACGTAACATGCTCGTCGCTTCGCTCCTCGCAACCTAATAAACCTACTTCTTACAGAGCAAACACCTTCAAATCAAAAAGTGAGTTTGACTCGCGCACGAAGGGTTCCGTACTATTATTTATAAATCACGTTTGTTGTATGGGCACCTCCCTTAAATATTTATTTTACTGTTCTTATAGTATTTGTTGTATGTCTGTGTAGCAAAAATACATCTTTAAAAACTTCAAGTGTAACTATTACGGTTTATGAGATGCAGCCCGGTGACAGACAGACAGACGGACGGACAGCATTCATAGTCTTAGTTATGGGATCCCGTTTTGTATACAGAACTTAACCTGATCCTGGCAGGGCTCAAGCAGCACAATGGAGCATTAATAAATGTTAATAATTAAAACCGTTTTTTTCCAGTGTTCGCGGGGCCCCTTAGTATTGCAGGGCCCTAGGTACGTGCCCAAAGTGCCAAAATAGGAATGAGGAGCTTGAGCAATAGTAAGCAAACATATAAACCTACCATGTGTCGACTTATCTATTAAAATTATTTAAGCCAATAGCGTTATTTCTGTTTTCAATAACTTATTAGTGTAATATTAAAATTGTCTCAACCCTAGGGTATAATGAGTATTAGTCGAGCGAGAGGGACCCCACACACCAGTGTGGGTTCACAACCGGGATAGACCGCACGGATGATGATGGGAGTCGAGCGAGAGAGAGCAATTATTTTATCACGTCTGTTTAATCATTTTATTCCACGTTTTGAAGATGTGTTGGTAGGGTAACACTCGAAAGTTTTCATTCAAATTCCAACTTTGATTTACTTCAAAACTATAATGTTTGGTTTAAGACTTGGCTCTTCTAACATCACTGATGGTGTGAGCCCTTTAACTATTACTCATTTTAATCCACGCCTTAAAATAATATCCTTGTTTATATTGCAATTGATTTAGGTGTTCACCGTGATGACTCCTGAGGTACTGCAAAGTAAATTCTTCAAAGAACTCGACCCCTCGTTTTTGCCAGCACTCATCAACCACGAGCCTTTGCACATGAACGAGATAAACTTATTCAAAGCTGTGGTCGACTTTGCAAATTACAAGGAATGTAAAGTAAGTTACTCCTACTTACTTTTCTTTCTTAGTAATTATTTTATTGCGTTTTAAAACTGTGTGGACCTACACGTCTGAAACATTGTTTGAATGTTGAACAGATTAATTTTAATTCAAATTAAAAATACCGTGATAGAATTAACATTTTATATTAGGGCTTGAAATAACAACATTTTACATTAGCTAACAAACAATTTAAATACAATAAAAATTCCAATGAGTTAATTTTTATTTTTTAGCATTAAACCATGCTCTATTTTTTACACATTGTTATAGACTAGAAAACCTCGGTAGCTCAGTTGGAAGAGCAGTCACCCGGATTGTGAAAGGTCGCGGGTTCGAATCCCGCTTGAGTCCCAGGATCAGGTCGAATTTTTCTAGTTTCTATCTTTAAAGTTCCAATAGTTCGCGTCAAACTTTTAGTCCACTCTGAAGCTGTTTCACGCATGCTTAATACCTATCATATAATAATACCAAACAAATGTATTTGTTTTGTAGATTGGTTTTTTAATGGTTCTTTTTCGTTGCAGGAAAAAAAAGAAGCATCAACTTTTTATGGTAAGATACCGTAAAGAAAATGTGATGGCATACACAGAGTCGTGCTCGCAAAACGCGATGGTGCAGACATTCGAAACTCTGTGTGCAACTCGCTTTAGCTACTCTGAAATTGATGTAAAAACTAACTTAGTGAAAAAAAAACTATATTAGTGAAATTTTTTTATCTTAGTGAAAAAAAACTATCTTTGCCCATTGGTGTAATGGGGTAGAGGCCCACAGTGCCAAATGTCCTGGGATTCGATCCCTAGAACCCCGTCGTCGATACCCAATGTTACAAGTTCTTGTTATAAGATAACATTGATGTGTTACTCGTATTTCTTTAAGTAAAGCTCGTTTTTGATTTAGCTGTACGCAGTGCTGTGAAAAACATACGATTTCTGGAAATAAAGTCAGAAGACTTCAACATCTATGTCGCTCAGTCCGGGTTCCTAAATCAACAGGAGACTGATGCAATTCGGGAGAGTATACGGACTGGTGATCCATCCTCCCTACCGGTAGGATTCTCTAAAAAGGGAAAGAGGTACCAAAGTCTACAGTTGAAACCAGCGGTATGTATCTCTGAGAAAACCAGCCAATGAAGGCGACCCGTCGCTCTATTTTCTAATTAGCAACGCGAATCGATAGCTTGTCGCTCGCATTTTGACAGCTTGTCAGCCAATGACGATGCAGTATTCGACGTCAAATAGAAATCGCTGTCGTCATAATCACGATTTTTATGTGAACGAAGTTAGGTAATAGCCCGAATAATTCCCATTCTCATGTTAAACGGAGTTTGAGAATAGTATGTCTACCATGGGTTTTTGTTCTTTGGAATATCTATGAAAAAGTTTACGGCATCTATGTTGCACATGTGCTTTTCAAATATCTGTGTTTCTTCACCAATCCAACCATCTGTAATTTTTTTGCAACCATTCAATTATTATTCACTATTTTTATTATCTTTTCACAACTATTTTGAAACATTTTCGCGGGAAAAGTAAAGTCATATTGGCATTAGCAATTGACAGTATCTAATGCCAAAGTGGTTATGTCACTTATGCTAGTATTTCCGTATTTCCTCATATTTTGAACAGATTATGAATATGCCAAGTGGGCAAAGGCGCCATCTACAAATTATTTTTGAAACTTATTTTGGGTTACTCTAGTATTGAAATTAACTTGTTGTCAACATCCAAGTCCAAATGATTCTGGGTCTGGTGGCCTCTATAAGGCTGACAAGTAATGCAAAGCAATCACTGAGCTGGCCCCTCCTGACTCTCAAATCTAATTTCGCTGGACTGGCATATAAACTTATAATAACCCTTAGTCTTTGGAATATGGTTCATAAATTTATTATCTACAAAGCTTGTTCAATGAAATTCTGTTCAAGAGTCAGGCCCCTGGTCGGTCTTATCTGGAAGCCCTGCAAAAATGCCTCATCATCACGCTGGAAATAGCAGTCTCATTCTTTATTTTTAACATTGATATCTAGACCACTTGCAACTTGTAGGTGTGTACGACCTATAAATGAATATCTTTTTACAGTATGCAGAAACTATTTCAAAGAGGAATAAGCATTCGGAATATGCAAGTTTTTCTTTAGAACTACTGAAATTAGAATCTGGTGAAAAATCAAAACTGATGATATCTAACAACTTCACTCTAATGAACTCACAATGGAAAATATTAGTGTTAAAACGGCTAGTCAAGCGGATGGTATACTGCACTATTCATGTATACTGCTTAGGAAATGATACTTCAGATTGGAAATGTCATGCTCAAATGGACATTTTGGTAAAAGCTCATCCAGGGATGGGAAACATTTTCGACAACATATCGTGGTTCTGCTATCAAAGGTATGTTTCGCACTTAGTCTACCGTTCACGGAGGCGTACAGAGGCGTTCATATCAAGCTTACCAAACCATTGCAAAATGGGTCTTGTGTCAGTAGCTTAAAGTGTCCTTGTAAAGGTTGATTGGAACGCCTCTGTACCTATGTGCTTAGATGGCAGCACAAAGGACGATACGAGCCGTAGCGTCTTAAAAGCATCGCACCACAAATAACGCACACGGCGCGGCGTCCCGGACATAAGTCCGCTTAGACCAAACCGCCATTTTGATTACGCACACAGACACAATGAATTTTCAGGCGACACCGGTGAGAATCGGTGTCGCGGCCAGTCGCACTGTTGCTAGTGTTTTGGTTTTTAATCGAACTTGGTGCAATTTTTCATGATGTATTTTATTTTTGGCGGGTTCTGTCAAATCGGGGTTATACCTACCTACTTCATTTTAAATTCAGAGCGAATATAATAGTAGCAACCCTAGGCGGTCAGGCAAGTTTAGGTTAATAAACTGGAGAAAAGGTGAGAGCGGTCTTTCTGTAAACTCTTTAGTCTTTATTTTGTGATCGACCTATAAACTACTTATCTTAATCAATTGTGATGAGAGCTCAGTTACGACAAAGAATGTTTATTTTATCTGATATATGGTTACGATTAGACCGGCCTCATCCGGCCTTCAAATAAAATATGAATAATATATATTTGCTGAATTGAGAAGAGAATTGAAAAATCGTTTGTGTAAGTTATTTATTGCAGAGCGCGATTTCAACTTTACAAGTCTATTTTATCACACAGACACACAAACTAAAATCTCTGCTCGTTTGGCGTAGGATGATCTTTAAGGAGCTAATTTGTCCTTTACCTAAATACTGTTTTTTTTTTTATAATTCTTTGTTTTTTTTTATTTCAGAGGCTATCAGTACCGTCACTCTCAATCACTATCAAACATGGAACATTGTTATAAACTAAATATTTTAATGGAGGCGTCTCTAAATCGCGAGTTCAATAAAAATGCAAATACCAGCATTTCAGTGAAATACGACAAAAAAATAGAAACACAAAATAGTTAAGCTACTAATCGTGTTATTGAATATAGCTGCGACATCTTACTCGTATCTATCTTAACTTAGATAGTTCGCTTCTTTAATCTAACTCTAATGTTTTTTAGCAGCATCGAACGGACTCGTATTTTTTGCAAACTTGCAAAATATATTATTCTTAACTTTTTTCATTAAAATACTTTCTATACCTATCACCTACTAAGTTACCATAATAATATGAACAATCACCCTTCGGGCTATAAATTTACTGACGAACATTGTTGCGTTGCGAGGAATGTGTTGATAAGAACCAATAGAATCGCGAAGCGAATGAAACAATTCTATTGGTTCTAAACACACAAGTTCCTCGCAACGCATCCTCGCACATCTCTGGTGTAAACGCACCCTTACTCGTAGTAAAATGTATTCTTTCTTTACTTAAATTACCAAATAAGGGTGCACACCCACGTCAGACTTTTTGTCGGACCGATAATCGGGCCGATTTTGTATTTCATATTATTTCTGACCAACTTTTTGTCGGACGTGTGCGTTCCTCCATTGCTATCAGTACGTTCTATTTTTCTCTCACATAAAATCGGTCACCGATTATCGGACGTGGGCGAGCAGCCTTAAGCTGTCAAGCTATCTATATGTAAAGGTAGTATTATATTGTTTTAGTGATAAGGTGCTGTTTGAAGATTATGTAACGTTCGAAAGTATATTTTAAATATATTATGTTAGGCCTAAACTCGTATATAATACTACTTTCGCCGTATGATGATATCCCTGACAGTTCATAATTGTGGATTATAGTGATGTAACGATTGTAATTCAATCGAGTTGGCAAAGGTAATGGAATCGGATTTACCGATTTTTAATTTTTAAATAAATTCTTATTAAACGAGTTATGGCTAATAGATTAGAGAATAAAACGCGGTATCTCGAAAATAATAGTTAAAAAATAGCACACAAAGCAGACGCACTCATACTGATGCGAATGACGTGATTACAAAATGGTCTCTCCTATTTATCGATTTTTGTCGATTCAGTAGTGTCAATACACTATTGAATGTCGTTCCTTTTCACGCATCAGGCGCTGTAAAGATACATTAATTTAATTTAATTTACATACTTCATTCATTAACACTTAATAATAATAACAAAATTTACTTGATAAGATTCGAAAGGACAATAGTTTATAACATTTTCTTTTGCCAGTTTCTTTTTATTTAGTTAGAAATAGTATGCGTGACACGGAACAATGAGAACTGTCAGGCATATCATCCTAAAGTGAAAATAGTTTAAAGAAAGGAACGTATTATCTTTAGCTATTTTAAGTGTTATTTATGGTGTTTCTTCCACTCACTTTGCCTCTGCAGTTTTTTGTTTTGCCAAAACCTGACAACGCAGTAAACGTCAGTTTACTCCGTCTAATTAAAAATTCGAGTTAAGTTGGACTGAAGTGATTTTATCATGTAACAAACTTTTGTTCAAGTAATTACAACCACATCTCTAATATGTAGCAGCGAAATGTTGCTCACTGTTATAGAATGTTATCACACTACACAATGTTTTATAAGGTTATAGAGGGTGACTGGGGATTCATTGGCATCCTTATAAAATAAGAACCTACTCATGTTATACAGTACTTTACCCAATATGAGGCTATTTAATAGGTACAAAATTTCATATTTTTAATTTAATAAACATCATATTTAATACTCGGCAATTGTTTATACGGCTTATATATACGGCAAATATGAAATTTTGTTAAATAACCTCATGTAATGGATACAAAACTGCATATTTTTAAACCGTATAAACATCAGGTTTAATACTTGGCAAGGTTTAAAAATATGCAATTGTGTACCTAGCTACCAATGAAATAGCCTCATACTGGGGGGGAAAGAACTGTACCTATATCATGATTAGGTTCTTATTTCAAAAGGATGCCAATGAATCCCCAGTCACCCTGTATAACTGCTGTGTGGGAGCACCTTTAGTTAAGTTTTTAATCCAGATTATAGCCACATTCATAGGCGGTAGTATTATATTGTATCGTATGTAGATAAGTTTGATTATGCGACCTTTTGATTGAATTAAAGCTTATAACACAGATGGTACCTATTTTTATTTATCATCAGTGCTTCATCATCAGTGCTACATCTTCCCCAACAAGACTCTAACAGAAGTGACCTTCTTCAGGCCGACCATCGATTTCTTCTAGTGCCCTTATTGGACATCGTAACGAAAGTTCTAGGTTTATGTGGAATGTCCAAAAGTTATGGTCGCGTCGGTCTCGATGTCACCCGACATACTACACACTACTGCCCGAGTGCCCCCCTTACACTAGCGTTATTTGATGCCGACGCAATGATGTTAATACGAACAAAAATTTTCAAAATGCCACACTACCATTATAAAGAGGCATTTACCGCCAGTTGCCAGGGCAGTATTAGCAGTGTCGAATAGCAAGAGTTTGGACAGTTTGGCCACTACAGCAGATACGGTCATGGATGCCACGCGACCTATGCTAGCAGCAGAGGTAACATCACCAGCCAAGAGTGAGCAGAATACGTCCACATTGATTTTGGCGGAGATAGCTAAATTAACTGCAGTTTTGGTAAGTCGAAGATTTGTTTTTTAGGTTTCGAGGTTACACTAGAGGGAGTCACACCGCTCCCGGATAAGGTGGAAGCTATTGCAGCTTATCCCAAACCGGAGACTGCAGGATCTCCGACGTTTCCTAGGTATGGTGAATTTTTATCGTGCACGCCAAACGCACTAGTGCATAATTGTAAGAAGAAAGTCGTTTGGTTGACTGCTCCGTCAGCCATTGAATGCATTTGACAAGTGTAAGTCGAGCCTACAAAATGCGCTATCTCATCCTAGTGCAGATTCGCCTATAGCTCTTATGACAGATGCATCGAACACATGTGTAGGGGCTGTGCTTCATGCTTCAACAAAACTGCGATGATGAATGGAAGCCTTTAAGGTATTTTTCTATAAAATTGAGCACTGCAGAGCTAAATTAAAGCGCTTTTGATAGGGAATTATTAGCAATGTTTTTGGCTATTAGTGTAAACTATCAAATACTCAAAGATGTGTATAACAATTTAAGTCTACTCGATACAAAAGCTTAATCAAGTCTCCCAGTCCCGTCCAAGTTCCCCATACATAATCGTGTATTCTAATTCAACAAACTCCTACTCAGCTAATTACAAAGGTAATGCTGTAACCTAATTACGTGACGCTATTCCTATAATATGTTTAAACTAAACATGTTATTGTCACTCATATCAGAACGTCTAAACGCTGATGCCCAGTTAAAGACAGGGTGGCCTTTGTTCCCTAGCTCGCCGTCGGTACACGAGGCTCCGATTGCTAACATTAGGCATTTTCGCAAGTTGTTTGAGGGATCAGTTAATTGTTTTTACAGATCACAAGCCGTTGATTCATGCTTTTAAGAAATGAGAAAGTAACAAAGAAACACCAACACGTACAAGGCAGCTGTTGTTCATCAGTGAGTTCACAGAATCACAACGGACATTCGATACGTAGAAGGTAAGAGTAACATTGTAACTGAGTCGCTATCACGCGTCGAGACGATTAAAATTTCCTGTCACACAGTGCTGAATTACAACGAACTTGCTGAGGCGCAGAAACGTGACGACTTTATTGCACAAACAACACGTACTGACACTGTCAGCAGTGTAAGTATCAAAAGTATTTTTCTGTCTGTTATTGATGATTCGATATATTGTGAAACTTCAACGGAAAATGCCAGACCTTATTTGCCACAAAGTTTTAGATAAATAGCATTTGACGCGGTACATAATTTGAGTCATCCGAGTGCACGTACGGTACTACAAGAAAGTTTATAACTAAAGTTTTTTTTTGGCCAGACATGAATAAAGATATTAATTTATGGGCGAAGAGTTGTATTCAATGTCAGAAATCCAAAGTTAATAGGCAAACACTATCAGAATTCAGTGAATTTCCCGTAGTTGATCGTTTCGATCGATCGATCGTTTACATACTTAATGTGTAACAGTTATAGATAGGAAAACGAGTTGGCCAGAAGCTTTCCCTGTAGAGATTACAGCAGAGAGCGTTTCCAATGTCATAAACGAAGGTTGGTTAATCCATTATGGATGCCCAAGTACATTGTCTAGTGATCAGGGGGTCTAAAACGGCCACATTGTATGTTTCATATTTCATTCATAATATGTTTCATTTCATAAATCCTAAAACAACAATTTATTAAATGAATCATAAAATGAACCTCTAACGATTCATGTTTGCATTTCATCTAATATGACAGTTTTGTATGGGAATTCGTAATATGGTGCACATATATGAAATACTATTTAAGTCAAATTGGAGAAATGTTAGATGTTACATACTAGGTGACCTAAATTTTGTGTTCATATTTTCAATTTTGATTACGTTTATTACATGTTTAGCTCTAATACGGTAAAGATTCTAAGTTTTGGAATAATGGCAGACTTGGGGCTTTACGAAAACTTACTGGAACATGCACGTTTAGAAGAAGCTCTCATCTTGTAGAAAACGTAATGGAGAGCTAAGGAATTTGGAGCTGGCTTTTGAAATGCCTATCTCAGAGTTTATCGGTCTGTATAGATTAAACAAGTGTTTGGCTCTGAATCTTATAAGAGAAGTAGAGCCCTATTTACCCAGCAAAGGAGGGATATCAACTCTGTCAAAAGTAAGTAAACAAAAAGAGTTCATTGGTTTCATTCATTCTAGGTACCTACTTATACCTAATATTTTATTAAGGTTTTTCAACCGAAAGAGATATCATTCAATAAATGCTCAATTATTAAGAAGAATTTACTCATAACTTATTAACTTTTTTAAGCATGTTGACTCAAGACATGGTAACACGTGATCTAACTTTAGGGGTGGGTCAGGGGGTCAGGTATCATTTAAAACAGATACAAATCAATAATACTTTAGTTTAAGCAGACTTATAATAAACGGAACTGAATTTGTAGGTAATTAAAAGTCATTGACATTTGAATAAGTTTTCAGAAATGTTGCATTATAATTAGAACAAAACAAGTGGTTGAAAATTAAATCAAGCCTACAGCGGTGGACTATAACAGGCTGATGATGATGATATCAAATATGTTGAAAAGAATACCAAGGTTTTAAGTTATTATTCTAAAATATTTATTTCTAACTTACTTAAGTATATATATAAGGTATAGATACCTAATAGCACATAGCACATATTTTTTTACTTAATCAGTCATTTATGAACTTAAACTTATTTCTAGTTATTGAACACATTAATATAAAACATAAAAATTGCAAGAGCAAGATGTGTCACAAAACTTAATAATTGGTTTTTAGGAGCAACTCGTATCTTCAGGCATTAAATAATAAATATATTTTTTGTAATTAGCTTAAGTTACTGGACTATTGAGGCTACCTACATTTAAAGTTTCACATAAACTTAACTTATGTATTTATCACTTTTTAGATTTGTGATTCAGACCTAAATATTATAAGTATTGATGCCAGCCATGGAGGAGCAAGTCATAACTCATATGTGTGGAATACTCATCCAATTAAAACTTTCCTTGAAAATCTCCATGTATCTGAAAATGAAACATTGTGGTTAAAAGTGAGAAAGACATTTGTTAGAAATGGATGTACCTAACCTATAAGTATGTGAGATTAATGGAAACTGAAACCAGTTGCTTTTGTTTCAGGTGATTCAGGCTATCCCAGATACCCCAGAACGTTATTATACTGAATGCATTGAGAGTTTAGCGTTGAAAGGTGCATAGGTGTTTTGAAGTCCCGGTGGCGCTGTTTTTTGGTGGATAAAGTAAAGTAAAGTAAAGTATAAAAATAATTTATTCATTTAAGCTTGTACAAAGCACCCATGACATGTCAAAAAAAGTATATAGAAATAATAATAATAAACATAAATAAAATAGTACAATATTAGTACATATCGTGAATATACATAATGCGAATCTACCACCGGTTCGGACGTTGCTTCTTATCGAGAATACTCCGGCAAGAAACTCGATAGTTACTCTTTTGAACTTTGTTTGTTTTACAAAAAATAAATCGATAGAAAGTTACACTATCATCCCACAATGGCTGGCTACAGTACAATGCTTGTGTTGTATCACACAATATTGTCAATAGTCAGTGGCGGCCTTAGGGGGTGGCGAACAGGGCAATCGCCCGGGGCCTCGCGCAACAACCTAAATTTAAAAAATATAGATTTTTTTAACTATATTTTTTTATTCAAAACTTTCTATTTTGATCCTTAATTATTTATTAAGGCTATAACAAAACGGTAAATTAAAATAAAAGTCAGATAACTAATTCATTTATTCAAAATATAATAACAAAATCATTATGTAGTAGATACTTGAATATCGCGCCTCGAAACACTTGAAGATCGGTTTTTAAGTTCCACAGCACTCGGGTCAGCTCGGGAGTCGGGACGTAAGGTGCTCCTCTTTCGCTCGGGGATTCCCGTGTTTCATTTCGTTCGTCAACTCTTATCTGTATCAGCTTTGAATTATTTGCTTGCAACATAGTTAAAAGGCGTCACTGTACCGTACATGTATATCTTTCAATTTTATGGAATATTACGTTCTTGTAGTATTCAAAGTATTGAGTAAGCTGAAAAACTGTAAAAAAAAACTGTCTGATATTTAAAAAAAATATTTCTGATTAAAAGAAATAAGTTCGCGTGATCGTGATGCCGTAAAAGCAGGTAAAAGAAAATCTACGTGGATCTTGAATATAAATATATAAAAAGTGATGATCAAGAAACCTCTACAAAATGTTTATTGACTGAAAGTAATTCTAATCCTAACGACACGATTGGCACGGTTTCTCGCCTCGATTTCCGTAGTGTCCCGGGTTCGATTCCCGGTCAGGTTCAATTCAGGAAACGATCTTTTCTGAACTGACTCGTGTCTGGGTGTGCTGGGAGACGCCCCTGGCTTATTTCCTTGTGTGGTACCTCGTAACATAGGGATATTAATCCCTACTTCGAGACCATTTTCAAGAGGCGTTTTGTCAGGCGCATATTTATATTTATACATCAAAACAGCGAGGATGATGATGAATTAAAGTAGGAGCATCATGTGGTTGAATAGAAATTGAAATTGAAAAAAAAATATTTTGGACAGGTCCATATATGTTAGTATACATTTGCTTACAGACTATGTTAGTATATTACATTGTGACTATATGACAACTCTGAGTAATTATTATTTCAGGTGAGTTTCCACCCACCTCTTTAAAAGGGGAGAATCCCACCTGTCCACAAACACACTCATGATGCCGTTGGTGGATAAGCGCAGGCGTGCCAGCATGGAAGCGCAGTGATATTGATGGACATGAATTGTACGAAGAACTGAATATGTTCATCCGTGTGTACTTATGAAGAAAACGACGATATCTCGGTGCTGAAATACATGATAGAAAAAAAAATACTGAAGTTCACCCCACTGTCGAAATAGTCCTGAGAATTATTGCTACCACACCCGTTTCAGTTGCGTCTGCTGAAAGGAGTTTCGCTCGAGTCGAGGCGTTAAATTATTAAAACATATTCGAGGAATTCTATGACACAGGATCAGCTTTCAGCCCTTGCGATTCTTCCAATCGAAAATGACGTAGCTCATTCGTTAGATTATTTTGACTCATCAAACGTGACTGATACCTAAACCAAACCACCTACTAGTAGGTACTTTCGCATCACATACTTTTAAATAAAATAAATAAATAAATAAATATCTAGGACAATTCACACCAAGATCATCTGCCCCAAACTAAGCAGAGCTTGTAATATGGGCGTCAGAGACTGATAAACATACTTAAATATTTCTAAATAGATAATAACACCCAGACACACAACAAATATAAATGTTCGTCACACAAATATTTGTCATGGGTGGGGATCGAACCCACGACCTCCGG
The DNA here is from genome assembly GCA_947369235.1 of Udea olivalis. Taxonomy (NCBI): domain Eukaryota; kingdom Metazoa; phylum Arthropoda; class Insecta; order Lepidoptera; family Crambidae; genus Udea; species Udea olivalis. Next base: position 6,731,469 of record OX376367.1, on the reverse strand, counting down.
CGCTAAAGGCAGGATCGCTGCCATTGCGCCAACAGGCCAGTCAAAAACTTTTCACGATGGTCAAGGGGCCTCGCAAAGCCTTCCGCCCGTAGCCTCGCAATGGGTAACGCCGCCGCTGTCAATAGTGCAAGACTGCCTGTTCCTGAGCTCACACTACAACAAGAACAATATGAAGCATCCATGCAGGTGCACTTTTAAATTTAATCATTATATACACACATGTTTACTGTTACATGTTAAGTCTTTGACTGCCACAAAACCAGATACAATTTAATTTTTAATGGTTTGCCGGCCATGGTGTGTAACATGCTAATGATGATTAAATTACTTAGCTGTTGTAACTGATTATTATTATGAAAGACTATTTATTGTTTCAGGTAGCACAGATATATTCTGACCCTGCGTCATCTTCAACTGTAGCTGGCAATAGCCTATTGGCGGCAGGGCAAGCAACAAGAGATTTATTGATCCAAAGACTTTGGCTAGCACGATAAAATTAATTAAAGTTTTGACTTTAATATTCAACAATTGATACTCATATCTTTTAGAATAAAGTTTAAGTAATTAACTCTTGCTTACTTACCTATCATTATATACTTTATGATGCATCCTCATATACATTTCGGCTACATCTACTAGCCGTCCCAAATTATTGGCTGCATCTGATAACCGTCCCAAATTATTGGCTATATCTGCTAAATGTCCCAAATTCTGGCTGATCAGCATAAGAGCACGAGCTTGTTCTGCGTCTGCTGCAGCTCGTTGCAGCTCTACCTGTGAGAGTATCCTCCGAGCCTCATCTATTGGCGCCATAGGTCTAGCTAGAACAATTATATTTATTTTCAATTTAAAATGTATTTTTAATAACATGAAACAAAAGACTTGAACTATTAAGTTTTCATTAAGAATTCACCATTCTGTTTAAAAATATATATTTAGTAGACAATAATTACCTTGTTTGTTAATTAGTTAACAGTTCTTAATATTAGTACAAAATTATAAATAATATGATATTCAAAATAATTACAACATACTGTGATATCGGCGAGTGTCGCGGGATCTTCTTGGTAAGGAAGGAGCATCCGCATCAGCAGGACTAATAGGTGGAGGATCAACTGGATCAATGCTAATTGCCTGCTGAGTTTCAGCACTAGTACTTGGTAGCGGGCTTCTGTCTCTGGTTATCACATCCTCAGGTAAATTTATTAGACTTTCTCTGAAAACAATAATGATTACAGTTTAAATGAATGAAAATAGAGAAATTAATACTTTGAATTTGGCAAAATACTCACTGGATTTCAACCTCTTACTGTACTTCTATTTCTGCCGCAGGAGTTTCAATATTTTCTTGTAACTCAGCTCCCTAAACATAAAAAGATAGTTAAAGATGTTTTTTTAACATTACTTTACTTAAAATATATTTTTTGTACCTACCATAATATGGAAGGGAGTAACCCGCACATTAGGTGCACCCTGGTCAAACCCTGTTCCCATAATAGTTAAAAATCTCTGCTCAACTTCAGACACGGATTGAGCCTGGGGTGGTCCTCCTCCTGTGGCAGTAGCTTCCATATTTATTGCAGCTACTTACCATCTTCTTTAATTTTGACTTAAAATTATTAAAATACTGAAAAGAGAAAGTAGAAATGGTACTCAACAGTAACAAATAAATTAATGATAAGAGCAATGAATCTATTTAACATGAACATACAGTTGCCCACTCTTGAGGCGTTTTAGTTGCTCCTGACCCTTCGGCATTTACTAATTCTGCAAGGTCCTGCCACAGACGTAACAGACGTTGCTGCCTTGCACGGGAGCTGTTATTATTTCCACGCACCAGGTAATTTTTATGACGGCACACATTCAGAGGTAAGTAACGGTAACGTATACGTCATTCAGTATTAAAATTGAAATCTATTTTGAAATATCATACGGAGTCTTGTTTTGTTCATTCTGATTTAAAGCCTTGTACTCGTGTTTTTGTTATGGATGATACAATACAGTCAAACGACCTTTAAAGAATCCGTATTATGGTCCATTTAGAGTAATTAAACGTTTAGATAAAGCTTTTTTATACAGTTAGAAGATCGTAAAGTATTCCTATTGATCGTTTAAAGCCAGCGTACGTATAATGATGATACTCCCATTGTAAATAATAAAGAGGTAACAGTAGAGCCTGCAGAGCCTTGTAAAATAACCTTTGACGATCCTTGTGTACAGAAAAACTCTGTGGTGTTTAAGACTAAAAGTGGTCGTGTAGTTAAGCCGTCTTCCAGATAATTGTAGTAATTTAAAAGTATGTTGACATGTTGTGGAGTTTGAGTAGATTTTTTATGTACGAATTTATTGCATTACCATATAGGTCTAAAAGCCAGCTCGTACCTGTGTATTTTTGTTAAATGTCTTTAGTTAGGGTTCCGTACCTCGAAAGGAAAAAACGGAACCCTTATAAGATCGCTTTGTTGTCCTTCTGTCTGTCTGTCAAGACCCTTTTTCTCAGGAACGCGTGGAGGTATCAAGCTGGAATCAAATACTCAGGAGGTCTACTGTCCCTCGGAGCTGTGAAAAAATCAAACTTCTAAGCCAACGCAATCAAAAGATACAGACTTTTATGCCGCAAATTTCCACAAATTTTCGACACTCGCAAGGGATTCAAAACCTACAAGGTACTTCCCGATAACTCAGAATCTTGAAATAAGATAAGATAAATATTCTTTATTGCATCTCAAAAAATAACAATGAAGGTTTGTATTACACGAAATAAGAAGATGACACAATTAGGCCGAACGGAAATTTGGTGCGAAGAAACGTCTTATAGCACATATAAAGAAAAAATTGCGAAAACCGTAAATTTTTAGTTACATCAAAAAATATTTTTAGTAAATATACCTACAGGTTTGTACGGAACCCTCGGTGCGCGTGAGTCCGACTCTTTTGTTGTCAATTTCTCGCGAGGCGTTCACTGTGAAGATGCTGCAGAGTCTGAGGCTTATTGCAAGGTAGGTTTCACAGTGAACTACCTAGTCAACGAAAATGAGTTGTTTAGGTTCTCTCCTGAGACATTTTTAAGACGGACCGAAAGATAGGTTTCCGCAAAGTTTTTATTTTTAGATTAGAATTTAAGAGTTAGGGCGCTCACTGTATCACTTAACAGTCAGTTTAAAAACTGTGCTATTCTTGATCAGACTCTCGTAAACTAACTCATCATTATCATTTCAATGTTATGCAATCTCAAAGGTTGGTTAATAAATGTATACAGATCTAAAATGAGATTGTGTATGACTCGCCTTAAGCAGTTGAAAATGATTGTTGATTCAAAGTGAAGCGTAAGCGTTAATAGAACTAGGTCAAGCTAGCTTACATTGTAATTTCTTGGTATGAAGGTTACGGAAGTTATATTAAGCACGTACGAAAATCAAATAGTTTTAATTTGGTCCAGATTGGAGTATAAATATAGAATAGAATAAACGTTTATTTGGTATCTACATCACACAGAAAAACAAAATACAAGTCAAAAAATAAAAACAACATAAAATACAACGATAAATTTGAATACAACAAAGAAAATTATGTGTGACATAATACCAAAATGGTCACCACTCAGCTGTATGTCATGACATGACAGAGCCATGACGCTGGTTTTCTGTGGCAACCATCATGTACTCGTATAGAAGCATTTACTGATGACATTCGTTGTATCTTGTTGTATAGAAAAGTCACATTCGATTTGTAACTATGGGTTTGGGACCGAGCAAAGAGGAAACCATACCTGTTGATGTATTATATCCCAAGCTCAATTAATAAGAAATAACATTATAAACGTCGAGTCAAAGTTCGGGTTTAAGACATTTATTTTCTCAAAAAGAATTTCAATTCACTTTTAAGAGAAACTTAAAGAAATATACAAAGCGAGTACACAGATCAACAAAAAAAATACAATGCATAGCGACGGTAGTTCAATATTAAACTTAAATCGGTTGGTCCGCTCTGTGCAAACCGTCGTTGTCAATAACACAGTCATTAGCTAATGGCTCAAAGAAGTATGTTGAACTAGCGAGACTGGAAGCGGCACGCCCGTGCGTAGCGTAGTTAGGTGCAATATAAATAAATATTAAATATAAATATGCGCCAGACAACACACCTCTTGTTGGTCTCGAAATAGGGATTACAATCCCTGTGTTACGAGGTACCACACAAGGAAATAAGCCAGGGGCGTCTCCCAGCACACCCAGACCCGAGTCAATTCAGAAAAGATCCCGGGACACTAGGTAAATCGAGGCGAGCAACCGTGCTACAGCGCACTACGCCAATCGTGCCGTCAAGAGAACATCTTAGACAAGTCAAGATTTCGGTTGTACAAATCAAGTAGATCAAATTATTAATAATAATTGTGAAATTGTATTAATGTTAAGTATGAACAGTGGCTCTCTGAAAACAATGGATTACTAACATTTAATTATCTCTCAATTGCAGTTATTTGTTTGATGTGTTAGGTTAATTTTGAATATTTTTAGAAGAGGAAATTCAATATTAATTGCAGTGTGAACTAAAGAATGAATATTAATTAATTTCATATTGGTTAATTGGTACATTATTGAGATAGATGAGATTATGTCATGAAAAAAAAACGAAATGAATACTTATACAATTAGATTGATATCTAACATATTTGATTAAAAAATAAATTTAAGCATTAAGTTTAATTTGTCAATAGATACTTTAGTAAAATTATGAATTCATGTGTTTCTATATTTATTTTATTTTATTTAGAATGTCAAGTGGTTATTATTATTATTGTTAAGTAACTATGAATTATTTTAACATTTTGAATTTAATTTAAGAAAATTATGCTTATTTACTCAGTCTATAAATAGGTGAAATTTTAGCAATCTTTTAAAGGTCGTCATTGATTGGGTTTCCTTAATCTCTTGGTAATTTATTGTAAATTTCAACCCCTCATTCAAGATACATTTCTGTCCATCGTGCTGCGCGTGATTTTAAATCTCTTCCAAGACGTGGTCTGAGTTTTGCTAAAGGCTTGGCTTTAATAAAGTTTATTTCTGTATGTATTTTTTTGTTCAGTATTTTACGGATCAAGATGCAAGTGTAATAAATATATGTGTCGCCGACGGCGAGATCTTCATATTCTCTCTTTACTTTACTCCGTGTTGTTCAATCCCCGGACGCCTCCTTAACTCAAAGAGTTGTTTAAATTTCAGCAATCTGCCAGAAGCGATGTTACGCGCTTAAACCGGAAACTCCTTTTAACATTCCCTCGACATTCCTCAAGCTATCACACAAATTCCTTCACTGTCCAATCCATCCGCCTGTGGAATTCCCTACCTTTGCCTGTCAGGCAATCTCAATCCCTACCTATATTTAAATCCCGTGTCAAAGCCTATTTACTCTCACTATGACCTACTCCTCATGGTTGATAAGTTGTTGGTGTCTAGTATGATGTGCCGTCCTTGCCAAAATAAATCTATGTATGTGTGTAAGGTATATGTATGTTTATCATATTTATTTATGTATATGTAACATATTAATTGTTTGTTTATTTATTTATTGTTTGGTTTATATATAATATTGATTGGAGTTGTATTCATTTATATTTTATTTTTGCTCATATAGTTGTTTTCACTCCACACTCGTTAGGCTATAAGAAGTTCCTCTACCCAAAGGTTGCCTGGAAGAAATCGCTCTCTAGCGATAAGGCCGCCTTAATTGTACAAATTGTTTAAATGGTTGAACATTTCTAGTATTGTTTTTTTAGTACAATAAAGTATAATTATAAATTTCAATTTCAATTTAATTTTGTTCAAATGAGGTTTGATAGTCAAATAATTATCCAACAACAATCCAAGGTACTTCTCGTTTGCAACTCTAGAGACAATTTCATTATTTATTTTTAGCGGTTCAAAATGTCATTTTTTTATTTTTTGCTGTGAATATGATGTGGTTGGTTTTAGCAATGTTTAAGGTCAGAAGATTGGATTGGAACCATACTTTTAATATATTAGGATCCTCCTGAGCATCGCCGATCACCGCATCAATAGGATGTCCATAATAAAATAGTCTTGTATCGTCAGCGTATGAAGTTATGTTGCCTTTCAATCCTATATTTCTTATGCTATTAATGTAAATGAGGAAGAGTAATGGTCCTAAGATAGATCCCTGGGGCACGCCATAATTGACTAATTTAGGTTCGCTATGAGAACTATTTTGATTATAGTAGTGACCGCAGTCATTTTGTTGGTATGTACAGTATTGTGCGTAATACGGCGACAATGCCTTAAGGATATGATTTAGCGCGCCGTCCGATAGAGCATTCGGTGGGCCACTGATTCGTTCTGCGCGAACGGAATAACGCCGCGGCTTCCTTCTGTTTTCGTGTAATTAATTTATTATGAAATAACATTAGACAAATTAAAAAGTTTTAAAAGTTGTCGACCTAGAATCTATAAAGACCTATCTATACATACATAGAATGACCATCCCATTGATTTTAAAAATAGTGATAATTAAATTCAATAGATGGAGCTCCTAGACTCAACTTGAAATGCATCGGTTGGAAACTTAAGAAAACTGATGATAAACTTTTTATTTCAGTTAGTATTGTTAAATCTATAATTAATAAATAATATTTTGATATTAAAGATATCAAAATCAAAAATATTTCTTTCGGATGTTAAAGGCGCTTGCCTATAACATTGATGAAACAACGTTGGCTTACAACGTAAAATACACTAGATACATACGCCAGGTCTGTTAACGGCCTCGGTAGCTCAGTTGGAAGAGCAGTCACCCGGATTGTGAAAGGTCGCGGGTTCGAATCCCGCTTGAGTCCCAGGACCACGTCGAATTTTTCTAGTTTCTATCTTTGTGTAGAAAACAGAGCATTGTTTAATGCTAAAGAAATGAAATTAACATATTTTGATATTAATTTCTGCAGAAACCACTATTTTAAAGTTGAAATATTTTAAGGCAATTCTAGCAAGACATCTTGAAAGCATGCTTAAAAGCATGAGTTTCGCATTAGATGGCAAGTACGTGCATGCTTTAGACAATTGTTGATGCTTATTCTTTGTGATGCTTGGTTGGAAATCAGTTCTTTCTTAACGAATATTAGCAAATGTGAACCTTATACAATTTAGGATGTAGGTAATTAAAATGAAACTTTCTAATTAAAAGGGGCTTTCAAAATTAAATGGCATCTTATTCAGGAATAACATTTGCCAAATTAATATTTTACTAACAATCTGATGTGTATTAGTTCAAAAAATAAACAATAGAATTAAAGGGCTAGACAACATGCCAAATAACCTCATGGTACAGAGGCGTTCACACCAACCTTTATAAACTATTTAGTGCAGTCATTGAAGCATTATTGCTCCGAATTTTTTTACTGTGAACCGAATTGCATACAATTTTGGAATTAGGTTCATCTTACCCATAACTTCAAAAGTGAAAATGATTTGAACTCCGCCACCCCTTCTCGGGGGTGAATTTTTTTTTGCAAAATAACCTCGGATATCGATAGAAGGCCTAATTTTGAGCAAAAAATCATCTCTAAAGTTTTTCAAAAAATCCAATACTTTTCAAGTTATTGGCAATTGAAAATTCGCAATTTTTTCACGTTTTTCATCGGTTTTTTGCAAATATCTCCAAAAATATACGTTTTATCGAAAATTTTACGAAGAACAAAATTGTAGCAGGTAAAACAATGAACAATTTCGTTTTTTATAAAGTATTCTAAGTGCAATATTAAGCTAGATATTAAAGATCAAAGCCGTTTTTTATTTTGTCTGAAATTTAATCGATGTGGTCAATGCCATCTAGCGGCGAGCAGATGCATTTTATGCATTCTAATACAAAAGGGTTTTGTAGTGCTTTAAATAAGCTTTAAAATGAGCACTATTAAAAGTCTTTTGCACGTAAAATAAGTGAGCTGTATTGCAAATAAGGGGAGCATCTAATGTTTTTTCTTTTAAATCAATGGGTTTCATAAGTGCCATTTCCACCAAAATTAAAATTAATCGTATTCCGCCTAGAATTAACTTTATTATGAAGAGTTTGATAGATAGTATCAGTTTGGCTGCTTCAGGACACATATTTTTCAAAAAACTCACGATTAAAAAAAAAAAAAAATTTTTAAAAAACCCACTTATTTTTCATAATATCTCAAAAATGACGACAGATACGTATAAAAGTGTACGGATCAAAAATTTAGGTATTTTTCTGACAAACAATTTGGTTTTTTTGTTTTTTCTGTCAAACAAAAATTGACGGAGATATGATTGTTTAAAGAGCGCGTGGCAGCGCAATCACAGCCTCTCTTAAGCCCTTTAACCCTTCACCGTTTTAGAAAAAGGTTTTTTACTATATATTGCAATAAAGGATGTTGTAGCTCTCTTAATTACCTTTACAATGGTTTTTTATAAATTGTGATAGCATGAAAATTGAAGGAGTTATGGTCCAAAAACTTATCATATTTTTTTCTACTTAGTAACTGATTTTTTTTTATTTTTTCAAGGGGTTGAAAATGATTTTAATATGAGGTAATTATGTTAGAAAATACTTTACAATTTCACCACTTACTATTAGACATGTTTTCTAGCGATAAAATGGCTCAATGTCAATTTTTCCATTAAGGGGTTGTTTACACCCCTTAAAAATAATAGGCGGAGTTCAGATCATTTTCACTTTTGAAGTTAAGGGTAAGATGAGCCTAATTCCAAAATTTCATGCAAATCGGTTCACAGTTAAAAAATTCGGAGGTAAGACCGTATTTTTCGCTTCAATGACTGCACTAATTGCAAAGTGGATCTTATGTCAACAGCTTAAGGTGCCCATAAGTAAGAATTGATGTAAACGCCTCTGTACGAGATGCTGGTCTCGTAGTAGGTACACAAGGATTTAACGAGCTGCGTCTTCCAGCACACTCAGACCCTAACTCAATGATAACGTTTTTACGAAGAAGTGGTGTCGCTTGCGTTCGCGCCAGAACTATACCGGTAGGTTTAGTATTTGTGAAATTTTTGGTACACTTTCTTAGGTCTTTTCCGTGGGTCAATTATAAATTCGTTTGAAACTTTTTTTAAACGACACCGATACATGAGATCATTAGCTTTCTGAGTATGATATGCCGTTATAATAACATCTACATTGTTGTTAACTTTACTTTTAAGCAACATTAAAAAAAAATAGTCATTACTTCTATGGCTTCAATTCCATGGCCAAAATGCCGTGGAATTGAGTTTGCGACCATTAAACTGACTGGTTTGTGTGCTTGAGCCGAACATTTACTATTTTACACGATCAATCTTTACCCATTATATGAACGGTCAATAAAACAACATTCAAATAGACACTGTTTTCCCGTAGTTTAAATGATTTTATAGGTATGATTCAGGTAATAATGACAGCATATCAGACGTATGTTAAACTTGAGACCTGTTACAGACTCTGACTCTGCTGGCTGACTGGCCACCATAATGACAGACGCGACTTGGCGAAGACTTATGATAGGACAGATATGACATAATATGTATGAGTGACGGCGGCTGGCTTTATTCACGTAAAATAAATATATTTTAAATCCAGTATCTTCGGTTCCTCCTTTTCTTTACTTTTCTTTTCCCCTCTCGTCTTCAAGACCTATGCCTGAACTTAGGGTTAGGGTCCGTCCCACCACCCTGCTTACGTAACGCACGCGTAGTACCTATCACACAGGTGTGTATGAATAGGTTCCTTCATTAAAATATCTGTTGATTATTTGATATGGTTAGTTCACAGCTAAACTAAAACAACCATAGGTACCATAAACATAGGAAACCCCAAGCTTTCCCAGGGAGGAAAAATTTCATAAATAGAAATTGGCTGAGAGAGCTATCAGAGTCAAATTTAACAATGGAAAGAAAGAGGCAAACAAAGAAATAAATCGTTGAAAAAATAAGATTGATACAATTAACTGGTGACCTTCATGCGGATGTTACTCGCTTGGGGGGCAATGCTATTGAGAAACACGGCAAAGCACTCAACGCCTATCTCGCAATCTCGAAAGCATTTGGCACGGTTTGGCACGATGGTCAAAAAAGCAAGCTTCCTTCACACGGGATTCCCACCGCACCTTGAGACTGGATCTGACATCCTGAGTGAACGGTCAATAAGGGTAGGTAGTCATTGGTGACTGCTTTTCCGACCTATTGGCTATAAATGCCTGTGTTCCTTGGGGATCTGTTCTCTTTGAGACACTTTTCCTGCTGCACATCAATGTTCTGGTATGCCCAGGTATCGTTGGATACGCAGACGACAGCACCGTTGGCCCGCTCCAGTTTCGGTGAGACTGAGTCCCTGAGAGAGGCTATGGTTGAGCATATAAGTCAAGGTTAAGAGCAGTGTCTGACTGGGGCGAAGCTAACCTTGGTGAGTTCAACGCCAACAAAACCCAGGCTTGTCTGTGCCAAACGGAGTGTATTTAATCCGGCTCTTGCTTGCCTGAATGCACTTATCCCGAAAACCAACCACCTCGAACTCTTGGTATGGATATCTCGTCTAACCTCAGCTGCTATAATGATAACCAACCACCTCGAACTCTTCGGTATGGATCTCTAGTCTAAGCTCAGCATCGGTAGTTATATTGAGTCCAAAGCAAAAACCTCTGCCAACAAACTTGGCATACTATTCAGCGAAACTTCACACCAGTACAGCAGCACCGCTCGTATCAAGCACAGGTTCGATCGTGTAAGGATGAAGTACTGCTGCTATCTGTGGGATGCCTCTGCCAAATACCAGCTGGACGCATTACGCTCTGTGGAACGAAAGGCTAGAAGACTAAAGGGCGACGATACGCTCGTTGGAACCAAACTCTTACTATTTTATAAGGTGTATATTAAAAAGAGTGCACACAGTGTGATTCCTCTCTCTACTTTCTACCATCGGATTACTCGACACCGACTTTAAAGTTTCAGATGTTAAGTAAAATATTTTTTTTGTTTCCGTCATATTGTTGATTGTTTTTAAGTTTAAAGAACTGTAATATTGTTGAATATCCAACACATGTTTGTTTAAGGTACGTACCTACTATATTTATACTACTATACTTACTCGACTATTCGCTTGTATATAAACGATATTGTTTATTAATTATCACCAAACATAATAGTCTTATACATCGTTTTTCAATCGCAAGGAAGTCCAAATTCAGAAAAAATAATCTCAAGTACCTAAAGCCTTTCCTTTGTTTGTTTTTAAATTTTTGTGCAATTCATAATAATGCAATCAGTTCAGCTGTTAAATCAATTCTCGGCAAAAGTTTCATTATTTTTTCTGGGTGATCTATTAATCCTAGACAAGTGCCTTACAGGATTATGAAGTAGTTTTTGATCGTTTATAAGTACATAAATTTAGATTTTACCTACGCCCAATAAAAAATTACCATGGAAAATGATGCATAGAATACTTTTTTTCTGATTTAATGTCTCTGTTCATATTAGGCCAAAAAATACTCTTAGTTATTTTATTAGTAAGTAGTTCTGATTCCTGGATGACTAACGTTATGGACTTTATTAAAAACTGTTTTCCTGAATTGAACTGGGGCCTGCTGGCTCTTGAACAGAATTTCATTGGACAAGCATTGCAGAAATGTCAACAAGAAGCTTTTGAACCTTATTTCAAAGCGTTAAGGTTCCAAAAAGAACGTCATAACTTAACTTAGAACAGGTTTAGAGCGCTGTTTGAGACGCAAGGGTCGTGCGTTCGATTTCCGCACTGATATAAAAACATTAATATCTGTTGATTAGACGAGGTATTTGTGTAGGGTCTTTTATTCTGAGATATTTGCACGCTTCTTATTTCAAGCAAGTTTTGGAGATACTAACTCTATTACCTAATATTTGTTTATTTCCGATCTTTATACCGGGTGATTATCAAATAACTTCCGAAAATGATAGGGCATACTACCTAAGTGATTTACTTAGAAACTATCTAAGTGAAAATGAAATTTATTTAACTAACTTTCATTTCAAGGTCACCCATACAAATCACTCGAACGGTCAGTATGTTTTGTATAAAAACTATAAAGTTATATTAATTTGAAAAAATCAAATTTTCGCTTAAACAGGGTGTCCCGGGTAACCTGTACCAGCGAAGGTCTATGGTTTGATGACCATAATACCTATCGATTGAGCCCCATGTATGTTCCGCGATTTTTGGTAGTTTTCGAGTCATGTTTATTTTTCAACAAATTTCTGAAAATTTCTGGGTTGTCACTTTTTTGGTTACTGTGGCGCAAATAGTTGAGGTAAATGCTTATTTTTTTTTTCATTTTTAGCTGAATACTAGGTCTACTCGATAATAATAATAATAATAAGCCCGCAGTGCAGTTGAGCTGTTGGTGCGTAGCAACACCACAGGCTACCATCATCCCGACGCTAACCCGCAGGGCAGCTTGTGGCGAGCTGTTGGTGTGTAGCGACACCACGGACCCGAGTTCCCCCGAGAGTCGGTCAGGCCCTCCGCCTCCGTTTGCCTTCATTGGCCGGCTGGAGTGGACCCCAAGGTGGGCCGCAGGACTCTCAGCTCTGGCTTTCCTTAACTGGCCGTCCAGAGTGGGGCGTTAGAGCTGAATGCTCGCAGGGTGGAAGTGAAAGATACATAAGTCGCGAGTTGGTGGGGTGGTTTATCCGCCCCGTAGAAAGCGGTGTACACCTCTTGACACCCTGAGCCGTTCACGACCATGTTGCTGCCTTTGCTGATCTTATGCGTCAGCACGTTTGGGTGGCCCATTTAGTGAGTGGCTAGTCACCGTCTGCCAGGAGCAAAAACATTGAGACATTTTGCATGGCAGACGTCTGTTGTCTCAAGCAATAGCCCGTATACAAGTCCACCAAACAATTCACCTCCTTAGCCCAGTTTTCACTTTTTAACATTTTTGCAATAGTCCTTGCATCTGCTGGGTGTTGTCTTTAGGTAGATTATCAATATTTATCTAGAGACAAAACTCAGCAGGTGTACACATAACAAAGTAGATTAAATGGTACCAAAAAGGCCTCTACGTGTTGGCTTCGGCCCCACGCAAGCCTCAAAGGACCGGGTCCCCATGGGCCCGTGAATTTTCCAAGTACCGACATAATAATAATGATAATCGTTTATTTGCTATTTGATACAGTAGCATTTACATTTATAGCACTAAATAAAAATTCAGAATAAAAATATGAAATTGAAAAAGTGGTAACTAAAGACTGTTTCAAGTTTTAAAAGCCATTTGAAAAAAATGTTACATAAACTTTTTCTTCTAAAACTTTTTCAAAAACTTTATTATTTTAGCAACTATTCATCATATAAATTGCAAACAGAAAATTTAACTGCAAAAATACCTTGTCTCATGTGCGGAAATCGAGACGTTCTGCGCTTTTGCCTATTTGCGCTTTTGACATTTTGCGCTTTTGACATTCTGCGTCTTGGGCATTCTGCGCCTTGGACATTCTGCGCCTTTGACTATTTGCGCTTTTGACTATTTGCGCTTATGACATTTTGCGCTTTTGACATTCTGCGTCTTGGACATTCTGCGCCTTGGACATTCTGCGCCTTTGACTATTTGCGCTTTTGACTATTTGCGCTTATGACATTTTGCGCTTTTGACATTCTGCGTCTTGGACATTCTGTGCCTTGGACATTCTGCGCCTTTGACTATTTGCGCTTTTGACTATTTGCGCTTATGACATTTTGCGCTTTTGACATTCTGCGTCTTGGACATTCTGCGCCTTGGACATTCTGCGCCTTTGACTATTTGCGCTTATGACATTTTGCGCTTTTGCCATTCTGCGTCTTGCGACATTCTGCGCCTTTGACTATTTGCGCTTTTCACTATTTGCGCTTATGACATTTTGCGCTTTTGACATTCTGCGTCTTGGACATTCTGCGCCATGAACATTCGGAGTATTGAAATTTCGGATTTATGATAATTCGGACTGACTTTCGGGATTCTGAATCATTCGGAATTATGAAATTCAGGACTTCGACTTTCGGAGTTATGTTTTTCGGAATTATGTAGTGTACCCCAAAAATATACCTATTGGCCAGAAAAGGAGGTGCTGACGTCCAGCCAAGGCAAGGCCTGCTCTCATTATTCAATAAATGTACAGAAAGTAGATTTCTATATGTGATTTTAGATTTTTTTGTTGATCTCATTGTGTCCTATTTAATAAATAATCAGCTTATTTTTTCAAATAAAAAGATGTTTTATGCATATATACTGATAAAAAATAGACCCTCTGTTTATTAAAAAAGATGTAAATAGTTTACTGTACGTTAGTAATTATTAGGTATACGTTAATAAAAATGCTTCACATTTAAATAAATAGTAATGAGTCACAAACATAAATTGATGCTTAAATATTAATATTTTGAGGTAGCTATTTTGCTGTGCAATCAGTATTTTGATTAGTATTGAGATTTTTATTTCATACAAAAGGAATATTTTTTGATGTAAGTTAAATACTACCCAAATAAAAATACCTTCTATGGAATAACATTTAATTCAAACAAACAAGTTTGCACAATCTGCTTTTACAATAGGTAATTAAAATATTCAGAATAAAAGCTCCTTCCTTATACTGCCTATGAATTAAAGCTTCCTTAAAATCTATTAAGGTAACGAATATAATACTGCCTTTAGAGATTAATTGTCAAACATATTAATGTCATGTAAACTTAGATCCTTTAAATACCCAAGAATCCCAAGATATACTTTTAAAACATTACCCGATTTTTATAATTGTGCACTGTGCAATGCACTTCGACTTGTCAAAATATTTAGGTTGGCAGCTTTGTATTTCACCCGCCCTCAAACTTCCTCACCACTCCGCTGTCGCGCTGGCAGGTATGAGCGGAATGGTGAGGAAGTTTGCGGGCGGGTGAAATACAATGCTGCCAAGTGCCAACCTAACGCTGTGACCTAACGATTTTGACAACTTGAAGAGCACAGTTATAAAAATCAGGTTATACGAACAAAATCAAGTGGAAAAAGTTTGCAATGCTTGCTTAGTTTAAATATGTAAGTGTTGTTGGACACGCAAAACACACACATAATTCCCTTAGCCATAAATAACATAATATTCGAAAAAGCAACCTTACGGTGGTAATTGGCGGTTAGGACATTATAGTTTGTCCAATTTAGGATGATAATTTTGACAGTTCACGCCTGTGAAATATTGCGTTTTATTTTGGTAAAGTGTACTACAGATATTATCCTTCTTTATTGACGAGTAACGCCCACTTAGTAAAGTGCCTTGCGAAGGAATAACAGAAGACAATAAGAAATCGATTGTGAAGAAAATTAATCTTTAATCTAAAATATAAGCGAACATCTTTTGTGAACAAGAATTGATAATAAACTCAAGGGACAGTTCTCCTATTGATGTTGACGACGATGATTATGAAAGTGATTTGGGGTGTGCACAATTACATTAGAAATATAACTTCAAATCCTAATACCTATATATGATTCACTTGAGGGCTTTACAGTCCTGGTATATTTATTAAATTTTCTGTTTATTGCACATTAAAATAAACAGATGATTCCAAGTTCTATGAAATAATGAATCGATAATCGAATCAATTCACTAACGATTATAAACTACCTCATCCCTATTGAGAGCTGTCAAAATTATCATCCTAAATTGGATAAACTATACCTAAATGTGATACTCAGAAATTGTCAGTTCATTGTTTGTGAGAAATCATCGAGTGTTTGGCTGCTAACATTGTTTTTAGCACTTTTATTATTCTGAGACACTTTTTAGGCGTACATGGGGTATCTTGGATATTATCATCGAAGCATGTTTAAACGAAAACATAAAAAAATATAACATAGCTATCAATCAGTTTTCTACACAAAGATAGGAACTAGAAAAATTCGACCTGATTTAGATCCTAGGTGTACTTGGTACTGATGGCCTCTGAAATAAAAAAAAGGATGGTGTTGTTTTTTTTCGAATCACAATCTCCGTACAGGGGTCGTATTACAATCTTTTGCCACTATCGCAGCGTGACCGTTTTGCGGTTGTAAAAATGCTCACTTCGTATTGGACTATTTGGTTTTGGTATTGGTTTGGTGTATTGGTGTACGATGTCACTTTTTTAGAGCTACTTCTGCAATTGAAAAGTTTTAGACTGGTACTATTTGACAGATAAACAATGGAATGAAACGTCAAATACGCCGCGCAAAAGTCATGGACATAATTTAGAAACTAAGCACATGGCAGAAGTAGAGTTTTCATGACGTAATGGTGACATGATAATAAGAGATCATATTAATACCAAAATTCGCTTAATTCACAGACAAATGCGTATGCGTATTCCCATTTAAAAGGCAAGCAACGCATCGGTGACACCTCAGGTGTTGCAGTTGTCCATGGGCGGAGGTGATCACTTTTCATCAGGTGACCTTCCAGCTCGTTTGCTCCCTATTACATAAAAAAAATGCGAGCAAACTTTAAGGAATCGTAATAAGCCCCACGTTCGGTTTCAGAGATGTTTTAGTTCCGAGGACGCTTAATTTGTGGAATGAGATCCCTGCCGAAGGAGAACAGGTCGGTATGGTGATCTTCAAGAGGGGTTAAAAAAGGTTTATGCAGGGTCGCCAACGCGCGAGTGTTCCACGCATCCATAGGCTGCGGTAACCGCTTACCATCAGGCATTCCGCATGCATTGGTTTTCTCACACATGTAATAAAAAACGTCGTTCGTTCACGTGCGGAATCCAACTCGTCCCGAGCTGTTAGACGCTGCTTTTCTACCAGAGATGTGCTATGCTACGGTGCTATGGATGAGTTTGATATCCACCAAACATATTAATTTGGTTAAAATAAAATAGCACAGGATGAATGAATTAGGGTGCGTGCGACGCCAAGGTACGAGCGGCATGCCAAAAGAAGTTAGATACTCTTTACTCCTTTATACATCATCTTTTAAGCTTTTGTTTATTGATATATTAGAAAATAGAACACACATATATTTTTTATTTGAATGAGCATCATTTTTCCGAGAAACTGGCGTGAATTCGCTTGCAGCAATGGAGCTCAGTCGACCGGATTTTGGCGCTATGATTTATTATGACTATAAAAAAGGTTTAAAGCCTATAGAAAGTTTCGAACTTTTGGCTACTACTTTTGGAGAGTCTGCCTGTTCACGAGCAACAGTAATTAATTGGTTTGCTGAATTTAAAGAGGACGGGGATGTCTCGAAGTTGAAGCGAAGACAGATGAGGCCGCCAACCGCGGTCACACAAGAAAACGTTCGTGCAGTCGAAAAACTTATTTGCGAAAACCGACCGTACCGAATTACGTATGTAGAGCTGGAGCGAGAACTGGGAATTGGATCTGCAGCAATGCAAACCATAATTCACGACCACCTTTCTCTCCGTAAACAGGGTTCGAGATGGGTGCCGCACAAACATACCGATGAGCAGAAAGACCGTCGGGTGGATTGGTGCCTATTCATGATAGATAAATTCGACGGTGGCGAGAGAAAAAACATGTATGATATACGAGTGCGTTACTTCAGCGGGAAAGTAGCTTCTAGAGTGATTTGAGTGGAACGTAAAATTAGTGAGATATATGCTGTGGATGTGCGCGGCATAAAAAAATTGTGGGCGTTGTGGTTTTGGAAAAAAATGAAAAAAACGATTCCTGCTGCAGTAACGTTGTTCTAGCAGGAAAATTCTAAACGAATGATCGAAGAGAAAAATGGTGTACATTGGCAGATAGCTTACTTCTGGGGAAACATGTGCGCCAAAAATATAATATGTGGGGCTTCAGGTTTTCGAAATATTGCGTTTCCTGCTGGGGTAACGTTTCGCGGAATCGTGTTTCTCTCAAACCATGGCATGTGCGTCTCTTTAATAAACATTCACTTGTAGCTCTTGATTTGTGCTTGCGGCACATATAATAAGATTTTGAAAATTATTCTTACATTTTCAGTAATTAAGGTGTCTCTAAAATCTGAAAAAAAAATCACAGCGCTTAAATGAGAAACTGTATCAACTCGCTGAAAACTGCATTCGATTCCGCTTTACACATCTAATGGTCAGAAAATGTTTCAAAAGTTTACATACATGCTTTATCGAATAAGAGATCGAAATAACAAAACCACCGGTACATAACTTTGACGTCAAAATATAAGAAATCAGTTCATCCTGAGATAAGTGAGTGTTAACCAAAAAACAGTGAGTTTCATAAAATAACACTGTGAAAATTTTCAGCCTCCAATGTTTCGTATTTATAGAGAAATAAACAAAAATCAAAACCTTTCAACAACGACTGATTATCCGACCAAATTCGAATGACTACGAAAAAGCGACGGCTTCATACATATGGATGACCTTCTTTACTGGACGTATTACACTAAACTCTTGCCCGTACAATCGCGTTCAATCGGTTTTTGGCAATAATTAGAACCTCATCTTAGATTAGAGTAAAATTTAAAAATGTGAATGAAAGCTTATACCTATGAGCCTATATGAAAGAGCTTAATTTTAAATTGAAATTCTCATTTTATCCTCTTAATTTATGTTCTTAAAGTAAGTATGGCTTATTTTTATGTAATTTTTATGTCTAAGCTGTATTACTATAGAGATCCATTTAAATTCGTACTTACTGTAGTTTTTGCGTGAAAGAGTAACAAACATTCTACAAACTTTCGCATTATAATATAATAAGTATAGTATTAGTAGGATTAAGTAAGATTAGTAAAGTAATTAGAAATTAATATTAGTAAGAAGTTAGACTAAATGTCCGTCAGCGACTGTCTTTCCCATCAAAACATAGCCTTAACATACAAAACATAGCCAAAACATAGCCTAGATTAAGAAAAAGTCTCATTCACTCCCTGATAATCATGTACTTACTTAGCTTTATAATGGTGAAAGAATTTTCAAAATCGGTCTAGTATTTTCGGAGCCTAATCAAAACAAACAAACTTTCATCTATAAAATATTAATAGTAGTTTAAATTTTAGTATTGGTACTTGGTAGGTAAGTGTTAATTAAATAAGTCAAACAATACCTTTAAATACTTACCATTGCAGATCGTCATCGTAACTTGATAAGTGCCAATTATTTGAATAGGAATATTATAACACCACTTTCAACTAATTTCTAATTTCACTATTGGTATTTATTATCAATGCCGGTTGCATCACCGCAACAAACGTGCCATGAGAACTGCAACTGTTTGTTTATCAACAAACAACAACAAGTTTAGTAATAAAGCGTCACAGACGTCACAGTTGCTAACAAGCGTCCGACAGAGCTCCGACTCGGCAAAATAGTGTTGCCATTGCCAAATTTTTGACTACCGTGTTTGGTAGGGGGTAATTGTCTTAACTATGCGATTCAAAAAAGAATAAGATTGGCTTGCGACAAAATGCACTCGTTCTTCAGACAAAAACAACCCATGAAAAGTCTTTGTCAGTTAGCGATAGAGTTGATGTGCCCGTACGCCAATAATTTCCCTTTAATTTGGTCGAATTTCCCTTAAAAACGGCAATCGCCGTAGCAATGGTAACCCTGGCCCAGACGCACTTCATATTGAAAAAACACTTCGCATGACTGTTAATAACAGAGTGGCGTTCATCTACCGCCTCTTTTCCACTAATGCCGCACGCTTACTAGCTGTCTCACTCACTCCAAGCTAGACAAAGCAACTCCTCGTGACGCCAGCAGCGGGTAGCGCGGGGCCGATGGGTGCGAAACAGCGGCGAAAGGTGATGTCAAAAAGGGATTAATATGGTAGGTATTGATGGATGCTAATAATTCATCTTGCTTGAAGCATAAATCAAAATATATACTTTATGTATGGTTTCATTGTTGTGTTAATTGGTTTTTTATTTATAAACTGTATCTGCAGGTTTATTTTTGTAATAGGTATTCGTAACAAACACGTCTTTATTCACAGATATTTAAAAAATATAGTTTTTAAACATCTTCAATAATTTAATAAAACGTCATAGATTAGGTACAAGTTTATTTGTTTAAGTTGAGTTTTTCTACTTCAGTGTACTTAGCCAAAACTATCTTGTGAGTAAGTTAAGAAGGTCATTGATATGTATGAAACCGTCGCTTTTTCGTAGTCGTTCGAATTCGGTCGGATAATCAGTCGTTGTTGAAAGGTTTTGATTTTTGTTTATTTCTCTATAAATACGAAACATTGGAGGCTGAAAATTTTCAGTGTTATTTTATGAAACTCACTGTTTTTTGGTTAACACTCACTTATCTCAGGATGAACTGATTTCTTATATTTTGACGTCAAAGTTATGTACCGGTGGTTTTGTTATTTCGATCTCTTATTCGATAAAGCATGTATGTAAACTTTTGAAACATTTTCTGACCATTAGATGTGTAAAGCGGAATCGAATGCAGTTTTCAGCGAGTTGATACAGTTTCTCATTTAGGCGCTGTGATTTTTTTTCAGATTTTAGAGACACCTTAATTACTGAAAATGTAAGAATAATTTTCAAAATCTTATTATATGTGCCGCAAGCACAAATCAAGAGCTACAAGTGAATGTTTATTAAAGAGACGCACATGCCATGGTTTGAGAGAAACACGATTCCGCGAAACGTTACCCCAGCAGGAAACGCAATATTTCGAAAACCTGAAGCCCCACATATTATATTTTTGGCGCACATGTTTCCCCAGAAGTAAGCTATCTGCCAATGTACACCATTTTTCTCTTCGATCATTCGTTTAGAATTTTCCTGCTAGAACAACGTTACTGCAGCAGGAATAGTTTTTTTCATTTTTTTCCAAAACCACAACGCCCACAAATTTTTTATGCCGCGCACATCCACAGCATATATCTCACTAATTTTACGTTCCACTCAAATCACTCTAGAAGCTACTTTCCCGCTGAAGTAACGCACTCATGATATACTGACTGGTGATAAAACATGGCTTTATAACTACGAGTATGATCCCGAAACAAAGCGACAGTCGAATGTATGGTGTTTTGAAGATGAACCAACTCCAACGCAATGTCGCCGTGCACGAAGCACACAGAAACAAATGGTCGCCTCGTTTTTCTGCAAAATGGGTCATATTGCTACTGTAGTGCTAGAGGATCAGAGAACGGTGAACTCTGAATGGTATGTGATGTGACAGTTTGAGCTCCAACAGTAATATCAGCTTGGTGTGACAAGCGACCGAAGTCAGGAATCCGGCACCATCTCTGGCACTACAACAATGCGGCGCCGCACACGTCTGCCAGAACACTTGACTTTTTCAACTCAAAAATGTGTCTTTCCTTCCTCACCCACCATATTCCCCTGACCTAGCGCATGGTGATTTTTACCTGTTTATAAAAATTGAAGAAAAACTAAAGGGAAAGAGGTTTGAAAGCAAAGAAGATGCACGGGCTGCCTATAATTTCGAGATTTCTGAGGTGTCTAAATAGGATTGGTAGGGGGGGGGGGGGCTGGAACGTGGAAGTGTTTAGAGTTTCTTTAGAACCCCTCCTCGGACCATCAAGTTCGGGCTGCCCCTCGTACTCTGGTGGGGGGCGAATTTGCGCATAACAGAGGTACGACGAACTCGACAACAACGTCTCCAAGGAAGGCTAGACAGGTGCGCCCCGGTAGGTCTATTTCTGAGACTCTCGAGGACGACCTGTCAAGAATAGCCCTAAAAGACAAAGATAGACAGACAGACGGACAGACACAGAGAACTGAAGAGTTTAAAGAGTGGGTATCGAAAAGTAAGTACAGGCGTTTCAAGGCCAAGAAGAAACGAGAGCTGACGGAACGGAACCACGCCCAAACACTCCAAAGATCATCAAGAGGGGGAGAAGGTCCTCGGACTCCCAATCTCAAGAGGCAGGGGACAGACCCAGAAGAGCCGATGCAGCAACTTCCACCCAAAAGGCAGAACTCCCACGCCGAGGGATCGTCGCGACCCCATGTGGGCCAGACGGATCTCTCCATCATCATTGAGCAGGTGGATGGAGGTAGGATGGACGAGGCAACGGCTGTGATCGTAAGGAAGAGACTAGTGGCGATCATGACCAGCGCCGTGCGAGCTAAGGTCGGAGGGCGATGTCGAGGCCTCGGGGTTGGCGGCAGAGGGATTCTTCCTCGTGACACCCAGCTCCGAGGAGGCGTGCAACTAGCTGCTCGGATGCGACCTTAGCGGGCGAGGCGAGATGCCACTGAGAGCCCGTAGATTAGAAAGCCAGCGGGTATCGATATGGCTGTCGGGCAACCTCGGAGAGCCGGGCAGCGACCCGCTTGAGATGCTCCGCGGGCAGAATGATCACAGGGTGGAACTGAGGTTGCCAGAGTGGAACCTCATCTACAGGGAGACGTTGCCAACTGGCCAACGACTTGTGATGAGGGTCCCTCAGGATGTCCTTAAGGACCACGTGATGCTGCACTACCAATTTACTAAAGTGCAAGCACGGCTTATAAACCGAGATAAGACCAACCAGGGGGGAAATGAGCCCGTCGGTGGGAGTAGCATCGTTCAGCCTAGAGATTCAACAGGAATCCCCACTGAGGGAAGCAGGATCGACCGTCGGAGATCTATCCCAGAACACACCGGACAGGACACAGAGGGGGGGGGTGCTTGCTGGCAAGGTTAGCGGCAATCAGGTCGGGAATCCTGCAGAAGGACCCTTAGACTGCCCCACACCCAGCCGAAGAGCCATCCCCGAACCTCAAACACACCACACCACACCCACCCCTTTCACACACACCGCTCAGGGACCGTGCTCCCCCGCCAAGTGTGGCGCTCCTGCAACCGCCTTGGTTAGGGGACCCGAAGCCCGAAACGGAGTAGTCAGGAAAGGGACACCAGTAAACCAACACACACACGCAACACACCTCACATATGAACACAAACAGCAACACAACATAAAAACACAAACAAAAGATAAAAATACTTCCACAACTCGACCTGCCGGGAAGCCATGTCGGAGCTTTGCCGATATGTGGTGGAGGAGAGCATCAACATTGCTCTACTGCAAGAGCCATACGTCATAAACAGACGAGTGGCCGGGCTTGGCTTTTTAGGTGGTGACCTCATCTACCACAAAGATGGTGAGTCCAACCCGAGAGCATGCATTTTTACGAGCAGTAGAGTAATCACATTAGGACTAATCAAGGCTGACTGTTACAGAGACCTGGCAAGCGTCGAATTGAAGATCACAAGACACAACAAGAACAAAACAAGGGTACTCCTTGTCTCCGCATATCTTTCCAGCGAGAGTGAGTTTTCTCCCAACGAGAGGAATGGAGGAAACCATCAAAAATACCAAGGTAAGAACATTCCTGTCATGCTAGGGTGCGACGCCAACGCACATCACGTGGAATGGCGCAGCACGGACTGCAACAGGAAGGGAGAATCACTCCTAGAGTACATTAGTGCATCCGGGCTGGAGATATTAAACGAAGGTAACACACCAAAGTTTGTCACCAGAGCGAGAAGTGAGGTGCTGGACATCATCATCGCATCAGAAACGATCAGCCGACACATTAGAAACTGGAAGGTAGACGAGAATGAATCCATGTCAGATCATAGACGCATAACCTTCAGCATAGACTGCAGCATCGATAGGATCCGAGTTAGAAACGCAAGGAAGACAGACTGGTCTACTTTCGAAAATAACATCAAACAGTGGACACCTGGAAACTGCGACTTAGCCAACCACGTAACGGAGATAGAAAAAGAGGCGACAAGACTAGATGAGGCCCTCAAGGAAGCCTCCGACGCGCTCTCAGGACTGCTCTCAAAAAGGGTGATGAAGAGAGCTGGCGCAAGTATAAGGAGGAGCGAAACAAGTTCAAAGGCGAGAGCAGAAAAGAGTGCAGGAATAGCTGGAGCGCGTTCTGCGAAGGGATTGAAAAACACCCTGATGCCGCGAGGCTGGTCAAAACGCTATCCAAGGACAACACCTGCAAACTAGGAAGTATCTAGAAGGGGGAGGAACTGATAACCGACCCGAAAACTATACTGGAGACAATGATGGAAACACACTTCCCAGACTGCGAGCACGATAAAGGCGAAGAAATGCCAGGCATTCCAAACCCCACAGTGGGACAGGCAGGCGAGGCTATCGCCATATCGGAAGAACAACTGGTATGGAGTATTTCCTCCTTCCAGCCGTACAAGGCGGCAGGCCCGTACGAAATATGCCACAAGTAGCGATAAAGTACATCAAGGAAGATCTTCTAAAACTGTTCAACAGCAGTATAGGAATGCAGTACATACCCAAGAAATGGAGGGAGGTCAAGGTAGTTTTCCTCCCGAAACCTGGCAAGGCCTCACACCAGGAGGCGAAGGCCTTCAGATGTATCAGCCTATCCTCGTTTCTACTGAAGACAACGGAATAGATCCTGAACAGAACTATCAGAGCCTAGATAGAGAACAGTGAATCCCCGCTACATGAGAACCAACATGCATACCACAACCTAGTTGTTAGAGTACAAAGATCTCTATGCAACAAGGAATACGCACTAGGCTGCTTATTCGACGTAGAAGGGGCATTCGAAAAGGCTAGCCCCAAATCGATAGAGGCCACCTTAGACCGCGAAGGCATACACAAAGACATATCAGGATGGGTGAAGAATATGCTTCAACAACGACTGATAAAGGCAGAGCTAGCAGGGGTCACACACACGGTCAGAGCAAGGAGAGGACTTCCGCAAGGGGGATGCCTATCCCCTCTACTATGGTGCCTACTAATAGAAAAACTAGTTAACGAGATAAATAAGACACACATATACACACCGCACACAGGTGTACTCCGATGACGAGGTACTGCTAGTAACTGGAAAAGTCCTTAGCGTCATGTGCAAGCGGCGCTATCATGGTGCAGAAGTAAGGGACTCAACCTCAATCCTGAAAAGACTAAACTAGTCCTATTCACCAACAAACGAAAAATTGGGAGGATAGAACCAGTGCAGATAGACAACGCCGACCTTGAAATGGTAAAGGAGATTATATAGGGGTCACGCTGGACAGCAAATTAACTTACTCGTATTTAGCACATATAAGCAACACTTGCTCTAAGGCCAAAATGACCATGATGCAATGTAAGTTTGGAGGAGTGAGGAACAGGGTGTAAATTTCCTCGAAAAGGGAGGAACCTCCGACCAGACGGGTGTTGTGTCTGGTGGGCTACTGCCCGACAGTTGTTGTCGGGTTCTTGTATTTATGTTTAATCGCTCGGATAACTTTGATATCGCGATGTAGGATACGATAGTTCTTAGTTCGTATGTGGCGAGATAGATGTCGCTACATCACTCCCCTCCGAGACCGGAGGTCTATAGTGGAACCTTCCAGTGAGAGTCGAAGCCAGATGCCGCATAGTTCACAGTGAATCGGAACTGTCTGCGGTGATGCCCCAGTGAATCGGGGTGATGCTGCGAATGCTCCAGTAAGTCGGCGTGGTGCAGCGCAGCGTAGTGGCTGGCTGCTGCGTCGACCAGGAGAGAAGTGCGTCTCTGCTTGCTGACCGGCCGAAGTGCAGTGTGCTGTGCCAAGGTCGCTGAGAAGGCTCTGTGCTGACGTTCATGCTCGGGGTCACCAGTTTGGGGAGTGGGAGGAACAGGGTGTGAAGTTCCTCATTCACCATTGAAAAGGGAGGATTCTCCGGCCAGACGGGTGTTGTGTCTGGTGGGCTACTGCCCGACGGTTGTTGTCGGGTTCTTGTATTTATGTTTAATCGCTCGGATAACTTTGATATCGCGATGTAGGATACGATAGTTCTTAGTTCGTATGTGGCGAGATAGATGTCGCTACATAAGAGAGCCATAGGTCGCACATGGGGAATCAAACCGGCGACATTACTATGGATATATAGAGCAATAATCCTGCCACGAATCCTTAACGGATCAGTGGTATGGTGGCATAAGGCGGAACTAAGGACCAATAAGCTAGAACTAGACAAGGTCCAAAGGCTAGTGGCACTGATGACCACGGGTGCAATGAGAACTACGCCCACATCAGCGCTAGAGATCATGCTCGGGCTCAAACCGCTGGCTCTAGCGATTAGAGGAAGAGCGACCGAACAATGGTTCAAACTTAGGAGTACGAACCTCTGGATCGGCAACCATACGGACAGAGGGCATCTATGCATCGTAAGTGAAATCGAGAGCAATATGTCAATGATCTTTGCAAACAACGACCTAACAAGTAAAGAAAAGATTTTTGACAAAAAATACAGAGTACACACAGGACAAAGAGACGAATGGAATATAGACACAAACGGAACAGTGTGCTACACAGATGGCTCCAGGATTAAGTCACTGAAGCTATCTAGCGCGGGTGTGCAGGTGCACATAAGGTGCGAGGACGGTACATTTATAAATAGATCAATCTGCCTAGGCAGGTTTGCCAGCGTATTCCAAACAGAAATATATGCCATCATGGAATGTGCTGACATATTAGACAACCAGGACAAAATCACCAAGGCCACCATATACAGTGACAGCCAGGCAGCGTTGAAAGCACTTAGCAAAGCAGAGACGACATCAGCAACGGTCAAAGAATGCAACCAAGCACTAGGAAGACTCGCAAACAAAACAGAAGTAGTGATTGCTTGGGTCCCTGGACAAGAGGGGAATGCCGGCAATGAGCTAGCAGACGAACTTGCCAGAGGTGGTGCCGCTGAAGGCTTAGTGGGTTCGGCACCTAGGCTGCCAATAGCCCACAACATCACCAAGGGAGTAATCAAAAGGAAAATCATAGAAGCAACAAATAGACGATGGAAGACAACAACAGGCATGCGTCAGTCCAAAATATTTATCAGCGCCATGAACACGAAGAGGACAGGTCAACTGATGAAGCTGTCAAGGAATAGTGCACGCATGGTCATAGAGATCACCACAGGACACTCCAGACTTCACAGGCACCTTACAGTGATTAGTATCAAAGATAACCCCACATGCCCGGAGTGCATGGACAGCAAGGAAACGAGATTCCACCTACTCACCGAATACCCGATGTACTCACAAATTCGATGGGAACTCATGGGGTCTGACTCATTAGATGAAGAGGATTTGAAAGAACTGACGGTGGATCAGATAGCAAGATTCTGCAGATTCACGGTAAGATTCAACGGGACGCTGTGAAAATGGGACAACCTAAAGACCCCCTGCAAGGGGGGCCCGGGGAAATGGGTGAAATGGTCCACCACAAACGGACCGATCAACCGGCCCACTGCCAGCGTCCCCGTTGAAAATAATAATAAAGAGGAGTGGTCACAGGTATTTTCCAATTGGTTCAAACGTATGGAAAAGTGTGTACGTGCTCAGGGTTAATACTTCCAAAAGATCGATACTTGTAATAAAGAATAAGGATCCAGCGGGTCAGGTCAGGGGACATTGATCTGCATTGCACGGATCTACTGGAGCAGGAGCCGGGCTTACCAATACAATACTTATTCTTCCTCTTATAGTGACGTGAGGTAACACTACACTACGTGCGACTTCGCCACTTTTATTGCTGGCACTCATGAGGTCCTCGCATGTGCAGCTAGCCGGGTACGCAGGGCACTGTAAAAGGTGACTCATGTTTTGTGGGGAAACGCCACACAAAATATGTAATACTGGTTTTTCCATACCATCCCCAAAAGTGCTTAAGGGCAAAAGTTAGGTTTTTAGTCAGTAGGAGGCCGACATAACCACGTTGGTCCCCCGGATAACATGGTACCCATAAGGATTTTCTAAACATAAAAAAAGGACCAATGAATATGATTGGTGGATATCAAACACGTCAATAAAGAGCCAAAATCTAATGTCTTAATAATAGTTCGGTACACAGTAGGTATTCAACATGTATGAATACTATTCGTGCTGCGTTATGTTGTTACAACCATTTACCTACTGCACAAAAAAATATTTTGATGAAGCTCTTACGTCGAGAAATTGACATCAGTAAGTTCGGATTCCATTTATTGTTTGTGGATTTTGCGAAGGCATACGATAGTGTGGATCGAGAGTATCTTTATAGTATCCTGAGAGAGTTCCAAATACCGGATAAGCTAATTCAAATGATCAGAGCTGCTACGAACACAAGTAAAATGAGAGTCCGAGTGGAAGGTAGCTTGACGGATGAGTTTGAGGTCGTAACAGGTCTTAAGCAAGGGGACGCACTTACTAACGCCTATGCTCTTCAACTTAGCACTCGAATACGTCGTCCAAAAAGTCCTTGAACTAGATGCTGGAGTTAAGTTGCAGGGCGCGCACAAGGTGATTGGGTACGCTGACGACCTGGCGTTATTGGGGCAACAGGCAGAGGAAGTAAAACGGATGGCTGAGGTGCTGGAGTGTGAAGCAGGAAAGATTGACCTTATAATTAGTAGGGATAAACGGTATATCTACACATGAAGCGATACCAAAATATAAGGAAAAGAAGAAAAGACCTAAGAGTGAATAATAATCTGTACGAAGGAGTTAATAGATTTCGGTACTTAGGGTGTACAGTTACAGATACCAACAAGCGGGAAGACGAAATAGATATCCGTATTCAAAATGCTCTGCGGTGCACAGCAGCTCTCCATAAAGTTCATGTGTCCAGGGTAATCAGCAGAAAAACCAAGATTCGTGTTTACAAAACTGTTATTAGACCGATATTAATGAACGGCTGCGAGACCTGGACACTGACGCTCAAGTAGGAGGAGAAGTTGCTGGTGGCAAAAAGAAAAATATTGCGAAAAAATCTGGGGTCAACCAGACGCGAGGACGGGACACGGGACCTGGAGGCTGAGAAAGAATGCTGAAATAGAGGAGCTTGTGGCTGGACCCAACATAATGGGCGAGACAAAGTCAGCTAGACTTCGCTGGCTCGGCCACGTTGAAAAGATGGAATCGGATCGGGCTGTGAAGAGAGTATATCTGGGTCGGCCAACCGGGAAGCGTCCGGTGGGCCGGCCTAGGTATCGCTGGATAGACCAGGTCGAGAAGGATCTTAGCCACTTGCAACGGCCCGACTGGCGACGGGTGGCTGGAGATAGAGCAAAGTGGCGGAATCTCGTGTCGGAGGCCAAGATCCACTTCGAATCGCTGAGCCAGCGCAGTAAGTAAGTTCAGATTTAGCCGTGCGTGACATCTAGATTTTTGTGGCATCAAAACGAGTGCCCCCGACTCTTCTTCCACGCGTAATTATACACATACACGTACGGCAGTGGACAGTAGCAATATACTCGTATGTAAGTGTGAAACATATACATGGGGCACACTAAAAGTTTTTGCACTTCTAGCTAATCGGAACTATTTGAGTTTAGAATGTTATATTTTTTTAAACGTTGCAACCTACTTAGTAAAAAAAAAACAATTGGCGGGAAATCATTTGTCAATTGTTTTTTATCACACATCGAAGTTCTACGTACGCAACGAAATGGAATTAAGTCAAAAAGATTTTAGAGCGATGATTTTTTATGATTTTAAAAGTTCTCTCTCTCCGCAAGACTGTGCCGCTCGTCTTCAAAATGCTTTTGGGAGAGAAGCACCTTGTTTGAGCACCGTGAGGCGATGGTTTGCTGAATTTGAGAGAGGTCGAGTTTCTTTACATGACGAATTTCGTGAAGGGCGGCCTTCAACTGCCGTCAACGAAAATAATGTGGCTACTGTTAAGCGGCTAATTAAAGAAAACCCGCGGATTACCTATGAGACAATTCGAGGACTATTGGGGATTGGTATGAGCCAAATTCAGAACATTTTACACGAAGAATTGAAAGTTCGGAAACTTTGTTGTCGTCGGATCCCCTCATGAACTGACAGCGGAGAAGAAGCGGGCTCGCGTGGAATGGTGCTCACAGATGCTACTGAAGTAAGACCACGGACATTCTGATGCGGTTTATGACATTTTCACAGGAGACGAAACGAGGATTTATTGTTTTGAACCCGAAAAAAAACAGCAATCTTGTGAATGGGTGTTTGAAAATGAGAACAGGCCAACAAAAGTGAGGCAGGCGAGAAACGTTGGTAAAAAAATGATCGCGTTTTTTTTCTTAGCTACGGGTCCCATCTGTACAATTCCACTTGAAGATCAAAAGAGTGTTAATGCCGAGTGGTATTCTACCATTTGTTTACCCAGGGTGTTAGAAAAAGTTCGCGAAAGACGACCCAAAAGCCGCGTTCTCCTACATCATGACAACGCTTCTTCACACACGGCCAACAAAACGAAGTCATTTTTAGCTTCCGAAAAAGTACAACTCGTCACCCATCCTGCGCATAGCCCTGACTTTAGCACCCTGTGATTTCTGTATTTTCCCCAAAATCAAAGATTTGATGAGAGTTTTCACTTTTACCAACTCCGAAGAGGCAGTGACAGCGTTCAATCAGCACGTAGAAAACATGCCTTCAGATCTGCGGTCCTCCTGTTTTAAAAAACGGTTCGATCGCATGAAAAAATGTTTAAAATGTAAAGGAGAGTATTTTGAAAAGCAATTAACATAATATTTTGGTCATAACATGTTTTTTTTTAAGTGACGAAAATTATAGTGTGACCTACGTATACCTACTTACCTTTGATAGCAGAACCACGGTATGCTGCCAATATGAATATAAGATTGATCTCTATCACTTCTTGTGTTTCTTCTCATAATGCCCATTTTAGCATAACATTTCCAATGCGAAGTATCATTTCCTAAGCAGTTTAAATAAATAGAGCACAATCCCGGCAGTTTTTCCGACTTGCCTAAAAGCAATATTTTCCATTGCAAGTTCATTAGAGTGAAGATGTTCGATATGATCAGTGTTGTTGGTTCATTACGTTTTAATTTGTTCAGTTTGAAAGAAAAACTTGCATATTTTGAATCCTTATTGTTCTTTGAACGAGTTTTTCCATCCTGTAAACAGATATTCATTTATAAGTCGTCCACCTACAAATTGCAGGTTTTTTTTCTTATCAATGCATGGATCAACAATGTATGGGAACAATTTTTTTTTATTTTTTTCTAAAAACCTTTTACTATTTTAAGTATAAACCTTTTACTATTTAAAATTAAAAATACTGAAAAATTATTAACTTTTCAGAACCAGCTAAAACAGTTTTTGATCACAAAAAGTTATTATAGCGTTAAATAATTTTTTGATGATGATACTAATATTTAGTTCGAAATGGTATTTACATTTCGGATAATCTTGTGATACAGCTGGTACTAATGTACTTACAGCAAGAATTTGTTATAATGTATAAGTGTCTAACCTAGCACCTAAGCATAGTCATTAATTTGTAAAGCCCTTTATATTTGCATTGCCCTTACGGGGCGCTACATTGTATTTGTTTACACCTTATGTACGTACTTTATAAGTTCCATGTACTCAATGTAGCACGCAATAAAGATTTTGATTTGATTTGATTTGAAGTATCTAATTTGAATATTTTATTGATCTAGCCAGTAGTTAATTTTTAAATATTGCGAACTAATGACGTCACAAATTCACTTAGTGTTCCCACATGTGCTTTTTCCCCGATTCGTGGTAAATAAATAATGAGGAGAAAATAACTGATTTACAGCACTTACGGCTGAAACAGAGCTCGCCGTTCATCATGTAGCATCTTACGAGAATGTGAGAAGTAGACTTCAGATACAATTGATTTTTGCCAAGTTCTGAAACCAAACCCTACCTGAAAGGGTTGGGATTATAGCGAATGGCTATTTTAAGTCCTACCTACCCGTCTGGACAATGGGTGTAAATTAATGTACGTATTATTAAAAATAACTTCGTGGAAAAATATTTTTCACTTGGGGGAATTTTAAATCTGCTATTTGACAACACCATTAATAAAAATTGTACAGGAAGCAACTGCTTCGTCATCTGTACCCACTACTGATCCAAAACATACGCGCAAAAAATGGAGTAGTGATATGAATAAGTTCATTTGGCGCACTTATCTGATTATAACAAACCTAGAACAAGAAAATAAAAGAGGATATTTAGGTCCATTACACGATCAATTTACTCAAGCCTACGCTACTATGAATGCGTTGAGATAGCGGATAGGCGACCAACACAGGGCAATAGTAAATAATAATCTATTATCTCAAGAGACCCGAAATAAAATAAGAGCCGAAGTCAAAACACAGTTACAAAACACAAGTCAAGGATTGCTACTACAGGGACATCAATCGCTTAATTATACCCAAGCTACACAACCAACAACTACAAATATAGCATCACAGAAAGGAGGAAGAATGAGATGGACAGATGCTATGAATGAGATGATTATTAAATGCTACTGCGAAGTAACAGAGCTAGAGAAAAACATGACAATGTACAGGAAGAAATTACAAAACAAATTTATTGAACAATTCCCAAACTTATTACACCTTTCGGAACAGCACATATCTGATAAAAGAAGAGCTATTCTTAAAAACAAACATATGACATCGGAGATGATTGAACACAGAACAATAAGTCGAGTCACAGGTATTTCAAAACACTCAAGTAAGTCTGGACCATAACAATTTGAACACCACATCAGACTCTTTAACACAAATAGACTATCAAACCGACCAAGAAATAACCCAGTCCAACTTGGAAAGCAGTTCATTTACTCAAACTTCACAAACAAAATATCTTAATCCTAAAACATTCGTAGAGGCTAGTACCATAGAACAAACATTTCAAGAAGCTCTAATAAAGTTCATGGACTCTGAACCCATCACACGGCCTCACATACGCAGACAAAAATCCTCACGTATGCTGGGGTTCATTGTAGACCACCCAAATAAAAATGTCTTACCTAAACATTTATCAGTAGACCAAAACTTTCCGACATTTCAGACCATCATCTATTCTGCAGCATCGTATAGCTATTTGTAACGGCACAAAAATCCATGAAATTAATAGCAATAGTAAAACTAGTACCCATAATAAGAAAAGAACGCCTAAATGGCAACAGCGATTAGAGAATAAGATAAAGAAATTCAGATTTTATATCGGACACTTTAACTCAATTCACGAAGGGCAATAGAAACCCGGCCATAATCAAAACGGTAGATGAAATAAAAAGTAAATTCCAGGTCCACGCAACCCACGAAGCACAAAATACTGAATCAGCACACTTCTTGGACACGCTGAAACAAAAATTAAATGTAGCTTCCAGCCGCCTTAAAAGATACTTAACATGTACCAACCGAAAAATGCAAAATTCTAGTTTTAGCAGCAATGAAAGAGGATTTTATAGAAATCTAGTGACTAACACCGCCATCAGAACCATTTATTTATTTCTTCTTCATTGCACATTTATAAAAATAGGTACAATTGGCGGACTATCCAATACAATCATTACATCAGGTCTGGGCTAATATTTGGCCCCAGTAGAACATAAGAAAAATAATGATTGGCTGGAACCGGATAGTAAGGTTACTAAGATTTCTGAAATGCAATTTGACCATATTGAAGTAATAACGTTCATAGAAGTCATAAAACGTTTACACAATTGGAAATCGCCAGGCACCGATAACATACACAACTTCTGGTTTAAAAAGCTTACATGTACCTACCCATATTTGCACAACCACCTCAACCAGTTTATCCAAAATCCTGATTTAATGCCGAAATATGTAACAGCAGGAATAACCTATATGATTCCAAAGGACCAGAATACAAAAGATCCAGCAAAGTACCGCCCAATTACCTGCCAACAAACTGTGTATAAAATTCTCACAGCTTGCATATCTGAAACCATTCAGAAACACCTAACTAACAATAGCATCTTGGCCGAAGAGCAAAAAGGCTGTAGAAAGTTTAGCCAAGGATGCAAGGAGCAATTAACGTTGGATGCTATAGCCATTATAAAAGCACTAAAGAAAAGAAGGAGTATGCACACCATGTTTATAGACTACCGCAAAGCTTTTGATTCCGTTCCACATAGTTGGCTTATCCACGTCCTACACATTTACAAAATACATCCCGTAATAATCTCGTTCCTCAATACCACAATGCAAAACTGGAAAATTGTGCTTAAAATAAAACAAAACAAATGTGCATCTCTGAATACTGAAACGATCTGCACCCAAAGAGGCATATTTCAGGGAGATGCTATAAGCCATATGTGGTTCTGCTTGGCACTCAATCCTCTTTCAAAGCTGTTGAATAAATCGCAAGCAGGATACAAACTTAACCAAAACAGTGAAGATCATCATATATTATCACATCTAATGTATATGGATGATATCAAACTTTATGCGGACATTGTCGCCGCTCGGTTAATACTTCTCAATACCTGCACATATCGCCAGTCGACTTGGCAGCGCTAGCTTGGCGGGTAGCCCTAGTGATGCTGTATCACTGGGCTTCCGCTTATCACTAGGTACTTTTTGGTACAGTCTGTATGTGTATGTATAGCGATAGTCTGCAATATTACTAAGAATCAACAGTTTTCTGCCTTGAAACAGGTAGGCAAATATTATTAATATAATCTTAAATTGAAGCAATAATGATAAAATTTAAAGTCCCTATTTCAAGCATTAATTAATAGAAATTATTAATATGAGTATATTGTTTTGTGTCAGTTCAATTAATATTTAAAATTACAAATTATAAATTGACAGTAAATTAGAAAAAGTGTCAAGATTTTGCATATACACACAGACTATAGTCTGTTCTTTCTTACATGCCTTATTATGTAAACAAACATGGCGAATTGACCACCATAGCCAATTCGTAGTATTGGGATATCATCTAATGAATCATACAGAGTCATTAGCTAACCATACACGTAAAGCTTTGCCCGCCGGGTGTCAGACGGACAGAACTGTGCGTGTGGGGTGAAACGACGACATTGCCCTGTAACTGTACGTGTATGGAGGCTATTAACTTTTAAACTTCGGGTGACCTACTGAATCTACTACATTCGTTTCAGTAGATCACCCGAAATTGGCCTTAGTTTACTGAAATACTCATTTTGAACGACAGCGGACCGATTTTTACCAAGTTTCTATAGAGGCTCACTAATCTTATATAAGCTTAATGTTCATTCTCATAATATTATGTTCCATATTTCTGAGTTTCATATTGAGTGGCATATATGCAAAAAGCATAAGTGTAGCCTTAGCTTGTTTGGCATACGTATTGAAACGCACAAAGTTTTATCAGTGCGATATTTTTTTTCCTATATTGAACTAAAATATAACATAAATAGAACCTAATCTCGACGATACCTAATGAATGACACCCTCATGGATATTTTTGTCACGTCTTTATTTACTAATATTAGAAATAGAAATTATTTATTTGCTGAAAAACACGGTAAAAGGTTATTATAATAATGTTTATGTTCTCATGTTTTGCCACTTAAAAGTAGCATGCGAACATTGAGTAAGCTACAGAATAAATATCAATTATAATTATGAATTAGGTACTATGAACTCTGTCAAAAATATCAGTAAATTATGTCATTATAATTTAAGGAAAAAAATCTTTCAGCTCATAAAAACTTTGCTCATTAAGCTATCTATGGAGCCTACTTTTGAATGAATTAATAGCGAGCATTTTTAATTCATTGTGCAGCTTATTATAAATACGAACACACATACATAAGCTACTTTTCCCGTATTTACTAGACCGTGGTATATCTGGGATTATGAGTCGTTGGGGGCATCTAAGTCTCCGATTTCCAGACCTTTTAAAGAGTTCTGGATATTTGTGGACAAATACAAAAACCTCCTGGATATAAAGCGATGCGAGTGGCAGTAATCCGAGCTTTTTGAACAATGCCCTACATGACTCACCAGGGGCGATACCGCAGATAGCTCGGATGCATTTCTTTTGGGCAATAAATACCCTGTTTTTAAGTGTACTATTGCCTCATAGTATTATGCCGTAGCGTAAAACGGATTCTATATAGGCATGATAAGACATAATTGCTGTTTTTAGATTAGTGACTTTCCTTATTTCTCGTAATGCATATACGAACTTATTAATCCTACTACACACACTATCTAAATGTGCTTTCCAGTTAAGATCTTCGTCTATGGTAACGCCTAAAAATTTTAATGTATTTGTTTCGTTTATTTTTGTTATGTTCAGTGTAAAGTTGTATTCTTTGTGCTTAGATTTATTAAATTGTACGTATTTAGATTTGTCAACATTTATTTTCAAATAATATATATATATATATATATATATAACATATATTTATTTTATTTTCATTCAATTATTTTGCCAATAGTGTTTTCAATGTC
The DNA here is from genome assembly GCA_947369235.1 of Udea olivalis. Taxonomy (NCBI): domain Eukaryota; kingdom Metazoa; phylum Arthropoda; class Insecta; order Lepidoptera; family Crambidae; genus Udea; species Udea olivalis. The sequence goes on along the minus strand of OX376367.1, from coordinate 6,695,279 downwards.
TATTTCATGATTACGTATATTAGTTTTGTCATTAGATGATATAATTATTGAAATATCGTCAGCAAATAAGGTACATTTGTGATTTGTTATTTTAGTTATGTCATTAGTATATAATAGAAATAAAAGTGGTCCCAATACGCTTCCCTGGGGCACTCTAAAGGATTTGATTCAAAATTCAGATGAAATGGACCTTATTTCACAACTAACAAGTTTATTAAATCTAACACATTGCTGTCGGGAACTCAAATAGGACGCTATCCATTTCAACGCAGGTCCTCTAATCCCAACTGTTTCTAATTTATAGAGCAGGATAATGTGGTCAACATAGTCAAAGGCCTTTGGCAGATCAAAGAAGATGCCAGTTGTTAGACATTTTTGGTTTAGATTGGTCAATACAGTAGCTACCAGATTGTATATGGCTAAGGTAGTGGACTTATCCTTTTGAAAGCCAAACTGCTCTTTCTCTATAATGCCATGTTTGCTACAGAAATTGCTGAGCCTTTTGAGCATACACTTCTCGAATACTTTTGAGAGAACTGGTGTAAGTGTAATGGGTCTATAGTTTTGTGGGTCTTCGCGGTCACCTTTTTTGTACAAAGGCTTGACGACTGACGTTTTTAGTTTATCAGGGAATGTCCCTGAAGAAAATGACAAATTAACAAGATAAGTTAAGACACAGGTGATTTCTGAAACGCTCAATTTTATTATCTTAGTAGTAATGCCATCGTAACCTGCCGAGTTAGTGTTATTTAGGGACATAATTTCTTTTTTCACTTCCTCGTTTGTCACTGGCATAAGAAATATTGAATTTGCAATAGGGGTGCTATGGTTATATTTTCTAAAATTAGATGTCGTATTGTTGGTCAAATCAATAAAATAATCATTAAGAACATTGGCTATGTCAGAAGGGCTAATTAGTGTCTTATTATAAATCTTTAATACTGTTATGTCATTGACTATTTTTGTAGCAGACACTTGGTCCTTGATCACTGACCACGTGGCTCTACATTTGTTTTTGCTTCTGTTGACAAAATTAATATTAGATTTCATTTTTGCCAGACGTAGCATACGTCTTTTTAAGTATTTTTGAGTAAATAAGGTATTTTCTATTATCTATTGATGTTTGTCTTTTGTAATAACGTTGCCGTAAGAATCGTTTGGTTCTACAACAGATCTTTTTAGACCTTTTGTAATCCACGTTTGTTTTTTTAGGTTAGTGTTACTTACTTTAACTTTTAGGGTGGGAAAACATAACTCGTAAAATAAGCATAAGGTGTTATGAAAATTCTCGAATGCTCTATTCAGGTCGTTTTCATGATATACATCCAACAACAAATTACTCAACCATTCTTTAAATTTGGTAATATTCTCATAACTGTAGCTCTTTTTGAAAATAAAATGAAACTTGGGTACAAATTTACTTTGGTCTACGGGAAAGTATAGTAACTGGGCTGTGTCGTGGTCAGGCAGGTACAGAGGTAAAACAGAAGAAGTTGCATTTTTAATATTACTTAAAATATGGTCAATACAAGAGTCTTTACGAGTCGGAGTATTGATGTGAATTATAAGTGTTAATATTTCCTGTACGTGTGAACTCTTTTTCTTTACGTTTTGTTAGTTCTATTCACATACTTTCGTAGATATATTATTTTAGGTTAAATGAATTAAAAAACGATTTCTTTTTTCTCACCATCATAGACCATTTTTTTTTTTTATAAAGTTACGCCTACGTTCAATGTTGACACCGATTATGGCTGCGTTCATTTCTGAACAATAAGGTTGTAGTTTTTGCTAATATCTTTAAGGTGTTCATGATGTCTCCCTGGTTTCAGTGTGTTTATATTGAAGTCACCAGTGATAGCTCTTTTTTGTTTTGTCTTGTATTTTTTAGAAATTAGAAAAAGAGGCAAGATTTGTTTGTTCGTTTGTATTGAAAAGGTCCGAAACTACTGGACCGATTTTCAAAATTCTTAACCAATATAAAGCTAAATTATCAGGTAGTGACATAATATGCTTTATTTTTTTAATTCAGGCGGTTCAGGCGCATTTTAACGGGCAAGACAATCTACGCGGGCGTAACTAATTTTTTAATTATTTATACTTGATAATAGGAACCGTAAATCGACAGCACTGTATGTATTTGTACCACTTTCCATCGAAATAAATGATTCTGAATCATGCGACACGTTCGTTCCTATCACTATGGTCCCAAGTAACGTTTTTCGATGTTATTAGAATTAGAATTAGAATATTTATTAGCAGAAATATGGTGGATTACATGATGTTCTTAAAGATAGTTGTACACACATTTTATCTATTTATGAAGACGTGCAAACATGAAAATTATAAAAGATTAAACAATTAATAATTTCATTTTAAAAAATAACACAAAAAAACAAAATTAAATAACATATAAATAAATTGATTCATCATTAGTAATACAAATTAACAGATAACAGTAGAAACATAAAATTCATTTAAATTGTTAGTTTTTGGTTCAAGTACTCAGACACAGAATAATAGCACTTCCGCGCAAAGAAACCGTAAGCCTGTTTCTTGAATTGAACTATGTTCATCACCCTCAAACTATCTGGTAGGTGGTTGTAGACTCTGATAGCCATGCAATATGAACTTTTACTAAAAACAGCCAGCCTTTGTAATTTTAGCCACTAATTTGCCAACGTGTGCCTTCCAGTTGCAATATTTATCAATGGTTATCCCTAAGAAAGAAATATTTTCTACTATCTCAATCAGGTCGTTATCAATTTTCACATTGATCTCCGTCGAGGTACTATTATATGTTTGGAACCCCCCCTACATAACATCGAAAACGTTACGTGGAATGTCGCGAAATCGAAAACGGTAAGTCGAACGGTCTTTAGAGCTATGGTACGAAACATCGAATGGTCATTTTATGGACAGGTTGAATTACCGAACGATCATTTTAAATCGACGGTACACCACATCAAATATCACGACATCGATTGTCACGACATCGATTGTCACGATATCGAATGGAACAGCTACCTAGAGGTTTTAACACCGCTTTAATGATCCATTGCCGGTACATACCGGGTGATTATCAAAATATTTATTATGGCATCTCAAGCAGGCAATATACCAACTATCTAAGTGAAAATAAAATGTATTTAATAAACTTTCATTTGAGATTACCACTGGTTGTCGAAATTCATTAGGCCATTTAGCACAAGACCGATAAAACTTTTGGCCATTCTTTAGTTGATCGACTAAACAATTGGCCCTAAATAGACTTGGTCGAACAAACTATAGATTTTTTTACATTTGGCCGACTGAGCGTTTGGTCGAAAAAATATTTAATTTCTATCACCTATATTTGCAAAGTAATTTATGGCGATAAAGTAAAAGTACGTATGTGAAAGAAATAAAAGAGATATAAATTAAATAAAAAGCTAGCTAAGTAACAGAAATAATTCATTAAAAACTTTAGTAATTTAATAAGTAATGAAAGCTTCTGTTATTCTTCTTTTTATTTTTTATCATTTTATATAAATACATATATTAAGTGATCACAAACACACACATCTCATGTACGCTATCACTCACTCACTCTCGCACACACTAACCCGCGAACACAAACACACACTAACACACACCCACGCGCACAGAGACACACACACACACACACAATATCCTTAAAACAAAGTCCTGTTGTAATGTAAGTAAAGTCTGAAACGTCTGTCCTTGAGGCGGGCGCTTATTATGACTGTGACACAGTTTTCGACTACTGCGGTCATTAGGGCTAAAATTGTTTGTAAAAACAATGTTATTGGTTTCAATTATAGATTTTATTTATTTATTTTAACTCCTTTCATTTCAAGGCCACCATATTGAAGTCAATGAAACAATTGAATTTTCACCTACATTGTTAACATCATCCTTACTGAGTATGCCATATTTTTTAAGTATTTTGATAATCACCCGGTATGTATCGGCAATCCGTCATTAAAGCGGTGTTGAAACCTCTAGGTAGCTGTTCCATTCGATATCGTGACATTCGATGTGGTGTACCGTCTATTTAATGATCGTTTGGTAATTCAATCTGCCGATAAAATGACCATTCTATGTTTCGTACCATCGCTTTAGAGACTGTTCGACCTACCGTTTTCGATGTCGCGACATTCGACGTAAAGTTTTTCGATGTTATGTAGGGAACCCGGTCCAAAGACAACTTATTTTATTTAAAAGGAAAAAGTTGGCAAATTACTGTCAAACAAATTTCATAACAATTTTATTTTTTCGTGTTTGATAAAAAAATTGTAAAATAATGCATAATTTTAACAATTCATGCAAATTTCATAATATAACATGTTTCTTTTTTACAACGCAAGACGTTTATGTGATCAATGCGGAAATTCGTGATTTTGTTACGGTGTGATCTTTGTTACGTGACGAAGATGAAAATCTTATAGTCGAGATTTCATCTTCGTCACTATCATAGCTGACAATCTGTCAAAATGCGAGTGACTATTTTTTCTGATTTTCTCAAATAAACCAAAGTTACATACCTCCGGTATCAATTGTACACTATGGTACCTCTTTCTCTTTTCAGAGAATCCTAGCGGTAAAGTGGATGCGGAACCATTCCGAATGCTCATGCGAAGTGCCTCAGTCTCCTCCATTGTCAAGAAACCGGACTTAGCAACAAAATTTTCAAATTCTTCTAAACTTATTTCCAGGAATCTTATGTTTTTCACAGCACGGCGTACAGCTAAATCAAAAAAAGAAATCAGCACTTTTGTGATTGTTGTGTGATTTTCACCAAGAATGAGACAAAACGAACAAAACGTCTCTGTCTGACAGCTGTCAGGTGAATTTCATTGGGTTCGTGACACCGGCAGACTTCGCACTTGTCAGAGTGATAAACGTCACCTGAACCCGTTCCGAAACAACTGCTCGCTCGGTCATCCTCGATTTCACTCGGGGTCAATTTAGAACGTTTTCGAGTGATTTTCCACTCGATTTGGAACGCAGCCTAAAAACGATATTACTTTTAAGAAATATTTATATCGCTGCCACATTGCATTACACGGCGTATTACAAAAAGGCGCGGCAAATTGCAAAACGCTGCCGTTACGTAATTTAACTCTAACGTTGCGCCGGATCATGGTGGCGATATGTTCTACAAAGCGGCGTCCAACTTTACGCCTTACTTATTGACAGCAAGAAGAAAGGAGACTGGGCGAAAGTGGTCCGGGAACCAATAGCGATACTGTTTTAGTATTTATGTGGGGATACCTTAACTACACCCACGTATGAAGGTCAGTTTATTTATATCTACAGACGTTGAGACGTTGATTGACCAAATAATATTCTTAAATAAAATGTTAGCGTATTTATATCTACAGGAACTTTTAGAATATATCAGATGTAAAATGACGTGTGACTATTAACACACAAAGTTAACAGTTTTTGATAATTTTTATGTCTTGTCTCCTGTAAAATTAGTCATTTGCAATTACGTAGTTTTGCGTAGGGACCGTCGCACAGTGTGTGATTTCGACCCAGCCGCGGACAAGCGCAGTTTATGTGTTTATTCGAAAGAGATTGATGTGGCAAACAATTAATAAAAATCCCTACGGTAAATTTCTGAATACTTTTAGAGAAATTATTTTTTTAGGCAAAGGTCAATGAACTCAAGGAAAACTTAATTAATTTGTTACTCTAAAAATAGATTATTTTTTGTTTTTGTTAGTGTCTTAAACAACTTAACATTGCATTACTTATTCATACAAAAATATGAGGAACTGTAACTGTAATATTATAAGATTTATTTAAGATTTTCTTATTTTTACTTTTTATTCATTTTTTATGAGCCCATGTTTCTGTCGCATTTTATTCTTCGTTGCAAATATGTACAATACTGTTGTTGATTATGTCCTAAAAAATTACACACGACACTAAAAGGGGTGGAGAGATAAAGCGTTTCTAAGTATTTTAGAAATTTCTATGGAAATAGGGTTATCCAAAACTAAAAATTAAAATAAATCTAGACATATAATAAAACAGTAACTGGACCGTCTTGTAAATTCTTATTTTGCTGAACGGTACGGAAATACGGAACTAATATCGATATTGATGAAGAATCATTATGTACTTTATGTACCGGGTCAAAATATAAGATAAAGTTTATCCCTAAAAAATGTAGCGTTCCCGAAGGGTAAAAAAGAAACATCAAAAAATTATGCGATATACTAAACTATGTCGTGTCGTTATCATCACAATATATCAACATTTCTTCTGATGGTAATACGATGTTGATATCGTCGTTATCGTCATTGTACCCATCAAAGGGAATGTCATCGTCCGAATATTTTTGTGGTGACGAATCGTCATGGACAAGTACGTTATCCATCGTAGGTCTTAAAAGATTTAAAACTTTTTCTGGAATGACCGAATGTTTTCTTTTTTTTTTGTCTATCACCAACTGACATAGTCGATAAAAGAGGGTCAGAAGACTCCAAAGCTCGGTGAAACAAGTCAAGGACAGTGGTTTTACGGTCAAATTTGCGGGTGTGATGTTCACGATCGTAACGCCAAAATTTATTCCTTGATTCTCCGGCTTGTTCTGAGAGCATTCCAATGGGTAACGAAATAGAATCTATTATTTTCGCTCCATGTATTAATATTTTGTGAATGGTCACAGACATGTAGTACCAGCTGTAGTTTTGTACGTATTTCTTAGCCAAACTGTTGCAAAAGTCCTGAAATTTCGTTGAATCTATTTCCAAACCGCATGACAATGCTGCAATGCCACTAGAATGGTGTGTAGGTCGTCAAGAAGCCATTCCTCCAGTCCTAAAATATTGGCAAAGGTCTTTCGATTTGATTCTGATAAAGCAGTACGGGCCGTGTTGCCGTCGTTGGTTGTGCCCGAGTTGGGCCGAACTACGTCAACCAACAAACCCATTTTTTGTCTGATATCATTTTGGATTTGTTTTTTTCTTTCCTCCACAATACAAGCTTCTGCTGAATTTTTCGCTACTCTCCACTTTTGCACAGCAGGGTGATTTTTGTAGCCTAAATGTAGTAAAAATTCTTATCCAGGCGTTCAATGGACTAAGTCCGTGGAGTAAAGCTTCTTGATTTATTGCCTTTTTAGTTACTTTATCTATATTATTAAATTCGCTACAGGTAGCTCCACAACATGCACACCGTAATTGTGAAGTGGTATGTGTAATAGCATTAAAAACTTTGCCATCTATTATGGTTAAATATAATTTTGGATCGCCAATTACTGTATACCTTAAAGAGTTTTCCGTAAAAATCGGTGACAATATGTTCTTTATTTCATCTTCAACTCTGTTTTTCTCATCTAAAATTAGTTGTGTGGATTCTGACCTAAATTGAATGCGTATTGGGCGACAAAATCTGAAAGATTGTGGATTTGGGTTGACCCACAACACAAACCCGTCATCAGTTTTTATACGTAACGGAATAAAAGTTGTTGCAAAGAGGCAATGTTCATCATCGTTTCCATCTGAAAATGTTTGTTTATAGGTAGATTGTCCAGTGGTTCCGTCAAAGCCCCATGAACCCTCGAAAACAGAATGCAGTGATTCTAAACTTTTCTGTTGACAGTACTCTGAAACTTTTTGATCGCAAGCATCAACAATTCGGCGAAATGTGTGCACAAGCAAATCTAGCAGTGGTACTTTTGCTTCTCGTTCTGATACTTGTATTTCTACATCGGGATAACATAATTTTTTCACAATTTGAATTTTATAATAGGGAGGGTAAATATTATATCCCCGAGATTTGGCCCCTTCACGTATACTAGTATAGTCTTCAACTGATAGTTTTCTATCTATAATTAAACAAATCATTAGGTGTATATGGTTGACCTTTTTCATTTACTTGATTGGATCTTATTAGTTTGGCTATTTCCGTTGACTGGGTTGAAGTTTTTAGGCATTTTTTGAGGACAAATTCAAAGTCACTAGCAGAAGTTTTACTTAATTTATTACCTGTTTCATCTATTACATTTTTTGACATAACTTTGATCAGTGAGTCTGTAGGGTAGTTTTCTAGTTCTTCTTCTAGTGATTTTCTTATGCGTCGCTGACTACGATCGCAAAGGTTAACATAATGTTTAGAACAAGAAGTAAAAGGAACCTCTAATGGACTGCTGATTTCTTCTGAGGTTAAGGGGATTATTTGTTCAGAAGTTGTTGTAGGTTCCTCCTCAACGTTTCGGTTTTCTCGTGTACTAGGGTTTATTTGATATTCTGTTTCAATGTTTAGATAAAAGTTGGAAGAAAGCCATTTTTTATTTTTGCTTATAAACCTCTTCCGATTTCGAGCACTGGCTTTGTAAAGTTGTTCACATTTACAAATAAACCTTGTTGTGTGTTTTTTTTATTTTTCAAAGTCTCTGTGTATGAAGTCAGGAATACCTTTAGGGTAAATTGCGTCTAAGACTATTGTTGTTCGCTCGTTTTCGGGTATGTCCAGAGGTCGTCATTTTGGTCACTGTTTTCTAGCAATTTGAACAAGTCAAGATTAGTCTGTTTGAATGCCACTCGCTGACCAACATGAGGGTTGGCGCCCTCATGCCCCTCTAGCATTAAGTCACTCGGTCGAGGCCCGAAATGACATCCCCCAGGAGAATGAGTCAATTCCTCCTGAGGCGAAGCAGCGCCATGGGTCTTTACCGGCTTTACCGGTTTTAGCTTAAGCTTGACGAGGGCGGACCCCTTCCCAATACCACACAATATCCTTCATCGAAAATCTTTTCAGATGAAAATAATATAAAACAAAACTGCGATTTGTTTTATATCCATCGCGTGTTTTTTTAAATTTACTATTATTATTTTCACACTAATTTTTTGTTTTTTATAAAGTTATGAATGATTTGAGGTCACAAGTAGTCAAACGTACTTCGATATTATTAATGAGCAAAATAAATAATTTTGACAATTAAATGTTCACGGAAAGGTTAGTGACAACCCTAAACAAAAATTTAAAAAATCATATCTCGTTATCCCTTCATTTTAATCAGCTAATATTTTATATGTAAATATGTTATCATAGGTAGATTGTACCCATGTAGAAAAAAAATGCGACAATTGAGAAACGGTCCCACAAAAAAATAGTTAAGTTTTTTGTAAAAACATTAGTTACATCATAATTACTTGTGTTTTTTATGTAGTTTTCGGCTAAGTTATAGCTTTGAACTTCATTTATGTGGACATATTTTTTTTATTCGAAAGTTATGTATTCTAAAAATTAAATTGCATTTCTATGGTTTTTATGGGTTTTTCTCGAGAATTGAAATAACTCGAAAAATAATAAAAAAAACACTTCAGTGAATTTTGTCACGCGTCTACAATAGATCCTACTAACAAATAAACACATAAACCACGCGTGTCCGCGGCCGGGCCAAAATCACACACTGTGCGTCGGTATGAGGGTGCGTTTATATCTACAGACGTTGAGACGTTGATTGACAAAATAATATTCTTCTATATAATCATATCTTCTTCTATAGAATGTCTATTGGCGTATTTAGATCTATCGCTCCACGGCCGCGCAGACGCCGACAGGCACGGGCCGGGCGCGGTCAGTACTGTATCGGCAGTTTTGATGAAAAAAATACAAAATGATTTGCTACAGTTTTTGTTTGAGAAACGCTCAAGTCATTAACATTTATGGGAGTTTCTCTGCTAGATAAAGACTTTCTATACATATTATAAAACGCAGAGAGCGTCGTAGTCTAGTAGTGAAACACTCCAACTCGGATCATGGATCCTGTGGTACCGAGTTCAAATCTGGCCAGAACCAAAATCTTTGTGTTCATTGTCTAGTTTCCGACTAACTCTCTGATGATGGAAAACATCGATAACAAACCAAATCAACCCGGATAACGGCGGAAGGCTCACCACCTACCACGTTGGGTTCTAATACCATTAGCGAAAAGTTGGCTTCTGAGTGTTCCGTTCACCATGACGGCAACAGTCACTTGCCTCGACTACCCCGCTTGGGATAAAGTCGTGATGGTATGTTATAAAACAAAGTCTCTTCCCGCAGTCTGTCCCTCTGTATGTATGTACTCTGTGATCTTTTAAACTACCTGTGATTTTGATGCGGTTTTCACCAATAGGCAGAGTGATTTAGGAGGAAGGTTTTTTTTAAATAATAAATTAATATGCGCCAGACAAACACACCTCTTGTAATGGTCTCGAAGCAAGGATTAATATGAAAGTACCACTTATGGAAATAAGCCAGGCCAAGAGCGTCTCCCCGCACACCCAGACCCGAGTCAATTCAGAAAAGATCGTTTCCTGAATTGACCCGACCGGGAATCGAACCCGGGACACTACGGAAACCGATGCGAGAAACCGTGTTACAGCGCACTACGCCAATCGTGTCGTCTTGACGTTTATATGTACTCGTATAGTTTGAAGAAATTGAAAATTAAGCCGACTGAAAGCTTGCATCGAAATGCAACCGTGCGAAACCGGGGCGGGTCGCTAGTTATATTGACATAAACTTATAAATATATATGCGCCAGACAACACACCACTTGTCAGAGTGCGTTGCTTCAGCAGGAAAGTGGCTTCTAGAGTGATTTGAGTGGAACGTAAAATTAGTGAGATATATGCTGTGGATGTGCGCGGCATAAAAAATTTGTGGGCGTTGTGGTTTTGGAAAAAAATGAAAAAAACGATTCCTGCTGCAGTAACGTTGTTCTAGCAGGAAAATTCTAAACGAATGATCGAAGAGAAAAATGTTGTACATTGGCAGATAGCTTACTTCTGGGGAAACATGTGCGCCAAAAATATAATATGTGGGGCTTCAGGTTTTCGAAATATTGCGTTTCCTGCTGGGGTAACGTTTTGTGGAATCGTGTTTCTCTCAAACCATGGCATGTGCGTCTCTTTAATAAACATTCACTTGTAGCTCTTGATTTGTGCTTGCGGCACATATGATAAGATTTTGAAAATTATTCTTACATTTTCAGTAATTAAGGTGTCTCTAAAATCTGAAAAAAAAATCACAGCGCCTAAATGAGAAACTGTATCAACTCGCTGAAAACTGCATTCGATTCCGCTTTACACATCTAATGGTCAGAAAATGTTTTAAAAGTTTACATACATGCTTTATCGAATAAGAGATCGAAATAACAAAACCACCGGTACATAACTTTGACGTCAAAATATAAGAAATCAGTTCATCCTGAGATAAGTGAGTGTTAACCAAAAAACAGTGAGTTTCATAAAATACACTGTGAACATTTTCAGCCTCCAATGTTTCGCATTTATAGAGAAATAAACAAAAATCAAAACCTTTCAACAACGACTGATTATCCGACCAAATTCGAATGACTACGAAAAAGCGACGGCTTCATACATATGGATGACCTTCTTTACTGGACGTATAACACTAAACTCTTGCCCGTACAATCGCGTTCAATCGGTTTTTGGCAATAATTAGAACCTCATCTTAGATTAGAGTAAAATTTAAAAATATGAATGAAAGCTTATACCTATGAGCCTATATGAAACAGCTTCAAATTTTAAATTGGAATTCTCATTCTAACCTCTTAATTTATGTTCTTAAAGTAAGTATGGCTTCGCCGGCCAGCTCATAGTATCAGCACCAAACCCGTAAAGACACCTTAAAGTATCGATATTAGATATCAGTATTTGGTTCCCTTTATTTCTCATGTAGTCATTTATGTCCGAATAGGGTATTTTGACAACATCGTCAGATGCTCAAAAATTATTTAATGAATGTAATCAAAAATACATCAAAAAGGGGTCTTTAAGGGCCTTTTGTTTACTCATGTACAGTTCATTTTATGGCCCTTTAAACTTGGTTAGGAAATTTATAGAAACATTTGTTAAGAAACCACATTTCTAAACGCAAAATTTAATATAGCTGCCGAATGAATGTTTTGCAGAACGCAAGGAAATAGACAGCAAATGACGTCATTTGACGGCAGCAGTTTGTAGCTAGCGTTTTGGGCAAGTCCAAAAATATGTTTTGTTGCGATTGAAATATATTTTTTATCAATGTTTCTATAAGACCTCAAAAAAAGTCAAATCTCCTATTCTCTTATTGCATAATAATCGTTTGTAATTGAATCAGGTTTCAGTGACAGAAAATAATCACCGGAAAACCTACTTCACATAGTTTTGTTTGCCCTACCCCAAAAGTGTAATTCATAGCCGCGTAGCTAGGCGCGTAGGGACGACGCGGCTTGCGAGCTGAAGCTGGCCGCCGGCCAGCAAGCGGAAGCTGTGGAGATGACTGAAAGCCGTCTGCGACGATTGGCACGCGCGGAGTCCTGCAGCGCCGGAGGCATCAAAGCCACGGATTTACTTGCCTGCGCAAGGAACTTATTTCCTTTCAATACTTACCTACATTAAGCACCAAGTTGGATTTTGGTAGAAATGAAACAATTGTAATATAAAATCAGATAATATTTATTAAAACATTACTCAAAGGTCATTTTACAATTTGAACAGAACACTAAGCTAATTTCGTAAATATAGTTTTAAACATCTTCAATAAAACGTCATAGATTATGTACAAGTTTATTTGTTTAAGTTGAGTTTTTCTACTTCAGTGTACTTAGCCAAAACTATCTTGTGAGTAAGTTAAGAAGGTCATCGATATGTATGAAACCGTCGCTTTTTCGTAGTCGTTCGAATTTGGTCGGATAATCAGTCGTTGTTGAAAGGTTTTGATTTTTGTTTATTTCTCTATAAATACGAAACATTGGAGGCTGAAAATTTTCACAGTGTTATTTTATGAAACTCACTGTTTTTTGGTTAACACTCACTTATCTCAGGATGAACTGATTTCTTATATTTTGACGTCAAAGTTATGTACCGGTGGTTTTGTTATTTCGATCTCTTATTCGATAAAGCATGTATGTAAACTTTTGAAACATTTTCTGACCATTAGATGTGTAAAGCGGAATCGAATGCAGTTTTCAGCGAGTTGATACAGTTTCTCATTTAGGCGCTGTGATTTTTTTTTCAGATTTTAGAGACACCTTAATTACTGAAAATGTAAGAATAATTTTCAAAATCTTATTATATGTGCCGCAAGCACAAATCAAGAGCTACAAGTGAATGTTTATTAAAGAGACGCACATGCCATGGTTTGAGAGAAACACGATTCCGCAAAACGTTACCCCAGCAGGAAACGCAATATTTCGAAAACCTGAAGCCCCACATATTATATTTTTGGCGCACATGTTTCCCCAGAAGTAAGCTATCTGCCAATGTACACCATTTTTCTCTTCGATCATTCGTTTAGAATTTTCCTGCTAGAACAACGTTACTGCAGCAGGAATCGTTTTTTTCATTTTTTTCCAAAACCACAACGCCCACAAATTTTATATGCCGCGCACATCCACAGCATATATCTCACTAATTTTACGTTCCACTCAAATCACTCTAGAAGCTACTTTCCTGCTGAAGCAACGCACTCCACTTGTCATGGTCTCGAAGTAAGGATAAATATCCTTGTGTTACGAGGTACCACACAAGGAATTAAGCCAGCAGCATCTCCCAGTGAGTGTATTGAAGGGAAGCAGGAGTTACAAACACTGTTTAAAACTCAAAAAAACAAAAACTTAGTTTGAGGTCAGATGATCTTGGTGTAACTTATCCCAAGTATTTATTTATTTTTTAAAATTTACAGGGAATTAAGCCAGGGGCGTCTCCCAGCACACCCAGACCCGAGTCAATTCAGAAAAAATCATTTCCTGAACTGACCCGACCGGGAATCGAACCCGGGACACCACGCAAATCAAGGCGTAAAACCGTGCCACCGTGTCGTCATCCTTCACTTATGGAGAGAGGATTGCTTCTAGAAGGGGAACCAAAAACATTTTTCGCGTTTTTATTATTGGATAACTACCTATACTAACAAAAGAAATGAAAGAACAATAGCAAGTAGATCGACAATTCAAATTCAAATGTTTATTTTAGGCTGGGCCCATAAAAGTTAGTAACAATGCTCCTTAAAAAACTAGTGTTAGTACGTACAGCACACAAATAGAACAAAAATACAATTAACACAATTACAATTAAGTGGTGTGGATTGTCACCCACCTTTGAATAATTGGTAAATCCCATCTGTCAACAAAAAACCCCAGGATAGAGCTGGTACTGGCACGCAAACGAGTCATCGCTGAAGCACACCGTTTTCTAATGATGGCGGCAAAGCCATCAACTTGCGCTTCCGCGAACACGCCAGATGCACTGCATCGCCACGGCAGCCCCAGCAGTATCCTCAGGGCGTTGTTGTATTGAACACGCAGGTCGCTGTATGCGCGCTGGGTAAAACTAACCCACAGGTTACAGGTATAACATGTTTGGCAGTATGCTTTGAAAAGCGTTATTTTGACTGGCCTAGTGGAACGAGCAAACCTGCGAGCCAGCATGTTGCAGTGCACAGCCAGCGACCTACGTTCCCTCTCTATATCGAGATTGTCCTTCAAGTTCACAGTGACCCAGTGACCCAAGTATTTAAAACTCTGTACACGTTTTAGTGTTGTACCACAGAGCGATATTTCAGGAACGTTTGTGTAGTTAAGTGTCCTTGACTGAAATAGAATCCATTCGCTTTTGGTTGTATTATACTTGAGACCGTGAGCCTCCGCGTAGGACTCACAAATAGACAGGAGCCTCCGTAACCCGCTGACAGACGGACTCAACAGCACCATATCATCTACGTAGCTGATGTTATTCACGCTTATCCCGTCAATGTAACAACCAACGTTGGCGCTATTGAGTTCGCCTATCAACTGATTAACATATAGGTTAAAGAGTCGGGGTGAGCTCAATCCCCCCTGTCTCACCCCACTCTCCAGTCCATAGATATCCGAGTATGATCCAGACCATCTGACCACGTTCCTTTGACTACCATACCAGTATTTGAATATGAATACAATAATACAATACTTAATAGAAAAAAAAAGTTACCCACCCTTAAACAACTTTTTTTTGAGCATTCTGAGTATTGGTTCGCATCCTCGCACATAGAGATGTGCAAGGATGCGAACCAATACTCAGAATGCGAACACATTTCTTGCAACGCATCTTCGCACATATCTGGTGAAGACGCACCCTTAGTGCCCTGTTATATTTTAGTGCGCAATAAAACACATTACTGAAGTCATATACATTCAGAAATAGTCGGCATAAGTATCTCAAATTAAAAATGCAATAAAAACATATGTATTTTTAAGTATTTTTTTTCCTCAAAACTGGGGCATCGAAATCCGACCCGGCAGTTTTCGATGCCCCTTCGCACATGGGTGTAGTTGTACCACGGACCACTTCCCATACAAATGTGACCAGTCTCCTTTATGTTGAATTGTGGACAACAAATTCTAGAAATATTTACTTTTACAGGCAGTCATGATAACATGTAAGGTCTTTTGAACTGAATTTCGTTGTGATGATCATGCAGCGCTTCTTGCGGCAATAAATATAAATAAATATCTGGGACAATTCACACCAAGATCATCTGACCCCAAACTAAGCAGAGCTTGTAATATGGGCGTCAGAGACTGATAAACATACTTAAATATTTCTAAATACATACTTAAATAGATAATAACACTCAGACACACAACAAATATAAATGTTCGTCACACAAATATTTGTCATGGGTGGGGGGGGTATCGAACCCACGACCTCCGGCGCTAAAGGCAGGATCGCTGCCATTGCGCCAACAGGCCAGTCAGATGGACCTACAACCTTTAGAGCACCGCATCGATGACGTCCGGCGACCGACGACACGGTTTTTGTAAATGACCTTACCACCACGTTTACTTCCTTCAAACATTAGAAATAAGAAGCAGGGATGCTAAAATGCGTGACAATTTGCATTTGTCGTTGCCATGACGATAACATACCTGAGCATAACCTGTCAAAATTGAAAACCCCTTTCACCACAACGTATGAAGGGATTATATAACAATTTAGATTTGGTAGAGTTATAGTGATAGTAAAAATGTGTTCGATATCTGCTTTTTTTGGTTTATACAAAATCCTCATAAATTCTGAGGTTACTTTACTTTAAATGAGAACAGTTAAGTGTGTGGCAGCTGCTATCTAAGTAGATTTTAATAAATTCGGTACCTAATAGTAATAATGTTTATTGTACTTTTACCACAAAGTGCACCCTAAAAAGAACCATTTTCATTCCTGTCGAATGCTATTTTGAATTGAGTACCTATAGATAGTTAAGTCGCTTTGAGAAACGCGTTATGCTCCTCCAATGCGGCCGTCCTGACGTTACGCCGTTTTGAAATCCGACTCAACGAAAATTATTATAGTAATAATACGATATTACGACTTTGCTGGCTACGCTCAGTTTAGAGAATGATCTTGACAAGATATAGGGAATTGAACAAGGCCCCAGATGTAGTTGTTCCGTAGCGTAGTAGAGATTAGAGAAACTATCCCAGCGAAGTTATTTATCAGCTACTACACACATCAAAAGTGTCTAGGGATCAACATATATTTTTGCAATAACTTTTCTCCTGATTGATATTAATTGAAATTTTCTTTAAGGATTCATCAAATAAAGTGTTTTCGTTTGTCTACAGTAACGATAAACCAAGTCACCTTTGCATTAATAAAGAAATTTGCCATTTTCCTAATAAAGGGATTTTTGACATTTGAACCACTAACATTAAAGTTCGAAAAAAAGACTGAAATAACAGTTTTCTTTAAAATTTTATTGGGTAACTTAAACAATTGATAATCCGTGTTTCTACCGCGAACACTAACAACACAAGAACATCGGTTTGGCATACTCAAAATGAGTTCATACAAATCACGCTGTGGAATGGCCGCCCATGTTCGTTGCAACAACAAAAAAAGGTCTTCTTGCGACTGGATACCCTCCATATTCGGCAGAGCTCTTTTCTGTAGCATATCCCATGCATGCTCAATCGGGTTCAAGTCTGGCGACTGAGCAGGCCAGGGCAGGACATTGATGTTAGCTGCGGCGAGAGTCTGTCTTACAACTCTTGCGGTGTGCGGTCGTGCATTATCATGCATTAACTGAAATAAGGGACCGATTTGCACTTGTAGAGGAACGATGACGTCTGATACAATCGTCTCCGCATAAATTTGAGCGTTGAGGTTGCCTCTGATCCAAATCAACTCAGTTCTTCCGCCGATCCAAATACCCGCCCATACCATGATGGTTCCACCACTATAAGGATGGACTTCCTGGCAGGATTTTATTCGCTGTTGGCGTCCAGGGGTTCTCCAGTGTCGTATACGTCTTGTATCCGGTCTCATACCAAAACGAGACTCATCAGAAAAGCACACGAAACGCCATTGTTCTTCTGCCCAATTTCTGTGTTCAAGAGCCCATTGATATCGAATCCTACGATTGTGCATTGCTATAGGTGGTACCCTTAGCGGTCTTCGGGAATGAAGGTTCACTTCATGCAAGCGGTTTCTGACTGTTTGGTCGCTAATTAAGTTCCCTGAAGAGTGATGAAGCCTCACGGCTAAAATCATGGCGGTTATTGTTGGAGCTCTTCGAGTTGTGATTTGAATATATCGGTCTTGTCTTCGTGTGGTGCAGCGATACCGTCCTCCATGGCGCTCAGCCACGGTACCAGTGCTTCGGTAACGTGTCCAAAGTCGACTGATAACACTCTGACTTGTATTCAGAGCTAAAGCCACAGTACGTTGCCGGGAACCAGCTTCTATCATTCCCACGGCTCTGAGCATTTCTTCCCTGCTTAAATGACGTCGCCGCTCCATAATAACGTTGGTTTTAATCAGTAGTAGGGAAACAGTAGCACTAATAATGTCTTCAATGCGTTGTATGTTTTTATAGGGAAAATATTGACAGCTGATTTTCATCTTTTACTCGAATTTGATTGACAGTTCCTGTTTCAAATTATGAAATGCACCAAAAAGGATCCATATAAATTTATAAAATCATAAATTTATTACAAAGCCACATCTCAATCTCAAGAAATCCGCATAAAAATGCTTGATCCCTAGACACTTTTGATGTGTGTATTTATTTTGAGGCTGTCATACAAAATCCGACAGACATTTACTAAGACATTGTTTTAAATAGCTGTTGATTAAATGTGAATTATTGAACGAGAATTGAATTAAAAAAAATGGACAGTCAGTTTTACATCACGATACCTTAGTTCGCAAAACAAATAACTAGGTACAGTCAACAGCAGAAGCAGAAGTAGGTGATACTTTAACGTACCAAAATTGATGATTTTACAAAAACCATTAAGTTTATTAAAATACTAAAAATATAAATGAGTTCAATCATTAAAAAATGGTTATTTGTTGCATGTGATCATTTTTTTACGTAGTTTACATTCATAAAAACAAATTGGACGTTTGTTCAATCATCATTTACTTTTGCTGTAGACTGTACTGTTTTGGTCGAAAATTACGTTTTGATACCAGTATTTTTTTCTCTATTCTACCAGTATCAAAACGTTATTTTCGACCGTAAAGGAGTTTGCCATTTTTTCTTTACGGTCGGTATAAACAATCGCTCAGTTTTATATCTTACCAGCAATAAGAGGAGGTGCTTCCTTTTCGTCCTGCAAAGGAAATACCCCATTATAAAAACCAAGCAACAAAATGAATGCAATAGTTTGTTCGACAATTATCTTACCAATCTTACTTGATTATAAATGCGAAAGTTTGTGAGGATGTATACAATGTATGTTTGTTACTCTTTCACGCAAAAACTACCTGAACGGATTTAGATGAAACTTTACAGTATACAGCTTATACATCAGATTAACACATGGGCTACCATTTAAAAAGATATATGTAATTAGGCCATAATATATAACGGTAACGCAGGCGAAGCCGCGGACGCAAATTTTACCGATATTATAAATGCGAAAGTTCGTGAGGATGTAGGTATGTGTCGGTGTATGTTTGTTACATTTTCACGCAAAAATTACTGAGCGGATTTAGATGAAACTTTACAGTAATACAGCTTATACATCAGAATAACACATAGGCTGAAATTTATAAAGATTTGATGTATACATGTTACAGAAATGAAGATAACGCGGGCGAAGCCGCGGGCGGAAGGCTAGGATTATAAATGCGAAAGTTTGTGAGGATATGTATGTAGGTATGTTTGTTACTCATTCACGCAAAAACTACTCAACGGATTTGGATGAAACTTTACAGTAAAACAGCTTATACATCAGAATGATGGGCTACAATTTATGAAGACTTTATGTAATGAGCCGATTTAATAAATTATTGTACCTTACGTATTTTGAAGCCAATGATTTTACATAACTGGATAATGCACGTCACAGTGATTTCCTACCTTTTGTCTATTTCTAACATGTATGAGTGAAGGAGTAGGAATACAGGTGTAACTAAAGAAAAGTGTAGGTAATGTTTTCTGTCCATTCGACTGATGAGCGCTGATACAGAGTCATTTTAATTCAAATGTCATTTATCAAGCTTATCTAATATTCCATATTATTTTCCTTACGGTGAAAAAACACTCAGGCCCGTATTCTTTAACAAAATCGGTACTTACTTAAAGATCTAAGTGACGTTTTTGTATGAACTGACGTTTTGAAATCTCTACTCAAGTACAGATCAGTGCTTGAGTACGATTCCAAAATACGGGCCTCAGTATAGTTCGGTCTAATCGAAGTTATAGATACTCGTACCTAGCTATAAAAAATATTTTTTGTATTCATTTACCACTTACTTACTTTTTCTTTAAAATATAAATCTATTGGTTGGTATTCCTTGTATTTTGCAAAGTCGACCACAGCATTGAATAAGTTTTTCTCATCCATGTTCAAGGGCTCGTGGTTGATCAGTGCTGGCAAAAACAAGGGCTCCAGTTCTTTGTAGCATGAACTTCGAAGTACCTCGGCAGTCATCAAGGTAAACACCTAAGTACATCAATTGAAACATTAGCAAGGTTATTAACAAGTATATTGTGTTCTTAGCTTTTTACAAAGAAGGGCGGCGAGCTTCCGTGTAATTTCAGACCTCTACTTACGGGCCGCGTACATAAAAGAAATCGGTTGATATTCATAGAACTACGCTAGACTAACGAAAAAGTTAATTGTTTTAACTCTTTTAAAGCTGGGGTTAAATAGATATTAAAGCTATTGAAGGTAGTGAGGTTATAATTTAAATCGTTGGTTTTTAATAATTTTTTAACTAATGCAAGGATACTGATGCTTACACTTAAGTCAGATTTGGTCCGACGTAAGCGTGTGTTACGTCCTAGCCCGGCCACGGCCCCAAAAAATCCAAAGAATATTTATGTGTGCTGTGCGGGTGCGTACTTTCTGGTACTCAAGAGGAAAAAAAATGTGCCGCAATATTTTACCAGTTATAGCACTATGCAGTATTCACTAATATACAAATACATTTGAGAATTGGGATACGCGCGGAAGGCGTTCTATGTTTTTAACAGTAAAATAATCATCTTTAAAACTATTTAACTGGCTTTGCCATAACACGTGTTCCTCTGCCATTTCGAGATTGAAAGCGCTTAACAGATTTGGAGTTGTCATTACTCTGCCTGACTGACAAAAAATTGCTAAAAAACCTTCCTCCTGGTTTGAATGTTGAATTCCCAATTTCAATAATCTACGCGTGAACAACATACAAATGAATTGGTGGGCTAAAGAGGTCGCACGAACTAAACAAAGCCAACTACTTATACGTTTTGCGCTAGCCGCTACTGGAGTCGGAGATGATCGAATCCTAGATGACAGATGATCATTAATTTGATGACAAGAATGGCGGTACTCAGGCTTTAGCCCGGCTGGGATTAATACATTCACAGCGGATGGCCAATCTGACGTCAACAAGAAATCTGGCCCAGTGATCCAACGTGATTCTATAGTAAGTGGCCGAGTTCCTAAGCGTGTCGCGTCATCGGCTGCATTGTGTTCTGAGGGCACCCAACGCCACTCAGATGGCTCGGAGATTTCTAGTATTTCTCCGATGCGATTTCCTACAAACGCTTTGAAGTTTCGGGCGTCGCTACGAACCCATCCCAAAATATTCATGGAATCACACCAGAATACGCGTTTCGTTGGTTTAAATTTGTGTGCCTCGCAAATAGTGTTACCCAGCGGGGCCGCCATTAATGCACCCTGTAATTCAAGACGAGGAATGGAGCTTGGCTTAAGAGGGGTGACACGAGTTTTATTACCTATAAAAGTTAGTTTTACCGTGCCATCAAAACTAATTAGGCGCCAGTAAGCCACTGCCACGTAAGCTAGTTCACTTTCGTCGCAGAATACGTGAAGCTCTCTGTCAACTATTTCCTTTCCCTCAAAATTATAATAACGTGGGATTTTTAGCAAATGTATGGTCTTCAAGCAGGTATAATGCCATTCCTCCCATGCGGAAACATCCGCTGGAGCTAGGCAATCGTCCCATTCAATACCTTTTCTCCAGATTTGCTGTAACATAATCAGAGCCCTAATCGTGATTGCAGCCAGTATCCCGAGTAGGTCATAAATACGCATCATATAATATGCAAGCGATTAAATTACTTGTGCAAGAAAATGAAGCAAATCTTATAAGAAAAGGAGAAGAACTCCGACAAAATAAATTTTTCATCAATGATCAAGAAATAATCCCATTGTTTGACCCTCCTCATTTAATTAAATGTGTAAGAAATAACTTGCTTACTAAAAACTAGAATTACTTGAAAAATCACAAGTTGTGCACAGCTAAATGGTCACATGTAACAGATTTGCATAACGAAAATCCTGGATACAAAGGAATTAGATTGGTGCCTAAATTAACAGATTACCACTGCGTGCCCTCTAAAATACCTAAACAAAAAGTTAAATATGCTCTCAAGTGCTGAGTCAAACCGTGGGAACAAATATGGGTTACCTAGCAGGTAGGCAATTATTTAGTGTTTATTTATTAAGTTACTAGCCATCCGCCCCGGTATTCGCGCTTATCGTTATAATATTATGGCCAAATTACATAAAATCTTTATTAATTTGTAGCCTATGTGTTATTCTGATGTATGTGATATTATAAAGTTTCAAATAAATCCGTTCAGTAGTTTTTGCGTGTAAGAGTGACAACAAAAAGCTTTCGCATTTATAATATTAGTAAGATTATTAATTAATCATTCAATTACCTATTTATTTGTTTTATATTATTTAATTTCGTAAAATATGGACAAAGGATATAACATTTTACTATAATCTTCTGTTTTAGTCAATTCAATTTATTTGCATCGTATAATATGCCATCATTAAGGCCACTATTAAAAATATAACTAATATTAAAAATACGTTTTTTTACAGATAAGGGTATATTGTCCCCGGAGTGTAAAGAAACCGCCGATATTTTGATATTTTTCGACAAATTATTCGATTCGGTGAATGGGAGCTACAGCAAAAGGAAAAAATTCGGAAAGCCACTTTTGGGACCGGTGACCCCTGCTTCAAGTCACCATCAGGTGTGGGATGAAGCCAAGAAATTGCTCAAGAGCATGAACTTTGTGAAGCCTAATTTCACAAAAGTGGAATATGTACCTACTTTTAAAAACTGGGTTTGGACGTTAGAAGGCATTGAATATTTATTAAAAAAAAATAATCAAAGTACCAAATTTCTTCGGTTTGGTTGCGGCACTTGAATCAGGACCCGATTGAAAACTTTTTCGGGTCCATTAGAAGTCATGGGTGCCGTGATATAAACCCTTCTGCTGAAAAATTTGAGTCAGCATACTCTACATTTTTAATCAATAGCCTATCTAGTGCCCATGCTCCAGGAGCCAACTGTGAAATGGACGATTGTGTGGCCTTGAGTGACATCATCATCACAGGCAATGACTGCAAAGTATCATCAACTTGCGAATTCGAGAATGTCCCTGACATTACAATCACACCCCTAGAGGAAAAAGCTGCTGATCCTCGAAAAATAGGAGGTTTGCAATATGTAAGTGGCTTTTTAATAAAAAATGCAAAAAAAACATGTTTTCCGGGGGTGCGAACAATGTAAAATTGATTTAATTAATGATAATGAGCCAGAATATATAAAATATAGACGATACACTAATAAAAAATGGCTCTGCAGTCCCACTGACTCTCTCTTGTGGTGCATCTCGAATCTGCAAGATATTAATTATGCAATAATTAAAAGTAATTTGAATAAAAATAATTTAAAAGAATTTATCAAAACTTTTGTTTTCATGTTTGTAGAATTTGACTTCATGAAATGCAGCATCCATAAAGAAGAAAATATCAGTTTTCTATTAAAAATATCTTGTAGATTCTTCATATTTAACTACTGCAAAGAAATAAATAGCATTTTAAAAAACAAGAGAGAGTGTGATGATGATGAGGAATTTAAATTAAAGGCGAGGAAGCATTTTGTAAAATGTCTTAAAAGAATGAAATAAATAAACAATTTAAAATTAGTGTTCCTTTTTTACATCCTTGTTAAAAAAATACTGTTTTTCTTATCTACTAAGATTCTTTAACTCTTTATTATTTCTAATTTAGCTAACAAAAGCTCAAATTGAATTTATAAATAATAATAAGTTCAAAATGAATCTTAGTAGCTAAGAACACTAAGTAATTAGCTTATTTTAAATAGTACAGCCTATGGATAGGTATCTATAGTATGTAGGTTCAGCAGTAGCTATATAGATGTATATGCATTGAAAGTTGCCAAATCTTGCGTCCAGGGGCGCCATCGCCGCGTTACCTTATAAAACGCGGGAGTCACATCTCTATTCCTTTTTATAATAAAGTACTCTATGCACCACACCATGGCCGCATGGGATGGGTGGGCCGTATTAAATTAAAAATCCTATAGAGCTTGTCAAGTTCGTCCCCTAAACAGCTGAGCGTAGCAAATTTGGTAATATGATCTTAAATTTCCAGCCAGTCAGTGGTTACCTGGCACTGACGAATCTTCTTCTAGGCTGGATAGTTACAGTTTAAATTACTCGTGCTCTGTTTAGAAAATGAACTTGACTGATTTTATGAGATTGTCAAAAGGCCCCAGTGCCTTTTTATCAGTGTTCCCGAGGCCTATAGGCTTTTAGGCTAAAAGTTTAAGCCTTTTTCACGGCTATTTTCGAAATTTAGACTTGACAGCCTAAAAGCATAAATAGCCTGTTTTTCTTATACCACGTCGGTGACTATTAAGCATGCGGACCACCTGATGGTAAGCGGTTACCGCAGCCTATGGACACGTGCAACACCAGGGGTATCACTCGCGCGTTGTCGACCCTGCAAAAACCTGTTAGGCTGTCTAGCCTATTGGTTGGACCTATTGGTTTGGTTGGTCAAATAGGTTGAAAAGGCCTAGACTTTTTTTTAACCAGGCCAATTCAGGCAAGCTTGGTAAAAGAACCGTATCGTACGCCACGGTAAAACTGCCGAATCTAATAATCGATAACTTGCTATTCAGAGTAATCGACTTTTAGATTCGGTTCAGATAAAATTGCCGTGCCATACTATCGTGTGGCCACAGAGTAGGCTATTCGCTCATTCATTCGTTCATTTGTATTTATGAAGGTTGTTATATTTGTATTTACGGAGGTTGTTAAATTCCAAGTTAAAAAGTTTATTAATTTGTTGAACCTAAAAGTAAACATAGATTATTTAGGTGTTTAATAAATGAGCACTTTCATACATTTTAGGCCTATGGGTGTCGGCCTCACAATCGTGACGTCGCTGGTTCGAAACCATGTTGGGCGTGTGTGTACCTATGACTAAAGTTTGTCTCTCATTACGTATATTTCACCCATCTAGTAGGTATTAGTGACCACTAGACATTGTACAAATCATCTTTATTACAAGTTTACATAAATTAAGCTTTATCGAACTTGGGTAATTTAGTGAGCTAAATAAATATCATGTTTTTATTTCAGGTCTGAAGTTGATTGATGATTAGAACCGTACTCAGTTCCGTTAGCTGTACCTACTCAATAAAAGAAAATGCAAAGCAAAATGTGTTTTTTTTATTTTAAATTATAAAAAATATTTATAGGTTTGGTATTATTGTGTTTATACATAAACATCTACATAAAAAATCACACCATTCTATTAATTACTTCTTCCGTTACCCCTAAAGTCTCATTAAAACCTTTGTTAACACTATTCGGAAATATGTCTTGGCCTGTAAGGCTGTGACGTATTAACTATATAGTTAATGCCTGTGCAGTATTGCACGGCCTTAAGGCCGTTTTGTCTTTTCTGGTGTGTACTCCAACACTCTATGGCCCAGCAAGCAATGAAAACGTGATTTAAGTACACCTATGCAGCGCTCCACACAATTTCAAGCTCTTATATACGTAACTCTGTGTAATGCGCTGCAGGGGGGGTTCCGCGTAAAGTAACAGCGACCTAATGATATTTTTTGTTACCACTGAGTATGTTCTCTAAACAATCCAACAACAGTTGAATCAAATGCAAACCTTTCTTATCACAATTGTTTCTTGTACTTAGTCTAAGACAATGTTGAGTTTTTGTCCAGTTTTTTGCCTTACCGGTAGATCGAGCGAGACCAACATCTGATAGTATCGAATGTCAAAATTACAGGGGACAATGATATCGAATCGAACAGTCAAAAAGTTATGTCCGAATAGCGCGGACACGACAAAGATATCCAATTTGATTAACCTGAATTGCATTATACGGCAATTTGACCGAATCGGTCGGTAACTCAGTTGTCGAACGTGCCCGAAATTGCCCAGGTTACGCTTAACTCTCTGAAATGGCTATAAAGGTTGTGAAGCTTTCAGCCTTCCAGGCTATATTCAATAAACAAGGTGTCCCGGACTCCCGGGAAACCTGAACCAGCGAAGGTCTGTGGTCTGGGTACCCCAATACCTAAAAGAGACTAGCCTTATTATAAACCTATTATTGAAGTTCGTAAAAAATAGGATGATTTGAACGACACATAGATATATAATCTGTCGTAAATCAAAAAGTGACGTGATAACTTTGTACCGACGGCAAATGAGCAACTACACTTGTTGCAATATTCAAACGCAAAGAATCATCCACGTGTTTAGTTATTTTAAAAGCACACATTTTAAATCATCAGATTATTACAGATAGAACCGTATTTTATAAAACCAGAGCTTAAAGTTGCACATTTTATAAAAATTCATAGGCATCTATGCATATAATAAAACAGTAACCGATTTAAATTTTCGATAAATACAATATTTTTTGCAGAAATCAATGTCTATGTATAATTTTAACGATCATATACGAAACAACATCTAAAAACCTCTTTTGTCCGTTTGTATGTTCTTCTTCATCACATGAAAATGGATTTAAGTGAAACTTTCCACTTAAACTATATTATAAGCCGGATAATACAATCTACTTTAAAACAAAACAAAACAAACAAAAAATATCTTTATTTAAATAGACCTGTAACAAGTACTTTTAAATCGTCATTACAAGGAACAAAATATATACTTAGTAATAGACTTAAATACTATAATAATAAGAATATATAAATACACTGTATACAAACATAATGTGACTCTACCATCGCATCGGAAGTTGATCTTATACTGAGAAGACCCGAGAAACTCAGTACTTACTCTTTTAAACTTGGTTCGGTTTCACAAAAAGAGTTAGCAAAGTACAAAGAGTATTTAAAAAAAATGCTTACGTTCTAACATTTCCTTAAAATATGGACCTAAAAGTACATCTAAACTACCGGTTAAAAAGCAAAAACACTGTACAAAGTTTATACAATTCAAGCCTAGAAATTGTTAGATTTTTGGTAGTCAGTACAAACTAGCAAGAGTTAACTAATCATGTACCGAGTAGAGAGCTTAAACCCAGGCCTTTTTATCCAAAAGGTAATCATTTGTAGTGTAATAGCCCTTTTTTGATAATACTGTCGTAATGTGGTTTTTGAATTTGTTTAGTGGTAGCTCACATATTGCCTTTGGGACTTTATTGTAAAAGTGTACACCTTGCCCCATAAATGAACCTAAAACTTTCTGTAAGCTGAAGGATGGCAGCGCAATTTTATCTCTATTCCTGGTATTTTTGTCATGTATATCACTGTGTTTAGTATACGGGCTGATATTTTTCCTTACCAAAACAATACAGTTGTAAATGTATTGAGAAGCTACTTTAAGGATCCCAATTTCCTTAAAAAGCTCCCTAAGCGAGGCCCGTCTGCGAAGCTTATATATGAATCTAATAGCTCGCTTCTAAAGGATGAAAATCGTCTTTATATCTGCTGCCTTACCCCAGAGTACAATGCCGTAAGACATAATACTATGAAAGTAGCTGAAATAAACAGAACGAGCAGTGTCTACATCTGTTAGAGACCTTATTTTTTTAATAGCAAATGCAGCCGAACCGAGCCTGCCTGAAACGATATTTATATGAGGGTTCTATTGTAATTTTGAATCAAGTGTAACCCCAAGAAAAACTGTTGAATCTACAAGCTCCATGTTATTACCATCTACCTTTATATCAATGAGATTATTTTTAACATTAGACAACTTGAAATTAATACACTTGGTATTTTTTGCGTTTAGCTGTAGGTTATTGACATTAAACCATTGTAAAACCTTAGAAAGCGCGTCATTAACGTCGTCAAAAAGGTTTTTATTCCTGTCAATATTAAAAACTAAGGATGTGTCATCTGCAAATAAAACAATATTACAAAGGTCTTTAACGTAAAAAGGTAAGTCATTTATATCTACTAGGAATAAAAAAGGACCCAGAATAGATCCCTGTGGAACCCCCATTTTAACTGGTGAGCCAGACGACAGTACACCATTTACATCAACTTTTTGTGTTCTAAAACTAAGGTACGAAAAAATAAGATCCAACGCAGTATCTTTCACACCATAAAAATCAAGCTTGCGAATGAGAGTCTCGTGATCGACGCAATCAAACGCTTTGGATAAGTCACAGAAAACACCAAGAGCATTCTGTGAATTCTCCCAAGCCTTAAAGATGTGCTTTAGGAGCGCAATACCAGCATTAGTAGTCGAACGACCCCTAGTGAAACCATATTGTTCACTGTGTAGGAGTCCGTTCTTGTGAAAGTGGTTCAGAAGTTGATCTTGTATAATTTTTTCGAAGATCTTACTTAAAACTGGCAGGATTGATATGGGCCTAAAGTTACCTGGGACCTGTTTATTGCCTGATTTAAAAAGAGGTACAACTTTGCTGTGTTTCATTAAGTCTGGAAACACACCATTATCAATACTATCGTTAAAGATTACGGCTAAGAAAGGAGCAATTACATCTATTATATGGCGGATGATATTTACTGAGATACCCCAGAGATCAGTGGCATTCTTTATAGCAATTCGTTTAAACGATTTTAATATGTCAAGCGTATCTATGTGTTTAAATGATGTATATAGCTATACGTGTCTATCTAGATACCTACAACTGTACAACGCATGCCGGTGTTTTGTGTCCGATACTCCGATCAGTAATAAACGAGTGTTCTAGGCAAGCGGTGTGTTTCATTTATATCATTGGCGACGAAGATTCTGCAACGTTACCCACAAGGAAAAAAGTGAAGATTTAAGAAAATGGCTTATTTCGGAAATTTGTCCGTGTTTGACCACAAAATAAGCGAATGGTCGATATTTAAGGGCAAATTAACGCAGTATTTAAAGGTTAATAAGGTGAGCGAAGAAAATAAGAATGGAATTCTTATTACACATTTAACCGACGAGACATACCGCTTACTACGTAATTTAGCGTATCCAAGTGAGTTGGAAGCGCTGGGCTACGAAGAATTAATTCAGTTACTCAATAGCCATTTTAGGCCGAAAAAGCTGCTAATTTGTGGACAAGGCGAAATTTCACGGAGCGAGTAGAAGTCCAGGCGAATCGTTAAGTGATTGGGCGGCGCGGTTGAGAGGTCTCGCAAGCTACTGTAATTTTGGAACTGCTTTGGAGACGAACTTGATCGATCGTTTCGTCCTAGGCCTGGGTTCTGGCCCAGAACGCGATAAGCTGTTTGAGCAAAACCCGTCCACACTCACCTTGACACGGGCCATTGAAATAGCGGAACAGGCAGCATGTGCTAAGGAGGCGAAAGTCATGTGCACGTTCGAAGATAGAACTATTAAGGAGGAACCAGTGTATCGTGCGAGATTCCAGGGTCAAACGGGGCGAGGATATGGCGCTGGCGGTAGTGGCGGCGCAGGCTCGTCGACCCGGCGCGACACGGCAGGGCAGGGCAACGGCCGCTGCTCTGTTTGCGGATTGAAGAACCACACTAGTGACAAGTGTCGTTACAAAAACTACAAGTGCCAAAAGTGTGGCCTTAAAGGCCATTTAAAAAAAGTGTGCTGTAATAAAAAAAAATCGTGCGTTTACCACGTTGAAGCAGATTCGGATTGTGACGAAATCAGTGAGGTCAAGGACATCGCGTGTCAGGAATGTCAGAATTTTAACTTAAGGTACGTGGCAGACAAGCCAATTAAAATTAGTTTACAATTAGGTAACCAAATATTGTCAATGGAGCTGGATACAGGATCAGGTCGTTGCGTAATTTCGGAAAAGTTGTACAGGGAAAAGTTTTACAACTATAAATTACTAAAATCAAATATGAAATTGTGTTTGTACAACGGCCATAAAATCTCTCCCTCGGGGTTTTTCACAATCAGAGCAGTATTCAACAATATATCAAAAAATATTAACATTTTTGTAATTGAAAACGGTGGGCCACCCTTACTCGGCAGAGATTTCATGTCCGCTTTTAATTTGATTATTACGACTAATTTAAATTATATTTCTGACAAGTCAAACATAGATAATTTGATAGAGGAGTTTCCGGATTTGTGGAGCGATGATTTGGGCTCATTTAATAAATTCAAAGTGTGCCTAAAATTAAAAGAAAATTCGTTTCCGAAATTTTTTAAGCCCAGACCCGTACCCTTTGCCCTAAAAGCAAAAATTGAGGAAGAGCTGGACCGTTTAGTTAGTTTAGGTATTTTGGTCCCTATTGACCAGTCAGATTATGCCACCCCTATAGTACCAGTGCTGAAAGAAAACGGCCAAGTGAAAATTGCAGGCGATTTTCCCGTTACATTAAATAAAGATCTCATAATTGAGAAGTACCCTATGCCTCGCATAGAAGAGGTATTTGCCAACATTGGTGGGGGCGAGCATTATAGCAAAATTGACCTAAAAAACGCATATAACCAATTTTTTTTAGTGGAGTCCTGTCAGGCACTAACGACCATTAATACTCATAAAGGCCTTTTTAAATACACTAGATTAATGTACGGGTTAGCCAATGCACCAGCAATATTCCAAAAAGCCATGGAAGCATAGTAGCTTGCAGGCATAGAGGGCATAAGTATATGGCTTGATGATATATGTGTGAGTGCCCCTAATAAAAGCTGCCACATAAATAGATTAGGTGAAGTTCTATGAAGGTTAAATGAGGCAGGGTTACGACTACATAAGGATAAGTGTTGTTTTTTTAAGGAAAGCGTTACGTACTTAGGGTATGTTATAAGTAAAGATGGTCTAAAAACTTGTCCTAACAAAGTTAAAGCGATATTAAGTGCACCGGAGCCGACCAATGTCACACAGGTAAAAAGGTTCTTAGGCGTTATAAACTATTACAGGAATTGTATTCCTAATGCATCATCATTATTAGGTCCGTTGCATGAACTGCTACACAAAGGCGCGGAGTGGAAGTGGGGCGAGCCACAAAGGCGCAGCGTAGCAGCGATCCGCCGCGAGTTGGCCTCGGAGCGTGTGCTAGCACACTTCGAGCCAGAGGCGCGGCTGGTGCTGTCGGTGGACGCCGGACCCGCCGGCCTGGGGGCTGTGCTCACACAGAGAGGTGACGATGGTCACGAACGCCCTCTCGCTTATGCTTCGCGTTCGTTAACTGTTAGCGAACGTAACTACAGCCAAATACAAAAGGAAGCCACCGCCATTACATTCGGTGTGAAATATTTCCATCAGTATTTGTATGGCCGAAGCGATCCGTTCATATTAAAAACTGACCATAGGC
This sequence comes from Udea olivalis, assembly GCA_947369235.1. NCBI lineage: Eukaryota > Metazoa > Arthropoda > Insecta > Lepidoptera > Crambidae > Udea > Udea olivalis. The sequence continues at coordinate 6,664,239 of OX376367.1, read as the reverse complement.
TTTTAGAATCAATTTTTAATAAAAATACCGGAATTCCGGTAACCACTGGGTTGAGGCTACAGAGATATGCTATTATACTGTCGGCTTATAATTATGTAGTGCAATATGTTTCGAGCGAAAACAATCTGGTCGCTGATTATTTTTCGCGCGCACCTGTTCCGTGTGAAGAGGGCGACCCGCTCGATTGTGTCGATCGAGACATAGATAGCTACTTTGCACTTAAGTTTTTGGACGAGATCTCTCCGGCTATTACTATCCGCGATATCGCTCAGGCAACTGAAAATGATAAGGACTTGACCACAGTGAGTAGGGTCACCGGGTAAACGGTGGGTCACTTTTTTTTGAACACTCACATCTCTCAACCTACCATTCAGATTGGCTTGAAATTAAGTTTGATGGATTGTGTATTTCATTAACTTTCAGAATATGCCTAAATCATTATTCTGCAATAGGTGACAGTAGAGTAATCAGGGTTTTTTTAAAAAGGCAGAATTGACTCACTGTGTACACCGGGTGGTGAACAATGAATCACCCCCTGGTACACAATGGGTCTAGGGGTTTGACTAGTAAATTATATATTTAATAAAAAAACTAAATCGGCATTATGCTTTAGGCACCTTGAATCTTAAAACTTGTACAGATAATATTTTATTTAGTTTTCACTAGCATGAAATTATAATTTTTTTGTTAAGGCTCTGCACTTCTCATAAAACATTAAAAATAATATGAAATTGCGAATATATGGATTATCACGTATTACAATTTTAACAATTCTACAGTGATTCGCGACCCACTATGTACACAGTGAATCAGACAAGCAAGAAATAACATGCTAAGAACGAAGAGCTAGTTAATTTTAATTGTGCTATACTATAGCATACTAACAAGGCATTGGTGCGATAGTACAATTTTATCGATATCTATAATAAGTTAGGAATTATAAACAAAATACCAACTCACATTTTAAAAACTTTTAGTCGTGTACGTCTTACGATGAACGCAGCGGCACGGGAACTGGGCGAGAGAGTATCGCGTGCGGGGGAGCTCCCTTGAGCGGACATGCGGCGGCGGTACCTATAGCAGTTTCGTCAATACGTGCCTGACCCACTGTACCCAACTGACCCACCGTTTACCCGGTGACCCTAAGTACATGTGATGTGGCTGGCCGCGTAAGATAAGCTGTAAATCAATTTTACCTTATTTTTATTGTAAATCTGACTTACAACTTGAAGAAGGCTGCCTATTTCGAGGACATAAGGTCGTAATTCCTACAATTTTAAGGCAACGTATGTTGAATGAACTACATGACACCCATTTAGGTATTACAAAAACTAAAAACAATGCGCGCGGTAGGATGTGGTGGCCAGGTATAGACGGCGACATCGAACTCTGGATCGGGTCGTGTGCCACCTGTGTGAGCGTGCGAGCAGCGCCGCCGCGCGACCCCCCCGCGCCCTGGCCCGCGCCCACCGCGCCTTGGCAGCGGGTCCACATTGACTATATGACTATAGGGCAAAGGGTATAATTGGTGTTGGTCGACTCTTTTAGTAAGTGGTTAGAGTGTCTTTATATGAGTAACGGAACTTCAACTAGGGCCTTAATTTCAAAACTTAAGTGTATTTTTTCTACTTTTGGGATACCTAACCTACTTGTATCAGATAATGATGTCAAAATAAATTCCAGTGAGTTCAGAAACTTCTGTTTGAGTATCGGTATAAATTACATGACGACATCAATTTATCATCCACCCAGTAACGGTCAGGCCGAAAACTCAGTAAGAACATGCAAAAAAATGTTAAAATGTATAATACAAAACAATTTATCCTCACATAAAATTGATGAAATGTTGTTGGGTTACTTATTTAACTATAGAAATACTGTGCATTGTACCACCGAAGAAACCCCCGCTAAACTAATGTTCGGCAGGAATGTTCGTTCTCGTCTTGATTTAATTCTGCCGACAAAAACAACGCACACCTCGGAACAGGGTAAAAGACGCTTTGAACCGGGTGATGTGGTTTGGAGTCGCTGTTACAACGCACGCAGGGAAACCTGGCAATTAGGCATTGTTGAAAAAAAAATTTGAAATAAAATGTACAAAATTATTTTGAAAGAATCTCGTTGTCTCTGGTCGTTGTTGTATTCGCCACATTGATCAAATAATTAAATACACCGGTAACAATTGCCCAAACGGCGATGTAAACAAAACTGCGAATCAATCGCACTCACTGCCACCTTCTGTTGTTGACAATGCTAAAGGATCTCCACCTCCATTTCAGACAATTCCGTTAATAGAGGACCACCAATCTATCCCTGGACCTTCAGAACAGGTGCAATCTGACCAATTCCTCGAGTCAGAGCGTCGGCTCTCTGCGCCTGGTAATACGGAGGAAGATGAGGGTGGTGTTGAGTGGGAGGATTGCGAAACCGACGTGTGCGCGCAAGGGAACGGTGCAGTAGGTAGTAGTAGCTGCCCGATGCGGTCCCGGCGCCTGCGTTCATCGCAGTGACGTCACCGCGCGATTCCGGCCAACCCGCGCATATCAATGAAGCGTTACCTTTGCCCGCACTCGCGAGCTCGAAGCGTTTCAAAAAAAACGTTGACTATAAAAAATATTTTTGATGTTAATTATAATTATAGGTTTTCAAGTAATTAGCCATAAGTTAGGTGATGGTTGGATATAAGTATTAAACTTAAGTAGCTGCATAGATTGCCAGCAAATAAGTATGTTAGATAAATAAGTTAGTTAAAATTGTGTTTGTAATATTGATGGTTTTTGTCACCAGGTTCCAAAATTTAAGTGTGGAGGAATGATGTGTATTGCTATACGTGTCTACCTAGATACCTACAACTGTACAACGCATGCCGGTGTTTTGTGTCCGATACTCCGATCAGTAATAAACGAGTGTTCTAGGCAAGCGGTGTGTTTCATTTATATCAAAACAGAGTATTACAACTACGAGTAGGTACGAGTACATTGTCTTTCAGCAACTGTTCTGCTCCAGTTGGTGAAGGTTAAATTCAAATACTAAGTGAAGAGTTTCAAGAGTCCGCTCGGATGCAATTCTTGTTAACCAATAGCAAACTATAATTCTAATAAACTATGACGTCCTATAAAGGCTACTTCATGTTGCTAATATTTTAGAGATGGGACACATCAATAGTTGCTCATCGATAGAATAAAACTATAATTTCTTTGTTTTTTCATTAGTCATGAAAACATTATTCACTTTAGGTGCTATCACACTGCAATGAGGGTGACCTAAAGGGTTAAAATGTTACTTTAAATAACATCAAAGTATAGACGACGTAGGTTACCTTAGTTTTTATTTCATCTAAATCGATGCAGTATTACCGAAGTCATCGCAACGAGAAGTTTAGACCAGTTTTTAAATCTTCGAGATTTCGCTCGCTTCGTGCGCGATTCACAAGTCCAGTGGTACCGTCCGCGCGGTCCGCGCTGCCCGCCGGCCGCGGCGCCGCTTTAATGAAACTCGAGTAAAACTACTTGCGCGCACTTTGGGAGTTGTGATTCTTTTGCGAAATAGGTTAATTTATAATTTTTTTATATTAGGTAGCTTTTTTAGTGTTATTGTATAAAATCAAAAAATCCTTTGAGATAAAGCCATGGAAGAAGGATTTCAGTTAAGGCAAGTCGGACAATCTGCTAAAAGTGGCAGATTGTCCGAAGCTTGATGGTGGCTTAATATTTTATAATAAACAAAAATTTTAACAAAAAAAAAAACAACTTCAAAAAAAACTATTCTAAAACAAAGCAATAAAGAAATAATTACTGACACCGACTCCAACAATAACAATAATTGTACCTACATTATATTATCGTATAAGTTTCAGAAGAATACGCAATTATTTCTTTACTTTTTATTGCTTTGTTTTAGAATAGTTTTTTTTTTGTTAAAATTTTTGTTTATTTCTTGATTTTCAGTGAATAGTTCTTATTTATTTTATACATCGAAAAAGTATCGTCCAATTGCTCCTGAGAATTGAAGAGTTCCGTTACTTTGTCATGGATCCCATAATCAGAACCTAACACTCATCAAACTACCCTCGAAGTATATCCTTTCCAATAAAAAAAGAAGCATCGAAATCGGTTGGCGTGATAATGAGTTATTCTCCATTTGTCGCGCAACTCGCGCATATGTTTTAACTAGATTTAAGACTTATATGGATTTCCCATGGATGCCACTGTCAGAACTAGACCAAATGAAAATGGGGCCACACGGGCAGCATCAGCTTTCAAATGAAAAAAGAATTATCAAAATCGGTTGGCGTAATATTGAGTTACCCGTCCATTTGTCGCGCATTTTGTCTATCTAGATTTAAGACTTATATGGATTTCCCATGGATGCCACTGTCAGAACTAGACCAAATTAAAATGGGACCACACGGGCACCATCAGCTTTCAAATAAATAAAGAATCATCAAAATCGGTTGGCGTAATATTAAGTTATTCGTCCATTTGTCGTCCATTTGTCGCGCATTTTGTCTATCTAGATTTAGGACTTACATGGTTTTGTCATGGATGCTACTGTCAGAACTAGGCCAAATTAAACTAACCATTCGGGAAGCACCAGCTTTCAAATAAAAAAAGAATGATCAAAATCGGTTCACCCAGTCGAAAGTTATGAGGTAACAAACATTAAAAAAAAAAAAAAAACATACAGTCGAATTGAGAACCTCCTCCTTTTTTTGAAGTCGGTTGAAAAACTAGCGACCCGCCCCAACTCCGCACGGGTGCAATGCTGATACTAAATATACTACAGAATGTCTTTTTAAACATATGTTTCGGGCTACTTGATTAACTGGGCAGACACAGACTGGTCTTAATGCATAATGACCAAGTGCATAGCTCAATTAGATGAATTAATTACCTTGGGCGGTCCATATAAATAATGTCAGACTACTGGGCAGTTTAATAAATCAAAGATTGAGATAGCTTGAATTTATCTTTTTTACCGGGCATTATGAATAATTTCACTGCCAGAATCTTCCTTTGACATATATTTTAGGCGGGAAGAAATAAAACATAACATAACATACCATGACGACTTTATCCCAAACGGGGTGATCAGTGGCAAGTGACTGTGTCGTCATGGTGAACGAAACACTCAGAAGCCCACTTTTCACTAATGGTATTAGAAGCCAACGTGGTAGGTGGTGAGCCTTCCGCCGTTATCCGGGTTGATTTTGTTTGTTATCGATGTTTTTCGTCACTGGAGAGTTAGTCGGATATTTAACAATGAAAACAATGATTTTGGTTCTGGCCAGATTTGAACTCGGGACCACACGATCCACGATCTGAGTCAGGGTGCTGAACCACTAAGCCACGACGCTCTCAGTTGTTATCAAGTCGTCCTTATACACTGCAATACCTATTTCCGCATACTTACTTTAAAACAAAACAACATCATAGTATAAAACAAAGTCGCTTCCAGTCTGTCTGTCCCTATGTAAGTATGATTAGACCTTTAAAACTAAGCAACTAATTTTGATGCGGGTTTTTAGTAGATAGAATGATTCAAGAGGAAGGTTTATGTGTATTAACGTGCAAAATATGGTAAGAAACACTGATGATGATAGAGGTTCCTAATGTGATGTCGTAAATAAACACATTTTTTGCGCTTACATTGCCAACTTTGGCTGAACCCTACAAGATAGATCTAAATAATGTACCACAGTATTGTACACCTTAAAAGGGTCTACAAAAAAGTCCGCAATTGTATATGTCTATTTCTTAGGAATAACCCACAATAACCATTTTTTATCCTTTATTTTTTACGAGAAATAATGACTTATTTACACTGCGATTTTGAGCAATACAGCACTAATCCTTATCCATAAAGTACCTTAAATACACTGTGCATTTAATATAGATCAGTATGGCCCTTTGAAGCATGTAATTTAAATGAATATTTTCGAAGATATTACAGATTTAAAATGCAGGCGGTTGCGGCTGTACCTACCGGCCCCCGCCTCTTTACTTGTGACGTCAGGTGCGCCGGGTCAAAATAGTGAGAGATCGCGCCGCCTTTGTGTTAGGCCGGCTCCACTATCTCACTAACAAGCGTAGTAAGTTGACCCTTAGAAATAAGGTGAGACTCTACACGTCTTGCATCCGCCCCATCATGACCTACGCTAGTCCCGTTTTTGCCCATGTCAACAAACAAGTAATCCATAGGTTACAGGCCCTGCAGAATAGGGTCATGCGTAAAGCTACGGGCGCCCCGTGGTATTTACGCATTGAAAATCTCCACATTGACTTTGGTCTGCCGACCATCTCGCAGCACCTAAAGCAATTGTCCTCAAATTTTTTCGACGCTACTCAGGACCACCCCAATCCCTTGGTAGTGAAGGCAGGTAACTACACGCCCGACCCCAACACCATTCGCAAGGCGCGCCGCCCTAGGCACGTACTTACCGAACCGGACGATGTTATCACGCTAGCCATTGCCACCGCCAGACAACTCGCGCAAAACCAACACTCCACCAGACCGATCTATCGTCCACGCCGGCGTGGACGCGTTCCGCGACCCTAGTCATATTTAGATTAGCGTAACCGGCACGTCTCTCCAACAATCCGCACTGAGCCCGCGTGTTGGAGTAGGGCTTGTACCACCTCATAGTTGAGGTGAGGCCTGTGCCCAGCAGTGGGACGTATAAGGCTGTATTTGTAACCGGCACGTGCCGGGTCGCTCCTCTCCTCAAACCTACGTCCGTGTGCCATCTCCCAGTAACGCCCTAAGCCGAGGTTCGTGTCCCCCCTTGGGGCGACCTTAGGCACGTTACTTAAATATTAGGGTTGAGAGCCTTCCGCTCACCCACTTGTTGAAATTGTGAAAGCCATCAGCGGCTAACAATGCATGCCACGTAGAAAAAAAAATGTGCGCCGGGTCAGGCACGGGGTGCGGTGACGCAGCCACGCGCATGTATAAAAGTAAACATACTTATCATCCACTCTTATCAATATCTTAAAGTTAGCCTATATTATTTAGGAGAGGTACATTCAGTATAACAAGCACCTGTTTGCGCAACTTTCTGGTCCCTATCGGTCTCCGTCTCCGCCTCTACAAATATCTTCGTCAGATTCCGAATTATTTCTAGGAACAATGGGATCTTCTCTTTCAGATATTGTTTGTTCAGCACCATGTACTATTGGGTTATCGTCTTTTTGAAGAAGTTGAGTCGTTTGCCTGATATAACTCCACTCTTCTCCCCCTATCAGTCCTACGAGGAACAGGAGATAGCTGTAACGGGCTCGGAAGTGGAGAAGGTTGAGTTGTAGATGTTGTCGGCTCACCTTGAACCGGAGAGAACGGCGTCGGTACCGGGGCGGGCTAAGTAGGCGGCAGAGACACTTGAAGTGACTGCGCGGCGAGCATGGACCAGGTAAGTCTATCTCTGTATTTAATTAATCTTTATGTCTTTTGAAGAATTCTGAAGTATAAATGTCTTAAATTTGGTACATGACCTTTCCCAGTTTCTTTACTATAATTCCTTTACACCATTTGAATGTATCTTTATATTAATTTTTTTTAAAACAAAATACGTTCATTTTCATTAAACAAACTTCCTGTATGTTCACTAATTTGAGTGGTGATGTTTTAGATGGTTTTGGGTCAATGAAATCCAAACGTGATCGTAATTTGCGGCCAAACACCATTTTGTGCAGGCGACATGCCTGTAGCGGAGTAAACAGTATAACGGTTTAAAGAAGGACGGCAAACTTCCATGTAATTTCAGACCTCTACTTACGGGCCGCGTACATAAAATAAATCGGTTGATGTTTTTAGAACTACGCTAGACTAACAAAAAAGTTAGTTATTTGAACTCTTTTATAGCTGGGGTTAAAAAAATATTGAAGCTAATGAAGGTAGTGAGGTTATAATTTAAATCGTTGGTTTTATCATTTTTTCATTAATACAAGGACACTGCTAACACATCAGTCAGATTTGGTGCGACGTAAGCGGATACATGTAATGTATGTGGTGTAAGGGGGTCCTCCAACATCTTCGGGCCCCAAGCAAACCCCGCCTGCAAGCTGGTGCGCCCTGCTGATTAACGAAGGAGGCTCTAGCGACGGCTCCCCTTCATGGGTTGGGAGGTCAGATGGCAGTCGCTCCCGTAAAGCCAACTCAAGCCAAACCAACATGGAAAGTCAGCACAGAGTACCCGACATGGATAGGGCGTCGCCGGAAAACGACGCGCAGGGGGATCGCCCTACTCCTGTGTAAAGTGGGTTAGGGCTACCGGGCCATGGGCAGGCCCGGTTAAAGACATTAGTCCAGAGGAAGGTCCGCTTCGCATCGTGGAACGTTGGCACGCTGACGGGACGCGCTCGCGAGCTGGCCGATGTGCTCGCCAGGCGGAGGGTGGCCGTGGCGTTCCTGCAGGAGACTCGCTGGAGAGGCAACAGGTCCCGGAACATCGGACACGGCTACAAGCTGATCTACGCGGGTTCTCCTGGTGGGGCCAATGGAGTGGGGGTGGCGCTGTCCGAGGAATTCCAGAATAGTGTCTTGGAAGTTAATCGCGTTAGCGACCGCCTTGTGGTCGTGAGGGTGCTTATCGAAGGGGTCACGACCAATTTGATAAGTGCCTACGCACCACAAGTCGGTTGTAGCGATTCGGATAAGGCACTGTTTTGGGAGCAAATCGACCAGCTCCTATGCACTATTCCACTGTCCCAAGGCGTCGTTCAGGGTGGCGATCTGAACGGTCATGTGGGTGAACAGTGTGAGGAATACGGGCGTGTTCACGGTGGTTTTGGTTTTGGCAGTCGTAACGCTGAAGGCGAAGAGATTCTCCGGACGTGTATGGCTGCCGACTTGGCCGTCGTGAACACGTTCTTCAAAAAGAGTCCCGAGCATCTGATCACCTACAAGAGCGGTAGGAGCGCAACCCAGATCGACTACTTTCTCACCAGGAGAGCCCAGATCGGCAAGGTAGCTAACTGTAAGGTCATACCCGGAGAGAGTCTTACTGCCCAACACCGTCTACTTGTGATGGACCTGCGAGTGAAGCCTCGAGGCAAATGCCGGGAGCGCTGCCCGCCCCGAACCAGGTGGTGGCTGCTTGAAGGAGCCAGATCCCACGACTTTGCTGCCGCTGTCAGTGACCTGTGCATCGCAGCGGATAGTGAGTCCGGGCAACAGCTCTGGGATAGGTCCCCCCTTCCCCCCGGACCGCTGAGTAGCGCGCACGTGTCTGAACAAATATTTAATCAGAATGATGGTGTGCTAGTATATGTAAGGGACCACTTAAAGTACAAAATAGAGGAGCCACCTTTTCTTGAAGCTAATTGTATAACTATTAAATTCGGTTTACACACAGTGATAGTAGCAATTTATAGACCGCATTGCTTTAAACATGACGCAACCAAGTTTTTATCTTCCCTTAACCAACTTCTCACTGATTTGAAGGCTTATAAAAATATAATTCTTACTGGCGACATTAATATTGACATAGCCCAGGGTAGTATAAATCAACAAGCGGAACAATACCTGAACCTGACCGCATCTCATGGTCTCCTACCAGCTTTTACCACCTCAACCAGATTAAAAACTTGCCTAGACCATCTACTGCTAAAAACAAAACAGCCTGCAAAATCCTTTGTCATTCAAACATCTTTAACTGACCACGAAGCTGTAGCCTTAAGTCTTCAAATAAAACAGATAAAAAATTACTCGACCAGATCTGTAACAAAAATAAATCATGTTGGTTTGAAACAATCACTCTTGGATGTGAATTTTACTGACATTTACGATACTCGGAATCCTGATGCAGCTGCTGAATTTCTAATAGAAACTATAACTAAAGCTTTAAAATCTAACACCAAAATTGTTCAAACACCACACCGTAAATTGACAATAAAGCCCTGGATTACTCCAGGTATCTTAAGATGTATGAGAAATCGTGATAATATGCATAAACAACTTAAATTGGCGCCCGATAACGAAACCTTAAAACTAACTTACCGTAGATATCGTAATTTCTGTAACAATATTATTTAAAAAATTAAGCGGATGTATCACAGTGAAGAACTCCATAATGCAGGCAGTAACAATAAAAAGATTTGGGAAGCGGTCAAGAGGGTAACTAATTTGAATAGGCAAAGGGATGAAAGTAGTAATCTTCTTACCCTATGCTCTACTCCAGCGGATTCTGTAAATGCCATTAACCAATATTACGTAAGCGTTGGTGCAAAATTAGCAGAAAATATTTTGGCTGATAACTACATTAAACCAGTAAATAAGTCATCGTCACAGTCATCATTTGTTTTACTAGAGACGGATTGTAATGAAGTAAATAGGCTTATTATGTCGCTAAAGAGTACCTGCGCCACAGGATGGGACAATATCTCTGGAGAGATCTTGAAAATTTATAAGGAAATACTGGTTCCTCCAATCACCCACCTGTGTAACATTAGTCTTTCTTCCGGCATCTTTCCAGAGGTCTTTAAAAAAAGCATTGTTCGACCAATTTTTAAAAGCGGCGATAGAGACAGTGTCGCAAATTATCGTCCAATTTCAATTTTATCGTCATTATCCAAGGTTTTAGAACGTGTGATTAACTCAAGGCTTATTAACTACCTGGAATCAAACAAGCTTCTCTCAGGCCAACAATATGGCTTCCGTTCCGGAAGATCTACAGACGACGCCGTCCATGAGCTCACTGATCACATAGTCAGAAATTTGGATGGCGGGAAAAAGTGTGTAGCCATTTTTCTTGACTTGGCGAGGGCTTTCGACACTGTTTCTGTCCCGCTACTGATTGATAAATTAGAGGCCTTAGGTATTAGAAATTTACAATTAGATCTCTTTAAAAGTTACTTAACTGGAAGAACCCAGTGTGTCCGAATTGGTGAACACTCTAGCCGCGAGGAAACAGTTACATATGGTATACCTCAAGGGAGTATATTGGGCCCTACATTGTTTTTGGCGTATATTAATGACTTGTGCGCAATGGGGGTTCCGGGTGGTGAGGTTGTGTCGTTTGCAGATGATACAGCACTTCTATTCACAGGCGATAACTGGAATGATGCTTTTGCTCGTGCACAGTCTGGCCTAAAGGAAGTGCTTAGCTGGTTGAAAAGCAACCTCCTTACAATCAACACAGTGAAAACTAAGTATATAACTTTTGCCATACGTAATGTCTCGTTGCCAGTAGCTGAAAACTTCTCAATCACAGCCCATAAATGTAACTCAAGTAACCAATGTACTTGTCCAAAACTTGAAAATGTTACATACATTAGATACCTAGGTGTAATAATCGACCAAAACCTTAACTTCCGTGCTCATATTGAGCAGTTAACTACCCGAGCTCGTAAGCTAATATACGTTTTCAAAACACTTCGTCACGTGGCTGATTTCAAAATTATACGATCCGTTTACTATGCCCTCTGCCAATCGATTCTAGCATATTGTATTTCTGTTTGGGGTGGTGCGGCAAAGTCATATTTGTATTCCTTGGAGGTTGCTCAAAGAGCTATCCTAAAGGTGGCCACTTTTCGAAATTACCTTTTTCCAACCAAAGATCTTTTTAATGAATGGAAAGTGCTTTCGGTACGGCGACTTTTTATTCTTTCGATTTTAATTAAGCAACATTCGATAACCCCTTATAGCCCGGCGAGTCAACTAGTGAGACGTAAAGATATAGTATGTACTTCCCAAAGGTTTAAAACTGCCTTCGCGAAAAGATTTTTTTGTTTCTTAGGACCTTACTTATACAATTCGGTAAATCGTATTTTAGCAATCTACTCCTTAGCAAAATCATACTGTAAGCGCCTGTCTGTAGAATGGCTACTAACCAAGGACTATGAAGAGAGTGAGGCGCTTATTAAAATAATTCACTAAAACGTAAACTCACTCACACACACACACACACACACACACACACACACACACACACACACACCACATACACACACACACACGCACTATTGATATCGTATTTTTCATTAATTACGTTGTGTCCTTTAGCTAAGTTGTTTAAAAATTTAAATAATATTCTCCAAAACCTTAACGAAAGCATAAAAACTACATTGTCATGTCCGGTGGTGGAGGCCTGGTGGCTGTAGCACAGGTAATCCTAGTACTGTCTCCAGTCTCTACAAAATAACACCCTTTCTGTACCTACCAATTAAGTTCACATGTTATTTAAAACGTTATTTTTTGTAAAGAGAAATAAAGATTTATTATTATTATTATTATTATAGGTGTCAGGCAGCTATCACCGGGGCGGCGAGGGTGGCGTTGGGTGTGTCTCGGGGTGGACGTGGGCTTGACAAGGAGACCTGGTGGTGGAACGAAGCAGTCCAGAAGGAGATTAGGGTAAAGAAAGCCCTCTTCAAAGCGTGGCAAGCGTTCAAATCTCCTGAAGATCGCGCCGCGTACAGGGATGCCAAACGTGCCTCTAAACGAGCTGTAGCCAGGGCCAGACGTGACCACTTACGTCCTTTGTACGATAAGTTGGAGTCGTCTGAGGGGCAGAAGCTCGTTTACAAGTTGGCACGTTCGAGAGTCAAAGCGGCCCAGGATATTTCCATGTGCCGCTGTGTAAATGACACTCTTGGTAACCTGCTATGCGAGGACCGCGCGGTGAAGGAGAGATGGCGCTCTTACTTCCACGAGCTGCTCAATAAGCAGCACAAAGAGGTGCAGCCACCTGAACTCCCTCCAAATCAGGGACTAGTGCCCCCGGTAACGCCTGATGAAGTCCAGTCGGCTCTTCACCGCATGAAGAACCGGAAAGCTGTCGGACCCGATGGAGTCCCTATCGAAGCGTGGAAATCGATGGGTTCTCGTGGTGTGGGCATACTTACCCACCTTTTTAACCGCATTCTCCTCACCGGGAAGATACCTGACCAATGGAGACTGAGCATTATCACGCCAGTCTTCAAAGGCAAGGGCTCGGTGCAGGAGTGCAGCAATTATCGCGGCATAAAGGTGATGTCCCACACCATGAAGCTCCTCGAGCGCATTGTAGACTCTCGGATCCGACAGGAGTGTACAATCTCGGGGTGTCAGTATGGGTTTCGACCAGGTTGCGGGACCATGGACCCCATATTTGCCTTGAGAACGCTCATGGAGGGATACAGACTGAAGAATACACCTCTGCATCTACTTTTCTTAGACATGCAGAAGGCCTTCGACTGTGTCCCTCGTGAGATGATCGGCTGGGCGCTGCGGTCCAGGGCCGTTCCCGAAGTCTTTATTGACATTATCCGGGACATGTACCACGATTCCAGTTCCATAGTTAGGACTGCGGTTGGTGACACGCTTCCTTTCCATAATACCGTTGGAGTACACCAAGGCTCCGTGCTTAGCCCGTTTCTGTTCAGCGTAATATTAGACGTTCTGTCAAACAGCATCCTAGACCACCATGAGCAACCACCCTGGTTGCTTATGTATGCTGATGATATAGCGCTAGCAGATTCGGACAGGGGACGGCTGGTACAACGGGTGAATAAGTGGAAAAATTCACTTGAAAACGGCGGTCTGAAACTTAATGTGGCGAAGACGGAGTACATGGCCTGCAACACCACAGATACCCAGTCCGTCCGCATAGGCGTTGACGTGGTCGAGCGCACGGACCGTGTTAAATACCTGGGATCTGTTTTAAGCGCGTCCGGGGACATCGACCGCGACGTCAGAGCCCGAATTTCCGCGGCTTGGGTTAAATGGCGTGAGGTGGCTGGTGTCATTTGTGACCCCAAAATGCCGATCAAGCTGAAAGGGCAGGTCTATAAAACCATCATTAGGCCTGTCCTTTTATATGGCAGTGAAACATGGCCGTTACTAGAGCGACACAAGCAGGAGCTGCGCGTCACGGAAATGAAGATGCTGCGGTGGATGTGTGGAGTCTCACGCAAAGATCGTGTGCGTAACACCCACATCCACGGCAGCCTTCGTGTTGGTGACATCGCAGACAAGCTGCAGGAGTGCCGCCTTCGTTGGTATGGTCATGTCTCACGGAGATCGGCAAACTACGTGGGCAACAAATGTCTGGCTATGCCGCCCCCGCCAGGTACCGGTAGAAGAGGTCGACCCAAGAAGCGGTGGCTCGACGTCGTTAAGGGTGACATGCGTGCCAACAGACTCACCACTGAGGATGCACAAGACCGCGCGAAGTGGGCCAAGAAAATAAGAAAGGCGGACCCGGATGATGATGATGATGATGAAGCGGATACATGTTCGGGCCCACTGTGTTCCACTTTTGCGTTTCGGAGGCTGTTTGGTTAGATATGCCTTATTATAGTCATACATTGCAACGAACAATAGCTATCCGCATTTTTTCTGACTGGGCACGGTTCCATGCAAAGTGTTCCGTTCCGGAGAATTGCGCGGATGACCGTCGCGGGAAGGCGGAATCCGCGCCCTCGCAGACAGGCCCACGTCCGTACGACGGGTGCCGCCGCGGGTGTACGAACGGACTTGTTCAGTCAACAGCGCTACATGATACGTGCAGTGAGAACTCTCGATGGGCCTCATCCACCACATCCTCATCCCATTCAAAGGCGCACTTTTACTATGCGGATAGCTCGTCCGCATCGGTGCGCGGCACAAGCAATCTGTCACCTGTACCCCTTATCACATCATCACAAAACTATAGAACAAGACAAAGAACAAAAGAAGGACATTTCTGGTGTACCTAAATTAAGTTTGTATAGCTCAGTGTGAGGCTTATTTAAGTTGAAGCTATGTAAGCTATGAAATAAAAAACATATCAACTTATTTATGTACATTTATTTAATTAATTAACAAGTTGTCCGAGAATGCAGCAGGAGCTCCAAAATGATCCTGATGACAAGCCTACCCCATGTACAATACAATGGACATTATGTTGCGAGCAACACCCAACTGTGTGATTTCCAGCAGCATAATAACAATAATATCCTAAAATGGCTTCACTCCCTTGTACAGAGGCGTTCACATCAACCTTCACATAGGGGCACTTTATGCTGCTGACATAAGACCCATTTTTCTATGGTTTTGTAAAGGTTGATGTGAACGCCTCTATACTACATATAGTCTACTAGGACCCTTCTCCGTATTGACTATCAGGTACATGAAGTTTTTTCCGATCATCTCACTCTGGAAACACGCAATGGCCAGCAGTGGCAGCTTATTGTTGGAAGAGCTATTTGAGTGTTTACTTTATTATTTGTTAGCTGGGTTTCAATTTGATTATGTTTTTCTGCAACAGGTAGTGCAGGGAATTCTGGAGGGCTACTTTCTCTTACAATTTGATTATTTGATGAAAACGAAAAAAATAAATACGAAAAATCAAACGTAACGTAATGTGAGTGATTTGACATTGACATTGATGACAACAATGGGAAAGCTAAGTAGTTTAAGCCCATACAGCCTCTTTATCAGTTTGTTTTTTCACTTTGCACTAGAATACATTCAAAATACAAGTAAGTATAGGGCTTTAAAATGTGCATTAAAGTGATTGATTTCATTAAATTACGTCTGTACAGTTAAAATATAACTTACCATTTGATTGCAGTAATTGAAAACTTCACGTAACTAGATTGGAATACTCTAACAGGAAATAAAACCGTTTAGTTTTTGCAGTGTTTGTACCTACAGAAAAGTTTTGTTTTATTTAAATCGGGAATAATTTATCTTTGACCTGGCTTAAATAAGGAAATAAATTCAACAAATTTAACTTTATTTATTAAACATGTTTCCCTTTTGTAACGTTTTTGTAAAATATGCAGTCGTGTTTCGCCGCCTTCTTTAATATTAAATTTTTGAATAACTTTAATTTAACATCTTTCGCGTTATTGCTTGACAAAAGGCAATATTTGATTCCCTATTTCACCACTCCGACAAAACTCTCCGCTTGACCATTACTTGCCAGATGGATGATACACCGGCGAAGTAATATGTGTAATTCCATTACTCGCACAAAGAGATTTAAATTCGTGTGAAAAAAACGCTGTGCCGTTATCACTTGCAAGGGCGTCGCCAGCCGATGGCGCAGGGGGGGGCAAGTTGACTTTACTTACTACAATTCATACTTTTCTCATTCTCTATGAATGAGAAAAGTAGGTATGAATTGTAGGTAAAGTCGACAGCACATGAAACTTTTCACTTTTACTACGAGCCTTACATCTACAGCGATTGTAATAACAACAGTATCTTAGTACTATATACATATGTATTATATATTCTGTGACAGTACAGAGTCCAATGTGTAAAGCTACACGAGCACGAGCTCTTGACTATGCAATAAAAAACTTGTAAATGAGTTTTAATAACATTTATTAGAAAAATAAAATAAAAAGGACTTTGAATTTGAATAAGTGTACAGCGTATTTTTGTTAAATTACCCGATTTTAATATTATAGTGGTCGTTGTTTGTTTATATTAGGTTAATTAAAACATAATTTTCGGGGATTCATTGTAAACTTCTCGACCACTTTATTATTAAAATCTTGTAAGTTTCCATGTATAAGTTTTCGGTGCACACTCATCATGGCCAAACCATTGAGGCGATTTTCACTCATAGTGCTTCTTAGCCAGGTTTTTAGTCTCCTGAGGCTGCTAAACGATCGCTCTACCGTACACGTCGTGCATGGAAGAGCGATCAAAATTTTCAACGCTTTTTCCGTGTCGGGAAAAAAAGTTTTTGCTTCTTTTAGGATGTCAACAACGGTTTGATCTGTTGAGTTTGGTTTATTATGCCAGAATTGCTGCCAAAGCTCGACTTCAATTTTTATGTTTGGTAAATTATAAAACTGAGCGATAGTTTCACAAGTTCCTGTGAGATTTTCGACTGACATCGTTTGCATTTGTGCGGGGTGTAATTTAGATAAAGCAAATGATGGAGTATTTTCTTCAGCAAAGCGTGTTTCAAGCGATGTAATAACGGAGTCCAAGTATGGTATTATTAATGATCTTTTCCAGAATTCTGAAGGGCTTTCTGCTGGGTGATTGCTTCGATGACGTTGTTTCCCAACAATGCGCGGCATTGAAGTGATATCCTCCTCCAGGCCGACTTCCTCCGCGACAACAGTAGCATCCTTTATAATTTCATCTGTGACTCTTTCGGGATTATCACGGTGGCTCTTAAGCAATTGCAAAATGCGTTTGACGTGTTGCGAGGCCTTAACCACATCCAAAGCTATGGATTGGAGTGCGTTAACAACAGGTTCCAACAAAGCAGAGTATTTAGCTATCAAAGTAATACAAAGTATAAACGAAATTTTGAAAGCAGCCGCATGGAATTGAAAGGCGTTTTTTCGAGTCGCACTGTTTCCTTCACGCGATAAGTTTTCTAAGGCTTCCAATATAACAGGAAAATTCTCCTTAAATACTCTGATAGTTTTATGTTTCTCACTCCATCTTGTTTCGCAGAGCCTGGCAATATGAGGTACCAATTTTCTTCTCAAAACAGATTCCCGAAAAAAATTAATAATATCTTTAGTGGTTCCCATGGTGTTTCGAATTTCAGGAAGAATATTGAGATCATTTATTACCAGATTCAGTTTATGGGACGAACAATGAAAGAACAATGCTTTGGTATATTTTTTGCGCAGGATCGCTTGTACTCCACCGTCTTTTCCGGACATCGTCGAACAACCGTCAAATCCAAAACCAACGCATTTTTCAGCAGGATTAAGGTCTTCTTTTGTCAGAAACTCATCGATGCAATATGCAATAGATTTCGCATCCAAACCTTTCAGCTCAACAAATCCGACGAACATTTCTTGGACCTCATTGGCTTCCTCGTCAAAATATCGCAGCCCAATCGATAATTGTTCAGTACCGGAAATATCAGCTGTTTCATCTGCTAACACACTATAAGCTTCTGCTTCTTTTACTTTTTTCACAATGTCTGCCTTAATAACATCTCCACAAATTGTGATAATTTCATTTTGAATATCAATCGATCGATAGCTTGCATTCTTTTTCCCATGCTCAATGTGTTTCTTCAAAACTAAATCTCCCGCGTCAATTCGTAGCTTGTATAAGTCCTCGAGAATACCTTCGCCATAATGTTTTCCTCTCAGAGCTAAGTCGTGCGACCCGCAAAACGTAATGCAGGAAATAATAGATGTTATAATTTTTCGGTTTTCTTCAATAATGCCCTGGGAGTATTTGTTGAGTTGTAAATCTACAGGCTCACTTCCAAGAAATGATTTAGCGGCTTCCAGTGCCATCTTATGGAAGTGGGTTTCCATGTGCTTTTTGCAATGCTCGTGAATATCTTTAAACTTACAAAACGGCCTTATGATAAATGACCCTAATACGCCTCTAAAAGAATTTGGATTTGGTGGGAACAACGTACAATATTTACAAAAGGCTCCTTTTTGGTGCCTGGAATAGGCCAACCATGGAGAGTACGTTTCCAACCATGAATAATTGAATTTTCTCTTTAAATGTTTAGCGTCTTCCGCAAAGTCATACGTCGCAGACGGATACCAAGTGTTTTCAAGCAATTCTTTCTTCATTTCAGTCGATAACATTGATGCTTGTCCAATAAATTTACCGATGTCATTTTCGTTGCAGTCATTTATCAAAGATTCGGGAACTAAGTCCGGTTCTTTGGATGTGCTAGGTCTCGTCAGGTCACCCACGGAATCATCGCTGTCACTGCTTGCTCCTTCAGGTTTCTTTCTTTTTAAAACTGCAAAACAAAATATTTGAAATAGCTACAACTTCTTCTGGTCCGCAATTCACATTGAAAGCATAAATGCGCTTCAAGACGGCGACAGGCTCGAGCCCGCGCAAGGACGAGCGTCAACGATATTTTATATATCAACAGCCCTAGCTACTTCGGGCGGTTTAGGCTGGTTTCAGAGTTTCGCCGGCGGCCACCGCCGGTGACACAGGCGCGCTCGGGCATCCTCGCTCGAGCACTCTAGAGCGGGCGCGACGACACGCACGCGCCGGAGTCTCAAGCATACGCGAGCCGACTGTGCCGAATCGGCACTGCCGATATTCATTCATACAATTTTCTACTTTAAGCTATGGTAATACGGTCCTATTTTCGATTGAGCCATTAAATTGATCAATTTTCCTTTTGGTTTAAACTGACGACCCTTAAGAATCGGATATCGTTACTAGAAACGGCTTTTTGGCGATTCTAAAAACCGATGCAAAATCAGCATTTATAATTAAATCAATTGACGTTATTTTGCGGACGGAAAATACGAAAGCTAAACGCAAGTGATACTCACCAAAAAACTTTCTGATGTCCATATTGATTATGTGGTCACAGCAACTATTTAGATGTGATAATAGCGCACAAAACAAACGTAAAAGCGGGCAGTGGCAACGATAACGCACGAATGAATGACAGACAGACGCTAAAACAAAGGCGGCTGTGCGGGGGGCGCGGGCGCCGCGCGGTTACATGTTGCTTCCCCCCTCCCCCTCTCCCGCTTCAACGATAGAGTAGACCAGGCGGAGCGTAGTTGAGCGTACGGAATATTAGGAGTGGAATTGGTGAATTCATTCTAGTTTCGACGTACGGGAATGATTGTTCAAGGCTTGAACTTCAAGCAAATCAACTCAAAGACTTAGGACTTTGGTTGTATTATATTTGGCAACTTTTTTAGAATCTCTAGGGGGGGGCAGCTGCCCCTCCCTGCCCCCCCTTGGCGACGCCCTTGATCACTTGCAACTGTTTTTGGAACACCAAACCTTGACATGAAATCACATAGCTTTTCAATTACAGCAGTAGGTAGATGTTGTAGAATGATTCATGTTATATGCTTCGACCAATTTACTGTGTACGTCAACAATCACTAAAAATACACAACTAATAATAAGACCTAAAAATCGATCGCGCTGAAAAGGACAAGACGGAAATTCCCAATAAGAGGGCGGGGCGCGGGCAGTGACGGCCGCAATACAACCTTGAATACAGACCTCTCATGAGCCTATCATTTTTCCAGAGCTTGGTCGACACTTCGAAACCAAAACCTTGAACGCGCTTCGGCTTTTGTCTTTACTATGCCTAAATGTGAAGTATATAGTTCTTTTAGAATCGGTGTGTATAAACTCTCCGGTAAAAACACAAAAAGAATAGTTTTCATCTTATGCCCCTAACTTTCAACGGCCAACCGTTAGTTATAAAACTAATTACTGTTCTTAAAACCTTATCTTTATGCCTCTTCCTGTAATTTCACCAGGGTCACAGGCATACTACCATCGAATACAAAACAATTATAGGTAGCTCGGTCACAGGTCCCCTCCCCCTCCCTGCACGGCTCCGGGCACGCGCCAGCAGCGCGGGTGCAGGGGCGCGCTCGCGCTGGGAGCGGGCAGGCTCGCCCACGATAAATAATCCGCGCTATTGTCATGACTTCGTAGGTATTCGATTACGTAATTGTAACTGCCAAGGAACATATCGTTGTAATCTGTTTGCAGATACTTCCGGTAGGTACACCTTTATGTGGCCCAAAAATATAAATTAACGGCATAAGATCTGTACGTAAGACGAACGGTTCAGATCTGCCATAAGGATATTGATGAAAGCGCCGCACGCCAATTAAGATAGCGGTTGCCTCTTTCTGAATCTGTGCGTCTGTCTCCGCTGCGTTCAATGTTCTTGACGCGAAATGGGCCGTTCGACTCCTTTGGCATATAAGTGAGAAGACGGCGCGCCTAAACCTGTAGGCGAAGCGTCGACGGTCAGTATCAATTTGGCTTGCGGATTAAAATGAGTTAACACCTGTTCTGAGTCTAACATCTGGTTGATTTTTTCAAATGCTGATAATTCAGCATTCATTCATTTTTAGTCAGAAATCAAAAATATTTATTGAATAAATCATGGACGTCTTATGCTAGTTGGCATTGCAAAATTACAGTACACTGGTTTACCCATTTCGGGCATTCAACTCCCTTAAACAACACCTTTTCTCAATAGGTCACAGGACTAGAATCGTAGAGGCGTTTGGTAGAAAATTCCTGTAGTAGTTAACAAGACCTAGAAACGACTGTGATTCCGCTAAGTTAGTTGGAACAGGTGCGTCCGTCATTGCTTTGACTTTATCTGGGGCTTTTTTAAGCCATCTTTCGTAATAATATATCCTAAGTAAACTAATCTCGTCCTTGAGAAACTCACATTTATCGTTTTGTACAGTCAGCCCCGCGGTTTCTCGCCTCGATTTCCTTAGTGTCCCGGGTTCGATTCCCGGTCGGGTCAATTTAGGAAACGATCTTTTCAATTATAGTCAGTTAACATAATTTCGTTCAATTCGATCAGATACAGCAGAAGAGTTTAGTGACTATCAATATTAGAATAACCTTTCCAATAACCAGGCATTCCTGCAGGCCTTCAAGGTGAGGATGGCCAGCCCAGTGATTGGTTTGAATGACTGGGCTTGTCAACCTCATATCTGGACCTCACGACCGCTTTCCATCAGGTGGAGTGAGGTCATCTTGACGGGCAATATAAAAAAAATACACGAAATATAAAGAAAATAATTAAAAATAACTTTTTATTATAATAAGTCATTAATGAGCAATAACTAACACATAATTGACCCATGTCTACAAATAATTACAAAACAAGAACAGGGAAATACATTTATGCTTTATGTTGCTTCAGTCAACAGCAGAACTAAACGATATATATTCAATAACGAATTATTTTACCAAATATTGCATGATTGAATTGTAAATATTTAAACTGCATAAAAAAAAACACTTTCATTTGTAAAAAAACAACAATTACTTCTGCTGTTTTCTGGAGACGAAACTTAGGCCGATATCTATAGAGCGTGCATAGCCTAAACATAGTTTCTAATCTTAGACTTTGAACAACTATATCTACTATTTGTTACCTACTTCTTTTATTCAATTATAATTTTATAAGTTAATCATTATCTTAGGTATTCGTTGGTAATAATTATAACAACTCAATAAGTAATACAATAACAATGTGATAAGTCTGTGCTTGGCTAAGTAACGACGATAGATCTCGGCCTTATTAAAATAAATGATTAAATAAGCTACTCGGTAATATTAGAAGTATGAGAAAATTCTCCAAACAACATAAAAATTAATTCAATCTTTGAAAAACCGCCTACAACAGTAGGCAACAGAGTATTGAGACAATTAATGGTTTTACTTGTGTGTATCAAAACGGCGGGTGTATTCTTAGATTGATCAAATTGATCAAAAAGTATCTGGATAAGAGCAACACGTCACGATGATTTCTACAATAGAAATCGTTCAAATGTAGGTATGAGGATGACATAAGCGCCAGTGACAGCTTATGTCATCCCCATACATTTGAACGATTTCTATTGTAGAAATCGTCGTGGCGTGTTGCTCTTGGCTAGCCCCCCTGGCCCCTGACTCCCGAATCAAGTTTTACCGGATTGGTATTAGCTTCATTACTTTCACCAAAAAATGTTTTGAACCTTAATGCTTTGGATCAAGGTTCATAAATTTCTTGTTTGACATTTCTGCAATGCTTGTTCAATGAAATTCTGTTTATGAGTCAAGCCCCTGTTACCTCACATAACACAAACCTTAGTAATTGCCACCGTACTGGCGTAAAAATATGAAGAGGTTTCTTTATTAAAATACTTTTTTACCGTGAAGCACTCATTATTAAACTCTTAATAATAAGTTATTGTAGCACATTGCTTGTATATTGTCACGGTAGTAATTTCAAATCCAGATACTTGGCAATGTGATCAATTTAAGAATACTCCTGCCATTTTGATATCAGGCTAGTGGCTCACTTAAGTTTTACAGGAACTCCTGTTCATAGAACATTGCCTGAAACTTCTTGTACATTTAGTACATTGGTAGTGTATTGCTCTCATTCATTAAGCATAACCAGTGACCAGTGACTTTGCTCGCCAATATTAGTTCGCGTCAAATTTCTAGTTCCCTTTGAACATGACACTATTTAGTCCCGCATTTTTCGCTGGAAAAAAAAGTGTGACGTGACTATGGTACGTCTAAGGCCTGCACAGACGACGTAGGTACGCGGAAAAAAAGTACACTCCGCCAATACAAAATCCCCCGCGGATTCACCGCGGACTCAACACACGGTGTGCGATTTTTTTTTCCGAGAGTATTTAAATATTCTGAGATTACGTTGTATCTACTGTAATTTACATGAAGTTTAGGCAAAAGAAAAGACGTTTCGAAAAAGAATACTGGGTCCATCCCTTTATTTCGAATCGATTTTTAACGTGGAGTAAAATCCGCCGTGTGCGTTGACTGCTCATAGTTCGTTCGTTCTATTTTTTTCGCGGACGCCCGCGCACTTCAATCCGCTATGCTCCGCGGGCGTCCGCGGTGTTTCGGCGGATTTTTGGTTCGGCGTACTTTCAGTCGTTCGTGTGCGTTACTCGATACAGTTTGTAAGGGATCTGTTTTGACGGAGAAAAAGTACGTCGCGGATAACCCCTCGTCTGCGCAGGCCCTAACAGGTTTTGTTTTAATCATGAAATCGCCTATTTACTCAAAACTAGTGTTCAGGGTTCACTAAATATTTACAATATTATGGCAAGCTTTGTATGAATTGCTTAATGCCTGATGATCAGAACGTAAAAGCATTACGGCGAAGAAAATGATATGACACACTCAGTGGGTTAAATAGATGTTTTGAGAGTGAAGGGAACACTATTAGATGTCATAATCATAATCATTTATTGAATTATGTGGTACTTAAGGTGTTATAAATTTCACATCTATGTCTATGATTTTATCTGATAATCGTCACTACAGTAAATATTCTTAGCCAAGCTGAAGCTCGAATAATTTTTAAAATTAGAAAATAAGACATTCGCATTTTTACTAATCCTCTAAAAAAACAATCAAAAATAATCATGAATACTTACTGAGTAGGTATGTCATTTCAATATTATGGCATTACATTTAAAAAACATATCGTATGTATGGCGTAGTTTTGTAAAATGATAATCATTAACAATATAGGCGCACCGATTGCTTTGTTTGGAATCCCGAAAATACACCTTCACATTAGATAATTTAGTAAGTAAATATCAAAACTTCCTTTAGGCGTTACTAAGTTAGGTTAATCACAGTGCCCTGGGTACGTCGGCGGTTTTACGCTATAGAAGTAGACAACATCATTTCGTAAATAAAATGATCGACATAGGTACTCAGGTAGTCTCTAAATGACTTACAGAGTAATATGCTGCATCATTTTCCTAATAGGTAATATAAAAAATCACCCTGTATAGTCAAGAAAAACATACCTATAAGTAAATACATACCGGCGTGTGCTTATTTACATTTTTTTTTTAGCTTTATGTTGGCACTTATGACGCAGAATGTGCACTTCGCAAAATGTACTCGACAAAAAATGCGCATTTCACATTTGGTGCACTTCTCAAAATGAGCTCTTCGCAGAATGAGCACTTTTTGTGGAAGTTGTTAATTAATAACAAAAATATGGGTACTGTGTATTTAAAATAAAATAAACACCTTTTTTTTGTCGAGTGCACATTTTGCGAAGTGCATATTCTGCGTCAGACCGTTATGACTCATAAACAGAATTTAATTGGACAAGCATTGTAGAAATGTCAAACACGAAATTTAAGCGTGTAAATTTGTTTTTGAAAATCAATACCTATTCTCTCAAGCTAAAGATCATTATTCATAAAGATCATTATTCTCAAGACCGTAACCTCAGGCATAGGGACCGCTTAGCTTTGCCTAGCACCACTCTACACATTGTTGGCTATGGAATGTTTAATAAAAATTATTTAATGTTTTTTTTAAGAAAAAGTGACCTATTCATGTAAATTGTACTTTGTTCTTGTTACGTTTTGATAATTTAATGTTTTATTTTGCAATATTTCTATTATTATTTTAGTTATTTTCGTGTTTAATTTTGAAAATTTTATAGTTCCTAATAATGCAATGTTTACTTGACATGAAGCAATAAAGATTATGATTATGAACCTTATTACCATTTATTATGGTTCAATTTTTTTTTGTTGATGTAAATTATGTAATGCCAATCCGGCCAAATTAGATTTAAGAGTCAGGGGCCTGATCACTTTCAGAGTATTCTCAGGTTGGTCGATTTATTAGAACTAGGTGTTGCCAGGTGTCCCGATTTCATAGTCAAGTAACCTATCAAAAATATTATTTTTATACAATTGCATGCAATACTACCCAGAACCTGGCAACACTAATTAGAACACAGTTGAATTTATTATACATTTTATTAAACCTCATTTCTAAATAACAGCCTCTTAAATCTTCAAAACCAAAATATTACAGTCATTCTCCTGTTCAATAACCTCGTAATTGATGTCCACACTCAACTTTCTGGAGCCCGGACTCCTGGATTCCTTAACTTCACTTTTGGTAATCTGTGGCCTATTCGGTGACAGACCCGGCTTAAACTGACCTATCTTAGTCTTCATCACTTTCTTTTTATTTTTACTCTTACTTTTAACAATTTTACCACTATTATCCAGTTTAACGGACTTAATCACTGTTTTAGAAACATTTTCAGTTACAACCGGTTGAATCTTTATCTTTTTACTGTTTTTTACGTCCGGTTCTGGTTTATTGAAATTTTTACTAACAAATTCCTTGTATGAATCGTTGAAACATATTTTTGGACTTGGATTAAAGATTGGTTTGGATACTTTTTTAAGTTTGATTTTAGTAATACCTTCTTTTGCAGTTTCTTCCTTGATACTTTTGCTATCCGTCTCACTTTTAGCTTTACCGTTATTCATAGATTGTAACGTTTTGGTTATTTGTTCATCTGTCATGTTCTTGGTTGGTGCTAGTGGTTCATCTTCTTTGAGGATCTTGGTCATCTCCAGTGCTTTATCGTAAAGGAGTTTTAAAGTTTGTGTGTCAGCGTCAAATGCCGCGGCCATAACCTCATTCATGACAATTTTGAACTTGGGATACAGTTCTTGGTCATCGTTTTTAGAGCTGTCGCTTACGGGTCGCTTCATCATCTCTGTCATGAGATATTTTTTGTATCTGTCAGGGAGCTTGTACTGACAAGAGTGACCCTGATGGTCGCCGTAGAAGTGAACCTGGAAGGAAGAAATAGTATATTTTATATCGAGGGACTGAACAAAGCCATAATATACCAGAGCTCGGGAGCCAATGAAACCGAGGGTATAGATAGATAGATAGATAGATATATTCTTTATCGTACAAAAGCAAAAAGAGACTTAAAGCTAAGTATTACATTTATATAGGTATATTAAGTTGGCGTTTAGTCTCGAGGTGCAAACTGTACTTCAAATAGTCAATTTAGTACAAAAACATTTATTAATTATTACATTACACATACCATTACGATTTTATCCCCAACAGGGTAGTCTGAGGCAAGTGACTGCTGCCGTCATGGTGAACGGAACACTCAGAAGCCCACTTTTCATGGTATTAGAACCTAACGTGGTAGGTGGTGAGCCTTCTGCCGCTATCCGGGTTGATTTGGTTTTTTATCGATGTTTTCCGTCACCGGAATGTTAGTCGGAAATTAAACAATGAACACAAGTATTTTGGTGCTGGCCAGATTTGAACTCGGGACCACACGATCCGCGATCCTAGTTGAAGTGCTCAACCACTAGGCCTCGACGCTCTCATTTATTTTATTAAGTAATTAATATTACTAAATCAAATAAAAATCACAACAGATTTATTTTATAACACATGGCACCACCTTCTTTGCGGACAAACCATGGAACTAAAACTCTCAAAATTTTCCACAGTTCCACACTCCACAGATAATAGTATTGTAAAAATACCTTAACGAGGCCGACACCTACGTATTCTGCACATCATCAGGACCATTTTTTCTTTCTAGACCATACCTGGGAACTCAACAGTTACCAAGTTATTGAAGGTCAAAGTCAATAAAAAAATCTCAAGATTTTGATGAAAACAAACTTTAATTATTATTACTTAATTTAAGTCCTAAGAAACATCAAAATGTCAAGTATTTCCTAACAAAAAATTGCTTCAAAACGTTTAACTCGCAATGTACATCGTGCGTACCCCTCCACGCACACGCACACAAGCGCAGGAGCGGTCTGTTGCACGCGTTACATTGCGTAGTCCGTTTTTAGGTTTAAAATTAACACCTAAAAAAAATGTCGTTTCCCATCATAATCTATTTTTTCTGTGACTTGATTTAATGGTCTGAGTGCGTAGATGCCGGCTTCGGTATGCGGCTTTTTATACCATGTATTTACTGGCTGTTTGAGTTTGTCTATATCACATGAAGGAAATTAAAAAACTAATTACTTTTCACTCCCTAGAGACTAAAGTGGTCACTTTAGTCCCGCTTCGTAGGGCTATACTGGCGTACTTTTAGAGCATGTGAAGTGATTTTTTTTTTTTTGATGTCTTATCGAAAGATCTCTCATATGTAGAAAGAAACATTGTTAAAAAATATTCCGATCGCTCTAAAACTCCCAGAGATATTGTAATTTTAAAAATCAATCATAATTGAACTTGCCAAAACGCTCCCTACAAACTGTCGCAAGTTAGTGACGTCACATGACGTCTATTTCTATTTGTTTGGCAGCTATATTAAATTTTGCGTTTATGAAAATGATTTCTTAACAAAAGTTGCTTTAAATTGTGTGGATTATCGAATAGTATATATAGTTTTACCCACTTTACCCTTTAAAAAAATGGGCTTACACACCCAATTCTGAAGGGCCGTTTAATAAATTCTACTTAAGGCCGATTTTTCAAACCTCAGATAATTCAATTTATCTGTAGAATAAAATTGATTCGAAGGATTTAAATTTTTCAATGGTCAGATAGATATTATCTGTTGAATAAAGCCGCTAACTGAGGAATAAAGTTATCTGCTTCTTGAGGGGCTGGATAATATTTATCTATGCGTTCTCTTTGACATTTTGAGGTTATGTGGTGTTTCATTTCAGATTATTTTCATTTGGTTAAGGAGTTTTGGAGTGTTATTATAATCACAAACTTTTTACCACAACTTTAGACAACTCACACGCTTGTGGATAATTAGTGTGAAGTTAGCGATATAAGTACATAGACAAACGATAGATAGCTATTCTTTGGATAAAAGACGATTGAAAAATTGAAAATATCTATTCGCTTGATAAAAAGCTAGTTAATTTTATACTTCAGTTAGCTATCTAGGGCAGCTATACTCTAAGTGTGTTCCGCGGAACTCTAGGGTTCCGTGATACCTCTGTCGGGGTTCCGCAAGAATTTAGAAAAAAAAAAACAAAACACCTCTCTCTGGTCGCTCCGCGGCTGCGTGGACTCCGCGGAGCGAGACAAAACGAGACAAAACGCTATGAAAGTTATTTATTTATTTATTTGTATTTGTATAAACATGTGTTACAATAGCTGGTACAATATCTCATAAGTTTGGTATCAACAATTTTATACTTGTACAACCCGTTCACTCTAAGTTTGCCGGTCTATGGAATGCGCGTACCCTACCCCACGTGACAACAAAACTTATAATGTGTCATAGTTTTACCTAAATATGTACATGTACACAATTTTTATTGTTACAATTAAATAAAAAATATTTTATATTATGTTTTGCTGACGCTACTTTTCGAACGTCATACCTATAGCCAGCGGCAAACTTAAAGCGAGCGGGTAGTATGCTTGTGAGCGCGCAGTCTCTTTGATAAAAGCCGCCTCTGAATTAGACGCTATAGTTTTCAACAAGCGACTTTCGACTCTAACTTCAAAGGATAAAGTCGATATTGTTTACAACGCAATTTTTAAATTTCTGTTTTTATTTTTGCTTTTTGTTTATCAAAGGTGCCGACTCGAGTATTTTCGAGAATATTTGAGATCGAGTCTAGGACTAAGTATAAAAGCGGCGTTCGCGCGTCACGCGTCGTATAGGGTTGAGAGCCTTCTGCGCTCACCCTACAGACCGGTGAAGCTGCTAAGGCCGTCGAGGCCAAGCAGTGGCGTCCATACAAAAAAAAAAAAAACGCGCGTCGTCAGTTGACGGTTAGCGTTCGAAGCGATAAGTTACTACCTACTTACAAGCTCGCTAGCGAGAAACTAGTGTTCATTGTTTTACTGCCTGCTGTATTCTGTTGTCTCAGTTTTATACATTTCTTCACTGTAGGTACTAAATTTAGTCTCTTATGCGCAATAACGATTGTGCATTATTTAAACCCCACTATCCTGACTTGTAACATTATAAATAAATAAGAATGGAACGTTGGCTTAAAGCTGTTAAACGTGTTGCAACAACATCCTCTATTGACGCTGAATGTTCAAAAGCAGTGCGCGCGGAAAATATCACCGATCCAGAAGATGATGCCACGACGTCAAGCTAAGCAAGCAAAGACGAAAAAAAGGAAGTATGATGAATCTTATATCAGTTTCGGATTTGTTGATTCCAACGGCTCACCTCTCTGCATGCTCTGTAGTAAACTGCTTCCTAATAGTTCCATGGCACCTGCCAAATTGCGCCGACATTTAGAAACTGTACACCCCGAGTCTAAAGACAAGAATAAACAATTTTTTGTTCGCAAAAAAGATCAGTTATTAGAAAGTAAAAAAAATATGATGCATGTAACACAAACTATCAACGAAAAGGCCACGGAGGCATCATATTTAGTTAGCTATCGCATTGCACAAGCAGGTGAAGCGCACACTATCGCTGAGAATTTAATAAAACCATGTGTATTAGACATAACAAAATGTATGCTCGATGAAAAATCTGCAAAGCATCTTTATACTGTTCCGCTATCAAACGATACTGTTTCACGACGAATCCATGATCTGGCAAGCTACGTCAAACAAGAACTAGTTACACGTCTACAAAATACACGATTCGCCTTGCAAATGGACGAGTCGACTGATGTCGCTGGTTTGGCTATCCTGCTGGTTATTGTGAGATATTCATATAAAAGTTATTTTGAAGAAGACATGCTTATGTGTTCACCGCTGCTTACAAACACTACCGGGGAAGAAATTTTTAATAAAATAAATATATTTTTTGAAGAAAATAATCTCAGTAGGTACAATTGCATTGACATTTGTACAGATGGGGCCAAGGCGATGACAGGTAAAACAGCAGGAGCAGTGTCACGAATGAAAAATAAAGCACCTAATTGTAGTTCCAGTCATTGTATTCTGCATAGACAAGCACTTGCGATGAAGCAAATGCCGTTAAATCTAAAATTAGTTATGGATGAAGCGGTAAAAATAATTAATTTTATCAAATCACGACCACTACAATCCCGATTGTCTTCATTATTGTGTGAAGATTATGGCAGCAAACATAAAACACTGCTGCTCCATACAGAAGTGCGATGGCTGTCTCGGGGTAAAACTTTAACAAGGCTAGTTGAACTTAGAGCCGAGTTACAAATGTTTCTATCAGCAGATACTTCTTTTAATTTGAAGGACCGTTTGTATGATAAAAATTGGTTGTTCCGATTGTCTTTTATGGCGGATATCTTTCAAAAACTTAACGAATTGAATTTATCGTTGCAAGGTAAACAGACAAAAGTGTTTCAGGCCTATAATAAAATAACTGCTTTTAAAATTAGATTTTTGGATCATTTGCATTGGTATGAAAGAAATAGAAAGCTTTACGTTACTCAGTGAGTTTGTTAGCGAAAACGACTCAGAAATGTTTGAAGATGATGTGTTTGAAGAATTGGTTCAATATCTCAGTTCGATGCGCGCATCTTTTGAAAAGTATTTTCCCGAAGAACACAATACAAAAATTAAAGTGAATTCATGGATTCATAATCCTTTTTTACCCAACTTGGAAAAGCCTGAAAACATGTCAAACGAGATCTATGAATCACTTTTAGAAATGTCAGCAGACACAAGTATGGAGTCACTGTTCAAAACGACGCCACTCAATGATTTTTGGTGCAGAATCCAAGATGAATATGCAATGCTTGGCCGAATGGCTCTGGATATTCTTCTCCCGTTCCCAACTACATATTTGTGCGAAACAGGATTCTCTACCTACGCAGCCACGAAAACAAAATATCGCAATAGACTGGACGCCGAAGCTGATATGAGACTCCAACTTTCTTCCATCAAACCTGATATCAACCAATTGATGAAAAATAAAAAACAGTTTCATACCTCCCACTAGTTAGATTTTTTCTTTTGTTTTCTATTATTGTCCTTGCCAAGTGGTGAAGTAAATAATAATTAGTAACTGTTACATTGTACTTTTATTATGCTGATTAATAAAGAATACACTTATAAAAACAATTTATTTATTGTAGGGTTCCATCAAGTATTTTGCTTCCCAAAAGGGTTCCGTCATTAAAAAAGTTTGAGAACCACTGATCTAGGGAATAAACTAAGAATTGAAAAATCGGGCCTAAAGCTATCAAACTAAATGGTTTCCATAATGTTGATATTTATTATAATCCATGATGGTGTGTAATACACAATTGGTGTGGTGTGTATTTTATTTATAATATAGATAATTAATTAATATTCAAATTTCAAAAAAATATGTAATATTATTTTTCATTACTATTGAACTGTTTTCAGGTGGAGGGCTGATATCCTGAGCTACCCGTTCCGGCCTAGTTCCGGTATCAGTACGTCTACCACGAGTTGTCATTTAAAATTTACATTATCGTTCGCGTAAAAAAAATAGTAGTAGCATTGAAGAAGATGTTTTTAATATGGTGAGTAACTAAATAAATAAAAGAAATATGCTCCAGACATCACACCATTTGTCATGGCCTCGAAGTAGGGATAAATATCCCTGTGTTACGAGGTACTACCAGACAAGGAATAAAGCCAGGGGCGTCTCCCAGCACACCCATACCCGGGCCAATTTATACTCCATTCATTTTAAAATTAGAAATAAGAGGCTCATAGAAGTAGGGGTGCTAAAATGAATGACAATTTGTATTTGACGTTGCAATGCCGGATGACATACCTGAGTATAACCTGGCAAAATTGATAGCCCTTTCCGCCACAACGTATAAAGGGATTATGTAACATTTTAGATTTGGTAGAGTTATAGTGACAGTAAAAAGGTGTTCGGATACAAACCCCTGCTTCTTTAAGGTTTTAACATCGACGATATAAGAGTTTTATGCAAGACAAAATAATTTATTTAAGCAAAAGCCACGTAAATTCTGAAGTTGCTTTAATTTAAATGAGAACAATTAAGTGAGACAGTTGCTATAATGCAGATTTTAATAAATTCGGCATAAATCTTAAAAGTAATAATGTTTATTATACTTTCACAACAAAGTGTACCCTAAAAAGAACCTTTTTTACTTCTGTCTAATGCTTCAATGAATGGAGGATTATAGTACATTGTAGTAGCACGGTAGAGGATGTTTTTGAATATAGTCAGTAAATAAATAAATTAATAATAAATATCTGGGTCAATTTACACCAAGATCATTTGACCCCAAACTAAGCAAAGCTTGGACTATGAGTGACCGATAAACTTACTTAAATATTTCTAAACACTTACTTAAATAGATAATAACCCCCAGACACACAACGACAAATGATCGTCACATAAATGTTTGTCATGGGTGGGGATCGAGCCCACTACCTCCGGTGCTGAAGGCAAGATCGCTACCATTTCACGAACAGGCAAGTCAAATTATTACGAGTATGACTATGATACTCTGCCACAAATGCGTGGCAATATAATACTGACCTGTATGCTCTTGCTGTATTCTCTCACGACGATGCTGGCCGGGCAGAACTGAGCGAGGTTGTCCTTTCTCTGAGAGAGCGGGATGTGGGTGCAGCGGTAGGTCTGTCGGTTGCTGCACGAGCCCATTATCAGAAACTTCACTTTGGTTTGTGTTTCCATTTGTTCTTTCCATTGAGTGAACTCTGAAAATAACACCAGGTGTAAATAATTTATTGTAAATTTGGCCTGTAGTGCAGAGAATCTGCTTTAGTTTACAGAAGGACCGCTCGCAATTTTTTTCCTAAACTTGCGCGACCGCCCAGAGTTACTGCTATATTCGCTCTGAATATTTAAAATGAAGTAGGTAGGTTATACCCACTCGACAGAACCGGCCAAAAACAAAATTCGTCATGTGAAAAATTGCACCAAGTTCGACAAATACAAAAACACTCGCAACAGTGCGACTGGTCGCAACACTGATGCTCACTGGTCTGTACCTGTCAACTCACTGTGTCTGTGTGCGTGATTAAAAGAAATTAGGTTAGATTGGGCCCGTAATCTAAAACAAAATCTGTACTTGATATACTGTTAAAAAGTACTGTATACTGCCCGAGATATTTATTTAAGTATATTATCTGGGACTAATTACACCAAGGTTGTCTGACTCCAAATAAGTTTGTCCTGGGTGGAGATTGGCTCTCGGCCCTCTCCTATAGGTTACCCGCCGTAAAGTCGATCCTCCTGATGGCCCGCACACACGACATTACGCCGCGGCGAGATTCCCAACACATGATTCAGATGTGTTAGTATTTGTTTTAGTATTATAAATAAAAATAAACTAATTAAATATCAATTATTTATTAGACGTGGGACCAAATACGGCCGCTTTTACTTTACTTTCTAATAGTTGTCATAGACACGCCAGTAGCCTCTGATAATTGTCTTATTTACATTTATGTCTATCGCTGTCGGTAGGCGACAGGTGACTGATTGAAGTGATTGATTGGCATAGAGGATTCAGACTCTAATTTGATTGGCCGAAAGCATCCCCCTCCCGCATCCCGCGCACTATCAGTAGAGTCGACTTTATAGCGGTCAAGCTAAAATAGTTAATATTACCCATTCTGTGGTAAAAAGTAACAGATAAATCACACCATAAGTTAATTGACAACCGACTCTTTCGAGTTGCTAGACGTTGCGAACGAAAATGAATCAAAGCTTACGCGCGTAAAGTTAGTTTTGCTCTGTAGATGCGTAGATTGCTAGGGCTGCCTCTATCGATATAGATGTCAGTGGCTCCGCATGCGGCGCGGCGCACTGCCCGCGTTGCGGCTCTCCTTTATTTTATTAATTTTGTTCAAATAAATGCATATAGTTTACTTACAATAATGTTTTATTTATTTTCCGTTATTTAAAAAAAATAGATTTTTACACTTCCAATACTCGAAATGAAAACTTAAATATGGTACCATTAGCCCGGTCAAATTAGACCAAAAATAGGGGTGAGGTTACAATAATTCGCACCCAGCTGAAAATTAGTAGGATTGTTCAAAACACTATTTATAAATGAAATATAAAAAGTCCTCATCGATCAGACACCTGGAAAAAAAAAATCTGGGTCACAAAAACAGGTTCTTTGCGTTTATTTTCAAATTACACCGCTTTTATCATTTTCAACCCTTGGCAATATCTTTTTTTATTCAAAAGTTTCAAATTAAACAGAATCACTACAGATCCGTGAAATAGGCCGGATCGATAACTTTTTAGATTTCATTTATGATAGTGTTCTGAAAAATCCTACCAATTTTCAGCTGGGTGTGAATTATTGTAACCTCGGATGTCGGAATTGACCGGATTACATTAATATTCCAGTCAATTAATGCTCACAAAGGGATGTGGGTGAAAAAGTCGAAAGCAGTGTTGGGTTGCTTGAGATGTGTTAAGTGAAACGCTATTTGCAGAATGAATAATTGGCTATTTATTCCGCCTCCTTATATACTATTTTATATTTTCAAACATTGGTACATAAAAATATCTTATTAATATGAAAATATGTCTACCGCACAAATCCTTGCAGAACCGCGTAAAAAGGGACAGCGTGCTACTTCTATCTCAGTGTGCAAAATTCAACTACCTTGCGATATCTGCAGAACTGAGTTGAACGAAACAGCTAGCGATAGATGTTCTGTCTCTGTCGGACTGGCCGGTGCAGTACGTAAATACTAAATACGTTCGCGCTGTTTCCAGTAGTCGACTTGTAGGCGCCATGAACGGTCGCCTCGATGTCGTCACGTATGTGTCCCCACAGTACCCCCCGCTAAGAAAACCGTACACTTCTCGTAGGTTTAACAGTTCGTCCGGAACGAGTTACATATGGAAGATCTTCAGGCTTCTCTTCGTTTGGCAACATGAACGCGGGTTTCAGTCGATCTAGTGAAATATTTGCCTCTCGGTTCGGGAGTTTTATCTTGAAATACTTATCGTGTTTTTCCATAACTTCGAACGGGCCTTCATATGGTGGTATTAGTGTCCTGCGGTTAGCATCTGTGCGTATAAATATATGTGTGCATGTAGTCAGCTGTTCGGGAATAAAGTTCGTGCGTTGTGAGACAGACACACCTGCCCTGTCGCTTAGTGATGATGACATTGTTTCCATTAATTGACGAATGAATGTCGGATCGTCATTGTTGTTTGCAGTCTTTGTAGATATAAACAAGTCGGATGGCAAACGTAATGTGGCTCCGTAAGTCATTGCGGCGGCGCTGTAGTTTGTTTGTCTATGTACTACGTTGCGCAGTCCTAGTAGTACAGTTGGCAATTCTTGAACCCATTGACTTCTGTTTCCTCTTGCGTTCAAAGCTGCTTTTAATGTGCGATGCCAACGTTCCACGAGACCATTTGACTGGGGGTGATAGGCAGTGGTTCTTAATCGTGTGATACCGAGTTTTTTCATGAGTTTTCCGAACAGTGCAGACTCAAACTGCCGACCTTGGTCAGTAGTAATACGCAGAGGGCATCCAAATCTTGCAATCCAACTGTCATACAGTACTCTTGCTACTGTCTCAGCACTTATGTCACTCACTGGTATTGCTTCGGGCCATCTAGTGCACCGGTCGACCACAGTAATTAGGTACCTGTAGCCTTCGGATGGTGTCAGCGGGCCAACGATATCCATGTGAATGTGTTCGAATCGGCCTGATGCTGGAAATTGCACGAGTGGCGTGATTGTGTGACGATTTACTTTTGCTTGTTGACATGCTAGGCAGCCTCGGGTCCACACAGATACGTCTTTGTTCATGCCTGGCCAGAAATACTTCTCAGTTATCATTTTTCGCGTTGTGCGTACTCCTGGATGGCTCAACTCGTGCAACGCTTTGAATGCTATGGCACGAAAACTTGTAGGCAGGTAGACTCGTGGTTTCTTGGACGATCCTTCACAATATATATGTTTTCGTTGTTCAGGCAGCATCAACATTTCGAATTTGTATTTTTTTCTTAGTAGCAGGTGTTGTAGGTCTTTGTCTTCGGCCTGTTTCTCGGCCAGCTCACTGGGGTCTATTAGAGCTGGACAATCTATGGCCGAAATACGTGACAGCGTGTCGGCTACAGTGTTTTCTTCACCATTGATGTACTGTATTCCTTTCCCTTCGTGGCGTGTCGCTGGCAGTCATTGGCTTCATTAATGCATAAGAAAGTGGCTTATGATCTGTGTAGACAACTACTTCGTTTCCTTCTATCAGTCTTCTAAAGAATTTGACAGACATGTAGATCGCTAATAGCTCGCGATCATACACGCTGTATCTCTTGTGTGTCGCTCAGTTTTTTTGAAAAGAACGACAGGGGCCTCCATACATCATCAACTTTCTGCTGTAAAACTGCGCCAACACTTAGATCCGAGGCATCCGTCATAATTGAAAGGGAAGCGCCAGGTACTGGATGGGTTAATAAAGCGGCGTTTGCAATGCTTTGACGGCATTTGACAAATGCTTCTTCCAGTTGTAGTGTCCATTCAATAGGCGTCTTATCTTTTTTCTTTTTATTGTGAAGTAACTCGTTGAGATGAATTTGAATTTCAGCTTGCTTTGGTAGGCAGTCGTGGTAAAAGTTAAGCATCCCCAGGAAACGCCGTAGATCTTGTATATTTTCTGGCTTTGGAAAGTTCATTATGGTCTGGACGCGCTCTTCTGTAGGTGAAATGCCTTTGTTTGTAACTTCATATCCCAGGAAGTTCAGTTTTCGTTCGCCGAACTTGCATTTTTCCGCATTGATTCCGACGCCGTAGTCAGATAGGCGTTGTAGGACGAGTCGAAGATGTGCTTCATGGTCTTCTTCCGATTTCGAGTACAGGAGTAGGTCATCAACAAAACAGTAACAGCAGAAATCTAGGCCTTGTAGGACCTCGTGCATGAAACGTTGGAAGGTTTGTGGCGCGTTTCGAAGTCCAAAGGTCATGCGTGTAAATTCGAAGAGGCCAAAGGGTGTGGTGATTGCTGTTTTCTGTATATCTTTTGTAGCCATTGGTATCCAAAAAAATGCTTTTTTCAGGTCAATTTTGGAAAAGATTTTCATGTCATGAAGCTGGTATGTGAAGTCTTGAATCCTAGGTATTGGATATCGGTCTGGTAAGGTGACGTTATTTAAACGGCGATAATCACCACAACATCGCAATGTTCCATCTTTTTTCTTTACCACATGAAGTGGACTTGCCCATGGGCTCTTAGATGGCTGGCAAATTCCTTCTTCCATCAAACATTGAAATTCTGCTCGTGCTGCTTTGTACTTGTCAGGTGGTAATGGGCGTGGTCGGGCGAATAGGGGAGGACCCGTAGTTTCAATGCAATGTTTGACACTATGCTTGACTGGTGTCTTCATTGACATGGGCTTATGAACTTCTGGATATGCTTGAAGAATGCTGCTATATCGATGATTTGGCTCCACTAGATAAATAGCAGTGTTGTGGGTAGTTTCGAACTCGAGCGTATTAACTGAGAGATCGGTCTGGCTATCTATCAATTTCTTGTGATGCAGGTCCACTAGTAACTTGTGATGGCGTAGGAAATCTGCCCCCAATATTGACATCTTCACATCAGCTACTAAAAATGTCCATTTGTGGTTGCGGCGTAGTCCCAAGTTCAAATGTAGTGTTATTTGGCCGTAAGTTTTTATCGGTGTGTTGTTAGCGGCGTATAAACGTATATCATTGTCGCATCTGGATATATTCAGTTTTCGCTTGTGTTTAACGGCTAAGACCGATATATCTGCGCCCGTGTCAACCAAGAATCTCTCTTCGGTGTTTATTTCAGTGATGCATAGGCGGTTGTTTATGCTCCTAACACCGACGTCCGCCACCGTCGATGTGTCTGTTAGTTTTCCGCCGGCTTCCATGTACAAGGCGCTTCGCATTTTCTTGCTTTATCTCCGAATTTGTGATGATAAAAACATTGCCACCCAGGATCGCCAGGTTTTTTATAATTTCTTGCCCTCGAGCTTGATCTCGAACGATAACTACCGCGCTGGTAGGGACGGCGGTAGTTGTTTGTCCTGCTCCCACGCATGGCTGCTATCTCAAGTGAAAGTTTCTCTATTTGTTTCGTTAGAAGCTCGAAAGGCGTATCTTGACTGACCGCTATAGGTTTTTCTGAGATTTCTGAGATGGTTTGTCCTGTGTGTTCCATCATTTTGTCTGCCATCATTGAGAGTCTCAAGAGTCACCTCTGTGTTCACAGATAGTACTGCGCGCACTTGTGAAGGTAGGTGGCTCATCCACAGCACTTTCAAGGCGTCATCCGTAACTTTTTCACCAGCTAGATCTCTCATGACGCGTAGAAGTTGTGAAGGTTTTTGGTCTCCGAGTTCCATCTCGTTCAATAACTTTTGAAACTGGCGTGCTTCCGATTCTTCGTAAACTGCTAGCAATCTCGTTTTCAGTGCTGCATATTTTCCCGTGACTGGTGGCTTGCAAATAATGTCGCTGATTTGTTCGATGTCTATTCTTTCCAATACTGGTGGTATGACGAGGTTGTACTTTTGTTCATCGCTGGTCTTGTATGGCGATATCACTGATTCGAACTGCGCAAACCATAGCTTCGGTCGTGCTCGCCAGAATGCTGGAATCTTTGCTTGTAGGGAGATTGCAGAAACTTCTTTTACTTCGTCTGGAATAGCGTCGCGGAATTCGGTTTCTTCTGTCATCTTTTGGTTGTATTGTCGGGTAGTCACCACTGTTGGGTTGCTTGAGATGTGTTAAGTGAAACGCTATTTGCAGAATGAATAATTGGCTATTTATTCCGCCTCCTTATATACTATTTTATATTTTCAAACATTGGTACATAAAAATATCTTATTAATATGAAAATATGTCTACCGCACAAATCCTTGCAGAACCGCGTAAAAAGGGACAGCGTGCTACTTCTATCTCAGTGTGCAAAATTCAACTACCTTGCGATATCTGCAGAACTGAGTTGAACGAAACAGCTAGCGATAGATGTTCTGTCTCTGTCGAACTGGCCGGTGCAGTACGTAAATACTAAATACGTTCGCGCTGTTTCCAGTAGTCGACTTGTAGGCGCCATGAACGGTCGCCTAGATATCGTCACGTATGTGTCCCCACAGCAGAAAGTTTGACTTAAAAATTTTGTTTGGACTAGTTAGGAGCTAAACTTACTAAAAGTCCTAACCCCTCCGAGGTGGGGCAAATAAGGTCCCGTTTTTTGTTTGTTTGCTTACATCCCGAAAACGGTGTCATACGAAACTTTGTTGTACCACATAATGAAAGCTGATAAAATGTTCTACAACTTTGGCTTTTTTTTCTATCACCAATCACACTCATCAATAACGATTCTAGCAGAATCTTTGCCCTGATCTTCATCAAAATTCTTTTAAACAAAACTCACCATGAATAGTTGGGAAGAGCAGCGTCTGAACACAATCACTGTGCATGCCGGACACATGTATATCAAACGACTCCACAGTTTGGAATACTTTCCGGCATCCCATACAGATACAACCGTTCTCCATGGCGGACAACATCTCCTTCGATACGTTCGTGCACAAATGCTGCTCCTGGTACAAAATCTTGCTGTTACATTTGAGACATGTTTCAACTCGTTCAGGGCGTTGTGACCTGGAAAATAATAATTTGATTAATTCGTTTCATAGAATGCTATTTTTCCCATAAAAATATAGCCTAAAAATGAAAATGCCTATGTTACACTCATGATAGAGATCAAAAAGAAAAATATAAATAAATATGCTCCATAAAAACACACCACTTGTCATAGGTCTCGAAGTAAGTACAGTCTATCGTTTATAGGTAAGTATTTGACGGTCTCATTGACCAACAATAGGAAAATACCTAAGTTTACATGACGAAAAAATGTGATGGGGGCCAACCCATATTTAGAAGTTTTAAAAATATTGTGAACAATAATGGAAAATAATAATGATTTTCTGCAAAAAACATTTAATTACAAATCTGTGGTATTATATTGTTCGCATTTTTTCATTTCATGAGCATGGCCTGGCCTGTTATTAGTAATCATGAGCAATTATGTTTCATTGCGATAAGGCATTTAGTTTAAAAGTTATAACATTATTTCTGCATAGAGTACCAAGATAAAAATGCTTTTTTTTAAATGTACATTAATTTTTTTTTAATAATCTGGAATTTTTGATATAATTTTTATGTCGATAAAATTTAGTATAATTTGATTTCCTATTTTTTGATATGTGGACTTTAAAGAGACTCACACTATATATTTTAGAAAATGTGTAATATTAAAGTGTTCTTTTTTCTTTATCCTTTATTTCGTAATAATTTTGTACCAACATAGTTGGTAAGGATTCAGTTCTCACTAACAAGATGAATCTATGTTATCTGAATTTATTATTATTATAACGTCAGATCGGTTATAACAACTGAGTGGCAAGGTCCCCGAAGCCTTAATTAAAACTAATAAGTGAACATACCACCTATCATGACATCAGTGATCGGATACAGCGACATATCTCTTAAGACGGCTAAACTTCTTCAATATTCATCGGCAATAACAACCAACTTGTTGCAGCAAAATACAAACAATTTTTTAACCTTTAAGAATATTTTGAATTATTTATTTATGATGAATCGAACCCGGGACACCGTGCAAGTCAAGGCAAGAAACCATGCAACAGCCCACTAAAAGATACAGTGTATATAATATAGTGTGCAGAGTTCGATTTCCGGTCGGATCAATTCAGGAAACGATCCTTTCTGAATTGAATTGGGTCTGGGTGTGCTGTGTGACGCCCCTGGCTGATTTCCTTGTGTGGTACCTTGTAACACAAGGATATTAATACATACTTCGAGACCATTACAAGAGGTGTGTTGTCTGGTGCATATTTATTTATTTTATTTATATTTATACATACTCAAATCTTTACTAAATATTAGTGTAGATATGAGAGAGCATTCTCATTGGGTGACCCAGCAGTGTTGTTATAATTATTTTAGTAAGAGCTTTCCTAGCAAAACTAGCAGTATGCATACACTACTTTTATGATAATTGGTTTAACCCCTTGAGTGTATGTGTGTGTACATACGGGTGTACAGCGAAAACGTTAGGCACGCTTCGTACAACCAGTTGTATTAGAATCATGGGTTTAAATTAAATTTTAAATATGTTATAGCTATAAAAAATATGTGTCAAAGCCAAGGTGCTCCCATGGTGGAAAAGTTATATAATTAGGACCCAGGGTTAAAGTTGACTGCAATAGGCACTTACACTTCGGTATGATGAACCTTTTGAATGTGTCTAGACGTCGAAAAATGTGTAGAAAATCTTGTGAAACATACAGGACACTCGTATTCAATCTTCCGTAGATCAGTAACGTGAGGAGTTTCCTCTGCTTTCTTCCGTTGCCTCAACACAGGTTTGCCAAGCAAATTCGTCAAATTTGACTTAGATTTGGGCTTGGAACTGGCTACATTGTGTACCTTCCTGTGAGATAATAACGCAGCTGAGGACTGTAGTCTCTTGCTGCACACGTCGCATTTGAACGTGGGCTGGCGCATATTAGTTGTTGATACACTTTTATTCAACAAGACGCTCCACTTTTGTTTATTCAAACAATTTGGTTTCCCCAAAGCACAATCAGTAGCTCTAACCTACAGACGTGACGCACTTTGACAGATTGGCTTGGCATTTGGCATCATTTCTTCTTTTTCTGATCTGTGCAATCATACCTAAGTGTGTTGCCAAGCGTCTGTCCTTATTTCCATTTTTTTCGTTTTGGTCAAATCAAATGTACAAATGTAACAACAATGTAACACAGTTCTGACAATAAATTATTATCTTATCTTATCTTATCTTATCTTATCTTACAATAGTTTAAGAATTGCTGTTGATATCTGTTGGTAAAAAAAAATGTTCCCTTCTGTACCCTTCCAATTGCATCTGATCAGGGGGTCTTTGATCGTGGCAATTGTAATGATGGACCAGTAGGGTCCTTAGCACCAGGGACCGTAATACCGATATTTCTGAACATCGATACTAAAATATCGATATAAGTACTGATACTTTGGTATCGAATTATCGGTATAAATACCGATACAAAATTTCAGTACCAAAATACCTATACTTTAATGTGTCAGTATCGGTAAAGGTAATAATACCGATATTTACAAACTTCCGCTTGCAAATTGCAACATATTATTGCATTTTCTTTGTTTCACAAGTTTAAATATTGAAAATTATAAAAAACAACCTGCACAAGACTAGTAAAATCATATTTGATTAATTTATAATTAAATTCCACGAAAGTAATACTTTTAAACACGTTTTTTAACCTAGTATCGTAAAAGTCACGTGACCTACCGTTTTGGCGGGAAATTCAATCCACGACGAAAAAACTGTAGTTTTCTCCTAAACTGTACATTTTTTTTGGAAAAATCTTTTGTGAAGGGTTTAATACCATCTTTTACGAACATTAAACCACTTTTTGATAAACATGCATTTTTTTTTGATATAATGGTAAATAAGTGGTATTCCTTACAACATTGGGGATTTTTTCAGTTATGCTTATTGCAATTGTATGCTTTATGTCAGTATGTCTTTTTAATATTATGTAAAGTTAAAATTAAGCTTTTGATGCTAAAGATATGACTGAGCTTTACGAAGGAGATCATTCTGGCTCCATACATTTTTGGGCCTTTTCTGAAAGTGTATACCGTCCCCCAAAAACTAACTTAGATAGATTTGAGACAGTTATGGAGGAAGCTTTGGGTAGGTTAAGTGCTAAGTCTAAACCCATTATTGTGTGTGGTGATTTCAATATAGATTTGCTAGTAAACTCATCTGAAAGGAATAGGTTATTGTCGCTATTTAAATCCTTTGGTCTGGATTATCAATTCCATGAACCCACGAGGATAACAGCCACAACATCTACTTGTCTGGATAATGTATTTTGCAACTGTGTACCCATTGAAAAGGCAATAGTAACTGAATTAAAGTCTGATCATTGTGGGCAGAAGATAACATTTTTAGATTTAACTAACAATAGCGTTAATTACAGGAAAATAACATGTAGACCGAAGACGGGTAATCGCATTAATAGTTTTAAAACTAATTTAAAGCATAAAGTATCTTCCATTCCTTACAAGCCGGGTGACCCTGATGCAGTCTACAAAAGACTGTTTGATTGTGTTAAAAATGAATTTGATGCTTGTTTTCCCACCAAACAAGTTACTTGCAGAGTTCAATCTAAGTTTTGTGAATGGGCCACGCCTGGAATTTACAGGAGCAGACGTAAGATGTATGAGTTGTACGGCATGAAAAAATACAATTTCGATCCACTTTTTGTTGAGTATGTCAAGAACTACTCCAAAATATTCAGAAAAGCCTGCACTACAGCTAAGGCATTGCACATTCGTGATAAAATATCAAAGTCCACTAACAAAATAAAAACCACTTGGGACGTCATAAATCACGAAACAGGTAAAGCTAAACAGCGCGATACCTCATACACTCTTAATATTAACAATAACATCTTACAATCAGAAGCATCTGTTGCTGAAGCATTTGATAAGTATTTCAGTAATATACCTATAATCACTACAGCTTCATTAAATTCCTCACCAACTAGAGCGGAACATTTGTTGAAAGATAATGTATCTTGTTGCAGTGTATTCTTTAAATTTAAACATGTTGAGTCACTAGATATAATAAAAGCATTCAGATTAATTAATTCAAAAGATACCGCTGATCTTTGGGGTATATCAGTCAAAATTGTTAGCCACATAATTGACGTGATTGCCCCTTATCTAGCCGTAATATTCAATGATTGTGTTGATGAAGGTGTTTTTCCAAACTTAATGAAACACAGTAGGGTTGTACCACTTTTTAAATCAGGCAACAAACAAGACCCAGGTAACTTTAGGCCTGTTTCAATCCTACCAGCTCTCAGTAAGATCTTTGAAAAAATCATTCAAGAACAACTATTAAGCCATTTTTATGAGAACAATCTCTTACACAGTGAACAATATGGATTCACGAGAGGCCGTTCTACTACTGATGCTGGCATCGCACTTCTAAAACACATCTTTAGGGCTTGGGAGAATTCACAGAACGCTCTTGGCGTCTTCTGTGACTTGTCCAAGGCCTTTGATTGCGTTGATCACGATACACTTATACGCAAGCTTGATTTTTACGGGGTTAGGGATAATGCTTTAGATTTGGTAATTTCGTACCTTAGTTTAAGAACTCAAAAAGTTGATGTTAACAGTGTACTCTCTACAGGATCACAAGTTAAAATGGGGGTCCCTCAAGGATCCATTCTAGGTCCATTACTATTTCTGATATATATAAATGATTTACCTTTTTACTTAAAAGATATTTGTGATGTTGTATTGTTTGCAGACGATACATCTTTAGTTTTTAAAACTGACAGAAATAAAAACCTTTTTGATGATGTTAATGACGCACTTTCAAAGGTTTTACAATGGTTCACAGTAAATAATCTACAGCTTAATGCAAAAAAGACTAAATGTATTAATTTTAAGTTGCCTAA
Organism: Udea olivalis; assembly: GCA_947369235.1. Taxonomy (NCBI): domain Eukaryota; kingdom Metazoa; phylum Arthropoda; class Insecta; order Lepidoptera; family Crambidae; genus Udea; species Udea olivalis. The sequence goes on along the minus strand of OX376367.1, from coordinate 6,619,571 downwards.
TGTTAAAGATAACCCCATTAGTCTAAAAATTGATGGTTATACTATGAAGCTTGTAGATACAACAGTTTTTCTTGGAATCACACTTGATTCAAAACTGCAATGGAACCCTCATATAACAGCTCTCTCAGGCAGACTTAGTTCGGCTGCATTTGCAGTGAGAAAAATTAGGTTATTAACAGATGTTGATACTGCTCGTTCAGTTTATTTTAGTTATTTCCATAGTGTAATGTCTTACGGCATTGTACTTTGGGGTCAAGCGGCGGATATACAAACCATCTTTATCCTCCAGAAGCGAGCTATCAGATCCATCTATAAGCTTCGTGCACGGGCTTCACTTAGGGAGATTTTTAAGGAAATTGGTATCCTCACTGTAGCGTCACAATACATTTACAATTGCATTGTTTTGGTGAGAAAAAATATTGGTCTCTATGCTAAACACAGTGACATACATTGCAGAAATACTAGGAATAAGGATAAAATTGCACTTCCACTCTTTAGGTTACAAAAAGTTTTAGGATCCTTTATGGGGCAAGGTATACATTATTACAACAAAATTCCAAAAACAATTTGTGAGTTACCTTTACATAGATTCAAAAATCACATCAAAACGGCTTTATTAAAAAAGGGCTATTATACTACAAAAGACTACCTTATAGATAAAAATGCCTGGGTATAAGCGCTCTGCTCGATGCGGGATTAAATAGCTCTATTGTAACAGATGTTTTATTGTAAGAGTTAATAGGTACCTAGTATGTATGTACTGACTAACAATTTTTGTTTTTGAATTGTTTAAATGAATTCTTTTAATTATATTCTTTTATGGTTGGTTTTTTCTCTTTGTTTTATATTCTTTTAGGTTTATTTGTATCAAAATTACACACTGCTTGTACTTTACTAACGTCTGTTGTAAACCCAAAACAAGTTTAAAAGAGTAACTGCTGAGTTTCTCGCCGGGTCTTCTCAGTAAGAAACAACTCCGACGCGGTGGTAGAGTCGCATTATGTCTGTATACTGTTTATTTACATATCCATATTATTACGGTATTTATGTCTATTATTTAGTATATTTTGCTGTAAATTTGACGATTTGAAAGTACTGATACAGTCTATTTGAATAAAGTTATTTGAGTTTGAGTTTGAGTTTGAGAGTGTCGGCCAACAAAAAAAGTGGTACGTATAGTTAGAACTAGTCATACGGAGCAATAGTTATTATGGCACAAAAGTCTTAAGGTTAAGGGTTAAGGGTACAAGCCAAGTTATACGCGTTTAAAAGTTCGTAATTTCCATTCCATAGGTACATTTATTGATTTTTGAAAGTGCGTGAAATATTAATAGTATAATTAGCTAAATCAATTATTGATTTTGCTATGAACAATGATCTGAAGCATTTTTACACTAGCGCAAAATATGTCAGCTAATTAAAAAACCGTCATTTCTACAGTTAAACAAAAAATACACTAATCTGCATAATTATAACCGATTACTTTTCTGGAAGTGCCAGCCAACGAAAAAAAAAATTAAAATAGTTAGAAATAGTCATAATTGTTCTGGCATAGAAGTCGAAGGGCTGCCACAAGCCAAGTTATACGAGTTTGAAAATTCGTTATTTTCGTACATACAAGTAAAAAGAAACTTAAATAAAAATTAATTAATTATTTTTTGTATCCTAGCACTTTGAAAAATAAATAAATGTATGAAAATGACAAACCTTTGAACCCGTGTAACTTGGCTTGTGGCAGCCCTACGATTTCCGTCACGCCCAAAACTTTTCACTTCATAATTCCTTAGCCAGACAGTAAATTGAAGTGCCAAATACATAACTCGGTAACTCTAAATGTATTGTTTAACGTCTTTTTCATATTTAATTTTTGGTAAAGAATATATTGAGAAATAAAATCGTGACGGAAATATACAAAGAATACCTTGTCCTGAGAATGACCGTATCGTAATTTGCTGAAAAAATATGCTTAAGTCTTGTCAAAGCTCATCAATATCTTGTACCAAACCAAATAGAAACATTTTTTTACAGCCAATTAGTTTTAAACAAAAATTTGTCATGACTTTTCTACGTAAAAATGTTAAGATTCATCCATTAATATTTGAATGAAATGTACAATTAGAAGAAAAATACCATTTTATGTCCCATAAAAATTATTTTCAGCTATAGAATGCCACACACGGGTGACATGGGCGGTGGATGGCGGGCGCACATTGGCGCTCCCCCCCATCTCACAGGTCACACTGAGCACCACACCCATACACATACGTTAATAGCTAAAGTCATACAAGGCATAACCCACGCCACAGCAGTAAGTATGACCACAGTAAGTTTATGCTATTATTATCGTGGAGTAAGTGTCACCCAAAAACACGAGGTTTTCTGCTGTGACCCTTAAATCTGCGATCGTGTGTTGGGCTATTTGGCCAGTGAATGCTAATTGGGACATACACCCATTGGCGGTATGCCTCCATTGCTCTCATTTTGAATATATTAAGAGAGCAATGGAGGTATACCGCCCTGTATTGCCTGACATCGTTTTTCTGGCTTGAGAGTCCAATTTGGCTGGCCAGACAAGGTAGGTTTGATGAATGCAGGAGGTCTCGCCGATGGCTTAAAGGATGTGAAGTTGCCGAAAAGGAACTGGAATTTCTGATCAGCAGCCAAGCAGAAGATCGAAAAAAAATTGCCGAAAAATCTTCGCCATTCGGATACGCATAAATTGTACATCAACTTTCTTTGTAATTCTTGATTTTTCTGTTTTTGTGCAATAAAGAGTATCTTATCTTATCTTTATCTTAAGGTTCAAAAATGTTTTTGGTGAGAGTAATGTAATGCCAATCCGGCGAAATTTGGTTCGGGAGTCAGGGGCCAGAGCAGACTAGAAGTTTGACGTCAAATAAATGCTGCAAAGCTATACGACGAAACTGATAACTTACGAAATATACAGGGTGGTCCAAAAGGTGACGTCCAAAAATTTTTTTTGGGTAGCTGACTTCTAGGGGTACTCGAAAATACCCCATGTATGTTCCGCGATTTTTTGTAGTTCAGGAGATATGATTTTTTTTTTCATAATTCTATAATTTTTGACTGAATTACTTAATATATATTTTTTTTGCGAATTCTGACCTTTTTAAATTTGTTTTTATTTTCTGATAGTCCCCATGAATTGTGCTTTCTCAGGTAAAATAACTAGGCTTCCTACTCTTCTCGAACATTATGAAAATTTAGATCAAAAATAAATAATTGGGGTTAGAGTTAGTCAGAATTAAATTTTAAACTGAAAATTAATAAAAATAGAAAAGTTCCATGACTTCTAAGTAACTTTAAAAACTTTCTGGGACCCTAAGCTATAATTGCAATACAAAAAAAGTGGTGCTTGATAGGCCAACTTTAGCTGTAATCTCTCTTTGAATGAAAAAGGGTGAAAATGTCCTAAATTACTTAATTATTTTAACCACACCTTTTCTTCATTTCTAAGTTTAAATTAGGTTCGCGTAGTTACTTAATTATTTTAAATTTTCACCTATAGTTCATTTAAAGGTTCCCTAGTATGATAAGAAATAAAACAACCAAAACTGTTGTAACAAATTTTAATTCATAATAAATTTTCAAAATGTCTGCCTCCAACTTCGATACACAGTCTACAACGCCGTAAAAAAATATCTTTGAGTCTCCTAAATGCACTGGTATTTTGTCTTACTGTAGTTTCCGCTTGCCTTAATTTTTCACGTAGCTCGGTTTCGGTATTAGCTTCGCGTGCGTAAACAAATTCTATGTAATATCCCCAGAGAAAAAAATCTATTGGGTTTAGGTCTGGCGAACGCGCAGGCCAAGAAATTGGCCCGCCTCGACCAATCCACCTTGTGGGGAAACGTTGATTGAGGTGCTCCCTTACCGTTCTTGCGTAGTGGCAAGGAGCACCATCATTTTGAAAAATCAGTCTTCTTCTAGTTAGTAGGTCCACACCATCCAACAAATCGTCCAAATTATTTTCTAAGAATTCTAAATATTGGGCTCCGTTTAGCCTTGATGGCAATTCAAAAGGGCCTATTAGCATCCCGTTCACAATCCCCGACCACAAATTGACACTAAATCGTGTCTGGAAGTTGGAAGATCTTGCGATGCGTGGATTTTCAATGGCCCAGCTGTGGTAATTGTGAATATTAAATACTCCGGTTCTTTCGAATCGTGACTCATCTGTCCAGAGGATTTTATTGAAGAAATCGGGATCCCGCTCCGTTTTTTCTTACATTGTACGGCAGAATGTCACTCTCAATAGTCTGCAGGTTGTAACTGTTGCACCCGTTGAATGTGGAATGCGTGACCCTCTGAAAAAAATTTTGTAATGCTACAATTAAGGATACATTCATTTTCAGTTTCACGACATAGTGGGTTTTCTCCTTCACAATACAAATCGGTCGTTAACCGTACTATTGGGGACAGCATCATGAGTGACGTTTCAGTACAGTGTTAATTGCATTTTATTCAAATGAATGAATGCTACAGTTACACTATGGCTCTGCTACAGTTACACGTTGGTGTAATTAAGAGTTTAAAGACAAGATAAAATTAACTCACCTGACTTCAGTATCCTAATAACTGAGGTTCGTGGTATGCCGGTTCTTCTTGTTATAGCCCTGGTACTAATAGAGGGGTCGTCTTGCACTTGTTGCACGACTTCATCTCTGAGATCTGGATCCATTCTGGGAACTCCTTGGTGTGAACTACGTCCAGGAACTCGGCCAGCCATCAGTGTATTATGTGTATTTATGAACACTCGGTGATCTGAGTAATGCTCTCGTTCTTCTCCTCGTCGTTCAAGTTGCTCCCTAAAAAGCCTTGCCGCTAAGTGACCATTTCCCTGAGCAACACCATAGTAATAATGCATCTCTGCGTATTCGCTCAAAGAATAGCTCATGTTGCAGCGCAAACATTCAAATAACTAGATAATCAAAGTCCGAAACACAAGCACAGGGCGAATCGGAGTCCAGGTAGCAAGCGAGAGTTGGTTGTAGTGAATATCAAAAACAAACGTGGGAAAAATAGTGGTAACACGAGCGAAAGCTGTGAACAACTGAGGGGAGGGGACGCATGTGTGACGCGTCGGACGGGCGCGGATAGAGCAAGACAACCGAGGAGAGAGCGAGAGGCCGCGCTACAGACGACGCAGTATCGCTACCTCCTTCCCTATTCCTTTGTTCGGCCCGTGGTATTTTGTGTGACCCATCAACGGGTCTTCGGTATGACCCGAGCGTCTACCTGAGAAACCGAGAACTATTATTATTATTTATTACCTGTAAAAGGCTAAAAAACTTGTTAGTTTTGTGCTGTTGCTAAAAAATACCTACATTGAACATTACATTTTGTCATGTGTTTATTCATTTCATTGAATGGTAATTATTTTAAAAGTACATAGCAAACCTAATTTAACCTTAGAAATGAAGAAAAGGTGTCGTTTATATAATTAAGTAATTTAGGACATTTTCACCCCTTTTCATTTAAAGACATATTACAGCTAAAGTCTCCTATCATGCCCCTCGTGTCCGGACAGCTGTACGCGTGAGAAACTTATGTGTGCCAACGACCATGCCGTTAGGGTAGCGGAGTTTTGGTCAAAAAGGATATAGCCATCGACACGATAAGAAGAAGAAGCTAAAGTTGGCCTATTAAGCACCACTTTTTTTGTATTACAATTATAGCTTAGGGTCCCAGAAAGTTTTTAAAGTTTATTACACTAAAAGCGATGATACAATCAAGTGTTTATTTCTTTCAGTAAAATAAATAGCTCTTTAGCGTCTTTATAATGCTCCAGGGGACTTTTAACAAGCCCTTGTAACTCGTCAAGTTCATTCCCATAACTGAGCGAAGCGAGCAAATTCGTATTATGATTTCTCATTTAGGGACTTTATTTGACTGGATATATGCTATTGTAATAAGGCGCCTGGTGTTTATTTAGTCTTGAAACCTTAGATTTAATTTAAAAAAGGCCTATTATCTGGCCCCTGACTCTTGAATCTGATTTCGCCGGATTGGCATTAGATTAGGTACTGTCACCAAACATTATTTTGAACCTAAACTCTTTGTATTATTATTCCAAAATTTCTTGTTTGACATATCTGCAATGCTTGTCCAATGAAATTCTGTTCAAGAGTCAGGCCGCTGGTCCTCTTTTTGAATTATTAAAAGCTTGAACCCAATAACAAGATTTAAGGTTTTACGACACGTCAAACCGAAGTTGGTTGTGCTGCCTACTGCTTCAGAGGGTGTCATTTGCCTTAGGGCCCGTTCCAAATCGCCTTTCGAAGAGTGATTTTCCCCCTCGTTGAAAAGAAAGAGACAATACGAGCAAAACCTTCGTCTGACAGCTGTCACGTGAATTTCATCGGCCTCCAGGCACCGGTAGAATTCGCACTTGTCACGAGTGATATAAATAATAAAAAAAATGTTTATTTCGAACCTGAGTCCATATAGTTTTAGTAACAATGGAAGCTTAAAACTATGTTAGTACAATTCAAATTTAAATTAAATAATCAATAAATATTAAAATTAATATAATTTATTTTTGTGTCCGCGTAATAGCACTGTCCGCGTCCAGTCTCGCCACGACCGCCTTCAAGAGGCTGTTGGCGCTACCCCGCACTCGCTGCAGCAGGGACGCGACGCGTTACCTAATGATAGCCGCTAGGCTATCTACTTCAGCTGCTGCTAGCATTCCGGATGCGCTGCAGTGTCGTGGCAGCCCCATCAGCCCCCTGAATGCATTGTTATATTGGGTGCGCAGGACACCGTATGATCTTTGGGTATAATTCGTCCACAGGCTGCACATGTAAAGTGAGTGACAGTAGTCTTTAAAAAGCGTTAGTTTAACATTTTTGGTGCAACGTACAAACCTGCGGGACAGCTTTAGCCCTTGATGCACAGATAAACGTCATCCGAACCCGTTCAGAAACAACTAGGAAACTGTCAGGTGACAGCTCGGTCGGCCTCGATTTCACTCGGGTTCAATTTGGAACGGGTTCGGGTGATTTTCACTCCTCAGTATGAAATTCCACTCGTTCTGGAACCATCTGGAACACATCCTTACAATTGACTCAGTAGGTGCTGAATTGGATGCCACTACCACCACACTCGTACATTAAAGGTGTATGTATGTGTATGTATGTACGAGTTGTATTTAAAGTTAAGTACGATTTTGTTAATTAAAAAACGATTCGTTATGTTGTATTGTCTTTAATCAGTGTTTTTTAAGTGCTCGAACCACAAATTATTTAAATGTTAGATATAGCAGATAAATAGATAAGCTATTGTTACACGAGTCATCCATCATTCATCGAAAATCATAATTTCATCGAGATTATTTAACTAATAAAACCGGGTGATCATTTATACATTAAGGAAGAAGAAGACATTTTAAATAAATCAGTGCGTTACCGACCAGCCTGAGTTTTATAGTATTCTTCTAAAACTTATACGCTAATATAATGTAGGTACAATTATTGTTATTGTTGGAGTCGCTGTCAGCCAAGGAAGCACTACAATTTACCTAGCAATATACCTATTTCTTACATATCACGTTTACGTATGTATGTAGGTAGTTACAAACCTACATTGGCTGACACCGACTCCAACAATAACAATAATTGTACCTACATTATATTATCGTATAAGTTTTAGAAGAATACGCAATTATTTCTTTACTTTTTAGTGCTTTGTTTTGGAATAGTTTTTTTTGAAGTTGGTTTTTTTTTGTAATTTTTGTTTATTTCTTGATTTTCAGTGAATAGTTCTTATTTATTTTATGCATCGAAAAAGTATCGTCCAATTGCTCCTAAGATTTGAAGAGTTCCGTTACTTTGTCATGGACCCCATAATCAGAACCTAACACTCATCAAACTACCCATGAAGTATATCCTTTCCAATAAAAAAAGAAGCATCAAAATCGTTTGGCGTGATAATGAGTTATTCGTCCATTTGTCGCGCATATGGTTTATCTAGATTTAAGACTTATATGGATTTCCCATGGATGCCACTGTCAGAACTTGACCAAATTAAAATGGGACCACACGGTCAGCATCAGCTTTCAAATAAAAAAAGAATTATCAAAATCGGTTGGCGTAATATTGAGTTACCCGTCCTTTTGTCGTCAATTTGTCGCGCATTTTGTCTATCTAGATTTAAGGCTTATATGGTTTTCCCATGGATGCCACTGTCAGAACTAAACCAAATTAAAATGGGACCATTCGGGAAGCACCAGCTTTCAAATAAAAAAAGAATGATCAAAATTAGTTCACCCAGTCGAAAGTTATGAGGTAACAAACATAAAAAAAAAAAACATACAGTCGAATCGAGAACCTCCTCCTTATTTTGAAGTCGGTTGAAAAGGATTCTCCTCGGGAAGTGACGCCTTTTTAAAAGTTCTGTCTGAAGGTAGTATGTATTAAGAATGTAATCCGCCAATTGGGCTTGTTTTTTTATACAATACAGAATAACTAAGTAAATAAAACTAATTATTAATTCATAAATAAATTATTTTATTCTCTTTATAATGCTTCTGCTAACACGGTTAGTATGTACCTAAAGATGTAGTATACATACGTTTTAACCACCAATAATAATAATAATAATAAGGTTAAGGTTAAGATCCCTAGGTTAAGATTTTTATGGTATTTTTATAAATCATTGTTTTTGTAACTTTAATCTTAAGTTTTATAATTGTAATTATTTAGTTTTTATAATTATAATTCATAAGTTATCTTTAATGTTATAAATCTCTGTTTTTGTAAGAATACTATACAAATTTTATATCTAAGATTCATACTGAATAAAGAGAATAATAGATAATAAATATCAAGGTGAATAACTACCGGAAATACATCATGAAGGACGGTACGGTCGACATCTGTCGGGCATGCCGCCGTCCTGGCGAGTCTATTCGCCACGTTATTTCCGGTTGTTCTCACCTTGCTAACGGAGAGTACTTGCACAGGCACAACCTAGTAGCCAGGATCATCCACCAGCAACTTGCTCTTCGATATGGCCTTGTCGAGTCGGAGGTACCGTACTATAAGTACGCACCGGTACCAGTTCTCGAAAATAGTCGTGCATTGCTCTATTGGGATCGCTCTATCATCACGGACAGGACTATTGTAGCCAATAAACCTGATATCGTGCTGGTAGACCGATCCCAACGCCAGGCAGTGCTCGTCGACATTACCATTCCACATGACGATAACCTCGTAAAAGCTGAGAAGGACAAACTCAGCAAGTACCTTGACTTGGCTCACGAGGTGACCGCCATGTGGAATGTTGATTCGACGATCATTGTCCCGATAGTCGTATCGGCAAACGGCTTAATAGCGAAGAGCCTCGACCAACACCTCGAGAGGCTCTCGCTCAGCGGTTGGGTCAAGGGTCAGATACAGAAGGCGGTACTCTTGGACACGGCACGTATTGTCAGGAGGTTCCTCTCTCTGCAGCCCACCGGTAGTCTAGGCCTCGCCTGCCCTGCTGCCGGCGGCTCCCTAGGTTAAGATTTTTATGGTATTTTTATAAATCATTGTTTTTGTAACTTTAATCTTAAGTTTTATAATTGTAATTATTGCGTTTTTATAATTATAATTCATAAGTTGTTTTTAATGTTATAAAATCTCTCTTTTTGTAAGAATACTATACAAGTTTTATATCTAAAATTTATACTGAATAAAGAGAATAATAATAATAATAAAATTCATTTATTTCTTACCACAAACAAGCAATTTGGTAGTTACAATACTAGTTAGGTAACAAAAACAAAAAAAAAATATATAAGGTAAAAATTTACAAATATAGTGCTTGTTTGTGGAGACTGGTGATCTATGGTAAGTAAAATAATACTTGTGTTACAGACCACCAGGTCTCCACCCTTAGGCATTATTCAGTCTGATATTACCTATTTATGACAAAAGGCAAAAATAAAATAAAATAAAAATAAAAATAAACCAAACAGTCTAATCAAAACTTAAAGTAATAGTACAATCTAAATGCATATTTTCTTAATAAGGTCTTCCGTCTGTTGGTATGTTAAGGTTTTCAGCCATGTGCATAAAGTTTTTCTACATTCAAATCTGTTTTTAGAATAAATATTTAACAGTGCATTTGCCTTATCGTACAGTTTAGGACCTTGAACACAGAAAAATTTGTTTGTAAAGGATGTATTAAAGTATTCAGTCTGACATACATTTTTTCATCATCGTTAACAAAAAGCTAACCTTTATTGATTTATTAAGGTTCACCAGTAATTGTTTACATCATTTCTTACAAAATAACTTAAACTAATGATTTAAACAAAATATAACCATATTTTAAGGCAAACACAACATGCAATAGAAAAATACAAAAAAAGGTAAATAAGTTACCATTAGTAACTACTTGTGTAGGAAATAAAAACAAACAAATAAAAACTCCATCATCAACCAGCCAGCCAGGCTTGGTTTAAGATGGATCTAAGTCTGCTAAACGAATCGGCGTGCATGTCGACCAAGTGGCTGTTGAGGAGTTTACACAATCGTGGAACAGGAGAACTTGCACCTAAAAGTGTTTTTCGAAAAGGCGGGTAAAGTGGAGTAATGGGGGCGCGAGGATATTCCTCAAAGGAACCCGAAGTCTACATTTTAAAGGAGACAGGGGGGGGGGGGGCAATAAATTTTATTATTAAAAAATTTAAACAAAAAAGATAAGTCCACCTCTAGTTGACTTGTGATTAAATACGTCAAACGTACTTAAATTCAGGATGCTAATAAGCGCGTGAACGTGTTTATTTCACACATCTTAAAGCGATAGCTTCCTTCCAGGGCTAGAATTAAATGTATTTAGAATATAATTATGGGTGGCAGTGTTAATGTCGTATAATTAGCAAAGATAATGGTCATTAAAATAACAGTAGCAATGACTGGTTCTGAGTACATAGAAGTGCCTACAAAAGACGAAAATGGTAAAAAACAAAATGAATCATGGACGCCGTTTCTTAGACAGGTAATTTGATATGTTTCTTTTTTAATAATTTCTCTTTATAGTAGTATAAAAATTAAACAAAATAAATGATACATTCCTTTAACTGGCTATTCCTGCAACTTCGTTTACGTAACCTACAATCTGCACCTTAACTAATATTATTAACAAACCATCACGACTAACAGGGTAGTCAGAGGCAAGTGACTGTTGCCGTCATGGTGAACGGAACACTAAGAGGCCCACTTCTCAGCAATTGTATTAGAACCCATCGTGGTAGGTGGTGAGCCTACCGCCGTTATTCAGGTTGATTTGATTTTTTATACATGTTTTCCATCACCCGTAGAATACCTAAGTCGGAAATTTAACAATGAACACAAAGATGGTTCTGGCCAAATACGAGTATGAACTCGGGACCACACGATCCACGATCCAAGTTGGGGTACTTAACCCCTAGGCCTCGAGGCTCTCAACAAAGTAATAAATTAATAAAATTTCGATTTCAGTGTTTCGTGTCGAGCGGCATGTGGACCCCCTTCATCGCGACAGGCCTCATCATGGGCACGCCTACTGTATACATCCCTCAGGTGCGCAGAGAGGCCAACTCCACGGATGCAGTTTCCTTCGAGATGGCTACTTGGCTGTGTTAGTATCTGCGGCCTTATTACAATTATAACTTGTCAAGTTCATTCCGTAAACTGAGCGAAGCAAGTAATTTCGTAATATTTGATCTTTCATTTCCACCCAGTCAGCTGAAACCTGGCACTAACTCATCTACTAGGCTGGATATTTACTGTTAAAATTTCGCTTACCTACTTTCTGATAAGAGAATAAACTTGACCCGATTAAAGAAATTGTAGTAAAGGCCCCTGGTAAGGGGTATAGAAAATACGGCATGTATAAAAAAGTGTATGTTGGACCACCCATGTTTTGGTATTCGATGATTTTTTAAAGGAATAAATCTCGCCACCAGGCGAGACTGCGGCCAGACGCAAACCCATTTTAAATAAATAAATAATTGAGTGAACGACAAGTAATTAAATAATAAATAAATATCTGGGACAAATTACACCAAGATCATCTGACCCCAAACTAAGCAGAGCTTGTACTACTGTAATTAATTTTCTTTTTTTTCTTTCTAGCATCTGCGTTTGCCTACTCGGCTGTTCCATCAGTCTTCGTAATGGCCTTCTTGGTCGGGTACATCGGCCGAAAAAGAACGTTTAACATTGTATCAATAAGCATGATTGTAGTGGCCATATGTTATACCCTAAGCGCTACAACCACTCACATGTTGATAACTGTAATCATAAACGGAATAGCACACGCTTCCACAATAACTTTATGCATCATCGCAATCGTCGAGTATGTGTCGCCCCAAAACCGGGGTTTTCTGCTGACTATTAAATCTGCGAACGTATTTTGGGCAATTTGGCTAGTGAATGCTATAGGGACCTTCGCTCATTGGCGGTATGCCTCCATTGCCCTTATTATAAATGCTCTTTATTCGCTAACAGCACTTTTTTGGCCTGAGAGTCCGACTTGGCTGGCTAGCCAAGGCAGGTTTGAGGAATGCAGAAAGTCGCACCGATGGCTCAAAGGATGTAGCGAAGATGCCGAAAAGGAACTGGATGTACTGATCACCAGCCAAATAGAATATCAAGAAAAAATTGCAGAAAAATCTTCACCGTTCAGGTGTTTTCTGAATAAGCAATTTTACAAGCCTGTATTGCTGTCGTCTTTGATGATGGTTTTGTACATGTTATCAGGAAAACAAGTTGTTACAATGTATGCCATCGATATTTTAAAAGAAATAACGAATAGTGAGTCAGTAGCATATAATGGAATGCTTATCCTGGATGGAGTGTCAGTTTTCAGTATGTATGTTGGGTGCATTTGCTCAAAACTATTTAAGAGACGTTTTCTCATGTTCTTTTTTGGATTTTTAACAGTTTCATTCTTATTATTGTTATCTCTGAACTTATATCTTGTTCATTTGTCGTATATCCCTGAAAACAAGTACATTTCTATATCTTTACTAGTAGGATTCTCAGTGTCAATAAGTTTGGGGCCTATGATTTTGGCTACGTCAGTCTGTGCAGAGATGATCAACGTTAAGTACAAGCAGCAATCAGTCATTATAATTGGGTGTGAAACTTTCTTATTACAATCCGTTCTTCTTAAGAATGTCGGGTATTTATTCAAATTTTTCGACATGCATGGTATGTTTTTATTCTACGGCATAAATGTGTCGGTATGTTTAGCCATTTTATTTGTATATCTACCCGAAACCAAAGACAAGACTCTTCAAGAGATTGAGATGCATTTCAAGTAGGTGGATAGGTTATGCCCAATAATTGTACTATAGGTACCATTTCTAAACATGCTAAAGTTAGGAACATGTTTTTATTGTTGTTTTACGCGAATGGTTTATTTTTAAAAAAATAGTACAGAAGGCGGAATTAATGCTAATAGCATTTTCTACCAGACAACCATCGGGCGCGGGACAGACAGAATGGTTGAGCTTTTTACTAACCTCAATCGCAAGAAACTCGCGTTTTTGTGAGCCACTATTGCTTTTTGACGTTGAATTCCTGCTTATAATAGTAATTGGCTGACAATCTGTCAAAATGCTAGTGACTAGCAATCGAGTTTCGAGAATAAGTACACGGATTACTCAAATCTATATACCTACCTACCATTGTTATTTGTTAGCGGTTGACTATACAGATAAGTATAAGAATCAATTTAAATATTGTATAGCTTGGAACTGCTGCCGACCAACTGCAAGTGTTTTTTTTTGGAATAAAAAAAAGAAAAAAAGAAAAGAATTTTAAGAATCAAATTTAAATATTGCATAACTGGAATTCTGACCTTTTTGGCCCTATCAATATCAGTCCATCAAGAAGAAGTTATGATCAGTTTTAGTGTTTTTCATAAAATGGCATTAAACTAAACTAAATTATTTAAAAAATATAAATATGTATTCAAACTGGTCTTTTGGTGAATGGTAGTTACTTACTTCAACTAGTTATTCATATGCGAGAAGTATGTAGTTTTTGCGTGAAAGAGTTACAGCACATACATAATTTTACGGATATTTGTCTATGGCGTAACTGGCGTTACGTTACACAGCAGAAGCCACGTTCTCGGCGGGCACAAGCTTGCCCCTTCGGACGTCATTGACATCACTCCCAGGAAAATAATTCAGTTCATGATGGCTGTAGGCCTGGAGAGTGATCTTTGATGGGATGATGGCCACAATGGATCAATCCTGGTCACAGTGGTCAATCGCTTTGCCAACATCCTAATGCTAAACGAATAACGAACTGACGTTAGAGAAAGTAAATCCAATCAAACATCACATCGGACGGTAACTTTCTGACGCCAAAAGATGAAATTTTATAAAATATTAAAATTTCAAATACAGTCCATAACATGTTTTAATTTTATTGATCAATTAATTAGTATTAGTTAACCATATTATGTTATTACTTATTTATCTAGGAAAATATCATTAGAGTTTTATTAAATGTTCATTGAAAAAGATTTGGTTGTGAAAGCTAATATCTGTTTTATTGAAATATTATTTTATGCTATTATTTATAAGTTATTATTATGTCAGTACCTATTGAAATATTTGTTTTTAAGAAATAGAAACACCTCATTAATAATAAAAAAATAATTTGCTTTGTATTCAATTTATTTTTTATACTTTGAACCAACTTACATATTCTCTATTCCTCCATTTTTTGTGTGCCCCATAGCTTAATTTCATCTTCAGATGCTGTTAGTAGAAGATTATCTGTGGGATGATGACTTAGAGACACTACGGGCTTATTCTTAGTATGAACTAACTTCCTGGTACAGTTACTGCTTATCAGGTCCCAGTAAAATACTTCTCCAGTTGCAGAGCCAGATATAATATGTGTATCCTTCTCACTTACAGCGTTTTCTAACATATAATCTTTACATTCATACCCTGTGAACATATTGAGTAATTCTCCAGAATCCTTATCAAATAATCTTATACTGCCATCTGCACAGCTTAAAACATAGCATTGCCCATCATGGGTCATACTTCCAAATGTAATAATATGCCCAATGTAGTCAGAAATCATCTTACCTACACGTATATCGTATAAACGTACGTGGCAATCGACTGAACAGGTAAGAATTTCGTGATCAGTTACTTTTATTGAGGTTATGGTATCCTTTGCATCTTTTAATACTTGGACAGGCTCCTGTCTGCGGCTGATGATGTCCCAAAAGGCAACAGTGTTGTCTACAGACCCAGATATAGCCATACTGGACTCCTCATTGTAAGTTACGCAGGTGACCGAACTTGCGTGCCCTCTATAACGTCTTATAGGTTGACCTGTGGTAACATCCCATAGAATCACTGACTTATCAACGCTGCAGGACACTATTTGACTGCTATCACAGGATCCGGCCGCGTCTAACACTTCATTCGCATGCCCGCCATAAGTTTTCAGAAGAAGTTCCCTCTGGGGATTCCAAAGTTTGATTTTCTTGTCTGCACCGCAAGTCAGGCAGTAGGTGCCGTCTACATTGAAGCGCACTGCGCGCACCACTTGCTGCTTGCATTTTAACGTGACAATCGTTGATAATTCAGACATCGTAAATAAGTTTTCTGATTCTATTGCATTGTTTGTAAACAAAAATAACACCACAACACTGACGGTAGGCCACTAAGGCCACAGATAAGACAGTAGGGGGCCCACCACCCACTTATCGGTTTGTTTTTCCTGTTTTACGGCTTTGGTGTGAACCATTCTTGTCGGTCGTGTCGTTTCACCCAACTAAATGTCACTGTCACCTGTTTTAGAACGCTAGCACAGTCCCAAATAAATAATTGTCAAACCATTTTTGTCAACGTTGTTTTGCAAGCAATAGAAATTGTGTTTCCTTTGTTTTCTTACTTTTCTTACGGTTTTTATTGCTATAATTTTAGAAACACTGCCTTCTCTGGTGCTGCAGTAAACTGACGTCGCAAGCTTTTAACAAAATCATAAAAACGGAAACGACAAAAACTTAAAATAGTTTGTGCATATTGTAGCCCCAAAATGTGTTTATTTGAGAGAGCAACGCGCTAGTGTCTTATTGAAACCTACGAAAGACTCAATAGTTTGCAATTTTATTCTAAACAGGTAAGATTACTAGTAGTAGTGAATGTACCCTACTAATTGATGCTGAAGGTTGTATATTATTTAAAATGATTGGGCAGTGCCTCTGACGCAATTGGTGCTGCACCTGTCGCTACCTATGTCGCTTTACAAATAGGCCAACAATGAGCCAAGTTGTTGTGAATCTACACTCTGAATAAGAAATTATTGACAAATGTTTATTGAATACACTTTACTAATGTGTAAATGGCAGGTAATGTATTGATAAATATTATATAAAATTTTGTTTCAGTGGCCTTAGTAACATATAGTACAAAAAAACAAAATGGAAGTTGTACAAAGTCCAAATTCAAGCAGAAACCATAATGGGCAAGTCAAACGTATAGACGGTATGAACAACGAAGTGTCCTCCACATCCAGTGAGGACATCACTAGCAATGAGCATACTACTAAGTTCAATAACTTCTATAAAACACGGTACACGGAGTCTACTGCTTCTGACAATAAAATGCTTGAGCATAGACATCCAGTACATCCAAGAAACCACCACAAAAGCATGGGTAATATCCACGAAAGTTACAGGACGGACAAAAACCTGAACAGAGTACAAAATAGTGTTAGCACCATAGATCTTAGCCTCCACAGTGAGGAAATTAAAAAATATGACACATTACAAGTGCCTATTGTTGGCTATGAAGTCATGGAGGAGCGTGCTCGCTTCACAATATACAAATTAAAAGTTGAAGATGACAAAAGGGACCAATCCTGGCTTGTATTTCGTCGTTATACAGATTTTGTTAGATTATACACTCGAATAAAGGCAGAGCAGCCGAATCTAATTTTACCATTACCAGGAAAGCGTTGGTTCAGGGATAATTTTGAGCCTGCATTTTTGGAAGACCGCGTAAGAGGTTTACAAGTCTTTGTAAATGCAATATTGAATAAATTACCAAACCACCCTGTTGTTAGGGAGTTCTTTTGCTTAGATGAGCCTCCTCAGGTTTTCAGTTATCAGCCGGAGGTGCAAGCAGTGTACGGAGCATTAGAAGACTCTATTACAACTTTAAGAATGCAGCTAAAACAGAAGGATGCAACGATAATGCATTTGCAAAAGAAAGTGGCTCAATATGAGGCTCAAGCAAAAAGTTGTTCTACGTGCAGTACAAATATTACCAATAATGGTAGTTCCGTGTAGAGTATTTTAAGGATCTTTTAAGTGTTCAAAATTATTTACCTGTTTGCGTTAAGGCGCTCCCTCACTTGTAGCATTCGCCTGTAGTGTAAAGTTACAGAAGATGAGCATTAATTAGCATTACGTTGGTGAGGTAAAAGCACCAAATAACGTCCTAATGAAGTAATGCTTAAAGTCGAATCTGTTATGTACATTTCAGATTCGATTTTGCTCATTACATTACAACACAGCCTTACAAAACTACAGGTAAGTTGTACCAAAATATTACACATTGTAACAAGCTGCCCACTGGTCTGTAATGTGCGGTTCTCCTCCCTCACCAATGTAATGCTCGAACTCAAACTCAAATAACTTTATTCAAATAGCTATAACTGTATCAGTACTTTCAAATCGTCGAATTTACAGCAAAATATACTAAATAATACACATAAATACCACAATAATATAGTTATGTAAATAAACAGTATACAGAAATAATGCGACTACCACCGCGTCGGAGTTGCAATGCATTACAGGAAAATGCTCTATATGAGGGTGCACCTTTACATTACATATGGATGCTTCTAGTGAGTGAGCATCTATATGTTTATATAAACAATACTACATTATTAGATATGGTTTTGTATGTCGAAAGTTGGACACATTCATCTATTATTATTTTGTGAATAAATAACTCAGTGTTGTCCATCATTACATTGGAGATATCAACCATCAGGGGCTGTATTACAATCTTTTGCCACTGTCGCGCCGTTGCCGTTTACGGTACAGTACAATCATTTCACGAGCGCATGTGTTATTGTCATACAATAATGAATGAAGTGTTTCAACTCATACTTACTCACTGCACTGTAGTCTTATTCGATGATCTGTGAAGCAGTCATATTATTTTTGTCTTCTATTGTTGTGTTTAACATCGCTGGTAGATTCACTGAGGTGCTCTTATATTATAACATTGGTATTGATGTCTATTTAACAATAAACTGACAAAACTGTTACAAATGTGAACCAACATTAGAACAACATAAAACATAATTTATGTTAGACAATTTTGTATAGAAATATAGTGATTATTATAATGTTCAATTTTTGTGATATAACATGTATTATTATTAAAAGATGTTTAATAAGTATTGGCAATTGTTAAGCATAATTAAGGTTGGATATTATGTCATTTGAATGGCAACTGAAGTAGAATTTTGTAGCAAATACAATAGAATTAAGGTTAAGTATATGTTACTTTTTAAGTTGCATTTAAAAACCAAACAATTTTCATTAAAAGATATAGCTTTATTCATTTCTAAATACATATTCTAAATACAATCAATCTCGACTCTGTAACACTGTAGACCTCACAATTGTTCTTATAAAAAATAGGCCAAGATCACAGAAATAACAAGCTTCATGAAACTAATCCAAAATGTTATTATGTCAGGAGCTTAGAGGCTTGTAATCGCCACGGGTAATGCGAGATTTGTTAGCATATTGGCTGGCATACAAAGATATAAAAAAAATATATTGAAAAACAAATAACCACCTTAAAGCTTTATTACTAAATGTAAACGTTTTCGGTGTAAGTAATTAAAATTTATATTGAAATTTGTAACTGCTTAATTATTGTAAGGTTTCTTGTCTGACATGATATTACGACGGGGGCCCGGGGGCAGTGAGTTCAATTAATATTTCTGATTTTTGACCCATCTCTTCGCGTTTTTAGCCAAGAGCAGTGTTAAACATCACGCCTACGTTAATTGTTCTTTGTAGCAAAACTGTATCGGACTAGAAATGGCTATGAAGATAGGACGCAAGTTACATCCATTGAACAATATACTTGAAAGATAATAAATAGAATAATAATAATAGCTAATTGGTAAGAAAAACTGTATGGCAGCAATTCATCATGCTTGTCACATACCAGAATCTACTCGTATAATTATCTCAAGGTGAGATCCGGTTGAAAGGACCAATAAATAAATTTATTTGAATTTGAATTAAATAATATATAAAAGTTAAATACAATAATATTTTATTCCCTAAATGTACAGGGTATATTTAACGTGTTAAAGTTTTGGTAATTCTAGTAATTTCATTTTTTTTTTTAGTTTATGCTGCAATTTGAATCGGTGATGTAAAAATTCCAGAAGTGTCGCTGTTGCACTCTGCGATTTTAATGTATGGTGACTAAATATGTAGCATCATCCCGGACAGATTTTTTAAAATCCGTGAGCCTGATAAAGTTTTTCAGTATTTGTATAATATTAGCCTCTTTGTTGAAAACAACATCCTTTTTAAATGCTTTTTATCGACTAAACGCAAACGACAAACTAACATATCCCTGACCTATTTTATAGGTTTCAGTCGTTGGCTCAACATTAAAATCTTTAAATATTGGGTGCTTAAAGGTACTTCATAAAGTCAATTTGTAAGGGCGTAGACACTTTTAAATATCATTAAATAAATGAAACTACTTGATCATAAAAGTTGTTTCATTCCTTCATTCCATGTAATTACTGAAAATAATACTCTGTTAGCTCAACAGCTGTGAGTTATCCTGCCTGCAGCACTGCGGGTCGTGGGTTCGACTCCACACGTATAACAAACTTTCACACGACACATTCGTGTTTCTGCAATGACTTTACCCAAAGAGTATTACCCATATTATTTTATATATACCCATATTTGTTTATATATACCCATATTATTTTATATATACCCATATTATTTTATATATACCCATATTATTTTATATATACCCATATTATTTTATATATACCCATATTATTTTATATATACCCATATTATTTTAACAAAAAGTGTCCGACAGTAAACTACGCTTCTCTACATACAATATTTCTTCTAAGGAAGCAGCGCCAGGCTGACTATACCTACCTATAGGTGTGAAGATGTAAATGTCCAAGGTACCTTTAAATATGCGCCAGACATCACAACCCTTATCATGGTTTGGAAATAAGGATACATATCCTTGTGTTACAAGATACCATACAGGGATAAAGTCAGGGGCGTCTCCCAGCAAACCCAGACCCGCGTCAATTTAGAAAAAATCGTTTCCTGAATTGACCACTGGGAATCTAACCCGGGACACTACGGAAGTAAAGGCGTAAAACCATGCCCTAGCGCACTACGCCAATCGTATCAATACATACATACCTCAAGGCCTGCGCAGACGACGTACGCGCAGAAAAAAGTACGCTCCGCAAATACAAAATCCCCCGCGGACTCAACGCACACGGTGTGCGATCATTCGTTGTCTGAGAGTATTTAAATATTCTGAGATTACGTTGTGCTGTAATTAACATGAAGTTTAACCCTTAGAGGCGGAGGTAAAATAGTTACCACCCGAATTTGAATCTTAATGCTTGGGCATACAGACGAAAACCTATGAATTTTTTTACAATGCAATGCCTTATTATAAGAGAAGACGTTTAAAAGAGAATACTGGGTCCATCCCTTTTTTTCGAACCGATTTGAACGCGGAGTAAAATCCGCCGTGTGCGTTGATTGCTCATACTTCGTTCGTTCTATCTTTTTCGCGGACGCCCGACCACTTTAATCTGCTATGCTCCTGTCTCTATGTTACTGTCGGTCGTGTGCGTTGCTGGATACAGTTTGTAAGGGATCTATTTTGACAGAGAAAAAATCCCTCGTCTGCGCAGGCCTTTAGTGGTAATCCTAAGGATTTAAATGAAAAATAGAAAACTTTCGAATATGTTTATTATATAAAATATTTCAATACGCTAGTATTATCACCAATTTCTTAATACATATTTCTTACTTTACACTTATAGATTTGTTCAAATGAATTACGAAATATTTTGAAGAAGATCTACAAAGCAGAGTGAAATACAATAAAAAATCTTCATATCTTAATATAAATTGCGTTGTACCATGTGAATAAGGAAAGAAACAAAAAAATGCACATAAAACAGCATTATTATTTACAAATGGAAATTGTATGTTACATTGCTAATTACCTAATAATACACAATTTTATACTAAAATCGATCACACTTGGCTTTCACGTATTCTCAATTTTTTTTTTGGTAGAGCCAATATCAACCAAGAAATCATTTTACCAATTTAATAAGAGAAATAAACTGAGCAATTTTTAATGCTGAAATGAGGCCCAGCATATTAATGTCGGCTACAAAACATTGATTTTAGAATATTTAGTGGCTCAGACAGTATTTTTGGTGGTTAGGTTAGTATGTTGCTGCATTAAATACTATGGAGAGCGTCGTGGCCTAGTGGTTGAGCACTCGCAACTCGGATCACGGATCGTGTGGTCCCGAATTCAAATCTGGCCAGAACCAAAATCAGTGTTCATTAAAATAAATAAATATCTGGGACAATTTACACCAAGATCATCTGACCCCAAACTAAGCCGAGCTCGTACTATGGACGTCAAGAGACTGATAAACATACTTAAATATTTCTAAATACATACATTTATAGATAATAATAACACAAAGACACACAACAAACACTAATGTTCGTCACACAAATGTTTGTCATGGGTGGGGAACGAACTCACGACCTTCGGCTCTAAAGGCAGATCGCTGCCATTGCACCAACAGGCCAAATAAATAAATATACAACGTGTTAATGAAAAAGCGCAAAACCTCAGACACCCCAACTTATTTTTGTTATGAAAGAATTAAGTAAATTATTAAATTTAATTTTCGCGGATTATTTACGAAGATATTAGCTTTTTTGTTTTCTTGTGTTTGTCTGCAAATTGAAAAGTCTATGGTAATTACGCGCGATCTAGTGCGACGTCGCCGCTTCGCGTGCCGCCGGGATAATAGAGTTAAGAAATGATTAAACACGGCGTAATTAAAATATTTGTTTGGTTAAAATTTGACCCCTGGTTTTTATTGGTGGAATCGATTCTACTCTCGATTCTGAACAAACTACTTTTAGGTTTTGCGCTTTTTCATTGACACGTTGTATAAAAATAGATGTCACGCTTGTAAAAGATACATTATTTATTACACACTACATAGATACGGCAAATCAGGCGAACTGTCACTTTTTTTTGGATGACACCTTAAAATTATAAAAAAATAAAAAAAACACTTACATAGTTACAACATAACTTACGGGTATGCTATATCGTTTTTGTAAGTCTATTGATAATTACCCAGTATGTACGTACATTGTGTTCGGTCACCTGCGTGAGTTTGAGTTCGATTTTTCTCAGAATAGCCTCTACATAAACTATTTTTAAGCCATTTTAACAGTTTTTCCAGGTCTAGACTATTTAGCATGATCATCATGGGTTCGATTCCCATTTGAAGTTGTTGTGTCTTTTTTTTTGTACCTTTTAGTAGAAATGATTATCATTCAAAATTATTATGTAACTAACTTGAAATAGTCGAAATAACAACTTAAAATAATGAGAGAAAGAGGATTTGGCCACCTGGCCGGTTTAGTTAAAGACTCAAGTACTTATACTAACTATCTAGCCCGGCTTGGTTTCCATATATTCGAGCACTCTTTTTGCGGGGTAAACCTGAAACAAACAAATGGTATAATTGTATCACATTAATATGAATTTGTAAATAAATATGATTTCGGAGAAAAACAGGAACTACAACTGAGGCTGCTCCTTTGCAAAAATATTTAATAAATTTATTACTTTACTCTGTGAATTCAATTATTTGTAAAATAAATAATGATGAAAGGAGTAACTATTGAGTTTCATCCACATTAATGGTTTATAATAAGAAGTTTATTTATGACTAGATGTCCGTCAGCGGCTTCGTCCGCGTAGTCTGTCTCCCCCTGATAATGTAGCTTCTTATAGGTAAAAGAATCTTTAAAATCAATCCAGTAGTTTCGGAGCCTATTCAATACATACAATGTTGTCTGGCGCATATTTATATATATATATATATATATATATATATATATATATATATATATATATATATATATTTATATATAAATATGCGCCAGACAACACACCTCTTGTAATGGTCTCGAAGTAAGGATTAATATCCCTGTGTTACGAGGTACCGCACAAGGAAATAAGCTAGGGGCGTCTCCCACAAACAAACAAAAAACAATCACATCATTCCTCTTTATAATATTAGCAAGCCAAATTAAAAAAAAATATAGCCTGTCACTCCCTGATAATGTAGCTTCATATAGGTAAAAGAATTTCTAAAATCGTTCCAGTAGTTTCGGAGCCTATTCAATACAAACAAACAAACAAAAAAACAATCAAATCTTTCCTCTTTATAATATTAGCAAGTATAAAGGGTGTAAAAAGACCCTTAACGAAGCCAACACCTACGTATTCTGTACATCATCAGGACCATTTTTTCTTTTTAGACCATACTTGGGAACTCAATAGTTACCAAGTTAAAAGTCAAAGTCAAAAAATAATCTCAAGATTTTGATAAAAATAATCTCTAATCATTATTAATTAATTTTTGTCCTAAGAAACATTATCAAAATTACAAGTATTTCCTAACAAAAAATTGCTTCAAAACGTTCAACTCGCAATGTACATCGTGCGTACACCTTGATTATGCGTCACAGCCGCGCACACGCACACGCACACAAGCGCAGGAGCGGTCTGTTGCACGCGTTACATTGCGTAGTCCGTTTTCAGGTTTAAAATTGACACCTTAAAAAAATTAGTTTCCCATCAATAATTTATTTTTTCTGTGACTTGATTTAATGGTCTCAGTGCGTAGACGCCGGCTTCGTTAAGGGTCTTTTTACACCCTGTAGATATTCATTAGAGGTATGGGTAAGTTTATTTTATCAAGTTGTAGTAGAGATTGTCTAAGCTGAAATGAGGCGCCCCTCCACCGCATTCATGCACACAATTATTATGAATGCAAATCATTTAAACATGCCACTGTATTGGTCGTTAATTTGCCGCGAGAGTGTGGCGGGGTATGTCACACCCCACATGTTACTCAGGGCTCGTTCCAAATCGCTTTTCGCCGATTGATTTTCACCCTCGTCGAATAGAGAGAGACAAAACGAGCAAAACCTTCGTCTGACAGCTGTCAGGTGAATTTCATCGGGCTCCAGACACCGGTAGGATTCGCACTTGTCAGAGTGATAAACGTCACCCGAACCCGTTCCGAAACAACTAGGAAACTGACAGCTCTGTCTACCTTGGTTTCACTCGGGGTCAATTTGGAACGGGTTCGAGTGATTTTCACTCATCAGTTTGAAATTCCACCCGTTTTGGAAGACAGCCTTAATTGTGTGTACGAGTAGTTTTTGTTTGTGGCATTGCAACTTGTCGTTGCTAAAGGGGATAGTGACGTGATCGCAGAGTCGACTTACAAGCGTGCAAACTGCGTTTGGGAATGGGGATACCCCGCCACATAGCTAGTGTATTTATTTTGTGAGGAAAAGTAAAATGTTGCATTCAGGCGCGGTCCGAAGGGGGGGGGGGGGGGGGTGTCACAGGGTTAGTTAGCAAAAGAACACTCTGCACGGGACATGACAGGTCGTTAGTTCGCAAAAGTACACTCTGCACGGGACATGACACGTCGATAGTTCGCAAAAGTACACTCTGCACGGGACATGACACGTCGTTAGTTTACAAAAGTACACTCTGCACGGGACATGACAGGTCGTTAGTTCGCAAAAGTACACTCTGCACGGGACATGACACGTCATTAGTTTGCAAAAGTACACTGCACGCGACATGACACGTCATTAGTTCGCAAAAGTACACTCTGCACGCGACATGACACGTCGTTAGTTTGCAAAAGTACACTCTGCACGGGACATGACACGTCGTTAGTTCGCAAAAGTACACTCTGCACGGGACGTGACAGGTTGTTAGTTCGCAAAGTACACTCTGCACGGGACATGACACGTCATTAGTTCGCAAAAGTACACTCTGCACGGGACATGACACGTCGTTAGTTCGTTCGCAGAAGTACACTCTGCACATGTAAATCAAATAAAAAAAGTAGTAGGGCGTGTCATTCCACATTCAACAAGCCTTAGTTTAGTTGTTGTTTTAATTCTATGTGAGCCACAATATGATCAAACCCATTTTTTTACTAAAAAAGTGCTTTCAATGATTATTTTTCGAATTTTTTTTTTTATAACAACTGTCTATTCCCTCAAATGAAGCCAAAAAAACTCAGTTTTAAGTAAGACTGACCTTATGTACGCGTTTCTTGTGCGTGTACAGCGACGCTTTGTGCTTGAAGGTCTGCTGGCACACCTCACACGCCAGCGGACGCTCGCCAGAGTGAATCACTAAGTGCTGGTTCAAGGCCTTCTTGTCCTGGGAAGGGGAATTTTAGAATTTTAATCAAATCCAGTCATTTTAGATAAGCACTTACAATAACACCTAGAATGATTGTTTCACACAAATAGGCGCGCGTTTTACATGAAATCACAAGTTTTAGTAGTTAACCGGGTGATTATAAAAGGACTTACAAAAACTAAAGGGTGTAAAAATACCCTTAACGAAGCCGACGCCTACGTATTCTGCACATCATCAGGACCATTTTTTCGTCCTAGACCTCACATGGGAATTCAATAGTTACCAAGTTATTTAAGGTCAAAGTCAAAAAAAATCTCAAGATTTTTATGAAAAAAAAGTTCTAATCATTATTACTTAATTTTTGTCCAAATAAACATTATCAAAATTTCATGTATCCTAACAAAAAACGTCCTTTATATGGCATACTCAGAAGAAGATGTAAAAACTATCTAAGCAAAAATTTAATTTATTTAAAAACTTAACGAATAGTAAATAATTATTTTTTGTATGAAAACCGTCAAATAAGAGGCGATTAAAAAATCTAATTTTCACTTACATAGTTAAGTACTGATTAAGCCATATCGTTTAGTGAGTCTTTTGATAGGAAATCACCCTGTTTGTATAAATATTATTCGTGCTTTTCTGATATTTTGTTCAACGGTTGTATTGACTGCACAAATCAACATTTTATCGGAACTAAACATTTAACATTATGGGTGAGTCAATTATCCTTGGCGGATTAATATTTGTGGTATCACCACGCGTGTTTAGACTCACCTCATGTGCGTATCACCTCAGATATACAATATTCTCTTGAATCACAAAAAAAAAAACCTTATTCCAAATACTAAATCAGAACAAAATCAAAAATCAATGAATTATTTTTGCAGCAGCATAATAATTAAATCTAAATCTTTGACTGGCCTGTTGGCGCAATGGCAGCGATCCTGCCTGTAGCGCCAGAGGTCGTGGGTTCGATCCCCGACCATGAAAAATATTTGTGTGACGAATATTTGTATTTGTTGTGTGTCTGAGTGTTATTGTTATTATCTATTTAAGTATGTATTTAGAAATATTTAAGTATGTTTATCAGTCTCTAACGCCCATAGTACAAGCTCTGCTTAGTTTGGGGTCAGATGATCTTGGTGTGAAGTGTCCCAGATATTTATATTTATTTATTTAAACATTATGTCAAATAAATAACAAACATAATTTGTAATTTTAAACATTAAAAATCACCCGGTTTTATTTGAATACGTTTAGTTTCACTGCAATGACAATTTTTATTTTTTTATTTTTATGTATTATTTTATTACTAATTCATTTTTGTTTTAAATTTTAATGATTGTTAAATTCCATGTTTTTTAATTGATTTTGAATATTATTTAATTTTTAATAGGTAATTTTAGAAGCCCCAGCGGTTATTAAGTAATAATATTATATAAAATTTATCTGTATCTCATTTTAAATGAAACTGTTATGTTTTTATGAGAAATAAAGTTCTTTAAACCTAATAACCTAGTTAATTAAGGATTTCTATTCATTGTTACTAACATCTATGGACAACTGTCTGAAAATAAATGTTTTTTTTTCATTTTATTTTTTTATTTAATACTCACAGTGAATCCCTTCCTGCAAACGGAGCAGACGTGGCTCTTCGGCTTCTCCTTCTTCTGGCCGTGCACGCGCATCATGTGCTTCTCCACGTTCGCGCGGGACGCTATTGGCTGGAATTAAAAAATAATCACTGTAACGATTACAGTCAACTTTTTGGATATTGTAAAATAATTAATGTTTTTGATAATATGTGAAAAATTTAACAATTTATGCACTTTATCCGAAAATTCGAGACCATGTAACCTGCGTAACTTAACATACAAACTTAGACAAACGACCAACATATAATAATGTATATGGACAAAGAACAAGGCAATATATGTTACCGTACATTCTTAATAATAATAGTCCTAAAGATCAGAAATTAAAGACGCAGATTTTTAAAAAAAAAATGTAAAAATGTACTTAATATATCACTTTAAAAATGTATAAGTATATCTTAATCTTAAAATTTATGTATTGTATATTAATTTCTAGTAAGTGCGTAAAGACTTAAACCGCCTCCACATAAACCCACTGTATGGGATCACAGTAGATAGGTTAAATATAAAATAAATAAATATAAATATGCGCCAGACAACACACCTCTTGTAATGGTCTCGAAGTAGGGATTAATATCCCTGTGTTACGAGGTACCACACAAGGAAATATGCCAGGGGCGTCTCCAAGCACACCCAGACCCGAGTCAATTCAGAAAAGATCGTTTCCTGAATTGACCCGACCGGGAATCGAACCCGGGACACTACGGAAATCGAGGCGAGAAACCGTGCTACAGCGCACTACGCCAACCGTGTCGTCAAATAATAATAATTAAAAATATTGTAAAGTTTGTGATTTGGATAATAAATAAAATAAAAAGCACCCGATACAAAAACTCAAACTCAAATTACTTTATTCAAATAGACTGTATCAGTACTTTCAAATCGTCAAATTTACAGAAAAATATACTTAATAATAGACATAAATACTATATTAATATGGATATATAAATACACATTATACAGACATAATGCGACTCTACCACCGCGTCGGAGTTGTTTCTTACTGAGAAGACCCGGCGAGAAACTCAGCAGTTACTCTTTTAAACTTGTTTTCGGTTTACAAAATAAGTAAGTAATGATATTATAAAGAGGAAAGATTTGATTTTTTGTTAGTTTGTTTGTATTGAATAGGCTCAGAAACTTCGAAACCGATTTTAAAAATTACATCACCAATATGTTTGTTTCCGAGGACGCTTAGATTGTGGAATGAACTCCCTGTCGAGGTTTTCCCGATGAGTTATAGAGGTTATAGTATGGAGTTCTTCAAGAGGGGTTTGAAAAGGTTTTTACAGGGTCGACAATAATAATAATAATAATAATATGCGCCAGACAACACACCACTTGTCATGGTCTCGAAGTAAGGATAAATATCCTTGTGTTACGAGGAACCAGACAGGGAAATAAGCCAGGGGCGTCTCCCAGCACACCCAGACCCGGGCCAATTTAGAAAGTCATTTTTCTGAATTGACCCGACCGGGAATCGATGCCGGGACACCACGGAAGCCAAGGCGAGAAACCGTGCTACAGCACACTGCGCCAATCGTGACGACAATGCGCGAGTAATACCCCTGGTGTTGCACGTGTCCATAGGCTGCGGTACCACCATCAGGTGGTCCGCATGCTTGGTTGTCACCGACGTGGTATAAAAAAAAATATGAAGCTACATTATCAGGGAGTGACATCCTACTAATATTATTAATGCGAAAGTTTGTGAGGATGTATGTTTGTTAGTCTTTCACGCAAAAACTACTGAACGAATTTCGATGACACTTTACAGTAATACAGCATAAGGCTATGCTTTCCCAAGATTGTTTTGAAGAAACTTAATTTGAAGATATTTAAGCAAATAAAAAATTGAACGAGTAGGTCAGTGTCTTTAACTAAGGCGACAACTTTTCCAAAACACGGTATAGCATAATTTCACCGATAAAAAAAACACAAAGAAGTACGTCGACGATTTTTTTGTTTTACTCTCAAATATTCATTAATAACATTTTGCAATTAAAAAATATATATTTATAGATAGGTCTTTGTATATTCTAAGTTGACAACTTTCAAAACTTTTTAATTTGTCTAATGTTATTTCATAATAAATTCATCACACGAAAACAGAAGGAAGCCGCGGCGCTACTCCGTTCGCGCAGAACTAATCAGTGGCCCACCGAATGCTCTATCGGACGGCGCGCTAAATCCCAGCCTTAAACATCTGAATAGCACATGGGCTACAATTTAAATTTGGCCATAATATATAACTATAAAGATAGTAAGCTATATTTTATTAAGATTAAACAAAACATTCAGTGAACAATAATAGTATACGCAAATCAAGTCTGAGAACGCGGGCAAGATGTGCTGCTTTACCGACGCCGCGACGTGCGATTACTTTTGAAATACACCGATTGAAATCAAAACATCGCTATAATTGATCGGTATGGGATTTGAACTAGTAATACATCTCTGGATTTCCAACTGATAAAAAGCAGTCCAATATATATATTTAACGACCAACTTGGTGTAATGGTTAAGAAGTTGGCTACTACACCAGAGGTCGCGGGTTCGATCCCCGCACAGTACAAACATTTGTGTGCATGAACATGTCTGTTTGTACTGGTCTGGGTGTCTCCTATGTATAATAAGCATGTATTTACAAAAGAAAATGTATTTAAGTATGTTTATCCGTTGTCTAGTATCCCATAACACAAGCTTTAATTAGCTTACTTTGGGGCTAGATGGCGCTGTGTGGAATAATGTCCAGGGATATTTATTATTTATTATTATTATATATTTAATATACTGGTAATAAATGTATTTTTATTTCAATGGCGGAATTATATTTTTTTTTAATTACTGTACGCCTTTTATAGTGCACGCGAGATCTCGTGAAGCTTTACATACAGGCGCGGAAAAAAAAGTGAACACCAAGGTGAGTTTACATACACTAGCCCATCAAGCTCTACAAGGTGGCACCTTATGGTCTAAACATAAGAATCATTTTGCAACAATTGAGATGTCCATACCTTATCACAGATAGGGCATTTGTGCGAAGTCTTCCCGAGGTGCTGGTAGTTGAAGTGGTCCTGCATCGCTTCTTTGGTCGGGTAGCCCTTGTTGCACATCGGGCAGGGAAATCTGTGGGGGAAAATATACTTTTTTATAAATGCATAAGAACTCAATATTTTTTGGGATTTTTGACTGAATGGTTGAAATGATTTAGATGAATTTTGCTTTAGAGATAAGTCGTGGGTTTGGCAAACCCATATGTTCCTCAGTCTCTGACACCCATAGACTAACCTTTGCTTAGTTATATTTGGGGTAAAATCTGACATATTGTGGTCAAATGACCGTAGTGTGCCTCGCCGCCCGGGTCAACGACGAAGTTATGTCGGACTTCTACCGGCTAAAACCCCACGGTATTCAACCTCAACACTTCAGCGGCGAGGCGGAGCCCCTAAAAAGTTCCGCAACGCCCTGCCGCCAGTGCTTCCCCGTATTGGGGCTCCCTCCAGCCGACCCCCCAATGAAGGGGGGAGACCACGGAAGCACATGGAGCACACAGGTTTTTCTGCCGTTATGGTGAAAGCCGTGCATTGCGGGCAAAAGCACCCCCGTACTAAAGCCCGCTGGCTCCCACCGTACGCGGACCCTACTAGGTCCGCAACCACGATTCACCTAAAAGGTGGATCCGCTGCCGCGTCTGGCGGTGCGGCCCCGCCGAGCCGCAGTGCACAGGGGGGGCAGCCGCGGATCACTGACCCCTTCAAACGGTTGCGCACCGCGGCCCCCACCTCGCGCCCTAAGGCACTGCGCCCGTGGGCGCCCCTTTGGGCGGGCAGTGGAAGGCAATATACCACCACCACGCCCAGCGGCAGGCAATGGGTGGATGGGTTGTCCACCGCACTACCATGCCTGAGCCCTCTTAGCTTCCCGATGTGATATGGAATTAGTTTCATTGAATGGTATGTGGTATAACCTTACGATGTTTCTCAAGTGTAAACCTTAGTGTTTTTTTAAAACTATCACGATGTAAATGTACGTAACTACTTGTATTTGGTAATGAAACAAAAGTGAGCTATCACGAACCAGATCTTATTGTGTGAAGGTGTGCTATAAGTGCTCAGATGATCAGGTGTAAGGTATTTTAGGCCAGATCAGATTGCAGTGCCATATCCCAAATTCCCAATGCTGCCCTCAGTACCCTGCTCTTGTACCTGTAACATCACCTATCTACCTGGCTCACTCACTTGAACACCTCGTCGCTGGCGTGCGCGCGGCTGTACTTCAGGTGCGCTTGGTAAGTGGCGAGATGCGAGAACACTTTGCTGCACTCGACGCACTCGAACCGGCGCTTGTTCTCGTGCCGCTGGATGTGGTACTTGAGCTGGATCACGCGGACCAGCTTGTGGCAGACTGGGCACTCCTTTCGGGGGAGGGGGCCTTCGTGAAGTCTGCGAGAACAAAAAAAAGGTTTTTCAAAAAACTTTATTTTAAGACTTTTGTAATGCTTATTTATAATCATTTATTTTCAGGCAACAACATACATTTTAAGAGCGTAACCTAAACCTAATCGGCCCATAGATAAATAGCTTAAAACTAACATAAATATAACACAATAATATGTGTACAAAATCTTCATATATTTATAAACCAATTGCTAGTTGTTTGTCTCGCTAAAACGATGTACAAGTTCAGGTAAGGTTTAAACAGTGAGAAACATAAGTAATAATAAGTAACAGAAAATATTATTAATTAAATTTCCAATACAAAATGTTCCCAGCTGTCAAACATATGCCAATAACTTTTGACAGAACGTAGTCTGTCGGGCAGCTGGTCATCATTATCCGTGCGGTCTATCCCAGGGTCCGCCTTTCTTATTTTCTTGGCCCACTTCGCGCGGTCTTGTGCATCCTCAGCGGGAGTCTGCATTGGCACGCATGTCACCCTTAACGACGTCGAGCCACCGCTCCTTGGGTCGACCCCTTCTACCTGTACCTGGCGGGGGCGGCATGGCCAGACATTTGTTGCCTACGTAGTTTGCCGATCTCCGTGAGACATGACCATTCCAACGAAGGCGGCACTGCTGCAGCTGGTCTGCGATGTCACGAACACGAAGACTGCCGCGGATGTGGGTGTTCCACACGCAAATTTTGCGTGAGACTCCACACATCAACGCAGCATCTTCCGTGACGCGCAGCTCCTGCTTGTGTCGATCTGGTAACGGCCATGTTTCACTGCCATATAGAGGGACAGGCTTAATGATGGTTTTATAGACCTATCAGCATACAGATAGATATCATCAGCATACATGAGCAACCAGGGCGGTTGCTCGTGGTGGTCTCGGATGCTGTTTGACAGAACGTTCAATATTACACATAAGCACGGAGCCTTGGTGTACTCCAACGGTGATAGGTAAGGGAAGCGTGTCACCAACCGCAGTCCTAACTATGGAACTGGAATTGTGGTACATGTCCCGGATAATGTCAATAAAGTCTTCGGGAATGGCCCTGGACCGCAGCGTCCAGCCGATCATCTCAAGAGGGACACAGTCGTCACTTACTATACTTCGGGCAGCTAGTAATAAATAAATAATATTTTTCAATAAAACAAAAAAAATATAACTTATATTATATCACTCGCTGATAATGTAGCTTTAATTTTGAAAAATTTTTTTTTTTAATCGGTTCATTAGTTTCAGAGCCTATTCAATACAAACAAACAATCAAATCTTTCCTCTTTATAAATGGTTAATATTTACTCCGACTTACTTGAGATGCGTGGTGAGCGTGGTTCGGTTGACGAACCGCTTCTTGCAGTGGTCACACTGCAGGCCTTCTCTGTGGAACCTGGCTACGTGGTTCTTTCTCGCTCGAGAATTTCTGTGAAGGCAAAAATAATCATTTACTACAGGTTTAGACTGCCGTTGAGATGAGATGAGCTTGTGAGTTCAGAAATGTGATGTATATAGTAATTTATTCAATTGAATATCGTGCACCATTATTAGAAAATTAATTTATCAGTTTGATGTCTTTGGGCATTAAGTACGCCTATTGTACTTTTTAATTTTTGCAACCAAGAATGAATAAATAATAAATGCTTCATTATTTTTATTTCATCATAATGAAAATTAAATGGCATACTCAGCTGGTGTATAAACTATTCCAATTTCAATTCATTTATTGCAAACCATAATGTACACAAGATATTAGGTTTCAAGGTAAGTATAAAACTATCTTAGCTAAAAATATAATTCTGTAATACAAATATCTTAATTTATTACAATTAAATTAAGTTAGACCTTCAGGACATTATTTCTTTAAAACAAAGTAAGGAAGCACATAGAAATGACCTTGTCATATCAATTCCCCTGTTGAAAACAATAAAGGAGGTAATATCAATTTCGTATCACTTACTTGAAGAACATATCACATTCCAGGCACTGGTAGCCCTCTATCGTGGTCTTTGAGAGAAGTTTTCTGAGTTCGCTCGGCTTCGGCGGCGCCGACGCTTCACCTTTCTTCTTCTTACCCTGAAACAAACACTTAACTTACTTTCTTGTTGTGTTTTACGATAAAGGTAGGGACAAAGTCTAGAAATCCTATTTTTTCAATCAAAAGTGATTATGATGTAACCCTCTTATTATAACTATCATTTATTAAATAGAGAAACATGAAACTGTCACCATGAACTAAATTTTTGTTTCTAGGGCGATTTTGGAGACATTTCTACCCGGAAAAGGCTCGTCGTACACATAAAATACATTACCAGGCTATTTCAGGCCAAATCTCCGCGTGGATACAAATCCATAGCGCAATCTTATCTTAGATGGCTGGGGAATTTTAGCTGGAAGGGTAGCTACAGAAAAAATAGTAATTTACCATTTCCCCGTGTCCACCTTTTTGGATACCTATATGATTTCTGCTACTAGGAGAGCAATTTCAGCTACTTAGAAGGCCATTTAGCATATCAAAATAGTGACTTTAGTGAGTAATTTAACCATTTCCCGTGTTCTCACATAGTTTCCCTCCATCAGTCCAACCTGCAACAAAGCCACTCACCCTGCTACTGGCGCCCTCTATCTTGACTTGAGCGCTGGAAGCATGCTTGTTCATGTGCGCGGCCGCGTGCAGCCCCATGAGCTTGCGGCTACACTCCGAGTGGCCGCACAGCTTGCACACATGCCGCAAGTAGTGCTGTTTGTTGTGAGAACTAAGTGATGCATCGTCCATGTACACAAACCACATTTTGCGTACCTATATAATTTTAGTTACTAGGAAAGTAGTTTGAGCTACTAGGGTGGCCATTTTGCATATAAAATAGTGACTTAAGTGAGTAATTTCACTATTGTCCCCGTGTCCTCTCATGGTTTCCTTTCATCAGTCCAACCTGCAACAAAGCCACTCACCCTGCTACTGGCGCCCTCAATCTTGACTTGAGCGCTGGAAGCATGCTTGTTCATGTGCGCGGCCGCGTGCAGCCCCATGAGCTTGCGGCTACACTCCGAGTGGCCGCACAGCTTGCACACATGCCGCAAGTAGTGCTGTTTGTTGTGAGAACTAAGTGATGCATCGTCCATGTACACAAACCACATTTTGCGTACCTATATAATTTTAGTTACTAGGAAAGTAGTTTGAGCTACTAGGGTGGCCATTTTGCATATAAAACAAACACTTGACACAGATTGCTTTTTAGCAATAAGACCGCCTAATTGTGTCATCTTACTATTTCGTGTAACAAACCTTCATTGTTATTTTTTTGATGTGCAATAAAGAATATTTATTATTATTATTATTATTATTATAAAATAGTGACTTAAGTGAGTAATTTCACTATTGTCCCCGTGTCCTCTCATCGTTTCCTTTCATCAGTCCAACCTGCAACAAAGCCACTCACCCTGCTACTGGCGCCCTCAATCTTGACTTGAGCGCTGGAAGCATGCTTGTTCATGTGCGCGGCCGCGTGCAGCCCCATGAGCTTGCGGCTGCACTCCGCGTGGCCGCACAGCTTGCACACATGCCGCAAGTAGTGCTGTTCGGTGTGGGAAGTTAGTAATGCGTCGTCTATGTACACGTAGCAGACTTTGCAGGCTGTTCGGCCGGGTTTCTAGAAGGGGATTGTTAGTTCAGGCAAATGTATACTGGTATGGTTTTAGGGCTTTAAAGGCTGTTTATAGACTGTAAAAATAACTTTCCTTAAAATGTATAAGGTGGAATCTCAAGAAAAGAACATAATGCAGAGATACTTTCGGATGTCAAAAAAAAAAGATAAATAAATACTTTTCAAATATTTTTTTTTATATTTTAAAATAAAATTCTTTGAAAAAATTGGTAATTTTCTTTATGGTTTCATTTTTCAAAAAAGTACTATTCTTATTCGTTGTAATGTATATATAAAATGTTCAATAGGGTGACTTTTCTTTTTGTTTTTTTTTAAAGAAAAACAATGTATTACCGAGGTTTTTTCATTTTTGTTTTGCGACGCTTTTATTTAGGTTTTAAGAGTTTATAAATATTTACAGCTCTATGCTCCGATACGAAGTGATCTTCAACCTGCTGTTGCGTGTAGAACCCAATGATACACAACTCGCATTTGTACACAGAACTTGCGTATTGAATCTTCTGCTTAGAATCTTCTCTGTAACAATAGGATATAGGTAAAGTAAGTAAAAAAGTAAAAAAATCATTTATTCATTTAAGCTTGTACAAAGCACTTATGACATGTCAAAAAAAGTATATAGAAATAATAATAATAAACGTAAATAAAATAGTACAATATTAGTAGGTACACATCGTGAATATACATAATGTGAATCTACCACCGGTTCGGACGTTGCTTCTTATCGAGAAGACTCCGGCAAGAAACTCGATAGTTACTCTTTTCAACTTTGTTTGTTTTACAAAAAATAAATCAGAGTACAGTCAATGCGAGTAGAAAAAAGAACACAATATTGAGCAGAGGAGCAGATTATTCCTACTATGACCACAAACTTTTGTCGTTCAAGTAATCCTCTACATTATAATAACCTTGTTTCATTATCTTTGCTTTAATTGCAGACTTAAACTTGTGAAGAGGTAGATCAACTAGACTTTGAGGTATTTTGTTAAAGTATTTTACAGATTGACCCACAAATGAGTTTCCCACCTTGTGTAGCCTAAGACTGGGAGTTTTCAATTTGTTTTTATTTCTGGTATTATGTTTATGAGTGTCACTGTTTTTTTTGAACAGATGCAAGTTTTTGCGCACATACATTATGTTATCTAAAATATACTGAGCATGCACAGTTAAAATATCGATCTTCTTAAATACTTCCCTAAGCGAGTCGCGTGGTCTAAGTTTGTAAATGGAGCGGATGGCTCTTTTTTGAAGTACAAAAATAGGATTAATGAGGTACTTTTATTTGGTAACCTTTACCAACAAAACACCTCGAGGTCTGTTTACATAGATCAGCTCGAAATCCGGATGTTGGCAAGCATGGTAAATTTCATTGAAGCGATGTTTTGATTTCAATGACGGAGGCCTTTGCCCAACTGTGGGGGAGTATAGTTAACTTATATTGTTGACTGGTCTGTTGGTGCAATACAGTGTTATTAGAAACGAAGTATTTTTTTTCTACCTGCGGTTGCAGGTAGCCTGAAAAAGCTATTAGCGTTAAGGCCGCCTAAATAGTGATTTAACTTACCTAACACTAAGCATCTCTGCTTCAGACATGTACTCGGTAATGTAGCTTGATTTGGCATCAGTTTTCTTTTGGCACATTATTTCTATCTGCGGCAACGGATTTCCGAGGGGCCTGGGAAACAGAAAATAGTAAAAATTAATATGAAACAATATCAGATTCAATCAAAAACAATTGTATCAAAAATCCGTACTACATGGTCAGCAACATCAGTACATTATAGTACAAGTGTGTAATGTTGGTGATTACCGCTGAGGCGCCATTGAGACCCGAGCCGTTAGGTGAGGGCCTTAAGAGAGCCGAGGACGGTGATCATCAATACACACGTGCATCACACGACGTTTTTCAACACAATAATAGTAAAAAATTACTATTATTGTGTTGAAAAACGTCTATACTATTAAACACGATCTTTTTTGTGTCGAAACTTTTTTAAGAACAAAGCAAATCAACCGATAAAATAAAAAAAACTCTATAACTCACTTGTAAATAATAGCCAAGAAGGCTAGAAACTAAGGAGAGATAACTCCCTGGAAAGGGTTGGACTAAATCCGTATCCCACAGTGACGCATGCGCATTACGCTTCTTTGCCGCGATCCTCGCGAAGTGTCAAAATGATCCTCGCGAAGTGTCAAAATTGGTCAACACAACCTCGAAAAACAACAACTGTCGCACGTGACACCGTTCAAAACAAAACCATGTGACCATGAAATGACAAATAGCTGCCGCTGCACATGCGCAATACAGCGTTTTGCCCGGCACAGAGTATACGACTTTCGGCCCTCGAAAGCTTACCCCCACTTCGGGAGTTATCTCTCCTTAGTCTCTAGCCTTCTTGATAATAGCAATGAAAAAGTCAGTTTGATTACAGGTGTCATTATGTGCCTAATTGCGGTGAAATTAGAGTCAATTTATGCGCAAGTGTGTTGAAAAAGCTATATCATTAACTTTGTAGAAAAAAGAAATTAGAAGATTTTACTTTAAGAAAGTACTTCTATTAATTCAGTGTTCAGCTACGTTCAGCAATGTTGTTGACCGTACACATTTTGGCAGGAAGTTGAAGAATAGAAGGATTTACCGTTCAAACTAATTTTGATATGGTATAAATTGATTATTGGGAAACGGATTGGTCACATTATTTTTGGGGATTTTTAAAACCGTAAGGTAAATGTTATGGCGTTTTTAGTAAATGATATAAATATAAAATTTTGTTTTTTTTAATTAACCTTTATTTTGTATTCTGCTACCTATTGTTGCCCTACAAAATCAGGCGGTCTAGTAAATAAAAAAAATCTTAAAATAAAATATGTTAAAGACAGTCTTCTTCTCGCTTTAAGGGTTTCTGCATTATTAACCATGCAATTCGCATTATTCACGTCTTTTTAATCTCACAGTATAAATAGTCTTCAGAGTGCTTAGTGCGAATTGCATAAAGAGATTCGAAAAAAACCAATACAACCTGGGTCTCTTAAAGACAAGAGTGAATAGGCATTTACTAGGCAGACATGTACCATCATAGATCGCATCGTCACTTACCATCAGGTGCGATTGCATTTATTTTTAAAAAAGGCATCGAGTTAGAGCCACTTAGCAAAATCGGGCAACATTAATGCCGCTACGAAGCGCTGACCCGACGCCATACAAATTCGCGTTTACATGCCAGCAACACGCGAAGGTCATTCGAATCTCTTAGTGAAACTCGCACTAGGCACAATTTGGCGTTTTAAATTAGCATATCACTCACAAAATCTCCATCTCCCCGCTGCTCTTGACTCGGAACGCGTCGCTGGCCACCATCGCGTCCGTCCCCACTACTATGTGGGACATCACACCGGTCACCGGGTTCTCAAGGACCATTTCAGGCACTGGAATGAATCAGAATATTAGGCCTGCAGTTATGGCACAGAGTATCGTAATTTGATAGCCAAAAAAAACTCACGAGTACTATGCGTTTTTTGGGGATTCTAATTATATTTTTATTGTATAATGACAAACTGACTTAGATGGGCTGTTGATGTATTGGCAGCTCCAGAGGTTGTGGGTTCGTACACACCCGCCCATGACAAACATTTTCACTTCTCATGCTTTAAAAGTACGCCAATATAGCCCTACGAAGCGGGACTAAAGTGACCACTGTAGTCCCTAGGGAGTAAAAAGATTTTTTTTTAATTTCCTTCATGTGACAAAGACAAACTCAAACAGCCAGTAAAAATATACTATTATCTGTGGAGTGTGGGCCGTCTTCTTTGCGAAAATGTTGAGAGTTTCAGTTCCATGGTTTATCCGCGAAGAAAGTGGCACCATGTGTTTTAAATTGTTAATCTGTGGTTCAGGTCAGAAGAAAAAACTGATCACAAAAATTTCAGGACTTTTGTCAAGTGTTAAGTTCGGTTTTAAATGTTTTTGTACTAAATTGACTATTTTTCTCGCACTCAAAGTGAAAAGTACAGTTTGCACCTCGAGACTAAACGCCAACTTAATATACCCTCGGTT
The DNA here is from genome assembly GCA_947369235.1 of Udea olivalis. Classification (NCBI taxonomy): domain Eukaryota; kingdom Metazoa; phylum Arthropoda; class Insecta; order Lepidoptera; family Crambidae; genus Udea; species Udea olivalis. Next base: position 6,580,153 of record OX376367.1, on the reverse strand, counting down.
TCATTGACTCCCTCGCGCGTTCGGGAGTCAAACCACCTCTGGTATATTATGGCTTCGTTTAGTCCCTCGATATAAAATATACTATAATGTGACAAACATTTTTGTTTGTGTGTCTGGATGTTACTATCTATGTATTTAAGTATATATTTAGAAATATTTATGTATGTTAATCAGTCTCTGACACCCATAGTACAAGCTCTGCTTGGTTTGGGGTTAGATGATTTTGGTGTAATTTGTCCCAGATATTTATTTATTTATTAGTTAAACCTACGTCAGGCATGCTGTTTAGTACTTAGGTTAGAAAAGAGTTAAAACGGTTATTCAACAAAACTGACAGACAGGTTTAGATGTACCTTCCAGGATTTCACTGCTGATTTCCAAATTGATGTTGTCTCTCACAGCTTGCGATAGAGCGTAATGCTCATTTTTAACACCGTCTACAGTCTCAACAGCGATGTACTGGTGCCAGTCCTCTTGAGCGTAATCAAAGTAGATCTTATCATAATCTGCTTTAGTCGTCACTTCTAGGGCCGAGAGAGATTGAGACATGTATGTGTGGTCGACAGTCTGGAACAAATTATTATATAGCATGATTAAGAACACAATGATGGCATTAAAATTGAATAAAACTAGGAGTGATCTCTTCATTCTAAAGATTAAAAGAATAGTGATTTACCGACAAATACAAATAAAGAACTATATTTAATTTGAATAAGTTAGCCACCAGAGTGATGAGAAAATACAAGTGATAAAAGTGATGTGTAACAGCATCACTCTTACATAAGAGCACTTTATGCAACAAGAAAAGTGCTAAAGAAAGGTGGACTTGCAGTTGTCTGTTCGAAAAATTGTTAAAGAAATTATTTATTTGATTGAATTTAATGAGGAATTTTGAAATTAATTATTTGAATACAGGGTGGTCCAAATATACACGCCCATATTTTTATTTTAGCCTATTCACACTCAGAGGTATCCAAAAATACCCTATGTATGTTATCCGATTTTTTGTACATAGTTTTCGAGTTATGAATTTTTATACAACTTTTTGAAAGTTTCTGGGCTGAGTCATTTTTTCGGTCACTGTGGCCGGGATCGGTTGAGGCAAATGCCTGAATTTTTTTTTACTTTTAGATGATTACTAGGTTTAGTGGATTTTTGAACATTTACATCCATAGCGCTCATAAAAACTCTAAAAAAGAAATTTTGATATCGAAAAAGTTAGAAATTCTGTATTTTCCTTAAGTTTTGAGAGTCATTGCAAATGCTTATCAATCCACTGAACCTAGTATTCATCTAATGGTGAATAAAAGCATAATTCAAGAGCCGGAGAAGAGACAAACGAAATGCATGCTTGCATGTGTGCCTGCTTGTTTGCATGCATGCATGCTTGCTTGCTTTGATGCATGCATGCGTGCTTGCTTGCTTTCGTGCATGCTCATGCATTTCAGTGTATGCTTGCCTGAGACTGATGACTGTTTGAATTATAAATTAGGGCTTGTAAATAGTAGGAATTATGCATCGTTCGGCCTAATGACGAATTTGCGAAGTGATAATGCGGCGATAAACTTTGGGCGAAATGAAATAGGCCAAACTTGTTTAGGACATGACGTGATGATTGTGCGAAAAAAATTTAGGCCAATAGTTTGTGTGCCACTGACATTATGGGATACAAAAAATTAGTCGTTCCAATATAGACCCGCTTGCACCCAACTCCGAAAAAAGATCATTACTCGAAAACTACGAGAAATTGGGTTACATACATGGGGTATTTTAGGATATCCTTCAAGATATGAGGGAGCTAAAAATTTTTATGACTTGTATGTTTGGACCACCTGTTTAAGTAAATATGCATAAGCTATATTAGCTAGCAAGGTGTTTGTAATAAATAAACCATTTTATCAGATTACATCTTTATCATTCCTGGCCTTTACGTCTATTGCAGACAATTTATTTATACAGTGATCTTTTGGTTTCTTTTTCACATTATTTGTGATTAGACTACAGATAATTACCTCCTGTGCCCTGCTCAGAGCAATGATCCGTAAATGCTCCTGTGCATTGTGCACTTGGGTCTTGAAACGATGGAAACGCTTCATGACGGCAAAACACTCCCAACATATTAGCTGAGGTATCTCAATTGCAGAGTCGCCTAGAATAAACTCCTGTGGAATGCAAATTCTACCATTAATTAATACATATATGCAACAAAACCCAGAAAAACCTCAACAATTTGACATTATGTAACTAGAATGTCACTGAATATAAAAAAGGACAAAATTATGGAGTTTATGTTCCATCCACATCAACGAAAATTTATTTTTATGTTTTTTTGGTGTGAATAAAAAAGAAAATACATATTTGGATGCGAATTCCACTCAGACGAAGGTATAGAACAGCCAATATTGAAAATCAACAAAAACAACGCACGTTGACCTCAGCTTTAAGTATTTAAATACTCAGCTAAAAAGTTGCCAAAAGTTTTAATAAGTTTTAAACTTACCCTGTCGCCCGCGAAGTCATTCATCAATAAAGAAAATACTTGATAAATTTGTTCAGAGCCATTTAGAGAATATAGATTTCTGTCGCTACTCAGGCAAGTGCTACATGCCGTCCTGTAGTTATTATCAACGTCCTGCTCCATTTTTTAGCAATTTAGACTCAAGTTTACGGAAACAATTTTGTTTTGATTACTTTCAAATCACAACAAAAAGTAATACTTCCATGTAAAATAGACGAAAATTGGTGAAGATCGGTCACCCAGACTACGACACCACAAAATGGCTGCTTGCTTCGCCAATGTTGCCAATGTTTAAAATGCTGAAGTTGCATTCAAAAGCTCTGCTGTAAGTATTCTAAAAAAATATGGATTGAGGTCAATAGAGGTCACCACAACACAAGCGCACGCAAGGGAGAAATTGACAAAGTAATGTTTTTTTTTAATTTTAGCATCAACCAAGTACCAAGCATGAAAGCTGAAAATCTATGTAAGTGTAGTGTCTTTTCATCTTCATTCGGATTATTTGGCTTGATATTTATCGGTGGACACTAACTAAACTTTTTTTTTCGGTAATTTGTGCCAGATAAACGTGCAGTAAAACTCTTTGACCCCACTTGACTCAGAGCTATAGTTCTTTTTACATGTTTTTTCAACTTGGTTGATGGCAACACTGATTATATACTACCATATGGCCTTAACACCCGTTTTGGAACGCAGCATCAGGGCTGCGGTTAGTTTGGGTCAACTTGTTTCCTAGTTAATCTGTGGGTGGGGTTTGTTTTGTTTTGTTTTTGGGACTTGGGGCTTTTGACACAATCCCTTTTTGACGAAATTATTGATTTTAAATGCTTCTCAGTGGTTAAATGGTGTTATTTGTTTATTTACCTACTTCATAATTCTGAAGACATTAAATTATTTTGCTTAGATTTGAGAATGTCTAATTGAGAAACCGGTTCTTATTGTTATAAACGTCAAATCTGGTGAAAGTATTGAAGTGACTTCTCTAACGAAATAGAACGTTTCAGGCTGCTGTTAAAACTTTATGATTTAGCTGATTAAATACACTATTTTCCTATCTTCAAAATGATAAGTTAGTGATACAGTTTTTGCCGTAAAAATGGAAATATCGGAAATCGATTTTTGGGATGAGAAAAAGGCGGATGTTGCTTATAAATTACTATGCAATGCTTGTTTATGTGTGGGCCGTTCTTTGCACGAAGTTGCTGACGAGAAAATGTCGCGGTTCTACTTAGATACGCTGCGTGAAATACCTGTGAGTATTCATGATTCTGGCTTTACAAAGAACCCTTTCTATGAAATCAATATTTACAGTTTCCCTTCACTTTCAGTGAACTAGCCGGTTTTAACCGTAGGTATAACTGGCAGAGGTTGTGGTTCAGTTCTTAGCCAGTACAAACGTTATGCTCGAGTATTTAGAGGCGATAACTATAGTCTTCATTAGGAGTATGTATGACTAATACAGCATTCATGTGTTCCAGCTCCGCGAGATACCAGTTGTATGCCCCAGCATATGCTGGGAGTGCAAAGCCTCCCTCAAGAAGGCTGTGGCCTTCAAGGAGCAGGTTCAAGATTCCTACAGAATCCTGCAGACTTATACCAATGAGGTAAGGTTACATTTATAAGAAGAACAATCAATGTTCTTAAGCCAATAAAATGTTTAAGAGAAATGTTTATAAGCTTTAGAAAAACATATACTTTGGCCAGGGCTAGAAGGCTAGAAGCTCGCGAACGATCTGCAACAGAACGCCAATACAGGTTATAAATTGCAAATAGCAGGTGCACCTGTATTGGCGTTTTATTAAGTGGAGCCCTGGCCTTACAGTCGTCGAAATCGAATAGGCCCGATTTGACACCTATCATCGAGGTGTAACTAGGGATGTGAGTGAACCCCACTGTCGGTAACCTAATTACCAATTCCCGAACAGGCTTGCTGTAGATTTCTGTCCTAAGGATTCATGATCTTGGTGTGAATTGTCCCAGATATTTATTATTTATTATTATTATTCTCTTTATTTAGCATAAAACTTAGGTATAAAATTTGTACAGTATTCCTACAAAAACAAAGATTTACAACAATAAAAAAAAATCTTATGAGAAGACAACTTTATTATTATTATTATTACAACAAAAAAGTAGCAATAACATGTTTATTCCTTATGGTCTACAACAAAATACCAAATAAGTACAAGAAATGAAAAAATTAAACCTAGCTACATAATGATGCGTAAACTGCTTGAATGGTTGGTGGATTGTTGTATCTATATTGATAATTATTTCTTTACTCAAATTTTACATGGTGTTAATATAAGCAGATTAGTTGGTGTTTATTAAGTTTTTTTTTTTTGTGTAAGTGATTCATACTGGTGAACAAACTTTCCAGTTTTGGGAAAGAATTCATAAAAAAAAGATTAGAATGTAACTGTTTTTGAGACGTTTCGAAATGATTCAAAGTTTCATATTGCTTAGGAATAGCGTGATAATTTAAAAAACCCAAAATGTTTTCTGACATATCCCTTACGGCGCCTTTCAATATTTTTTTTTTAACGTAGAAACTAAATTATTATGTTTTACTTATTCGAAGTTATTATGCTGACTATTGCTGATTCACATTCTACAGTCTTTGCTAGCTCCTAAAACGGGCCTATTCGATTTCGACAACTGTAGTTATACTTACTACTTATAGGTGAAATCATGGCAAGGAGTTGTGTAAGTACCCCTTAAAAAAATAGGTCTGACTTTCCTGTCATCCTGTATGTATGATATCTCATAAACGACTCAAGTTAACCACATTTTATATCAGTATGACGACGAGTTAAATTTGAGAAGATTTAATTTTAGAATTGTTTATGGTAAAGTAACCTACAAGAAAATGTTATTGGTTTGCATTATCTTTGTCTGCATATCATCATGGTTTATTTATCCACAGACTCTTTACGAATGCCTACTAAGTGACATAGTACGGTCCTCTCGTCTGCAAACTCACACCAACTCTCCAATATCCTTCATCCCTGATAGTGTAGAGGAAAGAGGGGGGGTGAAAGAATATGTGTATGTGAAGGGCGAGCTCAAAATAGAGGTGGCCGAGTCTAGCGATGGTGAGGATTATCTGTGGTTCTGTTTAACGCTCCGCTGTATTCACATAGTCTTGAAATAATAACACCTAGTTCCCTATAATAAGATGCATTATTCAAGGTTATCTATTTCGTCACTTGAACTCTTACTGAAGTCTCATAACGTTTTTCACCATAATCATCGTTTGTCCAAAGATAACTTGCCCTAACTTAACTTTAGATAATATCACGCCTCCGAAAATTGAAATCCCCTCTGTTAAGAGTTATGTTATGTAGGACAAAAAGTTTTAGGAGATGTAAAGGAGTACCATCTTTTAAATGCCAAAATGAACTTTAAAAAGTATTGTTTGATGCAATTGTTAATAAGTATGCTACTGATTGGTTTCAATTATGAATATTGTTCATGCTTTTCCCAAAATGTTGTTACACCTATTTACTGCACAAATGGTCATATTGTTAGAGCTTATCACCACAGAAATTCAAAATTGAACACTTAAGTTATGTCCACATTTTTACATTTTTGTGACATACCAAACGTAACGTAAACGCGGGCAAAGCCGCGGGTGTAAAGCTAGTATGCTACAAAAAAATAATTTATTACCCGAGTGTCTATTCCGAGTTTCACAAAGAGATTGAATGATTCTGCCGCTAGATGGCGCTGCCTCGATGGCATTCAAATTCGCGTTTACGTGCTCGCAAAACGCGGTGGTGAAGTCATTTAAATCTCTTTTTGCAACTAACTCGCACTAGGCACTCTGCAATGAATTAGGTATAACTTTTTTATTTTTAACAGAAATGAACCAAGATCCTACTTCGCCTGATGCACTATCTGATGTAAAAGCCGCCTCAGACAGTGACTCCGAACAGAAATCAGTGAAACCGAGAATCAAATTGAAGAAGAAAAAGAAAACAAGAGTCCAAAGTAAAATTAAAAGAGCTGAGAAGATTACTAAGCACATATTTGACGGAAATAAGGTAAATTTTGATTTTCTTTTTTGACCATTTTCCTCTACTTAAGGGTTGTCTGGTCGAGGTTGTTTTTCAGCAATGAGACCGCCTCATTGTGTCATTACGACATCTCATATGTTCTAAAGTATAATGTTATTTTTGAACTAAACGCAGCATAATATACCAGAGGTAGTTTGATTCCCGAGCGTGCGATAAAACTCTCAACATTTTCGCAGTGAAGATGGTCGGTCCACACTCCACAGATAGTAGTATATTTACTGGCTGTTTGAGTTTGTCTATGTCACATGAAGAAAATTAAAAAAACGAATTACTTTTCACTCCAAAGGGCCAAAGCCAACACGTAGAGGCCTTTTCGTACCTTTTACTATTTACTCAAATTTTAAATGAGTACATTATAAGTACACATGTTAAGTTATTGCTTAATGAGAAATTCTGTTTGTTTTGCATTCATAATCCAATTTTTTTATTTAATTAATGAGCTTATTGCCGGCGAATTCGTTCCAAAGGGACATGAAGACGTGAAAATAAATAATAATTCTCCTTCAGACCCCAAAAAAGCTCAAAAACACTGCCGACAAGAAGTTTCTCACAATAGAGCTATCATACGACGAGATGCTATCAGAACGGGAGAAAGAGGCCTCTAAGGAGAGCTACATAAAGGCGGAATTCAAATGCGAAACATGCCTCATAGGATTCAACTATAGACGGTCGTTTAAAGTGCACGATCAGACTAAACATGCTACGGTAAGTGACAGCGGGAAAAACCACAGAGTCACAATTCCAATTAACATACAGAGTGCCTAGTGCGAGTTGCACAAATAAATAACAATAAACGTGAATTTTTATGGCATTCAGTCAGCGCCACCTAGTGACAAAATCGGGTATTATTAATCAGCGTTTACGTGCTCGCACAACGCGATGGTAAATTCATTCGAATCTCTTTGTGCAACTCGCACTACGCACTCTGAATTATAAATATAACACAGAAAATTATGTAGATGGATGACACGTTTTACTGTTTATTTGCAAATTTTAGTATCCATAAACAAAGAAGACATTTTATAAACGCCTTACTATGAACTAGGATCCGTTTTTACCCATAATCTTTTTTTATCATTTCAGAAATTAGGTGACTATATCTGTCCAGTATGTAAGTCAAGAATGTCTTCTGTAGAGTCATTCACGGCACATTATAAAAGGCATATGAGAAGGTAAACATGTTTTATGTAGAAAGACTTGTTGTTTAATAGACACAGGTTTTTTCATATCCAAATCCCATAAGATTGAATAAACTCAGCACTCGCACTTGGCACTTGTACTGAAAGTTTAGTGGACGTTGGGATGCAAAACTAAGCGAAAAGCCTGCTAAATATATTATAAGTAACCTTTAAATGAAATTTTTTTCGTGAAAGAGGTCTTTTTTACAGTAGTTGATATTATTCAACAGATATGAGTGCAGCATATGTCAGAAACGCACTATGGACGTCAAGGTGATGCAACAACATTATTATTCCACTCATGAAATAGCTCTGAAGGAATATAAGTGCAAGCTCTGCGGAAAGATATCCAAGTAAGTAAAAACATGCCTGTTTTTGAATTGTGTCTGTCTATTGATTTCATATTGTGTGTTGTTTATGGCTAGTGATGATAAAATGTCTTATTTATTGAAATTTTCTGTGGGTTTAACTTTTTTATTGTTTACCTAGAAATGAACCCACTTTTTGAGAAGCCTGCTCAAAAGTAAAATTTGTATCAAAAAAGTATATTTATTTAGCTATAACATGAAAAATGTACTTAATGAATTCAGACACCATCAAATACATTGCCCCTGGTCTGGTCCCGAAATAGTGTTTTCCCTTGTGTTATGGTAACAAGAGTGCGTAGTGCGAGTTGCAATGAACAATTAGAATGCCTTCACTCACCACGGATTTAATGCTGCCAGATTTTGCCGCTAGGTGGCGCTGACTCGGTACTATACAAATTCGTGTTTGCTCGCAAAATGCGATGGTGAAGACATTCTAATCTCTTTGTAGAACTCGCACTAGGCAATCAGAAACAACGAAGGTACGACTAACACACAGACCCAACCCAAATATCTGTTTCTTCATAAGACGTTAAGGCTGGGATTTAGCGCGCCGTCCGATAGAGCATTCGGTGGGCCACTGATTAGTTCTGCGCGAACGAAATAGCCGCGGCTCCCTTCTGTTTTCGTGTAATGAATTAAATTTAATATTTTTTTATGTAAAATTTATTATAAAATAACAGACAATTTAAAAACTGGTCGACCTAGAAAAGACAAAGACTTATCTATATAAATATTTTAAGTGCAAAATGTTACTATTGAATATTTAAGAGTAAAACAAAAAAATCGTCGACGTACTTCTTTGTGTTTTTTTTATTAGTGAAATTATGCTAGGTATATCGTGTTTTAGAAAAGTTCTCACCTTAGTTAAAGACACTGACCTACTCGTACAATTTTTCATTTGTTAAAATATCTTTTACATACATACATACCATCACGCCTCTTTCCCAACGGGGTAGGCAGAGACCACTTCTTTCCACTTGCTACGATCCTGACATACATCTTGCGCTTCTTCTACTCTCATGAGTCCTTTCATACATGCTCGTCGGTTAAAGGTACTCTTGACCCGACCCTTTCTGAGAACATCTTGAACTTGCCCAAGAAACGTTCTTCTGGGTCTTCCCCTTCCAACAGTCCCATTTACCCTTGCCTCATAAATCCGTTTCGTTAATCGCCTTTCATCCATTCTTTCCATATGACCAAACCACCTCACTATCTTTTAATGTAGTAGTTATCTTCAAACAAAGTCGCTCAAATATTGACAATCTTGGGAAAGCATAGCCTTAATGCTCTTACAGGAATCGTTCAATACAAACATTTTTGTTTAGTCTATCTACCTACTAATATTATAAAGAGGGAAGATTTGATTGTTTGTATTGAATAAAGATTTAAATGATTATAAGATTTAAAAAATTCTTACACCAATATAAAGCTACATACATTGTTCATCCATCACTTTTTTTTTTAAATACTTTCCTGTAACCATCCATGGTCTGGTGGAAGAAATCTCTTTAAATAATAAATAAATAAATATGCGCCAGACAACACACCTCTTGTAATGGTCTCGAAGTAGCGATTAATATCCCTGTGTTACGAGGTACCACACAAGGAAATAAGCGAGGGGCGTCTCCCAGCACACCCAGACCCGAGTCAATTCAGAAAAGATAGTTTCCTGAATTGACCTGACCGGGAATCGAACCCGGGACACTACGTAAATCGAGGCGAGAAACCGTGCTACAGCGCACTACGCCAGCCGTGTCGTCAAAAGACGCGTCTTTAAAGAGATAAGCTCACCTGTACTTGTGTTTTCCTGATTGTTATCTATTGCAACTGCATTTTAGTGTACATACATACCATCACGACTTTATCCCAAACGGGGTAGTCAGAGGCAAGTGACTGTTGCCGTCATGGTGTACGGAACACTCGGAAGCCCACTTTTCACCAATGGTATTAGCACCCAACGTGGTAGGTGATGAGTATGAGCCTTCCGCCGCTTTCCGGGTTGATTTGGTTTGTTATCGATGTTTTCCATCACCGGAGAGTTAGTCGGATTTGGGTCGGAAGATTTTGGGTCTGGCCAGATTTGAACACATGATCAGCGATCTGAGTTCGATTTTTGTGTACGAACTGATAAATAAATAAATAAAATTATTAGCCAGTAACATCCTATATTTTTAGTAATAGTTTAGGCGGGCAAACTGCTGACGGACAGCCATAATTAGAACTATAATTAATTATACATACAAATACAGCCTTATACGTCCCACTGCTGGGCACAGGCCTCACCTCAACTATGAGGTGGTACGAGCCATACTCCAACACGCGGGCTCAGTGCGGATTGTTGGAGAGGTGAATGTAAGGCCAGTGATGAACCTTACCGTCAGATGTTATCAAGCCGCCTTTTTAGGCCTCTGACTAGGCTTTACGACTGATATCTTGCGACGTGAGCCGGGACCAACTGTTTATCGTGCCTTCCGAAGCGCGGAGATGCCCGAAAAACACATCAGTTAATTTCGGTCGGGATGGTCACCCTTCCATAACCCGACCTGACTGGCGTTGCTTAACATCGGATCGTTGTCGATCCGCTGCCGTCACTTAGCCACGGGCACCTCATTATATAATTAATTATAGTTCTAAATGATCATCAAAAGAAACCAACGCTTTTATGTTATTCTTATATTCCCAGCTCCATAGATACCCACCGATACCACAAGGACACGCACAAGGCTAGGGTACAATGTAACAAGTGCGACAAAACCTTCAGCCATCGCGGGGGCCTTCTGAACCATCGGCTGTAAGTATTGAATTGTGATTTGAATTGTGATGTTCACTGTTGAAGATGAAAATATATATTTGTAGCTTTCAAAACAGGCAACCTAAAAAATCTGTGTTTTCAATTAAATTCATGATAAGCGCAGATAATTCGATGCATAGTGTCATTCCCGTAAATGTTAAAGTGTCTTACTAAAACCTTGGTACCTTTGACTGCGCCTTCAACAGACTTAAAATTTGTTAAAACACTTGTTTTAGTACTGTATAGTGTGTGATTTCATTGTGAAAAATATTTTATGCGCTGTGACAGACAACCCTAATATCGTGGGAAATAAAATAATTTCAAAAGGCATGTTTATTATATACCGGATTATTATCAAATAACTTCCGAAAACGATATAGACTCGCTAAGTGATGTAGAAACTATCTAAGCGAAAATGAAATTTATTTAACGAACTTTCATTTTGAGGTCACCTTAAAAATCACATAAACGGGTCAGTATTTTTTGTATGAATGAAAATAAATTAAAGTTAAATGAAAAAATCAAATGTTCGCTTATAAAGTTACTGCATAACTTAATGAGTATGCTATATCGTTTTCGGAAGTCATTTGGTAATCAGATATATCAACTCAGTCATGCACACATAGATTACACTCTCATCCATTTGCATTCTCCCACACACACTTTCTCACTTTCTCTCACTCACACACTCACGCATACACACTTACACACACACACACACACACTCACAGACACACACGCAATACACATTCGTATTTTTATAAATTTAAAAGTAAGTGTTAGTTACACCACTTATAACTCAAGAACGGGTGGACCGATTTTTATGTCTTTAGATTTGTCTACATCGAAAATAGGATAATAAGTATCAAAAACATTGCGAAATTGACGAAAAAAAAGCAAAAACTTTTTCCATACTAAATGTTCACAGCTGTCTTGCCAATAACTTATGACAGAACGAAGTTTGTCGGGGCCGCTAGTTTAGTAAAATTTTATTGAGGTTGTTTGATTTGATTTGCCAATTCGAAAGTGCTTGTCTTCTAATTCTATACTATTTTCACTATATGATGATATGCCTGACTGTTCTCATTGTTCCGTGTCACGCATACTATTTCAAACTAAATAAAAAGAAACTGGCAATAGAAAATGTTACAAAAAAAATGTCCTGTAGAATCTTATCAAGTAAATTACTGTTATTATTATTAACTGTTCATAAATGAAGTGAATAAAATATAAATAATAAATCTTTACAGCGCCTGATGCCTGTAAGTGAAGGAACGCCATTCAATAGTGTATTGACACAAAAATCGATGAATAGAAGCGACCATTTTGTAATCACGTCATTCGCATCAGTACCAGTGCGTCTGCTTTGTGTGCTATTTTTTAACTATTATTTTCGAGATACCGCGCTTTATTCCTTATCTTATTAGCCATAACCTGTTTACTAAGAATTTATTTAAAAATTAAAAATCGGTGAATCTGATTCCATTTCCTTTGCCAACTCGATTAAATTACATTCGTTACATCACTATAATTGACAATTATGAACTGTCAGGGATATCATCATACGGCGAAAGTAGTCAATTTCTTTTTCCATTTGTTTTCATTAACAAAAAACTCTCCTAATTAAGATGTCAAATGTTGACATAGACGTTCTTATTTTTGAGTTTGAGCATGAGTTCTGAGAAATATTAAAGTGGATTCTTTGGCATTTAGATCTGCCCACGAGCTCCGCAATACGTTCCCGTGTACGGAGTGCGACAAAGTGTTTAGGTGGAAGACGAGCCTTAGGAGGCACATGGCGAAAGACCATGTCAAGGTGAGCGTTCATTCTAAGTTAGATTACATTTTTAATGATATAAATAATTTAGGCAATTTCATTAAAATAGTACTTTGAAAATTTAATTGACGTGAAGAAAACGGTTTAAAATTATAAAGTATTTAAAAAGGCCCCCAATATTTTTGATATTGGTGTTGCCACTTACTGGTTACAGAATAAGTAGTTACAGACAAATGAGTAGGCAAATATACAGGTATAAAAAGTAAAGTAAAAAAGGTATAACATTTATAGAATGTCTTTAATATGCTTGGAAGCCTATAAATATAATGCAGTTCAAATATTCTACTAAAATTATATTAAAAAAAATTTTTTTGTTTGTCATTGATAAACTCATAAACTACTAAACCGATTTTAAATATTGTTTCATCAAAATGAAGCTACATTATCGGCGAGTATCGTAGTCTTAATTTCTATAATTTACTTTTCAACGTGAGAAAAAGTCCACAGTCTGTTAAGAAAGTGGTGTTTCCAACAAATAGTTTTCAACTACCCCCTTTAGATAGTAAAATAAACTGACCCACACACTCATTATATTTGTTTTTAGATCATTTTAAAAAAAGTTTTGGTGTACAGTCCGTTTTGGCGCTAAAAGTTATAATGCTAAAAAGGGAAATTAACCCAGATAAGTGGGTTTGCTTTTTGCGTTTGGGGTAGATCGTAAACGTCGCATTGTTTTAATGTTTGAGTGATTATTTAGCTGAATTAAAATAAGGTACTCGTATAAATTATCTCTCTGTTATTGAATGCACCTTTTAATTTCATAATTATAACTTTAACTGTGTACAGTAATTTTTTACTTGTCTTATCAATTTAAAATAAACGGTTTTTAATAATTAGCGACTACCTAATTTTAGACAATTCAATGTGTTTTGAAATTATGCACACAATAATATCACAAAAATTTAGGTTTTTAATTCAATGAAATAATCCCGAAAATCTTACAAAATGCAACGTTTTCGATCCACCCCCAGCTAACGCCTATAATAATCTATAAGTATAGGTCTATTTTGTGAAATAAAATGAAATCGTGATGTCATGTCAGATGATCGATGTCAGTCAAATCAAAAATTCTAGTCCATTGATTACACCCTTTTGTGTGTAAAACAAAATAATTTAATAACAGGTACATCTAAATATAAAATCAAAGCGCAATGTGCAAGAAGCGGAAAGACGTTTTCGATCCGCTCTTAAATCATTTATTTTGTGCGTAGGACAAGCCGGCCGCGTCGGCGGCGTACTGCGGCGCGTGCGGCGTGTCGTTCGCGTCCGCGTGCTCCTACCAGCGCCACCTCAAGAACAGCCTCAAACACGTCACTCAGGACCAGCTGAGGTGAGAAGAAGGGTATTATTTATAGGTTTCTGTTCTTACAAAAGGTTAGAATAGGGTTTTCTACAGGATTTTTCGTATTTTTTGTCTAAAAAAAATTCTTCAATAATTCTTCTTCTTGACATTTTCTATTTGAAAATGCTACTCTAAGGCTATTTACAATCGGAATAGAATAGATATATTTGTGATTTGATTGGTTGGTATGATATGGTATGTGACAGTTGACTGTTGTAAGAAAATCGTTGTTTTTCGATAGCGAGACCAGCAGGACCACCTAAAGTGCGTTCTAGTTTATTTTCCAGGTTTCCTCATAAGCATATTTAGTTCTCCAAGAAGGTTTGAAAGGATTCTGACAGGGTCTGACGCTGATTTGATTGTTTTATATTTTCCAGACTAATAAAATACTTTGGTTATTGAATACATATATGTTATACGTATGTGGAATTTGGGAAGAGAGGCCTTTACCCAGCAGTGGGATGCTAACGGCTCATTTTTCATTCTTCAAACTAATTGATTAGTGTTATATGAGGTTATGTGCTTTTAAAAACGGAGCTGTTGTGTGTCGAATTTAATATTATTGAGTAGGTGTCTTGTTTTTAATATTTTTAATTTATTTCCTTATTCTTTGTTATATTTATAAGGTATCTGCAGAATACCAGCATCGTGGTGCTGCGCCACGCACGACATGTGCTGAGCTTTTTGGTACTTTTGCTATTGTACTAGATGTAAGCTTACATAAGTTCCTTTTGTGTATGTACCAAATAAACTTTCATTCATTCATTTATTGAGATTAGACGATTGATTATTTATTCACTTTATTTTTAAAATGAGAAATATCACCTCATTATGACATGAAGTTCTGTCAGATAGATTCGCTTCTTTGAAGAAGCTTTTTTCCATATTTTATATTGAGTTATAATATCTTACCGAATTAAAATGAAGCTCTAAAAATAACTTGTATATAATGTTTTGTCTATCAGATACATCTGTGACCACTGCAATCGCCGATACTCGGATAAGACGAAACTCAGAGACCACATAGAGGAAAAACATTTGCACAGGACGTATCAGTGCCACATATGCAATAAGGTTCGTATATCGTACTTACTAACTAACCGTTGAGGGGAAATCATTAAATTATTATTTTTTTGAAGTTAAATAAGTACTGTAGTATACTATTTTCGCCGTATGATGATATCCCTGACAGTTTCTATTGGTCAATAGTGATGTAACGAATGTAATTTAATCGAGTTGGCAAGGGAAATGGATTTAGATTTACCGATTTTAAATTTTTAAATAAATTCTTAATAAACGGGTTATGGCTAATAAGTAATAGAATTGAACGCGGTATCTCGAAAATAATAGTTAAAAAATTGCACACAAGCCGGACGCACTGGTACTGATGCGAATGACGTGATTTCAAAATGGTCGCTCCTATTCATCGATTTTTTGTCGATTCAGTAGTGTCAATACACTATTGAATGGCGTTCCTTTTCACGCATCAGGCGCTGTAAAGATATATTAATTTTATTTCATTTACTTCTTTTATTAACAGTTAATAGTCAACAATAATTTACTTGATAAGATTCGAAAGAACAATAGTTTTTTAATAGTTTGTAACATTTTCTTTTGCCAGTTTCTTTTTATTTAGTTTGAAATAGTATGCGTGACACGGAACAATAAGATCTGTCAGGCATATCATCTTACAGTGAAAATAGTATAGCTATAGTCACGTGGTGCTATGACGTCATAACATCAAACTAACATACCTAAGGTTTACGGTATTATTTGAACGGTCGAGTTTATGCGATGATATAAATCTTTTGCGATGTTATAGCATCACATCGCAGAAGCGACTTATCGTGGAGGATTTTTAGATACATTTTAAAAACATTGTAAAATTATAATATTTATAATTTTTTTGGAACTCTACTTGTCGGCCCAATTAACTTACCAAACATTTGTTTTCTACAGCCTTCCAAAAACCGCGTAGCTTTAGACCAGCACATACGAAACGTGCACAAAGGGCGCCCCAACAATAAGATGTGCCACCATTGCGGGAAGGGCTTCCCGGTATGTATCATCATCTTTGAAATAAATCACATCAATTGGGGCAAACAAGGTGGTGCCCGTGGCTAAGTGACGGCAGCGGATCGATAACGATCCGATGTCGAACAACGCCAGTCAGGTCGGGTTATGGAAGGGGGACCATCCCGACCGAAATTAAGTGATGTGTTTTTCGGGTATTTCCGCGCTTCGGAAGGCACGTTAAACAGTTGGTCCCGGCTGACGCAAGAGATCAGTCGTAAAGCCTAGTCAGAGGCCTAAAAAGGCGGCTTGATAACATCTGACGGTAAGGTTCATCACTGGCCTTACATTCACCTCTCCAACAATCCGCACTGAGCCCGCGTGTTGGAGTATGGCTCGTACCACCTCATAGTTGAGGTGAGGCCTGTGCCCAGCAGTGGGACGTATAAGGCTGTATTTCTTGTTTTGGGCAAACAAAATACACAAAATATAAGCATGGTTTAAAGACGCTTGCCTTAGGGTGGTCTCACCTGGAGCATTTTCCTGTAATGTAACATTTCAGAGTCGATTTTGAGCATTACAATACAGTACTGCCTTCCTGACATGACGAACATTTGCCTGTAACTTGAATTTCAGATTTGATTTTGAGCGATACATTACAATTCTGTCTTACAAAATTTCAGGGAAATTGTATCAAAATATTACACATTGTAACAACAACACTCCCTCACTGATGTAATGCTCGACTCTGTAACGTTGCATTACAGGAGAATGCTCTAGGTGAGGGAGCACCTATCAATCATTAATGAATCAATATTGAAGCTATTCAGCAATCAGACCGCCCAATTGTTTCAACGTGTTATCTCATGTAATACAAACGAGAGTGCCTAGTGCGAGCTGTACGAAGAGATTTGAATGACTTCACCATCGTGTTTTGCAAGCACGTAAACGCGTACTTGTATGGAATCGAGTCAGCGCCACCTAGCTGTCTCCATGTTGCCCAATTTTGCCGCTAGGTGGCGCTGCCTCGATGCCTTACGAATTCGCGTTTTCGTGCTTGTGAATGCGATGGTGAAGTCATTCGAATCTCTTTGTGCAACTCGCACTAGGCACTCTCTAATGTTGATAAATATTTGTTATTTATTTATCTTGTTTTCATTAATTAAATGCTGAACCGAAATTCCCCAGGTTTTTTTAAATTATTTTGTTGTTAATGTGTGATCTGGGATTTAGTCCGCCGTCCGATAGAGCATTCGGTGGGCCACTGATTAGTTCTGCGCGAATGGAATAGCCGCGGCTTCCTTCTGTTTTTGTGTAATGAATTTATTATTAAATGACATTAGACAAATTAAAAAGTTTTAAAAGTTGTCGACCTAGAATATACAAAGACCTATCTATATATATATTATTAAGTGCAAAGTTTTAATAATGAATATTTGAGAGTAAAACAAAAAATTCGTCGACGTACTTCTTTGTGTTTTTTTTATCGGTGAAATTATGCTATATCGTGTTGTGAAAAAGTTCTCGCCTCAGTTAAAGACACTGACGTACTCGTACACAATACAATTTTTATTTGCTTAAATATCTTTTAATTTACTAGTTATCTTCAAACAAAGTGGATCAAATATTGACAATCTTGGTAAAGCATAGCCTTAAAATTAGTTTTTATAATATTACAGACCAAAGTCCAGTTGGACTCCCACATTCGCACGCACACAGGCGAACGTCCTTTCATCTGTGAATTCTGCCCGACCACATTCTCGCAGCAATCCAACTTGTACAAACACAACCGACAGGTGAGTTTTAATATTACAAGCTGTTATTTTTACCACAGAAAAAATTTAAACAGATGACGCGAGCTTACGTACTTTATTTATTTATTTATTTATTTATTAGTTTGTACACAAATTACAGTTTTTTACATAGAAAAATAAGGATAGCTAAAGTACAGGTGAGCTTATCTCTAAAGAGAGATTTCTTCCAGCAGACCATGATGCAAGGAAAAGCATGAAACAAACAGTGATGGATAGACAAAACTGTGTACCTACATAATTTTAAAGATCAAAATTTCTACCAGCTTACTTACAAATAGACATATATTATTACAAAAATAAAATATATAAGTACCTAACTAAAATAATTATACATATTTAAAAATAAATAAAATAATAATTATTATTATTATGATCCAACACAATTCAAACATTTTTTAAAAGATGTTCTTTTAACAATCTAGTACTTTGAGTTTAAAAACTGTGTAGTGACCTCTTATAACGTTGCTTTGTTTGGTGCATGCTGAACCGTTATTTTTTCTTAGAAATGTTATTGTTTTACTGTCCAATAATCAGTTTTAAAAAATCCAAGTATGTATTTTTGTTTATCATAAAATGGTTCCAGACTTTTAAAGAAATACCTTCAACTCTGTTGAATAATTATTGTACGCCCATAGAGGTAGGTCACAGTTGAACAATTAAGACACTTTTGTTAACATCTGTAATCTGTATATACCTGTGTTCCACAATAAAGCATTATTTATGATTTTAATTTTCGTAATTTTTTATAGCTTTGAAAATGATGCAAAAACTAATACTCATCCCTGGAATCAGAATTGCTTTATATTTGTCAATTTTAGGTACAGAAGTAGATCCTAACTGTAGCGCTCATCCAGAACAACTTCACGATTGCATTTTTTTTTTCAAAATTGAGTTATTAAAGGCTTTAGAAGGGTTTGCTTTTTGCGTTTGGGGTAGATCGTAAACGTCGCATTTTTTAAAGGTTTTCGTGATTATTTAGCTGAATTCAAATTAGGTATAAATTATCTATCTGTTATTGAACGCACATTTTAATTTCATAATTATAACTTTAACTGTGTAAATTTTTAAGTGTCTTATCAATTTAAATAAAACGGTTTTTTAATTAATTAAGCAAATAATTGGCGACTACCTAATTTCAGACAATTCAATCTGTTTTGAAATAGTATTATGCACACATTAATAGAGCAAAAATTTAAGTTTTCTTTTAATTCAATGAAATAATCACGAAAATCTTACAAAATGCAACGTTTTCGATCCACCTCCAGCTAACGCTCTCAATAATCCATAACTATAGGTCGATTTTGTCAGATGATCGATGTTAATTAAATCAAAAATCCTAGTCCACTGATCACAACCCTTTTGTGTGTAAAACAAAATAATTCAATAACAGGTACATCTGAACATAAAATCAAAGCGCTACCCCATGTGCAAGAAGCGGAAAGACGACAAGCCAGAAGCGCCGCCGGAGCTCCCGCAACACCCAGACCCGTACCGGCCGGTCGCGGTTCTGCACTACTCGCCGGAGAGAGGACTTATTATGTAATCAATACTCATTACCTTGTGTTTTTAGCTGTCTCTGGTCAGCGGAAAATGACCCTCTCGATTTTTGTACTCTTAAAATTAGGTTAAGATGTTAAAAAAATATTTATTCAGATAGTCGACAGAAGGAAATTGTCGATCGTATACCTACAGTGTGGCTTAGTATAAATAGTATTTTTTAGATTTTATTGAGAAAGGAATGAAAATCGTATCATAAACTGGATTTATTTTATCAGTTATCTCCAAATTTCTCAATATTAAGTCGGTTATACTGAGAGTTTTCAACTTATAATTATCCTTAATCATACCGGGAGATCATTATCAAAAGACTTACAAAAACTATATAGCATATTAAATATATTCAATATAGCAAACTATGTGAAAATTAAATGTATTTAAATAACTTTCCTTTCAAGGTCTTCATTCAAAATCAGTATTTTAATTGAACTTTCATCTACTTAGCTACTATATCACTTACTAAGTAAGCCGTATCGTTATTGCAAGTCATTTGAAAATCACTTGGTATAAGCCAATTTCTTTGTCAATATTTTTTTAACTTTAGAAGCACTTAATCCGGTGAAACTATACCGGACCATCTGGTTAACTTGTGACATAGGTCGACTAGAAGAATAAAACTACTCGACCATGTATTAAAATGCCTAATATTTTAACAAAATTATTTAAGGCGAGGTGGTTCTGCACAACATTTCCCGAAGGAAACTGGTGAGCGCGACGCGGACCGAAAATCACTAAAATAATCGATAAAGAAAATGAATAGATGTAATAAAAAAAACCATCAGATGAAATCCCTCCAGTTATCTTTAAACTTTGTTTTGGTAAAGGACCCATATTTTCAGATCAATTATTTTAGGTATAAAACCAAAAATAGAAGACATTATGTCACGAAAAAAAAGGTAACTTTGTGAATTTATTCTATCGAGTCAACTTTATCAAATCATGTTTCCACCGGATGAATTCCCTTTATTATCCCCTAAACAATATCAGTAAATTTTATTTGATTTTAATTTCACTGTTTACTATTTCAAAAATGAATTCTAAAAACGTATTTTGTGAACCACCTCCCCTTAAAAATGCTGCGATAACCGCTTTCCTTCAGGCGAATACTCGTCGCCATAGTTGTATATAAAACTCGAATTAAGTAAGTCAGTATTTTAGTCCTAGGTAATGATTATTTATATAATCACGACTGAGTATTTTGTATAATCAAATAAAAATTATTTATAAAGATTATTTTGGTTTCTCTTTAATGTTCCTACTTTATTTTTGAGTAGAGTGTCATTTATATCCCAAAACCCTAAAAACAGTGTGGGTCAGAATGACGGAACAAATTGAATACCTATTTTAAACCTATTAACCGCCAAGTTATCCCTCAGGTAAATGAGCCTCGCCCTCAACCAAGCACATGTCATTTATCAATTTTACAGGGGGGAAAATAAACGACGAACAACGATACAGATACAAAATTATATCGTAGAATTTATTTACTTACTTGCAACAAACGGCTGGAGGCACGAAAATGGTATGATGCATTCATATAACACCAGCAGTTATTGGGTTTTGAAATGGATTAAGAGTGTTTGCTTTTTGCGTTTGGCTTAAATCGTAAATCGTTTTTTAAGGTTTTCGAGATTATTTAGCTGAATTCAAATTATTAATTATCTCTCTATTATTGAATGCACCTTTTAATTTCATAATTATAACTTTAACTGTGTACCGTAAATTAAGTATCATCATTTTTTCCAAAATAACGGTTTTTTATTTAATTAAGCAAATAATTGGCGGCTACCTAATTTTAGACAATTCAATGTGTTTTGAAATAGTATTATGCACACAATAATAGAGCAAAAATTGAAGTTTTATTTAAATTCAATGAAATAATCACGAAAATCTTACAAAAATGCTACGTTTTCGATCCACTCCCAGCAAACGCTCTAAGTGCGGAGCAAGTAATGAAATTAGTATCGTTAAGCGAATAGTACTCAGACAGAAATTTGTATGCCATCTTTGGTTCCATTTTAAATCACTAGTGGCACTGTCCTGATATCCCATACAAGAAAAGTCAAACGCGGACACTATCGGCTGCCATTGGAAAACTAAACTCATGGTGGACGACTTTCGCCGTATAATGATATCTCTGACAGTTCATAATTGTCAATTATAGTGCGGTAACGAATGTAATTTAATTGAGTTGGCAAAGGAAATGGAATCAGATTTACCGATTTTAAATTTTTAAATAAATTCTTATTAATCGGGTTATGGCTAATTAGTTATAGAATTGAACGCGGTATCTCGAAAATAATAGTTAAAAAATTCCACACAAGGCAGACGCACTGGTACTGATGCGAATGACGTGATTACATATTACAAAATGGTCGCTCCTATTCATCGATTTTTTTTGTAGATTCAGTAGGTAGTGTCAATACACTATTGAACGTCGTTCCTTTTCACGCATCAGGTGCTGTAAAGATATATTAATTCAATTTCAAATACTTCATTTATTAACGGTTAATAATAATTACAATAATTTACTTGATAAGATTCGAAAGAACAATAGTTTTTTAACAGTTTATAACATTTAAAAAACAAATACTGACCGTTTGAGTGATTTGTATAAAAGTTAGTTTCTTGAAATGAATGTTATTTAAATAAATTTATTCTTCGCTTAGATATTTTCTACTTAACTTAATGAGTACGCCGTATCGTTTTTGGAAGTTATTTGATAATCACCCGGTATAATGGATATTTCACTGTTTATGGTAAGAAACCTAGCCGAAACTCATCTGTGTGCTATAAGACCTTTTTGACATGTATTCGCGTAAATAAATATTTTGACTTAAAGCTGAAGAGTTTGTTTGCTTGCTTGAACACGCTAAGCTCAGGAACTACTGGTCCGATTTTAAAAAAAACCGTGTTAGATAGCGCATTTATCGAGGAAGGCTATATAATCATCATTCCACGCCGACGAAGCCGCGGGCAGAAGCTAGTTGAAGAATAAAACGACATTTGTATTTTTCCCACTATTTATTAACATTGAAGTCAGTTGTGTGCGTTGGCGTGCAGCAGCTTGGTGTGCGTGTAGCGCGCGGCGTGGTGCGAGAAGGCGGCCGGGCAGTGCGCGCACAGGAACGGCCGCGCGCCCGTGTGCGCCCACACGTGCGACTTGAGCACCGACAGGGACTGCCGACGAACAAACACTGGTCAACAATCTTTCGATAGAAGGTCCTTAACAAAAGGAATTTGGTATAAAACTATACAGCAGATACTTCCCTATGCCTCTGGCTTTATGAAGGCCACTGCATTGAATAGAAATTATCTAGTAACTGCATTTAGACTAAGATCTGTTCATATTCCACTCAATAGCTTTGGCTACATGATGAAAAAAGTAGATTCTCCGAATTGCAGTATTTGCAACATAGTGAAAGACGTTTATCATATCATCATGGAATGTTCCCGGTCAGCCACTATGAAAAACCAATTAAACATTATATATAAGGACGTCGGAGCTTGTAATTGTATACTGATGCACCCACACACTGATGATGCAAAGCTATTGTACAAATTTATTCAAATAGCTGTTAAGAATAGATGAACCTTAAATTTAAGACATAATCTATGGGGGTGACATATCTTCGGACAAAACCCCCTTTACTCTTTACATGTATACTGCATATATGTAATTAAATAAATAAAGATTGAAAAATATATATATATATATTGCCCGTCAAGATGACCTCTCTCCACCTGGTGGAAAGCGGTCGTGAGGTCATTCAACGAATCACTGGGCTGGCCATCCTCACCTTGGAGGCCTGCGGAAATGCCTTTTCACGCCCCGCTTGAAGAACCCGGGACTATACGAGGAAGGAAACACATCTATTTGAATAAAAGAAAGTCGTGTTAGTTACACCACTTATAACTCAAGAACGGCTGGACCGATTTTGATGATTGTTTTTTTGGATTTGTCAAAGTCGAAGTTTTTTATTTGCAATAAATGTGGTACATGAAGGTCATTTTTTGAATATTTAGTTTCACACACTATAACTGCTGACCAGCATGCAAATTAAATATTGAAAAAGTAATTATTAATTAATAGCAAGACCACTGAAACAGGGTATGCACCCTGTATACGATTTCTCAGATATATATAAGTAAATAAATAAATATCTGGGACAATTTACACCAAGATCATCTATGGACAACCGTATTTCGTTGATTAACTAGTTACCTAACGAATAATATCTCTGCTGATTCGGTCATGGTCGATGCAAATACAACATGAATTAATGGTTTCAACTAAAGTGACAATGTGATAACTCCATTCTCATGTGTGCGTCTAAACTCGTGATGTAAAATGAAAAAAAACTATTTGTTTTTTTTCACTTTTTTGAAAAAAACTTAGTATCGTCGTTTTTTTTCTGCCTTACATTTAGTTCAATTATAAATTAAATTTGTATAATAAATCAACCTATTTAATTTTACTTAAAACCACTTCCAACAACAAAGTACAACTCCATTATTTTTTTTCATCTTCACTTTCAGTGCCTACACTAGTCTTGTCAGCCTCGAAATTTTCACTTGTACATATCTTTGTATGTACTATTAAACCAGAAAAGTACCTACATTATAGGTTCAAGAATAAACCTAAAATTATGCATACTCTTATTATGTATTAATCTTTAACGGTAACTGCCTTAACAGTTTTGGATTTCATACTATTGAAAAAAAACATAATCCAGAAAAAAACTTTTATTTCAGTTTTTTTTTCACACCAGAAAAAAAACGGTGTTTTTGCAACATTAGTCCAAACCAAACAAAACCTAAAGAGTATGTAAGATATGCCTCGTCCATAGTTCATCAACTTCATACTCACAGTGAATCCTCGTCCGCAAATGTCGCAAATCTTGTTCCTGGGCGGGCGCAGTTTCTTGTGCACGAAATCGTCGTGCTTCTTCAGCGAAGAACCGTTTTGGAACACCTGGAGACAGAAAAGAAAAAAACATGAACATTTTTGTCCGCGACTCCGATGAATATTTGATTTCTATGGAACTAGAATGAAATCATCCTCTACCTGCGCATACGTTAACTGTGTCCGATCACCGCTACAGAACACAGCAACTACGGTCACCTGTGATGGTGTGCCGTGTCGGCAACAAAAAGTGTCTACGTTTGCGCAGCGCCTAAATACTCGTTCCCGCAAGAATTTCAGGGCTATTTATTTTTATATTTAGGATAGGTACACATACAGATTACCATCGATACATGACTGAAAATAATATTATAAATAAAGTAGGCTAGACAGTAATCCACAAATAGTGTACACAGCATAGCTAATTCTTACTTCCTATCTAAAGGACGGTTTTAAAATACAAATAAAACATTAAAATAAAAAGCATAAAAAGTAAAGAATGAATGAGCTATGTTGAGCGAAAAGGATTCCTGGCTGATGAGAAAGTCAGATATAACTCTTTTATACTGAGTGAACCTGTGATCAAAAATATGTCTTTGTTACTGCGAACCAGTTCATTGTAAGTGCGGCACATTCTAAAAAATCTCCAATCAAATGAAACTCACCCTTTTACACGTAGCACATGTGTATTTTGTGGACTTTAGATGAACGAAGTCAATGTGTTCCTGCAGTGATACTTTCGTGATAAACTTGGCGCCGCACTCGTCGCAAATCAGCCTAAAATATTGAATTTTTTATTTGTATTGATTTGAATATTTGTATTTTTTTAAATCTATACAACCATGCCGATGACAGTCGCTACCGTCTGCTGCAAGTTTTTATCTGGAATTTAAATTTAAGGTGGTCCCTCACCTGGAGCATGTTCCTGTAATTTGCATTTCAGATTCGATTTTGAGCATCACATTTAAGTTCAGAGTGCGGAGTGCGAGTTGCAGTGAGCGATGCGAATGACTTCACCATAGCGTTTTGCGAGAAAATAAACGCGAATTTGTATGGCATCGAGTCAGCGCCATCTAGTGGCCTTAAAGTTGCGCGAATTCGCCGCTAGATGGCGCTGACTCGATTCCATACTAATTGACATTTACGTGCTCGCAAAACGCGATGGTGAAGTCATTCACTTCTCTCACTGCAACTCGCACTCAGCACTCTGCCTTACAAAACTTCAGGAAAATTGTATTAAACATTGCAACAACAAATTTTTCACTGTAATGCGGGGTTCTCCTCCCTCACTGATGTAATGTTCGAATTTGTAACATTACAGATTGCGCACTGTAATGCGCGGTTCTACTCTACCTATGTAATGCTCGACTCTGTAACGTTGCATTGCAGAAAAATGCTCTAGCTGAGGGAGCACCTTTAGGTACAGTGCCTCTAGTGATTCGTTATGTAACTAAAAATGGCATTCAATTTGCTACAGATTACTTGAGCTAAGCACATGGTAGAAGTGCAGGTAGTTCAACCGTCATGATTATATCTTGATTGAGTTATAAGCATTATACCGGATTTTTGTAACATATTTTTTTTTATATGCGCCAGACACCACACCTCTTGTAATGGTCTCGAGTTAAGGATTAATATCCCTGTGTTACGAGTTACCACACAAGGAAATAAGCCAGGGGCGTCACCCAGCACACCCAGACCCGAGTCAATTCAGAAAAGATCGTTTCCTGAATTGGCCCGACCGGGAATCGAACCCGGGACACTACGGAAATCGGGGCGAGAAACCGTGCTACAGCGCACTACGCCAATCGTGTCGTCAAACATTTGAAACTGTACTTTTAAAACAAATACTTAATATGTCCTGACTGCCTAGTGCGAGTTGCACAAAGGACTCAGCGCCACCTAGCGGCAAAATCGGGCAACATTGGGGCCGCTAGGTGGCGCTGACTCGAAGTCGTTCGAATCTCTTTGTGCAATTCGCACTAAATACTCTGTTTGCCCGCAATTTTACATTGTTTCTTGCGAAAAAGATTACGTGT
This sequence comes from Udea olivalis, assembly GCA_947369235.1. Lineage (NCBI taxonomy): Eukaryota > Metazoa > Arthropoda > Insecta > Lepidoptera > Crambidae > Udea > Udea olivalis. Next base: position 6,553,711 of record OX376367.1, on the reverse strand, counting down.
TATTTATGTCTCGGAATTTTGTGCGCACATACGCTCGATCAAAGTTATTGCAGCGTGATGAACATCTTAGAAGAGATATTCATCACGATGACAGTAGTTATAAAATACCGGGTTATAATTCATATCTGATGAAATTTCGTATCGTATTATACTATTTTCACTGTAAGATGATATGCCTGACAGCTCTTATTGTTCCGTGTCACGCATACTATTTCAAACCAAATAAAAAGATACTTGCGAAAGAAAATGTTATAAACTATTAAAAAACTATCGTTCTTTCGAATCTTATCAAGCAAATTATTGTTAAGATTATTAGCTGCTAATAAATGAAGTAAATTAAATTTTATTAATATATCTTTACAGTGCCTGATGCGTGAAAAGGAACGCAATTCAATAGTGTATTGCCACTACTGAATCAACAAAAAATCGATAAAAAGGAGCGACCATTTTGTAATCACGTCATTCGCATCAGTACCAGTGCGTCTGCCTTGTGTCCTTTTTTTTCATTATTTTCGAGATACCACGTTTAATTCTATAACAATTTATTTAAAATTAAAAATCGGTAAATCCAATTTCATTTCCTTTGCCGACTCGATTAAATTACATTCTTTACATCACTATAATTGACAATTATGAACTGTCAGGGACATCATCATACGGCGAAAGTAGTTTAACAATTGAAGCATTTTTAGAAGTTCTCAAATAAAATCTATTATATTTAGGATAAGTAGTTGGTTAGTGAATTTTTACTCGTAACACGGATATTATTCCCTACTTCGAGACCATTACAAGAGGTGTGATGTCTGGAGCATATTTATTTATTTATCGAGCATTAGTCGTTTTTACTCGAACCACATTGCGAACATGACGCTCGCTCGATTGTTTGTTACTTGTTCTTAAAAACCAATCAAGAACGATGTTAATGTTTTTAGAACACTGATCAATGATCATTTTCTTATGCTGTATCAATCGTAAAAACGTTACAAAATGGGATGCTCTCGCAAATGGTCTAGTCAATACCATATATATATACCATATATATGACGACCGACTTGGTGTAATGGTTAAGAAGTTGGCTGCTACACCAGAGGTCGCGGGTTCGATCCCCGCACAGTACAAACATTTGTGTGCATGAACATGTCTGTTTGTACTGGTCTGGGTGTCTCCTATGTATAATAAGTATGTATTTACAAAAGAAAATGTATTTAAGTATGTTTATCCGTTGTCTAGTATCCCATAACACAAGCTTTAATTAGCTTACTTTGGGGCTAGATGGCGCTGTGTGGAATAATGTCCAGGGATATTTATTTATTTATACCTACCCTTACGGTGTATTGTGCGCTAATCGTGACTAATGATCGGGAATAATTTATGTTACGATAATTTGAAATACCGTATTTATTTATTTTAATAAAATATACAAATTGTAAGTAATTATAAACTATGAAATATAAAAATCTTAACTTAAAAATGTAATCTAACTAAAAAAGAAAATATATATCTAATATAAATTAAAGAAATTAAAAATGCCGTCAATCGTTGAACAAATCCTGTTAAATTTATGTTTGTTTTCTCCATTGTTTTATATTATTTAGTTAAGATACTCATTAGGTTTATTTGTTTCAAAATAACACATCTAAAACAGCCACTCACTTGCTATCGGCCGACACATGCGCAGAATGCGTCCTCAAATGGTGCCTCAAGTTGTGCGCCGCGCGGAAGTACCGCTGGCACGGCGCGCAGAACGCCGCGCGCGCGCCGCGAGCGCCGTGCGCGGACGCCGCGTGCACGCTCAGCCCGGACTTCGCGTTGTACACTTTGCCGCACTCCTTGCAGGAGTAGACGCGGGAAGATTGCTTGTGGACTGTGCTGTTTAAGAAAACATGCACATTTGTGAATAGGAATAAGTACATGATTCTGATATTGAAGTGCTCCTCCTTGATGCTAGTTTTAGCTGATTAAAGAAATTTATATAAAAAAAATATCTTCGAAACAAAATATTAAGTAAGTAACTACTGTAATAGAAAATTAAAATTTGACGACACGGTTGGCGTAATGCGCTGTAGCACGGTTTCTCGCCTCGATTTCCGTAGTGTCCCGGGTTCGATTCCCGGTCGGGTCAATTTAGGAAACGATCTTTTCTGAATTGACTCGGGTCTGGGTGTGCTGGGAGACGCCCCTAGCTTATTTCCTTGGGTGGTACCTCGTAACACAGGGATATTAATCCCTACTTCGAGACCATTACAAGAGGTGTGTTGTCTGGCGCATATTTATTATTATTTATTTATATTTATTAAATCTGTGATATTGTGCCATCTTTTTTTAATGATCCTATAACAATGGCTCATAAATTAAGTTAAAACTTTGCAATTCATCATTATCGTTAACACATACTTAGAATGTAAAAACGCATATGTAAAAAAAAAAAAAGGTCGTCGTATGGCTAGAGAGAAAACTATGGGGATTTGAATTATTGGGTTTATTGTCCGAAATTAGGTGAAGGAAGAGAGCGAACTTACACACAACTCCTTATATAGTTAATGATCACCGCCATCTAGTACATATGAATCGAACTACATACTATATTGTTTACGACCGACTTGGTGTAATGGTTAAGAAGTTGGCTACTACACCAGAGGTCGCGGGTTCGATCCCCGCACAGTACAAACATTTGTGTGCATGAACATGTCTGTTTGTACTCTCCTATGTATAATAAGTATGTATTTACAAAAGAAAATGTATTTAAGTATGTTTATCCGTTGTCTAGTATCCCATAACACAAGCTTTAATTAGCTTACTATGGGGCTAGATGGCGCTGTGTGGAATAATGTCCAGGGATATTTATTATTATTATTATTATTATTTATTATTGTTAGATCTTTACAAGATGCAGTGACGTTGTTAGTAGTTCATTGTGAACCAGATGGAACTAGTAACACTAATAACTAGAAGTTAGTGCCGAGAAATAAAAGTCATATCTTTAAAACAGAGCATTGTTTAATGCTAAAAATGAAAATGCACTCGTCCAAAAGACCTGATAAACTAGACTCAAGTTCTAGACGCTACGATTTGACAGTTAGCCAAAAAAAATGCACTAAGTTAGAGAATAACCCAGCAGAACATTATACTTGCTAAGGGAATAAAATCATACATTTGGCAATTTAGACCTTTGTCATGTTGGTAGTTATGAAAATAAATAACTCACAACATGTGGACCCGGAGGCTGGTGGCGTTGACGAAGGTGCTCTCACAGATGCTGCACTCCTGCTTCTCCTTGTGCTTGTCTCGGTGGTAGCGGTACGAGCGGTGGGAACTGCGCACAAATACCAATTACATAATTTTGTAATTTTTGTATTGCCTTTTGCTTATTTATGTATCTTGCCTATAGCAGAATACCTATGTAAGTACCTATACTTCATTCATTATAACATTAGAAATAAGAAGCAGGGGGGCTAAAATGAATGACAATTTGCATTTGATGTTGCCATGACGATAACATACCTGAGTATAACCTGGCAAAATTGAAAACCCCTTTCGCCACAACGTATGAAGGGATTATGTAACATTTTAGATTTGGTAGAGTTATAGTGACAGTAAAAATGAAAACCCCTGCCTGTTTTAGGTTTTTACATCGACAATATAGTTTGATGCAAGACAAAATAATTATTTTAAGCAAAAGCCTCATAAATTCTGAAGTTCCTTTACTTTAAATGAGAACAATCAAGTGTGTCAGGTGCTATTTAAGTGGATTTGAATAAATTCGGCATAAATCTTGAAAGCAATGATGTTTATTGTACTTTTACCACAAAGTGTACTCTAAAAAGAACCTTTTTTACTTCTGTCTAATGCTATATTAATGGAGGTTTTATTGATTGGCAAACTCACGATGTTTAGTTTTTTTAGAACTAGGTATCACTATGCGAATGTATGTACCTACTTTTATTTGGTAAATAAACGAAAAAAAATATGAATAATGTAAGTAAGTACGTAAGGTCGGGGTACTTCGCTCCAAAAATTTGATGCTTTTTACTTCTCGTTTGTGTATTTCACGAAAAGTTTGGGCCAAAGTTGTACTTTGAAGCGGGTTTATTTGGCCCTCGTTTTTTTAAGTAGTGAAACGTAACGGTTATTAATGATGGGCTGAAGTAACCTGATTTGATTGATTTCATATTTCAAAGAAGGACGTATTATGTTGATTAATTTGTTTTAATTGTACTGAAAAACATGAAAATAATCAAACTAATTTAAAAAAAATACTTCACGAGTTATACATGTAGTAACTCGTTGCACGAACTGACCAATGCGTCTAGTAAGCGTGAAACTGTTTTACCGACCGCCCCGTGCTATATATCGCCATCTATCGATATATAGTGCTAACTACTTTGATAGATTCTGATGTACGGCGTGAAGGGAAATTCAACTTTTTGTTGTTTTGGGCCAAAGCACCCTAGGGCTAATGTACCCCGACCTTACCGGTACTTAAAAAATTAAAGAAATAATAAAATAATAAGATTATTTGTACTTCAATATTACAATCGTGTGATTGGCGTAGTGCGCTCTAGCACGGTTTCTCGTATTTAATTCCGTAGTTTCCCTGGTTCGATCCCCGATCGGGTCAATTCACGATTTTGACGACACGATTGGCGTAGTGTGCTGTAGCACGGTTTCTCGCCTCGATTTCCGTAGTGTCCCGGGTTCGATTCCCGGTCGGGTCAATTCAGGAAACGATCTTTTCTGAATTGACTCGGGTCTGGGTGTGCTGGGAGACGCCCCTAGCTTATTTCCTTGTGTGGTACCTCGTAACACAGGGATTTAATAATCCCTACTTCGAGACCATTACAAGAGGTGTGTTGTCTGGCGCATATTTATTTATATTTAATTCAGGAAACGACATTTTCTAAATTGGCCCGGGTCTGGGTGTGCTGGGAAACGCCCCTGGCTTATTTCCTAGTGTGGTACCTCGTAACACAGGGATATTCAGCCCTACTTCGAGACCGTGACAAAAAGTGTGTTGTCTGGCGCATATTCATTTATTTAATACTAGAAAAAAAGGGATAGCCGTCTGAAATTCTACTCGTTGTCACCATAATTAGGAAAAGAGAGACCCCCCCCCCCACACTTGCGTTCTTTGAGCATTGGCGTCTTGCAGGCCACACCCCCACAAAAGCGTTTTTTGGGCGTTGCATCTTCCCTTGTGTGGGGGGGGGGCTCCACCAGCAAGATGCCGACGCTCAAAAACGCTAGTGTGGGATCTGTCTAGTACTTTTTGATGGATTGAGAGTGGCGATTCGAGATAATAATATAAATAAGTACAGGTAAGTACTAATTTTTGTAGGAAATTCTTATAAGTTTTTTTTCATTTAGGTAAACGACTAGCTGCTTCGACTGACTTCGTCCTGCCAAAAATAATTGGGTATGGGAACAAAAATCAAATATTATGTCCTAAATCGAAAACCATTTCGAGGTATTTGTATTTTATACCTTATTTAAATATTTAAAATGTTTAATGGCAAAGGATCTGGGATATTTTTTCAATTTCAATTCAATTCTTTATTTGCTTACTAAGTGTTACAAATAGGTGTTTAATAACAAAATAGTACTTAAAACTTAGTTACCGCTATGGTATTACAATTACATTACAAATTACATTAAATACGTTGGCAATCTGGGGTCACATCAATGACCCCAGTTTGCCAACGTCCGCAAAGAGTACATTTAGGTTCTAATTGGACTCTTGGCGGTAATCGAATTGACATCTCACAATTGAAACCTATTGGGTCGTATAAACGTCCTTTCACGTGATTGGTTGATAATCTATCCATTAACCAATCAAATGACGCGATCTGTATTATACGTGAGATTTTTATCTAGGTGATTCTACTGCATGGTATTAATGGGGTTTCCAGATAGCAGATTTAAAATTCCCCCAGATGAAATATATTTTTCTACAAAGTTGTTTTTAATAATACGTACATTAATTTACGCCCATTGCCCAGACGAGTGAGTAGGACTTAAAATAGCCATTCGCTATAATCCTAACCCTCTCAGGTAGGGCTTGGTTTCAGAACTTGGCAAAATAAATTGTACCTGAAGACTTCTTCTCACATTCTTGTGAGATTCTACATCATGAACGGCGAGCTCTGTTTCAGTCGTAAGTGCAGTAAATCAGTAATTTTCACCTCATGCTTTATTTACCACGAATCGGGGAAAAAACACATGTGAGAACACTAAGTGAATTTGTGTCGTCATGGGTTCGCAATGTTTAAAAATAATAAAAAGTTAACTATCGGCTAGCTAGATCAACGAAATATTCAAATTAGTTTCTTAAAATAGTAAAAGGTATTTAAAAAAAAACAAAAAAACACCTAAGAATTGTTCCCATACCCAATTGCACGTCGTCGCGGCGTCGGTAAAGCAGCACATCTCGCCCGCGTTTCTCAGACTTGATTAAAAAATACTATTATTTTTCACTGAATGATTTGTTTAATCATTACAAAATATAGCCTATATCACTCCCTGATAATGTAGCTTCATATTGGTGAAAGAATTTTCACGATCGAATCAGCAGTTTCGGAGCCTATTCAATAGAAACAATCAAATCAAAAAAAGTATAAAAGGAACGCTTAAATCGCATAATAATAGAATTTTTAACACCGCTAAAGTAATAAATCACCCTGTATAGCCGCAAGCCACTGACCTCGTGCTGAACCCGCACTCGTCGCACGTGAACTCCGTGTCTATCTTCCCGTGGTACGTGTTGTAGTGCTGCGCGACTGAGTACACGTTGTTGTTGCGTTTGCCACATTCCACGCATTCGTATCTGTAAGATGGAATACTTACAAATAGATGTAAAACTTACAATGGGACACCACGAGGCGAAGCTTGTAAGTATACCTATTTAATATATGTAGATACATATTATATTTTATCAGAGGCGTGGAGGTGGTGGATGCCATTTGTTGGGACCCAAAAAAATTTTTGCTTATAAAGGGTGTCTCAATAATAGTGCCATTTTTCAACCGACTTCAAAAAAAGGAGGAGGTTCTCAATTCGACTGTATGTTTTCTCAATATTACACCAACCGATTTTGATAATTGTGGTGGTCCCATTTTAATTTGGTCCAGTTCTGACAGTGGCATCCATGAGAAAACCACATACGTCTCAAATCTAGATAGACGAAATGCGCGACAAATGGACGAATAACTCAATATTACGCCAACCGATTTTGATAATTCTTTTTTTATTTGAAAGCTGATGCTGCTTGTGTCGTCCCATTTTGATTTAGTCCAGTTCTGACAGTGGCGTCCACGAGAAAATCATATAAGTCTTAAATCTAGATAAACTATATGCGCGACAAATGGATGAATAACTCAATATCACGCCAACCGAAATTGATAATTCTTTTTTTATTGGAAAGGATATAAAGGTTTTTTTTTGTTAAAATTTTCATTTTATAATTAAAACACGGATTTTAAGAGATAGTTATGATATTTTCATTGGATTAAAAGAAGACATGTTCCGATTAAGTATGGAATAAAATATCCGGCAAATCACAAATGGCCCTCATCATCCCTCAATCCCCATGGATCCCTCATGGATCTTGGTGGCCAGTCAGCGCGAGGCGATGCCGGGTTGCCGCGCCGTGATAATGTGCTATGAGCTTAAGAACGATTGCATTACCTTAAAGAGTGTCTCCTCATATGTTCTTTGTATGTAGTTATGTTTTTAAGCACTGACTTGCATATATCACAGACATGACCCCCTTTTTTCTGAAAATATAAAAAATGTTAATGTGTAAAAAAAAATGGCAGGGTAGAGATGTGTCGGATATCCGGTCACTATCCGGCAGGATAACAGATAGAAAAGCCGGATAGTGCTATTCTTATATCATTGTCATTGTTTTGCTGGGACTTCCATCACTGTATCCATCTCCCTACAATATCCCATTGTGTCGAAACAAATTTTCAAAATGCAAGGATCGACATTCTTGTGATACGAAAACAGAAATTGCACGCTTCTGTTCATGCAAGCGTTCGAGAACGTAAAAGTATAATTCCAACGCGTCAATACCTCTTGAACTTGATAGAGTGAATGCTTGAGTAAACTCAAATCTCCCTGCATTGAATTGAACTTTGAATGACTGAAACTGAACTGAAAACTGAAGTGAGTTACAATTTGCCTTGCAGCTGTCAAAATTTTTGAGACATTAGACTGGGCCTTTAAAGATTCACGAGTTGCAATGTGTTGATAATACACCTAATGGATGTCAAGTTGGTATTTATTTATTTATTCTTTATTGCACATTAAAAAAAAAATATGGGGCCCTCATTCGAGAACGATGTGAATCAGTCGAAGTTCCCACTGAGCAGATGTTTCTGTAGCACATAACATGGCCTGACGTTCGTCTGTTACAAAAAGCGGAGAGGCATTCTGTACCAGTCAACCACACAGTCAGACAGGATATTACAGGCAGTGCTAGAGATAAAAGTTTTAAATTAGGAAGAAGTAAAAAAGGTGAAATGGTTTAAATCCAAATAAGATGATTTCAAAGAGATTACATAACATAAATACATAATAATAGCAAGCAATTACACATTATATAGACAAAAAGTAAAAAAAATATCAGACAGATAACAGGTGGATCCAAGAGAATGACAAATGTATGGTTAAGGTTGGTATGGTTAATGCCTTTGGCCTCTGGCGCGGGAGTGCACATAAGGTGCGAGGATGTTACAGTGATAAACAGATCAATCTGCCTAGGCAGGTTCGCCAGCGTTTTCCAAACAGAAATATACGCTATCATGGAATGCGCAGATATATTAGACAATCAGGACAGCGTCACCAAGGCCACTATCTACAGTGACAGCCAGGCAGCGCTGAAAGCGCTTAGCAAAGCAGAGACGACATCGGCAACTGTCAAAGAATGCAAAAAAGCTCTAGGGAAACTCGCAAACAAAATAGACGTAGTGATTGCATGGGTCCCTGGACACGAGGGGAATGTCGGCAACGAGTTAGCAGACGAACTAGCCAGGGGTGATGCCGCTGAAGGCTTAGTGGGTCCGGAACCCAGGCTGCCAATAGCACACAACATCACCAAGGGAGTAATCAAAAGGTTAACCACAGCAGCAACAAATAGACGATGGAAGGCTGCAACAGGTATGCGACAGTCTAAAATGTTCATCAGCGGAATGAACACGAAGAAGACAGGTCAACTACTGAAGCTGTCAAGGAACGGTGTACGTATGGTCATAGAAATCGTCACAGGACACTCTAGACTAAACAGGCACCTAACAGTAATAGGCATCAAAGACGACCCCACATGTTTGGAGTGCATGGACAGCGAGGAAACGAGTTTCCACCTACTCGCCGAATGCCCGATGTACTCACACATCCGGTGGGAACTCATGGGGTCAGACTCGCTAGATGAAGAAGACCTGAAAGAACTGACGGTGGACCAGATAGTAAGATTCTGCAAAGCAACAGGAAGATTCGACGGGACGCCGTGAAAATGGGATAACCTAAAGACCCCCTGCAAGGGGGGCCCGGGGAAATGGGTGAAATGGCCCATAACAAGCGGACCGATCACCCGGCCCACTGCCAGCGTCCCCAGTTGAAATAATAATAATAAATTGGCCATATTTGTAGCGTTATCGTAAACAATGACCTGAACTTATTCAAATGGACTTCCCATTTACTAAACTGTTACCAAATTCTGTATAATGTTTCGCGCGCCGAATATCCGGGCATATTCGGCCGAATAACCGGTATCACTATCTGGCCAAATTTTGACCGATTTTTTTTAAATCGACCTTTTTTTCTTCTTTTTTCACGTAATTCATTATGATCCATATTTTATTCGAAACAAATTGAAAAGCTCTCTAATATAGTATCCTAAGTTGTGTATGCATTACTTATTTATTATTTTTCTTACCTCTCCATGTCTTTTTTCTATGTGATCTTTTAAATTTAATTCGTGATCAAAGCCTGTTATGCAATTTTCGCATTTATAGGGCAGTTTCAGATACGCTTCCTTTTTAGCATCTTTTTCTCTTTCCAACATCAATTCCTCTCTGCTGAGAGTGACTATAGTTATCTTGCCATCATACTTCTCACGAAGATTCGTTCTTTGCTTCCTTCCTGTACCAGCCTTTATTTCAGGTTCTGGTATTTCCTTTGCCTTCTTCAGTTTTTTCTTTTTCTTCTTTATAACTTCTTTTTTAATTTCCGACAAAGGTAAGTCGTATTCGAAATCCGAACCACTTCCGGGTTCAATTTTGATCTCTGTGTCGAGTTCTGTGTAGGGCTCTTGTAGTGAATTGGCCACTTCATGTTGTTCAACTTTGTACTGTTCTATTTGTAAGTCTTCATTCGCTGTCACGAGAGTACGCGTGATTACAAGTTTCTGGGGGCATTTACTTTGCAATTTGTGGTCTAACATCTGTAAAAAGAAAATTTGTTGATATAGTATATTGTGATACGAGTGCGGAAAATATGTATATCCTTAGCGATTCCGACCGACGGTGCGTAGGCCCGAGCCAATGGCTAGGCTTAACAGTCAGGACGAGTTAAATTAACATTACGCACGTGTATCAAATGACTTTCTCAAATACATGAGTGAGAAATCAAATAGAAGTAACTAAGAAAAAAACAGACAAAAAATAATTATTTGAAAAATTTATATGATTGTTAATAATAACAATTTAATAAAGAACACAAACTAACAAAATGAACTTTTGGATTCTATGATACAAGAATATAAAACTCGTGAAACTAAAAAATTAAAAAACCCCTACTAAGTTCAATGTGTGTTATAGTTACTGGAAAACAAAAAGTACTAGTTCGGAAAATGATAACTTTCGACACGCCTCACAGCACACACTTTTATTTATTTATTTATTACTGCCACACGATACATATTAATACAATCTTATAATAAGTATGCATATTTACAGAACACATATCTGATATGTACCATAACAACGGCGTAAATAGCACACTTTTTGAGCACACATATATTTATTTTTTAACTAAAACACAAAACCATAGATGTAAGTTGATTGTGAGTGAAATTATACGATTCATTATTTTTCATAGGAAGGGAATGTGATGTGGCGTTCGTAATTTGAATGAAAGTTCGAGCTGAATTTTAAATACAGATAATTACGAACAAAAAATAAATCAATATTTTAAAACATTGATATTGCTTGATTCATACAAATCCAATCAGTCAACAATCTTTGAAGTTTAAAACAGCTTTGACTGATTGGATTTTTATGAATCAATCTAGAGTACTCACTCAAGTCAACGGTGTTTACAAAATATAAAAACTTCAGAAAGTTTTTAGACAAAAACTCAATTGTGATACTTTACTTATTCATAAATTAATATTCTTGAGAATGTAGGTTAAATTACCTGACCACTCAATATCGCATAGTTTTTATCCACTTGGGCTTTAAAAGCATCTATTTTCTTCAGGAAATTATGACATTGATTACAAACAGCAGAGTTTTGATACTCCACCTGAAAATGTAAAAAATGATAAATGGTGCGGATTCCAAGTTCTAATCCAACCCGTGGAGCGCCCTTGTTCATACGAACTTTTCATCATAAGCTATGGCGTCCGAAGGGTACCTACGGTCCGAAGGGTACGCACGAAACCCATGAGATTTCAAGTTCCCTGTAAAATCAGACCTCAATCATTATTAAAACACTCCTGCTTTGCTGACAGAATTAAAATGCGCGGCGTTTGCTCAGAAGTTTACTTAAAATAAAATAGTCATTCACAAGATGCCAATATCAAATATCAGTGTTATATGCATGAATTTGCAAACTTCTTACTAGGTAACTAAGTTTTGGTTACTTTTTATTTGCTATAATTCAAGACTAAAACCATTACTGTAGTGTTTACTTACCTTGTAAGTGAAGAAATTCTCAAAAAAGCTTATGTGTTTACAATTTGATAACCTCACAAATGTAACGTTTTGGGCTGAACAACACACACAAAATACCGAGTAACTTGGTGCTTTCGTAGTATTTAAGTTTAGGCTGTTTAGTTTAAAAGTTGGGTTGATTTGCACGAAAACATCCATTTTAAAATATTTTTACAATTATTCGTCAAATTACAGAAGATTCCAATACTGCAGGCAGTGCTGAATGCCGTAACGTTCCGTTCCACGCTTGGTTTTTTTCTGTCAATTTATGCGCTTGATTGTTTCTCTAAGAGTGGTTGTTCATTCATGAATACAAATTAACCTTTCGGCCACTTCGGCAGAGAAACTACCCTAGACAGAATTCCCTTGTTCTATGGAAACTTTATGTGGAGTATGCTGATTTAATAATAAGTAAGACAACTTGTGAAAACATAAATTAATTCAGCAAGAAGATAATCTGTCAATTAGCGAAAAGAAACGTAGCAGTTTAGCGTTTAGTTTACCATTTTTAGAAATAAAAAGTAGGTAATGATGAATTTATTCTAGGAAAAATAATATAAAAATACAGGAAATATTTCATTGATAAGTCACTTAAATCCATAAAAATCTTACAGTTTAGTTTTGTAATGTTCTTAGAATTTACCATGCAATGAAAAAACCATCAAGCGTCAAAACACCTACAGAAACGACAACCAAACGCTTTTGACGTTTATTTTTAATTTATTACGGCAGCTCAGAGCGTCGTCTAAAAATTTACAAACATTAATTCAGGGTTATAATCTTAATTTTGTTCTGAAATAATTTAATTTCCTGAAGAGAAAAACCCAGACATGGAAGTTAATAATCTGTGCTGTGGTTGCCTTAGTGCGAGTAGCAAAATGGTTGCGGTTAACGAATTTGGGAAAAAACAGTGTTTTTGGCAAATCATAAAAGAAATACCGGTAAGATTTATTTGATTAGTTTTTGCTTACTTAAGTTGGGTCTAATTCTACTTCTGTTTAGTAAAGTTTATTTGCCAAAATAGTTTTAGGTCTAGAGTAGATACCTAAGTCTTTTCTTCCTCAGTAAACTTGGTGAAGAATGATTCTAACGTAACCAAACTGAATTCTATGCACTGAGTTGAATTCTGGCAACAAGGGCGTTTGCTGAATTCCATTGTAATGTAAATATCTGCAAGAAATCCATTCAGACGTTGACGACACGATTGGTGTACAGTAGTGCGCTGTAGCACGGTTTCTCGCCTGGATTTCCGTAGTGTCCCGAGTTCGATTCCCGGTTAGGTCAATTCAGGAAACGATCTTTTCTGAATTGACTCGGGTCTGGGTGCGCTAGTAGACGCCCCTGGCTTATTTCCTTGTGTATTTATCCCTACTTTGAGACCATTACAAGAGGTGTGTTGTCTAGCGCATATTTTTTCATTAATATTTATGTTATCCTCTGACCTGGTGCCAAAACTAGCAAAATATGTATAACTAGCTTTTCCCACACATGCACTTCATATATTATGGCCAAATTACATAAAATCTTTATAATTATAGCCTATGTGTTATTCTAATGTATAAGCTGTAATATTGTAAAGATTTAAATCCGTTCAATGGTTTTTGCAAGCAAGCGTAACATGAATACAAACTTTTGCATTTAAAATAAAATTAGTGTAGTATTAAAGAAACATTTAAAACTTTTACATTCTGCCAAAAATAAGCAGACTACCGCAGATCATCCTAAAATGGTGTAGTTGACAAGATATTTTATTGTTTTCAGATGAACCCACCAGCCATGGTGTGGTTGTGTTGGGAGTGTGACGCACTGGTTGGTCGCTTTTCTAAGTTCAAGAAACAATTAAAATATTGTTATCAAGTTTTGAAAAATTATACTGAACAGGTACTATACTACCCAAGACTCAGATTCCTTAGGCAAGACAATTTTTGTGTCTTTCTGTGACTGCTTGCTATTTTCTTTTTAAATAAAATTATTTTGTATATCAGTCTCGTGACACCTTTAGCACAAGCTCTGCTCTTGTACAGAGGCGCTCACATCAACCTTTACATAGGGGCACCTTATGCTGCTGTCATAAGACCCATTTTGCAATGGTTTCGTTAAAGTTGATGTGAACGCCTATACCAAGATCATCAAAAAAGAAAAAGATGACTCAGTTTCCTAAAACAAGTGTAGATATCAGCTTTATTTACTATTTTTCAGAATTTAAACACCTATGAATTGCAACGCCCACCCAGACTTCGAATATGTAAAGCCATTGGCATCACCTTTCCCATAGAAATAGAAGCAAAGGTTGATATATCTGTTGTAAAAGAGGAGAATGAGCAATCAGATATTGAAATAAAGGAGGAAGATAATATTTCAACTTATTCCGATAATTTAGATGATGACAGAGTATTAATTGAGTTTAAGAGGAAAGAAAAAAGGAAAAAAGTAAAAGAAAGGAAGAAAAAGAAGAAAAAAGAAGACATAGAAATCATAAAAGAGGTAGAATTAAGGCCAGAAGAATTGGAAGAAGAAAGAAGACTGTTAGCCGGCAGGGAAGAGTATGTAAATGCCATGTTCAGATGCGAGAGGTGTATCATCTCATTCCCTAATGCTGATGACCTGAATGATCACGTTAAATTGAAGCATAATGATGTGAGTAAATAAATAATACTATGAAAATGTCTTAACTAAAGTTACATAAAAAACCTTACACACGCACATGTATACACCCACACGCCCGGTACACCCACACCCACACTTCATTTGCTACTTACTTCATTTTTTAATATTTTTTTAAAGTGGCCACTTACTTCATTACTGCATTTTTTTTTTTCTGTCACTTTGACTCAAACTTCGCCTTAATGATTTAGTGTTGTTACATAGGTACTGAATACCTACTGAATAATCCATACAAAACTTTATGTTTATTCATTTAAGTATTTTTATGTAAATTTATTTATTGCTATCTTAATAATATGCATGTCTATTGTTTTAGTCAATATGTGTATTTTTTTTATTGATTAACTGCTCATCTTGCACTACCTCAACTGTTTACTTTTTTTTGTTTCTCTACCCGAAGGTTGCCTAGAATTTATCGCTTCTAGCGATAAGGCCGCCTAAATTGTATTAATAAGTTATGTAAACTTTATTTTTGTAATTGTTATATTTGTGCAATAAAGAATATCTTATCTTATATCTTATTATCGCTTTGCCGACATCCTAATGCTAAACGAATAACAAATAATAATCTTATATCTTACTTCTATGCCATTTTCCTGGCTATGAAAACTAATTTAGTACTATTTTCAGAACAAATCGAGTTATACCTGCAAAATATGCGAGTGTACCTTCGCTACAGAAGTGTCATACAACTATCACGCGAACAAACACACTCGGAGGTACCAGTGCTCTGTTTGTTCAGAGAGGTTCTCTAGCCGGAGGGCTGCTACGAAACATTATGAGATCACACATTGCCATGGGTGAGTAGAGACACAAATTACGCATGCGGTGCGGCGCCTCTGCTCTGACAGATAGTCCGCTTAGAACTAAACCGCCATTTTGAACACGCAGACAGACACAGTGAGTTTACAGGCGATCCCAGTGAGCATCAGTTTTTGTTTTTGTCGAACCTGGTACAATTTTTCACATGATGAATTTTGTTTTCGACCGGTTTTGTCATAAGTACTTCATTTTGAAAATTCAGAGCGAATATAGTAGTAGTATATGCAGTGACCCTGGGCGGTCGCGCAAGTTTAGTAGAAAGGCTTGATTTGGTTTTTTATCGATGTTTTCGATGAGAGTTAGTCGGAAATATAATAATGAACACAAATATTTTCATTCTGGCCAGATTTATTATAAATCAGTCTTTAATCAGGCAAATTACACCCATACATTTTAAATCATAACACTCAAATTATTAAATTAATCGAATTGAATAAAAAATTACAAAATAGAAATCAAAAATGTCAAACAAATTACAATAAATAAAATCAAATATAAATAGATTTGAACTCGGGACCACACGATCCGCGAACCGAGTTGGAGTGCTTAACCACTAGCCCGCGACGCTCTCAAATGACCAATAATGTCAGTTTTTGAACCATTTTAGTTAGTCCAATTTAGTCATTTTTGGTACTCTTCAACACTAACTTTTTAAGTATGCAATAATAATTAAAATTGACATAGGTCAATGAGTAAAACAAAAAGAGCTTGTAAAAGCATTTTTAATTAATGTATTGAGTTATGATATGATAAAACTCGTAAAACAAATGTTGTAATGTTTTTTCAATAACCCTGTATATGTATACCGGGTGATTATCTAATCACTACCGAAAACGATATGGCATACTTAATAAGTGATGTAGAAACTATCTAAGCGAAAATTACATTTATTTAACTAACTTTCATTTCAAGGTACACATCACTCGAACTGTCAGTATTTTTTGTATGAAAACCTAAAAAAGAATGAAATTTTGCTTATATAGTTATTACATCACTTAATGAGTATGCTACATCGTTTTCGGAAGTTATTTGATAATTACCCAGTATAGAGCATCCTCCATACGTCACCTTCCAACAGTTCCGTTCACTATCGCCCTATAAATCTGTTAAAACGCCTTTCGTACATAAATAAATAAATAGAAGAAATATCTGCGACAATTTACACCAAGATCATCTGACCCCAAACTATCTACTAGCCTGTACTATGCATATCAGAGACTGATGAACATATTTAAATATTTCTATTTACTATTACTTAAATAGATAATAACACCCAGACACACTACAAACACAAATGTTCGCAGGATCGCTGCCATTGCATCAACAGGCAGTCAGACATGCTCTATTTGTTATTTCAACCAGTTTATTTGTTGCAGGACAGGTCTGGAGCACAATCTAAACGGTGGTTCTCTGGAAAATGTTCAAGTGGAGGAAACACAGGAGTCAAATGATGGGTAAGATGGTATATTTTTAGCATTGTAGCTGGTAGTGATATTTGTAAAAGCTTATCTTAGTAGACTTTTAACATACATACCATTACGCCTTTTTCCCAACGGGGTAGGCAGAGACCACATCTTTCCACTTGCTACGGTCCTGACACACCTCTTGCGGTTCTTCCACTCTCATTAATCCTTTCATACATGCTCGTCGATTATGGGCATTCCTGACCTGACCTTTTCTGAGCACGTCTTAGACTTGTCCTAAGTACGTCCGTCTAGGCCTTCTCCTTTCAGCAGGTCCATCCACCCTCGCCTTGTAAATTTAGACTTTTGTAGACTTTTAAATCAGAAAATAATCTGTTGTTTAAATGAATCAAATTGTATCTTTTGTGATTTCTGCTGGGAGAGTGGCTTATAATGAGTACTTTCATATTTTAAGCGCATGATTCAACTTTTCTAGCACCAAATTTTATAACCTTTGGATTTTTTTTTTATACTGCCCATCAAGATGACCTCACTCCACCTGATGGAAAGCGGTCGCGAGGTCCAGATATGAGGTTGACAAGCCCAGTCATTCAACGAATAACTGGGCTGGCCATCCTCACCTTGAAGGCCTGCAGAAATGCCTTCTCACGCCCCGCTTGAAGAACCCGGGACTATAAGAGGAAACACATGTGCTGGAAGAGCGTTCCACGTCTGGATGGTACGACAAAGAAACGAGTCACCGAACCTTTTAGTTCGGGCCAACAAATGTTGAATTGTGTGTGGGTGACGCCGCACGCGTGGTACGGGAGTGGAAAGGTGAGGGTGGGATAAGCTGGAATAACTCGTCAGAGTTGCCTCTGGGTTTCCAATAATACGGATAGCACGCCGCTGCAACCTGCCAAGAGCTTCGAGTAGGTACTTGGTGGAACCGTCCCAGAGATGAGAGCAGTATTCCACACACGAGCGAACTTGTGTCTTATACAAGAGACAGAGCTGCTCAGGCGTGAAGAATCGTCTCACTCTGTTCAGGACTCCGAGTTTACGGGATGCAGTTCTAATGACGCTCTCAATGTAGTCCCGCTGGTTTAGGTTGCTACGAACATCCATGCCAAGGATGTTTAGGCTATCCTTAATCGGTAGTGGGGTGCTCTAAAGAGTGGGATGGGAAAGGAACGGCGACGCCTTTGCTGTGAATGCACACACCTGCGTTTTCTTGGCATTAAACTCGACAAGATTGCATGCACTCCATTCTGAAATGCGGTCCAACACTCCGTCAAGCTCAACAACAAGACTTCGCCTCTTCTCCTCGATGTCAGTCTGCTTTGCCCCAGGGCGCTCGAAATAACGCGCGTGGACCGTGCTGTCATCCGCATAGCAATGAATATTACCAAGAGATAACATGTCATTGATATGCAGAACAAACAACGGCGGCGACAAGACGGAGCCCTGCGGCACTCCGGCATTAATCTGGAGGAAGCGTGATTTTCGACCATCGCAAAGGACGCGAATTCTACGTCCCTCCACAAATCCGGCGACCCAGTCGCATAGGTGAGGTGGCAGACCATATGCCGGAAGCTTGGAAAAAAGCGAACGATGCCATACACGGTCGAAAGCTTTGGCAATGTCAAGGCTGACGGCCAAAGATTCCCCGTGCTTGTCCATAGCCTCCCCCCAGATGTGTGTTACGTACGCTAGAAGATCACCCGTAGACCGTTTTGGTCGGAAGCCGTACTGACGGTCGTGAATGAGAGAGTGATCCTCTAGGTAGCGGATGAGCTGCGTGTTTATGATCCGCTCAAACACTTTAGCGAAAACTGAGGTTACGGCTATTGGACGGTAATTGACAGGGTCAGACCGGTCCCCTTTTTTGGGAACTGGTTGAACGTTCGCCTCCCTCCAAGACAGCGGCACAGGACCCGAATTGTAGGAGAGGTGATACAGGCTAGTGAACACTGGAGACAACTCCGCTGCACATTTCTTCAGCACCACAGCTCAACACATGCAAAACATAGTCCCAACTTTCTGCGAAGAGGATTTAACGTCTCTGATCAAAACTTACTATAGTTGCAGAAAGAATCGACGTTAAACATAAAATTTTGTTGACTCATAATGAACTAGAATATGCATAATTGATTACAAGAACTGTTAAAAAAAGTTACAATATTCCCGGTTTCCCCGAAAAAATTTCCAATTTTACGGCGGATTTTTGTTGTTATAATTTGTAGTATTGAGATAGATATTGATTTGAGTGATTATTTTCATCGTAAGGATTTCCGATTCATTATAACATAAGAACCAATAAATCCCCAATAATTTATATTTAACTAATTCCTTCAATACGCCCTCTGCCCCATCTCGGTGACATAGAATATTGTTACTAACAAATGGATCAATGTGTCTGAATAAATAAATAAATAATTATTATTATTATAGGACTTTCAGTGTAAGTGTGTTGAGCAATTGTCTCGTCTTTATGTGCCTGATAAATATTTACGTATTCGCTCCGGTCGGAGACATCGGCTGTTCGCTATTCCACCGTGTCGTACAGTAGCTCGTGAGCAATGCAGAGGGCGCTAAACATGTTACTGGTCGCTAACCTTGAAATTAGATATATTCATTGACAGTCCTCAATCGCTTTTAAACAAAGTCGGAAAATTGGTGTAGTGTATTCCTTCCTGTAGCTTCCATAATTATGTAACTGGGATTATCCCGTTTAATTGTGAACGATGAAAATAATCACACATCACAGTTCAATTCTAAGAAATTGTACCTTTTTAACTAAGTTTCTCTTAAGGTTTTCGGCAAAAGTTTAGATTTCCTCTGATCATGCATTTTCTATTTATTTATTTATTTATTCACAACAGTAATTAATTACATACTTTCTTATTTACCAATGCACCCTACTATCAAAAACCCGTATGGGGTTTAACTGATAGTAGGGTGAGATAGCACTGTACTATAGGTACTTAAAAAAGTCAAATATACACTAATTAATTACATCTTAACTGATAAGTAGTATCTTTTTAATATAGTTTTACATTTCTTTGGCTGGTTATTACATATATCGTCTACTAATTTCTGTGGAAAACTATTTAATATTTAGGTAGCAAGTACTGAATAGTTCTCTTTCCATATGTATTATTACTCTGTGGTAATATAAACAAAGGCAGATAATCTAAGTTACGTAAATGGCCGGGCCTAGTTCGCTTACGTAATGTTATACTTCAAGACTGCGTGCCATATCGACTTTTTAACAATAAGAAAAATCGCCCAATAACACTGTGTACGTCAAAACTTCAAATATTCCACACAGCAGCACAAAGCCGGAAACGGCTCAGTTCCCGTGCGAGTTCTGCAACAAGACCTTCCGGTGGAAGACCTCGTTGAGGAAGCATGTGGAGACGCACCGCATCGAGACCGGGCAGAAGCGGAAGCCGTACTGCGAGCCTTGCAGGTAATATTACGACGCTGATGACGAAGGCTGAGGAAATCGCAGGGTACATAAAGGTCACTACCAAAGCTTACTTCACTCTGAGGGTCGAGTGGTTGGTATTCCGCCATAATGTGAATTTTAATTCATTTGTGGTGAGGGTGCTGATTTATTTATTAATTTATTTATTCTTCATTGCACAAAATTAATGATACAATTGGCGGACTTAATGCCAAAGGACATTCTCTACCAGTCAACCACACGATCAAACAGATAAATTAAACACGGTGCACGAGATTAAACTAAATAAATTACATTTAAAAACAATAACAGATGCTAATTATAATAAAATACCAAAACAACAAAATAAACTTCAACATAAATCGATAAAAATAAACATACATAAATAGAAGACATAATATAATTGCATGATGCATGGCTGATGCCGACTGAACATCTATCGACCTACATTCTGTGTACTAAGTATCGGAAATTTGTCAATAAAACAATAAATACAAATTATTCATCTGAATTTATTTTATCGCCTTCAAAGTAGGCCCCATCGCTTGCAATACAACATCTCCACCGCTTCACCCAGTCTTCCATACATTTTTCATAGGCTATTTGCGGTATGGCCTTTAGCTCATTCAGCGAATTTTCTTTTATGGCTTCTATCGACTCAAAACGTTTTCCTCGAAGTGGTAATTTTAACTTGGGAAATAAAAAAAAGTCAGACGGAGCCATATCAGGTGAATACGGTGCATGGTCGAGAACTTTTGTTGAATTTTTCGCTAAAAACTCTTTCACTATAATGACTGTGTGTGATGGTGCATTATCATGGTGCAGCATCCATGAGTTGTGTTGCCACAAATCTGGACGTTTTCGGCGGATACTCTCACGCAAACGCTTCATGACGCCTAAATAATATACTTTATTCACTGTTTCTCCCTCTGGAAGGAATTCGGAGTGAACCACACCACGGTAGTCAAAAAAAACTGTCAGCATCACCTTGATTTTGGAGCGACTTTGCCGCGGTTTTTTGGGTTTCTGCTCGTTTTCGAGACGCTATTCTGAAGACTGTTGGCTTGTTTGCATGTCGTACTCATAAACCCATGTCTCGTCGCCAGTTATTATACGTTTCATAAAGGTCGGATCCGTAGAAGCTCGGGAAACCATGTCTTCAGCGACATGCTTTCGCTGCGCTTTTTGAACAAAATTAAGCTCTTTTGGAATTAGTCGAGCGGCGACGCGTTTCATGCCTAAAAAGTCAATGAGAATGTTGTAGACGGACTTAAAAGATATGTTCACCTCACCAGCCAACTCTCTCAGACTCATACGTCGATTTTCGAGCACTAGCTTCTTGATTCTGTCGATGTTTTCTTTGGTCGTAGCGGTTGAAGGTCTACCAGAACGAGGCAAGTCTACTACTACTTCTCGGCCTTCTTTAAAAGCCTTATACCATTCATAAGCCCTTGTTTTCGATATACACGATTCGCCGTAGGTATTTCGCAACATTTTTAGTGATTCACCACATGAAATATCATTCGAAACACAAAATTTAAGGCACACTCTTTGTTCAACAATATTTTCCATTGTAAAAATCGCCGAGGACTCAAAACTATCACCAACAAAAAGTGTAGTTTAAAACAAATTAAATGACAGATCCCGTTAAAATTTTGCGCGCTTAATCAGTACAGTGCTACCAACATGCAGTAAAAAAAATAGAACGACCTCTTTTACGCGGGTCTTTTTATTGACATATTCCCGATACTTTTTACACAGAGTAGTACATGAGAGAGGAGTTTTGGCCGAGAGTGTCATTTACCGGCGCTTTCGAGGTCGGTTACCGGACACCATGATGCGTCGCACGTCGCCGATAGACCTTACGTGTGTTAGTAGATAAGTTAATTATATTATGTATGTGAGTTTTTAAGGTATTTATCTATGGGCCGATTATATTTAGTTAAGATCTTTAAATGTAATTTGTTGCCTGAAATAAATGATATTCTATTCTATTCTAATATTATAAAGAGGAAAGATCTGATTGTTTGTTTATATTGAATATCCTCCGAAACTACTGGACCGATTTTATAAATTCTTTAAAAAAAAATATAGCCTATGTCACTCCTGATAAGATAGCTTTATATGGGTATAAAGCCACCTTATCAGGGAGTGACTTAGGCTATATATTTTTTTTCAAAATATAGGCTATATTGTGACGGGAATGACAGTTTACGCGGGTGAAGCCGCTGACGGGTAGCCATGCAGTATACACGTATATACACGTTGCACACCAAACAAAATTCATCCATCCTTTCATTAATCCTTTCATACATGCTCGTCGATTATGGGTACTCCTGACCTGACCTTTTCTGAGCACGGCTTGGACTTGTCCTAAGATAATAACACCCAGACAAACAACAAACACAAATGTTCGTCACACAAATATTTGTCATGGGTGGGGATCGAACCCACGACCTCCGGCGCTAAAGGCAGGATCGCTGCCATTGCGCGAACAGGCCAGACAAGATAGAAACATAAGTAAATACTGACTGTTCGACTGATTTACGAGGGTCATTCAATAAATACTTAGCCTACAAAAAGTAAACGAAAATTTTGGAATAGTGGCAATTTATTTTTCAACATAGTCTCCTTTTAGTTCGATACACTTAGCCCAGCGATGCTCCAACTTTTTTAACCCGTCCGAAAAATAGCTTTTGTCAAACTCTGCAAAATAGGCCTCCGTGGCGGCGATGACCTCGGCGAGTGATTTTTTCAGATTAGGAAACAGAAAGAAGTCACAAGGGGCCAAATCTGGAGAATACGGTGGATGGAGCAGCAATTCGTAGCGTAATTCGACCAATTTGGCCATGGCAACGGCAGACGTGTGAACCGGTGCGTTGTCGTGGTGAAACAGCACTTTTCTCTTCGCCAGATGGGGTCGTTTTTTCTTTAATTCGGCGTCGAATCGGCCCAATAAATCGGCATAGTAAAGCCCTGTAATTGTTTTACCCTTCTCGAAGTAATCGATGTAGATCACACCTTGTGAATCCCAGAAAACGGTGGCCATAACTTTTCCGGCCGATTTTACAGTTTTCGCCTGTTGGAGCACGTTCCCCGGTCTGGATCCATTGGTTTGATTGCTCCTTGGTCTCTGGTGTGTACCAGTGGATCCAGGTTTCATCGACGGTCACAAAACGACGCAAAAACTCCGCTGGATTCCGCTTAAACAGCGCCAAACACGTCTCCGATGTGGTCTCACGGTTGCGCTTGTTTTCCGGTGTGAGTAAACGCGGCACCCATCGCGCCGACAGCTTTCTCATGCCGAGTTCCTCGTGAAGAATATGATGCACTGTTCCTTCTGAAATGGCTACAGTCTCAGCTAGCTCCCGAACCTTCAATCGGCGATCTGCCAATACGAGATCATGGATTTTTTTAATGTTTTCCTCCGTAGCAGCTGTTTTCGGTGCACCTGGACGTGGTTCATCAAAAACCGACGTACGGCCACGTGCAAACTCGTTGAACCAATTCTTGACGGTGGCCATCGATGGAGAAGAGTCACCGTACACAGCATCCAAGCGCTCTTTGATTTCGATGCGCGTTTTCCCTTCCAAAAATAGGAATCGAATCACCGAACGATATTGCTCTTTTTCCATTTTTGTAAAACCGATCGACACGTTCGCTTCCATAAGTTGTCAAATTAAAACAAATGAAGGGATTGGAATGAAAATTTGAAAAAAGAATTTAAAAAAAATGTGCTACACTGTGGTAAAACTCTTTTGAAACTACAGCGCCCTCTGGCGATGAGGCTAGGTACTTATTGAATGCACCTCGTATATGGTGACCTTGAAATGTAAGTAAATTAAATAAATTCCATTTCCACTTAAATAGTTTATACATCATCTACTGAGTATGCCAAATCGTCTTTGTAAGTTTTTTAAAATCACCCGGTATCGATGATTTCTTTTCATTTACAGATTATCGTTTACAACTACGTCTAACTTACAGAAGCACGTCAAAACAAGTTCTAAACATCAGATCCAGTTAAAGTTACGGTAAGAGTTGAGATGTCCTTAAAAAACAATAGTAGAATTTTTATTTTAATATGCAAGATGTATACAACGTGTGAATGAAAAAGCGCAAAACCTGAAAATAGTTTGTGCAGAATCGAGAGTGAAATCGATTTCACTAATAATAAACAGGGGTCAAAATTTGACCAAAAAAAAATTTTTAATTACGCCGTGTTTAATCATTACTTAACTCTTTTATTGCGGCGGCACGCGGAGCGGCAACGTCGCACTAGATCGCTGAGGTTTTGCGCTTTTTCATTACACGTTGTATAAACAGATTTTGATTATAACTTATGTGTTCGAAAAAAGAACGCTAGAAAAATGGAATTGGTATAAGTCACTTGAATGGCAAAAGTCAGTGGATTTGGGTCTTGCCAAAACCAATAAAAACTCTAATTTATAATGCCAATGCGACTACAACAATAACAATAATTGTACCTATATTATATTATCGTGTAAGTTTAAGAAGAATACGCAATTATTACTTTACTTTTTAGTGCTTTGTTTTGAAATAGTTTTTTTGAAGTTGGTTTTTTTTTTGTTCAAATTTTTGTTTATTTCTTGATTTTCAGTGAATCGTTCTTATTTATTTCATTCATCAAAAAATAATCGTCCAATTGCTTCTAAGAATTGAAGAGTTCCGTTACTTTGTCATGGATCCCATGATCAGAACCTACCCAAACTCTCATCAAACTACCCTTGAAGTATATCCTTTCCAATAAAAAAAGAAGCATCGAAATCGGTTGGCGTGATATTGAGTTATTCGTCCATTTGTCGCGCATATGGTTTATCTAGATTTAAGACTTTTAGGGATTTCCAATGGATGCCACTGTCAGAACTGGACCAAATTTAAATGGGACCACACATGCAGCATCAGCTTTCAAATAAAAAAATAATTATGAAAATCGGGTGGCGTAGTATTGAGTTATTCGTCCATTTGTCGCGCATTTCGTCTATCTAGATTTAAGACTTATTTGGTTTACACTGTCAGAACTAGATAAAAATAAAATGGGACCATTCGGGAAGCACCAGCTTTCAAATAAAAAAAGAATGATCAAAATCGGTTCACCCAATCGAAAGTTATGAGGTAACAAACATAAAAAAAACATACAGTCGAATTGAGAACCTCCTCCTTTTTTTGAAGTCGGTTGAAAAGAATACATCCTAAAAAGTATTAATAAAAAGACGGCTATAAATGAGTCTGCAACACACCTTAAAAGGCATTTTGAATTTGACTACACGATTGGCGGAGTGCACTGTAGCACGGTTTCTCGCCTTGACTTACTTAGTGTCCCGTGTTCGATTCCCAGTCGAGTCAATTCTGGAAACGATCTTTTCTAAATGAGCTCGGATCTGTGTGTGCTGGGAGATGCCCCTGGCTCAATTCCTTGTCTGGTACCTCGTAACACAAGGATATTCATCCCTACTTTGAGACTGTGACGACTGGTGTTCTGTCTGGCGCAAAATTAATTAATTTATCTTCAATGTATTTACTTCCTAACAGAAAACTAAAAGAGACCCTCTCCGAAGACTTAAACCCGGACACTCAAGCGCACATCGAGCAGATCAAGTGTTCAGTGAACAGCTCGCGGCAGAAGTTCCCCTGCCCCATGTGCGACAAGCGCTTCCAGTGGCGGGGGAACCTCTTGCGCCACCTGCACAGCCATCAGGCTAGGTGAGACTCACGATGAAATTGACACCGGGTGTATTTTTATACTGTAAGAAAAATTATATAAAATACGATGTTGCAACTAAGTCAAAAAATTACGAATTTATTTAATTAATACATTTTTTTTCCCTTTTTATTAATTTACCTTCAGCGTCCTACCTTGAGAGCGTCGTGGGCTAGTGGTTAAGCACTTGGATCGTGGTTCCTGTGGTTACGAGTTCAAATTTGGCCAGAACCAAAATCATTGTGTTCATTGTTTAGTTCCGACTAACTCTCCGGTGATGGAAATCATCGGTAAAAAACCAAATCAACCCGGATAGCGGCGGAAGGCTCACCACCTGCTACGTTGGGTTCTAATACCATTGGTGAAGAGTGGGCTACTGAGTGTTCCGTACACCATGACGGCAACAGTCGCTTGACTCTGACTACCCCGTTTGGGATAAAGTCGTGATAGTATGTTATGTTGCCTTTAGAATACTTACGCACTACTATCTACTAAATGCGCTAGGATCTGAAAAAACAGTCGGCATTCTAATTAATAATAATAATAATAATAAATATCTGGAACAATTCACACCAAGATCATCTGACCCCAAACTAAGCAGAGCTTGTATTATGGGCGTCAGAGACTGATAAACATACTTAAATATATCTAAATACATACTTAAATAGATAATAACACCCAGACACACAACAAATACACATGTTCGTCACCCAAATATTTGTCATGGGTGGGGATCGAACCCACGACCTCCGGCGCTAAAGGCAGGATCGCTGCCATTGCGCCAACAGGCCAGTATGAAAATGGCCAATTGACTATGTAATTTTCATAATAACATTAGTTGTATCATAATTCCCAACTTAAGATATAATCATAAGTTACTAGCTTTCCGTCCGCGGCTTCGCCCGCGTGAACTTCATTTTTCTTTCCCGCTTTTCTGTTGAATTTTTTCCTGAATTTTCTTTGCTATAAACCTCACGGAGCCCGAGACCTTTCCAACGAATGCAAAACCGTGGAAATCGGTTCGTGCGTTCTGGAGTTATAGCGTCAGGAAGGAAAACCCGACTAACATAATTACACATTTATTGTGTAAAAATATTACAAGTTTTTGTGTTCCAGAGCCAACGGTGAACTGGTATGCGAGCCTTGCAACAGGACGTTCTCATCGATCGCAACTTACAACCAACACATGAGGATCAGCAAGAAACACGTCTCGGAGAATGACTTCAAGTGAGTCTACATACCATAACAGACACACTGAAACACATCTATGACAGAAATTATTATGAGAGAGATAAAAACTAGAAAAATTCGACCTGATCTTTGCCTCGGTAGCTCAGTTGGATTGTGGAAGATGCGGGTTTGAGTCCCGCTTTCTAGTTTCGCTCTTTAGACGACACGATTGGCGTAGTGCGCTGTAGCACGGTTTCTCGCCTCGATTTCGTTAGTGTCCCGGGTTCGATTCCCGGTCAGGTCAATTCAGGAAACGATCTTTTCTGAATTGACTCGGGTCTGGGTGTGCTGGGAGACGCCCCTGGCTCATTACCTTGTGTGGTACCTCGTAACACAGGGATATTAATTTCTACTTCGAGACCAACAAGAGGTATGTTGTGTGGCGTATATTTATTTTATTTATTTATCTTTAGTTGAAAAATAGAGAATTGTTTTAATAAAAAAAAACATATTAGTAATAATGTAAAACTGTAATAATAGATGTATTTGTTTTTTGAATAAATAAATAAATATAAACTAATTGAAGAATCGTTTGAAGAACACATTTCTACACGGTGACAAGCGTTTCCGTTAATTTTTTTAAATAAGTCATTTTAATAAATGATTATAAAATTTATAATATACGAATAAGTTCTACATAGTTTTAGGTCAGTTGGCCATGTGGTGAAGGTATACAAATATATTTATTTATTGCCCATTATTTGTAACCAGCACTAACTTTTCAGGTACATGTGTAGCGAGTGCGGCAAGAAATTCGCGAACAAAACGCGCCTCAAAGACCACGTGGACTGGGAGCATCTCAAGAACTTCGTGCACACATGTAACCTCTGCCAGAAGGTAGGAAAGATAGAATAAGGCCCAATCACGATTCGCTGCTAAAAATACATACAGGAGTACTTCATTTTGAAAAATCAGTAGACCCATTTTTTCCCCCGAATGTTTCGACTTTTCTTTACTGCTGTTTGAGATTGATCCGTGAGAGTTTTGAGAGCGAAACAGTTAGAGAAACGCCTCATTGTGACAGTATAAAGACGAACATTTTGATATATTTAACTCATTTTAGATTTTTTTTGAGATGCGCATGTACAGAGGCGTTCACATCAACCTTTACAAAACCATTGCAAAATGGGTTTTATATTATACCATTTTTACTGTAAGATGATATGCCTGACAGCTCTTATTGTTCCGTGTCACGCATACTATTTCAAACTAAATAAAAAGAAACTGGCGAAATAAAATATTATAAACTATTGTTCTTTCGAATCTTGTCAAGTAAATTATTGTTATTCTCTTAATTCAGTATAAATCTTAGATATAAAATTTGTATATTCTTACAAAAACAGAGATTTATAACATTAAAAACCACTTATGAATTATAATTATACAAACTAAATAATTACAATTATAAAACTTAAGATTAAAGTTACAAAAACAATGATTTATAAAAATACTATAAAAATCTTAACCTAGGGTGCCGCCGGCAGCGGGGCAGGCGAGGCCTAGACTACCGGTGGTTAGGGCTACAGAGAGAGGAACCTCCTGATAATACGTGCCGTGTCCAAGAGTACCGTCTTCTGTATCTGACCCTTGATCCAGCTGCTAAGCGAGAGCCTCTCGAGGTGTTGGTCGAGGCTCTTCGCTATTAAGCCGTTTGCCGAAACCACTATCGGAACAATGATCGTCGAATCTACATCCCACATGGCGGTCACCTCGTGAGCCAAGTCAAGGTACTTGCTGAGCTTGTCCTTCTCGGCCTTCACGAGGTTATCGTCATGCGGGATGGTGACATCAACGAGCACTGCCCGGCGTTGGGATCGGTCTACCAGCACGATATCAGGCTTATTGGCTACAATGGTCCTGTCTGTGATGACAGAGCGATCCCAATAGATCAACGCACGACCATTTTCAAGAACTGGAACCGGTGCGTACTTATAGTACCTACGGTACCTCCGATTCGACAAAGTCATATCGAAGAGCAAGTTGCTGGTGGATAATCCTGGCTACTAGGTTGTGCCTGTGCAAGTACTCTCCGTTAGCAAGGTGAGAACAACCGGAAATAACATGGCGAATAGACTCGCCAGGACGGCGGCATGCCCGACAAATGTCGACCGTACCGTCCTGCATGATGTATTTCCGGTAGTTATTGACCTTGATAACTTCATCGGCAATTGCAGAGACAAAACCTTCGGTTTCCCCAAAGAGGTCCCCGAAACGTAGCCAGTTCACCGATGCGGAGAGGTCAACATCAGGCCCTGTTAAGGCTCGATAGAACCTCCCATGCAGCTCCTTGCTCTTCCATATTTCCTTGCGGTCATCGGTGGTGAGCACCGGTAGTTGACGCCAGTTCTCGTTTGCCAAGGAGAGCGGCGTGAGGCCCTTATCAACAGCCACAACATCGCGATGTATCCCACACTCGTTGCTGAGGAAAAACCTCCTAAGACTGCAGACCTCGTGGTTATGAAGGTTCTTGGCATTTAAAAAGCCACGAACCCCCCCCCCCCCCCTTCCGCGGGATGTACAGTCTCATGACAGACGAGCGTGGGTGTAACATACGATATGTTGTGAGCGTCCAGCTCCGTTTGAGTCCATCTTAGTATGTTATTATTATTAACTATTAATAAATGAAATAAATTAAATTAAATTAATATATCTTCACAGCGCCTGATGTGTGAAAAGGAACGCCATTCAATAGTGTATTGACACTACTGAATCGACAAAAATCGATGAATAGGAGCGACCATTTTGTAATAGAATAGAATAGAATAGAAATAAATTTATTTGACATACACACAGGAAACAATTAAAATAAAATCACAAGAGTTGTCAAAAGGCTCCCATTCAGCATATGCCGTAGTACCATGTTCAGCACCACGACGCTGGTTTTCATTGGTTACCCTAACAAAGAGGGAGAAGCGGCGCAATAACCATTATCTTAATCACTACTTTAATTAAGCTTTACCAAAAAAATATTAATTATTTATATGATAAAATGACAAAGAAATTACAACAGTGGACCCAAACTTAGCAATTATAACTATAACTGTGTACATAGCATTCATAATAAATATCATTTATTACACGACCAAAATATCAATTTTGCGTTTACAGACTCTGTAATTTCAATAAATGCAGTTTGTATTTAACTTTAAATGAGACAACGCTATTAATAATAAATAATCACGTCATACGCATCAGTACGAGTGCGTCTGCCTTGTGTGCTATTTTTTAACTATTATTTTCGAGATACCGCGTTTTATTCTATAACTTAGTAGCCATCAAAAAATCGGTAAATCCGATTCTATTTCCTTTGCCAACTCGACTAAATTACATTCGTTACATCACTATAATTGACAATTATGAACTGTCAGGGATATCATCATACGGCGAAAGTAGTATAGAAGCAAGCATAAGGTGCATGCATGTGAACGCCTCTGTTCGTATTGTCAGCAGCGAATTACACGTCGCGTAATTTTTCCCACAAGCTCAAACACAATCACATGTCTAATGATACATTACGTATAGGTAAATGGCAAACTCAGAAACCCACCCTCCCACTCGCAAAAATAATAGAAATACAAAAACACAACACACACAGTAATAACTACAGATTAAAATGAGAAAAACTTAGCACAAATACACAACACACAATCTAAAAAAAGACAGATTATGCTAAAATTGATAATAGCGGAACTGATATAAGGTCTGGAAAGATTTGGCCTGGAACGTGGCCTAGGTTCAGCAATGGACTTGCCCTTTAGGCGCTTTGGGCACGCGCCTAGGGCCCCCAAACGTTTAGGGCCCCTAAGTTTTTTTTAGATTTCAGAATATAAAAACAAGGTAAACAAAGAATAGAAAGGCCCCATCATCTTGATGTGCCCAGGGCCCCATATAGGTTAAAAACGGTCCTTGCCGTGGTTGCTAATGATGATGTTTGTTCCCAGGTGTTCAAAAGCCACACATCTTTGTACCTTCACAAACAAGTGGTGCATAAGAAAGACAACGCAGAACATCTCTGTGATCATTGCGGCAAGCACTTCCCGGTAAGTTCAAGTTCTATACAACATGTTAATGAAAAAGCGCAAAACCTCGGACACCCCATCTTATTTTTATTATAAAAGAACTATGCAAATTATTAAATTTAATTTCCGCGGATTATTTACGAAGATATTTAGCTTTTCATGTTTTCTTGTGTTTGTTGCAAATTAAAAAGTCTATGGTAATTACGCGCGATCTAGTGCGACGTTGCCGCTTCGCATGCCGCCGCAAAAATAGGCTTAAGTAATGACTAACTACGGCATTATTAAAATAATTTTTCGGTAAAAAATTGACCCCTATTTTTTATTGGTGGAATCGATTGTACTCTCGATTCTGAACAAACTAATTTTAGGTTTTGCGCTTTTTTATTAACATCTACTACTGCACTGTTTTGGTATGAAAAAAGTGTTTCCTGAAACTTGAAAGAAGGTTTTGCTGGGATGGCTAAACAGTGATTTTCACTCAGATAGTTCATTCATGAGAACTGAGAATGCTATTAATTTTTTTGGTAAAAAATGTCCTAGTGTGTTGAGTATTCAAAATATATTATACCAGCCCCCCGATTCAGAACAAAGTTATCTACCGATTCGGTTGTTTTCTTTTAATTTTTAATTTACTTTGCAAGTTAGGTAGTTTTTATAATATTTAGTTTATAAAGGTCCTTTGGCTTCAACATATAAAAATATTGATTGCTACGGTTAAGCAGGTCATTTACTATAATTAAAACAAACTTACCGAATCGGTCGATAACTTCCTTCTGATCGGGGGGCTGGTGATTATGTATACCATCACTCCTTCACTATCCAATCTATTCGCTTGTGGAACTCGCTACCGTAACTTATTATTTATTTACTTTTCAACAAGGGGTGGCCTGGAAGAGATCGCTACCTAGCGATAAGGCCGCTTATATTGTAGTAGAACTAAGATTTGAGATTTTAAGTACTGTTATAAATATGCGCCAAACAACATACCTCTTACTGTTGTAATTATTAATTTTGTCATTAACTACATTTATATTTGTATCATTACAGAACCACGCGAAGCTCCGCAGCCACATAGTGGCGCTCCACAGCGCCTCCGCCCCCTTCAAGTGCTCCGTGTGCCTCGCGCGCTTCAGCTGGCACTCCTGCCTGTCGCGGCACTCCCGGCGCGTTCACAGGGACAAAGACGCCGCACAGGTTAAGGGGGAATGAAGTGTGATGAAAAAACTAAAAGTGTGTTGAAATAAACGAAGTGTGTTGAAACGAACAAAAAGTGTTGAAACGAACGAAAAGTGTGTTGAAACGAACGAAAAGTGTGTTGAAACGAACGAAGTGTATTGAAACGAAGAAAAAGTGCGTTGTATCGAACAAAAAGTGTTGAAACGAACTAAAAGTGTGTTCAAAAGAACGAAAAGTGTGTTGAAATGAACTGAAAGTGTGTTGAAACGGACTAAAGTGTGTTGATACGAACGAAAAGTGTTTTGAAACGAACGAAGTGTGTTGAAACAATCAAAAAGTGTGTTGAAACAAGCAAAGGGTGTGTTGAAATGTACAAAGTGTGTTGGAATGTACAAAATGAGTCTAGGGGCGTTCAACAAATGTGTTGAATTGTATGTTTGTTTAACACACTGGTAAAATATACCATTTAAATATTATAAAATTAATTTTGAAAAAATTGCCTAATCAGTTGATAACTTCGTTCTGGATAAGAAGGCGGAGTATTTAAACAGAAGAGCTAATAACTAACGCCGATAATCACTATGGACTGGCAAACTAAATTATCAGTTACATCAATATTAATTGATAGCAAAATTAAAAGTGGTTGCAAATTGTTCTGCAGTGGATGGATACCCATAACTGATAAATTGTTTGTAACTGAATTGACTAATAACTTAGTGGTGCTTCAAAGTGATACTCACCTAAACAAATGCTATCAGGCCATCAGAACCAGAGTGGCCATAGTGCATTTTTTTTATTTCAAAATAAATATTAAAACTTGATGTTAAAAACAAGTTAATTTCAGTACCTTATTATTACAATACCTTATAACTAGGCAACTTTATTTCCTAAACTGAGCATTGCGAGCAATGTTGTAATATGATATTTCAATCAGATAACCGATTACCTGTCAATAACGCATTTCTAGGCTGGATTATTTATTGAAGAAATTGCTTGCTACCCTCAGTTTAAGGAATTAACTTGACAGGCTATCAGCAACTGGCCCAAAACCCAAATAAATGCACTTGGGCCACTCTCGTTCTGATGGCCTCATTATTATAGTACTCACTACAATAGAAAAAATACCTCAATATGTGTTGAATTATTATTATTAAATGATCTCAATACAAGTACTCTAAATTGTTTTAGTTCAAGTCTCTCAAAATAAGTTAGCTACCTATATTCAGTATTATTTTATAGTCATAGAAATAAATGGATATAATTATTATAATAATTTATAATTAAGTAAAAGGATACAAATAATTTTGATACAAATAAATGAAAATGTAAACAAATTATACAGTGTTCTTTATTTTTAATATATTTCTACTGCACCTTTTTAATGTACACAGGGGACAAATTAATTTAAGGAACTTAATTTTTCTCGAGTATCTGTGTTCAACAGCGTGACGACTTTGAGCGCCGTGTGCGACAGGTGTGCTTTGAATGACACTGACTACTTAGGTTTAAAACCACTGAAAAACAACGATACTTAAATAGTAATTTATTTACTTAATTTCATATAAAAGCAGTCTTTTTACAATTTTAGTTGCGCAAAAAATAGCTACATGTCAGGGAACAAAGATATTTACACAGGGGACTGTTTTAATTACACGGTGGACTGGTTCAGTTAGACAGGGAACTGTTGCAGTTACACGGGGGACTTCTCAAGGAATAATGACACTCTCAAGTATCAGTCTGCAGCAGCGTGACGGCCTTGCGCGGCGCGTGCAGCCGGTGCACGCGCTTGCGGTGCGTGTACAGCGACGCGCTCTGCCGGAACGTGCAGCCGCAGACCTCGCACGATAGCGGCCGCTCGCCGGTGTGGATGAATTCGTGCTCGCGGAGAGTTTTCTTATCCTATATGAAATCGGGACATTAGAAAAGTATTTTGCCCCTAAATAGAAAATTTTATTTTATTTATTTATTTATTTTACCCAATTACACTATTTAACAGGCACAAATGTTAAGATGCCTACAAATCAATGATGAATCGTAGTTTGTAGAATGTACTTTGGTTTATGAATGACGACGAGGGTGAACTTTGTGTGAATTCTCTGTATTTAGAGGTTATTTTCCAACTATTTATCGAGCTTATAAAGTTATGAAAGAGTTAATTTAGTAACTCAAGAAACACTTTAGTTACGCAAGTGGGTACCTTTCACATTTTTAGTAAGAGTTATTTTGTTACCCAGGGGACAATACAGGTACCCGAGGTAGAATTAAGGTAATAATTGGACGACTTTGAATTTTGGCACATATAAGACAGCCACGATTGTTTATTGAATTGTTTTCAGGATGTAAGTAGAGGTTCTAAATTATTTACAAAATTCTACTGACGTGTATGTATTATTCGTGCATATAAGCGCGTCAACGCTCGTACGGGAACGCTAGTCTGCAACCGCTGTAACGAACAACACTATCCCCTCACCCTGAAGGTCTTCCCACACTGCTGGCAGACCTTGTCCCTCGCCTGCTCCTTCAGCCCGTGGTGCGCGCGCCGCACGTGGCGCGTGATGCAGCGCGGAGAGGCCAGCGCCTAACAATTCAAAAATTCAAATTTAAAAATAGTTTATTCAAGGCGACCATAGATTTACAGTTCTTTTGAATCTTCATTTTCATTTAACATTTTTAGCTATAGTAGAAACATACATTATAAAAAACGGGTGTACTAGTGGCACGGTACGGGTTAGTAAATCTATATCTATAACCAGCGTCATGGCTCTGCTGTCATGATATACAGCTGAGTGGTAACCATTTTGGTACTATGTCACACATTAATATAATTGTATTTGTTGTTTTCCACTAATTCACTGTATTATGTTGTTTTTATTTTTTTACTTGTAATTTTGTTTTTCTGTGTGATGTTTTATAATAAAGAGGAAAGATTTGATTGTTTGTTTGTATTGAATAGGCTACAGGCTCCGAAACTACTGATCCGATCGTAGAAAATACTTTCACTAACAGAAAGCTAAACTATTCAGGAGTGATAATGGCTATGTTTTGTTATGATTGAACAAAAAATTCAGTGAAAAGTCGGAGAAAAGCGGGCGAGATATGATAATGGATACCAGCTGTCAAACATTTGACAGAACGAAGTCTTTTAGGTTGGGGCAGCTCGTCCTTAATTTATTACATACATATAATGTGACTCTACCACCGGCGTCGGAAGGCAGATTCCACTGAGAAGACCCGGCAAGTACTAACTCAGTAGTTACTCTTTTACAAGAGATGGTTTACAACAATTCTGGTTGGTCACTTACAATTTTTGCCTTTGTAACCAGAGTCATACAGTTTGAATATTAATATAGTTATCATTACGGTACCCAAATTATAGTGAACCGGAGCAGACCAGTTTCCGCAAGTGGCACCTGTTCACAAGTTGACGTATGATCCAGCCATCGTTCCACTCAACATATTTTAGGGAATGAAACGACCCGTCACACAACATCCCAGAAACATTTTAGTGAGCATGACTACTCAAGTCACTAGCAGTGAAATCATCAACGGTAAGTAGGTGAATCTCAGCTGTAAGACATAGGTATGAAGTCATATAATAAGAGGCTGTTAGTTAATGAACAGCTTTTAAAGGACGTTACGTTTTACAATGAAAAAAAAAAATTAGTAAGAAAAGCCTGGACCTGAGAGCTCACTTCCACACATTGTTATCCTTCAGATATTCTATTGTGATATACTCGTATTACCCTTTTTTCAAGAGGGTGAATGACGTGTTTATCTTTGAACAAAACTTGAGGTGTCTTACTTTGTTCCTTTGATCCACACATACACGTATGAAAAACGTCTAGAATGGTATCCCTTCGCAGTATGCGTCAGCAGCGGTTCAACACAATATGTGTCCGGCACCGCATGCCACATACCACTGAAAGTAATAGGCGTATCGTATTTGACAAAACATCACATTGTTCTCTTGTTTCGTTCCTACCTTCTCGCATATGGGGCACTTGTGCTGAGTCTTCCCCATGTGCTGGTAGTTGTAGTGGTCCCTCAGCTCCCCGCGCGACCGGTAGCCCTTGTCGCACGCGTCGCATTTGTATCTGCGACAAACAGCTTAGTGAACAGTATGTCTACCATGAGTTTCTGTTACCTAAACCACAGATTACTTAATAGTTACTACGTAACAGATAAATCACATCCATAGAAAAAGGACAATTTTCTTAATCCTAAATGCGTGCTGTCATGTGACAGACATTTATGCCAGGGTCACCTCTTTCAATATAGATGTAAGTTATCGCGTCAGTTCAACCGCCAAATTCGCGTACAAATGCTCTACGCGGCTTTTGACAACCAACTGCCAAATGAGTCATGAAATACCCGGCGGCTGGTAGGTAATTATCGCGCGCAAGTACATGCAGTGACAGAGGCCTACCTACGATAGTTGACTTCGTTGACGTTTTTTGTTATTAATGAATTATTGTGAAAGTTAGACGTTGTCCAGTGTCTATATATGCTGTGAATGTGTTACAACAGGATACACTGGGGAATATTCAGTGACGCAAATAATTTCTCTGACACAAGGGACGAATTTAATTATCTTGAGACATTAAAGTTACCCAGGGGACAAATTTAGTTACCAAGGAGACAATTTATATTTTTAGTTACCCAGTGGACGAAGAAGTTACCTGATAAGTGACAGTTTTCTTCAAGTTAGTGTAGTGTCTACTGTATTAGCTAAACCTGTCTTCAAGTACTTGTTACATAAAATAAATAATAAAAAAGATGAAACATTTGTTTAGCTACCTGACATCATTTAAATATCTACTTCTTGAACATATTTTCATTAGATATAAGATGTATCTACCTATGTATGTAATGGTTTAAGTGTACATACGTGGGATAGCAAGGGTATTTTACTAAGAAAACATCGGATGGTTACACAAGCTGAACCGAGCAAACTTACACTTGTAGTCATTTTCTCCCCTAAGATGCCTCACTCACTTGTGCACATTCTGCTGCGCGTGCCGACTCGCGTACTTCAAGTGGTTCTCATAGGACGCGCGCGAGACGAACCGCTTGTCGCACTCGACGCACTGGGGGCGCTCGCGGGCGGAGTGGATGCGCAGGTGCGCCGTCAGCAGGTCGACGCGGACTTGCTTGTGGCAGTGCGGGCAGGCTTGCCGGGGCGGCGGGCCCAAGTGCTGCCTGGACGACGAAGAAGAAATATTGAGAGACTGAGCAATCAATACACACACACACTTTTCTGAAGCAACGAGAACTCAACACCACAAATTGCCTTTGAAGTGTAATAAAGTTTAGTTTGGGAAATTCAAATCCTTAATTAGCAGTAGGATTTGTTGTAAGTGTTATTTAAGTTAATTTAAGTGATGTGGATTTGTTGTGAATAAATAAATTAAAAATAAATAAAATATCCGAATTTAACAAAATTATCACGAAATCTTCGAATATGCAACGTAGTTGAGTGCGAATACCTTCAAATTACGGGAAACCGCACCGATATAGGTAAAGCTACTTGCGACAGCACCGAATCGCCTTGCAAATTCCGCCGCGGTCGTCTTTCTAGCTCTAATAGATGACGTGAGTGATAGAAAAGGACCGAAACATAAAGTGTATAGCACTTCGGTGATGTAGCTTAACCCCTACGTTCCCCAGTGCGTCAGGTGGTATTCATCGGGCCTATTTGTGAGATGCGCAGGTGCGCTGTTAGCAGGTCGACGCGGACTTGCTTGTGGCAGTGCGGGCAGGCTTGCCGGGGCGGCGGGCCCAAGTGCTGTCTGTACGACGAAGAAGAAATATTGAGAGACTGAGCAATCAATACACACACACACTTTTCTGAAGCAACGAGAACTCAACACCACAAATTGCCTTTGAAGTGTAATAAAGTTTAGTTTGGGAAATTCAAATCCTTAATTAGCAGTAGGATTTGTTGTAAGTGTTATTTGAGTTAATTTAAGTGATGTGGATTTGTTGTGAATAAATAAATTAAAAATAAATAAAATATCCGAATTTAACAAAATTATCACGAAATCTTCGAATATGCAACGTAGTTGAGTGCGAATACCTTCAAATTACGGGAAACCGCACCGATATAGGTAAAGCTACTTGCGACAGCACCGAATCGCCTTGCAAATTCCGCCGCGGTCGTCTTTCTAGCTCTAATAGATGACGTGAGTGATAGAAAAGGACCGAAACATAAAGTGTATAGCACTTCGGTGATGTAGCTTAACCCCTACGTTCCCCAGTGCGTCAGGTGGTATTCATCGGGCCTATTTGTGAGATGCGCAGGTGGGCTGTTAGCAGGTCGACGCGGACTTGCTTGTGGCAGTGCGGGCAGGCTTGCCGGGGCGGCGGGCCCAAGTGCTGTCTGTACGACGAAGAAGAAATATTGAGAGACTGAGCAATCAATACACACACACACTTTTCTGAAGCAACGAGAACTCAACACCACAAATTGCCTTTGAAGTGTAATAAAGTTTAGTTTGGGAAATTCAAATCCTTAATTAGCAGTAGGATTTGTTGTAAGTGTTATTTGAGTTAATTTAAGTGATGTGGATTTGTTGTGAATAAATAAATTAAAAATAAATAAAATATCCGAATTTAACAAAATTATCACGAAATCTTCGAATATGCAACGTAGTTGAGTGCGAATACCTTCAAATTACGGGAAACCGCACCGATATAGGTAAAGCTACTTGCGACAGCACCGAATCGCCTTGCAAATTCCGCCGCGGTCGTCTTTCTAGCTCTAATAGATGACGTGAGTGATAGAAAAGGACCGAAACATAAAGTGTATAGCACTTCGGTGATGTAGCTTAACCCCTACGTTCCCCAGTGCGTCAGGTGGTATTCATCGGGCCTATTTGTGAGATGCGCAGGTGCGCTGTTAGCAGGTCGACGCGGACTTGCTTGTGGCAGTGCGGGCAGGCTTGCCGGGGCGGCGGGCCCAAGTGCTGTCTGTACGACGAAGAAGAAATATTGAGAGACTGAGCAATCAATACACACACACACTTTTCTGAAGCAACGAGAACTCAACACCACAAATTGCCTTTGAAGTGTAATAAAGTTTAGTTTGGGAAATTCAAATCCTTAATTAGCAGTAGGATTTGTTGTAAGTGTTATTTGAGTTAATTTAAGTGATGTGGATTTGTTGTGAATAAATAAATTAAAAATAAATAAAATATCCGAATTTAACAAAATTATCACGAAATCTTCGAATATGCAACGTAGTTGAGTGCGAATACCTTCAAATTACGGGAAACCGCACCGATATAGGTAAAGCTACTTGCGACAGCACCGAATCGCTTTGCAAATTCCGCCGCGGTCGTCTTTCTAGCTCTAATATATGGACGTGAGTGATAGAAAAGGACCGAAACATAAAGTGTATAGCACTTCGGTGATGTAGCTTAACCCCTACGTTCCCCAGTGCGTCAGGTGGTATTCATCGGGCCTATTTGTGAGATGCGCAGGTGCGCTGTTAGCAGGTCGGCGCGGACTTGCTTGTGGCAGTGCGGGCAGGCTTGCCGGGGCGGCGGGCCCAAGTGCTGTCTGAACAACGAAGAATGAATATTAGCCTTTACCGCCAGCTATTTGTCCGCGCGATTTCAGACACGCAGCCAGCCAACAGGGGACAATCTCGCTGATAAATGGAACAATTTATCTTATAAGGTGTACCATTTTTTTCATTGCATATTAAATAATGGGTCGAAATGTCAAATATTTATTAGATGGTCGCACATGTATTGACTGAATTAGTGTATTGAATTGTGTATTCCGAAAGTATTTGATACAATAAATTACAAGGATTGTTATAAAATGGCATAATAAAAAAACTTTCCTTTAAATTCATGTAAATCTCCTGAAAATGCGACGTAGCAATGCAAACCCTTAGCGCACATTATGTCACTAAAGATTGGTCACATCGGATTCGTCCGAAACAACTGGGAAACTGTCAGGTGACAGCTCGGTCATTTTCGTTTCCACTCGGGTCAATTTGGAACGGGTTCGAGTGATTTTCACTCCTCGGAGTGTAATTTCCACTCGATTTGGAACGCAGCCTTAATAAGTCGATTTCGTTCCGCTGTGAAAAACCGCGCGTACATAGTTTGAAAAGGCTCTTCAACGCAGATCAGCAACGTCGCATTTTTTAAAGGTTTTCGAGATTTTTTTGGTGAATTCGTACTTGTCTCATTTTATGCCGTCCGTGTTTTTACCAAAATCGGGTAATGAATGCAATTTGAGGGTTACACGAATAATTACAAATTATAAGGTTCAAAATATAAGAGAGATAGAGAGAAAACACTTCACTCCAAAAGAAGAGACGTATTTAATTTGAAAAATATAATATCGAGACGTAATATAAATCAGGACGTAAAGATTCTACCTAGATGAGAAAAGCAAGGGCTTGAAATTCAAGGAAACGTAATTCGTCTAAAAAAACCGTCACTTACCGTTCGTGTCTCGCGAGGTTGTTTTTGAAAGCGAACCTCTTGTCGCATGTTGAACACTTGTATCCCTCCCGGTGTAGTCTCTGCACGTGCTTCCAGCGAATGTTCTTGTTTCTATAACCAAGGACGGGTTTATGCAGGTTGAGACATCCAACACGTTGCTATTTTTGATTCTAACAGAAAATATAAATAAATCTACTTCGATAAGGCATTGAGATAAATAATGTTTATTGCACAAACAATTACAGGCATTAACAGAGAAGCAATTAGTAGACTCGACGAACAATTTAGGAGGACTTATCGCAACGAAACGATGTCCTCCAGAAAAATTGCCTCCCTTTTATCATCCCCAAACAAAAAGTTATCTTTTTAAAGTTCTCTTATTTCTGTTATAACAATGCAACTATCAAAAATAAATTATCTGGGGGGCTAATCTATCATTCAAATCTATGGGGATGACTTTATCCTTATCCCCATACATTTGAAAGATTTCTATTGTAGAAATTATCGTGGCGTGTTGCACTTGGCTAGCCCCCCTGGGCAGTGAAATGTCTGAAACAGTTTCAGACGTTAAAATTCGGTACTTGTTTTCGGAATAAAGTACGTCATTTGACTACTTACTCGAAGTACTTGTCGCACTCGGGGCATTTGTATCCGTAAGGAGTTCGCTTGTCCGCCATCACGCGGTTCCGGCGCGGCTTCGAGCCCGGGTGCAGTACCCGGGCAGACTTGCGGTCAGTCTGAGAGACAAAAAAATACTTGTTCTGTATTGATAGGACATTTTTTTAGCTAGAATTATTATTTATAAATAACCATTAACTATCAAAACAATATGTAATTTACTACAACACAGTTACAAGCCAGTACGAAAAGAATTTTTTACTTTTTAGATTTTAAATATTGTCATTATTCATTTTTATTTTAAATTTACAGTTCTTTATTTTTATCAAATGATAAAAAAACTGAAAACATAATTGCAACTTAGAAGAAATGAGGCAACATGAGGCTTAAACTTAAGGGGTTTGTAAAAAACCCACCTTCGAAACAAAATGGCTTGTCTGGTGTCGCATAATGTCTTCCACGGTGTAAGCGATGACGTCACACGAGCGGCATTGGTGCTTGAGTCGGTGACTTGAGCGGTGCTCATTTAGAAGTAATTCATCTATGTATACCTCGCATATGTCGCATTTAGTGTGTTCGTCTTTCTAGAAAAAATATTTATTTTACTATAAATTATAGCTAATATTATAGAATTTATCTTTCTCATTCTGCATTCTTCGGTTACAGAAATTAAAAACAAATAAAACATTTAATAGGAAACATTGAAATTCCTTAATCCATTTATATTATGAATTTAGGGAGTTAAAAGTTACTTCATAATTTTTTAATTTTTATATGATCATGTTTCCCATATAATACATACAGCTAAGCATCATTTTCGGTACTTACCTCAGAATGCAACTCCATATTATGCTCATTTAAAGCAATTTGACTTTTAAACCCTTCGATGCAAGACTCACAATTGTATTTCGCGTCTGCATAGACAGCTGCCATCTTCCTCCCTTTTCTACTCTCCAACATCTCTTCCTCACTTATCTCTGTCGTTAT
The DNA here is from genome assembly GCA_947369235.1 of Udea olivalis. NCBI lineage: Eukaryota > Metazoa > Arthropoda > Insecta > Lepidoptera > Crambidae > Udea > Udea olivalis. The sequence continues at coordinate 6,511,206 of OX376367.1, read as the reverse complement.
AAAATATGCCTTATCCTTACGTAATTTAGAACCAGTTTTCTTTACGATTTTACTCCCTTTCTTCTTTTTTATATTGGTGGACTTTTTTCGTTTCTTGTATACAGGTTGTATATCTACGATTTTTTCTTTAATTTCTTCTTGCAATAAAGTTTCATCATCCGAAAATTGTCTGTCATCTGTCAGAAAAACAATAATTTAGGTAATATGCATCACATACAGTAGGTAAATACCAAATACCTATTCTGTCCTGGTAAACCAGTCTGTCTATTCTGTCTAGTTAATACATTTTTAATGTGTTTATAACGAACCTGACTCTTTGCTGAAAACAATGCGACATGTACATTTTCTGGGACATGTTTTAATAAAGTATGTATTTAAAATAGTTGACAAAAATTATTAACTGATATTCACTACTGCAGTCACATAGCAATTAGTAAAGATCTTATCAATTTCCCTGCCGCCCATTCCCCCCGGTCCCATTCTCTTCCTACCTCCGCAGGCGAGCAATCAATAAAGCGGTTTAGCTATAGGTACCTGCAATGTAGTTGTTATGAAGCTCTGAGAGTGGCACATCCTCATCACTCTCAGTTTTAACATCCAGTCCGCAATCAATAAAATTATCAGTCACATCTTTTCCTTGCACAATGTCATCATAGATTGCCTTGTGTGCGCAAGAAAGTCTGGATAGACATGTTTTGAAGTGTTTTAGCTACAAAATCAATAGGTTAATCTTCATTTCATCTCTTAATAAGGTACATACTAACAATGCAGATAATATGTCAACCTAATATGGTACTGACAAGTTTCAAAAGTCAATAAAATAATGTAATAATTTGGTGTGACCATTATGTTATCAAGGCTTCCCGAGTTGTTAAATATTGTTGTTCATAAGAAAATAATTTAGTTAAAAACAAGTTATTATAGTGGTCATGCTGTGGCTGTACTTCCTTTATAATGTAATGGAGGCCAATCATCATCATCATTTGCAGCCACAAGACGTCCACTACTGAAGAAAGGCCTCCCCCACCTATTTCCAAACTGGGGTGCAGGCATCCCCTGGAATCCTGATACTTTTATCAGGGACAATCTAATAAAATTTCATGAAGCTAAAATGTGAGGATCACTAACATCTGTCCGTCCATCTAGGATGTCTGAGAGCTGTCTCTGAGCCACACAGGCTTGGGTCTGAAACTGGCTTATCCTCCTCATGATGGCCCAGCATTCCCAACAGATGAACCAATTGGCAGTGTCTTTAAAAAAACCTTCCTAGAAAACAAATGCATACAATTCCAACATTACATGGTAAGCAAGATACCTGCAAACAGGGCTAGTAAGCCAATCATTTATTTTTATTTGTTATCTATCATACACAGCGAACATGGTTAAGCTCACTCATACTATTAATAATTAATCAAGTTTCGATGTCGAGCAGAATTCGACCCGCGTCTCCCATAGGTGAGCTTATTTCTAAAAGGAAAGTTCGTCTTGGCGACTAGTGACAGGATTACATTTAACAAATAAGTTATGTGTTTACTCTGCAAAATTGTACATAAAATACCAAGGTATACAAATAATAATGAATGAAACTTTACCCTATATGCTTCAGAGTCGTACGAGAGCAGTAAATAGAGATTATTGATGCCTTCTGTAAGCCTGCAGAGCTGTTTCAGATGCCGATCTTGGCTCAGGCAAGTGCAACAAAGCTTTTTGAGAACTAATTTGGGACAATCTTCCATCCTTTAATCACGTTTTACTTAGATATTCTCCTAAAATGACTAGCTTTTATAATTTCATAAATAATATCCATATAGAAACGAAATGCACGTATGCAACGATGCAATGCAACCCAAACACAAAACAAACATGTAGGTACTCAACAAAACGCACCAAGGCCACCAAGAAATCGAAAATCTGTGTAAATTGTAAAATGAAAAACACAGAACAATGGAACATGTCCAAGTAATATGTCAAAATCACAACTAATGGTTTTTTTCCTTGTTGCACATAGGAAATATGAGCAGGAGCACAATATAAACAATAACAACAACAAAAAAATACAATGCCGCTTTGACGTTTGGTGGTTCGTTCAGAAAAACTTAGGTAACCTACCTTGCCAAAAGGCGCTCCGTATCACAGAATTCACGGAAGAAATATCCCGTAGTGTGGCACAGCAGTCGAGCAGACCCATAATTCACCTAAAGTTGTTAGCAAAATAGAAAAGTATGTTTAGGGAGATTCTCGACCAGCCAAATGGAGGGCTGCGAATCAAAGTGATTGCCAATATTCCTGAGCATCATTTTACTTATTATATCTACAAAGGACAAAGTGTCTTCGGTGACATGCAATGCAATGGACACTTGCAACTTTCACTTCGCTTGGCGCCCCTGTACTTCTCCGTGTCGATCACAGAAAAGCTCCCCGATATCTGGCATATCCCACTAGTGTACTTAGGCAGGGTAATTTAGCTGCGGTTTTCCATGAGGGACCGGCGCGGCGGCCGTATTAGTCAAGTTAATTTCCTAAACTGAGGGTAGCGAGCAATTTCGTCAGTAAATATCTGGCTCATAGGATACATTATTGACAGGTAAAGGCCGGTATTCACTTTGTGCTTAGTGTTAGTAGAAAACACGTGTGGACACCGATTGGTTAGTGCAAGTGATTAGTAACCTGCTTAGTAAACTGATTAGAAGCGTGTTCTATTTTATTGCGAGTAGCCTCGCCCCACGCGCCTCCCATTCCCCTCACTCGCCGCGTGCCTGCCACTAAATACGTCTGGACAGCAGGTGTTAGTGTTTAGAATTTTGCAAAGCTTGCAAAAAATGGCGAAGTAGACGGAAGATTTACCATAAAAATGTGTGCAGAAGTATGTAAAATATGAATGTCTTTTAAAATGTAAAGACCTTAGGTACAACTTCAACGATGTCTAAGATAAACTAAATACATCCACTAAACAGAATTGGACACTACTTGCACTACACACCTGCACTAATCAATCGCTCCTACTAGTCACCTGCACTCGCACTAAGCAAAGTGAATACCGGCCTTAAAGACGTATTTATCATTGAAACAGTGACCAATAATTGGGTATGGGAACAATTTTTTTTAATATTTTTTATAAATACCTTTTACTATTTTAAGCAACTAATTTGAATATTTCGTTGATCTAGCCGGTAGTTAATTTTTTATTAATTTTTGAATATTGCGTACTCATGACGTCACAAATTCACTTAGTGTTCCCACATGTGTTTTTACCCCGATTTGTGGTAAATTACTGATTTACAGCACTTACGGCTGAAACAGAGCTCGCTGTTCATCACGTTGCATCTCACGAGAATGTGAGAAGTAGACTTCAGATACAATTTATTTTTCCAAGTTCTGAAACCAAACCCTACCTGAAAGTTTTAGGATTATAGTGAATGGCTATTGTAAGTCCTACCTACCCGTCTGGACAATGTGTGTAAATTAATGTACGTATTATTAAAAATAACTTTCTGGAAAAATACTTTTCACTTGGGGGAATTTAAAATCTGCTATCTGACAACACCATTAATACAGCAGTAGAATCACCTAGCTAAAAATCTCACTTATGATACAGATCGCGTCATTTAATTGGTTGATGGACAGAATATCAACCAATCACGTGAAAGGATGGCTATACGACCCAATGGGTTTCAATTGTAAGATGTCAATTTGATTACCGTCAAGAGTCCTCTAGAACCTTATTGTACTCTCTTCGTACGTTGGCACACTGGGGTCAAATGAATGACCCCAGATTGCTAACGTATTTAATTAAAAATATCCTAGATCCTTTGCCTTTAAAATGTTAAATATTTAAATAAGGTATAAAAACAAATGCCTCGAAATGGTTTTCGATTGAGGACATGTTTGATTTTTGTTCCCATACCCAATTGCTGCCCTGCTTGCTGCTTCCGTTTGCTGCCTAAGTAGAAGCCGGCCAACTCTTCTGTGTTAGCCATCTCAGAGCATTTAATCTTAATAACACCACCTAATATTTGATAGTGAGGAGTCGCCGTCGTCTATCTATACCATAGATAATATTATGAAGGGGAAGTATTTGATTGTTTGTTTGTTTGTTCGTATTGAATAAGCTCCGAAACTACTGGACCGATTTTAAAGATTCTTTCACCATGAAGAAGCTACATTATCAGGGAGTGACTTACGCTATATTTGATTATGATTGAACAAAACATTCAGTGAAAAATAACAGTTTCTGTAAATCAAGTCGGAGAAACGCGGGCGAGATGTGCTGCTTTACCGACGCCGCGACATGCAATAACTTTTGACAGAACGAAGTCTGTCGAGGTAGCTAATCTATTATATAAAAATAATCTATTATATAAAAATAAGTCTGGTTTTCCTTCCTGACGCTATAACTCCAGAACGCACGAACCGATTTTCACGGTTTTGCATTCGTTGGAAAGGTCTCGGGCTCCGTGAGGTTTATAGCAAAGAAAATTCAGGAAAAATTTCAACAGAAAAGCGGGAAAGAAAAATGAAGTTCACAAGGGCGAAGCCGCGGGCGGAAAGCTAGTGTTAGATAAAAGAAAACGATTAAGAGTACGACTACTTAATTTTTCATCAGCCAATCATTTGCTTCCGTCCAACTTTTGAAAACCCGATCCCGTAGCTATCATGGAAATAAATACGTACTCACTCTTAAATATTTTGTTTTATCTAAAATGTGATGGCAGCAATTGTCTACACATAAAGGCAGCAAACGGTAGCAATAGGGCAGCATTTATTGGTCACAATTTTAACAATAAATACATATAGTGTGACCGGCCATTTATAAGGTAAAGATTAATGTGCTGCATCTGCATCGAGTTGTATGAACCTCGAGGTTTCGGTAGCTCAGTGGTTTACAGCAGTCACCTGGAGTGTGAAAAAAATATTGCATGGTCAAAAATTTCTTAAAATTGAGTTAAATCTGTTAAGACCATTATGTTATCTGTTGCAATTTGACGTCGAATACTGCATCGTCATTGGCTGAGAAGCTGTCAAAATGCGATGAATCGAAAAGGCAGAGGAAAGAAAGTAGAAAACACATGTTACATTAGTGAAGTTTTATTAATTTATCTTAACAGCTAAGTAGGAAACAGGTACTAATGGGCTTCTTAAATCTAAATTTACCATTTAACACCTGATTTAAACACGTTCGGCTGCCTTATGCCTTGACCAAGTCGTTTTTAATATAATTTTATAATTGATATCACAATAGAACAATACAAAAGGCATGCAATAGGGTGGAAATCATTGTGGGAGGCCTATGTTCAGCAGTGGACGTCCAATGGCTGATAGAATGATGATGAGGCATACAAAAATGCAAAATAATAATAATTACAAAGTTTATTTCTTCTTCACTGTAGGCAAAATGTTTTGTGTAAAACATTCCTGTGTCAAATAATTAATTAATAAATAAAATCTTATCTCTCTCTTATCTCTCATAACACAAGTTACCATCTCTACTACCGAGAAACTCGACTTGTACATTAAGGAAAATTATATGAGATTTTTTCCATTAATTTTAATTTAGTAAAAGAAAAAATAAGAATAAATAAATATTGAGTGTGGACTACATGAAATAGCGCCAAACGGGAACGCCACTCTTTACACTCTACACGTGTTTTGCGAGTCAATTGCGTCATCTTTTTTAATGTACGTCCGTGAGTACGTCAGATCTTATGTCTAACTTTGATGTGCGTCTGTAGCGCGTAAAGGTCCATTATCCAGGTCCAGGTCCAGGTCATTACAGGAAAATGCTCTAGTTGAGGGAGCGCCTTAGGGTTGTGCAAAGGCTGCGGTGCATACATGAAAACTAAAAAATATTTACGCTATTGCCAGCCTATCGATAGTCTCTCATCTCTCATAGTCTGTCAATAGTACGTTAGTATATCGATAGTCTAAGAGTCTACTATCGATAGTCGAAGAGCTTACTGTCGATAGTCTTATCAATAATCGATGAGTAGTTCAATAGTCCATTAAACTACTTTCGCCGTATGATGATATCCCTGACAGTTCATAATTGTCAATTATAGTGCTGTAACGAATGTAATTTAATCGAGTCGGCAAAGAAAATAGAACCAGATTTACCGATTTTAATTTTTTAAATAAATTCTTAATAAACGGGTTATGGCTAATAAGTAATAGAATTGAACGCGGTATCTCGAAAATAATAGTTAAACAATTGCACACAAGGCAGACGCACTGGTACTGATGCGAATGCAGCGATTACAAATTACAAAATGGTCGCTCCTATTCATCGACTTTGTCGATTCAGTAGTGTTAATATACTATAGAATGGCGTTCCTTCTCAGGCATCAGGCGCTGTAAAGATATATTAATTTAATTTCAAATACTTCATTTATTAACGGTTAATAATAATAACAATTATTTTAATAATAACAACAGTTTCTAATTTTTATAATTATAATTCATAAGTTGTTTTTATTGTTATAGATCTTTGTTTTTGTAGGAATACTGTACAAATTTTATATGTAAGTTTCATGTTAAATAAAGTGAATAACAATAATTTAAATAAAGACAATAATTTACTTGATAAGATTCGAAAGAACAATAGTTTTTTAACAGTTTATCACATTTTTTTTTGCCAGTTTCTTTTTATTTAGTTTGAAATAGTATGCGTGACACGGAACAATATGAGCTGTCAGGCATATAATCTTACAGTGAAAATAGTATAGTATATTGATAGTCTGTTAGTCTACTAACAATAGTAAATGGAAAATGGAATATTTAGGAAGTTGTCAACCAGAATCACTTAGTATGGCTCTGCTAATCTGTGGTTGAAGAACTAGTCTTGATAGTGCAAATTCAAGTCAGATCCTTATGCCTAGCTTTGATGTGCGTCTGTAGTGCGTAGGACTGAGCGAAGGCGGCGGTGCAGTGCGGGCACGCGTGCGGACGCTCGCCCGTGTGCGTTCTGATGTGGTTCGCTAGGATCACTTTTGTCTGGCAAAGAAAAACCACCTAAATAAATAAATAAATCTGGGACGTCTTACAATAACAGTAAATCTAATAGATAAAAACACCCACAGACACAACAACCCTAAATGTACGTCACATGAATGCCATAGGTGGGGATCGAACCCTCTGGCGCTGAAAAAAGGATGGCTTCCTCTGCACTAACAGGCCAGCCAATTATTATCTATATTATTTAATATGAAAAAAATAAATTCTTTATTGACAACACATTTAAAATAAATACAATAAAATAATAACAACGTGAAAAACTACTCTCTACATTAGCAGAGGTTCCCAAACTAGGCTAGGCCTGTATCTTGGGAAACCGATTTACATTTAAATTTCACAGTTAAGCCTTAAATAAAAAATAAAATTACAGGATTGTATTTAGATATATTTGAGTAAGTTCATCAGTCCCTTACACACTTAGTAGGCGTCCACAGCAAATGTAGATGGTGATTGAACAAACTAACAAAATTGTTTTATGAATTAAAGCTGGATACTTATATTTCGATTTTCGAATTATCGCGGCATAAAGGTGATGTCCCACACATAGGCGTTGACGTGGCCGAGCGCACGAACCGTGTCAAATACCTGGGATCTGTGTTAAGTGCGTCCGGGGACATCGACCGCGACGTCAGAGCCCGAATTTCCGCGGCTTGGGCCAAATGGCGTGAGGTGGCTGGTGTCATTTGTGACCCCAAAATGCCGATCAAGCTGAAGGCGCAGGTCTATAAAACCATCATTAGGCCTGTCCTTTTATATGGCAGTGAAACATGGCCGTTACTAGAGCGACACAAGCAGGAGCTGCGCGTCACGGAAATGAAGATGCTGCGGTGGATGTGTGGAGTCTCACGCAAAGATCGCGTGCGTAACACCCACATCCGCGGCGGCCTTCGTGTTCGTGACATCGCGGACAAGCTGCAGGAGTGCCGCCTTCGTTGGTATGGTCATGTCTCACGGAGATCGGCAAACTACGTGGGCAACAAATGTCTGGCCATGCCGCCCCCGCCAGGTACCGGTAGAAGAGGTCGACCCAAGAAGCGCTGGCTCGACGTCGTTAAGGGTGACATGCGTGCCAACAGACTCACCACTGAGGATGCACAAGACCGCGCGAAGTGGGCCAAGAAAATAAGAAAGGCGGACCCTGGGAGCCCGCACACCAGTGTGGGTTCACAACCGGGATAGACCGCACGGATGATGATGAAGACTTATATTTCGATTTTCATATTAGACAAGAAAATTGGGTCTTTAATTAAGTACCTTTACGTTTATTTTTGTGTGGTGTGAAAAACAATAACATAAAAAATAGCACATTTTTCTTTACAAGATTATTTTTCTATTTCTTATGAAATCGTTATTATTATATTTATTACTAATAAGTAAGAAAACTAATCACCTTCAAAAGTTAACACTGTAAAAGAAGGGAAGTAGGTAATTAAATCAAATAGTGAAAAGTTATTTTTAAACCAGTCATCATTATGACGTCACAAAAGATTGACACTGATTGTTTCCTACACAGCTAGGGTTGCCAGGTCGCCAAACCTAATAGCCAGACAGACCAGCCAGTTTGGCCGGACGTTTGGGTAGAAAGGCCGGACACCCTACATTATTGCGGAATTTGTGTCTCAGTCAGTATTAATAGGTACGACAAAAAAATTGTACGTATCTAAAATCAAGCTTTTTTGATTATTGCCATAAATGTTCTTAAATTCTAATGAAATAATAAATATAATCAAGAATAATAAATAAATCGCCTGCGCTAGGCCACGCTCGGCGCTCGCTCGTTCGCGAAATGTAAAAAGCCTAACAAAAGCCGGACAAGCCGGACACCGTTTATTTTGGCCGGACACGCAATCAAAAAGCCTACCTATGTCCGGCTTTATCCGGACGCCTGGCAACGCTATACACAGCTTTACAGATTGCATAATTTAAACCTAAGATAGAAATTAGGAAAAATATATTTCGGTCCAAATTGTCGAGCGGATTTGAACTCGCGCGCGTCTTCCCCAAACATACACTGGCAAACTTCGTTCGGTCCGTTAGGATTTCGGTAGCTTAGTGGGCAGAGCATTCGCGGAAGTCGCGTGAACCCCGGTCCACATCCATGGCCGCAATTAAAATCTTTAGATATGAAACACAAAATAAACAGTTTACAGAAGGACCACTCGCACCTTTTTTCAAAATTTGCGTGAACCGCCTAGCGTTACTACTATATTCGCTCTGATTTTTTTAGAATTAAGTAAGTAAGTTATACCTAAATGACAGAACCGTCCAAAAACAAAATTCATCATGTGAAAAATTGCACCAAGTTCGACAGAAACAAAAACACTCGCGACAGTGCGACTTTTCGACTCACCGAAGCTCACTGACTTCGCTTGTAAGCTCATGTCTCTGTGTGCGTGCGTCAAAAATGGCGTGTTGTTCTAAGCGGGCTATCTGTGAGAGCGCCGCGCATGTCTAATTTGTGTATGAAAGCAAGTATTGTAAGATGCATAATTCAAAGTATTAAATAATTATTACTAAGAATTAGTCCCCATGGTAAATCAGGTGGAGCCCATACTTGCTTGTCGCCAATTCAGAGTGCCTAGTGAGAGTTGCACAAAGAGATTCGAATGACATCACTATCGCGTTTGCGAGCACAAAACGCGAATTTGAATAACATCGAGTCAGCGCCACCTAGCGGCAAAATCGGACAACATTAAGGCTATGCTTTTCCAAGATAGACAATATTTGATCGACTTTGTTCGAAGATAACTACTAAATTAAAAGATCTTTAGCAAATAAAAAATTGTACGAGTAGGTCAGTGTCTTTAACTAAGGCGACAACTTCCAAAACACGATAAAGCATAATTTCACCGATAAAAAAATCACAAAAAAGTACGTCGACGATTTTTTTGTTTTACTCTCAAATATTCATTATTGTTAATAATTTTGCCGTTATAAATATATATGTTTAGATGGGTCTTTGTATATTCTAGGTCGACGACTTTTAAAACTTTCTAATTTGTCTAATGTTATTTCATAATAAATTCATTACACGAAAACAGAAGGCAGCCGCGGCGCTATTCCGTTCGCGCAGAACTAATCAGTGGCCCACCGAATGCTCTATCAGTCTTCAGACCGTGTAGTCATTAGAATCTCTCAGTGCAACACGTACTAGAATCTGTGTTATAAAAAAAAACCTCACCGAAAAACCTCTTCCGCAGTACGTGCATATCTTGTCTTTGGTCGGCGCGATGCGGTCGTGAACAGTCTTCACGTGCTGCTTCAGTCGGTAACTGTTCAGGAAATACTGCAAATGATAAATCACCATGATGAGTTTTTCAACAGCTTATAAAGAAAAAAAAGACAGTGAATTTTTATATATTTTTTTTTATCTAAAGATTCGCCAGACAAATCACCACTTGTCATTGTCTCAAAGTAAGGATACATATCCCTGTATTATGAATAACCAGGCAAGAATCAAGCCCGGAGCGTCTCCCAGCAAACCCAGACCCGATCCAATTTAAAAAAGATCGTTTTCTGAATTGACCCGACCGGGATACGAACACTACGGAAATTGAGGCGAAAACCGTGCTACAGCGCACTACGCCAATCGTGTCGTCAATAATCAATAGATGTTAAAAAGCACTGGCCTTATATTGATCAAAAAAACGTTGGCTTGCAACGTAAAATACACTAGACCAATCGGGTCTACCAATGGCCTCGGTAGCTCAGTAGGAAGAGCAGACACCCGGATCGTGATAGGTGCTGGTTCGGAATCTAGGATCCACTTTAGCTCTAGGATAAGGCCGAAATAATCAAAGGTCCCGTTTTTTGGTTTTTTGCTTATATCTCGAGAACGGTGCGTTGTACGAAATGATTTTGTATCACATAATGAAAGTTGATAAAATTCTCTACAACTTTGCTTTTCACTTTTTTTATCTATCACTAATCTTTGCCTAGCTATGAGCTTCGACAAATGTTCGCTTTTCAAAAATGTGTTCTACATTCTTACGTTTTTCAAATTCCAATAATAGATCACCATTGGAACTTGCAAATGATGGAGGACATGAAGAAGTTGAAAATTTACTAAGAAATGAATTACTTCTTGATGCTATAAGTATGCGCGAGCTTGTTTGTTTGTGTGTGTGTGTGTGTGTGTGTGTGTGTGTGTGTGTGTGTGTGTGTGTGTGTGTGTGTGTGGTGTGTGTGTGCGTGCGGGCGTGTGTGTGTGTTTTTGTACAGTAGTGTAGGTGTGTATTTAGATTAAAATAATTTAGATAAAAGTGTAAATGCCAAAGTTGTAGAGAATTTTATTAGCTTTCATTATGTAATACGACAGAATTTGGTACGACGCACCGTTTTCGAAAAAACCTAAAAACGGGACCTTCTTTTCTGCTTTCGACTTTTTTCATCTACATCCCTTTTTGAGCATTCATTGACTGGACTATTTATACAGAGATATACCAATAATCGTCATTGTTAAAGATAAAACCCTGAAACTTATGAAACGATACAGTAATGAAAAAAATGCTGTCCAAAGTACCTATTTCACGGTGACGTAGACGCGGGCAAAAGCTGGTTTTTCTATGAAATAATTGCAAAAACTCACCCTAGAACAAACATTGCACTGATAGTTGGTGACCTTCAAGTGGACCAGCCGGTAATGGTTCATCATATTGCCTTTGCAGTTGTACTCCTTCCCACATTCTAGACAGGTTGCGCTGGAATTAAATAGTACATTTTACTTCAAACTAAGCCCTGGGCCTTATTACGATGACATAAAGCTTGCTCGCGTTCGTCTCTGAATGAGGACAATCGTTTCGTTGCTCACTAGTCGGCGCCACTGTTGACTGAGGCCCAGGTATAGCTGTCAAAGGCGACTTTATAAGATCGGCGCCGCAACAAAGTTTTAAATCTAGAATCTCATTAAGTTTGTTAATTCTACATAACTATCATCATATCGAGTCGAGTAGCTATGCCGCAATGTTGTGCAGTTCCGTTTTGTTCGGAAAAAATGGAGCACACATGTTGTCAAAAGAGAAAACTGCTCTAAAACAGTGGCTAGTGGCGATTCGTAGGAATAACGTAGTATACTCCGACGAAACATTCTCATGTTTGTGAAGAGAGCAAGGAAATTAAAAGAAAACGTGCAGAAAGAGCTCATCAACGTCAAAAACAGAAACTGGAAACTGCTACACTTTCTTCAAATACAGAGGAGGCTCACCATGAAGAACATATTGTCAGTAAATTCAAGATATTGTTAATTATTTATTATATCACAACAGCTTCAAAAAACATAAATTGTACCATAGTCACAATAAATTCTCTTAAAAGCTTTGAAGAAACTTATGAAGAAGTAAAACAGCTGCTCTTGGGGCCGCTTATTTTTGCGTATCTTTATTCCGCTTTCAAAGCGTTCACATTCATCGCTAAATAATCCATATTTGCGATAATTTCACGAAGGGGATCACTTTTCAACAGGTAAATTAAAGATATAGAATAATATATGTCACGAAGACCGCCAAAATCAGTGAAAAGTGAATGTTATTGGACCTCACGCGACACAAGCGCCTCTAGTGGCAAATTCACACAGGATAGCTCCCTTTGAGCGTCCTGGCATTTTGGTATTATGCTCTCACAATCCCAGTCACTTGACCATTACGTCACGCAGACTCAACTTCTGCGCGGCGTGTTGGTATTACGATCTCTTATTTGACGTTTCATACCAATCATACCATTGTTTATCTGTCGAATAGTACCAGTCAAAACTTTTCAGCTCCAGAAAAAAGTGACATCGTAATACCAATACAAAGTCAGCATTTTGAGAACCCTAAACGGTCACGCAGCGATAGTCCTAAAATATTATAATACCAGGAGCTTTATTACAATCGTTCATATACAGACCAGTTAATTTGCTCAAATAATGTATTTTTTTGTTCTTTTGACTGTACTCTGAATTTATTTGTTGTAAAACAAAACAAAGTTCAAAAGAGTAACTATCGAGTTCTTGCCGGAGTCTTCTCGATAAGAAGCAACGTCCGAACCGGTGGTAAATTCGCATTATGTTTATTTACTATACACTATTAATATTACTATTGTATTATTTTATTTACGTCTATTATTGTTTATATATATTTTTTGTGAATTTTGACATTTCATAGGTGCTTCTCTGTAAAAGCTTAAGTGAATGAATGATTTTTTACTTTTATTTCCTAAACTGAGGTAAATATTCAGCCTAGAAGAAGCGTTAGTGCCAGATAACTGCTGAATGGCTGGAAATTAAAGATCATATTACAAAATTGCACGCTACGCTCAGTTTAGAGAATGAACTTGACATGTTTTTAGTGTTTTTGCAACCTAACAAATTTAACTATTTTTGTCGACTTTTCGGCGACAATGAGTCCGCGCATGACCACGATGACATGCAATTGTCGCCGAAAAGTCAAGAAAAATTGGTAAAACAATTTACTGTAATTTTGTTTCGTTGCGAAAATAAGAACTTATTAGAATTAGTTAAAATGCAACAAGAAAGTTTAAAATGTTAAGTTATAATATAAGGGATTGTAATAATAAGGCTGTTGACTAACTCTGGTACTAACAATAGATAGAGTAGAGCTATTTTGTACAAATGATTTTTTGTGAGATTCAAATTACAATTTTTTAAAACTCGATAACGCCGACGTGGTGCCTTCCAGACGAACATGGTAGTCAAATAGGATTTTTTCAGTGTGCTTGGTAAATAGAGTGGATTGGGGATCGGGTAATTCCAGAATCGCTCACAAATGAAATTTGCGTGTTTTATTAAGTACAAGTTTTTTTTAGAAGTACATACCTTTTCTTCTTTCTCGCCGTTCCATGTTTGACACTATCACGCAAATGGTTCCGCAACTTATCGCGATTTTCAAACTGTCTGTCACACTCCACACAGTAGGTGTTCTCAGATATATTGTACACATGATGCAACTTGTTATGAAGGAAGTAAGATCTGAATGTTGAGAATCTTTTGTTGCATGGTTTACAGGAGTATATCGGTGTGTGGTTATAGCTGAAACATTAATATAACAACCAGTTGGGTTATTTACTAACTGCGATCGTTATTAATATTGTATTGCTATGATTGAGTCAATAAGGTACTATGTAAATAGCTACATTAGGTTCATTAGGTTCAGACTGTAAGGATAGATGTTAAGGATTTTAAGTAAATAAATATTCAATTTTGGAAGCATAATTTTATTTGACGTTATTGCAGTCCCGATATCTTTTCACTTATACAAGGTTTTTTGACAAGAAAAAGCCGGTATTCACATCAGTATCAGAGTTATTACAACTAAACATGTAACCTCTGCAAACCACGCAACAATTTTTAAAATGCCGGCTAAAAAATAACAGATAACTTACTTGCAGTGTAGTGTGACCGACAGTTTGAGAAGCAAGTTTTGCGAAACCATCTGTTAGCAGCGAAAAAAGAGAACTCGAATTATGGCAAACGAAATTCAAAACATCGAGCAAAGCACAATCAGAACAACATATTTCAAACTGTCAATACAATGTTTTTATGTTGCTATTCAAGTATCTCTTGTATATTATTACAAAATAAAACTTCTGTGTTATTCGATTTACCTTTTCTTCTTTCTTGCCGTTCCATGTCTGACGCTGTCATTAACATGCATTCGCAATAATTCCCTGTTTTCAAAATGTCTGTCACACTCCACACAGTAAGTGTTTTCGGATTTATCTGAATTATGGTAAATCCTACGGTGAGATTCCATACTATTATAGTTTTTAAAATATTTGTTGCACAGTTTGCAGGAGATGTTTGACGCGTGGTTTATGCTGAAATTAAATAGAAAAAACATTCACTACATCAGAGCTATTCTTAAAAACATCAGTTCGAACTCAAAATTTGTCGAAACCCACCAATTGAATCCGTTGAGGAATTCCAAACCATATTTTGAAAAAACGGGATAATTACGACGTGGTGCCTTTCTGGCGAACATGACATAAACTAAGTTGAATGACAACTTGACATAACGTTCGTAAGTAGTTATTTAAATTTTGAAATAACGTTTTGATCACGTGTGGAAACTAATTATGACTTGTCACTTCTATTATCACGCAAAATCCTATTTTTGTTTTAATAGTGCCCGTCAACATGACCTCACTCCACCTGATGGAAAGCAGTCGGGAGGTCCAGATATGAGGATGACAAGCACAATAATGCAAAGCAATTACTGAGCTGGCCATACTCATCTTGAAGCCCTGCCCTGGCACCGGTTGGTGCAGTGCTGATCCCGGAACGCGACCTGACCGAGATAGGTCAGAGTCACTTGGCGGGTTTCACTCAACTGCATGGTAGTAACATCAACTGGGCGACATAATATGTCTCCCACCTTAAGAGCAGATGGTCCGCTACAGAGCTCCCTTAGTCGACACCCACGGGGAGGAGATGGGGCGGTGGAAAGTATTCTTTTAAAGTGCCGCCACCAGCACGGCACAAATTATCGTCTTTGCAAGCCATATATATGTTCTTACAGTATAAATAATGAGTCGGTATATAGTAACTATTATTAATTACAATATTTGGTGGTAAAAAGGTAGTTACTTACAAAATATGTTTTTCAAGGACATGTTTGAACAAGCACACTTTTCCGCAGTAATCACAAATGAACTTCTTATGCATTTCTTTCACATGGTTGTAGAAGTCTCGGCGTCTACTGCAAATGAGACAACAAGTACTGACTTAACAGTAAGTACATTTTTTAGCACGCAGCTTATACCTACTAACTGACAGTGAATTATCATAACATTTTCAGTAGGTACCTCAAGCCTAAAACAAGGTTTGGTAAGTGAATTTTTATTTTTAGCATTAAACAATGCTCAATTTTCTACACAAAGATAGAAACTAGAAAAATTCGACCTGGTCCTGGGACTCAAGCGGGATTCGAACCCGCGACCTTTCACAATCCGGGTGTCTGCTCTTCCAACTGAGCTACCGAGGCCGTTAACAGACCTGGCGAATGTATCTAGTGTATTTTACGTTGTAAGCCAACGTTGTTTCATCAATGTTATAGGCAAGCGCCTTTAACATCCGAAAGAAATATTTTTGCAAATATTTAACTTTCGATTAAGATGAAACTTTGGATACTTAAGTGAATTTTTATTTTTTATTTTCTTAAGGTTTGGTTAGTCTGAAGAAATAACAGCCTAATTCGTTAAGTGTAATCAGGTTTTAATAAAGAAATGTAGCCCATTTCCCCTACTGCTGGACAAGGGCTCCCATCTATACTGATATTTAGAGAGAAAAGATTTGTTTGTTTGTATTGAATAGGCTTCGAAACTTAGAATAATTACATGTAGAAACTAAGTCCGCGCGCCCATTTTGAAGCACCTTAATTGGAGCCATCTTTGCAGTGTTCATTACAGCTCCGCAATGTTCAATGTCAAAGCGCGTAGCTCGTGAGCAAGTAATAGTCACGCATGTGTGTGTGGGCACTCAAAAAATTTATTGTGTCACCCTTACCACATATCAACACTTTATTTACAAACCAATTAGAAAAACTTATTTACAAATAAATATTTGTTTACATAAATTTACATATTTAAATCTCATTTATTAATTAAACGTACACAACTAATATATTTAAACAACATTATCATAATATTAATTATTTACATCTTATTTAAACACGTCATTTGTGACGGTCGAACGTGTTGGTAATTGTAAGGCGGTGCCGTGCAAACGCGCACTAACTTTTAAAAATCATACGCAGGGTACCTGTACATTGTCGCACAGCGCATCGGCGCCAAGCAGTCTGAGATTCACAGGCAACTCAACGATCATTGTTCCTTACCTATCGTGCGTAGTTAAATAGTTAAAGGTTGTGAAAATATGATTGTGCTACATTACTTAAAGTGAAACGCCTTCTGGCTAAAAACTACAATTCCTAAGTGTGTTTACTAACTGGAAATATTGTACAAGGTGGGATTGAAAATACAGGCAAGTCCATAGTGAATTGACTATATTTATTTGTCTACCTATCATCTCGACCCCCACATGTGGATCTGATTAGTGCTTTATTTTTGACGGGGCGGTTGTATGAAGACTATCCTCCTAGATACGTTATTATTCTAAGCTTTGAAACGACTGGACCGATTTTAAAAATTCTTACCCCAATATGAAGCTACAGTATCAGGGATTAAAATAGGTTATTAGTTTTTTTTAGGCTATATTTTAACGGAAAAGACAGTCTACCGGGCGAGGCTATTGACTTGATCGCCATGTCAAATGCAGGTCACATAATTCACAAACCCAGGTGTTGTTTTAAAAACAAAATAAACAATTTGTCAGATCTAAGATTTGAACCCAGGCAAACAAAGCGGTTTGCAGCTGAAAGATGGATTTCCAAACAGCGCAGATGATCGCAGCCGCGCGCGATTGATCACATTTGGCAGACGCGTGGTCTTAGTAGATTAATTGTAATGTATCGTTTTTACGAATGGTTGCCGTTGTTTTACCAATACAGGTAAATGCTCGGTTTGTGTAATAGGTAGCACTAGCAAACGAGCTGGAAGGTCACCGGACGGAAAGTGATCACCTCGTGATGGGTTGCTTGCAATTAAAATAGGAATACGCCCTCTTCTTGAAGGCTCCGATGTCATATCTCTTCGGAAATACCGCCGCAGGAAGATCATTCCATAACTTGGTTGTACGCATAAGAAATTGACGCGAATAACGCACGGTTGAAACCACTTCCCTGTAATGTATCTTTCTTGCGAATGGTCGACGCTGTGTTTGACGTAATGCTCATTCGTTATTCGTTATTCGTTTAGCGTTAGGATGTCGGCAAAGCGATTGACCACTGCGACCAGGATTGATCTATTGTGGTCATCATCCCTCAAAGATCACTCTCCAGGCCTACAGCCATCATGAACTGAATTATTTTCCTGGGAGTGATGTTAATGGCGTCCGAAGGGGCAAGCTTGTGCCCGCCGAGAACGCGGCTTCTGCTGTGTATTAAAGCATCACAGTCGCATAGGACATGGACCGGGGTCTCTTCCTCTTCACGACAGAATCTACAGGTCGGTGACTCAGCGATACCAATCCTGTGTCCGTGTTTGTTCAGCCTACAGTGCCCCGTAAGGGTAATGTAATGCTCATGGTGAATGCGCACATACCTGTAACATTTTTGCGTGCTCGCTCTTAAGCGTCTCGCTATTTACTATAGCACTGTCATCTAGTCCGCGATCGTTTGCTCGATAAAATCTTACGCTGAAACACTCGTTGGTTTTTAAAATCACCAAAACACAGAGCGTCACGTTCGTTAATGTGGTTCGAGTAAATTTAAAGAATGCTCGATGTTCAGCCCCCTTATTTAGAACAGAGTTATCGACCGATTCGGTTATTTTCTTTCATTTTTAATGGATCTCTTTAGTATGGAATATGTCTGTATTATTCGTGTTACACAATCTAAATGCTTTTAGCGGGTTATTTACCATAATTAAAACAAATTTACCGAATAACTTAGCTCTGAATCGGGGGCTGATATACCAGTGAATGCTCTAATCTATCAGCACCTTTAGATTGAGAGTACTTACCATTTAACCACTCCACATTCCCGGCATTCAAATACAGTGCTGTGTACCTCCACAAAATGTGACCTCATCTGCCACTTAAAGTAGCAGGTGTGATCGCAGAGGCTGCACGAATATTGGCAATAATGGCGTCGGATGTGCGATTGTAACAGTTTCTTTGTAGGGGTACGCACGTCGCAGTATTCACATGTGAAAGAGCCGGCAGACTAAAATACGAAATTAAACAGTTCATTTATTCTGTTTCATAAAATTTTTGGCATTTTTTTTACGATACAAAAATTACCGAGTACCTGCTTATAACTTTTGTGACTACTCGTGGCTGTTTGTTTAATGTTACACGTGCATACTGCTACGAGTAAGAACATAATATTGTTCCTCCCGTATATTTTCTTATTCATAAAAAATAAGACTGTTTTTACCATGGTAAAATGTACTTGGAAGCACAGTAATTCATATACATACCATCACGCTTTTTTCGAAACGGGGTAGGCAGAGACCACATCTTTACACTGGCCACGATCCTGACACACCTCTTGCGCTTCTTCCACTCTCATTAATCCTTTTATACATGGGCGTCGATCAATAACAGTTCAAGTTTTTATAAATAAGGGGGTTAGAAGAGAAGCGAATTGCACGCTATTCAAAAACTACTGGGTGCTACTTTGATTGAGCAACGTTCGAGAACAAATAACTGCAAGTCAATTAATGTTACGTGGTTTTCAATTTGGTTAACGTTATCTAACACAATAAAACTTGCAAAAATACCTTCGCAAAAAGTAGTTTAAGTACCTATACCTCAAAAACGATTAGATGACATACCTCTGAATGTTGATCCTCCATATGTTTTTGAAGGAGTTGTTCATCTTTGAATGCTTTTATACATTTACCACATTTGAATTTCCCGAGTCGATAAAACTTATTAAAACGGGCTGCTTTTATTAATTCATAGACGTTTTTACTGGCGCATTTCGTCAGCTTAAAGTAGGTATATTTTTTCTTTATAAGCTTTCTTCCTGATACAACATTGTAACTGCCTCTACCAGGTCCTCTCAGTGATTTTTTAACAGGTACTTTCTTGAAATTGCTTTTATCTCTTTTGGCTTTATTTTTCGTAACTTTATTTTCTTTTGTGATATCCTTAATTTCATTCACTTCTGTATGTAAAATAGTTTCTCGGAAAGATTTGTCAATTTTTAAACTACGATCTCTTGTGTGAGCTTTGTTTTGTTTCACTAATTCCAATTCTATTTTATAACTATTAGTTTTTTTTTTGCCTCTCACTTCAATATTTTTTTCAACGTCACTCATGATGTGCTCTGAATCGTAATCGTCAAGATCAACATCACCACTGTCATTTTCTTCTTTCAAATATGTACCAATGTCAATTGGGGTTTCTATTGGGTTTTCATCTATATTAAGGCTAACTTCAGTTTTCATATCAAGGTAAATTCTCTGATCCGAGGTGTCCTTGCATTGCTAAAATGAATGAACAATTTTTACTATACTCTAATGTCCACTTATCTGGTCGTCTGTCAATATACCGCCCGGCGGTAAAATTGTATTGTTTTCCTATTGTGTCTAGCAAATACGACGAGAAGAGAGAGAAATTAAAAAAAAACATCTTTTGTTTTAGGTATTGAGGTATTATGGTTTTAGGGTCTTAGCTGCCGAGGCCAATAACAGACCGGGCAATTTTCTGTACCCTTGTTTTCACTTTGGTATTCAAAGCTTATAAGCACCCTTTTCAGAGGATAAATTTACGAAAACCTTGCTTAATTTTAAAATTAATGAAGATAGTTTGACTAAAAAATATTTTTTTGTTAAGAAATCGTGAAAAGGTTCGAAAGCACTGAAATGGCGATTGCTACATCTCACATTCCTAGCTTTCAATAATACTCAGTCTCCTCTTCCCTTGCAACTGACGGACAATTAGAAAGTACATTTTAGAGGTCTATTCAAAAAAAGATTTATATTGACTTGCAAATATTTTATTTTGCAAAAATTAAGAGGTTGGTGCACTGTTGCAAAATGAAATTTAAAATTTAAACAACTGGCATTGGGTCGTATCATTGATTTCTATTGAAATAATTGACGACCGACTTGGTGTAATGGTTAAGAAGTTGGCTACTACACCAGAGGTCGCGGGTTCGATCCCCGCACAGTACAAACATTTGTGTGCATGAACATGTCTGTTTGTACTGGTCTGGGTGTCTCCTATGTATAATAAGTATGTATTTACAAAAGAAAATGTATTTAAGTATGTTTATCCGTTGTCTAGTATCCCATAACACAAGCTTTAATTAGCTTACTTTGGGGCTAGATGGCGCTGTGTGGAATAATGTCCAGGTATATTTATTTATTTATTTATTTATTAATTGACAAAGTTATCATGACATACAAACAAATTGCTGGAATAACATACCTCCTTGAAAAAATTCAAATACAGTTATCTCTTTTGAGAATAAATATAAATTGCATTTATTAATTTTTTTGCTGAATAAAATAAACATATTAAAGCCTGTGTTAATGTTAAGTGTCTGATTTTTTTTTCTATTCCATTCTAAATTAATGATTATGATTTTTTATGATTACCTGCACTTCGAGTTTTACTTTCTTAAGTACAATATTTTGGGCCCTCCATATTTTCTTCTGAAACTCCTGTATCTTTTCAAACATATCTCGACAGATGCAGCACAAATATGATTTCTGTATGAGGAAAACAAGAGATTAATAAATTGGATAATTAAAAAGATTATTTAGTACTTGTTTTTTGCAGTTTTGTAGCAAATCAAAATACAGTATTTTTTAATAATATTTTTTATTAAGAAATGTTCTAAATCTGTATGATAGTGGTCTTGCCTTCCAGTAAGGTTAGGGTTACTGCTACACCAGTAAATAATTTTATTAATGACAGACTAAAGGAAGACAGGAATGAGATTTATTATATTTATATTAATTAGTCTTTCTTGTTCATTTTGAGGGTTCCGTGCTGTCCCCACCCAGGACAAACATAATTCTTTGGAACAGTTTGTTCTGTATGGATAAGATAGTATATATATATATCTATTTAAGTTTGTATTGAGAAATATTCAACCATTAATTGGATGGATGCCTTGGCAGGGACTGACCTAAAAAGGCTAAGAAAGACCGGTGTAGAAGAGGGGGAGAGGCATTTGCCAAGCAATAGGATCCCAACAGCTAATTTAGATTGAAGGCTCTTACTAGTTCAGGATCAGTTAACACCTTGACTACCAGTAAATCCAGACATAATGGATATTTATTGTTAGTGTATCAAAAATGATACATGTGGCGCTAAACGTGTAATCTTGGTGTAAAGTGTCAAAGATATATATATATATATATATATTATTTGAGTTTATATGGCTTGCTAGAGCAATGGATCCTGTTTGTAGCTCAAAAAGTTGTGGATTTAGTCCCCCACGCAGGACAAATACTCGCGTAAAATCGTGCTTGTTTTATAAAGTGTAATAAATAAATAAATTTGAAGCTCATTCAATTACATTCAAAACCAATTACACTAACTTACAGGAGAGTACCTTTAATATATTATATTCAATTATTGTGTAGGAATATTTAATTAGTTTATTCGTCTCCAGGACTCATAGTACAAGGGCGTTCACATCAACCTTTACACAGGGGCAACTTATGCTGCTGACTTAAGACTAATTTTGCAATGGTTTTGTAATGGTTGATGTGAACGCTTCTGTACAAGCTCAGGATTGTTTGCAGTAAAACAGATGTTCCCCAATTTTAAAATAAAATAAAATCATTCTAATTCCAAACTCTCTAGACTCCAAATAGTTCATGGCTCAACTGGGTCTGATATCTTAAATATTATGTGTGTGTAAGATATCACTACTTACTTCCTCAATGTCAGTATTATCATCATCATCATCAATACAATCTTTCTCGCCCAAAAGTAAATAATATAGATTCGAATATTCTCCCAAAGGGGATAACTTGCTGCTGAGAGTGAGACAAACTCTACAGACATCTTCTGTAGATCTTTCTGCTAGTGCCATTATATATGCTCAATCTGGCATTCAACTCAGTCATGAATTAGACCAAGAGTCGTTTTTTGAGAATACGTTTTAGAGGTACCAAGAAATTGCTATCAAGTTATCATGAATGCTAATTATTGCACTTATCTTCACAGAAAAATTAAATTTATTTGAGTTAAATTGAGTTTATTTTTTCTGGCTTTCCCAAACGAACAAATCTAAACAAATCTATACAAATTATTGAACGTCTTTTTTCTGCTAATCTGTGCGAGTGAATGACAAATGACAGTGTTGCCATCGCCTTATTTTTGACTGCCGTGTTTGGTAGGGCAAATTGGGTATGGGAACAACATTTTTTTATTTGCTTTTATATTTTTTTTAATACCTTTTACTATTTTAAGTAATTAATGTGAATATTTAGTTAATCTAGCCGGTAGTTATTTTTCTATTAATTTTTGAACATTGCGAACTCATGAGGACACAAATTCACTTAGTGTTCCAACGTGTTTTTTCCCGGATTCGTGATAAATAAATTATGAGGCGAAAATTACTGATTTACTGCACTTACGACTGAAACAGAGCTCGCCGTTCATCATGTACAATCTTACGAGAATGTGAGAAGTAGACTTCAGATACAGTTCATTTTGTCAAGTTCTGAAACCAAGCCCTACCTGAAAGGGTTGGGATTATAGCGAATGGCTATTTTAAGTTCTACCTACCCGTCTGGGCAATGGGCGTAAATGAATGTACGTATATTAAGAATAACTTTGTGGAAAAATATATTTTACCTAGGGGAAATTTAAATCTGCTATCTGGAAGCCCCATTAATACCATTGCAGTAGAATCACCTAGCTAAAAGTCTTACGTATAATACAGAGTGCCGAGTGCGAGTTGCAGTGAGAGTGAAAAACTTCACCATCGCGTTTGCGAGAAAAAAAACGCGAATTTGTATGGCATTGAGTGAGCGCCATCTAGCGGCCTGAATGTTGCCCGAATTCGCCCCTAGATGGCGCTCAGTCGATTCCATACTAATTGACATTTACGTGCTTTCAAAACGCGATAGTGAAGTCATTCACTTCTCTCACTGCAACTCGCACTCGGCACTCTGATCGCGTCATTTGATTGGTTGATGGATAGATTATAAACCAATCACGTGAAAGGACGTCTAAACGACCCAACAGGTTTCAATTGTGAGATGTCAATTTGATTACCGTCAAGAGTCCATTATGAACCATAACATACTCTTTACGGACGTTTTCAAACTGGGATCATTCATTTGACCCCAGTTTGCTAACGCATTTAATAAAAAAAAAATTCTTGATCCCTTGCTTTTAAAGATGTTAAATATTTAATTAAAGTATAAAAGACAAATACCTCGAAATGGTTTTCGATTTAGGACATGTTCGATTTTTGTTCCCATACCCAATTGCCGTGTTTCTAAGGGAAAGCTATCTTCGATTGCCGTAGCAACTAAATCAAACATAACATGTTTATTTTTTTTTGATGTAAAACTTAATAAGCAAGCAACTAATTGCCTCATTTATCCTTTATTTCTGTTACTTTCAAGTTTCATCATTATAATTTTTATTTTTATTAGGTTCATGAAACTAGTACCTAATGAAACCAACCAAAAGGGATTCTCTTTTAAGTCGTATATTTTAGGATTTTTGGCTTAGCTGCTGAATACGATCTTTCCGCATTGACGTAGATTTTGCTACGGTAGTAGAGTTGGTGTCGTTGGCCTTTCATTTAATAAAGTCGAATTTCCGTAGAACACAGCAATTGCCGTTGCATTAGCATCACTAAATGACAGCTGGCTAATGTTTTTTTTAAATGTATTGTAGCATTGGCGACAAGGCCATTAGCATTGACTTAATATACAAACAGGACGAGCACTTGCAGCTGAAAAACGAGCCGAACGAGATATGTAGTAAGAAGACTATGTCTCTTTTTGACAGGGTGACAAAAATATCTTTGCTGTGTGGCCCTGTGTGGAACATCGCATGTTGAATCTTTTTTTCAATTAATTTCTTATGAAAACGTAATATAGTTATTATTGGTTTCTGTTATTTGGTAGATTTTTAGGATAAATCAAGTTTTCATATGTCAATATATTAAGTTTTCATATTTTAAGTATTTATGAAGGTATCTACCTACTTTAAGGTCGTCCATATAAACATATTAGAATTAAAGCTTTTACATTTTTAGCAATAGACGATTACTGAGGGATGTATGGATTGATTACAAAATAAATAATACAAACAGTACACAAAAAAATATTTTTTTAATATCGGCGTTTATGTTATTATTTCATAGTTTACTTGTAAAAGCTGACAGTGCATACATTAATAATGTAAGTACTTTTTTTTATAACTTAAATACGAAACATGACTAAAAATAGGGCGCCTCTTCAATCTAGTGACCCTTGTTCTGTAATCTGGAAGTACTAAGAAAAATACCCATTTGTTTTTTTTCTCCCAAAAATAAATAATCGAACATTCCTTGTGTCAGGATGAAAGTCTGCGGTCCAATTTACGCAGAAAGCACTTTTAGCACTTGTGCCTAGTCCAAATTAAAGATCGCGCTAAAAGCGCTTACGTATGTACGTTGCTATCAGCGGTGAAATTAAATTGGGCCGCAAAATTATCGTCACATAACCTCAAAATTTAAGGATCAAATTTGTCTAATAAAGTATTCCGCAAGATATTGTCACTTTTATGAATGAAAAGTTATCTTATTATCGTGCCGAAGAAGATTTTGTCACATAAAAGTTTATTCTGAGTATTACTAAGATTTATCTAAAAAATAATTTTACGTAAATTGTATGTTTGACGTTCCTTCTCTGAGTTTGACATAACGCTTACAGCAGTTTAAAAGTTACTCTATGTTTTACAGTACTAACGCCGAAAAGCAGAGGCACCTTAAGTGCAAGATGGCGGAGTTGGTGATGTCATTTATGACGTTGCACCATCGCGTCAAAATCGCGGTCAAAGTGCTTTCCGCGCAAATTGGGACGCTTTTGGAGCGCTAAAAGTACTTTCAGCGTTATTCGGACCGCAGCCTTAAGGCTTAGTAGTTAGTGCACGAGATTAGTGCAGGTGCTTCGTGTAAGGAGAAAACACGTGTGGACAGTGATTGATGAGTGTGATTAAATAGTAACCTGCTTCGTGAAATGCTCATCGTGAGTTATTTCCTGTCGAGTACGAATTGCTGTCTAAAGGCAAGACTTTTGGGTACTAAATGTAGGATATTATCTCTGTCTCTTAAAGCGTGTTCTATTCAATCGCACTAATCAATCGCTGTCCACACGTGTTTTCTCCTAACACTAAGCCCCTGCACTAATCACCTGCACTAACTACTGAGCAAAGTGTAAACAGGCCTTTAAAAGGAACCCGAAGGAACCACAGATTGATTAATTCTAATGTCAGTCAGACGGATTGTGTGGATGGATTGATTGTGTGCGGAGGTCGGGATTTCCTTGATAAATTCAACCTATTTATTTCCTGAATAATGAAGCATTTTACTCTGGAATCACGGTATACCAATTAAATACTAACAATATGTATTCAGTGAAAGTTGAATTTGAGAGGAGGGATTCCTTATGCCATGGGTGTCTGAGCACAGATCGTCGGACCATTGTGTTGAACAACCAAATAGACTTGTTTTTCAGTCTCCTGGGAGTACAGCAGCAAATTTGTGTAAGTATTCGACAAGTGCGGCTCATGTTGTATTCATAAGACTAGGCTATTTAGTTTAAAATTGACTGAATCTTAAAAGTGTCAAAGCAAAGTTGTGGTGAATGCAAAACGATTTATTTATCCATTTTTGGCTTTATGAAATTTCTCCGTAAATGTGTCAGGGACCTCTTGAGACTTATAGCAACTACCCCTTGAGCACATCGGGTTGTGTGGGATCAATCCCCACCAATAATTTTCCCCACCATTAATTGTTGAATTGTTTTTTTTGTTTTTGTGTTTATTAGTACCAAATTATGTTTTTTTCTATTCTATTTGTGGATGGGTTTGTCCAGAGAGAAAAAAAAATATTGTAAAGAGGAAGGATTTGTTTGTTTGTATTGAATAGGCTCCAGAACTACTAGACCGATTTTAAAAATTATTTCACCAATTTAAAGCTACATTATCAGGGAGTGACATAGGCTTTATTTAAAAAAAAATTAAGCTATGTTTTAACAGATAAGACAGTCTATGCGGGCAAAGCCTTTGATGGACAGCTAGTGTTTCATAATATTTAAATAACATTGTAAAACCATTTTTTAATCTTTTTTTGATGTTTAGCTGTAAATTTTTGTAGATATACCTACCTGTCACTTTATTTTCAAAAATGTTGTGTATGCTTGTAAAGGCTTACATGTATGTCCTAGATATTAAGTGGATCTGTATAAATGCTGTACATGTTTATCTGTAACCAAACCTAAATCAATAAATAATATGTAGATTTTGTTTCAGGCAACAAAGATTTTACTATGCTGGGAATGTGTAGCATTTTTAAGGAAGATACGATGCTTCCAAAACAGGATTCAAAATGCCCAATTTATCTTGCAACAGCGTCTTTATGGAATGGTAAGTTGAATGCTTAGGCTTTTGCAGTTTATACAGACTTGATTGGGTTACTGCTAATGAAAACACAGTTATCCACCCATAACAGACTAGGGTATTTGACAATATCATCAGATTCTAGAAATAATTAATTAAAGGCTGATCAAATTTTTGGAGTTTTTTCTTTAATAATCTATTAATTAGTGTTAATACATTTATTATGAAAAATAGGCTATAACTCGGTAGATGTTAGTTCTGGAGTGTCCTAACTGTGCAGGTTTGTCCATTTAGACCCAACATTTAAGTAAAATCCAGTTTAAGTTAACACATGATCTAAGTGGCAAGTTGATATTACCTTGATGTGAATTTGATTTATTGATTATGACTTTACTTTGTTAATTCAATTTCTGTGTATAAAGATTGAAAAGAGTAATCGTTCCTTGCCGGAGTCTTCTCGATCGGAAACAAACCGGTAGTAGAGTCACATTATGTTTAATTATAATATCAACTATCATAGTATTATTTTATGTAAGTTTATTTTTATTTAGTATATTTTTGCTACAATTTTTTTTGTGTTTGACTTGTCATAAGTACTTTTTATAAGTCTATATGAATAAAGATATTTTTCACTTTTACTTTTACAAAGAAATAGATCGCAAATGACGTCATTTGCAGGCGGTCAGTTGGTGGGCAAGTCGAAAAATATGATTTTTAAAATTGCTATATCTCGGTGAGTTTGGGTGCTTTCGAAATATATTTTGTACCATTTTTTCTATTTTTGACAGGTCTTTCGATAAATACTTAACAAGAAAAACAGTCAAATACCCTATTTGGGAGGCTGACATCATATTTCATGAGAATGTAACACCTTCAAAATGTTCTGCTTCTGGTAGGTTGACAGGAGGGTTGTAGCAATGATACCACGCAAATTGAATATCATCCGACATCTAATTAAAGAATTACTTACCACTGGTAATGTTTTTCATTTACCATCCATACTATCTTGGATAATTATTTCATACTAAGACCTACACTAGGTAAGAAGTGTGAAATAGTTAGGAAGCTATAAATTATACAGGTTTGTGCCTAGAAAGTTGTGTCAAGTGGAAAACATAATTCGGTATCTAAATGTATGTTTGTTCTGCTATTTTTGGTTGTATGAAAGTGATTTTTTTAACAGATTTTTGGGAAACTCGGGGTTAAAACTGTACCGGCTTAGTAGGTCACTGCGGCCGTGAAATTGAAAGAAAATCGTGTTTTTTTCAAATTATTGATCAGCCCGTATTATAACTAACTAATCTATTTTACTTTCAGGAGAGCCCACCAGTCTCATCCCTATCCACTCTTACTATAACAAACCAAGATTTTTATAACGCAACCATAGACTATGACACTCCAAAAGAAAAAGTGCTTAAACCTAAAGAGCAGAAAGTTAAAAAACTTAAGGACCCGAAGAATTCAACAAAAGAGTTTTTAATGAACATTATAAAACAAGAACACACAGATGACGACGATACTAACCATTTCAACTACGCCAACGAAGACAGCTACACCGACGACGAAATACTGACCATAGACTTAGAAAAACTAAAACAATTAGAAGATACACATGTAGAAATTAAATTAGAAAAAGTTAAGAAAAGAAATAGCAGTGAAAAGGATGAAAAGATTAAGAAACAAAGCATCAGAAGATATGAATCCAAAGCTCGGTTCACGAAACTAGACATTGATCTTTCTGACACAAAGAAACATTGTAGCTCTGTGGTTTTGACTGAAAAGGAGATAGAAGAGGTTTTGGAAAGAGACAAAACAGCTGTCGGGTATAAGAAATTGGTGTACAAGTGTGCTGAATGTAAAAAAGCTTATAAAAGGGTTGTTGATTTGAGAAGACATGAAACCTTTCAACATTTAAAGGTAATTTCAACATATTCTATCAGTATTTTTTTTTAAAGTGCCTGTCAAAATGACCTCACTCCACCTGATGGAAAGCAGTCCTGAGGTCCAAATATGAGGATGACAAGCACAATAACGCAAAGCAATTACTGAGCTGGCCATACCCATCTTGAAGGCCTGCCCTGGCACCGGTTAGTGCAGTGCTGATCCCGGAACGCGACCTGACCGAGATAGGTCACAGTCACTTGGCGGGTTTTACGCAACTGCATGGTGGTAACCTCAACCTGCCGACATAATATGTCTCCCAACTGAAGAGCTTTCCCAAACTACAGAGATTTATTTTAGTGCCCCCCCCCCCCCCGACCACCGACTCTCGGTTATGCAGAAGTGAAGAGCAGATGGTCTGCTGCAGGGCTCCCTTAGTCGCCTCTTACGACACCCACGGGAAGGAGATGGGGCGGTGGAAAATATTATTTTATAGTGCCGCCACCAGCATGGCACAAGAAATCTAGGTTTTCCAGCAAGAACTGCATTCCAGTGATGCGAATCCAAATGGTTACTAGAGGGCTTTTAGACTAGCGTTTTATCCGTTCGTATAAGCTTGTTTATCGAAGCGCGTGTACGTGCGTATGTGGTAACGAGCGTGTCGTTCGTGTGGTGTTTTGTGCCGTGCTGGTGGCGGCACTTTAAAAGAATACTTTCCACAGCCCCATATCTTCCCATGGGTGTCGTAAGAGGCGACTAAGGGTTTCTCCCAGCAGACCATCTGCTCTTCAGGTGGGAGACTTATGTCGGCCGGTTGTTGTTTCCACCTGCAGCTGTGTAAAACCCGCCAAGTGATTCTGACCTATCTCGGTCAGGTCGCGTTCCGGGATCAGCACTGCACTAACCGGTGCCAGGGGGACTGTGATCGTGGCAATTGTTGGACCGGTGGGGGCCCTAGCGGCGGTATTGTGTGTGTAGTGTGTATCGGCCCGCCGGCCAGGGAGACCAGTAGAAACGGTGGTGCCGCTGGCCGCCCGCGGCATAGTACAGGGGCCCAAAAGAGGTTAACCACCTCTGGAGGCTGCCCCACCAGGTCGCGCATAATCTCGGGGTGGCTCGTCGTGCCAGGTGGTGCCCGGTTCCGGTGGGGCCCGGCGACCACACCCGAGGGGGTACAGGGGCCCTTCCGTCCGGCGGACCGGCCTACACTATTCCACGCGATTAATACCAATGCAGGGCACCACGCTTTGTCTTTCATTGCCTCGATCACAGTCGTCCTTTCACGCCCCTCCCATCCTCCAACTTCTATGGCAGTCAGAAGCACGAAAAAACGGCCTACAGCGGCATCCCCATCCCCCACCACCACGCTGTTTGAGGTGGAGTTCGCTAACATCCGCGGACTCCATGCAAACCTCAACGCCGTCCATCAACACCTTGAGACGGCGAGGCCTGCGATGCTCTTTTTGACGGAAACACAGATAGGCCGCCCTGCCGATACGTCATACCTGCACTACCCCGGCTATGTGCTGGAAGAGTCCTTCCAACCTAAAGCCGGTGTATGTCTATTCGTCAGGGCGGACGTCTGCTGTAGCCGTCTCCGCTGCCTAGAAGACCCATCCTTCTCCACTTTCTGGGTGCACGTTGACCTGGGCTCCACAAGCCGGGTCTATGCGTGCATATACCGCTCCCACAAAGGCGACGCCGAGACAACTCGACTCTTCGAGCATCTGAGTCAGGCCGCAGACAACGCTCAGGCGCAGTTCCCAAATGCCGAAATGGTGTTTTTGGGAGACTTCAATGCCCACCATGAGTCCTGGTTAGGCTCATCAAAAACAGACCATGCAGGCCGAACTGCCCATGCGTTTGCTCTCACGCAAGACCTGACGCAACTGGTACACCAGCCCACCCGGGTACCAGATATTGTCGGTCATACTCCCTCTTTATTGGACCTTCTGCTGACGAGTCACCCAGCCGGGTATAAAGTGTCGGTTGGTGCTCCATTGGGCTCCTCCGATCACTGTCTGGTTGGCGCTACAGTGCCTTGTGCAGCTCCCCCACAACCTATGGAGGTGACGCGGCGGTTATGGCACTACTCGTCGGCAGATTGGGACGGATTGCGAGAGTATTTTGCCTCCGTCCCTTGGCGGCAGTGCTGCTTTGGAGAAAGGGATGCTTCAGAGAGTGCATCTGCTATCGCTGACGAGGTCAGTACCGGAATGGAATACTACATTCCTTTTACTGATGTCGTCAGTGCTAGCGAAACTGGTCCCTGGTTCAATCGCGAGTGTGCCGCAGCTGTTGAACAAAAACAGGCGGAGTACCGTGCTTGATCTAGGGCCCAGGCACTCAATGATCATTCAAACCTTGCCTCCCTGAAAGCAGCCTTTAATAAAGCCACCAAGGCCACGAAGAGGGCTTACATTAGAGCAGACGCCCAGCGAATTGCACGTGTTGGCCAAGAACTCATCACGCACCCTACGGGTAGCCGCTCCTACTGGCGACTGGCTAAACACGTGCAATCTAACTTCTGCGTGCCTTCGCTGCCCCCACTGAGATTCCCTGATGGATCGTTGGCTCATCAGCCGCAAGAGAAAGCCGATTTACTGGCTAACCTCTTTGCCGCAAACTCTTGCATCGATGACTGCGGTGCTGCGCCGCCTGATATTCCACATTGCGGCTCCACAATGCCTGATATTCGTATCAGGCAGTGTGATGTTCGTGCCGAACTGCAGTCACTCGATGTCAGGAAAGCCAGTGGCCCTGATGGAATCCCAGCTGTGGTGCTGAAGAAATGTGCAGCGGAGTTGTCTCCAGTGTTCACTAGCCTGTATCGCCTCTCCTACAATTCGGGTCTTGTGCCGCTGTCTTGGAGGGAGGCGAACGTTCAGCCAGTTCCCAAAAAAGGGGACCGGTCTGACCCTGCCAATTACCGTCCAATAGCCGTAACCTCAGTTTTAGCTAAAGTGTTTGAGCGGATCATAAACACGCAGCTCATCCGCTACCTAGAGGATCACTCTCTCATTCACGACCGTCAGTACGGCTTCCGACCAAAACGGTCTACGGGTGATCTTCTAGCGTACGTAACACACATCTGAGGGGAGGCTATGGACACGCATGGGGAATCTTTGGCCGTCAGCCTTGACATTGCCAAAGCTTTCGACCGTGTATGGCATCGTTCGCTTCTTTCCAAGCTTCCGGCATATGGTCTGCCACCTCGCCTTTGCGACTGGGTCGCCGGATTTCTGAAGGGACGTAGAATTCGTGTCCTTTGCGATGGTCAAAAATCACGCTTTCTCCAGATTAATGCCGGAGTGCCGCAGGGCTCCGTCTTGTCGCCGGCGTTGTTTCTTCTGCATATCAATGACATGTTATCTCTTGGTAATATTCATTGCTATGCGGATGATAGCACGGTCCACGCGCGATATTTCGAGCTCCCTGGGGCAAAGCAGACTGACATCGAGAAGAAGAGGCGAAGTCTTGTTGTTGAGCTTGATGGAGTGTTGGACCGCATTTCAGAATGGGGTGAACATTGAAGAACTATTATATATTAATAATAGTTCTTCAATGTTCATGAAGGTGGGTCAAATTAAATTGCAAATATCAGTAGAACTTAAAAAATATAATTACATTTCCAGTCATTCCCAACAAAATGTATGGTATGCGAAAAACCGGTGACGTCACCAGAAGCCCTGGACTCCCATTGGCGCCGGCACAACTGCTACTTCAAGTGCGACATGTGCGGTTGGCTGTCCCACTCTCTCGCGTCGATGACGAAGCACCATCGGCGCGTGCACACGACGCAGTACACCTGTCTTACGTGCGAAGCGCAGTGCAAGTATGTATGTCGAATGAAAATCTTTTGCATCACTAAATAAGATGAAAGTTGTTTAACCCTGACTAACGTGTTCTTGCAAAAACAAAGTAAACGGTGAATTTCTTCTCCTATTTTAGCTTGACGTTTATAAATTGTTAATATTTAAATGTAAACAGAAAGTTTGAAATAAGATTAATAATGTTTTTACTTCCCATGCTTTAAAAGTACGCCAATATAGCCCTACGAAGCGGGACTAAAGTTACCACTTTAATCTCTAGGGAGTAAAAAGTAATGAGTTTTTTAATTTCCTTCATGTGACAAAGACAAACTCAAACCCCAGTAAAAATATACTTTTATCTGTGGAGTGTGGGGGCCGTCTTCATTGCGAAAATGTTGAGAGTTTTAGTTCCATGGTTTGTCCGCAATGAAGGTGGCGCCATGTGTTTTAAATTGTTTATCTGTGGTTCAGCTCAGAAGAAAAAACTGACCACGAAAATTTCAGCACTTTTGTCAAGTGTAAAGTTCGGTTTTAAATGTTTTTGTACTAAATTAACAATTTTTCTCGCACTCAACGTGAAAAGTACAGTTTGCACCTCGAGACTAAACGCTAACTTAATTATACCCTCGGTTTCATTACCTCTGGTATAATATGGCTTCGCTTAGTCCCTCGATATAAAATATACTATTAATTTACAAATACAGCAGAACGAATCACGCATAGGTTGTAACAACAACTCATTCTTTTTTTCAAACTCTTCTTCCATTTTTATGTCATTCTGTCATTCATTTCTCAGTGCATTCCATTATTCGTTGATCTGTTACTTCACTCATTCAGTCATCCGTTCCGCGGTGCTTTCTAACATTCATTCTTCTCACTATGAATACAATTTTAAAAAACAAAATAAAAATTACAGGAATGAGTTCATCAGAAAATGACAATTGTTTTTCGTTCATTCATTCATACTTCTATTGGTTCTTCCTTTGTTTATTTTAGCATTTTACAATGCTTGTTTTTCTTATCTAAACGTAGAAAAACTAGAAAAATTCTAATTTCGGACCTTGAAGATCCTGCCTGTAATTTAATATTATGAAATTCTTTATTGAATATGTGTAATTTATTAGTAAACTATTATAATGTGTTGTTAATTATTGTGTAATGAAGAATATTTTTAATGATAATTCAGTTTAAATTATTAAAACAGATTTTAATAAGTAACGAAGAATAATATACCAGAACTATTTGTATTTTACATTTCTGTCCTGTGATTGAAAATAATTTAATGTTAATTTGGTATGTTACTAAGTATAATAATTGTGTTATTTTATTGATGAAGAAATAGCCCTAAATTACTGAACTATTGCTATGCCCTTGCAGGGCGTCACATGTAGACCATATACTTTCTTTGTCACCTTTATTAAGCAATGTAATATGCAATAAATGAATACTATCTTTTTTCTTTTGACTTTTGGCACATTTTGAAGTACTGAAATTGTAAATTGGTTATCATGGCCTTCAGCGGGCCTAAGAAGCGCGCCTCACGAGAAGAGTAGACAAAAAATACTCCAATCAAATTTCTCCATTTCTCGTTTGTGTCGACAAAATCGAGAAATGACGAAATTTGATTGGAGGATTTTTTGTCGTTTTTTTGATATATATATATTTTTATTATTATTTAATTTGTGTACAAAAGGTATTACAAACATATTACAACGTTAACAACTACATTAGTCGGTGAGTTATTAGCGCCCACCTCGAACTTTACAATACAACAATAACAGTTTAAACACAAAAATACAAAATACATAATACATTGTGTGGGTGTGTGTGTGCGCGCGCGCGCGTGTGTGTGTGTGGGTGTGCGTGTGTGTGTGTGTGTTTAATGTACTACATTTTACTTATAAAGAGAGACTCCACATCATCACATTTTAAGCTGAGTAACCACTCGTTCAAAACTTTTTTACACTCGCGTTGTGATAAACTATAGACTCGCAATTTATAGTTGATTTTGTTATAAAGGACTGAGCTGAGGTACAAATAGTGTCTCCTAGTTAGGTCACTGGAACATTTCTCAACTTTACACACTCTATTGGACAGTCTAGTATTTGAAGCTAACTCCGGATCGTAATTACAAGA
This sequence comes from Udea olivalis, assembly GCA_947369235.1. Taxonomy (NCBI): domain Eukaryota; kingdom Metazoa; phylum Arthropoda; class Insecta; order Lepidoptera; family Crambidae; genus Udea; species Udea olivalis. Next base: position 6,476,223 of record OX376367.1, on the reverse strand, counting down.
CTTGTGTTTACGTAACATAACGCTCAAAACAAAAAGTTTGCGAACAGAAAGAACCTTCCACAGCTCATAAATTTGCACGGTTGGATACCAGATCGGCTTAAAAGCCATTACCTTCAGCACTAGTCGTTGTGCCCGTTCTATTAGCAGGAGATTAGTTCTACATGAGGATCCCCAGACGGCAATGCAGTAACTCAGTATAGATTGAGCTAGAGATAAATAGGCAGTCTTCAATGTAACCTCATCAGCACTACCCCGCAGTTTACGAAAGACATAAACTAGTTTCCTAACACGAGCAGATACCGATTTGATATGTTCCCCCCAGGACATTACACTGTCAACAACTACACCCAAGTACTTCACACTATCTACACGTAAAATCTCAATACAATCGCATGTACTATAAAAGGGATTAACTATGTTATGACGATTATTTACGTGGGCAGAAATTTTAAAAGAGGAATCAGGCTGTGACTGTAGTCTTGGGGCAAATGTGACAAAGCAAGTCTTATTGAGGTTGAGAAGGAGGGAGTTATTGGAAAGCCATGACGCCTAGGTATAAATCAAAGACGCATGAATGGAATAAATTTAAAATGAATGATTAGCGTATTGTTTGTTTCAGTACCCTACGTGAATTTAGTAACCATTACCAAAAGATGCACGAAAGAATAATATGCGATCACTGTGGGAAGAGTTTTATCAAGAAGAAAACTCTAGAAACTCATCTCAAGTAAGTAAAGTATATTTAATATTTATCAATCTAATCACTCACAATACCCCCTGCAAGGGGGGGCCGGGGAAATGGGTGAAATGGCCCATAACAAGCAGACCGATCACCCGGCCCACTGCCAGCGTCCCCAGTTGAAATAATAATAAGTAAAGTAGATTGACAGCCGCTGTATGGAAGCTGGACAAGATATACTCAAAACTAACTTAGAGCGTTACGTGGGGGTGGTTCAAAAACGTTGCATCTTTGTAAGATTTTCGTGATTATTTCATTGAATTGAAATAAAACTTAAATTTTTGCTCTATTATTGTGTGCATAATACTATTCAAAAACACATTGAATTGGGTATGGGAAAAAAACAAACATGGTCTAAATCGAAAACCATTTCGAGGTATTTGTATTTTATACCGTATTTAAATATTTAACATTTTTAAAGGCAAAGGATCTAGGATATTTTTAATGAAATACGTTAGCAATCCGGGGTCATTTATTTGACCCCAGTGTGCCAACGTACGAAAAGAGTACATTGAGCTTCTTAAAGGACCCTTGACAGTAATCAAATTGGCATCGCAGAATTAAAACCCATTGGGTCGTATAACCGTCCGTTCACGTGATAGGTTGATAATCTTTCCATCAACCAATCAAATGACGCGATCTTTATCATACGTGAGATTGTTAGCTAGGTGATTCTACTGCATGGTATTAATGGTGTTGTCAGATAGCAGATTTTAAATTCCCCTAGGTGAAAAATATTTTTCCAAAAGTTATTTTTAATAATACGCACATTAATTTACACCCATTGTCCAGACGGGTAGGTAGGACTTAAAATAGCTATTCGCTATAATCCCAACCCTTTCAGGTAGGGCTTGGTTTCAGAACTTGGCAAAATAAATTGTATCTGAAGTCTACTTCTCACATTCTCGTGAGATGCTACATGATGAACGGCGAGCTTTGTTTCAGCCGTAAGTGCAGTAAATCAATAATTTTCTTCTCAATATTTATTTACCACGAATCGGGGAAAAATACATGTGGTAACACTAAGTGAATTTGTGACGTCAAGAGTTCACACAATATTTAATAATTAATAAAAATTAACTACCGGCTAGATCAACGAAATATTCAAATTAGTTACATAAAATAGTAAAAGGTATTGATAAAAAAAAAAAATTGTTCCCATACCCAATTGTCTAAAATTAGGTAGTCACTAATTATTTGCTAAATTAAATAAAAAAACGATTTTTTAAAATTGATAAGACACTTAAAAAAATACTGTACACAGTTAAAGTTATAATTATGAAATTAAAAGGTGCAATCAATAATAGAGAGAAATTTAAACTTAATTTGAATTGAGCTAAATAATCACGAAAACCCTTAAAAAATGCGACCTTTACGATCTACCCCAAACGCAAAAAGCAAACCCTCTTAACCTGGACGAGTAAGACGCAGATGGCGTGACGAACTGGATGTCCTCGCCGCTGGTCTGGAAAGGCCAAAAATAGGTGTATGTGGAAGTTGGTAAGAGAGGCCTTTGCCCAGCAGTGGGACTTTAACGGCTAATTTAAATTAGATTTGTTTAATATGATCTTTGAGTGTTTTTCTCGCCGTGACTTTTATCCCAGGGTTCGATTCTCTTTTGGATCATTAAAAAAACGACCATGTCTCAATGAGGGTTTTCGATACTTTTTCTGCCACCAGTCGGCGCTGCCGTTGCGTTAGGTCTAAACAGCTGTCAGATCCCATAGATTCGTACCAAAAATATAATTGTTTTTTGAAATTCTATTAATTTGGAGGTGTTATTGATTTTATTATGGATAACGGCTAGTAACAAGTCGCCGAACTGAAGATTGAGCTCAAAAACAGAGGCGCGAAAGCCTAGTACTGAGGAAAAGCTCATTGAAAGGTAACATAAGGTACTAGTATTTGTTTACACAGTTTGATTTGGTTTTTTAACTTCTAAATTGCAGTTATTTGTGTTTCATTGAGATGTAGTTGATTAATGTGAAGCAAAATAAACCATGCTTTATTAACGTACAATAATCAACTAAAACTCACAAAACATAAAAAACGTATATTAATTAAGCACAATAAACTATGCTTTATTAATATATATTAATCAACGAGGCTAATTTCTTACTGGAGTAAATTTATCACTGCGAATGGCTACAAGCCACTGTTTTTCGGTATTTATCTCCAGTAGGAAACTTATGCCCTCCTGATTTATTTGCACACATAAGCACTGCACAACACTATGACCTTTAAGAAAACAATATTCCTATAGTAATGTTAATAAGAATAAAAAACCCAAAAAAAATGATCTAAAAATACGAAAAGTGTATGTATTTGACAGTTGATTGAACCTCACGCTACAGTGCTGCCATCTAACGCAAGCTATTTCAGAAAACTCTCATTGGCTCGAGTCTTGGTGTGCTGCACGGCGCTTCTTGCTGACAAGGATATTCACTTCAAGACCATGCTATTTGTTGTGTTGTCTGGCGCATATTATATACTAGGTGTCCGTCAGTAGACTATTTCTCCAGTTAAAATTAGCCTTAAAATCTATACTGATATTATAAAGCTGAAGAGTTTGTTTGTTTGTTACGCGCTAATCTCTGGAACTACTGGTCCGATTTGGAAAATTCCTTAAGTGTTAGGTAGCCCATTTATCGAGTAAGGCTATAGGCTATATATCATCACGCTAAGACCAATAGGAGCGGAGCACCCATGACGAATGTTTTAAATTCGGGGTTTTTTTTCTTTTGAGAGCTTCCGCTGCGTGCGCTGCGTAAATGGTTAAAGTTTCGCAAAAAATATGGATGACAGAATTGTTACTCTTTAAAAGTTCTAAATAAAAGTCTGCGACAGCATATGTCTATCTTTTAAGGTTGGCTCACTATAACCTTTTTTATGCTAACCAAATTTGTTCTAAAATAATGCCTAATTTGTGAAGGTGTTTTTTTAAACATGATATTAATCCTTATACAAATTAATACGTTATTCATTTAAAGTATTTAATTTAAAACAAAATGGCCTTTTACATCATTCGATTTCAATGAATATCTTAGGAGATATCGCAGTTTTAAAATAACATCGCAGCAAAATAATGATCAGTACTGTGCGCGCATTTATGATGTGCAAGGCCGGCGGGCAGCCATGAAGGGGAAGGGCGGGGGCCCCAGTTAGCTTTGAGGAGTCGCAAATTTTGCATAGGGATAACCACGCGGACGAAGTCGCGGGCAACAGCTAGTATTTAATATAACCTATAATGTGTGTTAAATTGGGCCCAGTAGTTTCAAAGCCTATTCAATACAAAACCATCAATCAGATCTTGCCTCTTCACAACAGTAGTAAAGATTATTTCTCAAAAAAAAACACCCGTTTCAGACGCCACCACACCCCAGCCACCTGCTATGAATGCAACCGCACGTACGCACACTACCACGTGCTAGGTAAATATTGTATTTGTATGTCTGGTTGTTGTTTTTTATTATTCTGTTAATTATTGTGTACTATTTATCTAAAAAACTTTTTCACTGCCGAGTTTTAGCAACGAAAACTAATAAAAAAAATGCAACATGAAACTGTAAAAATGTTATTCAGTATATATCTATTGCTTAATATTGCCTTTTTAAAGTTTTTCCGCTCAGACGTCCACATTTATTTATAAGGTATTCGCAAAAAACAGCATCTTAGCTTCTCGTTGCGTCACTGGCACTTTAAATTGTAATTTAATTTTAAGTTTGGTTTCGTTGTTTTTACCGCATTTAGTGCCAAATAAACTGAAGTATTTATTTCTTGGGACGTCAGGGAGCATTAACATCAAATTCAGCTCCAACTGCCAGACTTACCTGCAAGTGGTCGTCCTGCTGGCTTGCGGACAAGGCTCTCGCGACCGGTGTAAAGCGGTATAGCCCCTCCTACTCGGCCCAGCTAAATCACCTATCCGCTCACGGGCAAAGGCGTCAGTGGCGAAAGAAGCTGTGTCTCTGCGATCTCCAACCCGCCTGCCCAGCGTGGAGATAATGGGCATAAACCCCATCATGACAGACGCAATAAGGAAACGGCCCCCAGTTCCCGGTCGCTCTGCCATTCCTGGCTACGATAGCGGTCATGGTTACGGCGGGGCAGGGGGTGCTAAGAGTCCCCGGGTTACGGCAGGCTACCTTCAAAAACTGACCCTGGCTACGTTCAACGGATGTAATCTAAGGCTTGACGAGCATTTGGCTCAGTTGGAAGTGGAGCTGGAAAAGATAAGGTGGCATGTCTTGGGGTTATGTGAAATCCGACGAAAGGGAGAGGATACCGTAACTCTCGATTCCGGCCACCTTTTCTACTTCCGCGAGGGCGACTAACAGTCCCAGGGTGGGGTAATTTCTTCACAACACAAGGCCCTCTCTAACAACGTGGAAGAAATCTCCAGTGTGTCGACCAGGGTTGCGTACCTCATACTTCGGTTATCAAGGCTATACACCCTAAAGGTCGTGCAGGTATACGCACCGACCTCGACAAACTCGGATGAGGAAATTGAAGTCATGTACGATGACATAGCAAAGGCCTTACAAACAACCTCTAAGGCACACTTAAACGTTGTTATGGGGGACCTAAACGGCAAAATAGGAATCCAGAATTGCGGCGAATCAAAAGTGGGCCCACACGGTATTGGAGCTCGGAACCACAGGGGGCAAATGCTCGTCAACTTACTGGAAAAGGATGGTTTCTTCCTGATTAATTCATTCTTCAAGAAGAAGCCCCAGAGGAAGTGGACGTGGCGAAGTCCCGACGCTGTGACCAAAAACGCGATCGACTTCATTATGGCCGACAAAAGACGCATATTTAGAGATGTTTCCGTGATTAACAGGTTTAACACCGGATCTGATCACCGACTTGTACGGGGCTCTCTAAATATCGATCTCAAACTTGAAAGAAGTCACCTGATGAAGTCCACGCTCCGACCTAATCCACTCCCAAAGTGTGGCGGGCTATGATAAGTTCCAAGAGCTTCTTGGAACCAGATTCGCCGCCTTGGAACCTACTGATGACGTCGACGAGTCCCTACAAAACGTGGTTGGGGTGCTGAGAGATGAGGGCAGTAAGTTCTGCCGGATACAGCGTACAAGCAGGAAGTCCAATCTCTCAGAAGAGACTCTGCGGCTTACAGCAAAAAGGCGGTATGACACTAGAGCCATTTCGTCAGAACGGGCGTATCTTAACAAGCTGATTGCTAAAATGGTACGACGCGACCTTCGAAGCTCAAACACGCTTAAAATAAAACAGGCGATAGAGCAAAACCGAGGGTCTAAAGTATTCACTCAGCAGCTTGGGAGGAGCCATCTGACGAAGCTTACAACACTGAATGGCAGAACCGCAGTGTCGAAGCCTGAGATTTTCGCTGAGATTGAGTACTTTTATGGCCAACTCTACGCTCAACATGCTACTCGTACTCAGCGCAACAGCCACGACTCTAGAGCCACCCTTACACGTCACTATACCGACGATCTCCCAGATATTAGCCAAGATGAGATCAGCTGGCTCTGAGACAGCTCAGAAATGGAAAGGCCCCGGGTGAAGATGGAGTTAGTTCATAACATTTGGAAGCAGAAGGGGTTCCTGTTGAAGGAACTACAGCGCCATTTAAACTCTGTCATTCTCAGCGGGAGGACTCCAAAGGCGTGGAACGAGAGTATTGTAGTTCTCTTTTTCAAGAAAGGTAACTAAACCCTGCTTAAGAACTACCGACCCATCTCACTCTTGAGCCACGTATATAAGCTGTTCTCCAGAGGTTTCGAGGAGGCTTTGGCACCATAGACCACATCCACACGGTAAGGCAGATTATACAGAAGTCCGAAGAGTAAAATCGACTCTGTGTCTAGCATTTGTGGATTATGAAAAAGCCTAGAATCCCTACAACGATGCCAAATAGACTATCGTTATATAGATGTGTTGAGATGCCTTTATGATGCTGCTACCATGAGTGTCCAAGTACAGGACCAGCAGTCTGAACCCATCCAATTGCGCAGAGGTGTTAGACAGGGGGATGTCATATCCCCGAAACTCTTTACCAATGCTTTGGAGGATATGTTTAAGACGCTGGACTGGAAAAGGATGGGCATAAACATAAATGGCGAGTACATCTCACACTTACGATTCGCAGATGACATGGCCCTGATGGCGGAGTCGTTGCAGGAGCTGCAACAGATGCTGGACGGCCTCGCTGCCTCTTCTCCGTAGATCGGTCTCGGCATGAATTTGGATAAAACAAAAATCATGATCAATGAGGACATTGATCCGGGACCGGTCGCTGTCGACGGCCACCAACTCGAAGTTGTTCAGGAATATACCTACCTCGGGCAAGTATTTCAGTTGGGTAGAAACAACTTCGAGAAGGAGGTCAAAAGAAGAATTCAGCTGGGCTGGGCAGGTTTCGGAAAACTTCGCCGGATCTTCTCGTCGCCTATACCACAATGCCTGAAGACTAAAGTCTTCGACCAGTGTGTCCTACCCGTCATGACATACAGAGCTAAAAAGTTTACACTAACAGTGCGCCTAGCCCACCAGTTGAAAGTCGCTCTGCGAGCTATGGAGAGAGCTATGCTCGGTGTTTTTCTGAAGGATAGGATTCGCAACGAAGTAATCCGACAGAGAACGACGGTCGTCGACATAGCTCACAGGATTAGTAAGCTGAAGTGGCAGTGGGCCATTTATGCCGTAGAACAGCTAACCGTTGGGGTAAACGTGTTCTAGAGTGGAGACCGCGTTCGGCAAACGTAGTGTAGGACGCCCTCCGGCCAGGTGGGGTGATGACTTGCGAAAGGTTACTGGCAGAAACTGGATGCGTCAAGCTGAGGATAGGGCGCGATGGCGCGCATTGGGGGAGGCCTATGTCCAGCAGTGAACTATGATAGGCTAATGATGATGATGATAATTTATTTCTTTGCTCAGTAGTGTAAGTAAGTATTTTACAATGCTCTATTTTCCACCTAAAGATTTAAACTAGAAAAAATCAGTCATTGTTCTGCTCGATCCCTAGGAGCAAGATTGTTTTTCTAGTTGCTAACATTATTTAATTATTTTTTTTCTAGAGAACCACTATCGCATGCAACATCCGCACCTGACCCGCGGTGACACGCGTACGGAGCTCGCGTACTGCGTGGAGTGCGACAAGCAGTTCCCGAGCGTGTACAAGTACCGCCGGCACTTGGCCACCGCGGCCACGCACTCGCCGCCCAAGCCTACTCGGTGAGTTATTCACTCATTCGCTCAGGTAAGTCAATCAAATCGCCAATCATCCAATCATCTTCCCATTCGCTCACTTTTATCCAATTTGGACATTAATGGTCATTAAATTCCCCATTCGGTCACTAAATTCTTGACTCAGTCACTTAAATCCCCATTCGCCATTTGCTTACTTATCGGTTCATTATATCCTCCTGCTTCGGTCACTCATTTCCCCGTTAGAAATAGTACATTGTTCACCGAGAGGAGAAAGAGACCGATTACCGTCGAGGGTGTCGTTTGAAGCCCGAGCCGTAGGCGAGGGCTTTAAAACACCCGAGATCGGGAATCGCACTTTCTCTCAAGTGATACATAGTGCTTTATACTACACCTACGAGGAAAATAAAAAACTAAATCTTTACTAATTGAAATTTATATTGAAATTGTTGCAGTTAGTGAAGCTTAATGTAACACTTTTCCCATTCATGTTTGTTTCAACTGCGGCGGCGTTAAAAAATCGTCATCACCACTATCACTACTTATCATTTTGATAGTTTTATTTTACTTTCTACGAAAACAATCCTCAAACAACACACAAATTGAAAATGGCGCCAACGGCGTCAGCAATTTTCACATGTTCTTTTTTCAAATTGTTTATCCTGCCGCCGCAGGGTCGCACTGCCAGCCCGACACCATCCGACACACAGCTAGTGGCCAGTGTCATTCTGCGAACTCGGAGATAAAAACTTTTTGGCTTTTGATATTTAGGTTACCGGCGCATAGTCTTACCCAAAATTAAAAAAGAAAACCACGTAAGAAATGGATTTTCATACACTTTTCTCTCCCGCTCAGATGCGTTTTCTCCCCGCATATTTGTTCGATATGCAATGACGTACTTTCTACCGTAAATTTGATAAAGTATCAAGGTACTTTCCGAGCAGGTGTAGTATAAACTGAATTTCCCCATTAGGTCACTTTATTTCACATTTTAGATTTGGTAAGAGTTATAGTGACAGTAAAAATGTGTTCGGATAACAACTGCTTCTTTTAGGTTTTTACATCGACAATATAGTTTAATGCGGAACGAAATAATTCATAAGCAAAAGCCTCATCAATTCTGAAGTTACTTTACTTTAAATGAGATTAATGAAGTGTGACAGCTGCTATGTAAGTCGATTTTAATAAATTCAGCAGAAATCTCAAAAGTAATAATGTTGTACTTTTACCACAGAGTGTACCCTAAAAAGAACTTTTTTACGTCTAATGTGTCTAATGCTTTATTGAATTTAGTGAAGGCAAAATATGCAATGGATAATCATATTCGTAATATTTCATACATTGCCTAAAGGCACCCGGCATTGTATGCCTTGCCTAGGCATTGTATAAAATACCCGAATTATACACATTGCCGGTGACATATACATACACGGAGAATCGCCCTGTATACCTACATACGCATTGTGTTTATGTATACAGGATGATTTTAATTAGATAACGATTTTAATTATTATTTTTAAAACAAAAGGTTTCTCTGATTCCAGTGTACCATGCCCCGAGTGCGGGAAGGTGTTCGCGCGGAAGATCCGCATGACCAACCACTACAAGTCGGTGCACATCAACACTACCAAGCATCGGTGCGATATTTGCAATAAGGTCAGATTAGATTAGATGTATTGATGCGATTCATATAAGAATAAGACTGACCCGGCGCCTTACTGTGATATGTCTGTCAAAGTAACTTCAGTCTAGTCAAATTTGGTATGGTGTGAAAAAAAGATATATTAATGGAAGCAGTTTTTTTTTTGCGCCACACATCACACCTCTTGCAATGGTCTCGAAGTAGGGAACGGAATTCCCATCAGCCTGTGTGACTGGATATCAGACTTCCAGAGGGAACAGTCAATAATAATGCCGCTAGCGCTATCTAGCGGTGGTATTTAACCGTAAGAAGCATAAAATGTGGTTAATTAACCGTTAATAACGAAAAATGCATTTTTAACCGCTTGGTTAAAATCTTTAATAACCGGCTTCGCATCTTTAGTCGCGATGTACTATGACAGGCTGATGATAAATATAAAATATACTTGGTTATCAAAATAAAAAACTTTATATAGAAACAGTTCAAAAACTTATTCAATCTAGTTTTTTTTAAATAATAATCACACCTTATTGTCGTATCTATACTGCTATTACAGTTCTTTGTTGAGACGATGTTTTAATGCAATACATAACATACTATCACGACTTTTTTTTTTAAATATCTTTATTCATATAGACTTATAAAAAGTACTTATGACAAGTCATATAGTTACAAAAAAAATTATAGCAACAATATAACAAAAAATAAACTTACTTAAAATAATGCTAGTAAACTTGAAACTATGATAGTAAACATCATAATTAAACATAATGTGACTCTACCACCGGTTCGGAGGTTGTTTCCGATCGAGAAGACTCCGGCAAGAAACTCGATGGTTACTCTTTTCAATCTTGTTTTATACACAAAAATTGAATTGACAGAGTAAAGTCATAACAAAAAAAAAATGTGCAGAGGAGCAGATTGCGAGCGATTGAGCAGAGAGCGAAAAAAGTACTTATGACAAGTCATATAGTTACAAAAAAAATAATAGCAAAAATATAACAAAAAATAAACTTACTTAAAATAATGCTAGTAAACTTGAAACTATGATAGTAAATATCATAATTAAACATAATGTGACTCTACCACCGGTTCAGAGGTTGTTTCCGATCGAGAAGACTCCGGCAAGAAACTCGATGGTTACTCTTTTCAATCTTGTTTTATACACAAAAATTGAATTGACAGAGTAAAGTCATAACAAAAAAAAAATGTGCAGAGGAGCAGATTATACCTAAGATGACCACAAATTCTTATCATTTAAAAAATCCCCAACACTATAATAACCTCGCTTCATTAACTTAGCTTTAATTTGTGACTTAAACTGGTGAACAGGCAGTTCAACAAGAGTTTGCGGAATCTTAATAAAATATTGAACGCATTGACCAACAAATGATTTTCCTACCATAAGCAGTCTTAGACTGGGAGGTACGAGCTTATTTTTATTTCTAGTATTGAGTTTATGAACATCACTGTTTTTCTTGAAGAGATGCATGTTTTTACGGACATATACTACATTATCATAAATAAAAGAGTACACCGTTAAAATATCTATCTCTTTGAATACTTCACGAAGCGAGTCGCGTGGTCTAAGGTTGTAAATGGAGCGGATGGCTCTTTTTTGAAGAACAAAGATGGTGTTGAGATCCGCTGCCGAGCCCCACAACTGTAGACCATACGACATAACACTGTGAAAATAACTGAAGTACACTAATCTTGCTGTTGCGATATCAGTCAGGAGCCTTATTTTTCTAACAGCATAAGCTGCCGAACTAAGTCTTCCTGCCAGAGCAGAAATATGCGGACCCCACTGTAACTTGGAATCGAGAGTAATTCCTAAAAATACTGTGGAATTCGCAATCTCTAATGACTCGTTATTCATGTTTACAATGGTATCGACCTGTCTTACATTGGGCATAGAAAATTTGACACATTTAGTCTTCTTAGCATTAAGCAGTAAATTGTTACTCGTGAACCAATGCAGTACCTTAAAAAGAGTATTATTTACGTCGTCAAGTGCTTTGTTACTTCTATCTACGTTAAAAATCAGAGAAGTGTCATCAGCAAATAATACAATCCCACATTGGTCTTTGACAAAATATGGCAGGTCATTTATATAAATCAAAAACAGCAGAGGACCCAATATTGATCCCTGGGGCACGCCCATACGTATGGTGGCACCGGAAGAGTTCGTTCCAAACGGGGTAGTCAGTGGCGTCATAGTGAACGGAACACTCAGAAGCCCACTTTTCACTAATGGTATTAGAACCCAACGTGGCAGGTGGTGAGCCTTCCACCGCTATCCGGGTTGATTTGATTTTTTTCACCGGAAAGTAAGTCGGATATTCAACAATGAACACAAAGATTTTGGTTCTGGCTATTGCATTTGCACTCGGGACCACACAATCCACGATCTGAGTTCGGGTGCTGAACCACTAGGCCACGACGCTCTCTTAATACACAATAAGGTATTTGCCCAACAGAGGAACACACCTGAAAACTATTTTTCATACTTAAAAAGACACCTATTACTTTTCTTACAGACTTTCTGCTCAGCGTTTTCTGCGCGAACGCACCGCCAACATGTCCACGAAAAGATACCGATGCCGAAGAACAAGATGTGTGACATTTGTGGACGCGGTTTCAGTGTGAGTACAAAAGTACAAAAAGTCAGAAACAATACAACATGTCTGAAAAACCTCAAAACCTGAAATTTGAATTAGTTTGTTCAGAATCGAGAGTAAATTCGATTCCACTAGTAAAAAATAGGGGTCAGAGGAGATTTCCTAATTTTGAATGGACGTGGGACCAAGGTTGCTGCCTATAATGCTCACATAGTATATGTTGTTCCTCAAACTATTACTAATCTATAATTAAAAGCGTACAAAAATATATCCCAGGAGTCCAAAAAAAACAGCCTCTTGTTTTAAATCTCTGTTTTGGAAAAATATTGTATGTTGAATTTTTTTTTCTTAGAGCAAATTAAAAAAAAAAAAATAGTTCATGTTAATGCTGCAGTACCACTGGACCAACTCCCATTCCTAGGCAGCACTTGGTCAGTACCTTGGCAATGTCCTTTAACTAAAAAAATATTTTAAATATGCCGTGTTTAATCATTACTTAACTCTATTATGACGGCGGCACGCGAAGCGGCAACATCGCACTAGATCGCGCGTAATTACCATAGACTTTTTAATTTGCAACAATCACAAAAAAAAGGTAACACCTTCATAAATAATCCGCGAAAATGTAATTGAATAATTTAGATAATTATTTTTAAAAAAATAAGTGGGGGTGTCTGAGGTTTTGCGCTTTTTTATTATCACGTTGTATACATTTTTTCACCTCATTTCAACAACATGGGGCCTTATTAGGTACAAACGCTTATCCAGTCAAGTGAATTTCCTAAAATGAGGATAGCGAGCAATTTCGTCAGTAAATATCCAATTTCAATTTATTTATTGCGAACCATAATGTAGAGCTTGTCTAATTTGAAATGACGCGAGACAAGTCCAACCGGCTAAAAAACGATCAATTAAGGCGACGACGTACGCGGAGAAAAAAGTAAGCTCCGCGAATACAAAATCCCCCGCGGGTTTACCGCGGACTCAACGCACGCGGTGTGCGATCATTTGCTGTCCGAGAGTATTTAAATATTCTGAGATTAAGTTGTGCTGTAATTTACATGAAGTTTAAGCAAAAGAGAAGACGTTTTAAAAGAGAATACTGGGTCCATCCCTTTATTTCGAATCCATATTTAACGCGGAGTTAAATCCGCCGTGCTCTTTTTTTTTCACGGACGCCCGCGGACTTTAATGCGCTACGCTCCGCGGGCGTCCGCGGTGTTTCGGCGGATTTTTAGGTCGGCGTACTTTCAGTCGTTCGTGTGCGTTCCTCGATACAGTTTATAAGGGATTTATTTGTCGGAGAAAAAAGTACGCCGCGGATAATCAATGCCTCGTCTGCGCAGGCCTTTACAGTGGCATGTTTATATGTATTGCGTCCATATTTAAAGTTTTGAATATGGACGCAATACATATATTGTGTGCTTAAATGCGGTGGAGGGGCGCGTCATTTCAGCTTAGACAAGCTCTACTTATACATTTTTGCACCTCAAGTCGAAGGTTGCTATTGCAAGCGTGTACTCATTTACACGCAAGTAGGATCAAGTGATACTTTGTTAAGTAATAAATATATATTTTTTAGCAATTGAGCAATTAGAAAAAATATATTTCGTTCTTGTGTCCTGCTCCTGCTAAGTTTTATTTTTATAGATTGCTATATAGCAATTAGAGATGTACCGGATAGTGGTTTGGCCGGATACCGGGTTTCTGTTTATATATCAAAAGAATCTGATCCTTGAATTTTTAAAAGTGTGTATTCAACACAGTAGAATATTGTTTCATAATATTAATTATCTCGTTTTATTTATATAAAAATAGCACTATTCGGTTTGGCCGGATATTCGGTCTTATCTCTAGTAGTATAATTTGAGTGTCTACTTCAGTCATTACCTGTGATCTTATTTTTATTTTAAAGTGACTTAACATTATCCTTTACAGACGAACCGCATCCTAGCCAACCACCGGCGCACGCACACAGGCGAGCGCCCATACAAATGCGCGTACTGTCCCGCCACATTCGCGCAGCGCACTGCAATGAAAACGCACGAGAGGACACAGCACAAGCACGCGGACTCGTAGCAGTGGGAATCGCCCGAGACGAGGGCGGCCGACGCCTTGGCTCAGCCGGGCGACGAGTGAACGAATATATACAAAAAAGTGCGCGAAAATATACAGAAAGTGTGCGGAAATATACAAAAAGTGCGCAAAAATATACAGAAAGTGTGCGGAAATAAACTGAGTGTATTATGTATTTAACGCATCCCGGTGTGTGCCACCGCTCGTTTCGCAATTGATAACATAACTCCAGTGAATGTACAGAGAATATAGTCTGAATTTATACCTGTTTTACCGGTAAGTCATCATGTTCTAGCTAAGAAGACGCACGAGAAGATGCAACACAAACACGCAGACTTGTAGCATTAGAACTCGCCAGAAACCAGAGCGGCTGCCCTGGCTCAGCTGGGCGCCCAATAAACTAAAATAAACAAAAAGTTTGAGGAAATATCCAAAAAAATGCGCAAAAAGTGTGCAGTAATATTTAAAAAGTTTGCAAAAATAGTCTGCTAAAGTATAAAAAAAGTGTCCTAAAGTATACAATAAGCGTGCGGAAATATATAAAAGCCTCGCCTCGTTTTGCAATTGTTAATAAAACTTCAGAGTGACAGTACAGTGTAAATGGTCCGGTACCTGTAAGTTATCATCTGTTTGGCTGCGAGGTTGACTGGTAGAGAATGCCTTTTGGCATTAAGTCCGCCATTTGTACATTTTTCTTTTGTGCAATAAAGATTGAATAAAGAATTAAATCGTCGTATTTATAGAAAATATGCTGAAATATACACAAAGTGCGTGAAAATATACAAAAACTGTGCGGAAATACAGTGTGTGGAATACAACAAAAATCTGTGTTAAATCGAATTTTGACGAATCTCAGGGATTACGTTCTGATAGTATGCAACTTATTTATAGCATTGACTGCAAAAAAAAACTTTAACAAATATCACAAAAAATAGCATCACAGTCTTTTGACTAAAATATTGTATACATATAAGTTTTAATGTTTTATTCGCCATTCATATTTATATTTATTATTATGGATTATTTATCAAATCAAGCATGAAAGCTCTAGAGAGCCGGGTTTAACAAAGTTGAACAGTTACAATATTCAAAATAATTTTTATTTTATAATAAATGGAAATTAATTAAAATTCATAATGTAATAACATCTTAAATTATTATACCAGAATTAAAATTCACAATGTAATACAATCTTAAATTAGAATATTACGGGTGATTATCAAAAGACTTACAAAAACGATATGTCGTACTCAGTGAGTGGTGTAGAAACTATCTAAGTGACACAAAATATATTTACTTAACTTTCATTTCAAGGTCACCATAAAAATCAGTCGAGCGGTCAGTATTTTTGGTATGAAAACCTTAAGATTAAAGTTAATAAAAAAAAACTGCTGACATTACTACATCACCTACTGAGAATGCCATATCGTTTTTGAAAGTCTTTTTAAAATCACCCAGTGTTATACTACCAAAACATCACAATGTTATAGTTTGTCTAATTTTGAATGATAATTTTGACAGCTTTCAATAGGGATGAGGTAGTTTATAATCGTTATGGAATTAATTCGATTTTCGATTTATTATTTCATATATAATTCGGAATCGTTAGTTTATACTATAGATAAACAAAGAAAATGTTGTTCGAATATTTTAATGTGCAATGAAGAGATAATTAAATAAATAAAAACATATTAGTGAATTAAATAAGGGAAGTATTAGGATTTTAAGTTATGTATTACTTAAATTATGGCGCACACCTTAAATCACTTTTATAATTATTATCGTCATTATCACTAGAAGACTAATCATTTTAACATTGAACAATATTTAAGTTCAAAAACTTTATTATATTTAATCAATGTTTTTTTTTAAGAATAATCGTATAGATAATCGCAAATAACTTTAATACTAATCAAAGTTAAACTATAATGGAATAAAATGTTGTTCCAGCCGCCCTTAATCTTAAATTTTAATGTTAGATTCATTCTATTTCAACCGATTTTATATTTTCTATTGCTATTCGTTCGCAAGGCACTTCACTAAGTGGGCGGTCCCCGTCAATAAAGTACGATATTATCTGTGGTACACTTTACCGAAAATAAATGCAATACTTCATAGGCGTAAACTGTCAAAGTTATCATCCTAAATTGGACAAACTATAGTTAGTGAATTTTTAGATGATTTATCGTGTTGTGTTGGTAAATGTGACTCCCAACCTGTTCTTATTTGCAGATGTGTTCTTGATGCGACCACAACCAATCGAGTGCTTCCAGATATAGTAGATAGATCAATCACAAATACCCCACATCTCACGTACTCGTAATCCGTTATCGGCCGAACTATACTTGGCCGTTAGTGAATTTTTAGATGATGTATCGTGTTTGGTTGGTAAATGTGACTCTAACCTGTTCTTAATTGCAGATGTGTTCTTTATGCGACCACACCCAACCAACCGCGACCAATCGAGTGCTTCCAGATATAGTAGATAGTTCAATCACAAATACCCAACATTTCACGTACACCTAATCCGTTATCGGTCCAACTATACTTGGCCGTCCTTGGCCGAACTATACTTGGCCGATGAAATTAAACGTGTATCGTAAGAGTAGTTCTGTCCGCCTTTGTCGTTTTTGGTTTACGTGTATCGTTAATTTACATACGTTTGATTTTATCGGCCGATAACGGATTTAGCACTCTTATTACTCTTAGACACTCGCCTGTAGTGTAACGTCAGAGATTTGATTTTGAGCATTAAATTACAGTACTGCCTTCCTGTCATTATGAACATTCGCCTGTAATGTTAATTTCAGAATCTATTTTGAGCATTATTCCATTATAACATTATTCGGTACTTTTCCCTCACCAACGTAGGTAATGCTCGAACCTGTAACATTACATTACAGGCGAATGCTCCAGATGAGAGACCACCGTTAAGCTTAGCATGTAGACCGCCTAATAGTAAGAGGGTTACTGCAGCCTGTTAAGATAATACGTTGTTTTTACTCCTGTTTTGAAACGTAGCCATGTGTACTAACACCCAGGCTCAGCAAATGCTAGCATGAAGGTGTTTGCCCTTGGTGGATTTGTGGCCACAACCAATAGCATTTCGCCAATTATTCCTTATTTATCAGATCTGAATTTTATTCTGTTTAAATTTAGACATCATGAAATGTCCATAGAGATGCAACAACTTTATTAAGTATATTATTATTTATTGATCTCTCTTTTATAATTTTAAAACATTATTTATTTTACATTTTCTTAGGAATAACCTAAGTTTGGAAATAAAACGTCAAATACCTAATAATAGTTTTATTTGATTAAAAATAGTTATTTTACACAATTATATTCAGCCTTATCCATATATTAAACTAAACTATCATTAATATAATGAAGTAAGGTACTTTGTTCTCAGTAACAATCATAGAATATAATTCAGGAGCTAATATTCAATCTGTCGTTTTATCAGTAAAAGCATAAGCGAAACTACTTTTGATATCAGAATACGTAAAAACTACGTAAGTTATGAAAAAAAATACTCGCCTAATTAAAAAAAACATGAAATAATATCAATTGTTGTTTTTGTAAGTGTAAATATTTGATCAAGGATTCTAATCTAACCGCTTTGATAACAATATCTTGAAATAAAATGGTAGGTAATAGTTACACAGTGACAAGAATAAGATTCCCACCCATGAAATGATATTTTCTAATTAAGATTTAAAAAAAAAACAGTATACTCGTAGTACATTACTTTGAGATATTTGTAATTTACCAATATCATTTGCAAGGAAATCAATAAATATAATCTTTCCTCTTTGTAAAACCTGTGGTAGAGCCGAATATACACTGAAAATTAATTTGCCACATTGAGGTTCTCAACACATAGGTACCGGGCGTTTGCCATTTCATTTTCCTGAGGATTTAAAAAACCACCCAGTATTTTCATCTACTTCGACTTCACGTTTCCAGACTGAGTGTTTAATCTCCCGCTCACAGTCTGAACGACACTGCGACCTAACTCTTGAGCCCAATATGACCGGAAAGCTTAAATATTACCATCATCTGAAAATGTTTGAAAGGCTTTGAAATAAGGTGCTGACATTTTTTTCTATTATTACCTATTCTGTGGTGCTATCGCGGGATTGTATAGAAAATGGTTGCATAAACGTGCTACCAGAGGCGCCACCACGAATACAATTCGCGCTCGTTGTTTGTTCGTGTGCAACTCATGAACATGACTCTTGGAACAGAATTTCATAAGACAAGCATTGCAAAAATGTCAAACAAGAAATTTATGAACCTTATTAAAAGTTAGTTACGATAAGATAAAATGTTTTTGGTGACAGTAGATAATGTAATGCTAATCCGCCGAAATTTGGTTCGGGAGTCAGGGGGCCCCTGATCGGTTTCGGCGAGCGAGCAGGCGAGAGCCATCATGTTTAAAAAAAAACGGCGAGAATTTATAGTCAAAAGGTAATAAAACTTCGCTGGAGTGACGTAAAATCATATTTTTAAGAATTTCTTCAACTAAATACATGGGTTTTTAAATTAGCTAGTCTATTATGTACAATGTTCATAAATGTTTTGGTGTTCTTCAAAACCTCTTATACTTAAAATAGAACACAATTCAATATTGTAACCGAGAGTAGTAAGCCTAAACTGACAGTGCCTATTGTGTTAATTTAAGATTGTCTTACAAAGTGTCAGACTGTAACCAAAACTGTCAGTCAGTAGGTGTTGATCAGATTTTATTTCCACATTTCACAGACAGATTTAAAATTAGGAAATCTGATTAGTTACAAAAACAAATCTCTCCTCTCTGCTTTGGTGGAAACCAGGCCTAAGGCTGCTTTTCCACCAGAGATGTGCTAAGCAGCAATGCTAAGAGGATGTGCAAGCTAAGCTACGAAGTTATTAGACAGTTTCCACTGATGCTATGCTTTGTAACGGAGCTAGTTAGATGTGTTACAAAGATGCCTAGCTCTTGCTACGAGTATGTGATGCATTTCTGGTGGAAAAGCAGTCTTAGACCCAGTTTCCATCAAAGCGAAGCAGATTTCGTTATTTTAACTAACATCTGTTAACATGTCTGTAAAATGTGAAAATAACTAAATCTGATTGGTTATCAATACACATCTCTTCTCTCCGCTTCGGTGGAAACCAGGCCTGTACTGAGTGTTTTTTTACTTTTAGGATTAATGTCTTGGTCACTAAAATAGAAACTGATGAAGATGGTCATTAAAGGGCCTGGCTCTTGAACAGAATTTCATTAGACATGTATTGCAGAAATGTCAAAAAATACATTTATGAACCTTATTTCAAAGAATTAGGGTTCAAAAAATGTTGGTGACAGTAATATAATGCCAATCCAGGGGCCAGTACGTCTACCAGGAGTTGCTACTTTCAATTTACGTTATCGTTCGCGTAAAAAAATTGTATTGGAATGACACATGACATGACTTATGTCAGATCCCAATACATTTTTTTACGCGAACGATAATGTAAAGGGATTTGAGTAACTTTGTATGGACCCGTGGCGTCATTTTTTTTATTAGCAACCATCAATCATTTTATCACTGTATTATAGCACCCTAATAAAGAAACATATCTAAGTGATTAGAACTGTTCTAAAAGATATCGGAGCCGAGATGTGATTCCTTATAGTATTATTTATAGCATTCCACTTTTTCCACTAAAATAACAGTTCTGAAATGTTATTTTATGGAGCTAATCTCACTAAACAGCTGTTAAAAAGGATGCAAAAATTGGAGAGGAAGGTTTTTCGCTTTAAGATGTACCTGTTATGCAAGTTAGATATCCATTTTGATAATATTATTTACAAAGCAGTAAATGTTAAGTATATGACACTAGGGAGTGAAACACAAGCTATCACGAAAAACGACCTTAACGTCATTGACATCAAAAAGACATTTTCTGATAGTCAATATGTAAATAGGAGGTATTGATTCTTAACCGTCGATATGAGGGACATTACATGGGAAAAACACCTGAAAGTCTTTTTACCCACAATACAAGAACAATATTGGCCTAATATTGCACCTGGCCCTTGAAAACTAGCCATCTTGAATCCTAATTGCGTCGCATGTTTGTTACCAGTATTAAAGATTATAATAATGCTGCTTTTTTACCTTTTCCTTGGATCAAGTTTAATTGAGTAGTTAGTTAAAAATACAATGCCTAATATCTCAGCTCCAATATACTTTAGCTATATGTGCTCCATATAAAGTTTGTGCCGCTCGATATGTTCTTTCATAATAATATAGTTTGGTGAGTGGCCGCGAAGTTTCAAAAATAACGCCAACATTACCCAAACACCTTTAAAGTGGCAACACGTGGTAGACGTACAGATCATACATTTCTGAAAAATATACTCATTTAAGACCATAATTTAATTGATACATTATCTTTCCATATAGATAGCTTCTATGTCAGTTACTAAAAAAAAAATATTTACAGTAAAAAAACATCCTGAATGGATTAACAAAGTGGTACAATTCTCACCAAACAACTAGCATCCAAGCACATTTTATTAATAAAAATTAACCAGTGTCCAAATTTGCATCGATATTCCACATATTCATGTTCTATACAAATATAATATTCACGTATGGAATTTCCACATTCTATTACTTCAAATATGTGCACAGCCACTGCCTGTTTGGTCAAAGCCATACTTTAAGCTTGATCTGTAGTTGAATGACGTATTGTACGTCTAGTATGAGACAGGAGGAACGTGTTGCATCATATTAGAGTACACACAATGGTTCTCCATTGGTTTCATAGGTTGCATTTGGGGCGGTGGCATCTGCATTGGTGCGGGTTGGACTGGTGGTGGCAATACTTCTTCTGGCTGCTTTTTCTTCTTTTCACACTTCTTAAATTTAATACCAAGCTTATTTAACAATATTAACCTTAAAGACTCCTTACCTCCTTTAAAGTTCAGTTCGGTCTTGGCCGAAGTTAAAATTTTACCTAAAGTAGGGACTTCTTTTCTTAAAGAATATGTATTCACTATACTTCTTAACGCACACAATTGGAAGTAATCTAGTTGGACTTTGCATTTTCGCACTCTCTTCTTTTTTGGACCTGCCATTTTAGTTTGTGTCGCTTCTGCTCTTAGTCCATCCCTTTTGATTCGTTTTATGGTACTTTCTGAAAGGCCAGTTGCGGCGCACGCCCTCTTTACAACATTTTCAACCGGAAACGCATAGCCTCTGTTCTGTTTTTCACTTTCAAAGAACTTAATTACTCTAAAAATAATCTCTTTAGCCTGGCCATCAATTGCTTCCTTCTTTTTTTTGTCCGATTTTTGCTTTTTCAGTTCATGATTCTCTGGTGGCGGCTCCTGGTGCTCCTGAACGACTTCCATAGGCATCAGCTGAGCCATATTATGCTGTTGGTTCATAGGAACTAACAAATTCAACACAGGAACTTCGTGAATACTATGTTGCTGCTGTGTTTGATGTTGGACAACTTCGTGTGTAGCCATTTTTGCGGTATTACGTCAACTAAGCCAGTTTCAACTAAGAAAATATAATGCTTTATTGTTAAATCTCGAATCTAGTCACGATTGTTTCTGTAATTGCCTGTTAGATAACATAATTCTGATTAAAAATGCGCAGAAACAATAATACAGCCGCCATTTATAAGTTTTGATTGCGATTTTTGACAGAATGACAGACATGTATTTTTTTTAATAAATTGTACATCCCTGGCTTGGATGTCTTGCTTGTTGTCATAAGGGTCCCATAAACGTAACGTACGTTAGATCGCTACGATTTGTCGAAGTGCCTTGCTAACTAATAGCAATAGAAAATATAAAATTCATTCATTTATTCATTATTGCACATAGTCTATGAAGCAAAGAAGGAGGTATGATTGAGGCCTCCTACGCCGGTACCACAATCACACCTCATACGTATAATGCATGTCGTAGCGGACTTACAGAGCCTCAGGATGTGAAACCAAGGTTTCATAGGAATGTTTGGTTGAATTGCTTGAAGTGCTTTGCTTTAATTTGACTACTACGTTCCTAATCTTCCTCCCATGAATTTTGGTAGAGCAGCAAAATCAGAACAATAATTTTTAAATGGGAACAAATCACCAGAAAAGCCCTCTTCATTAGCCATTTGGTCAGCTTTCTCATTACCTACAATGTTATGATGGCTAGGCATCCAAGCAAAGTGAACAATATATCCTTTAGATTGAGCTTTTAGAAGTAAATCCCTACATTCCATTATAATCGTGCAGTTAATAGCATTACGTTTTAATGGAAGCCTCTCTAAAGCCTGTAATGCACTTCTTGAATCAGTGAAAATGATAGTTCTCTTGAGTTTCATTAGTAAAATAACTCTAAGGACTTGAAAATACTGTAGCATTCACCTGTAAATATGGATGATTCGGGAGGAAATTTAAATTTTTGAACAATACCGAATTGTTCATGATACATTCCTACACCAACCGGACTGTTACTATGTTTTGAAGCATTACTTCAAATATAATGCCAATCAGGCCAATCTCTACCATTGGTGAAACTAAAATGGACATGAGCATTATCATCATTTTTTAATATACCAAGATCAAAGTGAATAGTGGGTGCTAGAATCAATGATTCAAAGTTAGCGTCGAAAACGGGAAGATATTGTGATCTGTGGGTCGGAGCTACATAAGATACAAATTTACGAAAACTAACAACAAGACCTCCATCTTTTATGAGACCAAAATGAAGAGATATTAACAAATTCTAATTTTGTATAAAGAGGATGATTACTGAATTGAGAGGCACTAAATAAAAATCTATCACACAAATATTGTCTTCTAACTTTGAGAGGGTGATCTCCACACTCAACCTGCAAGGCGTTAATGGGGCTAAATTTCATTGCGCCACCTACTATTCTAAGAGCTTTAGATTGGATACCGTCTAATTTTCCAAAACCAAGTATGCTACCAGAATCTAAGAAATAAGAACCATAGTCCAACCTGCTCCTTATTAGAGCATTATACAGAAGCTTTGAAGAAAACGGATGTGCACCCCACCAAACACCCGATAAACATCTAAGTAAATTAAGCATTTTCTCACATTTCGCTACTACAGAATAACAATGACAGAGACCAGTTAGTTGACTGCCTAAAATTACACCTAAGAATTTTGTTTCTTTTTGTAGCGGTATTACTGAATTACTTTAGTGGATTGAAATCGGAGCAGAAAATTAAATATCCTAAAGAGCTATTTAAGGAAGACACTAAAGTTGCTATAGCTTTACCCTTAAAGTAAATAAGCAAGTCATTAGCATATTGCAGAATGTTAAAACTATCGGTTGATGCTGATGCTATTGATGATTCAAGATCATAAGTATAGCTGTTGTAAAGAAAAAGACTTAAAACGGACCCTTGACGTAGGAAATGTCTAAAAATGCTGCCAAAATTGATTTCTTACATGAGAATCCCAATTTTTTTTTGGTAGTAAAGATGCCTATGCTATCCATAGTGCTTCTTACTTTCCTTAAACCATATTGACTTTCCGCTAACAGTCCTTTACTTTCAATGAACCACTCTAAACGGTTTTTTACGAGATGTTCTGTTATTTTTATCAAGACAGTGGAAGGAGCATTAGGGCGATAAGATGAAGCCTCTGACGAAGGCTTACCAGGCTTCAAAATAGGTATAACTTCTTCGGTTTTCCAAGAGGTAGGAATAAATCCAGAATGTAAAGTGTGAGGGATAAGTAATGTGACAGAGTAGTCACGAGAGTCATGAGTGAAAAATTAATATGGGATTCCGTCCATTCCTGGAGCAGAATCTTTAACATAGTACAGAACTCCACTATGCAAAAACAATTGTGGGTGAGATTTGACAAAAACACAACACTCCATTATGTACATCGACGGTAGAGAGAGCAAGTTCAGGGGAGGAAACAGTTCCTTGCACGATGTTAGGGGTGGGGCGTTACATATGGCACGAACGCAGCGCTTTTGCGAGATGAACGCTGCATTCATAATATCTACAGAGTTACCCCAAAGTATTAAGCCGTATTTAAGGTTCGATGCTACATATCCATGGTATGCCATTAAAGCAGCCTTTTGATGTACCTGGGTGCTTAGGCGCCATAAAGCATAAGAAAATCGGTTGATTTTTTTGCAGACTTTTTCTACGTGCTGTTTCCACGAGCACTGATTGTCTATAATAAAGCCTAAGAAGTTAACTGTACTTGACTCGACTAGTAGTTCAACATTAATTTGTACATCCAGATTATCTTCTTTAGGCTTTCTGTTAAAAAACCGTACGTATTTGGTTTTGCCTATGTTTACGCATAAGTTATTTTTGTCTAGCCAATTTGCTATACTCGTTATGGTATTGTTAATATCTACGTCATAATTTTCAGATTCCTTTGTAATTACTGGTGATATATCATCGGCGAATAGATGACATTGATGATTGGTTACCAATGACAAGTCATTAATATAAATTATAAATAGTAATGGTCCTATAATGGTTCCCTGTGGTACACCTACATTATTTACAGAAACCATGGATTTGAAGGTTGTTTCTTCTTTAAGAGTATTTAAGCATTTTATTTGTACATATTGGCGTCGATTTTGAAGATAATATTTAAGCCAATCAAGTGCTGTACCTCTTAAGCCATATATTTCACACTTTTTGAGAAGTATTTCATGAGATACAAAATCAAATGCTTTGCTCATGTCAAAGAATATACCTGTCGTTTCTTTTCCTTTGTCAACAGATTCAGTTACCTTTTTTATTAATTGAAATGCTGTTAGCGAAGTGGACTTCCCTTTGCGAAA
The DNA here is from genome assembly GCA_947369235.1 of Udea olivalis. NCBI lineage: Eukaryota > Metazoa > Arthropoda > Insecta > Lepidoptera > Crambidae > Udea > Udea olivalis. The sequence continues at coordinate 6,451,128 of OX376367.1, read as the reverse complement.
TCCACTTTGATTATTTGTCAAAATATTATGCTTCTCAAGAAATTCAGAGATCCTTGTATGCAGAGCTTTTTCAAATACTTTGGCTAACACAGGTATTAATGCAATCGGTCTATAATTATCCATTTTGTCTTTTTCATCTTTTTTGTGTATAGGTTATATGACAGATATTTTTAATTTTTCAGGAAAGTTACCTTGTGCCATTGACTTATTTACCAAATGGCAAATGACGTTAGCTAAGATTGTGACACAGTACTTAAGAATGTTTGTGAGATCAGGATCGCAGACATCAGCATAGTCGATGATGGGTATAACTATAGTTTGAGCTAGCATAAGTTTAGTGCTATGAGAAAGAAAGAATTTGAATCGATAGAGGCTTCTCATGCAAGCAACCATATTACGACTGACCTCAGCCGCACGCACGGCCCAGCTCAAAGTTTAGTCTACGTATAGGCCAAATTACGAACGGAGTTACAGTATGGCACGTTTTTCCCTTCAAAATTGATAGGTGGTAAGTCAACTACAGGGATTCTGGAGAAAAACCCAGAGCTACCCACAATCATTGCTTGATATTATGAAGGGTTAACAGATATACCAAAGTCTTGGGAACAATGAGATATACTTTCCAGATTTTTGTTTAAGAGGGCGATTGTGTCCGAAACGTCATTGACATGGGCTTGTGCGTACAGCTGAAGATCGTCGGTACACAGATGAAAGAGACAGTTTAGATTGTGACTGATTATTTTTATTATTATTATTTCAACTGGGGACGCTGGCAGTGGGCCGGGTGATCGGTCCGTTTGTTGTGGGCCATTTCACCCATTTCCCCGGCCCCCCCTTGCAGGGGGTATTGTGAGTGATAAGATTGATAAATATAGAAAATAGTAAAGAGGAAAGAATACCGCCTTGTGGCACTCCTGATGACAAGAGTCACACCAGTCAGACAAATAAGTTTGTGTCTTAACTGATTCCTGACGGCCACGAAGATAAGAGGAAAACCATTTGATTGCAATGGGAGATAGGTTGAGAGAAGAAAGCACAGCAATCAGTAGATCGTGATCAACGGTATTGAACGCATTTGAAAAATCAATCAGAACCAGAACAGTGACCATAGAGTTTTCCATACCTTTCCTGATATCATCCGTTACTTTGATCAAGGCGGTAGTGGTACTATGGCCAGACCTAAACCCAGATTGGAAAGGATTGTGTAAGTTATGAGACGAAAGGTGTGAGGAGAGCTGTTTTAAAACACAAGCTTCAGCAACTTTGGAGAGAAAGGGTAGTATAGAAATGGGACGGAAGTGATTTGGTAAAGTATTGTTACAAATTTTTGGAAGTGGAAGAACGAGATCTGTGCGCCACAAATTGGGAAACCAACCGGAGTCGAGAGAAGAATTTATAATATGGGAAATTACAGGTGTGATATACTCAAGAATGGCCACAATCATAAGGCGACTGATCCCGTCGGGACCGACTGCCTCAGAAGTAATGGTAAGGATTTGTTTTTTAATATCTTCTTGTGAAACGGTGGAAAAAGCAAATGTGCTAACAGGAGGTGGTGAGAGAGTAGCTATGTAAGCTAGTGCTTTGCTCCTTTCGTTTGCATCGAGGAATGGCACGTTGGTAAAATGACGGTTCATGGCATTGAGGTATAAATTAATAAGAGGTTCACTAGAACTATTTTTCCCAATACCCAAAGATTTGAGGAACTTCCAGATATTAGGAGCAGTGGATTCATGAATGTGTTCGTGAATAAAACGGCGTTTTGCATTTCTTATCATCTGGTTGCACCGGTTACAAGCTGTTTTATACAAATTCCAATTTTCTTCGGACTTGTTGTTTTTGAAACGACGAAAAGCCTTATTTCTCCCTGACATAGCCGCTTGAACACCTTTACTTAGCCATGGGGCTGGAGGACGCTTTATCCGAACCGAATGGATTGGTGCGTGAACGTCAAAGACATCTATTATTAATTTATTGAAAATGCTGACTTTCTCTTCCATAGAAGTTGCGGACAGCACCGGTTTCCAGTTCCCATCCTCGCAACGTCTTGCAACAAATGATCTTTCACGATCCGGTCATAGCTTCTTAGTTGGACTGTTCTGGGTTTAACTTTCGGTGGTCTTAGAGCTTAACACATATATATAAGGTCATGTCTTGAAAACCCAGGAGCCAAAAATTGATGGTGGTCGGCTACAAGATCCGCTTTGGAGGTTATTATACGGTCGATCCATGTGTCATCTGTGTCGATGTTATGGTGTGTGGGATTGAGCGGGAGGATCGTCGGAATTTTCGGAAGTAGAATGAGACATGTTTTTTTTTTCGGCTTCCTTTCGCTTTTTAACTGCTATCAGACATTCTTCGTCCTACCAAGGAGGGGATGGAATTTTCGGACTGCCTTTCATTTTTACAGGAAATGCTTCATCAGCGAACTCTGTTAGCAATGGTGTTAATGCTTCCGCACATAGCTGTTGGTTGTCACCTCGTACATTAGGCAATGATGAAATCTTTTGATCTAATTCCTCTTTGAAAGTTATCCAGTCAGCTTGAGCTAATTTATATTTTATCCTCTGACGATGCCTCATACCTTTTTTGTCAAAGCTATTTTCAAGGGATATTAAAACAGGGTAATAATCACTTCCATAGGCGGAAGGCAAAGTGGACCAAGTTGAGGAAGAAGCTAAGTTTGGAGAGCATAAGGATAATCTGGGACACTTTTACTTTTCGAAGGATTTGATCGACGAGTTGGAAGGCCTGTATTTAATACACAAAGGTTATGCTTATAAATAATAATAAGTCTGATGTTGAGCATTTAAGTCACCCATAACCACAATGGGTCTAGGTAACTCAGAAGTAATCTGGTTTACCTCATTAAATATAACAGAGGATGGATGAGGGATATAAAGAGAAACAAAACAAATATCATTTATATTAGCAGCAACTATACAAAAATTATTATGAACAGAGATGTGAATATTAACAAAGGGGAACTATGAATTAAGAGGGCAACACCACTGTATCCATCCTCTCTGTCATCTCTTAAGCAAGAATATCAAGGAATTTTAAAAGTGTAACTTTTATAGAGTTTGTAGAGCAATAACAAATTTCATTCATTTATATTATAAATTAAATCACTTTTTTAGTTATTGATACTGTGGCAATTCCACTGAACTGCACTATCCTTAGCAAATAAGGCAACGTTGGACGGTAAAGATATGATATTCGACTAAGACAAGGAAGTAATTAGGGTTAGTAATAATTCTCTTATAGACATACCAGGAAGATCAGCATTATCATTGTCATACAAAGCACATCCACTTTGTGGAGAAGGCATATTATAATCTTTAATTAATGCATTATGGGTAACATAACACGGTCATAACTTTCACTAAGTTGAACAGGCCGACAAGGTTTTTTAAAAACTGTTTTTTTGTAAGAAGTTGTTCCTGTGATTGATTTGTTTCTAAAGAGTAGTATGGTGGAATTAGAACTGTTAGGCTTAAAAAACAGCTGAAGCTAGAACATCTGCAAAAGATTTACATATGGGAGGGTGAAGCTTGTTTACTTCAGCATTAAGAAAAACACTTATTTGCCATAGATTCTTTAATAGCTCATTGACGAGAATATTCTGTACATTTTCGATCTGTAGCAAAATGAGGACCAGAACATAAGCAGCATGTAACAGCATCTTCTTCAACAGAGCAACTATCAGCTGAATGGCATAGGCCGCATTTAAAACATTTTGGGTCAGACCTGCACTGGGACTTTATGTGGCCAAAACGGCAACAATTAAAGCACTGAATAGTGGGGTAAAGGTATAAATTAACAGGCAGTGAATTGAAACACATGAAAACTCTTTGAGGTAATACCTGACCATCAAAGGTTAATAGAACAGTTTCAATAAGAATAAACTCTGATTTACCATTGGCAAAGTGTTTTTTTATTAAATCTTCGGACTTTAAGAATTTTTCCACAACCAGGAGAGACGGTAATGTTTTCGATAATTTCTTCATCAGACCATTCGGTTGGAACACCTCGTACAATTCCCTGGCGGGTTAGTTGAACGTTGGAATAAAGGGAAAAAGTCGAAAGGGATTTTTTATGGGTTCAATATTTGAGACTTTATTGGAACCGGCGCGGACGACACTGATGAATATCAGCAACTATTATTTTTTTTGCTAGGTTGATCAGATTCAGACAGATTACATTGGCATTCTGAATCGTTCCAAACGCCAGACCAATGCTTCCTTCTTTTCATAATGCAATGTTTGCAGAATTTACGACCAGACTTTCTTTTGCGTGAAATGGTATGTTTTTGGCTTTCGGAAGCATCCAGATTCTTCTAAAGACCCGTCTTCATCCATACCATGAGAAAATGGAACAGTTTCTTCAATAGCAACCCCAGGGGATGATCTTCCGGGGTCTTCAGGATCCTATGGGAGGGATAGGCTATAGAATCATATAAAACTTACCAAATGTCCGTAGAATCAACACAAATCGAATAAATAAATATAAATACACTAAAACTGGTTTTTTAGACTTATCTGATCCAATTTTAGGGTAATTTCAATAAAATTTGCGAAAAATCGAAAGGAGACAACCGGCCTATTCCCGCGCTTTTTCTATTTAAATGAAATGAATGCGACAGAATGATAAACAGTCAAGATTATGTATAGCATTACCAACTGATATTATTGTTACTACAATAAGAATACTGAAAGATTTGTAATTTTACTACCTGTCGTACAGAAATAGAAAAGTAAATAGTGTAGCGTATAGTGCTCGAGAATCAAATAATTGCGCTATTTAACTTTATGAAACCGTTTAATATAGTTACACCAAACTTTACAAGTATTATGATTACTCTACACGGCTAAACACACAAACTTGTAGGAACGACAAACTTACTTCTCGGCAGACGGATGCGGAAGTCCTCTACAGTGTATAATGAGGATTACATATCCCATCCTTTAGTCTGACAAGGTGAGGGCGCTGGCGTCGCCAGGCAAAATTAAGGATGCCTGCTTTAATAGGTCATTATTATAACAAAATGTTTCAATTCAATTACCCTAAAATAAATTATCGTGAATAAGGTAATTATAGTTCGTTCCAATTCACTTGGTGATGGTGATATCATCAAAGCTCACTTACGCTTTCCGAAGAAGAATCCTCTCAGGCCACCGCGGTGTTTGAGTACGTCTTGGTCACCACTTTGGAAGTAGATATTTCCTTCCTCTTAAATGAAAGAAAGACTACATTTGCGTTGTTTATTTGTAAAACCATTACTATATTATTTATAATGTGATGGTTACTTAATTCCTCTCTCTGTCATCTCAGAGACAGAGGTCTTGTCTATCACCAAAAAGAGTAAAACATTCTATCACCAGCCAGTTACTAATTTAAACAGCATTACAGGTTAAAGCCAAGTGGAGACTGTGGAGTAAGTCGTTACAAGCCATCGGATAGATGGCAGTTTTAACCATAAATTCACGTTGTTTTGAATTTCCATACCATGATGACAGATGCGACTCGCATCTGTCGCAATGTCAGATGCGAGTATGCAAGTCCGGCCAACTGCCTCTATGTCTCTTTACTCATCACGATTTGACTGAATAAAAAATAATCATCCCACTGAGTACTGACCAAATAAAGCTTCATGATGCTCTCGCCACTACTTGACATTGGCCAAATCAATTTGCTGTTTAAGCAAGATTGCAGAGGTCATTAATAAAAAAAAAACTACGTCTGTCAATGTCAATTCTGTGATTCTTTCTGTCATTCTTTCGTGCGTGCGGTTTGTGCGTGGTGTTTTCGCTTTTATTGTTTGTGATTTGTTTATAATGTCATACATAACTGCATAATTATCTTAGAATACCAAAAACTCAGTGATAGTTCTATACTAATGAAGTTCATTAGTGTTATTGTCATTTATTTTTTTTATCATCAAAATCACGAACTCGTTAATTTAGCATAAAATGATTTACGAAACAGAAATGAAATCGGAAATTGATGATAAAACTCTACCCCGATGCCGTGCATGCCTTAGTACTGACAGAAGATTGCTGCCAGTGGGAAAGTACTCAAAAAATTACAGGCAGCTTTTTCCAGACGAAATGTGCTCAGTAAGTAAAAATATATGAATTGGATGTGTTTATAAAACTGAACGGAACAGGTTATAAATATTACAGGTTCCTAGCTTAATTTTTTTATAGCACTTGTATATAGCTAAATTTTTTAATGAAGTAGGGTCATTTAGCCTGTTCGCGTCCACTTAGTGGAGTTGGTAAGTTTGAGAGAGAAAATGAAAATGTTTGGGCATTAATTTTGAACGAAAAGTGGATGTCAAGTATTCCTTATATACTCTTTTGCAGTTTCCTGCACACTTTAAGATAAAGCAACTTGTATTTTATTTTGTAAATCGATAAATTGCTAAAACAGGCGATTTACCCATTTCGCGTCCAAAAAATTTAGATTGCGTCCGCCTGTGGACCAATTAGCGTCCACCATTTAGAATAGGGAAATAGGGGAAATAAATTTCATAATAATTGTAAAGGAAAGCCCCGGCTTATAATCAAATTCTTTATTTATTAAATATAAGTTTTATAGCTTTTGTAATAATATAATAACAGACTATCAATCATCTTAACATAATAAAACATTCATTTTCAGAATTGTTACAGAAATGAACATTAAAGCTTGTGATTAAAATTATAATGTGATAGATATTATAATATATCATCTTTAATTCAATAACGGCAGATATTTAAGTAACAAATTATCCTTCTAAATATTTTTCAAACTTAAAACAAAAACAAAACTGTTTTTAGATGTTTTAAATCTTTGGTAACATTACCACAAAAACACTATTAAACAAAAAAATCTTCATAATAATAATCTTATCATCTCTTACAAAATAAAACATTAATTTATAAAATTGTTACTAAAATGAACTTTAAAGGTTGTGATTAAAATCAGATCTTTAATTCAATAACTGCAGATATTTAGGTAGGTAACAAATTATTCTTCTCAATTTTTTTTAAACTTAAAAGAATAAACAAAATATTTATAGATTTGTTAAATCTTTGGGAACATTATTTAACTACAATAATCAGTCCAGTTGACATCACCACATTAGCACTATTAAAACAAAAAATAGAACAGAAATAAAAACATAAAATAGCTTCATAAAAATAATCTTGTCATCTCTTACAAAATTTTTAAATGCAAATAACTCTTTAAAACATAAATTAAATTTCTTAAACTTTGCAATAATTAGTAATATCAGAGCCGGTACTTAATATTGATCACACTTCTTGAGATAAAATGGGTTCTAAATCTAATTAATCACACAAGTTACATTCGAATGACTTGTCCTTGGCCAATAAATAAGATAGTCCTACAAATTGCGTGCATTTCAGGTGGAACCATCTGACACACTTATCACAGCCAATGTTTTTCTCATCATCGTCTTCCACATCTGAAATTAAGATTTCGTCACATTCAGCACACTGTATATCCCCAGCTGGTAAATTTTATTTCTTTGATTCCAAATATGGCATATCTGCGTCTGGTGTGTGAGTGATCTTTGTTTTTTTTTTCTTTTCGTAATAGCTTTTTGAGCCTTTTGAGTTTGTTTTTGTTCTTGTTTTTCTATTCGTTCTAATTTTCTTTTTCTTATTGTTTCCTGCTTTAGATTCTTGATATTCTCCTTATCTTTATAATACATCCTCCATGCGGCAGATGATATAGCTGCAGGAGTTCTTTGCTTGGTTTTTCTTGTCTTGTCGGGGATCTCGGGTAGCATAAGGTGATTTATAAATGGATTGCTAATTTTTTTTAGTGGTAAATCTCTTACCACTGCTTGAGTTGAAGGTTGCATTTCAGAAGACAAAACAGATGTAGCTAGAGACGCATTTTTTTCAGTCTGAATCTGAGTGGGTGTGATAGTCTGAGGAATTCGTGGCACAGCTGGTGCTGTGTGGATCGAAGAAGTCACCGATTCAGGCGTTTGTTCCGTAGCAAACGGCTTCGTTACTGTAGTGGGAGTCAATATTAAATCTTCAGAAAGTGGTAAAATTAGGATATTGTCTAAGGAAACAATCGAGCCCACGTCAAAGTAACTCCCAGACAGATGTAATGTTGAAACAGTCTCGTCCGCTTCAATGATTGGTAAGTCTTCAGTAGGTGATTTTTGAGAATTATCACGAAAACTGTGATCTCATCATAGTTGATGGTGGAAACAGGTGTAATATTTTGATTTATTTTTTGTAGCTTCGATGTGTCAGGCTTAGCAGATTTATTCAGAGAAGTATGGATTTGAGCTGAAACAGTTACCATTTGTAGAGTTGGACTAGACTGATTGTCCTCAGCATTTCGATCTTTATCTTCATTGTGTGTTGAACAGATAGTGATTTCTGTAGTTGCATCTAATTCACAATCAATTTCAGTAAAATGTGTGTGGTTTTGTTCTGTGTTTGAAAGATCAATCATTGAACTTTCTGATTCTGTTTCGATCGAAATTTCTCCAATGCCCAGTTCTGCCGCAAGAGACTTTTTCAAAGGGTTAACTTCTTTTAAGATAGTTCTGACGTTAATCTTTTTTTCTTTAAGTCCCGGTCGCAAATATTTTAACACTCTTTTAAAAGTTTTTATATCAGAGTGGTTGATATTATGCGTTGGTTCTCCAGTCGATTGCACGTTTTCTAATGTGTTTCTTACACATTTAGTGTAATCTGGGCTGTTTGCGTTAAACGGATAAAGGCCACATCGGCTAAATCCATTTTTTATATTTTCTGGCATGTTACCGTGTTGTAATACATCATTGAGTAGCGTGCAGAAATTACATTTCGTAACTGCAGAATTGATATTTTCGGGTTTTGCCAGGAATTCACGCACAGTAGCTTTCCAATAAGTTTTTACGGGTGCGAATACGCTCACGTCAGCTGGTTGAAGTATGTGGGTAGTATTAGGCGGCAGAGCATACAAAATAATTTGCATTTCTTCGCATATTGTACTGAGCATCAACGACATATGCGATTTATGCCCATCTACCAGGAGGAGTACAGGTTTTTTGATGTTTTTTTGTTCAATCCAGTTATTGAATTCGTTTGTGACGTATTCAAAAAAAACGTCTCCTCTCATCCAGCCCGATTCAGACTTAACCAGGCACCATTCTTTAGGCATGCTATTTACAACAGCCTTGGGTGGTCTTACATAAGGAAATACGACGCAGGGTGGGCACAAATCTCCATTCGCATTGAATGTTAGTAACACCGTTATGTTTTCTTTTTCATTGCTTGGCTTTATTTGATACAAGTTTTTGTATCCTCTTGGACCTAAAACTTTTCCTGTCTTAGGACAAAGAGCAAAACCACTTTCATTGCCATTGAAAATTCTTTCCGGGTCGCTCAAAATATCTTTTTGCTGTATACTGTCTAAATATTGCTCAAGCTCTTTTAACCACGGTCTAATTGATTCCTCTGTAACTTGAGCTCTAGCTTTATTAATACCCTCAGCATTTTTAAGCGAAACCTCCTTATTTCTTGCCAAAAATTTATCAAACCACTTTTGGCCTGGGCGATCATCTTTGAATCTATTTTCGAACTCGCCATCTCGAATGATCTTTTGAACTGTATCCAATAGTTCATTTTTTTTAACTGGAAAGCCACATTTGGAAATGTTAATAAGCCATTCTACAATTTTTTTTTCACCGTCTACTCCTAACACTGGTTTTGGTCCCGGTTTCTTTATTCCATCTGGCCTGCGCCCACTTACTTTGTCCAATAGGGTGGTCTTAGGTATGCCATAATCTTTGCATATTTGTCTTATTGTTTTCTTGTTCTCACGAACTTCGTCCAATGCTTTTATTAAATCTGCTTCTGAATAAGGATTTTTTTTCTTTTTACCTTTACTCTGTGATGAAGAACTCATCTAAAAGAAAATAAAAATACGGTTTAGTACTGTTCAATACGAATTCATTCTTTTAGCCTTAATTGTAACATAAAATTCTAATACTTAATCCTAAATCTCAATTAAATCAATTAAACATATAAATTAATAAAGAAAATAAGATTAAATATCATTTTAGAATGGACGCAATCTTTTTAAGTTCAATTGGCGTCCAAGTAGGATTTTCAACACCTGTATCTTGTTTTATAATCCTGATAATGTGGACGCAAATTGGCCATTACATTAAGCATGTAAAGAATATAAAAAAACAATATAAAAAGTATGCTGTTCTTCACTTTTTATCGTGTGATAATAAACATCCAACTTGAAGATAGTTAGACCAGCCCGCTTCCACTGCGGACGCAAAGTGGATATTTTATTAATTTAGTGTAGCAATTCGCGTCCACCTTATTTTTACTATTATTTATTAAAATACAAGCTCAAACAACACTATCCTGACTAATATGGTCCATGGCTAAGGTTTGGAAACAACATTCAATCCCAAATTTAATATAAATCAATTAAAAACTTACCGTGAAACGCGAAGCTGCTCACTATTTTTTTTTAAATTACGCACGTGCTCTCTCCTCCGTTTCACACGATACACTAGTTCATTTTTTACGCACTAAGGATAGCGCGCGAGAAGCTTTTGTTAATGTGTGTGTACCTGTCATACATCTAGGCATTCATATAAATGTCGTTCGTGCTTGTTAGTGTGTCGGTTTGGTTATTTTGCGCTGGTTTTAAAGAGTGATCCGTAGTTTGGACGCGAATGGGGCGGCGGACGCGAACAGGCGAAATGACCCTACTGTTCAACGGGGTGATAACTTATGTTACAAGTAGGTAGTGCAATCTTGGACCAAGATTGACTATTCATGATCTTGGCGTCTTTTTTCTGAATCAAGATTGGTCAGTTCGAGATCTTGGTCGCGAATCAAGATTTTTGGGATTTTCGAGATTGTGCAGAATAATTGAAAAAAATGCGTTTTTTTTGTATCAAATACTGCAAATTGATAGTAACCAGTATTTTAATATTATGTAATATAATTTAGTATTTTTAGTACACAATACAAAGACAATAATCAATGTTTATTTTAAAAATGAACAAAAAACAATCAACATTTTAGTGACTTAAATGAAATAAATGCAATAATGCAATGAGATCACAAATTATAACCTATAATTTACGTAATTTAATGAAGAACAAAAAGTTTAAACCTTTTGAAAATCCTTTTGAAAATGACTTCTCAAGAAACACAGTACGCCTAAAGTGTCATCACCTATTCGGCACCGTATATCAGTGGCTAAATAGCCCGCGGCTGAAAAGGCCCTTTCTGCCTCCACACTAGTAGGGACGGAAGTTAAAAGGCTGTTAAAAGCGAATTTTAGGTATTGCCCTCTTTCTCCTCCGTACTCATAAAGATTCATTTCTTTTTTAAAAATTGCATCAATTTTATCAGAAATCAGCGCTTTGGGTTGCAGTTGATTACATGCTTTCAAGGCCAGTTCGAGTTCCAGCTGCAGAGAAGTTTCAGTGCAAGCCTGTTGTATTCTTGAAAGTGGCTGGTCTTCATCCTCATCTTCACTAGTATTTTCGGATAAAATTTGATTTTGTTTGTTGATTTGCAATCGTTTCACCAAGTTTTTTATGTTCATTCTGATCGAGCTTTTTGCCGGTACTTGAAATGTTGTATCAGTGGCGTATTTTTCTAAATCCTCTGGATATTGAGCTGGATTTTTAAGATATAATAATGTTGCAGTCGTTTCAAGTTGATGTACAGCAATAATACGCTTTCTCATGGCAATAGCCAGATTCTCTGACAATGGTGTCTTCAATTCTTCCAACTTACGAACCATGAATCGCAAAGTGTATTCTGCACTCACTAAATCGGTATCACAGCGGCACAAAACTTCCACTGCGAGTTTAACGGGCTCAAAAGCATTTTGCATACTGAGGAGGACAGCATGTTCTTCATTATTAAAAAGAACTCAGAAGCAGAACCATACCCTAAATCAATAAGTGTTTTGCTTACACATTGTTTGACTCTGTTGCAGAGTTGTTACGAAAAAAACATATTGTTTTAAACAATGTGTTTTAAACATGTTTAAAACTTATTAGGAAAAAAACATTGGATTTTTTCATCCTGTTTTTTTAACAATGTTTCAAACAGCGTATTAAACATGTTTTAAACAACATTCTTATGGACAAATAAAACAGGTTCATGTTTAGAAAATAAGCTTTATATTATTATTTTTAATTTGAATTTTCTTATAATCTGAGTTAATAGTTTAATACAACTTAATCTAATTATCATTATCAATTATTTCTTCTCTTTCCTGCAATTGTAAATAATCATAATGTTTTGGCATTTTCTTATTGAGAGATTTAAAAACTGTAACCAATTTGGCTATTTTTTCATTGGAGAGACGGTTTCTCAATTTTGAGTGTACAATACCAAATGTGGAAAATATCCTTTCTACACCAGCTGAGGATGCTATTGCAGTGTGAGCTTGGTGTGCTAGATTCATCGTTTCTGGGCAAACATTATCTTTCAGGGCTTGCCAGCATATCAAATGTTGAACTTCCACCAATGCATGTTTGGTAAACAAATAATCATTAAAGGGGAAGACCTGTGCTCTATATTTAATGATAAAGGGCATTGATGAAGGATAAAAAGAATGGATATAATTCATTGCAATATTAAGTCGATCTTCATTTAAGTCCTTCCCTCTGAATCGTGGATCAATTAAATTTGCAACATAATGAGCTGGCGTTATGGCTTTTTCAAATCAGAGCTTAAATTTTTGTATGTCACGCACTGAGTACTCGTTTTGATCTTGGTCATCATCAATTTTTTTCTCTAGATCCAGCCATGTCTGTGTAACTTCACTAATGGTACAACATTGAACGTTGAGCAATATCTAATGAAATTGCTATGTTTTTTTAACTTTTTTAGCAGATACTGAGCATTTACCTTCAACGTAATATCCTCAACTAGAAAAATAATGTTACTATCAATAGCAGCTCTATTTTCCAAACAAATTTTTGATAGTAGATGCCAATTTTCAAGGTAATTTTCTATACAGTTTGCCATGGAATTCCATCTGACCATTATAGGTAAGGATAAAGCTTAACCTCCAAGATGTTTGTATTTTGCTGAAGCAAAATGATTGTTTCTGAAAAATTGCACTATATTTTTTAGGGATGTAACGATACATGAATTTGCCGATACGATACCGATACCGATTATCGAGGAAAATAATCGGCGATACCGATACCGATACCGATATCGATGGCTTAGTAGTAGATACACCCTGTAAATAAAGAATGATGTACTTTATATGCATACAACTTACTTATGTTACATAGAATAAATAGACACTCTATTCTGTAAAGTGTGGCAAAAATGGAAATTAAAAATAATGAAAAAAAAGGTAAAATATTATATCAACATTTATTTGGGTAACGTTTATCAAGGAATCAAATCAAAAGTAAATCAATATTAATAATCAAAGTTCACTTTAGGAAGATTTTTGTTAAGGAAACAAAGTTTATTCAAATTACTAGCAGATGATCTGTTCGCAAATCATTTTGTATGAGGCCTGCAGTTGAAAAAAGACGTTCTGATGCAACTGAGCTCATTGGGTAAAACAAATATTTTTGTGCAAGCATTTTCAATTTTGGGTATTTATCTTCATTGCTCCAATAGTTCTTTGGATCTTGTTTCATCGGAATATTTGGATATCTCGTATAAGATTCCACCTCTTCTTGTTCAGGATGACTAGACATTTTTGATAAAGGTTCCTCCTCTTCTGCTTCTTTAATCAAACTGTCACAACCACTCCAGATACCTGAGAAAGTCTCATCTTGCTTTTTTTGTGACTCTACACGCTCTACAGGAACATTTGTATCTCCGTTTGTAATTAAGGAGATAAGTATTCTTTTTGCCTCAATGCTTGTGGATTGTAGAAAGAACGTACGCTATTTATAGCGCGGATCTAGTGTTGTTGATAAAATAAAAGTTTCCTCACTCTCTAGATAATCAAATCTGTCATTTATTCCTGCTATCAAAATCTCTACAAAATTATAATATTCTGGGCTGCTGTAACTGTCGTCCGCGGTCTCTTGATTATTTTTGATCTGTTTTAAAACTTTTCGCAAACTGTTAATAAGAGATATAGCGTCAGATAAGCAGGCAGATTCTTCACTTATAGATTTTGTAGCTTCTTCAAAATAATTCAAAGTCGAAACAACTTGTTCCATCAATAGCCATTCTTCTGTAGACAATTCAGTTCAACATTTTACATGAGGCAAAGAAGCTTGAATTGCAACCCGTTGCTCTAAAAGTCTTCTAAGTGCATGAAGGGTTGAATCCCAGCGAGTAACGACATCCTGAATGAGAACGTGACAAGGAACGTTGTGAGATTTTTGCATTTCTGTTAGGATTTTGCGACCTGACGTTGAATGACTGAAGTGGCCAATAATAGATCTCGCCTTTGTAATCATGGCATTTATTTTCTCTTCAAAAAACGCATCCTTCAGCACTAATTGTAAAGAGTGCGCCATACATCTGATACGTTGAACTCCCACTAGTGTTACAGCAAGCCCCATATTCGGTGCATTATCTGTCACTACAGCACGTACCCGTTCGCTGATGTGCCAATCTTGAAATAGTTGACGTAAGTTTTGAGCTATGTTTTCAGCGCTATGATTTTCGCCTTCAAAAGGAAATACTTCTAGGCAGTAGTTCTTCAACTCAAATTTTTTATCAAGTCCGTGATCAGTCACACTAATAAAGTCGTTAACGGACGAAGAAGCATCGCTAGTCCATAAGTCAGTCGTGATAGTGATGTGCGGAAGTTCATGCAAAAGTTCCATAATTTTGGTTCTTACACGGCAGTACATGTCTGGTATTACATTTTCGGAAATATGGGGACGGGAAACCATTTTGTATTTCGGGCAAAACTGCTTAATAATGCGTTGAAACCCCAGTTTATTTACTAAGTCAAACGGCTCCATGTCTACATATATTTGTTCAGCTATTGTTTGCGTGATCGCTTTTGCCCTAGGGTCATCGGTATCATACATGACACTTTTTTCCAAAATGTGCTTCAAAGTAGCTTGTTTTTAGGTGGCGGACCACCGTCGGCGCTTGAGGTACCTGGGGTGTCTTTTTCCAACTCCTTTTCGTGATAACGCTTCGCGTGTGTCCACATGTTAGATGTCGTGAAGCCCTTCGATGAAACTGCTTTGCTACCACGAGAAACGCTGACATTGCAATATAAAAAAGTCGTTTTTGTGTCATCATCCTGTTTTATTTGAAAATGATTCCAGATGCTACTTCTATGTTTTAAAGGAGTCGCCATTTTATTTATCGTACGTAACTGTATTACAGTCCTCACTTCACTCAAAAACAGACAAAATCATGAATAGCGGCGACGATACGTAAATTCGCCGAAAAACATTACAACGCTGTGCCAAAACTAAGCAAACACTGACGAGTGAGTGACGACCGTTAACCGCGTTGCCGTTTCGCTGGCGGGCGCGTCCTTCGCCCCGCCCTCTGAGACGGAGTGGCAACGTGGCCGCGAGCGCGTCGTTCTTTTCGCGCGCTTTTCAAACTGTGTATCGGCTGTATTTAAATCGGCGATGCCGATATATCGGCCGATATATCGGTATCGATATCGTTACATCGCTAATATTTTTAATAGAATTTGAGACAGTTGGTATATCCAAGTCTTGGGCTAAAAGGTTTAGTAAATGTGAGGAACACCCATAGGTTAATATATCTCCATGCCCCGTTAAATTCTCTGATTGAGCTAAATCTTGTCTCAGTTTTGCCATATTACTGGCATTATCAGTCACAAAACTACGAACAATACACCCAAACTCTTCACATTTTTTTATAGATTCTATGGCTAAAGTTAATAAATACCCAGCAGTGTGAGAATTACCAACAGTGTCAATTGTGTCAATCAAATACACTGATCCACTCAATACATCGGTGACTGTTATACAAATTATGGAATCATTACGTATATTGCTCCACCCATCGAGTGACATGGTAACATATTTATTGTTTAAATCATCAAGGAGCTGTGTTTTCAAAGATGAATGCACTCTATCCAGTAAGTCACCACCTAACTGTTGGCGATTTGGTGCTTTATAGCCAGGACGCAATTCCTGCATTAATTTTTCAAATTCAGAAAGTTCAACATGTAGAAAAGGAGTGTTGGTTGCATAAAAGAACTTTGCCAGTTGTAAATCTATCTTTTCTTTTTGAGCAGTACTAGTTTTTATGGTAAAGTAATCCATTTTTGTTTTTTTTGCAAGAGACTGCTTGTGCGAAGAGGTATATCTTTTTGAATCTGAAAAGAAAATGTTTGATTTTATTATTTAATACTTGGTATTGTATTAGTAATACGTTTATAGTTGCTGTAATGAATTAAAGCAGCTAGTAAGCAAAAGTAAATGGTAGTAAACTAATTAATAATGCATCTTTGTATTATATACCTAATAAGTATGTCAAATCGTCAACGGAAAAGTATGTAATCCATCATAAATATTATACATAAAAAAAATGAATTAGGAACTTACGATTACTAGTGCTAGTAGATGGAGTCAAAGACTCATCTGTGTCTAAATTATCAGATAATGTTTGTCTATTTTCAGAATTTTTGCACAGATTGTAATGTGCTTCTAGCCTTGCCACCAGCCCAACTACCTCCTTATCACATAATCGACATTTAATTCGATTGGGTTTCATCGAACCCACATCAGGAACATCTATGTAGTGCTTCCAAATGTCGTCTTTTTTCCGTCCACCTGTTGGTGTAGAAGGTGGAGTTGTCATAATTTATAGATGACTTCTCGTTTAAAGTTGTATACAAAAGCTGAAACACTAGCTTGAATAAACAGAAACAGGTTTGTTAAAAAAATATTAATAGGAATTCTTCACTTTCACGCCGGTTATCCACACAAACGTCTGCGCCGCGAACTGTCAATCAACAGAAACGTCCTGGCGCTACTGTCAGAAAAGACGCCAAAATAAGCGCGCTAACTATTACGATGAAAACATTTATTAAAATAAAACTAAGCAAGCTAGGTCAAAATTGAAAATACCACTGTGTACCTAGTTTATACAGAGTATAATTATTTATAAGTATATGCTTTTACCCAGATCTAAATACTCAAAATAAATGGAGGACCTAAGGAAGTAGGCATTTTTAACTCCTATTTCGACATTATTGATTTTTAGTAAAAATACTATGCAATCCGTAAATATTTTTAACCATAAAGAAAAAAATAGACTATATTTGCATTAACATGGTACCAAAATATTTGTAATTAATACATTAGAACTATATTTAATAAATTAAGCAAAACAGGTCTAAATATCGCGAGTATCAGTACGGGTGTAAGCTGCTTGAATGAACAAAATGGCCGCCCGGGGGCATTGCAGACGAGATTACTATATTTCAAAACTCAAATTTATTTTATGACTATTTTGTAGTTATTGAATTTTTACTTACATTTTAAACACAATAAATATTCAAAATAAGTGTTTTATTAAAATAAATATGTAGATAAAATATCAAAATTATTATTTTTATTGACTGTACAACAGAGCCCTACCCAATTTAGAAAAAAAAGACACGTCAATAAATTGAATTTCATGACTTTCGAGTTTGGACTGATAGAATATTCTTCTTGTGGAACTTCCACATAATTTATACGTACATAAGACATACGACAATATATTATCATCTTAAGTCACTTTTTACCCTAAGTTTAAAAAAAATATCTTTTGTTTCCTTTTTCTTACTTAGTTTAGACGACATAAATGGCATTTAAATTAAGGTTCAGATGAATAAAAATCTATTTCAATGGATTAAAGTAAACATTTATTTTTATTAAAATTTATACATACACCATCACGACTTTATCCCAAATGGGGAAGTCAGAATTAGTAAGAAGCAAGTGACTGTTGCCGTCATGGTGAACGAAACACTCGGAACTCTACTTTCCACCAGTATCAGAACCCAACCAAGGTGGTATTTTCATATAAATACTTTAATTTTAATACATATTCATCAAATTGAAAAATGGCATGGGCTTAATATTTAACATTACGTAACTTTACATCACAAATTACAGGATATTTATTTTAATTTGACTAAGCTCATGCTCATCAATTGTAGCGATGATGTGATTTCAATGATGAAAGCTTTGCCCATCAATGGGACTGTATATATTCAAGGCTTATGGAAGTCTCTAAAGCAGCCGACAACGCACAGGTAGACACCACATTCTATGCACTGATAGACCGTTCGGCTCATGACTTTTTTTGGGAGCACCACCAGCAGCGACCTCTATTGGCAGAAGAGCGCATGGGGAAATGGTTTACCTCGACGATCGGTCGGTTTTGCATGGTGAACTTGCAATTCCGTCTTGTCACCGTCGTAGTCATCGTTGTCATCGTCGTAGTAGTCGTCGTCGTCGTCATCGCAGTCGTTGTCGTCATAGCAGTCGTTGTCCTCATCTTCGTCGGTTTTGTAATGAGCCTTGTCTCAGTGGTCAAGTCTATGTGTCGGTACATTTTTAGTAAGTCTTCAGCGAGTTTAGTACGGAACTGCCGATGTGAGAGTTTGGTGTGTGTGCTATGGTGTGGAGGATGTAGCAATTGAACACTGCGACGTTAAAAAGGCGGCGGAATAATTTTTTATACCATACACGGCTCTTGACTCTCTCCAGGGGTTGGGCGGATAAAAATTGATCCTTTCGATCTACACCCCCCATATTTTTATTGTAGTCCAACACAATACTGGGTTTGAACGATGTTCTATTGTATTTGTTCCGTGTCCCGATTTGTAGTGAATGGTATGTGGAAATCATACTTACTAAATTCGCGTCTCGCCATACCATTAACGACAAATCAGGACAGTAAGAGGCCACCAATTCCCCGTGTCGCAGGTCCTGTTTGGTCAGGGTTCTAATGGAAGTTGGTATGAATTCTCGGTTTAGTCTCTGTGTTCCTTAGCAGTCTGTCTGTCGTTGTTTAAGGCATCGCGCTAATAATGGACAATTGTAAAAATTGTCCATTATTAGCGTATGACCTTGGTGTAATAAAGGTTGCACTAAGTCGGAGATTATTTTTGCTGTGGCATTCGTTGGTTGAAAGTCTGTCCTTGTGTCTTGGTCAGTAGTATTTTCAGTGGTGTTTTCAGTATCATCATCTCTGTCGTCGTTGTCGTCATTGTCGTCGTTGTCTTTTGCAGTGTCACACACTGCCAGAGATAGCCCGTAGACGATTCGCACAGTTCATACGTCTTGACCTGTGCCGCTTTAGTGCTAATTTTTTGAGCGAAGCTCAGTCAGCCGTGCCATTTTAGTAGGGATTCGTCAATGGCTATCTCCTGCTGTGGGTTGTAGAGGCTGGAAAACTTTCTATTGAAGAAGTCGATGATCGGTTGGATTTTGAACAGTCTTGTCTTAGTTGAGTCAGAGTCATTGTCGGCAAAGTGAAGCATAGACTTAAGCATAAGATATCTATTGTAGGGAAGAATTCTAGAAAAGTATTGCATGGTGCCGAATCCGTTAAAAGAGAAATAGGCTTCTTCATTGGGCAAAGGATAAAGACCCTGAAGAAGAATAAGTGATAAGAAAGTGATCATCTCGGGTCGGTCAGTTGGTGTCCAGCGGTGTAGTCTTGAAGTCGGCGTCAGTTTGTCCTTCATAGAGTGAAGTTTTTGTCGTGCGTATCTGTTAGTCTCGTCGCACAGTAAGTCAATGAAGTCTACGTCGAAAATCTTATGGAAAATGTCTGTCGGTGTCGTATCGTCAGTAACGTCAAAAGTCGGTCCAGGATTTTCAGTAAAAGTTTCCCGTTTAGATGTAAATGTCGCTTTGTCCCTAGTCCAGTCAAATACGAAACAGTCCTCTGGTAAAAGTTCTTTCAGTGCCCTATCGTTTGCCCTATCCTCTGTTGCTAAAATGTGAAGTTGTTGCGGAGTCAAGTCATCGTCAGTCGTCGATTCCATCTGTCGTATGGTCGGGGTCGGGTAAAAGTCGTCATTCGGTTCATCGCTGTTTTCTAAGTCACTGTCAGAGTCCAGCCAGTTGGAGATGGTATTTGCAAAGTTGTCGTCGTTGAAGCCTGGAAGAAAAATGGGACGAAATAAGCAACTCGACTATAGCAAAAGAAACGTACTTCTCAATTACAATTGTTTATGCTACTTACCTATTACTGATCGTCGGGTTTTTTTTTCTATTGTTGCTGCTATTGGGATGACCACCTCACTGCCAATTGCCGGTACTGTGGACGAATAGAAGATCAATTATTCATCCGATTCATCGGTGTGCTCAGAAATAATATTTTGCCTTTTTCTTGGCGTACGGCACACAATCGCCCAGTTCTCTGTCGTGGACAGTCGATTTGGATCGAGAGAGTCCATTGAACTGGGCGAATTAGGCACGGTATCTGCATCAGGCGTACCGATTCCCCCGAACGGGGCAGGTGACTCTGGGTAGACTGGATACTCCATAACTGTAACAACAATTATATATTTTTATTTAGCCACAAATTGCGCTACTATAAGATAGTTTGCATAAAGACTGTTAGACAGCTTTGGAGGCTAACTTAATCTGCGATATAAACAGATATTTACCTGATTCCACATCAAACGGAACGATAATGAGATCGGCCGCGCTCGGATACGCTGAGGTCGACAGATGCGATGACGTCGACGGCTGCGCTGATGTCGACGGATGCGAATCAACAACATCAGTTGACGGCTGCGTTGATGTCGACGGATGCGAATCAACAACATCAGTTGACGGCTGCGCTGATGTCGACGGATGCGCATCAGCAACATCAGTCGACGGCTGCGCTGAGGTCGATGGCTGAGGCAGCATTTCACATAAGTCCCGCTCAGGTGATGGTTTTCTATTAATAAAAAAATATAATAAATGGATGGTAATAATAATAGATGGATGACATAAAGGTGAGGGTTGAAATACATACAGCATCCGTCTCTTCCGCGGAGGCGCATCGGGAAGGAGAACGCGGTGCAGTTCAGCAACCCGTTTCCGCTCCACGTATTCTTTTTTCAGAGCAGGCGGCAACCCTGCAAGACGCTTCTGCGTAATTTGCCGCTCTGCTCTGATTATCTGCAAAGTTTCACTGCAAAAATAAAAGTCTTATCAGTATTTGAATAATACCAACGAATGGTTGCCTGTAAGAATCGATTTAGCGAGAAGACCGCCTAAATTGTACATTTTACATGTCTACGTTCTTAAAATACTTTATAGGGTCTGCAAATAATGAATCACTATTTTATTATACACAGTTAAAAATGCCAGGTGCAGCTATTTCCTATTCACTCAGATGAAATAGCAATCAGAAGGTATAAAAGATAATTAAATACTCAAGGCTCCACTGATTGCCTCCTGCCTCTTCCTCTCCCTCTACCCCTACCCCTTCCTCGTCCCCTTTCTCTACCAACACTTCCATTTTCGCCAGAAACTGACTGCTGTTCGTTTGATCTAAAATATTAAAATAGCAATTAGCTTGTATGTAATACATACATTCAAAATGAATTACAGCACAATACACCAATACGCAAACCAAAACCGTAGCAAACGACTTAAAAGAACACGAAAGAAGGCTTAATAGGTTTTTTTTTAACCGATTCATTGCGGATGACGCCATAACACGTCATTGAGTTCTTTTGCGTATGGCGTGTGACGCCATTTGACGTCATGAATAATTCCTCTGAATCCCTGTAGAATGACTATTTAATGAGTTTAAACAGAATCATAATAAAAACCAAAAGGTTTTCACTCATGGCAAAAGACGCACTATGGCGTCACTTTAATGGAAGGCGGGTGACGCACGGTGCCGTCACGAAATATTTGTTAGCCGCCATGGGCAAAAGTCCTCAAAAATGGCATACGCAATGAATCTGTCAATTAGTAGAATAGAAAGAAAAGAAATACAAAAAGTGTCAAATGGGCTCTCCAAGTGAAGTTGAAGGTTTAATACACCAATACGCAAACCGAAACCGTAGCAAACCACTTAAAAGAACACGAAAGAAGGCTTAATAGGTTTTTTTTAATTACTAGAATTGAAAGAAAAGAAATACAAATGGGCTCTCCGATTGAAGGTTTTCAGTCTTTTAAAAAGTATGTGCGTGTATTACATAGATAATTAAATAAATAAATACGTGAATTCGTACAAATAATGAAAAAGGTTAATGCGTGAATATTAGAAAGGCATTATAGGCATGTAAAAAAACAAACAAAATATTTTACATAACAAAAAATCCGACACCGGAATCTCGTCTGCACCAACCTCAAACAGGTAAACGTCTGAGGACACTTTTGGGTCTGGTGCGTGAACGCATTCTACCGCCTTGTCTAATTACGTTGAATCTGCATACACTGCGGATTGTATTATAAATAAATACTATACTAAATCAAAATATAATAATTCAACTTATAGCATTAATGCGATAACAAAATATGTGTTCATTAATTTTTAATCATTGAAAATTGGCCGCCATTTTAACTCACGATGAACCATCTCCAATTTCAGATATATATTTTTTCACTATGGCGAAAATAAAACTATGATATTTATATATCACAAACACAGGCAAATCTTAAGGAAAATTTTGAATATATAACACTATAAGATATAAGTAATGAAGTAGGAATACTTACGACATAATTGCGGATAATCCTCGGAATGACAAACCACTTACTAAAACAATGCACACGCGCAAGCAGCCGAAATTTCAAACTGATGTAGGAAAAAAAATTTAGACAAGCGTCTATGCTTGAGGCAAAAACGGCTTCGTTATTTTATACTCTGTCTACTCAATATAGATGTTATAGTCGTTTTTGTTAACATGGTTATAGCGGAGCCGTATGAGACACTTTAGTGTCCTCAGACGTATGTCGCGAAAAAATTTTTGTACACTAAAGTGTCTCCAGACGTATTATCGCAATGTCAACTGTCAGTGTCATTGTCAATGACAAAGAAAGGCGCGCTCCGCCAGTGTTGCCATGGGGCAAAGGAACATAAACCCATACAGCCAAGTTAGTACAAATAAATCAATGTTTTAAACATGAATAAAACGTCTAGATAAAACATTAAAAAAACATTGAATTAAACATAAAACATTGATTAAAACAAAAAAATCATATAAAACTTGTATTTATTTAAATTTTCTGTTTTTTTGCAACTCTGCTCTGTTGTATGTAGAGATCATGTTGGCAAGACTTGACCAGCGAGTTTTGCAGTCTAGTACCAGTTGAAGTGTTTTTCCGAATTCTTCCTTGATATAAGTTTGAAGTTCGTCATTTTTCGTTGGGTAGTTCTTAAAAAGTTTCACTAGTTTTCTAAGTTTTGATATTATTAATCGGTATTCTGGAGTCAAATCAACTTGCCTAAATGGCAATGAAAAACGAACTCCAATATCATCATCATCTTCGTCGTTTTCAGTGGCTCCATCAGAATCTGCATTATACTCTTCTTCTCGAAATAAATCTTCATCTTGGTTACTTTTCTAATAGATGACATCTGTTATTCCCAACTGGATGCCATGAGCATAACATAGTTGATGAAGTGGTTTTATTAGTTTTCCAACTTTAACCATCACACTAGCTGCATCCGTGGTTATGCCAACAACATCTTCCTCTAGAGAATTTTCATATTCCGATAACTTTTCACTCAAGAGCTCAATACATCGTCGGTTTAATAGTAAACTTGCCAATCTGCAAATGTCATTTTTTTCAGTAGAGCGAAATGAATACGGAAACTGGTACTGTAAATCAGGTTTTCTAATTATATTTTCAAGTTTGTAAATTTATAAGTGAAAAAATTATATTCTTTTGCTGAATATTGATAAAAATATAAATTTTATAATATTTATGAAATTATACCAGATTGGCCTATTCACCATGGTCAGAATAAGACAAGTAAAAAAAAATTGAATTGTTCAAGTAGCTAAAGTGGTAGATAGCTAAATTGACAGCGGTAGCGCATACTTTACGCCATACATATTTGATTGTCAACTAGCCAAAGTGCCTTTTAATGTTTAGATTTTATTCCATTTACTTGCATAATGTATATGCATTTTTTCTATGGTAAGAGTAGTACAGAATAACAAGGTTAGTTGCAAAAAGAAACGAGTAAGTAATAGAAAAAATATTTAATTTAGTACTAAGTAACATAGAGACTACCTTTCATTGTTTGAATCAATGTTTCATCATTGATCAATCCCGCATAGCGACACGACGCCACTATTCACTGTCTTTAGTCACATCAGGTTCAGGGAGAGTCTCTTTCAGTTTCCGAGGACGGAAGATTCTCGTAAAAATAATGGTAAATCCTAGGAATTTGACCATCCTTGCATAACTTCAAGAGATCGCTTTTCTTCTTTGAGGATATCTTTAATCTTTGTGAATATACCGGAATGGGGTGGCTCACTGATTTCCCTCTTTTCTTTTTAAGGTGTAATTCTTGAAACGGTGTGTTTTCATCATAAGTGTTTTTTATAAATATTTTGTAGGGATCTTCCTTCCGGTACTGCAGCCAAACTGCATCGTGTGTTCCAAGTTTTCGTTCAGTTGAACTTTTGCCAAGATATTGATTAGAGGAACCAAAATCGTTGAAATCATCGTGAATAAGTGTTGTTACAGTAAAAGGCCTTGGGTTTGTTCTAGCTAATCGAATTAACTGTGCCCAATCATCTGAAGTGAACACGGGCACGTTTTTGCTTTTGTTTCAATTTTTGAATGAATAGAGTCACACTCCATATGAGTGTGATCGTTTTCAAAAAATGTATGATCAATACTCTGTAAAGTAGCATGCTGTTGAACGGTAAGTGCTTGCACATAGAGCTAAAATGATTTTTTTTCTGCTGACCACCACAGCCATCCGACATAATTTTTACATGTTTTATGTTTTCATGAGCCATAATAAAATTATTAATGCAGGTTGATATTTCAATACTGCCGCGTTTCCCTTCGGTCTCATCCCACATGTAGCACTCTACATCTTGATTGCCTAAATTGTAGACCGTTAAATTATAGACAGCTAATTTTCGCACGTAAAAAAATGGTCCAGCTGCTCCTTCAGGGGTGCTAAGTACAGCTTCCAAATCAAAATTAAAAGCAAGAATTTTTTCGTCATTTTGAGCTTGCTTTTTATCCTCGTCTCGACAATTCCGTGCTTCATCTTTCCGGATCAAATGCATTTCATGATTCCCTTGATTTTTATTTTTTTCGGCAACATCCATTTCTTTGAATGCCGTACAATGTTTGCATAGGTTTTTTTTTGGTTTGTGAAAACTCAGTTTGTAACTTCTAAAAATGGACCGATATTTCTCAAATGAACTAACTTTGGTTGATTGAATTTGGCACTTTTCCTCATAATCATTGTACATCATTGTAATATTGAGCGTGGAATCTAAATATCTTATAACAGAATCGTGGCGACAATATTGAGATTCAACTGCTGGAAAAGACAGAATGTGGTCTCTGATGAAAGTTTCGTCTTCTTGACTTAACTTATTAGGCGGTGGCTTTTTGTCTCTGTTATCTGGCTGTAAATGTCCTTGTGAGTTAAGTTTTTTTAAAGCACCTTTTACAAATCCGCCTGTAATATTAAGGGTGTCTAAAAAAAGCTCTCGGCATACAATCTTCTTTTCATTAGCTATAGTAAATGTATAAATGAGAGTGAAATTCCTGCGAGAATGTCCTTGTGTCGTATCTCGGTTTTTCTTCTTCTTTTCTACATGGTTAATTATAAAATATCGTTGCTCCTGTAAACTCGACATATTCCGAAATTCATTATAAATATTTACCCTCTCATCTTCAGGAACTTGTAAAATGCATTGATGCTTAGGCATAGCTGAACACTTCGCTGGTTTTATGGGTCTGGCTTCCATTATCTTTCCTTTTTTAGTTTTATATAGCTCCCCTTTTAACCGTTTACGCTTTTCAACATTTACCTTTCTTCCACTAGGACCTAGGATTTCTTACTTTTCTCTTTTTTGGAGTTGAACTAATATTACTGTCCACCAAATTTTGCCCTTCTCTATTTTCTTCGTCGTTCTCTTTGTCGTTTAAAGCTTGCGCCAACAATGAAGGTGATTCATTACCATTTTGTCCATCTTCGCCAGTATGCTTGAGAAGTTTATTGGTTTGTATATTTTCACCTTCATCTGAACTATCATCACGCAGATTTTCATTATGTTCTTTCTCAAAATTAGGGTCTGCTACAGAATCGTCACTTTCGCCATCTATTCCATTCAAAATACTAAAAACTCTACTCGTTTCTGGTGTCATGGTGCGAAGAGGGGATGATGGTGATGAAACAGTATTATCAGTGCTCTTATCAGCAATAGCGAAGCTTGAAGATGGCATTACTAAAACGTCTGATGTTACAATATTTTGTTTAGGAGTCAGTGGTGAATAAGCTGGAGCTTCAATACTTATCTCACCAACTTCATAAAGCTGTTTATGTAACAGAGAAGTAGAATTTGGAACTTCAGTGCATGTTTCATCGGAATGTGTCTGGTTAGAGTGTGGTGCTGGAACGGTAGAATCTATTTTTTCATTTTCTAACTCCAAATTAGGTGTTAACAATAAAAAAAAATTATCAGTCTTCTCTTCAGAATCATACATACCGAACATATTGGTACATCCATACATAACACATCTAGTTATTAAGCTATTTTTCAAGTTAAAAACACCCATACATAACACCCATCTAGTTATTAAGCTCTTTTTCAAGTTAAACATAAATACAATACACAAAAGTTTGTCACTACTATCTCACCTTAATGGGCTTTTATCAGTCTGCTATTGCCACCTTACCCTGTTGTACAATTTTAGCAAATACGTATAACTTACAGAGTATAGCTGCTTGTGCACCACAATATTCTGCACCAACACCTTGTAAGTTGTTAATAATTTCTCTTCTATGTTTCATATCAGCTGTAATGCAAAAAAGCAAAAACTTAACTAAGATTGCTGTTAGATAAATTTTAAGCAGATTAAACAATCATTTTTTCCGCATTCAAACGTTAGTTCAACAACCAGTATAATTATCACAAAAACGAGTTGTCCAATAAAATGCTATGTAATTAGTTAAAGCTCTCCAACAAAAATGCTAAGTAAGTAGTTTATTACTATTCATTATCAAATGAAAGCTTTTTATTATTCAATTTAGGTACAAAAACCCACAAGCCCCTTTGCAAAATAAAACACTATGATTACAAACACGGCATTACGACTTACATGGCATCGATTCCAGTTTAAGAACAGTTGTAAGTGTGAACAATATCCTAATAACAGTAAAAGATCGTTTACATTAATTGCATATGAACGTTTTTGAAAGTAAGGCCCAATTTTTAAATCGTCAGACAAAAGTTAACAGACCAATTAACGTCTTTTACGTCTTACTAAAGCTGCATGTCAGAATATTTGCATATTGTATTATATTTTATCAGTCTGTTAACTTTTATGCTTAGATTGAAAAATTAGCCTAAGTATTACAGATATTACAGTAAAAGTATTTAACAAATATTTCCATAAGTATTTTAGGTTATAAAACGTACAAATCATAAATACCAGGATAGTTATTTTCTTCGTCTGAACTACTTTTATAAACGCCTGCATTCTTCAGTATTTGATGCACACGTCGTCGCTTCATGTTTTATTTGAGTTATTAATCAAATCTCGAAAACAGTTGCACTTTAACGAACGTCAAGGCTCGAATAGGTGCGAACAGAGAGAGAGATTATGATTCAATGAACCATAACAATTTAATATCTGTGATGCGCATGCGTGTTTGTCACAGCACTGATGCGTAAGATATTCAAGCTGAATCGATACTTAGGGATGTCCGGGTCCAATCGATTTAATTTATTCATTCTTACTTTATTGTCCAAATTAAAGTATATTAAATAACTATTTTTACATAAAGATTTACGAGTATGTATAGTTTAGATAAGTGTGTGTTGTAAAGGTTATTTTTTTGACTTATTTTCATATGACTTAAATTTTTTTTCCGTTTGAATTTTAGTAAAAATGGTCAAAGTATATTTTTTCGATTAATTCATTTCCATGTTACTTAGACTATAACAACTAAACTACTTCTTCTGTTCAATATTGGAATATTCAGTATCGTATAATTAAGTACTAATCTTAGAACCAAAGTAATGTATTCAAAGTACTAGCCTATGCTAGTAGAAAACTGAAGTTTAAAATTGTCTGATTATTCTTTAAACCATACTAAAATAGTCGATTTGCTACTTAAGCGAGTAAAACACTAAAGTGTAGCGCTCTTATTAATTTGTGCACTAAAGCTGAGTATTCAATCTGCCACTTTGGCGAATAAAATACTGTGAATTTAAGTACTATCATTACCGCCTGTATTCAATCTGCCATTTAGACTAGTTAATCATTGTGAAGTTACGTACTTATTGTACTCTTTGAACCAAGGTAAAGTATCTAATCTGGCATTCAGACTAGTTGATCACTGTGAAGTTACGTACTTATAGTACTCTTTGAACCAAGGTAAAGTATCTAATCTGGCATTCAGACTAGTTGATCACTGTGAAGTTACGTACTTATTGTACTCTTTGAACCAAGGTAAAGTATCTAATCTGGCATTCAGACTAGTTGATCACTGTGAAGTTACGTACTTATTGTAATCTTTGAACCAAGGTAAAGTATCTAATCTGGCATTCAGACTAGTTGACCACTGTGAAGTTACGTACTTATTGTACTCTTTGAACCAAGGTAAAGCATTCAATCTGCCATTTAGACTAGTTGATCATTGTGAAGTTAGGAACTTATTATACTCTTTAAACCAGGGTAAAGTACTCAATCTGCCACTTAGGCTAGTAGAACACAGCGATATTTTTCTAAGTAACCGTTTTCGATTTTGGCAAACTAAACTATCAATCACATAGATTAGTTTACATTTGCGCTAACTGTAGATTTGTCAGATAAGCATTAATTAAAAGCCATTTATCTCGTCGATTATTAAACTTACAGATACAGGATTTTACCACATTGTAAATATAAAAGAGTTATTAATGTTGGTATACTTAAGTCAAAACTGCCAAAATTGCAGATTGGCTAGTTTACCATTGGACCGACGCACAGTGTTTTATGGAAGCCAATTTTCGGACATCTTCTTTTTATTACATAAACTGATAGAATCAGTCATTTAAAACGCTAGGGTAAAATTCCCGTGTGTCAAATGTAACTACTTTCCGAGAAATATGTTTTTGAAATTAGAGAATTTTCCGGCCGGATAAAAAGAAATAAAATCCTAAAATAAAAATTAAGCTATTATTGAGTAATTAACTATATTAGATCTTAAGGACCTTTAAACGTTCGCCTTTTAGAGCTATCAGGGATGTCGTAACTTGCTTTGTATTAGAGATATTAATAAAAGTACTAGTTATAGTTTTATTTTTTTTTCTCTAGAACTCCGCCCTTTCTGGAAGAGATTTTTACATTTAAATGAAGGTATTAGTTTATTCTATTTACCTAAAAAATCATAACCAAATCTCGTGGAGTCTGGAAGTTATGGACAAATATTTGTTTTTGTTAGGGTTGTCGCCTCTTGCATCCGGATATCAAGGTGATCTTTTGTAAAAAATTCAGCGGCTGATAAAGAAAATAATATTTTTAGCTTATTGAAGCACAGTTGAAGTAATTGTTAATAATATGTCTCCTTTGGCGAACGTAAATGCAATACCATCTAGGCAAGCCTATAAGGTATTGCAGTTGCTATGGGTAAAGGTAGTTGCTTAATCAGGCATGCCATTTGCTCGTTTCGCCATCTTATAGTATAAAAATAAAATACCTGATTAGTTCTCTTCGACGCGTAGTGCCAAACATTCTTCCAAATCAATGTCAATTTCAGAGGTGCTACAATGATTTTCTATGGAATACGGAATAGCTGCAGGTTTAAGTAAATTTATTGCGGCTGCCGGTAATGGTGTCTTCAAATGCCTTTTTTGCCTTTCCCGCAATCTTGCATCAGATATTAAGGGGTCAGACGACTCTAAAGCCCTATGGAATAAATCGGTCATCGTTTTTTCGCGATCCATTTTTCTGCAGTGATGCTCGCGATCGCTTCTCCAAAATTTATTCCTGGACTCAGAGGCTTGTTCGGAAAGCATACCTATGGGAAGAGTTGTTGATTTAATTATATCTGCGCCGTGAACTAATATTTTATGCAGTGTGACGGTCATTGGGTGCCAAGGGTAACTTTGGACGTATTTGTAAGCGACTTGTTTACAGAACTCGCCAAACTTTTGGTCATCTATTGGTAAACCACTTGACATAACCGTTAAAATAACATGTAAGTCTTCAAGCAGCCATATTTTAGAAAAGGCGTGGCGATTCTTGTCAGACAATGCTATTCGCGCGGTTTTCCCATCATTAGTCGTTCCGGAATTAGGACGGACAATGTCTACGATTAAGCCCAATTGGACCCTTACTTGTTCTTGAATTTCTTTTTTTCTTGCATCAACAAGCCGCTTTTGTTCTAAATTTTGTGGTATTCTCCACATCTTTACCACTTTCTTGTAAGCGAGATGCAAAAGAAACTCGAGCACTCGAATCCATGCATGTAAAGGACTTACGCCATGTTTTAGGGCCTCTTGATTTACTGGTTTGTTTATAGCCATATCTATATCATTAAATTGGGTAGCAGTCAGACTGCAATATGGGCAACGCATTTGTGAAGAGGTGTTCAAAATGACATTTAATACTTTGCCATCAATAGCAGCTAAATACAATTCGCACGAGGCCTGTATTCTGTGCCCCTTTGATGTTGCAGCTATTAACGGCAA
This sequence comes from Udea olivalis, assembly GCA_947369235.1. Lineage (NCBI taxonomy): Eukaryota > Metazoa > Arthropoda > Insecta > Lepidoptera > Crambidae > Udea > Udea olivalis. The sequence goes on along the minus strand of OX376367.1, from coordinate 6,420,294 downwards.
AAGACTATTAATTTGACATTCATATTTATTTTTTTCGAATAAGGTTAATTCTTTTGTTTCCTTTCTATATTGAACACATAATGGTCTACAATACCGATATGATTGTGGGGTAGGGTTCAGCCAAAGGTAGTCGCCATTCGTAGTTTTCAGAGTCAATGGAATAAACGTTGTAGCTATAAGAATATTTTCTTCTCCACCTTCAACATCAGAAAAAGCTTGCCTATAAAATGCTTGCCCAGTGCTTCCATCGAACCCCCAGTTACCTTGCAATGTGCAATCCAACTCTTCTAAGGCTCTTTGGTTGCAGAACTGCGTAATAACTTCATCGTTTACTTTTAGAATCCGTTCAAATGTGGGCTGCAAGAGAGCTTGGAATGTAACAGAAGCTTCTCTTTCTGATATTGTTATGTCAGCAGGATAACAACTTTTTTTGGCTTCTAACACTTTATACCTTACTATAAAGTGTAAGTAGTAAGTGTAGTGTGCGGCAACGCAGAAAACCCGCGCTCTTGAAGATCAAGATGCAGAAAATTGTATGTGTCGACGGATAATTTTTTGTCAATCACAATGGCAAGTGCTTCCTCTGGAGTATACGGTTGAGTTTTATGTTGTATTTTTTGTAATACATTTTTAGACGCATTATCTCCTTCCAAACACAAATTAAGAACTTTTTCTATATTTTTCGCTTCATTTGATATTCTCCGTAATAACCTGGACGTGCCTAACCTTATTGCACAAATTGGTTTTTGTGCACCGAGGATCCGCACGAGGCATACTCCTTTGTTTAAGGTTCCCAAATACCGTACTAATTATTCAAAAAATTATGTTATGACAAGGTTGCCTAGAACCTACAACGAAAAATTTAAGCACATTAACATTTTTAGTACAGGAAAACGAGCCATGAAAATGAAAGCATTTGAAGAGACCTTTAGTAATCGTTAGATAACGGGAAATCAAATGAATATACTTTAAATATACCTTAAATTAAATGAATAAAAAAATAAAAAGAATAAAATGAAAATAATATAAAACTAAATGGAATACTCACTCCTTACCTTTATTCTAAGACTTACTTAATATACCTTAAAATAAATGAAGAAAGAATAAAAAGAATGAAATGGAAATAATATAAAACTAAATGCAATACTCACTACTACCTTTATTGTAAGACTTACTTGTATTGTATTGGCCTGGTCTGGCTTGTGGTCCTCATTTAATCTAAAATTTAAATTAACAAACTAACCGGACTTGTTAACCTAACAAATTAACTTTAACCTTAACTTAGACACTTTGGGAGAGTAATTGAGAATTTATATTAAATTTATATTAATTATTAAACGTGTCACCTATTCAGAAGTGTTACCAGACGTCTTTGCTGTATTAAGTTGTTGTTTGCCAATGTCTGATAACAAGACTTGTCAGTACTTGTCAGTATTCTGATTTTCTATTGTGCTTAGTTATAAGTGAATTAAGTTAGTGGTGGAACTCTGTAATTGGCTTTAGTAATTTTATATAAGTGTTTTAAATGTTTTTGTAAAAAAAGCTGTTGAGTTCCCAAATAAATAAATAAATAAATAAATTTGATGACAACGAAACGCCATCATTCGATGAGAGTGAGTTAACAAAAGCTTGAATTTTTTTTACTGACGGCTCTTTTTCCAATCGGGTTTCGAGCTTCCGACGTGACCGTTAGTAGCTGTTGACGAGAACTTAAGTGAAGAAACGTACGGCTTTGTGGTGATGGCTGAAGTAGTGAATGTGTTCCTTTAAGTTGACCGCTTATCATAACCTTGCTCAGCCAATCCCTATTTTTAGTTGTAAATATTTTCATCATGTGCCTGCTTTCTTTATATTTTGTGTTGCTTTTGCTCAAAAACGTGGACAGAACAGGCGCAAATATTTCTTTGGTCATAGAAATTTCGTAATTATCACCGAAGTGAGCAAAAACGACGTTAACTCGGTCAGATAGTGATAGATAGACCTTTCGTTCTGTTTGTGAACATTTTAAAAACGTCTAATCTCGTTAATATTTTTCGAGTTTCATCTCCTTGCGAATTTGCGGGCCACTCCCGGAGATTGAAGAGTGCCGGCTGCGGCGCTGTCCGCAGCTTCAAATGCCACTCGCTGACCAGCATGAGGGTTGGCGCCCTCATGCCCCCCTAGCATTAAGTCTTCTGTTCGGGGCCCAGAAGGACATTCCCCAGCAGAGCGGGTCAGGTTCTGCTGAGGCAAAGTAGCATCATGGGTCTTGTACGGCTCCATGATGCCTCACCCCCGTTCCTCAAGTTACATGTATCGGCATGGGGTTTTAGCGAATGCTTTACGAGGGTGGACCCCTTCCCATACCACACACATAACATATCACTGGATTTAAATGAGACTGATTCTTACGAATTGTTAAAATGCATTTTAAAACAATCATATCAGGATATGATTAGCCGCGTCCAGACCGGCTGAGCGCCGCTCGCGAGCCGCGCTCAGACTTCCTGCTCGCGAGCCGTGGCACCCGAGCTAATTTGTAAAAAGTTCCGAGCCGGGCTCGCAAGCCAAGGTGAGCCGGTTTGAGCATTCAGTTTCTCTCCGTGTAACGATGGAAAACCACGTATTATTAGGTGCTACGGCTCTTATGTTATCTGGATATATAATAAAAAAAAGAAAAGAGAAACGAAAAGTCTGGATTAAAAAATTGTACCAAAACCGAAACCAATACGGCAACAGTTTGTTAAAGGAACTAACAATGGACCATTCAGTCTCAAATTTTAGACGCATGTCTGCGGGAGACATTGAATATTTGTGCTCCTTAGTGGCTGTGAAAATACAAAAATGTGACACTAACTACAGAGAAGCAATAACTGTATCCGAAAGAGTGCTGATAACATTGAGATATTTGGCAACAGGAGACTCCTATAGCAGTCTTCAATATCTTTTTAGAGTATCGAAACAATCTATATCAACTATAGTTCCAGAAACGTGTGATGCAATTATAGACGCCCTCAGTGATTACGTTAAGGTAAATAAAAAGTCATGGTAACTAAGCAATCAAATTTTTTATTTATCTGCCTCATATTTAAATGACGGAGCTGTCACCAAAATTAAATTCTGATGTTTCTGTAGTAGTAGCAGGACTAAATTGTGTGTTCTGCAGATTTTCAGCGGAAGTTATGGTTGACGTGGTAGTGGGTGGCTGTGTGTAATATCCTGGTCTATACATCTGATATTTTCCCATGTCCGCTTCGTGAATAATAGTATTAATAGCATTTTTTACACATGATTGAGTGAAAGGATCATATTTTCTGAGTTCATGTGCAATATGATTACCGAATGCTACACATGGATCATTTATGGAAGTTGAACTTTTCTCAATTATGGCAAAAGTGTCCTTCGATATATTGTCAATAGAATCATTTTGTGCATTCGTATTCAGCCATCTTCTCTTTCGCAAAGGTTGAGGCGATGGTGATGGTTGTTGTGACGATGGCAATGGTTGTTGTGGCGATGGCGATGGTTCTTGTAGCGTTGGCGTGGGTTCTTGTGGGAATGGCTCGGGTTGTTGTGGCGATGGCTCGGGTTGTTGTGGCGATGGCTTAGACTGTTGTGATGGTTCTGGTTTTTGAGAAGGATTGCTCTGTAAAAATAATGTTTATTTTGTTATTTGCAGACACCGTCCACAGAAGATGAATGGCTAGCAGTATCAAATGAATTTGAAATAAAATGGAACTTCCCACATGTTATAGGGGCTATGGACGGGAAACACGTAACTCTTCAAAGACCCATCAATATAAGTACTGATTATGACAACTACAAGAATTTTCCTAGTATAGTGCTCTTCGCTCTCGTGGATGCTAATTACAAATTCTTGTTTGTTAATGTCGGAAGTAAAGGGCGTATTTCCGACGGCGGAGTTTTTAAAAATACGATTTTATATCGAAAATTAGAAAACTGTCAACTGAACATTCCTGAAGCGCAGATACTACAAATACCGTACATAATGAAAATACCATATTTCATATTGGGCGACAAAGCTTTTACGCTTACCAAATATACTATGAAACCATTTAATAATAATAATAATAATAATAATAATAACGTTTATTTCCTCACCATAATACATAATTTACAGTTCAAAATAGTCTTACATAGGTACACTAATATATTATGGTGGGCTGACTCCTAAACTAGGACTGGTCCTGTGTCTTAGGTAGTCAACCCTCCACCCCAACATTTTGGTCTTATATTTTTAAAACAACTAATAATTAATATCTTTTAAATAACAGGCTTGGAAATAAAGATGAGCTAACAATTTATTTTTATAGGTAACTTTCTTAATATTTAAAATATAATTTACTTAAAAGGTAATAGTGCGCCAACAACTTGTGTAAACGCGTGTGTGTGTATGTGTACGTGTGTGTTTGTGTGTGTGCGTGCGTGTGTTTGTGTGTGTGGTTTTGAGTGTATGTGCTTAAGATTGTATTTTTAGAGTGCATTCAGTTGCATTTGAAGGTAATCCAGAGGCGGGTTCCAAAGAAAGAGTGTTTAATTACAGACTTAGCAGAGCTCGCAGAGTCGTTGAAAATGCCTTTGGTATTTTAAGTTCAGTCTACAGAGTCCTTAGGAAACCTATCCTCCTAGAGCCAGAAAAAGCTACAAAAGTTGTCTTAGCAACAGTGTATTTATATAATTACTTACGAAGAAATAACTATTCTATTCCACCAGAATATTATGATAGAGAAGTGGATGGTTCATTTATTCCTGGTCAATGGAGAAACAATATTCCATCTACTGCACTATTACCTCTAACGGCCATTCCGCGCCGAGGTACTGTTAGTGCTAAAGATATTCGTCTACATTTAGCAACACATTTTGTAACAAACGGAATAATTCCATGGCAGCATCAATATTAATGTTCAAGTAATTTTGAAAATAAACATAAATAAAGGACTTACGTTATCTATTCCGCCTTCTTTTGTAATTCCTGTGTCATCTTTATTTGACATAAAGTCAAAATATTTGAAACCAAACCACTTCGATATTTAAATTTCGTCAGCGCCTGTAACAAATATGTAGACGTTATAAGTATTTTTCGTTTCCTATGGTGTGTCCTATAGTAAATGTTGTTCATATGGATATTTGACAATGAGATTAACTAATCTAACATTCAATATAATTAAATAAAAGAATCTTTACCTGAACCAGTGATATAACTTTTTCTCTGCTTTGACTTTTCGCGTCGGTATGAACCTGTCAATGAGTCAAGTTTCTTTTTCAACTCGGGTACAGGTAACTTCATTTCCTTAGAGATCTTCCTCCAGCAATCTTCTCGCTTACTTTTATTTAAATGATCTGGATCTTTCGAATCCCATAACATTTTGAAGCTTCCGTAAAGTTGTATTAAGCGAATACTGTCTTCTTTATCCATTTTTAATTCACTGGCTCGCGAGCGTCGTTATGTCCGTCTACACCGGGCGAGCGGCCTTTGAGCATCGGTAAAAACCGACAACGCATGGATCGGGGCCGAGCGGCGCTCGGGCGAGCCAACGTGCGCCCGAGGAAGCCCGAGCGCCGTCCACACCGGCCGAACTATTGGCTCGCGAGCGAGACTCGCGAGCCGCGCTCGGCCGGTCTGGACGCGGCTATTGTTTATGAAAGTGTGACAACCCTACCGACAATAAAACCGGATATTATCAAAACAGGTTATAGTATCGAGACTCCACGAGATATGGATATGGATTTTTTATGGCCGATAGAAGAATAAAATACCTTCATTTGCAAATAAAAATCTCCTCCCGAAAGGCGGAGTTTTGGAGAAAAAAATGTTTTTCTAGAAACCTAAAAAAATACATTACTCCGGTTCTAAGCTAGTTACGTAATTCGGTATAGCTTTGGAAGGTGAAGCTTTTAATGTACTTTTAAAGCAGTAAATTAATATATTTTTAGAACTTTTAATTTTAGGTACAGATTAATTTTTTAAATTTATCACTGCAATATTTTCAAAAAATTGATAATTAAGCATATTTGACACACGGGAATTCTACTCTAGCGTTTTAAATCACTGATTCTATCGGTTTATGTATTAAAAAGAAGATGTCCGAAAATTGGCTTCCATAAAACACTGTGCGACGTCATGACTCCGAAGGCATGCTTCCAAAAATTCTTACTAAGCCTAAATTCCAGAAAACGGGTTGGTAGTTGGTGTGCGAGTGAATATTTATATTTAAATAGCGGCGGTTCCTTCCCGAAGTCCATTCATCAAAAGTGAGGGTGAATCGTTGACCGTGCTCTTTAAGCTTCATGAGATCTTGTTTGACTTTCATTTTAAGTGTAGTGCCATAAGCCATTACCATCATTTTAATAGAATTAGGTGAAGTAGACAGTTTATGTCCCTTTGCTGCAAAAAGACTACGTAGGTCATCAGAAGTGTAGAACACTAAAGGGTAGCCCATCCTTAGCTACCATTCGTGACACCATTTCTTCTTTCGAGTTTTCAACCAGTTTTGGGAAATAATCGACGATTTTCTTTTTTTTTGGTGGCGTTGGATTGAAAACAAGCTCCGCAGACGCAGGATCATTTTGATTTTGAATTGGCAAGTTAGGCACAGATGCAGACGAGGTCGGGCTTAAAGTTCATAAGGCACTAGAACCACTGCCACTGCCACTTGTTCCTTCCTCCGCACTCGTTAAACATTTCGTGTCAATTTTGTGAATAGACTTCATGTGAACATGCAGGCCCTTTGGTGAACCATTTGAGAGTTTGCGAATAGCGTTGCACAATTTGCACTCACGGACTTTTTGAAGTATTTCCATACCGGCAAATTACTTTTAGTAACGTCCATAAACACTGGATTTGAACTGTCCTTAGACATTTTCACTTCTTTGAACAGTGAAGTAAGGAATATTTTACGTAATTATTGTATAATTATATCGAACGGAATAAGTGTATTCGTTCCACCGGAGATAGTAACTAAAGCAATAGACGCACGCAACACGCAACGTCGAGTATAGAACGTGATTGGTCGCTTCTCTCCCCATCCCGCGCGCGACCCTACACAATACACACACCACACCCCGCTCCCTCCGTTGCTTTGCTATTGCTAGTCGCCGCTAGGGCTTGCAAATATTCGATAAAATTAAATATTCGAATATTCGATTTTTCTTTAGGGGGTATTCGAATTATTCGAACATTATTCGAATTATTCTGTAAAGTAAACCAGATTGTTATAATTTTTATTTATTGTTTATTTTGGAACAAAGAGATCAAAATTAATATTGAAATAATACCAAATAATAGCTAAGTACAATAATTTGAAACTAAAGAAACAATTTCTCTAATTTTAAAATTAGATTGAACAAAAAATCAACAATTAAAAAAATAAATCAACTTCTCGTCGAAAACATAAAATTATCTTAAAGGCGAATGAAACAGTCTCATTTATTACGTTTCACGGATTTACGTTACGAACGAGGAACCATGAATCTTGGATTTAAAGTATAACCAGATGGACATAGTAAATATAAAAGAGTAATAACAGGAAGTATTCCTCAATTTTCCGAAGTCTTTGGTAAAAGGACCTTAAAAAGCTTAAAGCACCCAACGAATTCTATTAAAGAACATCTAAGATGATTACAGGTGTATTTGGTTGATGAGAACACTCTTTCGCATTCCACACTCGTTGGTGGCATACTGAGCAAGAAGTTGTATGCTTGTTCTTAGTGAACTTGTTTTGTACCGCCTCTATCATAAAGTGCCATTTGCATTTTGATCGATGTTTGTAATTCCTCTCTATCTGACAAGTGTGCCGTCGATGTAGATGGAGCAGACAGGAGTGTATCATCGATCTGTTTTTGCAGCTGTTCTTTGAGACTTATTCCAGTTTCTGTCATTATTCTCTCATCTCGTCGACTCTCTAGTTGGACCAATGGTGCATCATCGTCTTCATCGCGATCTTGTGCGGCGTTTAGAGGGCAGAAATATTTTTGATTGATGTCAGCTATGGTATTTGTAATTATATCATTCCCTGGGGATGTAAATATAGGTGATGGTATTTCATTCTCGTCGTAGAAATTTTTTGGATTATGCAGGTATTTGAGTGTGCAGACTAGTTCTGACTGTCGGCGCTGAATTATTCCAATTTTAAGGGCATTGAGTAATCGTTCACTAATGAAACTATTAAGGTTTTCTAACTTAACGATTATAAATTGCAATGCTGCTTCAGCCGTTAGCAAGTTAGCTTTCTCTTGACAAATCGCCTCAACTGTGGCTTTGATAACGTTAAGTGAGGTTGAAAATTCATGTAACAAACTAAGTTCACTAACACTGAACGTAATTTCACTTTTACATCAATTAATGCTTTCATAACAGCGTCTTTTAAAAGCAAGAGCCGTGAAATCATATCCGCCATACTGCTCCACCTGGTTTTGCAGTCTAAAATCAAAGCGGTTTTTTTATTCTGTTCTGAAACATATTGTTCTAGGACCATGGACTTCGTTGAGGATTTTTTAAACTGTTTCACTACTTTGCGGACTTTGTCTATTAATTCTTTATAGTAAATTAAGCGCGGTGTAGTAATCTGGTTCTGGTTCTGTCTAAGTTCTGTTGTGAAGCTGCCTTCTTCTTCTCCTTCTATATCACTTTCAGTCTCTGCATCATCTCTTAAAAAGTTATTTAGCTCCTGTGCTTCAATAACAACCTGACTGTAGTCTTCTTTATAAATAACATCTACCACAGCACACTGTATACCGTGTGCAAGACATTGTTGGTGGTATGGTGGCAGTTTGCGCCCCATTGAACACATGACACTCGCACCATCAGTCACAACACATGCTATATCATGATCTATACTTAATTCATAAGCTTCAAGTCTATTCCGCAAAATATTTATACAGTGATCAGCTGTTGCACTACCTATAATCCTTACCAGGCCCAAATTCCTAAAGTACGTTTCTTTAAAATTTGGACTATGGACATTGACATTCATGTGGCGCCGATTTTGTGCAGACGTCCATTCATCTAAGGAAACTGAAAACTTTTGACCATTACTCTTTAACTCTTCAAATTCTTTTTTTAGATCCCACTAGAACTAGAACATTTCCAGCCTTTTTAGATCGTTTTAAAACGAATCTCTTGCACTCCTCAAACTTCATAGGCCATGATGTTGTTTGCTTAACCACATTTTTAACAGAAACTCTCCAGTCTCTAACGGGACAGTCTGTATCTAATTTCACTAAGGTCGCTGTTTCCGCTATAATGTTTTGTATCTCGGTAGGGTGTAAAATTACCTCGACCGAGCACCCTATCTGCAGGCATATATGAGTGCCCAGTTACCAGAAACACAATTTCAATATTTTTAATTGATCGGTTTTTCAGAAGCCATTCGCAACAGGCACCTACAACGATACAATTCTTATTTTGGCCACCGCAGCCATCGGCAACCAATCGGATAGTATTGATATTAGTTTTGTCTGTTTTGCTCAGACGGTGGTAGACAGCGGATGCAACTAGATTCGAGTCTTTGTTATGTTAATTTTCGGTGCATACGTACGCAAAAATACGTTCTTTTGTAAACGGAAGTGTAGAAGATCCCTCAACCATAGTAAAATTGTAAAAGTATAACTGTCGGCTATAGTATGTCACCTGATCAGGCAATTTAGGTAAGCGCAAATTCTTCTGACAATCGAATGAGATGATGTTTAATCCATCAACTTTCTCACGTAACTTTTCGAAAAAAGCTTAATCTCTTAACGTATGTACTCTTTTCTCAGTGATGAGTACATTCTTTTTAATAGTTTCAGTCTCGTTTATTATTTCCTCTTGTAATTCCAAGCATTTGGAACAGGCATCTGTTTTAGGTGATCCGAATCCAATGTTATAAAATTTGTTAAAAATACTACGAAAGTATGACTGTTTCACATGTGGATTTGAGTATTCACTGCCCTTGTAAATTTTGTACAGCTTGTTGATGTTAAGTTCTGCTGGCAGATATTTTCTTTCTGTGAATTTACTTCTCCTACAGTAATGTGACTCCATACATTTTAATTTTTGAATAAATTTGTGAATGGACTCTTTCTGAGCAGAATACTTGCGTTCTTTATGATTTCCGCCACGTTTTTCGGTGGGAAACTCGTTAGTGTAAAAGGATCTGTTCATGACATATATGCTACGGCTCGCGCGATAAGAGTTTGACTTTGACCTTCGGGTGGAGGTGATTACTGCGCATGGGTACTGTCACGCACACAATACTTTTCCTTTTTTATGTACCAGGTTGGATATTTGAGAGGGTCAAAATTCATGTACAGTGGTAATGATGCTAGAAAATAATACGAAATAGATAAACTTCTTCATTTATTAAAACTATTGATAGTTATTTTACTCATATAAAATGTTTATTTCCTTTTAAAGTTTACAGAGACAGCGATGAAAATTCTAAATAACTACACCAAACGACTACACCAAAACGTAATTTTAAAAAAGTTAACATTAAAAAAAAGTATTTAGCAGCAGTGCTATTCAGATTCTGAATCAGTTAAAGGTTTAACGCCTTCTATGAAATCACCGCATGGTCCAGTGGTGCTGCCGCGACATGAAATTAAGCAACGTCTTTTGCTTGTTGAGGGTCCGGGTTCAGGGCTTCTTCGGTCGCAGTTGTCATCATCATCATCATCTTCATAACCATCATCAGAATCATCGTCTTCGGAACTATCATCAACGCGAATTATAAATTGCTCAGTAAGTAAATCAACTACATGGTCACTCTGGGCGTACTCTTCTTCTATATCTTTTACCTTTTCACATATTTTTTCCCATTCCTGGGCACCCATTAAGGATACTTTTTCTTTGATAAGTTTGGTACATTCTTGTAAATTCCATTTAACATTTTTGCTAGCTACATATTGTTTAATAGTAGCCCATGCCATTTCTATAGGGTTGAGGTCTGGATGGTAAGGCGGTAATCTCAATATGCTATGGTTTGCTTCTGCTAAAATTTTATCTATTGAAAAAGATTTAAATCTTTCTTTATTAGCTTTTATCAAGTTGTACAATTGTGGCTTGAGCATTGTTGAATCATATTGCATGCCTTTATCAGTTAGCCAATTCTGCATATCGGCTTTTTTGGAATTGGAGGACGGTGCTAAATCCTATTGTTTATTGTGGTATGAGGCGTTGTCGACAACCACTACAGAATTGGGTGGTAGGTTGGGAATTAATTGTGTCCTAAGCCATTTTTCATAATTCTCGTAATTCATGTTGTCGTGATAGTCCCCTGTTTTGGTGCCGGCTTTAAAAGTTAATAAAGCATTTGGTATAAACCCAGCTTCAGATCCTGCGTGGACTATCACGACTCGTTTTCCTTTAGAAATGGGTTTTTTTAGTCCTTCCGTAGGGCCATCGCTCCAGGCTTTGGTTGTTGAGTGCGATGAATCTACGTAGGATTCATCTGTGTAAACAATGGGTCTTCCTTCTTGTCGATATTTTCTTATTTTTCTTAAATATTCAATGCGTTGTAATCGGATATTCGATGTTTCTATTAGTAATTTACGGTTGTTTTCTGTTTTTTTCCAGCGAAATCCTAACTCCTTTACAATTACACGAAGACTTGTTTCTGACCCTTTAAAGTTTATATCTTCCTCAAGTTTCTTTTTTAGTTTCCCAATGGTGGGAAGTTAATTATTCGTCTTGTGAAAATTTTGTATACATCTTTTTATAACACCTTGGTCAAAATTATCAATATTGGTAACTGGTTTAGCTCTGGGACGTTTTTTTCCAGGTGTTCTGAAAGTAATTAACAAATCGGAACTCTTGGCTTGATTTGCGATATTTTTTACAGTGCCAATTGAAGTCTTAGTGGCCTCCGATGTCCGTTTTTGAATTTTAGCTAATTTACTGACTACACAATTTAATTTAGAAACAGTTTCCGTTTTCATTACCTGCATAGTCTGTATAGTTTGGTTATTCTCCGACTGACTGAGTAAAGTAGCATCTTCTTCAATCTGACTTCGAATTTGCTTCAATGAATCGATACATTCGTCAGCTTCTTTCTTTAAAAAACAATTCACGTCATATATCATTTTCCGTGCTTGCCTTTTTAAAACAATGTTTTTTTTACGCATTATACGATTTTACGCAACAAACTCAACAAAAAATAACAATCGACAACAATAAACAATTAACGAAAATAGCAATTCACTTGTGAACGTGATTGTACAACCGGAGTGCGCGGTACGTCGTATCGATGCGAGAGGCAGGGAACGACTGGAGCGCCAATCAGAGCACCGCGTGCGCCTACACACCCGCCCCGCACCCCGCTAATTGCCCGTTGATACCCAATTTCTGATTTCTGCGCAATAACGGTCAAAACCAAACTCTTATCGCGTCTACTGTACCCTGTGTTTTGTTATGCCAAATAATATTGTCAAAAAGTTTTTTTTGCACATGGGTTTTTTTTTACCTTTGTCTACAATGACAGTGTATTTAGCGACCTTTGATTCTATAAGTACGACTCATATAAAGTTTAATATATATCCATTTTGTATGAAAGCCATATTATTATTTTATTGTAATAATTGTGACATACATTGAACATAATAATATGTGTTACATAAACATAATATATATATATTTTTTTAATGTTTTATTTATTTAGGTACTTAAATTAGAAAAATGTAACCAAAACGTAAAATCTTCTTCTAGATCAGGCAAAATCAACTTAAAAACATAAAAACTTATACATATCTAAAAATTAACTCAAAAACATCTTTTTATAAATTCTAATCAATTTAATCACCTATTACCTAAACTTAGGTAACAAAACAATAAACATCATAAATATTGAGTAACTCTAAAATATAATCAAATCAGTCATTCATCAGTCATTTGTAATAAACTGTTAATTATTAAATTAAATAATAATAAAAAAATGCCGTATTTATAATTGTGCTTGGTTTGTCTGCAAGGAAGATAAAGGTAGGTCATCTTCCGATTCTGAATCTGGACTAGATAGGACATCAACGACATTTTGAATCATATCATCCTCTACATTAGCAGGTTGAGTAATATCATCATCGTGTGTAGGATCCGATATCCAATCTAAGTTCCTTTTCTTTGCTGAAGACTTGTTGAGGCGTTTAAGCAAGTACACCAATTTATTAGCTTTGTCAATTCCCAAACGGTTTCTCAGCTTTGACTGCACCAGACCAAAACTTGAAAAAATCCTTTCAAGACCCGCTGTAGAAGCAACAGCTGTCAAGAGTTGTTCACACATATTTAGGAACCTTTTTTTGTGTTCCCATTGCTCCCATTGAACAGCTGTGGTGTTTAGTTTAGAAGTTTCCACCAATCTAGCGGTAAGGTTGTTTGAAATTGTGACCAAAAAAGATATTGCGGGAAAATGAAAGATTGGGTCATTATCGATGTAACCATTGACATAAAGTTTATTTCCAATTCAGCAAATGCTGTGTTCCGTTGTTCAGGGGTCAAGTTTTTGCCTGCAAATTGTTGATCAATGTGGGGCACCTAATGCCATATCGCGCCTTTTGTTGAAAGCAGATTTCACTTGAGTCGGTTGACTTGATATTTTTTTTTCTAAATTGTTCCAAATTTCGACAGCTACTACAATCGTCGTGCCATCTCGTTGGGAGCGATCTAAAGCTTTTGCGATTGGATCCATCCAGTCTTGCCAGCAAATCCAATGAATTGTTAGCAATTTGAATCTTGTTGACAATTCGGTAGGAGAGGGGGGCAGTTTTGAACGGATTTTACTAAACCAACGGTAGCTTGTAATGCACAAGGTATATCTTTATTTTTTTTCACTGAACCTGGTTTAGGTTATCCAGCTACGTAAATGACAGACTATAAAAGTGCTAGTACAACATATTTTTACATAATTCAAGGTTTTTCATGGTCAGGTAAAAATTCAAAAGTGCCCCCTACCCGGGGCAGTTTTGAAATGGCCTGGGGCACTTTTGAAATGCCATTTCTAATAGCTTTTTTAATACTGTTTTTATCTCACAACATTAAACATATTAAATTTAACTATAGCAGTTCCTCAAATTCCTGAATATCATATAAATGGCAGGTTTTATGGCAAAAGTTCCCCACGCATGGGGCACATTTGAAATAGCATTTTCTGTATAGATTAAAAATTATTCCGCTATCATTTTGGACACTTATAAAAAAAAACTATCATTCGAAAAGTTTCATCTGTTGTATTTCATATAAAAGGGTCTTACAACACACACACACACATCGGTACATAAGCTATCCTAATTTGAATTTCTTGAAATCAAATTTAAAAGTGAACATTGACATTGTTCGTGAAGTTCCTGGAGCAGTGTCAGGTTGAGGTAGTTTGGTCAGTACATGTTCCCTGCGGTTAGGGGACGATAATACTACCGAGGTATCCCTGCCTGTAGTAAGAGGCGACTAAAAGGGCCCTTGAGGTCGCGAAGCGCACGCGGGGGGGCCTGCGTGTGTTTCGGTTTGCGATCCCGAGGAAGACGGTAACGCGTGTCTTCGGACACAGTGGTCTGTGTTATCGTGCACTGGAGTTGAGCTTGCTCCTCCCGAGGCTGGCTGCCGGGCGGCCTTGCGCGCCGAAGGGTCCTGCGAGGAGTGTTGGGGATCCCGGGTCCCTTCCATTCTGCGCCGAAGATGACCACCGTCAGGTTTTAGTGGGTAGAGGTCTCTGTTTTCCCAGGAGTTCCGAGTCCCACATATTCCAGGTGTCCCGAACCCAGGGCCTTGGGAATGCCTAAATGCATTTCCTGACGCGAAAAAAAAAGAGTTTGGTCAGTACATCAGTTGTACTAACAAATGATCTATCTGCCTTTTCTGGGTAGTAAAATTTTGGACATGCAAAACCTTTCTTTTTGAAGAAATTAACTATCATAAATTATAGCGGATAATCCATTTCTTCAATTTTGCCCACAAAACATAGTTTATGATTTTTCTTCTCACTTGGAAATTTAATTAAGACAAAATCTCCAGCTTTTAGTGGCGCTGATATTTCAGCATGATTGATTTCAAAATCTTCATCATCTGTGTCTACAAAATTTCCGACCATTTCTTCTTCCGATTCTAAATGCATTTCAATGTCAGTCTGATCTGATTCTGAATCTTCGAATAAGTTTGTTTTTTGCTTCTTACGTTTAGAGCTCTTTTTAATATTATTTTTCAGTGGTAGTCTTTCGTTTCAGGGACGGTTTTTTTTTCGACTATCATGAGTGATTGATTTTGACAAAAATGATTTATAGTCGAAAAGGAAGCATGACGCTTCCTTTTCGACTATAAATCATTTTTGCATCTGAAATAATTGCATTAATAGCACTAACATTAATTGTGCTTTGGTCACACACCGTGCAAATTATGTTTAGTCCAGTGCTATTCACTTCTTTGATTACTGCTTTTATAATTTTTTTTAATTCGTTTGTTTTCATTGCATTAGTAAAGTAATAAGCTACTGGCTGCTTAAATTTTTTTTTCAACCCCTTGACCATGAAAACTAACGCATGGTCAGCAAATTTTCCACCGTCTGATGTGAATCCTTTTAACTCATCTTTTCCATTTTCATAATGGACTTGTGGTGATATAGACATTTCATCAAAAATGAGGCTGCACAGGCGATCTTCAGGGCTAAGATTTCGCAGTTCTTTTCATTTTCAAAAATATGGCTTGGTTCAGTCCAGGCTCCACTTTCACTTTGGCCAAAAGCATTTTTAGGGACTTGGCTGATGGCAAAGTATAATTTTTTGATAAAAAAGTATAAGTTTTGGGACTTCTTTTGTACATGGAAAGCGACAAAACTTTTTGTTCCATAGAAAATCTGCGTCCAGAAGGCTTCTTTGTTGTTTCACTGAATTGCATTTCAGTAAAAATTCTGGCTGCGGCAGTCATATTTTTAGTGATCTTCTTTAATATCATACTCATGCTCATTTTATCAGCCTTGGCCAATCTTCCTTTGAAGTCTTCATTTTTTCTCCGTAATCTTTTTATTTCGGACTGCAAGTCTTTTAGGCGCCTTCTTGAAAGTTGGAGTTTTTCCAAAAAGATAGAAGACACCAATTTAGGATTCACTGTATCTGAAAAAAGGAAATCCAGTTCTATAGTGAAAAAAAAAACACAGTAAAATAATTTGATCTTCATGTTGATGGAAAAAGTGTAGGTAATCAAAGCAAATACTACAACTGCTACTCGACAGTAATTAAAGCAGGAATTAAGAAGAATGGCAGGAATGCAGGAAAGATACTCCCGCAATCAGAGACGTCGATTAATAATTAACATTTTACAACTTAAGGTAGATTAACAGGCTACTTAAGAAAAACCTAGGAAACGAACTATGGTATAAATAGGTACTATTTTTCAATGTCAAAATTAGTTGAAGACAATTAGGTTTTAAATGAGGTCTACGAGTGTGGCAGTTATCTATTTAACAATGACACTTACTTTTGACTCTTTTAGTAAACTTCTCATAGTTCTTAAAATAGTTATGTTCCATAGTAGGTAGGATTCCAGTCAAAGGAACATTTTTTAGCTTTCCTGAAAATAACAACATATTCACTTGTTAAAATATTATTTTAACGAGAGAAAAAAATTAAAATAATTATTGAATAATTATCATAAAATGACAGTACCACTAGGTATTTCCTTTGACGTAGAAGGTGGATTTAACACAGGTTCAAGATCAGCTGGCACAGTCACAATTTCAGCATCAGAACTTTCAGCCAATACTGAAAACAAAAACATATGATCTGAAATGTATTTTTGGTGCATAAAAAAAATCATCTGGTTTTCGAATAGTATAATGAAGGTGGTGTCAGTCTGTGGTTTACAGATATTTTCAACACTCCCATTATGTGTAATAACGACATGATTGGCGCAGTATGCTGTAGTACGGTCCAGCCGTTCCAAAGATTACCCGGAGCAAACAGACAGACAGACTTCAATTTTATTTATTTGTATACATAGATAAAGGAAAAAAAATAATTTATGAAAAATTATCATAAAATGACAGTATTGTATTACCTTCAGGTATTTGCTTTGATGTAGTAGGTTGCTTTGACACAGGTTCTAGATCAGCTGTCACAATTTCAGCATTAGGAATTTCAGCCAATACTGAAAGCAAAGAAGTAAGATGTGAAATATTTTGGTGATCCCTTGTTTCACAGACATAATTTCGGTTCACAGAAAATGTTTCATAGAATATGCGGTTCAAATATTTTCATTTCTTGTCGTTGAAACAATATTATTGTTTCAACGTCTATTTACCTCATAGAATATTCAGTCCACATTTTCATGTCAAATATTATTATGTATTTCCACGACTATTTACTTCATAGAAACATACTTCACAGAAATTTAATTAATTTAATAACACATGTATTCGTTTAAAAAGCCACCTAGGTTAGGTTAGGTTAGGAACTTAAGTGGCATGCACAGTAGGCTGTGGGTCGCTAATCCACTATGCTAAGACCTAGCGCATGCCCCCAAGGCTCAAGACCTCGGTGCGTCGACCATCTTGTACAACACGGTGCCTGGTGCAACGGCTGTACACACTCTCCCGTTGATCTGGAGTCGTGTGGCATAACGAGCACACTCTCCGACGTAGGACGCCGCTCCCATGGTCAGCTCTAAACCGGTGATATCATGCTCCGGTGACCAGACCTCAACGACATTAGGAATGTTGTGCATCACATCAGTGATGTACTCTTGCTGTGGTCGGAGATCTTCAATTGGGACGACTTCTCCGTCGGGCCCACGACGATTTCTTCTCTGCACAAGAGGAGGTCTAACCCTCCACTGCGCCTCCAATCTTGACGGGACGGGATACATACAGACGGTCCCTGTCTTTGACGCTTTTGAATTCCAGGTGAAATTAGAAAGGTAACTTTTCGGCAGCCTGTTACCCGCTCTAGTAAGTAAATTACTATAAGCACGCGTATCTTGTAGCAGCTGTTCTGGGCCGTAGTTCTCTGGCCATACTTCCTCGACGTTAACAATGACGTCATCGATCCATCTGACGCCTGGAACAGGGTTTAACGCCCTGAACCCCTGACGCATGATAATCGGGGTGTCAGCATTTGACATAACATCAAGGGTACCACGAATATTATTCGGGTACAAATAACACGCCGCTTGTTCCGCCGTCTGCGGATTCTCCGTAACCGGAAACGCGTTCCAAATCACTGTACCTTCAACTTTCCCGAGACTACAAATTATATTGTAGAAAGGGATTGGAACCTGGTTCACAGTTTGTAGGATCTGTCTCCAATCTTCATCGAATAAGAAGGGCTGGCTCATGGGGACGCTTTCGCGCTCGTTCTGAGCATAACGCGCGAGAAACAGTTTGAAATAGAAGAGGCTCAATTCAACTCTGTAGTATTGGTGGATTGAACAGAGTTCCTGAATTGTTGCCCTATCCCAAGCACTAATCATACGACTGTACTCGGCAACTGAAGCGAAACCAACTCCTCGACTGGCTGCTGGGAGTGGTACAGCTAGAGGTTGAACTGTGACCTTCAACGACTCAATAGCTCGCTCGAGTTCGGCGGTGGAATCATCAAACACACCTAATCGTTTCATAGCTGCTTCGCGTCCTTCCTTAGCTTGCCTGGCGTTCATCTTCTTTCTAAACCCGGTTTCCCGGTGGTAGGTAGAACCATCGGGAAGCTAAGAGGGCTCAGGCATGGCAGTGCGGTGGACTTCCCACCCACCCATTGCCTGCCGCCGGGCGTGGTGGTGGTATGGTGCTACCACTGCCCGCCCAAAGGGGCGCCCACGGGCGCAGCGCCTTAGGGCGCGAGGTGGGAGCCGCGGTGCACAACCGTTTGGAGGGGGTCAGTGATCCGCGGCTGGCCCCCCCTGTGCACTGCGGCTCGGCGGGGCCGCACCGCCAGATGTGGCAGCGGATCCACCTTTTAGGTGGATCGTGGTTGCGGACCTAGTAGGGTCCGCGTACGGCGGGGGCCAGCGGGCTTAAGTACGGGGGTGCTTTTGCCCGCAATGCACGGCTTTCACCCCGACGGCGGAAGTACCTGTGTGCTCCAGGTACTTCCGTGGCCTCCCCCCTTCATTGGGGGGTCGGCTGGAGGGGGCCCCAATACGGGGAAACACTGGCGGCGGGGCGTTGCGAAACTTTTTAGGGACCCCGCCTCGCCGCTGAAGTGTTGAGGTCGAGTACCGTGGGGTTTTAGTCGGTAGAAGTCCGACATAACCTCGTCGTTCCCCCGAGCGACGAGGTATCCATGAGGATTTCCCCACGATAATAATAATAAAAAAAAAAAGGAACTTAAGTGGCAAAAAAAAATGTTCTTGAGAATACTTTTCAGAAAAACCAAACATTATGAGCAATAATATTAATTGATTTGATATTCTACGATATGAATATTCTAAGAAATGAAATTTGTTTGTAAATAAAATCTATGAATTAAATTTCTTTGAAGTAACTATTCTGCGTATTGATTATTCAATGCAATGATAATATGAAAAACAATTTATGTTAAACGCAATTCTATAAATCGATTTTATATAAAACAGTGTACAAACATTGTTGGTACATATCAAAACATCATCTGGTTTTCAAATATCACAATGAAGGTGGTGTCAATCGGTGGTTTACAGAATTTATCTTAAACTGCCATTATGTGTTTTGGCGACACGATTGGCGCAGTGTGCTGTAGAACGGTTTCTCGCCTTGATATCCGTAGTGTCCTGGGCTCGATTCCTGGGCGGGTCAATTCAAGATACAAACTTTTCTAAATTGTCTCGGGTCTGAGTGTGCTGGGAGACGCCCGTGACCTAGTTTAATTCCTTGTCTGGTTCCTCGTATAACAAGGATATTTATCCCTACTTCGTATATGACAAGTTGGTACTGTCTGGTGCATATTTTTTTATATTTATTACTTGCTTTTCCCTGCAATATTGCCAGTATCAAAAATTTCTAAAATAAAAGTGACCTAAGGTACTCTCTACTTAGCTGTCTGCGAGTGAAGGTCCGATCACAGTCGGTCCAGCCGTTTTAGAGATTTCCCGTAACAATCAGACAGACATACAGACAGGCAATTTTTTAAAATTGTTTGCACAGCGTAAGACTGTTCTCTGTTGGACTTTTGGTTGCCTGTTAGAGAATATCTATAGGCATTGAGTCTGCCAACTGTACCAATTCCTTGAAATGTGCAATAAAGAATAAAAAAATAAATAAGACAAAAATACCTGTTACTGTTGACCCTGATGTTGGTAGCGGCTTGGGTGCAGGTCGCATAGGATGTACTTCTACCATGGAATCATCAACCAATGATCCTGAAATAAAATATTCCTAAACTTAAAAATAATTTCAACTTTATCTTAATTATTAATGAAAATAAGTGTCACACTTTTAACCCAACAAAAAGTACATAGTGCATTTAATTTTAAAATAATTATTTGAATATCCCAAATTGCTTCTTCTTGAACAAAATATTAGCCTATAAATAATGTCAATCTAGTCATTGCTATACATCATGCTTGCTAAAATAGGACTGATTATGAGATTAGGCTAGATTCTTACCGGGAAGATGGAGTGTTGGCACAGCTTCAAAGTTCACTCTATTGTTACGATTCTTATCCCTTTGAGTGAAGTGAATATCGCAGACCACCCTCTTTCTATAAAATTCATAATCAGCTGCATTCTCCAGCTTGCCACCAACCAAGCTAACCCAAGCCTTGAAGCGCTCAGGATTTCGTTCAGGATGTGGGAACTGGTGACGTGGAATACCTGGAAGTTTAAAAGAGAATATTGTGAGTCTTAATGTTTGGTACAACATTCATCAAACTTACATTTTAACAAAGGTTATCTGTGTAACATTCAGTATGATCAGGGGAACGTTAACTCAGGTGTTTATGTTGAACAAAGATTGCTTGCTGCAACTATCTGTTGACAGCGACTTTAGACTTAACTTTTGAAACTCTTTACCCTATACCCACAGAGGTAGATCGATTGAGCTGGATTCAGCTTTTATAGAAAAGATATAAGAAGTTCACTTTACCCTTAGAGGCAATAAAGGTGGCATAGACATCGACTTATGAGAATGAAAGATTTGTATTAGGGGCCGGGCCCCCGTAAAAGAATGAGCATGGGCATGTTTCGATTTAACTACTTACTGGAGTCGAATTTGCAGCCCAATGCACAGCGCTGCGGCATGATTGAACACTGTTCACTAGCGTCTATGTCGCAAAAACAGCACAAAATAGCGTCCTGTACGGAAATAACCAAAAGGCACTAATAACTGAGGAGCAATGCTCGACTCACGTAAAACTTCGTAAATTTCACACACTTCACAGCGGAGGAGTAAGAACTCGACTCAACGCAGATCGGAGGAGTAATTTCACGAAGAAAACAAACACAAAACAGCACGAAACTACAAATACGCGCAGAGCAGTCGCCATTTTGTGAAAAAAATAAAAATTTGACAGTTGTTGACATAACAAACAACTGTCACTCAATATGACTTCACACAAAGATTAACCTTATTTAAAATAAAATAAAGTGTTTTAATGTGATTAAAAAACATGTTGATATGTTTTGAGTGAAGAAATAGTATTTTGAATAATTAATCTATCTTAATTTTATTTTTTCGTGATTGAATTTGAGTGCCATCTAGTGCGGTTTCGAAATACTAATATTTTATACGAATAGGGTAATAGATGGCGCTTTTTTGAACAAAATAGGCTAAAAATATAAAATGCTTGAAGTGTCCCCCCCTGGTATGAACTGACGTTTTGAAATCTCTACTCAAGTACAGATCAGTGCTTGAGTACCATTCTAGAATACGGGCCTAAGCTTTACTAGTTTTTTCTAGCTAAGAGATTTTAATTTTCGAGTTTTCTTTTTTTTACATATAGGGACAAGGTAGGTAGTTAGAGGGACAACTAAAAGTAGATCGACCCAGCTAGGTACAAAATGATTTTTACAAGAGCATTAAGTAATTTAATCTAGCTCATGATTTATTAGCATTACCATTTGTATGCCTTATAAGACCAATTATCTGAAATATCTACGATGAAGTACCAATATCTCCTAAATTGCAACTTTACAGAAAACTAAAAAAACATTTTTTTTTATATTTACAAAAACAGCTTTTTACTAATCTAATGATATCATCATAGAGGTATAAATATGGTGTGTAATTCGATTTCACCCTAAACATGCTACTTACTTACTTACTCCTACGTTAAGTTAGGAGGTATAAGTTTTAGTTTCATATATTTTCTGGAATTGCGGGTTAGAAAGGAGGTATTAATAAAGTAAATCAAATCAAAATTGTAGTTTAATTTGTTAAAATGCACAATATTCATCAAGAATAAACAAAAATAATAAAGATTCTTCCAAAAATAAACCAATCAAAGTCAGTATGCATGTTATAGGCAATATATAATATATTTCCAGGCATTATATAGTATGCCCAGACAATGTCGTAATGTCGCATTATCGTACCTAATTTTTCTTAGGCATTGTATCAACTGTTTAAACTACACATAATTATTACCTGTAACATGTATATTGTATTAAAAAACATAAGGATCATTTTAAAGTTTTAAACTCTACCAAAGTTCCAATAAATCACAGAGTAACATATAAATCTAATTAGGATGTTTGTTTCATAACACAATTATTTAAACATGTACCTTATTAAAAAAAACACAGTTTTGTGTAAACAAACCTTACCTAAATCTATGATTAATAAACTCAGAGATCATTGGTAATTTGTAGCAACTTACTTAACTAATAGATCAAAATTGTAGTTTTCTTTATTAAAACACTTTAACTTATATAATCTAATTAGAATCTCTGTTTGGCCACTTCTTCAGGAAAAATCAAATATTATGTCATTCAAATAATTACAGTTTTTCTTAAACAAACAAACTTATCACTATTAAACTAAGAGATCACTTAAAAATTTCAAACAATTGGTAATTTGTGACATCTAATAGATAAAGGCTTTTAAAAATTAGAAATATGTATCGACTTACATAACTAGACTTTAAGGGGGTTTATGCCCAACTCGGCACGTTCTCAACTCGACACGCAAGATAAATACCTAACAAAAACTCCCAACTCGACACGAAAAGGTACAAAGTACTGTCAGAAAGAAAAATCAAGAACATACTTTTTATAACCATCTTTTTTTTTTCTACATACGAAAATTACAATCATTTTAACTTTTTATAACAATAAAATTATTATTTAACTAAATATACTTTTTAAATTTAATAATCAACAATTTACAATATGAAGACGTTATTGTTTTATAAACTAATAAATAAAATATGAGGTACAAAACATAATATTTTTTATAATTATTTTTCAAATAAAAATGTTGATAGATATTTGTTTTTATACTTAGTTTTAATAGCATATAATCACAGTTTTGACTACGTTGTCTTTATTCTTACTAAACTAACTTTTTAGTCTTAATAGGAAAACAAAATAATTTTACAATTATTTATATAAGTAATAAAATAATTCTTAGCATGCAAAATCACAGATTATACTAGGCTGACAGTCTTAGTAAATTAATTTACTTACTAGGAAAACAAAATAATTAATGAATGATAGATTTGTTAATTTACTTATTTTTAATAGAATATAAAATCTCAGATATCTCTTTAAAAGTAATGTGTCATTATCTATTTGAGAAAGTAATTACTGATTGTTTGACTAATTTCCTTAAAAAACAAATACATTGTTATTTGTTTGCGTTCATAGGCTTCAGTCAAATCATAAATTTTCTGGTCATTTGAAATACTGTTTTTTCTTCTTTTGTTGATACCGACACCAGATGAAGCAAATCTAGAAAAAAATAGAACACAACATGAGTACTAAAATAAAAAATGACACTTAAGGCAGTCAGACAGAATTGTTATTTCAAATTGTGTATGTACCTTTCATGTAGGGTATTGCACCTAGAGATGTCATTTCTGATGGTTTGCAGCAACAAGAGAATACTAGGATTTCTTCCGATTATTCTATTGAACCGCGAATTCCAAGCTTTTACCAAGTTAGTACTGCGATGGCGTTCTCCGTAGCAACACCATTTTTCGATCATGCCATCAGGTTCAAGCCATTACTCGACCATGTAATCATTAAATTCAATGACTTTTTCTTCTGGAAAACTGAAAAAAAATCAGGATTCTCAAAAAAGTTGACTTAAAATAGTTGATATTTACTATTGAATGTGATAATGTAGGTAGGTACCTGTTTCCCATTAAAAGAAGCCATCCATCCTCAATGTCTTGCTTTGGCAAATAGCCCAAGCTCATGCATTGTTTGACATACTGTTTTGTTTCTTCATGTTCCATTAAATTCAAAGATTTGGCCTTTTTTAGTAAGCATCTTTGAAAGTGTACGTAGCATCCGCGTATTTTAACACCAGGGAAAACGTGAGCTGCCGCATTAATTGCTGCTTTTTTAAAGTCAAAAGTGAATTTCGATGGGTTCCACTCAGGCTACACTTTCTTAATTTTTTCAAACATAATTCGGTATTTATTTATTTATTTATTTATTTATTAACACAGATACAAACATACTTTGTGTTTTCTTCCTTATTTGTCAAAAGTATGTAAAACCAAGGTATTATATTTGTTGCACTTTCGTTGCTGCCCATATCCCCATGAATACTGTATATTTGCTTAAATGGTTTAGGACAACAATTGAAGGTACCATCACCGAAACAGTGCTGAATGCATTCTATGTTTTTTTTTTTTCAGATGCAAATACAATGATTCTGTTTTCGTCTTCACCGTGGTCAACGAATAAAATGCAACGAAATTCTTCTGGAATAATCACTTCGTTAGGATTTTTGTATTGTGTTTTTGGAGTTTTTAAGTGCTTATTTCTATATCTATAGAGCTTGCTCTTGACACCTTTGAATTCTGGTAGTTCACCAATAAAATTATAGCCTTTGTTTTTTTAATTCAACGACATGTTCTTCAAATAATGTTGGGATCGGATGATAATCATTACACACTTTCTCTTTGCATTGGTCAATAGCTATTTTCACTTCATTCTGCATAAAATTTGGCTTACACTGTGAACTGTGCATGGTTTTAATATTTGCAATATCACTTCTAAGGTTTACTATCACTGATCCACTACATTTCAGTTGCTTTTTATGGTGCGCACAGGCCTAAACTATTTAAGTTTTATTTTCCCGATGTTTATATTTTTCCGCTGTTTTCTCGTGGACCCACTAATTTGACCCACTAGTGGGACCACGAGGGAGGCTTATTTCTCGTGGACCCACTAAGTGATAACCGACTCTTAATTTACTTTTGTAGGACTATGCACATAATGTAGGGTAGACTGGGTACGGTTGAAACCATTTCACTAATACCGTCCATAGTTTCGCTTTAAATAATCAGTGCAATGAAGTAGATATGTTAAATAAAAGAGCATGTTTCTAGCTACTATTGGGCAATGTGATTATAGTTCTAGGTGTATTATTTTTAATAGTAGATCAAATTGAAAAATAAATTCGATTTGTTTCAACCGTCCCCATGCCAGGGGCGGTTGAAACAGTGACTGAGGTCGGTAGAAACACATGCAAATAATACAAAATATAATATTATAACATGTTTTATTAATTATTTATTTTAACTGCAAGCAAAATTAGGTAAGTCTTAGACAATAATAATCAGTCTTCTTTGATTTAAATATTTGTAACGATATTTTAATCAGCCTTTAAAGTTTTTACAGCACACTGGTTAAAAACTACGGATACTAATAAGTGATCTGTAACTATAGATTATTTAACATTCATAATTAATTACCGTAAATTAACAAAAAACAAAACAAAAATCAACTATTTGTTTTTTAAACAAAGCAAACACAACAAAAATAATTTTAAAACATACCAAATAAAATCTCTCTTTGGATAGCATTGGTCAAATATAAAAATCAATCGGAGTCACAATTATGGCAAACATAGCTCAGACCACTTTCTATGCATTCTTCATGAGCCCACAGTTTACAAGTGGTGCACTGGATCCACTGTTCTCCGGGTCTGCTCTCTGAATATGGCGACATACAAACAAGGCAGAAGCACTCCTCTTCTTCTCATGATACTTCCTCTTGTACATTTTTGTTTTTTCCTTTACTTTTTCCTTCTTCCAATTGCCTTTTTTTTCTCCACCTAATTGCTTCTTAACTTGCTTAGCTCTTGTTCGTGTCAATCTTGCTTCTTGCTCCTTTCTTATCTCTTCTTTCTCTGGTGTATCAGTATAAATTGTAGACTTTCTGGTTTTTCGCCCTCTATTATTATTTTTCCTCGGAGGACCTTTAGGTAATGGTCGTATTATTTCCGGAGAAAATACAATGGTGCAATTAGAAGTAATTGTTTGAGCACTTGTACTAGGTTTTGGAGAAGTTTCCTGGATATTCATGCTGCTCTGATGTTTGAGTGGTGTGGTAACAGTTTCCGGACGTTCAATTATGTTTTCCTGTTCAGTTCTTGGTACTGGTGAACTATTAATAGCCCCTTGTTGAACGACCATTTCTGCCGCTGGTTCATGATTTAAGATAGAAGGTGAGAGTGGCGGCATTTCATCTTCAGGTGGGTTAGTAATTAGTCCGGGAACAATTGCTGCCTCTGCTGTATTTTCGGGATTTGGTCTATCCGTAACAAATGCGGGAGCAAAATCGAGCTCAGTAAACAGATTCCGATTATACGGGTAAGTTCCTGTTTTTCGAAAGCCGGCTTGAAGATTTGAGGGGATAAGGGCAACTGGCATAGCAGACGCTACAATCCCTGGAATATCATAAATGGACATTGTCCGTCCTGGATGGCTTCGCATCCATGCATCGCTGGCTGAATTTACAGCTTTCTTTAAAGGGCCATATGCAGATCGATCAAGCGGCTGGAGTCTGTGAGAGCAGTGGGTTGGGAAAGATAGTAAGACAATGCCATTGTTCTTGCAAAAGTCTAGTGCGTTAATGTGAACGTGTGAAGAGTGATTATCGAGCAGAAGTAACACCTTATGTGACGGAGATACATTAGTATGTTTTTTGAAGTGTTCCAGGAAATGCATAAATGTTTCATCTTGCATCCAACCAGAGGGATTGGCAGCTCCAGCGGAACCTATGGGTCCATCTCTAATAAAATGATCTTGGTAACGCACTCTCGGGAAGACAAAGAATGGCGGAATTTTATTTCCAATGGCATTCGCCGCAAAGGCAACTGTGACTAATGTACCCCTTTCCGCTGAAGTAACTGAACCTACTTAATGAGCACCACGCCTAGCCACCACTCTGTCGGGCTTTTGAACAGTAGTTATGCCTGTTTCGTCAGCGTTATAAATGTCTTGGGCTCAAACTTATGACGGTCCATGACAATGGCCAAATTGTCATAGAAAGAATCAACATTGGCTTTGTTAAAACTAGTCGCCCTAGAGAGGCTTGTAGCTTGCGCTGGGCGCACAGAAAGCTCGGGGTTTCTTCTCATAAACATCCGAAACCATTCTTCACCTGCCAGCTCGTTGTCATCCCAAGTCTGAGGCCGTGATAAATTATATTTACCTG
Source organism: Udea olivalis (assembly GCA_947369235.1). Taxonomy (NCBI): domain Eukaryota; kingdom Metazoa; phylum Arthropoda; class Insecta; order Lepidoptera; family Crambidae; genus Udea; species Udea olivalis. The sequence continues at coordinate 6,392,755 of OX376367.1, read as the reverse complement.
TAAGTTCATAGGCCAATTTTCTTACCTCTCTCTTAGTTAGGCCAAAATATATATCTGCACAGCGAATCAAGTATTTTGAAAGCTCTTGCTCTTGCTTCTTATCAAAAACTCGGCTGTGTGCTTTATAACCCATGACTTGAGTTTCTTGTTCGCCAGAGGCATCTCGCTTTCGAATATATCTTAGGAGCGAGCAATGGTTTACTCCGTGCTTCTCTGCCGCTTTTCGTAATGACTTACCTGCTTTCACCTCCTCATAAGCGTCTTTGTACTTTGACAAGTCTATTTCTGCTCTAGAAGTCTTTCTTACGCGTACTCTCTGCATCTAGAGAAAAAGAAAAAATAAATAAAACCGGCTGAGTTCCCCTTCTTCCAGTTTTTCTATCTTTAGAACATAACTTTTTTGTCTTTATTAGCAACATAAAATGCTAAAAGACAAAAAAGTAATGTTTCAACCGTACCCAAAAAAAATGTTTCAACCGTCCCCAACTCCTACTTTAGGTAAAAAGCAGTTATAGTAATTGTGACAACAATGATACATAAAAACTAGTTACGGTGCCATATTCCACGAGCTTCATTTCAAACAAAAACACACACTCAATACTGGACGCTTAAATAGAAACCACAAAAATTGGAAAACTCTCCAAGCAAAAATACTTACTTTTGGTTCACAAAATACAATAGGGTCTTTTAAAAACAGCTAAAGCGCGCGGAGAGCGACGCAACGCTGAGGTTCATGTTCGGTTCTCCCCTTGGACCCCTCCCCGCCCCGCCAACGGTTTGCGAGATATTCGTGTTGTTTCAACCGTCCTTTGTTTCAACCGTACTCAGTCTACCCTACCTAAGTAATAAACAAACATAAAACCATAAACTAGATTGTATCACAATTTGTTTCTAATTTATGTTTTTAATAATTGTTTTTAATGCAATAAAGTGTGATAAAATGAATGAATGAAAACCAATAATTTACTAAAGACTAGAGTTTACAGTGGCGAAGGGTTGATATTTGGATCAAGCCGCACTAAAAAGTCATTATCCACATTATTCATGCCTGTGCCTGCTCATGGGCTTAATTAATACCTACCTAGCTGTAAACTGTTTACCAATAGAAGTTTGGATCAAAAAGTAAATAAAATGTAAGGGCAAGCCACACAAACTTCCTCACGTAACGAATAAATATTAATTTTTTAAAGACAAATGCAACTTAATAATAGTTAATAAAAAATGTTGAGTCAACGCAATTTTTCAAGAAAATGACCTAATGAAATATCTCCGTGAATTAGTTGGAGTTGATATTTCATTATATCATTATCTTGCTCTATATATTCTTGGCGGCGAGGCGATGCTTCCGATATATCATCTTCTTTCTCGCGTAGGATGTTCAATAAACGTAATAACGATTTTGGATATCGCTTCTTCACTTCTTTGTTCAGTTGAGAGTGCCAGCTCTCTACTACGTTATTCGTCCTGTGTCTTTCCCCAAACACATTCCACTGTGATATGTACTCATAATTTTTTAACCAAGTACTTTTCATGTATCTTGTAAAACGATCCATTTTATCTGTTTTGGGTTTTTCATCATCAATATACGCAACGCCATCCGATACCAGGACCATAGGCAATAATGGCAACGCACAGTATGGATTTTGACCTCAAAAACGGTCATCGTCAGTTTATGACTTCATTTGATGTATTTATTTACTATAAATTCACGAGTAGAACTCCCGAGTGCCAATTTTGCATAGATTTTGAGAAAAAAAATATTTTATGCAAAATTACGATAATCATTAATATGACATTTTCTTGTTTTCTGTTTAATTATAATGGTTACTTTTAGTAAAATCAAAAAGGGGTAGCTAAAAATCTTATATTTAATAAAATAGCACATTTCTAGGCCTTAATTGGAACGAGTTTTCATATTTTTTTCATGATTTCTTTTTCATTTATTTTTCACGAAACGTATAGGTATTAGGATTCCTTTTAAACACAAACTTATTGTTTTTGCTATACTTTAAACATACTTTAAACTATAAAAAAAATCTAAGTATTTTGTCTGAGGACCTCTGAAAAAGAAGCTTTCTAAGTTTTTTCTGAAAATTCTGATTATAGGGTTATTACTAGCAAGTAGATTATTTGCTTTTACTATGGATTTTTTTAAATTACATTTTAGGTTGTGATAGGAAGTTTCTTTAACCTTTATGAATCTTCGTTAACTAATATTTCTGTGTTATCAGCGTCATATCCCTCTATAATTTGCGAATTTTGATCATCTGCATCAGGGACATAATCACCATCTTCACTAACTTGATATGGTTTTAATAAATTCAAAACCATGGGAGGCAAAGGTAGAGACTTTAACCTCTTTAGCCTGTGCTGCAACCGTACGTTGGAAACAAAGGGATCGGAAGATTCTAGAGCCCTGTGAAATAAGTCCAACATGGTTTTTAGGCGGTCAGATTTGCGGCTGTGGTGCTCTCTATCGTAGCGCCAAAATTTGTTTCGCGCTTCTCCTGCCTGTTCAGATAATAAGCCGATAGGTAACGCTGAGCTATGTACATATAATGTCTTTACCGTGCTAAACAGGGGACGATTTTTATCGGATAAAAGGGTTCGCGCCGTATTACCATCATTAGCGGTACCAGAATTTGGCCGAACGACATCCACCAGCACTTTAAGTTCTTTTCTAATTATTTCTTAGATACGTTTTTTGTGTCGTTAACAATGATTGCTTCTGGTGACTTTTGACTAACGCGCCACTTTTTTACTAGTAGTTTATATGCTAAATGAAGCAAAAACTCCAAAACCCGAATCCATGCGTGCAAGGGGCTTAATCCATACACAAAAAGTGATGTCTGTTGGGAGGTTAAATACAATGTCTATAGTGTTAAACTGTTTTAAAGTAGCTTTGCAAAAGGGGCATTTAGTTGGGAAGAGGTTTCTGTTATTATGTTCAACACTTTGCCATCGATACAGGTCAAATCTAATTCAGATTTAGCTGATATTTTAATGCCATTGGATGTTTTTATTTCCAGGGTTGTTAGTCGGTTAATCTGATCCCCACTTTTTTTCAGCAAGAATCAAGCCTTTCGTTTCTTTACGGTATTGAATACGCACTGGGCGGCAGGATCTGTACGATTGAGGAGTTGGGTTTTTCCATAGAACAAATCCACTTTCTGTTTTTAATTGTAGAGGTACGAATATGGTAGCAAATAAACTATTTTCCTCTTCTTGATTTTCGCTAAAGTTTTGTTTGTACAATGATTGCCCAGTGCTCCCATCGAACCTCCAAGAAGCCCTCGAAAATGCAATGTATGGAGTCAGTGTTATTTTGTTGACAAAAGGTTGTTATGAGCGCTTCGCATGATTCAATTATCCTTTCCAAAGTATGGCAAAGCAGACTATCCAGTTCAATAGATGCGTGTCTATCGGACACCTCAATTTCAGTTTTCGGGTAACATTTCTGTTTTGCCTCATAAACTTTTTTGTATGGTGGAAATGCAGAAAAACCCCTCGATTTTAGGTCTTGTTGTAGAAAAGTATATGTCTCAACTGTAAATTTCCTATCTTATATATGGCTAATGCTTCATCAGGAGTATAAGGCCGAGGTTCATTCCGAATAATATTGGCAATTTTTGTTGAAGATTTTGGAGTTTCGAGGCAGGAATGGATAACATATTCGAAGTCTTTAGCTGATTTTTTATTAAGCTTCTCTCCTTATGTCTCTATATTAGAACTCGATAAATTTTAATAATTAAATACTTCGATTATAGTAAGTGACAACCCTGAGTTGTAATTTTAAAACTCTAAAATCTCGAAGGTCCTCTGAGATTAGTGTTTAATTTTTAGGGAAGAGATCAACAGTATCCCTATTAAACATATGATGTTGTATTGGAATCCTAATTTCCATGTATTTGACCATAAAAAAATAAAAACCGAAATAGACAAAATTAGCCATTTCTCAGATACTATTCACAATTAAATTCAGTTTGTTATTTCTAAATTATCCTGGACAATAGTTTTATTTGAAGTTTTGCAAATTATTATACGAAACTGAGTTATTTTCGGCATACAGCAATTTCTATGATATTTCTGAAATCCATAGAAATTTAGAAAAAAAAACATTACTTCCGAAATATGTAAAACTGACACTCGGGAGTTCTACTCGTGAATTTATAGTAAATAATTACATCAAATGAAGTCATAAACTGAGGATGACCGTTTTTGAGGTCAAAATCCATACTGTGCAACGCTGTGAAGAGCCCAATGATTCTCCTTTCTTTTTTTGATTTCATTTTCATTTCTTTTGCTTTCTTCTTCCATAATGATTTCGTGAAATGATAATAGCATTTTTTTAGCATGATTTCCGGAAAAATGTCTAACAACGCATTTGCGGCTGCTGTTTCGAAGTCTAAATGTACTTTTTCAGGGTTCCAGGAAGTCTGAGATTTAATCATTTGGAATAGAGCATGATATGATTTCTGGTCTTTATGGGTCATTAAAGCGTATACTAGAGGTATCACGTGTGTTTCAGAAGCAGATTCAGAAATATCACCATGTATACTATAAAGCTGCGTGAAAGGACCTGGACAGCTCTGGAATGTGCCGTCTATAAAAAATTCTTCAATTTCAGTTAAATATTTTCTGTTGGCCAACGAGCAAAATATTGTAATGCGGCAATTTTCAAAATAATAATCGGAAAGAATAAATTCAGAATGAGTGGACGGGATGGTCACTTTGTCAATCTCTTTAAAATTAGTGCGATTGCGATGTGAATACAAACTGGTTTGAATATTTTTTAAATCAGGTATTTTTGATACAAAATGTATATGCCGTCACATTTTAATGCATTTATTGCTTGTTTGTATATTTGTGGGACTGGATTATCACTAAGGCGAGTTTCCACTTTCATTTTAGCAATAGATTCATCCACTGCATTCTTACCAAAGTCCGCCGTACAGCCGTGGCTATTTCTTTTAATAATCTGTGTACCCTGGATCAAAGTAAAATCACATACATGAATATACTTAATGGCAAAGTAAAAAAGTAATCCCTAAGTTTCGAAAACATTTTGTAAAATTATCCTACCTACTTATAAATAAATGCGTATACATATACGAGGGTCATTAAATAAATACTTAGCCTACAAAAAGTAAACGAAAATTTTGGAATAGTGGCAATTTTCTTTTTCAACATAGTCTCCTTTTAGTTCGATACACTTAGCCCAGCGATGCTCCAACTTTTTTTAACCCGTCCGAAAAATAGTTTTTGTCAAACTCTGCAAAATAGGCCTCCGTGGCGGCGATGACCTCCTCATTTGATCCATATCTATTCCCGGCGAGTGATTTTTTCAGATTAGGAAACAGAAAGAAGTCACAAGGGGCCAAATCTGGAGAATACGGTGGATGGGGCAGCAATTCGTAGCGTAATTTGACCAATTTGGCCATGGCAACGGTAGACGTGTGAACCGGTGCGTTGTCGTGGTGAAACAGCACTTTTTTCTTCGCCGGGTCGTTTTTTCTTTAATTCGGCGTCGAATCGGCCCAATAAATCGGCATAGTAAAAAAGCCCTGTAATTGTTTTACCCTTCTCGAGGTAATCGATGTAGATCACACCTTGTGAATCCCAGAAAACGGTGGCCATAACTTTTCCGGCCGATTTTACAGTTTTCGCCGTTTGGAGCACGTTCCCCGGTCTGGATCCATTGTTTTGATTGCTCCTTGGTCTCTGGTGTGTACCAGTGGATCCAGGTTTCATCGACGGTCACAAAACGACGCAAAAACTCAGCTGGATTCCGCTTAAACAGCGCCAAACACGTCTCCGATGTGGTCACACGGTTGCGCTTGTTTTCCGGTGTGAGTAAACGCGGCACCCATCGCGCCGACAGCTTTCTCATGCCGAGTTCCTCGTGAAGAATATGATGCACTGTTCCTTCTGAAATGGCTACAGTCTCAGCTAGCTCCCGAACCTTCAATCGGCGATCTGCCAATACGAGATCATGGATTTTTTTAATGTTTTCCTGCGTAGCAGCTGTTTTCGGTGCACCTGGACGTGGTTCATCAAAAACCGACGTACGGCCACGTGCAAACCCGTTGAACCAATTCTTGACGGTGGCCATTGATGGAGAAGAGTCACCGTACACAGCATCTAAACGATCTTTGATTTCGATGCGCGTTTTCCCTTCCAAAAATAGGAATCAATCACCGAACGATATTGCTCTTTTTCCATTTTTGTAAAACCGATCGACACGTTCGCTTTCATAAGTTGTCAAATTAAAACAAATGAAGGGATTGGAATGAAAATTTGAAAAAAGAATTAAAAAAGAATGTGCTACACTGTGGTAAAACTCTTTTGAAACTACAGCGCCCTCTGGCGATGAGGCTAGGTACTTATTGAATGCACCTCGTACCTTGATAGTAATTGAACCACGGCACTTCTCTTTTTTTGCTTTACTGCATTTCCATATAGAATTTCCACTTTTATAGTCTCGGTGTTTATAAAATTGTCGCCCCTCGAACAATAAAACTCTTCCACATTTTCTTTCCACAAAAATTAAATCATCCATTTTCCTGACTTAAGTATGCTCAATCAATTAATTTCCTTCAATGGCTTTTCTTTTCAGAAAGACGTGCAAATGATTTGCAATTCAGATGACAAACATAAACAGTCATTTTCATTTGTTTCTCATCTGTCACGATGCAATAAAATAGATAAGAAGTTCCTATGTCAATGACTAATTATAAATATTACATACAACCAAAGAGAATCTATCCTAGGAAATGTTGCATAAACTTGTATGCATTACATATGCTTAGTCCTACAAAACTGAAGTGATTGAATGCTCTATGTGGATTGTACCCTCATCAATTGTGATACAATCTATAGTACGACCGTCTAAATCAGTCTTCGCCTGCGCGGTACAGGGGTGAGGGGGTAGGACGACAACGGGGATCGAGAGAGGTGCGGGGGCGGGCGCGCGAAGCGTTACGCACACGAGGTGAAATGCGTAATAGACAGTTCTTAAGATTTATGTGACGTCATAGTGGATTTTTATATATTTTTTAAAGCAGGGACGGCAAATTTGAATGAAACAACTAATTTAATATTTAGGTAACAAACTATTATATTGTTTATTACAAGAATCATCAAAACCAAAAATCAAATCATCGAAATCAATTACATATGTCCATATCAATATCACTTGAACTTGATTCTTCACTTTCGGAGCAGCCATCCTCAGAATCATCAGAATCGTTCTGCACATTAATAATAAAATCAACAGCATCATCTACAATACCATCATGTTTGCAGTATTCGTCCTCAATTTTAATTACGTGGTTAACGCAATGCTCCCACTTTTCTGCAGAATATTCAGCAAATAATCCCTCTAATATACTTTTTTTTGGTCCAAATTAGAGTCGACACTTTTTTGAGCTAATTGTCCTTTAACATCACCCCAGACTAGCTCAATGGGGTTCAGGTCTGGATGGTAAGGGGGCAAACGAAGCACTTCATGTCCGTTTTTTTTTAATAACTCGTCAATTTTATAAATGTCTTCTGTGAAATGCCTTTTAATTAATTTATATAACTCATCCTTCCTTAGTTTATCATCAAATGGCACGTCATGTCGTCGTAGCCATGCTTGCATAGCTGGCTTAGTAGAAGCCATACTCGGCTTTTTCTCCTCTCGAACCGAATGATAAGCAGCGTTATCCATCACTATGACAGAATTTGGTGGTATATTCGGCATCAGCTTTTCATTTATCCATTTCATGAAATTCACAAAATTCATGGAATCGTGATAATCACCTGTTTTACACTTGGATTTGAATATTACAAGTGCCCCGTCTACAAATCCAGTTTGGCCTCCACAATGAACAATGATCAAACGGTCCCCTTTACCGATATTAGACAGCACGCCGTGTTCATCCTTTGATTGCCAACACTTTGATACGTTATGAGACGCATTGACATAAGTTTCGTCAAGATATATAATATTTCTTCTTTCCCTACGATATTTTTTTATAGACTGTAGGTATTTCCACCTCCATGATGTTATATTTGGCTGTTCGATAAGAAGTTTCCTTTAGGATCCGCATTTCTTAAATTTGAAACCAAGATCATGTAATAATAGCCTTAAATATTCCCTTCCGCAGTGTAGTATATTCTCTTCTCTAAGTATAACATTCAAAGTTTTTAGAGTTGGTATTTTTTTATGAATTGTATAAAATTGAGAGACTTTTCTTCTCACTACTCCTTTTGCAAAATCGTCTATTTCAACTCTTTTTCTGCGCACTTGTTTTGGTTCTTTTGGTGCTTCAAATATTTCGTTATCTTTCAATAGTCTCCTTTGTTGTACAATTCTAGATACAGATTTATCCGATAGTCCAGTAACCTCTGCTACGGTTTTGTTCAAATTTATATCTTGCAGATATTCAGTGGAATTTGGATCCAGTTTCTTTTTTCTAAAATATTCATATACGTTAAAAGCCATTTGCTTGCACTGGCTATTAATTTTATGTCCGAAGATATTTCGACTCATCTTGAGAATGTAATCTCATGTATAACTGTCGTAAAGCGTCCAGAACTATCAACACGATGATCGCTAACCGTGTAGCGAGCGTACTGAGTTGTTACAAAAATGCACCTGCCGCCCGCACCTCTCTCGGTCCCCGTTGTCGCCCTACCCCCGCACACCTGTACCGCGCAGGCGAAGACTGATTTAGACGGTCGTACTATAGTTTATGGTTTTATGTTTGTTTATTACTTAGGTACATTATGTGCATAGTCCTACAAAAATAAATTAAGAGTCGGTTATCACTTAGTGGGTCCACGAGAAATAAGCCTCCCTCGTGGTCCCACTAGTGGGTCAAATTAGTGGGTCCACGAGAAAACAGCGGATATTCGTGTCCAGCATGTAGAAGAGATTTTCCGCGTTGATTACTAATAATTTGATAAATAAAATATGTGAACTGTGACTAGAGCAACCCTCTGACGACATGATTACCACATAATATACATCACGTTACTGACCGCTCCCGTTTATTAGTCGTAACATACAAATGCACAATTCAAGGTGAAAGGAACATAATCCGCCAATCAGAAGACAGGGTTAAAAATGCCCCCGCCCCGTCCTGCTGCACCGCTTGCCTGCCAAACGCTACCGCGTTGCAGGTAAAGTTATCAGATGATAACTTCTTACTAATAATAATGCAATGTATATTAATCGGTTGTAATATCATATAATTAATTTGATATGATTAACTTAGTTTATTATCCTTTTCGGAGCAGAGGCTTGTGTTAAACCTGAATAGAACAGGTATTATTCTGATTTTAGTAAGATTTGTTGGAAAATCAACACCTCGACTTATATCTGATAAAGACCTTTTTCTGAATGAGGAACCGAGATGTCGTTTCCGAAATTAAAGTCCAGTCTTCTTCATGGTTTAGAGTCTAATTGAATTTGTTGCGTAAATCTTGGTCGTTTTGAATGTCGATAATTTCTAACTGCATTGACTTTGGCTCATTTTTAACTGAAATCGTGAAAGGATTGCTGAATATGTCCAACAGAGGTTTCACTTTTTTTTAAACTCCGAAAATCTGTTAATCTGTCGCACTGCCATGCCTGAGCCCTCTTAGCTTCCCGGTGGTTCCACCTACCACCAGTACTAAGCCCCCTGCCACGACAAGGCGAAGGCTGCTCATTTTTAACTGAAATCGTGAAAGGATTGCTGAATATGTCCAACAGAGGTTTCACTTTTTTTTAAACTCCGAAAATCTGTTAATCTGTCGCACTGCCATGCCTGAGCCCTCTTAGCTTCCCGGTGGTTCCACCTACCACCAGTACTAAGCCCCCTGCCACGACAAGGCGAAGGCTCATGAGGGGGCGGTGTTGTGTGGGCGCCAGTGCGACAATTATTGTCTCAGACCCTTTTCGTTAAAATTTTACGTCTATTGTTACCGGACGGGTTGAAAGTTTTCCTTCTTAAATACGCTCAAAGAGCGGGTTGTCTAGTTTTCCTTCTGCCACACAAGTTTGCTACCTTATGGAGGTAAGAAACTGCTGCCAGACTATCTTGTCGGCAGGACTGGTGAAACATTTGATCATCTCGCCGTAGATTCCACAGTGAACTATCCGTAAGCCATCCACTTGTCTAACGCGGAGACGGATTTCGTTCTCAGGCTCAGCCACCCAAAAGTAATTGCCATCGTGGCGTTCTGAACTCTTTAGGTGCTTTCGAATCTGATGTATAAAACACAACATGTTCAGATCGTTCCTGAAAGCTGCCTGACACATCACGGTTGTACATATGCATCGACGTGGAATCAACCGTTGCTTAAGTTGCGGTGGAACATTGGTAGCTATCTCCATTATGCCAGTTCTTAAGTCGATCGGTTTTCCCGTAGGGCAGGATTTTGGTCGATAGTCATCGCTTGGAAATGCCCGTTTCATAGAGAATGCGGTCTTATAATCAACGAAGTCATATACTAGTTGCCTGACAAGGGCTAAGTTCATACCCAAGGAAAGGGCTTCTGCGTCGGACTTGTAGTTGTCTTGAATCTTGACGTCTTCATGATTTTGAACCATCCTAGCAATGTCGTTAGCGTTAGGTTTATTGAAAATCTCTTTGACATGCGACCATAGACTCTTACTCTTCTCCGAATCGAGAATAGCAATGGAGCTAATGCAACTGGCTTCTTCATCAGTGACTTGAATCACCGACGGCTCAACCGATGGGATGGGTGATCTAAATTTTCATAATGTTTGTGAAGAGTAGGAAGCCTAGTTATTTTACCTGAGAAATTACAATTCATGGGGACTATCAGAAAATAAAAACAAATTTAAAAAAGTCAGAATTCGCAAAAAAAAATAATAATTAAGTAATTCAGTCGAAAATTATAGAATTATGAAAAAAAAATTCATATCTCCTAAACTACAAAAAATCGCGGAACATACATGGGGTATTTTCGAACACCCCCAGATGTCAGCTACCCAAAAAAAATTTTGCCCGTCACCTTTTGGACCACCCTGTATATGGCATTAGAAACCACGCCGATATCGGGAAAAGTTTCACTTGTAATTATTGTATCTAAACTGCACGTTTTTGAAGTTGAACACTCTCCTTCATCTCTACATCTCCCAGCCGGTTCGGCTGAAATCACATTTTTTTCTAATAATAAACTTGACGAAGTAGTCTCTAGTTGTCCACTATTAACAGAAGCCAGCTTGGAGTAGTTTTTTCCTCGCTAGTAGTAACTTTTTTTTTTGCCACTGGCTTGAAAAAGTTGTCAATTCTCTTAATTTTAGCAGTTGAAATTTATGTACGTTCAAACAAACACAAATCGAGAAACACTCTCATTTTCACACGTTACTTTACTTTATTTAAGTAATCTGTGATCGGTAGGGCTAGGGTTGCCATCGCCTAATTTGCCGGCCCCGGACAAAGACTCTAGAAACCCCGGACATTTAGGTAAAATTATAGTTTTTCCCCGGACACCCTAGATGAAGTTTCATATTTATACAAATAAGTGTAATTTATGATTTTACTTACTCTTTCTTTAAAATAGGTCTTTTAAAGCATTTTGGTTTGAAATGACCAGTACGCCAGACGGGAAATTTCATAGGTAAAGTATAAGGTGTAGTAGTTTAATGGAGCAATATACTAACCTAACTTTACCACCAAAAATACTATCTGAGCCTTTAAATATTCTAAAATCCGTTTTTTGTGGCGTACATGTTATTTCAGGGGCGCATTTCAGTATTTTTAACTGCTCAGTTTATTATTTCTCTTTTAAAATCAAGAAATCATTTAAAAATTCCATGTTTTTGAAAAATATTTTCACGGTCAGCCTTCTGTTTTGATCACGGTTGAAAATCATTCGTCTTCATGGATACGTTAAAAATTCTTGTAAATATGGAGTATGAGTAACGTCGTGGCAACAAAGCGGTACCAGCGGTACGCAACATCAACGACGTTTACTTAACGAAAACTGCAATCGAGCGCACCACCGGTTCGCCTGCTTCCGTTCTGGAAATTTCGACCTAAAAAATTAACTCCGTGGTCGTCCGAAAAGCAGCACCTTAGTAAACAATGCCCTAAAAGAAAACTTACCTCTAGTAAAGTGTCACTGTTTGGTGGTCTAACGCCGATGTTATTCTAACTTTTTCTTACCAAACGGGATAAACATTACTGCAGATGTATACCTACGGTGAAGAACTGAACAATGATGGAGAATTCTTACTTCAACCAGCTTTGGTCATTCGATCGGCTCCACAGCCCCTGCACGACTATGCGTACTCATACTGCACGACAATGCGTACTCATACTGCACAGCAGACGGTCTCCAAGTTACGATAGCTGGGGCTTAAAGTTCTCCGTCATCCGTCGTACCCACCAGATCTTGCTGCTACAGCCTTCTACTTCTTTTAGAATTGGGATAACTTCTTGGCGGGGAAAAAATCAAAACCCGAGAGGCAGTACTAAATACCTTTGAAGAATTTGTTGCCTCCCGTCCAGCTGATTTCTTAAAGAAGACCATCAATAAGCTACCAATGCGTTGACAAAGATGCATCGATTGCATGGGTTATTCTTGGATCAATAGAACTAAAACATAGGAAAAAATTACGGTAACTTATTTCATGGAAAACGGTAATTTCATAGGAAAACACCAATTCAATTAACAAAACAACCACCGCGAGAAGGAATACCATTCGAAAATAATTATAAATAAAGTAGAGAAACAGAGGCTCACTACTCGTCTCCGCATGACTGGCGTTATTGAATCAGTTGTGAACTAAGATTTTTTATCAGTTTCTTTATCGTCATAGGGTAACCCCGGACACAATAAGTGTCCGGGACACTTTCTATCTAAATCCCCCTGGACGCCCCCCAAACTAGGACAAATCCGGGGAAACCCGGACGGATGGCAGCCCTAGGTAGGGTGAACGGTCCAACAAATTATGACGTCTCGAAATAAACTGACATGCAGGTTCCCGGACTCCCGACGTATTTATACCACATTTTCGTATTCTTGAACACACACAGTGGTTATCTTTTATCTAGTAGCAGAAAGTTATGGAAGCTTCTCGATATTTCGCTACTCGTCCTACTCGACGACCTTTCCACTACTAGTTTTTCTACTCGACGATAGATGTCATTATTGGCTTAGTTCTCGGTTTCTCTCTAAATAGGTTAGATGGCGCTACTAGTAACGTCGCTAGCATAATCAGACCAAGATCTATCTATATTTTTATTTTACCTACTTATTGAAAGAACGCGCAAGCGAATAAATAAACAGACTGTTAAAAACGTTTTTTTCAGTCAGATTTCGGGGGGGATAAATCTCAACTATCCCCCCCTCTGTATACGTGCTTGCTCTAAGCGTAGGACTCCCGTATATGCATGTTTCCTTGATCTGTCAAAAGCCTTCGACTTGATTACGTATGTCATTTTGTGGGATAAGCTTAAGAGCGTCAACTTACCGCCTGAACTTGTTATGATCTTCAAGTACTGGTACTCGAACCAGGTCAACAGCGTGCGATGGGCGGGAGCAATTTCGGAGCAGTATCGAATCGAATGTGGTGTGCGACAGGGGGGGGGGCTTACCTCTCCAACATTGTTCAATCTGTATCGAACGCACTGATCGTTGAGCTCAGCGGCCGCCATGTTGGCTGTCATGTCGACGGTGTTTGCGTTAACAATCTGAGCTACGCAGACGACATGGTGTTGCTGAGTGCATCGGTCTGTAGCCTGAGGACACTGTTGCAGATCTGTGAGCAGTATGCTGGTGTACACGGCTTGATGTATAATGCTGTCAAAAGTCAGTTTATGGTTTTTGAGGTGACTGGTGCCAATTGTTCGCGGAATGTACCACCTATTCGCTTAAATGATGTTCCACTTGAAAGGGTGGACCAATTTAAATACTTGGGTCAAATACTGACAAGATACCTCAGAGATCATGCAGACATGTAGCGGGAACAGAGAGCGCTGTCAAAACGCGCGAATATGTTGGCCCGCAGGTTTGCTCGATGTTCAGACAGGGTCGAAATTGCACTTTCCGAGCGTACATCGCTATACACCTGTAGCCTGTGGGCGGACTACAGACAGCGCAGTTACAGCGCCCTTCGTGTCCAGTACAATAACGCGTTTAGGGCGGTGCTAGGGCTGCCTCGTTTTTGCAGTGCCTCGGGTATGTTTGCGGTAGCGAGCACAGATTGTTTTCATGCCACCATGCGCAAGAGATGTGCATCCCTGGTGCGAAGAGTGCGGGCGAGCTCCAACACTATTCTGTCAATGATTGCTGACAGACTGGACTGCAGTTATGTGAGGCATTGCTCGAGCAGACACACATCAAGCTGTGGAGGTGTGAGGAGTTTTTAATTTTATGTTTAACTCTAATTTAGTTAAATGAACCACAACACGGGTCATGGGTGACCCCAATTAAAAAACATGATTACGTACAAAATATCAAACTTTAATAACTTTTAACAATTCTTACAAGTTTCTTTGGATATGAATGGACTACATAAGGAATAAAAATGAAGTAAAAATCTTAAAATCTAGACACATTGATGACAAATAGGTAACCTGTGTTGTGCACATATATTTTTGGAGCACTTAACACATTTCTCTCTGCCCTTCCTATCTTTGGCTCTAGTGCATAAATAGCAGCGGGAACTTGAAGTTGATCGAGCTTGGGCTACTTGAGCACTGTTTTCTTTATCTACTCCCAAAACATGAAGCATTATCACTTTCAAAGATTGGGGCAAATTTTTGACCTCATCAAGACGGCGTTTCACGTAGGGCTGTACTAATTGAAGGCTTAGGTTTCTTAGAAAATTATTTCTTATCAGTTTACTGTTGCGAATGTTTGCCTTGAGTATTACATATGAATTTATACCTCCAGCATCAAGCATGCCGTAGAAAAATCTTAGCGACCACCTACGTGTTTTTCTTGCTGTTGTCTTAGAGTGACTTAGTTGGTCAAACGTGTCAACGCCGCCTTTCGTGGCGTTATAATCCAGTATTATTTTGGGATTTTGTGTATTAGGGTCAATTTCACCGCTGTTGTGCATTGTAGAAATCAGGATAACACATTTGTTTTTCTTCGGGACATGAGATACCAATGTAATGTTTTGATCAAACGCAAATGCCGAAGTAGGAAAATCTTTTTTCTTTTCTAAAAACTTTCGAGGTATTTCGGTTTTGTTCTTTCGCAGCGTGCCTATCATTGTTAGTCCAATATTGCGTAACTCATTTGCAAGTTGAATCGAGGAGAACCAGTTATCCATAGTGATGTTCCGGTTTGTATGATGAATAGGTTCTGATAGCTTCAAAACATAATAGGATGGGATAGACTGTCCTGTAGGACGTTCTGTCATTCTACCTACCATATGGAATTGCAGATACCATATAAGCAGTCTTAGCATCACACATCATAACAACTTTCATGCCATATTTATCAGGTTTTTGTGGCGTAGCCGCTTAACTGTCGCGGCCATTTTGCGCGAATTGGCACATCTGTCACGGTCGCCGTGGGTGGTTTAACCCTAAATAACTAAACTATATTTGTAGTTTCATAGTACTACACTTTCGTTGGGTGGACTACGCAATAAAAAACGTTATTATCTTGAAAAGTATTTATTAAAAATAGGAACTTGTTACATGGCACTTAACTTTGGTTTAAAGAGAATAAATTAAGAAGAAAAAAAATAACATATCACTATTCCGCACAGCTACTACAAACGTCAATATTGTGCGATCCACAAATGGCATTTTTGCATTTAATGCATCGGTGTTTTGTCATCCTACGGGCTCTCGATAGACATAAATAACAGATTTTGCGCCCATTTGTTGCAGTAGGAACATGAGTTTCAGGGATGGAGGATTCGCCAAGAATATCATTTATCATGACCTTGACATCTCGCCTCAAAGTCACCGTTTGTACCCGCTCTCGTAGCCAAGGCGCCATCAGTTGGTCTCCCAACTTCATGACAAAATCGCGTCAAGATGTCGGTTTTTTTATTCCTCAAGTTGTTTGAGACGTAGGTAGCGTAGGCATTGATTGTAGCCAGGTTTAACATATTATAAAAAATGCATAGCGGCCATCTTTTGGTTTTTCGGTTCACACACATATTCGAACACATTTCATCAACTGTGTCTACAGCACCCTTGGTACTGTTGTAAAAGTGAATCATCTCGGGTTTTCCTGTAGTTTCATTAATATTCGGTTCATCATGAAACGTAGACAAAACATAAACCACTTTGTTTGACTTGGCTTTGTAGGAAACTAATGTCTTATTGCCATCATAACAAAACATCGAAGTACCAACAGCGCGAGATTTAGAATTTTTAAGTTTTTCAGGGATTTTGCGTTTATTGCTCCTCAAAGTCCCTACTAAAGTCAAATTATATGGTGACTGTAACAGCTCATCGGCCAAGGACACAGAAGTGAACCAGTTGTCCATCGTTATTTTACGATTTGTGCCATGTAAAGTAGACGTGATGTTTTTTATGAAGTATGTAGCCAATGGTTCTTTCTGTGTATCAACTCCTTTTCCTAGGTATGGAATGGCATTTATTACGTATTTACTGTTAACGTCTGCGGCCATGACTAGTTTAATTCCATATTTGTTAGGTTTATTTGGTATATACATTCTAAAAGGGTACCTGCCACGAAACCCAACCAGCTGTTCGTCTACAGTAATGGATGATCCTGGCGTATACCATTTTTGAAAGTAATCAATTAGATTTTGCCACAGTTCACGAATGTGTGTAAATTTGTCGACTTTTCTTCTATCATCTCTTGTTTGCTTGTCGTCAAATCGAAGGCATTTTATGAGAAAATTGAATCTTTCTGCGCTCATACAAGCTTTGAAAATTATGCCTGATCGTTGAGTGTTAAACAGGATACGAGTTGGTAAATGGTTGCTTTTCATAGCTGCAGAATTTAATAGCAAACCGAGGAGAGCTTTTAATTCCAACAAATTAGTCAGTGAAATTGTATAAGAATCATGTTTATATTTATTCCTTTGAGTAACTATCTCAGTATTAGTAAACGTCACAACTTGTTGCAACATATTATCAGTCATGAAGAGAAGGAATAACTCTATTGGTTCCTGTAATTCTCTAGATTCTCCTCTTGGTCCTGGTATAAAATGTACGATGTTTCGCCTCAAAGTGCGGGTAGAAGCGGTTCGAGGCACAGACGACCATTTATGTTTATTTTTCCCAAAAAGAAATCGGCTAGTTGGTTGAAGAACTCGTTGCTGGTTTGAGGTTTGAGAAGAATCGATTTCTTGAATGTTCTCACCCACGGAATCATCAGAGTCTATAATTTGAGTTCTTTGTCTCTTACTTGGTTGTATGATGTCATCCGCGGAATCCAAATATTCGCTAGAGGAATCTGAATCACTGCCAGTGTCGCGATGTATTTCTTCCTCCACATTATCCTCTGTCTCTGAGACCGAATCGTTTGACCCCTCCTCTAATTCATCATCTTTTATCTCTTCTTCAAGCCATTGACTTATCTGTTCTTCTTGTTTTCTCAAATCTATCTAAAAAATGGTATAAATCATGTCAAAAACAGATATAATCAGTAATAGCAAAGAAAATAATCATAAAATATAAAGCTTTTTTTTAACAAATTTCACTTTTTTATGATACACTATATTATAAGAATTAAAATTGAAAAGAAACATTTCGCGTAAGGCGTGTATAAATAACAAAAAACATTAGACAAAAATCTTACATACCTTTGCTAAAAACTAGCGTAGTAACTACACTTTCGTCAATTGGACGACGATGTAGCCGTAGGTCGCCTCCTAATTGTCGTGTGATCGCAATGGTGTCACGCGATGAACTATTTGCACCAATCAGGAAGGTAAACAAAGCGTAGCGGGGGGGAGATGCGGGGAAGTAAGTGAACTTGACTTTCTCGGAGAGGGGCGTCGTCGCGTGTACGAATGTTTAGTTATCTAGGGTTAAAATTACGATATCTCTATTTTTTTATATAGGAGCTCTGTATAAAACGTATGCCGTTGGAATTGTTATAAAATAAACTATTAGATAATTAAAAAAATGGGACAGTTCAGCATAGTAAAATATTACTAATTGTTATTAGAAATCAGGGTTCTTAATTTTTTCCCAGTTTATTGTTAAAAAGTGGTTATAATGAAAATAAATAAACCAATATACACACATCAAAAGTGTCTAGGGATCAACATATATTTTTGCAATAACTTTTCTCCTGATTGATATTAATTAAAATTTTCTTTAAGGATTCATCAAATAAAGTGTTTTCGTTTGTCTACAGTAACGATAAACCAAGTCACCTTTGCATTAATAAAGAAATTTGCCATTTTCCTAATAAAGGGATTTTTGACATTTGAACCACTAACATTAAAGTTCGAAAAAAAGACTGAAATAACAGTTTTCTTTAAAATTTTATTGGGTAACTTAAACAATTAATAATCCGTGTTTCTACTGCGAACACTAACAACACAAGAACATCGGTTTGGCATACTCAAAATGAGTTCATCCAAATCACGCTGTGGAATGGCCGTCCATGTTCGTTGCAACAACAAAAAAAGGTCTTCTTGCGACTGGATACCCTCCATATTCGGCAGAGCTCTTCTCTGTAGCATATCCCATGCATGCTCAATCGGGTTCAAGTCTGGCGACTGAGCAGGCCAGGGCAGGACATTGATGTTAGCTGCGGCGAGAGTCTGTCTTACAACTATACCCATCGTCCGGGCAGTAGTCGAGACAACATCTGTGTTATTTAGCTCCGCAAATATTCGTGTTAAATTTGCGTTTAACTTTTAGACTTACAGTCTAAGCTATACTTGTTCTGTTGCTATTGAAGTAATCTTTCTAGTGGTGAAATTGGATCTGTGATTAATCAAGAATTGCCGGAGATACAAGCAGAAACATTTTGAAAAAATATTTACCGGTCAAGGAGAACATAACGAGCAGCGCGCTCACGCTCTGCTAACGAGCCGTGTGAGTCATCGCATCGCTGCCCAGCGCGGACGCTCCGAGTGACACCGACGGCGTGCGTTGCCGGCCGAACATAACCGCCACCGCCGTGTGAATCATCGCTTCTACGCGTACACGATAAGACTGAGGCGGCAATATCAACAACTTACTACGGTATGGCTTCGAGGGCGATTCCGTGCGCGGGATGTCGGTCTGAGATGGACGAAGCTTGCGGTGTTATGAGATGCGCTCGCTGTAGGCAAGTTTTTGATCTTATTTGTGCTAATTTTACTCACGAAAACTTCATTAATTTGTCTAATGAATTTAAGAACTCCTGGACATGCCTCGAATGTCGCAGCAAAATGCCTAGGGGTGACAATTCCGGAACACCAGTGCGTCAAACACACTCATCGCATGATATGAGTATTGCAAGCGATTGTCCTGACGTATCGATGTGCAGCATGGATAATGTGACTGTACGCGGCGGCGGTATGCGGTGCGCTAAGGCACAGAGTAAAATGAATAATTTGGGTGAAACTATGGATAATGTACTCGACACGATACGCGCGTCTGTGCATGAGGAATTAAAATCTTTGCAAATGGAGTTTGAAAGTCGTTTAACGACAAAAGTTAGCAGGATAGTTACTGATTGTTTTGTGGCTCTAAAATCGGAAATATGTGACAAAATCAGCGATTTGTCTAGGAAAATAGAGGAGCTAGAAAGCAAAGTCGGTGCTGTGACACATACTGGTAGAGATAAGACAGATTTTATTTTCCAAACAAGCAAGTCTGAGCAAAAGAAAAACAGCAGTATTGTGTCGTATCCCTCTGTGCAACCTCAAGCTACTACTACTATCCAAACGCCTGCAGTTAAATCTCGAGTTGGTTGTGAGAAATCCAATTTGCTATTCGATCAATCACAAAAAGATGTTTCTCTTAATATGAGTAGTCACAATCCAGTGGAGACAGGTGATTCAGCGGAGGTGGAGAGGAAACGACTGCGGCCATCGCTTTCGTCTGTCTTGCGTGGTACAGCAGCTCCGGGAGTGACTGCGCTTGAAGCATCGGAAAGGTGGAAATATCTGCATCTATTTTATGTGAAGCAAGGAACCCCAGCCGATCAGGTACTTCAACATCTGAAATCTATTTGCAAGGAGGCAGTATGTACAGTCGAAGTGTTAAAATCACGCGGCAATTACGCGTCGTTCAAGATAGGTAATCCGTCCAGATTAGTGGAAACTGTTTTGAACCCCGAAAACTGGGCGGCTGATATATGTATAAAGCTTTGGAGGCAGAATTTTCGTAAAGGGAAAGAAGATGAGAAAACCAAGTAAAATTAGGTCTACAGAAATATGTTATCAAAACGTCAGGGGCTTACGAACGAAAACCACAAGTTTTATGTCGTTTATTCAAGCATCGGAATTTGATATATTTGCGATCACAGAAACCGGGTGTAACGCGTCGATTCATGACAATGAGCTCGTGCCCCCTGGTTACAATATACTACGTTGTGACCGAGCGGACGGCCGTAAGCACGGCGGAGTGTGTCTGGTGGCCACCCCACGTTACCAGCTGCGGCAGGTAACGACACCGGATAACCTCGACGTAGATGCTCATTCTTTTGAAATGATTTGTGCTACTGTTTTTTTAAAAAATAACTTTTTATTTGCTTGTTGCGTGGTATATATTCCGCCACAAGCTGATATCAATGAATATTTGATTATGTTTAATGTTATAGAAAAATTAAGTGTAAGATTCAACGATAACATTTTAGTTTTAGGAGATTTTAATTTGTATTCTGCCAATGTAGAAGTTTGCAATTATTTTGAATGTTTGTTATCGTTTTGTGACTTCAGTCAGAGCAATGTTGTTCAAAATTGTAATAACAGGCAGCTAGATTTAGTGTTAAAGGGCGGCGGTGTGTGCGGTGATATATCGGTCTGTGAAACGGAGGGTTTGCAGCCGGTAGATAAGTACCATCCGCCAATCGCAGTTAGCATATCAGCGGTGGGAGCCGTCACACAAACGTGTGAGGGATGCTCACTACAATCTTCTCCGTGCACTCAATGGAATTTCAGAAAGGCTAATTTCCATCTATTGTATAAATATTTAGCAGAGATAGATTGGAGTGAATTGTATGATTTGAAAAATCCTGACGATGCGCTAAATTGTTTTTATTCTAATATTTATAATGTTATATGTGATTGTGTCCCCGCTAAAAGGCAGAGGACTTCGGATTCGAAGTTTATTTATCCAGAATGGTACACAAAAGATATTATATCGGATATTCAATTAAAACACAAGCTGCACAAGCGATATAAAAAAACCAAATTAAGGGTTCATTATGAGGAGTTCTCGCGGTGTAGAATGAAAGTGAAGGAGTCAGTGAAAAACGCTCATAACAGACATAGGGACTTGGTGCAGAGTAATTTGGTCGAGGATCCGAAGGCGTTCTGGGATTTCATAAGAACAAAAAGAGGTAGTTCAAATACACAGAATATACTGAAAGACGGTCGGGTTTTGTCCGAAGTTGAATGTGTGGAAGAGTTTGCGGACTATTTCTGCTCTGTATACCAGCCGGAGCCAGCTATTTTAGATGTGGCTGCAGCGATTGCCGCAGCGCCGCCTGACGCAGCGCGGGTGCAAGTGCACGCGCTGCGGTTGGCCGACGTGCAGCGGGCATTGACGAAACTAAAACCTAAGCATTCCAGGGGTCCTGATGGTATTCCGCCCTTCATTTTCAAGGACTGTCACAAAGTACTAGCATACCCGCTACTGCACTTATATAACACATGTCTTATCAGTGAAATATTTCCCGATCAATGGAAACTGACGAGAGTGGTCCCTGTTCCTAAGAGTCGAGAGAGAGCGAATGCATGTGACTACAGACCGATAGCTGTTTTGTGCACACCTGCAAAAGTGTTTGAATCTGCACTATATGACTCAGTATACTCGCAGGTGAGCGCCCAATTATCAGACGCTCAGCATGGATTTCGTCCGGCGCGCAGTACAGCGAGCAATTTATTGCATATGATGACGCAGTTAGTGCCCGCAGTAGATGCTGGAGCTCAGGTTGACGTAGCATATTTCGATTTTCGAAAAGCTTTTGATACCGTGGATAATGATGTGCTTCTCGGGAAGCTGGCACGTGCGGGCTTCACGCCGAAAACGCTTTCTTTCTTTGCCAGTTACTTAAGAGACAGGCGTCAATACGTGGACTGGGCGGGACAACAGTCGAAACCGTACTACACTAGGTCAGGCGTCAGTCAAGGAAGTAATTTGGGCCCCTTAGAATTCAACTTGATGATAAATGACTTGCCGGCCGTTGTATCGGAATCAACTTGTCTGCTTTTCGCTGATGACCTGAAATTGGTCCTAAAATTAGAAACCAGTCGGACTGCGAGAGGCTGCAAGCAGATATTGACAAGGTTGTGCAATGGAGCTACGAGAATCGGTTGCAATTCAATGTGCCCAAATGCTCGGTAATGTCTTATACCTTGTCACGACAGCCGCATCGATATCAATATCGTATTGATGGTGCCCTGTTGCAGCGAGTAACCAGCGTGAGGGACCTTGGCGTGCACTTCACTGCTGACCTTACTTTTCGGGAACATATAGTGAAAGTATGTAAGAGGGCATACCGAAATTTAGGGTTTATTCTGCGACAATCACAGGGATTCACTAATTTAAAGGCGATACGTGCGTTGTACGAAGCATTGGTAAAGAGCCACCTCGAATGCAATGCGCCCATTTGGTCGCCCCATGAGGCTAAATATAAGTTGATGCTAGAAAGGATACAAAACAAATTTACGAGATTCTTATACTTTAAATTACACGGTGTCTATCCTTTCTATCCGCTGATGTACCCAACACTGTTTGTATTGGGTATGGTAGGCTACAACAAGCTGGAAGTGAGACGGGGCTTGAGTCTAGCAACATATTTGTTCAAAATACTGCGAGGGCGAGTGTTCAACCAAGCTGTTTTGCAGACAATGACGCTATGCGTGCCAGATCGGTACGTATGGCGGCGGAGACTGCCCCCCCTATTCGCCACTCCACGCGCGCGAACTAATGTTTTAAAACAGGCGCCATTGACTAGAGCATTGCGAAGTCTTAACAAAGTCGCAGATTATGTTGACATATTCCACTGCTCCTTGACTGAATACACAAAAGCGATTCTTTTTGTTTTGTGTAATGAAAATTAATCAATTTAATCAAATTTAAGAATTACTGTTATTATTTATTTTAATTAAGGATTTGTTATTTGAGTACCTATTATTATTATTATTTTAATGTTTTTTTTTAATCTAATTAATTTTTTGTTTGGCTTCACTATTGTATTGGGTAGTCCTGTAAGAATAGTGTAAGGTTTTGAAATAAATAAATAAATAAATAAACTCTTGCGGTGTGCGGTCGTGCATTATCATGCATTAACTGAAATAAGGGACCGATTTGCACTTGTAGAGGAACGATGACGTCTGATACAATCGTCTCAGCATAAATTTGAGCGTTGAGGTTGCCTCTGATCCAAATCAACTCAGTTCTTCCGCCGATCCAAATACCCGCCCATACCATGATGGTTCCACCACTATAAGGATGGACTTCCTGGCAGGATTTTAATCGCTGTTGGCGTCCAGGGGTTCTCCAGTGTCGTATACGTCTTGTATCCGGTCTCATACCAAAACGCGACTCATCAGAAAAGCACACGAAACGCCATTGTTCTTCTGCCCAATTTCTGTGCTCAAGAGCCCATTGATATCGAATCCTACGATTGTGCATTGCTATAGGTGGTACCCTTAGCGGTCTTCGGGAATGAAGGTTCACTTCATGCAAGCGGTTTTTGACTGTTTGGTCGCTAATTAAGTTACCTGAACAGTGATGAAGCCTCACGGCTAACATCATGGCGGTTATTGTTGGAGCTCTTCGAGTTGTGATTTGAATGTATTGGTCTTGTCTCCGTGTGGTGCAGCGATACCGTCCTCCATGGCGCTCAGCCACGGTACCAGTGCTTCGGTAACGTGTCCAAAGTCGACTGATAACACTCTGACTTGTATTCAGAGCTAAAGCCACAGTACGTTGCCGGGAACCAGCTTCTATCATTCCCACGGCTCTGAGCATTTCTTCCCTGCTTAAATGACGTCGCCGCTCCATAATAACGTTGGTTTTAATCAGTAGTAGGGAAACAGTAGCACTAATAATGTCTTCAATGCGTTGTATGTTTTTATAGGGAAAATATTGACAGCTGATTTTCATCTTTTACTCGAATTTGATTGACAGTTCCTGTTTCAAATTATGAAATGCACCAAAAAGGATCCATATAAATTTATAAAATCATAAATTTATTACAAAGCCACATCTCAATCTCAAGAAATCCGCATAAAAATGCTTGATCCCTAGACACTTTTGATGTGTGTATCTAAAAGTTTTTATTTTATTTACATAAATATACACAATTTTACATTAATCAGTTAAAAAACACACACCTCCCCATACATTTTTTTCCATTACACAAGCTTTACAATAACATGCCTCATTCAGGCAACCCAACCGCTGAACAAAAAATGAGCTATGTTTATACTTGAATTCTGAGAACACTCGAAGCCAAGCGGCTGAGAGGAATAACGTAAACATTAGTTAAATATAATAAATAAATATGCGCCAGACAACACACCTCTTGTAATGGTCTCGAAGTAGGGATTAATATCCCTGTGTTACGAGGTACCACACAAGGAAATAAGCTAGGGGCGTCTCCCAGCACACCCAGACCCGAGTCAATTGAGAAAAGATCGTTTCCTAAATTGACCCGACCGGGAATCGAACCCGGGACACTACGGAAGTCGAGGCGAGAAACCGTGCTACAGCGCACTACGCCAACCGTGTCGTCAAAGCACTGTCGTCAGTTTAAAGCACTTACTTATCGTAGACAATGGTTCAGCTGTTAGAAGTGTTTGGTTTCTGAGAAACGAAACAATCGAGCGCTTGAAAATAGGTACAAAAAAGATCCTCTTGAACTTTGGATCATAGGATACATTTTGTTTATCTTATCTAAAATGTAAATTGATATTCTTTATTATAATGATATTTACGAATCTATAAATACAGTAAAGAGGGACGCTGACATACAAAAACATTCCAGAAATCAACAATTAAAACGAACAATTTCACTGTAGAAGTACCTAGTTTATGCTTGAATAGTATGGATACGACCAATGCTGGCAAATCAAAACTTCAATTCATGAACATGAAAAATGTAAATGTCCCGAAAATAAAATAACGAATCGATTACGATTGAAATAGTAATAGACGATTTTATCTTATCTTATCTTATTATTTTTATGTGTAAATAAACTTTATTTTTCTTGAATAACTCGGCCATTTGATTTTACAGTAAAACCGTGAAGACAAAAATTGTAGGAAATTTGATTCTCTACAAGTTTAGTCCCCTTCATTTATGCCGTAAAGTTGAAAATAAACGAGATGATGAAGATATTTTGAATTTGTCGCTTTTTCAGGTTTAATTTCCAAAATATCGATTTTGGGGGGGAAAAGGTGGGAACCAAAATTGTTCAGAATTTGATTCTCTACAACTTTAGTCCCCTTCATTTATGCCGTAAAGTTGAAAATAAACGAGATGATGAAAATATTTTGAATTTGTCGCTTTTTTCAGGTTTAATTTCCAAAATATCGATCCTAGAAAAAAAATTGTAAGAACTAAATTTGTAGAAAATCAAATTTCTTACAATTTTTGTCCTTGCGGTTTTACTGTAAAATCAAAAATGGCCTAGTTATTCAAGAAAATCCGTTTTTCCAATATTCTCAGGAGCCTGATCCAGTCTACTTTTTGAATTTACACTCCCATTTATATTTAAAGCCATTTATAGGCTTAAATCAAATGTGGCGCACTCTAGCGAGCATAAAGTACTCTGTTAAAAAAAGAGACAGATATACCGTGTTTGGCATAATTGGACCTTGCCAATAATACCAAACACGGTTTATCTGTCTCTTTTTATCGCCCTTGCGTTACTTGTACATTTCAAAAATATATACATTACTAGCATTTGCTTGTGACTGTCCGTATCTTTGCTATTAGAAAGCATAGTTTTACATATTAATTATGCCGACAAAAGTTTACAATAAATGGTATTTGGCAGAGCCGTCCCACAGTTGACTGTAGTACTCCATACACGACCGAACTTATGCTTGATACAAGTAGCCGGATTGAAGTCCAGATTGAACTTGAAAGATGATGCCAAGTTTTCTGGCAGCGTTTTTTGCTTAGGACTCAATAGAACTACCAAAGTTGAGATTAGTCGAGAGGTTCATATCTGCTGGAGGTGGCTGGTTTGGATATCGCAACAGGTGCCCCTGTTGCGATATCCAGAAAGAAGATTCAGAAAAGTAGGAGCCAGATTGAATGGACTCCGTTTGGTAAATAACAGACAACCGTCGGTTTTGTTAGCGTTAAACTTTTGGGGGTTTGACGAACAGGGTGTAAAGTTCCTCATCCACCATTGAAACCGACGCAATAGAAATACCAAAGTTGAGATTAGACGAGAGGTTCATACCTAGGAGCTGGACGTGGCTGGTTTGGATATTGCAACAGGGGCATTCAGACCGTTGGTTTTGTTTGCTTTAAACTTTTGTTGGTTTGCGGAACAGGGTGTAAAGTTCCTCATCCACAATTGAAACTGATGCAATGGAACTACCAAAGTTGGGATTAGACGAGAGGTTCATACCTAGGAGCTGGACGTAGCTGGTTTGACCAAAGTTGAGATTAGACGAGAGGTTCATACCTAGGAGCTGGACGTGGCTGGTTTGACCTAAGTTGAGATTAGACGAGAGGTTCATACCTAGGAGCTGGATCGGTCAATGAAACGAACAAAGGTGTGGTCCAAGAAACTGATCATAATGAATAAATTATACATATATACAAATAAATGTATATTTATAAATGATTATAACAATACATACACACATCAAAAGTGTCTAGGGATCAACATATATTTTTGCAATAACTTTTCTCCTGATTGATATTTATTAAAATTTTCTTTAAGGATTCATCAAATAAAGTGTTTTCGTTTGTCTACAGTAACAATAAACCAAGTCACCTTTGCATTAATAAAAAAAATTGCCATTTTCCTAATAAAGGGATTTTTGACATTTGAACCACTAACATTAAAGTTCGAAAAAAAGACTGAAATAACAGTTTTCTTTAAAATTTTATTGGGTAACTTAAACAATTAATAATCCGTGTTTCTACCGCGAACACTAACAACACAAGAACATCGGTTTGGCATACTCAAAATGAGTTCATCCAAATCACGCTGTGGAATGGCCGCCCATGTTCGTTGCAACAACAAAAAAAGGTCTTCTTGCGACTGGATACCCTCCATATTCGGCAGAGCTCTTCTCTGTAGCTTATCCCATGCATGCTCAATCGGGTTCAAGTCTGGCGACTGAGCAGGCCAGGGCAGGACATTGATGTCAGCTGCGGCGAGAGTCTGTCTTACAACTCTTGCGGTGTGCGGTCGTGCATTATCATGCATTAACTGAAATAAGGGACCGATTTGCACTTGTAGAGGAACGATGACGTTCCCGAAGACCGCTAAGGGTACCACCTATAGCAATGCACAATCGTAGGATTCGATATCAATGGGCTCTTGAACACAGAAATTGGGCAGAAGAACAATGGCGCTTCGTGTGCTTTTCTGATGAGTCTCGTTTTGGTATGATACCGGATACAAGACGTATACGACACTAGAGAACCCCTGGACGCCAACAGCGATTAAAATCCTGCCAGGAAGTCCATCCTTATAGTGGTGGAACCATCATGGTATGGGCGGGTATTTGGATCGGCGGAAGAACTGAGTTGATTTGGATCAGAGGCAACCTCAACGCTCAAATTTATGCTGAGACGATTGTATCAGACGTCATCGTTCCTCTACAAGTGCAAATCGGTCCCTCATTTCAGTTAATGCATGATAATGCACGACCGCACACCGCAAGAGTTGTAAGACAGACTCTCGCCGCAGCTAACATCAATGTCCTGCCCTGGCCTGCTCAGTCGCCAGACTTGAACCCGATTGAGCATGCATGGGATATGCTACAGAGAAGAGCTCTGCCGAATATGGAGGGTATCCAGTCGCAAGAAGACCTTTTTTTGTTGTTGCAACGAACATGGGCGGCCATTCCACAGCGTGATTTGGATGAACTCATTTTGAGTATGCCAAACCGATGTTCTTGTGTTGTTAGTGTTCGCGGTAGAAACACGGATTATTAATTGTTTAAGTTACCCAATAAAATTTTAAAGAAAACTGTTATTTCAGTCTTTTTTTCGAACTTTAATGTTAGTGGTTCAAATGTCAAAAATCCCTTTATTAGGAAAATGGCAAATTTCTTTATTAATGCAAAGGTGACTTGGTTTATCGTTACTGTAGACAAACGAAAACACTTTATTTGATGAATCCTTAAAGAAAATTTTAATAAATATCAATCAGGAGAAAAGTTATTGCAAAAATATATGTTGATCCCTAGACACTTTTGATGTGTGTATTAAATTAAATAATTATGAATGTATCTGAAGGAAACAGGGGTCTATACAAACAGTTTTGCTGCAACCACAACAGAACGTAGCCACCCGTCTTTTGCAAATGATGCACACCCGCCGCTGGCGTTGCTTGTTCACAAGCGGGTACTCGGCCAAGCGGTGGGTGACGTCGATGCGCTTGTTCTGTGTGATTGCAGGTGGAAGCGGAGCGGTGCTGCGGTGATTGGATAAAAGAGATGTAATAAGACTGATTATGAAATTCCGATGACTGAGAGAAGAGATGTGATTATGAATGATATATGAATTTAATACGGAGACGTTTAAAAGTCTCCTGAACAATTTCTTATATCAGACCTTTGTACGTTTACGTTCGATCGGGTACATTGCCAGCATCTGGTCTTTTTTATCCACCCCACCATGCGTTTGGTGGAGTCCCTAACAGCTTGCTTGGCGTTGCCATGGTATGTAGAGATCATAGCCACCCTATTTTTATCTCTCCATACCAAGACATCGACATCACCCGAGGTAAGACCAGATACCTGATCTGGCAGCATGTTCCGCTTGGTGAGGTAGTGCAGCGCCTGTGGAACGAACTGACGGTCGGTCCTCAAGGTTCCGACACAGTCGAACTCTAAACTTTTAAGGCGTCGAGCAAGGCATGGTGAATTGTAAAAATTATCCATCCATAATGTATAACCTTTCTGTTCGAGACCTTGAACAAGCCGCAACACAATTGAAAGCGTTGATGCCTCCAATGGGTCTTGATGTTGTTGTGGCCTTGATTTTTTTTGAGCATGAACCTCAAACCTCCAAAGGTATCCCGTCTGAGACTCGCATATCTCATATGTCTTTACGCCCCTGTTGGCCACTTTGTTGGGGATAAGCTGGGCAATATCCAACCAGCCTTTCCATTGCAAAAGGCTCTCATCTAAGGCAAGATTTTGCGCGGGTGTGTACAAGCACTGAAATTTAGCGTTGAGGTGGGTCATCAATGGCTCGATTTTGAAGAGTTTTGCCTCTGCCCCAGTCAGATTTAGCGCAAACATGTCTTCATTGTTATTAAAGTGGATACATCTGTTAAGAAGGATGAATCGGTTGAAAGACATGTTTGCGCTAAATCCGGGTGTATAAAATACATCGGAGGTGGTACTCCAATACTCGTCTAATCGAGCCTTGACCACTACCCCCATCGCCAAAATCAGGCCAAAATAAATATATAACTCGTCGACGCTAGTGTCAACCCACTTACTTATGCGGGTACTGGGAGTGAGGGTGTTATTTTGAAGCATTTGGGTTGCCACCTGTTGCGCATATCTATTGGTTTCCTCTGCTATCTTCTCCATTATTTGCCGATCCCATATGTCAATAAATATGGCATATGGGTCGGCACGTGGAGTTTGCGGACCTACATTATCCACGGTAAAAGACTCCCGCCTCGAACCGGGTGCCACTGCAGCCTCCGGAAAGGCACTCCAGACAAACTCGTGCCACCTCCAAGGCTGCTCCGTCTCTGTTAGAGGGACACTGGGGTGTGCGGGATCAACCGAGGGCGCAGGGAAAGTGGGCGACGCGATCCGGTCACCGACATGCTCGTTGCGGGCAGCGTCATCGTCTTCCACACCGAAGGGCAGCGTCACCCTCATCCATATCCAAGAATAGAATAGAATAGAATAGAATAGAATATTGTTTATTTGCGTGAAAAGTGGTATAACAGATGGTACAAATAAAAATGAGCTCACATTTCACCAGAACCTGGCATGCAAACAGATACAAGTTAACTATGAAAAAGAAAAAAAAAATCAATAAGTATTTACGAAACAAAAAACAATTGGGTCACTATAGCATACGTCTCAATGAATCAAAATATTCTTTGACTGAATAAAAACACTTTTCGATCAGCCACATTCTCAGCTTTCTCTTGAACATGTCAACTGGCAATGATTTCATGTCATCATCTAATCTATTATATACTTTGATCGCCATACAATATGCATTTCTACTGTACAGGTCTGTCGAGAAACAGGGTAAGACGAGTTTATTAGGGAATCTTGTATTGCGTCTAGAGTTCAAATTGAATAATTGGGGGTTAGTTTTGACAAAAAGGCACAATTCGAAAATATATAAACTTGGGACAGTTAATAATCCAAGCTCTTTGAAAAATGGTCTGCAAGATGTCATGATATCTATGTTAGTGATGGTAATACATTGTTTTTGTGCTATGAGTGCTCGATTTGCATGGCACGAATTACCCCAGAGCAGAATCGCATACCTCAAAAGAGAACCAACGTAGCCGTGATATGCCTGTAAGGCAACTTTGGCATCACTGACTTTAGTCAAACGCCAGAGTGCGTAAGCAAATGAGTTTATTTTATTGCACAATTTCTCTATATGACTGATCCAAGAGAAGCGATCGTCCAACATGATTCCAAGAAATAACGATTGACATGATTCCTGAATAGGTTCTCCTGCAAAATGTACGTTCAATGGAAACTTTTTGCCATTTCTATTAATAAATTGGATAAATGTCGTTTTTTTTAAATTCACATTCAAATTGTTATTAGTTAACCATTTAATTACCTTACATATAGTGTCATTGATTTCTTGATTGTACGCTTCAGTACAGTTCCGAGGTATCACAACAGATACATCGTCAGCAAAAAGTGTACATTTATATTTTAAGATATTTGGGAGGTCATTGATATAAATAAGGAATAGCAAAGGGCCCAATATGCTTCCCTGTGGCACTCCCACTCCATTTTGTTTAATGTCTGACTTAAACTCATTCACTTCCCCACAGTCAACCCTCACTATTTGTACATACTGCTTTCTGTTGCCTAAGAAGCTATGAATCCATTCATTTGCTACGCCACGAATCCCATACAGATTGCATTTTGTTAATAGTATTTTATGGAGCACAAAATCAAACGCCTTACTCATGTCGAAGAGGACTGCTGTTACCGGTGTCCGCTTATTCATATGCTGCATAATCCTATTTGCCAGTGAGAACGCAGCTAAACTAGTGGATTTGCCCTTTTGAAATCCGTACTGTTCCGAATGAATTATTTTATACTTCACCAGAAATTCACTCATGCGTTTATGCATTACTTTCTCAAAATTTTTTGAAATGGTTGGCAATAAAGATACCGGCCGGTAGTTATCCACAACATACCTATTTCCTTTCTTATGCAATGGCTTTACGACTGCTACTTTTAAGGGTTCTGGGAATATACCAGACGTAAAAGACAGATTTATCAGATGGCTCAAGATAGGTGCAATTTCAGTTTTGCATATTTTAAGCATTTTTGTCTGTATTTCATCGTAACCCGACGAGTTTGTGGATTTAAGAGAACTTATTACTCCCATTACTTCAAATTCATTAGTTGGTGACAAGAAAATGCTTGCTGGATTAGATCTAATGTGTTTCGTCTGGGATGTAGATTCTCGTTGCAAAGTAGAGTTAGTCGAATTGATGTAATTATTATTAAAATTATTTGCGATGTCAACTGGGTTATTAATTATCTTATCATCTATCATTAAAATGACAATATTTTTATTACTTGAATCTTGTGTCTTATCTTTAATAACATCCCACGCTGCCTTACATTTATTTCCTGATTTGTCTAAATATCTTTTATTCGATATCTTTTGAGCCTGGTTTATACATCTCTTTAAGCATTTTGCGTATTTTTGATACTTTGTTCTTGATAAAGTATTTGAATTTTGATAATATTTAAATCGCAGTCGTCTCTTTGTGACTGTTGACTTTCTTATACCTTTTGTAAACCAGTGCGATTTTTTATTTTGCTTAACTCTAATCTTAAGTGTAGGAAAACATAGATCATAAAATAATCTGAATTCATCAAAAAAAGTCTCAAATGCAATTCTCATATTGGCTTCTTCGTACACCTCGTTCCATGAGAGGCTTCTCAAACATACTAGAAATTTTGCAATGTTATCGGGGCTATAGTCACGCTTTTTATAATATAACATTTTTGGTAATCTATTTGTGATTGACATTGGAAAACTAATCGATTGTGCAGTATCATGATCCGATAGGCCTAGTTTATGAGTTTCTCCAGTTGCTTCCGATATGTTACTAAGGATCTGGTCTAAGCAGGATTGTTTACGGGTGGGACAGAGGATGTGGAGCTTTAGATTATTGTTAGCAGCGATCTGCTTTAATTCCTCGGTATCCTTGCTTTTTTTTAGGACATCTATGTTAAGATCTCCAGCGATAACAACTTTATAATGCAGTTTGTTTTTTAATTTTATTAACAACTGTTTTAATTTGCGAAAGAAAACCTTAATGTCCGATGTTGGTGTTCTATAAATACACACTACTATGCATTTTATTGATGTAATATCTATACCGCAACACTCGAAAACAAAATCCTGAGACAACTCTTTCACCCATTTTAATTCCTGTACTTTTACTTCGGCAGAGTTAAGTATACAAACTCCACCCCTTTTTTGGTGAGACCTGGAGTAGTACGTTGATAGGTTAAAACCAGAAATATTAATGTTACCTTCACTGCCTGCTCTAACAAATGTCTCACTGAAGCACAGTATGTCAAATACTTTATTATTGGTTGACATGTCGGCTAATGTTAATTCCAGTAGTTCTTTCTTACTAAGAACTCCCGCAATGTTCTGGTGGAAGACAGAAAATGAATTATTTTTAACGAAAAAACGAACTTTGGTCCGATACCGATGTCAGTTGGTTCAAATTCTTTCTCGGAAAGTAATTCGTAATCAATTTTTGTTTCCCTGTTTTAACTGGCTTTGCATTGTTATTGGTTTTTCTTCCAAGGGTGTTTCCATGGTGCTCCTAAACACCCTAGGGACCGCAAGCGCTGGCGAGTCATCTTCACTATCGTCAGAGCTTGCTTCGCTTCCTGTAACAAATAAAAGATAGGTACAAAATCTGGTGGAAACCAGAATAATGCCCTTATCCCCAAAACAAACTAAAATCTACAGGTTCCTACTTACCAAAATTGATTAGGTAGGCAATCGCCTCATCCCTCAGAAACTGGCGAGGAGGTGGACCCTGCATTGGCGACTCATCCCTCAGATTCTGGCGAGGAGGAGGCGGACGCTGCATTGGTGAGTCGGGTGGCGAGCTTGCAGCCGAATCGCCACCACTATACTCCACAAACCTGGAATACAGCATTGTTGTAATACACAGGATCAATGAAATACAGATTTCAATGATCAATACAAAAGCTCTCAAGCGACTTACATTGCCGGCGATGGCACCATATTTGCTGGCGAATGGGGTGGTGCAACCAATGGGCTTACTGGTGGAGGAGTAGAATTACCACCACTACACTCCACAAACCTGGAATAAAAGCATTGTTGTAGTAGGTACCTGTATTTCAATGATAAATACGAAGGCTCTCAAGTGACTCACATTGCCGGCGAAGGCACCATAAGAACCAACTTACGGATACACTACTTACGGTTGCCACACACGCCTTCGCTTTGGATGTAGGGCGGTCTCAAGGCCTTGGCCGTCCGGCATTGCTGATATATCGCTGATCACAATTCTAAAATTCAAACCGGTATAATTGTAATACTTGAATGATTTTGAACAGTGCACAGTAAAGTTATTGAAAAAATAAAAATAAAGCTTTAAAGCCTTTGACGACCGACTTGGTGTAATGGTTAAGAAGTTGGCTACTACACCAGAGGTCGCGGGTTCGATCCCCGCACAGTACAAACATTTGTGTGCATGAACATGTCTGTTTGTACTGGTCTGGGTGTCTCCTATGTATAATAAGTATGTATTTACAAAAGAAAATGTATTTAAGTATGTTTATCCGTTGTCTAGTATCCCATAACACAAGCTTTAATTAGCTTACTTTGGGGCTAGATGGCGCTGTGTGGAATAATGTCCAGGGATATTTATTTATATTTAAATAAGGCAAAAAATCTAACTGGTCTATGGTATGAGGTCCAGGTCGCTCGTAAGAGCCTCGAATTCTGGTGTGACCTTCGCGCCTCCGTTGACTAGGCCCACCACGACTGCGTGCAACTGCCACCCTTTCCACCACTGGTTGTTGGGAAACACCACCTCGCACACGCACACCTCTACCACGTCGAGCTCCTCGCGTGCGAGGACGTCTTGTCTCACTTAAAACGTACACATACAATTTTAAAAAATAAAAATGACCGACCCTATTTTCTAATTAAAAAGCTCTACTTTTTAATTAGAAAATAGGGTCGGTCATTTTTATTTTAAGTCCTTTCTCAGGCTCTAGACTATCTATGTACCAAATTTCATTTAAATCGGTACAGTAGTTTTGGCGTGAAAGTGAGACAGACGGACAGACAGACAGAGTTACTTTCGCATTTATAATATTAGTATGGAAGTAAGGATTGATGTTATTAGTTTAAGTGTTTTATGTTATAAATTGTTAATAAGTACTTAGTCCTAACTCCCTTAGTAGTTAGTATTGTTTTGTCCCAGTAAAATATTTTTCATTTCATTTTATTTCAAAATACTAATTTTTTTTTTAAAAGTAGTAAGATATACTCAAAGAAAGAAATCACAAAAAAACCAAACCCACGAAAATCTATTTAATATTTGAACCCTAAAAGGTCTGATCCATACTAATCGGTCATCCTCTCAAAATGGCGGATCCGAACAAATTCCATGACTGTCAACCGGCCTTTTTAAGGTCGGTTGAGGTGGGGTTTTTTCATTTCAATATTATGCCAATTCCAAACAACATTAGAGGGATGAAGGCTTCATGCGTACGTAGTAAGAATTCGGCTTATTGTTAATAACGGCAGTTTGCTTTCATTAGTGCATTTTTCATTCATTTCAAATGGAAACATTCGGGTTTGGCGCGCAAAATGGCTTACCTTGTTTGAGTAAATGATGACTTCTTGTCAATATAGGCATCAAATACACAATGTATGAATTAAAATCTACTTAGTACTTACCCATTCATGATGTACAATGCTTTTTCTTATTTAAACACTGCACAAAACAATAAAATCACGACGTAACCCGACGACGAGTTATGTATCAACCGCTAGTGACACTCGACTCCAAAACAACTGAAATGGGCGCGCTTTGTTATGTGTCAGAGGCTTGACGTATGTTTTTATGCTATCTGTGTCCTTTCCATTTGACGTTGTGCAAGTTATGGCTAATTGCGTGGCACGGCGTCTGGTCGATGTTTCCGGCGACAGCTCGACATCCTTGGCAACAGCGCGATATTCTCGGCAGAACGGGCGCTCCGGGCGACGACTCGTGTGGTCCCATACTCTTCTAGGTTGGTAGCCAAACGGCGCAGTGTTTGTGCGGTCGGTGTCGGACGGCCGGGGAATCAGCGAAGGAATTCGCGCTGCGCCAACACCACAGACGAATTGTTACGCAAAAAAATAATTACGATTATTCCGCGTTCTTGGGGAGTGTATCGCTCCATGGCTTGCTCACTTGTATTCTAAATCTGTCTAGTCCACAAATGTCAAAAGAGATTTGACATTGGCGGACATTTGCAAAAATGAGAGCATCTTCCAATAGGGTGATTTCTATTGGCCAACCTTGTACAATGCCCGGGCGCACTGCGAAGGACTGGGAATATTGCCGGCAGCGTTCCCAAAGTAGGAATTTCGTGGGAATTTTGCATATTTTTTCAGAAATATTATATGTATATATAATATATATATGTATATTCAATACTTTAATTTATTATTGCCTATATATTTATAATAACAACTGGCCAATAAATATCATATTGAGGAAAATTCCCTGTTCATTAGCAATATTCCCGGCAATGTTCCCAGTTCGTTGCCGGCAAAATTCCCATGCAACCTCTTTGAATAAGTATAAAGAGCTATTCATTACAATTTTAAATTGGATTTTATGACCTTTAAACGTTTTCTTAATAAGTATATTAGATATAAAAAAGGTAAGGTATCAAAAAACATTCTTAAACCAGATAACTATATTTCTCATAGTCAATATCTCTAATTGTTTCATAACGCAACAGTCATTTTAAGAACTATGTGTTATATTATATGTGTCATAAAAATATTAATAAAACAGTATGCAACAAATTAAATTTTACTCATAAAAAATCAAACAATCTCAAACAATAATCTTTTATAACTATTTCGAACCTCAATTATTGGCAAAAATTAAATTATTGTAAATTACTTGACAGTCTTTTAGGCTCTTCCACTTATTTATACATAATAGGAATATTAATACAATAAAATCACATCATTTCTTTGGTTTCTACTCTGAATTCAGAGGATCATCATGATGGATCATAATTCATATCGAATTTATCAGAATTGGTATCCTCTTCGAATATTTCTGTGACTGACCTAAAGTCGACTTGTTCCAAATCAAAATCTTCATCTGAATCACTTATTGAATCGATTTCTACGTTACTAGTCTCTGTTAAACTCACGTCAGATGTCATGTCGCTGCTGGGACCAGCTCTCTCAGTAGAGCATGTCGAAACATTCTCGTTCATAAGCTTCCAATTATGAGCTAAATAGCAAATTTTTCCTGCTCTTTCTGTTGTTAATTTATTTCTTTTTCTAGTGTGAATATAAGAGAATGTAGAAAATGGTCTTTCTACCGATGCTGAAGTAGATGGCACTGTTAAATTTTTTATTGCAATGTGGCCCAAAGGTGTATTTGTGAAAAAAGTGGTCCACCATTCTTTTGGGTCGATTGTATTATAATAATAATAATAATAATATTCATTTATTTCAGACTATGTCCATAATTATTGTTAGTAACAGAAAAAATACGCTTAAAAACTATGTTAGTAAGTACATTATTTAATTAATGAAAAAAGATTTTTTGGATCCCTGTGCGTGCAGGTGCATCCAGTGCTTTAATGAGGAGCATGACGACCTATCCCTCATAGCCATCAGGATGCTGTTGGCGCTCTGCCTGACTCTGCTGAGCATTGAAGCCGTCCGCTTCCGGATGATCGCAAAAAAGTCATCCACACGCGCCTCTGCGAACATTAATGACGCGTTGCAGAATCTAGGGAGCCCCATCAGCACCCTGAAGGCGTTATTGTATTGAACGCGGAGAGCGTTATATGTCTTTTGAGTATAACTACACCACAGGCTGCAAGTGTAGAAAGTTTGACAGAACGCCTTAAAAAGGGTGACTTTGACCTCTTGTGTACACTTGGCAAACCTACGAGCAAGCATATTACATCGAACAGCCAACGCTCTCCTTTCTCGTTCAATGTCACAATTATCCGAGAGATCGTCCGTAACAATGTGGCCCAGGTATTTAAATTGTGACACTCTCTTTAACGCCGAACTCAGAAGCGTCACTGGAGGTCCAGTGATCGGCTTTTTACTACCCGACCGAAACACCATAATTTCACTCTTATTAACATTATAGAGGAGTCCATGTTCAAGAGCATACTCCTCACAAATTGAAAGCAATTTGCACAACCCATTTGCCGTTGGACACAGCAGCACCATGTCATCGGCGTAGCTTATATTATTAACCATCAGACCGTCAATAGAACACCCGACCCTGGTGCCGCTAAGTCGACAAATGAGCTCGTTCACATAAAGACTAAAAAGTGCAGGAGAAGACAACCCTCCCTGCCTTACTCCACACTCCAGTACGTACTCCTCGGACAATGCTCCAGCCCATCTGACCTGGTTAATCTGGTTACTGTACCAAAACTGAAAAGTGCCTATTAATTCAGGCGGAAATGCTGTATCAGTAAGTTTTGACCATAACAATTTGTAATCAACCAAGTCAAACGCTTTGGAAAGGTCTAGAAAGGCAGCATTCACTGCTGTTCCTCTCTTAGTATAGTACTTGACAGTGTGCTTAAGCGAAAACACAGCGCTTTCCGTTGATAGGCCGGCTCGAAAACCAAACTGAGCATCGTTTAATTCTAGGTGGCGACTAAGTCTTCGCTCAAGCACCCCGTCAAGAACCCTGGCAAGTATGGTGGCCAACGAAATAGGTCTATAGTTTGCCATATCAGATATATCACCTGTCTTATTTTTAACTATGGGCACTACAATTGTCCTCATCAACTCAGATGGTAAGAAGGAATGTCTAATACAGATAGTGTACAACAGCGATAAAACCCTAGGGAGGTGAAACCCAGCATGCTGCAGGTGTTCTATGCTGAGACCGTCGTGTCCTGGTGATTTGCCTTTATTCATAGTTTTAATTATCGCCCTCACCTCACCAGGGGTAATGGTGACAGGCATACCTGACACGACGCCCTCTGCACACCCAACGTCAACTTTGGCCGACCGAAGAACTGGTTTCACTCTAAAGTGACTCCTAAACAAGCCGGCTATCTCCTCAGGCTTACTAACTCCTCCCACGCTCACAGGGACAGCCGGTCGCGGGCTAAGCTTCTTTGTGTTTTTCCATTTCCAGAACTTATAAAAGTTTTTGCATTTATGTTGTGAAGCAAGCAAATCCATTTTTATTTGGTCCTGTTGTAACTGACATGATTTTAATTTTGTCTTGAATGTTTTTCTGGAATCACACATATCACGGTATAAACGACCAGATTGCGGCCTTCCGTGCCACACCCAGTTTAGAAATGCCTGTCTGGCATTCGCGTGAGCTTCTTTAACAAGTTTGTTCCAACCAGCAAGGTTACGACCGCGCCTTCTAGCCTTATGTTCTAAATAGCTCGACTCGGCTGCCACCCTAAGCGCATATACAATTCTGTTGTAGAACCTATCGATCACTGCCCTATGACTAACATCACTACACATTCTATCACAACATAGATGCAGTTCCCCAGGTAAGTCAATATCCTTCAATAACTCGTTACATTTTTTATTATAACATTCAGTTTGAGTATGGTCTCTCTCCCCCCAAATAACCCTATTCACTGGTTGGTTTTCCACAGAGTTAAGTATTCTTGGCCCGATCATCCCCAAATTAACTTGAACCACTAACGGGTGGTGGTCCGACCAATATACGTCATAATGTATATCGACACGCTCAACAGACTGCCACGCCGCTTCTGTGACCACACAATGATCCAACCAGCTTGTAGACCCGTGCGAATCGCTGACATAGGTATACGACCCCGAGTCAATCCCCAATTTAGTCACATCTGCACAAAGCCACTCTTGGTCTGAGCAAAAGCTTAGCAGTTCTTTACCAAACAATTCACTAGGATCGGCATTGAAATCTCCCAAGATAAAAACTGACTCCAAATTGCAACTTTCCACAATAGCTGTTATTGCACTCATACAATCACAAAACTCAATTAAGTTGTCAGAGCCATTAGTGGGCATATAAACACTCACTACCAATATTACTCTGTCGGTTAATTCTATCTTAATTGCAACAATTCTGTCATTATTACAGTCCACCATAGAAACCACATTGAAGACAGATTTTCGCCATAAAAGAGCAACCCCACCAAAGGGACGACCTCTCATGAGCTTTGTTGCATCCATAGAGGACTTACCATAAAACCCAAAGTCCTCATCAATCTCGCCTAACTTGGGAATTTCATTAGGTAGTAGCCATGTTTCCTGTAAGGCTATAATATCCATGGACTTACAAAGGTTTCGCACACATTCAATGGACCTATTAACATTTTTACAATTGAAACTAACAAAGTTAGAAGACAAAGCATTACCGTATTTTTTCATTATTATTATTTAATTTTCACTTAAATTCAGGGACAAACCGTCCTGCTGACGAGTCTGTTTCATAAATCGATTTTTATTAAATCTTACAAACTTACGGAATGACACGCCACTGGGCCATAAATTTTCACTCATAAATATAGCTAATTTACTCTTCGGTATCAAAAAGTTATACGCAACATATTGCTTATCTAACTTCATATCAACCTTTCTTAGCTGCACATCTACACCGGTTTTATTTTTTATGTAGTGTACAATATCTGTCACCGTCGACGACTTACCAATATTATAGATATAAAAAGGAATCTTTACTTCGGCCGCTTTAAAAGTACAGTCCAGGACCGCTTTTCCTTTCATACCTACAAAACGATTGCGCAATCGTTTACGCTGCACTAAAGTCCAGTCTTCAGTAGGCTTTTCTTGTTTCCAACTTCCGTTACGCACTATTTCCGATAATTTCTTTTCACACTCGCGCTTTTGTTCACCTTTATTTGCATCCCGTACCACTTGCTCGCAAACGTCACCTAAAACTCGACCATACGCGACGTCTTCATAGTTTATTGCATCGATTGTACTTGACTCGATCGCTGTCGTTCTAACGGCACCGCTAGTAGGGGTTTCTGCGCACACGCTCTTGCTTTTCTGAGAAATCTCACGCTGTTGCTCGGATTCGTTCTCGCACGCCGGTTCAGTACATGTTTGCCGTTCAGACACTAAGTCGTTGGTCTCGCTCACACTCCTACTCGTTGTTTTCGGCTCAGGTTGAACCGCCGCCGCGCCGTACCACAACATTTTTGCAGGTCACCCTCACAGTCGGTTTTATTTATTACTGTATTTGATGTCGGGCACATATACACAAACGACTGAGATGTGTTTACAGTTTTTATCGGTTGATATTGTAGCCCTATAGGACCACTTTCAAGGGTAAAACTGTCATGTAATAAATATGCACCTCTTCTTTTGTTGACATTATTTTCAACTGGAGATTGATTAAGTATAGAAGCGTGTTGCATATTGTCAATACTTTGTTTAAGTGACTCAAATTTATCGATTGTGACGAATTTTTCCTCCATACCGTTAACCTGCTTCTGAAGTCTCAATATGTCTTTTAAAATGCGCGTAGCATCTATATGATCGAACGAAACCGGTGGAAGTTTGTGTAGGTCTTTCGCTACAAAAATAGGAAACATCTCACTGCTAGTGCCTTTCATAAGGCATATTATGTCGTCAAGTTCCTTAGACATTTTTTTCTTGCCATCTTTCCTGCGATTCGGCGCTTTTTTCACGTTGGTCAAAGATTCAAAGAGCAGTGTTTTGGCCTTTGTAATCTCGTCTTGGGAAAATGAAGTAGTACACAGTTGATGTACACTTTCCTCATCCATGTAGTCCAAAAGCTCGTTAATAACAACATTGCAACTCGAACATTTCACGGTATTTGAAGTTATTGTCACTAGCGATGAGTCACCGCTTCACAGAGAGCACCGCACGCACACGTCCGTTGTTACTCGTTCGTTACGGGACACTGACACTGATTAGCAGCCTGCCAAATCATATTTTTTGCATACAGTCCATTTCGACATTTATAGTTAGAAAGCTCTTTTATCACATTCGCAGCGTTATCATCGCTGGCTAGCCTCATAAGAGCATTACATCCCTCTAAGTGGTCTTCTGCACTAAGACTTGATCCACGTTTTTTGGGATTTAATATCACTGCTGCAAAATATATGTGATTTAATGCATTCTGTTTCCTTTCAAGGAACATGGCTCGCAGTTGTGGTAAATGTTGGTCCAATATATTTTCTGCGTCGCTGCTGTTCATAAGCTCTTCTATTTCCGTTAAAGACTCGTACACCAAATGTATTGTACAATAATCTCCTTCAAGCTTTGTGATCCGGCCTACGATTGGATTAAATACTCTTACTTGATTTTCAATTATGGTCCACTTTGCTTCAAGACATTGTCTTTAAACTTATCCAGTTCTTGGATGTCACTGATCACCAAAGTACATCTATAAATTTTACGTCCCGTATGATCCTTGTCTTGTTTAAAGTATTCGTGTTTTCGTGTAAGTATTTTGATTTGTCGCGCATTTTTACGTAATATTATGCTCCGCGCACCGTTATCATGACACACGTTCCTAAGCAACTCACACGAAGCTACTGCGCACATCGCGGCAACGCGGCGCGTGAGTGGTGGGTACGCGGGTACAGCGCGCGGGGTGAGGCAGCGATTAGCTAGTAATCATACTATTTTTGAAGACAAACACTATCGGACGCCCTAAGCAGGTACGAGGGAGGGTGGAGATAATCAAATTTTAGATTTTAAATAACAAACTGTTTGCTGGAAATTTTAGGCAATACTCCCAATGTGCATTTTCGTGCAATTAGCATTTTCGAGGCCATTCATGGTCTAAGTTGTCCAGAGATGTTCGTATTTATATAATATATACGGTGGAACCTCTTGTCCAGCGGCATTGCCACAGAACTTCACCGTGAAGCTAGCTTTGGTTGCATTAATTATGACTTCAGGGTACTTAGTCCCTCGCCGACATAGATCAGTTTTCCTCCCAGGGTCGTCACTGAGGTTGGTCTCGTCATAGTTATATATATTTTCTGCGGGTACGTTTTTCAATTAGCGGCTAATATTATCAATAAACTTTGTTATCACTTTATCTGACAATTGAGCTCTGACTCTTTTGATATTATTTGCTATTCGTCGAGATAGGATTCTATGTCGGCTGAGAAAAGACCACAATTAATCTTTGCCAGGAATATTATTTTTAAATTGAGGTACATTCCTACCTTGGGCCATGAGATAATCTTTAATAAAATTTTCAAATCAATATCCGTCAGAAAAGCCATATTCAGAGAGAGCAGTTATATGGTCAACAAATGAGTTTTCTTCATTTTCTAAGAATATTGTTAGTCGGCCTGGTTTGCTACCAAACTTGTACGTCAATTTATTCTTCATTGTGCTCCATAGGATTCTGTACATTTTTGAAGCTGACCTTAGAGTCATCAACTTCTATCTCACAGCATGCAAACATTCTTCCAATTGTTCTTGCGTATAATCGACATATCGACGGCTGCCAGGCTTTCGCTGATATTTCGACGGCATCAGAATGGCTGGAAATCAATTAAATGTGATAATTATCTATAATTTGATAAAATTAAGTCATCGGGTAATTTTGGCTCATGAGCCTATGAGTACGAAATGATTATTGTTATTATTATTATCTCTTTATTTAACATGAAACTTAGGTATAAAATTTGTACAGTATTTCTACAAAAACAAAGATTTATAACAATAAAATCTTGCTGAATGAAATTTAAATATCTCTCTCCATTTAAGGTATCTGGTAGCTCGAAGGGCCCAATTAGTTCAATAATTTAGTATTCCCGCCCAGAGATTTACTGAAAATTAAATGACTAAGACGCAAACACAATTGTGCTAGTTTTGTCTCTTTCTAACATTGACCCTTCGGCTACCTGCTTTGAGTCATATGCCCGTAATACGCATAGTTAAATAATAATATGATGTTTGTGAATTCTTCACTCCTTATTCCACACTTAAGCGTAAAATAAAATACAACCGCAAACAGGAGGTCAGAGTAATTGTTTATTAGTTACAAAATGTCTGTTTTTAGTATTAAATAAGCTCCACTTAACCGTAAAGTGATAATAAATCTCAGGATTGATGAAAATAAGCAAAGGTAGAATAATAAATAATAAAATATGAAAAACACACGATTTCCGATACATCACTTTCAACGACCAATTTTGGCAAATAATGCCCCATGTAGTGCATCGTTTTTTGTATTAGAATGAGCAGTTTTTAAAATTAGTCAGAAGCTATTGAAAATCTTTTGAATTATGTTGAAAATTCCATTGGGTTCTGCTTTATCCCATTTTTTTTAGTATCCATCAAAATTTTTGTATATTACGTCAAAGTTAGGAAGGAGATTATTTTACTCATAAAATTGCAACTATTGGGCATTGTATTAAAAAAAAAAACAAGAAAAGTTGATCCAAAAAAATGATATAATTTTTTAAAGCCATTATC
Organism: Udea olivalis; assembly: GCA_947369235.1. NCBI lineage: Eukaryota > Metazoa > Arthropoda > Insecta > Lepidoptera > Crambidae > Udea > Udea olivalis. Next base: position 6,348,532 of record OX376367.1, on the reverse strand, counting down.
TCGTTAAATCAGGAAAAATTAGAAAAAAAATATATAATTCGGAAACACCAAAAAATCGTAGAACATACATGGGTGTTTAATCGATAGGTATGGTACTCTGCTATCAGCTCGCACTGGCTTGACACCTTAAAAGAAACACCCTGTATATAACAAAATACCAAATCACATTAAGGAACTCCCATAAAATAGTTTTAAAACATCTTTGCGTAGGTGGTTGTTGGACATGACATTTTACTCACTCAATGATTTTTTGAAATATAAATAATTGTAAAAGTTTACTGTGGTTGATACAGGATTTTGATGTTTAGCCTGTAATTTAGTAAATAATATTTAATTTTATATAGATAAATGAATGAATACTAATTAAATAATAAATGCTATCGATTTAGTTATCAGATGCGTATGTTCTCTAAGGCATATACAACAATGCGATCAGGATTCTGGTGGGGCTGCCGCGATATTGCAGCGCAACTGGGATGTTTGCAGATGCGCAGGTTGATGGCTTTGCAGCCATCATACGCACGCGGTGCGCCTCCCTGCTTGAGCGGAGTCGCGGCAGCCTTAACAGGCTTCTGAGCGTATCTGCAGGGCGGTGGGACTCTCCTCTCCTAGCAAGGTGGATGCGGGTTCACACAGATATGAATAAATAATGTTATGGAACTGTATTTTTTGTGTAATGTACTGACAAATAGGTATAAGAATCATTATTTTAATACTAACACTATATGAGTCATTGTTGTAACTCGAAATAAATTATTTGATTGATTGATTGATTGATTAAGCTCAGGGTCGTAAGGAGGTAGGCGTAATACTTCAAATCCTTTACTTTTTATGTAGTCATCGATTTTGTAGGTAACAAAATCACTTTTTTTTTTATTATATCATATAACTCAACTCTGCGCTTGAGTCGAAATGTATACCCTTAGAAGTGAGCCATTCTTGCATCTCAGATTTTTTTGAGGCTGACGTCAGCAATTTTTCAGCACGAGTGTTGTGGTACGATGCATTATCCAGTACTAATACAGAACGATCTGGCAAATTTGGCAGCAACTTTTCATTCAGCCATTTTACATAATTTTCAAAACTCATGTTGGAATAATAGTCTCCAGCTGTGGAATTAGCTTTGTAGATTAAACAAGCGTTCTCAATAAATCCGGAATCGGTTCCTGCGTCTACTATAATAAAACGAGTCCCTTGACTAAGCTTTTTTAAAAATGGAGATGTTTCGTCTTTTCGGGCCCAGGTGTTATTTCGAGCATGTGTTGTCAGAACATAGCTTTCGTCAGTATAGACAATAGGCCGTCCTTGAGAGCGGTATTCGTTCTTTTTTTAAATACTTTAATCTCCACATCTGGATATCATGCCGTTCAACTGAAACTTTCCTTGTAGCCCAATTTATTTCGTAGCGTTGCTAGACATCCATCGAAACCAATTTTATCATATAAGACTGACCTTAGTTTTGCCAAAGTTGGAATTTGTTTTTGTACGATATTAAAATCTTGTATGGTGCTCCGAACGACGCCAGCCAGGAGTCCATTAATGTGTACTTTCTTTTCTCTCTTTCTTTAGTTTTTCATCGGTGAAACAAAATTCGAAGATGTGCTTGCGACATCTCTTTTTTTTGACATGTCTCTTTCTTCTTGTAATATTTTTTGCACTGTTCTTTAACTCCCGTCGCTGCTGCAGTGCGCTTTGTAATATTACGCAAATGTGATATGTCACAATTAGGTTCTAGATGAAGTTCCGTAAATTCATATTCTTCTTTGAGTGAATTATAAACATTTGCAATCATTTGAAGACCCTAAAATAAACGATACATTATTAAAATCAAGTTTGAAATGTTATTAAGTACTAAAGTTATTCAGTACAATAATTAATTACACGCAACATAAATACACACCAAACATAAACATTAATTCGCCTTAGCTTACTGCGAACAACTTTTCTCCGTTTACTCGTACCTTCCATGCTGACGGTATTCAATGGATAATTTTGGCGCGAACTAAGTAGCACTACTGACCCAGCCGGGGACTCGGCCAAAACTGAGCGCTCTCGAGCTTACGCAACCAAAGACAGTGTGCATGTACATTTACATACACAAGCGTGGCTCACCAGCGCTTGTGAGAGAAAACATCTTTACTTGCAGAAGTGGCAGATCAACAAAATATGTGCTTGAAGAACATTAGTCCCACTCACGTAAATAAAATTTCGCATTATATTATAGAATATAACCTCAGTTTTTTTCAGTTTTTTGATATTTGACGAATTCTGAATTCTGAAAACCGCAGAATTGTCAGTATCATTTACGTTGGGTAAAACAATGCTGCCAATTTTAAGTTTTAGTTCCGCTGCGGCCGTGTCAATATTTTCGGGGTATCTAAACCCAATTTTTTTTATAATCGAGGGTCTAGGATCGTAGCTTCTCTGAGCAACACTTGTTTTTCAATGTCGCCGAATCGGCGATTCAGTTCGGCTTTTAGTGTTGTTATCAGATCTTTTATTGGTCCTGTTGTTTCACATAAGCTTACAAAACACAATATATTTTGAAGCTGATACATATTTTTCTCCGCTAACTTATGACCTCGTAAAATACGCGTAGAATTGGTATTGCCTTAAATCCAGTCCAATCGTCTTGAGACAGAGCTAGATCGGGTCTCATAATCGCGATGGTTGCAATAATAGCATCTTTCACCCTTAGGAGCCTATCCCACATGTCATAGGTGGAGTTCCACTTGGTGCTCACATCTTGTTTCAGCATATCTTGTTTCAGCATAAGTGGTGCAATGCTCATTTGCTCCTGTATTTCTTGTCGTTTTTTGGCTCCGGGCTTCTACGAAACTTCGACGAAAGTATTCCTCCACTTGTTTAACTTTGGTTACTGTCTCCGATATTTGATTGATGCAATCCTACACAGCTAAATTAATAGTGTGTGCGAAACAACTAATAAAGATTCGTCTGCTAAACGGCTTTTTATTTTGCTGGCCAGATAACCAGCTGCTGAGAAGGCTCTTTTGGATTCAATCGGTCATCCGCGAACTGTAAAATTTCTCCTTTTGCCGGACTCGTATAATCTAAGATCAATCTTAATAAAAATCTCGCGAGAACGAGATTGCATTCACTCACTATATTTGATACAGAAGAAAAGTCACTATTTTTGGTATCAAAACCTCAAAATTAAAGTCAATTGAAAAATTACATTTACTTAGTATGCCATATCGTTTTTGTGAGTCTTTTTATAATCACCCGGTAGGTAGCATCGCAAATGGTGGGCGGGCTTGGTTTCGAATGAAATTTTACTGTTTCCTATACTAAGCCACGAAGGACTTAACCAATATGTAATCTGTTAAAATGCTAAGACTTTGTAGACTATGAGATCCGCTTATAAGGTCCGCGTGCTTTAATGCTAGAATTTTTATTTTTTTGTAGAGTACGTGCTATGAAGATGTCCTTCTATGTTGGGAGTGCCACAATCAACTTCGGAAAGCAGCTCATTTCCAGAAACAAGTACGTAGGGCCAGCGAGCTGATACAACTGGGTCAAGTTAGTTCATTTGTTAATAATATTTGTTACTTAGGTCTTGTCTCGAACATTTTAGCCATAAAACAACTTCTAGGTTTCGAAATGTATCTTAAATGGGATTAATCCACTATGATCACCTAGGTGATGTCACCTGGCTGATCTAATTCTACATTTTTGTCGCCTAAAATCCCCTGCCGTCATATCACCTGGGTGTTCAAATTCTACATAAGTTAAAATAAAAATTTAGTTTCCCCTAATCACCTGCGTTAACTTTTATAAAAACGAAATGCATATGGTATACTCTTATTTTTATTGGCGTTTTTTCATACTCTCTCGTATTAAACCAAGTGCCAATCTAGTACGTATTGTCTTCATTATAATTTCTTATCATAGGTTTTGTATAGGGATATAATATAATCAATGCGGAAAAAGCCACTTGTCAAGGTCATTTTATATCTCGCTTGAACCACTGGACCGATTTGGATGAAAGTTGGATAACAGATACACAGAATACAGAAGCAAGGTGGTCAAATAAATAACAAACAATGATTGATGATCAAAGTGATTTATTATTTTTTATTGGGTTTTAATTATTGATTTATTCATAACTTTTCTAAACAAAAGCGTAAAAACAATTTAACGGATCTTGTCCAAAAAATGGCCTATTGAAATTTGTCCCTCAAGTACAGCCAACTGGCAGTTAACAATATATAGTTCTTTATGTAATTTTTTCATTTGTTTTTTGGGAACTTTGTCACTTTTAGGTTTTTGTGTAGCGAGTTGCTGACACCGCACCATATAAAATGACGCGTCCTTTCGTAAAGCGCTGAGAAGATGTACTATGTTATTATTTTTGCGACGCATTACATTATTTAGTTTGTGGTGCCATCCTTCCAGGGAATTGTTAGTGCGAATGCTCTCACGCCACATACACCAAATGGGAATCATGGAATCCCTCATCCAAAAGTTTTTGAAATATTTTAAGAAGTCGTGTACTGTTTCATAATTTTCATATTCTTTATTTATATAGTTCCACCCTTCTGCAATAGATCTTTCTGGTAGGAACGGCAATGAAGTACATAGCGACGCACAGCGCCGGCTTAGCTTGTCTTTATTTAAATTTAAAGCCTCCAGTTCCCGCCAGATAGATTGCGTGAAATGAAAGTAGCAGCCATTTATTGTTATTTCTGGAAATACGGCAATCACGGCTTTCATCGCCGCCATCTCAAAATCACTCGTGAACTTTGATGGCTTCCAATTTGGAAATTTTAGTTTCATCATTTCAAATAGAATGACATACGCTTCATACGTCTGATGTGACATAAGCGCGTACATTAATGGAACATTATTTCTACAGGTTAAAGTGCTTCCCATATCACCATGAAGTGAGTACACCTGCTTGAAGGGCTTCGGACACACTTTAAAAGTTCCATCCCCAAATATATGTTTTACCTGCTTTATGTAGTTGACAACTTCATGTGCACAAAATAATATCACACGAATACCATTGCGGTTGTTATCAGCCAATACAAATGAAGCGAATTGTTTAGGCACTATTGCCTGACTTGCATCTGTATGAACAAGTTTATCGACCCCATAATGTTTGTTTCTGGCCTTATACAGTCCAGACCTCACTTTATCATAAGGTGGAATATCATCACACGTGAAGACCAAACCCTCATCTTGAAGTTCAGCTATACATTCATTGTAAATCGTGGGTATTGGGATGCAATCGGGATTAAGCACTTTTTTCTTGCAAATGTCAATTTTATGAGCTACAATGTTTTTCGACTTATCTTGTATACACTGTTCCACATGACCTGTTTCTTTAATTAATTGGTCATCCTAAAACAAACGATTCTAAATTAAAAATCTTCTAAAGAAAAACTAATAATAAAATTGATCTATAATAATGTACGTACTTACCATAATCGTAATGGATCCACGGCACTTCTTTTTTAAGTGGTTACAGCATCGCCACCATTCTGAATCATTTTTATAAGTTTTCTTTTTTGTGTATTGATAACCGTCATACAGAAGACTTTTGCCACGTCCTTTGTTAATATAGATAAAGGTTTCCATTTTTAAACATTTACAATAATCGAGCGCAGTTGTAACCAAATACGTAATGGAGAAATATGAAGATGGCATGTTTTACTAATATTTTCTACAACTACCCTCATTATAACTTAGAACTGACACTGTTAAATATTAAATGCATTGAGTAGTTATAATCAAATTATATGAGCTACAGATACATGAACAGGATATATGCACTCATAGATACGATAGTAAGTAGGCGCATAAAACACTGTACGCCTCTTTTCAGCATTGATTATATTATATCCCTATACAAAACCTATGATAAGAAATTATAATGAAGACAATACGTACTAGATTGGCACTTGGTTTAATACGAGAGAGTATGAAAAAACGCCAATAAAAATAAGAGTATACCATATGCATTTCGTTTTTATAAAAGTTAACGCAGGTGATTAGGGGAAACTAAATTTTTATTTTAACTTATGTAGAATTTGAACACCCAGGTGATTTGACGGCAGGGGATTTTAGGCGACAAAAATGTAGAATTAGATCACCCAGGTGACATCACCTAGGTGATCATAGTGGATTAATCCCTTAAATGATCGATCAAAAATCATGAATACTACGCTGCTATAAGGAACAACGAGGTCCGATATTTCACTTAAAACAATACTATTAAGTTTGAGTGTTAGTGCCATCGAACCGAATTAGGATCTGCCGGAATAATGCATTAAATATCCAAACTTGGGAAGTTTTATTAATTAATTCCAGCAGCAATTTTAAGCTATACATTTTTTACAGGGTTACATCTATGGTACTCTGTCATCTCTTACAACGGTTGTTTTAAACGAAGCCCACCCCCACACAATTTACGTGAACGAAGCTACTACAAAATCTGTCATTTTACATGACGATAGCAAAATTCCTACAAGTACGGATACGGATAATAACACAACCTATGGTAGTTTACTAAATGATTCAAGTAGAAAACAAGGAGAAGACTGTTCAACTTTTTCTGAAAAAATCTTTGGTAATGATGATAATGAAGAACGAATTGACTTGGACACTGATTTTGGTGATAAAAGTGGTAAAGACTCAGAAAGTAATGCAGATTTAACTACGGTCAAAACTCATATTGTCACTAAAGATAAAAACAAGAAAAAAAACTATAATAAGTGGGCTAAGATAAGAGCGTTGCAAAACAAGAAACCGAAATTCAAAATTCTAGCACATAAAGAGTTAGTCAGTGACAAGGTTTTTACAAAAACACAATTGAATGTTGAACAGTTCAAAGAATGGATGAAATTGGAGAAAGAAAAAGAAAGTTACAGAATGAGTAAATATACATGTGAACATTGTATTGTCGCTTTTAACGATGAGAAAAAGCTTTTAAATCATAACTGCCAGTCACACGATGGAGTGAGTATAATTTAGTTAAAGGTTGCTAGAATAAATCGACCTGTGCGTCTACCTCGAGTTGCCACTTTAATTTATATAATTGTTCGCGTAAAAAAATGTATTGGAATTTGACATTGTCATGTCATGTGTCATCCCAATACAATTTTTTTACGCGAATGATAACGTAAATTTAAAGTGGCAGCTTGAAAAAGTGTCCGTCTGCGAAACTATTGTATCAAGTACCTGTTTCAATATGTTCTTCCTTAACGAAACACACGACGGGTTAAGTCTCTTCTCGTGTCACCTGCTTTTTTTGTTTGGATCAGATTCAGGCCAGCATTTCTAATCGATACCTCCTAGGAACACTTTTTTTTATTAGGTGTAAAGGTACTTTTTTGAAGTTTTTTCAAACTCAAACTCAAACTCAAATAACTTTATTCAAATAGACTGTATCAGTACTTTCAAATCGTCAAATTTACAGCAAAATATACTAAATAATAGACATAAATACCATAATAATATGGATATGTAAATAAACAGTATACAGACATAATGCGACTCTACCACCGCGTCGGAGTTGTTTCTTGCTGAGAAGACCCGGCGAGAAACTCAGCAGTTACTCTTTTAAACTTGTTTTGGGTTTACAACAGGGGTTAGTAAAGTACAAGCAGTGTGCCATTTTGATACCTAAAAGAATATAAAACAAAGAGAAAAAACCAACCATAAAAGAATATAATAACAAGAATTCATTTAAACAATTCAAAAACAAAAATTGTTAGTCAGTACAGTAGTTTCTTAAACAACTCGTAAACGGTGGCCCTGAGGAAAAAAAAATGTTACACTCAAGTAATCTACATATTTTTTTTTACAAAAAAGGTCATCTTCACTTTTTATCTGGGATCAATATTTAGTGAGATATGAAGGAATGAAGATGGACAATAATAAACTTACGTCGGTGATACTGCAAATCATGCTATGTCAGCTAAAACGGATTTTACAGTAGAGACACAAAATAGTTTTTTTTCTTTGTTTAAGTCTCTTAAGTATTTGATAAGTACATGGTGTTATAACATTAGTAAGAGCTATTAAATGATACGTGAATGAATATTGAGAGTAGCTTTAATGTGGAAATAATTGGCTCAACACATTTTGCAATGAATTATTGTAACCTATTCTTTTGACATAAAACATATTGATGTTTTAAAAAAGCAGAAATTTTATAACAATGTTAGTAAATGAACAGAATAGTATATTTATAACTATATCCGTAATTAACGCATAAAACTGGGCATCAAATTGAACAAAAACAAACAAATATTAAGATTTTTGCTGCCTTTATTTTAAACTTACTAGCTAATAATTCCCACTTTAAACTAATTTAGTACCTAGCTAGAACATGGCTGTCCAGATGTTGAAACATGTCCACGTGATGATGATGAATTAAACTAATTTACGAACAAGTGGACATGTTTCCATGTCTGAGCAGCCATGTTCTAGGGAATCATAAAATGCATGATGATCTGCAGGAATGAGGTTCTTCATTTCCTGAAGATGCACAAATTTGGTTATTTTTATCGCAAGTGAGAAGGTATATGGAAGGGCGTTCACTCAGGCGAAGTGGAGCAGTTACCAGGGGTCTCCTAGGTAAATTTTCCCAAGGGTCATTGAAGTCAATTTTGTAGTATAATATACCTTTGGGATCGTATTGTAATGCTACTATATCTGTAACACAAGGAAAGAGTGAAAGTCCTTGTAAGTTAAGTAAAATACTTTATATGGCTCGGGATTTTGCCTAGCTGACCTAATTATGCTCACATAGTCGGCAGGAACAAAAATATCTCGTTTTCGGCCACGCAATTTGTTTTCTATTACACTATGAATTGAATCGACTTCCATTTGCGTATGGCCGACTTCGAGCTATTTTTGTTCAATTATAATATTAGTTTCGATCGCCAAGTTAAGCAAAGCATTAGCCAAAGTCAAGCATCGGCTTTGATAACCACACCCATCACTCCAAAGTATGATTTTAGTTGGTTTAAGCTTATCAATATCATGCTTATGGTGTTTTGACAAATTAGTAGCAAATACATCACTTTCTAAGCCACCATTTCCTTCATGCCAAATATAACATGCTGCTTCTTTATTTTTCATATTATGAATGGTGTAATTGTGTACTTTTAACTTTTGTCTTATAGTAAGTTGCTGAAGCTTGCAGATTCGGGCAAAGTAGAACAGCTTGTCCATCCATGGAATAAACTAATGTCAGGTTATCAGTACTACATTTATTTATTTATTTTATTTATTTTTATTTATTATTTCGTACACAAAGAGACAAATTACAGAGAAAACAATAAGGAGTACAGTACAGGTTAGCTTCTCTCTAGAAAGAGATTTCTTCCAGCAGACCATGGCGACAGGAAAAACTCATTTAAAATTATCTATCATATTAAATTAATTAATTATAATTATTTATCTTAATTATTTATCATTTTGTTTTTCATTTCTCGCTCTCTGTTTCTTAATTTGATGAGCATCATAGTCAGTTTGAGATAAGTAACCTTGTTTAAAACTAATGCACTTATTGCATTGGTCCTTTCTGGGACTAAAAATATTATAATCAAGTTTACGAAAAATCTTCAAGAAATAGCGTCTTGAACAATAAGTTTTATTTTCTTCTTCACAACTCTTTTTATATACTTCGTAAATATGAAAAAAAAAAAACGAAGGCATTTCCAGTAAATCGTTGTAGAGTTCTGAGACTGCCTGATCTATTCCCGGTGCTGTGCCGTTGCGTTGTTGATGAATTATATTATGGATTTCTTCTGCTTTTATAGGGTCAGGGAGGTCATGGGGATAATTTTCACCGTGAATAGCAATGCATTGTCCGTAAGATCAAGCTAATTCAGCCTCCCAATTGAGAGATTGGGGTGAACGTGTTCTTGCTCTTGTATTTTTCTGTTTGTTCGTGGTGTCTTTAATAATTATAAGTATCCCCGTACGTGACTAAAATGTTAATTTCGGAGGTCCTCAATAAAGGCTTGAATATCTTTACCTTTCTATTTGTAGGTTAGTGCGGCATTCTCTGAACATTTTCGATTAAGTTGGATTATTCAAATAGTGGTGTTTGAGAAATCCTTTTATAATATTATCTGCGAGTAAGTCCGTTGATGTTCGAGTTTTGAGCAAGTTTTTTATTCCCTATTAGATATGAGTGTTTCAGATAAGTTATGTCAGTATGTCCTAAACGGTAGTTAAAATACCCAAGGATTATCAAGATAGCTTTATTAGAAGATATTCTTATTAGACCCAGAATGTTTGTAATTTTTTTTGTTGATTTTGCCGGGCGATGTGGTATATGGGTTGTAATTGTGTTTAAGATTCCATTAGAGGTATTTATGACGACTGCCACGGTACCAGTAAGGCTATATACGCTGTTTTGAACAAAAAACTTCTTTTTTGTTTGCATTTCTTGGTAGCAGGGCTGCTGCCGGATGTAAAAAACGGTGTGATCGTACGCCACCTAAAAAAAATCGTATTCTGAGGGAAAAAATAAAAGATCGTCGTACAACCTAGAAGTAATAGTTTTTATTGAAGATTTTTATTAGAGACTTCTGCGTTCATTTATTTAACGTTTTTGTTAAACTTCGTACAATTTTAATTTCTTCGTATTATTTGCTTGTCCCATATTTTGTTAGATAAACTGTTTCTCAGTTTTTTTTTAACTTATTTTACTTCGTTGAATGCTCTTTCACAACCTGCGCTAGAATTGGGTAAACACTTCGATCAACAATTACCTACACTAGATAACGCATCAGGAAGAATCATCATAGTGTGAATGAGACAAAAGATGAGAAAAAAGATTTTAAGTTTTAATAATTTCAACCTAATGCAAGTAAGAAAGTAAGAAATAAAACGCAGTTTCGATTATATTGACATTTATTTACGATCTTATGTTGTTAGGACTTTGGAATGAAACCCCAAATTAAACGACACAAGTTTATTTGAAGCAGAAACACGTCACACATAAGGCGATCATATAGCAATAGAAAAAGGTCTTATCGAGACGCCATCTTAGTATAGTTACATACACCAAAGAGAATATAAAAGTACATCAGTGTTACCAGTTTTTTAATTTTATTGTCTACTACACTTCCCCTCAATAAAATATAAACAGAACTTAGTTACCCTTAACAAACAAAGCTAACCCTTAACAAAAATACAGAGAACTTCCCCTTAACGCTTGGACTTGGACAAGAAATAAAAAATAAACACTTCTGCCTTACAACTAATTTTTTAACAATCTTTCCTTCAATAACTTAAATAAATTTCCACCTACAGGTTTAGTTAACATGTCAGCGATCTGATTACCAGAACTAATGTATTCAACCTTTATAATTCCCTCATCAATTTTCTCCTTGACAAATCTCATCTTAATTTCTAAATGCTTAACTCAAGTAGTGCAAGTGGCCATATTTGCTAATTTGATTGTAGACTGATTATCTGCATATATTATAACTGGACCTAAGTCAACGGAAAAGTCTTTTAAAATATGCTTCAGCCAACATGCCTCACTAGTAGCGTGGCTCAGAGCAACATACTCTGCCTCGGTAGAGGATAATGATACTGATTGTTGTTTTTTACAAGCCCACATAACAGTACAACCAAACACTTTAAAACAGAAACCAGTAGTTGACTTTCTATCCTCACTTCCCCCCCAATCACTGTCTACAAAACCTGTTATCATATTGTTACAATCCTTATAATAACAAAGACATAAATCCAAAGTTCCTTTATCTTATCTAAATACGTTAAGTAAAAGTTTATAGAGTAGCTCGCTAGCACACCCTTGATATCTGCTGAGCATGTTTACAACACATAAGTCTGGCCTAGTGCCATTTACAACATATAACAGAGTTCCTATTAATTTTCGACATTTATTTTCAATTTCAATACTCTCAGAACTTTCTCTTTTTAAAATCTCAAACTTAAAACTCTTTTCAATTGGTAAAGACAAAGGTTTACAGTCTATAATATTGTATGAAATTAAAACATTTTTTAAGAACCCTTTTTGTGAGATTTCACAATAACCCTCATTTAAGTTCTGATTAACCTCGATACCCAAAAACTTACTTACTTTTCCCAAGTCTTTCATCTTAAAAGTACTACACATAATTTCCTTTAACTTACACACTTCACTATCATTATTACCAAAATATAAGATGTCATCGACATATAATAAGAGGTAGGTTTTATAACCATCAACACACTTTGAATAAAGACAATAATCTTTATCAGAACTTTGAAAACCTTGAGACCTCATAACCTTGTCAAATGTCTCATTCCAATATTTTGGTGAACGCTTCAACCCATATATGGATTTATTCAACTTACACAACTTAGTCTCACTGCCTACTACCTCTGGCAATTTTAGAAAAACATTCTCATCAATCTTACTGTTTAAGAAAGCATTACATACATCTAACTGATTAATCTGACAGTTCATCTTAGTAGCTACAGCCACAAGAATTCTAAAGGTATTCATTTTAGCCACAGGTGAGTATAAATCATAATCATCACATCCAGTTAGCTGAAAACCTCGTGCTACAAGTCGCGCTTTATATATAGTTTCTCCATCTTGTCCTTTCTTCTTACGTAATACCCATCGAGTACTTCTAGCTTCTGCTCCTTCAGGTACTTTTTCGACCAACGTCCAGGTATTATGATCATTCAGCTGTTGTAATTCTTTATTGATTGCACATTTCCAATCAGAGGCTTCTTCGCCGTTCATGGCTTCCTCATAGCTTGGCCCTTCCTCTGACGCCATCAGTGCGGAATAATCTGAAAGCCAAACAGGTTTCTTCACCGGTCTACCACTTCTTGTTCGAGATTCTGACTGTTCAGAAACATTCTCACTTTCTTCTGTCTCTCACTCTTGTACTTCTTGAACCTTGCCAGATTCTGGCTCTTTTTCAACTTGCGTTTCTTTTCTCTGTTCATCTATTTTCTCTTCTATATTAGTCAGACTGTCTAAATATACAAGTTCCTCTGTTTCTTCTTCTGTCTCTTCCTTTTGGTTACTTAGAAAGATAATATCTCGTTTGATAAGCACCTCTTGCTTTTCTTTAAAGTATACTCTGTAATCTTTGCTACCTTCATATCCCACAAACAGCCCCTTTTCACTCTTTGAGTCCCATTTGGAACGCTTCTGTTTTGGTATGTGCACATATACTTCATCACCAAATGTTTTATTCAATTTTTGAACATCAAAATCTCTTCCGGACCAAACTTTATAAGGTGTCTGTCCTTCTGTTGCGCTCTTGCATGTTCGATTCATCACGTACACCGTCATACCAATGGCTTCTGCCCACAATTCTTTAGGTAACATTCTACTACTTAACATGGTCCTCGCAGCCTCCACCAACGTGCGCATATGGCGCTCGGCTCGTCCGTTCTGCTGTGGTGTATAAGTGACTGTTGTTTCATGTACGATACCCTTTGAAGATAACCACTGATTCACATAATTGTTGACAAATTCTTTGCCATTATCTGTACGTAATGTTTTCAAAGAACACTCTGTCTGCCTCTCAGACATGGTCACAAACTCCTTTAGACAGTTAAACACTTCTGATTTCTGTCTCAGAAAATAAACACATCTGTAGTTACGAGTAGGATGGTCATCTTTGAACAAAAGAAAATAACGTGACCCTCCAATGGAGTTAACTTCAAACGGTCCGCAAACATCTGCGTGGACCAACTCCAGCAACTTTACAGCTCGTTTACGATTCTCCATAAATGGTAATCTATGCATTTTACCCTCTAAACAAGCTTCACACAACTTGTTGTCAACACTGTATTTGATATTGTTTTGTTTCAACACATATTGAACATGTGCTTTATTTTGGTGGCAAAGACGTTGATACCACTCATCCAAGCTAACAATTGCTCAATGTTCTCCGCGCCTCAATTTGAGGTCCATAACATAATAGTTCCCCTCACGGTACCCCAAAGCACACTTAACATTGTCTTTTAATATACAACAACTGTCCCCGGTTAACATCATTTTATAACCTTTACCCATCGCACTTGAAACGAAAAATAGGTTTAATTTTAAGCCCGGTACGTGTAACACATCATGTAGTGTGGTTTCTACATAATTTTCTCCATCATTTGCCAAGAAATTCACGTTTCCAACTCCTAAAATAGGCAATCGGCGCCCGTCCCCCACAACAACAAATCTGTCTGACTTTGACAGATCGCGATACGTCACAAATAGGGTGCGTTCAAAAGTCATGTGTTCACTCGCACCGCTATCGATTATCCACTATTGTTTACACTGTTCGCGATCGTGATCGACTGTCATTGCACTTACTGTCATTGTTGCAAAAAATGCATTACTTTTCTTTTCATGTTTTTCTTCTCTTCGTTTTGGGCACTGATTTTATAAATGTCCACTTTTATGGCAAATGAAACACTGACGCGTTTCTTTGGTACTCCTACAGTCCTTCACCAAATGTCCAACACGACCGCACTTAAAACACTTTCTTCCTTGAACACTATCTTTCTCTTTTTTCTTCACATACAAAGCAACATTTTCACCCTCGCTGCTACTCTTTGACTTCATTCTTTCTTCTTCTACTAGAAGTCTTGAAACCAAATTGTCATATGTTTGGTTGGCCGAGTCCACCGACTCCCAGGCAGACACAAAATGAGTGAATCTTTCCGGCAAAGACATGAGCACTTTTGTGATTATAAATTGCTCAGACATCTCCTCCCCTGCATGCTTGAGCTGACTTCTCATCTCCTGCAGCTTAGAAAAAAATAGGTTTATGTCCATTCCTTCCTCGAACTTGAGATTGAAGAATCTTTGCTGAAGTAGGTGTATACTAGTACTCGACCTTTGTTCATACACACTCAGCAACTTAGACCACATCTCTGCAGCTGTATCACAGGTTAGAATGTGTACCATGACATTTTCAGTGAGTCGAGTCACTATTAGACTCTGCGCCTTGGCATCTTTTCTTCTCCACTCTTCATTGTCTGTCTTTGCTTCTGTGCCATCCACCACTGAAAATACGTTTAACCCTATCAGCATAACACTTGTCTGGAATTTCCACACACTTCAGTTTGTTTGACCTTCAAGCTTCATGACGCTACCCATTTCTGTTGACACTCCCGGATTCATATCCCTGGATTTCAACTGCTCCTTCGCTGACAATATTGGCTGAACGCGTTGGCGACCAAAGCAGTGTAAACCCACTGCAAACCCTTGATACGCCGCAATCCACACACCGCGCCGCCGGAACCCCACGCCAACGAAAGTGTCGCTAACCAATCTTCACCTAAAACAGAGTAATGGGTTAAGCAGAGTGCCTGGGCCCATAACCTGTTGTTAGGACTTTGGAATGAAACCCCAAATTAAACGACACAAGTTTATTTGAAGCAGAAACACGTCACACACAAGGCGATCATATAGCAATAGAAAAAGGTCTTATCGAGACGCCATCTTAGTATAGTTACATACACCAAAGAGAATATAAAAGTACATCAGTGTTACCAGTTTTTTAATTTTATCGTCTACTACATCTTAATTTCCAATTTCAACCTCATTCTTTAAGCAAGGAAGAAAAAAATACACTTATTTTTTTCTTCATTTGTTGTTGTGTCACTACACAAAATTTGACTTATCCCATTTCGAATTTTTGACACCGTTGACTTTACTGCCCCGAACAGGGTATAATGGAGCCGCACATCGCATTTTGTATCACAATTACAAAATAAATACATTAGAGACCGTAACGCAACGCTAAGCGACAAGTCAAACTAAATTTTCAATGCGTGTTTTGAGCAATCGGTTTTACAAGTTTACTGCGAAGTGAAAGGGTCCTTAGGACAAGAAAGGAAATAAAATTGTACAAATAAAGACTTTAATTAGATTGATTTCTTTTTATTCTTCATTTTCATAAACATACGAGGTGCATTCAATAAGTACCTACCTCATCGCCAGAGGGCGCTGTAGTTTCAAAAGAGTTTTACCACAGTGTAGCACATTCTTTTTTAATTCTTTTTTCAAATTTTCATTCCAATCCCTTCATTTGTTTCAATTTGACAACTTATGGAAGCGAACGTGTCGATCGGTTTTACAAAAATGGAAAAAGAGCAATATCGTTCGGTGATTCGATTCCTATTTTTGGAAGGGAAAACGCGCATCGAAATCAAAGAGCGCTTGGATGCTGTGTACGGTGACTCTTCTCCATCGATGGCCACCGTCAAGAATTGGTTCAACAAGTTTGCACGTGGCCGTACGTCGGTTTTTGATGAACCACGTCCAGGTGCACCGAAAACAGCTGCTACGGAGGAAAACATAAAAAAAATCCATGATCTCGTATTGGCAGATCGCCGATTGAAGGTTCGGGAGCTAGCTGAGACTGTAGCCATTTCAGAAGGAACAGTGCATCATATTCTTCACGAGGAACTCGGCATGAGAAAGCTGTCGGCGCGATGGGTGCCGCGTTTACTCACACCGGAAAACAAGCGCAACCGTGAGACCACATCGGAGACGTGTTTGGCGCTGTTTAAGCGGAATCCAGCGGAGTTTTTGCGTCGTTTTGTGACCGTCGATGAAACCTGGATCCACTAGTACACACCAGAGACCAAGGAGCAATCAAAACAATGGATCCAGACCGGGGAACGTGCTCCAAAGAAGGCGAAAACTGTAAAATCGGCCGGAAAAGTTATGGCCACCGTTTTCTGGGATTCACAAGGTGTGATCTACATCGATTACCTCGAGAAGGGTAAAACAATTACAGGGCTTTACCATGCCAATTTATTGGGCCGATTCGACGCCGAATTGAAGAAAAAACGACCCCATCTGGCGAAGAAAAAAGTGCTGTTTCACCACGACAACGCACCGGTTCACACGTCTGCCGTTGCCATGGCCAAATTGGTCGAATTACGCTACGAATTGCTGCCCCATCCACCGTATTCTCCAGATTTGGCCCCTTGTGACTTCTTTCTGTTTCCTAATCTGAAAAAATCACTCGCCGGGAATAGATATGGATCAAATGAGGAGATCATCGCCGCCACGGAGGCCTATTTGCAGAGTTTGACAAAAACTATTTTTCGGACGGGTTAAAAAAGTTGGAGCATCGCTGGGCTAAGTGTATCAAACTAAAAGGAGACTATGTTGAAAAATAAATTGCCACTATTCCAAAATTTTCGTTTACTTTTTGTAGGCTAAGTATTTATTGAATGACCCTCGTACTCATCAAATATTACTATATAAAAATTGGGCTGGTGCATGGATATCATTGTGGCGGCCACAACTCAGATATCAAGCTATAGTAATATAGGATATAGTCCTAATA
The DNA here is from genome assembly GCA_947369235.1 of Udea olivalis. NCBI lineage: Eukaryota > Metazoa > Arthropoda > Insecta > Lepidoptera > Crambidae > Udea > Udea olivalis. The sequence goes on along the minus strand of OX376367.1, from coordinate 6,331,208 downwards.
TGCACGCGTAAGGTTGTTAAGGAATCTCTCGAAATTCATACTTGCCTGTAGAGCACGTTCGTTTCATTATGAAATGTTGCCAGGTACATTAAACATTTTCATTTTCCGTACGATCTTGGTCTAGCCTAGCGATTGTACATGAGAAAAGTGAATCATGCATATGGCAGTGTACTAGTCCGTTTTTTTTATTGAAGTTCCTGTGAAGGTTGACCTCTCCATGTTACGTCTCACGGTTTTCATCAACTGATAGCTCCACTCGAGTTCTGACATCGTTCTTAACTTTCAGGACATTGGACCCTACACATGCGACATATGCAACACTAGATTTCCTAGTAAGAAACACATTTCAGGACATATGAAGTGTCATTATGTGAAATATCAATGTTGTTTATGTCAATTCAGCTGCTATGGCAAGGAAAACAGAAGGAAGCACTTATCTCAAGAACATAGAAAAACATTCCAATGTCTGAAATGTGAATTGAAATTTTGGTGAGTAAAACTTCATGATATTACGTGGCCGAGTGGTTTCAGAACATAGCCCGGGTTTGTGATCACCAACCCGCATTTCGGAAACGTAGTGATTAAGCCAAAACTCATCAATAGGGTATTTGACAACATCATCAGATTCTAAAAATACAATAAAAACTATCAGTTTGTTTGCTTAAGTCTTTGACTGCCTCTCTGCAAATGTTTTGCAGAACGCGCGAACAAATAGATCGCAAATGGCGTTATTCGCAGGCGGCAGTTTCTATGAAGCGTTTTGGGCAAGTTCAAAAATATGATTGTTATATGTAGTTGCTATATCTCGAGGAGTTTCAGTGCTTTCGAAATATGTTTTTTACCAATGTTTTTAGTTTCGAGAAATCTTTCGATAACACCTTAACAAAAAAAATAGACAAATACCCTATTATAGCGATGACTTGTCTTGATTTCAATGATGGAGATCTTTTAGTGGGACAGTATATAGGCTAATTATTTATATTGTAGGTTACGATCATTCAGAAATTAAAATATCGAATATTATAATAGTTAACCAATATTTGTATGTATTTGATTTAGCTGCAGAAGAGATTTCTTCAAGCATTACAAAGAGTGGCATGAGAAATTTATTTGTGACCATTGTGGCATAGGATTCAAGATGAGATACTGTATAAAAGATCATTTGAGGTAAGTAATAGAAAATTACAGCTTTTAAGAGTGTACTGGCTACATCGCTTTTGTATAAAATGTTCATGGTTGTTATGTTCACGATATCAGTCGAGACCCGAATTATAATACGTCAAAACCAATGAAACCCGAGGTTTTTGGCCTCTGACAGCTGGTTCCCTAGGGAGCCGGCGGGCATTCTAAAATATAGTACTACAGGATGTTTCTTTTTTGTTAGGAAAATAATCACTTTACTTATCTAAGTGACTTTGTAAATAAAATGACAGTTTACAAATTAATTTATTTATGCATGTAATATTTTTTTTTTTTTCATTTATTGTTTAAAAAACACTTAACATTAATAATTTCCAGTATTCGAAAACCACTGAGATTTGTAATGATACTGGTTGGTTTTTGCATCGATGTAAAATAACTACATGGTATATCATTGATATTACTTACTTTACATAGTACATTACATTACAAAAAGCGAACTGTTAATAACTAGGTATTCACTTGAAGATCTGGTTTAAGTTGAGCCAAAAAGTACATTTTCAATATATTTTTAATGTTACTGGGTGTGATGTTATCACGGAGATCCATACAGACGAGACTAAAAATTACTACTGCTAGTTTGGAAGGCAGTTCATCTCGGGAAAATGATGTTCCTATGACTATCATTTACCATGTGTGTGATGTTGTCACATACTATGCATCAGTCAGTGACAGGAGAGTGTGGTACTCGTACCAGCACGAACCAATGCACAGTCCAACTTTGCAGTCTCTGCACATAACAGTGACTTGTGTGCGCACTTTTTTGACGGAGCACCGAGCGCAGCGCGGCTTGCTACGTCTGACACCAGACAAGAGTTCCGTTGGAACAGGGAAACGTTTCAAAGAACTGTCTAATCTGATATCAGACGCAGGTAGAATAGGTCGAGGTCGTGAGACCTCGCGCGCAAAGGTCGTGTGCCAGCTGCAAACGGAATTGCCTGTGCGAAAGGACCCGAAACATAAGCTTTTGGCTTAGGCTCATACATACGTGTGTCGAATAACAGCGGCCGCAATTCGTTGTTCCTTCGTACCCACTAAAATAATATAACGATTTATAAATATGCGCCAGACAACACACCTCTTGTAATGGTCCCGAAGTAGGAATTAATATCTCTGTGTCTCGAGGTACCACACTAGGAAATAAGCCAGGGGCGTCTCCCAGCACACCCAGACTCGAGTCAATTCAGAAAAGATCGTTTCCTAAATTGACCCGACCGGGGATCGAACCCGGGATACTACGGAAATCGAGGCGAGAAACCATGGCGCACTACGCCAATCGTGTCGTCAAATTTGTACGATATGTTACTATACTACATGCTATTAACATTTTTGTATGTAATACTTTCATTACAATGGGCTTAGATATACAACATGTAATTTCAAGTAGGCAATACCTCTTATGGAGCTGATCAGACCATGAACTTTTATAGCGCGAAAAAAATCAGCCGTTTCATTTATGTGTTGAGCAGACCTTTTGTACAAAAAAGCTGATTTTTTTTCGTGATCTCGAAAATAGTACCATAGTGAAAGATGTTCAGTCAGATGGTCTGACCAGCCCCACGAGAAATTTTACATATATGTAAATAAATATTACTTAGAAAAAATACTTACTTGAACATTACCACCAACACAATGAACTATCACCGGATCGCCAGTTCCAATATTTATAAACTCACCCGGAATCACTGCCACCGGGTAGGCTAAAGATATTGGCTCCTGTCTCGCCCGAGACGCGTCAGGCAATTCTAATAAAACAATTGAAATTGTAACCGAAAATATGCATGCAGCTGGCACCCCAGGGAGCCAGCGGGCATTATAAGCAAAATATTAAATGGAACATCCTGTATGTGCATTATTACGGCAAATATGGCTGCCACAATCAGCTTGCAAATAGTTTTTTGACGAATAAATGATTTTGATAATACAAATTGACATACAATATGCACTAACAGATTCTTGATAAAATTTACAATAAAATAAACCAGTATCGTTCCTCATAAACTTGTTAAAACGTGTCAAATTTACATTACCAAAACAGTGTCCTAGAACCCTCTCAATCTTATTCTCTTTTGCAGTTATTTCTGAATTTACACTAACTAAACAATTATATGTATGTGTATTTAGGCTGCAAAATGTATAAAATAATTATATTCCAATAAATGCTTACATTTTTTGTAGTAAAATCTAAATTTTTCACTACTTATACTGCACAGTACAAAGCCGACCAAATAACTGCTAATTTGAAATCGGCAGTTATTTAGACGGCTTGTTGTTTGGTATCATTTGAAAGCTTATTAAATTGTCTATGGTTTGGCATTCAATTCCAGCCAATATACTCCTAAAAGTGATACAAATTCGGCGCATTTTCGCATGCAGTCCTACTGGCTTCATCGGATGCCATCGGGTCTTGACGGTTTATTGCACTGGCCCTCCCGAAAGCCACCGGGTTTCGAAGGGTTAAGGTTTTTAATAAATAAGTGTGATGAAACGCGTAAATTCTGGGTTCTTTTATGAATACATAAAAACGAGGGGCAAAACATAATGTTTTTTTACAAATATCATAGTATGGTTAAAAGAGACTAACTTTTCGCATAATGACGATCTTCTTAAAGTCGTTTAGCATAACTCTTTTGCCATTACGTCATACAGCATAGCATTAACGAAACAATTTATGCTTCGCATGACTTTCAAATAGCATAATAGTCCAAATATGATAGCGAAAGCTTTGGCATAATGTAGTCAATCATAATAACTTAAAGAATGATTTAAGATTGCACAATTATAAAAATCGCTAATACTCGTACAAATTTTTCTTGGTTTGTTAGGGTAGGTCAATTCGACCGAAATAGCTCGGTTAGGTTAAAACTGTGACCCATCGCAGAAGCTGAGCGAGCAAAGCGAGCCTGAACCTAATCATAATTATTTTATTTGATTGTTTAAAGTAGGTTAACTGAGCCAAAATATTACATTTTTCTAAGCATAATGTTCATTGTTATAATATCATGTCAACTTATTATTCGTTTTAATTATTTATTTATTTATTTATTTATTATCAACACTTACACTATTATTACAGAACGACTTAGCCTAATTCAATAGTGTAACTACTATGCTTTATTATGCTTTTAATAAATGCGTCCAGTAATTATTTGTATTGATTATTATGCTATGGAATATTATGCATTATAATTATTGTATTTTTTTTTATAAACAATTTTAGCCTACGAGAAATTAGGATTTCTGAAAATATGCCATACAATGTCATGGCTCGTTACGATTAGGGCAATCAGAAATATGGAACATGATATGTTATGACAATGAACGTTATGCTTAGAATTAGTGGGTCATAGTTAAACAATTTCAGGGAAAGAAGGTCGGTAATAATAGTTCTAGTAAAGAATTTAATTCTGACACAGATTTCTACCTTTTCTTCACCGGCTAATGTTTCGGTCTCTTTTAAAAAATTAGATTCTACGGAAGATACCTATCGTCGAGAGACCTATCGTCTCATTAATAAGAAAAGAAGTTCGTTTATGCTCTTTCTCTCTGGGTGTGCAGAAAGACATCTTATATCCTCGACAGATACCTCGTAACATAAGGATACTTAGTTATCTCTACTTCTGTCTCGTCTTGTGTGGTGTATGTTTTATATATCGTTACGGTTGGTGTGTTGTCTAGCGTATTTTCTATATATTTCGTTTTTCGGTTTTTAGAAAGGCCCATTCTAAATTCGAATGCAAGCCTTGCGGCAAGCGGTTCGCTCGGTACAACGGCCTCTGGCTTCACAATAAAGTGCGCCACTCGCCGCCCGCGCCCGCCGCGTACTGCGTCGAGTGCGACAAGCACTACCCTGACATCTATAGATACAGGTTAGTATGTATAGTGGCAAGCGGTTCTCGGTACAACGACCTCTGGCTTTACAATAAAGTGCCCTACTCGCCGCCCGCGCCCGCCGCGTGCTGCGTCGAGTGCGACATCTAATTTGAATTTATTTTATTTTTCTTTATTGATGATTGATTTTTTATTTTACTGAGACTGTAAAAAAAACAGTATAACGAAGTTGAAAAATGATTTTTATCAAATTTGAACCTTTTTTTTAATTAAACATTTTTAATTGTGTACAATTTTTTTACAAATCAATGGTACTGCAAAGAACAGGGAATGTCACAGTTTTTTTTGTTGTTTTCTGTTTTTTTTTTTTTTCTACGGTATTTTTATTCCTAATCTAAGGGTATGTGAACTGGAGCCTTAGGTATTTATACTGAGCGTAGCGAGCAATTTCGTAATATGATCTTTCATTTCCAGCCAGTCAGGTTTACTTAGTACATATCAGCCCAGAACGAATTAGTCGCTAACTAACTTGAATTAACTTGACTTGACTTGACTAGATATGAGCGATTGTTAAGACCCCTTTGGCATTAAATCGTGACCTATGGTGAGGAGGGCCTTTTGCTCAGCAGTGGTACATCACAGGTTAATAAGAAACAGCCCCCAGATCGCACTTAAATGGCGTTTTAAGCCTTTTTTCCTCACTCACCAATAATAATAAACTTTTCCTTTGCAGGTGGCACTTGGCGAACAGTGCACGCCATAATCCAAAGAAAAAACGAAGGTGCGTTAGAGTGTGCTCATTTTTTGGACCTAAAGCGGTTTTACACCTTGGGCCGTATTTCATACAATCTTTTGCCACTAGCGCAACGTGACCAGTGCCGGATTAACCCTAAAGCAAATTAAGCAATTGCTTAGGGCATCACATCTTGGCACCAGAAACAGATGCCTAGGGCAAGCAATTGCTTAGGACGTCACGTCTTAGGGGGGACCAGAAACAGATGCTTAGCCGTCACAAGCCGTTGCTTAAGAGCATAACGTCCTAGGAGGCAGCAGAACCACTTTGATTAGGGCGTCAAGTAATCTTAATCCAGCACTGAGCGTGACCGTTTACGATTCTTAAAATGCTCACTTTGTATTGGTATTACGATGTCACTTTTTTCAGCTACTTCTGCAAGTGAAAAGGTTTTACTAGTACTATTTGACGGATAAACAATAGCTTTAAACGTCAGATAAGAGATCGTTATACCAAAGCTGCGGTCCGATTTACGCAAAAAGTACTTTTAGCACTTTCAGCCCTTTTGCCCCGTCCAAATTAAAAAGCGCGCTAAAAGCGCTCACGTTGCTATCAGCGAATTAAATCGAATCGCAAAATTATCGTCACATAATCTCAAAATTAAAGGATCAATATATCTAAAGTATTCCGGAAGATATTGTGTTGTTTTATGAATGAAAATGTATTTAATTTTCCACGCTAAAGAAGATTTTGTCGCTTAAAAGTTTATTATGAGTATACTAAAACTTATCTAAGAAATTTTTTTACATAATTTTTATGTTTGACGTTTCTTCTATGAATTTGACATAACGCTTAGAGTGCTAACGCCGAAAAGCAGAGGCACCGTAAGTGCAAGATGGCGAAGTTGGTGACGTCATTAATGACGTCGCACCATGTGTCAAAATCACGCGCAACGCAAGTGCTTTCGGCGCAAATCGGGACGCTTTTAGGCGCACTTAAAGTACTTTCGACCTTATTCGGACCGCAGCCCAGTACACCGTGCATAACTTGAGTTTGCGTGACGTAATAATAATATATCATTAATTTCGGACCAATAATCCATATTAACAAATTACTCGTATAATGTTAGTAACAATTGTTGGTAAAATTATGTTAGTTTACTAACCTAACAACTTAAAATGATTTTTTGGCACCTAGACCGGCAACTGACACGTGGCTTGCCACCCAATGCCTGAGCAAGGGACCGTCGTCCCTCATACCGATGGTGTTCAGTAAGCCACAGCAGCCGCCGCGGACCCGGCGCAACAGAGAACTGACTCTTGCGCATTATCGCATGAAAGTCGTCCACGCCAGCTTCCGCAAACATTCCTGACGCACTACAGTACCGCGGCAGTCCCATCAGCATCCTGAACCCTTGATTATACTGTATACGCAGGGCGTTATAGGCTCTCTGCGTATATGAAGACCACAGGCTGCACGTATAAAACGACTGACAGTAGACTCTAAAGAGAGTTACCTTTACTGCAGTCGTACACTGCGCAAACCTGCGAGCCAACATATTATAGCGTACCGCCAACGCCCTGCGCTTCCTCTCAATGTCACAGTCATCTCCCATGTCTTCGGTAACCCAGTGGCCCAGGTATTTAAACTTAGTCACCTGAGGTAAAACGCTGCCAGCAAGCGCGACAGATGGCATATTGTAAGTTTTAGTGCCAGCTTTGAAAATCATCAATAATGGTCACGTGACTGGGAATAAGAGATCATACCAAAATGTCAGGAAGCTCAATTCCCAGACCAATGCGAGCAAGATTTAAGAGAGCTTAATAAGACCCTAGAGTTTTTTCTGCGCGTATGCGGACGATTCAAAAAACCGGACTTGCTTGTGTCAGTAAGCGGCTCGCGCTTACACAACCTTACAACCGCGTCAATGCTAGTACGAGTTGCCCGTGTGGAAAGCTTTCTTAGTTACAAAAATCTGTCTCTCTTATCACTTAAACGGGTCATGAATTAGAAGTGTAATTTTCTTTTCAGGATTCCATGTCCGAATTGCGATAAAGTATTTTCAAAAAATATTTACATGAAGGATCACTACAACCTGGTGCATTTGAAGCAATATAAGTACCGATGTGAGGAATGTGATAAGGTAATTAATATAAATGAATAAATACGCGTCACCGCTTGTCATGGTTTCGAAGAAGGAATGAATATCCCTGTGTTACGAGGTGCAGAACAAGAATTTAGCCAGGGGCGTCTCCCAGCACATCAATGTTTTCCTGTACTCAATTTAATTTTTATTTTAGCCACTCTTTAAAATGTATGGGACTATTTCAGAACTTCATCCGCAACGCTGACCTCGTGAAACACAAAAAGAGAACACACGAAGGAATCCTCCCGCCAAAGAACAAGATCTGCTACATTTGTGGAAAGGGTTTCACTGTAAGCTAGTCTAACTTTTAAAGAACACAAAAAAATATATTCAAATATACTTGTGCGTTATAGAGGCACGTCAACCTTTACAAGACCACTGCAGAATTATATCAGCAGCCTAACCCGTCACGCGGCCAGCCAAGCAAACGAAAAACGCCAGTGTCCCGGTCCATTTGAGTGCTGAGATTTTTTATGACCTCATCATCATCATCATTATCCGTGCGGTCTATCCCGATTGTGAACCCACGAGATTTTTTATGACCTTAATCGTAATTTATTGTAATATTATCTTTCAACAAGATTAAGTAGCTAAATACTATATACCGTTTGTAACTACATGAAAATTTCTTTACATTGCATATAGTAAAATTGAGTTTGTAAACTCACATAGTGCCGAAAATAATAGATTTTCTTGTTTACACTGACACAGTGTTTTTTTGGTTTCATCGCAAACTCTAAGGTTCTTAGCACTAATGCCGCTAGTATTACCACATCTTCACTATTTCATTTTGAAGAGCATATATTCACTAATATTCACCACAAAACACCTTTTTTCCAGCTAAAAGTATGACTACATAATCAACAATTAATTACGCGACAGAAAAAAATGGCGCATATTTTTTTCTAGTTGAAAAAGTCTCTATAATTTATTTATTTATTTATTTTACTTTAATTAAAACGGCGGTACACCAATAACAATAATTAAAGATACAGAAATAAAAATAAAAACATTAAATTAGACCTACATTAAATATATTGGATATTAACAGACACTAAATTAATACACACATTTACATACTCTCACAAAAACACAAACACTGAAACACTACCTTTGACCATTCATCCGCAAACAAGTCTGAATGTGGATTTGCATCGAGGAGAGCGTTGAGTGAAGCAAGAGACCGTGGTATAGGTGACTGGGCACGGGCCACAGTGCGGCTGGAACCAACAGCAAACAGTCGGTGCTTCCTGCTGCGGTGGTAATTGTTTGGGGCAAACAACTGAACCAGTTTCTCGTGGAGATCAGGTGCATCCACTTTCCCGCGCAATATCTTGCACATAAAAACCAATTGGTGCTTTACTCGTCTGACCTCCAAGGAATTGTATCCAAGGCAGCCAAGTAAAAATTTAGTTGGGTACATGTATGGGTAATACCCATGCACTCGCTTGTAGAGGTACCTCAGAAAAGCTTTTTGCACTTTTTCAAGCATCAGTGCATACTTGCTTTCATGTGGGTTCCAAATGCACATGGAAGCCTCCAGCTTGGAGCGAACCAATGCCACAAAAATCAGACGAATTACGTGGTAATTGTGAAAATCCTTAGAGTTTCGTAAAATGAAATCTAAACGCCTGTAGGCTTCTTTCGCTAGTGCTTCCACGTGGTCATGGAACGTTAGTCTATGGTCGAATGTTACTCCCAAGTCCTTAATGGTTGAGTGGCGGCTCAGATTATTTCCATTTATTTGGTAGTTATAGATTAATGGCTGTCGAACTCGTGAAAAGGTCATTGCACTACATTTAGATATATTAAATTCCATGCCATTCTGGCGACTCCATTGGCATATTGCGTCATTTACTTTAATTAAATGCGGTTTTACTTTAATTAAAACGGCGGTACACCAATAACAATAATTAAAGATACAGAAATAAAAATAAAAACATTAAATTAGACCTACATTAAATATATTGGATATTAACAGACACTAAATTAATACACACATTTACATACTCTCACAAAAACACAAACACTGAAACACTACCTTTGACCATTCATCCGCAAACAAGTCTGAATGTGGATTTGCATCGAGGAGAGCGTTGAGTGAAGCAAGAGACCGTGGTATAGGTGACTGGGCACGGGCCACAGTGCGGCTGGAACCAACAGCAAACAGTCGGTGCTTCCTGCTGCGGTGGTAATTGTTTGGGGCAAACAACTGAACCAGTTTCTCGTGGAGATCAGGTGCATCCACTTTCCCGCGCAATATCTTGCACATAAAAACCAATTGGTGCTTTACTCGTCTGACCTCCAAGGAATTGTATCCAAGGCAGCCAAGTAAAAATTTAGTTGGGTACATGTATGGGTAATACCCATGCACTCGCTTGTAGAGGTACCTCAGAAAAGCTTTTTGCACTTTTTCAAGCATCAGTGCATACTTGCTTTCATGTGGGTTCCAAATGCACATGGAAGCCTCCAGCTTGGAGCGAACCAATGCCACAAAAATCAGACGAATTACGTGGTAATTGTGAAAATCCTTAGAGTTTCGTAAAATGAAATCTAAACGCCTGTAGGCTTCTTTCGCTAGTGCTTCCACGTGGTCATGGAACGTTAGTCTATGGTCGAATGTTACTCCCAAGTCCTTAATGGTTGAGGGGCGGCTCAGATTATTTCCATTTATTTGGTAGTTATAGATTAATGGCTGTCGAACTCGTGAAAAGGTCATTGCACTACATTTAGATATATTAAATTCCATGCCATTCTGGCGACTCCATTGGCATATTGCGTCAACATCTTGCTGAAGAGCATTGCAATCTGCTGCCGACTTAACCTCTACGAACAGCTTAAAGTCATCTGCGTACAACAAGCACTGAGCATGTTCGAGAACGTTTGGAAGATCATTAACCATTACAGCAAATAGAAGAGGTCCCAATATTGAACCTTGACTGACCCCTGAACGCGTGTGATAGGGAGCAGACTCATACAAACCAAGTTTAACAAACTGCTGTCGATCGCGGAGGTAGTCTGCAAGTAGCCGTAGCAGTCTTGGGGCAACACCTATATTGGCCAGTTTTGCTAACAGAATATCATTATCAACCCTATCAAATGCCTTACAGAAGTCAAAATACAGGACATCCACTTGCAAACCTCGGTCCAGCCTGGTGGAAATGAACTCAACTAAAGACAAAAGGTTGGTCTCTACTGATCTCTTTGATCGGAAACCATGCTGCTCATTGCAAATGTATCCGTTCACTTGTGCGTAAACACATTTGTGGATTACGCTCTCAAAAACTTTTGCCGGGGAAGATAATACTGCTATCGGCCTGTAGTCCTCCACCTTAGACCTATCTGAGCTTTTCGGTATGGGACTTACTCTCGACAGTTTCCATTGAGGCGGGTAATTTCCCATATTTAGCGCAGTATTTAGAATATGACAGAGAAGGATATACATAACTCTTGTATGACACTTGTTTTCAATTGGTTAAAGGTGTTATTTTATGTAAAAGTAAGTCCATGATTGGCTGCATAAACTTACGTGATCAGCACAATCACAAAATATGAGTGAATTTGGCGCAAAAGACAACGGAGTCGCTTATAGACAGACGTATGTCAGTAGGACGCTCGACGGGATTAGGTGCCCCTATGTAAAGGTTGATGTGAACACTACGAGTTCTTTCAAATCGTAAATTTTAAAGTTTATCAAAGAAACATGGTAAATTCTAGACATAATTGCTATAACAATATGAAAAGCATTAGTATACAAACACAATGCGACTCTACCACCGCGTCGGAGTTGTATCTGTACTGAGAAAACCCGGCGGGAAACAAAGCAGTCACTCTTTTTTTGTTTTGGTTTCACAACAAGCGTTAGTAGAGTACAATGTGTATTTTAAAAAATATTAAATTTTTGATACAGATGTGCCTCATAAAGACATCTAGCTAGCTATCATTGTTAATTTCTTTTTCTGTTATTTTTTTAATATTGTACATTGATCTTTTTTTTTGTTGATTTGCTGGTGTTTTGGTGTAAACTGTTAACCTGCATGTAAATTTTATGAATAAATAAAAAAAAAAACTAATTCTAAAATATAAAACAGTGAGATGTACATAAAGTCATTTATGCAATTCAAAAAAGAAAATTTGTTTTACATTTAAAAGGTAACACCTAGTATAGTATTCTTAGTGTTCTCGCGTATAAAGTGAAAAAATATTTCAGACGAACAAAATCCTGTCGAACCACGTCCGCACACACACGGGTGAGCGCCCGCACGCGTGCCCGGCGTGCCCGGCGCGCTTCGCGCAACGCACGACGCTGCGCGGGCACGCGCGCGCACACCACCCGACACCCGCCGAAGTCTAGCCAGTAACTGCACAGTCGGCCGTAAAGGAAAAATGTATGCAAACTTCTTATAAAAAGTAAATAAATAAATAAATAAATATCCCTGGACATTATTCCACACAGCGCCATCTAGCTCCAAAGTAAGCTAATTAAAGCTTGTGTTATGGGATACTAGACAACGGATAAACATACTTAAATACATTTTCTTTTGTAAATACATACTTATTATACATAGGAGACACCCAGACCAGTACAAACAGACATGTTCATGCACACAAATGTTTGTACTGTGCGGGGATCGAACCCGCGACCTCTGGTGTAGTAGCCAACTTTTTAACCATTACACCAAGTCGGTCGTCAAAATCCTGTCGAACCACGTCCGCACACACACGGGTGAGCGCCCGCACGCGTGCCCGGCGTGCCCGGCGCGCTACGCGCAACGCACGACGCTGCGCGGGCACGCGCGCGCACACCACCCGACACCCGCCGAAGTCTAGCCAGTAACTGCACAGTCGGCCGTAAAGGAAAAATGTATGCAAACTTCTTATAAAAAGTAAATGTTATGAAGAATGTTATGATTTTGACTAAAAGAAGACAATTGGACATACACTCATTATTTTGCACATTTTGTTTTGTTTATATTATAACTTTACTTTTAACAATGTTGTAAATAATTATATCATTACAAACTGTTCAGTTTCATTTCCCTCATAAGGGTACCTCCATACGGTTTAAGTTCATTTCAACGTCATGAAACAACATGGTCGATTTTTTCTTGCAATAATATTATGACAGTAACAATGGCTCAGCCTTAACGACTATTCGATATCACAGAAACTTTTGGTAGATACAGATGAGACTAATTCTTGTAATACATTGAAAGATCCTGTAAATGATGACAATTTAAATAATGATAGGGGAAAAGAGGTAGTAGATGTGTCGCAAAAAAGAGAGGGAACTCCAGTTTCTAGAAATGGTAATCCAGTTTTTATATATTTCATATTTTATATATTGACCATAATGATGCAAATGTACAAAATACATTCGAGGAGGCGATAAACTCCAATGATTACGAACAATGGCAAATGGTAATTGATTCAGAAATGTATAGCTTGAATAAAAATAATATTTGGCAAATTGTTGAAAGGCCAAAAGATAAAAAAAGTTATTGATGTTAAGTGGGTGTTTAGAAGGAAAAGTAATAATGTTTATAAACCTAGACTATTTGCAAGAGCATTCCAGCAAAATGATTACACCGAAAATGCTTATTCACCTGTAGCTAAAATGCAAACTTTGAAAATATTATTGTCATTCAGTTGTATAAAAATATATTTGTAGAACAGAGGGATGTAGTGACAGCCTTTTTAAATGGTAATGTAATGTCAGAAGTATATGTCAATCAACCAGAAGGTTATGAAACTGGCGACAATAAAGTTTATAAATAGCACAAAGCTCTCTATGGTCTCAAAGAAAGCCCTAGAGTATGGTATGATTGTTTCGATGAGTCCATTAAAAATGTAAATTTTGTTAGAAGTAACTATGGTTACTGCCTGTATGTTAATAGAGCAAGCAAAGATCCAATATACATATTGATATTTGTTGATGACCTTCTGATATGTTGTGAACATAAAAATCAAAAAGTAAAATAGATGAGGTAAAAACTAGTTTAATGAAAAGATTTGCAATGAAAGATTTAGGAAAAATTAAAAGCTACATAGGCAAAGATATTGATTATAGTGATGATAAAAATATGATGACTCTAAATCAAACAAAATATATTGAATCTTTGGCTGCAAAATATGATCTGGATAAAAAATATGCTAAGTTTTATGATACTCCAATGGAAACAAATTTAATATTAGAACAAGCTTAAGAAGTAAATGAAAGTATTAAGCACAGAAATATAATGAGTTAGGATTCATTCAGGTTAAGGATTAGTTTATTTATGTTGTTCATGTTAAAGTAAAAGGTTATAAGAATATAAATTTGAGGTGTGTTGTGATTAGGTAAATCTATAATCCTATATAATAGGGATACAAACTTAAAACACTATTATCGTTTTGGTTGAACGCCACGAATGGATTTTATCTCTTCTGTCTGTGAATCACGATTCTTGGCAAAATGTGTGCTCTATAATATTGTTAGGTGCCTGAGCTTATAAGCCTGCCTAGCCTGAGGTATTTAATTCAAATGAAATTGCTCAAGAAATCGTTAAAAATAATGATAGTCAGTCGAAACATTTTACATTAGATGAGAAGTGTTCTAGTAAAACATTGGGCTTGGGTTGGTTAAATAGTAGTGATGATTTTCATTTTACTTCTAAGATAAAGGAAATCTCAACTCCGATAACTAAACGCTTAATTTTATCGGTTGTGTCGCAAATATACGATCCCTTGGGTTTACTTAGTCCTGTTATAATTAGGGCAAAGGTATTGTTACAGAGTCTCTGGTTGTGCAAGTTAGATTGGGACGATGAAGTGCCACTTGACATTAAAAATAGGTGGCAAAAGTTCGTCACTTCGTTATCCGCATTACATGATATCAGAGTACCTCGTCATATAATCTGTACTAATCCTATTCGAATAGAGTTGCATATATTCGTCGATGCTAGCGAAACCGCATACGGCGCGTGTGCATACGCCCGTAGTTTTAGTGAAGGCGGTGACGTCACAGTGCGACTGATTTGCTCGAAGAGTCGCGTCGCACCTGTCAAACCTCTTAGCATTGCACGTTTTGAATTGTCCGGAAGTCTTATCGGCGCATTATTAATGGATCGCTTAAAGAAATCACTTAGGATTAACTTTGATTTAATTGTATGTTGGACAGACTCGACTATAGTGCTGGGCTGGATAAGAACGCCACCTTACCAACTAAAAACCTTTGTGCAAAATCGCGTAGTGCAAATTAATGATTTATGTTGTAGTGACAATACAATATGGCGGCACGTAGATGGAAAGTGTAACCCAGCTGATTTAGTGTCTCGAGGTACCAGTTTAGATGACTTAGTGCAAAACAAAATCTGGTGGAATGGACCCTTCTTGTTAATAGAAAAGGTAACGGATTTTCAACAATCCGATTTACATAATTTACAAGATAAATTGCCAGAGTTGAGATCAAAACAAACAACTGTCATGGCTTGTATTAATTCTCAAAAAAGTTTTTTTGATAACTTTGATTTTAAAAGGTTTTCTTCATTTCACAAACTTCAACGTGCCTATGCTTTTGCCTTGAGGTTTATTCACAACTTTAAATCGGAAAATAAACTTGATCGTTTGACAGGTCCTTTGTCAGTGAAAGAGTTAGACAATTCATTGGATTTTATCATTAAAAGAATTCAATTGCAATCATTTCCAGACGAATATAACGCTTTACAAAATAACTTGCCACTTAAGTCAACTCGTAATTTGTCAGGTTTGAACTTATTTCTAGATAGCAAAGGCATCATCCGAGTGGGAGGTCGATTAGTTAATTCGCCTGAGTTTTCATACAACAAGAAGCATTGTGTGGTAAACATTACGTTACCCAACTTATTTTCAAGCAAGGACATTTGAGGTTATTGCATGCTGGGCCTCAACAGTTATTAGCATGCATAAGAGAGACCTGGTGGCCTTTGAGTGGTAGAAACCTAGCTAGAAAAATTATACAACAGTGCCAGATATGTACTCGTCTGAAAGGTGAAACTGTGCAACCAATTATGGGAAATTTACCACAGGAACGAATAACTGTGGACTTGCCTTTCATGAACACTGGTGTTGATTATGCAGGGCCACTTTATATTTTAAATCGGAGAGGTAGGGGCTCTAGGCTTGAGAAATGTTATTTATGTTTATTTATTTGTTTTACCACAAAGGCCTTGCACTTGGAACTTGTCACTAACTTAACTTCAGAATATTATATTTTAGCTTTAAAAAGGTTTATTTCCCGTAGAGTAAAACCACATAGTATATTTTCAGACAATGGTAGGAATTTTGTTGGAGCTAAGCGAGAACTTACAACTCTTAACTAGTGAGTCTCAATCTATAATTGATTATGCCTCATCAAATGGCATAGAATTTAAATTTATACCTCCTTATGCACCTCATTTTGGCGGTTTATGGGCGGCAGGGGTGAAATCCTGTAAATACCACATTACTCGGGTGTTAGGCAATAGTCACTTAACTTATGAGGAGTTCAGTACATTTTTGGCACAAGTAGAAGCTGTCCTGAATTCCCGTCCTATGTACTGTCTGTCCCCAGATCCTTCAGATTATACTCCCCTTACCCCTGCACACTTCCTGATCGGCCGACCGCTGACCTCACATGCGAGCGAAGATCTTACCAGGACAAATCAACATGCATTATCCCGCTACAAGCGCATAGAACAATTGAGGCAGCATTTCTGGAAGCGATGGTCAGCTGAATACATTGGAGAACTACAAACCCGCACGAAATGGAAGGAGTCCAAAGGAGTTTTAGCACCAGATACTTTGGTGCTCATAAAAGAAGATAACCTCCCCCCACTAAAGTGGCGTTTGGGAAGAATTTTGTCTGTGTTTCCAGGAAAGGACGGCGTACCCCGAATGGCCAGTATTCGGACAGCTAATGGGGTCATTGAAAGGGCATTCTCGAAGATCTGTCCTTTGCCAATTTCCACGAACGACGAGGGCGCAGCAACCACCGAACCTGTTCCAAGCAGTTGAGAGCAGCTGTGGAGCTCTCAAGGCCCGCCGGCATGTTTATGATACTTAACGCCACCTAGCAACAGGACGTGGCAATATCAAGTACACCTGTGAAAAGCGAGCAGTTGACCGCAACATCCAAGGCGGGGGTTACAAGTTCCAGGCAGGAGAAAAGAGGGCGCTACTGCGCGAACCTTTAAATGCCAGTACAATCGGTTACCGCAGCTCACTCTTCAATTCAAATCGTCGCCACAACCAAAATTTCTAAACGTTCGGAATTCTTTATTTTAAATTTAAACCGTTGCATTGTAAAGAGTCACTTGAAGAAAATTATAAGTAATTATTTAACCAGGAAGTTCGCTTTATTTTCCCTGAAGATCAGAAACCCAACACATACATTTTTGATAAAGTCATATCTGGTGGTAAATACATTCGGTCTGTCTGCGCTCTACAATAATGGGATTTGTACTTAGGAAACTTATCAATGTGCTCAATAATAGTTGCTTCTACATCTTGAGATATCTTACGGATGTTTTCTGACGTTTTTCCTCTTTTGTCTTCAATTTTATCAGGACCTGAACTTTTTTTTAAGTACCTGTCAATCCTTGCCGATGATATTTTTAAGGTATTAATAAACATTTTGGCACAGACTATTTGGTTTTTTAAAGAATAAATACGTGTGTTGTTTCTTTCATTTGATTCCTTGCTTCTTTTCCTTTTTATTGCTATCACTTTAACGTTGGAAGATATATACAAGCACTTGCCTTCAAAACCTAACTCCCAAAATTTAGAAAATTCTTCTTCACGGTCTGCTACCGATATTTTTTCATGACAACTATCTTTACATCTAAAATCGATAAATTCTCGACGATTAACCACTTTTCCTTTTTGATTTATATATTGTTTGTTAGTTTCACATAACTTTTTACGAATTTCACGTGTCTGATTAGGGTATTTTCTTTTCCTACCCTTTTTTGGTCTTCCAGCTCTATTTTCATTTATTATTGGTTCAGAAATCGTCGGGTTCTGTAGGTCACCTTCATCATGGTTGCATATTTCTGAGATGGTTATAGGTGGACTTTCAAGAGCAGGAATACTTACTTGAGGTTCAGATATATTAGTTCTTAGTAAACTAGGGCTACTTATATTAAGGTTACATTCGTTAACTGTTGATTCAGAAAAGTCATTGTTTGTAACATTCAAATTTTTTTGCACAAAACATTCAACATGGTTGGAATTTTCATCTTGAGGTTCTTGTTCCTGGTTTTTATTTAATGTAGTGTTATATTCTTGAATTTCATTGATTGTTGTGGCATTAAACTCTACAGAATCGAAATACCTGGAGCCTAACTCATTATCTTCTATTTGAATTAAATTTCGGTAAGCGTCATCTACTTTGGTACATATGCTTATATTTTCTTCAATTTCTGTTGTCATATTTCTTAAATTTATTGAGTTTGATATATCTAGTAATACGGTTTGCCCATTATCTTCTATTAGTTCATCTTCAGGTAAGACACTGTAGTAAGTATTTTCAGATTCTTTGGTTATCTAAAATTTTTAAATAAGAAATGGTCATTAAAATATAAACCCTTATTGATTGAAGTGAACTACTAGTTTTATTTTTATCATTGTTACCTCATCATGAAGCTGATTATATTTATTCTGTGTGCAGTCAATTGAAGTTTCCTTAAATAAATAAATTCATTGATTAAAACTGCAATCCTTATACTTAAAATTTAATAGTAACATTAGTATACTGTTTAGGTATTAAATCAAACTCAAACACCGGTTGACGTTCGAATATGATTTTATACCGAAACAGCATCGTAATAAAGTAACATAAGAAAACATTTTCGCTTGCTTTTTACAACAAGCATAGAGTATCCACTTAACGTAGAGATTACCTACACTTAGTAAAAAAACAGTCTGAGTCTGTCTGTATAGGTACTTAAAATCAAACTCGAACACCACTTGATGTTCGAATTTGATTTAAACAGAACCGTAATAATATTAATAATAAAACTTTATTTCAGATCGTTGATCCATACAAAATATGTTAGTATACACACAACTTAAAATCTAGGTTAGTAATTATTTAAAAATTAACTAATTTACATATTTCATGGTCCCACGCATGTGCATTTGGTCTCAATGCTTGAAGATATGGCAGTCAGGCCTATCTTTAACGACCTCCAGGATGCCATTGGTGCTTTCCCGTACTCTGCTCCACGCTGAGGCAATACGCTTTCTCACAACACAGTGAAAGTCATCGACTCTCGCCTCTGCGAACATGGCTGACGCGCTGCAGAATCTAGGAAGGCCCATCAACATCCTGAAGGCGTTATTGTACTGCACCCTAAGTGCATTGATTGTCCTCTGCGTATAGCTGCACCACAGGCTGCCGGTGTAGAAGGTCTGACAGAATGCCTTAAAAAGGGTTATTTTTACGGGTATTGTACACCTGGCAAACCTGCGGGCAAGCATGTTGCATCGGACTGCCAAAGCTCTCCGCTTTCGCTCAATATCACAGTTATCTGACAAGTCTTCTGTTACAATGTGCCCTAAGTATTTAAACTGTGATACCTTGCTTAATGCAGTGCCCATGAGCCTAACCGGAAGCACATGTGAGGGAGTCTTTTTCCCAGCTCGAAAAATCATGAACTCACTCTTCGCTACATTATATCTGAGTCCATGCTCAGCGGCATACGCCTCACACACTGCCAACAGCCTACGAAGCGCACCCACCGATGGGCTCAACAACACCATGTCGTCAGCATAACTTATACTGTTGACCATGCAACCGTCAATTGAGCAGCCTACACCGGTGCCGCTAAGCCCAACGATGAGACCATTTACGTAGAGATTGAAAAGAGCGGGAGATGTTAGACCTCCTTGTCTCAGTCCGCACTCTAGCACATAAGCGTCCGACAGAGCTCCCGACCATCTGACCTGGTTAACTTGATGACCGTACCAATATTTAAAAATAGTGATAAGTTCCACCGGCAATGCCATATCATGGAGCTTAGACCATAGCAGGTCATAGTTAACCAGGTCAAACGCCTTGGAAAGATCCAGGAACGCGGCGTACACTGGCGTTTTTCTCTGCGTATAGTACTCCACGGCATGCTTCAGAGACAGCACAGCACTTTCAGTGGATAGGCCAGGTCTTAAACCAAATTCCTTTATTCGCATAATATCAGATTCTCAAAATATCAGATTCTTAAAATATGAGATTATCAAAATAGCTGATTCTCAATATAGCCAAAGTACAGTCAAGACAAAATTTATTTTTTAAATCGAACTTATTTTTAAATATGAGACAAACACTTATTGAAAACAAAAACAATAATCCCCATAGATTTAAAAATTAATGCAGCGGCAACCACGCGCATAAATCATGTATGTAGATACATAATAATCTTCTCAGCAATTAAATTAGCATTCTTCATATTTATTTAATCTCGATAACATGTTTAAACATTTTTCTACAGTAATTTTGTTGAAAGTGCAGTCAGATATTATGTTGCGAATTTGGTTATCTTTTTTTACTTGCTTTCTTGCTCTTTTTTCCCAGGGCAATGATATGAACTTCTTTCTAGTCGAATGCTCTGTATTTCGGCTTCAGCTTTTAATAATTTAATAAATTGGAATAGAGTTGGCTTAGCTGGTATTTTTGAATTTATTCTACGATGCCAACCCTCGACTGCATTTGTTGTTCGATGTTGTTCATTGTAGCAGCTAAATATGTCCTTAGTTATTTTTTGCAACCATTGGCTATGGAAATATTCAAAAAAATTTTTGGACAATTCCGTGTCGGGTGACATTTCGTGTATCGATAAATATGCTTCAGGAATTAAGATTGGTGGCAGCAAAGCTAAAAGTGTACACATATGCGTAATTTTGCGGCCTTCTGTAGTTCTATCGTAAGCCAATTTTTTGCTCATTTTGAAAACAGCATTCATAAAATGATAGTAGCATCCTTTTATGCTAACATCCGGAAACACTTCTGACATTGCTTGGATAGCTGCGATTTCGTAGTCGCATTTATATGTACTGATATTCATATGAAATTGTTCTTTTAGTATAACAAATAATCGCTTGTAAGTATTCTGTTGCTTGTTTGGCAGTAAAGCATAGATAATAGGAACGAAGTCAATCGTATCGTTGTCTCTCGCAATATCAATATACAAGGTGTACTTTTAATAAAAAGGTTTCGGTGTTACTTCAAAAGTGCCATCACCGTAAATAGTTCTAACTGACTGAAAACATTCGCGAAGCTTGGGACCTGGTAATGTTGAAAAAATTACAATTCTGTCATCTGATTCGGTATTGTAGTCATCAAATAAAAAGAAATCTTCTACAAGATGTTGAGGCAATCTTACATTTTTCGACTTTGACCATTTTGAATTTCCAACGATCAGAAATTTATTCCGGGTTCTGTATAGTGAATCTTTCTTTGATGAAAATGTCGGAATACCCTTAAATGAGCCGCTTTTTAAAAAATGTTTTTCATAAATTTTTTGAATGGATTCAAAATTATCACGTACCTCACTTTTGCAGCTGTCTATTGTTGAATGTATCAAATTCCGTTCAAAATCACGAGCACAGGTATGCTTACCTTCGCGTATTATCTCATTTTTACAGTTGAGCGTAATTGATGTAGGTACGGCATTCGTGTTGGTTGCAACAACGCCAGTTTGTAGTACCAGACTTATTTTTCATACAAAAATTGTACTTATAGCCGGCATGTAGAAGGGCGGGTTTTTTTTTTAATTGTTTATAAAAACAACATTAGAACTAGACTCCACACACGAACTTGAATCCATTTTATTTATAATAAACTCAAATTATAGAAACAACTATATGATGTGTAATGAAATGACAATGACGCCGTTATCATTTTAAAAAATAATTGTCATTTACCTCATACCACTATTACAAATAGCAAATAGGTGGTATATTATGTTATAAGTCAGCATGTCAGTTATTACTCTGAGACGAAAGGAAGAAATAGCTATGCAACTTTCATGGTATACAGGGTGTCCAGGTTGACAGAAGGGCTATTCAGGCTTACAACGCAAAAAAAATATCTGCAAAAAGTTAATATTTGTGGCCACAGTAGTCGACAAATCAATACAAGGTGTCAATTTGTCAATTTTAAGATTTTTTTTCAAAAGTACTGAACTCGAAAAGTACATAAGTTAGAATTTTTATTTTATTTTTCTAGTGACTGCCATGGCCTAGCCTATCACCCGATTTCGGCTTGACCTCTACTTTCTGGACAGCCTGTATAGGTAATACAAATATAATTTTCACGTTGAGTGTCCAATTTCTGTTATATTGAGTTAAGCTATTTTGATAATCTCATATTTTAAGAATCTGATATTTTGAGAATCTGGTATTATGCGAATAAAGGACCAAATTGTGCATCGTGTATCTTAAGGCGCTGACTGAGCTGTCTCTCAAGCAAACCATCAAGCACTTTAGCGAGTATAGTAGCCAGTGAGATTGGCCTATAATTGTTTTTGTCCGACAAATCTCCCGTCTTGTTCTTAATGATAGGTAACACAATGGTCCTCATCAGTTCAGTAGGTAGGTATGAATGCCTAATACAAAAGGTGTAGAGCAAAGACAAAACCCGCGGCAAGTGTGGCCCTGCATGAAGTAGGTGTTCTACACTGAGGCCGTCGTGTCCTGGTGATTTCCCTCAATTCATAGCCTTTAGAACAGACTTAATTTTACTTGGCTTGATTTGGGCTGGTATTCCAGACACGTCACCCCCAGTATATCCCACCCCCACTGGCTCCCGTGTTGACTCGACTAGGAAATGGCTTTTAAACAGGTTCGCAACCTCCACAGGGCTATCGACTCCATCAACACTTAAAGGGGCGGCCGACCTTGGACTAAGTTTCTTAGTTTGTTTCCAGAATTTAGGAAAATTTTTGGCATTATGCTGGGTTGCTAGAATATCCATTTTGATCTGGTCTTGGTTTTTTTGACATGATCGCAACTTGCATTTGAATAATTTACGGGACCTACACATATCTTCATAGACCTGTCCTAAGCGAGGCCTCCCATACCAAATCCATGTATGAAAAGCTCGCCTAGCATTACAGTAAGCTTCTTTGACAAATTTATTCCACCCCACAACCAGACGGCCATGTTGTTTACCCTTCTTCTGTCCATAACTAAATTCCGCCGCCTCCTTCAGCGTTTCAACAATTTTGTCGTACAACCCATCAATAACTTGGCTATGGTCTGAATCGTTACACATACCATCACAACACAAACTCAATTTTTCGGGAAAGTCAATTTCTTTTAAGCCCTCCGTACATCTCTTTGTAAACGCCTCGACTTGACCAGCATTTCTTTCACC
The DNA here is from genome assembly GCA_947369235.1 of Udea olivalis. Classification (NCBI taxonomy): domain Eukaryota; kingdom Metazoa; phylum Arthropoda; class Insecta; order Lepidoptera; family Crambidae; genus Udea; species Udea olivalis. The sequence continues at coordinate 6,307,928 of OX376367.1, read as the reverse complement.
CCAGATAACTCTATTTCTTACCTGACTGTCTAGAGGTCTCACTACAGTTGGCCTTATCATCCCCAAATTTACTTTAACCATTAACGGGAGATGGTCAGACCAATAAGTATCATAATACACATCTACGCCGACAACAGACTGCAACGCCGCCTCAGTTACCAGGCAGTGATCAAGCCAACTTGTAGCACCGTAAACTTCGCTAACAAAGGTATAAGTCCCAGAGTCGACTCCCAATTTAATGCAATCTACACAATGCCAGTTTTGCTCTGCACAAAAACTTTGCATTTCTCTACCAAAAAGCTCTTTCGGGTCAGCATTAAAATCACCCAATATATAAACTGATTCAGAGTTTGAGCTCTCGATGATCGCCGCTATTTCGCTCATACAGGCACAAAACTCAATTAAATTGTCAGCAGCATTAGTAGGCATATACACACTGAATACTAACATCGTACGTTGATCGAGTGTAATTTTAATCGCGGCTATCTGATCATTTTTACATTCCACTATAGACACCATACTGAACATTGACTTTCTCCACATGAGAGCTATCCCACCAAACGGGCGGCCACGGGTTGATTTGGTTGAATCCATGGATGACTTACCGTAAAAGCGGAAAACTTTATCAATACTGCCAAGTATGGGGATTTCATCAGACCATAACCACGTTTCCTGAAGCGCTAATAAGTCAACAGTTTTACACAGTGTTCTCACACATTCAAGTGATCTGTTGATATTTTTACAATTGAAGCTGATAAACTTTGACATTAAGTTAGACTTACAATTACCTACACAATCTTTAGTATCCATAGTTTTGTTAATATCCATAAAAATAATGTTTTTAGCTTCTATTTGACCGCTGCTTAGCTGGCCGTTGTTCACTCACACTCTTGTAACTCACAAATTTCCGAAACGACACACCCGACGGCCACATGTCCTCGTTCATAAACACCTCCAACTTGCTCTTCGGTATATAAAATTTAAATGCCGCATAATCCTTATTCCTTTTCATTTCAATCTTGTGTAGTGACACTTCAACTTCCGTCTTATTTTTTATATAAGCAGCTATGTCGTTTATTTCGGCTTCCGTGTTTACATTGTAAATGTAAAAAGGAACAGACACATCAGCCGCCTTGAAAGAACAGTCCGTAAGGTTGTCTGCTTTGCCTTTCTTTCCGATAAAACGATTTCGTAACCTTTTATTTTGAACTTTTATCCATTCATCTGACGGCAGGTCCTTTTTCCACTCGCCGCTCTCCTTCAGCTCCTCAGACATCGTTTTACCTCTATTAATACACCCTGCAGGTACCGCTCTCTGTGCGGTCTGATCCTCCATCTTGGCATTAGACACCACCGGAAGTTCATTTGTTTCATCCCGCTGCGGTACCGCCATCGTTGTTGATGCGCAAGCGTTATTTGCCCCAGAAACTACTTGACTGCAAACACTAACCGCCACATCACACTCTGTTTTATCCCTCGCCCTGTTATCAGCGGGGGAGCCAACACTACTATTTACAGCAGTATCGTTGCACCTTTCATTAACGTCCTTACTAGACCCATTTATGGGTGCATCTGACACAAGCGGCAGGAGACCTATAGGGCCACTTTCACATTCAAAACTCTCCATGAGACATGCCCCTCTTCTGCGATTGACATTGATACTCCTATAACAATGATTGCTCGACCGCTTTTGTTCAGCAATATCGTCTACAGTAACATAGTTTGATTTAATTATTGACACGTCCTCCTTCAGCTTAATGATATCTCTTAATATCCTGGTAGCATTCACATGATCAAACGTTACCGGCGGAAGTTTGTGAAGCTCTCGGGCTATAAAAGTAGGCATTAACTCGGGGTCCATTTCTTTTATTAATGCTAAAATGTGCTCAATATCCCGTTGACATTTACCTTCCCTCCTTCTTGTAATCTTTCTACAAGATTCAAACAGAAGCTTTTTAGCCAGCGCAACTTCTTCCTCAGTGAAAGCAGTAATACATAGGCGGTTAATACTTTCCTCATCCATAATATCCGCTTTATTTTGTACAAAGCAAAGCAACTCGTATATAACGACATTACAGCTATTGCACTTTACTGTAGACATTGCCATGATTTCTATCAAATATATCCCGTAACTTTTTTCTAAAAAACTTATGCGCCTGGTTCTCGGCAAGCAGAAGACGCGAGAGGTACCGCTAGTGCGCGTGACTCACGTACCTCAGCTCCTGCGCCAGCGACTCACGCGTCGGAGACTCGCGCGGTGTTAGGTGATTCGCTGCAGCGACGTCACGCCTTTTTATGCAGATTTCTTGAGATTGAGATGTGGCTTTGTAATAAATTTATGATTTTATAAATTTATATGGATCCTTTTTGGTGCATTTCATAATTTGAAACAGGAACTGTCAATCAAATTTGAGTAAAAGATGAAAATCAGCTGACAATATTTTCCCTATAAAAACATACAACGCATTGAAGACATTATTAGTGCTACTGTTTCCCTACTACTGATTAAAACCAACGTTATTATGGAGCGGCGACGTCATTTGAGCAGGGAAGAAATGCTCAGAGCCGTGGGAATGATAGAAGCTGGTTCCCGGCAACGTACTGTGGCTTTAGCTCTGAATACAAGTCAGAGTGTTATCAGTCGACTTTGGACACGTTACCGAAGCACTGGTACCGTGGCTGAGCGCCATGGAGGACGGTATCGCTGCCATGATGTTAGCCGTGAGGCTTCATCACTCTTCAGGGAACTTAATTAGCGACCAAACAGTCAGAAACCGCTTGCATGAAGTGAACCTTCATTCCCGAAGACCGCTAAGGGTACCACCTATAGCAATGCACAATCGTAGGATTCGATATCAATGGGCTCTTGAACACAGAAATTGGGCAGAAGAACAATGGCGTTTCGTGTGCTTTTCTGATGAGTCTCGTTTTGGTATGAGACCGGATACAAGACGTATACGACACTGGAGAACCCCTGGACGCCAACAGCGATTAAAATCCTGCCAGGAAGTCCATCCTTATAGTGGTGGAACCATCATGGTATGGGCGGGTATTTGGATCGGCGGAAGAACTGAGTTGATTTGGATCAGAGGCAACCTCAACGCTCAAATTTATGCTGAGACGATTGTATCAGACGTCATCGTTCCTCTACAAGTGCAAATCGGTCCCTTATTTCAGTTAATGCATGATAATGCACGACCGCACACCGCAAGAGTTGTAAGACAGACTCTCGCCGCAGCTAACATCAATGTCCTGCCCTGGCCTGCTCAGTCGCCAGACTTGAACCCGATTGAGCATACATGGGATATGCTACAGAGAAGAGCTCTGCCGAATATGGAGGGTATCCAGTCGCAAGAAGACCTTTTTTTGTTGTTGCAACGAACATGGGCGGCCATTCCACAGCGTGATTTGGATGAACTCATTTTGAGTATGCCAAACCGATGTTCTTGTGTTGTTAGTGTTCGCGGTAGAAACACGGATTATTAATTGTTTAAGTTACCCAATAAAATTTTAAAGAAAACTGTTATTTCAGTCTTTTTTTCGAACTTTAATGTTAGTGGTTCAAATGTCAAAAATCCCTTTATTAGGAAAATGGCAAATTTCTTTATTAATGCAAAGGTGACTTGGTTTATCGTTACGGTAGACAAACGAAAACACTTTATTTGATGAATCCTTAAAGAAAATTTTAATTAATATCAATCAGGAGAAAAGTTATTGCAAAAATATATGTTGAAATAGACACTTTTGATGTGTGTAGTTTTGGAGAAATTTCGGGTATGAAATTCTCAGAAAGAACAATTTGTCGCAAATCGTGACTAATGTCATCGGGACTCCTCATTTCACGGCCGAAGGTAAGATAGGCAGGCGAATAGTTTGTAGACGAGCAAATGACACTATTCATTGCGTATCTGATACTTGGTAATTGGTAAGGCCAGTTGCGGTGATTGTCTTCCAAAAACATGGCCAATTGAGTCTTGAGGTCTCGGTTACGTCTTTCGACAGGGTTGCTCTCGGGATGATAGACAGGGGTGAATGAGTGCTTAATGTTTAACCCAATGACCGCCAGCGCCAAAAAACAAAATCGAACCCCTGACGCCAAGCGTACTTTTCACGTAAAATTCGGCCCGATTCAGTAGTGATGTGACACATCATGTGAAACAATGTATGTGACTATAATATAATCTTTAAAATAACTTGGTTATTTTCATTTAAAATCCTTAGACACAAAAGTAAATATGAAACATGTTTAATTTGAAGTGTAATTTCGTAATATACTTAAAAAAAATCATAAAAAGTGTCCATATTCATTAACTCTTTGCTGCAACTAGTAGACGCCTTGAAGCGTCAATGGCGCTCAAAACTAGCTAATTTATGGATTTTCATGATAAGAATAGTGATGTTAGTGTCATTTCGATAAAAAATTGTTAAATAAAACTCGTTATTAGGATCTACGAAGCCAACAAATATTTTATTTTTATTCTTAAATTCACCCATACATTATATATAATTACATCACTTAATACCTACTAATATTATGGCACTCATATAAAGTGGTGGTTGTATATTAAATTTTGGCTAGTAAAATAACTGAAACTGGCATTTGTGAGGTCATAATACCCTATGATTTTGTATGGAGCAATCACTGCGACGGTGTGTGTATAATGTTACATATAATGTTACATTAAAACAGGTCTCTTGTTTCATGATAGGGACGAAAACATGTGATGCAAAGTGGCACTTTACATATTTCGCATAAATATCGTGTTTCTCGCCTTCTACGATACAGATGAATACACACTTTGCATCGTATTTTTTTTGAATTCGGTATAAAGGCCGGCATGTGCCGAGTAGCATTTCCAAGTAATCGCGTAGGTTGATCTATTGCTCGCGCGGTAACGGGAAGAGTTCTTTCCCCGCAATACTTCAGAACAATTTGTGTTATAACCGAAAGTTGGAACTTTGCAAAGTGTGATGTATTATCTGCTCGTAACACTTTGAAATAGTGAAAAGAATTTAGCAAATGTAAATCAATTGTTACGAAATCAAACTAAATGGTCCGCACAAAACTCAGTTTATTAATGTGATTGAAGTTGCTATGTAAATTAGGAAAAACATCTTGATAGCGCGATTTAAAATACATACAACGCCATCTATGGATAATTTTAGTAACTAATTTTTACAATGGTCATGAATGAAACTTAACATAACGCCACCCAAAGGACGATCAGGCCTTTAAAAATTAAAAATACAGTCTTTAGTGTCTTGGAGAGCCAACAGGCAGTAGACACAACTTGTGGATTGGTCGCTTTATGACAGTTGCTTTGCATTTAATAGTGACCACTCTTATTAAACCATCTGAACCTGGATGGGTCTCCAACACTCTGCCTAGTAGCCACTTCGCAGGTGGCAAGCGTTCATCCTTAACCAATACCATGTCGTTTACAGAAATGTTTTCATGAACCTTAGTCCATTTGTGTCTATTTTGTAAGGTAACCAAATATTCTTGGCTCCACCTTCTCCAAAAGTATTGCAATTTCTGTTGAAGATGTAGCCAACGTTGAACATATGGAATTTTAACATCTGTTAAATCTCCCTCTGGGACTACGTTAGGCGTTTCGCCTATTAAAAAATGACCTGGTGTGAGTGCTAGGTCACTTTCGTCAGAAAGCGGGGTCAATGGACGTGAGTTCAAACAGGATTCAATTTGACATAGTAGGGTATAGTACTCTTCAAAAGTAAGTTTGGTATCATCTAAAACTCGGCATAAGTGCCATTTTACAGACTTAATATTTGCTTTCCACAATCCGCCCATGTGGGGTGCACCAGCAGGATTAAATTGCCAATCGGTACCATTCTGAGCTAGAGTTTCAGCAATTTCAGGCGGTAAGTTTTTTAAGGAATTCGTATGTAAGTCCTTAAGCCATTTGCTAGCTCCAATGAAATTGGTACCACAATCACTAATCAACTTCTGGCAGTGACCTCTACGGGCTGTGAAACGTCTGAATGCTGCTAGGAATGCCTCTGAACTTAGACTGGTAACCAATTCCAGATGTATTGCTTTAACAGCTGTGCAAATGAACAAAACAATATACCCTTTTTGAATTCTATTTGAGCCTCGACCACTAAACAATTTCAGCGTTATGGGTCCCGCCAGATCCACACCACTTATGCTGAATGGTCTCTGAGGTGTAACTCGATATATGGGTGAGTCCCCCATTAACTGTATATTTGATTTTCCGGAATGTCTACAGCATGAAATGCACTCTCTAATTATTTGTTTGATAAGATATTTAACTCCAATGATGTGGTATTTAGAACGTATAAAGTTTAACATCAGCTGCAGTCCTTCGTGTAATGTTTTGTGATGTGCATCCCGGACAATCAAACATGACAATTTACAATTTGTTGTTAAAATGATAGGATGTTTGCTATTAAAGTCTAAATGAGCATTACTTAGTCTTCCTGTAACTCTTAACACATCTTGTTCATCCAAGAATGGGTGTAACTTTCTTAATTTGTTGAAACTTTTACATTTGTTATTTTTATTTTTTACAATATCAATTTCTTTACTTAAATTATTATTTTGTGACAATTTTATCAATTTTTGCAACGAACTGTTCAAATCAATTGTAGTTAAATACGTTGGATGATCCAACGAGGACTTGGTGGTTACTTTGTGCTTAAGACAATTATAAAATCTAAACACAACAGCAACAACTCTGACAAGTTTACTTAAACTTGAATATCTGTTTAATAAGTTCGTGTCCTTCTCGTTATCACTTGTTTCACAAACTTTATGCACTGTATGAACTTTCACTAACACTTTTTCTTCTAGATTTGTAGGATCCGCGCAGCTCGCCGCTTGCAGAGGTAACGTGCTACCCGCACGCAGCCATGACGGCCCATGCCACCAAAGATGATGATGAAGTAAGTCAACAGGCGGTATACCACGGGAAGCTACATCGGCAGGGTTATCTATTGAAGGCACATGAAACCATCTCTCTTTATCAATTAGGTTTGTTATCTCTGTGACTCTATTGGCAACAAAAGTCGTCCAACAACTAGGTGATTTTTGCAACCAAGCCAGCACAATCGTTGCATCTGTCCATGCGTAAGTATCTTGAATTGGAACACACAAAGCTTGCCGGACCCTATGCAGTAACTTTGCCAACAAAACTGCACCACATAGCTCTAATCTCGGTAAGGATATTTGTTTAACTGGTGCTACACGTGTTTTTGCTTCAATTATTGTTACAGTAATCCCATCAGGCGTTAAAACTCTACAGTACACTACAGCTGCATAGGCAACAGTAGAGGCATCTGAGAATCCGTGCAATTCTACCCTCACATTACTATCTGTGAAACCAATCCATCTATTAAGTTCAATAGTAGGCATGTCGATCAGCTGATGGCGGAAAGTCAACCATTCCTGCAGTAAAAAGTCAGGTAAGTTGATCATCCCACTCGATTTTGTGAATCCACAATTTTTGAAGCATACTTTTTGCTAGGATAACCACAGGGGCTAGCCAGCCAGCTGGATCATATATTTTTGCAATATCACACAATACTGTTCTCTTTGTGATCTCTGTGGTTGTTGGAGGAAGCTCTACCTTCAGTTCAAATTTATCTGTTTGACCGTTCCAATTAATTCCAAGTATTTTACGATTTGATTGCTCTACTCCTATTTCCGCTCTGTTTGACGCCCATTTGTGTAATGTAAACCCACCTTTTTGCAACAATTTTGTAAGTTCATTTTTCAACTCTATGACTCGTTCTGTAGTAAATTCTCCAGTAAGTAGATCATCGATATAGAAATCTAGCAACACAGTATCAATCACTTGATCTTCGAAATTTCCTCTTTCGTCCTCAGCTAACTGTCTCAGTGTTATGATAGCCAGGTAAGGTGCACATGAAGTACCGTATGTCACAGTCGTAAGACGAAAGTGTTGTAATTCTTGTTCTGGGTTGGGTCTTCACAATATTCTCAAATAGTTCCTATCACGATCATCTAAATTAATTCTTCGGTACATTTGACGAATATCTCCAATTATTACAAACCGGTGTCTTCTCCATCTCAAGGTAACATCTCTAATTTCATTTTGTAAAGGAGGTCCTATTAAAAGATTATCATTTAGGGACTTGCCATTGGTGGTCTTTGCGGAGCTATCAAAAACGACTCGCAGCTTTGTAGTTAGATGTTGTTCATTAATAACTGCTTGGTGAGGTATGTAACATACCTTGTCTTTGGTTTCTTCAGTTGGAATAAGTTCCATGTGACTCTGTTGTATATAATCTTCCATAAATTCAATGTATTTCTCGTGTAAGTCAGGGTTTCTCTTGAACTTTTTTTCTAATAACTGAAATCGTCTTTTAGCCAACGTGAGTGATTGTCCGATATCAGGAGGGTTGATCTTGAAGGGCATTCGAACTTGGTACTGACCATCCTCTAGTCTTACGTGGGTTTTATCATAGTGTGTTTCACATTGTGTTTCAGCTTTTGTCATTATTCTCTTTTCAGGTGTTTCTTCTAATTCCCAGAATCTCTGCAGCATAGAGTCAACCTCAACTTTGACGTGGTGTATGTGTATTTGACTTGAACGGTTTTTGGCTGTGTATGTATGGCGTCCTGATATTAACCAACCCAATGTTGTTTTCTGAGCGACGAGTGTGTTGTTGTTATGTTTTAGAGTCTTAACTCCCTCTTCTAAAACCTCTGCGAACACGTCTGCTCCTAGTATGATGTCTACCTTTCCAGGTCTCTGGAATGTTGGATCGGCTAAATCTAGCTCCTTAAGTTGCGGCCAATCAACTGAATGTGGATGTTGTGGTATATACGAAGTAAGTGATTTTAACGTAGGCTTTAACTCTTATAATTTGTTTGTGGTTGCTCTTAGAAATTATGTTAAAATTTACTGTTGCTTTTGTGACGGAAGTGGCAGACCCGACTCCCATCACCGTACCCTCTACTAGTGTTCGCTTAAAGCCCAAAAATTGACTTGCTGCTTCTGTGATTAAACTGGCTTGAGAGCCCTGATCTATGAGAGCTCTAAGCGTGTGTGTGTGACTCTGATCTCTTTGGGACTGCACATTGACTAGTGCAGTTGCTAATATGACTTGACATTTCTCTGTGGAGCTTTTTGCGAATGTGCTGTGGGTGGTAACTGTTTCAGGTTTACTCTTAGTTGGTTCAATAATATTTGCTACATAACCGTGAAGTAAAGAATGATGTCTGCGGCCACATTTTCGACAATTAGTGGACTGTAAACAAGATTTGACGTCATGGCCTTTTCTAAGACAGTTGAAACACATTTGGTTATTTTGAACAAACTGTTTTCTTTGGTGAATCTCTAATTTACAAAATTCTTTACAGTTGTATATACAGGGTGGCCCAAAAGGTGACACTAAAAAATTTTTTTTGGATTCCTGACATCTAGGGGTACTTGGAAATACCCCATGTATGTTCCGAGATTTTTAGTAGTTTTCGAGTTCTGATTTTTTCTTTTAATTTTGAGAATTTTAGACTTTACCTACTTGAATATTTTTTTTCTCGGAAATTATGCATCTTTTCTTCAATTTTTTTTTTGTAGCATAGTCCTCATGCCTTGCACTTTCACACATCCAATACCGAGCTTCCTGCCATTAATGTAAGTTACAAAACTATCGATCGAAACTAAAAAATTAAGGTGAAAGCGAGTCACAGTTAAATTTTCAACTTAAAAAAAAAAAAAAAAAAAGGAGTTCCATGACTTCTAAATAATTTTAAAAACTTCGCAAGACCCTAAGCTTCAATTATAATCAAAAATTAGTGGTGTGCAATAGGCCTTTTTTAGCAGAAATCTGCCTTTAAATGTACAAAGGTGGAATTTTCTAAGTTTTTCTATTGGCTATTTTGTCAACCGCAAGATTATTCTGACCAAAATTAACATTACAATGATACCGTCTATTGAATAAATAATTAAAACAATATTTTTATTATGTTATTACACAGTGGTAACATCGATTTTGTTAATAGTTATTTTGGTTATTTCAAGGATCATTAATTATTGACAATGAATAAAACAATACGACAAATTTAACTATTAAATTTATTTCACAATAAGTTCTCGAAATGTCTCCCTCCCGCAGTAATGCATAACCTATGTGCCACTATGCAAGAGAGGTATGGGAGTACCTGAACCAGAAATTCCCGGGGCGGTGGATTGGGCGTGGCGGTCCGATTCCTTGGCCACCACGTTCACCAGATTTAAACCCCATTGATTTTTATCTCTGGGGTTATTACAAAGAGATGGTCTATGCAAGTGAAACAAACACCGAAGCAGAGCTGCGAGAAAAACTGAGACAAGCAGAAATTAAAATTAAAGAAAATACTGGTGCTTTCCAAAATTTAAAACAATTTTTTAAGGCGTTGTAGGTTATGCATTACTGCGGGAGGGACACATTTCGAGAACTTATTGTGAAATAAATTTAATAGTTAAATTTGTAGTATTGTTTTATTCATTGTCAATAATTAATGATCCTTGAAATAACCAAAATAACTATTAACAAAATCGATGTTACCACTGTGTAATAACATAATAAAAATATTGTTTTAATTATTTATTCAATAGACGGTTTCATTGTAATGTTAATTTTGGTCAGAATAATCTTGCGGTTGACAAAAAAGCCAATAGAAAAACTTAGAAAATTCCACTTTTGTACATTTAAAGGCAGATTTCTGCTGAAAAAGGCCTATTGAGCACCACTTATTTTTTATTATAATTGAAGCTTAGGGTCTTGCGAAGTTTTTAAAATTACTTAGAAGTCATGGAACTTCTTTTTTTATTTTTTATTTTAAGTTGAAAATTTAACTGTGACTCGCTTTCACCTTAATTTTTTAGTTTCGATCGATAGTTTTGTAACTTACATTAATGGCAGGAAGCTCGGTATTTTATGTGTGAAAGTGCAAGGCATGAGGACTATGCTACAAAAAAAAATTAAAAAAAGATGCATAATTTCCGAGAAAAAAAAAATTCAAGTAGGTAAAGTCTAAAATTCTCAAAATTAAAAGAAAAAATCAGAACTCGAAAACTATACTAAAAATCGCGGAACATACATGGGGTATTTCCAAGTACCCCTAGATGTCAGGAATCCAAAAAAAAAATTTTAGTGTCACCTTTTGGGCCACCCTGTATAATGGTCGTCTTCTTTACAATATACACAAAATACTTTATGTTGTGATTTAATTTCAGTTGCAAAACTTCTTGTGGGTGGTACAACTCTTGGGTGTGTATTATCTTTTTGTTTTACAGCCTCAAGTGTGCGAAATCTAAATTCTAGAAATTGTGATAGGTCGTCCCATGTTGGTAATTTGTCGTTCGATTCCAATCTTTGTTCAAACATTCTATGAGATTCGTGATCAAGTTTTTGAATGATAGTGTATACAATTATATCATCCCAGTTATCAGTAGGTAATCCTATACTTTTTAAAACAGCTAAACACTCAGTTGTGACATCTAACAGCTCGCGAATGTTGTTTGAAGACTCTGTTGTAACGCGCTTTTGATTAAGCATTTTGCTGATGTAGGTATTCACGATACTCCGCTTGTTGTTGTAGCGTTTGTTAAGCATTTCCCACATGATATTGTAATTGATTTCTGATACTGCTATTTGTTTAAGTAAGTTTTCCGCTTCTCCTCGCAAACTTGACTTTAAATATTGACATTTGTTAACTGGACTCAATGTGGTATTATCATGCACTAAGGATTTAAATAAATCTCTAAACGACAGCCAATCCTTATATTCACCAGAAAATGCACTTAATTGTATAGGCGGCAGCTTTGGTTTTAGTTGTATTGATTGTTCCATTATAGACGAATTATGCTGTGTTGGGACTGGTGTAAGTGTTTTTTGATCTTCAAATTCGTTAAGTTTTTCTTTCATACGCGTTTTTAAATCAAGATAGTTTTCAAAACATTGATCATACATATCTTTAAGAAAATACTCTGACTGTTCTTGGTAATCAGATTCAGAAGACAATAACATGTTATGTTGTTGATCAAATTGTTGCCAGTACTTATCAGCCATCTCCTGCCTAGTTTCAACAAACCCTTTAGTTAACCGATCTTTACCCGTTTTCTTGTAATTTGTAAGTAACTTTAAAATCTGGGCGTTTATGCTCACCTGTGACTTTTCAATTTTATCCATAGTGAAAAGATGATATAGGTATAACTCACTCTATGTAGATTAAACACTAAACGACCACTCAGCACTTTTTGTACTGCACTGTATTGCAACTGCAACCACTTGTTGTTATGCACTTCACTAGACTTCACTGCACTGCATCCAATTTTTGATTGTGTGCGTGTGGATATTGTATTTTGCTCTCGGTAACCTTGCGTGCACGATCCATGCACAGTTACCCGTGTGTAGAAACAAAAACTCGCGATTTCGCGACGAACCCGAAACAGTACGTATTACACTTATTACGTAATCCGGTACGAATGGACCAAAATGTTACGAAATCAAACTAAATGGTCCGCACAAAACTCAGTTTATTAATGTGATTGAAGTTGCTATGTAAATTAGGAAAAACATCTTGATAGCGCGATTTAAAATACATACAACGCCATCTATGGATAATTTTAGTAACTAATTTTTACAATGGTCATGAATGAAACTTAACACAATTATGTGGAAGAAAAGTTTTTTGTACCACTTTGTCACTTTTCGTATACAGCGTAGTGAGCTTAACATCATGTCATTTGTGTCTACTATTCCCATATTTTTATTGTAATCAAGGACACATTCTGGTTTCTTTACGGGTAAACCGGTGGAGTGATCCATCTTTTCACTCGGTCCCATTTCATCTTTATGAATAGTACTTAGTATGTATACGTCTTTTTTACCATGCCACTTGACGGCCATTAGTCTAGAGGTAAATTTCACATCTCTCTCGCCTTTTTTTAATGACGTCCTAAATTTTGGCATTTCTTTTCTAGTCTTTTTAACAGTGCCACATGCTCCTATACCTCTGCTAGCTAAGAAATCAAATAATTTGGGACTACTATACCAATTATCCATATAAATAATACGATTGGTAAAATAATACTTTTCCAGAAAGGTGAGAATTACTGATCCACTTATACCAATGTCTCTGTGTCGTATGGTTTCTGTTCCAGCCCCAGAGTATATAATGAAATCCAATATTATTTTGGTGTCAACATCGCAAAATACAAATAATTTAATTCCAAATCGATTCCGTTTATTTGGAAGATACTGTTTTATAATCAACCGTCCTTTGAATGGAACAATACTCTCATCTACACATAACTTTTGGTTTGGAATGAATAAATTTTGAAATTTGTTTCTTGCATCATCTATAACTACATTAATCTTTGTTATTATAGGGTCACCTGGTTGTCTTGGTCCGGGTTTGGAGAAATGTAGCATTCCTAATATCATGGTGTAACGATTCCTACTCATTAAAGTTGTATAAATTGATGAGTTCAAAAATGGATTAGTAGACCAATGCTCTTCAATCGTTAAGCGACTATTTCTTGTCATCAACATAGTTATAGCAAGGAATACATACATTTCTTGAACAGTTACATCTTTCCAACCGTGCAGCCTTGAGTGAGTCCTTAAATCCGTATTTAAAATAAAGTATTGATGATATCGATTAATGTGAGACACAACCTTTTCCAGTAAACCTTCATCTATAAACGTCTCAAAAATATCTAACTCACTCGATGATGATGTTAAGTTAGATGAGGGTGAAATACCACTGTAAAAATTGTCGAAATCAGGAGCTTCTCTTCGAATCGGTTGATTCGTCCATGTTACAGGCATTGCAGATCTTGGACCTGCTACATCCTCATCCTCGGATGGTTCATTTTGCGTTGCAGTGCTAACTTAAAAAAGTATAAAATAAACTGTATCAATTTAATTTTGAATATGGGTCAGCATCAGCATGTAAGCGTAGATAAGTATGTAATTTATAAATGATCGTTTTGTAGTAAAATTAAACACTAGCGGCCTGCCCCAGCTTCACACGGGTACTATGAGGTTTGTTTTCTTTTTTTATGACAACAAAATTTGCTTGTCTATATGTGGCACCCGTATAGTTTTTTGAAGTAAATCAGTTCAGTAGATTAGTGGCCTATCCATTACAAACAAACATACAAAAAAACAAATCTATCTTCTTTATAATATTAGTCTAAATAGATTTACCCACTAACCGAGAAATCGAGCACAAGCGCACTTTGGCAACAACATTTTTTCTGCGTTGTAATATCCTGATATACTGAATAAAATAAACAGATCCTAGATTTTTGTATGCGCCCACTTTGCAACATGGAAGCATTCATTTATTGTTTCACGACGCTACTATAATCGTATATATATATATTAACATTTTCCAATATAATGACGAATTTAGAAACCACTTACCTCCATTTCCTCTTCTAATTCACTATCGGAAGTAGATTCATATGCCATTCCATTATCAACACCTTCTAATGTCCGCAAAAGTTCGTCAAAATCCATTTTTTATTTTATATTTATTCACAAACTGTTCTCGCAAGTAAATGACCGTACGTTCTTCTAATATAACATTAACTAATTTTACACAGCAATTCATTGCAACAATGTTAATAGTTTATAGGGTGAATGGATAAAAATAATTGTATTTCTACCTCCAAATCTCAACACTAGCAACAACTGTAAATACGCTTGTGACGTCATAAGCGGACGCCTTAAGTCGTCAATGGCGCACGCAGAGCATAGAAATAGGCTAAAAATAGTGAAGTTCGATTTGGGTATCGACTTTTATATTAGCAATTATAGCAATTAAATAAGTAATTACATACTCGTACGCTGATAGAATATTGTATTTAGTATACAACAGGTGTATGATACCTGTTTATACTTTCAATAAAACAAAGATTGATAATATTTGTACCTGACTTTTATTGGCATCTCGTAATAGAATAACAAACAGTAAATTTTAGGTTATATAATGACGGTAACTTTTAGATAATATTTAAAAATACACACTTATCTTTAAAGTTACATTTTGTATTAAATCAAACTATCGAATTGATCCTACGTTTTAACCAGAAAAGGATTAATTATTGTTTCAATTTATTTCAGTGTCGGTTTCTATTTCATGATAATGAGTTTTTTAGCTGAATCCAAATATTTCAATTTTTTTATAAAACAATGGGTATACATACAGGGTGAAATATACTTAAATTCTTCACGTAATAAATGTGAAAAATTATCAGTACGGTTATCGCTTGCAGAATATTTCACGCATTCAGTACATTTTGATTTTTTTGCCGAAGCCTGATTTGCTGCAACTGTTGATTCGTAGAGATATTGAGTATCCGTTTCGAGGATATTTGGCGATACCTCTCTGTGTCTCTTCAGATCTGAAAAAAAAATTATGATTTGTAATACATAAAAGATGTAAATTTTCCATTATTTCTGCTGTCAATGGTGCCTCATTCATATCTACTTACCAACTCCAATAAAATATTTACATCTCTGCAGTATGCAATAGAAAATTAATACTTGATTTAACTTACCTCTACTTGTGTCCATTTTAAAAATAAGCAAGGTCAACTAAACTTCAACAGTGTAAGCTCTCAAACCGAGATTTTTCAAATTAACATAAAAGTTGTGACCTTTCTGGCTATTCACTTGGCACTGTTAGCAGAAAATTAGAAAATGAAAACATATTTAGTACAATATTTAGTCTTGTAATATTAACAGTTTTTTCAAAAAGCCAGCACTTTTGGAGATGTAAGAGCTTCAAGAACAACTGTCGAATGGTTCCTTATGAATATTGTATAAATAAATCATAACCAGGTGGTATTATTTACATTAACTTTATTCGTCAAACTTGGGTCGTTTTTTGACGCTTGAAGTCGTGACTGGCGTCAGTTGCAAATTTAATTATCACGCTTTTGAGCGTCGTTGGCGGTAAATGGGTTAAACAAAATGAAACCTGCATTACTGCACTAACAAATTGTGACCCGTTATCGCTAATCATTCGGCGGGGATACCATATCGCAAGAAAACTTCATCTACGAGAACCGTAGTGCAACGTTCGGCTGTAGCATCCTCCAATGCGAATAACTCTACCCAGCGTGTGGCGACATCTTCGGCGATCAATATACAGTTCTTGCCATCCGGTGATGTCGGGTCCATATGGGAAGGCTTATAACGCTGGCAAGATAGGCAGTTTTTAACATAACTTTCAATATACTTTCTCATGCCGATCCAATAGTATCTTCTAGCAATTCTATGAAACGTCTTGTCGACTCCGTAATGGCCCGCTAGGGGGTCATCATGATAAGCCTTCAGGATGTTACTCCATTCATGCTCAGGCACAGCTCACTGAGCATCATCACTATCAATTGCTGAATTATATCGATAAAGGAGGCCGTTGTTGAGCAAATATCCCTTATTGCTCCAATAGATAGCATTTTCGTTGGTGCAGCTTTGTTCCAAGGCCTGTATTATTTTTGAAATTCTGGTGTCCTTCATTTGCTCTACCCGTATTTCTGCTGGGCTACGAACAGACATGTCTACTGAAACTGTACAAATACCACAATTATCAATTGTATCATCTGTGCATGGAGGTCGAGATAAGGTGTCTGCAACTACGTTGACCCTACCGGGCACGTATTTGATTTTGATATCATGACTGTAGTTGTAGTGCCCACCTTGCTAATCTGCCCGTTGGAGATTTTAGGGCCATCAACCATCTCAGAGCCTGGTGGTCTGTGAGTATTGTCACTGGTAATCCTTCAATATAACCACGAAACTTTGACACTGCCCAAACAACTGCAAGTGCTCCTCGTTCTGTTGTCGAGTAATTTTTCTCAGGTGGTGTTAGTAATCGACTCGCATATTCGACAGGATGCTCTTTTTCACCCTCCCCCTGGGTCAAAACTGCTCCGATTGCATAATTACTAGCGTCTGTTTTTATAACGTACGGCTGGGTCTCGTCTGCTTGGCTAAGAATGGGAGCAGATGTTAGGAGTTGCTTGAGTTTATTGAACGAATTCTCCTGTTCCTGTCCCCAATTCCACACAGCACGTTTTTTGGTCAGCCGAGTAAGGGGTTCGGTGACTTTTGAGAAATCTTTAACGAATCGTCTATACCATGAACATGTTTGCAAAAAGGATAACAGATGCTTCAGGTTTGTTGGTCTAGGCATATTTGAAATGGCAGAAGTTTTGTCTGGATCTACTTGAAGTCCTTGAGGGGTGATATAATGCCCAAGATATTTCACAGAAGAGCACATGAATTTATTGACAGTCATTATATTCTCTCATTTTCTTGAAAATTGCTTCTAAGTCTCTGAGGTGGTCTCCCTCTTGGGACGAAGACGTGATCAAGTCATCTAGGTATGCTAGCAGCTTCACATGAGGTAGACTAATACGGAACCGATCTATTAGTCTTTGGAAAGTAGCTGCAGCGTTCCGTAAGCCAAACAGCATTTTCAAGAAATGATAAATACCAAACGGCGTTATGAATGCGGTTTTTTCTTGATCTGTGTCTTTGATCTTCACTTGCCAGTATCCAGATTTCAAATCTAGTGTACTCATTACAGGCGTAGGTTTAGCATCGTGAAGCAAGTCATCCAATCTGGGAATTGCGTTCAGTCTTCTGTAATCTACGCATATGCGGAATTCTCCATTGGGTTTTGGAACCATTACTACAGGGGCAGCCCATGGCGAAGAGCTGGGTACAATAATTCCATCGTCCAGCATTTTTTTAATTTCTCCCTCGAGTATTAACTTTCGAGGAGGTGATAAACGATATGGAGGAACTGATATCGGGGTATGATCTCCCGTATCAATGCAGTGTTCGACTTCATTTATAGGTTTCCCATTAGCAATAAAGACATCATGATACTGTGACAGTAAAGCATTTAATTTTTTATCAAAGTCTACATTACTACACATCAGACTAGGCGGAGAGTTTACATCTAAAGATAATATTCCTATATCTTCATCGCCCTCGTCATTTCTCGCGTTGTACAGTGATTTGGAGTGCGGTGATAACTCCACTTCCTCCCGATGGATGCTAAGTTAAGCATCTCTTAGCATATAGTTCAGTCGTGGACTCCATCTCTGCGTCTCTTCAAATACGGCGGTGTATCCGACGTTTCTATGGGAATCAATTGATATTCTCGGGGAGGTGTCAAGAAACCTGGGGGTAGATCGACGTTCGTTGGTGCTTCTGTGGGTGAGGTGATGTCACCGTTGTTTTCCTCTTTTCCAGGAGTATTGGGGGGTGATTCGATGGATGTCACCGGTGAGACCGACAGTGGAGTGATTGGTGAGGGTGGTTTCATAGATTCCACTATACCAAATGGAGCTAGGCCATGTGAATCTTCAAAAATCACGAAGTCCTCCATATATAACTCGTGCTCATCTTCCGGTTTGTCGATGAAGGTCCATGTGAACTGAGGCAAATTCAGTACGATGCCGGCCTTTTGCAGAAAACTATTGCCTAACATTGTCTTGTTGTTGTTGGAGTTTGGTAACACCATGAAGCTGGTCGAAATTGTACGTCCTTCCAACTCAATCCTCGCTTTAGATGTCTCGACCCTTTGTCGGCGAGCAGCACCATCTGGTAGAGTGACATTGACCACTTCCTGTTGAAATTTGTAGCCTTTAGCTTGGAGCATTTTATATAGACTTGATGAAGCTACATTTGCTTTTGCGCCTGTGTCTATGTGTGCCGTGCCAGTGATTCCCTCTATTTTTATGAAAACAATTGGTCTTGCATGAGTGTCTAGTTGGACCCCAACCGCGCAGAAGCCGATATCTTCAGTTTTTACAGAAGTGCTGCATTTGGGACAGTTGCTCCTGTAATATCCCGGTGTGCCGCAGCCGTAGCAAGAAAACTTTGGTCGCGACGGAAAAGGTGCCTGGGTCATCATTTCGTTGGATTTTCCTCGAGTAGTTGGATCGCGGTGTGGGTTAGCGCTGTTGTCTTCTCTCTTCTTTTTCCGACATACCTCCGCAGTGTAGCCCATATTTTTGCAGTAATGACACCGCAACTTGCCCTTTGGTTTCTCACTATAGGCAATTTTTGAAGATGAAGGTCGGTGTAACTCAGAGAGTATCTGCTGAACCCCTCGAGCCGAAGTAAGGAGTTGATCGAAGGTCCTTACACACTCTCTTGGGATGCGGGAACGAATATCCACCTTGATCTGCCCAAAGATCATATCAATTTGTTGTTCCTCCGAAGGAGTAGGTAAAGATAGTTGTGCTATGAGGGATCTCTTCCTGGAAACGTATGAGTCCACACTCTCGTCTTGCCTTTGTTTGTCACCGATCATCTCTTGTTACAGAATGTAACCCGGTTTTCTTGGCGCAAAGCTATGACGTAGTCTGTTTTTGAACTCCGACCACGTATTCACGCTTCCCTTGACTCCCTGCCACCAAATCCCAGCGTCCCTCTTCAAAACAAGCGGTAATCCAGTGATGGCTTCTTCATCCGGGATCCTCTCAATAGTCTTAAAAATGTCGATTGCCGTCAGAAATGCTTCAAGCTTGCTGCTGTCTTTTTCGCCGTCGTAAGTTATAAGACATGATGCAAAGGATTTTCTTCTCCCACCTGATACGGCGGCAAGGAGTAGCTGTCATTGCTCGTTTGTCATTGCCATGTTACGGTGTGGTTTGGGTCGCTGCCGTCGTAATATTAATTGAGGAGGTTTAGCCCCTACGTTGTGCGCCACTGTAATATACTCAGGCAGCGATGTTTGAAGAAAACCTCAATTCTACGTCGGTAATAACTTTATTCGGTATTTACAATACTTCGTAAACTAATTTGGAGGGCAAACAATACTACAAGTGTATCCAATGAGATTGAAGTACACCTGTGCGCACTGTCGCTGATGGTTAGAGGCTCAGCGCTGTCCCAAGAGTTGGAAGCGGCCCGAACGCACTAGCCGGACTGTCTGAACGTATGCCGCGCGGCGGCTTTTATAGGTGCTCGCGCCGTGCTCGCGGGAAGCGCGCGGGCGGGCGCAGCGGTGCTAGCGGTGTGGGGCGATGCGTCATCACGGCGCGATGTCCCGGCGCGTCGCTGGGCCGTAGGCATGTTTTTATTGTTGCTTGTGTGACAGAATTATTTACTTTGATGATAAAATAAAAAAATCGTTGGTAGGTATTTGTAATGTAGGAATAGAATAAAAGATCCTTTAACTGGTTTTATTAATTTCAAAACTAATCAGATTAAACATGACAGTTGTTGTCATAAAAACCTGCTTCACACAAATCTGGAATTTCGTCTGTTAACCCATTCTCAAGAGTGACTCCCGCCGTTTCAGAATTATTCATTCTTTCATCTACAATTTTATAAAAACTCAAATCTTCAATATTTCGCCACTCGTTTTCATAGTGTTTTTGGAGAAGTTTTGGACGTCTTCAATTTTTCCTGTTTTTAATGTAAACACTATTTGGCTGAATAACGTTAGGCGATATTATGGTATTTTTTTAATTTTTCTTTGTTATTGTCTTTTTGTCGTGTGTTTCGTTTCTGTATGTCACTTCGCCTTGCACTAAAATATTTGCCGTTTTCGTTCTTGTGATAAAAAATCTTTTTGATTGCATAAACTGAAAATGCCATGTCGTAGTCGGTTTGATGACGGTCCCGTAACTTTCTTTCCAATTCAATACAGGTATTGATTTCAGATCTTTGCACATACGCATATTCGGATGGTGAGGTTATTACTTCTTTTGTTTTCAATATCTTTTCAATTCTGGCAACCAACCTATCTGGTGGTATAAACGAATGCCCCACAACAGGGAAGATCAACTCATTTTTTTCATATGTAAGCTACTATGCAAATCTATTTTCCCAGCATAGCTATCACTCCTGTATTTTTGTTTTGTCCTGCGCAACCGTCGGATACTACTATTCGTAAAATTTTGATCTGATCCGCAACTTAAATTTTTTCAAAAAATCATAGACTGCGCTAAATATTTCATTACTACCTTTGCTGTGGGATGTTTCATCTCAATAGTAAGAATGAATGTTATTTTTGTCTAGCTTTGCCTTTGAATTTCCTACTATTATAGCGAAATGATACAAGGTTATTTGACCAATATAATAGGCGTATTGATCCGGAACTTTCGGCATCGGCTGGTTTTTTTTGGCAGTCAAAGCTTATGGATTGAATAGCTTCACCATCTTCCTGCAGTATACTATAGAAGGCTTTGTATCTAAGGCGATGAAGCCTTTTTTCAACCATAAGTTCATTCTTTTTTGATGTATCCCTCTCTCTTTTTAAGCGTTCTTTTAATTCAATGCACGTCGAACATACATCTGTCCTGGGACTTCCGAAGCCTATGTTATACTAAAAGATGTCTAAAAAAACTTTGTTTTGCCTTCAATTCTGTATCATGGGCCTCGTTATACATGCGCCACATTTTGCATATTGATAATCCTGAGTCTAGGTATATTCTATTGCCAGTTTTAGCACGAGAATAATGACTGTCTTGTCCCTTGAAGCTTTCAATGAACCACAGATATTCTTTTGGCTTCTTATCTTTCTTTTTTCCTGTCGCCTCCTCGGTTTGCTACAGGCATTTCACCACCGCTAGCTAAAAATCTATTCATGACACCTTGTGTTCTATCCTTTTTTATTGTTAGCGCTCTCATAAAAGTTTGTTGACATACAGGAATTTTGCTGCCTTTTCCGCTAAGTATGCTATATTTAATTGCACTTTTTCTTTTACTATCTTCTTTGCTACTCTTTGCTGTTGAAATGTTGCAATATTTTAAAATAAAACAGTCCTGCTTAATTTTGTTTCCACATTTGTACAAATTCTTGTGAAATTTCCTTATGTATTGACAAGATAATTCAGCACATCGAAACGCCTTCTGCTTGTGTCCACACCGTGGAAATTGCGGCAATCTTGAAGGTTTTTATCTAAAACAGAAAAAGAAAATCGATATTTTAATCAATATTACCTACTGATACATTCTACGAATAGCATCATGTTTTGTTGGCAAAAAAAGTTTACGATAAGTTAAGTTTAAAGTTAGTTAGTTAGTTTAGCTAGTTTAGTAAGTGTAGTTAGTTTAGTTAATTTAGTTCATTTAGTTAGTTAAGTAAGTTAGTTTAAAATTCAAAATTGAACTTTACTCCAGCGAAATAACGTCAAATCGTCATTCCTTGAGCGGCCTTAGTTTATCCAAAATTTCTAAAAGTTAAATGGTCTTCGCTACAAGCGTGAATAACTTAACGCAATACTAAAAAAACACAATTTTGCAAGACGGTAATGATAGTGCAAACTACATTACCAACCTTCACTACCACACACTTTTACTGCTGGCTTCATACTGCAAAATACCATTTTGCTATTTACAAAGAGTCAAACACATACCGTTTTTCACGTAGAATCTTACGTTACCATGTCGTTTTATTCACAGGTCGCTTCCTTGTCTTATTTGGATCACATTTGTTCACAAATTTCATCAATTCTTCCATTTTTTTAGAAATAGGAATAGAAATAGAAATCGTTTATTTGCTGAAAAACACGGTAAAAGGTTATTACAATTATGTTTATGTTCTACTGTTTTGCCACTTAAAAGTAGCATGCAAACATTGCGTAAGCTACAGAATAAATATCAATTATAATTATGAATTAGGTACTACGAGTATGTCAGTAATATGAGCTCTGTCAAAAAAATCAGTAAATTATGTCATTATAATTTAAGGGAGAAATAATCTTTCAGCTCATAAAAACTTTGCTCATTAAGCCATCTATGGAGCCTACTTTTAAATGAATTAATAGCGAGCAATTTTAATTCATTGGGTAGCTTATTATAAATACGAACATACATACATGAGCTACTCTTCCCGTATTTACTAGACCGTGGTATATCTGGGATTATGAGTCGTTGGGGGCATCTAAGTCTTCGATTTCCAGACCTTTTAAAGAGTTCTGGATATTTGTGGACAAATACAGAAACCTCCTGGATATAAAGCGATGCGAGTGGCAGTAATCCGAGCTTTTTGAACAATGGCTTACATGACTCATCGGGGGCGATTCCGCAGATAGCTCGAATGCATTTTTTTTGGGCAATAAATACCCTGTTTTTGAGTGTACTATTGCCTCATAGTATTATGCCGTAGCGTAAAACGGATTCTATATTCTATAGGCATGATAGGACATAATTGCTGTTTTTAGATTAGTGACTTTCCTTATTTCTCGTAATGCATATACGAACTTATTAATCCTACTACACACACTATCTAAATGTGCTTTCCAATTAAGATCTTCGTCTCGACGGTCCCTAAGTAAAACTTCTTAAGTTGTACATACGTGATTTGCATGTTTTGGTTTCAGAACCGTCCCGTCACCTTAAAGTTTCATTTGATCAAAGAAACAGGTTTAAAATGCCATTAAAACCACCAAAATCAAACATTGACAAATTCCGTAACTACAAACCCACCGACGTAAAACAACAGCAGTGGTAGCTGCGTAATTTTACGGCGGGAAGTCAAGCGCGCTCCCCGCGCGCCTCCTTCGCAACTGCCACTTACGGGTCAGTTGCTCGCGCGCCAGTCTAAGTGTCGGTAATGTCTTGTTTTCGTGCGTGAGGTGCATAAACCACGTTCAAAAACATGCCTCGCAAGAGTAACAGTGACAACACACATTATTTACAAAAGCACAATAAAAAGAAGGCCGTGAAAAATGTAAAAATTAAAGGCAAACCAGTCGAAAAATCATCAGGTAAGCAAGATTTTACTATTTGTTTCATCACACCTCCTTGAATTTCATTTATTAGTAACTAAAAAGTTCGTTCTATCCAATTTCATAATGTGAATTTGTGTTTTTGGTTTACCTAAACAAGGTTTACATAGTTCCGACATAATCAGTCTTAACTGGTAGTAAGGTTATTTTACTTGGGAATTTCCTAAATGGAAATGATACTAAGTGGTACTTAAGTTATTTTACGTCGGAAAACAAACACTATTTTTGTTAGTATCTGCCACTTAAGATATTTTACATTGGAAATATTAAGTTAAAATTATAAGTAACTACCACTTAGGTTATCTTACGTTGAAAATCTGTTGTTTAGGTTCAACTTCGTCAGATTCAGAAGATGAAAATAAAGCGATTGCTATTAAAACTGTGGCCCAGATTCATGCAGATGATAAATCTACACTAGTGTCAGCTCAAAAAGTGATTAAACTGCGTCCTCGTGGTTTTCTCTCGAACTCAGAAATTTTAAATGTATTGGAATTATCGCAACCAACATCTGAAACAGCTGAAAATCATACCAAAGTAATATCTGCAAAATGTACATCTTTATCAAAATTGCCTTGTAGCACCACAGCTATTGAAAAAGTTGACTACGTAGACGCAGGTCACGTCATAACACCTATGATCAGAATCAATACTTTTCGTGATGGTGATGATCTTTCAGTCCCGGAAATAATAGAAATTTTAGAATCATCACATTCACAGTCTATACAGCCACAATCTCTGTTACTTACTACCAACTATGCTGAGTTAGCTGAAGTCGTCACACAGCCACCTGTTTCACCATCTATAATCACTCAAGAAGCCATTATTAGAACATCACATGATCCAGAGAAAAACATAACCATAGAACAGATTAATACTAATATTTCACTCGTTGTTGAGGAGCATTCTAAAACGGAAGTGTTACCTGTTTCTCTCTCTACGATTAGTCAAGAAGTCGTTATTAGAACTTCAAACGATCCGGAAAAAAACATGAACTTAGAAGACATGGAAATTTCTGATGAGCATTTGGATACCAGTACCCCACTTGCATCTCCTTCCATATCGACAATTATTCAAAATATTGAATCTGATAATCTTAGCTCATTTAATATTAACACCCCAAATTCTTCGGTTTGTGCTAATTCAACCCACGGCGAAACTTATGTACCTTCATCTGGCGATGATACTTTGGATACATCGGAAAAAAGTAACAGAACAGAAACACAAGTAAAAAAAAAGAGGAAAGTTAAAAAGAAACGTGACATGGGAAAAATAGAAAAACTAATAAATTTGAGTGGATAGATACAAAGCGGAAGCAATCTAAAAACCAGGGTTTACAATACGTAAGTAGAAATGGAAAAAACAGATCTGAAAAACGTTTATTACCTGCTTGCAAAGATCAATGCCGTTTGAAGTGCAGATCTAAAATAAACATAGACACCAGAAAAGAGATGTTTGATAAATATTGGTCTCTTGGAGATCGCGCACGTCAGTGGGATTTGCTAAACCGATGGTGCGAGAGAACTTGTAAGAGACGCATTACAACAGAAGGGCCGTCGAAAAGAACGTTTTCTGTAAAATATTATTTGCCTGCATCTTTAGGCAGTGTTAACGAGCGAGTCACAGTATGCAAAAGTATGTTTTTGAACACTTTTGCTATTGGGGAAGGCGTTGTACGAACAGCATTGAAAAAAATCGCTGAGGGTGACGGATTAATCACAGGCCGTGACGAAAGGGTATACCACTCTAATTATTCAAAGATCATTAATGATGATATGGTAAAAAGCGTTTGTGAGCACGTGAATTCCCTTAACCCAGTAGAATCGCATTACACTCGGAAAGAATCTACAAAATTATACTTGGATGGTGATTTAACCAAGAACAAAATGTTCAAGCTCTACAATGAGTGGGTACCAGAGTCACATTCTAACAAAGCTAAAACTTTGAGGCAGTACACCGATATTGTTAATGAAAACTTTAATATTGAATTTCATCGCCCCAAAAAAGACCAATGCGATGAGTGCATTGCCTACAAAAACCTACCATTGCCTGTGCCTCAAGAGCTTTATGACAAATATAAGGCACATTTACAAAATAAAGACAGGGCTCGAACTCTTAAAAATGAAGATAAACTGTCAGCTATAAACTCGCCCGATACCACCGTAACGGCAGCATTTGACTTCCAAAAAGTGCACTCTTGTCCTCATGCTGAAACTAGCATCCTATACTATAAAAGAAAGTTAAGTGTTTTTAATTTTACAATTTTTGAGATGGGTACAAAAACCGGCAGATGTTACATGTGGCATGAGGGCACTGCCAAACGAGGAGCAAATGAAGTTGCTAGTTGCGTGTATGATTTTATCAAAGAACAGTCTCTAAAAGGAATAAAAACAATAAACTTATATTCTGACAATTGTAGTGGACAAAATAGGAATAGGATTGTTTTCATGATGTACTTGATTGCTGCAAAGGAGTTCAAAGTGAACATTATACACCGGTTCTTAGAGAAAGGGCACACGCAAAACGAGAATGATAGTATTCACGCGTTGATAGAGCGTCGAGCTAAAAACAAAGAAATTTATACACCAGATCAATGGTTCGCATTAGTCAGATGGTCCAAGGACGAATATCGTAAAGGAGATTGCAACTGAGCATATATTAGATTTCAAAAATACACTTACGGGAAACAACTGGACAAAGAACGAAAGAAATCAAAAAATGATGTGGTCTAAAGTTAGAGAAATTTGTGTACTATCGACTGAACTTTACGTACTTCATTATAAGCTAAATTTTGATGAGGCCTACCAACGCATATTTGTGAGAAGAACCCAAAACAGAAGGCGTCAAAATCAATCAGATGACGTGTTGATCCAGGCTTACAGTGGACCTTTGACAATTCCAGACGCGAAATTGGCGGATCTTAAATATCTTTGTGAGCATAATGTAATTCCTCGACAATATCATGGGTTTTATAATTCACTTGCATCTGGTAACGTGTTCGTTCCTAGCTCTAATGAAGAATATTAAAATAGTAACTAAGTAAGTACATAACATTTTTGAAGATGATTTTGGCAGAGAAGTGCAGAAAATTATGTTTATTTTTTGAATATTTTGATATTACGAGTTTGTTAATAGACTTTAAGTGTTTGAAATTATGTTTCTAATTAAAGTTACTTTTATCTTTACTCAATGTTGAAGTTTGTGTAAAAGTCAAGATATTTACGATAGATATTCAAGTCAAAAGTTATTTTGACTAAGAATAAATAATTAGACATAAGTTAATACAACACTGTTGACTGATGCTACCTTTGATATCCAAAAATTAACCAAATGTCGTAAAAGAGTGATTACTTATAAAGTAAAGAAAATTGTTTTTATTTAATTAGGTTAGTACTGTAACCAAAACAAGGCCCAATAGGCGCTGTTATTAAAGAGCTCATGAAACTGAATAATTTATTCCAAAAAAAAATAGGGTGAACATGAAAAATAATTGACCTTCCGCACAAGTTGCAGCACTTGTTGCTTGAAGATCAAAAAATATTGTTCTTATTTTGACTTATATTCCTTATGAAAAGCTATTTAGTTTCATGATTACTATCATCACAGTTCCTATTGTGCTCATTTTGGTTACATCTTAATTAAAAGTGACTTTGTGATTGCGAATTTAATTATGTTAAGTAGGGGTATTACCTACTTGTTTTATAAACTATATTTTTGCCATCGTAAGGCGTGATGTGTGTCTGAAGACTTGTTTAAATAATTTGGCCTTTCATTAGCTATAGCTAAAGAGAGAAGACAAAATATTCCAACATAATTATCTAAAACATAAGATTACAACAAAAATTCAAAACTTTTTTTAATTTGATTACTTTGATAGAAGAACATAAACACATAATTATTGATTTCAGTAAATATGAAAACTTGTTAAAAGTGTTTTATATTTCATTGCCTGCCTGCATCTTAATGACTACCAATATAAAAATCCCGTAAGTGTTCATCATGTCTTACAATGTCCCGCGTAAAATTTAGTAACTGCCAGTTACAACCTCTGTCGATATGAAAACTGCCACGTACAAGTCACTATGTACCACTTAAAAAACTTTCAGTGATAATCTTTCTGATGTAAAATGACGTATGTGACTAATAACTCATAAAATAAATAGCTTTTCACATTTTTTTATGTTTTTCCTTTAGCGGTCAGTAAATTTAAACTTCATGCCAAATTTCAAAACTCTATATGCAGAAGAACTTGAGTTACACGTATTTGAACCTTAAAACTTGTCTCCTGTAAAATTTGGCATTTGCAGATACGTAGTTTTACTTAGGGACCGTCGCTATGGTAACGCCTAAAAATTTTAAAGTATTTGTTTCGTTTATTTTTGTTATGTTCAGTGTAAAGTTGTATTCTTTGTGCTTAGATTTATTAAATTGTACGTATTTCATTTCAATTATTTTGCCAATAGTGTTTTCAATGTCTATTTCATGATTACGTAAATTAGTTTTGTCATTAGATGATATAATTATTGAAATATCGTCAGCAAATAAGGTACATTTGTGATTTGTTATTTTAGTTATGTCATTGGTACATAATAGAAATAAAAGTGGTCCCAATACGCTTCCCTGGGGCACTCCAAAGGATTTGATTCTAAATTCAGATGAAATGGACCTTATTTCACAACTAACAAGTTTTAATTAACTATAAGATATTAGATTTAATAATGTAACACATTGCTGTTGGGAACTCAAATAGGACGCTATCCATTTCAACGCAGGTCCTCTAATCCCAACTTTTTCTAATTTATAGAGCAGGATATTGTGGTCAACATAGTCAAAGGCCTTTGGCAGATCAAAGGTGATGCCAGTTGTTAAGACATTTTTGGTTTAGATTGGTCAATACAGTAGCTACCAGATTGTATATGGCTAAGGTAGTGGACTTATCCTTTTGAAAGCCAAACTGCTCTTTTTTTATAATGCCATGTTTGCTACAGAAATTGTTAAGCCTTTTGAGCATACACTTCTCGAATACTTTTGAGAGAAGTAAAGTAAAAGTGTAATATTATGTATTATTATTAAATAAGTGTAATGGGTCTATAGTTTTGCGGGTCTTCGCGGTCACCTTTTTTGTACAAAGGCTTGACGATTGACATTTTTAGTTTATCAGGGAATGTCCCTGAAGAAAATGACAAATTAACAAGATATGTTACGACACAGGTGATTTCTGAAACGCTCAATTTTATTATCTTAGTAGTAATGCCATCGTAACCTGCCGAGTTAGTGTTATTTAGGGACATAATTTCTTTTTTCACTTCCTCGTTTGTCACTGGCATAAGAAATATTGAATTTGCAATAATAGGGGTCCCTATTGCTATGGTTATATTTTCTAAAATTAGATGTCGTATTGTTGGTCAAATCAATAAAATAATCATTAAGAACATTGGCCATGTCAGAAGGTGTTCAGGCGTAAACGTGACGCCTGCGAGAAAGACAACACAATCATTCTGTGCGGCGCATACGCCGATATACTGTAGCAGTGTCTTTCAACATCAATGACATCAATTATGTGTCAAATAATTTGTATTGAAATGTCACTCTTTCACTTTGGCATCGATCGTACTACAGAGCACATCATTTCTTTATTAAATGTTTAATTTTACACATTCATGGGCATTTTCATTAAACACCATTATATCCACTAAAGATATACACACATCAAAAGTGTCTAGGGATCAACATATAATTTTGCAATAACTTTTCTCCTGATTGATATTAATTAAAATTTTCTTTAAGGATTCATCAAATTAAGTGTTTTCGTTTGTCTACAGTAACGATAAACCAAGTCACCTTTGCATTAATAAAGAAATTTGCCATTTTCCTAATAAAGTGATTTTTGACATTTGAACCACTAACATTAAAGTTCGAAAAAAAGACTGAAATAACAGTTTTCTTTAAATTTTTATTGGGTAACTTAAACAATTAATAATCCGTGTTTCTACCGCGAACACTAACAACACAAGAACATCGGTTTGGCATACTCAAAATGAGTTCATCCAAATCACGCTGTGGAATGGCCGCCCATGTTCGTTGCAACAACAAAAAAAGGTCTTCTTGCGACTGGATACCCTCCATATTCGGCAGAGCTCTTCTCTGTAGCATATCCCATGTATGCTCAATCGGGTTCAAGTCTGGCGACTGAGCAGGCCAGGGCAGGACATTGATGTTAGCTGCGGCGAGAGTCTGTCTTACAACTCTTGCGGTGTGCGGTCATGCATTATCATGCATTAACTGAAATAAGGGACCGATTTGCACTTGTAGAGGAACGATGACGTCTGATACAATCGTCTCAGCATAAATTTGAGCGTTGAGGTTTCCTCTGATCCAAATCAACTCAGTTCTTCCGCCGATCCAAATACCCGCCCATACCATGATGGTTCCACCACTATAAGGATGGACTTCCTGGCAGGATTTTAATCGCTGTTGGCGTCCAGGGGTTCTCCAGTGTCGTATACGTCTTGTATCCGGTCTCATACCAAAACGAGACTCATCAGAAAAGCACACGAAACGCCATTGTTCTTCTGCCCAATTTCTGTGTTCAAGAGCCCATTGATATCGAAACCTACGATTGTGCATTGCTATAGGTGGTACCCTTAGCGGTCTTCGGGAATGAAGGTTCACTTCATGCAAGCAGTTTCTGACTGTTTGGTCGCTAATTAAGTTCCCTGAAGAGTGATGAAGCCTCACGGCTAACATCATGGTGGTTATTATTGGAGCTCTTCGAGTTGTGATTTGAATGTATTGGTCTTGTCTCCGTGTGGTGCAGCGATACCGTCCTCCATGGCGCTCAGCCACGGTACCAGTGCTTCGGTAACGTGTCCAAAGTCGACTGATAACACTCTGACTTGTATTCAGAGCTAAAGCCACAGTACGTTGCCGGGAACCAGCTTCTATCATTCCCACGGCTCTGAGCATTTCTTCCCTGCTTAAATGACGTCGCCGCTCCATAATAACGTTGGTTTTAATCAGTAGTAGGGAAACAGTAGCACTAATAATGTCTTCAATGCGTTGTATGTTTTTATAGGGAAAATATTGACAGCTGATTTTCATCTTTTACTCGAATTTGATTGACAGTTCCTGTTTCAAATTATGAAATGCACCAAAAAGGATCCATATAAATTTATAAAATCATAAATTTATTACAAAGCCACATCTCAATCTCAAGAAATCCGCATAAAAATGCTTGATCCCTAGACACTTTTGATGTGTGTATCATGGTGGCCCATGAGGGGAACTAAAGAACCCGCGAAATAACATCGGAACCTCACGCGCCGACAGCACCACGTTGCCGCGTGGTTTGGATCAAGAAGTGGAGCCTTGCAGTGGATGGACTAAAGCCACGGGTTCAACAGTGATTAAAGACTAACGACAGCACAATCCAAGGAGCGAGGTTACGAGCAGTAGTACACCGAAAGTATCACATCGGCAGCAGCGCGTCCGCCCAAAGATAAGTGTTCATTCAATCACACACCTTATCCAAACATCCCCATACCTATAAAATCCTTTCTTTACTATTCAAATTTCAAATATTGAATTCATTTGTGTAAAGTACGAGTTTTAGTGTGTTTAATCATTGAATTTGCTCCAATAAGTGTAAAATAGAATGACGAAAATATTTTTCTACCGCCAATAGAAAAATAAAACATAGTTTAGGTTATTGTTAAAACTTCGACTTTTACTACAAATTATCAATAAATTCTACAGTTTCGTCAGTAATTTCTTTCTGTTAAGCATTGAACAATAAATAATTTGTGGAACACTAATAAAGTTAGGCCGATACGATCTATTTAGTCAATTCTCAATCATCCTCCCAGTTACAATCGTCAAATAGTAACGACATCATATTTAGTGCATTCTGCCGTCGATTTCAGGGTGGCATACGAGTACCTATCTACATCGGTATACGTGGCGTGCTCCGGTCGCCCGCATACCTACATACCTACCCACCGCTCGCTGAGCTGCGCGCGCTCCTTCAGCGCCTGCAACCAGCTTCCTGGACGGCAGGTGACACCGAAACGAGGAACGTGAGCCAAAACGATTTTGTCTTTTGTTTAAGAGACTTTAAATTTAGTAAAATAACTTCATTCTTTTTCTTATTTTCTCGCATTAATTACTGTAAGATCCTTTTAAAATGCCAAGTGAGTCATTGAATTACAAACAATTAATAACAAAACGGTCGTCTGCCAAAGGACAGATCACTAAGTTTAAAAATTATCTAGGATAAATTGCAAATAGTCCAGACTTAAATGATATTGAATTAACTGAACTGACTTTAAGACTTGCAAAATTTGAGGCTCTTTCTGTAAAGATTGATGAATTGCAGAGCGAAATAGAGGTCTTAAGTCCTGAAGACCTTTCTGCTGAGATCGAAGAACGCGATAAAATTGAGAAAGATGTAATTTTACTCATAGCTACTGGAAATAATTTAGTTGAAAGGTTTTCAAAGAAATCTGTGTGTGAACAGAGACGTTTTTCCGTTCCCAACACTTCATGTTGTATGGATGATTCTCAGACCGGTCAAGACATAGGTTTAAGGCTTCCTCAAATTCAAATCGCACCATTTGATGGTAAATATTTCCGGTGGTTGGAATTTCGAGATACGTTCGAAAGTCTTATACATAAAAACGATCGAATTTCAGATATAAATAAATTCCACTATCTTAATTCTTACCTGCAAGGTGATGCGTCAAGAGTACTCTCTAATCTCGAGGTTTCTGCTAAAAATTATGCAGAGGCATGGAAATTGCTCTGCAATCGTTACAATAATAAGCGATTGATCAATCACCATCTCAATTCTTTAGTCAATATTAAAAATCTTCCACAAGAGACAGAGCGGTCTATGAGAATGTTAGTAGACAATGTAACCCAAAATCTGCGGGCTTTGGCTAGCCTAGATCAACCAACGGATAAATGGCACGTGCTTATAATCTTCATGCTGTCTTCCAAATTAGGTAGCAGTACTTTACTAAAGTGGGAGGAGTGTAGTAATCATTTAACTAATGATACTCCTACATCGGAGCAATTTTTTAAGTTCCTCACTGACCGTGCCAACGTGCTCGAGTCACTGAGTCGTAATAGTAGGTGTGATAATAATAAAACGGACAACAATAGGTCTGATATGAATGCACCCAAAGGTCCTATGCGTTTCACTCCTAGGTATGGTAACAATTGTCAAAGGCAGGCTCAGAATAATTATGTAAAATCATTTGCCAGTAATTATCAAGGTACTAAAAACTCTAATAATTATCAAAACAAAGGCAATCATAGACAAACTCCATTTACTTGCATTATTTGCGATCAACATCATAGGATATATGATTGTCCTACATTCAAATCGAAGGGAATTGATGATAGAATGAAGGACGTAGTTAAGTACAAACTATGTGAAAACTGCCTAAGGCAAGGACATTCGATATCCGAATGCCGCATGGGTCCTTGCCGCGAGCGAGGTTGTACCCAGAGGCACAACAGCTTACTGCATCGCCCTCAACTGTCTTCTACCAATCTCGCATCAATAGACGAGGAAGAAGACACAATTATTAACAATTATTCTAACAATTCTACACAGAGTACAGTTCAAGTCATATTATCAACTGCTATGATAGAAGTCTCGAATCCAATTAATCAGCAAAAGATTAATGTTCGAGCACTCTTAGACTGTGGTAGCCAAGGTAGCTTTATTTCCCAATCTTTGAAAAACAAATTATCACTGAAGTCACATCCTATTGACTCGCTAAAGGGCATTGGCATAGGCAACAACGCAGTACACAACATAACCGAAAGCTGTAATATTTAAATAAAATCAATGTACAGTTCTTTCAATGCAACTACCTCATGTCTAGTTTTAAAACAATTAACAGGTCGTTTACCAAAGTCGCAAATTGATACAAGTAAATTAAAAATTCCAAGTAACCTACAATTGGCTGATCCCAGGTTTCATGAACCAGGCCCCATATATATGCTCATAGGCGCAGATTTGTTTTGGAAAATTTTAGGTAGTGAGCAGTATTCTTTGGGAGTTGATAGGCCTAAGTTGAGAAATTCAAAGTTGGGCTGGTTAATATCAGGTCCTATTGACTTAGGTAAATGTAATAGAACTATAAGTTGTAATCACGCCGTAGTCCCTACCTCAAACATTGGAAATATAAAGAAAATCATAAGGAAATTTTGGGATTTGGAGGATCTGCCTCAAAAACAAATAATGAGCGATAGTGAAAATTTATGCGAAATGCATTTTCGCACTCATACTACTAGAAATAGTACAGGTAGATTTTGCGTAAAATTACCGTTCATAGATAACGCTGACTGTTTGGGAGACACCTACAATCTAGCCAAAAAACGATTTTTTTACCTGGAGAAGCGATTTAGGCGAAATCCAGATTTAAAGACAGAATATAAAAAAGTTTATAAACGAATATGCTCAATTAGGTCATCTTACAGTACACGAAAATGAGAACGATAAGGTCTAGCTCATATTATTATTTATGTCATCATGCTGTCATAAAGGAGGAGAGTGAGTCTACCAAGTAACGTGTAGTCTTTGATGCCTCCGCCTCATCCACGTCAGGTTATTCGTTGAACGACATTTTAATGGTAGGTCCAAACGTTCAAGATTCCTTATTCTCCATTTTAATTCGTGCTAGGCAGTACAAGTATCTACTCACAGGGGATATAGAAAAAATGTATCGCCAAGTGTTGGTGAGCGAAGATGATAGACCCCTACAACGCATTTTATGGACAGAGAGTGAGTCCGCACCTTTACAAACATTAACTTTAAATACCTTAACGTATGGTACAGCGATCGCTAGCTTTCAATCCACAAGATTTCTGTGGCAGCTAGGGGCGGAACAGGGTGATGACATGATCAAAACAATCATACAAAGGGACTTTTATGTCGACGACTGTATTACGGGCACTGATGATGCTAAAACGTTAATTTATATCCAAAATTAAATCCGCCCGTCTTCAAACAAATGCTTTGAAGACGGGCGGTTTTAATTTAAGAAAATTTAAAAGCAGTTGTCCATCAATTTTTGATAATATTCAAACAAATGAACAAGATAATTTAACCATCAGCGAGTCCTCGAGTACGCTCGGACTCGACTGGACACCATCTAGCGATACGCTTCATTTTACTGTAAGGCCACACGGTAAAAATGAAATAATAACAAAACGATTTATTATGTCAAACTCATTTGCTATATTCGATCCACTAGGTATTTTAAGCCCAGTAGTAGTGCAACCCAAGATTATGTTGCAAAATCTTTGGCGAGAACAGTTAGATTGGGATCATCCTGTTCCTCAAGAAATTAAAGAGGAGTGGATTAAATTTTCTAACAATGTACAGTATTTGACTATTTTGCAAATTCCAAGATTGACCTTGGGTGATTCCCCTAAGTCAATAGAATTACATTCTTTTAGTGATGCCTCCCTATCTGCTTACGGGGTATGCATTTATATGAGGTGGATTAGCCACAACGATGAGGTCATTGTCAAGTTACTATGCGCAAAGTCTATGGGGCTACCCATTAAAAACTTCAACCATCCCACGCTTGGAACTGTGCGCTGCCCTGCTGGCTGCCAGACTCACGAAAAGCATATTAGATTTTATTAGGTACCGGCCAGACAAAATTGTGCATTGGTGTGATTCTAGTGTGGTTTTATGTTGGATTAAGGGTGATCCATCAAGGCTAAAGGTGTTTGCGGCTAACCAAGTTAGCGAAATTATTGAACTGACCTCTCCGTCAGCGTGGAGGTACGTACCCACCGATTTAAATCCCGCTGACATGATTTCAAGGGGAGTCGAAGCTAAATGTTTGTTATCGATGACAGGTGGACAGGTCCTAGTTTTTCAATTAAAAGTGAGCCCGAATGGCCTGTATTAAATAATAAAAACGTTGAGGAATTACCAGAGTTAAAAGTGCATTCTACAATTATATATGATTCAATGATTGACTTTGAAAAATATTCATCATTAAATAAATTACAAAGATCGTTTGCGTACGCCCTACGTTTCATGCACAACCCTAAAAACAACCATAATAGGCGCGTAGGTACCTTAAGGCGCCAGTCTCGTTAGAATCAGCGTTCTTGCAGAATTATCACAAATTAAGATATTTTTTTTAGTTATTAAAAAAGTTACAAATTATATGTATTTAACGTTACTTTATAGTGTGGGATTTCAAGTTTTGAAAACATATTTTTTATTGATTATGATATCACTTTTAATATGTTTGTTAGGCTTTTAAAATAACTATGTTTACGTTCTTCGCGTTGAAGGTCTAATTCATGCACACGTCACGTAAAAAGTATGACAAAAACATGAAATGTATACAGATAACATTTATTATTAACTCCTCTACAATAATCTTACCTGCCTACTTTTTTGAGAAATGCTTTAGTTTTCTTATTTTAAGTGGTTTCATTAGCAGTAATTTTAAGAATTCGACTACTGCAAAAACTTATTTGTTTCTATAAGAAAACATCTTTAAGAGAAGTCACACTTAAACCACTTAGAAAAGAACAATTAATTAATAAAATGATGAAAAAACTGTATTTAAAAAACCACTACAAGTACATTTTATCAATCAAAACTTCTCGAACAGTTTACGCGTCGAAAGTATCCTCAGTTCCGCTGGGACATCGCAGCGTTCGCACGTGTGAACTGTAGATTGCTTTCATTTTACCTCTCGCTCGCACGGTTGCTCCCTTTCCCTCGCGCTATACTTATGACGAAGCCTAGCGCGTATTGAAAGTTGCTCTACTTGAATACTGCCTGACTATATAACCTATCAGTAATAATCACCGAATCAGTAAAGGACTATGGATCGGAAAAGAAAGAAATATCCCTGTGTCAATAAAAAGAAGTGTAAATCAAAAGTTGAAATAATGAAAAAAAACCGTTTAAAGAGGTAAGTTGTATATTACTTTTTATAGCTAATTGTAATAACTTTTAGAATGGGTATCTTGAATAATTTATAAAATTTATAAATTATTCAAGATACAATAATATTATTTATAATGATTAAAGATATTATTATTTATTATTTAATAATCATAATATTTCATTTAAGTGTTTAATAGCTTCTATGGTACTCATTATTTTACTTATCTAAATGTCTATATTTCTCAGTCGAACAACCGCCACTGTATCTTTTGATCGTCACCCGATGTCAGATATTAGCAACAACCTACTTCAAGTAAATGATATTGTGCAGTGGTAAGAAATCTATTTTTTTTAAATTTCTGTTATTTATAACCGGATTTACTCACGTGTCTATTTGGTAGAATGCGACTCGCTTTTTATTTGATTGCAAGGCATCATCACAGAATCTGTGATGAAACCATATCTGATATGGTCTTCGTCGCGGCCTAACCAGCACTGTTTTTCATATCTACTGCTCGTTAATTCGGTTATAAATATTTAAAATGTGTAGTTCTTACGAAATATCGTTTCAATTATATACATATTGGTTACATTCTTTAAAAAAAATACACAGCAATAACTATATAATTTGTTTAATTTCAGTAATCAAGAGATAAAAACTCAGCCTCCCACTAAAAACATTTTAGTGGAAACGGAAAATTCTAGATCAATGCCAGCTAATGCCAAATTAGCACAAGAGAATTCAGACAAAGAAAATTTGGTAATGTTGAAAAAATAAATAAACTGATAAATGTTACCGCTATCGACTTATCATAACACCCAGTATAACTAATATGTTCTGTTTATTTTTAGGTAATCAAGAAGAGCCGTAAACGAAAAGCAAACAATAGCCTACCCTTTCGAAGGGTTTTTAAAAGAAAGGTAATACTAATAAAATATGGGTACAAGAAATTGGCTATTTGGAAAAGGCTATTTCTCCGCCACAACTTCACAATAGCTTCTACTTCATTACCTTTTATTTTTTACCATCACTTACAATAAACCTATTTCTTTTCAGTGCCAGCAATCTGTACCTGATAAATATGACTGCTTTGAATTTGAAACGGAAAATGAAGATGCAGTTAGTGATAAAAATGACTCTTTTGTTTTAGATGGACGTAGAACTGTTTCTGTTAGTCATTTTTTGGCATCTATGCAAGCGATTGCAGATCATAGCGTAGCATCATTTGGATGCAGATTTTCAAATTTAAAATGCATCGGTGAGACCCGAAAAGGTTTTATTTCAACTCTTCATCTAAAGTGTGATCTATGTAATGTAGAATTTAATGTAAGTACCGACGATCCCGCTTCTAATTATGATATAAATCATAGTGTTGTCGCCGGCACCATCAGTATTGGCTGCGGACTTGAAAATTTAAATGAATTGGCGGCAAATGCTAACATACCTGCTATGTCAAAAAATCTGTATTCTAAAACTAGCCAAGTTGTTTATGACTGGTATCACAAAACGGCGGAAAAAGAAATGTGCAAGGCAGGAGAAGAAGAAGCAAAGCATGCAAAAGAAATTGGAAGCGTTGATAGGGAAGGAAATCCAATGATAGTTGTAATTGCTGATGGATGCTGGTCCAAACGATCATTTCGAAATAATTATGCAGCTGCATCCGGCGCGGCAGCAATAATCGGTGCCTATACTGGAAAACTTTTATACCTAGGTATCAAAAATAAATACTGCATGGTTTGTGCTCGAGCAGCCAATAAGAAAACTGAGCCCAAAGAACATACATGCTATAAAAATTTTACAGGGTGCTCATCCAGTATGGAATCAACTGCACTGGTCGAAGGCTTCAAACAATCCCTTGACACGCATGGTTTGATATATGCTAAATTGATATCAGACGGTGATTCCAGCACCATAAAAAAAATATTAAGTAGCAACCCCTACAAAAATGTAAAAGTTGAGAAGATCGAATGTCGCAATCACCTTTTGAGAAACCTCTGCAATAAGATGCGACTCCTTATTAAAGACACTCAAATTCCCATCCAACAAAGAAAACTCTTTACAGAGTCAAAAATAATGAAATTGAGAAGATACGTTGTACGTGCAATAAAGTTAAGGAAACATGCGGAGATTTCACAAACCGAAAAGGTATTAAATCTAAACGCAGATATTTACAATGCCTTACGCCATGCTCTAGGAGATCATACAAAATGTGAAGATCAGATATGCCCTGCAACTGATAAACTCGACATAGATGTGACGCAAAATTTGCAAAACACGGCACTTTGGATAAAAATGAGCCAACACGTCTCATATTTGGCATCAAATGCAAAAAGCCTTGTTTACGACGTGGATAGCAACGCGGCTGAAACATTTAATTCAGTTATAGCCAAATATGTCGGAGGTAAGAGGATAAATTACACTCTTAGAAATTCTTACCAAGAAAGATGTTCCGCCGCCGCGATCTCTTTTAACACCAAATCTCCAATCACTGCAATCAACAGGTTTATATTTAATAAACCTGCAGGTAAATTCACAAGAATATATGAGACGCATAGAACGAATCCAAGAAAATATACAAGACAGTTTAGAAAAAGGTTTCGTGCTGCCACTAAAAACGATCCAGACTATGGTACAAACGCTCAACGCCCGGACATGTCGGAAGAAGTTTTCAAGGTTACAAAACAACATTTTTTAAAAGAATTGGAAGTCACTACAGAAGAGCGAGATGCTATTCAAAAAAATACTATACAACAAAGCAGTAGCCAAGACTGGATGGAGCAAAGAAAAAAGAGACTAACAGCTTCACTTTTTGGTAAAATTTGTAAAAGGAAAAATACTATAAGTTGTGCTCCACTGGTGAAATCTATAGTCAGACCGAAAGATTTATCTAATGTTCCTTCGATTGCGTATGGTAAAGCGAATGAAGCGAAAGCACTTTCCCAGCTAGAGCATCAGGAAAAAATTAAAATTAAACCATGTGGATACATTCACAGATCCAAGTGTTTCTTGGGTGCCACTCCTGATGGCATCTATGAAGACAAAGAAGGTAAAACAGGCATCATAGAAGTGAAATGTCCATTTGCTGCCAAAGATATGAATCCTGAAGATACTGTTAAAGAGAAAAAAATTACATTTTGGAAATACGACCAAAAAAAAAACCTGTATAAAGTAGATACAAATCATGATTATTATTATCAGATACAAGGTCAGTTAAACATAACTGAGCAAAATACTTGCATTTTTGCAGTTTGGACGAGTGAACAGCAACCGATGAAAGTAGAATACATCACAAGAGATAAAGGTTTTTGGGAATCAAAAATGGTTGGTCCTTTAACACAGTTTTATGATCAATGTCTTCTACCAGAATTAATTGACTCGCGCCTAGAACGTTCAATGTCAATAAAAGACCCACCACACATAATAGCAGCAATAGAAAATAAAAATAATAAAAAATCCAAAAAGACAACTAAAGTGAACCAAGCGTCCACCTTGTCTTTTGACAAATAAATTTCATTAACAAGTTTTATCAGAAATGTATTCCTTAAAATTATGTATACAGAATTTGTATAAATATGAGAAAGTTAGTAGGCAATCTTACTGCTGTGAGTCATTTGTTCCAGACAACTTTGTAACTATTATTTACGTGTAGTTACTATTATTTTTGATTAAAATGATTTAATAAAATCCATGTTGTTTATTTCCAAGACACATACCAATTTTTTAAAATTATTGATAGAACACTTTATTGTACATCATAAATAAATTAAAAGACTGGTACAATTTGCAGCCTTATTGCTAACAAGCAATTCTTTTCAATAGATATGCATATAGATATACGACAATACATCTAAATATGCACAAAAAGAGATAATGACAGTCATTGCAAGAATAAATAGAATAAAATAATAGATGTTAAAAGAAGTCATAAACTTCCATAAACCATAACTAATACGTACACATTTAATAATAAAATTACTTACATACCAATATTAAACGGAAAAAGCACATAATAAACAATAATACCTACATTTTATTACATAAGCAGAATGTGAGTATGAATAAAAATAAACAAATAACAGGGAAAGATTCTTTTAACCTGTTTTTAAAAATAGCTATGTATGCGGAGCGTCACATAGTAAATAGTAGATTATTCAATAGCCAAACAACCATGAAAGTAAACGAGGAGCTAAAGAACTCATAGTTATTTTAAATAATAATCGTATAGGTACGCGAAGTAGAGCAACCTTCTCGTGCGGTTTCTAACGTCTAAGTGCAGCGGGTGAGCGGGGGTGCCGGGGGTAGCGTCACTGCCAAAATCTAATCGTAGCGAAGCGAGACCGCGCCCTTAACAGCTGGTGAGCTGCGTGAGTCATTGCACTCGCTATGCGTTATCGCGCAGCGTCAATCGTTCCCTATTGAATACGAGTTGCTTGCGAAAGGTAAACATTTGAATAACAAGTGCAAAATACTATCGCTATCTCCTTTTTTATATGAAAATAAATCATTACGTGTAGGTAGTCGATTAGATGCGTCATGTTACACTTTCGAAAAGAAACATCCGATTTTACTTCATGCTTCACATAAATTAACTAAGTTGTATTTTGAAAGAGAACATGTTGACAAAATGCACGCTGGTCCACAGCTACTGTTGGCGGCAGTTAGGGAGACTGTGTGGCCAATTAATGGTCGCAACTCAGCGAGGCGCACGGTTAGTCGTTGTGTGCGATGCAGGCGCCTTCGTGCTGTCACTTTGCAGCCGTTGATGGGTGATCTACCACCCCAACGGACTGACCCAGGATATCCATTTATGTCTGTTGGTTTGGACTACGCTGGTCCGTTTTACATTACAAACCGTAAAGGTCGTGGAAGCCGTATGATAAAATGTTACCTATGCCTATTTGTGTGCTTACGTTATAAATGCATTCATCTCAATGCCGTTAGCGATTTGACTAGGGACGCATTCATCATGACGTTAAGACGATTTATAGCACGCCGCGGAAAACCAACGGAAATATTAGTGACAATGGAACTAATTTTGGGGCAGCTGCTAAGGAACTAGGGTCATTCATAAAACAGACTCAGACACCTATATCTGATTTTGCAAGTCAGCAATTAATCTATTTTAAATTTATACCGGCCTTCACTCCTCATTTCGGTGGCATCTGGGAAGCTGGCGTGATATCGGCTAAACATCATGTAAAACATGTCATTGGCAATAGCCACCTTACTTTCGAAGAGATTACAACTCTATTTGCACAAGTGGAGGCAATTTTGAATAGTCGTCCCTTGTGCCCTTTGTCATCCTCTCCTAATGA
Source organism: Udea olivalis (assembly GCA_947369235.1). Classification (NCBI taxonomy): domain Eukaryota; kingdom Metazoa; phylum Arthropoda; class Insecta; order Lepidoptera; family Crambidae; genus Udea; species Udea olivalis. Next base: position 6,265,907 of record OX376367.1, on the reverse strand, counting down.
CCTCCTCTCCCTCTCCCCAGGACACTTTATCATCGGGAGACCGTTGACTGCTGCACCGATACCGAACCTGTTTGACCTAAAGGAAAGCCAGTTCAAACGCTATGAACGGCTTGAGAAAATACGTTTAGACTTCTGGAAAAGATGGCAAAGAGAATACGTATCAGAGATGCAGCAAAGAACCAAATGGAAGGTCAACTCAGAAACGTTAAAAATTGGAGACATGGTGCTACTGGCAGATGACAACACTCATCCCCTCGCCTGGCGGCTCGGCCGCGTACTCCGACTTCTACAAGGCTCCAAGGATACTTCGCGAGTGGCTGACGTCATCACAACCCAGGGATGCGTACGGCGATCCTTGGTCCGTCTCTGCAAACTTCCAACGGCGGAGGAAATAAATTGTTAAAGTTACCTTTCAACGGGCGGGAATATGTTCAGGCGTAAACGTGACGCCTGCGAGAAAGCCAACGCAATCATTCTGTGCGGCGCATACGCCGATATACTGTAGGAGTGTCTTAAATTATGTGTCAAATAATTTGTATTGAACTGTCACTCTTTCACTTTGGCATCGATCGTACTACAGAGCACATCATTTCTTTATTAAATGTTTCATTTTACACCTTCATGGGCATTTTCATTAAACACCATTATATCCACTAAAGATATATCAGAAGGGTTAATTAGTGTCTTATTATTAATTTTTAATACTGTTTATCGTCTATTTTTGTAGCAGACACTTGGTCCTTGATCACTGACCACGTGGCTCTACATTTGTTTTTGCTTCTGTTGACAAAATAAATATTGGATTTCATTTTTGCCAGACGTATGCTTTTTTTAAGTATTTTTGACTAAATAAGGTATTTTCTTTTATCTATTGATGTTTTTCTTTTGTAATAACGTTGCCGTAAGAATCGTTTGGTTTTACAACAGAATGTAATTTCTAATATTTCTTTTTTTGATACGATACTGGCTATGTTTTGGTGTAGAATTGCGAATTTTTTTGAAACTTTTGAATCAGGTGGTACGAAAAAGCTCTCGTCTTTGATGTTGTTGGGAAATAATCCGTGATTTTATTTTTAATAATACGTATAGGCATATTTGTATAAGGTGAAGTGGACCCATAAGGTGAAGTGGACCCATTCGTAGTCTGAATCGCAGCGAAATAGTACCTTTGGATAGATTTTATTGTTTTTTTTGTTGTCTGAATTATTAATACTCGCTATTTAAGAGGAGTGATTTTTCAAAAGGGCTTATTTCCATGATAAACAATTTTTCAATAAAGGAGAAAAACCAGTTATAGCTATGTTATGAAAACTTTCAATGTTTTATTGCTTCTATGTTATAGTGCATATTAACAGTATTCTGATACAATTGAAATTTTTATTTACACATACTTATTTTATTTTATTTTTTTAAAATGAATTTGGAAATATGCCCTTTTGGTTCAAACTATCAAAAATAAGCCCTTTTGTTATGCAGTCTTCTAGAAATAAGACGTTTTGTTATGCAGTCTTCTGGAAATAAGACGTTTTGAAATAACAAATTTGTACATTTAGAAAACTAATTTATTAAAATTATCACACTCTAAATCCCCAAAATCATAGTCAGCGCAATCACAATCATTACAACCATCATTAACCTGCTCCTCATTTCTTCCTTCCGGCTGCTGATTATGAATAATCCTGTAATACCATTTCAGATCTTTCGATTCCCTCCAACTTTCACCAAACTGTTTAATTAATAAACTTTCTACATCTTTTTTCTTATTTACAGACAGTGGTATGAACACCATATCAATGTTTGGTATCTCTAATGGGATGCGTTTGCCCTTTTTCAAAAGAGAAATAGCATCTTCTTTGCCAGATTCAAATCGAAAATTTTCAAATGATTTAACAACACAATTTAAAACATTACATGTTCCTTGTTTGTATTTTTTTATAATATGAACCCTTTTTAAGGTCAGTATGCCATCTAAGTTCTTTAAATTATCCGTTAAACTTTTCAAATCTTTAACTATCCAACCTTTTCCTAATTCTCGCAATTCTCTATGCCTTTTGATATGATCAAAATATTCTTCCCTTGTTGTAATTATTGGAGTTCTTCTCAGGTCTTTTTCGATGCGTCCAAATACCCTGTCCGCAGGCAAAAAACTATGCCCCCTAACAGGAAATGTAATTTGAATACTCTGTAAAGTTGGAGGTGCTTTGGCATATAGCCACTGAAGTAATGTATGAATGATGTGATTGTTTTTGTTCTGTCCCCCGCAACCATCACAAAATAATCTCAATATTTTGATCTCATCAGTTATATTCAAACTGTTCAAGTATGAATAAAGAGCAGAACCTATTTCAACTGAACCTCGGTTGCTTCGGTCTCATCCCATACATAAAAAAATGGTTTGTTGTTATTAAGGTCTACAATACAAAAATTGTACAAGCTCACTTGTCTACAATAAAACGAGTCACCAATGGGTGTACGTGGCAGGGGTAGGACCTGCTGTAGATCAAAACATAATGTTATGCTGCTTGGCACTTCTGATTTCATGATCTCATAAAAGGAATTAGCACGCAATTTATGTATTCTCTTTTGTGTCATCAGTTCTACCTTCTTAGAAGGAATTTTCTCAACTTTTATTTTGTTTGACAGTAATGTACATGTACTGCACACGTCAGAAGCAGGAGTGGAGAAGCCAATATTATATTCCCCATGAAATATTTTGTAAAACATTCCAGGTTTTATTTTGTAATCAATACTAACAGAATCATTATATAACTTTAAAAGTTTTGTAGCATTTAACTGAGATGATAAGTAAATTCTTTTAGATTTGCTGCGATTGTAATGAGACTCTTTGGCTGGCAATTGAGATATAAATTCTCTCAACTTGTTTTTTTTTTCAATTGTTTTATGAGAGCGATGATCTCCACCTCGATTTTCTTCTGGAACACAGCCTTTGTGTACAGTCTTTTTCAAAAAACTTGAAGAAATGCTGGAGCGCACTTAAACAATCATTCTTAGTCCAGTAATTTTTTTTAAAGAAAAAATAGCGGAAATATGTTCCCTTTGTTTTAAACTGGTACAAAATTTAAACAGAGTCCACAGAAAATGAGTCCTTTTGAACAAAATTGTATAGCTTATAATCATGGTCTTAAAATTATAATGGAAATATGCCTTTCTGTACGAAAATAAGGTTTTGAACAGTGGGTTTCCTTAGGAAATATGTACTTATTGGAATGGATTTTGGACTAAAGGGGTTGTTTTTAACATGACAGTGTTGATTGCATTCACAGGTTTTTTTATACCAAATATGGAAATAAGCCCCTTTGAAAAATCACTCCTTTAGTGCTTTAACATTTAAATATTTTTTGTCACTGTACTGACAATAGTCTACACGAAATATGTAAAGCAGTTAATTTTGTAATCGCTTGCAATCGATTTACAAAACTACAATTATTAAACTTACTGCAAAGCTTTCTAATATTATCATTCAGTTCATCAACATTTAAGTACATATTTTTAAATACATTCAATACAATAATGTCAAAATTCTTAAATCTACTAAGTAACATTCGTAATTGTGATAAAATAATTCGCATATCGTAGTCATTTTCTCCTATACCTATTATGAGTTTGTCATTAGAAGTTAGATTAATATTATAATAATAATAAAATAAATAAATAAATATGCGCCAGACAACACACCTCTTGTAATGGTCTCGAAGTAGGGATTAATATCCCTGTGTTACGAGGTACGAGTACCACACAAGGAAATAAGCCAGGGGTGTGATATTATGTAAATTTTGGTCTAAAATCGTTTTAGCGGGTTTTGAAATCAGATGACTCATATGTTCTCCATTTCTTATTTTAACAAACAAACAAACAGAAATATCTTTATTTAAATAGACCTGTAACAAGTACTTTTAAATCGTCATTACAAGGAAATAAAAAAACTTAGTAATAGACTTAAATACTATAATAATATGAATACATAAATACACTGTATACAAACATAATGTGATTCTACCACCGCATCGGAAGTTGATCATATACTGAGAAGACCCGGCGAGAAACTCAGTACTTACTCTTTTAAACTTGGTTCGGTTTCACCAAAAGAGTTAGTAAAGTACAAAGAGTATTTAAAAAAAATGCTTACGTTATAACATTTCCCTAAAATATGGACCTAAAAGTACATCTAAACTACCGGATATAAAGCAAAAACATTGTACAAAGTTTATACAATTCAAGCCTAGAAATTGTTAGATTTTTGTTAGTCAGTACAAACTAGTTATATAAATATTACAAGAGTTAACTAATCATGTACCTAGTAGAGAGCTTAAACCCAGGCCTTTTTATCCAAAAGGTAGTCATTTGTAGTGTAATAGCCCTTTTTTGATAATACTGTCTTAATGTGGTTTTTGAATTTGTTTAGTGGTAGCTCACATATTGCCTTTGGGACTTTATTGTAAAAGTGTACACCTTGCCCCATAAATGAACCTAAAACTTTCTGTAACCTGAAGGATGGGAGCGCAATTTTATCTCTATTCCTAGTATTTTTGCCAAATATATCACGGTGTTTAGTATACAGGCTGATATTTTTCCTAACCAAAACAATACAGTTGTAAATGTATTGAGAAGCTACTGTAAGGATCCTAATTTCCTTAAAAAGCTCCCTAAGCGAGGCCCGTCCGCGAAGCTTATATATGAATCTAATAGCTCGCTTCTGAAGGATGAAAATCGACTGTATATCTGCTGCCTTACCCCAGAGTACAATGCCGTAAGACATAATACTATGAAAGTAGCTGAAATAAACAGAACGAGCAGTGTCTACATCTGTTAGAGACCTTATTTTTTTAATAGCAAATGCAGCCGAACTGAGCCTGCCTGAAACGATATTTATATGAGGGTTCCATTGTAATTTTGAATCAAGTGTAACCCCAAGAAAAACTGTTGAATCTACAAGCTCCATGTTATTACCATCTACCTTTAAATCAATGAGATTATTTTTAACATTAGGCAACTTGAAATTAATACATTTGGTCTTTTTTGCGTTCAGCTGTAGGTTATTGACATTAAACCATTGTAAAACCTTAGAAAGCGCGTCATTAACGTCGTCAAAAAGGTTTTTATTCCTGTCAATATTAAAAACTAAGGATGTGTCATCTGCAAATAAAACAATATTACAAAGGTCTTTAATGTAGAAAGGTAAGTCATTTATATATACTAGGAATAAAAAAGGACCCAGAATAGATCCCTGTGGAACCCCCATTTTAACTGGTGAGCCAGACACCATTTACATCTACTTTTTGTGTTCTAAAACTAAGGTACGAAAAAATAAGATCCAACGCAGTATCTTTCACACCATAAAAATCAAGCTTGCGAATGAGAGTCTCGTGATCGACGCAATCAAACGCTTTGGATAAGTCACAGAAAACACCAAGAGCATTCTGTGAATTCTCCCAAGCCTTGAAGATGTGCTTTAGGAGCGCAATACCAGCATCAGTAGTCGAACGACCCCTAGTGAAACCATATTGTTCACTGTGTAGGAGTCCGTTCTTGTGAAAGTGGGTCAGAAGTTGATCTTGTATAATTTTTTCGAAGATCTTACTTAAAGCTGGCAGGATTGATATGGGCCTAAAGTTACCTGGGACCTGTTTATTGCCTGATTTAAAAAGAGGTACAACTTTGCTGTGTTTCATTAAGTCTGGAAACACACCATTATCAATACTATCGTTAAAGATTACGGCTAAGAAAGGAGCAATTACATCTATTATATGGCTGATGATTTTTACTGAGATACCCCAGAGATCAGTGGTATTCTTTAAAGCAATTCGTTTAAACGATTTTAATATGTCAAGCGTATCTATGTGTTTAAATGTAAACAGAGTATTACAACTAGGTACATTGTCTTTCAGCAACTGTTCTGCTCCAGTTGGTGAAGAATTCAGTGAGGCTGTAGTGATTAGGGGTATATTACCAAAATATTTTACAAAAGCTTCAGCGACTTCTCGTTCTGATTTTACAATTTTATCGTTAATATTAAGAGAAAATGAGGCATTGTGTTGCTTGGATTTACCCGTTTCGTGATTTATGACGTCCCAAGTGGTTTTAACTTTGTTAGTGGACTTAGATATTTTATCACGAATGTGTAATGCCTTAGCCGCCACGCATGCCTTTTTGAAAGTTTTAGAGTACTTTTTGACGTACTCAACAAAAACTGGGTCAAAGTTGTATTTTTTCATGCCATACAGTTCATACATCTTATTTCTGCTTTTATAAATTCCAGGCGTAGCCCATTCACTAAAGAAGGGCGGCGAAACTCGCCTCCATATTTTACAAAAACGTTACCAAACGGAAACATGTTAAATAAATAGAGTTAAATTTGTTGTATTTATTACCATATAATCAGGATTTTTAAAGAAGGCAGGTCAAAGATAAATTATTCCCGATTTCAATGAAACAAAACTTTTCTGTAGTGCAACAAAAAGTGCAAAAACTAAACGGTTTTATTTCGTGTAAGAGTATTCCAATCTACGCAGAAGTTTTCAATCATGGAAATAATTTTATTTTCAATTTGTGTTAAGGTAAGTTATATTTTAACTGTTTTGACCTATTTTAATTAAATAAATACACTATAATGAACATTTTAAAGCCACATACTTGTATTTTGAATGTATTCAAGTTCAAAGTGAAAAAACAAACTGATAAAGAGGCTGTATGGTAATATACTTCTTTGTCTTCCCATTGTTGTCATCAATGTCAATATTGTCAATGTCAAACAAATCACTCACATTACGTTACGTTTAATTATTATTATTATAATGTTTATAACAGTTTTTTTTCGCTTTCATCAAATAATCAAACTGTAAGAGAAAGTAGCCCTCCAGAATTACCTGCACCACCTGTTGCAGAAAAACATAATCAAATTGAAACCCAGCAAGCAAATAAGAAAGCAAACACTCAAATAGGTCTTCCAACAATAAGAAGAGCAGCTCCACTGCTGGCCGTTGCTTGTTTCCAGAGTGTGATGATCGGGAAAAACTTCATGTACCTGAGTCTATACGCAGAAGGGTCCTACTTAGTAGACTTTAAGTAGTACAAGGGAGTAAAGCCATTTTAGGATATTATTGTTATTGTGCTGCTGGAGATCATACAGTTGGGTGTTGCTCGCACATAATGCCCATTTTATGGTACATGGGGTACGCTTGTCATCAGGATCATTTCGGAGCTCCTGCTGCATTCTTGAACCACTTGTAAATTATTTAAATAAATGTACATAAATAAGTTAATATGATTTTCATTTCAAAGCTTACATAGCAGTAAAACTTAAATAAGCCTCATACTGAGCTCAACGAACTTAATATAAGTACACCAGAAATGTACTTCTTTTGTTCTTTGTCTTGTTCTATAGTTTTGTGATGATGTGGTAAGGGCAACGGGTGACAGATCGCTCGTGCCGCGCACTGATGCGGCACGAGCTATACGCGTAGTAGAAGAAGCACGCGGCCGTACTAACAAACTCGCAGTGCGCCTTGCATGGGATGAGGATGTGGTGGATGAGGCCCATCTAGGGTTCTCATTGCACGTATCATGTAGCGCTGTTGACTGAACAAGCCCGTTCGTACACCCGCGACGGGACCCGTCGCAAAGACGTGGGCCCGTCTGCGAGGGCGCGGAGTCCGCCTTCCCACGACGGTCATCCGCGCAATTCTCCGGAACGGAACACTTTGCATGGAACCGTGCCTAGTCAGACAAAATGCAGATATTGTACGTTGCATTGTAGTGGAACATGTATCCATTCTGACTGATGTGTAAGCATCAGTGTCATTTTAATAAAAAAATGATTAAAAACCAGCGATTTAAAATATAACCTCACTACCTTCAATAGCTTTAATATCTTTTTAACCCCAGCTTTAAAAGAGTTAAAACAATTAACTTTTTTGTTAGTCTAGCGTAGTTCTAAAAACATCTACCGATTTATTTTATGTACGTGGCCCGTAAGTAGAGGTCTGAAATTACATGGAAGTTCGCCGTCCTTCTTTAGACAGGGTTTTACAGGTAACTTGTTTGGTTGGAAAACTGGCATCAAATTCACTTTTGATACAATCAAACAAATTCCTATAGAGAGCATCTGGCTCACCTTGTTGGTACGGAATATGGGATACCTTGGACTTAACGCTACTTTTAAAAGCATTTATGCGAGATGCTGTCTTCGGTCTACATGTAAATTTCCTATTATTATTATTAATGTTACTTTTACCTAAAACTGAAATCTTTTGTCCGCAATGATCAGATGTTATTTGAGATATTATGGACTTATCAATAGGTTCACAGTTGCAAAATACATTATCTAGACATGTAGCGGTGGTTGCGGTTATCCTAGTTGGTTCATAAAATTGATTGATTAATCCAAAAGATTTAAATAATGATGGTAAATACAAAACGTATCAAGTAGGAACTACTTGATTTGTTTTATCGACTTAGTTCATAATGTAAAACCTAGATAGCGCCACGGTGTCAAACCAATCAACGATCCGTACTGTTTTACCATCACTCTCTTCTCCGGCCCGTTGTGTCTGAAAGTGTGTGATCTACCAAATAAATCTAATTATTCAGTTTTTCTATGTGGTTTTACTCATTGGACCCTACATGATATTAAACATGGTCCATTGAGCCGGACTGATACTAGTTTATGAGCGAAAAGTGCGAAAACCAAAAGTTTCGACCGGCGTGCATCGCCTGTGTACGTGGTGAACCGACGCGTTCAAAATGGCGGAAACCGGCGACGATTTTGACGACGCGCACAATGAAAATTCACAAGAAAAATTGAAGTTAATTAATACAAGAAGATACATTAAAGGCCGTATAACACTTGTGGAGAACGAGCTTGGGGACATTACATGCGTGCAATCTACCGCCACCCTGGATGTCGCTGCTGAACGACTCAATAGTCCTTTCACAAAATTAGAGGACGTGAATCTCAATCTGGAATTGTTGGATTCGACCGAGAGTAATGAAGGTTCCAAAGTGGAGTGTAAATGTCAAAGGCTGCTAATCAAAATTCGTCATCGGCGTGAAGAAATCATGCATCGACGTTCATCGATCTCAGCGGCGAACAATGACTCATCACCACAGGAGGAGCATCAGCAACTACGTAAACCGAATCTACCAAAAATATCACTACCCAAATTTTGTGGAAGTTATGGAGATTGGCTGGCGTTCAAGGATTTGTACGTGACTATGGTGCATATGAATGACGACCTAAGTCCCGTTCAGAAGTTCTATTATTTGAAGTCGTGCTTGGTCGGCGAGGCTGCTTCTCTGGTTACGACTTTGGAGTGTACGAACGAAAACTACGTGAATGCATGGTTTACGATTACATCAAGATACGATAATAAAGTGCTCATAGCTAATCATCACTTGCAACATATTTTGTCTTTAAACAAGGTTAATGGTAAAGCTTATACATTAAGAAAATTGTTAAATGATTTTATGCAGTATTATAATTCACTGTTGTCACTGAATATTTCTAATTTGGAAGATATTATCCTGATACATATTCTGTCCACCAAAATTGATTTCAGTTCTTTACGTGATTTTGAATTGCAAAGAAATTCCAATGATTTTCCTAGTTTGCAACAATTCTTAACCTTTATCCAGCAGCGTTGTCAAGCACTAGACATGCTATGCCGAGAAGAGACAGTGGCCCCTGCAAGGCCTATGCCTCAAGTTAAGAGCAATGCTCATGTGACTGTTGGGAGCGGCAACAATGCAAATGGTAAGTTATTTTGTTGTTTTTACTGTAACAAAGGACATTCATTAGCAAAGTGTTTTAAGTTCATTAAACTGTCCCCAAGTGATAGACAAACATTTGTAAATAATGCAAAACTTTGTTTTGTTTGCTTATCAAACAAACATAATTCTAGTAATTGCTTGAGAGATATCGTTTGTAAAAAGTGTTCACAAAAACACCATCATTTGCTGCACCTTGATTCACAGCCATGTAATGTGACTACTGTCTGTAGTTCCCCAACTAGTGCTTCCCAAAGTGACACCCCCACAAATATTGTAATGACATCTTCAATAATTACACAAAATAAAATTTTACTTACATGTCAGGTGTCCCTTCTGCCTACTGCATCAGTGTATGTTTGTGACAATGAAGGTAAACAGTATGAATGTACAGCGCTTTTGGATATAGGCAGCCAAAAGAATTATATTAGCTCTGCATTTGCTAATAAATTAAAATGTATTCATTTTGAGGATACTGTGCAATCTGTGTCGGGGGTGGGAGGTCGTACATGTCAAATAAAGCAAAAAGTTGCACTTTCTGTTCATTCTAACTGTTCTGATTTTAAATTTTATTCAGAATTTGGTGTGTTAGATTATATTACTGATCCATTACCAATGGTTAATGTGTCCAAAGAGGCACTGCCACCTCTTATGCATTTGCATTTAGCTGATCCTAATTTCAATGTCTCAAAGGAGATTGATATGATACTTGGTGTTTCGTGTTTTGCAAAATGTCTTAGAGAGGGTAAATTTGACTTAGGCTCAAATATGCCTACATTAATAAACACTGCATTTGGTTGGATATTTTGTGGTGAAATGTCTGTGATGGGCCAACATGTTACAGGTTTTAAGAATCCTTGTTATTTGTCTGTCCTACATAACGACATAAAAAAATTTTGGCAATTGGAAGAAATGCCTAATGATGATATTTTGTCATTTCAGGAGAAAAGATGCGAGCAGATATTTCTAGAATCTGTATCAAGGGATGAAGATGGAAGATATTGTGTGGACTTGCCAGTTAATGAGGAGCTTCTCCCAAAGTTGGGTAATTCATACAATGTTGCTTTCCGTTGCCTTATGTCATTAGAAAGGAAATTCCAAAGTAATCCTAATTTCTTTAAAGAATATAAAGCGTTTATAGATGAATTTATCAAGCTCGGTCATGCTCATTTTGTTGATATAAAACCTCACAGTGGTGGCGAAATTGAATATTACATGCCACATCATGCTGTAATAAAGGATAGCTCCTCTACTACCAAACTCAGGATTGTTTTTAACGGTTCTCAACCTTCTTCTTCTGGCTTGAGTTTAAATGATGCCCTACTTGTCGGTCCGGTTGTGCAACCTGATATGTTCACCATCCTTCTTAAATTCCGTACTTACATTTATGTGTTTGTGTCTGATATATCTAAAATGTACAGGCAGATACGTGAAAAGCCCCCGTATCAGACACTGCAACGTATTCTATGGAGAGATGATCCTTCCCAGGAAGTGAAGTGTCTTCAACTAGGTACTGTCACATATGGGACCGCTTCTGCTAGTTACCTTGCTACCAGAACATTGGTGAAATTGGTTGAAGATGAAGGTGATAAATTTCTATCGGCCTCTAAGGCATTACTTAATAGCACTTTTGTTGATGACATTTTGCATGGGGAAAGTGATTTATCTGCTGCTTTAAATACCATGAATGAATTGCAGGTACTTTTGAGTAAAGGAAAATTTGAGTTGCATAAATGGTTTTCTAACAGCCCAGAATTGCTGTCGCAAATTCCTCATGATAAACGTGAGAAACGCCAATTTTCCTTTAACAATAAGGAGGATTCTTGTATTAAAACATTGGGTTTGAAATGGGAACCTTCCTCAGATAAGTTCCAGGTTGATGTACCTGACTATACATTTTCAACCAATTGTACCAAGCGAAAGATTTTGTCAGATATTGCCAAGATCTATGATCCGTTGGGTTTTATTGCACCAGTTTCAGTGTATGCCAAATTAATAATGCAAGATATCTGGAAATCCAATGTTGATTGGGATTCTAATGTGCCTGATGCTATTCTGCTTAAATGGAAATTGTTTTGTAACAATCTTAAACGCTTGAATGATATTTCAGTGTCACGCCTCATGCTTACTCCAGACGCAGAACAGATTGAGCTTCATGGCTTCGCAGACAGCTCCACGAAGGCATATGGCTGCGTCGTATACATTCGCTGCTGCCATCCTGAAAAAACTACAGTCCACTTAGTCTGCGCGAAGACCCGAGTTGCTCCTCTCAAGTTTGTTACTCTGCCGAGGTTAGAGCTTTGTGCTGCACTTTTGCTTTCCAAGCTTATGAGCACTGTTTCCAGAATTTTAAATATTCCCTCTGAGAATTTATTCTTTTGGACTGACTCCATGATTACATTATGTTGGATTAGGAATGATCCCACTAAGCGCGATGTTTTTGTAACTAACAGAGTTACCCAAATACAAAGCTTGTCCCATAAGGACAATTGGTTTCATGTCAAGTCTCTAGAGAACCCTGCTGATGTAGCCTCTCGTGGATTAGAACCACAGGAGCTTCCTAAACACAAACTATGGTTTGCTGGGCCCCAGTGGCTTTCACAGCCTGTCTCTCCTTGGCTTGATGCACCCCAAGAGATCCCTGAAGTTGCTGTAGGCACTGAAAATTGCAATGTTGTGCCAAGCGTGTCAATGCTTACCCATGATGAAGTCAGAAATTATTTTTGTCCTATGTTTGAGAAATTCTCTAGCTGGAGTCGTTTAGTTAGGGTCATGGCATATGTTCTCCGATTTACTAACAATATTAAAAATGATAAATTTAAAGTATCTGGTTTTTTAACAAGTAAAGAGCTAAAGCAAGCATCTATTGTTATTATCAGATGTGTGCAAGAAGAACACTTTCAAAGAGATAAAAGTGGTTTCGTCTCCTCAAAGCTTGGTGGTAATTCAAAGGCTCTTAAATATTTAAATATATTTCTAGATGACAAGAAATTGCTTCGTGTGGGTGGTCGATTGCGCTATGCAGATATCCCTATTGAACAAAAATTTCCATTGCTACTTCCAGCCCATTGTCATGTCACTGATTTATTAATTAGGTATGAGCATGAGAGACTGTTGCATGCAGGAGCGCAAACCACATTGTCTAGTTTGAGGAAATTTGTTTGGCCGTTGAATGCACGAAATTGCGTTCGTCATTTAATACACAAATGTGTCCGCTGTTACCGGTTTAAGGCCGAAACTGCTTCGCAAATAATGACTGATTTACCTAAGTATCGTGTAACCCCTTATCGTCCTTTTCTGTTCACAGGCATAGACTTTGCAGGGCCACTGTCTGTTAAGGTTGCTCGCATAAGAAAACCTATCATAACTAAAGGATATATATGTCTTTTTGTCTGTCTAAGTACTAAAGCAATTCATATTGAGTTAGTTTCAAATCTTACTACTAAAGAATTTTTGAATGCATTGCGTAGATTTATTTCTAGGCGAGGTAAATGTGCTAAAATATTCAGTGATAATGGTTCAACATTTCATGGGGCTAAAAATGAGCTTCATAACTTGTATGAAATGTTTAAAAACGATTTTGAACAAATTGCTAATTATGTAGCTTCAGAAAGTATTGAATGGCGTTTTATAATTCCTTATTCAGCTCATTGGGGGGGTATATGGGAAAGCTCAGTAAAGCTTGTAAAACACCATTTAAAAAGAGTATTAGGAAACACTGTACTTTGTTATGAACATTTGTATACATTTTTAACACAAATAGAAGCTATTGTAAATAGTCGACCAATAACTCCATTGAGAGACTTGGATGGTGAAGAACAATGTCTTACACCAGCTCATTTTTTAATTGGTAGCAGTCTGACATCATTTCCAGAAGGTGATTTTACTAATATTCCTGATAATAGACTAGATATTTATCACCAACTATGTAAGCTTAGACAGAGCTTCTGGAGACGATGGAAGGCTGACTATTTAAATACATTGCAAATGAGGTACAAATGGTACAAAGAAAACCCTGATTTAATGTTAAATACCATTGTATTACTGAAAGATGATAATCAATCACCAATGTCATGGCCTTTGGGTCGCGTAGTAGATCTGTATAAAGGTAAAGATGATCATATTCGAGCAGTTGTTGTAAAAACTAAAAATGGTTTATTTTCTAGACCCATAACAAAAATTGTGGCATTACCTCTTGAACAAAATAATTAATTTTTAACTTAGTTCACAACTATGTAAGATTTTTAAGTACTTAAGTCTTATATTAATAATGTAATATTATGTGCCTGGTAATTACCAACTTTGTATTATTTTATCACTTTAAGTGATAAAAACTTTTTTTTTTTTTTAAATGTATTTAGTTATCTTCTATCTTTTATGTAAAAGCTCGTAGGACTTCCTAAGGGATGTGTACTTATGTATGAAGCCAAGAGCACTTAACTTACATATTTGTTTTAATTTTAATGATTTAAGTTAACTCACAGTTAAGTGTTTTTTTTTTTGTTAATTTAGATTCATTCTCATCTCCTTAGAAAATTGAAATAAATGTAATTTCAATGGGGCGGGTGTATGGTAAATACAAAACGTATCAAGTAGGAACTACTTGATTTGTTTTATCGACTTAGTTCATAATGTAAAACCTAGATAGCGCCACGGTGTCAAACCAATCAACGATCCGTACTGTTTTACCATCACTCTCTTCTCCGGCCCGTTGTGTCTGAAAGTGTGTGATCTACCAAATAAATCTAATTATTCAGTTTTTCTATGTGGTTTTACTCATTGGACCCTACATGATATTAAACAAATGACACTAATCTATTACGCTCTAATGAGTCACCCAACAAATTCACATTGAAGTCACCACACACAATAATGAATTTTGATTTAGTACTTAACTTTTCTAAAACTTCCTCCATAACTGACTCAAATTTATCAAAGTTTGTTGTAGGGGGCCGGTACACACTATTATTATATTATTAAAGCAGTGAGATAATTGTCCATCCTCTTTCCTCTCTTTCTCGGCGTTGCTTCTTTACCAACGCTCTTGCTCTCGCAATCGTATGAGTTGTAGACACCTGTTATTTGATTAGTTCACGAATCGTCGCATAGAATTGAAGCTTACGATTGTTCAACAAACCATTCCAGCGACGGTGCCACGCTTCTGCATTATTCTGCGTGCGTGGCAATTTTAAATTTTCATTTTCAAAAACAGACCACCCAGATGGTGAAAATAGAGGTCGGCCCCTTGCAACTATCAATTTTGTTCCATGGATGGATGGAGTGGATTTGATTTTTCCTAACACAGAAAGCTTCGAACGTCGTATTCACAGGTTCAGCTTCTCGAGGCAAAACTTGCTCTTTCAAAATGTTGAACGGTGCAGGTATTTCTTGCGGTGGCAGGTACGCAAGAGCGATAATTTGTCGCAGTTTGAGTGAGAACACATCGTCTTCTCCATAACGTGAAGACAATTCACATTTTTGTATGTTTCTCCAGACACTTTGTCCCAGGTGATATAAGCAGCCTTTGTGTGTTGTTTCAGGGAGTTCAATATGCACGGCAATTGGTGGCGATTTCGAAATCGGTGATAATATAATCAGGATTTAGTTGGAGGTCCAGCTCACAAGCAAAAGATTTCAGTTTCCGAAAAAAAAAAAAAAAGCTTCTGTCTTGCTTGTCAGAAAACAATGAACTAAAGGGACAATTTTGCGCCAATTTTCTAAGCCAACTACGCCATGGATTATATACATTTGCTGGAGAAGAATTGGACACGTTCGAAATGTTACGTCCATCATCTAAAAAAATTATTCACTGAGAATTCTTCGATTTTCTTTAGTGTAGAATATTATCAAACGCTGATTATTACTGAATTCATAGTCGCGAGCCAAAAACTGTTTACCAGAAATCTCTTTATAATCATCTGGAATTTGTATATCTTTCAAGGTCGTAGGCTCTTTAGGTTGATTTTTAGTACGAACGCGTTTAATTATCTTTCTGCAAGCATTTTTGGATGGCAAAGAACATGCACTGCTGCTAGTGACATTTTGCAAATGTTTGTTCGTGATTCGAGTAGAACGCTCGTGACTACTTGAAGCTGCGTCATTTTTTAATTAATTTCTAAATTTTGATTCCGTTTTACTTGCATTCGGTGCATTCGGACTATGTTGCTTCATTTCCTGTAAGATGTAATGTTTACCTGTATCATCTTTTCCCGTGATAATTGTACTTGTACAGAGTAGTTTATTTTTCAACGCACAGCACCAATAGAATTTGCCACTCACATTCTTGTTCATGTAAAATTGATATCCGCAATTAATTAAAAGATCTTTCTATTTCGCAAGGTTTTCAATTACAGCATACACTCGGTTCCAAAAATTACGGGTCAGTCACAAAAATTGAAATACCTCCAGAACTGTAAAAGTTAGATCAATGAATAAAAAACAGAATAAAGACTTTTTAGTTGCGCTTCTAATAACATATTATTTAAACAAGTTGATGAAAAAAACTTCATTAGAAAAACGAAATTTTAAAAAAAGCCTATTTTGAAAATCATTTTTTTTTTCAGTAGCATCTGTGAGCACCATTCCACGCGAGCAGAAGCGTCTGCTCCGCTGTCAGTTCATGAGGGCTACAACGACAACAACGTTCCCGAACTTATATTTCTTCGTGTAAAATTTTCTAAATTTGGCTCATACCAATCCCCAATAGTCCTCGAATTGTCTCATAGGTAAGGTCAGTCGGGGCAATTGCGCCATACTTTTTGCATACATGATTTCGATACAAAATAGTCTATTTAAATATTAACTTATGAGTGTATATTTATTACATTAACAATATTTTGTATTTTGTAACTGCAATAACTATCGATGCAGTCAAATCTACCACACATTTTACGATATTTTGTAAGAAATTTAAAAACATGGTCTTAGGCGCACTTGCCCCTCAATACGGGGCAAGTGCGCCTATTTAAAAAAAAGCGCCCAAGTAGTGCGTAACAAGAAAAACAATAGTTTTACTCTATGGAATATTGAGCACTTAACATATTAGTTTTTATTGTATTATTATCTTATCTTATATAGCTACTACAGCTTTCTTAGCAATTAGTAATCAGGGGTTTTAAACCTTTAATGGTACTTTTTAAATTATGACTGAATTAAATGATTATGAATGATGATTATGAAATTACGAATGGATAAAATATATATTTTAAATAATTAAGTCA
This sequence comes from Udea olivalis, assembly GCA_947369235.1. Classification (NCBI taxonomy): domain Eukaryota; kingdom Metazoa; phylum Arthropoda; class Insecta; order Lepidoptera; family Crambidae; genus Udea; species Udea olivalis. The sequence goes on along the minus strand of OX376367.1, from coordinate 6,248,904 downwards.
AACTTTTATTAATATTTTTATTAATTTACTTAAGTAATACAAATATAGGTAACATTTTTTCCTTTGGCTAGAATCTAGCTAGAACGTAAACATTTATTTAGTGGATGGCACGCAGGAACTTACAAATAGTTAAAAATATAAAGCAATTCAGTCTTCGATAGACTAAATAAATGACTTGAAATATTAAAATGAAACAATACTTAACGTAAAGGCATCCAATGCCATTAAGTGTGTACTTAAATATCTTACAAAATCTTAAAAAACGCAACAATCTTCAAAATTATAACTGCCTTCTAAAAGACCGAACATGAAAAAATAAATCATAACCAAACATCTCCAAAAAATCAGTTATACTTAATCAATAATAGTAAGAACAGTTCTTACTGTATATTAAATTCCCGAAGATTAATACTAACTGATATTTGGCCACGTGAAACTGTAGGTTTCGGCAAAACTGACACAATATCAGCAACATGTTTCAACTCACATATGTCATCGACATTAGAATAGACAAAGATCAAGCCAGTTTTTTTTGTTTCAGTTTTTCGTAGGTATTTCACCGTTAAAATATCATCTTTGATATCAATTATTTGCCCGATATAATGCTTGACACTTTTTTTCGTTGCGAACTTGACTAGGACCCAATCACCTATTTTGAATTTGCACGATGTCTCTTCATAATACTCGAGATCTGCGAGGCCAAAGTCCATACCCACATTTTCCTGGTCATCTAAGTCATTGTCTGTTAAGTAAATATTACAATAAGTTTCTAGATCCATATCTGAATTATCTGAATCGTGCACTGTGTAGTCACTAAGAGCTGTTTCTAAATATTCTTCATCTTCAAGTTTTGTTTTGTTTTGCTTTCTTATCTTTTCGATGCATTTGTTACTTCTTTCAAGTTAAATTTTTTTGACACTAGTTTTTTTGTCAGTGCCTCTCAAAGTAAGTTCGGCTGGGCGTTTTATTTTGTGTCCTGTAAAAACATCTTCGGTCAGTTTTTCTTCACACTTTAAATATCTATCTTCTAAAATATCAATTTTCGGTTTGAGAGTTGGTGGCAGTGGTGCTGCAGAGGAGCTTGGAAGACAAAGTATTGGAGAATCATCTTTTACAAGATGAACTGGATCAGGAACGTTCAAATTTGAATCGGATAGTATTTTTTCAGAAAGAGTTGCTCGAATTGGAGTTGGTGAGTCCGGAACATCCGTAGAAATAATGGCTTGGGTTGAATTAACGTCCGTTTTTTTGTTTTTCGTCAGTCTTATATTTTTCCTCTTTACGTCACTTTTTTTTCCTTTTTCATTATTTTTCTTTTCATTTTGTTTACTAATCATAGCCTTTTTTTTCTCTCTCGTTTCTTTCGGTTTTCTTCTTTTTCTCTTTCTTTATTGGCTTTATCTTCTTCTTTCTGTTTAATCTCTGAATGACGTCCTGATGCGTAATCACCTCTGCACTTGCTGAAATTTGTACATTCTTTCTCTTGACTTTTCCAGTTTGCGTTGGCGTTGTAGATTGTATTAATAAATCTTCAAAAGATATTTTCTTCGAAGGGTTTGACCCAACAACGCTTGGGAAAGTGGGGTCTGGATTCGAGTTTAATTTAGAACAGCAGTTGATTTTCTTCAGGCATAATTCGATCAATGATAATGGTGAGCCACGAGTTACTGTTTGTTCTTTTGATGACTCTTCGAGATGTTTTTTCCATCTTTTTAGGGCTTCTGGGTCGAGTTTGTGCTCAGGTACGGCATTTCTATTGAAGGGATAGATTCCACTTTTTTCGAACTTTACATTGGAATGAAGTTGTTTCCAAACCCTTCCCACTATCACCGAAAACTGATCTTTTGGTAATTTTTCACCCTTATGTTGGCGTTGACAATTAACCATTTCCACGTCCCATGCGTCTTTATATGGTTTGAATACACCTAGATCCAGTGGTTGAAGTAGATGGCTTGAGTGTGGTGGCAATTTTATGATGTTTATATTATTTTGTTTTGCTTTTTCGACCACAGCAAGTTGCACGTGGGTGCTATGACCATCATAAATTAAGAGCGTTGGCTCGTCCTCGTTTTTGACCATGGGAATGAAGCTTTTTGTGATGTATTCTTCAAAAGCGTTGGATTCAATCCAACCGTTGGATGTTGCAGAGTATACAGTGCCGAGATATGCTTCTTCCGATGTTCAACTACTCCAAACATGCTTCCCTTTAAAGATTATAAATGGAGGCCCTTTGCCTCTGGCGGCATTACTGCCAACCAGAACAGTTGTATTTGTTTTGCCAGCCGATGACGTTGTGCGAGTTGAAGAATATCCCTTAAGGCCGACCACTTTGGTTTTTTGAGGGTCGCTGCAATAGCTGGTTTCGTCAATATTGTATATTCTTTATGGCTTATTCTCGAGTCCTAGGATAACTTTATTAACTTTTTCAAGAATGTTATAAAATTCTTGTATAATAAAAGGGTCCGCTGCTTTTTTACGGGCAAGCTCGACAGCCTGAGGCTTTTTTATAGACAATTTACATCGAGACATAAAATTGGAAAACCAATCGCTTCCAGGGCGGCCATTTGCAAATGGTGTATTTATGTTGTTTTTTTTCACGTACTCGCGAACAAGTTCGAGAACTTCGTTTCGGCATAACCCGAAACCATTTCTCTCCATGATGTGAAGACAGTCAGCTAATTGTTTTTCTGTTTCAGCTGATAATGCTGGTGGTCTACCTTGCGTAGAAGATTTTTGACCCCTTCGGCCTGATACGTGGTCCATGATAGTTTTACGCGGGATATTGAAAGTTGTAGCTGCTTTATATCCCGACAGGCCGGCTTTGACAGCGTCAACTGCTTGACATAAGGTTTCTTTTGACCACGAAGGACCATCGGTTTTTCTATGGTATTTACGAACCATCTGAAAAACAATGCACAAAATCAGTTTAGGACTAATATAAGGCAAGTATGAAATGTGAGCACCTAGTAGGTATAGGTACATAGTTTTACTATCTGCACTGAAACAACTGGAAAAAAATTCAAAGGACTTCTTTTGAAATGAGCCCAAAGTACACTTAACACACACACACACACACAAAACAGTTACTTGAGAACTTGCTCATTTCTAAGTGGGTTAAAAACATCGCCAAAATAATAAAGGTTGGCGACCTCTGGGCGGGAGCAATTGCGCCATACTTCTGTCATCTAAGGCGCACTTGCCTCAACTTAACTATTTTGAGGTTAGGATTTTCAATTTAATATAAATCATTATTATCAATGTTTAGAAGCAAAATACAAACATAGAATTAAAGAAAAACATTTAAACTCTCTACTCACCGCATTAGTTTACCGGAACAAGTCAAACATTTCCAGATTTGAACTGATTACTGACACTAGGTCATCTAAGGCAGCCAGTATAAATGACACTAAAGCTACAATGGCGGATATTTCAAGTTATGGTGAACAGAGCCATCTGTTTTTTAGAAGTGGAACTGTAGTTTAGTTTCTTGCGTGTATGTAAGATGTCGTTAGTTGTATAATATGTGTAGTTATAGGCGCGTTTACCCCGTAGGTGCACTTGCCCCGACGGACCTTAATCCGCGGGTTTTCTTCAATTAGCCGCTTAACAGTAGCCACATTATTTTCGTTGACGGCAGTTGACTCTCTCAAATTCAGCAAACCATCGCCTCACGGTGCTCAAACAAGGTGCTTCTCTTCCAAAATCATTTTGAAGACGAGCGGCACAGTCTTGAGGAAAGAGAGAACTTTTAAAATCATATAAAATCATTGCTCTAAAATTTTTTCGACTTAATTCCATTTTCGTTGCGCGCGTACGTAGAACTTTGATGTGTGATAAGAAACAATTGACAAATGATTTCCCACCAATTGTTTTTTTTTATAACTAAGAAGGTTGCAACGTTTAAAAAAATATAACATTCGAAATTCAAATAGTTCCGATTAGCTAGAAGTGCAAAACTTTTAGTGTGCCCCATGTATTGCCAATGCTGGAATCTGACTTAAAAAATTCAACAAGACGAGGATTGCCATTCGCCCCGGAAATAATGATTTTGCTGACATTGCGGTTCTTCGCTACGGGCAGTTTTCAGAAACTAGACGGAGACGTCATGAACATCTGCCAACAGTCGGTTTCACGAATAGTCGCCAGAGTTTCTACATTGCTGGCAAGTAAACTGCAAGGTTTAGGTGTCCGAGCTACGCTTGACTGGATTTCAGAGTGAGACAGCACGATATCCCTACCTCGACACCCCCCCTCCGCGCGTCCCTAATACAATTCTTACGTAAGAAGAGACATCTTAGGGGATGAGGCAGTCTGATAACGCTGGAGAGATGCTTCAGTGAATCTTTTTAGAGGCGGCACGTTAATGAAGGGAATGCGATAGCCAGACAGAGTTGCTAGTATATTTTGAGGTGCATTTAGTCTCTCCCATGCATGCACTCACCTGCCCTGCACGAAATTCACCATTTTTTATTTCTATTTTGCTTGGTAGGGGCACGCTTTGTGTGAAATCGTGGTCTTTCAGCTTTGCGATTGGTGGAGTTTCTTTGATTGAAATAAGGTTGTGGTCTATCCCTGACATCTGATGTTGACGCATGAGGAACTCTCCTTTCTTTGGGCGGCGGACGGTGTGTATGCTGAACTTGGTACTGTTCTTCGCTTGCCAGGAAAAAGTTTGGCCACGCCCCCTTGCTCCTTGAAAAATTCCGAGAGCTGAGGTTCAGCAAACAGATGCGTCTCCGACGGAGGTATAACGTGAAGCAACTCATTTAGTGTCTTATTTTGTGTTTTGTATACGCTACTTCTCTGTTGAATCACTTTAGCTCGCCTACCGCAAGCATATTGTAAGAGAGAATCAGAGGTTTTACGAAAAGTTAATTCTAGAGATAAGAAGTTCTTGCCGATGTATGTTTTTACCGAAGAAGGCAATTTGTAAATATCCTGAAATGATTGACGTTGTTGCAACAATCCGTGAGTAATATCAGCAAGACATAAGTCCATTTTCTCCAAAGCGGAGGCGAGTTGCCAGGAGGGAGTTACTGGGGCCAAAGGACAATGGCAGGTCCCCATACATGATTTTATCTGAGTTAAATTTGTAGCGTTTAGAAGTAAAAAATATCCTAAACTATGCATCATTAGTGCCTGCACTACTTTGCGTTGAAATTACTCATAAATAAAGTTTTTAAATAAAGATATTGAATTTTGAATATTTTAAGGTTATATCAGGTCATAGGCGTTCGAGTGACGTTATTAAGGCGCATTTCGCATTGAAAATCATTAGAGTACGCGCACAACGAACGCATTAAGCGCGTACAAGGGTGTTGTTTACCAGTTAACCATTTAATACTTTAATATTAAATCCGCCAATAGGTTCATTCCTTCAAATAAGCAGTAAAAAAAAAGATTAAAAAGATTATTTAGTTAAGTACCTATGTAACTAAGTTAATATTGTATAGCTAATGACTGAGGTTTAAATAACTGTCGCATATGTTGGTGACTGGCTGATGGACCAGACCTCTTTGTTATAGTTTTGGAATTGTCAGTGTTTCATAAGTGTGTCCTTGGAGTTGTATTGTAATGAGCTTTTGTAAGAGAAAAATATAGGTTTTATTCAATCTGGCATCTTTGATTAGCTTTTTGCCATCCTTGAGCTGTCACACCATCACCAGGATACACGCGCTTTATACAGTCCACGTCAACAGCATATTTGTAGAAAGTATAGGTTGTTGTAACCAAGTATTAGGTGGTATGTAAATAAAACAACTTATTTAGTCAATTGTAAGTATTTATTAATCTTGCTCTTCATCTTCTCTTATAAAAATAGAATCTAAAAATTCTGCCGGGGCGGATATATTGTCCTGATGCCTAGCCCACCCTAAATACCAAACACTGTCATGGTATGGGCACGATGCCTACAGTGCGCCGCCCAACCAAGAAACTGCAATAATATTCTACAATACCTGCTCGACCAGTCATATTGTTTTCTATTAAAATATATATATATAGTATTGCCTTCTTGATACATGGCGTGATTTTATTTTACCCCTAATGAGTGTAGTATCGGAATTGCCTCTTAAATTGTTTTCAGACGTATCTATAATTTGCCTGCACACTTAAATTCTATAACCGCCATGAAAACGTACATGTTCGCCATAATATGAGCGGGCTTGTCGTATTTGGTACGTTCCCACGGCGAATAAAATCAAATCTTTATATTCTAACACAGGAAAGTATAATATATTGTTCCGATCTGCAGTCAAGCTTTGGAAATTCGCTGATCGCAGGTTCATATTCGTAGCTATAACGTGTTTGCCAAATCATTTTCTAAATTAATTCGTTCATGTATTATTTGTAGCATTTCAGATGCGTATTGACTGTCGCGAAGGCGAACACCAAACTTTTTAATAAGAGCCGCAGCAATCTGGAAGTTTTCCATCATATGTGGAAGGGCCCTGTGGAAATATTCTTGCATTAACAGCTTGTAATCCCTTTTAAAATATCCGTTCACACATTCAACTACCCATCTACAAATTGTTACACAGCGGCTGCGATTTGCTTAAACTGTTGTCAGCTAGTGTTCACCTTCTAATAATGAATCTGGCATACATGTTTTATAACCACACTCTTCTAGCAGATTTATAGTATACCCTCGATCCAATGCAAAAGTATCGTTACGTCTGAAATACAATTTTGGGAAGAGCCTTCGTCTTAAAACAAATTGTTTATTATTTCAAAATCCGAAGTAGTGGCTTTATATGGGCCGAAATAATCGACAATGTGTCCACCGCAAGCAACTATTAATGGTTTTAGTAAATTCCTGTATTTGTGCAGGGAATACGTTTGTTTTTGAAACATATAATTCGAACTTTTGTGAATATAAATGTATATCCCGTCGCAAATCACTATAGCATTATCTTCGCCGTATAGTCCTCGAGGAATGCTTAAACTGTGTTGTAGAAGCTCTTCACGGCTAATGTGGTTTATTCCCAGATTTCTTGGAACCATTCCTTAAATTATTTTTTCCCTGACTTTGTCCATCAATGTTTCCAGTGTCCTACGCGGCACTTGCACCAATGTTGAGATTGTCTCATCCGAGTCTCCAGTTCTCATTTTTAATAAAAATACTGCTAGACCTAAGGTTCCTCTTTTTAGAAGTGAAAGCTGTGGCACATCTTCGAGCAAGGAGTTAAATTGAGTTTTAGATAATCCTATCCAGTATTCAAAGACCCTGTCATCCATGTTCCCAAGATCTTCAAAATCAAGATTCGGATTGAACGCAATTTACAAATGAGAAAACATGCTGGATCTTTTCGACATTAAATGTCTCAATACTATTCTGGGAATCAAAAAGTATGTCCCAAGAATTGCTTATTAAATGCTCGTTACATACACGTGCCAGATTGGGCAAATAATATTTATGATTATTAAGGACAAATGCCCTTAGTTTATCTGGTATGCCGTGCAATGTGGTGCTGCTACAGTTAGGAAGAACGCAATGATGAGTTGCGTTGGCAGCTCTCCTATAATCAGGTAAAACTATTTTAGGCGCATTGCTTCCTGAAGGCTCCTGCTGCTTAGGTTGCTCTGGTTTATTTGCTGCCTCAGGCTGGGATCTGTCATGATCCAGACGGCTTGCACGTCCAACTTCTCTTTTGGTGCGCAACCAGCAAGCAATGCACACATGATCAGATGTTATAATCGGAAAATAAGTGAAATATTTTAGAGATTATCATATGACTAAAAGCAATCTTAAACTGTCCCTGATTGACATATAAAGAAAATAAAATGTTTTTGAGACATTGCCTAAGGTTGGTACAAACAGGCTTGAATGTCATATTTTCCATTTTACTTTATTTTATAGTATTTGCATTACTCAGTTTTATAAGTGAAAAAAGTAAATATAATTTTAAAATGTAAATAAACACTATAATGATAAATAATAACTATAATATTATGAAAACAAACATACCTCGCGTGGAGCTACTCTGCTCTCAATAACATTGATTATTGGCTGCTGCATTTCAGTGGGATTTTCTCTCATAAGAGTGCAGCGTTGCCTTTGTGCAGTAGAACATCCACCTAACAAACAGACATCAGTTCGGCGGACTCTATGACTTGATTCAGCTTCTTGGTTGCCTTTGTGCAGTAGAACATCCACCTAACAAACAGACATCAGTTCGGCGGACTCTATGACTTGATTCAGCTTCTTGGTCTCCAGAATCTTGTCTGTGCAAGTAATCATTCACAGTAACCCTAGCAAGATCACGGCATGCTTCCCAAACAACATCAATTTCACTGATCTTAAATAAAAATGTACTTAGCAAAATAAGTTTCACCAAACATCAATAATAATAATTTAAGTGCTTTATAGTAACATAATGTCTTTAAGAACAAAACATTGTCACAGCGCTTAATGAAACATTAATAACCAATGGACTCTCTGACTACAATAATTACTAGTCATTCATTCAACGATCTGATTTGGAACAGAACACACTGTGGGACGGAACGGGTTGTTACATTTTTAACCGACTTCAAAAAAGGAGGAAGTTCTATGTTCCACTGTAAGTATATATTTTTTTTATGTATGTTCACCGATATCTCTGTCAATTGTGGACCGATTTTCAAAATTGTTATAATATGTTAAATATTATAGGTACGTCAAGACCGACGACAATCATATTCTTTCAGGTTATTTAAGTGAACTGATGATGGAAGTGGTACTACTAGCTTTGCCGTACTATCGATAGTTGGACTATCGATAGTGAACCGCCAAAATGATTTATACTATCGATAGGACTATCGATACTTTCGATATGTATGTAAGTAACTACCTGAAAACATAACTGATATTTAGCATTAAGTTCACCAGTATCAGGATTTTCTCTTGCTACAATACATTGGCGGTAGAATGAATCCCCAATTATTATTATGTAATCAATATCACTTACAGCCCATGTATTCGCATCTGATAAAGCAAATGCAGCACAAGCAACCGCTGCGACAGCAGTGCATTGCTTTCCACGAGAGTATGCCAAATCGGTCATTACCCTCATGAAATGAAAAAATCCATAAAAAAAAACTTCTAATTTCACACGAAAAACCGGTTTCAAAATGGATATTGGACAAAAAAACAAACCTCTAATTAAGACACATGACGCAGGTTGTATTTGTTATATTTTATACAGCATTGAAATCCAAATTTAAAATTTGTATGGACCCTGCATCTCAAATGGTGAGTCATGAAATAGTCATCAGTTTCATCGTGGGTCACTGGACAGTAAGCGTTTTAAGTTTCAAAACGTTTCAGCTTAATTCAATAAAATATTGAATACCTAACAGCTGTTCTATTTAACTTATTCGCGTACAAGCAAACACACATAAATGCCTGCCTGTTCTGTAAGGGATTAAGTGTGAAGATATGTATGTATATTTAATGGTTATTAGAGCCTAAAAATGTTTACTGAACAATATTCAGCCTGTTATAGAGTTGTTGGTATTTTAACAAAAACCCTGTATAGATACGTGCATCATACACATTGTCGGTTGTTCGATATCGCAGATGACAATGACGTTGAATTTCGTAAAATATATTAATACACAATATGAACATAGCTTCATAACCCCTTCATATCTGTTACGTAACAGATAAAAGTGTCAGAGAAATAACGTATATGAAAAAAACACACGTGTCTAGCCAAGAAAATAACCTATTTTTGATGGAATTTAGATTGTGTTTGAAAATCCTTTATCTTACTCAGTTTTAAAACAGTGCTCCTTTTCTTATCTCAATATAGAAACGGGAATTCACTTACCGATATAGATAAAGCACTTAAATGTTTTTTTCCAAATAAATGTCTATTCACAACCTCACGCACAAATTTAGACGCACTGAGTGAGAACACAAAATGGCGGAATCGACTGTCACGCCATCTCTTTAGAAGATTTGTTTGTAAATGTTGCCAGTTTCCAACTATGACTTCTTTAGTTTTTAATGTAACAGAGTAGAAATAACAGAAAGGAGTGCAAATTTGGACATTAATTAAAACGATGTTAATTGTTTTTTTATTGTTAGGTATTCTCACTTACATATAAAACATTGTATGATTTAGTATAAAGATAAGTTACAAAATATTAAACATTACATTAATTGCCCCGTTTTTTTTATAAATATTTTTGAATGTCAACATTCAACTGTGGGACACAAATCATTGGTAAACAAAATATTGGCCGCATTACACATTTTGTTTTTTTTTTCGTTTTGTTGTCCTTTATTACAGTAAATCCAACCATTAATATCAATCTGTGATAATAACAGGACCAGCTTAAATGATAAATACTTCGCATTTATATTGATTTTGTAAAACAAATTTAGCTAGACATTGAACAGGACGGAAATGTACAATTTTAATGAACATTACCCACAGGTTGCTTATAGGTTCTAACCACCTTTATAAAACTTAATCACGGTGGATTTTATACTAAAGTTTCCAAAAAAAATACTACATGCAAGTTATTTGTCACCAAATGTGTTACTTGGGAATTCGCAATAATCTTTAAATTCTAGATCATACATAAACTTAGAAGACTAAACCCTTAAGTTAAGTCTCAATTGGGGGGAGGTGTTATAACCCTAATGTTAGTATAGTTGCTGACAACCCAAAGCCGTACCACGGCATCAGCATTTCGATTCTCCACCCTGCGCCCAGCCAGTCGTATCCCAACTAGAGATGTTACGATTTAGATTTTCACCAAGCCGGTTTGAACCGATTAGACAATTTTTGCAAATCGGATTGCAAACCGAACCGTTAAAATCGCAGTAAACCGCGGTTTGAACCGTTACTTAGGGACTAAACGCACTAGCGGTTGGCCGCTAGGCGGTTAGACTCGAGCGGTCCAACCGCTTAACGCGGGTTCTTGGCCTTGGCCGCCATAGCGGTCAGCCGCGAGACTTTTTTTTGCACTGTTGTCATCTCCTCTTTTCCAAAAATATCTACTAATTTTTCCCATTGTTTCCGTTTTAAATCTCTATTCCTTTAAACTACTCCTTCACAATTCCCAATAGCTTCTCGTTGTTGAATTTCAACAACTAATTTCTCTGTGTCGAATTTCATGGCTGCGCAACTGAAAACACGTGCATACTTCACCGGCGGCTCGCCGCAAATTAACCGCCAGTGCGTATACACAAGATGGCGGCGAGCCGCGAAGCGGGCCGCGGCCCTCCATTCAACCGCCGCGGTTGAAATTTTGTGGCGGTTTAGTGTGTACAATCATAAGCGGTTGCATATTAAACTGGAAAAGCGGCTAGCCGCTCGATTAGCCGCCCCCGCGGTTAGCCGCTAGTGCGTAAGAGCGCTTACGGTTCGAACCGCGGTTTACTGCGGCCGCGGGCGACCGTCGAGTCGAACCGTTTGTTATTTGATCGCCAACACGATCCGAACTGACCAAGGTCATCTCTGTCGGACGCTTTTTGCCGACCGTGTGGCAGAAGCAGGCGTTTTATTGTTTGTCAACGGTCCGAATCTAGTTTATGGGGTATAAAAAAACTCAGTTTTGAAAAACAATTAGTACTAATGTAATTGCAGATTACATAATATATACAGGGTGTTTAAAAAAAACCCGTTATAGCTGAAGGGTGTTTAATAAACGTCTATAAGTAGTCCCATGTTAATTTCTTACAATCATAGCATCGTGTTTGAATTTCGAGTAAATTAATGGTAAATAAAAATATCGATTATAAAAATTCCCATCACTAATTTGGGTTCATTATCCTACCAGGAGTGACCAGGAGCCTATGTTGACTCCCCCGGCCACGCCTCATTTTTACCACCTATCTTTTTTTCTAATACTTCAAGTAGCCGCAACGAATAAAGCATTCTGTGCGCCTAGTAAATCATACCTACGGAGAAAAAATACACGCACGTCGTTAAAAAATAACAAGCACACAAAATTATGGTTAGGTACATACCTACAAAAGTGGCTCAAAATGACGTCCTCCTTGCTGCACGCATATTCTTGATATGGCCTGTGTTGCATTTTGCACCATAGTAGGCGTTATTGTCGCAAACACAGACCTCACACGCTGTTCCATTTTCTCCACGGTATGACAATCCGTAAAATACACTCTGTCTTTCACAAAACCCCACAAATGTCCAACGGGGTAATATCAGGGGAACGGGCAGGCCAAGGTACCGGTCCCGCGCGCCCGATCCAGCCTCCTGGAAATCTTGAGTCCAAATGCGCTCGTACACTACGAGCAAAATGTGCGGGAGTGCCGTCGTGCTGAAATACCATGTCTCGCTGCTGTTCGAAGTACTCAGTTTCGATGACTGGAATGTCGTCAATAGCATCCTCGAAGTCTGTTTGTAAGAACGACAGGTAATTATCCCCGTTCAGGCGCGCAGGTTAAATGACAGGACCGACGACATGGCCGTTGTAAATTCCGGCCCACACATTGAGGCGCCACTGATGTTGGAAATTTCCTTGGCGAGATACGCGGGGATTTACGTGAGCCCAAACGTGTTCATTATGGATGTTAGAAATCCCGCTCCTAGTAAACGTAGCCTCATCCGTCCGAATAACACGGTTCACGTAGTTCGGGTCGACTTCCAGTTGCGCTAGGTACCACTGACAAAAGGTTATTCGCGGTGCAAAGTCAGTAGGAATCAATTCCTGTGTGCGGCGGTAGTGGTACGGATGTTGACCGTCATCTTTCAGTATATGTCAAACTGAAACATGGTTCATTCCTAGTCGCGCCCCGGCGCGCCTGGTACTGGTTGTCGGTTCGTCTTCAAAGAGTTGCAGAACCTCTTCTGCACGCATTTCGTTTGTATTTGGGCGTCCACTTGCACCCGAACGATGAAAAGAGCCCGTAGAATGGAGACGTGTCACCATATCGCGGAAACACTGATACGACGGCAGCCGTCGCTGCACAGCCACCGGTCTACCTTCGAGAAACAGTTCCCGATAGAGTTCACGGGCTTGAGCTAAATTCCCATCAGCTCGACCCACACACAACATCATTTGATAATATTCGGAATTAGAAAACATTGCCATTTTAGCAAAAAAACACAAAACACAAATCTTTCGAAAGTAGGAAAACACACCGATCACGCACGAAGCATATGAACGACTAACTGAGAAAATAAAAGTCAAAGAAGAGCCGACGACGGGCGGTGTCGCGTCTTTGTCGGCGCTTCCGCACAGTGCACAGTGGTGCGACTGCGAACTGGATCGTGCCATATGATAAAATAAATTTGCAAAAATTTTAGTAGCCAAACTAATTTTTGCAACTTATTATTATGACTATGCAACATTTGGAATGATTTTAGTACGCAAATTTCGCAGGTAAAGGAATGTCGCAATATCGTTTGAGTACCTTGTCTACTAAATAACGTCTCCTTTTTAAATAAAAGAAATGTTATTGAATCTTTCGGTTTATTTTCATATCAACATTCTAACGCGTGACTTCTTTCTTTGTTAAAACTGTCAAATCTATGTTAACAAAAGAATTTCAAATTCATAAAAGATACCTTGTGGTAGTTGTGGTTCAAAATCACTCAAGTTCAACTATACGGGTAAAGGCCGTATTAACTTTGATTAGTGCGATTTAATAGAACACGCTTCTAATCACTTCACGACGCAGGATACTAATCACTCGCAATAATCCATTGCTGCCTACACGTGTTTTCTCTTATTCACTAATCAGTCACAAGTCAATAATAAGTTATTACTAATTTTATGAATGACGGAGGACCGGTTCATGTTTAAGGTACTATTTGGAACCAAGCTACCGACTGGAACTGTCGACAGCACATGCAGCGTCCCATTGTCACTTGATGGTGACATAGATAACAATGGGACGCTGCACGTGCTGTTGGCAGTTGCAGTCGGCCGCTCGGTTCCTAATAGTATCTTAATTTATTTATTTAAGGAAAACACTACAAATTACAATCATGATAAGACATTGCAGACTTGTTAAACGGTATTGTACTAGATAGTAATCCTAAACGTGTTTACACGGGAACATTAAATGGGGGATATTTTTAATTGCACCTCTGTTAAAATATTATGCAAACATAACAATCACCTCTAATAAACTCAATTTAGAAAAGATCGTTTCCTGAATTGACCCGACCGGGAATCGAACCCGGGATACTACGGAAATCGAGGCGAGAAACCGTGCTACAGCGCACTACGCCAACCGTGTCGAAACTATCTGCTCATCAAAAATTGTTCTCTAAAAAACTTAAAAAGTAAAACCAAAACTAGCTATCTTTTTAAATCTATGATCTGCATAAGGAACAAAGGCCACTTTGTCTTTGACTGGGCCTGAGTGTTTAGGCGTTCTGATACCAGTGTCAATAACGCGTCGTATTTCTCCGTACCTTTATTTAGCCGCCTTGTTTAGTTTAAGCATATTAAAGTTATTGTTCCCCGTGATTAGGTTCTAGCATTGCCTTTGTAATGAGTTTACGTTTACAGTAAGAGTTTGCTGAATTAGAATTATGTAACGATTATGTATGGGGAACTTGATACACATCTTAGTCTTTGATAGTGTATACTACATAAGTACAAAAGAAAAATTTGACCACCAAAAGTTTGACATACAAAAGGCATGTTGATTTAGTTTTTAAAATTATTTGTTAATTATATTTGTACTTAGTCCGAGATAACTGATGTAGTACTCGCCTTTCCACACTCTTCTACGCGAATTTCAAAGCATAAAGCAGAAAACAAAAATCACTTCCTGGCAACATTAGGTGTCATGTCAATTGTTTTTTCGCGCTCGTACGCACTTGTTCGTTGTTAGTTTTTTATTTCGAAAATTTAGTGATTCTTTCTATATAATTTCGCTGTTAATATGCCCAAACGAAAGTCTGATGGGTCGCAAGAAAGGACTATTAAAAAACTTCGAAGATTGGAGAAAAAACTCCAAAAGTATAAAGATAAATTGCAGCAGCCGGAAGATTGTAAGTACCTACCTACTAAGAAATCATCATAATGAAGCACTAATTTCGGCTAAAACTTTATGAGAACATTATAAAGCCATGCTGCTAAAACTGGCCAAGTAATTGTACCTAAGCATTATCGCGTTGCGACGGTGCACGCCCCCCGTTGGGTGGGCCTTAGATGGATTTATTTTTACAATAAGTACAATTACATCACAATATCCATCCTCGTTTTACCAGATGCTTTTTCCCGTTGGGAAGGTGTAAACATACCAACTTGGTATGAAGAACCAAAATATTATTTTATGTAATCCCGTTGGGATGAATGCAAAAAGTTTTAATACGATCAGCAAATTAAATAGCTTTTTGGTTCAAAAATCTAACAATAGTGGTTCACTATTTATAAGAGTAGGGGGATGGGGAGATTGTTGCAGATACCTCCAGCATTTTGGTTGATAACCAAGTGGTTTTCTTTATTTTAAAATATGCACTTATTTTTAGCTCAAGACTCAATGGAGAACATTGAGAATATTGGAAGTATCGACAATATTGAGGAAAATTGTGATAATATAGGGGTCCCTGATACGGAGATAATTGAGGGCACGGAAGAACTATCCCAAGAATTTTTAGAGGCCCTTGGGGAGCCTACGGACACCGAGAAGAGGTTCAGCGCTCCTATTAATACAAATATACTCCAGCGATTTGAAAAGATCCTGATAGAAGGTATGAGAGCAGAGGATAAGGACAACCTTAAATAATAATAGGATAAGGAAAATCTTAAAGGAGCTTTGTTTTCCGGAAAATGGAAAACTGATGCAAGCACCCAAGCTCAACATAGAGCTTACGGGTGTGTTGACATCTACCATGAGAATAAGGGACAAGATGCTTGAAGAGAGACAGGAGGATACAGGCTATGCTATTGCCACAATATGTCAAACTTTAGACATGTTAACAAGACCCGATTTAGATGTTATGACTATAGTCAAAAATCTCAGTGATGCAACAAGACTATTATGTAATTTACATTTCAAGTACACTGACATACGTCGAAAAATGATCAGCCCATTATTAGACAAAAATATAGACCTCAATCTCAAGGATAACAAAAGGTCAGAGTGGCTTTACTCCAAACTCGAGGACGCTGTGAAATCAGCATCAGCCATTAAGAAGGCAAGCACGGTTTTGGCGCCTAGAAAGACAAAAAACTGGCAACCTCCTCCTCGCCAGCTAAGTCACTTCCATCGAGGGAGAGGTACTGCTCGAGGAGGATACCAACATCTTCCTCAAAATCAACCTCGATACCAGATACGACCCCCTCCACGACAGAGCCAGTACCAGGTCCGTCGTCCAGCCCCGGCCCCATCGAGCTCACGAGGGATGACCAGAGGTCGATCACGATACCCGTAGAGGTAAAATTTGCAGGCAGGCTGCAATATTTTTATTTATCTCGGAAGAAATTTACTCAGGATCCTGTGATATTGCAGTGGATAAGAGGTTACCATATCCCTCTAACAGGCACACCTAGACAAAATTATTTACCATCCAACAATAATTTTAATTTAACCGAGAAGTTAATTCTCTCCAAGGAAATTGATAAACTTCTTGAACTAGATGCAATATCATTGTGTAATCCAGTCAGTGGTCAATTTCTTTCAAGTATTTTCACTGTGCCTAAAAGTGATGGTACTCACAGGTTCATACTTAACTTGAAAGGCTTTAACAAGTTTGTAGAGAATATAACAAACATTTTAAATTAGAAGATGTAAGGACTGTGTGCAAATTATTAACAAAAGGAGATTTTATGACAACTATAGATATGAAAAATGCCTACTTCTTAGTGGCAGTCCTAGTAAATCATAGACGCTTTTTAAGGTTTATGTTTTATGGTAAATTATATCAGTTTAATTGTTTACCATTTGGTTTAGCACCAGCACCATTTGTTTTCACTAAGTTACTTAAGCCTGTAGTTGAACATTTGAGATATAAGGGTATACGAATTGTACTGTACTTAGACGACGCAATCTGCCTTAGTTCTTCATATGAAGAATGACTCAAAAACACTGAGAGATTATTTAGGATTTAAGCTGAATTCTCAGGATTTTACAATTAGCCCTACTACAAGGAAAAGAGAAAACTTAACTGCTTTAATTGAGCAGTACTTAAAAAGAGACTGTACAATCAGAGTATTTGCAAGACTATTAGGAAATTTAGTCTCTGTTTGTATGGCAGTTGCATATGGTTTTGTATACACGAAGACTTTAGAGAGAAAAAAATTTTTAGCCCTTGAAGCCTCCGGAGGCAACTATGATAGTAAGATAATAATCAGTAAAGAAGTTAAATTGGATTTACTGTGGTGGAAAAGAAATATGGCCACTGGCTTTAGTAGGATAAAGCAATATAAGTTTAAATTAGAGATTTTTTCGGATGCGTCAGGCACTGGTTGGGGTGCGTTTTGTAACGGCCAGAGTGCTAGACGTCAATGGTCTGATGAAGAAGTAGATTTTCATATCACTTATCGTGAATTATTAGCTGCATTTTTTGCATTAAAATGTTTTGCTCGAGACCTAAGAAATCGTGAAATCCTTCTTCGTATTGACAACACCACTGCCATTTCCTATATCAACAGACTAGGGGGAGTTCAGTATCCTTTATTAAATAGCTTAGCAAGACAGATCTGGCAGTGGTGTGAGTCTAGAAAATTATGGATTTTTGCTTCTTACATAAATTCAAAAGACAATACTAATGCTGATTATGAGTCTCGAGTAGTAAACATAGGAGTGGCAATTATCGACTGAAGCCTTCAATGTTATAACTATAAAACTAGGGATGCCTGACATGGATCTTTTTGCATCGCGTGTCAATGCTAAATGTGATAAGTATATATCCTGGCATAGGGATCCAACGGCGTGGAATGTTGATGCATTCACTGTTAATTGGTCTAGGTTTTTCTTTTACGCATTCCCTCCCTTTTGTTTACTTTTGAAAGTTATTCAAAAAATTTGAACAGACATAGCAACTGGTATTATAGTATTCCCAATGTGGCCATCTCAGCCTTGGTACCCTTTATTGATGTCTATGGTAGTGTCAGAAATAGTTTGTATGGAACCTTCAGAAAACTTATTAACTGCTTTCAGGAAACCTCACCCACTGAACAAACAGCTTTTCCTGGGGGCGTGCGTCTTATCAGGGAAGCACTTAAACGAAGAATGATTTCAGAAGATGCAATAGATATAATGATGGCATCCCTATCCCCAAATACTAATAAACAATACAATAGTTGTTTAAAGCAGTGGTGGATCCCCACCCATGACAAACATTTTGTGTGACGAACATGAGTGTTTGTTGTGTGTCTGGGTGTTATTATCTATATATGTATGTATTGAGAAATATTTAAGTATGTTTATCACTCTGACGCCCATAGTACAAGCTCTGCTTAGTTTGGGGTCAGATGATCCTGGTGTAAATTGTCCTAGATATTTATTATTATTATTATGTTGGTACTTGAAAAATTCTCAGGCCCATTGGGACCCGGTCCTTTGAAGCTTGCGTGGGGCCGAAGCCAACACGTAGAGGCCTTTTGGTACCATTTACTCTAATTTGCAATGGGTACATCTGCCGGGTTTTGTCGCTAGATAAATATTGAAAATCTACCCAAAGTCAACACCCGGCAGATGCATGAACTATTTTACATTATGAAAAACATTTAAAACCGGTCTATGAAGGTGTAAAATCAGTGGGCTGGTAATTGGGCTATTGCCTGAGACAGCGGACATCTGCCATTAAAAATGTCTCAAAAAAGTTTTTTCCTGGCAGACGGTGACTAGCCATTCACTTTATGGGCCACCCGAAATGTGCCGACGCAAAAGGCCGGCAAAGGCGGCAACACGGCCGTGAACGGCTCAGGGTGTGGAGAGGTGTGCACCGCTTTCTACGAGGTGGATAAACCACCTTCCCAACTCGCGACTTAGGCATATTTCACTTCCACCCTGCGAGCATTCAGCTCTAACGCCCCACTCTGGACGGCCAGCTAAGGCAAGCCAGAGGTGAGAGTCCTGGACCCAAAGGGTCTCTTTGGGTCCATTCCGGCCGGCCGGCTAAGGCAAGCGGAGGTGGTGGGCCTGACCGACTCTCGGGGGAACTCGGGTCCGTGGTGTCGCTACACACCAACAGCTCGCCACAAGCTGCCCTGCGGGTTAGCGTCGGGATGGTGGTAGCCCGTGGTGTCGCTACGCACCAACAGCTCATAGAACTGCCCTGCAGGCTCATTATTATTATCATTGTCAACATGATAATGCCATTTATGCGACAAAAATCATAAATTCTCAAAGAAATGTGACTACTGTGATCATCTAATATCAATAGTACTGGGTCCTCCATTGAGGGTTTTGTATGTTCTGCAAAATGCACTAGCCATACGTAGAACAATTCTTCAATCATCCATCCAGACTTATTACATCTGTAAATTGAACCGTTCGGGCCTCCTCGCTCTCTAGTGATGAATGCATTCTTATTCGAGGATATAAAATAAGTTGTGGAACATACTGACCTGTTGCGCTAATACAGCAACAGACAGTAATATTCTTCCCACGCTCCCAACTGGTGGCAGCTCCTACCTGCTTTATTCCCTTAGGAGCAAGTATTTTACCCGGTTTGTGAACAGCGTTAATGCCTGTTTCGTCTACATTAAATATTCTATGGGGACGAAATTTGTATTTGTCGTATGTTGATGGAAGATTATCAAAGAATATCTGTAAGTCTGTGGCATTAAAAGCAACAATTCTATTTACGTTGGTGGGCTCCGGGCGCCTGATACTTATTTCAGGGTTTCTTTTTAAAAATGCATACATCCAGTCTTTGCCAGCTTCTTTTTTTATCTTTTTTGAAAGAATGTTTAATTTTAATAGACTCGGCATATACAAAAACTGCTGCTTTTAATGATTGTGGCGTCAATCCATAAAACATTTTTGCCAGAAGCAATATTTGGTTCCTAATTTCTGCCTCCTCTTCAGGAGTAAAACCTGGTTTTCTTCCAATTCGAAAGAAACATCACCGCTGTCCCTTAGCACATATCGAATGACCTGACGTCTAAGAGACGTAAAATAAAAATGGGCTAAACTAAACACTGTTACGCAAAAGAGAAATCGTAAGTAAATTCTTTAATAAAGGAAATGTCGTTTTATAAAATAAATAAAAGTTGGTTTGATAAAACAACAGATTATTTATATTAATCAGTCTTTATTCGCATATGGCACTTATCGAAAAAAAATAGGAACGAACTCAAAATGGGCCTTTTAATACCCTAAAATTAACAAAGAAATCGACGGGTCCTAAGAACAAAGTCGTAACTACAAAAAAATATATATTCAAAAAATTGCAGTACGTCACATTTAAGTTATGTTTGTCAATAACTTACTGAGAAAACTACGATTTGTAGAAAAATTACTGAAATGTATTTGTTTAATACGTTTACTTGATTTGGCTACCTAAAATTTTTTATAAATTATCTAATTTATTTAAAATTGATTCTTAAGTAACGGTACGACTTTGTTTTCTGGAATAAACTCAGACCTAACTACATATGCGACTTTGTTTTATGGAAGCTCAATATTTACGAAAATAAGTATGTGTATAAGGGACGATGTACATCGATATTTGGCTAAGTAATAAAGTTGTATGTGATAAATGTAGGTACCTATATTTGTATCTAAATGTTGATGGTGAAAAAAAAACATTTTGTACGACATTTTTTATTATATAAATTGACCAGTCTCTCTAATGAATCATATTCCGCCAATTAAACATTAAAAACAAAATTATTTTGAGCTCAAAAAGAAATAAATGTAACAAAATTCTAAACAATTAAAAAAATATTCATATTCAAAAACAAACTATTAACTTATTATTTTTAAATATATTATTAAGAAATAACATTCGGAAGAAATATATTTATATCTCTTAAAAAACCTAAACAAAGATATTTCTTTATTTTTAAACTTCAATGTCATAAAAATAAATTATAAAAACAAAAATATTATATAGGTATTCCACCAATTCACTTATCTCTAGAAGTAATCAACACAATGTACTATTATTTGTAATTTACGACGGATGGTACATTTAACATTATTTCTAAAATCAACCAGTCTTAATCTCGTTTATTAAAATAACATAAAGAATTTACTCATAAATTTCACCACTTGAGTCGTCATCATCATCATTTAAATTGCTAGATTTGTAGGGTAAAGATTTAAAAAATACTGCATCAGTTGCATTTATGACACCTGTTTTGCACATGCTTTCTAAATCATTATATTTCGCTTTTGTTAATTTAAGCGGTGAAGAAAATGCACGCTCTAAAACAGGTATTATAGATGAGTTTCTTGTATCGTTTCGCAATACTAAGCATTCGTAAGATTCTTCATTTAAATCATATTTAAAATACAATTTATTTGGTTCAGATTTATCAACGAAAACTTCTTTAATTTTTGTCCGTAATATCTTTTGTTTATCTGTATTTTTGTTCCATTGTTTGTCATTTACATGGGTTTTGAAGTTAAAGAAGTTTTCCTGCAACATATTTTTAACTAAATAAGGTTCTCCTTGTGTTTTTGCCCATCGTACAAGCAGGCGCCATTCATCGGGTGTATAAATTGTTTTGGATTGAGACGAGCGCTCAATGAGGGCGTGGACACTATTTCCCTCGTTTTGTGTATGTCCTTTTTCTAGAAAACGATGTCTGATAGATATCTTATATTTCTTAGCTGCAAACAAGTAAACAGAAAACACAAATCTGTTCCGATTTTGGCCCGCGCAGTTATCGTACCAAAAACGAAATTTTTGTGTACCTTCTGTACAATTATCTTCTATGTAATCTAACAAACAACTTCCAACTTCGTTAGCTCCTCGTTTAGCAACTGTTTCGTCCCACATATAACATACTGCCTTCTTTTGGCCCATATTGAAAACTGTAAAGTTGAAAGCTGATAACTTCCTCTTATAGTAGAAAATACTAATTTGACCATGCGGACATGTCAATACTTTTTAGAAATCAAAAACTGCTGCGTTAATTGACCCCCTCGACTCTATAGCATCACGTTTGTCTTTTTCTTTCATCGCACGTGCAGTTTTCTTTGCCTTTTTATGTGCTTCATTTGTAGGTGTTGGATTTGTTCGAAAAACATGACAAACTTCACACTGGTCTTTCTTTGGTATATGAAAGCCCAGATTAAAGTTTTTATTGACGATATCCCTATACTGGCGTTCTGTAGTCGCTTTTGTTGAGTATTCGTCATGATCAAACCATTCGTTATATAATTTATGCATTTGGCTTATGCTGAGACTTCCATCTAGATACAACTTAGTCGTATCCTTTTGAACATAGTGACACTCAACGGGGACAAACGAATTGACGTGGTCACACACACTCTTTATCATATCATTATTGATGACAGATTTGTGATGATCATGTTTTCCTCGGCGATCTTCCTCAAAATCAGACACACCATCGTATTTTTTAAATGTTGTTTTAATTATGCTTTCACTTATGGCAAGTGTATTCAAAAACATGGTCTTACAGACATTTACAGTGCTAACTTCAACATCGGAAGACTTAATTGGCAAGAAATATTTGAATGTATTTTGACGGTTTCTTATAGGAATACTGCGATTTAGACATCTATGCTTTGGAGTTTTTACTACATATTTTGCAACATATCTCCACTGTTTTTCTGGACTGCCTAGTTTCCAAAACCTAGTAAAGCCTTCTAATCTTTGCTCTTGGGTAATTTTTTCCTCACATTTGTATTGACAAGTGCAAGCTTTTTCCATTACTTTGTCTTCAATTAACTTGCCTCTTTTTGATACGTACTTTTTACCGACATTTTTCAAATATTTCCTTTTTACGTCTGACCAATTTTTCTTGTTTACCAATCGCTTTTTTGACTTTTTTTTTTTGTGGAGTTGATGTCAAATTATTATTAGTAACAAACTGAACAGAATCTATCCATGAACTATGGTCGGGACAAAAGTTGTCATCGCATTTCCTGTGTTTATTTAATGGAGATGGCATTGGTGTTGCATGTGTCATATGTGAAGTGGTAGGAGTAGCAACAGGCGGTTCTTCAAATTCTTCCAAGTATATCGCTGGTGAATTATTAAAACTAGATGTAACCTCTATATTTAAAGGAGTAAGTACTTCTTCTGGAAGCAGATCTCGTGACATGTGAACAGATGGCGTAGTTACTTGCTGACAGATAACAGACGTAATATTTTCAGTAACTTCATGCTGCTCTTGCGATACGGTTGTATCAATGTCCCCATTAATAATACTTGTGGTAGCATCAACTTGAAGGACTGGTGCTGCTGTATGATTAGTGTCATCAAATACGTCCTGATATACATCTGCCATTTCTACGACAATGTTGTAGGCTTCTGACGCCACCGGGGAGCTAGTACGACTGTCACGTTCAAATACTTCTGGCATTTCGACGAGAATATTTTGGGCTTCTGGCGGTAACGGAGAGTTAGTGTGGGCCTCATATTCGTAAGTAGGTTCTGTAATTAAGTCAAGTGATCAACAATGTAGCTACTAAATTTTATTACCCTACTTATACACTAGCCTAACACGAGTTGGAAACAGTCATTTAAATTAAAAAAAAGTGTTTGATGATGTAGTTTCGTTTAGAACAAAGTCTCATGTGAAAGTTTGTGCAAAGAACAAAATTATTTTATCACATACGACTCTATTTTTGTCTGGCCGTGTTATGCGGTATATCACAAAACTGTAAATAATACATAGAATAAATGTCCCAAAAAGAATTAGGGCCAATTGTGCGAGAGCGGAGATACATTTTTTTTTCGAATCAACACCATACAAAATGTTCGAAAAAAAATTATGGGCGCGCCAATAAAAATGGTATGACCAAATGATGCTAATTTTTTTTTAAAGCGTTTCTAAACATATTCAAGCATAAAAGTCCACACTTTCGACATTTTGCGTCGGATATCTATGAAAGCCGAAATCCAGCCCACAGTGCGACGGGCCACTATCACAGCCGCTATTCAACAAATAAGCGCCTCTTTTTCTATTTACAAACGCAGTGCCACCTGAGGTCCGTTCTGGGCCAATTAAAGACGCAAATTTCATGTGATCAATTTCTGCTTTCACACTATCAAGCTAATCGACTGTAACACTGGTTTCCTTGAAGTGTTTTATTTCTGTTTTTAATAAAACAATATCCTTAAGAAGGGCCGTGACATCGACATGATCAAACGATATTGGCGGCAATTTTTCCAGTTCTCTCGCGACAAATATCGGTGTTTTGTCGGGTTCTGTGTTTGTAAATACACAAATGATGACAATGACAGTTTAAAACTTTTAGCCACAGAGTATCTATAAGTATTTTGATATCATTCTATGCAACACCCCCACTATATAAAATTAACTAATACATTTAAAAAATAATAAATGTACTTTTGAACAATACCAAGTGTTTGCATGAACTCATAATGTTTTATTCCTGACAACCCTTTAGTTAACAGATCCGCAGGCATGCTAGAAGTTGGCAGGTACTTCGTCTCAATTTTATTACTTTTAATTACATCTCTGATAAAATTATATCTAACATCAATATGTTTGGAACGTTTATGAGAATTATGGTTGATTACCAATCTTCAATGCACTCTGATTATCATTAAACAAAAAAAAAATACTGCAACTACATATCAATTCACATTCTAAATTCTGTAAATATAAACCTTCTCTGCATGCTTCTGACATAGCCATATATTCTGCCTCACAACTACTGAGAGCTACAGTTCTTTGAAATCTATAAATCTTTATGATCTTGCGGATTGTTTTTCTGAGGATCATGACTTTTTTTGTGTCAATTGCTTCCGGAATCGCAATAAATATTTCGTGTCCGTTTGTAGCTAGACTAATTGTAACACTTGGTTTTGCAAATAAATTTCTATTTCTATTTCTAATTTATTGCATAAGTTTTGAAGTACATGGTTTCTGCACTTAATTTTTTCCACAGCGAGATGGTCATACGGGCGACTTTTCAATATTTTTGCATATGTGTTGGAATCGCCATCAGAAACCATCCTGCCATAAATGAGGTCATGCAATTGAGCATTTGAAACCTTCTAGGAGAATATCGGATTCCATGCCAGTAAACGGACCGTTGTAATTTTTATAGCACGCGTTTGTTTTAGGCTCGGTGTCCACTTTTTCTGCACTTGCACAAATACAGCAGTATTTGTTTCGTACGCCCAAAAACAGAACTTCACCAGTCATTTTACCAATTATGGCTGCTGCCCCAGACAAAGCAGAATAAATTTTCATGTAACTTCTTTTACTCCAACAGCCATCTACAATTACATCAATTATGGGAATCCCATTTTTGTCTACTCTTCCTTCAGCTCTAGCCATCTGTCTTTCTTTTTTTGCAGCCTGATTCATCGATTCAAGCGATTTTTTTTCCAATTTCCTTTGATATTTTTGCATGGGACTTTTGGTATATTTTAGGTGTCATCAGAGGAAGTTGCCAGTGTCCACCGTCAATAGCAATCATTCCAGCTACAGCGGAGTGATTTACATATAATTCGTCTGGAGCTTCAGACTCAATGACAAATTTTACATTACATAACTTGCACTGTAGCGTAAATTTTGATAACAGTCCTACTTGTCGTTCTCCAACTATATCAATACAGCCTAGGCCGCAGTTTATAGGACCAGGATTAGCAATTTCTTTCAACTTAGTGAAGAAATATTTAATGTTTATAATTCGTCTACCTTCAATACTTGGCCTAGAAGTTTCTACCGAAGTTGATGAAATCTTGGGCTAAAACAGTAGATTAAAAATAAAAAATGATGTTAAGTATGCACATTTAATTATCTTTTATAACTCTAGCAATAAAAAAGAAATAAACCTCACCTGACTAGAATTTACTTCATCCTGATTTTCATTAGTGACAGCCAGAGTCGTGTCAGATGCTTCAGTTAAAATCAAGTCGTTAATTTCCGGCTGTAATCATTTTTAAAATTATAAATGTTAGAAAATAAATATTAAAAATATTGTTACTAATATATTTAATTGATTTACTAGGGTTATATAATTATAAGCATATACAGTAGAAATGTAAAGTCAACAAAAACTGGTATACAACAAGCTGTCACAGCTAAAACTTAATAGATCGTTTACCCTACTTTTTTGGATAAACTTTTGTTATAGGACATATTTGATAGGTGGACATAAATTAGGTAGTTCACCCTACTCATTTGGTGCTCTCGTTTGTTCCCTACTTTCTACAATACCTGAACTAATTTGGTGCTCTCGTTTGTTTCGTTCACACTTGTAATTTTTGTTGACAGTTGTTCATAATGGTCCTGGCGTGGTTGATTTGGCGAAATATTGCAACTTTGGATTAAATATTGCAAATCTTTGATAACTTTGATCTATGACTGAATAATACAGCACAAAGATGCAAACTATGTACTCACTCAGTGTCACTATAATCCACACACATTGTTTCTACTTCCATTTGTTGTTGTTTCTTTCTTGACACACTAAAATATAAATAACTAGATAAAATACAAAATTTTACTATAGTTTAGTAGGTACCTACCAGACGCGCACCTCCGATAAAGTAGGGTTACAACTCGAAGAACCTTGATTTTCAGGAGAGTGATAACAAACACACGGATTTGTTATGCAGTTTGTATTCCTTTAATGTTGAATAAATATGCTACAAAGTATTATATTTAAAAAGCTTGCAAAATATATTTTCGAATGAAATATTATGTTTTCCAATTTTCCTAAAAAAATGCCTGAAAATTTCCAATTGTAACGGTATTTTAGATAGCTATTTGAAGTTTTATAAATAAAAATACAACATGAAAGATGTAACAATGTTTATTTAAATTAAAAACAGATAGTTACTCACGCTTATCTTAGCTAAATAATTTGTGTATCGCTGTAGACTCCAGAATTAAATCAACTTTAACAAAAACTTTAATTAAATCAAACCTAAAAACTTAGTTATCTTTTTAGTCAGACTATTTTTTACTAATCAGTTCAAGTTTAGATAGTCTTAAATTAAGTAACACTTACATGATATTTGTCATAATCTTCTCGTTATTATAATACTGCCTAATCATTGAGGAACTACAATCATAGATTTCACAATTGGTTGTAAAAAGACGCATAAAATCGTGGTACATGATTACTATCTACCAAACTCATTAAATCAGCTTTCTTCCTGTCGCTTATTGATAGCTGTCTGCTGTATGCAGGTTTTATTCCGGGTTTCGCCAGATTTTAGCTTCCGAAAACTCCTCCTCTTTGTATGATTTTTTATAATATAGGATGCAAGGTGTTTCTTTCATGAATTTGATGACTTTGACGTCTTTTATTTTTATGCTACCCGCGCCCAATCGTAATTCTGCATGTAACTTCTTTAGGGATAGGGATGTAAAGTCATTAAATGAAAGCTCATTTACACTGTATGGGGGTCCGGTTTTTTTGGCCGTTCTTATTAATTGTGCATATTGTGATGGCACGTAAATCAGGCCGGATTTTAAACTTCTTTTAATGCATTTCTCAATAACCGAATGAACTGAATCCCCTTCATTCTGGGTTTGCCCAGTGACTAAAAACTTGTGTGTAATAGAATTTAGTTTATCGTAATTGAGCACGCAATAGGTAAGGGAGCCAGTATAAACTTGTTTTTATTTTGTCCTCCGCAGTTATCTGTGTAAAATGTTATATCAACAGTAGAACCATCGTTGACTTCAGATAATCTTTTTTCTATAAATTGGAGGAGACAACTACCAATTTCATCAGAACCTCGATTTCCTGTACCCTCGTACCAGAAGTAACTCTCTGTTTTTTTTGTTGCAAGATCAGACACCGTAAAGTAAAAGCAGTTTAATTTACTTTTGTAGTAAAACACAGATACGTCACCTTTTGGAACTGGCAGAACAGCTTGAAGATCATAAACCGCTACTATGTTTGTCTCCGAAGCGTTATCCTTGTCGCGCTGTTTTTCTTGACGTGACAATTGTTTTTCTATAAGGTGTTGATCATATTTCTGCTGAAGATTCTGTTTGTCTTCAGCGTTTTCATAGGCGACACACAGTTCACAGCGATCTTTCTTTGGTACAAAAAAGCCTAAATTAAATTGAGTGTTGAAATTTTTTGCATACATTACATAATTGCCGTGAGGTTTATTAAGACTCTTACATTCTTCTACGTACTCTCGGTGTAGATCAGCTATTGTTTTGCCTCCCTCAATGAACTCTCTTGTGGTTTGCTCTCGCAGATAGTGGCTCTCGATGCGGGGGATTGAGTTTATGTGATTACGAATTGACTCCTTAATACCATCAGGCAGTTTGTGATGACCGTGATGTTTTTCCTCTGCCTGCATCTTTTGTCCTCTTCAACTGAACCTGTATCTTTCCTCTTCTTCACCACTGTCTGTATAACTCTATTATTAATATCTAATGTACTCATGAAAAACGTCTTGCAGATCCGGATTCGATGTCCCATTTTTGTAAAGTAAAATGCATTGTTAAGTTTTCTTCCCTTTTGAGTTGTTGTGTACCTATATTTTCGTTGTATTGGCGTCATATGCTTGCTGATAAAATCTCTTTGGCGGTTAATGTCCCCAAAAATCTTCGAAAAACGCCTCTCTATCTAGTTCTGTAACTTTCTCTTTGCACTTCAATTTACAACGTTCACTACACGGTGTTTTAATTTTTCTAGCGTCCTTCTTAACCTTTGTTTTCAATGTTACGTAAGCACACCCTGCATTTCTAAGAATTTTACGTTTATTTTGTTTCCATTCTGTGGGTTCAGCTATACGTTTTCTGGTTCGTTTTTTCGTTTCCGGTATTGGCGTATCATCTGAGTTAGAGTTCGATGTTGGAAGACACAAAGTTACGTCAACAGTTGATCCTAAAGATATAGAGGGATCTTCGAAATTAGTTGAGTTGTTGATGTCGTCTTCAGTTTCGGAATTTGCACTAGAACGACGTTGCTCAATTTCAAAATCGGGATCTTTCACAGAATTATCGCTATCCTCACTTGAAGTGGAACTTGAAGAGTCTGATGAAGACGTACTCTCTGTATCTGAAGAACAGTCAGTAGTTGAGTTACCAGAAGGTTTCTCGATTTTCTGAGAACTCTGGTCTTTTGTAGATGGTAACAATTCAGCATTTTCGGAGGCAAAATATCTTGTAATATCTGTAAAACCAAATTATTTTCAACAACAATTATAAAGACTATACTCCAAGCTCCATTGCATAAATTTAACAACAAAAAATGATAACCTTCGACTTTTTCAGATTGAGTCTGATGATCACCTGGGCTATCGAAATTAGCTTTCTCGGTTGGAAGGCTTTTGATATGCCTATTCGGAGATGGCACTACTTCGACTTCCATAGTGTTTTCGCTGGAGTCCAGAGTCTTATTTTCTGTAAAACAAAATATAAAATTGGTATAAATGCACATACCTAATGATAAAAAAATGCCTTGGTTGCACGACAAAATTTAATAGAACCTTTGTCACTTTCAGCCAGGTCAAGAACTCTCTGCTCGGTTCCTGATTGATTTACAGGTATATCAACAACATCTAAGTCTGATTTTTCTCTTGATTCTAAAACATAACATAACATTAACTGGAATAATACAATTAAAATACATCAATTAATTTTCAACATCAGAATATTGCACCACATGTCTAAGCTACCCACATTTTGAAAATAATGAAAAGACCTTGACAATAAGAATAGTTAGACACCTATCTTACCTTGCAAGTTTGATACCAAAATCTTTGGATAATCATTTGCGGTAAGATTTTTATTTTCCTTTAGAGCTAAGCGCAGAATGGCGTCGTTACGTTTCATTTTGACCCTAAAACCACAAAATAATATTTAACTGCAAATACTTTATAAGGTTACTTTGCTATAAAATATGGTTACAAGTCGTAATTTTACGCTAAAATGTATAGATTTTTCGTAAAATAGTGTTTTAAGGTGAAGAATAACACATTATTATTAAGTACTCTGGGGTATTATATTTAACCGTATCTAAAACACCGATACAATACTGAATGTATCACTGTATTACATTACCTTTCAACTTTTTCTATTCCATCCTTCACAATAAACTGTAACAATACGACTCGTGCCCAATTATTAGAAAAAGATACTTATAAAAATAAAACTCACCTATCAAAAACACAGTTATGTTTTAGTTTGTAACACTATTTATAACAACAAACGCACGACCACTTTTCACAACACGAAATGTAACACTAACAGAAATCACTACGGTGCAAAAATGCTTGAATGGTGTAGCGTTACAACTCCACCTTGCGGCGAGTTTTAGAATTACAGTTGTAACCATTTTCGAGAAGGTAAATCATGACATTTTAGGTATTTCTGTGTAATTAACACAAAATTCGTGTTTTTCGAGTTGTAACCCTACTTTATCGTAGGTGCGCAGTCTTATTCCATTCCTGTTTGCCAGTTCAACGAAAATTAAGCGCATAAATATTTCATCATTTTGCTTACCATACAAATGTTGTGGATAATAATAAATCTATGTTAGCAGATAAGCAGGAAACTAGGTACACGTATAGTAAAGGGAACGCGAGAAACACCTACTAAGCAAAACATTTTAGGTAGGTACCTACATACATTTTTGAGCCATCTTACGTATACCCTTATAGTAATAGGTAGTACGTATTTTGTATTTTACTTACAGTACTTCGTGCATCTTCACAGCCTTTTTAGCTCAACTTTTTGCAGCTTTCTTTTTCCGTGGCATTTTTGATGTCGCTACCTTATTTTGCTCACAAAAATAATTTCGCGTAACCAAGCGGCTTGCGACAGCGCAACGCACAACTCACCCGTTTGAATGCCAGCGGCAGACTACTACACTACTACCGTCGCCCGCGCACGGACCCGCTCGTGAGCATTTGTAGTGAATGTGGTATGAAAAACGTTTCGTCAAGACTATGTATTATTTTAGAACAATCAATGCTCAGCTTTAAGTTAAACAAGTTAGCAATCTTTTGCTGAAAGAAACGTGAAAATATCACTTGTAGTTTAGAAGCAGTAGCGTATTTCAAGTTGAAAACAGCTTCATTTCAATGTTTTTTTATTAATAGGTTTTTATAGACTATATATTTTTTAAATGCTCAGATCGACGGGTCCTACGTAGACTAATGCAACCGACAAAATGGCGAAAATCGTTTTTTTGCTTAAACAGCCCTAAAATAACTTTATATTTTCATATCCCGAAACAAAAAAAATAAAAATCAGTTAATTTCGAAGATACAAACATGAATCCTGGTGCAAGTAATGCTGTTTTAAGCCAAACGACTGTCAACCTTGGTGTAAGTGCTTTGCACCAGTGTAGGTAGTCGCGAGCCGCGCGGCGCGCGAGTGCAAGTTTTGCATTAGTACGCGCGCGGCGACGTTACCGGGTGCACGCGCGACACTAGTACAACTACTAAAAGTTTTTGTTTAAGTGTTTAATTGTTGTAAAAGTATTCGTTTTTGTTTCTATTTTATTTGTGACTGATATATTCAAGAATGAAGCGGTCACGGGGTCAATTAATGATAAGTTTATTAGAAAATAAACGCAGCCAATCAAACACACCCGAAAAGTACGACGGTAAGAATCAATGTAATATTTGGAGTACTGTAATTATATCTTTTTCTTTTATTTAATTGATCACAACTATTTTTTAAATCATATTATGTACATTTTTATAATATTCTCACTTATACCAGTAGACAATGTTCGCATTATTGTTGATTATACCCGTGTATTGAGATTTAAGTGTTAATCTGTCATTATTATTGTTATTTTTTAATTAAATTCTTCAAATTATGTTTTGTTATTATTATTTTTATATTTCAGAACCGTCTTCAGTTCGAAAACAAAGTCCATGTAAAGAAATGGATTTAAATTTGAATATGTCTCGAAATCCGAAACCAACCGATTTGAACGATAAATTAAATTTTTCGCATTATAATTCAACAGTCAAGCCAGGTACGATTCTTTTTAGAAATGTGAAATGTTTTTATTTTTAATGTTTGTATCCTATTTTGACCAACTTTACTCTTATATCAGCATACGTGGATTCGTATATATTTTTAATTTCCTGCTATTGTAACATAACTTACGTAAATAGTTTTTTAAACTACTAATTTGGTTACTCATACTGTAAATAGGATTGAATAAAAACATATAATTCACTTTTTATAACGAGCAGGTACATTTTATTCGCAATTAAGTTTATTTTTAATATTTCCTTTTAGGCTCCCCTCTACCTCTGAGTGCGGCATTGGTAGCTGAAGAGATGTCATTCATCAATCAAGTTATCGACTTCAGCAATCCAGATGACATATTCGATGTAACGCCATCGGTAGAAAATTTGTATAGAAATTTATCAAACATTTCATCAGATTCCGATAGTTGTACTAGCTGTTCTAACGTCCAGACAGTAACTGCGATTGTGCATAATGTACAAGAAAAAGAGCCGCAGCTTTTACCTACGCCTATTTCTGAGTTGATTGTATCTGACCCGAGTTACTTTGCTCAAGATAAAATTGAGTGCATAACACCAATGCCATCACCATCAGTTTCTTTTTCATTAACCGGTCCACAACCTGAACGTGAGATTGATATTTTTTCACACATCGATTCCGATTACACTGATACACCGTTAAGTAGTCCAGCAAGCTTAAAGAAGAAAAGCCAAAAGAAGAAAGACAAAGGCAGATTGCGAGAGAGATTCCAAAACGAGTGGTTAGATAATAAACGCAAGTACAATTTGAACAGAGGCTTAGAATATATGAGTCGGACTGGTAAAAATCATGAAAAAAAAGAAATGAAAGCTGCTTGCAAATGCCCCAGGAATTGTTCTGAAAAAATAGAAGAGACTGCAAGATATCAGACATTTAAAAACTTCTGGGAGCTAGGTGATCACACTCGACAGTGGGATTTTATTACTAAATATGTTTCGAAGCTAGAAAAGAAGAGGGTAGTTACAGAAAATTCTCAAAGAAAATGCACTCTGCGGTATTCAATTCCGGTATTAGAAGGCAGTAGTAACATTAAAACAGTTTATGTCTGTAAGACTATGTTCTTGAACACATTGTCCATAAGTTATAATTTTGTAAAAACGGCACTGGACAAATTCGATCAAGGTTTTGGGGTAGTAGCAGAAGATCGTAGGGGAAAACATACAAACCACCCGATAAAGATACCTCAAACTGCTAAAGAAAGTGTGTGTTCTCATGTAAATATGTTCCAACCCGTAGAGTCTCACTATACCAGAAAGGAAACGAGTAAAATTTACCTGGACGGGTCATTGAGTTTTTTTCAAATGTTTATTTTTTACAAAGAATGGTGTGATAAAGAAAAGATTCCCCAAAATTGCAGAGTTGAAACGTTGCGACAGTATAGAGACATTGTTAATAAAAATTTCAACCTCTCGTTTCATATACCGAAAAAGGATAAATGCGAGTTTTGTCACGCATTTGAAAACTTACAAAATCCTACTGACAAACAAAAATCAAAACACGATTGGCATCTAGCCGAAAAAGATAAAGCTCGGCAGTTGAAAGAAATAGATAAACAATTATCAAAGGACGATAAAACTGTAGTGGCTGTTACTTTCGACTTGCAAAAAACACAAAACTTACCACATGGAAACGTTAGTACTTTTTACTACAAAAGAAAATTACATTTTCACAACTTCACTCCATTTGATATGGCTGATCTGCAAGGATATTGTTATTGTTGGGATGAACAGACTGCAAAAAAAGGAGCAAATGAAATAGCCAGCTGTATTTATGATTTCATATGTATGAAGGTAAAGGAAGGAGTTAAATCTTTTATATTCTGGTCGGACAATTGTGGAGGGCAGAATAGAAACCGAATTGTTTTTCTTATGTATATGTACTGCTCTTGGAAATTTAACGTGGATATTACTCATAGATTTCTTGTTGTTGGTCACACCCAAAACGAGGGTGACAGCATTCACTCTGTGATTGAAAGAAAAACTAGAAATGTTTTGATTTATACCCCAGATCAATGGACTTTGGCTTTCAAAATGGCAACGCCTAATGCAAAACCATACATTGTAAAAGAAATTACTCAATCTCTTGTCTTTGATTTTAAATCTTGCCTTGCTTTTTTTGATAATTGGAAAAAAAAATCAACCGGGGAAATTGTCATGTGGGGTAAAATTTGCGAAGTTAATGTTCAAGCCAAAGATTTATTCTTCATTAATTATAAAAATGCTTTTGAGGAAAGCGCCTACAAAACTATACAATGTCTGAAAAGTAACACACGGACCAGTATACAAAACTTGATTAAAAAATTTGATGGCTTATGTGTAGCTTATAGTAGTTTATTACCAATAGATAAAAATAAGTTCAAAGATCTACAAGATCTATGCAAATCCAACGTGATTCCTGAACGATACCATTCTTACTGCAATAACTTGAAAGCTATCTCAAAAAATACTACTGGGGATGTATCTGACTGAATTATTTTATATAACTGTGCAATCCTTACTCTTTAATTTTGAATGTGATACTTAATTTAGCTACCATTAGATAAGATATTTTATTTTGATAAGTCTGAAAGACTGAAGTATTCAGTGAATAAGTATTAAACTAGTGATTACTAATAATACAGGCAATGTGCACTCGTAGGTATGTAAAGAAATACTTTATGTTTTAGGTTTTGATTATTATGGAAATTTAATTTGTTGATTGTTTTTTAAACTACTGTGACTAAATAATTTCCTCATGTGAGAGTAAAGAAGATATTTGTTTTTTGTTTTTGGTGGAAAAGCCATTGAATTTTATTTTAATTCAGAATAAAGCGTTATATTTGATTATTAAATACATATGTTTTATTTAACCATAAATTTAGTTAAATCTTTTAACAGAGCACTACAGGTGTAACTGGTACATGTGAATTGCACTACTTTGTAAATTGACGCAAGTGACAAAATTTGGTAAAAAATAACTTAAATAACATAAACTTCAGTAGCTCACCAATATTCACAAAAAAAAACATGTTAGCAATTGTGATATTTTTCTATTTCCCTTAATTTTCAAAAAACCTGAAACACTGTAAACTGGTACAAGTGGTCACTTACACTGGTTTACGTGTTAAAACACTTTAAGGAAAACCATATACGTAAATGCAAGTGAAGCTAATTTCTAAACTAAAAAAAATATAAAAAAATAAGTATGCAGTCTTTGTTTAAACATGTTCAGGTATAACATATCCAAATTAAAAAAAAAAATGTTGAACTATGATAAAGTTACAACCGTTTGAATCTTTAAAACGCTCTCCTGTAAAGTTGTGTTTTTGCACTTGCATTAGTCTACGTAGGACCCGTCGAGATTGAAGTTTATATATCAATATTTAATATATATTTATTCTGGATTCGTCGGTAGGCTAATTTATGAGTTTTAGGGCCTCAAAAATGATCGTTTCACGACTCCATCCGCCTTAAGCACTTTTGCTTGACATGCCCGTGGAACCACTAAACAATAACCCCACATGATACATCCCATTTCCAGGTGTAACCCTGTTTTTCCATTAAAGTAAAGTTTTAATTCGGTACTCTCTAAATGTGAGGGCCAACCATCTTTGATATAGCTTACAACTCTATTGAGTAAGATATCCTTTTGTGTTTCTTTCCTAATCACCCGGTTATCTAACAATAGCGCTTCACTAGCGAAATGCAAGTAGGTCTGTTCGAGGCTGTCCTCCTGGCTATCGTTTGCTATGAGACGCGACAGAGTGTCGGCTGTATTCTGGTCCGAACTAACGTATTCTATGTATATTAAAATCATAAGCTGACAAAATAATCACCACCGCTGTAATCGGCTAGCGGTCATGTTAGGCACTCCGGAATTAGGGCCGAAAATACTGACTAGCTAGAGGTTTATGGTCCGTGCGCTAAGTAAATTTTCTACCATATAGATACTGATTGAGTTTCTTTACCGCAAAAATAATAGCCAAGGCCTCTTTGTGTATCTGACTGTAGTTCCCCTCCGGCGGTGTGAGAGCGCGCGACGCGTAGGCCACCATGCGCTCGCGGACGCCGGCGTCGCGCTGCGCCAGCACCGCGCCCAGCCCGCGTCGCACGTCACCACCGCCGGCAGCGACGCGTCGTAGTGGGCCAATACCGAGACACTTCTTAACAACTGCTTGACCTTCTCAAACGACCGACTATGTTGAGTACCCCAGTGCCACCTGCTATTCTTCTTTAACAAATCATACAATGGACCCAAATGAAAGTTTAGATTTTGTACAAACTTACTGTAAAAATCTTGAATTTTGGAGATGCTGTGGTTGTTTATTACTGAATGAAACTGTCGTAGCTTGATATCTTTCTTTTTCGCGCCAAGCACAGATACAATAATAAAAAAAAATGAAAAAGTTCCGTTTCGCCTACACTTACCATGAAAATTAATCATACCTAGGAACGATCTTAACTCTGAACTTGTCATAGGCGGCGTCATGTTAAGAATCGGCGCAAGTGAATCCGGATCTGGCCTAACCCCTTTGTTACCTATTATGAATCCTATGTACGTTACCTGAGGTACAAAGAAATCACCCTTTTTTTTCTTAATTTTCAGTCCATGATTTCTCAGAATTTCAAATACCCTTTCAACTGCTTTATGTGATCTAACCAGGTCTTCGTGGGACCAAAATATCGTCTAAGAAAGTTATAGTATAGTCAAAGACATTGAACTCTGCCCATAATTTGTCAAGGTTATCCAGCCGTTCGTCCAAGTACTTACGGGTTTTCCGACTCGCAGAATCCTTGTTAAAGTTTCGTCCTAGGTTCTTGATTACTTCAACGATGTCTTGCTGACGCATTAGGAGGTTCGCCATATTGTTCCGTAGGATTCGAAGGTACTCAAACGCAACGTTGACGGTTTAACTCGGATCTGGAACGCTAGTAGTTAATCACTTCCACGATTGTCGTCGAGAAATGTCTGTTGAATGTTGATAGCAGAAATGGAGCTGTGATCGTGGTCCGGGCCACTTTATGCCTTCGCAGACTGAGTAAAACCTTATGCGCCTTCCCAATTAAACTGGGGGATCCCTCTTCCGGGAATCCAGCCAACCGATTCGCAGTCGTACAAAGTCCACTAGGAACACAAAGCGACTTTAGCGTTAGGCCACTATATCACTATGTATGCTTGTCCCAAATATCGATGGAACTCCACTGGTTTGAAGATGTAGATCACTGTAGTTCTCGAATGTGTGCTCCATAAAGTTTCGAAGGAACAAAAATAACTGTAGTGTGTTTACAATTTATGAGATGGGTGAGAGAAGATTTCGTAAGTGAAGGTGATGTAGGAAACCAAACCCAATGATAGTCGTTCTAACATTGTTTTATTTCATAAGTAATTGTTAACTTGATACATAAGCAGAAGTCCGTAAAGTAATCATGTGAGCGAAAGTAAATTATAATGTTTATGTCTATGTTGTGACCCAAATACGGAGTCATTGACTTACACCTACTGTGCGGTAACCCGTACATAACTCATATTCGAATTGATTTTAATATTTTGTTCCTGCCCCGTTGGCAGCTATAACGGCATCACATCGCGATCGCATGGAGCGCATTTCACACAAGTCAGAGCTGCCAAGTGAATCCCTAACTCGGTCGTAATGCGCTATTAAATTTTCCCTAGATCTTTCTATTAATGTGTCCCACCGCTGGACCATCAAACCCCAGAGATTTTCTATAGGGTTTAGATCTGGAGGTCGGGAGGGCCAACGCACGGTTCGAATAATTAATGATTGCAATGCTGTTAGGGGAACATTATCTTCAGCAGAATCCTCTGATTCTGTTTCATGCTCTGGATGGTCTATCTCGTCATTGGCCGAAAAATCACTTTCTTGATATTGAATATCAATTTCATCTTCTCCTGATGATGAAGAAGTCGATGATTTTCTTCTCTTTCTTTTGCTGTTATCGGTTTTTGTTTTCCGTTATTTGTGATTTTTTCCTCGGCTATCTTCTTCCTGAATAGTGGTTTTTCTTGTCTTTCTTTGATTCGTTTTTGTTTCTGTTCCTCTTTTTGCTTGTTTTCATTCTCTTTTTTTATCACATATGACCTCCAAGCATCGCCAGTAATTGCTGAAGCAATAAGTTCTTTAGTACGCCTTTTCTTAGTTTCTGGTTCCGGCCAAAATAAAGCACGCTTAAATGGCGATGGAATATTTTCTCTCAATAAATTTTGAGATTTTAAGGGCAAAGGTTTGGAAATAGTATTTTTTGCCGATTTCTGAAAATTATTAGGAGTAGTATTATAGTATTGCTGAGAAAGAAATATCTTTTGAAACAGTTTCTGATAATTGCATTTCGGATTCTAGATGTGGATTACCACCATCTATAGCACTACTTTCCGTACAACCATATAACGTAGGATTTTTTCTGTGCCTAGCATTTCTGATGTCTTTCTAGGTATTTCACCATCATCCAGAAAATACTGGATTGTCTTCCACCTGAGGTGTTTTCAGTGGTGAAATTTCAACAATTTTAAAAAAATTGAAAAAAACATTTTTATTATTATTATTAAAAGATATTGCACCTCAAAAAATCGGCAATATGCCGAGGAAGCCTCCAAAGCTTCTTTAAAAAAGAAAATCGCCATATTGAAACATGTACCTAGTCAGGTCATAAACTCTGTCACATGTTTAATATAAAATAATTGAAACAAGTTTATTCATTATGTAACCATTTATATACCAAAATGAACTTAACAAAACATAGATTCTTATGACACTAAAGTTTATTCAAAATGACTTCCGTGATTTTGAATACAGGCCTTCAATCTGCGCGGCCAGTCGTCTATCGCAGCACGAACGAGGTCCATGTCAATATCGGCGGCTGCCTAAATCAAGGATGTCTTGAGTGACTCCAAATTGGGATGAGGCTTTGAGCACGCCTTTTCCTCCGAGTGTTGCCATATCTTGTAATCTAACGGATTCAAATCTGGACTAAAGGAGGGCCGGACTTCGTGCCGGATGAAGTCGATTTCACGCGCCGCCAGCCAGTCTTGTGTACTCTTCGCTCTATGAGCTGGCGCCGAATCTTGTTGGAATACCCAGTGTCTGTTATTGAACATGGTATGAGAAACAGGTTCCACAAGGTTCGTCAGGACTGTATTTTGATACACAACTGCATTCATTTTTACACCTTTCTCACAAAAATGTACCTCTGTTAAGCCCCAATAAGAAACTCCCAACCATATCATGAGCGAGGATGGAAAATTACCTCGTTGGACACGCGGAATACGGTTGCTCGCTTCTTCACTACTGTGTGCGTACACCTTATCATTTTGTTTGTTGTAGCTCTCTTCTACGGTAAAAATTTTTTCATCCGAAAAAAGAATTTCCCGATATTTTTTTCCCGCGTACCGCTTCAACAAAGCGCGGCATCTCTTCAGTCTCAGGTCCATTAGACGAGCATTCAAACGATGTCCTGTTTTTATTCGATATGCCCGAAGCCCTAAGTCTTCATTTAACACCCTTTTCACCGTGGTTCTGCTTAACCCCATCTGAAAGGCCAACAGTTTTTGCTTACGTTTGGGATTTCTTTGAATTCGCGCCTTCACAGCTTTTATCACTGCTGGAGTCCTAACAGACCGAGGGCGACCACTTCTTGACCTGTCATCTACACAAGGAGTCTTCATTGTATCGTTTGATGGTACGATAAACGAATCTTTTGGTTTATTTATTTATTTATTTGGGAACTCAACAGCTTTTTTTACCAAAACATTTAAAACACTCATATAAAATTACTAAAGCCAATTACAGAGTTCCACCACTAACTTCATTCACTTATAACTAAGCACAATAGAACACCAGAATACTGACAAGTACTGACAAGTCTTGTTATCAGACATTGGCAAACAACAACTTAATACAGCAAAGACGTCTGGTAACACTCCTGAATAGGTGACATGTTTAATAATTAATATAAATTTAATATAAATTCTCAATTACTCTCCCAAAGTGTCTAAGTTAAGGTTAAAGTTAATTTGTTAGGTTAACAAGTCCGGTTAGTTTGTTAATTTAAATTTTAGATTAAATGAGGACCACAAGCCAGACCAGGCCAATACAATACAAGTAAGTCTTACAATAAAGGTAGTAGTGAGTATTGCATTTAGTTTTATATTATTTCCATTTCATTCTTTTTATTCTTTCTTCATTTATTTTAAGGTATATTAAGTAAGTCTTAGAATAAAGGTAAGGAGTGAGTATTCCATTTAGTTTTATATTATTTTCATTTTATTCTTTTTATTTTTTTATTCATTTAATTTAAGGTATATTTAAAGTATATTCATTTGATTTCCCGGTATCTAACGATTACTAAAGGTCTCTTCAAATGCTTTCATTTTCATGGCTCGTTTTCCTGTACTGAAAATGTCAATGTGCTTAAATTTTTCGTTGTAGGTTCTAGGCAACCTTGTCATAACAGAATTTTTTGAATAATTAGTACGGTATTTGGGAACCTTAAACAAAGGAGTATGCCTCGTGCGGATCCTCGGTGCACAAAAACCAATTTGTGCAATAAGGTTAGGCACGTCCAGGTTATTAAGGAGAATATCATGCAGTAAACATAAGTCCAGTAAGTCTCGACGGGAATCAAGAGGCAACAGCTGATAATGTTTGCAATCATGCGCATAGGGCTGGTTCCTTCTGTGGGTTTTAAAATTTAGGTGTTTGATAAAGCGCTTTTGTATTTTCTCCAATTTATTGATATACGTAGTATATTGGGGATTCCAGATTGGGCTAGCGTATTCATGAACACTACGACAGTACGCATAATATACTATTTTGAGGCTATGTATGCTTTTAAAGGGCTTACAGGTTCTCATTAGAAAGCCTAAATTACGATATGCCTTGTTAGTAACGTAATCAACGTGTTCTGAGAAAGTCATTTTAGAATCCAATAAAATTCCAAGATCTCTTACAGTGCTTGCCCTGGCTATGTTAGTACCGTTAAAGTTATAGGAAAATTTGACAACTTCTTTCTTACGACTAAAACTAATGCATTGACATTTACTGACATTGACTGTGATATTGTTTTTCTGATAATATTGGTATAAGGCATCTAAGTCACCCTGAATGGCTTCACAGTCAGAAACCGCCGCCACCTTCATAAACACTTTCTTGTCATCGGCGTAAAGTATATGTTCCGAGTTTCTGAAGCATCGATAAATGTCATAAATGTAAGCACAGTAGAAGAGAGGGCCAAGATGCGACCCCTGTGGAACGCCGGAGGAGACTTCTACGAAATCAGACCTAAAACCCCCCATTACAACAGCCTGCGACCGGTTGATGAGGCAGGAGGTAATCCATCTAAGCAAATCGCCTCTGATCCCGAGACAAAAGAGTTTCTCCAACAGGATGACGTGATCCACACGATCGAAGGCTTTTTCGAAGTCTGTGTAGATCACGTCAACCTGCCCACAGCTTTCCATTCCACACAAAACATAATTGCAAAACTCGGCCAGGTTTGATGTGGTCGATTTATGTTTGAGGAAGCCGTGTTGGTGGTGAGATATACCTCCACTAATAATGGGATAGATACTTTCGTAAATATTTTTTTCGAGCATTTTGCTTAGGGTATTCAAAATAGAAATGGGTCGATAATTACAAATTTCGGTTTTTGATCCCTTCTTATGCACAGGAACTATATGCGCTCGCTTCCAAAGACCAGGACAAACGCACTGTTTCAACGACTGTGAGAACAACAGATAAATAGGGTAGGCCAGAGAAACAGCACATCTTTGCAGAAACAAGGGTGGAATACCGTCACATCCCGGACCCTTGCTGATATCAAGGTTCTCAAGTAATTTTTTCACCTTATCCTGAGTAATCACAACATACGTCAAGATGTCTACAGCGTCATCATCCGTCTCAGTCCGAGATGTTACGGCACCCTGAAAGCCTATTTGGGAAAACATGCTCTTAAAGAACTCATTAAAGCTTTCACATATAGAAGCGCCATCTATTAAAATATTGTTGCGGTAAGTAAGTTTCTTGGGGTACTGTGACCCACCACGTCTAGATTTCACATACGTCCAGAAGGCCTTAGGGTCGTGACGGATTTTGCTTTCCAGGCTAGACATGTACTTATTATAACACTGCTTTTTGACTAACTGCTCCCGCTTTCGCATCAGTGCGAATGTGTCGTAATCACGAGGGTTGCCATTTAGTTTCCACTTTTTATGGTATTTAATTTTTTCGCAGATTATTTTGACTAAAGCAAAATCATACCAGTTAGGATATTTTTTCTTTGAATCAAACTTTCTGGTCAATGGAACAAATTGGTCCAAACATTCATTAAGAGCCTCATAGAACCTATCCAATGCCACATCAACAGACACACCCACCAAAATATCCCAATTAACCGTATTTAAATAATCATTGATTGCATCGTAATCACAACTACGGAAGTTACGGCGTGGAACGCTTAATTCCTTCAGGGGCTTGATGAACAGATCTTTGATCACCACGAGCAGAGACGGGTGATGTATGTCCTCCTTTAAGAGGGGTTGATTAGCTTTAGTTATTTCTGAATTTAAATTACAAAATACCAGGTCAAGTGAGCGTCCATTGCTATTTAGAACATGATTATACTGAGCCAAACCAGCGAATGCCATACTATCAACAAATGACTGAGAGGCGTCTCGCATACTAGGTCCCACGTTCTGTAGCAGCACATAGCCATCATCAAGCCATTGCAAACAAGGTAAGTTAAAATCTCCGATTAGGAGAAATGTCTCTTTCGGTGACCGCTCAATCAAGCTTATTATAAATAATTTAATCTCTTCTAGCTGTGCGGGTATGCTGCCATGGTTAGGTGGGAGGTATACCAATACTATATTCAGGCTATTTGTACTCCCGACAGTATGGGCCGGCACAGTAATGAAAAGCAACTCAGTTCCAAAACTCGACAAAAAGCTGTGATCCTGCTGTGCACCAAGTACACTTCTCACACAAGCCATAACCCCTCCACCCGTTTTTTTATTTGAAACTCGTAAGTTACGGTCCATTCGAAAAATGTCATATCTACTATCACACAGTTCTGAGCTGAGTATATCTGGCTGAAGCCATGTCTCAGTAAAAAGTAATATGTCGATATCAGAGCCAGTTACGCTACCATAAAATTCATGACATTTTGTTCTAAGTCCACGTACGTTTTGATAGTAGATATTCAAATTATTTATGTCATCATGCATTTCCATAACAAACAAAGCAAAACACCTCGATAGACATAAAGACAAACTGCATCAACTCAACCATGTAAAAATTGATTGCATTACAAATCAGAAACCGTAGTATTTCCCCAGGACAAATACAGACAAAACGCCAAAACCACATTGTTATTGTAAATACTTTATGCAAGGTTTGTGTTGTAGTGTAAATAAATAGATTAATGTTAGCCGCCAATATTATATATTCTGTCGTATAGTAGATTTTAGTACATGCTTTCTTATACATTATACACAAAGAACGAGTTGCAACATTTAGTGACCTAGGTTGTCTCCTACAAACAATACATCTTCGACATTATTTTTAAGAATTAATACAAACCTATACAGCGAAGACAGTTTCTTTATAATTTTAACGTGACAAGGATGTCGTGAAACACTAATAGAAAACGGATTGCTAGGAAAATTATTGGTTAAGTTAGAAACACAACTCGATTTTACTCGGGTACACAAAAACATGACGAAACAACAATGTCTGCCCTCACTGACGCACATTAAAATTATATTTAAAACAAAAGACAGTTCAGGCGTGATATTACGGCAACCCATAATCACGTGACAAAAGATATCTATTACTGTGAAAGGCAATATCGT
Organism: Udea olivalis; assembly: GCA_947369235.1. Taxonomy (NCBI): domain Eukaryota; kingdom Metazoa; phylum Arthropoda; class Insecta; order Lepidoptera; family Crambidae; genus Udea; species Udea olivalis. The sequence continues at coordinate 6,205,008 of OX376367.1, read as the reverse complement.
TTCGGCCATCAGCAATAGTTGGATGTGAGATAGAATTACATAATAACAAAGTTCACCCGCACACATACCTACAGTTAACCACACGAGAAAAAACTCAGACATAAAACTAGTTTGCCTACCTATCACTATTCCAGGATTTCTTTGACACCTACAGTAAACAAACAATGTACAGGGTTGGGATCCCGCGACAGATACCTCGTTATCAGGCGCCCAAAGGCTGCGGTTACCGCTTACCATCAGGCGGCCAGCATGCAGGTTTCCCACGTACGTTGCATAAAACAAACGGTAAAAGGCTACATCTGAAGACAATAGAAATATTCTAAGTTCTCTCAAAAGATACTGGATAATAAAAACTAGTAACACAGACAATCTTCTTAATGAGCTCTGATACTCGTATAAAATCACTTCCAATGAAAACATTCTCCTCGAAACAAAATAGTATAACTTGATACCACTACAGCTTATCAAGTACAGACCCGTCCCGTATAAAAATAGTTTCACTAGTTTCACTTTGCCGCATGTAGACTCGCCCTCCACGTACCCAAACGAATTTGTATTTAAGCTCATTTCCTCGTCGACGAGCTGCAGCATGCAATTGCTTGTTCTCAAATGATAAATTTTAAGTGGTTTCTCAAAAGCAGAGACCAAAACCAAAAACACAGGGATGCCATCCGGCCCCCCAGACGACTTTGGCTTGAGTTTTTTCACAGCTGCCCTCAAATCAGCTTCGTCCACCTGACTGACGGTCACGCAATTTGAGATATTGGAGCTAGCACCACATGATGACAGAGTAGGACACAATACCGGGACTTCAGCTTGAAATACCGAGCTAAAGTACTCGGCGAACCCATCTGCCGCCGCTTGACCAGTCACATCTACCCCTTTATACGTGTAGCTATTAGCTTGTCTTCGTTCACTCTTCTTTTCTTTTTCTTTTTTTATTTATTTTTTTATTTTTTTTATTTAGGAAACAAACAATTTTATTCCACCTTAAGATTACTTGAAAAAAAAAGAACCATAAAATCAGTTAAGTTTCCACTGATGTTTGACACAAATCATCGAACAACCAACGTTATCAACGCTACGACTCCGAATTACAAACAGAAAATGAAAAAAAAAATAACAATAGGAACTTAAAAAGCTCACATACACGGTTTATCCTAAATTGTTACTCCTTAAGATATTACATACATCGTTCCTGAACTTAGGGGCGCTACTACTATAGATATCTAAATTACAAAATTTCTTATTAAAGTTATCAGTCGATCTGAACAAAAAGGCGTTGCTTGCATAATTTGTTTTAGTGGATGGCATCCCGAATGCATAACTGCAGCGAGAACCTGTCCGAGGGCATCCTGAATCGTATATTTTCCAACAGAAAAGGGGTATCTACTAGGTTTTTGATAATCTTATACAGAAAAATTTGGTCTCTCTCCGTACGGCGTTCTAATAAAGAAGGCACGGAAGGAACTGATAGCCTGCATTGTGCAGCTTTAAAATTAAGATGTCTTGCCATTTTTTTATTAATTCTCTCAATGCTGTCGATATAAATGTTATATTGCGGGTTCCAAACTGTAGAAGCGTACTCCAGAATAGATCTTACATAGGCATTATACAGAAGCAATAGAGTAGAACAAAGTTTGAAATCTCTACCAGTCCTCATCACAAACCCCAGCATACGATAAGCTTTATTTGTGATTTGAGTAACATGTAAATTGAAAGTCAACTTACTATCTAAGTAAACACCCAAGTCTCTCACCTCGGTCACTCTCTTAAGTTTTACGTTATCTAAGTAATAATCATAGAAAATTGGTTTTGGTTTACGGGTAAATGATATAATGTTACATTTTTTTAAATTAAGAGACAGATAGTTGTTATTACAATAAGCATAAAGTTTGTTCAGGTCTTCCTGTAATGTTAGGCAATCGCAAATTGAAGTTATTTTCTTGAATATTTTGATGTCGTCGGCATAAATCAAAACATGGGAGTTTTCAATGACAGAGACTATGTCATTAATAAATATAATAAACAAAAGAGGACCAAGATGCGAGCCCTGCGGTACACCTGAAGTAACTGGAACAAATGAAGAACAGAACCCCTTCACTGTTACAGCCTGACTTCGATTCCTGAGGATCTTTCTAACGTGAAATTACAACCAAAAATGCAAAAAGCATCCGAAAAACTACTTATTTGATTTTGTTTAAATCTCTAACATTTGAAACATGAATAACTGCAGATGTATCCGAATAGCGTGCCATAATGGCACAGTTTTTTACCCAAACATACATATATATTTTTTCCTTACATTTAGTTTTGACTTTCTGCAGCAGCGCCTTATTTTTACTAGTAAGATGGTCATTAAAGCTTATAGACGAACCACCCGTGATTCCAATATCTTCACTCTTCAGCCTAAGTTTCCTTCAGCGTGCCAGAAAACGTACAACAATGGGCTTTATTCTTTTATCATCAGCTTGCTTCGGAGCCACCCGAGTTACGAAGTCAATGTCCCTAGAGGTATCTAACGGAAACTGAGCGCGCCCAGCTAAGTCTTTTAATATTGCCATCAAATTTTCATCCTTCCTTTCAGGAACACCGAAAATTTGTTAAATTAGCATACATATCTCGGCTGAAACTTGCACATAAAATATCAAAAACATTCTTACAATTCACGCAGCGCATAAACGCGCTGCCTTCAGTTATTAAACCGGTACATCCCGCGCAGATAGCTCCGCTTGACGTCATCGCTAATCGGGTCGTCCCGTCGAGTCTCGTAAGTCGTCGGGTGCTTGAAGAACAGCGGCCGGGACGGCAGACGCGAGTGAGGCGGCTGCGATGAGTCAACGATGCGAGCGGTCTGCGAGTTGTCGTAGGTCAGGTTCACAACGGCTTTTTCGAGGTTTATCAGATATTTCTTGTGATATCTCGGGAGTTACTGGATGGATTGCAAATCCGAGGTTACCACCGTATAGCTGAGTTCATTAGCAAAGAAGTAGTTATAAACTCAGCTTTCGACGAACACTTTTATCTACTATTTACTAATTTATACTACGGAGCAGACAAAAACAGATGTTTACTTGTAAGAACGTACGACGAACCCCATTAATGAAATGAATAAGCAAGCTGCCAACCTAAAAGCAGCTAAAAACATTGCATTAAACCCAGCACTTGTGGCTACAATGGAAAAACTGCCTATCACAGCAAAACTTTTAATGTTTTTGCAATATAGAGAAGCTAGAAAACAAAATAAAGGCAGACGTTTTTTATTGCAAGAAAAGATATTAGCCCTGTCAATTTTCAAGTTGTCGCCTAAAGCTTATAGGTTCTTAAGAAGAATCCTGATTTTACCGGCACCTCAAACCCTATCAAAACTTATAAGTCAGGCAAACATGGAACCTGGCATTAATAACAAAATATTTAGTCAACTTAAAAGCGCTGCAGACAAAATGAAGACTGAACACAAATTGTGCATTTTGTTATTTGATGAAATGTATTTAAAGGCAAATTTATCATACAATGAGCGAAAAGATAAAGCAATTGGATTTGTGACTGATGGCAAGACAATAAAGTCTGAATTTCTAGATCATGCACAGGTTAAAATATTTCAATAATTTATCACAAAATAAGTTAAGCGTTGCATTTGACTAAAGTCATAGCCAACCACTTGTATCCACATTCGGTGCAATCTATAGATTGGCCAAATTGTAGAGTAGTCTTGAAGACCTGCATCATACATGTCTTTGTTATTTGCTGTCATTTGTGGATACCATTAAAACTTGCTTTTTATTTTTAGGTGTTCATGATACGGGGTGTCATGAAAAACTACAGACAGCCAATTTCATACACGTTTTCTGCAGCAGCCACAAGTGGCCAGCAAATTGCCATACAGTTATTAGCCAGCTACAGAAAGCAGGATTAATCGTCGTAGCAACTGTATGCGATCAAGGCGATAACAACAGGCATGCTATAAAACTAGTGGTACAGGAAACCCGTGGCATATATTTTAAGAGGGGACTTGAACCCAAAGAAAATGTAGTCATTATAAATGACCAAGAGGTGATCCCACTGTACGACCCTCCACATTTCATTTAAGTGTTTTTGCAATAATTTGCTTGCTAAAAACCTAGAGTATTTTGAAAAAAAAACAAAACATATAGCAAAATAGGAGCACCAACTACTGCTGCATAAAGAAAATCCTGGCTACAAGGGTGTTAGGCTCACACCTAAATTAACCGAAAACCATGTTGAACAAACCCACAGCAAAGGGCCAGTTCAGATGGTCAATGGTCGAATAAATAAAACGTCAAAGTAGTTTCAATAGAGCGACATTTAATAAAAGTTACCAGATACATAACATTCTAGATAATTCTTAACACCGCCTTCTAGCAACGTTGATTCCTAATTAGCACAACGCCATCTATTGGTACACGGGCGAAACTTACTTAAGATTCAGAAAAGAACTATACGCATGTCATACCTGAAAAGTCATATAAAAATAAAATGAAAGTTAAATTTGCAAGTCAAATATATAGCAGAACTGTAGCAACAAATATGGGATACCTTGCAGGTAAAAATGTGTAACACACTGTTAAAATCTTACGCATGGTTTTCTTTTAGATTGATGTTTGAGGTTTACAACAAACTTCAAGCCACTTATTACCTCAATAAGTCACGTCCATACATTGATGTATCTATGTATGATTATGTGCATTGCTCCGATTTGTCGTTATTTTTTATATAATATATGTCAAGTATCGTAGGCGCAGTCGCGTTCTGGTTGCCACCTTGACAGTTTAAGCAACCTCCGCCAAGCCGGATCACCAGATGGGTGATTAAATCCAAATATCTTCAGCTCCTCCGTGCTTTAGAAGGCATGTTAATACATGTATTGGTTGTTGTCGTCAGATAACAGTCAGCTAGCGTGTTCGGATTGCGCAAAAGTAAAGCATTGTTTGCAAAGTGGGGTGGTTGGTGACCACAATAAAACATTCGTTGAATTCGTCCCTGCTTATAAAGGGACATCAAGCCGTTAGTCCAGGTTATTATCATAACATGGCAATAGTTAAATAAAACTCATCACATTTAAGAAATCTACATAATACTCGTAATTTCACATTTGCGAGGGTTTTGATAAAAAGCTAGAATCTTAGTATAATATAACCTTTGTGTGGATGAGACATTCAACCAGGACCCTATAGAATTTTTTTTTGGGCCATATGAAGCCATGGGTGCCGAAATATTAATCCGACTCCAGACAAATCTGTAAGCGCGTTTACAACGCTGTTAATGTAAACGCGCTTACAAATTTGATAAATAATTTATCAAGTGTCCATGCCCCTGTTGGGTCTAATTGCGAAGAAGACTTTGGGAGGAATTTACATGTCCTCGTCGTCACGGATGACTGCAAAGCCTCAACGACCTGTGAAATCAAATCAATAAAGCATATAATAATAGAAGATTGTATTGAATACAAGCGAGTGAGTGAGAGAGAGAGATGAGAGTACACCCAGCCAGTCTTGGCTTGGCGTTGCTTTCGCTACGTAATCAGACAACAAAAACATAAAAAGAACCGTGCTTATTCTTATTGTGGTATCTATATTTTTATGTTCCTCATAAAAGTGTTTCTCTAAATGATGGGGAAATTAGAAGAATTCCTCAATGACGCCAAGTTGGGTCATCTTGTTAGCAATATGATCGGTAAGTATTTTTTTTGTTTGCTTTTAGTAACGCTTACGTTTACAACTGTTACTATAACTACCTCTCAATATAAGCGTAAAGCGTGGGTGATTAGAAAGTTATTTCTAGAAATGCTTTCGTATTAGGTACCTACATAAAGAAATAATGTTAGACCGACAAAGCTACTTTGTCATCGGCATAACGGCAACGAACATTGCGCATACGTCACAGTAAAATTGTTAATGTATATATAATAAATGATGATTTATTCTGGCAAATAAACCTACCTGTCTGATTTGGGAATTTTTTCACAGGTACCTACCCAACTATATTAGTTAGTTAAAAGTATATAAATATAAAAATTAATATAAATATGCGCTAGACTGTTGTCTTCACCTCTTGGTCAATTCAGGTGTGTTCACCTCTTGGAGTGGTCTCGAAGTAGGGATTAATAAATCCGTGTTACGAGGTACCCCACAAGGAAATAAGATATTGTGTTGTTGATCTTTGATCCGATACAATTGTTGTTTAAGTGCTCTTCTAAAATATTTGTGAAGGTGTTATAAAATCACGTAGGTCACTACTAAACCTGTATCAGGTTCACAATAGTGATAATTAATAGTCGTAGCATTACCTAATTTGTACAGTCGAAAAGTAGTGAATAACATAATCAACAATCACAGTGACTCGTAAAATTTTCGTCCGGCCGGTTCACCGCCATTACGGTCGACGCGCAAGCTACGCACCCATTCTAGCGAAAATCACGGTTAAGTGCAGTGTGTAAGACTCATTATCCGCGCAGCTTCTACTAGCCGCGCCGTCATCGCAGGTTCGCGCATGCGCAGTACGAATACGCAAAGAGCAAGCATCGCAGACGCGGCGTAATTTGACTCGTCGCGCAGATAATTATTTCAATAAAAAAATTTTCTTTCTCTCTGTTTCGGTTCGGTGTTTCCTTGGTCGTGCTTGTGAAGATGTCTACAAATAACTATGGTAGCTGCGCTGGTTGTCGTGGCGTTATTGATACAACGGAGTTCCTAGCATGCTCAATGTGCAAACTGAGGTATGACATAGAATGTGTGAATATATCATCGGCACGATTCCACAGTTTTTATGCCTTAGATCTAGAGAAAAAATCAAATTGGGAGTGCCCGGAGTGTCGTAGCAGAGTCCGAAAAACTGACAATACCAACACCCCTGTTCATCGCCATCGATCTCAGTTGGTACATGATATTTCCCACGATGACAGCGCCCTGTTTCAGAATAATAACGTTACTGTCCGTGCCAAACCACCTTCCTCTTCATCAAGTATTGACTGTCTAATACCAGACGTCCCTGTCTATAAAGAACAGGAAATTACCGAGGGGAAGTTACGCGACATTCTTAAAAAAGAAATAGCCGATGCTGTTGCGATACCAGTCAATAGTATTGTCTCACAGCTCAGTACTCTCCGGGAGATGATCACACTTTTTACCATCCAAAGTCAAGAAATGAAGTCCGACCTGCAGCTAAAAGTCAACACGATCCGGGATCTACGAGACGAAAACGCGAAATTAAAGGCTACAGTGGAGCTTCTGAATAGCAGGTTGAGTTCTGTGGAGCAAGACATAGGATTGAGCAGCAGTTTGCAGAAGGAGAGTGGGAGTGGCGGAGAAGAGGCTGGCACTATTAAGGCATTGAATGTTAAACCTAGGCGGCAAAAGAGGAAAAAGGTACAAATCCCATCAAGCAATGGAAACCCTCACTCTGAGTCACTTCAAGTGCCACTTAAAGAAAGTGTCGTCACAGGTAGGAGTACAGGTAGCTCCTTTGCACTCTGTCAAGAAAGTGTAGCTGCCGAACGATGGACCGAAGTAAGCAAACGGAAAAAGAACCAACCAGCCTCACTGTCTGGAACAGCGGGACCCTGCAAAACTACTTTGAAAGCTGTGTAACCGCGTAAGTACCTACATTTATGGAATATGGAGTCTAATGTCGAAGATGTTAAAGAATATTTGCATCAACTATGCCCTATGAGGTCGTGCACTGTTATTGAACTGACACCAAGGGGAGATTACAAATCTTTTAAAATTGGCCTTCCGCTTGCTGCTTACGATGTTTGTTTTAACTCTGATGTCTGGCCTGTAAATGCCAAACTTAAGGCCTGGATTCATTACCCAAAGAGATCCAGTGAAGACCACCTCACTGCTGCCACAAACAATCAGCCCTTTCGTAGCGCTGAAGGACCAGGACAGCGACCTTAGTGTGTTTTACCAGAATGTCCGTGGCCTGAAAACTAAACTGGGAATATGGCTAAACCACTTACTTCTGTCGGAGCACAATATTGTAGCCGTGACTGAAACATATTTGGATCACTCTGTCAATGACTCTGAATTGTTATGTGGGGACTGGAGTATATTACGTCGTGATAGACTAACAACTTGTGGCGGGGTGGCACTAGCCGCACGGGCCCCAATAGTATTGCGCCGGCGCGAGGACCTTGAGACCGGCAGCGGCGAGGATTTGTGGGCGTGCTTTGAATGGCACGGTCGTTCTTACTTTGTATGTGTTATTTACATAAAACCGAAATCAAGTGATAGTGACTATATGCAATGGTATTGTAAAATAGAAAGTTTTATTGTAAAGCTAAGAGCACCTATTTTAATCTTAGGTGATTTAAACTTAAATAGTGCGTCCCTGAATGTAACCAATTATTACTGTTATTTCCTATCTTATTGTAACCTACCTGAAATGAATATGGTCCAGAATGTGTATGGTGGCAAGTTGGATGTGGTTTTGGTCGGGGGAAGCGATGACGTAACCTGTGTTCGGGTTTCTGTCACAGATGGAATAGTCAATCCTGATGCATATCACCCACCTTTAGACATTGACATTAAAGTCAAAATAGCTCGTCGTGCAGATCTTTTGCAACCATCGAACATCCATCCAGGCAAGGATTGGAATTTCGTAAAATGCGACTACGATCTGTTGAAAACGTTGCTTTCTGGAGTTAATTGGGAATCAGTCTTGCAAGCAAAGGATGTTGACACGGCAACGACCGCGTTTTACGACATTCTCTATAGTACCTTTGATGAGTGCACACCTAAGAAGACCCGAAAAAATAACGTCAGTAGTCGATATCCTGTATGGTTTTGCAGTGATATAATAAGTGACATAAAACGTAAATCTAGGTTGCATGCAAAGTGGAAGCGTACGAATAATGAAGAAACCTACAAGCAGTTTTCCAACTTAAGGTCCGCCCTTAAACTTCGTACTGCAAGCGCCTACAGTTTGTACATTAAAAAAATAGAGGAAAATTTAAAGTCTAATCCGCGAGAGTTTTGGCAGCATGTATCTAGCTTGCGCACTAAGGGTGGTTTTGAGCCCAAAGTCACTTACAAGGGTCAAACTTTGTCAGGTGTTGGTGCGGCTGAAGCTTTTGCAAACTTTTTTTCTAGTGTCTTTCTGACTGATGCTCCTCAATTGAACACTGATTATGCATATGAATCTGACTGTAGCAAAAACAGTAACTACATAAATGTATTGCATATATCACTACAGGAAAGCTAAAACCAAGCAGCTCTATCGGCCCTGACAAGGTTCCACCCCTAATACTTAAGATGGCAAAACACTCCCTGTGTATCCCTCTCTGTCATATTCTAAATACTGCGCTAAATATGGGAAATTACCCGCCTCAATGGAAACTGTCGAGAGTAAGTCCCATACCGAAAAGCTCAGATAGGTCTAAGGTGGAGGACTACAGGCCGATAGCAGTATTATCTTCCCCGGCAAAAGTTTTTGAGAGCGTAATCCACAAATGTGTTTACGCACAAGTGAACGGATACATTTGCAATGAGCAGCATGGTATCCGATCAAAGAGATCAGTAGAGACCAACCTTTTGTCTTTAGTTGAGTTCATTTCCACCAGGCTGGACCGAGGATTGCAAGTGGATGTCCTGTATTTTGACTTCTGTAAGGCATTCGATAGGGTTGATAATGATATTCTGTTAGCAAAACTGGCCAATATAGGTGTTGCCCCAAGACTGCTACGGCTACTTGCAGACTACCTCCGCGATCGACAGCAGTTTGTTAAACTTGGTTTGTACGAGTCTGCTCCCTATCACACGCGTTCAGGGGTCAGTCAAGGTTCAATATTGGGACCTCTTCTATTTGCTGTAATGGTTAATGAACTTCCAAACGTTCTCGAACATGCTCAGTGCTTGTTGTACGCAGATGACTTTAAGCTGTTCGTAGAGGTTAAGTCGGCAGCAGATTGCAATGCTCTTCAGCAAGATGTCGACGCAATAAGCCAATGGAGTCGCCAGAATGGCGTGGAATTTAATATATCTAAATGTAGTGCAATGACCTTTTCACGAGTTCGTCAGCCATTAATCTATAACTACCAAATAAATGGAAATAATCTGAGCCGCTCCTCAACCATTAAGGACTTGGGAGTAACATTCGACCATAGACTAACGTTCCATGACCACGTGGAAGCACTAGCGAAGGATGCCTACAGGCGTTTAGGTTTCATTTTACGAAACTCTAAGGATTTTCACAATTACCACGTAATTCGTCTGATTTTTGTGGCATTGGTTCGCTCCAAGCTGGAGGCTTCCATGTGCATTTGGAACCCACATGAAAGCAAGTATGCACTGATGCTTGAAAAAGTGCAAAAAGCTTTTGCATGCAAATTGCAACAAGCGAGTGCATGGGTATTACCCATACATGTACCCAACTAAATTTTTACTTGGCTGCCTTGGATACAATTCCTTGGAGGTCAGACGAGTAAAGTACCAATTGGTTTTTATGTGCAAGATATTCCGCGGGAAAGTGGATGCACCTGATCTCCACGAGAAACTGGTTCAGTTGTTTGCCCCGAACAATTACCACCGCAGCAGGAAGCACCGACTGTTTGCTGTTGGTTCCAGCCGCACTGTGGCCCGTGCCCAGTCACCTATACCACGGTCTCTTGCTTCACTCAACGCTCTCCTCGATGCAAATCCACATTCAGATTTGTTTGCGGATGAATGGTCAAAGGTAGTGTTTCAGTGTTTGTGTTTTTGTGAGAATATGTAAATGTGTGTATTAATTTAGTGTCTGTTAATATCCAATATTTTTAATGTAGGTCTAATTTAATGTTTTTATTTTTATTTCTGTATCTTTAATTATTGTTATTGGTGTACCGCCGTTTTAATTAAAGTAAAATAAATAAATAAATAAGCTAGGGGCGTCTCCCAGCACACCCAGACCCGAGTCAATTCAGAAAAGATCGTTTCCTGAATTGACCCGACCGGGAATCGAACCCGGGACACTACGGAAATCGAGGCGAGAAACCGTGCTACAGCACACTACGCCAATCGTGTCGTCAAATATAAAAAATAAATAAAAAAATATATAATATTTAAAAAAATATATATAAAAGTTTTCCTTTCCTCTTTTTTGTAGAACAAGAAGTAACTCTAGAAGCGTTGTTATTAGCTAATGAGAACGAACTGAGTCTGCTCACCCCGAAGATAGTAGATAAAATCAAGTTACGACCTGCATTGCAAAAGCATCAAAATGTAAATTTAACTACACCTACAGTATTTTCCTACTTTAATTTGATAATCAAATTGTTACTATTTCTGCTACGATTTGGTATAATATAAGCTATAATATTTTACATAACAAAGTACAAGAAAAGGATCGAATTTGAACATCAACATATAAGATGTGCTTAACACTGTGGCTTAACACATAGATCTTGTTTTATTTCATCAGATCAATATTATAGCAAAAACTATGTTTCAGAAGCCAGTGTCTGAAAACTTAAATAAAGTGGAAGAAGGAACATCGGCAAAAACTTTGTCTCAGCTAATGCCTGAAAACATAGATGAGGAAGTATATGTACATCCAATCGAAAGGCAATCTAATTTGATATACATAAGAGATGATGAGGTAAAGTCTGTTCCAACCCTGATTTTTTTGCAAATAATTTACTTTTTAGGAAATGTCTCCAGGATTAGTTATCTCCAGTCAGTAGATTAGTCGGTAGCCACACAGTACATAACTAAATGGTAGATTGTATTTAAAATATATTTATCTTATATGAATGGTACGACTACTAGGTACCTAGAAATATAAATGTAAACATTCCAGTAAGAAATCAAACAAGTGACCTTGCTGCCTAAGATTAATAAACAAAGATTTGATACTTATAGTCCCACTATGCCATATTACTGAATGCTAGCTTGCCATTTGTTTCATTTTTAATATGTATTTATGTTTTAGGAGATAACCACAGAACAGAAGGCATTATTAGCATCACTGGGACTTGATGGATGCACTAGACCTGAAACTGAACCTGACACTTCCCTTACCAAGTAATATCAAGTAGTATTGGGATCCTTGGCGTTGACATATCTAGTGACGTACAGTTTCGGAGTCATTTGGAACAAAAAGCGAAGTTGGCATCCAAAAAGCTCGGTGTGCTAAACAGGGCGAAGCAGTACTTCACTTCTAGGCAAAGACTGCTGCTGTATAAAGCGCAAGTCAGGCCACACGTGGAGTACTGCTGTCACCTTTGGGCAGGAGCGCCTGGATATCAACTCAGTCCTTTTGACTCGATCCAGAGGCGTGCGATCCGGATTGTCGACGATCCCAAACTGACAAGGGGTTTAGAGCCGTTAAGTCTGAGGAGAGACTTCGCCTCCTTATGCGTGTTCTACCGCTTGTACAACGGGTTTTGTTCTGAAGAACTGTTTGATATGATGCCCACGGCTACTTTTCATCACCGCACCGCTCGCCACCGACAGGGCATTCATCCTCACACTCTGAATCCGCAATGGTCTCGTACAATTCGGTTTCAGAGATGTTTCCTTCCGAGGACGCTTAAATTGTGGAATGAGGTTGCCCTCCCTGCCGAGGTTTTCCCGATGAGTTATAGTATGGAGTTCTTCAAGAGGGGTTTGAAAAGGTTTTTACAGGGTCGACAACGCGCGAGTGATACCCCTGGTGTTGCACGCGTCCATAGGCCGCGATAACCGCTCACCATCAGGCGGTCCGCGTGCTTGATTGTCACCGACGTAGTATAAAAAAAAAAAAAAAAAAAACTGATACTCCAGTCATCGCTCTTGAAGATGGAAACACTTCAGTTCATGTAACTCACTATACACACACTATACTTTTACTCAATCTCATTTAAAAACTTATACTGTAATGGATTTCATTACTAATACATACTTAATTTATTATATATTTCATTATTCTATTTTATCTATGCATGCTATAAATTAATGATGTGTTCACTAGTATACATAATCACTTGCGAGCAACTAAATCGACTCAAGTCCTCATTCTGCTTACAAACTTTGTTTTTACGAAAAGTATACGAGGTATTTATAAAAAAAAATATCATTAGAAAGCTCAATATGCACGCTTTCATAAAACACTAATATTGTTTTTTTTTTAAAAAACTAACGCATTAATTTTGCTCATTACGCTACCCGCGACTTGCGCCAACTGCCACCCCTATAGAAGCTCTCGCAACCGGCGCACCTTATCAGTCGCATAACACAAGTTAACAGGTACACATCTCCGTAAATTGCACTTATTTTTTCCACGTTACCATGGATACCACACCTGAAGAAGCCGCTCAAGTTGTTGCCTTGTTGGAACAAGGACTTAGCCAGCTAGTAGTCGCTGCCCAGCTTCGCTTGAGCCAGTCTGCTGTGTCCGGGGCTACAGACGATTTGGGAGACCGGTGCCTTCAATCGAAGACCAAGAACCAGCCGCCACCGGTGTACTTCTGACAGAGACGACCGTTTCATTGTCTCTACATCGCTGCGCAATCGGCATCTGACGGGTAATGATGTCCAACAAGAACTCAGACACGTTCGTGGAGTAGCTGTAAGCGAGTGGACAATAAGAAGACGTTTGAAAGCAGCCAATCTCACTCCAAAAAGGGGTGCGACGGAGCCCAAATTGACTGCAGCCCACTGACAAGCGCGTCTTCAGTTTGCTCGAGAGCATGTGAATTGGACCATTGCCCAATGGCAGTCGGTTCTCTTTACTGACGAGTGCAGAATGTGTCTGCATGGCAACGACAGAAGAGGCCGAGGCTACAGGCGTCCGGGCGAACGATTTGCCCCATGCTGTTTCGCATAAACAGTAGCATATGGCGGTGGTTTCTGTATGATGTGGGCCGGCATCTCTTTAGAGGGAAAGACGGAGCTCGTTTTCGTGCCTGGTGGAGGCCGAGGAGGCGGGCTCACAGCTGACCGGTACATCACCGATATTCTCCTGGAACACGTTGTTCCCTATGAAGGATTTGTCGGCGAGGACTTCGTCTTAATGCACGACACTGCTCGTTGTCATACAGCGCGCATTACCCAGCAGTTTTTGGACGAAGTCGAGATGCGTACAATGGACTGGCCTGCGCTCAGTCCAGACTTGAATCCGATCGAGCATTTATGGGACCAGTTAAAACGAAGAGTACGAGCCAGAAATCAAGCCCCTTCGACGGTAGAAGAATTGAAGACAGCATTGTTGGAAGAGTGGGATAACATATCTCAAGAGGACGTCAAAAAGTTGATCAGATCAATGAAAATATCTCCTATACTTTTCTTGAAAACAGAGTTTATACTCAGAGTATAGACTCTGAGTATAAACTCTGTTTAGGGCTTGAGTCGATTTGGTTGCTCGCGAGTGTAGTAAAAAAACAAGTTCTGATTTTTTCAGGAGTTGAATTTACAATTAGATCAAGAATTAGAAATACTGAAATCATTCAACCTAAAAAGTTTGGGAAATGAAAATGGCAAGAGTCTCTCGTCGGCTGTTGTCTTCAGAAACTTTTGGGAAGTTGTTATTAGCAAAAGCCGATAAAGAAGAAAAGTTAGGTCTACGCGACCGCGCGTTTCTTGTCAAGCTCATAGTGGAGACAGAGCTCAGGGCATTGAATGAAATATCTGCCATCATAAGAAAAAATGTATGGGTAGATTGGGCAAATGAGGTGGTGTCTTTATTCAAAGGAGAGTCAGCTTCAATCTATTATGTACCGTACCATGTGATTGGCGGTAAAGTGATTCAGGCCAGTGGTCTATTCCACAATAGGTTGATAACTCATCGAAGATTACTAACAGAGACCAAGAAAAGAAAGAGTATTACTAGCAGTGAAAGCAGCGATAGTGGTGTTGGTTGTTCTAAAAATATTTTTAAGCGTGTAAGACCTCTTCCAGAAACGTTTAGGCTGAACTGGTCGGATATTAACTCGCCTGAATCTACAACAGCTAAAGATTACTATGAGTGGCTGCGAGCATCCTCCTCCCCTCAAGATTTAGTCGCCGCGAAGTGGATTGCCACTTTTGAACTCCGCAATAACGAAGTATCCGAGGGTCTCTCTTTCAAAGAATATTTTAAGCGATTTCCTGTCCTCAGTTTGCCTACTGGACACGATCTGGTAAGTTGCACATTATGTGTTGTTCTTAGTTTTTTTGTTTGTTTTACTGTCCCGCCAATTTTCAACATTTCAGAATTACACACATAAAAGTATTATTATTTAATATGAATTGATAGTCTGAAGAAGGGTTTATTATATTATGTATACATTATACGAAGATTGTGTAATTTCATCCAACAATATTACATACAGCAATATTACAATAGGTACGGGTGGCATTGATAACCATGTTTTTTTTAAATTTGGTTTGAGACATTATAACAACCTGTGTCCACTAGGAAATTTATCTATCTCCATGACGACAGAAAGTACAGGTCTTCATGTCATGAGGTTATCTAAATTTAAAAAAAAAACTCGATTCATCTGTTAATTATATTTTTTGCAGTTATCCCTGGACTTCGAGACAGTATATCCAAATGCAAATAGAGTATTTCAAGATAAATTTCCGCTTATAAAAACAAAACTATTGGAACTTCTGGCAGAGAAAGCAAGCTCTGCTAGACCTGATCAAACTTGTCTTAATCTTCTAGATTTAGCTACAGGTAAGTTTTTTTTATCTCAATCAATAGCGGCCGCCCGCGCTTTCACCCGCGTGATTCCCGTTCCCGTGGGAATATCGGGATAAAATATAGCCTATGTTAATCAGAGATAATGTAGCATTTTAAAAGTGAAAAAGTTTTTGAAATCGGCACAGTAGTTTTTGATTTTACTCATTACAAACATATACACAAAAATGCAAATCTTTCCTCTTTATAATATAGATTATTATATTTTCAAGTAGTTAAGTAGGTATGTAAACAAATATTTATGTGTTTCAACACATCCAAATAAATTCGAAAAAAGCAGGTGGAATAATCGAACTTCTTTCTTTTTCAGTCAGAGAAGAGCAAGCTTAATTAGCAGCATTCTTGGCAATCGTCAATCTTTTACGTCAGGTGCCACCGATTTGTATACCGAGAAAAAAAGTGTGGAAACCTTCCAAGGAAAAAGTTCGTTCAAGCTTCATTGGGCATGTCGTCACAGCTTCAGACGTTGATAGATATTGTGCCTATAGGGAGTCATTAGTAGCGACGAAAGGTATTCCTGAACTACCATACATTGTTGCTGTCGGATCTTCTTGGGCCAATCGTTATTTTTAGAGGACCAAACATTTGCTCAGCAATCACGAAGATTTATCATATTTTTTGGGCATTAGATGCTGCATATCTAAAAGATTCAGCTATATGTTAGATGTTTATTCAGCGTGCAATGTATACAATGAAATCGAAGTATGATACTGAGGGAGTGCCATTGCGTGAATTATTTCAAAATTGTAATGTTTAAAAATTATTTAAATAATAATCAGTTCCGCACCGATTGCGCTAGCGGGCGGTTGTGTGTGTAATTATCGTGTATTATGTAAACGCGTATCGAGTACCTACCATGTCTACAACAACAGTGAAGTGTAATTCGTGTAACATTGTTATTGACGAAGTTCTTGCTTTCATCTGCAATAAAATCGATGTAATGGACGAAGAGAGTATAATACGAATCTGTGAAACTGCCTTCTCGGAAAGTGATATTGTGAACGCAAAAAATTTGCTGTTTGAATCTATTCCTGCAAGTAAAAAGAAGACGAGAAAGAGGAAAGGAAAGACGGTTCGAGATATTGACGACATCATTTGCCTCTTAAAAGAAACTGATCCCGAAATTATACCTATTTTTGTGGCGCGTGAACTGCAGAAACTTCCACCCGTGTTGTTCGATCACTTAGACGCGACGCGTATTCTAAAAGATTTAGTGAAGCTAAGGCAGGATGTGGATCATATTAGTGACAAATATGCTACTATAAAGGATATGGAATTATTGAAATCTGGATTGACAAAACAAATCTTGGCCGCTAACGAACCGACTTTTGTAAATAAAAAGCGTGGTGCCTGCCTGCTAAATAGCTTCGAGTATAATAGTGGCCCTACTGGAATGTTTTCCTGTAATTTCCGAAGAGCATAATTTGTTCACGAGTAATACTAATCAAGGCGCAGATAAATGTCACGAAGAAGTAGGTAGAAGTTTATCCGTTGCGCCGAGTGCGGTTGAAAATAATTTGAAAGCGGACGCGACAAGTGACTCCGCCACGATCGCCGCCGAACCGTCCGCTTGAACCCGGCCGAGGATAGCCGAGTGCGACGCGATGACTCGCGCGTCTCCCTCACTGCTACCGTCTCAGTCGCGCCCGCTGTCCCCGTCGCTCTCGCTGCCGCGGCCAGCCGCCGAGTGTCCGAAATTAGACGAGAGAGAGCCAAATGATAATCAGTTGATAACGGGCACAAAAACTTTTGCTTATATCGCTAAAAATGAAGGAGAGTGGAAGAAACCTGCGGTTTCAGAAGAATGGAAAGAGGTACAAAGAAAAAGCCTAAGAAATAGATTTTCGGGGAGTAAAGAAATTGCGGTAAACATATCTGATGATAACTTCAAGGCGGCGGACACTAAAATACCTATTTATGTTTATAATGTGTCGAAAGATACCTCCGAAAGTGATATTTCAAAGTATATCATGAACAAAACAAACTTGAATGTGGAGTTGGTAAAATGGAAAATGAAAATTGATAAAAACTATAATGCTTTTAAAATATTTATACCGCAAGGAAAATTAGATACTTTCTTATGTGATAAATTTTGGCCGCAAGGAGTGTCTTTTCGTCGTTTTATTAACTTTCGACAAAAAAGGAGCCTTCAATTATGGAGAAGAACAATCATTACTCAGAATGAATAGCTCACCTACTAAATGAATTAGTTTTAATTGTAAAAATGTGGTAAGATCTGTAGAGTGTGTAAGGAAACTGTGTCGAACGGCGGATATAATCGCACTGCAGGAGACCTGGTTGCTGCAGCATGACTTGCCCTACATCGGCACCATCGACGACCGGTTCGCATTCACGGGCTCCTCAGCCGTGGATGCGTCTCCTGGAGTGTTGCGCGGGAGGCCCTATGGCGGTGTGGCCCTGCTTTGGATGAAGTCTGCGTTTCCGTGTGTTACAGTTTTACCATGTGATAATGTGCGTCTAGCGGCCATTAAAATAGTGCAAGACGATCGTTCAATTATAGTGATGTCGGTGTACATGCCGACCGCGAGTACTGAAAATTTAATTGAGTTCACTGAGTGCCTTAGCCAAATTAATGCCTTGATTGAGAGCAGCGGAGTTGAATCGGTTTTTGTATTGGGTGATTTCAATTCCCACCCCGGTGAGTTATTTTTCCGTGAGCTTTTAACTTTTTGTGTAAAACAATCCTGGTCATGCGTAGATACAGAGTATCTTCCAGACGATAGTTACACCTTTATTAGTGATGCTCACGGATGTCTACGTTGGCTGGATCACTGTGTGACTACTTCTGCAGCCAGACAATCGGTAATCGATGTGACGGTACTGTACGATGCCTATTGGTCTGATCACTGTCCCCTATTGGTTGAATGTGACTTTCAATCACTAAGATCAAAGATTACCGTTCCCACGGCGGCGTGTAACAAAATCATCTGGGGTGAAAGGGACGCTGAACAGACTAATAGGTACACCAAGTTTTGTCATTCTGAACTGAGTAAAATCGATTTCCCGGACGAATTCACTACCTGTGCCCACAGTTTCTGTTCTGATGATAAACATAAGAAGATCTTAAAAGTAATGTATAATGACATTGTGCGTGTACTTAGTGATGCATCGGTCTCAAGTTACGTGGAGGGAGGTGTGAGAAAACACAGAACTGTACCGGGCTGGAATAAGTATGTGAGCGCCGCTCACAGTGAGGCTCGTCTATCATATCAGAATTGGTTGTTGTTAGGAAAGCCCAGTACCGGTTATGTTTATGATGACATGTGTCAAAAGAGGAAGTACTTCAAATCGAAATTAAAGTTTTGCCAGAATAATGAAAAGCAAATAAAGTTCGATATAATTGCTCAACTCCACTCTAGCAAACAATTCGCTAAATTCTGGAAATAACAAAGAAGCTTAATCCGAAGGCGGGCCTTCCTGTGAGCGTTGCCGACGTACATGAACCCAAAGAAATAGCGAGTTTGTTTCAACAACACTTTGTAGTGCAACCTCCACCCATTCAAACGGCGGCGGACCAAGTGCTCTGTGCTGGTGACCGTACCGGGGATGTCAATGTTAGATTTTCCGCGAAGCAGATAGCTTCGGTTATAAGTAAAATGTCGCGTGGAAAATCCCCGGGACACGATGGGCTAAGCATAGAGCATTTGAAATGTGCAGGGGTGCATTTGCCTAGGGTTTTTGCAATGTTTTTCAGTCTCTGTATTAGCCATTGTTATTTGCCGGATGAGCTGATATATACTGTAGTTGTGCCCATCGTAAAGAATAGGACAGGAGACGTCTCTGATTTGGCAAATTACAGACCGATATCACTGGCTACAATTAGTGCTAAAGTCTTGGACAGGCTGCTTGACATACATCTGGAGCGGCACATTGACCTTAACGATGCGCAATTCGGCTTTAGATCCGAACTTTCAACCGAGAGTGCCATCCTGTGTCTCAAGCAGACTGTTCAATATTACACTGCTAGAAATACGCCAATATACGCCTGTTTTCTAGATTTATCTAAGGCCTTTGACCTGATTAATTATAAGGTCTTGTGGCACAAAATGGAAACAGAGACCGATATACCACCTGATATTGTGTCTATTTTTAAATATTGGTATGCGAAACAAAAGAATGTAGTTAAATGGGCGGGAGAGTGTTCCGACTCGTATAGGTTGGAAGGAGGGGTGAGGCAGGGGGGGTTGTCCTCGCCCAGACTGTTCAACCTCTACATGAACAAGTTGATCGGTGAGCTCAGTAGCACCGGCTTGGGCTGTCATATTGATGGGGTGTGTTTAAATAACCTAAGCTACGCCGATGACATGGTGCTGCTGAGTCCATCGATCAGTGCCCTAAGGAGATTACTCCATATATGTGAAGAGTATGTTGCAGCTCAAGGACTTAGGTACAACGCAATAAAGAGCGAGTTGTTGGTGTTTAAGGCTGGTACCAAAACATACGCGAATGTACCTTCTTTTTCTCTATGCGGCACTCCTCTTAAAAGAGTGAACCGTTTCACGTACCTAGGTCATTGGGTGACTGAAGAGCTTACGGATAGTGTGGACATTGAGCGGGAGCGCAGGGCGCTCTCCGTGCGCTGTAACATGCTTGCCCGCGGGTTTGCAGGTTGCAGTGACCAGGTGAAGGTGACGCTTTTTAAAGCCTACTGCCAATCTTTTTACTCCTGCAGCCTGTGGGTGAAGTATACGCAGCGGGCGTAAGGAGCTCTGCGCTTCCAGTATAATAACGCGTTTAGGGTGCTGTTCGGCCTGCCGCGTCATTGCAGTGCTTCACTAATGCTCGCGGAGAGGCATGTAGACGGGTTTCATGCCATTATACGCAAGCGCTGCGCGTCTATGCTGACGAGGCTGCGCGCCACCTCGAACGGCATCCTAAGGGTGTTTGCAGACCGCTGGGACTCGCCTTTGTTCGCGCACTGGATGCAATTGCATATGCACTGAGTGCAGTTGGGTCCAGTCCGTGAAAGGGCTTGAGGTCCGGTTTTGTTTTTGTGATGTGTACCTACTGTGTGTTTTATTTTGTATCATTTTTATCTTTCTACTTATTGTTGTGTCAATATGGATTCTTTGTGGTCTGAAATAAACGATCTATTATTATTATTATTATTGCAAAATTGTAATGTTTAAAAATTATATAAATATACCTATTCCGTGTGTGGCATGCGAGAAAGCCACTTAATTTCAAATAATTTGCATATGATTTAAATAATTATAAATTGTTTTTTTGTGATTAGTTTATAATGTAACCAAATGAAGAATTTATTTTTGGTCAGATTATTTTGAATCATTATTTAATTGCACTTGGGTTTAGAGATTGAAATATAGGCACCATTATTGGTAACAATATGGTACCCTGTGCGGTGTGTGAATTATCCGTTCAGACTTTTCGACGTTTAAAGGTCCACATGGAGTTTTGTCATCCGTCCGTAACTTCATTTTCATGTACCAGTGCAGGTTGCTGGAGGTATTTTCAACTATTCAGTTCATATAAAAGGCATTACCAAAATAATCATGCGTTGCCCATGCCACACACTTACCCTGATTTGCCAAGTAATATAGATATTCCATCTATTGTGTCACAAAATGACCGTGACTCAATGGAGACTTCTTTTCCAAATGCAAGAGAACCCAGTGATGCTCTAGGGGTTCCCATACATCTAACTCTGACTCAACTATTTTCATCTCTTTATGCCATTCCTCAAGTACCACAAAATACGGCGGATATCGTTTTAACGGCCGTTAAAGATATATTCGAGAAATCGATTTTGCCGTTTTTAACAGAATCTCTGGTTTCAGAACTTTATTTTCTCATAAAGAATTACACAAATTCACTTCCTGAGAAAAACATCGAATATTTTTACAAAATAACCATTTAAACATAGCGAGCACACACAGATTGCTAAAATTATTGCAATTTATCGGGTAGGATCTGGTCGAATCTGATTCTGGCATATTAAAAGAAAATATTTTGTCTAGTTTATCTAATTTAAATTCGTATTACATGAGATTAAAGTATTTCACAGAACTTGGGACTTACATTGCCCCTAAAGCCTATGTTGTGGGTCGTAGATATGATTATGTAAAGAGGGGCGGTAGAAGATTCTATGAAGCTGTGCAATGTGAAGCGCAAGTTGTGCCTTTGCGTGTTATATTAAAAAAAAAAAATCGTGTTATATTAAAAAAAAAGGTCTTCATAGTATTACTGGTTTCGTTGAAAGTTTTTCCAGTAACGTTTCTTGTAGAAACTGCAAAGTAGTTAAAAATGTAATGATTAAACAATTTCGCGAAGACAGCTCCTTATTAAGAAATACAAACAATTACTGAGAATATCTGAGGATAAATAATTCTGTTTGTACGGTTATTAAAGAAGAATGCATTTGGTTACGCGTCGAAAATTTTGATTTATTCTCACAAATTGGGATAGATATCATGCACGATTTTAATGAAGGAATAATAAAATATATAATGTGTGAAGTCATTGTTACTTTTGTGGACAAGCTTAAATATTTTACAATACAACTAATGAACAATAAAATCAATTCATTTGACTACGGTCCTGATAATCCAGATAAGCCGGTTTCACTTTCAATTGAAAATATACGCAAAGGAACCCTGCGCTTGAGTGCCTTAGAAATGGGAGTATTTTGCAGATATTTCAGAGTCATGTTTGGCGACTTGGTTCCTCGACAGGATAAATACTGGGCTATTTATATTCAACTTTTGCTTTTGATAGATGTAGTAATGTCTTCAGGGTTTCGTCCAGAACAAGCAACATATTTCGAATACTTAGTAGCTGAACTTTGAGAAATGTTCATTTCGTTGTTTAACCAAACGCTTAAACCAAAGTTTCACAATTTATTGCACTATCATTCAGCAATGCTTAAATTTGGACCATTGCGTTATATCTCATCCATGCGTTATGAAGCCAAACACCGGCCTAATAAATTAACTTCACAGTCTTCATCTAATAGGATAAATATGACTCTGTCCATTGCTAAGAGACATCAACTGATGTTAAATGATATTTTGCTGAAAAAGAAATTGGATAGTCCTTTGTGTTTTGGGGTTGAATCAAATGTTTCTATACATGAAGCGTCTGCACTTGCACAAAAGTTTGGTTGGGGTGATATTGAAAAAATCAAAATAATATCATGGGTCTCAGTATCCTCCACACGTTTTAAAAATCATTCCATCATAGTACATAGCGTAGACCCAGATGTGATCCATTTTGCCAAAATACGTGATATTTACGTGTACAATAAAAGTAAAATAGTCTTTAAGGCGCTACCTATAACAACGATTGCTTTTGATTCACATTATTATGCTTACAACGTGAGAGACGATCAGATTGATGTGGAGTTAATTTACATTGATTATGATGCGATGCAGTATCCATTTCCCTGCAACAATGTAATTATGGGTTACGATGATGTTCACGTTCAACAGTATGTTATTTTACGCAAGCCACTCTGAGCAATATTTCGTTAATTGTAGCGAGATAGATTACAGTTATATATCCTGTTTGAAATGGTTGGCATGCATTTGTTCAGCATGTTATACTATTTTCATAAATATGTTTTTATCATAAAATATTTTATCAAAGCAAATTGGTGAAATCGTCCCGAAGTTTCACCGTTTAAGGTGATTAAAATAAATATGTGTGAAACGAACAATTAAACAAAATTGTTTAATTATTTTGTAATTTTGTTATTCACCGAAGTACCTAGGTGTACTAATAATGCTAAATTGTTAAGTGTATAAAATTTAAATAGGTATATAATATATTTTAAATTTTAATTATCGCTGTTAGTAATGCTTGTGGTAAGCTTAAGTTAAATTTCTTACCGCGTACCTATTTGTTATTACGTTACCGATATTTTATTGTGCGTGCAATAACGGCGAAATCTCAAATCATAGAAGGGAATAGATATGAAACGGGGGCGTGGCGCGTGACTCCGCGATATGACCAGAAACGAACATCGCTCGCGAAGCAAGTAGCGCCACAAGTCAGTCGCGATTCAGACGTACTTCGGAAACGTTCTCCGATATTTTTGCATAATGCCGAACTGTTGTGTCGTTATGTGCAATAACAGAAGTGAAACGAAGAACTACAAGAACAATGGAATCACTTACCATATGTAAGTATTTCAAATGCATTGGTAATTTGCTTAAAAAAAAAAAAAAAAAAATTAAAACGAACAAATTCAGTGACGCATTATTTACTACGATACCGCACTTAGTAGTGATGAAATTTTGCACACGTTGTACATTGACGATTTAGTTTAGCAACCACTTTGTGTCATCTTTAACTACAGCGCAATGTATTTTATTGCTTCCGATATCCAATGCCGCGTGAAAATACATGGTACAGCCGCATGTGCCGTTCGCATCATAGTGCAGGGCTCGTGTTTTATTGCGGTTAAGTATTATCGATAAATAGACGATAGATAGATCGATAGATAGATCGATAGATAATATAGAGGTAGATTAGTATAGTTCTATTTTTATGTTTATGCCGTTTTTTGTGTAACCTGATTAGAATTCAATTGATACATTATATATTAAGTGAGCATACAATTAGTATGTGAGCATACAGTCAGTCTCGTGCGCACGCGTCTTGTGAGCGGTCGCTGTTAGTCGATGTGTCATAATGTCTGTAAACACGAATAATACGGTTAAGTGTGTCAATTGTAATGTGGTTATTTCGGAGGTCCTTGCTTTTATTCGAAGCAGGCACGATGTCATGGACAGTGAGAGCCTGATTCGACTATGTGGATCGGCTTTCTCGGAGGAAGATGTCGACGAGGCGAAAGTGTTGTTGTTTAGTTCTACAAAGACGAAACATAAGCTGATATCTAGGCGCAAGGATAAGAAACAAAAGGACCTGGAGGATATTATATCTGTCTTCAAAACAACGGATCCCGATCGATTACCAATATTTGTTGCATACCATCTGCATAAACTGCCGCCATTGAGTTTTGACCATATTGATGTTTCTAAATTATTAAAAGATATCTTAGCTGTGCGTGCTGAAATAACAGAAATTAAAGATAATTATGTTACGAAGAAAGACTTGGAATCGTCCATGCAAAAAGTGTTGAATCCGATTCCAAATCCCATTTTTAATCCTAACGTTAACAAAATCCGAGGAGGAGGGTATGCTGAGGATAGTGGACCGTATAACGGCGAGCAGACGTATCGCTCTCTTGTTTTCTCTCGCACACATGACGCACCGTGCGAAAACAATCGCTCGCCCAGTGCACCTGTCAACTCGACGATACTGGAAAGCAACGATATACCGCTGTGTTTACAAACCAATACGGCGAACAAAAATGAATCTTTGGCGGAAATATTGCAGCAAGGTGAATGGCCTAAAATCAAGCCGGATGGAGATTGGCTACTAGTACAACGAAGGAGGCATAGAAATCGTTTTGATGGGAAGACCGGTACCGCTACTTCAAATTGTACTGGAAAATTCAAAGCAGCCGAAACAAAAATACCTCTCTTTATATCGAATGTAAACAAAGAAACTACTCAGCAGGACATTTGTGAATATATCGAGAAGAAAACTAAGGAACCCGTTGTATTGGAAAAAAATAACATGAAATCGGACCGGCCTTACAATGCTTTCAAGCTATTTGTTTCTAAATATAAATTGAACGTCTTTTTGGATGACAAGTTATGGTCGGAAGGTATAAGATTTAGACGATTTATTAACTTCAAGCCGGGAAAAGACAAAGAAGTGTCGCGGCGTGCTGATCTAAAACTACCCAGTACTTAATGATGAACTTAACAAAAGTAACATTCTCAACATTTAACTGCAAGAATATTGTTCGATCAACGGGTTGCGTACAGAGGCTGTGTGACGCTGCTGACGTTATAGCATTGCAGGAGACCTGGCTTCTGCCTCATGACGTTCCATACCTGGGGAGCATTGATCAGGATTTTGCTTACACGGGAAAATCAGCCGTCGATACGGGATACGGGATACGGGAGTTGCGCTGTTATGGAGGAAGTCAGTGTTCCCTTCCGTGTCGGTTGTAACCTGTCTTAGTGATCGTATCTCGTGCATCAAGATAGTGCAAAATGATTGTTCCTTTCTAATATTTTCCATATACATGCCCACCGACTGTGCTGAAAATCTAGTGGAATATACCGAGTGTTTAAGTGAAGTAATATCAATTATAGAAAGTAGTGGTGTGGAAAGTGTATTTGTGCTGGGGGATTACATCGCTCATCCAGGAACCAGGTTTTCAAGTGAGTTACTTACTACTTGTTCTGAGCACTCATGGCATTGTGTAGATATGGAGATATTACCTGTCGGTACGCAAACTTTTTCCAGTACAGCGAACGGGTCCCTTCGCTGGTTAGATCACTGTATTGTGACTAGTGCAGCCAGGTCCCTAGTAACTAATGTCTCAGTCTTATACGGTGTGTATACGTCGGATCATATACCCATGTTAATTGAGTGTAACATTAATTTAATAAAACCTAAGGTTATGAGTTGTAATTCCCCATTTGATAATAAAGTCGTCTGGGGGGAGAGGGACAAACATCAAATAAAAATGTATCACGATTATTGTAATAGTAAATTACGAGTAATTGATTTCCCTACTGAATGTTATAATTGTGCGAATGGCTTAAGCAATATTTCTAGTCATTTTTTATTGTTGGTCAATATGTATAGTGATATAATAAATATTCTTAAAGGCGGAGCCGAACATTGTTATGTGAAGAAAAGTAACAGTAACCACAGTAAACGGTACATACCAGGATGGAATAAGCATGTTCGCGCCGCTCATTGTGAGGCCAGACTTCATTACCGAACATGGTTACTTTACGGTAAGCCCAGATATGGTTTGATATATGTAAAATATGTGTATCTCAAGAAGTAACTTTAAAAACAAATTAAAATATTGTCAGAATAACCAGCAACAGATAAAAATGGACATGATTGCACAATCTCACTCTAAAAAGCAATTTAGTAAATTCTGGAAGTCCACTAATAAACTAAATCCAAAGTCTGGCCTTCCAGTGAGCGTTGCGGGTGCTCACGAGCCCACTGCAATTGCCAATAAATTTATGAATCACTTTAAGGTTGAACCACCCTTACTAGAAGTGGCTGGGATGAGCCACGTACAGGCCGTTGATCCTGAAAATCCTCCCTTACGTTTTACGGCCAAGGAATTATATAATGTAATTCATAAAATGAAGAAGGGCAAGTCCCCTGGTTACGACGGTTTGAGCGTTGAACATCTCAGGCATGCAGGGGTGCACCTGCCTCGGGTGTTAGCCATGTTTTTTGGTCTTTGCATTAGTCACAGTTTTTTGCCTGAGGAACTTACCAAAACAATTGTTGTACCCGTGATTAAAAACAAGACAGGAGATGCCTCAGACATCTCAAACTATAGGCCTATATCCCTGGCCACGATTATATCAGAGGTACTGGACAGTCTGCTTGATAAGGTATTAGCTAAACATATGAACCTATATGACAACCAATTTGGCTTTAAGCCTGGCCTTTCTACAGAGAGTGCTATTTTCAGCCTTAAGCAGACTGTGCAGTACTATACGGCCAGGAGGACTCCTGTATTGGGGTGTTTTCTGGACCTCACTAGGGCATTTGACCTCGTTAATTATGTCCTGTTGTGGAAAAAACTTTATAATGAAACTACACTGCCAAAAGAACTTGTGTCCATATTCAAATACTGGTATGGTAGTCAAAAGAACGTGGTCAGATGGTCTGGATCATACTCGGATATCTATGGACTGGAGAGTGGGGTGAGACAGGGGGGATTGAGCTCACCCCGACTCTTTAACCTATATGTTAATCAGTTGATAGGCGAACTCAATAGCGCCAACGTTGGTTGTTACATTGACGGGATAAGCGTGAATAACATCAGCTACGCAGATGATATGGTGCTGTTGAGTCCGTCTGTCAGCGGGTTACGGAGGCTCCTGTCTATTTGTGGGTCCTACGCGGAGGCTCACGGTCTCAAGTATGATACAACCAAAAGCGAATGGATTCTATTTCAGTCAAGGACACTTAACTACACAAACGTTCCTGAAATATCGCTCTGTGGTACAACACTAAAACGTGTACAGAGTTTTAAATACTTGGGTCACTGGGTCACTGTGAACTTAAAGGACAATCTCGATATAGAGAGGGAACTTAGGTCGCTGGCTGTGCGCTGCAACATGCTGGCTCGCAGGTTTGCTCGTTCCACTAGGCCAGTCAAAATAACGCTTTTCAAAGCATACTGCCAAACATGTTATACCTGTAACCTGTGGGTTAGTTTTACCCAGCGCGCATACAGCGACCTGCGTGTTCAATACAACAACGCCCTGAGGATACTGCTGGGGCTGCCGTGGCGATGCAGTGCATCCGGCATGTTCGCGGAAGCGCAAGTTGATGGCTTTGCCGCCATCATTAGAAAACGGTGTGCTTCAGCGATGACTCGTTTGCGTGCCAGTACCAGCTCTATCCTGGGGGTTTTTGTTGACAGATGGGATTTACCAATTATTCAAAGGTGGGTGACAATCCACACCACTTAATTGTAATTGTGTAAATTGTATTTTTGTTCTATTTGTGTGCTGTACGTACTAATACTAGTTTTTTAAGGAGCATTGTTACTAACTTTTATGGGCCCAGCCTGAAATAAACATTTGAATTGAATTTGAATTAGTTTGTACGTTACTACTTGTTCCTAGAATTAAATATTTTGTTTTGTAGATTACTAGATTGGACATTAAAATGAGCTGCGTGTGTAAAGTTATTATGACTTTTAGATTATGAGAATTGATTGGCTACGTTGGTTTTAATTCAGATTTCCGAAAAATCCGACTATTAAAGAAAAATGGATAGACGCTACGGGCAGAGGTCCTAACTGGTTTCCTGTCCAAAGAAGCGTGATATGTTCGGATCATTTTCAGGGAAAATGTTTTCAACCTCTTAATAAAAGCCGTAGAATTTTCGAATGGGCAATACCTACTTTGAAGATTTGTCATATTGTTTCATCAGTAAGTTTTTTTTTTTTAATCAAAACTGGAAGATATACTGAAGGAACTTAATGAAAAAAAATTTGTCAACGCAGAGCAATCCGCACATTTACAAGATTTGAGTGTTAATGACTTAATCCAACGTTTTAGTCAAACACAAAAATCAGGCCAAAAGATAGCAACTAAATATTCGCCAGCTACGAGTATAAGAGCTTTTGCCAGTACACTTCATTTCTATTCGTCAAAGGCATACGATTATGTGAGGAAAAAATTCACTCGTGTCTACCCCATTCAAGAACATTAAAAAAGTGGTATCGAACAGTTGATGCCGAACCGGGTTTCACCTACGAATCCTTTAAAGCTTTAAAAAGCTTGTCGGGGTGAAAGCTAGACACTCGTGCGGGGATTTGTTTGTAACGCAGCGTATTTTGACGCACTACTCGGTCTATTTATATAAGCTATTAACATTCGTAAGATGCAACATAAGGGATTTTCAATGTATGAAAAGCAGTAAGCGCAAGCATCTGGTAGGTCGCCTTAACGCGGTCCCTCGTCGCATGGCTCTTGCAGAGAAGAACCCGCGAGTCATCGGCCCCACCTACTACAATCATCTACCTCCAGCGCTAAAAGACGTACAATCTGACGAAACATTCCGACGTCAGCTGAGAAACCTTTTGTTTGAAAAATCACATTATAGTGTAAAAGAATATTTGAATTGCAACTTTGGATGACTTGTTAACTATTTTATTGTTATTTTTGACTGAATTGTATTATTTCTTGTTGACATGCGAATTATTATTTTTGTATTTAATTGTTTATTTATTGTATTTATCTTAGTTTTTGACATTCTCTTTATTTTATTAATTGTAATTTGTGTAATAATTTTGACAATCATAATGCAAATTCTTATATGTGACATCGAATGTAATATATATTGTAATTTTGTATTATGAGATAAATAAAACTAAACTATACTAAACAAAAATCTGAAGCCTCAAAACACAAATTGCTCTGCAATTTGATAATGGACAAAATGGCAATCAGGCAGCGTGTGGAGTAGGATGGAAAAAAAATGCATGGCTATGTTGACATGTGCAATGCAACGAAATCTGGCGATTATTTGCCTGAAGCCAAAGAGGTTTTAGTGTTTTTGGTTACTGCTATCAACGCACCATGGAAAATACTGGTGTAACTGCAGAACAGCGTGCAAACCTTGTGCTACAGTGTTTAGAGCTACTTGAAGAAACGGGTGTTCAATTAACATCATTGACTTTTGACAGTTGTCCGGCAAATATGAGCATGGCCATCTTGGATGTTTCTTCGACACTAACAACCTTAAAACGGGGTTCGAACATCCGGTCACGCATAAACTTGTCTATATAATGCCTGATCCGTGTCATATGCTAAAATTGTTGAGAAATGCCTTTGAAGCATATGGCACGTTTCTTGACGGTTCAGACAGAGTTTTAATGTGGAGTCATATAAAAAACCTAAATGACATCCAAGAAAAAGAGAACTTGCATTTAGCTAATAAACTAAGGAGAGGACATATCTTTTTTAAGAACTAAAAAATGAAGGTTCGTTTGGCGTCACAATTGTTTAGTAACAGCGTAGCGGATGCCTTAAAGTTTTGTTCTCAGCGCAACATAATATCTGACGGTCGAGGTCTAGATGGGACCATTGACTTTATTAGAAACATAAATAATATATTTGATTGCCTTAACTCCAGAAATATGGCCCAATATGACTTTAAGAAACCTCTGTACTCCGGAAATAAAGAATATTTGAGTTTTTTGTTCAAATGGAGGCTTATATACCATCTCTGAAGCTCGATAATGAAGAAAATACCCAACTCGTGAAATCAGATAGAAAAACCGGCTTTATAGGGTTTCTAACCTGCATAAAAAGTATGAAAGCTATTTACAATGAGCACGTTGAAAATGAAAAACAATTGCGATATATTCCCGCGTACAAGCTCAGTCAAGACCATCTTGAACTTATGTTCGGGAATATACGAGCACACGGTGGGTGTAATACCAACCCCACAGCAAGACAATTTCAGGCGATTTATAAAAAACTAACGGTAAAAGCGGAGCTCAGAGAGATCTAATCCAGCAAGCATTTTCTTGTCACCAACTAATGAATTTGAAGTAATGGGAGTAATAAGTTCTCTTAAATCCACAAACTCGTCGGGTTACGATGAAATACAGACAAAAATGCTTAAAATATGCAAAACTGAAATTGCGCCTATCTTGAGCCATCTGATAAATCTGTCTTTTACGTCTGGTATATTCCCAGAACCCTTAAAAGTAGCAGTCGTAAAGCCATTGCATAAGAAAGGAAATAGGTATGTTATGGATAACTACCGGCCGGTATCTTTATTGCCAACCATTTCAAAATTTTTTGAGAAAGTAATGCATAAACGCATGAGTGAATTTCTGGTGAAGTATAAAATAATTCATTCGGAACAGTACGGATTTCAAAAGGGCAAATCCACTAGTTTAGCTGCGTTCTCACTGGCAAATAGGATTATGCAGCATATGGATAAGCGGACACCGGTAACAGCAGTCCTCTTCGACATGAGTAAGGCGTTTGATTTTGTGCTCCATAAAATACTATTAACAAAATGCAATCTGTATGGGATTCGTGGCGTAGCAAATGAATGGATTCATAGCTTCTTAGGCAACAGAAAGCAGTATGTACAAATAGTGAGGGTTGACTGTGGGGAAGTGAATGAGTTTAAGTCAGATATTAAACAAAATGGAGTGGGAGTGCCACAGGGAAGCATATTGGGCCCTTTGCTATTCCTTATTTATATCAATGACCTCCCATATAAATGTACACTTTTTGCTGACGATGTATCTGTTGTGATACCTCGGAACTGTACTGAAGCGTACAATCAAGAAATCAATGACACTATATGTAAGGTAATTAAATGGTGAACTAATAACAATTTGAATGTGAATTTAAAAAAAACGACATTTATCCAATTTATTAATAGAAATGGCAAAAAGTTTCCATTGAACGTACATTTTGCAGGAGAACCTATTCAGGAATCATGTCAATCGTTATTTCTTGGAATCATGTTGGACGATCGCTTCTCTTGGATCAGTCATATAGAGAAATTGTGCAATAAAATAAACTCATTTGCTTACGCACTCTGGCGTTTGACTAAAGTCAGTGATGCCAAAGTTGCCTTACAGGCATATCACGGCTACGTGGGTTCTCTTTTGAGGTATGCGATACTGCTCTGGGGTAATTCGTGCCATGCAAATCGAGCACTCATAGCACAAAAACAATGTATTAGAGCCATCACTAACATAGATATCATGACATCTTGCAGACCATTTTTCAAAGAGCTTGGGTTATTAACTGTCCCAAGTTTATATATTTTCGAATTGTGCCTTTTTGTCAAAGCTAACCCCCAATTATTCAATTTGAACTCTAGACTCAATACAAGATTCCCTAATAAACTCGTCTTACCCTGTGTCTCGACAGACCTGTACAGTAGAAATGCATATTGTATGGCGATCAAAGTATATAATAGATTAGATGATGACATGAAATCATTGCCCGTTGACATGTTCAAGAGAAAGCTGAGAATGTGGCTGATCGAAAAGTGTTTTTATTCAGTCAAAGAATATTTTGATTCATTTAGACGTATGCTATAGTGACCCAATTGTTTTTTGTTTCGTAAATACTTATTGATTTTTTTTTCTTTTTTATAGTTAACTTGTATCTGTTTGCATGCCAGGTTCTGGTGAAATGTGAGCTCATTTTTATTTGTACCATCTGTTATACCACTTTTCACGCAAATAAACAATATTCTATTCTATTCTATTCTGTACTCGTTAGAGACATCACAGAATTCGGCTCACAGGCTGTATCGTACATTGCAGGCTTTGTAGTCCACGCTTTGTTAAAGGCCCTGAAATGTGAAACCTGTGTTGGGGCTTTGATTGCAAATACAATTCAAGACACGCATAACGGGTTTATCACATTAGAATATAAAGGTGGACTGATGTATCCTTCTCATGATGTCATCACTATATGTATGAGAATGGAAGTGGTCATGAAATCAGCTGTTCTTTCAAATAAAAAAAAGCTGAATGTGACCACAAAAAATGTCAAAGAACAGCTGATATCTAAAGCTCTGCCACATTTTATTGGTTTGGACTTATTTAAGGACATACGATTTCACCAATATGACCTATCACCACTATCAAACCATTTAATTTTACTTACCAAAACGGTAATGGAGAAATATTTAAATATCAGACTTCCTTATCTCACAAAAAACGCAGAACCCAAATTATCTAAACGGCAGGTATTAAACAAATATCTACATTTTACGGGGCAGTAAATCAGCCAGATTACTAAATCCTTGTTAATAAAAAATTAGTTGTATTTAAATTGTTTTATTTTAAATAGTATAGAAATACCACACCACAATCAAGTGACCACTGTTGATATTTTTTCACGAAAAGAGTTAAAAAGTGGTAATAGTGGTAGCGAAGTAGTGTGGTTCTTGCACAGCTGTCACACAGTAGCTACTCACGTTGTGTAGCATTTAAGTTATCACTTTGTTTTATTAGAGCTTTATTTTGGCTATCACTAAATTTTATTTATATACAGTGAGAATCAATAAAAAAAATGACACCCAATATTTCACTGATTTTGTATAGTGAACAAAATTTAACACTTGGCGTATTATTACATTAAATATTTTATGGAATAAACAGTAAACTTCTGATAAAACTATCTACTAGTTTTATCAGAAGTTTACTGTTAAAAGACAAACATTTCATTACCCCGAAGGATTTCAAGTATCGACATCTTATCGACTCCATTTTATCTTTCTGCTCTCACTAGCGTAGGTGAAAAATAAATTGTTTTTTTAAAAGTGTGCGTGACGTGCCCTAAGGCCAATCATAGCACTTGTATGCCTGTTGTCGTAGACCCTCAGGCTCCGCCCGCCGCTTTATTTTTACGCAGTTCAATGTGTGTGTGGGAGTTGTGGTGGGCAAAATGTGGCGTCACTGGTACTCGTTGAAGTTACGCATGAGTTCATATCTATTCCCTTCTATGATCTGAGGGCGAAATACTTAAAAAGCGATCGACAACAAATACGTTACGTGGTAAGAAGTCGTTATAGCAGTACGTAAAACTGTCGCCTCAAACACATTAATATACCAATAAGATTATTATATTGTTAGACTGATATGTTAATAACTATATATTTTATATATTACTATATAATTATTCTTGCTAAAGCAAATGACTTCATGATTGTTATACTTAACTCCCGATCAAGCAGCATCAAGCATGTATGTCAAGCATATTAAGCTCGACAGGCGTACTCGGTCGTCTGATGCAACTATTGTTAGTTTTAAGTTTGTCTGTACTTTGTTGTGGTACCTACGTACAATACAATCATCAAAATCATATTGTTTTTTATTACAATTTCTAAACCCTATATTACTATTATCGTTTTGGTACCGTAACAAAGGTAGTTTGTCCCTCTCAATGTTATGTTGATACCGTTTACACAACAGGAACCAATACTCAATCACCGTATTTCCAAATTAAAGTCCTGGACATTGGTCCATGTTGTACAGCGTGCAAATGACAAATAGGATTACTCCATTTTTCAACGTTTACTGGAATCGCATCTCATACATAGTGAAAACAAGGTTAATAAGCTGGATAACCCTTAAAATATACCTTTGCACCCTGTACAGCAGGAACCAACGTCCAGAGGTCCTAACTATCTGGATATTGGGATATTTTTTTAAGCGTGGGCCTTTCACAAGTTTATAGTTGGAAATACGGAGCTTTGAGTTATTGGTTCCTGTTGTGTTTACGGCATCAACGTAAGATTGAGAGCGACAAACTATCTTTGTTATGGTAGCAAAGCGAAAAATTGCCAGGGTAACAAAGGCAAATTAGCTACAGGAACAAAGTTGTTTTTCTGGGGAAGCAAAAGGAAAGTAGTTAAAGTAAATAAATAATTTTGCTGCGTAAGCAAAGTAAGAGTAAATCAATTTAAATAAAACTTTGATATGGTAGCAAAAATATAGTAGAGGTAACAAAGGCAAAATACATATTATTGCAAAGGACAACTGTCGGAGTAACAAAATTATTGTGTCACCAAGTACACTTTAATTTAATTTGTTATACTGACAGTATTGAATTGTTGTAGTATCATGGCATGCTATTGTTAAAAGATATTACTACACTGACAATTTCCTACTTAACAATAAAATCATTGCCGTAGGTAGAGACTATTTACTATGGGCGGCTAACCAGGGTTAAAGTTTTGTTGTCGTATTCAACAGTATATTTTACTGAGTGTAAGATATTTTATCAGAATTAAAAAATTGTAACACCTGCATAGGTGATACTGTCACCGTACAAGGTGCAGAATATATTAAATATAGGGAGTATACATGTCGTCAGTGGCTTTGCAGTACCACCGAATCTGTTTTAAAGTGTATATCGGCAGTCCAAGATGTAGTTAATACTATATTCATCTTTTCGTCCGACCACCGACCGTGAGCTGACGCGTTTACCTATTTTGCAAAAATATTAAATTCCCACAAGCTTGCGTAAAGTGAACTCTCTGCGTAAAAATATAAGTGACTTCTCATAATTATTGCCTGCTTTGCTGCTTACGACCAAACTGCACGGATAGCCGAGCATTTCACGCGGCAGTGGCGACACGGATGAATTGTGAACTAAGCTAATTTTGCTTGCTTTGTCTTAAGATAATGCAGCGCACACCTACATCTGGTAAATCGTCGATGTTCTCGTCTCAACCAAATCTTCATTCGGAATCTCATGACTACGAAGTCATAAGAAATATTAATATAAGGAAACTGAAAAATCTATTGAGTATCTAATAGACAATGTAATTAATTAGGTTTATTATGTTGGTGGTATAGTTTAAACATTTTTGTTATGTGTGTGGCATCACTGCGCATATCTTTTCTCTATGGTTAAAAAGAAGCATTATAAGACAAAGTAGCTGAAAGTAAGAAATAGAAATAAAATACATTTTGATAATAATTCTGTATCTTTTATTTAATCTTCAACAGGTTATGGGCCCAGGCACCTAACCATAGATATTATATAAAAGATACAGAAATGATTGAAAAATATCGGCTTCACGCGTAAAAGTGAGGTTAGCTCGTGGCAGAGAAACAAAATGGAGGTAAATAACAGCGTGATCAAGCTGGAAGGTTCGAGTAACTGGAATATTTGGAAGTTCCAGACAACGGTACTGCTACGCGACCAAGGTTGGCTAGATATAGTCGAAGGACGAAGTGTGAAACCTGAGGATGCTGGTGGTCAAGCCAGTTGGGAGCCAAAAGATGCCAAAGCACAGACGCTGTTGGTTACAAGAATGGCTGAAAAAGTTATGCTGCACATTATTACCTGTAAGACTTCTGCTGAGATGTGGAGAAAGTTGCAGAGTGTGTATGAACAGAAGCCTGAGACAAGTATCCATAAAATACAGCAACGGTTCTTTCAGTATAAATACGAAAATGGCACAGAGATGTCTACTTTCTTGTCGAAGATCCAAGAATTACAAAACCAGCTGAAACAATTGGGTGAAGTGATCTCCGATAAGTTTGTAATTACCAAAGGGTTAATGTCACTACCAGAGGAGTAGAGTACAAACACTTTGTATCGGCATGGGAGTCAGCGCCAGATGATAAGCAAACAATAGATAACTTGGTGGCCAGGTTATTAGTAGAAGAAGAGAGGCTTAAAGACAAAATTGAAGCGAACCATCAGGCCCAATCTTCTGCGTTTGTTGTGAAAGATAAAAGGAATGTAAAGTGTTTTAAATGCCAAAAACTTGGACATTACCAAAGTGAATGTAGAAGTAAAAATCATAGTAATGAAGGACACTAATAGTAACAATAACAAATGTTTTTACTGCGGGAAAATGAGACACAGTAAATCAAAGTGTTGGTATAAGAGGAACAAGGAAAGCAAGAAAAGAAATGCTCTTGTAGTGTCGAATTCAACAGAGCAATTCCAAGACTCTAAGTGGCTAGTTGATTCTGGAGCCAGTGAACATATGTGCTGTGATCGCCCGTTATTTTCATCATTTTCAAGAGATACTGCATTGAAATCAGTGCCGTAAAATGGGGTGAAAAGGGTCCCAGGGGTCAATAGGGTAAGAACTGATGTTTTTCTTTGCTTACTTCTAGTGTGCCTACAGTAAAATCAAACTATAGTTTAGTAGATTTTTTTAATAGACAATAAATAATTTTTCATGCTGGTAATAAAGAAATGTTCGTTAAACATAGACAACTTAAAAAAAAGCAATTTGTAGAGTAAGCGCCTAGACTTCATAAATGTTAGCTCACCAAATCTTTGCTTTTATACATAAATTATAAAATTGTGAGTGATTTCTGTGCTTTCATTGAATTTGTGATTTTATGACGGAGTCAAGGACATAAAAAGTAACTTTTATTGCTGGTTTAGATGTAATTCAAAAATATATTTTTCATACCATTTGTTTGGATTTTAGAGGACATTAGGGTCATGTTTGGGGTCAATAGGTTCATAGGATGGGGTGAATAGAGTCATATTATGGGGTTAATAGATTCACTACAGAGGTGTATAGAGTCAACAAAGGGGGAAATAGGGTGTTTGATATAGGGTTGTCACAAAAGTAGATCCCGCTCATTTTTCGTTCATCTGCGTTTTAAGTTAACAAATATTTGTACGGAATTTTGCTCTAATAAAAGAAATCATAAGTACCTTAACGTTTTGGCTCTAAAACAATTTCTTTTTACTTGCAGCTCGAAATATGCCTCGCAATTACAAACCAAAACCAGGTGCGAAAACTTACAAAAAATATGATTTAAATATTATAAAGCAAGCCTTGCAAGACTTGAATACATCTGCCACTTCAAAGCTATCGATACGATCTATTGCGAAAAAATATGACATACCCTTCTCAGTTTTACAGCGTCACAATCAAAAGAAAATGAAATCACAGGGTGGGCAAACTGCTTTATCGCCTGAAGTGGAAGAACGCATAGTTCAGAATTTAAATATTTGCGCTGATTGGGGCTACCCCTTAGAAGTTATTGATCTTAGGTACATTATAAAAATGTACTTAGACTCTTATAAAAATCACCAACAAGCAGTTCAAAAACAACCTTCCCGGGCCTGACTTTGCAGAAAGTTTTTTGAAAAGGCATTCCGACAAAATTTCAAAAAGAATCTCGCAAAACATAAAATTATCAAGAGCTAAAGTGTCTTCTGAATCTATAAAAAAATATTTTATTGAGCTTGAAAAATCTTTGGACGGCGTCCCTCCATCAAACATCGTGAACTACGATTAAACAAATTTAGCAGATGATCCAGGGCGGCAAAAAGTAATCGTCCGTCGTGGTTGTAAATACCCTGAAAAAGTTCGCAATCACTCCAAAGGACGCACATCTTTGATGTTGGCAGCGAATGCAGAGGGCGAGTTATTGCCACCCTATGTGGTATATAAGTCAACGCATTTATATGATAGTTGGATTCAAAATGGCCCTGTTGGAACCAAATATCATAGGTCATCATCAGGATGGTTCGACGGACCGATTTTTGTCGACTGGGTAAAAACCATGGTCATTCCATATTTCGAGAAAAAGGCTGGGAAAAAAATACTCATCGGTGATAATTTGTCGTCCCACCTTTCTATTGAACTGATTACTCTCTGTAAGGAAAAAGATATCCATTTTGTGTTTTTGCCTCCAAATCCGACGCATTTAACGCAACCTCTTGATGTGGCCTACTTCCGGCCTATGAAACAGGCTTGGCGACAAATTCTACAGAAATGGAAATTGAACGATGGTCGCTGCCTCAGTTCTATACCAAAGGGCTGCTTTCCTAGATTGTTAAAAAAGATGCTCGATTTGTTAAAACCTAACACTAAGAAAAATATTCAATCAGGTTATCGGAAAACTGGGATATTCCCACTTAACGTTCAGGAAGTAATTTCAAGACTACCAAATGAGACATAATGTGAAAATGATACCAATGCAATTGATGAGTCATTTGTTAAATTATTAAAAGAAATGCGATTTGGAACAATGGACATTACTGAGCCTCAGAAAAAAAAGAAGTTAGATGTAGAAGCTGGCAGAAGTGTGGATCCTGACGAAATTCTTGCAAAAACACAAAGTAAAAAGCTTAATAACAATACTGATCAAAAAAACCATTGAAAAATAAAGGTAAAGGAAAGAAATCAAAACCTAAACAACAGACATCACCACCAATAGAAATACAAAAACAACAATCATTACCGTCGGACGAAGTATTGATTCCCCTAACACAAAACAATTTGATCTCATTTGATATACAACACCAGGCAGGAACAAGTAAAAATTCTGAAATAGCCACATCAAGAAATAAGGAAATCCAGGAATCGTTATCAGGAAACATAGAATCGATGCCTATAATTTTTGAAGACGATTTATTTTTTTCTCAAGAAGAAGAAATTTGTGAAGAAGAAGCAATGACTAAGATTGACATAAATGCAGTAAATAATAATGGAAAATATGAAGAAATAAAACCAAAACAAACAAATTTAACCGACGAATATGTAAGCAGCATGAATTATTCGAACAAAAAAATAAACAAACCTAAAATTAAAGTTTTTTCAAATGAACTACTTACGTATTCTTACACTAATAAAAGGAAGAGCAGACATCTGGAGGATAATAAATGCAAAAAAAGTAAACAGATTTCTTATGAAGACCAAGATCCAACTAAAGCTTCTACTTCCACTATAATTGCAAGAACCAAACCAATACGTAGAAATTCAGTTAGCACCAAAAATTTTTACAATAACGCTAAAGAAATATTAGAGATTTTAAGAGTCTGATTTTGATATTTTGATTGAGTACCATTGAGTACATAAGTTCTCAAGGATTAGAGACTTTGAGAAAAGAATGCCATTTAACGGCAAAAAGATTGTTCGATTTAAAGAAGATAAGTTTTGTTTTTTTTATATAGTTTTTATTCTTAACTGTCGAGTTCCTTCAATAACCTATGAAGACTGATTTTAGTAGATATGAGTACCTAAAGATAGATTAAGTTAAAATATGCAAAAAAAAGAGTTATTTTTTGTTGGCCATGGTTAATTAAATAATAAAAAATATATTTACAGTTTTGTTGTCAACCCTAAGTAAAAAATGTATTCTCCCCAGTCTCGATTCTATTGACCCCGTGGCTGGGGTGAACAAGGTTTTGAATAATTTTCGCGATTTTCTCATAATTTTATTAGGGGACCTTACAAATTATTATATGCTATTCAAAAATGTAAATATCCGGACAAATAATAAAGGTTGTAAGAACCACATATTTAATACATACGTGGAGTAACTCTACAACAAAGTTGGGAAACTACCCTATTGACCCCATTTTACGGTGATTGTCGGTAACGGTGCCGCGATTAGTGTACAAGGCTGTGGTCAGATGGCAGTGCAGGTGTTTAACGGAAGTGAATGGATTGACACTAAAATAGACAACGTACTTTTTTTTTTTTTTTTTTTTTTCGTTCCTCTTGGAACAGGCTAAGGTCTGAGACCATGCTGCCTCGTCATCAGTTTCTTTTTCTTTGTGAATTATATCAGATAACTTCTTCAGTATGTAAAATCCATGTTAAATTCATTAGTTTCATTCATTAAATGCATGATATACTATGTATCAAAATTCCATTTCTATTTGTTTTTTGAATCAATCCTGATAAATCGTTACATCCTTTCAGATCCTGTTTCCAGACGTCTTACGTCATTAAGGAAAATGTCAATGTCACTGTCTTATTTTATAGAAATCATGTCAACAAATGAACAAACACATCATTCTCTGCTAAATTCAATTTTCAATAAATACAAGCGAAATTATTAAAATTTGCTGGAAAAAACCAAGTTAAAGAACACATTCTGGTATATATACAACACATTACTAATTACAATATAAACAAAACAATACTTCAAAGTACCAAATTAAATTTGACCAACTGTACCTAAAATAAATTTAAATAAACTGATGACCGTCGAACTGTTTACAAGAAGATCCTGGATGGAGCGCGGTACCAAATCGTGACTACCATAAATATCGATTAACTCATCCATCAGCACAAGGCGCTGAATGCCAAAGGATGAGCAGTCAAAGAAAATGTGAGAAATATTTTGTTCAACTTGTAAGTGACAATGGTCACAGTGGGAACTTGGCACCATTTTTAAACGGAAGAGATGAAAATTTAGACGACAGTGTCCAAAACGAAGCCTTAAAATTGTTGTATAAAATTTCCTGTTGATGAATGGCAAATTGTGTTTGCAAAACCAGGGCATGGCTCCGATGGGAACATTGTATGTGGCATACCACAAACCTCTGTTTTCTATTTGAACTGTGTGATTCCAATATCTTTTCCAGTTATCAGTAGACCTTTCCTTCAAAATTGATACAATATCTGTACAAGGTACAGAAATATTAAGACAGGCACTAGAATCAGGAACAATTGTGGAAGAATTGGTTATGGTTCTTGCTAGAAAGCCAGCCCTTTCATTACCTAGCACTCCTATATGTGAAGGAACCCACATAAATACAACCTTAATATTATGAACTTTGAACAAATCTAGCCAAGATTCTTTAATTAATGAAATAAGGTAATTAGTATTAGCATTAAATTTATTATTTTTGAGATTTTCAAGAACACTCATCCTATCACTAACTATAACCCATTCACATGACCCTTGATTTTTATGTTTTATATGTTTTAAAGCTGCAAGTATAGCCACAGCCTCGGCTGTGAATATACTTGTTTTTGAATTTATTTTATAACCAATACCTGAATTTAATAGCCTATCGAAAAAAGCAAATGAGACTGCTGATTCAGTTTTGGACCCATCCGTATATAAAAATCTATAATTCGAAAATTCAGAAAATTTACTGCAGACTTTTTCTTTAGTGGATAAATTGTGATCAATAATGATGATTATTTCAGGAAATTTACTGTCAAAGTCTCCTTGATAACATGGAAGAAGCGATGATCTATGGATTTGAAGAGTTTCAAGAAAATTGATGTATTGAGCAAAGCCCTGAAGTAGATAAAGAGAATAACGGTTGGAATGTGCAGGAGAATTTTGCAAGTTTAAAAACAAGTGATTATTGTTTTTGCTATACAGATTCAACAAAAAAAATTCTCTCAAATAAGAAAATCTAATACTTAAAGGAGGAAGTTTACACTCAACTTGCATGACATTGATTGGGGTACTTTTAAATGCTCCAGTAATAATTCTCAAGCTTTTATTTTGTATTTTGTCCAAGATATCTACCAACTTACTATCACCAGCAAAACAAAGAAAACCATATTCAAAATGACTCCGTATCAAAGATTTGTATAAAAGTAACAATATTTTAGGATCAGCTCCCCAGGATGTTCTACACAATGATTTCAAGATATTAAAAGCTCTATTAGCTCTTGAGCTTATTAATTCAACATATTTTTTCCAAGATAAGTTTTGTGTAAATGTGACACCTAAAAACTTGGCTTCATAAGAAAAAGGGATAGAATCTTTATTGTAGAACACATTAGAAATAAAATTACTAATTTTACCAAAAACAACTAACTTGGATTTTAGCGCATTTATGTCAAGATTCAAATAAGAGAAATAAGTATGCAACCCTTCTAAAGACTTATTGAGACTATTTGTGATATTAGCAATATTTTTTCCAGATGCATAAACAACCAAATCATCAGCAAATTGAAGATTTTTTACTTCTGAACCCAAAATCAGATTTAAACGTCTTATATACAAGATGAAAATCAAGGGAGAGAGAATTCCTCCTTGACAAACTCCAACAGAAGCAAATCTTGGACCGTGTAATTTGCCATTAAACTTTACATAAACTTGCCTCTCAATCAAGAATTCATGAACAAAGTAAACTATTTTATTTGGAATTCCAATGGAAAGCAATTCAGAACAAAGAACATCGACGTTGACACTATTAAAAGCTCCAGCAACATCAAAGATTACAGACATTAAAACATCTCTATTATTTAAGCTATTTTGAATATCAAGCTGTAGCTGACATATGCTTTCACGAGCTGACATTCCTCTTCGAAAGCCAAACTGATTAGCAGGTAAAATGTTATTTTGTTCCACATAAAACTCTAGCCTTTGTTTTAATAATTGCTCAAAGATCTTTCCAACACAAGATGTTAGTGCAACAGGCCGATAAGAATTTGCATCTGCCCTATTTTTTTCTGGTTTCAATATGGGAACCAAACAATCCTCCTTCCATGTGTGAGGTATTTCATTACTAAGCCATAAATTATTTAAAACTTTTAGAAAAATATTAAACCCTGATTCACTGAGCTTTTTTAACATAATATAAGGAACACCATCCAGACCAAAAGCACTATCCTTTCTCGAAAAAACTGCAGACTTCAACTCTGGCATTGAAAAAGGTTTAGTTAAAAAGTTATTTATAATATTTGCTTCACTGACAGGGGATACATTGGATCTATTATTTACATAGTCTGGAGTATATTTTAGTAAAAAATCTTGAACCCAACTATCATCACTATTGTTGCGAGAAAAATTTTTGTTGAACCTGCGCATGTAATTCCAGATTCTGGACAAAGGAGTACATCTGTTAAAGGAGTTGCACAATTCAATCCAGCTTTTTGATCTTTCAGTCTTCAAAGTAAGTTTTTGGAGAGCTTGCAATCTTTTAAACTCTACATACGAATCATCTGAAGGATTATTTTTAAATTGAATGTAAGCAGACTTAGAATTCTGAACTGCTTCAGAACATTTTTTATTCCACCAGGGGAGAGGAGGGGTTTTGTTTAACTTCCTATGATGCGAATTATTAACAGAAGTATCTGTAGAAGGTGAAATGGGCGAATGACAATACGGAAGAGACTTTACGATAGCAAAATGTAACCTTTCAAAAAACAAACTATAGGCTTCCAGTGGAGAATAGTTTTGTACCTGAAAATTAGACCATTCCAAATCCGCATTTTGTTCATACATTTTCCAATCTACCATTTTAAAATTAGGGCAGATGGGCAAATGTACATTATTATTTTCAAGAAAATTATTTACAAAATTATTTACAAAAACTTTAATAATTACAGGAAGATGATAACTGCCGAGTGGATCATTGTGTACAGACCAATCACAAGAAAGAGCCAATGATGAAGAAACTAACGATAGATCTAATGCATTTGGACGCCATGTTAAAGAACCAACTGTTGTCATTTCGCCACTGTTCAGTAAAACCAAGTTGTTACCATCAACAATTTCCATGATATCTCGACCTCTAGGATTAACAGAATGACATCCC
This sequence comes from Udea olivalis, assembly GCA_947369235.1. Taxonomy (NCBI): domain Eukaryota; kingdom Metazoa; phylum Arthropoda; class Insecta; order Lepidoptera; family Crambidae; genus Udea; species Udea olivalis. Next base: position 6,160,957 of record OX376367.1, on the reverse strand, counting down.
CAGGATGTGTGATGAGCATTGAAGTCTCCAGCAAATATCATAGGTTCAGGCACTGCTTTAATTAAATTTTTAAATTTATGTTTATCAAAAGATGGACTACAATTAGTTGGACAATAAAAACTTACAATACTTATTTCTTTATTATTTACAATAATTCTAACACAAATGTTTTGAAGGGAACTATCAGAATATGTGTATATTTTTTTATAATTTATGCTGTTATGAATTAAAATAGCTACACCATTATGCTTGTTGCCAATATCATTTCTTTCAACATTATATCCTTTCAAATTAAAAGTTTTAATAGGAGTTAGCCAAGTTTCAGAGATTATTGCAATGTGAATACTGTGATCATGAAGAAAATGACTCAATAAAATCTTGTTACTTAGAATGCTTTGAGCATTCCACTGCATAATATTAAGTTCCATTATTGGGAGAAGAAGAGCTGTTACGGAAGGTCTGCTGGAGAATTTCTTTTATTGATGCAGAATTAATGGGGTTATTCTTTTGGTTTAAAACAATTTTGGTAATCGCGTTTGTTAATGTGTTCATGAAAAAGTCAGATTTAGTCAAATTTTTTAACTGATTTTCAATGTTTCTCATTGTAAGTTGTGGGAATGAATTTTCGTTAAACAGTTCATAATATTGAATGGCTTTTGACTTTATTTTACTTTCTTCTATTTTTATCTTTTTCTGGGGGCATATATTCGAAATGGCAATATGATTGCCACCACAATTGCAGCATTTCGCATTATTAGGGTCTACCTTGCACGTCTTAAAGCTGTGGTTCTCGGAGCATATGGAGCAGACTTCAGCATTTTTACAAAATTTTGCAATGTGCCCGAACTTTAGACAATGAAGACATTGTTTAACTGGCGGCACGTACACGCTCACCTCGTGCCTCCAGGAGTCGAGGTATACATATTGGGGTAACTCAGTCGATGCGAAGGTCACGGCGAGGGTCTGAGTGGGCTGAAAGGTGACCGCACCACCCTCACTTCGCACTCGGCGCATGAAACGTCTCACCTGTATCACATTCCTAGAACTGCCAATCAATGCAAAAATTATTTTGTTGGATAATTCAGTTGGGACTGAGGTAAGAACCCCAGTCACCTCAGTATCATTAGCTGGTATTGTGGCCTTTAAGGCCAACTCTTCTAGCAACTTTTTATTTTGGAGAAACACATTAGCATTATTCGACAAATCGAAAGTGATGCCTATTTTGAATTTATTAATCGATCTTAAATGCAGGATACCAGTGACGCAATATTTGCGTATGGCATGTGATATAGCAAGTCTATCTTTGTCACTGAAAAATTTCTGCTCGTCTTTATGGGAAAGAAAAACAATATATTCCGACTTTTTACAATTGTCAGGATACTTCCGAGAGTACCCTGGAACCTTAAAAACTTCATATTTCCGGCTGTTATCTTCTTCATCCGAGGAGTCTGATGACGACTTTCTTGTCGGCGATGATCCGTCCGGGTCCGGGGGGTCTTTTTTCCGCTTCTTACCTCCGCCCATCTCCGAAACTAAACTTCACTAACTGAAGCACTAATAACTATTAAGATTAAGAAATATTTACAAGAAAAAATGTACAAATTCTACGATTAGTTAATTTTTACAAAATTTGTTAAATTTTAGGCGCCTTTCACTCTGAAGGTTCCCGCGCTTTTTTCTAGACAACGTACTGTTCGTTCCGGAGTTGAGAACAAATTTATTGTCTGTGAACCGCACCTCCGCTAAAGGTTATGTCATGGTGACAGATGACAGGTCGTGCCGGTTTTACAAAAGTAACAATGTTTGCGCACCAAAACTTTGATTATGTGAGAAAAATACTCGTGAAAAACAACATTGAGATTATAGAAACTTCCAATCCGAAATGTGAAAGTGGTTTGGAAGGTAAGATACATCACTTACCGTTCAGTAACAGCGAGAATATAACGACAAAGACGTGCGAGTTAATACATGCGGACACTTGCGGCCCTATGGAGGAAACGTAGGTCGGTGAATCGAAGTACTTCGTGTTATTGAAGGATGACTTCTCTAACTAGAGATACGTCTATCCAATTTCGTCTTTAGTAAAAGAATTAGTTATATTTTAGCATAGTTCTTCCTTTAAATAGCTTATAAGCACTGTAAATACTTAACACTAACCTAACCCTCCACTAAAAACTAACACCTACCATGTCGTCACCTTCCTCCACACAAAAAACCACCCCTCCAAAACCCGCAGTGGCAGGGCACTGTGAGTAGGACTTGGTACCGGCTCCCAGCTGCGGCTCCCCCCATCACGAAACCACCCTCGTACAAGGCAGTGTGAGAGCGGCCCCCCTTCAAACACCAAACCAAAATACCTCTGATTTGGAACAAAAAAGGGGGCCGAAAGGCCCCGCTGTCAAAACCCCCACCTCTCCTACGGACACAACAGACCCGGAGACGTTACCCGGACACACACTCCCGACAAAAAAGGTAAAAGCTATAAAACCCACAATTACAAAAAAACACAAACGCACTAGTGCGACGTCGTCCAAGGGCCCTTCGGACCTATGCAGGACCATCGCACTGAAGCAAGGTCTGGCAAAGAAAACGGCTACAGGCGGACTGCGAAGGGCAATTTCAATTAAAAATGCGCAATCTGTCGCGCGTAAATCAACGGTGGACGACTGCAGGGACCTGGCAAACGTCTCTGCGTTGGACACCACCACCGGCCATACGGATAGAAGCCGTATCCCCCCCAACCAAACCCACGTCACCACCTGCCACAGAGACAGAGGCCGTCCCACCCATAACTGTCCAACCAGTTCGAGAGGTACTCTCGTCCGAGAGTCCGGTCGAAATGGAGGTAGAAGCACTACCAACCAAAGCCATTCCTCGGAAGGATCACTACAGCGTAGTGTTCTCAGCGACGCCAACGAGGGATCCCGAAGAGGAGAACTCAATGCCCCACACTACTTCGGATAAAAAGTCCAAACTGGATAGCGACCTAAAGGACCTAGGAGTGTGGGAGGATAACGAAAGTGTCTCGACCAACGAGGAAAACTGGACAGACTTAGAAAGCGAGACCGGGAGACCCAGTATACTACCACCTATTGGAAACCGGACTGGAGTCTGCAAGGACCTCGCCACGGAGAGAGCCAGGGAGTAACTCCAAACAGGCAAAGAGGCACTCGAGAGCTCCAGGACCCTGAAAAGGGGACTCAGGGCTACAGCCGTTGAGAGCCTCAGCAACCTTTATGAACTGGTGCTCTCCCTCGCCGACTCCAGGAACAGGCTCAGACTGCGTCTGGAGGAGGAAAGGACAAGAGCAGCCAAAGAGCTGGTGCGCGTGGAGAGGGCGCACAACAAGGAGATTATCGCGCTGCACGGTCGCCTACAAGAAAACACTGAAGCGCCAACCCACACGCACCGAGCTGTGGAGGGGGTTCAGGGCTGGCTGAACTTTGAGATGGATGCGATGATAAAGTTTATCAAGTCCAACCAGACCGAGGCAACGCTGGCAACTGCGCTCCCACCAGAACCGGCCACCACCATCACAATACCATGTTCACACACGGACACAGGACCGGCACTCGCGGAAATAACAAAAAAACTGGGAGATCTCGCAACAGAAATCCACTATATGAAACAGGACGTAGCATCGGCAGGCAGCGGAAGGGAAGTGCGAGCCCGTTCGGAGTCACCACAGGCCCTACCGCCACCACCCAGCCAGCCGTCATTTTCTGCCGTGGAGTCTAGCCTAGCAGCGTTGCAGGAGGACCTAGAAGAGGTAAAACAACTTCTGAAAGGACCCCAACCCGCAACAAGGCAAGACATAAACGAGGAGCTAGGAGACGCTACGTCCCCGATAGTGGCCAAGACGCGAGAGATTCTGGAAGAAATACAGGAAGTCAAAGACGTGGCATACGCAAGCGGCGGAACACGACCAGCGGGACCGATGGGACTTGCAGCCGAGCTGGCGATAACGGACACGGCGGCGCAACTAGAGAGCCTCATTAACCCTCTACGCGCGGACGTGTCCGAGGTCGCCAGCGAGACCAAAGCCCTGACCAGATCGCTGACGTGGATCAACTCGTCCTTCAAGCAGCAGCAACCCTCATCATCTCAGGCACCACCACCGAAGCCAACAGCAAAAACTTATGCTGCAACGGCCAAACCTACACCAAGGCCGAGGCACACCATCATCGTCTCGTCTACGGATCCCACCAAAACCGGGGATAATGTGGTCGAATCAATAAGGTCGACGTTAGATTTTAAGACTACAGGCCTCACAGTCGACATGGTACGTAAGGCCAAAAACCGGAAGGTGGTGCTCAGCTGCGAGAAGGAAGAGGATGCAGCAAAATTAGAAACAAAACTCAACTCAAATAGAACACTACAGGTGAAACAGGCGCTGACATCAAACCCGCAGGTAGTAGTAAAGAATGTCCTAAAACACCACACGGACCAGGATCTGATAGAACAGGTGAAGTCTCAAAACAAACTCTTGTTCCAGGGACTGAAGCTGGAAGAATCTGCGATCCGGGTTAAGTACAGAAAACGGGCCAGGAATGAACTGCAATGCCACCCGGTAATGGAAGTGTCACCAGTCGTCCATAGGCGCATGTTGGCATCGGGGATGGTTCACATAGGCCTAGAAAAAAGGACTGTGGAGGACCAATCACCCCTGGTCCAGTGTGCGAAGTGCCTAGGGTTCGGACACACAAAAACACTCTGCAAAGAGGCAGACCAACTCTGCAACTACTGCGGAGAAACACATCCATGGCAGGAGTGTCCGAACCGGGAAGCCGGCCTACCCCCTAACTGTAAGAACTGTGAGCGGGCAAAGGTAGACACAACTAACACCGTACCGCATGTGGCGTTCAGCACAACATGCCAGCAATGGCAAGCCTGGGACAACATAGCCCGCTCTAGAATCGCACATTGCTAAGGGCGCCACACGGGTAAACGGCTCAGTCACCCAAAGTAGTACAAGGCTCAAAATAATTCAAGCCAATCTCCGGCGCTCCAAACAAGCGACCGCAGAGCTACTACAAGCCGCAGAAAAAAGTGAAGCTGCACTGGCACTGGTGCAAGAACCCTATGTGGGATCGAGGGGAACTGTAAAACAGTACCCGGGCACTAGAGTTATTCAATGCTCCGTAAACAGGCAGAAACCCGTTAAGGCAGCCATAATTGTTTTCAGCGATCTACTAAGGGTCATACACGATCCACAGCTAGTGACGGAAACCGAATGTGCTGTACAACTAGAGGCCGGGACACTGAGGCTTGGAGTAGTATCCATCTACTACGAAGGTGATCAACCCATAGAGCCATACATCGAGCGTACTAAAGCAGTATGCCAAAAACTACCGACAAACACCATCATCGGCGGATATGTCAATGCCTGGAGCCAGTGGTGGGGCAGCTCAACCGGAAACCAAAGAGGCGAAGAGTACAGCTCCTTCCTTAACGAAATGGAATTCCACATCCTCAACACTGGAGACACTCCCACATTTGAAGAGTACCGCCGAGGGAAGCTGTGCACGAGCATCGTAGATGTCACAGCGTGCAGCACACCCCTCCTCGGGAAAATAAAAGAGTGGAAAGTCGACCGAACTCTCACGACCTCAGACCACAATGCCATAACATTTACCCTGTGCGTAGGAGAAAAGCTGAAACAAGTGGAGTACCCTACGATCAGGAAATACAACACTAAAAAGGCAAACTGGTCCGAGTTCGATCGGCAATTACACAAATCCCTCGAGAACCGCGAGATAACACCGAACTCAATAGCAGGAGTGGCAGAAAAAGAGGAGTTGGAGGCCATTGACAAAGCCTACACAGCGGCCATCACGGAAGCGTGCGAAAGCGCAATTCCACGTGTGGGAAAGAGGAAAAACTCGGCTACGCCGCCCTGGTGGACGGAAACACTCAACGAGCTTAAGCAAGACGTCCTTAGAAAGAAGAGACAAATCAAGAACGCAGCGCCGCCACGAGTTGAGACCGTACTCAAGGAATACCGAGAGGCCAAACAGCTCTACGCTCTAAAACCCAACGAGGCACAGACTGAGAGCTGGAAGGAGTTCTGCTCAACGCAAGAGCGAGAGAGCATGTGGGACGGAATCTATAGAGTCTTAAGAAAATCCATGGGCCGGCAAGAAGACATGCTGCTAAAAGGTACACACGAGCAAACACTCACCCCGGAAGCATCAGCAAACCTCCTAGCTGAAACCTTTTACTCCAAAGACTGCACATCAAAAGATACGCCGTACCACACAGCACTCACACTCAGCACACAGAGCGGGTCGCCAGAGGAAGAACATCTTTCGGCGGATGACCCCCCGTTCACGGTGGCCGAAGTGGAGTCAGTGCTCAAAGCGCAAAACCCAAAGAAGGCCCCAGGAGCGGACGGGTTCACGGCCGACATCTGCGTCAGGGCAACAAGGACAGAAAGGGAGATATTCATGGCAATAGCAAACAAAATCAGCCCACGTAGTCATCCTCCGGAAACCTGGAAAGGATGACTATACCCACCCCAAATCCTACTGGCCGATAGGACTTCTGTCCGTATTGGGGAAAACGGTGGAAAAACTTCTAAATCAGGGACTACAACCTCAAGATGGCTTTTCGAACGGGAGACGAGGCTGTGAGTATGAAAATTACTCAGTTGAAAGTGGACAAAACCAAATGACACCAACTCCTCTTCAAGGCCTGAATCACACCCTACCCTGCCCTCACCTGAAGTACCTGGAAAGGTGACGAATAAGATGGGAAGGTGTAAGTGGAGCAGGCCTAATGTATTAAAGGACTAAGTACAGTAGACTAAGATGTACACTCTGTAATAACTAAAATAATAGTAATAAGTAATAATAAGACAATGTGCAATACTAATAACAAAATTAAAAATCAAAAAAAAAAGGGGAAAAAAAAAAACCTTCATCCTGTATAAAGAGAAAGGATAAACACAATAATTATACTAATTTCACAAAAATGATTTTATAATAATAAAAAATAAATTTTAAAAAAAATAACAAAAAAAAAATATATACAAAAAAATATCTTAATAATAATAGAATAAGGTAACAACATAGTTAATATAAGGATTTTCTGTATGAAAAGACGACAAATGTAGTTTATATAGATGTGTAAAGAATTTACGAGCACCTTGCGCGGAGCTCAAACATACTTTTGTTAAAAACTCATTAAAAACTCCAACCCAAAAACGGCATGGACCAAGAGTCTATGGAAATAATGTTTCTTTAAATATATATATATATATAATATATAACCTTTAGCATAAGAAGTAACCGTCAACCGGACCCTGACTTTATCCTAAAAGTTCATAGCGGTAACTGTTTCGATACGGAAAATTGTGATTGTTTTATTTTATCGGCTGCTGCTAGCGTCAGGTATCTAGGTATCGAAATAGATAAAAATTTGAACTGGAAGCAGCAAATTACAGGCCTTAGGACCCGTATACGTAAGCTCATACCAATTTTTAAAAGATTAGGAAACCTTAGGGACCATAAAACCAACAAAATAGTTTATCTAGCCATTAGTCAATCCATAGCTATGTACGGGATCTCTGTCTGGGGAGGCGCAGGGAAAAGTCTTCTCATTAAGGTAGACAGAGCCCTAAGATGCATTCTGAAGGTAATTAACTTTAATTTTAGATATCCAACGACTAAACTGTACTCAGAATTTGGGGTCCTAAATATGAGGCAACTATTCATAAAAACAAGCGTTCTTAGGCAACATGCCTGTAAAAGACGTGATAATGAGTCAACTAGGTGGAAACACGAGGTGTACGACATTCCTGCATGTAAAACTGTTTTTTCTAAGAGTTTCCCCTTTTTCATTGCACCCTTTCTGTATAATCGTATTACTAAAAAGCTTGAAATAAGTAATATGACCAGGTTTTATTGCAATAAGGTATTGGAGAATTTTCTAAGCAGTATGGACTATGAAGAGACAGAAGAGTTATTGAAAATTATTAAATATTATTTATATATTTATATTAAAATGATAAAGTGAAAGTTAAATAAATATAAAAAATGTTCTGAAAAAATATAAATAATGATAATGTATATGCATAGATATAATATTGTAATATTATTAATTTTAGCCTCCTTATGGGAGGGAACGTAAGATAGTTTTGCTACAAGGTGAAAGCGGAAGAAAGTAAGTAAGTTATCTAACGAAATTTAAGTAAGCAAATCAGAATGAAAAGTAATTAAATATGAGTATGCAAGCTAGGCATAGGGCGTTATCCCAGAGGGGGAGTAACCTAAGTTATGTGAGGGTTATCTTAAAAAGAAACAAATATTTTAAAGTAAAAACAGGCAATAAATTTATTCGGATATTATCCTTATAATCTAAAATAATTTAGGTACTACAGGAAACCATGTGGCCTGAATTCAGGCCTGGGGTTTGATACCCCGGCCGAGTATGGAACTTCAGTTGAGCCAAGATCACAAGTTAGTAGGATTAAATATAAATTAGTAAATTGAATGTCCTACGGGGTTTAGTATGGTTAATATTGTTAATAAATTATTCCCTAAAGGCTCCCTGGTATGAAAATAAATTCCGACCACACGGCTTCTACAAAGAGATGCCCTAAGGCTTTAAAAATACACTTATAAACTTTGGACTTAGCTCTCCGAGGAGCAGTCCAGGGTTCGGGCTGGCTTGGTCGGTAACAATATATACCATTAAATTAGTTACTACTGTGAGGCTTTGAATTTAAACTAAATGGAAATCTTTGTACTACAGAGGCTTTGATGATACAGGGATTAGCACGTGGTGTAGTACGTGGTGTAGTACGTGGGGTAGCACGTGGGGTAGCACGTGGGGTAGCACGTGGGAGGTCCACGCGGTGTCCACGCGGTCCTGGGACGGCCTGCGGCGACCCTCGGTTCTCCCTCGGGGTGCACCACCGATGGGGAACCGGCGCTCGCCACTTCTTGAGCCGCCACGTTAAACCTCCTGTCAGAAGAAGAGCAATATAAGAAACGGATCGCACACTTTAGAAATGGGAGACCATGACGGGGTTCTACACGCGTTTGGGGAACACAACCTAACCTATACACTATGGGCCCTACGTAAAATAAAGGTTCAAACACTCACCTGTCGGAGGACAATGGTGACGCGTAGGCTGTCTACGCCAATTTCAACTCCTGGGCACGTGGCGGGTCAGGAGCACTGTAAAAACAATTTATTTTAGAAGGAGTCACGCAACAAGCGCCTACCGCCTGCCGAAGCATCAAGACGGCGATCGTGGCTACTTACCTTTTGCAGGAAAACTGGCCTACAGACTTTTGTCTGCCTGATGTCAACTGCGGTGCTGGCCTGCTGGGGCGCGTCGGCGACGGAGTCTGCTGCTCTTTACTTTCGGGTGACTGGCTGAGGTATGGCTGGCGTCCGGCCTCCGCTGAATTTATAACCTCCCCGACCCAAGCGTCTCGGATATAGACATTCCATAGACAATCTAATAATCAAGCCAGTTGTCAACCCGACACGTTCCAAAACTCGATGCGATGCGTTCGAAAACGCATAAACAATCCAGGGCGAGTACACACCCTTTGCTAGAAAGTAGTATAAAAACACATCCACTGATGTGCGTGAAAATTACAACGTTACAATATACACAATTTCACACCTTGATCTAATATACCTAATGCAAACGCGAATACTTAAAACATTAGTACCGGATAAAATTAGAAACAAATACCGTAACAACTATCATGAACTGTTTAAATATTGTAAAGTTTTACCTGTACATGAGTACCTAAACTACATGATTCTAGCTGAAAATTACTTTGATCTGGACTTTCAAAACATTGTTGTACGTAACAAACAAACGCGCAGTGCGAATAAAAATACACTAATAGTACCCAGCTTCAGCAACCTTTATGGGAAGCATCTTTTGAGGTATCAAGTACCTAAATTAATAAATAGCCTACCTACATCTTTAAAACATGAAATTAGTAAAGTCAATATTAAATATAAACTTAAACGGTATTTCTTTGACATATCTCAGACAACACGATAAAACTAAGTGCAGAACAAAATATCCGCTTCATGAATTGTCTTTAGTTGACCGTAACATATTCCCCCCGTGTGGCTCCGCGGTTTCGAATTAATGCTAAGTTTTCCTCGTGTGGTGTCAGTCTATGCGCGTGGAATAAATCGAGAAACCGCACGATAGGGGAAAAAAATGTAGTTACACCCACATTCTGAATGTGTTTCTGTCCACCTAGTTAATATAATTACTTTGTTCTTCTGGACTCTCGGCGATGATCGCCAGTGTACGTTCAAAACTAAAATGGTTTTTGTTACACTGTAAGCAGCTTTAGAAACGTATGCTCTTTTTGTAATTGTTAATAAATAAATAAATAAATAATAAATATCATATATATACATAATATAAACATAAATAATATTTATGCACTAATCTGCATGAGGATTAATTCTGTGCTACCTATCTACCATATAAAAATAATAATATTTACATTTTTTACACATTTACACAAAATTTTATAATAATATCATGTAACATATATTATCATGTTTAGTTTATAATGTCAACTTTATAATGTCGTACAGCAAACCTTAAAGAATAATCTATCATTTCACCTTACACTATTTTATTTTCTTTTATTTTTTTACTTTAAATTATTGCTAAAATATAGGTATTGTAATTGTGTATAATAACTGTTAAAATTCGAAAGTATTTAAAACAGGGATTAAATCACTAATATGAAGAGCGATAACCAGTATTATGTGTTAATTTTGAGTGTACTACGCGTTTACTATGAACTCGTTCTTCACTCCTTATCGGCATTTATTGTGCACCGGAATAACAGCAAATGTATTCTAAATGCGTTTTTATGTTAATTGCGTTAGAGCGTTCATTACTTGAGCAAGATTCTTACCTAGCCGTAACTCAGTTTCAAACAGCACGGGTCGGTAGGTAGTGATTTGCTTATTTGTATACCTCCAACTTATTACAATAAGCTTGCATTATGATAAAATGGTAAAATATCATACTGGGTTGGCTTGGCATAGTACTTGTTCTAGTTTTAGTTCTTTTTAGTTCTTTACTTTGTTATTTCTTGTTTAAAAATTATAACTTAATATACCTACAACTTACTTATGATTGCTTACTTGCCTTGTATGCATGTAAATTAGTGCTTTTAAGTAAGTACCTAAGAATTACGTTTTTAGATAAGCTGGTGTACAACATGTTGTTATCTTTATGAGAAATAAAATTATATTCTATTCTATTCTATTATAAAGCAATGTTCTGAAAAAATCATATTAAAGAATTGATCAAAACGAATGTGCTAATGTTGGTTGATTTGAAGTTTTTGAAATGTGGAGTACACAAAAACGATATTGTGATTTTTTAAATAAATATTTTAGCTAGATTTTTTTGTACAATTATTGCAAACATATAAACAAAATTTTAAATGGAAAAATGGACTGCTATGACGACGGGGACAGGTTTCAAGTAAAAGCGAAAAAATGTTATAAAAGTGTTTCAAAAGACCTAGGAAATATTTTTTTTTACTACGAATGTCATCATCAGCCGTGCGGTTTATCCCGGTTGTGAACCCACACTGGTGTGTGGGGTCCCAGGGTCCTTTCTTACTACGAATGTGATGTTTTCATTTTTCAAACTAAGAATTATTAATAAGTTATCCTTGTTTTGTAGAGTTATCCAACTGAACTAAGGAAAACTGCTAGAAGTTGTTAACAATTCTTAGTTTTTTTGCCTCCTTTAGTTTAAAATAATATCTTTAGAATGTAGGCTCAATAGTATAGGGGTACATGTGCTTATATATCTATCGAGAAAAGGATGGTGTCGCGAAACGCGATTGAAGTTAAAATATAGTAGCAAGAACAAAACGTTAGGGACAAGTAGCTGGTAAGGTTGGTAACACTGTTTTAAAAATAATAATAAGAGAAGGTACTTGCTGAGAGAGAGATAATTATGGTGACTGTGGCTAGTGAAAAGAAAAAGAAGAAGTACTTTCTCGGAGTGTGGTGAGTTACAAGCTAGGTATGAAGAAGATAACTTGGTGGCAACGATATCTCTCGTACGATCACAATGCGAGACCTCGGTGTAACTTTTGATCCTGGCCTGAACTTCAACCAACACATTACCGAGATTACTAAGGAATGTTTTTGTCGTTTGGGCTTTGCACTTCGTAATATGCATGATTTTCGAGATCCTCATGTCATGAAACTTCTTTACATGACATTAATAAGAAGTAAATTAGAGACTAGCTCATGCGTGTGGAACCCACACGAAGCTAAATATAAGCTAATGATGGAAAAAGTGCAGAAGGCCTTTTTGAGATACCTATACAAGGGAGTATACGGCTATTATCCATATCTGTATCCTACTAAATTTCTATTGGGTATGCTCGGTATGTGTTCGTTGGAGGTGAGGCGTCACAAAGACCTAATTTTAACAGCCGTGAAGGTCTTACGCGGCAGGGTTCAATGCCCTGAGCTTCTGTAGCAACTTCTGCGCCTGCATGCGCCGAACCATAGTGTTCGTCGCCGTGCCTGTCGCCAGCGCCGTCTGTTCGCGCCGCCCTCGGGACGCACTGTCGCGTATGACCACTCACCTGTCTGTCAGATGCACGCCGGTCTCAATGCACTCCTGTGTCAGCAGCCTGACTGCGACATATTTGAAGATAACTGGGGAAGTATTCAGGCTAAATGTTTATCTTTTTGCCAAAGGGGAAGGCCGCTTTGAATACTTCCATGTATATTGTAAATTGTTTCTTGTGTTCTTGTCTTTATTTGTTATTTAAAATTCTGTTTTTTGTACCCGTTAGAAAATTTATATTTGTTTGTAGAATGTTTTTAAATCGTGTTATGTTTGTATTTAATAAGTTTGTATGTAGTTAGTTATGTAATTGGGTATTGCCCGTGTAACTAATTATAATAATAAATAAATAATAAATAATAATAACACAGGTGAGTTCTTATCATTATGTTATTAAAGAAACCTAAGAATTTGGTGGCAGAGGAATGGCTCAGAAAGGGGTGGTGGACACAGAGGTCCTACCAGAAACAGATTATCTTTTATGAGACAAAGATCAGCTTCTACACACGAAGCTTGATGTGAAATGATGATATTATGTATGGCAGGTTTTATATAGAAATGCGAAGCAGACAGATCCAAACAACTCTTCGATCTGTAAGAAAAATCACTATTCTGAATAGGTACTTTGTTTCCATTTGTATGCGAACCCTAGGATTGTAATCGCGATATTGTTGTGCTTTCGCGACATGGTGGAGATGCTGGGATCGTTTCCATTACATTTTATTTTTTGTGTAATACGGGAGCGATTTATACCTACATTAAAAGTTCATAAAGAGACACTCAGTCAGTTAATTTTTATATATTTTTTTAGTGGTTTTGTTTTCGGCTTCACCTCATTCCGGATCATCCGTATTGAGAGAGAATGTGGTGCCTGCCATCAACGAAACAGAGAAGCAATGAATACAGTTGTGCCATTACACAATTATCGATGATTCGATTACGATTCAGAGTTCAGATATTAGTTGTTAAAAAAAAAAAGAACTTGAATAGGTAGACTTGGTTTCAAAACATTGTTTTATTATGTACGTTTCCTAGAGACGACTATGTAGTTGTCAGGTAGGTACAGGCAGAGAAAGAAAAGAGCAGTTAGATTGTAACACTCACTTTGAGAAAATGGTGAGTGCATGTTCTCTGATAATTATTAAAAAGAATAGAAATCTTAAACTTGCATGCAAGAGGTTTCTACGCTCTGTGTATCTTGAGTATAAACTGAGCAGAGTAGATTCCTAAAGAAAAACAGAAGCCTGCCTTAGAATGTGGTCATGTCAGATTAAGATTTGTAACCACCTGTATTAACATTGTAGATATATTGATGCAAGAATGTAATTGTTACTAAGAACAATCACCAGAACAATAAATCTTATACAGGTACTGGATTTCGATTTAAACACATAGATTTTCGAGTATGACCATTTTTAAGGCACATCACTACTGAAGGAATGCTCAGTTTTACCAACCTTAAGAAATTAACTTTTTAACTCAATGGTATCTTTGATCGATTTATTGAGGTAATAATAAAATTAAAATCAATGCATACAAACACCGGGAGGAATAAAGGTTTAAACGGAAAACCAGTGTTTTTTGTGAATGACGTGATACTATATGGCTTACGATCGTTGAGTAGGTTTTATGATTGTTTTATTTCTGAGAAAATGTAACATTTTCTAGTCAGTTTCCCATAACAATTTTAACGATGCTGGCCTACAAAGAGGTTTTTGGTTCATGACGATGATAATCCATCGTAACTAGCGTAATTTTATTAATTGAAGTTTGGTTCCTGATGAATAAACTTAACCGTCTCGTCTTTCCCACTAGTAAAGAACAATAACAGTAATACTGACACATCCAATTAGGTCTAAATAACAATCGTGAAGAGCAGATTGTTGGACTGCAAACGTTCAATGCTAAAGATATAATGTACTACCTGTATGAATAACTCAACACTTATCACTCGCCTTCCAGACCGATTCGGTTTGTATCCAGGACGGAGAAGACGACAGAAGGCAGGAGCTACTGTCTTAAAACACTGTTAATTACAAGCCGCAGATGGTTAAATTGGCGCTAAGACGCATAGAAGCATGGAAAGCACGAATAGATATTATCAAAGGTAAGGTTGAGGCAATTCTTACTAAAATTAAAGAAGGAGAGATCGAACCGACGGATTATTATAACCTTAGATTGCTATTGAGCAATCCATGGAGGAGACACATATTTATATGGACAAGTTGACTGTAGAAGAATCCACAACTTACACGGAATTACAAATAGAAGCAAGGCTCCTCGATAACAAACCAATGGTGAGCTACCAATACAACAAGTGGAAGACAAATTGACATCCAAACTTAGAAGCAAAATTAGAGTTACCACGCTTCAATGGTGATACTCTGAAGTGGAATGAATTCTGGGACCGTTTTAAATCATGTGTAGATACACAGAAACTTACCAAAGCTGACAAGTTCAATTATTTGATGGCGTCCTTGGGTCAGGAGGCATTAGCAGCTATTGAAAGCTTAGATATAACTCATGAAAACTATGATCTTGCAGTAGACATCTTGCAAGATCGTTTCGGTAAGCCCGGACTGGTCATTGATGCCCATTATGAGGTACTTCTTAATCTTAAAAGTGCTCATTCACCAAATGAATGTATGAATGTATTTAATGAAATAGAGAAGCATCTCAGGATTTTGAAGGCTTTAGGAGAAGATACTAACCACAATTATTTAAGAAGAATCATATTAAATAAGTACCCAGAAGAAATTATCTACGAGTTGAAAATGAAAGTTAAAATAGAATAACAGAGTGTTGATACCATAAGAAAATTATCAGAAGAGCAGATTACTGCTCGTGTCACCACTACAAAACCTTTGTTGAGTACACTATCATTTGTAAACAATAATGAGAAATAGCAATTTGCAGTGAAGAGGAAATCCCTTACACCCAAAGTCACACCTGCAAAGAGGAAGAAGAGAAGCTTACCATGTATTTTCTGTGGCGGAGAACATTTTAATGATAACTGTAAGCAAGTGATATCAGTAGAAGACAGGAAAAGGAAGATAGTTGGACGCTGTTTTATATGCTTTAAAAGTAATCACACATCGAGAGACAGTAAATAGGGAAGAAGATGTTTCTACTGCGGGGAAGTAGGAAAACATAAGAGGGCGCTGTGCTGGATGGTCCCGAAAAATACAACACTGCAGACCCACAGTGAGAAGAATAAAGGTACTATACTACAGAATGTTATAGCTCAAGTAAGAAGTAAAGATGGTACTTTACATAAATGTAGACTTTTACTAGATTCTGGTAGCCAAAGGTCATATATCACAAAAAACCTAACTAAGATTCTAAATCCCAATATCATTGATACAGATCACTTAATGATTTAAACCTTTGGTTTAGAGCAACCTAAGAAGCTAGAGAGTCCTAAAGTGATGGTAGAATTAGTTTGTGCCTCCGGATGCTCTAGAGATGTAATAGTTGATGTTGTAAGCTTTATAACTCAACAGATACCAGGTTTCGATTTCAGACAGTACCAATGTGGTCAAGAAATAATTCCTGCAGATGACGGATCCATGGGCGGTGAGATAAATTTTCTCATTGGCAATGACTATTACTTCACATTCATCAAAAATGGAAAACTAAGCATTGAAGAAAATCTTTACCTAATGGGGCCGGCCGGGCAAAGCTAAACGTAGATGGCGCTGCCGTAGATGCGACCCTTTGTCACTTTATGTCAAAGTGTTCACGTGTTTTTGTGCTCAAGTTTTCACTGGTTTTACTGTTTTTCTAATAACCTCGGCTTTTCTTACTGGACTCCTGAACTGTTTTACGTATTTGGAATACTGTTATACCCTGTACAACCACGACCTTGACTTCGAACACGGCCGGACTGTATATTGTTTTACCTGTAGAACGACGATTTTGGCTTCTGAACTTAGATAAACGAGCACGATGTATGCTACTTGGCGATTACCAGAGCCCAAAGAAGAGTTAAGGAAGCGCGGTGCCTCCTTACGAGGCAAAAAAGCGGACCTGGTTGAAAGTTTAGAAATGTACGACAAACATTGTAACTTAGCTCAGCCCGACCCTGATACCGAAGATATTTCAATGGAAACACCACCTACAACCTCCTTCAAAGATGTGAACAGTAATACTGTACTGCCTCCACTCAACAACACATTAATCAGACAGTATCTTAAATTCTCCACAAAGAAATTGGACCAGGCTTATCCTCTGTACAAATCTAGATTTTTTACTGTGGTCAGATCATCTTGGACTGAAAACAGCTGCTATATTAAAAGGTTTTTGTAAGAAAACGATGAAAAATCTTCAATACGAAGTTAATGTAATGTTGAATAAAGAAGGACCACCTGAAGAGTCACATTGTGAATGCCCAGCTGGGAGCGGAGTCAATGCAACTTGCAAACATATTGCAGTGCTTCTATATGCAGTTGAAAATATGGTGCACCAAAAATGCATCATATTGAGTGAAGTCTGTACGCAGCAATTACAAAAATGGAATTGTCCCGGAAAAAATATACTGGTACACCAGTTAAAGCTGATAAGCTACCCAGAAAACGTCCAGTCAAACGATTACTGTTTGCACCCTACCCTGTGGAAAATATAGACAGAGAAAATTACAACAACAAAATAAGAAATTTAGTGCTGACTTTTCCAAAATCAGAGATGCACATAAAGCAATGTTACGAGCCAGCAAATCCCTATGCTGTTGAGGCAGACCATAATTATTTAAATATGGATGCCCAAAGAAACTTATTAGAAGAATTGAAATTAGTTGACATCACAGACGCTGATATAAAGAACATTCAAGAGGCCACAATCAACCAGACCGAATCAAAAGATTGGCATCTTCAACGGAAAAGGAGACTAACAGCTAGTATATTCCATACAATTTGTCACTTAAGAGAAACAACAAAAGGAAAGTATGCCGGAGAAATATTTGAAAGAAAAGACTACTCATCAAGAGCCACAACACATGACCTATTAAATAAAAAGTTGCTCTGACTCAATATTGTGTAAACAATGAGCTTTAAATCGAGCCTTGTGGACTTTTATGTATATATATATATATATATATATATATTAGGAAAAACCTACAAACCTAAAAGAATGCCAGTAATTTTTCAGATTTACATTACTTAACCAGAGAACTGGCGCTAATAAAGTAAATACACAAAATACAACATCTCCGCCACTGACCAGATGTATATTTTACGTAAGTATCACCAGCTCAAAACACCTCAAATTACCTAGTCCTAAACATTTTGAAGGTATGAGTTCGTAAGTAATAATATCATAATTAAATACGTATTATAGTGGTGAATCAATTTTTTTTTTAAATTTGTGTTTTATTAAATTTTTAGGATGGTCAAAATACAGGAACACACGACGGTTATAAAGATAACTTATCTCCTCCTAATACACAAATGGTTTGGGCCCTGTGACCCGTAGCTAAAACTAAAAGTTTTTTTTTAAATTATGGTAAGTGTTTAAAATATATCCCAAACTTTCGTTATAATGTAAGAGTACCTTAGTTAGTTTATATATGTTTAATATTCCCGAAATGATTTTGTTTAGTATGTAATCTAATTTGTTAGGTAATGCTCTGTTGCCCAGCTAGTTTACTGTATAACCAATAACGTTCAAAACACAGGAGTTATAGACACCGTACGTGAAGTTTAATCTTTGTTTAATTTTGTTTTCCTGATGAGGATCTTGCTGGGAGGATCACTAAAACGCTGGTAGTTAACTCACAGATAGTTTATTGTATTGAGAACACAGATTTACACTGGTTTACTGTCTCTAAACATTAAATATAATTATTTTGCACAGAGGTGGTTTGACGCGTGGAATGATTTGACACAAAGAGGACGACACTAGCGCCGTCTATAGATATTAACAGTACCTATTTAGTTTGAATACTAAACATACTCGCCCCCTCAACAATGCAGGAAGTGCTCGGTTTTTAAAATTTAAGATGTAAATCAATTTACACAAAAAACAGTTGTTAACTACTTAAATGAGAGGTAAGTCTGTTTAATATTAATTACTAGTATGCATGTACATAACACAATTTTGATTAATATATAGCTTAGTTAAACAATATTATGGTAAGTAGGATAAACCAATTTTATAAAATTTTCTATATTGTGTGGTTACAGTTAATATGAGCTTACATTGTATGTACCTATAATCTATACTTATAATAATGACACAGCAACTTAAGTTTAACAATAAATGCTTTTAAACATTTTTCAAGTTTTATTTAGCTTAATTCAAGAGATACTTGAGTAGGCAACAAAATTAGTTTATGTATAGGCCTTGTGAAATCACCTTTTGATGTACGAATACATACAGATCGAACAAGTCCATCTGACTTATTAATATTTGTAGAAATTACTTTCCCCAGCGGCCAAAAGGTGGGCAATGTACATTCATCCTTAAAAATAACTAAATCTCCTATTCTTAAGTTTGTTGTAGTACTTAACCATTTATTTCTAGTTTGTAATTCTGATAGATAATTAAAATAAAATTGTTTCCAAAACTTTTGCTTATAGAACATAACTTTTTGATACATATTTAGTCTGTTTTCATTTTTATTTAACAAGCTTGGTTCTGGAAGATCAGATAAAGGTGAGCCAATGATAAAATGAGCTGGTGTTAGACTAGTAATATCATCAGGGACATCGTTAAGAGGACACAGTGGTCTAGAGTTAAGAATTCCTTCTATTTGAACCAAGATTGTGTACAAAAGTTCGTATGTTAATTTAGTTGAAAATAAATGCCTTTTTAACAGTGACTTAACAGATTTTATTCCTGCTTCATATATCCCTCCCATGTGACTAGCTAGAGGAATTGTAAACTTAAATTCTATTGAATTATTAGAACAAAAATTCACAATGTCACTGTATGAAGTATCATTTTTAAACATTTTGTAAATCTCATGTAATTCAGTTTTTGTGCCTTTAAAATTAGTCGCGTTATCACTATACAAACATTGTGGAACACCTCGTCGCGATAAAAATCTATTTAAACTACAAATGAATGCTCGGCTGCTTAAATCGCTGACTAATTCCAAATGAATGGCTTTAGTGGCGAGACACACAAATAAACATATGTAGCCCTTTGTATATTTACAATTGCGTATCATGGCATTCCTGATAGATATTGCACCACTAAAATCAACACCTACGTGTAGAAATGCTCGTGTAAATGTTACCCTAGGGGATGGGAG
Organism: Udea olivalis; assembly: GCA_947369235.1. Lineage (NCBI taxonomy): Eukaryota > Metazoa > Arthropoda > Insecta > Lepidoptera > Crambidae > Udea > Udea olivalis. The sequence goes on along the minus strand of OX376367.1, from coordinate 6,141,101 downwards.
ACTCGACATCTGCTGGCTACAGGTGAGACCTCTAAATCGTGTGCAACGAACACATGCATGAATCACTTTTTTGACTTCATTTCTGCCATTAATTACCCAGTAATTTAGTCTAAGGTGATAGAGAGTATTTTGTATGCCAGAATGAAGTAACTTCAAATGGAAATGTTTTATGATCAGTGATGTTATGTAATCTTTAGCAGGTAACACCACAGGGTGTGCTTGATTGTATGGTATGTCAGAGTGTTGAATGCGACCTCCTATTCTTATGATATTTTGGTCATCAATAAATGGATTAAATTTTCGCAAAGGACTAGATTTGAAAGTAAATAGGTTTTGTTTGATCTTATCGGATGACTGAAGCTCTGTAATTTCTTTATAAAATGCTTTGTTTTGAACAGTCTGAATAACAAAATTAGCAGCTTTGTTTAATTCTAAAACAGATAGATGAGATTGCATGTTGCACAACTTATTTTTTATTTTCTTAATAAATCTGAAAAGATACGCTGTTACTCTAACTATTTTTGTATAATTTGAGATATTGCAAAAGAGATCATAGAAATAGGTATAATTGATAGATGTCTGTGAAATAGGCTCTGTTGTGCTTGTGGGAGATGAATCATGGTTTGTCTGGAGCACTTTATTTTCATGTACTGTAAAGTTTACAGTTTTTAGCTCAAAAATAGGCCATGAAGATTCTTCTTCAACTATCCAGGAAGGGCCCTGCCACCATACAATACTACTGGGCAAGTCTTTGGGCATAATTCCTCGTGTTATTAAGTCTGCTGGGTTTTGTTTAGTATTAATGTAACGCCAATTGTCAGCAGACGTTGTGTCAACAATTTTACTCAGTCTGTGTGAAACATATGTGTCAAGTTTGTGTTTGAAAGGTGATTTGATCCAGTTGAGAACAATAGATGAATCTATGAACAGTATGACTTGATTAATATGAACTCTATTTTGAGTTGCATTAGTAAATTTATTATAAATTTCTGAAAGTAATGTAGCTCCACATAACTCAAGTCGTGGAATAGATTGCTGTTTTTTTATAGGTGCAACTTTAGACTTAGCCATAACCAAATTGCAAGTAGGTTTTTTGTTGGGATACTCTGCTTTTAAATATAGACAAGTTCCATAAGCTTTCTTTGATGCATCACAGAAGCCAATTAATATAATGGAACTTGGTATATCTGTAAAGTACCATCTTGGAATTTCTATTGATCTCAGATAATTAAATTCATCAATAAACTTTTGCCAAAGTTTATGTAATTTATCAGGGATGAGTGAGTCCCATTCTATGCCTTCCTTCCAAATATCTTGCATAAGAATTTTTGCAATTATTACTGTAGGCGCTAGGATACCTAACGGATCAAATATTTGTGCTATTTGTGATAGTATGTTTCTTTTTGTAGGCAAACTCTCTTGAAGGTTTGGAGTATGAATTTGTAATATGTCATGTGATGGTGACCAGTTTAGACCTAGTGTTTTGACCATGTCTGACTTTGTGAAGTCGTATACATTGTTTTGTAGGTTACAGTGAGCTTGTGAAGTTGATGTTGATTGATTGTCTGTCATGTCTGTCATACATTTTGAAACAGATTCTAATATTTCTGGACAGTTACTTGACCACTTATGTAAGTGAAAACCAGCTTTGCTGAGCAGGTCTTGTAATTGAGAACAAACTTGTAAACATGATGTTATATTATTTTCCGAGCGAATAAAATCATCCATATAACTACTATATTTTATACAATCAAAGGCTAAGTTATGACTTGTTTTGAATCTTTCAGCTAAATGTAATAAAGTACGACATGCCAAATAGGGTGCACTTTTTGTGCCATAAGTGACAGTTGCAAGTTCTATGCATTGTACTGACTGAGATTTTGATTCTCTCCATAGTATTCTTTGAAGCTGTCTTTGATCAGCATTGACATATATACATCTGAACATTTTTATAATATCGCAAGAAAAGGCATATCTAAATAATCTGAAACATAGAATAATCTCTAAGAGATCATTATAAATATTAGGACCTTCATAGAGAATGTCATTTAGGGAAATACCAGTGGAAGACTTTGAACTAGCATTGAAAACCACTCTCAGCTTAGTAGTTTTACTTTCAGGCCGTATGACAGGTAAATGTGGTAAATATAGTGTGTTTTTGTCAGTAGGTGAGAAGTCTTTTACATAATAAGCATGATCTAACTGAATATATTCATCAATAAATCCTTTATACAAGGAAAATAAAGTACTATCTTTCTGAAATTTTGACTCTAATTGTAGTAAGCAACGGTAAGCTGCTTTGAAAGAATTACCTAGATCTTCTAATTTATTATTTTGTAGTGGTAGGTTGACTATATAACTGCCATTGCTGTCAATTTTAGTTGTAGTTTGGTATAAATCCTCGCAGAATTTATCTTGTGGGCGCTCGAGCTTTCTGGTACCAATTTCCTCCTGCTCCCAAAAGGACTGAAGCAGTTGGTCTGTTGATTTGGAGAACATGCTCATGTGCAATGCAACCATATTATTTGATGTGTTACATGTGTATGAGCCAGAAACAATCCATCCGAAAACAGTATTTATCAAAAAAGGTAAGTTAGGGCCTAGCTGTATGCGACCTGTCCCTAATAGTGAATAGAAAAGCTCTGCTCCTATGAGTAAATCAATTGAGCTCGGTTTGAAAAAAGGGTCAGCTAATTTGCAGGCTTGTGCATGTGGAATGTTCCAAGCATGTATAGGTATGTAAGCGTGAGGCAGTGGTAAAGTAATGTTGTCCATGACCAGTAGCGTAATGTTTGATTGAAAATCATTGTAGCGTGAAGCTATGTTAGTGTTGATGCTAGACTGTAATGTACTATTTGTTTTACCAACGCCATGTATGTTCCAGACATTGTTTGTCAATTGGAGATTCAAGGACTCTGCAATTTTACGTGAGATTAGGCTGACTTCACTGCCAGAGTCGAGTAAAGCTCGTGCATTAGTCCATTTTCCTTGTCCATTTTGTAATTTAACAATGGCTGTTGATAGCAAAATTTGCTGTTTCTTGACATTTGATAAATGTACAGCAGAATGTGTGCTGTGTTCAGCTTGTAATGGAGATAGCGTGCTGTGTTCAGCTTGTAATGGAGATAGAGTGCTGTGTTCAGCTTGTGTGGTAGCTTGCAGTGGTATGTCAAGCGTACGTTGTTGTGTTATAGTAGAATTCAATGGTGCAATAGCTGTAGGTTGCGACACACACACTGAATTTGAACTAACCTGATGATTAGTAGTGGCTTCCATATGTAGACTTGTATGATGTTTACGCTTGCATTGAAAACACACTTGCTTAGAGCATCTGTGGTTCTCATAGTATGGCTGTAAACAGTTAAAACATAGTGTCTTGGCTTTGACAAATGCATGAAGTTGCATAACATTCATCTGTAAATAATTAGGACATTTATGTAATTTATGATTTTGTTTACACAACATGCAACAGTCGGATTCACTTGAGTTTACATTTGATACATGAGAAGTTTTTACATAGTTACTTTTGTCATGAATTTTATCATTTAATAACTCAAAGGCTGTTCGTCTCAGATTTAAAAAGTCTAAGAGCTCTGACAATTTTGCAATGGAATTATCTTTCCTATTTATTTCCCAAGCTGCTCTTAATGAGTTATCTAATTTTTGGGTGATTAAAAAGACTAATATTACATCCCAACTGTCAACTTCTATCTGAATGGCTTTGAGTGAATCTAAACTTTGTTGTAAAGTTACTAAAAAATCTTTCAAGTTGAATTTAGATATGACACCATAGTTAATAAATGCTTTTAAATGAAAGTTAACAATAAGTGATTGATTTTCGTACCTTTTGGAAAGTATGTTTAATGCCTTACTGTAATTTTCCTCGGTAATTAGTAAGGACGATATGAGCATCGCTGCTTCCCCACTGAGGGCAGATTTGAGATACTGAAGTTTGTTCACCGTCGGCAAATCCGCTTCATCAACAGACGCGTAAAAGATGTTTTTGAATGCAGTCCATTCCTTCAAGTCACCGTTGAATTTGGGCAATTCCAATTGCGGTAATTTAACTTGTGGTTTCTTCATGGAACAGTCGTGAGATGTAGTAGAGTGAAATTGCTTACGACTGTTAACCTGAAAAGCTGAAAAGAAAGACTCAATCTTCGATTTTACGGCATAATACCGGTCTTCTGTAAATTGGCGGTCTTGTTCGTTAGCGATCTCCTGTTCTTCGCTGCTATCACACATCTCGATTCTCATTTGAACGTCGTCATATTTGGGCATAATGGTTTCTAATTCTTGAAGTCTCACTTTTAATTCAGATATGTTATTGTATTCGCTGTCGTAGTTGTTCACGAAGTTTACAATTCTTGTTATTTTGCCTTTTAGGCTAGCACGTTGCTGCTTCAGGGCGTCTATATCATCCATGGTTATCCCAGTAATGGATGAATGATTTACTGAAAAAAATGTATCTGGAATGAAGATATTAATGGCTTGTGGCTGTGGCCACTATATTTTTGACTTTTTTTTGACTCTTTTACTAAAAGCTTTGCTCTGTGGAGCTATAGTGTGTTGTTGCGTTGTGACGCGAAAAAAGGGAAAAAAGATGGTTGACAGACAACTGTAGTTTTGTCGGTTGTTGGTTGGCTGTTGCCGTAGTTAGTAGTCGAGTCGAAGTAGTTGTTGCCTTGATTGGCTTGTCCTTGTGAGGAAGTTGAAGCTAGTGGCTTGCTATTGGTTGTTTCGTAGTTGTCGGTAAAGTAGTATGTAGCGGACACGCTTGATGGCGCTGTAGTACTATGGCCATCAGTGTACTGCTTTGCCGACTGTGGCCGGCTGCTGCAATCACAAGATGGCGCTGATTCTATTGTTGTAGCCTGATTGTGAAGTCCTTCTTCCCGCCGCGCGCGCAAAATGACTGCAGCATAATGTCTTCCGTCCCTGTCTTACACTTCACAAAATGGCTACTTTAGGCTTCTGAAGGACCATGTTTAATTTTGTTTTCCTGATGAGGATCTTGCTGGGAGGATCACTAAAACGCTGGTAGTTAACTCACAGATAGTTTATTGTATTGAGAACACAGATTTACACTGGTTTACTGTCTCTAAACATTAAATATAATTATTTTGCACAGAGGTGGTTTGACGCGTGGAATGATTTGACACAAAGAGGACGACACTAGCGCCGTCTATAGATATTAACAGTACCTATTTAGTTTGAATACTAAACAATCTTAATATTTTTTATCTTCTTTTTATTATTTTAATTATAGTAGTAAATCAAAATTTATTATATTAAAAATGTATTTATTTTATTTTAGGTCAATCAATCAAAATACAGGAACTCACGACAGTTGTAAAGAGAACATATCTCCTACTATTTTAACCAATAATGCTGAACACACGGGAGCTATAGACACCGTATGTAAAGTTATATCAATAATTGTTTGATGTTTCATTTTGGAACTTAAAATACATAACTGGTGCATGAGGAATCAAAATTAATATGGTATGTAATTTTTTATCTCTTTTTTCAGGAATATAAACTCGTAACTGGTAGACGAATAGTCGATTTACAGGTATTCTTAAACCAATTAAAACATATTGATGACCATAAGTCTCTTTTTAATTGTGGGTTTGCTTCTATAAACGTGATTTCGGAATTTCAACAAGGTCTGTATTGTAGATTTAATTTGCAATGTTCACTGTGCAAATTAAAATTCGGGATTGAAACAACAGATCGTAACATAAACAAAGAAGGAGTTGGTGCAATTATGGCAACTGGTGGTGGCTATGTTCAATTGGAACAATTTACATCTGCGATGGATTTGAATGGAATTAAAGAAGAAAAGTACATGAAATTGCAAGGTGAAATAGCAGAAGAATGGGACAAGACAGCTTGGGAAGAAATGAAAAAACCCGGTGAAATAGAAAGAAACATAGCTAAAAAGGAAGGTCGCATTCATAAAGATGGCATAGCGATGATTGATGTGATTGTAGACGGATGTTGGTGCCGACGATCATACCGAACAAATTATGCAGCAAGTTCAGATTGTGATACTATAATAGGTAGAAGAACAGGCAAAGTATTGTTTATGGCAGTAAAAAATAAATATTGCTGTATTTGCCAAAGATATGGTAAGAATATAAAAGAACATAAATGCTTCAAAAATTATGATGGACCAACTACAGCAATGGAAGCCACTATCTTGGCAGAAGGATTTAAAAAGTCTATTGAAATGCACAATATCATATATCAGAGATTTATAGCAGACGGTGACAGTAACACTTATGCCAAAATCATTGAAACCCGTCCATACAACAACGTAACAGTAGAGAAACTTAATTGTAGAAATCATATTCTGCTCCGATTTTGTAATAATATGCAAAAGCTTACGACTGATACGCGATATTTAATGAAAGACAGAAAACTTATCACAAAAAGTAAAATCTTGTCAGCTCGAAAGTATATACGGGATGCTATCAAAATAAATAAAGTTACGACAAAATACGAAAATCTGCACAATGATATAAATAATTCACTTTGCCATGCCTTTGGAAAACATAATAAATGCAATAGAGAACTATGTTCACAAAATAATGACAAGCCATCAGAATTCGACACTCCTAGCCTTTGGCAAAGAATCGGAATGTTAGCTGCTAATGTTGCTTCCTACTCAAGAAGCCTAATTGAAGACGTTGACAGCAATCCTGTGGAACAATTTAACTCGGTAGTTGCCAAGTTAGTAGGCGGTAAAAGAGTAAATTATGCACAGCGACGAGGATATCAAACTCGATGCGCCGGAGCTGTTATATCATCAAAAAATTACTGTCAACGGTATTCAGGAATACTTACAACAAATCGCCCAAAAATGTCGTGTATTGTGAATTATGAGCATAAAATAAATTTTAAAAGGCAAAGATCACAAAATACAGAAATGAAAAGAAAGCAGCATATTGCCGTTATTAAACATGCTGATTTAAATTATGGTGAAAATGCGGAAGAACCAAACATGGACCCGCAAACTTTCAAACAAGCAAAGGAAACTTTTCTTGGAAATTTGCGGAAAACCGAAGAAGAACGTCAACGCGTAACAAAGCAGACAGTATAACAAAGCCTATCTAGTGAGTGGCTAGAACTAAGACGGAACCTCTTAACTAGTTCTAATTTCGGCAAAGTTGTGAAGAGAAGAAAGACTCTAAGCTGTAGAAATATAGTAAAAAATTTGCTTTACAGTACGCCGATTGAGCATGTCTCCTCCATTCAGCATGGGAGACAATATGAAGCTATAGCACTAGCACAGTTATCTAATCTCCATAATATTCAGATTAGAAAATGTGGTCTTTACATTGATGAAAACCATAATTTCTTAGGTGCTACGCCTGATGGTATTACGGATGATATGGTGGTGGAAGTAAAATGTCCTATAGCACCTTACAAATTTCTGGAAACATGACAAGAATGGCCAGGTGAGTACATATTATTATACAGTTATAACTTATATTAGCCACTTATTTTAAAAATGTTATGGTGTGCAAACTCAAGTGCATGAAAAACACATTTCCGTATTTCATAAATAACGTTGAAATAAATGAAAATAAAACTAGTTTCAGATTACAATATATTCATCCCATTAAATTACAATTTTTTTTTTCAATTGCAGGTAATTAGAAAAAAAAGTTCGGATTGGTATGACCAAATCCAAGGTCAAATGCATATTTGTCAAAAGCCCCTATGCCTTTTTGCGGTGTGGTACGAGGAAGACATATTGAAAGTCGAAATCATACAGAAAGACGATGAGTTTTGGAGGGCGGAAATGGAACCGAAACTAGTCGCTTTTTACATGGACTGCTTCTTGCCGGAATTAGTGGATCCACGTCATCCAAAAAAGAAAGCAATACGGGACCCAGCCTACGTTACAGGTCCCAAAAATCGAACAGTACCTGCCGCTGTGCCGAGTCTCACAAATAATAGAGCACCTGCCGATGTTACAGGTCCCACCAATGAAATTATACCTGCCACTGACGTGATGGTGGTGACAACCACAAATATAAGTAATACGGTTCCAGTAATGGAAGGTACACCACCGATAAAGCGACACAAACTAGACTTTTTAGAATTTTAAATAAATAATAAATATAATTTTTATATAATTTTTGGACATAAGATGAAGTTTTTTTATTAATCTAGCTGTACTATAACCGGACTCCTTATAATAATGGCATTTGACAGTGGTGACAATAATCGTAGATTGGTAAATGTTTGACACAATAATTATGTTTCATTCATAAAAATAAATGATAAATATTATATCGTAAGGAAATCTATGGTGCGGTTCTTACAGTTCACAAAAGTAGGGGTGGTAGTAAAATGGGTAGGTGGTAAAATCGGGGGGCACGGCAGTGCCCCGCCAAGTCGAGCGCGAAGCAAACACTGCCGTACCATCCTTTACTGGAACCATTTCGCCGCATTTACAGGCCCCTATTTGAGAACCTCTGGATAAGACCAGAACGCAGAAATTTTCGTCATCCAGTAAGCTATAATCATTTACTTAAAATCTAAAATTTCAAGTCGGTAGATCATTTAGTTCCGAAGTTAAGCGAAAGCAAAGTTTCGCATTTATGACACTCACTCATGATCATCAAAATAGAACTAGTACTTCCCATAAACTCAGAGAGCTGAAATTTGGTACAGAGTTAGGGTTTAATGGCCACATAAAGGGAAAACTATAAAAACTAGGATAATCGAAGATCTGGAGTAATTGTTGACCCTGATTAGAAAACACAAATACGCGTGCCCGGGTACGCGCTATCCGTACGCCGCTTTATATAATAAATCAATATGGTTACGTTTCTACAAAAAGAAGTAAAGTAAAGTAAAAGTAAAAAATATCTTTATTCATATAGACTTATAAAAAGTACTTATGACATGTCATGTAACAAAAAAAAATTGTAGCAAAAATATACTGAATAAAAATAAACTTACATAAAATAATACTATGATAGTTCATATCATAATTAAATATAATGTGACTCTACCACCGGTTCAGAGGTTGTTTCCGATCGAGAAGACTCCGGCAAGAAACTCGATGGTTACTCTTTTCAATCTTGTTTTTATACACAAAAATGGAATTGACAGAGTAAAGTCATAACAAAAAAGTGTGCAGAGGAGCAGATTATACCTAAGATGACCACAAATTCTTATCATTTAAGAAATCGTCAACACTATAATAACCCCGCTTCATTAACTTAGCTTTAATTTGTGACTTAAACTTGTGAAGAGGCAGTTCAACAAGAGTTTGCGGAATCTTATTAAAATATTTTACACATTGACCAACAAATGATTTCCCTACCTTATGCAGTCTTAGACTGGGAGTTACGAGCTTATTTTTATTTCTGGTATTGAGTTTATGAACATCCCTGTTTTTCTTGAAGAGATGCATGTTTTTACGGACATATACTACATTATCATAAATAAATTGAGAGTACACAGTTAAAATATCTATCTCTTTGAATACTTCACGAAGCGAGTCGCGTGGTCTAAGGTTGTAAATGGAGCGGATGGCTCTTTTTTGAAGAACAAAGATGGTGTTGAGATCCGCTGCCGAGCCCCACAACTGAAGACCATACGACATAACACTGTGAAAATAACTGAAGTACACTAATCTTGCTGTTGCGATATCAGTCAGGAGCCTTATTTTTCTAACAGCATAAGCTGCCGAACTAAGTCTTCCTGCCAGGGCAGAAATATGCGGACCCCACTGTAACTTGGAATCGAGAGTAATTCCCAGAAATACAGTGGAATTCGCAATCTCTAATGGCTCGTTATTCATGTTTATAATGGTATCGACCTGTCTTACATTGGGCATAGAAAATTTGATACATTTGGTCTTCTTAGCATTAAGCAGTAAATTGTTACTCGTGAACCAATGCAGTACCTTAGAAAGAGTATTATTTACGTCGTCAAGTGCTTTGTTACTTCTATCTACGTTAAAAATTAGAGAAGTGTCATCAGCAAATAATACAATCCCACATAGGTCTTTGACAAAATAAGGCAGGTCATTTATATAGATTAAAAACAGCAGAGGACCCAATATTGATCCCTGGGGCACGCCCATACGTATGGTGGCACCGGAAGAGTTCGTACCATTGATACTCACTTTTTGTATTCTATCAGTGAGGTAAGATTCTATAAGGCTAAGTGAAATATTTGAAACACCGTAATGCCTCAGCTTAATCAGTAAGATTTCATGATCTACGCAGTCAAATGCTTTTGATAAATCACAAAAAACTCCTATTGCATCTTGCTTGCCTTCCCACGCATCAAATATGTGTTTGATGAGCGCAACACCTGCATCGGTTGTATTCCTATTTTTAGTGAATCCAAATTGATTACTATGTAATAATTTATTCAAAGCAAAGTGAGAATGTAATTGATTCAATATTATTTTTTCAAAAATTTTACTTAAAGCTGGTAGAATAGAGATAGGTCTATAATTGGATGGGTCACTTTTCTCACCTGACTTATAAAGGGGTATGACTTTACTAAATTTCATTAAATTAGGGAACTGACCCTTGTCTACACAGTTATTAAAAAGTAACGCTAAACTAGGGGAGATGGCATCTACGACTGGTTTAAGTATATCAACAGAAATACCCCATAAATCCTCCGTTTTTTTTATGTTAAGTTCTTTAAACGATTTGAGGATGGTATGAGGAGATATATGATCGAAGCAAAAACTAGTGGCGCACTCATTAACACTTGGTGTGAGGAGATAACTAGCTAGCAGTGAACTAGAATTTAGTTTACTGGTAGTAATAAAAGGTATCTCAGAGAAAAATGATTCAAATGTATTAGCTATATCAACGTCAGACTTAATAATATTATCTTTAATTTTAAGTGAGAAAGAGTTATTGCGTGGTATGGACTTACAAGTTTCTTTGTTTATAATGTTCCAAGTCGCTTTGATTTTGTTTTTTGCTTGTTTTATTTTGTCTCGCAAAAACATGGACTTGGCAACATTGCAAGATTTTTTAAATATCTTAGAGTAAGATTTAACATAGTCTACTAGTTTGGGACTATGAAAGTTCGCTTTTAAATCATATAATTCGTATAATTTAATCCTACTTTTATGAATACCTGGAGTAGCCCAGTCACTGAATTTAAATTTATCAACTGTCACTTTTTTTTTTGAAAAAATGGTGTTATGTTCATACAATAACAGATTGAACAAATCCTCATACTGATCATTTATGTTCTGGTCTTGGTGTGATAAGTAAGGAAGTTGACTGTTTATATTGTGTTTAAATTTTTCTATACGTTTCTGAGTAACTGGTCTGAAAATAATAACCACCGATTGAGGGACATGACGGTGCTCAAATTTGGTTAACAGACCACAATGGTCTGAAAAGTGAAACCCACCAAAAACATTCTGTGAAAAACTAGCCAAGTTTCGATGGAGCTGCTTGTTTATCTCTAAAAAGTAATGAAATCTAGACAAAGTCGTGCCAAGTCTAAGGTTCCTTACTGTGATTTCTTTATTATTATAGTTAATGTTGTGTGACTTGGGTTCTTTTTTGCAAAGTGGACATCCGCCTTGTGTGGTTTTCGTGGAAAATTGATTGAACTGATTTTGGTTGCTGCTAAAAGTTTTAAAATAATTAGGCTTTTTTGCTTGAGCTGATAGTTCCGAGTGCGACTTAGGTGCACTTGCTGAGTCTTGTTTGCGTCGAGATGATTCTAATAAGGTAAACATGTTCTCTAAAAAATTGAGAAAGTGTTTTAATGATGGTAAATCACGGGGGTTTTTCAGAGACTCAATATGTTCCTTATGAGACTCTGAGTCGAGTTTTTGTGCTAGAATGTGTACTATTAATGGATCCCATGAGCTTATGTCAATACCTAAATGCTTAATAGAGTTTAGGCTCTAAGTAATGTTATCGTACATTTTCTTGATATGAGCTGACGACTGCTGCTGTGCAGTGGTCATATTTAGTAAAATGTTAACTTGCGACCCGAAAATAAGCTTTTTATTGTTATGGCGGTGATTCAAAATATCCCAACAGACTTGATAGTTGTCTGAGCTGATATGTAGATGCTGTATGATTTTCTCGGGTTCGCCTCTAAGCTTACTCTTTAGGAATTGCATCTTTTGTGCGTTTGATAATGATCGGTTGTTGTGAACTGCCTCAGTGAATAAATCTTTGAACGACAGCCATTGATGATAATTACCGTTGAAGGTTGGAATATCCATTTGAGGGGTGGATTTCTCCCGGTGACATGCTGACCACATTTTGCTATTGATATCACGCTTCATTTGGTTGAATTGGCGCTCGTAAGCGTTGAACATTTGATCTCATTCTGCGTTATCGTCGTAAAGTTCACTATCGATATCCCAGTGAAGGTCATCGATAGCAGACCAGCGTGAATTCTACGACCTTAAGGTGTCTTCCAACTCCCACTTTTCGGTCATCAGGCTAAGGTCTATGCTAGAGATTAAGCATGCAAATGCCTTAAAGCTGCTTTTCTGTTTACGTAACATCTCGTCTAACCGGCTATTGTTTCCGCTAGAGGCTAATTTAGGAGGGTGTGAGCTACCTGATGTTGGAAATTCGAATGTTTTGGTTTCTACGTGAACCGGAGTTGTTTTCTCGGTTCGGCTATCGGCATACTGATCAAATGATGGATTATCTGATAATTTTTGCACGGCTAAAGGGGTAGCCTGAGATTCGGCAGAAAAATATTTGCAAATGAAAGAACGCGCATCGTTATAAAACTGTAAGGTTCTTTGATACCAGTTTTCAACGAAATATGAGTGAGATTCTTCTTCAAACTCAAGTAACTTGTTGTGATTGCTTTGGAACTCTTGCCAATAAGCGTCCAAAGTATCTACTCTCTTTTTGATATAAGGAGCAGTCTCACGATCAGCTCCATCTTTTTTGAAATTAACAAGGAGCTGGTTTATGGCTCCCATGATCTGATTTTGGTTTGCAAGAAGATCCTCCATGTTGATTATGTTGATGTTGCTTGATTATTGATGTAAAAGGAAAGATCTTACTTGTGACTGCCTTGATCTGCTGAAGTTGCTGCTAGATGGAATTGGATGAATCCGTCTTACTCATTCCGATGATGTTGGTGCTAAGCCTAGCTTGCCCACCAACTGTCGGTGATACTGATAACTCCAAAACTGCACTGAGTCCAATTGTCCTGTGCTGGAACCACTTACACGCACCACGTCACAGTTCACGCGTAGTTAGTCCCGCCTGCTCGGTGGCTCGAAGGACCATAAAGATGTAGGGTACACCTTTAGCTGATTGATAAGTGAAAGAGAGTAGTAGTTGATATGTTATGAATTTATTGCTAAGACCACTTTAAACTAGTGAAAAATGATATTGATATGAGAACAATTGATATGAGCCGCGTCCGCCCTGATGCAGGTGAAAACGTGAACTATTTTTAAATCAAGGTGGATCGCGCGCATTGATCGATATTGTTGATTTAGCAGAATGCACGGTTGCACCGTACAATCAGGTCACCGTCCATCACCACCGGGGCAACAGATGAACTGCCCACCGCACGCAACTGATATGAGCTACCAAAGATAATAGCCTGACACTTTGCCGGGTTAACCTTGACGCCGAAGTTAAGTGACCAGTGACTGATGCAGCTGAACAATTCTCTATTAGGCAGCTGTAACTTGTAGACTTTATCGTATATATCTAATATCTTATATGGACCTTCGTATGGACAAGTTAAACTCTTTTTTATCATATCGTTTCTGTGCAGAACAGCCTACGTAAGCTAGACAATGACAATACGTGTTAACAGTGATAACAAGATTACGAGTTAAATGTTGTGTTGATTATCGTGTAGTATTGTATTCTGCGCACATAGTAGACAGTGTTTATGTGCCTAGAGTGATTATAGTTTGGGCTAGATTCATTGAGTTAGTTAACTTATGTATTACGGAGAATACTAGATAAGAATCAACCGTTTTATGTTTCTATAGTTCATGTTGTGTTTATAGTCTATTTACGTAAGTTCATAGCTTATGAGTATTTGTTTGTTGTGTATAGGTTAAACTTTGTAAAACCCAAGTGATTTCTATTCTATTGTGTTATGTTTGTTGTTGACTGGCCTGTTGGCGCAATGGCAGCGATCCTGCCTTTGACGCCGGAGGTCGTGGGTTCGATCCCCACCCATGACAAACATTTATGTGATGAAAATTTGTGTTTGTTGTGTGTCTGGGTGTTATTATCTTTTTAAGTAGTAGTATTTAGAAATATTTAAGTATGTTTATCAGTCTCTGACACCCATAATACAAGCTCTGCTTAGTTTGGGGTCAGATGATCTTGGTGTGAATTGTCCCAGATATTTATTAATATTTATTTATTTATGATTAGTTTTTATTTACATTGTTGTGAGTTTCCCTAATAAAACATCTGAATAATAGTGTTTCATTGCGAGTTAGGTAGAAATAAGTAAATAGGAATAAGTTGTACATAGTAGAATAGTAAATAGGTTTAAGTTTTAACAATAAATACATAACTTTCTGCTAATATTGCCAGTACAGGGGGGAAGATAGGTTGTCTCGCTCGCACACTTTTCGCGCATCGCGATAGGCGGACGCGATACGATTTGCGCGCGGCATTAGTCTACTGATTGCGAGTGAGATATTGAATACAAATATAGGGCCATAACATAGGCCATCATGCACTCACCTGGAAGACTCCGAGCAGTAAACAAGAAAACCTGAAGAAGTCAGCAAGAACCTGAAGGAGTCAGCAAGTAGTCAGAATTAGCTGGCGAAGAAGTGGAAGCCTGGATCAGCGTAGCTGTCTAGTCTGGGACCTGAACGAATCATCGCATACTGGGGAAACAAACAACACATCGTGTAACTGGAAGTATTGGCAGCGGGTTCGCATTTATATAAACCCGTTGACTATTATTTCCCAACTACGTAATCTACCCGAGTCAGTCGCCGGCCCCCGAACGTACCCATCGCACTGTTCGTTGTTTCTATACAAGGACTGAGTCTTTCGACAGTGTGGTGCGGTACATTTTGGTCTTTCCGAGTCGGGATTATTTTGGATTGACTTGGGTTTTAGTAGTGGTTACTGGTTGGGAATAGTGGTCAACATGCCGGTTACACGCTCCACGTCGGGTCGTCCGTCGGGACGCGCTACGCCCAGCGAGCGTAATGCGGGAAGGATCTCGAGAGAGGAAAGGATCTCCTTTCTTCTTGATTGAGGATGAATCCGATTTACAAAAATTAGTCAAATGTACGTTGCATAATAACTTTGCTTGTAATTTTTAATCATTATATTAAAGTTTACCTGTCATGTTTAGCTAGAAATAGTACTCATCTTATTCACACACTACTTCATCATGCACTCATCCAGCCTACACTCATAAATGTAAATAACTCTTCTAGTAACTTAAAAATCACTTTTCTCTATTTATGGGATATTGCAGTATTACGAACTAAAGTATCAGTATTTTCTCGCAAAATATATACTAAGGGCCCTACTATTTTAATTCTTGGATCCACTCGCTCGTGTTCAACTTGTACTTTCCTAGGTTACTCTTAATGGAACGTTGCCAACAATTTATTTCTGAACTGGACCAGGTATCTGTTAGTAGCTCATACTGTTGTTCTCCTGAAAATGCCTCCCTATATGTTACAAACACGGAACGAAAGCTAAAAGTCTTACATGTTAATATTAGAAGTATTGGCAATTCTGCTAATTTTGAAAACCTTGGTCTTCTTCTTAATAGAGTTAAGTTTGATCTGGATATAATTGTCCTGACAGAGTGCTGGTTAAGCAAATGCCCCTTTCTCCCAAACTTGCCGGGCTACCTTGCCCACAAGAGTAAACACTACAACCAAAATGATGGGGTAGTTGTTTATGTCAAGGATAATATCGTTGCTACGATAAAGGAACCGCCTTTGTTGGAGGCAAATTGTTTAACTTTGGAGGTTTCAAACAGCACGATTGTTCTTGCCATATATCGTTCCCCATGTTATAAAAAGATTGATAGCTTCTTGCACTCTCTGGACGCTCTTCTTCTTCCTCTGCGAGCTTTTAAGACTGTGACCATAATTGGTGACCTCAACATAAATATTGCTCCGGACAGTGGTAATCTGAACTGTGATCCATACTTGAACCTTGTTTCGTCCCATGCGATGTTGCCGGCTCACGTCTTTCCAACGTCCAACTGTCTGGATCATTCACATGTGAGGATCACTCCTCAGAAGTGATACACCTGCCGCCACACTTGTATTTGATACTTTGTTTACAGATCACTCCACCGTGCTGTTGCCTTGTGATTTGGATTGTAAAGCTAGTGATTCCAGAGCTGCTTATAGAACGGCACGTGTTAATTTGCCTGGTTGTGTGAGAGATGTCGAGAGCCTGGATTTTTCTGAGGTCTTGGATAGCCTTAATGCAGAGTATGCCGCTGAAGTTTTGATCCAAATGCTGTCCTCCGTCGTTCAAGCCAATACTTTAAATGTGAGCATTCCTAGCAGAAATCGCAATGCCAAACCTTGGATAACACCAGGTTTACTCAGATGCATACGACACAGAGATAAACTTTATCGCAAGACTAAACAGCAACCGGATAATGAAATCGTGATTGTTTCATTTAAGCGATACAGAAATTATTGCAATAACCTGTTGAAAAAAATAAAAAGAGAGTTTGAGCGTTCTGAGTTTGAGAAGCATAAAACCAACCCAAAGCAATTGTGGAAGTTGATTAAGTCTGTTTCTAACTTGAAACAGAAGGCTCCTTCGGCAGACAAACTCTTATCTATGTGTAACGATCAGCAAGATTCTGTTAACTCTGTAAATATGTTTTTTGCTGACGTGGGCAGGGTTTTGGCTTCTGAGATCGTGTCTGTTACTCCGGATACCTCTCCTTGGTGTTCCAGTGTTGTACCAGATGTATTTGTGCGAGAATCAATGGTCCTGCTCGATACTAATGATGCGGAATTGGAAAATATCATCTTGGGACTGAGGCATGGCAGCGCGGCTGGATGGGATGGCATCCCTACTGCCCTAATTAAAGAGACGAGGCATATACTGCTCCCAGTTTTGAAACATGTTTTTAACCTCTGCCTGTCGAGTGGAACTTTTCCAGGAGTTTTCAAGAAGGCATTGATCCATCCTATACATAAGACTGGAGATAGGAGTGCTGTCGGAAATTACAGGCCAATTTCGGTGTTATCTGTCTTGTCTAAAGTACTGGAGAAAGTTCTAAATAAAAATCTTTTAAAGTACTTAGACTCCAAAAAACTAATTGCGCCAAACCAATTCGGTTTCAGAGCAGGCAGGTCTACCGAGGACGCTGTTCTGGAACTCACCAGTACCGTGCCTCATAATCTTAATCATAAACTACATTCCGAGGGCATTTTTGTTGATCTATCGAAGTCCTTTGACACCGTTTCGATACCCATTCTGCTTGGAGAACTTCATCATATTGGTGTACGGGGTATTGTGCTGGATATGTTTAGGAGCTACCTTACTGATCGCTCTCAGTGTGTATCTATTGGTTATACGAGGAGTCAGTACGAATCTGTGAGATATGGTACACTATATCTCACAGATTCGTACTGACTCCTCGTATAACCCCAGGGTAGTGTACTTGGACCAACTCTTTTCCTCATCTATATAAATGACATGTGCCAATTACAGCTGCCAAATTGTAAGATTGTCACTTACGCTGATGACACTACAATTATCGCCAATGGACAGAGTTGGAAAGAGGCTCACTTTTACGCAGAATATGCATTAAAATCAATCATGCTGTGGCTATCCCGTAATCTTCTTACACTCAATTTAGGTAAAACTAAATTTGTAACCTTTGCTCCTTTGCTGTCATCGCAACCTGATCCATCTTTTACCATTACAGCTCATAGGTGTGGCGGAGATGCAAACAAAAATAAATCATGTGACTGTATTGCAATATCTCGGACGCATAGTATTAAATACCTCGGTGTTATTGTAGACAGTGTAATGTCCTGGAATGAACACATTAAATCTACTGCGGCTAGAGTCAGAAAGTTAATATTTGTGTTTAGCAAGTTGAGACACGGGGCTGATCCAATGATTCTCCGAACTGCCTACTTTGCCTTGGCTCAGTCAATCATAGCATACTGCATAACAGTGTGGGGTTCATCTGGTAAGACGAGGTTTTTGCAGCTTGAAAGAGCCCAGAGAGCAGTTCTTAAAGTAATGGCGTTCAAACCCACCAGATACCCAACTAAAGAGATTTATGATTTCTGGGAGGTGCTCTCTGTCCGTAAACTCTTTGTTTTGAATGCTCTGCTCCGTATGCATATGCGAATTCCTTACGACCATGAAGATTGGGCTAAAAAACGTCGAAAAGATATTGTTTGCAGAACCGTGAGTTGTAGACTTGTACTGGTGAAACACCATTTTGATTATATAGGTCCCATGCTTTACAATTAGGTTAATAGATTAACAAACATCTATCCTCTTTCTAAATTTAAGTGCAAGGCTGTCTTGATTGAATGGCTTCTTAGTCTTGATTATGCTGCAGTTGAATCATTGATGAAATAATTAAGTGTTAAATTATTACTACCTTGTAACTCATTCATTTTTATCCTAACCTACGCATCAAAACAGTAGGTTTTCTTTTCCCTCACATCACTCCCCTAACACACATATACACACACGCACGCATCCACAAACACAAACCCACCCACACACACGCACGCTCACTTGTATCTTCAAAATTAAATCATGAGTGATGTTTTTCTCCCATGACTATTTGTATTTTTGCATGTTTCTTTTGAACTATCTGTTTATGTCAACCCATCTGAAATGCCGACCTGTTTAAGGTGGGCGCTAACAATTGCGACACAGTCTTTGACTAATGCAGTTGTTAACGCTATAATTGTTTCTGTGAAATCTGTTAACTGTATCAATAAAGAAATTATGATGGTAGGATTAAATTCACGGGCCCATAGGGACCCGGTCCTTTGAGGCTTGCGTGGGGCCGAAGCCAACACGTAGAGGCCTTTTCGTACCATTTACTCTAATTTGAAATGAGTACATCTGCCGGGTTTTGTCTCTAGATAAATATTGAAAATCTACCCAAAGACAACACCCGGCAGATGCATGAACTATTGAACAATATGAAGAAAACAATAAAAATTGGGCTATGGGTATGTACATTCGGTGGACTGGATTACTGGGTTATTGCTTGAGACGACGGACGTCTGCCATAAAAATTGTCTCAAAGTTTTATACCTGGCAGACGGTGACTTGCCACTCACTAGATGGGCCCCCCAAAATGTGCCAACACAAAAGGACGGCAAAGGCGGCAACATGGCCGTGAGCGGCTCAGGGTGTGGAGAGGTGTGCACCGCTTTCTACGAGGTGGATAAACCACCTCCCCAACTCGCGACTTAGGCATGTTTCACTTCCACCCTGCGAGCATTCCGCTCTAACGCCCCACTCTGGACGGCCAGTGAAGGCAAGCCAGAGGTGAGAGTCCTGCGGCCCCCCTTGGGGTCCACTCCAGCCGGCCGGCTAAGGTAAGCGGAGGCGGAGGGCCTGACCGACTCTCGGGGGAACTCGGGTCCGTGGTGTCGCTACACACCAACAGCTCGCCACAAGCTGCCCTGCGGGTTAAATTTTATTATTATTATTATTATTATAATGCCACGCCGTCAGCCGCGATTGAAAAGCCCGAGGGCTCGCATATCGCCGCCTCCACCGTCCAGCCAGAGATGCCGTCCGTCGTCGCTGCTGTCGCCGCAGCCGCCGCCGCCGCCTTCCGCACCAGATGAGCCGCCGCCAGCGGTAGTTATAGCCTCGGGAGGGGGCGCGCACTGGGGTCTGTCCGTCAAGAGGGCAGGACCTCTCTCCGGTCAGCATCACTACGAGCCACGACACGACGAGCACGCACACATGGGACCATGGAAGTACAACTCAAACAACAACCCGGGAGTGTCATCAAGATGAAGCAGGGGGCCCGCCCAGCGACCCCTGCCACCCGGAAGCCGAGAGAGGGGCGCCTCCTCGGTCCGCCCGACGATCGACCAAGTCTCGTCGGTCGCGGCTCGCCAAGGCGAAACAAGAGTTATTGCGCCTCCAAGTGGATCTTGCTGCCGCCCGTGTCGTCACCCTTGAAGAAGAAAGCGATGCGGAGAGCGGAGAAGATGGAACAGTAACTACGAAGCGGGATACAACGCGACGGGTTACGGACTGGCTGGACAAGAGCCAGACGATGGCCGAGGCTGAAAAGCCGTTCATGCCAACGCAGAATGAAGAAGACGACGCCCGCCGCCCCACACCGGGAGATGCGGCTGTCTTCAAACAACATTACGAGTTGCGAGAAAAAACGGAGCACGCGCCGTCGCCGCTGCCGTCGCCGCGAACGCCTGCTATCAAAACGATGCCTGCTGCTACACTGGCGGGAGAGGACGCAGCCGGACCCCAGCGACCGCAAACCATAGACCTGGCGGAGCTGGCGTCCGCGATCGCGCTAGCCGCCAAAGCGGAACAACAGATGGCGCCACCGCGTCATCTATCAGAGCTGCCGTCATACAACGTCGCATATCAAGACTGGCTATCCTTCCGTGCCGCCTACAACGAGACAGCAAGCCTGAATACCGACCAGGAAAACATCGCACGGCTTCGTCGCAGCCTACGGGGAAGAGCAAAAGAAGTCGTAGAGAGTTTGCTGATTTTCAGTGCGAAGCCCGAAGAAACAATGAAAACCCTTAAAACACGCTTCGGTCGCCCTGATGCCATCGCCCTCTCTGAACTGGAGCGTCTGCGGGCCGTGCCGCGCCCGTCTGATGCACCGAGGGACCTGTGCGTCTTCGCGACAAAGGTGGCAAACATCGTGGCTACACTTCGCGCACTTGAAAAACTCTACTACCTCTATAACCCGGAGGTCACCAAAGCGACTATTGAAAAGCTGACGCCGGCGATGCGGTATCGATGGTTCGACTTCACCGCTGAACAGAAACTCGAAGAGGCCGATTTATTGAAACTATCTCGCTTCTTACAGCGTGAAGCCGCCGCTGCGGGCCATACGCACAGCCGGAAGAGATAAGAGAATCAGCGGGGCCTACGCAACCTCACCGAAGAGCGCAGAAAACATTCGCGACATCGGAGGAAGCGCAGACTGAAAAAGAAGACAACTGCCCCGTCTGCAAAAAGAGCGGCCACTACGCCTGGAGCTGCAAGCAGTTCACCGAAGCGGAACTAGATAGAAAATGGGAGATAGCGAAACACAAGTCGCCATGCTTCAGATGCCTACGCCACAGAAGACGTAACCACAGTTGCAGGGAGAAGATCTGCGATATAGATGGGTGCAGCCAACTGCATCACGCCCTGCTCCACTACAGCAACAAAAAGAAGAGTGAAGCTAAGATGGAAGACGCAAGCAACGAAGTCGACGCCTCGACATGGACGCCCCGGCAGGCGCAGGCCTATCTTGAGATAGTGCCGGTGCGTATATCCGGGCCTAAAGGCGACATCGACACACACGCGCTACTGGACGACGGGTCGACGGTCACGCTTATCGACGCCGAGATCGCCAAATTGACCGGCGCCCGAGGACCAGTCGATCCTCTCCACATCGAGGCCATCGCGAACACAGAAGTGGATGCAGCCAAGTCAAGGCGTGTCGCTCTCACCCTACATGGGACGACCGGAAGATGCAAGATACAGGCGCACACTTTCAACGGCCTGCAACTGTCACCACAGCAGTAACGCAGAAGGACTTGGCTGGTTGTCGACACATCGCAGACATCGCGGCGCAGCTCACTACAAGCGACGCCGCACCGAGACTGCTCATCGGGCAAGACAACTGGCACCTGCTGCTCGCCACTGAAGTGAGGAGGGGCCGGCGCAACCAACCTGTCGCCGCTGCATGCTGCATGGTGCGCATGCGCGCACACGACAACAGGTTCACTATGTCAATCGGCTATTTGACATGAACGCAGCATCCGACGGGCAACTGAAGCACCACATAGGACTTGGGAGTCTCACCACACCGAAGCTGCCATCAAGCGACCCTGAACAGCGTGCTGACCGCATGCTGGAGAAGAATACGAAACAGCTGGACAACGAGCGCTACGAGACAGCGCTTCCATAGAACAAGGAAAATGTCGTAATGCAAAATAATTATGACAACGCTTACAGCAGGCTGCTCAACACAGAACAGAAGACAGATAAGAATCCGCAGATCAGAAGGAAATGCGAAGAGAACATGAACGCGCAAGTGGTAAAAGTTTTTTGAAAGAACATCGAGAGAAACATACTGAAATAACTGACAACACACTTACTATTCCTCCTGATTCCCAAAAGAGTGACCGTAAGAGAAGAAGGTGCTATTTATGTGATCGAAAAAAGGACGTCAAATGTTCAAAAAAATGTACAAAATGCCTGCACTACATAAGTAAAGAACATATATTACATATATTGATCACTTGTACCAAATGTTAAACTTTTTAGAGTGTAATTTTTTCTGTTCTTAATTATTTGAGAAGCAGTTCCTATTTTTTGTTAAATTGATTATATAAGAAAACTATAGAAATAAGACTGTTAATGTTATCTTTTAGTTTTTATATAAAAAAAATACATAAAGTTACATAACTTTATGTTTATGTATTTTTTTTAAGACATCTTCAAAAATGTTATAAAGAGAGATGATGCTATACTATTTAAAAAAAATGTGATCTCTGAGTGAAATGTGCCAATTAAACTTAATTGTTGTTTAGTTTATAAGTTCTATTTTCATAAATAAAACACAAAATTAATTATTTATTTTTGTTTGTTTTAATATCATGCGTATATTATATGGGGTCACTTCTGACCCCCTATACCAGTTACGTTGCCTTTTTTAGCGATACCAGCTGAGGGTTAATACCGATGAAAGTGCATTTTTTTTGCAGCCAAAAGCAGGATCTGTCTTGGTCCGCAAAGGCGAAAAAAACGTATACATCAAATCAGGCGACGAGAAGGAAAACTTAACGGTTTTGATGTCAGGGAACGCTGCGGGAGTTTTGGCTCCACCCATGATTGATTTTACGAACGAATTCCCCCTTTGATATCAAGCAGTGTCCCAGGTGATTGGGGAATTGGTCGATCTGAGACAGGATGGATGACCTCTCGAACCTTTAACGAATATATGACTAACATTTTCAACCCTTGGCTAGAAACAAAAAAACTCCCAAAACCCGTAATATTTTTCCTGGACGCTCACAGGTCTAAGATCACTTTACACTGAGCAGAGTTTTGTAAAGATAATGGCATATAAATAATAGCTCTTCTAATTCGACACATTTGCTACAGCCGATGGACGTTGCTGTCTTCAAACCCTTAAAAACGTACTGGAAGAACCAAGTGGCCATGTGGAAGACCAAAAACTCAGGACAACAGCTGAAAAAGGCTAATTTCGCTCCTAATTTACAAGTGGCTACAGAAAAATTGTCTCAAAATACAATCAAAAATGGATTCCGCAAAAGCGGTCTTTTTCCTTTTGGTCCTGAGTATGTCGATGTGCCGAAAAGCGTATACTACCCCAAAATAACAACGTAACAGAACAGACAAATTTCGTAAAGACATTGGAATCAGAAATTACAAGCATATTTTCACAAGACAAATTGACATTATTTAACCAAATGTACTGGTCGCAAAGGACTGATGTCGAAAATTGACTACCAAATGAAGATATATCATTGTACGTTACATGGTCAAAAAATAAAAACACAGTGTTAGACAATTCGTCAGCTCAAACACGTACAGGCAGAAGAAATAGTATTCAGAATTCCAATCCACAAATAGAACAGTCAATTACAAGTCCAGAATCAGGAGCCACTAATGAAACAAGACAGATTTACGTTAGTGAATCTGGTCCACAAGAACCTGAAATACTGCATGAACTTCCACAGGCTGCAACACATACAGATGAAAGAGATCAGAGACAAGTCACAGCAAGTTCGTCTTCTGATGAAACGGAAACAGATATAGAATATCAGGAAAGTGAATGTGATGAGGACTTTCTCGATGATCGTGAAATTACCGCAAAATCATCAGAGTCTGAATCGGATGAAGACGTTCCGTTAAGTGATTTGTGCTCCACAAATATAATTTACGAAGTCAAACAGTATGTAATAGTAAGATACGAAGGGTCCTATTTTCCTGGATTAATTGATAACATACATGAAGGACAGTAGGAAATAAGTACCATGGTACATACTATCGAAGGGAAATTCATTTCGCTGGCCAGATACTCCGGAAAAAATTTGGTTAAGAAGTACCAACATAGTAGAACACATTAAAAAACCCGTTTTAATTAACAAAAGAGGTTTTTATAAATAAATAAATAAATAAATATCTGGGACAATTCACACCAAGATCATCTGACCCCAAACTAAGCAGAGCTTTTAATATGGACGTCAGAGACTGATAAACATACTTAAATATTTCTAAATACATATTTAAATAGATAATAACAGACAAATAAAATAAATCCAGACACACAAAAAATACAAATATTTGTCATGGGTGGGGATAGAACCCACGACCTTCGGCGCTAAAGGCAGGATCGCTGCCATTGCGCCAACAGGCCAGTCAATTATAAGGTCAACGAGATGAATAAATATTTGCCCTATTTATTTCATAAAGGACAATAAATAATTTTCAATTATTAAGGCTGTAAGTAAGATACTATTAAGACTGCATAACAAAGGATATTAAGACTGTATTACAAAGAAATTATTTATTGTTAAAATAAAATGCTTAAATGAATAATTGTTAAGTTATGTTTCTAGATTACTATTAAAAAAATGTTTAAATAATAAAAAGTTAGAATTTTCTTTCATTAATTATTACTTTGTTTATTTTAGAATTTTAACAATGCTCGTTTTCGTATAGAAATAAAGAAAACTAGAAAAAATCGAATTTCGGACCTTGGAGAAATCAGGCAGGATTCGAACTCACGTCTTTCACAATCCGGGTGGCTGCTCTAACCACTGACCTTTTTACTGGACCGAACAAATCTTTCTAGTACATGCTAAGCCAACGTCATTTCATCACTGACCTTTAAACATCCAATTATCTATAATCATTCGATATAAAAAAAGCATTGTAAATGCTAAAATAAACAAACTTAATAATAAAAAGTTAATTCAAATTATACAGTCAGGTCATAAGTCGACGGGTCCTAAGAACAAAAACGTATGAAAACATACGACGATTTTTTATTTATTTATTAAATGTGTTCAGAATCACAATAGCTATATGAATGTGTAATTATTTTTTAAATAACGTTTTTACTTTCTGAAATAACCAATTGAACATTGCCTTACCTCAAATACTTTCCGAAGAACAAGCATTCATCGACACGTAGGAACTTGTTCGTCGCGGAACGGTCCGCGCGCACCGCGCTTTAACGTCAGACACGAGTTTGTACTGCTCAGTAACGGTCGATTTTGGAGGTTAAAACTAATACTTCGTTTTGAGTCAAATTAATGATAAAAGGTGTAACTACAGTGTCACAGTGTTTGTTTAAATATGTCTGCCCCATCAAGAAAGAGAAGAATTTTAGATTTAGCTTTGCAAATGGATAATAAAAATTGTTCCGATTCCAATTAACACAAAAATAACAATGTAGAACTTAATAATCCAGGTAAGTACTCGTTTAATATTTTCAAGTCCTACGTATTTACTAGATAGCTTTGGTGTTTTTTTAATTTTAGTCAATATTTAAAGAAAAATAAGAAAAATATTGGAGTTGCCAACGTATGTGATTAAAATATTTTGTTCTACGATAAATCATAAATAATAATATGATTCTTCATGATTTGATTAGATGTTTTTGTTAAGAAATCTTGCAATAAAAAAATTAAATTAATAATATTTATTATTTAGAACGTTATTTCCACATACGACGTTGTTCGGCCAAAGTCCTCCTATAACTTTCAAACGTATGCACAAATACGATTTTGTTCTACGCAAATTTAATACAAAAATAGAGTCGTATGTGATAATATAATTTTGTTTTTTGCACAAACTTTCACATGAGACTTTGTTCTAAACGAAACTACATCATCAAACACTTTTTTTTAATTTAAATGACTGTTTCCAACTCGTGTTAGGCTAGTGTATAAGTAGGGTAATAAAATTTAGTAGCTACATTGTTGATCACTTGACTTAATTACAGAACCTACTTACGAATATGAGGCCCACACTAACTCTCCGTTACCGCCAGAAGCCCGAAATATTCTCGTCGAAATGCCAGAAGTATTTGAACGTGACAGTCGTACTAGCTCCCCGGTGGCGTCAGAAGCCTACAACATTGTCGTAGAAATGGCAGATGTATATCAGGACGTATTTGATGACACTAATCATACAGCAGCACCAGTTCTTCAAGTTGATGCTACCACAAGTATTATTAATGGGGACATTAATACAACCGTATCGCAAGAGCAGCATGGAGTTACTGAAAATATTACGTCTGTTATCTGTCAGCAAGTAACTACGCCATCTGTTCACATGTCACGAGATCTGCTTCCAGAAGAAGTACTTACTCCTTTAAATATAGAGGTTACATCTAGTTTTAATAATTCACCAGCGGTATACTTGGAAGAATTTGAAGAACCGCCTGTTGCTACTCCTACCACTTCACATATGACACTTGCAACACCAATGGCATCTCCATTAAATAAACACAGGAAATGCGATGACAACTTTTGTCCCGACCATAGTTCATGGATAGATTCTGTTCAGTTTGTTACTAATAATAATTTGACATCAACTCCACAAAAAAAAAGAAAGTCTAAAAAGCGATTGGTGAACAAGAAAAATTGGTCAGACGTAAAAAGGAAATATTTGAAAAATGTCGGTAAAAACGCACCCCCCGCAGAACAAAGTGGTAAGCGACGGAACGATCTTTTTAATGTTTTTAGATTTTTAGGTTCTAGGGTCACTAGCCTATCACCTGAATTTATTTCATATTTTTAAATGCAGTATTATTATAATTATTCAATATGACCACATTTTTCTAAGAATTTTTTTTGAAACTATTAGACGAGAATAATGTTGAAATCTTATATTACCGTACAAAACTTCACTACTGTATTCCGATTGATATAATGCTATATTATTCGGGATAGTCCACTCAAGGGCAAGGACAGTATCCGATTTTACCACTTTATTCTGGTATAAAATTAACCGCACGTTTGCTGTAATATGTGTTACTACTCTACAACTGAAGACGGGTGAATCGTAAATTAAAGTATGCTATTGTTCTTGTTATAAAATAATGATCATAGAGTCGTCATAATATATTCCTGCATTTGCATTCAAACTCGTAATGCTGTAATGAAATAATGCGTTCAAAAATTATTATGTCAATGTACGTATTGCGACGTTGCCGCTTCGAACCGCTTACTCCCCCCGCGTCACAGGTGTAAACCTGTTTATTTATTTCATCTCATTGCATCGTTGAAACCGTTGCGGCTCATAGGTAATAGGTTAATCGAATTTTGACAATAAATTGTAATGTGGTTTGGCAGTGTTATTACCGTAATAAAGTAATCTTAATCGACAATTATGCAGTCTGTGAATAAAAAAAATCTTAAAAATCCCAGAGTGAAACGGATTCTATATATGTGTCAACAAAATGATGAAGCCGATGAAGGTAAGTTTCTACACCTATTACTACTAATTGTTTATTATTGAGTGACGACACACCCTATCACAGTACCATCACCAGTGTCTTTTGCTGTTTGGTGGCTTCAACGGCAAATTTAGACCCATCATGACCACACAAACCTAACAATAGGTAGGTACCTACCTAACTTTTATTATTTTTGTGTTATTTGTGCAATATTAATAACTGGCTCAAAGGCAATGGGGATGAGGAGGTTTTTGCACAATTTGACTTGCCCGTTGACTCCATTGGTAGTGACCCAACCTTTCGCGCCGGGGACAGTGGATTCGAATCCTACCCAGTAGGTACGTCTGACAAACATCTGTGTTAGTTTCTGTCTGGATGTTAATATCAGTTCAATATGGTCAAAAAATATTAAAGTACGAGTATGTATATCACTTGGTTTGGGATTAGTTGACGGTGTGTTTATTTTTAACATTATTTTTTTAAAAGAATTAAAATATTTTTTGAATTGTGCTTGTATTGCACTGCACCGGATTCAAACCGGAAAAAATAAAAAAAAAGGATTGGCTATTTTGTTTTTCCAATCGATAAAATCAATAGTAAAAATAAAATTTGTCTAAGAAACAATGGGTCTTAAACCTGTCTGTCGTATATCCACTAACTCCATACAACTATGTACGCGAAATATTTGGTAGTATGGAAATCTTGCACAACATTTCAGACCGAAGTTTCTAAGAGAAATACTATCTTTAGTAATGACTGTATTGATTGGTAAAATAAAATAGCCAATGTATTTTATACTTTCCCTTCATGCCCCATATCTTATCATCTTATACTTATATCTTATTATCTTATACTTATACGAATTATAAATATACACTGACACTTTCACATCGCCACCTACTTCCAAAGAAACAGAAAAAATATTCTTAATATAAACGGGGCAAAACGCGACGATATTTTTAAACAAGTACACCTACATTACAGTACTTACTGCTTGACTTATTGCTTTCATATTGTTTTGCCCCGTTTAAATTAATTATTTTTATTATGCAACGCGAAAGTTTAAAATCATTTTAAAAATATTCTATTTCTTTGGTTTCAGTATTAGAAAACAATTCTGACAGCCATGATGAAAATGTAACCAAAAGCATCAGCATAACTCTGCGACATGAAGTTAATTTGAATTATCAAGACAATTTTGATAATTTTATTTATTTTTCAAGGCCAGAACGATCAATCACCCCAATCTTACCAGATTACATAAATAACAATGGAAACGATATTATAACGCCTTCAACAATATCCAATTTATCAGGCCTACTTAATGACGTCGATTTTATAGCTTCTCCCAGCGTAATATATAAAGTTACCGATTTACCTAGTACTTCGATGAGCAATTTAAATTATGAATATCAAATTGAAGAATCTGATCAAAATATTGAGCATGGAAATAATAACATTAACACTGAGTCCGACCAACAAACTAACTTAGATCTTGATAGTCATGCAATACTTAATTGTGAAAAAAATGGTAATATGACTACTTTATTTTTGAACAATTCCGATGTTTCAATCAGCATACTTCAAACCACTGCAATAGAAAATACGGAGAGCAATCAAAATAATCAGGATCCTCAAATAACTGAAAAAACGAATGAAACACTAAATTTAATTGCGGGACCCAGCCCTATGTCAGAAGATAACCTAAATTTAGGAACTACAGAAGAAATTGAACCTAACTCTGTGTCAGAAGAAATGGTGAATTCAGAAATATCAGAAACTAGAGAAGAAATTGAAACTAACTCTGTGTCAGAAGATAATATTAATTCAGAAATATCAGAAATTAGAGAGGAAATTGAAACAGAAAATAATTGTAAAAATCTATCTAGAAAACGTAAACGCAATAACAATGAGTGGCAAGATAGAAAGAATAAATTGTTTAAAAATAGTGGAAAGTCATACACAGGAGTTCGTAATAAAAAAGTCCAACCATCAAAAACAATTCGAGATCCATGTAAATGCAAAAAAAATGTTACGAAAAATTCGATGCAGCATCGAGACAACAAATTTTTGATGCTTATTGGAGAATAGGGGATCATGAAAACCAATGGCAGTTTATTTTAAGAAACGTGAAAGCTGATAATATAAAAAGAATGCTATTAGAGAGGAAAACAAATCGATCAGACAATAACTTATTATTTACCATTAAATGGACAGCAAACACAGGTATGTAAATTATTTTTTCTGAACACATTAAGCATTTCAGAGAGAGTAATTTATACAGCAATTGAAAAAAATAAAAGCGAAGACAATCTTGAAGATAAGAGAGGGACACATAGTAACAGACCGCGGAAAATGGACATATTAACGGAAAAAAGCATTTAAACACATATTAGACTATTCCCTGTAAAGGAATCTCATTATTTAAGAAAGCAATCAAAGAGATTGTACTTATCAGAAAATTTAAATATAAGAAAAATGTATCGCTTGTATAAGGATTGGTTCAAAAATTACAAAATAGATAACCCTGGTACAACAGAAGGAACCAAAAGTCAGTAGGAAACAATATTTAACACCCGATTCAACTATTCCTTTTTTCAACCAAAAAAAGATCGATGCGCTACGTGTGCCCTATACGAAGAAGCTGACGCATCTAAAACAAGCCTTAAAGAAAATTTTAGAAAACATCTGAAGAATAAAGAAATAATACGGAAAATAAAGAATGATGAAAAAGCCAATTCTGATCCTAAAGTTACTACAGTCGCCACATTTGATCTTGAAAAAGTTTTAAATGTTCCCCAATCAAATGTAGGAATATTCCATTACAAGAGGAAATATCCTATTTACAACTTTACGATTTTTAACTTATTAGATTTACAAGGATATTGCTATGCTTGGCAGTATACAATAGCCAAAAGGGGTGCTATTGAAATTGGCAGCTGTTTATTAGATTTTATTGAGAAAGAACACATGAAGTGTATTCAAAATATCTCATTTTATTCTGATAGCTGCGCCGGACAGAATAAGAACAAATATATATTTTAAAATATATATTTTAGAATGTACAGAGTGTATGGAATGTATGAAATGTGTAAAGTGTATGGAGTCAATGGATCGTATGAAATGTTTAAAATGTATGAAATAGAGGACAACCAAGTTGGTTCATTGCTAAGTGGTCGATGTTTAATCCTCGACTCAAGCCTATTATAAGGGTTTCCGAGTCTCGCTAAGGCTTGAGTCAAAAGAAAACTCGCGAGCTTCGATTCAACCAATTTGTTTCAAAACTAAAAGATCGATACGACTCTTCTTTAAAATATACCATCATTATACATGTGTATGATGGTATGCCAGCTCAAGTAAATTTTAATTCAAGATTTACAAAACTAATACAAATAGGTACTACTTTTACTAAAATAATTATTTCTTACATAAATATGTTTCTTACACAGAATCTACAAAAACCGTGCAATCCGAAGATAATGAAAAAAGAGCAGAAGAAGCTAATTCTTTAGATGTATGGGAACTTTCATCAACACCTGAACGACTGATTAACAAGAGCCCCTCCAATTTTAGCGCAGACTCAGATTATTTAGCAAAAGTCACACAAGATATTTCAAGGACACCATCTACTATTTCTAACATATCTTTTATTTTAAATCAAACCGATTTCATTGCATCACCTACAATTATTTTCGAAAATCGTAATATAACAGAGACTTTGGCAAAAACTTGCCATGATGTTGAAAACATTCGTGTGACACCATCAACTTCGAGACTTATTGAAGGAGAAATATTATGCAGGAAAATTAGAAAAAAATCAACAAAACGCAGTTTAGATTACTCTTCTGTCCCTGATATTGATGCAGAAATTGATTTGGATATGGACGAGACTTTAATACCTGGAGACAATTCGGATAGCATATTGGAAAACTGCACTTTACTCAGTGACGTAAGTCAAACTTTAACTACAAAGTCTAATTGCACTGAATCAACCACTTTTGAAAACAGCAACTCAGTAATTCAACCCAGTAAAAATACAATAAATGATCAAAGAAATAGCTCACCTTTCGAAAATTTGCAAGAAACTGAAACGATTGATGCAACTATATAAAACCAAGATTCAGGTACAAACACTGAAGATAAACCAAAACAACTGACAAGAAAAAGGGGTCGGCATGATAATGAAACACAGGATCGGAAGAGTAAAACTTTAAAGAATAAAGGAAAAGATGACGATCAAAGAAAGCATTTGAGAAGAAGACTTTGAAACCTGAATGTAAATGTCAAAAAAAATGTGGTGAAAAATTTACACGAGAGCAAAGAGAGGCAATAATGCAAAAGTATTATGAACTTGGGGATCATGAGCGTCAGTGGAGATTTATAGCGAATCTCATACAAGCTGAAGATGTTAAAAGAATAACAACTGTTAGAAAAAACAACCGCACTCAGTCAATTAAGTACTTCTTTCTATTAAAGACGAAGGAAGTGCAGGTATGCAAAGTATTTTTCATCAATACCCTTAGTATTTCCCATCAAACTGTTTACACAGCATTAGAAAAAACTAGAGTAGGTTGTGAAAATTCAGCAGACATGAGAGGACGCCATGATAACAGGCCTCATAAAATGAACACCGAAACAGCAGATAACGTTATCCAGCATGAACGTGAAGCTGACCCTTTAAGAAAAGCCGATTTGAAAGAAAAATATGACAGACATATAATAAATAAACTAAGAGTTCGACAAATAAAAAAAGCGGAAAAAGAATCCATTCAAGACGATTCAACTATAGCTATATTCGATTTAGAGAAGGTGCTGAGTATTCCCCAATCACAGGTCGGGATATTTCATTATAAAAGGAAGTATCCCATATACAATTTTACTGTTTTTGATGCTTCTCGACACAAGGGTTATTGCTATGTTTGGCACTACCAATTAGCAAAACGTGGAGCAATAGAAATTGCAAGCTGTCTATGGCAATTTCTTCTGAGTGAAAAGGAGAGAGGCATAAAAAAAATATTCTTTTACTCTGACGGCTGCGGAGGCCAAAACAAGAACAGATTTATATTTTCTTTCTACTTGTATGCCGCCCAGAAACTTCAAATCAATATTACACATCGGTTTTTGGAAACTGGCCATGGTCAGAGTGAAGCTGATTCAATGCATTCCAGGATTGAAGGTGAATGAAAAATAGGGTTGTGTATACTCCTGATCAAATGTATTCGATTATAATGAATGCTAAAGTGAATGGTGAACCATATATTGTCAAGGAAATGACACAGAATGACTTTTACGACATCAAAGAGTTTTTAAATAACAAGAACTGGCTTAAGGATGAAAATGGTCAAAAAATATCATGGTCTAAAGTTATGCAAGTCCATGTTTCGCATTTGAAACCATTAGTACTCCATTTTAAATATGATTTTGATGACGAATATACTCTTATGGATACCACAGCCAACCAAAGAGTATTGGCTAGACGCAAAAGATGTATCCGGCAGCCAAGCATCTCAAGCCCCACTGAAGAACCTTTAAAGTTGGCTTATACCCAACCGCTACCATTGAGCAAGGCTCTACATAATGACCTCATTAGCCTCTGCAAATCAGGCGCAATCCCATCTTTTTACCATGGCTTTTATGAATCTTTAACTTTTGATGAAGGTCCTGAATGCAATGAAGACGAAGAAGATCAAGAATGCTGAATTTTTGTGAAAATAATTTACACCACAAATCATGTACGTAATTTTTAAATAAACTAAGATTTGATTACCATACACTGAATTTTATTTTTAATACTACAATAAAACTTTAAAAGTCATAACCATATACAAAATAATAATAGGTTACCAGAATAAAATGGTAGCCCATTATTATTTTCGTTGCTCTAGTCATAATTTTCCAGCGAACATTATTATAATCAACTATTGCAATATTTGTTTTTTTTACATATTTATCGCGAATAACATTGTAATAGTATATTAGTAATTAATTGTAATAATTGTTTTATACTATTATTTATTTTATGAAATATCTCCTTTATATTTACTATTTAAAATAAACTAATGAAACAGCGTAAAAGGTATGAAAAATACCTTTCTTTCGAGATATCACATATCTGCTCAAGATGTATAGTTATTTTTTAATCCGTCAAAACATGTTTTTTAGTTTTATTGAACAATTGGATTTTTGCGATTATCATTTTATTCGCCGGGGACAGCGATAACGAATGGTTTGATCATGACGTATACGCAACAAAAGCGACTACAGAACGCCAGTATAGGGATATCGTCAATAAAAACTTTAATCTGGGCTTTCATATACCAAAGAAAGACCAGTGTGAAGTTTGTCATGTTTTTCGAACAAATCCAACACCTACAAATGAAGACATACAAAAATATGAAGCACATAAAAAGGCAAAGAAAACTGCACGTGCGATGAAAGAAAAAGACAAACGTGATGCTATAGAGTCGAGGGGGTCAATTAACGCAGCAGTTTTTGATTTCCAAAAAGTATTGACATGTCCGCATGGTCAAATTAGTATTATCTACTATAAGAGGAAGTTATCAGCTTTCAACTTTACAGTTTTCAATATGGGCCAAAAGAAGGCAGTATGTTATATGTGGGACAAAACAGTTGCTAAACGAGGAGCTAACGAAGTTGGAAGTTGTTTGTTAGATTACATAGAAGATAATTGTACAGAAGGTACACAAGAATTTCGTTTTTGGTACGATAACTGCGCGGGCCAAAATCGGAACAGATTTGTGTTTTCTGTTTACTTGTTTGCAGCTAAGAAATATAAGATATCTCTCAGACATAGTTTTTTAGAAAAAGGACATACACAAAACGAGGGAGATAGTGTCCACGCCATCATTGAGCGCTCGTCTCAATCCAAAACAATTTATACACCCGATGAATGGCGCCTGCTTGTACGATGGGCAAAAACACAAGGAGAACCATATTTAGTTAAAAATATGTTGCAGGAAAACTTCTTTAACTTCAAAACCCATGTAAATGACAAACAATGGAACAAAAATACAGATAAACAAAAGATATTATGGACAAAAATTAAAGAAGTTTTCGTTGATAAATCTGAACCAAATAAATTGTATTTTAAATATGATTTAAATGAATGATACGGATGCTTAGTATTGCGAAACGATACAAGAAACTCATCTATAATACCTGTTTTGGAGCGTGCATTTTCTTCACCGCTTAAATTAACAAAAGCGAAATATAATGATTTAGAAAGCATATGCAAAACAGGTGTCATAAATGCAACTGATGCAGTATTTTTTAAATCTTTACCCTACAAATCTAGCAATTTAAATGATGATGATGACGACTCAAGTGGTGAAATTTATGAGTAAATTCTTTATGTTATTTTAATAAACGAGATTAAGACTGGTTGATTTTAGAAATAATGTTAAATGTACCATCCGTCGTAAATTACAAATAATAGTACATTGTGTTGATTACTTCTAGAGATAATTGAATTGGTGAAATACCTATATAATATTTTTGTTTTTATAATTTCTTTTTATGACATTGAAGTTTAAAAATAAAGAAATATCTTTGTTTAGGTTTTTAAGAGATATAAATATATTTCTTCCGAATGTTATTTCTTAATAATATATTTAAAAATAGTAAGTTAATAGTTTGTTTTTGAATATGAATATTTTTTTTATTGTTTAGAATTTTGTTACATTTATTTCTTTTTGAGCTCAAAATAATTTTGTTTTTAATGTTTAACTGGCGGAATGTGATTCATTAGAGAGATTGGTCAATTTAAATAATAAAAAATGTCGTACAAAATGTTTTTTTTTCACCATCAACATTTAGATACAAATATAGGTACCTACATTTATCACATACAACTTTATTACTTAGCCAAATATCGATGTACATCGTCCCTTATACACATACTTCTTTTCGTAAATATTGAGCTTCCATAAAACAAAGTCGCATATGTAGTTAGGTCTGAGTTTATTCCAGAAAACAAAGTCGTACCGTTACTTAAGAATCAATTTTAAATAAATTAGATAATTTATAAAAATCTTTAGGTAGCCAAATCAAGTAAACGTATTAAACAAATACATTTCAGTAATTTACTACAAATCGTAGTTTTCTGAGTAAGTTATTGACAAACATAACTTAAATGTGACGTACTGCAACTTTTTGAATATATTTTTTTGTAGTTACGACTTTGTTCTTAGGACCCGTCGAAGTATTGTCACACAGTAAAAACTTTTCTTTTAGAATGCTAGCCACAAAAAAGTTTACTAAATTCGAATTTCGAATTGTTCATGAAAATAAAAATGTATACTTTTTAGAATTTTACTCATTTTTAAATATGGAGTGGACGCTTAAAGAAGACCGTGTTGCAGTTATTGCGTTGCATCGTTGCGGTTACGCGCCATTTAAAATTTTTGACATACTGAAAAATTTGAATATAACCAAAAGATTCGTTTATCATACCATCAAACGATACAATGAAGACTCTAGTGTAGATGACAGGTCAAGAAGTGGTCGCCCTCGGTCTGTTAGGACTTCAGCAGTGATAAAAGCTGTAAAGGCGCGAATTCAAAGAAATCCCAAACGTAAGCAGAAACTCTTGACCCTTCAGATGGGGTTAAGCAGAACCACGGTGAAAAAGGTGTTAAATGAAGACTTAGGGCTTCGGGCATATCGAAGAAAAACAGGACATCGTTTGAATGCTCGTCTAATGGACCTGAGACTGAGGAGATGCCACGCTTTGTTGAAGCGGTACGCGGGAAAAAAATATCGGGAAATTCTTTTTTCGGATGAAAAAAATTTTACCGTAGAAGAGAGCTACAACAAACAAAATGATAAGGTGTACGCACACAGTAGTGAAGAAGCGAGCAACCGTATTCCGCGTATCCAACGAGGTCATTTTCCATCCTCGCTCATGATATGGTTGGGAGTTTCTTATTGGGGCTTAACAGAGGCACATTTTTGTGAGAAAGGTGTAAAAACGAATGCAGTTGTGTATCAAAATACAGTCCTGACGAACCTTGTGGAACCTGTTTCTCATACCATGTTCAATAACAGGCACTGGGTATTCCAACAAGATTCGGCGCCAGCTCATAGAGCGAAGAGCACACAAGACTGGCTGGCGGCGCGTGAAATCGACTTCATCCGGCGCGAAGACTGGCCCTCCTCCAGTCCAGATTTGAATCCGTTAGATTACAAGATATGGCAACACTTGGAGGAAAAGGCGTGCTCAAAGCCTCATTCCAATTTGGAGTCACTCAAGACATCCTTGATTAGGGCAGCCGCCGATATTGACATGGACCTCGTTCGTGCTGCGATAGACGACTGGCCGCGCAGATTGAAGGCCTGTATTCAAAATCACGGAGGTCATTTTGATTAAACTTTAGTGTCATAATAATCTATGTTTTGTTAAGTTCATTTTGGTATATAAATGGTTACATAATGAATAAACTTGTTTCAATTATTTTATATTAAACATGTGACAGAATTTATGACCTGCCTAGGTATATGTATTTGTTAATTTAAAGTTAAACTAACTGTACTTACTTACGTATTAGCGATTGAATAAATCGTCGATTAAATAGAAAAACGACATTTTTAATTTTTTTTTAGAAAATAAGATTATTACATAAAACGAGTCTACTATCAAGATTATTTTATATGGTAAAAGGACACTTTTAAAACTTCACGCCATGTTCACTAGATGTCGCGAGTGTCATTTCGATTCTCTGTGGTCATCCGCCATTTAGACTGTAGAAAAATGTCCCTCTGTCATTTGCCACCGGCCACGACAGTGAATACACGTGCGTTTTGGAAGAAAAGTGTAATTTCTCAAATATTGCGTTTGGATAAGACGATATAAGGTAATAAATATTATAAAAAAATGTATTTCTTTGAGAAATTACCTTGTTCCTTTAAAATTTAACTATAACTATGAAAATATCGTTAATAGAAGGTCATTTTTAAAAATGTGACTACGTTTTGTGAAATGGAGTTAATGAAACATGACATATTTGGACAAATGACATTTTTCTACATAGATTTCATATGAAGTTTATCAGATAAATGTCATAATTTTTAATATGACTGCGTTTTGTAAAGTACTGACGTGATTTTGTAAATTAATGACGTTTATCATGTGAAAATAAACGCATAAAAGTACAAAATTAATTATGTTTTAATTAATAATTATCATACTATTTATTGATTGTACTATTTGATATTTTTTATTTCATTTTTTTATTTTTTTTAGGGTTCCGTAGCCGAATGGCAAAAAACGGTTTTTTTTATTCATTGTTTGTGTCTGTTTTATTATTATAAGCAGACGTGGTATCAAAACGTGAATCATATTTTACAATTTAAAATAATATTACATCAATCGGCTTGATTAGTTTAATTTTTTCTTTTTAGGATGAAGCGTGGTGAAAAAATGATAAAAATGATTATGTCCAAGGGACTTTCGGAAAATAATCTAGAGAAGACTGAGGAAGGGATATGTAATGTATATGAAGTAGTTGTTCAGGGCCATATCTCAGCTACAGAGAAATTGAACCATCAAACATAGTTTTCACATCTGAATTTTGTGAGACTATTGACGTTGAGCCACTGCAAACTAATTTAAATTCCATACGCACGCCATTGACTCATTTGAATAACAATGTTCAGACACCGAATCCTATTAGCAAAAATTCTTTTTCGGATTCACAAATTACTTCATACCTGCCGAATGATCAACCTGGGCCTAGTAGGATTATTGTGCGATCCCATAAGTGATTCAGTATCAAAAGAAAATACTGACGTTCTCCATTCAAATCATTCCAAGATTTCAAGCAATATAGTAATATCGAAATCGGATATATCCTCGGAGGATGATGACGATAGTTGTTCCAACTCCATACGTCCTGATAGTCAAAATGACTTCTCGCCTGACGATACAGACAATGACCCGGATTTTTTACTTCGCGAATATCTTGAATCCGCTACAATTAATGAAATCCAAGAAAATACAGTTCAAGATGGAAATGAAAGAGCGAAGAAGGGCAGAAAAAGAAAAGCTGTACCGGAAGAATGGAGAAAAAATAAAGCTAAGCTATTAAGAAATTGTGAAAAAGCGTATACAGGGTGTCCCGTAAATAATGGTCCAACCGTGAATCCTAGCAAGGTCACCAGATTACCTACAACTAATTTGAACCGTTTTTTTAAATT
Organism: Udea olivalis; assembly: GCA_947369235.1. Classification (NCBI taxonomy): domain Eukaryota; kingdom Metazoa; phylum Arthropoda; class Insecta; order Lepidoptera; family Crambidae; genus Udea; species Udea olivalis. The sequence continues at coordinate 6,102,221 of OX376367.1, read as the reverse complement.
CCTTAGGGTTGCCAAAATAAATAATAATATGTTTTTTTTTAATTATTTTCTGTCATAAATAGATTTTTTTATGCTATAGATGCAAATATCAATATTTTTGAAATCTTTTTATGATAAAATATACCTAAATAGATGGCCTACCAAGTTTCATACCATTTTTGTAAAATCACATTGCATTTCTTTCAAAAATATTGATGTAATTTAATATTTTTATGAATTTAAATTTGATGACTCAAATTAAAAATTGTGTCTTGTAAAAAAAAAGTATGACACCAAAGTGTATCAATGTTTTAAAAACATGAGCAGCTAATGAGGTTTCTAAATTGGTATTAAACTTATCGTTAGCTACTAAAATTGCAAACATAATGCGGTGAATCTGAAGAAGGAGCGAATATCTCAAAAAATTCACTTTTAAGATTAGTATGTTTTTCATTTTATGATTATTAGAATTACGTTAATCAATGTGACTTTCATGAGCTTTTATGACTCTATTCGGTATCGATATCGATGGGCGAAGTAGGTTAAGTTCATTGAAATAAAAACAAAAAAAACCAGTCATAATTATTCATTTATTGAATTTTACAATAAATGCTCAAATTGCTGCCCTACTACAATTATGCACACTCTGCATCTCCTAATGAACGAAGCTTTCAGGCGCCGATTAAAATTAATATCGCTTATTTCCGCTGCAGCATTTTGAATTCTTTGGCGTAGGTCTTCAACATTCGTGATGGGCGGCATTTTGTAAACTTTGTCTTTAAGACATCCCCAGTAAAAAAAAACCAGCGGATTTAGATCGGGAGATCACGCCGGCCACAAAATTGGTCCCAACCGGCCGATCCATCTCCCAGGAAATGTGGTATTCAAATACTGTCTTACCACCGTAGCATAGTGTGCAGGGCACCCGTCGTTTTGTAACCACATTGTGGATGTTATTTCTTCTGGCACATTTTGTAGTAAATTAGGCAACTGTTCTCTTAAAAATTGTAAGTAATATTGGGTGTTTAAAGTTGCAGGCAACTCAAAGGGTCCTATTATTTTTCCATTAATTATTCCTGCCCATAAATTAATTTTAAATGTTGTTTGGCTTCTATCTTCTCTCATCAAGCGTGGATTTACTAGTTGCCAGCTATGCAAATTGTGCATATTGGTGTATCCATCCTTTCTACAGGAAGACTCATCGCTCCATAAAATTTTATTGAAAAATTGCGGATCCTCTCGAATCTTTCGGAGCATCCTTCTACAAAACTCCAGCGAGCGTAATCTCTCGGTTCTAAAGTTTGTACACGTTGCAGATGGAACGGGTGCAAATGGTACCTTTTTAAAACCCTGTGCACAGTTGATCTTGCTATGCCGGTACGTCGTGCGATGGCTCGAACTGAAGTTGATGCATCTTCTTCTATTTCTCGTAAAATTATTTCGTCATTTAGTTAAGTCGGCCTTCCTTCACTAGCACCACCAACACCAACTCTACTTCCAAGTATCCTTCCTTCAAGAAGCGAGTTATGCACCCGAAGAAAGACCCGGTGGTCAGGGTGACGCTGGTTCGGGTACCTTTCTCGGTATAGTCTTGCGGCTTCCCTGCCATTGCCTCTTGCTTCTCCGTAGATATAATGCATGTTAGCATATTCACGAGGTGTGTACATGTAACGAGGCATTTCAAAATCCAAAGGCTCAACAACACCAAATGAACAGATTTTCGGAGTCCAGTAAGATCGCCAAATCGTTAATTCCAGGAAACAAACAGTCCAAAATCCACAGGCAATTCGCAAAGTCCAATTTCACAGCAGTAGTCGTTATTTACAGAAAAAACGGAACGAAAGAATGAGCACAAGTGTCGAACGCCAGAAAACGACTGAAGCCAAAGCTACTGATAAGCCAGCACACAGCAATCAAGCCACGAATTTTCTAGAGGGAGGGTGAGGTGGGGAGCGGGGTTGGTTTGTAACAATGTCACAACCACAACAAAAGATGCGCAGACGCGCTATCTCCTTTTACACGTGATTCCCTTTTTTAAAGCCTTTGTTTACCTGACCTTTAATGCAGGCAACGATTCCCAAATTAAGTCATAAAACTATTGTTGGCATTTTGGGATTCTAGGAATGCTGACAATGGCATGCTTGGGCACGTAGATTGTAGTTACAACATTTTTCAAATGTTAATAAGCATTTGTCCGTGCAGTTGGGGTCATAAATCATAGCTCAGCCTCAGCCCGGCTAGCGCGGTGAGCATGTTGCGCAGGCGCAACGCCATTATCGATAAAAACAAATGATTCATCGAAGGCAGGTACACGGCGGCGGTGCGGTCAAAGGGTGGTGCGACATTGTTATGTTATGAGCCCACATAATGACAAAACTAAACGAAACACCACCGATGACGCTTTTCAAAAACAATAATGCGCATCACTTTGCCCGACAATAAGACCCGTGCGTGGGAGAGAGAGCGAAAGACTCTGATGATTTATGACCCCAACTGCATGGACAAAATAATTCTACTTAATTATTATTTTGAGATGTTCGCCCCTTCTTCAGATTTAAGGCATTATGTTTGTAACTTTATTAGCTAACGATAAGTTTTTTACCAATTTAGAAACCTCATTACCTGCACGTGTTTTTAAAATATTGATACACTTTGGTGTCATACTTTATTTTTACATGACACAATTTTTTATTTGAGCCATCTAATTTAAATTCAATAAAATATTAAATTACATCAATATTTTTGAAAGAAATGCAGTAATTTTACAAAAATGGTATAAAACTTGGTAGGCCACCTATCTAGGTATATTTTAACATAAAAAGATTTAAAAAATATTGATATTTGCATCTATGGCATAAAAAAAATCTATTTAAGACAGAAAATAATTAAAAAAAACATATTATTATTTATTTTGGCAACCCTAAGGAATTTAAAAAAACGGTTCAAATTAGTTGTAGGTAATCTAGTGACCTTGCTAGGATTTACGGTTGGACCATTATTTACGGGACACCCTGTATATCGACATCGAAACCACAAAAACAAATGCCAGAAAGACAAATGAAACCAACATGTACTGAAAAAAACTGAAATGTTAAAACAAGATTAGTGAGGAGAAGAGGCAACCTATTTTTATGAATTTTTGGAAAATGGGAGATTTAGATAAGCAACGTCAATTTAACAATAAACATGTAACTGCAATTAAACCGAAGTACAGATATATTCGCGAAGGAAGTACAAGAAAAGATTATAACCATGCATTTAATTTTGAAGTTGACAAAGAGATAATTCGAGTACGTAAGACTTTTTTTTTTAAATACTCTGGGTATATCCGACAGACCGATAAGAACAGTAATTTCAATGCAAAACTCTATAATTGGGGGTTTTCTGAAAGATGACAAAAGAGGGAAGCATGCTAAACACAATAAGCTTGATACTGCAATTATTGATGGGATTAAAGAACATATCAATTCTATACCTAGAATTGAAAGTCATTACTGTCGAGCTAGTACGAGCCGGGAATACATTGAAGGCGGTCTCTCTATTGCAAAATTACATAGAGACTATGTTACAAAATGTCGTACAGATAATGTTCCTCATGCTGATTATCAAATGTATTACTATATATTTACCAAAGAGTTCAATATTTCTTTTTGGTCTCCAAAAAAGGATCAATGTGAGGATTACGCAGCTTATAATGATGCAGAAAACAAAGAGCAGAAAACAAAAACCAAATACGATTCTCATCTAGAAGAAAAAGATTTAGTAAGAAAAGAAAAAGAGTTGGATAAAGAAAATACCAATGGAAAATGCATAACTGCCGTCTATGATTTGCAAGCCGTGATGCCGTGTCCAAGAGGTGATGTTTCCAATTTTTATTATATTTCAGAACTAAATGTTCTGAACTTTACTATTTACGAACTTGGATCCAAAGACGTAAACTGTTATGTTTGGCATGAAGGTGAAAGCGGAAGAGGAGTAAATGAAATAGGATCCTGCGTTTTCAGTTATTTAAGAAGCCTACAAGAAAATATTAAGGATGATTTTTCGCTATGAATTTCATAGCGACAACTGTTGTGGACAGCAAAAAAATAAATATATGATTGCAATGTATATTTACGCAGTCACTAATTTAGCAAATTTGACGGCTATTACCCACAAATTTCTAATAAAGGGCTACTTACAGAATGAGGGAGATTCCGCACATTCTGTGATAGAGCGGAATATTTCAAGGTCCTTGAAATCTGCACCTATTTACGTCCCGGAACAATATAAAACTTTGATTAGAACCGCTAAAAAAAAGGAAATCCATACAGAGTCCATGAACTGAATCATGAAAGTTTCTTTGACATTAAAAAAGTTGCAGACGGTGTTGGATCAAATTACTCAATCAATGAAGATAGAGAAAAGGTAAAAATGGGGGATATTAAAGTTATTAGAGTGAAGAAAACTCATAATGATCGATTCTTTTATAAGTGTTCTTATAAAGAAGATAGCTTCAAAACTGTACTGGTCGAAACTCGAGCTAGCAAGATAAAAAGAATTTGAGTTCAGAATTACAACCGCTTTATTCAACAAAATTACTCTCGTATCTGACAATATGAAAGCAGTACTTACACTTATAAATAAAAATATAATACCTAGATTTCATAAAAACTTCTATGAAAATCTGTGACTTCATTGTTTTTTTGATATTTTTCTATTTTACCACTTATTGTTATTTTTCTAGAAAAGTTTTGATTTTTAGACTACTTTTAATTAAGAAGAGATGATATAATTTAATGTTTTAGTTCTATATTCATTGGTAGTATTTTTTTATTTTGGATTTTTAATAGAGGTACTATTTGATTTTTAGATACAACTTTTAATTAATAGAAAAACAGTTTACTGAAACAAATATTTCATTTCTATTTACAATATTATTTTATAAATAATATTTTTTTACAATTTTTTTTTTAATATTATTTATTTTTATATTTTATTTTGTTTATTTAAAAAAAGTGCTTTAGGTTTAAGCTCATTGATCTCAATAATATTGTAGCCATTGATTTATCTAATGAGTGTTAATTTTAAGATAGGGGTTTGTTAAATAATCTTATTTCATTATAAGTAATTTTAAGTGTATGTGCCATCCTATAAAAATTTCAAATTTTAAAAGAAACTATCTAAAACTATTTTTCCATTATGAAGTTATTTTTTTTAGAAAATCCGTGCTAATAGCTAGAAATGATTATATTTTAAAAATAAACAATTAAATAACACACCACCTGAATCCCTATGTAAATACTTTTTTAATGATATATGACACTTATATGTGAACATAACAATTTTAAAGAAAAACGAACTTTAATGAACTAAAAACTTCAAATGCTTGTACTGCAAAATTTGTACTTTCTGAATAACGTCACTTTCCTATTGAACCGACGAAATGTTTCATTAAATAGTGCCAGCCATGAAGTGATGTTCATGACTGGATGTCCATGTGTGGGTGCGTCCATGACTGGGTGTTAAGAACTGGGTGATGCATGTCAATCACTGGTGTTCTGATTTTTTTGAAAAATATTTTTAGTACACTAGCAAATTAATAATTTAAATAAAGAAACTGATTCTCCATTCGTTTTTTAGTATTTTAAACCCTGATTGCATTCATAAACAGTTACATTATTCAAAATATAGCATGCAAATGACAAATTAAATCTTATACTGTCCATGACTGGTTACTGGAATAGCCTGGTTTAACGTAATAAAAGCCTTTGTCATGTCCTTTTCTGCTTTTTCTAACTTCTAACACAGGTGGCTTAACTGTACGTCTCTACTGTACAGGTATCTTAATATTCATGTCCTTTGTTTCTGTGTTGCTTCTAGCATCACTTGGAGTTTCCGGTTCTTTTTCTGTCTGTTCTCCGATGCCTGCCTGAAAAAAAAATTGTTTTTTCAGATTCCCACACAAGGCCTGAAGAATGGCTGACCAAAACGGAAGGATTCAGTTCTCCCTATTGCCTTGGTTCTCTCTGAATACTTTAATTACAAAGGAAGTTTCAGCATCGTTTTATTAGCCCTAGTAGATGGTGATTACTGTTTTGTGTTTGCTAACATAGGAAGGGAACATAGGCTAAGGGAGAATTAGTGATGGCGGTATTTTAAATCAAAGCGATTTGTGGAAAAAAATATGTGATGGTATCTTTAATTTACCACGTAGTTGTCCACTTCCTGGAAGTAATACTAATATGCCCTATGTTTTTGTGGGTGATGGCGCTTTTGCTCTTAGTACTCATATTATGAAGCCCTTTTCTGGACATCATCTGTTAGGCACCCCAGAAGGAATGTTGAATCCACAACTATCACATTCTCAGACAGTTGTAGAGAATACTTTTGGGATATTATCATCAGTTTTTAGAGTATTTAAAGACCTATTCCATTAGATGTCTTCTAATGAAAACTTCTATTATAACCCACAGCTGTTTATTACTTTACAATTTTTTAAGAAAGGGCAAATCATCTTGCAATATTTATACTCCACCAGGCAGTACTGATAGAAATAGTGAAATAATCCATGTAAGTATGAGAGTAAACCATGAAGAAAATCGATTACCGTTACTATCTGTGCCTCGTCGGGCTCCTGTTAATGCTATGCAAATAAGATCAAACTTTATGAATTACATCCACCAAAGTCGATTATGCAGTAGTAGTAGGGTCAATGATGCATAATTTAATTAGTTTATAATTAGTAGAAATAAAAACGAGTAATACTTACCTAATAAGTTAATAAAAAAATATTGGAAATTATTTTATTAGTTTTCCTTACCCTTTGTCCATCAGTCAACATTATACTTTTGCATGTATATTTTCCTTTTAAAAATGCCTCCATTACATCATAAAAAACCCAAATTAGCTTGTAAATTTCTTCTTCTTTCATACCAGACCCGATCGAATCTTGTTTTTTTTTTGAAATGCATCCAAAATGCTGACATCAATGTCTCTTTCTTTTTTTGAAGTTCCGAAACAGGAATTTGCAGGGAGTCTGCAATGGAGTATGAATTATGTTCAGACGGGGCTACTCTATCGCCTATGTTCATCATGGATAATGTAGGATTCTAATGCTAAAAGAATTTTTCAAATCAGTACATTAGTTTTGGAGCCTATTCAATTCCAACAAACAATAAAGTAAGTCTTTCCTCTTTATAATATTATTATAGAAGTATAGATAGTATAGATAATTTCTGTCAACATTCAAATAGTATCAACATACCTTGTTTTTTTCCTTGTGCAGTGCATCATTTGAGTCCTAAATTGCGGGCTCAGATTGATATCAATCAATAAACTTGAAAGTTTTTTCATTACTCTACGATACTGATATTTATTATGGACGATCAAAAATTCTAGTTCTAGCCCGCAACAAAAAAGTGCACTATCCCAGTCAGCGGTCGGTGACGAACTAAACAATGGCCGATTGTATGAACACCACAGGCACGCTACGGCACGATTCTTATGAAGTGTGCCCAAAAACCCGACAACAACCCAATTGCGTGCCACTTGACAATTGATTGACAATTATCGGCTACTATATAGGTACCATTACCCCCTGTACACAATGGCAACCACCTTCTGCATGTCAAAACAGAATGAAATACTTTTTGGTACCTCAGCAGTTTGTGTACTAGTTTTTCCTTTGTGTTATACTACTGTTTTCTTCTGATTTTATTTTATTACTCCACAAGACATACATTGCAAACATCAGATGCAGGTTGCTTAACACGTTGAATGCCAAGATTTTTGAGGGGTCGAAATCGGTTCCCACCATACATTAGGGTCTATACGAGTTAACTCGTAGCTGGCGTCACCTATAGTCAAGTTAACTAACAGTGCCAGTGTACGAGATATCTCGGATACGAGACATCTCGTACGTAGGCACCAGCAATACTCATAGTTTAATTAGGTACCACCTACGAGAAAACTCGTAGTGTCTGTCTTTGTCTATTTGCCCGAACTACTTGCTACGGACGTTCGTGGCACTCGGTAAGTGACGCCTGCGTCGCGGCTAGCGGCATCTACTAGTCGCGCGGCTTGAGCCGCACTGGGTAAACGTGTGATTTTGCGTAAACTTCGCGCCAAAATGCCGCGGCGACAAAATCATAAGCGTAATTCGATTGCTAATGAGCAAGATATTATTCAAGCACTACAGGAATCGGAGAGCGATGGCGACTTTTCAGCATGTAGCTCAAATGACTACATTCCTTCAGAACATAGTGGTAGTGATACGAGCGACGCTTTGTCTACAACAACAAATTGTTCTGGAGACAACGATGACAATGCTGCGTCAGGTGGTCAAGAGCAACCATCTTGTGACCCCGAAAATCTGTGGTCATTCCATTCAGCAAAGCCTCAGAATTTTGCCTTCACTGGACACGCATCATTCAAAGTTCCCGAAGTTACAAGCCCAGGTGATTTCATTGATCTTTTTTTTACTGATAATTTCGTAGATCACGTTGCTGCGATGACAAATGCATATGCCAAAAGAAATCCTGGTCCTGTATCAAAAAATTCTCGTTTTTTACAATGGAAAGAAACTGATCGCAAGGAAATGCGTCAGTTTATCGGAATTTTACTATATTTAGGCATTGTATCAGCCCCTACAATTGCCCATTATTGGAATAAAGATATGCTGTACAACTTTCCATTCGTACGTCAAGTAATGAGTCGAAACCGCTTTCAAATACTGCTACGGTATCTTCATTTTTCTGAAAACGATGAAGAGGCAGGTACCGACCGTCTGCACAAAATAACACCGGTTTTGGATTGGTTCAACCTTGTTATGAAGACTAAATATCAACCTGATCAGTCATTGAGTATTGACGAATCAATGGTATTGTGGCGTGGACGTTTGGTTTTCCGGCAATATATAAAAAATAAAAAACATAAATACGGAGTAAAGTTGTATCACCTCTGCGAGTCCACAGGTGTAGTTATGAAAATTCGGATTTACAAGGGTAAAGCAGAACGTCCTAGTCCCGGTTCATTACATTCCACGGAGGTAGTTATGGATTTACTAGACGATTATTTTGATAAAGGACATATTGTCTATACAGACAATTTTTATAATTCGGTAGACCTGACCAGAAAGTTGAGCCAAAAAAAAACATATATATGTGGTACCTTACGAGCTAATCGTAAAGGAAATCCTTCTGAGGTCGTAAAAGCAAAACTGAAAAAGGGAGAAATCGCTGCTATGAGTAGTGGAGATATAACAATCTGCAAATGGAAGGACAAACGGGAAGTAATGGTCATTTCCAACAATCATAAAATAAATTTGATACGTGTACGAAACAGAAATGGCAAAACAGCCATCAAACCAAACATAGTCGCTGACTACAATCTCGGAATGTCCGGTATTGATCGTGCGGATCAAATGACATCCTACTATTCATGTCTGAGAAAAACTCTTAGATGGTACAAAAAAATTGCAATTCATTTTTTTGATATTTATATTCAAAACGCCCACCGACTGTACCGACGTCAACATCCCGGATCCAAAATGCGCTTGCTCAAATTTAGAGAGGAAATCATAAAGCACCTAATAGGTCCTCTCGATAATGCCCAATCCGCATCGCAGAATAACACAGCGCGGGAAACGTTTCAAGAGTTTCATTATTTAGAACTCATTCCTGCTACGGAAAAAAAGAAGGCACCGACCAAACCCTGTCGTGTATGCACAAGGAATAAAAAACGCAGAGAAACAAGATATATATGCGTAGTTTGTTCAGAAAGACCTGCGTTATGTGTGACGCCATGTTTTCGCACATACCACTTGTAATCAAGCAGAATAAACTTTTTCTTTGTAATGATTGAAATGTAACTTGTTGTTTAGATTTTAAGTGAAACTTTGTAGTTCCTTTATACGTTCCTAATTTGATTAAAGACCAATTAAGATTAAGATTTTGCCACCAAAAATTGAGAGACTGCCTAATATTATTTCCTTGTGAATTATTATCTAATAAATAATCCAACTTTTTTTTCATATTTTGTTTTATTTGAGGTGCCAATGCTCACATTCCCGCTATTCGTGTGGTGCCAGAATAAATGATTCACTTAGAATTCGTCATAGAAGTCCTACGATATTTCTCGTATCTGGCATCTGAGAAAAAATCGGCTACGATATATCTCGTAGCCGGCATTCAATGTGTTAAAGCTGATATCAAATTCCTTTAAATAATTCATGAAATTTGCATGTAACTCTCAACTCTAGTGGAGCACTGTCATTATTATACAATGTCCTTAATTTTTTGCAGTTAAGTTCCGAACCCAAATAAATCCTCTTGGATTTATTTCTTGTGTAGTGACTCTCGGAGCCTGGAAGACCATTGATATTTTTTTTAAATCATCCTTTTTGATTTTAGTTCTAGATGACTTTCTGTCTCCTCCTCTGTTTTCTTTAGGTATACCTCCTGATATTATTGTTTTATCTAAATGCTTTAATCTTTTTTCCAATAGAAACTGGCACCATCTTCTTCCCATGTTTATGAAAATATTTGCAACTGATTTAACGATTTCGGATAGCTGCTGTAGGAGTGGATTTTCCTCTTATATGAGGTTCATAGGGGCTTGAAAATCTTGTCAGAAATCTGTCCTGGTCAATTTTCTTGCTAAATTTCTATACCTGTTTTCTATTCTCAAAAATATCGGATATAGCAAAATTTCGGCATTTAAACTTGCTTCTAGCGGTTATGAGAACAAGGTATTTTCAAATTACAGCAAAGTGGATCCAAATCATTGTATTTCCTGGAACAAAAGAGGAAAAAAATCCTAATGAAATTGTTCATTGAAATACCTATTAATATATTTATAGATGACTTACTTTTTACGGTAAATTATCTGTCTTTCCTCCCTTTTATCTTGACACCCGAATTTAAATTTTAAACTCTTACATATTTTATCACAAATTCACAAGTTCTTGAGCAGCGAGCTTACAAAACAAAACAAGTAATTAATCATTGAGATTTGACACAGGACTTTTTTTTTTTTTCTCTTGATATGGCTCGCACGGCTTGTGCATTTGCCAGTTTCAAAGTTAGGGAAACATATTTACAAAAGGATATCGGATACGGATAGCTACGGAAGGATCAGGAGAGCAGAGGATATAATTTTGTATGAGAAAATATATATATATGTATGTACATGAATTAATAAAAACATTTATATTATTGCTATATTTTAATATTATTAACAATTATGAAGAAAGCTATTATTTTATATATTTTAAGATTATTTGTACATAATAAAGCTAAGATGTTAGTAGGGAAAGGAATTCTATGCAATGCTAAGTTGGTGAAAAACGACGAATGATCATATAGGGGACAGGAAAACAAAATGTGATTTAAATCGCCTACGTCCTCACCACATTCACATATATCACTCGTTACTATGTGAAGTTTAGCAAGATGAGCCGGGGTACACACATGTCCTAAACGCATACGTATTAAAATCGATGTTACTGTCTTGCTAAACCTCGCTTTGCAGTACCAAGGCTTTGTAGGGATACTAGGTTGGATATTATGAAAATGTCTTCCTTTAGACTGGGAGGATACCTCCCAGAGATTGGTCCAAGATTTATGTAAATATGTTTTGGTCAAAGACAGAAGGTCATGTGAATAATTTTCATATGGAAACCTGTCACCACATTGCACCGCTTCATTGGCTAGGCGATCAGCTATCTCGTTGCCAATGATTCCTTTGTGACCAGGAATCCAGGCAAAATGGATTATGCAGCCATTCAAAGCACATTCATAAGATACCTTTCTCAGTTGAAAAATATAGGATATAGGGATGTGAGATGAAAAGGGAATTTATCAAAAGCTTGAAGAGCACTCTTTGAATCTGTGAAAATAAAAGCTTTATTTAATTTCATAATTCGAACATATTCTACAGCTTTAAGTAAACCATAACATTCACCAGTAAACACTGAAGATTCTGGCGGAAATTTGATTTTTTGGACTATTTTATATTGGGAATGATAGACTCCTACTCCAACACATTCAGACACCGAATGTTTGGAAGCATCAGAGTATAAATGATGAAAATCGCCAAAATCCGATTGAAGAGAACAAATGAAGTTACTATTAGCATTAAGGTCATTTTTATCAAACAAGTCATAATGAATAATCGGGGAATACATTAAAGACTCGTAACTATTACAGAACAATGGTAACATAAGAGAACTATAAGTAGGCGATGAAAGAGACTGATACTTTTGATAACTTAATAGTATAGGGGGAACGGATTTATGTGACCAATAAGATGAAGATGGCACCAATTCAGAAAGATTTTGTAGTTTTGATAAGAGTGGATGATTGGAAAACTGAACGACCCTAAATAAAAATCTGTCAGATAAATATTGCCTTCTTAGATGTAAAGGAGGCTCAGAGCATTCCACTTGTAAAGCATTTATGGGGCTTGACTTCATGGCACCTGTAATTATTCTCATACTTTTATTTTGAATTAAATATAATTTTCTAAAGGCTGTAACATTGCCAGGCTCAAGAAGAAAAGTACCGTAATCTAAAACGCTTCGAATTAGTGCGTTATAGAGCAATTTCATGGAGTATGGGTGAGCGCCCCACCAAACTCCAGAAAGACACCTTAATATATTTAAGAGTCGCTCACATTTTATCGCAATATAGTTACAATGAGCAACACCAGTAAGTTTGGAATCCAGGATTACCCCTAAAAATTTAAACTCTTTTACTAACGGCCGAATACAATCATTGTAAGTTAATTTAATTGGAGGTGGTAAAAGTTTACGAGAAAATAACATCGTTGCACACTTTGATACTGATAGTGTTAGGCCATTACTATCCATCCACAACTTAAGAAGCGATAATGAATGGGACACCAAAGATTCAGCTTCTGAAATAGAACTATTTGCGCAATACAAGAGCAGATCATCAGCATATTGTAATATTTGTACATTTTTACTCAAAGAAGGTTCTAAATCATAGGTATAAATGTTGTATAATAATGGGCTTAGAACCGATCCTTGAGGTAAACCTTTCCATACAGTGCGCGTGATTTCTGAATCAGGCAATGTTATTTTTATGAGGCGTTCAGAAAGCATATTCATAATGAAATTAATAATTATATAAGGCACATTCAAAGATTGTAGTTTTTGATTTAAAATTGGTAAAAGAACATTATCATAGGCAGAATTAATATCTAAGAAAACCGCAATAACAGATTTATTTAGAGTGAAGGCCAATCGAATATCCGAAACAAAGCAACTAATACTATCAGTGGTACTTCTGCCTTTTCTAAATCCAAACTGACTTTCAGCCAAATATCCATTCTTTTCCATGTGCCATTCTAATCGGTTTTTAACAAGATGTTCAGTTATTTTTAAAAGGACGGATGAAAGGGCGATAGGACGATATCCGGATATATCTGATAGATCTTTACCCAGTTTTCGAGACACAGGACTTAGTCTCTTTTAGGAGTGAGGATGCGGAGGATGCGTTCCGAAATGAAAATAACACCTAAAAATCCATCGAATAGTATAAACTTTAATTCGGGGAATTACTTTAAAGTGTAAAATAGGTATGTTATGTTCGCAAAATTAATCGTAGAAGCTCAAGAAGGAGAAAAATAGTCCCTTTTGTTAAAAAAAATCATATCGTTTTTATACCCAAAAGGTTGTCCCTTCTGCTGCCCCCGATTTAGAACGAAGTTATCGACCGATTCGTTAGGTTTGTTTTAAATAAAGTAAATGATCCGCTTAACGGTAGCAATCCATATTTTTATAGTTTAAAGTCAGAGGCCTTTAGTATTCATAAACTTAATAATATAAAAATTTCTCATCTTAAAAAAATAATTAAAAATAAAATAAAATTAACCGAATCGGCCGATAACTTTTCGTTTCTGTTCTGAATAGGGGGCTGAACAGAATCGTACTTTAATTTTATGATTTACATTGGAAATAGGACTTTTAGCTCGCGTTCGTATTTCAACCAAAAACTTTTTTTTATTAAGGCGAATAGGCCACTTTGAACAGACATTCCTCAAATGTAGGGAGAAACGGAGAACACGCCTTATGAATTTAAAATACGTACGAGCAGAATAAAGCTATTTTTGTCGCCCTCGTGCTTTTGGACGCTTTAATATCCAAAGTGTACTGACAGTCAAAATGCCTCGGATACCATAGCATCCACGGATAAAATGATGATAACTACTGTCAATTTAACTGGTTGTTAACACTTAAAAACAAGACAAGAAAATAAAATTAAGTTTTAAGTTTTAATACTAGTAGCGATCAGCCGTTTTTGAACGCACTGCTATAACTAGCATCTGAGCATAGTGCAGGGTCAGAGACAACATAAACCAGAAAAAAAAGTTACTGCGCAGTAAAATTTATCTTGATCTCTGCGACATATGTCATAGTGACATTCCTAGGGTTGTCAGGATATAAAAAATGGTCGATAGTAATTATCGACGTTTCTTCCTATCATCGATGCTAATGTAACATATTATTGGGTTTTATTTAATTGCAAATGTTACTAAATTAAACGAATATTTAATATAAAATACATTTATTCTCATAAAGGACTACACCCCAAATCCATATCTGAATCAGTTTCTGAATCCCTAGAACAATCTTGTAAATTTATTATAAAATTTTGTTCGCAAATATTATCAAATCGGACGTCCCGTTCCCAATCTTCTTCCATTGGTTTTCTACATTTGGTTACCACCTTCTTCCAGTCTTCTGCAGATACATTGTCAACCGCACTTTTTAATAACTGCAACATTTTATTTGCCGTGAAAGGCGGTTTTGTGTTGTGTCTGGCAGCGTAACCTTCAAAAAATATTTTTACTAAAATTAATTATACAGTAGGTAGATTTTAGTTAGATTGGTACTTAAAGTACCAATCTAACTAAAATTCAAGCAAACAAACCTTTGACTCGGGCCCAGATAAGCTCGATCGGATTATACTGGCAGTGGTACGGGGGTAGTCTTATGACGGTATGGCCCTTTTCGCGGGCTATATCATCTAAGACATACGTTGGAGTACTAGGTTTGTGCATACCAACGAGTCTTAATAATTTATTTTTGAGCATAGTTTCATTGGCCTCTATTCCTTTTTCTTGAAGCCATGCAATGATTTCTAATTTTCTGTTTGCCGAAGTTGGTGGTTTGTGCTTTTGAAGCGACTGATATGGGGTGTTAATTTATTAATTTATTCTTTATTGCACATTTATAAAAATGGGTACAATTGACGGACTTAATGCCTAGAGGCATTCCCTACCAGTCAACCACAAGGTTTAACATAAAACATACAAATTTTGGGCTGTGCAACGTATGGAATTTGGTGCAAGAAAATCATCATGATTAGCATGATATGTATATATAATTTATATGTATTTGTATAGTATAGATCTTAATATACTATATAAATACATATAAATCATATATACATATCATGCCAATCATAATATTTAATAATAATATATAATATGAAATTAAATGAAATTGCTAATAAGAGAGTTAAACGTAGATGCCAGAATTTGAACTCAATGAAATGGTTGACTGAATCAGCGGCTCACTTAAAATGCTCACGCCACGACCTCTTTAGAGCAAGTTTGGAGGTAGATTTCTGAATGTTGCTTCGGAGAGAGTTCCAGAGCCGTATGGCAGACAGTCTGAAGGAGCTTGACATGTAGGAGGAAAAGAAAAGGGGTGTAAATAGAGCTAAAGTTTTACTTGAACGGAGATCTTTTTGATGAGACGAGTGTAGGAATTGAAACTCATTTTTAGGTTCCGGGGCACTTTGCATTTTATCAATTTTCACTACTTGATACCGGTTTGTGAGATACGATTGGATAATTTTGTAGGCAGTTCCTCTGATTCCAATTTGGTGTAACCATTGAAGTAGTAGGCTGTGGCTAATTGTATCAAACGCTTTCTTGAGATCAATGAAGATCCCAAGAGCTATTTGTTTTAGATCAATTTTACTTTTAATATCTGTCACAAGATCAACACATGCCAATATAGTGTTCGACCTAGGCCGTAAGCTATATTGTCTTTCAGATAAAAAATCTATGGACTTGAGGTATTATTCGAAGCGGTGGTAAATATTTTTTTCTATTATTTTTGATATTACAGGAAGAACCGAAATAGGCCGGTAATTCCCAGCGTCTGCTCTACAGCCTGACTCAAAAATTGGACTTGCTTTCGCTACTTTCAGAGAATCAGGAAACGAACCATTTTTCAATCACTGATTCACACAGCCTGTCAATTCAGTCAAAATCAAGTCCTTCACACATTTTATTGCCTTAGAGCCAATGCCATCAACACCGATACTAGTGTTTGGGTTTAAGTTGCTAACAAGTGTTTTAATTTCATCAGTTGTAGCTGGTGTTAACTCTAACAGTTCTCATGAATGGTTTTTTGAGTTACCATAAAGCTCCGAATAAGTTACATTGTTGTGATAAGACTGAGGTATTTTATGTGCCAAAACAGAGCCAATGTTGGCAAAATAAGTGTTAAAATGGTGGCAGATATCTGATAGGTTTGATAATTGGCCTACATTGGTGCTGAGTTTCGAAGGAGCACAACTATTTTTAGCCTTGTTATTTTCTAATCCATTCATAAGTTTCAACATTTTAAGTGGTTGACCTTTACATTCTTTGAAGAGCTTTTGGTAATATTGACTTTTAATGGATTGGTATGCTTTCTTGTACTATTTTTCTCAATTGTAGGTATTCTAGTCTTGCTGTTTCGTTTTCAGGTGATCTTATGGCAATGTATCCCAACTGGTTCCTTTTGTTTATAGCTTGTATTATGTCTCTGTTAATCCAATCCTTCTTGGGGGGATTTAAATTTTTTGTTTTTGTTGTCCTATATTAGTAAAACAAACATCAGCATAGTCGAGAATAGGCAGGACAAGAGCCTGGACGAGCCTGGATGTCATTATCCATAATAATGCAATGTGGCTCCTTTAACTATCTAATAATTTTAAAAACCACTCCTTAATTTTTTCAAAATTAATTTCCTAGTGTTATTCAGTGGTTTTTGTTGATTTAAATGCCAATAGGCAATTAGGCAGAAAACCAGATGACGTCCCAGCATGTGTGATGATTAATCTTTGGCCTTTGCCTTCGGGTACTTTGCTGGTTGATTGTGCAGTATCATCGGTCCAATCTTTTGATACGGTATGATTGGCGTTTAGCCATGTTTCGTCTAGAAACACTACTTTGTCCCAATTAGTGATTTTTTTGATTTTTCGGAGAAAATCCACTCGAGCAAGAGCTATGTCGGTTTTCTTCATTATAATTTTTCTTTTGTCACTTCTTTATAGGAAAAACCAATATTTTTCAATATCTTCGATAAAGATGGCAAGCTTCCTTTGAACAAGTCTGCGTCTTTAAGGGGCGCAGCAAGTTTTTTCAATGTTAGTAAGTCGCCCAGTGTATAGTAACTATAAACATGGTTGCGAAGTTCGAAGACGTCAATGTTTGTGACAGGAGTAGCCTTTTTCCTTTTTTTATTTAGCGTTGAAAGTTTTTTTGTCCTCGTCTTCAGTCAATGCTGCGGTTGAACATTCGCCATACTTTTTTTTGCTGATGTGAATCACTGTCGCACGTCCAATGCCAAAAGCATCTGCAACTCTATCACATACTTTCTCCATGGGTAATAGCGGCCGGCCATTTTGGTTTTCTCGTTCAAAATATTCACGTAAGCGAATCACCAACTCACGACTTTGACTGTTCAAAACAGTTTTCTTCGTTCTCATTGGCATTAAACCAACAAGAAACTAACAATAATAACAAAAGACAACAAAACTCAACAAATTAACAGCAATAGTAACAAAAACAAAGTAATGAGAACGGAAAACACGTAGCGTATACAAGGCGTCGGCACTCGTAACTGGGATAGTTTAAATTATTATGCTTTGGCTTTTAAGTGAATCAGCGCTTATAAATAGTTGAATAACTGTTAAAATCAACAGTGTTTAGTAATAGGTTAAACTAACCAATAGTATTTGCCAAAAGCAATCTGAGAATCTTAGTCAAGTGTAGGATAGAGGTTACTGGTTAGGTTCTTATCAAACAAGATGGCGGCGTGTCATTTTTCAAGCTTACGGCCTGGGAACACAATCTTTGAGCCAAACGCGGCGTGTCTTCTTCCGAAATCCAGGGACGGGACATTGACGGATGGAATGTTACTTAGTGGGTGAGAAATTGGATTCTATTTACTCATTATTATTTTAGATCAAGTATTTACACATGTAAATATTGTTATGATATTAAAATATACAATAAAATTAAGGGATACATTGATTTTATATTAAATTTTATTTAAAATATCGATCGTTTATAGTCTGTGGTTACGATGATTTATCACCCATCACTATATAAGTTAACATGCCCATAAAGTATGTATGCTGTCTGTAATATTAAAAAAAAAATCCCTAGTTAGTCTGTGGTCTGTGGCAATTTGATTGTTAGCGTAGCGCTGTGGCGTAGCGTTAGCGACTTTAACGAGACGCGATTAAGAAATAAAATACCGACACGGCAATAATTAAATTTCCCAACTTGCGGGTTTATATGTGAACACTAACATTTTCTCATAGAACTATTGTCTACGTCGAGTCTGCACCTGCGGCTGTGCTTAGCTTTGGAGGTATTCTGGGCCTCGGATACCTTCTTTCTTCTGCTTGCAGGAACCACCTGCCACTGCCTTCGGCGGAGACTTATTCGACGGACTTGTGGGAAGCTTGTGTAAGATGCTAAGCGGGGTCAACTCATGCAGACATTCAATCTTGCGACGAGAATTATCGGGGAGAAGAATAATGATTTGGTGATCCATTGTCTAACAATTTCCAAGCCCGAAGTGCTTCCGAGCTTTCAGTAAGGAACTTGGAGATGGCAATGCCAGTGCCCTTTAGAGCAGTCTTATGGTTACACACTTCCCTGCGCGCTTCATATTTAGTTTGCCACACAAGAATGGGCCTTGCCCTACGGCTATCAGATCTGCAAAATCAGGGGACAATTATAATTTCCCGGTTATGATGCCTGCAGTGACATCTGCAACACTCTCATCGCTTGCCTCAGCCACTCCATGAAACAGTAGTATCTTTTTACATGCAGCCATCTGTCAATCAAGTCTGACCATCGGCAGCTCCATTTGGGCCTTGAGAACTCATAGTGACTTCCACATTAGCAATTTAAATACTTCAAACTCCTGTGTCAGTGTGACAGGAGAACTGGACTGAGCCTGCTGCAACTTTTTATTGTGTTCCTTCATCTGTATAGTGAATAATTACCAAGATCTGCCATGTTTTTTGACAGCTTGCTATAGAGGTTCATGTTTTGAAGCACAGTTTCACTTTAAAGATGTTTCAGGTAAGGCAAATTAGTAACCTAATTAGGAGACCGAGTGTACTTTGATATTTGCTTAACTCCAACAAAAGACTACTACTGTAAACATTTTATATTTGAGTCTATTAGAATTAAAAACCAGCAATGTCCATTTTATTGTTTAAAATAAAAATAAATAAAATTTCTTTATTTCAGGCCTTTGATGATGATGGCCATAGATTGTTAGGAACAGTTGACTTACTCGCTATGTTAGTGAATAAAGACAGAAAATGAAAAATGAAAACACAAAGTTTCACTTCTTCGCATGTCTCACATGCAAAGCGGTAAACCTTGCAAGATATGGAGAGTCTAATCTCTCCGATACCATCCTCAGAATAGAGTTGGAGCTCCCTCGTATCCTTCTGATGATGGAATAAGACTTTTTGCGCATTAAAGCAAAGAAGTCATTTATACTGGCATCGGCAAACATGCCAGATGCACAGCAGAACTTGAGCAGTGTTTTGACCACTACCACTAAATTTGCAAATTACAAATTAGGCTCTCATTTACAATGTATAAATGTTATTGAGAAAAGCAGGACTGTTCTTCGAATTACTTTTCAATAGTTGAATTAATAAAATTTTTTTTATTAACTACGAAATTAAATAAAATGGGTTGGTTTCAAAAGAAATTGTTGAGCTTTGCTGTTCCTGTTGCATGTGTCCTACACCTATATCAACATACTATTGCTGAACAACTTTAGTACTTTGGGTAATAATAACACAAAACCTGATGTTTATAAAGTTTATTATAAATTGATATTACAAAGTAATAAACAATTTGTGGAACCTTTAATAAATTATCAATGTAGGTAGCTCTTGCATTTCACAAATCGACTCGTCAGGGTTATCATTGTCTCTGCCATTATCATCATCATGTTCTTCCAAAATATTGTCTTGCCTTACCACTCAAGCAAAATAACTCAAAATCTAAAATCTAAATTACGCCCATTGTCACCGTTATTATGACTTATGTGTCTTCAGCAATTCGTTGACGTCTCTTAGTTTTAATGGCTTTACTGCCACTCCCTGCGATACAACATTGGAAGCAATCATTGCGAAGGCTTTACCCTATTTACAAATATTTTTATACTGACCCAAATCTTGACTATAATGTAGTTCTCCTCTTAGGCCTACATTTTCATTGCTTTTATTATTAATTAGCCCTTTTCAAATAAAATCTCTTACATTTTGAGAAAGGGACATGCCATGTACCAACATTCAAAAATATATTCTTTGCGGCAGTTTTCCAGTCATGTACTTGACATGCTGATCCTACATTTGTGGTGGTTGAGTGTATTGTTATCAGAATAATTATCTTCACTGCTATCAATTTCAGACTCATCTGAATGAGAGTTGGTAGTTGTAGGACAGACCCGATTTACAATGATAGGGGTTTTATCAGTTCTAGTACCTCGGAGGGAAAAGATCCTGTGTATTTTTTAGGAATTTCTCTGTAGCTGTTAATGACAGGATCTGATGTTAATAATAACATGTTAGCATAACATAATTCGTTGACGTACGAGAGATCTTCCAGGTATTGTGGTGTTCTCTGTATCGGCGACAGTCTTTATTCCGGGCCTCTTGCGCCTCCTCCGATAGTTGCCCAATGGGCTAGATGAAATGCTCAGTAATATCTACACTGTGAACTAAAATTTTATGTACAGAAGGGGGCATACCGTCGCTTATATTACACACAGCTAATATGCCTTTTTCTTAACTTTACAGGAGAGACAAAAAAATTTATTAATAATTATTAACAATAAATAAAAATCGGATTGTTTCTTAAGGATCATTTATTAGCTTTTCTACAAATAATTAAATGAAAAAAATTGTTAAATCCTTAACAATTAACCCGCCGTCGGTCGCGTTAATTTTTGTAACATCGTCGGTCGCATGGGGTCTTTGAAAGCCCTTTAAAAAATAGATTTTTTTCCAAAACTTTACTATGTACGTAACTATATTTTTTTTATAGATTTTAAAGGTGTTAGGACAGAGTATTAATAAAAGTCGTAATAATATTAATAATTAGTTTTATTTGGAAAAATTTTAAACATCAAAAATATATTTGATATTTGGCTTAGTTTTGGCAACTTTTACTATAAAATAAAAAAAACTTAATATTTCCTTCTAAATTATCTTATTTATTAAAAATTATTAACATATTTTGTCATCGCAATGGATAGAAAAGAAAAAATAACAAAAGAATTTAAAAAAAAACATTCATCATTCATTTTGGTCATTAGAACAGATGACGCAAATGGAAGCTGCATGTCTCGGGCATATGTTTTGCTGACATGAAATGCATGCCGTCGAATATTTTCTATCGACACTTCGTGGGAAATATGCGCATCGCTTTCTGGTCATTTGAGCTTGATTTTGGGGTTGTGTCTGTAGCACATTATTGCCAGTAAAGCGCTTTATATGCTGCCGAAGTGCTCGTGGCAGAGTGTTTATAGTACTCCTGTATTTCAGGTTATCATCACAGAGAGAAAGTGCTAATTTCTTCAGAAATTCTTTCCTGGTTATAATCCTGTCTGGCTGATTGCATCCCAGCAGTATTTGTGCATTTATCCCTGCAATATCCATCAAGGTGAAAAATATTCTCAGAGGCCATCTACAGCATGTTCTTGCAACTGAATAATTATTTTTCAACCTATCTACAACATCAACCCCTCCTTTGGTGATATTGTAAAATTCAATAATCTCGGGCTTCTTCTGAGCTGAGGCTGAATTTACAGCAGCATCGTGATGCATGGTAGAGAGCAAGAGAACAACTTTGTTCTTTTTCGGACAGTAGGACACGAGAGTGTTGTAGTCTTTACCAAATGCAAAAAGTGACGAGCACGGCTCCCTGTTTTTGGTCTTTAGCTCGATGGGGATCTCACGTTTATTTTGTCGCATAGTTCCAACGACGGTTAACTTGTGGTCTTTGAGCAATTCTTTAGCCAAAGGGACACTGGTAAACCAATTATCCATGGTAACGCTACGGTTACTTCCTGAAACTGGTTGTATTAGTCTTTTTACAAGAGCATTGGTTGATGTGTCTACAGACATAAGCCCGTTAGGTTGGCTTCCAAGATAAACCTCCATATTGCAGATATAAAAGTTTCTAGAATCTACCAGCGCAAATACACACATCAAAAGTGTCTAGGGATCAACATATATTTTTGCAATAACTTTTCTCCTGATTGATTTTAATTAAAATTTTCTTTAAGGATTCATCAAATAAAGTGTTGTCGTTTGTCTACAGTAACGATAAACCAAGTCACCTTTGCATTAATAAAGAAATTTGCCATTTTGACATTTGAACCACTAACATTAAAGTTCGAAAAAAAGACTGAAATAACAGTTTTCTTTAAAATTTTATTGGGTAACTTAAACAATTAATAATCCGTGTTTCTACCGCGAACACTAACAACACAAGAATATCGGTTTGGCATACTCAAAATGAGTTCATCCAAATCACGCTGTGGAATGGCCGCCCATGTTCGTTGCAACAACAAAAAAAGGTCTTCTTGCGACTGGATACCTTCCATATTCGGCAGAGCTCTTCTCTGTAGCATATCCCATGCATGCTCAATCGGGTTCAAGTCTGGCGACTGAGCAGGCCAGGGCAGGACATTGATGTTAGCTGCGGCGAGAGTCTGTCTTACAACTCTTGCGGTGTGCGGTCGTGCATTATCATGCATTAACTGAAATAAGGGACCGATTTGCACTTGTAGAGGAACGATGACGTCTGATACAATCGTCTCAGCATAAATTTGAGCGTTGAGGTTGCCTCTGATCCAAATCAACTCAGTTCTTCCGCCGATCCAAATACCCGCCCATACCATGATGGTTCCACCACTTTCTTCAGGGGTTCTCCAGTGTCGTATACGTCTTGTATCCGGTCTCATACCAAAACAAGACTCATCAGAGAAGCACACGAAACGCCATTGTTCTTCTGCCCAATTTCTGTGTTCAAGAGCCCATTGATATCGAATCCTACGATTGTGCATTGCTATAGGTGGTACCCTTAGCGGTCTTCGGGAATGAAGGTTCACTTCATGCGAGCGGTTTCTGACTGTTTGGTCGCTAATTAAGTTCCCTGAAGAGTGATGAAGCCTCACGGCTAACATCATGGTGGTTATTGTTGGAGCTTTTCGAGTTGTGATTTGAATGTATCGGTCTTGTCTCCGTGTGGTGAAGCGATACCGTCCTCCATGGCGCTCAGCCACGGTACCAGTGCTTCGGTAACGTGTCCAAAGTCGACTGATAACACTCTGACTTGTATTCAGAGCTGAAGCCACAGTACGTTGCCGGGAACCAGCTTCTATCATTCCCACGGCTCTGAGCATTTCTTCCCTGCTTAAATGACGTCGCCGCTCCATAATAACGTTGGTTTTAATCAGTAGTAGGGAAACAGTAGCACTAATAATGTCTTCAATGCGTTGTATGTTTTTATAGGGAAAATATTGACAGCTGATTTTCATCTTTTCCTCGAATTTGATTGACAGTTCCTGTTTCAAATTATGAAATGCACCAAAAAGGATCCATATAAATTTATAAAATCATAAATTTATTACAAAGCCACATCTCAATCTCAAGAAATCCGCATAAAAATGCTTGATCCCTAGACACTTTTGATGTGTGTATTTTGATGCCGTATTTGCCTGGCTTGTTTGGTAAATATTGCCTGAATGAACATCTTCCCCGGAAAGACTCCAACAATTCGTAATATGGTAACTATTATTCAAGAAGGTTACAGATAAAGTATTCGTTAACCGAACATCGTTCGTCAAATAAAAAAAGGGGGTAATTTTTTTTTGATATTATTTTTGAATATTTTTTTTTGAAAGATGCTGACATAGCACTTAGGTCGAATTATTTTTAATTATTTTCAAGACAATCACTAGGGATCACACTCTTAAGCTCTTGTAGGTGCTGCCACTTTCGTTTAGAGATCGGTAAATGCTCTTTATACAATTTCGGCAAGCTATTGGTAGTAGGCCTAGACGGACGTACTTAGGACAAGTCCAAGACGTGCTCAGAAAAGGTCAGGTCAGGAGTACCCATAATCGACGAGCATGTATGAAAGGATTAATGAGAGTGGAAGAAGCGCAAGAGGTGTGTCAGGTTCGTAGCAAGTGGAAAGATGTGGTCTCTGCCTACCACGTTGGGAAAAAGGCGTGATGGTATGTATGTATGTATGTATTGGAAGTATTTTTGGGTACTTTTGAACGCTGTGGCAATATCTTTGGGGTTTCATCGAAATTCAACTTGTACCAAATGGTTCCATCGGGTTTGTAGTTAAGTACGCTGATGTCAGTAACTGTTGGGTCTCCGGCTTTTCTGCCTGGCATTATAGACTTGTTGATTTGATCGTGAGGCTTTGAAAAATCCGTGAAAAATCCAAATTCCAAGGAAATGGCTTCGTAGCCTTGGTTAGCGCCGAATATTGGCTTGGCAAATAAATTTCTTGACTCTTAAAGTTTCGACTCTATGGAGCTATGAACTGAGTCACACTCCATTTTCGTGTGCCCTTTGACTAAAAACTTTTGAGATATCTCTGTGTTTTGTTCTATTGCTACTCTAAGTAAAGCTTCGCTAAGGTACCGTAAAATGGTCCTACTTTGCTCCAAAAAAAGGGAATTATGAATATTGTATACACTATTAATTTAGGAGCACTTTCCATAACTTTACGAGAAATAAAAAAGAATGATTTGCGAAGGAATGATAATGTTGTTGTTAAACTAATTTGACGTAAAGGCTTGTAGAAAGGGCTTTCAAATAGGTTATATTGAAAAAAAAAACATTCGTGTTGATAGTATTGCTACAAATTCAGTTTTGAATTTCTAATTGTCAGGTTTTGGTCAAACCATAATGTAATTATCGGGATTTGAACGGCTATATTGTAATTACTGGTATTATGAGATTATAAGTTTTTTGTGTTATAGATAGGTAAAGTTAGTAAAATTCATGGTTATTTTATTTAATAATTATATTGTAGAATTATTATAGAAAATTACAAATCCTTATTCTAAAAAATTGCTTGATTCTTCTTCATTACAGCCGCAAAAAGTTTCTTCATCATCAGATTCGTGCTCACGATGGCTGTCATTTTGTACTAATTCTTTATACCATTTAAATTCCTCATTAACCAATAGAGATGAGTTATACTAGGTAAATTTGATACTAGGTGCACCTATTCCTAGTATTTATTAATACTCGATCCAAATACCTATTTCACCTAGTACGTAGTAATTTAGCATACTTGACGCGACTAGTGCGGACTAATCCACGTAATATGACTTTAAAATACAATTTTCTTTGAAAAGATACAACCGTAGTATGAATAATGCAATTTGAAATTGAATAATAATGTTTTTGCTGGCTGTTGATTGATTGATATCCTCCCTTCATACTTCAACAGGCTTAGGACTGTCAACTTAAAAGTTGGCGTATTTAAAAGATATCAATTTCATAAAAATATTTACATAATTTTTTCTTTTTTTTTGGTTTTTTACGGTTTTTATTTTTTGTTTTTTTTTTATATTTTTTGTTTTTTTTATCACTTTTCGTTTTTTTTATTCTCTTTTTTTTACACTATATACATCTTAATCGTTTAATAAGTTAATCTGTGTTCTGATTTAGGAACATAAGCTGCTGTACTTTTCTGCAACCCAACCTAGTCCTTGTATCATTAATTAAATTTCCACATGCCGAAAATATCATTTCGCATGGTACACTCGTAGCCATGGTATTTAGCGTTGTCACAGCTAGAGTGTACAAATGAGGGTAAATATTTCTGTGCTCCTTCCACCAATTAAGAGGAGAGATATTTTTATCTGGCATTATTATTTTGTCCTCTAGGTATCTCTGAACCTCAATTATTGCTCTTGATTGCCCAGTCCCCTTTGGTTGTATATTTTGCATTTTTTGGTTATAATGGTTCCAAATTGATCGAGATGTACTGCTGGATGCACTTGGACGTGGTTGTTCTTCCTCTTCAGATGCAGCAGGGGCTATGGGTTGTTCCCGATCTTATTTATTTATCAAAGAGGTAACTGACTGTATAATGCTCTGTTTAGTGTTTTCTGCCACAGTTGGATCTTCAAAATAGAGCTTAAACCTTGGATCGAGAAACATGGCTCTAGTGAAAGTACGGCTTTTGTCCAAGTTAACAAATCGGTTTTTTAACTTTGAAATCAAATCCTGTTGCAAGCATTGAGCAGTAGGGTGGTATAATCTGCTATCCAAATTTTCTAAACTTGATATTAGTTCTGTGGTAATAGGTATAACCATGCTGCCTGCAACATATTTCTGACCGCTGATCTCCTTAGTCACTTCTTCGCAGGGTCTCAGAATGTGACACACATGTTCACAGATCTCCCATTCTATTTGGCTCAAAGATAGGGCAGTTGAGTCAAGATTGGATAGAGCACTGTTAACTTCTTCTTTAATTTCTAACATCCGCTCAAGCATGTAGAATAATGAGTTCCAACGCGTACATACACTTTGCAAAGGCCTTTTTACGGATTTGCCTGCTTGTATTTGGAATTTTTTAAGTTTCTCCCAAGCCTTAGTAGATCTTTTAAAATAGCCAACAATGGCTTTCACTTTTTCGATTAGGGCGGTTAGTTCTGCAGATAAATTAATTGCATCTTGGATAGCTAAATTTAGTGAGTGGGCGTAGCAACCAAAATGTCTCCAGCCTTATTCTTTTTCTACAGCTTTTTTTATATTAGCCAATGGAGCTCTGTTACCGCCAATATTATTTTGTCTGTAATATTCCACTCATCGGTGATACTTAATAGCTGACTTGCCAGTAATACACCTGTATGCGAGCCCACAAGAACAATACAGTCCAATAAAACGGATTTTAGGATCTTTCGATGTAATGGCCAGTTACAGCTAAATAAGCGTCGTTTGTGCTCGATGTCCACACATCAGCTGTGACACAAATCGACTCAACATCATCTTTGATTAGTTTTATTTTAGACGTTCGCACACTTTCAAATCGACTCGGTAGTAAATTATTAGCAAAGTATTTCCTTGATGGAATAATATAAAAGGGAAATGCAGTTTGAATTAATTTTCTGAATGCCTTGTCTTCAACTATTCGAAAAGGCTGAAAATCTAAAATAAATAAGTCCATAATTAAATCATCTATGTCAGACTTACACTTCTCTGCATTCCTTTTATAAATATATGATGCAATGTTTTTTGAGCCTGACTGTACCACACGCACTGTGGACGTTGATGAGCCAGATTGGTGTATTTCAGTCGAAGTAGACGGCAAGTTCTGCTGCTGTGGTTCAGGTTGAGCGCTAGATCGAGTAGTTTCCGCGAGAGAGGGCAGGGGAGCCACCTGATTCCTTGGAACTAAGTTCAGTAGCGGGTGCTTTAATTTTAAATGTTTCGTCAAGTTTGACACCGAAGATTTGAAACTAAGTTCTTTGTTGCATAATTTACACTCCGCTATATAACTTCCTTTATCGGTAAAGTGGTCCCATGCCACACTACTGCCTTTTGGCGCCATAACTTTTACTCACAGTTCACAGTTTCAATAACACTCACTAAAGTCACAAATAAGTTGGTAACTTCTCAGAAACAGGAGTTTAAATTCTATCTAATCAACACTCGAAAACTATTCCAATTTAATCTAATTATCAAATTACTATTGCAATGCAAATTATGCAATTATCACGGACGCGTGACAACAAACCAAAACAAACCTGTCGGAAGAATAAAAACTGGTTTTTACCGGCTAGTCAACAAGGAGTGAGCTGGATGAGAGAGACCAAAAATTAAAATATTCAAAACCTTACCTGTGTACTAATAGAGTTTAAATTACGTAATACATCAAACACCGATTCCTATCTCACACCTGCCTGTACAGTCGTACATTTACATGAATATGGTTTGACTACGTTTGTGTGCATTTGCTTCGTCGCGCTCAAATTTGTTTGGTCAGACAGAGACGGAGCGAATCTCTACGTTCGCACATAAGCTTAGCGAGAAATACTCGGTGCGCGTAATACACGACTACGGATTACGCAATATAACCTCTATTACTTTGATGGTAGGGTCGGAAATCGTGTAATTTAAAAAATACTAGGTGGATCAAGTATTTAAAAAATTGGAATAGGTGCCGCTTAGTACTGTAAAATACCTAGTGTGTGGATCTGTTCTAGCAAATACGTCTCATCTCTATTAACCAATCATCACCAAATTGTTTTTTCATTAGATTATTAACATCTTGTTTTTTAGCTGCACTCAGAACTTTAAAGTTGTGTTCTCGTTTTCCTCTTTTTAGCAGACAATGGCTTACGCTCTTCATCTGATTCGTTCCTGAAATTTTTGTAGGTGTTGATACTTTGTTATTGTTTCCATTCTTCTGCCTGTTTTTTTTGTGACTAAATGTTTCTTTAAAGAATCAAAAGAGGATAGCCTCTTTATCTCTCTCAAACCTTCGATTTTCGTGTAGTATTCTTCTCATGATTTTATTTCCAATGTTTACCAGTCGTCACCTAGTTTTTTAATTTCACCGTGGAGTTTGTATATTTCGTAATACTCTTCTTTGTGAATAATCACTGGCTGTTTTCTTAAGTCCTTTTCAACTCGACCAAAGACGCGGTCTTCTGGCAGAAAGCTGTGGACGCGAACCGGAAACGTCAGTTGAATTTCTTGTAAATTTTCTGGGGTTTTATTTACAAGCCATAATAATAAGGCGTGAACAATATGAGAGTTTTTGTTTTGTCTCCCACACCTGTCACAGAACAATCTGAGTTTTAATCGTTGAGGTAGTGCAGAAGAGCAGAACCCACCTCAACAGAAATATCTTCAGACCATTGATAGAACTTCGGATTTTTCGAATCCATCGACACGATGCAAAAGTTGTAGAAGCTTATTTGCTGTGCGTAAAGTGCGTCTTGTATTGGTGTGCGCGGCAGAGGTTGCACTTGTTGTAGGTCAAAGCAAAACTTAAGAGAACCTGGGTCGTTCATTTTGGCAAGCTTGAACAAGCGTTTTTCAACAATCAGTATTTTCTTTTTATCCATGTCCGTTTCGGCAGCAATTTTGTTACTTAAAAGTATGCAAGTACTGCAAGCATCAGAAGCAGGTGACCGAAAACCAAGATTGAAATCTGAAGTGAATACCTCCTAAAGCTTTGGTCTGGTGATCATGGCGCACAACGCTGCGGTATGCGCCGCAACGCAGCGTCACGACGCAGCATTTAGCGTCCCTGCGGAGAGGTGGTCAGTTGATTTTGCCGCAGCTACCAAGGTAGACGTGAACATGAACAATTTTTCTGTAATTTGTGCTTTGCTTGAAGAGGAGGAAAAAGAAGAATTGTTACTGCTTCTGAATAGACAAAGAAAATCTCCGAGGAACATGTTTTTACAACGGAGGAGTGAAGGTTGTTACGAAACCTTAATAAAAAGGCATTTAATTGATTGTGAAGAAAAATTCATGCGTTACTTTCGGGTTTCAAGGGAGATCTATAACAAGATTTTAATGGCCATAAAAGATGATATTAGTGACACACAGCCTAGAACCAGAAAACGGAATTTTGCTATTACGGCACAAGAAAAACTATTCCTAACGTTAAGGCAAGTTAAATGAATTTATTTCGGTAATTAAATAAAACAATTCATAATCATATTATTTTTATTAATCGAATACAGTAACTCGGTATAACATAAAAGTATGTTGAATGATTGCTGTGGGGATGGTGTCTCTCGTTGCGAGTTGTATGCGTGGATTGGATGCTGTGGTGTGTTGAATGATTGCTGTGGGGATGGTGTCTCTCGTTGAGAGTTGTATGCGTGGATTGGTTGCTGTAGTGTGTTGAATGATTGCTGTGGGGATGGTCTCTCTCGTTGCGAGTTGTATGCGTGGATTGGTTGCTGTAGTGTGTTGAATGATTGCTGTGGGGATGGTGTCTCTCGTTGCGCCAAGACCAATAATTCCATTTCAGTAACGATGTTACAAACTTGTGCTCTGATTTGAGCTATTTTGTCCGGAGGAAATTGACAAACTACGTCGGCCATACTCCTAAAGAATATGTGTACTGGAGTATTGCCTTTTTCTGTAATTTGTCTCAACATGTTTGTTCTTTCTTCTTTATTCTTTCTAAACTCTCCGACAAGGCTGTCTCTTTTTTCTTTTTCACTTGTGATGTACCTTGAGTTTTATTTAGTGTTATTGAATGTCCTTCTTGCGATGGTTGTTGTGAAATAGATTCACATGGTGAATACGGCGTTGAACTCGGCGTTAAAGAAGTTGGTCCTGAACATATCTCTACTGGCGAATTGTTTTCTTCATCAACCTCAAGAACATTTCCGGGATTTAAATTAGAAATAGACTCCCTTTCTTCAAAGCTGTCATTTATGAATTTAAGTCTTTCGTCGTCATACTTTGAAACGGAAGAAGCACTTCCGGTTTTCTTCTTATTCTGATTTTTTCTATAATTGTCGCGTAAATTACGCCATTTATTCTTACATTCTTCAGCTGAAACAATAACATTGTTAGTTAATATAGAACTACTACATAGTCTGTTTTAGTTCGATGTTCTGTGGAGGTAAACATGAGTAGTGATTTTAAACGAGATAATCCGAATAAATAAAGTATTTTTCTTAATGGAGAAATAAGATTTAGTTCGATGGATTCATAATTGATAATTCACTATTCTGTTTACCTACACGGACCACTGAACTGAAACGGTATTTGGTATTTTTTTACAGGTATTTGGCGACTGGAGAAAGCTATAGAGAGATAGAGATATATATAGATCTTTAAGTTTTCAATTTCGAATTAGCCATAATTGGATATGCAGAATTGTGCCTAAAGTCTTACAAAGTATATGCTTGAGACTTTTAAACGTTGCACTTCCTGAACCCACCAAGGAAGATTTTAAAAGAATAGCCGAAGAATATTGGTTTTTATGGAATTTTCCTAATTGTATCGGGGCAATAGATGGTAAGCACATACGCATCGTGTGCCTAAGTAACAGCGGGTCCTTATTTTTTAATTATAAGTAGTTTTTTTCTATTGTTTTACTTGCCGTGGTCGATGCGAATCAAAAATTTATAACAATAGATGTTGGTTCTTATGGCAAAGAAGGTGACGCAGGCATATTTATGAAATCTGATTTATTTAAGAAAATTCAAAATGGGCAGCTAAAGATTCCCCCGCCAACAAAGTTGCCGGAAGCTGACATAGAAATGCCTTATGTTTTCGTAGGTGATGATGCATTTAGTCTCACCAACTATATGATGAAACCATACTCAAAAAATCATGCGTCTCAAGATAGGTCAAAACGAATTTTCAACTACCGCCTTAGTAGAGCAAGAAGAACATCTGAAAATGCTTTTGGCATATTATGTCAACGATTTCGAATATTTTTTCACCTATTGCAGTAAACCCTCGTGTCGTAGACAAGTTGGTTATGTCAGCTTGTATCATCCATAATATGATGAGTTCTTTGATCATACACGATTCAGACAGAAATAGTCTTGAAATGCCTTCTGAAAATGTAATTCCTATGGCGCGTATACCGGGAAGAAGTTATAATATAAATGGTTCTGTGACACGTGCCTTATTCAAGCATTATTTCAACAGTGATCATGGTAGTGTACCTTGGCAAGACAGTGAAGTAGATAGGACAAGTTAGGTGAGTAATTCAAAACTTATTGCTTATTTTCTATAACACTAAATAAACACCACCAAGTTAAATTGTTCATTAAATTTAAATTAAATTGTTCATCAAGTTTCCAACCTCAGAATCATCAAAATGTTTCATGTGTCACTAGTAATGTTTGCCATTTTTTTATGTAAACTTAGGTACCTAAGTTTACATAACTGCTCTCTGTTGCAGGCAACTGTCTTAACTCCCTTATTTTTTCTTTTTTCACGTTGTTTTTTGCATTTACTCGAGCGCCACCTCTATTTTCCTTGCGTATTTTCCTTGGGTATTTTCCCCACAAACACTGTTTTTGCAATGGAAGCCAAACGTTCTTTTTTAACCGAAAATACTTTAATGAAAAAACTTTTGCACACTTAAAATTTCTTCTTTTTTTCCGCTCAAATAATGTAAAACCTTGAAAGGACATGGCCAACATCTCTATGGGCATTTGCCTAGGTACCAAAAGTAATCTGCCAAAGACAGTAGTCATTGTTTTGTATTCCTCATTATCATAAAATATTATTACAACAAGAAATAATCCCCAAGAACTTGACACTTTTAAATAACAGACAAAAACAGTTTCAATAAAATACTTTAATTCGAGTGTTGGCAATACACAGAACATACAATTTGCTAAAAATTATAGTAGGCGCTTTATTATATGCAAGTAATAATGTTCTGAAATGGTAAACATTGCAGTATTACATAGTATTGATGTATTTTAATATAAACAATATATTTTTATCATTTTAACAACCACAACAATACATTGAAAACACTGTTATTAATACTTATAAAGTGTTTTATTATAAATGTACCTAAGTAAACATAACACGGTAATAGGCACAATTATTACAGATTAGAAACAAATATTTAAGAAATATTAATATATTTCTTTAGCTTAAAATAGACTGTATCATTCGGGTTTTACTTGTCTTAAATTAAATGATTATAAGGTCGATTCTAATATTCTTGCATTGTGATTAATATATTGTCCAAAAAACTTGCTGGAGCTGAAACATTTTGCTGGTGTCTCGCCCAGCCTAGATACCAGATTATTGTCATTACATGACAGCAACAACCAACAGTCCTATTACCAAACATGCACAAAGGATGAGGCTTCTTCGTTATATATTTTAAAAATCCCGCTTGTTTCCAAGTATATTTCCACACTCTGCTTTCAAATGCTGAGTTACTTGGGATAACATCTTTGTTTGATAATACAATAACAGGTGTCCTTTGAATACTTGCATCACCTTCATGTTTTATACGGGCAGGGCAAGTATCTCCACCAAAAAGTAATTTCAACACTTCCTCCGATAATGGCTCAAAGTTAGGTTCATTCCATAATAAAATTCTTCTTTGAACGGCATCTTGTAATGGAAATCTGTCGTACTTATTGAAGTTTCCTATTTGTCCATAATTTATACACGAATGTATAAAGCAATCAATAAAGAAATTTTTACCAGAGTTTGGTGGACCCACTATTGATATACAATTTTTTTTTGGGACCTTTTTATCTACTAAATAATAAAGATTTTTTAAGAAAATGAATACACCATTTGAATTAGAATCAAATTGAACTTTTAGAAGTTCTTCTAAATCGTTAATAGAATCAGCTACGTTATAATAGTAATCACCAACTCCATTCCAAGGTGCTACATAGATCAATTTATTCATTGATATTTTACGAGATTTTAAAAATAATTCCTGATACGACAAATCCACTGTAGTTTGATTTATATTGTGAAAGCATGTCGTTAATATAGCCTTATTTTTTGGCATATACTTAAAAGGACCTTGTGTCCAATGACCTGTATATAGAATATTCTTGGTTGGCGTAATTATGAACAACTCTAAAAACCTTTCCAACCTGTTTGTTGCTTTTTCTCCACTTTTACGTTCTTTAGATTCATGATTTCTTTCGTCAGTTCGTATCTCAGTTTCATCGCCAGTTTGTGTACAGTTGAATCCTCGCCATAGCTGACTCCCAGACACGAGTACGTTCGCTTCGTCCAGTACTGATTTTTGCTGAGCTTCACACAATCTTTGAATGGGTAGAGCTCTAACTTGATAAGCATCGACCCACGCTCTCCCGGCGACGATATATTGATATAACCGTCGTCTTCCTTTATTAAGATAGATTGAGATATTTTTCCAGTACTCGTGACTAAGGAGTGAGCTCGGGCATGATTGGCGACCATAGAGGAAAAGTCGTCTTCGTTCGGTGTGCCGTCCAGACTCTCGTCCGACTCCATAGAGATATTCTTCTTCGCATGCTTCTGCGGTGGGGCTTGTAATTCCACTTCGGGTTCGCTCTCCTCCTCCACTGTTTTGTTTGACTTCCGAAACAAATCCCCCATATTGTACTCCTCCTCCAGGTCCTCCGGTTCTAAGATTTTCCGCTTCACAGAGCGGGATTTCTCCTTCTGGAACATCACTGACTTGTGACTGGGCCCAGCGATCAATTTCTTCGGCGCGGCAGGCGTCTGTAATGTAATTTCGGATTCTTTGTATATGGACGCAGCGGCACGTTGATCCCGAGTATGAGCAATCGTGGATGACGTGGAGATGTTTTTCGTGTTCTGCAATGATGAATATTCCTGGGATTGAGAATTCTCCTCCTCCGCTTCTTCCATCTGTTTTTGTCGTTCTTCGTATTCCATTAATGCTGTACTGTAATGGTCGAATAATAGCGTCTCTAAATCTTGTTCCCAGCGCAACGATTGGAGCTTCCCATACGTCGTGGATAATCCTTCGGTTAAGTACCACTCCTCGAAAATATTGTAGGAACAATTTGTTAAGTCCTTTGTTTGATTTTTCATGTAAAGAAAGAATTCTTTCATTATTTTCTGCAAAGTCTGTCCCACGTTGAATAAAACCATGTTCTTCGTTTTCAGAGACGCATCGTTGACGTTTTTCAGGAATGGTTTCATTATCCTCAGAGTGGCGTCGCTTTGCCAGAAATTTTCTAACCATTTTATTAAATTGTTCGTCTGAATACTTTTCTTTTGTGTAGTCAGCAGAGTCTTGCCTTTCGTAGGCTTCTTTTTCTTGTTTGCAGGTTCCACTTCCAGAACATATTGAGTATTCTGGTCCTGCAAATTCTCCGTTGTTTCCTCCTGATCTTCGTTCAAAGCCACAATCCGGACACAATCTTCTTCTTCGTTGTAGATATTCTGTGATTCGATGCTGTTTTCCATTTTTAGTCTTGTCCTTGAACACGAGAAATTCGCTTAGAGAATCTATTTTGACTTGTTACTGCAAAGAGCTTTGAAATCGGAATGGCGAACAGGGCCCGGTAAACGTCTTTTTATAACTCGCTGGTTTTATCAAACCACCGATACCTCACCACCGCCACAGCAACCTAACGATACCTTATCAGCTAATGGCATATCGAACTATCGTAGCCGCTTCGCGGCTACATGATAATGTTCATGAATATGCTACTAGGCAACTGCAGTAATACCCTAAAATGGCTTCTAAGGGCGAGCCCACACCGCTAGTGGGTGCACCATCGTAAAGAACATATGAAAAATATATTCTTTGGGAAACATGCCGGGACTTAATACGTCCTCTCAATAAGCAGGGGTTATTTCCACCAACCCGGGCTATGACTTCTTCCAACCGTTCTATTCTGGACACACTTCGACTAAATAGACACCATTTTCCCTAACATGTTCACCAAAATATGAACGAGCTTGTTTTACCTGGTATGGTCCTAATGCAAACAATATTAAATCATTAAATGCAAACACTGGGAAAGTATTTAGTTGAGGTAAGTTGCCATCAATACTGGTGAACATTACTCTCCTTCTATTCAAATTGTGTTCAATAATGAATTGACCAAGATGATTTGGTTCATTCATAAACCACAATGCTCTTTGAATTATAGTTTCAGCATTTGGACTGTTTTGTAAAACTGGATGAAATCTATTTAATAAAGATCCTGCAATTCTAAAATCGTCCATCAAATGTGAAGAAGCTATATTAAAATATCTTTGACCGACTTGGTGTAATGGTTAAGAAGTTGGCTACTACACCAGAGGTCGCGGGTTCGATCCCCGCACAGTACAAACATTTGTGTGCATGAACATGTCTGTTTGTACTGGTCTGGGTGTCTCCTATGTAAAATAAGTATGTATTTACAAAAGAAAATGTATTTAAGTATGTTTATCCGTTGTCTAGTATCCCATAACACAAGCTTTAATTAGCTTACTTTGGGGCTAGATGGCGCTGTGTGGAATAATGTCCAGGGATATTTATTTATTTTATTTATTTGCCTAAATAATTTGAAATCGCGCTTGAATCTCCCATTGACAACTTCAACAACCCATCTGCATAACGTTACTTTACGACTTTTATTAGTCTGTATATAGGTAAGTTGAGTTGCTCCTGCATCTAATGATTCTGGTTTATAAACATTATTCTAATGTTATAATAATGGAATAGAATCCCTAAAGCCCCTATCTAAAACAAAAACATCATTTTCGCAAAATAGTCTACGAAATGGTCCGTTTGAATCATGAAATAGGTGCGTCATGATATCAGCATCTGTTTGAGTAGCTGCAAAAGGCCCTACGGCATCAATAATGTAGCCATCACAAGAGACTACCATAAATGGCTTTACCAAATTATAATATTTATGTAAACTATATGTTTTTTTTTTGAAACATATAGTTTACATAAATATGACACACTTTTTTGAAGGTAAATATAAGTAACATCGAATATTGCAATAGCAGGTATATTATTCTCCCCCGTCAAAAATTCATCAGGACCAATCAATAATGCTTGAGGAACCCTCAAGTTTCTATTACTGATATCACTATGGGTGATATGGTTTACCCCTATGTTAAAAGGGACAAAATGTTCAAGAAGCTACAGTCTGACCTTCCTCAAAATCAATCCTAATGTTGTCCTTGGTATGTCAAAAAGAGTAGCTAATCGCCGGTTACTATCGCCAGTTCTTAATTTAATCAAATACATAGCTAGTGCTCGTTTAGGGCGTTTCATATTTAATTCTGGCATAATATTAAACAATTGTAAAAACTGTGCTACTGTAAAACCAGTCCAATAATGACAAAAATGATCGGGCATTTCTGTAATATTCTCAAAATCAAAAATATTTGATTTT
Organism: Udea olivalis; assembly: GCA_947369235.1. Lineage (NCBI taxonomy): Eukaryota > Metazoa > Arthropoda > Insecta > Lepidoptera > Crambidae > Udea > Udea olivalis. The sequence continues at coordinate 6,065,032 of OX376367.1, read as the reverse complement.
GACTTTAAGATATTGATTAAATCTTCTATTTGATAGGAAGTAAATGAAGAATGAGTCTCAACTGAATAAGGTAACAAATGCCACTGGTTTAAATACAAATGAGTTTCACATACTCTACAGGTGCGAGGTATATAAAAATTATGTTCTTGCAAAACCTTTTTTTTTACAAAGTGAGGAATCAAGTGGTAAGAGTTGTTTCTGCATTGGCTAAATATACAATGAGCAGATGTACTGGAAGCACGCTTATAATTAGGTAAAGTAATTGAATGGTTCCTTGTTATTGGAACTGATTCACTCTGGAATTGTGGCATTGGTGGTGGCACAGGTGGATTGAATCCTTGGACAGGAGACATTAATCGGTGCAGTATTGTCAGAAGATGACTCCTCCTCCCCAATTCTATCACGTGATGAATCATGCACAGGGGCTGAAAAAAATATATAGGTAAGGCCTGCCATCAGCTTATGAAATAAAATACATATGAATATTCATGTAGTAAACTGAAACAATTTGCTCACCTGATAATCTCTATTTTGTGATAAAAGTATAGCTACCACTGGGCTATTCGTATTGACATTATAATGTCGAAGGTTTCTGACTGATCTGCCACAACCAAGGCAGACCATAGTATGTCCTCGAAGTCTTTCATTTTCAGCAGCGTCGGTATTCAATAATAAAAAGCATTGATGACAAATAAATGTTTCCAAATGTAGCTGAAAAATGAGATGCATTGGCTCATTATCTTATTGAAGATTGACAAGCTGCAATCATACAGAATCAGTTTCTTCAAAACATACCTGATCTAATAACCAGTGTGAAAGCCTTGTCTGTAGATGCACAGAGAGTGAGGACACCGAATGTCTCTGCAATCTTTGCACAGCAACTCCACAATTTGTGCACCTCATTATTAATATCTAGTTTATTTATTAACATAAAGATAATAAGTAGAATCGCATTTAATCGCACAGTAAACAACGAACGCAAGCGCATCGAAGAGACTGCAATGTTGCTGCAATGACTGTCACGATGACATACCGTTGACAGTGACAGTTCATACGTTCCGTTTCTGTTTTTGTGCTTTTGCTGTTTTTTAATTATAATGACGATAAAAAATAAAACATAACATCGTGATAACTAAAAATACTTTTCATAAATAACCGAATTCATCAATACCTAGGTATATTATTATTATAAAACCATCGATTAAATAAGTATTTAACCTTTTTTACGATGTATTTCGCCTTAATAAGGTTAACAAAAACTGCATCAGTGTGATGAGAAACGCAGCCTCTAGCGAGTCGAAATGGAAGTTTAATAAATACTTATTATTTTTATTAAAAATCAAGAAAGCACGTGGCATTCACAGGTGCTGACAAAGCCGTTTCCTCGACATCTTTTATAAAGATGTCAGCAGTGGACACGAAAGAACGCATCGCTACTACATCAAGCTGCAGATTCCCTATTCCAGTACAAATAACGTGCATTGTGGTAATACTAGTAAATGTGCATATTTAGTAATAACCTTCCTTTTAGTAATTTACAACAGGTGTACAAGTAAACAACGAGGTCACATCGAAGTTTATCATGAGCAAGTTGAAGTTGTCTTAACTTACTTATTGAACTTGTATGAATCCTTCTCATGTGACATTGTCTGTCCTCTCAACGGTGATAATACCTTTGTTAGGTACTTAGCCAGACGCTTAGTTAAATAAATGATAAAGAAATAAATATGCGCCAGACAACAGACCACTTGTCATTGTCTCGAAGTAAGGTTTATCTTGAGCCCAAATCAACTCAATAGCATTGTATTGGCAGAGGTACAGCGATGTTCGTATAATTTTATTTTCGTGTTCAAGTGCCAATTGGGCAATTTAATATTGAAGTTTTGACTTTGTTTATATTATCCCTCACCAATTTCAATAATTCCGCTGTCAACATTTGCATGTCTGCTCCGACGCCAGTTCTTTGTAAGCATGCCACCAGATCAGATTTTTTATCTTTCATGGTCGTCTTTTATCAATTTCCATCGAATGATACGGTGCATTGTCCATTATTATTGTACATTCCTTGGCAAGTTTTAAAAGTAAGCAATTCGTAAACCACTCTTCTCATTTTTTCGTCCATTTCTTCGTAGATTCTTTAGTACTTTTTGATTTGAATGCAAGTAAATCATTGTTTACATGTCCCGGCTGATCCAGCATGGCAAATTGTAAGGCGTCCTTCTTTTGCCATGGGCGCTTTCGAACTTGATTCTTTTTTATCGTTAGTCCATGATTGGACTGTATTACTGGAGTTAAACCCAGTCTCGTCGATAAATATGACTTAAATCTGTAATCATGATTTTTCTTTTTTAAGTCTTCTTGTATATACTGTTTTTTTTTTTTTGTGTTTTATAATCGTGATCAGTGAAGCTGAACTTCCTGTAAACAAGCTAGCATCTCTGAGCGAGTTTAACAGTTTACTCACAGTGGGGTATTACTTGCTTGAATTTCTTGATTAAGTCTGTTCTGTGTGAGATACAATTGGGGTTAATTCGGGTAGCCCTAGTAATGTTCTGCCACTGGCCTTCCTCTTGACTCCAGACGAATAGCGTCAGGATCAAAACGTGTCAATATCTATTTTCCTCTTATTTGGCGTAAGTACGTAATGTTCTTCTCTACTGGAAGGCGCAAACTTTTCCGTAATGATAAGCCTTAACGTTCGATTTCCGATTCCAAGTTTCAGTCTTAAATATGACTGTATGTTTTATTACAGCAGGTATGTAGTATTAAAAACTACCTCTGTACTCGATAAGTCTTCTAAATGAATGTTGAGAACTAGCCCAATAAATCGATGTCCAAATACACACATCAAAAGTGTCTAGGGATCAACATATATTTTTGCAATAACTTTTCTCCTGATTGATATTAATTAAAATTTTCTTTAAGGATTCATCAAATAAAGTGTTTTCGCTTGTCTACAGTAACGATAAACAAAGTCACCTTTGCATTAATAAAGAAATTTGAAATTTTCCTAATAAAGGGATTTTTGACATTTGAACCACTAACATTAAAGTTCGAAAAAAAGACTGAAATAACAGTTTTCTTTAAAATTTTATTGGGTAACTTAAACAATTAATAATCCGTGTTTCTACCGCGAACACTAACAACACAAGAACATCGGTTTGGCATACTCAAAATGAGTTCATCCAAATTACGCTGTGGAATGGCCGCCCATGTTCGTTGCAACAACAAAAAAAGGTCTTCTTGCGACTGGATATTCTGCAGAGCTCTTCTCTGTAGCATATCCCATGCATGCTCAATCGGGTTCAAGTCTGGCGACTGAGCAGGCCAGGGCAGGACATTGATGTTAGCTGCGGCGAGAGTCTGTCTTACAACTCTTGCGGTGTGCGGTCGTGCATTATCATTAATTAACTGAAATAAGGGACCGATTTGCACTTGTAGAGGAACGATGACATCTGATACAATCGTCTCAGCATAAATTTGAGCGTTGAGGTTGCCTCTGATCCAAATCAACTCAGTTCTTCCGCCGATCCAAATACCCGCCCATACCATGATGGTTCCACCACTATAAGGATGGACTTCCTGGCAGGATTTTAATCGCTGTTGGCGTCCAGGGGTTCTCCAGTGTCGTATACGTCTTGTATCCGGTCTCATACCAAAACGAGACTCATCAGAAAAGCACACGAAACGCCATTGTTCTTCTGCCCAATTTCTGTGTTCCAGAGCCCATTGATATCGAATCCTACGATTGTGCATTGCTATAGGTGGTACCCTTAGCGGTCTTCGGGAATGAAGGTTCACTTCATGCAAGCGGTTTCTGACTGTTTGGTCGCTAATTAAGTTCCCTGAAGAGTGATGAAGCCTCACGGCTAACATCATGGCGGTTATTGTTGGAGCTCTTCGAGTTGTGATTTGAATGTATCGGTCTTGTCTCCGTGTGGTGCAGCGATACCGTCCTCCATGGCGCTCAGCCACGGTACCAGTGCTTCGGTAACGTGTCCAAAGTCGACTGATAACACTCTGACTTGTATTCAGAGCTAAAGCCACAGTACGTTGCCGGGAACCAGCTTCTATCATTCCCACAGCTCTGAGCATTTCTTCCCTGCTTAAATGACGTCGCCGCTCCATAATAACGTTGGTTTTAATCAGTAGTAGGGAAACAGTAGCACTAAAAATGTCTTCAATGCGTTGTATGTTTTTATAGGGAAAATATTGACAGCTGATTTTCATCTTTTACTCGAATTTGATTGAGAGTTCCTGTTTAAAATTATGAAATGCACCAAAAAGGATCCATATAAATTTATAAAATCATAAATTTATTACAAAGCCACATCTCAATCTCAAGAAATCCGCATAAAAATGCTTGATCCCTAGACACTTTTGATGTGTGTACTCTTCAACGCTCTTAATTTTCTCTCTCAATTTTTAACGTGTTCGCAGCAATTTACCCATTCTTGTTCCCAAATAGAGTACTACGGAGGAGTAGTTAGGTCTCTGATGTTTTTGGCACCAACATTTTGTGAAGCAACCTTAAACCATTTTCCACAAGAAATTATTGATGCTCCATCAATCAACATCATTAAAATAGTAGAAAATTTGTAAGTGTTGTAAGTGCCTAAAAAACAAGAAAAAAGTCAATAACGGTGCAGTTATAGATGTAATTATATACAGGATGGCCGAGACCAGACAGATATATTTTTAAGGAAATTTGCTTAGGGACACATCAGATGGGGGAGGCCCCACAAGTGTTAAAAGTGTTCGATACGTCCTCGTCGTCTCCCCTGGCACTCTCAGTCCTGACTACGGTAACGCAGTAGCAGGCTGGTGACCAAACTCGGACACTTTGGGGCAAACAAGATTCCGAATCTTCCTTCTGCTTTTTCCGTACTTTACAGTTACCTAGCTCCCTGTTCGTCAGGTTGAGCGGTTGCTTAGAGCTGTGTTGAGGTGTTGGCAGATTTTGTTGGTGTGATGGGATGGAGGGGCTCCAGACGATCGATTTAAACGTTCGGGATCCCGCGGACCTTGAGCTTGAAGAAATGAGAGCAGCTGCCGAGAAGGGAGCTGCTCGCATCTGTGAACTTGCCGCGAAGTTGGTCAACCTTAAAGGCACCTTTGTTAAGGAGTTTCAGGACAACGCTCGGCTTCTCGGCGAAATTGCAAACGTGGCGTTAGACCGGCCTTCCACAGAGGAATACCATCGACTTCGCGTCGAGAATAAAAATCTTCGGAGCGAACTCACCGACCTCAAAACCGAGGCAAAGACCCTCCGGAGGGGCTACTCTATCCGGCAAGAGACCGAGCGGGTAGTGGAGCTGCCTGCTCCACCAACATTTGATCAGGAGGCCTTTAAGAAGGACCTCCATATGACCTTGAGAGAAATGATCACCTGCCGCATTGACGAGGCACTGATCCCAGTCACTCGTCCTCTGGCGGCGGACAAAAAGAGGGTGGCGCTCGCATCATCAACACCCCAAGCGCCACCCTTAGCTGAGTATGCCACAGACGCCGCTGCAGCCCCGAAACGAGGGAAGGGCCCAAAGAAGTCGGGTCCTTCGTCCGTTCCTGTGTCAGACCCTCAAAGGGCTGGCACATCTGCTTCTTACCAGCCGAGGCAACATGCAGCCAGCGTTGCCACCGACGAGACCTGGCCACTCGCCGTAATCAAAGGGAAAGGAAAGCGGAAGAAATCTGCCCCATCGCCACCTACCCCTACATCTGGGCCGAAACATTCACAGCCCTCTGTTTCGCAAAGAAAGGCGCAGCCCACTTCCGCCATTAAGCCAGAGCCTCATGCCAAATTGCCCCCCCCTCGCTCGTCAGCCGTAGTACTGACTTTACAACCAGAGGCAATTAAGCAGGGGGTCTCTTATAAGACAAGATTGAACCGAGAATTGGCGGAAGAGGCTGCCATCGTGGCAGCCTGGTGCTCGACCCCCACAACATCGGGGATCGATGAGGCGGCGAGCAGTTTCCGGCACCTGGTCACTGGGGCATGCAACCCCGCCATGCCCCGGATTCGAGGACCTCCTGCGAGACGCACACCACCCTGGTGGTGTGAGGAGATCGCCATCCTGAGGAACCAGTGCACCCTTTCTAGGAGGGCTTTTACGCGTGCTACGCGACGCAGAGTTCGCGACCTGGAGCGGGAGGACCAGCTGTATGACGTCTATAACGCAGACAAGAAGACATTACAGCTGGCCATAAGCCAGGCGAAAGCCAAAGCTCGGGAAGAGATGCTGTAGGCTCTCGACTGAAATGAGGCACACTTAACCCGCCTTGCCCCCCGTCTCATCCGCTCGGCGGGTGCCCTGGGCCGGCTCCTTGTAAATGAGCGCGGCCCGGACTAGTCAAGCCGACTTTACGACGGCATAATTACAATTTACCTGGGCAGAAGCTCTCACCCCCCTTCCTCCCTCCTCCGGGCTCCGCAAAAGATAATATAATGTAGTTACAATTATTGTTATTGTTGAAGTCGGTGTCAGCCAAGGAAACACTACAATATAGTAGTTACAAACCTACATTGGCTGCCACCGACTCCAACAATAACAATAATTGTACCTACATTATATTATAATATTAGTTTTAGAAGGAAACGCAATTATTTCTTTACTTTTCAGTGTTTTGTTTTGTACCTTAATGTAGACATTATCAATATTTTTTTGTTTTCATCAAAACATTTGTCTTTTATTACGAAATTTTCACCACCAATAGATGTTTGTAACAGATTTAGCTGGAAATGTATATCTGTTGGTTCTATTGTTAATTCTTTTTTTTTTACGTAGACGATACATCCTCTGCTTTAGAGCCGCAGTTGAAGGCAAATTATCTACAACGTCCAAAGAAGCATTTGCTTTGTTATTTTGTATAATCTTGCATATTTTTGTTTCACTTGAAACTTCACTTTTGATCTTTTCTATAAGGTCATTGGTTATTTTTCTACCAGGATTTGGGTCATGATTGTGAATTTCATTGCTCTTCAATACGGTATGAATCCCGTCTTTAATCGTTGTATGTTGGGATGCAGTGCATTTAAACAATTTATTTTTCCGGTGTTCACAGTACCAATAATAGGTATCGTTCAATATGTTGATCTTTTCATAAGTAAATCCGTTTATAAACAACTTTAAGCCTCCTCGTATGGATGTAAAAATTTCACACTTATCACTTGATTCACTCATTATTTCAACTTTATTTACGTTACACAATTAACAGTTAATAATTCACAACGCTTTTATTTTAATGACGACAATCTTCCGCTACAAAACACAGTGATAGTGTTCTGCATGATTCATCGACATTGAGCGTCATTTAGATTTACCATCTACCCACATAACAAAACATATTGTAATTTAATATTTATACTCTTTTCAACTATATACTTATACATGTAACATCAACACAAACCATTTCTATTGAGAAATGGTAAACTAAAAAATTACGATACGTTAAATTTGGCAAATAACATTTTGCGTAAAATATATTTTGGCAACTGAAACATTTGATCAAATGAAAATTGGTAAAAATATTATTTGGTAAACGAGCTATTGGTCAAACGTTCATTTGGCAAACATTAGGTTTGGTTTACAATAATTTGCGAAAAAAATATTTGCTAAATGATAATTTGGGAAATGAAATTTTGCGAAAAATTGTTTGGGAAGTGATCATTTGGTAAATTTTTTTTTGATGAAACGAAGGAGACCCGCAATGTAGGCAATGTACTGTTTTTGCACTTTGGTGTTTATCTTTCTTAGATTTACATTGACTTGCGCTTTTCCTTTGATATATTCCATAATATCCGTATCCGACGTGTTTATGTCCACGTTATTAATAAATAACGGGATTTTTATATCCACCGCTTTAAATTTCTCTTGAGAATTCGTAGTAGCTTTACCTTGTATCGTCTCAAAACGATTTTTATGCCTTTTACGTTGAAACTGTATCCAATCATCCTCAACCACTTTTCTATCCGACTTCAGTTCCTGATTGACTTCAGTTCCTGATGACATCGTGACTCACTAATTTCTGCGCGTAACACAGATGGACCGCTCACTCGCGCTCACGGACGCAGACTGTGACTGCTAAACATGATAATAATAATAAATAAATAAATAATAATAATATTTTTGACTCGGTCAATGGAAGCGGAGCAAATAAGAAACAACATGCAAAACCGTTATTGGGTGCGGTAACGCCCAAATCAGGGCACAAAAAATGTGGGAGGAAGGAATCAAAATATTTCAATCATTAAAATATATAAAAAATGGGAAGTATGAATCTGTCCCCACAATACAGGGAGGAGATTTAGAATGAATCAATAAAATAGAAAAGAGCTATAATATTACGTCGTTTTGGATGCGGCACCTGAACAAAGACAGCCTAGAGAATTTTTTTGGGGCTATACGTAGTCACGGGTGCCGCAACACCAATCCGACAACAGAGCAATTTGCGGCTGCGTTTGCTACGTTATTAATAAATAATTTAGTAAGTGTCCATACAATCGTTGTGGTTGTACAATCTAGATCTACATACGTAAACAATAATTATGGTGTTCCACAAGGAAGTGGACCACTTCTGTTCTTGTTATATATAAATGATTTGCCTGACATAACACCTTTTGACTGTACCTTATTCGCAGATGACATAGCTTTAGTATTGACATGTAATAATTTGAATGAATATGAATCTTTAATAAATGACACAATCAAATCAGTAATCAAGTGGTTGAATGATAATAATCTTAGTGTAAATCTAGAAAAAACTACATACATTCAATTTCAGACGAGGGGAGCTAGACCAATTTATCAAAATGTGCAGTATAATAATAATATAATTAATTAATCTGACACTGCAAAATTTTTAGGCATTACTGTTGATAAATATTGTAATTGGAAACCACAGGTAGATTCAGTATGTAGCAAAATTAGTAGATTCGTTTACGTTTTCAATAGACTGCGTAAAACGTCGTCATTGCAAACGGTGCTTTTGGCCTATCATGGATATGTGAGCTCAACATTGCGCTATGGACTGATTTGTTGGGGAAACTCCACGGATGCTATTAGGGCATTTTTATTGCAGAAAAGATGCGTAAGAGCTATTGAAGGCATTCCCCCGTTTGAATCCTGCAAACCTTTTTTTAAAAAATTTGGTATCCTAACATTGCCTTGTATGTATATTTATGAAATTGGTGTTTTTGTACGTACTCATACTAAGCTCTTTACAAAAGCGAAAGAAATTTATCTACGTAATACACGGCAAGGGGATAGACTTGTAATAAAATGTAATCCGAGGACAAAATTGTTTAAAGATAATTGCCCTGCAATGTGTGTCCAGATATTTAATGGACTACCTAATGAAATTAAAGAGCTTCCACTGACCCTGTTTAAAAAAAAGTTAAAAGCATGGTTATTAGATAAGAATTATTATTGTATCAATGAAATGTTTAAATCAAAATGATCACTTATTAATTTTGTGTCGTCCAATTTTTAATGTATTGGACGCATTTGCTTCATTATGTGACATATTTATGTATATTGTATTTTGTGACTGTCAATAATTGTTTAATGCACGTATGTTCTTGTAAACATTCACATGCTTAGTTTTGAGTAAGATAGTTTGGACCAAATGAAAACAGCAAGACCTTACGTACACTATTTTATGTGAAATAAAATTTCATTTCATTTCATTTCATGCCCCTGGTTCAAATCGCGAAGAAGATAAGTCCCAATCTTTACACAGATTTATTATAAGAGAGGATTTGAAGTCAATGCGACCTGTGAAGTTGATTTTAATGACATAGTAGATATCGAAATTACTCCCTTAGAAAACAAAAATGACCTAAACACCACTTCAATATGTCAGTGGATACTTCATAAAGGAATCGAAAAATAAAGTTTGGAAGGGGTGCGAAAACTTTAAAAAAAACTTGATTAGTAACCAACAATTAGAATATATAAGAAAAAGAGAGTATGCAGGTCGAAACTGGCTTCATAATCCAAAAGATTATTTTATAAAGCTATTATCGCAAATACAAGATGTGACTGATTTTTGTTTAAAGAAATATATTGTAAAACCAAATTTAAAAGAATTATTTAAAACTATAGGGTTTGGCATATGGAGTAATACCCACGATATCTGAGAGTAGTTGTTTAATCACGTACATACACACTCATACAGTACATACTTATGAAGTTATACGTGCGTATCAAATGGTACCCTATCATAGGTCTGGCGGTGGCAATGGCTAGCGTGATAACATCGTCCGGTTCGGTAAGTGCGTGCCTAGGGCGGCGCGCCTTACGAATGGTGTTGGAGCCGGGCGTGTAGTAGTAGTAGGGTCTGAGTGGAGTCGAAAAAATTTAAGGACAATTGCTTTAGGTGCTGCGTGATGGTCGGCAGACCTAAGTCAATGTGAAGATTTTCATTGCGTAAAAACCACGGGGCGCCCGTAGCTTTTCGCATGAACCGGTACTGGAGGGCCTGTAACCTATGAATTACTTTTTTGTTGACATGGGCAAAAACGGGGCTAGCGTAGAATGGGATGCAAGACGTGTGGAGTCTCACCTTATTTATAAGGGTCAACTTACTACGCTTGATAAAGAGATATTGGAGACGGCCTAACACAAAGGCGGCGCGATCTCTTACCGTTTTGATGTGGGCTCGAAAGGTCAAACCACAATCAAGGTGGACGCCTAGGTAACGAACTTTCTTTTCCCAAGGGATAGATTGTCAAACATAGTAATGGGAGGGAGATTGCGGGAGCGTTTACCCCTCTGGAAGAGGATGGCAGCGCTTTTGTCAGGGTTAACTTCTATTCTCCATTTCCTAAACCACGCTCCGATGGTGTTGGCAGCGTACTGGAGAGACTTGGTGATAGAGTCTATAGCACGAGACGTAATAGTGCTGTATCGTCGGCAAATAGGGCTATCCTGACCGTTAACGGCTTTGGCAGAAGGACGGGGAGATCGCTGGTGTATAGCGTAAACAGGTGAGGGGAGAGCACGGAGCCTTGAGCGACTCCGGCTTTGATGGTGTGCGGACGGGACAGGGTTCCGTCCTCTCTGTAGCGGAAGCTTCGATCGGAGAGAAAGTCTTGAATGATGAGCACAAGACGATCGGGTACTCCTAGTTTGTATAACTTGTAAAGCAAGCCATTGTGACAAACCTTATCGAAGGCTTTTGCCACATCGAAGAAGAGAGCGCCTGTTTTGTGAGGTCTGGTCCTAGCAAACCCGGGGTGCACGTGCTCGACTATGCGATGCACTTGCTGGACACAAGAGTGTCTGACTCTGAAGCCAAAGTGCTCATGGGGAACAAGGCTCTTGGACTCTACAAAGTTCTTAATCGGCTAAAGATGAGTCGCTCATAGATCTTCCCGATGGAGTTGAGAAGACTAATTGGGCGATAGCTGGATGGTTCTGAGCGAGGTTTGCCAGGCTTAGGAATGCCGATGACTATTGCTTCTTTCCAGGCTTGTGGAAAGATGTTATTACTTTTGGCTGCATTGAATATTGCAGTGAGCAAGACTAGAAGGTGGCTAGGGAAGTGCTTGAGCACTTTATTTGATATCCCGTCTAAGCCAGGGGCTTTTCGGGGGTGGAGGTCCTTGATTATGGCTTGTACTTCCTCGACCGTAACCCTATCAAGGGGGAGGGGGGTCTGAAGGAGGAGTACTGGCCTTAGTTGCGACAAAGGAGTCGACTTCTGTGAGGTGTCTTTGATCTACTGGAAGAGCACTGAGGGAGCATTGAGGGTTTTTGGGAGGCCTGCTTCCCCTTGCGGTTTTGGGGGAGCAGCAGGTGGAGTCTGCTGAGGCTTACGCACCCATGGTACGTCCAGAAGAGGAGGAATTTCTTTCTGGTGGTGGTGGTGGGGTTACGCTTAATAGCGGGGAAGTTGTCCGGAGACATGTTGGGCGGTGGTTGTGGCTTTGGCTGGGAAGCCGAGGCCCTGGGGGGATTCGCTGGACGTGTGACGGGGCGGCTCGAGTGCCTGGATTTGGGAGCCTTGGGGCACCCGCGGTAGTTGGCGGGATGGCCCAATTCCCTGCAGAGCACACAGCTTGGAGGCTCCGTGCACTGGGCGCGGTCCTTGGTTCTAGGACAGTCTATTGTGGCGTGGTCATCCGCACTTGACGCACCTGGGTGTTGCGTAACAGTTACGGGCGGAGTGCCCGTATAACTGGCAGCGGTGACACTGGCAGCGGTGACACTGGCCTATGAACCCCTTCCTCTTTGGAGATTCAACTATAATGCCGGAGAGTTGGCATATTTTTGTGCCTCCTTTATGTTGGCATATTTTTGTACTCCTCGGGTAGTGCGTCCGTGTGGAAGGACACTTTCATGTCCTTCAAAAAACGTGTCATACGACGATGATCGTTCGAGGTTTGCACCTTTACTTGAATCCCATCGTGCTAGGTCTTTGCTGAAACATAGTTCAGCTTCAGTTCAGCACACCGCCTGGATATTGCTACCCACAGCGATTTGTCCTGGATGATGAGTGGGGGCGGGGACGGCTCTTTCCTCTGTGAAGAGGGGTCAGAGCCGGAGCCGGAGGCCGAGATGGGAGAGGTGGGCTTAGCCACGGGGGCGGGTTGGATGCGCTCTAGAGGGAGAGGTCTAGGCGCAGTCTTGGTGGCTCGGGTTGGGGGAGCGGGGAGGGGGAGGTGGGCGACTCGGTAGGAACCGGCTGCCGCTTGTTCGGGGGTGCGGTGAAAGCTCTCTGCTTCTTTGAACGTTTCTTGCCCACAAGGGTAAAGTCATCGTCAGAGGATGAAGTGTCCTCGGCCGAGGTTTGGCTTGAGGCTGAGGCTTGAGAAGACAGGTGGCCTCGGCGGGTCATCATCTATCAGATCCCCGAACTCGGGAATCTCATCAACGATGTCGTCTAGTAGGCCATCTTTCCTGGCGAGATAGGTGATTAATTTTTTAAGAATCTGGTCGAGACGCGCCATGGCGGCCGCCAGTGACAACTATTATTACTGTCACTTCTACGCTTGGTTTTGTATTTTTATTAAATATATCTTTATACTTAGAAAAAGTTCATTGAATGTAATTCTTTCATCATTAGTGAATAGGGTTCCCTCACTGGTATGTAAATGAATATCAACGGAATAAAATTTAGTAGGGTTTATTGTAAGATAATCAATGCGAGGGTCTACATAAAATTCATCAATAGCTGGTTCACGTGGGCGTGTTGGTCGCGGTGGAGTGTCCAATTTTTGAAGAACCCAGCGTGGTCGCTTATCATCGGGTGGACCTTCTTTATCTTGGGGTCGAAATGGTGATGTTGTTTCTGTCATTGGCGATAGCATTAGTAGGTCGTTTGCCCATTTCATAAAGCTGGAGTACGACTTGTCGATTGAGGCTTCTTCTTTGTCGTCAAAAGACAAGCGTTTAATGGTATTTAATGGAATGTTCTCGTTATGTAGTTGGAGAAAGGGCAAGTGCATTGTAGGGTTGTCAATAAAATGCCAGGTCCGTTGCGGCAGGTTTAGCACTATGCCAGGAGTCTTCAAGAAATCGATCCCAAGGAGTGTACGGTTTTCGGACGCTTCTGGTATTACTGCAAGGGTCATGGGCAGTATACGACTACCAATTACGATGCCGTTAGTAGGTTAGAACTTTTTATGCTGCCGTCCGCCAATGTGATATCAGCTGGTCGTTCCGTAAACTTAGTACCGTGGCGCAGTAGGGTATTGTACAGCTGCTTGCTCGCGATGCTGGTTCTGGCTGCAGTATCATTAGGTGCGTAGCCTTTTTCCCCTTTAATGCCGACCTCAATAGTCGGGATCTCAGTTGAGGTCTGCAGAGTGCAGTGGGCAGCATAGAAGGCATCCACGTGCAAACATAAACGTGTTAGCAACTGCTACGGTAGACTCCTGGTGCTCCACAGCCATAACATTTTATTATGTTTTCCGTACGCTCTGAAGGTGGTCCATTTTTTCCAGAGTCAGCCTTAAACTTCCTGTATTCTTTTTGGAGGTGGCCTCGCTCTCCGCAACATGTGCATAGTTTTGTTTTTATAGCTTCGGCTTTGGGTGGTACGGCAGGTTCCACTTCTCTTTGAATGTTTTCAAAGTGTTGGCCTTTCTCAAGTAATTCCGCGAATGTTTTTACTTCCGTTCGTGGAACGTTTCTTCGCACATTAATATGCAATAGGCCATAAATGAGGTGAATTTGTTCCTCTTCTTTGTGTCTTTTTGCAGGTAGCTGGGCCAGCAGTGCGCGTTTGTTGCACAAAAATGCGTCGTTCGGCTCGTGGTCACTTTGTTTGCTTGCAAACAGCTCCAAATAAATTTCGTGAGGAAGTTTTATTGGCGCAAACGCTTGGCGCAATAATTTCAATGCCGCTTCTCAAGTTTTTACTTCGGCTTGTACTCCTTGCCACCAAGTAGCAGCCGTGCCAGTAAAAAGGAGGGTTAATCCATTAATGGCGTCGGTATTCGAGATATCCTCAATTGTTTTATAGGTGGTTATCGCTGTTATAAATTCTTCCACTTTTTCGTAACTGCGCTGGCCATTGAAGCGGTAGGTACAGTTAGCAAAGCTTGATTTTGGCATTTCAGTGTTATGCAATGTAGCAGATGCAATACTAGATGCAAGTCTTTCCAAATGCTCGTCGTTTGTACTAAGCGATGTTGCTGCGATAGATTGTATCAAGCGACTGAACTGGTCTTCACTCATAACGATGTTATTAGCCATTTTGTATAAGTACCCCCCCTTTTTGTGTTTTTTTTTTATTCTTGAAAATGAGGGTATATTGATTTAAGTTGAGCGCCAATATAGGGTGACTGATTTTTGTTTAAAGAAATATATTGTAAAACCAAATTTGAAAGAATTATTCAAAACTATAGGGTTTGGAATATGGAGCAATACCCACGATATCTGAGAGTAGTTGTTTATTCACGTACATACACACTCATACAGTACATACTTATGGATTTATACGTGCATATCATATGTACCCTATCATAGGATCATGGGCTGGCTGGATGCGGTGACGTGACGCAGTGATTTAAAATATAATGTCGTGCTATAAAACTATTTTAACTTCCGTAATAAATATGAATTTCGTAAATTGCCCAAGGCATGGTGAATTCATTGAATGTATGTTTTACGGTTATATTGTTATTCGGTAAAATGAAACAGAATTTGAAAATAATTTTTTTTTATTCATTATCTGAAACATCACTGTCAGAATCGCTGGAAAAGTCGCTATCGCCGAAATTTATTATAAGTTGGTCTTTCCACCGATCTATTTTGACGTACCGCTCCCAGTCTTCTAATATAATATTTTTTGTCTTTTCGACTACTTTCCCCCAATTTTCACCGGTGACGTGTTGGCAGGCAGCTTCAAGTAACGTCAACATTTTGTTCGCTGTAAATGGAGGGTAGGTGTTGTTTTTCGCAACAAATCCTGAAATAAAAATAATGCTAATTAATAAAAAAGTCCTAAGGAAGTGACTAATGAGTAGCTTTCAAGTCCAACACTGACCCATTTTCTGGTTCCTGAAAATCTCACATTTTCCTGAATTACGTTTCCCTAGAAAGCTGAGAACTAAGATTGTTGAAACTGAAAATTCCTTTATTTATATAGGCTGCAGCACTCACAAATAGTCAAGTAGATAATACAATTAAATTTATAATTATCAGTTGTTATTAATAATTTGTATATGATGTTCAACCGGTTACTCATTAAATAGAACAACTTTGAACGGATAAAACTCGCGATATATTCAACAATTTAAATTTCTTTCCGACGTTTCGACTACATTCCAGCAGTCGTGTACACGGAGTGTTTCAGGTGTTTTACGTCAAAAAGTAATTTACTGGTGGACTACTGGAATATATCGCGAGTTTCATACGTTTAAAGTTGTTTTATGTTATTAATAAATTAATTGTCAAATTGTCAAAAGTTATTTAACCCTTTGAACGCCAAACATAAAAACATGGAATATGCCACCCACGCCAGGCCCTATTTTCGATAGTGCAATAGACCAGTGTTGTTCAACTCTTATCGAGAAACTGTATCAAAAATCATTAAAATGCAATGTAAAACGTCATGAAATAAAGTAAATAACACAACAGATTTAAATACTTTCATTTCGAAAAAAAAACATATACCACAAACACAATTTTATTTAAAAAACCTTACAAAAACCATTATTGAACATATCAGTCAAGCAGTTGATTCCCTGCCCTAGTGACGGAATAATACGTCAATGACGTGTGTTGAGGGGTATTTTTTTAATAATTTAGTGTGAAGTATGGCGTTATATATATCGATAAAACTAAAAAGAGAAGAAATGATCAAAATCCTCCGTGGCTAAGTTAGTAAATTTTTTCAGCAACACAAGAGATGTTAGTAAGTACTTTCTTCATTATTATTATTTTACGATTTTCACTTTATTCCGCACCAGAAACAGGACGTAAACGGGTGGATAATTTGTGTTGTTTATAACTCTGCGATGGATGAGTGCAATTTCAATTCACGTAAGTATTTATTAAGCTCTGAGCTGTATTATTTTACATACTTTAAAATTATTAGACTTATTTCAATGAAAAATAAATAAAAGAGGTTAGAAAGTTTTAATCAGTGATTTTTCAAATATAAATGTATTTCCTGATATGATTATGAAACAAAAAATAGTATAATTAAGTATTATTCAATACTTTTCATTGTTTGCAGAAGACCCGGATCTTACGCAGTGCGATGAACATGAGCAATATTTTCAAAATTTATTCTCCGAAGTTATTGATACAGCAAATACGAAAAAACGTAAGATGGATTCGGGTCCAGACAAAACTTCTAGCTCTGCTCAAAGTAATATACAAAGCGAGGAAACCCCACAAAATGATAATTTGATCAGGAGTGCTGATTTTTATTTTAGTCGTCTTCTGGTTTTACTATTGAATGCATTAAATAGTAAGCAGCGCATATTGAAATATTTGAAAATCTTGCAAGCTTTGGCATCAAGATGATGAGGTTTCATAAATTGTTATTAGATTTGCAAACTTGACTGATTTTCTTTTGCTCCTTGTGCTTGCTAAGTTTTTATAATGTTTTTTAATAAAAGTCGTTATGTTACATTTTGTTAATGGACCTGAGAAAATTGTCTTCAACTTGATTATTTTTTATTGACAGTTTGTTGTTTTTTAATTATAATTGTGTACAATGAGTACTGCTAAATAATCAATGCGATAATAAATAATTGACAGATGTGGAACTGTTATTTAAATTATTTAACCTTGTTCTTTCATAATAAAGCAATACTTTAAGCTCTATGCAAACCGGCGCGACTGCAGCACGCGACTTGGTCGCGCCGAACTGGGGTTATTTATTTTGTATGGCGGTGTTCAAACCGCCGCAACTAAGTCGCGCGCGATGCAGCGATTTGTGGGCGGGCCGTATAATGTTGCCTGGCAACATTACGTACAGCAAATAAGTAGTTTTTATATTGGGTTACCATTATATATTTAAGTAGTAGAAAAAGCACTCACGTAAGCCTTGACAAAAAAGATTATACCTTGTTTCCTCTAGAACAAGTTATCTTTTCAGTACTATTCTACATACTAGTCATTTTTATGTTACGCTTTACGAAAATCTTCGAATTTAACCTGGTATTAGAGATCCAAAACAACCAAAAATTGTTTATCACTATAAATAAATACGAATAAGCTTTTTTGAAGGCAAAAGGAAAACAAAATTCTATTTAAAAAAAGGGCCAATTTGTGGTTGGCCAGTCGAGACACCTTTTTTTGGTAGTTTTTTAGAGGCAACTTCGACCCGCAACGCGCGCGGTAGTCGCGTCGGTGTGAACGGTCGCGCGACCAAGCAAATCGCGCATGAATCGCGTGCCGCAGTCGCGGCGGCAGTCGCGCCAGTTTTCACAGAGCTTTATATTGTATCTTTTGTTTTCTAAGCAAAGAGAAATTAACTGTTGGAAACAACGTGCTCGGCTGATGAAACGGAAGTGTGTTTATTTTTTAATAAAAGTACAATACAGTTGGCGCTGCTGGTCACAGCTCTAGAGTCGAGTATTTTGAGCATATCTTCAACACCCCCACTATTAAAATACAACATTTACAATGCCTCTACAATGCCTAACATTTTAATAAATTTATGATGCTTGATTGAGTTTACACTTTTTGTAAAAATATCTGCAGGCATATCTCCTGTAGGTAAATATTTAATTTTTACTAGCTTGTTAGAAATTACTTCTCTACAATAGTGATATCGAACATCAATGTGCTTAGATCTATTATGAAACACAGGATTTTCTGACAACTTTTGAGCACTTTGATTATCAGTATAAATATGTATAGTATACATATGTTCAGTTATTTCATTCTGTAAGTTTATAAGATACACAGCTTCCCTGCAACCCTCAGTTCTAGACATATTCAGCATCAGTGCTTGAGAGCGCTACAGTCCTTTGTTTCCTACAACCCCAAGATATAACTGAACCCGATAACATAAAACAGAAACCTGAATAGGATCTTCTATCTATAGAATTATTGCCCCAATCAGCATCAACATAACCCTCAATTTTAACATTACCATTCTTACAATATTTCAATCCTAAAGTTCTTGTTTTTTTTAAAGACTTTAATACCCTTTTTGCATATGTCCAGTGTTCATTATTATGACAATTATTAAATTGGCTTAGATATCCTACAGCATAGGCTATATCAGGCCTTGTAAGCACGGCTAAATACATTGAGCCCCCTATAAGCTGTTGATATGGGTTATGGGGACTTTGGGGGGGATTTTTGGGGGTTATGGGTATGGGGACCTTTAACATTTAATTTTTTTTCAATATTTAGTTTAATTTCCATGGGTGTATCTACAGTTTTACAATCAGTCATTTTAAATTTAGACAACAACTTATCAATATAATGTTCTTGACTTAAAGTAATAACATTATTATCTTTATCAATATTTACATTGATACCAAGACATTGCTTTATTTTAAATGTACTGCTTAAAGTTTCTTTCAACAGCTTCATTTCCATAGAATCATTAGAAAATAAGAAAAAATCATCAACATACAGAGTAACAATGGTTCTGAGACCATTTACTATTTTTGAATACAAACAGGGTTTTAATTTAGACTTCTTATAACCACAAGATAACAAGACATTATCAACTTTCTTATGCCATGCCCTGGAGGATTGTTTGAGACCATATATAGCTTTATTTAGTTTTAAACTTTCAATTTATCATCATTAGAACACTCAAAACCATCAGGTCTTTGCATGTATATGGTTTCTTCCAATTCTCCGTTAAGAAACGCAGTCTTAACATCTAGATGGGCAGTAACTAAATTTAATTGTACAGCTAAAGCAAACAATAATCTTATGGTTGTATGACGAAACACAGGGGAAAAAGTCTCATTGTAATCAATACCCCATTTTTGATTATAACCTTTTGCAACTAATCTTGCACGATAACATATTTTATTTTCACTGTCACACTTTTTCTTTAGGACCCACTTACACTTTACAATAGTTCCACTTTCAGGAATGTCCACAAGCTCCCAGGCAATATTATCATTGAAACACTTTAGCTCTTCCTGGACAGCACGCAACCAATGTTCCTTTTCAGGACCCTGGAGAGCTTCCTCTAATGATAGCTCACCAACATTTGTTCGATAGCCATAATCATAGGTGAAAACTTTTCGGTTAATCCAGACAATAATAATGAACCTATCCATTCATCACTTATCTGAAATCTAGTTCCTGCCAATTTCTGACCGGTTTCCACTATCTGAGTAACGTACGAATTCATGGATGTGCAATTTTCTATTAGAACAGACATGAGATTTCTCAACAGAGATATTCTTCTGGTGAATCCTGAATCATCATATAACGATTTCAACTTATTCCACAGTTCCTTCGTGGACGTAACATCTTTGTTATGCACATAGATGGAGGGATCTATTGTTAATATCAACTTGGCTCTGGTCTTGCCATCTTCTGCTTGCGCAACTGCCTCTTGATCTCGCTCTGGCTTAATGCAGTTTAGTGATGCGACTCGAGTCGTATTTTACCACTCGAGTTATTCGAGTCGTTTTACAATCTCACTCGAATACCACTCGAGTGGTTTGGGCACTCAATTGATTATTTCACTTAAATGCCACTCGGGTGGCCGAATCACTCAAGTGATTGTTTCACTCTAATATCACTTGCGTGATTCTCATTAAGTTAAGCGAAAATAAAACTGCAAGGTTAATTAACAAATCAAAGGTATATTGCAAGTATTTAACATACATTAAACATACATTTAAAAATTAAAAGGTTGCTCCACCTGTTTTGATTATTTCCAGCTAAAAAAGTTTACAATCAAAAAGTTAAAATTTTAACAATAATAAAAGTGACCTAAAAAATTAATTAGTTCCATGAGCAACATAAAATAAAACTTTCATCTTTCTTACAAAATAAAACAATTATTTAAGTTAATTAGACTTCTTTTTAATCATATTTTTAAAAATAATCACAAATCTTAATAATATTTAAATCAGACTTCTTTTTGATACAAGTTTTAAAATAAACGTTTTCCGATAAGATAAATAAATGTGTTTCATTCAAATTCAACAAAACTAAATACGTAACTAAAAATCACAGCTACTAAGGAAAATAATTTCATCGACTTTTTTAGCATCCAGCCTGTTTCTTCTTTGGTTGCAAACTAAAGCAGCTTTAGAAAAGACCCGCTCTGATGGAACTGATGTAGCCGGTATACACAAATACTTCATCGCCATAATATATAGTTCTGGCATTTTTTTTTCTTTGTTCCCAATATAATATTGGATCAAGTTTTCGATCTAAATTTGGTAAATTGATATATTGCTTCATCATGAGTTCAGCAGATGACACAGGCGTTTGAGCTGATTGTTTTTCAGTTATTTTTTTATCAAAATCATGCCACAAATCGTCGGACTCTGTGGTCACAGCGTCACCAGGAGCAGACATGTTAGGAATGTCTTCGGTCTGCGCAGACGTTTCTGGGTTTGTGCTGGTAATTTGTCTTATAATTTTCCCCAGCTCTTCTGAAACCCATTAAAAAGCTTTTTCTGCATTCGATTCGAGACCAAAAGCAGTTTTTTTGTACCGAGGGTCAAAAAGAGTTGCTTTAGCGGCAGTTTTATTATTTTCCAGGACCCCTAGGCGCCTACTAATCTGATTGAGTAATGTGTTTTTCAATTCGTTACCTATATCTTTTACGGGAGCCTTTCTCATGAGAGAATTCTGAACATTTCTTATTAAAGGAATGACTGAGGACAAAGTCGGGTATTTTTCGCCGGAAAGTATAATGGTTAGTTGCTCGACGGGTTTTAATATATTCACGCAATCTTCTACTTGCTCCCATTCACTGGCAGATAAATTATCTGGAGCAGAAGTCATAGTAGAAAGAACTGCTGATAAGCACATTTTAGTTTTTAGCAATCTTTCCATCATCAAAAAACTCGAATTCCATCTAGTCACCACTTCTTGTTTTAGTTTAATAATGGGTGCGTTCATTTGATTTTGAATTTCACTCAATTTGTACGCTGCCTTGGAACTTTGTTTAAAAAGTGTTACTATAGTGTGACACTTTGATAATAGTGTTGTAAACGGTAGATTCGTTTTTTTGCAGTCCATTACAGTAAGGTTTAGGGTATGCGCCACACAATAATGGTTTCTTTTGTTTAAATGATTTGAAATCGCATTTTTCATATTATTTGCGTTATCAGTGACTATAGTTATATTTTATCAAGTATTTTCCATTCTTCTAAAGCTGCTTCTAAAACGTTTGATATAACTACTGATGAATGCACGTCTTTAACCTCTGTGGTGGACAAAGTGCGAGTGTGAAGCTTGGATTCAAAAATATAATGAGCAGTTATAGTTAAAAAAGATTTGTTGCTATCTGAACTCCACATGTCTGTCGTAATAGCTATGTCCTTGACAGTATCCAAAATATTGCATAGGGAAGTACGATTAGCCTGATAAAATTCTGGTAAATATTTTTCTGATAATGTCTTTCTATTTGGAAGAACATAATCGCTGTTTAAAGTGTGGACAAAATTAATAAACCCCTTATTTTCAACAATTTGCAAAGGTTGTAAATCCGTGCAAACCATCCGAATCAAAGCTAAGTCAATTTCTTTTTGATTTTTTTTAGAGAAAGAAGCAGATGATGAAAGCTGTAATTGTCTGAATGTTCTCTTTCTTTTCGAGTTTTCTGAGGTGGAAGCATCAAAATTTGTATTACTCGCAGTTTTTAGCTGATCATTGTTTAAAGACGGCTCACTAGAATTTGTTAAATTGATAATAGGGCCTTCTCTAATTTCAATTATTTCTTTGAATTGAATTGGATGTTTACCTCGTATGTGTGTAATTAGATTTGTAGTGTTTCCAAAGTCCTTATACACTTTCTTGCACAATTTACAGGTCACTTTCTTTTCAGTTCTATTTCTTTCAAAATAGTTCCACACCAGAGATTTTTTCGTCACCGAGTTTTGATCGTCATTCATTTTATAAGTAAAAAACAAAGTTTCCAAGTTAGTACACTGCCAATAACACAATTACTTTATTAAACAAACACAAATAACAACAAACATGCATTCTTTTACTCAACTCGTCGTTGCTTACCTACGACGCCGCGCCGCGTGCGTGCAGGTTGAAACCTGTTTGTCCAGGCGAACTAGAGATGCGCTCGTGACTCGATTCCGAGTGAAAAATTCGAGTGAACTCGATTCCGAGTGAACTCGATTCCGAGTGAACTCGACTCAACATTTTTTCCACTCGAATACGTTTTTTCCGATGTCACTCGAGTCACTCGAGTAAAATTGAACTCGAGTCGCATCACTAATGCAGTTCAGCATGCCTTCCAACACTAAAAAGTTTTCTGCCGCAAAGCACCACTCACTGTAATTCTCGCGTCCTTTGGGTTTAGGAACGCTCACCATATAGCTGGAGCTCGACGACATGTTTTCTCTTTTCTTCACAACACAACTAACTGTTTATTACAACGACACACTATCGCTAGAAACTAATTGTATAAACCAGGAGACATCCTGGGCCCATAACCTTTTGTTTTCTAAGCAAAGAGAAATTAACTGTTGGAAATTAAGAGATGAGAAGAAACAACGTGCTCGGTTGATGAAACGGAAGTGTGTTTATTTTTTTAATAAAAGTACAATACAGTTGGCGCAGCTGGTCACAGCCCTAGAGTCGAGTATTTTGAGCATATCTTCAACTAGTTCCGAACCCTAGTAGAACTAGTTCAGTGATATGAAAGCTCAATACTATCTCACGCTAAAATAAAGAAAAAAAAAGAAACGCATGGACATCACTATTCGACGGATAAATCCGTCTCTAGCGTCGTGGTGGGTAGTAAATCATGTCATTTTTTAGTCATGTAAAAAACCTTTTTGTATTAACTGAAAACTTATTAATTTCAGTTGTTGTACTAAATACTTTTAATAAATAGGAAATAAACTAAATACGTACATGTTTATTCGGGGAAAATTGTGTATGGTTCAATGTTTAATTATTTGTTTCATTGGAAGATTGAAATATACGTCAAGTCTTGCGTTTGCGGATATATCCGTCAACGGCGTTCAAAGGGTAGTTTCTCAAAATATTCTATACGATTACGTTTTTGCACTGCAGATCTCTTAGGCTTATCTTCCTTTTCCTGTTGATATTTGAATTTGTTTGGAGCTATACCCTGTTTTAGCTTAATTCTTCCCCCGACCAACTTTATTTAGTATAGTTATCCATATCATTTTCAATCTAAAACAAGAAAAAAATCTTATTAGCCATCTACACCTAGCCTACGTGAGCAGAGCAGTAGGCACAGTCTAGTATAGATTAAAACTTGTATAGAAAACAAAGGAAAACGCAAAACAGCTGCATTGTTCTCAAGATATTATAATATGTAATACTATGTAAAAACATAACGGAGAGTTCTGACACCAAAGGTTTTGCACCTCTGACCAGATTTAAGTTTATAGGTATTAAATAAATGTAAACTACAAAAGATTATAATAGTAATGTCTAAGGTATTCACGATCACTATTTTATAATGAAACTATTTTTAACCGGATTAATCGCGTACTTATTGATTTTACATTTTTCCTGCTAATGTAAAATCAATAAACACGCAATTAATTCGGTTAGAAATTGTTTCAATATAAGATGAAAATAATAATTATTACTTATGTACCTACATAAAATATGATCACTATACTTACGTCAAAATGGTCTTCACAACAACAAACAGTACTTTTATCTCTAAATGGATCTAACCTCTTCATAGCTTTTATCCATTTTTTTCGCATTTTAACGTTCTTTAGAACTATAAAAAACAGCTTTTCCGGCGAATTGGTAGTTGTATTTTTACATTTAGGCACAACACATGATTTCCTAGTATTTGGATTGGTCATTTTTGAAAATATTTAGGTATAATTTCGACGGCTAAGGCGCGCGCGACCGCGAGCGGACTGAGTGAGCCAGACTGAGCGCGTCGTGCGGTTACAACTTGTTTTACTTCTAAATCGGAAACGAATTGACGTATCGAAGTAATTCTTTTATAGTTGTTGTGGTGGTGTGTGAGTGTAGTTGGAGATGGTAAATAATAAATTGTTCGACTCACGGTTTATATACTCCCGTATATTGTTCACACACAGTATACACACAAATAACAGAGTACAGAAGGAGTAGGATTCACAAGCACATACACAGAATAGTCAGAAGCGAAAGCAGAGGAAAGATATAGCGAGATAGTTCACAATAATTGGCAATTAACAAGGTTCGTTAGCGCGAGTACATAAGCGTGACCAGAAAAATGGCAAGGAGCAGCGTGCGCTTCGCGTCGTAGAAGGATCTCGACTGATCGGGCACGCCGGTTGGTCGCGCGTTGCGCGCGGAGTACATAACATAGGTGTTATTTACCTGAGCGTGCATAGTGCGACCGCGGTGTCGATAATCGATATCGACAAGCTGATACACATGTTACGTGTATTGTGAATATTAATTCTGTGTGTATTTGTTTAGTATAAATATAGTGTATTAAGTTATATAAATATTTAAATGTTAGGAATAGGTTTAGGTTAATTGTAAATATTAGGTTTAGAACATTTGTAAATATTAATATGTGTTGTTATTAATTTATACTGAGTAAAGTACGTGAGTTACCTACACTTTCACTAGTATTTTTTACTTTCGACAGAGAATATGGAGTGCTAATAATCAAAATTAGTTAACATTCTTCAAAGTCTCGTATTGAGAAAGAGTATCTAAATGCAAAGATCCTTCCTATGCCCAATATCAAAAGTAAATTTGGAAATTCTAGCTGCCCAACGAGCGAGTCTACCAGAAGGGTTATTCAAGCCTAACAGCCATTTTAAGCTAGCATGATCAGTAATTACGGAAAATTTCATTCCTTCCATGTATGGTCTAAAATGTTCAATGGAATCTAAAATAGCTAAAAGTTCTCTCTCAATCACGCTATAATTTCTTTCACATTTATTTAACGATCTCGAATAGAAAGCAATAGGATGTTCATCTCCGTCTTAATCTTCTTGACATAATACACTTCCTAAAGCAACAGAACTAGCATCACAATGAAGTATGAAGGGTTTTTTTTCAAAATTTGGACAAGTAAGTACCGGAGAAGTTACGAGGCATTCTTTTAAATCTACGATAGCCTGCTCAGCTGCATCGTTCCATTCTAAGGTTTAAGGTTTAACATATTTATTCTCATTAAGAATTACATTAAATTCACTTAACATGAGAACATAAAATTTTTCTAATACAAAATATGACAGATAAATGAAAGAAACGAAGGAAGTCGGAGGTAGGAACACAATCTTTAAAACCGATCGTCTATCACGCGTCAGGCGTATATGAATAGCGGAACATTTTTATGAACGCGGATATAAAGCTCAACCACACTCACTGCAAACTAGATGTGGCTCGATGAGTTGCGTCTGAGCTTTGTGGGAAGCCGAATTTCACGCAAGCGAAGCCGTTTATACTATACCTATAATATGTCTATACCAACTATCTATAATACACTATACTAAATATTTGATCGTATTATGTTAAATTTTAGCAGTTTTTTGAAACTTATTATGGATTGAGATTCTTTGATGTCCTTAGGGAGTTTATTATAAATTTGCGCTCCTTCAAACATAAGGCTTCCTTTACCATAGTTAGTTTTTGGAGTTCGTAAAATAAGGTCGTTGGCATTTCGCAATTTCATTTTTTGAATTTGACCTTTCTTAGTGAAATTTATTTGAGTATGGATATCTTTAGGAATAATTTTTCGAATTAATAAACAGGTGAAATAGATGTAAGATTGGCTGATATTTAGTAACTTAGTTTCGGTATATATTGTCTTAGTAGCCGTTAAATACTTATAATTAAACAAAACTTTTATGACCTTATTTTGGATTCTTTGTATTGCATTTAAATTACTTTTTGCCGCCGACCCCCATATTTCTATTAAGTAGTCTATGTGGGGCTTAATAAGAGAATTATATATAAGGTAACGAATTTTATTTGAAAAACATTGAGCCATGCCCCTCAAAAAACCTCACCTCACATATTTCTTGCGCATCAGTGATTATACCAGTTTCAGTCTGGAGTTTGACTGGAGCAATTATATCCTTGACCCTGTTGTACGTAAGCTTATTGATGAGATTCCATATTTTAGCTGGTTTAACATTGGCATATAAACATTTCAAGATTTTTTTATTGGTGATAAGGGTATCGTAATTATCAGTAGTTTGATAAGTAGTGGTCTGCTCACCTGCAGTGTTACTTAACCCTCTACCACCTACCATCTATTTTTGGTACACAACCACCTACCATACGTTTCAGAGACTCAGGAGTCAAATGACTTTCGTACGTGAAACCTAAGACAGACAGGTTTGTTTGTGAATCAAAATCAATTAAAAGACATATCAAAGTATTTATTAAAGGAAACATGGCACATAAAAATCAACAACTTTTCTTAAAATCTCAATTTGTTCGACACAACACTTAATTCTAGCTTTAAAATATTCTTATTTGAAAAATGAGATCTACAAAAAAAAATGCATTGATTAGGAACTTCTTAATTTCTTTTTCCTTAAATAAAATAATCAGCAAGCAATAAAAAATCAAATGTTTGTTATAATAATCAAATCTTTAACAAAATTGCAGGTCATCAATCTTAGAGTTTTTCACGACAGTCAATGCACATTTCGTTGGAACATTAAATTCAAATTGGTTTTTTACATGCAAAACACATGTATTGGTGTCCTGCGTTTCTTTTTAGAGTCGCATGTTGAGCAGTTTTTTCGAACCAACAATCTCTCTTCGAAACTGCTGCCGCCTGGTAAAGCTGGTGGAGATCGCACGCATGCTCCACCCTCCATCCTCCAACCCTGGACGCATCCTTCACTGCAACGATGTCGTCGTTGTCGCATCCTTCACTGCAACGATGTCGTCGTTGCAGTGAAGGATGCGTCGAAGTGAAATTCTGATATCACGTTGAATCTTTACATTATTTTCTCGACGCTCCATTATGCAGTCTGGTGAGCTGTTCAGCTAGCCTCTTCATGAACTTGAACCGGCTCCCAATCATAACAATTCGAGGCTGAAATATCGAGCAACCTGTAAAAGACTGCCAATGGCCATCTACGCGTTCTACGACCGAAGGTGTAATTGGAGCACCTTTGGTCGAGTAGATTCACTCCAATTTTAGTCTTATTATAGAAAAGTATTATTTCTGGCTTCTTGGTAGCTTCATCCACGTCTGGCATATGATACATGCTCGACACGGTGACCACTGCTTTATTTGGCTTTGGGACATAGGACGATAAAGTAATATCTTTTGTAAAACCAAAAACCGTTGAATCAACGAGTCGGTGACGAGCTGGTAAAAATTCTTGGGGTATTTCTCTTTGGTTTTTTCTCAGCGTTCCCACAACGGTCAGCTGCTTGTCTTTCAATGCATCTAAAAGCTCAATAGAAGTATACCAATTATCAGTCGTAACATTCCTGTTTGATCCTTCTATTGGAGAAATAAGTCGCAGTACAGCTTGAGTTGGTTTTTTCAATGGTTGATATTCAGATGGTAAATTCAGTCGATCAAAGTCTTTTCCAAGGTATATATAGGCATTCGAAAGATACCCCGATCTTGATCTGTAACAACAGTACAAACATTTGTGTGCATGAACATGTCTGTTTGTACTGGTCTGGGTGTCTCCTATGTAAAATAAGTATGTATTTACAAAAGAAAATGTATTTAAGTATGTTTATCCGTTGTCTAGTATCCCATAACACAAGCTTTAATTAGCTTACTTTGGGGCTAGATGGCGCTGTGTGGAATAATGTCCAGGGAGATTTATTTATAAATGCTTTCGATTCCAAGATATCCATGTCTTGAACACAGGTTTGCTTTTGATAATTGGGTCTTATTTCGTGGATTTTCACATTTGTGTAACGAACTATTTTATCAAGCATTTCGTCAGTGAAGTAATTTTTCCAAATATCCAGCGGTGACGAGGAAGCCTTCAGTACATTCTGAAAAGCTGGTTTTATACCTTCTCTTTCTTCAACTATGTTACGCTGTGATGTTCTTGATCGTAATGAAGGTGGAGCGGAGGACCACCGAAAGCGATTCTTACCAAAGTAGTTTTTTTTTCGTGGTCGCGATCGCAATTGTGACAAAGGCTCATCATCTTCAGATGAAAACTCTTGCTGTGCAGATGAAACCGAAGGTTGACGTG
This sequence comes from Udea olivalis, assembly GCA_947369235.1. Classification (NCBI taxonomy): domain Eukaryota; kingdom Metazoa; phylum Arthropoda; class Insecta; order Lepidoptera; family Crambidae; genus Udea; species Udea olivalis. Next base: position 6,036,261 of record OX376367.1, on the reverse strand, counting down.
AAATAATGATGTTATTCTCCACAGCAGATGATTCTTGATTTCAGAATTCGAATCGCAACTATCCTCTATTGCGTGCTGTAATCCAATATCCAAATCCACATCGCTACATTCATCGTAAGGTTGATCTTCCTCATCAGATAGATCTTGCTCCAACCAACGCTCTATAACACTATCATTACAAGCCATTTTTTTTATCTAAAACAAAAAAAAAACACAATTTTTAAAAAAGTCACACTAACACCTACCGGGTGGTAGGACTTAGCGTCTCTCGGACGCGCAACGACAGTTTTTTACTTACCGGAGACAAACGCGCGCACGTACTACCATGACAAGCGCTTGAGCCGTACTGAGGTACGCGGGGGGAAGGTACAGGGACTAACAAGTTGATACGTGTTTCGTTCGCCAAAATATTTACGATTGAAATTTTCTAGCGTCTGTGAGACGGATGGTAGGTAGTTAAGGGTTAAGCATCGGACTTTTTTGGTGCTGTCTTGACAATTTTAGGCACAGTTTTTACGTACTTTATAGGTACTTCTTCAGGTTAAATTTTTAAATTTTCTAAATTAGCCTCCAAAGAAGCTATTTTATCCCCAGCTTCGTGAAAAAAATTCTTGAGACTTTCTATTTCAGCTTGTATGTTATGCTGATTTGTTGCTAAATCTGTTATCTGTTGCTCAGTTGACCTCACTGTATCTTTGACGTCTTGAATTTCACCTCTTATCGTAGCAATGTCATTTCTGATCTCATTAGTACTCTCTTTCTGCGCATTGATAGATGAAGGCAGAAGCGCCATCATTTCCGTCATTTTATTCTGCATATCAAACAGTAGACATATAACTTGAGCATATTCTTCATCATGTTGTCTACGTTTTTAGAGTTAAGTGATTACTGAAGGTTCAAATACTGATGCACTGGGCATATCTGATAAATTTGGTTGTGAACCAGTACGCTCAATCTGCGTGTCGCTTCCAGTTGGGGATCGCATTACGTTCATGTTCGTGCTTATGTGACGCGCAAACAAGTGTATGAGTGAGTCGAAAAATCGGAGCCTGTCCCGTTCACTCGAGGGGTGAGGAGCGGTTACCGTCTGGCATCCGTTGATCACACACAGAGTAGAAATATATTAACACAATGCACTCACGTAATGTAATACTTTTTTTATGCGATGGAGTGAAAGTTTAGAATAGTTTGACTTGTACAAATTATTTTTAGGAATATTTGGTCACACGTCCACCTTGCACGCTCGCTCGGTCGTATATATGACTGTTTATGATGATATCTACACTCTGTGATGGTTCTAAGTTTGACAAAAGGATGCACATCATATCGTGAAGAAGCGACCGTTCTCATTTCTGCCAATTCTCCAGTTCCCAGTGTGCTGAGGAGCTCCCATATTTGATGACAAATTTTGGAGGAGACAGTGATTATAGGATCGTTTCCTAACAACTCAAATTTATGTGACATTGTCGAATCTTACATTGAAATAAACTATCTGTTTCTGCGAACATGGTCCACATATTAACACCATTGTAGACTGCGCTCAGAGAAATAAATTCAACTGGACCAAAGAATGTAATGCGGCTTTTCAGTTAATAAAAGAAAAACTTGCATCTTTAGAAAACTTAAGACATTACAATCCTATTTACTACTTATACTATCATGCGATGCATCAGATACGGCTTAAGGTCCGTCAAACAGGGATTCAAATGAAATGGTCAAACCTATAAGTATATGCCAGTAAGAAGAGTGAATGTGTTAACGCCGCTGCTGTCCCCCCTTCTCGCGTCCGTTCCCCTCGCCGTGTCTCAGCCCCCTCCGTCGCGAGCGGTGGGCCCGTGCTCACCGCGAACACTCTCCCCTACCGACGTCCAGCATGCGCCCACGCATCTAGCTTTAATTTTATTCATTTTTTGTAACGATTTCACTTTACAACATTATACGTTTTGGCAAGAAGTACGTCTCCGTTCATTTATAACCACACCGAGCCTGCCCATTTCTTCGAGCCGGATCAGAGGATTCGTCCGTGCAACCTACGACGACCTTTGGACTACGAGATTACTTACGAAAGTCATCAGCGGCCGCGTGTGCAACTAGACCGGGACGACCACGTGCCAAACGTACCGATACATTGATGTACATCTAGGCGATGTACCTGATCACGAAGATCATCAAATTCAAATCAAGAGGATTACGTCAACACACCTGCGGAAGTAAAAATCTTGTGAGTTCGTTCCATAATCCTATATTTGCTCCCCATTCAAGCTAGTTTCCCATTATTTAGTGCTAAAGTGCATACCTGCACTTTTTCTGCAGGTAAAATACCTATCTTGCTAACGGAAAATACCTATCTTGCTAACGGTTTCCGCCATAGGTCCGTTACTCTTTAACTGTTTCATTTCCATTCCCATTTCAGCTGCCTTGTGTTTAAAGTTTCTCATATTTGTACCAATATTTGTTACGTAGCTCATCTAACATAATAAAAATTCACATTCCAGAAGTTTCGATCGACTTGACTACGCTGCGCAACATACCTACGCGCCCACTGCTAGAACGTTCGATCGGTCGGTGGGACGCTTAGCGGTCGCGCTAAGGTCACGCACGCACGCTTCACTTTGCGCACGCTTACACGCTCACAGTGATTTTCTGCTGCAATTAGTGAAATTTTAAGTCCTTTTTTTCTTTTGAAACTCAAACATTTTCCTTTAGAATTTAAAATATTATTCATTTCAGTGGATTTTAATTCATATTCAAAATGGATCTCAAAACTTTGAAAAGAACTCGAGGTACTTTCAAGGCAAAGTTAACTTTATTCAATCAATTCTTAGAAACAGGTCTCTCTTGCGATAAACTCAGTTCTTTACAAATTAGAGAATTATCGAATCGCCTCCAAATCTTCAAGTCAATTTATTTTGATAACAATCAAACTCATATAGAATCATTTTGCGAAATTCCAGATGACGAACTGAGGGAAAGAGATAGCTTCAAGACCGGCTTCCACGCAGCAGTCGCCTCTGCGAAGGAGTTGCTGGCCAGGAACGCGAGCTTCTCCAGCCGGCGCTCTTCGGCGGGCGATGATGGTTCACAGGTGACGGGCTCTGGTACTGCTGACGCAACAGGGCCCCCTACTTTAAAATTACCAACAATTCACTTACCTACCTTTTCTGGCCGTTATCATGATTGGTTAGGATTTCATGATTCATACACTTCTCTCATACACAACAATACTTCCATCCCTGAAATTCACAAGTTCCATTACTTACGAGCTTCTTTAAAGGATAGTGCTGCTTTAATAATTCAATCTGTAGATTTTATGACATTGCCTGGGATTTAATCTGTGAAAGATATAATAATCCAAGGCTTCTTATTAATAATCACATTAAAGCATTATTTGAAATTGAAATGATTACAAGAGAATCGTCGAGGTCTTTGCGAAACTTGGTAGATACAATAAATAAAAATCTAAGATCTTTAAAAGCATTAAATCTACCTACTGAGCATTGGCATGCAGTAGTTATTTACATGGTTTCTGCCAAACCAGATTCAGTAACTTCACGCGAGTGGGAAGAAGAAAGAAATAAATTTAAAACCTTTCCCACTTTACAACAATTTAATGACTTTATAAAAGGTCGTGCCGACTTAACCCTTTCAGACCTGAATTAAAATTTTTCATCCGATTGATTTGGTAAATTCTATGCATCTAAAGTATGGTAAGGGGTTAGTAAAAAAAATAATTAAAGAAATCGTAGCTTAAAACTTTTCGGGAAAAAATTGTTTTTCTTTATGTGCCCATAAACCTTCCGTCCTACATAGTAATAAGAATAATTATAAAAGGTTGTTCTGAAATGAAACATTGTTTCAACCTAAGAATTTTTTTAATCCAAAATTATAAATGATGTAACGTAATTAAATTTTTCATTAACAAAAAAAAAATAAGACAAATTTCTTGACAAAATCGGTCATTGGCACAAAATAATCACAGTGAGAATAACAATAATTAAAATTAGAAACAAAAAATATATTTACGTGTGGAAGGCTAAGAAACAATTCTTGTCTTTGGTTAGGCATAAGTGAACATTGCACTTTATACATTTGACTCGAGATTTTCCCTTACATCCCACCATTTTACACCTAGTCCCAGTTCCATCGTCATGTGCAGGAAAATGTCCAACACCATCACGAGCAATCTCAGTAGCAGGGCGAATCTCTCCTGGCCTTCTTGGTATAATTTGCGGCATTGGGCTATTACTTCCACTTGGTCGACCTATTTTGGCGACAGAAAATGTATTTTGTAATACCAAACTTTCAGCCAATCGACGGCGAAAGTGAAGCAAAGTAAGTCGCTGCTTTTTTGGTGTGCCTAATAAGTCGTTATCGATTTGGTATTCTCGAAACGCCTGAACCACTGCCAAATCCGATGCATGAAATATCATGCGTAAAGTCCATTTTTTGGATTTTATAAATGTTCTGTAATAGCTCATGAGCTGATCTGATAAATCAACGCCGCCCATTGCATAATTATAGCGCTTTACGACTTCAGGTCGCTCAACTTCAAGATAACGCTTCTCTTTTTTACACCATTTCTTTACTAAATCTTTTTCGCCTTTACTAACAAAATTGGAAGCCAGGTGGGTAATCTTACTATCCAACCACTTTACCATAACTACATCTCCGTCTCTGCTACACACTTCTTGAGAAAAACCCCTAGGCTTCTAATTCGTTTCCTTGTCAGTTAGAAACGATGGCTTCACAAACCTGTTAACACGAGCTGTGCATGCGGCCATAATGCCTTTCTGTTTTAGGATTTGTAGTAAATGGTATGATGAAAAATAATTGTCAAAGTAAAGCTCATGACCCTGGCTTTCTCCGATTCTCTTTACGAGATGTACAACTACGGAGGCACCATGACCAATTTTTTTTGCCATATTACTATCAATTTCTGGAGAGGAGGATTGGTAAAGAATAAAATCATAAGCCGTTGACCGTGTTTACCACATAAAAAAAAAGATTTTGAGGCCCCATGGGCATGGTTTTCCTTTTATATATTGCTTAACTATATGCTTTCGAGTGAAAGGAACTATCTGTTCATCAACACAAAGTTGTTGTTCAAGTGGTAACTCTAAGCAACGATTCCTGACAGCATTATAAATGGGTCGTACTTTGTGAAATACATCATAAATATCCCTGGACATTAAATAAATATCCCTGGACATTATTTCCACACAGCGCCATCTAGCCCCAAAGTAAGCTAATTAAAGCTTGTGTTATGGGATACTAGACAACGGATAAACATACTTAAATACATTTTCTTTTGTAAATACATACTTATTATACATAGGAGACACCCAGACCAGTACAAACAGACATGTTCATGCACACAAATGTTTGTACTGTGCGGGGATCGAACCCGCGACCTCTGGTGTAGTAGCCAACTTCTTAACCATTACACCAAGTCGGTCAATCATTGCAATTAGCTGGAATTTTCGTGTTATCAACGAGATGTAAATTATTCCGTAATTCAAAAAAACGATCTCTTGTCATATTAGCTGTGAACAAGGGAATGCTGATGTTTGTTTCCCAGTACATTTTCAAACAAGGATAATTGAATACACCTGTGGCTAAATGTAATCCAAATAAAACCTCCAATTCTTCTATATTAGTAGGTTTGAATTTATGTTTGTTCGACTGAGCGGCATATTAGTTCGTCATTTCCGCCATGACACTGAATAACTGCTTCGGTACATACCTATAATAATAATTTATTGGGGCTTCGACTGTTGGATCTACAGATATTGGTGGAAGCCAACCTGCTGGTATAGTATTTGACAATGCTCTGTGTCTCCATGCAATCCTCTGTTTTGGTGTGATGTTTTGAAAAATACCCTCAATTGTGGAAGGTACTTCTAATTGAGTCTCCGCCATTTCATTGGAGTTACAGGATTTTCTGTTTCCAGATCAGGCACACCGTCATTCAATTCGCTAGGTCCGTCATCGTCGTCATCCATAAGTATCTTCATCATCAGAAGATAACAACAAATCAGAAAGATTTCCATCACCTAGTGCTTTCAAGGCTTCCGGTGAGAACATTTTGGTGTCTGTTTAATCTGGAAATGTAAATAAACAATATTACAATTCACAACATAAACTTATTTTAGTAATATTAATCGTAAAACGGTAAAAATATAATTAAAACTGCTTTTCGTAAAAAACCGTTAACGATGTGAAAAAACTCAGTTGACTCCTGATGGGAACAATTGAGCACAAATCTAGAAATCGAGATTACTAGTATAAGGTGTTGACAAAATACACAATTTGGACGTTACACATAAATTCAGTAATATAACATATCGTCGGTCGAAAACAGTACTGGAACAAACAAAAATGAGTCATTGTGAGATATTGAGCAATTAAAAATGTCTAATATTTATTTTCCCATTCACAAAGTTTTGAAAGGAAAAGGATTGTGTTTTTATGGTATTCTATTTTTAATCTAAATTCAATCCTTTTTTTTATTTGTTTTTTAAATATCATTAAATATTTGAAATGTTCCAATACTGACAACTCTTCGGATTAAGATTTGCATGCTAATAAATTGGCAAGACATGTCGCACACTTTCTCTATGATATGTACATCTGTTAATACCATGTTCTTATGCAAATAAAGTTTATGAATTATGAATTATGACTTATTTTATTGACTCCAAATATCGCTCTGATAATGGATCATTTCTGGATGTACTAGTACTGTATTACAAAACTATGTTTTTCTGTTGGGTTATGATGACCTTAATGAAAATTCAATCTCGATAATCTAAGTTAAGAAAGACATTATTAAAGAATAATTAATAAAACACATAGTTTTATAGGTTTTTATATTTAAAAGTAACAAAATATTAATAGAAGTTAACAATTAGTCATTGTCAGCTCTGTCGGAGGAAGCTGGCAATGTTTTATAATAATCCCAATAAACGCTTGGAATTACTTTACCATCACATAATGAAATCAAGTCTTTGTTTTTAAGATTTTGATATTCCAGAACGAGTGCGATATTTATTAGTCAAAACTAATGTATTGTTAGGCTGGCGTCGCATTTTATGCCTAATATCGAAGCATTTCATCGTGCTGTCAGGAAGATAGGTATCCAAGTAATAAATACTGAAAGGATTAGTAGCTTGCATGAATATCTTCTTGATCGCATTTCACACTACACGTTCTCCGTCTGTATTTATTGTAAAATTCTTTCCAAAGTGTGAAATTTATTCTTTTAAATCAACAATTTCTGAACAATTCAAATCCTGAACTTGGTAAGGATTACCTTTTTTCTTAGCACATTGTATAATGGTCCTCCATTGAGATGGTACGAACACGGAACCATTTTTTAATATTCAGGATTTTTCTCTTTCAATAGTGGCATGAACGGTATCGCCCTCGTTCTGTGTGTGGCCGACGACAAAGTATTTATGCGTTACAGATTTCACACCCAACATTTTCATGGCATAATAGTATAGTGACAATAAATACTTGTTCTTATTTTGTGCCGAGCAATTGTCGGTATAAAATATAACATGTTTTCCATGACAAAACTCTTTGAAAAACTGTAAAATGCAAGATCCTACCTCGTCACATCCTTTTCCTCCCAAAGTTTCATCCCACAAATAACAATGTCCAGATTTATTAACGATGTCGTATACGGTACAATTATAAACATTAAGGCGTCTCTTATAAAAAAATAGCGAGTCATTACCAGCTGGAGTTTGAAGAACCGCTTGCATGTCATAGCAACAAATAATTTTTTCTTCATCATTTTTGCATGTTTCTATATCTCTTCTTTTCTCTTCTCTGCAAAGCTCTTTTTTTGTAAGATGATCTCTATAACTCTTTTCCATTTCTTGTTTCTGTTCTGTTGTTGCATTATTGTAAGAACAGTAAAGAGAGCACTGATCCATCTTTGGTACATGAAAAGCTATATTAAACTCAGTTCTTAAAATGTTTTCATAAGTTCCTTGTTTAGCAGTAGGTTTACCTTCTTTATTACACCACTCTTTGTATTGCCTATACATCATACATAAATTCAAATCACCATCCAAATATTGTTTATTTGATGATGCTCGACAATAGTGTGAATCTTTAGTAGGATATGATTTTATGTGTTCACGTACTCCATCTTTGACAAAGTCAGGTAATAATATGCCTTTCTTGTCATGCTTACCTCTTAAATCTTCTAAAACTATACCCGATGATGTTGTTTTCTTACATACCGTCGTTATAAATGAGTGGCCAATATCCAAAGTGTGCATAAAAAAACGTTTACATACCCTTGTAATGCCGCCATCTATTGTTAAATGATAAGCCGCATTAACAGATCTTTTACTTTGAGCATTTTGTAACGAATATTTCGGCTTAACTTCCTTCATGGCGTTTTTGACAAAATCTCTCTGCCTATTCAAATTACCTAATTTCCAAAAACTATTGAAAATTACTAATCTTTGCTGGTCATTAATCTTCAACGTGCACTTTAACCGACATTTGTCTCCACAACCAGGTTTTAATTGTTTTTCATTAATTAATTTTCCTTTCTCAGTAGTGTAAGCCATATCTGAATTTTTTAAACATTTTTTTTTATTTTTCTTCCATGCTTCAGGATTACGCTGTCTCTTTCTTGTCATTTTCTTATTTTCTTCTGAAGCACTATTTTCAGCAAGCGGGGTAGATGGCGAAGGCTCCCTATTATTTAGAATACAATTTTCTTTATCTTCCCCTTCCCGTAAATTTTCATCAAGCTCGCCACCTAAGCAAACAAGAGTAACTTAACACTTCGGAAAAGGCATTGCATAAATCATTTACAACTATCAATACATGCAAAAGGGCAGCAAGCTAGTATAATCAAAATCTTACCTAGATTAGAAGCTTGTCCATTGTTATTATTATCTGGCTCACTTAATGCTACGAATCTATCGTCTGTAGAACTTTTCATATTTATTTCCTGCTCAACACCTTAAAAGCAATCCAAACAGTTAAATATACTCAATATACCAGAACACAAGAATTATTCATGCAGGTAGGTACGTACGTCGATTATGTTCTTCATTCAGGGGAAAATAATTTACTTCAACACATAAAAAATCTTACCTAGATTAGAAGCTTCTCCATTGTTAGTACTATATGGCTCACTTAATTTTTCTTGAACACATTGCTGCATCTCACCAATTTCATTATTATTGGGTATAAAAATAGCGTCTGGAGATTGTTCTGTGTTCAATGTTTGCTCAGCATTTAAAGCAACAAAAGCAGTTAAAAAGTCAGTTTAATAACACCTAATTTTAGTTATAAAACATATACCTGAGTTGGTTAGATACCTTGACTTTGTACTTCATTTTGTGGCAAAGAATTCTCTTCAACTTCTTTTATCGCACTTGCTGTAGAATAAAAGTGGTTAAAAGATATAGGCAAAGCTTGCAGAATTTAAAAAGTAACGACATTTAACAAAATACATAAACGTAAAAAAAACGTAAACACACCTTTTGTTTTCAATATTGGCTTCTTCATAAATTACCATTTTCAACATTTTCATTGATCTTCCATGTAACTTAGACACAGACATTTTTGGGAACTGGTATTTATTTTGACAGTAACACGTCTACCTAGCGTGCATGCTGCGCGTAACTGAACAAAACGCGCGCGAAACTCGAGCGAGATCGGGAAGCGTGGTGGAATAATTGCTGGTTGCAAAATCTCGAGTAGCGCCATTTAAGCAAAATATCACCATTCCCAGATTAGAACTATGTGGTGCTCTCCTGGCAATGCGGTTAGCTAAGAAGGTAAAGGCTTCACTCAGACTTCATATAGGTAAAGAAACCTATTGGTCCGATTCAACTATAGTTTTGGGTTGGATTAAAATGTCTAAATCTAAATTGAAACAATATGTATGTAACCGAGTAACAGAAATAACTGATAATACATTACCCACAAGCTGGCAATAACAAGTTATGGTTCTATGGACCAGACTTTCTTCATCACAACACTATACATGTACCTCCACAACCACTCAACAACAATACAGAGACACTGCCAGAATTAAAATTACTTTGTCACATAACAAACGAATCAGCTGATAATAATAACATGAAACGTTGTTCTACCTTTTCTAAATTACAACGTGTTATGGCTTATGTATTAAGATTTTTGAATAATTGTCGCTTTCCAAACAATAAACATAATGGTCACTTGAAAATGTCAGAGATAAGCCGCACACAAACTAGTTTAAGTCAAATCGTTCAAAAGGAAATATTTACTAAACAATATTTTCTACTTAAAAACAACGATCCTTTGTCACCTAAAGATCAGTTAATCAATTTAAGCCCTCGTATTGATAATGTAGGTACAATGAGAGTCAGTGGTAGATTATTGAACTTAAATCTTTCCTATGATAATAAACATCCAATTTTACTGCATGCAAATCCCATCCCATATTACCCAATTATTCGTTCAACATTATCATAGGGTTCTGCTACACGCTGGGCCACAACTCATGTTATCCACCCTTAGACAAAGGTTTTGGATTATTGGTGGACGTAACCTAGCCAGGAAAGTTGCACGTAATTGTATTACATGTTGTAGATTTTCCAATAAAAGTATTCAGCCTATGATGGCAATCTCCCTAAAGAGAGGTTGCACGCTGACTTTCCATTTCAGAATACAGCTGTTGATTATGCTGGACCAATCATGAAAGCAAACAGAAAAGGCCGTGGTGCCAAGTTATTAAAGGCCTACATATGTGTATTTGTTTGTCTAGCAGTGCGAGCAGTTCATATCGAGCTCGTCACCGATCTAAGCACAAATGGGTTTCTGGCTTGTTTAAATAGATTTATCGCCCGCCGAGGTCGGCCAGTAAAGATATTTTCCGATAATGGAAGGAACTTTGTCGGAGCTTCTAATGAGTTAACTAATTTTTTGAATTCAAAATCCAATGAAATTTCATCTTATGCAGCAGAAAATCAATTAGAATTTAAATCCTCTCCCGCTTACAGTCCGCATCTCAACGGACTGGTTGAAGGGTGTGTAAATTCGATCAAATATCATTTAAAACGAGTCATAAGTTTGACTAACTTAACTTATCAAGAAATGACAACATTATTGGTACAAATAGAAGCCATTTTGAACTCCAGGCCGCTCACTCCTATTTCTTCAGATCCTTCTGATCTAACTGCCCTCACCCCCTCACACTTTCTCATGGGACGAACCATAATGATGACTGCCTTGCAAGTAAACGACTAAGAGAGGAATAAACCCATTTCAACCCTTACAAGACACAAGAGAATAGAGCACCTAAAATCCCAATTTTGGCAAAGATTTAATAGAGAATACCTTTCAGAGCTGCAACGAAGAAACAAGTGGCGTCAGCTAACAGAAGGGCTGCGCCTGCACCAGATGGTTGTGGTCAAGGTTGACCGCTTACCACCTAACAGATGGCTGTTGGGACGCATCAGCCACGTCTACCCAGGCACCGACGGCGTCACCCGCGTCGCAGATGTCGTCACCTCGTCGGGAACCCTACGAAGAGCGTACAATCGTCTCACCCCACTTCCACTATTGGAACAAGATGTTCCAACGCCGGGAGCATGTTAACACCGCTGCTGTCCCCCCTCCTCGCGTCCGTTTCCCTCGCCGTGTCTCAGCCCCCTCCGTCGCGAGCGGTGGGCCCGTGCTCACCGCGAACACTCTTCCCTACCGACGTCCAGCATGCGCCCACGCATCTAGCTTTAATTTTATTCATTTTTTGTAACGAGTTCACTTTACAACATTATACGTTTTGGCAAGAAGTACGTCTCCGTTCATTTTTAACCACACCGAGCCTGCCCATTTCCCAGAGAGCCAGAGAGTGGAGAGGTGAGAGCCAGAGAGTAATATGTGTAAGCGGGAGAAACACAAAATGACTCTCGGATACGCCACGTCGGTTCGGATACACAACACTACCCATGACTAACACGCCTAAGTTAATATTCAAATAAACGTCAGTACGCTCAACCTTGCTTATCATTGCGAACGTCCCTCGTCCGCCTATCTAACAAGAAAGTATCCAAAAAGTTTACAACGCTGGTTCTGCCAGGCTTATATATCGCACCAATATCTAAGGAAAATTTTTCAACATGTATTCACATAAAATGGTTTTCATCCTTTTCGAGTACTACAACAACATGATGCTTTAAACTATTTTGTGCAAAAATGGATACTCCACCGCCAACCACATCTTGTTTATGCTGATAGTAGTGCGTATATCCTGGCAGTTGAAATCTCTTGGCTTCATCATTAGATTTAATCCATGTTTCTGTTAAGATGATGACATGAATTGTAGCTTTGAATGTCTCAACAATACATTTTAATTTGTCAAATTTGCCAGGTTTTACGATACTTCGGACATTGGCGTATAAACATTCCAAGGATTTTTTATTAGTGATAAGGGTATCGTAATTATTAGTAGTTTGATAAGTAGTGGTCTGCTCACCTGCAATGTTACTTGAGCATCGGACTTTTTTTGGTGCTGTCTTGACAATTTTAGGCACAGTTTTTACGTACTTTATAGGTACTTCTTTAGGTTAAATTTTTAAATTTTCTAAATTAGCCTCCAAAGAAGCTATTTTATCCCCAGCTTCGTGAAAAAAATTCTTGAGACTTTCTATTTCAGCTTGTATGTTATGCTGATTTGCTGCTAAATCTGTTATCTGTTGCTCAGTTGACCTCACTGTATCTTTGACGTCTTGAATTTCACCTCTTATCGTAGCAATGTCATTTCTGATCTCATTAGTACTCTCTTTCTGCGCATTGATAGATGAAGGCAGAAGCGCCATCATTTCCGTCATTTTATTCTGCATATCAAACAGTAGACATATAACTTGAGCATATTCTTCATCATGTTGTCTACGTTTTTAGAGTTAAGTGATTATTGAAGATTCAAATACTGATGCACTGGGCATATCTGATAAATTTGGTTGTGAACCAGTACGCTCAATATGCGTGACGCTTCCAGTTGGGGATCGCATTACCAATTCTCCAGTTCCCAGTGTGCTGAGGAGCTCCCATATTTGATGACAAATTTTGGAGGAGACAGTGATTATAGGATCGTTTCCTAACAACTCAAATTTATGTGACATTGTCGAATCTTACATTGAAATAAACTATCGGTTCTGTGAACATGGTCCACATATTAACACCATTGTATGACTGCCCTCAGAGAAATAAATTCAAATGGACCAAAGAATGTATGAGGCTTTTCAGTTAATAAAAGAAAAACTTGCATCTTTAGAAAACTTGATACATTACAATCCTATTTACTACTTATATTATCATGCGATGCATCAGATAAGGCTTAAGGTCCGTCAAACAGGGATTCAAATGAAATGGTCAAACCTATAGTATATGTCAGTAAGAAGAGTAAATGTCCAGGTGAGAGCGAGAGAGTAATATGTGTAAGCGGGAGGAACACAAAATGACTCCCGGACTCCGCGAGCCTGAAAATGTCGTACAGGCGCTCTGCGCTGCTCCTCCAAAGCTTCACGGCCGCCCCGACCTTTCCCTCAATTTTACTGCCATCTGTATAAATATGAGTCCACCCTTCATCCAGCTTGGAGAGTTCCTCGTGCCTCTCAATGTATCCAAAGCTGAAGGAGTGCTTATAGGCGGAATGTGGCAGCCAAAAGGGGCTGACTCGGTGCTCCATTTCGCGTACCGGCAGGGGGGGGAGAAGCTGGCCTCTCTTGGCCTTGTACAGTTCCCTCTGCAGCCATATAATCTAGCTGTTGAGCCCCCAGGTTGTTGTTGCGGTCCTCCGCATGGTCCTGAAGAGGTTGATCGCCTTTTGCGTGGCCTCCAGTACGTGCGGGAGAAAATTCAGATTGCGATTTACAGTCAGCCCCAGAACCTTCAGGCTATTCTGGATAAGCACTTCTGTGCCTCCCACAACGATCATCGGGACGTCATATTTTATTTTTCAGGTGAAGACAAGGGTCTGGGTCTTGTGCGGCGCGAAGCGCATCTTATATGCGTCGCCCGACTCAATGACTGACGGCTTCAAGGTCCTCTGCAAGCTGCGTCTCCACCTCAGCGCCAGTACGGGCCGCAGCAATGACCAAAATGTCATCAGCGAACGCCTGGACATGCGCCGAAAAGGTGTCTGCCTTTTTCAGGAGGGGGTCGAGCTGCACATTCTAGTGCAAGGGCCCACACGTTGAGCCCTGGATGCAGCCCTTGTTGGTTTCCCTGTTCGAGATGGCGCCAGCATATCTCAGCTCGAGTCTGAAACGTATTGCCGACAGTCACTTGTATCGCCAGATACTCATGAATGAACAAGATCATGATTTGCAAAAGATAATATGGCGCGAAAACTCAACAGTTACTGAAATCTTACAAGTTATCAACAGTGACTTACGGCACTAAAGCTGCCCCATACTTAGCAATGATGACGTTGCGAAAATTAACTATGGACGAACAGGAGAATTTTCCAGCTGCATCGAAAGTATTGGCGTCAGCATTTTATATGGATGACCTCGTTTATGGCTCATTCTCTATCGCTGAAGGTCAACAAATGATATCCGACCTTATTCTGTTACTGAAAAAGGCAGGAATGAACTTGAGAAAGTGGTCGTCCAACAACAGTGATTTGTTATCTGAACTGAAAAAAGATATGGACAAAGATGAAAATACAGTATTCACTTTCAAAGCTGATGACACAGCAAAAACATTGGGGTTATGCTGAAATCCATCCGCGGACAAATTAACATTTAATTATCAAGTTACAACACAAAAAAGGAAACTGACTAAACGCAGTTTACTATCTGATATATCAAAGTTATTTGATCCTCTGGGTTGGCTAGCTCCACTATCAACAAAACTCAAATTACTTTTTCAAAAATTATGGAAACTAAACTTAAAGTGGGATGAAGTTGTTCCTGATGATATTTACAAAGAATGGTCTAAACTGAAAACTGAGATAATTTTGAGATACCGAGATGGTTATCGCGCAGTGCGACTGACGTCATCCAATTGCACGGCTTTTGCGATGCGTCAGAAAAAGCATAAGCGCTTGTGTTGTTTATGAGCGAATTAATAACAACATAAAATCTATCATGGTGGCAGCCAAAAGTAAGCTCGTGCCTCACAAGAAAGCTCTGTCATTGCCAAAATTGGAACCCAGCGGAGTTTTTCTGTTGACAAAATTATTAGATACAATAATTTCAGCATTAAATCAAACTTCATTGCTGGACGGACTCCATGGCAGTGTTGGGTTGGATACAAGGGGAACTAAGCCGATGGAAGCCATTTGTCGCGAATAGGGTTGAAATGGTAACTAAAGTTACACCCATTAGCTGTTGGCGCTACGTAAAATCTAATGAAAATCCAGCAGACGCGGCTAGCAGGGGACTCTACATATAGCAATTAAAGGATCATCTATTATGGTGAAAGGCACTTCCTGGCTCTCAAAACAGGACATGCATCAATTAGAACAAACAAAATATGACACAAATTTAGAATCCAAATCTAAATTGATAAAACAATCGAACATCGCTCAGTTAGAAAATAAAGATAATCAATAACCTACTAAATAATTACAGTAATATACCAAAAGTCATTCGTGTAATTGCGTGGCTACAGCGAGCATTGAACCCGCAGCGTAAGCAGTTGCCACAGTATATCATGTTGCAAGAGTTGAAAAAAGCTAAATTAACAATTATGAAATATGTACAAGAAAATGAGTTCGCCGAGGACATTGACCATTAACGTAAGCATAATAGTGTGAAATCAAAATGTAGTCTTTTGAACCTAAACCCGTTCATAGACTCTGATAACATCTTACGAGTTGGTGGACGCTTAAGACATGGAGATTTAAGTTGGAACACGAAGCATCCTATAATTGTTATTTCGTTTCGACTTTCGATCTGCCAATTTAACAACAAATGACTTCGGTGATCTACTGATGACTTGGTAAGGACCGCTGTACGAAGGCGTTAAAGGTCGCTGTACCATGTCATTTCTTCCGAAAACGTGACTACAATTATTTAAATCTTTATGAACGAATATTTTACTATTATCCCTATTTTCTCTCGACTGTGGTCGTAAACTTTGTAATATCTGTTTAACCTTGTTTGCATAGCCGTATTCATCACTTACCTTTGTACTTGTGCTGCTCTCATAAAAATCGCCTGGTAATCGTAACGTGTGACCTAGTGCCAGCTCTGCTGCGCTTACGTTGCTATCGCTTTTGGAAACTGCACGAAGTCCCAACATGACCGTTGGTAGTTCGTCCAGCCATGACTTACCGTTGTCTAATAAACGTGTTTTCAATGCTACTTTTAACGACCTGTGGAATCTCTCTATCATTCCGTTGCTTTGTGGATGATACGCTGTAGTACGAATCTTTTGAATACCTAATACTTTCATTAGCGATGTGTATAGTTCACTTTCAAATTGTCTACCTTGATCGCTTGTAATCCTTTTAGGACAACCATATCTACATATCCAATTCTCGTAAATTGTTTTACTTACCGTTTCCGCTGTAATTTCGGTTACGGGAATGGCTTCTGGCCAACGTGTAAATCTGTCCATCATAGTAACTAAATATCTATAACCTTCACTCGTAGTAGGCAATGGACCAACAATGTCCACATGAACGTGATCGAAACGTTCGCTTTTGGGAAATGTTCCTAAATCTGATACAGTGTGCCGCTGAACCTTAACCTTTTGACACGCTAAACATCCTTTGCTCCATGCATTAATGTCTCTGTTCATGTTAGCCCAAAAATATTTCTCAGTTATCATCTTTTTAGTAGTTCTAATTCCTGGATGACTAATGTTATGTACCTTATCAAAAACTATTTTCCTAAACTCACCTGGTATGTACGGTCGCAAATTGTTTCCTGTTATATTACAATACATGCTATTATTACACAATGGTGACTGTATCCTTTTTAGACTTTGCTTAGTCTCGTTTCCAGCTGATAAGTCCCTAAGTTGCTGATCGTGTTCCTGTGCCTGAGCAACTTCGTCGAAATTGATATAGGTAGGACAAACAATAGCCTCTACTGTGCGCGATAGCGCATCGGCTACCACGTTATCGCTTCCGTTCACGTACTGTATGTCGCTAGTGAATTCGCTAATATACAGTAATTGACGTGTACGCCTTGGTGTTTCTTTATTTGAACTTATTTTGCTGAATGCATATGTCAATGGCTTATGATCCGTAAAAACTGTCAGCTCTCTTCCCTCAATCAAACCTCGAAAATGTATGATGGCTAAATATACTGCTAATAGTTCTCTGTCGTACGTACTATACTTTCTCTGAGTTGTAGTAAGACCTTTTGAGAAATACCCTAACGGTTTCCAGTCGTTACCAACTCTTTGTTGTAGGACCGCGCCTACCTGTGTCTGATGCATCGCACATTAAACATAACTTACACTGCGGATCTGGATATGACAACATATTCGCATTGCTTAAGCTTTCCTTACATTTCTCAAAAGCTTCTATAGATTGTTCATTCCACTGTATGTTAGTTTTATCTTTTTTTTTTATTTCTGCAAATACTTGTTAAGCGGGACCTGAACATTCGCCGCATGCTCTAAATGAGGTCTGTAAAAATTTACGATTCCTAAAAATCTGCGAAGTTGGTCTACTGTTTCGGGCCTCGGAAACTGCTTGATAGCTTCTATTTTCTCTTGTATCTGATACCATTTTTATTAACTTCGTAGCCTAAAAAATTAATCATAGGTTCACCAAAATTACATTTATCTAAGTTAATTGTTATTCCAAACTCATTGAACCTCTCGGACACTTACTTTACGTGTTCTTTGTGTAAGATGACGTCATCGGTCGTTGCGATTATTACGTCATCTATGTAACAAAATAATATTGAACTGCCCGTATTATTTTTACCGTCTAATAATCATATCCCTTGTAAAACTGTGTTATGCATCCATCTCTGAAAAGTGGATGCTGCATTACGTAATCCAAAACTCATTCTGACATATTCAAAAAGTCCAAACGGCGTCGTTATTGCCGTTTTCTCTACATCCTCCGGTCTAATCGGAATGTTGTGGTATGCCCTATTAATGTCCGATTTAGTAAAAATGCACTTACCTTTCAAACCGTACGTGAAGTCTTGTAATCTCGGCGTTGGATACCTGTCCGGCTGAGTTACCGCGTTCATCTCCGTTAGTCGCCTCAAGGTCGTAACCTTCCGTCCTTTTTAGGTACAACGTGCAATGGGCTGGCCCACGGGCTTTTAATAATGATAATAATAACAATAATAATTTTATTTCAGATAATAATCCATACAATTTTGTTAGTATCAGTGAAACATAAAACTTAAAAGACTATGTTAGTAACTAAATTTATAAGTTTGAGTAATTTATTTTTAGTCAAAGAAAGGGTTCTTAGATCCCTGCACATGCATGCGAACCCAGTTCCTAAACATGGGACATGAGGGCTTATCTTTAGTTGCAATCAGGATACTGTTGACGCTTCCCCGGACTCTTCCATGCATTGAGGCCATGCGCTTACGAATGATGGCGTAAAAGTCATCAACACCAGCCTGCGCGAACATTGTTGATGCACTACAGAATCGGGGAAGCCCCATCAACACCCTGAAGGCGTTATTATATTGAACGCGGAGAGCGTTATATGTCCTCTGCGAGTAAGTGCACCACAGACTACAGGTGTAGAATGTTTGACAGAACGCCTTAAATAGGGTGACTTTGACCTCTTTCGTACACCTAGCAAACCTACGGGCGAGCATATTACATCGGACAGCTAACGCCCTCCTTTCTCGTTCTATGTCATAGTTGTCTGACTGGTTTTCTGTCACAATATGGCCTAGATATTTAAATTGCGACACCCTCTTCAGTGCAGTACCTAACAGCGTCACCTTAGGTCCATCGACTGGGTTTTTACTATGCGACCGAAACACCATCATTTCACTTTTCTTAACATTATAGAGGAGTCCATGTTCAACAGCATATTCCTAGCACATTGCTAGTAGCTTGCACAATCCATTAGCCGTAGGACACAGCAGCACCATGTCATCCGCGTAACTTATACTGTTAACCATCTGACCGTTAACACAAACAACCCTGGTGCTGCTGAGTCGAGAGATGAGCTTATCTACATACAAACTAAAAAGAGCAGGAGAGGATAACCCTCCCTGTCTTACTCCACATTCTAGCACGTATTCCCCAGACAAAGCCCCGGCCCAACGGACCTGGTTAATTTGGTTACTGTACCAGTACTGAAAAGTGCCAACCAGTTCCGGCGGGAATGCTATATTAGCTAGTTTTGACCATAACAATTTGTAATTAACCAGGTCAAAGGCCTTGGAAAGGTCTAAGAAGGCTGCGTATACCGGTGTTCCCCTCTGAGTGTAGTACCTGACGGTGTGCTTAAGCGAAAACACAGCACTTTCCGTTGACAGACCGGGTCGAAACCCAAACTGAGCATCATTGAGTCTCAGGTGTTGACTAAGTCTCCGCTCAAGCACCCCATCAAGAACCTTTGCCAGTATAGTGGCCAACGATATAGGCCTGTAGTTTGTCTTATCGGCTAAATCTCCTGTTTTATTTTTTACAATGGGTACTACAATTGTCCTCATCCACTCTGATGGTAAGTAAGAGTGCCTTATACAGAAAGTATAAAATAAAGATAGTACCCTAGGGAGGTGAAACCCAGCATGCCCACCCTCAACTTCCGTAGACAAGAGAACCGGTTCCACTCTAAAGTGACCACTTAACAAGTTGGCAATCTCCTCAGGCTTGCTAACTCCTCCTACGCTCACGGGGGCAGCCGGTCGAGGGCTAAGCTTCTTAGTGTGCTTCCAGAACTTCGAAAAGTTTTTGCATTCATGTTGTGAAGCCAATAAGTCCATTTTTATTTGATCCTGTAAATATAAATACAAATACAAATATTTTATTTGCCATTAGGTAGGGTACAATACATTAAGTGATATAAATGATGAGAAGTGCATTAGCCTACCTAACTACAATTGTATAGCATGCAAACAATAATAATTTAAAAATAATTCACAGTAACTTAATCAGTGCTCAGATACGCATCTGATAACTAAATCGATAGCATTTATTATTTAAATAGTATTCATTCATTTATCTATAAAAAAATAAATATTATTTACTAAATTACAGGCTAAAAATCAAAATCCTGTATCAACCACATCAAACTTTTACAATTCTTTATATTTCAAAAAATCATTGAGCGAGTAAAATGTCATGTCCAACAACCACCTACGCAAAGATGTTTTAAAACTATTATATGGGAGTTCCTTAATGCGATTTGGTATTTTGTTATATATAGTGCCGCACATAGCATAGCAATTGTTTTTGAATCTTCTCGTTTTTGGGACTATCTCTAGCACCAGTCTATGACGATTTCGAGTTGTTCTTTGGTATACGTCCTTCGCTTGTACGAACTTGTGAATATTCCTTTTGACAAAAACACTTACTTCTAATATGTAAAGGCATGGCAGTGGCAGTATTTGAAGCGACTTAAAGTACGAGAGACAGGATACATCAGGTGCTATATTGCATATGGCTCTAATACACCGTTTTTGGGCTATGAATAGTTTTATTATGTTAGTTCCATTGCCCCAGATCAATAAACCATATCTCAGAACCGACTCTACATACGCGTAATAAGCAATAATAGCCGTACTTACATTTGCAACCTTCGATAACTTAAATGTCTTAATTGACATGATTTTAGATTTGCTTTAAATGTTTTTCTAGAATCACACATATCGCGATACAAACTTCCAGAACGTGGCTTTCCGTGCCATATCCAGTTTAAAAAGGCTTGTCTGGCAATCGTGTGCGACTCCTTTACATATTTGTTCCAGCCAGCGAGCTTACACACGCTCTTTTTAGGTTTATCCCTCGCATAACTGGTCTCGGCAGCCCCCGTAAGCGCATTTACAATTCTGTTATAAAGCCGGTCTATCACCGTCCTATGGCTCACATCATTACACATTCCATCACAACAAAGACCCAGTTCTTCAGGGAAATCAATCTTCCTGAAGGACGCATCACAATGCCTACGATAACACTCAATTTGAGAAAGATCCCTTTCCCCCCAAATACCCTTAAAATTAAGTGGTTGGTCCACATAATTAGGTACAGTTGACCAGATCATTCCCAAATCCACATGTACCACCAACGGATGGTGGTCCGACCAATAAACGTCATACTGTACATCGACATGCTTAACAGACCGCCATGCTGCCTCCGTGACCAGGCAATGATCCAGCCAGCTTGTGGAGCCGTGGGCATCGCTGACATAGGTATACGTCCCCGAGTCTAATCCCAATTTACTCACATCTGCACATAGCCAATTCTGGTCTGAACAAAAGCATTGCAGTTCCCTACCAAACAATTGACTAGTATCGGCGTTGAAATCACCCAGAACAAATACAGATTCCACATTAGAACTTTCCACAATGGCAGCCAATTCACTCATACAATTACAAAACTCAACCAAGTTATCTGCGCCATTGGTAGGCATATAAACAGAAAATATTAATATTACTTTATCAGTTAATTCTATCTTAATTGCCACAATCCTGTCATTTTCACACTGTACTATGGACACCCTACTAAAAATAGATTTACGCCATAAGAGAGCAACCCCGCCAAATGGCCGACCCCGTATGAGATTTGTTGCATCCATAGAGGATTTCCCACAAAACCCAAAGTCGTCATCAATCTCGCCTAATTTAGGTATTTCATTATGTAGTAGCCACGTTTCCTGCAATGCTATAATGTCCATAGACTTACAAAGATTTCGCACACAATCAAAGGATCTATTAACATTTTTGCAATTAAAACTTACAAACTTAAAACACAAATTATGGGCATAATCATTCGGCTTCATTCTCATTTATAGTAT
This sequence comes from Udea olivalis, assembly GCA_947369235.1. Taxonomy (NCBI): domain Eukaryota; kingdom Metazoa; phylum Arthropoda; class Insecta; order Lepidoptera; family Crambidae; genus Udea; species Udea olivalis. The sequence goes on along the minus strand of OX376367.1, from coordinate 6,014,330 downwards.
TATTTATTTATTCAATTAATTAATCAATATATAGTTATGTCAATATTTATAAAAATGTGTAAACATTCAAATAATAAATTATAATAACTATTCAGTCAATTTTACTTGATTTCTGGGACAAGCCGTTCTGTTTACGAGCCTGTTGCTTAAATCGATTATTATTAAATTTTACAAACTTACGGAATGATACACCATTGGGCCACAGATTTTCATCCATAAAAGTAGCTAATTTATTCTCTGGTATCAAGAAGTTGTACGCAACATATTGCTTATCTAGCTTCATATTTACTTTCTGCGGCTGAATATCGACACCAGTTTTACTTTTTATGTAATTCGAAATATCAGTACCTGTCGATGACTTATCGATATTATAAATATAAAACGGAATCTTTGCTTCGGCCGCTTTGAAGTTACATTCCGGGACCACTTCCGCTATTCCCTTCATACATGTAAAACGATTGCGCAAGCGCTTTTTTTGCACTAAAATCCAGTCATCAGTTGGTTTTTCTTCTTTCCAATTCCCATTTCGAACTAAATCTGATAACTTCTTAGCACACTCATGGTTACGTCCATCGTCTTTATTTGTTCCCCGTACCACTTGCTCGCCTAAGTCACCTAAAACTCGCTCACGCGTAACGTTTCCGCTGCGCTTTACTGTATCGGTTGCGCTAAACTCGTACGTCACCGCTCCGACGAAACCACTCGTTGGGGACTCGGCGCACACGCTGCCGCGATCTCGATCTTGCAGTAATTCCGTCTCGTTCTCGCGCACCGGTATAACTTGCCGTCGTCTAGATTCGTCAGCGTCCATGTTGGTGCTGCTGCCACTGTTTGAAACCGTGGTGGTAAGGTATGTTTGTGCCTCTGCTGTATTGCGACTTTTTTGCAAATCACCCGCACAATTGGTTCCGATCAACGATGTTTCTAATGATGGGCATTTATTCATAACTGACGGCTGAACTGCATTAATCGATTGATATTGTAATCCTATAGGGCCACTGTCATGTAGTAAATATGCACCTCTTTTTCTGTTGACGTTAATGTCGACTGGAGGGTGATTAATTAAAGAGGCGTGTTGCATATTCTCCATACGTTGTTCAAGTGCGTCAAACTTATCGACAGTGATGTATTTTTCCTCCATAGTGTCAATACGGTTCTGCAGCCTCAATATGTCCTTCAAAATTCGCGTCGCATCTACGTGATCAAAAGACACCGGTGGAATTTTGTGTAGATCTTTCGCTACGAAAACTGGGAACATATCACTGTTTGTAGCTTTCATAAGACAGATGATGTCGTCAAGCTCCTTACACATCTTCTTCTTTCCATCTTTTCGCCGATTAGGCACTTTCTTCTTATTGGGCAAACATTCAAAAAGCAGTTTTTTTGCCGCAGTCATCTCCTCGGGAGAAAAAGATGTGGTGCACAGCTGGTGAATGCTTTCTTCGTCCATGAAATCCAAGACGTTCCAGAGAAAAGCCAAAAGCTCGTTAATAACCACATCACAACTCGAACACTTCACGGTAATTGAAGTCATTATCACTAGTGATGAATCACCGCGTTACAAGGAGCACTTTTAGAAGGCCTGCAAATACCTAATTCCATTAATTCTTTAAACTCATTCTTAACCGCCTGATACCGATGCGGTGGCAATGGCCTTGGTCTCGCGAAAATTGGTGTTCCTACCGTTTCTATGTGGTGGTACGAGTATGTCTCGTTACTACTACTACTTTTATAATTAGTCGGTTTAGTAATGTCTGCGTATTGTTCTAATAATTCACGGAATGGGTTGTTCCTCTGAACACTAGAAATAGTCGACTCGACACTATTTATTACCGATGCAAATCTATTCAACTTGGTCAGACCGTCAGTCAATTTTCTATTGCCTAGATCTACAGTCAAATTATGGGCCTTTAAAAAACCTGCCCCAATAATGGGTTGACTAACATCACATATTATAAAATCCCATTTAAAACTTCTCCTTAAGCCAAGGTTCAACTCTAAGTTTACAACACCATATGTTCTAATTTCTGTACCATTCGCCGCGTAAAGTTTGTACTTACTATATTTAGATATTTTACTACGGTTCACTTTACTCACTGGTATTACTGACACGTTTGCTCCGGTGTCTATGAGGTATACGTTACCACTGATGTAGTCTGTGACACATAATCAGTGATTGTCCTCGGTGCAGTTGCTCACCGCCGCCGGCTGCACCGCGCTTAGTTTCCCTGCCGCTGCTGTTGTTGCTGCTGCTGTTTGGACCAGTTGCACGGCGCTACGCAGGACCGTGCTCGCTCTCCGTAGCGATAGTGTTGATGACATAGCCAATCCGGTCTTTGCGGATTGCGTCGTGGCGCTGATTATTTTCTCCCTCTCGAGTTTTATCGTCCTCGTTGCCATCTCTGGTTTCTACGGAATGGGCTTCTTCCTCTCAAATTAATTTCGTTCACTTCACTCTTTAGCTTATTTAACTCCACTGTTAACTCTCGCATGTTTCTAATGAGCTCTGAGTTCACTTCCGTTGTTGCGCTTTCGACTGCCGCTACTTCACCGGGTCTCAAGTTTTCCATGATCTTATCGGCTATCGCTGCCAAGTCCTCTAGCTTGGTGTCTCCGCTCACCGCAAGTACTGCTCTTACATTTGCTGGTAGTCGGTTTATCCATAATTATTTAATGAACCGCCGGTAATACCAACGTTTTTCGCTAGATCTGACATTTTCCTTAATAGCTGTGAGGGCTTCTGCGTACCCAAATCCATTTCGCTTACTAACTTTTGGAACTGCGATTCTGCGCTTTCTTCATACACTGCCAATAGCCTTTTCTTTAACGTCTCATACTTGTTCGAATCCGGTGGTGATTCTAATAAATCACTTACTTGTCGCAATGCTTCTCTATTAAGCTTTGAAACTGCCATCTCGAACTTTGTGCTGTCTCCTAGCTTCTGTGGCGTCATGATCATTTCAAAGTGTGCAAACCATGCCCCTCGGGATGTCCGTCCAAAATTCGGGAATGCGAGATTGCACTGTTCCCGCGCTTACATTACTCGTCGCTGCGATGGGCTGTTGCTCTGCGTCTTCGTACATTTTGAAATATCACTATAGGCGTACCCCTAAAGTCTTTATATCCTGCACATAACCTAGCACGTTTCAATACCGCGTGTTTACCGCACTGTTAAGCCATACGTGAGTCGCGCACATCGGAAACGCGGGGTCACCACTTTGGTAATTGGGTCTCTACTGGGCCAGAACCTACTTCTGTTACTGACCTTGGGTTCTAGCTACGTGAAGTTAAATGATCAAAACGTGTATGGGTATCACTGTAGTATATTGTCTCTCACGTCGGTAAACTGTTCATACAATATCTGACTCTTAACCAATCTTATTAAATAATTTGGAATACGGAACGATTACTATGTATATGACTTAACAGGCGAGGGTGCGGTGCGCGACTGCCGTCCCTGACTTGCGATATGGCGCAGCCGCCGCTTTTATGTATTATCAACATTTTTGCATACAATGTGTATCGCCACAATGTTATCTATTGAATAAAGCCGCTAACTGAGGAATAAGATTTATCTATGTGTTTTCTTTGACATTTTAAGGTTATGCCCTCTCAACGTCGCTGTCATCTTTTAGGTCGTCTGTAATAAAATATCCTAGATACTTGACACTATTAACGATTTTCAACTGAGAACCACTGAGAAACACGGGAGGAACAGCTTCAGGTTTGAGTCTACCTGACTTGAAAACTAACAGCTCGCTCTTCTTAGCATTTTACTTAGTCCGTGTATGCTGGCAAATTTTCACAGATCTTAATAAGCTCCCTGATTCTCTGCTCAGCAATGCCATGTCGTCAGCATAACTAATATTATTGACACAAGTGCCATCAATGAAGCGTCTGACATGTATATTGCTGAGCACACCACGCACGTATGAGATCATTTATATACAGGTTAAAAAAATTAGGTGACGTTAACCCTCCTTGCCTGACTCCACATTGTAACTTGTATTCGTCTGACAAAGTTTCAGCCCACCTCACCTGATTCATTTGGTTGCCATGCCAGTATTTCAAAACGGATATACATTTCAGCGGCATACCCGTGCCACTCAACTTGGTGTTGTGCTCTTTAGCCACGCCACCATTTGTTTTTTTATTATGATATAACCCATTTTTATGTACGGCTAACGGTCATGACGTACATACATTGTTTGTGAATGTACAACTTTTCATTTAAAAGAAAAAAGAAAATTAATGTGGCGTTGCTGCAGAAAATTCTCTATAGCCACGCCACCTGTAATCAATATTTAAAGATACAATTTCAGATATTTTTCTGAAGTTATAATATAATGTACGAACGCTGCGTATTATGTACAAATGATAAGAATCAAAAAATGTGTTAATTTTAAGGTTTAATTCTAAACTCACAAATTGTCCCTTATTTTATTTTTAGCGACAGGAAAATTAAAAAAATTCATAAATAGAAGTTATTTATTATAATTCCGTATAATAAAGGGTTACCTTTATAATAATAAAGGTAAAAATTAAACAGATAATGTCTTTCAAAAAAAAGTAAAATTAAACGGAAAGTTTCTCTCAAGAAAAATCGGTAAAAATGTATGTATGTATTTTTAACTTATTGTATTATATTATTGTAATTTCAAAAAAAGTCCGAGTTAAATAAACCCATGAAAATATATAATAAATGGGAATTCATGTTTGTATTTTTTTAACGCGAATCACTTTACTAATCATGTCGTCATAACACTCCCATTCTGAATTACGACGGTAACAATATGTTTTATAATGACCCAATGCTCCGTTTTCTTTTAAAGTATATCCTATTACTCCTCCAAGTTTAAACATTTTATCAACAAATAACAGTTCTAAAGGAACATATTTCAGAGATATTCGTATATCTAAATCCAATTCAAAAAAACTAGAAATTGTCCGAAATAATATAATTTGTACATACTTTTCCATTACAAGCCCTTACTTTACAATCAGTTATTGTTACATCATCAATCATAGATGTTGCTGAATTGTTTAATGAACTTACACCATAGTCAGATAATGTAAGCAAATTTTACAACATTTTCTGGTTTCAGTTTTTTTGCAGACCGAACAAATTTTTGACACAATTGCACTGAAAATTTCATCATATACATTTTTTTCTATCACAAAAGTTACATTACAACCGCAATCAATCACTTCTATATTTCCTTGAACAGACAATTCGTAATAATTTTTAACCTTGCACTGGCTGCAAGAAATGCTGCACACTGTCCGTTTTTTCTCTCGTCTTGCCAGGCATCTCACGCAATTTCCCCGCTTAAATTTGTTTTGGCTCTGGATAATGGACGAGCGTTTTATTTAAGCGAGTTTCCACGTTGTTATTAATTACATTTCTGGTTGCAATTTTAGGCATGGCGAATTTATCCAGAAGTCCTGCAGCTAGTGCATAGCGGAACTGACGGTGGGTCATTTTTTTGTCTTGGCCGACGTTGGAGCAGTATATTATATATGGGTTTAGTATAGATATATTTAATAAACGTTTGAAAACTTTGATGTACCATTTAACACCGCGCTTTCGTTCCACGAGGAACATGGACAACTTCTGGTCTTTTAGGTCCACGCCCCCCATGAATCTATTATACTCCTCCACTACGCAAGGTTTGGCTACCGCTTGACCTGCTCGACGGCCTTGCACGACGCCGTTGTCGTGGAAAGTAGACACTGTGGTAACCAATTTAACGTCCTTCCAAGCAGTGACTGAAATGTCACCACAGTGCCTACTCACCATAGTCCCGCGTGCGACTCTGCGGTCATCGAGCGCTTTGATGGCCGCTGGGGTTTTCTGTCGCCTTCTGTTCAGAGTCCCGACAACGTCAGTTGCACGGAACTTCAGGAAACGCGCCCATTCTACAGAATTGTAATAATTGTCCATATATAGGACGTGGCCTTTCCCTACATAATTTTCTGCAAGTTTCAGGACGATCTTGGCCGTACTGCTGCTTAATCCGGAAACTGGTTCTGCTGCGGCACTACTTTTGCCGGTGTATATAATCATATTAAGCACGTAGCCGCTCACAGCCTCGCAGAGTTCGTAGCTCTTTATTCAGAATCGCGCTGCTTTGGTGCGGATGCACTGGACCCAGCTCAACCGCCCTTTCCAGAGCAGCAGCGATTCGTCAAGAGAAAGTTCTCTGCGAGGACTGCAACCTGAAACTTCTCGTTCAGGTAGTGTAACACAGGCATGATTTTAGACAATTTGCGATCGGTCCCCTGGTCCGGAATCTCAAAGTTGTTGACGAAATGCAGGAATTTCATCAGGAGCAGGTACCTATCCCGAGACATAAACGTACGAAACTCCTCCATACCCAATATCCCGTGCTCCAGTACTCGTCGACACGCCCTAACAAACAAATTCCCATTAGAATTATGATAGCAATTAACCGATAAATCTCTGAAACCGATGTCTCTACCCAATCGTTCAATCTTGATTCGGTAGAGATAGTTTCAGATGCCTGAATAATAGTTTGCCATGCATACTCGTTGGTCCGATCCCTGATGTTTTCTACAAGAGTTTGGTCCCACAATGTGCAAAATATGTTTACAGGGCAAACTCCATCCACCCTGGAACCAAACTCTTGTAGAAAACTTTCCGCCATTCCGGAGAAAGTGGAGTAATCGTCGGTCCAGTTGAAATCGTCCGAGAGATTTGGAAAGCTTTGAATGTCGGGTCCAACGTCGGCTTCCAGAATCTCTCGGAGCTCTTCCACTCCCTCGTTCTCAACTTCACTGCCCGAATCGACAGCTAAGGCTTTCGCCAATGGGGCGTCCAGTAAATCCACGTCATCCTGTGAGAGGAAATCGCCCATAAACCAACATGCAAACCACCACACACAGAACAAGACAAGTAGAAATGCACAATCCATTAGATATTCCCAATAAGTTAGTTAAACCGTGCAAAATAAACACAAGCTCGTACTTAACACATATAAGATAAAATAAACATTTTCCACCTTCTGTAATTTTTTAAGATCTTATACATATATCATATGTTTTGCAATTAAATGAATTAAATTAAATAAACTTCGCAACCATCAAACAAAGAAACAACAGTCTCCAAATCATTGAAAATATTACCTATGAAGATCGTACCTAAAACATACACGTTAAAGTTAATTTTCTTAGGTCATTATGACGAATCTAATTGAAATAAGATTATGAGACTATTGTCTATTTACTTACGTTGGGCTCATCTCCAAACAGTCTTCGACGCATCAATCGCGGTGCTTTCTCCACAACATCTATTACTTCGATCCCCTCGGCGACGTCCAACTGTTGCGGCCGCCACGGCTTTAAAGAAGATTACTATAGAGAATTACTTATCGTTCCAAAGCTTGAAATATTTTTTTCTTATTAGTTATCTAAGTTGATATTAGCCTGCATATCCCAACTAAACTGACCGAAAACATACTGCGCCGAGAGCGCACCGACACTTCCCAGAAACACAGTTACAAATTTATAGTTAGGTTTAACAGGTGTAATGTTGTGTAACTATGCCAAAGATACTATGAAGACGTCCGTCTAAAACAAATCTGCGCGAGAGACTAGCAAATGACTAGGTCGACGGCGCGGCTGTATCAAAAGCAACTCTTTCGGCGCTTACATAAAAACAACTCTTTGATGTAGCCGCCACCGGCAAGCCGGCGCAAGGTGGCATGCTTTGACTTTTTGGCGGTTACTCGTCTCTAACTTACAAAGACGCCGCTTCAACTATTCTATAAACATGATATTGTACTATATTTTAGATTTACGTACTATACAAAGTTATATTTAAAAAGCGTGTAACCTAGTAATTACGTATTCTAGTCGTTGGTATAAAATATATTCTACGACTGTTTTTGTTTATATTTTCTTTTAAAAACTTCAAATATTTAAATAATAAACTTCAATTATTAACATATTTAGTATGCCACACACTACAGCACAGTCAGTCAGCTGTAAATTATACGCATATTATAATTAAAATAAGTATTCACTATTATTTCTATCTCTGATTCAAGTATTCATTTATTTATTACAGCTACTTATTCGAAATATAAGCCTAAACTTTTTTTATGATTCACCTCCGTGCTGTTTTAGTACACATCGAGCCAGATATAAATCTGATTAAAGGGATCGTGTATATTTTCAAGAACATTCGGTAATACTTAGCCATTAGTAGGATTTTAACTACCGACGTGTATTTTAACTGCATCATCGATATATTCAAACGCAAACTTCTAATTTGTTCATATTTACCCCATTTTACGATACCTTTATAAAATTATATGTAAATATATATTTATAAAACATATAATTTCTTTCTAGCACTGATCAGTGCTTCCGCACAATAGCGGCAATTATCTATCGAGAAAAATAATATCACCCTATAAACAGCAACGGTGGCTCTGTATGCATACGCGTATAACCGTTATTTTGACGTTTGTATGTGTACGTGAGATTGTGTCTATCGTGTAAAAAAATAACGTTTTCTGTAAATATTTAGTCGTTTATGGTTAATATGTGTTGTGATTTTATGTTCTCAATGAAATTACCCGTGTAATAAATACCACCATTCATTACGCGCAATGTTTTATACCTCGAAAAACAATAACTTCGTGTAACCGGTACATAGTTCGGAACTTACGAAGATAGATTATTCAAAATTAGTGATTTACTATTGATTTATTTGTACATATAACTGATCTGTATAACATAAAGAAAAATAAAATGTATCAATAACTTACCGTTCTTTGGAAAAAGACACTGAATAAACACAAAACTCACGAACCACTTTTCAGCCGGTCGGCATCCAAATTTGAACTGGTAATTGAAGCGTTTGTCTAAGCTGAATGATGAGTGAAGTTCTCGATCATTAGTTCAATATTATAGGAATAGGAAAATAAAGCAATATAGACCGTATTTCAAGTGTATATATTTCAAAATAGAGTTTGAAGTGTCGAAGGTCACCTGAACACTGATCATTGTTACCGCAGTTTCATACCAGAACACTGATCTGTGTTAAAGCAGCTGAAGGGTAATGAACTAATAAACATTGAAATATTAGCGTAGTCTGTACAAATTACTACCAAAGCAGTGAGTACAGCATCGAATGCACAAGTGTTATTAACAACAACTTTGTCAATACCAGAAGAACAAATGTTTCCATTTGGCAAAGTCTCTATTTTATTTGCTTTTACTTTAGGTTCGACTTTGTCAATCAAGGGTATGTGTTTTTGATATTCTGTTTTATTCCGCCAGTTTTCTTCAAGTTTAGGTTTTTCAGTAAAAACTGATTCTTTAGTAAAATCATCTTTGTTATTAGTCTTGTTAGAAATGATTTCCGAATAAATTTTATTATTATTGTCAGTTTTTATATTATCTAAACAACTTGAGAGGGCTAATTTTATTTCCCCGTATAAATATTCTGTATGTTGCATTATAAAATCGTCTACTCTCATTGTGCCACTACGACTACGTAAAAGTATTTTTTGTATTTTTAAAGTAGCTCTCTACATTACTACTACTTGGAGCATTATCTAAAGAGCACTGAACATACTGACTCATAATGTTTGACCATAGTGGTAATCTAAATATCAGTTTTCGGAAGCTGTCTATAAATCTTGGTAAGTAATACATATTTTCAAAACCTGTGTTTTCACTTAAATCACTATATATTACCTCGGAGTCAACAATTTCAATAAACCAAGTTATAATATACTGCCTTCTGCAGCCAAATTGTCCTCTTCAACTATACTGTCTTCTTGGGGAGTACCGTCTGCTATATCATCATCTAGCGATATTTCATCTTTATCTTTCAAGTCTTTTATTTCCGCTTTGGCTGCATCGCATTTGCTTATGGTGCCGTCCAATAAGTTTCTATCGTATTTATGAAGTGCTACAATAATTAAATTTTTGATGATTGCCTTAGCTGTTGTATAACTTGTAAATGATTTCAAACATAATAAATATCTCACATAGAAATGCCTAACAGGTGTATCTACGAATTTAAAACATTGTAGACCATATAACATTTTTACAAAATAAGAGGTATGCAGTCTTACTAAACACGAAAGATTGCATCGTGCTTGCAATTCGAAATTTCGAAACAATGGTTTAAATATTGCCGTGTTGTTGTAAATATTGTGAACGCATTCACAATAGCTCCTAATAAAGCCGCTGAGTCATCGCATATAACTTGTGTTGGCCGCATCATTGTACCAATCCATTTTCTTAGCCATTGGTATATATTATCCATAGTCTTGAGTGGCTGAAGTGGTTTGCGCAAGAGGGACAGAACTGTTTTTTAACTTTAAAATAATGACATAAAAAACAAATGTTTACTTTCGTATCTATTCAAGGAATCATCAGGAGGAGTTTTTTTTTTGAAAATCGACCCAGTCGCGTCAATACTTAAGATAGCCTGTGAGTGTACAGAATGCTGTTTATAAAACTGCAACTGCAGCTCGGTCCAATAATGAACAAAAAATGGATGTATCGATACAGCTCTAATTACGTCTTTATACGGGTACGTAAAGGACATTATCCACAGGGATAATATAACGATCTTATGAAAGCGTTTCTTACTCTCGTTTCGGTATTTTATATTTTGAAGAGATTTTAAATTTGGATTAAAAGGTGGATCCCGCGTCTCATTCTGCATTGATATATTTGCTAATTTATTTCGTAATACAATCTGGTACTGATTTTGTAATTGTGGGATTAGTTGATTCTATCTTCTAATTGTGGTATTGTATGGGCTGTCAATTTGTTTTTAACTTGAGAACTGGGAATCATATCTTTGTCAACTCCATCAAACGAACATTCAAGTAAAACATTCATGTCATTTCTTCTTGTAATGATAAGTATTTTGCCATCACATACTTTACATGTACCTCTGCACGTTACATGATAATCGTCGGTAGCACAATGATTTTTGAAATTCCAAATGCATTTATTAGGAGTGCGTTGCCAAATCCACTCTTGAAAGACAATCGTCCATTTAGATTTAGGCATGTATCTTCTACTTTGATATTTGATTGCAGGCTTCTTTGGATCATTCCTCTTCGCAATTCGCAATTCAGGCTTCACCTCATGCCACAAATCTAACTCAATTTCAAAAGATTCCGAATCAACATTTTTAATGCTTTCGTCACTAGAACTTGCACCTTCTTTTATATTATTTGAATCGATACTGCTGCTGCTACTTTCTTCATGTTTCGATTTGCCAAAAAAAAACATAAAATGTCTTTTAACAGGAAGAAATAAAGCTTTTGGGGTCATATGATATGACAAATCCTTGCTCACATTTTTATAAACACTGGATTCACTGAAAGGAAAGTTTTTAACACTGCGAAATAATTCTTTGTATTTTAAAAACATGTCCCTTTGTTCCTCAAGACACACTGACACAATTTTTTTACGTTTCGTGGTCATTTTACTCTTTAATTTACAAAAACCTCAAACTTTGAACAAGCAAGAGAAGCAACTCAAAGGGAAGTAAATTATTTGTAACATTTTTCACAACTACCGACATTTTATTTATTTTTTGTAAACCTAATTATTTTGTTACAATGCGCTAAAAAAATTAAAAACTTTTCAATATAAAATAATACCATTAAATAAATAACATACCATTTAATAATAATGCACTTAAGGAAATGAGGTAGTTTTCCTATGTGATTCATAGCAACATGTCAAACAATATCTCCTTAATACAATGTCAAGTGACTTCAATTTTATAACGCCTATATACACATGTTTAGCAATAAATCACACGCTGATGTAATAACTAACAGAATATATATTACTTATGACGATCTCGATGGCGCAGTGGTACAGGTGTTTGGCCAGAGTGCAATAGGTCCCGGGTTCGATCCACGGTCGGGTCTATTTGGGAAACAAACATTTCTAAATTGGCTCGGGTCTGGGTGTTGGTTCTGATTTCCATAACATAAACGCTTAAGCTAAGTAATTGAGGTCAGATCAATGAATGTGATGTTGTCTGATATTTATATATCCATTTATATTTAAGGTTTTTTTTTCATACGTACTCGTACATACTGCATAGCATTCGTCTATATTCAGATTTTTTTATAACAGATTTTTAATAAATAATTTCTTTATATGAAATTTGTTCTGTTTTAATTTTCATGTCGCTAAAAATAATATAAGGGACAATTCGTGAGTTTAGAATTCAATCTTAAAATTAACAAATTTTTTGATTCTTATCATTTTTACATAATACGCAGCGTTCGTACATTATATAACTTCAGAGAAATAGCTGAAATTGTATCTACAAATATAGATTACAGGTGGCGTGGCTACAGAGAATTTTCTGCGGCAACGCTACATTAATTTACATTTTTCTTATAAATTAAAAGTCGTACATTCACAAACAATACATGTACGTCATGACCGTTAGCCGTACATAAAAATGGGTTATATCGTAATAAAAAAACAAATGGTGGCGTGGCTAAAGAGCACAACACTCAACTTGTCCCAAAGTATATTGTACCTAACCAAATCAAAGGCTTTCGACAAATCAAGAAAGCACGCACCGGTGTTTTTCTATCTGTATAGTATCTGACAGTATGCTTAAGTATAGCACTCTCGGTAGATAAATAGGTCTGTAATTCAGTTTATCGGATACATCACCTGTCTTATTTTGAAGAATTGGCACAACTATTGTTCCTAATAAAGGTTCCGGTAAGTATGTGTGTCCTATACATAAATTAAAGAACATGGCCAGCACACGAGGCATATGAACTGTATGAAAGTATGCCTTTAAGTGTTCAATGCTGAGTCCGTCGTGACCTGGAGATATACCTCGCTACATACTTTTAATTATCGCATCTACTTCTTTCGCTTTAAAAAATATACTGCGTTCAGGAGTGACAGTCTCAGCATTACTTGGTTCTTCAGATGTAATATTTTACAAAGGTGCTTTTTCACATGTGAAATTATCTTTAAAGAGGTTAGCGAGATATCTTTGTGTTCATTTAAACCATCTACGCTCACAGGAACGCTAGGCTTAATATTAACTTTATTCGTGGTCTTCCAGAATGCTTTGAAATTTTTAGGTGAATGATTTGAAGCAAGAATATCCATTTTAATTCAGTCTTGCTGATCTTGACACCATTTTAATTGGGACTTGAAAAATTTTCGGCTTTCGCACATTTCGTTGTATACTATGCCATGCAACGGCTTATTTGCTAGTACCCATAGTCGGAATTTATCTCTAGCGTGCCTGTGAGCCTCTGCTACATACTTATTCACCCCTGAAATGTATCCACCGCGCCTACGAAATTTTTGTCTGTAAGATAATTTAGCAGCTCTCTCTAAACTACCTTCTATATCTAAGTACATTTGGTTTAACACAGCTTTGTGACTAGGATTATCACACATTCTACCTGCACATAAACTCAATTCTTGTGGAAAATCAACCAGTCTCAGACCCTCGTGACATAATGTATGATATTAAGATATCTGTTCATTTTGCCGTTCACCTCGCATCACTTTATTAGCAGCGGCCTGAAGTGTTATACATTTAGCCCTCACTGCACCTAAATCACATTCTAAGATCAGCAGAGCGATTCTTAAAAACTCACAATAAGAAAAGAAATACGCCGAGTGAACCGAACACACTTCGAAGTAGCGTTCGCCTGACCTTGATTTGGTATTCTCAATTTGTTTCAAAGTCTGAGTGAAGCGGAGTGAGTCTCGAAATGGGATAGGGCTTGCATGTATGTGGCAATTATGAATCGATAAAACTTTGTTTAGTTATATAAACAAGAATACTTTACTAAACGGCGAGGATTAATGTGATATGACAGTATTTTGGCTAAGTCTACATTATTTATTGTATAAACTTGAGGTAAAGTATGAACATTTAAATTAAGCTATTTTCGTGGCTCAATATCCACATCGCCAATGCCATTGTAGCGCAATGCAAAAAAAATGGCGGCGACTCCATGTTGTTTGTTTTGACAACATATAAACACCTACGTACGTCATTCAAGTCCTAAAAATCAATTAAAAAACAGTGTTTTTGAGACCTTTTATGTGAAAAACCAGTAAAACATGAAGTGAGTATAACTACTTTTACTTTTCTATACTATATCAATGCAATTTTTTTATTTGACGAACATATTTAATTACAATTTGCAGTATAGTCGAACGGTCGTCTCACCCAACGCGGGCCCAGGTAGAAACTTTGCTGGCATTTCTCGAAGGCAACCCAAGCCTTGCCAAGGGCTTTGCCAAAGTGGCCAGTGCGAGGGATGCAGCCAGAAGGCACTGGGAGAGGTTAGCGGTGCAACTTAACAGCATGGGAGGCAGCACCAAATCTTGGAAGCAGTGGAATAAGGTATTTTTAATTTATCAATTAATTGCATTGGTAATGCAAAAAAGGCTTGCAAAACAAAAGTACTTTACAACAAGCCATCGGCCGTAAAATCTCATTTTCTCAGTAACTGTTAGACTAAAGACTACAATATGAGGCAGATTAGTCGAAGTACCTCTATAATATAGGTGACGAAATTTGAAATGATGATAAAGTACACTTTAACGTAATTTCAAAGTAAACTTACTTTAAAATCTTGTTCAAAGTTTGAAATTTATATTTTTGTAGTACTGGGCTGACAAAAAAAGTGCTGCCAAGAAGAAAACCGCAGCACGTGCTGCTGCTCGGCGCAAGACTGGTGGTGGTGTTGAAGATGAAGTGGAGTTGACAGAGGTGGACGAGCGAATAGTAGCGCTGATGGGTGGAGTAAATTTTGCAGTTGGAGATACCCACCTGGCTTTAAATCCATTTAATGTAAGTTCAATGTTATTAACATATATTTAGGTGCCCTGCAATGTGCCAGCATAGGCTGATTTAAATTAGATATTTAAGTGAGAAATTTTAGTTAAGTACCACAAAGATGCAGCTAAAGAACTGCGTGACAACAGCTTTACAAAAAGGTTAAAGATAATCCTTAGTGTCAGTGTCTACACAGGGTTCTTGCTTTCACAAATTCATTGTTCATAGATTTCTTCTGTCTTTGTGAAAATAAAGATCTTTAAACCTAAACCTATTTCTGTGATCCACAAACAGCGAATAAATATTATTTAATAAAAAAAATACTATGTAAGTCATTTAATATAAGATTGGATTTCATTTCAGGAACCAGCTTCACAACCACCAGCACCACATACACCAACACCACTAACACCAGCACCACAACCACCAGCACCAATGGTATGTATTTAGTTAGATACAAGAAAAGGATAAAAAAAAAAATCTTATTCACAAAGAATTTTTTTTAAGAATCAACACCAAACCCCACTCATCTTCAACTTACGCAGGGTATTTGAAAGTGAGAATATCTTAGTTAAAAAAAACAATGATCAAATGATGAAATCTGGATAATCATGTGATAAATTTGTTTTACCCGTAGAACACATCGGCTGATCCATGCATTCCGGGGACGTCATATCCATCGGCAAGGCAGAGCCATGTACCCAATGTAATTGCTCATTCAATCTTTTAATTTTACTAGTTTTGTTTTGTTATTAATTATTCCTGTTACTTTATATTTTAATCATATTTTTAGGTACTCTAACTTAAATAGTTATTGAAATAGCAATATTTCTAGGTTTTTAGTATGCCCGGCTCTACCACGTCACCCAGGACCCCACCAGTTGAGGAACTGCTCAGTGTTCAAAGCACGCCGTCCAGACAAGGCGCAAGCCACCCATTGGTAGCGTCTCCTAGCCCAATGCGCCCACATCACATTGGGAGACATAGCCAGCTGCCAATTCGCAGCACAAGTAAGTTTAGTACAAATAATATTCAAAAGAGTAGTATGACCAGAATCACCTGACTTGGATTAGGGTATCACATTTGATAACAATGTTCTTCTACTTTGTTTTTAGTAGTTTCTATTTACGAAACCTCAAAAGGGGTTGTCCGATTACTTTGTTTCCAAGTTTATAAAGAAATTTAAAACAAATGTAAGCTTAAGCTCAGTGTCAGCTTTTCTGCCAGATGAAAAAATGATCCTGGCTTAGTTCAATGAAACTCATTTGAGTCAATTATAATTGTTCAAATATACTACATGAAAAATTTTTTTACAGCTCCACGTCACCGTAGACGGCTTACATCATCGCGATCGCCACCATCGCAGGGACGATCGCAATTAGTCAGCCTCACAGATCGCTTTTTAAGGCTGGAGGAACAAAATATACAGCAGCGCAACCGGAACACCGATCTTTTAAGCGCTATCACTGCCATTGCTGCAAGGCAGACAGATGCCTTGACGGAGGTTGCTGAAAAGCAAACGGATGCCCTAGCAGCGATGGCTCAGGGCCTAAATAGCATTGGACAAGGCATAAAAATGTTGGCAGAATACTTGAACAAATGATTTTCCTATTTAATTCTTTAAGGGCTGGGACATTCGTCTTTGAAATCAAGTCATTGCTACAACTAATGGGTATTGGCTTATTCACTACCATTGAAATCAAGTCATCGCAACAACTGACTGATATTGGTATTAAGCCTCCACGTTTCTTTTAATACGGGCTGGTGGTCACAAACACTAGCTATGGGATTCATATAATGGTAACCCCAGTGAACCATAATAACAACCCTTGCTTTTCCTAATTTATGTAAATCTATTTGGCCAAAGATGTGAACATGTAGTAATTTTAGTCATTATTATAGATTCCTAGCTATAATGAAGTTGGTAATCGTAGTATTTATTATAGACTCCAACTATAAAATGGAGTATTAGTGTACTTCAGTTATTTTCACAGTGTTATGTCGTATGGTCTACAGTTGTGGGGCTCGGCAGCGGATCTCAACACCATCTTTATTCTTCTAAAAAGAGCCATCCGCTCCATTCACAACCTTAGACCACGCGACTCGCTTCGTGAAGTATTCAAAGAGATAGATATTTTAACGGTGTACTCTCAATTTATTTATGATAATGTAGTATATTATGTCCGTAAAAACTTGCATCTCTTCAAGAAAAACAGTGATGTTCATAAACTCAATACTAGAAATAAAAATAAGCTCGGAACTCCCAGTCCCAGTCCCAGTCCCAGTCTAAGACTGCATAAGGTAGGAAAATCATTTGTTGGTCAATGTGTTAAATATTTTAATAAGATTCCGCAAACTCTTGTTGAACTGCCACTTCACCAGTTTAAGTCACAAATTAAAGCTAAGTTAATGAAGCGAGGTTATTATAGTGTTGAGGATTTCTTAAATGATAAGAATTTGTGGTCATCTTAGGTATAATCTGCTCCTCTGCACACTTTTTTGTTATGACTTTACTCTGTCAATTCAATTTTTGTGATAAAAAACAAGATTGAAAAGAGTAACCATCGAGTTTCTTGCCGGAGTCTTCTCGATCGGAAAGAACCTCCGAACCGGTGGTAGAGTCACATTATGTTTAATTATGATATTCACTATCATAGTATTATTTTATGAAAGTTTATTTTAGTATATTTTTGCTTTAATTTTTTTTTTGTAACTATATGACTTGTCATAAGTACTTTCTATAAGTCTATATGAATAAAGATATTTTTTACTTTACTTTAGTAAAACTTAGAAAGAGCCAGGATGGTATACCACTATGAAGATATACATATAACAATATTATGAAAAAATAAATGTCTATTGTATACTAAAAAAAAGGTTTTTATTTTATTAAATATTGCGTGCACGCCACAAATCATTAATCAATTCTTGTCTGCGGGCCTGTCCAATGATGAGATCGTTTTGTGACCCTGCTGTGGAGCCGTGGGCTCTAGCTCTTGCAGTGGAGCGGAAATTTGCCTCGCTAACTTCATCTTGCCGATTTAAGGCTGGAGCGGGTAGTCCTGCTCGGTTGCAAATATTATGCAGGACACAGCATGCTACCACTATCTTAGCAACCATGTCCGGATCATAGGGGAGGACCCTGTGCACTAGCATACATCTAAACCGGCCTTTCGCCAATCCTATGGTCCTTTCAACCATGTTTCGCGCTGTGGCATGCATCTTGTTGTACAGGCCTTCAGGTGTACTTTCTTCTGCATTAAGCACAGGAGTCATCAAATAAGGTCGCTGTGCATATCCGCTACCCCCTAGAAAAATATTATTTAAAAAATAGTATTAAGTGGAAAAGAAGAAAAAATATGTTGCAAATTTTGGTTTCAAATAGGTTTTAGAATTTGAAGCTTAACTAGGTAGTGGGTTCAAAACAACAATAAAAACGTTTGTATTGAAATAGTGACTATTTTATATATGACATGAATGACTTGGCATCTGACTTTCTTAATAACCACTTACCAAGTAAATAAATGTTCTCATCATTATTGGTCAACTCCTCCAAATGGGTTTTTATAACAGAATTATAAAAAATAAAGCTGTCATGTGTGGCTCCTCCATATGTTGGATCTACATGCAGAATATTTAGATCAGCATCTGTTATCTAAAAAAAACGATAAAAGAACATAATATTATACAACCATTTATGAACACTGACTCTGGATAGTAAATAATATTACCAAGAGGATATTTCTGGCATGGTTTCCTTTACGGCAGTAATAACGTTCCTCATTTTCACTGGGCCTAACCATAGCAACGAAAGTTCCATCAATACACCCAATAACGCCTGGAATCTTGAACTTTTCATAAAACCTGTAACTACATAACAAAATTAAATTATATTTATATCATGAGTAGCGACTTGATAGATTATATTCTATATTATAGATTAAATTACAGCGAAGCAATTGTATTCAAAACATTGTTGTAACTCAAAATAAATTATTTGATTGATTGATTGAAAACAATTCTTATTCATAGCTTCATCACTAGAAGCAATAGCTCCAAGGCAATAGGTAAAGGAGAGAGAGAGTTATAACCTACATAAATACTACCGAAATTAGGTGAAATTATAAATATTTTATAAAAATTAATAAACTTGTAAATTCAGTAACACAATATATAATTAAGAGAAAACTTTTTTTGAAATCGGCAGATAAATACTGCAATATAATGATAATATAGTGTAGGTACTTCCATTCTTGCCTGGACGATAGGTAGATCTTTACAAACCTTTCTTTTAATAACTGCCTTTCTTGTTGGGTTTGGGGAAACCGAATGTACTTTTGTACCAAAGTCGGGTGGCATAAGGTCCCTACTATCTCATGGATACATCTTGATGCCGATGGTTGGGAAATAAAACAATTGACATCTCTACCAACCACTTTTTGGTAAGTGCCAGAAGCTAAGAATGACAATGTACAGAGCAACTGAAATAATAAAAATAGTTAATAGTTTCAAAATGAGATTACGAGAGGGATAAAGAACAATTGAATATATATTTGTATGGTAGTGTGATTTAGTTTACCTTTACTTTGGTTGTCAGACTTCTGCCAAATTTTAGAGGTTGTAGGAAATCTTGGATTTCCAGCAACAAACTCTCTATCATTTCTTCCTATAATAGGTACAAAGCCACGTAATCCCTATTTGTATTTAAAATATTTAAGCGTCGTATGTCTTGAGCCTGTCGTCGGCTGGTACAGGCGTCTACTGAGTGAGCTTCTTTTAAAAGATTTAAGAGAATAAAGGAGCGGGCCATTGCAACTCTTTCTGTGAACTCGATTACTTCTGAGCTTTTATTTGACAGGTAATTTCGAGTTACCACTGTCGAAATGTCTGTAGAGTTCATGTTGAGAATACCAATTAAACGTCATTCCTTTACATGTAATGTCAAAAATTTCATTCAACTTAGTTCCATTCACTAACGCTCTCCCAGTGGAGGCGCTACCGTCGTTTTCTTGTTTTAGGAATGCCAAAGTTAAATCTCACAGCGGATTCCGCGTGCGGGGTACGAAGCGAGTTTTTAAGAATAGCTCTGCAGGGGCTATCCCCTGATGATGATGAGACCAATAAACATTATGTTTCATAAATATGTTTTGAACTGTTTCACGTGCGGATTTAGTAACAAAGCAGTGGTCTAACCACCTGTTGCAACCATACACATCGCTAGTAAAAGTATAAGATCCCGGTCCTACTCCCAAATCTATGGTTCTCCATATGGATAGTCCACACAACTCAAGTCCATTTCCCAACAAAAAATTACCATTTCATTGAAAAATAGTTCATTTGGATGGGAATTGAATTTTCCTAATACAAAGACGGCTTCTACTACACTATACTCATCTATAATAGCTTTGATTTTACTAAGACAATCTGTAAACAATGATAAATTTTCCGAAGAATTACAAGGCATATATATACTAAGGTATCACTGATTGACTTTGTACTGTTATTCTAATTGCAGCCGTACGCACATTATCACAATTTATTACTGACACTGATTCAAAGGCACTCTCTCTCCACAACAAAGCGACACCTCCGTATGGCCTACCAGCAAGTAGACCTGCTGCGGTGTCCACCGCTGAAGTACCCGTACATCCGAAGTCGTCACTAATTGTATTTAACAGTGGCAGGTCATAAGGTAACAACCACGTTTCTTGAATTCCAATGATATCCGTTTCCTCACATAAGATTTTAGCCCATCAAAAGATCTTTTCGAACTTTTGTAGTTGAAACTTACAAGCTTACTTAAAAATACTGGATATTTTTGTACTACCCATTTAATAACTCATTGTTTTCCTGCAATCTATTATTCGGACTAGATTGTATACTTAGTTTTTCTTGGACATTGACAAATTTCCTGAAGGAGATACCGGCAGGTCATAGTTTGTCGTCTAAGAAAACATCCACGTTATGCTAATGCAATGTTTCATATCAATTGCTCCGATGCAGTGTGAGAAATTCCAGGTAGCTTCAAAGTCTTCTGCGATAGCTTTCAGGCGTTGTTCTGTTGGTATCGGCAACTGGATAGGAACTAACTCAGTCCATAAAACACGGCATGTTTCGTGCACTATAGACGCAATGGTGCTTTTCCCCATACGAAAACTGTAAGCCAGTGCTCTAAATCCAGTTCCTGTTGACAAAAACCTGAAATAAAGAAAGTTAAATAAAATATTTTGTTATTGTTACAGAAAAACAACTGCGTAGGAAGTGGAAGAACCTGCACGATCAGTTACGAAAAGAAAAAAAAGAAATTCTCTACGCCGCGCTCTGGTGACGGTGGCGATGAAACAGAGAGCACATGGCCATACTTTAAACATATGCAATTTATAAACGATGACATTACACCTGAAGTCATGACCGGAAATCTACAAGACAATGATTCGGCATCCCTCAACGAGTCTTGTCAAACTGAGCAATCTAACATCGCCGACGTGATGAGACCAGCATCAACCAGCAGCAGTCGCACAAACGCGGCAAAGCGCAACAAAACGGCATCAGATTATAGAGATGAACTTATAGAATGTGAAAAAAAATTTGCTAATTGAACAGAAAATGGCGTCAAATAGTGACAAGTCGGAGAAACGCGATGATAATAATTTTTTATGAGTCTCCTTCCACAAATGAAAAAACTTGGTAAATAGATCAAAGAAAGGAAAGGATAATAAAGGATCTAGTACCTCGAAAAGGCGTAACTCTGAGGAAGAATTCGAAATAATTAGTCAGAAATCAATGTTATACATGAAAGTTTTAATAAAATGTAAAAAAAATGTTGCAAATACTTTCATTGTCACTACTTACATCATTATCAATTATAAAATTACCATTACAATCTATAATATTAAACATTTCGAAAGTTTAGGGATGAACAAAGGATTTTTTTTTGCAACCCTTTAACGCTTCACAAGGCCTCAAAGTACATACATACATACATTCTAGTTCGAAATGCCATATCCTTAGGAAATATATCATTATTTGACAATACTATACAAGGAATTCTATTAACTATTGCATCATCTTGAAATTTAACTTTAACATTCATAGTATCTCCTCCAAATAACATTTTTATCGTTTAGAATGAACTCGTTTTACAATGTGGTTCATTCCACAAAATTATCCTTCTGATAACACATTCCATCAGAGGGAAGTTGTTATATCTATTGAAGTTGTAAGTAGTGAATTACACCGTCAAAAAAAAATTTTTTTCCTGCATTAGGAGCTGATACGTTTTTTTTTTGGAATTCTACGATTTAATATATTATATTATGTTAATAAAAAATCTTTAATTCTATTACTGTCATCATGGAATTGAAAACTCATTAAATCAAATGCTATACGTACTGATTGATCTGTAGTATAATAATAATCATTCACATCAGGAACACCACCATTGAAATATAAACTTTCACTACTTTTATATTTATTCATAAAGTCAGATACTGTCATATCACACAATTGCCTTTGAAATATTCTTTGAACAGCTTTAATGTGAGTATGATTTAAAGGTAAATATTTCCACGTGCTATTAAACCAGACAGTATTATTGAAAATATCATTTATTGGCGCTGTTCTGCAGCCCGAAGAAGTCTACGATTAAGTCGGGGCTGTCCACATTCATCTCTGATTTCTTTGATTCGTTGGCATCGGCAAGTGTTTCTATTGTAGGAGCAGTCGTGAATGACGTGGAGGTGGTCGGATCCGTGATTAGACACCCAGAAGATAGTCCCTTTGAAGGAAGCATATTCGTGTAATAGCGCTGTCACTGTAATGCTCATTTTGAATTGTAAACACGTCATGTATAATTCTGTATCGATCTGAATGCATTCCAGAATAAATCAAAGAAAGGAAAGGATAATAAAGGATCTAGTACCTCGTAGCCTCACCTCCAACGAACACATACCGAGCATACCCAATAGAAATTTAGTAGGATACAGATATGGATAATAGCCGTATACTCTCTTGTATAGGTATCTCAAAAAGGCCTTCTGCACTTTTTCCATCATGAGCTTATATTTAGCTTCGTGTGGGTTCCACACGCATGAGCTAGTCTCTAATTTACTTCTTATTAATGTCATGTAAAGAAGTTTCATGACATGAGGATCTCGAAAATCATGCATATTACGAAGTGCAAAGCCCAAACGACGAAAACATTCCTTAGTAATCTCGGTAATGTGTTGGTTGAAGTTCAGGCCAGGATCAAAAGTCACACCGAGGTCTCGCATTGTGATCGTACGAGAGATATCGTTGCCACCAAGCTGATATTTAAACTCCACGGGTGAGTGCCTCCTAGTAAACGACATTACAAAACACTTCGAGAGATTCAAATCCATCCTATTGCGCTTGCTCCATTCGAGTAAGGCTTCTATGTCTTGTTGAATGAGGTTACAGTCATTTTCGTTCTCAATCTCCATATAAATTTTGAGGTCATCAGCATACAAGAGACACCTTGCATATTTAATGACCCCAATAACATCATTAATGAAGAGAAGAAAGAGCAATGGTCCCAATATCGAGCCCTGATTGACACCTGAAGTAGTGGCATAAGGCGCTGAGACATAACACCCGTGTCTTACATATTGCTGTCGCTCTGCAATAATTGTACCATTTGCGGAGCAAATCCTAAAGAGTGTAGTTTAGCTAGGAGGATAGTGTTATCAACGCGATCAAATGCTTTTTGGTAATCAAAATATAACACATCCACCTGCTTACCGCTATCCAGACTAGTCGCTACACATTGTGTAAGAGTAAACAAGTTTGGTATTTACTGATTTGCGTGCCCTAAAGCCATGCTGTTCTTCCGCAAGGTATGGTTGAATCTGGTCATTTATGGTTTTATGCTACAGTGTCTCAAATATCTTAGCAAATGCCGAAAGTATTGCTATAGGCCGATGGTTCTCAACCGAAGTTTTATTGCTTGATTTAGGGATCGGTATAACTTTAGTCGTTTTCCATTGAGGCGGGTAAGTTGATGTATTTATAATCAAATTTATAATGTGACTAAGAGGTATACTAAGAAGTTCACTGCAAACCTTTACAAATGTTGTAGGTATACTGTCAGGCCCAATCGACTGTGTATGTTTAAGTTTTTTTATGGCTGACTCAATATCACTTGCACTATACCGTTCAGTATGTACGCAACTGTCTACATCTGGTAGTGAATTACTAAAATGAGCTATTGTTTTATCTGTTATGTAAACACTTTCGAAAAAACTTGCAAAGGCCGCGGCAGTATCGGCGCCTGAGTGTGGTATACCTTTATAAGTTACATTAGGTTCAAAACCACCGCCACTGCGAAGACTCGATACATGACTCCAAAAAGCTCGAGGCTTTGTCTTAAGGCTGGTTTCTAAACTATGAATATACTCAGAGTAAGCTAATGTTATACGCTCTTTTAAAGAAGCACGAAGTTTACTGAATTCTTCATATTTTAAAGGACAGTTAGATGTTTTCCAAAGCACGGTGTAACTTACTTTTTGTGTGAATATCCTTTATTATATCTACTTTGAACCAGACCGGAAACCGCTTTGAATGCAATTTTGACCTTCGTTTTTTAGGAACTACCTTATTGAATACATCATATATGTTTTCATAGAAAATTTGCGTAGCTTCTATTACATCTGTGCTTAACAATACTGGAGACCAATCAATTCTACACACCTCTAAAAAAGTTGGTTGTAGTCAGCTTTATTAAAGTTCCAATCTGTAGAAGACTCTATATTACTAGGTTGAAGTGGCTTTGAATGTGCAGAAGTCGCGAAGTGTATTGTAACGACTAAAGGGGGGTGATATCTATCTACACGCACTATCCCTCCACACTCAGATTTACTAACAATAATACGAGTATCAGGCACTCCTGGGTAAGCACAACATCTAACTTTCCACCATATTCATTATAGACATTATTGTACTCAGTTAAATTACAGAACGATAGAAAATAACAATAATAATTACGAACACTCTCAGACGCACTATTAAGATTAAAATCTCCAATGATGTACTCTGTTCCGTTGAGGCTAGCTATAAAGCTTTCAGTTTTAGTAAACCAGTTAAGATACTCACTATCAGAAGCAGTAGGTCTGATATAAATGACACAAATATATAAGTTTCGACCATTTTCCGTGAGTTTGACCCATAAGTCTTCACCGGAAGCAGTCTCTAATTCCGCCTGGCGAGTCAAAGTTATGCCGGGCTTCGAAGCAAGAAGCACGCCTCCACCCCAAGAGCCCCGATCACGTCTAATAATATTCCAACCTCCCGCAGCCAGTTCAGCGTCATGTACAGACGTGTCTAAAAACGTTTCTGTGGCAGCTACAAGGTCATGATCTTTGATACACAGGTTCGTATTCCATGTCTTAAGTTTTGTTTTGAGACCTCTAACGTTTTGATAGAAGATGTTAAATTCTGGAAATTTATGAGAAGAGGTGATTATGCCAATATCTGATGACAAGTCACTTGCCTGTTCCAAGTCTTTCCTTTGAACGAAAGGACTGGCGCCAAGGTTTCATGCATACGTCCACGGGCCAGTACTCTGGACTCAACAGCTGTTCCGAGAGCTTAGATGGAAGTGTCAATTTAAATGAAGCATAAGGGCCACGCGCTTTCAATACCTCTACCTTGCAACAGTCGCTGTTAATTATGGACTTAATATGCTCACTGACCTGTTCACCTGTAGTGCCTTCTTTCACGTAATAAAGGTGATAGCTGCGAAAGCGTTCCGATGCTTCCAACTTCGTGTTACCTGGCGCTGCATTTCCCCTCAGCAAATTTTGGGGTGCACTTCGTCGTCGTCGTTTTTCCACCGTTGTCCATTCATTCTCCTTTTCTCCATAGTTTATGGTTTCCTCATTGTTTTGAACGAGCGGTACGGTATTCAAGGGTGCTGGACGCATCACAGACAATTCCTGTTTCTGTTGCACACGAGGGGCTGGATTGACTTTGTCGATGTTACGGACAGTGGCTTTCATTTGTGTCGGCTCTTGAATGGTTTCGACCCTAAGTGCGTTTGATGACTTACTTGATGATATTATGCGGGCGGTTTTGGTTTTGCCATTTTCGAGTGTGTCAATACGACGTTCCAACTCAGCCACCTTTTCATTTAGCTTTTCTATAGTATTAGCCATGATGCTTGACATGTGATTGGATACGGTTTTAGCTATAAGTCCGCTCATACGTTCCTGCAGATTGCACTCAAACTCTTCTCGAATAATCTCCTTAATATGCTCCATATAGAGGATATCTTCCGAATGCGATAGATTGTAGGACTGATCATTCGAACTGACTGGCTTATGTTTACGGTGGGTTACATTTACATCGTCCGAGCCACTCTGCGGTACTAAGGGAGAGATATATTGTGCATCTTGGGAGCAAGCCGGTTGTCGCACCGGAGTATTTAAATTATCCCCTTTTGGCTCCTTGCATTTACAAGCCTGACATTTCCAAGCGGCTTTATGAGCTGGCGTCATTGTATTAAGAAAGCGACATTCCGGGGCATTAGCACACATCAAATCAAAAACATCAAGACAAATATTGCATTTCAGGTATAGCCGAGAATTAATTTCATTGCGGCATCCAGCACAAACACTACCACCCGAAGCCATTTCTGTTAATTAAATATTCAGCAACTCCAAAAACCAAGCAACTTACTATCAATGCTCCGATATCACTGTATTCACAGTACCGGTATCGTTCTTCGGTCGCTGTATATCGCAGTAGCGGCCAGCGCTAGGTAGGTACGTAGTGTCCGCTTCGGTAGCCGTCCCGCTAGAGATGAAAGGACTTGAGTCTTTTAAGTCCTTTAAGTTAGGACTAGACTCGATTTTCAAGACTCGACTCCAAAAATACGACTCAAGTTTTTATTAATCTGAGGGGACTCCAGTCATTATAATACGACTCGGAAATAAATCGACTCCGAGTTCTTTATAAAAAGACGCACAACATAGTCGCGAGTTTTTTAATAAAGAACTCGAGTCGTTTAGCATACGCTGAGCTGTTTAAAAACATCCATCCAAAACATTGTTTTTGTGACTTTCAATGTGTTTTTTCAAAACAGTATGAGATGATTTGATAGAATATTCTTTCTGACACATTTTACACTTCACTTTGTAATCGTTTTTATCATATTTTTCTAGAATCAATGATTTCCTTTTACGTTTTTGTGGTATTTCGTGATCACCCATTGTTATGCACCGAGATATAGGTACTTATGTAATTAAGAGGAAAACAACAGGAACAAATTACTATTGCAATCATAAACCACTAAGTGTTACTTTATTTTTGTCAATCTATAGCAAAATACCCTCAATCAAATGTTTCTATCATACATTACATTATACGTCAATAGATGGCAGCACATAACTTTAGCTGTAGCAGTCTAAAATGACGAATCTATTAAGGTTCCGTTTTTACCATTCGGCTACGGGACCCTAAAAATTTACTTCATGTGACAACCCTAAATTTAAAACAATTAATAAATTAACCAAATTATTATGAACTTAAATTTATTACATTTCAACCAATCATCAAAAAAGCTAGATACATAATGCCTCTATAGTTACCTTGTATTAATTATTGAGTGTACAGCGTATGAGCGCGGCTTACGACTTACGACTCCAATGAGTCGAGTCTTTTTAAAATGTTGGAGTCTGTTCGTCACGACTGAGTCGTTTAAACATATCGAGCCTTTTTAAATTGACTTAGTCTAAAAATAAAACTCGAGTCATAGTCGAAGACTCCTAAAAGGCTCAGGACTCAGGGTTCAAAGACTTGATCGAGTTGTGAACTATCATAAGTCGTCGTAACGAGTCGAGTTTCTTTTAAAAGACTTAAAAGACTCGAGTTCTTTCATCTCTACGTCCCGCTCACGGCGACTGGCCGCACAACAGGACACAATGATTCACCACACAGCAAGCGAGCGCGGCGTTTCGGCCCAAAAATATTTGAC
Organism: Udea olivalis; assembly: GCA_947369235.1. Lineage (NCBI taxonomy): Eukaryota > Metazoa > Arthropoda > Insecta > Lepidoptera > Crambidae > Udea > Udea olivalis. The sequence goes on along the minus strand of OX376367.1, from coordinate 5,986,488 downwards.
CGTTAATAATTTTTACAAAATGCTTTTGTTTATATCTCCGCCAATTCTCCTTGAATTCCAATTCTGATTGCTGTACCAGTAGCCTAAGTACACCACTGATAAAACTATCACAAATTTAACTATAAGCCTAAGACTTTGACCAACAATTAACTCAAATTTGTACGGAGCGAACGGATACAGATGTTGCCTCGACAGCGATCTCGGACGCACCATGCAAATGCACCACGCAAATATGAACTGCCTTGTACCACTAAGGAGTTACTGATTCAAGTTATTATCGCTCGTTAGTCGCAGCGTATAGTAGTAGCAGAATGATATGATTCACGTTAGAGCGTGGCGTGCGGTGCGTTGCTTATGTAGTGTAACGCTATTTTGGCCACGCTGCGTCAACCAACCGTAGCCGAATGGATAATATGTTCGCTACTCACGCCAAAGGTGATCGAATCCAAGAAGTGATCATTTTTTTCAATGTTTCTTCCGACTGCTTGACACTTCTGATGCAGCGTGGCGGAATCCTGTGTTCTGCAAGGGCGAAGCCCGTGACTCCAGATAGTAAATAGAATATTTAATAATTTTTTCGAGGTAAGCACCGACACGTCCGCTCAAATCTAAAGTTGGACGCCGAAAAAAGAGCAATGTAATGAATGAATATTTCAGTGAAGCTAAAGAAGTGGCCAGTAGCTCTAATATCGAAAATCACTTTAAAGATATTAAAACTATCAATTTTAATACAAAAAGTGAACGAATCCGATTAGATATAACCGTGCCGTGTCGTGAAACTGAATTCTTGTGAATATTTAGAATTAATTAACTAAAAGGAAATACTAAAAAACAACCAAAAGAAAATTAAATGAGGATTTAAAAAAAATAATCAAAGAAATGCCATTAAAAAATGATTTCGAATTAGAATCCATATTTCAAGATCACCCTACAGAAGTCGAAAACTGGCGCGGCCTTTCTCTTCCTGGAAGAAAGGCCTTGAAGGTTGGGGTTAAACCTATTTATATATAACAAAATGGAAATGTGGCCATATCTTAAAATCTAACATAATATTAACGAACACTTGTGCCTTTGACGCAACAGCGCAAGCATTTGCATACAATGACCGGCTAGCTTTCAAACAATACGTGGACTCTACCAAGGCAATGGATAACGACATTTTTACTTCATCAATCAGAGAGTTGTCTACTGCACAAAAACGCGGACAAAGAATGTACAATATAAGAGAAGAATTGTTGACAAAAGTATTTCACCCTTGCGATATTAATGATAATAAAACCACTATTATAATTGGACGTTGCTTATTGAAAAGGATCCAATCCACACGTTTACAGTTTTGAGATATGATTGTTTAAAGTTCAGACTGTATTTATTTTTATCTTGTTTATACCTGGTTTAGGTCAATTTTAACTAACGAAAAAATGTATAATTTATAATATGTTTTACATGTAATCGAGTTTTAGTAATTACGTTTTGAGATATCGACAAAAATATGGCATTGGATCGTTTTCGCTAAAATCACTTATTAATAGCGCAAGGTTAGAAAAGTAGTTAACAAAAACGATCCAAACGGTTAAAATAGAAATAAAACAGATGTTTTTTATAAATTATTTTTTATTAAAAAAAAAAACATATTAATATCCCTGGACATTATTCCACACAGCGCCATCTAGCCCCAAAGTAAGCTAATTAAAGCTTGTGTTATGGGATACTAGACAACGGATAAACATACTTAAATACATTTTCTTTTGTAAATACATACTTATTATACATAGGAGACACCCAGACCAGTACAAACAGACATGTTCATGCACACAAATGTTTGTACTGTGCGGGGATCGAACCCGCGACCTCTGGTGTAGTACCCAACTTCTTAACCATTACACCAAGTCGGTCGTCGGTGTTGATATGGATATTACATATTGGTAATATCCATATCAAAAAGTACAAAATCTTAGACAAATCAGCCCCAAAACAGTATGTTATGTAGTACCTAAGTCCTATACTTCCTTTTAACTGCATAAAATGGCAAGCGATGTTCTTCTATCACCTCAAACTTCGTTTCTACTTATACTTAGTTCAAATTACTTAAGTCATCATTACTCGTCTTAGGAAAATCAACTACCTATGCTCTATTCCGTTGTAATTAAGATTTGGGCACACTTTTAACGAGATCATTGGCATGCTATCTCTACCATAAGCTACACTGTACCATAATTTGCGCCCTAGTTTCAATTACAACGAAATAGAGTACACATATCCAATACTAACAACATTATCTAAAAAACCAACATAAACTTTGAAGTTCTGAACATAATCAGTATATAATAAGTACAAAATCAAAATCAACTGTCTCAAAAAATAATTCTACACCCCAATACCAACGATAGTATCTCGAAAAATCACCATAAATCTCTTTTAAATATCAAACATAAACAATTAGAAAAACTAAAGAAACTGTCTCCAAAAATAATTCTGAACTACAATATCAACGATATTATCTCAAAGAACATAATAAATTTATTTCAAAATCCAAACAGTTTTAATTAAACAAAAACAAAACCTAAAATTGTCTCAAAAATTAATACTTTTTCAACACTTAGTTCGTAAAAACAATATCTAAAATTGTCTCAAAAATTAATACTTTTTCAACACTTAGTTCGTAAAATCATGTTGGTTTCAAAAAATACTTTTTACTTATACTTCTAGCTTATTAATACGTCATAGACTAATCTTCTTCACCCTCATCCTCAATAGGAAAATCAACTTCGCCTCCAAACCCGTCGATATCATCTATAAAATCAGCATTTCCTTTCAGAGATTTATAAAATGGCAAGCAATCCTTTGGTATTAAATCACACATAGATTTAAGATCGTCTAGTTTTGCTTGAGGTATATCTTTACCATTTGGCCATAATAAACACAGATCCTTGTCAAGTAATTGTTGTAAGCATCCTTTGATTTTATTTTCCAGATTTAACTCTTGATAATCTTCAGCTTCTGTTGTTTTCATAAATACGCTGTGTGTATGTTCTTTTTTCATTAAAATTTCTTTCGTTTTCAACCAATTTACTTTATTTTTTGTAACAAAATATTACCTATTCACAATTTTCTTCTCCAAATTCTTCGTTCCTAAAAAATCTTCAGTCTTCATTCTGCAAACTTGCAACGGATTCTTTTTCTTAGAACTTTTTATTACATTTATGTATTCCTCGGCTGTACAAATGCGCTCATGGTATTTTAATTGAGTTTCTATTTTGAAAAAATCGGTGTCGTTTGGAAGGAATGTGTGGCCTGATTCGAGGTATTTCAGTGTAATAGTTTTTAAAGTTGGGTGAGAGTTTAATAATGTTTTCATTATTAAAACCATTTTAGTATTGCGATTTTGACCCCCACAACAATCGCTCTATTAGTACCAGATGATCTTTTGGACCTATTTTTTTTAATGTAATTTATTAGGCATGAACCAACTTCCTGGGAAACACGACCAGCTTCACCCTCAACCCATGCATAACAATGACCACTGTCATTAGACCCTGCATTAATTCCGCAGTTATATAGCCATAACTGACGGTTATAGAATACCACGCTGGTAGGTATTCGGGGAAGTGGAAGAGTTTTCTCTATATCATATGATAGACATTCAAACTTCTCATCTGTAGTCGCTCTTAAAAAGTCTTCTCTCATACGTTTTCTTAGGGTTTCAGCTCTTTCTTGATGCTCCTGCTTTTCTTGTTGAAACTTTGCAGCTTCAGCTTCAGTTGCATTTTTTATTTTGAAATGCAACGTATCGCATTTATTACATGTATCCTTCTTTAAGACTTTGCAGCGTAAATTAAAGTTCTTGTAATATATGTAATAAAATATATATCTTTTAATGTATTAAGACTTACTGGTTTTTTACTCTCCCCAGATATATTTTTATGTTTTCCCTCTTCCGTTCGGACGCCATCGAGTACAGACGCGACACGGCTTGCTCCAACTTCAAAAAATCAAAACAGTGTTAAAGTGGCAAAATATAAACATGAAGTACTTCGTAAATTAATCATAACCTAAACAAGTGCTCATTTGTGCCCAAAATTTGTGAAAATTGATCTGTAACTAACTAAAAAAGTGGTAAATCACAGATTGAATGAGTGCTTAAGTGTGTTACAAACAGTCGAGACTCCTTTGTGATACCCGCCGATTCTTTAACAAAAACATTGAACTTTGGACCTGCTTACAACACTCAAAAAGCACCACAACAATCATCAATAGACTAAAATTTTCGTCATTTGAATTAATTCACTCTGTAGCCTCGTGTATAGTGTGGGCAACTGGGCAGCGTGTCACCCCCGAAAGAACAAGTTCGAATCCGAGAAGTGTCGAACTTTTTGTACATTTCTCAGGGACTTTAAATGCCTCTCAAGCGAACTCCGCCAGCAACTAACAAAAAATCAGACACAGACATGAACGAGGCAGAAGGCAGCTCAGATAATCCAAATTATCATGTTAATCTTCGTAGATTTAAACGAAAAAGAGGTAGCAATACCCAAGAAATTATCATACAAATGAAGGCTATGTTTGATACGTTTGCCAGTGAGCAAAGTAGTAAACTTCAGTCTTTGGAGGCTTCTATTACAGCTGACATTAAAAACCAAAATGCAGAAACTCACTCCTTCATGGACTCGATTACGAAAAAATACGAAGATCAAAATAGCAAACTTCAGTCGTTGGAGGTCTCTTTGGCTGACATAAAAAACCAAAATGTTGAAACGCATGCCTTTATGGATATGATTTCAAATAAATATGATGACTTACAAAAAGAGCTAGAATCGCACAGACAGGAACGTAAAGAACACCTTTTGTATATAAACCAGCTCGAGAAAAAAGTTGAGACTTTGGAAAGAAACTCATGCTCAGCCAAACTCGAAATAAGAAACATCCCAAACTCTAAAAATTAAACCAAGGACGATATTCTGAAGACAGTGAAAACCATTGCTACAACACTCAAGCAAGAATTAAATGAAAACGACATAAGAGACGTCTATCGAGGTTATGCCAAACCAGAGATGCCTAGACCAATAGTGGTCGAATTTAGCTCCATCTTAGCTAAGGAGCGGCTTTATGGAGAACTTAAAAAGTTCAATAAACAGGGTGGAAATCTCAATACCTCTCATTTAAGGATAGGAGGGCCAGAAAAACCGATCTTAGTGTTCGAGCAACTTACTACTATAGGCAGAAAGTTGTATTATCTAGCCCGAGACTTCGCCAAGTTACATAACTATTCTTACTGCTGGACTTCTTACGGAAAAATATATTCACGCAAGGCAGAAGGGACACCTCTTATCCGCATCAACGAAGAAGCTGATCTCACAAAGTTGAATGAGAAAAAAGCATGACTATCTTTTAGTATTTTTGCCTTTTGTTACCGCAACAGTTGTTATTCTATTAATGTACGATTTTTAACTCTCCCGTTTACCTACTTTAAGATTCCACACAAACAATTATCAACAAATGCCATCAAAACTCCCTTCTACGCCTTTAGCAAGTTTAATACTTCTAGAGTAAGCCAAAACATGAGCCTATATTCTAAGGAAAAGTTTCCCTCTGACATCACCTTATTTTTTGGGTATCTGTATAAAAGCAGAACTACTTTTTTACGAGTAAATGTTGATTGGAAACCTAAACAGTGAATTGGATTTACTTTCTGTATCGGACTCACTTTGCTGCGATGTTGAGGATGCAAAAGATCTGATAAAGTCTCGGCCCAAAAGTTTAATTATCTTAAATCAAAATATTCGAAGCATTTCTAAAAACTACGACGGCCCCTTAGTTTTGATTGATAGGATCGATATTGCCTCCGATATTATTGTACTGACCGAGTGTTGGCTTTCGTCCAACCCTACTGTGTATCCTATGGAAGGATATGACATATACAAAACCACCAACCATCCACTGCAAAATGATGGAGTGGTAGTCTATGTTAAATCTGATATCAGACTCACTGTCTTGGAACCACCATTTATAGAGGGCAACTGTCTGATTTTAAAGCTCGGTACAGAGTCTGCAATTGTGGCTATTTATCGCTCCCCATCATATAAAAAGCTTGATACTTTTATACGGTCACTGGAAGCCACCCTCTCTAGTTTGTCAACTTTCAGAAATATCTCTATTATTGGTGATTTGAACATTGACATTTGCCCAAATAAACAAGATTCCGGGGCTCACGAGTACCTCGACTTATGCGCTGGACATGGACTATTGCCTGCACATACCTTTCCGACTAGATTCAGTGGAACATGTCTCGACCACGTCATATTGAAAACAAAAAATCCAGCCCTGACTTTAGTCTTGGCTTCCACTGTCACCGACCATCAAGCGGTTCTGTTCTGTCAGGGGCATCAGCAGCAACGAGAACAACCTGCGACTAATAGGACTAAAATAAATACTGAAGCCCTTAAAATATTAATTTAAAATATTGACTTTGAACCCCTATTCAATTCAACTGATCCTAGCTTTGCCATAAATTATCTTATCGAATCGCTACAAAATGCTATAAAAGTTAACTCATCAGTTTTGAAATTTTCACGTCGCACTAGAATCATTCGACCCTGGATAACACCAGGCTTACTACGCTGCATCCGTAACAGGGATCGACTGCATAAGAACTCAAATAAATCACCACAAAACTTAATTTTAAAGGTCACGTATATTAGATACCGAAATTTTGCAATAAACTCCTAAGAAAAATTAAAACAGAGTACGAAAAAAAAGAGCTACAAAAGGCAGGAAATAATAACAAAAAGCTATGGGAAGTTATTAAAAGAATAACCAGTATGTCTAAGCAAAGGACATCCGCCCAAGAACTACTAGGAACAATCAATACCCAACAGGCAGTAGATCACATAAATGACTTTTTTGTTAACGTTGGCAGGAAGCTGGCAGAGAATGTTAGTCCATCTCCGAGAAATCTTGATGTCCCTTCTGAATCTCTAAATACGAGGCTAGAATCATTTGTAATGCTGGAAACAGATAGGGAAGAGGTTGTACGTACAATAAGGGCACTGAAAACTGTTTGCGCTGTAGGTTGGGATAATATTTCAAATGCCATCCTCAAAGAAAACATTCAAGTCTCACACCACCATTGACACACGCTCTCAATTTGTGCCTTGCAAATGGCGAATTCCCTGCTGACTTAAAAAAGTCCCTGATACATCCAATTCATAAGTCTGGGAGCAAGGATTGTATAAACAACTATAGGCCAATTTCAGTCTTGCCGTCTATCTCCAAAATTTTTGAAAAAATAATTAATACAAGACTAACTGACTATCTAGAAAAAAATAAACTATTATCAGATTATCAGTTTGGCTTCAGATCACGGAAATCAACCAGTGATGCTGTACTTGAGCTAACAGACCATATCGTAAAGGAACTAGACAGGGGCAATAAGGTAATAGGGGTTTTCCTAGATTTAGCTAAAGCTTTTGATACGGTTTCTGTCCCCCGGCTTTTGTATAAACTTAAACGAATAGGAATTAGAGATACCCAGTTCAAAATCTTTCAGGACTATCTTACAGGTAGATCCCAATATGTAAAAATAGGCAACCGTGTCAGCAGTGAACTCCCTGTGTCTTATAGTATCCCGCAGGGTAGTATATTAGGACCGGTTCTTTTTCTTGTTTATATCAACGACCTCCTTAAACTCAACCTATTCCAGGGCAAGATCATTTCCTACGCTGATGACACGGCACTTATATTTTCTGCCAGTTCTTGGGACGAAACCTTTAGTCATGCTCAAAATGGATTGAACTCAGTTACCGATTGGCTCTCCGACAACTGCTTAACCCTTAACAGGGATAAGACTAAGTACATCACATTTTCCATGCGAAATTCCCCCAAATGTTTACCAGACCGTTCACTCTTTGCACATAGCCGTGATTATAAAAACCCCCATGATTGTGACTGTAACCCTCTCGCACAGACTGATTCTATAAAATATCTTGGTGTAATGCTAGACAGAAATCTGGGTTTCAAAGCACACATTGAACTTCTCACCAACAGAATCAGGAAACTTATTTATGTTTTTAAAAATATCAGGTATGCCGCCGACGCACACATACTGTATAGAGTCTATACAGCTCTGTGTCAGTCGGTTCTAGTTTACTGTATCACCACGTGGGGAGGAACTCACAAAACAACCATGTTAGGACTAGAAAGAGCGCAAAGAGCAGTTTTGAAGGTCTGTACATTCTCTCCTTTTTTGCATCCAACTCATCAATCGTATTCCTTCTGTGGAGTCATGACAGTGCGCCAATTATTTGTATATAATGTAATTTTGAAGCATCATTCCCAAGTGCAATATAAACCATCACCCGGAAGACGTAAATACAAAGTCTGTAGAGCCAAAACTTTCAAACACCGGTTCGTTCACAAATATTTTTGCTTCCTTGGTCCCTTTTTGTACAACTTTGCTGAAATTTTTTTTTAAATTAATTCTTCTAATAGATTTAAATGCGGGAAACTTTTATTTAATTGGCTTCAAAAACTCACCTATGATGAAACGGAAGAAATATTGAAACCTCTCTTTTAGTCTTTTAGTTTTGGCACATACGAAATCTTTCATTCTCCCTCTTACATACACACACTCACTAACGCTATATCCACAAAGAGGGACACAAAACACAAAACAATTTCCTTTTAAAATTTACTTTTACTGCTTTGAATTTGTTAACCAAAATAATTCTTTATAATTATAAGTTGTTTTTTTTTTTTTTTTCTTTTCTTAATATGATTATGTTTTTGAACGGAGGAGCGCTGATGCCTGAGATACAGGTATATAACCTAGTTCAGGCACAGATGTATGTGAAAATGGTGAAATTTGTGTGAATAAAGAAATTTGAATTTGAATTTGAATTACTAATGTAGGTTTAACTGGTCACCTGACAATGTACGCTGACGATACCTGTCTTTTTTATTTTGGACATTCGCTACACGATATAGTTGGCGAAGCCCAGAGGGATCTTGATATGCTCAACATTTGGTTCTTGCATAATCTACTAACAATAAATGTTTCCAAAACTTCATATATCATATTCGCCGCAAAGAACAAAAAAATATCAGATCACCCACCTTTGACTATTAATAATATCGAAATACACCGACTCAATGAGGAGAAATATCTAGGTTTATGGGTGGATGATAAGCTAACATTACGGAAACTTATTCGTCTTCTTAAAGAAAAGTATAAGCTGCGTGTAAAGTTTCGTAAATACAAAAACCCTCTAGATGAACTAGCCTTGTGTACTCTTAAGAAAAGATGCGCAGAGTTGATTGACACTTGTCATAGAAATTACATCACCCAACTTGAAGGGGCACTGTCCGAAAATCCGAAGTTATTCTGGTCATTTTTAAAGAGTAAAAAACGTAACAGTAATGCTTACCCATCCTCAATGACTTTTGACAATAGTGGAGCGGATTCCGGCAAAAGCATTTGTGATCTCTTTGGTTCTTTTTTTGCATCAGTCTATAGGACTAGCTCCACTTGGCCCCTGCCTACAGATAAACCGACTCTTACCACGAACTATATTGCCAGTCTCAGCTTTTCGCGGGCCGAGGTGCTGAAAACTCTGGCCGGGCTGGATCGAAGCAAGGGGGCTGGACATGACTGTATACCTCCTTTGTTCGCGGTTAACTGTCGTGAGGCTCTGTCTTTGCCCTTGACTGCCATTTTTAACGCGTCCTTGAAATGTGGCACTTTCCCGATGATTTGGAAGGAGGCACGTATTGTACCAATCTTTAAATCCGGCGATGCCGGTTCAGTTAAAAACTATAGACCAATATCGATACTCTGTGTGTTTGGCAAGGTTTTTGAGTCCTTGGTATGTCCTGTGTTGTCCTGGCACATGAGACAAATAATCTCACCGCAGCAGTCTGGTTTTTTATCATCTCGGTCTACAACTACTAATCTTGTCTCGTTTGTGACATCTGTTTCAGGATCGCTTGACTCACGTTTATCTGTTGATGTCATTTACACAGACATCAGCAAGGCTTTTGATACCGTGGACCACAATATCTTGATTAGTAAACTCTCTGCATTTGGTATCTCCGGTGAACTTCTTGAATGGCTTTCCTCATACCTGGGGCAGAGGTCATCGAGGGTCGTGGTTGGTGGTTTTGCTTCAGAGCCGTTTTTAGCTACATCTGGCGTACCTCAGGGTTCCCATCTTGGTCCGGTACTCTTTAATATCTTTATCAATGATATTGTGTCTATTTTTAAATATGCCTCATGTTTCTTGTATGCAGATGACATGAAGCTGTCCATGGTTATCAGAGATCCGCACGATGTACTTCTATTGCAGGATGATTTGGACCGGTTGGCTCTATGGTGCGTCAAAAATCAGCTGTTTTTGAACCTTGACAAATGTAAACTCATTAGATTTTCAAGATGCGCAAATGTCCCACCGGCGTCATATAAAATTGATGGTCATCTTTTGGAAGAGGTGGAGACTATTCGTGACCTGGGGGTAACTCTGGACAGGAAGTTACGTTTCCATCAACATATCGACCAGACTGTTGCGAGGGGCTTTAGGATGTTGGGGTTTTTGTTGCGTAGCAGTAAAGAGTTTAAGAAGCCGTCGACAAGGATTTTGCTTTATAGGTCCTTAGTTCGCTCTAATCTGGAGTACTGCAGTCAGGTCTGGACGCCGCATTATGACGTTCATATCAAACATATAGAACGAATCCAGAAGCGTTTCTTGTGGCATCTTTCGTACGTTACCCACAAAGCAAGGGAACTTCCTACGTACGAAGACCGACTGGCGTATTTTAGTTTAAATAGTTTACGGGAGCGAAGGATTCTGCTGGATCTCATGTTCTTGCATAAGATTGTCAATGGTGGCGTCGATTGTCCTTTTCTTCTTGGTTCAATAAATCTGAAGGTTCCACTTAAGCTGGCTCGCGTTAGCAGGTATGAACTCTTCTCCATAAAGTCCAGCAAGACCAATGTGGGCCATTACGCTACCGTGGCAAGAGTACAGAGGCAATATAATACTATTTCCAAACAATGTGATATAGACATCTTTGCGGACAAGCCGCAGAAATTCCGGCGCAAAGTACTTCAGTATTTTACGGCTGTCCAAGTTTGACCTGTTTGGCCAGCCTTCACTATAATGTTAACTGTAATTGTCTTAAATTAGTTTTTCTTTTTCAAATTTTTAAATTTTTATTAGTATTGTAAGTAGTTTTTAGAGCCTATTATAAATAACTAGTTAGTAAGTGTTTAGTCCACATTGCATGTCGTGGCAGCCTTTAATTAAGACGACATTTAGCATTTAGTCCGTGTGTGTTATAAAACTATTCTGTTATTGGTGTTTGTTTTGTTGGTTGTCCTAATAAATAAATAAATAAATAAACATGGAAAGTACATATTGAGCATGTGAGGAACAAGTTGCAATCCATCTTGGGTTCCTTGCGGAAATCATCTAATTGCATACCACACAAATTTCGCACAATGTTGTATGATTCGCTAGTAAAGTCACACTTGCAATATTTGATAGAAATCTGGGGCTCAGCTTCTGTAACTACACTAAAGGATTTACAGATTGTACAAAACAAAATAATCAAGGTTCTTTTTCATTTAAACAAATTTACTCCCACGGATACCTTATATATGAATACAAAATTATTTAATATTAACCAACTCTATACATATAGTACATGTATCTTAATAAAAAAATCACATCAAATAGAATACATTGTAATATTACCATACCCAAAAGGAAATTTATGCACAATTTAAGAAACAAAAATAAACTACACCTCCCATTGCCCAGAACCCTAAACTATGGAAAAAAAAGTATCACTTATGAGGGTGTACAGTTCTTTAACAAATTACCTGAGGAAGTTAAGGATTGTAAAAGTATGTGTACAATTAAATAAAAACTTATAGCACATCTGACAAGTCAATTGTAAATTCAATAAAATTATATCTATCTATTTATTTAATAAAGTACACCAACACCAAAACACAACATTTAAACCAAAAGATATTGTATGTACGAGTATGTATATGTATACATGTAAAATGTATATGCATGCATTTAAGTGAATATATGGATACATAAAATGTGAATTAAAATATATTGTAAAAGCAAAACTCGTGAACGCATTATTTGTAGAAATATAATTTATTATCTTGCTTTTCCTCTTAATTTAAAAATTAAGATTAATTTATCACAAACACTGTTTATTGTAAAATAATGTTCAACATCATCTACTCGATGTATTTCTTAGTCTAAAAGTTTTAATGACTTGCCCGCGTCTATTGTATTGTGCGGCAGCCGCGCCAGACCCTAGACCGGTATGCACTGTGAATATGTCGCAAAAAAAAACCTTCCGCTGTGTGTGTGCGCCTGTGTGCGTACGGGCACGGAGATAAGCTTACAACTTTAGTTTATTAAGCCAATTTAACATCTAGCATGCAGTTGCGCTGCGCCTAATTTTAATTAATATTAAGTCTATTATTGTCTCATTCTAAGTGAACTTCTATGTTTTTATGAGATTAAATGTCTTTAAACCTAAACCTAATTCAAACTTCTCATCTGTAGTCGCTCTTAAAAAGTCTTCTTTCATACGTTTTCTTAGGGTCTCAGCTCTTTCTTGATGCTCCTGCTTTTCTTGTTGAAACTTTGCAGCTTCTGCTTCAGTTGCATTTTTTATTTTGAAATGCAACGTATCGCATTTATTACATGTATCCTTCTTTAAGACTTTGCAGCGTAAATTAAAGTTCTTGTAATATATATCTTTTAATGTATTAAGACTTACTGGTTTTTTACTCTCCCCAGATATATTTTTATGTTTCCCTAGATATAATTCATAAATTTTAGACACTGTCATTAATTCACTTTGTTCTTCTTCTCTTTTCTCTTTACTTATAAGTTCAAAGCACTGTTTTTTACATTGGCAAACCTAATCATGAAATATTTTTGATTCTACTATTTTTTTTTGGTGTTATAAGGTAAATTAGCATATTTCCTTTCTTTTCTTTGGGCTATAGTGTGGTTTCGTGAATGCGTTTTCGTCCTCGTTTTGGACGACCGCTTGCGTTTGCCGAAATATTTGAATGGTCAGAATGCTCAATTATTTCATCCAAATTAGGGTTGCTGATTTGGACAGTCTTTTTCATTAGTGATGGCATCTTCGATAGGTTGAGGGGTGATTCTGGATTCTGGGGTAAACTTTTTTTTTATTTAATTCACAATGGTTTTCGTTATTATGTATATCAGCAACAACATTATTTTTTTTAACGGCTTCATGTAAAACATTTTCTTCATCGCTATTACTTTCTTCGCCATCCGGTACATAATCGGAATCAGTGTCGGCACTAAAGTCAGTTTCATCATTGGTATTCATATTACTAGCCACTATTTGTTTATCTATTTCTATTTCTTCTAAATTACTTTCAAAATGTTCTTCTAATGGAGGTGAAAAGAAGCTATCACTATTCAACGTTCTCCATAACTCTAAAGTTTGTGGAGTCATAGGGCGTAGAGGTGAAGATGGTTTGTCGTTATCTATAATCAAGACACAGTTTCAGTATTTTCGATAGAACTCTCAACAATATTTAAAAATTATCTATAAAACTTACTTTCATATAGAATATTTTCTCTTTGATGGGATGACATCTTTTTTATTAATAGTGTTAAGAGAGAATACAACGGTGCTGCTGGTGATTCTTCATCTATAAAAAAACATTTTTTTATGCAGACAAACATGCACACACATAACATTAAACAAAAGACAACAAAAAGTCTTGTGAGCTAAAAAAATAATTAAAAGGCAAAATAATTTCATTAATATTTAAAAGTCGGATAGCAATAATTTATAATAAAGTTTAGGTAAATAATATGAAGAAAATAAAAATAAATTATTTTTGTGTATAGCAATGTTAAAACTCACTATTGCAATATGCGTTATTAATTCCCATATTACTCATCACCGTATCCACAACATTTACTGGAATCTCTGTTGAATCACTAGTAGCTGAAGCAACAATATTAATATAACACCAAGAGTTAAAATATTTATTACCTACTAGGTAGGTAACAACAGCGAAAAGTGTTGTGAGCTCAGTTAGCTCAATTTTTTTCGCTCAGTTTCAATTATTAGGCAAAATAATTTAATTTTTCAATATTTAAAAGGGAGATAGCTTAAAATATTTATAATCAAGTTTAAGTAAAAAAAATTAAAAACATAAACCTCGTTTTTTACAAAAGTTGCTCTTGTTGAGATACAGCATTTTGGTTTATCGTAAAGTAGGTATGCAGCAACAGCAATGTTAAAACTCACGATTGCAGTATGCGTTATTATTTCCCATTCCCACACTCATCACCGTATCCACAACATTTACTGGAATCTCTGTTGAATCATTAGTAGCTGAAGCAAAATATAACACCAAGAGTCAAAATACATTTTAGGTTAGGTATATTAAGAATAAGAACTTGTAGGTACTTACGTGGCGAACTGTTTACATCAGAACGACTATGACCCATTGCTTGCATTATTTAATCAATTCTTTTCATCTTTCTTTTTGTATTTAACACATTGACAAAAATCACATGCCGTAAAGTGACCGTTACAAACAGCCAGATGCACGGCATGGTAATCCGAACTAGGCACCATGTCGTCCCGACAAGGCGATGTGGTATACCGGGGGTCTTTTTAGTGGGTATGCCGTCACATTCAGTGACGGAGAGTCCCACACTCCCCCGCTGCCCCACCCAGGCAGCGGAATAGTGCGTAATGCATTTTCCCGCCGCAAAAAAAAAAGAGTATCTATTATATATTTTGAACGAATTTATTAGTAGAAGCTGGAATGTCTGAATAGCAACCTTCAAGTACCACCGTAGAGTTCTTCTTTCACATGGGTAAAATGCTAACAGTTGATCTTGACGATCCACTCCAAACAAAATTAGTTGTATTTGGCTAAAGCCTCGGGTTTCTGTGCGACTTGTCCTCGTTCATTAGTTACCGAAACCAAACTAAAACTGTTGTAGAAATTGTCCATGTATATGCATGGCCATTGCGAAGCTTTTCGTCCAAGAGATGCATCACAACTCTCATGGCATGACCTTTTCCAGAAACCTTGTGGTCATGACCGCCCGCGTATACACGGAATTTCAAAATTAAACCGTCAGGTTTAGTAAGCATATATAATTTAATACCATACTTATGGCGTTTATTTTTTATAAATTGACGGAACCTCAGTCGACCTCTCCATAATATCATGCTCTCGTCTAAAGATAATTATTTTGCGGGGTAATAACATTCATTCATCTTTGTATTAAAATAGTCGATGACACTGCGAACTTTTAGTACTAGGTCGCCATTATCTGCTTCAGCAGAGGTAAAATGTAAACATCTCATAATAAGTAAAAATATATTTCGACCCTTTTCACTGAGCAGATGCTCAGTGAAAATTGATATGGAAAATAACCGGTCAGTTTTCCAATAATCTTGAAGGCGTGTAAGTTGATTATTGCCCATATGAAATAGCATACCTAAAGAAAATCTCAGCTCGGAGACGGTTAGTTCCTTCAATGCCAATATTCTAGATCCTTGTGATATTCCAGCTGGTAGTTTGACTGCTTGCTTATTGGTTTCTTCACAAATCATTGTAAAAAATTCTTCACTAAAGAAGTAGTCAAAATAATCGATAGGTCTTATCCCAAGATTAACATTAAATTCGTTGAGTCGCGTAAAAGAACAGATTTTCATTTCGCCTCCCTCAGTCCATCTGGACGTAGAGCCTTCGACTGATGGTCTGATGGATGACATAATATCTTCTTGAGATAGATTGAGTTGGTCTGCTAAAGTATCGGGCGTCGAATGTGGTGGGGCGGAACGTGGCCTCATGCCCCCCGATTCAGAATGAAGTTATCGACCGATTCGGTAAATTTGTTTTAATTATAGTAAATGATCCGCTAAGCGGGAGCAATCAATATTTTGATATGTTAAAGCCAAAGGCCCTAAGTTTTCATAAACTGAATAACAAAAAATTATTAAAAATAAAAGAAAATAACCGCATCGGTCGATAACTTTGTTCTGAATCGGGGGGCTGATGGGTGAATTTGATTCTATATTTATGGCAGATACGCGAGAAAATGTAAGCTTACATTTTCGACTTCTTTGAGGCCGTGAAGGGCCAGCTACGTCTGCCATTTTAAACACTTGAAATATAAAAACTACTAGTCAGATTTATAAACCGTTTACTTTGTTTAAATCGTCAAAATTTCAAGCGCGGTGCCAAAGCAAACACAACACTAGCTAACACGAGTTAACGACGCGCTAGCGCGGGGTCGGCCCCTTGCGCCATACCCCGCTCCCCGCGCCAGCGCGGGCTCGGCAGCGAACTTGTTAAGAAAATAATTATCACATATTTTTTTCATTAATTTTTACTTCTAGACTAAAGTCTTAGAAACTCAATAAAAACAAAAACCAATTTGGTATTTGGCATTCCACCCTCGCAATTTGGCTGGAATTGAAGCTGTTAACAGGTAATTTGAAAAGCCGCAGCGGTTATTAAGTATTAATATTATATAAAATGTATCTGTATTTCATTTTAAATGACACTGTTATGTTTTTATGAGAAATAAAGTTCTTTTACCCTAAGAAATGCATAGATGAAAAAGTTATGCATCTTTTTACGTTGGATTTTCAACCACTTCGATGGTAGAAGACCGGGGCTTTTGAGACCTCATGCATCTCGCATTTACGAATTATGTAATACCTAGCCGGAAGTACATTGCCAATAATTTATTACCATCACTTTATAAAGCAAAAAGAAGTGAAATTAAATTGGCTGTAGATAAAGATTTAAAGTCTGTATGTGTAACTGTTGACATTTGGTCAACAGTGGCTAATGGCTCAATGACGGCCATAACAGCCACTAACATTCCAGGATAGTCGCGTTAGATAGTTGCGTTACTGCTTATTGGACTGTATACCTTTAGAAGAAGCTCATACTGCCAGAAACTTGGCTAAAACTATCAAACAAGTGATTGATGAGTGGAAGTTGTCAAACAAGATACTAGTAGGGGTATCAGATGATAGCAGCAACATTAAAATTGCCATAGAAAAGGAGCTTAGTTGGAAACATTTCCCATGCTATACACATACATACATTGAATCTAGCCGTAACTAATGCTTTGAAAGCAAATGATATTGATGATATTGTATACAAAGTAAAAAAAAATGTAAGACAGTTCTGTACCGCACGACACTGTCGAAAGACTCACTCCTTGTTCAGAAACAACGAACAGTGCGATGGGTACGTTCGGGGGCCGGCGACTGACTCGGGTGGATTACGTGGTTGGGAAATAATAGACAACGGGTTTGTATAAATGCGAACCCGCTGCCAATACTGCCAGTTACACGGTGTGTTGTTACCCCAGTATGCGACGATTCGTTCAGGTCCCAGACTAGACGGCTACGCTAATCTAGGCTTCCACTTCTTCGCCAGCTAATCTTGACTACTTCAGGTTCTTGCTGACTTCTTCAGGTCTTGCTTACTGCTCGGAGTCTTCCAGATGAGTGCATGATGGCCTCTGTTATGGCCCTTTATTTATATTCAATATCTCACTCGCAATCAGTAGACTAATGCCGCGCGCAAATCGTATCGCGTCCGCCTATCGCGAAGCGCGAAAAGTGTGCGAGCGAGACAACCTATCTTCCCCCCTGTACTGGCAATATTAGCAGAAAGTTATGTATTTATTGTTAAAACTTAAACCTATTTACTATTCTACTATGTACAACTTATTCCTATTTACTTATTTCTACCTAACTCGTAATGAATCACTATTATTCATGTGGGATGTTTTCTTCAATGAAACTCGAGGATTTCGAACAAACACTTTTATTTCCGTCTTAAAAAAATCTTACTTCGTACTACAGCAGATGAGCAGAGATAATAATGAGCACACTACGACTTCTTTTTCACACTCTGTCTTTTCCCTCCTTCCAGAACAATCTGTTCACAACGTTCTTACTCTTTCACTCCCGTACATACCTTAGATCAGTCTTTCTCCTTCACTCATTCATACGTCACACTGTCGTTCCGTTCCATTCATCATTCAAATCCTACAAATCGGCCGTCCTGTACAATTTCTGGCCTCAGACTTATGGCTAGAATACAGACATGAACTCTTAATGATAAGCATGAGGAACAGCATCATGAAACATCTTACATTATTGAAGGTCATACAGTATAAACATAGAAATTATAGTAAAAACTTTACATTGAAGTTTCTTTTTAACCCCCGACGCAAAAAGAGGGGTGTTATAAGTTTAACGTGTCTGTGTATCTGTGTATCTGTGTATCTGTCTGTGGTATCGTAGCTTCCAAACGGATGAACCGATTTTCGTTTAGTTTTTTTTGTGTCATAGATAATTTTATCCCGAGTGTTCTTAGCCATGTTTCATGAAAATCTGTTCAGCCGTTTGAAGATCATCAGGTCTTTTCTAGTTGATGAGGGGATATGACCAACTTCCTTATGCCCGATCAATTCGAAATTTGGTACCGTGTTACTTCAATGATATTGAAAGTATATGGTAAGGTAACCATGACCTGATCAGCCGTTTGAAGATCATCAGGTCTTTAATAGTTGATGAGGGCATCTGACTACCTTTCATAAGTCCTAATGATTTGAAATTTGCTACTGTGTTACTTCAAACTCAACTATTTAATCAGTTTAAATACCTTCCTAATATTTTACCTACTTTAAAAAGGACAAAATAAAAGTAAAATTTAAAAATTTAAAAACCCCCGACACAAAAAATAAACTCCAAAAACTAACAAATAATATTTTAAATTCACATGTATAAGGTAAGTTCAAATATTTTTATTTTCCAAGCGTCGCGTCGCGTCGGGGGACCGCTAAGTCAGAAAAACAGGTGTAGTCGCAGATTGCAAGAAAAGAATTTACTCCGAAAAATTCGTAAATCGACACAACCGTCAACGTAGTCTGCCCTCACGTGTCTGCCCGTTCGGGTCGCCGCACTTGGTAGCGCCCACCCCCGCGCCGCATACCGCACACCGAGCTCGCAGCACGCGGCATTACGAAGAAGACTATGCATGAAACTTAAGATCGCTTGTAGGTACACTACATGTAATTTGTAATAATTAAAAAGCTGTTGTTGGAAAAATACTTCATAAACTTGAGCGGTCCCCAGACGCGACGCGACGCTTGGAAAATAAAAATATTTGAACTTACCTTATACATGTGAATTTAAAATATTATTTGTTAGTTTTTGGAGTTTATTTTTTGTGTCGGGGGTTTTAAAATTTTTTAATTTTACTTTTTTAAAGTACCTACTACTACTACTATTACTATAAGCTTAACTGCATCTTTACATGGAAAGAAATAAATCTTATACAGACTAGAGTTAACCTTAATTAACTAGAGACTAAGCTTAGAGCTTACACTTAGCAACGACAAACATTCCTAGAAAATGTAAACAAATAATTTAACAAACAATACACACAATGCCTACCTGAAGTTAACCTAAAGTTGACACCATTGTTTCATTCACCATGGTTTCATGTGGTCTGAAGCAGTGGTGGTCATTCTAGGGCCTTCAGTGGAGACATCAACCTTCTCAACTTGATATCTATCTTTCCCAGTAGCTCTCACAATCGCATACGGACCTAGAAATTTTGGTTTTAGTTTCATTCCAACTCCAAACTGCGTTCTCTTGATAGCCACAAGATCACCTGTTCTATACTCTTTACTCTCCTTTCGTTTTTTATTGTAAGTTCTTCTGTTTTCTTCTTGTATTTTGAATATCTGTTCTTTAGCTTGTTTTCTATTTTCTTCCCTTGTGAGCATAAAATTATCTCTGGTTTCTTGTTCTAATAAATGAAAGATTTCCACATCTTCTTTCATTCTCATTTTTGTACCAAACAGTAGCTCAAAAGGTGTTGTGTTTATGCTCCTCTGATATGTACTGTTAATGCATCGTTGTACCTGACTGAGATATTTGTACCACTGTGTAGGACTTTCAATGCATAATTTGGTTAGTACTGATATGATTACTCTGTGTATTCTTTCCACTTGGCCGTTGGCTCTTGGCACACCAGTAGTTATCTTAATATGCTGAATATTTTCTTCTTTGCAATATTCTTCAAATTGCAAACTTGTGAATGCAGTACCTCGGTCAGTTATTATTCTTGAGGGGTTTCCAAAGCATCGTTGATGGATTTCTAGCTTATTAATAGTTTCTGAAGTTGTAGTGCTTTTTACTGGAAACAGCCACACAAACTTTGTGAAAGCATCTACCACAGTAAGTAAATGATTATACAATTTCTTTGTCTCTGTCATAAGACCAATGTGGTCTAAATGTAGAGTATGGAAAGGGGTCTCCTCTTTCTCTATAGGATTTGAAAATCCTTCAGCTTTTCCTCTTTTTCGCTCTGCTAGTAAACATGGAATACATGTTATCAAGTACTCTTCTATCTTCTTTTCTAGATCTGGAATGTAGTAGTCTCTATCAATCAGCTCTATCATTTTCTTCTTTGCAAAATGTCCATTCTCATGGGCTTTTTTTATAATATCTTGTTCTATGGTACAGGGGATAACCAGATGCTCTTGAGTGCCTTTGTAAAGCAAGTTGTTTCGCAAATAATAGTCTTTATATGTCATGTTTCTGTTAAGTATTTCGATTATAGCTTTTAGGCCTTCGTCTGCCACTTGAGCATTTCTTATCTTGTCATGAAGACTTCTATTGGAACTTAGAACTGCTACATATGGGTTTCTGCTTAAGGCGTCAACATGTCTCATCTGACTTCCGCTTCTATGCTCTATTGTGAAATCATACTCTTGCAGCATCATTATCCATCTGGCTACTCAGGTCAACATAGTCAATTCCTTCTTATTAAATGTCATCTGAAAAGCTTTACAATCAGTTAGTATCTTGAACTTTATACCAAATAAATAGCATCTGAACTTTTTTATTCCTTCAATTATTGCAAGAGCTTTAAGCTCATAGCTTGTGTACTTGCTCTCTGCAGGGCTTGTTTTTCTGCTTAGATAGAAAACAGGATGAAGCTGTCCATCTTCCACGCTTCTTTGGAACAAAATAGCTGAGTATGCTATACTAGAGGCATCAGTGTGAAGTTCTGTTTCTAAATTAGGATTAAAAATCTTTAATACAGGGTGACACGCCAATCTCATCTTAAGTTCTTGGAAGGCATTTTCAACATCATTCTGATTTGCTAAAGAAAGAAAACATTTTCTTTCTTTAACAAATCAGATAGTGGTTTTGCAATACTGGTATAATCTTTGATGTATTTTCTAAAATATGAGGTTAGACCAAGGAAACTATGCAGCTGTTTTGTATTAGATGGTTCAGGAAATCTTACCACCGCATCTGTTTTTTCCTGGGTAGGTCGCACTTCACCATTCTCAATTACATGTCCCAAGTATTCCACTCGTTGTTGTACTAGTTGAGATTTTTTCCAGTTAATCTGCAGACCATACTGGGATGCCACATTCAACACCTCAGCCAATCTGATTACTGCATCTTCTTCTGAAATAGCTGGAATAATTAAATCGTCAATAAAAATGATCACCACTCCCCTTGCAATGAGGTCTCTGAAAATAATAGTGATGAATCTAGTAAAAACCTTTGGACAGATGGAAAGACCAAACGGGGCTTTCAAAAACTCATAATGTCCAGTCTGTGTAACGAAAGCTGTATACCCTATCGAGCTCTCTTCGACAGATAAGTGAAAATAGCCATTTTTTAGGTCTAGTGTACTAAATACTTTTGCTCCCACTAACTTATCAATGTGATCTTCAACAATAGGTAGGGGACATTCATCCTTAATATTTTTTTTGTTTAAAGGCCTATAGTCAACACATACCCTCAGTTCGCCGTCCTTCTTCCTAACCAGCACAATTGGACAAGCATATTCAGAATAGCTTACCCTAATGATTCCCTCATCAAGCCACTGGGCTACCTGATGGTCTACGTTTTCCTGTTCACATGGAGCTAGTCGTCTTGGACGTTGGACCACTGGAATGTCGTCTTTCAGCAGTATCTTCAATTTAAATGGAGCCTCCTTCGTCTTGTTAGGTTTATATGACTCCACCATGTCATTCACTTTCCGTTGAACACCACCACTCACTTCATTGCCTACAACAAACGAATCAGACACAGATATTTCATACATCCAACTACTCGCAGGTTTTAACATAACCATATTTCGTTCCATGATTACAACACATCTTTGTAAAAACTCTTGACCGATTAACATGGAATAAAGCATAGCGTCTCTAGGCACAATGTAGAATCGCACGTCGCTATAGCATTGTCCGTCGATTTCGATATTCAGTTTAATTCGTCCCAAACACGTAACTTTCCCTTCACCCAGTCCCGATAGCGAAATGCTACACTTTTCAAACTCCGGCGCATGTAATTCCGTATAACACTGCACTGAGATTAAGTTGATATCACTTCCAGAGTGACTTAACGCTTTAACACTAATTCCTAACACTTCTATCTGCTTTACCGGTTTTTTGATCTCATCTTTGGGTTTGTTTACGCAAAATACATCTTCCGCAGCTTCCGCTTTGACAGTTGTCAAAACATCTTCCACCGCCATGTTTGATGCAGAGCTGCCAACCTCGCCGCCGTGCGTAGTGCAGTCACTCGTTCCGTTCATTCGACTGAAATAGCTTCGTTTCACGCCAGCGCCATCTACGTCATGTTGTCGCCATTATGCAGTACTACCACCCTCGCCATTCGCAGCTGTGTTCATTCCGAATCTTGCATTATTTCCCGCTCTTGATTGCTGTGACGTAATAGTAGGACAATTTGGCGCAACATGGCCGAACTGATTGCACTTAAAACACTTGAGTCCTTTGTCTTTGTGCGGACAATCGGCTGATGCATGCTTCATTTCTCCACAGTTAAAACAGCGCGAAAATCGTCTGTCTCGCCTATCGTCGACGCCGTGAGGTCTCTGCTGCCGTTGAGGATTTTTACTTGCAGCATTTTTTTCTTTCAATTGCTCGTAAATGCGTAGTTTTTCTTTTAATTCGTTGTAGCTTGTAACTCCGTACAACATCACCTTGTATATCTCATCATCTTGTATGCCTTGCACAATATACTTAATGGCCACATAGTCAGGCATTTTACCTCGTCTACCCAGCTCTTTCATAACTAGCATGTAGTCCACACACGATTCGCCATTTCTCTTGATGCGTTTGCTCATCATTTCGTGTATTGTTTTCATATCTATTGAATCTGGGAACTCCTTCGCAATACCTCCTTTCAGCTCTTCCCATGATTTGAAGGTGCGTTCAGCGCGTACCCAAAGAGCTGCAGTACCCGACAATGACCGTCTTGCCATCAGCAACGTCTGTACTTGGGTCCACCCAAACACTTCAGCATTATCCTCCACGTCTAGTATCCATCTAGCCGCAGGGTACGTCTTATCCTGGCCAGTGAATATGGGGATGAGGCCTTCCGTCATGTGTAAAAATGACCCTCCACCACCACGTGGCGATGCCATCGCTGGTTCAAATTCGTCTTCACAATCGTCTTGTCTGCTGCTACGTCTGGAACCTCCTTTCGGCATGATGTTCGTCTTATTTTTACCGATTCCGCCTTGGAAAAGTTCAAATCTGCGCACGTGTTCGCTGCCGGCCTCGTGTTCTCGTCGTCAGATCTCTCGAGTTTCAGATCCCACTTCTGACACCACTTTGTGGGATGTTTTCTTCAATGAAACTCGAGGATTTCGGACAAACACACTTTTATTTCCGTCTTAAAAAAATCTTACTTCGTACTACAGCAGATGAGCAGAGATAATAATAAGCACACTACGACTTCTTTTTCACACTCTGTCTTTTCCCTCCTTCCAGAACAATCTGTTCACAATCGTTCTTACTCTTTCACTCCCGTACATACCTCAGATCAGTCTTTCTCCTTCACTCATTCATACGTCACACTGTCGTTCCGTTCCATTCATCATTCAAATCCTACATTCATATGTTTTATTAGGTAAACTCACAACAATGTAAATAGAAACTAATCATAACAACAAACATAACACAAAAGAATAGAAATCACTTGGGTTTTACAAAGTTTAACACTATACTTAACAAACAAATACTCATAAGCTATGAACTTACGTAAATAGACTATAAACACAACATGAACTATACAAACATAAAACTGCTGATTCATAACTAGTATTCTCCGTAATACATAAGTTAACTAACACAATGAATCTAGCCCAAACTATAATCTAGGCACATAAACACTATCTACTATGTGCGCAGAATACAATACTACACGATAATCAACACAACTTTTAACTCGTAATCTTGTTATCACGTATTGTCATTGTCTAGCCTACGTAGGCTGTTCTGAACAAGTTCAAACAAAGCAATGTGGCATGGCAGAAACTCAAAAAATATCAGGTGCAGTCTGGGAATACACCAAGACGACTGATCCAAGAGGGAGTCACTCGCTGGAACTCAAAATTTTGCATGTTGCAAAGATGCTTAGAGCTGCAAGAGCCTCTCAATAGTGCCATGATAAATTTGAGCATGGAGGTATTTTCACCATATCAATGGCAAATATGCAAGGAACTGTGTACATTACTTGGGCCTTGTGAGGAAGTTACAAGGGAGCTCAGTGGAGAGAAGTATGTAACAGGGAGCCTAGTCATTCCCATTACTATAGGCCTGACCTTGGCATTAACAAATTTGCAAGCTAAGAACTTTATGCCAGCAGTTGACAGGCAGGGTGAGGCAAGATCTAATAGGAGGAATCAATAACAGATTTAGCAATTTGGTTCATAGCAAAACCTACACAAATTGTATGTTTTTGGATCCAAGGTTCGAGCTGTATTTTGAAAATCAGGCACAAGTGGAAGAGACAAAACGACGAATGGTTGCTCTTGTTGTTAAAGAACAAAATAAAGCCCTGCACCAAACTACTGCAACAGTAGAAGACAACAATAATGTGACTCCAATTAAAGACATGTCTTCAATCAAATCCATCTGGCAAAATTATGAAGTAAAAATGAAAAACATTCCGCCTGATGGTACTGCACAGTCCAGGGCTATTGTGGAAGTGCAACGGTACTTCGATGACAAACTTCTAAGTAGACAGGAGTGCCCACTAAACTGGTGGATGACACATAGAGCGATATATCCTCACCTCTACCAAATTGCAATACAGAAATTAAACGCTATGGCAACCTCAGTTCCCTGTGAGAGAGTGTTTTCCACTGCAGGAAACATTTTAAATGAGAGAAGAGCTCGTCTTGGCGTAAGGAAATTGCAGCAGTTGATATTTTTGAATCAGAACATTTAAATTAAATACCTACCTACACAGGAGCAACTGTAGATAAATTTTTATAAATAACTGTGTATAATATAGTATATATCGAATTTAACCGAACCCTACAATTCTAAAAGCGGGTAGAACTATTTGTGCTAGGCATTTAGTTCAGAATTCAGCAAACAATTATCGAATATTACTAAGCCCTATTATTTTAGAATTAGGAAAAACTATTTAAAATAAATGCCTTTGATGAAGGCATTTATTTTACTTATTCTTAGAATGTTCTAAAATGGCAGTCAGGTATGTAATTTACTTTTCTAGCACTACTAGCAATCTAATTTGGAGAGAGAATAAATAATAATAATAATTTTAGAGCAGCGAGAGTGCTATGCTGACTTTTGTTATTTGTATAGCGCAGTAGCACATATTTCGTATAAGCGTCGATTGTCACAACAACATACTCCTGTTCACTTGGAGTACCAAGCTTGTCGGTTACATCCATATGTAAAGCTTCAAAGGGAATAGTTGGCTTTCTAATAGGGTGCAGTTGTACCTGCGTAGCTCCAGAGGTTTGTTTCGATGTACGACAAACAACACAGTTGTCTACAAAGTCTCTAACAATGGTGCTCATTTTGGCAAAATGATAAGTCTCTCTGATTTTATGAAGGGTCTTCCCCCAGCCCGGGTGTTCAAGTGCAGAATGGAAAGTGTTTATAAGGCTCCATTGAAAGGCCCTAGGTACAACAATCAGTTTTTGAGGACCTAGAATACCGTCGCATTTTTGCAATTTAAGCACATTATCTTCGAGAAGGTGATCAGTGACTTGATTTCCACCGTGCAAAGCGTCTATGATTGGTCACGTCGTTGTTCTATGTTAAGCCACTCTAGATTTGTTGTCATAATATTGGTGGCCAGAGGTTCTGGGTTCCGACTCAAAAAATCTACATGTTGCATTCGCTCGCCTTTCCTGTATTCTATATCGAACTCGAAATTTTGTAAGTACGCCCACCATCTATGTATTCTGGGTAATAAATCTTGTTTGTGCTTTGAAGCTTTAAGAGCGTTACAATCAGTGATAACTGTAAAACTACGACCATACAAAAAGTGCCGAAAGTGCTTCACAGCCCGAACTACAGCGAGAGTTTCCAGCTCGTAGGAGTGGTATCTGCTTTCTATATCTGTAGTGCGCATGCTGAAATACGCTACGACGCGACGTGTTGTCTGCCATTTATAATTTGGGCAATTATTGCTCCAAAACCGAGACTGCTGGCATCGGTAAACAGCTCGATGCGATGACCCTCTTGGAATATTGTAAGGACAGGTGAAGAGGTAAGGTGATGAATAATTTTCTGACGTGCCTGTTCATGCGCATGAGTCCATTGCCATCGAGTGCCTTGTTTAGTTAGTTCGTATAAGGGTGCCATGATTCGCGCAAAATCAGGGATGAAACGGCGGAAATAACCCGCTAAGCCGTTAAATTGACGAACTTGCTTAACGGTTCTGGGCACTGGGGCCTTTACGAAAGCTTCAATCTTTTTAGTGTTAGGACGAACTTGTCCATCCTCTATAACATTACCTAGCTACTCTATTGAACGTTTGAAAAAAGGGGCATTTATAAATAGTCACAGAGACTCCCGATTCTCGAAGAGCAATAAAGATCCGTTCTAAGTTTGCAAGTCCAGATGGGAAATCACGGCTTTTACTGATGACATCATCTATGTAAACTTGGGCTATACTATAATTTTGATGATCACTATCAACGTTATGTGCGCTACCAGGGTTTAAAAGAGTTCCCAAAGCGCGATTTATGCACTTTTGGTACACTGACGGTGCGTTACAAAGACCAAACGGCATGGTAAGATATTCGTAGAGTCCGTCAGGTGTAACGAAGGCAGTCTTTTCAATAGAGTCATCAGATATTGGTATTTGATGGAATCCTGACGCCATATCTAAAGAGGAGTAGTATTTCCCACCCGCCAATTGATCAATTTGATCAGCTATAAGTGGTAGCGGGGAATGGTCCCTGATAGTGTTAGCATTTAACTCCCTATAGTCAATGCACATACGGTCATCACCATTTTTCTTCTTTATTAAAATTACCGGGCTGGAGTAGGGATATCTACTATCGCGAACAATATTATTGTCGATCAGCTCCTTCACTATTTCTTTGACCTTTTCACGCTCAACTGGGCTCAGTCTGTAGGGCCTTCGTTCAACAAACTTATCTTTGTTTTTCAAACGAATTTCCAACATGCCCGTATTAACACGAGACCCAGCAAAGGCACCCGTGAACAGGTCAGAGTATTTGTTAAGTAAGATCAAAAGTTGGCTGATTTCGGATCCGTTAGTCAAATCATGATTTATAGTATCAAATAATGGGCTTTCAGTCCGCATGTGCATCACGCGGGGTTGAGAACATAATGTAGTAGTGTTTTGAGTTACAACAACACTAGGACCAGTTTCATGCAAAATATTTGCACTTATTGAAACATCCGACGTCATTTCATAGTCTGGTAAAATATGAAACATAATTTCGATGTTAATACTATCAATGACACATATTGTTGTCAATTTACTCATTGAAATTACAGGGAAAGGGCCTATGCCTCGCAAGTAACTAACTGTCTGATACTTACGCCCTGGTAACTTGTTAGCGATTGATTCGCGCATGACAGAACATTCCGCACCACTATCAAACACTGTATTAATCTCTATCTCACCCACGCACACGTTTTTAGAAACTGAATTTACATTAGACGTTATTTGTTTCGCGGCGGTAGCACGAGTCATACGTGTGATCAGGCTTTGAACAAAATGAACAATGCTTATCGCTCAATCTAGACATAAAAGTTGATGCCGCTACTGAATTTTTCTCGGTTGGTTGGGCATTTGAATTTACTTGATTCCTATTTCGACAGATATTAAAAGTGTGGCCAGTCTTTTTACAAAAACTACAAAATGGAACATTATTTCGATTATCAACAGAAAACCTAGCACGTTTTGGCTGAGATTGGTTTGAATTTTGCTGACTTGGGCGCTTAGCACGAATAGAAGAGGCAACAGAAATCAATTAAGGCACCGAAACAGCTCTGGCATTCATAAGCTCAATCCTCAGGCGTTCGTCGTTCATACGGATATCATAATCACTAAGCTGATGGGTATTTTTAGCCAAAGAAATATGATCACACCACTCGCGCACCCCTACGTTGCTATCCGGGTCGTAAGAAGGCAAGAATACGTCAGTAATCCTAATCTTGTCACTATGTTTCTGCTTCAACAACCGCTCACTCATAGACTGCATCATTATCATCATGTGAGAGTAAAATTCAGGTGGTGCGTTACCCCCCTGTTGTAATTGTGTTGCAAGCAGCTCTGCGCCTGGCTGTGCTGATGTAGACGTGCTCGCCGTGGCTGGTGTGCTCGCAGACTTGGCTGCCAGCGGTCTTCCGCTCGGCTCGTTTGAAACTGCTGGCTCCGCATTGTCGTCGCTCATGGTGCACGATGCGCCCGCACATTGATGTCAGGATACGATCTAAAATGTGAAAATATAACCAGGGTAGAAAAGGGGATCGCGGTGAGCGATCCCACTTCTGATATCGAATTTAACCGAACCCTACAATTCTAAAAGCGGGTAGAACTATTTTTGCTAGGCATTTAGTTCAATTAGTTAAATAATAAGATGTTCTAAAAATAGAATTCAGCAAACAATTATCGAATATTACTAAGCCCTATTGTTTTAGAATTAGGAAAAACTATTTAAAATAAATACCTTTGATGAAGGCATTTATTTTACTTATTCTTAGAATGTTCTAAAATGGCAGTCAGGTATGTAATTTACTTTTCTAGCACTACTAGCAATCTAATTTGGAGAGAGGATAAGAAGGAAACTATGCAACTAGAAAATCACTGATTTTTATTTCACCTTAGCTTAATTTTTACTTACAGTTCTTTTCGGCTCCCCGACTCGTAACAGAATCCCAAAATTTATTCACCCTTTAGCGCTTGACAACGCCATCCTCCCGCGAATCGTAACTATCGTCTGTTCCGGTCAGATGGCGCTGCCAGTGCTAGATATTGTATTTAAATTACAATTAAATAGCAAAAACGATTTATAAAGCAATGCCTAAATTACTTTCTTAATTAATAAAGCCTTTTGATAATCAATTTAGGACCAAAAAACGCTCGTAAAACAGGGGTGGTGGCTTCGACTCCAATAAGAAGTTGTAAGGGCGAAGTTTGAGTCGTAGCTTGCTTTTTTATATCAAGGGTTAGTGCTGCCCTCGTTATTCACCTCAACTCGTAGCATATTTAGAACAGAACGACAGTACCGTTCGGCCGGACCGTTTTTGTTATATATTGCAATCAAACACTAATATTAATTAAGTGAGCATTTATTTTGCGCTACGTATGCACGTCGTGTACAAGCCAAAGAGAAAGAGACAGATATACTCGTATATCGCCCCCTCACTTACGGTATACCACACTCTCCCCGACTTAGAATAAAACATGGTATGTTTTCTAAACAATAAAAAACTAAGAACTAATATTATTAGTTAACAAATACACCATTCCCAGAAGAATGCCGAACTGAGGCAAACCCACTAGTGACCTACAAAATAAATGACTAACTTAAACTATTCTTCTAAAGTCTCTGAACACGACAAACATCTGATTTACATGGCGTTTCCACCGACATCCTTCTACTTCTATTATATAAGTAACGTCTGAAATAGAATTTCCAACAATCAAACCCTGAACCCATGGCTTACTTCCCTTCCTATAATCTTTTATCATTACCTTTTGACCTATCTTAAATTTAACCTTCCTACTTCCTTGTGCTCTATTCTGTGATCCAGCTCCTCTCTCAGCGGTGGTGGTCTAAGTAAGCTAAATCTATTTCTCAGCTCTCTACCCAGCATTAGACGAGCTGGTGTATTGCCAGTTGTTCGTTGAGGAGTGCTTCTATAATCCATTAAGAATAGGTTAATTGCATAAGGCATACAATTACCACTATCTTTGATTTTAGTAATTGCCGATTTCAATGTTTGGACAAATCGTTCCGCTGCCCTATTAGTGGCTGGATGATAAGGTGGTGAGAAAGTAAGTTTAATTTGAACTAATTTACAAAATTCTTGAAATTCCGCACTTGTGGAAGATGGGCCATTGCTTATCTGTGACTAAGTGTACCGGAAAACCAAATGTTGAAAAAACTTTTTAAAAAACTTCAATTGTACGCGCTGATGTAATGCTGGTCATTTCATATATTTCTGGCCATTTTGTATAGCTATCTACTGTTACAAGAAACATTTTATTGTAAAATGGGCCTAAGAAATCGGCATGGATCCTATACCACGCTGTAGGGGGTACTGGCCATGGTTTCTGGGTTTTACAAGGGGATTTACTATTTTGTAAAGATACAATACAATTTTTTACTATATTTTCTAAGTGTCCAGTTTAGGCCACCAAAAGTAAGATCGAGCAATCTCTTTCATGCGAACTATTCCAAAGTGACTTTTGGTATTGCTATACGATGTCCCCAAAACACATAACCTCTGTCTACGGTCAATTCATTTAATCTTTAATCTGGTGTGGTATGGTAGTGTGTTTTTAGTTAAATGTTTTCTTTCTGGCCAACCGTCAGATATATATCTTATAATTTTTGTCAGTGTACAGGTTTTTTTTTTGTTTCTGACTGTATTGTTTTCCAATCCAAATATTCCAATTGGGATTCATTCACATGACAGATGCTGCTCAAGTTATCACTAGAATGAAGTGGGTGAGTATTTTCCTCTTCACATTCTTTTTCTAAGGCAGTTCTAGATAAATAATCTGCCGGATTTAAAGTTGTTTTAATATGTCTTACTTCATAGTTAAATGCAGACAAGAATATTGCATAATGTTGCAATCTTTTGGCAGCCATTTTTGGAATACTTTTTGTAGGGCCAAAAATCCTGCATTATCAGTTTCAAGTTCAAAATGTCTCCCATAAACATAGTTATAAAACTTAGTTATTCCAAAAATAACTGACATTGCTTCCTTATCAACAGTTGAATATTTTTGTTCTACTTCACTTAGTTTTTTACTTGTATATGCAATTGGTTTAACAATACCTTCATAATTCCTATTTGATATACTGCACCTAAGCCAGTGTCAGACGCATCGCAAGTTAAAATTTATGGTAATTTGGGATCATAGTGTTTTAAATTAGAGGCAGATGCTAACTTATCTTTTATGAGTTGAAAGGCATTGTTACATTCTGGTGTCCAATTAAATTTATTTTTCTTAGTACATTCATACAATGGAGTAATAATGGTAGCCATATCTTTCCAAAAACGAGAATAATAGTTTATTTTTCCTAAAAAGCTTTTAAGTAAAGTTAGGCTGGTTGGCTTTTTTGCATCTAACAAAGGTTCAATATTTGATTAAATAATACTAATACTAAAAATTTTTATCAACACGATATCCAAAAACATCCAGACAATGCCATTTTTATCAACACGATATCCAAAAACATCCAGACAATGCCATTTTTATCAACACGATATCCAAAAACATCCAGACTAGTTACAAATAATTTACACTTCTCAGGTTTTAATTTAGATTCACATTGCTGTTACTTATTTAGTACTTTGCAGAGAGTTTCTGAAGTGTCTTGCAAATCTTTTCCTTTAATAAATACAACGTCGGCTAAAATGTCAGACCTCGTAACTCCATCAGATCAAATTTTACAGGAGGTACAAAAAACTTCACCACGAAAAATTTTGTATGAAGGTTTGTTTCGATTTTATACAATAATACTTATTAAAATTAATAGAAATAATATTCCTTAAAAAAAATGAAAAAATTTCGCGGCAAGTGTCTAAAAATGGAGTTACGAGATTTTCTTGAAAAAATAAGTCTATATTATGGAAGATACGAGTTTTGCTAAAAGAAATATCCGATTATTATGAAATATTATACTTTATTTAAAAGAAAACAAAAACGACCGCTTCTGGTCTAAAACAATACCTAGTAGTAAATTTATAATATAGGTTAACAATCAAGATAATTAATCCTTAATTGTAGAACTTGGTATGTCCAGGAAAATAAACTTAACATTTTGCATAATATCTTAATGCGTAGCGGAAAATAATTATCTTTCAAGATAATAAGTCGTGTATAAATCTGAATATCCTTATCTCTAGAATCAAGTACGATCAACAAGGTAATCTTTCACTTAAATATAAAAATTTTGGGACAATTTCTTATAAGATATGAAAATCTATATAAAAATGTCTCAATAGGTACTGTAGCAACTCCAAGTTCTTAAAATAATAATTTTAAATACCTAGTAATAAATTATATTTCAACGAGAATTTGTTGTTTGAGAGTTTCTTATAACCTACAGTTAATCAGTCTTGCTATCAGTTGCACTTATTCATAAGGAATAGAATCATAAAATGGATGGTAATCCGCTTCCATGACCATTTTTAACTGTTGAAGGTGTTCAAATTTAGACTTTTTAATTTTCAATCTTTCAGAATACAGTCTTGGCAGGTCTTGCATGCTTACTGGATCAGTCAACTTTACTCTTAGTGGCAGCGGATTTTCGTCGTGCTCTTCAGTAAATCCCAGACGGAACAAGATTTTACCCTCCGGCAAATATGTTAGCTGCCTCAAGTTCGTCACAACAGGATCCCCTGCCTTTTTTCCTGGTCTAATCGTTTTATATGTTCTTAAATTATCAAATTGCTTGAAGAATGTATGCTCCAAATATTCAACATGATAAGGTTTTTTATTGAAGGCTGTTTTGGCAATATTTACGTAGTCTGCTGGAACGTTAATCTTCTTATTTCTGATCTGTCTTTCAATTACTGAATGCATGGAGTCAGCTTCCATTTGTGTATGCCCTTTCTCTAGAATTTTTTGGACAATTTTGATTTTATTTTGAACAGCGAAGTTGAGAAGTGCATTTGACAACGTGACATTTCTATTTTGATATGTGCAACCGTCGCTGAATATTATAATTTCTGCACCTTTAGTCAAATTGTGCTTCTCTATAAACAACTCCAACATTCTTATGATGACCGATGAAAAATCATTGGCTGTTAATGATCCTTCCGTTTCGTTCCAGATGAAACAGTAACCCTCTGATCGTTTAATGTCGTAAACTGTAAAGTTGTGTACAATCAATTTAGTTTTGTAGTACAAGGCTGAAGCATTCGATTTTGGACACAGCAAAACAGATTGTAAGTCCATCGTCAGAACTTCTTTATCGGTTTTTTTATCGGCTTCTTTTTCTGCTCTTGCTGCTTTTTTCATTTTAATATGGTTTAAGTATTTCTCTTCCGAAACGTTTTTACATTTATGAGCTTCACAGATGTCGCATAGGTCTTTTTTCGGTCTGAACAATGATAAATTCATGTCTTGAAATACTTTAGATAAAGTTGTAATCGATACGGGGTCACATCCATTTTCTTTTGCAAACACATTATCATATTCTTGTAACAATTGAGTTTTTCGTTCCCAAATAGGCTCCAAATACAATTTTGATGACTGTGATCTACAATAATGGCTTTCAAGTTTCGGCAAGGAATTGAAAAATTGTTTAACCTTCTCCTCTTTTTTTGATTCTTCGTGTTGTTGTCTTGAGCCTGTTTTTTTCTTAGTTTCGTTTTTCATCGTTTCATTTTCTATGTCTTGTTTAGTCCACTTATGTAACATCCACTCTCCAATAGCCAAGGTATTTAAAAACATAGTTATATATATATATAATATATAAATATATATATATATATATATATATATATATATATATATATATATATATATATATATATATCTTATTTTGACAGAGTCTACCTCCAAGTAAAGTTCAAGTGTCTGTGTCTTCCTTACTTGTTTTATTCCTTTTCTCTTCTGTAATACTCGAGCATTTGAATTTAGATTCCTGGCTACTTAATATACAATTGCACCTAGGTTTCAAAGCTTTCCCGTTTTTGATTTTATCGTAAACCCATAAATCTTGTTCTTTTTTCTTACCGTGGTATTGCATACCCCTTTCTCGTAATTTCTTTTCAGTGCTCCTCTTCCAATTATCTTTGTCATTTTTTTTAGATCTCTTTTGTTTTGGAATATCATCTAAATCTTCCGGTTCTCTAACATTAGTTTCATTCAAATTTTCTATTTCGTTAAAATTTTCTATAGTTCGTTTATTAGTTGGTAGAGGCATACGACAACTTATGTCGCCGCCTTCAAAGTTACTCTCATCCATACAAATAGTAGACGTTAATAAAATACTCGGTGAGGATCTGTTATTGTCTAAATCATTTGCAGTTATTTCTGGGGAACCAATATTTTCGATTTCTCTAATACCATCGTTAACTGGCATAACAGTTATTAGTGACAAGGAATGCGCATCGATTTCTTTTTCTGCCAAGTTTATCTGTGTAGTACCAGTAGGTGTGGGCGTTGAAACTTCGATTAAATCTAAACAATCATTTGAGATAGTCATCGATTTGTTACTGTGCAGTATAACATGCTTTGGTTTTATAAAGGATATAGGTTTTACATTACTACTTTTTATTTCAGTTGATTCAGAAGTCCTGTCGACACCCAGTTTTAAGTTAGTATCGTCAAAAGATGCGTGGACAGCAGCTTGAAACGTTATTTGTGTAGCGTGAGGAGAAAATGTCTTTTGACTAGATAAGGATAGTGGCGAAGCTGGTGGAGAGGAATCAATATTTTTAAAATTTGCCCTTGTAGGCGATGTTGGAATTTCTTGGCTTAATAAATTACGAACCTCATTTTCGAACGTAACATGTTCTTCCTTTTCCAAAACAAGCGATCCGTCAGATTGGTTGACATTACAGTCGTAAATTCTCTTAATTTTTTAAATTTACAAATATTTTATCTATTCTCGCTTTTCTCCTAGGATCCATGGTAAATAGACTGTAACTATGATGGTCTGAAACAAAACAAAAAGATTTGCTATTAATTTAGAAAACCTTGTAATGTAAGCTTAGGGCTAATAACTAAGTTTTTGGAAAACCTCTTATCTCCACGATAACCAGGCACCATGGAAGTTGGTAATATTATCAAAAGTTCAATGCAATTATCACAACACCACTAGCATTATTTAAGACTATTAACCATGTACAATAAGAATTGAGTACTTACTTGTTCGTAAACAACTTTATTTACACAAAATGAGACGCAAAATTGACGTGCGGTCACTACGCCATATTGTGCAGTACTGAGCGGGGGGAAATACGTGGTTTGCTTTCAACAAAATGGCGGCCTGGACTTACGTGGTTTTCTATTTAGCATTTTAAACTGTAACGTCTTTTTTAAAGGATTTAAGAGTTTTGCTTATAGATGCGTTCAGAAATAAGTAATAAAATAGCATAAAAATGTCATTTAAAAAAAATATGGAGTTACGAGGTCTGCCACTTTAGCCGACATAGTGTTTGGTATATCTTTTAACTTTTGAAACATCAAGCGCTGAAAGGATCCAGGTCCTGAACTTACTCCGTATGGAAGGTAAATATATTTATAGGTTCCCACCTCTGTGACTATTGTTGTACAGTCCTGACTATCAGACCTAAGAGGAGCCTGTAAATAGGCTTCTTCTAAATCCAGTTCGCAGTAATATTCACCATTTTTCAGTGTATTTAATATATCGTCAACATGGGGTAATGGGAAGTGATCAATTTCTAAATAATTATTTACTGTTAGCTTGTAATCTCCACAAACTCGCACTGACCCATCTGGTTTTAATATAGGTACCACTGGTGTTCCCCATTCACTATGTTCAACTGCTGAGATTCTCTTGTTCTTAAGGGCGTGATTTATTAAAAATGATCCAAACCACAACTAGGACGAATTTGAGTTATCTGTGCCAAAGCGATCATGAGATTTATATTTTACGGCAGGCCAAAGATGGCCGAGCTAATGTCATTTTATGTGACATTTCTTAACACTCATGTCCAACCCACTTATATGAAGCGCAAAAATAAATTATTACCAAAAACGATCCAGCCCTTGTGGAACATTTTACATATTTTATGTTTCAAAGAGTATAGCTTTTACTTATTTCACAAACATGATCCAGGCCTTCTGGATCATTTTTGATATATTTGGTTTACACAAACTCAGTTCAAAATCAAATTATCGAAAACGATCCAAACTGTATGGATCATTTTCTATATTTGGCAATATAAGTAACCGTACTTTGTCTAATTTCATGGAAGTGATCCACAACACCTAGATCATTTTTGTTTTTTTACGGTCAATATAATTACACTGAATTATTATTTTTAAACAGTATCCAGTCTACTTGAACCAATAATAATATTTAAAAAAGAAATAATTTCTATAAATCCAAATCAACTTAGCCAGTTGAATAATTTTTGGTAATAGATGTTGCCGACTAAATACTTTCTTGTAGTTTTTGTACCTTTTTCAATGTGAATCTTTTTCTGTTCTTGACATAAGTCCTGTCATATTTTCTGTTCTGTTCTACGTCTTGGTTTGTATAGTTGATTATTTTATTATTTCCTGTTTTTTATTATATTTTATCAATACACGCTTTACTTTTCACCCAATATACAGTCCACATCATTTCCTCTCCCCTCCTTTACATTTGAAATGATGTGGACTGTATATTGGGTGAAAAGTAAAGCGTGTATTGATAAAATATAATAAAAAACAGGAAATAATAAAATAATCAACTATACAAACCAAGACGTAGAACAGAACAGAAAATATGACAGGACTTATGTCAAGAACAGAAAAAAAGATTCAAACAAAAACTACAAGAAAGTATTTAAGTAACATCTAGGACCAAATGTAAAGGAGGGGAGAGGAAATGATGTGGACTGTATATTGGGTGCAAAGTAAAGCGTGTATTGATAAAATATAATAAAAAACAGGAAATAATAAAATAATCAACTATGTATAGTACCAAGACGTAGAACAGAACCCAAAAATATGACAGGACTTATGTCAAGAACAGAAAAAGATTCAAACAAAAACTACAAGAAAGTAGTTAGTCGGCAACATCTCTCAGGAAATAATAAAATAATCAACTATACAAACCAAGACGTAGAACAGAACCCAAAATATGACAGCACTTATGTCAAGAACAGAAAAAGAATCACATTGAAAAAGGTACAAAAACTACAAGAAAGTATTTAGTCGGCAACATCTCTCAAATGTAAAGGAGGGGAGAGGAAATGATGTGGACTGTATATTGGGTGAAAAGTAAAGCGTGTATTGATAAAATATAATAAAAAACAGGAAATAATAAAATAATCAACTATACAAACCAAGACGTAGAACAGAACAGCCAATATGACAGGACTTATGTCAAGAACAGAAAAAGATTCACATTTAAAAAGGTACAAAAACTACAAGAAAGTATTTAGTCGGCAACATCTGAGAGGGGAAATGATGTGGACTGTATATTGGGTGAAAAGTAAAGCGTGTATTGATAAAATATAATAAAAAACAGGAAATTATAAAATAATCAACTATACAAACCAAGACGCAGAACAGAACCCGATGCGCTCACTCTTATACCATCAAATTTGAGACTAGATTCTAGTAGCCCAGGCGTAGACGTTGATCATTTTCCGCAAAGCGTGCGTACGTTGGGCCTAATATGGTATCCGTCGTCTGATGAGTTAGGTTTTAATGCGGCCGCCTTAAAAACGACGCTAGCTTTGCCTCATAAAATCACAAAACGTCACGCGCTTTCTAGTTTGATGCGGGTTTTTGACCCGCTAGGAATTCTTGCTCCAATCACCATAAAAGCTCGCATTATTTTCCAAATAGTTTGGCGCAGAGGAATTGATTAGGACCAGGAACTTCCTCAGGACCTAAGCACCAAGTGGAAAGCTTGGCTTGCTGACATATCTGCATCTTCGAGTCCAACGCTGGCACCTAAGAGAGGCTCATGCTCCCAACCAAGCTCATCTAATAGAGCGTGAGCTGCACGTATTCTGTGACGCAAGTGAGCACGCGTATGTGGCTGTCGCTTACTGGCGTCTGGTATTTTCTAACGGAACCGTGCAGCTTTCGTTTATATGTAGCATGTCCCGAGTAGCGCCTTTAACTCCTGTCACTATTTCTCGCCTTGAATTGCAGGCGGCAACGGTAGCAGCTCGTCTAGCGTCGTCTATCTGCGACGCTCATAAGTACAAACCCTCTAGACGGTATCTATGGACCGACTCTAAGAATGTTCTAGGATGGCTTCGCAGCGACGCGCGTTCGTTTTTGCCATTTGTTGCACATAGACTAGCAGACATCCTAGAGCTTTCAACTTTAGATGAGTGGCGGTGGGTACCCACAGCTTTGAACGTCGCAGATGACGCCACTCGGCAAAACTCAGACGCTGACCTGAAAAATAGTCGGTGGATTGAAGGACCTGAGTTTTTAAAATTACCTCAATGTGATTGGCCAGTTGAGCCACATAACACTAGCCTCAACAAAGATGAGCTGAAACCGAGTGCTAAAATTTATTCATATCTCATCCAAGTAGGCATTGCCATCCATCCCGTTTCTGCGGATCCGTCCCGCTTCAGCCAATGGTTGCGTTTCTTACGGTCGACGGCGCGTGCACATCAGTACATCAGACGTTTGAGATGTAGAGCGAGTGCTGATGTCTCAACATCACACACGCCTGCCTCTAGATTAAGAACAACTTCCGTCGCCCAGCTTCCACCTCTTAGTGCGGAGGATTTGCGCCTAGCTCAGCTGCACATCTTGAGCAAATGCCAAAATGATTCGTTCCCCGATGAGTTAGCTGCACTACGACTAGGAGAGCCATTGCCACGCCACAGCAAGTTACAAAAGCTTCATGTTATCCTCGGAAGCGATGGTTTAATGACGCTGTCAGGTCGGATCGGAGCAGTTGCAGAGTCTACTGAAGCTACCAATTTCCCAATTGTACCCGATGGAAGCCACCCAGCAGTTAAACTTTTGACTCACCATTACCACCGGCGCTTTGCTCATGGCAATAACGAGACTGTTGTCAACGAACTCCGGCAGCAGTTCTGGATTTTGAAGCTGAGAAGTGCAGTCAGAGCAGCAGCACATGCCTGCCAATACTGCAAAATAAGGAAGGCTATCCCTTTGAACCCCCCTGTTGGAAACCTCCCGACGGTTCGACTCGCCCATCATCGCCGACCCTTCACTTTCGTCGGCCTAGACTACTTCGGTCCAGTGCAGATAACAGTTAGCAGAAGACACGAAAAGCGGTGGGTTGCTTTGTACACCTGTCTCACGACGCGGGCTGTACATTTAGAGGTAGTCCATGACCTCTCAACGGACGCAGCGTTGATGGCCCTACGTCGATTTACGGCCCGTCGTGGAAGTCCTCAACAGATCTGGTCAGACAACGGGACTGCGTTCGTCGGTGCTGCCAAATTCATGCGAGAACTCTACGGCCCTGCAGTTCAAGAGTTTGCAACCAACCAGAACATCGAGTGGATCTTCATACCACCTTCGGCACCATCAATGGGTGGTGCTTAGGAGCGGCTCGTGCGATCAGTGAAGTCTGCTTAAGTAACCTTGCAGGAGAGAGCCCCAAAGGAACCAGTTTTGACGACTCTTTTTATGGAAGCTGAAGCTGTGGTCAACTCAAGGCCCTTAACTTACGTTCCCGCTGACTCAAGTGATGAAGAGGCACTAACGCCGTTCCACTTTCTTATCGGCACAGCATCCACGGCTAACCATTACGGTAAGACAGAGCCGCAGGATTTATGGGGGCGTTCTTCTTGGCGTAAGGCATTAAGGCTTACAGATTTATTCTGGAACCGATGGGTTAGAGAATACCTCCCAACTCTGACACCTAGGCGAGGTGACAGGACCGGCGACGGACTGACTCTTGCTGTAGGTGACCTCGTGCTTGTGGTCGATGGT
The DNA here is from genome assembly GCA_947369235.1 of Udea olivalis. Lineage (NCBI taxonomy): Eukaryota > Metazoa > Arthropoda > Insecta > Lepidoptera > Crambidae > Udea > Udea olivalis. The sequence continues at coordinate 5,946,249 of OX376367.1, read as the reverse complement.
AACTTACCTCGCGGAACCTGGCCACGTGGCCGTATAACCCGAGTATTTCCCGGCGCAGATGGGCTAGTGAGAGTAGCCGAGGTTACCACTGCAGGAGGAGTCCTTCGCCGCCCCTGTAAAAAGCTGGTGCAACTCCCTGTATAAAAGCCATCTCTATTTCCTTCTCTCTTTGTTCGTATATTTTCCCCCATTTTGAAAGAGAGGGAGAGATGTTGCCGACTAAATACTTTCTTTTTCAAGGAGCAACATCTCAAATGTAAAGGAGGGGAGAGGAAATGATGTGGACTGTATATTGGGTGAAAAGTAAAGCGTGTATTGATAAAATATAATAAAAAACAGGAAATAATAAAATAATCAACTATACAAACCAAGACGTAGAACAGAACCCCAAAATATGACAGGACTTATGTCAAGAACAGAAAAAGATTCACATTGAAAAAGGTACAAAAACTACAAGCAAGTATTTAGTCGGCAACATCTCAAATGTAAAGGAGGGGAGAGGAAATGATGTGGACTGTATATTGGGTAAAAAGTAAAGCGTGTATTGATAAAATATAATAAAAAACAGGAAATAATAAAATAATCAACTACGACAATCTTTTTCTGTTCTTGACATAAGTGCTGTCATTTATTTTGGGTTCTGTTCTACGTCTTGGTTTGTATAGTTGATTATTTTATTATTTCCTGTTTTTTATTATATTTTATCAATACACGCTTTACTTTTTACCCAATATACAGTCCACATCATTTCCTCTCCCCTCCTTTACATTTGAGATGTTGCCGACTAAATACTTGCTTGTAGTTTTTGTACCTTTTTCAATGTGAATCTTTTTCTGTTCTCGACATAAGTCCTGTCATATTTTGGGGTTCTGTTCTACGTCTTGGTTTGTATAGTTGATTATTTTATTATTTCCTGTTTTTTATTATATTTTATCAATACACGCTTTACTTTTCACCCAATATACAGTCCACATCATTTCCTCTCCCCTCCTTTACATTTGAGATGTTGCTCCTTGAAAAAGAAAGTATTTAGTCGGCAACATCTCTCCCTCTCTTTCAAAATGGGGGAAAATATACGAACAAAGAGAGAAGGAAATAGAGATGGCTTTTATACAGGGAGTTGCACCAGCTTTTTACAGGGGCGGCGAAGGACTCCTCCTGCAGTGGTAACCTCGGCTACTCTCACTAGCCCATCTGCGCCGGGAAATACTCGGGTTATACGGCCACGTGGCCAGGTTCCGCGAGGTAAGTTACCATCGACCACAAGCACGAGGTCACCTACAGCAAGAGTCAGTCCGTCGCCGGTCCTGTCACCTCGCCTAGGTGTCAGAGTTGGGAGGTATTCTCTAACCCATCGGTTCCAGAATAAATCTGTAAGCCTTAATGCCTTACGCCAAGAAGAACGCCCCCATAAATCCTGCGGCTCTGTCTTACCGTATTGGTTAGCCGTGGATGCTGTGCCGATAAGAAAGTGGAACGGCGTTAGTGCCTCTTCATCACTTGAGTCAGCGGGAACGTAAGTTAAGGGCCTTGAGTTGACCACAGCTTCAGCTTCCATAAAAAGAGTCGTCAAAACTGGTTCCTTTGGGGCTCTCTCCTGCAAGGTTACTTAAGCAGACTTCACTGATCGCACGAGCCGCTCCCAAGCACCACCCATTGATGGTGCCGAAGGTGGTATGAAGATCCACTCGATGTTCTGGTTGGTTGCAAACTCTTGAACTGCAGGGCCGTAGAGTTCTCGCATGAATTTGGCAGCACCGACGAACGCAGTCCCGTTGTCTGACCAGATCTGTTGAGGACTTCCACGACGGGCCGTAAATCGACGTAGGGCCATCAACGCTGCGTCCGTTGAGAGGTCATGGACTACCTCTAAATGTACAGCCCGCGTCGTGAGACAGGTGTACAAAGCAACCCACCGCTTTTCGTGTCTTCTGCCAACTGTTATCTGCACTGGACCGAAGTAGTCTAGGCCGACGAAAGTGAAGGGTCGGCGATGATGGGCGAGTCGAACCGCCGGGAGGTTTCCAACAGGGGGGTTCAAAGGGATAGCCTTCCTTATTTTGCAGTATTGGCAGGCATGTGCTGCTGCTCTGACTGCACTTCTCAGCTTCAAAATCCAGAACTGCTGCCGGAGTTCGTTGACAACAGTCTCGTTATTGCCATGAGCAAAGCGCCGGTGGTAATGGTGAGTCAAAAGTTTAACTGCTGGGTGGCTTCCATCGAGTACAATTGGGTAGCTTCAGTAGACTCTGCAACTGCTCCGATCCGACCTGACAGCGTCATTAAACCATCGCTTCCGAGGATAACATGAAGCTTTTGTAACTTGCTGTGGCGTGGCAATGGCTCTCCTAGTCGTAGTGCAGCTAACTCATCGGGGAACGAATCATTTTGGCATTTGCTCAAGATGTGCAGCTGAGCTAGGCGCAAATCCTCCGCACTAAGAGGTGGAAGCTGGGCGACGGAAGTTGTTCTTAATCTAGAGGCAGGCGTGTGTGATGTTGAGACATCAGCACTCGCTCTACATCTCAAACGTCTGATGTACTGATGTGCACGCGCCGTCGACCGTAAGAAACGCAACCATTGGCTGAAGCGGGACGGATCCGCAGAAACGGGATGGATGGCAATGCCTACTTGGATGAGATATGAATGAATTTTAGCACTCGGTTTCAGCTCATCTTTGTTGAGGCTAGTGTTATGTGGCTCAACTGGCCAATCACATTGAGGTAATTTTAAAAACTCAGGTCCTTCAATCCACCGACTATTTTTCAGGTCAGCGTCTGAGTTTTGCCGAGTGGCGTCATCTGCGACGTACCCACCGCCACTCATCTAAAGTTGAAAGCTCTAGGATGTCTGCTAGTCTATGTGCAACAAATGGCAAAAACGAACGCGCGTCGCTGCGAAGCCATCCTAGAACATTCTTAGAGTCGGTCCATAGATACCGTCTAGAGGGTTTGTACTTATGAGCGTCGCAGATAGACGACGCTAGACGAGCTGCTACCGTTGCCGCCTGCAATTCAAGGCGAGAAATAGTGACAGGAGTTAAAGGCGCTACTCGGGACATGCTACATATAAACGAAAGCTGCACGGTTCCGTTAGCAAATACCAGACGCCAGTAAGCGACAGCCACATACGCGTGCTCACTTGCGTCACAGAATACGTGCAGCTCACGCTCTATTAGATGAGCTTGGTTGGGAGCATGAGCCTCTCTTAGGTGCCAGCGTTGGACTCGAAGATGCAGATATGTCAGCAAGCCAAGCTTTCCACTTGGTGCTTAGGTCCTGAGGAAGTTCTTGGTCCCAATCAATTACTAGAAAGCGCGTGACGTTTTGTGATTTTATGAGGCAAAGCTAGCGTCGTTTTTAAGGCGGCCGCGTTAAAACCTAACTCATCAGACGACGAATACCATATTAGGCCCAACGTACGCACGCTTTGCGGAAAATGACCAACGTCTACGCCTGGGCTACTAGAATCTAGTCTCAAATTTGATGGTATAAGAGTGAGCGCATCGGGTTCGTTAGAGACCCACCCGCGTTCTTCAAAGTGCGCTCGCTCTTGCACCTCTACGATGTCTCTAGCTAATTTCGCGGCTTCAACTGACCCTTTCAAACTGCCAAGGTAGTCATCCATATATGTATCTTGGATAATTGCATGGGCAACCTCAGGATATAAATCTCTACACTCTTCAGCATTTTTGTTTTTAAGACAGAGTGCTGTGAATGGGCTAGAAGCAGCACCAAATATCATTGAAGACATTCTAAATGTCGAAAGAGGCAAGTCGGGAGAATCACGCCATAAAAACCACTGCGCATCCCTGTCTTCAGGCCTGACTTTCACCTGTGGAAACATTTCTTTTATGTCAGCTATCATGCCGACCTTATCCTCTCGAAAACGAAAAATAACATTTAAAAGAGAAGGCAATAAGTCAGGGCCGGTCAATAAAAGGGAATTCAAGCTAACTCCCTGAGAGCGCGCTGCAGCGTCATGCACCACGCGCAGTTCACCTGGCTTGTTGGGGTTCACAACCCCAAAATGAGGTAGGTACCACACCCTAGGCGAATCAGAAGAGATGTCACATGGCTCGGCATAACCTTTCTCTATCATAGCGTGTATATTTTCGCGATACTGTTTGGCGAAATCGGCATCTTTACTAAAACGCTTTTCCAGAACATTAAAACGCGAAAGCGCTAGCGGGTAACTATCTGGAATGTCAGTGTCGTCTGATTGCCACAACAAGCCGACCTCAAACTGTCCACCTGGTAACCGACGAGCAGTGTCTTTAAGGATTTTCGAGGCGCGCTCGTCTGCGGCACACTGGACTCGTTGCTTGACAATACCAATTGACTCTAACTTATAGTTGTCCTTAATAAGACCCTCAATCTCCGAAAAATCATCTGACGTCACGCTATGATTGACAAAGGTCACCAGCTTAGTCCTACTAGAAGTAAAGCCAAATACAGCCCAACCTAAAGGCGTTAAACAAGCAGCTGGTTGTCCTTTTGAACCTTGGCGCACCTCTCGTGGGGTCAGCAGATTCCAGTTATCGATTCCAATTATCAATTTTGGCTCAGCGTTTTCATATGTGATATTTGATAATGAAAGATTCCTAATATCGTCTGGGCGGACTGACTGGCGTGCAATACCTAGCGCTGATACAGACCGTGCTCTATGAATTTTGTGAAGGCCAGATTCGTGCACACCTTTAATATAAAAATCAACATACTCGACATCGGTTAACTTAGATAGTCCACCCATACACTCAACTCTGATTTGTGCCTTAGGGCCAACTGCCCCTATCTGAGCTGATACCTCATCGTCAATAAAAGTGCTAGACGAGCCGTCGTCCAATAGAGCATAAGTATTTATAGAGCCCTTAGGTCCGCTTACAGTTACAGCTACGACTTTTAAGAGAGCTTTGAGCGGCCCATTTGAAACGGCGTGAGCTACAGTCTCGCTTTTAGAGTCTATCGGAGTAGTCGAACAATTAATTTCGGGTTCGATTCCGTTCGAGAACGTTTCAGTAGTTGTATGAGAATTAACTGATTCAAAATTATGCAATAATTTATGATGTTCATATTTACAGCCTTCAACATTACATAAAGTCTTGGGATTACATGACCTATAGCGATGCGAACCTTTTTTTAGACATTTGTTACAAACTTTTTGGTCGCGGGCCCAATTCAACCTAGCCATAAAGTCAAGACGAATAAACTTATCGCAGTTGTCAATCATGTGGCATTGTTGACAATATAAACAACAATTCGATTTGTTTTGTTGTGATTGTGAATTAGAATGATTTTTAATTTCAGCAGACTTATTACCTGAATGAAAATTATTGTGCTTAGAGTTCACCACGTTAACCTGAAACATTTTTGAGCTATGTGGCTGACTTGACAAGTTGGCTTCCGCAATAACGCCAAACTGGAATTCCGTAGTGACTTCCTCAGCTAAAAAATCAGCTAGCAACTCTAATTTCGTTCCTACAATCGGGTTATAGCGGGACTTAGCGTAATCTTTCCAGCGTGCTCGCATTGCAGGGGTCAATTTCAGAAGCAACGAGTTATAAAGCTCCGGTGACTCTAAATAAGACTTATTATTAAAAAATTTCATTACGGAAATGCAACTGCGGACACGGCCGGCAAAGAAATGCAAGTCCTTGCCCTCAAAATTTACTTTAGGCAAAGCTCGCACAGCGGCGACCTCCTGGAGTACGATAAGCTCCGGTCTACCAAACTGAAGTTCGAGAACAGATATAATCTCGCTTGGGTTGTGCGCTGTAGCAAGTAAAGCACCGACGGCCTCTCGTGCCGGGCCGTACAGGGCCGCATTCACCCGAGATAAGTTATCCATTGGAGAATAAGACGCCTTAGACGCGTCGTAGGTTCTTTTGAAAGCGAGCCAATCTAAGGTTTTACCATCAAAACTAGGCAGGCGACTCTCCAATTTATCTTTAGACAAACCTTGTATGGCCTGAGCCAATCGACAAAAATCAGACCCATTCTGATTGTTAGACAATTTAGTAGGTAGGGTACGTACGCAAGTAGAGTCTTGAACGTCACCTCTAGGTCCGCAACAGGTTCTGGGCGGTGTCGGATCGAGCGCTAGGCGACTAGGCCTTATTTATTTATTTATTTATTCTTTATTGCACATTTATAAAAATAGGTACAATTGGCGGACTTAATGCCTAGAGGCATTCTCTACCAGTCAACCGCAAGGTTTAACAGAGAACATACAAATTTTGGGCTGTGCAACGTATGAAACTTGGTGCAAGAAAATACAAACAACAAATTAGTTACTTAACTAAAACTTTAAAACCTACTAATACTCAAACTAACAAATACCTAATACAATATACTACATAAATACATATAAACTATATATACTTATCATGCCATTATAGTACCTTACTAAAGGATTCAAAGCTAGGCTATCGGCTTCGCAGGGGGGGTGAGTTCATCTCTCATTTGTTGTACATGGATGACCTGAAGCTGTTTGCGCCAAGACCCCAGGTATTGATGGAACTGTTAAAAATCACTGAGATTTTTAGCAATGCCATCAAGATGGAGTTTGGTGTAGACAAGTGTGCGGTCATGCATGTACAAGAAGGGAGGGTTGTAGATTCACCGAATTCACAGCTCTCTGAGATGATGACACTCAGATCCCTCTCTGAAGCTGAAACCTACAAATATCTTGGTATGTCAGAGTCATTGGGTATATCAGTAGGAGACGTCAAGCAATCGGTGAAGGAACGCTTCTTTAGTCGCCTTACAAAGGTACTTAAGAGTTCTTTGTCAGGTGGCAATAAGGTGCGCGCCTTCAACGGTTGGGTGATGCCCTTATTGATATACTCCTTTGGCATACTGAGATGGACTCAAACTGAGCTGGGTGCTCTGGATACACGAGTCCGAAAACTGCTCACAACGCATCGCATGCTACATCCACGCTCGTCTGTTATGAGATTGTATATCCCACGGAAGGTGGGGGGTCGTGGCTTCTTAAATGCCAAGGACCTTCACAACCGTGAGGTGTGCAATCTCAGGAGGTTTTTCCTCAACAACGAATGTGGGATTCATCGCGACGTTGTGGCAGTTGACAAGGGGCTCACGCCGCTCTCCTTGGCAAACGAGAACTGGCGTCAACTACCGATGCTAACCACCGACGACCGCAAGGAAATATGGAAGAGCAAGGAGCTGCATGGTAGGTTCTATCGGGCCTTGACAGGGCCCGATGTGGACATCTCCGCATCGGTGAACTGGCTACGCTTCGGGGACCTCTTTGGGGAAACCGAGGGTTTTGTCTGTGCAATTGCTGATGAAGTTATCAAGGTGAATAACTACCGGAAATACATCATGAAGGACGGTACGGTTGACATTTGTCGGGCATGCCGCCGTCCTGGCGAGTCTATTCGCCACGTTATTTCCGGTTGTTCTCACCTTGCTAACGGAGAGTACTTGCACAGACACAACCTAGTAGCCAGGATCATCCACCAGCAACTTGCTCTTCGATATGACCTTGTCGAGTCGGAGGTACCGTACTATAAGTACGCACCGGTACCAGTTCTCGAAAATAGTCGTGCATTGCTCTATTGGGATCGCTCTATCATCACGGACAGGATTATTGTAGCCAATAAGCCTGATATCGTGCTGGTAGACCGATCCCAACGCCAGGCAGTGCTCGTCGATATCACCATTCCACATGACGATAACCTCGTAAAAGCTGAGAAGGACAAACTCAGCAAGTACCTTGACTTGGCTCACGAGGTGACCGCCATGTGGAATGTTGATTCGACGATTATTGTCCCGATAGTCGTGTCGGCAAACGGCTTAATAGCGAAGAGCCTCGACCAACACCTCGAGAGGCTCTCGCTCAGCGGTTGGATCAAGGGTCAGATGCAGAAGGCGGTACTCCTGGACACGGCTCGCATTGTCAGGAGGTTCCTCTCTCTGCAGCCCTAACCACCGGTAGTCTGGGCCTTGCCTGCCCTGCTGCCGGCGGCACCCTAGGTTAAGGTTTTTATAGTATTTTTATAAATCATTGTTTTATAACTTTAATTTAGGCTTAGGTTTTATAATTGTGATTATGTATTTTGTTTTTATAATTATAATTCTTAAGTTGTTTTATTGTTGTAAATCTTTGTTTTTATAAGAATACTGTACAAATTTTATACCTAAGTTTTATGCTAAATAAAGAGAATAATAATAATATATAATATGAAATTAAATTAAATTGCCATACGATCCTTGCAGCCTTACAGTACGATCCTTGTATGGCCTTGCAGTACGATCGCAAGTGACACCGCGGCCGGCGGGCTCAGGAACTCGACGGTTAAACGCAGCGACCGGAAGAGTCGGGCTGCCGGGACGCACGACAACAGGAGCGTCCACAGTGGCAGCGGTGACTGGCCGCCCTTCTAGGGGCGCACTCGTAGAAACCGCAAGTGTGGGACTACCGGGACGCACGGTTTCAGGGCCATCCACAGTGGTAGCACCACGGGTATCTACAAAAACGCATTCATTAGAAGGTGTCACAGTATCTAACCACTCTACAACGTTACCTCTACTAAGGCGGCTACTGCCGCGATGGCTGTTGGCGCGACGATTGTCGCGACGGCTAGAGGCGCAACTGCTGCCGCGGCGACTACTGCCTTCAGCCTCTATTTGAGCTATTTCTGCGCGCATTTCCAATTCAAGCGCTAAACGCTCTGACTCAGCAACTTTAGCTGCTCGTTCGCGTTCCACCTCTGCAACTTTAGCTGCTCGTTCGCGTTCCACCTCAGCAACTTTAGCTGCTCGTTCGCGTTCCGAATCAGCAATTTTTCGAGCGTATGTGGCCTGAACGGTAAGCGAGCGTGCGCGAATGGTATTTGACGACTTGGATGTTCCTGAAATTGATTTGTCATCCGCCGCATGGACGGACATGACGGAGTCGAGCACGAGGGCGGGCGGCGGAGGCTCAACATCGTGGGGCGTGCCGGAGTCCGGCAGCGGAGCCTCGCCCGCACTCGACTCTAACGCTTTACTTTGCAATCTAGTAAGCATACTTACTGGTTACTTTCAAACAAACAAAAAACAGAATAGTTATTTGTAGAAAGGCAAAATAATCGTAAGGAAAATTTCAAGGGAAAACTATTGCAAGAAAATTTAAATTTTGAAAGTAAAATTTACCGAGCGAAAAGGACCAAATAAGTTTCATACTCGACATCGGTTAACTTAGATAGTCCACCCATACACTCAACTCTGATTTGTGCCTTAGGGCCAACTGCCCCTATCTGAGCTGATACCTCATCGTCAATAAAAGTGCTAGACGAGCTGTCGTCCAATAGAGCATAAGTATTTATAGAGCCCTTAGGTCCGCTTACAGTTACAGCTACGACTTTTAAGAGAGCTTTGAGCGGCCCATTTGAAACGGCGTGAGCTACAGTCTCGCTTTTAGAGTCTATCGGAGTAGTCGAACAATTAATTTTGGGTTCGATTCCGTTCGAGAACGTTTCAGTAGTTGTATGAGAATTAACTGATTCAAAATTATGCAATAATTTATGATGTTTATATTTACAGCCTTCAACATTACATAAAGTCTTGGGATTACATGACCTATAGCGATGCGAACCTTTTTTTAGACATCTGTTACAAACTTTTTGGTCGCGGGCCCAATTCAACCTAGCCATAAAGTCAAGACGAATAAACTTATCGCAGTTGTCAATCATGTGACATTGTTGACAATATAAACAACAATTCGATTTGTTTTGTTGTGATTGTGAATTAGAATGATTTTTAATTTCAGACTTATTACCTGAATGAAAATTATTGTGCTTAGAGTTCACCACGTTAACCTGAAACATTTTTGAGCTATGTGGCTGACTTGACAAGTTGGCTTCCGCAATAACGCCAAACTGGAATTCCGTAGTGACTTCCTCAGCTAAAAAATCAGCTAGCAACTCTAATTTCGTTCCTACAATCGGGTTATAGCGGGACTTAGCGTAATCTTTCCAGCGTGCTCGCATTGCAGGGGTCAATTTCAGAAGCAACGAGTTATAAAGCTCCGGTGACTCTAAATAAGACTTATTATTAAGAAATTTCATAACGGAAATGCAACTGCGGACACGGCCGGCAAAGAAATGCAAGTCCTTGCCCTCAAAATTTACTTTAGGCAAAGCTCGTACAGCGGCGACCTCCTGGAGTACGATGAGCTCCGGTCTACCAAACTGAAGTTCGAGAACAGATATAATCTCGCTTGGGTTGTGCGCTGTAGCAAGTAAAGCACCGACGGCCTCTCGTGCCGGGCCGTACAGGGCCGCATTCACCCGAGATAAGTTATCCATTGGAGAATAAGACGCCTTAGACGCGTCGTAGGTTCCTTTGAAAGTGAGCCAATCTAAGGTTTTACCATCAAAACTAGGCAGGCGACTCTCCAATTTATCATTAGACAAACCTTGTATGGCCTGAGCCAATCGATAAAAATCAGACCCATTCTGATTGTTAGACAATTTAGTAGGAAGGGTACGTACGCAAGTAGAGTCTTGAACGTCACCTGTAGGTCCGCAACAGGGTCTGGGCGGTGTCGGATCGAGCGCTAGGCGACTAGGCCTTGCAGTACGATCGCAAGTGACACCGCGGCCGGCGGGCTCAGGAACTCGACGGTTAAACGCAGCGACCGGAAGAGTCGGGCTGCCGGGACGCACGACAACAGGAGCGTCCACAGTGGCAGCGGTGACTGGCCGCCCTTCTAGGGGCGCACTCGTAGGAACCGCAAGTGTGGGACTACCGGGACGCACGGTTTCAGGGCCATCCACAGTGGTAGCACCACGGGTATCTACAAAAACGCATTCATTAGAAGGTGTCACAGTATCTAACCACTCTACAACGTTACCTCTACTAAGGCGCCTACTGCCGCGATGGCTGTTGGCGCGACGATTGTTGCGACGGCTAGAGGCGCAACTGCTGCCGCGGCGACTACTGCCTTCAGCCTCTATTTGAGCTATTTCTGCGCGCATTTCCAATTCAAGCGCTAAACGCTCTGACTCAGCAACTTTAGCTGCTCGTTCGCGTTCCACCTCTGCAACTTTAGCTGCTCGTTCGCGTTCCACCTCAGCAACTTTAGCTGCTCGTTCGCGTTCCGAATCAGCAATTTTTCGAGCGTATGTGGCCTGAACGGTAAGCGAGCGTGCGCGAATGGTATTTGACGACTTGGATGTTCCTGAAATTGATTTGTCATCCGCCGCATGGACGGACATGACGGAGTCGAGCACGAGGGCGGGCGGCGGAGGCTCAACATCGTGGGGCGTGCCGGAGTCCGGCAGCGGAGCCTCGCCCGCACTCGACTCTAACGCTTTACTTTGCAATCTAGTAAGCATACTTACTGGTTACTTTCAAACAAACAAAAAACAGAATAGTTATTTGTAGAAAGGCAAAATAATCGTAAGGAAAATTTCAAGGGAAAACTATTGCAAGAAAATTTAAATTTTGAAAGTAAAATTTACCGAGCGAAAAGGACCAAATAGTTTCATACTCGACATCGGTTAACTTAGATTGTCCACCCATACACTCAACTCTGATTTGTGCCTTAGGGCCAACTGCCCCTATCTGAGCTGATACCTCATCGTCAATAAAAGTGCTAGACGAGCTGTCGTCCAATAGAGCATAAGTATTTATAGAGCCCTTAGGTCCGCTTACAGTTACAGCTACGACTTTTAAGAGAGCTTTGAGCGGCCCATTTGAAACGGCGTGAGCTACAGTCTCGCTTTTAGAGTCTATCGGAGTAGTCGAACAATTAATTTTGGGTTCGATTCCGTTCGAGAACGTTTCAGTAGTTGTATGAGAATTAACTGATTCAAAATTATGCAATAATTTATGATGTTTATATTTACAGCCTCCAACATTACATAAAGTCTTGGGATTACATGACCTATAGCGATGCGAACCTTTTTTTAGACATCTGTTACAAACTTTTTGGTCGCGGGCCCAATTCAACCTAGCCATAAAGTCAAGACGAATAAACTTATCGCAGTTGTCAATCATGTGACATTGTTGACAATATAAACAACAATTCGATTTGTTTTGTTGTGATTGTGAATTAGAATGATTTTTAATTTCAGACTTATTACCTGAATGAAAATTATTGTGCTTAGAGTTCACCACGTTAACCTGAAACATTTTTGAGCTATGTGGCTGACTTGACAAGTTGGCTTCCGCAATAACGCCAAACTGGAATTCCGTAGTGACTTCCTCAGCTAAAAAATCTGCTAGCAACTCTAATTTCGTTCCTACAATCGGGTTATAGCGGGACTTAGCGTAATCTTTCCAGCGTGCTCGCATTGCAGGGGTCAATTTCAGAAGCAACGAGTTATAAAGCTCCGGTGACTCTAAATAAGACTTATTATTAGGAAATTTCATAACGGAAATGCAACTGCGGACACGGCCGGCAAAGAAATGCAAGTCCTTGCCCTCAAAATTTACTTTAGGCAAAGCTCGCACAGCGGCGACCTCCTGGAGTACGATGAGCTCCGGTCTACCAAACTGAAGTTCGAGAACAGATATAATCTCGCTTGGGTTGTGCGCTGTAGCAAGTAAAGCACCGACGGCCTCTCGTGCCGGGCCGTACAGGGCCGCATTCACCCGAGATAAGTTATCCATTGGAGAATAAGACGCCTTAGACGCGTCGTAGGTTCTTTTGAAAGTGAGCCAATCTAAGGTTTTACCATCAAAACTAGGCAGGCGACTCTCCAATTTATCATTAGACAAACCTTGTATGGCCTGAGCCAATCGATAAAAATCAGACCCATTCTGATTGTTAGACAATTTAGTAGGAAGGGTACGTACGCAAGTAGAGTCTTGAACGTCACCTGTAGGTCCGCAACAGGGTCTGGGCGGTGTCGGATCGAGCGCTAGGCGACTAGGCCTTGCAGTACGATCGCAAGTGACACCGCGGCCGGCGGGCTCAGGAACTCGACGGTTAAACGCAGCGACCGGAAGAGTCGGGCTGCCGGGACGCACGACAACAGGAGCGTCCACAGTGGCAGCGGTGACTGGCCGCCCTTCTAGGGGCGCACTCGTAGAAACCGCAAGTGTGGGACTACCGGGACGCACGGTTTCAGGGCCATCCACAGTGGTAGCACCACGGGTATCTACAAAAACGCATTCATTAGAAGGTGTCATAGTATCTAACCACTCTACAACGTTACCTCTACTAAGGCGGCTACTGCCGCGATGGCTGTTGGCGCGACGATTGTCGCGACAGCTAGAGGCGCAACTGCTGCCGCGGCGACTACTGCCTTCAGCCTCTATTTGAGCTATTTCTGCGCGCATTTCCAATTCAAGCGCTAAACGCTCTGCCTCAGCAACTTTAGCTGCTCGTTCGCGTTCCACCTCAGCAACTTTAGCTGCTCGTTCGCGTTCCACCTCAGCAACTTTAGCTGCTCGTTCGCGTTCCGAATCAGCAATTTTTCGAGCGTATGTGGCCTGAACGGTGAGCGAGCGTGCGCGAATGGTATTTGACGACTTGGATGTTCCTGAAATTGATTTGTCATCCGCCGCATGGACGGACATGACGGAGTCGAGCACGAGGGCGAGCGGCGGAGGCTCAACATCGTGGGGCGTGCCGGAGTCCGGCAGCGGAGCCTCGCCCGCACTCGACTCTAACGCTTTACTTTGCAATCTAGTAAGCATACTTACTGGTTACTTTCAAACAAACAAAAAACAGAATAGTTATTTGTAGAAAGGTAAAATAATCGTAAGGAAAATTTCAAGGGAAAACTATTGCAAGAAAATTTAAATTTTGAAAGTAAAATTTACCGAGCGAAAAGGACCAAATGTAAAGGAGGGGAGAGGAAATGATGTGGACTGTATATTGGGTGAAAAGTAAAGCGTGTATTGACAAAATATAATAAAAAACGGGAAATAATAAAATAATCAACTATACAAACCAAGACGTAGAACAGAACCGAAAATATGACAGGACTTATGTCAAGAACAGAAAAAGATTCACATTGAAAAAGGTACAAAAACTACAAGAAAGTATTTAGTCGCAAACAATATGCTTTTTGACTTTTTGTTGCAAAATAATTCTTATTTTTTCAAGAAGTGTTATTTTTTTTATACCATTAGTGCTTGCTAAATTATCTGTGAATCACTCCATCGGTTTCAATGTATGGTTTATCTATGGTCCGATCATTTACCTGTGTCCCAGGCCGTAAAGCTTAAAAATTAAAAAAAAAACCTATTCTGCGTAACGGCGTGCGTAACTGACGACAATTTTGTACGAATGAAATACTTGTGGAGACGTCGAATCGCGAAATTAGTCTTTGTTCGAAATGAATAGATAAAGATTTAATTTTAAAAAGAGCCCTCGCTGAAATTAAAGATTTTGCTCCGGGTTTAACCGGTAAGTTGCCTTTTTATAACCTCTAAATAAATAAGTATTCTTTTACGAGTGGTAACGTCCAGTTTAATTTACATTTTTAACAAAACTTAAGAGCCCGGTAATTATATAAATTTGTAATTTAACTCAGGAGATAACTCTCCTAGGCTTAGATCTATAACAGATAACAAACTTGTTTTTTTTACAGATGAAAACGTTGGAACTAACGTTTTTATTATAAAACCGGAACCCTTAACCAAAACCATTCCCAGTTCATCACAAAGTAAACAATGTATTCCTGATGAAGTTTGTAAGTTGTATGTTATACTGTTTATAACTTTATGCATTATCTATATAATCTTAGCCTAATGAGTCACAGCTGCTTTAACATTGGGTGTCGTTAATTTTTACTCTAAGGTTATACTATTACTGAGTTTCGTATTGGTTGTGGTTATGTACATGTTTTTCATTAAAATATAGTACGAAATTGATGCCTTAACCTACCTATTAGTTTCTGTAAAATCAAGTCTGAATGCAAGTTAATGGCTATTATATAATTTTTATGCCCTGAGTTTATTTCTAATAATTTGCACATTAGCTTTAATAATTAAATTGTCATTCTTAATATTTACTGCAAATTTTAGTATTTGGGAAGGTAAAAGTTTGTTACTTACAGGTTTCTCATTAATTATAATCAACAGAGTATTAGTCATACCTAAAACATGTGGAAAATAATAAAACATAGGTACACATATAACACAAATAAATTATTTCAAATAATGCTGTTTAAAAACGGCATTTAAAAAAAAAGGTTTTTCAGGTGACGTTGATAACACATCCATACCCTCCATAGATCCTCCATCTTATTCGCCAATCACCCCTCGAAACTTAAGAGAAAATGAAAATTCACCTGGCAATATAAATGAAGATATATGGAGTTTACAGAGTAAGTGTATAATTATTATAATGCTTGTTTTAATTATAATGTGCCCATTATCCTTATTATTTAAAGTAATAAGTTATTTATTAAAGCCATTTATTGAAATAATCATTGATAGTTTAACTGGTTCAATTTTATTATTATTATTTATTTATTCAAATTAGACATCGTAGGTCCACAGTGTTAGTTACAATTAAACTTACAATACTATGTTAGTACTTAATAACTAAACATGACCGTGTTCGCTTAACCAGCGTCCACACGAACGGGCTATCGAACCGGTCGGCTATCACACGTAGGATGGTGCTGCGGCTCTCGCGCAACCTGCGCAGTAGCGAGGCGGATTTCTTGCGCCAGGTGGCATCGAAGCCATCAGTATGTGTCTCGGCGAACATGACTGAAGCGCTACAGAAGCGCGGCAGACGCAGCAACGCCCTAAACGCGTTATTAAACTGGACTCGCAGAACATTGTAAGCCGTTCGCGTGTGATTGAACCACAGGGCTGACGAGTATAATGATGTGCAGTAGGCTTTAAACAATGTAACTTTTACATCCACTGCACACCGGAAAAATCTTCGAGCCAACATGTTGGCCCGGACTGACAATCAATGTAGCCTTTAAACTAGTTTAAACTCAAATCTGTATTGACTTAATTGAATCAAAATAATATTTCAAAAACAATTTACTTCTTAACAACTAGGTACGAGTATATAAAGTTAAATAATATGATTGCTTGAACCAATGGAATAAAGTATTTTTCTATCCATATTAATTAAAAAAATTATTGACTAAACACTAGTATTTAATGTCTTCTTTCAAATTCTTTTCTGCAAGTGGGCATATGATACAAATTATTTATAGTTAGTGTTCATTGATATAATTATATTTAAATTAAATTAAAAATAAAATGTTGCTAACAGAGAAAGGAAATTCTAGATTAAGTAACTTGTAAACAATAAAATTTAATATAAAGATTAATGTAAAAATTTTGCTAAAAATGTTCAGTTCAAATTAAGTCTTTTCACCCGCGTGACTCTACACTTGGGACGTGGAACGACACAGATCGCGATGTGATAGGAGAGGTCCCTCGACCAACACTTACACAGCTTACTGACTTATGCAGTAAGTTACACTCATTAGATTCTGATACGACACTCGCTACGTCACAGCTCACTGCCCCCCTGGCGCTCGCCACTGGAGGAGGCGCGTCCGCCGCGATGGGCGATGGCCGCTGTATCTTCAAATATATTAAAGTACTTCCTGCTAGTAGAAGAACTGCTACCACAATATACATCAACGTGTAATGATGGACGTCGTGTATGCTTAAGTCAGAGTAAGATTGTCCTTTTGATTTTCAATCTGTTCCTTTATTTGCTTCCATACTTGTGTATAATTTTCTGTTATCATTAGATCGTCAGCCATAGATGTGTTGATAATATTATTCAAAATGGACAACTCTGGGACTTGAATGTTACCTGCAACTGTCAGGGGATTCATGTAGTTATTGTGAGTATATATGGAGAGGTCATTGTCCTTCAGAGTGCAACCTTGACCTAGGTTGTTAAGACCGTTACCTGCTAATTTAGTCATTGTTATACCAGCTGTGCAGAAAATGCGAACACTGCATTCTCGGCAACACGAGAAGAGCCAGTCATTTCTTGAGTGTAACTTGACCCACCTGTTAGCGCAACTCGCTTGTTCATATTTACAAATTGTTGTTTTTGTATAGGCATTGCTAATTTTTAAACAGATTGATTCTTTCGTGTTTACATCATAGATAGGCGTATCTAATGTGCATAACATTCTATTTTCTGTAGCATGAGAACACATGTGTAAATCTGTTTCTGTCAAGAACTTATCTGTATCTTTTCTCAAATTGAATGCTACATACGGATGACTAGGCGTTATATAATGTCTGTAGGTTTTTATTTTGTGGAATACTTATATTTCTGTCTAGCTCATCACATCTTTGCTTACAAGGGGGATCTTGATTTCTATAATAAGATAGCTGCTATGCAATCTTGATGACACTTTTAACATTTTATAAATGTCTGCTAATCTCGTCTGAATTGTCAGGTCACCCTGTAGTTGACTCGAAAATGTAAGAATTTGAAATTCTAATTGCTCAGGTGATAAGAGGTGAGTATAAATCCGCCCGTGTCGGATGTCAGTGATAGTATTAATTAGTGTTTGTTGCATGTTTCTTATATTTGTTATTTTTATTGTTTCTACTTTAAATATAGAAATAAAATACTTATTTATACTAATCTTTTCTGGATTTAATTAATCGCTAACAAGTTAAAAGTCACGCTAGGGTCTGCCCACCATTCACAGATAATGTAGTGACTGCGTTCAGCCACTGTGGATACGTTCCGAAACATCCCTCTTTCTTTATAAAATAAAGAGACTAATCATCCAACACATAGTCTTCATAGTGAGCAGGCCTTCTCCTACTTCGGGTGCTCCTCCTTGGTTCTGAAGACATGACTTCTCCAGCAGATGACGACTGGCTCAGCTGTGGCACGGTGAATACTTGATGATCGATTGTTGGTACTGATGGAATAACAAGTTCTGTACCTGAAAAGGAAGATTCTAATTGTGGCTGATCTTGCGCCAACTGCTCCTTCTCATTAATTTGTGTATTCTGATCCTTATTGTCCTCAATAAACTCTTTTGAACAAGGTCTTATATGAATTCTGTTCCTTCCATAGTATTTGTCACTAACTTCTATAATATAGGATCTCTCATTAACCTTTTCATAAACTTTTCTTACATACCATTTGTTTTTTGCTTCTGGATTTAATCTGACAACTACAGATTGACCAATCTCTAGATTTGATGCTCCTCTAGCTCTTTTATCAAACAATACTATATATTTTTGTTTCCTTTGCTTAATTTTGTGAGACATATTTTGTATCACTTTAGGAGTAAGGTGCTTTAAAAGACAAGGAAGACCGGTTCTTGTTCTCCTGGAAAATATTTTTTGAACAGGGCTCGCCAAATCATCTTCTGCAGGTACATTTCTCAAATATAGTAATGAGTACCATAAATCCTGTTTGGTTTCTAAACTTTGCATCACTATTCTTTTAGCCAATTTCACCGTTATGTCCGCTTTTCCATTTGACTGTGGATAGTGTGGTGATGAAGTCACTGCAGTGCCATTACGGCCTGTATGTGCTCTTGTGATGCTGTAACGGTTCGTTACAATAATCTTAAATTATCCTAAAAATAACTTTAATAAAATTAATAAAATTTTACAACTACTTATCTGAACTTATAACAAAAAAAAATATATTAATAAACTTATCCTTAATTATAAAAACAAACAACTACAATAAAATAAAAACTTGACTATAAATAAACCGGGCGCAACTGTATGTTATTAAAATATCTGTTCGCGCGAGCTACGAGAAACGATATGGAAACAGGTTCGGTATCGGATATCGGGTGAGTGTTGCAAATATTATTATTATGCTTAGATTTAGGACCTAGCCCTAGACCTTGTAGTAAGTAGCTACCTACCTACCTAGCTACTTGTATTTAAAAAAACCTGCATGAGTAGTAAAACTCCTAAATGTCTTACGCTTTTACTCCAATGCAATATAGAATTAGATTTTACTGCCCTATTTTGTTCATCTGTAAAGGAACAATCATTGTAACCTTTCATGTTCGTAAATCGTCGTGCGTACATGACCTTGCACGACCTTCATGGCCTTCGATGGTTATTTTGATTTAAGTAAATTTAAGTTTTAATCTTACTATCTACTATGCGGCCTGTAAGTAGGGTCACTAATGGTTTATTCTGCTAAGAATTATTATGTTGTTTTAATTAAATTACAAAAATATACCACTTGGGTATATTATAGCTAAGTTATTGTTTAGGTGCTTAGTTTTAGCTTCAATATGCTTTTGTATGACTGCCGCATCAGTAACTACTATTCTTTGCATTAATCAATTCCATCTGATCCGCTTTTTACCGCTTCCGGCCTGATGTCGCAGTCATACTAGTGAAATCTGACTTTTCTTAAAGTGTCCGATTTCCGGTATTACAGGGTCCCCGTTTCCGGTTAGAAACTAGACGTTTCACGCCGCGACCTATCGACTTACTACACGCCTACTGGTGGGCCTTCAAAAGTTAACCCCCTCACTGCCGTCGGGTCGGAGTCTGCACTTCGGCCATCTAAAAGGACAGTGGTGTTAATTTTTAACTACTAGACCTGGTGTCGTTTTCGGTTGTTTTTATGAAGCTCACTACTACCCTGTAATTATAGTGCATAATTAAATTTTGTAAATACCTTAAATACTCTATTTATTTCTCTCTAAATTTATGTTACCACCCGACTAAAGGGAAAATGGTACATGCACTCTGATCTTATGGCTTCTGGAATCAATACTTGGTCTCTTCTTAGTAATATACCATTGGTAGTGGACAGCTCTTTCCGAAATCTATAATAAACTTGCAGTTTGTGAGGCACATCAGATAAATAATTTGGGAAACCCTTTATAACAAATTCAATTAGTTTTTGTAAATCTTTGTCTTTTTCTGTCTCTAATCTAATTTTATCTATTACTTTATCCGATATTTTTAGATACTTCACCACAGAAACTTTATTGATTACTTTAAAAATCTTTTTCTCATTCACTTTTTCTTCTTGCTGAAGTTTTGTACTATCATCCTTTAAGGGTGCTCGTGACAGAGTATCTGCAACTATATTGTCTTTACTTTGAATACTCCAGATCTATATTATATTTTAGTAAATTAAGTAACATCATTAGCAATCTTTTAGGAGCCTCTGTAAGTGGTTTGTTTATAATATTAATAAGAGGCTTATGGTCAGTTTTGATTACTATTTTTGGATTCCCCACTATATACTGGTTAAACCTTGTGCATGCAAAAACTACTGCTAACATTTCCTTTTCAATCTGGGCATATTTCTTTTCCGTAGATGTTAGACATCGTGATGCAAAACTGATAACATTTTTATTTTGATATAACGCTGCACCTAATCCATACTCGCTTGCATCACACTCAATCACAACTTCTTGATTTAATTCAAAATATTTTAAAATTGGCAAATTCGATATAATAGCCTTTATATGTTTTAACTCTTTTTCTTCTGTTTCTGACCAGACAAATTCCACATCTTTTTTTGTAAGTCTTCTTAGATTATGTGCTTCATAACTGAGATTTTTAATAAATTTACTGTGGTAGCTGACCATACCCAAGAGTCTTAAAACTTATTTGCTTGTAGTAGGTGCCGGCATGTTTCTTATTGCCTCTACCTTTGACTTATCCACTTGAAGACCATCTTTAGTTAAATAGTGCCCATAAAACTTCACAGATGTCGGTAGAAAATTGGCTTTATTGATGTTTAACTTGCAGTTAATTTCCCGAAGTCTGATAAATAACTTTTCCAGTTTAATATTGTGGTCTTTTACTGCTTCCTCATAATTTTCACCAACTCCATACACCAGAATGTCGTCTGCTATTATTTCAATGCCTTTTAGGTCATGTAAGAGACTCGTAAGCTTTTGTTGGAAAATCTCAGGCGATGATGTTAAACCAAATGGAAGGCGCAACCACCTGTAACGTCCAAAAGGAGTCCAAAATGTAGTTAATTTGCTACTCACATCATCTAAGCTAACTTGCCAAAATCCCTTTTTTGCATCTAAGGTACTAAGAACTTTAGCTTTGCTTAGCTCTGGTAACATTTCATCAAGGGTAGTGAACTGATAGTTGGGCCTTTTTAATGCCTTATTCAATGAAATTTTATCTAAACATATTCTAAACTTAGAATCCTTTTTTACAATTAATATCTTGTTTACCCAGTCGGTATGACATGTTTCTTTTACAATAATGTTATTTTTTTCTAGTTGTTCTCACTCCACCCTAAGGTTGTCGCGCAGAGCTACTGGTATTCTCCGAGGTGGCTGTATTTTTGGAGGTATAGTATCATCAAATTCTAAACTTACCTCACCTGGAAGACAGCCATATCCTTGGAAAATGTCATCATAATGTTGAACCAGCTCTTGACAATCTTTATTGTCTATTTTTGGAGAAATAATGTTACAATATTTTATAAATCCTAGATTAACACATGCTTTTTCTGACAAAAGTGGTTTATGATCCACATCTACCATATGAAACTTCAATGTGTAGTGTTTTTGGTTACTAATGCAGTCAAATGTTGAAGTACCATAATCTTTAACCTCTGTATTATTGAAGCATCTCAATTTGAAGCATGGTGGCTTTAAATATTTCACATTATTCTTCCCAGTAAGCTCTTTATAGTATTTAATGCCCATTGTGCAGACTTGTGAACCAGAATCCAGAACACATGGTACTTTCTTCGCTTCTTTTCCAATTTTGAAAATCTTGCCACTTCTCTCAAACCAGATCTCTTATTAATTTTAATTTCTGAAATGTACACACTATCATCAGAATCTTCTGATGGTAACTCTTCTGTTATTTCTCGCACATACTTCTTCTTGCAAATCTTCTTGAGGTGATTCCTACCCTTGCAGTTTTCGCACCTTTTTCCATATGCTGGACACAGCTTTTTATCGAAAATGTGTCTTCCCCCACAAAACTTGCATTGTTTAGCCTGTGGTTTAGCTTCTGTTATGTTATTTATTAGTTTATTTTCCTCTTCAACTTTTTTCTTAAGTTGAGTTATTTGTTTGCTCGCTGACTCAGCCGATCTACAAATATTGACAGCCTGTTCTAAATTCAAGTCAGACTTTCTTAGAAGTTCTTTTTTAGTGTCTCCACTCAAAATACCAACCACTATTCTATCTCTCAAGATATCATTTGATATTTCGCCATATTGACAAGGCTTTATAAGTTTCTTGAGAGCTAGGAGGTATTCTGAGAAACTCTTCCCCTTCGAGTTGATTTCTTGCATTGAACATGTACCTTGAATATATTAAATTTGTATCTTTTATAATAAATTCTTCCATTTTTTGAAATATTAGCTTTTCATCCTTTTTTTCTTTTTCCGTGAGACCAAATTCCATATATTTTTTCATAGCCGCGGTCCCGATGGCACTTATTAGCAAACCTGCCTTTACTTCCATTTTTTCCGGCGGCCATTTGTCTATTCCAGACGCCAAGCAATAGTTCCACCATCCATTTTTGAAAAACTCAAAATTTTCATACTGGTTAACCGTACCCGTTTCGACCTCTAATGGCTGTGGCCAGGGCACGTTAACTCTGCTCGAGCTAGATTCTACCGTATTTCCTAATATTTTCTGTTGCAACAATGAAATTTGCTGTTGCATCGTGGATAGTAATTTTGTTTGATGCTCAAACAACAGCCTGAACTCTTCGTTGTCCATATTATCCAATAACGATAATCCTATCGTAAGACTCACGGTAGCACTTCTGACACCATGTTTCTACTTTAAATATAGAAATAAAAGACTTATTTATACTAATCTTTTCTGGATTTAATTAATCGCTAACAAGTTACAAGTCACGCTAGGGTCTGCCCATCATGTCACAGATAATGTAGTGACTGCGTTCAGCCACTGTGGATACGTTCCGAAACAATTATGTTAGCAACGAGGGCGGATGACGTCACATAGAGACCATTCTCATTAGCAAGGCGAACTCGGTTGATATCTGCAGATATATTATGGAGGTGCTGGTTAATAAGAGAAAACTGAGTGTTCATGGTCTTTTCATTGCGTTGAATACTGTTATACTCAGCTTCTAGTACAATAGTCTGGTTCCTTATAAGGTTTTGCAGATGATTTTCATTATGAACGATCTGATCAATGTCTTGTACGAACTGTTTGGCAAATCTTTCGTCTAACACTCCAAACAATCAGTTTGCAATATAACCAATGATATCGACTAGTCCACGTTTTTGTATGTTAGGATATTTGTTGTTAAGCAGTTTGTTGTAATGTTGAATTTCGTTCAACTCATGCTCTAACTGAAGTGCCAGCGTTTGAAATTGTATAAGGTCAGTAGAGCATAGCTTCCTTAATGTGTTACGTATAACTCTATGTCCGATAGTGATTGATAATAGGACGATAAGTTATAGTAAACAACAAGTTTCTATTCGTCTCTGATGTACTGAAGGTCTGATATTTTGTCGAAAAATAACCCTTGATTCTCTGTTATCTGAGACGTATTAAAAGGGTTTTGATTTTGTTGTATAGAAGGTGAAAACAACATGATAAGGCTTAGTAAGGTCGTCACTAAGAAACTTTTTAACGTAGGCTTACGAAGGCCACCTCGCCTGGGCCTGCTTTGATTAGTATTTTGCAGATCCTCTTGAGCCTCTTGCGGTGTGATTACATGCTTATTTTCTTCAGGAATAGTCTCATAAACTGGCAATAAAACCAATTTGCTCACAGGACGTTTCGAAATGTTATTCTGCGTTTTTAATGAAACTACCCTAACATAACCATCCTTCCCAGGGTGTAGTTCCTGCACTCGACTTTCCCTGGGGGTATGTTATCTTCCTTGATCAAAACCATGTCATTTAAATCTATATTTTTGCTAGGTGTTCTCCATTTGGAACGAGCCTGTAATTGCTGTAGATAGTCTACGGACCATCTTTCCAAAAATGCTTCATCATGCTTTGTACAAGTTGCCAACGACAAGGTAAGTTTATATTTTCGTCACCTTGAGGTCTTGATAACATTGTTCCGCCAATGAGGAAGTGTCCCGGGGTTAAATAGTCATCTTCTGGGTTTTCCGTCATGGGAAACAATGGCCTGGAATTAAGACAGGCTTCTATTTGTTGTATAAGTGTAGTAAACTCCTCATATGTCAGTTTTTGCTCGCCAAGATTTATTTTCAGTTGGTGTTTGAAACTTTTGACTGCTGCTTCCCATAGGCCTCCTGCAGATGGCCAAGCGGGTGAGTTAAATGACCATTCAATGTCCTATTCTGCTATGCTGCTGAAGAATTCATGATTAATGGTTGCCACTATCTCCTTGAATTCTTCTTTCAGTAGTCTATTGGCACCTACAAAATTTGTGCCGTTGTCACTATACATTTGTGACGGTGTTCCGCGACGAGCACAAAAAACGGCGGAAAGCCGCTAGAAAGGCCGGAGTACTTAAGTCAGAAACTAACTCGATGTGCACCGCCTTCGTTGAGAGACACACAAAAACTGCTACGTTAAGGCATTTAATACCTCTTCCTCTATTAGCCTTCACGTCAACGTGCCCAGTGAAGTCGACGCCGGTGTGAGTAAACGGGCGTGATGGTGTTACTCTAGGGCGAGGTAAGTCAGCCATGATTTCCTCTCTTTTCTCAGTACTGTAGCGCCTGCATTTCACTCACATTCTGATTTGTCTTTTAACGGTGTTCATACCACTTAAGATCCAGTATTTTTCTCTCAGATAGGCTAAAGTCAGCCTTGGGCCTCCATGAAGCGTGGTAATGTGTGCTTGATTGATGAGTAGGTTTGTCAGCCGACTATGCTTTGTTAAAATAATAGGATGCTTTGCTAAAATGTTTAAATAAGAATTATTTAACCGTCCACCCACTCTCAAAACTCCGTGCTCATCTAGATATGAACTTAAACTTGCTATTTTGCTATTAGACCGAACATGATCATTGCTTCTTAATTGCTTTAATTCTTCTCCAAAATCTAACTCTTGTGTGTCTTTAATCATTATTGTGTAAGCGTTTTTAATTTCCGTCGACGACAATACATGAGCGCATTCATTCGACCGATGACGTATGCGAGCCACGAAACGTGATATCCAGCCTATAATTTTCGCTGCTCGAGTGACGGAGTTTTGATTTTTCAGTATTTCTGTAACTAATGTTATTTGCTTATCGTGTGAGGCTGCGTTTACATGGGATTGTTTTGTTTCTAAGTTAGGATCTTGATATTGCTTGCTGGCAAATTGCTGGCTATTGTGCTCAAAGTCAAGAAGCCATTTAGTCCCCTGCCACCAGAGAGAGTGGTCTACGAGTGTATTTACTGATGCTCCTCTGGTTGTGCAGTCCGCTGAATTTTCCTCTGAACGCACATGATTCCAGTGAGATTTTGGAATGATTTCTACTATCTGCGCAACTCTATTTGCTACGAATTGTTTCCAACGCGTAACATCTCCATGAATCCATCCTAATGCCACCATGGAGTCTGTCCATGCATATATTAATACGAGCTCTCTTGCTAATGATCTAGGAGGTGTGCACCACACAATTCAAGTCTAGGCAGTGATACCTTTTTGTTTAACGGCGCTAATCTAGTTTTAGCCATAACTAAAGTAGATGTGCGCTCGCCTTTACTGTTATTAGCCACTATGTAAATAGCACATGCGTACGCTTTTTCGGAGGCGTCGCAAAAGCCATTTACTTGAAATGTGTTTAGAGTATCACCTAAATACCGGGGAACAGACACCTCTTCCATGCTTCTCAGGTCATCTCGAAGTTGTAGCCATTCTTCTTGCAATTGTGGTATTAATTTATCGTCCCACGAGATGCCAGAAGTCCATGCCTTTTGAAACAGCAATTTTGCTTTAATTGTAAGGGGTGAAAGCCAACCTAGTGGGTCAAATATTTTCGAAATGTCAGATAGAAGTTGTCTCTTACTGGGGGTTGATAGGTTATGCTCAATAGTATTTTGAAATGTAAAATTATCTGATGATGAATGCCATCTCAAACCGAGTGTTTTTCGGGTTTCTGATGATTTAAAATCGTATGGGACGTCTAGTTGATTAGGTGAAAGGTCGGCAGTTAACTCGTGATCGTTGTGTAAATAAATGTGTGAGAAGAAGCACCATCTCATGTAATGCTGCAAGTAATTATGTAATCGTCTTCGGTTGAGACCCTCGCATAATTGGAATCAAACTTCACAGGTAAGTTCGTTTGATTCATAATTATGCGGAAAAAGGCATCGTCCCTGTTGCGACGCATGAGGGCCAGCAGCAACAGCGTTCTGAATACAATAATTGCACGTCCTGATTCTCCCAAAAACATTGGATAGAAATAATCACTGGCCAATTAAATTAACATTAAATAGAAATGTAATTTTGCTCACAATAATTATAACTAACATACTGTAAATTAAATTGTTACTAACACACTAATAAAACTATGGAGGTTAAGTCTGAAATAAATGATTTTTATTTATACATTGATTTATTTTAGGTCTCACAATATATTCTGAGAAAAAAATCATAATGTAATCCGAGTCATTCAAGTGGCAGCCCCCCGGCTGCCGCAGATCACGCCATTTTAGATTAAACGTCATGCGCACAAAACAGGGGTTAAATGAGAAATCAAAATACAAATCGGTTGCTTCGGTTTGCTTACGGATCGGTTTGCATTTTATTGGTTTTTTTATATTTTACTAACAGCAAAGGTTATTTGTACTTACATGAATAACATGTTGTTTGGGGACTTCCCTGGCTTAATTTGTTTGAATAAACATGGGAGCTAAAAATCACTAGATCGGCCTCTATGTGATTCCCAACCCAACTTGCTTGCTATGATAGAGTCCGTGATAATTTTAATTGTTAGCCTAGCTTAGCTGTACCGTGAAGATTTGTGAGTTCTCTCTGAAAAATACATAAAAAAATATATTTTAAATTTGTATTTAAATCTTTTTCCGTCCACCACTTTTAATGTATGACGTTGTTTGAGTAATGGCGTATAACCTTTTTATGTAACAACACAGACTCATATAGGATCAAAGCAGCTATCTAACATTTTGGTCAATTTTGGCTTTGAATACGAGCTACCAATTACCTAATAGAAAAACATTATCTACAACACTCCTATCGGAAGAGTACACTAGCCGTCTTTCTAAATACCGAGAAATGGGACGAAGGTGTTTAAGTATTTGCCTCACATTGGATTGTTGGACGTCTAGAACTCTAGAAAGTTATGTGGCTATCACTGGGCATTTTATAGATAAAAATAATTTTGAATTTTGTAGCATTCTAATACAATGCGCAAGTTTCGATGGTCACCACACCGGGGAACGAATAGCGGCAGAACTGCAACAAGTTGCCGCTACTTGGGCCGTAACTGAGAAAATATTTTTTTTAGTTTCGGATAACGCAACGAATATGATATCTGCAGCTAGAATAGTCGGTTGGCCTCACTACGGATGTTACGCACATAAATTAAACCTCGTTGTGCAGTCCGCTGTGAATGATGTCTCCGTATCGAGCACTATTGCGAAAGTGCAAAAAACAGTGCGCATTTTAAAAAGAGTGCTATAGCAAAAGAAAAACTGCTTAAGTATCAGGCTACTGCCCAAAATATTGAACACCCAAAGAGTTCATTGCTGTCTGTCCCAACACGATGGAATTCAACGTATTTCATGCTCAAAAGATTTACCGAGTTGCAGGAAGCTTTAAGAGCAACAATCCCCAATTTGAATGCAGATCTGCCCATAATCCCAATGGAGGAATGGAAATGCATTAAACAAATATGTGACACACTAGAGCCTTCCGAGGAGGCAACCAGAATAATGAGCGCAGAAAACTATTTAACGGCCAGTAAAGCAGTGGTTCTAACGGCTGGCCTTACAGCTTTGTGCGAAGAACTAGCTACAAGAGACTATTACGAATCGGTAAATATACTTATAAGTAATTTAAAAATTGGTTTATTCACTCGTTTTGGCGACATTGAGTCCTCTCAACGAATAAAGAAATAGCAATATGCACGTACCTTGACCCACGATTTAAACAACATGCGTTTGAAGACCGAGTAGCGATGGTATGGGCAAAAGAAATTATTTTTGAAAAAATGAAGACCTGTTCAGTAGAAAGCGAGGCTGAAGTGCTAGCTGGACCATCAATAGCGACTGTACAAGCCCAACCTGTGTCTTCATTGTGGGGACGGTTTGATAACAAGGTTTCCTCGTCACATCAACCCAAGACGACAGAGGAAAAATGTAAAGAAGAGTTAGATTTGTACATTTCCGAGGACGTTATTCCACGTACAGAATGTCCTTTGCGATGGTGGAGAGAGCGGAAGTCACTGTATCCTGTTTTAAGCCAAGTTTTCATCGCCAATTGTAATATTGTAGTGACATCAGTCCCATGTGAACGAGTTTTTTCGAGGGCGGGTTATACTATCTCAGACAGGAGATCACGTTTGACCAACTCCAAAGTAGAAAAAAATATGTTTTTGAACGCCAATCAAGAAAAATTACTAATTTTAAGAAAACATGTAAATACCTGTAAATATGCAAAATGTACATAAAATCAATGAACTTCTAAGTACGCTTGAATGATGATAAAAACTATTATACCTATAACTAGCTAATTATTTAGTTAATAATATATTCAGACAGTCCTAAGCCTGCAAAGTACGAAGGAAAGTTCATTGAAATTGATTGTGTGATCCTATAACCGTTAATGTGATAATTTAATCAAACAGCAAATAACGTTTAAAATGAAAATAATAAATAAGCAATTAAGCAGATAAGCAGTTAATTAAAGTGACTTAAAAAAAAAAACGATTTAATTCGATTATTATTTTAAGTCGTTATGCACATCACTAGTGGCAGATAGACAGTCGCTACATAGTTTTAGTGTAGATCGCACGCCGGTTGTCACCGCGTTGGCGCGAAAACATAAGGTAAGTAAGATGATCGTACCTATATTTTGTACTTGTTTACTGGGTGTGGCCCTTAATGCCACGGAAATAAGGAAGTATCAAATAAAATGTATGTTTATAATATTAGTAGTACTTTATTTGTATGTTAGTGATACCGGCCGTTGTTAGTAATATCAACAAGCAACAACCTCAATTATTTATTTTGATTCAGCGTAACAATGAATTCTTGGCGGCGAGATCGAATAATGTCTAAACTGCGGCAAGTGGTGAAAGATTCTCAGGATCCAGAAACTGTGTCCAATTTGTTTTGCACTGAGATAATACTTATGTCACCTAATGCTCAGGATCCAGAAACTTTACCTAATTTATCATGCACTGAGGTAATACCCATGTCACCTAATTCTAGCTGCTCATTTGTGTAAAATTCAGATTTCATTGAAAATGATTTTTGAAACTATGTCGCAAAAAGACCGTCGAAGTCGAACCAGTTAATGAAAGTTCTATTATTATTGAAAGAGCTAACTCTGATACGGAATTACCAACAAGATTTACGCCTTTAATAACTTTTGAAAGGCGTATTTCACGGAGAAAATCATGTAACAAACCATCATATGCAACTGATTATTTTTCTGACACTGAGGATGTTGATTTACTCCACGGTTTCGATTTCGATGATATTGTAAAAGACGAAAACTATAGTGTTACTGAAGAACTTGATACTACTGATTTGGATACTTCCATTGAAGAAAACGATTTTGTAAAACAACGCGAAACTAATAAGAACACAATAAAGTTACAAAACCAAACAAAATGTGATAAACGTGATAAGGCTGAGGAAAATATCCAAGATTCTGAAAATCAAATAGCCCAACAAACAAGTACCCAGGAAATAAGAGTTGAAACGGAGACAGTTACAAGTGGTTCACAGCAAGCATTACTGAACAGGAAATGGTTCAAGACACAGACAATAATATACGAGTAACAAACGACGAAGAAAGGCAAGCTAAATCAATAATTCAAAGGGATGATACAGTAAATGAAGCTGCGAATAATTCTTTGACTAAGAGAGGTACGATACGTAAAAGGAAAATAATAGAAGAATCGACTGCGGAAAGAAAAAAAAAGAAAAAAAAAAGATGTGATGTAAAAACTTTTCCTGAAAGAACCCTGTAGACCTACATGTAAAAAGCTCTGTACCAATAATATTAGTATAGAACAACGCCAGATGATTAATTCAAGTAACTCGGCCTTAGACACAGCAGGAAAAGGTATGTTCATCAAAAACAATGTCAGCGTCGCGAATGTCCAATCTCAAAAAAAAACCCAAAACGAAACCTGACCTTTAATTACTTTTTTACGTTTCGTGGTCATGAGAGTCCAGTGCAAGTAAGCAAGACATTTTTTTTAGCAACATTAGGCTACAATCCTAAGAATGACACAAAAGTTTTTCGAGTTCTTCATACAAGTGAAGATGATAATCTAAAAGAAAAACGTGGACACTATGACAGGTCGTCGCTGTCCAAGGATAAAACCTTGATAACTTCACACATAATGACTTATAACCCTGCAATATCGCATTACCGCCGTGACCATGCCCTGCATCGTTTGTATTTATCCAGCGATATCACTGTCACAATTATGCATGTCGATTTTAACAAAACATACCCAGACTCTGCATGTTCTTACGAAGTTTTCCGAAGAGTCGTAAAGAGCCACAACATTTCCTTCGTCGTTCTGGGCAATGAAGAATGTGCACTTTGTGCTGTATACGACATTCATGCCTGCGAATTCAATAAAGCTCCTGATACATCTTGTGCTACATTTAACAATCATGTTGAACATCGCCAACGCTAGAGACAGCAGGAAAGCGTACAAATTGGACAAAAAAAAACGTAGAAGACCATAAAGATGATGACACCGTTTACGTATGTGTAGATCTTCAAAAGCTGGTAATGCTGCCTCGCATGAACAGCTACAAAGTAGCAATATTCTGTCCTCGAATAATTGCATTTAACGAGACTTTTACTCCTATAGGTAAATCTACTAAAAAAATAATCCTTACGCTGTCTTATGACACGAAGCAATTTCAGGCCGAAATGTTCAGGACATTGTTTCAACATACAGAGCTTTTTTTTACACCACCGGAACAAAAGTAATTGGGTTATTTGGGCAGATAATTGCTCGTCACAGAACAAAAACTGGACACTCTTTTCGTTTCTTGTCAATGTTATCCACAGTGATTTAATTTATTTACTGTACAAGGCAGTTTTAACAATAAGGTGTGGACTCCTTCTAGTAAGTGCAGTAAGTGCACCTGTGTCAGAGGGAGCCACTCTTCCGTAGCTTAGTTTTACATTTATAACTTTAGCAGATATACTTGAATAACTTATTATTATACAATGTGTTTTTCTTATTTTCATTTTATAACCACCTAACCAGTTTTTTACAAAATGGAATACTTATCTATCTTAATTAGTTTTAATTATATGTATTTATTATTGTACAAAGCTTCACAGTGCGCACGCGCGCGCGTGCATGTGTGTGTGTGTGTGTGTTTGTATATATATATATATATATATATATATGTGTGTGTGTGTGTGTGTGTGTGTGTGTGTGTTTGTGTGTGTGAAGTGTGTGTGAGAAAGAGTGAGTGAAATAAGGATATTGTATGTAGCAAGCAATTAGTTGTCCAATTAGCTAAGACTAGGCACTTTCAGTTTCATCGTAGTCCAAACATTTTAACCAGCTAATAACTTTCATTTTACATTTTCCAAGAATAGAATCTTATACTGTAATAAAGTGTAGAACAATAGTGTCTAAGAATTGCATTAACTAACTCATTCTTTTTATTAAAATTACTTTCGCGAACTTGTGTGCTACACTGACTGAACTAATAAGCACCCTTTAACTTAAAAAGTTACATTGGCTTGGCAAATTGCAACACACGTAAATCCTGTATTTGTCACTCCCGCGTAAATATAACGCGTCTCGCTTGCAAGTTGCAGTGGCAATGGCTGCCGAGCTGTGTGAGCGGGACGCGTTTATTTATGCGGAGTGACAAGGACAGGTAATAACATGTCAATGTACGAAATTCTTTCGCGACCGGACTTTAGTAGGTATTTATTCAATTATTTATTTCTCACTATTCTTACTTCAGTTTTGTTTTTACTCATTCGTTTTTCAGATCAGAACATGACTAAAAAACGTGACCATATTCGCAAAAATGACAATTCCCAGTCTGAGAAGATGTTACCGGAATATGAAATTATACCGAAGAAATCCAGGGTGCCGACTAATACCCAAGAAACTTTCTGTTACTTACAAGAAGAATTACCGGATTCTCAACCTTTTGATGATATAATATATTCCAGAGAAATTGATAAATGTATCTATAAAGGTGCTACTAGTGCCAGAGAGGCCACTTACACCTTTGATTTGCATAAGGATCTGCGTGATTATCAATCTATTGATCTTATATCCAATCCTGGAGACATTTCTCCATACCCATAAAGATACTACTATCGTAACAACAAGAGAAATGGGTACTATGACGGAATACGAAGGCTGCAACATGAGTGCAGAAAAAGAAGCTCAATGTAACGATTTTTTTGCGAAAATAGTAGCATTGGAGATGTCTAAGTTTCACGGAAACATGCGTTACAATAAGATGAAGGAAATATTGGACATACTGAAGAAAAGCGAGACATAAAAAAATACATAATCTTATATTATCGACTGATTAAATTGTTCCTATGCCTTAAGATTGTCTCCTACCTAAGAATAAATAATTAAGTTTCAAATTGATAAAAACACATTACAGATTATGTAAGATTTGTTTTTTTAATACTACAATGAAACGGGATAAGCAAAAGTTTATACTATTGTTATTTGTTATATAAATAGTCAATATAAATACTAAGTTCAGTCTTGCTCTGAATAAAGTCCAACAACCAAATGTTTTTGCTCTGTAAATCGTCTTGAACGATGATTCTTCAATAGCTTTTTTTAATCAGACATTTTTTTTTTCTACTTTCCATACAAATACAACAACAGCTGATCGAGTTTTTTATGAAAAGTTGAAAAATTTTACGTGTGATTCGGAAAAGTAGTACTTAATTGTTCAGGGTAATGTACAGATTTACAGATTGCGTAATGTTTCGTTGTCATTGAAATGTTATAGGACACAAAACAAATATAATAATATGATTAAATTTTACTTAATTTTAGGCACTTTTATTTGGTAACTTTAATAAAACAATTTTTTAAAATGAAACATTATTTTCTTAATCACCATTTAGTTTAACCATCTGGTAATGAACCTGAGATTAACCATACACAGGATTTTGTCAATTAACTTATAAAAGTGAAGTGTCTACTAACGGCGCCAATGCTTTTTTACTAAGCGTGGTGAATATAAGACAAAATTTACACACATATTAAACTTTGGGTCAGATATAACATAAAATCATTTTCGTTAGTCTAACAATTTCAACATAATATAGGTATTAGTAAATAATTCTAATCAGTCGCTTTTACCACAAATCACAGCTGGATGTTCAAAATAGGTTATAATGATTATGTTTAACTCAAATGTGTTAAACATAGGTTTAATCATTTAAAAGAAAAAAAGATTTTTTTCAATAACAATATTTAACTATTGTTTCTTAAAATTAAAATGTCCTCGACTATGTTGTCACTTAAGTTATAACGCAAATCATTTAATATAAATTTTAACGATGAAAAACGGCTGGCGTAGCTAGAACTGTACTTGCCAAGCGATACAATTGCGGCTCGATCAATGCTTTACTTTTCCAAAATTGTATTATATTTTGATTGGAAGGTAGTCGTGGATGAGCAGAAAAGTTCTCTAAAATAACTGTTATATTCGCACGAGTCTGGATATAGTGCTCACGCTGAGAACATCTTTTCAATTGTTCAGTTTGCGATAGAATCGATTCCATTTCATCTACAATAACGGTAACTGGTTGAGATGTACGAGTATCTTGATTATTAAGGTACTTGCGGTAAACAAGGGCCACCTAACTTCAGAAATAAATATTAAAGGTTAAATAATTGGTAATAATGAAAAATTCATAATCAGGAGAACGTTTATTCTTTTAGCAACGTAACTAAGTACACTTTTTGCCCTAACCTGTCATATTTCGCTTCAAAATAAACACTTTTAAAACTCTTTCTATGGCCCTTATTAACATACGTAGTTTAATAAGGACCATAACCTTGAGTCGATACATAATGGCATAATCAAAATGAACACAATATTTTTAGCTCCCTATAGCATAAAGTATCATTTGGCATGAGATCACATCCATGAATACACATAAATCAACGAGAAAAATAGTAATGGACCTTATTTAAATAAAGAAACATATCAAATGAGAAAAACCATATTTCCCAACAACATATTAATAGAATTATCATATCTCTCAACAAAGTTTCTTTTCCTGCAAATAAACCTTTGACTTAAAAAAAAATTAAAGACATTAAAAAAAGATCAATAAATTCTGAGGCCCTTATTAAACTTAGGAAAAATTGTAACTTGTTTCACTTAACACGTGTTTTATCATTAATTAATACAATGTTGTAATCGACAAACTAGTGAACCTCAATAGAAACTACTTCTAAATAAAAATATTCTTCTAGTAAGTCTCGGTAAAAATACGTATAAATGTTAATCAGTCTTCAAATAGGAACAAATTTCTTAAATATCAAAGTAACCTATCGACTTATGCCGCCTTTTTTTCAATTTCAATTTATGTTTTGATCCTTTAATTGCACACTGGACATTCAAAATCTAAATCTTCTTTCGTTAAGCCCAAGCATTCTTCATGAAACCATCTGTTGCACGAAAAGCACTTTCTCATGGCTAAAAAACGCTCTTCGTTACACGCGTAGCAGTACCATTTGTCTTCGGCATCTACAGTGTAGTGTTTTTCTTTTGTTTTTTTATCATTCACCTTCTTTTTCTGTTGTTTCTTCTTAATTTCACTCGTAGATTCTCTTTGGTTACTTTGGCGTTGTTCTTTTTTATTTTCTCTATCTGTAAATATATCCTTTGTAATTATTCGAGCTTTGTAATTGATTGCTTTACGTCGAGGTTTTTGTTTGATCACAGCATGGTGTTGGCAATAATTTTTGAAAAGGAGATTTAGAACTCTTTTTGAGTCTCAGTCTTGCTAGTGGAATATTGTATTCCGAATCATCGTCACTTGTTTCAGAACCATGCATTTTTGCATTAATATTATAGTGACACGAAGTACTAATTTGTTTGATGGGAGTACCTTGTTCTTGTGGCACTGACAGTGTATTTTCATCTTCAGATGAGCTGTATACATTTAAAGCCTGTTCTGCAACACGTTGTAGTCGGGATCGATGATGCAAAATAAATGCTTCTTCTTCATCATTATCAATCATAGAATTATCCGACTCAGAACTGTGAATTGTTGGTCGTCTTATAGTAGCATGAGGCCTGTTTAGTTCAGCTAACACGTTCTTGTTTCCAGTATCACAGTCTGTTGAGCTTTAGTCGACTAAATAGTTTTTATTGCTCCTATTCAATTCTGAACTGGGAGAAGGACGTGGCGAAAAATCAGTCTGAGTCAGCAAAGATGGAGAACTTGGATTAAAATCTTCAATAGTCTTGTCAGAATCGGAACTATTAGCCCTGGGAATTTGTATTTCACGACGTACGTTTGTTCCCGAAGGACCAGGAGTTGGAGACTTATGTCCAACGATAACTTGCTCTGGATGTTTTTCAGTCAGCACAGATGGTGCATATGCTTCAGTTGGAATTGCGTCCGGATTATGTGGATAGAGACCTGTAGCCCTAAACCCATTCACTATATTCTCATAGCTTATACATTTCGACCAAACTTTGCTAAAAATTGAATTGAAACGTGCTTTAGTTAATTTCTTATCGGGATATTGATATAAAAACGACAAAACTTCCTCATCCCAATGATGTTCAAATGATTTATTAACGCTTTTATCTAAAGGCTAGAGCTCGTGCGTCGTGTTTGATGGCAAGCAATATAAAACTATGTTTTCTTCATCAGCTGCCTCAACAATTTTATAGTCCAAGTGACAAGAAGCGCCATCAAATACTAGCAAACACTTGTCTCCCATTTTATATTTTCCTAAATGTTGGATAAAATCCACGAACAATGATGAGGTCATGCTTCCTTTTGGGGGCCATTCTTACAATCGATCCTGCTGGTAAATTGTCATAAAATTCGGATTTTGCTCTTTTGCCTTTAAAAATTATCATAGGGGGTATGGCACTCCCTAAGGCATTCACACAAGCTGCAACAGTCACGTTTTCAGCGTGTTCTGGAGCAACCAAAGTCCTCGAGCTTTCTTGGCTGGAGGCTCCATGAGTGCAATCTAAAAACGTTTAAAAAAGTCGATCAAATGATTGAACAACATTCAAGCAATTTAAACATTGACTCTGCTAGGTCGTAGCAGAGTTAATTTTCGAATTTCATAAAAGTTATAAATAAAATAAACTTTGATTACCTAATAAAAGTACACAAGCAAAGGTTTAATAAGGGCCGGCCCCTTAACCCGCCATTCATCTGGCTCTTATTAGACTTTGGTACTCATATTACTCGACCCGATATAAAATACACTAAATCAACCAAATCTTTTGAACTTACATTGTTTTAGCATCAATTAAACTGTAAGGTTCACTTTGCAATACCAAGTTTTATAAGTAATACTATATTTCAAGCAGAATTTTGTTACTATCAAGAGAAAAAAATACTATTGAGGGACGCAGACCAACTCTCTGAACTGCAACGTGGCTACTGACAAGATGGTCGATCGCACGAGACTGTGCTGGCGTTTATTAGCCTTCCTATTGGTCCTTTACATGTGTGCGTAACCAAAATAAAATCAAACCGTTAGAAGTACATTATTGTAATAGTGGCCCTTGATAGACAGCGGCCCTTGTTACCCGCAGGTACCTTAGTTTCTGTTTGCGTTATGCAAACTCTACTGCCTATGCTGCCTCTACTTTTAATATTTGCAACCAAGTCTCATTAAGATGTCTAATGGCTAAAAGTTCTTCCTCGGCTGACAGCACGACCTGAAATCTAGGATCTAGATATAAAGCACCAACAAACATGGAGTTAAGCATAAGTTGCTTTACTCTTATTTTCATATGATTGCAGATCAATTGTGCTAGCGGTACCTGCACGTGTGATGTCTCCAAATAACATCTGGACGAGTGGCAGTAAAAGTCTCCAAGAGTTAATTGCTCTTCTTGTAATCATTTGGTCAATATTTTAGCTGGTTTCAGAGAGTTAATCAGGCCATGTAAAGCATCCCAAGTGGTTGGAGCGACATATAAAATTTCACCAGGGGTACTTGAACAATACTCTCTTAATTCAATTAGTCGTTCCATCATATCTAATGTTGAATGCCAACGCGTAGTCATGTCCAGAATAGGCTTATTTTTTTTTGCCATTTGGAGAATATTTTTCATTGTAGGGGTTCGAAGTTTCCGCACAATAGCACGAGCTTCTTTCACTATATATATGGACTCATCTTCATTTATAGCGTCGTTGACAGCAAGCTGCAAGGTGCACCGTACCGACGTTATACAATATGCCTGCTTTGTATCATCCGAATCACTTTGTAGTGTTATTTGTATGGGATCCATTTCCATATTCTGGTTAAACTCTTCATCTGAGTCGGAGACATTTAAATCAGCGTTCAACAGACGGACCATTTTGACCATATTCGCACCATTGTCCGTTGTGATAGAGTAAATTTGTTCTATATTAATTTTATACTTTCTCAGAACATAAAGCAGCTTTTCTTTTAAATAGTCTGCAGTGCTCCTAGCATGCAACTCTACAACGCCTAAATGTTTTATATGTATAGAACCATCAACAATATATTGAGCATTCACTGCAAAAAATGATCGCTCTAACCGAGTGGCGCTGTCAACTTTTATCGAAATCATTCGCCCTTTAATATCTGCAGCTATATCAACTCTTTTCATTTCTGCCATCTGTGATACAAATTGCTTTATAGAATGCGAATTTAAAGATTGGGCTTCTCTCGAATTGATGGAAGTCATAGAAATTATGTTTCTAAAAGCCAAATCGTCAATCATAGAGAATGGTCTACCATGGACTGTCACTAAATTGACACATTGAGTTTTTAAATAATTAATTTTATTAGTAGAAGGAGCAGTGACACCACCTGCGCTTGTACTAGCGGCCGTGTCATTAATATTATTTTCTTTATTTGTAACATCTTTCATCAAACGGTTCCGCTCAGTTACTATTGTGTATTCAGTGGCATGGTTGGACGACAAATGATACATAAGATTTGTTCCATGGTCACCCTAAAAAGAAATAATAACGTGTTAATATATCTAATAGAATGATAATAACCCATATAGTCTCAAAAATATCTAAAAATTTCAGATCATATTTCTTCAAGTTCGATGTCCTGGAATTCTTCCCACACCAATTCACATAGCAAACTGACAATCTTATGTATGTC
This sequence comes from Udea olivalis, assembly GCA_947369235.1. NCBI lineage: Eukaryota > Metazoa > Arthropoda > Insecta > Lepidoptera > Crambidae > Udea > Udea olivalis. The sequence goes on along the minus strand of OX376367.1, from coordinate 5,907,877 downwards.
CATACAGCAAAATCAATCAAAAACTTTGGTAATCCACAGATCACAGATCCAATACTGGGTCGGTACTGAAGCTTAGCTTTCCTAGATCGACTACTTACTGAAAGGTAAAACCATTCATGATTTAGGCGCTTCGGTTGCCCTTCATGCGGTATAACCCGATTTTTGGAACTGTGCACCTCGGCTTGTCAAAATCGTTAGGTTGGCCGCATTGAATTTCACCCGCCCGCATACTTCCTCACTACTCCGCTGACGCGCTGTCGGGTGTGAGCGGAGTGGTGAGGAAGTATGCGGGCGGGTGAAATTCAATGCTGCCATTCTAACGATTTTGACAAGCCGAGGTGCACAGTTCCAAAAATTGGGTTATATCTATTGGAGGTAATCTATGTGGGTTATGTATCCCATATTAAAAACATTTATCGCAGGTAAAAAGTACAATGTCACTCACTGACCGGTAGATATTGAGTATGTAGGTGCTTATAACCCAATTTTTGGAACTGTGCAGTCGGGCTTGTCAAAATCGTTGGGTTGGCAGCATTGAATTTCACCCGCCCGCTAACTTCCTCACCATTCCGCTGACGCGCTGTCGGGTGTGATATGATTATTTTGTAGCATTTAAAGCTCATTGTCATTGACGTAGCTGGCCACTCCAACCATAGATATCTTTGACATTAAAAAAATAATTGGAAATAAATGGAGTTCCTCACAAAAAGTGGTGTCAGAAGTGGGATAAATTTTTAACATTATTTTTCAGTAAAAATAAATTTCAAAGGACCCTAACCGACTTTAAGAACTCAAGGTATCGTAAGGTATCGTACACGTAAGTGTCCCAATATTTATTATTATTTTTTAAGTTAATTTCTAAAAAAAACAAGATGCTTACCCGCTCCAAATCGCGTCAAGCGGTACCCGAAAGCGATGCGGGTGGTTCAGCTGCAAGCACCTCCCTTTCCCAATCGTCATCGTCCACAATAAAAGCGCAAAAACTAGCAGTAGAGGCAGCGCACCTGCTACGCATGGCGGAGCTTAAGCTATCAGACAGCGAACGCAAGCTTGAGCACGAGCGCGCTGTGTTAGAAGCTGAACGCTCTATAGTCGAAGCCGAACACCGCGCGGAAATAGCCGCTCTTGAAGCTATAGAAGATCGACGCTCTAGCCGCCATTCTAGCAGGCATTGGAGTCGGCGTTCTTATCAAATAGCAAGCAGCATCGAGAGCTGGATAGATAATCGTGACCCTTCAAGTGCAAATTGTGAACCTAACGTAATTTGCAGGTGCCGCAGGTGGACGCTACGTCCCTGGATGACCCTAAGCGCGCACCTTTAGCCACCGATGGTCTTAATACAATGACCCCCCAAGCGTCAGCTAGCGCAGGCGTCCCCGAGGTCCAAACGCGATTGGGTGCAGAGGGACCCCATATCCTCGGGCACGCCTCCACGCACTTTTGATGCAGAGGTTATAACATCAAATTCAACAAGACCCACGCCTGTGGGTCTCCCTTTACTAACATCATCTTCTTTATATACAGTTGGATGCCCGTGGGCTCGTACGGTTGATTGCGTGGGCATGCGCGCACTTCTGTCTGCGCCCCAACCCGCGCCGCAACTTGAAGGCTACGAGCCCCGGCACCAGAGCGTGTCCTCGCACCAATGGGTGCCCCGGGGCCATAAGCCCATGCACGCCCTACAGAGGGCCGTCTGTGCTGCGCCTCTACGTACTGCGACGGCCGTAGCGACACAAATTGGTGTCCAAACGACGCAACGGCCTGTAACTGCGGGGGCTGCAGCGCCTACGGTTACTTCGAGTCACCAGCGGCCACAAACCCAACATACACACTTACACTCTACCCTAGACACAAAACACTCAAAATTGTAACATAAAAAATAATACATGCAATCAAGCATCTTAGATGTCAATTGTTTCAAGACTGAAAACTGTATGGACTGCCCTTACTCAATATTTTTCTTACCACTCTAGAGCAGACGAATTTGATATCACAGAGTTAGTCATAGGGCTAAATATGTGTCCGCCAAAACTCATCTTGAATCCCTACGTGGGAACATCAGCACTCAGGAAACGAACCCGAGAGACTCCTTTTTTGCCAGAGGATTTAACCAGTGAATTTGAGGATGGGTATGATCCCGACAATGATCCAGCCCTTCATAGTTCCCCAGATCATGCGGTCAGGCCCACATAAGCCAGAGACTTAGGGAAACAGCCCGGATTCACGAAATTCAGGAATTCCTGACAGTTCAGCTACCAGAGAGTGAAAACCCTCTCTACAGCGATCTATTGGAGGCACTATCCGAATGGGACCTGGAGCGCAATCGAGGAATCTCTGTCTAAAGATTATATGACATTGTTGCACGTTCTCGGAAAAGATAATTTCCCTTATGTGCAAGATCTGGTGAGGTCCATCCGGATAGGACATCTATCTATCTCCAAGGGGTCACTGCTGCTGCCCAATTCTATAATATAAAGCATCAAACCACAATGTGGTCATAGAACGACTTGGCCATTTGTACGACAACATGCTTGAACAAGACAAGCTCTCCAAGCAAAAAGACAAGCAGAATCTTGAATTTGCAGAGAATTTGACAATCCAAATCAATAAAAGTTTGAGGGCTGTGTCAGAGTTCACAGCAATGTTTGAAACCAAAACACTACAGCTATCCTCCCCCAATGTTCAGAGACAGGTAAATAACCCACCCACCTCAACCTCATCTGCCTCCTACATGTTCAGAGCCATAAGGCAGCCCTTTTCATCAGCTAAAAACGGAACATTTAAGTGTTCATGAATGAGCGAGCAGCTCACTCTAGTAACGAGCTGGTGGTCAACGAGTTACGTCATAAACCTTTTGATACTATGTGTATTTTGTACCTCATACGAGGGGTGATCCAAAAGTAATGATAATCAGTTATTTCTAGTGCACACAAAAATACAAACAAAATATGAGTCACTTGCTCAGTTACCCACTAGTTCAGGAAAAAAAAATCATATAAATAGGCCACGATTCCCAGGAGCTACATTCATTTGAATACGAACTGTCAAGGAGTGAACATCAAAATGGAAAAACACGAAATCAGAGCTGTCATTAAATACCTCTGCTTGAAAAAAATGTCTACCAAAGACATACACAGCGACTTGGTGGAAACATTAGGGGGCTCTTCTCCTCCATATTCCACAGTTGCACGCTGCGCTAAGGAGTTTTAGCTGGGAAGAACATCGACGGAAGACGAACACCGCGAAGGACGCCCATCGACGTCCCTCACTGAAGAAAATGTGAAAAAAGTTGAAGAAGTTGTATTGGAAGATCGAAGAGTGACTATCAGGCATGTAGCTGAAGTCACAGGGATCTCATATGGCAGCATTCAAAGAATCCTTGCGAACGAATTGCATATGAGAAAGGTCTCCGCGCGTTGGGTACCGAAAATGTTAAACGACAAGCAAAAGAAGAAACGAGTCGACATGTCAAGAGCAAATCTCGAAAAGTTCCAGGCAGACAAGGATAATTTTTTGTCACGTTTTGTGACCATAGACGAGACCTGGATCCACCAATTCAAAGTGGGCTCAGCAGGGAGGGTTATGGCGTCTGTTTTTTGGGATGCTGAAGGAATAATCATGGTGGACTACTTGGAAAAGGGGGCCACTATTACAGGCTTATTAAGGAAAAAAGGCGAGGCAAACTGCGGGCTGGAGTGCTGTTCCATCAAGACAACGCACCGGTTCACAAAGCTGCAATTGTAATGGCTGCCATTCAGGAAGCGGGCTTTGAGCTGGTGGAACACCCCCCTATTCACCAGATCTAGCCCCCAGTGACTTCTATCTCTTTCCACGACTCAAGGAACACCTCCTAGGCAAGAAATTTGACGATGATAGCGACGCGATGGCCGCGGTTGAGGACTTTTTTGAGAGTCAAGATAATGATTTTTTTTGTAAGGGAATTTTAGGTTTAGAAAAGAGTTGGACCAAATAAAAGTGATTAAAATGAAATCTAATTAAAAATATAACGCATACAAATTGTTTGTGACAAGAAATAAATACAATTTATTTTTAAATGATGAATTTTGCGAGCAAATGTGCGAATCTCGTAAGATCTTCAAAGGCAGACTAAAATGGTGCTTAAATAACCAAGAGCACATCAAAATGGACCAAATAGCAAAAATTAGAGCGGAAAAGAATTTTAGTAGGTTTTGGAAATCCACTGGTAAACTGAATGTTAGGCCTGGACTCCCGGCGAGTGTTGACGGCAAAAGTAACCCGGGGGATATTGCAAATTTGTTCATGGAACATTTTAAGGTGCGGTCACCACTTGGTCCATCTGTTACGGAGCCCGAGGCTGGGCCCGGCGTGCGCGGGGGGAGACCAATGCTGTTATTTACAGCCAGCCAAGTAAAGGCTGTAATTAAAGGGATGAGCAGAGGTAAGTCTCCCGGGCATGCCGGGCTTAGTATCGAGCACCTGAGATATGCTGGGGTGCATTTGCCAAGGGTCCTGTCCCTGTTTTTCAATATTATTTAATTTTTTTCAATTATATTATACTCGAACTTACCAGCTGATCTAATGAAAACTACTGTTGTGCCCATAGTGAAGAACAGGACAGGAGATATCTCGGATAAGGGAAACTATCGCCCAATCTCCCTAGCCACTACTATGGCTAAAGTGTTGGATAGTTTGCTTGACTCTCGCCTACAAAATTACTTAAACCTACATGACGCGCAGTTCGGGTTCCGGCCCGGATTATCGACTGAATGCGCAATTGTGAGCCTCAAGCATACTGTCCAATACTACACAGACCGGAGGACGCCTATCTACGCCTGTTTTCTGGACCTCTACAAAGCCTTCGATCTCTCTCATATTCTTGCCTTGAGCGTAGGGCTTTAGCGATACGCAGCAATATGCTGGCCCGTAGATTTGCCCGCTGTTCGGACCAGGTCAAAATAACCTTGTTTAAAGCGTATTGCCAGGGTCTGTACACGGGCGGTCTGTGGATTCAGTACGCCAAAAAATCGCTGAACACCCTGCGAGTACAGTATAATAACGTTTTCAGGATGATGTTGGCACTTCCCCGCTTTTGCAGTGCATCTAGCATGTTTGCACAGACCCGAACTGACGGCTTTTATGCCGTAGTTCGCAAAAAAGTAACGTCGCTAATAGGAAGAATGCGGAGGAGTGACAACAGCATCCTGAGAACGGTGGCAGATGATCCGCATGCGCCTATTGTGAGGCATTTCGTGCGATTGGGGATTCATACAGTGGACGATAGTTCTACTAGGTGTCAGCAGCCGCACGGAGTGCCTCTTAGGTACATGACAAATTATTTTTTTATTATCATTATTTTTTTGATTTATTTTATCTAATTTTATTGATTTGTTTTTAATTTTTATTAATTTAATATTTTTTTTAAGTTTTCAATAATAATCTTTAATTAAATTTTTGATTATTTTTTAATATGATTTAATGTAATAAGTACGAGTACTAACACCTAGATTTTAAGTGTTAATGTATTACTAACCCATGGATTTCTGTTGTCCGCAATAAATGAATTTGAATTTGAATAAATGTATAGACTTGCTAGGAGACTATGTTGAGAAAAAAAAATATTTTTTTATTATATTCATTGTGTTTATTATTGATTATCATTACTTTTGGATCACCCCTCGTATCTTTCTATACCTCAACCTGTGTTTTACACATCATCCGGCATTTTTATACCTCATTCTGTACGTTTTACCTCATTCAGAGCTTTATTTTGTTTTTTTTTACTCCTTAGGTAAAGTGGTCATCTACGTCAGCCCTAATTACTTATGTTGCCACACCGGGGGCAACCATGTCACCGAAGTAGCTGGCCACTCCAACCATAGGTATCTTTAACATTAAGAAAATAATTTGAAATAAATTCAGTTCCTAACAAAAAGTACCAGTTTTTTTTTGTAATGCCAATTGAATCTACCTTAAAATATTCTCTTAGTTGTGCATCAAGACTTGCGTCTTGGTTCTTAGTGCAGTTAGCCTCGACCTCAACGTGATTTACGAAAACACAGTTGTAAGATTCTTTAGATTTGCATTTTAGGGACCCGTACAGGACCCAACCAAGGGAGGTCAAGGATGCTACAGGCTGCGAAAGGGTTCCGCGACGCGTACGATGTGACGCTGTGAGGTGCTAATTATCGATACCGATCAACATCATTGGCTCCTCATAGGTCAAAACGTTCGCGATGTGTGATAGATAATCAAAACACTTCACATCCTCGCTCGTTACGGATTGCCTACTAAGGCCAAGATTAGGAATAGATCTTACATTCTTAAGCGAGTACGAATTGAGGCTGTGACGTCCTTTGACCTCTACGTCCACAAAGCTAACCTTTGCTTCCTTTGACATGCCGCTGATGCCGTCGACCCTCATGAGACTAGTTCTACCTTCGGCCCCGACAGCGCTGGTTACTGAAGAGTCGATAAGCGTCGCAGTTGACCCGTCTTCGAGTAAGGCAAAGGTTTTAAAACTGCCTTTAGGCCCCGTGACAGTAACTGCAACGATCTTCAGTAGTGGCCGACTAGCAGGTGTGGCAGAAGACGAGGTGAACTTATGACCTACAATAACACGGGCAGCAGGGGACGGATCATCAGCAACAGAATCCAAAGAAGATTTATGCAGCAGTGTATGGTGGCTTCGCTTGTTTCTGCAGCCTTCCACTTCGCAGGAGAACTTCTTGCATGTGCGGTATCGGTGGGCACCCTTGAAACACTTGTGGCAGCATTTTTGTGTACAGACCAGCCCACCTTTTCTCTGATGATAAGGCGCAGAACTTCTTGCAAGTTCTTACGGCGTGTCCAGGTTGTTGAGGTACTGGCAATCTAAACAAAACTATTAAAAAGTTAAGTGTCCATACTCTATGGTACTGTCGTCTATTTTCTCTATTAAGTTTGCAATAAAGATGGCGTGACGTGATTTGTAATACAAAAATACAAAATAAATAATTTACGTTCCTCTATAACCACTGCGCTTTTATTCGACTCTGCAAACCCTAACCTCTATAGGTTATGGGCCCAGAGGCTTGAATAAGGAGGAACAGACGTGTAGTGAGGTCATAAAAAGAAAATTTGTTCGACGAAAGTTGTAGAAAATGGAGGCATCCTGTTCGCATTCACAAAGCGCCGCTAACTTAAGGCTATGCGAAAACAACTATGCCGTTTGGAAATATCAGCTCCAAATAGTTCTGCGCTCGAGAGGACTGCTATCAGTAGTCGACGGTTCCCGCATAAAACCAGAGCCAATTCAAGAAGATGCGACATGAAAAGCCACGTTTCAAAAATGGTTAGACGACGATGCAAAGGCGCAAGAATTGATCGTTACCAGAGTGAGTGACAAAATCTTAACACACTTATTGACATGCAAAACCAGTCAAGAAATATGGCAAAAACTTGCTACAATCTACGAGCCAAAGTCGCTAGTTAGCGTCCATCTTGTTCAGCAAAAGTTTTTCAACTTAAAGTTTGAAGAACCGATAACCAGCTTTATTTCAAAGCTCGAGATCTGCGTCACCAACTCGAAGGCTTCGGAGAGAAGATGTCTGATACCATGCTCATAACCAAAGTACTAATGACATTACCTGAAAAGTACAAGCATTTCGTCTCAGCATGGGAGTCTGTACCAGAACATACACAGAGTTTCCAGAATCTGATTTCGCGATTGCTGATTGAAGAAGAAAGGTACTGCCACACCGAGCCGGAGTCGTCAGCGTTTGTAGCATCACAGCGAGGTCGCAGTAGCAACAGTGTTAGTGGGAATACAAAAAGTGTTAGTGAATTGAAGTGTTTTGAATGCGGAAAGACGGGCCATTTAAGAAAGGACTGTAGGCAAAGAAAGTGTCATTTTTGTCATAAAGCGGGTCATTTAATTAAAGACTGTAGAAAGTTTAATAATAAGCAATATGTGAGCGGGAAAATTGAACAAAACAAAAATGCTTTTGTTGTATCGCCGGTGAGTGCTGTGGGTAATGCATTTATATTAGATTCAGGAGCGAGTGAGCACATGACACATAGTAGAGACTTATTTACATCATTTCAAGAGTTGTCGAGTAGATATGTAACAGTAGGAGATGGGAAGCAACTAGAAGTAAAAGGCATTGGAAATATTGACTTGTTGGCATTCAATGGAGACAAATACATACCCACAACCCTCAACGACGTGTTGTATGTACCTAATTTAAGTTTTAATTTGTTTTCACTCGGATGTGCATTAGACAAAGGTCACATGATGGTATCGACTGTCACCGGATGTAAACTGTTAAAAGCAGGGAGGGTTGTTGCGTTAGCTGACCGTGTTGATAAAATGTATATCATGAATTTTGAGATGAATCATGTCGCTTTGACTACATTGTCAGAATGGCATGAACGCATGGCTCATCAAAATTTTAAATATGTTAAACAATGTTTAAATTCAAATAATGTAAGGTATGAAGGACAGACTGAACAGTGTCAATCTTGTATACAGGGTAAACAGCATAGGCTCCCTTTCAGCACAAGTGATAGTAGAGCAGAGAGTCCGGGTGAGTTGCTTCACATGGATCTATGTGGCGAGATGACACCTGCGTCACTAGGAGGTTCGTTGTATTTTCTTTTAATAAAAGACGATTATAGTAGTTACAGATATGTTTATTTTTTGCGGCACAAATCTGAAACAAAAGACAAGATTGCAGAATTTATAGAAAAGTTTGAAAATGAGTTTAGCTGTAAAATCAAGAGAGTGCGGTCAGATAATGGAGGAGAATTCATTAATCGTAATGTGGAGAGAATTTTCAAATCAAAAGGGATCATACATGAAACAACGGTTAGCTACACACCAGAGCAGAATGGGAGAATTGATAGAGAGATGAGAACAATTGTAGAGTCGGCAAGAACAATGATTATACAATCAGGAAAAAGTAAGGAGTTATGGGCTGAAGCAGTTAACACCGCTGTCTTCACTATAAACCGTACAGGTGCAAGCAAAGTAAAAGGGAAAACGCCGTATGAGCTACTATACAAGAAGAGTTATGACATACAAAATTTAAGGGTTTTTGGTACCAAGGCGTACATTCATGTACCTAGAGAGAGACGAACAAAATGGGACCCTAAAAGCAAGCAAGGAGTTTTTGTTGGGTATGGGGAATACAGCAAAGGATACAGGATTTGGTTCCTCAATACAAAGAGAGTCGAAACTTACAGAGATGTAATATTTATAGAAAATAAAAAGGTGGATGTTACAATAAAATCAGAAGAGACTACAAGACGTGAAGAATATATAGATATTTCAGACGAACTAAGGACAGAAGAAGTGATTCTCGATGACCAAGAAGATGAGTCTCCAGAAACACAACAAGTAGAGGCAGAACATCCTGTCAACGATGTTGAAAGCGAAATGTGTGAACTAGAGATGCTGGAAGAACATCTAGAAGATGACTTTTATGATGCAGAAGTAGAGCAGACAGAAATACAGGAATCAAGGAGACAAACCAGAAGACAAGTGAAGAAGCCAGCTTGGTTAGAAGAATATGATACAGTTTTCATGGCACTAACAGATGAGCAGCTGTCTTTTAAAGAAGCTACATGCGGAGAAGACAAAGAACGGTGGTTAGAAGCCATAGAAAATGAACTAGAAGCATTGAATAAAAATAATACCTGGATTGAGGTGGAATTACCAAATGGGAAGAAACCAATTGAAGCAAAGTGGGTGTTCAAGATCAAAAGAGAAGAGAATGACAAGATCCAGTATAAAGCACGTTTAGTTGCACGAGGTTTCCAACAAAAAGAGAGATTTGATCATGCAGAAATATATGCACCAGTGGATAAACTAACAACTTTCAGAATTTTAATGGCCATAGCAACTAAATACAATTTATATATAAACCAAATGGACGTGAAGAGTGCCTTTCTTTATGGTGATATTGATGAGGAAGTATATATAGTAAAGCCAGAAGGATTTCATCAAGACGGAAAAGTGCTAAAATTAAATAAATCACTATATGGGTTGAAGAAGAGTCCAAGAAAATGGAATGAAAAGTTTAACGGTTTTCTGCTCAAAGAAGGATTCATCAGAAGTCGAAGTGATTGGTGTCTATACTATAAAGAAGGAATAAAATTCTATGTACTTGTTTACGTAGACGATATATTATTAATTTCAGAAAATTTAGAGGAAATAAATAGGATAAAGAGAGTATTACAAACAGAATTTGAAATGAAGGACATGCATGGAGTAACTAAATACCTAGGAATAAATATAGTAAGGAATGATGAAAGTATAGAGTTGAGTCAGAAGGATTACCTAATGGATATTTTGAAGCGCTACAATATGAAAGAATGTAAACCTTGTAACGGAACGCACCTTAGCCTACACTATTTAAAGCTGGGATTTGAATTTTTTCGCATTAAATCTATCTAATAAAAGCTTGTAGGTAGATACAATACAAAGGGTAATTGTTTTCATGAGTCGATTCATTGTTAGCTAGAATTTCGATTTGATGTTTGAGTGTGAGTCTTACTTAATGGTTGCTTTTGTTAAACATTCTCAAATATCCTAAGTCCCTGTTAGTTCTCATGACCATAAATTAAACTAATAAAAATTAAATTATGTGACTGTTCATATCAATAAATTGTTCCAAAATGTTTATTTTGCTGAAGCGTCAAACGATAAGGTCTAGTGGTTGGTGTAAAGAAATCTGTTTAAAAAACTGGCCAAGTGTGAGTCCGACTAACTGAGGGTTCCATACCTACAAATTTAGATATTATAATATATCGGTTTTATTTATTTATTTATTTATTTTTAGTTTCAACAGCGTTTACACAATGAAATAGATTAAAACATTGCTTGAGCATAAGACAATTAAAGAAACATACTTTGTTACCTGAAATGTTGACAGGTAGTACGTAGGTAATTTGACAAGTTACAAATGAGAGACACAAATTGAATTGAATATCGCAAGATAACAGATAAGATTTATTCTTCATTGCACGAGAGTAACACGTACGAATGGCGCAGTTAATGCCTGAAGGCATCGGTTCTTTATTTATCCTGTTAGTTGATATGTGAGACATTAGCTTTTCTTAAATACTGATTTTATAACAAGGCCGCAAGGGAAGTAATTTATAGGTTTCGATTATCTGAAAAGTTTCAGAATATTATGTGACTTACATTGCGGTGTGTTTTGTTTGCGTTGACTTAGAGGTCTGAGTTTTGCAATTCTAACGAGTAGTGAAGTTTGATGTTTGAGATAGACTTCGGCTTGATGCCTCTACGCGTGACTATGAGGGAGGATTTTGACAGTCAATTAGACGGACACAAGAATATTATATTGTAGTGGTTCTCTTTTTATTCAATGAACAAAAGGCGGAACCCTAAAAAATATCCAAGTACTTGTATTTCTCAGATTAGTAATTTAACATTGTTCAGAAATCTGTCAGCCCTTTTCAATTTATGACCTCAAGTATCATTTCACTTTAACGCCACATGTGCAAGGGTCCGGTGTTGATTTGTGACATATTTTAAAACAATTCATTTAGAAATTCTCATGTTCAGCATTTGCACTTAAGGGTAATAAATCTCTGCTTTTTATTGAGGAACTTAGTCTGCATTATGATTTGGAAATCGGTAGGGAGGAGAGTTCGTTTTTGGTCGTGACAGAGTTAGCATCTAGGCCTCAGACGGTCAAAGGTTTTTAGTTACTTGTATTGTTTTATCTGAAGTATAATATTAATGATAGAATCAGTGATTTCAGAGACGCAGCATTTAAGGTCAGATCTTTCCGTTATTATAAAGAGCTATAAGAATGTTAGGAAATCTAGACTTCCATGATTTAGTAGGACAGTCTTTATTTGGCAGTGGTATAATCAGGTTAGGAAGTCAGATGTTCAGGGTTAGGTTCAGTAATAGTTTTATACAAAAGTGTTTTAGTTGATTTACTTAATCTTTGTTTTATTTTAAATAAAGTCATAAATTTTAGAATCAGTGAACTTAGAGATGCAGCATTTTAAGGTCAGATCTTTCCTTTATAAGAACTATAAAATTGAAATTTAAAATTGTTAGAATTTTATTTCCTATTAAATCTCAGATATAGTGCAACATATTCTTCTAAAACTAGTAATGATTTTATGAAACAGTTATATGTTTTATGCGTGTACCTAATAAATATTTACCTAATGGAATCTAGTCATGGTCTTAGCATTAAAAACGAACATTAAAATGTTGAGGCTTTCTTTTAATGAAAGTAGTACTTACAAAGATAGTACAAGAATAAGTATTTGTAGAATCTGTTTTACATTGGTAAAGTAATTAGTAAAGTTCACCTTGTCATTTATTTATTTCACTGATATGGTCTGCGTAGTCCAGAATGGAGGTTATCAAAATACATTTGATTATATTACCATCTCTTATGCAATATTGTGTGGAAAAGAGGGATGTTTCTTTGGCCGCGTAGCAGTATACCTAATATTAATTAGGGTATTGATATGTGTGTGCCTCCCGCTGAGTCTACTCATTATAGTTATAAGTCGTGGCCGCGTAGAAGTAGGGTATGTGTGTTGCCTGGCTGTTAGGCCGCGTAGCAATACGTGTGTGCGTGGCAGCTGGACCGCATATCAATACGTGTGTGCCTGGCTGAGTTTACTCTTCTCGTCCATTGATTAGCCGAAGATTTAAGCGTACCAAGTCCTAGGACCTCCATCCCCTGACAGGTCAGGCTATAAACGCCGCTGTAAACGAATGGAACCTAGAGATGAGGTTTAGTTTTTTATGTCCCGTTAATCAACTCTGCTGGTCAGTGGCTAACCACTGCTGGTCAGTACTCCACATGATAATTGCTAGCTTATACTAGATTTTGTGGGGGTCCAATGCCTAGTATGAGTGAATTGTCTTTTTGTATTTACTGCCAACATCTATGCTGGACTAATTGCTAATGTTACCTAATGATAACAACAATTGATTTTAACAAGGGAACTTGACTAAAATTCTCAGATTGCTTTTGGCAAATACTATTGGTTAATTTAACCTATTACTAAACACTATTGATTTTAACAGTTATTCAACTATTTATAAGTGTTGATTCACTTAAAACCAACATATGTTATCTAATGATAACAATTGATTTTAACAAGAGAGCTTAATTAAGGTTCTTAGATTGCTTTTGCAAATATTATTGGTTAATTAAACCTATTACTAAACACTGTTGATTTTAACAGTTATTCAACTATTTATAAGTGCTGATTCACTTAAAACCCAAAACATAATAATTTAAACTATCCCAGTTTAAATTAAACCTTATCCTACAAACCTAGCTGCAAGATTTATTGCAAAGCTAATTATTGACTATTTTATATAGTTCAATCTGAGTCTTGGTGGTGATGCCGCTTGATGGCTGTGAATATGTACATTTCATATCACATTAAATATTACAAATCTACAAATATGTGGAGGCATCTTATCTCTCAGTAACGCCATGTACCACACCCTACTCTACATATATGTGGCGGTATTCTGCTATAAGCCAATACCCTTTTCCACACCAAATTATACAAATCAGTGGTGGTATTCTGATTGATAACAAATATGCTTTTTCCCCACATACAAACTCAAACTTCACACTAGCTTTCCTGTAAGTGACCTAGCTCTCCATTGACTCTAGTATTTTGTTAAGTCTTCGTGAATTGAATTATCTTCACCCTAAAGACGATGTTTTGATGAGTCCTATATTATCCGGTCCAAGGTCTGCTTTTGTGAATGTTTATCTACAATCGTCATCAATATGATGTACAAGTTGACAAGTCATGAAGTATCATGCTACCAATGATTTATATTGAATTATTTCATTTTAATTAATGATGATTCATCTACAGAATGAGTTACGTTGGAGCTGGGTTTGACATCCTGCTACAATCCTACAATTCAGTGTTTCAATTGTGTTTTACACATTGTCACACCACAGTCTAGGACTGCCACTACAAATATCCTCAATCCTATTTCGGGGGGAGGCGCGAGCTGGTTGGCCTTCATCGGTCTGGAGCGGGGTGGAGCTCGTTATGACCACCTCCAAAGGGAATGCTCCTTTGGAGAAATTTCCTATAATATTTTGATTCCTTTAACTTTATTTAATGATTCTAAATATCAGCTTTTTACTCTAATATCAAATTCTGCACTATATTAAAATCATAATCAATATTTGTTGGGTACATACATAGAATGATATATACTTAGTTCCGAATTCAGCAATTCATTTTAAACTCGTCATTCTTATTTACTTAGGTACTTCTGAATAGTTACTAATTTCACTGTCTTTGATTTCATGTTAGTCTTCGATTAGGTGAGTTAGTTAGTCATGTAATAAATAGAATGTCTGAAACAGTTTAACATAGCATAGTAGGTTCTTAATTGTCCAATCCAAACTCATAATTAGCACTCACATACCTCATAAAAGAATATTGAGTTACTACAGTAATAAATACTATTTACACAACACAACGTAGACGGTTCTACCGCTATTAGACGATCACAACCATTTGGCCATTTTATCTTCAAGTTACATGTACGATCATGTATTTATTTTTAAATATTGATAATTTATATCGATATGTTTATTCATATTGATTTGGGTAGTAGAAGTCTTTTAACATGTGAAAATATGTTGAAAATATGATGAAGTTGGTGAGAGTTGGTGAGGGGGGGTTGTTACAATTTGGTGCCGTGACCAGGATTTGGTTGAACCAAACTTGGATTACTACGGCTATATAAATAATAATTCATTATTTACTACCTATTTTAATGTTGGCTTTTTATTATTGTTAGCCACAATTTGTTGCCCGTGCAAAGCGAATGAGGTCTCAAATGTGAGTGGTAGTTATGGGGGCGTGGATAAATTTATTTAACTGATGTCTTTTTATTTGGAATTGTTTTCAGCTTGCAATCGTTAAATGTTTATCACATCCATTTTGTTTAATTACAATTTTATGATAGTGTTAGATAGATGCATGTTAATATACAGTTAGATTTCATTTTAAAGAATAGAAAAATAACGTAAATTATAGAAAATGTTTATGTTTTGTGTGTACCTTTGAATAGGTATTATTTTGTTAGATCGATTAAAGACCTTAATGGTTCAGTTGTAACAGTGTGGTTTTACAAATAATGAAAGGTTGCGGGTTTGAGTCCTGTGACTAACGGAGAGCAAGAGATTGCGGGTTCGAATCCCATGTTTTACGAATAGCGAACGGTTGCGGGTTCGAATCCAAAATGACACTATGTAATTCTGAGAACAGTGAATTAAACTTGTCTATTTTATGACATTATTTGCTATGTTTCAATCCAGATTTAAAGTTATTTAGGTGTTTTTATTTAGGTGTTTTTTTATTTTTATGTAGCTTTAGGTATGTTGGAGATATTCAAGGTAAGTTCGTTATTATAGTTAAGAGTATTTATTATGTGTAGGTTCAACTGTTGTTAGTGATTTATTGAAAACGGAATATTCAGAACGAAATTTGAGTTCTAAGTTAAATGTTGGCAACAAAGTGTGAATAAGTGCGTAAAGGCTTTATATTCAACGTTTTTTTTTCTAAATTAGTTATGTGTCTGAGTGACAGCGAATACTAAGTGTGTACTTTACACCTAGGTAAGACGACTTGATTGGTTTCACAATACTATCGATGACATAATATTACGATTATAGTTCAGTTAAACATAAATTATTGTATTGTTAGTTATTACTTGGCTACGTAAAATACAAAGGCGTAAATTTCTTATGAGTATTTTCTATACAGTTCTATGTTTAGGTCAGTGTTTCGCACTTGCAGATCATAGCATATTGAAAATCATATTACAAAATGGCTCTTTCCAATAGAAAAAGGTTGAATAAGTATATTTAAGTCATTGAGTGATTTACTTAGTTCTCGTTATAGAAATGAATTTACAATGTAACAAATATTGAAAGATAGTATATTGGTTATAGAGTCTGGAAATCCATTTGTTTGGTTCAGGCATGTAGGCGTACCTATACGTAAATCTAGGTCTATGTTAAGCACTTGATAATGATGAAATCTAGGCAACCTACAGTATTTGATGGAAATATTTCAAAACTGAATTTTTCGTGTAATTCTTTAAGGTCAGTCTGTAGCATAAAGTTTTGTAGGAGTATACGGAGTGTGACTAGACAGTCGTACAGATAATATCGCAGTAATCGCACCTGCATCGTGCGCGCGGACTTTTCACCTCCGCCCACCGCGTTCCACGCCCCTCTGAGCTGCGTCTGCGCTGCCCGCTATCGCTCGGTCACAGCCGCCACTCGCGACCCTACTCTGACGGCGAATGCACGCTCCTCGGTGTCAAAATTTCCCCGCTATTCCGCTAACGTAATTTCCCTTGCATAAATCAGTTTGCTTTTCTCTTCAAATTTTACTTCTTTTTTTATTCATTCTGTCTTGTGTACTTGTAAATTATATTCTTAATGTGTAACTGTTCTTCTTTTCGTGTAAATGTAGTGTTACTGGACTTGAACCGTTTCATTTGAATCTAATTAATAACTTCATACTCATCTTCAAAACAACAAAACAATAGTTACGAGTACTACAGTTTTATAGTTCATTAAGTTAATTCTCAATTTTACTTGTCATATTTGACACTAAGTTTTATAGCATTCGAATCCATTTAACAATTACTTCGTAAATAATATTATATGAAGCAGTGATGAGTGTGCAACACATGTTTTCATGTTTTTGAAGAAATAAATTGCAATGGGTTTTTTTTTCGAAGCGACGCTGAGTGCGAGTTGAACATTTTGAATGAGGTGTTTGTTTGTTAGTGGGAGATGAAATTGATGAAAGTAGGTATTAGATTAAAAAATTGGATACATTAAATTCATACACAGTAAGAAAATGTAAGATTTTGCGGATACGCAGGCGGATTTGTAGCGGTAGTTATTGTTTAAATATAACAATACTTTTAATTTATGATCCGCAAAAATATATAAGTAGATAAGTACATGGAATTGTTCATCTAAATAGTAATATGATAGTATCGTTGTTACAGGAAGAAGGGGGCGATATGTTTAACCTATTTAAATCATAGAAAGAAACCGTTTAGGTTCACACTCGTCCATGTCAAGCTTTACGGGCACTTTATGTTTCTGAGATTATACTGAGGTTGACCTAGGTCTTTCTCCGTCCCGAGGAGAGCACACTCCGCCAGTGATGACGCCACCCACAGGTTTGAGTGTAGGTGTAGACGAGGTCCCTGCCGTGTCCGACGTTGAGTTTGATGCGGCAGTCTCGCGGCTACGGGCCAAGAGTACGGCTCCTGGTCTAGACGGCATACCCGGCCGCGCTTGGGTTCTGTCCCTTGAGTGGCTGGGGCCGAGACTGCAGAGCCTGTATTCGGCCTGTCTGTCGCAGGGACGTTTTCCGCGCCAGTGGAAAACGGGGAAGCTCGTCCTACTGAGGAAGGAGGGTCGACCATCTGACTCCCCCTCGGCCTACCGCCCGATTGTGCTGCTCGACGAGGTTGGGAAACTTCTCGAGCGCATAATCGCTGGCCGCCTGATTGGGCACCTCGAGGAGGTGGGGCCGGACTTGGCAGACTGCCAGTACGGCTTTAGGCGTCGTCGGTCCACGGTTCACGCGATCCTCCGCGTGAAGGACATCGCCAGGGAGGCGATGTCGCAGGGTCAAGTGGTGTTAGCGGTATCTCTCGATATAGCTAACGCTTTCAACACCCTGCCGTGGACCTGCATAAAGGAGGCACTACGGCACCACGGTGTCCCCCTTTATTTACGGCTCATCTTGGAAGACTACCTGACAGAGAGGTATGTCGAGTTCCGGGGGCGCGATGACTGGCAGCGTTATCCCATGTCGTGCGGTGTCCCACAGGGTTCGGTTCTTGGGCCGCTCCTGTGGAACATTGGTTATGACTGGGTGCTGCGAGCAGTCAACCTCCAGGGCGTTAACGTAACTTGTTACGCCGACGATACCCTGGTAACGGCGAGAGGGAACAACTTCCGGGATGCAGCCGTCCTTGCCACAGCAGGCGTGGCGGAAGTCGTCGGCAGAATCCGACGCCTAGGGCTACACGTGGCCCTAGAAAAATCCGAGGCGACCTGTTTTCACGGGCCTCGGAGAGGACCTCCAGCCGGTTCGGCTATCCAGGTGGGTGGAGTCCAGATCCGTGTCGAGTCGACCATGAAGTACCTTGGATTGGTCCTCGACAGTCGCTGGAACTTCCACGCCCATTTTAAGCGCTTGGCGCCTAAACTGGTGCGAACGGCGGCCGCGTTAGGCAGATTGCTGCCCAACATCGCGGGGCCGAAGGCTTCATGCCGGAGGCTTTACGCGGGAGTTGTGCGGTCCATGGCCCTGTACGGCTCACCTGTCTGGGCCGACATCCTGACAAGCCGGTGTATCGCCGAACTGCGGAGACCGCAGCGGGCGATGGCAGTCAGGATCATACGGGGCTACCGCACAATCTCTTACGAGGCGGCCTGTGTGCTGGCTGGCACACTCCCCTGGGACCTTGATGCGAGGACCCTCTCGGCGGTGTTTCACTACCGGGAGGAGGCGCGTCGGTCCACAGTCCACGGGGTTACCCCAAGCCAGGTTTCATCCTGGCTGGAAGAGTTCCGCACACTTGCTGTGGAGCTCTGGGATGTGCGGCTCGCGGATCCCGGATCGGGCCATCGCACGATCCAGGCGATCCGCCCTGTCCTCACGCAGTGGTTGAATCGGTGTCACGGCGCCGTAACGTACCGTCTGACGCAGATACTCACGGGGCACGGCTGCTTCGGGAGTTATCTGTGCCGGATCGGACGGGAGGCTAGCGATGCCTGTCACCACTGTGACGCCAGCGAGGACACGGCTCAGCACACGCTGGAGGTGTGCCCAGCTTGGGCAAACGAGCGCGAGACGCTCACCGCCTCGATCGGGCGCGACCTCTCGCTGCCATCCGTGGTTTCTGCCATGGTGGCGAGCGCGAGCTCGTGGGATGCGGTGCTCTCCTTCTGCGACGCCGTCGTGTCGCAGAAGGAGAGCGCCGAGCGCCAGCGCGAGCTGGACAATCCCGCCCGACGTCAGAGGCGAGGCCGCCGGGGTGGTGGTGCGTAATCCCGGTGGTTCCCTGCGGTTAGGGGACAAGAATACTACCGAGGTATCCCTGCCTGTCGTAAGAGGCGACTAAAAGGGCCCTTGGGGTCGCGAAGCGCACGCGGGGGGGCCTGCGTGTGTTTCGGTTTGCGATCCCGAGGATGACGGTAACGCGTGTCTTCGGACACAGTGGTCTGTGTTATCGTGCACTGGAGTTGAGCTTGCTCCTCTCGAGGCTGGCTGCCAGGCGGCCTTGCGCGCCGAAGGGTCCTGCGAGGAGTCTCTCCCTCGTTGGGGATCCCGGGTCCCTTCCATTCTGCGCCGAAGATGACCACCGTCAGGTTTTAGTGGGTAGGGGTCTCTGTTTTCCCAGGAGTTCCGAGTCCCACATATCCCAGGTGTCCCGAACCCAGGGCCTTGGGAATGCCTAAATGCATTTCCTGACGCAAAAAAAAAAAAAAAAAAAAAAAAAAAAAAAAAAAAAAAAAAAAAAAAAAAAAAAAAAAAAGGTCTTTCTCCGTACTAGGTAGAAGTAACAAGAATTAGTAGATCCTGGGTTCGAGTCTCTGGTCGGGCAAATAATTCAGTTTTGGAATGCGTCCATTTGAACATATTTCTCAATTATTATTTCTTGATGTATTTTATCTTATTAGATTAGGAATGTCTTATTAGATTAGGAATGCATATTTCATATAGTTGTCCTTATTTTTTTTTTTTCTTTTAGGTATAGGATTATTTGGGAACTTATAAATTTAAAAGATAGTGTATTAGTTAATTATTTTACGACATTGGTTGAGTAGAACCAGATTAAGCTGTTGTTATAATAAGGTGGGGAGAGTGTTGGGGGCGTTCACTTAGAACAATTTGACACAAGTATAATTTTCTTCTTAGCCTAAATGTTGATTTAGATAATAAGTAAGGGTAATACAATTAACAGATTTTTTAAAATATTTTTAGAACTTTCGGAAATATGGTGCGTAATAATAATTTTAAATTATCACTTCGGTCAACTTCGTTATAATTTAGGGGGCGGCTGTAACGGAACGCACCTTAGCCTACACTATTTAAAGCTGGGATTTGAATTTTTTCGCATTAAATCTATCTAATAAAAGCTTGTAGGTAGATACAATACAAAGGGTAATTGTTTTCATGAGTCGATTCATTGTTAGCTAGAATTTCGATTTGATGTTTGAGTGTGAGTCTTACTTAATGGTTGCTTTTGTTAAACATTCTCAAATATCCTAAGTCCCTGTTAGTTCTCATGACCATAAATTAAACTAATAAAAATTAAATTATGTGACTGTTCATATCAATAAATTGTTCCAAAATGCTTATTTTGCTGAAGCGTCAAACGATAAGGTCTAGTGGTTGGTGTAAAGAAATCTGTTTAAAAAACTGGCCAAGTGTGAGTCCGACTAACTGAGGGTTCCATACCTACAAATTTAGATATTATAATATATCGGTTTTATTTATTTATTTATTTATTTTTAGTTTCAACAGCGTTTACACAATGAAATAGATTAAAACATTGCTTGAGCATAAGACAATTAAAGAAACATACTTTGTTACCTGAAATGTTGACAGGTAGTACGTAGGTAATTTGACAAGTTACAAATGAGAGACACAAATTGAATTGAATATCGCAAGATAACAGATAAGATTTATTCTTCATTGCACGAGAGTAACACGTACGAATGGCGCAGTTAATGCCTGAAGGCATCGGTTCTTTATTTATCCTGTTAGTTGATATGTGAGACATTAGCTTTTCTTAAATACTGATTTTATAACAAGGCCGCAAGGGAAGTAATTTATAGGTTTCGATTATCTGAAAAGTTTCAGAATATTATGTGACTTACATTGCGGTGTGTTTTGTTTGCGTTGACTTAGAGGTCTGAGTTTTGCAATTCTAACGAGTAGTGAAGTTTGATGTTTGAGATAGACTTCGGCTTGATGCCTCTACGCGTGACTATGAGGGAGGATTTTGACAGTCAATTAGACGGACACAAGAATATTATATTGTAGTGGTTCTCTTTTTATTCAATGAACAAAAGGCGGAACCCTAAAAAATATCCAAGTACTTGTATTTCTCAGATTAGTAATTTAACATTGTTCAGAAATCTGTCAGCCCTTTTCAATTTATGACCTCAAGTATCATTTCACTTTAACGCCACATGTGCAAGGGTCCGGTGTTGTTTTTGTGACATATTTTAAAACAATTCATTTAGAAATTCTCATGTTCAGCATTTGCACTTAAGGGTAATAAATCTCTGCTTTTTATTGAGGAACTTAGTCTGCATTATGATTTGGAAATCGGTAGGGAGGAGAGTTCGTTTTTGGTCGTGACAGAGTTAGCATCTAGGCCTCAGACGGTCAAAGGTTTTTAGTTACTTGTATTGTTTTATCTGAAGTATAATATTAATGATAGAATCAGTGATTTCAGAGACGCAGCATTTAAGGTCAGATCTTTCCGTTATTATAAAGAGCTATAAGAATGTTAGGAAATCTAGACTTCCATGATTTAGTAGGACA
This sequence comes from Udea olivalis, assembly GCA_947369235.1. Lineage (NCBI taxonomy): Eukaryota > Metazoa > Arthropoda > Insecta > Lepidoptera > Crambidae > Udea > Udea olivalis. The sequence goes on along the minus strand of OX376367.1, from coordinate 5,886,265 downwards.
GTCTTTATTTGGCAGTGGTATAATCAGGTTAGGAAGTCAGATGTTCAGGGTTAGGTTCAGTAATAGTTTTATACAAAAGTGTTTTAGTTGATTTACTTAATCTTTGTTTTATTTTAAATAAAGTCATAAATTTTAGAATCAGTGAACTTAGAGATGCAGCATTTTAAGGTCAGATCTTTCCTTTATAAGAACTATAAAATTGAAATTTAAAATTGTTAGAATTTTATTTCCTATTAAATCTCAGATATAGTGCAACATATTCTTCTAAAACTAGTAATGATTTTATGAAACAGTTATATGTTTTATGCGTGTACCTAATAAATATTTACCTAATGGAATCTAGTCATGGTCTTAGCATTAAAAACGAACATTAAAATGTTGAGGCTTTCTTTTAATGAAAGTAGTACTTACAAAGATAGTACAAGAATAAGTATTTGTAGAATCTGTTTTACATTGGTAAAGTAAGTTTATTTAGTTTTAATTCACTGATATGGTCTGCGTAGTCCAGAATGGAGGTTAGCAAAATACATTTGATTATATTACCATCTCTTATGCAATATTGTGTGGAAAAGAGGGATGTTTCTTTGGCCGCGTAGCAGTATACCTAATATTAATTAGGGTATTGATATGTGTGTGCCTCCCGCTGAGTCTACTCATTATAGTTATAAGTCGTGGCCGCGTAGAAGTAGGGTATGTGTGTTGCCTGGCTGTTAGGCCGCGTAGCAATACGTGTGTGCGTGGCAGCTGGACCGCATATCAATACGTGTGTGCCTGGCTGAGTTTACTCTTCTCGTCCATTGATTAGCCGAAGATTTAAGCGTACCAAGTCCTAGGACCTCCATCCCCTGACAGGTCAGGCTATAAACGCCGCTGTAAACGAATGGAACCTAGAGATGAGGTTTAGTTTTTTATGTCCCGTTAATCAACTCTGCTGGTCAGTGGCTAACCACTGCTGGTCAGTACTCCACATGATAATTGCTAGCTTATACTAGATTTTGTGGGGGTCCAATGCCTAGTATGAGTGAATTGTCTTTTTGTATTTACTGCCAACATCTATGCTGGACTAATTGCTAATGTTACCTAATGATAACAACAATTGATTTTAACAAGGGAACTTGACTAAAATTCTCAGATTGCTTTTGGCAAATACTATTGGTTAATTTAACCTATTACTAAACACTATTGATTTTAACAGTTATTCAACTATTTATAAGTGTTGATTCACTTAAAACCAACATATGTTATCTAATGATAACAATTGATTTTAACAAGAGAGCTTAATTAAGGTTCTTAGATTGCTTTTGCAAATATTATTGGTTAATTAAACCTATTACTAAACACTGTTGATTTTAACAGTTATTCAACTATTTATAAGTGCTGATTCACTTAAAACCCAAAACATAATAATTTAAACTATCCCAGTTTAAATTAAACCTTATCCTACAAACCTAGCTGCAAGATTTATTGCAAAGCTAATTATTGACTATTTTATATAGTTCAATCTGAGTCTTGGTGGTGATGCCGCTTGATGGCTGTGAATATGTACATTTCATATCACATTAAATATTACAAATCTACAAATATGTGGAGGCATCTTATCTCTCAGTAACGCCATGTACCACACCCTACTCTACATATATGTGGCGGTATTCTGCTATAAGCCAATACCCTTTTCCACACCAAATTATACAAATCAGTGGTGGTATTCTGATTGATAACAAATATGCTTTTTCCCCACATACAAACTCAAACTTCACACTAGCTTTCCTGTAAGTGACCTAGCTCTCCATTGACTCTAGTATTTTGTTAAGTCTTCGTGAATTGAATTATCTTCACCCTAAAGACGATGTTTTGATGAGTCCTATATTATCCGGTCCAAGGTCTGCTTTTGTGAATGTTTATCTACAATCGTCATCAATATGATGTACAAGTTGACAAGTCATGAAGTATCATGCTACCAATGATTTATATTGAATTATTTCATTTTAATTAATGATGATTCATCTACAGAATGAGTTACGTTGGAGCTGGGTTTGACATCCTGCTACAATCCTACAATTCAGTGTTTCAATTGTGTTTTACACATTGTCACACCACAGTCTAGGACTGCCACTACAAATATCCTCAATCCTATTTCGGGGGGAGGCGCGAGCTGGTTGGCCTTCATCGGTCTGGAGCGGGGTGGAGCTCGTTATGACCACCTCCAAAGGGAATGCTCCTTTGGAGAAATTTCCTATAATATTTTGATTCCTTTAACTTTATTTAATGATTCTAAATATCAGCTTTTTACTCTAATATCAAATTCTGCACTATATTAAAATCATAATCAATATTTGTTGGGTACATACATAGAATGATATATACTTAGTTCCGAATTCAGCAATTCATTTTAAACTCGTCATTCTTATTTACTTAGGTACTTCTGAATAGTTACTAATTTCACTGTCTTTGATTTCATGTTAGTCTTCGATTAGGTGAGTTAGTTAGTCATGTAATAAATAGAATGTCTGAAACAGTTTAACATAGCATAGTAGGTTCTTAATTGTCCAATCCAAACTCATAATTAGCACTCACATACCTCATAAAAGAATATTGAGTTACTACAGTAATAAATACTATTTACACAACACAACGTAGACGGTTCTACCGCTATTAGACGATCACAACCATTTGGCCATTTTATCTTCAAGTTACATGTACGATCATGTATTTATTTTTAAATATTGATAATTTATATCGATATGTTTATTCATATTGATTTGGGTAGTAGAAGTCTTTTAACATGTGAAAATATGTTGAAAATATGATGAAGTTGGTGAGAGTTGGTGAGGGGGGGTTGTTACAATTTGGTGCCGTGACCAGGATTTGGTTGAACCAAACTTGGATTACTACGGCTATATAAATAATAATTCATTATTTACTACCTATTTTAATGTTGGCTTTTTATTATTGTTAGCCACAATTTGTTGCCCGTGCAAAGCGAATGAGGTCTCAAATGTGAGTGGTAGTTATGGGGGCGTGGATAAATTTATTTAACTGATGTCTTTTTATTTGGAATTGTTTTCAGCTTGCAATCGTTAAATGTTTATCACATCCATTTTGTTTAATTACAATTTTATGATAGTGTTAGATAGATGCATGTTAATATACAGTTAGATTTCATTTTAAAGAATAGAAAAATAACGTAAATTATAGAAAATGTTTATGTTTTGTGTGTACCTTTGAATAGGTATTATTTTGTTAGATCGATTAAAGACCTTAATGGTTCAGTTGTAACAGTGTGGTTTTACAAATAATGAAAGGTTGCGGGTTTGAGTCCTGTGACTAACGGAGAGCAAGAGATTGCGGGTTCGAATCCCATGTTTTACGAATAGCGAACGGTTGCGGGTTCGAATCCAAAATGACACTATGTAATTCTGAGAACAGTGAATTAAACTTGTCTATTTTATGACATTATTTGCTATGTTTCAATCCAGATTTAAAGTTATTTAGGTGTTTTTATTTAGGTGTTTTTTTATTTTTATGTAGCTTTAGGTATGTTGGAGATATTCAAGGTAAGTTCGTTATTATAGTTAAGAGTATTTATTATGTGTAGGTTCAACTGTTGTTAGTGATTTATTGAAAACGGAATATTCAGAACGAAATTTGAGTTCTAAGTTAAATGTTGGCAACAAAGTGTGAATAAGTGCGTAAAGGCTTTATATTCAACGTTTTTTTTTCTAAATTAGTTATGTGTCTGAGTGACAGCGAATACTAAGTGTGTACTTTACACCTAGGTAAGACGACTTGATTGGTTTCACAATACTATCGATGACATAATATTACGATTATAGTTCAGTTAAACATAAATTATTGTATTGTTAGTTATTACTTGGCTACGTAAAATACAAAGGCGTAAATTTCTTATGAGTATTTTCTATACAGTTCTATGTTTAGGTCAGTGTTTCGCACTTGCAGATCATAGCATATTGAAAATCATATTACAAAATGGCTCTTTCCAATAGAAAAAGGTTGAATAAGTATATTTAAGTCATTGAGTGATTTACTTAGTTCTCGTTATAGAAATGAATTTACAATGTAACAAATATTGAAAGATAGTATATTGGTTATAGAGTCTGGAAATCCATTTGTTTGGTTCAGGCATGTAGGCGTACCTATACGTAAATCTAGGTCTATGTTAAGCACTTGATAATGATGAAATCTAGGCAACCTACAGTATTTGATGGAAATATTTCAAAACTGAATTTTTCGTGTAATTCTTTAAGGTCAGTCTGTAGCATAAAGTTTTGTAGGAGTATACGGAGTGTGACTAGACAGTCGTACAGATAATATCGCAGTAATCGCACCTGCATCGTGCGCGCGGACTTTTCACCTCCGCCCACCGCGTTCCACGCCCCTCTGAGCTGCGTCTGCGCTGCCCGCTATCGCTCGGTCACAGCCGCCACTCGCGACCCTACTCTGACGGCGAATGCACGCTCCTCGGTGTCAAAATTTCCCCGCTATTCCGCTAACGTAATTTCCCTTGCATAAATCAGTTTGCTTTTCTCTTCAAATTTTACTTCTTTTTTTATTCATTCTGTCTTGTGTACTTGTAAATTATATTCTTAATGTGTAACTGTTCTTCTTTTCGTGTAAATGTAGTGTTACTGGACTTGAACCGTTTCATTTGAATCTAATTAATAACTTCATACTCATCTTCAAAACAACAAAACAATAGTTACGAGTACTACAGTTTTATAGTTCATTAAGTTAATTCTCAATTTTACTTGTCATATTTGACACTAAGTTTTATAGCATTCGAATCCATTTAACAATTACTTCGTAAATAATATTATATGAAGCAGTGATGAGTGTGCAACACATGTTTTCATGTTTTTGAAGAAATAAATTGCAATGGGTTTTTTTTTCGAAGCGACGCTGAGTGCGAGTTGAACATTTTGAATGAGGTGTTTGTTTGTTAGTGGGAGATGAAATTGATGAAAGTAGGTATTAGATTAAAAAATTGGATACATTAAATTCATACACAGTAAGAAAATGTAAGATTTTGCGGATACGCAGGCGGATTTGTAGCGGTAGTTATTGTTTAAATATAACAATACTTTTAATTTATGATCCGCAAAAATATATAAGTAGATAAGTACATGGAATTGTTCATCTAAATAGTAATATGATAGTATCGTTGTTACAGGAAGAAGGGGGCGATATGTTTAACCTATTTAAATCATAGAAAGAAACCGTTTAGGTTCACACTCGTCCATGTCAAGCTTTACGGGCACTTTATGTTTCTGAGATTATACTGAGGTTGACCTAGGTCTTTCTCCGTCCCGAGGAGAGCACACTCCGCCAGTGATGACGCCACCCACAGGTTTGAGTGTAGGTGTAGACGAGGTCCCTGCCGTGTCCGACGTTGAGTTTGATGCGGCAGTCTCGCGGCTACGGGCCAAGAGTACGGCTCCTGGTCTAGACGGCATACCCGGCCGCGCTTGGGTTCTGTCCCTTGAGTGGCTGGGGCCGAGACTGCAGAGCCTGTATTCGGCCTGTCTGTCGCAGGGACGTTTTCCGCGCCAGTGGAAAACGGGGAAGCTCGTCCTACTGAGGAAGGAGGGTCGACCATCTGACTCCCCCTCGGCCTACCGCCCGATTGTGCTGCTCGACGAGGTTGGGAAACTTCTCGAGCGCATAATCGCTGGCCGCCTGATTGGGCACCTCGAGGAGGTGGGGCCGGACTTGGCAGACTGCCAGTACGGCTTTAGGCGTCGTCGGTCCACGGTTCACGCGATCCTCCGCGTGAAGGACATCGCCAGGGAGGCGATGTCGCAGGGTCAAGTGGTGTTAGCGGTATCTCTCGATATAGCTAACGCTTTCAACACCCTGCCGTGGACCTGCATAAAGGAGGCACTACGGCACCACGGTGTCCCCCTTTATTTACGGCTCATCTTGGAAGACTACCTGACAGAGAGGTATGTCGAGTTCCGGGGGCGCGATGACTGGCAGCGTTATCCCATGTCGTGCGGTGTCCCACAGGGTTCGGTTCTTGGGCCGCTCCTGTGGAACATTGGTTATGACTGGGTGCTGCGAGCAGTCAACCTCCAGGGCGTTAACGTAACTTGTTACGCCGACGATACCCTGGTAACGGCGAGAGGGAACAACTTCCGGGATGCAGCCGTCCTTGCCACAGCAGGCGTGGCGGAAGTCGTCGGCAGAATCCGACGCCTAGGGCTACACGTGGCCCTAGAAAAATCCGAGGCGACCTGTTTTCACGGGCCTCGGAGAGGACCTCCAGCCGGTTCGGCTATCCAGGTGGGTGGAGTCCAGATCCGTGTCGAGTCGACCATGAAGTACCTTGGATTGGTCCTCGACAGTCGCTGGAACTTCCACGCCCATTTTAAGCGCTTGGCGCCTAAACTGGTGCGAACGGCGGCCGCGTTAGGCAGATTGCTGCCCAACATCGCGGGGCCGAAGGCTTCATGCCGGAGGCTTTACGCGGGAGTTGTGCGGTCCATGGCCCTGTACGGCTCACCTGTCTGGGCCGACATCCTGACAAGCCGGTGTATCGCCGAACTGCGGAGACCGCAGCGGGCGATGGCAGTCAGGATCATACGGGGCTACCGCACAATCTCTTACGAGGCGGCCTGTGTGCTGGCTGGCACACTCCCCTGGGACCTTGATGCGAGGACCCTCTCGGCGGTGTTTCACTACCGGGAGGAGGCGCGTCGGTCCACAGTCCACGGGGTTACCCCAAGCCAGGTTTCATCCTGGCTGGAAGAGTTCCGCACACTTGCTGTGGAGCTCTGGGATGTGCGGCTCGCGGATCCCGGATCGGGCCATCGCACGATCCAGGCGATCCGCCCTGTCCTCACGCAGTGGTTGAATCGGTGTCACGGCGCCGTAACGTACCGTCTGACGCAGATACTCACGGGGCACGGCTGCTTCGGGAGTTATCTGTGCCGGATCGGACGGGAGGCTAGCGATGCCTGTCACCACTGTGACGCCAGCGAGGACACGGCTCAGCACACGCTGGAGGTGTGCCCAGCTTGGGCAAACGAGCGCGAGACGCTCACCGCCTCGATCGGGCGCGACCTCTCGCTGCCATCCGTGGTTTCTGCCATGGTGGCGAGCGCGAGCTCGTGGGATGCGGTGCTCTCCTTCTGCGACGCCGTCGTGTCGCAGAAGGAGAGCGCCGAGCGCCAGCGCGAGCTGGACAATCCCGCCCGACGTCAGAGGCGAGGCCGCCGGGGTGGTGGTGCGTAATCCCGGTGGTTCCCTGCGGTTAGGGGACAAGAATACTACCGAGGTATCCCTGCCTGTCGTAAGAGGCGACTAAAAGGGCCCTTGGGGTCGCGAAGCGCACGCGGGGGGGCCTGCGTGTGTTTCGGTTTGCGATCCCGAGGATGACGGTAACGCGTGTCTTCGGACACAGTGGTCTGTGTTATCGTGCACTGGAGTTGAGCTTGCTCCTCTCGAGGCTGGCTGCCAGGCGGCCTTGCGCGCCGAAGGGTCCTGCGAGGAGTCTCTCCCTCGTTGGGGATCCCGGGTCCCTTCCATTCTGCGCCGAAGATGACCACCGTCAGGTTTTAGTGGGTAGGGGTCTCTGTTTTCCCAGGAGTTCCGAGTCCCACATATCCCAGGTGTCCCGAACCCAGGGCCTTGGGAATGCCTAAATGCATTTCCTGACGCAAAAAAAAAAAAAAAAAAAAAAAAAAAAAAAAAAAAAAAAAAAAAAAAAAAAAAAAAAAAAGGTCTTTCTCCGTACTAGGTAGAAGTAACAAGAATTAGTAGATCCTGGGTTCGAGTCTCTGGTCGGGCAAATAATTCAGTTTTGGAATGCGTCCATTTGAACATATTTCTCAATTATTATTTCTTGATGTATTTTATCTTATTAGATTAGGAATGTCTTATTAGATTAGGAATGCATATTTCATATAGTTGTCCTTATTTTTTTTTTTTCTTTTAGGTATAGGATTATTTGGGAACTTATAAATTTAAAAGATAGTGTATTAGTTAATTATTTTACGACATTGGTTGAGTAGAACCAGATTAAGCTGTTGTTATAATAAGGTGGGGAGAGTGTTGGGGGCGTTCACTTAGAACAATTTGACACAAGTATAATTTTCTTCTTAGCCTAAATGTTGATTTAGATAATAAGTAAGGGTAATACAATTAACAGATTTTTTAAAATATTTTTAGAACTTTCGGAAATATGGTGCGTAATAATAATTTTAAATTATCACTTCGGTCAACTTCGTTATAATTTAGGGGGCGGCTGTAACGGAACGCACCTTAGCCTACACTATTTAAAGCTGGGATTTGAATTTTTTCGCATTAAATCTATCTAATAAAAGCTTGTAGGTAGATACAATACAAAGGGTAATTGTTTTCATGAGTCGATTCATTGTTAGCTAGAATTTCGATTTGATGTTTGAGTGTGAGTCTTACTTAATGGTTGCTTTTGTTAAACATTCTCAAATATCCTAAGTCCCTGTTAGTTCTCATGACCATAAATTAAACTAATAAAAATTAAATTATGTGACTGTTCATATCAATAAATTGTTCCAAAATGCTTATTTTGCTGAAGCGTCAAACGATAAGGTCTAGTGGTTGGTGTAAAGAAATCTGTTTAAAAAACTGGCCAAGTGTGAGTCCGACTAACTGAGGGTTCCATACCTACAAATTTAGATATTATAATATATCGGTTTTATTTATTTATTTATTTATTTTTAGTTTCAACAGCGTTTACACAATGAAATAGATTAAAACATTGCTTGAGCATAAGACAATTAAAGAAACATACTTTGTTACCTGAAATGTTGACAGGTAGTACGTAGGTAATTTGACAAGTTACAAATGAGAGACACAAATTGAATTGAATATCGCAAGATAACAGATAAGATTTATTCTTCATTGCACGAGAGTAACACGTACGAATGGCGCAGTTAATGCCTGAAGGCATCGGTTCTTTATTTATCCTGTTAGTTGATATGTGAGACATTAGCTTTTCTTAAATACTGATTTTATAACAAGGCCGCAAGGGAAGTAATTTATAGGTTTCGATTATCTGAAAAGTTTCAGAATATTATGTGACTTACATTGCGGTGTGTTTTGTTTGCGTTGACTTAGAGGTCTGAGTTTTGCAATTCTAACGAGTAGTGAAGTTTGATGTTTGAGATAGACTTCGGCTTGATGCCTCTACGCGTGACTATGAGGGAGGATTTTGACAGTCAATTAGACGGACACAAGAATATTATATTGTAGTGGTTCTCTTTTTATTCAATGAACAAAAGGCGGAACCCTAAAAAATATCCAAGTACTTGTATTTCTCAGATTAGTAATTTAACATTGTTCAGAAATCTGTCAGCCCTTTTCAATTTATGACCTCAAGTATCATTTCACTTTAACGCCACATGTGCAAGGGTCCGGTGTTGTTTTTGTGACATATTTTAAAACAATTCATTTAGAAATTCTCATGTTCAGCATTTGCACTTAAGGGTAATAAATCTCTGCTTTTTATTGAGGAACTTAGTCTGCATTATGATTTGGAAATCGGTAGGGAGGAGAGTTCGTTTTTGGTCGTGACAGAGTTAGCATCTAGGCCTCAGACGGTCAAAGGTTTTTAGTTACTTGTATTGTTTTATCTGAAGTATAATATTAATGATAGAATCAGTGATTTCAGAGACGCAGCATTTAAGGTCAGATCTTTCCGTTATTATAAAGAGCTATAAGAATGTTAGGAAATCTAGACTTCCATGATTTAGTAGGACAGTCTTTATTTGGCAGTGGTATAATCAGGTTAGGAAGTCAGATGTTCAGGGTTAGGTTCAGTAATAGTTTTATACAAAAGTGTTTTAGTTGATTTACTTAATCTTTGTTTTATTTTAAATAAAGTCATAAATTTTAGAATCAGTGAACTTAGAGATGCAGCATTTTAAGGTCAGATCTTTCCTTTATAAGAACTATAAAATTGAAATTTAAAATTGTTAGAATTTTATTTCCTATTAAATCTCAGATATAGTGCAACATATTCTTCTAAAACTAGTAATGATTTTATGAAACAGTTATATGTTTTATGCGTGTACCTAATAAATATTTACCTAATGGAATCTAGTCATGGTCTTAGCATTAAAAACGAACATTAAAATGTTGAGGCTTTCTTTTAATGAAAGTAGTACTTACAAAGATAGTACAAGAATAAGTATTTGTAGAATCTGTTTTACATTGGTAAAGTAATTAGTAAAGTTCACCTTGTCATTTATTTAATTCACTGATATGGTCTGCGTAGTCCAGAATGGAGGTTATCAAAATACATTTGATTATATTACCATCTCTTATGCAATATTGTGTGGAAAAGAGGGATGTTTCTTTGGCCGCGTAGCAGTATACCTAATATTAATTAGGGTATTGATATGTGTGTGCCTCCCGCTGAGTCTACTCATTATAGTTATAAGTCGTGGCCGCGTAGAAGTAGGGTATGTGTGTTGCCTGGCTGTTAGGCCGCGTAGCAATACGTGTGTGCGTGGCAGCTGGACCGCATATCAATACGTGTGTGCCTGGCTGAGTTTACTCTTCTCGTCCATTGATTAGCCGAAGATTTAAGCGTACCAAGTCCTAGGACCTCCATCCCCTGACAGGTCAGGCTATAAACGCCGCTGTAAACGAATGGAACCTAGAGATGAGGTTTAGTTTTTTATGTCCCGTTAATCAACTCTGCTGGTCAGTGGCTAACCACTGCTGGTCAGTACTCCACATGATAATTGCTAGCTTATACTAGATTTTGTGGGGGTCCAATGCCTAGTATGAGTGAATTGTCTTTTTGTATTTACTGCCAACATCTATGCTGGACTAATTGCTAATGTTACCTAATGATAACAACAATTGATTTTAACAAGGGAACTTGACTAAAATTCTCAGATTGCTTTTGGCAAATACTATTGGTTAATTTAACCTATTACTAAACACTATTGATTTTAACAGTTATTCAACTATTTATAAGTGTTGATTCACTTAAAACCAACATATGTTATCTAATGATAACAATTGATTTTAACAAGAGAGCTTAATTAAGGTTCTTAGATTGCTTTTGCAAATATTATTGGTTAATTAAACCTATTACTAAACACTGTTGATTTTAACAGTTATTCAACTATTTATAAGTGCTGATTCACTTAAAACCCAAAACATAATAATTTAAACTATCCCAGTTTAAATTAAACCTTATCCTACAAACCTAGCTGCAAGATTTATTGCAAAGCTAATTATTGACTATTTTATATAGTTCAATCTGAGTCTTGGTGGTGATGCCGCTTGATGGCTGTGAATATGTACATTTCATATCACATTAAATATTACAAATCTACAAATATGTGGAGGCATCTTATCTCTCAGTAACGCCATGTACCACACCCTACTCTACATATATGTGGCGGTATTCTGCTATAAGCCAATACCCTTTTCCACACCAAATTATACAAATCAGTGGTGGTATTCTGATTGATAACAAATATGCTTTTTCCCCACATACAAACTCAAACTTCACACTAGCTTTCCTGTAAGTGACCTAGCTCTCCATTGACTCTAGTATTTTGTTAAGTCTTCGTGAATTGAATTATCTTCACCCTAAAGACGATGTTTTGATGAGTCCTATATTATCCGGTCCAAGGTCTGCTTTTGTGAATGTTTATCTACAATCGTCATCAATATGATGTACAAGTTGACAAGTCATGAAGTATCATGCTACCAATGATTTATATTGAATTATTTCATTTTAATTAATGATGATTCATCTACAGAATGAGTTACGTTGGAGCTGGGTTTGACATCCTGCTACAATCCTACAATTCAGTGTTTCAATTGTGTTTTACACATTGTCACACCACAGTCTAGGACTGCCACTACAAATATCCTCAATCCTATTTCGGGGGGAGGCGCGAGCTGGTTGGCCTTCATCGGTCTGGAGCGGGGTGGAGCTCGTTATGACCACCTCCAAAGGGAATGCTCCTTTGGAGAAATTTCCTATAATATTTTGATTCCTTTAACTTTATTTAATGATTCTAAATATCAGCTTTTTACTCTAATATCAAATTCTGCACTATATTAAAATCATAATCAATATTTGTTGGGTACATACATAGAATGATATATACTTAGTTCCGAATTCAGCAATTCATTTTAAACTCGTCATTCTTATTTACTTAGGTACTTCTGAATAGTTACTAATTTCACTGTCTTTGATTTCATGTTAGTCTTCGATTAGGTGAGTTAGTTAGTCATGTAATAAATAGAATGTCTGAAACAGTTTAACATAGCATAGTAGGTTCTTAATTGTCCAATCCAAACTCATAATTAGCACTCACATACCTCATAAAAGAATATTGAGTTACTACAGTAATAAATACTATTTACACAACACAACGTAGACGGTTCTACCGCTATTAGACGATCACAACCATTTGGCCATTTTATCTTCAAGTTACATGTACGATCATGTATTTATTTTTAAATATTGATAATTTATATCGATATGTTTATTCATATTGATTTGGGTAGTAGAAGTCTTTTAACATGTGAAAATATGTTGAAAATATGATGAAGTTGGTGAGAGTTGGTGAGGGGGGGTTGTTACAACCTGTAAAGACACCGATCGAGCCAGGATTGAAGATATCAGAGTCATCATCAGAAGATAAAGAATTAATTACAAGATGCAGAAGTTTGATCGGCAGTCTGATGTATGCAATGTTGGGAAGTAGACCTGATTTATGCTTTGTGCTAAGCTATCTAAGCCGCTTTCAATCGAAAGGAAATGAAGACTTATGGAAAGTCTTAAAGAGGATACTGAGATATATAAGAGGAAGTCTAGATTTAAAACTGATTTATAAGAAAACTGAGGAGGTGCCCTTACTTGGATATTGCGATGCAGATTGGGGAGGCGACACGCAAGATAGAAAATCAACATCAGGTTTTGTCATGAAAGTCTTTGGTTGCACAATATCTTGGGCAAGCAGCAAACAGCAGTGCGTGTCACTATCATCAACAGAAGCAGAGTTTATCGCATTAACAAAGGGAATCTCAGAAGCAGCGTGGATTAAAATTTTGCTTAACGAAATTGGAATAAAATGTAGTGAAATATGTATACTAGAAGACAATCAGTCGGTCATTCACACCACAAAAAACCCTGAAAATCATAAAAGGCTAAAACACATAGATATTAAGTATTATTTTGTGCGTGATTTCGTAGAACGAAAAATTTTAAAGTTAGAATATGTTGCATCAGAAAACCAATTAGCAGATTTTTGTACTAAGCCTCTGAACGCTATACAATTTAATCGATGCAGAGATGGGGTATTATTAGTTTAGTTTTAGATACAATGTAGTGGAGTCAGCTTTTGATATAAATGTGGTAGAGTCATTATTTTTAATATGTTACAGTTGAGTGATCTTTTAATATTATTAAAGTAGAGTCGAATCATAATGTATCTAGCTGAAGTAATTTAGTATTGTGTCGATTCTTTTAGTTGTGTTTATATTGAGGGAGGGTGTTGAGGTACTGGCAATCTAAACAAAACTATTAAAAAGTTAAGTGTCCATACTCTATGGTACTGTCGTCTACTTTCTCTATTAAGTTTGCAATAAAGATGGCGTGACGTGATTTGTAATACAAAAATACAAAATAAATAATTTACGTTCCTCTATAACCACTGCGCTTTTATTCGACTCTGCAAACCCTAACCTCTATACAGGTGTCTCGCAATATGCGCAAGTTGTCTTTTCTGGCAGCTGACGAAGTGGTAGCGTGACAAAAATCCTTGCTGCCGGACTTACTCTTGAAGTCGGAAGTCATAAAAACCTGATACCGAGCCCGCAAGTTAGCCTCTTGCATAAGTAAATCCGAGGGAATCTCTAACCTGTACCAATGAGGGCCAGTGGTTTCCCAGTAAGAAGCAAAATCGGCCCACATTGTTCGAATGGGTATAAGAGGAATTGCAAGCGAATGGCTTAAAAGTTACCTCGACAATCGAAATCAGTATGTAGAGATAACACACATGAATACCAGGATGGAATTGACCAAGTACAGGTTATCCATGAAATTAAACGATGTTGGCGTGCCGCAGGGTAGCATTTTGGGCCCTTTGTTATTCTTGCTCTATATAAATGATCTTCCAGAAGTAACTCGACATGATTGTATACTTTTTGCCGACGATGTATCGGTTGTTATTCCATGCAACAATTCAGAAACATACTCGTATAATGACGAAATAAATGAACTATCAGTAAAATAATAAAATGGTTAGGTAGTAATAATCTTGTGGTAAATTTAGAAAAAAGTACACATATTCAATTTATCAACAAAAATGGTAAAGAACGCTTCCTGAATCTTTCGTCCGGATTAAATCCCATTAGAGAATCCAAGACTAATTTGTTCTTGGGTATACTAATTGATGATAAATTATCATGGGCAGAGCATATAAATAAACTTTGCAATAAAATAAATTATTTTGCATATGCACTGTGGCGACTAACACGAGTTAGCGAAACTAGTGTCGCTATTCGGGCTTACCACGGATACGTATGCTCCCTGCTGAGGTATGGTATTCTTCTCTGGGGCAACTCGTACTACACAAACCGGGCACTAATAGCTCAGAAACAATGTATTCGAGCTATTTGCAATGTTGACGGTTTGACATCTTGCAGACCGTTATTTAAAAATCTCAAGTTGCTAACCGTAACATGCATCGACATCTATGAAATATGTATATTTTTAAAAACCAATTCAAATCTATTCACAAAGAAAGAAGAGGTTTGTAATTTTAATACAAGGTATCCGAATAAACTGGTTCTACCCGCTATCTCTACGACGCTTTACAGTAGAAGCACTTACTGCATGGCTATAAAAGTTAAAAATATATTAAATGACGAAATAAAGGTACTTTCACTAAACAGATTTAAGATAAACCTCAAGCGGTGGTTGATAGAAAAGTGCTGTTGAATTAATAAGTATTTAGTCCATCAGAAGCCAACTAGATGGAGTTGTACTCCTTTAAATCGCGGTGATATTGTGTTTCTACCATTCATACTCGCTGCAGCCCCGGCAGCTGCAGCGAGTCCAGCCGCTTGTAAGCCCAAACTGCGCCGTGTTCGTCAGAACAAGGCCAAATTAAACTCTGCGCCCAGACTAAAGACCGTGTACCAGACACTTTGAACACCACAACACCAGCATTCCAGCTGATAAGCAAAAGGTTGTCAGAAACCCCAAGAATTGGCCAGATGGAGTGTCAGTACGAATGTTTAATATTGTAAAGCCAAAAAACGTGTCACCAACGCGCGTAGCAACGAAGTTAAAATAACAAATAAATTTGTAATATTACATCAAAATGTTCGGTCGATTTGTGGCAAAACTTCACTTCTAGATCTTTAGTGTAGTACGGAAACTCCTGATGTACTAGCTTTAAGTGAGATTTGGTGTCGGAAACACGAAATGGATCGAGTTAGGTTAGGTTCTTATTCGCTTACCGATTGTTACTGCCGCACGAACATCGCACATGGCGGTGTTGCACTATATATACGCGACGGTATAAAATATAGGCAGCGTAAGGACCTACAGGCCTTGTCCATTCAATGCCACTGTGAATTTGCGGCTATTGAAATAAGTGTTTACAAATTGATCATAATTGCATTGTATCGGACCGGTAAGGGAGACATGGAAGTGTATTTGCATAATTTAGAACTGTTACTTAGTAAGCTAATTGACGAAAACAAAAGATTTCTTATAGTTGGCGATCAGAATGTGGATTTTCTATCTCATAACAATAGTAAACGGCGTGTCAATGACCTGCTCAGTAGCTACGGTTGTTGCAACATAGTAACATTCCCCACTCGCACGGAGGATGGCAGCGCGACATCCATCGACTGCGGTATAGCGAACTACGCGCGTGATTGCCTCACTGTATCACCACTGGAAACTGTAGTGAGCGACCACAACGCACAAAGGTATGAGTTCGCAGTGGAGCAAAAACACCAAAACTATGGTGATAGTGATTTTGTTCGACGTCAGCTATTTAATAATAACGATTCTATTAATTCATTTTATTCTGACATTTTTAATTTATTTTTAATAGCAATATTGACATTGATGACAAGTTTACTAAATTATTTAATATTCTGACATACTACATTGACAAACATTTCCCAATTAAAAAATTTAAATTAAATAATAGACATCTTGTTCCGTGGTTAACTGACGAACTATCTGAATACATGCGCAAACATAGCGACTTAAACGAAATGAAACAGCAATAGCCCCACGAACAAGTCTTATCTGACCGTATAAAACATTACTCAAGCTTAATCAAATCGGAAACGTTGCGCGCCCGTCAAATATACACACATCAAAAGTGTCTAGGGATCAAGCATTTTTATGCGGATTTCTTGAGATTGAGATGTGGCTTTGTAATAAATTTATGATTTTATAAATTTATATGGATCCTTTTTGGTGCATTTCATAATTTGAAACAGGAACAGTCAATCAAATTCGAGTAAAAGATGAAAATCAGCTGTCAATATTTTCCATATAAAAACATACAACGCATTGAAGACATTATTAGTGCTACTGTTTCCCTACTACTGATTAAAACCAACGTTATTATGGAGCGGCGACGTCATTTAAGCAGGGAAGAAAGCTCAGAGCCGTGGGAATGATAGAAGCTGGTTCCCGGCAACGTACTGTGGCTTTAGCTCTGAATACAAGTCAGAGTGTTATCAGTCGACTTTGGACACGTTACCGAAGCACTGGTACCGTGGCTGAGCGCCATGGAGGACGGTATCGCTGCACCACACGGAGACAAGACCGATACATTCAAATCACAACTCGAAGAGCTCCAACAATAACCGCCATGATGTTAGCCGTGAGGCTTCATCACTCTTCAGGGAACCTAATTAGCGACCAAACAGTCAGAAACCGCTTGCATGAAGTGAACCTTCATTCCCGAAGACCGCTAAGGGTACCACCTATAGCAATGCACAATCGTAGGATTCGATATCAATGGGCTCTTGAACACAGAAATTGGGCAGAAGAACAATGGCGTTTCGTGTGCTTTTCTGATGAGTCTCGTTTTGGTATGAGACCGGATACAAGACGTATACGACACTGGAGAACCCCTGGACGCCAACAGCGATTAAAATCCTGCCAGGAAGTCCATCCTTATAGTGGTGGAACCATCATGGTATGGGCGGGTATTTGGATCGGCGGAAGAACTGAGTTGATTTGGATCAGAGGCAACCTCAACGCTCAAATTTATGCTGAGACGATTGTATCAGACGTCATCGTTCCTCTACAAGTGCAAATCGGTCCCTTATTTCAGTTAATGCATGATAATGCACTACCGCACACCGCAAGAGTTGTAAGACAGACTCTCGCCGCAGCTAACATCAATGTCCTGCCCTGGCCTGCTCAGTCGCCAGACTTGAACCCGATTGAGCATGCATGGGATATGCTACAGAGAAGAGCTCTGCCGAACATGGAGGGTATCCAGTCGCAAGAAGACCTTTTTTTGTTGTTGCAACGAACATGGGCGGCCATTCCACAGCGTGATTTGGATGAACTCATTTTGAGTATGCCAAACCGATGTTCTTGTGTTGTTAGTGTTCGCGGTAGAAACACGGATTATTAATTGTTTAAGTTACCCAATAAAATTTTAAAGAAAACTGTTATTTCAGTCTTTTTTTCGAACTTTAATGTTAGTGGTTCAAATGTCAAAAATCCCTTTATTAGGAAAATGGCAAATTTCTTTATTATTGCAAAGGTGACTTGGTTTATCGTTACTGTAGACAAACGAAAACACTTCATTTGATGAATCCTTAAAGAAAATTTTAATTAATATCAATCAGGAGAAAAGTTATTGCAAAAATATATGTTGATCCCTAGACACTTTTGATGTGTGTATGTTGAAAAAAGACTGTCAGAGGCAAAAAACCCGGCAAAAGAAATATGGAAAATTGTTAATGACGAAATAGGTACAAAACCCAGGTCCCAAGACATCCATTTGGAAACTCCGAATAGGGATATACCGTGGAGTGAAATTCCTAACACTTTCAATTCCCATTTCATAAACGTCGCCTCTAAATATGCTTTAACGAGTGACCAACTATGGACGACACAATATTTAAATAATTACCTTAGCCATGCCGGCGTACCTGTATTCACACTGCCCCAAGTCACCCGCGATTGCTTGGACAAAGAGCTCCAGCACATGTTGAAAACGCGTACAACATTGGATGTATATTAGGGTGGGTCGATTTTTTCAAATGTCGAAAACTAAGTACGGGTAGGTCTCAAAACTTGCATTGGGTGATGATAATTAAACAATAAATAACAAAAAAATAATTGCATATAACTTTTAGCCCTCTACCGGTACCTAAATAAAACCAAAAAAGCAAATTTTCGACTCCACTTCCCATTTGATTTACTTGTACGTCATACCACAATTACTGCTTAAATTGTACTTTTTTGCAACATGGTATTATCTAATGCGATATGCGAGGTTGCCGCTTCGTGCACTCATTAGAAAAAGCGAGATAAATACACTTGCAACCCACTACAATTCCTAGATTGTCCCAGTGCACTCGTCACACACCTTGACTCGAGAAAGCCACTATTATTTTTGTTTTGTTTTGAAAGAGTTTGCATAATTGCTATTATCTTTCGTTAAATAAGGCTCTTAAGGACTGTATTTCAGTTAATCAGAAGTGAAATTAGCCTTACGTGTGTCTCAAACAAGTACTTTCGCGGAATGAGTTTAAAAGTGTTAAAAACTCGAAGTGACGTAAATTGTCCTATCTTTGGAACACCCATTGTATTGTGTGCAAATGTATCACCTACTGTGAGTGACGTAATAAAGTTTATTTTGTATGTACGACATGATTTGCAAGAAAAAAACAACGGAAAACAGCCATCTCTTACCGACGTTCTCGCCTCTGTCTGCTGCGAGATCGAAAAGATCTGGACTTCTGCTTCGATTCCGACTGTGGGCACTAAACGCATTAAGGACTTGCTCAAGAGGTATTATGATGAATACTTAAAGCTAATTCGTTATCCTAAACAAAAAAGAACCGATTATTATGAGGAAGAAGTCCAAAAATTTCGACAAACTGCTATGACGAGTCTTTTTGATATCGCGGCTTGTAAATGCAGTAGTTTGATTTCTGGACCTGTTCTAAGGATAAGAAGGTTCCTATCATTGAAAGGTTATTCCTAGTAGACCAAAGGACTAACAGAAAAATTATGATAGGTAGCCTCGATCGTCACGCAACCCAAAAAATGCAGCGAGCATTTGAAAGACGTATGAAAGTTAGCAAGACGGAAAATGTCTGCCATGAAGTAGAGCCAAGTATAACGCGGAAAATTCATACTGCACGTAAAGAGATGAGAGACTCTATTGGCGACAGAGAACCAGCACCATCCACATCAGCTGTGCAAAAAACCATTGTACAATATAACACAGTAAGTCTTCCAAACTTGGCGAGCGTATGTGACCGATACGGAGTTTCTAATCTATCAGCGGCTGCTATCGCAAGTGCAGTGCTCCAGGACGTTGGGTTGGTGTCTGCTGAAAAAAACCAGTTGGTGATAGATAAGAGTAAGTTACGTCGAGTCGAAATAAAGTAAGACAGAATCTTCAGGACGACCTTCATCAAGATGTCCTAGAGAGCATCTACTTCGACGGACGCAAAGATAAAACCTTACTGATTGAAAAGAAAAACGGCCGTTCGTATCGGCGAGTGGTAGTGAGAGAGCATATTTCACTGATAAGTAAACCTAAATCCCACTATTTAGGACATTCAACACCACGCATTGGCACTGGAAAAGGAATATGTGATTCAATGCTAGACTTTCTTAATTGTAACAATGTTACCTTGGATGATCTCAAATGCGTTGGATGTGATGGTACTGATACTAATACTGGGTGGAAGTCTGGAGCTATACGTCATATGGAGTTACGTTTGAAAAGACCTCTACAATGGTTTATTTGTCAACTTCACGCTAATGAATTACCATTGAGACATTTATTTAGCGACCTAGATAGACGGACAAGTGGACCTAGTGCTAATCTGCCATCTTTTGATTCTAAGGCCGAATTCATATGCTGAAATGGGAGGTTTTTATCTGATTTACATACATATTTTACCACAAAATGTCAGTTAAAATGTTACTCTTTGATTCAAATAATATTAAACAATATTGGATTCATTAATAAAACGTAATGTATTTGTAATATACTTGTTTTATTTTTATTTTTTATTTACATAACTTTGGTTAGAAAATATCAATATTTCCAAATTTCAAACGCAGGTAGAAGGCTATAAGTTTTAATACTAAAAAAAAAATTACTACATTTCATTCTTCTTGATATTATGCAACTATTGAGACCTACCCATCAGCGAAAAAACAAAAAAAAAATTTTTTTATTCAAACCTACCCACCCCACCACCCACTATAATTTGGCCAATCATTTCAATGATTTTGGTAGCTTTAATAAATGAAATGTTCCAAGTAGGTGCGTACCCTGACGTGTTAAAGAGCACACGGGTGTGTCCTGTGTATAAGAGCAAGGGTGATAAGGGTGATGTTAATAATTACCGCCCAATAACCATTGTTCCTACTATTTATAAAATGGTTGAGTCTTTGCTGTCATCTTACGTTATGCGTCACCTCGAGGACAATGACCTACTCACTGACAGACAATTTGCTTACAGGAAGAAAACATCGACCACTGCTGCAGCTCATAGAATCGTTGATTGCATTATTACGGGCTATAAGCTCAAAATGGCTGGTATACTATGCGACTTGTCTAAGGCCTTTGATGTGGTAGACCACCAGATCCTATTGGACAAATTACTGAGTTATGACATCAAAGATAGCGCCCATCAGCTATTTGCGTCCTTTTTATCTGACCGCAGGCAAGTCGTACAGGCGGCGGAGAGAGAGACTATAGGCGGTAGGAGAGTGACGTCTGACCCGGGCAACGTTAGCTTAGGCATTCCTCAGGGATCTTCGCTGGGGAATACTTTTTTTCTATTGTTTATTAACGACTTGCCCGCTTCAGTAGCTGCCGGCCTTACTGTGTTGTTTGCCGATGACACAACTATGGTAGTCGGTGCTCGCACATACGAGCAACTACGCGTGAAAATCCACGAAACTTGCAAACAGTTGCAGAAATGGTTTACAGCAAACGGTTTGTTGCTGAATGTGAGCAAATCAAACATTATGTTTTTTTCTGGCCGTCCCATCTCGTTGCCTGCATGTTTGAAAGATTGCCCAATGCCGGTGTGTAGTGAGAGTAGGTTCCTGGGCTTCACAATAGACTGCAACCTGAACTGGAAGTGCCATGTCGACAAGCTTTGTGACAGACTGAGTGGTGCAGTCTTTGCTTTTACGAAAACTAAGACCACTTATCTCTGCGGATGCTCTGAGGCAAGCCTATTATGCCCACTTTCATTCCCTGATGTCGTACGGCACTCTTATCTGGGGTAACTCAACGGATGCCAGCAGGGTGTTCGTTTTGCAAAAGCGCGCTTTACGTACACTTGTCGGGGTGAAAGCTAGACACTCGTGCAGGGATTTGTTTGTGAAGCAGCGTATACTGACGCACTACTCAGTCTATCTTTATGAACTATTGACGTTTATAAGATCCACCATTTCTGATTATCAGTGCATGAGTGCGAGTAAGCGATCTCATCTAGTAGGCCGGCTTAATGCGGTCCCTCGTCGCATGGCGCTTGCGGAAAAGAACCCACGTATAATCGGTCCAACATACTACAACCACCTACCCACTGCGCTGAAAAATGCACAATCCGACGAAGCATTCCGACGCCAACTGAGAAACCTTTTGTTGGAAAAGTCTATCTATTCCATTGACGAATATTTAAATTGTGTATTTTAATTTTAGTTGACCTTTGTATTTATAATGGTATTTGATTGTATGATTTTGAATTTGTAATTTGCATTTTTATTTTTTATTTTTTTAACCTTGACATTTCTATGCATGCTATTATTATTACTATATTGTTGACGATCTTAATACAAATTCTTATATCTGACATTCAATGTAAAATATATTGTAATTATGTACTAAGAGAGAAATAAATCTAATCTAATCTAATCTAATCTGATCTGTAAGCTAGTTATTTCTGTAGTTTAACTATAAATAGACTAGATGGCGTTATACTCAGTTGAATCGCGCTTACAAAATGTTTCTACGTTTCCTTAAAGCTGAAAGCAATTTTCGAATAAAACAGTTCAGTACGGTTCAGCGAAAAACAGTGTTTTATTTATCTATAGTAGTCCTTCGTAAGCGGATAGTTAGTAAGTGCAGTGTAATTTTAACTAGATTAGGGAAAGTTAAGTGAGAGTAGGTCGTGCAGTGCGTAAAAGTGTTGTTATACCTAACTTTACTATGATCAATTTGCTTACATCAACATATTTACTTTACATAAAACTAATTACAGCCATGCGCTTTAAACAGTTGCATTTCAACCTCCGGTCCGACTCCTCCAGTCTCGCGTCCCATACATTAACTAGTGTCCCGAAAGGAAAGTGAGGTTTCCCTAAGATAGTTTCCATCAATAAACTTTAGTGTGTTCAAAAAGTGTTTTTTTTAAAAAGACTCCACGCGGCTGCCGCCTAACATTGGTGTCAGAAGTGGGATGATGTCCTAGTGGCTTCTATAAGCCCAGACATTAGAAAAGAATCCGTGGTCGCCGCCCGAGTCATCGTGATCGACGGTCAGTCTCAGCCACTCGCGCCGAGCCCGCATCCAGCACCAGCTCCCAGTCGTGGTCGACAGTCAGCCTCCCGCCCAGCGCCGAGCCTGCGTCACGCCGAGCAAGCACACACGTGGTCGACAGTCAGCCTCCCGCCTAGCGCCGAGCCTGCATCACGCCGTGCAAGAACACACCCTGGTCGACGTTAAGTCTCCGCCCAACGCGTGAGCCCGCATCAGAAAAAAAACCTAACTACTTAGGACCTCCTCTCCTCAGGGACCACTCCATCATCACCACCTGTGGACAACCATCTCCAGCCTGTTGGACAATCATCACCGGCAGCGCATCGGACCACCACATTGCATCACCATCGCAACTCGTTCACCAGCCCCGCCACGTGATCGCCGCACACATCGTCGCCGTCGCGCTAAGTAGGTCGCGCCGCGCCATACGACACGTGTAGCATTACTAATATCATATTTTTCTGTTCCTAGGTACTACATTCCAAATAATGATATCTTTCATCTTCATGTAAGTACTTTTGCCATTCTATTTCAATTGCCAAATTATTTTATTGCCAAATTTTATCTCAGTTTAATTTAAAATCAGTGTTTTCTACATCTTAATCTCTTATAATTATTTCCTATATCTTAGACTATCTTAATATTTTTACAACTTAACATTACTCAATCTATTCTATTTCCTTCCAAATCCTAAACTCTTATACAAGATGTCTTATTCCGAGGACTGCCAAGCCGCCGTCAAAGTTGAGAAGGTCACTCTCAACATCCTTACTAAATTTATCCGACCTTATAATGGGGATCGCGATACTCTCCCTGCATTCCTTACAAACTGCGATAACGCAATGTTCTTAGGAGCGCCAGAACAACAATTAATATTATCCAAATTTATTATTTCACAATTAGACGGAAAGGCCCAAATGGCATGTAGCCTTAAAAATTTCAATTCCTGGCCCGAACTTGAACGATTTTTAAAATCAACCTTCAGCGAGAAAAAACACTCGTCTCATCTCCTGGTCGATCTCCAAAATTGCAAACAATTATCTTCAGAAACTGTCACACAATTTTCGCTTAGAATAGAGTCTTGCCTCACTAGATTGCAAGCCGATATCCATTATTCCTGCCAAGATAAATCCCAATTATTAGGTAGAATTGCCGCAATGGAAGATCTAGCCCTTAACACCTTTTTAATGGGTCTTAATTCTAACATTTCGACTATTGTCAGATGCCGAAATCCGCTAACTCTGAATGATGCTATAACACTAGCCACAGAGGAAGAGAAAATATCAAATCTCACTCGCATCTCTAATAAATCTTTTAAAAATTGTTCAATCTGCCATAAACAAAGCCACTCATCTTCCGAATGCTTCCATAAGAGTAAATCTCGTCCTAATTCCAGCTTCCACAAATCTTATCACGTAAATCCTCATCCTCGTCATTCCAAAACAAAGGCGAAGGTCAATCAAACTTCATTAAATTCTGTGCATATTGTAAGAACAAAGGTCATATTATATCCGAGTGTCGAAAGCGCCAATACAACAAAAATTAACGCCGCACTCAGCCCGGCTCGCAACCCGAGACCGCCACGCGCGCTCAGAGTGCAGTCGCTAGTTCACATGCACCTAATAATCGTGTCCACTATTGCGACGAAGTTAATAATTATAGTAATGAAATCACGGATGAAAATTTAAACGAGAACTGATTTCGTCTCCGTGTCTGCCGAAATCTAATTCTAATAACGGCACGAACTCTTATAATACTAATCCTAAAATTACTAATTCTTTTACATCTCAACCAAACGGATTGAGTCATAATAAATCATCTCGGCAATGCTGCAAGGAGCAACCGAGTCCTACTATATCTTACGCATCTCAGCAACGACTGAGTCATACTTTTAATAACGCATCTCAGCCTCACGGTTCGAGTCTTACCAAATCTAATACATCTCATCAACGAATGAGTCTTACCAAATCTAATACATCTCAGCCTCACGGTTCGAGTCTTACTAAATCTTATTCATCTCAATCTAAAAGTTTGAGTCCTAATACTACTGAATTTAACTTATCTAACTCTTATACTAATTCTATGTCAAATGATACTAAATCTCAGCCTGTAAACCAACGCGTTTCAGAGCCTATCTTCGAAATAAGCCAACATAAAAATAAAGTGTCTCTACCTTTTACAAATCTTAACACCAAATACTCTCCTAAGCCTCTCTGTTTCCTAATAGATACTGGTGCAAGTGTCAGTATTGTGAAACAATCGAGTTTAACTAATAAACCTAACTTTAACTCCAAAATTATAAAACTCAAAGGCTCACTCAAACTATTAACGATTCAGACTCTTTTAGCGAAACTTTAGGTTCGTTTAACTTAGAATTTATAATTTGTAAACAACCATTTCAACATCTTTTCCACGCCATAAATGATGAAATAAATCTTAAATACGATGGCATCATTGGCACAGATTTTCTACGTCATTTTAACGCAATTATTGACTACAATTCTAAATTCATGAAGATAGATAATCACACGCTACCTATTCTATTTGACAAGCCGACATACGTCATACCGGCTCGATCGGAAGCCGTAATCGAATGCCTGGTCTCCAATAACCAGTCAGAATTACGCGAATTACGCGAAGCGCTTGTCCTAGATCATGTTATAAGCGAAGGTGTTTACTTAGCAAATTGTATTGTAACTTTAAAACCTAATAATAGAGTCAATATCTCTGTTTTGAATACCACCGAATCCGATGTTCAAATTCATAACTTTAAGGTTCATTTAACCTCGCTTGACACATCTGCAATGTTCCAAATTTCCTCATCTCATGAGATCATAAACTCAGTGTCTTTGTCTCCGTCAAAACGTATTGATCGCGTTCTAAGCCAAATAAGGCATGATCATCTCAACGCTGAAGAAAAAAAGGCTTTATTCGAGTGTTGTTCTAATTATACAGATATCTTTTATCTCGAAGGAGATCCTCTTAGCTGTACCAACGCAATCAAACACTCTATAAATACGGGCAATGCACCGCCTATTCATGTCAAATCATATCGTTTCCCAGAATGTCACAAAGATGAAGTTGACAAACAAATAACCAAGATGTTAGATCAAAAAATTATTAAACCATCCAATTCACCTTGGAATGCCCCTGTATGGGTTGTACCCAAAAAGATGGACGCCTCTGGTAAAAAGAAGTGGCGTATAGTCATCGATTACAGACGCTTAAATGACGTCACTGTTAACGAAACCTTTCCTATCCCTTTGATCTCAGATATTCTCGACCAATTAGGTCATTCTAAATACTTTTCCACTCTCGATTTAGTTTCTGGTTTCCACCAAATTTCTTTAAATTCTGCTGACGCAGCAAAAACTGGATTTACTGTTGTCAATACAAATGGCACCTCAGGTCACTACGAATTCGCTAGAATGCCGTTTGGACTTAAAAACGCTCCATCTACATTCCAACGATTATTTATTTACAGCCATAAATTGACCACCCACATGGAAAAACTCAAATTAGTATTTAACAGATTTCGTGAATTTAACCTCAAACTGCAGCCAGATAAATGTGAATTTTTAAGACGAGAAGTTTCTTACTTAGGTCATCTCATCACCGATAAAGGTGTCTCTCCAAATCCGGACAAGGTCTAAGCCGTTTCTCAATTTCTTATCCCCAAAAATCCAAGAGATATAAAAGGATTTCTAGGCCTAACAGGTTACTATCGCCGATTCATAGATAACTTTGCTAAAATCACAAAACCTCTTACCTCACTTCTAAAGAAAGATATTGAATTCAATTGGGGTCAAGATCAGCAAAATGCATTTGATTTATTAAAAGAAAAATTAACAACAGCTCCGCTTCTACAATATCCAGATTTCTCTCAGCCTTTCGTAGTAACTACGGATGCTAGCAACTACGCCGTAGGCGCAGTCTTATCCCAAGGCGAAGTAGGCAAAGATAAACCGATCGCATATGCCTCTCGAACTCTTAACCGAGCAGTAGGTAACTATACCACAACCGAGAAAGAATTATTAGCAATTATTTACGCTGTAAATACATTCCGCCCTTATCTCTATGGCACACTTTTCAAGATCGTAACAGATCATCAACCTCTCACATGGCTCTTTGGATGTAAAGATCCCGGTAGTCGACTTATGCGCTGGCGTTTAAAGTTAGAAGAATATAAATACCAAATCGTTTATAAGCCAGGCAAATTGAACTCTAATGCCGATGCGTTATCGCGTTACCCGATACACGCTATTACTTATGCTAATCTTAATAAGCAACCTTATGAGAAATACTTTAGGTTACAATTTACAAAATCTTTAACCAATGACACTATTATTGAAGAACATTTACAAGCCTTACACTTAACTAAATATAAACTAATTGCTTTTCCTACATCTTTAGATTTAGATGATTCAATACCACATTGTGAAGAAATTTTATCTCAGTTCGAAAACTCAGCTGAAATTCGTGATTCTGAACGTGAATTGCACTCTGTCTTATCTCAATCTTGGACTAATAAAACATAGTTTTTCTTATTTACTAAAGTTCACCATTATGATGACATAACTTACAAAGATATTTATAATTTATTATTTAAACTACGCGACTCTATCATTGCTCAAGATCCAAGCGAAACAGATCTCGCAATCTCAGACTTCTCAGATGCTTTCTGTAAATTATCTTAAACTAAAATCTATAATATGATTGCTTTTGTATTTCATAATACCAATATTAAAGTACTTATCTATAAAAATCAAATAATTTATCCAACTCCAGTCGAAGTTCCTAAAATATTGAAAGAAAATCACGATTCGACCATCGCAGGTCACCCAGGCTCCAAAAGGATGTATAATCGCATCAAGGAAGCATATTTTTGGAAAGGTATGCGCGCCGACATAAAACAATATGTTAAAAATTGTAAACTCTGTCAAGTAAATAAACCATTACGATTATCTAATAAAGCTCCTATGGAGATAACCTCCACATCTACTAAACCTTTTGAACGTTTAGCTCTCGATATCGTAGGCCCTCTGCCAGATGCAGGTTTCCAAAAATTCAGGTTCATCTTAACCTTTCAAGATGATCTTACGAAATTTTCTAACGCCTATCCCATGGTCACTTCCACAAGCGAAGAGATAGCTCGGAATCTAGTTCACTTTATGTCTTTGTTTGGTTTTCCTAAAACCATCTTAACAGACTTAGGAACATGTTTTACCTCCGATCTATTTAAACAACTAACTGAAATTCTTAAGATAAAATCTCTTTTTACTACTCCGTACCATCCTCAAACGAATGGTGCTCTCGAAAGATCACACGCA
The DNA here is from genome assembly GCA_947369235.1 of Udea olivalis. NCBI lineage: Eukaryota > Metazoa > Arthropoda > Insecta > Lepidoptera > Crambidae > Udea > Udea olivalis. Next base: position 5,858,166 of record OX376367.1, on the reverse strand, counting down.
ACTCTTAAAGAATATTTAAAATCTTTTGTTAATGAAAATCAAAATGATTGGCATTGTTACTTAGCCACAGCTATTCTATCTTATAACTCAACTCCTCATACTACTACACAGTTTACTCCATTTGAACTTTTATATGGTTATAAACCAATGATTCCTAATTCAATCTATGAAGATAACAGTAATAATACTTATCACGAATATATTAGAGCATTACAGTATAGAATGAAATTTAGTAGAGAAAAAGCTATACAACATATAACTCAAAGCAAAGAAATCTCTAAACAGTACTATGATCAGTCTAGCCGCACATCAACGTACAAAACTGGTGACATGGTGTATCTTAAACATCATCATAGACTTCGCAAGGCCTTATCTCCAATATGGAAAGGTCCATACAAAATAATAAAGGTTAACGGAAAACATAACGTTACATAACGTTCATTCAATGTAAAGACTTAATAAGCCCAATCGAAGTTTCTTTACAATCAAATTTTATTAAACTCGACTCTTTATCCCATATCATTTCCTCAGACTCTCCCAACCGTTTCAAGAGATCACTCGAATTCTAAAAAGTAAAGAAGTACTAAAATTCTTTTTTGGCACATTAGATGCAGAAGATGCTCGCAAATATGATGCCGCAATCGACGCATGCCACAAAGATGAAAACGAACTATTTCATCTTATTAAAGAAAATATTCAAGTCGTAAAATCCACCATCACCGCATTCAACTCTCTACCATTACAAGATTAAATAAAAATGAAATTAGATTGAATTCTAAAGTTGATAAACTGAACGATATTTTATCTCAAACAACAAAAAATAATAATGAGTTATTATATATCGCAAAAATAAATAATTTAGTTAATATCATTGAAGGTTCTTTACTAGCTATTTCTAATTTTCTTGATTCTGTCTTAAATTCCATCTTATTTGCTAAATCGAATGTACTACATCCATCAGTCATAACTCCTACCAATTTACTTAAAGAATTATCAAAGCATAACCACATTATAAATAAACGATTAGACTTCCCAGTTTCTCTTAATATTAAAACAATTCACACTATTATAGACGTGTCAACTTTAACTTCATATTATTATAACAAAAGAATTGTATTCGTAATACGAATCCCTCTCATCTCTCCAATTAAGTACTCGACTTACAAAGTCATTCCCTTACCTACACCAACAGAAAATAATCCTAACACTTTTGCACTTATCCATCCTAGAAAACCATACCTAGCTATCACAGACGATAGGTTAAATTACGCTGTATTAGACAATATAAAAGATTGTCCCAAGATAAGCTCAGAATACTCTATCTGTCCATTAGTCACTATTTATTCTACTAATTCAAATCCCTCATGCGAAACTAAGTTATTAACTGATGTTGTTTTAACTATACCCAGTGAATGTAATTCTAAATTATTATATGGTCAAATCGACATATGGCAAAAACTTAATGGCAATGAATGGCTCTATGTACAGTCAAAAACAAATAAAATAACTATAAAATGTAATGATGATATCAAAGACTATTATATCTCAGGCACAGGCATGTTAAAGTTAACACCTGATTGCATTGCTTATTCTAAAACTTTACAATTTATACCTACTACTGTTTCTACATTTACTTATAAAAACCAACTCATAATAGACTTTGATATTACTCAAGATGATTGTTGTAAGAAAGATATTATTAACAAAACTATTCCTTTGCTCTCACCGTTATCTCTAAGTAATATAGACTTAGATTCCCTAAATCACGCAGCACATCAATTAGATGGCCTCGAAAACGAACTCAACAAATACCAAGAGCAATCGCATTTTGTCAAATATGCAAGTTATTACTCAGGTTTTACTTATGTTCTTATTATTGTAATATTTCTATTTTCTGTATACAAACTTTATAACTGTCTATGTAAGAAAAATAATAGACGTAATACATCTTGTTGTATTCAAATCTTCAATCAATGTAACACTAGAAAAAGTGTCCAAAAAGAGACAAAAATTGTAAACTCAATTGAAATGTCTGAAATTTCATCTCAGTCAGATGATGCCGATTTAAACAATTCTTTTCCATCAAATCGCAATTTATCTAATAACTAATGATTTGATTATACTATGTCTTTACACTTTAAAAATATATACTGTCTTTTACCTATGAAAAATATACAATGTTCTTTTATACAAATAACTCAATATTAGTATTCTTTTCAATGTAATGAAAATTGTCTTATTTTATCACGAATCAATTGTGAATTTTACTATTTCTCAGATAAAAATAAATTTTATCTTACTAGATCTTAAGTTCTAATTCCTATGTCTCAAATACTAAATCTTTACTATTTCCTATGTACTAGATCATGAATACTAAATCCTAATACTATTTCCTATGTACTAGATCTTATAATTATTCTAAATCTTAACTTCTAAATCTTATAGATACTAAATCTTTACTAGATCTTATTTAAATGATTAAAATCTTATAATATTCTAAGTTCTATTTTATCTTATACTTACTATTTCCTTGTAATGTTTTACAACCTCATTTTTCTTTTATCTCGTCTCGATCTCGCTTCATCTCATAAGATTTAAAGCTCAATCTTAAAGGGGGGAGATGTTATACCTAACTTTACTATGATCAATTTGCTTACATCAACATATTTACTTTACATAAAACTAATTACAGCCATGCGCTTTAAACAGTTGCATTTCAACCTCCGGTCCGACTCCTCCAGTCTCGCGTCCCATACATTAACTAGTGTCCCGAAAGGAAAGTGAGGTTTCCCTAAGATAGTTTTCATCAATAAACTTTAGTGTGTTCAAAAAGTGTTTTTTTTAAAAAGACTCCACGCGGCTGCCGCCTAACAGTACGTACTGTGTCGGAACTCGTAAGTGCCACGTGCGGGGTTAGTGCTATAAGTTTCACGCGTGTGTTGTGCTGTTGTGCTAGGACTAGGAGTCGCGCGTGTGCGGTGCTAGGGAGTGTCGTGCGTGTGTAAAGAACGCAATAAGTGCTGTGTAGTGCGAGACCATTCGTCGTGTCGTGAGTAAAAGAAAATAAGCACATACACTTAGAACAATTTCGTAAAAGTGATTCTCTGAGACTTATTTAGAATAACAAAAACTTAGAGAAATAGTGATTATCATAGGACTTACAATTATTTCGGACAAATTACAAAACACTAGATAGTGAAAGTATCGTGATCCAGGACTTGCAATATTTCAAAACTAACTAGTGCATTAAAAATTAAACGTAAACTTTTGGTATAATTTGGACAGTGGTTTACTAACGTCACAGACCACATATCCCATAGACCCCGCATAGGAGGGGAACCGCGCTCGCCAAGCATACGCACCGACTGATCATATGTAGTGCCACGCCTCCAATTGGCGATTTAGTCTGTTCCCGAACGTCATCGCGAAATATTCGTACAAATAAATTTTAAAAAGTGGGTAAAATGCCTTGTTGTGCCGTGAAATGGTGCGGGAAACGTAGTATCGTAAAATGCTGCAACTTTGCCAATCAGCTTCAAGTTTGCCTAATCTATTAAAGCTGACATCAACTGACGACCATTACCTGTTTTCTATTTCTATTAATGGTAGAAAGTCTGTCATCAATCTGGCAACATATTTTAATATTTTTTAAATTGGTAACACTGCACAGTTTTTGTCAAACAGCTGTCAACGGTTGCAAGGCAAGCGCGTGTTTTGTGGTTAAGTGCGGATCTTTTGTTTTTTCCTTGAAAAAGTCGAGATTTAAAACGTTGTGGATACATAAAGGGTAAGTAAATATCCTCTTTCTTCTGTTTTTAATGATTTTTCTGAGAAATATAAGTGTTTGCTAATGGGATGATGGTAGGCAATGTTGTGAAAGGTTTCTCGGACACTAGTGACACAAGTTTGCCTAGAGCTAGGGTTGTCACTTGCTACTCAATTATAGTGAAGCGCATGGATTTAATTTGCATTTGTTATTAATGATGTACTTATAAAATATCTGGTGGAAAGATGTCAATTTTGTAATAGATATTGATTTTTTTAAAATTTATTACCTGCCTTAAATTAAAAGTAGTTTTACAAACGTATTTTTCAGAATGTTGAAACAGTAAGTAAATAATCATTAAGTGACACATGTCTTGTATGTTTCTTATTTTCGAATACAGAATGAAACCGTGGCATATTTCTTTATTCATTTGGTGACCACTTGACCGCCTACCAGGTACTTACCTACTTAGGTAGGTACTTAAAAATTAATTATCAAGATTTTTGGTACAGTGGATTATGATATATATTTCTGTATTCTTTAACAGGTACAGAAATAAAGAAAAAATGGGGAAGAAAAGTAGAAGAAAAGTTGGAGCTCGTCGGTACGCTGATTATTCGAAAGAGACATTAGACACTGCCGTAGAGTTAGTAAAAAGCAAAGCGATGTCGTCTTATGAAGCTGAAAAGCACTTCAGTATTGCACGACGTACAATTTGAACAAATGCAAAAACAGGCACAACAAAGCCATTGGTCGACCACAAGAACTGTCCGCAGAAGAAGAAAGACATATTGCAAAAGTAGTTGAAACTGCTGCTGATTTTGGTAGCCCTCTTTCAATCCTAGATTTACGAATAGTAGTATACAATTACCTTGAAAAATGTGGAAAGACAGAACTTTTCAAAGGTCGAATGCCCGGTGAGCGGTGGGCTCGCAACTTTTTGGAGCGTCATAATTTTACGCAGCGGGCTACGCAAAATATCAAACGTAGTCGAGCATCAAAGACTGTCGAAGAAATGACCACTTATTTTGAAAACCTGGAATCTTCGCTCAAAGATGTACCGAGTGAAAATATACTCAATTTTGACGAAACAAATTTGAGTGACGACCCCGGATCCAAAAAAGCAATTTTCAAACGTGGCACTAAACATCCGGAACGCGTGATAAACTCAAGCAAAAGCTCTATCTCGATTATGTTTAGCGGAACAGCGGATGGCCAATGTCTGCCACCATATGTAGTCTATAAAGCCGAACATTTGTGGAGCCGATGGTGTGAAGGTGGGCCACCAAATGCCCGTTATAATCGCACGAAGTCCAGCTGGTTTGATATGTGTTGCTTCGATGATTGGTTCAAAACCATTATCTTACCATGGGCCAGATCACGTGAGGGTGTTAAAGTTGTAATTGGGGACAATTTGGCGTCCCATCTTAGTGTCGAAGTAGTGAGACTGTGCGAAGATAATAACATTAAATTGGTATTTTTACCTCCCAATGCGACACATATCACCCAGCCACTTGACGTCGCTTTTTTTGGCCCGATGAAGAAGTGTTGGCGAGAAATTTTGCTGAAATATAAACTGACTCACCAAACATCGACAGCAATAAATAAATGCGATTTTCCACAGTTGCTGCAAGACCTTATGAAAAATATTAATATGTCCAAAAAGTCCAATATATGTAGTGGGTTTGCAGGCTCTGGAATATTCCCCTTTAACCCATCGAGGGTTCTTTCAAAAATACCAGTCGTCGCGGCTGACGAATGTGCTAAATTTGATGCTTGTCTTTTAGAATACCTACAAAAAATTAGAACCGTTGGGGTTCTAATTTTTTGTAGGTAAATGCAGTCCAAGACAGGATCGAACAAAAAGTTGTCAATAACCGCAGGAAAGTCCATATCAACGGAAGAAGCAGAGAAAATGAAGAAGGGAAAAACTACAAAAAAAGATTTCTCAGCGGAAAAAGCAGAAAAACCAATAAAAGGAAAGGGCAAAGGCAAGACGACAAAAAATAATCCTTTAGACACAGCAAGCTTGCCACTACTACAACAGCCAAAATCGTTACAAAGTTTAAGTATGGAAGTTGTAAACAAATTTGTACTATCAGAGAAACCTGTAAACTATGGTGTAATTACTGTTACAAAAGAAAGGACTGCGATGAAAAGAAAATTGCTAACGTCAAATGTTCGTTCCTTAAGTCAAATGTCTAAGACAGGTAATGAAAATTTACCATTCTTGGCTGTACACACAGATGATCTGCCAAAAAGTTCGTAAACAACTACAATGATTCATTCTGCTAGTGGAATTCTTTCAAACTCATCAAAAACATCTAAAGTAGTGATTTTATCCGAAAAAGTTATTAATGCAGGATCATCCACCAGTTGCGATAAACTTAATAATATTTGTAAAAATTTGAAATACCAGCTTGCTAACTCAGAAAATATTTGTATTAAAAAAGAGCGGGTTACTTTGGGAAAAAATAAATCGGTGTTAAAACTGATACCAATTCCAAAAAATAAAGAAAATGCTCAATTTAATAGAGATAAGAAACAAAATAAATCAAGAAATGTGAAAAGTCAAAAACCCAAAACACAAAAACCGACACGGTACCGGAACCGGGGTTCAAGTACTACTAGTGTGTCGGATGACATGAGTATACATACTGACTCTAGTATCAATGCTATTGATTTGGAAGAAGACGACATAGACTTCGAAGAAATTCCACTTTCTTGTTTGAAAAAGTCAAGTTCATATAATGCTTTGGACTCTGACATACATTCTTTAAACAATGTTGATGAGCCTTTGTCACACGATGTATTACCTGATATTGCCACAAAAAAAATATATGCTGATTCAAGTTGCCGTGCAGATGATGTCCTTAGTTCAGCAGATCAAAGTAAGGTGTCGAGACAAGACAAATCGAGTCCAAAAGACAGACAAGACAAATCGAGTCCAAAAGACAGACAAGACAAAAAGCCAATCAACAGTAACGCTGAGATGTCAGATGAAATAGCAAATGCCAACAATGAACCGGTTTTCGGTTATTCTGTGAACGATAAAGTCTTGGTGCGTTATTATAGTAGATAGAAATGGAAGTACTACATTGGAGTGATCACTGCTTGTAATAGTGACCAAACATTTGACATCTCATTTCTTGCTATGACACGTAATAAAGGCGAGCTGAAATTTAAATTACCCAAGAAGAAAATTGACAGAGACACGGTGCCAAAAGTATTGATTGAAAAGATAATTCAAATTGATAAAATATCTGATAAACCAGAAGAGTATAAATTACATGACCTAGGAGACGCTGTTTATTTCTAATCTTAAAAGATTTTTTTTATATTTTGTTATCATTTTACAAGAAAATTTGATTTACGTATATAAAATGGGTGTAATGTATAACATTGAAGATTTTCGAAGCCCTTATAAGTGAATTTCTATGTTGATTTTATTTTGTGTTAATTTTTGAAGTTTTTTGTAATTAATAACGACATTCCTAAGATTTTTTTGTGATAACCTTTTTTTGTGAGACTGATTATGAAGGCTTTATTTTGTCAAATGCCTGAGAAGTAAGGGATTTTTGTTTCTTTGATTTCTAAGAATTTGTAATGAAAATTGCAATGATTATTCTTTTTCGCCAAGAGAACATTAGTTTGTTTGTAACGTTTTTAATATTTTTTAATTTTTATTTAATAAAGATCGTATTTGAGATTTGCTTTTTTTCTATTTGTAGCAACCCTACCCATGCTTATTGGTTAGTATGAAGGAAATGTGCAACTTTGCCTGAATCAGCCCAACTTTGCCTAATTTTTAGAAAAAATATATTATTTAGATGCTGGCCCTCATCTAGACATCACGACATTTACACAATACTTAGGTTTTACTTATGACTAGTTTTGAATGTGGTAATTGCATACTTCTTCTGATAATTATCCAGGCAAAGTTACGCCATTTCCTTCCAACTTTGCCTACAACTTTTACAATTCCTGAAATACGTGAGCCATAAGACTCAAATTTGCCTAATTGTTGTAAACCGGCACAGATAATAAATCTTTTCTAGTGTGGGTATTAATGAAAAACATTAAATTCCGTGCAAAGTTGCAGCATTTTACGGTACCACATCAAGTTTACAAAAAGACGGTATCACTTTTCATATGTAGGTCACTTTTTAAAGATAAACTCAAGAAAACAGATTTAAATAAATTTGAGGAAATATTACAAAACCAATACGTTGTTGTCTTATTACACTCTCCCTATCCCTTTCTATCCTGTGTATATTTGCAGATGACTATCCCGCTTTCACGTAAAAATTGTACGCTAGTGATGTGGGCAAACCCAAAATAAAATCGTTTTCATCGATAAGTTAGTTTGTTCATGGAATTTAAAGTAAACAATAATTTATATAAACGAATGTCCTTTTGAATTTTTTATTAATAAAAAGCACTTATCAATGCTAATTTATTTAATTAATAAAAAAATCATGTTCAGTTGATGGCAGAAGTTTTTGGTAGTTGTAAAGTTATTCTGAAGGTAGATATAATACAGAAAGTCGTTCTTATATTTTTTTTGTTTTCCAATTCTAAAGGTTTCCAAAAAGTTCGAAGCTGAAAAAAGTGTGGATAGACGCTACAAGTCGAGATCTTAATTGGTTTCCAACGCCTAATAGCGTCATATGCTCTCAGCATTTTTCTGCGGATTGCTTTAAACTATTGAAAAAGCGGAGATATTTATGTGTGTTTGCAAAACCTACGCAAATGTTACTAACCTTTTTTTTTTATTGATAGTGATGACACTGACTTTATTAAAGCGTTGCAAGACATAACGTTGTCACTGTTTGCTAAAAACTTAAGTACATTGCGGGATTTGTTGTGCATTCTCTGAAAAAAAGAATAAAATGCAGTAAATGTGTACAGGCATTAATATCTCTAAAGGAAAACAAAAATACTCTCATATATGCAAGAGATAAAGGTGGGCTACTTTATCGCCAAACGCCGTGCTTTTGTTGTCAAAACGTTGCAGACATTCAAAAATGAAAACTTATTCTCAACGTTATGGCAACATCAGTTTGATTATGAAAACAATCACGTCATAGATTTGGCAAAATGCGTGATGAAAAAATATATAAACACACGGCTAGCTTACTTGACCCGCAATACGGAACAAAAAAAGAACGTAAGGAGCCTTTATAAAAAAGTAATACATTTTAAATCCCAGTAGATAGCTGTGGGCTCAATTATAAACGATTGTTTTATTTACTTTACCCACCCAACCAAATATCACAGTACAACCACAATGTAGATAACGCTATAAATATCGTGCTATCCCATCCCTAGGTCGGACGCCATTTGCAATTCACGTGACATCTGTCACTAGATTGACGTTGAATGCGCCAATCACAGTGAGCTTCATACCTCTGCACCCCTCCAACTTTTGGCGATTGCGTTTTCAACTAAGAAACGCTCAAAGAGGAGTCTATAGGCTATATGGTCTGTGACTAACGTAGTTTTATAAATTTAGTTTTACGGGACAAAACAAAATGGCGGAGCAAAATCAGGAAATCGAAAGTCAAATTGGGATTGTTTCGGAGCATTCAAATAAGATTATTAAATTACTTACAAACACGAAAAAGTCTAGTAAATCTAGAATAACGAAAGGCTATTTAGAAACACGTTTAGAAACACTTAAAGAATATTGGGATAATTACAACAAACAATACAACCTTATCTTAGTCAGCTCTCAGAAAACGAGTTACAAGAACATGATTTCAATTTATACCAGAATTATATTTCTACTGAAGAAGTTTATATGGATCGGAAAAGTTTAATAAAAGATTATTTTTATGAACTTAAGCCGACTTCGACACAAGATGACATGCACACTGTTGACACCACGCCAAAATTAAGACCAAAGTTACCACCGATATCTATACCAAAATTCAGAGGAGATTATAATGAATGGACAAGTTTTAGAGATTTATATCTATCATTAATACACAATGAAAGCACTTTAACGAAAATTGAAAAGCATCACTATTTGAAATCTTGTTTGACCGGAGAGGCAGAACAATTATTAAAGAATTTTTCACTTACTGAAGCCAACTATGACGACGCGTGGAAAAGACTAGATACAAGATATGACAACAAACGAATGATCGTTAACAATATACTAAATAGATTACTGAATCAGAAGAAACTCACAACGGAATCTACATTTGCTATAAAAGATCTAATGAATACCACCTGTCAATGCCTAGATTCTCTTAAAAATATAAACATAGACACGTCTAGCTGGGATGCTATTATAACACACATAACGATAGGAAAGCTGGACACAGAATCACACAGGCTTTGGGAACAAACAATAGAAAATTCTAAAGATATACCGTCATTTGCCGACTTAACTGCCTTTATGGAGAAAAGATTTAGAACGATCGAAATGTTGAATAATGGCACTACACACCACTCTACAAGAAAACCACAAACTCAGAAGATCACAAACGTAAAGTCCTTTGCAACTGAACTCAACAGTACCTGCACTTACTGTTCACAGAACCATTACATTTGCCCCTGTAAAGACTTTGCCAACTTAACAATCACTGAAAGACATGCATTTGTTAAAAGTAACAACATATGTTTCAATTGTCTTGTCAAGGGTCACAGTGTTAACAACTGCCGACACAGCAGTAACTGTAAGAAATGTGGGCGACGCCATCACACTTTACTACATTATACAACCCTTGCGAAAACTGAAACATCAAGTAATGAGAGCTCCACTCCTACATCAGGAAAAAAAGAGAACAACACTTATTGTAACACTGTTTGTATGAAAACTGAAGTCCAAAGTAACCAAACGGTTTTAGCCACTGCTCAGATTGCTGTAAATTCAACAAATGGTTCTACTCACATTTTGCGGGCTCTCATTGACCCAGGCTCACTGTAGTGTATGACACACCTCGCCTCATCATATCTAGTATTTAAGGTAGATCCTAAGGTAATGTAAGTTAATAATAAATCAGACGTCGACGCAATAACATCTTTCATTGTGTACTCCCGGGTCCCCACATTGCATGGCGACCCTGCCAGTGCTGCTCGTGGGGCAGCGCTAGGCCATGAAGTGAACAATTAGTGCATTTTTTTTCACGATTTGTTTCCGTGGAAAACAGAGAAAGTGAATGAAAAAAAAAATTCAAAGTGTTTATAATTTGACAAAATGAAATGCAAAGACTGTACATTATGTCAAACGCTGAGACGTGGTGGACCAACTCCACCAGACCAGAGATGTGTTTTGGAAATGCTAGGGAGATGTTGGTGTCAATGGAGGACGCCGCAGAGCAAAGGAAACACCGGATTGCGCCCAAAGAAGAGCAAATAAAGTAGACGTGCATTTATTTTAAATACTTAAATATATAAATGTGTTGACTATAACTATAATTAAACAAATGGAGCGGCCGCCCATGTAGCTTAGCGTTATACTTAAAGTTTAATTTTTCTAATGAAAATATTTTAAATAAGAAAGACACAGTTGGCAATTAGTATTTGCTTAAATATCTCTATTTTATGTGAGTAATTGAATCAGGCCTAACAAGAATTTAAAAAGGATATTTTTGATATCAGATATATTTTTACTTTTTCAAAGTATAACTAATTTGGTTCGCGTTTGAGGTGTTGTTTTATGTTAAGTAAGTTTTATTAATACTTACTCCATCATTAATTCCAGGTTTTGCTGCAGTGGTTTGGTAGCAATACTGCTAGTAACTTAAATTATATGTTGTTTTTTAGATAAACTCAGAAGGTGATTAATTATTACTTTATTGCTTTAAAAGTTCGTAAATGTAATTCAATTACTATGGAATAATGTCAAAAAAAAACCAATTACATAATTATGATTATGTCTTTATAAATATTTTTTTAATTCTGATGATTTCTGAGGTACTATAATAACTTTTATCAAAAATTTACTTCGAAATTGCATTGGCCTAATTTAATAGCGATCAAATGTCGTTCGTCATTTCGCTGACCCTGCAACACGTGTATCGACATGTCACAGTAGCTACCTATTTACGATGTTTTATTAGGGTTGATAGTTTAGATTATGGAAAGTTTTAAAGATACGTTTTGACTAGTTAAATCATACACCAATTAATACTTCGATTTATACTATAATATTTCCTATGTTGTCCTCAAAACATTACTTAAAATAATGTTATTTTTGAATAGTTAATTGCTGCGTAAATTAAAACTATTGTCCCAAAAAGTACCTCTAGGAAACATTTTTTAGAAACGTTATACAGTTCCAAGAATTAAAAAAAACAGTTTCAAATTTACATTTGTCGATAAGAGAATATTTTGAAAAATTAAAGTATGCAAGTCAACTCAGAAATCTCTACTTTACTAATTAAATGTCAAAAGATTCCATAAGATAAAAAATAATAATCTTGGAGCAACGAAAAAAAAACATGTCTATTTAGAGACATACATGATGACCGAACTTCAGATTATATACAATTTTAACTGGTTTATTTATTTAGAGGTCTCGAAAAACTTGTAAATTAAAATACAAAGTTGTGAATAATTCAAATACTTATTTGGTTCACTTATTCTAATACGTTGATGAGTTAGGTATGTAGGAGAACATTAAACCAACCAATCCATATTAGAACGAATCATTATTGTTAGTTCTAAACTTGTTATTCCGAGTAGTCATGGTTTCGGGATGATGTTCGACAAAGGTGACGAAGTCTAACATTTCTGTTTAGGTTGCGCTCTTATTCTTAGATTGTTGAATTAGACACTGTAACGTGATTGATGTTATCTTACCCAACTAGGTAGGTACTGAACAAATAAGGTACCGATTGCTAATTCCCGGATTTGTTATTGGAATACATTTTTATTAATTTGCACATGAAATCATTAGTAAGCAGTGCCACCCGGATGTTTTGATCATTGGAACGTTTAGTTGATGAATAGCTGGAACTTAGAAAATTGTATGTTGATGAAAAAACATTGATTTGATTTTTGATAACGATGGATAGTGAGATTAGTCGTATGTAGTTAGTTTAGGCGGTATTAAAAATATTTTCGTTACCTTATCGTGTGCAATTAGGTACAGTACTGTCCTCGAAAAACTTGACATACGTTTTCAGTTAATGTTTATGAAGAATGAAACTATAGTTTGGGAATAATTTGGCTGTTAAATGGTGAAGTGCATTTGGATTGATCACCCAAAGGCAAACTATGTTTTTATAAGCCAAAGTATTTGTTTGAATGGTTAGAATGAGTGTGGAAATGTTGAATAGTACCTTTTGCTTTATTTTGTGAAAGAAAATTATTATGTACGATGGTTATAGTTTTTATTTAATGCTCAAGTATGGTACGGTACACATAAAGGAGAAAAATGAGAAGTAAAGGGATCAGGTCCTTCAGAATGACTGCGACGTGAACTAGATTTCCCGCTAAAAGCTGTTGGAGACCAGTAAGATGTCTGAATTCGCGATGCCCTTGCTTGATTATTTATAACAATGATGCGAGACAAATACATGATATGTCCATTCCTTCTATTCGATCATGGTGAGAACGAGATTCCTCCGTGAGAAAGTTGGAGTCCAGAAGTGACTTAATTTTTTTTTTTTTTTTTATATTGCCCGTCAAGATGACCTCACTCCACCTGATGGAAAGCGGTCGTGAGGTCCAGATATGAGGTTGACAAGCCCAGTCATTCAAACGAATCACTGGGCTGGCCATCCTCACCTTGAAGGCCTGCAGAAATGCCTTTTCACGCCCCGCTTAAAGAACCCGGGACTATACGAGGAAGGAAATACATGTGCTGGAAGAGCGTTCCACGTCTGGATGGTACGACAAAGAAACGAGTCACCGAACCTTTTAGTTCGGGCCAACTAATGTTGAATTGTGTGTGGGTGACGCCGTAGTCCAGCACGCGTGGTACGGGAGTGGAAAGGTGAGGGTGGGATAAGCTGGAATAACTCGTCAGAGCATTCCCCATTGTAGAAGCGATAGAGAACACTTAGCCTGGCAATGTCTCTACGCAATTGGAGAGGCTCAAGGGTCAAAGTTGCCTCTGGGTTTCCAATAATACGGATAGCACGCCGCTGCAACCTGTCAAGAGCTTTGAGTAGGTACTTAGCGGAACCGTCCCAGAGATGAGAGCAGTATTCCACACACGAGCGAACTTGTGTCTTATACAAGAGACAGAGCTGCTCAGGCGTGAAGAATCGTCTCACTCTGTTCAGGACTCCGAGTTTACGGGATGCAGTTCTAATGACGCTCTCAATGTAGTCCCGCTGGTTTAGGTTGCTACGAACATCCATGCCAAGGATGTTTAGGCTATCCTTAATCGGTAGTGGGGTGCTCTGAAGAGTGGGATGGGAAAGGAAAGGCGACGCCTTTGCTGTGAATGCACACACCTGCGTTTTCTTGGCATTGAACTCGACAAGATTGCATGCACCCCATTCTGAAATGCGGTCCAACACTCCGTCAAGCTCAACAACAAGACTTCGCCTCTTCTCCTCGATGTCAGTCTGCTTTGCCCCAGGGCGCTCGAAATATCGCGCGTGGACCGTGCTATCATCCGCATAGCAATGAATATTACCAAGAGATAACATGTCATTGATATGCAGAAGAAACAACGTCGGCGACAAGACGGAGCCCTGCGGCACTCCGGCATTAATCTGGAGAAAGCGTGATTTTTGACCATCGCAAAGGACACGAATTCTACGTCCCTCCAGAAATCCGGCGACCCAGTCGCATAGGCGAGGTGGCAGACCATATGCCGGAAGCTTGGAAAGAAGCGAACGATGCCATACACGGTCGAAAGCTTTGGCAATGTCAAGGCTGACGGCCAAAGATTCCCCATGCTTGTCCATAGCCTCCCCCCAGATGTGTGTTACGTACGCTAGAAGATCACCCGTAGACCGTTTTCGTCGGAAGCCGTACTGACGGTCGTGAATGAGAGAGTGATCCTCTAGGTAGCGGATGATCTGCGTGTTTATGATCCGCTCAAACACTTTAGCTAAAACTGAGGTTACGGCTATTGGACGGTAATTGGCAGGGTCAGACCGGTCCCCTTTTTTGGGAACTGGTTGAACGTTCGCCTCCCTCCAAGACAGCGGCACAAGACCCGAATTGTAGGAGAGGCGATACAGGCTAGTGAACACTGGAGACAACTCCGCTGCACATTTCTTCAGCACCACAGCTGGAATTCCATCAGGGCCACTGGCTTTCCTGACATCGAGTGATTGTGACCTTCGTGATGAAGATGTAGAAAAGAAGAAATAAAATGAATAAGATACATGGTACAAGGAGAGTCAAATCCTTCCATTGGATCATAGTGTGAACGAGTTTTCCACCGTGACATATGTTGGAGTCCAATAGAGGCTTAAAACGTGACCTCCAAATAGTAAACACATAAATGTGCAAAATAAAGTCGACTATAAATAAAAATATAATAATATGTACCAAATGAAAAAATTAATAAATGAAAGTGAATATGAAAATAAAAAGGGGACCGGCCGGCCCAAATAATAAAGTGTACAAGGTGAGATAGAATGTACGTACCGATACCTACTATTGAAGAGCTAGGAAGAGGAATTATGTGAATTAAGCTATTTTAAAAGTATTAATTGTGTGATTGTTTATAATCAATGACGAGATGTGGAAGAATGAGCGTGTTCAAAATGGAAGGGTATTTTTTTTTCAGAATAATTGCATCCTAATGGTAACTAGTTTAATAAATGAGAAACTGGTAAAAAGTAATAATAAGTATGCCATTTTGATCAGAAGGGAAATTTTGTGTTATTTTTTTAAATTAAAGTGTTTAAAGAAATAAAAATAAGAGCATTTTGATACTGCTGAGGATTTGGATTTTGATATATAACATTTAAATGTTCATTTTTGAATTTAAACGTGGTTGCAAACATGGTATTGCAACCATAACATAACAGCTTTTAAGTTAATAAAAGAAAGAGTGGAATTACAAATTAATGTATTTTTAATTACAATGCATTGGAAGCATACCTACTGTTTTTGTTTTTTCCTTTTCAATAATCATTTCTTCAATAACTATAAAGTAAGTATGTATTAGAAAAATAAATTGTAATAATAAAAATACAAATGATTGCCAGCAGTGCTAATTATTTTATGTAATAAATTACAATTTTTAATAGTTTTTTCATGGTGACTTTATAACTGTCCCAATAAAGTGTAATTTGGCGTTGATTTATTGCAATGTTTAATGAGTAGGATTAGTAAGTCTTAATTTCTAATTTTGAAAATGTAGGTATCCTACGTAATGTAGGATCTTGTTCTCAGCTCGTATTTTCTCTCCAATATTTTATACACTTTGCATTGTTATTTTAATAATATTACGTACTTTGCTAAAATAAATACAAAATATTATTAACCCGAAATTTAAATCATGTTAAACTTATATGACTCTATAATACAAAATATATATGTACTAACGTGTGTTGTGTTCTCGATGTTCTGTGGTTTTTTTTATCAATGAAAGTCAATGTGTCCGAGATGAATTAACTAAAAATTGTTTTTGTTACTAATATGTTATAGATCAAACTTTATATTCTATCTATGTAGGTATTTGAAAAAGGAAAAATTGTTTGCATTAGAAAAGAGGTTCTCGAATGGAAATTTATTTTCTGTATTTTATTAAAATTACAGTAAAGTAAAAACTTACAAAATGTATTTTCGGTATCGTAATAATTAATTTGAGTTTTCATTAAAAAAAAACCTTTCAAAAACTAGATCGTTGACGTATTCTTTTTCGTTAAATGAAAATCAATGTTTTGTGAACAATAAAGAAAAATGTACTAACCTCCTAATTGTTCTGTTGTTCTAGCAATTTAATTTTTGATTTTCATTCATGATGTTTCACTGATGTTAAAAATCATTTTTGTACTTTTTAAAAAAGCTGTTTTATAATGACATGTTATTTTTAGAATTTAATTACTCATAGTGGAAAAACAACTTACAAAACTTAAATCACCGAATTGTATTAATCTGTGTTTAGTTATAAAGAACATGTTTTAAACGTATACCATTCAATTATCTTTCAAAACAAAGAGATTGTTATCAAATTATCCAGAAACCTTTAAAACTCTTTCTCCAAAATTATTATTTTATAAAGAGGGGTAGGATTCGGAAAGTGTTTATTTTACTTGTATTTTATTAAATGATAACTATCGAATTGTATTAAGTAGTGGGTGCACCAAATACCTTTCTGTAATGGGTGATAATAAGATAATTTTTTTTTCTTGGGTATTTATATTTGCATAATAAACTGACAACAGTTTAATAATTTTCAAACTTAAATTAAAAGTATCTAAATAATTAACACATTGATTGATTTTTCTACGTATTCTTTTTACCTGCTAATCTGGAAAGTTTTTTTTTCTGTTTAAATAACTTGACTTGGCTGTTATACTTAGTGTTAAAAAAAATACTCTAGCTTACTTTATTTTTTTTAATAAAAAGGGGGGAGGTGTAGTGTATTACACACCTCGCCTCATCATATCTAGTATTTAAGGTAGATCCTAAGGTAATGTAAGTTAATAATAAATCAGACGTCGACGCAATAACATCTTTCATTGTGTACTCCCGGATCCCCACATTGCATTGCAAGCCTCATTTATAACTGAAGCTGCATCACAACTTCTACAATTAAACCGTACCCCTGTGAATGGCAAAGTCACTGGTGTTTCTAACTCATCAGTGGTAACAACTAAGTCAATGGTGAATTTCACAATACAATCTAAGAAGAACTCAACACAACAAATTCATGTGAAAGCTTACGTGCTGAAGAAAATCACCTCGTTATTACCTACAAGAGAATTTTCACAAATTGCCTGGCCTTCGACATTGAAGTTAGAACTTGCTGATCCAGCATATCACAAGCCAGGACGCATTGTTGTACTTTTAGGTGCCGACGTGTACGCTGAAATAATACAAGATGGATTACACAGACATGAGTCTCTCGTTGCTCTCAACTCTTCCTTAGGATGGTTAATATCTGGAAAGATTTCACAAACTGAAGCCCACAAACACGAAGTTATAGTTACACACACAAAAGTTGAAGTGGATCAGTTACTTAGGAAATTTTGGGAGATTGAAGAACACTTACCACATGAGAAACCTATGTCAAAACTAGAAATACAATGTGAAGAACACTATAAGAAAACTCACAAAAGAAACCCAGGCGGTAGATATGTTGTAAACCTACCTTTTGAAAAAACACCTCCTTCAGAACTTGGTGACACCAAGTCTCTGGCTCTTCGTCGCTTGCAACAGATGGAAAAACGTTTTGACCATATACCTGATCTGAAAGAACAATACCAACAATTTATGAATGAATACTTATCACATGGTCATATGTAGCTGTATCTGAAAAAGAAATTAATACTGAAAAACAAAAGTACTACTTACCCCATCACGCTGTACTTAGACCTAGTAGTCTTAGTACTAAACTGGTGTTTGATGGAAGCGCTGCACCTGCAAATTGGCCCATCTATATTACAAGATATTCGTACTCTGATAACTAGATGGAGACAGCATAGAATTTGTTTAGTAGCTGATATACAAAAGATATATCGACAGATACTTATTTCAAAAGATACTGATTTTCAAAGAACACTGTGGCGCGAGTCTCCCCAGAAACCAGTGGAAGGATATAGATTACTTACTGTCACTTATGGTACCTCCTCTGCACCTTATCTGGCAATGCGAACGTTGCATCAGTTAGCTGAGGACGAGATTGCCGACTTTCCCAAGGAAAGTGAAGTAATCAAGTCAGATGTGTACATGGACGACTTGATGACCGGGACATCACTAGAAGAGGATGCTGTTTTGCTTCAAGGTCGCATAACAGAGCTATTAAGTCGCGGTGGCTTTAGCTTACATAAGTGGTTTATCTAACAGTGAATCAGTGTTGTCTTATATCCCTAGTGAAAGTAAAGAGTCCCAAAGTGCAGTACATATTAAAGTGGAAGGCACAATCAAAGCCTTAGGTATAGTTTGGAACTCACAAACAGACAATTTTGAACTTAAAATATCCTTGGATTGCGCAAATAATGTTATTACTAAGCGAAATGTGTTATCAGCTATTGCAAACACTTATGATCCCCTGGGTTGGTTAGCTCCTGCTGTTATTTTACTTAAAATCTTTATGCAAAAATTATGGTTGGCAGGCCTGGACTGGGATGATGAGTTAACACCAGAATTGAAAATTGAATGGTACAAGTACTTAGAACAATTTAATAGCATGCAAACCATTCACTTTCCACGCTGGCTTTTTGTAACTAACACATCTACTAAAGTTGAACTTCACGGTTTTTGTGATGCTTCATGTACTGCTTATGCCTGTGTAGTGTACCTCAGAGTTTGGGATGATGATGTAAAAGTAACATTAATTTCAGCTAAAACTCGTGTTGCATCTGTAAAACAAGTATCATTACCCCGCCTTGAACTCTGCGGTGCCGTCTTACTTACTAGGATGTTAAACTTGCTTACACTTGAACTTAATATTGATAAAAAATGTGTTTTTGCTTGGACGGATTCTACCATCGTTTTGGCTTGGTTGAGGAAAACCCCTAATAATTGGACAACATTTGTAGCAAATCGCACATCTGAAATTTTAACAACCACTGATAGTAGTCAGTGGCACCATATTGATTCCTTGAACAACCCAGCTGATCCAGCTTCACGTGGACTCAACCCAACTGATTTGCAAGCATCCGAACTATGGTGGAATGGCCCAACATTTTTAAGACAGCCTATCGAAATGGTAGACTTTATCAAACCCAATTGTATACTTAAACTAAACTAGAGTCAAAAACAAAAATTTAAACCCATGTCTGTTTAGAATAAAATAATTAAAGAATAAAAAATCACCTCACTAGATTTTCAAGCTTATCCAAATTAATTCGCGTTACTGCTTACTGTTTGAGATTTGTGCATAATTGTAGACAAAAAGTAAACAAAAACATAGGAGGAATAAATTCATGTTCCTATTTAACTGCATCAGAAATTAACTGTTCTTTAAAAGTTTGCATACGATTGGCACAGTCAAAATATTTTTATGAGGAATTTGAGTTTTTATCGCAAGTTAAAAATGTTACCAAAAAGAGCAAATTATACACACTTAATCCTTATATTGATTGTGACAAAATTATAAGAGTTGGCGGTCGACTGGTTAATGCCAATGTTTCATCAAACCTCAAATCACCTATTGTTTTGCATAATAAGTGTTTTTTATCGAAATTAATTGTACTTAATGCTCATCAAAAAACTTTGCATGGTGGTCACCAACTCACACTTAACTATATACGGTAAAATTATTGGATTTTAAAAGTTTAAAATGTAACTAAAGCTGTTATTCATAAATGTATACCATGTTTTAACCTTTTCACCGCCCAGCTATCCTGAACGCGATGTTACGCTGTACGCCAACGTATAAATGTATAACAATTCTATAGTACGAAAGCAAGGATGGCGGTAACGTCATATCGATGATAAAAGAAATAGATCCGTAAACATAAACAAACATAAGTTTGTTTGTAAATTTACAAATATAAATAAACACTGATACATTATAATGGTAATTTGTTTTATTTTATTATCTTTTTTATTAAGAAAAATGAGTATCCATTAACAAAAACAAAAAGACATGAATATACTTGCAAGAGATATATTATAAGAAGGCACTTCACTATTCATTTCTTAACGTTGTCCGTCGACTTCATATCAAGTCTTTGGCGTTCGTAGCACGATACATTTCTTAAGGGAAGGGGTTGTCTATGCTTTTTTTTCATTATAGAGTTTTGTTGGTCTATACATAAAATAACCTCAATCAACGTTTCATGTACATTAGGTTGGTGTGTTCACGTTCAAAGTTTTAATCCTTGTTTATTCACACACGAACGAGAATGGACGGTAAGTACCTTCCCTTTATACGTCATAAATAAATATATTTACGTACTAAAATAAGTAGAAAGAAACAAATAGATGGACGAATGGAATTGAGCACAGGTAGGTACAAACTATAGTCACAGTCTAGTAATTACATTCAGTCAGTCGGTCATCGGAGGTGTCTAGAGACAGCAATCGTGCGATGTAGTGCGGGTTGAGAGGGGAGAGTAAAGCGAGTACCCTCCGAACGGCCATGGCCATACCACAGTATTACTATTTCATACAGTAGGTACCTAGGGCATCGGCTTTGATACGGGGCGATGCCGCCGCCGGCGCCGCACCGCGCCGCCCGGCGCGGCGCCCGCGTAGGTCGCGGTCGTTCGCCGATATGCAAGGGTTGTCACAAAATCAGAAATCAAATGATCGTTAATATTTTTATACAATAATCATTTATTAACAAGAATAAATCATATACATATTTAAAAATGTTAAACTGCTAAATATTTTTGTTGTTTAACACCTCCGCTATGCAAATCTTTTAAAATTTCTATTCATTAGGCTTCAGTTTGCGTACTCATTGGATGTATTGAAGTAGATAGTGAGTTTAATTATTGCGTGACAACTCTTACACTATTAGTCGTTGCGCCAACGGCCAACTGTCTAGACGACGACGGCGGTTTTTCGCCAACATCAGCCGCGATGACTATAATATACTTAGTTCTTCGCATTGTTTTAGTGGGCTGGACGCATTGTTTCTGTGTTCCATAAGCTAATTTAATAATGTCTGTGGTTTTTAGGTAGAAAAAGACGTCTGTCGAGAGATGTTTTCGACAGTGAGAATATTGAAATGTCGCAAAGTATTTTGCCGGTTTTAAAAAAAAAAACAACCATAAAAAAAGTTCTGATTATAGTTCATCATCAGCCTCCCCCGTATATGAGCCAGAAGATTCAAAAAGTATGCCGTCATCGCCAAAAAAAACCGCCAAAGAAGACAAAATGGTGGGAACGGAACCAGAACACAGTTCAGAGTGCTCTGATTGTATAGGAGAAGTTGAAATAAATCAAGCAAATTACCACTATCGTCAAATGTTGATGCATGAACTACAATATGTAAAACCATGTATGCGAAATATGGCATACAGGCACATGTTGAAGATTGTAGATGCATTTAAGGGACAACATAAATGTGAGGGTGACATTGAAGTAAAATACCAACCTTACAAAAGTTAACTTAAGAAAATATAATTTCCAGGTAGAATTTGTTGTTATCTTTTCTGTTATTTTAAAATTATTTTATGATTGTTTATTGTATTCATTAGTTATTATATTATTCATTAAAGGTATATTAATATAAAGGATACTGCTGCATTATTAGGTATTTAAGTAAAAACAAGACAATATTATAATTACTGTATTGATTTTAACGAGAGAAATTAAGAAAACAAACCATAGAAATAGTTATTTTGTTAAGTACGATTTTAAAATAATTAAAAATTACGTAGAATGAACGAGGTCAAAATAACTTTTAACTTTCTTATACAGATTAAATGGTGTTGTTGATTTAATAAAACAATCACATTAATTATGTACATTTTATTTTTAATTGACAAAAATATTCATTGGACAAATTTGACAGTTTAGGGTAGGTTGACCTGACGCCGTGTGTACCTACAACTATCTATAGTTATTTTCAATAGTACGACATAATCTCAACTTAATTATTTCACAAGTAGTACAACATAAAAATACAACATTTATTTTCAACAGTACCGCATAAGTTTTTTTAAACATTTACTGCAGTACGTCAATTAAGTTTTAATGACTATTAAATGTCTTTTCTTCTCTATTTAGAACCATACTAAAAGTGACAGCAAGAGACTTAATTACCATTAAAACTTAATTGATATCTTTGAGTACGGCAGTTAGAGTTGAAACCAGATCAATTCAATCTCTACTCCATGTTTGAGATTTGTACTCTCGACCTATCGATTTGAACGTGTCTTAGATTTGAACGGCCCACAGAAGATTGCAATTACCTATTACAAGAACGCACAAAATGGAGATAAAATCTTAGGATGCTTAGGACCTAGTAGGAGTATCAGATCACGTTTATTATTGTAGCACACTGATTAATCTAATTATTATTAATCTAGTTTCGAATCACAGAAAATCTACTAATTACAAAGTTTACTCATATGAAAACATTATTCTAAAATCACAGGTTGGCTACACTTACACTTCCATTAGCTGCATACATACAGACAATAATTTCAAAATTAACTTTTTAAGTTCTGGGGGGCGATCGCGCTAAACAATCACAACCAAACCATAACTGAACCGCAGCCGTTCTGCCGACTTCGTATAGCGCCATCGCGTGTGTCAGACGCGATACACTATATAGGTTCACGCACATTATGTTGGGCCGCATCGCAGCGCAGCGCAAAATGCTTGCTTAGCACATTAGTGACGGGCTGAGGTTCAATTGTAGTTTGGTTGAGATTATTTAGCGCGATCGCCCCCCTGGTACTTTTGCTTTATATTTCTAAAATCACAGATTAGTTTCATTTGTTTATTTAGTAAAATATTATTCTAAAATCACAGGTTGGTTTCATTTGTAGGCACATTTATTTAGTAAAATATTATTCTAAAATCACAGATTGGTTTCGTTTACAGGCATTCATTTATCTAATCATATTTTTTTTTAATTTACCTTCATTTGGTTATATTTTGTTATTCTTACCTACTTCAAATGATAGTTATGGAAACATGGGGCAGCACACAAGTAGACATTGCAAATACGGCACACGAATCGAGTTTGTTTTCTAACCTTTTGTTTGGCGCATTCCTTGCAGATTCGGTAATGGGGTTTAATTTCGGGCATGTGTTCCACCGTGTTACCGGGCAGTATTCTTAATGGGTTATTCACATTACTGCGAGGTATTTGTGGATGTACTCGTATTAGAGCCAGTTGGTTATATTTTTGAATTATTTGTCGTATAATATTCAGTTGAAAATCTGCGATGGTCGCCTTCGTCTTATTACTTTATATGTATAAAAAGAATTAAGAAGATGCATGTCTACAATATGAAGAAATAACTTCTTATACCATTTCAAAGTTTTTCTAATACACTGCACAGAACTTAATATCATATCAGCTGTATCAACACTCCCCATATTGCTAGAATAGTCCAGAACTGCTGCTGGTTTTAAAACCGGCAAACCAGTTCTGCGGTCCTCCTTCAAAGACGGCAACATTGTTTTATCATGAATTGTAGATAATAAATGTATGTGGGATGTGAACGCGCGGCAGAGATAGATGAAATGAAACAGAACGCTGAGTGAATGAGTGAAAGGGAACGAGGTGTGTGAGCGAGACGAGAGATTTAGGTAGCTAAGACGGACGGCAAGACGTTAAGACGAAAAAGTTGTTAAATTTTCTAAATTGTTTTCTAGAATAAACCGATAATCAAAATACCACCAGCTTTTCACTTCTACAATTGGGGGCTCGTCCGGGATAGAAGAAAAGTAATCTGTTTCGCCTTGATTACGAGGATAAACGACGATAACGTACGACGACGACGGACCGCACGTTATAAAATTTTCCACACCAAGACGAACGGTTGTACAATGGGCAAGGATAACAAGGAAAGACGAGCAAGTCGCCAAGGTGGCTTCGAGGACGCAATTGAAAGCTCAGAACCACGAAACGAAAGTTTGCGCTATGTGGAAGAGTTGGTGGCAAGGTTCAGTGGGCAGGACAAGACATGTTCAGCGGCACGTTGGATCCAAGACGTCGAAGAACAGGCTGAAATATTTGGATGGTCACCTTTGCAGCAGCTAATCGTTGGGAGAAGGTCATTGACGGGTACCGCAGCGCTCTGGCTACGCTCTGAGAAACCATTTAAGTCGTGGGATGATCTGAAGGCCGGTCTGCTGAAAGAGTTTCCAGACACAGTGGACAGCAAAACCATCCACGAAATGATGAGTGCCCGTAAGAAGAAACCCAGCGAAAGTTTTCTGGATTAATGGATTAATGAAGTTGTCCCTCGTTCATATAATAATCAGCGAAAATATCCCGCGTATTTCTAGATCTAGTGCTTGGTCGATTTGTAGTTGTACGCATGCCGTGTAGCGGTGTTTCAAATAATGTGTCTTCATACCTGTAGCCATCTCTTAGTCTGACATAATTGTGAAGAACACAACAAGCTTTAATAATGTTCTCTGCAAATTCGATTTCCACATTGAGTGGTCTATGAAATATCCGCCATTTATTTACCAGGATTCCAAAAGAACACTCAATATAACGTCTTGCTCTAGAAAGACGGTAGTTGAATAAGCGCTTTTCTTTAGTTAAACTTTTTCCGCAATACGGTCGCATGACATTTCCGATAGGCTAAATGCCTCATCCCCAACTATAACATGAGGTAAACTGGTGGAACGTATTGCTGATATTGGTTTCGGTCCCGGGATATTCAAGGACCGTTGCATAAGCTTTTTAAACAATTCAGAGTATTTGAAAATCGTTACTCTTCCCACATGCTCCAACATCAATATAAGTGAAGCAGTAATTTGCATCACACACAGCAAGCAAAACAGTTGAAAAATAATGTTTATAGTTGAAGTACATAGAACCGGAATCTAAAGGCTTAATGATTTTAATATGCTTGCCATCGATGGCTCCAATGCAATTCGGAAAATTGGTATATTTTTCGAAATCCCTTGTAATTTTCTCCCACTCTTCTGTTGAAGGTAGTTTCATTACGCTTTCTTTTAGTTTCCTCCAAATAACGTCAACAGTTTTTTGAATGATATCAATCACAGTAGATTTTCCTAATCTGTAAGCGTAGTGTAAGTCAGCAAAATAGCAGCCAGTAGCCAGATACCTGAAATAAAACAAAAAATAATTAATTAAAATTTTGGCTTTCAGGTTTATCCCTTCAGAAAAAGTGGAAAGGCCTTCGCGACACGTTTGTACGTGAAATGAAAAAACAGAAAAATGCACCATCGGGCTCAGGAGCTTCGAAAACTAATTATGTCTATTTTCAACGACTGATGTTTCTTGAAAGGTCAGTACGTATTAAACCGAATAAAAGGAACGTTATAGAAACACCGGAGATAGACGAATTAAATTCCTCAGTAGATGGAAGGGAAGACATATTGAGAGGACCTAGTCAGAATGCAAAGAAAGAGAAAATGAGTGCTGCTGAAACCGAGTTCCTGAACATTATCAAACATAATATAGGATCTAGGAATCAACAAACCACCCAGGTTCCCTGTATTATGGAGAGCGATGACGATAAACTTTTCTGTTTATCTTTACATAAATAATTACTTAAAGTGCCTGACGTCAATAGGATGGAAGTAAAAATTGAATTATTGAAAGTTCTACAAAGAGCTCAACAATCCTATTCATTAAACAATTATCCGTCAACATCAACTAATTCAGGTTTTTCTTCGGATCTGTTTTCAAACCGACCACAATATCAAACACAAATGTCGAGAATGAAACAACATGTTTTTCAAGAATATGATCCAGAAACGCCATCTATAACCCCTTTGCAAAGTCGTATATCAATGTCTACACCGAGAATTATTTCACAGGAAGTATTATACTCACCATCACCAACGTCAAGAGACTCACATAATAGTGAATATTTGCAACTTTTTCAAGATAATGATTTTATTTAATTACGTTATTTTTTAAATTACTGGAAAACAGATAAGTTACATATTGTTCAAACGTTAATTAGTTAGTTAATTAATAAATGGAAACAATTACTAGTTCCTATTTATGTTATAATAATTTAAGTTGATTGTTCAAATAAAACTAAAAAAATTAATAAGTTGCAATGTTAGTTCCTATCGATGTGATAATAATTTAAGTTGATTGTTCAAATAAAACTAAAAAAATTAATAAGTTGCAATGTTAGTTCCTATCGATGTGATAATAATTTAAGTTGATTGTTCAAATAATACAAAAAATAGATAAGTTACAATGTTAGTTCCTATCGATGTGATAATAATGTAAGTTCATTCTTCAGATAAAACTAAGAAAATTATACGTTACGATGTTGTTTAAACGATTTAGTTAGCAAAGTAAAAAATGGCAACAATTAGGTACTACTAGTTCCTATCGATGTGATAATAATGTAAGCTGATTTTTCAAATAAAACTAAAAAATTGATAAGTTACGATGTTGTTTAAACGTTAATTAGTAAGTTATTCAATAAATGGCAACAATTACTAGTTCCTATCGATGCGATAATAATGTAAGTTGATTGTTCAAATAAAATATTACATACCTTAAAGTGATCACGAGTTTTTCTTCAGCTGAGACAACATCCGTGCGCAGGCGATCATTTCCAAATGGTAATAAATCTTCTTTAATCAATAGAAGTAAATCATCAAAAGATTTTATAGACATACGAAAGTAATTGAAAAATGTATTTTCATATTGTCTTAAATTTGGATATAACGTTATAAACACACTATGTGTCATTCTTAGTAGGCGTCTGGAGCGTAGTGGGGCGTCTAGTGGTAGTACCTTTCAGGTTACGCCAGCCGGCCCTTCATAGGGTGGCGTACCTTACTGGTCCGCAGGCGCCCTACAACTCTCACCAGTGGCTCCAAGTAGCTGTTGTGCTCGCAGCGGCCACGCCCTGGTAAACCACGTCGGCTCGTGGGCTAAACCTGGTGAGGGGGGATCTGTTAACTTTGGTTAGCAGATCTGTAAGCGGATATCTCCCGCAAAGAGTACGAAGACTGACTCGGCCCAGAAGGCAAACCATTGCTGATAAGCGTCCGGAATTGGCGGACGCGGCGAGTTAGCGAGGCAACGCTGATGGCCCAAGGCGACAGGCGGAGATCGAAAGTGTCTGTCGGCTAGATGATGCATCAATATCTCTCTCCAGTTGTGGCGGTTACCGTTCCATTGGATCAAGAGGGGTGGAGACGAGAGAGTGCTTCTACAACTGCGCACCTGTTTATGCACTAAAATATGTCCTGCGCAAATGACTGTTTCTGGATTTATGCACTCCGAGACGCAAGACCTGCGGCGATAGATGGCAGTAGAGAGGTCCGGCTGTGATGCGGCTCGGCTTTGTCCAAAGTCTGCACGTTGGCGACTGGAGGAGAGTGGTCGCTTCTGCGCTGCATTGGGGTGACAGCGTGGGCTCGGCAGCACCGACAGTGACGAAGCAGCCCCATTCAGGGAGGCACTGCTTCCCCTGCTCAGCCAGGGAGGGGACTAGAAAAGGTGTCCTAAAAATTGTTTGCCTCAACACCAATGGGAGGTAGTAACCACGGCTGCCTGGCATCCCACACCACGTGGTCGAAATAACAAAAAGTTAAATAAAATCAAAAACATGACTTTTGGAGCCTGGAACGTACGTACACTTCTTGACCGCGAAAATAATCTGTGCCCTGAACGCAAAACTGCCGTAGTGGCTCGGGAGCTTGGTCGCTACGATGTTGATATTGCAGCTTTAAGTGAAAAACTCGTCTAGCTGATGAAGGCGAGCTAATAGAACACGGCGGCGGTTATACGTTCTTCTGGAAAGGGGGTCCTGCATCTGAGCCTAGACAGGCGGGTGTTGGATTTGCGGTGAAGAATTGCATAGCGAATAAATTACAGGAATGTCCCGAGTATATCTCGGATCGCTTAATAACGTTGCGACTACATCTAGACAGCAATAATTATTTAAACGTGTTAAGTGCCTATGCACCAACCATGTCAAACGAAGACCGCGTAAAGGACAAGTTTTATGAAGAAGTCAGTAGGCGTTTAACCAAAATTCCACCCCGGGAGCAAATTCTATTGCTCGGAGACTTCAATGCGCGAGTTGGTATGGATTATGAGGCTTGGCCGAATGTCCTAGGAAGGCATGATGTTGGAAACATAAACAGCAACGGTCAACTACTGCTTAGCCTCTGTGCACAATTTCAGCTGTGCATTACAAATACAATGTTTAGACTGCCTGCCAAGTTTAAAACCACTTGGATGCACCCGCGATCAAAGCATTGGCACTTAATTGACTACGTCATTGTGCGACAAAGGAATTGACTTGTGAAAAATCCCAAGTCAATATCACCCGCGTTATGCGTGGTGCCGATTGCTGGACTGACCACCGACTCCTAATTACTAAGATGCGACTCCAACTACGCGTGCCGAGAAGATCGTGTAAAGTAAGGCCGATATATATTGACGTGGACCGGTTAAGGGATCTAGATGTTCAACGAGAGTATGAACAAAACCTAGACAGCATTTTAAAAACAATTCCTCCTACAGAGGATTTACTGGAAGACTGGCAATCATTAGCTACTAACATCACAAAAACAGCCACTAACGCACTAGGTTTAAAGAAGCGCAAAAATGAAGACTGGTTTGACGGAAATAACAAAACCCTTACAGCAGCTTTGGAGCAACATCGGAATTTACTGCGCTCGAACAGATCTCAGGAGGAGATAAGGAAGAGTGGTTCAGACCTAAGAAGGTTAACGCGAGATATTAAAGATAACTGGTGGTCTGAAAAGGCAAATTACATGCAATGGCTTGCTGATACAAAACAAATCGGCGCTTTCTATGGCGAACTGCGCAAGCTCATAGGCTCTACTGGACGCAATAATGTGCCACTGAGAGCGTCTGATGGGGTGAAACTTTTAAGCTCTAAAGAGGATATTCTGAGACGCTGGGCTGAACATTTTAACGTATTGCTCAATGTGGATCGATCAGCAGATCTGCAATATATCAAAAATTTCACCAACTTACCCGTGGCAGGGGAACTAGATGGCCCACCAACGTTGAGTGAAGTTACAAAGGCTATCTGTGCTCAACAAAATAAGAGAGCGGTCGGCGTAGATAACATTGCTGGCGAACTTATGAAGTACGGAGGAGAGAAATTACATGCTGCTATTCGGGAGCTTTTTGTACAAATGTGGGATAAAGAACAAGTGCCTGCTGTCTTTAAAGTTTCTCGAATATGTGCGTTGTATAAAAATAAGGGCGATCGTGCCGATTGCAACTCATACCGCGGCATCTCACTTCTCTCGACTCCCGGTAAGGTGTTTGCTAGGATTCTTCTAAACCGCCTATTATCTCTATCTGAAACAATCTTACCAGAGTCCCAGTTTGGCTTCCGGCCGTGTAGAGGGACTTGTGAAGCTATCTTCTCCGTCCGCCAGCTTCTGGAGAAGAGCAGAGAACAAAGTCAACCCCTTTTCCTTTGTTTCGTTGATCTCGAAAAGGCGTTTGACAGCGTCCCTCGTGAAGCCCTTTGGTTGATTCTGTTAAAGTTAGGGTGTTCCGAAAAATTGGTGCGTTTGGTGAGACTCCTACACAATAATATGAAATGCTGTGTCACAGCTAATGGCGAGCAATCGGAGTACTTTGAGGTCAGCTGTGGCGTAAAACAGGGCTGTGTGCTGGCGCCTACTCTTTTTGCTCTATACTTTTCAGTAGTAGTTAAAGAAACTTTGCACCGAACATCTGAAGGAATTCGAATCCGCTATCGGACTGACGGCAACATATTTAATCTTAGAAGACTTAAGCTAACAGTAAAGTGTCCCATGCACTATTTGTGGCGGACTCACAGACCGGACTGCAGCAGCTGATGACTACTTTTGATGAATCTTGTCGACGTTTTGGACTGAAAATCAGTGTAAACAAAACGGAAGTGATGGAAATGGAGTCAGGCGGCAATAATGGTCCCCTGAGCATCTCTCTTGGTGATAAAACTTTAAGACAGGTACACAAGTTTAACTATCTAGGTAGCACTGTGACATCTAAGTGTGACCTGGATCCAGAGATCAATCACAGAATAGGAGCTGTCTCTTCCGCGTTTGGAAAGTTATCGAACAAGGTGTTTAACTCACATGACATAAAGCTAGCGACAAAAATTGATGTATACAGGGCGATTGTACTTCCAAATCTGCTATACTCTTCAGAAACTTGGGTACTATACCGAAAACACATCAAAGTTCTTGACCGCTTTCACTTGAGGTGCATTCGTGGCATATTAAACATCAAATGGTCTGATAGAGTAAGAAACACTGAAGTACTTCGTCGAGCCAAAATCAGCGGAATCGAGGCATATTTGATGCGGCGCCAATTACGATGGAGTGGACATATTTCACGCATGTCGGAGAAGAGATTGGCGAAGCAAATATTCTATAGCGAATTAGAACATGGGAAACGCAAACACGGCGGTCAGCTCCTCAGATATAAAGATGTCCTGAAAAGACACATGAACAGCTGTAAGATCGATCTAGCTAGCTGGGAAGCTGTAGCGCAAAATCGTCCCGAGTGGAGGCGCCGCGTCCAGAGCAACATCCAGGGATTTGAGGACCAGAGAAAGACTGATCTCGACAACAAACGTGATGAAATAAAGGCCAGACCACCTACGGCTATTCAGTATAACTATAGTAACGGAGTCCTGACGTGTAGTGCATGTGAACGCACCTTTAAGAATAAGATCGGTTACTGCAGCCATCTTAGAGCACACGAGCAGGCGTCACAACTGACCCGCAACCAGAACTAATACAGTCGCTGTAGTCGAAACCGGCTAGAAAGGATGATGGATGATGATGTGTCATTCTATCGTGAAGAATCGGATGTACTAAGTAATTTCTAGTTTCCCTTCGTTTTTTTCTCTTCCAACGGCGGTAAGCTAACCACAACGCGACCGCTTCGTCCAACTCCATGTTTTGTACTACTGACTGAATCCCTCCCCAAACGCTCGCGTTTCAAATCGCTTCTCTGGACGCAACATACGCTCGTGTTCGCGCGTAGCCATTCGCGACGAATTCGCCCTCCTGGACAAGGCCTAAAAACCGCTGGCGAATTCGCCTACAGCGGCGCGCCGTGGCATCCTCAATACAACTCAGTACTTTTGTTCTCGCCGCTCGCCGCGCCGCGCGCCACTGCCGCTGTGTGCGGTTTGTACGTGGCCAGGCCGTTAAACTTCTTCTTTGGCACAAGTCTAAATTCCATTTCAGTATTAACCCTAGCGTTTACACGTTCTGCTCAAGGTCTCAAGGTCACCGACGCTCGAGCTCTCACGTACACTGAATGACACCGGTATACCGGTGTGACTTAGTTGAGTAAATACCTATTGTATTAGTGACTGTATTTAGGACTTTGTTTGAGTAGGTATTGTGTTAGTGACTTTATTTAGGACTTTGTAAAGAGTTTGTAAGTGATTCGCAACTTAATTATTTATCTTCCTACGTAAAATTAGCACATTACTATATCTACATATCATGATAACTTGTGTTGTCTTTGCACTTTAGTAATTAGCTAACAATAACGCAAGATAATATTTACTGATTACAACTTACTTACCTCATTATCGTCCGCTTCCGATGTACTACTGTTTTCCGATTCATTATCAAATTCTGAATCAGGATCAACCACACCTTCTAAAATCCGCAACAACTCATCAGAAGATTCACTGTCACTCATTTGCACTGTTTATATAATATCCGAACCGGGAAAGAAACACACGTGCGCACGTTTGTTTCGTTTGTATCGCCCGGCACTATGACACAATGACCTTGACACCTGTGCGCTTATGACGTCACGGGTTTACTTGAACTTGTTTGATGAAGTCGGTGGCGCTGGTAGCACCACAGAATAACAGACATCTTGCCATTACGTAGAGATGGGTGTTGCAATATCGAAAATCCTAAGTAAACTTAATCAATTTTAATGAAATGATTTGATACGTACATTAATTTTAAAATTTATTATGTAATACGTTAATTACTGACCGGTATTTATTTTCAATCATAGAATTTATGAACATTTGGATGAAACAAAACAAAGTAAATTGTAACGATTTCATTCGTTTCTATAAATAAACCAGACTACTTATAAACTATTCTAATAATTGATAAAAAAACAATAACATCAAACCTACATAACTAGAACTAAACCTAACATCAATCAAATCTTAGTAAAATTAACACTAAAACATACCTAATCATTATAAGCAAATTGTACTTAATTATTGTCGCAAATATATCGGCACGGCGAAGCGCTTGGGCCGGCCGACCGGTTTCGGTGAGTGAGCGAACGAAAGATTAGGCTACGGCAGGTGGACGCAGCCGGACAATCTAAGCGTCGTTGTCCTAACGCATAGACGTACTACCTACTTATAAATATCAGCGAACGTGAGCTACTCTGTTCGTGATTGTGTTTTGGCTGTTGAACAGTAGATTGTTCGAATCTGTTTCCAAAGTTCCAACGATTAATTGTGTTACCCCGATATAGGGGTCCTTCTTCCGGCTGTGATTTTCTGTTCACGTGCATAGTGGATGCAAAGAAGCGCGACGCCTGGGTATGAAGACTTGCCCCTACCCTACGTCTCATCTACCCTGAGCAACTTCCGGATACGATCACCACACCACTACTAAGGACAGTGCGGTTTGATCATAAACTCTAGTAGCGGATCGGTTGTGATTGCGTACATTTTTAGGACTCACTTCCCCGTGACTATTTTGTGTAACATTACTTAAAATTAAATATTGTAACTAAGGTCTTATTTTTTTGTTATAACTTAACTTTTATTTGTTACCTTCCCCAACTAAAGGGAAACGGTACATTGGCGCCCAATAATAGGTTTAATTTACATCGCAACCGATACGTTACTAGTTTTTTTAAAGCATATAATGGTTATTTTTTGGTGTTGGCTTTAAATTTTAGTTTTAAGGCTGATTTTGCTAATTTTTTCATTCAAGTATTGTGTGATCGTATAAATGTATGAAATTAAATATTAATAATAATAATTAAACATATCAATGCTCATTTATACTACCACACATTTATTGTTTGCTTTTTTATTATTGTAGTTGTGTTAGAAGTGCTGGTGTTAGTTTTGTGTCTGCAACACACATCCTGATATCTAACAACAATGTCGTATCCAATTAAGTTTCTCTCCTTGCAAAAGGCGGAATTAGAATACGAAGTTGAGCTTCGTGGTGGCTCAGGCGATTCGGTCTTGGAATTAAGGAAACAGATCGTTAAACTGTCGATTCTTAATGATTCAGAAGACATACTTGAATCACACTTGGAACCAAGTGATGATTTAAGATATGTCAAAGAATCACTTCTGAAATCACAGAATTCACTACTGAATTTAAAGGCAAAATTTGATAAAAATCTTTATTTAAGGACCGAAACCTTACTAAATCACCTCTATCATCGTATTAATAGAATTACCGCTGTTCCTGACGTTGCGGATATTTATAAGGTATGCGTGTCTAATTTCAACTCTCAGTATAAAGAACTCGCTGCATTGAAACCTCAGAGTGGTCTCTCAAAATCTATACCCACAACTTCTGCTGATAGTGCTATGGAACCGACTGCCATATCAGTCTCCTGTGAGCGCAGTCTTTCTGCTGATATTGTAAAACTAAAGTTTTCAGGTAAAACATGTGTTCACGCATTTATAATAAAAGTCGAGGAATTTGTACAGTCTCGCGGTATCTCCTTCGACAAAATACTGTCGCTGGCGTTCGAAATTTTTGTTGACGATGCACTACATTGGTATCGCTTCAATAAAAGTAAAGTCAATTCTTGGCCAGAACTATGCACTCTACTTAAAAAAGACTTTAGCAGTAGCGATTATGACTACCGACTTGCAGCTGAAATCAGGTCTCGAACGCAATGTAGTGACGAGAATATTGTTATTTATATTGCCATTATGCATGGATTATTCTCACGTCTAGGGAAACCTTTCTCTGAAGAAGAAAAGTTAGAAGTGTTGCTTCACAATATCCGACCGTGCTATGCCAATACTTTAGCCGCCACTTCTGAAATTAAAAGCATTGATGCACTTATGTCGGTATGCCGAAATTATGAAAGCGTTCAATCTAAATTTGCTAACTTTCATGAGCCACCAAGTGTATCGACTAGCACACTTGCACCTGAATTCGCTTACAAACCTATTTCTTCGTTTGTAAACAATAAATATAAAAATCATCAAACGAAATATGGAAATAAAAGTAATGAATTTAATAAACAAAAAAAATATTATTCTTACACTAATACAAACCTAAATAACTATGAATCTAATCCGACGGCACAAAAAGAGCCTGATAATCATGTTAGCGCAATAACTACAAACGCCTCTAAACATCCTTACTGCCCCAGATGTAGACAAGATGGCCATTCCTTGAGATTTTGTAAGGAGGAACGGGTCATATTATGTTTTAGATGCGGTTTGAAAGATTATCGCTATCCTGATTGCCCTCATTGTAACCCTACAAAGGGTGACAACCAAAAAAACTAAGTAGGCAGGATTGGAAAGATAGTGCTCGACAAACATACCAACATAAACATTTTAAACTGACAGATTGGCAAAAATGGTTGAGATTCATCTCCTCATTTTTCACATATAGCGCTGTCTCTTCAATCCAGGCTAATAATAATATCAATACATCCCGACCTTATGTAACTGTTACCGCTGGAAACAAGTCAATCCTGGGCTTGCTAGATACTGGTTCATCGACAACCATATTAGGAAATGGCTCACACCACGATCTTATTAAGGCTGGGTATAAAATGCAGCAATCTGATACCGCTCAATTTATTGCTGCTGGTGGTGAGCAACTTAATTCCATAGGATTTATCGATCTTCCTATCACACTACAAGACCAAACTTATAAACTTAAAACTTATGTAGTTCCTAAATTAAAATATACACTGATATTAGGTATGGATTTTTGGAGGTTATTTGGACTTTTTCCAAAGCATCTGGACCGCATTACCTATTTTAAAGACTCTGAAGACATTTCCACTATAGCCTTACAAGATACAACTAACCAAAACTTATGTTCATATGACTACTTAACTAGTGAACAAAAGTCAGTAGCTGATCAGGTAATAGCTCAATTTCACGACATATCTTATGAGGAACGTGGTTTAGGCCGTACAACCTTAATTACTCACCCGATTGACACTGGGGATGCTGCCCCCATACGTCAAAGATACTACAGAATGTCACCGGAAAAACAACGCATTTTGGTAGAACAGTTGGACGAAATGCTTAAAGAAGACGTAGTCGAGCCATGTGAAAGCCCATGGTCATCGCCAGTTCTCCTAACTCCTAAAAAGAACGGTGAACTTCGGTTTTGCCTAGATAGCAGAAAATTGAATGCCGTAACAAAGAAGGATGCGTATAGTCTACCCTATATCGCAGAGATTTTGGATAACCTACGTGATGCAAAATACTTGTCAAGTTTGGATCTTTCCAAAAGTTTTTGGCAAATTTTAATAAAAGAAGAGGACAGAATGAAGACTGCATTTTACATTCCGTCGCGTGGCACCTTCCAATTTAAGTCCATGGCATTTGGACTGACCAACGCACCTGCTACGCAACAGAGACTCGTAGATGCATTGTTTTATGGGCCTGAATTTGAACACAGAGTGTTTGTATTTGTCGATGACGTCGTTATTGTTTCCAATAGCTTCTCTCAGCACATAAGTTTACTTAAACGGGTTCTTGTAAAACTACAAATGGCCAATTTAACCATAAATTTTCAAAAAAGCCAGTTTTTCAGGAAGCAACTTAAATACCTGGGGTATATTGTGGACTGTAATGGGTTGCAAGCTGATCCTGATAAAGTAGAAGCCATTGTCAGTTACCCTACTCCTACGAATCGCAAAGAAGTGCGAAGATTCTTGGGTACTGCTTCTTGGTACCGAAGATTCATACCAAATTTTAGCACCTTAGCGAGCCCCTTAAATAAACTAACGGCACAAGGTAAAAAGGCGCCGCCATTCTTTTGGTCTGAGGAGGCGGGTGAAGCTTTTAACAAACTTAAAAAATGTCTTTCAACTACACCAATACTTTCTTGTCCTGACTATTCAAAACCTTTTGAAGTTCACACTGACGCCAGTGACTATGGTATTGGAGCTGTACTCACACAGATGATAGACGGAACTGAAAATGTAATTGCTTATATGAGCAAATCGTTGTCATCATCGGAACGTAACTACAGTGCCACAGAACGCGAAGCTTTAGCAGTACTTACCGCAATTGAACACTGGCGTTGCTATTTAGAAAATGGGTTACGTTTTACTATCTTTACTGACCATTCCTCCCTAAAGTGGTTCCTAAACCTCAACAACCCAACTGGAAGGTTAGCTAGATGGGGTGTAAGACTTTCAGCGTACAATTTTGAAATTAAACACCGAAAAGGAACCGAAAATATTGTTCCAGATAGTTTATCTCGCGCTGTAGCAGTAACCGCTATTGATGTCATTCCTCAGGCCAGGGCACAAATCACAAGCGACCCCTGGTTTGTGAACATATTTGATAGTTGTATTAAATCCCCTGCTCTTTTTGAAAATTATCGTGTCCATAATGGTAGACTATACCGTTATATTAAGTCTCTCAATCCTCTCACTAGAGAATTTGAGTGGAAAGAAGTGGTTCCCCTAGAGTATCGACAAGAGATTATAGCTAAAAACCATTCCGAACCGTCTTCTGGGCACTTTGGCATTTTTAAAACCCAGAAACGTCTCACCCTAAAGTATTTTTGGCCTAATTTGCATCAAGATGTAGTTAATTTCGTGTCAAGTTGTACCGCTTGCCTCTCACATAAGCACCCTAATCACCCTACACTTGGCACGATGGGCAGACCTAAAGACTGTGGTCGCCCATTTCAAATGTTAAGTGTTGATCTTGTTGGGCCCTTACCAGTTTCAAAAAAACAAAATACCTTTCTCCTCGTAATTACTTGTTGTTTTTCTAAATACTGTTTATTATTTCCCATAAGGCGGGCCACAGCAGACATAATTTCCAAAATTTTGGAGGAAAATGTATTTTTGGTATACGGTATACCTAGCACCATTTTAATGGACAACGGGAGACAGTTCATCAGTGCGACAATGAAAAACCTATTCGAGACCTACAAAATCCCTAACATTTTTTATACACCGCTGTATACGCCACAGATTAACACCGTAGAAAGATATAATAAAACGATCATTACATCTGTGTCTACATTTATTGAGAATGATCATAGGATCTGGGACACTCATTTACCAAAAATACAATTTGCCATTAATAGTGCGGTAAATGAAGTAACTGGCTTTACACCTTCATTTTTGGTTTTTGGCAGAGAGCTGGTGAGTTGTGGATCACATTATGTAGATACCGACCTAGAAAATAGCTTAATATTTACACCCCGTGATAGTTACGCTGAAAACTTAGGTGCACTGCACAAAATATTTGATAAAGTGCAGTTATCTTTGATCAAGGCGCATTCTAGAAACTGCGCAAACTACAACTTACGTCGTAAAAACGTAGACTTCCACGTAGGTGATACGGTTTGGAAAAGAACATTTTATCAAAGCGATAAAGATAATAGATTTTCCAAAAAGTTAGCGCCTAAGTTTATACAATGCCGTATCATAGATAAAAAGTCAAAACTCGTCTATGAATTGGAAGATATGGCGGGCCGTAATTTAGGAACATGGCATATTAAAGATTTTAAATTAACTTAAGTCAAGCTGTCAAGCGTATTTTCATAAGGAAAATACTAACCTAAAAAGGGGGGTATGTAACGATTTCATTCGTTTCTATAAATAAACCAGACTACTTATAAACTATTCTAATAATTAATATAAAAACAATAACATCAAACCTACATAACTAGAACTAAACCTAACATCAATCAAATCTTAGTAAAATTAACACTAAAACATACCTAATCATTATAAGCAAATTGTACTTAATTATTGTCGCAAATATATCGGCACGGCGAAGCGCTTGGGCCGGCCGACCGGTTTCGGTGAGTGAGCGAACGAAAGATTAGGCTACGGCAGGTGGACGCAGCCGGACAATCTAAGCGTCGTTGTCCTAACGCATAGACGTACTACCTACTTATAAATATCAGCGAACGTGAGCTACTCTGTTCGTGATTGTGTTTTGGCTGTTGAACAGTAGATTGTTCGAATCTGTTTCCAAAGTTCCAACGATTAATTGTGTTACCCCGATATAGGGGTCCTTCTTCCGGCTGTGATTTTCTGTTCACGTGCATAGTGGATGCAAAGAAGCGCGACGCCTGGGTATGAAGACTTGCCCCTACCCTACGTCTCATCTACCCTGAGCAACTTCCGGATACGATCACCACACCACTACTAAGGACAGTGCGGTTTGATCATAAACTCTAGTAGCGGATCGGTTGTGATTGCGTACATTTTTAGGACTCACTTCCCCGTGACTATTTTGTGTAACATTACTTAAAATTAAATATTGTAACTAAGGTCTTATTTTTTTGTTATAACTTAACTTTTATTTGTTACCTTCCCCAACTAAAGGGAAACGGTACAAAATATAAAGTAAATTTCGCGTCACATCACTGGCCTACTTGATATGAAGTCGTTGGCGTGCGGGGCATAAAAATATTTGAGGCGTTTTTGTTTTTATCCATTTTAAAACACAAAAAAGGCCTGTTTTGCCTGGGAAAATGCAAAAAAGGGCTTCAGTCGTGTCCATCTTACAAAATTGCAAAAGAAACAAATGTTTTTTTTTTTAATGTAATAGGGAGCAAACGAGCTAGAAGGTCACCTGATAGAGAGTGATCACCTCCGCCCATGGACAACTGCAATACCAGAGGTGTCACCGATGCGTTGCTTGCCTTTTAGATGGGAATACGCTCTCTTCTTGAAGGCCCCGATGTCATATCCCTTTGGGAACAACGCCGCAGGAAGATCACAGCGGAACTGTACATCACTCGAAATGTCAACGCCAAGGATTCCGATGCTAGGCCCGATACTCAAGGAAGTGCTCTCAAACGTAGGACATGAGACAAATGGAGCTGTTTTCGCGGTAAATGCGCAGAGTTGTGTCTTACCAGGGTTAAAACTGACGATGTTATTTTGACCCCATTGTGAGACTTGTTCGAGGGATGCCTCAACCACAGACACAAGCTGTCTTCGGTTTTCGTCAACTGCGGTCTTGGAGAGATTGCGTTGGCCAACGTACAGTGCGTCCCCAGTGCTGTCATCCGCATAACAATGATGTTGCTGGTTTGCAACATATCATTTATGTGCAGGATAAACAGGGTCGGAGACAACACACAGCCTTGTGGAACGCCAGCATTTACGGGTTTTTATGTATCGTAAATGTGTTAGATAACTTGAAAAACGACCTAGAGATTACAGACTGTCCCGAACACGAGGGCGGAAATCTGTTCGCAATCGTAAAAGCGTTCTCGGAGAAACTTGGAGTCAATCTTTCCAAAAGTGATATCAATATTGCTGAACGCGTTGACCAAAAAATATCCCTGCCGCTGCCATTTCGGAATCGAAAGCCTCGTCCCATAGCTGTGTCCTTGGTGAAAAAGGTCCAGAGAGACGAACTGCTTGAAGCAGCCAAATCCATAAGAGTCACCACTGAACGCGTGCTGCATGGCTCGGTGCGAATCGTATCCTTCAGGGAGAGACTATTCCGATGCTAGGCCCGATACTCAAGGAAGTGCTCTCAAACGTAGGACATGAAACAAATGGAGCTTTTTTAGCGGTAAATGCGCAGAGTTGTGTCTTACCGGGGTTAAAACTGACGATGTTATTTTGACCCCATTGTGAGACTTGTTCGAGGGTTGCCTCAACCACAGACACAAGCTGTCTTCGGTTTTCGTCAACTGCGGTCTTGGAGAGATTGCGTTGGCCAACGTACAGTGCGTCCCCAGTGCTGTCATCCGCATAACAATGAATGTTGCTGGTTTGCAACATATCATTTATGTGCAGGATAAACAGGGTCGGAGACAACAAACAGCCTTGTGGAACGCCAGACTTACGGGTTTTTATGTATCGTTAATGTGTTAGATAACTTGAAAAACGACCTAGAGATTACAGACTATCCCGAACACGAGGGCGGAAATCTGTTCGCAATCGTAAAAGCGTTCTCGGAGAAACTTGGAGTCAATCTTTCCAAAAGTGATATCAATATTGCTGAACGCGTTGGCCAAAAAATATCCCAGCCGCTGCCATTTCGGAATCGAAAGCCTCGTCCCATAGCTGTGTCCTTGGTGAAAAAGGTCCAGAGAGACGAACTGCTTGAAGCAGCCAAATCCATAAGAGTCACCACTGAACGCGTGCTGCATGGCTCGGTGCGAATCGTATCCTTCAGGGAGAGGCTATTCCGATGCTAGGCCCGATACTCAAGGAAGTGCTCTCAAACGTAGGACATGAGACAAATGGAGCTGTTTTCGCGGTAAATGCGCAGAGTTGTGTCTTACCGGGGTTAAAACTGACGATGTTATTTTGACCCCATTGTGAGACTTGTTCGAGGGATGCCTCAACCACAGACACAAGCTGTCTTCGGTTTTCGTCAACTGCGGTCTTGGAGAGATTGCGTTGGCCAACGTACAGTGCGTCCCCAGTGCTGTCATCCGCATAACAATGAATGTTGCTGGTTTGCAACATATCATTTATGTGCAGGATAAACAGGGTCGGAGACAATACACAGCCTTGTGGAACGCCAGACTTACGGGTTTTTATGTATCGTTAATGTGTTAGATAACTTGAAAAACGACCTAGAGATTACAGACTGTCCCGAACACGAGGGCGGAAATCTGTTCGCAATCGTAAAAGCGTTCTCGGAGAAACTTGGAGTCAATCTTTCCAAAAGTGATATCAATATTGCTGAACGCGTTGGCCAAAAAATATCCCAGCCGCTGCCATTTCGGAATCGAAAGCCTCGTCCCATAGCTGTGTCCTTGGTGAAAAAGGTCCAGAGAGACGAACTGCTTGAAGCAGCCAAATCCATAAGAGTCACCACTGAACGCGTGCTGCATGGCTCGGTGCGAATCGTATCCTTCAGGGAGAGGCTATTCCGATGCTAGGCCCGATACTCAAGGAAGTGCTCTCAAACGTAGGACATGAGACAAATGGAGCTGTTTTCGCGGTAAATGCGCAGAGTTGTGTCTTACCGGGGTTAAAACTGACGATGTTATTTTGACCCCATTGTGAGACTTGTTCGAGGGATGCCTCAACCACAGACACAAGCTGTCTTCGGTTTTCGTCAACTGCGGTCTTGGAGAGATTGCGTTGGCCAACGTACAGTGCGTCCCCAGTGCTGTCATCCGCATAACAATGATGTTGCTGGTTTGCAACATATCATTTATGTGCAGGATAAACAGGGTCGGAGACAACACACAGCCTTGTGGAACGCCAGCATTTACGGGTTTTTATGTATCGTAAATGTGTTAGATAACTTGAAAAACGACCTAGAGATTACAGACTGTCCCGAACACGAGGGCGGAAATCTGTTCGCAATCGTAAAAGCGTTCTCGGAGAAACTTGGAGTCAATCTTTCCAAAAGTGATATCAATATTGCTGAACGCGTTGGCCACAAAATATCCCTGCCGCTGCCATTTCGGAATCGAAAGCCTCGTCCCATAGCTGTGTCTTTGGTGAAAAAGGTCCAGAGAGACGAACTGCTTGAAGCAGCCAAATCCATAAGAGTCACCACTGAACGCGTGCTGCATGGCTCGGTGCGAATCGTATCCTTCAGGGAGAGGCTATTCCGATGCTAGGCCCGATACTCAAGGAAGTGCTCTCAAACGTAGGACATGAGACAAATGGAGGTTTTTTCGCGGTAAATGCGCAGAGTTGTGTCTTACCGGGGTTAAAACTAACGATGTTATTTTGACCCCATTGTGAGACTTGTTCGAGGGATGCCTCAACCACAGACACAAGCTGTCTTCGGTTTTCGTCAACTGCGGTCTTGGATAGATTGCGTTGGCCAACGTACAGTGCGTCCCCAGTGCTGTCATCCGCATAACAATGAATGTTGCTGGTTTGCAACATATCATTTATGACACACAGCCTTGTGGAACGCCAGCATTTACGGGTTTTTATGTATCGTAAATGTGTTAGATAACTTGAAAAACGACCTAGAGATTACAGACTGTCCCGAACACGAGGGCGGAAATCTGTTCGCAATCGTAAAAGCGTTCTCGGAGAAACTTGGAGTCAATCTTTCCAAAAGTGATATCAATATTTCTGAACGCGTTGGCCAAAAAATATCCCTGCCGCTGCCATTTCGGAATCGAAAGCCTCGTCCCATAGCTGTGTCTTTGGTGAAAAAGGTCCAGAGAGACGAACTGCTTGAAGCAGCCAAATCTATAAGAGTCACCACTGAACGCGTGCTGCATGGCTCGGTGCGAATCGTATCCTTCAGGGAGAGGCTATTCCGATGCTAGGCCCGATACTAAAGGAAGTGCTCTCAAACGTAGGACATGAGACAAATGGAGGTTTTTTCGCGGTAAATGCGCAGAGTTGTGTCTTACCGGGGTTAAAACTAACGATGTTATTTTGACCCCATTGTGAGACTTGTTCGAGGGATGCCTCAACCACAGACACAAGCTGTCTTCGGTTTTCGTCAACTGCGGTCTTGGAGAGATTGCGTTGGCCAACGTACAGTGCGTCCCCAGTGCTGTCATCCGCAAATCTGTTCGCAATCGTTAAAGCGTTCTCGGAGAAACTTGGAGTCAATCTTTCCAAAAGTGATATCAATATTGCTGAACGCGTTGGCCAAAAAATATCCCTGCCGCTGCCATTTCGGAATCGAAAGCCTCGTCCCATAGCTGTGTCCTTGGTGAAAAAGGTCCAGAGAGACAAACTGCTTGAAGCAGCCAAATCCATAAGAGTCACCACTGAACGCGTGCTGCATGGCTCGGTGCGAATCGTATCCTTCAGGGAGAGGCTATTCCGATGCTAGGCCCGATACTCAAGGAAGTGCTCTCAAACGTAGGACATGAAACAAATGGAGCTTTTTTCGCGGTAAATGCGCAGAGTTGTGTCTTACCGGGGTTAAAACTGACGATGTTATTTTGACCCCATTGTGAGACTTGTTCGAGGGATGCCTCAACCACAGACACAAGCTGTCTTCGGTTTTCGTCAACTGCGGTCTTGGAG
This sequence comes from Udea olivalis, assembly GCA_947369235.1. NCBI lineage: Eukaryota > Metazoa > Arthropoda > Insecta > Lepidoptera > Crambidae > Udea > Udea olivalis. Next base: position 5,814,541 of record OX376367.1, on the reverse strand, counting down.
AGATTGCGTTGGCCAACGTACAGTGCGTCCCCAGTGCTGTCATCCGCATAACAATGAATGTTGCTGGTTTGCAACATATCATTTATGTGCAGGATAAACAGGGTCGGAGACAACACACAGCCTTGTGGAACGCCAGCATTTACGGGTTTTTATGTATCGTAAATGTGTTAGATAACTTGAAAAACGACCTAGAGATTACAGACTGTCCCAAACACGAGGGCAGAAATCTGTTCGCAATCGTAAAAGCGTTCTCGGAGAAACTTGGAGTCAATCTTTCCAAAAGTGATATCAATATTGCTGAACGCGTTGGCCAAAAAATATCCCTGCCGCTGCCATTTCGGAATCGAAAGCCTCGTCCCATAGCTGTGTCCTTGGTGAAAAAGGTCCAGAGAGACGAACTGCTTGAAGCAGCCAAATCCATAAGAGTCACCACTCAACGCGTGCTGCATAGCTCGGTGCGAATCGTATCCTTCAGGGAGAGGCTATTCCAATGCTAGGCCCGATACTCAAGGAAGTGCTCTCAAACGTAGGACATGAGACAAATGGAGCTGTTTTCGCGGTAAATGCGCAGAGTTGTGTCTTACCGGGGTTAAAACTGACGATGTTATTTTGACCCCATTGTGAGACTTGTTCGAGGGATGCCTCAACCACAGACACAAGCTGTCTTCGGTTTTCGTCAACTGCGGTCTTGGAGAGATTGTGTTGGCCAACGTACAGTGCGTCCCCAGTGCTGTCATCCGCATAACAATGAATGTTGCTGGTTTGCAACATATCATTTATGTGCAGGATAAACAGGGTCGGAGACAACACACAGCCTTGTGGAACGCCAGCATTTACGGGTTTTTATGTATCGTAAATGTGTTAGATAACTTGAAAAACGACCTAGAGATTACAGACTGTCCCAAACACGAGGGCAGAAATCTGTTCGCAATCGTAAAAGCGTTCTCGGAGAAACTTGGAGTCAATCTTTCCAAAAGTGATATCAATATTGCTGAACGCGTTGGCCAAAAAATATCCCTGCCGCTGCCATTTCGGAATCGAAAGCCTCGTCCCATAGCTGTGTCCTTGGTGAAAAAGGTCCAGAGAGACGAACTGCTTGAAGCAGCCAAATCCATAAGAGTCACCACTGAACGCGTGCTGCATAGCTCGGTGCGAATCGTATCCTTCAGGGAGAGGCTATTCCAATGCTAGGCCCGATACTCAAGGAAGTGCTCTCAAACGTAGGACATGAGACAAATGGAGCTTTTTTCGCGGTAAATGCGCAGAGTTGTGTCTTACCGGGGTTAAAACTGACGATGTTATTTTGACCCCATTGTGAGACTTGTTCGAGGGATGCCTCAACCACAGACACAAGCTGTCTTCGGTTTTCGTCAACTGCGGTCTTGGAGAGATTGCGTTGGCCAACGTACAGTGCGTCCCCAGTGCTGTCATCCGCATAAAAATGAATGTTGCTGGTTTGCAACATATCATTTATGTGCAGGATAAACAGGGTCGGAGACAACACACAGCCTTGTGGAACGCCAGACTTACGGGTTTTTATGTATCGTTAATGTGTTAGATAACTTGAAAAACGACCTAGAGATTACAGACTGTCCCGAACACGAGGGCGGAAATCTGTTCGCAATCGTAAAAGCGTTCTCGGAGAAACTTGGAGTCAATCTTTCCAAAAGTGATATCAATATTGCTGAACGCGTTGGCCAAAAAATATCCCTGCCGCTGCCATTTCGGAATCGAAAGCCTCGTCCCATAGCTGTGTCCTTGGTGAAAATGGTCCAGACAGACGAACTGCTTGAAGCAGCCAAATCCATAAGAGTCACCACTGAACGCGTGCTGCATGGCTCGGTGCGAATCGTATCCTTGAGGGAGAGGCTATTCCGTTGCTAGGCCCGATACTCAAGGAAGTGCTCTCAAACGTAGGACATGAGACAAATGGAGGTTTTTTCGCGGTAAATGCGCAGAGTTGTGTCTTACCGGGGTAAAACTAACGATGTTATTTTGACCCCATTGTGAGACTTGTTCGAGGGATGCCTCAACCACAGACACAAGCTGTCTTCGGTTTTCGTCAACTGCGGTCTTGGAGAGATTGCGTTGGCCAACGTACAGTGCGTCCCCAGTGCTGTCATCCGCATAACAATGAATGTTGCTGGTTTGCAACATATCATTTATGACACACAGCCTTGTGGAACGCCAGCATTTACGGGTTTTTATGTATCGTAAATGTGTTAGATAACTTGAAAAACGACCTAGAGATTACAGACTGTCCCGAACACGAGGGCGGAAATCTGTTCGCAATCGTAAAAGCGTTCTCGGAGAAACTTGGAGTCAATCTTTCCAAAAGTGATATCAATATTTCTGAACGCGTTGGCCAAAAAATATCCCTGCCGCTGCCATTTCGGAATCGAAAGCCTCGTCCCATAGCTGTGTCTTTGGTGAAAAAGGTCCAGAGAGACGAACTGCTTGAAGCAGCCAAATCTATAAGAGTCACCACTGAACGCGTGCTGCATGGCTCGGTGCGAATCGTATCCTTCAGGGAGAGGCTATTCCGATGCTAGGCCCGATACTAAAGGAAGTGCTCTCAAACGTAGGACATGAGACAAATGGAGGTTTTTTCGCGGTAAATGCGCAGAGTTGTGTCTTACCGGGGTTAAAACTAACGATGTTATTTTGACCCCATTGTGAGACTTGTTCGAGGGATGCCTCAACCACAGACACAAGCTGTCTTCGGTTTTCGTCAACTGCGGTCTTGGAGAGATTGCGTTGGCCAACGTACAGTGCGTCCCCAGTGCTGTCATCCGCATAACAATGAATGTTGCTGGTTTGCAACATATCATTTATGACACACAGCCTTGTGGAACGCCAGCATTTACGGGTTTTTATGTATCGTAAATGTGTTAGATAACTTGAAAAACGACCTAGAGATTACAGACTGTCCCGAACACGAGGGCGGAAATCTGTTCGCAATCGTAAAAGCGTTCTCGGAGAAACTTGGAGTCAATCTTTCCAAAAGTGATATCAATATTGCTGAACGCGTTGGCCAAAAAATATCCCTGCCGCTGCCATTTCGGAATCGAAAGCCTCGTCCCATAGCTGTGTCTTTGGTGAAAAAGGTCCAGAGAGACGAACTGCTTGAAGCAGCCAAATCCATAAGAGTCACCACTGAACGCGTGCTGCATGGCTCGGTGCGAATCGTATCCTTCAGGGAGAGGCTATTCCGATGCTAGGCCCGATACTCAAGGAAGTGCTCTCAAACGTAGGACATGAGACAAATGGAGGTTTTTTCGCGGTAAATGCGCAGAGTTGTGTCTCACCGGGGTTAAAACTAACGATGTTATTTTGACCCCATTGTGAGACTTGTTCGAGGGATGCCTCAACCACAGACACAAGCTGTCTTCGGTTTTCGTCAACTGCGGTCTTGGATAGATTGCGTTGGCCAACGTACAGTGCGTCCCCAGTGCTGTCATCCGCATAACAATGAATGTTGCTGGTTTGCAACATATCATTTATGACACACAGCCTTGTGGAACGCCAGCATTTACGGGTTTTTATGTATCGTAAATGTGTTAGATAACTTGAAAAACGACCTAGAGATTACAGACTGTCCCGAACACGAGGGCGGAAATCTGTTCGCAATTGTAAAAGCGTTCTCGGAAAAACTTGGAGTCAATCTTTCCAAAAGTGATATCAATATTGCTGAACGCGTTGGCCAAAAAATATCCCTGCCGCTGCCATTTCGGAATCGAAAGCCTCGTCCCATAGCTGTGTCCTTGGTGAAAAAGGTCCAGAGAGACGAACTGCTTGAAGCAGCCAAATCCATAAGAGTCACCACTGAACGCGTGCTGCATAGCTCGGTGCGAATCGTATCCTTCAGGGAGAGGCTATTCCGATGCTAGGCCCCATACTCAAGGAAGTGCTCTCAAACGTAGGACATGAGACAAATGGAGCTTTTTTCGCGGTAAATGCGCAGAGTTGTGTCTTACCGGGGTTAAAACTGACGATATTATTTTGACCCCATTGTGAGACTTGTTCGAGGGATGCCTCAACCACAGACACAAGCTGTCTTCGGTTTTCGTCAACTGCGGTCTTGGAGAGATTGCGTTGGCCAACGTACAGTGCGTCCCCAGTGCTGTCATCCGCAAATCTGTTCGCAATCGTTAAAGCGTTCTCGGAGAAACTTGGAGTCAATCTTTCCAAAAGTGATATCAATATTGCTGAACGCGTTGGCCAAAAAATATCCCTGCCGCTGCCATTTCGGAATCGAAAGCCTCGTCCCATAGCTGTGTCCTTGGTGAAAAAGGTCCAGAGAGACAAACTGCTTGAAGCAGCCAAATCCATAAGAGTCACCACTGAACGCGTGCTGCATGGCTCGGTGCGAATCGTATCCTTCAGGGAGAGGCTATTCCGATGCTAGGCCCGATACTCAAGGAAGTGCTCTCAAACGTAGGACATGAAACAAATGGAGCTTTTTTCGCGGTAAATGCGCAGAGTTGTGTCTTACCGGGGTTAAAACTGACGATGTTATTTTGACCCCATTGTGAGACTTGTTCGAGGGATGCCTCAACCACAGACACAAGCTGTCTTCGGTTTTCGTCAACTGCGGTCTTGGAGAGATTGCGTTGGCCAACGTACAGTGCGTCCCCAGTGCTGTCATCCGCATAAAAATGAATGTTGCTGGTTTGCAACATATCATTTATGTGCAGGATAAACAGGGTCGGAGACAACACACAGCCTTGTGGAACGCCAGCATTTACGGGTTTTTATGTATCGTAAATGTGTTAGATAACTTGAAAAACGACCTAGAGATTACAGACTGTCCCGAACACGAGGGCGGAAATCTGTTCGCAATCGTAAAAGCGTTCTCGGAGAAACTTGGAGTCAATCTTTCCAAAAGTGATATCAATATTTCTGAACGCGTTGGCCAAAAAATATCCCTGCCGCTGCCATTTCGGAATCGAAAGCCTCGTCCCATAGCTGTGTCTTTGGTGAAAAAGGTCCAGAGAGACGAACTGCTTGAAGCAGCCAAATCTATAAGAGTCACCACTGAACGCGTGCTGCATGGCTCGGTGCGAATCGTATCCTTCAGGGAGAGGCTATTCCGATGCTAGGCCCGATACTAAAGGAAGTGCTCTCAAACGTAGGACATGAGACAAATGGAGGTTTTTTCGCGGTAAATGCGCAGAGTTGTGTCTTACCGGGGTTAAAACTAACGATGTTATTTTGACCCCATTGTGAGACTTGTTCGAGGGATGCCTCAACCACAGACACAAGCTGTCTTCGGTTTTCGTCAACTGCGGTCTTGGAGAGATTGCGTTGGCCAACGTACAGTGCGTCCCCAGTGCTGTCATCCGCATAACAATGAATGTTGCTGGTTTGCAACATATCATTTATGACACACAGCCTTGTGGAACGCCAGCATTTACGGGTTTTTATGTATCGTAAATGTGTTAGATAACTTGAAAAACGACCTAGAGATTACAGACTGTCCCAAACACGAGGGCAGAAATCTGTTCGCAATCGTAAAAGCGTTCTCGGAGAAACTTGGAGTCAATCTTTCCAAAAGTGATATCAATATTGCTGAACGCGTTGGCCAAAAAATATCCCTGCCGCTGCCATTTCGGAATCGAAAGCCTCGTCCCATAGCTGTGTCCTTGGTGAAAAAGGTCCAGAGAGACGAACTGCTTGAAGCAGCCAAATCCATAAGAGTCACCACTGAACGCGTGCTGCATAGCTCGGTGCGAATCGTATCCTTCAGGGAGAGGCTATTCCGATGCTAGGCCCCATACTCAAGGAAGTGCTCTCAAACGTAGGACATGAGACAAATGGAGCTTTTTTCGCGGTAAATGCGCAGAGTTGTGTCTTACCGGGGTTAAAATTAACGATATTATTTTGACCCCATTGTGAGACTTGTTCGAGGGATGCCTCTACCACAGACACAAGCTGTCTTCGGTTTTCGTCAACTGCGGTCTTGGAGAGATTGCGTTGGCCAACGTACAGTGCGTCCCCAGTGCTGTCATCCGCAAATCTGTTCGCAATCGTTAAAGCGTTCTCGGAGAAACTTGGAGTCAATCTTTCCAAAAGTGATATCAATATTGCTGAACGCGTTGGCCAAAAAATATCCCTGCCGCTGCCATTTCGGAATCGAAAGCCTCGTCCCATAGCTGTGTCCTTGGTGAAAAAGGTCCAGAGAGACAAACTGCTTGAAGCAGCCAAATCCATAAGAGTCACCACTGAACGCGTGCTGCATGGCTCGGTGCGAATCGTATCCTTCAGGGAGAGGCTATTCCGATGCTAGGCCCGATACTCAAGGAAGTGCTCTCAAACGTAGGACATGAAACAAATGGAGCTTTTTTCGCGGTAAATGCGCAGAGTTGTGTCTTACCGGGGTTAAAACTGACGATGTTATTTTGACCCCATTGTGAGACTTGTTCGAGGGATGCCTCAACCACAGACACAAGCTGTCTTCGGTTTTCGTCAACTGCGGTCTTGGAGAGATTGCGTTGGCCAACGTACAGTGCGTCCCCAGTGCTGTCATCCGCATAACAATGAATGTTGCTGGTTTGCAACATATCATTTATGACACACAGCCTTGTGGAACGCCAGCATTTACGGGTTTTTATGTATCGTAAATGTGTTAGATAACTTGAAAAACGACCTAGAGATTACAGACTGTCCCAAACACGAGGGCAGAAATCTGTTCGCAATCGTAAAAGCGTTCTCGGAGAAACTTGGAGTCAATCTTTCCAAAAGTGATATCAATATTGCTGAACGCGTTGGCCAAAAAATATCCCTGCCGCTGCCATTTCGGAATCGAAAGCCTCGTCCCATAGCTGTGTCCTTGGTGAAAAAGGTCCAGAGAGACGAACTGCTTGAAGCAGCCAAATCCATAAGAGTCACCACTGAACGCGTGCTGCATAGCTCGGTGCGAATCGTATCCTTCAGGGAGAGGCTATTCCAATGCTAGGCCCGATACTCAAGGAAGTGCTCTCAAACGTAGGACATGAGACAAATGGAGCTGTTTTCGCGGTAAATGCGCAGAGTTGTGTCTTACCGGGGTTAAAACTGACGATGTTATTTTGACCCCATTGTGAGACTTGTTCGAGGGATGCCTCAACCACAGACACAAGCTGTCTTCGGTTTTCGTCAACTGCGGTCTTGGAGAGATTGCGTTGGCCAACGTACAGTGCGTCCCCAGTGCTGTCATCCGCATAACAATGAATGTTGCTGGTTTGCAACATATCATTTATGTGCAGGATAAACAGGGTCGGAGACAACACACAGCCTTGTGGAACGCCAGCATTTACGGGTTTTTATGTATCGTAAATGTGTTAGATAACTTGAAAAACGACCTAGAGATTACAGACTGTCCCAAACACGAGGGCAGAAATCTGTTCGCAATCGTAAAAGCGTTCTCGGAGAAACTTGGAGTCAATCTTTCCAAAAGTGATATCAATATTGCTGAACGCGTTGGCCAAAAAATATCCCTGCCGCTGCCATTTCGGAATCGAAAGCCTCGTCCCATAGCTGTGTCCTTGGTGAAAAAGGTCCAGAGAGACGAACTGCTTGAAGCAGCCAAATCCATAAGAGTCACCACTGAACGCGTGCTGCATAGCTCGGTGCGAATCGTATCCTTCAGGGAGAGGCTATTCCAATGCTAGGCCCGATACTCAAGGAAGTGCTCTCAAACGTAGGACATGAGACAAATGGAGCTTTTTTCGCGGTAAATGCGCAGAGTTGTGTCTTACCGGGGTTAAAACTGACGATGTTATTTTGACCCCATTGTGAGACTTGTTCGAGGGATGCCTCAACCACAGACACAAGCTGTCTTCGGTTTTCGTCAACTGCGGTCTTGGAGAGATTGCGTTGGCCAACGTACAGTGCGTCCCCAGTGCTGTCATCCGCATAAAAATGAATGTTGCTGGTTTGCAACATATCATTTATGTGCAGGATAAACAGGGTCGGAGACAACACACAGCCTTGTGGAACGCCAGACTTACGGGTTTTTATGTATCGTTAATGTGTTAGATAACTTGAAAAACGACCTAGAGATTACAGACTGTCCCGAACACGAGGGCGGAAATCTGTTCGCAATCGTAAAAGCGTTCTCGGAGAAACTTGGAGTCAATCTTTCCAAAAGTGATATCAATATTGCTGAACGCGTTGGCCAAAAAATATCCCTGCCGCTGCCATTTCGGAATCGAAAGCCTCGTCCCATAGCTGTGTCCTTGGTGAAAATGGTCCAGACAGACGAACTGCTTGAAGCAGCCAAATCCATAAGAGTCACCACTGAACGCGTGCTGCATGGCTCGGTGCGAATCGTATCCTTGAGGGAGAGGCTATTCCGTTGCTAGGCCCGATACTCAAGGAAGTGCTCTCAAACGTAGGACATGAGACAAATGGAGGTTTTTTCGCGGTAAATGCGCAGAGTTGTGTCTTACCGGGGTAAAACTAACGATGTTATTTTGACCCCATTGTGAGACTTGTTCGAGGGATGCCTCAACCACAGACACAAGCTGTCTTCGGTTTTCGTCAACTGCGGTCTTGGAGAGATTGCGTTGGCCAACGTACAGTGCGTCCCCAGTGCTGTCATCCGCATAACAATGAATGTTGCTGGTTTGCAACATATCATTTATGACACACAGCCTTGTGGAACGCCAGCATTTACGGGTTTTTATGTATCGTAAATGTGTTAGATAACTTGAAAAACGACCTAGAGATTACAGACTGTCCCGAACACGAGGGCGGAAATCTGTTCGCAATCGTAAAAGCGTTCTCGGAGAAACTTGGAGTCAATCTTTCCAAAAGTGATATCAATATTTCTGAACGCGTTGGCCAAAAAATATCCCTGCCGCTGCCATTTCGGAATCGAAAGCCTCGTCCCATAGCTGTGTCTTTGGTGAAAAAGGTCCAGAGAGACGAACTGCTTGAAGCAGCCAAATCTATAAGAGTCACCACTGAACGCGTGCTGCATGGCTCGGTGCGAATCGTATCCTTCAGGGAGAGGCTATTCCGATGCTAGGCCCGATACTAAAGGAAGTGCTCTCAAACGTAGGACATGAGACAAATGGAGGTTTTTTCGCGGTAAATGCGCAGAGTTGTGTCTTACCGGGGTTAAAACTAACGATGTTATTTTGACCCCATTGTGAGACTTGTTCGAGGGATGCCTCAACCACAGACACAAGCTGTCTTCGGTTTTCGTCAACTGCGGTCTTGGAGAGATTGCGTTGGCCAACGTACAGTGCGTCCCCAGTGCTGTCATCCGCATAACAATGAATGTTGCTGGTTTGCAACATATCATTTATGACACACAGCCTTGTGGAACGCCAGCATTTACGGGTTTTTATGTATCGTAAATGTGTTAGATAACTTGAAAAACGACCTAGAGATTACAGACTGTCCCGAACACGAGGGCGGAAATCTGTTCGCAATCGTAAAAGCGTTCTCGGAGAAACTTGGAGTCAATCTTTCCAAAAGTGATATCAATATTGCTGAACGCGTTGGCCAAAAAATATCCCTGCCGCTGCCATTTCGGAATCGAAAGCCTCGTCCCATAGCTGTGTCTTTGGTGAAAAAGGTCCAGAGAGACGAACTGCTTGAAGCAGCCAAATCCATAAGAGTCACCACTGAACGCGTGCTGCATGGCTCGGTGCGAATCGTATCCTTCAGGGAGAGGCTATTCCGATGCTAGGCCCGATACTCAAGGAAGTGCTCTCAAACGTAGGACATGAGACAAATGGAGGTTTTTTCGCGGTAAATGCGCAGAGTTGTGTCTCACCGGGGTTAAAACTAACGATGTTATTTTGACCCCATTGTGAGACTTGTTCGAGGGATGCCTCAACCACAGACACAAGCTGTCTTCGGTTTTCGTCAACTGCGGTCTTGGATAGATTGCGTTGGCCAACGTACAGTGCGTCCCCAGTGCTGTCATCCGCATAACAATGAATGTTGCTGGTTTGCAACATATCATTTATGACACACAGCCTTGTGGAACGCCAGCATTTACGGGTTTTTATGTATCGTAAATGTGTTAGATAACTTGAAAAACGACCTAGAGATTACAGACTGTCCCGAACACGAGGGCGGAAATCTGTTCGCAATTGTAAAAGCGTTCTCGGAAAAACTTGGAGTCAATCTTTCCAAAAGTGATATCAATATTGCTGAACGCGTTGGCCAAAAAATATCCCTGCCGCTGCCATTTCGGAATCGAAAGCCTCGTCCCATAGCTGTGTCCTTGGTGAAAAAGGTCCAGAGAGACGAACTGCTTGAAGCAGCCAAATCCATAAGAGTCACCACTGAACGCGTGCTGCATAGCTCGGTGCGAATCGTATCCTTCAGGGAGAGGCTATTCCGATGCTAGGCCCCATACTCAAGGAAGTGCTCTCAAACGTAGGACATGAGACAAATGGAGCTTTTTTCGCGGTAAATGCGCAGAGTTGTGTCTTACCGGGGTTAAAACTGACGATATTATTTTGACCCCATTGTGAGACTTGTTCGAGGGATGCCTCAACCACAGACACAAGCTGTCTTCGGTTTTCGTCAACTGCGGTCTTGGAGAGATTGCGTTGGCCAACGTACAGTGCGTCCCCAGTGCTGTCATCCGCAAATCTGTTCGCAATCGTTAAAGCGTTCTCGGAGAAACTTGGAGTCAATCTTTCCAAAAGTGATATCAATATTGCTGAACGCGTTGGCCAAAAAATATCCCTGCCGCTGCCATTTCGGAATCGAAAGCCTCGTCCCATAGCTGTGTCCTTGGTGAAAAAGGTCCAGAGAGACAAACTGCTTGAAGCAGCCAAATCCATAAGAGTCACCACTGAACGCGTGCTGCATGGCTCGGTGCGAATCGTATCCTTCAGGGAGAGGCTATTCCGATGCTAGGCCCGATACTCAAGGAAGTGCTCTCAAACGTAGGACATGAAACAAATGGAGCTTTTTTCGCGGTAAATGCGCAGAGTTGTGTCTTACCGGGGTTAAAACTGACGATGTTATTTTGACCCCATTGTGAGACTTGTTCGAGGGATGCCTCAACCACAGACACAAGCTGTCTTCGGTTTTCGTCAACTGCGGTCTTGGAGAGATTGCGTTGGCCAACGTACAGTGCGTCCCCAGTGCTGTCATCCGCATAAAAATGAATGTTGCTGGTTTGCAACATATCATTTATGTGCAGGATAAACAGGGTCGGAGACAACACACAGCCTTGTGGAACGCCAGCATTTACGGGTTTTTATGTATCGTAAATGTGTTAGATAACTTGAAAAACGACCTAGAGATTACAGACTGTCCCGAACACGAGGGCGGAAATCTGTTCGCAATCGTAAAAGCGTTCTCGGAGAAACTTGGAGTCAATCTTTCCAAAAGTGATATCAATATTTCTGAACGCGTTGGCCAAAAAATATCCCTGCCGCTGCCATTTCGGAATCGAAAGCCTCGTCCCATAGCTGTGTCTTTGGTGAAAAAGGTCCAGAGAGACGAACTGCTTGAAGCAGCCAAATCTATAAGAGTCACCACTGAACGCGTGCTGCATGGCTCGGTGCGAATCGTATCCTTCAGGGAGAGGCTATTCCGATGCTAGGCCCGATACTAAAGGAAGTGCTCTCAAACGTAGGACATGAGACAAATGGAGGTTTTTTCGCGGTAAATGCGCAGAGTTGTGTCTTACCGGGGTTAAAACTAACGATGTTATTTTGACCCCATTGTGAGACTTGTTCGAGGGATGCCTCAACCACAGACACAAGCTGTCTTCGGTTTTCGTCAACTGCGGTCTTGGAGAGATTGCGTTGGCCAACGTACAGTGCGTCCCCAGTGCTGTCATCCGCATAACAATGAATGTTGCTGGTTTGCAACATATCATTTATGACACACAGCCTTGTGGAACGCCAGCATTTACGGGTTTTTATGTATCGTAAATGTGTTAGATAACTTGAAAAACGACCTAGAGATTACAGACTGTCCCAAACACGAGGGCAGAAATCTGTTCGCAATCGTAAAAGCGTTCTCGGAGAAACTTGGAGTCAATCTTTCCAAAAGTGATATCAATATTGCTGAACGCGTTGGCCAAAAAATATCCCTGCCGCTGCCATTTCGGAATCGAAAGCCTCGTCCCATAGCTGTGTCCTTGGTGAAAAAGGTCCAGAGAGACGAACTGCTTGAAGCAGCCAAATCCATAAGAGTCACCACTGAACGCGTGCTGCATAGCTCGGTGCGAATCGTATCCTTCAGGGAGAGGCTATTCCGATGCTAGGCCCCATACTCAAGGAAGTGCTCTCAAACGTAGGACATGAGACAAATGGAGCTTTTTTCGCGGTAAATGCGCAGAGTTGTGTCTTACCGGGGTTAAAATTAACGATATTATTTTGACCCCATTGTGAGACTTGTTCGAGGGATGCCTCTACCACAGACACAAGCTGTCTTCGGTTTTCGTCAACTGCGGTCTTGGAGAGATTGCGTTGGCCAACGTACAGTGCGTCCCCAGTGCTGTCATCCGCAAATCTGTTCGCAATCGTTAAAGCGTTCTCGGAGAAACTTGGAGTCAATCTTTCCAAAAGTGATATCAATATTGCTGAACGCGTTGGCCAAAAAATATCCCTGCCGCTGCCATTTCGGAATCGAAAGCCTCGTCCCATAGCTGTGTCCTTGGTGAAAAAGGTCCAGAGAGACAAACTGCTTGAAGCAGCCAAATCCATAAGAGTCACCACTGAACGCGTGCTGCATGGCTCGGTGCGAATCGTATCCTTCAGGGAGAGGCTATTCCGATGCTAGGCCCGATACTCAAGGAAGTGCTCTCAAACGTAGGACATGAAACAAATGGAGCTTTTTTCGCGGTAAATGCGCAGAGTTGTGTCTTACCGGGGTTAAAACTGACGATGTTATTTTGACCCCATTGTGAGACTTGTTCGAGGGATGCCTCAACCACAGACACAAGCTGTCTTCGGTTTTCGTCAACTGCGGTCTTGGAGAGATTGCGTTGGCCAACGTACAGTGCGTCCCCAGTGCTGTCATCCGCATAACAATGAATGTTGCTGGTTTGCAACATATCATTTATGACACACAGCCTTGTGGAACGCCAGCATTTACGGGTTTTTATGTATCGTAAATGTGTTAGATAACTTGAAAAACGACCTAGAGATTACAGACTGTCCCAAACACGAGGGCAGAAATCTGTTCGCAATCGTAAAAGCGTTCTCGGAGAAACTTGGAGTCAATCTTTCCAAAAGTGATATCAATATTGCTGAACGCGTTGGCCAAAAAATATCCCTGCCGCTGCCATTTCGGAATCGAAAGCCTCGTCCCATAGCTGTGTCCTTGGTGAAAAAGGTCCAGAGAGACGAACTGCTTGAAGCAGCCAAATCCATAAGAGTCACCACTGAACGCGTGCTGCATAGCTCGGTGCGAATCGTATCCTTCAGGGAGAGGCTATTCCAATGCTAGGCCCGATACTCAAGGAAGTGCTCTCAAACGTAGGACATGAGACAAATGGAGCTGTTTTCGCGGTAAATGCGCAGAGTTGTGTCTTACCGGGGTTAAAACTGACGATGTTATTTTGACCCCATTGTGAGACTTGTTCGAGGGATGCCTCAACCACAGACACAAGCTGTCTTCGGTTTTCGTCAACTGCGGTCTTGGAGAGATTGCGTTGGCCAACGTACAGTGCGTCCCCAGTGCTGTCATCCGCATAACAATGAATGTTGCTGGTTTGCAACATATCATTTATGTGCAGGATAAACAGGGTCGGAGACAACACACAGCCTTGTGGAACGCCAGCATTTACGGGTTTTTATGTATCGTAAATGTGTTAGATAACTTGAAAAACGACCTAGAGATTACAGACTGTCCCAAACACGAGGGCAGAAATCTGTTCGCAATCGTAAAAGCGTTCTCGGAGAAACTTGGAGTCAATCTTTCCAAAAGTGATATCAATATTGCTGAACGCGTTGGCCAAAAAATATCCCTGCCGCTGCCATTTCGGAATCGAAAGCCTCGTCCCATAGCTGTGTCCTTGGTGAAAAAGGTCCAGAGAGACGAACTGCTTGAAGCAGCCAAATCCATAAGAGTCACCACTGAACGCGTGCTGCATAGCTCGGTGCGAATCGTATCCTTCAGGGAGAGGCTATTCCAATGCTAGGCCCGATACTCAAGGAAGTGCTCTCAAACGTAGGACATGAGACAAATGGAGCTTTTTTCGCGGTAAATGCGCAGAGTTGTGTCTTACCGGGGTTAAAACTGACGATGTTATTTTGACCCCATTGTGAGACTTGTTCGAGGGATGCCTCAACCACAGACACAAGCTGTCTTCGGTTTTCGTCAACTGCGGTCTTGGAGAGATTGCGTTGGCCAACGTACAGTGCGTCCCCAGTGCTGTCATCCGCATAAAAATGAATGTTGCTGGTTTGCAACATATCATTTATGTGCAGGATAAACAGGGTCGGAGACAACACACAGCCTTGTGGAACGCCAGACTTACGGGTTTTTATGTATCGTTAATGTGTTAGATAACTTGAAAAACGACCTAGAGATTACAGACTGTCCCGAACACGAGGGCGGAAATCTGTTCGCAATCGTAAAAGCGTTCTCGGAGAAACTTGGAGTCAATCTTTCCAAAAGTGATATCAATATTGCTGAACGCGTTGGCCAAAAAATATCCCTGCCGCTGCCATTTCGGAATCGAAAGCCTCGTCCCATAGCTGTGTCCTTGGTGAAAATGGTCCAGAGAGACGAACTGCTTGAAGCAGCCAAATCCATAAGAGTCACCACTGAACGCGTGCTGCATGGCTCGGTGCGAATCGTATCCTTCAGGGAGAGGCTATTCCGATGCTAGGCCCGATACTCAAGGAAGTGCTCTCAAACGTAGGACATGAGACAAATGGAGCTGTTTTCGCGGTAAATGCGCAGAGTTGTGTCTTACCGGGGTTAAAACTGACGATGTTATTTTGACCCCATTGTGAGACTTGTTCGAGGGATGCCTCAACCACAGACACAAGCTGTCTTCGGTTTTCGTCAACTGCGGTCTTGGAGAGATTGCGTTGGCCAACGTACAGTGCGTCCCCAGTGCTGTCATCCGCATAACAATGATGTTGCTGGTTTGCAACATATCATTTATGTGCAGGATAAACAGGGTCGGAGACAACACACAGCCTTGTGGAACGCCAGCATTTACGGGTTTTTATGTATCGTAAATGTGTTAGATAACTTGAAAAACGACCTAGAGATTACAGACTGTCCCGAACACGAGGGCGGAAATCTGTTCGCAATCGTAAAAGCGTTCTCGGAGAAACTTGGAGTCAATCTTTCCAAAAGTGATATCAATATTGCTGAACGCGTTGGCCAAAAAATATCCCTGCCGCTGCCATTTCGGAATCGAAAGCCTCGTCCCATAGCTGTGTCTTTGGTGAAAAAGGTCCAGAGAGACGAACTGCTTGAAGCAGCCAAATCCATAAGAGTCACCACTGAACGCGTGCTGCATGGCTCGGTGCGAATCGTATCCTTCAGGGAGAGGCTATTCCGATGCTAGGCCCGATACTCAAGGAAGTGCTCTCAAACGTAGGACATGAGACAAATGGAGGTTTTTTCGCGGTAAATGCGCAGAGTTGTGTCTTACCGGGGTTAAAACTAACGATGTTATTTTGACCCCATTGTGAGACTTGTTCGAGGGATGCCTCAACCACAGACACAAGCTGTCTTCGGTTTTCGTCAACTGCGGTCTTGGATAGATTGCGTTGGCCAACGTACAGTGCGTCCCCAGTGCTGTCATCCGCATAACAATGAATGTTGCTGGTTTGCAACATATCATTTATGACACACAGCCTTGTGGAACGCCAGCATTTACGGGTTTTTATGTATCGTAAATGTGTTAGATAACTTGAAAAACGACCTAGAGATTACAGACTGTCCCGAACACGAGGGCGGAAATCTGTTCGCAATTGTAAAAGCGTTCTCGGAGAAACTTGGAGTCAATCTTTCCAAAAGTGATATCAATATTGCTGAACGCGTTGGCCAAAAAATATCCCTGCCGCTGCCATTTCGGAATCGAAAGCCTCGTCCCATAGCTGTGTCCTTGGTGAAAAAGGTCCAGAGAGACGAACTGCTTGAAGCAGCCAAATCCATAAGAGTCACCACTGAACGCGTGCTGCATAGCTCGGTGCGAATCGTATCCTTCAGGGAGAGGCTATTCCGATGCTAGGCCCCATACTCAAGGAAGTGCTCTCAAACGTAGGACATGAGACAAATGGAGCTTTTTTCGCGGTAAATGCGCAGAGTTGTGTCTTACCGGGGTTAAAACTGACGATATTATTTTGACCCCATTGTGAGACTTGTTCGAGGGATGCCTCAACCACAGACACAAGCTGTCTTCGGTTTTCGTCAACTGCGGTCTTGGAGAGATTGCGTTGGCCAACGTACAGTGCGTCCCCAGTGCTGTCATCCGCAAATCTGTTCGCAATCGTTAAAGCGTTCTCGGAGAAACTTGGAGTCAATCTTTCCAAAAGTGATATCAATATTGCTGAACGCGTTGGCCAAAAAATATCCCTGCCGCTGCCATTTCGGAATCGAAAGCCTCGTCCCATAGCTGTGTCCTTGGTGAAAAAGGTCCAGAGAGACAAACTGCTTGAAGCAGCCAAATCCATAAGAGTCACCACTGAACGCGTGCTGCATGGCTCGGTGCGAATCGTATCCTTCAGGGAGAGGCTATTCCGATGCTAGGCCCGATACTCAAGGAAGTGCTCTCAAACGTAGGACATGAAACAAATGGAGCTTTTTTCGCGGTAAATGCGCAGAGTTGTGTCTTACCGGGGTTAAAACTGACGATGTTATTTTGACCCCATTGTGAGACTTGTTCGAGGGATGCCTCAACCACAGACACAAGCTGTCTTCGGTTTTCGTCAACTGCGGTCTTGGAGAAATTGCGTTGGCCAACGTACAGTGCGTCCCCAGTGCTGTCATCCGCATAAAAATGAATGTTGCTGGTTTGCAACATATCATTTATGTGCAGGATAAACAGGGTCGGAGACAACACACAGCCTTGTGGAACGCCAGCATTTACGGGTTTTTATGTATCGTAAATGTGTTAGATAACTTGAAAAACGACCTAGAGATTACAGACTGTCCCGAACACGAGGGCGGAAATCTGTTCGCAATCGTAAAAGCGTTCTCGGAGAAACTTGGAGTCAATCTTTCCAAAAGTGATATCAATATTTCTGAACGCGTTGGCCAAAAAATATCCCTGCCGCTGCCATTTCGGAATCGAAAGCCTCGTCCCATAGCTGTGTCTTTGGTGAAAAAGGTCCAGAGAGACGAACTGCTTGAAGCAGCCAAATCTATAAGAGTCACCACTGAACGCGTGCTGCATGGCTCGGTGCGAATCGTATCCTTCAGGGAGAGGCTATTCCGATGCTAGGCCCGATACTAAAGGAAGTGCTCTCAAACGTAGGACATGAGACAAATGGAGGTTTTTTCGCGGTAAATGCGCAGAGTTGTGTCTTACCGGGGTTAAAACTAACGATGTTATTTTGACCCCATTGTGAGACTTGTTCGAGGGATGCCTCAACCACAGACACAAGCTGTCTTCGGTTTTCGTCAACTGCGGTCTTGGAGAGATTGCGTTGGCCAACGTACAGTGCGTCCCCAGTGCTGTCATCCGCATAACAATGAATGTTGCTGGTTTGCAACATATCATTTATGACACACAGCCTTGTGGAACGCCAGCATTTACGGGTTTTTATGTATCGTAAATGTGTTAGATAACTTGAAAAACGACCTAGAGATTACAGACTGTCCCAAACACGAGGGCAGAAATCTGTTCGCAATCGTAAAAGCGTTCTCGGAGAAACTTGGAGTCAATCTTTCCAAAAGTGATATCAATATTGCTGAACGCGTTGGCCAAAAAATATCCCTGCCGCTGCCATTTCGGAATCGAAAGCCTCGTCCCATAGCTGTGTCCTTGGTGAAAAAGGTCCAGAGAGACGAACTGCTTGAAGCAGCCAAATCCATAAGAGTCACCACTGAACGCGTGCTGCATAGCTCGGTGCGAATCGTATCCTTCAGGGAGAGGCTATTCCAATGCTAGGCCCGATACTCAAGGAAGTGCTCTCAAACGTAGGACATGAGACAAATGGAGCTGTTTTCGCGGTAAATGCGCAGAGTTGTGTCTTACCGGGGTTAAAACTGACGATGTTATTTTGACCCCATTGTGAGACTTGTTCGAGGGATGCCTCAACCACAGACACAAGCTGTCTTCGGTTTTCGTCAACTGCGGTCTTGGAGAGATTGCGTTGGCCAACGTACAGTGCGTCCCCAGTGCTGTCATCCGCATAACAATGAATGTTGCTGGTTTGCAACATATCATTTATGTGCAGGATAAACAGGGTCGGAGACAACACACAGCCTTGTGGAACGCCAGCATTTACGGGTTTTTATGTATCGTAAATGTGTTAGATAACTTGAAAAACGACCTAGAGATTACAGACTGTCCCAAACACGAGGGCAGAAATCTGTTCGCAATCGTAAAAGCGTTCTCGGAGAAACTTGGAGTCAATCTTTCCAAAAGTGATATCAATATTGCTGAACGCGTTGGCCAAAAAATATCCCTGCCGCTGCCATTTCGGAATCGAAAGCCTCGTCCCATAGCTGTGTCCTTGGTGAAAATGGTCCAGAGAGACGAACTGCTTGAAGCAGCCAAATCCATAAGAGTCACCACTGAACGCGTGCTGCATGGCTCGGTGCGAATCGTATCCTTGAGGGAGAGGCTATTCCGTTGCTAGGCCCGATACTCAAGGAAGTGCTCTCAAACGTAGGACATGAGACAAATGGAGGTTTTTTCGCGGTAAATGCGCAGAGTTGTGTCTTACCGGGGTTAAAACTAACGATGTTATTTTGGACCCATTGTGAGACTTGTTCGAGGGATGCCTCAACCACAGACACAAGCTGTCTTCGGTTTTCGTCAACTGCGGTCTTGGAGAGATTGCGTTGGCCAACGTACAGTGCGTCCCCAGTGCTGTCATCCGCATAAAAATGAATGTTGCTGGTTTGCAACATATCATTTATGTGCAGGATAAACAGGGTCGGAGACAACACACAGCCTTGTGGAACGCCAGACTTACGGGTTTTTATGTATCGTTAATGTGTTAGATAACTTGAAAAACGACCTAGAGATTACAGACTGTCCCGAACACGAGGGCGGAAATCTGTTCGCAATCGTAAAAGCGTTCTCGGAGAAACTTGGAGTCAATCTTTCCAAAAGTGATATCAATATTGCTGAACGCGTTGGCCAAAAAATATCCCTGCCGCTGCCATTTCGGAATCGAAAGCCTCGTCCCATAGCTGTGTCCTTGGTGAAAATGGTCCAGAGAGACGAACTGCTTGAAGCAGCCAAATCCATAAGAGTCACCACTGAACGCGTGCTGCATGGCTCGGTGCGAATCGTATCCTTCAGGGAGAGGCTATTCCGATGCTAGGCCCGATACTCAAGGAAGTGCTCTCAAACGTAGGACATGAGACAAATGGAGCTGTTTTCGCGGTAAATGCGCAGAGTTGTGTCTTACCGGGGTTAAAACTGACGATGTTATTTTGACCCCATTGTGAGACTTGTTCGAGGGATGCCTCAACCACAGACACAAGCTGTCTTCGGTTTTCGTCAACTGCGGTCTTGGAGAGATTGCGTTGGCCAACGTACAGTGCGTCCCCAGTGCTGTCATCCGCATAACAATGATGTTGCTGGTTTGCAACATATCATTTATGTGCAGGATAAACAGGGTCGGAGACAACACACAGCCTTGTGGAACGCCAGCATTTACGGGTTTTTATGTATCGTAAATGTGTTAGATAACTTGAAAAACGACCTAGAGATTACAGACTGTCCCGAACACGAGGGCGGAAATCTGTTCGCAATCGTAAAAGCGTTCTCGGAGAAACTTGGAGTCAATCTTTCCAAAAGTGATATCAATATTGCTGAACGCGTTGGCCAAAAAATATCCCTGCCGCTGCCATTTCGGAATCGAAAGCCTCGTCCCATAGCTGTGTCTTTGGTGAAAAAGGTCCAGAGAGACGAACTGCTTGAAGCAGCCAAATCCATAAGAGTCACCACTGAACGCGTGCTGCATGGCTCGGTGCGAATCGTATCCTTCAGGGAGAGGCTATTCCGATGCTAGGCCCGATACTCAAGGAAGTGCTCTCAAACGTAGGACATGAGACAAATGGAGGTTTTTTCGCGGTAAATGCGCAGAGTTGTGTCTCACCGGGGTTAAAACTAACGATGTTATTTTGACCCCATTGTGAGACTTGTTCGAGGGATGCCTCAACCACAGACACAAGCTGTCTTCGGTTTTCGTCAACTGCGGTCTTGGATAGATTGCGTTGGCCAACGTACAGTGCGTCCCCAGTGCTGTCATCCGCATAACAATGAATGTTGCTGGTTTGCAACATATCATTTATGACACACAGCCTTGTGGAACGCCAGCATTTACGGGTTTTTATGTATCGTAAATGTGTTAGATAACTTGAAAAACGACCTAGAGATTACAGACTGTCCCGAACACGAGGGCGGAAATCTGTTCGCAATTGTAAAAGCGTTCTCGGAGAAACTTGGAGTCAATCTTTCCAAAAGTGATATCAATATTGCTGAACGCGTTGGCCAAAAAATATCCCTGCCGCTGCCATTTCGGAATCGAAAGCCTCGTCCCATAGCTGTGTCCTTGGTGAAAAAGGTCCAGAGAGACGAACTGCTTGAAGCAGCCAAATCCATAAGAGTCACCACTGAACGCGTGCTGCATAGCTCGGTGCGAATCGTATCCTTCAGGGAGAGGCTATTCCGATGCTAGGCCCCATACTCAAGGAAGTGCTCTCAAACGTAGGACATGAGACAAATGGAGCTTTTTTCGCGGTAAATGCGCAGAGTTGTGTCTTACCGGGGTTAAAACTGACGATATTATTTTGACCCCATTGTGAGACTTGTTCGAGGGATGCCTCAACCACAGACACAAGCTGTCTTCGGTTTTCGTCAACTGCGGTCTTGGAGAGATTGCGTTGGCCAACGTACAGTGCGTCCCCAGTGCTGTCATCCGCAAATCTGTTCGCAATCGTTAAAGCGTTCTCGGAGAAACTTGGAGTCAATCTTTCCAAAAGTGATATCAATATTGCTGAACGCGTTGGCCAAAAAATATCCCTGCCGCTGCCATTTCGGAATCGAAAGCCTCGTCCCATAGCTGTGTCCTTGGTGAAAAAGGTCCAGAGAGACAAACTGCTTGAAGCAGCCAAATCCATAAGAGTCACCACTGAACGCGTGCTGCATGGCTCGGTGCGAATCGTATCCTTCAGGGAGAGGCTATTCCGATGCTAGGCCCGATACTCAAGGAAGTGCTCTCAAACGTAGGACATGAAACAAATGGAGCTTTTTTCGCGGTAAATGCGCAGAGTTGTGTCTTACCGGGGTTAAAACTGACGATGTTATTTTGACCCCATTGTGAGACTTGTTCGAGGGATGCCTCAACCACAGACACAAGCTGTCTTCGGTTTTCGTCAACTGCGGTCTTGGAGAGATTGCGTTGGCCAACGTACAGTGCGTCCCCAGTGCTGTCATCCGCATAAAAATGAATGTTGCTGGTTTGCAACATATCATTTATGTGCAGGATAAACAGGGTCGGAGACAACACACAGCCTTGTGGAACGCCAGCATTTACGGGTTTTTATGTATCGTAAATGTGTTAGATAACTTGAAAAACGACCTAGAGATTACAGACTGTCCCGAACACGAGGGCGGAAATCTGTTCGCAATCGTAAAAGCGTTCTCGGAGAAACTTGGAGTCAATCTTTCCAAAAGTGATATCAATATTTCTGAACGCGTTGGCCAAAAAATATCCCTGCCGCTGCCATTTCGGAATCGAAAGCCTCGTCCCATAGCTGTGTCTTTGGTGAAAAAGGTCCAGAGAGACGAACTGCTTGAAGCAGCCAAATCTATAAGAGTCACCACTGAACGCGTGCTGCATGGCTCGGTGCGAATCGTATCCTTCAGGGAGAGGCTATTCCGATGCTAGGCCCGATACTAAAGGAAGTGCTCTCAAACGTAGGACATGAGACAAATGGAGGTTTTTTCGCGGTAAATGCGCAGAGTTGTGTCTTACCGGGGTTAAAACTAACGATGTTATTTTGACCCCATTGTGAGACTTGTTCGAGGGATGCCTCAACCACAGACACAAGCTGTCTTCGGTTTTCGTCAACTGCGGTCTTGGAGAGATTGCGTTGGCCAACGTACAGTGCGTCCCCAGTGCTGTCATCCGCATAACAATGAATGTTGCTGGTTTGCAACATATCATTTATGACACACAGCCTTGTGGAACGCCAGCATTTACGGGTTTTTATGTATCGTAAATGTGTTAGATAACTTGAAAAACGACCTAGAGATTACAGACTGTCCCAAACACGAGGGCAGAAATCTGTTCGCAATCGTAAAAGCGTTCTCGGAGAAACTTGGAGTCAATCTTTCCAAAAGTGATATCAATATTGCTGAACGCGTTGGCCAAAAAATATCCCTGCCGCTGCCATTTCGGAATCGAAAGCCTCGTCCCATAGCTGTGTCCTTGGTGAAAAAGGTCCAGAGAGACGAACTGCTTGAAGCAGCCAAATCCATAAGAGTCACCACTGAACGCGTGCTGCATAGCTCGGTGCGAATCGTATCCTTCAGGGAGAGGCTATTCCAATGCTAGGCCCGATACTCAAGGAAGTGCTCTCAAACGTAGGACATGAGACAAATGGAGCTGTTTTCGCGGTAAATGCGCAGAGTTGTGTCTTACCGGGGTTAAAACTGACGATGTTATTTTGACCCCATTGTGAGACTTGTTCGAGGGATGCCTCAACCACAGACACAAGCTGTCTTCGGTTTTCGTCAACTACGGTCTTGGAGAGATTGCGTTGGCCAACGTACAGTGCGTCCCCAGTGCTGTCATCCGCATAACAATGAATGTTGCTGGTTTGCAACATATCATTTATGTGCAGGATAAACAGGGTCGGAGACAACACACAGCCTTGTGGAACGCCAGCATTTACGGGTTTTTATGTATCGTAAATGTGTTAGATAACTTGAAAAACGACCTAGAGATTACAGACTGTCCCAAACACGAGGGCAGAAATCTGTTCGCAATCGTAAAAGCGTTCTCGGAGAAACTTGGAGTCAATCTTTCCAAAAGTGATATCAATATTGCTGAACGCGTTGGCCAAAAAATATCCCTGCCGCTGCCATTTCGGAATCGAAAGCCTCGTCCCATAGCTGTGTCCTTGGTGAAAAAGGTCCAGAGAGACGAACTGCTTGAAGCAGCCAAATCCATAAGAGTCACCACTCAACGCGTGCTGCATAGCTCGGTGCGAATCGTATCCTTCAGGGAGAGGCTATTCCAATGCTAGGCCCGATACTCAAGGAAGTGCTCTCAAACGTAGGACATGAGACAAATGGAGCTTTTTTCGCGGTAAATGCGCAGAGTTGTGTCTTACCGGGGTTAAAACTGACGATGTTATTTTGACCCCATTGTGAGACTTGTTCGAGGGATGCCTCAACCACAGACACAAGCTGTCTTCGGTTTTCGTCAACTGCGGTCTTGGAGAGATTGCGTTGGCCAACGTACAGTGCGTCCCCAGTGCTGTCATCCGCATAAAAATGAATGTTGCTGGTTTGCAACATATCATTTATGTGCAGGATAAACAGGGTCGGAGACAACACACAGCCTTGTGGAACGCCAGACTTACGGGTTTTTATGTATCGTTAATGTGTTAGATAACTTGAAAAACGACCTAGAGATTACAGACTGTCCCGAACACGAGGGCGGAAATCTGTTCGCAATCGTAAAAGCGTTCTCGGAGAAACTTGGAGTCAATCTTTCCAAAAGTGATATCAATATTGCTGAACGCGTTGGCCAAAAAATATCCCTGCCGCTGCCATTTCGGAATCGAAAGCCTCGTCCCATAGCTGTGTCCTTGGTGAAAATGGTCCAGAGAGACGAACTGCTTGAAGCAGCCAAATCCATAAGAGTCACCACTGAACGCGTGCTGCATGGCTCGGTGCGAATCGTATCCTTGAGGGAGAGGCTATTCCGTTGCTAGGCCCGATACTCAAGGAAGTGCTCTCAAACGTAGGACATGAGACAAATGGAGGTTTTTTCGCGGTAAATGCGCAGAGTTGTGTCTTACCGGGGTTAAAACTAACGATGTTATTTTGACCCCATTGTGAGACTTGTTCGAGGGATGCCTCAACCACAGACACAAGCTGTCTTCGGTTTTCGTCAACTGCGGTCTTGGAGAGATTGCGTTGGCCAACGTACAGTGCGTCCCCAGTGCTGTCATCCGCATAAAAATGAATGTTGCTGGTTTGCAACATATCATTTATGTGCAGGATAAACAGGGTCGGAGACAACACACAGCCTTGTGGAACGCCAGACTTACGGGTTTTTATGTATCGTTAATGTGTTAGATAACTTGAAAAACGACCTAGAGATTACAGACTGTCCCGAACACGAGGGCGGAAATCTGTTCGCAATCGTAAAAGCGTTCTCGGAGAAACTTGGAGTCAATCTTTCCAAAAGTGATATCAATATTGCTGAACGCGTTGGCCAAAAAATATCCCTGCCGCTGCCATTTCGGAATCGAAAGCCTCGTCCCATAGCTGTGTCCTTGGTGAAAATGGTCCAGAGAGACGAACTGCTTGAAGCAGCCAAATCCATAAGAGTCACCACTGAACGCGTGCTGCATGGCTCGGTGCGAATCGTATCCTTCAGGGAGAGGCTATTCCGATGCTAGGCCCGATACTCAAGGAAGTGCTCTCAAACGTAGGACATGAGACAAATGGAGCTGTTTTCGCGGTAAATGCGCAGAGTTGTGTCTTACCGGGGTTAAAACTGACGATGTTATTTTGACCCCATTGTGAGACTTGTTCGAGGGATGCCTCAACCACAGACACAAGCTGTCTTCGGTTTTCGTCAACTGCGGTCTTGGAGAGATTGCGTTGGCCAACGTACAGTGCGTCCCCAGTGCTGTCATCCGCATAACAATGATGTTGCTGGTTTGCAACATATCATTTATGTGCAGGATAAACAGGGTCGGAGACAACACACAGCCTTGTGGAACGCCAGCATTTACGGGTTTTTATGTATCGTAAATGTGTTAGATAACTTGAAAAACGACCTAGAGATTACAGACTGTCCCGAACACGAGGGCGGAAATCTGTTCGCAATCGTAAAAGCGTTCTCGGAGAAACTTGGAGTCAATCTTTCCAAAAGTGATATCAATATTGCTGAACGCGTTGCCCAAAAAATATCCCTGCCGCTGCCATTTCGGAATCGAAAGCCTCGTCCCATAGCTGTGTCTTTGGTGAAAAAGGTCCAGAGAGACGAACTGCTTGAAGCAGCCAAATCCATAAGAGTCACCACTGAACGCGTGCTGCATGGCTCGGTGCGAATCGTATCCTTCAGGGAGAGGCTATTCCGATGCTAGGCCCGATACTCAAGGAAGTGCTCTCAAACGTAGGACATGAGACAAATGGAGGTTTTTTCGCGGTAAATGCGCAGAGTTGTGTCTTACCGGGGTTAAAACTAACGATGTTATTTTGACCCCATTGTGAGACTTGTTCGAGGGATGCCTCAACCACAGACACAAGCTGTCTTCGGTTTTCGTCAACTGCGGTCTTGGATAGATTGCGTTGGCCAACGTACAGTGCGTCCCCAGTGCTGTCATCCGCATAACAATGAATGTTGCTGGTTTGCAACATATCATTTATGACACACAGCCTTGTGGAACGCCAGCATTTACGGGTTTTTATGTATCGTAAATGTGTTAGATAACTTGAAAAACGACCTAGAGATTACAGACTGTCCCGAACACGAGGGCGGAAATCTGTTCGCAATTGTAAAAGCGTTCTCGGAGAAACTTGGAGTCAATCTTTCCAAAAGTGATATCAATATTGCTGAACGCGTTGGCCAAAAAATATCCCTGCCGCTGCCATTTCGGAATCGAAAGCCTCGTCCCATAGCTGTGTCCTTGGTGAAAAAGGTCCAGAGAGACGAACTGCTTGAAGCAGCCAAATCCATAAGAGTCACCACTGAACGCGTGCTGCATAGCTCGGTGCGAATCGTATCCTTCAGGGAGAGGCTATTCCGATGCTAGGCCCCATACTCAAGGAAGTGCTCTCAAACGTAGGACATGAGACAAATGGAGCTTTTTTCGCGGTAAATGCGCAGAGTTGTGTCTTACCGGGGTTAAAACTGACGATATTATTTTGACCCCATTGTGAGACTTGTTCGAGGGATGCCTCAACCACAGACACAAGCTGTCTTCGGTTTTCGTCAACTGCGGTCTTGGAGAGATTGCGTTGGCCAACGTACAGTGCGTCCCCAGTGCTGTCATCCGCAAATCTGTTCGCAATCGTTAAAGCGTTCTCGGAGAAACTTGGAGTCAATCTTTCCAAAAGTGATATCAATATTGCTGAACGCGTTGGCCAAAAAATATCCCTGCCGCTGCCATTTCGGAATCGAAAGCCTCGTCCCATAGCTGTGTCCTTGGTGAAAAAGGTCCAGAGAGACAAACTGCTTGAAGCAGCCAAATCCATAAGAGTCACCACTGAACGCGTGCTGCATGGCTCGGTGCGAATCGTATCCTTCAGGGAGAGGCTATTCCGATGCTAGGCCCGATACTCAAGGAAGTGCTCTCAAACGTAGGACATGAAACAAATGGAGCTTTTTTCGCGGTAAATGCGCAGAGTTGTGTCTTACCGGGGTTAAAACTGACGATGTTATTTTGACCCCATTGTGAGACTTGTTCGAGGGATGCCTCAACCACAGACACAAGCTGTCTTCGGTTTTCGTCAACTGCGGTCTTGGAGAAATTGCGTTGGCCAACGTACAGTGCGTCCCCAGTGCTGTCATCCGCATAAAAATGAATGTTGCTGGTTTGCAACATATCATTTATGTGCAGGATAAACAGGGTCGGAGACAACACACAGCCTTGTGGAACGCCAGCATTTACGGGTTTTTATGTATCGTAAATGTGTTAGATAACTTGAAAAACGACCTAGAGATTACAGACTGTCCCGAACACGAGGGCGGAAATCTGTTCGCAATCGTAAAAGCGTTCTCGGAGAAACTTGGAGTCAATCTTTCCAAAAGTGATATCAATATTTCTGAACGCGTTGGCCAAAAAATATCCCTGCCGCTGCCATTTCGGAATCGAAAGCCTCGTCCCATAGCTGTGTCTTTGGTGAAAAAGGTCCAGAGAGACGAACTGCTTGAAGCAGCCAAATCTATAAGAGTCACCACTGAACGCGTGCTGCATGGCTCGGTGCGAATCGTATCCTTCAGGGAGAGGCTATTCCGATGCTAGGCCCGATACTAAAGGAAGTGCTCTCAAACGTAGGACATGAGACAAATGGAGGTTTTTTCGCGGTAAATGCGCAGAGTTGTGTCTTACCGGGGTTAAAACTAACGATGTTATTTTGACCCCATTGTGAGACTTGTTCGAGGGATGCCTCAACCACAGACACAAGCTGTCTTCGGTTTTCGTCAACTGCGGTCTTGGAGAGATTGCGTTGGCCAACGTACAGTGCGTCCCCAGTGCTGTCATCCGCATAACAATGAATGTTGCTGGTTTGCAACATATCATTTATGACACACAGCCTTGTGGAACGCCAGCATTTACGGGTTTTTATGTATCGTAAATGTGTTAGATAACTTGAAAAACGACCTAGAGATTACAGACTGTCCCAAACACGAGGGCAGAAATCTGTTCGCAATCGTAAAAGCGTTCTCGGAGCAACTTGGAGTCAATCTTTCCAAAAGTGATATCAATATTGCTGAACGCGTTGGCCAAAAAATATCCCTGCCGCTGCCATTTCGGAATCGAAAGCCTCGTCCCATAGCTGTGTCCTTGGTGAAAAAGGTCCAGAGAGACGAACTGCTTGAAGCAGCCAAATCCATAAGAGTCACCACTGAACGCGTGCTGCATAGCTCGGTGCGAATCGTATCCTTCAGGGAGAGGCTATTCCAATGCTAGGCCCGATACTCAAGGAAGTGCTCTCAAACGTAGGACATGAGACAAATGGAGCTGTTTTCGCGGTAAATGCGCAGAGTTGTGTCTTACCGGGGTTAAAACTGACGATGTTATTTTGACCCCATTGTGAGACTTGTTCGAGGGATGCCTCAACCACAGACACAAGCTGTCTTCGGTTTTCGTCAACTGCGGTCTTGGAGAGATTGCGTTGGCCAACGTACAGTGCGTCCCCAGTGCTGTCATCCGCATAACAATGAATGTTGCTGGTTTGCAACATATCATTTATGTGCAGGATAAACAGGGTCGGAGACAACACACAGCCTTGTGGAACGCCAGCATTTACGGGTTTTTATGTATCGTAAATGTGTTAGATAACTTGAAAAACGACCTAGAGATTACAGACTGTCCCAAACACGAGGGCAGAAATCTGTTCGCAATCGTAAAAGCGTTCTCGGAGAAACTTGGAGTCAATCTTTCCAAAAGTGATATCAATATTGCTGAACGCGTTGGCCAAAAAATATCCCTGCCGCTGCCATTTCGGAATCGAAAGCCTCGTCCCATAGCTGTGTCCTTGGTGAAAATGGTCCAGAGAGACGAACTGCTTGAAGCAGCCAAATCCATAAGAGTCACCACTGAACGCGTGCTGCATGGCTCGGTGCGAATCGTATCCTTGAGGGAGAGGCTATTCCGTTGCTAGGCCCGATACTCAAGGAAGTGCTCTCAAACGTAGGACATGAGACAAATGGAGGTTTTTTCGCGGTAAATGCGCAGAGTTGTGTCTTACCGGGGTTAAAACTAACGATGTTATTTTGACCCCATTGTGAGACTTGTTCGAGGGATGCCTCAACCACAGACACAAGCTGTCTTCGGTTTTCGTCAACTGCGGTCTTGGAGAGATTGCGTTGGCCAACGTACAGTGCGTCCCCAGTGCTGTCATCCGCATAAAAATGAATGTTGCTGGTTTGCAACATATCATTTATGTGCAGGATAAACAGGGTCGGAGACAACACACAGCCTTGTGGAACGCCAGACTTACGGGTTTTTATGTATCGTTAATGTGTTAGATAACTTGAAAAACGACCTAGAGATTACAGACTGTCCCGAACACGAGGGCGGAAATCTGTTCGCAATCGTAAAAGCGTTCTCGGAGAAACTTGGAGTCAATCTTTCCAAAAGTGATATCAATATTGCTGAACGCGTTGGCCAAAAAATATCCCTGCCGCTGCCATTTCGGAATCGAAAGCCTCGTCCCATAGCTGTGTCCTTGGTGAAAATGGTCCAGAGAGACGAACTGCTTGAAGCAGCCAAATCCATAAGAGTCACCACTGAACGCGTGCTGCATGGCTCGGTGCGAATCGTATCCTTCAGGGAGAGGCTATTCCGATGCTAGGCCCGATACTCAAGGAAGTGCTCTCAAACGTAGGACATGAGACAAATGGAGCTGTTTTCGCGGTAAATGCGCAGAGTTGTGTCTTACCGGGGTTAAAACTGACGATGTTATTTTGACCCCATTGTGAGACTTGTTCGAGGGATGCCTCAACCACAGACACAAGCTGTCTTCGGTTTTCGTCAACTGCGGTCTTGGAGAGATTGCGTTGGCCAACGTACAGTGCGTCCCCAGTGCTGTCATCCGCATAACAATGATGTTGCTGGTTTGCAACATATCATTTATGTGCAGGATAAACAGGGTCGGAGACAACACACAGCCTTGTGGAACGCCAGCATTTACGGGTTTTTATGTATCGTAAATGTGTTAGATAACTTGAAAAACGACCTAGAGATTACAGACTGTCCCGAACACGAGGGCGGAAATCTGTTCGCAATCGTAAAAGCGTTCTCGGAGAAACTTGGAGTCAATCTTTCCAAAAGTGATATCAATATTGCTGAACGCGTTGCCCAAAAAATATCCCTGCCGCTGCCATTTCGGAATCGAAAGCCTCGTCCCATAGCTGTGTCTTTGGTGAAAAAGGTCCAGAGAGACGAACTGCTTGAAGCAGCCAAATCCATAAGAGTCACCACTGAACGCGTGCTGCATGGCTCGGTGCGAATCGTATCCTTCAGGGAGAGGCTATTCCGATGCTAGGCCCGATACTCAAGGAAGTGCTCTCAAACGTAGGACATGAGACAAATGGAGGTTTTTTCGCGGTAAATGCGCAGAGTTGTGTCTTACCGGGGTTAAAACTAACGATGTTATTTTGACCCCATTGTGAGACTTGTTCGAGGGATGCCTCAACCACAGACACAAGCTGTCTTCGGTTTTCGTCAACTGCGGTCTTGGATAGATTGCGTTGGCCAACGTACAGTGCGTCCCCAGTGCTGTCATCCGCATAACAATGAATGTTGCTGGTTTGCAACATATCATTTATGACACACAGCCTTGTGGAACGCCAGCATTTACGGGTTTTTATGTATCGTAAATGTGTTAGATAACTTGAAAAACGACCTAGAGATTACAGACTGTCCCGAACACGAGGGCGGAAATCTGTTCGCAATTGTAAAAGCGTTCTCGGAGAAACTTGGAGTCAATCTTTCCAAAAGTGATATCAATATTGCTGAACGCGTTGGCCAAAAAATATCCCTGCCGCTGCCATTTCGGAATCGAAAGCCTCGTCCCATAGCTGTGTCCTTGGTGAAAAAGGTCCAGAGAGACGAACTGCTTGAAGCAGCCAAATCCATAAGAGTCACCACTGAACGCGTGCTGCATAGCTCGGTGCGAATCGTATCCTTCAGGGAGAGGCTATTCCGATGCTAGGCCCCATACTCAAGGAAGTGCTCTCAAACGTAGGACATGAGACAAATGGAGCTTTTTTCGCGGTAAATGCGCAGAGTTGTGTCTTACCGGGGTTAAAACTGACGATATTATTTTGACCCCATTGTGAGACTTGTTCGAGGGATGCCTCAACCACAGACACAAGCTGTCTTCGGTTTTCGTCAACTGCGGTCTTGGAGAGATTGCGTTGGCCAACGTACAGTGCGTCCCCAGTGCTGTCATCCGCAAATCTGTTCGCAATCGTTAAAGCGTTCTCGGAGAAACTTGGAGTCAATCTTTCCAAAAGTGATATCAATATTGCTGAACGCGTTGGCCAAAAAATATCCCTGCCGCTGCCATTTCGGAATCGAAAGCCTCGTCCCATAGCTGTGTCCTTGGTGAAAAAGGTCCAGAGAGACAAACTGCTTGAAGCAGCCAAATCCATAAGAGTCACCACTGAACGCGTGCTGCATGGCTCGGTGCGAATCGTATCCTTCAGGGAGAGGCTATTCCGATGCTAGGCCCGATACTCAAGGAAGTGCTCTCAAACGTAGGACATGAAACAAATGGAGCTTTTTTCGCGGTAAATGCGCAGAGTTGTGTCTTACCGGGGTTAAAACTGACGATGTTATTTTGACCCCATTGTGAGACTTGTTCGAGGGATGCCTCAACCACAGACACAAGCTGTCTTCGGTTTTCGTCAACTGCGGTCTTGGAGAGATTGCGTTGGCCAACGTACAGTGCGTCCCCAGTGCTGTCATCCGCATAAAAATGAATGTTGCTAGTTTGCAACATATCATTTATGTGCAGGATAAACAGGGTCGGAGACAACACACAGCCTTGTGGAACGCCAGCATTTACGGGTTTTTATGTATCGTAAATGTGTTAGATAACTTGAAAAACGACCTAGAGATTACAGACTGTCCCGAACACGAGGGCGGAAATCTGTTCGCAATCGTAAAAGCGTTCTCGGAGAAACTTGGAGTCAATCTTTCCAAAAGTGATATCAATATTTCTGAACGCGTTGGCCAAAAAATATCCCTGCCGCTGCCATTTCGGAATCGAAAGCCTCGTCCCATAGCTGTGTCTTTGGTGAAAAAGGTCCAGAGAGACGAACTGCTTGAAGCAGCCAAATCTATAAGAGTCACCACTGAACGCGTGCTGCATGGCTCGGTGCGAATCGTATCCTTCAGGGAGAGGCTATTCCGATGCTAGGCCCGATACTAAAGGAAGTGCTCTCAAACGTAGGACATGAGACAAATGGAGGTTTTTTCGCGGTAAATGCGCAGAGTTGTGTCTTACCGGGGTTAAAACTAACGATGTTATTTTGACCCCATTGTGAGACTTGTTCGAGGGATGCCTCAACCACAGACACAAGCTGTCTTCGGTTTTCGTCAACTGCGGTCTTGGAGAGATTGCGTTGGCCAACGTACAGTGCGTCCCCAGTGCTGTCATCCGCATAACAATGAATGTTGCTGGTTTGCAACATATCATTTATGACACACAGCCTTGTGGAACGCCAGCATTTACGGGTTTTTATGTATCGTAAATGTGTTAGATAACTTGAAAAACGACCTAGAGATTACAGACTGTCCCAAACACGAGGGCAGAAATCTGTTCGCAATCGTAAAAGCGTTCTCGGAGAAACTTGGAGTCAATCTTTCCAAAAGTGATATCAATATTGCTGAACGCGTTGGCCAAAAAATATCCCTGCCGCTGCCATTTCGGAATCGAAAGCCTCGTCCCATAGCTGTGTCCTTGGTGAAAAAGGTCCAGAGAGACGAACTGCTTGAAGCAGCCAAATCCATAAGAGTCACCACTGAACGCGTGCTGCATAGCTCGGTGCGAATCGTATCCTTCAGGGAGAGGCTATTCCAATGCTAGGCCCGATACTCAAGGAAGTGCTCTCAAACGTAGGACATGAGACAAATGGAGCTGTTTTCGCGGTAAATGCGCAGAGTTGTGTCTTACCGGGGTTAAAACTGACGATGTTATTTTGACCCCATTGTGAGACTTGTTCGAGGGATGCCTCAACCACAGACACAAGCTGTCTTCGGTTTTCGTCAACTACGGTCTTGGAGAGATTGCGTTGGCCAACGTACAGTGCGTCCCCAGTGCTGTCATCCGCATAACAATGAATGTTGCTGGTTTGCAACATATCATTTATGTGCAGGATAAACAGGGTCGGAGACAACACACAGCCTTGTGGAACGCCAGCATTTACGGGTTTTTATGTATCGTAAATGTGTTAGATAACTTGAAAAACGACCTAGAGATTACAGACTGTCCCAAACACGAGGGCAGAAATCTGTTCGCAATCGTAAAAGCGTTCTCGGAGAAACTTGGAGTCAATCTTTCCAAAAGTGATATCAATATTGCTGAACGCGTTGGCCAAAAAATATCCCTGCCGCTGCCATTTCGGAATCGAAAGCCTCGTCCCATAGCTGTGTCCTTGGTGAAAATGGTCCAGAGAGACGAACTGCTTGAAGCAGCCAAATCCATAAGAGTCACCACTGAACGCGTGCTGCATGGCTCGGTGCGAATCGTATCCTTGAGGGAGAGGCTATTCCGTTGCTAGGCCCGATACTCAAGGAAGTGCTCTCAAACGTAGGACATGAGACAAATGGAGGTTTTTTCGCGGTAAATGCGCAGAGTTGTGTCTTACCGGGGTTAAAACTAACGATGTTATTTTGACCCCATTGTGAGACTTGTTCGAGGGATGCCTCAACCACAGACACAAGCTGTCTTCGGTTTTCGTCAACTGCGGTCTTGGAGAGATTGCGTTGGCCAACGTACAGTGCGTCCCCAGTGCTGTCATCCGCATAAAAATGAATGTTGCTGGTTTGCAACATATCATTTATGTGCAGGATAAACAGGGTCGGAGACAACACACAGCCTTGTGGAACGCCAGACTTACGGGTTTTTATGTATCGTTAATGTGTTAGATAACTTGAAAAACGACCTAGAGATTACAGACTGTCCCGAACACGAGGGCGGAAATCTGTTCGCAATCGTAAAAGCGTTCTCGGAGAAACTTGGAGTCAATCTTTCCAAAAGTGATATCAATATTGCTGAACGCGTTGGCCAAAAAATATCCCTGCCGCTGCCATTTCGGAATCGAAAGCCTCGTCCCATAGCTGTGTCCTTGGTGAAAATGGTCCAGAGAGACGAACTGCTTGAAGCAGCCAAATCCATAAGAGTCACCACTGAACGCGTGCTGCATGGCTCGGTGCGAATCGTATCCTTCAGGGAGAGGCTATTCCGATGCTAGGCCCGATACTCAAGGAAGTGCTCTCAAACGTAGGACATGAGACAAATGGAGCTGTTTTCGCGGTAAATGCGCAGAGTCGTGTCTTACCGGGGTTAAAACTGACGATGTTATTTTGACCCCATTGTGAGACTTGTTCGAGGGATGCCTCAACCACAGACACAAGCTGTCTTCGGTTTTCGTCAACTGCGGTCTTGGAGAGATTGCGTTGGCCAACGTACAGTGCGTCCCCAGTGCTGTCATCCGCATAACAATGATGTTGCTGGTTTGCAACATATCATTTATGTGCAGGATAAACAGGGTCGGAGACAACACACAGCCTTGTGGAACGCCAGCATTTACGGGTTTTTATGTATCGTAAATGTGTTAGATAACTTGAAAAACGACCTAGAGATTACAGACTGTCCCGAACACGAGGGCGGAAATCTGTTCGCAATCGTAAAAGCGTTCTCGGAGAAACTTGGAGTCAATCTTTCCAAAAGTGATATCAATATTGCTGAACGCGTTGGCCAAAAAATATCCCTGCCGCTGCCATTTCGGAATCGAAAGCCTCGTCCCATAGCTGTGTCTTTGGTGAAAAAGGTCCAGAGAGACGAACTGCTTGAAGCAGCCAAATCCATAAGAGTCACCACTGAACGCGTGCTGCATGGCTCGGTGCGAATCGTATCCTTCAGGGAGAGGCTATTCCGATGCTAGGCCCGATACTCAAGGAAGTGCTCTCAAACGTAGGACATGAGACAAATGGAGGTTTTTTCGCGGTAAATGCGCAGAGTTGTGTCTTACCGGGGTTAAAACTAACGATGTTATTTTGACCCCATTGTGAGACTTGTTCGAGGGATGCCTCAACCACAGACACAAGCTGTCTTCGGTTTTCGTCAACTGCGGTTTAGGATAGATTGCGTTGGCCAACGTACAGTGCGTCCCCAGTGCTGTCATCCGCATAACAATGAATGTTGCTAGTTTGCAACATATCATTTATGTGCAGGATAAACAGGGTCGGAGACAACACACAGCCTTGTGGAACGCCAGCATTTACGGGTTTTTATGTATCGTAAATGTGTTAGATAACTTGAAAAACGACCTAGAGATTACAGACTGTCCCAAACACGAGGGCAGAAATCTGTTCGCAATCGTAAAAGCGTTCTCGGAGAAACTTGGAGTCAATCTTTCCAAAAGTGATATCAATATTGCTGAACGCGTTGGCCAAAAAATATCCCTGCCGCTGCCATTTCGGAATCGAAAGCCTCGTCCCATAGCTGTGTCCTTGGTGAAAAAGGTCCAGAGAGACGAACTGCTTGAAGCAGCCAAATCCATAAGAGTCACCACTGAACGCGTGCTGCATAGCTCGGTGCGAATCGTATCCTTCAGGGAGAGGCTATTCCAATGCTAGGCCCGATACTCAAGGAAGTGCTCTCAAACGTAGGACATGAGACAAATGGAGCTGTTTTCGCGGTAAATGCGCAGAGTTGTGTCTTACCGGGGTTAAAACTGACGATGTTATTTTGACCCCATTGTGAGACTTGTTCGAGGGATGCCTCAACCACAGACACAAGCTGTCTTCGGTTTTCGTCAACTGCGGTCTTGGAGAGATTGCGTTGGCCAACGTACAGTGCGTCCCCAGTGCTGTCATCCGCATAACAATGAATGTTGCTGGTTTGCAACATATCATTTATGTGCAGGATAAACAGGGTCGGAGACAACAAACAGCCTTGTGGAACGCCAGACTTACGGGTTTTTATGTATCGTTAATGTGTTAGATAACTTGAAAAACGACCTAGAGATTACAGACTGTCCCGAACACGAGGGCGGAAATCTGTTCGCAATCGTAAAAGCGTTCTCGGAGAAACTTGGAGTCAATCTTTCCAAAAGTGATATCAATATTGCTGAACGCGTTGGCCAAAAAATATCCCAGCCGCTGCCATTTCGGAATCGAAAGCCTCGTCCCATAGCTGTGTCCTTGGTGAAAAAGGTCCAGAGAGACGAACTGCTTGAAGCAGCCAAATCCATAAGAGTCACCACTGAACGCGTGCTGCATGGCTCGGTGCGAATCGTATCCTTCAGGGAGAGGCTATTCCGATGCTAGGCCCGATACTCAAGGAAGTGCTCTCAAACGTAGGACATGAAACAAATGGAGCTTTTTTCGCGGTGAATGCGCAGAGTTGTGTCTTACCGGGGTTAAAACTGACGATGTTATTTTGACCCCATTGTGAGACTTGTTCGAGGGATGCCTCAACCACAGACACAAGCTGTCTTCGGTTTTCGTCAACTGCGGTCTTGGATAGATTGCGTTGGCCAACGTACAGTGCGTCCCCAGTGCTGTCATCCGCATAACAATGAATGTTGCTGGTTTGCAACATATCATTTATGACACACAGCCTTGTGGAACGCCAGCATTTACGGGTTTTTATGTATCGTAAATGTGTTAGATAACTTGAAAAACGACCTAGAGATTACAGACTGTCCCGAACACGAGGGCGGAAATCTGTTCGCAATTGTAAAAGCGTTCTCGGAGAAACTTGGAGTCAATCTTTCCAAAAGTGATATCAATATTGCTGAACGCGTTGGCCAAAAAATATCCCTGCCGCTGCCATTTCGGAATCGAAAGCCTCGTCCCATAGCTGTGTCCTTGGTGAAAAAGGTCCAGAGAGACGAACTGCTTGAAGCAGCCAAATCCATAAGAGTCACCACTGAACGCGTGCTGCATGGCTCGGTGCGAATCGTATCCTTCAGGGAGAGGCTATTCCGATGCTAGGCCCGATACTCAAGGAAGTGCTCTCAAACGTAGGACATGAAACAAATGGAGCTTTTTTCGCGGTAAATGCGCAGAGTTGTGTCTTACCGGGGTTAAAACTGACGATGTTATTTTGACCCCATTGTGAGACTTGTTCGAGGGATGCCTCAACCACAGACACAAGCTGTCTTCGGTTTTCGTCAACTGCGGTCTTGGAGAGATTGCGTTGGCCAACGTACAGTGCGTCCCCAGTGCTGTCATCCGCATAAAAATGAATGTTGCTGGTTTGCAACATATCATTTATGTGCAGGATAAACAGGGTCGGAGACAACACACAGCCTTGTGGAACGCCAGACTTACGGGTTTTTATGTATCGTTAATGTGTTAGATAACTTGAAAAACGACCTAGAGATTACAGACTGTCCCGAACACGAGGGCGGAAATCTGTTCGCAATCGTAAAAGCGTTTTCGGAGAAACTTGGAGTCAATCTTTCCAAAAGTGATATCAATATTGCTGAACGCGTTGACCAAAAAATATCCCTGCCGCTGCCATTTCGGAATCGAAAGCCTCGTCCCATAGCTGTGTCCTTGGTGAAAATGGTCCAGAGAGACGAACTGCTTGAAGCAGCCAAATCCATAAGAGTCACCACTGAACGCGTGCTGCATGGCTCGGTGCGAATCGTATCCTTGAGGGAGAGGCTATTCCGTTGCTAGGCCCGATACTCAAGGAAGTGCTCTCAAACGTAGGACATGAGCCAAATGGAGGTTTTTTCGCGGTAAATGCGCAGAGTTGTGTCTTACCGGGGTTAAAACTAACGATGTTATTTTGACCCCATTGTGAGACTTGTTCGAGGGATGCCTCAACCACAGACACAAGCTGTCTTCGGTTTTCGTCAACTGCGGTCTTGGAGAGATTGCGTTGGCCAACGTACAGTGCGTCCCCAGTGCTGTCATCCGCATAAAAATGAATGTTGCTGGTTTGCAACATATCATTTATGTGCAGGATAAACAGGGTCGGAGACAACACACAGCCTTGTGGAACGCCAGACTTACGGGTTTTTATGTATCGTTAATGTGTTAGATAACTTGAAAAACGACCTAGAGATTACAGACTGTCCCGAACACGAGGGCGGAAATCTGTTCGCAATCGTAAAAGCGTTCTCGGAGAAACTTGGAGTCAATCTTTCCAAAAGTGATATCAATATTGCTGAACGCGTTGGCCAAAAAATATCCCTGCCGCTGCCATTTCGGAATCGAAAGCCTCGTCCCATAGCTGTGTCCTTGGTGAAAATGGTCCAGAGAGACAAACTGCTTGAAGCAGCCAAATCCATAAGAGTCACCACTGAACGCGTGCTGCATGGCTCGGTGCGAATCGTATCCTTCAGGGAGAGGCTATTCCGATGCTAGGCCCGATACTCAAGGAAGTGCTCTCAAACGTAGGACATGAGACAAATGGAGCTGTTTTCGCGGTAAATGCGCAGAGTTGTGTCTTACCGGGGTTAAAACTGACGATGTTATTTTGACCCCATTGTGAGACTTGTTCGAGGGATGCCTCAACCACAGACACAAGCTGTCTTCGGTTTTCGTCAACTGCGGTCTTGGAGAGATTGCGTTGGCCAACGTACAGTGCGTCCCCAGTGCTGTCATCCGCATAACAATGATGTTGCTGGTTTGCAACATATCATTTATGTGCAGGATAAACAGGGTCGGAGACAACACACAGCCTTGTGGAACGCCAGCATTTACGGGTTTTTATGTATCGTAAATGTGTTAGATAACTTGAAAAACGACCTAGAGATTACAGACTGTCCCGAACACGAGGGCGGAAATCTGTTCGCAATCGTAAAAGCGTTCTCGGAGAAACTTGGAGTCAATCTTTCCAAAAGTGATATCAATATTGCTGAACGCGTTGGCCAAAAAATATCCCTGCCGCTGCCATTTCGGAATCGAAAGCCTCGTCCCATAGCTGTGTCTTTGGTGAAAAAGGTCCAGAGAGACGAACTGCTTGAAGCAGCCAAATCCATAAGAGTCACCACTGAACGCGTGCTGCATGGCTCGGTGCGAATCGTATCCTTCAGGGAGAGGCTATTCCGATGCTAGGCCCGATACTCAAGGAAGTGCTCTCAAACGTAGGACATGAGACAAATGGAGGTTTTTTCGCGGTAAATGCGCAGAGTTGTGTCTTACCGGGGTTAAAACTAACGATGTTATTTTGACCCCATTGTGAGACTTGTTCGAGGGATGCCTCAACCACAGACACAAGCTGTCTTCGGTTTTCGTCAACTGCGGTCTTGGAGAGATTGCGTTGGCCAACGTACAGTGCGTCCCCAGTGCTGTCATCCGCATAACAATGATGTTGCTGGTTTGCAACATATCATTTATGTGCAGGATAAACAGGGTCGGAGACAACACACAGCCTTGTGGAACGCCAGCATTTACGGGTTTTTATGTATCGTAAATGTGTTAGATAACTTGAAAAACGACCTAGAGATTACAGACTGTCCCGAACACGAGGGCGGAAATCTGTTCGCAATCGTAAAAGCGTTCTCGGAGAAACTTGGAGTCAATCTTTCCAAAAGTGATATCAATATTTCTGAACGCGTTGGCCAAAAAATATCCCTGCCGCTGCCATTTCGGAATCGAAAGCCTCGTCCCATAGCTGTGTCTTTGGTGAAAAAGGTCCAGAGAGACGAACTGCTTGAAGCAGCCAAATCCATAAGAGTCACCACTGAACGCGTGCTGCATGGCTCGGTGCGAATCGTATCCTTCAGGGAGAGGCTATTCCGATGCTAGGCCCAATACTAAAGGAAGTGCTCTCAAACGTAGGACATGAGACAAATGGAGGTTTTTTCGCGGTAAATGCGCAGAGTTGTGTCTTACCGGGGTTAAAACTAACGATGTTATTTTGACCCCATTGTGAGACTTGTTCGAGGGATGCCTCAACCACAGACACAAGCTGTCTTCGGTTTTCGTCAACTGCGGTCTTGGAGAGATTGCGTTGGCCAACGTACAGTGCGTCCCCAGTGCTGTCATCCGCAAATCTGTTCGCAATCGTTAAAGCGTTCTCGGAGAAACTTGGAGTCAATCTTTCCAAAAGTGATATCAATATTGCTGAACGCGTTGGCCAAAAAATATCCCTGCCGCTGCCATTTCGGAATCGAAAGCCTCGTCCCATAGCTGTGTCCTTGGTGAAAAAGGTCCAGAGAGACGAACTGCTTGAAGCAGCCAAATCCATAAGAGTCACCACTGAACGCGTGCTGCATAGCTCGGTGCGAATCGTATCCTTCAGGGAGAGGCTATTCCGATGCTAGGCCCCATACTCAAGGAAGTGCTCTCAAACGTAGGACATGAGACAAATGGAGCTTTTTTCGCGGTAAATGCGCAGAGTTGTGTCTTACCGGGGTTAAAACTGACGATATTATTTTGACCCCATTGTGAGACTTGTTCGAGGGATGCCTCAACCACAGACACAAGCTGTCTTCGGTTTTCGTCAACTGCGGTCTTGGAGAGATTGCGTTGGCCAACGTACAGTGCGTCCCCAGTGCTGTCATCCGCAAATCTGTTCGCAATCGTTAAAGCGTTCTCGGAGAAACTTGGAGTCAATCTTTCCAAAAGTGATATCAATATTGCTGAACGCGTTGGCCAAAAAATATCCCTGCCGCTGCCATTTCGGAATCGAAAGCCTCGTCCCATAGCTGTGTCCTTGGTGAAAAAGGTCCAGAGAGACAAACTGCTTGAAGCAGCCAAATCCATAAGAGTCACCACTGAACGCGTGCTGCATGGCTCGGTGCGAATCGTATCCTTCAGGGAGAGGCTATTCCGATGCTAGGCCCGATACTAAAGGAAGTGCTCTCAAACGTAGGACATGAGACAAATGGAGCTGTTTTCGCGGTAAATGCGCAGAGTTGTGTCTTACCGGGGTAAAACTAACGATGTTATTTTGACCCCATTGTGAGACTTGTTCGAGGGATGCCTCAACCACAGACACAAGCTGTCTTCGGTTTTCGTCAACTGCGGTCTTGGAGAGATTGCGTTGGCCAACGTACAGTGCGTCCCCAGTGCTGTCATCCGCATAACAATGATGTTGCTGGTTTGCAACATATCATTTATGTGCAGGATAAACAGGGTCGGAGACAACACACAGCCTTGTGGAACGCCAGACTTACGGGTTTTTATGTATCGTTAATGTGTTAGATAACTTGAAAAACGACCTAGAGATTACAGACTGTCCCGAACACGAGGGCGGAAATCTGTTCGCAATCGTAAAAGCGTTCTCGGAGAAACTTGGAGTCAATCTTTCCAAAAGTGATATCAATATTGCTGAACGCGTTGGCCAAAAAATATCCCTGCCGCTGCCATTTCGGAATCGAAAGCCTCGTCCCATAGCTGTGTCCTTGGTGAAAATGGTCCAGAGAGACGAACTGCTTGAAGCAGCCAAATCCATAAGAGTCACCACTAAACGCGTGCTGCATGGCTCGGTGCGAATCGTATCCTTGAGGGAGAGGCTATTCCGTTGCTAGGCCCGATACTCAAGGAAGTGCTCTCAAACGTAGGACATGAGACAAATGGAGCTGTTTTCGCGGTAAATGCGCAGAGTTGTGTCTTACCGGGGTAAAACTAACGATGTTATTTTGACCCCATTGTGAGACTTGTTCGAGGGATGCCTCAACCACAGACACAAGCTGTCTTCGGTTTTCGTCAACTGCGGTCTTGGAGAGATTGCGTTGGCCAACGTACAGTGCGTCCCCAG
The DNA here is from genome assembly GCA_947369235.1 of Udea olivalis. Classification (NCBI taxonomy): domain Eukaryota; kingdom Metazoa; phylum Arthropoda; class Insecta; order Lepidoptera; family Crambidae; genus Udea; species Udea olivalis. The sequence goes on along the minus strand of OX376367.1, from coordinate 5,773,044 downwards.
TGCTGTCATCCGCATAACAATGATGTTGCTGGTTTGCAACATATCATTTATGTGCAGGATAAACAGGGTCGGAGACAACACACAGCCTTGTGGAACGCCAGCATTTACGGGTTTTTATGTATCGTAAATGTGTTAGATAACTTGAAAAACGACCTAGAGATTACAGACTGTCCCGAACACGAGGGCGGAAATCTGTTCGCAATCGTAAAAGCGTTCTCGGAGAAACTTGGAGTCAATCTTTCCAAAAGTGATATCAATATTTCTGAACGCGTTGGCCAAAAAATATCCCTGCCGCTGCCATTTCGGAATCGAAAGCCTCGTCCCATAGCTGTGTCTTTGGTGAAAAAGGTCCAGAGAGACGAACTGCTTGAAGCAGCCAAATCTATAAGAGTCACCACTGAACGCGTGCTGCATGGCTCGGTGCGAATCGTATCCTTCAGGGAGAGGCTATTCCGATGCTAGGCCCGATACTAAAGGAAGTGCTCTCAAACGTAGGACATGAGACAAATGGAGGTTTTTTCGCGGTAAATGCGCAGAGTTGTGTCTTACCGGGGTTAAAACTAACGATGTTATTTTGACCCCATTGTGAGACTTGTTCGAGGGATGCCTCAACCACAGACACAAGCTGTCTTCGGTTTTCGTCAACTGCGGTCTTGGAGAGATTGCGTTGGCCAACGTACAGTGCGTCCCCAGTGCTGTCATCCGCATAACAATGAATGTTGCTGGTTTGCAACATATCATTTATGACACACAGCCTTGTGGAACGCCAGCATTTACGGGTTTTTATGTATCGTAAATGTGTTAGATAACTTGAAAAACGACCTAGAGATTACAGACTGTCCCAAACACGAGGGCAGAAATCTGTTCGCAATCGTAAAAGCGTTCTCGGAGAAACTTGGAGTCAATCTTTCCAAAAGTGATATCAATATTGCTGAACGCGTTGGCCAAAAAATATCCCTGCCGCTGCCATTTCGGAATCGAAAGCCTCGTCCCATAGCTGTGTCCTTGGTGAAAAAGGTCCAGAGAGACGAACTGCTTGAAGCAGCCAAATCCATAAGAGTCACCACTGAACGCGTGCTGCATAGCTCGGTGCGAATCGTATCCTTCAGGGAGAGGCTATTCCAATGCTAGGCCCGATACTCAAGGAAGTGCTCTCAAACGTAGGACATGAGACAAATGGAGCTGTTTTCGCGGTAAATGCGCAGAGTTGTGTCTTACCGGGGTTAAAACTGACGATGTTATTTTGACCCCATTGTGAGACTTGTTCGAGGGATGCCTCAACCACAGACACAAGCTGTCTTCGGTTTTCGTCAACTGCGGTCTTGGAGAGATTGCGTTGGCCAACGTACAGTGCGTCCCCAGTGCTGTCATCCGCATAACAATGAATGTTGCTGGTTTGCAACATATCATTTATGTGCAGGATAAACAGGGTCGGAGACAACACACAGCCTTGTGGAACGCCAGCATTTACGGGTTTTTATGTATCGTAAATGTGTTAGATAACTTGAAAAACGACCTAGAGATTACAGACTGTCCCAAACACGAGGGCAGAAATCTGTTCGCAATCGTAAAAGCGTTCTCGGAGAAACTTGGAGTCAATCTTTCCAAAAGTGATATCAATATTGCTGAACGCGTTGGCCAAAAAATATCCCTGCCGCTGCCATTTCGGAATCGAAAGCCTCGTCCCATAGCTGTGTCCTTGGTGAAAAAGGTCCAGAGAGACGAACTGCTTGAAGCAGCCAAATCCATAAGAGTCACCACTGAACGCGTGCTGCATAGCTCGGTGCGAATCGTATCCTTCAGGGAGAGGCTATTCCAATGCTAGGCCCGATACTCAAGGAAGTGCTCTCAAACGTAGGACATGAGACAAATGGAGCTGTTTTCGCGGTAAATGCGCAGAGTTGTGTCTTACCGGGGTAAAACTAACGATGTTATTTTGACCCCATTGTGAGACTTGTTCGAGGGATGCCTCAACCACAGACACAAGCTGTCTTCGGTTTTCGTCAACTGCGGTCTTGGAGAGATTGCGTTGGCCAACGTACAGTGCGTCCCCAGTGCTGTCATCCGCATAACAATGAATGTTGCTGGTTTGCAACATATCATTTATGACACGCAGCCTTGTGGAACGCCAGCATTTACGGGTTTTTATGTATCGTAAATGTGTTAGATAACTTGAAAAACGACCTAGAGATTACAGACTGTCCCGAACACGAGGGCGGAAATCTGTTCGCAATTGTAAAAGCGTTCTCGGAGAAACTTGGAGTCAATCTTTCCAAAAGTGATATCAATTTTGCTGAACGCGTTGGCCAAAAAATATCCCTGCCGCTGCCATTTCGGAATCGAAAGCCTCGTCCCATAGCTGTGTCCTTGGTGAAAAAGGTCCAGAGAGACGAACTGCTTGAAGCAGCCAAATCCATAAGAGTCACCACTGAACGCGTGCTGCATAGCTCGGTGCGAATCGTATCCTTCAGGGAGAGGCTATTCCGATGCTAGGCCCCATACTCAAGGAAGTGCTCTCAAACGTAGGACATGAGACAAATGGAGCTTTTTTCGCGGTAAATGCGCAGAGTTGTGTCTTACCGGGGTTAAAACTGACGATATTATTTTGACCCCATTGTGAGACTTGTTCGAGGGATGCCTCAACCACAGACACAAGCTGTCTTCGGTTTTCGTCAACTGCGGTCTTGGAGAGATTGCGTTGGCCAACGTACAGTGCGTCCCCAGTGCTGTCATCCGCAAATCTGTTCGCAATCGTTAAAGCGTTCTCGGAGAAACTTGGAGTCAATCTTTCCAAAAGTGATATCAATATTGCTGAACGCGTTGGCCAAAAAATATCCCTGCCGCTGCCATTTCGGAATCGAAAGCCTCGTCCCATAGCTGTGTCCTTGGTGAAAAAGGTCCAGAGAGACGAACTGCTTGAAGCAGCCAAATCCATAAGAGTCACCACTGAACGCGTGCTGCATGGCTCGGTGCGAATCGTATCCTTCAGGGAGAGGCTATTCCGATGCTAGGCCCGATACTCAAGGAAGTGCTCTCAAACGTAGGACATGAAACAAATGGAGCTTTTTTCGCGGTAAATGCGCAGAGTTGTGTCTTACCGGGGTTAAAACTGACGATGTTATTTTGACCCCATTGTGAGACTTGTTCGAGGGATGCCTCAACCACAGACACAAGCTGTCTTCGGTTTTCGTCAACTGCGGTCTTGGAGAGATTGCGTTGGCCAACGTACAGTGCGTCCCCAGTGCTGTCATCCGCATAAAAATGAATGTTGCTGGTTTGCAACATATCATTTATGTGCAGGATAAACAGGGTCGGAGACAACACACAGCCTTGTGGAACGCCAGACTTACGGGTTTTTATGTATCGTTAATGTGTTAGATAACTTGAAAAACGACCTAGAGATTACAGACTGTCCCGAACACGAGGGCGGAAATCTGTTCGCAATCGTAAAAGCGTTCTCGGAGAAACTTGGAGTCAATCTTTCCAAAAGTGATATCAATATTGCTGAACGCGTTGGCCAAAAAAATCCCTGCCGCTGCCATTTCGGAATCGAAAGCCTCGTCCCATAGCTGTGTCCTTGGTGAAAATGGTCCAGAGAGACGAACTGCTTGAAGCAGCCAAATCCATAAGAGTCACCACTGAACGCGTGCTGCATGGCTCGGTGCGAATCGTATCCTTGAGGGAGAGGCTATTCCGTTGCTAGGCCCGATACTCAAGGAAGTGCTCTCAAACGTAGGACATGAGACAAATGGAGGTTTTTTCGCGGTAAATGCGCAGAGTTGTGTCTTACCGGGGTTAAAACTAACGATGTTATTTTGACCCCATTGTGAGACTTGTTCGAGGGATGCCTCAACCACAGACACAAGCTGTCTTCGGTTTTCGTCAACTGCGGTCTTGGAGAGATTGCGTTGGCCAACGTACAGTGCGTCCCCAGTGCTGTCATCCGCATAACAATGATGTTGCTGGTTTGCAACATATCATTTATGTGCAGGATAAACAGGGTCGGAGACAACACACAGCCTTGTGGAACGCCAGCATTTACGGGTTTTTATGTATCGTTAATGTGTTAGATAACTTGAAAAACGACCTAGAGATTACAGACTGTCCCGAACACGAGGGCGGAAATCTGTTCGCAATCGTAAAAGCGTTCTCGGAGAAACTTGGAGTCAATCTTTCCAAAAGTGATATCAATATTGCTGAACGCGTTGGCCAAAAAATATCCCTGCCGCTGCCATTTCGGAATCGAAAGCCTCGTCCCATAGCTGTGTCTTTGGTGAAAAAGGTCCAGAGAGACGAACTGCTTGAAGCAGCCAAATCCATAAGAGTCACCACTGAACGCGTGCTGCATGGCTCGGTGCGAATCGTATCCTTCAGGGAGAGGCTATTCCGATGCTAGGCCCGATACTAAAGGAAGTGCTCTCAAACGTAGGACATGAGACAAATGGAGGTTTTTTCGCGGTAAATGCGCAGAGTTGTGTCTTACCGGGGTTAAAACTAACGATGTTATTTTGACCCCATTGTGAGACTTGTTCGAGGGATGCCTCAACCACAGACACAAGCTGTCTTCGGTTTTCGTCAACTGCGGTCTTGGAGAGATTGCGTTGGCCAACGTACAGTGCGTCCCCAGTGCTGTCATCCGCATAACAATGAATGTTGCTGGTTTGCAACATATCATTTATGACACACAGCCTTGTGGAACGCCAGCATTTACGGGTTTTTATGTATCGTAAATGTGTTAGATAACTTGAAAAACGACCTAGAGATTACAGACTGTCCCGAACACGAGGGCGGAAATCTGTTCGCAATTGTAAAAGCGTTCTCGGAGAAACTTGGAGTCAATCTTTCCAAAAGTGATATCAATATTGCTGAACGCGTTGGCCAAAAAATATCCCTGCCGCTGCCATTTCGGAATCGAAAGCCTCGTCCCATAGCTGTGTCCTTGGTGAAAAAGGTCCAGAGAGACGAACTGCTTGAAGCAGCCAAATCCATAAGAGTCACCACTGAACGCGTGCTGCATAGCTCGGTGCGAATCGTATCCTTCAGGGAGAGGCTATTCCGATGCTAGGCCCCATACTCAAGGAAGTGCTCTCAAACGTAGGACATGAGACAAATGGAGCTTTTTTCGCGGTAAATGCGCAGAGTTGTGTCTTACCGGGGTTAAAACTGACGATGTTATTTTGACCCCATTGTGAGACTTGTTCGAGGGATGCCTCAACCACAGACACAAGCTGTCTTCGGTTTTCGTCAACTGCGGTCTTGGAGAGATTGCGTTGGCCAACGTACAGTGCGTCCCCAGTGCTGTCATCCGCATAACAATGAATGTTGCTGGTTTGCAACATATCATTTATGTGCAGGATAAACAGGGTCGGAGACAACAAACAGCCTTGTGGAACGCCAGACTTACGGGTTTTTATGTATCGTAAATGTGTTAGATAACTTGAAAAACGACCTAGAGATTACAGACTGTCCCGAACACGAGGGCGGAAATCTGTTCGCAATCGTAAAAGCGTTCTCGGAGAAACTTGGAGTCAATCTTTCCAAAAGTGATATCAATATTGCTGAACGAGTTGGCCAAAAAATATCCCAGCCGCTGCCATTTCGGAATCGAAAGCCTCGTCCCATAGCTGTGTCCTTGGTGAAAAAGGTCCAGAGAGACGAACTGCTTGAAGCAGCCAAATCCATAAGAGTCACCACTGAACGCGTGCTGCATGGCTCGGTGCGAATCGTATCCTTCAGGGAGAGGCTATTCCGATGCTAGGCCCGATACTCAAGGAAGTGCTCTCAAACGTAGGACATGAAACAAATGGAGCTTTTTTCGCGGTAAATGCGCAGAGTTGTGTCTTACCGGGGTTAAAACTGACGATGTTATTTTGACCCCATTGTGAGACTTGTTCGAGGGATGCCTCAACCACAGACACAAGCTGTCTTCGGTTTTCGTCAACTGCGGTCTTGGAGAGATTGCGTTGGCCAACGTACAGTGCGTCCCCAGTGCTGTCATCCGCATAAAAATGAATGTTGCTGGTTTGCAACATATCATTTATGTGCAGGATAAACAGGGTCGGAGACAACACACAGCCTTGTGGAACGCCAGACTTACGGGTTTTTATGTATCGTTAATGTGTTAGATAACTTGAAAAACGACCTAGAGATTACAGACTGTCCCGAACACGAGGGCGGAAATCTGTTCGCAATCGTAAAAGCGTTCTCGGAGAAACTTGGAGTCAATCTTTCCAAAAGTGATATCAATATTGCTGAACGCGTTGGCCAAAAAAATCCCTGCCGCTGCCATTTCGGAATCGAAAGCCTCGTCCCATAGCTGTGTCCTTGGTGAAAATGGTCCAGAGAGACGAACTGCTTGAAGCAGCCAAATCCATAAGAGTCACCACTGAACGCGTGCTGCATGGCTCGGTGCGAATCGTATCCTTGAGGGAGAGGCTATTCCGTTGCTAGGCCCGATACTCAAGGAAGTGCTCTCAAACGTAGGACATGAGACAAATGGAGGTTTTTTCGCGGTAAATGCGCAGAGTTGTGTCTTACCGGGGTTAAAACTAACGATGTTATTTTGACCCCATTGTGAGACTTGTTCGAGGGATGCCTCAACCACAGACACAAGCTGTCTTCGGTTTTCGTCAACTGCGGTCTTGGAGAGATTGCGTTGGCCAACGTACAGTGCGTCCCCAGTGCTGTCATCCGCATAACAATGATGTTGCTGGTTTGCAACATATCATTTATGTGCAGGATAAACAGGGTCGGAGACAACACACAGCCTTGTGGAACGCCAGCATTTACGGGTTTTTATGTATCGTTAATGTGTTAGATAACTTGAAAAACGACCTAGAGATTACAGACTGTCCCGAACACGAGGGCGGAAATCTGTTCGCAATCGTAAAAGCGTTCTCGGAGAAACTTGGAGTCAATCTTTCCAAAAGTGATATCAATATTGCTGAACGCGTTGGCCAAAAAATATCCCTGCCGCTGCCATTTCGGAATCGAAAGCCTCGTCCCATAGCTGTGTCTTTGGTGAAAAAGGTCCAGAGAGACGAACTGCTTGAAGCAGCCAAATCCATAAGAGTCACCACTGAACGCGTGCTGCATGGCTCGGTGCGAATCGTATCCTTCAGGGAGAGGCTATTCCGATGCTAGGCCCGATACTAAAGGAAGTGCTCTCAAACGTAGGACATGAGACAAATGGAGGTTTTTTCGCGGTAAATGCGCAGAGTTGTGTCTTACCGGGGTTAAAACTAACGATGTTATTTTGACCCCATTGTGAGACTTGTTCGAGGGATGCCTCAACCACAGACACAAGCTGTCTTCGGTTTTCGTCAACTGCGGTCTTGGAGAGATTGCGTTGGCCAACGTACAGTGCGTCCCCAGTGCTGTCATCCGCATAACAATGAATGTTGCTGGTTTGCAACATATCATTTATGACACACAGCCTTGTGGAACGCCAGCATTTACGGGTTTTTATGTATCGTAAATGTGTTAGATAACTTGAAAAACGACCTAGAGATTACAGACTGTCCCGAACACGAGGGCGGAAATCTGTTCGCAATTGTAAAAGCGTTCTCGGAGAAACTTGGAGTCAATCTTTCCAAAAGTGATATCAATATTGCTGAACGCGTTGGCCAAAAAATATCCCTGCCGCTGCCATTTCGGAATCGAAAGCCTCGTCCCATAGCTGTGTCCTTGGTGAAAAAGGTCCAGAGAGACGAACTGCTTGAAGCAGCCAAATCCATAAGAGTCACCACTGAACGCGTGCTGCATAGCTCGGTGCGAATCGTATCCTTCAGGGAGAGGCTATTCCGATGCTAGGCCCCATACTCAAGGAAGTGCTCTCAAACGTAGGACATGAGACAAATGGAGCTTTTTTCGCGGTAAATGCGCAGAGTTGTGTCTTACCGGGGTTAAAACTGACGATGTTATTTTGACCCCATTGTGAGACTTGTTCGAGGGATGCCTCAACCACAGACACAAGCTGTCTTCGGTTTTCGTCAACTGCGGTCTTGGAGAGATTGCGTTGGCCAACGTACAGTGCGTCCCCAGTGCTGTCATCCGCATAACAATGAATGTTGCTGGTTTGCAACATATCATTTATGTGCAGGATAAACAGGGTCGGAGACAACAAACAGCCTTGTGGAACGCCAGACTTACGGGTTTTTATGTATCGTAAATGTGTTAGATAACTTGAAAAACGACCTAGAGATTACAGACTGTCCCGAACACGAGGGCGGAAATCTGTTCGCAATCGTAAAAGCGTTCTCGGAGAAACTTGGAGTCAATCTTTCCAAAAGTGATATCAATATTGCTGAACGAGTTGGCCAAAAAATATCCCAGCCGCTGCCATTTCGGAATCGAAAGCCTCGTCCCATAGCTGTGTCCTTGGTGAAAAAGGTCCAGAGAGACGAACTGCTTGAAGCAGCCAAATCCATAAGAGTCACCACTGAACGCGTGCTGCATGGCTCGGTGCGAATCGTATCCTTCAGGGAGAGGCTATTCCGATGCTAGGCCCGATACTCAAGGAAGTGCTCTCAAACGTAGGACATGAAACAAATGGAGCTTTTTTCGCGGTAAATGCGCAGAGTTGTGTCTTACCGGGGTTAAAACTGACGATGTTATTTTGACCCCATTGTGAGACTTGTTCGAGGGATGCCTCAACCACAGACACAAGCTGTCTTCGGTTTTCGTCAACTGCGGTCTTGGAGAGATTGCGTTGGCCAACGTACAGTGCGTCCCCAGTGCTGTCATCCGCAAATCTGTTCGCAATCGTTAAAGCGTTCTCGGAGAAACTTGGAGTCAATCTTTCCAAAAGTGATATCAATATTGCTGAACGCGTTGGCCAAAAAATATCCCTGCCGCTGCCATTTCGGAATCGAAAGCCTCGTCCCATAGCTGTGTCCTTGGTGAAAAAGGTCCAGAGAGACGAACTGCTTGAAGCAGCCAAATCCATAAGAGTCACCACTGAACGCGTGCTGCATAGCTCGGTGCGAATCGTATCCTTCAGGGAGAGGCTATTCCGATGCTAGGCCCCATACTCAAGGAAGTGCTCTCAAACGTAGGACATGAGACAAATGGAGCTTTTTTCGCGGTAAATGCGCAGAGTTGTGTCTTACCGGGGTTAAAACTGACGATATTATTTTGACCCCATTGTGAGACTTGTTCGAGGGATGCCTCAACCACAGACACAAGCTGTCTTCGGTTTTCGTCAACTGCGGTCTTGGAGAGATTGCGTTGGCCAACGTACAGTGCGTCCCCAGTGCTGTCATCCGCAAATCTGTTCGCAATCGTTAAAGCGTTCTCGGAGAAACTTGGAGTCAATCTTTCCAAAAGTGATATCAATATTGCTGAACGCGTTGGCCAAAAAATATCCCTGCCGCTGCCATTTCGGAATCGAAAGCCTCGTCCCATAGCTGTGTCCTTGGTGAAAAAGGTCCAGAGAGACAAACTGCTTGAAGCAGCCAAATCCATAAGAGTCACCACTGAACGCGTGCTGCATGGCTCGGTGCGAATCGTATCCTTCAGGGAGAGGCTATTCCGATGCTAGGCCCGATACTAAAGGAAGTGCTCTCAAACGTAGGACATGAGACAAATGGAGCTGTTTTCGCGGTAAATGCGCAGAGTTGTGTCTTACCGGGGTAAAACTAACGATGTTATTTTGACCCCATTGTGAGACTTGTTCGAGGGATGCCTCAACCACAGACACAAGCTGTCTTCGGTTTTCGTCAACTGCGGTCTTGGAGAGATTGCGTTGGCCAACGTACAGTGCGTCCCCAGTGCTGTCATCCGCATAACAATGATGTTGCTGGTTTGCAACATATCATTTATGTGCAGGATAAACAGGGTCGGAGACAACACACAGCCTTGTGGAACGCCAGACTTACGGGTTTTTATGTATCGTTAATGTGTTAGATAACTTGAAAAACGACCTAGAGATTACAGACTGTCCCGAACACGAGGGCGGAAATCTGTTCGCAATCGTAAAAGCGTTCTCGGAGAAACTTGGAGTCAATCTTTCCAAAAGTGATATCAATATTGCTGAACGCGTTGGCCAAAAAATATCCCTGCCGCTGCCATTTCGGAATCGAAAGCCTCGTCCCATAGCTGTGTCCTTGGTGAAAATGGTCCAGAGAGACGAACTGCTTGAAGCAGCCAAATCCATAAGAGTCACCACTAAACGCGTGCTGCATGGCTCGGTGCGAATCGTATCCTTGAGGGAGAGGCTATTCCGTTGCTAGGCCCGATACTCAAGGAAGTGCTCTCAAACGTAGGACATGAGACAAATGGAGCTGTTTTCGCGGTAAATGCGCAGAGTTGTGTCTTACCGGGGTAAAACTAACGATGTTATTTTGACCCCATTGTGAGACTTGTTCGAGGGATGCCTCAACCACAGACACAAGCTGTCTTCGGTTTTCGTCAACTGCGGTCTTGGAGAGATTGCGTTGGCCAACGTACAGTGCGTCCCCAGTGCTGTCATCCGCATAACAATGATGTTGCTGGTTTGCAACATATCATTTATGTGCAGGATAAACAGGGTCGGAGACAACACACAGCCTTGTGGAACGCCAGCATTTACGGGTTTTTATGTATCGTAAATGTGTTAGATAACTTGAAAAACGACCTAGAGATTACAGACTGTCCCGAACACGAGGGCGGAAATCTGTTCGCAATCGTAAAAGCGTTCTCGGAGAAACTTGGAGTCAATCTTTCCAAAAGTGATATCAATATTTCTGAACGCGTTGGCCAAAAAATATCCCTGCCGCTGCCATTTCGGAATCGAAAGCCTCGTCCCATAGCTGTGTCTTTGGTGAAAAAGGTCCAGAGAGACGAACTGCTTGAAGCAGCCAAATCCATAAGAGTCACCACTGAACGCGTGCTGCATGGCTCGGTGCGAATCGTATCCTTCAGGGAGAGGCTATTCCGATGCTAGGCCCAATACTAAAGGAAGTGCTCTCAAACGTAGGACATGAGACAAATGGAGGTTTTTTCGCGGTAAATGCGCAGAGTTGTGTCTTACCGGGGTTAAAACTAACGATGTTATTTTGACCCCATTGTGAGACTTGTTCGAGGGATGCCTCAACCACAGACACAAGCTGTCTTCGGTTTTCGTCAACTGCGGTCTTGGAGAGATTGCGTTGGCCAACGTACAGTGCGTCCCCAGTGCTGTCATCCGCAAATCTGTTCGCAATCGTTAAAGCGTTCTCGGAGAAACTTGGAGTCAATCTTTCCAAAAGTGATATCAATATTGCTGAACGCGTTGGCCAAAAAATATCCCTGCCGCTGCCATTTCGGAATCGAAAGCCTCGTCCCATAGCTGTGTCCTTGGTGAAAAAGGTCCAGAGAGACGAACTGCTTGAAGCAGCCAAATCCATAAGAGTCACCACTGAACGCGTGCTGCATAGCTCGGTGCGAATCGTATCCTTCAGGGAGAGGCTATTCCGATGCTAGGCCCCATACTCAAGGAAGTGCTCTCAAACGTAGGACATGAGACAAATGGAGCTTTTTTCGCGGTAAATGCGCAGAGTTGTGTCTTACCGGGGTTAAAACTGACGATATTATTTTGACCCCATTGTGAGACTTGTTCGAGGGATGCCTCAACCACAGACACAAGCTGTCTTCGGTTTTCGTCAACTGCGGTCTTGGAGAGATTGCGTTGGCCAACGTACAGTGCGTCCCCAGTGCTGTCATCCGCAAATCTGTTCGCAATCGTTAAAGCGTTCTCGGAGAAACTTGGAGTCAATCTTTCCAAAAGTGATATCAATATTGCTGAACGCGTTGGCCAAAAAATATCCCTGCCGCTGCCATTTCGGAATCGAAAGCCTCGTCCCATAGCTGTGTCCTTGGTGAAAAAGGTCCAGAGAGACAAACTGCTTGAAGCAGCCAAATCCATAAGAGTCACCACTGAACGCGTGCTGCATGGCTCGGTGCGAATCGTATCCTTCAGGGAGAGGCTATTCCGATGCTAGGCCCGATACTAAAGGAAGTGCTCTCAAACGTAGGACATGAGACAAATGGAGCTGTTTTCGCGGTAAATGCGCAGAGTTGTGTCTTACCGGGGTAAAACTAACGATGTTATTTTGACCCCATTGTGAGACTTGTTCGAGGGATGCCTCAACCACAGACACAAGCTGTCTTCGGTTTTCGTCAACTGCGGTCTTGGAGAGATTGCGTTGGCCAACGTACAGTGCGTCCCCAGTGCTGTCATCCGCATAACAATGATGTTGCTGGTTTGCAACATATCATTTATGTGCAGGATAAACAGGGTCGGAGACAACACACAGCCTTGTGGAACGCCAGACTTACGGGTTTTTATGTATCGTTAATGTGTTAGATAACTTGAAAAACGACCTAGAGATTACAGACTGTCCCGAACACGAGGGCGGAAATCTGTTCGCAATCGTAAAAGCGTTCTCGGAGAAACTTGGAGTCAATCTTTCCAAAAGTGATATCAATATTGCTGAACGCGTTGGCCAAAAAATATCCCTGCCGCTGCCATTTCGGAATCGAAAGCCTCGTCCCATAGCTGTGTCCTTGGTGAAAATGGTCCAGAGAGACGAACTGCTTGAAGCAGCCAAATCCATAAGAGTCACCACTAAACGCGTGCTGCATGGCTCGGTGCGAATCGTATCCTTGAGGGAGAGGCTATTCCGTTGCTAGGCCCGATACTCAAGGAAGTGCTCTCAAACGTAGGACATGAGACAAATGGAGCTGTTTTCGCGGTAAATGCGCAGAGTTGTGTCTTACCGGGGTAAAACTAACGATGTTATTTTGACCCCATTGTGAGACTTGTTCGAGGGATGCCTCAACCACAGACACAAGCTGTCTTCGGTTTTCGTCAACTGCGGTCTTGGAGAGATTGCGTTGGCCAACGTACAGTGCGTCCCCAGTGCTGTCATCCGCATAACAATGATGTTGCTGGTTTGCAACATATCATTTATGTGCAGGATAAACAGGGTCGGAGACAACACACAGCCTTGTGGAACGCCAGCATTTACGGGTTTTTATGTATCGTAAATGTGTTAGATAACTTGAAAAACGACCTAGAGATTACAGACTGTCCCGAACACGAGGGCGGAAATCTGTTCGCAATCGTAAAAGCGTTCTCGGAGAAACTTGGAGTCAATCTTTCCAAAAGTGATATCAATATTTCTGAACGCGTTGGCCAAAAAATATCCCTGCCGCTGCCATTTCGGAATCGAAAGCCTCGTCCCATAGCTGTGTCTTTGGTGAAAAAGGTCCAGAGAGACGAACTGCTTGAAGCAGCCAAATCTATAAGAGTCACCACTGAACGCGTGCTGCATGGCTCGGTGCGAATCGTATCCTTCAGGGAGAGGCTATTCCGATGCTAGGCCCGATACTAAAGGAAGTGCTCTCAAACGTAGGACATGAGACAAATGGAGGTTTTTTCGCGGTAAATGCGCAGAGTTGTGTCTTACCGGGGTTAAAACTAACGATGTTATTTTGACCCCATTGTGAGACTTGTTCGAGGGATGCCTCAACCACAGACACAAGCTGTCTTCGGTTTTCGTCAACTGCGGTCTTGGAGAGATTGCGTTGGCCAACGTACAGTGCGTCCCCAGTGCTGTCATCCGCATAACAATGAATGTTGCTGGTTTGCAACATATCATTTATGACACACAGCCTTGTGGAACGCCAGCATTTACGGGTTTTTATGTATCGTAAATGTGTTAGATAACTTGAAAAACGACCTAGAGATTACAGACTGTCCCAAACACGAGGGCAGAAATCTGTTCGCAATCGTAAAAGCGTTCTCGGAGAAACTTGGAGTCAATCTTTCCAAAAGTGATATCAATATTGCTGAACGCGTTGGCCAAAAAATATCCCTGCCGCTGCCATTTCGGAATCGAAAGCCTCGTCCCATAGCTGTGTCCTTGGTGAAAAAGGTCCAGAGAGACGAACTGCTTGAAGCAGCCAAATCCATAAGAGTCACCACTGAACGCGTGCTGCATAGCTCGGTGCGAATCGTATCCTTCAGGGAGAGGCTATTCCAATGCTAGGCCCGATACTCAAGGAAGTGCTCTCAAACGTAGGACATGAGACAAATGGAGCTGTTTTCGCGGTAAATGCGCAGAGTTGTGTCTTACCGGGGTTAAAACTGACGATGTTATTTTGACCCCATTGTGAGACTTGTTCGAGGGATGCCTCAACCACAGACACAAGCTGTCTTCGGTTTTCGTCAACTGCGGTCTTGGAGAGATTGCGTTGGCCAACGTACAGTGCGTCCCCAGTGCTGTCATCCGCAAATCTGTTCGCAATCGTTAAAGCGTTCTCGGAGAAACTTGGAGTCAATCTTTCCAAAAGTGATATCAATATTGCTGAACGCGTTGGCCAAAAAATATCCCTGCCGCTGCCATTTCGGAATCGAAAGCCTCGTCCCATAGCTGTGTCCTTGGTGAAAAAGGTCCAGAGAGACGAACTGCTTGAAGCAGCCAAATCCATAAGAGTCACCACTGAACGCGTGCTGCATGGCTCGGTGCGAATCGTATCCTTCAGGGAGAGGCTATTCCGATGCTAGGCCCGATACTCAAGGAAGTGCTCTCAAACGTAGGACATGAAACAAATGGAGCTTTTTTCGCGGTAAATGCGCAGAGTTGTGTCTTACCGGGGTTAAAACTGACGATGTTATTTTGACCCCATTGTGAGACTTGTTCGAGGGATGCCTCAACCACAGACACAAGCTGTCTTCGGTTTTCGTCAACTGCGGTCTTGGAGAGATTGCGTTGGCCAACGTACAGTGCGTCCCCAGTGCTGTCATCCGCATAAAAATGAATGTTGCTGGTTTGCAACATATCATTTATGTGCAGGATAAACAGGGTCGGAGACAACACACAGCCTTGTGGAACGCCAGACTTACGGGTTTTTATGTATCGTTAATGTGTTAGATAACTTGAAAAACGACCTAGAGATTACAGACTGTCCCGAACACGAGGGCGGAAATCTGTTCGCAATCGTAAAAGCGTTCTCGGAGAAACTTGGAGTCAATCTTTCCAAAAGTGATATCAATATTGCTGAACGCGTTGGCCAAAAAAATCCCTGCCGCTGCCATTTCGGAATCGAAAGCCTCGTCCCATAGCTGTGTCCTTGGTGAAAATGGTCCAGAGAGACGAACTGCTTGAAGCAGCCAAATCCATAAGAGTCACCACTGAACGCGTGCTGCATGGCTCGGTGCGAATCGTATCCTTGAGGGAGAGGCTATTCCGTTGCTAGGCCCGATACTCAAGGAAGTGCTCTCAAACGTAGGACATGAGACAAATGGAGGTTTTTTCGCGGTAAATGCGCAGAGTTGTGTCTTACCGGGGTTAAAACTAACGATGTTATTTTGACCCCATTGTGAGACTTGTTCGAGGGATGCCTCAACCACAGACACAAGCTGTCTTCGGTTTTCGTCAACTGCGGTCTTGGAGAGATTGCGTTGGCCAACGTACAGTGCGTCCCCAGTGCTGTCATCCGCATAACAATGATGTTGCTGGTTTGCAACATATCATTTATGTGCAGGATAAACAGGGTCGGAGACAACACACAGCCTTGTGGAACGCCAGCATTTACGGGTTTTTATGTATCGTTAATGTGTTAGATAACTTGAAAAACGACCTAGAGATTACAGACTGTCCCGAACACGAGGGCGGAAATCTGTTCGCAATCGTAAAAGCGTTCTCGGAGAAACTTGGAGTCAATCTTTCCAAAAGTGATATCAATATTGCTGAACGCGTTGGCCAAAAAATATCCCTGCCGCTGCCATTTCGGAATCGAAAGCCTCGTCCCATAGCTGTGTCTTTGGTGAAAAAGGTCCAGAGAGACGAACTGCTTGAAGCAGCCAAATCCATAAGAGTCACCACTGAACGCGTGCTGCATGGCTCGGTGCGAATCGTATCCTTCAGGGAGAGGCTATTCCGATGCTAGGCCCGATACTAAAGGAAGTGCTCTCAAACGTAGGACATGAGACAAATGGAGGTTTTTTCGCGGTAAATGCGCAGAGTTGTGTCTTACCGGGGTTAAAACTAACGATGTTATTTTGACCCCATTGTGAGACTTGTTCGAGGGATGCCTCAACCACAGACACAAGCTGTCTTCGGTTTTCGTCAACTGCGGTCTTGGAGAGATTGCGTTGGCCAACGTACAGTGCGTCCCCAGTGCTGTCATCCGCATAACAATGAATGTTGCTGGTTTGCAACATATCATTTATGACACACAGCCTTGTGGAACGCCAGCATTTACGGGTTTTTATGTATCGTAAATGTGTTAGATAACTTGAAAAACGACCTAGAGATTACAGACTGTCCCGAACACGAGGGCGGAAATCTGTTCGCAATTGTAAAAGCGTTCTCGGAGAAACTTGGAGTCAATCTTTCCAAAAGTGATATCAATATTGCTGAACGCGTTGGCCAAAAAATATCCCTGCCGCTGCCATTTCGGAATCGAAAGCCTCGTCCCATAGCTGTGTCCTTGGTGAAAAAGGTCCAGAGAGACGAACTGCTTGAAGCAGCCAAATCCATAAGAGTCACCACTGAACGCGTGCTGCATAGCTCGGTGCGAATCGTATCCTTCAGGGAGAGGCTATTCCGATGCTAGGCCCCATACTCAAGGAAGTGCTCTCAAACGTAGGACATGAGACAAATGGAGCTTTTTTCGCGGTAAATGCGCAGAGTTGTGTCTTACCGGGGTTAAAACTGACGATGTTATTTTGACCCCATTGTGAGACTTGTTCGAGGGATGCCTCAACCACAGACACAAGCTGTCTTCGGTTTTCGTCAACTGCGGTCTTGGAGAGATTGCGTTGGCCAACGTACAGTGCGTCCCCAGTGCTGTCATCCGCATAACAATGAATGTTGCTGGTTTGCAACATATCATTTATGTGCAGGATAAACAGGGTCGGAGACAACAAACAGCCTTGTGGAACGCCAGACTTACGGGTTTTTATGTATCGTAAATGTGTTAGATAACTTGAAAAACGACCTAGAGATTACAGACTGTCCCGAACACGAGGGCGGAAATCTGTTCGCAATCGTAAAAGCGTTCTCGGAGAAACTTGGAGTCAATCTTTCCAAAAGTGATATCAATATTGCTGAACGAGTTGGCCAAAAAATATCCCAGCCGCTGCCATTTCGGAATCGAAAGCCTCGTCCCATAGCTGTGTCCTTGGTGAAAAAGGTCCAGAGAGACGAACTGCTTGAAGCAGCCAAATCCATAAGAGTCACCACTGAACGCGTGCTGCATGGCTCGGTGCGAATCGTATCCTTCAGGGAGAGGCTATTCCGATGCTAGGCCCGATACTCAAGGAAGTGCTCTCAAACGTAGGACATGAAACAAATGGAGCTTTTTTCGCGGTAAATGCGCAGAGTTGTGTCTTACCGGGGTTAAAACTGACGATGTTATTTTGACCCCATTGTGAGACTTGTTCGAGGGATGCCTCAACCACAGACACAAGCTGTCTTCGGTTTTCGTCAACTGCGGTCTTGGAGAGATTGCGTTGGCCAACGTACAGTGCGTCCCCAGTGCTGTCATCCGCATAAAAATGAATGTTGCTGGTTTGCAACATATCATTTATGTGCAGGATAAACAGGGTCGGAGACAACACACAGCCTTGTGGAACGCCAGACTTACGGGTTTTTATGTATCGTTAATGTGTTAGATAACTTGAAAAACGACCTAGAGATTACAGACTGTCCCGAACACGAGGGCGGAAATCTGTTCGCAATCGTAAAAGCGTTCTCGGAGAAACTTGGAGTCAATCTTTCCAAAAGTGATATCAATATTGCTGAACGCGTTGGCCAAAAAAATCCCTGCCGCTGCCATTTCGGAATCGAAAGCCTCGTCCCATAGCTGTGTCCTTGGTGAAAATGGTCCAGAGAGACGAACTGCTTGAAGCAGCCAAATCCATAAGAGTCACCACTGAACGCGTGCTGCATGGCTCGGTGCGAATCGTATCCTTGAGGGAGAGGCTATTCCGTTGCTAGGCCCGATACTCAAGGAAGTGCTCTCAAACGTAGGACATGAGACAAATGGAGGTTTTTTCGCGGTAAATGCGCAGAGTTGTGTCTTACCGGGGTTAAAACTAACGATGTTATTTTGACCCCATTGTGAGACTTGTTCGAGGGATGCCTCAACCACAGACACAAGCTGTCTTCGGTTTTCGTCAACTGCGGTCTTGGAGAGATTGCGTTGGCCAACGTACAGTGCGTCCCCAGTGCTGTCATCCGCATAACAATGATGTTGCTGGTTTGCAACATATCATTTATGTGCAGGATAAACAGGGTCGGAGACAACACACAGCCTTGTGGAACGCCAGCATTTACGGGTTTTTATGTATCGTTAATGTGTTAGATAACTTGAAAAACGACCTAGAGATTACAGACTGTCCCGAACACGAGGGCGGAAATCTGTTCGCAATCGTAAAAGCGTTCTCGGAGAAACTTGGAGTCAATCTTTCCAAAAGTGATATCAATATTGCTGAACGCGTTGGCCAAAAAATATCCCTGCCGCTGCCATTTCGGAATCGAAAGCCTCGTCCCATAGCTGTGTCTTTGGTGAAAAAGGTCCAGAGAGACGAACTGCTTGAAGCAGCCAAATCCATAAGAGTCACCACTGAACGCGTGCTGCATGGCTCGGTGCGAATCGTATCCTTCAGGGAGAGGCTATTCCGATGCTAGGCCCGATACTAAAGGAAGTGCTCTCAAACGTAGGACATGAGACAAATGGAGGTTTTTTCGCGGTAAATGCGCAGAGTTGTGTCTTACCGGGGTTAAAACTAACGATGTTATTTTGACCCCATTGTGAGACTTGTTCGAGGGATGCCTCAACCACAGACACAAGCTGTCTTCGGTTTTCGTCAACTGCGGTCTTGGAGAGATTGCGTTGGCCAACGTACAGTGCGTCCCCAGTGCTGTCATCCGCATAACAATGAATGTTGCTGGTTTGCAACATATCATTTATGACACACAGCCTTGTGGAACGCCAGCATTTACGGGTTTTTATGTATCGTAAATGTGTTAGATAACTTGAAAAACGACCTAGAGATTACAGACTGTCCCGAACACGAGGGCGGAAATCTGTTCGCAATTGTAAAAGCGTTCTCGGAGAAACTTGGAGTCAATCTTTCCAAAAGTGATATCAATATTGCTGAACGCGTTGGCCAAAAAATATCCCTGCCGCTGCCATTTCGGAATCGAAAGCCTCGTCCCATAGCTGTGTCCTTGGTGAAAAAGGTCCAGAGAGACGAACTGCTTGAAGCAGCCAAATCCATAAGAGTCACCACTGAACGCGTGCTGCATAGCTCGGTGCGAATCGTATCCTTCAGGGAGAGGCTATTCCGATGCTAGGCCCCATACTCAAGGAAGTGCTCTCAAACGTAGGACATGAGACAAATGGAGCTTTTTTCGCGGTAAATGCGCAGAGTTGTGTCTTACCGGGGTTAAAACTGACGATGTTATTTTGACCCCATTGTGAGACTTGTTCGAGGGATGCCTCAACCACAGACACAAGCTGTCTTCGGTTTTCGTCAACTGCGGTCTTGGAGAGATTGCGTTGGCCAACGTACAGTGCGTCCCCAGTGCTGTCATCCGCATAACAATGAATGTTGCTGGTTTGCAACATATCATTTATGTGCAGGATAAACAGGGTCGGAGACAACAAACAGCCTTGTGGAACGCCAGACTTACGGGTTTTTATGTATCGTAAATGTGTTAGATAACTTGAAAAACGACCTAGAGATTACAGACTGTCCCGAACACGAGGGCGGAAATCTGTTCGCAATCGTAAAAGCGTTCTCGGAGAAACTTGGAGTCAATCTTTCCAAAAGTGATATCAATATTGCTGAACGAGTTGGCCAAAAAATATCCCAGCCGCTGCCATTTCGGAATCGAAAGCCTCGTCCCATAGCTGTGTCCTTGGTGAAAAAGGTCCAGAGAGACGAACTGCTTGAAGCAGCCAAATCCATAAGAGTCACCACTGAACGCGTGCTGCATGGCTCGGTGCGAATCGTATCCTTCAGGGAGAGGCTATTCCGATGCTAGGCCCGATACTCAAGGAAGTGCTCTCAAACGTAGGACATGAAACAAATGGAGCTTTTTTCGCGGTAAATGCGCAGAGTTGTGTCTTACCGGGGTTAAAACTGACGATGTTATTTTGACCCCATTGTGAGACTTGTTCGAGGGATGCCTCAACCACAGACACAAGCTGTCTTCGGTTTTCGTCAACTGCGGTCTTGGAGAGATTGCGTTGGCCAACGTACAGTGCGTCCCCAGTGCTGTCATCCGCAAATCTGTTCGCAATCGTTAAAGCGTTCTCGGAGAAACTTGGAGTCAATCTTTCCAAAAGTGATATCAATATTGCTGAACGCGTTGGCCAAAAAATATCCCTGCCGCTGCCATTTCGGAATCGAAAGCCTCGTCCCATAGCTGTGTCCTTGGTGAAAAAGGTCCAGAGAGACGAACTGCTTGAAGCAGCCAAATCCATAAGAGTCACCACTGAACGCGTGCTGCATAGCTCGGTGCGAATCGTATCCTTCAGGGAGAGGCTATTCCGATGCTAGGCCCCATACTCAAGGAAGTGCTCTCAAACGTAGGACATGAGACAAATGGAGCTTTTTTCGCGGTAAATGCGCAGAGTTGTGTCTTACCGGGGTTAAAACTGACGATATTATTTTGACCCCATTGTGAGACTTGTTCGAGGGATGCCTCAACCACAGACACAAGCTGTCTTCGGTTTTCGTCAACTGCGGTCTTGGAGAGATTGCGTTGGCCAACGTACAGTGCGTCCCCAGTGCTGTCATCCGCAAATCTGTTCGCAATCGTTAAAGCGTTCTCGGAGAAACTTGGAGTCAATCTTTCCAAAAGTGATATCAATATTGCTGAACGCGTTGGCCAAAAAATATCCCTGCCGCTGCCATTTCGGAATCGAAAGCCTCGTCCCATAGCTGTGTCCTTGGTGAAAAAGGTCCAGAGAGACAAACTGCTTGAAGCAGCCAAATCCATAAGAGTCACCACTGAACGCGTGCTGCATGGCTCGGTGCGAATCGTATCCTTCAGGGAGAGGCTATTCCGATGCTAGGCCCGATACTAAAGGAAGTGCTCTCAAACGTAGGACATGAGACAAATGGAGCTGTTTTCGCGGTAAATGCGCAGAGTTGTGTCTTACCGGGGTTAAAACTGACGATGTTATTTTGACCCCATTGTGAGACTTGTTCGAGGGATGCCTCAACCACAGACACAAGCTGTCTTCGGTTTTCGTCAACTGCGGTCTTGGAGAGATTGCGTTGGCCAACGTACAGTGCGTCCCCAGTGCTGTCATCCGCATAACAATGATGTTGCTGGTTTGCAACATATCATTTATGTGCAGGATAAACAGGGTCGGAGACAACACACAGCCTTGTGGAACGCCAGACTTACGGGTTTTTATGTATCGTTAATGTGTTAGATAACTTGAAAAACGACCTAGAGATTACAGACTGTCCCGAACACGAGGGCGGAAATCTGTTCGCAATCGTAAAAGCGTTCTCGGAGAAACTTGGAGTCAATCTTTCCAAAAGTGATATCAATATTGCTGAACGCGTTGGCCAAAAAATATCCCTGCCGCTGCCATTTCGGAATCGAAAGCCTCGTCCCATAGCTGTGTCCTTGGTGAAAATGGTCCAGAGAGACGAACTGCTTGAAGCAGCCAAATCCATAAGAGTCACCACTAAACGCGTGCTGCATGGCTCGGTGCGAATCGTATCCTTGAGGGAGAGGCTATTCCGTTGCTAGGCCCGATACTCAAGGAAGTGCTCTCAAACGTAGGACATGAGACAAATGGAGCTGTTTTCGCGGTAAATGCGCAGAGTTGTGTCTTACCGGGGTAAAACTAACGATGTTATTTTGACCCCATTGTGAGACTTGTTCGAGGGATGCCTCAACCACAGACACAAGCTGTCTTCGGTTTTCGTCAACTGCGGTCTTGGAGAGATTGCGTTGGCCAACGTACAGTGCGTCCCCAGTGCTGTCATCCGCATAACAATGATGTTGCTGGTTTGCAACATATCATTTATGTGCAGGATAAACAGGGTCGGAGACAACACACAGCCTTGTGGAACGCCAGCATTTACGGGTTTTTATGTATCGTAAATGTGTTAGATAACTTGAAAAACGACCTAGAGATTACAGACTGTCCCGAACACGAGGGCGGAAATCTGTTCGCAATCGTAAAAGCGTTCTCGGAGAAACTTGGAGTCAATCTTTCCAAAAGTGATATCAATATTTCTGAACGCGTTGGCCAAAAAATATCCCTGCCGCTGCCATTTCGGAATCGAAAGCCTCGTCCCATAGCTGTGTCTTTGGTGAAAAAGGTCCAGAGAGACGAACTGCTTGAAGCAGCCAAATCTATAAGAGTCACCACTGAACGCGTGCTGCATGGCTCGGTGCGAATCGTATCCTTCAGGGAGAGGCTATTCCGATGCTAGGCCCGATACTAAAGGAAGTGCTCTCAAACGTAGGACATGAGACAAATGGAGGTTTTTTCGCGGTAAATGCGCAGAGTTGTGTCTTACCGGGGTTAAAACTAACGATGTTATTTTGACCCCATTGTGAGACTTGTTCGAGGGATGCCTCAACCACAGACACAAGCTGTCTTCGGTTTTCGTCAACTGCGGTCTTGGAGAGATTGCGTTGGCCAACGTACAGTGCGTCCCCAGTGCTGTCATCCGCATAACAATGAATGTTGCTGGTTTGCAACATATCATTTATGACACACAGCCTTGTGGAACGCCAGCATTTACGGGTTTTTATGTATCGTAAATGTGTTAGATAACTTGAAAAACGACCTAGAGATTACAGACTGTCCCAAACACGAGGGCAGAAATCTGTTCGCAATCGTAAAAGCGTTCTCGGAGAAACTTGGAGTCAATCTTTCCAAAAGTGATATCAATATTGCTGAACGCGTTGGCCAAAAAATATCCCTGCCGCTGCCATTTCGGAATCGAAAGCCTCGTCCCATAGCTGTGTCCTTGGTGAAAAAGGTCCAGAGAGACGAACTGCTTGAAGCAGCCAAATCCATAAGAGTCACCACTGAACGCGTGCTGCATAGCTCGGTGCGAATCGTATCCTTCAGGGAGAGGCTATTCCAATGCTAGGCCCGATACTCAAGGAAGTGCTCTCAAACGTAGGACATGAGACAAATGGAGCTGTTTTCGCGGTAAATGCGCAGAGTTGTGTCTTACCGGGGTTAAAACTGACGATGTTATTTTGACCCCATTGTGAGACTTGTTCGAGGGATGCCTCAACCACAGACACAAGCTGTCTTCGGTTTTCGTCAACTGCGGTCTTGGAGAGATTGCGTTGGCCAACGTACAGTGCGTCCCCAGTGCTGTCATCCGCATAACAATGAATGTTGCTGGTTTGCAACATATCATTTATGTGCAGGATAAACAGGGTCGGAGACAACACACAGCCTTGTGGAACGCCAGCATTTACGGGTTTTTATGTATCGTAAATGTGTTAGATAACTTGAAAAACGACCTAGAGATTACAGACTGTCCCAAACACGAGGGCAGAAATCTGTTCGCAATCGTAAAAGCGTTCTCGGAGAAACTTGGAGTCAATCTTTCCAAAAGTGATATCAATATTGCTGAACGCGTTGGCCAAAAAATATCCCTGCCGCTGCCATTTCGGAATCGAAAGCCTCGTCCCATAGCTGTGTCCTTGGTGAAAAAGGTCCAGAGAGACGAACTGCTTGAAGCAGCCAAATCCATAAGAGTCACCACTGAACGCGTGCTGCATAGCTCGGTGCGAATCGTATCCTTCAGGGAGAGGCTATTCCAATGCTAGGCCCGATACTCAAGGAAGTGCTCTCAAACGTAGGACATGAGACAAATGGAGCTGTTTTCGCGGTAAATGCGCAGAGTTGTGTCTTACCGGGGTAAAACTAACGATGTTATTTTGACCCCATTGTGAGACTTGTTCGAGGGATGCCTCAACCACAGACACAAGCTGTCTTCGGTTTTCGTCAACTGCGGTCTTGGAGAGATTGCGTTGGCCAACGTACAGTGCGTCCCCAGTGCTGTCATCCGCATAACAATGAATGTTGCTGGTTTGCAACATATCATTTATGACACGCAGCCTTGTGGAACGCCAGCATTTACGGGTTTTTATGTATCGTAAATGTGTTAGATAACTTGAAAAACGACCTAGAGATTACAGACTGTCCCGAACACGAGGGCGGAAATCTGTTCGCAATTGTAAAAGCGTTCTCGGAGAAACTTGGAGTCAATCTTTCCAAAAGTGATATCAATTTTGCTGAACGCGTTGGCCAAAAAATATCCCTGCCGCTGCCATTTCGGAATCGAAAGCCTCGTCCCATAGCTGTGTCCTTGGTGAAAAAGGTCCAGAGAGACGAACTGCTTGAAGCAGCCAAATCCATAAGAGTCACCACTGAACGCGTGCTGCATAGCTCGGTGCGAATCGTATCCTTCAGGGAGAGGCTATTCCGATGCTAGGCCCCATACTCAAGGAAGTGCTCTCAAACGTAGGACATGAGACAAATGGAGCTTTTTTCGCGGTAAATGCGCAGAGTTGTGTCTTACCGGGGTTAAAACTGACGATATTATTTTGACCCCATTGTGAGACTTGTTCGAGGGATGCCTCAACCACAGACACAAGCTGTCTTCGGTTTTCGTCAACTGCGGTCTTGGAGAGATTGCGTTGGCCAACGTACAGTGCGTCCCCAGTGCTGTCATCCGCAAATCTGTTCGCAATCGTTAAAGCGTTCTCGGAGAAACTTGGAGTCAATCTTTCCAAAAGTGATATCAATATTGCTGAACGCGTTGGCCAAAAAATATCCCTGCCGCTGCCATTTCGGAATCGAAAGCCTCGTCCCATAGCTGTGTCCTTGGTGAAAAAGGTCCAGAGAGACGAACTGCTTGAAGCAGCCAAATCCATAAGAGTCACCACTGAACGCGTGCTGCATGGCTCGGTGCGAATCGTATCCTTCAGGGAGAGGCTATTCCGATGCTAGGCCCGATACTCAAGGAAGTGCTCTCAAACGTAGGACATGAAACAAATGGAGCTTTTTTCGCGGTAAATGCGCAGAGTTGTGTCTTACCGGGGTTAAAACTGACGATGTTATTTTGACCCCATTGTGAGACTTGTTCGAGGGATGCCTCAACCACAGACACAAGCTGTCTTCGGTTTTCGTCAACTGCGGTCTTGGAGAGATTGCGTTGGCCAACGTACAGTGCGTCCCCAGTGCTGTCATCCGCATAACAATGATGTTGCTGGTTTGCAACATATCATTTATGTGCAGGATAAACAGGGTCGGAGACAACACACAGCCTTGTGGAACGCCAGCATTTACGGGTTTTTATGTATCGTTAATGTGTTAGATAACTTGAAAAACGACCTAGAGATTACAGACTGTCCCGAACACGAGGGCGGAAATCTGTTCGCAATCGTAAAAGCGTTCTCGGAGAAACTTGGAGTCAATCTTTCCAAAAGTGATATCAATATTGCTGAACGCGTTGGCCAAAAAATATCCCTGCCGCTGCCATTTCGGAATCGAAAGCCTCGTCCCATAGCTGTGTCTTTGGTGAAAAAGGTCCAGAGAGACGAACTGCTTGAAGCAGCCAAATCCATAAGAGTCACCACTGAACGCGTGCTGCATGGCTCGGTGCGAATCGTATCCTTCAGGGAGAGGCTATTCCGATGCTAGGCCCGATACTAAAGGAAGTGCTCTCAAACGTAGGACATGAGACAAATGGAGGTTTTTTCGCGGTAAATGCGCAGAGTTGTGTCTTACCGGGGTTAAAACTAACGATGTTATTTTGACCCCATTGTGAGACTTGTTCGAGGGATGCCTCAACCACAGACACAAGCTGTCTTCGGTTTTCGTCAACTGCGGTCTTGGAGAGATTGCGTTGGCCAACGTACAGTGCGTCCCCAGTGCTGTCATCCGCATAACAATGAATGTTGCTGGTTTGCAACATATCATTTATGACACACAGCCTTGTGGAACGCCAGCATTTACGGGTTTTTATGTATCGTAAATGTGTTAGATAACTTGAAAAACGACCTAGAGATTACAGACTGTCCCGAACACGAGGGCGGAAATCTGTTCGCAATTGTAAAAGCGTTCTCGGAGAAACTTGGAGTCAATCTTTCCAAAAGTGATATCAATATTGCTGAACGCGTTGGCCAAAAAATATCCCTGCCGCTGCCATTTCGGAATCGAAAGCCTCGTCCCATAGCTGTGTCCTTGGTGAAAAAGGTCCAGAGAGACGAACTGCTTGAAGCAGCCAAATCCATAAGAGTCACCACTGAACGCGTGCTGCATAGCTCGGTGCGAATCGTATCCTTCAGGGAGAGGCTATTCCGATGCTAGGCCCCATACTCAAGGAAGTGCTCTCAAACGTAGGACATGAGACAAATGGAGCTTTTTTCGCGGTAAATGCGCAGAGTTGTGTCTTACCGGGGTTAAAACTGACGATGTTATTTTGACCCCATTGTGAGACTTGTTCGAGGGATGCCTCAACCACAGACACAAGCTGTCTTCGGTTTTCGTCAACTGCGGTCTTG
The DNA here is from genome assembly GCA_947369235.1 of Udea olivalis. Taxonomy (NCBI): domain Eukaryota; kingdom Metazoa; phylum Arthropoda; class Insecta; order Lepidoptera; family Crambidae; genus Udea; species Udea olivalis. Next base: position 5,746,495 of record OX376367.1, on the reverse strand, counting down.
GAGAGATTGCGTTGGCCAACGTACAGTGCGTCCCCAGTGCTGTCATCCGCATAACAATGAATGTTGCTGGTTTGCAACATATCATTTATGTGCAGGATAAACAGGGTCGGAGACAACAAACAGCCTTGTGGAACGCCAGACTTACGGGTTTTTATGTATCGTAAATGTGTTAGATAACTTGAAAAACGACCTAGAGATTACAGACTGTCCCGAACACGAGGGCGGAAATCTGTTCGCAATCGTAAAAGCGTTCTCGGAGAAACTTGGAGTCAATCTTTCCAAAAGTGATATCAATATTGCTGAACGAGTTGGCCAAAAAATATCCCAGCCGCTGCCATTTCGGAATCGAAAGCCTCGTCCCATAGCTGTGTCCTTGGTGAAAAAGGTCCAGAGAGACGAACTGCTTGAAGCAGCCAAATCCATAAGAGTCACCACTGAACGCGTGCTGCATGGCTCGGTGCGAATCGTATCCTTCAGGGAGAGGCTATTCCGATGCTAGGCCCGATACTCAAGGAAGTGCTCTCAAACGTAGGACATGAAACAAATGGAGCTTTTTTCGCGGTAAATGCGCAGAGTTGTGTCTTACCGGGGTTAAAACTGACGATGTTATTTTGACCCCATTGTGAGACTTGTTCGAGGGATGCCTCAACCACAGACACAAGCTGTCTTCGGTTTTCGTCAACTGCGGTCTTGGAGAGATTGCGTTGGCCAACGTACAGTGCGTCCCCAGTGCTGTCATCCGCATAACAATGAATGTTGCTGGTTTGCAACATATCATTTATGACACACAGCCTTGTGGAACGCCAGCATTTACGGGTTTTTATGTATCGTAAATGTGTTAGATAACTTGAAAAACGACCTAGAGATTACAGACTGTCCCGAACACGAGGGCGGAAATCTGTTCGCAATCGTAAAAGCGTTCTCGGAGAAACTTGGAGTCAATCTTTCCAAAAGTGATATCAATATTGCTGAACGCGTTGGCCAAAAAATATCCCAGCCGCTGCCATTTCGGAATCGAAAGCCTCGTCCCATAGCTGTGTCCTTGGTGAAAAAGGTCCAGAGAGACGAACTGCTTGAAGCAGCCAAATCCATAAGAGTCACCACTGAACGCGTGCTGCATGGCTCGGTGCGAATCGTATCCTTCAGGGAGAGGCTATTCCGATGCTAGGCCCGATACTCAAGGAAGTGCTCTCAAACGTAGGACATGAGACAAATGGAGCTGTTTTCGCGGTAAATGCGCAGAGTTGTGTCTTACCGGGGTTAAAACTGACGATGTTATTTTAACCCCATTAAGAGACTTGTTCGAGGGATGCCTCAACCACAGACACAAGCTGTCTTCGGTTTTCGTCAACTGCGGTCTTGGAGAGATTGCGTTGGCCAACGTACAGTGCGTCCCCAGTGCTGTCATCCGCATAACAATGATGTTGCCGGTTTGCAACATATCATTTATGTGCAGGATAAACAGGGTCGGAGACAACACACAGCCTTGTGGAACGCCAGTATTTACGGGTTTTTATGTATCGTAAATGTGTTAGATAACTTGAAAAACGACCTAGAGATTACAGACTGTCCCGAACACGAGGGCGGAAATCTGTTCGCAATCGTAAAAGCGTTCTCGGAGAAACTTGGAGTCAATCTTTCCAAAAGTGATATCAATATTGCTGAACGCGTTGGCCAAAAAATATCCCTGCCGCTGCCATTTCGGAATCGAAAGCCTCGTCCCATAGCTGTGTCTTTGGTGAAAAAGGTCCAGAGAGACGAACTGCTTGAAGCAGCCAAATCCATAAGAGTCACCACTGAACGCGTGCTGCATGGCTCGGTGCGAATCGTATCCTTCAGGGAGAGGCTATTCCGATGCTAGGCCCGATACTAAAGGAAGTGCTCTCAAACGTAGGACATGAGACAAATGGAGGTTTTTTCGCGGTAAATGCGCAGAGTTGTGTCTTACCGGGGTTAAAACTAACGATGTTATTTTGACCCCATTGTGAGACTTGTTCGAGGGATGCCTCAACCACAGACACAAGCTGTCTTCGGTTTTCGTCAACTGCGGTCTTGGAGAGATTGCGTTGGCCAACGTACAGTGCGTCCCCAGTGCTGTCATCCGCATAACAATGAATGTTGCTGGTTTGCAACATATCATTTATGACACACAGCCTTGTGGAACGCCAGCATTTACGGGTTTTTATGTATCGTAAATGTGTTAGATAACTTGAAAAACGACCTAGAGATTACAGACTGTCCCGAACACGAGGGCGGAAATCTGTTCGCAATTGTAAAAGCGTTCTCGGAGAAACTTGGAGTCAATCTTTCCAAAAGTGATATCAATATTGCTGAACGCGTTGGCCAAAAAATATCCCTGCCGCTGCCATTTCGGAATCGAAAGCCTCGTCCCATAGCTGTGTCCTTGGTGAAAAAGGTCCAGAGAGACGAACTGCTTGAAGCAGCCAAATCCATAAGAGTCACCACTGAACGCGTGCTGCATAGCTCGGTGCGAATCGTATCCTTCAGGGAGAGGCTATTCCGATGCTAGGCCCCATACTCAAGGAAGTGCTCTCAAACGTAGGACATGAGACAAATGGAGCTTTTTTCGCGGTAAATGCGCAGAGTTGTGTCTTACCGGGGTTAAAACTGACGATGTTATTTTGACCCCATTGTGAGACTTGTTCGAGGGATGCCTCAACCACAGACACAAGCTGTCTTCGGTTTTCGTCAACTGCGGTCTTGGAGAGATTGCGTTGGCCAACGTACAGTGCGTCCCCAGTGCTGTCATCCGCATAACAATGAATGTTGCTGGTTTGCAACATATCATTTATGTGCAGGATAAACAGGGTCGGAGACAACAAACAGCCTTGTGGAACGCCAGACTTACGGGTTTTTATGTATCGTAAATGTGTTAGATAACTTGAAAAACGACCTAGAGATTACAGACTGTCCCGAACACGAGGGCGGAAATCTGTTCGCAATCGTAAAAGCGTTCTCGGAGAAACTTGGAGTCAATCTTTCCAAAAGTGATATCAATATTGCTGAACGAGTTGGCCAAAAAATATCCCAGCCGCTGCCATTTCGGAATCGAAAGCCTCGTCCCATAGCTGTGTCCTTGGTGAAAAAGGTCCAGAGAGACGAACTGCTTGAAGCAGCCAAATCCATAAGAGTCACCACTGAACGCGTGCTGCATGGCTCGGTGCGAATCGTATCCTTCAGGGAGAGGCTATTCCGATGCTAGGCCCGATACTCAAGGAAGTGCTCTCAAACGTAGGACATGAAACAAATGGAGCTTTTTTCGCGGTAAATGCGCAGAGTTGTGTCTTACCGGGGTTAAAACTGACGATGTTATTTTGACCCCATTGTGAGACTTGTTCGAGGGATGCCTCAACCACAGACACAAGCTGTCTTCGGTTTTCGTCAACTGCGGTCTTGGAGAGATTGCGTTGGCCAACGTACAGTGCGTCCCCAGTGCTGTCATCCGCATAACAATGAATGTTGCTGGTTTGCAACATATCATTTATGACACACAGCCTTGTGGAACGCCAGCATTTACGGGTTTTTATGTATCGTAAATGTGTTAGATAACTTGAAAAACGACCTAGAGATTACAGACTGTCCCGAACACGAGGGCGGAAATCTGTTCGCAATCGTAAAAGCGTTCTCGGAGAAACTTGGAGTCAATCTTTCCAAAAGTGATATCAATATTGCTGAACGCGTTGGCCAAAAAATATCCCAGCCGCTGCCATTTCGGAATCGAAAGCCTCGTCCCATAGCTGTGTCCTTGGTGAAAAAGGTCCAGAGAGACGAACTGCTTGAAGCAGCCAAATCCATAAGAGTCACCACTGAACGCGTGCTGCATGGCTCGGTGCGAATCGTATCCTTCAGGGAGAGGCTATTCCGATGCTAGGCCCGATACTCAAGGAAGTGCTCTCAAACGTAGGACATGAGACAAATGGAGCTGTTTTCGCGGTAAATGCGCAGAGTTGTGTCTTACCGGGGTTAAAACTGACGATGTTATTTTAACCCCATTAAGAGACTTGTTCGAGGGATGCCTCAACCACAGACACAAGCTGTCTTCGGTTTTCGTCAACTGCGGTCTTGGAGAGATTGCGTTGGCCAACGTACAGTGCGTCCCCAGTGCTGTCATCCGCATAACAATGATGTTGCCGGTTTGCAACATATCATTTATGTGCAGGATAAACAGGGTCGGAGACAACACACAGCCTTGTGGAACGCCAGCATTTACGGGTTTTTATGTATCGTAAATGTGTTAGATAACTTGAAAAACGACCTAGAGATTACAGACTGTCCCGAACACGAGGGCGGAAATCTGTTCGCAATCGTAAAAGCGTTCTCGGAGAAACTTGGAGTCAATCTTTCCAAAAGTGATATCAATATTGCTGAACGCGTAGGCCAAAAAATATCCCTGCCGCTGCCATTTCGGAATCGAAAGCCTCGTCCCATAGCTGTGTCTTTGGTGAAAAAGGTCCAGAGAGACGAACTGCTTGAAGCAGCCAAATCCATAAGAGTCACCACTGAACGCGTGCTGCATGGCTCGGTGCGAATCGTTTCCTTCAGGGAGAGGCTATTCCGATGCTAGGCCCGATACTCAAGGAAGTGCTCTCAAACGTAGGACATGAGACAAATGGAGGTTTTTTCGCGGTAAATGCGCAGAGTTGTGTCTTACCGGGGTTAAAACTGACGATGTTATTTTGACCCCATTGTGAGACTTGTTCGAGGGATGCCTCAACCACAGACACAAGCTGTCTTCGGTTTTCGTCAACTGCGGTCTTGGAGAGATTGCGTTGGCCAACGTACAGTGCGTCCCCAGTGCTGTCATCCGCATAACAATGAATGTTGCTGGTTTGCAACATATCATTTATGACACACAGCCTTGTGGAACGCCAGCATTTACGGGTTTTTATGTATCGTAAATGTGTTAGATAACTTGAAAAACGACCTAGAGATTACAGACTGTCCCGAACACGAGGGCGGAAATCTGTTCGCAATCGTAAAAGCGTTCTCGGAGAAACTTGGAGTCAATCTTTCCAAAAGTGATATCAATATTGCTGAACGCGTTGGCCAAAAAATATCCCTGCCGCTGCCATTTCGGAATCGCAAGCCTCGTCCCATAGCTGTGTCCTTGGTGAAAAAGGTCCAGAGAGACGAACTGCTTGAAGCAGCCAAATCCATAAGAGTCACCACTGAACGCGTGCTGCATAGCTCGGTGCGAATCGTATCCTTCAGGGAGAGGCTATTCCGATGCTAGGCCCCATACTCAAGGAAGTGCTCTCAAACGTAGGACATGAGACAAATGGAGCTTTTTTCGCGGTAAATGCGCAGAGTTGTGTCTTACCGGGGTTAAAACTGACGATGTTATTTTGACCCCATTGTGAGACTTGTTCGAGGGATGCCTCAACCACAGACACAAGCTGTCATCGGTTTTCGTCAACTGCGGTCTTGGAGAGATTGCGTTGGCCAACGTACAGTGCGTCCCCAGTGCTGTCATCCGCAAATCTGTTCGCAATCGTTAAAGCGTTCTCGGAGAAACTTGGAGTCAATCTTTCCAAAAGTGATATCAATATTGCTGAACGCGTTGGCCAAAAAATATCCCTGCCGCTGCCATTTCGGAATCGAAAGCCTCGTCCCATAGCTGTGTCCTTGGTGAAAAAGGTCCAGAGAGACGAACTGCTTGAAGCAGCCAAATCCATAAGAGTCACCACTGAACGCGTGCTGCATGGCTCGGTGCGAATCGTATCCTTCAAGGAGAGGCTATTCCGATGCTAGGCCCGATACTCAAGGAAGTGCTCTCAAACGTAGGACATGAGACAAATGGAGCTTTTTTCGCGGTAAATGCGCAGAGTTGTGTCTTACCCGGGTTAAAACTGACGATGTTATTTTGACCCCATTGTGAGACTTGTTCGAGGGATGCCTCAACCACAGACACAAGCTGTCTTCGGTTTTCGTCAACTGCGGTCTTGGAGAGATTGCGTTGGCCAACGTGCAGTGCGTCCCCAGTGCTGTCATCCGCATAACAATGAATGTTGCTGGTTTGCAACATATCATTTATGTGCAGGATAAACAGGGTCGGAGACAACACACAGCCTTGTTGAACGCCAGCATTTACGGGTTTTTATGTATCGTAAATGTGTTAGATAACTTGAAAAACGACCTAGAGATTACAGACTGTCCCGAACATGAGGGCTGAAATCTGTTCGCAATCGTAAAAGCGTTCTCGGAGAAACTTGGAGTCAATCTTTCCAAAAGTGATATCAATATTGCTAAACGCGTTGGCCAAAAAATATTCCTGCCGCTGCCATTTCGGAATCGAAAGCCTCGTCCCATAGCTGTGTCCTTGGTGAAAAAGGTCCAGAAAGACGAACTGCTTGAAGCAGCCAAATCCATAAGAGTCACCACTGAACGCGTGCTGCATAGCTCGGTGCGAATCGTATCCTTCAGGGAGAGGCTATTCCAATGCTAGGCCCGATACTCAAGGAAGTGCTCTCAAACGTAGGACATGAGACAAATGGAGCTTTTTTCGCGGTAAATGCGCAGAGTTGTGTCTTACCGGGGTTAAAACTGACGATGTTATTTTGACCCCATTGTGAGACTTGTTCGAGGGATGCCTCAACCACAGACACAAGCTGTCTTCGGTTTTCGTCAACTGCGGTCTTGGAGAGATTGCGTTGGCCAACGTACAGTGCGTCCCCAGTGCTGTCATCCGCATAACAATGAATGTTGCTGGTTTGCAACATATCATTTATGACACACAGCCTTGTGGAACGCCAGCATTTACGGGTTTTTATGTATCGTAAATGTGTTAGATAACTTGAAAAACGACCTAGAGATCACAGACTGTCCCGAACACGAGGGCGGAAATCAGTTCGCAATCGTAAAAGCGTTCTCGGAGAAACTTGGAGTCAATCTTTCCAAAAGTGATATCAATATTGCTGAACGCGTTGGCCAAAAAAATCCCTGCCGCTGCCATTTCGGAATCGAAAGCCTCGTCCCATAGCTGTGTCCTTGGTGAAAAAGGTCCAGAGAGACGAACTGCTTGAAGCAGCCAAATCCATAAGAGTCACCACTGAACGCGTGCTGCATGGCTCGGTGCGAATCGTATCCTTCAGGGAGAGGCTATTCCGATGCTAGGCCCGATACTCAAGGAAGTGCTCTCAAACGTAGGACATGAAACAAATGGAGCTTTTTTCGCGGTAAATGCGCAGAGTTGTGTCTTACCGGGGTTAAAACTGACGATGTTATTTTGACCCCATTGTGAGACTTGTTCGAGGGATGCCTCAACCACAGACACAAGCTGTCTTCGGTTTTCGTCAACTGCGGTCTTGGAGAGATTGCGTTGGCCAACGTACAGTGCGTCCCCAGTGCTGTCATCCGCATAAAAATGAATGTTGCTGGTTTGCAACATATCATTTATGACACACAGCCTTGTGGAACGCCAGCATTTACGGGTTTTTATGTATCGTAAATGTGTTAGATAACTTGAAAAACGACCTAGAGATTACAGACTGTCCCGAACACGAGGGCATAAATCTGTTCGCAATCGTAAAAACGTTCTCGGAGAAACTTGGAGTCAATCTTTCCAAAAGTGATATCAATATTGCTGAACGCGTTGGCCAAAAAAATCCCTGCCGCTGCCATTTCGGAATCGAAAGCCTCGTCCCATAGCTGTGTCCTTGGTGAAAAAGGTCCAGAGAGACGAACTGCTTGAAGCAGCCAAATCCATAAGAGTCACCACTGAACGCGTGCTGCATGGCTCGGTGCGAATCGTATCCTTCAGGGAGAGGCTATTCCGATGCTAGGCCCGATACTCAAGGAAGTGCTCTCAAACGTAGGACATGAGACAAATGGAGCTGTTTTCGCGGTAAATGCGCAGAGTTGTGTCTTACCGGGGTTAAAACTGACGATGTTATTTTGACCCCATTGTGAGACTTGTTCGAGGGATGCCTCAACCACAGACACAAGCTGTCTTCGGTTTTCGTCAACTGCGGTCTTGGAGAGATTGCGTTGGCCAACGTACAGTGCGTCCCCAGTGCTGTCATCCGCATAACAATGATGTTGCTGGTTTGCAACATATCATTTATGTGCAGGATAAACAGGGTCGGAGACAACACACAGCCTTGTGGAACGCCAGCATTTACGGGTTTTTATGTATCGTAAATGTGTTAGATAACTTGAAAAACGACCTAGAGATTACAGACTGTCCCGAACACGAGGGCGGAAATCTGTTCGCAATCGTAAAAGCGTTCTCGGAGAAACTTGGAGTCAATCTTTCCAAAAGTGATATCAATATTGCTGAACGCGTTGGCCAAAAAATATCCCTGCCGCTGCCATTTCGGAATCGAAAGCCTCGTCCCATAGCTGTGTCTTTGGTGAAAAAGGTCCAGAGAGACGAACTGCTTGAAGCAGCCAAATCCATAAGAGTCACCACTGAACGCGTGCTGCATGGCTCGGTGCGAATCGTATCCTTCAGGGAGAGGCTATTCCGATGCTAGGCCCGATACTCAAGGAAGTGCTCTCAAACGTAGGACATGAGACAAATGGAGGTTTTTTCGCGGTAAATGCGCAGAGTTGTGTCTTACCGGGGTTAAAACTAACGATGTTATTTTGACCCCATTGTGAGACTTGTTCGAGGGATGCCTCAACCACAGACACAAGCTGTCTTCGGTTTTCGTCAACTGCGGTCTTGGAGAGATTGCGTTGGCCAACGTACAGTGCGTCCCCAGTGCTGTCATCCGCATAACAATGATGTTGCTGGTTTGCAACATATCATTTATGTGCAGGATAAACAGGGTCGGAGACAACACACAGCCTTGTGGAACGCCAGCATTTACGGGTTTTTATGTATCGTAAATGTGTTAGATAACTTGAAAAACGACCTAGAGATTACAGACTGTCCCGAACACGAGGGCGGAAATCAGTTCGCAATCGTAAAAGCGTTCTCGGAGAAACTTGGAGTCAATCTTTCCAAAAGTGATATCAATATTTCTGAACGCGTTGGCCAAAAAATATCCCTGCCGCTGCCATTTCGGAATCGAAAGCCTCGTCCCATAGCTGTGTCTTTGGTGAAAAAGGTCCAGAGAGACGAACTGCTTGAAGCAGCCAAATCTATAAGAGTCACCACTGAACGCGTGCTGCATGGCTCGGTGCGAATCGTATCCTTCAGGGAGAGGCTATTCCGATGCTAGGCCCGATACTAAAGGAAGTGCTCTCAAACGTAGGACATGAGACAAATGGAGGTTTTTTCGCGGTAAATGCGCAGAGTTGTGTCTTACCGGGGTTAAAACTAACGATGTTATTTTGACCCCATTGTGAGACTTGTTCGAGGGATGCCTCAACCACAGACACAAGCTGTCTTCGGTTTTCGTCAACTGCGGTCTTGGAGAGATTGCGTTGGCCAACGTACAGTGCGTCCCCAGTGCTGTCATCCGCAAATCTGTTCGCAATCGTTAAAGCGTTCTCGGAGAAACTTGGAGTCAATCTTTCCAAAAGTGATATCAATATTGCTGAACGCGTTGGCCAAAAAATATCCCTGCCGCTGCCATTTCGGAATCGAAAGCCTCGTCCCATAGCTGTGTCCTTGGTGAAAAAGGTCCAGAGAGACGAACTGCTTGAAGCAGCCAAATCCATAAGAGTCACCACTGAACGCGTGCTGCATAGCTCGGTGCGAATCGTATCCTTCAGGGAGAGGCTATTCCGATGCTAGGCCCCATACTCAAGGAAGTGCTCTCAAACGTAGGACATGAGACAAATGGAGCTTTTTTCGCGGTAAATGCGCAGAGTTGTGTCTTACCGGGGTTAAAACTGACGATATTATTTTGACCCCATTGTGAGACTTGTTCGAGGGATGCCTCAACCACAGACACAAGCTGTCTTCGGTTTTCGTCAACTGCGGTCTTGGAGAGATTGCGTTGGCCAACGTACAGTGCGTCCCCAGTGCTGTCATCCGCATAAAAATGAATGTTGCTGGTTTGCAACATATCATTTATGTGCAGGATAAACAGGGTCGGAGACAACACACAGCCTTGTGGAACGCCAGACTTACGGGTTTTTATGTATCGTTAATGTGTTAGATAACTTGAAAAACGACCTAGAGATTACAGACTGTCCCGAACACGAGGGCGGAAATCTGTTCGCAATCGTAAAAGCGTTCTCGGAGAAACTTGGAGTCAATCTTTCCAAAAGTGATATCAATATTGCTGAACGCGTTGGCCAAAAAATATCCCTGCCGCTGCCATTTCGGAATCGAAAGCCTCGTCCCATAGCTGTGTCCTTGGTGAAAATGGTCCAGAGAGACGAACTGCTTGAAGCAGCCAAATCCATAAGAGTCACCACTGAACGCGTGCTGCATGGCTCGGTGCGAATCGTATCCTTGAGGGAGAGGCTATTCCGTTGCTAGGCCCGATACTCAAGGAAGTGCTCTCAAACGTAGGACATGAGACAAATGGAGGTTTTTTCGCGGTAAATGCGCAGAGTTGTGTCTTACCGGGGTAAAACTAACGATGTTATTTTGACCCCATTGTGAGACTTGTTCGAGGGATGCCTCAACCACAGACACAAGCTGTCTTCGGTTTTCGTCAACTGCGGTCTTGGAGAGATTGCGTTGGCCAACGTACAGTGCGTCCCCAGTGCTGTCATCCGCATAACAATGATGTTGCTGGTTTGCAACATATCATTTATGTGCAGGATAAACAGGGTCGGAGACAACACACAGCCTTGTGGAACGCCAGCATTTACGGGTTTTTATGTATCGTAAATGTGTTAGATAACTTGAAAAACGACCTAGAGATTACAGACTGTCCCGAACACGAGGGCGGAAATCTGTTCGCAATCGTAAAAGCGTTCTCGGAGAAACTTGGAGTCAATCTTTCCAAAAGTGATATCAATATTTCTGAACGCGTTGGCCAAAAAATATCCCTGCCGCTGCCATTTCGGAATCGAAAGCCTCGTCCCATAGCTGTGTCTTTGGTGAAAAAGGTCCAGAGAGACGAACTGCTTGAAGCAGCCAAATCTATAAGAGTCATCACTGAACGCGTGCTGCATGGCTCGGTGCGAATCGTATCCTTCAGGGAGAGGCTATTCCGATGCTAGGCCCGATACTAAAGGAAGTGCTCTCAAACGTAGGACATGAGACAAATGGAGGTTTTTTCGCGGTAAATGCGCAGAGTTGTGTCTTACCGGGGTTAAAACTAACGATGTTATTTTGACCCCATTGTGAGACTTGTTCGAGGGATGCCTCAACCACAGACACAAGCTGTCTTCGGTTTTCGTCAACTGCGGTCTTGGAGAGATTGCGTTGGCCAACGTACAGTGCGTCCCCAGTGCTGTCATCCGCATAACAATGAATGTTGCTGGTTTGCAACATATCATTTATGACACACAGCCTTGTGGAACGCCAGCATTTACGGGTTTTTATGTATCGTAAATGTGTTAGATAACTTGAAAAACGACCTAGAGATTACAGACTGTCCCAAACACGAGGGCAGAAATCTGTTCGCAATCGTAAAAGCGTTCTCGGAGAAACTTGGAGTCAATCTTTCCAAAAGTGATATCAATATTGCTGAACGCGTTGGCCAAAAAATATCCCTGCCGCTGCCATTTCGGAATCGAAAGCCTCGTCCCATAGCTGTGTCCTTGGTGAAAAAGGTCCAGAGAGACGAACTGCTTGAAGCAGCCAAATCCATAAGAGTCACCACTGAACGCGTGCTGCATAGCTCGGTGCGAATCGTATCCTTCAGGGAGAGGCTATTCCAATGCTAGGCCCGATACTCAAGGAAGTGCTCTCAAACGTAGGACATGAGACAAATGGAGCTGTTTTCGCGGTAAATGCGCAGAGTTGTGTCTTACCGGGGTTAAAACTGACGATGTTATTTTGACCCCATTGTGAGACTTGTTCGAGGGATGCCTCAACCACAGACACAAGCTGTCTTCGGTTTTCGTCAACTGCGGTCTTGGAGAGATTGCGTTGGCCAACGTACAGTGCGTCCCCAGTGCTGTCATCCGCAAATCTGTTCGCAATCGTTAAAGCGTTCTCGGAGAAACTTGGAGTCAATCTTTCCAAAAGTGATATCAATATTGCTGAACGCGTTGGCCAAAAAATATCCCTGCCGCTGCCATTTCGGAATCGAAAGCCTCGTCCCATAGCTGTGTCCTTGGTGAAAAAGGTCCAGAGAGACAAACTGCTTGAAGCAGCCAAATCCATAAGAGTCACCACTGAACGCGTGCTGCATGGCTCGGTGCGAATCGTATCCTTCAGGGAGAGGCTATTCCGATGCTAGGCCCGATACTCAAGGAAGTGCTCTCAAACGTAGGACATGAAACAAATGGAGCTTTTTTCGCGGTAAATGCGCAGAGTTGTGTCTTACCGGGGTTAAAACTGACGATGTTATTTTGACCCCATTGTGAGACTTGTTCGAGGGATGCCTCAACCACAGACACAAGCTGTCTTCGGTTTTCGTCAACTGCGGTCTTGGAGAGATTGCGTTGGCCAACGTACAGTGCGTCCCCAGTGCTGTCATCCGCATAAAAATGAATGTTGCTGGTTTGCAACATATCATTTATGTGCAGGATAAACAGGGTCGGAGACAACACACAGCCTTGTGGAACGCCAGACTTACGGGTTTTTATGTATCGTTAATGTGTTAGATAACTTGAAAAACGACCTAGAGATTACAGACTGTCCCGAACACGAGGGCGGAAATCTGTTCGCAATCGTAAAAGCGTTCTCGGAGAAACTTGGAGTCAATCTTTCCAAAAGTGATATCAATATTGCTGAACGCGTTGGCCAAAAAATATCCCTGCCGCTGCCATTTCGGAATCGAAAGCCTCGTCCCATAGCTGTGTCCTTGGTGAAAATGGTCCAGAGAGACGAACTGCTTGAAGCAGCCAAATCCATAAGAGTCACCACTGAACGCGTGCTGCATGGCTCGGTGCGAATCGTATCCTTGAGGGAGAGGCTATTCCGTTGCTAGGCCCGATACTCAAGGAAGTGCTCTCAAACGTAGGACATGAGACAAATGGAGGTTTTTTCGCGGTAAATGCGCAGAGTTGTGTCTTACCGGGGTAAAACTAACGATGTTATTTTGACCCCATTGTGAGACTTGTTCGAGGGATGCCTCAACCACAGACACAAGCTGTCTTCGGTTTTCGTCAACTGCGGTCTTGGAGAGATTGCGTTGGCCAACGTACAGTGCGTCCCCAGTGCTGTCATCCGCATAACAATGATGTTGCTAGTTTGCAACATATCATTTATGTGCAGGATAAACAGGGTCGGAGACAACACACAGCCTTGTGGAACGCCAGCATTTACGGGTTTTTATGTATCGTAAATGTGTTAGATAACTTGAAAAACGACCTAGAGATTACAGACTGTCCCGAACACGAGGGCGGAAATCTGTTCGCAATCGTAAAAGCGTTCTCGGAGAAACTTGGAGTCAATCTTTCCAAAAGTGATATCAATATTTCTGAACGCGTTGGCCAAAAAATATCCCTGCCGCTGCCATTTCGGAATCGAAAGCCTCGTCCCATAGCTGTGTCTTTGGTGAAAAAGGTCCAGAGAGACGAACTGCTTGAAGCAGCCAAATCTATAAGAGTCACCACTGAACGCGTGCTGCATGGCTCGGTGCGAATCGTATCCTTCAGGGAGAGGCTATTCCGATGCTAGGCCCGATACTAAAGGAAGTGCTCTCAAACGTAGGACATGAGACAAATGGAGGTTTTTTCGCGGTAAATGCGCAGAGTTGTGTCTTACCGGGGTTAAAACTAACGATGTTATTTTGACCCCATTGTGAGACTTGTTCGAGGGATGCCTCAACCACAGACACAAGCTGTCTTCGGTTTTCGTCAACTGCGGTCTTGGAGAGATTGCGTTGGCCAACGTACAGTGCGTCCCCAGTGCTGTCATCCGCATAACAATGAATGTTGCTGGTTTGCAACATATCATTTATGACACACAGCCTTGTGGAACGCCAGCATTTACGGGTTTTTATGTATCGTAAATGTGTTAGATAACTTGAAAAACGACCTAGAGATTACAGACTGTCCCAAACACGAGGGCAGAAATCTGTTCGCAATCGTAAAAGCGTTCTCGGAGAAACTTGGAGTCAATCTTTCCAAAAGTGATATCAATATTGCTGAACGCGTTGGCCAAAAAATATCCCTGCCGCTGCCATTTCGGAATCGAAAGCCTCGTCCCATAGCTGTGTCCTTGGTGAAAAAGGTCCAGAGAGACGAACTGCTTGAAGCAGCCAAATCCATAAGAGTCACCACTGAACGCGTGCTGCATAGCTCGGTGCGAATCGTATCCTTCAGGGAGAGGCTATTCCAATGCTAGGCCCGATACTCAAGGAAGTGCTCTCAAACGTAGGACATGAGACAAATGGAGCTGTTTTCGCGGTAAATGCGCAGAGTTGTGTCTTACCGGGGTTAAAACTGACGATGTTATTTTGACCCCATTGTGAGACTTGTTCGAGGGATGCCTCAACCACAGACACAAGCTGTCTTCGGTTTTCGTCAACTGCGGTCTTGGAGAGATTGCGTTGGCCAACGTACAGTGCGTCCCCAGTGCTGTCATCCGCAAATCTGTTCGCAATCGTTAAAGCGTTCTCGGAGAAACTTGGAGTCAATCTTTCCAAAAGTGATATCAATATTGCTGAACGCGTTGGCCAAAAAATATCCCTGCCGCTGCCATTTCGGAATCGAAAGCCTCGTCCCATAGCTGTGTCCTTGGTGAAAAAGGTCCAGAGAGACAAACTGCTTGAAGCAGCCAAATCCATAAGAGTCACCACTGAACGCGTGCTGCATGGCTCGGTGCGAATCGTATCCTTCAGGGAGAGGCTATTCCGATGCTAGGCCCGATACTCAAGGAAGTGCTCTCAAACGTAGGACATGAAACAAATGGAGCTTTTTTCGCGGTAAATGCGCAGAGTTGTGTCTTACCGGGGTTAAAACTGACGATGTTATTTTGACCCCATTGTGAGACTTGTTCGAGGGATGCCTCAACCACAGACACAAGCTGTCTTCGGTTTTCGTCAACTGCGGTCTTGGAGAGATTGCGTTGGCCAACGTACAGTGCGTCCCCAGTGCTGTCATCCGCATAAAAATGAATGTTGCTGGTTTGCAACATATCATTTATGTGCAGGATAAACAGGGTCGGAGACAACACACAGCCTTGTGGAACGCCAGACTTACGGGTTTTTATGTATCGTTAATGTGTTAGATAACTTGAAAAACGACCTAGAGATTACAGACTGTCCCGAACACGAGGGCGGAAATCTGTTCGCAATCGTAAAAGCGTTCTCGGAGAAACTTGGAGTCAATCTTTCCAAAAGTGATATCAATATTGCTGAACGCGTTGGCCAAAAAATATCCCTGCCGCTGCCATTTCGGAATCGAAAGCCTCGTCCCATAGCTGTGTCCTTGGTGAAAATGGTCCAGAGAGACGAACTGCTTGAAGCAGCCAAATCCATAAGAGTCACCACTGAACGCGTGCTGCATGGCTCGGTGCGAATCGTATCCTTGAGGGAGAGGCTATTCCGTTGCTAGGCCCGATACTCAAGGAAGTGCTCTCAAACGTAGGACATGAGACAAATGGAGGTTTTTTCGCGGTAAATGCGCAGAGTTGTGTCTTACCGGGGTAAAACTAACGATGTTATTTTGACCCCATTGTGAGACTTGTTCGAGGGATGCCTCAACCACAGACACAAGCTGTCTTCGGTTTTCGTCAACTGCGGTCTTGGAGAGATTGCGTTGGCCAACGTACAGTGCGTCCCCAGTGCTGTCATCCGCATAACAATGATGTTGCTGGTTTGCAACATATCATTTATGTGCAGGATAAACAGGGTCGGAGACAACACACAGCCTTGTGGAACGCCAGCATTTACGGGTTTTTATGTATCGTAAATGTGTTAGATAACTTGAAAAACGACCTAGAGATTACAGACTGTCCCGAACACGAGGGCGGAAATCTGTTCGCAATCGTAAAAGCGTTCTCGGAGAAACTTGGAGTCAATCTTTCCAAAAGTGATATCAATATTTCTGAACGCGTTGGCCAAAAAATATCCCTGCCGCTGCCATTTCGGAATCGAAAGCCTCGTCCCATAGCTGTGTCCTTGGTGAAAAAGGTCCAGAGAGACGAACTGCTTGAAGCAGCCAAATCTATAAGAGTCACCACTGAACGCGTGCTGCATGGCTCGGTGCGAATCGTATCCTTCAGGGAGAGGCTATTCCGATGCTAGGCCCGATACTAAAGGAAGTGCTCTCAAACGTAGGACATGAGACAAATGGAGGTTTTTTCGCGGTAAATGCGCAGAGTTGTGTCTTACCGGGGTTAAAACTAACGATGTTATTTTGACCCCATTGTGAGACTTGTTCGAGGGATGCCTCAACCACAGACACAAGCTGTCTTCGGTTTTCGTCAACTGCGGTCTTGGAGAGATTGCGTTGGCCAACGTACAGTGCGTCCCCAGTGCTGTCATCCGCATAACAATGAATGTTGCTGGTTTGCAACATATCATTTATGTGCAGGATAAACAGGGTCGGAGACAACACACAGCCTTGTGGAACGCCAGCATTTACGGGTTTTTATGTATCGTAAATGTGTTAGATAACTTGAAAAACGACCTAGAGATTACAGACTGTCCCAAACACGAGGGCAGAAATCTGTTCGCAATCGTAAAAGCGTTCTCGGAGAAACTTGGAGTCAATCTTTCCAAAAGTGATATCAATATTGCTGAACGCGTTGGCCAAAAAATATCCCTGCCGCTGCCATTTCGGAATCGAAAGCCTCGTCCCATAGCTGTGTCCTTGGTGAAAAAGGTCCAGAGAGACGAACTGCTTGAAGCAGCCAAATCCATAAGAGTCACCACTGAACGCGTGCTGCATAGCTCGGTGCGAATCGTATCCTTCAGGGAGAGGCTATTCCAATGCTAGGCCCGATACTCAAGGAAGTGCTCTCAAACGTAGGACATGAGACAAATGGAGCTGTTTTCGCGGTAAATGCGCAGAGTTGTGTCTTACCGGGGTTAAAACTGACGATGTTATTTTGACCCCATTGTGAGACTTGTTCGAGGGATGCCTCAACCACAGACACAAGCTGTCTTCGGTTTTCGTCAACTGCGGTCTTGGAGAGATTGCGTTGGCCAACGTACAGTGCGTCCCCAGTGCTGTCATCCGCATAACAATGAATGTTGCTGGTTTGCAACATATCATTTATGTGCAGGATAAACAGGGTCGGAGACAACAAACAGCCTTGTGGAACGCCAGACTTACGGGTTTTTATGTATCGTTAATGTGTTAGATAACTTGAAAAACGACCTAGAGATTACAGACTGTCCCGAACACGAGGGCGGAAATCTGTTCGCAATCGTAAAAGCGTTCTCGGAGAAACTTGGAGTCAATCTTTCCAAAAGTGATATCAATATTGCTGAACGCGTTGGCCAAAAAATATCCCAGCCGCTGCCATTTCGGAATCGAAAGCCTCGTCCCATAGCTGTGTCCTTGGTGAAAAAGGTCCAGGGAGACGGACTGCTTGAAGCAGCCAAATCCATAAGAGTTACCACTGAACGCGTGCTGCATGGCTCGGTGCGAATCGTATCCTTCAGGGAGAGGCTATTCCGATGCTAGGCCCGATACTCAAGGAAGTGCTCTCAAACGTAGGACATGAAACAAATGGAGCTTTTTTCGCGGTAAATGCGCAGAGTTGTGTCTTACCGGGGTTAAAACTGACGATGTTATTTTGACCCCATTGTGAGACTTGTTCGAGGGATGCCTCAACCACAGACACAAGCTGTCTTCGGTTTTCGTCAACTGCGGTCTTGGATAGATTGCGTTGGCCAACGTACAGTGCGTCCCCAGTGCTGTCATCCGCATAACAATGAATGTTGCTGGTTTGCAACATATCATTTATGACACACAGCCTTGTGGAACGCCAGCATTTACGGGTTTTTATGTATCGTAAATGTGTTAGATAACTTGAAAAACGACCTAGAGATTACAGACTGTCCCGAACACGAGGGCGGAAATCTGTTCGCAATTGTAAAAGCGTTCTCGGAGAAACTTGGAGTCAATCTTTCCAAAAGTGATATCAATTTTGCTGAACGCGTTGGCCAAAAAATATCCCTGCCGCTGCCATTTCGGAATCGAAAGCCTCGTCCCATAGCTGTGTCCTTGGTGAAAAAGGTCCAGAGAGACGAACTGCTTGAAGCAGCCAAATCCATAAGAGTCACCACTGAACGCGTGCTGCATAGCTCGGTGCGAATCGTATCCTTCAGGGAGAGGCTATTCCGATGCTAGGCCCCATACTCAAGGAAGTGCTCTCAAACGTAGGACATGAGACAAATGGAGCTTTTTTCGCGGTAAATGCGCAGAGTTGTGTCTTACCGGGGTTAAAACTGACGATATTATTTTGACCCCATTGTGAGACTTGTTCGAGGGATGCCTCAACCACAGACACAAGCTGTCTTCGGTTTTCGTCAACTGCGGTCTTGGAGAGATTGCGTTGGCCAACGTACAGTGCGTCCCCAGTGCTGTCATCCGCAAATCTGTTCGCAATCGTTAAAGCGTTCTCGGAGAAACTTGGAGTCAATCTTTCCAAAAGTGATATCAATATTGCTGAACGCGTTGGCCAAAAAATATCCCTGCCGCTGCCATTTCGGAATCGAAAGCCTCGTTCCATAGCTGTGTCCTTGGTGAAAAAGGTCCAGAGAGACGAACTGCTTGAAGCAGCCAAATCCATAAGAGTCACCACTGAACGCGTGCTGCATGGCTCGGTGCGAATCGTATCCTTCAGGGAGAGGCTATTCCGATGCTAGGCCCGATACTAAAGGAAGTGCTCTCAAACGTAGGACATGAGACAAATGGAGGTTTTTTCGCGGTAAATGCGCAGAGTTGTGTCTTACCGGGGTTAAAACTAACGATGTTATTTTGACCCCATTGTGAGACTTGTTCGAGGGATGCCTCAACCACAGACACAAGCTGTCTTCGGTTTTCGTCAACTGCGGTCTTGGAGAGATTGCGTTGGCCAACGTACAGTGCGTCCCCAGTGCTGTCATCCGCATAACAATGAATGTTGCTGGTTTGCAACATATCATTTATGACACACAGCCTTGTGGAACGCCAGCATTTACGGGTTTTTATGTATCGTAAATGTGTTAGATAACTTGAAAAACGACCTAGAGATTACAGACTGTCCCGAACACGAGGGCGGAAATCTGTTCGCAATTGTAAAAGCGTTCTCGGAGAAACTTGGAGTCAATCTTTCCAAAAGTGATATCAATATTGCTGAACGCGTTGGCCAAAAAATATCCCTGCCGCTGCCATTTCGGAATCGAAAGCCTCGTCCCATAGCTGTGTCCTTGGTGAAAAAGGTCCAGGGAGACGGACTGCTTGAAGCAGCCAAATCCATAAGAGTCACCACTGAACGCGTGCTGCATGGCTCGGTGCGAATCGTATCCTTCAGGGAGAGGCTATTCCGATGCTAGGCCCCATACTCAAGGAAGTGCTCTCAAACGTAGGACATGAGACAAATGGAGCTTTTTTCGCGGTAAATGCGCAGAGTTGTGTCTTACCGGGGTTAAAACTGACGATGTTATTTTGACCCCATTGTGAGACTTGTTCGAGGGATGCCTCAACCACAGACACAAGCTGTCTTCGGTTTTCGTCAACTGCGGTCTTGGAGAGATTGCGTTGGCCAACGTACAGTGCGTCCCCAGTGCTGTCGTCCGCATAACAATGAATGTTGCTGGTTTGCAACATATCATTTATGTGCAGGATAAACAGGGTCGGAGACAACAAACAGCCTTGTGGAACGCCAGACTTACGGGTTTTTATGTATCGTTAATGTGTTAGATAACTTGAAAAACGACCTAGAGATTACAGACTGTCCCGAACACGAGGGCGGAAATCTGTTCGCAATCGTAAAAGCGTTCTCGGAGAAACTTGGAGTCAATCTTTCCAAAAGTGATATCAATATTGCTGAACGCGTTGGCCAAAAAATATCCCAGCCGCTGCCATTTCGGAATCGAAAGCCTCGTCCCATAGCTGTGTCCTTGGTGAAAAAGGTCCAGAGAGACGAACTGCTTGAAGCAGCCAAATCCATAAGAGTCACCACTGAACGCGTGCTGCATGGCTCGGTGCGAATCGTATCCTTCAGGGAGAGGCTATTCCGATGCTAGGCCCGATACTCAAGGAAGTGCTCTCAAACGTAGGACATGAAACAAATGGAGCTTTTTTCGCGGTAAATGCGCAGAGTTGTGTCTTACCGGGGTTAAAACTGACGATGTTATTTTGACCCCATTGTGAGACTTGTTCGAGGGATGCCTCAACCACAGACACAAGCTGTCTTCGGTTTTCGTCAACTGCGGTCTTGGAGAGATTGCGTTGGCCAACGTACAGTGCGTCCCCAGTGCTGTCATCCGCATAACAATGAATGTTGCTGGTTTGCAACATATCATTTATGACACACAGCCTTGTGGAACGCCAGCATTTACGGGTTTTTATGTATCGTAAATGTGTTAGATAACTTGAAAAACGACCTAGAGATTACAGACTGTCCCGAACACGAGGGCGGAAATCTGTTCGCAATCGTAAAAGCGTTCTCGGAGAAACTTGGAGTCAATCTTTCCAAAAGTGATATCAATATTGCTGAACGCGTTGGCCAAAAAATATCCCAGCCGCTGCCATTTCGGAATCGAAAGCCTCGTCCCATAGCTGTGTCCTTGGTGAAAAAGGTCCAGAGAGACGAACTGCTTGAAGCAGCCAAATCCATAAGAGTCACCACTGAACGCGTGCTGCATGGCTCGGTGCGAATCGTATCCTTCAGGGAGAGGCTATTCCGATGCTAGGCCCGATACTCAAGGAAGTGCTCTCAAACGTAGGACATGAGACAAATGGAGCTGTTTTCGCGGTAAATGCGCAGAGTTGTGTCTTACCGGGGTTAAAACTGACGATGTTATTTTAACCCCATTGTGAGACTTGTTCGAGGGATGCCTCAACCACAGACACAAGCTGTCTTCGGTTTTCGTCAACTGCGGTCTTGGAGAGATTGCGTTGGCCAACGTACAGTGCGTCCCCAGTGCTGTCATCCGCATAACAATGATGTTGCCGGTTTGCAACATATCATTTATGTGCAGGATAAACAGGGTCGGAGACAACACACAGCCTTGTGGAACGCCAGCATTTACGGGTTTTTATGTATCGTAAATGTGTTAGATAACTTGAAAAACGACCTAGAGATTACAGACTGTCCCGAACACGAGGGCGGAAATCTGTTCGCAATCGTAAAAGCGTTCTCGGAGAAACTTGGAGTCAATCTTTCCAAAAGTGATATCAATATTGCTGAACGCGTTGGCCAAAAAATATCCCTGCCGCTGCCATTTCGGAATCGAAAGCCTCGTCCCATAGCTGTGTCTTTGGTGAAAAAGGTCCAGAGAGACGAACTGCTTGAAGCAGCCAAATCCATAAGAGTCACCACTGAACGCGTGCTGCATGGCTCGGTGCGAATCGTATCCTTCAGGGAGAGGCTATTCCGATGCTAGGCCCGATACTCAAGGAAGTGCTCTCAAACGTAGGACATGAAACAAATGGAGCTTTTTTCGCGGTAAATGCGCAGAGTTGTGTCTTACCGGGGTTAAAACTGACGATGTTATTTTGACCCCATTGTGAGACTTGTTCGAGGGATGCCTCAACCACAGACACAAGCTGTCTTCGGTTTTCGTCAACTGCGGTCTTGGAGAGATTGCGTTGGCCAACGTACAGTGCGTCCCCAGTGCTGTCATCCGCATAACAATGAATGTTGCTGGTTTGCAACATATCATTTATGACACACAGCCTTGTGGAACGCCAGCATTTACGGGTTTTTATGTATCGTAAATGTGTTAGATAACTTGAAAAACGACCTAGAGATTACAGACTGTCCCGAACACGAGGGCGGAAATCTGTTCGCAATCGTAAAAGCGTTCTCGGAGAAACTTGGAGTCAATCTTTCCAAAAGTGATATCAATATTGCTGAACGCGTTGGCCAAAAAATATCCCTGCCGCTGCCATTTCGGAATCGCAAGCCTCGTCCCATAGCTGTGTCCTTGGTGAAAAAGGTCCAGAGAGACGAACTGCTTGAAGCAGCCAAATCCATAAGAGTCACCACTGAACGCGTGCTGCATAGCTCGGTGCGAATCGTATCCTTCAGGGAGAGGCTATTCCGATGCTAGGCCCCATACTCAAGGAAGTGCTCTCAAACGTAGGACATGAGACAAATGGAGCTTTTTTCGCGGTAAATGCGCAGAGTTGTGTCTTACCGGGGTTAAAACTGACGATGTTATTTTGACCCCATTGTGAGACTTGTTCGAGGGATGCCTCAACCACAGACACAAGCTGTCATCGGTTTTCGTCAACTGCGGTCTTGGAGAGATTGCGTTGGCCAACGTACAGTGCGTCCCCAGTGCTGTCATCCGCAAATCTGTTCGCAATCGTTAAAGCGTTCTCGGAGAAACTTGGAGTCAATCTTTCCAAAAGTGATATCAATATTGCTGAACGCGTTGGCCAAAAAATATCCCTGCCGCTGCCATTTCGGAATCGAAAGCCTCGTCCCATAGCTGTGTCCTTGGTGAAAAAGGTCCAGAGAGACGAACTGCTTGAAGCAGCCAAATCCATAAGAGTCACCACTGAACGCGTGCTGCATGGCTCGGTGCGAATCGTATCCTTCAAGGAGAGGCTATTCCGATGCTAGGCCCGATACTCAAGGAAGTGCTCTCAAACGTAGGACATGAGACAAATGGAGCTTTTTTCGCGGTAAATGCGCAGAGTTGTGTCTTACCCGGGTTAAAACTGACGATGTTATTTTGACCCCATTGTGAGACTTGTTCGAGGGATGCCTCAACCACAGACACAAGCTGTCTTCGGTTTTCGTCAACTGCGGTCTTGGAGAGATTGCGTTGGCCAACGTGCAGTGCGTCCCCAGTGCTGTCATCCGCATAACAATGAATGTTGCTGGTTTGCAACATATCATTTATGTGCAGGATAAACAGGGTCGGAGACAACACACAGCCTTGTTGAACGCCAGCATTTACGGGTTTTTATGTATCGTAAATGTGTTAGATAACTTGAAAAACGACCTAGAGATTACAGACTGTCCCGAACACGAGGGCGGAAATCTGTTCGCAATCGTAAAAGCGTTCTCGGAGAAACTTGGAGTCAATCTTTCCAAAAGTGATATCAATATTGCTAAACGCGTTGGCCAAAAAATATCCCTGCCGCTGCCATTTCGGAATCGAAAGCCTCGTCCCATAGCTGTGTCCTTGGTGAAAAAGGTCCAGAAAGACGAACTGCTTGAAGCAGCCAAATCCATAAGAGTCACCACTGAACGCGTGCTGCATAGCTCGGTGCGAATCGTATCCTTCAGGGAGAGGCTATTCCAATGCTAGGCCCGATACTCAAGGAAGTGCTCTCAAACGTAGGACATGAGACAAATGGAGCTTTTTTCGCGGTAAATGCGCAGAGTTGTGTCTTACCGGGGTTAAAACTGACGATGTTATTTTGACCCCATTGTGAGACTTGTTCGAGGGATGCCTCAACCACAGACACAAGCTGTCTTCGGTTTTCGTCAACTGCGGTCTTGGAGAGATTGCGTTGGCCAACGTACAGTGCGTCCCCAGTGCTGTCATCCGCATAACAATGAATGTTGCTGGTTTGCAACATATCATTTATGACACACAGCCTTGTGGAACGCCAGCATTTACGGGTTTTTATGTATCGTAAATGTGTTAGATAACTTGAAAAACGACCTAGAGATCACAGACTGTCCCGAACACGAGGGCGGAAATCAGTTCGCAATCGTAAAAGCGTTCTCGGAGAAACTTGGAGTCAATCTTTCCAAAAGTGATATCAATATTGCTGAACGCGTTGGCCAAAAAAATCCCTGCCGCTGCCATTTCGGAATCGAAAGCCTCGTCCCATAGCTGTGTCCTTGGTGAAAAAGGTCCAGAGAGACGAACTGCTTGAAGCAGCCAAATCCATAAGAGTCACCACTGAACGCGTGCTGCATGGCTCGGTGCGAATCGTATCCTTCAGGGAGAGGCTATTCCGATGCTAGGCCCGATACTCAAGGAAGTGCTCTCAAACGTAGGACATGAAACAAATGGAGCTTTTTTCACGGTAAATGCGCAGAGTTGTGTCTTACCGGGGTTAAAACTGACGATGTTATTTTGACCCCATTGTGAGACTTGTTCGAGGGATGCCTCAACCACAGACACAAGCTGTCTTCGGTTTTCGTCAACTGCGGTCTTGGAGAGATTGCATTGGCCAACGTACAGTGCGTCCCCAGTGCTGTCATCCGCATAACAATGAATGTTGCTGGTTTGCAACATATCATTTATGTGCAGGATAAACAGGGTCGGAGACAACACACAGCCTTGTGGAACGCCAGACTTACGGGTTTTTATGTATCGTTAATGTGTTAGATAACTTGAAAAACGACCTAGAGATCACTGACTGTCCCGAACACGAGGGCGGAAATCAGTTCGCAATCGTAAAAGCGTTCTCGGAGAAACTTGGAGTCAATCTTTCCAAAAGTGATATCAATATTGCTGAACGCGTTGGCCAAAAAATATCCCAGCCGCTGCCATTTCGGAATCGAAAGCCTCGTCCCATAGCTGTGTCCTTGGTGAAAAAGGTCCAGAGAGACGAACTGCTTGAAGCAGCCAAATCCATAAGAGTCACCACTGAACGCGTGCTGCATGGCTCGGTGCGAATCGTATCCTTCAGGGAGAGGCTATTCCGATGCTAGGCCCGATACTCAAGGAAGTGCTCTCAAACGTAGGACATGAAACAAATGGAGCTTTTTTCGCGGTAAATGCGCAGAGTTGTGTCTTACCGGGGTTAAAACTGACGATGTTATTTTGACCCCATTGTGAGACTTGTTCGAGGGATGCCTCAACCACAGACACAAGCTGTCTTCGGTTTTCGTCAACTGCGGTCTTGGAGAGATTGCGTTGGCCAACGTACAGTGCGTCCCCAGTGCTGTCATCCGCATAACAATGAATGTTGCTGGTTTGCAACATATCATTTATGTGCAGGATAAACAGGGTCGGAGACAACACACAGCCTTGTGGAACGCCAGACTTACGGGTTTTTATGTATCGTAAATGTGTTAGATAACTTGAAAAACGACCTAGAGATTACAGACTGTCCCGAACACGAGGGCGGAAATCTGTTCGCAATCGTAAAAGCGTTCTCGGAGAAACTTGGAGTCAATCTTTCCAAAAGTGATATCAATATTGCTGAACGCGTTGGCCAAAAAATATCCCTGCCGCTGCCATTTCGGAATCGAAAGCCTCGTCCCATAGCTGTGTCCTTGGTGAAAAAGGTCCAGAGAGACGAACTGCTTGAAGCAGCCAAATCCATAAGAGTCACCACTGAACGCGTGCTGCATAGCTCGGTGCGAATCGTATCCTTCAGGGAGAGGCTATTCCGATGCTAGGCCCCATACTCAAGGAAGTGCTCTCAAACGTAGGACATGAAACAAATGGAGCTTTTTTCGCGGTAAATGCGCAGAGTTGTGTCTTACCGGGGTTAAAACTGACGATGTTATTTTGACCCCATTGTGAGACTTGTTCGAGGGATGCCTCAACCACAGACACAAGCTGTCTTCGGTTTTCGTCAACTGCGGTCTTGGAGAGATTACGTTGGCCAACGTACAGTGCGTCCCCAGTGCTGTCATCCGCAAATCTGTTCGCAATCGTTAAAGCGTTCTCGGAGAAACTTGGAGTCAATCTTTCCAAAAGTGATATCAATATTGCTGAACGCGTTGGCCAAAAAATATCCCTGGCGCTGCCATTTCTGAATCGAAAGCCTCGTCCCATAGCTGTGTCCTTGGTGAAAAAGGTCCAGAGAGACGAACTGCTTGAAGCAGCCAAATCCATAAGAGTCACCACTGAACGCGTGCTGCATAGCTCGGTGCGAATCGTATCCTTCAGGGAGAGGCTATTCCAATGCTAGGCCCGATACTCAAGGAAGTGCTCTCAAACGTAGGACATGAGACAAATGGAGCTGTTTTCGCGGTAAATGCGCAGAGTTGTGTCTTACCGGGGTTAAAACTGACGATGTTATTTTGACCCCATTGTGAGACTTGTTCGAGGGATGCCTCAACCACAGACACAAGCTGTCTTCGGTTTTCGTCAACTGCGGTCTTGGAGAGATTGCGTTGGCCAACGTACAGTGCGTCCCCAGTGCTGTCATCCGCATAACAATGAATGTTGCTGGTTTGCAACATATCATTTATGTGCAGGATAAACAGGGTCGGAGACAACACCCAGCCTTGTAGAACGCCAGCATTTACGGGTTTTTATGTATCGTAAATGTGTTAGATAACTTGAAAAACGACCTAGAGATCACAGACTGTCCCGAACACGAGGGCGGAAATCTGTTCGCAATCGTAAAAGCGTTCTCGGAGAAACTTGGAGTCAATCTTTCCAAAAGTGATATCAATATTGCTGAACGCGTTGGCCAAAAAATATCCCTGCCGCTGCCATTTCGGAATCGAAAGCCTCGTCCCATAGCTGTGTCCTTGGTGAAAAAGGTCCAGAGAGACGAACTGCTTGAAGCAGCCAAATCCATAAGAGTCACCACTGAACGCGTTCTGCATGGCTCGGTGCGAATCATATCCTTCAGGAAGAGGCTATTCCGATGCTAGGCCCGATACTCAAGGAAGTGCTCTCAAACGTAGGACATGAGACAAATGGAGCTTTTTTCGCGGTAAATGCGCAGAGTTGTGTCTTACCGGGGTTAAAACTGACGATGTTATTTTGACCCCATTGTGAGACTTGTTCGAGGGATGCCTCAACCACAGACACAAGCTGTCTTCGGTTTTCGTCAACTGCGGTCTTGGAGAGATTGCGTTGGCCAACGTACAGTGCGTCCCCAGTGCTGTCATCCGCATAACAATGAATGTTGCTGGTTTGCAACATATCATTTATGTGCAGGATAAACAGGGTCGGAGACAACACCCAGCCTTGTGGAACGCCAGCATTTACGGGTTTTTATGTATCGTAAATGTGTTAGATAACTTGAAAAACGACCTAGAGATTACAGACTGTCCCAAACACGAGGGCAGAAATCTGTTCGCAATCGTAAAAGCGTTCTCGGAGAAACTTGGAGTCAATCTTTCCAAAAGTGATATCAATATTGCTGAACGCGTTGGCCAAAAAATATCCCTGCCGCTGCCATTTCGGAATCGAAAGCCTCGTCCCATAGCTGTGTCCTTGGTGAAAAAGGTCCAGAGAGACGAACTGCTTGAAGCAGCCAAATCCATAAGAGTCACCACTGAACGCGTGCTGCATAGCTCGGTGCGAATCGTATCCTTCAGGGAGAGGCTATTCCAATGCTAGGCCCGATACTCAAGGAAGTGCTCTCAAACGTAGGACATGAGACAAATGGAGCTGTTTTCGCGGTAAATGCGCAGAGTTGTGTCTTACCGGGGTTAAAACTGACGATGTTATTTTGACCCCATTGTGAGACTTGTTCGAGGGATGCCTCAACCACAGACACAAGCTGTCTTCGGTTTTCGTCAACTGCGGTCTTGGAGAGATTGCGTTGGCCAACGTACAGTGCGTCCCCAGTGCTGTCATCCGCATAACAATGAATGTTGCTGGTTTGCAACATATCATTTATGTGCAGGATAAACAGGGTCGGAGACAACACACAGCCTTGTGGAACGCCAGCATTTACGGGTTTTTATGTATCGTAAATGTGTTAGATAACTTGAAAAACGACCTAGAGATTACAGACTGTCCCAAACACGAGGGCAGAAATCTGTTCGCAATCGTAAAAGCGTTCTCGGAGAAACTTGGAGTCAATCTTTCCAAAAGTGATATCAATATTGCTGAACGCGTTGGCCAAAAAATATCCCTGCCGCTGCCATTTCGGAATCGAAAGCCTCGTCCCATAGCTGTGTCCTTGGTGAAAAAGGTCCAGAGAGACGAACTGCTTGAAGCAGCCAAATCCATAAGAGTCACCACTGAACGCGTGCTGCATAGCTCGGTGCGAATCGTATCCTTCAGGGAGAGGCTATTCCAATGCTAGGCCCGATACTCAAGGAAGTGCTCTCAAACGTAGGACATGAGACAAATGGAGCTGTTTTCGCGGTAAATGCGCAGAGTTGTGTCTTACCGGGGTTAAAACTGACGATGTTATTTTGACCCCATTGTGAGACTTGTTCGAGGGATGCCTCAACCACAGACACAAGCTGTCTTCGGTTTTCGTCAACTGCGGTCTTGGAGAGATTGCGTTGGCCAACGTACAGTGCGTCCCCAGTGCTGTCATCCGCATAACAATGAATGTTGCTGGTTTGCAACATATCATTTATGTGCAGGATAAACAGGGTCGGAGACAACACACAGCCTTGTGGAACGCCAGCATTTACGGGTTTTTATGTATCGTAAATGTGTTAGATAACTTGAAAAACGACCTAGAGATTACAGACTGTCCCGAACACGAGGGCGGAAATCTGTTCGCAATCGTAAAAGCGTTCTCGGAGAAACTTGGAGTCAATCTTTCCAAAAGTGATATCAATATTGCTAAACGCGTTGGCCAAAAAATATCCCTGCCGCTGCCATTTCGGAATCGAAAGCCTCGTCCCATAGCTGTGTCCTTGGTGAAAAAGGTCCAGAGAGACGAACTGCTTGAAGCAGCCAAATCCATAAGAGTCACCACTGAACGCGTGCTGCATAGCTCGGTGCGAATCGTATCCTTCAGGGAGAGGCTATTCCGATGCTAGGCCCGATACTCAAGGAAGTGCTCTCAAACGTAGGACATGAGACAAATGGAGCTTTTTTCGCGGTAAATGCGCAGAGTTGTGTCTTACCGGGGTTAAAACTGACGATGTTATTTTGACCCCATTGTGAGACTTGTTCGAGGGATGCCTCAACCACAGACACAAGCTGTCTTCGGTTTTCGTCAACTGCGGTCTTAGAGAGATTGCGTTGGCCAACGTACAGTGCGTCCCCAGTGCTGTCATCCGCATAACAATGAATGTTGCTGGTTTGCAACATATCATTTATGACACACAGCCTTGTGGAACGCCAGCATTTACGGGTTTTTATGTATCGTAAATGTGTTAGATAACTTGAAAAACGACCTAGAGATTACAGACTGTCCCGAACACGAGGGCGGAAATCTGTTCGCAATCGTAAAAGCGTTCTCGGAGAAACTTGGAGTCAATCTTTCCAAAAGTGATATCAATATTGCTGAACGCGTTGGCCAAAAAAATCCCTGCCGCTGCCATTTCGGAATCGAAAGCCTCGTCCCATAGCTGTGTCCTTGGTGAAAAAGGTCCAGAGAGACGAACTGCTTGAAGCAGCCAAATCCATAAGAGTCACCACTGAACGCGTGCTGCATGGCTCGGTGCGAATCGTATCCTTCAGGGAGAGGCTATTCCGATGCTAGGCCCGATACTCAAGGAAGTGCTCTCAAACGTAGGACATGAAACAAATGGAGCTTTTTTCGCGGTAAATGCGCAGAGTTGTGTCTTACCGGGGTTAAAACTGACGATGTTATTTTGACCCCATTGTGAGACTTGTTCGAGGGATGCCTCAACCACAGACACAAGCTGTCTTCGGTTTTCGTCAACTGCGGTCTTGGAGAGATTGCGTTGGCCAACGTACAGTGCGTCCCCAGTGCTGTCATCCGCATAACAATGAATGTTGCTGGTTTGCAACATATCATTTATGTGCAGGATAAACAGGGTCGGAGACAACACACAGCCTTGTGGAACGCCAGACTTACGGGTTTTTATGTATCGTAAATGTGTTAGATAACTTGAAAAACGACCTAGAGATTACAGACTGTCCCGAACACGAGGGCGGAAATCTGTTCGCAATCGTAAAAGCGTTCTCGGAGAAACTTGGAGTCAATCTTTCCAAAAGTGATATCAATATTGCTGAACGCGTTGGCCAAAAAATATCCCTGCCGCTGCCATTTCGGAATCGAAAGCCTCGTCCCATAGCTGTGTCCTTGGTGAAAAAGGTCCAGAGAGACGAACTGCTTGAAGCAGCCAAATCCATAAGAGTCACCACTGAACGCGTGCTGCATAGCTCGGTGCGAATCGTATCCTTCAGGGAGAGGCTATTCCGATGCTAGGCCCCATACTCAAGGAAGTGCTCTCAAACGTAGGACATGAAACAAATGGAGCTTTTTTCGCGGTAAATGCGCAGAGTTGTGTCTTACCGGGGTTAAAACTGACGATGTTATTTTGACCCCATTGTGAGACTTGTTCGAGGGATGCCTCAACCACAGACACAAGCTGTCTTCGGTTTTCGTCAACTGCGGTCTTGGAGAGATTACGTTGGCCAACGTACAGTGCGTCCCCAGTGCTGTCATCCGCAAATCTGTTCGCAATCGTTAAAGCGTTCTCGGAGAAACTTGGAGTCAATCTTTCCAAAAGTGATATCAATATTGCTGAACGCGTTGGCCAAAAAATATCCCTGGCGCTGCCATTTCTGAATCGAAAGCCTCGTCCCATAGCTGTGTCCTTGGTGAAAAAGGTCCAGAGAGACGAACTGCTTGAAGCAGCCAAATCCATAAGAGTCACCACTGAACGCGTGCTGCATAGCTCGGTGCGAATCGTATCCTTCAGGGAGAGGCTATTCCAATGCTAGGCCCGATACTCAAGGAAGTGCTCTCAAACGTAGGACATGAGACAAATGGAGCTGTTTTCGCGGTAAATGCGCAGAGTTGTGTCTTACCGGGGTTAAAACTGACGATGTTATTTTGACCCCATTGTGAGACTTGTTCGAGGGATGCCTCAACCACAGACACAAGCTGTCTTCGGTTTTCGTCAACTGCGGTCTTGGAGAGATTGCGTTGGCCAACGTACAGTGCGTCCCCAGTGCTGTCATCCGCATAACAATGAATGTTGCTGGTTTGCAACATATCATTTATGTGCAGGATAAACAGGGTCGGAGACAACACCCAGCCTTGTAGAACGCCAGCATTTACGGGTTTTTATGTATCGTAAATGTGTTAGATAACTTGAAAAACGACCTAGAGATCACAGACTGTCCCGAACACGAGGGCGGAAATCTGTTCGCAATCGTAAAAGCGTTCTCGGAGAAACTTGGAGTCAATCTTTCCAAAAGTGATATCAATATTGCTGAACGCGTTGGCCAAAAAATATCCCTGCCGCTGCCATTTCGGAATCGAAAGCCTCGTCCCATAGCTGTGTCCTTGGTGAAAAAGGTCCAGAGAGACGAACTGCTTGAAGCAGCCAAATCCATAAGAGTCACCACTGAACGCGTTCTGCATGGCTCGGTGCGAATCATATCCTTCAGGAAGAGGCTATTCCGATGCTAGGCCCGATACTCAAGGAAGTGCTCTCAAACGTAGGACATGAGACAAATGGAGCTTTTTTCGCGGTAAATGCGCAGAGTTGTGTCTTACCGGGGTTAAAACTGACGATGTTATTTTGACCCCATTGTGAGACTTGTTCGAGGGATGCCTCAACCACAGACACAAGCTGTCTTCGGTTTTCGTCAACTGCGGTCTTGGAGAGATTGCGTTGGCCAACGTACAGTGCGTCCCCAGTGCTGTCATCCGCATAACAATGAATGTTGCTGGTTTGCAACATATCATTTATGTGCAGGATAAACAGGGTCGGAGACAACACCCAGCCTTGTGGAACGCCAGCATTTACGGGTTTTTATGTATCGTAAATGTGTTAGATAACTTGAAAAACGACCTAGAGATTACAGACTGTCCCAAACACGAGGGCAGAAATCTGTTCGCAATCGTAAAAGCGTTCTCGGAGAAACTTGGAGTCAATCTTTCCAAAAGTGATATCAATATTGCTGAACGCGTTGGCCAAAAAATATCCCTGCCGCTGCCATTTCGGAATCGAAAGCCTCGTCCCATAGCTGTGTCCTTGGTGAAAAAGGTCCAGAGAGACGAACTGCTTGAAGCAGCCAAATCCATAAGAGTCACCACTGAACGCGTGCTGCATAGCTCGGTGCGAATCGTATCCTTCAGGGAGAGGCTATTCCAATGCTAGGCCCGATACTCAAGGAAGTGCTCTCAAACGTAGGACATGAGACAAATGGAGCTGTTTTCGCGGTAAATGCGCAGAGTTGTGTCTTACCGGGGTTAAAACTGACGATGTTATTTTGACCCCATTGTGAGACTTGTTCGAGGGATGCCTCAACCACAGACACAAGCTGTCTTCGGTTTTCGTCAACTGCGGTCTTGGAGAGATTGCGTTGGCCAACGTACAGTGCGTCCCCAGTGCTGTCATCCGCATAACAATGAATGTTGCTGGTTTGCAACATATCATTTATGTGCAGGATAAACAGGGTCGGAGACAACACACAGCCTTGTGGAACGCCAGCATTTACGGGTTTTTATGTATCGTAAATGTGTTAGATAACTTGAAAAACGACCTAGAGATTACAGACTGTCCCAAACACGAGGGCAGAAATCTGTTCGCAATCGTAAAAGCGTTCTCGGAGAAACTTGGAGTCAATCTTTCCAAAAGTGATATCAATATTGCTGAACGCGTTGGCCAAAAAATATCCCTGCCGCTGCCATTTCGGAATCGAAAGCCTCGTCCCATAGCTGTGTCCTTGGTGAAAAAGGTCCAGAGAGACGAACTGCTTGAAGCAGCCAAATCCATAAGAGTCACCACTGAACGCGTGCTGCATAGCTCGGTGCGAATCGTATCCTTCAGGGAGAGGCTATTCCAATGCTAGGCCCGATACTCAAGGAAGTGCTCTCAAACGTAGGACATGAGACAAATGGAGCTGTTTTCGCGGTAAATGCGCAGAGTTGTGTCTTACCGGGGTTAAAACTGACGATGTTATTTTGACCCCATTGTGAGACTTGTTCGAGGGATGCCTCAACCACAGACACAAGCTGTCTTCGGTTTTCGTCAACTGCGGTCTTGGAGAGATTGCGTTGGCCAACGTACAGTGCGTCCCCAGTGCTGTCATCCGCATAACAATGAATGTTGCTGGTTTGCAACATATCATTTATGTGCAGGATAAACAGGGTCGGAGACAACACACAGCCTTGTGGAACGCCAGCATTTACGGGTTTTTATGTATCGTAAATGTGTTAGATAACTTGAAAAACGACCTAGAGATTACAGACTGTCCCGAACACGAGGGCGGAAATCTGTTCGCAATCGTAAAAGCGTTCTCGGAGAAACTTGGAGTCAATCTTTCCAAAAGTGATATCAATATTGCTAAACGCGTTGGCCAAAAAATATCCCTGCCGCTGCCATTTCGGAATCGAAAGCCTCGTCCCATAGCTGTGTCCTTGGTGAAAAAGGTCCAGAGAGACGAACTGCTTGAAGCAGCCAAATCCATAAGAGTCACCACTGAACGCGTGCTGCATAGCTCGGTGCGAATCGTATCCTTCAGGGAGAGGCTATTCCGATGCTAGGCCCGATACTCAAGGAAGTGCTCTCAAACGTAGGACATGAGACAAATGGAGCTTTTTTCGCGGTAAATGCGCAGAGTTGTGTCTTACCGGGGTTAAAACTGACGATGTTATTTTGACCCCATTGTGAGACTTGTTCGAGGGATGCCTCAACCACAGACACAAGCTGTCTTCGGTTTTCGTCAACTGCGGTCTTAGAGAGATTGCGTTGGCCAACGTACAGTGCGTCCCCAGTGCTGTCATCCGCATAACAATGAATGTTGCTGGTTTGCAACATATCATTTATGACACACAGCCTTGTGGAACGCCAGCATTTACGGGTTTTTATGTATCGTAAATGTGTTAGATAACTTGAAAAACGACCTAGAGATTACAGACTGTCCCGAACACGAGGGCGGAAATCTGTTCGCAATCGTAAAAGCGTTCTCGGAGAAACTTGGAGTCAATCTTTCCAAAAGTGATATCAATATTGCTGAACGCGTTGGCCAAAAAAATCCCTGCCGCTGCCATTTCGGAATCGAAAGCCTCGTCCCATAGCTGTGTCCTTGGTGAAAAAGGTCCAGAGAGACGAACTGCTTGAAGCAGCCAAATCCATAAGAGTCACCACTGAACGCGTGCTGCATGGCTCGGTGCGAATCGTATCCTTCAGGGAGAGGCTATTCCGATGCTAGGCCCGATACTCAAGGAAGTGCTCTCAAACGTAGGACATGAAACAAATGGAGCTTTTTTCGCGGTAAATGCGCAGAGTTGTGTCTTACCGGGGTTAAAACTGACGATGTTATTTTGACCCCATTGTGAGACTTGTTCGAGGGATGCCTCAACCACAGACACAAGCTGTCTTCGGTTTTCGTCAACTGCGGTCTTGGAGAGATTGCGTTGGCCAACGTACAGTGCGTCCCCAGTGCTGTCATCCGCATAACAATGAATGTTGCTGGTTTGCAACATATCATTTATGTGCAGGATAAACAGGGTCGGAGACAACACCCAGCCTTGTGGAACGCCAGCATTTACGGGTTTTTATGTATCGTAAATGTGTTAGATAACTTGAAAAACGACCTAGAGATTACACACTGTCCCAAACACGAGGGCAGAAATCTGTTCGCAGTCGTAAAAGCGTTCTCGGAGAAACTTGGAGTCAATCTTTCCAAAAGTGATATCAATATTGCTGAACGCATTGGCCAAAAAATATCCCTGCCGCTGCCATTTCGGAATCGAAAGCCTCGTCCCATAGCTGTGTCCTTGGTGAAAAAGGTCCAGAGAGACGAACTGCTTGAAGCAGCCAAATCCATAAGAGTCACCACTGAACGCGTGCTGCATAGCTCGGTGCGAATCGTATCCTTCAGGGAGAGGCTATTCCAATGCTAGGCCCGATACTCAAGGAAGTGCTCTCAAACGTAGGACATGAGACAAATGGAGCTGTTTTCGCGGTAAATGCGCAGAGTTGTGTCTTACCGGGGTTAAAACTGACGATGTTATTTTGACCCCATTGTGAGACTTGTTCGAGGGATGCCTCAACCACAGACACAAGCTGTCTTCGGTTTTCGTCAACTGCGGTCTTGGAGAGATTGCGTTGGCCAACGTACAGTGCGTCCCCAGTGCTGTCATCCGCATAACAATGAATGTTGCTGGTTTGCAACATATCATTTATGTGCAGGATAAACAGGGTCGGAGACAACACACAGCCTTGTGGAACGCCAGCATTTACGGGTTTTTATGTATCGTAAATGTGTTAGATAACTTGAATAACGACCTAGAGATTACAGACTGTCCCGAACACGAGGGCGGAAATCTGTTCGCAATCGTAAAAGCGTTCTCGGAGAAACTTGGAGTCAATCTTTCCAAAAGTGATATCAATATTGCTAAACGCGTTGGCCAAAAAATATTCCTGCCGCTGCCATTTCGGAATCGAAAGCCTCGTCCCATAGCTGTGTCCTTGGTGAAAAAGGTCCAGAGAGACGAACTGCTTGAAGCAGCCAAATCCATAAGAGTCACCACTGAACGCGTGCTGCATAGCTCGGTGCGAATCGTATCCTTCAGGGAGAGGCTATTCCGATGCTAGGCCCGATACTCAAGGAAGTGCTCTCAAACGTAGGACATGAGACAAATGGAGCTTTTTTCGCGGTAAATGCGCAGAGTTGTGTCTTACCGGGGTTAAAACTGACGATGTTATTTTGACCCCATTGTGAGACTTGTTCGAGGGATGCCTCAACCACAGACACAAGCTAACTTCGGTTTTCGTCAACTGCGGTCTTAGAGAGATTGCGTTGGCCAACGTACAGTGCGTCCCCAGTGCTGTCATCCGCATAACAATGAATGTTGCTGGTTTGCAACATATCATTTATGACACACAGCCTTGTGGAACGCCAGCATTTACGGGTTTTTATGTATCGTAAATGTGTTAGATAACTTGAAAAACGACCTAGAGATTACAGACTGTCCCGAACACGAGGGCATAAATCTGTTCGCAATCGTAAAAACGTTCTCGGAGAAACTTGGAGTCAATCTTTCCAAAAGTGATATCAATATTGCTGAACGCGTTGGCCAAAAAAATCCCTGCCGCTGCCATTTCGGAATCGAAAGCCTCGTCCCATAGCTGTGTCCTTGGTGAAAAAGGTCCAGAGAGACGAACTGCTTGAAGCAGCCAAATCCATAAGAGTCACCACTGAACGCGTGCTGCATGGCTCGGTGCGAATCGTATCCTTCAGGGAGAGGCTATTCCGATGCTAGGCCCGATACTCAAGGAAGTGCTCTCAAACGTAGGACATGAAACAAATGGAGCTTTTTTCGCGGTAAATGCGCAGAGTTGTGTCTTACCGGGGTTAAAACTGACGATGTTATTTTGACCCCATTGTGAGACTTGTTCGAGGGATGCCTCAACCACAGACACAAGCTGTCTTCGGTTTTCGTCAACTGCGGTCTTGGAGAGATTGCGTTGGCCAACGTACAGTGCGTCCCCAGTGCTGTCATCCGCAAATCTGTTCGCAATCGTTAAAGCGTTCTCGGAGAAACTTGGAGTCAATCTTTCCAAAAGTGATATCAATATTGCTGAACGCGTTGGCCAAAAAATATCCCTGGCGCTGCCATTTCTGAATCGAAAGCCTCGTCCCATAGCTGTGTCCTTGGTGAAAAAGGTCCAGAGAGACGAACTGCTTGAAGCAGCCAAATCCATAAGAGTCACCACTGAACGCGTGCTGCATAGCTCGGTGCGAATCGTATCCTTCAGGGAGAGGCTATTCCAATGCTAGGCCCGATACTCAAGGAAGTGCTCTCAAACGTAGGACATGAGACAAATGGAGCTGTTTTCGCGGTAAATGCGCAGAGTTGTGTCTTACCGGGGTTAAAACTGACGATGTTATTTTGACCCCATTGTGAGACTTGTTCGAGGGATGCCTCAACCACAGACACAAGCTGTCTTCGGTTTTCGTCAACTGCGGTCTTGGAGAGATTGCGTTGGCCAACGTACAGTGCGTCCCCAGTGCTGTCATCCGCATAACAATGAATGTTGCTGGTTTGCAACATATCATTAATGTGCAGGATAAACAGGGTCGGAGACAACACACAGCCTTGTGGAACGCCAGACTTACGGGTTTTTATGTATCGTAAATGTGTTAGATAACTTGAAAAACGACCTAGAGATTACACACTGTCCCAAACAGGAGGGCAGAAATCTGTTCGCAATCGTAAAAGCGTTCTCGGAGAAACTTGGAGTCAATCTTTCCAAAAGTGATATCAATATTGCTGAACGCGTTGGCCAAAAAAATCCCTGCCGCTGCCATTTCGGAATCGAAAGCCTCGTCCCATAGCTGTGTCCTTGGTGAAAAAGGTCCAGAGAGACGAACTGCTTGAAGCAGCCAAATCCATAAGAGTCACCACTGAACGCGTGCTGCATGGCTCGGTGCGAATCGTATCCTTCAGG
This sequence comes from Udea olivalis, assembly GCA_947369235.1. Lineage (NCBI taxonomy): Eukaryota > Metazoa > Arthropoda > Insecta > Lepidoptera > Crambidae > Udea > Udea olivalis. Next base: position 5,709,165 of record OX376367.1, on the reverse strand, counting down.
GAAAGGCTATTCCGATGCTAGGCCCGATACTCAAGGAAGTGCTCTCAAACGTAGGACATGAAACACATGGAGCTTTTTTCGCGGTAAATGCGCAGAGTTGTGTCTTACCGGGGTTAAAACTGACGATGTTATTTTGACCCCATTGTGAGACTTGTTCGAGGGATGCCTCAACCACAGACACAAGCTGTCTTCGGTTTTCGTCAACTGCGGTCTTGGAGAGATTGCGTTGGCCAACGTACAGTGCGTCCCCAGTGCTGTCATCCGCATAACAATGAATGTTGCTGGTTTGCAACATATCATTTATGTGCAGGATAAACAGGGTCGGAGACAACACCCAGCCTTGTGGAACGCCAGCATTTACGGGTTTTTATGTATCGTAAATGTGTTAGATAACTTGAAAAACGACCTAGAGATTACAGACTGTCCCAAACACGAGGGCAGAAATCTGTTCGCAATCGTAAAAGCGTTCTCGGAGAAACTTGGAGTCAATCTTTCCAAAAGTGATATCAATATTGCTGAACGCGTTGGCCAAAAAATATCCCTGCCGCTGCCATTTCGGAATCGAAAGCCTCGTCCCATAGCTGTGTCCTTGGTGAAAAAGGTCCAGAGAGACGAACTGCTTGAAGCAGCCAAATCCATAAGAGTCACCACTGAACGCGTGCTGCATAGCTCGGTGCGAATCGTATCCTTCAGGGAGAGGCTATTCCAATGCTAGGCCCGATACTCAAGGAAGTGCTCTCAAACGTAGGACATGAGACAAATGGAGCTTTTTTCGCGGTAAATGCGCAGAGTTGTGTCTTACCGGGGTTAAAACTGACGATGTTATTTTGACCCCATTGTGAGACTTGTTCGAGGGATGCCTCAACCACAGACACAAGCTGTCTTCGGTTTTCGTCAACTGCGGTCTTGGAGAGATTGCGTTGGCCAACGTACAGTGCGTCCCCAGTGCTGTCATCCGCATAACAATGAATGTTGCTGGTTTGCAACATATCATTTTTGTGCAGGATAAACAGGGTCGGAGACAACACACAGCCTTGTGGAACGCCAGCATTTACGGGTTTTTATGTATCGTAAATGTGTTAGATAACTTGAAAAACGACCTAGAGATTACAGACTGTCCCAAACACGAGGGCAGAAATCTGTTCGCAATCGTAAAAGCGTTCTCGGAGAAACTTGGAGTCAATCTTTCCAAAAGTGATATCAATATTGCTGAACGCGTTGGCCAAAAAATATCCCTGCCGCTGCCATTTCGGAATCGAAAGCCTCGTCCCATAGCTGTGTCCTTGGTGAAAAAGGTCCAGAGAGACGAACTGCTTGAAGCAGCCAAATCCATAAGAGTCACCACTGAACGCGTGCTGCATAGCTCGGTGCGAATCGTATCCTTCAGGGAGAGGCTATTCCAATGCTAGGCCCGATACTCAAGGAAGTGCTCTCAAACGTAGGACATGAGACAAATGGAGCTGTTTTCGCGGTAAATGCGCAGAGTTGTGTCTTACCGGGGTTAAAACTGACGATGTTATTTTGACCCCATTGTGAGACTTGTTCGAGGGATGCCTCAACCACAGACACAAGCTGTCTTCGGTTTTCGTCAACTGCGGTCTTGGAGAGATTGCGTTGGCCAACGTACAGTGCGTCCCCAGTGCTGTCATCCGCATAACAATTAATGTTGCTGGTTTGCAACATATCATTTATGTGCAGGATAAACAGGGTCGGAGACAACACACAGCCTTGTGGAACGCCAGCATTTACGGGTTTTTATGTATCGTAAATGTGTTAGATAACTTGAAAAACGACCTAGAGATTACAGACTGTCCCGAACACGAGGGCGGAAATCTGTTCGCAATCGTAAAAGCGTTCTCGGAGAAACTTGGAGTCAATCTTTCCAAAAGTGATATCAATATTGCTAAACGCGTTGGCCAAAAAATATCCCTGCCGCTGCCATTTCGGAATCGAAAGCCTCGTCCCATAGCTGTGTCCTTGGTGAAAAAGGTCCAGAGAGACGAACTGCTTGAAGCAGCCAAATCCATAAGAGTCACCACTGAACGCGTGCTGCATAGCTCGGTGCGAATCGTATCCTTCAGGGAGAGGCTATTCCGATGCTAGGCCCGATACTCAAGGAAGTGCTCTCAAACGTAGGACATGAGACAAATGGAGCTTTTTTCGCGGTAAATGCGCAGAGTTGTGTCTTACCGGGGTTAAAACTGACGATGTTATTTTGACCCCATTGTGAGACTTGTTCGAGGGATGCCTCAACCACAGACACAAGCTGTCTTCGGTTTTCGTCAACTGCGGTCTTAGAGAGATTGCGTTGGCCAACGTACAGTGCGTCCCCAGTGCTGTCATCCGCATAACAATGAATGTTGCTGGTTTGCAACATATCATTTATGACACACAGCCTTGTGGAACGCCAGCATTTACGGGTTTTTATGTATCGTAAATGTGTTAGATAACTTGAAAAACGACCTAGAGATTACAGACTGTCCCGAACACGAGGGCGGAAATCTGTTCGCAATCGTAAAAGCGTTCTCGGAGAAACTTGGAGTCAATCTTTCCAAAAGTGATATCAATATTGCTGAACGCGTTGGCCAAAAAAATCCCTGCCGCTGCCATTTCGGAATCGAAAGCCTCGTCCCATAGCTGTGTCCTTGGTGAAAAAGGTCCAGAGAGACGAACTGCTTGAAGCAGCCAAATCCATAAGAGTCACCACTGAACGCGTGCTGCATGGCTCGGTGCGAATCGTATCCTTCAGGGAGAGGCTATTCCGATGCTAGGCCCGATACTCAAGGAAGTGCTCTCAAACGTAGGACATGAAACAAATGGAGCTTTTTTCGCGGTAAATGCGCAGAGTTGTGTCTTACCGGGGTTAAAACTGACGATGTTATTTTGACCCCATTGTGAGACTTGTTCGAGGGATGCCTCAACCACAGACACAAGCTGTCTTCGGTTTTCGTCAACTGCGGTCTTGGAGAGATTGCGTTGGCCAACGTACAGTGCGTCCCCAGTGCTGTCATCCGCATAACAATGAATGTTGCTGGTTTGCAACATATCATTTATGTGCAGGATAAACAGGGTCGGAGACAACACCCAGCCTTGTGGAACGCCAGCATTTACGGGTTTTTATGTATCGTAAATGTGTTAGATAACTTGAAAAACGACCTAGAGATTACACACTGTCCCAAACACGAGGGCAGAAATCTGTTCGCAGTCGTAAAAGCGTTCTCGGAGAAACTTGGAGTCAATCTTTCCAAAAGTGATATCAATATTGCTGAACGCGTTGGCCAAAAAATATCCCTGCCGCTGCCATTTCGGAATCGAAAGCCTCGTCCCATAGCTGTGTCCTTGGTGAAAAAGGTCCAGAGAGACGAACTGCTTGAAGCAGCCAAATCCATAAGAGTCACCACTGAACGCGTGCTGCATAGCTCGGTGCGAATCGTATCCTTCAGGGAGAGGCTATTCCAATGCTAGGCCCGATACTCAAGGAAGTGCTCTCAAACGTAGGACATGAGACAAATGGAGCTGTTTTCGCGGTAAATGCGCAGAGTTGTGTCTTACCGGGGTTAAAACTGACGATGTTATTTTGACCCCATTGTGAGACTTGTTCGAGGGATGCCTCAACCACAGACACAAGCTGTCTTCGGTTTTCGTCAACTGCGGTCTTGGAGAGATTGCGTTGGCCAACGTACAGTGCGTCCCCAGTGCTGTCATCCGCATAACAATTAATGTTGCTGGTTTGCAACATATCATTTATGTGCAGGATAAACAGGGTCGGAGACAACACACAGCCTTGTGGAACGCCAGCATTTACGGGTTTTTATGTATCGTAAATGTGTTAGATAACTTGAAAAACGACCTAGAGATTACAGACTGTCCCGAACACGAGGGCGGAAATCTGTTCGCAATCGTAAAAGCGTTCTCGGAGAAACTTGGAGTCAATCTTTCCAAAAGTGATATCAATATTGCTAAACGCGTTGGCCAAAAAATATTCCTGCCGCTGCCATTTCGGAATCGAAAGCCTCGTCCCATAGCTGTGTCCTTGGTGAAAAAGGTCCAGAGAGACGAACTGCTTGAAGCAGCCAAATCCATAAGAGTCACCACTGAACGCGTGCTGCATAGCTCGGTGCGAATCGTATCCTTCAGGGAGAGGCTATTCCGATGCTAGGCCCGATACTCAAGGAAGTGCTCTCAAACGTAGGACATGAAACAAATGGAGCTTTTTTCGCGGTAAATGCGCAGAGTTGTGTCTTACCGGGGTTAAAACTGACGATGTTATTTTGACCCCATTGTGAGACTTGTTCGAGGGATGCCTCAACCACAGACACAAGCTGTCTTCGGTTTTCGTCAACTGCGGTCTTGGAGAGATTGCGTTGGCCAACGTACAGTGCGTCCCCAGTGCTGTCATCCGCATAACAATGAATGTTGCTGGTTTGCAACATATCATTTATGACACACAGCCTTGTGGAACGCCAGCATTTACGGGTTTTTATGTATCGTAAATGTGTTAGATAACTTGAAAAACGACCTAGAGATCACAGACTGTCCCGAACACGAGGGCGGAAATCAGTTCGCAATCGTAAAAGCGTTCTCGGAGAAACTTGGAGTCAATCTTTCCAAAAGTGATATCAATATTGCTGAACGCGTTGGCCAAAAAATATCCCAGCCGCTGCCATTTCGGAATCGAAAGCCTCGTCCCATAGCTGTGTCCTTGGTGAAAAAGGTCCAGAGAGACGAACTGCTTGAAGCAGCCAAATCCATAAGAGTCACCACTGAACGCGTGCTGCATGGCTCGGTGCGAATCGTATCCTTCAGGGAGAGGCTATTCCGATGCTAGGCCCGATACTCAAGGAAGTGCTCTCAAACGTAGGACATGAGACAAATGGAGCTGTTTTCGCGGTAAATGCGCAGAGTTGTGTCTTACCCGGGTTAAAACTGACGATGTTATTTTGACCCCATTGTGAGACTTGTTCGAGGGATGCCTCAACCACAGACACAAGCTGTCTTCGGTTTTCGTCAACTGCGGTCTTGGAGAGATTGCGTTGGCCAACGTACAGTGCGTCCCCAGTGCTGTCATCCGCATAACAATGAATGTTGCTGGTTTGCAACATATCATTTATGTGCAGGATAAACAGGGTCGGAGACAACACCCAGCCTTGTGGAACGCCAGCATTTACGGGTTTTTATGTATCGTAAATGTGTTAGATAACTTGAAAAACGACCTAGAGATCACAGACTGTCCCGAACACGAGGGCGGAAATCTGTTCGCAATCGTAAAAGCGTTCTCGGAGAAACTTGGAGTCAATCTTTCCAAAAGTGATATCAATATTGCTGAACGCGTTGGCCAAAAAATATTCCTGCCGCTGCCATTTCGGAATCGAAAGCCTCGTCCCATAGCTGTGTCCTTGGTGAAAAAGGTCCAGAGAGACGAACTGCTTGAAGCAGCCAAATCCATAAGAGTCACCACTGAACGCGTTCTGCATGGCTCGGTGCGAATCATATCCTTCAGGTAGAGGCTATTCCGATGCTAGGCCCGATACTCAAGGAAGTGCTCTCAAACGTAGGACATGAGACAAATTGAGCTTTTTTCGCGGTAAATGCGCAGAGTTGTGTCTTACCGGGGTTAAAACTGACGATGTTATTTTGACCCCATTGTGAGACTTGTTCGAGGGATGCCTCAACCACAGACACAAGCTGTCTTCGGTTTTTTTCAACTGCGGTCTTGGAGAGATTGCGTTGGCCAACGTACAGTGCGTCCCCAGTGCTGTCATCCGCATAACAATGAATGTTGCTGGTTTGCAACATATCATTTATGACACACAGCCTTGTGGAACGCCAGCATTTACGGGTTTTTATGTATCGTAAATGTGTTAGATAACTTGAAAAACGACCTAGAGATTACAGACTGTCCCGAACACGAGGGCGGAAATCTGTTCGCAATCGTAAAAGCGTTCTCGGAGAAACTTGGAGTCAATCTTTCCAAAAGTGATATCAATATTGCTGAACGCGTTGGCCAAAAAATATCCCTGCCACTGCCATTTCGGAATCGAAAGCCTCGTCCCATAGCTGTGTCCTTGGTGAAAAAGGTCCAGAGAGACGAACTGCTTGAAGCAGCCAAATCCATAAGAGTCACCACTGAACGCGTGCTGCATAGCTCGGTGCGAATCGTATCCTTCAGGGAGAGGCTATTCCAATGCTAGGCCCGATACTCAAGGAAGTGCTCTCAAACGTAGGACATGAGACAAACGGAGCTGTTTTCGCGGTAAATGCGCAGAGTTGTGTCTTACCCGGGTTAAAACTGACGATGTTATTTTGACCCCATTGTGAGACTTGTTCGAGGGATGCCTCAACCACAGACACAAGCTGTCTTCGGTTTTCGTCAACTGCGGTCTTGGAGAGATTGCGTTGGCCAACGTACAGTGCGTCCCCAGTGCTGTCATCCGCATAACAATGAATGTTGCTGGTTTGCAACATATCATTGATGTGCAGGATAAACAGGGTCTGAGACAACACACAGCCTTGTGGAACGCCAGCATTTACGGGTTTTTATGTATCGTAAATGTGTTAGATAACTTGAAAAACGACCTAGAGATTACAGACTGTCCCGAACACGAGGGCGGAAATCTGTTCGCAATCGTAAAAGCGTTCTCGGAGAAACTTGGAGTCAATCTTTCCAAAAGTGATATCAATATTGCTAAACGCGTTGGCCAAAAAATATCCCTGCCGCTGCCATTTCGGAATCGAAAGCCTCGTCCCATAACTGTGTCCTTGGTGAAAAAGGTCCAGAGAGACGAACTGCTTGAAGCAGCCAAATCCATAAGAGTCACCACTGAACGCGTGCTGCATAGCTCGGTGCGAATCGTATCCTTCAGGGAGAGGCTATTCCGATGCTAGGCCCGATACTCAAGGAAGTGCTCTCAAACGTAGGACATGAGACAAATGGAGCTTTTTTCGCGGTAAATGCGCAGAGTGTGTCTTACCGGGGTTAAAACTGACGATGTTATTTTGACCCCATTGTGAGACTTGTTCGAGGGATGCCTCAACCACAGACACAAGCTGTCTTCGGTTTTCGTCAACTGCGGTCTTGGAGAGATTGCGTTGGCCAACGTACAGTGCGTCCCCAGTGCTGTCATCCGCATAACAATGAATGTTGCTGGTTTGCAACATATCATTTATGACACACAGCCTTGTGGAACGCCAGCATTTACGGGTTTTTATGTATCGTAAATGTGTTAGATAACTTGAAAAACGACCTAGAGATTTACAGACTGTCCCGAACACGAGGGCGGAAATCTGTTCGCAATCGTAAAAGCGTTCTCGGAGAAACTTGGAGTCAATCTTTCCAAAAGTGATATCAATATTGCTGAACGCGTTGGTCAAAAAATATCCCAGCCGCTGCCATTTCGGAATCGAAAGCCTCGTCCCATAGCTGTGTCCTTGGTGAAAAAGGTCCAGAGAGACGAACTAATTGAAGCAGCCAAATCCATAAGAGTCACCACTGAACGCGTGCTGCATGGCTCGGTGCGAATCGTATCCTTCAGGGAGAGGCTATTCCGATGCTAGGCCCGATACTCAAGGAAGTGCTCTCAAACGTAGGACATGAGACAAACGGAGCTGTTTTCGCGGTAAATGCGCAGAGTTGTGTCTTACCCGGCTTAAAACTGACGATATTATTTTGACCCCATTGTGAGACTTGTTCGAGGGATGCCTCAACCACAGACACAAGCTGTCTTCGGTTTTCGTCAACTGCGGTCTTGGAGAGATTGCGTTGGCCAACGTACAGTGCGTCCCCAGTGCTGTCATCCGCATAACAATGAATGTTGCTGGTTTGCAACATATCATTTATGACACACAGCCTTGTGGAACGCCAGCATTTACGGGTTTTTATGTATCGTAAATGTGTTAGATAACTTGAAAAACGACCTAGAGATTACAGACTGTCCCGAACACGAGGGCGGAAATCTGTTCGCAATCGTAAAAGCGTTCTCGGAGAAACTTGGAGTCAATCTTTCCAAAAGTGATATCAATATTGCTGAACGCGTTGGCCAAAAAATATTCCTGCCGCTGCCATTTCGGAATCGAAAGCCTCGTCCCATAGCTGTGTCCTTGGTGAAAAAGGTCCAGAGAGACGAACTGCTTGAAGCAGCCAAATCCATAAGAGTCACCACTGAACGCGTTCTGCATGGCTCGGTGCGAATCATATCCTTCAGGTAGAGGCTATTCCGATGCTAGGCCCGATACTCAAGGAAGTGCTCTCAAACGTAGGACATGAGACAAATGGAGCTTTTTTCGCGGTAAATGCGCAGAGTTGTGTCTTACCGGGGTTAAAACTGACGATGTTATTTTGACCCCATTGTGAGACTTGTTCGAGGGATGCCTCAACCACAGACACAAGCTGTCTTCGGTTTTTTTCAACTGCGGTCTTGGAGAGATTGCGTTGGCCAACGTACAGTGCGTCCCCAGTGCTGTCATCCGCATAACAATGAATGTTGCTGGTTTGCAACATATCATTTATGACACACAGCCTTGTGGAACGCCAGCATTTACGGGTTTTTATGTATCGTAAATGTGTTAGATAACTTGAAAAACGACCTAGAGATTACAGACTGTCCCGAACACGAGGGCGGAAATCTGTTCGCAATCGTAAAAGCGTTCTCGGAGAAACTTGGAGTCAATCTTTCCAAAAGTGATATCAATATTGCTGAACGCGTTGGCCAAAAAATATCCCTGCCACTGCCATTTCGGAATCGAAAGCCTCGTCCCATAGCTGTGTCCTTGGTGAAAAAGGTCCAGAGAGACGAACTGCTTGAAGCAGCCAAATCCATAAGAGTCACCACTGAACGCGTGCTGCATAGCTCGGTGCGAATCGTATCCTTCAGGGAGAGGCTATTCCAATGCTAGGCCCGATACTCAAGGAAGTGCTCTCAAACGTAGGACATGAGACAAACGGAGCTGTTTTCGCGGTAAATGCGCAGAGTTGTGTCTTACCCGGGTTAAAACTGACGATGTTATTTTGACCCCATTGTGAGACTTGTTCGAGGGATGCCTCAACCACAGACACAAGCTGTCTTCGGTTTTCGTCAACTGCGGTCTTGGAGAGATTGCGTTGGCCAACGTACAGTGCGTCCCCAGTGCTGTCATCCGCATAACAATGAATGTTGCTGGTTTGCAACATATCATTGATGTGCAGGATAAACAGGGTCTGAGACAACACACAGCCTTGTGGAACGCCAGCATTTACGGGTTTTTATGTATCGTAAATGTGTTAGATAACTTGAAAAACGACCTAGAGATTACAGACTGTCCCGAACACGAGGGCGGAAATCTGTTCGCAATCGTAAAAGCGTTCTCGGAGAAACTTGGAGTCAATCTTTCCAAAAGTGATATCAATATTGCTAAACGCGTTGGCCAAAAAATATCCCTGCCGCTGCCATTTCGGAATCGAAAGCCTCGTCCCATAACTGTGTCCTTGGTGAAAAAGGTCCAGAGAGACGAACTGCTTGAAGCAGCCAAATCCATAAGAGTCACCACTGAACGCGTGCTGCATAGCTCGGTGCGAATCGTATCCTTCAGGGAGAGGCTATTCCGATGCTAGGCCCGATACTCAAGGAAGTGCTCTCAAACGTAGGACATGAGACAAATGGAGCTTTTTTCGCGGTAAATGCGCAGAGTGTGTCTTACCGGGGTTAAAACTGACGATGTTATTTTGACCCCATTGTGAGACTTGTTCGAGGGATGCCTCAACCACAGACACAAGCTGTCTTCGGTTTTCGTCAACTGCGGTCTTGGAGAGATTGCGTTGGCCAACGTACAGTGCGTCCCCAGTGCTGTCATCCGCATAACAATGAATGTTGCTGGTTTGCAACATATCATTTATGACACACAGCCTTGTGGAACGCCAGCATTTACGGGTTTTTATGTATCGTAAATGTGTTAGATAACTTGAAAAACGACCTAGAGATTTACAGACTGTCCCGAACACGAGGGCGGAAATCTGTTCGCAATCGTAAAAGCGTTCTCGGAGAAACTTGGAGTCAATCTTTCCAAAAGTGATATCAATATTGCTGAACGCGTTGGTCAAAAAATATCCCAGCCGCTGCCATTTCGGAATCGAAAGCCTCGTCCCATAGCTGTGTCCTTGGTGAAAAAGGTCCAGAGAGACGAACTAATTGAAGCAGCCAAATCCATAAGAGTCACCACTGAACGCGTGCTGCATGGCTCGGTGCGAATCGTATCCTTCAGGGAGAGGCTATTCCGATGCTAGGCCCGATACTCAAGGAAGTGCTCTCAAACGTAGGACATGAGACAAACGGAGCTGTTTTCGCGGTAAATGCGCAGAGTTGTGTCTTACCCGGCTTAAAACTGACGATGTTATTTTGACCCCATTGTGAGACTTGTTCGAGGGATGCCTCAACCACAGACACAAGCTGTCTTCGGTTTTCGTCAACTGCGGTCTTGGAGAGATTGCGTTGGCCAACGTACAGTGCGTCCCCAGTGCTGTCATCCGCATAACAATGAATGTTGCTGGTTTGCAACATATCATTTATGACACACAGCCTTGTGGAACGCCAGCATTTACGGGTTTTTATGTATCGTAAATGTGTTAGATAACTTGAAAAACGACCTAGAGATTACAGACTGTCCCGAACACGAGGGCGGAAATCTGTTCGCAATCGTAAAAGCGTTCTCGGAGAAACTTGGAGTCAATCTTTCCAAAAGTGATATCAATATTGCTGAACGCGTTGGCCAAAAAATATTCCTGCCGCTGCCATTTCGGAATCGAAAGCCTCGTCCCATAGCTGTGTCCTTGGTGAAAAAGGTCCAGAGAGACGAACTGCTTGAAGCAGCCAAATCCATAAGAGTCACCACTGAACGCGTTCTGCATGGCTCGGTGCGAATCATATCCTTCAGGTAGAGGCTATTCCGATGCTAGGCCCGATACTCAAGGAAGTGCTCTCAAACGTAGGACATGAGACAAATGGAGCTTTTTTCGCGGTAAATGCGCAGAGTTGTGTCTTACCGGGGTTAAAACTGACGATGTTATTTTGACCCCATTGTGAGACTTGTTCGAGGGATGCCTCAACCACAGACACAAGCTGTCTTCGGTTTTCGTCAACTGCGGTCTTGGAGAGATTGCGTTGGCCAACGTACAGTGCGTCCCCAGTGCTGTCAACCGCATAACAATGAATGTTGCTGGTTTGCAACATATCATTTATGACACACAGCCTTGTGGAACGCCAGCATTTACGGGTTTTTATGTATCGTAAATGTGTTAGATAACTTGAAAAACGACCTAGAGATTACAGACTGTCCCGAACACGAGGGCGGAAATCTGTTCGCAATCGTAAAAGCGTTCTCGGAGAAACTTGGAGTCAATCTTTCCAAAAGTGATATCAATATTGCTGAACGCGTTGGCCAAAAAATATCCCTGCCGCTGCCATTTCGGAATCGAAAGCCTCGTCCCATAGCTGTGTCCTTGGTGAAAAAGGTCCAGAGAGACGAACTGCTTGAAGCAGCCAAATCCATAAGAGTCACCACTGAACGCGTGCTGCATAGCTCGGTGCGAATCGTATCCTTCAGGGAGAGGCTATTCCGATGCTAGGCCCGATACTCAAGGAAGTGCTCTCAAACGTAGGACATGAGACAAATGGAGCTTTTTTCGCGGTAAATGCGCAGAGTTGTGTCTTACCGGGGTTAAAACTGACGATGTTATTTTGACCCCATTGTGAGACTTGTTCGAGGGATGCCTCAACCACAGACACAAGCTGTCTTCGGTTTTCGTCAACTGCGGTCTTGGAGAGATTGCGTTGGCCAACGTACAGTGCGTCCCCAGTGCTGTCATCCGCATAACAATGAATGTTGCTGGTTTGCAACATATCATTTATGACACACAGCCTTGTGGAACGCCAGCATTTACGGGTTTTTATGTATCGTAAATGTGTTAGATAACTTGAAAAACGACCTAGAGATCACAGACTGTCCCGAACACGAGGGCGGAAATCAGTTCGCAATCGTAAAAGCGTTCTCGGAGAAACTTGGAGTCAATCTTTCCAAAAGTGATATCAATATTGCTGAACGCGTTGGCCAAAAAATATCCCAGCCGCTGCCATTTCGGAATCGAAAGCCTCGTTCCATAGCTGTGTCCTTGGTGAAAAAGGTCCAGAGAGACGAACTGCTTGAAGCAGCCAAATCCATAAGAGTCACCACTGAACGCGTGCTGCATGGCTCGGTGCGAATCGTATCCTTCAGGGAGAGGCTATTCCGATGCTAGGCCCGATACTCAAGGAAGTGCTCTCAAACGTAGGACATGAGACAAATGGAGCTGTTTTCGCGGTAAATGCGCAGAGTTGTGTCTTACCCGGGTTAAAACTGACGATGTTATTTTGACCCCATTGTGAGACTTGTTCGAGGGATGCCTCAACCACAGACACAAGCTGTCTTCGGTTTTCGTCAACTGCGGTCTTGGAGAGATTGCGTTGGCCAACGTACAGTGCGTCCCCAGTGCTGTCATCCGCATAACAATGAATGTTGCTGGTTTGCAACATATCATTTATGTGCAGGATAAACAGGGTCGGAGACAACACCCAGCCTTGTGGAACGCCAGCATTTACGGGTTTTTATGTATCGTAAATGTGTTAGATAACTTGAAAAACGACCTAGAGATCACAGACTGTCCCGAACACGAGGGCGGAAATCTGTTCGCAATCGTAAAAGCGTTCTCGGAGAAACTTGGAGTCAATCTTTCCAAAAGTGATATCAATATTGCTGAACGCGTTGGCCAAAAAATATTCCTGCCGCTGCCATTTCGGAATCGAAAGCCTCGTCCCATAGCTGTGTCCTTGGTGAAAAAGGTCCAGAGAGACGAACTGCTTGAAGCAGCCAAATCCATAAGAGTCACCACTGAACGCGTTCTGCATGGCTCGGTGCGAATCATATCCTTCAGGTAGAGGCTATTCCGATGCTAGGCCCGATACTCAAGGAAGTGCTCTCAAACGTAGGACATGAGACAAATTGAGCTTTTTTCGCGGTAAATGCGCAGAGTTGTGTCTTACCGGGGTTAAAACTGACGATGTTATTTTGACCCCATTGTGAGACTTGTTCGAGGGATGCCTCAACCACAGACACAAGCTGTCTTCGGTTTTTGTCAACTGCGGTCTTAGAGAGATTGCGTTGGCCAACGTACAGTGCGTCCCCAGTGCTGTCATCCGCATAACAATGAATGTTGCTGGTTTGCAACATATCATTTATGACACACAGCCTTGTGGAACGCCAGCATTTACGGGTTTTTATGTATCGTAAATGTGTTAGATAACTTGAAAAACGACCTAGAGATTACAGACTGTCCCGAACACGAGGGCGGAAATCTGTTCGCAATCGTAAAAGCGTTCTCGGAGAAACTTGGAGTCAATCTTTCCAAAAGTGATATCAATATTGCTGAACGCGTTGGCCAAAAAATATCCCTGCCACTGCCATTTCGGAATCGAAAGCCTCGTCCCATAGCTGTGTCCTTGGTGAAAAAGGTCCAGAGAGACGAACTGCTTGAAGCAGCCAAATCCATAAGAGTCACCACTGAACGCGTGCTGCATAGCTCGGTGCGAATCGTATCCTTCAGGGAGAGGCTATTCCAATGCTAGGCCCGATACTCAAGGAAGTGCTCTCAAACGTAGGACATGAGACAAACGGAGCTGTTTTCGCGGTAAATGCGCAGAGTTGTGTCTTACCCGGGTTAAAACTGACGATGTTATTTTGACCCCATTGTGAGACTTGTTCGAGGGATGCCTCAACCACAGACACAAGCTGTCTTCGGTTTTCGTCAACTGCGGTCTTGGAGAGATTGCGTTGGCCAACGTACAGTGCGTCCCCAGTGCTGTCATCCGCATAACAATGAATGTTGCTGGTTTGCAACATATCATTGATGTGCAGGATAAACAGGGTCTGAGACAACACACAGCCTTGTGGAACGCCAGCATTTACGGGTTTTTATGTATCGTAAATGTGTTAGATAACTTGAAAAACGACCTAGAGATTACAGACTGTCCCGAACACGAGGGCGGAAATCTGTTCGCAATCGTAAAAGCGTTCTCGGAGAAACTTGGAGTCAATCTTTCCAAAAGTGATATCAATATTGCTAAACGCGTTGGCCAAAAAATATCCCTGCCGCTGCCATTTCGGAATCGAAAGCCTCGTCCCATAACTGTGTCCTTGGTGAAAAAGGTCCAGAAAGACGAACTGCTTGAAGCAGCCAAATCCATAAGAGTCACCACTGAACGCGTGCTGCATAGCTCGGTGCGAATCGTATCCTTCAGGGAGAGGCTATTCCGATGCTAGGCCCGATACTCAAGGAAGTGCTCTCAAACGTAGGACATGAGACAAATGGAGCTTTTTTCGCGGTAAATGCGCAGAGTGTGTCTTACCGGGGTTAAAACTGACGATGTTATTTTGACCCCATTGTGAGACTTGTTCGAGGGATGCCTCAACCACAGACACAAGCTGTCTTCGGTTTTCGTCAACTGCGGTCTTGGAGAGATTGCGTTGGCCAACGTACAGTGCGTCCCCAGTGCTGTCATCCGCATAACAATGAATGTTGCTGGTTTGCAACATATCATTTATGACACACAGCCTTGTGGAACGCCAGCATTTACGGGTTTTTATGTATCGTAAATGTGTTAGATAACTTGAAAAACGACCTAGAGATTTACAGACTGTCCCGAACACGAGGGCGGAAATCTGTTCGCAATCGTAAAAGCGTTCTCGGAGAAACTTGGAGTCAATCTTTCCAAAAGTGATATCAATATTGCTGAACGCGTTGGTCAAAAAATATCCCAGCCGCTGCCATTTCGGAATCGAAAGCCTCGTCCCATAGCTGTGTCCTTGGTGAAAAAGGTCCAGAGAGACGAACTAATTGAAGCAGCCAAATCCATAAGAGTCACCACTGAACGCGTGCTGCATGGCTCGGTGCGAATCGTATCCTTCAGGGAGAGGCTATTCCGATGCTAGGCCCGATACTCAAGGAAGTGCTCTCAAACGTAGGACATGAGACAAACGGAGCTGTTTTCGCGGTAAATGCGCAGAGTTGTGTCTTACCCGGGTTAAAACTGACGATGTTATTTTGACCCCATTGTGAGACTTGTTCGAGGGATGCCTCAACCACAGACACAAGCTGTCTTCGGTTTTCGTCAACTGCGGTCTTGGAGAGATTGCGTTGGCCAACGTACAGTGCGTCCCCAGTGCTGTCATCCGCATAACAATGAATGTTGCTGGTTTGCAACATATCATTTATGACACACAGCCTTGTGGAACGCCAGCATTTACGGGTTTTTATGTATCGTAAATGTGTTAGATAACTTGAAAAACGACCTAGAGATTACAGACTGTCCCGAACACGAGGGCGGAAATCTGTTCGCAATCGTAAAAGCGTTCTCGGAGAAACTTGGAGTCAATCTTTCCAAAAGTGATATCAATATTGCTGAACGCGTTGGCCAAAAAATATTCCTGCCGCTGCCATTTCGGAATCGAAAGCCTCGTCCCATAGCTGTGTCCTTGGTGAAAAAGGTCCAGAGAGACGAACTGCTTGAAGCAGCCAAATCCATAAGAGTCACCACTGAACGCGTTCTGCATGGCTCGGTGCGAATCATATCCTTCAGGTAGAGGCTATTCCGATGCTAGGCCCGATACTCAAGGAAGTGCTCTCAAACGTAGGACATGAGACAAATGGAGCTTTTTTCGCGGTAAATGCGCAGAGTTGTGTCTTACCGGGGTTAAAACTGACGATGTTATTTTGACCCCATTGTGAGACTTGTTCGAGGGATGCCTCAACCACAGACACAAGCTGTCTTCGGTTTTCGTCAACTGCGGTCTTGGAGAGATTGCGTTGGCCAACGTACAGTGCGTCCCCAGTGCTGTCAACCGCATAACAATGAATGTTGCTGGTTTGCAACATATCATTTATGACACACAGCCTTGTGGAACGCCAGCATTTACGGGTTTTTATGTATCGTAAATGTGTTAGATAACTTGAAAAACGACCTAGAGATTACAGACTGTCCCGAACACGAGGGCGGAAATCTGTTCGCAATCGTAAAAGCGTTCTCGGAGAAACTTGGAGTCAATCTTTCCAAAAGTGATATCAATATTGCTGAACGCGTTGGCCAAAAAATATCCCTGCCGCTGCCATTTCGGAATCGAAAGCCTCGTCCCATAGCTGTGTCCTTGGTGAAAAAGGTCCAGAGAGACGAACTGCTTGAAGCAGCCAAATCCATAAGAGTCACCACTGAACGCGTGCTGCATAGCTCGGTGCGAATCGTATCCTTCAGGGAGAGGCTATTCCGATGCTAGGCCCCATACTCAAGGAAGTGCTCTCAAACGTAGGACATGAGACAAATGGAGCTTTTTTCGCGGTAAATGCGCAGAGTTGTGTCTTACCGGGGTTAAAACTGACGATGTTATTTTGACCCCATTGTGAGACTTGTTCGAGGGATGCCTCAACCACAGACACAAGCTGTCTTCGGTTTTCGTCAACTGCGGTCTTGGAGAGATTGCGTTGGCCAACGTACAGTGCGTCCCCAGTGCTGTCATCCGCATAACAATGAATGTTGCTGGTTTGCAACATATCATTTATGTGCAGGATAAACAGGGTCGGAGACAACACCCAGCCTTGTGGAACTCGTAAATGTGTTAGATAACTTGAAAAACGACCTAGAGATTACAGACTGTCCCGAACACGAGGGCGGAAATCTGTTCGCAATCGTAAAAGCGTTCTCGGAGAAACTTGGAGTCAATCTTTCCAAAAGTGATATCAATATTGCTGAACGCGTTGGCCAAAAAAATCCCTGCCGCTGCCATTTCGGAATCGAAAGCCTCGTCCCATAGCTGTGTCCTTGGTGAAAAAGGTCCAGAGAGACGAACTGCTTGAAGCAGCCAAATCCATAAGAGTCACCACTGAACGCGTGCTGCATGGCTCGGTGCGAATCGTATCCTTCAGGGAGAGGCTATTCCGATGCTAGGCCCGATACTCAAGGAAGTGCTCTCAAACGTAGGACATGAGACAAATGGAGCTTTTTTCGCGGTAAATGCGCAGAGTTGTGTCTTACCCGGGTTAAAACTGACGATGTTATTTTGACCCCATTGTGAGACTTGTTCGAGGGATGCCTCAACCACAGACACAAGCTGTCTTCGGTTTTCGTCAACTGCGGTCTTGGAGAGATTGCGTTGGCCAACGTGCAGTGCGTCCCCAGTGCTGTCATCCGCATAACAATGAATGTTGCTGGTTTGCAACATATCATTTATGTGCAGGATAAACAGGGTCTGAGACAACACCCAGCCTTGTGGAACGCCAGCATTTACGGGTTTTTATGTATCGTAAATGTGTTAGATAACTTGAAAAACGACCTAGAGATTACAGACTGTCCCAAACACGAGGGCAGAAATCTGTTCGCAATCGTAAAAGCGTTCTCGGAGAAACTTGGAGTCAATCTTTCCAAAAGTGATATCAATATTGCTGAACGCGTTGGCCAAAAAATATCCCTGCCGCTGCCATTTCGGAATCGAAAGCCTCGTCCCATAGCTGTGTCCTTGGTGAAAAAGGTCCAGAGAGACGAACTGCTTGAAGCAGCCAAATCCATAAGAGTCACCACTGAACGCGTGCTGCATGGCTCGGTGCGAATCGTATCCTTCAGGGAGAGGCTATTCCGATGCTAGGCCCGATACTCAAGGAAGTGCTCTCAAACGTAGGACATGAGACAAATGGAGCTGTTTTCGCGGTAAATGCGCAGAGTTGTGTCTTACCGGGGTTAAAACTGACGATGTTATTTTAACCCCATTAAGAGACTTGTTCGAGGGATGCCTCAACCACAGACACAAGCTGTCTTCGGTTTTCGTCAACTGCGGTCTTGGAGAGATTGCGTTGGCCAACGTACAGTGCGTCCCCAGTGCTGTCATCCGCAAATCTGTTCGCAATCGTTAAAGCGTTCTCGGAGAAACTTGGAGTCAATCTTTCCAAAAGTGATATCAATATTGCTGAACGCGTTGGCCAAAAAATATCCCTGCCGCTGCCATTTCGGAATCGAAAGCCTCGTCCCATAGCTGTGTCCTTGGTGAAAAAGGTCCAGAGAGACGAACTGCTTGAAGCAGCCAAATCCATAAGAGTCACCACTGAACGCGTGCTGCATGGCTCGGTGCGAATCGTATCCTTCAGGGAGAGGCTATTCCGATGCTAGGCCCGATACTCAAGGAAGTGCTCTCAAACGTAGGACATGAGACAAATGGAGCTTTTTTCGCGGTAAATGCGCAGAGTTGTGTCTTACCCGGGTTAAAACTGACGATGTTATTTTGACCCCATTGTGAGACTTGTTCGAGGGATGCCTCAACCACAGACACAAGCTGTCTTCGGTTTTCGTCAACTGCGGTCTTGGAGAGATTGCGTTGGCCAACGTGCAGTGCGTCCCCAGTGCTGTCATCCGCATAACAATGAATGTTGCTGGTTTGCAACATATCATTTATGTGCAGGATAAACAGGGTCTGAGACAACACCCAGCCTTGTGGAACGCCAGCATTTACGGGTTTTTATGTATCGTAAATGTGTTAGATAACTTGAAAAACGACCTAGAGATTACAGACTGTCCCAAACACGAGGGCAGAAATCTGTTCGCAATCGTAAAAGCGTTCTCGGAGAAACTTGGAGTCAATCTTTCCAAAAGTGATATCAATATTGCTGAACGCGTTGGCCAAAAAATATCCCTGCCGCTGCCATTTCGGAATCGAAAGCCTCGTCCCATAGCTGTGTCCTTGGTGAAAAAGGTCCAGAGAGACGAACTGCTTGAAGCAGCCAAATCCATAAGAGTCACCACTGAACGCGTGCTGCATGGCTCGGTGCGAATCGTATCCTTCAGGGAGAGGCTATTCCGATGCTAGGCCCGATACTCAAGGAAGTGCTCTCAAACGTAGGACATGAGACAAATGGAGCTGTTTTCGCGGTAAATGCGCAGAGTTGTGTCTTACCGGGGTTAAAACTGACGATGTTATTTTAACCCCATTAAGAGACTTGTTCGAGGGATGCCTCAACCACAGACACAAGCTGTCTTCTGTCATCCGCATAACAATGAATGTTGCTGGTTTGCAACATATCATTTATGTGCAGGATAAACAGGGTCGGAGACAACACACAGCCTTGTGGAACGCCAGCATTTACGGGTTTTTATGTATCGTAAATGTGTTAGATAACTTGAAAAACGACCTAGAGATTACAGACTGTCCCGAACACGAGGGCGGAAATCTGTTCGCAATCGTAAAAGCGTTCTCGGAGAAACTTGGAGTCAATCTTTCCAAAAGTGATATCAATATTGCTAAACGCGTTGGCCAAAAAATATCCCTGCCGCTGCCATTTCGGAATCGAAAGCCTCGTCCCATAGCTGTTTCCTTGGTGAAAAAGGTCCAGAAAGACGAACTGCTTGAAGCAGCCAAATCCATAAGAGTCACCACTGAACGCGTGCTGCATAGCTCGGTGCGAATCGTATCCTTCAGGGAGAGGCTATTCCGATGCTAGGCCCGATACTCAAGGAAGTGCTCTCAAACGTAGGACATGAGACAAATGGAGCTTTTTTCGCGGTAAATGCGCAGAGTTGTGTCTTACCGGGGTTAAAACTGACGATGTTATTTTGACCCCATTGTGAGACTTGTTCGAGGGATGCCTCAACCACAGACACAAGCTGTCTTCGGTTTTCGTCAACTGCGGTCTTGGAGAGATTGCGTTGGCCAACGTACAGTGCGTCCCCAGTGCTGTCATCCGCATAACAATGAATGTTGCTGGTTTGCAACATATCATTTATGACACACAGCCTTGTGGAACGCCAGCATTTACGGGTTTTTATGTATCGTAAATGTGTTAGATAACTTGAAAAACGACCTAGAGATCACAGACTGTCCCGAACACGAGGGCGGAAATCAGTTCGCAATCGTAAAAGCGTTCTCGGAGAAACTTGGAGTCAATCTTGCCAAAAGTGATATCAATATTGCTGAACGCGTTGGCCAAAAAATATCTCTGCCGCTGCCATTTCGGAATCGAAAGCCTCGTCCCATAGCTGTGTCCTTGGTGAAAAAGGTCCAGAGAGACGAACTGCTTGAAGCAGCCAAATCCATAAGAGTCACCACTGAACGCGTTCTGCATGGCTCGGTGCGAATCATATCCTTCAGGTAGAGGCTATTCCGATGCTAGGCCCGATACTCAAGGAAGTGCTCTCAAACGTAGGACATGAGACAAATGGAGCTTTTTTCGCGGTAAATGCGCAGAGTTGTGTCTTACCGGGGTTAAAACTGACGATGTTATTTTGACCCCATTGTGAGACTTGTTCGAGGGATGCCTCAACCACAGACACAAGCTGTCTTCGGTTTTCGTCAACTGCGGTCTTGCAGAGATTGCGTTGGCCAACGTACAGTGCGTCCCCAGTGCTGTCATCCGCATAACAATGAATGTTGCTGGTTTGCAACATATCATTTATGACACACAGCCTTGTGGAACGCCAGCATTTACGGGTTTTTATGTATCGTAAATGTGTTAGATAACTTGAAAAACGACCTAGAGATTACAGACTGTCCCAAACACGAGGGCAGAAATCTGTTCGCAATCGTAAAAGCGTTCTCGGAGAAACTTGGAGTCAATCTTTCCAAAAGTGATATCAATATTGCTGAACGCGTTGGCCAAAAAATATCCCTGCCGCTGCCATTTCGGAATCGAAAGCCTCGTCCCATAGCTGTGTCCTTGGTGAAAAAGGTCCAGAGAGACGAACTGCTTGAAGCAGCCAAATCCATAAGAGTCACCACTGAACGCGTGCTGCATGGCTCGGTGCGAATCGTATCCTTCAGGGAGAGGCTATTCCGATGCTAGGCCCGATACTCAAGGAAGTGCTCTCAAACGTAGGACATGAAACAAATGGAGCTTTTTTCGCGGTAAATGCGCAGAGTTGTGTCTTACCGGGGTTAAAACTGACGATGTTATTTTGACCCCATTGTGAGACTTGTTCGAGGGATGCCTCAACCACAGACACAAGCTGTCTTTGGTTTTCGTCAACTGCGGTCTTGGAGAGTTTGCGTTGGCCAACGTACAGTGCGTCCCCAGTGCTGTCATCCGCATAACAATGAATGTTGCTGGTTTGCAACATATCATTTATGTGCAGGATAAACAGGGTCGGAGACAACACACAGCCTTGTGGAACGCCAGCATTTACGGGTTTTTATGTATCGTAAATGTGTTAGATAACTTGAAAAACGACCTAGAGATTACAGACTGTCCCGAACACGAGGGCGGAAATCTGTTCGCAATCGTAAAAGCGTTCTCGGAGAAACTTGGAGTCAATCTTTCCAAAAGTGATATCAATATTGCTGAACGCGTTGGCCAAAAAATATCCCAGCCGCTGCCATTTCGGAATCGAAAGCCTCGTCCCATAGCTGTGTCCTTGGTGAAAAAGGTCCAGAGAGACGAACTGCTTGAAGCAGCCAAATCCATAAGAGTCACCACTGAACGCGTGCTGCATGGCTCGGTGCGAATCGTATCCTTCAGGGAGAGGCTATTCCGATGCTAGGCCCGATACTCAAGGAAGTGCTCTCAAACGTAGGACATGAGACAAATGGAGCTTTTTTCGCGGTAAATGCGCAGAGTTGTGTCTTACCGGGGTTAAAACTGACGATGTTATTTTAACCCCATTAAGAGACTTGTTCGAGGGATGCCTCAACCACAGTCACAAGCTATCTTCGGTTTTCGTCAACTGCGGTCTTGGAGAGATTGCGTTGGCCAACGTACAGTGCGTCCCCAGTGCTGTCATCCGCATAACAATGATGTTGCCGGTTTGCAACATATCATTTATGTGCAGGATAAACAGGGTCGGAGACAACACACAGCCTTGTGGAACGCCAGCATTTACGGGTTTTTATGTATCGTAAATGTGTTAGATAACTTGAAAAACGACCTAGAGATTACAGACTGTCCCGAACACGAGGGCGGAAATCTGTTCGCAATCGTAAAAGCGTTCTCGGAGAAACTTGGAGTCAATCTTTCCAAAAGTGATATCAATATTGCTGAACGCGTTGGCCAAAAAAATCCCTGCCGCTGCCATTTCGGAATCGAAAGCCTCGTCCCATAGCTGTGTCCTTGGTGAAAAAGGTCCAGAGAGACGAACTGCTTGAAGCAGCCAAATCCATAAGAGTCACCACTGAACGCGTGCTGCATAGCTCGGTGCGAATCGTATCCTTCAGGGAGAGGCTATTCCGATGCTAGGCCCCATACTCAAGGAAGTGCTCTCAAACGTAGGACATGAGACAAATGGAGCTTTTTTCGCGGTAAATGCGCAGAGTTGTGTCTTACCGGGGTTAAAACTGACGATGTTATTTTGACCCCATTGTGAGACTTGTTCGAGGGATGCCTCAACCACAGACACAAGCTGTCTTCGGTTTTCGTCAACTGCGGTCTTGGAGAGATTGCGTTGGCCAACGTACAGTGCGTCCCCAGTGCTGTCATCCGCAAATCTGTTCGCAATCGTTAAAGCGTTCTCGGAGAAACTTGGAGTCAATCTTTCCAAAAGTGATATCAATATTGCTGAACGCGTTGGCCAAAAAATATCCCTGCCGCTGCCATTTCGGAATCGAAAGCCTCGTCCCATAGCTGTGTCCTTGGTGAAAAAGGTCCAGAGAGACGAACTGCTTGAAGCAGCCAAATCCATAAGAGTCACCACTGAACGCGTGCTGCATGGCTCGGTGCGAATCGTATCCTTCAGGGAGAGGCTATTCCGATGCTAGGCCCGATACTCAAGGAAGTGCTCTCAAACGTAGGACATGAGACAAATGGAGCTTTTTTCGCGGTAAATGCGCAGAGTTGTGTCTTACCCGGGTTAAAACTGACGATGTTATTTTGACCCCATTGTGAGACTTGTTCGAGGGATGCCTCAACCACAGACACAAGCTGTCTTCGGTTTTCGTCAACTGCGGTCTTGGAGAGATTGCGTTGGCCAACGTGCAGTGCGTCCCCAGTGCTGTCATCCGCATAACAATGAATGTTGCTGGTTTGCAACATATCATTTATGTGCAGGATAAACAGGGTCGGAGACAACACACAGCCTTGTGGAACGCCAGCATTTACGGGTTTTTATGTATCGTAAATGTGTTAGATAACTTGAAAAACGACCTAGAGATTACAGACTGTCCCGAACACGAGGGCGGAAATCTGTTCGCAATCGTAAAAGCGTTCTCGGAGAAACTTGGAGTCAATCTTTCCAAAAGTGATATCAATATTGCTAAACGCGTTGGCCAAAAAATATCCCTGCCGCTGCCATTTCGGAATCGAAAGCCTCGTCCCATAGCTGTTTCCTTGGTGAAAAAGGTCCAGAAAGACGAACTGCTTGAAGCAGCCAAATCCATAAGAGTCACCACTGAACGCGTGCTGCATAGCTCGGTGCGAATCGTATCCTTCAGGGAGAGGCTATTCCGATGCTAGGCCCGATACTCAAGGAAGTGCTCTCAAACGTAGGACATGAGACAAATGGAGCTTTTTTCGCGGTAAATGCGCAGAGTTGTGTCTTACCGGGGTTAAAACTGACGATGTTATTTTGACCCCATTGTGAGACTTGTTCGAGGGATGCCTCAACCACAGACACAAGCTGTCTTCGGTTTTCGTCAACTGCGGTCTTGGAGAGATTGCGTTGGCCAACGTACAGTGCGTCCCCAGTGCTGTCATCCGCATAACAATGAATGTTGCTGGTTTGCAACATATCATTTATGACACACAGCCTTGTGGAACGCCAGCATTTACGGGTTTTTATGTATCGTAAATGTGTTAGATAACTTGAAAAACGACCTAGAGATCACAGACTGTCCCGAACACGAGGGCGGAAATCAGTTCGCAATCGTAAAAGCGTTCTCGGAGAAACTTGGAGTCAATCTTGCCAAAAGTGATATCAATATTGCTGAACGCGTTGGCCAAAAAATATCCCTGCCGCTGCCATTTCGGAATCGAAAGCCTCGTCCCATAGCTGTGTCCTTGGTGAAAAAGGTCCAGAGAGACGAACTGCTTGAAGCAGCCAAATCCATAAGAGTCACCACTGAACGCGTTCTGCATGGCTCGGTGCGAATCATATCCTTCAGGTAGAGGCTATTCCGATGCTAGGCCCGATACTCAAGGAAGTGCTCTCAAACGTAGGACATGAGACAAATGGAGCTTTTTTCGCGGTAAATGCGCAGAGTTGTGTCTTACCGGGGTTAAAACTGACGATGTTATTTTGACCCCATTGTGAGACTTGTTCGAGGGATGCCTCAACCACAGACACAAGCTGTCTTCGGTTTTCGTCAACTGCGGTCTTGCAGAGATTGCGTTGGCCAACGTACAGTGCGTCCCCAGTGCTGTCATCCGCATAACAATGAATGTTGCTGGTTTGCAACATATCATTTATGACACACAGCCTTGTGGAACGCCAGCATTTACGGGTTTTTATGTATCGTAAATGTGTTAGATAACTTGAAAAACGACCTAGAGATTACAGACTGTCCCGAACACGAGGGCGGAAATCTGTTCGCAATCGTAAAAGCGTTCTCGGAGAAACTTGGAGTCAATCTTTCCAAAAGTGATATCAATATTGCTAAACGCGTTGGCCAAAAAATATCCCTGCCGCTGCCATTTCGGAATCGAAAGCCTCGTCCCATAGCTGTGTCCTTGGTGAAAAAGGTCCAGAGAGACGAACTGCTTGAAGCAGCCAAATCCATAAGAGTCACCACTGAACGCGTGCTGCATAGCTCGGTGCGAATCGTATCCTTCAGGGAGAGGCTATTCCGATGCTAGGCCCGATACTCAAGGAAGTGCTCTCAAACGTAGGACATGAGACAAATGGAGCTTTTTTCGCGGTAAATGCGCAGAGTTGTGTCTTACCGGGGTTAAAACTGACGATGTTATTTTGACCCCATTGTGAGACTTGTTCGAGGGATGCCTCAACCACAGACACAAGCTGTCTTCGGTTTTCGTCAACTGCGGTCTTAGAGAGATTGCGTTGGCCAACGTACAGTGCGTCCCCAGTGCTGTCATCCGCATAACAATGAATGTTGCTGGTTTGCAACATATCATTTATGACACACAGCCTTGTGGAACGCCAGCATTTACGGGTTTTTATGTATCGTAAATGTGTTAGATAACTTGAAAAACGACCTAGAGATTACAGACTGTCCCGAACACGAGGGCGGAAATCTGTTCGCAATCGTAAAAGCGTTCTCGGAGAAACTTGGAGTCAATCTTTCCAAAAGTGATATCAATATTGCTGAACGCGTTGGCCAAAAAAATCCCTGCCGCTGCCATTTCGGAATCGAAAGCCTCGTCCCATAGCTGTGTCCTTGGTGAAAAAGGTCCAGAGAGACGAACTGCTTGAAGCAGCCAAATCCATAAGAGTCACCACTGAACGCGTGCTGCATGGCTCGGTGCGAATCGTATCCTTCAGGGAGAGGCTATTCCGATGCTAGGCCCGATACTCAAGGAAGTGCTCTCAAACGTAGGACATGAGACAAATGGAGCTTTTTTCGCGGTAAATGCGCAGAGTTGTGTCTTACCCGGGTTAAAACTGACGATGTTATTTTGACCCCATTGTGAGACTTGTTCGAGGGATGCCTCAACCACAGACACAAGCTGTCTTCGGTTTTCGTCAACTGCGGTCTTGGAGAGATTGCGTTGGCCAACGTGCAGTGCGTCCCCAGTGCTGTCATCCGCATAACAATGAATGTTGCTGGTTTGCAACATATCATTTATGTGCAGGATAAACAGGGTCTGAGACAACACCCAGCCTTGTGGAACGCCAGCATTTACGGGTTTTTATGTATCGTAAATGTGTTAGATAACTTGAAAAACGACCTAGAGATTACAGACTGTCCCAAACACGAGGGCAGAAATCTGTTCGCAATCGTAAAAGCGTTCTCGGAGAAACTTGGAGTCAATCTTTCCAAAAGTGATATCAATATTGCTGAACGCGTTGGCCAAAAAATATCCCTGCCGCTGCCATTTCGGAATCGAAAGCCTCGTCCCATAGCTGTGTCCTTGGTGAAAAAGGTCCAGAGAGACGAACTGCTTGAAGCAGCCAAATCCATAAGAGT
This sequence comes from Udea olivalis, assembly GCA_947369235.1. NCBI lineage: Eukaryota > Metazoa > Arthropoda > Insecta > Lepidoptera > Crambidae > Udea > Udea olivalis. The sequence continues at coordinate 5,683,068 of OX376367.1, read as the reverse complement.
CACCACTGAACGCGTGCTGCATGGCTCGGTGCGAATCGTATCCTTCAGGGAGAGGCTATTCCGATGCTAGGCCCGATACTCAAGGAAGTGCTCTCAAACGTAGGACATGAGACAAATGGAGCTGTTTTCGCGGTAAATGCGCAGAGTTGTGTCTTACCGGGGTTAAAACTGACGATGTTATTTTAACCCCATTAAGAGACTTGTTCGAGGGATGCCTCAACCACAGACACAAGCTGTCTTCGGTTTTCGTCAACTGCGGTCTTGGAGAGATTGCGTTGGCCAACGTACAGTGCGTCCCCAGTGCTGTCATCCGCAAATCTGTTCGCAATCGTTAAAGCGTTCTCGGAGAAACTTGGAGTCAATCTTTCCAAAAGTGATATCAATATTGCTGAACGCGTTGGCCAAAAAATATCCCTGCCGCTGCCATTTCGGAATCGAAAGCCTCGTCCCATAGCTGTGTCCTTGGTGAAAAAGGTCCAGAGAGACGAACTGCTTGAAGCAGCCAAATCCATAAGAGTCACCACTGAACGCGTGCTGCATGGCTCGGTGCGAATCGTATCCTTCAGGGAGAGGCTATTCCGATGCTAGGCCCGATACTCAAGGAAGTGCTCTCAAACGTAGGACATGAGACAAATGGAGCTTTTTTCGCGGTAAATGCGCAGAGTTGTGTCTTACCCGGGTTAAAACTGACGATGTTATTTTGACCCCATTGTGAGACTTGTTCGAGGGATGCCTCAACCACAGACACAAGCTGTCTTCGGTTTTCGTCAACTGCGGTCTTGGAGAGATTGCGTTGGCCAACGTGCAGTGCGTCCCCAGTGCTGTCATCCGCATAACAATGAATGTTGCTGGTTTGCAACATATCATTTATGTGCAGGATAAACAGGGTCTGAGACAACACCCAGCCTTGTGGAACGCCAGCATTTACGGGTTTTTATGTATCGTAAATGTGTTAGATAACTTGAAAAACGACCTAGAGATTACAGACTGTCCCAAACACGAGGGCAGAAATCTGTTCGCAATCGTAAAAGCGTTCTCGGAGAAACTTGGAGTCAATCTTTCCAAAAGTGATATCAATATTGCTGAACGCGTTGGCCAAAAAATATCCCTGCCGCTGCCATTTCGGAATCGAAAGCCTCGTCCCATAGCTGTGTCCTTGGTGAAAAAGGTCCAGAGAGACGAACTGCTTGAAGCAGCCAAATCCATAAGAGTCACCACTGAACGCGTGCTGCATGGCTCGGTGCGAATCGTATCCTTCAGGGAGAGGCTATTCCGATGCTAGGCCCGATACTCAAGGAAGTGCTCTCAAACGTAGGACATGAGACAAATGGAGCTGTTTTCGCGGTAAATGCGCAGAGTTGTGTCTTACCGGGGTTAAAACTGACGATGTTATTTTAACCCCATTAAGAGACTTGTTCGAGGGATGCCTCAACCACAGACACAAGCTGTCTTCTGTCATCCGCATAACAATGAATGTTGCTGGTTTGCAACATATCATTTATGTGCAGGATAAACAGGGTCGGAGACAACACACAGCCTTGTGGAACGCCAGCATTTACGGGTTTTTATGTATCGTAAATGTGTTAGATAACTTGAAAAACGACCTAGAGATTACAGACTGTCCCGAACACGAGGGCGGAAATCTGTTCGCAATCGTAAAAGCGTTCTCGGAGAAACTTGGAGTCAATCTTTCCAAAAGTGATATCAATATTGCTAAACGCGTTGGCCAAAAAATATCCCTGCCGCTGCCATTTCGGAATCGAAAGCCTCGTCCCATAGCTGTTTCCTTGGTGAAAAAGGTCCAGAAAGACGAACTGCTTGAAGCAGCCAAATCCATAAGAGTCACCACTGAACGCGTGCTGCATAGCTCGGTGCGAATCGTATCCTTCAGGGAGAGGCTATTCCGATGCTAGGCCCGATACTCAAGGAAGTGCTCTCAAACGTAGGACATGAGACAAATGGAGCTTTTTTCGCGGTAAATGCGCAGAGTTGTGTCTTACCGGGGTTAAAACTGACGATGTTATTTTGACCCCATTGTGAGACTTGTTCGAGGGATGCCTCAACCACAGACACAAGCTGTCTTCGGTTTTCGTCAACTGCGGTCTTGGAGAGATTGCGTTGGCCAACGTACAGTGCGTCCCCAGTGCTGTCATCCGCATAACAATGAATGTTGCTGGTTTGCAACATATCATTTATGACACACAGCCTTGTGGAACGCCAGCATTTACGGGTTTTTATGTATCGTAAATGTGTTAGATAACTTGAAAAACGACCTAGAGATCACAGACTGTCCCGAACACGAGGGCGGAAATCAGTTCGCAATCGTAAAAGCGTTCTCGGAGAAACTTGGAGTCAATCTTGCCAAAAGTGATATCAATATTGCTGAACGCGTTGGCCAAAAAATATCTCTGCCGCTGCCATTTCGGAATCGAAAGCCTCGTCCCATAGCTGTGTCCTTGGTGAAAAAGGTCCAGAGAGACGAACTGCTTGAAGCAGCCAAATCCATAAGAGTCACCACTGAACGCGTTCTGCATGGCTCGGTGCGAATCATATCCTTCAGGTAGAGGCTATTCCGATGCTAGGCCCGATACTCAAGGAAGTGCTCTCAAACGTAGGACATGAGACAAATGGAGCTTTTTTCGCGGTAAATGCGCAGAGTTGTGTCTTACCGGGGTTAAAACTGACGATGTTATTTTGACCCCATTGTGAGACTTGTTCGAGGGATGCCTCAACCACAGACACAAGCTGTCTTCGGTTTTCGTCAACTGCGGTCTTGCAGAGATTGCGTTGGCCAACGTACAGTGCGTCCCCAGTGCTGTCATCCGCATAACAATGAATGTTGCTGGTTTGCAACATATCATTTATGACACACAGCCTTGTGGAACGCCAGCATTTACGGGTTTTTATGTATCGTAAATGTGTTAGATAACTTGAAAAACGACCTAGAGATTACAGACTGTCCCAAACACGAGGGCAGAAATCTGTTCGCAATCGTAAAAGCGTTCTCGGAGAAACTTGGAGTCAATCTTTCCAAAAGTGATATCAATATTGCTGAACGCGTTGGCCAAAAAATATCCCTGCCGCTGCCATTTCGGAATCGAAAGCCTCGTCCCATAGCTGTGTCCTTGGTGAAAAAGGTCCAGAGAGACGAACTGCTTGAAGCAGCCAAATCCATAAGAGTCACCACTGAACGCGTGCTGCATGGCTCGGTGCGAATCGTATCCTTCAGGGAGAGGCTATTCCGATGCTAGGCCCGATACTCAAGGAAGTGCTCTCAAACGTAGGACATGAAACAAATGGAGCTTTTTTCGCGGTAAATGCGCAGAGTTGTGTCTTACCGGGGTTAAAACTGACGATGTTATTTTGACCCCATTGTGAGACTTGTTCGAGGGATGCCTCAACCACAGACACAAGCTGTCTTTGGTTTTCGTCAACTGCGGTCTTGGAGAGTTTGCGTTGGCCAACGTACAGTGCGTCCCCAGTGCTGTCATCCGCATAACAATGAATGTTGCTGGTTTGCAACATATCATTTATGTGCAGGATAAACAGGGTCGGAGACAACACACAGCCTTGTGGAACGCCAGCATTTACGGGTTTTTATGTATCGTAAATGTGTTAGATAACTTGAAAAACGACCTAGAGATTACAGACTGTCCCGAACACGAGGGCGGAAATCTGTTCGCAATCGTAAAAGCGTTCTCGGAGAAACTTGGAGTCAATCTTTCCAAAAGTGATATCAATATTGCTGAACGCGTTGGCCAAAAAATATCCCAGCCGCTGCCATTTCGGAATCGAAAGCCTCGTCCCATAGCTGTGTCCTTGGTGAAAAAGGTCCAGAGAGACGAACTGCTTGAAGCAGCCAAATCCATAAGAGTCACCACTGAACGCGTGCTGCATGGCTCGGTGCGAATCGTATCCTTCAGGGAGAGGCTATTCCGATGCTAGGCCCGATACTCAAGGAAGTGCTCTCAAACGTAGGACATGAGACAAATGGAGCTTTTTTCGCGGTAAATGCGCAGAGTTGTGTCTTACCGGGGTTAAAACTGACGATGTTATTTTAACCCCATTAAGAGACTTGTTCGAGGGATGCCTCAACCACAGTCACAAGCTATCTTCGGTTTTCGTCAACTGCGGTCTTGGAGAGATTGCGTTGGCCAACGTACAGTGCGTCCCCAGTGCTGTCATCCGCATAACAATGATGTTGCCGGTTTGCAACATATCATTTATGTGCAGGATAAACAGGGTCGGAGACAACACACAGCCTTGTGGAACGCCAGCATTTACGGGTTTTTATGTATCGTAAATGTGTTAGATAACTTGAAAAACGACCTAGAGATTACAGACTGTCCCGAACACGAGGGCGGAAATCTGTTCGCAATCGTAAAAGCGTTCTCGGAGAAACTTGGAGTCAATCTTTCCAAAAGTGATATCAATATTGCTGAACGCGTTGGCCAAAAAAATCCCTGCCGCTGCCATTTCGGAATCGAAAGCCTCGTCCCATAGCTGTGTCCTTGGTGAAAAAGGTCCAGAGAGACGAACTGCTTGAAGCAGCCAAATCCATAAGAGTCACCACTGAACGCGTGCTGCATGGCTCGGTGCGAATCGTATCCTTCAGGGAGAGGCTATTCCGATGCTAGGCCCGATACTCAAGGAAGTGCTCTCAAACGTAGGACATGAAACAAATGGAGCTTTTTTCGCGGTAAATGCGCAGAGTTGTGTCTTACCGGGGTTAAAACTGACGATGTTATTTTGTCCCCATTGTGAGACTTGTTCGAGGGATGCCTCAACCACAGACACAAGCTGTCTTCGGTTTTCGTCAACTGCGGTCTTGGAGAGTTTGCGTTGGCCAACGTACAGTGCGTCCCCAGTGCTGTCATCCGCATAACAATGAATGTTGCTGGTTTGCAACATATCATTTATGTGCAGGATAAACAGGGTCGGAGACAACACACAGCCTTGTGGAACGCCAGCATTTACGGGTTTTTATGTATCGTAAATGTGTTAGATAACTTGAAAAACGACCTAGAGATTACAGACTGTCCCGAACACGAGGGCGGAAATCTGTTCGCAATCGTAAAAGCGTTCTCGGAGAAACTTGGAGTCAATCTTTCCAAAAGTGATATCAATATTGCTGAACGCGTTGGCCAAAAAATATCCCTGCCGCTGCCATTTCGGAATCGAAAGCCTCGTCCCATAGCTGTGTCCTTGATGAAAAAGGTCCAGAGAGACGAACTGCTTGAAGCAGCCAAATCCATAAGAGTCACCACTGAACGCGTGCTGCATAGCTCGGTGCGAATCGTATCCTTCAGGGAGAGGCTATTCCGATGCTAGGCCCCATACTCAAGGAAGTGCTCTCAAACGTAGGACATGAGACAAATGGAGCTTTTTTCGCGGTAAATGCGCAGAGTTGTGTCTTACCGGGGTTAAAACTGACGATGTTATTTTGACCCCATTGTGAGACTTGTTCGAGGGATGCCTCAACCACAGACACAAGCTGTCTTCGGTTTTCGTCAACTGCGGTCTTGGAGAGATTGCGTTGGCCAACGTACAGTGCGTCCCCAGTGCTGTCATCCGCAAATCTGTTCGCAATCGTTAAAGCGTTCTCGGAGAAACTTGGAGTCAATCTTTCCAAAAGTGATATCAATATTGCTGAACGCGTTGGCCAAAAAATATCCCTGCCGCTGCCATTTCGGAATCGAAAGCCTCGTCCCATAGCTGTGTCCTTGGTGAAAAAGGTCCAGAGAGACGAACTGCTTGAAGCAGCCAAATCCATAAGAGTCACCACTGAACGCGTGCTGCATGGCTCGGTGCGAATCGTATCCTTCAGGGAGAGGCTATTCCGATGCTAGGCCCGATACTCAAGGAAGTGCTCTCAAACGTAGGACATGAGACAAATGGAGCTTTTTTCGCGGTAAATGCGCAGAGTTGTGTCTTACCCGGGTTAAAACTGACGATGTTATTTTGACCCCATTGTGAGACTTGTTCGAGGGATGCCTCAACCACAGACACAAGCTGTCTTCGGTTTTCGTCAACTGCGGTCTTGGAGAGATTGCGTTGGCCAACGTGCAGTGCGTCCCCAGTGCTGTCATCCGCATAACAATGAATGTTGCTGGTTTGCAACATATCATTTATGTGCAGGATAAACAGGGTCGGAGACAACACACAGCCTTGTGGAACGCCAGCATTTACGGGTTTTTATGTATCGTAAATGTGTTAGATAACTTGAAAAACGACCTAGAGATTACAGACTGTCCCGAACACGAGGGCGGAAATCTGTTCGCAATCGTAAAAGCGTTCTCGGAGAAACTTGGAGTCAATCTTTCCAAAAGTGATATCAATATTGCTAAACGCGTTGGCCAAAAAATATCCCTGCCGCTGCCATTTCGGAATCGAAAGCCTCGTCCCATAGCTGTTTCCTTGGTGAAAAAGGTCCAGAAAGACGAACTGCTTGAAGCAGCCAAATCCATAAGAGTCACCACTGAACGCGTGCTGCATAGCTCGGTGCGAATCGTATCCTTCAGGGAGAGGCTATTCCGATGCTAGGCCCGATACTCAAGGAAGTGCTCTCAAACGTAGGACATGAGACAAATGGAGCTTTTTTCGCGGTAAATGCGCAGAGTTGTGTCTTACCGGGGTTAAAACTGACGATGTTATTTTGACCCCATTGTGAGACTTGTTCGAGGGATGCCTCAACCACAGACACAAGCTGTCTTCGGTTTTCGTCAACTGCGGTCTTGGAGAGATTGCGTTGGCCAACGTACAGTGCGTCCCCAGTGCTGTCATCCGCATAACAATGAATGTTGCTGGTTTGCAACATATCATTTATGACACACAGCCTTGTGGAACGCCAGCATTTACGGGTTTTTATGTATCGTAAATGTGTTAGATAACTTGAAAAACGACCTAGAGATCACAGACTGTCCCGAACACGAGGGCGGAAATCAGTTCGCAATCGTAAAAGCGTTCTCGGAGAAACTTGGAGTCAATCTTGCCAAAAGTGATATCAATATTGCTGAACGCGTTGGCCAAAAAATATCCCTGCCGCTGCCATTTCGGAATCGAAAGCCTCGTCCCATAGCTGTGTCCTTGGTGAAAAAGGTCCAGAGAGACGAACTGCTTGAAGCAGCCAAATCCATAAGAGTCACCACTGAACGCGTTCTGCATGGCTCGGTGCGAATCATATCCTTCAGGTAGAGGCTATTCCGATGCTAGGCCCGATACTCAAGGAAGTGCTCTCAAACGTAGGACATGAGACAAATGGAGCTTTTTTCGCGGTAAATGCGCAGAGTTGTGTCTTACCGGGGTTAAAACTGACGATGTTATTTTGACCCCATTGTGAGACTTGTTCGAGGGATGCCTCAACCACAGACACAAGCTGTCTTCGGTTTTCGTCAACTGCGGTCTTGCAGAGATTGCGTTGGCCAACGTACAGTGCGTCCCCAGTGCTGTCATCCGCATAACAATGAATGTTGCTGGTTTGCAACATATCATTTATGACACACAGCCTTGTGGAACGCCAGCATTTACGGGTTTTTATGTATCGTAAATGTGTTAGATAACTTGAAAAACGACCTAGAGATTACAGACTGTCCCGAACACGAGGGCGGAAATCTGTTCGCAATCGTAAAAGCGTTCTCGGAGAAACTTGGAGTCAATCTTTCCAAAAGTGATATCAATATTGCTAAACGCGTTGGCCAAAAAATATCCCTGCCGCTGCCATTTCGGAATCGAAAGCCTCGTCCCATAGCTGTGTCCTTGGTGAAAAAGGTCCAGAGAGACGAACTGCTTGAAGCAGCCAAATCCATAAGAGTCACCACTGAACGCGTGCTGCATAGCTCGGTGCGAATCGTATCCTTCAGGGAGAGGCTATTCCGATGCTAGGCCCGATACTCAAGGAAGTGCTCTCAAACGTAGGACATGAGACAAATGGAGCTTTTTTCGCGGTAAATGCGCAGAGTTGTGTCTTACCGGGGTTAAAACTGACGATGTTATTTTGACCCCATTGTGAGACTTGTTCGAGGGATGCCTCAACCACAGACACAAGCTGTCTTCGGTTTTCGTCAACTGCGGTCTTAGAGAGATTGCGTTGGCCAACGTACAGTGCGTCCCCAGTGCTGTCATCCGCATAACAATGAATGTTGCTGGTTTGCAACATATCATTTATGACACACAGCCTTGTGGAACGCCAGCATTTACGGGTTTTTATGTATCGTAAATGTGTTAGATAACTTGAAAAACGACCTAGAGATTACAGACTGTCCCGAACACGAGGGCGGAAATCTGTTCGCAATCGTAAAAGCGTTCTCGGAGAAACTTGGAGTCAATCTTTCCAAAAGTGATATCAATATTGCTGAACGCGTTGGCCAAAAAAATCCCTGCCGCTGCCATTTCGGAATCGAAAGCCTCGTCCCATAGCTGTGTCCTTGGTGAAAAAGGTCCAGAGAGACGAACTGCTTGAAGCAGCCAAATCCATAAGAGTCACCACTGAACGCGTGCTGCATGGCTCGGTGCGAATCGTATCCTTCAGGGAGAGGCTATTCCGATGCTAGGCCCGATACTCAAGGAAGTGCTCTCAAACGTAGGACATGAGACAAATGGAGCTTTTTTCGCGGTAAATGCGCAGAGTTGTGTCTTACCCGGGTTAAAACTGACGATGTTATTTTGACCCCATTGTGAGACTTGTTCGAGGGATGCCTCAACCACAGACACAAGCTGTCTTCGGTTTTCGTCAACTGCGGTCTTGGAGAGATTGCGTTGGCCAACGTGCAGTGCGTCCCCAGTGCTGTCATCCGCATAACAATGAATGTTGCTGGTTTGCAACATATCATTTATGTGCAGGATAAACAGGGTCTGAGACAACACCCAGCCTTGTGGAACGCCAGCATTTACGGGTTTTTATGTATCGTAAATGTGTTAGATAACTTGAAAAACGACCTAGAGATTACAGACTGTCCCAAACACGAGGGCAGAAATCTGTTCGCAATCGTAAAAGCGTTCTCGGAGAAACTTGGAGTCAATCTTTCCAAAAGTGATATCAATATTGCTGAACGCGTTGGCCAAAAAATATCCCTGCCGCTGCCATTTCGGAATCGAAAGCCTCGTCCCATAGCTGTGTCCTTGGTGAAAAAGGTCCAGAGAGACGAACTGCTTGAAGCAGCCAAATCCATAAGAGTCACCACTGAACGCGTGCTGCATGGCTCGGTGCGAATCGTATCCTTCAGGGAGAGGCTATTCCGATGCTAGGCCCGATACTCAAGGAAGTGCTCTCAAACGTAGGACATGAGACAAATGGAGCTGTTTTCGCGGTAAATGCGCAGAGTTGTGTCTTACCGGGGTTAAAACTGACGATGTTATTTTAACCCCATTAAGAGACTTGTTCGAGGGATGCCTCAACCACAGACACAAGCTGTCTTCGGTTTTCGTCAACTGCGGTCTTGGAGAGATTGCGTTGGCCAACGTACAGTGCGTCCCCAGTGCTGTCATCCGCAAATCTGTTCGCAATCGTTAAAGCGTTCTCGGAGAAACTTGGAGTCAATCTTTCCAAAAGTGATATCAATATTGCTGAACGCGTTGGCCAAAAAATATCCCTGCCGCTGCCATTTCGGAATCGAAAGCCTCGTCCCATAGCTGTGTCCTTGGTGAAAAAGGTCCAGAGAGACGAACTGCTTGAAGCAGCCAAATCCATAAGAGTCACCACTGAACGCGTGCTGCATGGCTCGGTGCGAATCGTATCCTTCAGGGAGAGGCTATTCCGATGCTAGGCCCGATACTCAAGGAAGTGCTCTCAAACGTAGGACATGAGACAAATGGAGCTTTTTTCGCGGTAAATGCGCAGAGTTGTGTCTTACCCGGGTTAAAACTGACGATGTTATTTTGACCCCATTGTGAGACTTGTTCGAGGGATGCCTCAACCACAGACACAAGCTGTCTTCGGTTTTCGTCAACTGCGGTCTTGGAGAGATTGCGTTGGCCAACGTGCAGTGCGTCCCCAGTGCTGTCATCCGCATAACAATGAATGTTGCTGGTTTGCAACATATCATTTATGTGCAGGATAAACAGGGTCTGAGACAACACCCAGCCTTGTGGAACGCCAGCATTTACGGGTTTTTATGTATCGTAAATGTGTTAGATAACTTGAAAAACGACCTAGAGATTACAGACTGTCCCAAACACGAGGGCAGAAATCTGTTCGCAATCGTAAAAGCGTTCTCGGAGAAACTTGGAGTCAATCTTTCCAAAAGTGATATCAATATTGCTGAACGCGTTGGCCAAAAAATATCCCTGCCGCTGCCATTTCGGAATCGAAAGCCTCGTCCCATAGCTGTGTCCTTGGTGAAAAAGGTCCAGAGAGACGAACTGCTTGAAGCAGCCAAATCCATAAGAGTCACCACTGAACGCGTGCTGCATGGCTCGGTGCGAATCGTATCCTTCAGGGAGAGGCTATTCCGATGCTAGGCCCGATACTCAAGGAAGTGCTCTCAAACGTAGGACATGAGACAAATGGAGCTGTTTTCGCGGTAAATGCGCAGAGTTGTGTCTTACCGGGGTTAAAACTGACGATGTTATTTTAACCCCATTAAGAGACTTGTTCGAGGGATGCCTCAACCACAGACACAAGCTGTCTTCTGTCATCCGCATAACAATGAATGTTGCTGGTTTGCAACATATCATTTATGTGCAGGATAAACAGGGTCGGAGACAACACACAGCCTTGTGGAACGCCAGCATTTACGGGTTTTTATGTATCGTAAATGTGTTAGATAACTTGAAAAACGACCTAGAGATTACAGACTGTCCCGAACACGAGGGCGGAAATCTGTTCGCAATCGTAAAAGCGTTCTCGGAGAAACTTGGAGTCAATCTTTCCAAAAGTGATATCAATATTGCTAAACGCGTTGGCCAAAAAATATCCCTGCCGCTGCCATTTCGGAATCGAAAGCCTCGTCCCATAGCTGTTTCCTTGGTGAAAAAGGTCCAGAAAGACGAACTGCTTGAAGCAGCCAAATCCATAAGAGTCACCACTGAACGCGTGCTGCATAGCTCGGTGCGAATCGTATCCTTCAGGGAGAGGCTATTCCGATGCTAGGCCCGATACTCAAGGAAGTGCTCTCAAACGTAGGACATGAGACAAATGGAGCTTTTTTCGCGGTAAATGCGCAGAGTTGTGTCTTACCGGGGTTAAAACTGACGATGTTATTTTGACCCCATTGTGAGACTTGTTCGAGGGATGCCTCAACCACAGACACAAGCTGTCTTCGGTTTTCGTCAACTGCGGTCTTGGAGAGATTGCGTTGGCCAACGTACAGTGCGTCCCCAGTGCTGTCATCCGCATAACAATGAATGTTGCTGGTTTGCAACATATCATTTATGACACACAGCCTTGTGGAACGCCAGCATTTACGGGTTTTTATGTATCGTAAATGTGTTAGATAACTTGAAAAACGACCTAGAGATCACAGACTGTCCCGAACACGAGGGCGGAAATCAGTTCGCAATCGTAAAAGCGTTCTCGGAGAAACTTGGAGTCAATCTTGCCAAAAGTGATATCAATATTGCTGAACGCGTTGGCCAAAAAATATCTCTGCCGCTGCCATTTCGGAATCGAAAGCCTCGTCCCATAGCTGTGTCCTTGGTGAAAAAGGTCCAGAGAGACGAACTGCTTGAAGCAGCCAAATCCATAAGAGTCACCACTGAACGCGTTCTGCATGGCTCGGTGCGAATCATATCCTTCAGGTAGAGGCTATTCCGATGCTAGGCCCGATACTCAAGGAAGTGCTCTCAAACGTAGGACATGAGACAAATGGAGCTTTTTTCGCGGTAAATGCGCAGAGTTGTGTCTTACCGGGGTTAAAACTGACGATGTTATTTTGACCCCATTGTGAGACTTGTTCGAGGGATGCCTCAACCACAGACACAAGCTGTCTTCGGTTTTCGTCAACTGCGGTCTTGCAGAGATTGCGTTGGCCAACGTACAGTGCGTCCCCAGTGCTGTCATCCGCATAACAATGAATGTTGCTGGTTTGCAACATATCATTTATGACACACAGCCTTGTGGAACGCCAGCATTTACGGGTTTTTATGTATCGTAAATGTGTTAGATAACTTGAAAAACGACCTAGAGATTACAGACTGTCCCGAACACGAGGGCGGAAATCTGTTCGCAATCGTAAAAGCGTTCTCGGAGAAACTTGGAGTCAATCTTTCCAAAAGTGATATCAATATTGCTAAACGCGTTGGCCAAAAAATATCCCTGCCGCTGCCATTTCGGAATCGAAAGCCTCGTCCCATAGCTGTGTCCTTGGTGAAAAAGGTCCAGAGAGACGAACTGCTTGAAGCAGCCAAATCCATAAGAGTCACCACTGAACGCGTGCTGCATAGCTCGGTGCGAATCGTATCCTTCAGGGAGAGGCTATTCCGATGCTAGGCCCGATACTCAAGGAAGTGCTCTCAAACGTAGGACATGAGACAAATGGAGCTTTTTTCGCGGTAAATGCGCAGAGTTGTGTCTTACCGGGGTTAAAACTGACGATGTTATTTTGACCCCATTGTGAGACTTGTTCGAGGGATGCCTCAACCACAGACACAAGCTGTCTTCGGTTTTCGTCAACTGCGGTCTTAGAGAGATTGCGTTGGCCAACGTACAGTGCGTCCCCAGTGCTGTCATCCGCATAACAATGAATGTTGCTGGTTTGCAACATATCATTTATGACACACAGCCTTGTGGAACGCCAGCATTTACGGGTTTTTATGTATCGTAAATGTGTTAGATAACTTGAAAAACGACCTAGAGATTACAGACTGTCCCGAACACGAGGGCGGAAATCTGTTCGCAATCGTAAAAGCGTTCTCGGAGAAACTTGGAGTCAATCTTTCCAAAAGTGATATCAATATTGCTGAACGCGTTGGCCAAAAAAATCCCTGCCGCTGCCATTTCGGAATCGAAAGCCTCGTCCCATAGCTGTGTCCTTGGTGAAAAAGGTCCAGAGAGACGAACTGCTTGAAGCAGCCAAATCCATAAGAGTCACCACTGAACGCGTGCTGCATGGCTCGGTGCGAATCGTATCCTTCAGGGAGAGGCTATTCCGATGCTAGGCCCGATACTCAAGGAAGTGCTCTCAAACGTAGGACATGAGACAAATGGAGCTTTTTTCGCGGTAAATGCGCAGAGTTGTGTCTTACCCGGGTTAAAACTGACGATGTTATTTTGACCCCATTGTGAGACTTGTTCGAGGGATGCCTCAACCACAGACACAAGCTGTCTTCGGTTTTCGTCAACTGCGGTCTTGGAGAGATTGCGTTGGCCAACGTGCAGTGCGTCCCCAGTGCTGTCATCCGCATAACAATGAATGTTGCTGGTTTGCAACATATCATTTATGTGCAGGATAAACAGGGTCTGAGACAACACCCAGCCTTGTGGAACGCCAGCATTTACGGGTTTTTATGTATCGTAAATGTGTTAGATAACTTGAAAAACGACCTAGAGATTACAGACTGTCCCAAACACGAGGGCAGAAATCTGTTCGCAATCGTAAAAGCGTTCTCGGAGAAACTTGGAGTCAATCTTTCCAAAAGTGATATCAATATTGCTGAACGCGTTGGCCAAAAAATATCCCTGCCGCTGCCATTTCGGAATCGAAAGCCTCGTCCCATAGCTGTGTCCTTGGTGAAAAAGGTCCAGAGAGACGAACTGCTTGAAGCAGCCAAATCCATAAGAGTCACCACTGAACGCGTGCTGCATGGCTCGGTGCGAATCGTATCCTTCAGGGAGAGGCTATTCCGATGCTAGGCCCGATACTCAAGGAAGTGCTCTCAAACGTAGGACATGAGACAAATGGAGCTGTTTTCGCGGTAAATGCGCAGAGTTGTGTCTTACCGGGGTTAAAACTGACGATGTTATTTTAACCCCATTAAGAGACTTGTTCGAGGGATGCCTCAACCACAGACACAAGCTGTCTTCGGTTTTCGTCAACTGCGGTCTTGGAGAGATTGCGTTGGCCAACGTACAGTGCGTCCCCAGTGCTGTCATCCGCAAATCTGTTCGCAATCGTTAAAGCGTTCTCGGAGAAACTTGGAGTCAATCTTGCCAAAAGTGATATCAATATTGCTGAACGCGTTGGCCAAAAAATATCCCTGCCGCTGCCATTTCGGAATCGAAAGCCTCGTCCCATAGCTGTGTCCTTGGTGAAAAAGGTCCAGAGAGACGAACTGCTTGAAGCAGCCAAATCCATAAGAGTCACCACTGAACGCGTGCTGCATGGCTCGGTGCGAATCGTATCCTTCAGGGAGAGGCTATTCCGATGCTAGGCCCGATACTCAAGGAAGTGCTCTCAAACGTAGGACATGAGACAAATGGAGCTTTTTTCGCGGTAAATGCGCAGAGTTGTGTCTTACCCGGGTTAAAACTGACGATGTTATTTTGACCCCATTGTGAGACTTGTTCGAGGGATGCCTCAACCACAGACACAAGCTGTCTTCGGTTTTCGTCAACTGCGGTCTTGGAGAGATTGCGTTGGCCAACGTGCAGTGCGTCCCCAGTGCTGTCATCCGCATAACAATGAATGTTGCTGGTTTGCAACATATCATTTATGTGCAGGATAAACAGGGTCTGAGACAACACCCAGCCTTGTGGAACGCCAGCATTTACGGGTTTTTATGTATCGTAAATGTGTTAGATAACTTGAAAAACGACCTAGAGATTACAGACTGTCCCAAACACGAGGGCAGAAATCTGTTCGCAATCGTAAAAGCGTTCTCGGAGAAACTTGGAGTCAATCTTTCCAAAAGTGATATCAATATTGCTGAACGCGTTGGCCAAAAAATATCCCTGCCGCTGCCATTTCGGAATCGAAAGCCTCGTCCCATAGCTGTGTCCTTGGTGAAAAAGGTCCAGAGAGACGAACTGCTTGAAGCAGCCAAATCCATAAGAGTCACCACTGAACGCGTGCTGCATGGCTCGGTGCGAATCGTATCCTTCAGGGAGAGGCTATTCCGATGCTAGGCCCGATACTCAAGGAAGTGCTCTCAAACGTAGGACATGAGACAAATGGAGCTGTTTTCGCGGTAAATGCGCAGAGTTGTGTCTTACCGGGGTTAAAACTGACGATGTTATTTTAACCCCATTAAGAGACTTGTTCGAGGGATGCCTCAACCACAGACACAAGCTGTCTTCTGTCATCCGCATAACAATGAATGTTGCTGGTTTGCAACATATCATTTATGACACACAGCCTTGTGGAACGCCAGCATTTACGGGTTTTTATGTATCGTAAATGTGTTAGATAACTTGAAAAACGACCTAGAGATCACAGACTGTCCCGAACACGAGGGCGGAAATCAGTTCGCAATCGTAAAAGCGTTCTCGGAGAAACTTGGAGTCAATCTTTCCAAAAGTGATATCAATATTGCTGAACGCGTTGGCCAAAAAATATCCCTGCCGCTGCCATTTCGGAATCGAAAGCCTCGTCCCATAGCTGTGTCCTTGGTGAAAAAGGTCCAGAGAGACGAACTGCTTGAAGCAGCCAAATCCATAAGAGTCACCACTGAACGCGTGCTGCATGTCTCGGTGCGAATCGTATCCTTCAGGGAGAGGCTATTCCGATGCTAGGCCCGATACTCAAGGAAGTGCTCTCAAACGTAGGACATGAGACAAATGGAGCTGTTTTCGCGGTAAATGCGCAGAGTTGTGTCTTACCGGGGTTAAAACTGACGATGTTATTTTAACCCCATTAAGAGACTTGTTCGAGGGATGCCTCAACCACAGACACAAGCTGTCTTCGGTTTTCGTCAACTGCGGTCTTGGAGAGATTGCGTTGGCCAACGTACAGTGCGTCCCCAGTGCTGTCATCCGCAAATCTGTTCGCAATCGTTAAAGCGTTCTCGGAGAAACTTGGAGTCAATCTTTCCAAAAGTGATATCAATATTGCTGAACGCGTTGGCCAAAAAATATCCCTGCCGCTGCCATTTCGGAATCGAAAGCCTCGTCCCATAGCTGTGTCCTTGGTGAAAAAGGTCCAGAGAGACGAACTGCTTGAAGCAGCCAAATCCATAAGAGTCACCACTGAACGCGTGCTGCATGGCTCGGTGCGAATCGTATCCTTCAGGGAGAGGCTATTCCGATGCTAGGCCCGATACTCAAGGAAGTGCTCTCAAACGTAGGACATGAGACAAATGGAGCTTTTTTCGCGGTAAATGCGCAGAGTTGTGTCTTACCCGGGTTAAAACTGACGATGTTATTTTGACCCCATTGTGAGACTTGTTCGAGGGATGCCTCAACCACAGACACAAGCTGTCTTCGGTTTTCGTCAACTGCGGTCTTGGAGAGATTGCGTTGGCCAACGTGCAGTGCGTCCCCAGTGCTGTCATCCGCATAACAATGAATGTTGCTGGTTTGCAACATATCATTTATGTGCAGGATAAACAGGGTCTGAGACAACACCCAGCCTTGTGGAACGCCAGCATTTACGGGTTTTTATGTATCGTAAATGTGTTAGATAACTTGAAAAACGACCTAGAGATTACAGACTGTCCCAAACACGAGGGCAGAAATCTGTTCGCAATCGTAAAAGCGTTCTCGGAGAAACTTGGAGTCAATCTTTCCAAAAGTGATATCAATATTGCTGAACGCGTTGGCCAAAAAATATCCCTGCCGCTGCCATTTCGGAATCGAAAGCCTCGTCCCATAGCTGTGTCCTTGGTGAAAAAGGTCCAGAGAGACGAACTGCTTGAAGCAGCCAAATCCATAAGAGTCACCACTGAACGCGTGCTGCATGGCTCGGTGCGAATCGTATCCTTCAGGGAGAGGCTATTCCGATGCTAGGCCCGATACTCAAGGAAGTGCTCTCAAACGTAGGACATGAGACAAATGGAGCTGTTTTCGCGGTAAATGCGCAGAGTTGTGTCTTACCGGGGTTAAAACTGACGATGTTATTTTAACCCCATTAAGAGACTTGTTCGAGGGATGCCTCAACCACAGACACAAGCTGTCTTCGGTTTTCGTCAACTGCGGTCTTGGAGAGATTGCGTTGGCCAACGTACAGTGCGTCCCCAGTGCTGTCATCCGCAAATCTGTTCGCAATCGTTAAAGCGTTCTCGGAGAAACTTGGAGTCAATCTTTCCAAAAGTGATATCAATATTGCTGAACGCGTTGGCCAAAAAATATCCCTGCCGCTGCCATTTCGGAATCGAAAGCCTCGTCCCATAGCTGTGTCCTTGGTGAAAAAGGTCCAGAGAGACGAACTGCTTGAAGCAGCCAAATCCATAAGAGTCACCACTGAACGCGTGCTGCATGGCTCGGTGCGAATCGTATCCTTCAGGGAGAGGCTATTCCGATGCTAGGCCCGATACTCAAGGAAGTGCTCTCAAACGTAGGACATGAGACAAATGGAGCTTTTTTCGCGGTAAATGCGCAGAGTTGTGTCTTACCCGGGTTAAAACTGACGATGTTATTTTGACCCCATTGTGAGACTTGTTCGAGGGATGCCTCAACCACAGACACAAGCTGTCTTCGGTTTTCGTCAACTGCGGTCTTGGAGAGATTGCGTTGGCCAACGTGCAGTGCGTCCCCAGTGCTGTCATCCGCATAACAATGAATGTTGCTGGTTTGCAACATATCATTTATGTGCAGGATAAACAGGGTCGGAGACAACACACAGCCTTGTGGAACGCCAGCATTTACGGGTTTTTATGTATCGTAAATGTGTTAGATAACTTGAAAAACGACCTAGAGATTACAGACTGTCCCGAACACGAGGGCGGAAATCTGTTCGCAATCGTAAAAGCGTTCTCGGAGAAACTTGGAGTCAATCTTTCCAAAAGTGATATCAATATTGCTAAACGCGTTGGCCAAAAAATATCCCTGCCGCTGCCATTTCGGAATCGAAAGCCTCGTCCCATAGCTGTGTCCTTGGTGAAAAAGGTCCAGAAAGACGAACTGCTTGAAGCAGCCAAATCCATAAGAGTCACCACTGAACGCGTGCTGCATAGCTCGGTGCGAATCGTATCCTTCAGGGAGAGGCTATTCCGATGCTAGGCCCGATACTCAAGGAAGTGCTCTCAAACGTAGGACATGAGACAAATGGAGCTTTTTTCGCGGTAAATGCGCAGAGTTGTGTCTTACCGGGGTTAAAACTGACGATGTTATTTTGACCCCATTGTGAGACTTGTTCGAGGGATGCCTCAACCACAGACACAAGCTGTCTTCGGTTTTCGTCAACTGCGGTCTTGGAGAGATTGCGTTGGCCAACGTACAGTGCGTCCCCAGTGCTGTCATCCGCATAACAATGAATGTTGCTGGTTTGCAACATATCATTTATGACACACAGCCTTGTGGAACGCCAGCATTTACGGGTTTTTATGTATCGTAAATGTGTTAGATAACTTGAAAAACGACCTAGAGATCACAGACTGTCCCGAACACGAGGGCGGAAATCAGTTCGCAATCGTAAAAGCGTTCTCGGAGAAACTTGGAGTCAATCTTTCCAAAAGTGATATCAATATTGCTGAACGCGTTGGCCAAAAAATATCCCTGCCGCTGCCATTTCGGAATCGAAAGCCTCGTCCCATAGCTGTGTCCTTGGTGAAAAAGGTCCAGAGAGACGAACTGCTTGAAGCAGCCAAATCCATAAGAGTCACCACTGAACGCGTGCTGCATGGCTCGGTGCGAATCGTATCCTTCAGGGAGAGGCTATTCCGATGCTAGGCCCGATACTCAAGGAAGTGCTCTCAAACGTAGGACATGAAACAAATGGAGCTTTTTTCGCGGTAAATGCGCAGAGTTGTGTCTTACCGGGGTTAAAACTGACGATGTTATTTTGACCCCATTGTGAGACTTGTTCGAGGGATGCCTCAACCACAGACACAAGCTGTCTTCGGTTTTCGTCAACTGCGGTCTTGCAGAGATTGCGTTGGCCAACGTACAGTGCGTCCCCAGTGCTGTCATCCGCATAACAATGAATGTTGCTGGTTTGCAACATATCATTTATGACACACAGCCTTGTGGAACGCCAGCATTTACGGGTTTTTATGTATCGTAAATGTGTTAGATAACTTGAAAAACGACCTAGAGATTACAGACTGTCCCGAACACGAGGGCGGAAATCTGTTCGCAATCGTAAAAGCGTTCTCGGAGAAACTTGGAGTCAATCTTTCCAAAAGTGATATCAATATTGCTGAACGCGTTAGCCAAAAAATATTCCTGCCGCTGCCATTTCGGAATCGAAAGCCTCGTCCCATAGCTGTGTCCTTGGTGAAAAAGGTCCAGAGAGACGAACTGCTTGAAGCAGCCAAATCCATAAGAGTCACCACTGAACGCGTGCTGCATGGCTCGGTGCGAATCGTATCCTTCAGGGAGAGGCTATTCCGATGCTAGGCCCGATACTCAAGGAAGTGCTCTCAAACGTAGGACATGAGACAAATGGAGCTTTTTTCGCGGTAAATGCGCAGAGTTGTGTCTTACCCGGGTTAAAACTGACGATGTTATTTTGACCCCATTGTGAGACTTGTTCGAGGGATGCCTCAACCACAGACACAAGCTGTCTTCGGTTTTCGTCAACTGCGGTCTTGGAGAGATTGCGTTGGCCAACGTGCAGTGCGTCCCCAGTGCTGTCATCCGCATAACAATGAATGTTGCTGGTTTGCAACATATCATTTATGTGCAGGATAAACAGGGTCGGAGACAGCACACAGCCTTGTGGAACGCCAGCATTTACGGGTTTTTATGTATCGTAAATGTGTTAGATAACTTGAAAAACGACCTAGAGATTACAGACTGTCCCGAACACGAGGGCGGAAATCTGTTCGCAATCGTAAAAGCGTTCTCGGAGAAACTTGGAGTCAATCTTTCCAAAAGTGATATCAATATTGCTAAACGCGTTGGCCAAAAAATATCCCTGCCGCTGCCATTTCGGAATCGAAAGCCTCGTCCCATAGCTGTGTCCTTGGTGAAAAAGGTCCAGAAAGACGAACTGCTTGAAGCAGCCAAATCCATAAGAGTCACCACTGAACGCGTGCTGCATAGCTCGGTGCGAATCGTATCCTTCAGGGAGAGGCTATTCCGATGCTAGGCCCGATACTCAAGGAAGTGCTCTCAAACGTAGGACATGAGACAAATGGAGCTTTTTTCGCGGTAAATGCGCAGAGTTGTGTCTTACCGGGGTTAAAACTGACGATGTTATTTTGACCCCATTGTGAGACTTGTTCGAGGGATGCCTCAACCACAGACACAAGCTGTCTTCGGTTTTCGTCAACTGCGGTCTTGGAGAGATTGCGTTGGCCAACGTACAGTGCGTCCCCAGTGCTGTCATCCGCATAACAATGAATGTTGCTGGTTTGCAACATATCATTTATGACACACAGCCTTGTGGAACGCCAGCATTTACGGGTTTTTATGTATCGTAAATGTGTAAGATAACTTGAAAAACGACCTAGAGATCACAGACTGTCCCGAACACGAGGGCGGAAATCAGTTCGCAATCGTAAAAGCGTTCTCGGAGAAACTTGGAGTCAATCTTTCCAAAAGTGATATCAATATTGCTGAACGCGTTGGCCAAAAAATATCCCTGCCGCTGCCATTTCGGAATCGAAAGCCTCGTCCCATAGCTGTGTCCTTGGTGAAAAAGGTCCAGAGAGACGAACTGCTTGAAGCAGCCAAATCCATAAGAGTCACCACTGAACGCGTGCTGCATGGCTCGGTGCGAATCGTATCCTTCAGGGAGAGGCTATTCCGATGCTAGGCCCGATACTCAAGGAAGTGCTCTCAAACGTAGGACATGAAACAAATGGAGCTTTTTTCGCGGTAAATGCGCAGAGTTGTGTCTTACCGGGGTTAAAACTGACGATGTTTTTTTGACCCCATTGTGAGACTTGTTCGAGGGATGCCTCAACCACAGACACAAGCTGTCTTCGGTTTTCGTCAACTGCGGTCTTGCAGAGATTGCGTTGGCCAACGTACAGTGCGTCCCCAGTGCTGTCATCCGCATAACAATGAATGTTGCTGGTTTGCAACATATCATTTATGACACACAGCCTTGTGGAACGCCAGCATTTACGGGTTTTTATGTATCGTAAATGTGTTAGATAACTTGAAAAACGACCTAGAGATTACAGACTGTCCCGAACACGAGGGCGGAAATCTGTTCGCAATCGTAAAAGCGTTCTCGGAGAGACTTGGAGTCAATCTTTCCAAAAGTGATATCAATATTGCTGAACGCGTTGGCCAAAAAATATCCCTGCCGCTGCCATTTCGGAATCGAAAGCCTCGTCCCATAGCTGTGTCCTTGGTGAAAAAGGTCCAGAGAGACGAACTGCTTGAAGCAGCCAAATCCATAAGAGTCACCACTGAACGCGTGCTGCATAGCTCGGTGCGAATCGTATCCTTCAGGGAGAGGCTATTCCGATGCTAGGCCCCATACTCAAGGAAGTGCTCTCAAACGTAGGACATGAGACAAATGGAGCTTTTTTCGCGGTAAATGCGCAGAGTTGTGTCTTACCGGGGTTAAAACTGACGATGTTATTTTGACCCCATTGTGAGACTTGTTCGAGGGATGCCTCAACCACAGACACAAGCTGTCTTCGGTTTTCGTCAACTGCGGTCTTGGAGAGATTGCGTTGGCCAACGTACAGTGCGTCCCCAGTGCTGTCATCCGCAAATCTGTTCGCAATCGTTAAAGCGTTCTCGGAGAAACTTGGAGTCAATCTTTCCAAAAGTGATATCAATATTGCTGAACGCGTTGGCCAAAAAATATCCCTGCCGCTGCCATTTCGGAATCGAAAGCCTCGTCCCATAGCTGTGTCCTTGGTGAAAAAGGTCCAGAGAGACGAACTGCTTGAAGCAGCCAAATCCATAAGAGTCACCACTGAACGCGTGCTGCATGGCTCGGTGCGAATCGTATCCTTCAGGGAGAGGCTATTCCGATGCTAGGCCCGATACTCAAGGAAGTGCTCTCAAACGTAGGACATGAGACAAATGGAGCTTTTTTCGCGGTAAATGCGTAGAGTTGTGTCTTACCCGGGTTAAAACTGACGATGTTATTTTGACCCCATTGTGAGACTTGTTCGAGGGATGCCTCAACCACAGACACAAGCTGTCTTCGGTTTTCGTCAACTGCGGTCTTGGAGAGATTGCGTTGGCCAACGTGCAGTGCGTCCCCAGTGCTGTCATCCGCATAACAATGAATGTTGCTGGTTTGCAACATATCATTTATGTGCAGGATAAACAGGGTCGGAGACAACACACAGCCTTGTGGAACGCCAGCATTTACGGGTTTTTATGTATCGTAAATGTGTTAGATAACTTGAAAAACGACCTAGAGATTACAGACTGTCCCGAACACGAGGGCGGAAATCTGTTCGCAATCGTAAAAGCGTTCTCGGAGAAACTTGGAGTCAA
The DNA here is from genome assembly GCA_947369235.1 of Udea olivalis. Lineage (NCBI taxonomy): Eukaryota > Metazoa > Arthropoda > Insecta > Lepidoptera > Crambidae > Udea > Udea olivalis. Next base: position 5,660,684 of record OX376367.1, on the reverse strand, counting down.
TCTTTCCAAAAGTGATATCAATATTGCTGAACGCGTTGGCCAAAAAATATCCCTGCCGCTGCCATTTCGGAATCGAAAGCCTAGTCCCATAGCTGTGTCCTTGGTGAAAAGGGTCCAGAGAGACGAACTGCTTGAAGCAGCCAAATCCATAAGAGTCACCACTGAACGCGTGCTGCATGGCTCGGTGCGAATCGTATCCTTCAGGTAGAGGCTATTCCGATGCTAGGCCCGATACTCAAGGAAGTGCTCTCAAACGTAGGACATGAAACAAATGGAGCTTTTTTCGCGGTAAATGCGCAGAGTTGTGTCTTACCGGGGTTAAAACTGACGATGTTATTTTGACCCCATTGTGAGACTTGTTCGAGGGATGCCTCAACCACAGACACAAGCTGTCTTCGGTTTTCGTCAACTGCGGTCTTGGAGAGATTACGTTGGCCAACGTACAGTGCGTCCCCAGTGCTGTCATCCGCAAATCTGTTCGCAATCGTTAAAGCGTTCTCGGAGAAACTTGGAGTCAATCTTTCCAAAAGTGATATCAATATTGCTGAACGCGTTGGCCAAAAAATATCCCTGGCGCTGCCATTTCTGAATCGAAAGCCTCGACCCATAGCTGTGTCCTTGGTGAAAAAGGTCCAGAGAGACGAACTGCTTGAAGCAGCCAAATCCATAAGAGTCACCACTGAACGCGTGCTGCATAGCTCGGTGCGAATCGTATCCTTCAGGCAGAGGCTATTCCAATGCTAGGCCCGATACTCAAGGAAGTGCTCTCAAACGTAGGACATGAGACAAATGGAGCTGTTTTCGCGGTAAATGCGCAGAGTTGTGTCTTACCGGGGTTAAAACTGACGATGTTATTTTGACCCCATTGTGAGACTTGTTCGAGGGATGCCTCAACCACAGACACAAGCTGTCTTCGGTTTTCGTCAACTGCGGTCTTGGAGAGATTGCGTTGGCCAACGTACAGTGCGTCCCCAGTGCTGTCATCCGCAAATCTGTTCGCAATCGTTAAAGCGTTCTCGGAGAAACTTGGAGTCAATCTTTCCAAAAGTGATATCAATATTGCTGAACGCGTTGGCCAAAAAATATCCCTGCCGCTGCCATTTCGGAATCGAAAGCCTCGTCCCATAGCTGTGTCCTTGGTGAAAAAGGTCCAGAGAGACGAACTGCTTGAAGCAGCCAAATCCATAAGAGTCACCACTGAACGCGTGCTGCATAGCTCGGTGCGAATCGTATCCTTCAGGGAGAGGCTATTCCAATGCTAGGCCCGATACTCAAGGAAGTGCTCTCAAACGTAGGACATGAGACAAATGGAGCTGTTTTCGCGAATAATGCGCAGAGTTGTGTCTTACCGGGGTTAAAACTGACGATGTTATTTTGACCCCATTGTGAGACTTGTTCGAGGGATGCCTCAACCACAGACACAAGCTGTCTTCGGTTTTCGTCAACTGCGGTCTTGGAGAGATTGCGTTGGCCAACGTCCAGTGCGTCCCCAGTGCTGTCATCCGCATAACAATGAATGTTGCTGGTTTGCAACATATCATTTATGTGCAGGATAAACAGGGTCGGAGACAACACACAGCCTTGTGGAACGCCAGCATTTACGGGTTTTTATGTATCGTAAATGTGTTAGATAACTTGAAAAACGACCTAGAGATTACAGACTGTCCCGAACACGAGGGCGGAAATCTGTTCGCAATCGTAAAAGCGTTCTCGGAGAAACTTGGAGTCAATCTTTCCAAAAGTGATATCAATATTGCTAAACGCGTTGGCCAAAAAATATCCCTGCCGCTGCCATTTCGGAATCGAAAGCCTCGTCCCATAGCTGTGTCCTTGGTGAAAAAGGTCCAGAAAGACGAACTGCTTGAAGCAGCCAAATCCATAAGAGTCACCACTGATTGCGTGCTGCATAGCTCGGTGCGAATCGTATCCTTCAGGGAGAGGCTATTCCGATGCTAGGCCCGATACTCAAGGAAGTGCTCTCAAACGTAGGACATGAGACAAATGGAGCTTTTTTCGCGGTAAATGCGCAGAGTTGTGTCTTACCGGGGTTAAAACTGACGATGTTATTTTGACCCCATTGTGAGACTTGTTCGAGGGATGCCTCAACCACAGACACAAGCTGTCTTCGGTTTTCGTCAACTGCGGTCTTGGAGAGATTGCGTTGGCCAACGTACAGTGCGTCCCCAGTGCTGTCATCCGCATAACAATGAATGTTGCTGGTTTGCAACATATCATTTATGACACACAGCCTTGTGGAACGCCAGCATTTACGGGTTTTTATGTATCGTAAATGTGTTAGATAACTTGAAAAACGACCTAGAGATCACAGACTGTCCCGAACACGAGGGCGGAAATCAGTTCGCAATCGTAAAAGCGTTCTCGGAGAAACTTGGAGTCAATCTTTCCAAAAGTGATATCAATATTGCTGAACGCGTTGGCCAAAAAAATCCCTGCCGCTGCCATTTCGGAATCGAAAGCCTCGTCCCATAGCTGTGTCCTTGGTGAAAAAGGTCCAGAGAGACGAACTGCTTGAAGCAGCCAAATCCATAAGAGTCACCACTGAACGCGTGCTGCATGGCTCGGTGCGAATCGTATCCTTCAGGTAGAGGCTATTCCGATGCTAGGCCCGATACTCAAGGAAGTGCTCTCAAACGTAGGACATGAAACAAATGGAGCTTTTTTCGCGGTAAATGCGCAGAGTTGTGTCTTACCGGGGTTAAAACTGACGATGTTATTTTGACCCCATTGTGAGACTTGTTCGAGGGATGCCTCAACCACAGACACAAGCTGTCTTCGGTTTTCGTCAACTGCGGTCTTGGAGAGATTGCGTTGGCCAACGTACAGTGCGTCCCCAGTGCTGTCATCCGCAAATCTGTTCGCAATCGTTAAAGCGTTCTCGGAGAAACTTGGAGTCAATTTTTCCAAAAGTGATATCAATATTGCTGAACGCGTTGGCCAAAAAATATCCCTGCCGCTGCCATTTCGGAATCGAAAGCCTCGTCCCATAGCTGTGTCCTTGGTGAAAAAGGTCCAGAGAGACGAACTGCTTGAAGCAGCCAAATCCATAAGAGTCACCACTGAACGCGTGCTGCATGGCTCGGTGCGAATCGTATCCTTCAGGGAGAGGCTATTCCGATGCTAGGCCCGATACTCAAGGAAGTGCTCTCAAACGTAGGACATGAGACAAATGGAGCTTTTTTCGCGGTAAATGCGCAGAGTTGTGTCTTACCCGGGTTAAAACTGACGATGTTATTTTGACCCCATTGTGAGACTTGTTCGAGGGATGCCTCAACCACAGACACAAGCTGTCTTCGGTTTTCGTCAACTGCGGTCTTGGAGAGATTGCGTTGGCCAACGTGCAGTGCGTCCCCAGTGCTGTCATCCGCATAACAATGAATGTTGCTGGTTTGCAACATATCATTTATGTGCAGGATAAACAGGGTCGGAGACAACACACAGCCTTGTGGAACGCCAGCATTTACGGGTTTTTATGTATCGTAAATGTGTTAGATAACTTGAAAAACGACCTAGAGATTACAGACTGTCCCGAACACGAGGGCGGAAATCTGTTCGCAATCGTAAAAGCGTTCTCGGAGAAACTTGGAGTCAATCTTTCCAAAAGTGATATCAATATTGCTAAACGCGTTGGCCAAAAAATATCCCTGCCGCTGCCATTTCGGAATCGAAAGCCTCGTCCCATAGCTGTGTCCTTGGTGAAAAAGGTCCAGAAAGACGAACTGCTTGAAGCAGCCAAATCCATAAGAGTCACCACTGAACGCGTGCTGCATAGCTCGGTGCGAATCGTATCCTTCAGGGAGAGGCTATTCCGATGCTAGGCCCGATACTCAAGGAAGTGCTCTCAAACGTAGGACATGAGACAAATGGAGCTTTTTTCGCGGTAAATGCGCAGAGTTGTGTCTTACCGGGGTTAAAACTGACGATGTTATTTTGACCCCATTGTGAGACTTGTTCGAGGGATGCCTCAACCACAGACACAAGCTGTCTTCGGTTTTCGTCAACTGCGGTCTTGGAGAGATTGCGTTGGCCAACGTACAGTGCGTCCCCAGTGCTGTCATCCGCATAACAATGAATGTTGCTGGTTTGCAACATATCATTTATGACACACAGCCTTGTGGAACGCCAGCATTTACGGGTTTTTATGTATCGTAAATGTGTTAGATAACTTGAAAAACGACCTAGAGATCACAGACTGTCCCGAACACGAGGGCGGAAATCAGTTCGCAATCGTAAAAGCGTTCTCGGAGAAACTTGGAGTCAATCTTTCCAAAAGTGATATCAATATTGCTGAACGCGTTGGCCAAAAAATATCCCTGCCGCTGCCATTTCGGAATCGAAAGCCTCGTCCCATAGCTGTGTCCTTGGTGAAAAAGGTCCAGAGAGACGAACTGCTTGAAGCAGCCAAATCCATAAGAGTCACCACTGAACGCGTGCTGCATGGCTCGGTGCGAATCGTATCCTTCAGGGAGAGGCTATTCCGATGCTAGGCCCGATACTCAAGGAAGTGCTCTCAAACGTAGGACATGAAACAAATGGAGCTTTTTTCGCGGTAAATGCGCAGAGTTGTGTCTTACCGGGGTTAAAACTGACGATGTTATTTTGACCCCATTGTGAGACTTGTTCGAGGGATGCCTCAACCACAGACACAAGCTGTCTTCGGTTTTCGTGAACTGCGGTCTTGCAGAGATTGCGTTGGCCAACGTACAGTGCGTCCCCAGTGCTGTCATCCGCATAACAATGAATGTTGCTGGTTTGCAACATATCATTTATGACACACAGCCTTGTGGAACGCCAGCATTTACGGGTTTTTATGTATCGTAAATGTGTTAGATAACTTGAAAAACGACCTAGAGATTACAGACTGTCCCGAACACGAGGGCGGAAATCTGTTCGCAATCGTAAAAGCGTTCTCGGAGAAACTTGGAGTCAATCTTTCCAAAAGTGATATCAATATTGCTGAACGCGTTAGCCAAAAAATATTCCTGCCGCTGCCATTTCGGAATCGAAAGCCTCGTCCCATAGCTGTGTCCTTGGTGAAAAAGGTCCAGAGAGACGAACTGCTTGAAGCAGCCAAATCCATAAGAGTCACCACTGAACGCGTTCTGCATGGCTCGGTGCGAATCATATCCTTCAGGTAGAGGCTATTCCGATGCTAGGCCCGATACTCAAGGAAGTGCTCTCAAACGTAGGACATGAGACAAATGGAGGTTTTTTCGCGGTAAATGCGCAGAGTTGTGTCTTACCCGGGTTAAAACTGACGATGTTATTTTGACCCCATTGTGAGACTTGTTCGAGGGATGCCTCAACCACAGACACAAGCTGTCTTCGGTTTTCGTCAACTGCGGTCTTAGAGAGATTGCGTTGGCCAACGTACAGTGCGTCCCCAGTGCTGTCATCCGCATAACAATGAATGTTGCTGGTTTGCAACATATCATTTATGTGCAGGATAAACAGGGTCGGAGACAACACACAGCCTTGTGGAACGCCAGCATTTACGGGTTTTTATGTATCGTAAATGTGTTAGATAACTTGAAAAACGACCTAGAGATTACAGACTGTCCCAAACACGAGGGCAGAAATCTGTTCGCAATCGTAAAAGCGTTCTCGGAGAAACTTGGAGTCAATCTTTCCAAAAGTGATATCAATATTGCTGAACGCGTTGGCCAAAAAATATCCCTGCCGCTGCCATTTCGGAATCGAAAGCCTCGTCCCATAGCTGTGTCCTTGGTGAAAAAGGTCCAGAGAGACGAACTGCTTGAAGCAGCCAAATCCATAAGAGTCACCACTGAACGCGTGCTGCATGGCTCGGTGCGAATCGTATCCTTCAGGGAGAGGCTATTCCGATGCTAGGCCCGATACTCAAGGAAGTGCTCTCAAACGTAGGACATGAGACAAATGGAGCTTTTTTCGCGGTAAATGCGCAGAGTTGTGTCTTACCGGGGTTAAAACTGACGATGTTATTTTGACCCCATTGTGAGACTTGTTCGAGGGATGCCTCAACCACAGACACAAGCTGTCTTCGGTTTTCGTCAACTGCGGTCTTGGAGAGATTGCGTTGGCCAACGTACAGTGCGTCCCCAGTGCTGTCATCCGCATAACAATGATTGTTGCTGGTTTGCAACATATCATTTATGTGCAGGATAAACAGGGTCGGAGACAACACACAGCCTTGTGGAACGCCAGCATTTACGGGTTTTTATGTATCGTAAATGTGTTAGATAACTTGAAAAACGACCTAGAGATTACAGACTGTCCCGAACACGAGGGCGGAAATCTGTTCGCAATCGTAAAAGCGTTCTCGGAGAAACTTGGAGTCAATCTTTCCAAAAGTGATATCAATATTGCTAAACGCGTTGGCCAAAAAATATCCCTGCCGCTGCCATTTCGGAATCGAAAGCCTCGTCCCATAGCTGTGTCCTTGGTGAAAAAGGTCCAGAAAGACGAACTGCTTGAAGCAGCCAAATCCATAAGAGTCACCACTGAACGCGTGCTGCATAGCTCGGTGCGAATCGTATCCTTCAGGGAGAGGCTATTCCGATGCTAGGCCCGATACTCAAGGAAGTGCTCTCAAACGTAGGACATGAGACAAATGGAGCTTTTTTCGCGGTAAATGCGCAGAGTTGTGTCTTACCGGGGTTAAAACTGACGATGTTATTTTGACCCCATTGTGAGACTTGTTCGAGGGATGCCTCAACCACAGACACAAGCTGTCTTCGGTTTTCGTCAACTGCGGTCTTGGAGAGATTGCGTTGGCCAACGTACAGTGCGTCCCCAGTGCTGTCATCCGCATAACAATGAATGTTGCTGGTTTGCAACATATCATTTATGACACACAGCCTTGTGGAACGCCAGCATTTACGGGTTTTTATGTATCGTAAATGTGTTAGATAACTTGAAAAACGACCTAGAGATCACAGACTGTCCCGAACACGAGGGCGGAAATCAGTTCGCAATCGTAAAAGCGTTCTCGGAGAAACTTGGAGTCAATCTTTCCAAAAGTGATATCAATATTGCTGAACGCGTTGGCCAAAAAATATCCCTGCCGCTGCCATTTCGGAATCGAAAGCCTCGTCCCATAGCTGTGTCCTTGGTGAAAAAGGTCCAGAGAGACGAACTGCTTGAAGCAGCCAAATCCATAAGAGTCACCACTGAACGCGTGCTGCATGGCTCGGTGCGAATCGTATCCTTCAGGGAGAGGCTATTCCGATGCTAGGCCCGATACTCAAGGAAGTGCTCTCAAACGTAGGACATGAAACAAATGGAGCTTTTTTCGCGGTAAATGCGCAGAGTTGTGTCTTACCGGGGTTAAAACTGACGATGTTATTTTGACCCCATTGTGAGACTTGTTCGAGGGATGCCTCAACCACAGACACAAGCTGTCTTCGGTTTTCGTGAACTGCGGTCTTGCAGAGATTGCGTTGGCCAACGTACAGTGCGTCCCCAGTGCTGTCATCCGCATAACAATGAATGTTGCTGGTTTGCAACATATCATTTATGACACACAGCCTTGTGGAACGCCAGCATTTACGGGTTTTTATGTATCGTAAATGTGTTAGATAACTTGAAAAACGACCTAGAGATTACAGACTGTCCCGAACACGAGGGCGGAAATCTGTTCGCAATCGTAAAAGCGTTCTCGGAGAAACTTGGAGTCAATCTTTCCAAAAGTGATATCAATATTGCTGAACGCGTTAGCCAAAAAATATTCCTGCCGCTGCCATTTCGGAATCGAAAGCCTCGTCCCATAGCTGTGTCCTTGGTGAAAAAGGTCCAGAGAGACGAACTGCTTGAAGCAGCCAAATCCATAAGAGTCACCACTGAACGCGTTCTGCATGGCTCGGTGCGAATCATATCCTTCAGGTAGAGGCTATTCCGATGCTAGGCCCGATACTCAAGGAAGTGCTCTCAAACGTAGGACATGAGACAAATGGAGGTTTTTTCGCGGTAAATGCGCAGAGTTGTGTCTTACCCGGGTTAAAACTGACGATGTTATTTTGACCCCATTGTGAGACTTGTTCGAGGGATGCCTCAACCACAGACACAAGCTGTCTTCGGTTTTCGTCAACTGCGGTCTTAGAGAGATTGCGTTGGCCAACGTACAGTGCGTCCCCAGTGCTGTCATCCGCATAACAATGAATGTTGCTGGTTTGCAACATATCATTTATGTGCAGGATAAACAGGGTCGGAGACAACACACAGCCTTGTGGAACGCCAGCATTTACGGGTTTTTATGTATCGTAAATGTGTTAGATAACTTGAAAAACGACCTAGAGATTACAGACTGTCCCAAACACGAGGGCAGAAATCTGTTCGCAATCGTAAAAGCGTTCTCGGAGAAACTTGGAGTCAATCTTTCCAAAAGTGATATCAATATTGCTGAACGCGTTGGCCAAAAAATATCCCTGCCGCTGCCATTTCGGAATCGAAAGCCTCGTCCCATAGCTGTGTCCTTGGTGAAAAAGGTCCAGAGAGACGAACTGCTTGAAGCAGCCAAATCCATAAGAGTCACCACTGAACGCGTGCTGCATGGCTCGGTGCGAATCGTATCCTTCAGGGAGAGGCTATTCCGATGCTAGGCCCGATACTCAAGGAAGTGCTCTCAAACGTAGGACATGAGACAAATGGAGCTTTTTTCGCGGTAAATGCGCAGAGTTGTGTCTTACCGGGGTTAAAACTGACGATGTTATTTTGACCCCATTGTGAGACTTGTTCGAGGGATGCCTCAACCACAGACACAAGCTGTCTTCGGTTTTCGTCAACTGCGGTCTTGGAGAGATTGCGTTGGCCAACGTACAGTGCGTCCCCAGTGCTGTCATCCGCATAACAATGATTGTTGCTGGTTTGCAACATATCATTTATGTGCAGGATAAACAGGGTCGGAGACAACACACAGCCTTGTGGAACGCCAGCATTTACGGGTTTTTATGTATCGTAAATGTGTTAGATAACTTGAAAAACGACCTAGAGATTACAGACTGTCCCGAACACGAGGGCGGAAATCTGTTCGCAATCGTAAAAGCGTTCTCGGAGAAACTTGGAGTCAATCTTTCCAAAAGTGATATCAATATTGCTGAACGCGTTGGCCAAAAAATATCCCTGCCGCTGCCATTTCGGAATCGAAAGTCTCGTCCCATAGCTGTGTCCTTGGTGAAAAAGGTCCAGAGAGACGAACTGCTTGAAGCAGCCAAATCCATAAGAGTCACCACTGAACGCGTGCTGCATGGCTCGGTGCGAATCGTATCCTTCAGGGAGAGGCTATTCCGATGCTAGGCCCGATACTCAAGGAAGTGCTCTCAAACGTAGGACATGAGACAAATGGAGCTTTTTTCGCGGTAAATGCGCAGAGTTGTGTCTTACCGGGGTTAAAACTGACGATTTTATTTTGACCCCATTGTGAGACTTGTTCGAGGGATGCCTCAACCACAGACACAAGCTGTCTTCGGTTTTCGTCAACTGCGGTCTTGGAGAGATTGCGTTGGCCAACGTACAGTGCGTCCCCAGTGCTGTCATCCGCATAACAATGATTGTTGCTGGTTTGCAACATATCATTTATGTGCAGGATAAACAGGGTCGGAGACAACACACAGCCTTGTGGAACGCCAGCATTTACGGGTTTTTATGTATCGTAAATGTGTTAGATAACTTGAAGAACGACCTAGAGATTACAGACTGTCCCGAACACGAGGGCGGAAATCTGTTCGCAATCGTAAAAGCGTTCTCGGAGAAACTTGGAGTCAATCTTTCCAAAAGTGATATCAATATTGCTGAACGCGTTGGCCAAAAAATATCCCAGCCGCTGCCATTTCGGAATCGAAAGCCTCGTCCCATAGCTGTGTCCTTGGTGAAAAAGGTCCAGAGAGACGAACTGCTTGAAGCAGCCAAATCCATAAGAGTCACCACTGAACGCGTGCTGCATGGCTCGGTGCGAATCGTATCCTTCAGGGAGAGGCTATTCCGATGCTAGGCCCGATACTCAAGGAAGTGCTCTCAAACGTAGGACATGAGACAAATGGAGCTGTTTTCGCGGTAAATGCGCAGAGTTGTGTCTTACCGGGGTTAAAACTGACGATGTTATTTTAACCCCATTAAGAGACTTGTTCGAGGGATGCCTCAACCACAGACACAAGCTATCTTCGGTTTTCGTCAACTGCGGTCTTGGAGAGATTGCGTTGGCCAACGTACAGTGCGTCCCCAGTGCTGTCATCCGCATAACAATGATGTTGCCGGTTTGCAACATATCATTTATGTGCAGGATAAACAGGGTCGGAGACAACACACAGCCTTGTGGAACGCCAGCATTTACGGGTTTTTATGTATCGTAAATGTGTTAGATAACTTGAAAAACGACCTAGAGATTACAGACTGTCCCGAACACGAGGGCGGAAATCTGTTCGCAATCGTAAAAGCGTTCTCGGAGAAACTTGGAGTCAATCTTTCCAAAAGTGATATCAATATTGCTGAACGCGTTGGCCAAAAAAATCCCTGCCGCTGCCATTTCGGAATCGAAAGCCTCGTCCCATAGCTGTGTCCTTGGTGAAAAAGGTCCAGAGAGACGAACTGCTTGAAGCAGCCAAATCCATAAGAGTCACCACTGAACGCGTGCTGCATGGCTCGGTGCGAATCGTATCCTTCAGGGAGAGGCTATTCCGATGCTAGGCCCGATACTCAAGGAAGTGCTCTCAAACGTAGGACATGAGACAAATGGAGCTTTTTTCGCGGTAAATGCGCAGAGTTGTGTCTTACCGGGGTTAAAACTGACGATGTTATTTTGACCCCATTGTGAGACTTGTTCGAGGGATGCCTCAACCACAGACACAAGCTGTCTTCGGTTTTCGTCAACTGCGGTCTTGGAGAGATTGCGTTGGCCAACGTACAGTGCGTCCCCAGTGCTGTCATCCGCATAACAATGAATGTTGCTGGTTTGCAACATATCATTTATGACACACAGCCTTGTGGAACGCCAGCATTTACGGGTTTTTATGTATCGTAAATGTGTTAGATAACTTGAAAAACGACCTAGAGATTACAGACTGTCCCGAACACGAGGGCGGAAATCTGTTCGCAATCGTAAAAGCGTTCTCGGAGAAACTTGGAGTCAATCTTTCCAAAAGTGATATCAATATTGCTGAACGCGTTGGCCAAAAAATATCCCTGCCGCTGCCATTTCGGAATCGAAAGCCTCGTCCCATAGCTGTGTCCTTGATGAAAAAGGTCCAGAGAGACGAACTGCTTGAAGCAGCCAAATCCATAAGAGTCACCACTGAACGCGTGCTGCATGGCTCGGTGCGAATCGTATCCTTCAGGGAGAGGCTATTCCGATGCTAGGCCCGATATTCAAGGAAGTGCTCTCAAACGTAGGACATGAGACAAATGGAGGTTTTTTCGCGGTAAATGCGCAGAGTTGTGTCTTACCGGGGTTAAAACTGACGATGTTATTTTGACCCCATTGTGAGACTTGTTCGAGGGATGCCTCAACCACAGACACAAGCTGTCTTCGGTTTTCGTCAACTGCGGTCTTGGAGAGATTGCGTTGGCCAACGTACAGTGCGTCCCCAGTGCTGTCATCCGCATAACAATGAATGTTGCTGGTTTGCAACATATCATTTATGACACACAGCCTTGTGGAACGCCAGCATTTACGGGTTTTTATGTATCGTAAATGTGTTAGATAACTTGAAAAACGACCTAGAGATTACAGACTGTCCCGAACACGAGGGCGGAAATCTGTTCGCAATCGTAAAAGCGTTCTCGGAGAAACTTGGAGTCAATCTTTCCAAAAGTGATATCAATATTGCTGAACGCGTTGGCCAAAAAATATCCCAGCCGCTGCCATTTCGGAATCGAAAGCCTCGTCCCATAGCTGTGTCCTTGGTGAAAAAGGTCCAGAGAGACGAACTGCTTGAAGCAGCCAAATCCATAAGAGTCACCACTGAACGCGTGCTGCATAGCTCGGTGCGAATCGTATCCTTCAGGGAGAGGCTATTCAGATGCTAGGCCCCATACTCAAGGAAGTGCTCTCAAACGTAGGACATGAGACAAATGGAGCTTTTTTCGCGGTAAATGCGCAGAGTTGTGTCTTACCGGGGTTAAAACTGACGATGTTATTTTGACCCCATTGTGAGACTTGTTCGAGGGATGCCTCAACCACAGACACAAGCTGTCTTCGGTTTTCGTCAACTGCGGTCTTGGAGAGATTGCGTTGGCCAACGTACAGTGCGTCCCCAGTGCTGTCATCCGCAAATCTGTTCGCAATCGTTAAAGCGTTCTCGGAGAAACTTGGAGTCAATCTTTCCAAAAGTGATATCAATATTGCTGAACGCGTTGGCCAAAAAATATCCCTGCCGCTGCCATTTCGGAATCGAAAGCCTCGTCCCATAGCTGTGTCCTTGGTGAAAAAGGTCCAGAGAGACGAACTGCTTGAAGCAGCCAAATCCATAAGAGTCACCACTGAACGCGTGCTGCATGGCTCGGTGCGAATCGTATCCTTCAGGGAGAGGCTATTCCGATGCTAGGCCCGATACTCAAGGAAGTGCTCTCAAACGTAGGACATGAGACAAATGGAGCTTTTTTCGCGGTAAATGCGTAGAGTTGTGTCTTACCCGGGTTAAAACTGACGATGTTATTTTGACCCCATTGTGAGACTTGTTCGAGGGATGCCTCAACCACAGACACAAGCTGTCTTCGGTTTTCGTCAACTGCGGTCTTGGAGAGATTGCGTTGGCCAACGTGCAGTGCGTCCCCAGTGCTGTCATCCGCATAACAATGAATGTTGCTGGTTTGCAACATATCATTTATGTGCAGGATAAACAGGGTCGGAGACAACACACAGAATTGTGGAACGCCAGCATTTACGGGTTTTTATGTATCGTAAATGTGTTAGATAACTTGAAAAACGACCTAGAGATTACAGACTGTCCCGAACACGAGGGCGGAAATCTGTTCGCAATCGTAAAAGCGTTCTCGGAGAAACTTGGAGTCAATCTTTCCAAAAGTGATATCAATATTGCTAAACGCGTTGGCCAAAAAATATCCCTGCCGCTGCCATTTCGGAATCGAAAGCCTCGTCCCATAGCTGTGTCCTTGGTGAAAAAGGTCCAGAAAGACGAACTGCTTGAAGCAGCCAAATCCATAAGAGTCACCGCTGAACGCGTGCTGCATAGCTCGGTGCGAATCGTATCCTTCAGGGAGAGGCTATTCCGATGCTAGGCCCGATACTCAAGGAAGTGCTTTCAAACGTAGGACATGAGACAAATGGAGCTTTTTTCGCGGTAAATGCGCAGAGTTGTGTCTTACCGGGGTTAAAACTGACGATGTTATTTTGACCCCATTGTGAGACTTGTTCGAGGGATGCCTCAACCACAGACACAAGCTGTCTTCGGTTTTCGTCAACTGCGGTCTTGGAGAGATTGCGTTGGCCAACGTACAGTGCGTCCCCAGTGCTGTCATCCGCATAACAATGAATGTTGCTGGTTTGCAACATATCATTTATGACACACAGCCTTGTGGAACGCCAGCATTTACGGGTTTTTATGTATCGTAAATGTGTTAGATAACTTGAAAAACGACCTAGAGATCACAGACTGTCCCGAACACGAGGGCGGAAATCAGTTCGCAATCGTAAAAGCGTTCTCGGAGAAACTTGGAGTCAATCTTTCTAAAAGTGATATCAATATTGCTGAACGCGTTGGCCAAAAAAATCCCTGCCGCTGCCATTTCGGAATCGAAAGCCTCGTCCCATAGCTGTGTCCTTGGTGAAAAAGGTCCAGAGAGACGAACTGCTTGAAGCAGCCAAATCCATAAGAGTCACCACTGAACGCGTGCTGCATGGCTCGGTGCGAATCGTATCCTTCAGGGAGAGGCTATTCCGATGCTAGGCCCGATACTCAAGGAAGTGCTCTCAAACGTAGGACATGAAACAAATGGAGCTTTTTTCGCGGTAAATGCGCAGAGTTGTGTCTTACCGGGGTTAAAACTGACGATGTTATTTTGACCCCATTGTGAGACTTGTTCGAGGGATGCCTCAATCACAGACACAAGCTGTCTTCGGTTTTCGTCAACTGCGGTCTTGGAGAGATTGCGTTGGCCAACGTACAGTGCGTCCCCAGTGCTGTCATCCGCATAACAATGAATGTTGCTGGTTTGCAACATATCATTTATGTGCAGGATAAACAGGGTCGGAGACAACACACAGCCTTGTGGAACGCCAGACTTACGGGTTTTTATGTATCGTTAATGTGTTATATACCTTGAAAAACGACCTAGAGATCACAGACTGTCCCGAACACGAGAGCGGAAATCAGTTCGCAATCGTAAAAGCGTTCTCGGAGAAACTTGGAGTCAATCTTTCCAAAAGTGATATCAATATTGCTGAACGCGTTGGCCAAAAAATATCCCAGCCGCTGCCATTTCGGAATCGAAAGCCTCGTCCCATAGCTGTGTCCTTGGTGAAAAAGGTCCAGAGAGACGAACTGCTTGAAGCAGCCAAATCCATAAGAGTCACCACTGAACGCGTGCTGCATGGCTCGGTGCGAATCGTATCCTTCAGGGAGAGGCTATTCCGATGCTAGGCCCGATACTCAAGGAAGTGCTCTCAAACGTAGGACATGAGACAAATGGAGCTGTTTTCGCGGTAAATGCGCAGAGTTGTGTCTTACCCGGGTTAAAACTGACGATGTTATTTTGACCCCATTGTGAGACTTGTTCGAGGGATGCCTCAACCACAGACACAAGCTGTCTTCGGTTTTCGTCAACTGCGGTCTTGGAGAGATTGCGTTGGCCAACGTACAGTGCGTCCCCAGTGCTGTCATCCGCATAACAATGAATGTTGCTGGTTTGCAACATATCATTTATGTGCAGGATAAACAGGGTCGGAGACAACACCCAGCCTTGTGGAACGCCAGCATTTACGGGTTTTTATGTATCGTAAATGTGTTAGATAACTTGAAAAACGACCTAGAGATTACAGACTGTCCCGAACACGAGGGCGGAAATCTGTTCGCAATCGTAAAAGCGTTCTCGGAGAAACTTGGAGTCAATCTTTCCAAAAGTGATATCAATATTGCTGAACGCGTTGGCCAAAAAATATCCCTGCCGCTGCCATTTCGGAATCGAAAGCCTCGTCCCATAGCTGTGTCCTTGGTGAAAAAGGTCCAGAGAGACGAACTGCTTGAAGCAGCCAAATCCATAAGAGTCACCACTGAACGCGTTCTGCATGGCTCGGTGCGAATGATATCCTTCAGGTAGAGGCTATTCCGATGCTAGGCCCGATACTCAAGGAAGTGCTCTCAAACGTAGGACATGAGACAAATGGAGCTTTTTTCGCGGTAAATGCGCAGAGTTGTGTCTTACCGGGGTTAAAACTGACGATGTTATTTTGACCCCATTGTGAGACTTGTTCGAGGGATGCCTCAACCACAGACACAAGCTGTCTTCGGTTTTCGTCAACTGCGGTCTTGGAGAGATTGCGTTGGCCAACGTACAGTGCGTCCCCAGTGCTGTCATCCGCATAACAATGAATGTTGCTGGTTTGCAACATATCATTTATGACACACAGCCTTGTGGAACGCCAGCATTTACGGGTTTTTATGTATCGTAAATGTGTTAGATAACTTGAAAAACGACCTAGAGATTACAGACTGTCCCGAACACGAGGGCGGAAATCTGTTCGCAATCGTAAAAGCGTTCTCGGAGAAACTTGGAGTCAATCTTTCCAAAAGTGATATCAATATTGCTGAACGCGTTGGCCAAAAAATATCCCTGGCGCTGCCATTTCTGAATCGAAAGCCTCGTCCCATAGCTGTGTCCTTGGTGAAAAAGGTCCAGAGAGACGAACTGCTTGAAGCAGCCAAATCCATAAGAGTCACCACTGAACGCGTGCTGCATAGCTCGGTGCGAATCGTATCCTTCAGGGAGAGGCTATTCCAATGCTAGGCCCGATACTCAAGGAAGTGCTCTCAAACGTAGGACATGAGACAAATGGAGCTGTTTTCGCGGTAAATGCGCAGAGTTGTGTCTTACCGGGGTTAAAACTGACGATGTTATTTTGACCCCATTGTGAGACTTGTTCGAGGGATGCCTCAACCACAGACACAAGCTGTCTTCGGTTTTCGTCAACTGCGGTCTTGGAGAGATTGCGTTGGCCAACGTACAGTGCGTCCCCAGTGCTGTCATCCGCAAATCTGTTCGCAATCGTTAAAGCGTTCTCGGAGAAACTTGGAGTCAACCTTTCCAAAAGTGATATCAATATTGCTGAACGCGTTGGCCAAAAAATATCCCTGCCGCTGCCATTTCGGAATCGAAAGCCTCGTCCCATAGCTGTGTCCTTGGTGAAAAAGGTCCAGAGAGACGAACTGCTTGAAGCAGCCAAATCCATAAGAGTCACCACTGAACGCGTGCTGCATAGCTCGGTGCGAATCGTATCCTTCAGGGAGAGGCTATTCCAATGCTAGGCCCGATACTCAAGGAAGTGCTCTCAAACGTAGGACATGAGACAAATGGAGCTGTTTTCGCGGTTAATGCGCAGAGTTGTGTCTTACCTGACGATGTTATTTTGACCCCATTGTGAGACTTGTTCGAGGGATGCCTCAACCACAGACACAAGCTGTCTTCGGTTTTCGTCAACTGTTCGTCAACTTTCGGTTTTCGTTCTTAGTTGTTAGCGCTGTTACTCAAAGCGCAGTTAGTGACCGAATGACGCATTGCCTACTAATATTCCCCTCCCATTCCCTAATATTGCTATCTCTTTCATTTTCTACTATCGCTATCTCTTTCATTCTATATTGCTCTCTCTCTCTTTCACTCCTTTAGACCCTTGCTAGTTGCGCGATTATGAATCGAATAAAACAGACGGGAGCTCCTGTTGGAGCGTCATTAGACATTCAACCCTTAAAGAGTCAACATACCTGGAATTTTGAACGTGAACAACCTTGACAACAACTACTTGATCATGGCTAGATTTGGTACTAACCTGGATATTTACGTTTTTCTGCGAAAAGGGGACCTCAAGGACTACAAACGACTACATCAAGCAATTTTAGACTGCGTTTTGCTTGAAATTTCTCTTGCCTTCCTATCGGAATTTTGTCAGAAGAAGCAGGAGAAGCAAGAAATAAGGATTTTCGAAATACCAGAGAGCGCCACACGAGAAAAACGGGAAGATTCCAAAATAATGAAGACATTATGCAAAATTTTTTGATATCATCAGATCCATATATATCCCATTTGAAACCTAAATACACCAATTTTAAATCATCAAGCATGTTTCCAGAAGCTTTGCAGTTAATAATTCAACACGAAATAAAAGAAGTTGAAGAAGAAGAAGAAATAGAAGTTGATGAAGAAGCTACAGAAAATATGCCAGACCCTTTGCAATGATTTTTAAGTTCTTTATATTAATTTGTGTGTTATTTATAGGTAGTTTTGGTCAATAAATTTATTTTTAATTTAATTTATTTTAGTAAATAATTTGTAATTTTTAAAGATGCATTAAATGAAATTAGTTAACGACCTTCGATTTTTAACAGCCTGTTCCTTTTCATAACAAAATAAATTTTCAGATATTGACAAAAAAATCTACTTTCAATACAAAACTTGATTTCATTTAGTTAATTTTGTATGGGAAGTCAATTGTTCTTTCGCCTTATTAAGAAAAGTTATAGATCAAACATTGCTCGGGGCGTTATGTAGAGTACGTGCTTTATGTTATGATGACAGAAAAAAAAAGTTATGGGACATCAAATATTTTTAATAATTATGTTATTTTGTAAGTGATGTTTGTGTTAATATAAATATATTTGTTTAGTGTTTTACTTTCCCGAAACCACTTAACAGACGAAATAAAGTAGATCATTCGTGTTATTTCTATTTAATTAAATATTTTAAGTTAAACCCTATATAAACGCCAAGACTGCAAGTACAAGCAAAAAATTTCTCTGTGAAATTAACAAATACATGTATTACAATAATTTACATAAGGTTTCGTTGCTAACACTTTTAAACGTTTTGAGAAAAAAAATAATTTCAGATTTGCTCCATACATTTTTTTTTTCAATAATTTTTATTCGCTTAATTAAACGATTTCATGAAAACCGCTAAAACAAACGTTGATGAGCGTTTACTTAACTGTCCGTATGTTTTTTTTCAGCCAGAAATACTGACCTTAGGTTCTAAGTCCACCATATTCAAAATCCGGACCACTGTGCGACGCGGTGGTAGAGTCGCATTATGTCTGTATACTGTTTATTTACATATCCATATTATTATGGTATTTATGTCTATTATTTAGTATATTTTGCTGTAAATTTGACGATTTGAAAGTACTGATACAGTCTATTTGAATAAAGTTATTTGAGTTTGAGTTTGAGTTTGAACCACTAGACCAATTTATTGGCCATCTGAAATATTTTATCTTTTGTCATATTAGATGGAGGATGATCAGTGGCGTGCATTGCATATATGCATATAAGCAGTGCCTACCTCGCAAAATCGAAAAAATCACCATTAAATTTTAGTATCTGTGCCCCGCAATTATCATTGTAAGCTCACTAAATTATCACACTTAATTTTTATTATAACAGAAACTTCCTTCATAAAAAACGCGCGGTGCGCGGCCAGTAGGCAATCACCCGACGGCCTACCTGAATCCTATACAATTTACTATCATTGGCATTCATAATTTCTCGTCAAATTAATACGACGAAATAAAAATGACGTACTTCCCACGCGTAATGCTATGACGTTCGACCTTCGCAATTTATCACCCTTAAGTAGGCATGCTTACTTAACTAAATTGAATATACTATTCTAAAAGATTTAGAAAATATTTCACAGATTTGAATGTTGTGGAATAACTATCAATAAAATTGGCGTTGTACTTATATGTGTTTATACTAACAAAACGCCTTCATCAACTAACTCAGTATTTTTTCATAAGTTAAGTGAAACATTAGAGGCTGTATGTAAAAGTAATAGGAAAAAGTATATCATATTTGACGACACGATTGGCGTAGTGTGCTGTAGCACGGTTTCTCGCCTCGATTTCCGTAGTGTCCTGGGTTCGATTCCCGGTCGGGTCAATTCAGGAAACGATCTTTTCTGAATTGACTCGGGTCTGGGTGTGCTGGGAGACGCCCCTAGCTTATTTCCTTGTGTGGTACCTCGTAACACAGGGATTTAATAATCCCTACTTCGAGACCATTACAAGAGGTGTGTTGTCTGGCGCATATTTATTTATTTATTATTATTATTATATGTGGAGATTTCAACATCGACCTCATGAAAGATACAACGATATCGACAGAACATAAAATGTTGTTTGAAAGTTACAATTTATTTCCGGTGATTCAAACTCCTACTAGAATTACAGCAAAATCAGAGACATGTATAGATCACATATTTACAAATATCAAAATGGGTCAAGCGAATGTTCATGACATAGGTTTATCAGACCATACTGCTCAATCATTTCACATTCCTATCACTAAAGACCTACATCCACCCATAAAATGGTGGTATGAATACCAAAGAGATTACAGTAGTGATAACAGGAAAAAATTCAAAGAATGTATATCGTCTCTTTCTTTTAGTGAAGTATTTGATAAAAAAAAAGCATCAGAGGCATTTAGTATTTTTTATAATCTATTTAAACTTTTCTACGATCTTTGTTTTCCAGAGAGAAAAATTAAAGTAACAAATAAAAGCCTAACTAAAAAGTGTCTAACTCACGGTATCAAAAAATCTAGTTCGCATAAAAGACAACTATATCTCAAGAGTAGACATTCTAACGATTTTAAAAATAAGTACAAAAAATAAGGTCGTGTGTTAAAAAAATGTATACTATCCTTTCATAGAGCAGAAAATATGAAATACATCACCAATGCTAATAATACATGTAAAGCTGTATGGGGAGTCATTAAAAATTATACAACTTCTGATTGTAATAGAAATAGCAATAGCATAGACAAACTAACTCTGAATGATTCCGATGTTACCAATCCTTAAATTATTTCTGATGCTTTTAATGAATACTTCATAAGTTGCGTTAAAGAAAACTGTACCTCAAATAAAACTAAAACAAACAACATCAATATAGATAACGTCCAATCAAGTATATTTTTGAATCCAGTAGGTTTGAATGAGTTTCTTAAAATAGTTCAAGCACTAAAAAACACAAATTCTGTTGGTTTTGACGATTTAAGAACTGATGTTATAAAGGATGTCTCAGTCTTTATTGCGACTCCACTCATATATATTATAAACTTATGTTTAGTTCAAGGAATTTTTCAGAGGCATTAAAAAGATCAGTTGTAAGACCACTGTTTAAAAAAGGTAGTAAATGTAAAATAGAGAATTACAGACCTATTACTCTGATACCGACATTTTCTAAAATAATCAAAAAAGTGATTTTTATTAGGTTAAGTATTTTTTTTGAGAAAAACAATATTATCACTGAAGAACAAAACGGATTTAGAAAGGGCAGAAGTACATCACTAGCTACATTTAAATTATTGAAACATATAATGGCTTGCGTTGATCAAAACATACCTGTCACTGTATTGTTCATGGATATGAGTAAAGCCTTTGATTCTGTGGATCATAAGCGACTTCTCACAAAGTTGTTAAAATATGGCATACGAGGCCCAGCGTTTCATTTGATCAAGACATATTTAAGCGACAGAACACAATACGTAGCGATAAAAAAATATTGACCAAAATTAAAAACCGTTCTATCATATAGATCCTCTTACAATGAAAATAATTCTGGTGTACCTCAAGGCAGTATACTAGGGCCTTTATTATTTTTATTGTACATTAACGACCTGCCTAAACATGTGGCTCAGGAATGTATCCTATTTGCAGATGATACCACCCTTATTATTGAAAGAAAAAACACAGAAGGATATAATGAGGAAATCAATGATATATTATCTCAAGCAACTTCATGGCTTACCTCTAATAACTTAAAATTGAATGCTGAGAAAACTAAATATATGCAGTTTCGAACGGTCAGAGGAAACTCACAACCTTTGGCTGTTACAGCCGATGGTAATATTATAGAAGAGGTTTCACAAACAAATTTTCTGGGGTTGAATATAGATTGTTACTGTAACTGGAAGGGGCACATAGATGAACTGTGTACAAAAGTAAATAGATTTGTTTATGCACTAAGAAAAGTTAGTAAAGTAGTGTCAGTAAAAGCCGCGCTTGTTGCCTATAATGGATATATTGATTCTGTTTTACGGTATGGGATTGTCTTGTGGGGAAGCTCTGTAGATATTCACAAAATATTCATAGTGCAAAAAAGATGTATACGAGCAATGTTTGGAATCAAAAGGACCTCTTTCTTGTCGTTCATACTTTCAAAAACATAATATCCTTTCAATACCATGTTTGTATATTTATGAAATATGTTTGTTTGTTTATAAATATAAGTCATTTTTTCAACTGAGATGTAATAGGACGGTAAGGAACCTTCGATCCAAATATTTGCATAAGCTGCACAAACCTCCTGTGAAACTGTCAATAGTCTCAAAAAATGCCTATAACATGTGCATCAAGATATTTAAAAAATTACCCGATAAGTTTAAGGATGAAAATATAAATTTACGTAAATTTAAAAGATTGACTAAGATATGGCTACTGAAAAATTGTTTTTATAGTTTAAAAGAATTTTATGAATACAAAGAATAATGTTGTTTTGTATTATATAGCTTGAGTTATTTCATTTGTTAGATAGCTAAAATAGGTTTATTTACTTTTTAAAGTATGTGAATACGCTTGATAAGGTAAAATTTGGAGATTCTCTCTCAAGCAACTGTAACTGCTAAATGCTGTGTACCCAAATTTATATTCACAATAAAATTTCATTTCATTTCATTTCATTTCACCGGCCGAATGTGAATGTCAGAAATTTTATGTCTGTAATTTGGTCGTCTGAAGCAAGAAAGCGATAGATAATTTACTGCGCGGGCGTGCGACAAGGAGAGAGTATAGGTAGCGCAATGACCGTTCGCTCGTGCTGATTTGTTTTGTTTCGGGAAAGCGCGCGCCATTTTATTACGTGTTGTTTGTTTGTTGTAGTTATTTTAGTGTGGTTAAGTTCGAATTAATTGCTGTTCATGTTACTGTGTATGAGTGAGTGTAGCGGATAACCTTAACTGCTTAGAGTGTTGCTTAAATAAATTGCGGTCAAATCCTTTCGGATCGTTTTCATGTCGATGAAGTAAAAAATGTTGCATTTCCATGACCGACACCAAATCTAAATTTAACGCAAGAAAAGGGTAAAGTCGTCAGGCATTTTTATGTGAAGTACCTACTATAATATTGGTTATTCACTATTCACACGGTTAACTGGCTGTTGCCATTCAAATTTGTTATTCTGTTTACCGTGTCTTCTGTTTTCCACAACAAAAACTGTCTGGAATGATCCTGGTTACGCTGAACTGAGCAATTTTACAAATCTTGCAAAAAAACATGACCAATCAGAAAAACATATTCAGGCATGCATGCGTGAATATAGCTATGATATCTTTTGGGCAAAATCGTGTAGAATTGAGCGTCATAGCGCCTAGACCAGACACCACGCGGCCTTTAGTGCCTACCAATTCTGAAAAGCAATGCACGCCACTGAGGATGATTGATGGTGATGCTTTGGCGCTACTGCTTTAGTGATGGGTTTGGGTTTTCTCTTTTTTTAAAGTTTTGGAAACCAGCGACAACTCCCGAGGTCGCAGGTAGCTCAGGCAGCTCTCTTCCGAAGAAGTCTCGGCGCAGCCTGAATTTATCTGAGGCGCCCATCAGCAGTGCGCTGCAGGACTCCGGAAGTGACGGGTCGGACGCTGATGCAGAAGGGGATGAGGAGGAGGATGGCGAGCCGTATGTCGATTTGTGGGCGCTGCAAATCCAGTCTAGGATGCTGCGTAAAGAGGTTTTGAGTGAAAGTGAGGATGAATGCGAGGAAATAGTGGAAGATGGAGTGGAAGAAAGAGTGGAAGATGGAGTGGAAGAAGAAGTGGAAGCAAGAGTGGAAGATGGAGTGGTAGAAAGAGTGGAAGATGGAGTGGTAGAAAGAGTGGAAGACCGAGTGGAAGAAAGAATGGAAGAGGATGCTGAGTTGCGGACGATGGGTCAGGAGTTCGCGAATCTAACCGATTTTCCTGGTGGGATGACTTCACAACATTCACCGGAAAAAAGGAAATTTATTTGCGGGCTCCTGGCCCCTCGTTCCCAACTGAGGATCCAGTTGAGATTTTTTTGCATGTCTGGAATGCAGACATTATGAATGAGATTGTGCGGCAGACAAACAAGTATGCGTGGGAAAAGATAGCTCCGATTACGGAAGAGGGGAATACGATCCCGGAACCCCTGTCCTCGTGGATGGAAACCTCTTCCGAGGAGCTATACCGATATTTCGGTATTTTGATATTGATGTCTATGTGCCATATGTCTGTTGTGACCGACTACTGGATGACGGGTCTGATGGGTATGCCCAATTTCCGGCAGTTGATGCCGAGGAATCGGTTCATACTCCTTACCAGGATGCCGCATTTTGTCGACAACGACATCGTCGACCCTACACTTTCATCCTATGAAAAAAAGATTCAAAAAATTACACCAATTTTGAATCATTGTAATTCTAAATTTGAATCTTTGTACACGCCTCTTCAGCACCTCAGCTTAGACGAGTCCCTTCTACTCTGGAAGGGCCGTCAAAGCTGGGTTCAGTGCATCCGTACCAAAGCAGCTAGATTTGGTATCAAAAGTTTTGAGTTGTGTGAAGCCGAGTCCGGGTACTTGCTGCGGTGCCTCCTCTATGGAAGATAAAATTTAACGATGCGCGAGGAACCCATCCATGGATTCGAGAATTCTACCGCAAAGGTAGTTTTCGAATTGATGGATGGCTTCACAACATTCAATGGGCTTCCTCAACGTAGGCCACATCCTGGTTATGGACAATTGGTAACCAGGTTATTTAAACATCGGGGCACCGATGTCATTGGGACCATGAACCCTCGTAGGGTTAATGTTCCCAATGACATCAAAGAGGCAAAGGGCCGCAAAATGGCCAGAGGCAGTCAAATCGCCAGACACTGCGGGGACATCACATTGATAGCTTGGCAAGATGTCAAGTTGGTCACCGCAGTGTCTACCTGCGACACGGAAGCCCGAGAGCCTGCTACGCGAGCTGGCGTTGTCATCGAGAAGCCGGTCGCCATCGTGAAGTACAACAAGTACATGGGGGGCGTCGACAGTAAAGATCAAAAGCTGTCGATGTTCCTCATGGAAAGGAAACGGGGCCGCAAGTGGTACAGGAAGGTGTTCAAAAGGCTGGTGAATACCAGCATTTTGAATGCCTTCATCATCTACACAAAAACCCCACTTGCGGGTACTACCCGTATGTCCCACAGACAATTTCGTTGGGCTTTGGCGACTGGCCTTTTGGAGAGATTTCCAAACGCCAGCTCCAGAATAATATCGAACATAGGCGAAGCAGCTCCCGGGATCCCTCGCCGGCTAACCAAGGGGTTCAACCATTATGTGGTGCAGACCGAACGCAGGGACCCCGAACAAACCGGCCCGCAAACAATTGCGGTGCGTTCGGTGTACTGCGGCGAAGAAGCGCACACAGGTGACCCTCATGTGCAGCTACTGCAATGTACCCCTTTGCCCCGGCCCCTGCTGGGCGGATTATCATGATCTGGTAAAGTTGTGAGCAATTTTTATTTTACGAGGGTGAACCAAAAATTGAAATGTATTGTTACGTAGAAAATCACAAAGTATGATTTTCTTTCTATTTCGATTCAATTGCACCGAACATGATTGAGTCACACGTGTGGCTTTAAGCTAAAAAAATGACTGTTTCTAACTGAGGAATAGATGCTCTATTTGATTTTAAATACAATATGCTTAACATACTTAGTAATAATTTGAAAAAAAAATTCAAACTTCATTAGTGCGTAAAATTTCCGACTAAAAAACGAAAAAAATTTTTTTTGTAGAATACAGCACGATGACATATGTTTTTTTTATATTTTAATCCATCATAATATTAGTTTTCCTTTTAATTAAGATAATTTTAAACTTATGTTCGACTCGAAAAAAAAAACAAAAAAAAAAAATTCGAACTCAGCTAACAAATTTCGCGATGTCAGCGGAAATAAATAAATGAATAAAATTAATGTTCGAAAATGGAACAAAAAGATGTTCAGCTATAGAAAGATACGTTTCCTATCTTTAATATTTTGTAAGAAACATGGTATTAATTATCAGGAATCACTAAGTAAATAAATATAATAAAAAAGTCACATTATCAGCAAGAAAATAAAAAAACACCAATTTGGCGACCCTAGGCCAATAATTGACACTATGCGGAGTGTCTATCGCGTGTATCGAATTGTCTTAAAGGCGACGCTCGTACTTGGCTTAATGAGTGGGTAACTAACGAACGTACTTGGTCAAGCTTTGTGCGAGAATTTAAGCCACTGTGCCCACGAAAGCTGGACTATGCCAATATTCTTTATGAAACAATGAATATGACCTCAGATAAATATCCCTCTTATGCCGAGTACGCGCGCCGTACATTATTGAGGCTGCGTATAGTCAGAGGCCTTAGTGCGGAGCTGATGGTATTGATCGTTATCAGGGGTATTGCGGATCCTCAAGTCCGGGCGGCAGCAGCAAACGCTAATTTAACTACGGAAGACTTAGTTTCATTCCTATCGATTTATGCAAAGCCTGTTCGCGCCAAACAGGATCCGCGGCCTAACATTAACTCAAATAAGAAACATTTTTTGCAAAGTAAGGGCGGTAATCTGAAGGGTTTTGGGTGCGGACAGACTGGGCATAAACAGGCACAGTGTTCAAAGAAGCCTAAACACGAGTCACCCCCGTCTAAGTCAAGTTCAGAGGCAGGTGTGAGTTCAAATAAAGACACGACACGTTGTAGTTACTGCAAGAAGCTCGCGACCTTTAGTTTCGTGGTTGAGAAACTAACCACTAGACCAATTTATTGGCCATCTGAAATATTTTATCTTTTGTCATATTAGATGGAGGATGATTGATGGTGATGCTTTGGCGCTACTGCTTTAGTGATGGGTTTGTGTTTTCTCTTTTTTTAAAGTTTTGGAAACCAGCGACAACTCCCGAGGTCGCAGGTAGCTCAGGCAGCTCTCTTCCGAAGAAGTCTCGGCGCAGCCTGAATTTATCTGAGGCGCCCATCAGCAGTGCGCTGCAGGACTCCGGAAGTGACGGGTCGGACGCTGATGCAGAAGGGGATGAGGAGGAGGATGGCGAGCCGTATGTCGATTTGTGGGCGCTGCAAATCCAGACTAGGATGCTGCGTAAAGAGGTTTTGAGTGAAAGTGAGGATGAATGCGAGGAAATAGTGGAAGATGGTGGTAGAAAGAGTGGAAGATGGTGGTAGAAAGAGTGGAAGATGGAGTGGAAGACCGAGTGGAAGACCGAGTGGAAGAAAGAATGGAAGAGGATGCTGAGTTGCGGACGATGGGTCAGGAGTTCGCGAATCTAAACGATTTTCCTGGTCGGATGACTTCACAACATTCACCGGCCAAAAGGAAATTTATTTGCGGACTCCTGGCCCCTCGTTCCCAACTGAGGATCCAGTTGAGATTTTTTTGCATGTCTGGAATGCAGACATTATGAATGAGATTGTGCGGCAGACAAACAAGTATGCGTGGGAAAAGATAGCTCCGATTACGGAAGAGGGGAATACGATCCCGGAACCCCTGTCCTCGTGGATGGAAACCTCTTCCGAGGAGCTATACCGATATTTCGGTATTTTGATATTGATGTCTATGTGCCATATGTCTGTTGTGACCGACTACAGGATGACGGGTCTGATGGGTATGCCCAATTTCCGGCAGTTGATGCCGAGGAATCGGTTCATACTCCTTACCAGGATGCTGCATTTTGTCGACAACGACATCGTCGACCCTACACTTTCATCCTATGAAAAAAGATTCAAAAAATTACACCAATTTTGAATCATTGTAATTCTAAATTTGAATCTTTGTACACGCCTCATCAGCACCTCAGCTTAGACGAGTCCCTTCTACTCTGGAAGGGCCGTCAAAGCTGGGTTCAGTGCATCAGTACCAAAGCAGCTAGATTTGGTATCAAAAGTTTTGAGTTGTGTGAAGCCGAGTCCGGGTACTTGCTGCGGTGCCTCCTCTATGGAGGAAAAAATTCAACGATGCGCGAGGAACCCATCCATGGATTCGAGAATTCTACCGCAAAGGTAGTTTTCGAATTGATGGATGGCTTCACAACATTCACCGGCTTCCTCAACGTAGGCCACATCCTGGTTATGGACAATTGGTAACCAGGTTACTTAAACATCGGGGCACCGATGTCATTGGGACCATGAACCCTCGTAGGGTTAATGTTCCCAATGACATCAAAGAGGCAAAGGGCCGCAAAATGGCCAGAGGCAGTCAAATCGCCAGACACTGCGGGGACATCACATTGATAGCTTGGCAAGATGTCAAGTTGGTCACCGCAGTGTCTACCTGCCACACGGACGCCCGAGAGCCTGCTACGCGAGCTGGCGTTGTCATCGAGAAGCCGGTCGCCATCGTGAAGTACAACAAGTAGGGTCAAGTGTCGTACCTATGGACGGCTGTACCAGTGGACATAGTCAATTCCAAGGTAAAATATCTCGTAATAAATATATTGTGAACGCATCCATAAAGCTTTTTTGTATGTTGGTAACCCTAACTAGCCGCCATTGTTGTTTTTGACATGTGTTAGTTGCTGTCGGCATTCGAAGATAATTGACGCCAAAAGTAAGTTTTTTTACATGTTTTTGTGTTATTTTGTGCTTAAACGATTAAAGTTTAGTCAACGATTTTATAAGAATAACAAGCTTGGTCATTTATCATCGTAATTAAAGCCGTTATTCAGTGTCATATTGTTATACAAACTCATTCAAGTTCGAATTTTTATATCTAAATTCGTACCTGTGGACAGCAAAAACTGTCTACCTATGGACTGTCCACAGGTACAATATATTGATCTACTTATGGACAGGGCATGAAAAGAGAAAAAAATAATCAGTTTTAAGTATTTTTTTCAGTGCCTCGGAGTAAAACTGGTCAGAAAAGGAACCCTATTTGTCCTGATACCCTCACAGAAGCAGTTAAAGAGGCAAAAACGCAGTCTGTAAGAAAAGTAGCTGCAAAATATAAAATTCCAAAATCAACCATCTTTAAATATTTGCAAATGCACAAGAACACAAATTTACAAAATAGACCGATACAACTTCTTAAATCCGACGTCAAAAGGGTATTCGATGAAGAAGAGGAGAAACAGTTTATTGAATATCTCAAAAAAGCAGCCTATTTACATATGGGACTAACGGCAAAGCAGTCTCGAGAGTTTGCGTACCAGTTTGCTGTAGCCAAACAAAAACCAAATATTCCAGAAAGCTGGAAAAAGGTTGAAATGGCAGGTATTGGTTGGCTCAGGTTATTTCGAAAACGGTTTCCGCAATTGTCACTTCGAAAGCCTGAAGCGACTAGTTTAGCTAGAGCAACTAGCTTTAACAGGGCAAATGTGAAAGCTTTTTTTGACAATCTGGAAAAAGTTTACAGTAAATACAGTTTTCCACCCGGATCAATTCATAACGTGGATAAAACTGGGTTATCCACTGTTCACAAGCCCAGGAAAGTGCTAGCTCCCAAAGAGATTCGCCACTTAGGAAAGTTAACTTCAGGAGAACGAGGTGTAAATACCACTATGATAGCATGTGTAAATGCTGTTGGAAATCATGTACCTCCACTGTTTGTATTTCCAAGAGTATTTTTTAAAGACAATATAATGAAAGGAGCACCGTCTGGTTCATTGGGTGCAGCAAATCAGTCAGGGTGGTCCACGGAACCAATATTCAGAAAGTTTTTGGACCATTTTATTAGTTTTATTAACACCTCAAAAGAAAAACCAGTCCTTTTGCTGTTAGACAACCACGAAACTCATATTTCTATTGAGATAATTGATAAAGCCAGAGACAATGGAATAATCTTGCTGACTTTGCCGCCTCACACATCCAATCACTTACAGCCACTAGATCTGAGTGTTTTTGGGCCATTTAAAACTCAATATAACAAAATTGCTGACAGGTGGATGATTCACCACCCGGGAAAGCCTATCACTATATACGACATATGTGAGATAGCTGGAGAAGCTTATAACGTATCATTTACTCCGAGGAATATAACGAAAGGTTTCGAAGTGGCAGGAATTTATCCATACAACAGAGACATCTTTACTGATGAAGATTTCCTGTGCTCATTTGTTACCGATCGACCAGCACCTATTAATGTTTTGGCTGAAATCTCGACAGCAAATTTAAACCAAGTTCCCGACAGCAATGACACAAGTAGTCAGATTCATAGCTTAAACAAAAACCAGTCAAATGAAGAATTATCAGAACCAGTAAACCTGCATCAAAATTCTACTGAGCAAATACTCTTAGACCCAGTTAAACATAATAAGAGTACCGATCAGCTAATACAAGAGACACCTAGTCTTCAAACTCCAAAGAAGACCACCGATCATAATGTTACGCCAGAATCCATACGCCCATTTCCAAAAGCTGGTATCAGAAAGACTGCTCAACGTGGAAGAAAACCTGGGAGAACTAGAATATTGACAGATACTCCAGAGAAAAATGAGATTGTAAACGAAGCTTTAAAGAAAATTGATAAGAAGAAAAAGGACGATAAAAAAAAACAAATCCCAAAGAAAACCAAAAAAGCAAGTTCATCTCTTACACAAACAAGCATCTCTAAAAAAGTGGAAAAAAATAATGCTGGTTCTTCCCAATATTATCCCATTTACCCTTCATATAAAGATGTATTACAAGCGGGCCCTTCTAATGTCTCTTCACAACATATTTACACAAAAAAGTCAAAATATTACAAGATGAACGTTTATTGCTTAAAATGTGTGTAAAATGTAAAAAATATCAAACCCAAATGCTTAAATGCACACTCTGTCATCTAAGCTATCACATAAAGTGCATTCCTCTATCACACAGAGCACATTTTGATTCTGATGATGAAAATGATGGCTATGTCTGTGTCTCTTGTTATAAAGTAACTAATGACAGCGATAGCGACTGCTCTACTCAATTTTTATTCAACGAATACTGTAATTCTATGATATGAAAATGTTATGATTGCAATATAGGTTGTAAGTCCACATTTAGAAGTCTATTTTTTGTTATTTTATATTAAGTTTAAAATTAAATCTATCACCTGTCCCTAGGTACAATGTTGTACATAGGTACAATGTTGTACATAGGTACAATAACACTGTCCATAAGTACAATCAATATGTTGTACCTGTGGACAAAAAGAGTGTTTGTAAAAAACCTTCTAAATTATATCAAGCATTATTGTTACCAAACTTTTATTTGTGAATACAGAAGGCTGATTAAACTGTAAGCTTAGGTTTTAAGGGTGCAATAAAAAATAATAACAAATTGCCAAGATAAAAAATGTTTTATTTTGAATTCTGGGAATTGTCCATAGGTAAAGCACTTGACCCTACAGATAACTACACAAAATGTTGACACAGCTTTGAAAATGTGGTTCATTGTCAGACCTAAGAGGAGTAACAGGAGGTTGGAATAGATTATCATCAGAAGAATACAGGTTTGCTGAAGAGGTCATTAACAAACTTCCAAAATTTGAATCACATTAAAGACGAGAAAACACCGATGCAGTTTACCTTCAACCTGGAATGACGGTGTGCAAAATGTACGAAGATTACTATCTAAAGGAATTTGATAACGTGCCTGATAAAGACTCTCGCCGATGCTTCAAGTATGGGACTTTCAAAGAATTTTTCTACAAAAGCTTTATTCTTAAGTGCAATCCTCTTAAAAAAGATACTTGCAATAAATGTGATTTCTATGCCATTCAACAAAAAAATGGAGTTAACTTACGAGCGGAACATCATGCACACCTTGAAAAGCAGAGGGCCTACGGAAACAAATGAAGATAGACTTCGTAAGAGGACAAAAATGAGCAAACGTAGAGTGCCTTACATGCGATCTAGAGAAAACATTGCCCCTACCTAGAATTTGTACGAATGTTTGGGTTTATAATAGTGGCATACACAGAGCATCGGATGACAAGGTTTTTGTTATGTTTGGGTGGAGGGCGAGGCTGGCCGGGAAGCGCAAGAAGTGGATTCCTGCCTTCTCTAATTTATACAAAACGAACTCGGAGAAAACACGGAACAACTTATCCTCTGGAGTGATTCCTGTGGCGGCCAAAACCGGAACATAAAAGTGACATTGATGCTTAAACTCACACAATACTTTGAAGACCATCTCAATGCGATTCCTAGAGCCTGGACACACTTTTCTACCGAATGACACGGACTTTTCGAAACAAAAATCAAGACTGACAGGATATATACAGCGGCAGATTATATGAATGTGGGATGTGAACTAAACGCGCGGCAGAGATAGATGAAACAGAACGCTGAGTGAATGAGTGAAAGGGAACGAGGTGTGTGAGCGAGACGAGAGATTTTGGTAGCTAAGACGGATGGCAAGACGTTAAGACGCAAATAAATTGTTAAATTTTCTAAATTGTTTTCTAGAAAAAACCGATAATCAAAATACCACCAGCTTTTCACTTCTACAATTGGAGGCTCGTCCGGGATAGAAGAAAAGTAATCTGTTTCGCCTTGATTACGAGGATAAACGACGATAACGTACGACGACGACGGACCGCACGTTATAAAATTTTCCACACCAAGACGAACGGTTGTACAATGGGCAAGGATAACAAGGAAAGACGAGCAAGTCGCCAAGGTGACTTCGAGGACGCAATTGAAAGCTCAGAACCACGAAACGAAAGTTTGCGCTATGTGAAAGAGTTGGTGGCAAGGTTCAGTGGGCAGGACAAGACATGTTCAGCGGCACGTTGGATCCAAGACGTCGAAGAACAGGCTGAAATATTTGGATGGTCACCTTTGCAGCAGCTAATCGTTGGGAGAAGGTCATTGACGGGTACCGCAGCGCACTGGCTACGCTCTGAGAAACCATTTAAGTCGTGGGATGATCTGAAGGCCGGTCTGCTGAAAGAGTTTCCAGACACAGTGGACAGCAAAACCATCCACGAAATGATGAGTGCCCGTAAGAAGAAACCCAGCGAAAGTTTTCTGGATTACTTACTCATCATGAAAGAGCTTGGAAGGCGGGGTAAAATGCCGGATTACGTAGCCATTAAATATATCGTCGATGGCATAGTGGATGTCGAGACCAATAAGATAATGTTGTACGGCGTTACCACTTACAGCGACTTAAAAGAGAAATTGAAAATTTATGAAACGGTCAAAGAAAAGATTTCAACCGAAAGACGAAAAAACAGCAACCCGACTGCATCTAGTTCAAAGACACTGAAGTGTTATAATTGTGGTGAGAATCAGCACGTCTCGGCGCAGTGTCCGTATAAGGATAGAGGCCTGAAGTGCTTTAGATGCAATGAGTTTGGCCACAAGTCCACGGAGTGTCTCTCATCTGCAAATCATGAAAATAGACGGTTCACCAACCCGCAATATCGGCATGACGGCGAACAACGTGAAGTTACAAGATGGCGGGATCAGCACAATGACCTTCATTCCGCTCAGAGGCGAACCATGTTCGCGGAGACGACCGAGCGACCAACCGAACGACACCGGGTCAACACGGCGGATGCAACGGCCAATCACAGACAAGGATGCGAAGACAAATGGCCGACGACGACGATGACAGATGTCATGTCAAGCGAAAATGTAAACATAAACAAACCGAAAATGTCGAAGCCGGTAAAACAAGTTTTACTTTGTGGAAATGAAGAAATTTCAATGGCGGGATTGATCGACACTGGCAGTGATGTAAACCTTATGACGGATGAAGTGCATAAGAAGATCGGATCGCCAAAGTACGACAGTGAAAAATGCGAAGTATCATTGAGTGGACTCGGATTGTTGGAAATTAACCCAATAGGAAAACTGACTTTATCAATAGTTATTGATGGTGATTGTTATCACAATGTGTCATTCTATATCATAAAAAAAAGTTGTTTGCCCTACAATGTAATTTTGGGTCAAGAGTTTCTTAGAAAGGTTACGTTGGTTATGAAAGATGGATGTGTGCAACTGTTAGCGAAAGACGATGGATGGTTGGAGCAAGTTAATTGTTTTGTTTGTGATGTTTCAGATATTTATGTGGGTAACAGTGAATATAAAGAGAAATTATTGGATTTGGTGGAAAACTACAATCCTATTCAAGTCAAGGAGGCTCCCATGAAGCTCAAGATAACATTGAAGGATGATATGCCTATCGCACAACGTGCACGACGGATATTCTTGCAGGAGCAAAAGATAGTAGAACAGCAGGTAAACGAGTGGCTGGAGAATGGAATTATACGGGTGAGTCATTCCGAGTATGCTAGTCCATTAGTACTGGTGAAGAAAAAAGATGGAAACATACGAGTATGTGTAGATTATAGAAGAATAAATGCTAAAATGGTAAAGGATGAATATCCCTTGCCTATCATTGAAGATCTTATAGATAAATTGCAAGATAGTGTGGTTTATAGTGTCCTAGATCTGAAAAATGGTTTTTTTTCATTTGAAAGTTGCCGAAGAGTCAGTAAAGTATACATCTTTTGTTACTCATCATGGGCAATATGAATTTCTTCGTGCTCCATTTGGCATGATGAATTGTCCAAAATATTTCATGAGATTTGTGTCGTTTATATTTAGGGAACTCATTGCTGAAGGTATTGTTCTAATATTCATTGACGATATTTTGATTCCAGCCCAGAATAGCACTCAGGCATTAGATAGGTTGAAACAGGTGCTTGGTGTGGCTTCCGAGTATGGACTGCAATTCAATTGGAGCGAGGCTCGATTGATGTGTCACGAAGTTGAATATTTGGGACATGTGATCAAGAACGGCGAGGTGAGCCCAGCTCCTGATAAGATAAGTGCGGTGGAAAAGTTCCCAGAACCTAGATCCATTAAACAACTACATAGTTTCATAGTGTTGGGTTTCGTATTTTTGGTTTTATAAAAAGTAATATAGGGTAGTTTAGAACACTTGCAATTACTTTAATCCTTCCCATCTCCCATCCTTCTCTTACATGTGCACTCTTGCGCCGGCCCTCTTGTACAACGGCCGCCTGTGATATAGACTTCTTCTAACCGCCGCTCCTGCGACACCGCTGTGAAGATCGTGTACGTGTGCCTTTTGGACTCCACTTATTAACATTTTATTTACCCATTTCAAATGTGCAGTGTTGTGCTCAGACAGTGCTGTGATAATTTCTGCTGGGGGACGGTGAATCGAGGTAAGTGCGCATGATCCTATAACGTTCCTATAGATCCAATGCCCTTTTCTTCGTCCTAACTACAGTAAAGTAATTGTAAGTGCGGTCTGTATGTATTTCGCTGAAATCCCGCAAACATATACAGTCCACTTTTCAACCTGGCCTAGAGGTTTATATCGAACTTAAAAATATATAAACTTGTACTCAGTAGGTTGATTCCAGCCCAGAATAGCACTCGGGCATTAGATAGGTTGAAACAGGTGCAACATTCCACGCCTTCTTCTTTTTTTCCACCGCACCCCATTTATGGAGGTTTAGGCGCTTCCATAAATTTTTGGTCACTTCGGCCGCATAAATATTCCGATATTCATTAAATTCGCATGTTTAGGTAATATCTCATATCATCATTGTACTATGCAAATGAAATAGATTGTCGATTCAATTTTATATTTAACCGCACCGGCAGCTATTTCTTTCTTACTTTCGCACCGCATTTGCTTAGCTCAGTGTTTTGTGAGGTAATTATTCCATAATTCATTCCAAATAGTAACACGTGGAGAATCCATTTTGAATTCACATTCCATTACCCGTTCGTTGCTCAGCTAACGTCGGCCCCGCTAACACGACGCGATCTCGGCGGTCGCTCGCTACCCGCTATTTTATATTTTTCTAACCCGCAATTTATGCGTTACTTTTGTAAGGTCTTACACCTATATTTATTTTAAGTTGCGACACGTAACCGTTTATTTTTGTACACGTATATTGCACTTTTGTGTTAAATACTTTTTTTAATTTCCGCTAATTTACAACTTATACAGTGATATTTTATATCTACCGCTATCTATTTCATTTTTACCGCTATATTTTTATTTCTAACGCTAAATACATTTACAACTATTCACAATGGTTAAATCTAAAAGACGAGTAAGTGAGGGTTTTGTAGGAGAAAATACTGATATAAATAAAAATCAGCTAACTATTTACATTGTCAAACGTGATGTTATTTACAAACGCTTGGAAAATATTTTTGATCTTGCTCAAAAGGCTGAAAAACACCCACACCATTATAAGGTCTTTTGTGCAAATGCTTCTAACATAGATTCATTACGTAATGATTATCAAGACGTTTTAGATTCTTATAACATGTTAAATTTGCAATTACATCCCAACTCTGACGTAGATAACGAGTCGTGGACTTCATTTGAAGAAATGTATTGCTATATAAAACAAGTTTTGCTCAATAATGAGAAAAGTAACATAATTCCTCATCCACTACCGCAATCATCTACGAAAACCCAACCTCGCCTTCCGCCAATCGACTTGATATCTTTCAATGGAGACGTTAAGAAGTGGCCCTTGTTTTATCAACAATTCAAAAGTATGATACACGATAACGAATCGCTCAATAATAGTGAAAAGGTTTTCTACCTCGTAGGTAAACTAACTGGGCAGGCGTCGTGTGTATGCGCAGGGTTGGCTCCTACCGCAGAAAATTATAGTGTTATTTGGGACGCCCTCGTGCAGAAGTATGACGACCCGCGCTCACTCGCATGTGCATATCTTAACCAGTTGTTACAGTTTAAACCGCTATCTACAACTAGTTCCACCGGGCTAGATTTATTTATAAATAATTTTGATTCTTCTGTTGAAGCGCTTAAGCAATTAAAGCTTAGCGACTTAACTGATTTTGTGTTTCTACATTTAGCCTTACAAAAGTTGGACTCAGAGACAGTTAAATTATTTGAAATTACATATCGCAAAGAAAAAATACCTACTTACTTTAATTTGATTGAATTCATTAAGGAACAGAGTAAAGTTTTGTCTCGTTCTGTAACTAATATTATAAAACCAGTATATGTCAATAACAATTCGCAACCGCAAAATAAACAAGCCACTAAGCACAGCCCTACGCCTTTTAACACGAAATCTTTTGTCAATACGGACTTGGGATCGTGCACAAACAACACCAGCGTTAGCGATAGATGTGCGCTTTGTAATAATAAACAACACGAACATTTATATTCTTGCCCTTCTTTTCTGAAATTGACTCCGAATGACCGCTATAATTTTATTAAAATTAACTCTTACTGTAACAACTGTTTAAGTGTTAGTCATAAAACTTTTTCTTGTACTTCGAAACATAATTGTTCTCATTGTTCTATGCGACACCACTCTTTATTGCATTTCAATGTAAACACTAAATCAAATAGTTGTAACATTGGTGCGGTGGTGTCCTTCCCCGCTATTGTACCCGCTACCGCTCCTGGCGAAGCCCGCAGTGCGCCGGGCAGCCATGCCGAGTCCTGTATGACTCATTCTCCCGCCGCTATTAATGCACCGCACTCGTTTGAAAATAATGCATCAGTTTGCACGGATTCTTATGATCGTGCCGATCGTTTTCAAACGACGACTTTATTAGGTACCGCTAAAATTAAAGTAATCGATAAGTTCAACCGAACTCACTTCTTGAGATGTCTAGTCGATCCGGGCTCTCAGAGTGATTATATTTCCGCTTCTTGTTGTAAGCGACTTTCGCTTCCAATAAGTAAACAATATCGCTATACGGAAGTTCAAGGTATTGGAGGAGCTTCACAACAAATTAAGGGTGTTACCGCTCTTAAGTTCACATCACGCTTTGATAATAATTGCGAATATTCTATAAAGCCCATGATAGTCGAACAGATAACATCACAGCTGCCCGACTCGCGTGTAGACGCGTCGGCAATTGACTTTATAAAAAACATACCGCTCGCTGATGATGAGTTTTTACAACCTGGACCTATCGACGTACTTTTGGGTGTTAAACTATACTGTCAAATCCTACTTTTTAACAAAATTAAAAGCTCAAGTGATCATATGGCCTCCGCCTTCGAGACTACCTTAGGTTACCTAATTATGGGTGACACACCTATTGTTTCCCCGCAACCCGCTACTCGCACATTGTGTGCTTTTTCTTCTGATTCACTAAACCAGATTGTAGAAAGATTTTGGGCGGTCGAGGAACTACCCTCACGCAAGTTTTTAAGCCCCGACGATCAACGTTGTGAAGATATTTACACTTCCACAACGATTCGTAACGCCGACGGCAGCTATTCAGCTAATCTACCATTTAAAGACGCCCCCAAAAACTAGGCAATTCCTTTATTACCGCTAAGAAACGCTTCTTACTTCTTGAGAAGAAGTTTTCTACCAACCCTGAACTTAAAATAAAATATGACGAAATTTTTCGTGATTATCTAAGTAATGGAATTATTTCCCGCACCGCACCTGACGAATGTATTTCTCATGGTTTTTATTTACCGCACCACCCTGTAGTACGTGATGATAAGTCAACCACTAAGGTTCGTCCCGTTCTGGATGGCAGCGCCAAGACCGATACTGGGCTGTCGTTAAATGATATTTTGCATACTGGTTGCAATCTACAAGCTGATATTTTTCACATACTTATAAATCCATTCTCGTCCGGACAGTCATTGAAGTAAGACGGGCAAATAAAGTTCATTAATCGAATCTAGACCGTGTTCCTTTTGTAACAAGCTGTGATTTTATCTGGGTAGAATTTTTTATTTATGCTGTTTTACAAATCGTAAGCTACGCAACTTTTGTAGTATACGCAAATATAACAGATAAAACGATAAAATGATTCGGTCACCATCGGGGTCTCAATCGACGTATTCATCGCAGGCGAACCTCCATTTCGGTGAACAAGACCTTGAATCAAACAGAAATGTATCTGTAAGGAAACTTAAAAATCCTGACGATCTTACGCAGTTAAAAGAAGGACTGATGCAGAAGTTCAAGGAGATGCTGAATTCGGAAATAACTGAGATAAAAGTTCAGAACAGCAAGATAATCGATTCAAACGCTTAAATTATAAAGTTGCTAGAAGCAAATGCTGCCAACTTTAAGGAAATCAGTGACAGAGTTCAAATTCTTAAGGTTAAACATGAAACAGACCTACTACGCATCAATGAATTAGAAGATCAACTAAATGGAATACAAAAGCAACTAATAAAGAAAAAAGTGGAAATCAGAAATATTCCAAAGAAGGAAAAAGAAGATGTTCACGTGATAGTCAGTAACATATACAATACTCTAAGCATCCAACCAGTTTCCGATTCTTTGAACATCTATAGAAAAGGCAAAAATGATGGACCAATTGTCATTGAATATAATGACATTAAAAATAAGGAAGCACTGTTGAAAGCAGCTAGAAAATATAATTCTGAAAACAAACCGCTATGCGCAGAAGACGTGGGATTCAGTGGTTCAAAAACACAAATATATATATTAGAATCCCTAACATTCATGTCTAGGAAGCTTTTGGCTGCTGCTCGTGAGTTGGTCAAAGCTGGATTGTACAAGTATTGTTGGGTCTCACGTGGAAACATATTACTTCGCAAAGATGATGGACAGCCAGCAATCGTAATCAACTCTCTACGTCAAGTCGCGGATCTGACTGCCGCATGACTCTCCGGTGAACAAGAAAAATGGTTCAAGTTCTGGTATTTCTTTATTGTTTTTATACTTTATTTTAATTCTTTTCATGCATGCTATGTTTTGTTTTCTATTATATTAAGTACTTTTTGTGAACAATTTTATATATCATATTTTTATATTATTTACACCGCTATAATAACATCTATAATAATATATAATAAAGCTATAATAATATTTAAATGCTACTATTTATCCATCTACGTATTTACGTAAACAACAGAGACTCTTATCCTCAGCCAAAATCGCAATGCTATTACCCTCACAATTTTTTCGGGCATGGATAATGGCGTTGCTGATGTGTTCACTGATGTTGATAGATATATCAACGTTGGTGAATCCTATTTGGTGGGGGATCCGGAGGACTTGTCGCAATTTAAACTCGATACTGACTGTTCACTTAAAATTATTGTCCAAAATATACGTAGTATTAATAAAAATTTTGAAGATCTTAAAGTATTCTTAAGCCGGAGCAACCTAGAATATGATATTATAATCCTGACTGAATGTTGGCTACAAAATTCAGATCATATTCCTATCTTGGAGCAATACAATAGTTTTCATACACATAGACACATCAATCAAAATAGTGGAGTGGTCATATACTATAAAAGTCATTTAAAAAATTTCGTAGTATATGAACCGGATATATCTGAAGCGGACTGTCTTGTGATGAAACTTTCTAAAAGTTATGTTTTTGTATGTTTGTACAGATCTCCATCGTTTAACTCACTCACAAAATTTCTTGGCTCCTTGGATGGGCTTCTGTCTGATCTTAAACACATACCTAATATCTACCTAACCGGGGATATAAATATTCATATTAGCCACAATAACGAAAACTCAAAGGCTGACGAATATCTGGATCTCCTCGCTGTACACTCTCTTTTACCCAGTCATCTCTTTCCTACTAGATTAAATAAATGCATAGATCATTGTTTTGTAAAGTCACGTTGTAAGATCAAGACAATAATTTGCGAATCATCTATAACAGATCATAGCAGTCTATTTTTTATAGTACCTATAACGCACCAACACCAGCAAGGGGACAGGAAAAGACAGGCGCGAAAAATTGATTACAATGAGGTCAGTAAAAAACTGCAAGACTTGCTGGAACGGCGTGATTATGACAAACGACGCAAACAAAGCTACTGAAGCATTTATCTCAATTATCTCTTGTATTATTAAAAGTAGCACAAAGATGATTTCAATTCCAAACAGAAAGCAAACCTGTCAACCCTGGATTACGCCTGGCCTCTAGCGCTGCATGAG
Organism: Udea olivalis; assembly: GCA_947369235.1. Taxonomy (NCBI): domain Eukaryota; kingdom Metazoa; phylum Arthropoda; class Insecta; order Lepidoptera; family Crambidae; genus Udea; species Udea olivalis. Next base: position 5,620,551 of record OX376367.1, on the reverse strand, counting down.
GTTTAGAGATATACTGCATAAAAGACACTTAAATAATCCCAACAACAAAGATCTAGAACTAACTTACAAACGTTACAGAAACCATTGCACCAACATTCTGCACAATTTGAAGAACACGCATGATAAACTAGAACTATGCAACAGTAAGGGTAATATGAAAAAGATTTGGACCGTAATAAAGCGTGTATGTAATTTAGAAAAGCGTGGTAAATCGCAAGAACCTAGTGAACTATTAAATATTAAATCGACCCCTCAGGATTCCATTAATCATGTTAATTCTTTTTTCGCAAACGTTGGTTCGGACTTGTCCAACACTATTTTGCAGAGACTAAGAGTCACAGAAGCAGATCTTGTTCGAAAGTTCAAATGCAAGCAGGGTCCTGTGAACTCCTTTTATTTGATGGAAACAGGCGAGTGTGAGGTTTACAGATTTGTTATGTCTCTTAAAAATACACAATCTTCGGGATGGGATGGGATCTCATCTATGTTTATTAAAAAATACATTAATCAGTTACTCACTCCCATGACACACATTTTTAACCTGTGCTTATCCTCGGGAAAATTCCCCAGTGTATTGAAGGAATCTATTGTAGTGCCAGTTTTCAAGTCGGGGGAGAGAGACAGTGTCACAAACTATCGACCCATATCACTCTTGCCTACTATTGCCAAAATTCTGGAAAAAATAATTAATTATAGACTTGTAAATTACTTAGAGAAATACAATATTCTTTCGAAAAACCAATTTGGATTTAGAAAAACCAAATCTACTGAAGATGCTATCGAAAATCTGGTTAACGGCGTGGTAAATAATCTTCATAATAGGCAAAAATGCTTAGGTGTACTGTTAAAATTGGTGAAAACCTAAGCACAAAAGTTAAAGTCAAATTTGGTGTGCCGCAGGGCTCTGTCCTTGGACCGACGCTATTCCTGGTGTATATCAACAGTCTTTGTGATATTGCAATTCCAGATGCGAAAGTAATTACTTTTGCTGATGATACAGTTATTGTGTTTCAACACAGGTCTTGGGCTCATTTGAAAACCTCAGCTGAGAGGGGTCTTGGTGAAATCATTAAATGGCTTGACTTTAATTTGTTGACACTTAATGTAAAAAAAAACAAATATATAACTTTCAGCATAAGAAAAAACTCTCTACCCGATCAGGACTTTACCTTAAAAGCTCATGCATCCGGCTGCCTAAACTATAATGATTGTCAATGTACTATATTAGACTCTGCTAACAGTGTTAAATATCTTGGCTTGGAGATTGACAAAAACTTAAACTGGACACATCATATAAGTAATCTCAAATCAAGAATCCGCAAGCTCATACCTATTTATAAAAGAATTAGAAACTTGAGAGACGATAAAACGAACAAAGCAATATATTTTACTTTGTTTCAATCAATAATTAATTACGGTATTTCTGCTTGGGGGGGTGCACGAAAAAGTGCTCTTATAGTAATAGAAAGGGCACAGCGACTTATCCTAAAGGTATTTAATTTTAAAAATTACAGATATCCTACTACAAAGCTATACGAGGAGTCCAGGGTCCTAAATGTCCGGCAACTGTACATAAAAAGTATTGTACTTCGGCAACATATGTGTAAGGAACGATCTAATAAATCGGCCAGACGAACACATGAAGTCTATGAGGTACCTGCATGCAAATCCACTTTTGCACAATGTTTTTCACATTTTCTTGCCCCTTTACTGTACAATCGTATAAGCAAAATCAAACCGCTACAAAACTTATCGAGATTTAATTGTAAAAAAACACTGGAGGAGTTTCTGGGTGGTTTTGTATATGAGCGGACGGAAAAATTCATACAAGTGTGTAAATAACTAATAGCTATTGATATATAATACATAGTCATTCTATAAATGGATACTATATGTATTGAATATAAATTCATACGTATATACTACATAATTATTTATGTTTAAAATAGGTATATAATAAATAATATAATTGAAAGAATAGAATAATTTATCTAAACTATTATATAAAAATTATAATGTAGTCTATTATACATATACTATATATACATATATATGTATTTTAAATATATACACTAGACGTCTTTATAAATATAATAAATGCATATAATACTGGGCTTTAGAAACTATATTATAAATATAAACTGAAAGGAAAAATTAATTAAATAATATTTGCATTCGCACAATAATTATATCGGTAGGCCTACACATGCGATTAAATACTTGGGTGTTCTCATTGTGTTTAATTTAGTAACTAGACGATGTAAAACAAAAAAGTGTATTAGTAAAAATATTTTACTTCATTTATGGAAACATGACATGTGTAACATTACAAACAACTCATATTATTGTATAAAATAATATGATACGCCAATAATAATATGCAGTATCTCATTGTTTTGCGTATACTACACGCATCGTCAACTCCTTATCGCCTTCTTTTGTTATGAACAATGGTCCGCTCGCCCGGCCTGCGCGCAGCTCTTTTGTTTAGCACAAAAGAATATTCGAGCAATTTGTATTTCTATTTTTCTGTACTTAATTTTTAACATTTGTAGTAAAAATGTCATTATTGTAAACAAGTTATGGTCGATATTTCGGGAGAGAGAATCTTACCTTGCCGTAACACAGTTTTTAAACTAGCACGGAAGGTAATAAATATTTTTCTTCATACCGCCATAGTACAAATAGTCAAATTGTAAAAAGTAGAAAGATTTTTGTTTGTCAAAAATTGATATTACAATTGTATACTAATTTATAATTCTGTTCATGCTTGCCATTACTGTAATAACTTGTCTAATTTGTAACTGGTATACTCTGTACATATTTTGATGAAATAAAATTGATTGATTGATTGATTGATTGATTATATTATTAGTATATTAAAAAAAAAAAAATGTTCGCATTTTTCGCATAGCTTTTTTTGCAGATGTTAAACAAATGTATTTGTGCATCCATACTAATTCCGCTCACCGCAAATATCAGCGTATTTTATATCGCTTTTCTGATACTGACCCGCTTGAAGTTTTCGAGTTCACTCGAGTCACGTTTGGAATTAGATCTTCGCCATTTTTGGCACTTCGCACTATACGTCAACTTGCTAGCGACGAACGGCATAAATGGCTAAATGCGGCTGCCGTAGTAGAAAGAGACATCTACATGGACGACCTAGCTTCTTCCGCTTCTTCTTTACAGGAATCGGCCAAGATAGCTCATGAGTTGATCCAGCTTTTCAAAGGTGGTGGCTTCGATTTAGTCAAGTGGACTTCTAACTCAGTCGAATTGCTCGAACTCATACCCGAGTCTCACCGGCAGTCTGAATTTATTTCCTTTGATGATGGAAATTCATTCAAGATTTTAGGTTTACGCTGGTTGCCCGCACAAGACACTTTTGTTTTTGAAATTTCGAGCCCCCAGTTGTTTGTACTAAACGCGCTATTTTGTCCGCTACCGCTCGTCTGTACGATGTTCTAGGACTAGTCGGACCTATAATTCAATACGCTAAATTAATAATTAAAGAACTTTGGCTTCTCAACCTTGATTGGGACGATGTGCCCCCACCCCGCATTATTAATTTATGGCAACAGTATTTGTTCGAATTACCGCATATATCTAATCTTACATTTCCGCGCCACGTGGGTACAGAAACCGGTTCTATTGTTTCATTAGTTGGTTTCTCGGACGCTAGTGAATCCCTATACGGCTGTGTGATATATTTACACGTCGTTAATGGCAATACGCCACCCATTGTAACGCTTTTATGCTCTAAATCTCGAGTCGCATCCGCTAAACCCAAAATTACTCTCGCACGTTTAAAACTAAACGGCATATTATTGCTCTCGCGTTTATTAAAATTAACTTACGACACCTTATCAAACAGGCATCAAATTAATAATATTTTTGCCTTCTCAGACTCAGAAGTCGCCCTATGTTGGTCGGTTGCATCCCCACATAGGTTTGATACGTACGTTGCTAACCGTATTTCTCAAATTCAGGCAAATATCGCACCTGATAACTTGTATCACGTCGCTGGCGTACAGAACCCAGCAGACTGTGTGTCACGCGGACTTACGCCTTCACAACTGATTCAAAATGAACTATGGTTTAAAGGACCAGCCTGGCTTTCTTTGGCTATAGATGATTGGCCTATTCAAAAATTTGTACCTAACAAATTAATGTTACCTGAGCATAAAACTGTTTCTCACGTAACTAAAAATGTATTTAATATAGAAAACCCGCTTTTAACGCTCGCTTCTCGGTGTTCCACATGGACCAAACTGCTCCGAGTAACTGTTTATGTGCTTAGATTTTTGAAAAAGCTACCGCGTAATAATATTATTACCGCCAGCGATTTGCAGCCGAGATAGAAATAATTCGTGCCGTGCAGACCTACATTTTTTCGATGATATTAAAAATATAGCAAAAGGTCAATCATGTTCTTCTAAGCTAAATAAATTATATCCGTTTTTATGCAATGATATCTTACGTGTTGGAGGTCGCTTATCGAACTCAACGCTTGATTATTCCTCAAAATATCCAATTTTACTTCCCCGACAGGGACGTATCATTGAACTTTTAATTGATTCTTACCACCGTGGCAATTGTCACGCTGGACCGCAGTTGTTAACCGCTATTTTAAATCTTGATTGTATCCGCTAGACGCATTATTCGTCAACGCATACATAAATGCAATATTATAATAATATTGTTTTCGCTTACAGCCTACGACTACCTTCCCGCTTATGGCTGATTTGCCGAAGTGTAGATTGGAACAGTGTAAAGCGTTCTTGCACACTGGTGTAGACTACGCAGGGCCGCTGTATATAACCCCTTATCGTAAACGCGGCATTCGTAGTGTGAAAGCCTACTTATGTCTTTTTGTTTGCCTGGTGACAAAAGCAGTTCACCTTGAACTTGTTTCTAACTTAACATCAATCGCTTTCATAGACGCATTTAAGCGCTTTATTTCACGACGAGGCCCTTGTACATTCTTATATAGTGACAACGGTACAAATTTTGTCGCATCTAAAGCTTACTTTAATGAACTTCACGAGTTTTTAATGACCGAAGACTATTATAAGACGTTCAGTAGCGAACTCGCGAAAAATCGCATTACGTGGCGAATGAACCCGCCTACCGCAAGCCATTTCGGTGGCATATGGGAAGCGAATGTTAAGAGCGCTAAGTCGCTATTATTTCGTGTAATCGGAACACAAATTCTCACTTATGAGGAGATGTTGACCGTTCTCACACAGATAGAGGCAGTGCTGAACAGCCGTTCTCTTTATGTTTTAAGCTCTGACCCATCGGAGCCGCTCGCCCTTACCCCATCGCACTTTTTAAGCACCGCACCGCTAGAGTACCTTCCCGCAGCTGATTTAACTGAGGAACGAACTTTAATTTCGCGTTTCTCGTTGATGGACTCGCTTTTACAATCGTATTGGAAGAGATTCAAAACCGAGTATTTGCATAATTTACAAATGCGTGAAAAATGGAATATGCCCTCGAATCCTATAACGCTTGGTACTATAGTGCTGCTGAACGTTGATAATGCTCCGCCCTTGCAGTGGCCGTTAGGTATTATTACAAACTTGTTTCCAGGAAAGGACGGAATAGTTCGCGTTGCGGAAGTAAAAACGAAATGTGGCACGTATAAACGCCCAGTAGTGCGGCTCTGCCCGCTTCCGACTCAGTAGAGTCTTTTCATAAATTTATTTTTATTTGTCTGTTTAGACAACCTAGTTAGATTTAAGTTAGGTAGTTAGCTTATTTTTTCTTATTTAACTAAATCTACTTGCACAATTGATGTGCTCCGCTCTAAAGTTGCCCAAGCAACTTTTCTCTTTGTTTTGAAGGGTTTCTTCAAGGCCGGGGGGATGTTGGATTTCGTATTTTTGGTTTTATAAAAAGTAATATAGGGTAGTTTAGAACACTTGCATTTACTTTAATCCTTCCCATCTCCCATCCTTTTCTTACATGTGCACTCTTGCGCCGGCCCTCTTGTACGACGGCCGCCTGTGATATAGACTTCTTCTAACCGCCGCTCCTGCGACACCGCTGTGAAGATCGTGTACGTGTGCCTTTTGGACTCCACTTATTAACATTTTATTTAACCATTTCAAATGTGCAGTGTTGTGCTCAGACAGTGCTGTGATAATTTCTGCTGGGGGACGGTGAATCGAGGTAAGTGCGCATGATCCTATAACGTTCCTATAGATCCAATGCCCTTTTCTTCGTCCTAACTACAGTAAAGTAATTGTAAGTGCTGTCTGTATGTATTTCGCTGAAATTCCGCAAACATATACAGTCCACTTTTCAACCTGGCCTAGAGGTTTATATCGAACTTACGACGGATTTGGTGTAATGGTTAAGAAGTTGGCTACTACACCAGAGGTCGCGGGTTCGATCCCCGCACAGTACAAACATTTGTGTGCATGAACATGTCTGTTTGTACTGGTCTGGGTGTCTCCTATGTATAATAAGTATGTATTCACAAAAAAAAATGTATTTAAGTATGTTTAACCGTTGTCCAGTATCCCATAACACAAGCTTTAATTAGCTCACTTTGGGGCTAGATGGCGCTTTGTGGAATAATGTCCAGGGATATTTATTATTATTTATTTAACTTAAAAATATATAAACTTGTACTCAGTAGGTACATATTCCACGCCTTCTTCTTTTTTTCCACCGCACCCCATTTATGGAGGTTTAGGCGCTTCCACATAGGATTGACATCATATTTTCGGAAATATATAGAACAGTATGCAGTTATAGCAAAACCCTTGACTGATTTGCTAAAGAAAGATGTAAATTTTGTATTTGAAGATAAGGAAAGACAAGCCTTTATTATTCTGAAGAGAAAATTAGTAAGTAACCCTGTTTTGAAGATTTATAACCCAAAGCTGCCCACAGAGTTACACACAGATGCCTCAGGTGCAGCATATGCAGCAATACTGATGCAGAAGCATGAGGATGGCCTACATCCAGTGTATTACATGAGTAAGCGAACCACAGAAGCTGAAAGTAAGTACAGCATCTATGAACTGGAAGCTCTTGCCATTGTCCAAGGTGTTAACAAGTTTAGACATTACCTGTATGGCATACATTTCAAGATCGTGACTGATTGCCAGGCCTTTGAGCTAACCCTTAAGAAGAAGGACTTAACTACCAGGGTGGCCAGGTGGGTATTGTTGTTGGATGAGTACTCATACGACGTTGAGCATCGGCCTGGACACAAGATGAGGCATGCAGATGCTTTAAGCAGAAATCCTTGTACTGTAGCAGTGGTGAGTGAATTTAATGAACAGTTGTAGCAAGCCCAGATGAATGATGAAGGTTTATGCGCTATTATGGAAATACTGAAGGAGAAGCCATATGAAGATTACATTCTGGACAATAATTTGTTATACAAAGGTTTACAGAAATGTTTAGTTGTACCTAGAAGCATGGAAAATGAAGTCTTAAGAATAGTGCATAGCAAAGGCCATTTTTCTAAGAAGAAAATGTCAGAATTGATATGCAAAGACTACTACATGCAGAATGTAGATAAGAAAATTGTAACTATTGTTGTTAACAAAAATGTCATTGTTTGTTTTCAGTATTATGATGTTAACTTGTTTATCGTAAAATTGTAACTACAGTGATACTGTTGAAATATTTAAGCTACATCTAAGATGTGTGTTGTTTAATTGAAGTATTTAAGCATACTATGTAGTAATTTAAGATGTATCTATTGTAGTGTTAGTGTTATGGTAATTAATTGAGAGAATTGAATGAATGATAGAATGACATAGTAGACAGTCTGAGGACAGCCTGAATGGTAGGATGGCCGAATGTGGGATGTGAACTAAACGCGCGGCAGAGATAGATGAAACAGAACGCTGAGTGAATGAGTGAAAGGGAACGAGGTGTGTGAGCGAGACGAGAGATTTTGGTAGCTAAGACGGACGGCAAGACGTTAAGACGCAAAAGTTGTTAAATTTTCTAAATTGTTTTCTAGAATAAACCGATAATCAAAATACCACCAGCTTTTCACTTCTACATGAATATCATGAAACACTAAAAAGTTCGCAATACATTAAATATTAAGAAAAAAAAAGAATGAACAATTTTTAGGATGCATCAATATTGAACGGGGAATTGTCAACAGAAAAGTTTTCAAAGATAAGAAAAAGGTAAACTGGCTTGTAACAAAAGCAATACTCTTGAAGAAAGATTTTAAATATTCCGTTTTTATGCGGGTTAATTTTGAAAGTGAATTTAACGAACTTGTAATACAAAAGAGATTAGGAAGGGGAGCGGGAGAGGAAGTCCAAATCGTCACGGGCGAATTGGCTCCTTTGTGGCCAAACGCCATAGAAATCGCGCAAGAAAACTCGACGATCTTAGGTCCATGGAGCATCTTATCCCTGCAGATTGTCGTTCTTTTTACGACAATTTAAAAGGGAACAAAGAAGTTCACGATAATGTGGATTGGTACGGGACTATGTCCGACTTCGATCTAGAAGATATCTTCTAGAGTATAGAACAAAGTAAACTTTACTAAACTATATATTTAGTAAAGTTTAGTTGGTTCTGTTCATGTTATTTATGTCTGTCACGTTGTCCAGTAATTATAATTTGTTTTTTTTTAAATGTACAGTTATTTATTTTATATTGCATTTTATTTTCTTTATAATTGATTTATCATTGGCAATAGTACATTTTTAACCCCAAAATATGAATAAAAAATCAAATATTACGAAAAATGTTACTGATACCTTTTGGACTTATTTGCTAACTGCCATTCGTATGAAAAATCTTTTTTAGTCAGAATGTACCAATTGAGTTAAATGTACTTTTCTCATTTTTTTATCTAATATATTAATTGTTTATGTATACATCTTCACAATGTTGAAACTTTAAAAGATATAGTGAAATAAAAAACAATAGATTACTTATGTCAAACTTAGATAGATATCCTTTACAGTACTTAAAAACAAAAACAGTAATTACAACAATTTAAACAATTTGTACAATTTAGGCGGTCTTATCGCTAGAGAGCGATTTCTTCCAGGCAACCTTTGGGTAGAGGAACTTCTTAAAGCATAAAAAGTGTGGAATGAAAACAACTATAAGAGCAAAACATAAAATATGAATGAATACAACTCCAATCAATAGTATATACAGGGTGTCCCAAAAAGAAGTGTCAAGCGGAAGCCCACAGAAAGAGCAACCCTTGGGGTACCCGAATCACCCCCATGTATGTTCCGCGATTGTTCATAGTTTTCGAGTTATGATTTTTTTCTGAATTTCTGAGAATTTCGGACCTAAAAGTTATAATTTTTTATTTTTTAAAAAGTAGAAGACTTTTCAAATTTTTTCTTTGCCCAACTGAAACATCCTTAATTGTACTTTGATGCATAAAATAATCAGTTTCATAACTTTGACCAAAGTGATGAAAATGTTGGTATAAAACCAAAAATGTACGGTTGATGAATAAAGACTTAAATTTTCAACTTTAAATTAAAAACCTGAACGGGTGACTGTATGGTTTCTAAGCAAGACTCAAAAATGCTCCAGAATCTCATCTTTCTTAATCATTACAAAAAAGAAGTACTTAATGGGCTACTTTGGCTAAAATCAGCCTTCAAAGACAGCGAGGTGGAAAATTATTGAAATTAGCCATCATGATAATAACTGTTTTTTGGCCATTTTATCATTCCTGAAGTTCATGAATTTGTTATCTAACCAAAAATTACTGCAGGAAGGCTAAGGAAATAAGTGTGAGAACAATACAACGTCGAACCGGAATTCCAAAATCACTGGCACATCGCATACTCCAACAAGAGGGTTTTCACCCATATCATATTCAGAAGAGCAGCGTTTTGTCAGGAAATGTTGCGGTGTCAAGCTGAAAACGAAAATTTAAAAAAAAAAATTTATGGACCGATGAGTCACATTTTAAGAGATGTAGAATTTTCAACATACACAACTATCATTCTTGGAACATTGAAAATCCACACTTGACCAGGGAATCTAATTTCCAAGAACAATTCAGTGTCAATCTATGGTAAGGCATCTTAAACGGACAGCTGATTGGTCCGTTCGAACTACCTGACCGACTAAACGGCGAGGCCTATTTGCATTTTCTACAACATAATCTCACCGACTTGTTAGGAGATGTTGACGTGTTAACGCTTTATAGGAATATGATTGTTCAAAACGACGGCGCCCCATGCCATTTTGCGAGAATCGTCAGACAATATTTGTCTGAAAGATTTCCAGACAGGTGGATCGGCCGTGGAGGGCCCATTGCGTGGCCGCCACGGTCCCCCGACTTGAACCCAATTGATTTCTTCGTCTGGGGATATTACAAGGAATTGGTTTACGCCAAGGACATCAGCAACGTAGCCGAAATACGAATAAAATTGAGGCAAGCAGAAGAGACGATAAAAAACAACAGAATTGCCTTTAAACTAAAAGACAACTTTTTTAGACGATGTAGAATTTGTATCGAGAACGAAGGTAGACATCTTGAACATGTCTTGTAAATAAATAATAAATAATTAATAACTATTTCTTTTTGTTCTATTAATTAAACTTTCAAATGTTTATTCTTTCTATTATTTCCTTAGCCTTCCTGCAGTAATTTTTGGTTAGATAACAAATTCATGAACTTCAGGAATGATAAAATGGCCAAAAAACAGTTATTAATCTGATGGCTAATTTCAAGAATTTTCCACCTCGCTGTCTTTGAAGGCTGATTTTAGCCAAAGTAGCCCATTAAGTACTTCTTTTTTGTAATGATTAAGAAAGCTGAGATTCTGGAGCATTTTTGAGCTTTACTTAGAAACCATACAAACACCCGCTTAGATTTTTAATTCAAAGTTGAAAATTTAAGTCTTTATTCATTAACCGTACATTTTTGGTTTTATACCAACATTTTCATAATTTTGGTCAAAGTTATGAAACTGATTATTTTATGCATCAAAGTACAATCAAGGATGATTCAGTTGGGCAAAGAAAAAATTTGAAATGTCTTCTACTTTTTAAAAAATAAAAAAATTAAACTTTTAGGTCCGAAATTCTCAGAAATTCAGAGAAAAATCATAACTCGAAAACTATGAACAATCGCGGAACATACATGGGGGTGATTCGGGTACCCCAAGGGGTGCTCTTTCTGTAGGCTTCTGCTTGACACTTCTTTTTGGGACACCCTGTATAAAACATGCAATAAATAAATAAACAAACAATCAATATATTACGTATACATAAATAAATATAATAAACATACATATACCTTACACACATACATAGATTTATTTTGGCAAGGACGTCACATCATACTAGACACCAACATACAACCATGAGGACATGAGCAGGTCATAGTGAGAGGAAATGGGCTTTGACACGAGATTTAAATATAGGTAGGGATTGAGATTGCTTGACAGGCAAAGGTAGGGAATTCCACAGGTGGATGGATTGGACAGTGAAGGAATTTGAGTAATAGCATGAGGGATGTGGAGGGAATGTTAAAAGGAGTTTCCGGTTTGAGCGCGTAACATCGCTTCTGGCAGATTCTGGCAGAACTTAAATTTGCATATCTCGGAACAAGGTTGGTGTGGATTGGTAGCCTTTGGCACAACACGGTCAATTTGATAACCTCAGAGGGAATACGACCTGATGACTTCAAGACCGTAGCCGTTTTAGCCAGTGAAGAGCTGTCAAATTAGAAGCATCTACGAAGCTTCCTACAAACTTGCGCATGGTTTCGCAAGTTTGTCACTAATTTATTTGCCATTGCTCATTCACTCAACCAGCTCACCAGGACAAATCTACCTTGGCAAGCAGTTGAAGGTAAAGTTAACCACTGCTCCCAATTTAATACAAGCTGATTACAGGCTACCATTCATCGTCCGTACTGACGCAAGCAATTACGCCTCAGGCGCCGTCCTAATGCAAGGAGAAGGTAATGATGCAGAATGCTTCTGCCCGCAGAGCGTTATTACAGTGCGACGGATAGAGAAGCCTTAGCGGTCGTTAAGGCCGTAAAGAAGTTCCGCCCCTATATTAATGGACATCGGATAAAAGTGAAGAGTGACGATCAACCATAGAAATGGCTCCTGACGCTAAAGTGTCCAAGTGGTCGACTCATCCGATGGGCTCTTAAACTCCAAAGCTTCGATATTGAGTACGAACACTTTTGCTTTGCTTTTAAGTGTGCAGGGTGATGCAAGAGATGCAATTAAGAGTTATTCATTGTCCGATGATAACTTAATGTTAGCTTACAACTGTTTGAAGCAAACATATGATAGAAAGATTGTAATAGCCATTTTGTTTTATAAACGCATGTTGGATTGTGAGCCAGTTAAATCTAAAAGCAGTTCAGAGTTGCAGAGAGTTGGTCGGGTGTTCATGGAGAATTTAGAGGTTTTAGAAAAGTACCAGTTGCCTGATAAAAACTTTATGCTATATTATTCATTGTGGGCAAAGTTGGGAATGGCAACTAATGAAGCATTCCAGTTGCAGCTTCATATCAATGAGGATATACCCTGCTTTAATAAGTTAAGGTGTTTTGTTGAAAAGCGTGGTCAAGCATTAGAAAATGCTACTTTTAGGCTCAATATTGGTAGTGACAGGCCTGCAAGTAAATCTGGTAAATCTGGTTTTCGCAAGGGATATGGCACTGCAGCTGCGCTTGCTGATGTTGTGGACGGACTGCTTGCTGCTCAGAACCAGGGCATGGCGAGTTTCCTTCTGCTACTTGATTTTTCACGCGCCTTCGACTCCATAAATATATCCTTGCTACTTGCTAAGCTTGTTTTTTTTGGCGTTGATGCTCGGGCGGTCAAATGGGAGCCTGTAGAGGTTGTGGATAGGTGGGGATGACCTTCGATGGCAGTCTTCATTTTGGGAGTCACGTTGCAGAGTGTGCTAGAAACTGTTTTTACAGATTAAAGCTCTTTATAGAATCAGGCCCTACCTTAGTGAGGAGATAAGGATCATACGAGTATTATGTGAATCTTTCGTTCTATGTAAATTTAACTATTGCGACACTGTGTATGGTCCATACCTATTGGCCTCCTCGGTCAGGCTCATACAGCGTGTTCAGAACGCTTGTGTAAGATTTTGCTTTAAAATACCTCCTAGAACACATGTCACAGCCTTCCTTAAATACGCTAGCATGCTTAAGATAGAGCCCGTAGAAAAATTCATCTTGCCACTCTGATGTTCGGTGTGGTCAGCACTAGGGAGCCTAAATACTTGTGGGATAAGCTGGTGCGGGCTCAGGGGCGAGACGGGTGTCCGAGGAGAGCTTGTACGCACATTTTTGTAATGCCAAGGCATCGCAGAATGGTTTTACGTGGGTCTTTTAGATTTGCCGTTTCGCGGTGCTGAAATGACCTTACCCCACAAATGCGCGGCCTAAAAACAGTTGCAATATTTAGGAATACTTTAAAGAGGCACTTTATTTTGGAACAAAAATCCGACCCACAATACAGCCATCAACATACTTCAGGTTTGTCCGCAACGCGCAATCACTTGATGAGGGGGTCCACTGGGCACTAATAAACATTTTCGGCATTTTCCCTTCCGTTCCGTTCTTTTAAATACGTCGTTGTTTTTTACATTTTAGTCTGTTGTTAATCTCCATAAGCCCCACATCGGCATTTTCACGTAGCAAAAGGCTCTCACGCACGCGGCTGGTTTCGCATGGTGTCATTGTGACATTGACAGTGACAGTAAACCATACCATAGATAATTCTCTTTTTTTGTTAATTTTATTTATTCTTTTATTTCTCATGGACTGACGTAGGCACACTCCACATTTAATCACACTCACCTCCACATTCATGCTCATTCATGCACACGGTCACAGTCTCCACACATGGGCATTGTTATCATCTGTTTTTATTTGTTTTTCTTGTGATGTAATTATGCTGTTTTTTTTTCTTGCACGTGATTAAGACGAACACACAGGCCCTGCCAGAATAGCAGCGTCTTAGCAGTCCTGTACTGCAGCGGCATGTGCTGAGGCAGGGCCTGATTGACCCACTTCTGTATTTTCCTTTTTCTTTTAATTGTTTGTTAATGTTTTTTATTGTATTCTTAACATTTTTTGTTTCTTGACTGTTGGGTTAGTAAAATATTTTCTATTCTATTAAATCTAAGCAGTCATTTATTGTGCCACCTGTTAATAAGTGTAGTGCGTGCTCAGCTTTAGGTCATAACTTGGAGCAGTGCTTGCAGTTTCTGGAGATGTCACCCTATGAAGGGTTTGATAGGGTTAAGGAGATGAGGCTATGCATTAACCTCTTACATGAAGCACATACGTTAAAGAATTGTCGTTCATCTTTGCAGTGTGCGGATCGTAGGCAAAAACAAGTGTAACCCTGGCTGTATCAGGTTGCGACACTCAGGTTTTGTTTTCTATGGCTATGGTGTTAGTTAGAAATAAATATAATACACTTGTACCTGTTTGTATACTTCTTGATAGTGCTAGTGCCTGCAATTTTATAACCCAAGCCTGTACTAAGAAGCTTGGCCTACCAATAAAGGGGAATCGGTTATCGGTGAATGGTATCGGGCAAATTTCAGATGATACACTTGGGTCAGTTATATGTGACCACTACCATGAACCTTCGCCTTGTCGTGGCGGGGGGGCTTAGTACTGGTGGCAGGTAGAACCACCGGAAAGCTAAGAGGGCTCAGTCGTGGCAGTGCGGTAGACTTCCCGACCACCCACTGCCTGCCACCGGGCGTGGTGGAGGTATGGTGCCTGCCTGCCACCCCTGTGCACTACAGCTCGGCGTTGCCGCAACGCCAGATGCGGCAGCCGATTCACCTTTTAGGTGGATCGTGGTTGCGGATATAAGTTTTCTTTAGAGGCATTTGTTTTGCTCCAGATTTGCCCTGAGATGCCATCGGGGACAAATAGTATTCCCCTTAGGAAGCATATAAAAGATTTAGGTGTTACAGATCCAGCTTTCTATGAGCCTGCACCTGTTGATATGTTATTAAAAGTCAACTTTCTCGCTTTAATACTTCAACCTGGTCTTGTCAGGGGTGAACCAGGTCAGCCTATAGCACTTCATACTGTCTTTGGCTGGATAGTTATGGGTAAATGTGCTGTAAATGTAAATTCGTTCGGTCTTCACAAAAGGATGATTGCATTGCAACCAAGAGTTTGTTTATTTGTTTCGAATTTGTCTTTGGACAATAATATTAAACGGTTTCAGGAGTAAGAGAATGTTCAACGTCCTGGTTCTATCGTACGGTCGAAGGCTGAGTTGACTTGTGGTAATTATATGAAGGCTTCATATTGTCGGGTTCCTGATGGGTAGGATGATGGTACCATTGACTTTTGCCGATCCTCAGAACAAACCACAATTTTCCCATTCTCGTGAGATAGCTCTAAAGCATCTAACTAATCTGGAGAGGAAGGAAGTTCAAGATCAAACCCCAGTTTCAGAGGGCCTATGTCCACTTCATGAAGGACTTCGAGGTGTGGTCACGTGAGGAAAGTTGAGCCGCTTTCGTCGTCTAGTGGTCCATTTTACTATATTTCACACCATGGTGTAATGCGACTCGACTCAGTCACCATTCCCTTGCTAACCGTCTTTGACGCTAGCGCTAAAGATACTGCAGGAAGGTCTTTGAGTGACTTGTTGCTGCCAGGCCCCTTATTTACAAAAAAACATTTTCGAATTGTTACTTAGGTTTCGCTGGCGTGCAGTCGTTTTTACCGGGGACATTAATTGGATTTAATTTTATAATTAATAGGATTGTGATTACCAGCGCATATTGTGGCGACCTTGTCCAAATGAGCCGGTCAGAGACTTTCAGTTACTCACTGTGACTCATTGAGATTCGTGTGCGCTTTACCAGGCTCTTTGGTGTGTTTCCCAGCTAGCTAAAGAAATTTCATCGGATGCTTCTATTGGTGCTGCCGTTCTAGCTAAGGATACTTATGTCGACGATGTCGTATCAGGGGCTCAGGATGCACCTGAGGTCCGAAAATTGTGCCAGCAATTGTTGGATATATTATCTCCGACTGGACTGCACTTACGCAAGTGGACCTCGAACAGCCCGGAACTCCTCAAGGGATTCCCTGAATCTTTCTTATACTCGAAGAAACTATGCGACATTGACAAGTTTCAGGATATTAAACTGAAAATCTTGGGCCTCTCGATGGCTTCAAGACGTCCATTCAAAATGTCCGTTGTCCAAAGAGGTCAATAGGGCTTGCATACCGGAATTTCGGAATTTCGTAACTCCGGAATTTTGGATAGAATTTTTCCAATATTTCAATTCCGGAACTGAAGCCAATATCCGATGTTTAAAAATTTCATACATTATTTTTAGTTTCCAAAACGTTTAAGTATCAAAATAAGTTATTAATACGATTTCGAAATACGCGCCTCGAACGTACGCGGCATCCCGCTCACGCCCCCGAGCTGAGCCCGACCGTCATCGTTAAGCCCCGCGCGTCGCGATCTCGCTCGGCTCGTTCGCTGGTTCTCTCGTCTAGCCAGTCAGTCGCCCATACGTGTTTGTCGGGCGGAGTGGTGCAGTGCAAGTGAACGCCGTCCGCTGCGTCTTTCTTCACATAAAAGCAGCGATTTGTGACAAAATGTACGTAAACTTTACATAGTTATCTGTAATACGAGTAGAGTGACTGCAGTTAACGCAGTTTTATTGATACTCGCGTATATTAAGTACTTACCTAGATATGAGAAGCTCGAGCGATACCTACACAAACAATACTAGCCAGCGGACCACTAACGTGTTCATGTAGTGACAGGCGGGAACGGACAACAACTATTTTGCGTGTGTTTGTGTCATTTTCAACATTCTAACAACGACCATAATCTGGATAAAAATGCATACGAACTACAAGTTACTTTTACTTAAAAGCTAGTTGACATACCTAAGGGCATCCTAGTCCTACTCGCACACTAGCGCGGCCAACTGATTTATTTTTTATTTCTAAATCAGACCAATTTTAAACAAATCTGAAAGGCCCGTCACTCCCTATTAAATTATCTCTAATATTTATTGAATCAGAGCACTTAAGCACGTTAATCCGTTGGTCCCGGATGCTATTGCAAGATGGTATTCGTAAAAACAAGCCAGGTTAGAGGCCTGAATAGGCGGGTTAGAAAACTCTGACACTAGATGAGCCGAAGTGGTTAATCATACAGAAAAGAAGAATTTTATTGAATCAGAGTACATTGCTTTGCGTTCTTTCGTTCATGTCTTAATACAAGTTTTTTTTCTATTTTTAGGTCCTCGTTAAAAAAAAAAGAGATATTAATTACCAAGAATTCGCCAATAAGAGGACGACCACTAACATCTGGACTCACTTTCTACGTGCAACTGATAGTCAATCTGCGAAATGTAAAATATGCAGAAAAATATTAAAAAACCGAAATGCGAGCAATACATGCAACAAATGTAGATTTACAGGAAACTGCTGTTGACAACTCAACATCGACATCGTCTGACGTGATTTATATAACTCCTGGAACTTCCAAACATAACCAACCGTCACGGCCGACAGAACCAAAAAAGCGAAAAGTAATATACCGGCTTCTTCGATATTTTTTTTCCACCAAGTCTACCGATAAAACAGAGGTGATCGTGTCGTGAATGGCAGCTTTAGACGGTTGTTCTTTTAGTTTTTTTGTTAAGAGTCAAGACCTCTAAGAGATATTTAAGAAAAGTGGTCAAGAATTACCTAAATCTGTGCATACAATAGTGAAAATTGTATTAACGCAGGCCGAAGGAGTAAAAACATACATAAAAAATAAAATAAAAGGATTGAAAACAACAGGACACCGATTCTCTCTAACCATGGATGAATGGACCTCTTGACGATGAATATAAATATACGAAACCGGTGGTTTTCATTTTAAAAATCTCGGACTTGTTAAAATTACTGGATTACGGGATACGGGTTAATTATTAGGTTAAGGTGATGTAAAGAAGATTTAAGCAAAAGACTGTTAATTGTTACTTTTAGTTACTTTTAATTGTTCTGTTTAGAAGATTTCGAAGAACGTATTGAATTGAAGTAAGATGATGTTTCAATATAAAGGCGAATAAAAAAAAAGAAATATTACCTACAGACTTTCTTTTTTTAACTAATTCCGGAACTAGTATCGGAATTCCGGAGTTGTATGCCTTATATCGGAAATCAGTTCCGGAGTTGAAAACTATCCGATATTGTAAGCCCTAGAGGTCAATTCTGTCGGACATCGCTCGGATTTTTGACCGATTGGGATTGTTATCGCCCGACTTGCCCGTCGTATTCTTGGCGAGATATTTGATGCAACTTTTATGGTTGTCTGGGGTATATTGGGACAGCGAAGTGTCATATGCTGTCGCTCAAGAATGGCACAAGTTTAAGTTTCAATTGTCGGTTTTGAACTCGCTTTTTATACCTCGGAGAAGGATAGTTGCTTTGGGCTACTGTGCTGTCATTTACTTTCGTGTTACAAATGATACGTCTGCGTTATCGCTGTACGAGGTCGAAAGTAGCACCTCGTCGCAGGCGTTCTGTTCCCCGCCTGGAGTTGCTAGCAGCTGGTTTACTATCAGAGCTTGATAGTGTGTTTCCGAGAAGCTCTAAAGGACATTCACAGTTTCGACGAAGTTTGCGCTTGGCCGAATCCTCCTGTAGCACTCACTTGGATTCAAGCTTGCCTTTCGAAGTGGAAAATGTTTGTTGTAAACAGGGTTGCTGATATTCAGGAGAGTGTTTCTCCACAAAAATGGCACCATATTGCAGGTTCTAAAAACCCAGCGGATTCTGGTTCTCGTGGCTTGTTAACCGAAGAATTGACATAGAATATGCTATGGTGGGCGGGACCTCTTGGGCTTTCCAACTGTCAAGAGTCTTGGCCACAATTTGATAGAGCGTTAGATAAAGCAGCTTCAGAAGAACTGATGGTTTCCAGTCTTCTTACAGTACTTAACAAAGATTTCGTTTACGAAATTTCTCCTTTTCTGGGTGAACGTAGTCACTTGAAGGTGGGCGGTCGGCGGTGCAAGGGAGATCTCTCGTCTCGTACGATGTCAAACGCCTGTTTCTGCCGGTGTTCAAACTGTGCCCTCTACCCATAATTCACAGACTTTAAGTTTTACATTGATTGCTTTTTTAAATTTTAGTTTAGATTTAAGTTGTTAATTTTGCTACATATTTATAAGTTTTTTTTTAAATTACGTAGTATTTTGGTGGGCGGAATGTTTCGGAAAGTCAATTTCCGAACGAAACATAAGTCGCCTCTCGCCTGACAACCCCAGGAAGTTTGGCGGGAAGTTAAAAAGGGCGGTCTTGCTTTTAATTATTTATTTATATTTTAGTTATTATTGTGTATATATCTTATAGTGATTTGTAATTTCGTGTTTCGTGTGTATATATTGTTCATTTCTGGTAAGTTACTTTAATTTATTCTTGGTTCCTCCACTACTAAGCAGTTCCATTATGGAGCTGCTAGATCCAGACCCACCTCCAGACCCTCCTTCCCCTCCAAATCCTCTTCTTACACTGTTGGAAGCAGATACGTGGATAACAGCAACTAACAAGAAAAAAAAGAGTCAACCATCTAAAAAGAAAGTCAACTTATCTAACACTATTGTATTTAAAAGCAAACAAAAAATTGGCTCACGTAAAGTGATTGACCCTAGTATTTTTGAGTGTTCGCCTAGTCCCTCAAACATCACTAGCCCTGTTCCCGACTGCTCCCTTTTTACCCCAACCACAAATATGGAAACATCAGAAGCCCCCCAAGTTTTGAGAAGACATTATTCTGATTCAGATTCTGGTCCTTTTATAGTACACGTACAGTATAAAGAGTCTTCTCCCAATGCCGGCTCCACTCTCCATCCTATCAAATACTAACAAATTCAGAAATGTTATGGAAGACGGGGTTAAGCGCATCGGAAGAAACCGCCTTGCTGTGCAATTTGGGACTTCAGCTGCTGCTAACAACTTTATTAACAATGAAAAAGTCAAATTAATATACAATATAACAATGCCCTCATACAACATTTGCAGAATGGGCATCGTGAAGGGCATTCCCTCTGAATGGTCTCACGAAGAGATTATGGAAAACTTCAGGGTCCCTGAAGGCTCAGGGCCTATTATAAAAACTCGTAGGCTTAGTCGGAAGACTACAACTCCACAAGGTATTTCCCGGACCCCCACTCAAACTGTAGTAATAACTTTCGATGGCCAAACTCTTCCCTCAAAAGTTTATTCATTATTTTCTTCCATACCTGTTGAACCATATATATTCCCAACAGTACTTTGTTACAACTGTTGCCGATTTGGTCACACTCGGTTGCAGTGTAGGAGTAAAGCAAGGTGTTATAAGTGTGCTCAGGATCATTATGGCAATGACTGTGAGGAGACTCATGACTTCCATTGTGTTAACTGCACTGGTAGTCATCAGGCCACTGACAAGAAATGCCCTGAATATAATAGGCAATATAACATCAAACAATTAATGTCCAAAGATTTTATTTCCTATCAAGAAGCAGCATCAAAATTTCCATTTAAAAAGTCCTTTTCTCAAGTGACCGCTTCTACTCCATCCACAGCAGTTCTCTCCTCCTCCTCCTCCTCCTCTATGGGGCCTGCACCTAAATCATATAAAAAAACAATAACTATCAATAAAAAATCCCATCAATCATTAAATACTGGTTATGATTTTAAAGCACACAATAATTTGATATCTGAATATGCTATTCCTACTCCCCCTAATGGGTGTGCTCTAAAATCAAATGTTTCTGACAGTGAGTCAGTTTCCCAATCTGATCTTAACAAGTTGCTTTCAGCTTTGTTAAATGTTATTATAAGTTCCTCAGTACCGTACAACGTTGCCATATCTTTGATAAATAACTTGTCAGTTTCTATATACTAACTCTTCAATAAACATTATGGGTCTAGTCCTGCAGTGGAATAGTAGGAGTGTTTCGTCTAAATTACATGATTTATTTTACCTTAATAATAAACTACATGAACCTTTCGCACTAGCTATTTCTGAGACTTGGCTGAAACCTGGCCTCAACTTTAGAGTGCCGGGTTATTCTGTCCTTAGGGATGACAGACATGATGGGTGGGGTGGTGCAGCCCTTATTATTAGAAAGAATTGCAACTTTTTGCGCATTCAGCTCCCAACCTACAATAACAGTCATCTGAATGCAGTTGCTGCTAAGGTAGGTGACATATCAATTTTATCATTATACTTTTCACGAAAAGATTTATCACTAATTCCAATCTTGAGGGATATCATATCCACTCTCCCAGGCCCGAAAATTGTATTAGGTGACTTCAACGCTCACCATTCCCTGTGGGGTGCTCCGATTAATGACACTTTTAGCAATAGCCTGTTGATCTTTTTCATGATTTAAATCTCTGTGTTTTAAATGATGGTTCCGCAACGAGACGTGCTTGTCCGGGGCAATCCTCAAGTATTGTTGATATTTCGTTATGTTCCCCATCTATCGCTTCTTACCTCACTTGGAAATGCCTCGACCTTTCGCATGGTAGCGATCATTTTCCTATTCTTGTTTCTCTTCCTGCTAAAAATCCATACATTCCCCCTCTACCACCGTTACTTCAATACAATTTATCTAACTTTGATTGGTTGTCCTTCAGCGAAAAAATAGAAGATATGGTTGCTTCATTGCCGGCGGTTGATGAAAACAATCTTATTCCTTCGTATGAAAGTTTGTTAGCGGCGATTCAGTCCTCAGCTGACGCTACTTTCAAACCCAAAAATGTTGCCAGGGGTAAAACTCCTTCTCCCCCGTGGTGGGATAATGAGTACACTTTAGCAATTAAAAAAATAAATGCTGCAGAGAAACAGTGCAAGGATAGTTTGAATTTACATAATTTTATTAATTATAAAAACATTACAGCAGCGACAAAGCGCCTGTTAAAGAAAAAAAAGAAAGCTGGTTGGGAGAGTTTTTGCTCTTCTTTGTCTCCCGACACCCCATTGACTAAAGTTTGGAACAATATTAAACGTTTTAGATGTGCCCTTAAAAACAACAATCTAGACAGCAACAATCCTGACTGGGCCACTTCCTTTTTTAATAAACTTGCACCTGATTTTGTACCAAATATTAATGAGATTCCGTCCCCATCAGATAACGATTCCTGTGTTAACAACTCTGGTGATTTGGGTCTTCCTTTTACAATGTCTGAACTCAGGCTTGTTTTAAAACGCGTCTCAGATTCGTCACCTGGTATTGATGGTATTTGTAACGATTACTATTTATCGACCACCTTAATTCACATCACTAGTCCCTAGTGCTTCCCAACACTATTCGGCCGTTAGAATGCAGGCGGTTATGACGTATGTCTATTGTAGCGAACTATCTAGTTATTTCTCGCTCCGGAAGTTGTCGCGCCGGTTTCTAGAAGGTTTTTTTAATATAGTTTTCTATAGGGCGCGCCGCCAGAACGTTCCATCTCACCGTATTGGCTACTGGCCGAGGGGAGGCTACTCACAGAGGTACGAGAGGGACGAGGGACGTACGAGGTGATTTGTTGAAGTCGCGAATGACGACATTCATTCCGAGATCTGACAGCGATCGTTTAAATTGTGTTAATTTATTAACTCACTTTAGTTTTTTTATTTTAACGAAATTAAGTTAATTTCTTAATTCTGTTGTGATAATTCCCGGATAACGGGTAAGTTGTACATTAAATCCTCTAAATAATTGCTATGACTTTGTATACGCGTAGGCCATCTTTTTTTGTTTCACCGTAATTATATGTTAAATTGCTTAGTATTGCTAACTATAGTCTTCCCACCATCTTGCTATCATAATGTAATTTTGCTAAAAAGTAAACGCTGGTTTTCAAGTGCTAAATTATGACCCTTATGTGATTTTGGCTTTAAATAGACTAGATTATAAACTCAGTTTTAGAATAATATAATTTACTGGTGGAAATTATGTCCAGTTTATGGTGGAAAACTACTTTTAATGTCACGTATCTATAAAGTTAGTTTGAATTATATGCAAATAGGATGTGTGAGTTATTTCGGACATTTTTATAAATGTTACGGAATGTTTTTCGTCAAAGAAAGCAACCTAATTAGGTCATACATTGGCATGTTGGTGTAAATTATATATTTATATATTTAGAAATCAGTATTTGGTTGTATTTAGTGATCGTTTAACGTAATTAATAGTTATTTTTATAAAATGGTCTTCCTTTTACAATGTCTGAACTCAGGCTTGTTTTAAAACGCGTCTCAGATTCGTCACCTGGTATTGATGGTATTTGTAACGATTACTATTTATCGACCACCTTAATTCACATCACTAGTCCCTAGTGCTTCCCAACACTATTCGGCCGTTAGAATGCAGGCGGTTATGACGTATGTCTATTGTAGCGAACTATCTAGTTATTTCTCGCTCCGGAAGTTGTCGCGCCGGTTTCTAGAAGGTTTTTTTAATATAGTTTTCTATAGGGCGCGCCGCCAGAACGTTCCATCTCACCGTATTGGCTACTGGCCGAGGGGAGGCTACTCACAGAGGTACGAGAGGGACGAGGGACGTACGAGGTGATTTGTTGAAGTCGCGAATGACGACATTCATTCCGAGATCTGACAGCGATCGTTTAAATTGTGTTAATTTATTAACTCACTTTAGTTTTTTTATTTTAACGAAATTAAGTTAATTTCTTAATTCTGTTGTGATAATTCCCGGATAACGGGTAAGTTGTACATTAAATCCTCTAAATAATTGCTATGACTTTGTATACGCGTAGGCCATCTTTTTTTGTTTCACCGTAATTATATGTTAAATTGCTTAGTATTGCTAACTATAGTCTTCCCACCATCTTGCTATCATAATGTAATTTTGCTAAAAAGTAAACGCTGGTTTTCAAGTGCTAAATTATGACCCTTATGTGATTTTGGCTTTAAATAGACTAGATTATAAACTCAGTTTTAGAATAATATAATTTACTGGTGGAAATTATGTCCAGTTTATGGTGGAAAACTTCTTTTAATGTCACGTATCTATAAAGTTAGTTTAAAATAAAAGGAAATAGGATGTGTGAGTTATTTCGGACATTTTTATAAATGTTACGGAATGTTTTTCGTCAAAGAAAGCAACCTAATTAGGTCATACATTGGCATGTTGGTGTAAATTATATATTTATATATTTAGAAATCAGTATTTGGTTGTATTTAGTGATCGTTTAACGTAATTAATAGTTATTTTTATAAAATGGGCCGTCGTGTTCGATAATTGTGGATATTTGTAGGTAGATTTGATAAAATTGATTCTCAAAATTGCCGATTTATAGATTTAGTATAAATTATGGCCAACGTTTTCCTTTAGATTTTTATTGTAAATTAAGGGAATCAGTAAATTATTTTAGAACAGTGCGTAGTTATTTGGTGTAATTGTAGTGAGTAGCAATTGTGATTGTGATTCTATGCCACGCAATTTTCGGTTGATTTTGCGACATTTAGTTTCCGTTTTGATATTAATAATTTTCAGTGTGGTTATTTTGTTTTATATTGAAAATTGACTTAATAGTCATGTCCATAATTCTTGTTATAATATTTTGTCGGGAACTGGATGCCGTAATGAATTTTCTCGGTGGAAATTGTTTTAAAATTTAACAGTTGTTTATTAAGAAATTTCTGGACATTCCGTGCGTAAGAATATGTGTAATTAATGAATTAGTTTGTTTAAAATACATTTATTTAGCGTGAAATTCAACGTTGAGTGGATTTCCAATCTATTAGTAGTGGTAACAGTTGATATTTGGAATTTACCGGTTTTCGTTTAATTTTGTAAATTATTTTCAATTTTACCGGTTTTCAGAATTTTACCGGTAATTCTATAAATTTTGATTATTTGTTCCGGACGGTTTTCTTGAACGCCAAATTGATTAATTTTCATTTCTCTAGTAATTTTTATTATTATTTAACAATTTATTTATATTTCATTCATCGATAAATTTTTTGTAAATTCGTTTATTGCGATAATGGCGTTCAGGGAAATCGTCCCGGCAATTTCTACTGAGAAAAGGCTTCGCTTTGCTTATATATATATATATATATATATATATTTCTTATAGCATCTATGTGAACGGTGCCGACACGTAGGGAAATTGTACCCCCTATCGGTGTCTTGTACCGCTCCGTTTAATGGTGGGCATTCCCTAATGCGGAACTTTTGGGGAATTCCAGGAACTAAGCTGGGGGTTGACAGCTAAGTTGGTGTTGGATCTAAATTGGAGTTGGAAGCAAGGCTGGGGCTTCGAATTCCCGTCGTGTGCTGCCGAATTTTGCGCCTGAGGGAGTCAGCGGTTTTGGCGCAGACTGTGTGCGTGTGTTGCTGAGCGGCTTGCGCAGACAGCGGCCGCCGCCATTTTGAGTTCGTCGCACAGCGAATCATCCAGAATCCCCGGAGTTAAGTGCACGACACCCTGTCGACACACGCGCCCGTTTTTTAGTTCTCCTCTTATTTTTCTCGTGTGAACGGACCTTTTTATAAAAAACCTCGGAGTAGGCTAGCCGACCCTTTCCCTGAGATCGAGTCGTAATTTTTAGTAAATTAAATGACGAAATTGTAATTTTTTTTTTTATTTTTTTTTTGAACAATAATATAATAAACTGTTCAAAATTTAATTGAATTTTAAATTATTTCGTCTTCCTTTTTTTATTTTATATATTTATTTGTAGTCTCCAGGCTACATATTCCATATTCGTTTGTTTCTCACCTGGAACCACAGTCTTTGTCATTCTTACTTAACATCATAAATCTTGTCATAAGTACTGGTCAAATTCCATCACCTTGGAAACATCATATTATTATTCCGATTCTTAAACCTTCCAAAGACCCCAGTGACTCTGCTTCCTATCGGCCCATTGCTTTAGCTTCTGTTTTTGCCAAAATCACAGAACACTTAATAAAAAATCGTCTAAAATGTATTCTTGAAAAAAATGGTCTGCTTGGTAACTCGCAATTCGGATTTAGAAAAGGTAAAAGTACTGCGGATAACCTCAGTATCTTTTCTAGTGATCTTCATTTAGCTTTCTCAAAAAAAGAATATACAGTAGCAGCTTTTCTAGATATTACCGCTGCTTATGATAATATTGATTTAACAATTTTAAAGACTAAACTGCAGATGTTAAATATTCTCGTGATCTTTTCAAATTTTATTTTTAATCTATTTATGGAAAGATCTGTCAGTTTACGTATTGCTGGTGCAGATAATAATCCTCGCTATTTATGGAAGGGCGTTCCGCAAGGATCTGTCTTAAGTCCCCTTTTATACGACGTTTATACGAGTGATCTTGAATCAATCACTGATTCTTCATGTTCCATTCTTCAATATGCTGATGATGTTTTATTATATTCTTCGAACAAGTCAATCGACTTAGCTTCTGACACCTTGGAAAAGTCGTTATGCAAGTTATCTAAATGGTTATTAGAACATAACTTGTCTTTATTCACGTCTAAAAGCACTGTGGTAGTTTTTACCAGGAAAAATAATATTCCCAATGTCTGCATTGCTGTTAATGACTCTATTCTTCCTGTTTCTAACGAAGCCATGTTTCTGGGGGTAAAATTTGATAGTAAATTAACCAGCTTACCACATGTTAGTTATATTGGTAACAAGGCTGAAAAAAGTTTAAATGTAATGAGAGCTTCATCGGGTGTTTGGTAGGGTGCACATCCGTCCTCTTTAAGATTGATACACAACGCATTGATTAGAAGCTTATTCGATTATGGCTCATTTACCTTTAGTATAGCTAGCAAAACTGCTATGAATAAGTTGAACACTACTCATTCTAAAAGTTTAAGAATTATTATAGGAGCCATGAAAAGTACGCCTATAAATGCTCTGCAAGTAGAGTGTGCTGACCCACCTTTGGATTTGAGGCGACAATATCTTTCAGATAGATACTTCTTTAAAGTCTTTCAACAAGAAAATCACCCCCTTTTTTCAAAGCTTGAAATGCTTAACGTTCTATTGAAAGGAAATAATGGTTTTTGGTCTAATAAGCCGGTCCCTTATTTAATATCTAGTTTCAGAAAATTTAAAAACCTTGAATGTGACGTCATAAAATTTCCATGTTTTCCTCTGTTCCATTATAATTATAGTGACATTATTTTACAACCGGACATTCTACTCTCAATAGGTATCAGTAAGGACACTCGTGACCCAAATTCAAAACTTTATGAGTTCATTAAAAATAATGCTCTTTCAGAGTTCCAAATTTTCTATACAGATGCATCTAAAACTACCTCTGAAGTACCTTTCTTCTGACTCCTCTAATTGTGTGGGTGCTGCGTTTTTGCAACACTCAACTGGTTTTTAAAAATTATTTAAGTATCCTTCTCTTACAACAAATTTTAGTAGCGAAGGTTTGGCCATTTTAGAATGTGTTAAATATATATTATGTTCAAATCTAATTTCTAATTTATCTTATTTAAAAAGTAAATTTCAGTCTCTTCATTCTTCACATTGTCGTCAGTTGCGTTCTGAAGATACTCTTTCCCTTCTTACGCCCTCTCATTCTTCCGGTTTCATGTCTAGTTCTTTCGCTGTATCTGCGATTATAGGATAGGATAGGATAGATTTCTATCTATCCTATCCTAGTAGACAGAAGTTAAACAGCTAAAATTTTCACTCATTTATTATCATCTAATTTAATTATTTACAGCATTATTCTAATGTTATAAATAGTAAATACTCAAAGTATACTCTGTCGTCTAACTAGTTCACATATTTTCCTCACTTTAAACATATTTCGAGTGTAATTGTGCTTCTACAATGGATTTGTACAGCAAGCTTTCCAAAAACATGGCGGACTTGGGTGATTTATTCACAAAACAGATGGGGGAACACGAGCAGAAGTTAAAGCAGGCGAAGTCTTCCTCTCCTCAAACATCTATAAACACTTTAGACACGTTGACGCAGGATTTCGAAGTGTTTAAATCGCTCATGTGGAAGTCTCTCAATGTGATTAAGTCTCAACTGAGCTGCTGACTGTTGGGCTGGATCGGCATGAGATGTCTGCGCGTCGGAAGGTGCTGCTGTTCCATGGTGTGGCCGAGTCTAGTGGTGAGGATGTGGCTGAAGTCATCGCAGGCATCATAACCGGCCAGATGGAGTTGTCATCTGAAGTTACGGACCAGATAGCCACCTGTCACCGCCTGGGGGTTTCAAAAGGGGACAAGCCAAGGCCTGTTCTTGTCCGGTTTGCCAATTATGAGGATCGTAGAGAAGTGTATAACCACAAAACCGCCTTAAAGGGCACTGGCATCACTATATCTGAGTTTCTCACTAAAGCCAGGCATGAAGTATTCATGGAAGCCCGTAAACACTTTGGTGTAGGTAATTGTTGGACCATGGACGGCCAAATCATTCTTTTGCTCCCTGACAATACTCGCCGTAAGATAGAGTGTCAGCCTGATTTGGCACCTCTTCTCAAAAAGTTCTCCAAGCATTCCGCAAGTCCTTCGAGTAAGTCTCCGTCTAAGGCACCGACTGCTGGGTCTGGCAAGGCGAAGAAAAATGTCTCTGAGGCTCAGAATACCAACAAAGTACAACCTCAGGTTCAAACTCGACGAAAGCTACAACAACAACGGCAGCGGGGAGGTTCGCCGATGAAAAGTTAGATAGCTGTCGTCTTAATTTGTCCGTGTATTTTGGTTTTCTCTATAGTTGAAGGTAGAACAGTCTTTTCAAGTAATGTTAACGTACAGCCACAATTTTTTATAGTTTCTTTTGCTGTAAACCCGCATTTAAACAATTTTATCGTAGCCAGGGCCTTCAATCTTTTTACTAAATTTACTGACAGTTAAATCAAGTACTATACTGCAAAAGTTGGCGTCGTATAACTATAGATGTCGCTTACATTATTGGTTGACAAATTAAAAAGAATAAACGAAAAAAAAAATGTCAAGTCGTGTCACTTTGACTGCCTGTCATTGCCACAAATTATGGATGCGTTCCGAGACAGACCAAAATCGATTTCAGCACCCCTAACCCCGTTCCGATTCGCTGTTATCGCGCTAACAGTGACTGGTAGTACTTATGGCGGTCTTATGTATAACGTCCGCCATCTTGCGATTACGACGCTCATGGTCGCGAGCACAATCACTGTTGGCGGTCTGTCAAAAATGACAGGTGATCAGTGTGTAAGCGTTTGGTTATGTTAGTTGTTTGTTTTTAAAGTGGATTCAAGAAACACAACTACATACAAATAACAATGCTGCGCTCGCGAGGTTATCTTCTTTCTGATCTGCGAGGTTAGCTAGGTAGCTGTCGAACAGTGATCAATCAAACAAACATTTTCGTGTTCCGAATCACAATTGTCATCATCCCTCTATCATCGCGCTAACTGTTTCGGAACGCACCCTATATGACATTATTGACATGACATTGACATTGCAGAAAAATTTCATTCGTTGTGCGGTGCGGTTCGTTGTTTTTCTTTTTAATTTGTGCTTTCAAGTTATTCTTGTCTTGTGTTTTCTTTATGCTGTTTGTTGAGTCGAGCCCTGCTCCTCCAAACTAGTATCAGAACTACAACAGTGATAGCTTGTTTAGTGACTTATTTGAGATAGAGACTCCAGTGAATTGTGTATTTTGTTCACGGCAGTGTAACGAGTGCATAATCATGTCTTCGGAGAAGAAATGCTGTGTCCCTGGATGTTCCGGGAATTCAGGTATGCTTTAAAGTGCCTTTTTGCTTACTTTGGTTAGGGGCTTTATACTTAACGCCACTCTCAATAATTGTCTGAAGACTGGAGCAAACTTATAAAGTTTTGTATTTTTTTGCTTAGGAATGGATAATAAACAAACACCATTATTATCATTGTGCCGCTTAAGTTTTTCTAGTGACCATATCTCTGTTCTGTTTTTTTAGATTCCCGCATTGTCTTACATCTTTTTCCAAAACCTGCAAAGGATATGGATCGTTTCAAGTCATGGCTGTTCAACATTGGTGGGGACATTTTGGCGTTCAATAATGAGTACATATACAAAAATCGCCGAGTTTGTCATGCTCATTTTGAACCCAAATATTGTTGCCGAAATAACCGGATCAGTAATATTGCTGTACCAACTTTAAATTTGCCAGGTGGGTGAATAAAATTTACTTGCATTTATTTGTTCATAAATATTGATAACATTTTAGTTTGACACCATAACTTTTTCTTAAAAAATGGCATGTAGTTTTTTTGTATGATAACAGGCACTAGAAACTGCCTATTTCACTTGCGGTGCAGTTCGAGTCATCACCATCACCATTCGCAGCCACAAGATAGGCCTCCCCTATCGATTTTGTGTGTTCAGTTGCAGGTGGTCTGCATCCACCGAAATTCCGCCACTTTTATTAGGTCGTCCATCCACCTTGCAGCTGGGCGTCTGTCCTGAAACGGTCTTCAGTCTAGAACTTTTTTTAGAAGTTGGTTTTTTTGGTAGGTAGGTACCTAGTTGGATTACTTGTCCTAAGTAGACGTAGTGATCGACGACTTCGAGCATTGAGTTCCCTACAGATATTGTAGTGAGTGTAACATCGGCGTTCTTCGTCTTGCCCATGTTCATTTTTAAGCCCACTTGTTGGGAAACACAATTGAGGTGTTTGATTGGGCAGTTTGTGTACGTGAATGCAATAATTTCTTTATTCTTATAAATTTTGCTTGTAAATTATATTGTATCTTATAAAAAAACTCTTGTGAGCATGTTATGAACAGTCTGGTGTAGTTTGCAATCAAAATCTCATGCCTCATTAGTACCTCAATTATTTATTAGGTGGACATGAAAAATTATTAAGATATAACTGTTTATTGCAGGGCTATCAAAATTCAAGCTTCCTACAAGGCCCACAGAAGTAAGAGGACCTTTGACAGCTATTGAAAATTTGATCAACCTCATGCCATCAACTTCTAAAGGTAATTGAACAAAATTGAAATTGACAACCTTTGTTTTCGACACCAGTTTTAATGGTGTTGTCTTTCCTGAGCGTTTGATCCTTGGGTGGGTCAATTTAAAAAAATATATATATTCTGTCCCGGTGTTTGTAGTACGTACCACCATTGTCTCTAATTACCATAACACAAGTGCTATTTACTTCGGAATCTAAGTGATGTTGTACAATGTTTAAACTCATCCAAAGTGTCCAGATATCACGGTATTTTTGTTATATTATAATAAGTAACCTTATTCAAGTCTTAAGATTTTCATATTGTGACCGAATAAAATTATGAAATGAACAAAATAATCCAAGAGTTAAAAATATGACGTGACGATTGGCGTAGTGCGCTGTAGCACGGTTTCTCGCCTCGATTTCCGTAGTGTCCCGGGTTCGATTCCCGGTCGGGTCAATTCAGGAAACGATCTTTTCTGAATTGACTCGGGTCTGGGTGTGCTGGGAGACGCCCCTGGCTTATTTCCTTGTGTGGTACCTCGTAGCACAGGGATATTAATCCCTACTTCGAGACCATAACAAGAGGTGTGGTTGTGTGGCGCATATTCTCTTCTCTCTTCTCATATAAAATAATATATATTGAAACTGAAGTATTAGAAAATGTCGACCCATCTCACTACTAGCTCGGATGGGACTCGAATCCACGACCTTTCAGTGTCCGGGCGAATGCTCTAACCACTGAGCTACAGAGTCGCTGGGAGAAGCGTCGACTTTACCCAATACTTCTAACGCGCTGTTAGCCAGCGTTCATTTCATCAACGTGTAGATTATACTACTATATTTGACAATTGATTATGGTGAAATAATTGCTATTTCAAATTGATTATTATTTCATTAGTCACTGGATAGATTTCCTGCTATTTTCCTATTCCTGTTTGTCAAATTAAACCCTAATCTTTTTAAAAAAAGCTAGAGATTTATATCCCCGAAATACCAGAAATTGTAATAGACTGGTCCTTGAGTTCATCCCAAAAAGTACTTGTATTCAAAAAATCATTTTTTGCATGTGTGTATTAATTTATAATAAGATTCCACAATATATAAAAGACATGTCCTTTAATCAATTTAAGAAGTCATTACGAGAGTGGCTTGTAGCGCATTTGTATTATTCTCTCAAAGACTTTTTAAATAACAAGGAGAATCAGAAATCTGTAACTCATTAATGTGACCATGTTGACTCTCGGATGTGTGGTCGGAGTCAGTCAGAGATGCAGGAGATGAAATTAAAGTTGAAGTTCTGTGGCAAATGTTATGCTAACCATTTTATAATTGTGAAATGTATTTGCATGCTATTGTAATGGCTGGATAGGCGATCATACTATGTTATTACTGTTCCTTCTTCTGTAAACCCTGTTCAAGAGCAAATAATTTATTCTTATTCTTCAAAGACAGCACATAAGTTATTTGTGGCGCTAGCTAATAAAAAATCTTACTTTCAAATTTTCAGCTAGTCAGCAGCTGGAGCAAAATATGAGTACTCCTATTCCTGTAA
The DNA here is from genome assembly GCA_947369235.1 of Udea olivalis. NCBI lineage: Eukaryota > Metazoa > Arthropoda > Insecta > Lepidoptera > Crambidae > Udea > Udea olivalis. The sequence continues at coordinate 5,588,091 of OX376367.1, read as the reverse complement.
CACACCATACAGCAGAAACTGAAAAAGAAATGAAATCGATTTTGCCAGAGAACAAAACTAGTTTTGGAATTAAACAGAAAAGTAAGTTGAATGCACAAAATTTTTAAACATAAGTAGCTAATATAAGCTAACTAAAGTGAAAAAATAAGTATCGGCTAAGTTACTACAAATTGAGTGGTCATTTCTGCGAACAAAAAGAAGGAATCACTTGAACCTATTCTTGCAATAAAAAATAACGCAGATGAAACTAGAATTACTTGAGTTTTAATAATAATATTCTCACCTGCACTTTTTCGAATTAAATTTTCAGGTCAAGCTTTGAAGAAGGTGACAGTTTTGAGATCGAAGTTGACAAAAACCGAATTGAAATTATATAACAAGTTAGTGGAAGCTAAGGCGAAATTGGCAAAATATAAATACAAAGCCAAAAAACAAGCTGCAACATTGAAGAGTGCTAAGAAATTATTTTCAAATGCTAGTTTTATAAAGGCACTTGAAAATATGCCCAGTACAGGGAGGCTAATAACTCTGATGCAGTTAAGGGAAAGCAAGAAGAAAGATAAAGGGCGAAGATTTTCAGAGCAAGAAAAACTTGTCTCTTTAGCAATAATGAAGCAAAGTCCAAAAGCGTACAGGTTTTTAAGAAAAATATTTATACTTCCTTCTCCTCAAACTTTGGGAGTTCTATTAAGCCACGCTAATATTGGTCCAGGGGTGAATAAAAACGTATTTGCCCAATTGAAGTCAAGAACTGAAAAAATGACAGTTGAAGAACGACTTTGTTTACTTCTTTTTGACGAAATGTCCTTAAAACCGAGTCTCACTTTTAATCAAAGGAAAGATAAAGTAACGGGCTTTGTAGAAAATATGAACGAAGCGCGCCCAATTTTTGCGGACCATGCCCAAGTGTTTATGGTACGTGGACTTATTAAAAATTATAAACAGTCAGTGGCTTTTACTTTTTCATCGGGTGCAACTTCTGGTCCAGAACTAACTAGCCAAATTAAATTAGTTGTTAAGGAGCTGCAGGAGGCTGGACTTATAGTGATGGCCACTGTTTGTGATCAGGGGACCAATAACACAAGTGCCATTAAAATCCTTACAAATGAAGCTAAGAGGGAATATTTACTAAGAGACGAAATACCTAATGATAATGTTATTTTGATTAATGGCCAAGAACTTGTCCCACTATTTGATCCACCACATTTGTTAAAAGGTTTGCGGAATAATCTGCTCACCAAAAATTTAAAGTTTGAAATGAATGGCGAAAGTAAAACTGCAAAGTGGGAACACATAGAAATGTTTATGGAAGAGAATCCAGCATACAAAGGTATCAGACTGGTGCCAAAATTAACAGAAAATCATGTCGATAAAAGAAAAATTAGTAAAATGAAGGTGAAATATGCTGCCCAGGTTAATATGGGATACTTAGCAGGTATGCATATTTCATTATACCATTTTATTTTCATTAAGCTTTTCCATACTTTTAAGCCTGTGTTCCTCTTCAGACTACAAAGTATCTGTGTACCAAATTTCAGCCAAATCCGTTCAGCCGTTTTGGCGTGATTGAGTAACAAACATCCAAACGTCTAAACTTTCACATTTTTAATATTAGTAGGATTATGAATGAGTTAACAAAATATTTTTCTTTTCATTTAATGAATTTGTGTACTATAATAAGTAAATTTTTTCATGGAAGTCTATTGTTATTTTATCATTTATCACAATTTCTTTTATCTTTCAGATAAAGAAATATTACCACAAGAGTGCAAAGACACTGCAGATTTGCTGCTCTTTATCGATGAGCTCTTCGATTCAGTGAATGGCAGCTACTGCAATAAAAAGAGGTTCTCGAAACCATTGCTTCAAGCAGTAACAACACATTCGATTCACCATAAAAAGTGGTGTGAATTTAAGAAAATTTTAAAATCAATGAAATTTTGTAGAAATGATTCATCATCATCAGATAGAGAAACTTTTCCTTGCATCATGGTCTGCTGGAAGAAATCTCTCTTTAGAGATAAGCTCACCTGTACTTTAGCTATCCTTATTTTTCTATGTAAAAAACTGTAATTTGTGTACAAACTAATAAATAAATAAATAAATAAATAAATAAATAGATTCGTCTTTGGAACAAACTTCCTGTTCCAATAAGAAAATCTATTAGTAAATACAGATTTAAAGTGGCTGTTCGAAAGCATTACGGATCGGTGGTCACGCATTAGGGATGGATCCTTGAGTCACTGTTAGGTGAATGTGGTTCAAAGTTAATACGAGGTTATTCTGAGGGGTTTATATGGCTATTATTATGTATATTTTTTTTGTGGCAAGTAGTTCTTGGTTTGGTTGGTTCTATTTATTTCATGACTTCTATTTATGTATGTTTATTTTTATCGATTTATATTGAATTTATACATTATTTATTTTGTTGTTTTGTTATTTTATAATAATTAGCATCTGTTGTTGTTTTCAAAAGTAATTTATTTAGTTTAATCTCGTGCACCGTGTTTAATTTATCTGTTTAATCGTGTGGTTGACTGGTAGAGAATGCCATTTGGCATTAAGTCCGCCAATTGTATCATTAATTTTGTGCAATGAAGAATAAATAAATAAATAAATATTAAACAATCAATAATATATACGGACTCATTAAGTTTTCTACAATCTCTTCTTTCTAATCCATTCGATCGTAACTCTATTAGCCCTCTAGCCTTAGAAGTAAAATCAAAACTAAAGGAATGCTCTGATTTAAATATGACTATCAAATTGTCATGGATTCCTGCACATTCAGGAATTCAAGGCAATGAATTGGTAGATGAATTAGCTAAATTGGCAGCAAGACAGGGCCACACAGGTTTCAAAAAAAATTACAGTCAAGATCTCTCATCAATCCCTCGCAATTTCTTGCTGGAGAAATGGAGTCGGGATTGGAAAAACTCTAGTCAAAGTAAAGGCAGATTTTATAGTCAATTTCAACCAAATGTATCTCTCAAGCCTTGGTTTATAAATTGCATTTCAAAAAAATCATTTCATCAACTCTATCTCGGCTTCGACTTGGTCATTGTTCTACTCCAGTTCACCTTTCCAAACCACATGTCAAAGATTCGTCACTATGTGAATGTGGTCTGGAAGAAGGCTCAATTGAGCACATCTTATTTATATGTCCGTTTTATGACTCTCTCTCTCACTACATGATATTTTAATTAAGTATAAGGCCCCCCTTCCGTATGACTTGTCTTCTATACTATCTCTCAGCAATAACAAATATACTTATTCCATTGTTAAATACCTTTCCCATCATAACATTAAGCTATAGTTACTCCATTTTCCTATTATGTGTATGTACTATATCTGACTGCCCAAAAATCCTATCCCTTACCCGCCTACCTACACCAAACTGTACCCAAAACACATCACTTGAAAATGGCAGTAGTAATCCTTATTAAAAGAAGTGGGTTGATTGTCATAAAATAAGAAGAAGAAGAAGTCCTGTGTCAAATCTCAATGATTATTTACTTGTTTTGTTTGTAAGCTCGCTGCTCAAGAACTTGTGAATTTGTGATAAAATATGTAAGACTTTAAATTCGGGTGTCAAGATAAAAGGGAGGAAAGACAGATCAATTTACCGTTAAAAGTAAGTATATTTTAATGAACAATTTCATTATGATTGTTTTCATCTTTTGTTCCAGGAAATACAATGATTCGGATCCACTTTGCTGTAATTTTAAAATACCTTGTTCTCTTAACCGCTAGAAGCAAGTTCAAATGCCGAAATTTTGCTATATCCGATATTATTGAGAATAGAAAACAGGTATACAAATTTAGCAAGAAAATTGACCAGGAAAGATTTCTGACAAGATTTTCAAGGCCCTACGAACCTCTTAAAAGAGGAAAATTCACTCCTACAGCAGCTATCCGAAATCGTCAAATCAGTTGCAAATATTTTCATAAACATGGGAAGAAGATGGTGACTGGCACCATTCTATTGGAAAAAAAGATTAAAGCATTTAGATAAAACAATAATATCAGGAGGTATACCTAAAGAAAACAGAGGAGGAGACAGAAAGTCATCTAGAACTAAAATCAAAAAGGATGATTTAAAAAAAAAAACAATGGTCTTCCAGTCTCCGAGAGTCACTACACAAGAAATAAATCCAAGAGGATTTATTTGGGTACGGAACTTAACTGCAAAAAATTAAGGACATTGTATAATAATGACAGTGCTCCACTAGAGTTGAGAATTACACGCACAATGTTTCATGAAATATTTAAAGGAATTTGATATCAGCTTTAAGCAACCTGCATCTGATGCTTGCAAAGTATGTGTCTTGTGGAGTAATAAAATAAAATCAGAAGAAAACAGTAGTTTAACACAAAGGAAAAACTAGTACACAAACTGCTGAGGTACCAAAAAGTATTTCATTCTGTTTTGACATGCAGAAGGTGGTTGCCATTGTGTACAGGGGGTAATGGTACCTATATAGTAGCCAATAATTGTCAATCAATTGTCAATTGTGGCGCGCAATTGGGTTGTTGTCGGTTTTTTGGGCATACTTCATAGGAATCGTGCCGTAGCGTGGCCTGTGGTGTTCACACAATCGGCCATTGTTTAGTTCGTCACCGACCGCTGACTGGGATAGTGCACTTTTTTGTTGCGGGCTAGAACTAGAATTTTTGATCGGCCAAAATAAATATCAGTATCGTAAAGCAATGAAAATACTTTCAAGTTTATTGATTTATATCAATCTGAGCCCGCAATTTGGGACTCAAATAATGCACTGCACAAGGAAAAAAACAAGGTATGTTGATACTATTTGAATGTTGACAGAAATTATCTATACTATCTATACTCGTACTTCTAAATAATATTATAAAGAGTAAAGACTTACTTTATTGTTTGTTGGAATTGAATAGGCTCCAAAACTAAAGTACTGATTTGAAAAAATCTTTTAGCATTAGAATCCCACATTATCCCTGATGAACATAGGCGATAGAAGAGCCCTGTCTGAACATAATACATAGTAATGTAGGTACAATGTTCTCAGGTCAATGATACATGGAATCGCATTGCAGACTCCCTGCAAATTCCTGTTTCGGAACTTCAAAAAAAGAAAGAGACATTGATGTCAGCATTTTGGATGCATTTCAAAAATGAAATAAGATTCGATCGGGTATGGTATAAAAGAAGAAGAAATTTACAAGCCAATTTGGGTTTTATATGATGTAATGGAGGCATTTTTAAAAGGAAAATATACATGTAAAAGTATAATATTGACAGATGGACAGAAGGTAAGTAAAACTAATAAATAATTTCTAATATTTTTTATTAAGTTAGTAAGTAAGTATTACTCGTTTTTATTTCTACTAATTATAAACTAATTAAATTATGCATCATTGACCCTACTACTGCATAGTCGACTTTGGTGGATGTAATTCATAAAATTTGATCTTATTTGCATAGCATTAACAGGAGCCCGACGAGGCACAGATTGTAACGGTAATCGATTTTCTTCATGGTTCACTCTCGTACTTACATGGATTATTTCACCATTTCTATCATAGCTGTCAGTACTGCCTGGTGGAGTATAAATATTGCAAGATGATTTGCCCTTTCTTAAAAAATTTTATAGTAATAAACAGCTGTGGGTTATAATAGAGGTTTTGAAGACATCTAATGGAATAGGTCTTTAACCCTTAAAGGCTACTACGGTGTTTTCACACCCGAGTGACTTAATTTTGTACCTGTATCTCTTTTCAGTTTTAACGCAGCGCCTTGAGATTTCGTGTATTTTCATATCTCAACAGTAGCCCTCGAGGACGCGGGGAGAGTGGTTGTGCGCGAGCGCCCGTCCCGAGATACACTCGCGACCCGGTGTTTTTTCACCCATTGTAGTCATAGTGGGTTACAGCTTAGGTAATGAACTTTTTATGTTTTATTTTTATCACGTGTATACTAGTATAGTAGTATATGATATTCGTGTGTATATTGTTATGTGGATTGTATTAGTCCATATATATAGATAGTCGCTCCAAAATCAAGGTGATGCTGACAGTTTTTTTTGACTACCGTGGTGTGGTTCACTCCGAATTCCTTCCAGAGGGAGAAACAGTGAATAAAGAATATTATTTAGGCGTCATGAAGCGTTTGCGTGAGAGTATCCGCCGAAAACGTCCAGATTTGTGGCAACACAACTCATGGATGCTGCACCATGATAATGCACCATCACACACAGCCATTATAGTGAAACGAGTTTTTAGCAAAAAATTCAACAAAAGTTCTCGACCAAGCACCGTATTCACCTGATATGGCTCCGTCTGACTTTTTTTTATTTCCCAAGTTAAAATTACCACTTCGAGGAAAACGTTTTGAGTCGATAGAAGCCATAAAAGAAAATTCGCTGAATGAGCTAAAGGCCATACCGCAAATAGCCTATGAAAAATGTATGGAAGACTGGGTGAAGCGGTGGAGATGTTGTATTGCAAGCGATGGGGCCTACTTTGAAGGCGATAAAATAAATTTAGATGAATAATTTGTATTTTTTGTTTTATTGACAAATTTCCGATACTTAGTACACATAATCTATATGGACAATTTAAATGGCTTGGAAATAATTTGAACTCTGTTGTACAGAATTATAATAAAACTATACATCGCATTACGAAATTTAAACCTGTTGATGTTAATAAATCAAACGAAATAATAGTGAAGTTTAATATAATACAATTTCAGAAACAAAAGCCAAGTACGAACTCTGCGTTTTGTGTTGGGGATCATGTACGTACGAGTATAAGTAAATACAAAGGTGATTTTTACAAATGTTATATTCCGAATTGGTCCACAGAAATATTTCAGGTAGTAAAAGTTAACCGAACCAACCCAAAAACGTATCAGATAGAAGACCAAAATAAACAACAAATTTTAGGACTTTTTTATGGATACGAATTACAAAAAACCAAGTTTCCAGACCTGTACCTCATTGAGAGAGTAGTAAAAAGAAAAGGAAACAAGCTTTTCGTTAAATGGTTGGGATTGACAGATGACGAGAACAGTTGGGTTGATAGGAGTACATTAGTTTTATGATATAAAATCGCTGGATTTAGTGCACATTAGCACTTTCAGCTTATCAATGAAGGAAGGAAGTGGTATTATCAACAATTTAATTAACAATTTACCTTTCGAATTACATTTACCTAGATATCAATTTTGTGGTCCCGGAACTAAACTAGAAAAACGGTTACAAAGGGGTGATAAAGGTATAAATAAATTAGATGAAGCTTGTATGCACCACGACATTGCCTACAACAACAGTGATTTGAACATTCGACGAAAAGCTGATTTAGATCTTTTAAATATGGCTAAGAAAAGACTAAAATCAAGAAATTGTAAAAAAGGAGAGAAAATTGCTTCTTGGATAGTCAAAAATGTAATGAAAGCGAAACTCAAAGCTGGCGCTGGTACGCGTTCATTTATGTCAGTTGTGAAGAAAATAAGAGGTCAATTAAAGAAACTGAAGACGAAAGACAATCGAAGTGCTATTAGCTATGCTTATGCAACTGCAAAAAAGCAATTTAAAAACAAAAAAATACACGTTTGCCACGCTGCATTCCTATTCCAAAAAGTGGAGGGCTACTATCTTTAATTCCAATTTTCGCTGGGTTGTCAGCTTTGGGCTCTCTGGCAGGTGGTGCAGCAGGTATAGCAAAAGCTGTGAATGATTCTAAAGCAGCACAAAAAAGTCTTCAAGAATCAGAACGCCACAATAGAATGATGGAAGCAGTAGCCCTAGGTAAAGGGTTGTTGAAGGAATATTAACAATAAAGCAAGTAATAACTTATTCGTGCAATTTATTTGCTAAAGTAAAAAAACAGTTACAAGGCAGTTTTCGAGGAAGAGAGAAAATAAACGCCGCACAGCGGCTTAAATGCGAACTACATTAGATGCGTTCATACTTCGAGGTTGCGTTCTACACGCCAACAACCACCCCTGAACGCAAACCCATTTTTGCTATACAATACAAATTTTTGTGTTCAGTTGTACCTTTAGTAAGTATATCTGCTATATTTTATCACCTCTACAATAATTAAACTTTATCTCCACATTATTTACATGCTCTCTCAAAAAATGATACCTTATATCAATGTGCATGGAACGAGGTAGATAACAATCATTGGTAGACAATTTAATAGCACTTTGGTTAGCACTGAATATGTGAAGGGGTCCGGCTAGGGGCTGACCGAACTCGACCTGCAGCTGTCGCAGCCACAAGGCCTCTTGTGCTGCCGACGACATCGCCATGTACTCCGCTTCGGCCGTCGACAGAGCCACCGTCTGCTGTCTCCTCGAGCACCAGGATACTGCACCTCCCTGAGAAATAAAAACATAGCCCGTGCAGGACTTACGGTCGACATTATCACTGGCCCAGTCTGCGTCGCAGAAGCCCCTCATGGTTGTTTCACCGTCACTGGTATAAGTGAGCTTCATGTCTTTGGTTCCTTGTAAGTATCGTAGGACCCTTTTGACAGCTGTCCAGTGTTCAGCTCTTGGCTCTTTGTTGAACCTACTAAGAGTATTAACTGCAAAGGAAATGTCAGGCCTTGTACCTTGAGCAATATAGAGAAGACAGCCTATGGCTTGTTGATAAGGGTAGTCCATTTCCTTCTCATCAGTGTTCTGAGTAAACTTCTGACCAACTTCAATTGGTGTTTTACATGGTTTACAATCATACATACCAAACTTGTTAAGTACATCTTTAATATATTTTTCTTGGTCAATCATAATGATGCCTCCATCCCTTGTTATGTTCAGACCAACACACTGACTGGCTCTGCCTAAATCTTTCATTTCCAAGTATTGCATAAGTTTATTTTTTATTATGTCCTTTTCTACTATATTAGGAGTAAACAAAATAAGATCATCAACCCATACAGCAATGCAGGTATTCTTGTCTACATTAAAATATACACATGGGTCAGACTTTGACCTTTTCATCCCAATATCCTCAACAGTACTACACACCTTCTCTCACTCATCGCTCCAACAGGTCATGAGCCAAAGAGAACAGCACAACAAGAAGACGAGCGTCTCCTGCAAAACCCGCAAATCCCGTGTGTTTGTCAACTCCTCGTTTCAGGAACAGACCATGAACCAGGAACTGGACACTGCCGGGTCATGGGCGAAGGCAATGGAAGACGAGATAGACCCAAGAATGGGAGTGATAGGGTTTGGTGGTCTCGGTTATGAGGCCGACCTCACCAAGGGGATGGATTTACCCTTCTCCTCATCCTCAAGTGGTCCCACCTTCCCTTCGCCTGGCGTGGATGTTAAAGTGCCTCAGAACTCTGCACCCTCCAAAAAGCCTCAGTCTTCGGAGTCGAATCCCCCAGCAGTCTTCAAGGCTAAATGGGGAGGGCTCAGGAAGAAGTGTATAGAGCCGAAGGCTACTATCACGGTGATAGAGACGATGAGAGCCGAGGTCCTGACATGTTTCAGGACAAGTCTAGTGGTTTCCGAGTGGACCCTAGATACTTTAACATCGAACTGGGACTTATATGGAGTCCTGCGAATTTGTGGATTCGTAGAGTACTTTTTAATGAGGAAACCCGACGAAGCGGTGACCTCCATGTTAGGGGCCGAAGCATATCTGAAAGGTATGACGGATGCCCTCAGGACATCAGATCGAAATTTTCATGCAGATCTGATGGAGCAAATGTCGAATGTAACCGCAGACTTATCTCTGGCCTCACAAGCTGTGGAGATGTTTCGAGGCTCATTGTCGAATGCCGAGACAGCATGGAAGGAGCAATCTTCGACATGTTCTGAATACTACGCACGACTCGAAAAACTCTCCAAAGAGATGACGCTTGTCATGGAGAAAGCAACCAAAGGGAGGCCAGAGGAGTCATGCCCGTCTCGGTCCAGTCGGGGGGTGTCACCCTCCTACGGAGACTATTCATACAAAGTGGGGGCCGGCGGGACTGTGGAAGTGTTATACCACGGGAAGCCCACGGCCACTACAGACATCGTGGTGAAACAAGTGAACGCCCTAATGGGTATCCTAGATGATCCATCTCGATTAACATCAAATCATCCGGAGCGGATCTATAAAATATATGCTGCAGTCCCTACTGCCTCGGCCCATAGTTTCTTTGGTAGGTTGGCATGGAACAGCATGCACCTAGCTTTCTCGACCAGTGTCCGGTTCATCCGTTCAGCTAGTCCATTGTGTTGAGGGGTGTAGGGGGTGGAAGTCTGATGTACTATTCCTCTGAGCAGCTCAAGTTCTCCATGGGTCCACAGAGGTCAGAATGGACAAGTTCCAATGGTGCTGTAGCTCGGGAACCAATATTCTTAAATGGTAGCCTCGACTGCTTGCCTTCATAGCAGGGGACACATCTCATCACATTACTCTCAATATTAGCCAGACTCACACCCTTGACACAGTCAGGCAGCCTGTTGACATCTTAACATTTAAGTGCCCCATACGCAGGTGCCACAGGTAAGTGTCACTACACTTCTCCTCACTAGAGCTTAAATGTGCTGTTTCAGGATCATTCTCTGTATCCAATGTGTATAATTTATTATTTAGAGTTGCTGAACATATAAATTTGCCATGAAAATCATGAACATCACAGCCTCTTTGAGTAAATGTTACTTTGTAACCACTATTAACAATAGCACTTACTGAGAGTAGGTTGACAGCTAGGTCAGGCACAAATAAAACATTTTTTAACTGAATGTTCTTACCCTGCACTAGTCTGACATCAGTGTATCCAACTCCTCCAACGGACAGCGGCTTTTTATTAGCTACTGTTACTTCCTTCACCGGTGGCTCTGTGACATTGTACATCCATTGTCTATTCCCAGTCATATGCATAGATGCACCTGAGTCCATGAACCATTTGTTATGGTTTTCCCCTGAAAATGCTGAAAATGCTGAAAAAGCTGCAATAAAACCTGAATCCTCTTGACCCTTTTCATTCTCAGTCTTGTTCCCCTTAGCACTGATGCAAAACTTAGCGAAATGGCCATAACTGTTACAGTTGTAGCATCTTGGCCCTTTAGCCTTTGGTTGTTGTGGCTGACGTTGACGTTGTTTCCATTGTTTTGAGTTAACATACAAAGCAGTACTGGTATCTGCTGATCTAACTTCCTGTGAGAGCTTGGTCTTGATAAGATCGGCGCTTATCTTCGCGCCAGAGCTTTCAAGCCCCATAATCATCGGAGCGTAGACGTCTGGCAGACCTGCTAGCATCAAGGTACCCAGCCACTCATCGTTGACTTCAAACCCAATGTTATATCCAAATCCCCTGTATCTGTCTCATACTCACTAGAATCCTGATCACAATCCTCACTTGTTGCACAATCACCCGTAGTTTCTTCATCTGCGGGGGTGGGGTTTCTTAGCTCTGACAGGGGTGCTAGTGTTGGCACAGGGACACTGCAGCTGTATCAACAAAACTATGACCACAGCCCACAAACTACGCTCTGCTACCATGAAGCAGAGTAAGCAAGCAAGTAATAACTTATTCGTGCAATTTATTTGCTAAAGTAAAAAAACAGTTACAAGGCAGTTTTCGAGTAAGAGAGAAAATAAACGCCGCACAGCGGCTTAAATGCGAACTACATTAGATGCGTTCATACTTCGAGGTTGCGTTCTACACGCCAACAGTTGTACATCAAACCTCATAATAAAAGGTGCAGGATTATATTTGCATCCTTCAAAAAACTATTAAAACGGCTACCCAGAAGACCGCTTACAGATGAAGATATACTAGAACATGCGATAGACATTCCATATTTCCGTGGAGTTTTTATGCGAGATACATTACCATTTAAACCAAAAAAGATTGAGTGCGGAATTTTAAATTTAGATAGTTCTGATCGTCCTGGAACTCACTGGGTAGCGTACGTTAAAGATAATAATTATGCTGAATATTTCGATAGTTTTGGTAACTTAAAACCACCTTTAGAGTTGATACATTATTTGAAAAACTTATTCTTAAACTACACACATCAAAAGTGTCTAGGGATCAAGCATTTTTATGCGGATTTCTTGAGATTGAGATGTGGCTTTGTAATAAATTTATGATTTTATAAATTTATATGGATCCTTTTTGGTGCATTTCATAATTTGAAACAGGAACTGTCAATCAAATTCGAGTAAAAGATGAAAATCAGCTGTCAATATTTTCCCTATAAGAACATACAACGCATTGAAGACATTATTAGTGCTACTGTTTCCCTACTACTGATTAAAACCAACGTTATTATGGAGCGGCGACGTCATTTAAGCAGGGAAGAAATGCTCAGAGCCGTGGGAATGATAGAAGCTGGTTCCCGGCAACGTACTGTGGCTTTAGCTCTGAATACAAGTCAGAGTGTTATCAGTCGACTTTGGACACGTTACCGAAGCACTGGTACCGTGGCTGAGCGCCATGGAGGACGGTATCGCTGCACCACACGGAGACAAGACCGATACATTCAAATCACAACTCGAAGAGCTCCAACAATAACCGCCATGATGTTAGCCGTGAGGCTTCATCACTCTTCAGGGAACTTAATTAGCGACCAAACAGTCAGAAACCGCTTGCATGAAGTGAACCTTCATTACCGAAGACCGCTAAGGGTATCACCTATAGCAATGCACAATCGTAGGATTCGATATCAATGGGCTCTTGAACACAGAAATTGGGCAGAAGAACAATGGCGTTTCGTGTGCTTTTCTGATGAGTCTCGTTTTGGTATGAGACCGGATACAAGACGTATACGACACTGGAGAACCCCTGGACGCCAACAGCGATTAAAATCCTGCCAGGAAGTCCATCCTTATAGTGGTGGAACCATCATGGTATGGGCGGGTATTTGTATCGGCGGAAAAACTGAGTTGATTTGGATCAGAGGCAACCTCAACGCTCAAATTTATGCTGAGACGATTGTATCAGACGTCATCGTTCCTCTACAAGTGCAAATCGGTCCCTTATTTCAGTTAATGCATGATAATGCACAACCGCACACCGCAAGAGTTGTAAGACAGACTCTCGCCGCAGCTAACATCAATGTCCTGCCCTGGCCTGCTCAGTCGCCAGACTTGAACCCGATTGAGCATGCATGGGATATGCTACAGAGAAGAGCTCTTCCGAATATGGAGGGTATCCAGTCGCAAGAAGACCTTTTTTTGTTGTGGCAACGAACATGGGCGGCCATTCCACAGCGTGATTTGGATGAACTCATTTTGAGTATGCCAAACCGATGTTCTTGTGTTGTTAGTGTTCGCGGTAGAAACACGGATTATTCATTGTTTAAGTTACCCAATAAAATTTTAAAGAAAACTGTTATTTCAGTCTTTTTTTCGAACTTTAATGTTAGTGGTTCAAATGTCAAAAATCCCTTTATTAGGAAAGTGGCAAATTTCTTTATTAATGCAAAGGTGACTTGGTTTATCGTTACTGTAGACAAACGAAAACACTTTATTTGATGAATCCTTAAAGAAAATTTTAATTAATATCAATCAGGAGAAAAGTTATTGCAAAAATATATGTTGATCCCTAGACACTTTTGATGTGTGTATAATTATAATCAGCAGCAGAAGTTTGGTACTGTTATTTGTGGTCACCTCAGTTTAAAGTTTTAAAAGACTATTGGAAAAATCATTTTTATTAGGATTAAAATGAAAATCTTTGTCAGTACAAAAATGTCTTTTACTGTATCAATTACCGGAAAGGGAGAATCTTTGGTAACAAACTACACTCCCACTTTGGAACTACCTGGTGAATGATGAGTGTGGACTCCTGTACTGATCTACACACATCAAAAGTGTCTAGGGATCAACATATATTTTTGCAATAACTTTTCTCCTGATTGATATTAATTAAAATTTTCTTTAAGGATTCATCAAATAAAGTGTTTTCGTTTGTCTACAGTAACGATAAACCAAGTCACCTTTGCATTAATAAAGAAATTTGCCATATTCCTAAAAAAGTGATTTTTGACATTTGAACCACTAACATTAAAGTTCGAAAAAAAGACTGAAATAACAGTTTTCTTTAAAATTTTATTGGGTAACTTAAACAATTAATAATCCGTGTTTCTACCGCGAACACTAACAACACAAAAACATCGGTTTGGCATACTCAAAATGAGTTCATCCAAATCACGCTGTGGAATGGCCGCCCATGTTCGTTGCAACAACAAAAAAAGGTCTTCTTGCGACTGGATACCCTCCATATTCGGCAGAGCTCTTCTCTGTAGCTTATCCCATGCATGCTCAATCGGGTTCAAGTCTGGCGACTGAGCAGGCCAGGGCAGGACATTGATGTTAGCTGCGGCGAGAGTCTGTCTTACAACTCTTGCGGTGTGCGGTCGTGCATTATCATGCATTAACTGAAATAAGGGACCGATTTGCACGTTGACGTTCCCGAAGACCGCTAAGGGTACCACCTATAGCAATGCACAATCGTAGGATTCGATATCAATGGGCTCTTGAACACAGAAATTGGGCAGAAGAACAATGGCGTTTCGTGTGCTTTTCTGATGAGTCTCGTTTTGGTATGAGACCGGATACAAGACGTATACGACACTGGAGAACCCCTGGACGCCAACAGCGATTAAAATCCTGCCAGGAAGTCCATCCTTATAGTGGTGGAACCATCATGGTATGGGCGGGTATTTGGATCGGCGGAAGAACTGAGTTGATTTGGATCAGAGGCAACCTCAACGCTCAAATTTATGCTGAGACGATTGTATCAGACGTCATCGTTCCTCTACAAGTGCAAATCGTTCCCTTATTTCAGTTAATGCATGATAATGCACGACCGCACACCGCAAGAGTTGTAAGACAGACTCTCGCCGCAGCTAACATCAATGTCCTGCCCTGGCCAGCTCAGTCGCCAGACTTGAACCCGATTAAGCATGCATGGGATAAGCTACAGAGAAGAGCTCTGCCGAATATGGAGGGTGTCCAGTCGGAAGAAGACCTTTTTTTGTTGTTGCAACGCACATGGGCGGCCATTCCACAGCGTGATTTGGATGAACTCATTTTGAGTATGCCAAACCGATGTTCTTGTGTTGTTAGTGTTCGCGGTAGAAACACGGATTATTAATTGTTTAAGTTACCCAATAAAATTTTAAAGAAAACTGTTATTTCAGTCTTTTTTTCGAACTTTAATGTTAGTGGTTCAAATGTCAAAAATCCCTTTATTAGGAAAATGGCAAATTTCTTTATTAATGCAAAGGTAACTTGGTTTATCGTTACTGTAGACAAACGAAAACACTTTATTTGATGAATCCTTAAAGAAAATTTTAATTAATATCAATCAGGAGAAAAGTTATTGCAAAAATATATGTTGATCCCTAGACACTTTTGATGTGTGTACATTCAATTCTATTCCTAATGTAGACGAAAAATAATAAATTTTACTACGGTGAAAATGAAGTGATTGAAATTCCAGAAGGATCTTATGAACTTCAAGATATTTGTGACTATTTAATATGTAACATCAAGAATGCTGTTTTAAAATTTTATTGTAATAACAATACACTTAAGACTGCTATTTTCTGTTCCGAAGATGTTCACTTTAACAAAACTAATTCAATTGGTAAAATTCTGGGTTTTGGAATGATCACAATAAATACCAATATAAAAACTGAATCCCAGTATCCTGTCAGTATTTTATCAACAACCATCGTGCGCATCGAATGCGACGTAGTGAGTGGATCATTTGTGAACGGGAGACCAAGTCATATTATTTATGAATTTGTACCTAATGTTCCACCTGGGTACCGAATTATAGAAATACCCAAAACTTAATATATTTTCCAGTTAACCACAGTTCAATCAGTGCAATTAATATTCGTTTACTAGACAATAATAATAAACAAGTTAATTTACGTGGTGAAGAAGTGCAATTGTATCTACACTTTAAGAAAAAATGATAGACTTCAATAAAAACTCCTCTACATCTTGTATTCTAATCAGTTCTAAAAGATCAACTCTAAAAGGAGCACCGCTTCAATTGAGAAAGAAGTTTACAAAAAACAATAAGGAATTTCTTAAGCTGATACACGGAGAGAAAAAACATTGTACAAATTAAAAACCTGATTTTTAAATGGCGTAATTATAAGATTTTACTATTTGAAAGTGTTTTTTTCTATAAATTACACAAAGATGTAATTTTAAGAACATTTTAATAATTTCCTAATATAGTAACTACAAAGCATGTTTATTCCAATCCGAAATTATAATTTTGTACTTTGAATTACCGAATAATACAAATCCTAAAAAAGTTTACTTAAAATTATAAGTAGATTACTTATAACAATAAGTAGAAGATCATAAAGGTTATGAATATTTATTATTATATTGTGAATTTACAATAGACTTTAAAATTTAAAAGTCTCGATTGTTTCATTCAGTAGACCTTATTGTTTTTATATTGGTAAACTTGTAATTACAAAATAATCGTCTTTGTTATTACAATATGCCGTAAATGAGTAAACATTTTATTAAATTTACAATTAACTATTATAGGAATTAGTAAACAATCAAGGTGATGGGCGGGGAAGTTGGGGGGCAATAATTCAGTACTGCCACTTGCGGGTAAACTCCCAGATTTACGGGAACTGGGAGTTAGCGTGGGAAGAGCACTGGGAATTTATTATAACTATGGAATTACGGTAAAAAAAAAATTAACCGACTTAAGAAAAGGAGTAGGTTCTATGATCGTTTTAATGGTTTTTTTTTAAATTCTGGAGCTAAAAAAATGAGGGATAGGAAATTTTTTAAATTGTTTTTATTTTTATTCACTTTCCATTCCAATCAAAACTTGTTACCTAAGTGTATTATTCTACTGAAAAACGGAAGACAATCGAGAGGAACTCTTTACCTACTTACTTCTTTGATTCTGATTCTATTGCAAAGCTTTTGATGTATTCCTGGCTTTGACTAACTAACTAACAATAATAAACTTCTGATGTAGAACAATATTAAATTTACTTATGATTGTTCTACATCAAAACTTACTTTTATTTTTTTCAAAAATTCTAATTATTTAAAAAAAAATCATAATGAATATTTGTCATTCACTAAAATGCGACTGCGAAATTTTATTTAAATGTTGCAGGTAACTACTAAATAGGTCTATATCAT
The DNA here is from genome assembly GCA_947369235.1 of Udea olivalis. Classification (NCBI taxonomy): domain Eukaryota; kingdom Metazoa; phylum Arthropoda; class Insecta; order Lepidoptera; family Crambidae; genus Udea; species Udea olivalis. The sequence continues at coordinate 5,570,947 of OX376367.1, read as the reverse complement.
AATTAATGTGCACGGCGCTACGTTGATGAGCTAGTAAGTATTTACTCAAGCTATCAATTATGGAACTCTCTTAATATTAACAGATAATAATTTAATAACTAGTTACTAAAATGATTTTATTCCGGGGCGGGAGCATAAATGGTAACCGTGGAAACGGGGAATCTAGAAATTGACACTGGCAGCACTAGGCATCCGTGTCTGCCTGCTCTGCACTCCTTATTTGGTAATATGTTCTCTGCATTTTCGAGTTTGCACAAGTTGAAACTTGTTTACGCACAACTCACAAGTGCGTGTTTTGTCAATTGTAGTACTATTCAATTCGGTGTTGGCACTGTTGAAGTGAAGAGCAATCACAAAGCGCGTTAGTTTTAAAAATACTTAATGTTTGTTGGTGATTTGTGATTGTGATGGACCTTCTAACTAGTGACCTTTTAAAGCGTTGGGGACTGGAAGAGTACGTCAGCCAATTTCGTAGTAAGTATTTTCAAATGAATACCTTGTTCGAACATTTTATTTAACAAACATTCTCACTCACATTGCATTTTCAAATGCATATTTTAATTAATTCTTCCGGTCAGAGTGTAGCGTAATAGCGTTTATGGGCAATTCCTACCCTAAGTAGTAAGAGAAGATGAACGGGGGCATACTTCTTACCTACATAGCATACATCATCATCATCAGAATGTCATCATAGACATTACTAGGTTTAAGAAATAAGAACAGTAGGTACAATACAAAGTTGTGTGATAAAGCTTCAATGAACCCACCAAACGTAGTAACTTAATTTACAGTTTGAGTTTATAATATTTGTTTTTTTAGTTGGAAGAGTGGACTCCGGCACCTTGAGAATTTTAGCAGATGCCGAAATAACACAGTTAATTCCGGTGCCCGGAGATCGGGCCAGATTTAAAATAAAAAAGCTCAAAAGTAACAGATACCTAAATAGGTATATTAAGTTACTTAAGTACTGAACTTAGTACTGCTCTTGACGTTCTGCACCATTAGACATAGCTAAGCCAACAGTTTTGGTCTGCTATTTTTTTTTCATTGGTTTTGCAACTCAAAAGTTTTTAATAACTTCCAATCTTATTGGAAAGAAAAAATTAAGAACCAAGGAAATAAAAATATTATTCACTATTTCAGGGTTCCTTACCTTCTGGATCCCTAAGCTTTGGGTCCTTATTAAGGACTTCAATCGACCAAGAGGAGTATTTTGTAGGCTCCTATCCTTCAGCTGCAAGTCAAACGCGAACGGTGGATCTACAACAAACCATACCTTTGGACTTGGAGCCACGAAGTGCTCGTTTGTTGGAACTACAAAACAGACCCAGTCAACAAATATTTGATAACTCCCCTAATAACACTGTACAATGCGGATATGTAAGTACCTACATTTTTCCTTTATATATTTTGTCCTGGCTAATCTCAGAAATATTGTAATACAATAATGATTAGATTTTAGTGTAAGTATTCTGGACTAGCTGTTTCCGCGAGTTTATTCATAAATGATATGCTAGCATTAGCTCACAACTTTGGCCTCGTAGAGTCGATGACACTGACATTAAAAAATAGTTAATACTTTTATCTATTGCTAAGATGAAAGTTAGAAAGATGAGTTTAATGACAAGGTTTATTGATGTCCAATTATGGATAGCCTGACTAGCTATAGTTGACGTTGAAAACTAGTAACAATACTGATAGTGTTTTAAATAGTATTGATACTATTAGATGGAGTCTAATTATGACGTCAACTATCGATAATTTAAATCTATGATTTTATTACAGGTTATGAGCACTTTAAAGTCATCTATTGATGGCAGAGCAATTCTTAATAAAAAAGATACAGGTAAATTAGAAGAAAGCCAGCGTAACATATTAGTTAAATTATTACTTCAACCAATATTCGAGAAAGACCCGAATGCAACAATTTCAAACACACAACTTTTATCATGGTCACTAGAAATTCAAGAAATCTTTGTAAAGGAATCTGCGGCATTATACTACACTCCTTACATTTCGGCATTAGTACAGACAACGGCGCGTAATGCGTCTGGGAAGCTACTGCGTTATGTCTATAATAAAAGGCAACAGATGCGAAATCGTGGAATCATTGAGAGGTCTCGTTACCGTTCGTCGACAAGAACGTTGTCTTCCGGGTCATCAAGTTCTGACGTGGCTGCATTAATAAGATTACCAGCGACATCAGCAGGTAAGATAAATTTTTATTTATCTTATAGGATACGATTTAGATAATAATACCCTGGTCTTTGCAAAACTACTTATTCCTTTGTTATCATTTGACACCAAATAAGAGTTGATTGACACAAAAGGCATACACAAAATATAAAGGTCAGGACCGGACAGGTTACTTTTTTTCGATCAATGAGCAAAAATGTAGGACTAGATATTATTGCATTAATACATTAAAAATTAATATTTTTTTTCTTTTACAGAATCGGATGACGAAATAAGAGAAAAAATATTGTGGCTTAAAAACTCTTTGGAGCCTAGGCAGCTTGTTGAAGAAAAGTGGGCTGCCACAGCACCATTCCGACTTAATGTTAACTACTTGTCAGGCAGCAGTTTACAAGATTATTTTAATGAATATTGTACCGTTTCCCTTTAGTTGGGGAAGGTAACAAATAAAAGTTAAGTTATAACAAAAAAATAAGACCTTAGTTACAATATTTAATTTTAAGTAATGTTACACAAAATAGTCACGGGGAAGTGAGTCCTAAAAATGTACGCAATCACAACCGATCCGCTACTAGAGTTTATGATCAAACCGCACTGTCCTTAGTAGTGGTGTGGTGATCGTGTCCGGAAGTTGCTCAGGGTAGATGAGACGTAGGGTAGGGGCAAGTCTTCATACCCAGGCGTCGCGCTTCTTTGCATCCACTATGCACGTGAACAGAAAATCACAGCCGGAAGAAGGACCCTGGAATCCGGAAACCGGACATTTTAGAAAATGTCGACTTTCTAATTCTGACTGCAGCATCAATTCTACCAAGCAGCATAAGCGAAGCAGTTGGAATGATCACTGGCAAAAATAGTGATTAATGATGTGGCAGTCAGACAGAATCAAATTTACAGTTAACAGTTTATCTTAGAATAGGTAATTAAAATTAATAAGTACAAGCTTTAATTTACACAAATTATTTTGATTGTCTCAAAATAAAAGAACATATAAGAAAAATAACTCGAACAGAAGAAGGAACAGCACGAATGATTATACACGCTAGTGGGTGACCCTTGAAGGTCATTGAACAACCCGTGCGTATGAAAGTCGTGTTTACATCCAAATGATTAATAACTTAGATTCACAATTAACAAAAGCTTACCAGCAAGGAGATAGCTCAAGAGTTTAATGATCAGCACTAAAACTTAATAACATGCATGGCACTACATTTTACTTTGCCTATTTAATAGGTACTTACGTCTACAAAGCACTAAAATGTATATGCAACACTCACCCTATATCGGGGTAACACAATTAATCGTTGGAACTTTGGAAACAGATTCGAACAATCTACTGTTCAACAGCCAAAACACAATCACGAACAGAGTAGTTCACGTTCGCTGATATTTATAAGTAGGTAGTACGTCTATGCGTTAGGACAACGACGCTTAGATTGTCCGGCTGCGTCCACCTGCCGTAGCCTAATCTTTCGTTCGCTCACTCACCGAAACCGGTCGGCCGGCCCAAGCGCTTCGCCGTGCCGATATATTTGCGACAATAATTAAGTACAAGTTGCTTATAATGATTAGGTATGTTTTAGTGTTAATTTTACTAAGATTTGATTGATGTTAGGTTTAGTTCTAGTTATGTAGGTTTGATGTTATTGTTTTTATATTAATTATTAGAATAGTTTATAAGTAGTCTGGTTTATTTATAGAAACGAATGAAATCGTTACATACCCCCCTTTTTAGGTTAGTATTTTCCTTATGAAAATACGCTTGGCAGCTTGACTTAAGTTAATTTAAAATCTTAAATATGCCATGTTCCTAAATTACGGCCCGCCATATCTTCCAATTCATAGACGAGTTTTGACTTTTTATCTATGATACGGCATTGTATAAACTTAGGCGCTAACTTTTTGGAAAATCTATTATCTTTATCGCTTTGATAAAATGTTCTTTTCTAAACCGTATCACCTACGTGGAAGTCTACGTTTTTACGACGTAAGTTGTAGTTTGCGCAGTTTCTAGAATGCGCCTTGATCAAAGATAACTGCACTTTATCAAATATTTTGTGCAGTGCACCTAAGTTTTCAGCGTAACTATCACGGGGTGTAAATATTAAGCTATTTTCTAGGTCGGTATCTACATAATGTGATCCACAACTCACCAGCTCTCTGCCAAAAACCAAAAATGAAGGTGTAAAGCCAGTTACTTCATTTACCGCACTATTAATGGCAAATTGTATTTTTGGTAAATGAGTGTCCCAGATCCTATGATCATTCTCAATAAATGTAGACACAGATGTAATGATCGTTTTATTATATCTTTCTACGGTGTTAATCTGTGGCGTATACAGCGGTGTATAAAAAATGTTAGGGATTTTGTAGGTCTCGAATAGGTTTTTCATTGTCGCACTGATGAACTGTCTCCCGTTGTCCATTAAAATGGTGCTAGGTATACCGTATACCAAAAATACATTGTCCTCCAAAATTTTGGAAATTATGTCTGCTGTGGAATAAGTGTGTGTGAATTCACTTACTGTACTTTCTCTGACCATATCCACTTGTTGCGAATTTCAAGACGCTCAAACCGCATAATCATGGAGAACGTCATCCCCACTGTAGATGTTGCTAACTTTGTCCTCGCGTTGACGACATATAAAATGCTTATACCTGACTCGGTTAATTGCGACGGGGTAGCTATTACCCACGATTCAAAGACCGCGTATTGGTCTGCGAATCTCTCGGTTAAAAACGAGAACTTCCCGGACCCTCGTGACCCATCAATTTCGGACGCAGCAAAGACGCAACTGCAACGCATTGCGAAGAGCAGTTGCATCGTAAGACATGTATACCAGCTAATTCTAAATCTACCATCAGGCATTATTTATAAATGGCAAGTCCTTTTGACTCCGCCGAATCCGAAGTCCGAGTGATATTCTTTCGGAAGTATGACAGATTTACGACGGTCGTACTGCTAATAGAAGAATCAACCATCTGCCAAGACACTACCATCCGTTTCAACCAACTTATCGACACAGCTATTACTGACATTCCCTATTAATCACTATATTACACAGACCGGACGATGTACCCTTGAGAGATTCTGAGGCCTCTAGCAAGTATCGTACTCTCTTGGACTGGTGTGGGTCCCTCTTAAGGTACGCCCAAAAAGAGAATAATTCAGCGAATAAAAATGTACCGTTTCCCTTTAGTTGGGGAAGGTAACAAATAAAAGTTAAGTTATAACAAAAAAATAAGACCTTAGTTACAATATTTAATTTTAAGTAATGTTACACAAAATAGTCACGGGGAAGTGAGTCCTAAAAATGTACGCAATCACAACCGATCCGCTACTAGAGTTTATGATCAAACCGCACTGTCCTTAGTAGTGGTGTGGTGATCGTGTCCGGAAGTTGCTCAGGGTAGATGAGACGTAGGGTAGGGGCAAGTCTTCATACCCAGGCGTCGCGCTTCTTTGCATCCACTATGCACGTGAACAGAAAATCACAGCCGGAAGAAGGACCCTGGAATCCGGAAACCGGACATTTTAGAAAATGTCGACTTTCTAATTCTGACTGCAGCATCAATTCTACCAAGCAGCATAAGCGAAGCAGTTGGAATGATCACTGGCAAAAATAGTGATTAATGATGTGGCAGTCAGACAGAATCAAATTTACAGTTAACAGTTTATCTTAGAATAGGTAATTAAAATTAATAAGTACAAGCTTTAATTTACACAAATTATTTTGATTGTCTCAAAATAAAAGAACATATAAGAAAAATAACTCGAACAGAAGAAGGAACAGCACGAATGATTATACACGCTAGTGGGTGACCCTTGAAGGTCATTGAACAACCCGTGCGTATGAAAGTCGTGTTTACATCCAAATGATTAATAACTTAGATTCACAATTAACAAAAGCTTACCAGCAAGGAGATAGCTCAAGAGTTTAATGATCAGCACTAAAACTTAATAACATGCATGGCACTACATTTTACTTTGCCTATTTAATAGGTACTTACGTCTACAAAGCACTAAAATGTATATGCAACACTCACCCTATATCGGGGTAACACAATTAATCGTTGGAACTTTGGAAACAGATTCGAACAATCTACTGTTCAACAGCCAAAACACAATCACGAACAGAGTAGCTCACGTTCGCTGATATTTATAAGTAGGTAGTACGTCTATGCGTTAGGACAACGACGCTTAGATTGTCCGGCTGCGTCCACCTGCCGTAGCCTAATCTTTCGTTCGCTCACTCACCGAAACCGGTCGGCCGGCCCAAGCGCTTCGCCGTGCCGATATATTTGCGACAATAATTAAGTACAATTTGCTTATAATGATTAGGTATGTTTTAGTGTTAATTTTACTAAGATTTGATTGATGTTAGGTTTAGTTCTAGTTATGTAGGTTTGATGTTATTGTTTTTATATTAATTATTAGAATAGTTTATAAGTAGTCTGGTTTATTTATAGAAACGAATGAAATCGTTACAATATCCAGTTCTGAAGAGTCCCACTGGCTACCAACTACTCCTGGGTGATTTCCAGGTGTTGTACCCTGACAAAACTGACTCCATATTTACTAGTATAGTTGTATTGAGAGAAAAAATAATAGATGTTGCAAAACAAAAAGTTGACAACATTAGAGACAAAGATATCAAACAAACAATACAAGAGCATCTAAATGCAATTAGTGGTAAGTTAAAATGGTTTAATACTTATATTAAATTTAAAGGGATGTATCGACAGCCCGATGGCGTAGTGGCGCGGTGTATCGTCTTGAACGCAGTAGGTCCTAGGTTCGATTCCTCGTTGGATCAATTTAGAATAAGATTTTTTTACCTCGTAACACAATACCTATTATATGAATAATTCATACATGGCTTTGTATCACAAGGGTCATAGTGATCATTGGAGGCATATTATCAAGTGACATGTGTACACAAGTTACAATATAAATATTTAAATTAAAAGTATTTATCCATACTAAATCTAATATATAATGATATTACAAATGCGAAAGTAACTCTGTCTGTCTGTCTGTCTGTCTGTCCTTCTTTCACGCCAAAACTACTGAACCGATTTAAATGAAATTTGGTACACAGATAGTCTAGAGCCTGAGGAAGGACATAGGCTACTTTTTAATTGGAAAAAAGGGTTGTAAAGGGTCGAAAAGAGGGTCATCCCCCTTTTCTACCCTTTAAAAGGGTCGAAAAGGCCCTTTACATACGCGGGCGAAGCCGCGGGCGGACCGCTAGTAATTTATAAATTTGCATTTTATTTCTTTTTAGATGCCGAAAGTCCTGAAGTGAAAAACAATCGAATTCTCATGTTATTACCGTACATAACATCCAGCGTACCACTGAAAGAAAAGAAAAAAACTTTGTGGAGACCATCAAAATCAGAAGTCAGAGATGGGTTTGTAACTCAAATTGGGTCAGATAGTGAACTCGAAACCTTAGTAGCTAACAGAAAATCAAAACTAGAAAGATTTGGTAAAACATTACAACCTTTTGTCATTTTTGTTGGGCCATCCATCACACAAATATCCCACTGTTATGTTGTTGCCGGGGATACATATTATAAAATCAACAAGTTATTAAGTGCAGTTGACACATGTTTCAAAATAATTCATGCAACAGGAGCCAAATACCAAAGTGAAGCGTATGTTGTATGGATGTTAATACAAAAAGCGTTTTATGACATTGCTATTGCCCCATATGACAAAGATTTCATAACCGTTAAGAGTTTGCTTATAGATTTAGGTATTTCCCTTTAAAATATTGTATCTAGTATCAATCCCTTGTTACCTATAGACACTTTAAATAAGAAACATTACGTTTATACTACAATGTTTATTTGTGCAGAGTGTAAACATAGTTTTAAATCTGTTAAGGCTCTTTTTAATCATCTTAGATTTCTTTGTTTTAAAGCACAAATATCGTCATTTAAATGTGGACAAGAAGGTTGTCTGAGACATTTTAGTAGCTTGGCAACTCTTAGAAATCATATACGTAAATGCCATTCAAATTTGGAGTTTGCATCCTATGATGCAGCACCAGTAGTGTCAACACGCAGCCAAAATGTTGCTGACAGTGAATATAATGATGCATATATCGAAAATAAAATTAAATTAAATGCCGTTACAGATCTCTCTCATCAAACTGCTTTAATATAGCAGCCCATTAATTCCGCGGTCTAACGTACAAGTAGTTTTGGAGTCTGTACAACTTTTAACCAATTCTTTAATAAGTTCTTTGGAATCACAGGTGTCTGCATTGTTAATAAAAACAAATCACACTAATTTTCATTTAGAAACACCAATTCATAACATATTTGACAATGTAACAAACTTATTTGATCATTTTAAGTCTGAACATAAACGATTACAATATTTTGAAAACCTAGGGACGTATATTCCGCCAGAACAGGTTGTTGTAGGTCAACACATGGAACAGAAACGCACAAATATGAGTTTAACTTATATGCCTACTAATTGTACCATGCAAATTATTCCGTTGAACAAAGTATTAACAACTTTTTTTTCCAATTCGGCTATTCTTAAAGACACTTTAGCGTATCAAAATTCATTAAATGAATCTACTTCATCAGCCTTAGTCAACTTTATACAGGGTTCTGTTTGGTCTGAAATAATCAATCAGTATGCCACAAATGATGAGAAAGAATTATTGTTACCTCTTCTTGTATATTACGATGATTTTGAAACCGGAAACCTTTTAGGAAGCCATGCAGGTATCCATAAACTCGGGGGCGTTTATGTCACTTGTCCTTGCCTCTCTCCTAAATACTCATCTAAGTTGAATCAAATTTTTATACTTGCGCTATTTCACTCTTCAGACAGAGTCAAATTTGGAAATCGTGTTATATTTCAAAAGGCGATAGAGGAACTCAATTTTTTAAGTAAAATCGGAATTATATTAAATACTGACATTTTTAAGGGTGTCATTAAATTTCGCGTGGGAGCTATAACTGGTGACAATTTAGGTCTTAATGCTATGTTAGGCTTTGTCGAAAGTTTTAGTGCTCACCCATGTAGAATATGTCTAGCAGATCGGCATCAAATTCAAACAATGACCATGGAAGAAATCAGTTTATTACGTAATGAAACAAACTATGAACTATCATTAAATACAACTAGTACGTATGAGAGTGGCATTAAGGAACGATGTGTGTGGTACGATCTCGAAGCTTTTGATTTATTCAACAATGTTGCCGTAGACTTATTGCATGATATGCTCGAAGGGTGTTGTAGATATGTTATGACTTTTGTTGTTACACATTTTATAAAGGATTTAAAATTACTCCATTTAAATACTATTCTTCAACGGATTGCAGCTTTTGATTTTGGTCCTGACTCTGATAGCAAGCCCACTACTGCACTGGTATTTGAGGGATCTAAATTAAAAATAAAAATGTCAGCTTCTGAAATGTTAACGTTTGTTCGCTATTTCGGCTTATTAGTAGGGTACTACATCCCAAGAGAAAATTAAGTCTGGACCTTATATATATTATTACGAACAATATTGGACAGATTATTGTCTCACAGAGTATACTCAGATACATGTGAACAATTGTCTGGTTTAATATGTGAATTCAATAAAAAATATTGCGAGTTAAGCTTAATGGTATTATTTTCAAACAGTCGGCAAACGTTACCATAGATTTGTCACAGGACACCTTCTTACCAAGCTTTGCTATCATTAATGTCATTTTTCTCGATGATCAAGATAAGATATTGTTTTCTTGTGTGTCCTTAGACACTATTTATTTTGATGAGCATTATTCTGCTTACAAAGTGGTAACTACAGATAGCCTTTGTATATTTCATACGATGATTTAATTGCCCCAATACCAAATGCTATGAATGTTATGCCTGATTTGTCTACTTACGTGACAGTTCGTTGGGCTCTTGACTGAGAGAATTATTTCATCAAGCCCCGTCAAACCAGACACAATTGAAAATCCATTGTTATGGTCGCCGGCGACCGTCACGGGACTTGAAGGGGATAGTTCTAATGTAAGTTCTAGATAATGTAAGTTCTAGATAATGTAAGTTTTTTGTCCACTATTTTTGTTGTGATAATAGTTGTCACTCTTAACTTATAAAAATTATAAAATAAAAAAGTAAATGGTAAATTTTCGAAGTTTTATTTAAACAGTCCTCGTCATAAATTATACTGTATACGCATATTTGTTCTAAATAGATAGTTATTCAAAGATTTCAATGATCTGGCAGATACTATTCCGTGCGCTATAAATCAAATCATGCAAGGCGCATGGGGTACTTATAACATTTTGATGAAAATGGTCATGTCTATCTTCTGCCCTTTAAAAAATAAAGGACAGCAGAAAGACAATCCTATTATACCGGGTGATTATCAAATAACTTCCGAAAACGATATGGCATACTCAGAAAGTGATGTAGTAACTATATAAGCGAAAATTTGATTTTTGAATTAACTTTAATTTTAAGGTTTTTTTACAAAAAATACTGACCGTTCGAGTGATTTGTATTGTGGCCTTGAAATGAAAGTTATGTAAATAAATTTCATTTTCGCTTAGATAGTTTCTACATCATTTAGTGTGTATGCCATATCGTTTTCGGAAGTTATTTGGTAATCACCCGGTATAATTACAAATATAACACACTTATAGTAAATATTAAACAGGATATTAAAAATTATATCACAGCTTACTAAATGCCATTACTGATTTATAATTTCTAATGACAATATTAGTAATACCTGTAAAAAACCAATGGGTAAAACATCACGGCTTTATGTTTTTCAAAAATAAAATTGTGAATCTAAGTCTCAAGATTCATAAAAGCAAAAAAAAAAACTAGTTATAACATCACAGTTTTTTAATTTTTATGTTGTGTTTTTGTAATTTCTGGTTGCAGAAGTAGTAAAACGTACAAAGTAAATTACTAGAAATAAAAAATATTAAACACGTAATCAGTAATTCATGTTATTGGCATAAACTAAAACATAATAACAATAAGTGGTTCACATTACTTGTATTAAAATAATATTTACTTGTTTTTAGTAAACATTACTTTTATTTCAACTAGAATTGGTTTTTGGGTTAAACAAAATATATTAACAAAAAGTATGTTACATTACTTGCACAAAGATTGTTTTTACTCGTTTTTAGTAAACAGTACTTTTATTTCAACTAATAGTGATATTTTGCTTTTAATAAATACAATAAGTAAAACTCACTTTTATCCGTCAGTGTAGTTTACTTGATCTGGGAATGACAAATATTTTTGTTACTCTTAATAAAATTTACTCATAGTTAGTGACTTTTTTTCTCCGTGTAGGTTTATTAAAATGAGTATAATAAATATATCTCAACAGACATCATACGATAACAGCATTTCATTCATACAAACCATACGTAACAAGTTTTAACAAGAATGATGAAATACGAATACCAATTAACCAAAAAGACCTCTATGCGTTGCCCTCAGGCAGCACTCTTTACCGGGTGCGGCAATTGAACTGTCCGTCTCCTTGTAACTATTTTAAAATTCGAACTACTGAATCGAACGCGGCAACAATTTGAAAAAATTATCTGTGACACATTATCAATGTTACTTCAAAACTATTCGGTCGTGAGAAGAAACGTTCCAATTTTAAAATAATGGATTTAAAACGCAATTCAGTGATTGCTCTTTATTTGGAGGGAAAATCGAACATCGACATTCGTCGAGCGCTACCAAATCTTCAATTGAACGAAAAATTTATGCGTCGTACTATCCAAAGATTTAACGAGACTGGGAGTGTTAAGAAACGCTACGGGGGCGGTCGACGCTGTACTGCAACGGCGCCAGCAGTTGTCGAAAAGGTGCGACATCGTTTACGCAGAAATCCAGAGCGCTCAGCAAATCAGCTCGCCCAGGATCTTAAGATGAGCGACCGCAGCGGTCGTCGTATATTAAAGGAAAAGCTTAAGGTTAAACCATTAAAAAAAACTTTTCGCAAGAACTCACTGCTTTGCAAAAGAGCAAACGGCTGGCTCGATCAAAGGAGCTGATTCGCTTGCTCGACACTGGCGAGCTTCCCAACTTGGTATTTTCAGATGAGAAAACTTTCTGTGTTGAGCAGTTTCTTAACAAACAAAATGACCGTGTGTGGTTGAAAGGACGTGACAGCGATCATTCAGATGAACTGAGAGTCACTCGACGACAAGGAGCCGACCGAATCATGGTATGGGCGGCGGTGTCCGAAAAAGGACGTTCTCCGCTTGTTTTTCTCCCAATGGGTCGCAACCAAGCCAAAATAAATCAACAAATCTATCAAAATGAAGTCTTAAAAACAGGATTGATACCGTGGGCACGCAAGACATTTGGTTCGGAGCGTTGGACGTTCCAGCAAGACTCGGCGCCATCGCACAGAGCAACTGGGACGCAAAATTGGTTGAAAGCGAACGTTCCTGTGCTGATCGACCGAGATATGTGGCCGTCGTCTTCGCCCGACTTAAACCCTCTAGACTTTTGTATTTGGGGTGTTTTACAGGCGAAGGCCTGTGCTAAAAAACACACATCAGTGGAGGCGCTCAAAACTACTCTTACACGAGAATGGAACCGTTTAAATGACGACGTTATTCGAGCAGCCTGCGCTTCATTCAGAAAGAGACTCAAGCTTGTAGTGAAGGCTAAAGGCGGTTGTATTCCATTAGAATAAATAAGAATATAATTTTGACCTTTTATTTTCATATGTAAAAAATATATTAATAAATATTCAAAGTAAATAAAAATATTTAATTTTTTAATATGGACAGTTCAATTGCCGCACCCGGTATATCGAGGGTAAAGTTAGTGTTTACAACAGCAAGAAGGAAAAAGTATCACATGTTCAATTTTCAGAATAACATTCGATATGAATTGAATGGTGTAGAAATTGATAAAATAAAAAATGCTGGTGTTACAACAACAATAAAGTCTTATCTATCTTCAAATGAAAATGAATCTAAATCGGCAAAGGTTTGGGGATGGTCAACTACTGGAACAGTGCACACTGGTGATGGGATTTTCTCTGCATCTATACCATTAAACAAAATTTTAGGCTTTGCAGAAGATTATGAAAAAATCGTGATGAACTGTAAGCATGAGTTAGTGTTGTTAAGGAGCAATACTAATATCAACGCCTTGAAATTAAACGCTGGTGAAGTTGTGGAGGACATAATAATTAATAAAATAGTTTGGCGAGTTCCACACATAAAAGTATCAGATCGTGAAAGAATTAGTTTACTAAAACATCTAAAGAAAGATTGAGCTATCGCACTATCTTTTAGGGACTGGGATCTGTATGAATATCCACTACTTCCTAAAACACGTAAACATTCTTGGTCTATCAAAACTTGTTCTCAAATAGAAAAACCACGCTTCGTTGTGATTGCTTTCCAAACTAATCGTAAACATAATGCTAGTTTATCAATGGCAGAATTTGACCATTGTCATATTCGTGACATACGAGTCTTTCTAAATTCAGCATACTTTCCCTATGAGAGCCTAAACGTCAGCTTTTCAGATGAAAAATTTTCTTTAATATATGAATCTTACATAAGATTTCAACAGTCCTATCATGCCCGCCGACGAGAGCCATTGATGAGTTTGAAAGAGTTCAAAGACGTTGCTCCTTTATTCGTTATTGACTGTTGACGACAACACGAGAGTTTAAAGGGTTCTATTGACGTGAGAGTTGAAATTGAATCGGACCAAGAAATACCTAATCAGACAGCTGCTTACTGCTTGATTCTAAACGATTGTATATTTGAATACAAACCTTTGAGTAATATTGTTAAAAAAGTATCATGAATAAAAATACAATAGTTGTGGATTTGCAAGGATTTAAGGATTACAAAAAACAGTTCGTCGTTAAGGAATTGGCATTGTCTACAAAGGAATTCACTCAGGTTTGGTTAGTAAAACCACCATTTCCATTTTCAAAGTTATCTTCTCAAGAAAAAAAGACTGTAAAGTGGGTCGAACGGAATAGAGGAATAACTTAGAGTAAAGGAAATATTGACTATAGAGAATTCAAGAAATTAATCTATCAAATTTTAAAAGATAGAACCATAATCATGAAAGGTCTTGAGAAACAGAAGTGGATTAAGGAGTTATGTGAACAGTGTGTTTTGATAAATATCGAGGATAGGGGTAGCCCTAATTTTTCAATACTATCTTCATCATTTTGTGAATTTGAATCTAATTTTGATTGTTTAAGTCATAAAAAAGAGTGCGCATTAAAAAATGTTATGTGTATTAAGAAGTGGTACTTAAATAATTGTATTGATTAAGTAGTGTAAGTAATTAGAGTTTAGTAGGTTTTTTAGAATAAATATTTTTTAGATTAACAGTTGTTTTTAATTTTCCACCTAACACCTAATAATGAAATATACATATAATATTTATAATGAAAGTAAATAAAACAATTATTACATTAGATAATACATTTATTTTATGATTGTAGTTGCAGTACAAAACTGTCTTAAACTTAATTTCTTAATCACTTTGATAGAATAAAATTAAAAAAAAACATACTTGTTAATCACATTCAAATAAACATGTACAACCACATATTTTCTGAGAGATATCGCTAATTATTTTCTCATTCTGACTCATAAATGAATACCGTTGCAGTACAAAAATATCTTAGACTTAAATAATACCTAGAATAGAAGAAAAATAATAAACAATTAATCATTATTACTTATCCACTTTAACAGAATAAATTTTATTACAAAAAGATACCTGTTAGTCGCACTAAAATAAAGTAGTATAACTTTAACCACATATTTTCTTAGAGATATTGCTAATTATTTTCTCATTGTGACTCATAAATGAATACAGTTGCAGTGCAAAACTATCTTAGACTTAAATAAAAAAATAGAAGAAAAATAATAAACAATAAATCAATATACCTATCCACTTTATCAGAATAAATTTTATTACAAAAACATACCTGTTAGTCGCACTAAAATAAACTAGTATAACTATAGCCGCATATTTTCTTAGAGATATTGCTAATTATTTTCTCAGTCCGGTCCATAATTTCGTCACCAATGTCTTTAACCACATATTGTGAACTTAGCAAAACACTGTTATCATAAACACAGTCACTAACATGCTGCGATGCATCCAAATCCATAACTTTGATTTTGATGAGACGTAATCCTTTTGTAGGTGCACTATTGATCACGAATAGAGGTGACCAATTAAACGAAAAGCACTTTAAAAAGTCTGCTTTTCAACATAAGCACAAAAGCACGTTTATATTTTTAAGCCGAAAACGTTTTAGACTTTTCGCACGCCATCTGTATTTTACATGCTAAAATTACTCTTACGAGAATTACTACATGCTTAAGGGTCATGAGGCAGCGCCACCTGGGTGTTTACTCCTGTACTGCTTTCTTTAATTGGTCTACCAAAATATGATTTTAGACCTTTTTGTCTGAAACGTAAGGTTGAAGAATGATTAAATGAATGATTATTATTTCACTTTCGTTTTCGTTGAATGTTTGTTTACGCTTTTCTAAACGCTTTTTTCAATCAGTTGCAATCAGCTTTTGTTTGGTGACGGTGTTTGCCGGTACTTTTTTGTTTGTTTGTAGCTCGAAATAAATAAACAGAGTTTATTACAATCAATTAATGTAAATAGTGCGTATAAATAACTAAAGTGATGTAAAGTGGAACTGGTTTTATTAAATACCTGGACGATACTATCGCCAAGTGTTTAAATATATTAATTATTGTAATTATTAGGTAGGTATATCAAGGAGGTGAGAAATGGACCTGTTTGAATCGCAGAATGTAAATACTTAGTGTTTATTAAATTTTATTATAGTGTGGTGTAAATAAATTAGGTAGTTATTAAATAGACTTTTTGAAACGAAAATGGCGAGAAGGGGCAACGTTTTTGTTTGGGACTATTACGAAAAAAATGTTGACGAAAAAACCGCAGAATGCAACATTTGTAAAAGAAATATTTCTTATAAATCTACAATCACCAATTTAAAACAACACCTAAAACTTAAACATATAAGTGTGTTTTATGAACTTCTGTCGCGAGACTGTAGGCCCCCCGGCCCCGGTGGTAACAGACCGGCACAGGCATCTTTAAATAATCGGCAAGACAATGTGCATGGTGGTGAGGGCAGTGGTAGTGGAACTGGTGAGGGTAGTGGCAGTGGAACTGGTGGTGGTAGTGGTGCTGGTGGTCGCGGTGGTAATTTGGACATGGCTGGTTGCAGCAGTGCTATTGTGACTAACACTTCACAGGCTACTTTACATCCATCTAGGCCGCGCACTCAGGTGACGATGTCATCTTATTTACCTCGTCGATTAAAAGGAGAAGGAAATAAGATAATTGATAGTGCTTTATTAAAGTTAATGACACTGAATTTTCAACCTTTCTCCATCGTTGAAGATGAAGGTTTTAGGTAATTTGTTTCTGTTTTAAACCCGGGTTATGAATTACCTAACCGCAAGACAATTGCCCATACGTTGCTTTCGTCGGAATATAGCTCACGTCTGGCAGAAATGCAGGAAATGGTGCGCCAGCGTTGCATTAGTATGTGTGTCACGGTAGAGTGCTGGACATCAAGGAACATGGAGGGCTATATGGGAATAACCGGTCACTTTATATATAAAAAAACTCTGTAATTCAAGAGTATTTTGATACAATGTGGGGCATTCGAAGGTAGTCACACGGGGGAACGCTTAGCCGCAGAAATCACTCGGATATTCAAGGAATGGGACATTGAAAAAAAAGTAAATTTTATTGTAACAGATAATGCTGCAAACATGTTAGCGGCTGTTAACATTTTGGACATTCCTCATTATGGATGCTACGCTCATAAATTAAATTTGATCATGCAAGCAGCTATAAATGGCCAAAATGTATCCTGCACAGTAAGTTAGGTACAGAAAACAGTGTCCCATTTCAAGCGTAGCAATGTTGCTAAAGAAAAGCTGCAAAAGTATCAAGCGACTGCACAAAATATATCTCAGCCGAAGAGCTTACTTTTGTCAGTTCCTACACCTTGGAACTCGACCTACCATATGCTGGAGAGATTCATCTCATTGCAGGAGGCTTTAAGGGCCACAATCCCGAATTTAAACACCTCACTTCCTGTAATACCCACAGAAGAATGGACCTTTATAAGGCAATTGTGTGAGGTTCTAAAGCCGTTTGAAGAAGCGACCCGAATAATGAGCGAAGAGACTTACCTGACAGCTAGTTAAGCTATCGTTCTTTTAGCAGGGTTGAACTCGGTTTACGAGCAATTACTTCAAGGGGACTTGTATGATGCAGTTAAAGATCTGATACGCACATTCAGAGATTCATTATTCGCCAAATTTGGAGAAATTGAACAAAACGAGCCTATTGCTCTTTGTACGCTGCTGGATCCTCGATTTAAGCATCACGCTTTCGAAGACCAAGCAGCAATGGTAACTGCCAAAGAAAAGTTACTGGAGAAAATTACGGCACTCTACACGGAGGACATAGCTGCAACAGATAGTGGACCAACGGCTGCTGAATCCGTTGCTTTCAACATGACATCTTTGTGGGGAGAATTTGATAAAAAAGTAATGTCATCTCGTCCGTTAAAAACTGCTGCGGAAAAAGCTAGGGACAAAATAAGTATGTATTGGCAGGAAAATGTAATACCTCGAACCGATTGTCCCATAAAATGGTGGAAAGATCACAAAACAATTTATCCGACCTTATTTCAAACATTTATTTCCCACTCCAACATCGTTGTGACTTCTGTCCCATGTGAGAGAATTTTTTCAGCAGCAGGATACATGATATCTGACCGACGAACACGGCTCACGACGTCAAAAGTACAGAAGCTGATGTTCTTAAATTCTTTAAAAAAAAACAAGTAAAGAACTAGCCTCTGGGTAAATTGTAAATAAGAATTGTAAATAGATAAATTTTATGTACATAAAATGAATGAACTTTGAAGTACGCCTGAAATCTTTCCTTAATGTTTCTTTTCAAAACCTATTTCAAAATACAAAGACAAACCTAGTTTCAGACAGTCCAAAGCCTGTCAAGTACGAAGGGAATTTCATTCATTCTTGTAACAAAAAAATATTAAGCCATAAGCAGAAAACGCCAATTCATTTACGGGTTTAAACGTTTTCGTTTTAAGCAATTCAACGCTAAATGCCAAAAAAGCGTTTTAAGTGAAAAGCTCTTTTTCAAGCACGCTTTTTAAAAAAAGTTAAACGATTAAACGTTTATAAAAATTAAGCTGTTTTTTCAGTTCAATCACCAAATGCTCCTTACGAGACCGTCAACCTTACAGAAACAGTTTCCGTGTAGTAGTAGCCAGTTCAATCAGTCGTGAAAAAATCATCAAATGCATCATACGTGGATATCAACTTTACTGATCACAGCGACGATAAATGGTCATATGAATAATATGCAGTAATGTTTATTTTGTATTAATCTTTGCTTGGTAATCTTATGTGTTTAATTTGTCTTTTTTTAATAAATGAATGAGTCACACGTCATATATAATTGAGTTAAGTAAACCTTTACAGTACCTTCCTACTCATGAAGTTTTTATCACACTTTTACTTACTTGAAAATGTTCGTCCAAAGCCTCAGAAATAACGTCACAAACTTCTAGTATGAAATTTGATATAGAAGCTTTAGAAACCCTAAAAAATATTGATAGCAGTCTGTATGATATTCCTGAGCTTAGGAAACACAGGGTTACTTCCAACTTTACTCTTGCTGCTATGGCATCTCTCATCAATGTGTCTTGACGTTCTATTTTTGTTTTTATCAAATTTAAAAGTCTTTCGATTTGTTCAGGTGTCACTCGCAACACTCCTTTATATTCTCGGGGGTCTTCATGGCAAAGCTTGTTAAAAATGGTAAGTGTTGCCCCTGAGGATCATCTAGCTATCCATTCTCTAATCCAAACCCTTTTATTTCGCTTTTTTATTAAGTTTCTTATATATCTACATTTTCCAATTCTTGACATAATATTGTTGTCATAGAGCGTATCACCGTTTTTTTATAAGACGTTCACTCGACATCGCGGTAACTCGCAAGACTGGACAGCAGCTACAGGTGTCGTGTAGACAGAAAAGGGAAGCTGAACTACTAGCGTACGAGTAAACATGCCGAGTAGCTGTCTACTGCCTAGGCAGCAGCTCGCACTGTGTAAACGAGCCATACATTTATTTCTCTTACATTTCTCAATAAACAGTAGAACAATTGCAGAGGCACGCAGCAAACGCAACCAACTAGAGAATCGAGCTTTCAAGAAAGGAAAGCAATTACGAGCTGATAGCCGACTGCGAACACTTACCCCGCTCTTGGACAGCGACGGACTAATGAGGGTTGGTGGCCGCATAGACGCTGCTAAAGAAGCGAGCGATTAAGTGAAGGCTCCTATAATACTGGATGGTCGACATCTCATCGCAAGGCTGATAGTGTAGGATTATCACAACCGCGCTGATATCCGCGCAATATGTCCGGAGGATGTTGATGATGGCAGCCCAAACTAGTTTTTAAGTAATAAAAAAGTAAATAGTAAGATACTGTACTACCTATGCCTTTCCTATGTATGTATGTTTTTTACAATAAATACAAGCGAACCCGGGTACGCGCAGGCAGTCGTGTCACGCCACACGCTATAATACAGCTATACAACGTCCCCGCGCCCCGCGCCCTTGCGTTTTGGTGCGATGGCGTCTAGTTAGCCCGCAATTCCCCGGCAAAAACGCTCGCGCTACGCACGCCCGGATTATATATTTTCAAAAGGTAAGGCAGAGACTAGGCAATAAGCACTGCAAAAGCAGTCCACTGTATACCTCATTGTATGACTAAGAGTTGTAGAGCAAAGCTGGAGATTTTTGTCCAGCTTGATGACAAAAATACATGTTCGTCAAGGGTGGGGTTCGAACCCACGACCTCCGGTGCTAGAGGCAGGATCGCTACCATTGCACCAACAGGCCAGGTTCAATAAACTGTATATTGCCTGTCATTGTATGACATTATGACACTTTCAGGCAGCTTTTTGAGGGTGCCATTCAAATATTAATTTCACGTTAAATTTGTTTTTGTGTAAGTCTATGCCTTGTATTTGACGTTACCAAATTGTGCAAAGGCTTGTGCTAGATTTAAATGATTGGAGTTGATAAACTACAATAACTTATTTTTGTGCATTATTGTGATCACGGCCTTACAACTTCAGTTTAATAACGATTTCGTAACGGTATACCCTTTCTGCATTTCACCCTACTGCCACTTTCTTTTTTATATAACAAAATGCCACGTGTCATAATGAAGCATTCAATGAACTTAATTGACGTCTGTGGATGCGACAGAGTTGTTATTCTTAAAATTTGTATTTGAACAATATTCAAATGGATTGTGCCAGTCATGTGCAACTCGGAACTCGTGGGAAAACAGAAACCTGACGGTGGTCGTCTCCGGCGCAAAATGAAAGAGACCCGGGATCCCCGAAATGGATGGACATATGAAGCTGTTTTTCCAATTAATGGCTGCAACACTCCCGCAACATGTTTTGCCAAACTATATAACTAGTGAGTCTATTTGGCTAACAATCGGTCCTGTGAAATGGAGAAGAACAGGTTCATGGCGTTCCTTGATGTGCAGGTAACAGTTAGACCAGATGGAACCTTGGCACACTCTGTTTATCGCAATTTTTTTTTCGTTAATTGAGAGAGGTAGGGCACAGTGGTTTCATCCACCTATAATTGAGCAGCCCGCCTGGATGCAAATACCTCAACCTTACAGAATACCGCAGCTAAATAACACTGCTCAGGCAGTGTTGTGTTCCTGCTGGTGAGTAAGGTACCAGAGCTCATCGGGGAGCTGTTGTGTGGACAGCTGGGGGACCTGAGGTTGGTCACCATCGCTGTGGTGGATCGGCGTGGCATGTTGGCGCGGTTGCCAGGGAGACCCGATGAAACGGTTGACCGCTGACCGCCCGCAGGCTGAACGTGGTCCCGAACCCAGGGATCACGTGAATCTCCGCCCTGGGAGGCTGACCTGCCAGCCTTGCGAAAAGTCCCTGATGGGGTGGTCGTGCCGGGGGAGGAGACCGGAGTGGACCTGGCCACCTCAAAGGGGGGGGATCGGGGGCCCTTCCGTCCACCGCGCCAGCAAATCACATAACCATCTCATCGAGCGGCGGAAACCCAACCTGTCTTTGTCCGTTCGGCTGTCTACACAACGGCTGCCCCAAGCCTTAAAAAAAACCCCCTAAACAATAAAATAATGAAGCCACCTAAAACAAGGACACGTTCTTCAGCGGCGTTCTATTCCACGTTATGTGTGGACATGTGCAATATCAGGGGACTTAACTCCAACATCAACGCGGTTCACCATCACCTCGAAACCGCAAAGCCGACAATGCTTTTCCTGACCGAGACGCAAATATCTTGCCCGGCCGATACATCTTACCTTCACTACCCTGGGTACAAGCTTGAGCACAATTTTGTGCCTCACGCCGGGGTATGCATGTCCGGGAGGACATTTGCTGTCGCCGTCTTTCAGGGCTAGAAGACAGGGACCTGTCAATTATGTGGGTGCGTATAGACTACGGTGGCCATACCCGTATCTACGCGTGCCTCTACAGGTCTCATAGTGGTAATCTGGGCATAACTCAACTTTTTGAGCACCTGCAAGTGACGTCCGGCAAAGTCATTGAGCAGTATCCGACAGCCGAGTTGGTGGTCCTGGGGGACTTCAATGCTCACCACACTGAGTGGTTGGGGTCTTCTTTGCCCACTGACTACGCTGGAAGGTCTGCCTACGAGTTTGCCTTGGCCTATGGTCTTTCGCAACTGGTACCTTCTCCCACGAGAGTACCGGACGTCGTCACCCATAGGGCAAATTTACTGGATCTCCTGCTGACTTCGCATCCGGACGGGTACACCATCTCAGTGGATGCGCCTTTGGGCTCGTCTGACCACTGCGTCGTCCGGAGCCAAGTGCTTTGCGATTCACCTGAAAAGCGTAAGCCTATTGGGCGCCGCCGCGTGTGGCACTATAAGTCAGCGGATTGGGATGGTTTGCGTGAGTTTTTCGAGTCGTATCCCTTGAGGCAGCTCTGTTTTTCATCTGGTGATCCCGATACCTGTGCAGCTGCGGTCACTGAGACGATCCTGGCGGGTATGGAATGCTATATTCCTAATCCGCTAGTGGCTGTCGGGGGTAGGAGCCAGCCGTGGTTTGACAAGCACTGCAGAGAGGCCTTGCGCCTCAAACAATCTGCATTCAAGGCTTGGACTGCGGCCTGTGCTAGAAGGGATCACTCTATACCAGATGCAAAGCGCAAACTGAATGCTGCCTCGAGATCGAGTAAAAAAGCCATCGCCAGGGCTAAATTCGTCTTCGTCGGCCGCATTGGGGAGCGGCTCGTGGGCCACCCTTCAGGGAGTCGTGCCTTTTGGTCGCTTGCCAAGGCTGCCGAGGGAAACTTTTGCCACTCGTCTTTGCCACCACTCCAACAACCAGATGGAAATCTGGCCCACAGTGCTAAAGAGAAAGCCGATCTCTTGGGCAACCTCTTTGCCTCAAACTCGACTTTGGACGCTGGGAGCGCCGTGCCACCTACCATCCCTTAGTGCGGTCACATTATGCCGGAGATCCGCATAACCCAGCAAGAAGTCCGGCGAGAGTTGCAAAATCTGGACGTCCACAAGTCGAGTGGGCCGGATAACATCCCGGCAGTGGTGCTCAAAGTGTGTGCTCCCGAGTTGTGCCCGGTATTGACGCGCCTTTTCGCGCTTTCCTACGCAAAAAGGCAATGTCCGTCTTTGTGGAAGACCGCCCACGTGCACCCGGTGCCTAAAAAGGGTGACCGGTCGGACCCGGCGAATTATAGACCTATCGCTATTACCTTCCTTATTTCAAAGGTTTTGGAGCGTGTGTTGAATGCCAAGCTCTTGAGGTACCTAGAGGATCACGATTTGATAAGCGACTACCAATACGGCTTCCGTAATGGTCGGTCGACTGGCGATCTTCTGGTGTATCTCACACACCGCTGGGCTCAGGCCATTGAAAGTCAAGGTGAGGCTTTGGCTGTTAGCCTAGATATAGCTAAGGTCTTCGACCGGGTCTGGCATAAAGGTCTTCTATCAAAGCTTCCATCTTACGGACTGCCCGAGGGTTTATGCAGATGGATTGCCAGTTTCTTGTCCAGCAGACGCATTAAAGCCGTAGTAGACGGTAGTTGCTCCGATAGCTTGGATATTAATTCTGGCGTCCCACAAGGCTCTGTGCTATCTCCAACGCTGTTTCTCTTGCATATCAATGATATGCTGTCCAATGACGGTATTCATTGCTATGCGGATGACAGCACTGGAGATGCCTATTACACAGGCCGAGCAAATATCCCTCGTACCATTGTGGAGGAAAGTGGAACTGAACTTGTGTCTGAAATCGAGAATACCCTAGCTTGGGTTTCCGATTGGGGTCGGGACAATTTAGTCCAGTTCAACCCTACTAAGACACAAGTTTGCGCGTTTACCACTAAGAAAACTCCATTTACTGTAGCTCCTCAGTTTCAGAACACTTCCCTTACCATATCAAGTAGTATTGGGATCCTTGGCGTTGACATATCTAGTGACGTACAGTTTCGGAGTCATTTGGAACAAAAGGCGAAGTTGGCATCCAAAAAGCTCGGTGTGCTAAACAGGGCGAAGCAGTACTTCACTTCTAGGCAAAGACTGCTGCTGTATAAAGCGCAAGTCAGGCCACACGTGGAGTACTGCTGTCACCTTTGGGCAGGAGCGCCTGGATATCAACTCAGTCCTTTTGACTCGGTCCAGAAGCGTGCGATCCGGATTGTCGACGATCCCAAACTGACAAGGGGTTTAGAGCCGTTAAGTCTGAGGAGAGACTTCCCCTCCTTATGCGTGTTCTACCGCTTGTACAACGGGTTTTGTTCTGAAGAACTGTTTGATATGATGCCCACGGCTACTTTTCATCACCGCACCGCTCGCCACCGACAGGGCATTCATCCTCACACTCTGAATCCGCAATGGTCTCGTACAATTCGGTTTCAGAGATGTTTCCTTCCGAGGACGCTTAAATTGTGGAATGAACTCCCTGCCGAGGTTTTCCCGATGAGTTATAGTATGGAGTTCTTCAAGAGGGGTTTGAAAAGGTTTTTACAGGGTCGACAACGCGCGAGTGATACCCCTGGTGTTGCACGCGTCCATAGACGCTTACCATCAGGCGGTCCGCGTGCTTGATTGTCACCGACGTAGTATATAAAAAAACAAAAAAAACGCAAACCAACTCACACTGACAGATACCTGCACGCCTCTTCGCATCACCATCCTTGTCACTTACAAGCCGTTGTCTCTTCATTGGTGAATAGGGCACACAGTCTATGTGACCCTGAGCATGTTGGAGCTGAGCTTGGTTATGTTCAGGAGGTACTTAAAAGTAACGGTAATAAAGTGACGAGGAGACACTTGAAAGAGAGACAAAAGGTGGTGAGACAACCTCCGGGAACCTGCATTTCTACCATACATGAAGGGAATACAGACAAAATCGGATCTGTATTAAAGAAATTCTCCGTTAAGACTGTATGTACTCCGTTTTCTAAAGTAACGAGAGAGATGCGCTCACCAAAGGATGTTTGTTATACCTTTGCAGACACCGGGTGTATACAAAGTCATTGCAGCTGTGGTAGTTCTTATATCGGCCAATCAAAGCGTCCAATTGCTGAACGAGTTAAGGAACACATTGCAGCGGTGAAGAATCGACAGACAACCAAATCTGCAATAGCTGAGCACCTGATAAGTTCAGATGTTAATCACTGGATGGAGTTGCATGACCCGAAAATCCTCTCCACTGATCGGCATTACCATACGAGGATTGAGCCATTGAAATTAAGAAATACAAGAATTTCAATAGGGAAGATGGATTTAAGCTATCGTCTGCGTGGAACCCAGTGATTACAAAGTGTAAAACGCGAGTTGGACCGTTTTCAAAAAACGCGGACACTGTGAGTGTAGTTTGTCGACCTGACTGTACTATGGACAGAATCATTGAAAATGTGCGGGTGGATGAAGATTGTTCGCCGCGCCCAACTAGACGACGCCGCGCACCACCAGTCCGCTCGTGACCACGGTGACATGCAATTGTCGCCGAAACGTCGAGAAAATAAGTAAAACAATTTACCGTAGTTCGTTGCAAAAACCCGTTTTTCTTAGAATGTCTTAAGAGGGTCAAGCTAATCCTTGACATCGTTTTACCTGTCACTACCCACATCCTAAACTTAGCAATCTCCTCAAATGGCTTTCCTTCAGCCTGGAAGAAAGCTTTAGTTATTCCTTAATCTAAAACATAAAACCCTACCACTCCTTCCTAGTACCGTTCCATTTCCATCCTGCCTCTTCTTTCCAAAGCCCTAGAAAGTATTATTCATGGCCAACTGTCTGAGTTTCTAAACCGAAATAACTTGTTAAGTCCTCTCCAATCTGGGTTTCGTTCTGGACACGGTACTGTTACTGCATTGCTGAAAGTCACTGACGATATTAAATATGCCATGAAGCTTAAGCAACTCACCCTTTTAACTCTGTTAGATTTCAGCAGTGCATTTAAATCAGTTGATTTTGACGTGCTTCTAGGCATCCTGAAGTCGATTAACATATCTCCACAGGCAATATAATGGTGCGATTCTAATCTAAAGGGTCACCATCAGTGTGTTCGCGCAGACGATGTTTCATCGAACTGGTGTGAGCTCACTGCTGGTGGCGTTCTTTCTCCCTCCTTCACTTTTTTCCATCTTTATTAAAATGCTATGACTTCGGAATTATCTGATAACTATCATCTCTATGCTGACGACCTGCAACTTTACATTCACTTCAAACTACATTGATTCTGCAATAGTGGAGATGAATAAAAATCTGAAACGTATATGTAGGTGGGCCGAATCGTACGGTCTGCTCGTCAATCCATTGACATCACAAGCAATTATCATTGGTAGTAGAACTATGTAGAATAGGGCTTGCGCTTTAACTTTGTCCCCGTTGGTATATAATGGAACGAATATAGACTACGCTGTTTCTGTCAAGAATCTGGGTATCTACTTTCACTGTTACCTTGCGTGGGATAACCATGTCAATCAGGTTGCCCGAATAGTTTTTGCAGCCTTCTACTCCCTAAAGCGTCTACAAAATTCCCTTCCTTTTCAAACTAAAATCAATCTAGCTCAGACACTTATGCTTCCAATTATAGATTACGCTGATAGTTGCTATCTTAACGCTACTGAACCACTCCTTGATAAACTAGAACGTCTACAAAAAAAATGTCGGCATTCGCTTCATATTTGGCCTTCGGAAGTATAATCATGTTTCTGAGTACAGAAAGCAATTAAAATGGCTCCCTATCCGTTTGCGGCGTGACTATAACATAATGGTTATTCTTTT
Source organism: Udea olivalis (assembly GCA_947369235.1). Lineage (NCBI taxonomy): Eukaryota > Metazoa > Arthropoda > Insecta > Lepidoptera > Crambidae > Udea > Udea olivalis. The sequence continues at coordinate 5,544,282 of OX376367.1, read as the reverse complement.
CAACATCCTCTTCAACCCTTCTTCTCCATGCTATCTCCGTGATCGTTTTTCTTATCTTTCATCGTCAGGCTGGTTTGCCCCCAGTGCCCTACCAGCTGCTCAATTAAGGATCTATATGAGGCCTCCCCCCCTGGGGTGGCGATGGCGGAGCAGTGGGCTGCTGTTATTTAGTATTGGCGATGGGATCATCGACACAAAGAAGAAGAAGATCGTCAGGCAGAACTAATCGCTCAGCCTATAATTTACAGTTGCCCGCTCCTACCTGTAGCACGTGCATGTAGGGTGACTCTTTTACTGCTCACGCTGTGAAACTGTGGAACAAGCTGCCTGTTTTCATTCGTGAGTGTTGCACTGTGGGTTCTTTGAAGAGACATCTAAAAGAACATCTTTTGAACATTGATTAGATTGCGTGGGTTCATCATAATTTTGTGTCAAGTCAACATATACCAAGAAGATCCCGCCGCACTCGCCGATATCACAGTATGTTGTTATTATTTTGAATATCATATTATTAATAATTTTGTACCAATATTAAGAATTATTAACCAATTAACAAAAAAGGTAATTATAGTCTACTAAATATATGTTTTTAAACAGAATGGTGAATTCTTAATGAAAACTTAATATTTCAAGTCTATTGTTTCATGTTATTAAAAATAAATTTGACATCGAAAATAAAAATAATTATTCTAGCTAGACCTATGGCGCCAAAAGATGAGGCTCGGAGGATACTCTTACAGGTAGAGTTGCAACGAGCTGCAGCAGACGCAGAACAAGCTCGTGCTTTTATGCTGATCGGCCAGAATTTGGGACATTTAGCAGATATAGCCAATAATTTGCCACGGTTAGCAGATACAGCCAATAGTTTGGGACGGCTAGTAGAAGTACCCGAAATTTATATGAGGATGCATGAAAATAGTTTATAATGAAAGGTTAGGAAACAAAAGTTGATTACTTTAACTTTATTCTGAAAGATACAAGTATCAGTTGTTGTCATCTTAAAATTAGCTCTTCATATAGCTTTCGAGCTATATGAAGAGCTACAGCTTTTAAAAGCGAATTCACTTGACTTTGTCAACGACGCGAAATAACTCATTTAGTACATTTTAGAAAATAATTCGGAAGAAATATATCCAAATGTTTACTTAGCAATCAGAATCATGCTCACATGTAGTCCCGTCAGTACAGCTTCCGCTAAGAGAAGCTTCTCAAAGTGAAAATTGATTAAGACCTACTTGAGAAGCACGATAAGCTAAAAGAGACTATCTGCTTTATCAATCCTATCAATTGAAGCTGAAATATGTAGCTAAGACTAGCCTAGCTATGACATAATCCTGAAAAAGTTCAGTGAGGACAAAAGCCGAAAAGTTTGTCTATTTTAATTTCTATTCATGTAATTTTTATCATCATTTAATTAGAAATAAAACTCGTTCACTCATACATTAGTTTCACTATAATTCGGCTCATGTAACGTAACATACTCGTATAACGTTTTTTTTTTGACTGGAAAATAAAAAAGGCCTCGCAAACCTAATTTTGCCAACGTTCAAGTGTGGTCTAGCGCCGCCACTGTCCGGAGGAATGCTAATGGGCATGCTCAATGCTGCATCAACCACCTTAGGTCTCATGCCTGTGATGTAGTATCGACCGGCAAAGCAAAAGCTAAAGTGGTCACCCTAAGGTCGTCTGATGATAGCATGTCCCTCTTCACAGCTTTGACTTCTGAAGATTTTCTGAAGGTTATTGAAATTGATAGGTATCAATATTAGCTCTGAAAGAACCTGGTTCTTCAAGAATTCAAGATATGGCGAATTTGCTTCTTGGTACTGCGATGGTTCTTTTCAGTCGCAATATGGGGTAGAGACCTTGAGATTAGGAGCTCCGGAGAAGAACCCTTACGATGACTGCTATTCTTTTACAAAAGGTGCCGCTATAGGACTCCAAAAAATGACTATCAACCACCCCGGGGCTGAGTGCCAGATAAGGATAGGTATAGATAATGTTAGAAGACTTTATCTGGTTGCTTTATCCTCATAAGAGGAAGGGCTCTCTGGCCAGGAGCTGTTGACCTCTGACGGAGGACTTAATATGTGGGATACATCTAACTGCCATCTTGATGAAATCTGCCTCAAAAGAGGATTGGCAAAAATAGAGGAAGAGAGTAAATATCTTAATAAATTGTTATCCTAGCAATCCCTTTTCAGCAGACCCTGAAGTAGAAATAGGTTATAGCAAGGATCACGGATGCCTAGTAACGATCGACACCGAGACCCCTAGAAACATATTTTCATATGTAAGGAGAACTGATCGAACCATTAGGAATTCCTTAATGAAATGTATTTTCCAAACTGAAAAAGATAATTTTTGCGCTTTAAAAATAGCAAGATTTGTTGACCCAGCTTTGTATCTCAGGGTTCCCAATAAAGACCACTCTTAATAAGCACCTTTTTGCACAGTTAGAGTTACAAAAGTCGTCAGCGATCAACTCGCACCGTAACAATGGTTAATGTTACTTACAATACTTCATTAACAGAAATTTAACCTGCGAGAGTTCGATGTACATCGCTAAGACTAATTTAGACAAATTTAGTCCGTACCGCACTGGTGAAGAAGAGAGACGCTGTACACATTAATTCAGATACGGATTTCATGACCTTGCGCGAGTTAGAACGGACGTATAAATATTCCAAATACTACTTTGGTTCCCGAAGTTTCTGCTCTCGTTTGCAAAACTGCGGGGATCGATATCGATGAAGCCGCGGAAAAAATATTAAGAGCAGACGTGGATCAAACCGAATCGGTGGTTAGATACGCTCTGCGAGTGTGTTGTGTGCTTTAAACAAAGCGCAGCAAATATTAGACCCGAAATCAAAGGCTGATAGGATTCGTGATCTCACAGATTGTGTGGTCAGGAGGAATCAGATTTAACCGGATTTGGAATTGAAATTTGAGAACAAGATTTGTCACCCGCATGCATTTGCCGCAGCTTCCCGCTAGGTAGAGGAACAGATCAATATCCTGAACACTGGTATCGATATTAAATCGGCCATAAATCCCGAGGGCTATGATGTTTTGGTCAAAGAATGTGGAAGCGACCCCGTAAAAGCAATTATAAGTGGAAGGTTCCCAGCAAACATTTGTGGTTGAAATTACGTGTTTTAACACCTACTTAAAGTTCCATTTTAATGCTTTCAATTAAATTTCGACTAAATAAAGACGACGAAATGAAGTTCAAATTTACATCGAATCCACCTAAATGGGGAAAAGTTCGACGTGACGGCTACCTCGAATCGGTCGCAATAGTAACTATCACTTCTAGGTCGCTAAGCAAGTCGAATCGACGTAGTCCCGACCTCTCATAAGGTTATAATTACTTGTTTAGTCATTACGACTACGCAATGTTGTCGATTAGACGTGAACATTTCTTAAATATGACATAATTAGGTTTAATTAACCTACGAAATTATTCAGTATTCCTAATTGCATAAATTTTGTTACGATCTTTTTAGAGTCTATTTTTATTTGACATTAAACATGAAAGAATATGAATTGAATGATGGCGACGAAAGGACAATGGCCAAGTCGTCCTATGAACCAACAAACATTTGACATTTCTCATAATTCTGGGCATGATTTAAGACATAATTATTACATATTGGATTGTCACGGACACTCCTGGTTTTTGATATGAAATTTAAAAATATTTAAAAGATTTGTCGTATGAAAACATATTTTTTAATACCATTATGTTGCTTCGTCTGTGCCCTCTGTTGTTAAGCCATCAAAACAATATTTTAATGTACTTCGTTTTGACAAAAGAAACCTTGAATGTGCAAGAAAATGTAGTTGTAACCTTATTGTAGGTTCTTAAAAATGAGTAACAATGCATTACTGTCAATGCGATAGATTATAGCTTATAGCTTATACATTGGCTACAATCAGCTTTGTGCGAAGCCAAAAAAAAAGTGTTAAGTTTAAGTGTCAATGTCAACCAAACGTCATTGGTTGTCATTAACACTTAAAAAAAATACCCTGGCATCACTTTTTCGCTTTTTAATTGCAACGCTGTGTGTGTTATTGTTTTTATAATGATATTCTTACGACTAAGCTTAAAAAAAATGAAATGAAGAAATGGACATTAATAGCTCTATAATATAGTAACCTGGCTAGATTTACGGACTACCCTGTACAATACGACCCTTCATATAACGGTTTAGCAATTTCCCGTTCCGAGTTAGAACGGATTTATCGTCAACGATGGAAACTGACAACAGAAATGTACCCAGAGGGGCCCTCATCCTCAGCTCAACCAAGAAAGAAAGCAGGCAAGCAGGCGAAGCAGAATCAACAATTAAATTTTAGAAAGCGTATGAATGCACGCCAACCTAAAGAGGGACGTGAGGCACCAATGAAGAGATTAGGCGTCTTTGACCAGACCACAGCGGAGCTCGAACAGGCCATTGAGTCTCTTAAAGTTACGGTTCAGCCACTAGCCATTCCGTTACCAGCCGCAATCCGAGGCGTTGGTTTCGCAGCCGTAGCAGATTTTAGCCGCATGGTCAGTTCATGGGACAAAGCGACAGTTCATGAACTTTGTACTATCCACCAGTACTATAGGGTTGAGTTATGCCTATTTTACGTCTAACTATTTATGGCGCGCTACGCCCAGAATGTGAGGGAGAGCTTTCCTTTAAGTGATCCCTTTTTGTTCAATGAAGAGTGGCGCCAAATATTGCAGTCCATCAATCAAGTCCCATTGCCCTTCAACAATATAATTTGTAGCCTTGGAAAGATTGAGGGTTCGGTGATTTGGAATGCGTTCCCAGTAACAGAGTTGCCTCTTACTTCCGAACAGGCAGCATGTTACATCTATCCCTCCAATATTAGACACACCCTCGGTATCATGTCGGATGCCGCAACTCCACTCGTTATGCGGCAAGGGTTCCGTGCTCTGAACCCCATCCCAGGTGTCAGATGAGATAATGATGTAATAGTTAACAGTGAAGAGATTTGGCCAGAGAACTATGCAGCCGATGATCTTCTAGCGGACACACATGCTTACGGAAATGTATTAACACGTGCAGGAAACAGATTGCCAAAAAGTTTTCTCTCCAATTTCACCTGGACACCAACTGCGTCTAAGACGGGACCACTTGTATGTATCCCGTTAATAGTAGACTTGAAGCACAGTGGAGGATACGAGCTCCTCTTGTACAACGCCGACAACGTAGAGGCCCAGATGGCGAAGTAATGCCCATCCAGGAGGCCAATCGCGTTAGGTGTGGCGGCGGCGGAGGCCGCGGCAACTTGCGCCGGTGCGCGGTAGAACTAACTTGTTGAGTAAGGCGCCGCTGACGAGCGCTCTCGCCACACTCAACCATATTGCCCAGGATTTAGACCTTTTCTACTGTTCTCTGAGTGAATTCACAAGAATAGCCCTTTATATTTTATCGTATCAGAATATACTATGCTAAATTGTCTTCGTATGTCATTATTTAAAAAAAAGTTTATTGCTGTTGATGCTGTTCTATTGTATTAGGTATAAAACCTGTAATGATAGAATAAGTTTTTGATGAATAAATAAATAAATAAATTCGAAACATGTGACAACGTTTGTGTTTCAGTTACGATTCAGTTCTAATTGTGGTTCAATTTCGATTCAGTTTTTTAAAATTCGCTATCGCGTTAAAGTTCCAGCTTCAACCAAAGTTGAATCGTAAGCGAACCGTATCTGAATAGAAACGTTAGAGATGTTACCCTAGTATTATAACTGCTACCTGTGTTTTAAGTACAATCGATTATCGAATTATAGTTGACAACACTAGGTTCGACCACAGATTAGAGAAAAAGGACGTTTTGACAAAAAAAGTTTGATTTTCGTTTCTCTCTTCATTCAAAGTTTTAGTCGGAGGATAGTTTGTAAATTGAAGTTTTTTTCGAAAGTGTTTGTGAATTGATAATAATAAAGGAACGCCGCAGATGTACGACCGTCCGACAATAGGAAATGATGCTCGGCTTTTTAGAGCATCATCAAGAACTCGCTCTTGGACGGGTCAGAGCCAAAAAGGCTAGTGCGGTTGCAGCGCGGTTGTGGCGGGAATGTGCTGTGAGCCTGAATGCTGAAGGACCAGCAAGGACGTCCAAGGAATGGTCGAAGGTTTGCACTGTTAACCCGATTTGAATAATGCGCTTTTTGAGAAAAGTTTAGCAACATAAAAACCAATATTCATTTTAGGTGTGGAACGACTTGAAGTGCCGGGTCAGAGGGAAGTTGGTGAGCATTAATGCTAGCCAAAGAGCCACTGGAGGCGGACCCAGCAATGCTCCTACGTTGTCACCTCTGAAGCAGGAACCGGAACCACTTACCCTTAAAAGGCTTTTTGCTAGTGTTTTTGATAAAATTGTTTTCAAAAACCCTATCAAAAAGTGAAGCTTATCATTGGCTTACCCTATCGATATGCTAACCAATGCATTGTGGTAAGAACTTACCGTTACTAAAAACCCTATTATAGCTTACCCTATGAAAAAAAGTTTTGAAATTGCGGTCACGCTATTTTAATCCCTGCAGTACAACAAATACGGCTTATTATTGAGCGGCGCGCGAGGAGGGTCACGCCATGCTCGCATTTTATTTGACAGGTTGCGACCTGCCGCACTCGCGGCCGGCACGTCTGAATCGCGAGTGTTTTGTTTATGATAATTAGTGCGTTACTTTCTTTCGGGATTGCGATACATAGTACCTACTTACGTAATTGCGGGAAGTGGTAAATACATAGATAATCGTGTGTAATAATCATGGCTCCAACAAGGAAGGACGCCGTTCATCGATACTTTCACTACGATAATACTTCAAAAACGAGCATTTCTCAATTATGCAATAATAAATTTAAGGTGAGTAACTGACTAATACTACGTAACTAATTACAACTAATTATTACGTTTATTTATTCTTAACCTTGTAACGTTGTAATTTTCACGCACATCAGTGGATGTGTTTTTATACTACTTTCTAGCAAAGGGTGTGTACTCGCCCTGTATTGTTTATGCGTTTTCGAACGCATCGCATCGAGTCTTGGAACGTGTCGGTTTGACACTTGATTATTAGATTGTCTATGGCGCGACTTCCGAGACGCTTGGGTCGGGGAGGTTATAAATTCAGCGAAGGCCGGACGCCAGCCATACCTCAGCCAGTCACCCGAAAGTAAAGAGCAGCAGACTCCGTCGCCGACGCGCCCCAGCAGGCCAGCACCGCAGTTGACATCGGGCAGACAAAAGTCTGTAGGCCAGTTTTCCTGCAAAAGGTAAGTAGCCACGATCGCCATCTTGAAGCTTCGGCAGGCGGTAGGCGCTTGTTGCGTGACTCCTTCTAAAAGAAATTGTTTTTACAGTGCTCCTGACCCGCCACGTGCCCGGGAGTTGAAATTGGCGTAGACAGCCTACGCGTCACCATTGTCCTCCGACAGGTGAGTGTTTGAACCTTTATTTTACGTAGGGCCCATAGTGTATAGGTTAGGTTGTGTTCCCCAAACGCGTGTAGAACCCCGTCATGGTCCCCCATTTCTAAAGTGTGCGATCCGAATCTTATATTGCTCTTCTTCTGACAGGAGGTTTAACGTGGCGGCTCAAGAAGAGGCGAGCGCCGGTTCCCCATCGGTGGTGCACCCCGAGGGAGAACCGAGGGTCGCCGCAGGCCGTCCCAGGACTGCGTGGACACCGCGTGGACCTCCCACGTGCTACCCCACGTGCTACCCCACGTACTACACCACGTGCTGATCCCTGTATTATCAAAGCCTCTGTAGTACAAAGACTTCCATTTAGTTTGAATTCAAAGCCTCACAGTAGTAACTTTAATTTAATGGTATATATTGTTACCGACCAAGCCAGCCCGAACCCTGGACTGCTCCTCGGAGAGCTAAGTCCATAGTATAAAAGTGTATTTTTAAAGCCTTAGGGCATCTCTTTGTAGAAGCCGTGTGGTCGGAATTTAGTTTCATACCAGGGAGCCTTTAGGGAATAATTTATTAACAATATTAACCATACTAAACCCCGTAGGACATTCAATTTACTAATTTATATTTAATCCTACTAACTTGTGATCTTGGCTCAACTGAAGTTCCATACTCGGCCGGGGTATCAAACCCTAGGCCTGAATTCAGGCCACATGGTTTCCTTTAGTACCACCTAAATTATTTTAGATTATAAGGATAATATCCAAATAAATTTGTTTCCTGTTTTTACTTTAAAATATTTGTTTCTTTTTAAGATAACCCTTACATAACTTAGGTTACTCCCCCTCTGGGATAACGCCCTATGCCTAGCTTGCATACTCATCTTTAATTACTTTTTATTCTGATTTGCTTACTTAAATTTCGTTAGATAACTTACTTACTTTCTTTCGCTTTCACCTTTTAGCAAAACCATTGCTCTTTCTCTACCCTAAGGAGGGTAAAATTATAAACATTACATGGCGCCCGAATATAGTGATTTATAGCTGTGCGAATTGCAAATTCCCTATTTTCTGGTCGTTTTTAGCTCAGATTAGGTCGGTCGGTAACATATTTATGTGTATTTTTGTTTAATTTAACTGTATTTTTCTAATTTTTGAATATCTTTACTGTGAGTGCTCTCTTATTTTTAATCTGCTTTGTTACTACAGAGGTCGTCGGTGGCTGAGGTATCATCACCTTAATATTATTATTTACATGTAGGAAACTACACCTACTTACTACCTTACAATTTTTTTTATCTTAATAACTTATTTTTGCAAGTAAGTACTACTTATTTTTGTACCCAAGAGAGGCAAACTGGCCTCTCAAGATATTAAGAAGCTACAGAAGCAACTGCTGACTACCTACCTATCACCTTTCACTTGTTTAGTTGTTTAACCAAATACTGATATTTTTAATTGCTGTTTATTTCATGGGTTGTGTACTGTTGTATTGGCTGGTAACAATTTATTGTGTTATAATTTACAATTTTCTTTCAGCAATTTTTTTTAACCCTGACTTTACTTAAATTTTTGTCTGGCAAATGATTTTTTTTATAAATATACCTAAGTACCTATAATCTAATATTTTCTTTCAGTTAGTGTTTAAGTAGCACACACTTACGCTAATTATTCTCTTACACTTAGGCCCGTATTCTAAAACAAAATCTTTACTTGAGTATAGATCTGAGTGACGTTTTTGTATGAACTGACGTTTTGAAATCTCTACTCAAGTACAGATCAGTGCTTGAGTGCGAATCTAGAATATGGGCCTTAATCTAAGGTGTTAATCTTTGACAATAACAGTGCAGGTTTCCTTTTTTTTCTCTATCTTTGCTTGCTTATCAACTGCCTACACCAATAGTTTTTTTTTTTTTCCTCCAAAAACAAGTTTAGTATAGTCTACCTTTGCTTCACCAGTACATACTTAATAACATTTAATCTTGTTTCATTAGCTAAACTTGAATTTTTTTTTTTCCAATAATATTTTTTTTAATAATTTAAGATGGAAGAAAGGCCAATTAAATTTCATTTACTTAATAAAGACGAGTTAATTTACGAAGTGGTAATTAGGGATGCGGTTCCTGAGACGACTGTTGATAAACTTCGCAGTCAAATAAGAAAGTTAGCAAAGGAGATCCCCACTGATGAGATTGTAGACTTTGACGGGGATCTAAGCTCAGAGTTAAGCACTGTACAGGAGAAATTGGGGGAATTGTCTAGTTATTTGTTGTCAAAACGTACTACACTTAAATCTCTAAACAGGATTTGTAATTTAGGTAACCACCTATTTCATAGGTTAGGCAGGATACAGCCAGAAGAGAGGGAGCAGCTAAAACTGAAGGAACACCTGGAGCAGGAGTTAGAAACCATCACGGTAAAGATGGATAAGCTGATGTCCACCTTCAGGTCCAGCCAGGAACAGAAGCCTGAACGGTTAGTTCCAGACTTGTCAAAGGCGGGTCTTGTAGGTGAGGCTTCGGGTAAGTGATATCCCCACTCCTGCACCATCAAGTGTACCTCCTTCAGTTGTAGTTGTGCCTTGTGAGAGACACTCAGGTGTGCACACACCTAATTTAAAATTTAATGGCAAGGGTTGCATTATTGAATTTTTACACAGGTTAGAGGAACTTTCTGTATCCCGGGGGATAACAGAATCTAATTTGTTTACTTCAGCAGTAGAGTTGTTTACGGATGAGGCTTTGTGTTGGTTTCGTGCTGCTAGGGCTAGTGTGGAGAGCTGGCCTGAGCTCAAATCTTTACTTCTCGAAGAATATTTACCATATGACTTCGATGATCGCTTACTACAGGAGATTCGTTCCCGGACACAGGGTCCTGACGAATCTATTGTTAATTATTTGTCTATAATGTGTAACTATTTCGCACGACTGTTGGTACCCCTTTCAGATGAACACAAACTGAAAATTGTATTGCACAACATCAGGCCATTCTATTTCACACAGTTGGCATTGCACGGAGCTACTACGTGGGCACAGTTGGAGGCACAGTGTCGCCTGTTGGAAAACACTGCAATGCGAGCAAATAACTTCACTGAACCTCCACAGCGAACAGATGACTTGCTCGCCAAAGACCTGGCTTACAAGCCGCCGGCGAAGACTTCGGTATCCTGCTCTGCGGTTAGTAACGCCAAGGATACCTTCTGCGTCCGCTGTAGGACAAACGGACATTCATTGTCATCCTGCAAAGCTCCACGTATTATTGTTTGTTACAGGTGTGGTGAAAAAGGGTTCACCGCAGCTGATTGTAAACGTTGTCAGTGCGTTCAGATAAAACTAATAATTTTCATTCAAAAAACTAGCCGGTCCGAATCGGAGTCAAACGAACACTTTTCAAACAAAACTATTTTTAAATTCTTATCTTAAAAATAAGGATTATATTTCTTTTTATAACAGTAATTACCTAAAATCAATACCTACTTTTATTACTCCTAAATCTAATAAATCAACTTCTACGTTTGAAAAGTGTAACACTAGCTCAACACCTGTGAAGCAGCGCCCAGTAGTTTACGTAATCGGTAGCAACGATTCGAGGCCTTTCATGGACGTAAACATTTTAGGCACTGTGCACAGTGGGTTGTTGGATTCCGGTTCGGAAATTTCGATAATTTCAGACAAAATTTTAACTTCCTTCTTACCGAAACACTTCACGGTTCACGAATCGTATAATTTGGATTCCATTTCCACAGCGAACGGTTCTTCCTCTCCCGTCACTGGTTATGTGTACCTACCGGTCACGGTAAAAGGTAAGACCCGTGACGTTCGCTTTTATATTATTCCCGGATTGACAACTAATCTTCTCCTAGGCATCAATTTCTGGAAGGCATTTAAAATGGCCCCCGAAATTTTGAGCCTATGTAAACGTGCGCCTTCTACCGATCAACAAACTACCGTTGTTTCGGAGATTCGCCGCCGTTTAAAAAACTCTGATTCTCTCACCGAGCATCAGAGGTGTACCACTACGCTACCTACACGAGTCGTGTTACCCGAGACCAAGGATACTTGGTACTCAAATATCTTTGAACGATGTCCCTCACGTCCAAAGACGATTCCTAGTTATAACCTACCTAAATTAAAATATTTTTGGCCTGGAATGTTCCAGGACCCAAGCAAATACGTTTCTTCCTTTAGTGGTGTGTTTCCTAAACCCACACACCCTAAATTATCTGCACCTATTTCGGCTATATCCCGAAATAGACCTACTACCATCTTTACCCAAAACACTCAGTCTACCACTGATGTTTTTAATCCAGGCTCGTTGACGAACACTCAATTCGGACCGACCCTGAGTGTCGACATTCCCGTATGTAGGCCAAGGTCATCTATTTATAACTTGCGCCTAACTTCATTCATATTAGTTCCTGCATTCAATTGCAGATTGCAGTTATGTTTTTGTACATTAAGTACCTAGTAGTAATTGTTTGTTTTTATTTAGCATTTCATAGTTATGGATTTGGACAATGGACAATTGCCAATCCTACCTTAGTTGGTATATTTCTTTTGTTAGTTTATTTTAGTATTAATTTAATAACCTTTTTTGGAGTTGTTTTTTCTTATTATTATTTTTTTTTTAATCCTTCTTTCTTTCAGGTTAGCATCCTGTAGGTTGTTCCGAAATATTTTTTTTCTTCTTTCATAGGGTTCAGGTGGCTGAAGTTCGACGAGGGCGTCGATCGAATTCCCTGCGTGAATTCTTACCGTGGTGAGGGGAGTGTTGTAACGTTGTAATTTTCACGCACATCAGTGGATGTGTTTTTATACTACTTTCTAGCAAAGGGTGTGTACTCGCCCTGTATTGTTTATGCGTTTTCGAACGCATCGCATCGAGTTTTGGAACGTGTCGGTTTGACACTTGATTATTAGATTGTCTATGGCGCGACTTCCGAGACGCTTGGGTCGGGGAGGTTATAAATTCAGCGAAGGCCGGACGCCAGCCATACCTCAGCCAGTCACCCGAAAGTAAAGAGCAGCAGACTCCGTCGCCGACGCGCCCCAGCAGGCCAGCACCGCAGTTGACATCGGGCAGACAAAAGTCTGTAGGCCAGTTTTCCTGCAAAAGGTAAGTAGCCACGATCGCCATCTTGAAGCTTCGGCAGGCGGTAGGCGCTTGTTGCGTGACTCCTTCTAAAAGAAATTGTTTTTACAGTGCTCCTGACCCGCCACGTGCCCGGGAGTTGAAATTGGCGTAGACAGCCTACGCGTCACCATTGTCCTCCGACAGGTGAGTGTTTGAACCTTTATTTTACGTAGGGCCCATAGTGTATAGGTTAGGTTGTGTTCCCCAAACGCGTGTAGAACCCCGTCATGGTCCCCCATTTCTAAAGTGTGCGATCCGAATCTTATATTTGAAAGCTTGCAAAGGTTTTATTAGTTTTACACTGCAATTAAAGTCTTGGAATATGTAAATACACTGTTTTATTCTTAGTTCTGCCGATAACAACGTTAACAATGCTAGTATATTTTTAGGTTAACCTTTAGTATTAGCAACTACTACTTATCCAACAAATGTTGCCAATAATATTGGCTATAATTAAGTGATTAAAGAAATGTAATAGTTTCATTAAAGATTCTACAGCTATTAATAATCAATAAAAGTATAAATTCTGACAATAAATAATAGCTTGAAATTATTAGTCTTTGAATATTCCTCTCGATTATATTATTTTAATCGATTTAACTAAAGTACTCTTAATTAGAGTTTTTACAGCTACTTTATGGTAGATAATATTATACAGTTTTGCATTAAATTAACAGTGCAAAGAAATAAAATCTAACATTCGGCCATTCTGACCACATGAAGTTTGTCCCCAAACTTAATTTATATATCCGTACCCCAGTACCACTAACATCATTTCACCTAATGACTTAATACAATTATCGTCATTATCAACATCATCAATATCATCATCATCAACAAAAGGACTCAAGAATGCAGCGACAGACTTCACCCAACATTATGGGCCATCTTCACCTTCCATTCGAATCCGATTTTATATGTGCGGTTGGCCCCTCACTGGGAAGTCATGAGCTCGATTGGCTACATGATCTCCCAATCGGAACAACCCTCCACATAATGCTAATATTGCCAATTCGCCTCATTTACTTCATCAATGCTGATTAAATCCTCAAAATCAAACTAACGACTAACTATAATTCACCATTTCTATATTTTTATCTTTTACTAAACCAATTAAGCAATAGTCAACTGTCATCAAATTATATATATTAGAAGAACTCTTACATCTGTCTTTATAACACAAACTAATCAAACATTTTCATTCAGTTAACCTTAACCTAAAAAATAAACTAAAATCTCATGTTAAACGTGCATTTACTCATCGTCCGATGTGTCACTTTCTTTATTTGCGACTGTGATCCATGGTTGTATACGATCAGCTGACCATACATTAGTGTACTTGCCTCTAGAGATATTTGACCCTGGGATGCTTGATACTTCGTACCGATCATTTGGAAGAATTTTGGTAATCCTAAATGGACCGGTGAATTTTGGCAGCAATTTACGACTTTTTCCATCATTAGAGGGTATAGTCTTCAATATTTTTACTAAATCTCCAATCGAATATACATTAGCCTTCTTCCTACTTTCATTAAACCTTGTTTGTTGTTTTATTTGGTAATTTTCAATATGTTCAGTTACTTCAGATCTGATATTTTCCGGTTCTTTGTCATTTTGTCTGGTCTCAATCATAGTTTCACCCAAAATTCCTTCCCCACGATTCAACGGTCGCCTACAGAACAGAACTTCAGCTGGAGTCTTGCCTATTCCCTTATTGAGAGTGTTATTAAGGCCCCATTGAATCTTGCCTAGATCTTGATCCCATTTATTCTCTCCTAACCGGTCTGTGTAAGCTCTAAGGCCATCTAAAACAGTACGGTTATAGCGCTCCACCTGGCCGTTGGCTCTAGGTGCTGATACCGCGTTCAACACGTGTTGTATCTCAGACTCTAAACAAAAACGTTTGAATTCTCCCGAAGTGAAACAAGATCCTTTATCGGTAATCAGTCTCAATGGATGTCCGAAAGTGTAGTGAATTTCTTTGAGGGCTCTGATTGTGGGCTGAGATTTGGTATTGCGAAGCGCTTTAATGATACAGAATTTTGTGAACCCATCCACAACCAATAAGAGATACTGATTCCCCTGTGAACTCTTCACGAACGGCCCTAAATGGTCCGCATGTAGAGTGTGGAACGGAATGTCTGTCTTGGGTATGCTATGCAAAAATCCTTCTTTGGGACCAGCAGGCTCTTTGCCAAATGCACAGTGCAAACAGGATTTCACATATTTGGATATAAATTTTTTCATTTTGGGAAACCAAAAGTCTCGTTTTATTTTCTCTAACGTCTTTTCTGTAGAAAAATGGCCTATTTCATCGTGGTTGCGCTGACAAATTTGCCATCTAGCACCTTTAGGCACTACCCATTTTAAATCATTTCCAATCTTTCGATATAAACGGTTATTTTTTAATACAAAATTTTGTTTTATATCCACAATATCTTTATACTTCGGGTCTTCAAGTGCAGAGCATATGTGTTGAATTTTAGGATCTGTTAATTGCAAGGTAAGTAGCCAGTCATCTTGCGTGATAGACAGAATACGGGAAAAATGTTCAAATTTGTCACTATCATCAGCACAAGGAAGAGCATTTCTACTAAGGGCATCTACATGCCGCATCGAATGTCCTGGTCTGTAATCAATTGCACAGTCATACTCCTGCAGAGCAATCCACCAACGCGCTACTCTGGGTATTATGTCTCTCTTTGCGAATGTGGATCGTAGAGCATTGCAGTCACTTACAATAGTAAAATGTTTGCCCAGTAGGTAAACCCTGAATCTATTTAAAGAAGTGACGACAGCGAGAGTCTCCAGTTCGTAAGCATGTTATTTTTCTTCATCTATAGTTGTTTTACGGCTAAAATAAGCCACTGGTCTCAACTTTGCATATTCAGATTCTTTTTGGAATAAAATGCCACCTAAACCATTCTTAGAGGCATCACAGTGTAATTCAGTTAAAAACTTTGGATTGTATAACGTTAAAATTGGACGTTGAATTAAATTTGCTTTTAAGATTTGGAATGACTCTTGTTGTCGTTGCTCCCATTCCCAAGGAATATTTTGTCGCGTCAGATCCGTTAGCGGCCTCGCTATTAATGCAAAATTTTCAATGAATTTACGGAAGTAGCTAGCGAGTCCAACAAATTGTCGGACTTCGTGAACTGATTTTGGTACTGGAAAAGACTCTACTGCTTCAATTTTAGTTATACCAGGTCTAACGCCCTCAGCAGAAATTTCGAAACCTAAGTAATCTATTTTGGTTTCGAAAAAGCGACATTTTTTAACATTCAACGTGAGCCCAGCCTCCCTCAATAGTTCAAATGTTTGTTTTAATTTATCAAAACATGTCTCAAAATCAGTACCCGAAATCAATAAATCATCCATGTATGCAATCGCGCATTTTTCTCGCGATTTACCTAGCATTTTGTTAACTGTCCGCTGAAAAACTGCTGGACAATTCGCTAGTCCAAAAGGGGCTCTTTTAAATTGATAAAGACCATCAGGTGTTATGAATGCGGTTAGAGGCTTACAGGTGTCCTTGATGGGAATTTGATAATATCCGCTAGACATATCAAGACTCACAAAGAAAGAATTTCCGCTAAGAAGATCCAATTGGTCATCTATACGAGGTAACGGATACAAGTCCTTTACCGTCTTTCGATTCAGCGCCCTGTAATCGACGCATAGTCGATAACCACCTGTTTTCTTTGAAACGAGTAGTATTGGGCTTGCATATGCTGAATCTGACTCCTCCACTATGTTGTTATCCAGTAATTCTTTGACCATATCGCGTACTATTTCTTTTTGAGCATGACTTAATCTATATGGTCGGTATACCACGGGTGTTTCATCGGATAATTTTATTTCTAATTCACTAATATGTGTACAGCCAATCTCAGTTAAATCTAGTGCAAAGCACTCTCTATGTTTGTCAATTAAACTGTAAACTTTATTTTTTTGATCAGTAGTTAAGTTCTGATTTATTTTAATTTCACATCTGTCAATTGGATTCAATAAGCTTGTTTTGAGACACTTTAAATTAGTGGATGATGCCAAATCAGTAGCATTATCAGCGATTGCTACACGAGCTCTAATTATTAAAAAATCTTTCATAAAATAAAGAGGCTGAGTTACGCTTTTAATATTAATTACTAGTATTTGGCATTTGCCGTCTTTCAGTTTATAAATTCCTTCCTGTACGCAATATTCTTTACCTTCCATACATCGATAACTACCCTTTACATAAATATCCGATTCCTTGTAATCTTTGTTGTAACAGTCTAGTAAACCAATACTTGTAATTGTAGAATCAGATGATACATACAAATCAATTTTATCCGTTGTGATGGGATCTACACCTGGACACTCAGGTAAAATATCGCGAGACATAATGTTCAAGGAATTGGCTGTTTTCGTTATTACCAGTTGAGGTAGTTCTGTAAAATTTTGACCCACCAATAGTGGTAAGTGTAAATGATTGTCGTTAACAACATAAGCAACAATCTCAGCTTCTACTAAATCAATGCGCATTTGAAAAATCGTTTTGCCTAACAGCGGTACACTGATATTTGCGACACCACGTACCGAAGGCAAGCAATCTGTATTTATAATTAGCCCTAATTTGTCGGCAGTACCTCGCGTAATCAGCGTGCAATCACTTCCCAAGTCGAGGAAACATTCGATCTCATGTTCATTATTAATAAGAGCTTTTTTGTGATATTTTAAACTATTTTCAGAAATACTGTCAACGAGCAGTACACGTTTATCGCTGTTCTGGTTTTTATCCCGTTTTTGTAGACAGCTACTACTTGCATGCCCAAATCGTTTACATTCGTCACATTTAATGAGTGGTTTGGAGCAATTTTGTAATTTGTGCCCCTTTTCGTTGCAGTTAAAGCAAACGAAAGAAGTTTCATTTTGACTACTCCGAGGGTATAATGCACGACATTGAGCGGCCTTATGTCCGCTTTCATTGCACCTACTGCATGTTGCATTACTGGTTTGCCTATTCTTTACAAAATTAGAAGTCCTAGAAATGTCCCTTTGTTCTTTACAAACATCCTTTAAAAATTTAAATAAATCCTCCGGCTCAGTAAAGCGCGCAGATGATGCGCCTGCACGTATGGTACGATCGTCGATCCCATGAATTATACAATCAACAGCCTTTTTTCCAGATATATCGCACGCGTTTAAAAGCATAATTTTCTCATAATAATACTCATCTAAACTATCCCCAAATTTTAGCCGTCGGTCAAGCATATCAGTTAATAGAACTCCATAATTGGTTTCAGAGGGAAAAGCTTTACATAAAAGTGTTTGCCACTCTTCCCAACTATGCAGAATGGTGGTCTGACCTTGGTACCATTTTTTACCGTTACCTACAAGTTTCGGAAGTGCATAATGCACAATTTGAGCTTCATCCCATCGATAAATTTTCGCGCACTCATTTACTTTGGATATCCAAGACTCAATTCGGTGGTTTTTAACTGACGGGTCAAATTCAGGAATCATATTGATATTTGAATTAATGGACGACGGTAAAGGTTTAACAAGAGATTGTATCAATTGTGAAAAATCACTGAAATTTACTAACATGTTAGAGTTCGAACTATTGTTGTTGTACTCACTGGACGTTCCTGGTTCTGGTACCTGATCTTTAGATACACCGGATGACCCCTGGGGGCCTATCTGAGTTCCCAAATTTAGCGGTGAGGTGATTTTTCTCGCTGATGTAAGCCCTGCGTTGGCCAAACGTCCACCCGCAGAGCCGGGTGAGACATCCACCATCGCCGACGACTTGTCGATTTTGTCTCGTCCGGTCGCAGATCGTCTTGAAGCTTCTGTACCTCTTCTACTGCTATCTGTACGATCTCGTCCGGACGCAGAAATTTCCCTTGTCACTTTCGGAGTATAACATCTTCGCTCGTAATGTCTCCGAGATCGTCGCGGCGTTGTAGATTTTGGTTGTTTCCTCCTTGTAGTAACACTCGAATCATTGTCTGATCCATCGGTAGGTGTTTCATCCGTTGAATCACATTTTCTTCGCTTATTCGAGTGGCGTGAGCGTTTGGATCGTTTTCGCCCCATTGGGATTTGTATTTTGCACTTATCCCACTTCTGATGAAAGCTTGCAAAGGTTTTATTAGTTTTACACTGCAATTAAAGTCTTGGAATATGTAAATACACTGTTTTATTCTTAGTTCTGCCGATAACAACGTTAACAATGCTAGTATATTTTTAGGTTAACCTTTAGTATTAGCAACTACTACTTATCCAACAAATGTTGCCAATAATATTGGCTATAATTAAGTGATTAAAGAAATGTAATAGTTTCATTAAAGATTCTACAGCTATTAATAATCAATAAAAGTATAAATTCTGACAATAAATAATAGCTTGAAATTATTAGTCTTTGAATATTCCTCTCGATTATATTATTTTAATCGATTTAACTAAAGTACTCTTAATTAGAGTTTTTACAGCTACTTTATGGTAGATAATATTATACAGTTTTGCATTAAATTAACAGTGCAAAGAAATAAAATCTAACATATTGCTCTTCTTCTGACAGGAGGTTTAACGTGGCGGCTCAAGAAGAGGCGAGCGCCGGTTCCCCATCGGTGGTGCACCCCGAGGGAGAACCGAGGGTCGCCGCAGGCCGTCCCAGGACTGCGTGGACACCGCGTGGACCTCCCACGTGCTACCCCACGTGCTACCCCACGTACTACACCACGTGCTGATCCCTGTATTATCAAAGCCTCTGTAGTACAAAGACTTCCATTTAGTTTGAATTCAAAGCCTCACAGTAGTAACTTTAATTTAATGGTATATATTGTTACCGACCAAGCCAGCCCGAACCCTGGACTGCTCCTCGGAGAGCTAAGTCCATAGTATAAAAGTGTATTTTTAAAGCCTTAGGGCATCTCTTTGTAGAAGCCGTGTGGTCGGAATTTATTTTCATACCAGGGAGCCTTTAGGGAATAATTTATTAACAATATTAACCATACTAAACCCCGTAGGACATTCAATTTACTAATTTATATTTAATCCTACTAACTTGTGATCTTGGCTCAACTGAAGTTCCATACTCGGCCGGGGTATCAAACCCTAGGCCTGAATTCAGGCCACATGGTTTCCTTTAGTACCACCTAAATTATTTTAGATTATAAGGATAATATCCAAATAAATTTGTTTCCTGTTTTTACTTTAAAATATTTGTTTCTTTTTAAGATAACCCTTACATAACTTAGGTTACTCCCCCTCTGGGATAACGCCCTATGCCTAGCTTGCATACTCATCTTTAATTACTTTTTATTCTGATTTGCTTACTTAAATTTCGTTAGATAACTTACTTACTTTCTTTCGCTTTCACCTTTTAGCAAAACCATTGCTCTTTCTCTACCCTAAGGAGGGTAAAATTATAAACATTACATGGCGCCCGAATATAGTGATTTATAGCTGTGCGAATTGCAAATTCCCTATTTTCTGGTCGTTTTTAGCTCAGATTAGGTCGGTCGGTAACATATTTATGTGTATTTTTGTTTAATTTAACTGTATTTTTCTAATTTTTGAATATCTTTACTGTGAGTGCTCTCTTATTTTTAATCTGCTTTGTTACTACAGAGGTCGTCGGTGGCTGAGGTATCATCACCTTAATATTATTATTTACATGTAGGAAACTACACCTACTTACTACCTTACAATTTTTTTTATCTTAATAACTTATTTTTGCAAGTAAGTACTACTTATTTTTGTACCCAAGAGAGGCAAACTGGCCTCTCAAGATATTAAGAAGCTACAGAAGCAACTGCTGACTACCTACCTATCACCTTTCACTTGTTTAGTTGTTTAACCAAATACTGATATTTTTAATTGCTGTTTATTTCATGGGTTGTGTACTGTTGTATTGGCTGGTAACAATTTATTGTGTTATAATTTACAATTTTCTTTCAGCAATTTTTTTTAACCCTGACTTTACTTAAATTTTTGTCTGGCAAATGATTTTTTTTATAAATATACCTAAGTACCTATAATCTAATATTTTCTTTCAGTTAGTGTTTAAGTAGCACACACTTACGCTAATTATTCTCTTACACTTAGGCCCGTATTCTAAAACAAAATCTTTACTTGAGTATAGATCTGAGTGACGTTTTTGTATGAACTGACGTTTTGAAATCTCTACTCAAGTACAGATCAGTGCTTGAGTGCGAATCTAGAATATGGGCCTTAATCTAAGGTGTTAATCTTTGACAATAACAGTGCAGGTTTCCTTTTTTTTCTCTATCTTTGCTTGCTTATCAACTGCCTACACCAATAGTTTTTTTTTTTTTCCTCCAAAAACAAGTTTAGTATAGTCTACCTTTGCTTCACCAGTACATACTTAATAACATTTAATCTTGTTTCATTAGCTAAACTTGAATTTTTTTTTTTCCAATAATATATTTTTTAATAATTTAAGATGGAAGAAAGGCCAATTAAATTTCATTTACTTAATAAAGACGAGTTAATTTACGAAGTGGTAATTAGGGATGCGGTTCCTGAGACGACTGTTGATAAACTTCGCAGTCAAATAAGAAAGTTAGCAAAGGAGATCCCCACTGATGAGATTGTAGACTTTGACGGGGATCTAAGCTCAGAGTTAAGCACTGTACAGGAGAAATTGGGGGAATTGTCTAGTTATTTGTTGTCAAAACGTACTACACTTAAATCTCTAAACAAGATTTGTAATTTAGGTAACCACCTATTTCATAGGTTAGGCAGGATACAGCCAGAAGAGAGGGAGCAGCTAAAACTGAAGGAACACCTGGAGCAGGAGTTAGAAACCATCACGGTAAAGATGGATAAGCTGATGTCCACCTTCAGGTCCAGCCAGGAACAGAAGCCTGAACGGTTAGTTCCAGACTTGTCAAAGGCGGGTCTTGTAGGTGAGGCTTCGGGTAAGTGATATCCCCACTCCTGCACCATCAAGTGTACCTCCTTCAGTTGTAGTTGTGCCTTGTGAGAGACACTCAGGTGTGCACACACCTAATTTAAAATTTAATGGCAAGGGTTGCATTATTGAATTTTTACACAGGTTAGAGGAACTTTCTGTATCCCGGGGGATAACAGAATCTAATTTGTTTACTTCAGCAGTAGAGTTGTTTACGGATGAGGCTTTGTGTTGGTTTCGTGCTGCTAGGGCTAGTGTGGAGAGCTGGCCTGAGCTCAAATCTTTACTTCTCGAAGAATATTTACCATATGACTTCGATGATCGCTTACTACAGGAGATTCGTTCCCGGACACAGGGTCCTGACGAATCTATTGTTAATTATTTGTCTATAATGTGTAACTATTTCGCACGACTGTTGGTACCCCTTTCAGATGAACACAAACTGAAAATTGTATTGCACAACATCAGGCCATTCTATTTCACACAGTTGGCATTGCACGGAGCTACTACGTGGGCACAGTTGGAGGCACAGTGTCGCCTGTTGGAAAACACTGCAATGCGAGCAAATAACTTCACTGAACCTCCACAGCGAACAGATGACTTGCTCGCCAAAGACCTGGCTTACAAGCCGCCGGCGAAGACTTCGGTATCCTGCTCTGCGGTTAGTAACGCCAAGGATACCTTCTGCGTCCGCTGTAGGACAAACGGACATTCATTGTCATCCTGCAAAGCTCCACGTATTATTGTTTGTTACAGGTGTGGTGAAAAAGGGTTCACCGCAGCTGATTGTAAACGTTGTCAGTGCGTTCAGATAAAACTAATAATTTTCATTCAAAAAACTAGCCGGTCCGAATCGGAGTCAAACGAACACTTTTCAAACAAAACTATTTTTAAATTCTTATCTTAAAAATAAGGATTATATTTCTTTTTATAACAGTAATTACCTAAAATCAATACCTACTTTTATTACTCCTAAATCTAATAAATCAACTTCTACGTTTGAAAAGTGTAACACTAGCTCAACACCTGTGAAGCAGCGCCCAGTAGTTTACGTAATCGGTAGCAACGATTCGAGGCCTTTCATGGACGTAAACATTTTAGGCACTGTGCACAGTGGGTTGTTGGATTCCGGTTCGGAAATTTCGATAATTTCAGACAAAATTTTAACTTCCTTCTTACCGAAACACTTCACGGTTCACGAATCGTATAATTTGGATTCCATTTCCACAGCGAACGGTTCTTCCTCTCCCGTCACTGGTTATGTGTACCTACCGGTCACGGTAAAAGGTAAGACCCGTGACGTTCGCTTTTATATTATTCCCGGATTGACAACTAATCTTCTCCTAGGCATCAATTTCTGGAAGGCATTTAAAATGGCCCCCGAAATTTTGAGCCTATGTAAACGTGCGCCTTCTACCGATCAACAAACTACCGTTGTTTCGGAGATTCGCCGCCGTTTAAAAAACTCTGATTCTCTCACCGAGCATCAGAGGTGTACCACTACGCTACCTACACGAGTCGTGTTACCCGAGACCAAGGATACTTGGTACTCAAATATCTTTGAACGATGTCCCTCACGTCCAAAGACGATTCCTAGTTATAACCTACCTAAATTAAAATATTTTTGGCCTGGAATGTTCCAGGACCCAAGCAAATACGTTTCTTCCTTTAGTGGTGTGTTTCCTAAACCCACACACCCTAAATTATCTGCACCTATTTCGGCTATATCCCGAAATAGACCTACTACCATCTTTACCCAAAACACTCAGTCTACCACTGATGTTTTTAATCCAGGCTCGTTGACGAACACTCAATTCGGACCGACCCTGAGTGTCGACATTCCCGTATGTAGGCCAAGGTCATCTATTTATAACTTGCGCCTAACTTCATTCATATTAGTTCCTGCATTCAATTGCAGATTGCAGTTATGTTTTTGTACATTAAGTACCTAGTAGTAATTGTTTGTTTTTATTTAGCATTTCATAGTTATGGATTTGGACAATGGACAATTGCCAATCCTACCTTAGTTGGTATATTTCTTTTGTTAGTTTATTTTAGTATTAATTTAATAACCTTTTTTGGAGTTGTTTTTTCTTATTATTATTTTTTTTTTAATCCTTCTTTCTTTCAGGTTAGCATCCTGTAGGTTGTTCCGAAATATTTTTTTTCTTCTTTCATAGGGTTCAGGTGGCTGAAGTTCGACGAGGGCGTCGATCGAATTCCCTGCGTGAATTCTTACCGTGGTGAGGGGAGTGTTGTAACGTTGTAATTTTCACGCACATCAGTGGATGTGTTTTTATACTACTTTCTAGCAAAGGGTGTGTACTCGCCCTGTATTGTTTATGCGTTTTCGAACGCATCGCATCGAGTTTTGGAACGTGTCGGTTTGACACTTGATTATTAGATTGTCTATGGCGCGACTTCCGAGACGCTTGGGTCGGGGAGGTTATAAATTCAGCGAAGGCCGGACGCCAGCCATACCTCAGCCAGTCACCCGAAAGTAAAGAGCAGCAGACTCCGTCGCCGACGCGCCCCAGCAGGCCAGCACCGCAGTTGACATCGGGCAGACAAAAGTCTGTAGGCCAGTTTTCCTGCAAAAGGTAAGTAGCCACGATCGCCATCTTGAAGCTTCGGCAGGCGGTAGGCGCTTGTTGCGTGACTCCTTCTAAAAGAAATTGTTTTTACAGTGCTCCTGACCCGCCACGTGCCCGGGAGTTGAAATTGGCGTAGACAGCCTACGCGTCACCATTGTCCTCCGACAGGTGAGTGTTTGAACCTTTATTTTACGTAGGGCCCATAGTGTATAGGTTAGGTTGTGTTCCCCAAACGCGTGTAGAACCCCGTCATGGTCCCCCATTTCTAAAGTGTGCGATCCGAATCTTATATTTGAAAGCTTGCAAAGGTTTTATTAGTTTTACACTGCAATTAAAGTCTTGGAATATGTAAATACACTGTTTTATTCTTAGTTCTGCCGATAACAACGTTAACAATGCTAGTATATTTTTAGGTTAACCTTTAGTATTAGCAACTACTACTTATCCAACAAATGTTGCCAATAATATTGGCTATAATTAAGTGATTAAAGAAATGTAATAGTTTCATTAAAGATTCTACAGCTATTAATAATCAATAAAAGTATAAATTCTGACAATAAATAATAGCTTGAAATTATTAGTCTTTGAATATTCCTCTCGATTATATTATTTTAATCGATTTAACTAAAGTACTCTTAATTAGAGTTTTTACAGCTACTTTATGGTAGATAATATTATACAGTTTTGCATTAAATTAACAGTGCAAAGAAATAAAATCTAACATTCGGCCATTCTGACCACATGAAGTTTGTCCCCAAACTTAATTTATATATCCGTACCCCAGTACCACTAACATCATTTCACCTAATGACTTAATACAATTATCGTCATTATCAACATCATCAATATCATCATCATCAACAAAAGGACTCAAGAATGCAGCGACAGACTTCACCCAACATTATGGGCCATCTTCACCTTCCATTCGAATCCGATTTTATATGTGCGGTTGGCCCCTCACTGGGAAGTCATGAGCTCGATTGGCTACATGATCTCCCAATCGGAACAACCCTCCACATAATGCTAATATTGCCAATTCGCCTCATTTACTTCATCAATGCTGATTAAATCCTCAAAATCAAACTAACGACTAACTATAATTCACCATTTCTATATTTTTATCTTTTACTAAACCAATTAAGCAATAGTCAACTGTCATCAAATTATATATATTAGAAGAACTCTTACATCTGTCTTTATAACACAAACTAATCAAACATTTTCATTCAGTTAACCTTAACCTAAAAAATAAACTAAAATCTCATGTTAAACGTGCATTTACTCATCGTCCGATGTGTCACTTTCTTTATTTGCGACTGTGATCCATGGTTGTATACGATCAGCTGACCATACATTAGTGTACTTGCCTCTAGAGATATTTGACCCTGGGATGCTTGATACTTCGTACCGATCATTTGGAAGAATTTTGGTAATCCTAAATGGACCGGTGAATTTTGGCAGCAATTTACGACTTTTTCCATCATTAGAGGGTATAGTCTTCAATATTTTTACTAAATCTCCAATCGAATATACATTAGCCTTCTTCCTACTTTCATTAAACCTTGTTTGTTGTTTTATTTGGTAATTTTCAATATGTTCAGTTACTTCAGATCTGATATTTTCCGGTTCTTTGTCATTTTGTCTGGTCTCAATCATAGTTTCACCCAAAATTCCTTCCCCACGATTCAACGGTCGCCTACAGAACAGAACTTCAGCTGGAGTCTTGCCTATTCCCTTATTGAGAGTGTTATTAAGGCCCCATTGAATCTTGCCTAGATCTTGATCCCATTTATTCTCTCCTAACCGGTCTGTGTAAGCTCTAAGGCCATCTAAAACAGTACGGTTATAGCGCTCCACCTGGCCGTTGGCTCTAGGTGCTGATACCGCGTTCAACACGTGTTGTATCTCAGACTCTAAACAAAAACGTTTGAATTCTCCCGAAGTGAAACAAGATCCTTTATCGGTAATCAGTCTCAATGGATGTCCGAAAGTGTAGTGAATTTCTTTGAGGGCTCTGATTGTGGGCTGAGATTTGGTATTGCGAAGCGCTTTAATGATACAGAATTTTGTGAACCCATCCACAACCAATAAGAGATACTGATTCCCCTGTGAACTCTTCACGAACGGCCCTAAATGGTCCGCATGTAGAGTGTGGAACGGAATGTCTGTCTTGGGTATGCTATGCAAAAATCCTTCTTTGGGACCAGCAGGCTCTTTGCCAAATGCACAGTGCAAACAGGATTTCACATATTTGGATATAAATTTTTTCATTTTGGGAAACCAAAAGTCTCGTTTTATTTTCTCTAACGTCTTTTCTGTAGAAAAATGGCCTATTTCATCGTGGTTGCGCTGACAAATTTGCCATCTAGCACCTTTAGGCACTACCCATTTTAAATCATTTCCAATCTTTCGATATAAACGGTTATTTTTTAATACAAAATTTTGTTTTATATCCACAATATCTTTATACTTCGGGTCTTCAAGTGCAGAGCATATGTGTTGAATTTTAGGATCTGTTAATTGCAAGGTAAGTAGCCAGTCATCTTGCGTGATAGACAGAATACGGGAAAAATGTTCAAATTTGTCACTATCATCAGCACAAGGAAGAGCATTTCTACTAAGGGCATCTACATGCCGCATCGAATGTCCTGGTCTGTAATCAATTGCACAGTCATACTCCTGCAGAGCAATCCACCAACGCGCTACTCTGGGTATTATGTCTCTCTTTGCGAATGTGGATCGTAGAGCATTGCAGTCACTTACAATAGTAAAATGTTTGCCCAGTAGGTAAACCCTGAATCTATTTAAAGAAGTGACGACAGCGAGAGTCTCCAGTTCGTAAGCATGTTATTTTTCTTCATCTATAGTTGTTTTACGGCTAAAATAAGCCACTGGTCTCAACTTTGCATATTCAGATTCTTTTTGGAATAAAATGCCACCTAAACCATTCTTAGAGGCATCACAGTGTAATTCAGTTAAAAACTTTGGATTGTATAACGTTAAAATTGGACGTTGAATTAAATTTGCTTTTAAGATTTGGAATGACTCTTGTTGTCGTTGCTCCCATTCCCAAGGAATATTTTGTCGCGTCAGATCCGTTAGCGGCCTCGCTATTAATGCAAAATTTTCAATGAATTTACGGAAGTAGCTAGCGAGTCCAACAAATTGTCGGACTTCGTGAACTGATTTTGGTACTGGAAAAGACTCTACTGCTTCAATTTTAGTTATACCAGGTCTAACGCCCTCAGCAGAAATTTCGAAACCTAAGTAATCTATTTTGGTTTCGAAAAAGCGACATTTTTTAACATTCAACGTGAGCCCAGCCTCCCTCAATAGTTCAAATGTTTGTTTTAATTTATCAAAACATGTCTCAAAATCAGTACCCGAAATCAATAAATCATCCATGTATGCAATCGCGCATTTTTCTCGCGATTTACCTAGCATTTTGTTAACTGTCCGCTGAAAAACTGCTGGACAATTCGCTAGTCCAAAAGGGGCTCTTTTAAATTGATAAAGACCATCAGGTGTTATGAATGCGGTTAGAGGCTTACAGGTGTCCTTGATGGGAATTTGATAATATCCGCTAGACATATCAAGACTCACAAAGAAAGAATTTCCGCTAAGAAGATCCAATTGGTCATCTATACGAGGTAACGGATACAAGTCCTTTACCGTCTTTCGATTCAGCGCCCTGTAATCGACGCATAGTCGATAACCACCTGTTTTCTTTGAAACGAGTAGTATTGGGCTTGCATATGCTGAATCTGACTCCTCCACTATGTTGTTATCCAGTAATTCTTTGACCATATCGCGTACTATTTCTTTTTGAGCATGACTTAATCTATATGGTCGGTATACCACGGGTGTTTCATCGGATAATTTTATTTCTAATTCACTAATATGTGTACAGCCAATCTCAGTTAAATCTAGTGCAAAGCACTCTCTATGTTTGTCAATTAAACTGTAAACTTTATTTTTTTGATCAGTAGTTAAGTTCTGATTTATTTTAATTTCACATCTGTCAATTGGATTCAATAAGCTTGTTTTGAGACACTTTAAATTAGTGGATGATGCCAAATCAGTAGCATTATCAGCGATTGCTACACGAGCTCTAATTATTAAAAAATCTTTCATAAAATAAAGAGGCTGAGTTACGCTTTTAATATTAATTACTAGTATTTGGCATTTGCCGTCTTTCAGTTTATAAATTCCTTCCTGTACGCAATATTCTTTACCTTCCATACATCGATAACTACCCTTTACATAAATATCCGATTCCTTGTAATCTTTGTTGTAACAGTCTAGTAAACCAATACTTGTAATTGTAGAATCAGATGATACATACAAATCAATTTTATCCGTTGTGATGGGATCTACACCTGGACACTCAGGTAAAATATCGCGAGACATAATGTTCAAGGAATTGGCTGTTTTCGTTATTACCAGTTGAGGTAGTTCTGTAAAATTTTGACCCACCAATAGTGGTAAGTGTAAATGATTGTCGTTAACAACATAAGCAACAATCTCAGCTTCTACTAAATCAATGCGCATTTGAAAAATCGTTTTGCCTAACAGCGGTACACTGATATTTGCGACACCACGTACCGAAGGCAAGCAATCTGTATTTATAATTAGCCCTAATTTGTCGGCAGTACCTCGCGTAATCAGCGTGCAATCACTTCCCAAGTCGAGGAAACATTCGATCTCATGTTCATTATTAATAAGAGCTTTTTTGTGATATTTTAAACTATTTTCAGAAATACTGTCAACGAGCAGTACACGTTTATCGCTGTTCTGGTTTTTATCCCGTTTTTGTAGACAGCTACTACTTGCATGCCCAAATCGTTTACATTCGTCACATTTAATGAGTGGTTTGGAGCAATTTTGTAATTTGTGCCCCTTTTCGTTGCAGTTAAAGCAAACGAAAGAAGTTTCATTTTGACTACTCCGAGGGTATAATGCACGACATTGAGCGGCCTTATGTCCGCTTTCATTGCACCTACTGCATGTTGCATTACTGGTTTGCCTATTCTTTACAAAATTAGAAGTCCTAGAAATGTCCCTTTGTTCTTTACAAACATCCTTTAAAAATTTAAATAAATCCTCCGGCTCAGTAAAGCGCGCAGATGATGCGCCTGCACGTATGGTACGATCGTCGATCCCATGAATTATACAATCAACAGCCTTTTTTCCAGATATATCGCACGCGTTTAAAAGCATAATTTTCTCATAATAATACTCATCTAAACTATCCCCAAATTTTAGCCGTCGGTCAAGCATATCAGTTAATAGAACTCCATAATTGGTTTCAGAGGGAAAAGCTTTACATAAAAGTGTTTGCCACTCTTCCCAACTATGCAGAATGGTGGTCTGACCTTGGTACCATTTTTTACCGTTACCTACAAGTTTCGGAAGTGCATAATGCACAATTTGAGCTTCATCCCATCGATAAATTTTCGCGCACTCATTTACTTTGGATATCCAAGACTCAATTCGGTGGTTTTTAACTGACGGGTCAAATTCAGGAATCATATTGATATTTGAATTAATGGACGACGGTAAAGGTTTAACAAGAGATTGTATCAATTGTGAAAAATCACTGAAATTTACTAACATGTTAGAGTTCGAACTATTGTTGTTGTACTCACTGGACGTTCCTGGTTCTGGTACCTGATCTTTAGATACACCGGATGACCCCTGGGGGCCTATCTGAGTTCCCAAATTTAGCGGTGAGGTGATTTTTCTCACTGATGTAAGCCCTGCGTTGGCCAAACGTCCACCCGCAGAGCCGGGTGAGACATCCACCATCGCCGACGACTTGTCGATTTTGTCTCGTCCGGTCGCAGATCGTCTTGAAGCTTCTGTACCTCTTCTACTGCTATCTGTACGATCTCGTCCGGACGCAGAAATTTCCCTTGTCACTTTCGGAGTATAACATCTTCGCTCGTAATGTCTCCGAGATCGTCGCGGCGTTGTAGATTTTGGTTGTTTCCTCCTTGTAGTAACACTCGAATCATTGTCTGATCCATCGGTAGGTGTTTCATCCGTTGAATCACATTTTCTTCGCTTATTCGAGTGGCGTGAGCGTTTGGATCGTTTTCGCCCCATTGGGATTTGTATTTTGCACTTATCCCACTTCTGATGAAAGCTTGCAAAGGTTTTATTAGTTTTACACTGCAATTAAAGTCTTGGAATATGTAAATACACTGTTTTATTCTTAGTTCTGCCGATAACAACGTTAACAATGCTAGTATATTTTTAGGTTAACCTTTAGTATTAGCAACTACTACTTATCCAACAAATGTTGCCAATAATATTGGCTATAATTAAGTGATTAAAGAAATGTAATAGTTTCATTAAAGATTCTACAGCTATTAATAATCAATAAAAGTATAAATTCTGACAATAAATAATAGCTTGAAATTATTAGTCTTTGAATATTCCTCTCGATTATATTATTTTAATCGATTTAACTAAAGTACTCTTAATTAGAGTTTTTACAGCTACTTTATGGTAGATAATATTATACAGTTTTGCATTAAATTAACAGTGCAAAGAAATAAAATCTAACATATTGCTCTTCTTCTGACAGGAGGTTTAACGTGGCGGCTCAAGAAGAGGCGAGCGCCGGTTCCCCATCGGTGGTGCACCCCGAGGGAGAACCGAGGGTCGCCGCAGGCCGTCCCAGGACTGCGTGGACACCGCGTGGACCTCCCACGTGCTACCCCACGTGCTACCCCACGTACTACACCACGTGCTGATCCCTGTATTATCAAAGCCTCTGTAGTACAAAGACTTCCATTTAGTTTGAATTCAAAGCCTCACAGTAGTAACTTTAATTTAATGGTATATATTGTTACCGACCAAGCCAGCCCGAACCCTGGACTGCTCCTCGGAGAGCTAAGTCCATAGTATAAAAGTGTATTTTTAAAGCCTTAGGGCATCTCTTTGTAGAAGCCGTGTGGTCGGAATTTATTTTCATACCAGGGAGCCTTTAGGGAATAATTTATTAACAATATTAACCATACTAAACCCCGTAGGACATTCAATTTACTAATTTATATTTAATCCTACTAACTTGTGATCTTGGCTCAACTGAAGTTCCATACTCGGCCGGGGTATCAAACCCTAGGCCTGAATTCAGGCCACATGGTTTCCTTTAGTACCACCTAAATTATTTTAGATTATAAGGATAATATCCAAATAAATTTGTTTCCTGTTTTTACTTTAAAATATTTGTTTCTTTTTAAGATAACGCTTACATAACTTAGGTTACTCCCCCTCTGGGATAACGCCCTATGCCTAGCTTGCATACTCATCTTTAATTACTTTTTATTCTGATTTGCTTACTTAAATTTCGTTAGATAACTTACTTACTTTCTTTCGCTTTCACCTTTTAGCAAAACCATTGCTCTTTCTCTACCCTAAGGAGGGTAAAATTATAAACATTACATGGCGCCCGAATATAGTGATTTATAGCTGTGCGAATTGCAAATTCCCTATTTTCTGGTCGTTTTTAGCTCAGATTAGGTCGGTCGGTAACATATTTATGTGTATTTTTGTTTAATTTAACTGTATTTTTCTAATTTTTGAATATCTTTACTGTGAGTGCTCTCTTATTTTTAATCTGCTTTGTTACTACAGAGGTCGTCGGTGGCTGAGGTATCATCACCTTAATATTATTATTTACATGTAGGAAACTACACCTACTTACTACCTTACAATTTTTTTTATCTTAATAACTTATTTTTGCAAGTAAGTACTACTTATTTTTGTACCCAAGAGAGGCAAACTGGCCTCTCAAGATATTAAGAAGCTACAGAAGCAACTGCTGACTACCTACCTATCACCTTTCACTTGTTTAGTTGTTTAACCAAATACTGATATTTTTAATTGCTGTTTATTTCATGGGTTGTGTACTGTTGTATTGGCTGGTAACAATTTATTGTGTTATAATTTACAATTTTCTTTCAGCAATTTTTTTTAACCCTGACTTTACTTAAATTTTTGTCTGGCAAATGATTTTTTTTATAAATATACCTAAGTACCTATAATCTAATATTTTCTTTCAGTTAGTGTTTAAGTAGCACACACTTACGCTAATTATTCTCTTACACTTAGGCCCGTATTCTAAAACAAAATCTTTACTTGAGTATAGATCTGAGTGACGTTTTTGTATGAACTGACGTTTTGAAATCTCTACTCAAGTACAGATCAGTGCTTGAGTGCGAATCTAGAATATGGGCCTTAATCTAAGGTGTTAATCTTTGACAATAACAGTGCAGGTTTCCTTTTTTTTCTCTATCTTTGCTTGCTTATCAACTGCCTACACCAATAGTTTTTTTTTTTTTCCTCCAAAAACAAGTTTAGTATAGTCTACCTTTGCTTCACCAGTACATACTTAATAACATTTAATCTTGTTTCATTAGCTAAACTTGAATTTTTTTTTTTCCAATAATATATTTTTTAATAATTTAAGATGGAAGAAAGGCCAATTAAATTTCATTTACTTAATAAAGACGAGTTAATTTACGAAGTGGTAATTAGGGATGCGGTTCCTGAGACGACTGTTGATAAACTTCGCAGTCAAATAAGAAAGTTAGCAAAGGAGATCCCCACTGATGAGATTGTAGACTTTGACGGGGATCTAAGCTCAGAGTTAAGCACTGTACAGGAGAAATTGGGGGAATTGTCTAGTTATTTGTTGTCAAAACGTACTACACTTAAATCTCTAAACAAGATTTGTAATTTAGGTAACCACCTATTTCATAGGTTAGGCAGGATACAGCCAGAAGAGAGGGAGCAGCTAAAACTGAAGGAACACCTGGAGCAGGAGTTAGAAACCATCACGGTAAAGATGGATAAGCTGATGTCCACCTTCAGGTCCAGCCAGGAACAGAAGCCTGAACGGTTAGTTCCAGACTTGTCAAAGGCGGGTCTTGTAGGTGAGGCTTCGGGTAAGTGATATCCCCACTCCTGCACCATCAAGTGTACCTCCTTCAGTTGTAGTTGTGCCTTGTGAGAGACACTCAGGTGTGCACACACCTAATTTAAAATTTAAAGGCAAGGGTTGCATTATTGAATTTTTACACAGGTTAGAGGAACTTTCTGTATCCCGGGGGATAACAGAATCTAATTTGTTTACTTCAGCAGTAGAGTTGTTTACGGATGAGGCTTTGTGTTGGTTTCGTGCTGCTAGGGCTAGTGTGGAGAGCTGGCCTGAGCTCAAATCTTTACTTCTCGAAGAATATTTACCATATGACTTCGATGATCGCTTACTACAGGAGATTCGTTCCCGGACACAGGGTCCTGACGAATCTATTGTTAATTATTTGTCTATAATGTGTAACTATTTCGCACGACTGTTGGTACCCCTTTCAGATGAACACAAACTGAAAATTGTATTGCACAACATCAGGCCATTCTATTTCACACAGTTGGCATTGCACGGAGCTACTACGTGGGCACAGTTGGAGGCACAGTGTCGCCTGTTGGAAAACACTGCAATGCGAGCAAATAACTTCACTGAACCTCCACAGCGAACAGATGACTTGCTCGCCAAAGACCTGGCTTACAAGCCGCCGCCGGACTTCGGTATCCTGCTCTGCGGTTAGTAACGCCAAGGATACCTTCTGCGTCCGCTGTAGGACAAACGGACATTCATTGTCATCCTGCAAAGCTCCACGTATTATTGTTTGTTACAGGTGTGGTGAAAAAGGGTTCACCGCAGCTGATTGTAAACGTTGTCAGTGCGTTCAGATAAAACTAATAATTTTCATTCAAAAAACTAGCCGGTCCGAATCGGAGTCAAACGAACACTTTTCAAACAAAACTATTTTTAAATTCTTATCTTAAAAATAAGGATTATATTTCTTTTTATAACAGTAATTACCTAAAATCAATACCTACTTTTATTACTCCTAAATCTAATAAATCAACTTCTACGTTTGAAAAGTGTAACACTAGCTCAACACCTGTGAAGCAGCGCCCAGTAGTTTACGTAATCGGTAGCAACGATTCGAGGCCTTTCATGGACGTAAACATTTTAGGCACTGTGCACAGTGGGTTGTTGGATTCCGGTTCGGAAATTTCGATAATTTCAGACAAAATTTTAACTTCCTTCTTACCGAAACACTTCACGGTTCACGAATCGTATAATTTGGATTCCATTTCCACAGCGAACGGTTCTTCCTCTCCCGTCACTGGTTATGTGTACCTACCGGTCACGGTAAAAGGTAAGACCCGTGACGTTCGCTTTTATATTATTCCCGGATTGACAACTAATCTTCTCCTAGGCATCAATTTCTGGAAGGCATTTAAAATGGCCCCCGAAATTTTGAGCCTATGTAAACGTGCGCCTTCTACCGATCAACAAACTACCGTTGTTTCGGAGATTCGCCGCCGTTTAAAAAACTCTGATTCTCTCACCGAGCATCAGAGGTGTACCACTACGCTACCTACACGAGTAGTGTTACCCGAGACCAAGGATACTTGGTACTCAAATATCTTTGAACGATGTCCCTCACGTCCAAAGACGATTCCTAGTTATAACCTACCTAAATTAAAATATTTTTGGCCTGGAATGTTCCAGGACCCAAGCAAATACGTTTCTTCCTTTAGTGGTGTGTTTCCTAAACCCACACACCCTAAATTATCTGCACCTATTTCGGCTATATCCCGAAATAGACCTACTACCATCTTTACCCAAAACACTCAGTCTACCACTGATGTTTTTAATCCAGGCTCGTTGACGAACACTCAATTCGGACCGACCCTGAGTGTCGACATTCCCGTATGTAGGCCAAGGTCATCTATTTATAACTTGCGCCTAACTTCATTCATATTAGTTCCTGCATTCAATTGCAGATTGCAGTTATGTTTTTGTACATTAAGTACCTAGTAGTAATTGTTTGTTTTTATTTAGCATTTCATAGTTATGGATTTGGACAATGGACAATTGCCAATCCTACCTTAGTTGGTATATTTCTTTTGTTAGTTTATTTTAGTATTAATTTAATAACCTTTTTTGGAGTTGTTTTTTCTTATTATTATTTTTTTTTTAATCCTTCTTTCTTTCAGGTTAGCATCCTGTAGGTTGTTCCGAAATATTTTTTTTCTTCTTTCATAGGGTTCAGGTGGCTGAAGTTCGACGAGGGCGTCGATCGAATTCCCTGCGTGAATTCTTACCGTGGTGAGGGGAGTGTTGTAACGTTGTAATTTTCACGCACATCAGTGGATGTGTTTTTATACTACTTTCTAGCAAAGGGTGTGTACTCGCCCTGTATTGTTTATGCGTTTTCGAACGCATCGCATCGAGTTTTGGAACGTGTCGGTTTGACACTTGATTATTAGATTGTCTATGGCGCGACTTCCGAGACGCTTGGGTCGGGGAGGTTATAAATTCAGCGAAGGCCGGACGCCAGCCATACCTCAGCCAGTCACCCGAAAGTAAAGAGCAGCAGACTCCGTCGCCGACGCGCCCCAGCAGGCCAGCACCGCAGTTGACATCGGGCAGACAAAAGTCTGTAGGCCAGTTTTCCTGCAAAAGGTAAGTAGCCACGATCGCCATCTTGAAGCTTCGGCAGGCGGTAGGCGCTTGTTGCGTGACTCCTTCTAAAAGAAATTGTTTTTACAGTGCTCCTGACCCGCCACGTGCCCGGGAGTTGAAATTGGCGTAGACAGCCTACGCGTCACCATTGTCCTCCGACAGGTGAGTGTTTGAACCTTTATTTTACGTAGGGCCCATAGTGTATAGGTTAGGTTGTGTTCCCCAAACGCGTGTAGAACCCCGTCATGGTCCCCCATTTCTAAAGTGTGCGATCCGAATCTTATATTGCTCTTCTTCTGACAGGAGGTTTAACGTGGCGGCTCAAGAAGAGGCGAG
The DNA here is from genome assembly GCA_947369235.1 of Udea olivalis. Taxonomy (NCBI): domain Eukaryota; kingdom Metazoa; phylum Arthropoda; class Insecta; order Lepidoptera; family Crambidae; genus Udea; species Udea olivalis. The sequence continues at coordinate 5,508,298 of OX376367.1, read as the reverse complement.
CGCCGGTTCCCCATCGGTGGTGCACCCCGAGGGAGAACAGAGGGTCGCCGCAGGCCGTCCCAGGACTGCGTGGACACCGCGTGGACCTCCCACGTGCTACCCCACGTGCTACCCCACGTACTACACCACGTGCTGATCCCTGTATTATCAAAGCCTCTGTAGTACAAAGACTTCCATTTAGTTTGAATTCAAAGCCTCACAGTAGTAACTTTAATTTAATGGTATATATTGTTACCGACCAAGCCAGCCCGAACCCTGGACTGCTCCTCGGAGAGCTAAGTCCATAGTATAAAAGTGTATTTTTAAAGCCTTAGGGCATCTCTTTGTAGAAGCCGTGTGGTCGGAATTTATTTTCATACCAGGGAGCCTTTAGGGAATAATTTATTAACAATATTAACCATACTAAACCCCGTAGGACATTCAATTTACTAATTTATATTTAATCCTACTAACTTGTGATCTTGGCTCAACTGAAGTTCCATACTCGGCCGGGGTATCAAACCCTAGGCCTGAATTCAGGCCACATGGTTTCCTTTAGTACCACCTAAATTATTTTAGATTATAAGGATAATATCCAAATAAATTTGTTTCCTGTTTTTACTTTAAAATATTTGTTTCTTTTTGAGATAACCCTTACATAACTTAGGTTACTCCCCCTCTGGGATAACGCCCTATGCCTAGCTTGCATACTCATCTTTAATTACTTTTTATTCTGATTTGCTTACTTAAATTTCGTTAGATAACTTACTTACTTTCTTTCGCTTTCACCTTTTAGCAAAACCATTGCACTTTCTCTACCCTAAGGAGGGTAAAATTATAAACATTACAACCTTAGAATAATTACGCATAGAAGGCGAGTCGGGGCACCCGGTTTGATGCCACAAATATCCGGACATAACGTCTGGATCTGAACTTACCGATGTCAATTTCTCGAGGTAAGAGCTTCTTCAAAATGTTTATTCGTGCAGTAAATGCTTTAAACATAACAGGGGGCCTAGCCAAGAGCAACACGTCAAACTGTCGACTTAAACAAACTTTCGCGCGTTAACGTTTAAAATTCGTAGCCAAAATACAATTTGCTCAAAAACGCACTGCCGACTATTGTGGTCGTTAAAAAGTAATTTTAGTCTATGGTCATTCGTTCTTTTGGGCGTTCGCGCGGGTCGGAATTATTTTTTCTGTAATCTGTGGTCAGAAATTCGGAATTGTCAAACTTTCAATGAACTCTGGAAGTTTGTTGTTAAATGATAAAAACAGTGATTATTAAAAGAATAATGATATTTACAAGCTTTAAAAACTAACACTAGTTAGTTTTTCAATTACTATAAGTGTTACAAATTCCACTAAAGCATGATCTTTGTGAGTTATAGTGCTAAATATCGCAAACTGAAATGTACTAAGGACGCGTACAAATAATAGTAGGGTTCGATTCATTTATAAATGGCAATCACCTGCGTAAGGCTCAGCCACGGTGCTGAGGCGCGTCAGATAGCAGGCCGTCTGTGGCGGTCCCTAAACAGCATTGGCGATTTGTAAGTCTAGTTAGCCGGAGGAAGTTACAGGTGAGTTACTATGAGTAAAATGTTCACTTGTATTAAGATTCATCTATCTATCTGATATCTAGGGCCGCTTATAAAGTCATTGAGGTTATGTCACATAAATAATAGGACATTTATAAATACATGTAACCTTTATTGTTTAGTATACCTAATCCTTCCAATTGGATGTGTGTAATCCAACCCCTAATCAAACTTCACTTTGAACATTTACTCAGTCACAGTTGTGTCATAAGTTTCACTCTTGTGTGCTTTTCAAATTAACTCTGCTTGTTGTTCTCCATTCAGGTCTGGACAGAGTTAGAGACTAAAATCAAGAAATAGGCCTTAACACAACAGGGCTAATAGCTTGCCTATATTACTAATTTGTGGTCCTCCTTAATACCAAACGCTGACCGTGTTGGAAGGAAGGCTGCTATTTATAATGGGCCCCATTGCTTTTCAAGGGATAATGACTTAATGTAAGTACCTACTGTAATTTATCAGCAATTAGTAAATTTTGTGAAAGCTTTGTCAATAGGTTATAAGAGAATGCCAAAAGTGCATCAAGTCTGCCAATTGTAAATTTTAGTGAATTTAATAAAGAATAAATTAGAAATTTCCCCTAAAAATGATCTACAAACTGAAATTGGTCTATTATTTAATACTTGATTATTAGTTAACATAACAGTTAAATTATGTTGTTGGCCTCAACTAGTGTATTTATTTGTACTTTTTCTGTAATAATGTGTCGGGTAATAAAAGCCTTGTTGTGTTAAGTAAAATATAAATTTGGTGGTAACAAGCATCCATGATTTATATTTTGATTTAAGAGGCTACCATAGCCAATAAAGGAAGTAGAATATGATAAGGCAAAACTAAGTTTTGAGATTGTAGATGTGTTATTATTAAATGTGACATTAACAGGAAATTTCTATTATATTGCTAGTGATTTCTTAGTAAATAAACTTCTTATTTTTCATTTAATTATAAGAGCATTTTACCATCTTTAGAAAACATTGTGAATGCTAAATAATAAAATACTATTAATTGGACCTAAAGTTGGCCAATAGTGTATCGAGAAATACTTCCTTCTGAACTAGTCAGGACAAACCTCCTAGGCTCTTGTACTGCTTGTAACAGCAATATTGAATACACATTGAATAACTTTTTGCAGAAATATCACCTTCTTCACCTACTCTTCGGACCCTTCCTGAACCATCACCATCAAGAAACTGGATTCCACTCAGACTTCTGGTTCTTGGGCCTTCAGCTCGGCCTGCACGCTCCACACCTCTTTTGATAACTTAGTGAAAATATTTCTAACCATTCAGCAATATTGCTTGGGTTGTAAACACCATAATATAAAATTTATAAAGACATCATTTTGTTTTCCTTCTAGGTAAATAAGTACATCATTTTCATATTTATTAAAATTGAAGCATTTACAATACTATACTTATATCTGAAAATAGCTAGTTACACACTTACTTTATTTTTGTTATTTAAATTGGATGACCTAAGCTAGGGGAAAAAATTTAGAACCACTTTTGAATTCATAATTTTTAGGTGATTTCAAGACACTTATTCGATATGAATCCTGTGCTGTTATTGTATTAGATAATTGATACTTTAACTGTTATATTTAAATAATCCAACTTTAAAAGTTTAAAATATACTAAGAATTTTTATTACTTATAACTTGATGTTATTGAAGAACTTGGTTAGGAAACACCTATAAGAAGTTAGTTTTATTAGTGATACAGTGTGAAAAATGAAAAGACAAGTCAATATTTTAACGATAAGCTGTTTATTGTAAAAAGGTACAAATAATGTAAAGCCTGAAGTAATTGATCCTCGCTTGACTGCTGATGACTTCAGGTTTATACTTGGCGTCCACAGCCAGGGTCGTTGAGGATAACCAGAACACCTGAAACAGTATAGTGAAGTATTCCTTAAAATAACAACTACCTTTTTTAACTTACCCTGTTGACTGGCCCATTGGTTAAATGGCAGAGATCCTACCGATAGGACCAAAGGTCATGGGTTCAATTCCCACCCAGGTCAAACATTTATGTTTGTTTTGTTTCATCATGATGTGAAATTGTCTATCTAAATACTATGTATACTATGTATTAAGATATATTTAGGTATGCTTATCAGTCTCTGTCTCTGACATCACTCAAAAGCTTTGCTTAGTTAGGGCTTAGATATTATGTCCCAGATATTTAGGTGAGGTTGGAGTTTTTAAGATTAAATACTAATGAAGTCACTTCATTATGATTTTTTGCAAATAATTTTTCTACAGGGTAAAAGTAATAACTTGCACAGGTAAAATACCTTTTAGCTTTGCTTTGTGGGGCGTCATGCAAAGATGTTATCATGTGCTTAATGAACTGATGTAAACTACCATTTTGCATACCTACATTAATGAAAGTTAATATTTAAATTGTGTTTAAGTGGGTGAAAAGTGCTAACACTTCTTTAACATTTTACCTGGATTTATATTAAGGGCGTTTGCCGGTGGTGAAGTAAAGTAGCATGCCGTCTGCTAGTGCAAGGTTTAGTTAGAAACACTCACATTCCTCTGGTAGTTACGAACCAGTCGCTAAAAAACTTACAGCGCACGGAACCTAGAAATAATAATATAGATAAGAACTAATTTATTTACGTAAGTATAAGGCAGGCCATGCGAATATTGTAAGTGTATTTACATTGGGTGCATTACATTATTAAAGTATTAAATCAATTTGATGCATGCTTTTGTTAATACAATTTGTTAGACAAAATGCACAGGTAGGTACTCACATAAATGATTTTGCCTCAAGAGAAATTACCTTAGATCCTCTTAAATTATGGTTTGTGCACGTATGTTTTGTGGTTCGTGTGCGCGTAGCACGACAATGCTTCACATATAACTTTGATAAGACGGTCATTTGCTTTAGGTAAACAAACCAGAATTTCATTGATAGTTTCACTCTCACAGGCACGAAAACGTTCTTGGTTCAGGCTTCGGCAGCCTGATTGTTTCATTGTTGGTGGCTTAAATTAAACTATTCACCCTAAATTGTATCAATTAATTTATAGTTTTTTCCAAGACTGACTATCACTACACTTTATCGGACAAAATTACTAAACTGTTCGAACGACAAAGATTTCCAACTCAAAAGTGCCGCTAAAACGTAACCCTGCCATCAGCTGTTTAGCAAACCGCCATTTTGAATTCGTCGCTTACTACAACCCCGAGGTTGACGCTAAACGGACGACTGCTCGAAACGCCAAAAGTTGCTTTTGGCTACGGATTTATGTCATTTTGTATAGGAATTCAAAAGACCGGTCGTCCATCTTTCGACAAAGTTTGGTAGAAACGCAGGAGACGTCAGTTTTTGCATTTTGGCTACGAATCAAAAGTTTCGTTTTTGAGCCAACGACCGCTTATGTCATCCCCATACATTTGAACGATTTCTATTGTAGAAATCGTCGTGGCGCGTTGCTCTTGGCTAGGCCCCCTGGGAAGCACAAGTAGTATTCGTACATGTAAATACTGCAAATTGTGATTACGTGTGTAAAGAGTTGTCATTTTGATAGTTAATTATGGCATCACAAATGGCGCGCCTCTTTGTATGGAACTATCTTTCTAGGTGTAATTATTCTAAGTTTTTTCATTTATCGTTTATGTAAGTAATAAAATAAATATTAATACAGATTTTTATATTTCAGGGGAAACACAACAAATTTAAAAAATCATTTAGCTACAAAACATACTAATGAGTATAAAGTCGTTGGTGATTTGAACAGTGATACAGTGAGCTCAAACCGAAAGAATAAAAAGAACAATACAGACAGTACTATCGAAAATTTGAAGAAACTCTGTGTTCGACGAGTGACAATTCATGGAAGACCATTGGCAATGATGGAGGACGAGGCCTTTGAAGAAATTATTAAAATTGCTGCTTCTACTGATATTGCGAGCAAAAATATATATACACACATCAAAAGTGTCTAGGGATCAAGCATTTTTATGTGGATTTCTTGAGATTGAGATGTGGCTTTGTAATAAATTTATGATTTTATAAATTTATATGGAGGGGAGGGTCCATATAAATTGGTGCATTTCATAATTTGAAACAGGAACTGTCAATCAAATTCGAGTAAAAGATGAAAATCAGCTGTCAATATTTTCCCTATAAAAACATACAACGCATTGAAGACATTATTAGTGCTACTGTTTCCTTACTACTGATTAAAACCAACGTTATTATGGAGCGGCGACGTCATTAAAGCAGGGAAGAAATGCTCAGAGCCGTGGGAATGATAGAAGCTGGTTCCCGGCAACGTACTGTGGCTTTAGCTCTGAATACAAGTCAGAGTGTTATCAGTCGACTTTGGACACGTTACCGAAGCACTGGTACCGTGGCTGAGCGCCATGGAGGACGGTATCGCTGCACCACACGGAGACAAGACCGATACATTCAAATCACAACTCGAAGAGCTCCAACAATAACCGCCATGATGTTAGCCGTGAGGCTTCATCACTCTTCAGGGAACTTAATTAGCGACCAAACAGTCAGAAACCGCTTGCATGAAGTGAACCTTCATTCCCGAAGACCGCTAAGGGTACCACATATAGCAATGCACAATCGTAGGATTCGATATCAATGGGCTCTTGAACACAGAAATTGGGCAGAAGAACAATGGCGTTTCGTGTGCTTTTCTGATGAGTCTCGTTTTGGTATGAGACCGGATACAAGACGTATACGACACTGGAGAACCCCTGGACGCCAACAGCGATTAAAATCCTGCCAGGAAGTCCATCCTTATAGTGGTGGAACCATCATGGTATGGGCGGGTATTTGGATCGGCGGAAGAACTGAGTTGATTTGGATCAGAGGCAACCTCAACGCTCAAATTTATGCTGAGACGATTGTATCAGACGTCATCGTTCCTCTAAAAGTGTAAATCGGTCCCTTATTTCAGTTAATGCATGATAATGCACGACCGCACACCGCAAGAGTTGTAAGACAGACTCTCGCCGCAGCTAACATCAATGTCCTGCCCTGGCCTGCTCAGTCGCCAGACTTGAACCCGATTGAGCATGCTTGGGATATGCTACAGAGAAGAGCTCTGCCGAATATGGAGGGTATCCAGTCGCAAGAAGACCTTTTTTTGTTGTTGCAACGAACATGGGCGGCTATTCCACAGCGTGATTTGGATGAACTCATTTTGAGTATGCCAAACCGATGTTCTTGTGTTGTTAGTGTTCGCGGTAGAAACACGGATTATTAATTGTTTAAGTTACCCAATAAAATTTTAAAGAAAACTGTTATTTCAGTCTTTTTTTCGAACTTTAATGTTAGTGGTTCAAATGTCAAAAATCCCTTTATTAGGAAAATGGCAAATTTCTTTATTAATGCAAAGGTGACTTGGTTTTTTCGTTACTGTAGACAAACGAAAACACTTTATTTGATGAATCCTTAAAGAAAATTTTAAATAATATCAATCAGGAGGAAAGTTATTGCAAAAATATATGTTGATCCCTAGACACTTTTGATGTGTGTATTAAAGCAATAAAATTAAAAATTCAACAAGAAGCTAATGAAGTTAGATGAAAAATAAAAAATGAAGTAAAAAATAGAATGATAAGCTTAAAATTAGATTCTGCAACTTGTCTAGATCGCAAATTTCTCGGCGTAAATACACAATATATTATAAATGGAAAAATTATCATACGAAACTTAGTCGTCTTGGAGGTGTGCGAAAGGCAAACATCGCCCTTTTTGAAAACAGTCATAGAAGACATATTAACAGATTTTATGATTGACGCTGATCAAATTTACTGTATTTGCACAGACAACGGGAGTAATATCATAAAAATGGTGAAGTTAATGGAAGGTTCATATGTTTCTGATGATTATTGCTCAACGGAACAGGAAGTACTAACAGACGAAAGTGAAGATAGCGAAGAAGAAGACACGGAAGAGGAACAAGTTGATGACATTTTTATTAATGTTGATGTTGATCATTTCATCAGAAATGATAGAACATTTAAAATTAGAAGGATGTTATGTGCAGCACATACACTGCAACTAGCAATTAATGATGCTATTAACTCTGATGTCACAGTACAGGCGACGATAGCGATGGCAAAAAATGTCGTCAACATGTTACGCAAGCCTAATAATTTGAACCGCTTAAGGCAATCAAATACTTACTGTGAAAGTCTATTTGAATAGAGTTTGATATAAATAAGGACGCTTTTACGTCCTAACAATTCATAGATCCCAGCCCCGAATCCTCCCCTGCGCAGACACTTATGCCCCCTCGCTTGCAGTCGCAGTCGGCGCACGCTGTGCTGGCGCGCCTGGGCCCGGGCGTGCGCGTATCAAATTTGAAGAAACCAATCAAGGATTGTGCTACCAGATAGACATCGACATATAACATGTTGGTTCGTTTAATCAGCCTTCAGACATTTTGTGAAGAAGTGAGGGAAATAGCTGCGATACCTTCAAACAGTTTTTGGAGTGAAATAAATATTCTTGTCAAATGCTTTCAACCGGTTAATGAAGTCACATTTAAACTTTAGAGAGAGCAACTGACTATGGGCAATTTTTATATTAAGTGGCTTAACTGCAAAAACAATTTGACACTACTAAACCCCAGTTTTGCAGAAGCTCTGCATGCTGCTATGACTCAAAGGGAACTAGCTCTTATGAACAACGATGTCGTTTTAGAGGCCTTATATTTAGGTACCCGCATCAACCTTTTCTTATCTGCAGAACAGTGTGAAAAGGCTAGGATCAGAACATACTGATTCTGAATAAGTCGAAATTAATAATGTAGACAACCCTATGCCAAGTACAAGCACAGCTTATGCTGCTATTGAAGCTATGCTTCAATCAAGAGAAAGAGTGCGACAAAATACTGTACCATCATTCGATATTTTTTACATGAATTATGGGGTAACCATCGAATTAAGCTAGAAGAAAACATCCTTTTACATTGGCAAAATACACACATCAAAAGAGTCTAGGGATCAAGCATTTTTATGCGGATTTCTTGAGATTGAGATGTGGCTTTGTAATAAATTTATGATTTTATAAATTTATATGGATCCTTTTTGGTGCATTTCATAATTTGAAACAGGAACTGTCAATCAAATTCGAGTAAAAGATGAAAATCAGCTGTCAATATTTTCCCTATAAAAACATACAACGCATTGAAGACATTATTAGTGCTACTGTTTCCCTACTACTGATTAAAACCAACGTTATTATGGAGCGGCGACGTCATTTAAGCAGGGAAGAAATGCTCAGAGCCGTGGGAATGATAGAAGCTGGTTCCCGGCAACGTACTGTGGCTTTAGCTCTGAATACAAGTCAGAGTGTTATCAGTCGACTTTGGACACGTTACCGAAGCACTGGTACCGTGGCTGAGCGCCATGGAGGACGGTATCGCTGCACCACACGGAGACAAGACCGATACATTCAAATCACAACTCGAAAAGCTCCAACAATAACCGCCATGATGTTAGCCGTGAGGCTTCATCACGCTTCAGGGAACTTAATTAGCGACCAAACAGTCAGAAACCGCTTGCATGAAATGAACCTTCATTCCCGAAGACCGCTAAGGGTACCACCTATAGCAATGCACAATCGTAGGATTCGATATCAATGGGCTCTTGATAAATAAAATAAATAAATAAATAGATTTCATGCTCTGGCGACCAAACTTCAACTACTGTTGGAACGTTGAGCATTACGTCGGAGATGTACTCCTGTTGTGGCAAAACGTCCTGGGGGCCGATCGCGCTAAAAAAATTCTACTGAAACGTAATTGAACGTCAACCAAAGCGCAACTTTTTGAACAATCCGCATCGCGCTAATGGTTAGACAGCAAGTTGAGACGCTACGTGATCATAGCTGGAACGCAACTGAAACGTAATTGCTGTCACACGTAAATTTGACGCGACGCTACTTTTGCACGATCGTTCGGCTTTTTATCTTATTTGTTTTTCGGGAAACCGGCTTTAAGGCAAACTGGTCCTCTAACATTTGGCAGGGGTCCAACATCTCTGCCTAAGATATTGGCTACCCTCTCCTCCAGAGCAGGGACCGGAAAACCCCTTTTTAAAGTTAAGCCTATTGGAAGGGTAAGTCTATCATATGGTTATCCAATCGATAGAGTTTCCCAAACACTAGGGCTACCTTGTTATTTTGGGATCCTTTGGTAAAAGGTATAAACTGCTTACCAATAATTAAATGTTATCCAATTGATTTTCTATCTCTTTTCCGCTCATATGCACGAGTGTAGCTGACTTCTGTCAAGCCTAAGCTATTCAATTTCATTTATGACGGCAGCCGGACGGTTTTGTGTTAGTTTCTCTCATTTTTCCATTGTAAAACTACATTGTGTTTGTGGCTTTTGATTGCACTTTTTTATAATCATGGAATCTGACCGAACTGGAAACTATTCTGACGCAGACCTATGGAAATGTATTATCCCTTTCGAACCGACATAGGGGTACAGTACCAGGACTGTGTTCTAAATTTTGGTGATTTATTAGACAGTTTGCTAATAACCACTAAATTTGATATGCGAAAACTTGTAAGTATTGCTAGAACCTTCTCAGACTCCTAAAAACCATGTTTTCGCTATGGGACCATACGTCCCCTCAGTCTTGACCGGATCGGATTTTCAAGAGTGTCTTCATACAAATTCATTAAAAAAGTTATTATATTTTTTAATAAATAAAAAAGAATAAGGTTAAGATGTATTTATTTATTTTTATACGAAACAGGAAGGTAAGTTCGTATTTTAGGAATATTTTGCAACAAGATACATTGATTGTAAATGGAGAAAAATTAAATGGAAAAAATCAATCTTACTAATTTATGAAGCTAAAATTGACAAAACCTGAATACTAATCTAGATGCCATGCCGAAAAACAGTTTTTGCACAAATATCTTCCACATGCTAAACACGTGGTATATGTACGAGTATCTGTTGGTAATTGAGAACGCAACCTTAAAGCTGTTAAGTTGGCATTGCATGTTATCTTATGTTGGTAACATTTTTTTTCTTCCCTCCATTTTTTCCCTTGTAATGTGTCGTAACGTATCTCCTAACGTATCTGCTAAATAAATGCGTTCGTGCATATTTTGTCTGGAGTTCAAGTTTTATTTACATCATTGGTCCCATAGCGAAAACATGGTTTTTAGGAGTCTGAGAAGGTTCTAGCAATACTTACAAGTTTTCGCATATCCAATTTAGTGGTTATTAGCAAACTGTCTAATAAATCACCAAAATTTAGAACACAGTCCTGGTACTGTACCCCTATGTCGGTTCGAAAGGGATAATACATTTCCATAGGTCTGCGTCAGAATAGTTTCCAGTTCGGTCAGATTCCATGATTATAAAAAAGTGCAATCAAAAGCCACAAACACAATGTAGTTTTACAATGGAAAAATGAGAGAAACTAACACAAAACCGTCCGGCTGCCGTCATAAATGAAATTGAATAGCTTAGGCTTGACAGAAGTCAGCAACACTCGTGCATATGAGCGGAAAAGAGATAGAAAATCAATTGGATAACATTTAATTATTGGTAAGCAGTTTATACCTTTTACCAAAGGATCCCAAAATAACAAGGTAACCCTAGTGTTTGGGAAACTCTATCGATTGGATAACCATATGATAGACTTACCCTTCCAATAGGCTTAACTTTAAAAAGGGGTTTTCCGGTCCCTGCTCTGGAGGAGAGGGTAGCCAATATCTTAGGCAGAGATGTTGGACCCCTGCCAAATGTTAGAGGACCAGTTTGCCTTAAAGCCGGTTTCCCGAAAAACAAATAAGATAAAAAGCCGAACGATCGTGCAAAAGTAGCGTCGCGTCAAATTTACGTGTGACAGCAATTACGTTTCAGTTGCGTTCCAGCTATGATCACGTAGCGTCTCAACTTGCTGTCTAACCATTAGCGCGATGCGGATTGTTCAAAAAGTTGCGCTTTGGTTGACGTTCAATTACGTTTCAGTAGAATTTTTTTAGCGCGATCGGCCCCCAGGACGTTTTGCCACAACAGGAGTACATCTCCGACGTAATGCTCAACGTTCCAACAGTAGTTGAAGTTTGGTCGCCAGAGCATGAAATCTATTTATTTATTTATTTTATTTATTATTTCGTACACAAAGAGACAAATTACAGAGAAAAAAATAAGGAGTACAAAAGTACAGGTTAGCTTATCTCTAGAAAGAGATTTCTTCCAGCAGACCATGGCGACAGGAAAACTCATTTAAAATTGTTATGGATAGATACGTGTACAAATGGAAATGTAAATGAGAGTTACATATTCAAAAATCGTAACAAACTAAAAACCCCTAAGTACATGTTTTACTTACAAACAAGTAAATATATATTCTACAATAAGTACATAAACATATAGATAAACATAATAATACATACAATAAACAATATATAAATAAATATATGTAAACATGTAAACATAATGATCCAATGTAATTTAAGTAAAACTCAAAAGATGTTCTTTTAGCAGTCTTTTGAAAGAACCTACAGTGCCGCATTCGCTAAGGGATACAGGCAACTTGTTCCACAATTGAACAGCATGAACAGTAAAAGATTCACCATACATGCACGTGTTACAGGGAGGAGTAGTTAAATGAAAGTTATAAGCTGAGCGATGAGCTCGGCCAGAAGACGAAACATATGTAAAACGTTCACGGAGATAGCTTGGAGAAGCGGGATTAAACAGTACATTGAAAAGGATGACCAGTATATGATAATTACGCCGCAAACGTTTCCTATATGCCATTTCAATTGTTTTCTGTACTCAGATATATGATCATACTTACGTAGGCCGTATATGAAGCGAATGCAAATATATGCATATATATAATATTTATTATTTATTATTATTATTTATTATAACTATATAGTTGCAAGCATAATCAATAATAGGAAGCATAAGTGATTGAGCTAGTGTTATCCTGGTTCGAATGGGGAGGAAATTCTGTAGACGCTTCAGTGAGTGGAAAGCTGCAAAAACTTTTCGGCCTACCTGATTGACATGGTGGTCCCATGCAAGGTAACAGTCAAAAAAGACTCCCAGGTTCTTAACGGAAACAGCGAAATCAATTATTGTCCCATTGTACACCAACGGTGACAGGGGTGATGCACAGGCCTTTTTGTGCATAGCTTTACTACCAATGATAATGGCCTGAGATTTGAAAGGATTAACAAGAAGGCCATAAGATTCAGCCCAAGTGCAAATCCGATCTAGATTAATATTCATATCAGATATGGCCAATTCAACATCGTCAGGTTTAAAGTGGATGTAGAGTTGCAGGTCGTCAGCATATAGGTGATAGTGAGCGGACAATTCCGAAGTAATGGCATTAATGAAGATGGAAAAAAGAAGAGGAGAAAGGACACCACCCTGAGGAACGCCAGAAATAAGTTCACACCAGCTCGATGAAACATCGTCAGCACGAACACACTGTACGCGGCCTCTAAGATAAGAGTTAAACCATTCAATTGCATATGGTGATACGTTAAGCGACTGGAGGATAAGACTACAGGTACATTGAGGTGCTAAGGTACTTATACCAGAATGCCACCATGTCGGTCCGATTACAGAACAGGAGCTCTAATCCGATCCAACTACAGCGAGGCGTGAGACAAGGAGACGTTATTTCTCCGAAACTGTTCACGGCGTTGGAGGATATTTTCAAGCTTCTGGACTGGAAAGGACGCGGCATCAACATCAATGGCGAGTACCTAACACACCTGCGATTTGCCGATGATGTAGTTCTTATGGCTGAGACCTTGGAAGACCTGAACATAATGCTCGAAGATCTCGGTAATGCTTCTCAAAGAGTGGGTCTTAAGATGAACATGGACAAAACGAAAATCATGTTAAATGCCCATATTGCACCCGCTCCAGTTAACGTTGGGAACATTACACTCGAAGTTGTTGACCACTATGTTTACCTGGGACAGACAGTCCAGCTAGGTAAGTCCAACTTCGAGAAAGAGATCTCTCGTCGAATCCAGCTCGGATGGGCAGCGTTCGGGAAGCTCCGGCATATATTTGCGTCCGAAATACCTCAGTGTCTCAAGACAAAAGTCTTTGACCAGTGTGTGTTGCCAGTAATGACCTATGGGAGTGAGACGTGGTCCCTTACTATGGGTCTCATAAGAAGGCTCAAGATCACCCAGCGAGCAATGGAGAGAGCGATGCTTGGTATTTCCCTGCTCGATCGAATCAGAAATGATGAGATCCGCAGGAGAACAAAAACAACCGACATCGCTCGAAGGATTGCATCGCTGAAGTGGCAGTGGGCGGGACACATAGCGCGGAGAACCGATGGCCGTTGGGGCGGAAAGGTTCTCGAATGGCGACCGCGTACCGGACGACGTTCCGTGGGCAGGCCCTCTACAAGGTGGACCGACGATCTGGTCAAGGTCGCGGGAAGCCGCTGGATGCGGACAGCGCAGGACCGATCGTTGTGGAGATCCTTGGGGGAGGCCTATGCCCAGCAGTGGGCGTCGTTCGGCTGAAATGATGATGATGATGATGATGACCTATTTTATATTCTTTTGCCTTAATGTTATCATTTGATTTTGCCGGAGGTCCCCAAGAAAATCTATTTTACAATTTTTGCATGACTTTGAAACATATTTTGAACATTTTTCCAGGACCAAACCACATACAAAATTTCCCTGTCCAAAATCTTTTATTTCAGAATTCAAATTTATAAATGGTACCACTATTTCGTCACGTTCCATTGTCGTCAATAATTAACACCTTTACGTCTGTGGGAACATCAGAAACTGAATTCTGTTTAAAAGAAGTCTTAATTCTGCAGGCAACTTGTTTTCATCACTTTCACAGTTGCCATGCAGAGAATGGGGAGAGTTAAAGTTATTTAATAATAAAGATTTCTAGGCACCTTCAAACGACATGTATTTGGAGCCGTATTTCTCACCCCATAGCTTCTGATGTTCCCAAAAAATTTTTCTTATGGGACCTTGTTGAAATTTCTGGTGAACATAGCATCAAATGAGTACTTTAAAGACAAAACTTTCCATAATTGTTGAATGCCTTCAATGGTGCCAATGATTTTTTTATGGAGGGTATGGCGCTGGTTTCAATGAACCTGAATTTGTTATTATTCTTCACTTTTTTAATAAACTTAACAGTTTTCAGAACTTTTATGGAGTTTTTCCACAATTCATAGTGAACCGAATTCCTGCGGACACCACCTTTATATATTTTACCATTAGGCACACTGAAAGAGTTACAATTCAAGGAATCAAAAAGATTATCAATCATCTTAATAAAATGTATGATGTTTCGGAAGTCTTCTGGTAGATCCCCTTTGGCAGTGAGGTGCTCGGCTGCTACAGCTACTGTGGCTGAAAACCTGGGCTGCTAATTTCACCTTCATCTTTTTAATTTTCTCTGGATAAATATGCTCATCTGTTAGTTTTTGTAGAAGTTTTAATTCACCATATAATTTATCAGCTTCATAAATTTTTATGAAATATTCCCATTTATTAGTTTTTTCGTTTTTTGTTTCTAAGGCCGCTTCCTGACTTGGCGGTGCGGTATCGGTATGCAGTAATTTATATTATACCGCGACTTTACTAATGTCGCTCAGATCTCCTCACTAGGCGGTATAATGTCGGTATGCTTTCGGTATAAAACAGTAGGATCTTGGCAGAATCGTTTGTGCCGTCGCGTCGCGAGAATGTCGTCGTCAGATGAAGAAGATGCTTTAGCGTGTTACGCGTATTTGCGTATGCGTAGAAAAATAAAGAAGTATTGGGTATGTACCCAATACTTCTTTATTTTTCTACGCATACGCTGCAATGATTAACTTTTAAAAAAATAAAACTAATAAGGCGGAAGAAGTAATCTTAAATTAAACCGAAAAGCAAATGAACCTTTTCTTTCAAAGTTTACTACCCGAGTTTACAGATATGAATGCCCAACAAATCCGTTCTTTCAAAATCAAAGTTTTGCAACTTATAGATGACATTAAGAACGCGCCGTCAGTAACTTCTTCAAGAGACTCCACTCCCTGTACATCAAGAGAATCATATTATACCGTATATTCTCCAATTTTATCTGTAAGCACTCCGGCACCAACACCAATTAATTATCAAAATGAACCTCCAGCATCGATCAACTATCGAAGAGAACCTCCTGCTCAAATGAACTACCAGTCTGAATCTTCACCAGTATATCAAAATCAAGCCATGCCTATAAATTTTTCAGCTCAGTCACAATTTAATGCTGACATATTATCTTCCGGCTCCATAAATGATAATTCGTTGTTTTCTGAATTTGATCAATAAATGACTTAAATAAGATTTACTTTTATTTATATTTGTGCAAGCACTTACCTCAAAGTTATAAGCAATCTCTCTTCGGCACTAACACATTCCCTTAATCTAGTAGTTTGTTTTGTGATAACGGGTGCAATAAGTCCCTTCTGGGACTATCTGGGTTATCGTGAACTTCTGTTCACGATAAGTTTGTTTCGACATCTGCAATTTATATTTTTGGCAATGTAGGGATGTCCCTACATTGCCAAAAATATAAATTGCAGACTTTTTGTTGCGGCACAACAACTTTCAATAGATGATGCAAAATTTCAGGCGATGTACAAGATGTCGAAACAAACTTATCGTGAACAGAAGTTCACGATAACCCAGATAGTCCCAGAAGGGACTTATTGCACCCGTTATCACAAAACAAACTACTAGATTAAGGGAATGTGTTAGTGCCGAAGAGAGATTGCTTATAACTTTGAGGTAAGTGCTTGCACAAATATAAATAAAAGTAAATCTTATTTAAGTCATTTATTGATCAAATTCAGAAAACAACGAATTATCATTTATGGAGCCGGAAGATAATATGTCAGCATTAAATTGTGACTGAGCTGAAAAATTTATAGGCATGGCTTGATTTTGATATACTGGTGAAGATTCAGACTGGTAGTTCATTTGAGCAGGAGGTTCTCTTCGATAGTTGATCGATGCTGGAGGTTCATTTTGATAATTAATTGGTGTTGGTGCCGGAGTGCTTACAGATAAAATTGGAGAATATACGGTATAATATGATTCTCTTGATGTACAGGGAGTGGAGTCTCTTGAAGAAGTTACTGACGGCGCGTTCTTAATGTCATCTATAAGTTGCAAAACTTTGATTTTGAAAGAACGGATTTGTTGGGCATTCATATCTGTAAACTCGGGTAGTAAACTTTGAAAGAAAAGGTTCATTTGCTTTTCGGTTTAATTTAAGATTACTTCTTCCGCCTTATTAGTTTTATTTTTTAAAAAGTTAATCATTGCAGCGTATGCGTAGAAAAATAAAGAAGTATTGGGTACATACCCAATACTTCTTTATTTTTCTACGCATACGCAAATACGCGTAACACGCTAAAGCATCTTCTTCATCTGACGACGACATTCTCGCGACGCGACGGCACAAACGATTCTGCCAAGATCCTACTGTTTTATACCGAAAGCATACCGACATTATACCGCCTAGTGAGGAGATCTGAGCGACATTAGTAAAGTCGCGGTATAATATAAATTACTGCATACCGATACCGCACCGCCAAGTCAGGAAGCGGCCTTAGAAACAAAAAACGAAAAAACTAATAAATGGGAATATTTCATAAAAATTTATGAAGCTGATAAATTATATGGTGAATTAAAACTTCTACAAAAACTAACAGATGAGCATATTTATCCAGAGAAAATTAAAAAGATGAAGGTGAAATTAGCAGCCCAGGTTTTCAGCCACAGTAGCTGTAGCAGCCGAGCACCTCACTGCCAAAGGGGATCTACCAGAAGACTTCCGAAACATCATACATTTTATTAAGATGATTGATAATCTTTTTGATTCCTTGAATTGTAACTCTTTCAGTGTGCCTAATGGTAAAATATATAAAGGTGGTGTCCGCAGGAATTCGGTTCACTATGAATTGTGGAAAAACTCCATAAAAGTTCTGAAAACTGTTAAGTTTATTAAAAAAGTGAAGAATAATAACAAATTCAGGTTCATTGAAACCAGCGCCATACCCTCCATAAAAAAATCATTGGCACCATTGAAGGCATTCAACAATTATGGAAAGTTTTGTCTTTAAAGTACTCATTTGATGCTATGTTCACCAGAAATTTCAACAAGGTCCCATAAGAAAATTTTTTTGGGAACATCAGAAGCTATGGGGTGAGAAATACGGCTCCAAATACATGTCGTTTGAAGGTGCCTAGAAATCTTTATTATTAAATAACTTTAACTCTCCCCATTCTCTGCATGGCAACTGTGAAAGTGATGAAAACAAGTTGCCTGCAGAATTAAGACTTCTTTTAAACAGAATTCAGTTTCTGATGTTCCCACAGACGTAAAGGTGTTAATTATTGACGACAATGGAACGTGACGAAATAGTGGTACCATTTATAAATTTGAATTCTGAAATAAAAGATTTTGGACAGGGAAATTTTGTATGTGGTTTGGTCCTGGAAAAATGTTCAAAATATGTTTCAAAGTCATGCAAAAATTGTAAAATAGATTTTCTTGGGGACCTCCGGCAAAATCAAATGATAACATTAAGGCAAAAGAATATAAAATAGGTCATCATCATCATCATCATCATTTCAGCCGAACGACGCCCACTGCTGGGCATAGGCCTCCCCCAAGGATCTCCACAACGATCGGTCCTGCGCTGTCCGCATCCAGCGGCTTCCCGCGACCTTGACCAGATCGTCGGTCCACCTTGTAGAGGGCCTGCCCACGGAACGTCGTCCGGTACGCGGTCGCCATTCGAGAACCTTTCCGCCCCAACGGCCATCGGTTCTCCGCGCTATGTGTCCCGCCCACTGCCACTTCAGCGATGCAATCCTTCGAGCGATGTCGGTTGTTTTTGTTCTCCTGCGGATCTCATCATTTCTGATTCGATCGAGCAGGGAAATACCAAGCATCGCTCTCTCCATTGCTCGCTGGGTGATCTTGAGCCTTCTTATGAGACCCATAGTAAGGGACCACGTCTCACTCCCATAGGTCATTACTGGCAACACACACTGGTCAAAGACTTTTGTCTTGAGACACTGAGGTATTTCGGACGCAAATATATGCCGGAGCTTCCCGAACGCTGCCCATCCGAGCTGGATTCGACGAGAGATCTCTTTCTCGAAGTTGGACTTACCTAGCTGGACTGTCTGTCCCAGGTAAACATAGTGGTCAACAACTTCGAGTGTAATGTTCCCAACGTTAACTGGAGCGGGTGCAATATGGGCATTTAACATGATTTTCGTTTTGTCCATGTTCATCTTAAGACCCACTCTTTGAGAAGCATTACCGAGATCTTCGAGCATTATGTTCAGGTCTTCCAAGGTCTCAGCCATAAGAACTACATCATCGGCAAATCGCAGGTGTGTTAGGTACTCGCCATTGATGTTGATGCCGCGTCCTTTCCAGTCCAGAAGCTTGAAAATATCCTCCAACGCCGTGAACAGTTTCGGAGAAATAACGTCTCCTTGTCTCACGCCTCGCTGTAGTTGGATCGGATTAGAGCTCTGGTTCTGTAATCGGACCGACATGGTGGCATTCTGGTATAAGTACCTTAGCACCTCAATGTACCTGTAGTCTATTTGGCACCTTTGGAGAGACTGCAGTACTGCCCAGGTCTCAATCGAATCAAAGGCTTTCTCGTAGTCCACGAACGCTAAGCAAAATGGCAAGTTATACTCTTCGGTCTTCTGTATAACTTGCCGCAGCGTATGAATGTGGTCTACGGTACTATAGCCTTTTCGGAACCCTGCTTGTTCGGGAGGTTGGAAGTCGTCGAACCTGCGAGCGAGACGATTCGTAATGACTCTCGAAAACAGCTTATAGATATGGCTCAGAAGCGAGATGGGTCTGTAGTTCTTCAAGAGAGTTTTGTCACCCTTCTTGAAGAACAGCATCACATCGCCTCTGCCCCATGCCTTTGGCGTTTTTCCCTCGAGGATGACAGAACTGAAGAGCGTCTGGAGGACCTTAAGTATCGGCTTACCGCCCGCTCTCAGGAGCTCGGTTGTGATTCCGTCATCACCCGCCGCCTTGTTGTTTTTAAGCTGCTTGAGAGCCATCCTAATCTCGTACAGGCTGACGTCCGGGATATCTTCGGTATAGTGTCGGGTAAGCTTGGCTCTAGGATCTTTAGCCTTGCTTTCAACAGGTGTTTGCGTGGAATATAACTGTCCATAGAAACTCTCAATCTCCCTCAGGATTTCAGGTGTTGACGAAATGATGCTACCTGCCTCAGTTTTTAGCCTCGTCAATTGGCTTTGCCCAATAGACAGATCTCTGGCGAACACTTTGGAGCCTTTATTCCGCTCAATTGCCTCTTTAATACGCTGGGTATTAAATTGGCGAAGGTCGCTCGTCAAAGACTTAGATATCTGTCTATTGAGTTGCCGATAACGATGGGCATCCGCTGAGTTCTGTAGCCTCATTTCGTTTCTCTGATCCATGAGTAGGAGAGTATTACTGGTGAGTTTCTTTGATTTGGGACGGCGGGTTTTAAAGTGCTTGGACCCTACCGTACGGACAGTATCCACCACCATGTTGTACAGATCGTCCACATCGATGCTGTTCTCAAGGGCTTCGAAGCGGTTTTGAAGCTCGAGCTGAAAGCACTCGGGGTTTTGAATTTGAGCCGGTATTGGTCGGAGCGTCGATTTTATCAGTCGCGCTCTCTCAAGCTTTAGGTCAATATTCAATGTGCCTCTGACCAATCGGTGATCGCTTCCTGTCTTAGCAGCATAAAATAGGTGGTAAATCCTTATTGCATCCAAGCGAAGAGGAAGAAAAATGTTTTGTGGCAATTCAAAATATAGTTACAGAAGTTCAAGAAGAATCAATTAAAATAATATTTTGAAACTACCGTGATAAATGTGCTTCTTTATTCCAGCTGGCAAAATTATATATAGTGGTAATGATGTAACGAAGACAGCAGCACACATGTATAGAAATAAACACA
The DNA here is from genome assembly GCA_947369235.1 of Udea olivalis. NCBI lineage: Eukaryota > Metazoa > Arthropoda > Insecta > Lepidoptera > Crambidae > Udea > Udea olivalis. The sequence goes on along the minus strand of OX376367.1, from coordinate 5,487,712 downwards.
AATATAAATAATTTTTGTTTCTTCATTTCTCCACAATTTCTACTAATTTGTATTAATATTTTTTTCTTTATTCTACTTCATAATTTGTCTTTTCAGTATTATTTTAACTTTTTGCCATTGTTATTAGTTTAAACAGCAATGTATCTAATTCTAAGAAATCGAAAAACTATTTATTCATATTCATATAGTACGTAGGTAAGTTCTAAGTTTACTTTTCAGCATTATATTAAACGGTAATGTAAAAATAGTTTTCCGATTTCTTAGAATGACAATCATATTGTGTAATGACTTAGTTGGCTAATCGAGTGACATAAGGAGTTGGTTTGCTCGAGAGGGCTCTCTATACCCAATGTATTACTATCCTCTATCAAAAATTTTTGAAAAAGTATTCTATAAAAGACTCTCATCATTTTGTGCTAAATTCAATATTATCCACCCAGATCAACATGGTTTTCAGAAGGGAAAGTCCACGTCCTTGGCATGTTTTAACATCATCCACCGGATTTCTTCTTTTATGGATAAGCGTATTCCAGTCTCCATGGTTTTGTTTGACCTCAGTAGGGCTTTTGACCACGTTTGTCACAAGACTCTACTCGAGAAATTAGAGAAATACGGAGTACGTGGGCATGCACTCGATTGGATTGCATCGTATCTGTGTGATAGAGTGCAGAGAGTAGAACTAGAAAAAATTGATAAATCTCAGCATCTTTCTACTTATGGATCTAAGTACTCGAAGAATCACTATGGTGTACCACAGGGTAGCATTCTTGGACCGTTGTTGTTTATATTATATGTTAATGATCTTCCCTCTGTAACAGGATATCGATGCACATTATTTGCTGACGATATTTCAATAATTATTAATAAAATTCCAAATATTGATTATGAATATGAAATTAACAATACAATTAACAATGTAGTGAATTGGCTGAAGTATAATAATTTATCATTAAATCTAGCTAAAACAAAATTTCTTCAATTTTGTAATAAAAACGGTAGTCTAGAAAGGGTATACATAAGGCATAACGATGACCCCATTGCGGAGTGCGCTAGTGCAAAGTTTCTTGGAATCGACTTAGACACAAATCTAACGTGGAAGGAACATGTTTCCAGTGTGTGTGAAAGGCTTAATAGATTTACTTATGCTTTGTACAGACTCACGAGGCTCAGTAATCAAAAGACTGCGCTTACTGCGTACCATGGTTACGTATGCTCTGCCTTGAGATATGGCCTTGTTCTGTGGGGAAATTCGGTGGATGTTGGGCGTGCATTTATAATTCAAAAAAAGTGTCTCAGGGCCATGTGTGGAGCTGGGCCCATGGATTCCTGCCGACCACTATTTAAAAAAATAAATTTGTTAACTTTGCCATCCATGTATATTTTCGAGATATGTGTTTTCACCAAAAATAATATAGAGCTTTTTAGTAAGAAACGTGATGTCTGTAAATTCTTGACCCGGAATCCGAATCGTTTGGTGGTGCCATCTGGTTCGACGACAGTTTGGCAAAAAAACTCATATAACATGTGTATTAAGTTATATAATAAGTTGCCGGAGGCTATAAAAGCCTTGTCTTCTAAACAATTTAAATGTGCCTTATTCAAGCTGTTGACTAAAAAATGTTATTGTTAATTTATAAAATTTAAATTTAATAATTATGTAATTAATTGAAACAATTTAATCCTAATCTCTTTATTTAATTTCATGTTCGATTTTAAGTGCCTGTCTCTCAAGTATTGCATGCCAATTGTTGTTGGTTAAATGTGAGAAACCAATGTAATGTAATACCTATATGTACCACATTTACTGCAATAAATAAATTATTATTATTATTATTATGGTGGTTGTTTACCTGATCGTACTAAAGACTTCAATTGACTAAGTGAGTTTTCAAATTGATATGAACTAATAGCAGAGAGACAGACAAATTTCTTAACATCATCTATTACATGACAAATATTGTGAAAATTGCTGCTAATAGAATCAGAACCTTAAATTCTAATGCAGCCTTCTAGATAGTCTTCCAGTAATCTTTTTGCAATTTCGATATATTTCAAATACATTTTACAGCTTAAGATTGTGACAGCACAAGCTAATAACACGTGATGTTCATACACTTCTTCAGTTAGAACATCTTTTTATACGACAAAACCTAAGAATAAAAACCCCCGACACAAAAAATAAACTCCATAAACTAACAAATAATATTTTAAATTCACATGTATAAGGTAAGTTCAAATATTTTTATTTTCCAAGCGTCGCGTCGTGTCTGGGGACCGCTCAAGTTTATGAAGTATTTTTCCAACAATAGCTAATTAATTATTACGAATTACATGTAGTGTACCTACAAGCGATCTTTAAGTTTCATGCATAGTCTTCTTTGTAATGCCGCGTCCTGCGAGCTCGGTGTGCCGTATGCGGCGCGGGGGCGGGCGTTACCAAGTGCGGCGACCCGAACGGGCAGACACGTGAGGGCAGACTACGTTGACGGTTGTGTCGATTTTGCGAATTTTTCGGAGTAAATTATTTTCTTGCAATCTGCGACTACACCTGTTTTTCTGACTTAGCGGTCCCCCGACGCGACGCGACGCTTAGAAAATGAAAATATTTGATCTTGCCTTATACATGTGAATTTAAAATATTATTTGTTAGTTTTTGGAGTTTATTTTTTGTGTCGGAGGTTTTTAATTTTTTTAATTTTACTGTTATTTTGTCCTTTTTAAAGTAGGTAAAATATTAGGAAAGTATTTAAAGTGATTAAATAGTTGAGTTAATTGAGAGAGTAAAACAGTAGCAAATTTCAAATCATTAGGACAAATGAAAGGTGGTCAGATCCCCTCATCAACTATTTAATAGTACCTGATGATCTTCAAACGGCTGATCAGGTCACGGTTACCTTACCATATACTTTCAATATTATTGAAGTAACACGGTACCAAATTTCGAATTGATCAGGCATAAGGAAGTTAGTCATATCCCCGCATCAACTAGAAAAGACCTGATGATCTTCAAACGGCTGAACAGATTTTCATGAAACATGGCTAAGAACACTCGGGATAAAATTATCTATGACACAAAAAAAACTAAACGAAAATCGGTTTATCCGTTTGGGAGCTACGATACCACAGACAGGTAGACAGATACACAGACACGTTAAACTTATAACACCCCTCTTTTTACGTCGGGGGTTAATAAGAGCATCACGCGATAGTCGGTACCATTGCAATATTTCAAAAATTGTATGCTTCTGATTGTGCTTTGTATTTCTCTGGGACTTTTTTTTCAAAAGACTCTAACATTTGGTTTAGTAAATCAATTTCAGACCTTCTTAGTTCAGTTTTGAAACTAAAACTTCCGGTACACCATGATATCAAACATTTCCGCATGATACCAAGATCAAACATTTCCGCATGATACCAAGATCAAACATTTCCGCATGGTACCAAGATCAAACAAATGTAATGAGTCAGCAACAATGAAATCCTCAACCATATTAATTGGTAAATCTTTCAGAGGTGTATGGTGAATGATGATGATGGCCTTCATCTAATTTATTACCTATAGACCGGTAATGCATTATAAAAAGGAAATAAATTCACAAACAAGCAAGCCAGTAATAACTCATGACTACAATTCAACGAAAGGTGGAGTCGATACTTTTGACAAAATGATGCATTCATATAGTAAGACTAGAAGTACCAGACGTTGGCCGCTTTCGATACTTCAATGGCATGCTGGATCAAGCTGGTATCAATTCTATGGTGCTTTATATTGACGCTGAACATCCGAACACTCCTGCCTGCCAACAAGTTCCGGAGCGGTTATTTAAAGAAATTAGCTTTACAATTGGCCGAACCGCATATGAAGCGTCGTTTTGCCACTGCAAAACGACGCTTTTACAACTTTGCCGCGCGAATTAGAAGCCACTTTACGTGACATTCTAAATATAAATCAGGAGATGGTGAGCAGTAGGTGTCTATTGGGAATTCTAATTCACGTTTTTCGTCAAAATTAGCTCCCTCCGTTCGCTCATTCGAAAAAAGTGAATTAATCCTTCCCAATATACACCAATAGATTACAAATTCATAAAACATACCAGTGAATTTGTTTCCCCAGAGATCCAGTGTTTCACAAAGATCACAACGTACACTGCATTGTTGAATAGATCAGGCATGGTGAGAACCGCTCTTCGAGACCCGATTAGAATATGACGGCACCATGAAACTGCAACGACCACATACCATGTGGTGGTTTCATGCCAGATTGGTCGTGCCTACGAGTATATCAGTAATATTCTATTCGAAATCATGTCATCCAGCAGCAGCATAGTTACAGTTATGATAATGAAAAATGTCGGCACCACGAAACTTCACTTGTTCCTTGCTTGGTGGAACAGTGATTCCATGCCTGATTGGTCGTACGGACAAATCTGAATGCAAAGGGCAGATAACTATGTGCTTTAGACGCAAAACCTCGAAACTGTGTGCGGGAGCCACGACGATTATCATGACTGACAAACTTCTAGCAATCCTGTTAAAGAATGAACAGATAATTTCAGGAAGGCACTGATTATAAAGGATAGGTAATATTATTTATGAACGATATTTTTTGTAGTAAGAAGGTCTACTCCCGTTCGTCAAAAACGTAGTTACGTGTTTTTTCAGTCGTTAGAAAACATATTTACCGTTCGAAATAAAATTGATGTTGATTTTTTTTTGGTATTCTCATAACCGTATTTATATTGTACAAAACATATAAAACCTATGCATAACATGCTACGTTTTTTTAGCCTTTAACCACTTCCAAAGTTTCACGAAACTTCGCAAATTTGTACCGTAGTAGGCCCCCTGTTTACATGCACTGTCATCATTTCATAATCGGTCCGCCAACGTCGCGCGCGGGGCCTTGCTATCTGACACCTCTTCGTTACACGTACCTAATGTACCGATTCCTGATTGTTTAACTAAATTGATGAATGAAACTTGATACGGGGCCTTTTGGTGTAGGCTGAGTGTAGGGTGGTACTTTATTATTACGATTTATTTATTAAATTTACAATACATGCGAATCAGTGGCTAGAAATAAAGTAGAGTAATTAACTCATATACGCTCCCACTACTGGCTTACGACCTCCATCATTAAGGAATGTCATCACTGCATATTAGCCTAATCACCACGCTTGCCAACTAGTAGTGTGATGACAATAAAGGTTTTTGTACTCGAAAATCCGATAGCACTCCCGAACTAGGATTCGAACCAAGGACCTCCGGATTCGGGCGGAGCTCTGTTACCACTCCACCAAGAGACGCTTTCGTTTTATTCAGACTGAACATTGACACATTCATATAGAAGTGGACTAATGCTTGAATACTTTCTAGGTTACTCATGTATCAGTTATGACCTTTTTCGGCATTTGCTCTCTTACTTCACTCGAACATTCGAAAAAAGTATTTTTTTAATAGATTATATATATATCATAAAACATGCCAGTGATTTTTGTTTCCCCCAGAGATCCAGTGTTTCACAAACATCACGACATACACTGCATTGTTGAATAGATCAGGCATGGTAAGAACCGCTCTTCGAGACCCGATTAGAATATGACGGCACCATGAAACTGCAACGACCACAGACCGAGTGGTGGTTTCATGCCAGATTGGTCGTGCCTAAATCAGTAATATTCTATTCGAAATCATGTCATCCAGCAGCAGCATAGTTAGTTACAGTTATGATAATGAGAAATGTCGGCACCACGAAACTTCACTTGTTCCTTGCTTGGTGGAACAGTGATTCCATGCCTGATTGGTCGTACGGACAAATCTGAATGCAAAGGGCAAATAACTATGTGCTTAGACACGAAACCTTGAAAGGGTGTGCGGGAGCCACGGCGATCACTATAACACTGCCGCAATAATTGAATTAGACCAGAAGCACTAATCTGAAAAACTCACTTCGAATCTCGCACACTGAATCCGCTATGAGATTCAAATTGCGTAGTCTATAAAATGTGTCAACGATAATGTGGAACCCTACAGATAAATATATAATAAAATAAACTTTTTTTGACGAGATTCTGACATAAGGTATGTATAAATTGTAATTCTGACATAAGGTATGTATAAAATAGTTGAACTTACCTTATACATGTGAATTTAAAATATTATTTGTTAGTTTTTGGAGTTTATTTTTTTATACGTACGTTCGTAAAAAGTAACAAAGGAACCCTAATATGCAACAGGGCAATATGTATGGCACTTTGTAAAAACAAGCTACCACATTTTATTGACGTTGCAGCTTCTACTTCAAGTACAGTTGAAATAAAATTGATTTCAATGAAAAAATACGATATTTTATTTAGCATTCAATTATAAACATGATATTATATATTTCCTAATACCTTTGTCATTTAAAACCTATAATGAAAGGAGGTCAAGTTGGTACTTGTAAGAACATGATTAAACTGGTTGAGTAAACAAAAGTGCACGTGTTTACGTGTAATGCAAAATCAGCACATTCATTTTAGGTAGACATTGGTTTTCTGAATCATTTTAGTGCATTCGAAAGTTAACCACTGAGGAAGCTACACGAGATTCTATTATTGAGTTTTTGAAAGCGAATCAAAATGGAAAACTTGTTTGAACAATACGCGCAAGACCCTCTTGCCGACTTTGACATTATGTATCCCGAGCTGGCTAAACAACAGCGGGAACCAAAGAAGAAGAGATCAAAACGTCCAGCTGCAAATCAAGAAAACCCTACGTCCTCCAACAAACATTGCTTACAAAATGCATCCTCCTTCGTGTGCAGCAACGAAACAAGACGAGGTATTCGACTCATTCGGATAGAAGCGGTGGACCTGGAAGACAGTCGTAGTGCAGTGAAAATGAAAATGAAAAAGTACTTTACAGTGCTCAGTACGTTGTCACAGAACTTTAATCCAATTATGGAGCAAACGGAACACTTTTTTTTTTTTTTTTAATATTTATTTAACAAAAAGTTTACATAATATTGTTATAATAAGACATCACAAAAACCGTTGATCGGTTTGTACGGATGCTTTGAGCATCTTAGCGCGCGGCCTGTGCCTAAAAACTTAGTTAACAATATTTCAAAGTAAGTAGCAATAGCTTACTGTACCTAAAAAAAAACAAAAATTCATAGCCATTCACAATTTAAAACAATACGCAGCTAACTGCATATAATGCATAAAAACCACGGCGGCACACGTGTTTACTTGTTGTCGACAATCATCGCTCGCGACGCGCCAGGAAACCAGTTTGGGATGTCAGGAAACCGGCGTAAACAACAACCAATACAGGGTAAACCATACCATTATAATTGTAAGCTTTGAAGCTGTTCGAGAAAATATTTTTTGAAATTATGTTTATAGTTTTCAATATTAGTTTTTGATATTACTTTTGCTGGTATTTCGTTCATAAGTTTAGGTATTAGAAAGCGATGTGTACGTTGGCCATAGTAATTATTAACTCTAGGTATGTGTAGTTTAATTTGAGTAATTTTTCTAGTAATTATTTTGTGTTTGATTTTGATTTGTACCTGCTCATTTTGAAACTGTTCTATTAATACAAGCATTTTAAACTTTGCGTGAACGGGTAATATTTTACAATATTTAAATATTTCTAGCGAGTTTTTTTCTTTGCATATATTTTTTTTAATTTTATTTGGTATTATTATTTTTAATATTCTTAGCTGTAAGTTATAAATTTTATCTAAGTAGGTTTTAAAAGTTCTTCCGTAGCTAGTTAGTCCATACGATATAATAGACTCAGCTAGAGAGTTATACAAGTTTAATAGGATTCGAGACGGCACTTTATACTTTAAGATGGCAAATTTAGCCAACATGGCTCTTAATTTGTCACAAATAAGATCGATGTGAAAGCTCCAGTTGAATCTGCTGTCTACAATAAGACCCAAATATTTATAGTGAGTGACCTGTTCTAGCTGATCACATTTACACAATGTATTTGCAAAAGGAGCATTATGCAGACATTCGTGGCTGTGTGATATTACCTTAAGAGGTCTCATCACGTTCAACAGGTAATTTGACCGGACGTGCATTATCTTAGTTTTGCTATTATTTATTACTAGCCCTGCATCATGCGCCCATTTACATAAGTTTGTAAAATCTTTCTGTATGATCAGTTCAGCTTTCGAGATGTCTGTATCCGCTGCTATTAGGCAGGTATCGTCAGCATATTGCAAGACAGAGCAGTTTTCCACGACATTTTCCATGTCATTTACGTATGCCAAGTAGTGCAAAGGACCCAGAACCGAACCCTGCGCTGTTCCAGCTGTGACAGGTACTTCTTCACTTAGTTCGTCGCCCACTTTTACTCGAAATTTCCTTTCAGTAAGGTAGTTTTCACACCATTTAAGGATAGGCCCTCGAACACCCGTATTACCTAGCTTATTTATTAGTGTTTCGTGTCTGAGTGTGTCGAATGCTTTGCTAAAGTCAATAAATATTATTATTACATGTTTTTTATCATTTAGATAATTGTTAACTTCATCAGAAAATTTCGCGAGCAAAGACGTAGTAGATCGGTTTTTTTGAAAGCCAAACTGAGCACTCGAAAGAACATCATATTCAGTATAATAAGTATGAATTTGGTTGCAAATGAATTTTTCTATGACCTTATCTATTATTGGCAGTATCGAAATTGGTCTATAATTCTCATACTGACCATGGGATCCCTTTTTAAAAATTGGCCTAACAATCCCAGTTTTTAGTTCTGATGGGTATTTTCCTGTTTTAATACTAGTATTTATAAGCCTTACTATAACGTTGGTAATTTTTTCGCATAGCAACTTCACATCTAAGCACCGAATCCCATCAATTCCCGCAGCTTTTTTTATGTTCAAATTTTTTATGATTTTTGATACACAGTCGTTTTGTGCTGCTTTGAAAAATATTGATTTATTTTCCGGGAAGGTATATAGTTTTTCATTTAACATTTTATCATTACAATCTGTCGTTATATTCTTTACATTGTTTTTGAATTCCTCCCCAAAATTGTTAGCTATTTGTTTTAATGTTATTTTATTTTTATTGAATGCTTTAATTATTGCTGCGTCTACCGTTTTGTCAATTCGTCCAGATAATGAGTTTAAGACTTGCCATAGTTTTCTAGGATTGTTTTTATTGCTGTCAATTTCATCGTTAAAATATTTATTTCTCGCTTTTTCGATTGTCTTTCTTGTTTTATTTCTTTGCCTATTATATTCTAATTGTAATATTTTGTTACTTGAGTCTTTTATCCATTTACTATATAGTGTATCTCTTTTTTTACAATGATTATTTATTTTATTACTAATCCACGGATCTTTATTTCTTTTACTTAATTTATTAACTGCCTGTATGTGCGTGGCTTGCCCGTAACACCTGTCAAAATTTACTTTGATAAAGTTGTATATCTCGTTTGGGCAATGCATTTCCTCTACTGGACACCAATCTATATGTTTTAGCAGTGGTAATAATTTTTCATTACTAATTACGTGTTTGGTAATTGGATCACCCTGTATGTTGCTGCTTGTTCCAACGCACGCCAGCACAGTCATGCGGTGATCCGCCATTACAGTGCCAAGTGTCGCCGAGTAAAGGTCTAACGAACGCGATCTAGCAAAAATGTGATCAATACAAGTGCGCGTTATTTTATCATCCCGTTTCTCGATCCTTGTATAATCAGTTATCGCGTTCGTCAGGCCGGACTCAGCCATACAGCTCAAATAGCGGTCTCGTATGTTATCATGAGATTTTAGGTCTATATTTAAATCACCTAGTAAGTAAAAATCGGTGTTTTTGAAAATACTCTTACACAATAGTTGATTTAACTCAGTTATAAATAAGTGCTTACTTTCTACGGGTGGTCTATATAATGCACAGATGTGTGTCGCGGAACGGTTTGCGGTTTGTATGTAACCAATGATAGATTCACAATGTTTTAGAGACGTGTTTTCAACAAGTTGAAAGCGGTGACATGTTTTAACATACATTATAATGCCACCGCCCCTACGTTTTTCACGGAGCACACTGTACATTTCATAGCCATTTATCAAAAACATCTGCTGAATATTACTGCTATAGGAGATGCCAACTTCGGTTAAAATCATTACATCAATATTATAACTGTTGATAAACTGTACCACCAAACTAAAGTTTTTAATTATGGAACGGATGTTTATGTGAGTAATAGTAAATTGACAATTGTTTTTGGGTAGGTAAGTATTGAAATCGTGAATACTGGAGCAATCACAGATCTCAATTATCCCCTCTATAGTAACTGAACCAAAAACACATAAGAGTAATCCACTATCGCCTATCTTTTTTCGCCATCTCCGTCAGCATTTTCTCCAGATCACCTGTACTTCTGATGATTGCTATTTTTTCGTTATCGGCTTTACGAACCAGAACCCTACCTTCTTGAAACCATATGTACTTATGAGTGTCTTTCAATTGGGATTTAGCTTGCCACAACAGCGTTTTATTGAAGGTAGATAGTGCCCTGCGTATCAGTACCTTTGACTTGGCAAGATTCGGATTTGTTGTATCCGTACTTCCTCTTGAGAATGAGATTACGTCATCAGCAACAATGTCCACTCCTCTTGCGGCTCGTACCCATTGGTTGACCAGTTCTTCACTTGCCAACGTCAGTTGAATCATGCCTTCTTTGCCATTTTTAGCTTTTAGCCTTTTTACTACCTTGACGTCGGTTTGCTCAGTATTAAGTTTAGTCACTATCATACCTGTCAGGGTGTTTAGGTTTTCATTAATTGTTTCTGGTATCCCGGCAATCTCTATAATATTATTTAATTGTTTATGTTCAAAGTTTCTGACGAATTGTTCCATAGCATCAACTTTCAGCTCCAAGTGGGTATTTTGATTCATTAGAAAAGTGTTCTTTTTTTCCAGCTCCTTAATTTTGCCACTAAACTCTTCCAACGTATCCATGACATCGTCCATCCTTTTGCAGCACGAACTTAACGATTCATTAACTGAAGATATCTCTTTTTTGACTGCTTTTTTAACCTCTACGGCAATATCTCTAATCAGTTTATTAAACGCGTTTGGTCCACCGTTACTTATCAGGTTGAGGTCCAACTCTTCATCCTCTTCTTCATCTTCATCTGGTATAACAAAAGACTTACGTCGAGGTGACTCCTTATGACATTCTTGGCATGTCCACTCCAGATTTTCAGCATTTCGTAGTGCTGAAAGCTGCTTAGAAGATAGACCGGCACATATTTGATTAGCATGAACAATCTTTGAGCACTTATTGCACTCAAGCCCTGGTGATTTTTTTGTTATATTTTTGTCACAATTGTCGCACTTCGGCATTTTTATTTATTTGGAGGTGTTGTTTGATGTAGGTAACGGTAAAATTCGGTAACGGTTGAACGTATCGTGTGTGCGGTGCGGCGGCTCGCGTGACACTGATTTCTAATATATGTAAAAAATCTGTGATGATAATATTTAAAATATAATTGTTTAGTTTATTAAGTTAAGAAATGATTAGGTTAAGTAGAATATGTATTGTGTCAATTAAGTTATAATAAAAATGTTGAAATATTTTTTTTGTCTTATTTTGACTACCTACTTGATTTAGGGTTTAGAGAAAAACTAAAAAAAACATGTTTTAATTATTAAAATTTATTCACGTTACAAAACATATCATTACACAATTAAGTACACACAGTTATTTAAATACCACTTCTGTATACAAATTGCCTTCTGCCTGTATGCTCTGAACATCGCAAAGATATTTGTTTCAAGAGCAATTAACCAAAGTAATAATAATGTCAAATTATATGTGCCACGATTAATACTATTTTCGTACTTTTCATTTTATTAGCAATTTATTGATCTCATGATTAATAAATCTGATTTTGTTACATCTCGCCGTTTCATTACTATTTTAAAATCTGGGTTGGTAGGTAACCCCTGTTGCCATTTATGTATGCAAAAAATATGTTTACTTCTGAAGGTTAAATTGGACTTTGGACTAAGGCGCAGTTTTACATGGAGTTTCACCATTGCTGACGTGTCGAAACCTATAGTAGGCATGGACTTCTTGAGTTTCTATAATTTACTTGTTGATTGCAGACAAAAACGCCTAATCGACGGTACTACTAAACTGTCGGTGCCAGCGCAGCAACAAGAACCCAGCGACGACATATCATCGGTGAAAGTTTTCCGTGATGAGTCAGAGTACATACCACGCCATTTTGCGTGAGTTTTTGGAAGTCACGCGGCCAGCAGGTATGTGTAGTGTACCTAAACATAACACTATGCACCATATTAGAACTACGCCAGGCCCACCTGCAGCTTGCAAACCGAGACGTCTAGACCCACAGCGTTTAGCAATTGCTAAGAAATAGTTCGATGACATGCTAGCTTGTGGGACAGCTCAAGTCTGAGAGCCCCTGGTTTTCTGCTTTGCATCTAGTGAGAAAGAAGGACGACGGGTGGAGAACTTGTGGCGACTACAGAGCATCCGTAATATACAGCCTGTATGTAAGACGTTGCAATCCTGTATAATACAGGATTGCAACGTCTTCTACAATAGACCTCGTAAAGGCATATAATCAATTACCTGCCTACCCTCCAGATATAGCCAAAACTGCAATCTCAACCCTATTTGGCCTTTTGGAATTCCCGCTCATAGCGTTTGGATTTCAAAATGTAGCTCAAACTTTCCACTATCTCGTGTAGAAGAAGTCACACCAGCGATTGATTACGAGAGCCTCGCACGGACACAGGAAGTAGATACTGAGTTACGAGACCTTGTACAAAATGGAACAACTCTCATATTAAACAAGCTTTCTATACCAGAATCGAAGCAGAAAACATAAAATTTCTGATCAGAAGCGATCGATCAAAAGAAAAGCTTCTAAAACTTCTTCTAAAATCTCTCTCATCAACATTTCTCTACAGATACCATTTTTTCTGATAAACCTTCGTTCCGTGAAATTGGAAAGGAAAAGTCGGAGAAAACATAATAAAGAAAGATGAGAGTAAGATTTATTAAAAATGCCAACTTGATTAGTTCTTGTAGTTTTGATTCAGTAATGTATCTTATAGCTTTAGGATGTAACCAATACAAACATATTGAAGATGATATAAACAATCTCACAGATGAAAACATTAGAGAATACATTAAATGTTTAAGAGAGACTGATTCAAAGCATGGTCAATATAAATTAAGGTGCTATAAAGCTGTTCAATATTTTAGCAAAAACCAGACAAGTCGCGCAATAACCATCGATTGTGCTTGTAATGTAACCGACATTTTCGAATCAATTCTACTAACTTGCTTTTCAAGTCCAGTTTCCACAAAAACGTGCTTAACAGTATCTTGCATGTCACCGGAAATGAAGATAAATGAGTCGTATAGAATCAAAGGCGGCGATCTGACAGTTTGGTCAATTTTGAGTTATGATAGTGGCCACACTGATAATTTAAAACCAAATAATATGACTAACTCTTGCAGGATCAAAGACGGCTATTTAGCTATAAAAATCGAAAGTCAAAACTCGAGTTCAAAACAAATACGGCAATCTTTGAGTGCTCAATTTCAAAACTGGCAATCTCATGCCTACAGCCAATCACAGACTAGCATTTTTACACGTGACTAATGGCGGATCTTAACGTTTTGTGTGCTTTTGTTGTCTGCGTTTTTGTTGATTTATTGGCGATTTGGTGACTGCAAGTTTGTAATTTTGTTAAATTTTAAATTATGGAATGTCACCCAACACCTGTGACTAATCGTTTGCAAGAAAACGTCAAAAAAATCCTGATAAATGGAAAAGAAATGTGACCAAAAGATCGAGATTAGAACTAATATTTTATTTGCCTAGGGTTGTCACTAGTGGTTTTATTTTCGAACGATGGGACTAATCCGGTTCTAGTTTTTACTTAACTAGCTCAGAAGCAAGCATTGTTTTTTTTTTTTTTTTTAAATCCTCGATTTTAATGTCTTAGTATTTTGGAATGTTTATTACTACTGTATTATTACAATTATGTATATAAATTTCGCACATAGACTAGATAATGAAATGAGCACGTAGTACATACAATTTAGGCTGACTTATCCCTAAAAAAAAATCTTCCAGACTTCCTTAAGGTGGCACATACCTACTACAAGATTTATTTATCTTTTACAGATATTCTGCTAAGTCTCTCCCAGAGAGAATATGCGATCATAATACCAAAGCATTACAATGTTCGACGTTGACCATGGTTAAAATATTACAAATACACAGTAAATTTTATGCTCACAAAAACAAACAACAGCAAGACGCTATAATTTTAAAATTGTGTTCAATCTGTCTTGCTAAACATAAATCAGGACACAAAGGCAAAAAGCAAACAACGATCAAGTATTTTGTGTTCGTAAATAAAAAAAAGAGTGCCTATTTGTCAAAAATTATTTATGAACATTTTTGGCATCACGAAACACAGAATAAATTATGTAATGCAAAGATTTTTTTGACGTGGTGTAGATCTGGTTTGCTATGATGATAATATGCAAAAAACTTATGACAGTAAAAAAGAATCACTTATTTTTCACATGTAATTACAATTACATACGTAATTTGCGATTCATAATTTCAATAAATAAAAAAAAAAATTATGTATAGACTTTAATTTTCCAATAAATTCGTATTATGGTCACTCTACTACGTCACTCTACTGTTATGTAACGGCTTATTCAACAAGGACTTTGTTTTTTAATTAGGGCAACAACAAGAACGTGACAGTTTTTGACATTTAGTTTTTGGCGGTATTCGTAGTAGGTGCTTTGGCAATTGTTACAATGAATTCAATTTCGCTCTAAAATCGCATCAAAATAATTCAAATCCACTATGAAAATGGTCGTTCTGTTAAAGTTACATTTCGTAAAATTCGTGATATTTTCGGACAACATAATCGTCCTTCTGAGACCGCTATCAAGAATTTGGTCGCGAAATTGGAGTCGACAGGCTCGGTACAAAATGTGCCAACACCAACACGTGTTCGACCGGGTCGTTCAACAGAAAACATCGCTGCCGTGAGCCACAGTGTTGAAGAAGATCAAAAGTTATCAATTTCACGACGTTCTCAACAATTGGGGTTATCCAAAAGCACAACATGGCGAATTTTGCGAAAGGATTTGGCTTTGAAGCCTTACAAGATTCAACTGGTGCAGGAATTGAAGCTGACCGACCATTCAAATCGCCGTAGATTCGCTCAGTTCATTCAGGAACAACCTGCTGGTTTTTCTCAAAAAATCATTTTTTCAGACGAAGCACATTTTCATTTGTCAGGGTACGTCAACAAGCAAAATTGCCGCATTTGGGCTTTTGAAAATCCTAAAGCAATTATTGAGAAGCCTTTGCATGCTCAACGTGTCACTGTGTGGTGTGCTATGTGGTCTGGAGGTGTGATTGGGCCGTTTTTTTTCGAAGATGAGGCTGGAAATGCGGTAACAGGCAATGGATCACGCTATCGCGAGATGTTAACAACTGAATTTTGGCCTATTATTGATGACATGGATATCACTGAAATGTGGTTTCAACAAGACGGTGCCACATGTCACACAGCCAATGAAACGATCAATTTATTGCAAACCAAATTTCCCGATCGCATAATTTCGCGAAATTCAGCTGTTAAGTGGCCGGCCAGATCGTGTGATTTAACACTACTGGATTATTTTTTGTAGGGCTACGTTAAAGACAGAGTCTATACGGAGCCAATCCAATCAATTGCAGCCTTAAAACTCAAAATTCGTGATGTCATTAACGAAATAGACCCTCCATCTTGCCAAAAAGTGATTAAAAATTTTGATGAAAGAATCAACATCTGTCAGCGTGGTCGTGGTGGACATTTGACAGATATCATTTTTCATTCATAATTGCCAAACTTTTCTCTTTGTAATACAATAAAAAAATTATTCATTTTCCACTAAATTCTTTGTTTTAATTATATGCCAAATTTTAATCACAGTATTGTATATTTTTTCTACGTAGCTTGTGTATAAAATATACCGAGAGGTAGTTATCTACATGCGTTTATAAGGATAACTCAGTTGAGCAAACTGAAAAAAGGTTTGATTGGTCATAACTTTTGAACAATAAGCATTTGTGGTGTGTTATTAATTTGTACAGATATTTCCAAAAGTTACCTTCAAGGTGAAAAAAAAGCATTTCGTATACATAATAATGCCGTATTGAGTGATCCAATGAAATTATCATAGATTCCTGGATTTACGCTGAAGTATCTTGATTTTTTGTAAAATAAAATGACAAATTCTGAACAAATTTTTGATATGACGATTTTATACACAGCGTGAATATGTTCAGAGATTCAGCATAAAGCTATTTTGCCTAATGTCTGAATTGAGTGATCCACATGTTGGGCAATATCCTTGATCGCCTGGTAGTGACAATTTTTTTGATTTCGGTTATGAGTTACTCACCTATTGTTATGGACGGTATCGTTGTTCCTTACTCCCCTTGTGTGAAAAATCTTGGCATTCATATGGACTGCTCTCTCAGCTGGACCAAGCATATTAGTGAAGTGAGCAGGAAAGTAACTGGGACTCTTCGCGCTCTCTATCGCCTGAAGAACTTTCTGCCGTCATCTACAAAGACACTGCTAGTGCAAGCCCTTATCTTGCCGTTGATTGATTATGGTGATGTCTGTCTCAGTAACGTTTCACAGGAGCTTTTGAACAAAATGGATCGACTTCTAAATAATTGTATACGTTTCATTTTCGGACTGCGCAAATATGACCACGTCTCCATTTTCCGCTCTAAACTTAACTGGATGCCTATCCGGCAGCGTAGGTCCATTCGAATTTTAAATGTTCTCTTTTCTATTCTTTTTGATCCGAATTCTCCATCTTATTCAAAAAGTAAATTTCAGTTTCTTCATTCTTCACATTGTCGTCAGTTGCGTTCTGAAGATACTCTTTCCCTTCTTTCGCCCTCTCATTCTTCCGGTTTCATGTCTAGTTCTTTCGCTGTATCTGCGATTCGTCTTTGGAACAAACTTCCTGTTCCAATAAGAAAATCTATTAGTAAATACAGGTTTAAAGTAGCTGTTCGAAAGCATTACGGATCGGTGGTCACGCATTAGGGATGGGTCCTTGAGTCACTGTTAGGTGAATGTGGTTCAAAGTTAATACGAGGTTATTCTGAGGGGTTTATATGGCTATTATTATGTAATATTTTTTTTTTGTGGCAAGCAATTCTTGGTTTGGTTGGTTCTATTTATATTATGACTTATATTTATGTATGTTTATTTTTATCGATTTATATTGAATTTATATATAATTTATTTTGTTGTTTTGTTATTTATAGTAATTAGCATCTGTTGTTGTTTTTAAAAGTAATTTATTTAGTTTAATCTCGTGCACCGTGTTTAATTTATCTGTTTAATCGTGTGGTTGACTGGTAGAGAATGCCCTTTGGCATTAAGTCCGCCAATTGTATCATTAATTTTGTGCAATGAAGAATAAATAAATAAATAAATGAGTTTTGACAATTTTTGACTAGTATCTGATCTAGTATTTGATAAGTATGCATGGGAGAAAATAGCTCCTTTCACGGAAGAGAGGGATGTAATCCCAGAACCCCTGTTCATGTGGACAGAGAAGGTCTCTGAGGAGCTATACCGATATTTCGGTATTTTGGTGTTAATGTCGGTATGTCATATTATGTCCGTTGTAAGTGATTACTGGACGACGGGTCTAATGGGAATGCCTGATTTCCGTCGACTCATGACGAGAAATCGATTTCTGGTGCTCACGAGACTCCTTCATTTCGTGCACAACGATGTCGACCCCACGTTGTCGTCGTACCAAAAGAAGATCCTCAAAATAAAGCCGATTCTGGACCACTGTAATGTGCAATATTTGGCGCTTTACACGCCAAACTAGCACCTGAGTTTGAGCGAGTCCCTTCTGCTGTGGAAGGGCCGTCTAAGCTGGGTGCAATGTATCCGGAGCAAGGTCGCACGCTTCGGAATCAAAAGTTTCGAGCTGTGCGAAGCCGAGACTGGGTACTTATTACAGTGCCTAATTTACGCCGGTGAGAACTCGACCATGCTCGAGGAACCCATCCATGGATTCGAGAACTCTGGCTTCCTCGACGTTGGCCATATCCTGGTTATGGACAACCAATTGTCCTTAACCAGGTTTTTAAAAAGCAGGGACGTGATTGGGACAATGAACCCTCGTCGCGTTAATTGGCCAAATGTAATGAAAGAGGCCAAATCAAAAAAGATGCCAAGAGGAAATCAAATTGCCCGTCATTGCGGTGACATCACGCTTATAGCTTGGCAGGACGTAAAACTAGTCACCGCAGTGTCCACCTGCCACTCAGAGGCCCGAGAGTCCGCTACTGGGGCTGGCGTTGAGATCGAGAAGCCTGTCGCCATTGCTGAGTACAACAAGTACATGGGGGGCGTCGACAGCAAAGACCAAAAGCTGTCGATGTTCCTCATGGAAAAAAACGCGGTCGCAAGTGTTATATGAAGGTATTCAAAAGGCTGTTGAACACCAGCCTTTTGAATGCCTTCATAATTTATCAGAAACGCCTGTTGCGGGCCTTACCTACAGGCAATTTCGCTTGGCAGTGGTGACAGGCCTCTTAAGAGAGGTTTCCCAGCGTAGTTAACGCATCAAGGCCGAACATTAGCGAATCGGCTCCCGGGATCCCCCGTAGCAATGGGATCATATCCCTACTACCAACAAGATGGCAAAAAGTAATCGAAAAAAAAAAGTACCTACATACTTTAGTTAAATTTAAAGTAACTATATTAAAAAATGTTTTGAATTTTCTTAAAAAATGTGAAGAAATTTTTTCCTCAACCAATTAGTATGCTATTGTCTAAACTTCTTTTTGAAATAAACTTTTGAATTAAGTAGGTTTTTATAACACGTAGATAGTAAAATGTGTTTTTCTCCGTTTCACACAACTTGGACAGTAGCGTTTTTGCTTACCCCTTAGGGGTATAGAAGCAAAAACGCCTCTGTCCATATTTCGATTTTTTAAATCTATGATTGTCATTTTATGCCGGAAGTCGTAACCTCTAAACCAATATCAACATTCAGGAATTAAAATGTATCATTCCTTTGTAAAATGATCAGAAAAAGTTAACCCGGGTCCCGGATGCAAACACGCAATTTTCAAAATTCATTCAAAAGCCATTGTGACATTGTCGGTTTAGACCAATCACAGCACAGCACGACATTTTGGAACGACAAGATGGCGATTTCTGTAAACAACAGCAGTTGCAAAAGTGTTCTCAGATTATTTTCTAGATTTAAAATAGTTTTGGTATTATAATGGAAGAGCCTGTATTTCCAGTGTCTTCAGGAAGGACTAGAAAACGTAGTCCCAATACAAACAATTGGAAACGAGCGAAGAATAAGGCGGTTCGGTGATTTCATCTTCACTACTTTTACACGTGGTTTCCTAGGTGTTTAGTCAACACACCGATAATCGACTGCTCAGAACTGGCAATGCTCATGTATTTTATAAGTACTTATGTTCAAATCAAATCAAATCAAATATTTTTTATTGCCAAGTTATAAGTTTGTATATTACAGGTGTTGTGAGTAATATTGTTTAAAGTTACATTATAACAAGCCGTTTAGGCGTACAATATACATTTTTAATAAACCTAAATTCCAACTTAAATCCTTTTCTTACTTATCGTACATACTATAGCCCATAATGACAGACAGGTATCCTTGTTCTATCCTAATTTTGTCTTCAAAGTACTCATGCAAAGAATAATAACACTTACCAATGAGTATATGGAACAATGTTTTTTTTAAATATTTGTAATAACATTTTTTTAAAATAATCAGGGAGGTGGTTGACAAATTTTCGGTCCTATGTTATAAATACTTTTTGAAAAAAATGTTGTACGAGATGGATGGTGTGGCTTTCTCTCGAGTTGGCACCAAACAATGTTCTTATACACTTTTATGGGCACGTTATCGTTATTGTTAACCCCATTTTGATAGATTACTAAAAACAGTTTGAACAGGTACTCTCTTAAAAGGCTGTCTCAATATCCAACAGGTAATCATGACAAAGGGGCATACCAATGCCGTAAATTAACTATGTCTGACATTCGAAAACTATTGAAGTCATTTTATGCTACAAAAAAATAAACAACACCAGGATGCATTTCTTTTGAAAGGTTCGTCAACGAGCACGTGTGGGTCAGCGAGCATTAAATACATTATCTATAAAGCTGTTCGTAAAATCGTGTAACAGATTAAAAAACTCATACCAGTATGACAAAAAACCTTTTTAAAAATATTGCACCTCTGTACATCGGATTCGTCGAGTAGCAAAAGTATTTAAAAGAACAGGAGGTGCCGTTAAAGAGCCCCGAGTAGGTGATCATACTTCACACAAATATGCGACCAAGAAGCGAGCAGTAAAACGATTCCTCGAAAGTTTTAAATGCCTAGAATCCCACTACTGCAGATCTTCAGGTGAACGAAAATATTTAGACTCCAACTTAAACATAAGAAAAATGTACAATGTACTGTAAAAAAGCGGGACCAGAAGAGCATGTAAAAGAAAGTTATTTTCGAGACATATTCAATAGTTACTATAATATTGGATTTGGAAGCCCCCATATGGACGTATTGTTCAAGATGTACTGAATTAGATGAAAAAAACATAATTCGAGAAAGATGTGTCTGCGAAGAATACTTTTATTATAGAAAAAGAGTACATGGGTTGAAATCAAGAGCATTTAATCGACTACTACGCGAACAAAAAGATGGCATGATAACATTAACTTTCGACTGCCAGAAGAATCAGGTGCTACCTAAAGTACCAGACCAAATAGCGTATTAGAGTCGGCAACTTTATATTGACAATTTTGCCATAATCAAATCTCAGCCGGACAAAAAATTTAACAGAGATACTATTTCATTGTATTATTGGACCGAAGATTAATTCTCTATAGGAGGTAACGAAATATGTTTGGCTGCCTACCATAGACTTAATTGTTTAGACTTGACTGGAGTATCTGCTATACGTCTCGAAGCAGACGGGTGCGGGGCGCAGAACAAAAATTCAATATGATAGCGATGTGCTCAACTTGGCTGTTCATTTTTCAACGCTCCAGAACACGTAAAAACCATCGAATTAGTTTTTCCAGAGCCGGGACATTCATTCCTACCCGCCGATAGTTTTTGGAAATATTGAAAAGAAACTCAAGAAAATTGAAGTTATTTTAAGCCTATCGGAATATGTGGAGATATTTGATAATTTTGGCACAGCAATTGGTTTTGATATGGATCTGAACTGGAAGTCCGCTTTGCATTCAGTTGTCAAGCCCCCTGGAAGCTGGCTTTTCCATTTGCTATGAGTAAGCGATTTTTTATAAAAAGAAAATCCAACAATACACAGTTAGGGCCCACTGAAAATCAGCGCCTCGGCCCATAAAGCCCAGGCTGAATGCTGAGTGAGGTCCTTTTATTTTTTGGACATCCGAACACCGCTGTCTGATTGTGTTTGTTTGTCTCGTTGTTGTATGCCTACTACTTTTGTGTTTTTGTTAAATATACCGATGTCCTTGAATTTAATAAATATATTTATATTTATATTTCAATAAAATAAATATTACAGGCGAAATAAACTAATGTTCGGAACTGGTTGCCCATAAATCAGTCTTAAAAAGAGAAAATTTTTTTAGGTAAGTTGTACCTGCACCGATCCCCAAAAAAAGTTAAGATTAACCAGGCTGAACTTGAAGAAGTTGAGACACTACGTTGAAACACATTGCATGAGGGTTCACTCATCTAATTCTGTGACTCAATTCGGTATTATTTAGTTTGAGCGCTATAATAGGGCGCTGTACGAGTGAAATCAATGCCTTGAAATACAACCTTAAGCACATGTAATTAAGTCAAAATTTGTCTGAAAAGTTTGGGGACGCTCGAGTGAGCGAGCTAGCAACCACTAACGGTTTTGTCAGTTCGCGCGCAAATCTCGCCGGTTTCGGCAGTGTTTGTGAATTGGTGGCGAACTTCGCTGTATTTCTGTATTTAACCGATTTCAAGGGCGGATCCAGGGGGGGGGGGGGGGGGGGGAAATAGGGGTCATGACTTGGTTTACTATGGTGGCAGGCTTCGTGGTGCGCATTTAAACACAAAAGATTTATGGGCGGCCGATGGCACTGGATCTGACCTTTTTATAGCAACAATGAATCGGACCAGATTTCACTTCTTGCTGCGTTCCTTACGATTTGACGATATGAATACGCGAGAAGTAAGAAAACAAACTGATAAATTTGCTGCATTTCGAAATATTTTTGAGGAGTTTGTGGCTACGATAAAACTACACTATTCAATGGGTGAATACGTGACAATCGATGAGAAGCTTGAACCCTTTAGAGGAAGATGCCCCTTCCGTCAATACATGCCAAATAAGCCGGCTAAATACGGTATTAAAATGTATGTCCTGGCCGATTCGAAGACGTACTACACTGGAAATATGGAAGTGTATCTTGGCAAGCAAAACGACGGACCATTCAGTGTAAGCAATTCTCCTGCTGATGTTGTAAAGAGAATGGTTCAACCCATAAAAGACACTCATCGCAATGTCGTAATGGACAATTGGTTCAATAGTTTTCCATTATTTAGACAATTGCGTGAAGATTACGCATTGACTGCCCTCGGAACTGTTAGGAAGAATAAAGCAGAGATACCTCCAGTATTTGTGCAGACCAAAGGACGCGAAGAAAAAACATCCTACTTCGGTTTTCAACCCGACTGCACTTTGATTACAGATTATAACATTTTCAAATGTGGCGTCGATGTAGTTGATGAGCTATGCGGCACATATAGTGTATCAAGAACGAGCAGAAGATGGCCTTTGACATTATTTTTTGGTTTGATGAATGTAGGAGCAATAAACGCCTATGTCATTTACAAAGCCAATAACGTCGAAGGTCCGTTTGTTGTAAGAAGACTATTTCTGAAAGAGCTAGCTCTTTTGCTAGTAAAACCACAAATACAACAAAGAGCTTCTGTCCCTAACTTGTCGAAGTACATTCGTACTCGAATATCTGAAATACTCGGCGACGACGAAAACACCAGTCAAGTGGCAGAAGTCCCGGCACTTGGCACACGTGGAAGATGTTACATCTGCCCTACAAGGAAGGACAGGAAAACAAAAACATCTTGCCAATATTGCAGCAGGTTAATATGTCGTGAGCACACAAGTTTCTTGTGTAAAAGGTGTAGCGATGAGCGTAAGAACTAGTCACTAGCCATTAGTTCCACTAAAAAGATCCTCAAATTTGATCTCAATTATCTAAAAAAAAAGTCATATCAATGTTGGCCATTACTAGGTTTATTTAGAAGATAATGTTTTGTTTTATAATAATTTGAAGTGATTTTGCATGTTTGTTATGAAAAATAAGAAAATCTCTCTTATTTTTGTTCCTATTGCCAAAAACTATAGAATATTTTGTATCTCAGCTAAAAGAAATTTTGTTAAATATTTCGTAGACAATAAATATGTAATACTTGTTTAGCTATTGTTTTTATTCCTTTAATACATATTGTCATAAAAAAATCTCCTTATTCATTGGATTCATATTATAATAGTTATCTGAAAATTGGGTCTTTTCAACCCATGTGCGACCGTCCGTGTCCGAAAATGAGGTGCGAGTCCCCGCGGGTTAACAAAAGACGTTTACAACAAGTGAATACCTAGTAATATTAATTGCCTACATACTAAATACTTTTCATTTAGATTTTTTAAAACTATAAAATAGTTTTGCTTGTTAACACTTTACTTAAAGTATTATCTAATGTACCTATTATCAATGCGATTTACTCCTTTTTTTTCGTTAAAACGTGCTGATTGCTGAAACTAATAATAGTTAAAAATGACTGGTCTGTTCCTGTGATTTAATGATGGGATTTCTGGTAACTAGGTAACCGATGAATCGCGGGTGCAAACCCCGTCCGTACAAACATGGTTAATATTTACGGGATGAACATTTGTTTGGGCTTGAGTCTGGGTTTAATATGTATTGTAAATGTCTGTTGTCTCAGCATTTTGTCTGTTGTAGGGACCCCACAACAGACAAGTGCGTTGTGAAATTTGCATGGTTTTGCTTACAGGGTGACTCTAAGGGAAAAGGAGATGGTGCTGGTGGGTTAAAACGTAATGTCGGTGGAAGTACATTTAAAAAAATTGATGCATTTTTCACAAAGAAACCAAGGCTTGAGATTGCTCACTCGCAAAATTTACCTACAACAACTACAGAGGATTATAATTGTATTGCTGATGCTTCTGTTTCTACAGCTACATTGCCTACATTAACCTTAGAAGGAGAAAAATCATGCTCTCCTGTTACTAACCACATTCAGTCTATATTAAGTAGTACGTTGATTTCTGATTCTGCTGATCAGATAAAGCCTTCACTTTCTCAATTAGAGTTTGCTTCTGATATTGCATGTTATATGGGAAAAAATATAGATGATTTATCTAAAGCTTACTTGAAAAGCATTGGCAGCCTCCCCCTAATTATACTTTTCCGCACTGTGTTGTTAATAAAAAAGGAAAACAAACCAAAAAATATGCTCAGAAATCTCACCTTGACAAGTTTCACTGGCTTGTTTTGTCGCATAAAGACCAGAGTCTTTACTGCAAGTTCTGTGCTTTGTTTGCCGTAGCTCCTGGAGGTGGTATACAGCCAAAAACACCTTCATGTCGACTCGTAAAAGAACCGTTAAAAGATTTTGATAATTTACTTGGTGAAAATGGTGTTCTGCTGACACACCAGCGAAGCAAATACCACCAATTAGCTGTCGAAGCAGGGAAGAACTTTTTGTTGACTTTTCACAAGCCAGAAATTAATATAATGAACCAAGTAAATAGTCAAAGACTGACACAAATAAATGAAAATAGAGAACGTTTGCGACCAATTGTAAAAACTATTCTATTTTGTGGCCATCAAAATATATCGTTACGTGGCCATCGCGACGATGGTAAATTGTTGAGCTATGACAGCGTGGTACCCGATGAAGGGAATTTTAGAGCCCTCTTAAAATTCCGTATAGATTCTGGCGATACTGCATTGCAGCAACATTTAGAATCTTCAAAATCCAATGCCACATATATCAGCAAGACTGTACAAAATGAGTTGATAGCTGTTTGTGCAGAAATTATTCAAGAAAACATTTCACAGAATGTGCGGGAAGCTAAATTTTTTTCTATTTTGTTCGATGAAACAACAGATATATCACATATCTCACAGCTGAGCCTACCATTTAGATATTTATTTATTTATTTAACACAATTAAACGGGATAATCCCAGTTACATAATTATGAAAGCTACAGGAAGGAATACATAACACCAATTTTTCGACTTTGCTTAAAAGCGATTGAGAACTGTCAATGAATAATAATATTTAATATTTAATATTTTTTTTAATATTTTCATAATGGTCAAATAAAGGAACATTTTGTGACTTTCTGTGATACCTACGATGCTCTTAGACGTGAAGAAAACAATTTGGGTGATATAGAGCCCCGATTGACAGGTGTAGCATTGGCGAAAATTGTTGAAAACCTGTGTAGCAAATTTAGGTTAGATTTAACTTGGTGTGTGGGTATTGGAACTGACAGCTGCTCGGTTATGGCATCAGATACGAAAGGTGCAGTGCAAGAATTAAAGAAAAAAGCCATTCACGCCAAACGTTGCCCGTGCAACAATCATGTTCTTAATAACTCGTTGGCTAGATCATCCAAAGTAGTTTCTTGTCGCAATACATCTGGCACAATGAGAAAAGTTAAAGCATTTGCCAATGCATCCGCTAAGAGGCATGAAATTTTTAAAAAAGAACTCGGAGTGGCCTTGCAAGGTATCTGTGAGACACGTTGGGTAGAGAGGCATGATGGGCATCTTCAATTTCAAGGAGACAACCTAGTCCAAATTTGCAGCGCTCTGGAGAAGATTTCCACTTGGCAAGACAGTAAAACTGCCAATGATGCGCATTGCTTGCTTCAAACATTGCGCAGTTCTGTAGTTCTGTATCTTGCGCAGTGATGTATTAGGTGGGTATTTGCCAAAAATATTTTGTTTCTTATTATTTGATTTATTATTTAATGAACACAATACGATTTGTCATGACATCCAGACGCAAACTCATTTCGAGTAATTCAAGACAGCGTCAAAAGTCTGGTTCATTTACTGGAAATGAATGAAATCAATCCGTGGACATTCTCACAAAAAACACAGCAACATTTCAGAAGAGCAACTGGAAAAAGAAATAACCTATTCTTCTACGGCCCACCGAGCACGGGCAAAACAATGATAATGGAAACATTGGTAGCATTACACTACAATACAACAACATTGACAGGGCTAAGCCCAAACAGTCCATTTAACTTTGCGAGCCTTATACACACGAATGCGTGCTTCATGGATGAATGCAAACTAACAGACAACCAATTTGAACAATGGAAGTTACTAACAGCAGGCAACTCAATGGACACTGATATCAAATATAAAAACAGACACGCCATAGATAACTGCGTACTATACACGGCAAGTAATTACAACATAGGAGAATACCTAACAGTACAGAACGCAATAGCAGCGATTGCAGAACGAACAATACAGTTCAATTTTACAGAACAATCAACGGAATACTTCAAAATGAACTCATTTGCATGGGAAGCATTTTGGTCGAAATATCAATTCGACATTATAGATATACTAGATGACTAAAAACTAATGTAATTTGTAAAAATGTATAAATACATAATTGTAAGCATATAAATAACCTGTAAAAATTAGACATAAGGACCAAAAAAAATAAAAAACATAACCCAACAACGCTCTTTGTCTTTCCATTTGACGGACCAATGACCCTTCGTAGTAACAAGTACTAGGCTCACATAAACAGGTAAGAGCAATAAATAAAACACCCCTATGAAAAACTCATCAGTATGACCGAGTCAAGCGAGACGCAAACAGGTTACACGCTACCGGGCTATAATTACCTAGGACCGGGAAACACACTAGACGTTTGAGAACCGACAAACGATTTAGACCGTATTGCACAAGAACACGACATAAAATACAGTGAAATACAAAAAGAATACGAAAAAAGAATATTAGAAGGAGCACTAACAGAAAGAACACTCAAAAAGTGGGCAACACAACAAATAAAGAGAGCAGACGAAGAATTTTTATCAAAAGTATATGAATACACAACAAGTGGAATATACGACGCAACAGCAAAAAAAGCAGCAATAGCAGGCATTGGAACAAAATACTTAGGAGAAAAAGTATTAGGAACAATATATCCAAGATTTAGATCAGCAGCAGCAATAAGAGAACAAAACAAAGGAATGGAAGGCCTAGAATCAGACCAAAAAGGTATATTACCATCAATAATTACAACTGGGGTCAGTAATGAACCAAACATACAAAACTACTCATTTAAGAAAAAATTCAACTTCCACATTAAAAGTACGCTATGCACTTATAAAGTAACACAACCAAGTAACGCAGCAGCAAACGGAACAATTAATATAAAAACATTCATACATACGCTACCATGGCACAAATTGTTCATGTATCTGACTCATAAAGAATACGATGACATCGTAGAAGGAAGCACACGAGCAAATGTAAAAAGCGTATACTTAAAAATATACAACTTAGGCAATAGAACACCATTTGTAGCATCTTCAGGAACTGTACAATATGCAAATGCTAATTCACAGACAACAATCGGAATATGGGAAGACATGTCAAGACATGGAATGATAAAATTAGAAGAACAGATCAACCTTACAACATTATACGGAAAAAAAATTTGCGACCTAACAGTGCAAAGCCAATATAGACAAGTAGCGGGCGATGTACAAAGTGCAGCATGCCAAGGAAAATTTATAGACAACAGAATGGAATACATATTTCACAACGGCATATACGACCTCACACACCAGTGTGGGTTCACAACCGCACGGATGATGATGATGATGATGACCACACTCACCAACCACATCAAAAATAGTTGATACACGCACGCGTGTCGGTATCGAAAAATAGTAATAGGTTGAGGAAAACTTTCTTCGCATTTTTTAAGAAAATTGAAAACATTTTTTAATATAGTTTATTTACATTTAACTAAAGTATGTAGGTGCCATTTCCGTATAGTCCGGAGTCCGGGTCGCGCGCGCCTAGCGAGCGGTCGCCGTCAAGTGTCAAAATATTGAAATTGTATTACCTACTTGAATATTATAAAAAAATAACACATTTTTTTGTTTTTCAACAAAAACAATTTAAGCTACCGTTTATATTAAGTCATAGATTCTAAATTTATTTGCTAATACTCACGGACAGTCACTAAGTTTTTATTTTTAGGCACTACTGTATCCTTGAGCAGAATACTGCAATCGAATTCGATTGATTTAAAAAAGCTGCGGACGCTATTTATGATACCATAAGTGTTCTTCAAAATAAAAGAGAAAATGCAGACGTAATTTATAGACAGCTTTTTGAAGAGGCTAAAGAAGTAGCTGAGCAGCTAGATGTGGAAATAAAATATCCCAGAATAGTGTCAAGACAAATACATAGGACCGATAACCAACCTGCTCAATCTGCTGAAGA
The DNA here is from genome assembly GCA_947369235.1 of Udea olivalis. NCBI lineage: Eukaryota > Metazoa > Arthropoda > Insecta > Lepidoptera > Crambidae > Udea > Udea olivalis. Next base: position 5,459,035 of record OX376367.1, on the reverse strand, counting down.
GTATTTCCGCAGAGCCGTATACATCCCTCTTCTAGATTCAATAATATGTGACCTACAGGACCGTCTGTCCCCTGAAATACTCAATTTGTTTCAGCTAAGCGTTTTCATGCGAAAAAGCGAATACAGTAATCAAGACATTAAAACTGTGAACCAGCTAGCAACAGATTATACATCGTTACTAGATAGAACTCCAGTTTCTGTCGTTGTTAACGAATATCGGCTGTGGATGGTGAAGTGGCAGCGAATTCAGCTGGACATACCGCAGTCGATTTCTGAACTGATTTTAAATTGTGATAATGAAATGTATCCCAATATAAGAACATTTTTATGTATTCTGGCTACACTACCTGTAAGTGTAGCGACAGCAGAGAGGTCTTTTTCCACGTTACGCAAAATTAAATCATGGCTAAGAGCTTCTATGGTCAAAGAGCGTCTGACCGGACTGGCACTTCTCCACGTCCATAAGGGTATACTCGTACCTATTGAAGTAGATGAAGTAATTACGCGTTTCGGGAGAAGACAAAAAAGAAAAATTGATTTTGTAATTTGAATATAGGTAGGTATTTTTAAGTACAGAACTTACATTTATGAATAAAATACCTTACTTCTTTTTACTTGTCTCTATTATCAAAATTATATTATAAGTTTTTGTGACTTGACCACGACTATGTGACCCCCCCTGGCGCTAAAGCTGGATCCGCCCTTGACCGATTTCTTAGCTTCTTTCTATTAAAGCAAATTGTAATTGATATTTCCTTGATGTGGCGGTAAAAAATTCGTCATGGCTCTGCGTCGTTTTAGTGTTAGAGCTTATTTTGTTCGTCAAAAATATTAGCGTTTTAGCGGTTGAGTGGTTTCTGTGCTATCACAGAATATGGTAGTAATGTACAATTATTAGTGGTTTTAACTGAAAGTATTGAGTTTAGTAGATAAGTAAATTTTTTTTTTTATCTTGTCTCCATTAAAACGACGTCTTTGAGCCAATATAATATATTTTGCTATCACGGAATTGAGTGACACTTTCTTTAGACTTGTCATGTAATGACGTGAGTAGTTTTATTACGAAATTTCGCAGCATTTGTTTTATTAATACGAGTTGCAAATGTGAACAGACGCTAAAATCTAAGCAGGTACATTTATTATTATAATTTGTTTGTTTACTTTCAGATATCATGGATGACCTAAAAAAGAAGAACAGAAAGTACTCGAATTTCGATGCCAAAACCGCCGTTGAAAATGTTTTGAGTTCAACAATGACAGCTTCTAAGGAATTAAAGATTCCATGGTCGATGTTAAAAGATAATGTGACGATGTACAAAACTCGACGAGAGGGTAATCAAGATGCACAGATCGTATTGTCCAAGATAGGAAGGCCGTTTGCGTTAACTGTTGTAATAGAACAAAAGTTACTAGCCTACATTATTGAGATGCAAGAACGTGGTTTTGGTCTTGCAGTTACCAAAATAAAGCAAATTGCATTATGTTTAGCAAAAGCGGGGAATATAAGATAAGATAAATAATCTTTATTGCACAAACAAATACTTACAGCACGTAAAAACAAAAAAGTAAATATTAAAGTACAATTTAGGCGGTCTTATCGCTACAGAGCGATCTCTTCCAGACAACCTTCGGCAGAGAGATTTAAAACAGAGGACGAGTTAGGCTGCGCAAAAGCTATGGAAAAAAAAATAGTAATTACATTTGAATATTATGCTAATATAAAAATAAATAAATAAATACATCTATGTATACACACATATATTGTTTTAGATTACCTAGCACCAGTTTCCTTGTGTAACGAACTAAATTAGGAGAGAAACATATGTAAGAGGAACGTAAACAAAGAAAAGAAAAAAAAACACGAAGTCAGAGAGAGAGGAAGTACGACTTTACCTGAGATTTGAAAATAGGTAAGGATTGAGATTGACGAATGGTTAAAGGCAAGGAATTCCACAGACGAATTGGGCGAACAACAAAGGATTGAGAATAATAGCTAGAAGAGTGCGGAGGGACTGTCAGGTGGAGTTTCCGGCAAGACCGCATGCCTTCACTTTTGGTAGGCTGCATGAATTGAAACAGCGTCTTAAGGTAAGGAGGCGAACGGGGATTAAACAAAGTAGTATACAATAGGGCCAAAATATGAAGATCACGGCGATGTCGTATGGTTAGCCAGTTTAACTGAGCGCGGAATTGAGAAACGTGATCAAATTTACGTAACCCGAAGATAATGCGTATGCAGAAGTTTTGAAGGCGCTCGAGTTTATTCAGAAAATTTTCAGTGATGTCTAAATAGGCACAATCGGCATAGTCAAGAATTGGCAGCAGCAAGGTCTGCACAAGTGCAATTTTGGTGGGTATAGGTAAGAAGTGGCGGAGTCTACTGAGAGAACTTGCTGATGCGAACATTCTCCTGCTCACCTCACCAATCTGTTTCTCCCAGCTCAACGAACTGTCAAGAAAGACACCTAAGTTTTTCACTATGCTGCTATAGGAGATCTGGATCCCATCAAATACAATAGGCGGCATCGACTCCCATTCGATCCTTGATATCAACCACGAGCTGCCAATGACAATAACTTGTGTTTTGTTCGGGTTCACCTTAAGACCGAAGGCCATGCTCCAGTCCAGAATACGTGCCAGATCAGCATTAATAGTTCCGACTACCCCATGAAGGTTTTCAAGGCTACCCTGCGAATATATTTGGAGATCATCTGCATAAAGGTGGTGAGAAGAAGAGAGATTATGAGTAATAGAATTTATGAAAACAGAAAAAAGAAGAGGAGACAGGACACCACCTTGCGGTACGCCAGCAGAAATATCGCGCCATGCAGAAAACGAGTCTTCAGCACGAATGCGTTGCCGGCGCCCATGCAAGTAACTATGAAACCAGTCAAGCACCGCCGGAGATATGTTAAGAGAACGCAAAATGCCAAGAAGGATGTCGAAGTCAACCGTATTATAAGCGTTACTGAAGTCAAGCAACGTCAACACAGTCAGGCTCCGGCAGTCCATGCCACGCCGAATGTCGTCAGTAATCTTTACTAAAGCTGTAGTTGTACTATGACCGGGACGGAATCCAGATTGGAAGGGATTTAAAAGGTTGTATTTGGAAAGGAAGTGACTAAGCTGATCATGTACAACACGCTCCAAGACTTTGGACAGAAACGGCAAAATGGAAATAGGGCGGTAATCGGAGAATGATTCAGGGTTGGACTTTTTTGGGAGAGGAATTACCTGTGCATCTTTCCATATAAGTGGGAAGGTGCTCGAAAGAAGAGAGTAGTTCAGGATGTGGGTAATAATAGGATTTAGGACATCGAGGAGGGGTACGATCATCTTACGACTAACACTATCGTTACCGACGGCATCAGATGCAATAACCTTAACGTTCTTCAAAACATCACAGTCAGTAACTTGACTGAAGACAAAAGGAGAAAAATCAGGACATGGAAGACAAGACAGTTTATTTAAAGTGTCACGCTTTCTAGTATCATCAATGAAGGTAGATGAGCAGAAGTGGGAATTTAAGAGGTCAATATTAATATCTTGGGGGGCGGATTCACTACGTAATCTTCCAACTCCTAGCGATCTCAAGAATTTCCATACTTTTGTAGGGTTACCGTTCTCAACAGATTCGTGAAAATGGCGCCGTTGAGCGTCTCTACACAACCTATTGCAGCGGTTTCTTATCATTTTGTATTTTTCGCGGTTTTTGTCCGATGGCTCCATCTTGAACTTTGATTTTGCAGCATTTTTCTTGTTTCTCAAAGCTCTGAGGTCATCAGATAGCCAGGGAGCAGGAAAATGTTTCATCTTAACCGGTCGAACAGGAGCATGTTTATCGAAAAGCTGTTTAAGAAGGGAGTTGAATATGTTGACCTTCTCATCAATGCCAGTGGTATTGTGTATTACCGACCAATCGATGTTTATTGCATCCTGCCGCAAATTCTTAGTGCTCATGCCACCAAAATTGCGCTGAAATAGTATTTTCGCCTTGGATTTGGGGGGACGGACTTTATAAGACAAATAAACAAGGTCATGAAACGAGAAGGCATCAGCAGAACACTGACCGTGCCTAGCGGCGTGGATAGTTGAGGAGACCAAGATAAGGTCTAAAAGAGATGGAGCGGAGTTTGGGAATAAGTGAGTGTCGTTAAGAGGGAGCACATGCATATCACTTGCATTTACGAGAGATTTAAGACGATGGGAACGGGCGTCATTCCTGAGAAGGCAGGTATTGAAATCGCCCATTATTATGGTATGGCTATATAACGGGGTCAATTCTTCCAAAGTCTTTTCGAAGGAAGAGAAATAATCCACACCCCTAGATGGACTATAGACAACACCGAGTAGTACTTTGGTATGAGACAGTGATAATTCAAGAAATAAGTGCTGGGCTAGCTCAGAGGACGATGACGGTGGAGAATTATTTACAATAGTAAAAGGAATGTGAGATCGAATATATATGGCTACGCCACCGCCAGTTCTGACAATGCGGTCATTCCGGAAAAGGACGAAACCGGGTAAGGAGAAGGATGTGGATGGAGTATTAGGATTCAGCCAAGTTTCCGACACGAGAACTGCATGAATGTTCTTGTTGTCAAAAGCTGTCAACATGTCAGTGTGGTGGGCTGGGATGCTTTGAGCGTTGATGTGAACCACGTTGAAGTTTTTGGGGACATCTGCAAAAACAGAATGTAGGACATCAAGGAGAGGTGCAGATGTGGAGTGGAAACTTTCATCGTCTAAGGAAGAAGAAGAAAAGGAAAGGAAATGCTCGCTTTGGTTACTGGTACTTTTTGGCGAAACCATATCAATACAATAATAATAAATAAATAAATATCAGACTCAAATTACACTTTTAAAATTGTACTTGCGTACAAATGAACAAGACCAAATAAAAACATTAAAGCCTCCACGTGCCAGCAATCCGGAAGAAATAATCGCACTTACATATACAAAACAAGTTAGTTTACAAAAAAAAAAGTAGTTGAAGTTTTGAAAATAAATCAACAGATGCACAGAGCACGAAACGGAATAAAAAAAAAAATAGTTGTCACTGTCAATGTCACTGCCTCAGACGAGTAACCTGCCTGGCAACCTAACAATCAATCAATACAAAATATCATGTAAAATAAAGTAGGTAATAGTATTTTGTAAAAGAATTTAGATATAAAGATAGTTTTTAAAGACAATCAAGGGTAACGGAAAATAGAAGTAACATTTTGCTGCTTAAAGTAAAATTAAAGTACAAATTTAAACGACGAGACATTAATATTACCTACTGATAAGTGTAAACGGAGCGACACCGACTACAACAAGCTTACAACTGGAGGAAAACTACTTCTTACGGCGGGTCTTGCCACTGCTGGCCTCCAGGGTAGCAACCTCAGATACTTTGCCAATGCTGAAAGCACTTCTTCACCCGTGTCTTCGTTTTCAACCTCAGGGAGGCCATGTACCATCAGCATTTTGCGTCTGCTATGCATCTCCAATCTGTCGCAGCCTTGTGCCAACAGCTCCACCTGCCGCTGAAGACCAGTCAGAGTTGACATGATGAATGTCTTAAAAGACATAAAATCTTTGGCAAGTGTAGCAATTGAAGGCGGCGAAGAAGATGGATTAGCCTCTTCCAAGATGCGCTGGAACTCTGTCATCCTCATAGTGCACATAGCCCTCACCTCTTCGAGGGATTTTTGCAGCAACTGTGTGTCCATTTTGTTCTCTTGTCACGTAGTAGTGTTGTTAAATTGTGTGCGAAATAACTTGAATTTTATATAGGAATGCCTGGCAGGTATATGGGCTTTAGTTTACCACATGTAAGTGTATTTAAAATTTATTTTATTTATTTTAATTTCAATTAAATACAAAGAGCAATTTTTGACCACTCACTTTTACACCTACCCGCAGAAATAAAAAAAAAATGATAGCCCACGCAAATAGGTAGTACGGAATAAGTGTAATTCGGGCGTACATAAAACGATGAATACTGAATTGAGTTTGTTAAACGAACTCTGCTTCTTGACTTCAGAGCTGTCTGCTTGCACAAGTAGAGAATGCGCAAACCATGACCGCGAGCCAAGCACGCATCATAAGACCCTGCGTAGTTGACCGCTGATGACGAAATCGATTTTATTAGATGAACAACAAACAAGATATCCCGGCCCGTAGAAATAATCTGCTCCTCTACTCAAATAATGTATTTTTATTGTTCTTTTGGCTGTTCTCTGAATTTATTTGTTGTAAATTAAGGGGCGGTGCAGCAACTTTATGGTGAGCTCTAAAACATATAACGCAGGTTGACATTCCTGCATGTAGAACTCCAATCGACGACAACATTACGAAACGACAACAACGATATAATCGAAAAGCAATCCAACCTTGCAAATATCGCAGCCCAAGATACACAGAACGCTGATCACAGTTTTCTGTAATTACCTTGGCTGACCTGCGACAAAGCTGCAAGATAAACGGGTGTGTTACATCATACGACGAATCTATTTTACAGAGTCGACCGCCCACCCTCAAATGACCGCGTAAAAGTTTATCCTCGAAATGGAACAACTTCTCCGTGGATTGAGGCGCACGCGATGAAGAACAAAGTTCAGAATCGAAGAAAATCTCCTGTTTTACAAATGCGAAAAAGTGAAGAGAATTGAAAGTCAACTTCTCACACGACAAGTAACGAATCGATGATTTCGAAGGACAGTGCAGGCCACTGATAGACCGAAAACTAAATATTAAAACGCGTAGACTGCCCGGTCTCGACGACAACCGATCTACAATTTCAGTAACGGACGATACGTTACATGATGACCAAAGGTTGTACGCCTTTAGTACATCATCGAAAACTAGCGTTTCCGGTGGCTCAAACTCTGACCATGACTTCAGCGATAAAGTGCGGAATTCTGATACGAAAGACTGGCTATGCTCCACGAGAGAGTGAGGAGAGTTAGTATTCTCGTCAGGCGATAAACTACGAGGCGAAGTAGGATCGCATAGCCTACAACTCAGCCGACAACAAGATGTCATAATGTGCGGCGACGAGAAATGATATAAATATATATCCACTACAGGTAGTACAACAAAAGCTGCCCAATCAAACGACCCATTTGACGCTGGCCAAGACTCCCAAGGTTTGTAAGGCCAAGGAGGCCCCGCCCACCATCGGACATCCGGGGTTAATCCTTCTCGTAATTACCCACGAGAACAAGGATTCGTCAGGCTTTCAGAATCGGCAGTGTGGCTCAACGAAAAATCCACAGAGACAGATCGCAATAACCAACGACGAGGGATAGAATACGAGCGCCCATCCGATGATATAATCGGCTTAACCACCTTTATGTGACTACGCCTTTGGTAGTTATCCATGTTGATGAGATGCTTTTGAGCTATCTCACGACAACAAAAATCTTGAGGCCAATTCTGAGGCAAAACGACAAATAACTGCACATTCAATGACGGAAAGGGCTCTGCAGGTTGGAATTGGTGGGTGAAGTTTAAAGAACGCTACGGGTTGTCTTTGCGAACACAACAAAGCTATTATTAAATTAGGTAGCTTAATAAAATTGATTTGTTTTAATGCAAAGTGGCTATTATTTGAGGGGTCTAAAAGCAAATCTGCCACTGTCCATTTTTAACGAAAACGTAACTGAGAATGCCATCCAGTGGAGCTAGTTAAAACTATAAAATACAAAACAAATTTAGACGCAATGTTTCGACTGTCCCATGAAAAATGTTGTGCGAAAATTGAGGTGAGAAGCAAAAATACCACTGTCAACAAAAAATAAGGTGCAAACGCGCCATTGTCCATTTGAACCAATCACAGACCACTAAAATTCGCGTCTTCAAGATGGCCGCAGATAGCCGTGGCTGTTAGAGGTGGATGCTTAAACGAAAAGCACTTAGTTAAGCACGCTTATTTTAATAAGTGTAAAAGCCTTTTACACTTATTAAAATAAGCTTTCTGCTTGTCATTTTTCTAGTACCTAGATATGAGAATAGACGGCAGCACTTTACTTAAATTATTTGCGTATGCGTATACAGTGGTAGCATGCGAAGAACCTATACTATTTTATTCAATTGGTAAGCAAACATTATAAACATATGTTTAAACGTTGTAATAATAAGCATTTTAATAAAGCAAGCAGTTGAAGCAGTACGCTTTTCGCTGCTACGGAGCAAGCATGTGCTACGTTTTCATTCGTTCGTTGCGTATGTTGCATTGTTGTGTGCTTATGTTATGTTTGATGCTTACGTTTACGTGCGTGCATTACGTTTAGTTGCTACTAATAAACACTGTAAATACATTTTATTGCATGTGGTGTTGTGTGTAAACACTTAGTAATGTATTCACCATATTTGCGTCATCCGCAAATCACTTCCTAGTAAAGGATTAAACTATGAATATTGTAATTACTACTTAAAAAGTCGTAAAACTAAAAGTCGTAAAAAACAACAATAAATTAAGACTATTTGACGCAAACCCTTTGTTAGCTATCAGGAGTACGAGATATTTGCATGGCCAAATCCACGGAAAGTTTCTAGACGTCCATCTAAACCCAATTTATTATACTTTTTATGGGTTTTCTTAAGAAACAGCCTTCACGCCTAATTTAAACACGTGGACCCACCACCTCCTAATTTTACAAAGTATTTGGAGTCAATTCATATAAAAGCGCCTGTTGTGCATTGTAAAGTCATTCCAGACGTAGTATTCTTCTAAGCGGTTTCTCTCAATCCTTGTAGAGTATTAAATATAAATCCACTAACCAACAAGTCAGTGTTTTTATCTCCAATCACCATTCTACGGATCCACACCCTCTTCACTACAGACAGCGTTGCCAAGCGATACAAAAGCGGAGTGTTCTTTCAAGAATTCACGGAAGAAGAAAAAGAGCCTACTTAACAAATAAATATTGAAAAAGTACTTCCTGTTTTGAAGAGTTTAAGACGAGATTAATTACCGCTATAACAGAGAAACTGCTACGCTGGAATCGGGAGGATCCATATACGACCCTGTCGTTATCCTTCCTTAACAAATAATCCGAACTTATTGATGTAAGTTCAAACTGGGTAATGAAGACATCGCCCTGAGTCCCACCGCCTGATATAATTTTATGTTTGTTTAAATTGTGTTCTGAATTTTATTTTTGTATGTATGTGTAATTTTTTTTTGTATGCTATTGCGCAATAAGCGAAATAATTTTGTAAGCCAAGTATTTAAAGGCGAATAATTGTTTATATTACGTGCACGGAACCCCAAAACGAGGCGTTCAATAAGGTCCCAAAGTGAGGCACCGCGAATTATTAGACCCTATTAAAAGGAGTCATATTTTTAAAGACCTTCAATCAAAAGAGGCATTCTAAAAAGTCCTTTAATCAAATAAGGCATTCTAAAAAGTCCTTTAATCAAATAAGGCATTCTAAAAAGTCCTTTAATCAAATAAGGAATTCCAAAAGTCCTTTGATTAGGCAGTTGTTAAGCGCTATAGAAATAAAATTAAATGGTAACCATAAGAATTCTTTTAATTATATAATATCGATCGATAATTTGGTTATAATAAATTACTTATTGTTCACTTATGAATAATAATATTACTAATCGCACTAGTGGAACAAGTACAAGTGCCAATAACAGTGCAAATAATTTTAATATTAATCAAGACGATCGTGTTGTTCTTAGAGCAATCCTGAATTTGATCAATCAGATTATTGAAAAGATTTCTGAGCTTTTTGCTTTTTGTGCTAGATTTTTAATGCATGCTGAATTTTATAATTTGTAAATTTACATGAGAAGTTATGTGCATTCACTGAAAAGATACGGAATCGAAACGTTTTCCACGTTGTGATTTATACAGTTAATAATTGTGCGACAGTTGGAAGGTGTAGTCCCGAAGAAAGACGTCATTTTAAAATAAAGAAATTAACTTCATACTTAACCCATCAAACGGTCATTTCGTGTGTCACATTCGTTCCTATAAAACTAAATGAGTCACGTAGAGAACCACTCTCAGGCGAATAGCGTAAGTTCAAGCGATAGTGAGGATAATAATCACGAGGATATTATATTGGTAACACCCACTCCTCCTAAAATGGCTCACATTACGCCTGTTCCTTCAGATATAATCAAAATTATTCCAATTTTCGATGGCGATAGTCATCTTTTGAATTTATTTATTAAAATATGCGAATACATCTTACTCGTAAATAACTTTAGCGAAAGTGATAATTGTTTAATGTACCTAATAACCTCAAGGTTAACGGGTAAGGCAGCGACAATGGTTAGCGAAAATGAACATTTGATTGGCGATTGGCAGCAGCTTCAAATTTTACTGAACCAGCATTTTGGTGATCAGAGAACCGAAGAGTGTTTACTCATGGAGCTCGAAGCGATAAACATTAAACCTGGTGAAAGTTTCCTGGAATTATGTAACAGAATCCAATTAAAGAGAAGCAGTTTGTTTGCAAAAATTAATAACGCCGTTGACGGTCAGTTATTGAAAGACAGCAAAATGAGTATTTACAACCATATTTCATTAAATGTATTTCTTAACAATTTACCAAAGGGTAATGCGGATAGTGCAATTAAAGCACCCACAGACCTTAGAAGACGCCCTTCAGGTTGTGATGGAGGAAACTAATTTCAACGAACAATATAAGGTTAGAAACCAAATTTTACACAACGATAAACCTAGAACAGGAAACTCGATGTTGCATCAAAGGAAATCTCCTGTGCGACCGCAACCGTTTAATCTACCTCACTACAATTCCCGGTACGGTCAGCAAGCGCCTCGTTTCAATCCTGCTCCTAGGCAAAATTTTCCAAATAATAATTTCAAATTTCAAAATTATCGCCCTCATAATAACCATTGGGTTAATAGACCTAATAATGGACAGGGACAACAAAATTTCTCTAAAACTTTCCAAGGTGGCAATTCTTCACCTTTTCCTGAGAGGGATCGACCCCAAATAAATTTTCACCAAAATTCGGCGTCCGCCCAAAGCGAGCCTCAACCTTCCACAAGTTTCTAACCATCGTTCGATGAAGTCGATGATGGCAATGCTAATGCTAATCGTAAAATTGTATTTAATAAAGGATCAAAGAATTTTCGGGTGATTGCCTCGCCAAAATCGAAAAGAATATGAAAATCTTACCTTATATTACTGTTCCTGAGATAAAGGCCAAGTTCATGTTAGATACGGGTAGTACATGTTCATTCATTTGCAACACTGTTGCAGATAAGTATTTCAAGCCTTTTCAAAGTCATGAATCATTCGAAGTGATAAGCACGCACGGTACTAGTAATCATGCCTATTTTCCGTCTATTCCAAGAAAATTTGATTGTGAATTCTACGTTTATGATGTAGATAATTTTTATGATGGCCTCCTTGGTATTGATTTGTTAAAACAATTAAATGCTGTAATTGATATTGACAAACACTTGCTGATAACGCCTAAAATAAATATTCCAATCCATTACCAGGATTTTTGCAATTTAAAAATTAAATTATCTCCACGAACCGAGCATATGGTTTCAATTCCAACAGATTTAGACAATGGCGAAGGTATTTTAGACTTTGTTGAATTTTATAAAGATGTACGAATGCCTTCAGCATTAGTCCTATGTAAAAATGGATATGCTAATACGATAATACAAAACACAACTGAATCAGAAATAATTATTGAAATATTTGAACTATTTAAAATTTCTAAATATGAGAATCCTTGTACAATAAATTATCATCAAAATTATATTAGTAATAATAAAAAACATAAATTACTCACAGAAAATTTATCAAAATTACGCACTGATCATATGAATGAAGAAGAAAGGTCAGAAATTACCAATATCTGTTACAATTATCGAGATATATTTTATCATGATGATATTCCTTTAACTTTTACTAATGATATCAAACATTATATTCGAACTAAAAACGAAGATCCAATTTATATTAAACCTTATCGACAACCACCAGTTCAAATTAAAGAAATAAAAACTCAGGTTGAAAAAATATTAAAACATAACGTTGTTAAGCCAAGTCATTCCGCATGGAGTGCACCAGTACACTTAGTGTCAAAGAAACCAGATTCTAGCGGAGAACAAAATTTTTGTATGGTTGTAGATTATCGAAAACTTAATGAAATTACTCTGGATGATGAATATCCTTTAACCCAATATTAACGATTTCCTTAATAAACTTGGTAACAGCATTTACTTTACAACACTGGATTTAGCTAGCGGTTATCATCAAATTAAAGTAGCTAAAGAGGATAGAGCTAAAACTGCCTTTAGCACACAGTTTGGTCATTATGAATTTACTAGAATGCCATTTGGTTTGAAAACAGCACCTGCCACATTTCAACGTGCTATGGATAGTATTCTTAGAGGTCTACAAGGCATACACTGTCTCACTTATTTAGATGACATAATTATATTTTCCTAAACATTAGATGAACATTTAATTAAATTGAAAGAGGTATTTGATGTACTAAGAAATGCCAATCTTAAAGTTCAATTAGATAAGTCAGAGTTTTTACGCAAAGAAGTGTTATACTTAGGTCATACCATTACAAAAGAAGGTTTAAAACCAAATGATGACAAAATTTGAGCAGTATTAAATTACCCTATTCCTAAAACAACACGTGAAATTAAAAGTCTTCTGGGATAGTTGGTTACTATCGTAGGTTTATAAAGGATTTTGCCAAAATAACCAAACCAATGACAAGTTTCTTAAAAAAGGGAAGTAAAAAAACTATGACAGAAGAATTCACCAACTCTTTCGAGACGTGCAGAACCCTTCTGGTTAATGCTCCGTTATTACAATATCCAGATTTTTCAAAGCAATTTCTTCTAACTACGGATGCTTCAAACATAGCATTGGGCGCAGTTCTTTCACAAGGAACCATAGGTAATGATAAGCCTATTGCCTATGCTAGTAGAACATTATCGAGTTCTGAAACCAAATACAGCGCAATTGAGAAAGAATTACTTGCAGTAATTTGGGCTGTTAAATACTTAAGACCATATCTTTATGGAAAGAAAATTCAAATTTTTACTGATCATAGACCATTAGCATGGTTATACTCCTTAAAGGAGCCCAACAGTAAATTAACCCGTTGGCGGTTGAGATTACAAGAGTACGATTTCGATATCATCTATGAGAAAGGCTCACAAAACACTAATGCTGATGCCTTATAGCGTGTAAATATAAATACAACCAAAGCTTCTCCAATTATGGATTCAACTATTGAAGATCCAGAACGAACTATGACTTCATCTGAAGTAGAGTCAGATCTTGAATAAGACAATGATTTTCCTCTAAATTTCCCCCCAGATAATTCCAATATTCCAAAGCTAGTAAAGGTTATCGACAACAAGCCGAGACAAATATTAGTTTATACTTGGTTTAAAGACGAACTAAGCGTTAAGAACATCTCCAGGGGCAAGAAATCAATTCTAGAGATTCATTTACCTAAAGATAGGCCTGATTTAGTAAAACAGTTCCTTAAAGAATATATTGAGATTGATAAAAGATATTACATTTATTTCGAAAACGATTATCATCGCGATATTTTTAACGATTTATTTCCACAATAATTTAAAGATAACTCTGTAAAACTCATCTAATGTACCGAACGAGTAGTGGTCATTGATGACGAAAATGAGCAAAAAGAATTCGTTTTAAAATATCAAGAGGGTAAATCATGCTACCGTGGCATTAAAGAAACGTTTAACAAACTAAAACGAAATTATTACTGGCCCAACATGCAGGAAACCACTGCTGTTGTAATAAGTTCTTGTGAATTGTGTAAAAAGATGAAATATGATCGTAAACCTTAAAAACCTTTGATTCAATTAACGCAAACTCAAAATAAACCTTTTGATGAGATCTTAATATGATCTTAATAAGATCTTAATCTGATAAGATCTTTTTTCTATTGAAGGTAAAACTTATCTTACTTTGGTTGATGCTTTTAGTAAAATTGGTCAAGCAATACCAATTCAAAACCGATCAACTCCTGAAGTAGTGAGAGCTCTAATTAAATATTTTTCCTTTTACGGTACCCCATTAAAAATTTGCTGTGATGCGGGTTCGGAGTTTAATAACGCTTTAATGATCCTAACTCTATGGGAATAGTTGAGAGATTCCATAGTACTCTCATTGAAATCTTTAGATTAGCGAAATACGATAATAATAATAATAAATAATAATAAATATCCCTGGACATTATTCCACACAGCGCCATCTAGCCCCAAATTAAGCTAATTAAAGCTTGTGTTATGGGATACTAGACAACGGATAAACATACTTAAATACATTTTCTTTTGTAAATACATACTTATTATACATATGAAAGTGTAGCAGACGCGGCAAACGTAATACCATATGCGATCATGGCATATAACAATGCATTCATTCAGCAACTGGTTTTACACCTCATGAAGTAGCGTTTGGACATAATTCATCTAAAAGCGTTTTCGATATTGAGTTTGAGAAACAGTACATGCAAAAACTATTAGCCGATCATGCTAAAAGAACCAAAGTGTTATACAAATATTTGGCAAATAAAATGTTAGAGCATAAAGAAAGCATTAGAAACAAAAAGAAACATGACGAACCAAGTACTAGTTTTGACGTAGGTGATACAATTTATACTGAAGTAGTAAACCAAAGAAAGGGAAAAGATAAACCCAGATATGATAAAGCAGTCGTAATTGGCGAAACTTCGAGAAATATCGTTCCAGTAACGATAAATGACCGTGACACAAAAGTACCAGTTAAAAATGTTAATAGACCAGGTTTATTTGGTCTGGTAAATGAAGGTTATAATTGGTGGACCGGGAAATAATCACTACACCTTACAATCAGTCAAACAATTATTTTTAAAATTCCAATGCTTAGTTATTGTTAATCTAAAACAATTAAGCATAATTATGTGAATTTTGAACAATCGTTCATTAAATTCCATATTCCAAATTCCAAATTTTATTTGTTTAGAATTTATTATTATTAAAAATTATTTTACATACGATGCTTTGTAAGCTTTATAGTCTATCAGCAATACATTTGTTGGACATTCCGAATGCGTTTTTGAAGTCCTGTATACATTTTCTTAATCGTGTAAATCATCATGATTCAAAATGCTAATCAATAAGGTAGATAATAAGACTTAGTATGTTACATATTCATTTGCCGTAAATGATAAGATAAGTGATATTTAGAAATTAAGTTCATTCATTTCCATTTATGTAATAAGCTAAGACATAAAAACTGTAAGTATTATTAAAACTTTATGAAAACGCTTATAATAATTGCATAACCGAAAATAATTAAGTATATGATAAGCACTATGATACGCACATCCTCTGAAAAACCGTCATAACACAAAAAAACCTCGTATTGAGATAATAATACAGTTTGATTCGGTTTTCTCCTCTCCATCGATCAAAAAAACAGCCATAACTTAGATGGCGCTAGTGACGGTTTTTTACTGAGCGACAACGCGCACCCTCCGCTCGACGACAGTGACGCATTACTGCTTGCGACAGGTAGGCGTGTAACAGTGATCGTGAAAATAGTCTTAAGCTGTGTTAGACCTTTTTTTAAGGTAAGTTTTTTGTCATAATTAGACATTTAAGAGTGAAAAAGAGTCGTATAACGTTATAGGACTGTTTTTTAGACGTGTAACTGTAATAAAATTTGCATGCCAATCTAAAAAAGTGCCACATTATAGGTTATGGCGTTATTTTTACTCCGTTTAGTCGAAAAACCTGTCATAACATAGCTTAAGACGGTATTTTTCACAGCTTAATATAAGGCTACTGTTTTATAGTGCAGAAAAAAAAGGTTGTATCCTATGTTGTGGCACTTTTGTATTATTTATTTCCAGATAATTGTTTACATGAACAATACAATACAGACCTATGCGACTGTACCATAAGTTTACAGTGTGTTTTAATAAAGTTATTTTGATTTTAATTTTTTATGACTCTAGTAAATAATTGAAGGAGGTATCATACTTTAAATATAAGTGACTGCAACTTTTATTTTTCCTTAAAAGGTATAAAATGGGTAGCCAATACAAAGAGAGCCGTGGTAAACGTTTACTGCAAAAGTGCTGTAGTGATGAAAACAAAGAAAACCACAACAATTATCACCCAGGTGAGCCTTTGAAGTCTTTGTTTTTTTTTAATTTGTGAAGTAATTTTCTTTTTGGTAGGTACCACTAAACATGTTTCATGGTACAGAGGCGTTCAAATCAACCTTTACATAGGGGCACCTTATGCTGTTGACATAAACCTATTTTGCCATGGTTTTGATGTGAACGCCTCTGTACCAAAACTAAGAGTATATTCCTGCTTTTGCCTAATATCAACTTGTTCTTTTTTTTAAATAAAACTTTTATCTTTTACAGAAGACTTAGTTGTGGAACCAGGGATTGAGAGCGCTGAAAGTCCTAAAACAATTTTTAAAGATTCGGAGCCAATCGCCCATTGCAGTTATAACTTTGCTGAAAGTAAATTAACGAATACTGTCCTAAAAGATCTGGAACCATTTTCTGAAGATGATGATGATTCTGTGAAGGACCCTAACTACAAATCTAGTTCTTCTAGTAGGTCATCTAGTTCCTCAAGCAGTTCTTCGAGTAGTTCTTCAAGCAGTTCTTCCAGAAGCTCATCAAGATCTTTAATAGGTTTTGCAATCCAAAATATGACTCAGTCAGAACTAAGTAATGATCCGCAAGTTTTACATGAACAAAATATTAAACAGCTCCTAGTATCTGCACAAGAGATTAAAGAAATAGAGGGTAAACAAAATGTTGAAATCTTGATACCAATACAGTCTGCACAGGAGAATATAGAAATAGAAGGTGAACAAAACGTTGATTTAATACCAATCCAACTATCTGCACAGGATAATAAAGATGATGGAAGTGACCAAAACATTGAACTACCTCTACAATCTCCACAGGTAAACGGAGATGCGGAAACTACTAACATTATTTGTGTAACTGAAACTGAGGACACTGTAAAAAAGGGTAAAAAACGCCTAGCTTTCCTTCTATTCTAGTTTTTATTCACAACTTTCGATTCCTCTGAGCCAGTTAATGAATGTAAACAATGTAAGTGTTTTGAATGACTGCGCTGAAGATTTGTTGCGTTTTTGATTACTTTTAATATTTTTATGTGATTTTAAGAGTACCTATATAATTTCCAAAGATATGTTAATAATTTTGAGAAAATTTAAGAGTATTATGTTCATGGAGTTTTTATTATTTTAGTTTTGTTTGTAACGAATGTGTAAAAGAGTCACATTATGGGACAGATTTGATTGTTTCTCTAATATTTTTTTTTTTTTAATGCCTATTTTTTTTACATTCTGGAAACAAGTATACAAAATTCTACATCGGCTAAAATATGCAATCATTAGAAATGTGCATTATTACGAAAGCAATAACATTAAATGAGTAACAAAAAAAATTAAACGTGTTTTTCTCAAAACTCGTTGTTTTGTGTTATGACGGTTTTTCAGAGGATGTGCGATATGTTAAGTATAAGTTAAGCAGTCTATGTGATAGTAAAGAAATGTGATGCAGTGAAACGTGACAAAGTAAAAGTGTTTTTTATAGTTTTCATTTTATAGTTATAGTTAAAGATAAAAATTATAAAAAATTATAACGAAAGAAATAAAAAAAAAAGTATAATTATAAAAACGAACACCTTAGTTTTAATGAAAGAAACTGCATTCAGACAGATTATATAAATTATTGTGTTAAAATTAAATATCCGTAAGATTATGTATCGAAGATTAATTATGTATAAAATATTTTGAACTCACAATGAAAGTTACTTGTTCAACTTGCAGTTTAATACGCAACTTCATTCTTAAGGAGGGAAGAGTAATGTATCCACCATATTTGCATCATCCGCAAATCACTTCCTAGTAAAGGATTAAACTATGAATATTGTAATTACTACTTAAAAAGTCGTAAAACTAAAAGTCGTAAAAAACAACAATAAATTAAGACTATTTGACGCAAACCCTTTGTTAGCTATCAGGAGTAGGTACGTGATATTTGCATGGCCAAATCCACGGAAAGTTTCTAGACGTCCATCTAAACCCAATTTATTATACTTTTTATGGTTTTTCTTAAGAAACAGCCTTCACGCCTAATTTAAACACGTGGACCCACCACCTCCTAAAAGTATTTGGAGTCAATTCATATAAAAGCGCCTGTTGTGCATTGTAAAGTCATTCCAGACGTAGTATTCTTCTAAGCGGTTTCTCTCAATCCTTGTACAGTATTAAATATAAACCCACTAACCAACTAGTCAGTGTTTTTATCTCCAATCACCATTCTACGGATCCACACCCTCTTCACTTCAGACAGCGTTGCCAAGCGCTACCCCACGACGGCAAGGACCACCTTTCTACTTTGTAAATATTATTATTTGGACTTGGCCTGCATTAATACTTTTAGGTTATAAACTTGTATATCAAAATAAAAATGGCGAGAGACGGTAATAATGTTATATGGGACTATTTCCACAGAAATGTGGAGGAAAAAATTGCAGAATGTAATTTTTGTAAAAAAAACATTTGTTATTAAACGACAATCACAAACTTGACACAACACTTAAATTTAAACACATAAGTGTATTCAATGAGTGTCTGTCGCGTAGTTTATCGCGGCCCGGCAATAGCTCTAGCAGCCGGGTGGATCAGCCAACTCCAGGAGGAACAACAACACCAGCACCAGGAGGTGTTTAGCAACATCAAGGTACCGAAAATAATGCTGCTAGCAATGTCGGTGGGGGTGATGGTGGTGGGCCTGATAATCGACAACGACAAAGAACTGTGGCTTCTTATTAACCTCGCCAATTAAGGTCAAAAGAAAAAAAGAAAATAGACAAATCTTTATTAAAACTTATGACAATGGACTTTCAACCATTCAGCATCGTCGAGAAGAGCTATAGAAGGTCACCAAACAGGAGAAAGGTTAGCTGCTGAGCTAAAAGTGTTTTTTTCTGAATAGGCCATAAGCGACAAGGTAAATTTTATGGTCACTGATAATGCAGCAAACATGAAAGCAACTGCAAGAATTTTGGAGATATGGTTCATTATGGTTGCTTTGCCCCTAAACTTAATTTGATAGTTCAAGCAGCTTTGGCCGATGACACTATATCACAAACAATCGCCAAAGTGCAGAAAACTGTGATGTGACCCATTTTAAGCGCAATACCGTTGCTACAGAGAAGCTTCAAAAATATCGCGTTTAGCGTTACTTTTTAATAACTGTGTAGACAAGGGTCAGTTCCCTAATTTAATGAAATTTAGTAAAGTCATACCCCTTTATAAGTCAGGTGAGAAAAGTGACCCATCCAATTATAGACCTATTTCTATTCTACCAGCTATGAGTAAAATTTTTGAAAAAATTATATTGAATCAATTACATTCTCACTTTGCTTTGAATAAATTATTACATAGTAATCAATTTGGATTCACTAAAAATAGGAATACAACCGATGCAGGTGTTGCGCTCATCAAACACATATTTGATGCGTGGGAAGGCAAGCAAGATGCAATAGGAGTTTTTTGTGATTTATCAAAAGCATTTGACTGCGTAGATCATGAAATCCTACTGATTAAGCTGAGGCATTACGGTGTTTCAAATATTTCACTTAGCCTTATAGAATCTTACCTCACTGATAGAATACAAAAAGTGAGTATCAATGGTACGAACTCTTCCGGTGCCACCATACGTATGGGCGTGCCCCAGGGATCAATATTGGGTCCTCTGCTGTTTTTAATCTATATAAATGACCTGCCTTATTTTGTCAAAGACCTATGTGGGATTGTATTATTTGCTGATGACACTTCTCTAATTTTTAACGTAGATAGAAGTAACAAAGCGCTTGACGACGTAAATAATACTCTTTCTAAGGTACTGCATTGGTTTACGAGTAACAATTTACTGCTTAATGCTAAGAAGACCAAATGTATCAAATTTTCTATGCCCAATGTAAGACAGGTCGATACCATTATAAACATGAATAACGAGCCATTAGAGATTGCGAATTCCACTGTATTTCTGGGAATTACTCTCGATTCCAAGTTACAGTGGGGTCCGCATATTTCTGCCCTGGCAGGAAGACTTAGTTCGGCAGCTTATGCTGTTAGAAAAATAAGGCTCCTGACTGATATCGCAACAGCAAGATTAGTGTACTTCAGTTATTTTCACAGTGTTATGTCGTATGGTCTTCAGTTGTGGGGCTCGGCAGCGGATCTCAACACCATCTTTGTTCTTCAAAAAAGAGCCATCCGCTCCATTTACAACCTTAGACCACGCGACTCGCTTCGTGAAGTATTCAAAGAGATAGATATTTTAACTGTGTACTCTCAATTTATTTATGATAATGTAGTATATGTCCGTAAAAACTTGCATCTCTTCAAGAAAAACAGTGATGTTCATAAACTCAATACCAGAAATAAAAATAAGCTCGTAACTCCCAGTCTAAGACTGCATAAGGTAGGGAAATCATTTGTTGGTCAATGTATAAAATATTTTAATAAGATTCCGCAAACTCTTGTTGAACTGCCTCTTCACAAGTTTAAGTCACAAATTAAAGCTAAGTTAATGAAGCGGGGTTATTATAGTGTTGAGGATTTCTTATATGATAAGAATTTGTGGACATCTTAGGTATAATCTGCTCCTCTGCACACTTTTTTGTTATGACTTTACTCTGTCAATTCCATTTTTGTGTATAAAAACAAGATTGAAAAGAGTAACCATCGAGTTTCTTGCCGGAGTCTTCTCGATCGGAAACAACCTCCGAACCGGTGGTAGAGTCACATTATATTTAATTATGATATGAACTATTATAGTATTATTTTATGTAAGTTTATTTTTATTCAGTATATTTTTGCTACAATTTTTTTTTGTTACATGACATGTCATAAGTACTTTTTATAAGTCTATATGAATAAAGATATTTTTTACTTTTTACTTTACTTTTACTATCAGATGACAGCACAAAATATAGCTCAGCCCAAAAGCCTTCTGCTAGCGGTACCTACGCGCTGGACCTCCACCTACCAGATGCTGGAAAGATTTGTTTCTTTGCAAGAAGCTTTGAGGGCCACTATATCAAATTTAAATGTGGAACTTCCTGTTATCCCTTTAGAGGAGGGGAACAGTAAAGCTCAAATTTGCGAGGCCCTAAACCTTATTTGATGATGCGACTAAAATAGTGACTGGTGAGACGTACCTCTTAGCAAGCAGAGCTGTTGTTTTCATTAATGGACTGAACACGGTATGTGACCAACTATTGCAACGTAATTTGATTTTGATTCCGTGAATGTACTAATTAATCTAAAACTGGGTATAGCGGCAAGATTTGTGGATATTGAAAACAATCAAGCAATTGGGCTTTACAATCTTTTAGACCGCCGTTTCAAGCATCTCGCTTTTGAAGACCAGGCGTTGATGTTAATTAAGTTATTTTGGTATTGATCCCAGCTATCACCCCCTGCAGTATGTCGTACTATTTCCTGGACACCCTGTATATATAACTTAAAGTCGTAAAGTCTGTGCCAGAAAATACCTTGACCAGGGACAATGTCACTCTGTATACCTGGACTGAAAATGAATACCGTAAAGGCGCAAATGAAATAGCATCAGCTGCCTATACCACGTTTCAAAATACAGTGCATACCGAAAATGTGAAAATTGTTCGACTGGTGGCGGATGGATGCGGCGCCCAAAACAAAAACAGCATTATGGTCGGAATGTGCGCTAAATGGTTGACTGAGACACCGCGCCATATCATAACAGTCGAGCATGTTTTTCCCATTCCCAGTCACTCCTTCATTCCGCCAGACCGGGTTTTCGGTCTTGTTGAGAAAGAAATATAACACATGAAAACCATTATAAAACCTATGGAATACATAGAATTCTTCAAAAAATATGGGACTGTCGTGTTATTGAACGACGTAAAAGATTGGTAACTGCTCTCTATTATTCGTCCACCGGGAAACTGGCATTTCCAATTTAACCAATGCAAAAGATTTTTCTTAAAACGAAACAGAAGCAATGATATATACTAGTATGTAAGAAGGGAACCTAATTACTGCGCTGATATCAGAAGTTACAGGTCTGTTTTAAAGAGAGGGGAAACATTTATTGACTTAAACACGGATTTAGTAGAAAAAGACAAAGTTGTCGTTAAGAAAGAAAGTAAAAGATCTTGACGCTCTACTAAAAAAACACTTTGGCGAAGATTGGATATCTAGGAATGATATAGACTTCTACAAACAGATAATACAACGAGCAGAAACGAATTAGATGACAATGAAGCGAGGGAATATGAAGAAATGAGTCTATCAGTTACAAAAACCGCAACGTCCATAAAAAAGTAAAAAATAAATTTATAAAGACATTTAGGTGCTGAACCACATTATTGCCGTGGCAATCGAGACGTATGTACTTGCCTTCAGAGCTAAGTCTTAATAAAATGGCCAAAATGTACAACGATCAAGCACCAGAAAACCTCAAAAGTGGAAAAGTTGTATTTTCGGACCGTTTTAAATAATTGTTTTAATTTGGGCTTTGGGGACCTCGGGCGACGTGTGCTCAACTTGTCTTCAGATTAATGAAAAATTAAAAACTGAGCAAAATGATAGTGACAAAACTGTGCTGATGGCTGAGAAAACAGTACATAAACTTCGAGCTAAATAATTTTTCGAAATGATAAAAGAAGACAACCGTAAAATAAAGTGATTAATTAAAAAAAACAATTTTACTACTATTGTTGTTTCGTTGTCGGTACTTCATCTATAATAATAAGCTCAAGAGGCAAATCCGCTACTGTCCAAGCCCTTAGATGCAAATTCACCACTGGCCCATGTTAGTTAGACGCAAATTCACCACTGTCCAATGGGGCGGCTGAAAAGTTCTGAGCCTAGGTACATGTAGGTACTTAAATCACTCGCGCTAGTAGTCACTAGTTAAGTGACATCTAATTAGTATATCGGGAAAGATTTTTCTAATTAGGGTCATTACAGTCCGAACAATCGATCTATAAACAACGACATGTCTGAGTCATCGCTGCATTACACGAAATCGCGCAGTCATAAAATTCCTTGTAAAAAAGGGGAAAACGGCAAAGGAGATTTTTGAAGAAATGTCTGCAGTTTATCTAGAATCTGGACCATCGTCTGCTACAGTCAAACGTTGGGCAAGACTATTCCAGAAAGGTCGAGTCATTTGGAAGATGACCAACGCTAGGGGCGACCAAACACCGCCGTCACAGACGAAAACATCGCCAAACTGAAGAAAATTGTACTGGAGGACCGTCGAATAAAAATGTGGCAGGTAGCAGAAGAGTTAAGCATCAGTAAGGAACGAATTGGTGATATTTTACACAATCATTTGCACATGAATAAAATTAGTGCACGTTGGGTTCCAAAAATGCTTACGCCGTTCGATAAACAGCTTCGAGTTGAAACTTCTGTGAAGTTTATCGACTTGTGCAAGGACAGTTTGGACGAAATTTGTGACCATGGATGAAACGTGGATTCGACAATATGATCCAGAATCAAAACAGAATCAATGCAGTGGATAAAAAAGGGAGAGAAGCCGCCAAAGAAGTTTAAGGTCGAAAAGTCTACTTCGAAACTCATGGCCACTATTTTTTGAGATTCGGAAGGAATTTTACTCATTGACTACCATCCAAAAAAAAAACTACAATGAACACTGCGTATTGTGCAGCACTTTTGAAAGAAGTGCGCAATCTTATTGTGGAAAAAAGAAGAGGGAAAATCAGCAAAGAAATTTTGTTTTTGCAAGACAATGCGCCAGTCCATACGGCGCGAATTGCAATTCGCGAGGCTTGCTTGAGAAACTGGCTTTGATGAAGTGAATCATCCACCCTACAGTCCAGACCTGGCTCCAAGCTACTTCTTCCTCTTTCAAAATTTGAAAAAAGATGATGAAGAAATGAAAGCTGCCGTGAAAGAGCATTTTGACTCCAAAAGATTCATCTTATAAAAAATAATATATTGGGATACAAGCTCTTTTTAAAAGATGTGAGAAATGCGTTGAAGTAGAGGGAGATTATATAAAAAAATAAATTAAATTGAGATTTTTATCTGATCTTTTACCTTTTTAGGCTCAGAACTTTTCAACCATCCCTCGTAAGATGCAAAGTCACCACTGTCATGTTTATTTATTGGATTTATGTCAGATTAATAAAAGTTTAGATTAAAAGGCTTAGTGTCCTAAATTCAAGATGTCTTTTTAGACATTAACCCGTCTCGTGTTTCTATTGTTCCGGTTTTTGCATTGTGAGTCATTGTTTGCCATTTTTTTCTTAGGGTTTTCTTACGAACACCCGTGTGTTCGGCTGACACTCAAGGGGTTAAAAACAAGCTTTATCTATACGCATCGAATAAAATGTTGCCATGCTCAAGTTACTTTGAATAACCTAGATATGACATCATGGACAGTGGCGGATTTGCTTTTAGACCCCTCATGTACCCTACTGTCAAAGTAACAAAATGGCTGACTCCTAAGGTGCAAACCTGACATTGTCCAAGTCGTTGAGTTGCAAACGCGACATAATCCACTGTCCAGAAGCAAATACGAAATTGCCCGTATTTTTTTTAACAATTTCTCCCTTGTTGCTGCTTGTATCATCTCTGTTTCTGTAAATAGTATTGCTATTGTCTAAACTTCTTTTAGAGATAAACTTTTGAATTAAGGTTTTTATAGATGGTTAAATGTGTTTTTCGCCGTTTCACACAACTTGGACAGAGGCGTTTTTGCTTTTATACCCCATTTATAGGCCGATGGAATCGATTAAAGGAATCGATTAGTTGAATCGATTAGTGGAATCGATTAGTTGAAGCAAATAGTTTAATACGGTGGCGCCAGTGTCACGTAAACAAAGTGCTCCATAATTAATTAATTATTAAAATTATATTATCTCTATTTAAGCTTTAAAAACAGTTGTGTTGGCATGTATGGTGTGTAATAAACGTGTGAGAGTGTTATCCAGGCATAAAATGGATTACGAACCAAGGAAACGTAAAATAAAAGTTCTTTAGTTACGATATGGATTTAGACAGTTCAAAAGATTAAAAACAGTGCAAAACAGTGTGCCGTTAAGTAAAAATCTTAAAATATCAGTGACTATGGTGATAACTGGTGATATTCAACAATGTTATTGACTGTGAACAGTAAAATACCTGAGTGCTGTATTAAGTCATTAATATTTCTCAAGTGGAGGTGTCTCGGAAAGAATGAAACAACCTCACCAACAAATTACTAACGACTTTTCTACTGTAATCAACCAGTTGTGTATTTCGTCGCCTCACTTAATGATTTGGCAGCACAGTGCGTAAAAAGTCACTACGAAGCTCGGAGTGCCTAGGATCGAATCTTGAGTTTGTCATCCCTTTTTGTTTGATCTTGGCTAGAGGTTAATTTAATACTCTGGTTAGCTGTATCGGACAGTTCAAAGGATACCAGAACTAAGGTAAAATGAATTTCTTAGATAATATCACGTTCCGTCGCACGCGCACCAAATCTGACTCGATTAACCAAACTGACGATTCACCTACAAAATCGTTAGAGGAATCAGGAAACAGTTTACCCGATATATCCGACAATGATTTGGATGAAACTAAAAAACTGAAAGAGAGAATAGACGCATTAGAATTAGAGTTAAAAAATTCACACAAAATGATAGAAACATTATCTTTAGAAAATACAAGTCTAAGACGTAGCAATGAGGACTTCAAAAATATGAATAAATCACAAGAAGATAAATACACCTCCAAGACGCCAATGAAAACACCAGGCTCAAAAAACACAAGTGCTCAGAAAGAATCCTTTAGAAATACACAGAATCTGCAAAACACACAAACAAATGATTTAACTCCTGTTGCAAATGGAAGTAGCAGCCAGTCAAAAGAAAACATATTAATGCAAAGAGCTACAGGAAAGTGTTTACAAAAAGCAGACCCATCACGAAGAAAGATCTGTTTATTAAGTTCCAATAAACAAAACAAAGTTATTTCCATAGCTGAGAACCAACTACAAAACTACACCGAGTTATGTCACTACCTAAAACCGCACGCTAATGTAAGGGAATTGTTGAAAGGAATGGAAGCAAAATTAACGAATTTCACAATGCAAGACTACTGCATTGTCATGATTGGAGATGAGGACTTCAAAACTACACAGGATTATTTTAGTACTATTTACCACATTCGTGAGACTTTACAGATGTTTAAACATACAAACTTTATTATTTGTCTTCCTACTTATAACGGTAGCGGACTGAAAAATATGCTTAACTGGAGAGTGGAAAACTTTAATAATCTTTTATACTTGGATGTAATGACACATGAGCATGCCTATATACTAGACTCAAATGATAAATTGGAGTATGATTTTACGATGTTTTGCAAACACTCGGGTCATGTAAACAACTATGGCATGAAAATAATATTCAGGGGCCTTCAGGAGCTTATTATGGACATAGAATATAACAATCATTTTATTGTTAATCAATTCCAAACAAACATACAGGACAAACATGAACCGTCAGAAACAGGATCAATGTTTTTTCGAGACTAAAACGTTATGTATTCTACATCAAAACATTGCAGGTCTTCTCAACAAATCTGATATGCTTGTGATTAATTTAGAGGAGCTCAGTGAGACGAATATGAAAGTAGACGTGTTGTGTATTACAGAGCACTTCATGATGGCAGGATATGAACCGTTGTTGAATTTTCCCAATTACTCGTTAGCGGCATACTTTAGTAGAAAGAACAGTAAAAGAGGAGGGGCATGTATTTTAGTTAATAAAGACTATAAGTGGCGCGAACTTCCGAAAGTTACCAACTTGTCCTTGGAAAATGCATTTGAATGTTGTGCTATTGAATTAACAGACTATAAAATTGTGATTATTTGCTTGTATCGAGTCCCTAAGTGTCATAATTTGAATGTTTTTTTCAATAGATTAGAGAGGGTTTTGACTTATATTTCAAAAATATCATTGAATGGTATACTGATAGCTGGTGATTTTAATATAGATATGTTAAGGAACAATACTGCTACATCTGAATTAGAACATCTACTGTTGAATTATAACCTAAAAGTAGCGTTGAAGCGTCCTACGAGGCTTATTAGCAAAACGTGCATTGATAACTTTGCGCATAACTGTAAAAGGTCTTGTAAGACTGAAGTGTTAGAATTTGGGCTATCTGACCATACTGCTCAACTAATACAAATTCCTGTTAAAAAAAAGTTGAAGCTTGAATTTTGGCGTAAAACAATACGTGACTACAGTATTGACAACATTCAAAAATTTCAAATGTGTATTCAAAGCCTATCTTTTACACAAATATATTGCACTGATGATCCAAACTTTGCCTACAGAAGTTTTTGTGAAACCTTTAAACTTTTTTATGATTTATGTTTCCCTTTAAAACAAATAAGAATAAATGTTATCAAAAAACCAAAATGGGTTTCACGTGGCTTAAAAATCTGCAGCAAAAAGAAAAGAGATCTATTATGGAGATTTAGATTGAATTCTACCCGAAGAAACAGAACAAGTTACAAGAATTACTCAAGGGTTTACAGAAAAATTATAACACTTACTAAACTCGCACAAAATAACTACAAAATAAAAACATCTGACAATTAAGCAAAAACGTCATGGCAAATTATTAATAAAGCAAGGCTTAACTTACCTAATAAATCGATTACTAAAATAAAAATCAATGATAACTATACATCGAACCCTTCTGTAATAGCTGATTCATTTAATAATTATTTTATTGATAAAATCAAACTCTTAGATGAATGTGGAAAAAAGGTAACTGCACACATCAAGCATAGACCAAAATCGATGTTTATGGCTCCTTGT
Source organism: Udea olivalis (assembly GCA_947369235.1). Lineage (NCBI taxonomy): Eukaryota > Metazoa > Arthropoda > Insecta > Lepidoptera > Crambidae > Udea > Udea olivalis. Next base: position 5,431,085 of record OX376367.1, on the reverse strand, counting down.
CTTCCACAAGATGTCAAGAGAATTATAAATAATTTAAAAAATACAAATAGCTGTGGCTATGATGGCTTTCATACAAAAATTATTAAAGCAGTAAATGAGCATATATGTTCTCATTTAAGCCATATTATTAATCTAAGCATGCAAACAGGCATCTTTCCAAAAGATCTCAAGATATCAGTGGTGAAACCCTTGTTCAAAAAAGAAAATCAAGAACTTAAGGAATGTTACAGACCAATAGCATTAATATCAATATTCTCAAAAGTATTTGAAAAGTTCTATTATGACCAGTTAAACTCTTATTTAGAAAAAAACGATATCCTATGTAATGAGCAGAAAGGCTTCAGACGCAACAAAACGATAAACTTGGCAATTTTTGACTTCATTAAAAATGTTATAACCCAAGTTGATAAGAGACTACCAGTCTGCGCCTTGTATTGTGATATGACTCAGGCCTTCGACTGCGTAGATCATACCATATTAATTAAAAAACTAGAGTGTTACGGAATAAGAGGAAATATCTTAAATCTTATGCAATCGTATTTAACCGATCGCCGACAAGTAACTGAAATACTAAGACTTAACTTTCAAACGAAATATGAGGAAAAATACCAATCAAATGAACGCAAAGTTAAGTATGGTGTTCCTCAGGGCAGCGTATTAGGGCCTCTTCTATTTATAGTTTATATCAATGACCTACCAAATGTAACGAATCAACCGATGACATTATTCGCTGATGATAGCACACTAACCATAAAATGTAATAATATTAGTTTTTACGAATCTGACATAAATAATTCACTGACATCAATAATTACTTGGCTAGATAATAATAATTTAAAAATCAATATTAATAAAACTAACATAATGCATTTCAATCAAAGATCTCAAAACCATTCTGACATTATAGTAACTTACCAAAACATTCGTATTAAAGAGGTTGAGACTGCGCGATATCTCGGATTATTAATAGACAAAAAGTTGAACTGGAAAAATCATATAGATGATCTCAGTAAAAAGACAAGTAGTTTATCTTATGCTTTGTACAAACTTTCTTCGACTGTAAACACTGATGCACTACTCACAGCCTATTATGGACTTGTCGAGTCAGTGCTCAGGTACGGAATTATTTTTTGGGGTAACTCCACCAACAAGGATATGGTTTTTAAATGCCAGAAACGCTGTATACGTGCTATGTTTAAGCTTCAAAGTACAGACAGTTGCCAACCCCTCTTTGTGCAGCATAAAATTCTAACACTTCCGTCGTTATATATAATTGAAGCAGCCCTGTTTGTAAAGAGGAACCCTGGTTTGTTTCCACGCATGTCTGACGTAGTTATAAGAAATCGTCGTGATGTTGATCGACTCTGTTTGTTCCCTTCCAAAACAACTCTGTTACATAACAGTATAGTCTGCATGGCACCAAAGATCTATAATAAAATCCCAAGCGATATTAAACAGCTAAATGTTAAATTATTCAAGACGAAACTTAAAAACATATTAGTTAATAAGTGTTAGTATAAAATTGATGATTCCTCAACGATAATTTTTAATTTGTTAATTTAAAAAAAAAAATGTTAATTTATTTAAATAATGTAATTTGATGTTTAATTTGCCTTATAACATTTGCATGCCTTAGACTGGCAGAATATAGATTTGTACCGTAAGCACAAATGTAACAATAACCTGTGTGACCTGTATTCTGTGCAAATAAATGTATTATTATTATTATTATTATTATTAATAGATTAGTTTGATCAAATATCTACTAGTTGAATTGATTATATCTACCAGTTTAATCGATTATATCGATTAGTTGAATTGATCATATCAAACCAAAGACAGTTGTGCCTGACTAATTAACAACCAACCAAAAGGCTTCATAAACATAGGGTTTCAACCAGGTACCGCTGGCCAATTCAGCCGCGCCTTCAAAGGAGCGCAGGGAGACCTTCTCATTATAAAATGGGCCTGTTGGAAGTTTCCTGACTCCATATTTCATTTTTTTCATTATTTTCATCTTCATTATCCGTGCGGTCTATCCCGGTTGTGAACACTGTTGTGTGGGGTCCCAGGGTCCGCCTTTCTTATTTTCTTGGCCCACTTCGCGCGGTCTTGTGCATCCTCAGTGGTGACTAATGTCTTTAACCAGACCTGCCCATGGTTGCCCTAACCCACTTAACAAAGGAGTAGGGCGATCCCTCTGCGCGTCGTTTTTTGGCGACGCCCTATCCAGGTCGGGTACTCTATTCTTGCAAACCATATTTTGTTTGGCGTGTGTTGGCTTTACGGGAGCGACTGCCATCTGACCTCCCAACCCATAAAGGGGAGCCATCGCCAGATCTCGTTTGTTATTCACCACCACCAGCTTGCAGGTGAGGTTGGCTTGAAGCCCGAAGATGTTGGTGAGCCCCTTACCCTTTTTCATTATTGATGTATGTTCGATATGCATTTCCTGTCGAGGATTTCAATAAATGTTTTCCAAATGTGAAGTAGCTTCCATTACATCAATCTTTCTAAGTAGTAGTCCAGTTTTTGGCACTGGGTACAGTTTTTTCTTGCCATTGTGCAATGAGAATCTTAAATTTACTAAGATATCCAATTGCAGTTTTGCAAAGCGTGATGTTTTGAAGAGGCTGTCACAGTTGAACATAGCACCTTACCCATATTTTTTTGCAATTACTGGCACCGTTCACACTATTGAAGAGCTCATCAAGAAAATTCACCACTTCAGCAGTGTTCTTCAAAGTACTGCGTACTGGCTTACCATCTGCGTAGTGTGCTGAAAATGATGTCATTAAATTATTTTTTCATTACTCATACTCTGAAAGTGGGTCTGAAGTTGCCTGAGGAGCGGGATGAAAGTAATACTTTTCATCCCTAGGGAGAATCACTTTCAACTGACAGCTGTCAAATTATTTAAAAAAAACTAGTTCTTTTTCACATATCTATTGAACCATGTTCCAATTTTCTATACAGCCACGATGTAAAATTGAAATAACTTAAAGTTAAGTATTGATTAAAGAATATATATTTTTTAAATAACTTTATTATAATTTAGTTTTGACAATTTCTTTAAAATAACTTAGATTTGGGCAAAATATTTACCATTTTTCCAATGATGAAAATAAAAAATAATGGCTGAATAGCTGGCCGGCCACAGAAAAAAAAACAAACAAAATAGACGAGAAAGCGGCAATTCGATCTTCATTTATTTTACTCATTTTTTCTTTAGCTAATTCATGTTTTTATTTTTACTTTCCTTGTATTTGTAATGAAATTATTTTTACAACTTATGGAAACAAGTAATATAAGGGGTGTAAAAAGGCCCTTAACAAAGCCGACACCTACAGTTCTGCACATCATCAGGACCATTTTTTCTTTCTAGACCATACCTGGGAACTCAATAGTTACCAAGTTATTAAATTAAGGTAAAAGTAAAAAAAAATCACAAGATTTTGAAAAAAAAAAAACTCTAATCATTATTACTTAATTTTTGTGCTAAGAAACATTACCTAAATTTCAAGTATTTCCTAACAAAAAATTGCTTCAACACGTACATCGTGCGTACCCCTTGATAAGGCGTAACAGCACAGCATAAAATGTAACAGACACGCACAAAAGCGCAGGAGCGGTCTGTTGCACGCGTTACATTGCGTAGCCCGTTTTTAGGCTTAAAATTGACACCTAAAAAAAAATTTCGTTTCCCATCAATAATTTATTCTTTCTGTGACATGATTTAATGGTCTGAGTGCGTAGACGCCGGCTGCGTTAAGGGTCTTTTTACACCCCGTAGAATTGGGTAGTTTAAATCATCGAATTCTAAAAATTACTTAGAATAATCAAAAAATACTCTAAAAAAGGGGCATATCAAATCTTTTCTTTTGTTTACTTATAAATAATTCATTTTATAGCTCTTCAAACTCAGGTGGGCAAGTCTATTTTTGTAAGTGTTAAATAAATAAAAATAAGTATATCATTCGATAATCCACACAATTTCTTTAGAGTACTTAACAACAGTTAAGAAACCATATTCATACACAAAATTTAATATAGCTGCCGAACAAGTGTCTTGCAGAACGCATAGAAATAGGTGTCTGTGACGTCACCATCGTGCGATGGTTTGAAGGGAGCGTTTTGGGCAAGTCCAAAAATATGTGTTTTCGAAATATTATGACATTTTAAGCGGTTTAGGGCCTATTTTTCAGTTCTCAGATAATCAAATTTATCTGTACCTAATAAACTTTATTCGGAGGTTAACAAGATTTTTAATTTTTCAATAGTCAGATAGATGATAGATAGGTCACACTAAAAGTTTCCGGAATTGGCCACTTACTTAAACAATATTTAAAAAGTTGTTACTACATTTGAAAATAGAACTCTTTAGCCGTGGAATACAATTTGTTTCATCTGATTGTTAATTGTTCGCACATTGTGGCGTCATTTTAAAAATTGCGTGATTACAATAAAATGGATTCAACTCGGGAAAATTTTCGTTGCATGATTTTTTACGATTTTAAGTGTAATTTGACAGCTCAGCAAAGCCTCATTCGGCTTCAATCTGCTTTTGGCGAAGAAGCACCATGCAAGACGACCATTTATAGCTGGTTTGCAGATTTCAAACGCGGTCGTGTCAATCTCCATGATGAAATTCGTCAAGGTCGCCCGTGCACCGCTGTAAATAACAAGGACATAGATGCTGTGCGCCGTATGATTGAAACAGACAGGCATGTGACCTACTATGAGATCCGGACATTATTTGACATAGGCATGAGTCAAATACAGTCAATCCTACACAAACATTTGGGTGTGAGAAAGCTGTGTTCTCGATGGATCCTACATACTATGACCGATGCTCAAAAAACGGACCGCATCACTTGGTGCCATGCTATGCTTGCCAGATACAACGAAGGGACTTCAAATTTGGTGTAGGACATAGTAAAAGGTGAGGAAACATGGATTTACAGCTATGATCCCAAATCGAAGCAGCAATCGAGCGTATGGGTCTATAGAGATGAGCCGAAACCAACCAAAGAGGCGCGCGTGAAAAGTGCCTCAAAGCGGATGATTGCTTCTTTCTTTAATAAAACTGGACACGTGGCTACTGTTGCTCTAGAAAATCGTCGTACCGTGAATAGTGACTGGTACACGACCATTTGTTTACCGGAAATTATTGGCAAACTCCGTGAAAATAACGGTTAACGCCGTATCATCTCGCACCACGACAATGCAAGTTCCCACACGGCCAGACAGACAAATGAGTTTTTGAAGTCGAAAAACGTACAACTTATGAGTCATCCAGCATACAGTCCTGATCTAGCACCGTGGGATTTTTTTCTGTTCCCAAAAATCAAGAAACAACTACGCGATCAACGGATTTCATCACCAGATGAGGCTGTCGAAGAGTATGAAAAACACGTATCTGACGTCACCACGGAGGAGTGGCACAAATGTTTTATAAATTGGTTCAATCGTATGAAAAAGTGTATTGACGCAAAGGGAGAATATTTTGAGAAACAATAAATTCATTTTTGACCATTAATAGTATTTTTTTATTATTGATTCCGGAAACTTTTAGTGCACCCCACGTATCTGTTGTATAAAGCCGCTAACTGAGGAATAAAGTTATCTGCTTCTTGTGGGGCTGGATAAAATTTATATATGCGTTTTCATTGACATTTTGAGATTATGTGGTCTCTCATTTGAGATTATTTTCATTTTGATAAGGAGTTTTGGAGTATTCAATCAGAAACTCTTTACCACAACTTAGACAACAAAAAAGCTGAGGTTATTTTTCTTATACGTCAGTGTCAATTTGTCAAACATCAACTTTTGTCTTGTTTCATTCTGACATTGCAATGATTGTATAAGTGTGTGTGGATAATCAGTGTGAAGTTAGCGATTTAAGTACATAGACAAACGATAGATAGTTATTCTTTGGATAAAAGACGAATGTTTTTTTTTAAATATATATTCGCTTGATAAACAGCCAGTTAATTTTATACTTCAGTTAGCTATCTAGGGAATAAACTCAGAATTGAAAAATCGGGCCTTAATAGAATGTACTGATGTACCTAGACACATTCTAATTTTAAAAATAATAAATGGAACACTATAAAATGACCAAACAAACTTACAAAATGCAGAAGTATAAGACATCTCCCGCCAGTCTTCCTGGAAATTCGTACACAGTTTTTAACCTGTAAATAAAACAAATAATACTTAATTTAGGTTTTTCTACAACATGAAATTTGACTGAACAGTCACATTATGCAAACTTAAAAATTATATGGCATTGCATGCCTGAAGATGAAGGTGTTTGATCAGTGCGTCCTACCGGTCATGACATACGGAGCCGAGACGTGGAACCTGACAGTGAAACTAGCCCACCGATTACAAGTCACTCAGAGAGCTATGGAAAGGTGCATGCTAGGAATTTGTGAAGGGACAAGGTCCGGAACGAGATAATCCGGCTAAGAACCAAAGTGACTGACGTAGTCCAAAGTGTAGCAAACTGAAGTGACTGAAGTATAAAATCCTTGTGTTACGAGGTACCAGACAAGGAAATAAGTCAGGGGAGTCTCAAACCAAATCTACCCGGATAACGGCGAAAGGCTCACCACCTACCACGTTGGGTTCTAATAACATTGGTGAAAAGTGGGCTCCTGAGTGTTTCGTTCACCATGACGACACAGTCACTTGCCTCTGACTACCCCGTTTGGGATAAAAGGCGTGATAGTTTGTTATGTTCTTGTTCTTGACCTTGACAGCCAACCAATGGCCTTCAGCCCCAGAGAGGGCTCCACCCTTTGCATGCGCTAATAGATAAGCCGATCTCACACGTAGTGAGAATGTAAAAAAAGTAAAGTAGTTAGCCTATTTACTGTCCCACTGCTGGGCAAAGGCCTTCATCATTGAAAACAAGTCATCGTTACAATTGATGGGTATTGCCCTAATCACCACGCTTGCCAAATGCGGGTTGGGGATCACAAACCCGGGCTATGTTCCGAAAAATCCGAAAACACACTTTGCCCAACCTGGGAATTGAACCCGGGACTTCCGGGTTTCGGCCCAGCTCTGAAACCACTCAGCTATGGAGGTAAGAAATTGAGAATGAAAATTACCTTAATTTTTTTATCTTCTTTAGTAACATACTCATCATTTAGTTTGTGCAGTAAGCAGATATCAGTCTGTTGAGCATCTGTTATACATATTATAAACATCAACAATGGTAACTTTTCCCTTCAAAAGAGACTTCTTTTGTCTAAAGGTTGTTTCTTGTGCCTTTTATAAGGTGTGGTGGGTCAGCAATGACGCTTAATTTAAGTCCTAGGTTGATTGTCCCATCTAAAACAAATGGTGTAATTAATAGCTTTATGAAATAGGTATTTGGAATAAAAAAATCCTAACAACCATAACATTTAAAGAAGGAAATATGAATGATTGAATGAATATGATTTATTTCATAGAATATGGTACAATAATATGATGTTAGGTCAAATTAGTATTGGCGCAGCATATTCTACCTCTTTACAGGCATAGAAATGTTACGATATCATACAAAAAAATACAATTAAAGTTAAAATGTGAAAATAATCTTATACAATATTTCAATCAAAGCTTCTAAGGTCAAATATGGAATATATTAATTAACATTGTTATGGTCTAGAAACTCCCTTGTGGAATAAAAAAAATTCTCGATTAAAAAATTATGCAACTGAGATCCAAATTGCTTTCCATTTAGTGCGCGCAAATATTCAAGCAAAGCATTAAAAACCTTGATTGCCATACAGTGTACAATGAATTAGAATGCAACTATATTGACTGGCATGTTGGTGCAATGGCAGTGATCCTGCTTTTAGCACCGGAGGTCGTGGGTTCGATCCTATGACAAACATTTATATGACGAAAATTGTGTGTGGTGTGTGTCTGGGTGTCATTATCTACTTATGTATTCATTTAGTAATATTTAAGTATCTTTCTAAAGATATAAAAACTGGAAAAATTCGATTTCGGACCTTGATGATCTGGAGCGGGAATCGAACTCGAGTCTTTGTCGGGGCGAGGTGACTGCTCTAAACCACTGAGCTACCGAAACCTTATCTTTTCTTTAGATGTGAAAAACAAGCATTGTAAAATGCTAAAATAATCAAAGTAATGTTTATCAGTCTCTGACAGCCATAGTACAAGCTCTCCTTAGTTTCGGATCAGCTGATCGTGGTGTAAATTGTCCCAGATATTTAATATTATTATTTATAACCAAGCATAAAAAGATAAGATAGTTAGTTACTTTTTAAGTCCATTATACTTACCTACTTAAGTAAAAAAAAAACAACTTTTTATTTTCCTTACCTAGATACTGCTCTTCAAGTGTTTGTGTCCGTATAGTATCATTCAGAAGGCTATTGAGAGCACATTGTTTTGCTGTTCCTTGGTCTGCAATCAGAACCATCACACAGCAGACATTATTTCCTTCAAAATGTTTTTTAAATTAGGACCTGAAGTAGCTCACAAATACAATAGGCTATTTGTTGTTGCCATTTCTTTCATCATAAAAACCAACACATGATCAGCTAATTGGATTTGCCCTTCAGAAAGATGCACAATTCCAACAATCTCATCTTTATTAGTATGGGTCAACCCTGGTTCCAGGGTTCATAGGACCACAATATATTTTTTCTCCCTCCAAGTAGCCACCTGAAATACCAATGGTGATTTTATTAAATACCAAAATTTGGGGCCACTTGCACTAAAATTACTGTGGTGATGATTCAGAAAGTTGATGGTTATCAATCTAAATAAAATAAATAAATATCTGGGAAAAATTACACTAAGATCATCTGACCCCAAACTAAGCAGAGCTTGTACTGTGGGCGTCAGAGACTGATAAAAATACTTTATAAATACATACATACTATCACGCCTTTTTCCCAACGGGGGAGGCAGAGACCACATCTTTCCACTTGCTATGGTCCTGACACACCTCTAGCGCTTCTTCCACTCTCATTAATCCTTTCATACATGCTCCTCGATTATGGGTACCATTTCTGAGCATGTCTTGGACTTGTCCTAAGTACGTTCGTCTAGGCCTTCCCCTTTCAACAGCTCCATCCACCCTCGCTCCATCCTTCCATATGCCCAAACATATTCCATATCTTAGCATTCCCATCTCAATTTTTGTGACAACATCCTCTTTCATACCACATCACTCTCTTATTATGCTATTCCTTACTTTATCACTCAATGTCACTCCTGCAAAACTTCGCAATGCTCTCATTCCCACTGCATTTATCCTTCTTTTGCCATACCCAACTCTCACTTCCGCACATAAGCGTCACAAAATTTTCTAAATACATAATAACACTCTGGGTGTTGCACACAATAAACACAAATGTTCATCACATTAATGTTTGTCATGGGTGGGGATTGGAGCCATGACCTCGATTATAATTTTTAGTATAACATCAAACAGCACATTTTTATAATACATATGAGCTGAAGCATTTTTGACAACAATCTACTATTTAACATACACATTATGTTGAGTAAAGTAGTAGTAAAGTAATTAGCCTATATACTGTCCCACTGCTGCGCAAAGGCCTCCATCATTGAAATCAAGTCATCGCTACATTTGATGGGTTTTGGCTTAATCACCACACTTGCCAAATATGGGTTGGTGATCTCAAACCTGGGCTATGTTCTGAAAAATCAGAAAATATCTTTGCCCAACAACTCAGCCACAGAGGCGTTATGTTGTGTGAATTTTAATATAAATGTACATACCTCCTCTTCTTTAATTGACTGAAATATAACATGAAAATGGATCTTTGTTCAGCAATTGTTATTTATAGAATCTTCTGTAATGTGATTCTTGATGGAAAGATAAAGATTTTCTGCAAGAACCTGTATGCTTTTGGACTCAGTTTCATGATACATAGGTATAACAACTTCTTCTAAAATGTGAAACGCCTGGCTTTCATATCTTTGCCACAAAGGCGCACTTGCATCGATAATATTGATCTTGCTAATGGCTCCATTTTTGATAGTTATTATGCCTTAAAAGCTTGCTTTTTTGAATGTGCCAATGCTTTTTCACTCCGCCTAGTGAAAGGTAGCAATTTACTTGCTTTTCTATAGTTGTTGTAAAGAACTTTGCAACTTTTCTTCTTATCCAATGTAGTCAGTGATGGTTGTGAATGTTTTAGGTCAAGTGTTGCTGTATCTGAAATATCATAATATAAGTATCATAACACATATTATTAAATTAATTAAAGCTAATTCAACGCAGGAAAACCTGCAATTTAAAACTCACGATTTACACACCTGGCAACTGCTTTGATGTAAGCATCCTGGCAACTGCTTTGATGTAAACATTCCAGGTTGCACATAAAGATCATAATTATTTGTATTTGTATCAACATAGAGTGGCTGAATATATTCCACTTGGGGTGAAGTACTTGGGCTACCTGAAAACAATACTTTTATAGTTTTGACCTTGAAACCGCATTATTAAGTCATTTCCTAACAAAATATTTAATTTACAATTCACAAAATTAACTGACCTGGCATAGATGGTGCACATGAAGTACTATCTGGTTGATTAACAGCCATGCAATAAGTGTGATCAATGTGTGTGTTTTTGAAGTGAATTTGAACATTTTTAAGTCATCATTTTTTGCAAAACCAAAATGTTAGATAGTTAATCATTATTATTTGCAATTATAAACCAATCGAGCCTAGCAGACAGACAGATATGAACAGACTTGAAATCTTACTAATATTATAAATGCAAAAGTTTGTGGGATGTTTGTTACTCTTTCACGCAAAAACTACTGATCGGATATTTTTACAGATTTTATGCAATTTGGCCATAATATATAACGAAACGCAGGCGAAGCCGCGGGCGGAAAACTAAAATATATTTTGTAGCTTTATTGGTCAACAAGCTTAGTGACCGCGGCTTCGCCCACAGGAACTTCATTTTTAAGACATACCTAAAGAATTTATTCCGGCTTACGATTCTTGATTCGCAAAATCCCGTCTTAGTTAGCACTAGGTTCTAAAGAACCCATAAGCAAAATTTGACTCCTAGGACTTGTAATAACGAAGATTCACACAAACAATCTATCAACCCAAAACAAACTAATTAGGAGTCGAATTGCACAAATCCCGTCTTAGGGAGCACCTAAGTCTAGCACTAAACTCCTAGCACTTGTAGTTTCTGAGATTTCGTGATGAGTGACCTTTTTTCGCTTTAGTTATGTTATGGACCACTTACCTGAATTTGCAGGGTTTGATGTAGGAATGCCGGTAGTTATCTCTTCCTCTGTAAACAGCGATGGGTAAAATGCCATCAAAATACGTGACATAACAGTTACGAATCTCTTCTCAAACAAAGGTCTCGAAATGTTCACCTGCACACCTGCACCAAAACCTGCACCTATTTGGCGAAGAGAGTCAAGATAAGAACGCGGCTGGTAATGTCGCCTTCAAAAATACTAGACGTGGGGGAAAATGATACATGACTTTCACCTCCCCTCCCGCTGCCCTGTCGATTAAACGCCAACTTGGTTAATTTTTTAAAGATTTATTTATGGCTTGGTACCTAGTTTTTTAAGCGAAAGCTACCTTGTTCACAGAACTTTTGACGTTGCAAGTGCTTCAGCCATAAAAAACTATAACAAAAAAAACTTTTGACGTTTAGAATTTGACGTCGGTCGGTTTCCGCCATTTTAATGTATATTTGTTGACTTGACATCGAATGTTTGCTTTGATTCACTTTGACTAGTTTGATTTATTTCCGTGTTTCGTCATGTTCTGGTGTTAACTTCAGTGCTGTGTGCCGGGTTGCAAAGTATAGTTTATGACGAGAAGATATTTACAAAATCCCCAGAAAAGACTCCAGATGTAATTGATTTTTTTATTAAGTGACTTTCTTCGACGTTTAAGTGCAGAAGAAGCTTTTAATTTTGATGGCTACTTACATCGATGTACATTTTAAACCAGGGAAGAAAAAAATAATCAAGCCAATTTTTATGATAACCATGTACCTAAGACTATACTGCTAGCGTTGTAACGATGCCGTTTCGTTTCAGTCTCGTAGACGTTAGAACCTCCACGATGGCAGGAAACTTCATAGTTTAACTTACTGGCCATCAATCGTATTCTGCACCTGTCCTTTCAAAATTTAATTACTATCTATACTTTTACCCTATTCAATTAACAGGTCACTGGATCGGCTGATCTTTTATTCAATATTCCACAACTACATCTACTCCTAAATATTGTGTGACGAATCCCGACGCTCCGGTTCCTGTATTGCTAGCCTGCAACCAGGATTTCGCCACAGCGTAACGGGTGGTGACTCTGTCTACAAAACTGAGGGTCATTGGTTCAGGTAGTCAGTAACTGCCAAAAGTCATTAAGTGAAGTTGAGACACAATATTTAAGGGAAATAAGACTTGATGATTTTTTGCAGTTACTTAATAACTTCCTGATGTAAGCCGAAGAAATTAAAGTTCCTAAATCCACAGTGGCAAGAAAATACTGTACCCTAAAACTAAACGTTTTTAAAAATGTGTCTTATAAGTTTTTGAAGAATGTGGAAATTTTTGAAGGCATTGTCATGAAAGTTATTTCTTTGATCGGACCACCTACACCTTTGTGAATACTTTTTAATTACTTCAGGTCATGGGATTTATTAAATTTCACCATGTTTCACTGAGCTGTGAAGAAGATCCCATTGACCAACTTTAAAAAATAACTTTGTTCAAAACTATTTCATTTAAATAAAATATTTAAATACATGGTGAATTTTACATTCAAAAGCCCCTAGAGTGTGATAATAGTCTGGTTGAGGATAATGTTCTGACAGTAGCACCAGCATAGTATACCGGTGCAGCATAATATCTTTGTTTCAGCCAGAAGTGTATGACACTTCTGGGTGGAACAAAGATATTTCCAGAAAATAATTGCATAAACTGTAAAACCCATTTGAGATAAGATAAAGATTTAAAAAGCAAAAAGCATTGTTAAGTGGGATGATCTAACTAAACGAGCAAATGCTCATTCTATCCCCACCCTTCACATTCTCTTTGTGTAAACATAGACATAGCATTCTTTTGTTCCCAGAGATCCTAAGGTACGAGCTAAAATGCTTGTTCTGGATTCCTAGTTCTTGTTCGTTAGAATTCTTTTGGTGTGTAAATGAAATAAATAATTATTTAATTACACTCAAAGATCATAAAAGAACATAATTGTTCTAGATCTATGTTCGTTTGGCCTCAACTCACCCTAAGCCGATCAAACAAAATAAACTGACACAACAGAATGTTCTGTCAGTTACTTTGGCACTATTTTTCAGTAATCTAACAAATGTTTAGTACGAAATGCTTTTGCAGAAGATATTGGCGTTGAGATAGAATATAATATGTTTATTTGCTTTAAATGTGCTACATTTTTTATGTTATTTCTTTATTCAGTTACACAACACAGCACATTTAATAATAATACGCTAATTTACTTAGAAAATTGACTGACATGTTGGTGCAACGGCAGCGATCCTGCCTTTAGCACCAGAGGTCTTGGGTTCGATCCCCACCATAACAAACATTTGTGCGACAAACATTTGTGTTTGTTGTGTGTCTGGGTGTTATTATTTGTTTGAGTATGTATTTAGAAATATTCAAGTTTGTTTATCAGTCTCTGACAGCCATAGTATAAGCTTTGCTTAGTTTGGGGTCAGATGATCTCGGTGTAATTTGTCCTGGATATTTATTTATGTTGACAGTTTAACACAAACATGTCAACATGACATGTCATTTTATTATAAACTAAAATTGGCAAGCAGCATAATTCGAGAACTAAGCATAATTTACAAGTCAAGTTAACGTACATAAAGAGATGATAAATAAATAAATATCTGGGACAATTTACACAAAAATCATCTAACCCCAAACTAAGCAGAGCTTGTACTATGGGTGTCGGAGTCTGATAAACATACTTAAATATTTAAAAATACATACTTTAGTGGATAATAACACCCAAACACACAACAAACAAATTTTCATCACTTAGATGTTATTCATGGGTGGGGATCGAACCGACGACCCCCCGAACGAAGATAACATGTCAAGATAATCTACATTCTCTAAGATACTAGTCATATTATCAGCTCTGATATCTAACTAATTATATTTTTTGTCTTAGAGCCATTTGTTAAGTGCTTTTTTGTACTGTAAATATGGTAGACCCTTCATGTGACTTGGTATGGCATTGTAATTTTTATACACACTGCGCAGCATTCTCTCTTACACATTTGTCTGCAACAAAGTATCGATAACTGCGATAAAAAATAATCTCCAGTATAATTGTAAATTCATGAGAGGAGCCAAATTCATTAATGTTAAATGCAAGTAGCTTTTATTCTATGTACCCCACTATATAACCTGATAACCTTTCAATTGAGTCTTAAATTGCCCCACATAAAAAAAGCTTTAAATGAATTTCGTTTAAGAAAGGTTCAGACAAAAATAAATAAGAATTCATCTTAAGTTATTGTGTTTTTTATCTTTTCTACAGTCTTTTCTTTAAATTGATAAGGAAAATATTATAACCCGTCACTAATCCCGTCATCAAAAAAAATGGCGCTAATGTGCTTGGGTCGGCGCGTAAGCACTTGACCTTGTTTTTTATGAGCCGTCGCTCCCGCTGCGTCATAACAAAAACAAATTTATGGCCTCTCGGGTTACCGAGCGTTAATAGCTTTGAGTGTTTTGTTTGTCCATTGAGATAAGGAACAAAGGGCGTGTGTTGTTTTAAGAGATCTTTAGTTCAATAATATTAGATTAAAGTTTTAAGTTGTGGTACAAGTAAAATTTGCCGCCTTTACTCAGAAATGGGCATTTTTAACTATGAATTATGATCGACATGACTAGGTTTTTATACCTTAACCTTTAATTACAATAGTCATTTTTCATATTTGCCTATAAATATTAACTGTCTATGCAGAAATAGATACTAAAATGTTAAAAACAATCGGAGTGTCGAATTCGCGGGTCGCGTAATTTACTCCTAAATATTTGAAAACATTTTTACATAAAAACTATAGGATATAGAACCAAAATAAGCCTATCTACGTAAAGGACAGTTTATTGTCATTATCAATGCATTTAGACCAATTTACTCATCATTCCAATACATAACACAATTAACACTTTTAGTCAACACAGCAAAAAAAAATAACCTCAAAAGGCATTTTAAAAATTTCGATTTTAACACATAACAACGCAATTTCTCACTGCTATTATATTAAAATATAATAGCCTACGTTGTTTATTTCAAAACGATGAAATAAACAACGAATAAACATGCATGCAGTACTTACGTAATTTTTCGCCATTTTAATTCCGTTCTCTTATCACTTAATCACCTAATCACTTTACCTGAAATCGTAATTTTCTCCCCAAAATTTTCAAAACAGTTTTACACAAACACTATAGGACATCGAACAAAAACAATCCTATCTACGTAAAGGACAGTTTGTTGTCTATAACGATGCATTTAGAACTATTTCACTCATCATTCCAATACCTAACACAATCTACACTTTTTGTCAACACAGCAAAAAAAAATAACCTCCATTATCCATTAATAAAATTATTAGGATTATTAAAATTTTCGATTTTAACACTTTACAACGCAATGTTTCACTGCAATCCTATTGAAATAAGATAAAACACATCACGAAGTTAACATGAATGTAATTACATCTTAATTTGAATAATTACGGCTTTTTTCGCGATTTAATTTCTATTACGGTCACTTCCACCATTAAAAATCTCAACCAAATCTCAACAAGTCATGTTGACAAACTTCAAAAATGAAAACTAAAATATTTTGTCTGTGGAAGTTGCCAGTATGGGTATCGTTCGTTCAGAAATCTATCTGTCTTTTTAAGGACACGTTCCTAAACACGCTCCGTGACTTGAGTCAAACAGAATAATCGATTGAAGTGGTCGACTCCCGAGCGTTTGCGAACGCAGCCATAATGCGTATTTTGACGCATTGGCACTTGGGCTATTTGACGTTTTGCGTATTTTGACGCATTAAGCAATTCACGGGATATGGAATCAATTTAAGGAAAATTTATGGCTCTAGACATCCTGACCCCTTAACTTTTTAAAAACTTTAATGCCTTAATAGGTGTGAGCGTGCTCCATTATATCTTTGTCTGGCATTTGCCTTCAAGGAAAAAAAGTAAAACGTCGTGTATCATTTTCACCCAGCCAATCAGCGATGATCCTCTACGTCTAGTCCAATTTGTATGGGAGATTGCCGTCTGAACTTGTTCCCTAGTTAGTCTGTGGTCAAGAACTTGTTCCCTAGTTAGTCTTCGGTCTGTGGATTCAAGTTAGTTAACTTAACACACACACACACAGCAGACACCAAGTTAAGCAGCAGACACACGAGGGCTGCCAGACGTCGATGGCTTGTCCTCGTACAGACGTGGTCCAAAATCTCGAACTTTGGCAACACAACCTCGTACACATCATTAAACCATAAAAAAATTATGCATTATACCATTAATTTATTCCCAAATTTTTATTGTGAAACAAGGTTTGTTTAATATTTAAAAAGATAGACATAATATTAAAATGAACTATGTTTTTTCATCAAAAAACAACGCAACAGAGAACAAAACAAAACGAAACATACTTACATGATATTGGACATATCACAAATTCCGTTTCCCCTACTGAATCGTTTGAATTCACTCCGGTCACCAATGATGAAATCCTAAAAATATTCACTTCTATTAAATCCAATGCCTCTGGCTATGATCAGATCAGCCGTAGTATGCTGACTCCAATACTTGACTATATAATCCCTTCAATCACTCACATTGTTAACTTCTCGCTGGTGACTGGTACTTTTTCATTAATTTGGCGTAAAGATTTTGTCCGCCCTCTTCCCAAATTGTCTAACCCCAGCCTTCCAAGTCACTTTCGCCCCATATCTATTCTCCCCTTTATCTCCAAGCTTCTTGAAGCCGTTGTGCATGGGCAGTTTTCCAAATTCATACTTAATAATAATCTAATCAGTAATCTCCAATCGGGTTTCAGGTCAAGTCACAGTACTACTACTGCTTTTCTTAAAGTTACGGAGAATTTCAGAGCCGGATTAGAGGAATCAAAACTCACTGTTCTCGTCCTGATAGACTTTTCTAATGCTTTCAATGCCGTGAATCATGATATTCTGCTTTCGATTCTCTCCCACCTGCGTGTTTCTCCACCGGCCTTGAAGTGGTTTGCTTCGTATCTTCGTGACAGGCAACAGGTTGTCCGTGTTAAACAAGCATTTTCCGACTGATTTGTCCTTATCTCTGGAGTCCCAAAAGGAGGTATCCTCTCTCCGTTACTTTTCTCCGTCTTTATTAATTTTGTTACGCTCCATCTGCGCTGCTCGTACCACCTTTATGCTGACGACCTGCAGCTCTATGAACGATGTGGTGCTGCTCACTTTGAGAAGACCGTTTATGCTCTGAACGAGGATTTAAACCGCTTGTATGACTGGGCCAACAATTTTGGAATAGCAGTAAACCCCTCAAAATGCTTAGCCATTATTACAGGTAATGGGGCCTTGCTTAAATTTAATGGAGCTGTGATTCCGTTTTCTGAAAATGTTAAAAACTTAGGCCTATTTATAGATGGTACATTGAGCTGGGACAAACATATAACCGAAACCAGCAGAAAGGTGTCAGCTACCCTTCGAGCTCTCTTCCGCCTCAAAATTTTTCTCCCGTCTGGCACTAAGGTACTTTTGGTTCAGGCGCTGGTGTTGCCCATTATTGATTACGCGGATGTCCTAACCTATCCCAAGTCTCTCTCAACAAATTAGATGATCTCCTCAACGGGTGTCTCCGCTTCATATTTGGAGTACGAAAATATGACCACATTTCATACCGGGCCCAATTGAAATGGTTGACGGATGGTCAAGTCGTATAGTCCCGGGTTCTTCAAGCGGGGCGTGAAAAGGCATTTTCTCTTCATTCAAGGTCCATCCTCACCTCCAATCAGCCCAGTGATTCGTTTGAATGACTGGGCTTGCCAACCTCATTCCTGGACCTCACGACCGCTTTCCATCAGGTGGAGTGAGGTCATCTTGACGGGGAATATATATTTTAAAAAAACAGCGCAGAGAGTTGAGAACGCTGTGATCGCTCTTCGGTATTCTGCGTGAGCCAAAATCTCCAGACTATTCGTAGAGAGCGCTCATGCAATGTGCTAAGACTGGAGACTCTTGCTCATAGGACAAGCCACGTCAATCACTCTTTTGTTCTCACAGCTGTCAGATCGTGGAATAAGTTGCCAGACACTATCAAAATGTCACCAAGTAAAGCCATGTTCAAAACAGCAAGCCGTGATTTTTTATGAAATTCTCAGTAGTTTCCACCGTTCATCATCTATTTTATTTTATTGTTTTCCATAATAGTGAGTATGTTATATATTATGTAAGTATATATTTATTTATGCTATGTATTTCAATGTATATAGGTATGTATAATTTATATTGATTAGATTGTATATGTCGTTTTTAAGAATTTATAAAATCTTTGTATTCATTGCCTATGCTACATGAACATTTTGCACCGCCAAAAGAATTTCTGTCTCATCCGATGGTTGACTGGTAAAGAATGCTTTTAGCATTAAGTCCGTCTAATGTGAATTTTTGCATTGAAGATTAAATAAATAAATGTGTGATTGTGTTACTGGCGTAGGAGACCTCAATTATATTTTTTTTGCTTGCCCTTCCTATTACCATTCCTCCTTCTTTACTTCACTTCAATCCCCCCGTATTCCTTTTCCGTCTTCTGTTAACTCTTTTACTATTTTTTTTGTAATCCTGATATTTATAATATTTTATCAATATACGTTATCAGAAATAATATCCGTTAATCAACTACTAAATTACCTGATCCGATCCAAATTTTCGTATAAAATCCATTTTTTCTGTCGCTTGTTTCCTACCTTTTAATTAAAAACTCCAACACCCTTGCCAGTGGCGAATGCACAAACCGTGCGAGCCAAATGAAAAAAAAAATAGATTTGTCCGACAGACACTCACGTTTACCTCAGTCACTCTCGATTTCACTTGGGTTTAATTATTTGGAACGGGTGCGAGTGATTTTCACTCCTTAATGTAAAATTACAATCGTTTTGGAACACAGCCTCAAGGCCCGTATTCACTTCGATTAGTGCGAGTGCAAGTAATTAGTGTAGGTGCTTAGTGATTGTGAGAAAACACGTGTAGACAGCGATGGATTATTGCGAGTGATTAGTATCCTGGGTCGTGAGGTGTTCAGAAGCGTGTTCTATTCAATCGCACTAATCAATCGCTGTCCACATGTGTTTTCTCATAATCACTAAGCACCTGCACTAATCTTCTGCACCTACTACTAATCAAAGTGAATACCAAAGAGGATTTAATAACTACGGGCCTTCATTGTGTGCAGTCTGCGCTCTGACTGCTATCAAAACGTAATGATTGGTTTGGTTGTTGCTGGGGTGTATAGAGAAAATAATCACTACGTTTTAAGAGTTGGCACTTCCCTACAAGCCAATAAACCGAATTAGGAACGTACTCTGTGCCAACCTTAAAAATAGTGAAAATGAAAGATGAAAATGAAAAATCTTTATTGTATATCTCTAAACATAGCTACATACAAATCGCTGGGATCTCCTTTTAAGCATAGAGACCACTAACAAAGATAAATAAAACATTTATTTAACTAATAACAAACTTACAATTTTTAACAGGTTAATAGATAAATAAATGGCCTAACACTCACAATATGTTTGGTGTTCTATGTTTTTTTTTTTTTATTACTTATTTGAATTTAAGATAGTAGTACCAATATTAGACAAGCAACTACCACACGTTTTGGCCCTAGGGCTTGAAAAATCCAGACTATGCCTAGTTATCGATATTGATAAATGGGTGATTTACGCGTAGCTGACTGACGTTGGAATAGTTCAAAACGGTATTACCATTTACCTTATTGACATGGTACTATCCCAACGTTAGTAACCACAAAATTTAAAAGAAATAAATAAACATACGCCATAAAAATCCTTTATTTATCAAAATAAATGTGTATCCTTCTAGTGAATAATAGTAGACTACTGCTGCGGTCTGTGCATTGCTAGCTGCGCTCCGTTGAGAGACAAAAGCACAGTTCCAGCCCCTCACAGCGTTTTTCTTCATAGGCCGGGACACATAATATGAACTTATTTTCAGTTAGTCTTTGTATAGGTAAATAATGCCAAGTCCTCATTTCCAGTTAACTTTACCCATAAACGACACCTAAAACAAATAATAGTTTATCGATAAGTCATGCGCATCACTACTTGGTTTCATGATTTAAATATCAAAATAGCTCAAAATTTACAGAATATACGTGGAATCTGCTACCAGTACGTCAATAAAATTGTGAAGTAATTGATGCATTCTCGAAAGTCAAGAAACATAAAGTTTACCTGGCTAGGAATCTGGCTAGAAATATGTCGGAATATCTTCTTTTGACACGCCTGATATTACAAACTTCACATTTCCTTAAAGATTTGTCTCTTATTAGCACAAATACAATGCCCAAGGATTATAAAACACAATAAAATTCAATAAATACACTTTAGCCAGCCGGCGACGATTTTTTATCCAAACCAAGTACAGATTAAAAACCGATTGAACAGGTCCACCAGCAAAAAACAAAAATATAACGCGTCTAAATTAGATAGTAGTTATCTCACTTAGTACTCATACGCGAAAGTACACATTTTAAATAGGTAAGATTTTAACGAGTTATTTTATATCGTAATGTTGGCACAGAGTACGTTCATAATTCCATAAAAAAAAAAATGTCGATGGGCAGCTTGGGTGGTCGGGACTCCGGTTGATCGTCTCGTCTTTTCTTGTCTGTGGTCTTTTATTTTGGTTGTCTGGTCTGGGTCGTGCTGGTGTGTTTTAATTTTTATTGTTTATCATTTTATTCTACGTATTTCTTCATTATTTTCTTCTTAATCGATGGATTTAATTTATTTCATTTCATTAAAAATTGAAATATTTATAAAACCTTTTTTTAATTTAAAAGGCATTCTTCAGGTAGTGGTACACTGACACCTTTTCTAAGAATTTACTTAGGTGTCAGCGTCAGCAATTAGCTCTCTACTCGAAACAAAAGTGCAAACGTACGTTTAGGCAACAATTTTTATAATCCAGTGGCTACCACTTAATGTGCTCTAGCCATCTTTTGTCGTGGCTTATAACTGTTTTTCAGGCAGTGCAAATGATTTCGGATGCTTGCTTGAACAGCAGCTATCTTCCTTTGCAAATTGTTGTTAGGCTTCTTTCTTTCTTAGTGAATCAGCCCCTGAAATATGAAGAGCCACTGGTTTCATTATTTTTATTGGGTTTACAAAGGAAATTCTCATCAAATATTAGAGAGATATTCTTCATCTGTTCTGAATTTTATAGATATTGTTCTATAGAAAACAGGCATAATTTCATTCAATTCATTATTAAAAGTGATTATTTCCAACAGTTTGCTGCTCCTGATGTGAGGGTTTAACATTCTTATATAAAAATGGTAGGAATATGGGGTTCTTTCTGAACAGTGAAAGTGTCAATTTTGCTGTGTATAATCAACAGGCTTTTCGCAGTTTTATTTGTGTCTCTAAAATGCATGGTGCGAATATTTTTGCAGGTTATGTCTAGTCATTGATTAAAGTAATCTAATTCTTTTAACTTGTGAGTGGAAAGAATCCCGACAATACCCTTATATACTATATCATAAGACCCATACATCCATCTCAACTGGGAAGTGATGGTTCATCTGGTCAATATAGGTATTGTACATGGGCTATACTTTCCTCCTTCTCTACATCTGAGTATTTTTTTTAAAAAGCAACATACCTATCTGATTTTATATTAGTAGTTGATTTGTCATTTTAGTTAAAGATTAAGCTGTCATTCTATTTTGGATCTAAATTGAAACATAATGGTGTTATTATTTAAAATTTGTGGATTTTCAGCACTAAGATAGACCTCAATTTTGTTTGATATAAGTTAAGTTTAATAAGCTATTAACACAATGTTATAGTAAAATGTTCAGAAAAACAATAGGAAGCTATGATAAATCTGTTTTATTAATTGATTTCGACCGTGTCCAGCCCATTTAAGGTGCTCATGCTTTATTTTCTTCATTCTGTTGTATCTATTAAAAATAATGTGTCGTTAGTATTGTACCTGAAAAATGATTTGTTATTTGTTGTCCTGTGAAAACAGCATTGTGTCCGTTAAATGCAATATAATTTTGATTAAATTTTTTTTCACACAACAAAGCCTATGTTGATTGTTCTTATTAGTATCTTTTCTGGAAAAGGTCCTCTAATGGTGTTATGATGAAAATCTTGTAAACACTTGTTTTAACAGTGTTGCCAGATCTAAAGTTCAAATATCCGTAGATGTCCGTAGATTGCCTCTACAAAAATCCGCAGATCGGCTATACAAAAATCTGTAGATCTACAGTTAGGACCAAATACCTTGCCAGGAAGGCATTTTAAAAGATTTGCGGGAAAATAGCCAAGACAAAGGTTTTTTTTATTGTTATTTTTAATTTTCATTGATTAATCACTGTCAGTGTCATTTTCTGTAACATTTGTCAGCTTGTCTCGTATATTTTTGAATTGAATAATTCAAAATGCTCCCTTTTTGCTTCTACCTCATAGCAGGTACTTTTTATTGCACTTTTTGTATAAAGCAGTCTTTTATAGATGCTGTGTCAAGTTTGTGTCGCCAAAAATCATCCACATTGACATTATTTTCCAAAGAAATTTGTGTTTCTCAATATTCTCCACTCACTATCTAGTTCAGTGACATTTTCGGGACTTGAACCTAGAACCAAAAAAAGAAAATTCTTATTTAAATTGAAGGGTTTTTTGGAAAAAGAACAAATGTCATGTTTGATCAATTTTGAGCTAGGAGTGAAAAACTAGTTTCCATGATGATAGCCTAGAAATACTTTCATAACTGACTCTACAATAAATGGTTGCATAACCTTTTAGTATTAGGCGAATATTTAGTGTAGTTTACTACTGTATAAAAGAAATAACAGCAAAAATCCTTATGGCAAAGGCAGTTTTTCCAAAAATCCTACCAAGAAACTGTGACATGGGTTGTTTTTCCACAGAACATAAAAAATATTTTAGCAGCTAGGTGTAAATAAAAGTAAAGTAAAGTTTTTTAAAGATTTATTTAGGTATTTCTTAATAATAATCATATTATCCTTACTAATTATTGTTCACAAGCATCACTATTATCCTCATCATCCACCTCAATATCATTTTCAAGGTTCCCAATGGTTTCACCCCTACATAACTTCCTATAATAGTCTCGGTTCTCAGAACTCGTCAAATATTTACTAAGAGTTATCAGATTGGCTTTTTTACCTGCAGTCATTTCTATCGGAGTGACATATAAGGGATCCAGGACCAAATCATTTGGTAAGTTTTGACGCTTACGTATTTCACTTCTATAGGAAGGTCCTGTGAAAGTATTCTTAACTTTTACTGACTGGAATTTTTCTGGAACTGGAATCTTTATGATTCGTGCTTGACGTAATTTCAGCGCTGGTTTTGGAGTTTTCAAGAAATATGGTAATAGTGCTTCTTTCATGTTAAAAAAATAATCCTGGGTAGGACACACAAGTTTAAATGGTGTGGGATACTTCCTGGCTTCACTAACAACCTTATTCCAATCCAAAGGAACCTCTGCTGTAACTTAATTTTTTTTGTTATCAATCAAGGCAAAGTCAGCGTCATTGGGCAAATATGAATGACCCCTTACAGGGAAAATATGTGTGATGGTTTTAAAGAGTTTTAGCACATGGACCAAAAAGTATTGAAAATAAACCATGATGTGGTTCTTGTTTTGCCCGCCGCATTCATCACTAAAAAGTACAAGATGTTCAGATGTTAATTCTCTGTTATTTGAAGTCAAGTCAAAGTCAAAGTCAAAGTGGTTTATTTGTGATTCACAGGTAATATACAGATGTCAAAACCTAAATTGTAGTGCTCTGTGATCTGCCATTTTGGCATACAAATGTCTTAATCCTAATAATTGGTTTACAATTCACATTAAAATATATTTTTTATTATTAATTATTCAATATTAATTCATTAGTTTCATCAATAATTAGCACGTAGCAGGCAAGAAATAAAATGAAAATAAAAAATAAAAATAGGTGGCTAGGTAATGTCAGCTGTATTTGTGTGTGTTGGTGGTATGTCAGTTATTTTTAGTGTTAATAAATTCTTGTACCGAATAGAAAGCCCTTTCCGTCAGATATTCGAAAAGCATTTTCCTAAATGAAAGAATATTATTATCTGTCCTAATTTTCTTTGGTAAGCAGTTATAAATTTTAGTAGCCATGCCAAAGATACTGTTGCTGCAGAGTTTTGTTTTGTTCCTAGTTATTTGTCTATCAGTTATAAAATCACATCTTCTGGCGCTTAAGACACGGGGAAACAGGTCAGGGTGTCGTCTTGCATAGAGTGCAACTTCAAAAATGTATAGTGAGGGTATTGTCAACAATTTAAGTTTCTTAAAAAATGGCCTGCAGCTTACTCTACTTTTTAGGTTGCAAATGGCCCTAATGCATCTCTTTTGAGCTATTAATAGGCGTCCAATATTTGCGGCATTTCCCCAGAAAATAATACCGTATCTCAGTCTAGAATCAACATAGCCATGATATGCCTCAATCACTGCTCCTCGGTTTACTATCTTACTGAGCTGTCGTAATGCGTAAGTGAATTGCAGTAACTTGAACAACGTGTATGAATTTAATATGAGATTGCCATTTCATATCATTGTCGATATGTAGTCCTAAAAATTTTACAGACTTTTTATTCTCTATATCAACTCCTTGAAATGTCAGTTTTGTTACTTCATGTGATTGTCTTTGTCTAAATTTCATTAAGTTTGTTTTTGGTATGTTTAATTGTAAGTTGTTTTGTTTCAAACAGTTTGCTACAGATTCCAAGCTCGATATTATTTCATTTTCACTGTTACATACAATAGTACAATCGTCTGCATAAAGTATCATTTTGTGGTTTATTGACTTTGGTAGATCATTTATATAGATTATGAATAGTAGTGGTCCAAGGACAGAACCTTGCGGGACTCTTTGCATGACCGCTCTTTCAGAAGATAGGTAGGTTTTTTCAGTTTTTGTCTTAACCTGTATCCTACTGGTAAACGTTATTTGTGTCCGGTCGGTAAGATAGGAGGATAATAGTTTTAGTGCCAGACCTCTTACACCATACGATTCCAACTTATTCAAGAGTAGGCTGTGTTTCACATGGTCAAATAAATGCCTTGGTCATGTCGAGATAGATTGCAAACGCCGGTTAAATAGTGTAACAAAAGAGAAGTTACATCAGATGCACCTTTCTTTCCGGTTGTTTCTGTATAACAGTACATAGAAACTGCATCACTTGCCAAATCATGGATACCAAACAAGAATTTTTAGATTGAGTTCATCACATATACTGCAAGTGTCTGACCTTGGAAACCCAAACTTAATATTGAAATGAGTCTTAAATACATTATAATATACTCTGTATGGTATTCTTACTTGCACTTCATTCAAAAATAACTCATGCATTTTATTAACTGACAGCTCTTCTGGTAGGTACATCAAGCCTTTTTATTTTTTTTTAATTATCGTGGGGAAATCCTCATGGATACCTCGTCGCTCGGGGGAACGACGAGGTTATGTCGGACTTCTACCGACTAAAACCCCACGGTACTCGACCTCAACACTTCAGCGGCGAGGCGGGGTCCCTAAAAAGTTTCACAACGCCCCGCCGCCAGTGTTTCCCCGTATTGGGGCTCCTCCAGCCGACCCCCAATAAAGGGGGGAGGCCACGGAATTACCTGGAGCACGCAGGTACTTCCGCCGTCGGGGTGAAAGCCGTGCATTGTGGGCGAAAGCACCCCCGTACTCAAGCCCGCTGGCTCCCACCGTACGCGGACCCTACTAGGTCCGCAACCACGATCCACCTAAAAGGTGGATCCGCTGCCACATCTGGCGGTGCGGCCCCGCCGAGCCGCAGTGCACAGGGGGGGCCAGCCGCGGATCACTGACCCCCTCCAAACGGTTGTGCACCGCGGCTCCCACCTCGCGCCCTAAGGCGCTGCGCCCGTGGGCGCCCCTTTGGGCGGGCAGTGGTAGCACCATACCACCACCACGCCCGGCGGCAGGCAATGGGTGGGTGGGAAGTCCACCGCACTACCATGCCTGAGCCCTCTTAGCTTCCCGGTGGTTCCACCTACCACCAGTACTAAGCCCCCCCGCCACGACAAGGCGAAGGCTCATGGGGGGGAGGTACATCAAGCCTAGATTATCCCTCAATTAATAGTGAGACTGTCGAGCTTTAAAACTTTTGATGTGTGCCTTGATTAATTCAGTTACCTCTACAGGCACTTTGTGAGGCCTGGAATCATGTTTTCCTCTTTGGTCCTTTGGTAACTTTCCAGATAGTAATTTGGTCTGAATGGTTCGCAGGCGGCCACGAGTAATACCATGCAAACTTATGAATGCTCTAGCACAAACAGGAACTTCTTAACCATGAGCTCTTACTTTATATGAATATGCCAACTCAAGCTGAAAGAAGCAATCACCATCATCTCGTTCTGCACGAGGTCTTCGTTGGCGAATATTTTGGTAGCTCATTAAAGCTGTGAGATGAGCATCTTGATCGTCCTTAGAATGATAACCTATAAAAAGATGAAGAATTTCTTGTCTTTCTTCGGATGTTATTTAAATAAATGTCATCATGCAATGACAAGCTTTCACTAGAGGCGCTTGTATCACACTGTTTTTTTGTATTTAACTGCCTAATATTTTCTTTTGTTTTCATCTTCTTAGTTACAGATTTTTTTGATTTGCTTTTAGTTTCTTTTTCCTGAATTTTATCCTTTTGTGTGTTGGGTTTCGAATTCTTCCTTGGCCCTGATTTCAGGAATGGTCTTACCATTTCAGGGCTAACAATTTTCTGTGACGATGTTGATGGTGACGTGTTAATATGGGACGTGCCGGGTTGTGGTGTTCTGGGTCTCACATTTTCTAGGGTGGCAGCTTCTGACAGTGTTAGATCAGGTTTATCAGTCACGTATGATGTAAGAAAATCATCATCGGAAAATATTTTGGAATTCAAAGGATAAATGCCAGTTTTTATAAATCCTTGCGTAACATTTGGCATGCTGAAAGCTGCTAAATAAGCATCTCTAACTCACTCTCTAAATAATGTCAATGAAAGACAGTTGAGAGAATGATCTGTATCTGTGATTTATTTGCGATTTAATATTGTTTTTGATCTCAATAAAAATGCGTCTATACGTAGTTTGTAATGTCAAAAGCGCAGAAGGTCCAAGGCGCAGAATGTCAAAAGCGCAAAACGTCAAAGACGCGTAATGTCATAACTTAACTTAGAACAGGCTTAGAGCGCTCCCCCCCATGAGCCTTCGCCTTGTCGTGGCGGGGGGGCTTAGTACTGGTGGTAGGTGGAACCACCGGGAAGCTAAGAGGGCTCAGGCATGGCAATGCGGTGGACTTCCCACCCACCCATTGCCTGCCGCCGGGCGTGGTGGTGGTATGGTGCTACCACTGCCCGCCCAAAGGGGCGCCCACGGGCGCAGCGCCTTAGGGCGCGAGGTGGGAGCCGCGGTGCACAACCGTTTGGAGGGGGTCAGTGATCCGCGGCTGGCCCCCCCTGTGCACTGCGGCTCGGCGGGGCCGCACCGCCAGATGTGGCAGCGGATCCACCTTTTAGGTGGATCGTGGTTGCGGACCTAGTAGGGTCCGCGTACGGTGGGAGCCAGCGGGCTTGAGTACGGGGGTGCTTTTGCCCGCAATGCACGGCTTTCACCCCGACGGCGGAAGTACTTACGTGCTCCAGGTACTTCCGTGGCCTCCCCCCTTCATTGGGGGGTCGGCTGGAGGGGGCCCCAATACGGGGAAACACTGGCGGCGGGGCGTTGTGAAACTTTTTAGGGACCCCGCCTCGCCGCTGAAGTGTTGAGGTCGAGTACCGTGGGGTTTTAGTCGGTAGAAGTCCGACATAACCTCGTCGTTCCCCCGAGCGACGAGGTATCCATGAGGATTTCCCCACGCTAATAAAAAAAAAAAAGGCTTAGATCGCTGTTTGAGACGCAATGGTCGTGCGTTCGATTTCCGCGCTGATATAAAAACATTAATAACTGTTGATTAGACGAGGTATTTGTGTACGGTCTCCAATTCTGAGATATTTGCACGCGTTTTTATATCAAGCAAGTTTTGGAGATCCTAACTCTATTTTTTTTCCGATCTCTATACCGGGTGATTATCAAATCCCTTCCGAAAACGATATAGCATACTCACTAAGTGATTTAGAAACTATCTAAGCGAAAATGAAATTTTAATTAACTAACTTTCATTTCAAGGTCACCACTACAAATCACTCGAACGGTCATAAAATTAAGAGTTATTTGAAAAAATCTAATTTTCGCTTATAC
Source organism: Udea olivalis (assembly GCA_947369235.1). Taxonomy (NCBI): domain Eukaryota; kingdom Metazoa; phylum Arthropoda; class Insecta; order Lepidoptera; family Crambidae; genus Udea; species Udea olivalis. The sequence goes on along the minus strand of OX376367.1, from coordinate 5,402,477 downwards.
AGGGTATCCTGGTAACCTGTACCAGCGAAGGTCTGTAGTTTGATGACCAAAATACCTAAGTATCGATTGAGCCCCATGTATGTTCCGCGATTTTTGGTAGTTATCGAGAGTAATAGTAATATGGGGGACCATTCTGGACCACTTTTCGACCCGAATATCAACCTTATGTAGAAGGCATAAGGATCATAAAGCTAGCAAATCGCTTGTCGGTTATGTCGTTTTTATTATGAAGACTTGATGATGATAAGACATCTTAAGTTTCTGAGATTTATATCGTTTTTAGTATGAAGACTTGATGATGATAAGACATCTTAAGTTTCTGAGATTTAGGAGCTTATCTCATTCGTCTGGGGGGAAACCTCGAAACTTAGGAGCTTTTTCGTCCAAGCTTTTTTTCGTCTGGGGAGATTCGAAACGAGGTGAATGTTTCTTTATTCCTGATCGAGCTTATCTCATTCGTCTGGGGAAATTCGAGGGGGGAACGCTACCATTACGTGGAAGACAGGAAATGATTAGGTTTTTGTGATGAATGGGGAGGTAGTTGTGAATACAAAAAAAAGCGAACGTGTTTAATTCAATTTATTCAGATTACAAGATCCATGGGTTAGTAATATCAAAAAGAAACTTAGAACTTATAACAAACATGAAAAAAAAAAAGATTTATATTTTTTAGTTAATGATAGAACTTAATAGCTATGAAATAAATAAGAGGTCAATGAAAAAAATTTCTATACAGGGTGGCCCAAAAGGTGACACTAAAAAATTTTTTTTGGATTCCTGACATCTAGGGGTACTTGGAAATACCCCATGTATGTTCCGCGATTTTTAGTAGTTTTCGAGTTCTGATTTTTTCTTTTAATTTTGAGAGTTTTAGACTTTACCTACTTGAATATTTTTTTTCTCGGAAATTATGCATCTTTTTTTTTATTTTTTTTTGTATCATGGTCCTCATGCCTTGCACATTCACACATAAAATACCGAGCTTCCTGCCATTAATGTAAGTTACAAAACTATCGATCGAAACTAAAAAAATAAAGTGAAAGCGAGTCACAGTTAAATTTTCAACTTAAAATAAAAAATAAAAAAAAGAAGTTCCATGACTTCTAAGTAATTTTAAAAACTTCGCAAGACCCTAAGCTTCAATTATAATAAAAAATAAGTGGTGCTCAATAGGCCTTTTTTAGCAAAAATCTGCCTTTAAATGTACAAAGGTGGAATTTTCTAAGTTTTTCTATTGGCTATTTATTTAACCGCAAGATTATTCTGACCAAAATTAACATTACAATGATACCGTCTATTGAATAAATAATTAAAACAATATTTTTATTATGTTATTACACAGTGGTAACATCGATTTTGTTAATAGTTATTTTGGTTATTTCAAGGATCATTAATTATTGACAATGAATAAAACAATACTACAAATTTAACTATTAAATTTATTTCACAATAAGTTCTCGAAATGTCTCCCTCCCGCAGTAATGCATAACCTACAACGCCTTAAAAAAAATTGTTTTAAATTTTGGAAAGCACCAGTATTTTCTTTAATTTTAATTTCTGCTTGTCTCAGTTTTTCTCGCAGCTCTGCTTCGGTGTTTGTTTCACTTGCATAGACCATCTCTTTGTAATAACCCCAGAGAAAAAAATCAATGGGGTTTAAATCTGGTGAACGTGGTGGCCAAGGAATCGGACCGCCACGCCCAATCCACCGCCCCGGGAATTTCTGGTTCAGGTACTCCCGTACCTCTCTTGCATAGTGGCACGGAGCACCATCATTTTGATAATACATTCGTCTTCTTGTCAAAAGATTCACATTCTCTAACAACTCGTCCAAGTTATTCCGAAGAAAATTCAAATATTGCGTTCCATTTAACCTAGCTGGCAATTCGAAAGGTCCTATAAATTCCCCATTGACAATTCCCGACCACAAATTCACACTGTATCTAATTTGAAAATTTGATGGTCTTGCCTTGTGTGGGTTCTCAATGACCCAACTGTGGTAATTATGTATGTTGAAAACCCCGTTTCTCTCAAAGCGTGATTCGTCTGTCCACAATATTTTGTCGAAGAAGTCAGGATCAGTTTGAGTTTTTCTTAACATTGCTTCATAAAAAGCCACTCGTCTTGGATAATCTGCAGGTTGTAGTTGTTGCACGCGTTGGATGTGGAAAGCGTGATATCCCTCTGTAAAAAAAAACCGGAATTGTGAATTCAAGGCATAGTAAAGATGACGATGAGCCCACTATTTGGTGAGATTTAACACGTTTATTTATGACACGCTCTAAGGGAGCTCGCCTATTATGTAGAGCCATTACAAACGTGCGAACTGAGTCATAAAACATTACGTCATCGGAATGTGACGATGCCGCGTCACTCGTTATCGATAAAGGGATGCCGTGCGGTCGGACGCAGGTAGCTAGGACGCCGCGGTCGTTGTCATGCACTACTAACTAATACTTCTAATTGTTCGCGATAAAGCCTTGCCGCTAAACTGGCATTTCCTTGGGCAACGCCGTAAAAATAGTGCATCTCTGCATATTCACTCAGAGAATAACTCATGTTGCAGCACAAAGGTCCAAATCACAAGGTAATCAAAGTCCAAAACACAAGCACAGTCAGTCACAGGGCAAATCAGAGAGTCCTTTTAGCAAGCGAGAGTAGTCGTATCAGAATAGAAAACAAAACAAGGAACAGTAGTAACACGGGCAAAAGCTGTGAACAACTAAGGGACGAATGTGCCGCGACGCGTTGAAAGGTGCCCCAGATTGAAAAGATAGAGCAAGATGACCGAGGTTAGAAAGAGAGGCAACGCTACAGGACGCTGTAGCGCTCCCCCTTCCTTAGTTGGGTGCGTGCGAAAGCCAGTGTCTACCAGAAAAAAATAAACCGGTTGGAGGTAGAGACCATTTTCTTTGTACATTCAAAGACCGACTTGTGCTTGGGAACTTAAACTTATTTTAAATACTAATTTATTAACTTACTAAATTTCAATTATGTCATATCAAACCTAATTAACAGTGAGGGCTTTTAAAATAAATAAAAAAAAGATGCATAATTTCCGAGAAAAAAAATATTCAAGTAGGTAAAGTCTAAAATTCTCAAAATTAAAAGAAAAAATCAGAACTCGATAACTACTAAAAATCGCGGAACATACATGGGGTATTTCCAAGTACCCCTAGATGTCAGGAATCCAAAAAAAATTTTTTAGTGTCATCTTTTGGGCCACCCTGTATAAAAATATGAAGACGTAATACGTATACTTAGATAGATTATAGATTTACACATACAATATAATAATGAAGAATGCAAAAAAATATAAATATGCTCTAATATTTAAATACATAATAATAATTAAATAAATTATTCCAATATTTCTAAATTATGATACTCACTCCAACACCGACCAACACAGAGGAACACCATGCACTGGCTGCAAGAAATACTGCACCCTGTCCGCTTTTTTACTGATTTCGCCAAACACCTCACGCAATTGCCTCGTTTAAATTTATTTTGTTTATTTGAGGTCCTATCTTCACAGGACCTCTGCTCCGGGTAGTGATCGAGTGTTTTATCCAGGCGAGTTGCTATGTAATTGGTAGTGACGTTTCTGATTGCGATTTTGGTCATGTCGAATTTATTCAGAAGTCCTGCAGCCAGTGCATAGCGGAACTCACGTTGGGTCATTTTCTTGTTTTGGCCGACGTTAGAGCAATATATTATATAAGAATTTAAGATGGATATATTTAATAAACGTTTAAAAACTTTAATATACCATTTCACACCGCGCTTACGTTCCATGAGGAACATGGACAACTTTTGGTCTTTGAGGTCCACGCCCCCCATGAAACTGTTGTACTCCTCCACAACGCGAGGTTTATCTACTGCTTGACCTGCTCGACGCCCTTGCACGACTCCGTTGTCGTGGTAAGTAGACACTGTGGTGACCAATTTAACGTCCTTCCAAGCAGTGACTGATACGTCACCACAGTGCCTACTCACCACAGTCCCGCGTGCGACTCTGCGGTCATCGAGGGCTTTGATGGCCGCTGGGGTTTTCTGCCGCCTTCTATTCAAAGTCCCTACAACGTCAGTAGCACGGGACTTCAGAAAGCGCGCCAGTTCCACGGAATTATAAAAATTGTCCATGAATAAGACGTGGCCTTTCCCTAGATAGTTTTGCGCTAGTTTCAGGACGATTTTGGCCGTACTACTACTAAATCGGGCCACCGGTTGTGTTTCGGTACTACCTTTTCCGGTGTAAATAATGATATCCAAAACATAGCCGCTCGCAGCCTCGCAGAGTTCGTAACTTTTTATCCCGAATCGCGCTGCTTTCGTGCGGATGCACTGGATCCAGCTCAACCGCCCTTTCCAGAGCAGCAGCGATTCGTCCAGTGAAAGTTCTCTGCGAGGCCTGTATGCGCCCTGAAACTTGGCGTTCAGATATTGTAGAACAGCCGAGCTATTCTTAAAAACTCGCTTCGTACCCCGCACGCGGAATCCGCTGTGAGATTTAACTTTGGCATTCCTAAAACAAGAAAACGACGGTAGCTCCTCCACTAGGAGAGCGTTAGTAAATGGAACTAAGGTAAAGGAGATTTTTGACATCACATGTATAGGAATGACATTTATTTGGTATTCTCAACGTGAACTCGACCGTCATCTCGACACAGGGAACTCGAAATAATCTGTCAAATAGACCGTTACTACAGAGTGATCGAGTTTGGAATTTACGAGTGGAAATAATTAAATCCTTGGTCATGTTTCGGTCAAATAATTAGAAAAAAATTTGTTTGGAGTGTAGAAAAGTGTGTGCAAGGCATTTAGGAGACTATGCTTTGTCTACCAGCCGAAACCAAGATGAAAAGTTCGACGCCCATGTAATTGAAAGTTCAATGTACCTACCTTGAAGTCTAAGCATGGACAGTGAAGGCAGTTATTTGCTGGTTCACATGGTACTCCAGTACTCCACTATGATTCTGACATGGTGGCTAAAGAGCATTAGCATTTAGCGTGCCTAATATCTGCAACCAAACGAGGACAACCCACCCAGCAGTGCACCCTTGGATCATTGCTGGATCCCAGAATAATTTTATAGATGGGCAGTTATGTAGACGAGACTTTAAAAATAATTTGTGGCGTCCAGTTTAATTATTGAATGAATGATTTCCATTGTTAATTTGAGGTTATTTAATCAAATTTATTTTTAAGAATAAATGTATATAAACCAGCTTTTTTAAAATTATGCTTTTTATGTATCCAAAATTCCACGTATATCAATAAATTCCCTCGTCTGGAGGCCACCCTCGAGGAAACAGCCAGGTCAAAGAACAGGTTATCGTTACTAAATGCGAATACTAATACAATTTCGTGACTGTGCAGTTAGCTGCCGGTCCAATTCTGGTTGGAGAATCAGGTCAAGCTTATCATTGAAATTCATTGCCATCAGCACTGCACTAACATGTAAAATTTTAATTCTGTAGGCTGAGTGGAAGTTGTTCTAATTCAGCTTGCAAGATTTGACCTAAATAAGAGTAGAGAGAATAAGTGTAAATATTCTTCATTGATTATTCTTTTATCTAAATTAAACAGTGTGTGGTCAAGTGGTGCGAATGACAAGTGTAGAAAAAGAGAGTTATAGTTAAGTCACTTATTGTGCAGAGAAGCTGGCTTCAATGTAAATAAAGAACTTCTTTTTACTAACCCGGCGTCATGGCTAAAAAATAAATATCTAGCACAAATTACACCAAGCAAGATCATCTGACCCCTTACTAAGCAAAGCTTGTACTATGGGTGTCAGAGACTGATAAACATTCAAGTAAGTAATTAGCCTATATATTGCCCCACTGCTGGGCAAAGGCTTCCCTCATTGTAATCAAGTCATCACCACAATTGATGGGTATTGGCTAAATCACCACGCTTGTCAAACGAGGGTTGGTGATCACAAACCCTGGTCCATGTTCCGAAAACACACTTTGCCCAACTTGGGAATTGAACCCGGTACCTCTGAGTATCGGGCCAAGCTTTGAAACCACTCAGCCACGGAGGCGTTCTGATAAACATACTTAAATATTTCTCAACATATTTTTTAGTTAGATAGTATGTAATAACACCCAGGCACACAACAAACCCACAACCTTCAGTGCTAAAGGCAAGTTGCACCAACAGGCCTTCACATCACTCACACAATAATATTAATAATAATACTTCAAGGTGATGAGTAAAGGTGAAAAAAAAGAAAAATATTATTGAATCACAGGATCTTTTATTAATTTTTATAACACTTCTCTAATCACCTCAAAAATAACGAAATTAGCGACCAGAATATGTGGACCTTTTTGTAACCCGTTTGCCTTGCAGCAATCTCAGGATAAGTTGATGGTCTGCCTTTGCTGCATATACAGCTACAGCTTTTAGCAGTGCTGTTTTCAACTTCTCTGATTAACTGCTGTTCATCCAGTCATTTGCTGCAGTCTACAACCACTTGACTGCTGCTGATGTGGCTCTTGACGAGCCATCTACGGATTCCTGTAGCTGAAACAAAAAATAGTCATTATATTATATTACACAACAATTTTATTGAACTCAAATGGATGGAACCTAATCTACAAGCTTTCATTGTTTTAAAAAACTACTTTTTTATGAATTTTAACAATTCAATTCATTTTTTCACCATTTTGATAAATTACATAACATTGGTATATCAAGTATAATACAAAAAATTCGAACTAAGTTTTTGATAAGCCCAATCATGACTCAATTAAATGCACACATATTTGGATCCCCAACTTAGCATTTTGTTATCCGTTTGAATAAAATTTATCATTTGTACTACTACTACTTTGTACTAGTTCAACTCACTTTTAGTGGGAAATGGCAGCTAGGTAGGTCTGTTAAGTTAACTGTGGAGTTAAAGCCAATACTAAGAGTGGCTTGCACCTTGCCCAGAAGGCATAATTTGAGCATGTAATGCAGCTTTTTTCTTTACAGCAGTTTTTGTCGACCTAGAACAAAAAAATACACATATTAATTAACTTTAAACAATGTTTTACAGTAAATACAAAAACTAGGCATGTTCCTTAATTATTATTTGATTTTAAGTTTGAATTTAGGTAAGTTATGGCAAATCTGTCACACATGCATGCAGCCTACAAAACTTAGGTAAAAATTATACTGAAATATTATGATAAACTCATAAAGGAGCGATATTTAGGCAAACACGATATTCTGGCAAAAGCCTTCTTGAAATTAAATATATTGCATGTATGTTTTTGTTTTGTCAATGCAATCTATTGAAAAACAAAAATACCTTGATTTGGTTCTTCCTTCCATGCTGTGCATTTAAGCGGCCAACCACTCTCAATGCCTAGTAACTACATCTTTAGCACTCTCCATCTTAGCAAATCCCTTGAGTACGCTTGGGATCTCTTCCAGAATAGTTTTTAGCGTTTCTGTTTGATAGTTCTGCAAATTACAATTTAAAATTTATAAATCGTCATTTAACCAAAACTCCAAGTATAAATAATAGAAAAGTAAACGTAGTCATACTTACTTCATATTTTATTTGATATAAACTCAAATGAAGACATTAAAGCATTATATTTAGTTAGAAAACACAAAGAAAGTTTACTTTTATCCAAACGCCAAACCAACAACAACATTGTCGCCATTTTTTTTGTTTTTTTTTTAATCAAGCGTAATGGCATTGGTCCAAAAAGCCTTGGCGATGTGGATATTGAGCCACAAAAATAAATCTATTGAAATTTTTCATACTTTACCTCAAGTTTATACAATAAATAATGTAGACTTAGCCAAAATACTGTCATATCACATTAATCCTCGCCGTTTAGTAAAGTATTCTTGTTTATAAAACTAAACAAAGTTTTATCGATTTATCGATTCATAATTGCCACATACATGCAAGCCCTATCCCATTTCGAGACTCACTCCGCTTCACTCAGCCTTTGAAACAAATTGAGAATACCAAATCAAGGTCAGGCGAACGCTACTTCGAAGTGTGTTCGGTTCACTCGGCGTATTTCTTTTCTTATTGTGAGTTTTTAAGAATCGCTCTGCAGGCATGATTTTAGAAAGTTTGCGATCGGTCCACTGGTCAGGAATCTCAAAGTTATTGACGAAATGTAAGAATTTCATCGAAACTCCGGCATACCCAATATACCCGTTTTCCAGTATTCGTCGACACGCCCCAACACACAAATACCCATTAAAATTATGATGGCAATCAACCGATAAATCTCTGTAACCGATGTCTCTACCCAATCGTTCAATCTTGACTCGGCAGAGATACCGGTTTCAGATGCCTGCACAATAGTCTGCCATGCATACTCATTGGTCCGATCCCTGATGTTTTCTACGAGAGTTCGATCCCACAATGTGCAAAATATGTTTACAGGGCAAACTCCATCCACCCTGGAACCAACTTCTTGTACAAAACTTTCCGCCCTTCCGGAGAAAGTGGAGTAGTCGTCAGTCCAGTTAAAATCGTCTGAGAGATCTGGAAAGCTTTGAATGTCGGGTTCAACTTCGGCTTCTACAATCTCACGAAGCTCTTCCTCCGTCAGCTCGTTCTCCTCTCCCTCGGACTCAACTTCACTGCCCGAATCAACAGCTAAGGCTGCCGCCAATTGGGCATCCAGTAAATCTACGTCATCCTGTGAAAGGAAAGCGCCCATCATCCAACATGCAAACCATCACACACAGAACAAGACAAGTAGAAATGCACAATCCATTCCATGTTCCCAATAAATTAGTTAAACCTTGCAAAATGAACACAATCTAGTACATAACACATACAAGACAAAATAAACATATGCCACCTCTTGTTAGTTTTTAAGATCTTATACATATACGAGTATCATATGTGTTGCAATCAAATGAATTTAATTAAATAAACTTCGCAACCATCAAACAAAGAAATGTTAGTCACCAAAGCATGCAGCCACAAAAAAAGATGACAATATTACCTATGACGATCGTACCTAAAACATACACATAAAAATTAATTTTCTTTGGTAATTATGACGATACTAATAGAAATAAGATTATGAGACCATTGTCTATTTACTTACGTTGGGCGCATCTTCAAACAGTCATCGAGGCATCAATTTCGGTTCTTCACCCACTAGATCCCTAACATCGATCCCTTCGGCGACATCTAGCTCTTGCGGCCGCCACGGCTATAAAGGAGAATCATTATTGTAACTGTACCAATATAGTGTAAGTAGTATAATATTGAGGTCTCTGGATCAGGATCAAGATCCTGATCCAGAGACCTCAATATTTAACTTTTAAGTATTCATCTATCATTCTTAACTATTCGTTCAATAAACATTAAATTTTGTGTTTTTATTAATGGAAATTCATTTTGAACATTTTTATAAATAGGCACAAATTATATTCATAAAACTGTACTAATTATTGCTTGTTTACTTTTTAGCGTGATATGAGTGATTGTACCTACCTATTGTTAGGTACTTACTGCTATCTAACTTTTAACTATTCACGTATCAGCTATACATTAATCAGTTTTAACTCTTCATCTATCAGTTTCAAGTATTAATCTATCAGTTTTGAATACATGCAAGGTCTGAATAAACTTTTCAAAAGCATTGTTTTATTTAAAGAGTAATGGAATGTGGTCAATTTCAAATAAAACACATAGTAAATATATTTTTTGTTTATTAGAAAAGTATATCATTTTCTAGACACCATTTATTAAGACAAGATACATTTTTTAACGCACATACTTTGTTATGATAGATGCATTTATTTATTTATTTATTTATTTATTCTTTATTGCACATTTATAAAAATAGGTACAATTGGCGGACTTAATGCCTAGAGGCATTCTCTACCAGTCAACCGCAAGGTTTAACAGAGAACATACAAATTTTGGGCTGTGCAACGTATGGAACTTGGTGCAAGAAAATACAAACAACAAATTAGTTACTTAACTAAAACTTTAAAACCTACTAATACTCAAACTAACAAATACCTAATACAATATACTACATAAATACATATAAACTATATATACTTATCATGCCAACAAATATACCTATCTTTATACATTGAAAATAAATATACTAATATAATATTAAATAATAATAAATAAATAATAATAATAATAATATATAATATGAAATTAAATTAAATTGCCATTTAAGAGAGTTAAACGAAGATGCCTGAATCTGAACTCAATGAAATGGTTTACTGAATCCGCGGCTCACTTAAAATGCTCACGCAACGACCTCTTCAGAGCAAGTTTGGAGGTAGATTTCTGAATGTTGCTTGGGAGAGAGTTCCATAGCCGTATGGCAGACAGTCTGAAGGAGCTTGACATATAGGAGGAAAAGAAAAGGGGTGTAAATAGAGCTAAAGTTTTACTTGAACGGAGATCTTTTTGATGAGACGAGTGTAGGAATTGAAACTTATTTTTTAGGTACATCGGAGAGTTTGGATCGAAGAGAATAGAAAAAAGAACACACAAAATTCTCACTTTTCTGCGTTGACGAATCGGTAACCAGTTGAGCTTAGATCGATAAGAAGAAATGTGATCGTACTTTCGCAATCCGAAGATAAAGCGGATACAGTTATTCAGGAGTCTGTCAAGTTTGTTGAGAAGTTCCTGTGAGATATTAGTAAAACAAACATCAGCATAGTCGAGAATAGGCAGGACAAGAGCCTGGACGAGCAGAACATTGGTGTTGACTGGTAGAAAAAATTTGAAGCGGTAAAGCGCTCGCAGCGTCCAGGTTATCCTTCTGCTCATCTCCTTCACCTGCTGGCCCCAGCTCAGTGTGCTGTCCATGAAGAGACCGAGATTTTTGACGCATGGTGAAAATGGTATCAAGTCGCAGTCCATCACTACCGGAGTAATAGGTGAACAGCCAGCCGCACGCAACTGATATGAGCTACCAAACATTATAGCCTGACACTTGCCCGGGTTAACTTTGACACCAAACTTGAGTGACCACTCACTGATGCAGCTGAGGTCATAGTTAAGTTTGTCAATGGCGGCGTTTAAGTCAGCAACACCCGCCTGCACGTACAGTTGCAGATCATCGGCATACAAGTGGTGTGAGCATTGAATTTTATCTGTAAGCATATTTATAAAAACCGAAAACAGGATAGGCGATAAAATTCCACCTTGCGGTACACCTGTCTCCAAGTCTGACCAATCTGAAAGGACTTGATCCACGCGAACAGCCTGCCGGCGCTCGCGCAGGTAGGAAGAGAACCAATCTACAGCCGAAGGAGAGACACATAGATGACTCAAGACTGCCAGGAGAATATCGTGATCAACGGTATTGAAGGCGTTGGAGAAGTCTATTAAAACAAGCACCGTCAACCGAGAATCCTCCATACCAGCCCTGATATCATCAGTGACTTTAATAAGTGCTGTAGTTGTACTGTGCCCTGGTCGAAAGCCCGATTGGTACTGACTAAGCATTCCATTGCCCAGGACGTGACTAGAAAATTGCTTATGAGCAGCTGCTTCGAGAATTTTAGACAAAAAGGGCAGTATAGAGATGGGACGGAATTGACTCAGACTGCTTGGGTTCGCAACCTTAGGAAGAGGGATGACAAACGCTTGACGCCATAGTTTAGGAAATTGAGAATCGGTGAAAGAGAAATTCACGATATGGGTGATAGCTGGGAGAATATGATCTAACACACGGAGAATCATGGACCGGCTAATATCATCGTAACCAATGGCCTTAGACTTAATGCAGTTGATTATCTTTCTTATCTTCTCGTCAGATACTGGAGAGAATGAAAACATATTGCAAGAGAGAGGAAGCAGTGAGATAATTAAGGAAATCGTGCTGCGTTTAGTAAAGTCATCTAGTGGGATGGGGGAGGAGAAGTGCTTATTAAGATCATTGGGAGAAAAAGGAGTAGAGCTCAAGCTAGATGGTGTTTTACCAAAGCCGAGAGTGTTGAGAAATTTCCATATGTCAGAAGAAGAGGATAAGGTAACGTTTTCGTGAATATAACGACGCTTTGCAGATCTAACCATTTGGTTGCAACGGTTTCTGGCCCTTCTAAACGTGTCCCACTTGTCAGCACAACGGTCTCTTTTAAAGTTGCTGAAAGCTCTGTCACGCCTGGACATCGCCATACGGACACCTCTGGTAATCCACGGCGCGGGCGGCCTCCTCACTTTGACAGATTTTACGGGCGCGTGCTTGTTGAAAAGGTCTAAAATAGTTTTATTGAAAACTTTGAGCTTAGCGTCTACCGTATCAGCAAGAACTAGAGAAGACCATTCAATGGATGAAGCATCACGCAGTAGACTTTCTTCATCAATATCAGAGAAGTTCCGCAGGCTCACAATCGCTGGCTGTCGTTTAGGAGGGCGAAGATTGTAAGATATAAATAGCAAGTCATGATGAGAGAAACCAGGAGCAGACAGCTGACCATGTCCACGAACATGATCAGGCGAAGAAGCTAGAATGACATCTATCCACGTGTCATCGGTGTCAATATTATGATGCGTTGCGTTGAAAGGAAGGATGGAGAGATTCACAGACTCAACGATAGATATAAGGTGGCGAGACCGTGAAGTATCTTTTAAAAGATCGGTGTTGAGGTCACCCATTAAAATAAGATGTGGATAATCGGTTGTGAGTGATTCCAGGACCGATTCTAGACCTGAAAAATAATCTATGGTCGGTCTGCAGTAAACGACTCCGAGAGCGGCTTTACTTCCCCTGAAGTTGACCTCAAGGAAAATATATTCAAGCGTATTAGTAAATTCCGATGGTGTAGTGCAGATGACCCTGTAAGGTATGTCACTACGGAGGTAAATCGCGACCCCACCACCACCCTTGCCGGTGCGGTCGTTTCTAACCAGCACGAATCCAGGAATACCATACGAGGTGGAGTTGAGATTAGGCTTCAGAAAACTCTCGGAGACGAGGACTGCATGAACAAGATCGGCGGAGAAAGTATTTAATAACTCGCTGTAGTGCTTAGGTATGCTCTGAGCATTGATGTGACACACGTTAAGGAGCCGCGGATGTTGCTGAAGTTCCCGGGCGAGACAAGTCTGGAGAGTTTCCGGATCGTCCAGCGAACTCAGTGAAATAAAAGAAGAAGATGAGTCAAAAGCTGAATGAAATGAGTCATCATCTAACATCAAAGAAAGTTATTAAGGCAATATTAGATAAAAATATGGATAAATATAGTTGCTAATATCAATATAGCAGGGTTTTTCTTACCCTTAATTTACTCTGATACACCTACCGGCTGACCGTTTACACAAAAAAGAGATATGCATAAAATCTGAACACACATTATGTTAATGTCATCACAAAACAGATATCAATCACACTTTAGTTCAAAAAGAAAAAAAAATAACTATTTATAAAACTGCTAGGTGAAAAATGTGACCGTATGATTTACACCAAAGCCGTTAATTAGAAAAAAAAACATTGACAACAGAAAAGTGCCATAGATTATCTGATCTGTCAGACAAACTGTCAGAAATGTCAGATAGTTACAAAGTGAGGTTAACCGGCGAAATATTTACGGACATTTTATTACTGATAAACAGGGTGGAAGTTATTACTTTAACAAAGACTAAACAAGAGGGTGGGGATTACCTGTTAAATTTACTATGGACACCATAATTTAGGATATTAACGGATGGTCAACTTGTTTTTAGTGGTCATACGTTTTGACTTCGGCACAATCGCCGGCTTCGCCTTCCCTGAAGATGCAGACGCTGCCGTTGCCGCTGGTGTAGGGGGCTGGCTAGCAGGCAGTGAAGGAGCAGCCCCAACAGTGGAGCTTCCGTGGCGGCTAATAAGGCTGTCGAGCTGATTGCTATCAGTAATACGCTCACGGGTGTCATCGGGCAGCTTCACGTAGATGTTGCCGTCTATGGACCACACCTTCCTCATGCCAAACTGCCGGCGTGCGGCCATAAAGAGAGCTTGACGGTGCTTCGTGAGGAACTCCGAAATAACAAATGAGGTGCCCTTCAACAGCGCCTTCTTCTTCCAAACAGCAGCCTTAATGTCGAGATTGGCAAACTTGACCATAATGGGTCGACTGCGACCCTCTGTGGAGTTTCCAAAACGGTGGCAGTTGGTGATAGAGGATGCCGACACTTCAGTGAGTGTAAGATTATCTCGTAACAGAGCAAGGATTTCATTGTAGAGATCTTCACCACTTTTTTCGGGTATGCCAGATATGATGAGGAATTTTCTGCGATATCTGGTTTCCATTATATCAACAGATTTGCTCACCTCATGAACCTGCTGGTTGAGAAGCTGGATAACACCCCAGGTGTGTTCTCGGAAGGCATAGAAGTCCTGAGATAAGGCCGCCAGATTGTCCGGCTGAGATGATGCTGATTTGGTTGCCTCCAAATGTTCTTCAAAGTCGACCATCCTCTTCATAAGTGCCGTCAGCAAGGCGTGGGTTTCAGAGACGTCCTGAATGTTGGCCATGATTTGGTAGTAAATGGTATTTGCGTCAAAGTGATGTCCGTGAAGTGTCAAAAGTGTAGTCACCGGCAGGTATGTCTTGTTTAACTTGCTAAATAGGCATTACTTATTTCTTCCCACAATATATGTGAATGAACACTTAATAAACTTGCGGTTATGCTTAAAATTTTCTAAGTTTACTGAATATTTTAAATAAAAACTTAAAATTCAGTCAAGAGCCTAGTGTTTGTTGTTTCAATTCTACCGCCCAAAAAAGCATCATATGCATCTAAAAATATCGGAAGATGCAGTATAATTTTCATCCAATTTAGTTAAACTAGGACAGTGTTTATCTTCCAAGTTATACACATTATCACTTTGTAATATTTTTTTTAACCAAACAACTTTTTCTGAACCTTTGGTAAAAATACGTTTGTTTTTTAAATAATCACTTACGATAACCTTATAATTATAAATATGGGACAAATCCCTCATTCCAATATATTCCTCTGTTTCTTTCAATCCAACTTACTTGTGAACGTTCCATTTTAGTTAAATTATAAGAAGGATATGGTGGTTTTATCAAGAGTACAAAGATATGGTTTGCATTTTGAATTGCTATTTCTTTTGGTATAAACTCGTTGATATCATTTTTTAAAACCTTGTACATCGACGATAACATTCATGATAACTTTCGCACTATGTTACTTAATGGCCTGTACTCAAATAGACGATCGTTTATGATCAAACAGTAGGCTGTTGTGTTATCTGGTATATCTTCAGAACTTTCAATTTCTAACCGAACGTCAACTGGTCCGGTTTTTTAATGAATCATTTTGTCGTGAACAATCAATAACAAATAGTGGAGCTTTTTTTTTGAATGTGGCCAGATCAAGCAGTGGGTTGACAGGAAGGTTGTAATATGACTGTCGAAAATATGAATACATTTCGTATAATATACCATATTTATCCTCGTCAAATTTCAGATTCAGTGAGTCATATGGAAAATATTGAGAGTTCAAAAACAATTTAATGTTGTTACTTTACAATGGTCAAATACGGAAGAGCTGTTAGTAGCAATATTATTTCTATTAGTCTGCAAACCTAGTATAACATATCTCGGTTTCTCTAACTGAGAAGCTGTTTTTAATAGACCAAGAATGTTTTGTTGTCTTAGGTAATACTGGATACTCATATAAATCCCAGTTTCTAAACGCTACTTGCAGTGGTCGATCCTTTTCTAATAATTTGAGTAACAATAATCTATCACGATCAGCAACTCGGACATGTGGGACACGCCATTGTACTTTTTTTACATCTAAATCAAAATAATCAGTTGTTTCCATTGTCAGACAGTTAATAGTAGATCTGCTTCTTTGTAATATAAGTTCATGACGACAATTCACTATTATTTTATTATAATCTTCAGCAAAGCCCAGTATTTTATTCAATGGAATAACAACACTAAAATTTCCACTTTTTTGTTTACTGCCGTTTACATTCCACCCCCACATTGCATTAGCTTTACTTTCTCCATCATTCAAAGAAATATAAGATTTTATTGTAGTAGTGATGCCTACGTTTTTGATTCGATCAATTTCTACCCCATTCAATTCATATCTTATGTCTTGAAATAAAAATGAAAACGGGTTGTTAACAAATTGGACGTCTTTTTTAGTAATTTTTCCAGCCGCATCCTTTGATAATACACTTGCACATCCTTCGATGTAAATAGAGCTTGCTGATGGAAGCAGGTACACATCCTGTTGATGAATCGGTATTCTGATTTCATCATTGAAGTATTCACTAACAATAACGAAAGTGGGAAGACGGTTGAACACTAGCAAGAGTTTTACTAAAAAAATCACTAAAAATAATAAAGAATTTCTTCGTGGTCTTGGATTTAAAAATATAAAATGCTAAAAATCACAGATTTACCTCAGTATGACATTTTTATTTCCCTGGTAAGCTCCTTTTGGTAATTCTAAATAAACTACTTCATCTATATTTCCATATAAAAAGGCCCCTATCACATCCATCTGGAAAATAGGTAAATTCAACTTTGTGGCGACTGACACAAATAATCTAAAGTAGACAAGTTTGCCACTGGAGCATAAATTTCATATGAATCTAACAAGTCACACTGTTCAAAACCCCTAGCAGTGTAGTAGTAGTCTAGCTTTAAATTGACCACCATTTTTAATTTTAAACTCCCACTTGCTACTTACAGTTTTAACATTCACAGGTTTTTCACACAAGTTCCAGGTATTGTTTCCCTTCAGGGTTTCCATTTCACTCTTTATGGCTTCTTGCCACTTTCCAGCATGTTGCCTTTGCATAGCTTCTTGATATGTTTTAGGTTCTTTTTCCTCAGAAGAGGCACAATGACAGTTATAAAATGAAGTCTGTTTTCGGACCCGAGCACTCCTTTGATGAAGTGGTAGGTTTTCATATTCTTCACTCTCATCACTAGAACTTGGTAAGTACATACTTGTGTCATTTTCCATAGAATCATTTTAATTATCTCCTGACTGTCTAGATTGCTGTTCGACTTCACTAAACTCTACTCGCATAAAACCTTCATTAGATGGTGTATTTCCTTCTCTAACCATTTGTTTACTAGAAGCTTGATCCTGACTAGCCTCTCCAGCAGGACCACCTGTTCCTTCTTCTCCTTACATTGTTCTATGAAGTTAATATCCCTTTTAATATCCACTCGGTTTTTGTTTGGGAAAAATATTCTATAACCCTTAATGTCATCACCGTAACACACCATGAGTCCTTTTTCACCTTTAAAGTCCCACTTACGCCTCTTTTCCTTAGGGATATGAACAAAAACAGGGGTGCCAAAAGTCTTCAATTCATTTATATCAAAATTTCTATTGTACCATGTCTGATAAGGTGTTCTTCAAGGCTCCTTACTTTTACTGGTCCTGTTTAATACATATGCTGCAGTTTGAACAGCCTCTGCGCATAACTTTTTCGGTAAGCCTTTGGCACACAACATTGTCCTCGCTGCTTCAACTAAGGTACGGTTTGCTCGTTCTGCTTTGCCATTTTGTTCAGGTGTATACGGCACTGTGGTTTGGTGTATGATACCATGTTTGGCAAATAGATCCCGCACTCCTTGGTTCACAAACTCCAATCCATTGTCACTCCGAAAATAGCGTATTTTATTGTTGGTAATGTTTTCTGCTTTATTTATGAAAGTTCTCAATGTATAACTTCATTTCATCTTTCCCTTTCACACAATACACAGATCTGAAATTGGAGTAATCATCTTTTATGATAACGAAGTATCTGGAACCTCCCACAGACGCCACCTCCATAGGCCCACACGTGTCAGCATGTACAAGTTCACAAGGCCTACTTGTCTTCGTTTCACTTTTACTGAAGGGCAAGCGATGTATTTTGCCCTCCAAGCAGCTCTCGCACTTATCATCCGAGTCTGACACAGAAATGTTGTAGATTTTAAGTTTGTAATTTTTTCACATGTTGCATGTTTTGAGCTAATCTTTCGTGCCATTCTTTAGGACTTGACTTGACTGTACTCGTGTCACATTTGCTGCTTCCCGATTGTAGCGTACGTCCATAAAGTACATTCCGTCTTTACGATTAGCCACCGCACACAATTTGTTCTGTTTATAAAGTTTACACAAATTGTTGTTCGTAATCATAACATAACTTCGTTCTGTCTCGGAATTGACAGAAAATAAGTTTATTTTTAATTCCGGCACGAGTAAAACATTGTCTATGGTTGTGTCTATCTGTAGGAATATTAACAATAAAGCAAGTAATAACTTATTCGTGCAACTTATTTGCTAAAGTAAAACACAGTTACAAGGCAGTTTTCGAGTAAGAGAAAAAGAAACGCCGCACAGCGGCTTAAATGCGAACTACATTAGATGCGTTCATACTTCGAGGTTGCGTTCTACACGCCAACAACCACCCCTGAACGCAAACCCATTTTTGCTATACAATACAAATTTTTGTGTTCAGTTGTACCTTTAGTAAGTATATCTGCAATCATTTTATCACCTCTACAATAATTAAACTTTATCTCTACATTATTTACATGCTCTCTCAAAAAATGATACCTTATATCAATGTATCTATAAAATATACACAAAGGTCAAAGTCTGACCCATGTGTATATTTTATAGATCCGCTCCGGATGATTTGATGTTAATCGAGATGGATCATCTAGGATACCCATTAGGGCGTTCACTTGTTTCACCACAATGTCTGTAGTGGCCGTGGGCTTCCCGTGGTATAACACTTCCACAGTCCCGCCGGCCCCCACTTTGTATGAATAGTCTCCGTAGGAGGGTGACACCCCCCGACTGGACCGAGACGGGCATGACTCCTCTGGCCTCCCTTTGGTTGCTTTCTCCATGACAAGCGTCATCTCTTTGGAGAGTTTTTCGAGTCGTGCGTAGTATTCAGAACATGTCGAAGATTGCTCCTTCCATGCTGTCTCGGCATTCGACAATGAGCCTCGAAACATCTCCACAGCTTGTGAGGCCAGAGATAAGTCTGCGGTTACATTCGACATTTGCTCCATCAGATCTGCATGAAAATTTCGATCTGATGTCCTGAGGGCATCCGTCATACCTTTCAGATATGCTTCGGCCCCTAACATGGAGGTCACCGCTTCGTCGGGTTTCTCCATTAAAAAGTACTCTACGAATCCACAAATTCGCAGGACTCCATATAAGTCCCAGTTCGATGTTAAAGTATCTAGGGTCCACTCGGAAACCACTAGACTTGTCCTGAAACATGTCAGGACCTCGGCTCTCATCGTCTCTATCACCGTGATAGTAGCCTTCGGCTCTATACACTTCTTCCTGAGCCCTCCCCATTTAGCCTTGAAGACTGCTGGGGGATTCGACTCCGAAGACTGAGGCTTTTTGGAGGGTGCAGAGTTCTGAGGCACTTGAACATCCACGCCAGGCGAAGGGAAGGTGGGACCACTTGAGGATGAGGAGAAGGGTAAATCCATCCCCTTGGTGAGGTCGGCCTCATAACCGAGACCACCAAACCCTATCACTCCCATTCTTGGGTCTATCTCGTCTTCCATTGCCTTCGCCCATGACCCGGCAGTGTCCAGTTCCTGGTTCATGGTCTGTTCCTGAAACGAGGAGTTGACAAACACACGGGATTTGCGGGTTTTGCGGGAGACGCTCGTCTTCTTGTTGTGCTGTTCTCTTTGGCTCATGACCTGTTGGAGCGATGAGTGAGAGAAGGTGTGTAGTACTGTTGAGGATATTGGGATGAAAAGGTCAAAGTCTGACCCATGTGTATATTTTAATGTAGACAAGAATACCTACATTGCTGTATGGGTTGATGATCTTATTTCGTTTACTCCTAATATAGTAGAAAAAAAAAAAAAAAAACTTATGCAATACTTGGAAATGAAAGATTTAGGCAGAGCCAGTCAGTGTGTTGGTCTGAACATAACAAGGGATGGAGGCATCATTATGATTGACCAAGAAAAATATATTAAAGATGTACTTAACAAGTTTGGTATGTATGATTGTAAACCATGTAAAACACCAATTGAAGTTGGTCAGAAGTTTACTCAGAACACTGATGAGAAGGAAATGGACTACCCTTATCAACAAGCCATAGGCTGTCTTCTCTATATTGCTCAAGGTACAAGTACGCTGGTGCGTTTTTTGCACACAACGCATACATGGCGGCTGTGCTCCCGTGTGCCCCTGTTTGGAATAATCTCGTACTGTGCTGGGAAATGTTGTGCGGTGGAAGCTAAAGGGTAGCCGGTGCAGGAGGTTTGCCGTGGCGAGCAACCAGCTTGCATTCCAGGGACCTCCTAAACTCCCGGTGTGTCAGTTGTGTTGTGGCGTTGTGTTTGTAAAGTATGTATGCATTTAAGATACTGGCATTCAAAAGGCGCCTGAAAAACTTTTTGTACCAGATGCGGTTGCGCCTCCGTTCGATGGGGTACATAGACAGCATCTGGTCTTTCCGGTCGACCCCGCCCATGCAGATGTTATAATCATGGACCACAGTGGGCTTTAGCGTGTCATCACACATCGTCGTGGCTAGCCCATGGTATGTCGACACAAAAGCCACGCGGTTTTTGTGTCGCCATACCAGGAGATCCACATCTCCCGATGTGCAGCCACTCACCTGACCCACTGCCATGTCGGTTTTCTTCAGGTTCGTCAGTTCGTCACGCAGTCAAAACCATTTGATTTTAACTCTCGCGCCAGAGCGGGAGAGTTGTAATAATTGTCCATCTAGACAGTGTGGCCTTTATGCTCCAGACCATCAAGGAGTCTGAGCACGATGGCCGACACAACTCCGGAAAGTGGACCGTCGGTAACCGGTGCCGCAGCGTCATGGCCTGCGTAAACTTCGAACCTCCACAGGTACCCCGTGTGGGACTCGCATACTTCGTAAGTTTTGATCCCTACAGAAGCCGCCTTATTGCTAATGAACTGCCTAATATCCAACCATCCCTTGCACATGGTTAAACTCTCGTCTAGTGCAATATTTTGCGAGAGTGTGTACAGTGATGAAAACTTTTCGTTCAAATGGTCTAATATTTTTTGCAATTTGAAGAGTTTAGCTTGAGGCCGTGTCAATGTCTCTGGGTGGCATGTACTGTTGTCTGCAAAATGCAGGCACTTGCTCAGCAGGAAAAACTGATTGTAGTTCATCGACGCAGAAAAACCTGGAGTACTGAACATGTCTTGCGACTTGTTCCAGTACTCCTCAAGACGTGATTTCACTACAATCCCAATTGATGAGACTATAGCGAAATATACGTAGAGTTCTTCTGCGTCGACGTCTTGCCATCGCGTGATCCTACTTTGAGGCAGCATGGTGCCGTCCTTCAGCATGACCACGGACAGCTGCTGCGCAAATCGGTTGGTCTCCTGTGCAATGTATTCCATAATATCGCGATCCCATATGGCAGTAAATGCGTCATATGGGCTCGCGAATGGAACAGCGGGTCCGCATTTAATGTTGGAAAAACTTTCCCTCCTCAATTCAGGTGCAATCTGAGGCTGCGGGAAAGCTCTCCATTCGAAGGGCGAGTGCGCTGCAGAAGACGGAGGAGGTGATGGTAGGGGGGTTGGGGAAAGAGGCGCTGGAAAAGAGGGAGAGGAAGGTATGACAGGAGTAGATGGAAGGGGGGGCCAGGAAAGGGAAAGGGAGGCATCACGTGGTGCTCCATCCGCTTCGTCCTCGGAGTCTAAGCCCAAATACGGGCGCGCCACATGCGGGATGGTTAAGTGAAGTGGCTCAACCTCGTCGTCCTCGTCGTCCTCTCCGGAATCATCCTCGCTGCCTGTTTATGAAACATTAACGGAATAATGTCGGCAG
The DNA here is from genome assembly GCA_947369235.1 of Udea olivalis. Classification (NCBI taxonomy): domain Eukaryota; kingdom Metazoa; phylum Arthropoda; class Insecta; order Lepidoptera; family Crambidae; genus Udea; species Udea olivalis. Next base: position 5,380,662 of record OX376367.1, on the reverse strand, counting down.
CAAACAATATTGAGTCAAATTATTTTATGCAATGCACTAAGAAGTCTACACTCCATCATAGTTGACTCATTACTAGCCGATACACCTACGATAAAAATAAAAAACTTACCATAGTTGAGGAAGGCGCTTATTTCAGCATCCCGTAGAGGCCGACTTGACGAAGGTATCCTTAAATAAAAAAATTAAATTGAATTAAATCAGCGTAAAACCAAAACTTACAATAAATCATCAGATCATACACATTTATTTTCTATTCTTGTTGTAAAAGATCTACATAACGTTGAGACCTTTACTTTTTCCGTTGAAATCGGAAAATTTCCTGCGGTAACACGTGGATTATATAACTTTCTTACGTCGTAAGATCAATTAAAATTAATACATAAGTTTATTATTCCAAACAAATAACCTTTTGATAAGACCAGTAATTAAATATACTCACAGGCACCGCTTGGACAGCCCGCTCCCACTCGCCTGCGGTTCAGGCCTGTCAAAACAAATATGAAAACCACATATAAAACCTATATAATTACTCAATGCATCGACTGTCCACGGATATTACAAATAAATACTTACGCGACTCGCTTTTGGGCCATCCTGGGCGTGCAGGGCGTGGACGCCCCACTGCCGCCACACTCTACGTACCTGCAAAAGCAAAAAAATTATATTAGCAAAATAATTAAAAACAACAAATATAAATTAAACTAATGTGGATAATTACATCACGGGCGATGGCGCTGCGATGATTTCCTCAGCTGCCGGCACCGAGAAGGCTTCCCCCCCCTCTGCCTCTTCATCCAGCCCCGACATCATGATGGGGGCTGGCACTGCGTCGCCCCCCTCTGGCTGCGAAGCCCATACCGATCTGTTTTTTTTTTTTTTAAATTGCTTCTACAATAAATAAGTTCAAATCAAGATATGTATCAAAACCTTACTCTCCATCGTACGGCGTTACTTTAGGTAGCATCCTCTTCGTCCTCTTCGTTACCCCCGTTTCGAGGGGCTGGCCTACGGGGAGGTCCTCGACCATTCCACAAAAGACTCTAAAATTTAAAATCAGTGTCAACAAAAATGATAACACTAGATAATTTAAGCATAGTAACATCATCTGTACGTTAATTGAATTATAAAAATATTATTACGGATCAAGCGCCAAGGGCCTTTCATTGCCCCGTCCACCACCCCCCCCCACGCGTCCGCAATCCCCTTCCACGCGGCCGCACGCTCTGCTCAGCTTCACCAGGAAGTTGCGGAGGGCCACCTTGCCCACCCCGTCCGCGCCTACGTCGTCCGCGCTCACCTCGTCCGCGCACATTATTCTCAGCTCTAATTAGTAAAAAACAAAAAGCACATTAAATTCCAAAATCCAAGTGTAAATAATAAAATCGCAAGAAAATAGGTACTGATACTAGTACTGGAAACCACAAATAAAATGATGATGATGATGATTTGATTTGACGGCACGGTTGGCGTAGTGCGCTGTACCACGGTTTCTCGCCTCGGAATCTGTAGTGCCCCGGGTTCGATCCCCGGTCGGGTCAATTCAGGAAACGATCTTTTCTAAATTGACTCGGGTCTGGGTGTGCTGAGAGATTTATTCATTTATTATTTATTTATTTATTTATGATGATGGTGGTCATCGTCATCACGTCGATCTTAATCTTTTCTAAATTGACTCGGTTCTGGGTGTGCTGAGATATTCATTCATTTATTTATATATTTATGATGATGGTCATGGTCATCACATCAGATGATCTTGATCTTTTCTAAATTGACTCGGGTCTGGGTGTGCTGAGAGATTTGTTCATTTATTTATTAATTATTTATTTATTTATGATGATGGTCATGGTCATCACATCGGATGATCTTAAGAATAAGAATAAGAATAAAATAAGTTTCCAGCTCTTTGTTGAAGAGTAGCGGATACTTCCACGGAAAACCGTTGTATTGTATTGCGGACAAATCAACAGCGGGGCAATTCTTGGCTCACGGCTACTAAAGTGCAACTTGTCGAAAAGATATGATGTCCATATTAATCTATTTACATTTATTATTATTAATTATTATTTACATTATTTATTTTTATTTATTATTTACATTTATTTTTTATCTTGGTGTACATTGTCCCAGATATTTATTTATTTATTTAAAACAAACAAAATTTCAAACAGTCTCCTTACTCTGATACACAGCCGCCATTACACACTTACACCTGTCAACCCGCGTCAGTCCCAATGCCGTCGGACGGCAGAAAATGACAATGCTTTATTAATTCCAGAATTTACACTTTTGAAACAAATGGATACGTACAACTTTGTAATTGTTTAAAAGTTAGTTAGTTATGTGTGTTAAATCTACTGTTGGACTCAACATTAATGATGAATTGATTAAATTACAACAAAGACAAGGTCATGAATGGGCCATGTGAGGCGGCTGGGTCGTAGTTAACAAAGCTAGATTTCTCAAATTACTAAAAGAAAACGTTAGATAAAGTTATAAAATGCCCCAGTACTTACGTTTCCATGATTTAAATACGCGGGATAGTCACGATTAACTTATAAAACGTTCTATTCACTGTTCACACAAGCGCGCGAGAAAAACGTAATAGCCGATTTCCGGCACAATTTTCAAAGACAAATTACGAAACTTTTTTACACTAAGAGTGTGTTAGGGAAACAATACACATACAGCCTGTTTCGTCATCCCACGATTAAATTCAACTTGCAACTACTCGGCAACGAAACTCAATCGCCATAAACAAAACTGTGAACCTCTGTGGAACGTCAAAATCTCTGCAGTCGGACGGCACGGGACTGATCGGGGTATTTCTGACATTCCGTCCGACGAAATGGGACTGACGGGAGGAATCCTCTGGTCTGTCGGCCATTTTTCCGCCATTTGGCATGTCTGTCGCGGGGTTTTATGACATGAGATATCAAAGACAGGGGGTTTGAGCCAATTAGGGGTTTACTAGAATTGGATTTTCTCATAAACGAATTGGAATAGGGTATTTTTAATAGTACGCTAACATTCGTAATGAAGTAGTCCATTTATTTCTGTACATTAATGCAGCCATTTAAATGATTTGTTACTTTAAAATAAGAATTTTAGTGAAGGGTACCTATAATTATACTACAATGTTAAACTAAACTTCACTAAAAATGAAATAAAAGTATTGTTGTTACTTGTAATGCCTTTTATTCATATCTTTAAATGTTTACACCATGAATAGAATCCAAACCCTTGATGTCCCCATACATTTTTTTCTCATAACACTGGTTTACAATATGGCCAAAAAACACTTTACATTAAGTTTAAAGTTTTGACAGCAAAAAAAGGGTCTCATGTTTCTTGTTATTATTAGTGATTGCACAGCGTTAGTGGCTATGATTTTATGAAAACAGTAACTTGAGGATATAAACTACTCAAATAAAACACAGGGACAATATTACATCCAATATTAAGTTGACTTAAACTTAAACAAATATGTTACTTTATTTGTTGCAAAAAATTAGTACTTCTTAAAACCTTTGATTTTTGGGTATTAACTACTCACAGAGGAAACGGAAATACATTTTCCAAGATACACAAAACACAATCAGTTTCTTGGAAATATTTTATGCAGCAAGGTCAACAGTAATTTTCAACACATGTTGGATCCATTTGGCTAATAAAGTATAGATAGGGCTTCTACATTATAATACAACTAATCTTTTAGAATAAACGAATCAATTCTTTTATTTTTGGTACAAATTGGGTCTTATATTATGATAACCGCTTGTAAAACAAAATGTTAAATATTCATATATATTTTTTATTTTATTTGTGGTATGATATGATGATTCGTGTAAAACATCAGTGGAGTGGAAACTTAACTGTAAGTACTGTACTGTAGTGTAATTTATTTTAAGTAATCTTAAGGTAGAATAAAAATTGTTGGTTCCCTAAATAAATAAATATTTTTTATTTTCCATGACTACATTTTACAAATGTTTGGGATTTTACATGTATATTTTACTAACACATCTGAAGTTATTAAAATGAACCTCAAACTAAAAACCCTAAAAAAATATAATTTAATAACTAAAATATATTATTAAAAGAAGTCCCTTTAGGCAAGGTTCCGAAGATACTGGCAGCGTTCCCTCTTTGAATAGCTAGACTAATTCTTTGTCCGAGGTAGCTGCCAGCTCTTCGGTCACCTGTGATGTCGACTAACCTTTTTGTTATTTCCTTAAAAAGCCTTATAGCGCTAGGACCCCACGGACCAAGGGTCTCGACACCGAATGTACCAAAATCATATTCCGAGCCTAGACCCCTGTATTTGCATGCTTTACCTTTTTCAGCCGCTTCACAAGCCGCACCAGCTCTATTGTTGGTTCCATGTAGATGGGAAGGGGCCAGCGTGTCTGAACAGGTTGCATCCCATACCAGCACCCGGCCCATCTTCCATGGAATCAAACTCATACCGTCCGGTCTTTTACCATCGTCTCTTGCAATACCAGTCAGCTCAAGTAGACTTGGCACGTTGACGGTGGCAAGGGACCGGCGTTTGATATCGTTAAGTGCGGCATGTCTCGAGAAGCGGCCTGCACTTTTTTGGCATGACAGTCCGTGATGTCCTAGCTTGTTCACATCACTGCCACAGAGACATTTATGAGGAACGAAGACCGGAACCCCAAGCCGTAGACAAGTTGCGATTCGGAGTGTGTCAGGCTCAAGGAATGATCCTGTATTTGACGAAGGGTACGCCAAAAGCCTAGCACGCGCCGAACCTGTACTACAGCTCAAAAGATTGTCATAAGACAATTTGCAGTAAATGTCGTCCCAGCTCCTCTGAGAATTTGGAGTAACTGGACAATTTTGACCTGGGCATACAGTTAAGAAAGCGTTTCTAGCTTCTTCCAAGCCAGCAATCCCAAAGTTTGAAGGGGATGCCCTTAAAATTTTCCTTATGAGATTTGCTGAACTATGGACAGAAGATAGGAAGGCTGGTAAAGCGACACTGGAAATTTTACGAATCCCTAAACCACCTTATCGGATGGATAGGGATGCTTGGGTCCAAGATTGCTCGTTCAGCTGCATATTAAGAATTGATTCTAACCTAATTTTGATTAAGTCGTCTATTTGTGTTAAAAGATCTGGGTTATTCCAAAAGGAGCAGCAACGGTGCACATATGTAAATTTTGGGACGAAAAGACAGAATTTTAAGATACAAAGTGCATAATGAGGACTAATTTCAAGGAGACGGTCGGCAGAATTTTGAAATTTTGTAATTGAATTATTAATATATTTAGAAATACATTCATCAAAAATCGGAGAACCTAAAAGGTAAAGGGAATTACTGTTAACGATTTTAATATTTGGAGCTGAAATATTAAATTTTTGTTTTACGTCATTTAAATTTAAGACGCAGTTATTTATAAAAAGTTCGCATTTGCTAAAATTAAGCTCCAAACCAATGGTTTCAAATTTATTTTTGATTCAAAAAAGATCCGAAAATACAGTATCCACATCACCTCCTAGGGTTCCGTCGTCCAAATACCAAACGTTGAATTTAGAAATAAAATTTTTGATTATCGGATTTATAGCCATATGTTGCAAGCAGTTGGTGACTTGAATGGCATAAGCGTTGCTACATGTAGTCGCATTATAAAAAATGTTTCCGAGGCAATAGTTACTCTCAGGAGTGATTGTATAAAATTTCCAGAAACGGAACTGGAACAATTAAAAGTAAAAGAAGCATTCTATAATATAGGCCAGTTTTCCAATGTGCTCGGTTGCATTGACTGCACACACATTAAAATACAATCCCAGGGTAAGCACTTGAATTTAAATCCAAGGTACTTACGAGTATCACTGATTTTTGTTAATTATTGATTTAATATAATATTTCTTCTTTCCTTTCACCTACTTAGGTGGTGATGATGCAGAGCTGTTTAGAAATAGAAAATCTTACATGTCAATAAACGTGCAAACAATCAGTTCAGCAGAGTTATTAATCATGTATATAGTTGCACGTTGGCCGGGCTCAACACATGACTCCACCATTTACCAAAATAGTAGCCGATATGTTAAATTCGACAGAGGTGATTATGGGGGCGCTTACTTATTAGGTGACAGCGGTTACCCTTTGAAGGTTGGTAATAATGTATATTGGTGCATATATTAGATTTAATATTTTGAAATGTTGTAGTATTTAGTGCTGTGTATTTGTACTGTTGGTGTACCTTTTACCAAATAAATAAATAAATATATTTAAATGTGAACAATAATTTACTGGAGTGGTTAGCTGCATAGTGAAGTCAATATGTATTTATATTAATCTTCTATGTTGTTTGTAAGCACTAAGTTGGATCTCATCACAGGGAGAAATCAGTAATAATAATGCAAGACTTTAAGTAAACATTTTATTCAAATAAACAAATCACTCCTTCCTCTGTGGGACTCCAAAGAGATTTTGTAACCCCAAGCCACCACCTGTAGAAACATAACAATATATTAATTTTTTTTTCTAGAGTCATCTTCTTACTCCATATTTAAATCCCACCACAAACGGGCAGCGTAAATATAATGAGGCTCAAATCAAAACCAGGAATGTGGTTGAGCGACAGTATGGGGTGTTGAAGAGAAGATTTCCAGTTCTTGCTGTTGGTATACGACTCAAACTTACTACTGCAGTCAATGTCATCATAGCGTGTTGTATTTTGCACAATATTTGTCTATTGAGAAATGAACAGGCACCTGCGGATGATGGTTCCTTAACTAATTTAGATGAGCTTATCTCAGCAGGACATATTCCTGAAGTATCAATCACCACTAATGACCCCACATATGGGTTTCAGTGAATCCAACTAACTCAGTATTTTGAAAACATGTAAGAGATTTAATTAAAATACTGAGTAAATACCTTTTATTCGTGTTAATATTTCACATTTTATTTCAACTTCTTTTTGGGCAGCTTCCAATTGAAGTTTATATAATTTAGTTTTAAATTCAATTTCATCCTCAAGTAATTTTGTTCTCAGATCTTCAATTGTTTCTTTTTTTTTATTCACTTCTTGAAAACTCCTGCATAGTGCGGAAGTTGCTTCACTACGCTCATTTGTCTGAGTTATTTGTGGCCGTCTCCTAGACCACAGTGGTGTTCTTATATTGAATTCAACTTTCTAAAATAAAAATCATCATTATATACCTATATAAATATTGTAGAAAGTATAGAGAAAGAAGTAGAAACTACATACTTCTAATTTTAAGCCTATTTGTCTTTGTAATGATTTTATTTAAATCTTTAGAACAACTAATGCTGCCTGTGCAGCTTGTGTATGATATGATCAACAAATTAATTAAGTAAACATATAGACAAATAAAGAAATTTAAGACCAATATACACCAACTTTCTTTTAAACTCCTACTTACTTTATTCAGGTCTTCAGCTCAAGGGCGGATCCAGCTTTAGCGCCAGGGGGGTCACATAGTCGTGGTCAAGTCACAAAAACTTATAATATAATATTGATATTAGAGACAAGTAAAAAAAAGTAAGGTATTTTATTCATAATTGTAAGTTCTGTACTTAAAAACACCTACCTATATTTAAATTACAAAATCAATTTTTCTTTTTTGTCTTCTCCCGAAACGCGTAATTACTTCATCTACTTCAATAGGTATACCCTTATGGACGTGGAGAAGTGCCAGTCCGGTCAGACGCTCTTCGACCATAGAAGCTCTTAGCCATGATTTAATTTTGCGTAACGTGGAAAAAGACCTCTCTGCTGTCGCTACACTTACAGGTAGTGTAGCCAGAAAACATAAAAATGTTCTTATATTGGGATACATTTCATTATCACAATTTAAAATCAGTTCAGAAGTCGACTGCGGTATGTCCAGCTGAATTCGCTGCCACTTCACCATCCACAGCCGATATTCATTAACAACGACAGAAACTGGAGTTCTATCTAGTAACGATGTATAATCTGTTGCTAGCTGGTTCACAGTTTCAATGTCTTGATTACTGTATTCGCTTTTTGGCATGAAAACGCTTAGCTGAAACAAATTGAGTATTTCAGGGGACAGACGGTCCTGTAGGTCACATATTATTGAATCTAGAAGAGGGATGTATACGGCTCTGTGGAAATACTCTTCAGCAGATTGAGCAGGTTGGTTATTGGTCCTATGTATTTGTCTTGACACTATTCTGGGACATTTCATTTCCACATCTAGCTGCTCAGCTACTTCTTCAGCCTCTTAAAAAAGCTGTCTATAAATTACGTCTGCATGCAGACATTTTCTCTTTTATTTTGAAGAACACTTATGGTATCATAAATAGCGTCCGCAGCTTTTTTTAAATCAATTGAATTCGATTGCAGTATTCGGCTCAAAGATACAGTAGTGCCTAAAAATAAAAACTTAGTGAGTGACTGTCTGTGAGTATGAGCAAATAAATTGAGAATCTATGACTTAATATAAACGGTAGCTTAAATTGTTTTTGTTGAAAAACAAAAAAATGTGTTATTTTTTTATAATATTCAAGTAAGAGTAGGTAAGTATGTATGTTCATTAAATAATAAATCAAATAATAAGAAACAAAATATTTTTGGCAAATACCTACCTAATACATCACTTAAACAGATGAAAGATTTATTGAAGTCAGAACTGCGCAATATTTGAAGCAAGCAATGCGCATCATTGGCAGTTTTACTGTCTTGCCAAGTAGAAATCTTCTCCAGAGCGCTGCCGTCATAAGCATAACCAACGCACTTGCTGCGCGGGACATTTCGAGATAATCGCGCCTAAACTTTTTTTTTGTTTTTCTGTTGTCTTAGCGAAAATATCAAGATTTTTAATAATGTTTTAATGTCGTATCGTACCTATATTCTTGAACTTCTTATGTATTATTTTTGTTTATTTATTTTGGACAGAGAACGTTGTAAAAAAACGGTTTATTCGATTTTTACTAGTAAAACTGGCGTGGGAATGAGTCAATTCACTAAGCATATCCAACGCATCAGCAGCAGATGCGTTGATTATGTTTAGGAAATGCAAATCTGACATTTATGTCAAGTAAAGTTGAAAGGTACATTTAGTAGTTGGTAGTAATTACTAACATAATTGACTCAAATACGGTGGTAATTACTAGTAAACAGTACGATAAAATCACAAATACCTTAGTTAAAACTAAATGATATTATCGAATTGCTGCAAAACAAAAAGGTTATTTTAGTAATGTATACCATAACTAAGGGTAATTAAAACCAGATTTACTGGAATGTATTTATTATTATACTCCTCATAGGTTGAATATGAAATATGTTTAACAATATTCTTTTACAAACTTCACAACTTACTTAACTAGGACTAAGAGTAAAACACAAAATCAAAAATAAGTTGTACTCACTTAAGTAAGTTACTTGGCCTCTATCTTCTAGGCTTAAAAGGAAAATAACATAAAAAATAACATAAGAAAAAAACAACAACCGCTCTAAGCGTAATAAAATAGTCAGTCTATAAAATAATTATTAATCTCTTTGAGTTAAATCTAAAGCATTAGTTACTGGTAAATTGCACCAAAAGTCTCTTCTGTTTTCAGGCATAAGGGGAACAAGGTTTTCAACGATACCACGTTTTCGTTCTTCCGTGATCCCTCTGGGTTCGGTTTTTGCATTTACTAGGGGAAATGTCTTCGATTTCGTAAACTTCGTCTGCAAACAATCTAGTGACTGAAATTCCTCATCAGTATGACTTCTTTTGTATTTTAGGTTGTAGAGACCTTTCTCAAACCGAATTGCCACTATATCCTTCAGATAAACCGTCTTTCTTAATTGTGTTGAGAAGCGTAATCTTGGTAATTGGAAAAATCTGACACTTCCATAACTTTAAAAAAGTTTTTCTTTGAATTGGTAGCGCGTACACACTGTACAAAGTCAGAGAAATCGTACACCTTACCCATTTTCCTCAATGCTTGTTCAACTTGGTGGTGGAATGAATCGGCTGACATAAAAGTATGCCCAGGTTCGAAATATTTTATGGTGATTGTCTTTGCTGCGATCAAGTTGCTATTAACAATTTGTACCATAAAACTTAAAAGAGTCCAATTCTTGTTTTGTGCAGCACAGTTATCGAGCCAAAGTATAATATTATCGGCATCGCGTTTGTACTTTAGGAAGCCTAAAGTGTAGAAATTATATCCTCTTGGTTCCTGCCTGATATTGTTTCATTCCAAAGCGCGGCAAAAGGTTCATCAGTTTGGCTTCCTAGGGGAACATAACTCTCATTGGAAGCAATGATTCTGGGACAGAATATTGCAGATTTATACTGATCTATCCTAGGTAGTAGTATAATGACTTTCTGTAAATCTGCAGAATAAAAGACACCATTGGGTTTTGTCAATGCCAAATCTACATCCATTTTGTACTCTTTTCTAGTATCCGTATATTTAAGTTTGTGCGCTAAATAACTTATGCAATATTGGCAGTCCTGGTCTAGATCGTCTTTCTTATGATTCGGATTGTGGTTTTCAAATACTGCACATTGCTCGCACTCTTCATTGCCTAACCGTGTGAAAAAGATGTTCATGTCTTTGACAACTGTTCTATATAAATCAAACGAGACAGGTAAATTTGGCCATTCCAAACAAAACTGTTGGTGCATTGAAGTCATGGTAATATCACCAGGAAGATATAGTCTGTTTAGTGCGTGTTCACGCCTGTTATGTGAAATGCACGTGTTAAATTTTGTGATGTGGTCTTTTATTATATTCCTGTCAATTTTGTTGACCCTTTCGTAGCTACCGCGCTTAGTTTCGAAACAGTCAATCGCTGTCTTCGTAACTCCTCGTACTCTACAGTCGTTTTTAGCACTATATCCAAGAGTAGTCAAAAAATATGTTCTACAGACTTCAATTTTAATATTATTGACTTTCAAATGATAAACATTAGTATTTAGTCTTTGCTCTTTGCTATTTGTTAATCTTCTTTGAACAGGTTTTTCGTCTACCATACATTTTATAAACAATCCTTGTTCTTCGTAATTCATAGCGGTATAATTGTCGTGAATTTCTTTCCGCTGTCTGCTATTTATCAATGTTATACATTTTTTTTTGCAAGATTCATTACACGGCGTTTTTAAGGACAATCTTTATATTTGTTCTTCTATTTTTCTAGCAGTTCTAACGACCTTACTTTCATTAAATTTCCTCCTCTGCCTTGGTTTTCCAGACTTAGTAAGTCCTTTATCTGTTACTTCCAATTCTTCATCACAATTTGGGTTTTCTTCATTAGGTTGTTCTGCCATATGTTCATCATTAATCGGATAAAATGGAATGATTTCTTCTGGAGTCAGTAGCTTATTGTTAATTTCTTCAACAGGTGGATTGTCCTCCGGATTTTGTTGTTCATTATTCATATCATTAGTAGTCACCTCTTTATTAGGTTGTTCAGACATATGTTCATAATTAACTGGATCAAATGGGATTATTTCTTCTGGAATCGGTAGGTTATTGTTTATTTCTTCAACAGGTGGATTGTCTTCCGGATTTAGTTGTTCATTAATCTGTTCATCATTAGTCACCTCTTCATGTTGTAATGTTTTGTAATTGTTTCTATCTTCTCCAGTTCTATCCTCTGTCTGTTTTAGTCGACTTCCGCTTGTTTCTTGTGTTATTTCATTTACTTCTTGATTGGGTTGTTCGGTATCTGTAACTTCAATGCTTTCGTCCTTATTCTGTGTTAGTGTCTCGGTATTTCTGCTTTCAAACTTTTCTAATATTTGTTCATTGCACCTTGTTTGGCTTATTGTTATTTCATCATCTTGAGTATTTTGGTAGCTGTTCTTATTTTCTGGAGTACTGTTCACTTTTGTTGATAGGTCACCACATTTATTTCCAATTGTAGCATTTTTTTTGCTAGCTACTTCATTTAGGTTAATTGTTACTATAGCACTATCACCTGTCCTTTTTCTATGTGTCGATGGGTCACAGCGTAGGATTTTTTCGTGGTTGATTAAAGGTTCATTTATCTTTTTTTGCTTTCGGTTAATTTCTGAAACATTTTCAAGCTTTCTTTTGGTGCTTTTATTAGCAGTTTTCACTAATTTCGCAGGTCAAGGTGGAATAACATTTATACTTCCATCATCTGAACAGATGTCACTTACATCAGGAACGTAATCTTTATCTTTGATACTGTCGTCTGAAACGTTGAAATAATCGTGGTTTTTCAAAACATTCTCATCTTCAGTATCCGAGGGCAGCAATTTTTCCTTACAGTACAAAAAGTCGTTGTTTTGTTCAGTCTTATTGGCATCTTGAAAGAGAGGCGATTTTAATTTTGATAGGTCATAAGTTTATACGAATTTAAACGAATTGTCGTGCTCGTTTCGGCGTTGGTGATTAAAAATTACATTAAAGTCGTTGAAATCTAGCTGTCTAGACCACGTTTCACTAATGTCAGTCTTCTTCGGTTTTTGTTATTTTCTCAGTCTCAATAATCGATTGCACCTCCCTTCCATTTTGCTGGAAAAAAAGAAAGCTTACTTAGTACCTAGTATAGAGCTTAGTACCTAGAAAGAAGAAGTAGAAAGTGGAAATCCTACTAATATTATAATTGCGAAAGTTTGTGAGTGGATGGATGAATGTTTGTTACTCTTTCACGTAAAAACTAGTGAACATATTTTATTGAAACTTTACAAAAATATAGCTTGTACACATTGATATAAACAAAAAGAGGAAGATACGTTACGTTCATACTTCGCGAATTCGAAAATTAGACACTCTTTATGTTTATGTTACTATCTACAACAACATAATAATCCTATAAGCATACAAGAGCTTAATCCCCTTAAATCGTTATATACTCGTACCTACCTACCTAATCGCTGCAAAATGAAAACATAATACCTAGGTATTTGCAGAAGTTTCTACTTGCTGTTAGTTTTATAACACACTAGAAGCCGCCCGCGACTTCGTCCGCCTGGACTTCAGTTTTGCCCGTTTTCACATTTGTAATTTTTATATTACACAAACCTAGTCCTAACAATAACGAATACATAAAACCAAGAATCATCAAATTTGGTGAAGTCGTTCGAAAGACACACATACATACAAGAGCGTACATACATTTCGAAGATCCATTTTTATTTATATAGATTTTTAATGCACTAAATAGGTACCTACCGGGTGCGGCAATTGAACTGTCCATATTATAAAATTAAATATTTTTATTTACTTTGAATATTTATTAATATATTTTTTACATATGAAAATAAAAGGTCCAAAATTATATTCTTATTTATTCTAATGGAATACAACCGCCTTTAGCCTTCACTACAAGCTTGAGTCTCTTTCTGAATGAAGCGCAGGCTGCTCGAATAACGTCGTCATTTAAACGGTTCCATTCTCGTGTAAGAGTAGTTTTGAGCGCCTCCACTGATGTGTGTTTTTTAGCACAGGCCTTCGCCTGTAAAACACCCCAAATACAAAAGTCTAGAGGGTTTAAGTCGGGCGAAGACGACGGCCACATATCTCGGTCGATCAGCACAGGAACGTTCGCTTTCAACCAATTTTGCGTCCCAGTTGCTCTGTGCGATGGCGCCGAGTCTTGCTGGAACGTCCAACGCTCCGAACCAAATGTCTTGCGTGCCCACGGTATCAATCCTGTTTTTAAGACTTCATTTTGATAGATTTGTTGATTTATTTTGGCTTGGTTGCGACCCATTGGGAGAAAAACAAGCTGAGAACGTCCTTTTTCGGACACCGCCGCCCATATCATGATTTGGTCGGCTCCTTGTAGTCGAGTGACTCTCAGTTCATCTGAATGATCGCTGACACGTCCTTTCAACCACACACGGTCATTTTGTTTGTTAAGAAACTGCTCAACACAGAAAGTTTTCTCATCTGAAAATATCAAGTTGGGAAGCTCGCCAGTGTCGAGCAAGCGAATCAGCTCCTTTGATCGAGCCAGCCGTTTGCTCTTTTGTAAAGCAGTGAGTTCTTGCGAAAAGTTTTTTTTAATGGTTTAACCTTAAGCTTTTCCTCTAATATACGACGAACGCTGCGGTCGCTCACCTTAAGATCCTGGGCGAGCTGATTTGCTGAGCGCTCTGGATTTCTGCGTAAATGATGTCGCACCTTTTCGACAACTGCTGGCGCCGTTGCAGTACAGCGTCGACCGCCCCCGTAGCGTTTCTTAACACTCCCAGTCTCGTTTAATCTTTGGATAGTACGACGCACAAATTTTTCGTTCAATTGAAGATTTGGTAGCGCTCGACGAATGTCGATGTTCGACTTCCCTCCAAATAAAGAGCAATCACTGAATTGCGTTTTAAATCCATTATTTTAAAATTGGAACGTTTCTTCTCACGACCGAATAGTTTTTAAGTAACATAAATAATGTGTCACAGATTATTTTTTCAAATTTTTGCCGCGTTCGATTCAGTAGTTCGAATTTTAAAATAGTTACAAGGAGACGGACAGTTCAATTGCCGCACCCGGTACATACAAAGTTACCTTTTGCAGAGAAAATAGTTTTTCTTCAATCGCTGCTTTATTATGAATGCTTCTAATATTGATGGGTGGTTTGATAACTACTAGGTCCAAACTAAAGGACGCCAAATTAGAAATAAATCTATGCAATGGTAATCTTTCTTACCTTCTTCGAAATTAGCTCGCTTCGCGCCGTCGCACGCGCCACTAGGAAGCACGCACACGCTCCTTCCGACTGCGAGGTCGCAACTAAATGAAATTCCCGAACCGCGCCTGGCAGGAGTAACCCCTGCCCCCGTCCCTCCCTCCCTTTCATGACTTTCTACTAGTTAAATCATCGCAAGTGCATTGATTACTTTTCTGATTCTAAGTGTAACCAATCTCAAAAAGAAACTAATCACTAATAATAAAAAACGCATGTGGTACTTACTGCTAATAACACAAGGATTATAATACACAAAGTAATAAAATAATCTAAGCATAACTATCGCACTTCACTATAAGCGCTTTATGACTTGTAATTATTGCTACTTCTTTTTCGTTTACTAATGATATTCATCGAAAGTACCAAATTCGTTTGTTATGCGTAGTAAATGTCCCGCAATCTGAATAAGCCAGCTACGTATTATCATCGCATGTGATATTGCGTTTCTAATGACTAGTATCTAGAGCTATGGGTAACAATTGTGCTAAGTATGAATACAGCAATAGCTCTACGGGTCGTTATATTTAGTATGAGCAATACCATATTTTCACATGCGCTGGTTATGCTTAACAATATTTCGCAAAATAAAAATTTTATAAACAATCGGGTTACTGATTCAGTTAGATCTCGTCTCGCTGATTCCGAATATACTCATAACTCAATTCGTCAAAAAATGTCGATTGCATTGGTTATGCTTAGGACGGCAGAGCGCTGCAAATTTAAACTAGGTTGTCTCCTTGAAATTGAAGATGCCCATCATGCCTCTTTACCCAACGTGTCTCACAGATACCTTACAAGGCAACTCAGAGTTCTTTTTTAAAAATTTCATGCCTCTTAGCGGATGCATTGGCAAATGCTACAACTTTTCTCATTGTGCCAGATGTATTGCGACAAGAAACTACTTTGGATGATCTAGCCAACGAGTTATTAAGAACATGATTGTTGCACGGGCAACGTTTGGCGTGAATGGCTATTTTCTTTAATTCTTGCACTGCACCTTTCGTATCTGATGCCATTACCGAGCAGCTGTCAGTTCCAATACCCACACACCAAGTTAAATCTAAACTAAATTTGCTACACAGGTTTTCAACAATTTTCGCCAATGCTACACCTGTCAATGGGGGTCTATATCACCCGAATTGTTTTCTTCACGTCTAAGAGCATCGTAGGTATCACAGAAAGTCACAAAATGGGCCTTTATTTGACCATTATGAAAATATCTAAATGATAGGCTCAGCTGTGAGATATGTGATATATCTGTTTTCATCGAACAAAATAGAAAAAAATTTAGCTTCCCGCACATTCTGTAAAATGTTTTCTTGAATAATTTCTGCACAAACATCTATCAACTCATTTTGTACAGTCTTGCTGATATATGTGGCATTGAATTTTGAAGATTCTAAATGTTGCTGCAATGCAGTATCGCCAGAATCTATACGGAATTTTAAGAGGGCTCTAAAATTCCCTTCATCGGCTACCACGCTGTCATAGCTCAACAATTTACCATCGTCGCGATGGCCACGTAACGATATATTTTGATGGCCACAAAATAGAATAGTTTTTACAATTGGTCGCAAACGTTCTCTATTTTCATTTATTTGTGTCAGTCTTTGACTATTTACTTGGTTCATTATATTAATTTCTGGCTTGTGAAAAGTCAACAAAAAGTTCTTCCCTGCTTCGACAGCTAATTGGTGGTATTTGCTTCGCTGGTGTGTCAGCAGAACACCATTTTCACCAAGTAAATTATCAAAAGCTTTTAACGGTTCTTTTACGAGTCGACATAAAGGTGTTTTTGTCTGTATACCACCTCCAGGAGCTACGGCAAACAAAGCACAGAACTTGCAGTAAAGACTCTGGTCTTTATGCGACAAAACAAGCCAGTGAAACTTGTCAAGGTGAGATTTCTGAGCATATTGTTTGGTTTGTTTTCCTTTTTTATTAACAACACAGTGCGGAAAAGGATAATTAGGGGGGGGCTGCCAATGCTTTTCTTCTTTCTTTTCAAGTAAGCTTTAGATAAATCATCTATATTTTTCATTATGTCAGCATGGAGATGGGTTTATCCATAAACAGGTCCAAGACGAAGATAATGGTAGTCGACAGATCTGGTAGGCTGGAGCTCAGTGGCACTATCGACTTAGAAGTATTGGACAATCTCGTTTACCTGGGCTCAAGCATCTCCAACAAGGGGTCCTGTGAGGCCGAAATTCGAAGGAGGATCGGCATGGCCAAAAACGCCATGACGCAGCTGCAGAAAATATGGAAGGACAGAAACATCTCCCGAAACACCAAGATGAATCTTGTACGCACCCTGGTGTTCTCCATATTTCTTTACGGCGCTGAAACATGGACCATGAAAAAGGCCGACCGAAACCGCATAGACGCCTTCGAGATGTGGTGCTGGAGGAAAATGCTGAACATCCACTGGACAGCCCACCGTACCAACGTGTCTATATTGCGGGAGCTTAAGGTCCAGACCAGGCTATCCACGACATGCCTACGCAGGGTATTGGAGTACTTCGGCCACATTGCCAGAAAGGAAAACGACAACCTGGAGAAACTTGTGGTTACAGGCAAGGTCGAAGGGAAACGACCCAGAGGGAGAAGCCCGACACGTTGGACCGACCAGATCCGCACCACAATCGAATCCACACTCCACGACGCTTTCCACACCGCCGCAGATCGGCATCAATGGCGGTCAATAATAAAACGCAAGATGCTTCATAAAAGAGGTCACGACCCCCAGTAACTGGGGTATCGACTCAAGAAGAAGAAGAAGCTTCGACAGCTAATTGGTGGTATTTGCTTCGCTGGTGTGTCAGCAGAACACCATTTTCACCAAGTAAATTATCAAAAGCTTTTAACGGTTCTTTTACGAGTCGACATAAAGGTGTTTTTGTCTGTATACCACCTCCAGGAGCTACGGCAAACAAAGCACAGAACTTGCAGTAAAGACTCTGGTCTTTATGCGACAAAACAAGCCAGTGAAACTTGTCAAGGTGAGATTTCTGAGC
Source organism: Udea olivalis (assembly GCA_947369235.1). NCBI lineage: Eukaryota > Metazoa > Arthropoda > Insecta > Lepidoptera > Crambidae > Udea > Udea olivalis. The sequence goes on along the minus strand of OX376367.1, from coordinate 5,362,970 downwards.
ATATTGTTTGGTTTGTTTTCCTTTTTTATTAACAACACAGTGCGGAAAAGGATAATTAGGGGGGGGCTGCCAATGCTTTTCTTCTTTCTTTTCAAGTAAGCTTTAGATAAATCATCTATATTTTTCATTATGTCAGCATGGAGATGGGTTTATCCATAAACAGGTCCAAGACGAAGATAATGGTAGTCGACAGATCTGGTAGGCTGGAGCTCAGTGGCACTATCGACTTAGAAGTATTGGACAATCTCGTTTACCTGGGCTCAAGCATCTCCAACAAGGGGTCCTGTGAGGCCGAAATTCGAAGGAGGATCGGCATGGCCAAAAACGCCATGACGCAGCTGCAGAAAATATGGAAGGACAGAAACATCTCCCGAAACACCAAGATGAATCTTGTACGCACCCTGGTGTTCTCCATATTTCTTTACGGCGCTGAAACATGGACCATGAAAAAGGCCGACCGAAACCGCATAGACGCCTTCGAGATGTGGTGCTGGAGGAAAATGCTGAACATCCACTGGACAGCCCACCGTACCAACGTGTCTATATTGCGGGAGCTTAAGGTCCAGACCAGGCTATCCACGACATGCCTACGCAGGGTATTGGAGTACTTCGGCCACATTGCCAGAAAGGAAAACGACAACCTGGAGAAACTTGTGGTTACAGGCAAGGTCGAAGGGAAACGACCCAGAGGGAGAAGCCCGACACGTTGGACCGACCAGATCCGCACCACAATCGAATCCACACTCCACGACGCTTTCCACACCGCCGCAGATCGGCATCAATGGCGGTCAATAATAAAACGCAAGATGCTTCATAAAAGAGGTCACGACCCCCAGTAACTGGGGTATCGACTCAAGAAGAAGAAGAAGCTTCGACAGCTAATTGGTGGTATTTGCTTCGCTGGTGTGTCAGCAGAACACCATTTTCACCAAGTAAATTATCAAAAGCTTTTAACGGTTCTTTTACGAGTCGACATAAAGGTGTTTTTGTCTGTATACCACCTCCAGGAGCTACGGCAAACAAAGCACAGAACTTGCAGTAAAGACTCTGGTCTTTATGCGACAAAACAAGCCAGTGAAACTTGTCAAGGTGAGATTTCTGAGCATATTGTTTGGTTTGTTTTCCTTTTTTATTAACAACACAGTGCGGAAAAGGATAATTAGGGGGGGGCTGCCAATGCTTTTCTTCTTTCTTTTCAAGTAAGCTTTAGATAAATCATCTATATTTTTCATTATGTCAGCATGGAGATGGGTTTATCCATAAACAGGTCCAAGACGAAGATAATGGTAGTCGACAGATCTGGTAGGCTGGAGCTCAGTGGCACTATCGACTTAGAAGTATTGGACAATCTCGTTTACCTGGGCTCAAGCATCTCCAACAAGGGGTCCTGTGAGGCCGAAATTCGAAGGAGGATCGGCATGGCCAAAAACGCCATGACGCAGCTGCAGAAAATATGGAAGGACAGAAACATCTCCCGAAACACCAAGATGAATCTTGTACGCACCCTGGTGTTCTCCATATTTCTTTACGGCGCTGAAACATGGACCATGAAAAAGGCCGACCGAAACCGCATAGACGCCTTCGAGATGTGGTGCTGGAGGAAAATGCTGAACATCCACTGGACAGCCCACCGTACCAACGTGTCTATATTGCGGGAGCTTAAGGTCCAGACCAGGCTATCCACGACATGCCTACGCAGGGTATTGGAGTACTTCGGCCACATTGCCAGAAAGGAAAACGACAACCTGGAGAAACTTGTGGTTACAGGCAAGGTCGAAGGGAAACGACCCAGAGGGAGAAGCCCGACACGTTGGACCGACCAGATCCGCACCACAATCGAATCCACACTCCACGACGCTTTCCACACCGCCGCAGATCGGCATCAATGGCGGTCAATAATAAAACGCAAGATGCTTCATAAAAGAGGTCACGACCCCCAGTAACTGGGGTATCGACTCAAGAAGAAGAAGAAGCTTCGACAGCTAATTGGTGGTATTTGCTTCGCTGGTGTGTCAGCAGAACACCATTTTCACCAAGTAAATTATCAAAAGCTTTTAACGGTTCTTTTACGAGTCGACATAAAGGTGTTTTTGTCTGTATACCACCTCCAGGAGCTACGGCAAACAAAGCACAGAACTTGCAGTAAAGACTCTGGTCTTTATGCGACAAAACAAGCCAGTGAAACTTGTCAAGGTGAGATTTCTGAGCATATTGTTTGGTTTGTTTTCCTTTTTTATTAACAACACAGTGCGGAAAAGGATAATTAGGGGGGGGCTGCCAATGCTTTTCTTCTTTCTTTTCAAGTAAGCTTTAGATAAATCATCTATATTTTTTCCCATATAACATGCAATATCAGAAGCAAACTCTAATTGAGAAAGTGAAGGCTTTATCTGATTAGCAGAATCAGAAGTCAACGTACTACTTAATATAGACTAAATGTGGTTAGTAACAGGAGAGCATGATTTTTCTTCTTCTAAGGTTAATGTAGGCAATGTAGCTGTAGAAACAGAAGTATCAGCAATACAATTATAATCCTCTGTAGTTGTTGTAGGTAAATTTTGCGAGTGAGCAATCTCAAGCCTTGGTTTCTTTGTGAAAAATGCATCAATTTTTTTAAATGTACTTCCACCGACATTAGGTTTTAACCCACCAGCACCATCTCCTTTTCCCTCAGAGTCACCCTGTAAGCAAAACCATGCAAATTTCACAACGCACTTGTCTGTTGTGGGGTCCCTACAACAGACAAAATGCTGAGACAACAGACATTTACAATACATATTAAACCCAGACTCAAGCCCAAACAAATGTTCATCCCGTAAATATTAACCATGTTTGTACGGACGGGGTTTGCACCCGCGATTCATCGGTTACCTAGTTACCAGAAATCCCATCATTAAATCACAGGAACAGACCAGTCATTTTTAACTATTATTAGTTTCAGCAATCAGCACGTTTTAACGAAAAAAAAGGAGTAAATCGCATTGATAATAGGTACATTAGATAATACTTTAAGTAAAGTGTTAACAAGCAAAACTGTTTTATAGTTTTAAAAAATCTAAATGAAAAGTATTTAGTATGTAGGCAATTAATGTTACTAGGTATTCACTTGTTGTAAACGTCTTTTGTTAATAAAGCGCATTGATTTTGCCTCGCGCGATAGTATTTCATTGAAGTTTTTGCTAGGTGCTTTTTAAAACTATAACGAAGAATATTTTTATCTGCATTAATAGGGATGACAACACCATCAAAAAATGGAATTCTGTTTAGTCTGTTGGAATGTTGAATGAAATTCTGTTGGACGGTCCAAAAATACTGGACATCTATTTTACGCTTCATCAAATTATTTAAAAAAAATCAAAGATAAAGAGCATTTCAATTCCGGAGTGGGGGCTTGTAACATCACTTCTAAGTGAAAATTGTACCTAGGCGTCATCGCACTGTTTCTTCGTCATTTTTCGTTTACGAGAAAAAAAAATAGGTGTCCAAAATTTTTTGATAATCTAACTGACGGACTAAAGAGTTTTTTTTTAGTCGTCTCGCCTATTGTTATAAAGGGCAATTTTAGAAAGCATTAAAATGAGATTGGATTATAAGAGTTTGCTTTTGTTTGCACTGTGTCACGAAGATACACCTGTTTTCTTTGACTTTCATTGTGTAAATTTATTTAAGATTTTAGGTTAGGTTAGTTAGGTTAGTTCAGTAAGCTTAAGCTCTTCAAACTCCCTTGTCCAAAAAAAATAAAAAAAATTAGGTAGGTACATAAGTCACACTCTTTAAGTAAGTAGGTACCTACTTATCTACCTACGATGTACTTACTTTAAAAAAAATTAACAACAATAACACTTGAGATTGAACAAACTCACACAGCACTTTCATAATGAAGAAACTGATGATTACTTACCATTTTTTGCAATGAATTTGCAACAACAATTTTTAAGAACACTTAGGTACATATATTGAAACAAAGTTTTTTACTTCCGAATGAGGTTAGGTTGGTTAGGTTAGTTAGAGACGTTAGTCGAACAAAGCGCGCGCAAGTGTTACACGAAAAATGTGACATTATGAATATGACGTGGCGGCCGTGGCGGTGGCGTGGTAAAATTCAAATTTTAGATGTGTTCGTTCCTGAGTACTAATGCGTTTGCCATCAAACAAAGTATTATTTTAAATTAATTAAATATCGAAAGTTCTTAAATAAAATCCATATTGTGGCAGAAAATAAAAAACCATTATGGTTAACAATTTTAATTAGTGGTTCATCTAGGTCCTGTACCCAGCCAAGGGGGGGGTCATGACCCCTATGACCCCCCCTGGATCCGCCCTTGCTTCAGCTGCGGTTTCTACCACTGGTTCTGTCTCCATTTCAATTTCCATCTGTATACGAGGAGACTCATCTTCCACACATAAAACTTATGGTAGTTCCAGTACTCTCATCAGCATCACAGAATGGAACACCAGTTATGCCTGTTCAGGCGCGTACCAAAATTGAACACACTTGTTCCAGCACAGGATCTATTTTTAAAATAGATGGGCCACTTCCTGTTTGCGTGGTACTCCGTCTAATATTATTAAAGTAAATTTTGCTTTCACTTTTCGTTTTTTCCCAAATCTTCATTAGTGATTCTTTGTTTCTGTAACGATTTAATAGTTTAGTAAAATACCACGTTTGCGTACTTAAAGTATGGATGTACATTCACTTTGTAACTAACTTTTGCAAATGACAGAGATATTCTTACCTGTAAACAGTCGATGACGAGTTAAATGTATTTGTAACCGATGTCCATGCTTGGCTTTTGGCTTCATTCGTAGAGCCATCCGTTTTTTTATTTAGAATGGTATTTTTATGTGTCGTGAGTATCTTGACTAGCCTATCTTTTTCTTCGAGAGAAAAGTTCTGCCCACGCTTCCTCTTCTCAGTATTAAAACTCATTCTAATTCAATTTTAGTTTAATTATTTATAAGAAATCTAGAGTCTAACCGCAAGAGTCGCTTACAAACAAACAATTCAAAGAAACAAACAAACGACGTCTGACGTCTAAATATCACTGTCAAACGCAATTGAAAGCATCTTTCTTTTTTAAGAAAGCCTGGTTAAAGTTCATGACATGCAGCCCACAGCAAATACGATAAAAAATTATCTTGAATTGTTTATAAAGAATTATTTTTACCTTGGTAACATTTGTTTTGACTTAGATAAGAAGATATTCGACATAAAAAAGTATTTTGGTTCAAGTACGGTTTTTGAAATCACTAGCCTGTCACTTAGTTAGGTGTCCCCTAAAAATGTCTCCCCTACCTTGGTGAAAACGAACTTAGGTAAGGGGATGACTTAGGGGTTCACTTAGGATAAGAGTCCCTTACTAAGGGGAAGATTTAGGTATTGTTGGTGAAAATGGGCATAAGTCTTTCAAAAGTTGGGGTGAGATTCCATCCAAACCTGCAGCCGAACCCTGTTTAAAAGATAAAATGGCATCCTTAACATCTTTGTTTTGAATTTAAAGGCATGCTTGCCCTGCTGTTGGTGGGTCGAGAAAGTAAGGGTTTATTGGAGCTGTAGGATGTTTTGTCCGTAAGGCCAGAAGGGTGTCAGGGGTATCTGGTGATAGCACGTCGTTGAAGAACAGAAGGCGAGCGGCACCTTTGAGATCTCCGTCACAGATTTTCTTTTCGATCAGTTTGTTGCGACTCTGTCGATTCAATTTTTGTGTGTAAAAACAAGATTGAAAAGAGTAACCATCGAGTTTCTTGCCGGAGTCTTCTCGATCGGAAACAACCTCCGAACCGGTGGTAGAGTCATATTATATTTAATTATGATATGAACTATCATAGTATTATTTTATGTAAGTTTATTTTTATTCAGTATATTTTTGCTACAATTTTTTTTTGTACTTGACATGTCATAAGTACTTTTTATAAGTCTATAAGAATAAATATATTTTTTACTTTACTTAACTTTACTTTACTTTGTTTCAAAAGTGTAAATTCTTGAATTAAATATGGCATAGTCATTTTACGGTATTGCCACAGACGTGAGTTGACAGGTGAAGGCGTGTCATAGTGGCTGGGTTTGATATTGTGGAGAACTGTTTATATTGTGGTTTTTTATTTAGATATTTTGCAAGTACTAGTATTAGTATTTTCGTCAGATTGTATAAATGGAATGGTAAAATGTTGATGAAATTTTGAAATGAAATTTTCGTTGATGAAACGATCTTTTCTGAATTGACTCGGGTCTGGGTGTGCTGGTAGACGCCCCTGGCTTATTTCCTTATGTGGGACGTCGTAACACAGGGATATTAATCCCCATTTCGAGACTATTACAAGAGGTTTGTTGTCTGGCGCATATTTATATTTATTTATTTATTTATATTTTGGCAAGTACTAGTATTAGTATTTTCGTCAGAGTGTACAAAAAGGGATGAATGGAATTTAAAAATGTTGATGAAATTTTATGACTTTCAATTATTGATTACAAAAAACTACAAGTTTCCGTTGTCCAAATTTTTGCATAAAAATTGGTTAAAGTTAGCCGCTAAATGTTTGAAAGATTCATTTTCGTGGTATTAGCACGTCCTGGGCTCGGAGGGGGACGGGTTATTGTTAAATTTGTAGTGTGATTGTTGAAAGTGCCTATGCGACGAAGACGCTGCCTCGGTGCCGCCAATGTCGGGGGGAGACGAGGTGGGCTTAGCGCCGCCGTCGCCCGCAATGTAATCAATCATCCACATTAGTTTAATTTCTATTTATTGTTTTTGATTTGCTTGCTAATTTACATTTTTTGCTTTAACAGGAACGAAGAGTGTAGCGGGAGTGTGGCGAGACGCGAGGGGGAAGACGCTGCCTCGGTGCCGCCAATGGGGGGAGACGAGGTGGGCTTAGCGCCGACGTCGCCCTCAATGTAATCAATTATCCACATTAGTTTAATTTCTATTTGTTGTTTTTGATTTGCTTTCTAATATACATTTTTTCGCGTCGCGTAAGAACTTATTAGTAATATGCGTGGACAGAGGATTCTTCAGCGATGCAATCCTTCGAGCGATGTCGGTTGTTTTTGTTCTCCTGCGGATCTCATCATTTCTGATTCGATCGAGCAGGGAAATACCAAGCATCGCTCTCTCCATTGCTCGCTGGGTGATCTTGAGCCTTCTTATGAGACCCATAGTAAGGGACCACGTCTCACTCCCATAGGTCATTACTGGCAACACACACTGGTCAAAGACTTTTGTCTTGAGACACTGAGGTATTTCGGACGCAAATATATGCCGGAGCTTCCCGAACGCTGCCCATCCGAGCTGGATTCGACGAGAGATCTCTTTCTCGAAGTTGGACTTACCTAGCTGGACTGTCTGTCCCAGGTAAACATAGTGGTCAACAACTTCGAGTGTAATGTTCCCAACGTTAACTGGAGCGGGTGCAATATGGGCATTAAACATGATTTTTGTTTTGTCCATGTTCATCTTAAGACCCACTCTTTGAGAAGCATTACCGAGATCTTCGAGCATTATGTTCAGGTCTTCCAAGGTCTCAGCCATAAGAACTACATCATCGGCAAATCGCAGATGTGTTAGGTACTCGCCATTGATGTTGATGCCGCGTCCTTTCCAGTCCAGAAGCTTGAAAATATCCTCCAACGCAGCCGTGAAAAATACTAAACGCTATTGTTAGCACACTGTTATTTTTGTCCAAGATAGATAGAGATAACAACTTACCTATTAATTCATCTACAATTAAAGAAACTTATATCAAAAACATAAGTGATCTTAATGGATAGTGACGGTCATCTAAGGATTGTACAACACAATATTGAAAGTTTAAAACCTAAAAAAGTCCTTTTTAGTCAATTATTAAATCAATTAAATGTAGATATTTATATATTAAATGAGACTTGGTTAAAACCTACTGATAAAATAAATTTTAGAGGTTATAAATTGTTTCGTAAAGACAGCAGTACTGGCACCGGGCACGGAGGTGTTGCCATCTTGATCCCTACTTTAAGTACGGACCGAATTCAAACATTAGCTGTAAAAATTAAAACAACAGACAACTCATTTACAATTTTAGGAGTACTGCCCACCACGCAATGGCCGTTTCCCAATAAACGTCTTTAGAAATATTTTAAACTCGTTACCTATGCCTATTTTAGTAATGGGAGATTTAAATGCACATCACACTGCTTTTGGTTCTAGAACTAATAAGCCCAGAGGAATTCAAATATATGAAATGATGGATGATTTAAATATGTGCATATTAAATAATGGTGAGCCTACCACAGTCAATCGTCCAAACCAATCACCTTCAGCTATTGATATTTCTTTTTGTTCTTCTACTTTAGCATCCTCAGTAGAATGGTCGGTGTATTCTGATGATACCTTAGGCAGTTACCACTATCCCACAATGATCGATCTTAATGTTACGGCTGATCTTTATGAGTATTCACGAAATACGGAAAAATTTGTTTACAAGAAAGCTAATTGGGTAGGATACACTAATAAATCACAAAGTATTTTCAATGATTTACCACAAGAAGAAAGCGCTCTTGCAAATTATGATAAGTTTTGTATGAAATTGAATGAATTAAGAAAATAATTTATCCCTATTCATAAAGTAGAAAACGGTGGACAAAAAATCCGTAAACCAGTCCCATGGTGGAGTGAAATTGGTTCTAATGCAGTAAAGCAAAGTAAGTTAGCACTTTACAACTATAGAAGATATCCTACTATAGATAATTATGTTATTTATAAGAAATTAGACGCCCTTAAAAAACTTACAATTAAAAAGGAAAAAACAGCTAGTTGGAAAAGGTTCTGTTTTAGTTTTGATCGTAATACCCCTATTAGTGAAGTTTGGAATATAGTTAGAGTTTTTGACCGAAAAAAGTCATGCCCTAAACCTAGGGATGATAATTTTGTTAATGATTTTTTGGACAAAATTGCTTCAAGCCAATCATCAGATAACATCGATCGATTGAATGAATATTTTTCGTATAATGACCTGAATGTGCATTTAAACCAACCTTTTACTGAGGCAGAATTCAATTTATCTTTACAAACCAGAAAGGACACTACCCCTGGCATAGATGATATTCCTCACACATTAATTAAACACCTTCATAAATCAGCTAAATAATTTCAATAAAACGTAACGCAACGTAATGAAATTCCTGATTCCTGGAAAAACATTGCCGTTGTCCCTATATTAAAGCCAGGAAAAGATCCAAATCTAGCTGAATCTTATCGTCCTATATCGTTATCTTCATGGATGGGTTTTTTTTGAAAATATGTTAAAAAATAGGTTAGAATTGTATGTAGAATCTAGGTTTATAATTCCCCCTGATCAATTCGGTTTCCGCAAAGGCCGTAGTACTGTAGATAGTCTAATGAAGTTGGTGGTGATATTCAAAAAGCATTCGATGAATATAGCTACTTGGTAAGTGTGTTTTTAGACGTAAGTGGAGCATTTGATAACGTAGACTTGAATATTTTGGTTAAAATTTTACATAGTTATAATATACCTGGTAAAATATGTCAGTGGATTTTTAATTTCTTTTATGGTCGGATTGTTTATGTAAAATTTAACGAAACTTTGAATGGCCCGAAAACGGCATTTAAAGGTGTAATGCAAGGAGCAACTTTATCTCCTTTAATTTTTTTACTATATACTGCCCAAATACATCAATTTCTTAAGTTAAATAATTTATCAGTATTGCAATACGCTGATGATATTGTGTTGTACACTTCTAGTAGACATTTAGCTCAAGCAGTTAACACTATTAATGAAGCTCTGAATTCAATGTACCAATTTTATAAATTAAACCTTAAATTAGATGTGAATCCTCATAAAAGTTCTGCTATGATATTTAGCAAGACACATCATTTTAGTTCTGCTAATATGGCTGTAAGATATTTCTCTGTAAATATTAGTATAGTTGAGGAACATAAATTTTTAGGAGTAATATTTGATTTAAAAATGCATTTTGATTCCCATGTACAAAAAGTTGTAAATAGCATGCAAAAAAGTGTAAATATAATGCGCCACTTAGCTAGTGTAAGTTGGGGCATGGACCCTAAACTGTTAAGTATGATTTATAAAGCAATTGTTAGAAGTCACTATGATTATGGATTAATAGTTTATGGGAAATGTATTAATCCATCCTTATTCCGTAAATTAGAAGTAATACAAAACAAAGGTCTCAGAATAATTACTGGTGCATTCTGTTCTACACCCATTAATTCTCCAGAAATAGAAGCAGGTATATGTCCAATTGATATAAGTCTTCAATACTTAACGGAAAAGTTTTAATTAAAAATTTTAGCCAATAAACAATATTTACTTTTGTTTAGAGATAATAATTTGTTACAAGGCAAGCATATAGATGAACTTAAAATTTTGTGTAAATACATAGACCATAACGAACAGTGGGTATTAAGTACACTTGAAATCCAGCTTACGAGTCCTAAGATTGATTCAAAAGGGGTATATAATAATGAAGAATTTTTATCCTACATTTGTAATGAAAAACAAGCATTTCGGAATATATACACAGATGGACCCAAAACTAAAGATGCAAGTAAAGCAGCATATTATGATTCGACAACCAAATTTGGTCGTTGTTTTACCCTAGATAAAAGTGCATAAATTTTCACAGCCGAAGCCTATGCTATATATGCAGCACTTCAGTACATACAAGGAACTAATCACACATATTATCTGATTGTTACTGATTCTTTGAGTGTACTCACTTGCCTGAAAAGTCATACTATTTCTTACAAGAATAATTTATACATACGGAAAATAAGAGAATATCTGTATGAAAATGAAGAAAAGAAAATAGAATTTATCTGGGTACCATCACATTCAGGAATAATGGGAAATGAAGTGGTAGATAACCTGATAAAGATTGATGTCCCTAATATATACGCAATGGATACCAATTCATATCCATCGCCATCTGTTCCTATGACAGATTACCAAGAACCATTAAAGATGAGAATAAATAAAAAATAAATAAATATCTAGGACAATTCACACCAAGATCATCTGACCCCAAACTAAGCAGAGCTTGTATTATGGGTGTCAGAGACTGATAAACATACTTACATATTTCTAAATACATACTTAAATAGATAATAACACCCAGACACACAACAAACACAAATGTTCATCACATAAATGTTTGTCATGGGTGGGGATCGAACCCACGACCTCCGGCGTCAAAGGCAGGATCGCTGCCATTGCGCCAACAGGCCAGTCAATGTCAGAATGTTTGATGCTTGGTCTCGAGATTGGGAATATACAAGACAGTTTAAAGGCAAATGGTACAGTGAAATACAAAAGAATTTACCAACAATACCTTGGTATTTCAAGTTAAATAATCCATCAAGAAAATTAATTACCACAATCAATAGATTACGTTTAGGACACGGAAAATTTGCAGCGCATCTTAGAAGAATCAACCTTGTTAACTCAACTAATCCACGTTTGTGGATATTGCAGAAATTGTGATGAAGCCACACTCGAACATCTTATCTTACACTGCTCCGCCTTCAGTGTACAAAGATTGCTTTTAGTATATGGCCTACTAAAGATTTATAAAAATGAAGATATTCCCCGCCTACTGCCATCTTTACTCCAGAATACGGAAACTTACTTTTTAATCTAGTTATATAGTGGACACCATTGGAGAGTTATGAAAATAAGACATTTTTGAACTAAGTGCAACACAAATTACAACCCATTATGAAAGCGAAGATATAATTAACTCTGCCCAAAACAACCGAGGAAGAAGATAGAAATTGAAGAATAGGCTTGATGGATTTCATTCGGAGCCGTAAAACAAAAACCACAAAAAAAAACCGTTTCGTTCCTGCTGTGAGCTTCAATTCAATCGATTTAAAAAAACAAGTCGCCACAGAATAATCTGTGCGGTGCCACCGCATGCGACATATAGGGGTATTTTTGACATACGGTCCCACCGTATTCGACAGACTAATAATGTTTACTGACATTTTGATTGATATTTAAAAACAAAGAGAAAGAAAAAAACAAACAAAGGCAAAAAACAAAAAAACAAAAACTTGAGCAAAACACCACACAAATATAATCAAAGTATGATTTTTAGCATTTTTTCAGTAGCATCGTCAGTGGGCGTCTTCAATTTAGTTTTTAATGAATGAATGAATGAATGAATTTATTTATTTCAAGTAACCAATGACTGATTTTGTTAGTAATGCTTACAAATTATGTTAGTAAAAAAATTATGGAATTACTTATAAATACTTAAAGGGGCCATTCCTGCACCACTCCCCCCGAAATGGCACAAGCATGGTTAACATAAATGCAGTCCAATCTGCTAGCGACCATGTTCAAGATGCTGCTCCCGCTCGCCCGCACCCTGCGCACCAGGGATGCGCAACGTTTTCGCATTGTTGTAAAAAAGCAGTCTACGCCAGCTTCGGCGAACATCCCTGATGCACTACAGAAGCGAGGAAGCCGCAGCAGCATCCTGAATGCGTTATTGAATTGGACGCGGAGAGCGCTGTAGGCTTTTTGAGTATACCTAGCCCTGCCTTTAATGCTGATTTTAAGTTAGATTTGTTCACGTTTATTATATGGAGGGAGTCGTTAATGTGCCTGTAGAGGAATGGTCCTGTGTAAAATGATTGGCGTCTAGCAAAGATAGTATTGAAGTTAGGGACGCAGGTGCGGATTCTTCTTTTGTGTTGAGGAAGTAGTGAGGGGTTAACTGTTTTATGGTGGCGAAGAACTGAACAGAACAGTGGAAAATAATTTTTTTTCTTACTGTAAGCAAATTAGCTTCTTCATACAGCTTGTGCGTTGGATATTTCCTGGGCTTGTGTAACATGACCTTGATAACAGCCCTCTGTGCTCTTTCCAGCTCCAACAAGTGAGTCATTGCAGCACCACCCCACACCGGTATGCAATAGGTCAACAGGGATTGGCAAAGAGCGAAGTAATCCTTTGTTATAAGCTTCGTATCTGCAGACTCTCGAAGGTTTTTAAATATTTGCAAAAGTTTACGGACTCTCTTACTTAGTTCTGAGATGTGTGGTTGCCAATTTAAATTTTTGTCTAAAATAATGCCCAGGTTCTAAGTATCTGTTTGTTCTACTATGGGACACAAATAGAATTGAGGTTATCGTCCAGAGTTCATTTACCAGTACGGGCTTTCAGTGCGAAAAAAGATTATTAAGTTTCTTTTTTAAATTCAAATTTGTATATAAAAGGTTTTGTTTTAGGATGAAATTCGTATTCATTGAATTACATCCAAAGAAGTAAATCTTCCCGAACTCCTAACTTGATTAAAACTCCATAAATTAGTCGTACTGTAAATCTTTGTCAAACACATCTCCGGTGTTCATTTAATCATGCCGCGTAGACACTTGACCAGGAACGAAATGTTAAGAGCAGTGGGCATGATTCAAGCTGGCGCTATGCAAATTGCGGTTTCTGAAGCCATGGAAGCCACCAGTCAGAGCGTTATATCCAGGCTTTGGTCACGTTATCGTGTCACGGAGAAAGTGTTTGAACGGCACCGAGGACCTCAACGCATTACAACACATGTACAGGACCGTAACACATGTAAAGGGTGATGCAATCATCATCATCAAATTATTGTGATTTTTTTCAGCGCATCGAGGCGGAAGTGGTGGTATTACAAAATCACGTATTGTGGGCTGTGGGTTCTCAAAACGTGGTCGTGGCGGTTCCATACCTACTTCTACTAGGGCTGGAGGAACTGGTGGGGATGTTGCAGATGAAGGCGGTGCCATTGCTTGCCTTTCAGGATTCAGTGGTATGGTTGGGTGTTTTGATTTCATATGCCTTCCCAAATTGCCGACATTTCCATTTGGTAGAGCCAGTTCTTGGGCACAATAAGAGTCATTATCTACGCAACAGTAGATGATACTGGTGAAAGAAGAACGGCCGACTCCTAACCAGACCAGAAATAAAAAAATCATTTAGGTGGTGTTGCCTTTTTAAATGTGGCAGAATCTAGCACAAAGGCGGTGTTTACTACAGAAACTTAATAAACATTTAGCCTTCCTATTATCACCGCCTTCGGTTTCAAAATGGTTCCAAAGCGCACTCCTTTTTCTAGCAGACGTTTTTTCCACTAATTAAATTCCACTAGTTTAATTTACTTTATACTACACCTACTCGGAAAGTCCATTCAAACTAACCTAATAATTGGGGAGAAAGTTGCTTATTAATCCTCCTTTAACATCTGGTTAATAATGTTGTATGCAAATCCATTATTACACATTTGATTAAATATAAGATTGTAGAACACACAAGTTTTAAAGTAATTTACTAAATGACTAATAATGGCATGATTTGCTTAAGGTAGTACTAAACATTATTCCTCTATAAGACAAAAGACATCGTGACAAACCTTTTTTTCTTTTTTTTGCGCCAGGAAATGCATTTAGGCATTCCCAAGGTCCTGGGTTCGGGACACCTGGGATATGTGGAACTCGTAACTCCTGGGAAAACAGAGACCCCTACCCACTTAAATCTGGTTTTCCTAAAATTTCTCGAAACCAATTTTCAAACACTTCCGCGTTCATATCTTGGTGGTAGTAGCCTTGTTTTTTTAAATCAAACACAAGGAGACCGCCTTCAACAAACCCACTTCACTTCCAATATGGGTTATTATTAGCCTTCTCCCCTTTCCTGTTACAAAAGAAAAAAAAGTTAACGGTAAGATAACGCAGTTAATACTGTTACCACTTACTTTCCCGGTACAGTTACTTTAGGAAGGTGAGGTGTAGAAATTTAGAAAAACATATAACTTAAAGTAGATATATCTATTTATTCATAGTACCTACTACAGTTGTTTCCTTAAAGTAGCACTTCTAAAGTTAACAAACAAAACAAAGAAACCTAGGGGAGCCGGCTAGAACTCAGCGGTCTTTGAGTTTGGGTGACTGAGGTACTGAGCGTTTGTCTAACCCGTGGCGCGATCTACGATCACGTATCGACACAGCCTCAAGCGCTGCGAATATTTTCGCAAAAAAAAATTTATGAGGCGGCCTTCAGAAAAAGTATGATTTTGATACTATATTACAATTATCACTTTGTGTTGTATATATCGTTTTAAAGGTTATTAAATGGGCTTAATCTTACAATAATTGTTATTTTGAATCATGCATTACTTACATGAGAAATATTGACCGACATTTTCCAAAATATATTTTCACGCGACACAGGCACATGATTTTACTCGATTAATCACATTTCTTTTAAAATTATTACTGAACCGCACTGTAACTTTATCGTAGACATATTAACGAGTCGATTTCATAACATAGTTCACTGTGAAACACAATAACTAAGCAACAAAACATTTGTTTATGTTGACATAACCTGAGAACGAAATGGCGGCAATTACGGCTCGGCCCGAACTGATGAAGCGGTACCATTGACAACAAAAGTGTATTCACAAAAATGATATAACATTTTATATTATATTACATATTTTGATTTTTTTTTGGATTATTATGGTTAGCATTATATTATTATTTATTCTACATTCCACTTTATTAATTATTTTGAAATAAACTACGTAATACACAAATTCAATAAAATGATGATAGCAAAATTTACATGTGATTGTTTATAATTGTATGATTATAAAATTATTGTATTTTAGGGCAAAATGTATTTATATATAGGGTAACTTAGCCGGTTTTCGGCCATTTAGGCAAAGGCCCGACTTCATTATGATTTATTTACGTGATAGATATGTAGTAGTTCAAATTATAAATTAGTTTGATACCGTTAGATAACGTAGAATTTTTGGCGCCAGTCTCTGTACTTGTCACTGTCACGCAAAAATTGTAAAAAAACAAGGAATCTGAAAGTAGCCAATTAACCCCTTTTCGGCCAGTAAAGTTAGTTATCGGCCGTTAAATTCACTAGTTTTCGGCCACTACGTGGTAATTTGAAAAATAACTTTTATGGCCTTTAAAATAGGTCTCATTTTTCGATGAAAAACTAAAGAGTTAAATACAACAAGTTTAATCATAATTTAAACATTTTGGCAACATTTGGGAACTTTATGTATTATGAATACTCATTATTAAGAAGTTATCTCTTATCAATAATCATTATAAAATCTCGTATTTTGAAGAAAAAAATACTATATACATTATCAACGTTAAAATATATATTTTTTTTATCATATTAATTGCTGAGATCTCAATTCACTTCTTAAATAGAATTTCTTATCCATAATTCTCGTAATTTCTATTAAAGATTTTAAAGAAAACGTTAAAGTTTACTTCTATTTCAAATAATAATACCTACTAATATCTAATGACAATAGTAACGTCTTTGTAAGAAGTCTTAAAAAAAATAAACATAAGTCATTCATAGACAAAAACATTAAAAATCTTAATCATATAGAATTAGTATAAAAACACTCAAATATAGTTAGGTGGTCTTCTTCAAAATAATTGTCTTCATGGGTCTCTCCTCTTGTCTTTCCAACAGTCTCTTCTAAGTCACACAACAGTATATTTTCTTCTTCTTCCTCGGACAATTGTCCCACAGTTTCTATGTCTTTTTTGTTGTTAACCTTCTTTTCAATATTTTCACTAGTCTTTTTTCCAATCAAAAGATCATTTTCTGTAAACTTTTTTTCAATGGCCTTTCTTTTGTATTCATATTTAATTTCTTCTTCAATATCTACTCTTATTTCTGCAACAGTTTCTTCCAAAGTTGCTTTGTCTGATTGCTCTCCATCATAATTTACCTCGACCTAAAATTACAAACATTCATGTTTATAAAATTAATCATTTTTATATCGTTCAGCACTCTAAATAATTAAATTTACCTTTTTTCCAACAACAGAATTCTTCTCTTTAGGAATATTTCTTGTAACTTTTTTGCCAGTATCTTTGGTTTTAACATTAATTCTTTTTTTATTTGCATTTACATAAACCCTGTTCTTATTGCGTGTTATTTTAGTAGTCTTTAATATAAAAGAATCGCTTATTTTTCTTCTATCAGTCTTTTCATCAGTCATATTCTCAGAAATATTTATTTTGTTTTGTTTTTAGTGTTTTCCTTATCTTCGATCAGTTCGCAGTTGGCATTTTTAACTTGTGTTCTATTTATTTTGACGATTTTCTTTTTTTTAGCTGCCGGTTCCTTCTTTTTTTGTTCTCTTTCTAAATTTCGTTTGTTTTTTTCACTCTCTTTGTCCTGTTTCTTCTTTTCTTTCATGTTGTAATAGTCCCGCCAAGCTTTTGAAGATATGGCACTAGGAAACCTGGAAATGTTTTTATTTTTGTTCGTTGTTTTAGAAGAATCAATTGGAAACTTTAGATGATTTTTAAACTAAATTCAAATTCATTGATTTTCGGCCTGTTTCTTAATCTAAGGCCGGGAACCAGATTTGTGTATACTGATTTTCGACCGTCTCATTACACGTGGCCAAAAACTAAATCAAAATTATCTGATTCTCGGCCGTCTTGTAGAAAATGGCCGCGAATTCAATTAATATAAGTTTATTTTCGGCCATCGTTCAACTTGCTTATCTTGGCGAATAACAAATGAAATAAATAATTCAAAAGTGACTTTATCTACGCTTGATTACAATGATATGAAACAAGTAATCCAAATTGATTATACATGGTCATTATATCTTTATTTATTCCGTCCGAAAAACAGTTACCAGAGTTTTAGCTTTCGGCCACATAAAGTTGAATTATGCCGAAAAATAGCTAATATTTATCTGGTTTCCGGCCGTCAAATTATAGATGTTTAAAAGCGTTTTTGTGGGATATTTTATAATAAATATGTGGCCGTGTGCTAACCACAAGAACAAGTCGCTACCATAATCAGTATCTAGTTATATTTTATGAACATAATTACGTCATTATTGCAATATATTGTAGATTGAGATTGCAACTGATCCATTAGTTATCGGCCGGCCGGCCGAAAAACAAATGGCCTCCATAGAATGCACTCAGTTCCCCAGCCATCAATTTTTAATACCTAACTGCGAATATTTTAAATGTTTTAACCAAAATAACGTTTCCTAAACTAATTTAGCACATCCAGTAATAAAGTGTATGCGCAACAAACTATAAACAGCATTGTAACTTACCTTGCAAAAAACTCACACGTACTATTTTTTTTGTATTTTTAGCGACACACCTACGCTGTGCAAAGTTCAGACGCTCACTGACGCCACAATTCAACCGTTATTAACCTAACAATTGGAATACGCATAAAAATCATTGAAAAAATTAAGGAGAAATTGGTTTTTTTTATAAGTAGAGTAAAGTTTTCTTGTTATAGGGTTTTGTTTCCGCATTGGCCGAAAACCAAAGGTGGCCGGCAAACCGGCTAAACCACCCTATATAAACTTGAGCAAGACACTTTGTCAGAATTTACAGAATGATGTAAAAAACCCTTTTACGCCCGAGGTTAGCGAAATTTTTTGATGCAACTTTGCCAAGCGGATGATTAGCTAATTTGTGTAATGTTTTAACTACATTTTGTGATGGAATATGATATTGTTAATTTATTACTTTTACCCAATTACGTGACTGCATATACAGGTTTATATCTAAAAAGTAGGATGTGGAAGAAATTACCAGGGTCTTTACAACGAAATATCGTTTCCTCTTCGAACATTTACAACCTTCAATAGATGGTAGTCGCTGCAAATGATGAATGAATATGATCCTATATATTTGCAGCCAGCACAAATGATGAGAACTGGATTCTCAACGTATGTGTTTTTCTTTTAGTGTTATCATAATTTATGAAGCAAGAAGCTGCTTTCTTTCTGAGCCTCAAAATGGGACACTTTTGGGACAAAATTAATGAAATACGTTATTTACTTTCTAATAATGTATTTACATAAAAAGAAACATGCATGCATGCTTTCCGTACAATGGGAGTTTAGGTTATATACTGGTACATTGTAGAGCTTGATGTGTGGTAATGCTAACAAAATAGAATATTTACAGTAGGAATAACAAAGATACAGTTTCTTTACTATACTAATTATAATTTATAACCTATATAAAATCTGTTGGTATTCATTTAGACGGCATCGTAAATTTTTATGAAGAGTAAAAAAGTGAATATTTGTGTGTTTCTTTTTGGATACCGTCAGCTTGCAAATTATAATTTTACAGTTTTACAGAGTCTAAGCTACAAGATAGATGAACAAGTACATAATAATCCAAAATACTAGATATTAAATAGTAAAGTAAAATAAACACAAAAAAACTATGTTATTATCAATAAACCGATAATTTTCAGGTTTGCATCATACAAATATGAATGAATTTTCCAGTAAAAAAATCAAACACAACGACCGCTGCAAAACTAACAACAATCACTACCAAAAGTCTATGGATACTGGTTGTTCGGTGATTATTCCTCCACCATACATGATTACAATCTTTCTGTTGCCAATTACAATTACGTCCAATTACATGTCTAAAATAGTGTACATTTTGAAGTGAATCATTTGAACTGGTCCATAAACAAGTTGCAAAGTAGCTCATAAGAGCTTCGCTCTCTTAGTTTTTCGTATTTATGCTAAAAGGAACCACTCAAAAAACATACACTTGTCGTGAAACCACTCAGGTTTCATATCATAATCCATTCACTCGCATCTAAGGGGTATCGTGAAACAACATTCATACTCCGTGGTCATTCTTCATCATCTACGCTAACCAAGTTTAGTCACTCATCACGCTTCCATATAATCATTCTCTATCTTCCACATTCACCAATTGATTCAGTCATCACGCTTTCATAAAATCATTCTTCATCTTACACATTCACCAAATTGGTTCACTCATCACGCCTTCTGCCACGTTTGGCTGCGGATTCAAGGGCTGTTGCAGAATGCCACTTTTTCCAACAGTCTTGAAAGCACAAACCAACACCGCATGTGTAGCAGTGTGAGTTTACCAATTTGGACTTTCCCATGCCCATGCAAACCTTACATCTCTTTCTGTTCGCACTTCCAGTCATATACTTTGGGACGTGCACGATATCCCGTCTCAGCCTCATGAGCTCCCCTACTGGCCCGCTAATCTCTAGTGACCAATGACGTTCGACTAGAGATTTCGCAATTTCGTAGCGAAACTCACGATGGGTCATCGCTGGTTCACTGCGCCGTCTCAAAGATGCGTCATACATAATGCCTGCCTCCAAGTGTTGGAACGATCTTCCACCACCTTTGCGCTGTCTGGAAACATTAGGTTCATTTAAAAATAAAATCAGGATGAGTTTAATAGATGCACAAAAACAGTTGCAAGTGTATCATTATAAATAAAAATTACCAGTGGGTTCAAGCCAGGCAAGCGATCTGGGGGAGTAGGGAAATCTCCACGGATCTGGTGGAGGTGATGAGTGTCGACTGCCGGTTCTGTCGCTGTTGTCTGTAGATACACGTAGGATATAGGTACGGTATTTTACATCGGTATCCTGAAATTGAAGATGCTATGTAACTTTGTGGCAATAATTAATTAATTTATACATTCAATGCATATTATAAGGATACAAGGGTCTTACCCTCAATTAGCCGTTC
Organism: Udea olivalis; assembly: GCA_947369235.1. Classification (NCBI taxonomy): domain Eukaryota; kingdom Metazoa; phylum Arthropoda; class Insecta; order Lepidoptera; family Crambidae; genus Udea; species Udea olivalis. The sequence continues at coordinate 5,342,383 of OX376367.1, read as the reverse complement.
ACAACACTTTAATGCTCCTTGACATGCGACCTATATTTTTTATTTATTTTCTTTTATTACCTTTTTAATGTCGAAATAATTTTCCAAATACAATTTGTTAATGGTTATTGTTTGTTATTATTGTACCTATTTTTCTACTTTGACTATTACTTATATCAATTATGGCATGATCACGAAGCACCAATGCAATCATTTAGGAACTAATTTTAAGCGTGAGTTAGTCGAGATTGAGTTATTACATCAGCGGGCCCAAGCGCCGCTCTGCACAGTCAAACTACCCACCTGCGGCAGATTATTATTATTAATTTCCAGTTGCAGCACCACCTGTATTGTGCTGTACCAACACACGAACACACACACACACACACACACAGTCACACTACACATTCGGTACCGTATCTATTGTCTATGTATTGTATTACAATTATTGCACTACACAATATATTGAATCACTCACCATTTATTTTTATCTATACTATAGTATTTATGATACTTATATGTATATGCACACACGTATGTCCGCCACAAATGTCCGTGCGTCATCTCAGTCTGGGCCTACTGAATATCAGCGCCTGGGCCCATAAAGCCCAGGCTATATGCTGAGTGAGGTCCATTTGTCTTTTTGGGCATCGGGACACCGCTGTCTGATGGTATGATCTTTTTTTTCCTGTTACCTATATGTTTTGTTGTTAATGCCTACTTCTTTTGTGTTTACTTTATAAATGTAACGATGTCCTTAAAGTTAATAAATGTTTTTCTATTTCTATTTCTATTTCATAATATACGCATTCAAAATACTCACATTCAGTAATCTTTTAAATATCTTTACATACCATTTCAGGCCTCTCTTTCGCTCTAACAAATACATGGAGAGCTTTTGATCTTTCAGATCAATACCCCCCATTGTATTGTTGTAATCACGCACACATACTGGTTTCACGAGCGTCTTACCGGCCCTCGATCCAACAAAAGTACTGTCGTCGTGAAAGGTAGATATAATGTTCACCAATTTGGAGTCTTTCCATGTTATAATGGAAACGTCTCCAGATTGGCGAGCTATTATAGTTCCTTTTTCGACGTTTTTTGGTACTTTTGAGATGTCATTAGGCACGTTACGACGGCAAGTCCTAAGAGTTCCCAAGCAGTCGAAGCCCTTAGTCTTGAGGTATCGTGCCAACGATGGACAATTGTAAAAATTGTCCATCGTCAGACAATGCCCCCGACCTTCAAGGTCCTTCAAAAGCTCAAGAACTACTTTGGTACTTTTACCTCCGAGATCAACACTAAGAGCCGGATCACTTGGGACGGTAACATCTGATTTACCGTGTAAATCTGGAATCTTGCCATATAGCCCGTGTGGGACTCACAAAGCTCGTATGACTTGATTCCAAATCGAGCAGCCTTTGACCGTATCGTTTGGACCCAGGACAACCGGCCTTTGAATAGGGTCAAAGACTCGTCGATTGCAATGTTCCGTCCCAAATTGTAGAGATTATCAAACTTATTTTGGAGGTGTGCGATGACAGAGGAAAGCTTGAATAACTTTCTCGACATTACATTTGATTGACAATTTTGACTCTCGTCAGAATTGTCAACAAAATGTAGGAATTTATTCAACAGGAGGTAACGACTATAGGACATCAGGTTCTTAAATCTTGATAATTCAAGATAGTTACCTGTTGTCCAATACTCGTTCAGTGATGTACGATGATCAATCCCCATGTACATGAACACCCCCAAAAGAACATACAACTCGTTTGCATCAGTGTCAGTCCAAGAATGCAACCGAGAATTTGCTTTCATAGTTCCACTCTCTTTCAACCCATCGATCGTCTGCGTGGCATATCGATTAGTTTGAAGAGCCATCAGCTCCATGATGTTGTTATCGAAGATATCAACAAAGGCATCATAGGCTGACTCGTAAGTTTTGACAGGCCCAGGGGCAGGACCTGAAAATGTTTCAGGAACACCCCTAAATGTGTCAAAACCTTCGACCCATGTAAAGCTAGACGACAAACCAAGCAGACGCTCGGCCTCATCATCCATTCCCCTTTCAATGTTTCCTATTACATTTGCGATGGGTTCCTCTAACTCATCATTGTCAGGAATGTCTTTTCGAAGATTATTGAAGGTAGTTCGTTCGAAAGGTGCGTCAAACTCGTCGTCAAAGTCGCTATCCAACCCACTACCTACACTTGCCTCTCGTCTAGGCGCTGACTTGGACGATGCTGTCACTCCAGAAGTAGATGGCCGAACATCATCTTCTGGGGTGATGACAACATCAGTACCTATAGAAGAAGCCTTGGATATGCTGGTGGCAGCATCCTGCGTACGAACGCGACCACAGTCAGCATAGCCAAGATCCACCTCTGCAGAAGCGCTAGGAGTGAAGGGTCTTGTGAAAAGACATTCCTGGCTCTGATAGAGCCCCGAGTCAACCCATCGCCGCACGTGATCGGCTACGACCACGTCTTCGACGTCCTCTTCCGACAAATCCGCAGCCTCTACGCGCTCCAGCAGCTCTGCACTGAAAAGAAATATAACTTGTGAGAAACGTACTTAGAATTGGCGTAGCGTTAGACCTAGCACAGGAAAACTAACTTACCAATGGGTTTCGGCCTCGAGTCGTAAATTGCCGCCAGGAGTCCGTTGCATCACAAACCGTTGTTCAGTTACATTTATGGAACCACCTGGAGTGCATTAGACCCCCAGTGCGAGTCTACTAAAATAAACAAAAATAAAATTGAAAAATTGTCTTACAATAATTAAATTATCTGTATGCAGTAGAAGTAAAACAAATAAAAAAATACCGGTGGCGGGGAGTATTGGTAGCTGGTATTTCACGGTCGGTGGTCATCCCTAGCGCACGGCTCAAAACTAAAGCCCGTCTGGCCGTAGAAGAGCGGTTAACTCTTGAGGAGGAAATCGGCGTCACAGACCGCGAACGGTCGGAATGGTCAGTACTGACCGACCGACGAAGTCGAGACTTACTGAAAAAAATCATATATATAAATTCTGTATCACTGCTTATCTACTAAAATAACACCTTCATCTTACTAATAAAATAGCAGCCCGGCCCGGTTTCGTTCATCACAATTCCATACATTTTTACAATACCTACTTGTTCAGAATATAAAGAACATCTGTTTTTATAAGTACAAAACATTTTCCAGGCAAACATTTTTTGCCAGTGAAGTAAAATACACGTATATGAGTCTATAGAATATCTGCCTGGCAATAAATAAATAAAAATTAAGTCAACTAAAAAAAAATCTCCACGCGTCTTAGACACTTTTGTTTCCAACAGTACTTTGACAACGCGACACTGCGATTTCGTCCACCTAAACATTTGAAACATGATAGCGATGTAAATACGCACTACAGTGAGAAGTATTATACATTATTATGTTCGTGGATAAATAATCTAACGACTTATATGTATTTCCAACCTTACACAAAAGAAATTTTATGAAAATAAGACGTAAAATGGCGGACGATAGCACAAAAATTTTCGAACAATAAAAGTTCGCAACGTTTTTCTCCAAGGTTTTAGCATATTATTGGAACAAAAAATACTTTAGAATAAACTACATTTATTTCTCAGTAATTCTATATAAGTATCATAATCGAAAACTCACCGATATTTATTGTATGACATTTCCAAATCTCAGCACTGCCCGTGAAAACAACACACAACAACATGAATGACGACGCTTGGTATTTTTTGGTTTTCTTCACTGTATTTTGCACAGATTACGATAAAACTTGGAACACAACATAGAGGAAGAACCAAGGGAACGAGTCATAGACAAAATTCACTTCGAGACTGAACAAATGAAAAATAAAAAATGGTTGCCATAATGTGATCTACCGTTAGAACACTAATCGCACGTGCCGCCGACAATTTTTGTTCTAGCGTTAGATCACTTTGCGCGCCACGGGTTAAGATAATGTTAACAAAAGGGCGCCACCACGCTGGAAGTAGCGTGGAAAAAGGTAATGCAATTAGTGAACCTGGGGAGCACGGTTGGAGCTGCAACAAGGGCCTCGGCTTACAGGTCTGGCCAGCCAATGGAGTGTTCTCGGCCACTCCAGTGGGACAGGCAGGACACCGCCAACGCCGTTGCAGGGCAGTATACCTTTGGGCAGCTGTCTGTACTGAGAAGGGCCCGTACTGAAGTACTCCCACGGGAAAACCTCCTGTAAGCGTGTACAGGCACTAGCGTTAAACAAAAGTCGCACGGGTCTGGGACTGAGACGAAGAGAAAGGGGTCCCAGACGGAAAATACGAATAGAAACCGCGGTCGCAGAGGCAAAGCGAGGGTGCCGTAACATTGTGAAGCAGCATGTGTAGCCTTTAGGTCGGTTTAGGACCTAGATGCACTTTAAATAGCGGCGTGGTGTCAGTATAACCTAGCCGTGCCTCGGCAACATGCAGTGCTTTGAAAAAACCTTATTAGATGAAGCAAAAGTACATACCGATTGGAGGTTAAGGCTAACGCTTTGGGATTGATCACCATTCAACTCCGGAGGCGAGTTATTAGTGTAATTCGCACTATTTCAACAGACAAGAATTTGGGCAGTTGGAAACTATTGTCACGAGCTGAAAAATAAAGAACCACGATAAAAATATGCACATATTCGGCAACGCCACAAAGGATTTCGAAAAACAACCATCACATTCCGGGCTTACTTAATTTATCTCACAGGATCTTATTGGAAAATAGGGCTCACGCGCCTCAACGTAAAAAATTGGTAGAATGAAAATTCAAAATGGCTGGCAATCTCCCATCGGTGTTGCCGTAACCAGTTGAGAAAGGGAACCACGTCAGCGCTCCGCGACTTATAGGCAACCCGGTCGCGTCGAAAATTGACGAACACCATATGAAGGCGTGCAACTGCATCATGTCCGATGCGATTGAATCGCATTGTAACAGAATTGGACAGACTCCAAATATAAGAAAAAAAAAAGAAACTCGAACTTAGTAAATTTCTACGTAACAATACCAAGATTTAGTTTTCATTGATCTTAACGCACCTTGGTATGAGTCATCAAGCGCACTTATTGTAAATTACTTTAACGGCTAAATAAAAGAGGCGCTATTAATAAAATATGAAAAGAATTTTGATGATAACGCAAGTAGAAGACCATAAAACTTTAACACACCTGTGTATGAGTCACCAAGCGCACTATTGTCTTTACTTTAAATACATAATTAAAAGAAGTGTTATGGTTAAATAAAATCGAACATACCAGAAGGAAGGTTCTTTCTCCTCTGCTGGTCTAGCTAAGTGTCAAACGTTGAACGAAAACGCTCAAAGATTTGTATGGAAAATAATCGTCGATCGACATGTCACGTGACTTAATCGTAACGAATCATAGATTGGTAGCCAAGTGTATATTTTTTTTCTAATAGATAAAACGAAACATTAGTCGTTCGCTAAATTCAGCCAAGTGGCACTTTTTGACAAGCGACTACGCCCCATGAGCGTTTCAACGCTACGATAGTTACGTTGGCGTCAAGGGGCCGGCCTTGACGCCAACGTAACAAAATGGCGATTTTTCAATCAGCTGGTGTTGTCTTTGTTTGAAATTTAGTATTTTATGAGTTTTTAATACAATGCATACTCTAAAAATATTGTGGGCTGCACACCTATTAACTTCACAAATACACTTTAGAGTGATTTAAAAACACTGAAAATATTTCAATAACAACAACTTCGAGCATACGTCACGTCAAACTCTTCGACTTTGACATTGCGTCTGGCTGGCGTCGTGCGAAACCATAGACAAAATTCTGATTTTTAACGAAAGTTAGTAGAGAACTAGCGTTCGCCGCGTTCCGTTCATCTTGGCTACCAATCTATTAGCGTTTGCGACCAAGCGTTAGCGAAGGCGAAGTCCGATTCGTTTCCGAGCGTTTGCCACCTGGCTAGGGGTTGCTGCTATTTTCGATATTCATGAATGCCATTACTTCAAAACTGTCTTCTCACTACCATGTATATGCTGACGATCTGCAACATTCATTTCTATATTGACGATGCTGAAACAGCTATTTCGGATATGAATCGTGATCTTGATCAGGTTCGCAGGTGGGCTGAAACGTTTGGTCTGTTCGTCAATCCACTAAAGTCACAAGCCATAATTATTGGTGGCAAATTTATGTACAATAAGGCTAGGACATTACCGTTGCCATCGTTGTTATATAATGGGATACCAATAGATTATGCTACTTCTGTCAGGAATCTAGGTCTATACTTTGACTGCAACCTTTCTGTGATTAACCATGACAACCAAGTTGGCCGAAAGGTTTTCGCTGCCTTTCACTCAGCCTGCCTTTCGCGTTTACAGAATTTTCTTCCTTTACAAACCCAAATCGCACTAGCTCAAACCCTCATGCTCCCTATTCTTGATTATGCTGATAGCTGTTATCTGGATGCAACTGAGGAACTTTTGAACAAGCTTGAACGTTTACAAAATGTCTGTATCCGGTTTATATTTGGCCTTCGAAATATCATACGATCATGTTTCCGAGTACAGAAAACAATTAAAATGGCTCCCCATACGGTTACGTCGTAATTACCACATTTTAGTCCTCCTTCATAACATTATCTTTAACCCATCTTCTCCACGCTATCTCCGCGAGCGTTTTATACAGTGAGTCTTTCGTTGGTGTACAAAAAAAATATTCTTATAAAAGAACTCATTCTAGCTACGGAAAAACTTAAAAAAAAAATCTTTCAGTAAATTTGAATAGTTTATAGGTTTTTTTTTATGTTCAACACGACCATACTTACGATAGAAGCCTATAACTTTTGAAGTTTGTGATAGATTTCAATGAAACTTACGTCAAAGCAAAGGTAATGAGTCTATCATACAAAGTCGAATTAAAAAAATATATATATTAAGTCTTAGAAAACTGAGGTTTAAGTAGAAAAAAAGGGAATTTTTAAGCTATTTATTTCAGAAACAATTTTTTTTTGCAAAACAAAGTCCTATAAACTGTGTGTTTTTACTAATTAAAATGAAAGATCATTTAATTAGCTTTCTAGCAGTGCCAAAATTAATGCTATGAGTTAAACAGATTTTTTTTTATGAATATTTTAAATGGAGTTGTCGAGCGAGTGCTTTTAAATAAAAACACAATTGTTTAAATTACAACAAAATTTAATGCATCAAATTCTCAAAATGATTACACTGTTCCTGCAGACACAAATGGGCACGATATGTTATTTGAGATGTAGCTCTTCTTATCACATCTGGGTCCAGTCCAGCAGCGCAGTTTATGATTCGGGCCTGTAGTTCTGCCTGGGTGTTGATGGGTAGGCTGTAAATTTTTTGCTTCATATCACCCCATAGGTAGTAGTCCAGAGGGGTCATGTCTGGTGAGCGAGGAGGCCACGCTACTGGTCCTTGGCGGCCGATCTAATGATCAGGATATGCCTCATTTAAATATTCCCTGACAATGCGTGAGTAATGTGCTGGGCAGCCGTCCATCTGCAGATACATATTCCTTCTTAATTCCATTGGTATATCATACAGGTATTGAGGCAACTCGTCTCTTAGCAGCTCAAGAAATCTCTGTCCTGTTAGAGCTTGCGGAAGTATGATGGGGCCGATGAGCAAGTTGTCAATGAGCCCTACCCACACATTGACAGAGAACCTGACTTGAAAAGTCGAGGCCCGCTTCAATCTGGGATTTTCGCCTTTATTGCACCATCTGTGCAAATTGCGGCAGTTGCTGATGCCATCTCTAGTGAAAGTGGCCTCATCCATCCACAAAATTTTTCTTGGGAAGTTTGCATCATCTCGCGTTTTTCTCAATATCCAAGTAGATAGAACACACCTCGGTATGAAATCTACATTTTCATGAAGATGCTGCACCCTCTGACAATGGTAAGGGTGCAGCCCTTCCTTACGCAGTATGCGCCAAGCTGATTTCTGCGAAATTCCATGCCGCAGAGCCAAACGCCTTGTGCTAATTTCCTGGTTTTGGAACAAGTCACGAAGCACGGCTTCTTCTACAGCAAGGTCGATGATTCTGGGCGGTGGTTCTTGCACTTGCTGCCCGAGTCCTTCCCTAGCAAACCTTCTGTGCACTTCCTGAAAGTTTCTCGCAGATGGTATCGGTCGTCGGTTTGGAAACGCAGCCCGGTAAAGCAAACGAGCGCGTCGTGATACGCCTCTCGCCATACCATAATAAAAATGGATGTCGGCGATATGCCTCGCGGGAAATTCGTCAAGTCTTTGCATTAAACCGCTTGAACAACAGTAACCAACAACAGTTCAACAAAAAAGTCGTATCACGAATGGAGCACAGAGACACAAGTAGTAACAGCGAATAAATCGGCGTGACTGTAGGACAAAGACATTGTTCGTTCTAGCGCCGCACACCCCGCGTCCTTCTCTCCCCTCTCTCTTTCTGTCAATACAATTCAAAACAACGGGATCGGTAGAATTTGAACCAGGTAAAGATCGAGAACAATAGGATCGGGCAAACAAAGGAAAAATGCGCGCTCGACAGCCCCATTTAAAATATTCAAAAAAAAAAACTGTTTAACTCAGAGCATTTATTTTGGCACTGCTAGAAAGCTAATGAAATGCTCTTTCATTTTTATTAGTAAAAACACACAATTTATAGGACTTTATTTTGAAAAAAAAAAAATAGTTTCTGAAATAAATAGCGTATAAATTCCCTTTTTTTCTATTTTAACCTCATTTTTTTAATACTTTATTTTTATTTTTAATTCAACATTGATAGATAAACTAATTCATTACCTTTGCTTTGACGTAAGTTTCATTGAAATCTATAACAAACTTCAAAAGTTATAAGCTTCTATCGTAAGTATGGTCGTGTTGAACATAAAAAAAATAAAATACTTATAAAAAATTCAAATTTACTCAAATTTTTTTTTATCATTTTTTCCGTAGCTAGAATAAGTTCTTTTATAAGAATATTTTTTTGTATACCAACGAAAGACTCACACTGTATACTTATTACTGTCATGCCGAACGCATCGCTCAGCTTATCATTCGCAGTTACGTGCCCCTTCCTGCAGCACAACCATGTATAGTGATTCTTTCACAGTTCAAGCAGTTAGGCTGTGGAATAAGCTACCTGGGGGTCTAAACCGGTCACATTGTATGTTTCATATTTCATTCATAATATGTTTCATTTCATAAATCCTAAAACAACAATTTATTAGATGAATCATAATATGAACCTCTAACGATTCATATTTGCATTTCATCTAATATGACAGTTTTGTATGGGAATTCGTTATATGGTGCACTTATATGAAATACTATTTACGTCAAATTGGAGAAATGTTAGATGTTACTAGGTGACCTACATTTGGTTTTCATATTTTCAATTTTGATTACGTTTATTATATGTTTAGCTCTAATACGATAAAGATTCTAAGTTTTGGAATAATGGCAGACTTGGGGCTTTACGCAAACTTTCTGGAACATGCACGTTTAGAAGAAGCTCTCATGTATAGAAGACGTAATGGAGAGCTAAGGAATTTGGAGCTGGCTTTTGAAATGCTTGACTCAGAGTTTATCGGTCTGTATAGATTAAACAAGTGTTTGGCTCTGAATCTTGTAAGAGAAGTAGAGCCCTATTTACCTAACAAAGGAGGGATATCAGCTCTGTCAAAAGTAAGTAAGTAAACAAAAATTGGTTTCATTCATTCTAGGTACGATACCTACTTATATCTAATATTTTATTTTATTTTTAGGTCCTAACTACTCTTAGTTTTTATGCATCTGGTTCTTATCAGAGGCTTATAGGAGCTAGTGCTCATCACAAAATGCACCAAGTTAGTGTATCTAACTGCATTCGCGCTGTTGCACTAGTTCTCAATAATGAGCATTTTAGAAATATATATATATACTTTCCTCAAAACAGGCAAGAACGAAATGTAATAAAACATGGGTAAGTGTGTATGAAAAATATTTTTGTCTTAAGTACTTTAACGTAGGTAACGTTAACTTTGTCATTAACATTATTGTTATAATTTCAGGTTTTACCTAAAATTTGGCTTTCCAGGCATACTTGGTTGTATTGATGGTACTCATGTAGCGGTTGTGAGGCCATCAGAGTATGAAGAAAGGTTTTTCAACCGAAAGAGATATCATTCAATAAATGCTCAAATAGTAAGAAGAATTTACGCATAACTTATTAACTTTTTTAAACATATTTATTAACATGTTGACTCAAGACATGGTAACAAGTGATCTAGCTTTAGGGGCGGGTCAGGGGGTCAGGTATCATTTAAAACAGATACAAATCAATAATACTTTAGTTTAAGCAGACTTATAATAAACGGAACTGAATTCGTAGGTAATTAAAAGTCATTGACATTTGAATAAGTTTTCAGAAATGTTGCATTACAATTAGAACAAAACAAGTGGTTGGAAATTAAATCAAGCCTACAGCAGTGGACTATAATAGGCTGATGATGATGATATCAAATATGTTGAAAATAATACCAAGTTTTTAAGTTATTATTTTAAAATATTTATTTCTAACTTACATATATCTAATAAGTATACCTAATAATAGCACATAGCACATATTTTTTTACATAATCAGTCATTTATGAACTCTTTAACTTATTTCTAGTTATTGATCACATTAAATATAAAACATTAAAATTGCAAGAGCAAGATGTGTCACAAAACTTAATAATTGGTTTTTAGGAGCAACTCGTATCTTCAGGCATAAAATAATAAATATATTTTTTGTAATTAGCCTGACTTACAGGACTAATAAAGCAATATTTAAAGTTTCACCTAAACTTCACTTATGCATTTATCACTTTTTAGATTTGTGATTCAGACCTAAATATTATAAGTGTTGATGCCAGCCATGGAGGAGCAAGTCATGACTCATATGTGTGGAATACTCGTCCAATTGAAACTTTCCTTGAAAATCTCCATGTATCTGAAAATGAAACGTTGTAGTTATTAGGTAAGAAAGACATTTGTTAGAAATGCATGTACCTAACCTATATAAAATAGCGTTGAAAGGTGCATAGGTGTTTTGAAGTCCCGGTGGCGCTGTCTTTTGGTGGATAGAAAATTACACTATCATCCCACAATGGCTGGCTATATTACAAATGCTTGTGTAGTATTACACAATATTGTCAATAGTGCAAGACTGCCTGTTCCTGAGCTCACACTACAACAAGAACAATATGAAGCATCCATGCAGGTGCAGTTTTAAAATTTAATTATTATATACACACATGTTTACTGTTACATGTTATGTCAACACCAGACAAAATTTAATTTTTAATGGTTTGCCGGCCATGGAATGTAACATGTTAATGATGATTAAATTACTTAGCTGTTGTAACTGATTATTATTATGAAAGACTATTTATTGTTTCAGGTAGCACAGATATATTCTGACCCTGCGTCATCTTCAACTGTAGCCTGGCAATATCCTATTGGCGGCAGGGCAAGCAACAAGAGATTTATTGATCCAAAGACTTTGGCTAGCAAGATAAAAATAAATAAAAATTGACTTTAATATAACAACAATTGATACTCATATCTTTTAGAATAAAGTTTAAGTAATTAACTTCTGTTTACTTACCTATCATTATAAACTATTTTGATGCATCCTCATATACATTTCGGCTACATCTACTAGCCGTCCCAAATTTTCGGTTGCATTTGCTAACCGTCCCAAATTATTGGCTATATCTGCTAAATGTCCCAAATTCTGGCCGATCAGCATAAGGGCACGAGCTTGTTCTGCGTCTGCTGCAGCTCGTTGCAGCTCTACCTGTGAGAGTATCCTCCGAGCCTCATCTATTGGCGCCATAGGTCTAGCTAGAACAATTATATTTATTTTCAATATAAAATGTAGTTTTAATAATATGAAACAAAAGACTTGAACAATTAAGTTTTCATTAAGAATTCACCATTCTGTTTAAAAATATATATTTAGTAGACAATAATTACCTTGTTTGTTAATTGGTAAATAGTTCTTAATATTAGTACAAAATTATATGATATTCAAAATAATACAACATACTGTGATATCGGCGAGTCCGGCGGGATCTTCTTGGTGAGGAAAGAGCATCCGCATCAGCAGGACTAATATGTGGAGGAGATCAATGTTAATTGCCTGCTGAGTATCAGCACTAGTACTTGGTAGCGGGCTTCTGTCTCTGGTTATCACTTCCTCAGGTAAATTTATTAGACTTTCTCTGAAAAACCATAATGATTAAAGTTTAAATGAATGAAAATAGAGAAATTAATACTTTGAATTTGGCAAAATACTTACTGGATTTCAACCTCCTGCTGTACTTCTACCGCAGGAGTTTCAACATTTTCTTGTACCTCAGCTCCCTAAACATAAAAAGATAAATTTTAAAGATGTTTTTTTAACATTACTTCACTTAAAATATTTTTTTTGTACCTACCATAATAGGGAAGGGATTAACCCGCACATTAGGTGCACCCTGGCCAAACCGTGTTCCCATAATAGTTAAAAATCTCTGCTCAACTTCAGACAGGGATTGAGCCTGGGGTGGTCCTCCTCCTGTGGCAGTAGCATCCATATTTATTGCAGCTACCATCTTCTTTAATTTTGATTTGAAATTATTAAAATACTGAAAAGAAATAAAGTAGAAATGGTAACAGTAACAAATAAATTAATGATAAGAGCAATGAATCTTTACAACATGAACATACAGTTGCCCACTCTTTAGGCGTTTTACTTGCTCCTGACCCTTCGGCATTTAATAATTCTGCAAGGTCCCGCCACAGACGTTGCGACAGCTCCCTTGCACGGGAGCTGTTATTACAGCCACGCACCAGGTTTTGGTTCCACTCCAAGAAATCCAATGATATGTCCTATTGAAAGCTTGAGACACGTTTAGATCTCCGTTTTATTTCTTGAATGCAGAAATAAACATGTTACAAACAATAAAATGAAAACAATTACAAGTGTGGCTGTGATAAAAGATCACAAATTTTCAAAGAAATTACTATAAATAACTTTCAAAACACTCACCTAATAATTTCTCTACAACTTAATTTGACGAAAGTTAAGACAGGAATGAATGTAACTAAACTTCTAAGTTGTTTTTCAACCCCGATGTTGAGAAGCACTCGAACACTAGAATGCATGAAGTGCACGCAGCTGAAAACACTTAGCATTTTGCCGTAATTACAAACCACACGTTAACAAAACCAAAACTTTAAAAAAATTGAAAGTTTTAACAGAGAAGCACATATATTCTCTTTGAGAAGCACTTCAAAACCTTTAATTTATGGACATCGTTGATTTACGTTCGTATTATTGCCAGATATAAAAATTGTAAACAAAAATATGTATTTGTAATATTCTCTTCACTTTCATAATCATTTTAAAATTATCAGTGATAAAAATCACACAATTTCAATAATATGCTACTTTTAAGCTTAAATTATTAGTTGTAATGATAAAAACATTGGTTTAATGAAAACCGGATAGTTTACGATTAGGCGCGACACTATACTTTTTTGGTGTAGCAATGTCGGCATCAAATATGATTCGGATATGAAATGAATCGCAGATGTTTCACTTATTAATGTAACCGTTTTATAGTGTTCAAAGCATTTCTCCTGCAAATCACCAAATGAATCATTTTAAAGATGTTTCTCTCTTCGAAATACCAATTAACTAACTCAAATAATTACTATTAGGTTTCTCAAATTACTGAAGGCACTAAAGGATTATTAGAACTAGCTCAACATTTATGTACCTGCCTACCTAATGGGGAGAAAACTATGGTGGAAAGAAATATGAACAACATTTGCCGCGGTGCTTTCAACCAATCATGATTTTATTTGTAAAAGTTACTCTCAGACATTGTAGTTATTGGGAATGCTACCACAGCAAAGTGAGAGAGGGCTTAAGCCCGAGCGAATGAAGCTGGCGTAGAATTCCCAATAACTACATACTATGATTGTCGACACATTAAGTCTGTCACTGAAGACACTGAATGCCTCATTGAGTGAGAGTCTTTGTCTGAGGAATCTTTTGGTTGTAGCCAAATGTCCTGATTAAACATGTCTGCAACTGTCTTATCTTTGCCATATTTTCCATCTAGGTGGAAAATATGACTTAAATTTTAACTTTCATCTTCTTTCTTAACTTTTTGATATCTCTCTTAAATATTCAGTCTGCCCAAGACCAAGAGAAATGTTTATTGATCATTCCTTGTGCATTTCGATAAAGTCCTACAAACCCTGTTGCAAGAGATAACCAATTGAGAAATCCTACTATGAGAACTCCTGTATTGTATACTATCGAGTCTGATGGTGAAATAAATTTTGAGTCATGTATGGCAGACAATCTTAGTATAGAATTTAGGGACACAAATAATGGCAAGTAAGGCATCTCTGGTACAAGTTCAAACAAGTGAGACCCTCACGTCTCTTAGAGTACGGCATAACGGCAACCTACCACCCGAGCGAATGACTCACCGTGATCGCCCATTCACAAGCCACTACTACTTTGGCCCAGTGTCTGTCACCGTTGGACGGCAGAGCGAAAAACGCTATGTAGCTGTATCACTTGCCTGACTGTTCGTGCCGTCTACCTCGAAGTCGTCGGGAGCCTCAGCACTGACTTAGCAATAAAGGCTCTACGCAGATATATCTCAAGACGAGGCCCGCCGACCACCATAATTATATTCATATAACGGAACGGCTTTCGTCGGGGCAAACAGATTGCTGTAAAAATTGTACGAAGAGCCACTGCAAGAGTTCGCCACTAATCTAAAAATTTGATGGAAGTTCATACCACTTTTTAGCCCCTTTATGGGAGGCTGCTGGGAGCGCTTAGTGCGAAGCGTTAAGATCGCGCTCTCGGCAACTCTGGAGCAACGAACGGTAAAAGTGATTGTTGTCATATTGGCAAAAGAAGTAAAAGTTATATTAAAACCTATTTATTTATTTATTAAAAACTACAACCCTACTTAAATTTAATATTATTGGAATACAATGTCGCTTCCGATTATTCAAAAAGCGAGCTCGCCTGCTTTACAAACTTCTGGATGTGATTCCATTAAGGAGAGTCGTCGTCAGTGCGCAGCCTCAACGTTAGCAGCGACTTCCTCTAGAGGTCTTCGCCGCCCGCCTTTACGTCCGCTGCGTGAAAAACCTTCTGCTCCACGTGGAACACGCCGTCCAGGAGTGCGTCGCTCGGTTGTAGAGCACCGAGATTGGTGTCGAGCTCGCTCTCCTGAAACCCGTTCCGCCTTCTTGTAGGTTGAAGACGGCAAAAATGGGAGCCGGTTTTTTTATGAGACCTGAAAAATAACACGAACGATTTGATGAAAACTATAAAAACAAGTTTTACAAATACTTGGGGATAAACACTAATTACTTTAAGGTGACAAACAAGATACAAACAGATTATAAGCCTATTATATTATAAGTAAAAGTAATTGTTGTACCTTGAATTGCCGCTCTTAGCTGATGCTGTTAAGGACTTGCGTTTCACTGGCTCCTTCACTTTTTTTGGACGCTCGCACTGCTCAGGGCTCTCGCTGATTCAGACCTGAGAAATGAAATACATAGTGAATAAAGAAAAAACAAACAGAAGAAATGATTTGTACAAAATTGTGACTGAAAAATATTCTAAGTGTATGATAACAAGGGGACTTCGAATTATTAGAGAAAAAATATCTTACATTTTAACTGGTGTTACAGGACGGTAGAAAGTTGAAACTCACTATGAACTTCAGATGACCGCTCGAAGATTTACTTCAGTACTACTTTGGTACTTGCAACCAATAATTGCTTTAGGTTCACTATGATTTGAGTACCGTAATGATTGATAACTTACTATATTTATGTTCAAACTATGACTCTGGTTACAAAGGCATAAATTGTAAGTGACTAACCTGAATTGTTAACCACCTCTTGTTAAAAATATTAACTACTCAGTTTCTTCAGACTCCGGTGATAGAGTCACATTATAGGTATGTATTATATTTAGTATATAGATTGTATTAATATTATTTATGTTTATAGTATAGCTAAATTTTAAATGTTAAATGACGATTCAAAAGAACCGTGAATTCATGGTCTACTTGAAAAAAGCATTTTTGAGTTTGAGTTTCCTGCGTTGTCGATTGCCGCTAGGTCGCCGATTTTCAAGTTTTCTAAAAAATCATCAGCTATTTCTGCCAAGTCTTCGAACTTGGTATCCGCTAACCGCGAGTACTGCTCTTACATTGGAAGGTAGTCGGTTGATCCATAGGTTTTAACGGATTGCCGGTTATACCAACATTTTTAGCTAGTTCGGACATCCTCCTTATCAATTGTGAGGGTTTCTGTGTATTTAAGTCCATCTCACTAGTAATTGATATACTTTTATGTAAATAAATGGATATCCCACCTCCTTTACTATTTTGCTTGTAATTATATACATAATTGTAATTTGATAGCTAATACAGTCTTGCATCATAGCTTGCCCAGCAGTGGGACATTATAAGTATTACTGATTTAAAATACTCAACTGAACTGCCGATCGCTGCGGTTAGCGTGGCTTTTGTACCGCCCGCATAGAGTCGAAAACTGCCTGGAGAGATCTCGAAACGGACTCCGGAAGCTCCATGTGAGTGCGGGGGCTATCGGGACTATTGCTATCCCGCTCTTTCGTTGATCGCTTGCTCACGCTACGCGAGACAGCCCGTTCACACTAGTCGTAAGTCGCATATTACTAAAAGTCGAAAGTCTGATGTACCTGTTCACACTGCGTCGCGAGTCGTATAGGTCGTAGTTTCGCGCCATTCGGTACGTAGCGAACTCGCGAGATGGACGCCGACGAAGAACTTGTTGTGCTCTACTACTTACGAAGAAAATTAAAAAAGTTGAAAAAAAGTCAATTCCAAGAAAATACTGGATGCACCCAATCCTAACAGAAAGATCGACTTTGGGAAGTTATAAAAATTTAATACATGAATTAAAAAATGACTAACGAAAATTCTTTAATTATTTTAGAATGTCACAAGCAACTTTCAACGACCTACTGTCAAGAGTTTCTGCGAGCATCACGTATCAGAATACGACATTTAGAGACTGCATTTGTCCTGAAGAAAGACTGTCGATATTTCTTAGGTAAGTGTTTTTTTTTAGAATCACACTACAACTGCTACAAATATTCAGATTGTATTTGTAGTAAAGTAGTCTGATTGTAGCAGTTGTAGTGTGATTTCTGAGGTGTATTGAAATTGAAACAAAAGTTATTTTAACTTGTTTATTTTAAGTAGGAAAACAGCGCAACATATTACAATAATTCAAAAATCGGAGAAATTTAAGTCAGTACTTTCCGACCAAGTAGATGCAGCAGGCGATCCTTCCTCATACGTTTGACGCCTTGCATATCCAGACCCATGTGGGGTAAGAACAGCCTGGTTTTGAGAGGAATATCCGGATTCATCGGTGGATAAATAACTATAGTTCTGTGTCGAATACCCCGATCGCCGTGTGATATCACGCGCGTAATTATAATTATTTGCATAAAGTCTGTTTTCACGTTCCTTTTTGATTTGTTGTATCAGTGATAATACACCTGATTGAAGCTCCAACGTTTCGTCATCGTCGAAAGACGTAACAGAGGGTAGGATACCTTTAAAAAATGATAAAATTGGGGGATCAGTTTGTTGTGATAGCCTGCTGTCTAAAAACTCGCTAATTTTGACATCTAAGTCCATTATATGTTGCTCTGGTGGCATGGTCTTTTGTCTTTTAGAAGTGCTTGGTTGCGAATTCTCAGACAACTGAGTACTGCCTTCTGTCCCTGGTTGAGATATACGCGACGCAACAGACTCTTGAGGAGGATTAGGTATAGCAACTTTACGCAAAAAATCCATTTGCTCTTTATATACGTATGGCTTTGACGACTTTGCCCCTGATCCTAATCTTTTTTCATCATTTTTGTTTGTTCGGATCCAGACATTCCGTAAGTTCGTCCACTTGGTCAATACTAATTTACCTGAAATTATATTGCAACATTATTTTCAGATATTGTGCGTCAGGATGTGCCTTCAAAGACCTGCACTGCAATTTCAGAGTCGGCGTATCAACTGTTAGTAAAATTATCAAAGAAATGAGTTGCATTATCTGGGATACATTAAAAGAAGAGTTTATGAAGTTGCCCGACAATGAAAATAAATGGGAAAACATCGCAAATGGTTTTGATATTAAAGCTAACTTCCCACACTGTATTGGAGCCGTCGACGGCAAGCATATTAGAGTAGTGAAACCAAATCAAAGCGGCTCGATGTATTTCAATTACAAAGGTTATTTTTCATTTGTTTTACTAGCTGTTGTTGATGCAGAATACCGTTTCATTTATATAAGTGTTGGTTCATATGGGAAAGAATGCGATTCTTCCATATTCAAGGAGACTACCTTTTGGAAGAAACTGAATGATGGTAGTTAAAACATACCAAAGCCAAGGCCTCTTCATGAAACAATCGAAAAGGATATGCCCTATGTACTAGTTAGCGATGAAGCTTTCCCCCTGACGACAAATTTAATGAGACCTTTCGGAGGCAATCATTTGGATGATACGAAAAGAATATTTAATTAGCGATTATGCCGTGCAAGAAGATTTGTTGAGTGTGCTTTTGGAATTTTAGCTAATAAATGGAGAATACTGCATCGACCATTGGATGTCCACCCAGACACCGCTATCCATATTGTGAAAGCCTGTGCAGTATTGCATAATTATTTAAGAGAAAGGGATGGTCTAAACTTTGAAAATATTCAACTCGCACTAGAACAATCGATACAAGAACAAGATCAACAACAGAGAGTACATAATCCTCGTGGTGGTCCGATTGCAAATGTTATACGATCGGACTTTGCAGACTATTTTACTTCCCCGATTGGTTCGCTGCCTTGGCAAACTAATGCGCGATACGCATAATATAAATGAGTTAAAAACTAATAATACAACTGTAAATACATAACTATGTAGTGTAATACTCGTAGTAAAAACTTGCATCTCTTCAAGAAAAACAGGGATGTTCATAAACTCAATACCAGAAATAAAAATAAGCTCGTAACTCCCAGTCTAAGACTGCATAAGGTAGGGAAATCATTTGTTGGTCAATGTGTAAAATATTTTAATAAGATTCCGCAAACTCTTGTTGAACTGCCTCTTCACAAGTTTAAGTCACAAATCAAAGCTAAGTTAATGAAGCGGGGTTATTATAGTGTTGACGATTTCTTAAATGATAAGAATTTGTGGTCATCTTAGGTATAATCTGCTCCTCTGCACACTTTTTTGTCATGACTTTACTCTGTCAATTCCATTTTTGTGTATAAAAACAAGATTGAAAAGAGTAACCATCGAGTTTCTTGCCGGAGTCTTCTCGATCGGAAACAACCTCTGAACCGGTGGTAGAGTCACATTATATTTAATTATGATATGAACTATCATAGTATTATTTTATGTAAGTTTATTTTTATTCAGTATATTTTTGCTACAATTTTTTTTTGTTACATGACATGTCATAAGTACTTTTTATAAGTCTATATGAATAAAGACATTTTTTACTTTTGCTTTTACTTTTAATAAACTTTACTGGCACTTACCGAAATGTTGTCTTTCTGGCCCGACGGATGGTTTTTTGAGTCGTATTAGACTAAAGATCGCGTCTCATCCAATGTGAACAGCTCCAACAAAGTGTATGGTGACCAGAGCATTCGACTTTTAGTCATATGCGACTTACGACTAGTGTGAACGGGCTGAGAACGTTCTTGATTTCTCTACGATTTTATTGGTTATTTTTTTTCTTTCTCCCTTATTCTTCTTGGCTGTTTTGGCTTCAAAACTGTGGTCTCCAGAATATTAATCTTTTTTTTTACTTTTAAGTAATATCATTTGGTGGAGGTACTAAGGTGTTTAATAAAATCATAACTTTTTATCTAGAGTATTGAGGTGATATTATTTTTGTACTATTAGAAAGAACACATTCTGCTACAGCTTTCAAAAATCCAGTTCAACGTACGGCTCATCAAAATCCAATTTAAGGAATATTTTTCGGCTGCCTATGACAAACTTAACTTCCACTACTAAATTCAATGTAAACGTATTTCATATATTGTTAGCATTTCTGTGTCTCGGGTTTCTTTACTTTTTGATCCACTTGTATTTTTTCTGGACATCTACAATATCAAGATTGTTCGCGATGACGTAACTGAAGTGCCCGATCCTTTTTTATACCTACGCGCCGGGTGGCTCGGTTCTTAGAAATAGAACCGTTTTCCACCCCGGAGGGAAGAAAACGATTATTTCAGGTCTTGCCGAGGCTTGACCTTTCGGAGATTACCTACCTTACCTAGTGTACACACAAGCTAGCTACTTACTCCCTTTTGTCTCCGTGTGTGCGGTGATAGCGGGTCGTTGACCCCGCGCTCGCGGCGGCGGCAGGCGTGCGGGCGAAGTTCGCCCGCAATCCTCAGTACCTATCTCCGAAAGCCGGCAAGGCCTTACTCAGGTCAAGCCTCGGCAAGACCTGAAATAATCGTTTTCTTCCCTCCGGGGTGGAAAACGGTTCTATTTCAGTTCTGTGCCTTCGGCTTGACCTTTCGGAGAAGTGTTTAAATTCTGCCGGCGCTGTTAGTGTACTGTGATGTTTCTTGGTAAAATAAAGAAAAATAAAATAAAAAATGTTTGTAGAATAAGCATTTTTTATTACAGGGTAGCAACTTATCCGCTGAGATATGAATGAGTAAATATTAATCACATTAGAGGTAGTTTAAACTCTAACAAAACTTAACAACAAAAACAAAATGGAGATCATACGGTAACTTGCAGACTATATTTATCACATTGTTACTTTAAAACTATCAGTCTATTATCTTAAATAGGCTTAAACGAATCATTAAGAGTGTAACTATTAATTATAGTAGAACGTGGCTTGTCTACTGATTTACAATAATGTTTGAAAAAGGTTTTAGAACCTTTCCAGTTTCCTCGTTTTAAAATTTCGTCAAGTGGTACGTTGTCTTGATATCCGTTGGAAGCAACCGCTGATCTAATAGAGCCCGGGCTACAATCTATTCCCAATTCCATAAACGGAGTTTTCAGCTAACCCGCGATGACGGATCTAGAGGCTGCTTTTACCTCCCCTCGCGTTGTAATAAAAAGGTTGCTCAAATTTTGTCGTGCCCTTCTTCTATCCATAGACACATCTATCAAGCAATATACCCATTTGACTAGACTTAGACACGGGTCACCTGAACAAGACAGGTGCCAACCAGATTATCGATACTTCGAAGTGTCCGTTTTCGAGCCAAAAAGTGGCCAAAAGGTAATTGAGGTTTCCTTTTTTACACACCATTGATCGTCTATACTAAGAAGCGTGAGGTCATGAATACGCCGACCAGAGGCAAGCAAAAGAAGCAGAGGTACATGCCGAGAAATTTGAAAGATACTGTCTCTAGCCGGTATGTTTGATCTTAACCATTGTATCAGATCTTCTATGTTCCATATCTGCGATCTTGGGACCGCTGACAAACACTTTTTCAAATGAATGGCCTTAATCATGGCTGCCAGTAACGGGTGATCACGCAATCGTCTTTGCTGAGTTAGATCTCCTAAGGTAAGTATAACCGATTTATGGACTAGGATCGTTGAGGCAGCAAGTTTCTTCGTGTGGGCCAGGAATCCTAGATAAGTAACCACGTCGTGAATTTGACGGTTAGACGGTTTTAACCCCTTTTGCCTGCACCATGAAACCCACTGCTTCCATGCCGACCCGTAGGTACGCCATGTAGAACTGCGCCATGATGACTGGATTAATTCTACGTCCATTGGATCTAGCCTATACCTATACCTTCTATCAGCCTGCTCCAGCCCGTATCTTCCAGACCTCTAAACATAGATCTTTCACCCTCGGTGGAGGTAGATTGCTGGCTAAGTCGATTAGACTGCTGTTCAAATTGTATATCTTGTAAGGCGCTTCCAAGGCTCTGCGTTTCAGGT
This sequence comes from Udea olivalis, assembly GCA_947369235.1. Taxonomy (NCBI): domain Eukaryota; kingdom Metazoa; phylum Arthropoda; class Insecta; order Lepidoptera; family Crambidae; genus Udea; species Udea olivalis. Next base: position 5,320,364 of record OX376367.1, on the reverse strand, counting down.
CGCTCCTCCAAAAGGCGGCTTCCCAGCGAGGAGCCACTACAAGGTAAGTCCTTGAGGAAACATTGAGATGTTGAAGAACTCTGGGTATAAGGGGCGGAGGTGGAAAGACCCAAGCCAGACTGTAGTGCCACGCTTGGCTGAAGGCGTTGGTGAAGAGAGCCTGAGAGTCCTTCACGTCCAGTGACACATACTCCGGCACTACCTTCGACAGGTTGGTGGCAAACAAGTCTATTTGGGGTACACCCCACTTTGTAAAGATCCTCCTGGTCACTGCTTCGGTGAGATGCCAGTCTGGTAAGAGATGGCCTCTTGATAAGCTGTCGGCAATTGAGTTGTAACGACCTGGTAAGTAGAATGAGTGGATCTCCGTTCTCAGATGCATTGCTGTAAGAAGTATATTCCTTGTCATTTCTAAGAGAATTACTGATCTTGTCCCTCCCTGGTTTCGTAAGTATGAAATCACCGTTCTGTTGTCGGACTGTATCATAACCGACTGGCCCGAAAGTGTCTCTCGTAACTCGGTTAAGGCTTTGAGAACGGCGAAAAGCTCTTTCCTGTTTATGTGCCAATTTAACTGTTCCTTTGACCACACACCCGAAAGATGTTGATCGTTTACCTGGGCCCTCCAGCCCACGTCGGAGGTGTCCGTGGCTATGAATATTGTAGGTTCCGGTCGAAAAATGGCACCAATTGTTCTTACGTTTTGAGTCCACCATAAGAGGTCGTAAAGAGCTTGCTGCGGTATCAAGACTTTTCGTCGTGGTTGACTCTCTAATAGCTTGCGTCCTGCTCGCTGAATGTGCCTGGTATGTAAACGGCCAAGAGGTACCACGAGTGATGCGAAACCTAGCCTTCCTATGAGAGCTGAGCCTGTATGCCAAGACCACAGACCCGAACTTAGTACTTTTCCTAGATCTTTTATCAGCCGATCTACTTTTACCTCTGGGAGCTTCTTCTGATTTGTTGCACAGTTCCAACTGATTCCCAAAAACTCTATTTGATGCGTGGCCTTTAGAATTGATTTTTCGCAATTCACACACCACCCGAGACTTTGAAAAAGTGCTATGACGTCCTTCATTTGGCTTCCCAGAATATTCGGGTCCTGATGCGCGAACAGGAAGTCGTCTAAGTAGACCAAAACCCAAATGCCTCTTTCTCTCAGGAAGCTTGCTAACCACTTTGTTATTTGAGAAAAGGCTAGTGGTGCACTGCTTAAGCCGAAAGGAAGAGATGTCATTTGGTAGACAACGCCCTCGTAACTGAAGGCTAGGTACCGACGATGACTCTTCTTTATGGGTATATGGTAATATGCTTGACTGATGTCTAGTTTTCCTAAGTAATCTCCTGGATGTAGGTAATTGGGTACTTAGTTTTGACTTATCAACCGAAATTTTGGTGGAGCGAGAAAAGCATTTAGGCGGCGTAAGTCGAAAATCTGCCTCAGTTTTCCGTTTGTCTTTGGAATCAGGAACATGCGAGAAAGAAAACCGTTGGCTACATCGCACTTCTCTACCACTCCTGTGCTGAGAAGAATCTTTAGCTCGTTGTTCATCGTTAGAGAGGGTTTTGTTGAGAATCTTGAGTGGTTTTCGTAAAGAGTGACGGAGGGCGGCTTGGTCGCGAACGGTATGGAGTACCCGGAAATTATTTTTAATATCGTGTCTGGGGCTCCTATTTTTTGCCACTGTGGCAAAAACATTCTCAACTACCCTCCCCGAAAATTGTCAATATTTACGACCTGGCCTTTTTTCTTTGCCAAAATGAGCGCGCTTTTTAGTGTCAGGCTTCGGTCCATATGGTCTCCTGAAATCTTCCGCCGTTCGGGTTCCTGGACGGGCTAATGCAGCGCTAGTTGCCGTAGAGGGGCGAGTTCTTCCCGAATAGTGTCTGCCTCGAGCTGACTGGGGGGCTGAGGTTGGTCTACGATAGGAATCCCTCTTCCCTTGGTGTCTGCCCGTAAACCTTAATGAACTAAAAACCTGTGCTTGACCACCGTTATCTTTAATGAAAGTCCCCGGAAGTTCCTCCTCAAAAAGGTGGGTTGGTGACGGTGGGATCGCGTGAAGGGCTTCGTTTATCGCATCGTTCTTGCATTTAAATGCTTTGCGTCTCATCTCTATTGTCTCAGCTCGATGTGCGCAAACATATTGTAATATTTGATCCGACACAGTCTTAAATTGAGACTCACCCAAAAAGTTTTTCAAATCTTCACCGGCGCTAGGGCACTTACGCATAACGGCATTCAGCCCTTCGGCCAGAGCTTTGCGCTGCAACAGCAAGCCGTGGGTAATTGTGCCCAGTATACTATCCTTCCTGTTCAGTGCCGGCGACGGTTGCTGTGGCAGGTTACCCAGCTCGGTGTTGACCTTTAGGGTGTTAAACACTGGGGCCGCATGCAATACTTTCTCCACTTCCTTATAGCGTATCCGATTCCATCGTTCAGTCCCTAGTCTTTGGCTCTCAATGCCCTCCCGCATTATCTGCGGGGAAGGCTCTGGCATTGGGGGGTCTGCCTCTACTACGGCAGGGAGAAATTCTAACTCGGAAACAAGTGAATCCGAGCGCGGCAGATTAACTGTGTCAAAGTTAGGCGCTTTCCATGAACCATCTTCCGAATATTCGGAAACATCCGTCGCTGATTCGTCTTCCGATCCGCAATAATTTTCCTTTTCCGATTCTGGTTCGTTTCGGGCTTCAATTTTCTCCAGCAAAAGGGAAAACATGGACTCCATCCGATTTTCTAAATCTTCTACTGTTCTTGATGTAGTTGGTGGAGGTGAATTTATCTTTTTTCTTTTCGGCGCTAGTGTGCTGCTTCTACTGGAAGAGGTGCTTCTTCTCTTCCTATGAGTTTCCTCCGACTCCGACAGGCTACCCATTAAAATCTTGTTGGCTTCTGCCCTTGTGTGCAAAAGTGGGCTTAGACCTTTAATCGACTCTTTGAAGAGTTCCGTCCGAACTGCTGAACCCCTCTTCGGTTAGCTATAGCTGGCGGGCTAATAATTAGGGCTCGCGTAAAGGCCCAGTCTAGCAGCTTAGTCCGGATTTCCCTATATGCCTTTTCGGATAGGTGGTCTGCCTCCGGGTTAAAGGCGCGGACTAATCCTACTGTCGGCAAAGCAAACAATAGCTTGTTTAAAATGTTTGCTTCGAGCTTCTCCCCAAAGATTTCTTCCTTGGTCGATATGCACACCTCCCAGCTAGTCCATCCTTCGGGTAAATGTTCCGGCGCCAAAAGCTTGACCCGGTCCAGGATCTCTTCTTCCTGTTCTGTTTCTCCGCGTTCGTCCAATAGGATCCCCAAAGTGACGAACTCTTTTCGTTGCGCCATCTGCAGGAGAAAGAAGCCATCACCGGGTGCCAAACCAAGTTGAGGTAACTTGCGGTTAAGAAACAATAGGGGCTAAAGTGACCAAAACAGACATAGCGAGCTGTAGGTCGACTTATATTATTTTATTGTACTAGCCACACGGCGTCCCAATATTCGAGCCGCGCCGCCCAACAATTCGAGCCGCGCCGCTCAACAATTCGAGCCGCGCGTCTCAACCTAGCGAACTGCGCGGCTCAAACTAGCGAGCCGCGCCGCTCGCGATACGAGCCGCGCCGCCCAAACACAGGGCCGCGTCGCTTCGATATGTGGGCCGCATCACCGGGTTAGCTAAGCGTGAGTGAGTTTGCAAGTATGCACGACAGTGGTTGTATGGCCGACGTATCGTATAGCATAGTGATCGTTTGTGAATGGTATGTTCGCCAAACGTCAAAGTATTAGTCACAGAAATGCACCATGATTTTATATCCAATAGCCGCGTCTAAAACACATAACACACACAAAAGACATAAAAAAAAGAAAGAGAAACGACTTACCGCCTTGTTTGATAAATCCTTCTCAAACTATTCACAAACGTTCCAACAACGTTAACTTGTTCAAATGAATTTCAGATGATACTATTAACACAATATCGTAGAGAGTCGTATTATTTGTAATAGCAAGTAGTAGCACGTGCGCACGCCAGCGTAAAAGATAGCGTACTGAGGATTGCGGGCGAACTTCATAAACAAACCATAATTTTACTTACTTATCAGCATCTTGAGCTTGCTTTATTTAAGGCACTTTACATTAACTTCGACCTATATAACTGTTTTTTTGTGACATGTTTAACTACCAAAATAATTAAAAACAAATGAACAATTGCGGAGGGTTTGGCGTCTGTCTTGTCCCTTACTGACGTTAGCGCGCGTAATACATCCGTTTGTTGACAACTTTAAAAACCTAGTAAGTCGCATAACAACTTTAAAAACCTAGCACGGGACATCCCTTGCTAGGTTTGAAAACTGTCAATGTTACTTGCTGTGTCTTTTAAATGGTTTTTTAGGCTCTTCCGCGTTACGACTGTGGACTTTCTAAGTTTTTCTATACTCAAAATCCTTATTCTAATCCCTTTTTAGATGTTTTGGCAATGCGAATGGATGCCTTATGACTTTAGAAGCCCAATAATGCAGAAACCCGTTTTTTCCCCGAGGTGTCCCTTACTAGGTTTTGAAATTGTACAGCCGAGGTGTTGTTAGGCTATCAATATCAGTAACTTCACGGACCGAATGACAATCACGCACCGCCAGAAGCACGCCTCCCCACCCAGCATCGCCTACACGATCTTTACGATACACCACAAAGCCGGGGGGAAAGAGTTCGCCGTCGCATACAGAGCTAGTCAAAAATGTCAACAAGCAACAACATCCGATTTAGCCTGAGTTACAATAGTGTAGAATACACTCGTTTTTGAGCGTAAGCCACAAACATTTTGGTATTGCACGTACAAGATCTTTAGTCGTCTATGATTTACGTGAGGTGCTGTCTTTGGCTTGAAAATTATGGCGCCAGGGCATGACACATGTCTCCTGCGGCTCCTGCCCAATTTTCCGGAAGCATTATGTTTCCCGCATTCTTCGAAGGAACTCCTAACTTGAACGAAGCATAACGCCCACGGGGCTTAAGCGCCTCCACCGTGCAAAACCTTACTACCGCATAGGGAATTCAAATGGGCACGAACCTGGTCAACCGTAGTGCCCTCCTGAACGTAGTACAGATGTAAATACTTCCATCGCTCGGATGCACACAGCGGCGTTACTCCCGGCGCAGTACCTCGGAGAGAATGAGTATGCGGTGATATTGTATTTTACAACTTGAATATTATATTATATAGGGGAAAGTGTTTTACCTATGGACATTTGCCAAATTTTGATCGAAAATAAGGTTTAATTACTTAATTTCCATTTATTAGCCGTAAATTATCACAAATGTTGTTACAGGAATAGTTAACGCTTAAGAATTAGCAGTCTTAAGTTTTTTACTATTTTTTTTTTTTTATGTAATAGGGAGCAAACGAGCTAGAAGATCACCTGATGGAGAGTGATCACCTCCGCCCATGGACAACTGCAACACCAGTAATAAATAATTGATTATAATAAATATTATTTTTTTTAAATACTAAATTTGTCCACAGGTACATGTTATTATTGTACCTGTAGACAGCTGTACTTGTACCTATGGACAGCAATGTACCTATGGACATATCACTTTTCCTTAGTAATAATTATTTAAAAATCAACAAAATAATCAGAGTTTCTTTTATAAAGCAACTTTAACATCAAATAATCAATTTATTTATTTTTTGGCATTGCAATACTTTTCATACAGTTCTAATTCAGAATCATCAGTGGCATCTGAATCACCATCGTCTAATATAAAACACTTCTCACATAGAAAGACAGATTCATCATCTGATTCAAATTTATCTTTGTGTGCTTTTGATACACATTTCTGGTGATATTTTAAATCACATAGGGAACAATTGAGCATTTTGTTAACATTCGCAAGTCTTTTACATCCCATACACATGGCACACTGCTCGTCTTTAAGAATTTTTATCTGGCTAGGCTTTGCCTACACTTCAGAGGAACTTTTTGGTTTTTTCGGTATGTTAATTTTCTTATTTTTGTTCTTTTCTTCAATTTTTCTTTTATTTTCCGCCTTTCTTATTGCTTCATTCTTTATTTCGTTTTTTTCAGGTGTATTAGTTAAAATTCTACTTCTTCCAGGTTTCCTTCCTCGTCGCGTTGCCTTTCGGGGGTCTGCTTTTGGAAATGGGCGTACTGACTCTGGTGTTACTTGTGAAATAAGCTGTTTTCTCGGAGTGACTGCTGCATTTACATTACTTTTTCCACATCCACCAACAGTCTTATTAAGAGAGAACATTTCTAGTTGATTAACAGATTTGCTTGCAGTAGGTTCAGCTTCTATGTCTAAATTCTTTTGAATCCAGCAATATGCACATCTTCATCTACACTGTTATTAGGATTCTGTGTCTCCTGGTAGTCAATAAGAATTTCATCTTGATTGCACTTTAAATTGATTGCTGACTCTTCAGTGACAGACTGATTTTGAGTTGAATTTTCAGAAATTGTGGTCAATGGCTTCGGTCAATCACTAACAAATGAGCATATAAAATCTTCTTCACTGAATATATCCCTATTAAATGGGCATATACCCGTTACTTTAAAAGTTTTAATTATGTTTTTGGGTGTGAACGCTAGGGGATATGCTTCGCCGACGATTTCTGAAATATCATAAATAGTTATTGGCTTTCCAGGGTGATTTAGCATCCAGTTATCAGCAGCTTTATTGTTCTGCGCCTTAAATGGTCCAAACACACAACAATCTAAGGGTTGTAAATTATCTGATGTATGCGGAGGTAATGTGAGCAGCTATCTACAGCTATCTACGGCTTCCGGGCTTATAAACGACTGATTCGCCCCGGTATCTATCAGGAATTTCAAGGGCGGATCTGAGATTTGAATGAATGGTAGCTGTCTTTGTGAATGCAAATTTAATTCTATTTTGACTTGTCGGATTTCCCGCGCTTGGTAAAATCCTGTTCTGCAGCAGAGCTGGCACTTGGTTCAGGGCTATCGCAAGGTGCTGAAGGCATCTCTTGGGATAACTCATAATGAGTCGGCTCTGCATTATAATTATAATAAGTATCTTCATCTTCCGCATTGTAATAATCTTCGGGTTCAATATAATTATGATAATCTGGATAGTTATAACAGTAGTTGCTAGCACATTCATTCATATTCATTTCCCTAGTTTTAAATTAATTAGACGGCGGAGGGTTTCCTTGCCTTCGCCAATCATGACCAGGTGGCTGACCCATCGGTGGTCTCTCTTTTACAACATAGTGGCTAACGCCACTCATAGGCTTAGGGCCTGTGTTAAAAAAAATTCTTTGTGGCATTTGGAACCTATTCTGATTCGGATTATAATTAGGCGGATGCGCACGGAAGATCTGTTGCGTACGCGTCGGCATACTTATAGGCCTATACTGAGCGGGCGTATTATTAAAAATATTAGGTCTCCATGGCTGTTGAGAAAATTTTGGGTTAGACATTGGCATTGGTTGTGAAGGGAAATTGAATGGTTTGTACGCAGGCATAGCTATTGGGGCCATAGTCACCGGTTTCGATAACTGGGGCCCATGTGATCTTTTATCAATTGACTCATTACGGTTAATAAGGTACATGACATGCAATTCCTCTTGAACAAATTCAAGCGCTTTTTCAACTCTATCAGGACGCATGCATCGTATGCGAGATCCAAGAGGCTCTTCTAATCCGCGAACATAAGCTTGCATAGTTAATTTTCTATAAAGTGACCGTTTAGCCTCAATAGTCGTCTCTATGGTTTCGTATAACGTGACATAGGTCATGATTGTGCTGTATAAATTGACACAACGATCGTAAAACTCTTGCGGAGAATCACTACCCTGGGTTGCTAACATAAGGTCGTTATAAAGAGCGGTCTCATCCCTTTGGTCTGAAAAGTTGTTAGTTAAGGCGGCTTTAATGCTATTCCAATCCTCAGCTATGCCGTTTGAACTGATTATTCGTGCGGCTGGTCCAGTTATCTTATTTAAGATTCCGTTAACTAAACAAAGTTTTGCTAATGGACTATTTGGATTTTGGCCTAGGTATTCAATAACTATTTGGTCGCACAAATGAATAAAACGCGGTAACACATGCGGATTACCGTCAAAATCGGGCACCAGGCGTAAGGCCTTGAAGATATAAACTTACAAATGAACTGTCTAAATCTAAACTTATATCCCTATTCGTATATAAATCGAGCCTACGGGCTTCTCTACTACGCGCAGGCCCTTTAGGAGTAATTTGCTTAGGATGAAAAATGGTTGCAATTAAGATAAACTAAAGGAATAAAGGAAGCAACACAGAATTGGTTTCAGTGTACTTACATAAACTGCATATTCTGGTAGTTCTGGGATCGATGTCTTGATTTCTCCTCCAGCCGGGACTCCAGGTTCTTTGCAGGATACTCGGACGACGCGCGATCGCTCGCGGCGGTAGCGATTTATTCGACACGGAATTCGATGTGAGAATAACCCTATCTAAGCTACCTCAAGACGCCTTGAGTATCCTACCGACTGCGCCAATTACGGAAGTCACAGCCGGAGGACCCAAAAAAAACCAAAATGATTTTATTACTAATTTAATTATAAGGCAATTATTACAATAAAACTTAGGTCTAGCTCTGGTCGATATTAGAACAGAAGTGAGTCAAATAATTATTGCTAATAATGTTCGTATCCGGTAAGAGTCCCCGCAGACTACAGACTTTCTATCGGCCGATAGTTTGGTCGGATTGGGGTGCTAGTGCGCACATTAGGCCAACATAACAGTTGAGTTGGACGTGGGTGCGCAGACTAGCCAACCAACAGTCAGCCGATTGATCACATTCGCTGGAGTTGGTGAAAAGATCAGACGCTTGAAATGGTGCCTAAAAATATTATTATTGTTTACTTAATACAAAGGAGAAGAAGAATGAAGAAGAGAAATCGAAAGTATTGGGTGCATCCCATCTACAGTAATAGATTATTGCAAGGAAAATTTTACACGATTCATTCTAAATTACTTGATTTCCCAAAAAAAATTTTCTCCTATTATCGAATGAGTGTAACCAGCTTCAATGAACTTATAAGATTAATTGGATCTTCAATTGCGAAGGAGAATACACAGTTAAGGATTTCTATACCTGCAGAGGAGAGATTGAGCGTTACGATACGGTAAGTAAAACAGTTTATTACTATTTAAGAAATTAACTTTTATTAGGCGCAACTAAAATCACATTAGGAAGTTTTCTGACAGCTTCAAATTACTTACTTAATAATTTATTATTAGGTATTTATTTAGGTATTGTAAGAAATTATTAAATTTATAAATCGTACAATTGTGATTGTGAGTCTTCTGTAAAATTAGAAATATAAGACTGCACAGTATCATTGGAGTTGCCTGGCGATTGAACGTACTGATCGGCAGATGGTGTAGGACTGGCTTGTGTCTGAAATGGTTGCAATCGTTGATACACAGGAAAAGAGGACATAGGTTGTTGCAATACGTTGTAACTATGTTGTTGTACTGTTGATTGAGAAGTAGCCTGAACACGCCTAGCTTGTCTTATTTGTTTAAAAATTGAAAGAATAGCAATCTTAGCATCAAGTTTTTCTTCTGCGGTTAAATTCTTTAATGAGGGTACAAGAGATAAAGCAAAGTTCAAATCTTCATCTATAGTATTTTCCTTGTTCAGTGCTTTTAGTAATGCTTTATCGACGTCTGTTTGAATCGGCGGGGCATTAGTTTTTTTCTTTCCAGTAATAGCTTTAGAAGTCGTAGGAGCAGGTTCTTCAGCATCATCATCATCATCTCCCTCTGGTACTGGGCAGCCTTCCGATGGTCCCTTTTCCATACATGGAAGTAAAAATAGTAACTGTTCAAAGTAGACATATTTACGCCTCTTAGTTGCAGCTTGTCCTGATTTTGTAATGAATTCAACAGTCGCACAAATTTTCCAAACATCATTGGAGCGATAGATGGCAAGCACATACGGATGATACAGCCAGAACATTCCGGATCATCGTATTTTAACTACAAAAAGTTCTTTTCTTGCGTTTTAATGGCCTGGACGGATGCCGATTACAAATTTGTCTACATTGATGTTGGTTCGTATGGAACATCAAGTGATTCAGAAATTTTTAAAACATCTGAAATGGGGAAACGATTATCTGAGAATCGGCTAAATATTCCTGCTGGAAGGCATTTACCCAACGATGAAGACGGAAGCATTATGCCATTCTCTGTCGTAGGCGATGAAGCGTTTGGGCTCGGCAATCATATATTACGCCCTTATGCAAAAAGAAATTTAAACAACACAAAGCGAATTTTCAACTATAGACATACTAGAGCTCGACGCATGGTTGAATGTACTTTTGGCATTCTCGCTAACAAGTGGCGTATTTTTCACCGCCCAATTGATGTTCATCTTAATTTTTGTATTCGAATTATTAAGGCTTGTTGTGTACTTCACAATTATGTCCGAATTAAAGATGGAGTAAAATTCACAGACACTCTGTACAGTTCTCCACTAAATAACTTAACAATAAATGAAAACAACCGAGGAAGAAATAGTATGGATAATGTACGGCAGTACATGTCGTCATATTTCATTTCTCCGGCGGGCGCTATTGCCTGTCAATATAACAAAGTGACTTACTAATTTAGTTACTAATAAAAAAATAAAATGTTTGATGTGTACCTTGTTTTGTTTTATCCTCGGCATTAAGCTGATTCCAATTGGGTACAACTGCTTCACAGACTTCTTCCCATAATCTTTTCTTCAAATTAACATCAGAGTACTCTTTTAAGTTCTTTTTATAGATCGCTGGTCTTTTTTCAATTTCCTGAATGAGATTTTCAATATACGTTTCGACAAGCAGCGACGAATTCGAATCCATTATGCACGCTCACCCACGACACGCTCGCACACAACCTTTCCCGCATCCAACGCGGAGCGTACTGAGCTATCCGCCGAGTCGGCCGATAAAATAATCGGCGAGTGTGCGGGCGGGGAAGAGCGCCGTACTGATCAAGCGGTCGGCCGATAGTTTAGTTTGAAGGCAGTTGTGAAGCCCATCAAGCTTTTTTATCGGCCGATACTGAATCGCTCTAATGTGCGCATTTGTATACCTCCTTCATACTGATTAAGAAGCCGACCAAACTATCGGCCGATAGAAAGTCTGTAGTCTGCGGGGACTCTAAACTAGAGCGCGATGACGACAATCAACTGCGGAGTCAGCATTGGCGCTCATGTTGCGACCGCCGGGCGCCTCGTGTCCGCTGCGTTGCTGGGCGATGCATATTGAGGTCAGCGCGTACCTACTTGTACTTGCACTTTACTAAGTTATATTTATTATAACACCTTTCTCGATGCATATTATGCAGTTTTTTTTAATTTAAAAAGATGCAAAATGCCAGGAACAAAAAATGTTTTATCGAAATCAGTATTTATTTTTTTATAATTTTTCTAGCACGAAGTAGAACCTCTGTCTAGCACAAAAAGATTCCTCACAATAAGGTTTATCACCCACAAAATTATCACATTCAACTTGGTCTTAGGTTTTGAGAAAATGATTTTTACGTGCTGAGGTCAAAATTCCAAATTTAGGGTTACCACACAAAAGGTTAAAAAGTTTTTTTTTTCTGGTACATCATAGGTAGGTAAGTTATTGTGTCAATATGATAGAACCTTAATTTTGTATTGATTATTATTATTCAATTAGATTTGCTTCGTTACTTAAGATTATTGAATCCAAATTTGACTCGTTGATCTCGTCCTGCGAATACTCTTGTTCATTTTCTGACTGTAAACTTTCTGATTGCACATTCTCATCTGAATGCCAGGTATTTTCTACTTCAACAGCCTTAAGCATATCCCGCACAGCAGATGGCAGAGGTAGTTTTTTACAGAATTTTTGTCGTCGATGGAGGCGAAGCATTGAAATTGCCGGATCTGATGATTCTAGAGCACGGTGGAAGAGATCAATCATTGTTTTTCTCCTATCCATTTTCCGACAGTGTTGCTCTCTGTCTCGACGCCAGAATTTATTTCTCGATTCTGCTGCTTGCTCGGAGAGCATACCTAACGGAAGGGGATTCGATTCGATGATCTCTTGACCGTGCACTAGAATTTTATGTACTGTCACCGTCATCGGATGCCAGTTATATGTCGCTACATATTTTTCGGCAACTGCCTTGCAGAAACTACCAAATGTTGGTGCGTCTATTGGCAATTCACAATTTATTGTGACCAGGACAATATAAAAGTCATCCAATAACCCTGACTCGAGGCCTAAGATGTCTGCAAACATATGCCTGTATTTGTCTGACAGCGCAGTTCGGGCAGTGTTTCCATCGTTTGTAGTGCCCGCATTTGGCCTTACCACATCGACCAATAACCCCATCTTGTTCCTTATTTCAGCCTGGATAGCTCTTTTCGTGTTTGCACTATGCGGCTCTCTTCTGTGTTTTTACTGATTTGTCATTTTTTTACAGCTGGATCATTTTAATATCCCAGGTGTAGCAAAAACTCGAGGATGCGTATCCAAGCATGAAGTGGACTTATATCATATTTTGAATATTCTTTTGTAGAAGGTTTTGAATAACACAACTCTAAATCTTTCAAATAACTTGACGTCAAGTTACAAAAAGGGCATCGTAATTGTAATGAGGTCCCGGTTATTGCGTGTAAAACTTTCCCATCTATGATACTCAATGTTAATTCACACGTAAATATAACTGTGTGCCCTTTAGTTGTCTGTATAGTTATAGGTGTTAAATCTTTGATCTGATCCTCTATCCAAGTCTTTTCCGTAAGAATAAGGTCATTTGTTTCCTTTTTGTATTGTATGTGTATGGGCCGACACAAGCGATGAGATTGGGGTGTTGGATTAAACCAGATAACGTGAGTATTATCAGCAAAGACACGCAAAGGTACAAACGTGGTAGCGAATAGGCTATTTTCAGTCATGGAAGGATCTTGAGGTGACTGATCAAAGCTCTGTTTATAAAATGACTGGCCTGTGCTACCGTCAAATCCCCAGGATCCTTCGAATACACAGGTCAATTCTTTTATTCCTTTGCGATCACTAAATTCGATAAAACTCTCTTCGCAACTTTGCACTATCCTTTTGAAAGTATGTGTCATTAATCCCTTTAGAGAAACTGATGCTTCAACATTCGATACTCTTATGTCTTCTGACGGATAGCATGCTTTTCGTGCATAAAGCACTTGGAAGTATGGAGGATAAACGTGATACCCTCGACTTTTAAGATCTTGCTGTCTTTCTTTGTAGGTCTCGACACTAAATTTCCTGTCAATTATAACCCCCAGTGCCTCTTCCGCGGTATGAGGCTGTGGCTCTGTAGTTACTGCTTTTTTAACTTTGGAAGCCCGAGAAGGAGATTCAAGACAAAATTGAATAACATCTTGCAGATCTTTCGCAGCTTTAGGTATAATTTTATCTTCAGCAGACAATTTTGAAACTAAACCTTGTATTATTTTTGATGGTGCTTCATTCTGAAAAGATTCTAGAAGGCGCTTTCTACTTCTCAGTTGCTGTCTGTAACCTAAACTTTTATTTTGACTATCTGACATTTCTGGCACCGAAGAAAGAGTTGACAGTTCTGTACTAGTACTAGCGCCACTTGGTTCACCAATTTCGCAAATATCAGGCACGTGGGAATTCGATAAATTCGTGGGCTGATCATCGTGAACATTAATTTTACAGTCGTCGGGTAGATCATCAAGAAACGACTTTTCTAAATATATTTTGTGTCTTTTCTTAAAAAGATTTTTGTTACTTTTGCAAGCCCTGAACATCTTCATTGTGTTAGTGAGGAAGAAGCTGATTTTATCTATGATAAGATTCTTGTCAACAGACGACAGCGGCTTTAAGTTATGCCCAATTTCTCTAAGAACTATATTTAGTAAGTCCGAGTAAGGTAAATCTTCAGGTGATCCATTTTTTTTTTAGTTTTTTGCTTTCTTCAGAGAAACATTTATAAATATGTAACCGAGTGATTCCTCCTTGCCTATTTGCGGCTACCTCTGGAGGTCGTGAGGTACCGGCTGTGGCGCATTCCACAGCTTCGCTTGCCTGTCGTGTACCAACATGAGGGTTGGCGCCCTCATGCCCCCCTAACATTAAGTCCTCCGGTCGGGGCCCGGAAGGACATCCCCCAGCAGGTTGGGTAAGCCCCTGCTGAGGCAAAGTGGCGCCATGGGTCTGTAACGGCTCCATGGTGCCTCGCCCCCGTCCCTCTACATCACGTGTACTAGCGCGGGGTTTTAGCATCAGCTTATCGAGGGTGAACCGCTTCCCGCGCCACACGTGGAATATCATCGGGAATAAATAGATATCTTAACTATTTGCTGACCAAAATAAGATAAAACAATTTACATACATACATACATACATTCTCTAACGAACATTTTCGTTAATAAACTGAAAAAGCTGCTAATATTAGGTAAAAAAAATAACACGAAAGGTCATATTAGTGGCAACCCTGATACAAATATTTAGAACATAACCCTCCTTCGTTAGTAAAGTGAAAAAGCTGCCAATATTAGGTAAAAAAAAAATTAACACGAAAGGTCATATTAGTGGCAACCCTGATACAAATATTTAAAAATCATTTTCTCAAAACCTAGGCCCAAGTTGAATGTGGTATTTTTGTAGGTGATAAACCTTATTGTGAGGAATCTTTTTGTGCTAGACAGAGGTTTACTTCGTGCTAGAAAAATTATAAAAAAAAAAATACTGATTTCGATATAACATTTTTTGTTCCTGGCATTTTGCTACTTTTTTAATTAAAAAAAACTGCATAATATGCATCGAGAAAGGCTTCATAAAACTGCAATACAAACTTATTAATTTATTTATTATTTCAGTTTTTATGATTTTTTTTCAGTATTTTAGGGTAAAGGTCACGAAAACTTAAATATTTTAAAAAAAATCAATTATTGTAAATTGACACATGGGAGTTCTACTCTTGCATTTGGAATTATGTTTTTAGTAGATATATTCAATAAAAGGCGGATGTCACTTTTTTGGGAGAGAAAAAACACTGTGCCCCGTAACTACAATTTTACAGGAGAGTGTTTTGAAGATTCAAATTAGCCTTAAAACTGCATTTATTTCCATATATTTATAAAATTTAGGTTATGAGTGTTATTTATGGTAATCTTAACTATGTTGAAAGATAATCAGGAAAATATATGTATTTTCTGAGATATGGTTCTTACAACACTTTACTGCGAAATAAAGGCTGCGCCAGTAGTTGCATCTCACACTTACAACATTATTCTGCGGAGTGTAGATTCATTCAGTTGTTGTATCTCATACTTACAATATTATACTACGGAATTTAGATTACGTTTGTTGTTGTGTATGATTGACCGACTTGGTGTAATGGTTAAGAAGTTGGCTACTACACCAGAGGTCGTGGGTTCGAACCCCGCACAGTACAAACATTTGTGTGCATGAACATGTCTGTTTGTACTGGTCTGGGTGTCTCCTATGTATAATAAGTATGTATTTACAAAAGAAAATGTATTTAAGTATGTTTATCCGTTGTCTAGTATCCCATAACACAAGCTTTAATTAGCTTACTTTGGGGCTAGATGGCGCTGTGTGGAATAATGTCCAGGGATTTATTATTTATTATTATGATAAAAATGTAAGCCTAATTCTACTGTATGTGACAAATACAATATAAAATAAATAAATAAAAAGTGTCCATACTATTACATATATGAGCAATTCTAGGTTGATAAATAAGACATAAATATAATCAAAACTGAACGTCTTTATTTCTTAATAGGAACAACATAATACTAAATCTAGAATACTTAGATGATTTTTTGAACAACCATCATTATTACAAACAAAAACAGGTAACATCTTTCACTACTTGGTTTTAAATATCAAAGTATTTAAAAAATTAAAACATAACTCTCCTTCTTTAGAAACAATAAAAAAAATCTTGAAAATAAACATAAAGTTATAATTATTGCCACTAAACTATCTTTGGGCTTAATAAATTGACTTGTGAAATCTTATGATTTCTATGACATCAACTTGAGATAACTAGAAATCTGGTAACTATTTATAATCATTGCCTCATAATACTCATAAACGATCTGTGGGCTTGGTAATTGAAACAAATTATATGTAATTAAATAATTTTAAATTACTAATATAACAAATAATTCTAACAAACCAATTTTTTTGGCTGAATTGGAGCAGTAAGAAAAAAAACTGATTTTTTCATAAGAATAAAAACGAAGTATGGAAGACGAATAATTTAAAGGAACTTAATGAATTAAAAACAAACAAATTGTGTTTATCTACTATTCTGAATCGTCATTATCATGAGTGCCAGCAACATAAGATAAACCCTTAAAAAATCATGATGTGTGACTGGGATAATCCCAGTGTTACAGAGACCCATCAGGTCATATTTTGCCTTTGTAATAGGCAGACGGTAAGGATAGAGAGGACTTAACTCTGCAATGCTATTTCTCTGTCGTCTTCGGGTATTGGTATTGATGGCAATCGTCATAGCATTACTATTGCCCAAATCGTACCGATATTCAATTTTGAATCTTCTGCACATACCCGCACTTCTTTTATTTTGGTCCACTTAACTACGTCACCACACATATTTTTTGACCAATTACGGCCGTCCAAAAGTTCTTTATAGTTTAAGAAATCGGTATGCTTCATTTCTATGATGTTATATGGCTTACCATCCTGTTGAGCCCATCTTACCAAGCTAAACCATTCCAGAGGCGTATATATAAGTTTATTTTTTGACGATCGTTCTACTACAGCGTGAACGCTGTCTCCCTCTGCTTGGGTATGCCCTTTTTCTAGGAAGGTGTGTTTTATAGTAATTTTAAGTTTCTGAGCAATATACTCATAAAATGCAAACACTATGCGATTGCGGTTCTGGCCAGCACAGTTGTCCGACCAGAACCGAAATTCCCTGGCACCGTTGTCATGCATTTTTTGTTTAAAATCAGTAAGACAGTTTGATACCTCGTTAGAACCACGTTTGCCTTCACCCTCGTGCCACATATAACAATAGCTTTCTTTGTTGGCCAAATGAAACAATGTAAAATGAAAAACCGATAACTTGCGCTTATAATATAAAACACTTAATTGGCCGTGAGGTGCATTAAGAATCTTTTGAAAGTCAAAGGTAGCAGCGACAACTTTACCTTTAGGAGCTATACTTTCATTTTTGTCAGACTTCATGAGTTGTCGGGATAACTTCTTGTTTGATACGTGATTTCTATGGCCTGCAATTTCTTGCTCAGTTGGATTAGTAATATTTCGAAAAATGTGACATTGATCGCACTGATCTTTCTTAGGGATGAAAAAACTAAGTTTGAAGTTTTCATTGACTATGTCGCGGTATTGTCGTTTGGTTTCAGCTTTATCTTCGTATGTATGGGACAGAAGCCACTCTCTTTATACATTTCGAATAATTTATGAAAATTGAGATCTCCATCGAGATATAATTTGTTTGACCTTTGCCGAGTATAATGTGAATCAACTGGCTGCAAACTCTTGATAGTCATAGTCATAGTCATAAATATTTATTGCTTCATGTGGTTTAACAAGTTCTTAAATCTAAAAAGTACACACATGACCCTGTTAGGGCACTGCAACATAAAAGCATTTCGTACAATAATTAATTTACGTCTAAGAGATCTAAAGCTTAAATTCTAAATCGTATCTAATCTAAGTATAATCTATTTTAATAAATTGAAATTACAATTAATTGAATTTTTTTACATTACATGCATAATTAATAATTATCTTTATTATTTATGTAAACCATTAGGGATTCGAAAAATACTCTTCTAGGCTATAATAGCATTTACTTATTAGTAATTCTTTTAGCTTTTTATTAAATTCCACATCTTTGTCTATTTCTTTCATATGATTAGGTAACCTGTTGTAAATTTTTATTGACATATGGAGTGGTCCTGAGCTTACTAATTGCAATTTAGTGAAAGGTGTTGGTATTCTATTTTTGTATCTTAAGTTCCGTATTTTAGTGTGAAAATCCTTGGCCTGTAATTGTAAAATCAGGTTTTTCCTTATGAATTTACATATTTCCAATATATATAATGAAGTTAGTGTCAGTATTTTGAGTTTAACAAAATGGGGTCTGCAACTTTCTTCGTTTGTTATATTTACCAATATTCGTACACATCTTTTCTGTAATATAAATAATTGATTTGCACCTGAGCTGTTTCCCCATAAAATGACCCCATATCCTAGCCAAGCGTTCGCATAAGCATAATAAGCAACTATAGCTGTTTATACATCCGTACATTTCTTTAGCTCATAGAGGGCGTATATAAATTTTGAAAGTCTGGCGGTTATTTTATCTATGTGTGCTTTCCAATTTAGGCCTGAATCCATGTCTATTCCTAAGAGTGTGGCTGAATTGACAAAATCCAAGCTATTGTTTTGGAATGTTATATTATTGTCTAAACATATTTTTTGTCTCGGCTTAAGTTGCATAAGCTTTGTTTTTGATACATTTAGTTCCAAATTATGGTCCGCTATCCAGTCTAGCAGTCTGTTAAGGGTGGTGTTGATTCGATCTTGCAACTCATCTCTGTTTGTACATGGGAAAACTACTGATACGTCATGAGCGTATATGATGCACCTCTCCCTTAAACATTTTGCCGCGTCATTTATGTATATTAAAAATAAAATACACGCCAAAACACTTCCTTGAGCAATGGAGCGCTCTATACTTAATTTTTGGGACGTTATTTTTTGTAAAAGGTTATTTTTAAGGTCATAATGTTCAATTTGCACCATCTGCTGGCGATTCCTTAAATATGATGCTAGCCAGCTATATGCAATTCCCCTTACACCTATTCCGTATAGTTTATCTAGTAATATCTTATGAGAAACGCGGTCATATGCTTTGCTCATATTGCCTATAGCGTATTGGTGTTTATCGATCATTTCCAAAATATCGGTAACAAATCTATAAAGAGCAGTTATAGTCGATCTATTTTTTCGGAATCCATGTTGACTCTCATTAAATACCTTATATTTTTCACAAAAGGATTTTAAACGCAATGCTACTGCAATTTCCAAAATCTTTGAGAAAGCCGATAAGAGGGCAATTGGTCTAAACTGATGGGGTTCATTTGCGTTTCTTTTTTTGGGAATTGGTTTAACGACTGTTGTTTTGAGTTGTTCTGGGAATGTTGCTTCGTCAAAAGACTGGTTTATTAAATAGGTTAGAGGTTGGATAAGCTCGTCTCTACAAAATTTCACCAAAACTGGTGGGAATTCGTCAAAGCCGTAACTGGACTTATTTTTAATTTTTTTTATTATGTTGTTTATCTCTGAAACTGTAACCGGACCAAGGTACATAGTATTTTCTGTCGTTGGTACAACATGTTGCCTTACAGGTCTTATGGTGTTTGATGTGAGGCTAGCTCCTACGGATACAAAGTAGTTGTTTAATGTATCTGCAATCAAATGGGGTTCCTTCAAATTCTTACTATTAGATTTTAGTTGTATATTGTGATGTATTATTTTATCAATTTTATTCGTGCGTTCTTTTATAATTTGCCACATGGTTTTTGATATATTTTTTGTAGTTTTCATTCTATTTATATATTGATATTTTTTAGATGCATTTATTGTTGTTTTTAACATTTTAACATATTTTTTATAGTAGTCATTAAATACACTGCTATTTGCTTGTGTTTTAATTTTTTTAAGTTGCCTTTTATTTTTACATGATATTTTTATCCCTTTAGTTAACCAAGTTTTATTTTTTGATTTGTTATGATTTTCTTCTTTGGTATGTAGCAATTTAATATAGTAGTTAGTTGTTCATGAAATGCATTATAATTCTGATTTAAGTTTTTGTTTCCTGTGATAATTTTTTCCCAGTTTATTAATTGTAATTTCTCTTTAAAAGATGTCATGTTTCTAATATTAAATAATCTTTTTTCTGTATAGTATAGTATGATATGGTCATATACACTGTTTTTAAGAGAATCTGTTAGCTTTATAGGGTGGTTTGAATGTTTTCCTCTTTGATCTGGGACTATTACTCCCGTTGTCTTGTCCATCTTTTCCAGAGCCTTATTAATAACCTGATCATTGACAGAAAATGTGCTTAAAAAATGTTTTTTGCACACATCTACATAGGTAATACTATTTTCATTATGTCCCACTGGTAATGAATATTTTAATGTGTAATTACGTCTTGAGGTTGTGTCTGTGTACACTCTTCGTTTGTTATCTTTCTTTACTAAGTTAGCTACATATGTCCACTGTTTTTCTTTATTGCCTAAACCCCAAAAACTGTCGAAAATATTTTTTCTATCTTCTTCACTTATTTTATCGAAGCATTTTTTTCGGCAGCAACATGGCGGGCCCATCTTTCTACTTGGTTCTATTTTTCCTTTTCTCGACATATATTCTTTTCCCAAATTACGTAAAAACTTTCTTTTATTATCTATTCATTCATTCAAATGTCTTTTTCTTACATTACCTTCATCTTTCCTCGATTGACGGCGGCGGTTAGCAGTTGACGTGC
The DNA here is from genome assembly GCA_947369235.1 of Udea olivalis. Taxonomy (NCBI): domain Eukaryota; kingdom Metazoa; phylum Arthropoda; class Insecta; order Lepidoptera; family Crambidae; genus Udea; species Udea olivalis. Next base: position 5,299,805 of record OX376367.1, on the reverse strand, counting down.
TGGGACTATTATTTGAAATATCTGACATTGGGCTTTTGTTTATTGTTGTATATATTGAGCAGCTAGAAAGACATGCTGGTGAGGGTTGAGGAATATCGAACGCTGATAAATTTTCCTTTTGTATGTAATATGGGCAAAAATCATTATCACAGTCATAATCAAAGTGATTGATACTACAAGAAGGGGAAGGATGCGGTGTTTCAAAATTTGTATTGTTTAAATCAGTTTCAACATTTGAGTTGTTTTCAAAGATGTCACTATCTATCATATTTGCAAGCTCATTCATTTCTGATTCGTTAAAACTTATCGGCAACGGAGACTCTGAAACAGTAAAAACATGTTTTATTTTATTGTTTACTAGCAACTAGTCAGTCAGGATAGTGCACTATAAATATTATCATATATTAAACAAGATTCAAAAAATACTTTAGACATACCACATTAGGTTTAAGCAAAAAATACAAGCTATAGCAACGTAAAATTCCGAAGTACAATATTGTATGTACTACATAAAACATTTATTTTTATTTCAATGACAACGTAAAATGTTGAATGTATCATATACATCATTTCTAGTGCACATTCAACAACGTAACATGTTGTATGTTATACTTACAACATTTGTTAATCCACGTTTAACAACGTATACTGTTGTAAGTAATCTAAACGAAATTTTAGCTTGGTATCAGCAAAAAAAAGTAACATACTAACTAAAGCTTACAAACTAATACTAAAAGTAACTTACTAGAGACATTGCGGAGGTTTGAGTCAGGAATTATGCTGGGTTCTATTTCATCTGCCGTAAAATCGTTATTTTCAATGGGCGGCTCAGAGTTACTGCTTTGTTTAACCGGATTATTGACTAAATCACATAATCTACGCCCTCTTGTTATGATACCTGTACGTTTCATTGTTGGCAGTTGTGAAATAATTCAATTACGTAAGTTATTTTTGACAGAAACTTAGCGCGACCAACACGCGTGCGACCGGTTCAACGTCCGGCGTGGTCTGTTGTATGCGGCTGATACAACCCGCGCCCGTGCGGTTCCCCGCACCGCTCACCCCGCGTAAGCCGTTGCTAAGGCCTTTACAACGTTTCAGTCCGTTGTTGTTCTAAAGTTACAACAATTTACGTCTGAAAAATTCTTTGTAAAATCGTGTTTTGGATTTTTTCCACTTTGAATGCATAGATTACTACAAATTAGGCAATTTTTTAGTAAAAACGCTAAAAACCATTTTTGTGGGATACAACAACTTACGTAGGAGGTATCGATATTTAAACGTTAGTAATATCTTGAAAGAGAAAATCATTAAATCTGAACATTCACAATCCGGGTGGTCATTTAGATCTATAAGTCACCTCGAGATAAACATAAATAAGTATTCTCCGCTACGAGGTGGAAGTTATATTGATTTGCCTCAGCCTATTAAAAATTCTAAAAGTTGTGTCAATATCAGAAATAATGATACCTATTGTTTTGCATGGAGCATAGTAGCCGCTTTGTTTCCCTGTAAAAAATGTGTAAATAGAACGAGTTCCTATCCGTATTTTTCATCCGTATTAAATACCAAAGGTATGAATTTTCCACCCACACCAATCGATATTAGAGTATTTGCAAACAATAATCCATCTATTAGTATTAGTGTCTATGGAGTTGATAAGAAAAACATTATAACTGGACCTTTGTATGTCACCCGTGAACGAAAAGTAAACCACGTGAATTTGCTTTACATTGAACAAGATAAAAACGGGCACTATTGTCTTATAAAAAATTTGAAACAACTTGTAACGTAGACAAGTGACCCTACACCATGGAACGTCATATTTTTGTGAAAATTGTTTACAATTTTTTACATCCCAAAATAAGCGTGAATCGCATGATTGTTTTAAAGTGTTAACTGTCTTACCGCAGGTGGATAGTAAACTCACATTTAAAAAATTTGATAGAAAGCAAAGGCAGTTTGTAATTTATGCTGACTTTGAATCTATGTTATGTTACTATTCTGAAAGAGTTAGCGATAATACTAAAACATACAAAGTGCATAGATAGGCCATCTTGTTTTGCGTATTAGGTATGCTAATTTAAACAAATTTGTTATTCATAGAGGCCCAGACTGTGTCCAAATCTTTGTAAAAAGTTCAATTGAAGATGCCCTACTTATCGATAATGTAATAAGAAGTAATAATGTTATAAAACCTTTGAGTAAACAACAAAAAAATTATATCACAATGCATCTAATGTCATATCTGTTGTGGTCCGCTAACGGATGGTGATAAAGTGCATGATCATGATCACATAACTTCAGAATATCGAGAAGCTGCTCACTCCAAGTGCAATTTATTATTTCGCACTAAACCGTTCATACCAGTAATATTTCATAACCTTACCAACTATGATTCTCATTTGTTTATTCAAGAATTAACAAAATATCCAGGTGAAATAAAAATAATTCCTAAAACAAAAGAAAAATATTTAACAATCACCAAATACTTTAAAATGTCTGATTCTAAATCATTACAAGTGAAATTTATTGATTCTTTTCAATTTCTTAGCACTAGTCTGGACATGCTGAGTAAAAGTCTTATAAAAAAAGATTTCTCACATCTGGCAAAGGAATTTAGTAATGAAGAACAGTTCCATTTAGTGAGACAGAAAGGTATATGCCCCTATGACTATAGGGATTCATGGTCTAAATTCAACGACACTTGTCTTCCTCTAGCGGATGAATTTTACAATAGTTTGACTTTGGAACATTTAAGCAAAGAAGAGTACTTGAGAGCCTGTAATATTTGGGATGTATTTAATATTCGTTCTCTTGGCGAGTATACAGATTTATACCTGAAAATTGATGTATTGTGCGATATTTTTGAGAAATTTAGAAACACTAGTTTACATTACTATAAATAGATCCAGTTTTTTATGTTACCTCTCCGGGATTAAGCTGGGATGCTATGCTTCTGCATACAGGGGTGAAATTAGACCTTATCAGTGACATTGAAATTTATCAATTATTAGAGCGAGGTATCTGTGGCGGTTTGGCTCAATGCTCTCTAAGACATGCTGTAGCGAACAATAAATATCTTACAGCTTACGACTCTTTAAGACCATAAAATTTTCTTATTTATCTTGACTGTAATAACTTGTATGGACACGCTATGATGAAAAAAATGCCAATATCCAAATTTAGTTTTCTTTCTCAAGAACAGGTAGCTAAATTTGATGTTGTCAATGTATCTGATGATTCTGAGTGTTTAAAGTGATCCTCGATGTAGTGGACTGTAAGGATGCTGGCGGTGATGAACTTGAAGGGCAGCAAGGTGGAAAATATAATAAAAGCACCAATTATTACTAAATATGCAGAAAAGCGTGTATTCACGAACTTCACATGTACAGAACAGGAAACCCATACGGAAATGTTGCCATTATAATAAAAAAATACAAATTTAATGTTAGTGTTGCCAACATATTGGGGCCCACAAAGTTACCAAGTACTATACAGGATAACATTAAGTTTTTAAACAAAGGGGCGGACATAGCACATAAAAAAAAAGAATTTGAGTTCTAAGAACAACCTAGCGCTATTTAAATAGGTACACTATTTTAAAAAAGATAGAACTTAATTAACACTTAATATGTAAGACTTAAACAGTAGTTAGGTATATATCTGTCAATATAATGTATCTTAATGTATGTTTCTCAATGAACATTTTAATTTACTTGTGTAATTTTAGTATTCTATATACCAATAAATGGCTTACATTCGTAATGTACATTTTGTTGGAATGCTAAACAATAATCACTGCTCATTACTTCAACATAAGTATACTGACTGATATAGCAATACAAAAGAAGTTGGTACCAACTCTGAATTAAATCTAATTAAAAATTAAAACTTAACTAAATAACCATTAACAATCATAAATGGGAAACAAACACACTTTTGTAATAGACCTTACATGTTTTTTGTGATTAGGTGTCATTACTTCAAAGGCTCTTACAAGATTATCATTACCAGGGAATACTTTAGTTATGCGAGCCATAGGCCATGACAGGGGAGGCGTATTTTCATCTTTCAGTAAAACTAAATCTCCGACCTTTACATTAGTGGTGACATTTTTCCACTTTGGCCTGGATTGTAAAATATTGAGGTAATGTTTGTGCCATATTTTCCAAAATGACTGAACCATACTATTAGTAATATTCCACAATCTTAACCTAGTTACAGGAACTTCCGAAACATCATGGTCTGGATAGGATACTAATGCTGCACCGGTTAAGAAATGGCCAGGAGTAAGATAAGTAAAATCATCTATATTGGATGTAAGAGGAACCAAAGGTCGTGAGTTCAATATTGCTTCTATCCCTGACAGAACAGTACATAACTCTTCGTATGTTAGAACAGACGTTTCAATGACTCTCTTTAAGTGAAACTTAGTGCTTTTTACAGCAGCCTCCCACAGCCCACCAAAAACGGGCGAGTAACTCGGAATGAAATGAAAGTTTATGTTTAAGCGAGTTGCATAATCATTAACCTGTCTTTGGTGATCCGGAGAGCTATATAGCTTATATAAATCAGCTAATTGGTTTCGTGCCCCTCTGAAAGTTGCGCCATTGTCACAAAATACATCACTGGGCAGGCCACGCCGTGAAGCAAACCTTTTGAAACTCGCGAGGAATGTGGCAGTGGTCAAATCAGAAGTCTATTCTATATGTATAGCTTTAGTAGCAAAACAAACATAAATGCAAATGTAACCTTTGCTTATTACAGAGCGCCTCACGCGAGATTGCTTCACGCTTATAGGACCTGCGAAATCTATTCCTACTTTTTGAAAAGGACGGCACTGTTGCACTCTTTCAGAGGGAAGCGAGCCCAACAGCTGTTTTGAGACTTCTGCCTTTAATCTGAAACAAGTTATACATTTGTGAATTATTTTCTTAATTATTCTAATACCATTTGTTATCCAATATCGTTCATTTAGATGTGCCAATAATATCTTAGGACCAGCATGTAACAACCTTTTATGTTCAGAAAGTATAATAATGTTAGTTATGTGGGAAGCCTTTGGTAATATTATTGGATGCTTCTGTGAATAAGGTAAAATGGAATTGTGTAAGCGTCCACCTACACGGAGCAACCCATTGCCATCCAGAAATGGATGTAGACTTTAATGGGTCACATATAGTTTTATTTTTTTTGTTTAATGCCACACATCTCAGCTGAAAAATGAGTAACTTGTTCCAGTTTGATAATAGTTAATAATGAATGTTGCAGTTCACTACTAGATAAATACCTATTTTTGTTTCTTAAGTCATTGTTTTTAATTTTGCAATTATTGTAGAACCTCATTACATATGCAACAATTCTAGTTAATTTATGTATGTCGGAATGCTTTTCAAATACAATATCATGGTTATCCTGAGCCTTAGCCGTAGAAGTGACACAGCTGGAGAGTGCAAATTCAGACAGAACTACAGGTAAGTCTTGGGACATAGATTCAGAGTTAGTAAATTTGACCTCTGGCAGCATGGTGGGCAGTTCTATGTCACCCTTCTGGAGAGTATACTCACGGTCGGCGAGAAAATGGGGACCCTGCCACCACATTGAATAGGCTAGTTGACTCTTTTTTAAAGTAGGTCTAAGATGGTTGATATTTGTTCTACTAAGCCAAAAAAAATATTACTTAATTTTTTTAACGCCTGTGAAATCGCAAAACTATAATTAAAAATAATGGTTTTCTGAAACGAGCGAAAACGCTGTCCGCCATGTTAGTCTATAGATTATCTGTGCTCTGACGTCATACCCATTGTAAACATACATTTGACAAGACGCGGTTAGCATAACCTCTAAAAGTTTAACATAAAAACATGATTTCTACTAGTTTACATGAGAAATATAGTAATTATCGTTATTGCATCGTCCGAGAATGCAAGAACACATCGATAAAGACCCCAGGAAAGTTGTGGATTAAACTACCTATTGAAACAAATATGCGCAATAAATGGCTAAGACTTGCTCAAAGGGATCCTGAATCTATATCGACTGTAACTCAAATTTATTTTTGCGAAGATCACTTTGATGTAAGTAACTACCTTCATAAGAATGTCCCGAAAGTTTATAGTTATTTTTGTTATACGTTTTTTAGTTTGAGTATCAACAAGTCAGTGGACAAAGTACTAACTAATAGTTCTTGTGTTATTTACCTTTTAGTTAGAAAATGACATGGAAAATTACATGCAATACAAACTGATGGGCTCCGTTAAAAGAATACGAATGAAACCAGGCTGTACACCATCCAGGTTAAAGAGCCAGAGTGACAAAAAACGCAGATGTAGCCCAAATCCAGATCAAGAACAGCTGGAGCATCCTTACAAGAAAGGATTAGTAGTAATGCCTTTATCAGAAGACAACCCAGTCTGTAATATGGAAATATCAACATCGTCATTTCATCAAGGTAATGTAAAAATAAGTATGGTATTATGATAAAACAATAAATAGACGCTAGTCTTTAGACATCCTTGCTAGTGCATAGTAAAAAACGTTAAAACAGCATTAATTTCTTTCAGAATTACTTAATAAGGAGGATGTTTTACCGTCATGTTCCTCCTCTCTTGAGAAGTTCCATGAGAAAACAGTGCAAGTAGTACAGCATAATACTCAGTTCCGGGATCAAGCAGTACAAGTTCAGCCAATGCATGAAGATGTATCTTGTCAAGTAGTAAAACACTATGCTCACAAAATGGCTCAAGCTTGTGTTTCAAAACACTATAGAAGTAAACAGGTGCAGTTCAGTGCGGCTGTGAAAGATGCTGTATCTTCACCGATTCAAACAATTGCTCACCAGTCAACTGCAACATCTCCTAACAAACCATCAGAAGGAAAGAGTTACTCACTATCCATATCTGGTCAATCAGTAACAAGGAGAAAATTGTTTTTTACTGAGGAAAAATATGAAAGTGATGCATCATATACATTGTCTCAAGGGGGCTCATCCATTGACTCATCTCCATCAAAACCATCAAGTCAAACTACTGCAGACAGTTTGCAGGAAGCAATTGTTAAGCATGAAAATGTAAATTTACAGAGCACCCTATTTAAGATAAAGCAAAATCCGAGACTGTACATTGGAATACCAACAGAACTTTATTTTATAGTTCCTCTCATTACTAAACACACCAAACTGTCAGAGAAACATATTTTACTGTGTTTAATGAAAATAAGATTAAATAGAACATTTTCGCAGTTAGCTGATGATTTTGACATTTCATTGTCTCAAGCGAGTAAAATATTTTACAACAAAATGCCTTCAATTGTTAGTGTACTTTCACCTTTTGTTAAAACTTTTACTAAAAGTACAATTAAAAAGAATCTGCCAATAGCATTTCGCTATAAATATAACAAAATAAACTGTATAATAGATTGTCTAGAAATTGAAATCCAAAAACCAAAAAAAGCCATTCATCAGGCATTGACTTGGTCAGAATATAAAAAAGCAAATACCTATAAGTACCTCATATCGTATACACCCGATGGTTTAGTTAGCTTTGTGTCTAGTGGATATGGGGGCAGAATCAGTGATATTAATTTACTTGAACACTGTAAATTTCTTGATAGTTTGGAACCAAATTCTTACATTTTAGCAGATAGAGGCTTTAAACATATTGAAATGTATTCGAAGCAAAGAGGTTTCACTTTGTTAAGACCTCCAAGTGTTGCAGTTGGATCAAAATTGACCAAAAGTGAGGCAAAACAAACTAAGGAAATAGCTAGTCTCCGAATTCATGTAGAAAGAGTCATCAGAAGGGTTCGAGAGTTCTCAATCCTAAAGCCACACTCAGTAGTTAATTTGAATTTATTACATGTATTGGATTTCTGTGTAATCACTGCCTGTGCTTTAATAAACCTACAAGATTCACTTATTAAATAAAATATCAAGATATCAATACTTAATATGCATTTTATTTCACATTTTTACATGTTAACACTTTCATATAATTTAGGAAAAATATTGAGTTCCCAAAATAAAACTATGTGTCCGATTAATTTTCTTACATATTCCTCATTAAAAGTAATGGGTAATATTGTCACTTTTTTACTTTGCTCAAAATCACTGCTAGCAACACAAAAATGAGTAAGATTTACTTTCATACAAAACATTTGAATTTGTACCTGAGCTAAGCATTTCTTGGTTAATTTACCATCTTTTATATAATTTTCAATTTTTTTTTTCTGTAGATGGGCATTTAATTTCAATAAGACCTTTTTTTCTATTAATACCATCTGGTGACCCAGCAATCATGGGATACTCATGAGAAATAAAGAGGCCACATTTTGTGAACTTTATGCCCAACTTTTCTTCTGCAACCTCTCTGACTTTGTCCTCTAACTTTTGGCCACGTTTTATTGCCGGTGTTTGCACTGTTCTTGCACCAAAAATCAATGCAACCAGAGAACCATCAAATGTTTTGCAGCGGCTTACTTCATAGCACTTGGATGCTGTTATTCTCCCATAGCGAAGCTCAAACCACAAACCACTTTTGTACTGATTTCTAGTATGCATTTCTACATACTTTATGTTGTCATCATTGAAAAGACCTTTAATTTTGGTAAGAAAGTTTTTACAATCTGAATCATTGTAAGTGTATAGCAAGTTATGCAATGACAACAGTGATCTATTTTCTATATAGTTTTCAGTATGCTTTAAAAACTGACAAGTTTCTATTTTTTTCCTCTTACATTCATCTACAAATTCTTTGCATTAATACACTTGCATTTGGTACAGGATCCTGATATTTTCGTTTGCACATATCTTTTGCAGTTAATACTTTCAATGATGATCCAACTTTGGAGAGATTGGATTTCTTCCAGTAGCACTCTACTGATGTGCAAGCAGGCTCCTCAGTGCGACGGTGCAACCAAAATAAAAATGCAATAGCATGTTTGCATCCACCGGCTGCCGCAGGGCAATCTTCACAGAGGGCAGTTGTAATTTTTTCTTCTTCTTCATCTACTAGTACTGACACTGTATAGTGCTTGGAGCGTACCTTATGTTCAGGACATACTTTACACTTGACTGTGCAGATTTTACCATCTCGTTTAAGTTGTACGTAACCTACGGCATCGTCGCCGTATGATTCCCTTGCAGATCTGTAAGAAGAAAGACCATAGGCATTAGTTATATTATTCAGAGGTTATGATGTTAAATGAGAAGTTTTAAATCACTTCTAAAAAGGAAGAGTATGTGAATGCACTTATTTTTTCCTTAGATGTCTTCTATTTTAACAAATTCACTGTACTTACATAGAAGTCTTGACGTTTCTTAGCTCGGCAGAGCAGAAATCTGGATTTGATGCAAAAAAAATACCAATCATCAATGTGTCAATTCTCGGCAAATTTGTGCTTTCTGCTTTTACGAATCCAACGTCCATGATTATTAATGTTGTTGTTTTTCGTTAATAGAAGAATCGTCAAAGATTTAGAATTTTTGAACCACGTTAGGTATAAGTCACGAGTGAAATACGGATGACGTTTAGTTGTTTACAATTTGTATGACGTCACATCATGGCCGACAGCGTTTTTGACGTTTCAAGTTGAAAACAAAAAAAGGATTTTTGAAATTGGATTTTAAATTAATCTTGCTCTTTTAAATTACTTTAATCGATATGTTTTGTTTTCCTAAGCCAAATACTGCAGGAAATTCTCATTTATTGTATGAAATTAGACATGAGTCAAGTAGCCTATTGCAGGCCAGATCATTTGGAGAGACACCCCGTGTAATGTAGTCAGCGGGATTATCTTGCGTGCTGACATATTGCCAACACCATTCACCTGACAACTGCAATATAACCTTTATTCTGTTAGCGACATATGCATTTAGCTGCGTAACCTGCGTTTGTAGCCATGCAAGGACTATTTGTGAGTCAGTGAACAGAAATACATTATCTATTTCTATTTTAGCACACACTACCTCATGAACTTTCACAATAAGTTTTGAAAGAAGTAGGGCAGCATTGAGCTCCAGTCTTGGCACTGTCAGCTGCTTGTCAAGAGGATTTAAGCGTGATTTGGAGCAAAGCAAATGTAAGGTTGCGTCAGCATTTTCATTAAGTACCCGTAGGTATACACAGCAGCCATAGGCTGTTGAGCTAGAGGCATCAGCGAACCCAATTAACTGTATAGCTTTGGCACCTTCAGTATTTATATTACGTGCAAGTGCAATGGGAGGCATAAGAGCAAGGTCAATAGCAAACAATGACCATTCCTTCTGTAAGGGGTCTGGTAAAGGAGAATCCCAGCAAACTTTTTCAGCCCACAGTTTCTGAATGAACCTTTTTGCTAAGACAATCACAGGAGAAATCAAACCAAGGGGGTCATAAAACTTTGCAATGTAACTTACTATCTCACGTTTAGTGGTCAGAGTACTTGCTTTAGAAGATTCTGGGTATGCAAGGGTAAGCTTGTCATCTTGAACATTAAAATGAAGACCCAAAGTTTTTAAAGTTAAATTCTTATCTTTTAAATCTATTACATCAAAATATTGCTGATTTGGTGGAATGTCATTTAGAACCTCAATGACATTTGATGCCCACTTGTGAGTCTGAAAATTACCCCTTTTAAGCAGTTCAATTATTTGTCTTTTGGCCTCCAGAACGGAATTCAAATCATTGCTTGAATATAAAATATCATCGACATAGCTACAGTTACGTATAACAAAGGCTGCCAAAGGGAGCTCGCTTTCATATTGAGTGGCAAGTTCATTTAAACACTGAGTAGCAAGATAGCTGGAACTCTTAAGTCCGTATGTAACTGTATCTAATTTTATACACTTGACTTCTTCGTTGGGACTCTCTCTCCACAGGATATTTTGCAAAGGACTATGCAATGGATTTAAATTAATGCATCTAAACATGCGTCTTATATCTGTGGCAAACATATAATTACCAAGGCGAAATAATAAAATAATGTCAAATAAATCTCGTTGAACAACAGGGCCATTCAGAAGTACATCATTTAATGAAACCTTTTTATTAGTTTTCATGGATCCATCAAAGACAACTCTAAGCCTTGTGGATTTGCTGCTTTCATTAACCACAGGATGGTGTGGAAGGAAATAAATTGCATCATTATGTAAATCATAGTCCTGAATTTTAATAAAGTGACCATGACCTAAATCAATAATTTCATTAATGAACCTTTTATATTGCTCATACAAAGATGGATCCATAAGTAGCCTTTTCTCTAAATTTGAAAACCTTTTGATGGCTAGATCAAAGGAATTGCCTAAATAATCATTAAGCTGCTGTAACGGCACTTTGAGTGGTAAGTCTACTTGAAATTGATTGTTATTTAAACTTACTGTATCATGAAAAATCTGTTGACATAACTCAGTTTCTGGGGACTTTTCATTAAATAGCATAGGAACATCTTCTGTTTTCCAAAATGACTTCAAGGTCTCATTTATATTAGAGTCACAGTTAGTACATAGTAAAGATACCTTATTAGCAGTAGTATGATATTGGTGACATTCAGGCAATCTCCCAGCCAAGACATACCCAAATTGTGTATTAACAATGTTCGGGCACAGGGCTGAACCTTTTTCATTATTCTGCTGAGTTTGAGGCAGGAGCACCTGGAAGAACACATCACACCCCATTAACATATCTATATCACTAGGTATATTGTAGAATTCATCTGCCAATTGAATATCAGCTGGCAATGTAAAATTGGGCAATTTAATCTGCGGCAATTGGCACGTAATTTGATCAACTACATTGCAGTTGATAGTTAATTTGAACTGCGAAGTCAAAGATTGAACTTGAAGCGGGATACTAAACTTGATTTTATTTGTAGTGTTAGTAATGCCGACAATATTAATGTTGCTTTGCTTCGGTGAAAGACCTAAAGTTTTCACTAATTTATTGGTAACAAATGATACCTGTGACCCACTATCGAGTAGAGCCTTGACAACCAACTCCTCACCATTCTTCTGCAGAATCTTTACTCGGCATGTAGGAAGTAAAGTCTGAATATTACTATTATTTGATAGTAATGCTACAGGAGCGACTTGCTCATCAACATGTAATAGTGTGTTGTGCTGTTTTTTGCAAATTTTACATCTAAAGTGGTACCTACACTTGTGTGCATGGGGGTTAAGGCAAATTTTGCAACAGTTATTTTCATTAATTAATGCTATTCTGTCTAACACTGGTTTTAATTTAAAGGAGGGACAGTTAAATAATCTGTGTGGCAACTTACAATCTTGGCATGAAGGTGGTTTCACATAGGTGGGTGCTGTGTTCACCGCATACTTAGGCCTTGCTGATGTAGTTAGCTGGGCTTGATGTCCATTTACACTCTCCAGAGAGAAGGCTCGCCTTTCGAGAAACTCCAGAAACTCCTTGATGGACGGCTCTGCCTTTATGTTACGATCCATTTGAAAGGCACGCGCTGTGTAGGCATCCAACTTGCGGGTTAACACGCAAATAAGTATTGGGTCCCATTTATCTACATTAGGATTTAAATTTCTTAAAGCTTCTATTTTTTGTGTTACATATGAAATGAAGTTCCTAAGAGATTCTACATTTGAGCTTACATTACTCATGTCTAAAATCTGTGATATGTGTTCATTTATGATTAAATAATCATTTTGGTATCTCTGTTTTAGAATGTTTAATGCTTCCACATAACTTTCATTACATATGGGCAAGTTTTTTATAAGGTCTGACGGTTCACCTTTCAGACAGTTTCTCAAGTAATATAAACGTTGTACATTATCTAATGAAGTGTTGTTATGGATCATAGATGTAAACAAGTTATGAAATTGGGTGTACTCACAATATTTTCCCGTAAATGGTTCAATTTCAATGTTCGGAAGTCTGGCTTGTGCCACAGGACATGATGACAGAGGAGGAGATAATTTTTTGCAGGAAATGGCTGCATTCACTCGGGAAAGGCATTCTAGATATTTGTGCTCATAGTCTTCAACTTTTTCACCATCTTGAGGTTGAATGTCTAAAATTTGCATGTTTAGAACCTCATATTGTTTGAATAATTCAATAAGGCGATCCTTTTTAGCTTCAATTAGCATTACTGAACATTTCAAAAACGCGTCGGTGTCATCAAGCACCACATTGTATAATCTCGTCAAAGCTGCCTTCACATATCCTCTGGCACTCACCAATTCTTTACACTTCTCTTCCATTTTATTACAGATATAAGCAACTATTATAGTACCTATTGTACAAATCTAAAACAATTATTGCCTTACAGGGCATGAACTAAACACAACACAAATAGGTTAAAATGGCGACTCGACGCTCGCTCTCGCTGTCTGTTCTGCTAGCTGCTATTGGATGCTTTATCGGTGTCGATAAAGTAGCACGAACGAAAACGCGGGAATTTTCATTTTGACAAATCACGGCAGCGCACAATTTGGTTGTTCGTTGCAATTCGACGAATCACGGCACGGTAGCGCACGATTTGGTTGGTCGATGCAATTCAACGAATCACGGCAGCGCACACTTAAGTTGCTTGTTGTTGTTGCTATAAAAATAACCACAGCTAATTCGATGTCGACGTATTCTTTTTCCAGATGATAGCGCTTCTTTCTTTGTAGCAGAAAGCAGATGTGATAAGTTATCCGTGAATCACACGTACTGAAGCGCAAAATGCGAAATATGTTGAGCAATAATGGCGGATGCATTCACTGCTTGCTTGGTAGCTTCAGTCTCACGCCGCGACGCTTTTTCATTAAAACGGCGAATGGACCATGTTTAAAGTGATCCTCGATGTAGTGGACTGTAAGGATGCTGGCGGTGATGAACTTGAAGGGCAGCAAGGTGGAAAATATAATAAAAGCACCAATTATTACTAAATATGCAGAAAAGCGTGTATTCACGAACTTCACATGTACAGAACAGGAAACCCATACGGAAATGTTGCCATTATAATAAAAAAATACAAATTTAATGTTGGTGTTGCCAACACTGAGTATGGTTACATTTTAGAAGTAGATTTGCTTTATCCAGATCTACGATCTACCATTTGCTCCGGAAAAATGTGTCCCTCCAGGGGGGAAAACAGAGAAATTAATTGCTAGTTTATATCACAAATGCAACTATGTCATACATTATGTTCACTTGAAAGAATGCATAAAACATAGTAGTAGTAGTAGTATGGTTTAGTATTAAGTAAAATACATCGTATTGTGAGTTTTCGTCAGGAAAACTTCTTAGAAACATACATTCAATTAAATACTCGCTTGCGACAAGGTACTAAATCTGAATTTGAGAAAGATTTTTTCAAACTATTGAATAATGCTCTTTGGAAAAACTATTGAAAATAGACGAAAATAAGGGACTGTGAAATTAATAACTACATGGACAGATAATGAAAATAGAACGAATAAAAGGATTGGAGCTGAAAAATATATTGCGAAACCAAATTTACACAGTATCTCCATATTTTCAGAAAATTTCGTTGCTATTCAACTTAAACAGGAAAAAAAAATACTAGATAGACCGATATACGAGTTCTCTGTTCTCGAATACGCTGAACAACATTTATACAGATTTCATTATGATTTCATTAAAAAAAGATACAATAGTAATGCAAAATTTATGTTATACTGACACTGACAGTCTTTTGTATTTAATAAATACTCATGATTTTTATGAGGATATAAAATCAAATGTATCTCAATTTGATACAAGTAATTTCGATTTTAATAATGTGTATCACATTTCACAGCTAAACGCCAAAGTCCTCGGTCTATTTAAAGATGAAATGGGTGGGGATGTAATAAGCGAATTCATAGGATTAAGAGCTAAACTATACTGCACTACCAGTGAAAAAAGACAAATAAAAAAAGCAAAAGGAGTGTCTAAATTTGTGAGTAAGCGTTTAACTTCAACTCAAAATAAAAATACCCTAAATAATAAATCTTATTTTAAGTGTAAAATGAATATGATCAGATCAATCAAACACGTGATTTACTCCCAAAATATCCAAAAAATAGTTCTAAATAGTAGTGATGACAAAAGACAAATACATTCCAATCAAGTTGAAACAATACCATGGGGTCATTGTGATTCACTGTGTTAATTTCAAATAATTATAGTATTTACCAACGGGAAACGGTATAATGTAAGTTATTTGCAAAAAAATTATTCAAGTACAAAAGGGCGTAAGTCACATAAGGTAAAAAGTTACATGCGAATTTAATCGTTCACTGCAAGTGTGTAATGAAAGCACAGAAACGAGCCGGGGCTCTTAATAAATTCAGCTTTTTTTTTTTATTCAGCGTCCCCTGATATTTTGTTCAGGGCCTTTTTTATTTCATTTTCTTTTTATTTTCATATTTTTTAATTTTAAATTTTCTTTTTTGTGTATGATGTATACTGTTTTATATACTTATTTTATACCTTAGGTTTATTTTCGGAAATAGGGTTTTTAGTTGGTGGTGTTTTATTAACTAACATTAAACATTTATATTTCTCATTCTTCTTATGCTACACTACTTACTATTTTTTATTTGGTTCTAAATATTTGTAAATCAATATTTACAATAATAGATACTCTTACTATACTATTTGTTTCTTTTATTAACTATTTTTATTATTCTAAAACTGTATTTATAGAATCTATTATTAAATTTCTTATCTTTCATAATCTCCTTAATGTTACTTACATTTACTTTATAATCTATCTCCTGTTCCAGGTCAAGGCGTTCTTTGGCAAAAACAGGGCAGTCTAGAAGGAGGTGCGGAACCGTCTCATCCACACCTGGGTCGCAAATACAAGCCGGGCTATCCTTGCACTTGAAGCGGTGAAGATAGTGTGCCATTCCTCCGTGCCCGGTCATCAGCTGAGTTGTGAGTCCTGTAGGTTGTAGCTGTTTTACTATCTTGTAGGCTCCACGGGCGTCCGGGAAGAATAGCTTTGTCACGGCGGAGGTTTCTCCCGAGCAATACCTCCGGTTCCACTCATCAAGCGTTTCAGAGCGAATCTGGCGCTTGACGAATGAGACCAGGCAAAGGTCATAGTCCGGTTTCTTCCGCATCCGCAACGCCGCTTCCTTGGCCAGTTCGTCAGCACGCTCATTGCCCGGCAAACCTGCGTGTGCTTTGATCCAGAACAAAGACACAGCTTTGCTCTGGGTCAAGGCCTCCGCAAGGTTTTTCCGGGTTTTCACAGCGAGGGAGTGGGGTGAGCCATGGTTCACGATCGTCTCCAGCGCTGCCCTCGAGTCGCTGTATACACCGTAGCTTCTCGCTCCCATCCGGAGAACTTCGCTCGTGGCCCTGCATATGGCCAACAATTCCGCCTGGTAAACCGTGCAGTATGACGGAAGACAAAGCTTTATTGCTCTGGTTTCTGCCTCGCCATTCCATAGGGATAGCGCTGCGCCAACCTTGCCCTCCACTTTGCTTCCGTGTGGGGGGGGGTGTAGGTCCCAGCTGGCATTGGCGGTTTTCGCCAACTGTTTATAGAAATTTAACGCCTTCCTGCAATATAAATTCAGTATTACAGAAGCATTCCAAAATTCTAAGAACGGCATAAGTCACATAGGACAAAATATGGTTTACCCTTTAATTACACACTGCAGGATTAGGACACAATCATAAAGGGGAGCGGAGGCTCGCCTAGATATACAAAATTATCGAGCATTTCCACAAAGATTTTAGTCACATGCGATAAAATATACAGTTAATAAATTTGACTTCATACAGGAAAACTTTGAGTAAATACCGAGATCATCCTTTAAGAATCAGTTATTATAAAACTTTGTTTTTATTTTATCTTACAGAATACTCATTGAGTATAGATACAGACAACATGCTGTGTTGTGTTGCAGCCGTTACAGAATTACCTTAAGAAGCTTCATTATTACGAAAAATAGTAAGAGAAAGGTTACAATACCTCGGGCTGTACACCATGGTGACGCATATGAATAAATACCGGTCTATTTAGGCGCACGAAAGTCTGTAGAAATTCCGACGGAAATCGCGCACTGAAGTTAAGTCATGAACGCCGTAGAAGTTGGTAGGTATCACGTCGCTGTTGTCATCGCCGAAGATGGTGGCTTTACGTCTGCATAGGCCGCTACTTCGCGTACGCTCAGGCCGGAAGTGGTGACTGGGTATAGGGACCCCCGGTCCGCATGAACCCACGCCGTAACCGTCGAAGATGTCGATTCAACTTTACATTTGGAATTTGGCTACAAGTACGTTATCCCGTGGTTTTGTTCGTTGTATCCTACTATAACTAGGGCATTTGAGCCCGCCACCGCGCACACTAGGTTCCGCCAACTACCATGTTTGTCACCCTCATGGTGACTTGCACAAAAACTACAATATCGGGCAGCGTTTCGTTACCGTAAATTGGGGGGAATCGGGTCACTTTCTGAGTTCTACATTAATTATCACCACTTTCTGCATCGTTCTAACCAATAAAATGGAGATTATAACTATTCCGACGATTTGTTTATTCATATCCAGTGCATTTTACTAATATTTTATTTAAAATATCCACAAAAAGCTCATACCAAATCCTCTACTCTTGAAATGCTTCGAAATCGTAGTACTTCTAGACCTATTTGCGATCCTTTAATTTTTGTTCTTGTTTCAGTGTGTGATGTTAAGGAGGCTATACTTTCCATTTCCTCAAATGCCGTGGGTAATGATGCGATCTGTCTAAAGATGATCAAGCTTACTCTTGACTCTGTGCTGCCTATCATTACCCATATCCTAAAAAAGGAGATGTCTCTACGACCGCTTTTGGAATCTAGACACTTTGCGTAGGCGAGACTGGATACTTAGATGCGCTCAAGCAGTTCCTATTAAACGTAGAAAGCGTTTGGCGGTGGACAATAATCGCAGACAGACTACGTACGAATACACTATCAATCAAGGGGAAGGGCACAGTCAAGTGTGCCAGAAGTTTTTGTTAAGCACATTGTGTATTTCACAAAAATATTTATTATACACAATAAAAAATTCACATGAAAACATGGCTCAATGTGATAGAAGGGGACCCAATGTTACTGCAACGTACTCTGAAGAAAGCAAGCAGTATGTGAGAACCTACATTACGACCCTACCGGCGATACCATCCCATTATAACAGAAAAAGAAGTAACAAGACTTATCTTCCTCAAGAGTTTAAAAATGTGGCTAACCTTTACCGTCTCTATTCAGAACATTGCAAAAGTATGCGAAATAAGAACAATCCTGATCCTAAATATCAAATAGTAAGTGAGAGACTTTTCAGGAACATTTTCTGTGAATATAACAACAGTTTTCATGTCCCAAAAAAGGACAAATGTGTACAATGCACAAAGAATGAAAATAATGAGAATACAGATAATAATGATGACGTTAAAAACCACCTTGCTGAGAAAATTGCCTCTTACAAGAGGTTTAAGTTTCATCAAAATCTTAGACCTCAATACAATGATACGGTTGTATGTAGTTTTGATTTGCAAAAAGTGCTCAACACGCCACATGGCGAAAGCATGTTATTATATTACTCGCGAAAATACTCACTATACAATCTGACATTTTATAAAAGTGTTACGCAAAATGTTTTTTGCTTCACTTGGGGAGAAACGGATGCTAAGCGAGGAAGTAATGAGATAGCCACTGCTTTAACGAAATACTTGGAAAATGTTGATCAAAGGGGCATAAAAAATGTTATATTATATTGTGATTCATGCAGCGGTCAAAACAAAAATAAGAATGTACTTACGGCTATAAATATTTTTTTACGAGTTTCAAAACATGTCGAAATTGTGCAAATCAACTTTTTACTTCCAGGCCATACCTACATGCCTGTTGATTCAGTGCATGCTGTGATAGAGAGAGAAGTAAGGAGGCTAATTGTGTGGAGTCCCTCACAATGGGCATATTTTGAATCTGCCCGAAAACATCCAAGACCTTACACAGTTATTGCTCTCGACTATACCGATTTTCTGAACTTTGACGACTTTGCTGCAGAATTATTTACTAAAAGTACTTTGAAAAATATTAAATTTAAAGACATACGTATCGCTACGATGAAAAAGAAGGCTACAAATAGAATTGTCATCAAGTATTCCATGAAAGAGCATGCAGAATGCCATGAAGTAAAATTGTGTGATAAGACGGATACGAAAAGAAAGGGTAAAGGCACCGGTAGGGGAAGAAAAACAGAAAATTTTAACCAAACTAACTCTAATGAAGATCCACTTACAACGATCAGCATAAAAAAGTTATACAACTCAAAACTCCCAATATCTGATGAAAAGTACAAAGATCTTATTTCACTATGTGAGAAAGGTATAATACCTAAAAGATTTCACAATGAGTATAGACAACTGCCTACACATTCAAGTGTTAAAGATAGATTAGCAGAAACTGATGAAGAAGATGATGAAGACGACAAATAAAAAACTTTTCAGGCAGGTTCAAAGGCAGACATGGAGAAGAGAAAAGTATAAAAATACAAGTAAAATTAAATACTTGCAGAATAATTATATTATAAGTTTTTTTTGTTGATTATGGGTTGTTTTATAGTTATAAAAACTGATTGACAAACCAAAAATTAGTACCTATGTAGAAACCTAGACAAAAGGATTGTTCGGTTTGTAACAAAAGTTTAATAATTTTTTGATTACTGACATACTTTTAATTTGAAGACTGATTGATAACTATGCTTTTAAAATGACAATTTTAGAGCAAACGAGGGCTGTTCATTCTTTTGCCACTTTGTAAAATTTTCTAGAATACTTTCAATATTCACTGAGTTGGTATAGAATGAACATTCATACGTTTGGTGTAGGTGAATCCTAGGATAATGATATTTTACTGTTACGTACCCTGAGCTATAAATTAATGCTTGTGTTTTTTTTTAATTTGTAAAATTTTGTTTTTCTAGTAATAATCTTTCTTTGCTAAACTTAGCAAAAAATATGCAAATACCTAGACAAAGTAATTAGTAAAACCTGTTTTGTCGATAATCTTCTGGTCTCTGTGATTATACCTAAATCTACTCGTATCTAAACATGAGAACATTGAAACATATATTTTCATACAATAGTGATTATATCGTACATACTTACATACTGTATATCTTAATATTACAGTAGTGTTGGTCTAACGCAAACACTCCTCTAATATTGAGACGTACAAGAAAAAAAACTTGATAAAACCTATGCTGATGATAAACTATTCTAGCATGTTTACGATATTTTGAAATAAAAGAAGCTTATTGTTACTTGATATTATTATTTTATTTGTTAGTTATCCTTTTTAAATGTCATAACATCACATGTTATTTAAAATGACTTGTAGGCTATGTATGCAACACCGCCTTATCAACAAATAAAGTAAGTTCTTTAATTCAAAATTTAAGATTATATATTTTTTTAATTAGCTTTACACCCGAATAATATGTCTACATTTACTTTTGTTTTTAAGGCGTAGAGAATAAATTTTTCTCAAACGCGCTTTACGCCCAAAATTAATCCGAGCCTCATAATAAAAATGAACGTAAAGAACATTTTTATGAATTTTCTTAGACGTAAGGCACATCTATTTTTTAAAATAACAAACTAGACTGAAAACCAAATATTTCATCGTTTACATCTTAAAATTTTAGGTATATTTTGTCTACATCACTTTTATATAACTTTAAAAACACAAGCGTAATGAATTTAAATCTTAAAAAAAAAACTTATTTTGGCTCTCCTGTAAAGTCGGGTTTTGTGCTTTACGTCAATTGAAATTACAAGTATCGATTACTGATGTCTTTCCTTCAGTTTGGAAGAAAGCACTAGTTATTCCTTTACCGAAAACTTTACACCCTTCCTCTCCCGCCCAGTATCGCCCTATTTCCATCTTACCGGTCCTTTCCAAAGTCCTAGAAAGCATTATCCATGGTCAACTGACTGCGTTCTTGAACTGAAACAATTTGTTAAGCCCTTACCAGTCTGGGTTTCGTTCTGGACACAGTACTGTTACTGCATTGCTGAAAGTTACCGATGACATTAGATATGCAATGGAGTATAAGCAACTCACACTCCTTACCCTATTAGACTCCAGCAGTGCATTTAACTCGGTTGACTTTGACGTGCTCCTAGCTATTCTCCAGTCGCTTAACGTATCACCATATGCAATTGAATGGTTTAACTCTTATCTTAGAGGCCGCGTACAGTGTGTTTGTGCTGACGATGTTTCATCGAGCTGGTGTGAACTTATTTCTGGCGTTCCTCAGGGTGGTGTCCTTTCTCCTCTTCTTTTTTCCATCTTCATTAATGCCATTACTTCTGAATTGTCCGCTCACTATCACCTATATGCTGACGACCTGCAACTCTACATCCACTTCAAACCTGACGATGTTGAATTGGCCATATCTGATATGAATATAATTCTAGATCGGATTTGCACTTGAGCTGAATCTTATGGCCTTCTTGTTAATCCTGTCAAATCTCAGGCCATTATCATTGGTAGTAAAGCTATGCACAAAAAGGCCTGTGCATCACGCCTGTCACCGTTGGTGTACAATGGGACAATAATTGATTACGCTGTTTCCGTTAAGAACCTGGGAGTCTTTTCTGACTGTTACCTTGCATGGGACCACCATGTCAATCAGGTAGGCCGAAAAGTTTTTGCAGCTTTCCACTCACTGAAGCGTCTACAGAATTTCCTCCCCATTCGAACCAAGATAACACTAGCTCAATCACTTATGCTTCCTATTATTGATTATGCTGATAGTTGTTATCTTGACGCTACGGAGGAACTTTTAAATAGGCTCGAACGTCTTCAAAATGTTTGCATTCGCTTCATATACGGCCTACTCGTAAGTATGATCATACTCGTATATCTGAGTACCGAAAACTATTGAAATGGCTTCCTATACGTTTGCGGCGGAATTATCATATACTAGTCATCCTCTTCAATGTACTGTTTAATCCCGCTTCTCCAAGCTATCTCTGTGAACGTTTTAGATATCTTTCGTCTTCTGGCCGAGCTCATCGCTCAGCCTGTAACTTTCATTTAACTACTCCTCCCTGTAACACGTGCATGTATGGTGAATCTTTTACTGTTCATGCTGTTCAACTGTGGAACAAGTTGCCTGTATCCCTTCGCGAATGCGGCACTGTAGGTTCTTTCAAAAGATTTTTACTTAAATTACATTGGATCATTATGTTTACATGTATACATATATTTATTTATATTTTATTTATTGTATGTATTATTATGTTTATCTATATGTTTAATTACTTATTGTAGAATATTAATTTACTTACTACACTTACTTACTTACATAAAACATGTACTAGGGGTCTTTAGTTTGTTACGATTTTTGAATATGTAACTCTCATTTACATTTACAATTGTACACGTTTGTCTATCCATAACAATTTTAAATGAGTTTGTACTCCTTATTGTTTTCTCTGTAATTTGTCTCTTTGTGTACGAAATAATAAATAATAATAATAAAAAGTAAAAAAACAGTTTGTCCTTATTCACCTCAGCTTTGGGGTGAATCGAGTCACTTATGGGGACAATGGAGTTTTTCGTCAGGGCTGATACTGTTTAGTTTTTTAACCAACGTTCAACAGATTTTTGTTTCCTTATGTTTACCAACTTGAGCGATTCAGATACTCTTAAATGAATGATTTTTTTATAAAGGTATTTATTGACATAACTCCAGGAACGGAAAAAAAAACTTGTTAAAAGAGTGTAAATAGGTACTAAAATCAGTTTTACTTTCGTTTGCTTAAATAATATTACATAAATAAAATTAAAGAATAAAACAAAACTAGGAATATCTACGAAATCAACGTATTGTATTAAATTATCGAGAAAGTCGACACACAACAATTTGTGTAATAGTTAAAAACATAAAAATAGGGGTCTTTAATCTCTTAAACTCAGTTCTAAATCTAATCATAATCAACATGACATAAAAATAATCTCCTTATTTTGTCAACAGTTAACTTTGTTAAAATCTGAAAACTTAATCGATGGTACTTTTATTGGTAATCGATTATTATATAAATTCTTACTAGGACCACCTACTGCTGTCTTCTTCTTCATAACATTTTTATTTATTATTTTATTAAGTGGTCTCAAATTTGTTTTTGGTTGATGTTTCGGTAAAAGCCTTTTTAATTCTGATTGAGTAATTATTCTATTCTCAAGTATAGTAGGTCTACATTTTTCTTTTATCTTTTTTGTGTCTTCTTCTGCATTATTAGATTGAGTAATTATTCTATTTTCAATAATAGAGGGTCTACATTTTTCTTCCATCTTTTTTGGGTCTTCTTCTGCATTATTTGAATCTGTTGTAGTAAAACTTAATTCTTTGGTCACATCACTTTGGTTTGAATAAATTGTTTCGCACGAGTTTACTATTTCCTTATACAGTTGTAAATCTTCCGATAATATCACAGGGATGTTTTCAACATCTATATCACGCCAATTATCTTTCTGTTCTTGAAATTGAGATTTTGCTTCATTAGTAATTTCTGATCTGATTTGGATGTTGTCAAATGTATCTGAACTATGTCCTGGTAAAATCAATTTATTTTCTTTTTCATCACTTTTAATTTGTGTTCTTTTACCTACCCTTGAAACTTACATTTGTTGATTTTTTGCCTTTGGTTTCAATTCGTTTCTTCTTTATTTCATATTCAGGATCGGTTTCAGCATAACTTTCCATTTCTTCGTTTGAAACGCTGCGACCTGAGAATAGGATAGGTAATTATTTCATTATTGGTAACATAGGTTTGTGTATCTAGTCTATTTACACTAATATTCTAAAGAGTAAAGATTTGTATGTTTGTAACGAATGCAGTTCTCAATTGTGTACTGCTTCGGATCCTACGTACCTGAAATAACGTTGATTTTTCGTTTATTCTTCGGTTCTATAACATTTATGCTTCCATAGGCATTTCTTGTAATAAATTCAAAACGGATTTATCAATTGCATCTTTTGCCTCCTCACTCTTCACAGTCTCTTGCGGTAATCTGGCTAGGACTTCATTAGGATTTAAGGGACTGATACCTAAAAGAAGGAACAGTTATGAAACAACTTTTGCAATATAAACATAATGAACCGAGACGTCGAGCGAAAAATTAGCTCAGGATGGATGAAATGGCGACAGGTGACGGGAACTACTTGTGACCCCCGTATTTACCTAAAACTGAAGGGGAAAATTAAATTTATGAATCTGTAATTCGACCTGTTATGTCGTCAGGTACGGATCCGAATGTTGGCCTGTCAAGCGGATGGGTGAACATAGCATGTCGCTGAAATGCGTATGTTGAGATGGATGTGTAGAGTGACGAGAATGGATAGAGTGAAGAATTAATATATTAGGGTAAGTCTGAAAGTACCTAGCCCCGATTGCTGATAAATTGAGAGAAAAACAATTTTCCTCGTATGGACATGTAATAATAAGAGAAAATTATCATATTTTTTTTTAATTTTTTTTTTTCTATCTGCGATCAGCCTGTCGGCCTTAATCAGATTGATTTGTTACTGGCCGGGTCAGTTTGAGTTTGTTCACACCCAACGATGTGCCAACTCATGCATTCTTTAACTCAAATGTCGGTTTCGGTGAGTCAGATTGAGGCTATTCGCTTCCTTTTTAACCTGGATGTAGTCAGGCTGTTGTCTAATAACGTCACAGCGAGTTCGTTTTTGTGTCGCTGTAGTCTTTTTTTGTAGGTCCCGCAAAACCTTTCCACGTCCTCCTTGATAGTTGGGATTTCTAGGTACTCGTGTACTTCAGTGTTCTTCGTGAACCAAGGTGCGCAGCTCAGTGTCTTTAATGCTTTATTTTGAAAGCGTTGCAGAATCTCTACGTTTGAGTGGCTTGCCGACCCCCAGAGCTCAATACCGTATGTCCACACTGGTTTCAAAACAGATTTATAAATAATCAGCTTGTTTTCCAGACTTAGTGAAGACTGTCTGCCTATTAGCCAGTACATCTCTTTAACCTTTCTATTTGCCTGTTCTCTCTTAGCCTTTATATGATCACGCCATGTGAGCCTTCTGTCCAGGTGCATTCCTAGGTACTTTACGGTTGTTTGCTGCGGTAGAACGTTACCGTTAAGTGTTACTGGTGGGCAGTCATTTCTTCTCAGTGTGAAGGTAACATGAACTGATTTTGAAGCACTAGCCTTGATTCTCCACTTTTTTAGCCAAATTCCGATTTCGTCTAATTGTGTTTGCAATTTTGAGGATGCTGTCACATGACACTTATCGCAGGACAAAACTGCGGTGTCGTCTGCATAAGTTGCGGTCACAACTTTGTCTATTGTGGGTAAGTCTGCAGTATAGACCGTGTACAGAACAGGGCCGAGCACGGAGCCCTGAGGCACGCCAGCCTCTATCTGGTAGAATGAAGATAAACAGTCCCCAGTCCTAACCTGAAATATTCGGTGCTGCAAGTAGGACCTCAGAAGCATATAGGCAGTGTGTGGTAAGCATTTTTTCAATTTACACAAGAGGCCCTTGTGCCATACTCGGTCAAACGCCTGCTGCACATCAAGAAAGACAGCTGAGCAGTATTCTTTTCTTTCCAAAGATTGTCGGATTGTGTGTGCTACCCTGTGAATTTGTTCTACCGTTCCATGATGCGCTCGGAATCCAAATTGATGGTTTGGGATCGTTTTTTGTTCTTCAAGAATGGGAAGGAAGCGTTGTAAAAACAGCTTCTCAAATAACTACGATATAGCTGGTAGGAGGCTTATCGGCCTGTAAGAACTTAACTCAGTTGGAGGTTTTCCTGGCTTAGCAATCATATTTATTACTGAGACTTTCCATGTAAGCGGAAAATAATGCAGTCTCAGGACCGCATTAAAGAGGATGGTTAAGAGGACGATTCCTTTTTTGGGCAGTTGCTTCAGGACCTCCGATGTTATTAAGTCAAATCCCGGTGCTTTCTTCTTCTTCATATGGTGAATATTTTTTCGAACTTCTGAAGGAGTGCATGGTCGTAGCGGTAAGGACATCTGCTGGTCGCTATTCAGAATGTCATCGATATCTTTCTCTGGGAACATGTTGTCTGGCTCATGTGGCCTGAATACTTCTCTTAGGAACTGAGCGAATGATTCAGCCTTCTCCGCAGGTTTTCTCAGCCAGTTACCGTTTGCCTGTTTCAATGGCGGTGTGTGTTCTTTTGGCCTATTAAGTGATTTTGTCATTTTCCAAAGCGAGTAATCGTCTGCGTGGTAGGGTGATAAGGTTTTTAATTTGTCCTGAAGGGTCTTATCTTCATTTTCTTTAAGCATTTGTTTCAATTGCTTTTGTGCTTTATTGAAATTTCTCTTATCAAAGGAGTTCCTGCTGGTTTGCCACCGTCTTCTTAGTCTTCTTTTTTCAGCTACCATCCTGCGAATTTCCACCGTGTAGTTGTCATATTGCGGGTTATAATCAATGTGCGGAGTGGACAGCCAAGCAGCAGTCTGAAATAGATTTGTAACATATAAGGCAGCATGCTCTATGTCTTCTACCGTTTTTAGGCGTATGTGCAGATTTGAGTTTTCTTCTATGTAGTCCTTAAAAGCTTCCCAGTTGGTTTTGCCATTGTAGAGTCTTTCACTTGGCTCTTTCCAGATGATAGTTGTACTGATTGTGCATATAACTGGTGTGTGATCAGAGCAGCCATCCAGGCATGATTCTACTTTGGTGTAAACTTTTGACATTCCGCTGGTTATAAAAAATTCAATAAGATCCGGAATTTTGTTGGGGTCAGAGGGCCAGTGAGTGGGTTCTCCTGTAGTCAATACATTGAGTGAGTTAGTTTCTATAGCCTTTTTCAACCCTTTACCCTTTGCTGTTGTCAGCCTGGAGCCCCAGAATGTATTTTTACAATTCCAATCCCCTCCAGCGATATACCTGCCATTAAGAGTTTGGAAGAAATGGTTGAACATTTGCTCATTTGGTCGATGCCGGGGTGGGCAATACACAGCGGCAACTTTAAGTGGACCCTGCCAGTCATCTATAGACACAACAGCCGCCTGCAGATAGGCCTGCTTGAAGCTCGGTAGTTCATGTTGTTTAATGTTATCCTTTATTATAATTGCAGCTCCAGCGTGTGATGTTCCATCAGGGTGGTTAGTGTAGTATATGTTGTACCCTTGAATTCTGACAATTTTTTCGTCCGTCATGTGCGACTCGGAGATTAGGAGAATGTCTATGTAATTTTGGTTGATAAATAATTCTACTTCCCGCCCGTTTCGGGACAGGCCATTGATGTTCCAAGTGGCTATACGTAAGAACTTCATTTGTTACATTGGGCTACGAGTGTCGTTAGGAGTCCCATTAGGGTACCTATTTGTTGTATCATGTCACCAGGAAAGTTATGGACGTGAAAGTGGATACGCGTGTAGGGAGAGGAAGACCGAAAAAAAGATGGATGGATTGTGTGAATGATGGTATGATAAGGAAGGGAGTGGATAGTGACATGGCGAGTGAAAGGAGAAGACAAGTTGCGCCGACGTCAAAAAAAATTGGGAACAGGGCAGGAGAGAGAAAAAACTTATAATATTTATCTTTTCACTACTGCACAGCTTTACTCAATTACTATACATATCTCTACCGAAGTTTGTCTGAAAGAGATCACTCTGTAGCGATAAGACCGCCTAAATTGTCTTATTGTGTTTCTTTCTTTTTTTTCCTGTTGTAATTTTTTGTGCAATAAAGTTTATTTATCTTATCTTAAATTGAATGAAAATACAATCAGAATATTTTACTTAATGCTTACCAGCCTTACGAAAGCCTGCCTGAAGATTATTTTCTGCATTTATTTGAATCTGATCCATAAGTAGCTTGAAAAGCCGTGAGAAGCAACCTTAAGGAACACTCGAAAGAGCTCGGCCGTCAGTCTTCTTCCATTTTTGAAGGATTTGACGCCAAGCTATTTTCATTTGCCGAAAAAAAGCGACATCTAAAGGCTGCGTCATATGTGTTGAATTAGCCGGCAAAAACACAAAGTGTATATTCTTACTCCTGCACAGGTCAATCAGTTCTGTAGACAAGTGAGACGATAAGTTATCTCCCACTAAGAATTTCTTGCCTTCTTTTTTTCATAAAATGGTATGACTATTTCTTTGACCCAATCTTAAAATGTTTGGGCATCAAACCATCCCGATGAGGTTCGGTTATACCTTGCGTTTTCGGGACCATTTTTCATCCACGTATCATAAAGGTTTTTAGATTTATAAACCACATACGGTGGTAATAATTCTCCCGCAGCAGTTCCAGCCATCATCAACGATACTGATGCTTCGGAATGATTTAGTATTCGCTCCGGATATTTGCAGCCACGCCTTGTTAAAACTTTATGACGGCCCGGGTCATCAGACAGGTTCGTCTCGTCATAAAAGATGTTGTTAAGAGGTACATTCTCAATAGAGTTCTGTAACTCGGAAAAATACGCGTTGATTGTAATAGGCGATACAGCTGCCCTGGACCGTTTTATGTTTTGGCAAAGTCTCTGTGTTATGTTGTGCTTTTTTCGCTCCAAAAAAGTGTACACAAAATCTCTTCCTTGCAAGTTATCTTTAAATCTCCTGTACTTAACCTTAAACATATCTAGGTAGCTTTTGACCAATAACCTTAAATCGGTGACATCTAAGGAATATCCCCATTCAGCACAAGTGTTAAGGTTTAATACGATATACTCTTCCTCTTCGTTAGTTAGTGCTGTTTGGCCTCCTTGGGACTTCATTTTCCTTGTGCTATGCCTTTGTAGTACTGATCTAGATAC
This sequence comes from Udea olivalis, assembly GCA_947369235.1. NCBI lineage: Eukaryota > Metazoa > Arthropoda > Insecta > Lepidoptera > Crambidae > Udea > Udea olivalis. Next base: position 5,271,041 of record OX376367.1, on the reverse strand, counting down.
TCGTATATCAAACTTTTCGGCACCTGATCTTATTGTTGCCTGAGGATTCGCTAACTCAATTAAAGCTTGCTTGTAAACTCAATTACTAATGTATCATACTTTTTGTACCTTTTCCCGTCTAGCCTTGGCTTATATTCTCGCGGCATTGTCTATTAAATAAAACAAAATAATAGTTATTTTTTTGACGGGCCTGTTGGCGCAATGGCAGCGATCCTGCCTTTAGCGCCGGAGGTCGTGGGTTCGATCCCCACCCATGACCAATATTTGTGTGACGAACATTTGTATTTGTTGTGTGTCTGGGTGTTATTATCTATTTAAGTATGTATTTAGAAATATTTAAGTATGTTTATCAGTCTCTGACGCCCATATTACAAGCTCTGCTTAGTTTGGGGTCAGATGATCTTGGTGTGAATTGTCCCAGATATTTATTTATTTATTTATTTTTATTTACTTGTAGCCTTACTAAATCTAATAAAAATGAAGAAATATTGTTTGTTATAATAATGTAGTCTATACTTTTGCTTAACATTACATAATAAACTCCAAAATAGATACCTACTACCTTCTAAAAAAACTTATTTCATTATTGTGACAACCCTAATAACAATAACCCTATTCATCCATAGCCGTCCCGATTGCTCCGTCCCTATTGAACCCACTTTTCGACCCGATTTCCCTTAATCACGACCCTAAACACCTCGTTAGTCGACCCTAATCCCCCCATTTCTAGTCGAAAGCAAACTATTTAAGATTATTTCAAAATTATAATAGAAATTATATGTTATATTACTTACATTACAGTTTATTCTGTTTCCAAAACACAAAAGATAATGCTGAATACTTCATAACGAATAACTTCACTGTAAAATAATGCAAATTGGAATGTTTTTAGCATCAGTTTTTTCACACTTCTGACCCGATACAAAAAAAAAACTTTCATTAATAATTTCATGTATGCACACTTTAGCCACTAGTAGCGTCAACATGCGGCTTCGAGCTAAGATTTTTATACCATTATCATGGCATCGGTGCAGACTGAGCGATCAAGTTGCCGCGTCTAAACCACGGGCTTTGGCCGCGTCTAAACCACTAGTCGCTGTGTCTAGCAGCAAAAATTAATTAGGCATAATACACGTCTTTATAGGATACTCGCCTCTGTCAGATCTCCGTGATTTTTGTATGGCGGAATACACCAGGTCAGCACTGCATAGAAGGCCTTATCTCCAAAAATATATTAATCTCCCACAATTAGTTGGTTGGAGTCTCTGTATAGAGGGAAATCCCGTAAAACTCTGGTGTCGTAGACAGAGCCTGGATATCCTGAAAATACATCAGTGAATAGGAGGTCAGAACTGCATACTACTTGCAGTTGGATTGCATATTTTTTATCCCTGTTCTGTAAGCTACTGCATCTTCCTGTTAAAGTGAAAAAAATATTGTTAGACCTTGTGTATCTTCTGCATGATCACCATACTTAAATGCAAAAGTATTATCATTATTTCCAACTGGGAACGCTGGGAGTAGGCTGGGTGATCGGTTCCCTTATTGTGGTACATTTCACCTCTTTCCCCGGATAATGAAAAAGTAAGTATGATTTAGTAAAAGAGCAGTTGTAGCTATAATAGAACCAGCTATCCTTAATTAAGCTAAGAAAAAAACAGTGCTCATTGTAAATCAACTTTTATTCATATATCAAACATAATAATCATAGTTTCAGTATTTTTTTATATATTTATGATTTCTACATATGAACCTCTAACAGTTCCAAACAAAAATCAGTCTTATTTAACTTTTTCTTAATTGTTACGAGAATATTAGTTTAATAGGTAGTAGGCATCTGATCAAATAATCAACAATAACTGAAATTTTACTTCAGTCTTTTTTCTTTGGAACAATGATGAACACTTTAAAATTAACATTTAACAATTAACAATACATACTTATTTAAATTTACGTGAGATCAGCGATTTACTTCTTCATTTTTATTCTGTTTATTTTTTTAGGGATCTTTCTTCTTGATAATGGCTTCTCAAGAGAGAAAGAGCATCCAAGGTCTTATCCGAGAGTGAGCTCCTTAATCGATTGCACAAATACGTCACAGAAGAGAAGGCTCTCTCTGCCTCCACACTGGTCGGTGGAATGCACAACATAAAATTATAAGCCATCTCGAGATACAACTCTCGGCCACCTCCATTGCTGTCATACACTCCCATTTCAACCCTAACAATCGAGTCGATGTCTGTGTTTGAGGAATCTTGTCGTGTAACTACTTTTCTTTGGGTTTTAGCTTAAATTTCGGCGTCCAATTGTTTTTCAATTGTCAGGACCCCGGAACTCAGAAAAGATAATGGAATCTCGTCGCTGCTACTTGCACTGTCTACCTGACCACTACGAGTAGAGCCCGCCTCACATGTTGCTTCTGTACCAAACTTTACTCGCGTTAATAAATCCACAATGACCTTACGAATTTCATTTGGTGCTGGTTTTCTGAATACCTCATCCTCTTCTTCTGCAAAAAAAGCCTCTGCATCGTGCAAGTACTGCAGGATGCCTGATATCACTTGTCGCCTCTGTTTTATGCGAATCCTCAGGGCTTCGGCAAGGTTTCGACTAAGTGTGTTGTTAGCATCGTCGAGCTTCCGCAGCATAAACTTTAAACAAGCATCAGCTGACAAAAGTGTAGCGTCACGACGGCAAAGTGCAGTCACAGTAGCTTTGATGACACTAAGGCTTTCGTGTATGTCATTTAACAATGTGAACTCAACGTCATCAATCATAAGACTCGGTTTTAAATCAATTAAAGTTTTACTGGTGCTGTCTTTAAGTTTCAGAAAGCGACTGATCATGTCGGCCATGCTACTCCAACGAGTCTTCACATCTAAAATCAAATGGATTTCTTGGCCATGTTCTTTGGAAACGTAGCTTTGTAGCATATCGTTTCTTGTAGGCGATTTCCTAAAAAAATTTAGTAGTTTTCGCACCTTCTGTATGACTTCTTGGTACACAAATTTTGGTGGGTTGTTAACAAGAGCGCGCTCAACAACGAAAGCTCCGTTTGCATGACCATCCTCTCCACCATCAATTTCATCGCAACTTGTGTCTGTTTCTTCAGGTATTGGTGTAGCTGCAGGTATTGGTTCTTCTGTTTTATATAACACGTCTATAACTGCTAGTTGCACGCCTTGAGCAAGGCATAGCTGGTGATGGCCTTGGAAGCTCCTTCCCATTTTTGTCATCACACTAGCACCGTCGGTACAAAGGCCAATCACGTCTTCTGTCAAGTTTATGCTAAATGTTTGCAAATATTCTTCCAGATATTTTAAACCTGCATCAGCTGTCATAGATCCACATATGCGGAACAATCCTAAGTTTTTGAACTGGGCTGCAGATATTTCGGGGTGGTGTAAGTTGATGTTCATATATCTCTTATTTTTTAACGAAGTATACTCATCCAAAGTAACTGCAAACTTTTTACTGTTCATTTTCATTTCTCTGATTTTAATTTTAATGTTGTTTTTGATTTCTTCTTTTTGTTTTAAAATTTATGTTGGTAATTGTTGTAGGTGAACTTGGCAGATTGTATCCAGATTTCTTAAATAGTTTTCGAAGATCTTCTGACGTACAGAACTTGTTTAATAGCAGGCCATCTAAGGCCGCTAATCTGCTGACAATCATCTCCATGGAGTCGAAACTTTTGTAATAATCGGTGAGTTTCGACTTCTTACGTAGGGGTTCATTTTGTGTCGCTGTCGCCAAGGACGCAGTTGATGTAGATGGTGAACTTAAGGTATCTTTTGTTTCCACAAAGTGCATTTTTTTCATATGGGTATGCAGACCACTTGTTGATCCGCCGTGAGTTTTTATAATTTTTCGGCATTGTTTACACTTTGCTGTCAGACGATTTTCTGAAGCTGTAAAGTGGTCCCATACAGTAGTCTGTGAGCGCTTCTTAAGAAATTCCCTGTATTGCGAGTCAGATGTTGACCTGACAACAAAGGTGAGTTTTAAAGTTGAAGTCATTGCAGATTAAAGGAAAATCAATTTCAGGTCGAGCTGCCCTTAAAATTACCTTTAGACCAAATAAACAATGCTCTCGGAAACACTTTTGACTATGCATACTATAGGTTTCTTAGCCTCGAAAGGAAATTACATAAAAGTCCATATTTGCTTTCCGAATATGAAAAGTTCATAAATGAATACACTGAATTAGGACATGGGCATTATATTGACTTCAGCTCTCTCGACTTGAAGAACGATCCTTTATATTTTATGCCGCATCATGCCGTAATAAATGTAAACAGCAAGAGTACGAAGACTCGCGTGGTTTTCGATGCTTCTATGCAGACTGATAAGAAAATATCATTGAACGACCTTTTGCTGAATGGCCCTCTTGTCCAAAAGCAATTGTTCGATATAATGCTACTGTTTCGCTTGGGTGAATTTACATTCTCGACTGATATACGCCGAATGTTCAGATGCGTAACTATCAATCCTCAGCATGCTTGCCTGCAAAATATTTTATGGCGAGGCAATGTAAATGAACCTATAAAGTGTATACAGCTGGATACTGTTGCTTACGGACTAAAGAGCTCGAGTTTTCTGGCAACGCGTTGTCTGCATGAACTAGCTGTTAACTATGAAAATGAGTTTCCTTTGGCTTCATACATTTTAAAAAATTGCACCTATGTCGACGATGCCTGCTTTTTGCACTCGGATTTAAATACAGTTGCAGAGGCCAAACGACAGTTGTGCGAACTACTAAGCAAGGGAAACTTTTATACTCACAAATGGGCTTCAAATAATTCTCAGGTATTAGATGGAATTTCCCCAGACAAGCAACAATTTGACGATTTAGATTTTCAAAAAAATGATTTATTTATGAAAACATTAGGACTGACACTTAATGTCAGCAAAGATTGTTTTGCGTTGTCTTGCCCAGAACCTTTTAACCACGATTATCCTACAAAACAACAAATATTAAGATACATATCCAAATTTTACGATCCCCTTGGCTTTATGTCGCCTATTTTAGTTAAAGCAAAATCCTTTATGCAAAGATTGTGGGCAGAAAATATTGACTGGAACGAAGTTCCGTCAGACCCATTGCGACTCGAATGGCTTTCATTTGTACAGAAATTAACAGATATGAAACCTATTACTATAAATAGAAACATAAAGATTTCCAACAATGCTAGTGTGGTGCAACTGATAGGTTTTGCCGACGCTTCAAGCACGACTGGGTATGGCTGTGCTATATATCTTCGAGTGGTTGACGACCCTGATAACGCTTCACTTTCTTTACTATGCTCTAAGTCACGAATCAACCCTCGCAATCAAGATGCTATCACAATACCGCGTTTGGAATTAAATGCAATGCTTTTACTCGCAAAACTAATTAAGAGAGTCTATGACACGCTACATCTTAAAATTAGCATGCAAAAGGTTTTGACGACCGACTTGGTGTAATGGTTAAGAAGTTGGCTACTACACCCGAGGTCGCGGGTTCGATCCCCGCACAGTACAAACATTTGGGTGCATAAACATGTCTGTTTGTACTGGTCTGGGTGTCTCCTATGTATAATAAGTATGTATTTACAAAAGAAAATGTATTTAAGTATGTTTATCCGTTGTCTAGTATCCCATAACACAAGCTTTAATTAGCTTACTTTGGGGCTAGATGGTGCTGTGTGGAATAATGTCCAGGGATATTATTTATTTATTTATTTATTCTTTATTGCACAAAGAAAAAGTACAATTGGCGGACTTAATGCCTGATGGCATTCTCTACCAGTCAACCACTGGGCGAAGCAGAAATCGTGTTGGCGGTGTCTCATAAAACCGGAAATAAAATATACTATTAATACAAAAAACATACTTATACCAAAATTATACATATTACACATACATAATAATAATACATAAATTTAAAGATACATACACTAAATATCGTACCTAAATCTTAAAATATTGCCTTGAAAGGAGAGAGAGGTTTGGTTAAATGAGTTAAGGTTTATCTATGAAGAAGTTATGGATTGCTCTTTTGAAGGAAAACCTACTGGTTGACAATTTAATTTTATTAGGCAGCGAATTCCATAGCCTAATGGCAGCTAATGTGAAAGAATTCGACATATGAGAAGACGTATGAAGAGGAGTATGAAGCAGCAAAAGGCTATGCGAGCGCTGGTTGCGCGTGCTGCACTCGCCCCTATACTTAAAATTACATTTCAGATATCTAGGGGAATTGGGATTACTAAGAATATTAAAAAGTAAACAGAGCGTTCGAGAATTCCTACGGTGACGAATTTTAAGCCATTTTAATTGAGAACGAAAGGGAGAAATATGGTCGTATTTTCGTACACCATAGATAAACCTAATGCAACTGTTTACCAGACGTTCAAGTTTATCAAGGAGACCTTGGGACAGATTAGAAGTGCAAACGTCTCCATAGTCAATGAGGGGCATAAGGAGTGCTTGTACTAAGATAATTTTGGTGCCGAGAGGAAGAAAGTTTTTGAATTTATATAGGGAGCGTAAGGACGCAATGACTTTTCTGCTCGTTTCAATAATGTGCTTATCCCAACTCAGAGTATTGTCCATAAACAGGCCAAGGTTCTTGACGTGAGGACTGTAAGGTATAACAGTGCCGTTATAGGTTAACACCGGCCAATCAGTCCCAAGGCTACCCAGCTGCCGCGGGGTGCCTACCACAATTGCCTGACACTTGGTTGGATTTACCGATATCCCGAAGCTGATAGACCAGTCAAGTAAGCGTTTGAGATCATCATTCAACTGGAAAATAGCCTCATCAAACCCCTTCACGTCAGTCTGTACGTACAGCTGAAGATCATCAGCATACAGATGGTAAGAGCTGCAGAGAACATGGGTTACAAAGTTAATGAATATAGAAAATAAGAGAGGGGATAATATTCCTCCTTGTGGGACTCCAGAATCGAGGTCCACCACTGAGAAAAAGTTTGGTCAATGCGCACTGCCTGTTTCCGGTTACGGAGATATGACGAAAACCAATCCAATGCCTGTGGAGTGATGTGCAGATGAGAGAGCATGGCAAGAAGAATGTCATGGTCAACGACGTTAAAGGCATTAGAGAAATCTATTAAAACGAGCACAGGTATTTTGGAAGCCTCCAGGCCAGCTCTGATATCCTCAGTAACCTTCAAGAGAGCAGTGGTCGTACTGTGGCCTGGCCTAAAGCCTGATTGGTATTCACTGACGAGGTTATGGGTGAAGACGAAATGGGAGAGCTGTTTATGAACGACGGCTTCAAGTGCTTTAGAGAGGAATGGGAGAATTGAAATAGGGCGGTAATGACTGAGCAGACTAGGGCTAGAAATTTTCGGTAGAGGTCGGATGATAGCATTGCGCCAGATAGAGGGGAAAGTCCCAGAAAGAAGAGAAAAGTTAATAATATGCGTTATAGTTGGCAGAATACAATCAAGGATGGGCAGCAAAAGGCTTCTGCTGATACCATCACAGCCTACCGCTTTGGACTTAATGGATAGAATGAGCTTACGAACCTCGTCACAAGAAACAGTGGTGAATTCAAAGGAAACGCTAATGGGAAGCACCTCAGAAAAGATAGCTGCTATGGTTTGCGTTTTTATGTCAACAGGAAGCTTAGGGGTTGTGGAAAAATGAAGATTCAAGTCATTTAGAGAGTGAGGGAAATTGACGTTTGAAGGATCAGATTTCCCAATACCCAAGGAATTTAGAAACTTCCAAGTATCAGAAAAAGAAGACTGGACAAGGTTTTCATGAAAGTGCCGTCTCTTTGCAGCCCTTACCATCTGATTACAACGATTTCTGGCTACCCTAAAAGATTCCCAACTTATATCACTTCGACTACGCTTGTAGGCCCTGAAAGCACGGTCCCTCTTTGTCATGGCAACTCTGACCATCCTAGTTATCCACGGAGCTGGAGGGCGCCTCAACTTAACTGCCCGGAGCGGAGCGTGCACATCATACAGTGATAATATTGTGCTGTTGAACTCTGAAACTTTTTCATTCACTGATGATGCCAACAGAACCGGTTCCCAGTTGAGGGAGGAAGCATCCTGTTGCAGTTTAACAACGTTGAGCTTCGCAAGATTACGTAGGATGGCCACTTGAGGCTGACGTTTGACAGGTTTTATCTTAAGAGACAGAAATATAAGATCATGGTGTGAAAATCCAGGAGCGGGAAATTGGCCATGTTTAGGGACACGATCAGGAGAGGATGTGATAATAAGATCGAGCCACGAATCATTGTTGTTGGAGTTGAGATGAGTTGGATCGAGGGGAAGAATAGAGAGATTTGCTGACTCTACCACAGAACGTAACTTTGATGAACGTGACCCGTTATTCATGAGATCGGCATTATTATTATTATTATTTATTTTCTGACTCACAAATTGCACTCGCTTGGGTCAATACAGAACCAATAAGACTTCAAGCTTACGTCGCTAATCGCGTGCGGTTGATTCGCGAACTAACCACTAGATGGCGCTTGCTACACGTAGCCACTGACGACAACCCAGCTGACTATGTGAGCAGAGGTGCAGATCCAGACGAGCTGTTTGAACTAACCTCATGGAATGGCCCAGGTTTCCTGCGACACGGTGTTGATATTTAGTTTAATTGAATCAAGCAAAAATTAATGTATTTGTTTTATTTTATACTGGTATTATTACTAACATGGCATCACTGAATGTTTAGTATAAAAGCCATGAACGCCCGTTACTCTGTCTCTTTTTCGAATTCACTCTGTGCTAGGAAACAGACATTATACCTTCCTCGTACCATAATTTTGAAATAAATTATTTAACGTATTTCTAAATTCAATCTGCATATTCTTTCGCCCATTTCCTATTTCCCAATAGGTTATGGGCCCAGCCATACTATCACATTGGTATTGTGCTGTAGATTCCAAAAGTAAATTAAAGTAATTCTGTTCTATCAATCCAAAAGTCTCGTGTACATATTTTATCATGGAGAATCTAAAAACCAAAAGAAATATTCAACCTTTTAATGGTGAAAAATACAGCGTCTGGAAGTTTCGCATTCGCGCGCTTCTATCCGAATTAGATATCATCAAGGTCGTTGACGAAGAACCCATCTTACGTCTCGAGGCATGGGAAAAGCAAAATCGAACTGCGAAGAGCGTAATTGTCGAGTATTTGGCAGACTCCTTTCTTAGTTTTGCTAAAGAGGAACTGACCGCCCGTGATATCTTTAGGAATCTAGATGCCTTGTACGAGAGAAAAAGTTTAGCGACACAGCTGGCAATACGTAAGAAGCTCCTGGGTTTAAAGCTGCATGGTGACACTTCGTTAGCCAAACATTTTACAGTTTTTGACGACCTCATGACGGAGTTGTTGGCTGCTGGCGCTAAGCTCGAAGAAACCGATAAGGTATCTCATTTGCTTCTTACCCTCCCAACTTCATACGATGGCGTCATCACGGCGATCGAGACATTATCAGAAGATAATTTGACATTGGGGTTCGTAAAAACAAGATTATTAGATCAAGAAGTAAAGTTGAAAAATGAGGGTAGTGACACATCTGCAAAAGTACTTCACGTCCGCGCCGAGTCTTCCAGAAGACGATTTGATACGAGATCAAACCAGCAAAATTTCAAGGATACCAAGAAACACTTCAAGTGTTCGAAAGGGTCACGTCAAGAACGATTGCTATTATTTCAAGCGCCGAAACTACCAACAAAAGTTCGACCGGCTAAGTCAACCTAACCAACATCGAAAACCTGCGGACCGGACCCGAACAGTTCAAACGGTTGAAGTGACCGAGGGGGCGATCATGTCTAGCGAAGGCAACGGATTTGCATTCATGTCCGGAAATCACGAAGCTGTTGACGACGGGAAAAAGATATCATTCCTGTTAGATTCTGGAGCCTCCGATCACATCATTAACAGGGAAGATCTTTTCAGTACCTATACGATCTTGAACACGCCGTTTAGGATTACAGTTGCTAAACAAGGTGAATTTATTACAGCTACAAAACGTGGAACACTGAAAGTGATCACCGACACCGGCATCCAGGGCACCCTAGAGGACGTGCTGTTTTGTCCTGAGGCGCCGTACAACCTGCTATCGGTATCGAGGATGCAGCGTGCCGGGTTGAACATCACCTTTGATCAGCATGGAACACATATCAGTAAGGATAGCGTAATACTGATGCGAGGTAAGACAGTTAATAAATTAATTTCGGTAGATTTTGAGGTAAAAGTTGATCGATCTGTTTCTCAATTGTGCAATAGTGGTAAAAGTAATTACGATTTATGGCATCAACGATTAGGTCACATCAGTAAACAAAAGTTTTTAGACCTAAAGAATAATCGCATGACTCATGACAATACTTTAATTGAATCGGTTACGGTTGACGAAAACCTGTGTGAGGCATGCATAAATGGGAAACAGACACGATTGCCTTTCAACACATCTGAAAATAAAATTCATATTAAGCGACCATTATTTATTGTGCATACTGACGTTTGCGGGCCGATCACTCCTTCTTCAATTGAAAATAAGAATTATTTTGTTTTGTTTGTTGATCAATTTACCCACTACTGTGTTACATACCTTATAACCTATAAATCAGACGTGTTTTCTGCTTTTAAAGATTTCGTGGCAAAAAGTGAGGCTAAATTTAATTTAAAATTGGTGAATTTGTACTGTGATAATGGCCGGGAGTATTTGTCTAGTGAAATGAAAGATTATTGTGTGTCTCGGGGAATTTCATACCATTTTACAGTTCCTAGAACGCCACAACAAAACGGGGTGTCAGAGCGCATGGTTAGGACAATAACAGAAAAAGCCCGTGCAATGATTAGCGGTGCAAAATTACCTAAGAGTTTTTGGGGAGACGCAGTATTAACTGCAGTTTATTTAATCAATATCACACCTACCCGCGCTTTGCTGCAAAATAAAACTCCCTTTGAAATGTGGCACGGTAAGAAGCCTTCACTAAAATACTTAAGAGTTTTTGGTGCTACTGTGTATGTGCATAATAAAACACGAAAATGTAAGTTTGATGAAAAGTCGTGGAAGGGTATATTGGTAGGTTATGTACCTAATGGCTATAAGGTGTGGAACACGGAACATGAAAAATATGAAACGGTGCGTGATGTTATTGTAGATGAAATTAATTTTATGCAATCAAGGCCCGAGTTGAAATTTGAAGGAAATGGAATAGAACATTTTCAAAATACGGAACTGACTTCGAAGTCAGGATCATTGACACCTCAATGTTTTGACAGATTGAAATCCGGTAGTTTAAAATCGGGTAGTTTGAAATCAGATATTTTAAAATCTGATAAATATGTTTCTGCTCCTAAGATTCGTAAACTAAACGATTCAAATAACATGCCAAAGCCAAATGTTGAAAATCAAGCGAGTTCGACCGAAACTCGTAGTTCTGTGTTAAATAACGATGTTTCTTGTGGATTGAGAAGGAGTGCTAGGCTAAAAGGTCGTACATTAAAATCTTATAGTGAAATTGACGAAAGTTTATTGTGTGCTCAATCAGTTTGTTGTGAAATACCTACTTCTTTTAGTGAGATTAAAAATCGAGAAGATAGAACTCGATGGGAAAGTGCAATTAAAGAGGAATTAGACTCACTCTTGTGTAATAACACTTGGACGTTAGTACCTAAACCTGATGATAAAAATATAGTAGATTGCAAGTGGATATTTAGTATTAAAAATGATGAGTTCGGAAATCCATTAAGATATAAGGCACGTCTTGTTGCTAGGGGCTTTAGCCAGGAATATTTAACCGATTATCATGAAACTTTTGCCCCTGTTGCCCGCATGGCAAGTTTTCGATTAATGATTAGTTTTGCCAATCAATTTAATTTATTGGTCCATCATATGAATGTGAAAACGGCATTTTTAAATGGCATTTTAAAGGAAGAAATTTATATGAAAGTGCCAGATGGGGTAGTCTGTGAAGAAAGTTATGTGTGTAAATTAAATAAAGCGTTGTATGGATTAAAACAAGCTGCCAGATGTTGGTTTCAATTATTTGATCAATGTCTGAAAGAAAAAGGTTTTGTGAGCTCATCGGTTGATAGATGTATTTACATTTTAGATAAAGGTGACGTAAGCAGAAATATTTATGTGTTATTATATGTTGATGATTTAGTTTTGGTTTGTGCTGATAAGAAATCACTAGATAGTTTAAAGGATTATCTAATGAGCAAATTTAAAATGGTTGATTTAAATGAAATTAAAATATTTCTTGGAATCAAAATTACTCGAAGTAATGATACTATAACCTTAGATCAAAGCTCATATATAAAAAAATGGTTGCCTGTAAAGTCGGTTTTACGGGCGAAGATTTTACGTGACAACGTCTTTTTCTCGGTAGAATATTTATTGATATGAATATAATTAAATTGCACAATAGGAACAAGGAATTGAATGAAAATAAGAATTGCACAAATTTTAACTATAGAAATATATTTTGTTTACTAAAACATTGTACATGTAAACTTAAACTTAACTAATTCCTATTTGAGTGATTTTGTTGAGGATAGGACGATGATAGGAGAAATATGAAATGAAAGGAAGTGTTTCTGCTGTAATGTGTCTTGCGAAAGTCAAGTCGATAGTTGTTCCTTTTAACGTAGTTGACTTAGAAACGTTTGATACGCAATCAAGATTATACGTATTTTTCATGAAATTAAGAAACGAGTTGTCAGGCTTTACGTTTTTGTTAAAATCACCACACAGAAGAATCGGTATACTAGAATCAACTTGCACGAACGGTGGCACGTACTGGCTGTTGTGAATGTACGGACCGAGTCCTTGCCATAGCAACATTCCAATATCCTGCATACTAGCTCCTGGATGAATATATGCAGCACCGAGTATAAACTTGAAGCTAGTATTAGCGGCGAAGCAAGTAACTTCAGTCATGCACATGTCACCCTTGGTTTTAATGACACGAGTTACGTCTGTAATCGCAACTTGGACCACTTCCGCCGTAGATATCGATGATAATTTACGATAGATCGCCACTCCACCAGCCGCGTTGGTATCTGAGTTAGTTCGATTATTTTCCCTGGATACGCACTCATAACCCTTGATTGGAGTTGGTTCACAAGTGTCGCGCATCCACGTTTCAGTCAATACTAAATAGTCGGATCGTGGTATCACTGTATCTGTTTCAATGTCCGCGGCATGGGCACTTAAACTTTGACAGTTGATGTTCGTTACAATAAGTTGTCCAGCGTCGGTTGCGTCGTCACAGAATTTTACGGCTTGTTTGGTAATTGTGTCTAGAGTGTGTCCACGAAGTCGTAAGTATTCATTGCGAATATCTCGAGTAGTCTGTGAGTAGTTTCCATCTCGGCCATGTTTGAAAACCAATGGAGAGTCCTTTTCTGTTATGATGTACAATCCGTCGATACTTGTGACGCGGCTCATGGCTACATATACCAATTGCTGTGGTTGTTTTGAGGAGTACTTGTAAACAATTGTAGTAAACGTCCCACCCTGGGCCTTGTGGATCGTAATTGCACAAGCAGGCACGCAAGGAAATTGTTTTCGCTTGCACTTCACTGTTTTTGTCAACGAAATGTTTACCACTTTCTTGTGCACTGGCACCCAATCGACGGATAAGGTGTTTGGTTTGCTGTGCACATGTGGTCGACATTTGATTTTTGCTTTGGTACCCGTATTTTTGTCTTCAAACTGGAACCATAGAGTGGCGATTTCATCTTTAGCTGGCGGCAAACTTGTGCTGGTCGATGGTCCTCCTGGAGCAGAACGGTCATCTGCATTGGCTGGCTGACGTTCGATGTATAGCAAAACTCCAATAGCCCCATTTACCAATCCATCGGCGACGTCTATGTTAGATGTAATCATGTACGGATATCCTACTGCTAATGGCAACATGTATGGCAATCCGTCGGTTTCTGCAACCGACATCTTGTGAAGTTTCCCTTGCTCCCGGCTCTTTTCAGAATTGCTGGAATACCCAAGCATAATATCAGTGGCGATACAGTTGTGTGCGTTTTGAATTGCGTTTCGATTGTATGAATCTACTTCATGGTTGCTGTAATACAATCTGACAGCGTCGGGTACGTTCTCTTTTGCACCAGACTTCAGATTTGTGCCTGGACTCAATAAGTGCGATATTATTGACACTTAGTTTGAGTCCATCTCCAATTTTGGTGAGAATCGTCGAAAACAGCTCGTCAGTTTGTCGGACAACACGGACTAATGGGAAGTAGTTGATGCTTTGCCAGAGTACAGGTCCTCCGAGTTGGTTGTGTGGTACTGTGTAACACGGACTAGCGCGCACAGGTGGCAGCTGTCTGAAATCGCCGCATAAGATCATGTGAATGCCTCCGAATGGTTGATCGTAAATACCGGTAATCTGCTGTAGTCGATAATTGATTTTTCCAAGTATAGCTGCACTCAACATGCTGATTTCATCAATGAAAACAACTTTCACGCCGACAAACATGTTTCTGTAGGCTTGCAAGTTCTCAGCAGAAAGAAGTTTTGTCACTCGAGAATTTGTGAGACGAAACGCTGAGTGAACTGTCGTTCCGCCAATAGGGACAGCTGCTTTGCCTGTGCTTGCACAAGCAACGTATGCGTTGTTCAGTGAGTTGTGTTCCTGTGTGTAACGATTGTACGTCTCCATCAGGCACTTAACTGAATAAGTTTTCCCACAGCCGGCCGGTCCTGTGAAGAAAACTTGTAGTGTGACGACGACCTCATCTCCGCAGCCATGTAAACGATGTATGACCTCATGAATCAGCTCACGTTGTTCAGGGTTCGTCGTTCGTATCAGCTCACAAAATTGCTGTTTTGGCATCACGTTGCTACGTTTTTTTACGACCGATAATAAGCCTTCTCGCGGGACGATTTGATTGACATCATCGTTGTTCTCGGAACCTTCTCCTCCTAACACCTGCTCGACAAACACTCTCCTTTCCTCAATTTCTGGTGGTTCTCTGCTGTCTGAATTTTGTAGAATCATCATAGCTTCAAGCTCTTGCATCACACTGTCGATGTTGAGATTGTTTTCGAACAGCTGGCGGCGTTCCATGATGGTATCCTTGTTATCATTGAACAGTTGTAGAAATTTATTGCTATCAACAATGTCAGCTATTTCATTGCGGAAAGGCAAGAACAGCAATACCATTTCACGTTGATAATTAACAGTTTCATCTATTTCGTAGCGTCTGTATCGTATTATTCGTCCAATTTTTCGTCTGCGGTGTTCATTTGATGTCGTCCTTCCCACAGTTGTCCTTTCCTCGGTCACCGGTTCTTCAATTTCGTCTTCTTGCACATCTACGTCATCTTCATTGTCGATGAAATCATGATAATCAGCGTAATACGAAGCAAACTCGGCCAAATATGAAGATTCCAGAGAGGGAGGTCGCTCTTCATATCGCTGAATGATGTTCTTGGTAAATACATCTGTACTGTCTGCTTCGATGTTTTCGCGATCCATTTGTTTCCGACGTTTGCGACAGCGTTGTCTTTCCGATGGCCAAACTGTTGGTATGTACATAATTTGACGGCTCGTTTCGCTCATCGGTTGCCGTAGTAAATACCATGCTGCTTCTTGAGCTGACATTTCAACTGCATTAAGAAGTTTGACACTCAATGCTTTCAATTGGCCCGTGTAGTCCCGGTCAGGATGCTCTTCCATCATCTTAGTCAGCTCACGATTCAAGTTACCCATTCCACGAGCTGATTTGTTCACATATTCCACGACATACTGTGCGCAGCTGTATTCATCCAAGATAAACTGGATATCGATGTTGGATTTGATTTCACCAGCGAGGTAAGGGTTGAATGTGTTCGTCATAAGTTGGTCGAAGTTGCGTTTGAACAACATAGATGGCCTGCGCAAAGTTGAACGCACTACGTCAAGATATGCATCGAATGTCAAACTATGCTCCCTAAGAAAGTCGTCCATGCTAGCGTATGTACGTTCGCTGAGACAGTTGCGTAGCTCCTTGGCCTTTTTTTGGAATGCTATGCGGCGTCCATCAGTTTGAGGCATTGGGATCAATACACGGGTAGTGAGCATTGGCCAGTACGGGATCCCAAATCTACAAGTCGTTTCGCCTCGCTTCGTGCAGGTGAAAGTGTGCTTGTGGATTTGATTGGCGTAGATGGTATCGTTGGGCACATCTTCTTTGGCGACGGAACTCAGCTTCTCCACGAGCTCGATGGTCTTCGGCATATTTTCTGACACAGTCTCATGTGGATCATCGTGTAACCACAGTAAAATGTGAGCGTGCGGACTTCCTCTATGTTGAAACTCAATGCGAAGGAAATAATCCTCCACGTAGTACTGGCCAAACGGATTGTATGACTGTTTTGATTTCAGCATTTTCATCAATGTACCAACGAGTTTGTGGAAATATATGCAACATGTAATTGGATCGTCACTCACCAAGTTGCACCGCTCTGATGTGTTGAGATCTTCGGCGACTTTGCCAGGATATTTGTTGCTCAACTTGAGCAGTAAATTCAGCAATACTAACCAGCGTACCTCGTTTGCACTAAGAGTGAGAAAGATGGTCGGCTTACCAAGTTGACGGAGCATAGCGAAGAGATCTCGTTTACGAGAGGCCCAGTACTGGACAGAGTTTGGCACCGACTTCATAAAGGCGAGATTCTGCACAACGAATTCTTTGAGAAACTCCGGATCCTCTAACATGCGTCGAGTTACGCTCTCTGTGATCGAAACACTTCGGAATGTGCTGTAAATCCCATCGACCATTCGCAGACGTAGAATCTTCATTGCATCGTATAAGACTTTTTGAGGCGTGGCTCCACGCCTGTCACTCCGTCGTATTTCACTGGTCGCCATCATGTACGGTGTCACTGAAATGTTCATGTTGAAACGGCGGGGCTCTCCGAAGTATATCGCAGGAAATGATAGTTCTTCTGCATGACGGTCATAAATGATGTTAAGAGGCGTTGCCCGATGTCCTGGTGCGATGTCAAGACAATCCTCTTCATTCCACAGTAGTGTGTGCTGTCTCGCAGCAAGAACTTCAGACTCGGGCGTATATTCGGCGGAGATTGCTTCGATCCGATTAGCAGGATCATCTTGAAGGCCTTCATCTGATGGCAATGCAGGCTGCAGTCTTGACAAATCTATTTTGATATCGTACAAACGATATAGACTTGAATTTTGAAGTACATCTAACCATTCTTTGACCGTACGCTTAGACATGTACCCGCTGATGTGATTTGTTTTGTGTGCAAGATTCCTTTTGATGTTAACGTTGATAACATCGTCCTCTTCTAGATGGCGAGGCAAGCATTTTACCATGTCTTGTACGTTGACTGGGACGTTTATCACTTGTCCAATAATTCCATAAGAGAAATCATGACGCAGTCGACGCACTTGCATAAATGGAAGGCGTGGTGAGACCAAACGTTCACTGATAGGATCCAGAGGCGGTAGACCTGGAGGTATGTCAGGATATGAGAAGCCGTTGACCTTTGCGAGAGTAGGAAGCTTACGCTTATTCAGTGATTGTCTACAGGTGTTGCAAGACTTTGTATAATCCTCCTTGCGTAGCTGCCGATTTTCCTTAACGTACCAATCCGAGATTACCTTCAGTTGTAGTGCAGTGATGGTTTTAAGGTCATTCTTGAACCACAATCTGTCACAAACCGAGCAAGCATGGCCAAAATCGTTGTCCAGGAAAGTAGATTGAAATCTCCGTATTGACGATGACCATTTGGTATACCAGGTGGATTGTTCCAGTTGTATTGCTGTTTGGGTTGAAGAAGTATTCGGTTGTCCATCAGTCCGAGAAGATGCTGCTCTACGTTGTCGGAATGCACGTTGCCGTTGAGCGTTAGTTAGGGGAACGCTCGTTCTCTCCGCCACGACAGGAACGCTTGTTCTCTCCACCACAGAACAAGACGTTGAAGCAGGTGACTCTGACGTACCGCTGGTGAGGGCTATGTTAGCAGATTTACGTAGCTTGAACCTGCGTTGCCTCTCCGCAGCCGCTTTTGCAAAGGCTCTTACTTGTTCAGGAGTTCTGGTCAATGCTTGACGTAGTCTGTACTCACGTTGTCGCTGAGCATTCGTTCTGGCGGTAGAGGTGGTGTGTGGAACAACGAAAGGTACTGCAGACGTTGACGGCACGATATCCTCCGTCTCCATTGATGTAC
This sequence comes from Udea olivalis, assembly GCA_947369235.1. NCBI lineage: Eukaryota > Metazoa > Arthropoda > Insecta > Lepidoptera > Crambidae > Udea > Udea olivalis. The sequence goes on along the minus strand of OX376367.1, from coordinate 5,252,852 downwards.
TGGAAGTTGAAGGCATTTGCTCGTCCGTTTCGTTAGTTAGGGGAACGCTCGTTCTCTCCGCCACGACAGGAACGCTTGTTCTCTCCACCACAGAACAAGACGTTGAAGCAGGTGACTCTGACGTACCGCTGGTGAGGGCTATGTTAGCAGATTTACGTAGCTTGAACCTGCGTTGCCTCTCCGCAGCCGCTTTTGCAAAGGCTCTTACTTGTTCAGGAGTTCTGGTCAATGCTTGACGTAGTCTGTACTCACGTTGTCGCTGAGCATTCGTTCTGGCGGTAGAGGTGGTGTGTGGAACAACGAAAGGTACTGCAGACGTTGACGGCACGATATCCTCCGTCTCCATTGATGTACTGGAAGTTGAAGGCATTTGCTCGTCCGTTTCGTTAGTTAGGGGAACGCTCGTTCTCTCCGCCACGACAGGAACGCTTGTTCTCTCCACCACAGAACAAGACGTTGAAGCAGGTGACTCTGACGTACCGCTGGTGAGGGCTATGTTAGCAGATTTACGTAGCTTGAACCTGCGTTGCCTCTCCGCAGCCGCTTTTGCAAAGGCTCTTACTTGTTCAGGAGTTCTGGTCAATGCTTGACGTAGTCTGTACTCACGTTGTCGCTGAGCATTCGTTCTGGCGGTAGAGGTGGTGTGTGGAACAACGAAAGGTACTGCAGACGTTGACGGCACGATATCCTCCGTCTCCATTGATGTACTGGAAGTTGAAGGCATTTGCTCGTCCGTTTCCATTGTTTTGAGAGTGGTGATTCCTGTTGAACATTTGAAATTGAATGGATGAATTTTTAATTTTAAAGAATCAATTTGAAAATCAAAACACTTATTCAGATCGAAGGTTCAAATTTTTGCTAAATAAATTTGAAATTAATTAAAATTTGTAATTGTAAATGATGAAGTTGAAAATTAAAACATTTACTTAAATTAGATGTTAAAATTCTTGCTCAACACAGTTTAAATCAAGTTTTCTTATATCTGCCACTTTTTCTTAATATTTGTAATTTTAAAGAATCAATTCGAAAATCAAAACATTTATTCAGATCGAAGGTTCAAATTTTTGCTAAATAAATTTGAAATTAATGAAAATTTGTAAAATAATAATTAATTAATTAATTAATTTTAAACTAATAATTTACTTAACAATATCAACATTTATCAATAGTATGACATAACCTATAAACTCAGTTTCTCAACTTTTGTGTCAATCTAACAATTAATCAATCAATCATAGTTTACGATAATGAAATATCAGTGTACAATTATTTACCTTTATTGTTGTAGTTGTTGTAAATGACGAATCTAAGCACTCCACATTTTCACTACAGACACAGCTGACGATACTTTAACCACACGTGTGAACTTGTATTATGACGCTTTCTTGTTTTTCCAACGCCAAGAACGTTCGAGAAAGACAAAGACAGAGACACAAGCATGCGCCGATTCAATGCGCCTAATTCTCTAGTGCTGCGCGCGCGGCAGACCGATCATAGTTGAGTGGGAGAGAGACGCAAGGCATTCGGCGGGCCTCTCTCTCGTTCGGTGACTCATCGTAACGTTACCGCCTCTCTCTCGTTCGGTGACTCATCGTAACGTTACCGAGCGTTACACTTTTTCATAAGTGACTCCCAGCCGCAACCTAATTTAAGACGTTGTCACGTCAAAACAATTTTATACAGATTTGGTATGTCAGAGTGCAATGAAATTAGTACACCTATTGAGAATAAACCTAACTATGAAGCTCTGAATTTAGATAGTGAATATAATGCACCTTGTCGTAGCCTAATTGGTTGTTTAATGTATATTATGTTATGTACTCGTCCTGATTTAAGCGTGAGTGTTAATATTTTGAGCAGATACATGAACAAAAATAATAAGGAATTGTGGCAAAGTCTCAAAAGAGTGCTGAGATATTTAAAAGGCACTTTAGACCTAAAACTAACGTTTAAAAGGTGTAATAATTTTGAACATATTTTGTGTGGTTATGTAGATTCAGACTGGGGTGGTAATGATGTAAATGATAGAAAAAGTACTTCTGGCTATTTATTTAAATTGTTTGAAAGCTGTACAATAACCTGGAATACAAAGAGACAAATGTCTGTGGCGGCTTCTTCGACTGAAGCCGAGTATATGGCATTGTTTGAAGCTGTAAAAGAGGCATTGTGGTTAAAGTCTCTAATAATCAGTTTCAAAATTAATATTGTCAATCCAATACCTATTTTTGAAGACAATAATGGTTGTATAAGTATAGCAAACAATCCTACAAACCATAAGCGATCAAAACACATTGATATCAAGTATCATTTTTCAAGAGAACAAGTTGAAAACAATGTGATTAAATTGTTGTATCTCTCCACAGGTAAACAACTAGCTGATGTGTTGACCAAGCCACTGCCAGTAGTCACATTCAGACAGTTCAGAGATGAAATGGGTTTATGTTTGTAATAATTTAAGTTGATTTTTTTTGTGTTAGTTGTTAAGTATTTAATATGGTCTGATTGGGTTTTACTGGGTTTCCCTAATCCTAGCAACAAATGTTGGGCCATACTTTGTTTCCCAGGCAGTACATGGAAGGTTTAATGATCTGGTTAGGTGAAAAAAAAAAAAAAACTATGATTGTAAATAGTTGTATGTACTTGATTAATTTTTGAGGGGGCGTGTTGATATTTAGTTTAATTGAATCAAGCAAAAATTAATGTATTTGTTTTATTTTATACTGGTATTATTACTAACATGGCATCACTGAATGTTTAGTATAAAAGCCATGAACGCCCGTTACTCTGTCTCTTTTTCGAATTCACTCTGTGCTAGGAAACAGACATTATACCTTCCTCGTACCATAATTTTGAAATAAATTATTTAACTTATTTCTAAATTCAATCTGCATATTCTTTCGCCCATTTCCTATTTCCCAATACACGGTAAATACGATTTGAATGACAATTTTACCCAGCCACCAGACTTACCTGAAATGAAGAAAGCATTTTCTAATGCCAACGTCTCCCCGGTCACGCAGAAGGAAATTTCTTTATTTCAATTTCCTAGATGAATTCTCGGACCTTAATAAAATGACCCGTATAATGGCGTATGTAATAGGGTTTTGTCGCGCGCAAGTCAGGTACCGCGCTAGCGCCCGCTGAACTGCAAGGGGCCTTAAATAAAATTATACAACATGAACAAAGCATTCATTTCAAGGAGGAAATTAATTGTTTAAGATTAGGAAGCGAAAATGTCAAAGGTGCGTTGAAACCACTTCATCCTTTTCTTGATAAAGACAACATGCTTCGAGTGGGTGGTCGAATAGACAAATCTAAGGTTTCTTACTCGCAAAGACATCAAATAATATTGCCCAAGCAATCTCGAATAACTAATCTCATTATTTACAATGAGCACATAAGATTGTTACATGCAGGTGCAAAACAATTATTATCTAGTTTGAACCAAAAGTATTGGATAACAAATGGTTATAACCATGTAAACGGATTTGTAAACAAATGCTTACTTTGTTACAGGATGAAAGCGCAGTGTGCAAGGCAGCTGATGGGTTCTTTGCCACCTTAACGAGTTACAGCCTGTCGACCTTTCCAAAAAATAGGCATAGATTTCGCGGGTCCGATTCAAGTGAAAAATTCGCGTGTAAGGAAAGCTCTACAAACAAAAGGCTATATATGTGTGTTTGTCTGTTTTGTGACCAAGGCCATCCACTTGGAGCTCTCCTCGGATTTGAGTACTGATGCTTTCATGGCCTGCTTTAAACGGTTTATAGCGCGACGAGGTTTGCCTACAGACGTGTTCTGCGATAATGGCGGCTGCTTCAAGGGGGCAAGGAACACGTTAGTTGGGTTGTACCACATGCAAAATTGGCACGACCACCAAAGACAGGTGCTAAATTATTCAGCGCAACAAGGAATATCCTTCCACTTTATACCTAGCTATTCGCCAGTCTTTGCGGGCCTTGCCGAGTCATCCGTGAAAAGTATGAAATTTCACTTAGAGATAATTATACAGAATTACCTTTTGACTTATGAACAATTGCATACCATACTGTGTCAAATCGAAGCCACCTTAAATTCTAGACCTTTATTACCTGTAACAGCTGATGATGTCAATAGTTTCACTTACCTTACTCCAGGACATTTTTTGATAGGAACTGCGATGACTTCATTTCCTGAAAAGAATACTGTAGACATACCTGTGAATAGACTTAAGTTCTGGGAAATTTGTAACAAGGTAAAAGGTCATTTCTGGAACATCTGGCATAAGTACTATTTAAATGTGTTACAATGCCGTCCTAAATGGCGCGATACCATGCCTAATGTTAAAGTTGGTGCTTTGGTCATAATGAAGGAGCCTAATGCCCCGCCCCTAACATGGCCCATGGCCAGAATTGTAAAGACCTATCCAGGCCCAGATGGCTTAGTTAGAGTAGTTTGTAACGATGCCGTTTCCCTTCAGTCTCGTGGACGTTACAACCTCCACGATCGCTGGAAACTTCATGGTTTAACTGCTGGCCATTAAAAGTATTTTGTACTTGTTTTCAAATTTGATTCAATTCGATTTTTGTTTCGCATTGCATGCGCAGCTTTTTTGATTCAGTTCTACCAAAACCATCGTACTGAACAGTTTGTGAGCATTTTACCAGATTACCAGTTTAACTAGTATAACTTACGTGATGGTGTATTTTTAAATACTCTAAATAACCAATTTTGTAAACAGTTAAAACAGTTATAAGTAACAGGAACCCGTGTATCGGGGTAAGCATATCATACCTATTTACTTACCTATTACTATTAGATAATCTATTACCTAGGACTCTTTGTATTCATTTATTGTTATTTTGTTACAGTTCTTCTTTCCTACCTATACTTTACCCTATTTAATAAACAAGTCACTGGATTGGCTGATCTTTTATTAACTATTCCACAACTACATCTACTCCTAAATATTGTGTGACGAATCCCGGCGCTCCGGCTCCTGTATTGCTGGCCAGCATCGAGGATCCCGTTATATGGCGCCCGAACAAAAAATCGAAGATATCTCTTCTCTGCAGCTCGAAACTACGAGTGAAGAATAATATTTGTTATTTCCAGTAACTGAAAAAGAAGATAATTTAGGACGTTTGTGCAATTTATAATGTGTGTTTAAGTGTGGTACTTATTTAGTGCATTTACCCTACCTTATTTTGTGTACTATCATTCAACCCCATTTCATTACACTATACCATACCGTTTTCACAACCAAATATACTTCAATCACTATACACACATTTTACAGACAATAATACGATCGACGCTACTACTGCTGGTTACAAATGTAATCGGATCCCGATGCTTTAGTAGCGGAGGCATTACATTCACAAACTTATTACCTACCCTTACTTATTATCCCAAAGATACTTTCAGTACCCTTTACTTTATTTACACCACAGCCCTACAGACATCACCTACTCTACGGCTTGTCTAACCGACAGCTACATAAACCTTCGAGGTTTTGGAGTTTAAACCCTTGGTTATTCCAAATCTCGTTTGTTACCACATCCTTGGCTTTGGAGAGTATCCTTAACCAAGATACTACACGCTTAGCTCGTATTTCTTTAGGTCTTCGAGGCCGACTAAGTTTACGTAAGCTAAGTATACTTACAAACATTACATACATCGAATAGCAAAATATTTTATACCAAATACACCACTCTCCAACTTATTTTCGTACTTCATCAATTTATCTTACTAGAATTGAGCAATAATTTTTACAATAATTTCTAATCATTACTATTTTCAATAATAAAACGTCAACTTTGCTTCTGAACTGACATTGTCAGACATTGTCACACTATTTATCTTCAAATCAAATAATTTTCTCTTTTCAAACTAAGAAAAGGTTTTATACCTTATTATAATACCAGTGGTACAACATGGATATTTTTCAATTGAACAAACCAGAAATTATTTATGAACTTAGATTACGTAACGCAAATTTTCAACCAACTCAAACTGCCGTTGAATTGCGTGAAATCCTATCCAATATCTTATCAGAACCAAATACATATCCACCATCTTCATCAAGCCCCTATAATTTTACTCTCGATGTGGATGAAATAAAAAAATGCTTGGATATTATAGATATAACGATGTCTTCCTATCCTACTAGGAAAGCAAAACTTGTTGTTGTTGTTGTCGTTTCTTTATATAATTAGGACTTTTGTTAATAATTCCCTATTTTGTGTTTTTACTCACCGTATACTCTAATTTACCATATTTTCTTTATATAATTACTTATTGATTTATTATAATTTATTATTACTTAAAGCGTGACGCATGTTACTTAATCTCTTGATTTATATAGGTACTGTTTTTATATACATTCTCCATCCTATCGGCTAACCATTAACTACCATGTCAATACGTAATTTTGTACATATAAGATTATTATGTTTTATTATTTTTTTAAAAACGACTTTTCGTATTTCTGGCTATAGTTATTAGTCATTTTCTCTATGGAGCGGATAACAACTCCTTAAATAAGCCTATGTTATAGTAATCGTCGTATTTTTCTCTATGGAGCGGATAACAACTCCTTAAATAAGCCTATGTTATAGTAATGGTCGTATTTTTACCTTTGGAGCGGATAACAACTCCTTAAATAAGCCTCTGTTATTTTCTCCCTAGTAGTTGGACTACAACCAACTTACTTATTACCTTATAAGTTAGTACTTACTCTTAACAAGTACTTACTTATTATAGTCTATAACGAGATTCAAATCTTATCTTCTGACCATATTAAGGTTAGTAAACTTGTACATTTTTAAGACACTTAACACAAACACTTACACATGACATTCATCACACACATAAAAACTGAACATGATCACCAAAAGCCAGCGGGTGGTGACTGGCATATTTAAATAAGCCTGCACAATCTGGGTTAGTTTCATGAGAAACATCTTCTATTATATAAGATTTCTCTACTTGACTGATGCCTTAATTCAAACTTACAGAATTAAGACTTTGTTAGATACGACGGATGTTAGTATTTGAATGAAACCGAAACTAACCTAGTGTAAATTTCTCACTGTAAAAAACATTCGTTTACCCAAATTCTATCATGCACTTCCATTTAATTAATTAATAGGTTATTACTTATATTGTATTTTTTATAAAATAAGTGACTTGTTTGTTAACTTGTTTGTTGATTTGTTTGTTGACTTGTTTGTTGACTTGTTTGTTGACTTGGTTTTTGACTTGTAACTATCAACTTATCTTCCAAATTTAACTTATTGTAAAAACGACATCGTTAACATTACCTTATTTTTTTTACTTAACTTTTACATAACTTAACTTAACTAAAGATTAACTTAACTTAACTTTAACTTAACTTAACTTTAACTTTCAAAAAAAAATCCTTAAAGATTTTTTTTGCGCCGGCCACCCCGGTATTGTAACGATGCCGTTTCCCTTCAGTCTCGTGGACGTTACAACCTCCACGATCGCTGGAAACTTCATGGTTTAACTGCTGGCCATTAAAAGTATTTTGTACTTGTTTTCAAATTTGATTCAATTCGATTTTTGTTTCGCATTGCATGCGCAGCTTTTTTGATTCAGTTCTACCAAAACCATCGTACTGAACAGTTTGTGAGCATTTTACCAGATTACCAGTTTAACTAGTATAACTTACGTGATGGTGTATTTTTAAATACTCTAAATAACCAATTTTGTAAACAGTTAAAACAGTTATAAGTAACAGGAACCCGTGTATCGGGGTAAGCATATCATACCTATTTACTTACCTATTACTATTAGATAATCTATTACCTAGGACTCTTTGTATTCATTTATTGTTATTTTGTTACAGTTCTTCTTTCCTACCTATACTTTTACCCTAAATAATAAATAAGTCACTGGATTGGCTGATCTTTTATTAACTATTCCACAACTACAACTACTTCTAAATATTGTGTGACGAATCCCGGCGCTCCGGCTCCTGTATTGCTGGCCTGCTGCGTGATCCCGTTATAAGTTGATCTCATTACACCCTGTAAAAAAATATATAAGCGTTCTTTGAGTGGCTTTGCTGTGCTACCTTTAGAATAAGATTTTGTTTAATAGAATAAGTAATATTTTATATAAAACGTTGAGTAACTTCTCTGCTACGATAAATATAAATAGTTGTATTAATTACATTAAGCAGATGTTATTGTTGTTATTAACTGTTAGGTATGAAGCAAACCAATTATTTATTTGTGTTATGTTATCGAAAGAATTTCTTGTTGTTGTTTATTTTGTCTAATTAACAACTACTTACTAATTAAAATGCAAGTAAGTATGTATAATTTAATAAAATTGTTTTATGTCTAAACTAATTAATACATTGTATAGTCTAAATAGTTTTAAAACAAACATGTTGGGTGGTGATTGAAATCCCTTTGTTACATTTTAATTATTTATAATAATTTGGCTACATGCCCTGCCCCCCAGCATGTTGGCAATACCAACAAATTGTTAACGTATGTTTTATATACATAAGACTGGCAACACTGAATGTCCTTCTTCTTGCTCGGCTCCATCAATCTGTGTAAACGTATCCTTCCTATATTAAATTATTTTTATCATCTTCTGCCTTTCCAATATAATTAAATCAGTGCCCTATAAACTATACAATCTGCCTTACGAAAACCTCATACCATGTTTTTAAGCAAATAAAGATAAAATTACTACCGCCTAGATTCGATTGGTATTAAACACGACGAAAAAGTGAATTCAGAAGACGACCGTGCCCAAAAAATTCTAAAACTTACAACTCACCGTTACAAAATGGCCGGTTTGAGGTAGTCCACCTTGGCGTGAAGACGAACCCAGTATCTGGAATACTGGGCTATAGCCTGGGAATAGCTACAATCTAAGCCTGTCCCGATTTCAGAGTTTGCAAAAACTTTTTAATAAAGATGGCAAATACGCAAAATTATACAAAGCCAACATTGAAGCGTATTTAGAAAAAGGCTACGCTGAAGAATGCATAGATAGTCACAGTCACGCGAGTTCGTCTTCACGCCGATGGTACCTATCTCATTTTGGGATGACCAACCCGAACAAACCTGGGAAGCTTAGGATTGTTCACGACGCGTCCGCAAAAACTTCAGGGGTAAGTCTCAATTCATTAATCCTACAGGGACCTGACTAACTTCAATCTCTGCTCGGAATTTTAATGAGGTTTCGTGAGGGTTAGATCGCCTTGAATGGGGACATTCGCGAAATGTTTCCCCAAATAAAGGTTAGAGACGAGGGTAGAGATTGTCAGCGTTACCTGTGGCAATCTGCCCAAAGAGATGTGAAGGGATTCAGAATGTCATCTCTGATTTTTGGCGCCTCTGCGTCACCCTTTACCGCGATGTATGTCAAAAATAAGAACGCCAGTGACTTTCAGGATCAGTATCCCGAGGCCACCCAGTATATACGAGACCATTACATGGATGATTTTCTTGGCTCTTGTGATGGCGTAGATAGCGCAGCTCGCCTCGCGGCCGATATTTTACATGTACATGCTCAATGTGGCTTTTAAATGCGATCCTGGGTGTCGAACAAGTCCGATGCTTTAAGACTGATTCTTTCACATCTTCTCAAAGAGGACCCGGGTGATGTCAATCTCAATTTATGTGAGACTCCAGCGCAACCTGATTTTCGGGTTCTTGGGATGCACTGGGATCCACTCGGCGATACATTTAACTTCAAAATCGAGATCGACGTTCCCCCACGCATTAGGCTTAGTAAACGCCAAGTACTCGGGGATTTTTCTAGTACAATTATTCATAAAACCACATCAACCCATATATAAACTGAAAGTTTGCCTTACCGTTTTAAACTTCATTTATCAGTTGCGGTGGTCGCTGAAATCAAAATATGAACCAGTTAAACCAAATGCATTATTTACACAATAAGTTATGTCACAACAATAATCACCTTTATCTTTTTATAGGATTATTTATTTCACATATCCAATAGGTAGTGATTGTTATACAACATCTCTTAGTGCTATCAATAACAAGGAAACTATATTATACATATATTATGTCCTAAGCGGACCAAATCATTTGACTATTTCAACTGCATTAGCTTAATGTATTGTAACTTCAAATGACCCCTATGTAACTGTTGCCTGTTTTTCTGCTAACTAATATAGAAATATAAAATCTATGATAAACCACTTTGCTTATGTATTTTAAACAACTGTTTTAATAAATATACCTAGCATGGTTTGGCCAAATACAAAATGCTTATCAATATGCAATTTCCTAAGCACCTTTAGAGAATTAACTTTTCACTGGACCAACAGGACTTAATACTTACACTAAATCCACATTCCTCAATATCGGTCATACCTTCCACAGCAATGGTACCCATCAGACTGAGCAGTCTCTCTTCATATGCTGACAACGGTTGACTTATATGGGGACCACCACCGGTACCTTGCCTTTGACGCATTAGGCTAATGGCCTTCTTTTTGGTTTTAGTTTTCTAATCCGTCCACACCTGAATGTAGTAAAAACCAGTTAGTTAGCATTGTAATGATAAAAAAAAACTTTTAAAGCTTATTAACTGTGAATAACTGTTAGGAGTGAGGTGTAATATAATCTAATATTATACAGACATATACATAGTATGTACATGGTGCTATTACAAAAATTAAGAGAACTTATGGACTGAACAAATCTGATTCCAAGGGTTTTGCAAACTATAATACATACATACATAACTTTATAAATGAATAGATAAGTATGTGACAAACCTTATTATTTTTTTAACTTTTAGTGAGCTTATTAACTAACTTTCTAAAATAAATTTTCAAATAACATTTATCTTATAATTACATGCATTGTTCCATTTGAGGGGAGTCCTGCTTACTCCACTCCCCAATGAGTTAAGGGTATTCGCCAGCTCCTGCGACAGTCGGTCTGCCCTCAGACATCCCTGAGCTCCAGACTGCGGCTTATTGAGATCACCGCGACTGTAACGTGTAGGTACATACACTAACAAATTAGTTAAACATTGTACCATTTTCATGAATGAAACCATTACTAAATAAAAATAATGTTACCTTTCCATGAAATTCAGCATGGTAATATACTGCTCGTAGCTAGTCCACGGCCTCGGGTCCATTTCAAGTTTTCTGTAAACATTCATGTTATTTAGCCCGTAATATTTTGGTGAAGATAAAGACAAAGATCATCCTTCTAGGGCTAACTAGAACAGTTGTGATTTGTTACACTTTTTGATATCATTTCAACTTACAAACTAATCACTTGTGTAAGATTTTAAATACTTACTTTAATAATACTTACTTTCTTTCAAAGAAAACAATTACAACACAAACAAGCTCATTGTCAGTCTGACAGCTCCTCCCTCCAATACATCAACCAATCACGTGAAAGAGCGCAAAAGAACGAATGACCTTAGACTATGTTTATTATTATTTCGACTGGGGACGCTGGCAGTGGGCCGGGTGATCGGTCCGCTGGTTATGGGCCATTTCACCCATTTCCCCGGGCCCCCTAGCAGGGGGTCTTTAGGTTGTCCCATTTTCACGGCGTCCCGTCGAATCTTCCTGTTGCTTTGCAGAATCTTACTATCTGGTCCACCGTCAGTTCTTTCAGATTTCCTTCATCTAACGAGTCTGACCCCATGAGCTCCCACCGTATGTGTGAGTACATCGGGCATTCGGCGAGTAGGTGGAAACTCGTTTCCTCGCTGTCCATGCACTCCATGCATGTGGGGTTGTCTTTGATGCCTATTACTGTTAGGTGCCTGTTTAGTCTAGAGTGTCCTGTGGCGATTTCTGTGACCATACGTACACTGTTCCTTGACAGCTTCAGTAGATGACCTGTCTTCTTCGTGTCCATTCCGTTTATGAACATTTTAGACTGTCGCATGCCTGTTGCAGCCTTCCATCGTCTGTTTGTTGCTGCTGTGGTTAACCTTTTGATTACTCCCTTGGTGATGTTGTGTGCTATTGGCAGCCTGGGTTCCGGACCCACTAAGCCTTCGGCCGCACCACCCCTGGCTAGTTCGTCTGCTAACTCGTTGCCGACATTTCCCTCGTGTCCAGGAACCCATGCAATCACTACGTCTATTTTGTTTGCGAGTTTCCCTAGAGCTTTTTTGCATTCTTTGACAGTTACCGATGTCGTCTCTGCTTTGCTAAGCGCTTTCAGCGCTGCCTGGCTGTCACTGTAGATAGTGGCCTTGGTGACGCTGTCCTGATTGTCTAATATATCTGCGCATTGCATGATAGCGTATATTTCTGTTTGGAATACGCTGGCGAACCTGCCTAGGCAGATTGATCTGTTTATCGCTGTGCCGTCCTCGCACCTTATGTGCACACCCGCGCCAGATAGCTTCAGTGACTCAATTCTGGAGCCATTTGTGTAGCAAACTGTTCCGCTTGTGTCTATGTTCCATTCATCTCTCTGTCCTATATGTACTTTGTATTTCTTGTCAAAGATCTTTTCTTTCCTTGTTGGCAAAGATCATTGACATGTTGCTCTCGATTTCACTTCCAATGCGTAGATGCCCTCTGTCCGTGTGGTTACCGATCCAGAGGTTCGTGCTGCTGAGTTTGAACCATTGTTCGGTCGCTTTTCCTTTGATCGCTAGGTCTAGCGGATCCAGCCCGAGCACGATCTCTAGCGCTGATGTGAGTGTTGTTCTCATTGCACCTGTGATCATCAGTGCCACTAGTCTTTGGACCTTGTCTAGCTCTAGTTTGTTGGTCCTTAGTGCCGCCTTATGCCACCATACCAGTGATCCGTGGAGGATTCGTGGCAGGATGATTGCTTTGTATATCCATAGTACAGTCGCCGGTTTGATTCCCCATGTGCGTCCTATGGCTCTCTTACATTGCATCATGGCCATTTTGGCCTTAGAGCAGGTGGTACTTATGTGTGCTTTGAAAGTTAGTTTGCTGTCCAGCGTAACTCCTAGGTATTTGATCTCCTTGACCATTTCTAGTTCGGAGTTGTCTATCTGCACTATTTCTTTTCTACCAATTTTACGTTTATTGGTGAATAGGACTAGTTTCGTCTTTTCTGGATTGAGGTTGAGTCCCTTACTTCTGCACCATGATAGCGCCGCTTTCAGTCCTCTGTTCATGATGTTGCACATGACGCTGAGGACCTTTCCCGTTACTAGCAATACCCCGTCATCAGAGTACACCTGTGTGTATATGTGTATCTTGTTTATCTCGTGTACTAGTTCATCTATTAGAATGCACCATAGTAGAGGGGATAGGCATCCCCCTTGCGAGAATCCTCTTCTCGCCCTGACCGTGTGTGTAACCCCTGCTAGCTCAGCCTTTATCAGGCGTTGTTGAAGCATATTCTTCACCCATCCTGATATATCTTTGTGAATGCCTTCGCGGTCTAAGGCGGCTTCTATCGACTTAGGGCTGGCCTTGTCGAATGCCCCTTCTACGTCGAAGAAGCAGCCCAGTGCGTATTCCTTGTTGCTCAGGGACCTTTGTACTCTAGTAACTAGGTTGTGGAGGGCTGTTTCTGTGGACTTACCCTCCATGTATGCATGTTGGTTCTCATGTAGCGGGGATCCACTGTTCTCTATCTGGACTCTTATAGTTCTGTCAAGGATCTTTTCCATTGTCTTCAATAGAAACGAGGATAGGCTGATACATCTGAAGGCCTTCGCCTCCTGATATGTGGCCTTGCCAGGTTTCGGTAGGAAAACTACCTTGTCTTCCCTCCACTTCTTGGGAATATACTGCATTCTTATACTGCTGTTGAACAGTTTTAAGAGATCTTCCTTGATGTACTTTGACGCTACTTGCAGCATTTTTGGAAATATTTCATCCGGGCCTGCCGCCTTGTATGGCTGGAAGGAGAAGATGCTCCATACTAGTTGTTCTTCCGATATGGCGATGGCCTCGCCTGCCCCTACCACTGTGGGGTTTGAGGAGGTTGGCATGTCTTCGTCTATGTCGTGCTCGCAGTCTGGGAAATGAGTTTCCATCATGGTCTTAAGTATCATTTTTGGGTCAGTTATCAGTTCTTCCCCCTTCTTGATACTTCCTAGTTTGCAGGTGTTGTCCTTGGATAGCGTTTTGACCAGCCTCGCGGCATCTAGGTGTTTTTCGATCCCTTCGCAGAACGCGCTCCAGCTGTTCCTGCATTCTTTTCTGCTCTCGCCCTTGAACTTGTTTAGCTCGTCTTTGTACTTACGCCAGCTCTCTTCGTCACCCTTTTTGGGGGCCACCCTGAGAGCACGTCGGGTCCTCTTTCTGGACTTCTCTAGTGACTCAGTTCACCACGGTTGTCCCTTGCCTAGTTTGATTTCTCTGAGCGGACATGCTTTATGATAGGCTTCCCTGAGGGCCTCATCTATTCTTGTCGCCTCTTTTTCTATCTCCATTTCGTGCTTGTGTAAGTTGTGACTTCCAGGTGTCCACTGTTTGATGTAGTTTTCGAAAGTAGACCAGTCTGTCTTTTTTGCGTTTCTCACTCGGATCCTGTCGATGCTGCAGTCTATGCTGAAGGTTATACGTCTGTGATCTGACATGGATTCATTTTCGTCTACCTTCCAGTTTCTAATTTGTCGGCTGATCGTTTCTGATGCGATGGTGATGTCCAGCACCTCACTTCTCGCTCTGTTGACAAACGTTGGTGTGTTACCTACGTTTAATAACTCCAGACCGGATGCGCTAATGTACTCTAGGAGTGCTTCCCCCTTCCTGTTGCAGTCCGTGCTGCCCCATACCACGTGATGTGCGTTGGCGTCGCACCCTAGAATAACAGGAATGTTCTTACCTTGGTACTTCTTGATGGTATCTTCCATTTCTCTTGTTGGCGGCTCAAACTCACTCTCGCTGGGAAGATATGCAGAGACGAGGAGCACCCTTGCTTTGTTCTTGTTTAGGCTCGTTATTGTTAGTTCGACGCTTGCCAGATCTCTGTAACAGTCTGCCTTGATTAGTCCTAGTGTGCTTACTCTACTGCTCGTGAAGATGCATGCTCTCGGGTTGGACTCACCATCGTTGTGGTAGATGAGGTCTCCACCCAGGGAGGTGTGTTTGTCGTGTGTGTGTGTGTATTTGGTGTGTTTGTGTTCCCCTCTTGACTACTCCGTTTCGGTCTTTGGGTCCCCGTACCAAGGCGGTTGCAGAAGCGCCACACTTGGCGGGGGAGCGCGATCCCTGAGCGGTGTCGTGAGGGGGGTGGGTGTGGTGTGGTGTGTGGGAGGTTCGGGGCTGGCTATTCGGCTGGGTGTGCGGTAGTCTAGGGGTCCTTCTGCAGGGTTCCCGATCTGACTACTGCTCTCCCCGCCGGCAAGCACCCCCCCCCTCTGTGTCCTGTACGGCGTGTCCTGGGATAGAGCCCCGACGGTCGTTGCTGCATCCTTCAGTGGGGATTCCTGTTGAATCTCCAGGCTGAGTGGTGCTTATCCCACCGACGAGCTCGTTTCCCCCCTGAGTCATCTTGTCGCGGTTTAAAAGCCGGGCTTGCACCTTGCTGAACTGGTAGTGCAGCATCACGTGGTCCCTGAGGGCGTCCTGAGGGACCCCCACCACAAGTCGTTGGCCAGTTGGCAACGTCTCCTTGTAGATGAGGTTCCACTCAGGCAGCCTCAGTTCGACCCTGTGATCGTTCTGACCACGAAGCATCTCCAGCGGATCACTACCCGGCTCCCCGAGGTTGCCCGGCAGCCAGATTGATACTCGCTGGCTTTCCAGTCTGCGAGCCCTCAGTGGCATTTCGCCTTGCCCGCTAAGGTCGCAGCCGAGCAGCCAGTTGCATGCCTCTTCGGTGCTGGGTGTCACGAGGAAAAATCCCTCTGCCACCAACCCCGAGGCCTCGAACGACAGGCACCGCCCCCCGACCTTAGCCCGCACGGAGCAGGTCATGATCGCCACTAGCCTCTTCCGAACCGTCACTGCTGTGGCCTCGTCCATCCTGCCGCCATCCACCCGCTCGATGATGATGGAGAGATCTGTCTGGCCCACATGGGGTCGCGACGATCCCTCGGCGCGGGTGTTCTGCCTTTTAGGTGGGCGTTGCTGTGTCGGCTCTTCTGGGTCTGTCCCCTGTCTCTTGAGCTTAGGAGCCCGAGAGCCTGCCCCCCCTCTCGATGGTGTTTGAGGTGTCTGGGTGTGGTTCTGCTCCGCCAGCTCTCTTTTCTTCTTAGCCTTCAGACGCTTGTACTTACTTTTCGAGAGCCATTCTTTAAATTCTTCAGTACTGTGCGTCTGTCTGTCTGTCTGTGTGTCTATAAGTCTGTCTCTAAGGGCTATACGTGACAGGTCGTCCCCGAGAGTCTCAGAAATAGACCTACCGGGACGCACCTGTGTAGCCGTGGATGTAGTATGGTGCGCAAATTCGCCCCCCCCAGAGTACGAGGGGCAGCCCGAACCTGACGGTCCAGGGAGGGATCCTCCGGCCTTGCCGGTACCCTCCTGGGGTATTATATTTTTATTTGCACTCATTTTTTTTATTTGACCGGGACTGCCGGAATGGGTTGGGGGATAGGAAAGGATGTGGGGGAAGGATGCCGACTTAATGCTCGCTTTGCCTGGGCTCCCCGTAAGGGCACCGGGGCAACGAGCATATAGTAGCGGGGATGCGGAGGGGTGGGGTGAGGATGTGGGGGTACGGCCTGAGTTTTCAGTTACGTCTGTTTCATAAGGAATCAGACCAATAACAGGGGGCACCTTGAGAAGGATATTACACAGGCCCTGCCTTGGGGATCTACACGACCTGCGCTCTCCCCCAAGACCATTCGCCATTCTCAGCACCGGACAGGTTTTGAAAATGAGGGTACGTCTGATCGCTTGTCATGTCGCCCCAGAGGGTACCCGAGGGAAGCGCACTAGGGCTCTCATGTACACGTCTCAGACTTAGTGTTATTGGGCGCTCTATATCACCTTTTGATCACTCGAGCATTCGCTCGAGCTCTCTTCAGGTGATATAGAGCCCAATAACATACTCATCAGTTTTGATGTTATTGCGTCGTATAAATTGAATCCTAAGCTGGGATAACAATGATATAAGACGCGACCTCACCCATGCGTTTTAATCCTCAATAACATTGACAGTGCTGCTATCAAAATTGACTTATACGAAAACTTTTGAGTGAGAAAACTAGTTGTCTGAAATTAATAACTTGAACTAGCTTGGTTTTTTACACCATTTATAAATACAACCAATTTATTGAACTGATCATTTCATAAAAAGCTTCTTCAATAAGCAGACTGCATAATTGCAATGAAATTTGTAAAACAAAAAGAATCGTTAAACTTAAAATGTGTCTGTCCAGCTTCTCTTAATAAAACGATACGATACGGGGGCTCGTCTGTGGACCTTCTAACTGTGGAAAAACTAACTTAGTTATAAGTCGACTGTTGCATGAAGATGGACCCCGTTTTCATAACTTATATATATATTCAAAATCATTGTATCAACCCAAGTATTTGTTCCTTGAAAATGTTTTAAGTATGATAGATGGATTATCACTTTATAAATACAATCACAACAGTGAAATTTTGAGTCCCCATGATTCCATAATTATTTTTGATGACGTTGCGTGTGAAAATCAGAACAATATCAGAGATTATTTTGCTATGGGTCGCCATAAAAATATAGATTGTTTTTATATTAATCAAACTTATACTAAAATTCCTAAGCAACTTATAAGGGATAATTCCAATCTAATAATATTATTCAAACAAGATGATGTCAATTTGAAACACGTCTATGACGTAGGTTCCGACATGTCCTGGATACAGTTTCGCGAATTATGTTCAAAAGTTTGGGAGAAACCGCATAGTTATCTCGTTATTGACAAAGACAGTGAGAAAAACAAAGGTTGCTATAGAAAGGGATTTGATACGTTCATAGTATTTGATGAACATTAATAAACAATTGATGAGGTGTTATATAGTCACTTTAATTTGTGATGCCGTGCTGAGTCAACATTGTTAAGTCTGCCGCTGCCGTGAAAAAGAAAGTGGAAATGATAAAAGATGCAAAAGCGACCAATGATATGGTTTTAGATTCTATGTTTAAACCAATAGTTGACCCTCTTAAAGAGTTATCTAAAAAAAATTATCAAAATAATGAACTCGCAAAATCTGGATACGAACCGATAATGAAACAAAATAAATATAGTGAAAGCGAAGATGCTTACTGTTCAGACGAGGATTCAAGAAAATAATAGCACAGAAGACGAGCAACACTTAAATGAAGAACAAATTTACGATGACGATATTGATCAAAACGAGTTATCCAACAAAACTCTAACCAGTGGTATATACTTACCGGAAAATGATGAAGTGCATGAAGATTCTTTTAAATTAATGGGATCATCTCCGAGTGAAAAAAATCAATCTTTATCTTGGTCTTTGATACAGCAGGCATCGAAACCGGTCACATACGGTGTCAAACTTGATCGAGGTAAACTTATGCTAGGCAAAACACGTGTTTACGATCAAGGACGCACTTTTAAAATTGGAAGTAAAACGGTGAAAACCCCAGGCTTAGTTGATTTGTTATTCCGGAATGTACCAAATATGGATCGTGTAACGGAACAAGACCTGCAAAATTATAAATTGTTGTTAATTGAAACTAATGCGCATAGGCGCGATTGTAACCCCAAAAAACCTATAAACAGCAACAAAGGAAAAAAATATCTGCATGTAATAAGACCATTATTTAAGTATTCTAGAAGTGACACCATAAGTACAGAGGATATTCATCAGGGAGAAGGGCTTAATCTTCTAAAAAAAGTTAAAAATAATGTGGATCTAGTATATTGGGATGATCCAAACGAACTGGTGGAGAGAATAAAATTGCTCATTGCTTCTCGTGATGCGGGCAATACAGGTTTAGACAATGAAATAACAGCAATAATTGAAGAGCTTTATGAATTCGGTATAATCAATAAAGATATAAATCAAATGCAATCAAGAAACAATACAGTCTACTAATAATTGACAAAGCGTAAACACGAATATGAATGTTGATAAATTTGGTCATCACGTTCATAAACGTTTACGTATTTCCGAATACGTTGAGCCATCAAACGAAGTGCTGGTAAAGTCCAACGAAGGATGGTTTGACTTGAAATTTGCTAGACTGATTGGTTTACCATCACCAGAGCACGACGATGATACTGTAAAAAAATCATATGTCGACCAGAAAATAAAAGATATGAATACAGAATTAAATAAAGTACATGCTAATGTAAAAGTGTATATAAAGCAACTGGAAAAATTTACTTCAGACCATTTATCTTCTTCACATTATACAAAGCACGAAGTAGACAAATTGATTCAAGCATTACAACAAAAATTAAAAAAGCATGAGTAAAAAGAATATTGTTGATGAGCTTCATAAGTCAGCTCGAAAAAATTTTATTCGCCGACCGACCATAATAAAGGGTATTGATGATTTTTGGCAAGCAGACCTCATTCATATGCTAATAAAGGCTATAAATACATATTAGTTGTTATAGATGCTTTATCTAAATACGTTTGGGTAAGCCCTTTAAAATACAAAGAGAAAACCTGTGTTACAAATGCTATGAAAAGTATTATAACAAAATATAGGTGATTCCCTAGAAATATGCAAACAGATTTAGGAAAAGAATTTTATAATAAAGCATTCAGTGAACTTATGAAGAGATACAAAATCAACCATTATTCGACATATTCTATAAAGAAAGCATCCATTGTAGAACGAGTCATTAGAACTTTAAAAAGTAAACTTAGAGAAGAAGCCTAAAGAAGTTAATAAATCCAATGATTTTTTAGTTAAATTTAACATATTGAAGTCACACAAACAAAAGATTGAAGGAAAGCCATTGCTATGTGTTGGTGATCATGTTCGTATTAGCAAATATAAAGGTGATTTTGGTAAGGGCTACACGCCTAACTGATCTTCAGAATTATTTACTGCAAAAAAGGTCACCAATACTAGTCCCCCTAGTTACCAACTAAAAGACAGACATGGTCAGAATATTCTAGGTTCCTTTTATGGATTCGAATTACAAAAGACTAAATTTCCAGACTTATACCTAATTGAGAGAGTTATTAAGAAAAAAGGCAGTAAGCTGTTTGTGAAGTGGTTAGGTCTCGATGATAACGAAAATAGTTGGGTTGCTAAATCATCCTTGGTATTGTGATATAAATAAAGAGTTTAAACAACCTCTTTTGTCATTTTACTCATATCCATGAAGGTAGGAAGGGGTATTATTGATAGTTTAATTAACCATTTACCTGTCGAGTTACATTTACCTGGTTATCAATTTTGCGGACCAGGAACGAAGCTTGAGCAACGGTTACAAAGAGGAGATCGAGGCATTAATAAGCTAGATCAAGCCTGCATGTATCACGACATAGCTTATAAAAATCGTGATTTAAAAAATCGACAAAACGCAGACTTAGAGTTGTTAAAAATGGCTAAAAATCTACTTAAATCAAAAGACGCAGGGAAAGGAGAAAAAGTAGCATCGTGGATTGTTAAGAACGCTATGAAGGCTAAATTAAGAGCTGATAAAGGAATCAAGTCGTTCTTGACTGATTTAAAAAAAAATCGCTCTAAAATAAAGAAAACGAAATCGAAAACTAAGGGATCAGCCATTAAAACAGCATACGCGGTAGCGAAAAAAGTATTTGCTAATGCGAAAGGTTTACGACTACCCCGTTGCATTCCAGTTCCAAAATGTGGTGGAATCTTGCCACTTATCCCAATTTTCGCAGGATTATCTGCCTTAGGTTCTCTTGCAGGTGGCGCCGCAGGCATTGCAAAAGCTGTAAATGATGCTAAAGCTGCTCAAAGAACTTTCCAGGAATCGGAACGACACAACAGAGCTATGGAAGCTGTTGCTATTGGAAAAGGATTATATATTAGACCTCATAAAAAAGGATCGGGTCTATACTTGAACCCATCAAAAAACTAAGTAAGCGGCTACCCAAACGAGCACTGACAAACTGGGATATATTAAAACATAGCAGCAGCCCGCTTTATTTCAATACCCTTAAAAAGGGAAACCCTTTCATTCGGTAACCATAATCATTTGTGAAATACAATTGAACGGGTAAGTCAAAATAAGGGTTACCCTTTGAAATTGGGAAACCCTATCGAAACAGTAAGCGCTTACCGGGGGTTTGAAAGGGAAAGCGCTTTCTTGTTTGGGTTTCCGCTATTTAAGAGGTTTTATCCCCACGGACTTCCGATTTTTTGGATCTGATATTTGATTGGAGATTCATATTATCCAAGAAATATTGTAGGAGGGACGGCCGGGACGGGGCGATTTTTTGGTAACTTCGTTTGTTCACTTGTTCAGTGATCGCGTGCGCGTGACGTATATTTCAGTGAGCAACATATACCTACTTAAGTAGGTATCAGATTATTGGATTTCACCAATGTAACGATAGATACTAATTCTAATGTCCTACTTAAATAACCTAACCTAATCACATTAGAATCTAAATAATTCGAATTAAGTAGGCAATTAAGTATTTATTAAGTTTAATATTTTATGATTTAAAACACCGCCCGACGGAATACCTATTAAAGGACGTGTGGGTTTCGTTCGGCGCAGGGCAGTTCGGCGTCCTCAATCAAAGTCAAACTCAAGGTACCAGTAGGTACGTCTACCACGAGCTGCCACTTTAAATTTACACTACCGTTCGCGTAAAAAAATGTATTGGAATTTGACATTGTCATGTCATGTGTATTGTATTGGAATTTGACATTGTTATGTATCATCCCAATAAAAAAATAATTACGCTAACGATAACGTAAAGTTAAATTGGCAACTCGTTGTAGACGTACAGTACGTATTAAGTTATTCACATATCGTTCTCGTAAAAAAAATGTATTGGGATTTGACGTTGTCATATAATCATGTCATGTCAAATCCCCTACATTTTTTTACGCGAACGATAACGTAAATTTAAAATTACAACTCGTGGTAGACGTACTGATCATCAGGCGCCCGCCCGCGTTGTTGCTCGCTGCCGTGTTTGTTCGTAATGAGAAAAACCTAAATAAATAAACCTAATCAGAACTACATTTAAGGTTTATTGTATTATGAACAATCGTAGACAGCATAAATTGCATATAAAGTACCTAATTATCTTTGTTTATAAAACAATAAATACGAGTAATTTGACAGATTAGGGAACGTCGAATGTAGGTCCAAAATGTTCCGAACAGAATATTCGGCCGAATCATTCCGTTTAATTTCTTCTCGGTAAACAGGTTTGTACGGGTACCTAAGAGAATAACCTAACCTAACGGTAAGGTAAACCTAAAGGGTACTAATAGAAAACTGCACCGAGCTATCAATATTATTTAAAATAAATCAATTTTTTGATAATTTTGGTAAATAATTAAAATAAATAAATAAACTCGTATTTCTTTGGAAAAGTTATAATATAATAGAATATTCTTTATTGCAAAAAGTTGTTTATTTTCACTGGCACAAAGACTCACTGAAGTATTATCTTATCAGGAAATTTTGGAACACCCTGTTAATAAATTATTTTTTCATTTTAGGACATATAACTATACCGGAAAGTGAAGATGTTGCAAGCAGCGAGGAAAAAGAACATCCAGAAGAATTAAAAAAGACTGTAATGTCATCAGCACTACCGTCATTTTCGTTAAACCCTGACTCATCTACTCCAGATTTAGATTCCTCTAAAGCATCCGCTTCGGTCTTATCTTTTGATGTTATACTAAATGACATAAAAGACAAAGAAAAGCCGCTGCAAAACATTGAGGACAATATTCATGAGTTTTACCAATTTTGTATGGCATTGGCGAAACCTTTATCCAAGTTAGCTGAAAAACGACGCCATGAATGTAAGCATCGAATAATCTATGTTGTCATGAACAGTACTCTAGAGCAACAACAGGAACAGCAGCAACAGTCACCAACATGATTAAGTTATATTACCTTTTATTACCTATTATTAGGTATTTCGAAAGAAAAGTAAACTTTTTTGCATGTTCAAAGAAAAAAAATACATTTAGTGTGTGGATAGACATTTATTCTACTAAAAATCAACATTATAAAAGGTCAGTATTATGACGATGAAGACAATCACATGATTATAATTAAGTATGTGAAAGTGAAGATTTTTAAACAATTAAATAGAATATACGTACTATTTAGATTCAAAAATTTTAAATTAAATAATCACAAGTACTCTGTTAATAATCAATATTGTAACAATTAAATATTATGGCAAAAAAAAAGTTGAAAAGTTTTAATAATGTGCCTACTAAAAGCTAAATAATAATTCGGTATTCGGTGGATAACTGTTTAACAGATTTGAAAGACAGTGATTATGGACTCAGAATGGAAGGGTTGCTTGTTAAAATGTCTTCTCTACGCTGATGACCAAGTCATACTTGCGTCGTCGGCCGACGAGTTGCAGGAAATGGTAACATAAATGCATGCGTCATTAGAAGCGAGAGGTATGAAAGTGAACGTAAATAAGACAAAAACCATGTTTTTTGAAAGAGAGGAGGATTTGACAGAATGTGATGTTTTAATTGGACGTGAAAAGGTAGAAGAAGTGAAAGAATTTGTGTATCTGTGGACTAGGTTCACGAGGAATGGAAGGCATGAGGGTGATATTGATAGAAGAGCCTTATAAATCCTTATTTTCCCTAACAAGCATTAAGTCGTTCAAAAAATATTGGTTTTAATTACTTCGTAATGGATTCAAGATGAATTTTAATGAGGAAAACAATCTTTCGACTGATACTTGTGTTGAAGGTGCAGCCAAGACAGTATTTGCGACTATAGCTAAGTCGCTAGATATAACTGAGGTATTATGCCAAGCTTTGATAATATTTTCTTGTGAAGGTAGCCTTGGGCAACATACCAAATCATTCAGAGCAGCATCAAAAGAGCTCATTTGCCTCGAAGAGCCTCTAGCCCTTTCAGCTCTTGCTAACAATTCTTCCAAGTCCAATACTGTGGAACTTCTGCTAGTACTTGGCGTGACAGGGGTTCCGTCTGGGGTACGTCTGAAACTAAGTCACTCTGTTCATTTCTTAATGTTTTTAGATGATTGTGGGTTTCCTTAATCAGTTTTTTTGCTTTTTCGCAATCCTCGTTGCTGAGCATCAAATTAAGACGTCTATCCAGATACAAACATTCTGAAACTACATCGTTTTTAAATAGTTTTGCTTCCCGCACCTCCATGGCGTTTACTAAGCTTCTAGCAAAGTCGAAATTTATTCCTTTAAGAACATTCTTGCAATTTAGCCATGAAATATAAAAATCACATATGGTGAGGTCGTGTCTCTGTAACTCTATGGTGGCTCGATTAGCTGGCCCCATGATTTCTACCAAAGCAGTAATGTCTGCCCAAAATTGTGAGGACAACAACGATGATACCTCAGGTATCGTGTGAGATATATCCTGATATGTCAGTAGTCGTACCAACATATTAAATGTGGACGTCCACCTTGTTGCGCAGTCGTTTATTGGTTTTTTTAATGCAGCCGCCTTTAGGATGTTGCTGTTATTTGGTTTTCGCAAAATATTTACAATTCTTCTAGCTAAAAATATTGTTGCTTGTGCTTTGACATCTTCGTTTACTGCATCCTTTATGGCTAATTGTAATGTGTGAGCCGCGCAAAGCATGCCTCGTATATTGTAGTCTGTATTGGGCAGAGTGGGGAGACAATCTCTTACAAATTCTTCAGTGTGAAATAAGTCTTCATCAGTGCTTTCGTCAGCCAAATCTGTAGAAAAAGAAAAATGGTTTAATGGCTGCAAAAAAAGGAATTCAGATCAGCGATTATTCCCCGTTGCCGCTGGCAGGGATTGCCACTGGAGGCAAATGGGAATAAAAATTCTTTTTAGTAGCTCATTTTCTGTTTATCCTTAATATCAATTAATTGAGTCCTTTTGATTCAATTAATATATTGAAAGTGTAGCAGATGAACTCAAAACCCGGCTCTAAGAAACATACATATTATGGATATGCACTGCACATTCTTACCAATTTTTAACTTATTTTAATTTCGAGAATATGACATACTTATAGCGTCTTCTTGTGGTTCTTCATCATCACTCTTTTCTATGAAATATTTCCCCCCTATCAGTTTGACCATTTTGATCATGTTTGCCCCATTGTCGGTGCAAACGCAATATATTTGGTTATTACCAATTTTGAATTCGGCTAACATTCTCTCCAAGGTTTCTTTTAAAAATGCTGCTGTTTGTGGCTGGTAGACTTCTATCACTGCTAGGTTGCGGACGACAATTTGTGCGTCTTTGATGTACTGTATATTTATCCCAATGAATTTTCTTTCTCTGCATGTAGCCGAATCTAATTTAATGCAAATCATTTTGTTTTTTACTTCGTCTGAAAATTTGTTTTTTATAATATATGCTAGCTCTGTGATTGCACTTTTAATAGCTTTCTCATTTATCTGAGATTTTACATCTGGGTCTGATGGTACCGCTAGACTTATAAGTCGCTGGAAAGCATTATCATTCAGCATTGCCAGTGGTCGCCCATGTACTGTTATCAACTGTATACAAATTTCTTTAATGTGGTTAGTCGCGGTATTATTTTCTTTCAAATTTTCCTTATTTACATAATTAGCTTGGTTGATGTCCACTACTGTTTTGAATTCAGCTGTATGCTTAACAGCTAAATGATTTTTTAGATTGCTTGTATGTTTACCCTGTAAACAAGTCACAAAGTTCGTTTAACTATGTTAAAGACTATCCAAGTTATCACAAAAAAAGTTTTACTCAGTTTTAATATTTAGCACGGGTCTCTTGGATCTGGCTAGGTACATAGGTAGGTACATAGCGAGATTTAAGAGACATGTGCTAAATATTAAAAACTAGCGACCCGCCTTGGTTTCGCAGGGATATTATACATGTGACCTGGCCTCTAAAAAAAAACAAAAACTAAGATTATGAGTGAAGAAACTGAGGCTCTACTTTTTGCGGGCCCCGCTAGCGCTCACCCCTTAATTAATAGTCACATTGTAGTGGAGGACGTTGGGTTTAACGTTCAAGCTTAAAGCCTACCACTATTTATTTTTTATCCTGCAATACATGAAAGCTAAAATATGTATTTGATCACAATATTGATAACTTAAGCCGGCGAGTCCCGTCGTTTCGCGTCGCCGCAATATTCATTTTCCCGCGCGAAGATTTCAATAATCGTAGGATATTCATTTAAACTGTATAGTAAATAATGCTATTATAACGTATTTAAATGGTTAATAGTCCAGTCAACGAAAAGGTATATATGACTTCCACCCACATGTGGTTGACTTCCCAGCAATCCGCACCCAACGGTTTGCTGCGTCTTCTTGGTCCACACCGCTAAGGTGTGGAACGCTCTCCCGGCGTCTAGTGGTCCGGTGGTAGAAGGTAGAGGGCGGTAGGTTTCAGGTTATGAGGTAAATAATAACCTGTACGCGGGATAGATACTATCAGACACAATAAACACAGAAGTCATAGGGTGCGGGTAGGCAACGCTCTCCCTGCGTCTGTGTTTAAATAAAGTATATAAAGTATATTGTCAATGTTATAAACCTAAAAGAAGCAAGGGTTGAGAATCCGAACACTTTTTATTGTAACTATAACTCTACCAAATCGAAAATTTTACATAATCCTTTCATACGTTGTGAAGGAAGGGGTTTTCAATTTTGCCAGGTTATACGCAGGTATGTCATCCGGCATTGCAAATTTGCAACGTCAAATGCAAATTGTCATTCAGTTTAGCACCCCTGCTTCTTAAAGGCTAATATTTCAAATGTTATAATGAATGGAGTATAGGTACTTACATAATAAATAACAAACACCTTACTTCAAATGTTATAATGAATGGAGTATAGCTACTTACATAACAAATAACAAATACCTTACTTACTTTAAGTTTTTTTTTCACAAAGTTGACACACACTTGTTTTAGTATCTTTATCAAAAATAAAATATCGATGTACGGCGTCTTTCCGTGGTTGCGGCATTTTTTCTGTTGTTGTAAACAATAACACGTGAGCCATGAATAAGCAAAGTGAATGTGCAAGTAAACACTGATAATAATAACCTAACGGATGGGGTGCAGGGGGCGGGGGGTAGAAGGCTTGCGTGAGCGCAATTTCTAACCAATATAGCCGTTCGTCCTACATCTTAAGATACATTGTTCCGTGCAAGCAGTGATCGAGTCGAGCGCGGCTCTCGCAGTGCGCATGCGCCAACCGGTAGCGAACACGAACGCGTACAATAATCGATACGCGTACAAAAAAAGCATTACAATCTGAAGTCGCTCGAAGAGGTTCCTTGGTTAGCGCTTATGAAAGGGTAACCCTTTCAGTTAAGGTTATTCAATCCATACGGCTTTTTCGTTTTGCTTAACTACTATTCGACTTATTTATTGGGAAAGTCTTTGAAAGGGTTTCCCTTTTTTTTTTTTTTTATATTGCCCGTCAAGATGACCTCACTCCACCTGATGGAAAGCGGTCGTGAGGTCAAATCAAACCCTTACAACGAATTACCAAATCATGAGGGAAACCGAATCATAAGGGTTTTTAATCAACTTAAAGTAGCCAGCCTTTCGAAATACCCAATCAAAACCCTTTCAAGGGTAAGCGCTACCGGTCCCTGATAGCAGTGATATTCCATATTTTAGAGGTGTTTTTATGAGAGACACCTTACCGGCAAAGCCAAAAAGTATAGAATGTGCAATATTTAATTTGGATAGTTCCGATAAACCTGGGACTCATTGGGTAGCCTTTGTTAAGAAAAACAATTATTGCGAATACTTTAATAGTTTCGGTAATTTAAAACCACCATTAAAACTAATAAAATACTTTAAAGGTCTACTTATTTATTATAATTATCCACAGTATCAAAAATTTGACTCAGTAAACTGTGGTCACTTATGTATATCGTTCTTGAAATCCTTTTGGAAAAAACAGTTAAAATAGAAATGTTATTAGGCTTTTTTCCAGTTTAAACATGTCTTTCACTGTGCCCATTACTGGACGAGGAGCTGCTCTAACAACCAGTTATTCACCAACACTAGAGTTACGGGGAGAATATGAATGCGGTCTCTTAAATTTTTCTACATTTAATTCAATCTCTAACATTTATGAGCAGAATAATAAGTTTTACTATGGCGATAATGAAATCATTGTCATCCCGGAGGGTTCATATGAACTTCAAGATATTTGTGACTACTTGAAAAGTAACATAAAAGCTAATCTTTTTAAACTTTCTTGTAATAATAATACCCTGAAGACAAAACTCGTATGTTCAAAAAACATTTATTTTGACAAACCTAACTCAATTGTAACTATCCTAGGTTTCGGTAAGGAAACAATAAAAGCGAATATAAGTAGCGAGTCACAGTATCCTGTGAGTATTTTACCAACGACCATTGTTCGCATCGAATGTGACGTTGCAAGCGGATCTTTTGTAAACGGATTATCAAGTCATATTATTTACGAATTCGCCCCCAACGTACCACCCGGTTACCTAATTATAGAAGTCCCCAAGAACATAATTTATTTTCCAGTTAATCATAATTCAATCAATGCAATCAACATAAGATTGTTAGACTCAGAAAATAAGCTGATCAATTTACGAGGTGAGGAAGTACAACTGTATCTTCATTTTAGAAAAAAAAATTGAATTTCACCAAAAAAAATAATGTACCGAATTATAATAAAAACCCTTTTACGACTTTTGAAAATGTCAGTTCAAGAAAGACGCCACGCAAAGTAACACCACCTGTGCCACGGAATAAATTAACAAAACAGAATAAAGAATTCCTTAAATTTATAGGCTTACTAAAATGAGTATATTAAGTATTTGCAATCCTGTAGTAACAGATAACAGCATTGAAAGTTTTGAATACCATTCATACAAGCCATATGTGACAAGTTTTAATAAAAATGATGAAATAAGGATACCTATAAACCAACAAGACTTGTATGTACTACCTTCAGCTAGCACTTAATACATTGAAGGCAAAATAAATATTTATGATAGTACTACAAAAAAAGAAGTGTCAAGTGTGCATTTTACAAATAACCCAGCGTTGTTTTTATTTCAAGACATCAGATACGAATTAAATGGAGTTGAAATTGGTAAGATTAAAAATGCTGGTATAACAACAACAATTAAGTCTTACCTATCTCTGAATGATAATGAATCGAAATGTGCGAAGGTTTGGGGTTGGTCTGTAGACGGAAATACTAATGTTCACAATGGTGTATTTTCAGCTTCGATTCCCTTAAATAAAATATTAGGATTCGCTGAAGACTATGATAAAATTGTAATAAACTGTAAACATGAACTAGTTTTATTAAGAAGCAATACAAATCTTAACGTATTAAAATTGAATAGTGGCGAAGTTGTGGATGATATTGTCATCAGCAAAATAGTTTGGCGAGTTCCTCATGTTAAAGTTTGTGATCGCGAAAGGATTACTTTGCTTAAACATTTAGAAGAGAATCGCGGTATTACAATACCGTTTAGAAATTGGGATTTGTATGAATATCCGTTAGTACCAAAAACACGTAAACATTCATGGTCAATTAAAACTTCATCTCCGATAGAAAAACCGCGATTTGTCATTATTGCATTACAAACTAATCGCAAGTATAAGGCTGATTTGTCCATGGCAGAGTTTGATCATTGTAAAGTTGAAGTGACGTAAAAGTATTTTTAAATTCTACCTACTTCCCATATGAGAATCTAAACGTGAGTTTTACTCAAGACAAGTTTACTTTATTATATGAACAATATGCTCGCTTTCAACAGTCTTACTACGGACGCCGATCAGAGCCGTTGATGAGTTTGAAACAATTCAGAGATATTGCTCCCATGTTTGTGATAGATTGCTCACATCAGCACGAAACATTAAAAGGTTCAATAGATGTGAGAGTTGAAATTGAAACCGAACAAGAAATACCTGACCAAACTGCTGCCTATTGTTTATTATTAAACGATTGTATTTTCGAATACAAACCCCTAAGTAGCATCGTCAAGAAATTATCATGAACAGCCGCACAGTTTTTTTGGATTTACAAAGGTTTAAAGGACGTAAAAATGAATTTATAGTCAAAGAGCTAGTTATAGCCACACAAGAGCATACGCAACCATTTTTGATCAAACCTCCATATCCGTAATCCTCTTTTCCGATGACGTATTGTCCCCAGACTCGACAGAAACACTAGCAGCATTGCAGTCCAGACACCCCTCGGCCCCAGCAGCACCTCAACTCCCCGGCCCACCCCAAGCACCCAGTATACAATGCACGACAAAAGATATATCCAGAGCATTTTTTTCTTTCAAAGCAGGCTCTGCTTCTGGCTTAGACGGTCTATCTCCACAGCACTGAAAAGATTTAACCTCTGCTGCTATCGGTGACGTCGGCCAAAAGCTTATTTTGTCGATTACTAATTTAATTAACCTAATGCTAGCCGGAAAAGTCAATGC
This sequence comes from Udea olivalis, assembly GCA_947369235.1. Taxonomy (NCBI): domain Eukaryota; kingdom Metazoa; phylum Arthropoda; class Insecta; order Lepidoptera; family Crambidae; genus Udea; species Udea olivalis. The sequence continues at coordinate 5,222,360 of OX376367.1, read as the reverse complement.
TCAGATTAAACCCATACTATACGGTGCAAACCTTGTAGCACTTTCCAAAAAAGACGGTGGTGTAAGGCCAATAGCAATTGGATCCACCTTTAGACGTTTAGCATCAAAAATTTCCGTGAAATATATACAGCCTAAATTAAGTAGCCATTTTTCTCCTGCCCAGTTAGGTTTTAACGTAAGTGGTGGATGCGAAGCTGCCGTACACTCAGCTCGCACTTTCTTACACTCAAATTCACAAGATGAGGTGCTGCTCAAAATTGACGTGAAAAATGCGTTTAATTCGGTAGACAGGACCACCATGTTGACAGAAATTTGGCACAATATCCCGGAACTCACCAATTATTTAAGCAACTGCTATTTGGAACCTACAAAACTTATGTACAAAAACAAAGAAATTCTTTCAGCGGTCGGTTGTCAACAAGGTGACCCTCTTGGTCCGGCCATTTTTAGTTTGTCTATAAACCCTATAATTCAAAACTTGCATTCAAAATTTAACGTTTGGTATTTGGATGACGGAACCCTAGGAGACAAACCAGATACCGTACTATTGGATTTAAAAAACATTATTAAAAAATTTCAATCAATGGGTTTAGAATTAAATTTTGAAAAATGTGAACTTTACCTTCCTGAAAAGCTGGAAAACAAAGACCTTATAATTAAGAAATTTAATCTTTTGGCAAAAGACATCAAAATTATTGACAAAATCTCCTTGTGTCTCCTTGGGTCCCCCATTTTTCCGATTTCTTTTCCAAATTTTGTCGAAAATTCAATCTCTAAATTTAAAGAAAAATCCGACCGCTTGGTGAAGATCACCCCCCGTTCGGCCTTATTCATTTTGAGATTTTGTTTATTCGTTCCAAAGTTTACTTACCTCCTCCGATCAACCCCTCTTTGGACTAATCAAAATCTTCTTTTGTCCATAGACAGGCTTATCAAAATTTCATTAGAAACTGTCCTTAATATAAAATTACGTGAATCTTCATGGACACAAGCCTCTCTTCCCATAAGATTTGGAGGACTAGGCATTCGCAAAATTTCAAGTGTATCTCTACCAGCTTTTTTATCGTCTGCTTACAGCACATCCGACCTCACCAAAAAAAATTATTTCCCGTTCCGTTCCGACATCAGAAATTTTCGAACTAGACAACGCTAAAAAAGCTTGGCAAATGGCCTGGCCTAACCAAATCCCCTCGTGCCCCAACTCACAGAGAAGTTGGGATGAAATTATCTGCAGTGCTGCACACAATAGTTTGCTTCTGTGCAGCTCAGGCTCCGAGCGGGCAAGGCTTGAGGCAGTTTCCCGTAAAGAGTGGGCACTGGCTAAATGCCTACCCCTGCACAAATACGGGTAATTGCCTCGACCCTAATACACTGCGTGTTGCAGTGGGATTGCGCCTCGGAGCAGAGCTGTGCGTATCACACACCTGCCCCTGTGGTACTGTGGTTGACTCACTGGGACACCACGGGCTCTCATGTGTTAGGAGTGAAGGCCGCTTGTCCCGCAACGCCGCTTTGAACGATGTCATTCGTCGGGCCTTCGCCTCCGTCAACGTACCGGCTATGTTAGAGCCGCAAGGTATCGTACGTGACGACGGTAAAAGACCCGACGGGATGACACTCGTTCCATGGACCATGGGCCGGCCGCTGGTGTGGGATGCGACCTGCGTCGACACGCTGGCCCCTTCCCATGTTCCCGCTACAAGTAAACGGGCAGGCGCGGCGGCTGAAGCGGCGGAATATAAAAAGGCACGAAAGTACCAGAACATCGGTTCCGGTTACACTTTTGTGCCTTTCGGCGTCGAAACCCTGGGTCCGTGGGGTCCGAGTGCACAGAACCTTTTCAAAAATCTAGCTAAAAAATTGATTTCAACTACAGGTGACCCAAGAGCTGGTACATTCCTCGCACAACGTGTGAGTCTTTCTATACAACGGGGGAATGCTGCCAGCATCTTGGGTACCTTACCACAGGTGCAAAATTTTCTTAGTAGTTTTTAGTTATATTTATTTTAAGGTTTTCTTTTTAATTTTTACTGTACTAATATATTAATTATTTAATCGTATTGAATTACTATGTTTAAGTTTGAAACGAGACCACTATTGAAATGTATTGTCAAAGTTTAATGTCATTGAATTGTTTCACTCATAGAAATAAGGAATATTGTGCATTGAAAAATGTTTTGTGTATTCAAAAATGGTGTTTAGAAAATAATTTAGTTTCATAAATTTTACTTGTAATAAAATTTTAAAGTTGAACAATATAAATGTTTTTATTTAACACGTTTCCTTTTAATTCCCTAATATGACAAAGAAAACCACTTTTTTAAAGTAAAATGTTTAACGGTAATAACAGCATAAACAAATAATCAAATTATTTTTAAAACTAGTACATAACTTAAATAATATTAAAAAATTATAAAAATAAAAAAGTTCATATAAATTTATTCTTAGTTTAAATAAATTATTTACAAGTTATCACTACATAGTTTTTTAGATATTTTCTTTATTATGCACTCTGTCATGTCCATTATCTCGTCCACGGGATCGCGAACCACGTATTGCGCACTGAGCACCATTTTGTCGTCGCTTTCTGACGGTGGTTCACATTGGCTATTCAGATCCAACACCCTTATCTCAATAAGTCTAGTTCCTCTCTGCTCTTCACTTATCACATAAGACCTTGGAGTGATTTTCTGCTTTTTAGAATTCACTAGTTTGGATGTACCTTTCCTCTTTTTTCTTGTGAAGTCCTCTTGTTTGGATTGTTGTTGAAGAGGAATTTCTTGCGATTGGGAGCCGAATAGATCAAGGCACTGCTGAGTGAAATTTTCGAATGGGTCTTGAGCATATTGCGAAAAGTCTTCCATTATCTATAAGAGAACAAAAATGTTTAAAATAAACATACTAACCAGCATTGGATAAGAATGCTTGAATTATTTAAATAGCGTAATACTTACTAGAAACGAAGATTGGAAGCAAAGGGAAACTACTTTGGGTATGAGCGTCTTCCTAAAAGGCTGTTTGAATAATGAGCAAAAATAACTGAGAGCCAATTATTTGCATTAGTAGTTGCAAACCTTTGAAACTGTATAGTCATCGATTATCATGACCTAAATACAACACGTGTTATATGAACACATGATCACACAATTTTAAGCTACGTTTGCTATAAACCGAAGTGTCAACATTTTCTTTTACACGTTATGACAAGTAGAAGTTAATGATGACACTTCAATTATTAAAATTAGTACCTATTCATGTAATATGAGTTATATTGGAAAATTCCTAAGTTTGCGAAAATAAAGTGCATATTATTGCCTACCGGTGAACACGTGCATACACGTGCCGGATTTTATTAGGTATTAATAAGTGAAACCTTAAAAATAAAAAGCATGGGTTTTGTTTTTACGAATTTTTAAAAAAAAAGAAAACCTACTCTAATCACAATTATAACTATAAACCAAACTTACTTTTTCTAACTTATAGTGACTTACAGTAAATTTTAAACGAATGTTAATAATAACAACACAATAATGACACACATATTTCAGCTTAAAGTAAATCTAAACGTTCCTTTCAAATCAAAGAGTGATGCCCCCATGACATTGTGGAAATTTTGTCAGGCATTATAAATCGTTTATCATCAGCATTACATAAAGCAAATTTATTGACTGTTTGAGTAAAAATTTCATGCTTAATACATTTAAATAGTATATTTTTTCTACGCACTATTTTATCATTTAGTAAAGCGTTACTATAATCAGATGCCTGCAAATCCTTCATAACATTTTTTCTGATACCTTTCGCTTTCTTGATAACTTTAGAGTGAGTTTTAATGCAATATAATTTTGATCGCAATCCAACAAATTCTGTCATAATATGCCCTCCAAGTTCATCTTTGAATAGGCCGGGCACCTTTTTGTTCTTTATTGGAATGTCAAATAGATTTTCTGAATCGTAATTACTGGTATCAAAATATTTTAAGAAATATTGTTTTAAATCTTCATAGAAATTCAATGTTTTTATTTCATAGATAAAGCTATCAGTATCTGTATAACATAATCGCACTCGCTCTCCGTAGTGTGGCTTTATAACAGAATAATGAAATTGGTACATGTGACTTTTTGAAAGTTCTAAAACAGCAAATCCGATGTAAATCGGTTTATCTAGTACAACTTGTTCCGGTTTCATCTGAATGGCAACTAAATTTTCAGAAAAAATAGTTGCACTATGAAAATTGGGTCTTGAAATTAGTTTTAAAGCAGACAGACAACTCTTGGTATTATTAGTGGTATCTTGCCATTGAGTTACTAATTTAACGTTAACTCTACGTTCTGTATCTTCCATCGTTTTCCCGAAAACAGAGTTGTTCATAAGTTTGAAGAGGTCTTGCTGAAACGGTGTCACAGCTTTTTTTCTTAGTTCAGTGTTAAGATTAATATATTCCGCTAAAAAAATATTTTGTCTAAAAGTAATAACTCTATGAATTTTTCTTAAAATAAGTCCATGACTGAGACAAGTTTTTAAATAAACGTAATGAATGACATACTGATATTTTGAATGCAAATTAGGTATCAATTTAGAAGTTGTACCACCCGGTGGTACAAATTTTTCTGCACAAAATGGATAGTCGTTATGAGCACAATGAAATTCTTTCGGGTAAGATAAATCGACTTCAAGAATATATCCAAAATCAGCATCGTTTGGCACATTCTCGATTTGCAGTTGATCTATTTCATGTTGTTTTAAAAATCTAAAATTAGATACTGGCAAAGACTGGCACATGCTATAACCATAAAGATTATTACAGTCAATGTATACAAGGAAAGAATCAGGCTTAGTTTCGTCATAATTGTTCATGTAAAGGTTATTTGCTTTGGCATGTCTAGTAGAACATAGACAAATTCCACCTCAGATTCCTTTTTGTACAAGGCGTATAATGTCTAAGTCTGACAGTAGCTCCAATTCTACGCCTGTTTTTAATAACATTGCGTCAAATGATAAGCTTGGAGCTGTTAAGTAAAAAGCAGGATCTAACTGATAAATTTTCTTGCAGACAGATCTAAAGTTTTCAAAAATATCTGTCAGCAAAAAAACATCGGTTTTAAGATAGAGATCGGTATATTCTCCCATATCAGCAATATTGAAAGTACTCCAAACCGCTTTGGCATGTAAATAATTTTCATCACTGATACCCTCGTCAGTCAAAGAATTGTGAAACTTTTCTTTTGGAGGAAGTTGTCTCTCAGAAAACGACCTCCATGATTCCATGTGATCGTAGGGATACACGCCTTTACGAGTCATTAGATTAAATTCATGTTCTTTCGAAAAACATTGTTTTAAATGTATGAAATCTTTTTAATCTAAACCATTTGCTAATTTTTCTAGACTTGTACCCAAAAACTTAAAAGAATCTACAAACCTTATTTGAGCAAATTTACCGTCATCGATCTCGAAAATTTTGTGAACGAAATATAATTTTCTTTGTTCTTAGGTATTACTTTTATGGGACCTAAACTTTCAGCCAACTCTTTAATGAAAAGATGACAATCATAACCTGCTAATTTATGAAAGAAAACGGGGATAAGCTTAGGAAAACTGTATTGTAAATTACAATGCTGATGAGCTGCACCTCGGTAACGGCCTGTCAAATGACAGTGGTCCCTAACCTTGTCGAAAAGAAAAAGGTTATTGCAGATATGACAGACTTCAGAACGAGCAAACATTTCAGCTTCTTCCTCATTAAACACCAAAGGTACCTTAACACTTAAAATGTCGCAAACTCTATTCACATCTTCATACGGACATTTCAAAAATTTTTGAACACAATCTTTTCCGCGATATTGTACAAAACGATTGAGACTGCTATCAAATGAGCAAACAATATTATAAGCAAAAGCCGCGGGCAAGTGTTGTTTTCGATTCAAAGTATAACTGCAAGTTGGATTTGGTTCACAAGCTATTATAGGTGTAAGTAAAGTTTCGAAATCGGCATAAACAACAAAGGGAACGTCTTGCTTGCGATTAAAATTTTTAAAATGAATATAGCTACCTTGTTGCGGAAGAGCAGTAGACACGCCGCCACAAATATGGTCATCGAGTTTATTTTCAGATGAAAAAAAGAGCAAGCAATCATCACAAAAGTATAATGTACCATGATGCTGCGTTATTTGTGTACGAACTAAACGTGACAAATTCTTTATTAAAACGTAGTGCGATTTATTACCAATTTCTATTAAAAGCAGATTTATTCTAAATTTCTTTTGAATTCGGATTTATAAATTGGTCCTACAATGCGACTATTTTTTAAAGAGTAAACATTTATGCTTAAGTTTGTATTGTTTTTTTCAAATGTTTTAATATCTGTGAATGTGATAGGAAAGTTTAAATTATCAACATTTAGAACGTCTGCAAAGTAGGGATAAGACGTCGTGCGATCACAGTTGTTTTTGGCAGGATAAAGTGCAGCTACAATACTCCACAAAAAACAACAGTTGTCTTTGTTTCTAACGTTAATACAAGCTTTTTTCTTTTTCAAATTCAATGGCAAATCCATATAGGTTGAGCCTGAACCGCATAATGGATCGAATTTGTTAATGTTTATTTCAATATAAACATTGTTTAAAAACGCCCACCCACTTTCACGATCCTCGAACTCTTCGACCTTTTTACATAACGTGTTAACTATAGTCTCAAATATCTGTTCGTAATCGAAGTTTCGGTGTACTATTAAATTCTTAGTCACAAACGATTTCATTTCCTCACTGTTACTTTTTAATTGAATAAAATTAGCAAAAAATTCTTAAGTTTATCTTTAAGCTGACATACTTGTTCAATAATTTGTTTATAAAAATTAATAACTTATCACGTATACTACTTAAAATTGTGACCTGTAAAGACGATTCATGCCCTCCGGTAGCTAGTATTCTATAAGAGGCTATACGACCTTTGAATGCAGAAGCGATACTGATAACTCCATCTTCGATCGGATCCACACATTTATTTTTATGCACTTGACTTCGCAAGTGTCCAATCCAATGTTTGTTTTTCACGGTCAAACAACAAACAGTACAATAAGGCATGATAATATTAATCAGTTATACTTACAAGTTACCTCAAGCTGAATTAAATGTTAGTATAAAATAAGCAATTGAATCCCTAAATTTTATAGCAAACACACATCAAATCTCAAGATTTTATATTTTAAAAATATATACTTTAAAGAACTGATTTACTAATTATAAATACGAAACTCTTGTCAGTCTGTTACCTACTTTTTTAAGCCTAAATGAGATAAATTGATTGAAACTGCAATAGGAAGTTTAATTAATTACCTGCAAGAACCAATTACCTAGACTAGATTTGATGGGTTTGACTATAAACTTTAGGGAATAAAAATAAAAATAAAAAAGACTAAATTAAAATTTATTAATTTATATTATAAAAAATATTTTATTACTTAAAATTAACCTTATCACTATAGAAGACCGGATCTTTGTCTTCAAAGAGCGTCTTGGCGCTCTTCATGAACCTCTGAAGGTCCTGCCACTCGTTCGTGTCGGTGTTCAGTTGACTCTTCAGAGTGACGAGCGCTTTTTTGTATCGCTCTTCTGGCAGTGACTTTAGGGCGTCACGCGTGTTGTACACGCGTACCTCCACGTAGTAAGCACCCGCGAGCTGAGCTACTTTGCGCACAGCGCCGTTCGCAACCTTCGTTGTCAGGCTGCTGTCCAGCTTACGGCGTGCACTCTGTTGGTGAGCGGGTTCAGCACCCACGTCTTCGTCCGATAGCAGCCCGAACAAGTCCTTACTCTTGGACGATGTTCTGTAAAAACAATTAGCATCATAAATAATCATCCTTTTTCATTATCATCCGGAGGAATGATATTACGAGCGTCGTTGATAAAAAGTACAGAACAACCTGTTACGTTTCTTTCATACACACAAGCTTGCCCGAACCTTTCATAGAATTGCACATAAACTTACCGAGGTCTGGAGGCAGATTTTTTTTTTGGCGCTGTTGGCGGAGCAGATTCACACTCAGAATCGGATCTGGAAAAAATACAAGAAATCAATAAATGAAACTGTTTCGCAATCGAACTTAAATTCTTTAGTTTGTTCGACTTCAGAGTGATTATGATGATTCTCTTTGAAGACGTACCTTGATGTAGTTGGCGCAGTCTTTCTCCGTTTCGCGTTCTTGTTCTTTCCAGAAATGGTTGAGGAGGTTGAGCTTCCTCCAATCACGTTTTCAAACTCCGAGTCAGACCTGCAATAAAGAATGTGTTTCAGAAGTCAGTAGATGTCGGTCAGTCTTTCAAATGATATTGTATTCCGTGGGCATCTATCTGGTTATAATCCGCTAATAAGTTATATGTCAAGTTTTAAACAGATGGTAGATCTATACAGATGGTACATCTGTCTAGATCAGTTTGTAATATTTCGTCACATAGCCAAATGTAAAAAAGGTAAAAAAAAAAAAACTCACGTTTTACCTTGAGAGCGGTATTGAGCACTTGACCAGATGTTCTTCTTGAGCAGCGATTTGCTTCAGCACAATACTAGCAACTAGTAGTTCTAGTACTTGAACGAATGGAACAAAATTACCAGCCCTATCATAAACTGCAAGCATGCATATTTGCTTAAACGTAATTTTGAAACACATGGACGGAAATACGAATGACCTAAATAAATATGTTGTGAAATCTTTCACAAAAATTATGCATGTATTTTATGGTAATTATAACTTATATTTTTTCTTGAGATTTTAAGTTTTATCTTGATAATTGATATGGTATGTAAATACCATTATCAATATAAGTAAGGTTTGTTCGTATTTACGTAAAAAAAAACAATTTAGAGGATTAAGATTTTCTGCTGCCTTTTAGCTTTACTTAATAAATTAATAAATACCGGGTGATTATCAAATAACTTTCGAAAACATAAGGCATACTCAGTTAGTCATGTAGTAACTATATAAGCGAAATTTTTATTTTTTAATATAACTTTAATTTTAAGGTTTTCATACAAAAAATACTGAACGTTCGAATGATTTGTATGGTGACCTTAAAATGAAAGTTAGTTAAATAAATTTTATTTCCGCTTAGATAGTTTCTACACCACTTAGTGAGTATGCCATATCGTTTTCGGAAGTTAATTGATAATCACCCGATATAGGTATTCTCGTTTCTGATAAACATACATAAATATTTATATATGCATAATCAAATAGATAATAACACCCAGACACACAACAAATTTAAATGTCATCACATAAATGGTTGGCATGGGTGGGAATTGAACCTACGACCTCCAGCCTTAGAGGCTGGACTGTTACCATCGCGCCAACTGGCCATTAGAATGCAATAGACCAAAATGTTCGATCTATAACTCCTGCTTCTACATTGATTTAAAGGCAAATTCGCATTTGCGATTATCTCCAAGCAGTATTTATTAGGATCTTTTGTTTTGTTGATATGCTACGTCTTCTTATCATTTTCAGTTAAAAAATGTTCAGTAAAAAGCTATAAAGCCTGGTCAATCATACTAAGCAAGTTTTAATTTTTATCAGGTCTGATTCATTGTTACTTGTAAGTCTTCATTTGCCAGGCGTGGCGATCTTCACATAAGATGGTACTCGTACTTAACTCTTAAAATTGAATAAAAGATTTCAATTTTACGTAAAAGTGTTTATCTCATTAGTTACCTATTTCAATAAAATGATCTGTTGGCGCAATGGTAACAGTCCTACCTTTAACGCTGGAAGTCTTAGGTTCAATTCCCACCCATGCCAACCATTTATGTGCTGAACATTTGTAACTATTGTTTTGTGTCTGAGTGTTATTATCTATTGGAGTACAAATGTTCATCACATAAATGGTTGGCATGGGTGGGAATTGAACCTACGACCTCCAGCGTTAAAGGCAGGACTGTTACCATTGCGCCAACAGGCCATTATAATGAAATAGACCAAAATGGTCAATCCATAGCTCCTGCTCCTACGTTAATTTAAAGGCAAATTCACATTTGCGTTTATCTTCGAGCAGTATTTTTATTTAGGATCTTTTTTTTTTCTCTTGATAGGATTTTTTTTAGGTGGGTAGGCGTGAAAGTAGTTGACACACAAATTTGCTCTTGGTTTTTTATTTGATTTAAAACAGTTAATTTCAGTTTATGTTTATAATTTGTATGTTTATAATATAAGCACCACACCTACCAGTTATTTCCTTCACAAATTCCTACATTATAACAAAGTCACAAGCACTTTGTTCACTGAGCCTATAACTGCAATAGTTATGGAAACTCTGTACAAATCAATTGATGAAATGAAGGCAATGTTTGTTACACGAATGTCAGAGTTCCAGCTTAACCTTGACAAGGCGTCCCCCACTTCTCCGGCACCAACTATCACTTCACTGGGTGCTGATTTTTCATCATTTAAGATGCTCATGATGAGTTCTCTGGAGAATCTTCAGAAGCAGGTGGAACTGCTAGCCCAGGAATGCGACCGGATAGAGATGAGAAGCAGGCGCAAGATTCTCATGGTGCACGGGCTCACAGAATGTTCAGGGAGGACACCGGTGAGGTGGTGGTTGAGACTGTGGCCCAGCATCTGCATGTGCTGCTTACCCGGGATGTGATAAATAGGTGTCATCGTGTTGGCCAGTCATCCCCAGATAAGCCCAGACCCATCATATTAAAGTTTCGTCAGATTGAAGATAGGGACAAGATCTGGTTTGCCAAGTAAGGCTTTAAGGGCACTGGAGTCACGGTGTCGGAATTTCTGACAAAGATGCGTCATGACACGTTTTTGGAAGCTAGGAGGCGCCTAGGTATCTCGAAGTGTTGGTCTAAAAACAATGCTCGGCGAACTCAACAAGATCTGCCCCCCGCCGGCCGATGAACAAGCGCCAAAAGGAGTCCAAACTCGAGGTGCCCAAAAGACGAGCAGTGGCAGGCCGCAACGGAAGAAGTGAAAAGCCATTTTTTATTTGTGTACTTCAGGTGATCGTTATCTATCTTGCATGTCAGTGTCGTTCGGTATTACTTCATGTCTTGTTTATTCCTTCCTCACATTATTTTTAACAAGTATCGTAATCTGTAAGTGTTAGGCACCTGCATAATGTTTATTAATTACATACATACATACTTTTTTTTTTAATCTTTTTTACTAGCTATTAAATTATTTCGTGTATGTACATAGTACCTTTTTTTTTTTTTTATATATAATGTTTTGTTGTTTGACACTGACGTGACGTTGACATCATTGTCATCGGTTTTTTTTTTTTCTCTTTGTGTTTTGTTTGATCATAAGGTGAAAGGTAACGTTCACTGTTTTCTTTTTTTTTTCTTTTTTTGTGTTTGTGTTTTGTATATTTTCTTGCTTACTGCTGGTAGGTTTGAGACGTTTATTACTTGTTTATTGAAGTCTAGCTTGTTGCATACACATTATTTATCCATACTTTTTTAGTTATTGTTCGGTATGGTTTCTCCTGGTAGCAGTGATAGTAACGAGAGTGGCCACTTTCTTTCCTTTTCTTCCTCTTCAGATGATGACAGCTTCCACTCTGCTTCGATACCTCTCCATGATGTCTTGGGTTCGGTGTTTGAAGGTGTTCATAAGAACTTTAACCTTGTCCACATCAATGCCCAGAGCATCCCAGCCCACTACCCGGATATGTTGGCTGCTTTCGATAACCGCAACATCCACGCAGTTATGGTATCGGAAACTTGGCTCAACCCCTGTCTTACATCTACAGCCTATTCTTTACCTGGTTTCCATTTAGTCCGGAATGACCGTATCAACAGAATCGGTGCAGGTATTGCGATCTACATCAGATCGCACATTCCTTTTAACATCGTCAAATTATCCAAACCGTCATCATCCTCCGATTCAGCACAGTACCTTTTCATTGAAATATCCCTCTTCCATGCTAAGGTTCTTCTCGGTGTCTTCTACAGTCCTAATTCGAATGTGGACTATTTCTCCACTCTTGAAGAAACTCTAGAGGACCTGACTCCCTTATACAGTCATTCAATACTGATGGGAGACTTTAACACATGCCTTCTGAAGAACGACGTACGTACTCGTCGACTTAAATCCGTCATAAATGCCAGTAACATGCATATTCTCCGGCTCGATGCGACTCATTTTTTCCCTAATAGCACTCCATCTCTTCTTGATCTTGTAATGGTTTCTTCATCTGCCCACGTCGCTAAGCATGGCCAATGTCATGCTGACGCTTTTTCATTTCACGACCTAGTTTATCTTTCTTATAAAATCCGTCCACCCAAAGCAAAGGCAAAGATTCTTCTGCAGCGTAATTTTGGTGGTGTGAACCTCGAGAAACTGCGCCAGGATGCACTGGGCATGGATTGGTCGGCGATATTTAATGCTGACAGTATTGATGAGAAAGTTAACCTTTTCAACACGTTTCTGGTTCAGCTGTTTGATGTGCATGCTCCTGTTCGTCCTGTAAAGATGAGACACTCTCCTGCACCCTGGCTTACTGATGAGCTAAAAAATTTAAGTCAAAAGAAAAATTTGGCTAAATCTATGTTTAAAATGGACCCAACCGATTACAACCGATCAAAGTATAAGCAACTGAGAAATCGCTGCAATAGGCTGTGTAGAGACGCTCAGGGGCGCCATAATAAATCCACCAGTCCGTCGAAAATGGTAATCCAGCGAAAGTCTGGAAATTTCTGAAATCTCTAGGAATTGGAAAATCCCGTAATTACTCCGTACCTATTAACGTAAACATCAATCAACTAAATGATCACTTCTGTGCGTCTCTTGCCATGGATGGTAAAACTAAAAGATCCACCTTAAATTTTCTGTCATCTTTTCCAATTCCGGATTACTCACCTCTTGTTTTTAGTCAAGTCACTGACTGTGATGTTAAGCGGAACATTTTGTCTGTTGCGTCTAATGCCGTCGGTAAAGATAACATTAGTCGTAATATGATCTTACCTATCCTTGAAATCCTGAATCCAATTATAACCCATATCTTTAACCATTCATTACTCTCCGGCATGTTCCCGTCTATATGGAAGGATGCACAAGTCATCCCTCTGCCAAAAAAGCCCAATCCAGAATCCTCTGACTATCGTCCTATTTCCATACTCCCCTTTCTGTCCAAAGTCCTAGAGCGGGTAGTAAGCCAGCAGCTCAGCAGTTTCCTATCTACAAACAATCTCCTTAATCCATTCCAGTCTGGTTTCCGTCCTGGTCATAGCACGACTACAGAGTTAGTGAAAATTACCGATGACATTCGCCTTGGTATGGATAACAAACGTCTGACTGTGTTAGCATTGCTGGATTTTAGCAATGCCTTCAATACTGTCGACTTCGATATTCTACTTGGTGTGCTACCTTTTACTTAACATATCTCCGTTAGTGCTTGACTGGTTCAACAGTTACTTGCATGGACGCCGGCAACGTGTTCGCGCTGAAGACTTGTTTTCTGAATGGCGTGTTATACTTGCCGGTGTTCCGCAAGGTGGCGTCCTATCTCCTCTCCTTTTCGCTATTTTCATAAATACAATATCCCGTAATCTCTTTTCTTCTTACCACCTATATGCAGACGATCTTCAAATATATTCTCAGGGCAGCCTTGACTATCTGCATCAAACTGTACAAGCTGTGAACGAAGATCTGTCCCGTATCCTGGACTGGTGTGAGGTGAGACTTTTGGTCTTAAAGTTAATCCTACCAAAACTCAGGCCACTGTCGTAGGTAGCTCATGGTTGTTATCCAGAGTTGATTTTAATACTTTGCCTCAAATAGTTTTTGATGGAGTCGTAGTACCCTACAGTAATATTGTTAGGAACCTGGGGATATTCATTGACGGCTCACTTGATTGGGGTAAGCAAATTGGCGAGGTTAGCAGGAAGGTGTTTGCATCTGCAGGTGCACTTAGCAGATTGCGCAATTTTTTGCCGATACCCACAAAAATTTCTCTCGTCCAGGCTCTGCTTTTGCCCATTCTGGATTATGCCGACTGCTGCTATCTTGACATTACCCAGAATTATCTAAATAAGCTTGAACGGCTTCAAAATTTCTGTATCCGCATCATCTTTGGCTTACGGAAGTATGATCATGTGTCTGAATTCCGCGCCCAATTAAATTGGCTTCCAATTCGTCGCCGAAGAAATCTTCATAATCTCTCTTTACTGTACTCTGTTTTGTTTGATCCCCGGTCTCCTTTGTATCTCAAGGAGCTGCTTCTTTTTCAGAATTCTGCCAGGTCTGATGATATGCGTTCAAGCCGGAAACTCCTTCTAGCTTTTCCCTCTCATTCATCTAGTTACTATTCTCATTCCTTCACTATCCAGTTTATTTCGCTTGTGGAACTCGTTACCGTCACTTATCAGGCAATCCCAGTCCTTACATACTTTCAAGTCCCGAGTAAAAGCATATTTCCTCTCTCTGTAACCTGTATTTTAGTTATCTAGTGCGTGGATAAGCCAAACCAAATATTTTTGTTCTCCTTATTACTATTTCTTTGTGTATGTTGATATTTATCTCTAACACGTATGTTATATGTTTATATTATACTATTATTATCCATTATAAATTCACGACCTGTGTATGGGAGTACTCATACAATATGTTTTAATTTATCCTATGATCTCTCATTACCTTACCCACTACTCTTATTTTATTAGTAAATTCCTTACACGTGGGTTGCCTGGAAGAGATCGCTTCCTAGTGATAAGGCCGCCTAAATTGTACTAGACTAAGTTTTTATTCGTTTTTAAGCACTGTTGTAATTATTTTCTTTGTAGTTGTACAATAAAGTATATTTATCTTACTGTTTTTATCGTTTTCAGTTAGAAAATATTCAATAAAAAGCTAAAAAACTTGGCTAATTATACTTAACAAGTTTTAATTTATACCGGATCTGATTCATTGTTACTTTAAGTCTTCATTTGCCAGCCGTGGCGATCTTTAACTAAGATGATACTCCATACATACTACTTAACTCTTAAAAATTGTAATCCATACTTCCGTACTAATATTATAAATGCGAAAGTAACTCTGTCTGTCTGTCTCGCTTTCACGCCAAAAATACTAAACCAATTTAAGTAAAATTTGGCACACAGATAGTCTAAAGCCTGAGAAAGGACTTTAAATCATCATTCCACGCTGACGCAGTCGTTGGCAGAAGCTAAATGAACGTAAGATTTCAATTGCACGTAATAGTGTTTATCTCATTAGTTACCTATTTCATTCTAATGGCCTGTTGACGCTAAGGGAACAGTCCTGCCTGTAGCGCTGGAGGTTGTAGGTTCGATTCTCATCCATAATAACTATGTATGTGTTACATATTTGTATTTGTTGTGGGTCTGGGTGTTCTTATCTATTTGAGTATGCATTTAGAAATATTTTTGTATGTTTATTACTGTATACTGTATAGTCTCTGCCTACTGTGATGGTATGTATGTATGTCTGTGTGTTTCATTCTCTGACACCCATAGTTCACGTTCTGCTTAATTTAGGATCAGGCTGTCTTTGGGATAATTTGGCCTAGATATATTTTGATCGATTTATTTGAAAAAATAAAGTAATTATGTCTTTAATTTTAATGACGGAGGCCTTTTGCCTAGCAGTGGGACAGTATATAGGCTAATTACTTACTTACTTACTAGGTATCGACGATAAAATTAAACATAACCCTGTTGTGTGATGATGATTGATGACGTAATAAGCATGATAGCGTGGTGGTTAATCAGTCGCTCGGATTGGTTTTGGGTTCAATTTAATTTATACAATCCCCGGTACTCTTACTTACGAAGTACTTTAAAGCTAAAAGATTTAAAAGAATACATACTTGTAAAATCATAAAACGAGATCAAACAATTTTGAACAATATTTAACCTTATTTATTGTTATTTATATTATTATAACAAGGCAGATACCCTAACAGCAATACATACAGTTATCAGATTAACAGTTTTAATTTATTTTTGAAGGTAATTTGCATGTATTTAATTATTTTTTTAGTGGCGAGTTGATGTTTAAGTGGTGAACAAAACAAAATTTAGGGCTATTTTGACTTAGTGAACTTCTAATGTTAAAATATAATATTTGAAGTGACTATCATATTTCA
The DNA here is from genome assembly GCA_947369235.1 of Udea olivalis. Classification (NCBI taxonomy): domain Eukaryota; kingdom Metazoa; phylum Arthropoda; class Insecta; order Lepidoptera; family Crambidae; genus Udea; species Udea olivalis. Next base: position 5,206,248 of record OX376367.1, on the reverse strand, counting down.
TTCATTGAAGATTTATTTAATTCAAGTTCGTGCACATTGGGTGACAAATACTGTCACATGTTGTCGCGTCAGCATCTTACATTCGGCGCGAGCGCGTCGAGGTCGGTGCGCGGAGTAGCGGGGGGCGCCCGCTTGCGAGCGCGCGGGCTGACGACGTCATTTTTCCTTGAAGCGGGAGCGCGGGACGCGGACGCCCGTTGCGGGCGCGCGGGACGCGGGCGGGGGCACGGTCGCGGGCGAGCGGGCTGACGACGTCAATTTTGCTTATTTTATTTAAAGTTACAATCATTCATAACATAAACTTCAACTTGGGCAGACGGTCATTGCATATTACTGCCGATTACTGTTCGAGCGTATTAGTTTAGTGAATGCGATTGTAAGTAACACACATTCTACCTTATCACACACTACATTCTTAGATATACATCTTCACTACACCAGATCATTGTTATCCTTGCTTAGAATTCGATTTATAGGAATTGTTTTGAGTAGTCGGAGCATTTTCATGAAACAAATGTGCAGTGATTTGAGTTTCACATTTAACAATTAAAACGTATTTTTATATGCAACGCAATTACATCAAAACTGTTGAGTATGGTATTGGGCGATGATATATCATCTGAAGAGAGCTCGAGCGAATGCTCGAGTGATCGAAAGCTAACCAATTCGTCCATCCTGACAACATATCACGACCTCGTGATTTATTAAATGCAAAAACTTGTAAAGCTTTTAATGATTCAACTAATACAAATTAAAATAAATGATCATAAAAGCTAACATTCTTTTTATAAACAATAAATTTTAGATATATGCTTTAATTATATTAGATTATATTATTAATAATGGAATTAACATGATTTGCTACTCTGTGAAACATGCATTTATGAAATCTGCATTTATTGGAACAGTAATTATAACTAGACAAACGGTCAAATACAATCATCTCAAAATAATTAAAAACGTAAAAGTAACTAAATTAACCTTATTAATTGGTGTTTTTGGTATTGGGTGTAAATATCCAGATTTCTTTCCCGAAGGAGCTTTGCTGAGTGCGCACTCTAAACAAGCGCTGACATATTTTTTTATAAATTTTCGCATCTTGGGGAACCAATAATTTTCACTTACCTTTTCGAAAGTTTTTTCAGTAGAAAAATGCCCTATGTCATCATGACACGCTCTTAAAATTGTGCCATCGCACCCCCCTTGAAACCAACCACTTAAGTCCGTTATCAGTAATTTTAAATACATTATTATTCTTCAAGAAATAATTATTTTTCACTTCTACTATGTTATTGCTTTCAGGATCTGTTAAATTGTTTTTAATCCTAGTAACTTCGCTTTCCTCAGACTGAACAGTTTTAATCAAATCATCAGTTATGATAAAAACAGTGGGAAAATCGAAGTTAATGGATTCTTCTGGCACAGGGTTTCTACTCAACGCATCGACATGGGCCATTCCTTTTCCAGATTTATACTTTACATCGCAGTCAAATTCCTGGATCAGACTCCACCAGCGAGCAACTCTAGGCAACATATCTCTTTTTGTGAATGTAGCTCTCAGTGAATTACAGTCGGTAACAAATATGTTCTAAATTTAGTCAAAGATGAAACGACTGCCAAGGTCTTCAATTCGTATGCCGAAAAGTGCTGCTCCTCCGGTGAAGTCTGACGACTATAGTAAGCTACCGGTTTTAGGTACTCCCTTTTCTCCTTGGAGCAGTATTCCCCCCACTCCCCACTTACTAGCGTCAGTGTGCAATTCAGTATACAGTGCGGGGTTATACAACGACAAGACGGGACGAGATACCAATTGCGTTTTGAGATGTTCAAAGGCTTGATGCTGTTCCTCCTCCCATTGCCATGCGACATTATTTTTCAAAAGGCTAGTTAAAGGTCTTGCAATAGTGGCAAAGTTCCTTATAAATTTCCTAAAGAAACTTGCCAAACCAATGAATTGTCGAACATTATGCACGTTCTTGGGAATAGGAAAATTGTGAACAGCATCAATCTTCTTCACACCCGGTTTCATACCCTCTGCAGATATTTCAAATCCTAAGAAATCGACGGAAGTTTGTAAAAAGTGACATTTAGACAATTTTAACGTACGGTTCGCAGCTCTAATCTTTTTAAATATGTCTTCAAGCTTTTGCAGTCCATCATCTATTGTTTGGGAGGGTACCAAAATATCATCCATATATGCTACCGCTGTGCTAAATCTAAGAGATCCTAATGCTTTATTAACAGTACGCTGAAAAACAGCTGGGGCGTTAGCCAAACCAAACGGCATCCTGTTAAACTCCCATTGGCCGTCTGGAGTGACAAACGCGGTTTGAGCTTTGAACGCTTCTGATAGTTCTATCTGGTAATAACCATTTGCAAGATCGAGTGCAGAGAAATAATAATTATTTGCTTATCTATTCATTTGGTCCTCCATACAGGGCAATGGATAATGCTGTATAATTGTTTTTTTATTTAGTTGCCTATAATCTAAACATAGCCTCTTATCTCCGATTTTCTTCCTAACTAAAATTATAGGACTTGCATATGGAGAGCTCAACTCACGAACAATGCCCGTTGCTACAAGTTCGTTCACCATGTTCTGCACTTCTTGTCCTTCGCTCACAGACATACGATACGGTCTATAGAATCATACGAAACGACACGATTGGCGTAGTGCGCTATAGCACGGTTTCTCGCCTCGATTTCCTTAGTGTCCCGGGTTCGATTCCCGGTCGGGTCAATTCAGGAAACGATCTTTTCTGAATTGACTCGGGTCTGGGTGTGCTGGGAGACGCCCCTGGCTGGTTTCCTTGTGTGGTACCTCGTGACACAGGGATATTGATCCCTACTTCGAGACCATTACAAGAGGTGTATTGTCTGGCGCAAAAAAAAAAAAACATACGAATCGGTCTTTTGAATCTATATTAATTTTCTCTATGTCTGTACAGCCCAACTCTTGTAAACTAATAGCAAAACAATCCCTATATCTATTCAGTAACTCAAAAAGTCTCTCCTTATAATTTTGGGGTATATCTCCGACATTCAAATCGTCTAATGTGAATGGTAGATATTTTTGATCATTGACCTTTATTTTGTCAATTTTATGAATACCAAATGATTCAAGTACAATTTCAGCTCTTGCAATTAACTCATCTTTTCTAAAATTAATTGATTTTGATATCCAGTGAGTCGGAGTGGTGCAGTGCTGCGTAGTGGCTGGCTGCTGCGTCGACCAGGAGAGAAGTGCGTCTCTGCTTGCAGACCGGCCGAAGTGCAATGTGCCGTGACAAGGTCGCTGAGAAGGCTCTGTGCTGACGTTCATCACGTCGGGGTCACCAGTTATGGGGGTAAGAGGAACAGGGTGTGAAGTTCCTCATCCAACATTGAAAAGGGAGGATCCTCCGACCACTTAATAAGAACAGACCCTTTACCCCGAACTAGATTATAAGCTCCTTCTTCTGATAAATATTCGTTGCTTATTTGTCCCCTGTATCTTCCTCTAAGATAAACAGAACCACTATGATGCGTATCAGAGTAAACACCAATTAATTAATTTGATAAATTGGTTTTTTTAAACCACTTTGGTATGTCCTAGAATTAAAAATATGAAATAACTGATCAAAAATCTTTATAAATTTAATAGTTAATTCAATATCTTCCCGACTCCACCCAGTTAACATTTGAGCACATAATTCTAGAGCTTTTGCTGTACTGCGACTTAAAAGTTGCGCGGCTAAGTTTACTTTCATAATTTGATTGCGGAAGTAAATATGACGCTTAGTTATTTTATTGGCGAATTTAAAACCTTCAGACTCCTGTAATTTCAAAAGTTTTATTAGGAATTTCCATAAAATTTTGTTACTGTGTTTGTCGAATATATTTTTTTATTCTCAAAAGAATTTCGGACAAGTTTTAACATATGACTTGCATCTAAAAAAACTGCAATCTCTCGACCACCACATGGATGAGGAAAGGTTGTTTTTAAATTATTTGAGTCATGTAACTGACACCCTAAGATTTCAGCAGCTGCAATATTTGCCGCACATCCATCAAAAGTGAGGCCAATAATATCTACTCCAGCATTATGGCACTTTCGTATGCAAATTTTAATTAAATTTGCTCTTTGTTCCGCTGGCAGGCCATTTATAAAAAAGAATTCCCAATTCTCTGTGTTGGAGACAAGCATGAAGACATACGCTTGTGTAGCAATTTCGTTTCTCTTCCCTAAACCTCCATCTACAAGTCCTACAGTTTCTCGCCCTGACCAAATGGTCTGCTGCCGTATCGCCATCTCATCTACCATTAAAGTGGCAATGATTCGCTTTTCCTTTCTTTTTTTTTCTAGAATATGAAATGCTCGACTGGTACATCCTGGCTGACATTCACTGTTGCCATGCCACTTATGGAGTGTTCTTGGGTGAGGTAACACATTGTTGCATCTACCCCTCACATATTTATATGCAGCAGGCGAATAATAATTTAAAGTCAACGCAAATTTTCGTACAGTTGGAGAAATCTTACCATGTCGTACTTTTTGGGATAAAAAATTAAACAAGTCCTTGTTGGCATCTTCTGCGCATCTAACCACTTCTTGTTCGTGTTGCCTTAGCACTTTTCTTTTTCCAGACAACTTTTTCACAGTTTCTTTTAAACTTATATTTACGGATTTCAATCTCTTCGCTTTCAAACACACACTGTTAAAAATTAACTACAGAAAAATAGAAATACAAATATTCTTTTGTGCTAAACAAAAGAGCTGCGCGCAGGCCGGGCGAGCGGACCATTGTTCATAACAAAAGAAGGCGATAAGGAGTTGACGATGCGTGTAGTATACGCAAAACAATGAGATACTGCATATTATTATTGGCGTATCATATTATTTTATACAATAATATGAGTTGTTTGTAATGTTACACATGTCATGTTTCCATAAATGAAGTAAAATATTTTTACTAATACACTTTTTTGTTTTACATCGTCTAGTTACTAAATTCAACACAATGAGAACACCCAAGTATTTAATCGCATGTGTAGGCCTACCGATATAATTATTGTGCGAATGCAAATATTATATAATTAATTTTTCCTTTCAGTTTATATTTATAATATAGTTTCTAAAGCCAAATATTATATGCATTTATTATATTTATAAGGACGTCTAGTGTATATATTTAAAATACATATATATGTATATATAGTATATGTATAAAAGACTACATTATAATTTTTATATAAGAGTTTAGATAAGTTATTCTATTCTTTCAATTATATTATTTATTATATACCTATTTTAAACATAATTAATTATGTAGTATATACGTATGAATTTATATTCAATACATAAAGTATCCATTTATAGAATGACTATGTATTATATATCAATAGCTATTAGTTATTTACACACTTGTATGAATTTTTCCGTCCGCTCATATTCAAAACCACCCAGAAACTCCTCCAGTGTTCTTTTACAATTAAATCTCGATAAGTTTTGTAGCGGTTTGATTTTGCTTATACGATTGTACAGTAAAGGGGCAAGAAAATGTGAAAAACATTGTGCAAAAGTGGATTTGCATGCAGGAACCTCATAGACTTCATGTGTTCGTCTGGCCGATTTATTAGATCGTTCCTTACACATATGTTGCCGAAGTACAATACTTTTTATGTACAGTTGCCGGACATTCAGGACCCTGGACTCCTCGTATAGCTTTGTAGTAGGAAATCTGTAATTTTTAAAATTAATTACCTTTAGGATAAGTCGCTGTGCCCTTTCTATCACTATAAGAGCACTTTTTCGTGCACCCCCCCAAGCAGAAATACCGTAATTAATTATTGATTGACACAAAGTAAAATATAATGCTTTGTTCGTTTTATCGTCTCTCAAGTTTCTAATTCTTTTATAAATAGGTATGAGCTTGCGGATTCTTGATTTGAGATTACTTATATGATGTGTCCAGTTTAAGTTTTTGTCAATCTCCAAGCCAAGATATTTAACACTGTTAGCAGAGTCTAATATAGTACATTGACAATCATTATAGTTTAGGCAGCCGGATGCATGAGCTTTTAAGGTAAAGTCCTGATCGGGTAGAGAGTTTTTTCTTATGCTGAAAGTTATATATTTGTTTTTTTTTACATTAAGTGTCAACAAATTAAAGTCAAGCCATTTAATGATTTCACCAAGACCCCTCTCAGCTGAGGTTTTCAAATGAGCCCAAGACCTGTGTTGAAACACAATAACTGTATCATCAGCAAAAGTAATTACTTTCGCATCTGGAATTGCAATATCACAAAGACTGTTGATATACACCAGGAATAGCGTCGGTCCAAGGACAGAGCCCTGCGGCACACCAAATTTGACTTTAACTTTTGTGCTTAGGTTTTCACCAATTTTAACAGTCTGTGTTCTATTACTTAAATAATCCTTTAAAAGGTCGAGCGGCATATCCCGGATCCTCACAGACTCCAGCTTGCAGATCAGCAAGGGGATCGAGACAGTATCAAACGCCTTTGCCAAATCTAGGAAAACACCTAAGCATTTTTGCCTATTATCAAGATTATTTACCACGCCGTTAACCAGATTTTCGATAGCATCTTCAGTAGATTTGGTTTTTCTAAATCCAAATTGGTTTTTCGAAAGAATATTGTATTTCTCTAAGTAATTTACAAGTCTATAATTAATTATTTTTTCCAGAATTTTGGCAATAGTAGGCAAGAGTGATATGGGTCGATAGTTTGTGACACTGTCTCTCTCCCCCGACTTGAAAACTGGCACTACAATAGATTCCTTCAATACACTGGGGAATTTTCCCGAGGATAAGCACAGGTTAAAAATGTGTGTCATGGGAGTGAGTAACTGATTAATGTATTTTTTAATAAACATAGATGAGATCCCATCCCATCCCGAAGATTGTGTATTTTTAAGAGACATAACAAATCTGTAAACCTCACACTCGCCTGTTTCCATCAAATAAAAGGAGTTCACAGGACCCTGCTTGCATTTGAACTTTCGAACAAGATCTGCTTCTGTGACTCTTAGTCTCCGCAAAATAGTGTTGGACAAGTCCGAACCAACGTTTGCGAAAAAAGAATTAACATGATTAATGGAATCCTGAGGGGTCGATTTAATATTTAATAGTTCACTAGGTTCCCGCGATTTACCACGCTTTTCTAAATTACATACACGCTTTATTACGGTCCAAGTCTTTTTCATATTACCCTTACTGTTGCATAGTTCTAGTTTATCATGTGTGTTCTTCAAATTGTGCAGAATGTTGGTGCAATGGTTTCTGTAACGTTTGTAAGTTAGTTCTAGATCTTTGTTGTTGGGATTATTTAAGTGTCTTTTATGCAGTATATCTCTAAACCTCATGCAGCGCAAGAGGCTAGGTGTAATCCAGGGTTGACAGGTTTGCTTTCTGTTTGGAATTGAAATCATCTTTGTGCTACTTTTAATAATACAAGAGATAATTGAGATAAATGCTTCAGTAGCTTTGTTTGCGTCGTTTGTCATAATCACGCCGTTCCAGCAAGTCTCTTGCAGTTTTTTACTGACCTCATTGTAATCAATTTTTCGCGCCTGTCTTTTCCTGTCCCCTTGCTGGTGTTGGTGCGTTATAGGTACTATAAAAAATAGACTGCTATGATCTGTTATAGATGATTCGCAAATTATTGTCTTGATCTTACAACGTGACTTTACAAAACAATGATCTATGCATTTATTTAATCTAGTAGGAAAAAAGAGATGACTGGGTAAAAGAGAGTGTACAGCGAGGAGATCACGATATTCGTCAGCCTTTGAGTTTTCGTTATTGTGGCTAATATGAATATTTATATCCCCGGTTAAGTAGATATTAGGTATGTGTTTAAGATCAGACAGAAGCCCATCCAAGGAGCCAAGAAATTTTGTGAGTGAGTTAAACGATGGAGATCTGTACAAACATACAAAAACATGACTTTTAGAAAGTTTCATCACAAGACAGTCCGCTTCAGGTATATCCGGTTCATATACTACGAAATTTTTAAATGACTTTTATAGTATATGACCACTCCACTATTTTGATTAATGTGTCTATGTGTATGAAAACTATTGCATTGCTCCAAGATAGGAATATGATCTGAATTTTGTAGCCAACATTCAGTCAGGATTATAATATCATATTCTAGGTTGCTCCGGCTTAAGAATACTTTAAGATCTTCAAAATTTTTATTAATACTACGTATATTTTGTATTTTGTAAATAGTAGCATTTAAATATCATTATAGCTTTATTATATATTATTATAGATGTTATTATAGCGGTGTAAATAATATAAAAATATGATATATAAAATTGTTCACAAAAAGTACTTAATATAATAGAAAACAAAACATAGCACGCATGAAAAGAATTAAAATAAAGTATAAAAACAATAAAGAAATACCAGAACTTGAACCATTTTTCTTGTTCACCGGAGAGTCATGCGGCAGTCAGATCCGCGACTTGACGTAGAGAGTTGATTACGATTGCTGGCTGTCCATCATCTTTGCGAAGTAATATGTTTCCACGTGAGACCCAACAATACTTGTACAATCCGGCTTTGACCAACTCACGAGCAGCAGCCAAAAGCTTCCTAGACATGAATGTTAGGGATTCTAATATATATATTTGTGTTTTTGAACCACTGAATCCCACGTCTTCTGCGCATAGCGGTTTGTCTTTGTTTTCAGAATTGTATTTTCTAGCTGCTTTCAACAGTGCTTCCTTATTTTTAATGTCATTATATTCAATGACAATTGGTCCATCATTTTTGCCTTTTCTATAAATGTTCAAAGAATCGGAAACTGGTTGGATGCTTAGAGTATTGTATATGTTACTGACTATCACGTGAACATCTTCTTTTTCCTTCTTAGGAATATTTCTGATTTCCACTTTTTTCTTTATTAGTTGCTTTTGTATTCCATTTAGTTGATCTTCTAATTCATTGATGCGTAGTAGGTCCGTTTCATGTTTAACCTCAAGAATTTGAACTCTATCACTGATTTCCTTAAAGTTGGCAGCATTTGCTTCTAGCAACTTTATAATTTGAGCGTTTGAATCGATTATCTTGCTGTTCTGAACTTTTATCTCAGTTATTTCCGAATTCAGCATCTCCTTGAACTTCTGCATCAGTCCTTCTTTTAACTCCGTAAGATCGTCAGGATTTTTACGTTTCCTTACAGATACATTTCTGTTTGATTCAAGGTCTTGTTCACCAAAATGGAGGTTCGGCTGCGATGAATACGTCGATTGAGACCCCGATGGTGACCGAATCATTTTATCGTTTTATCTGTTATATTTGCGTATACTACAAAAGTTGCGTAGCTTACGATTTGTAAAACAGCATAAATAAAAAATTCTATCCAGATAAAATCACAGCTTGTTACAAAAGGAACACGGTCTAGATTCGATTAATGAACTTTATTTGAAATATGTGCGCGCGTCTTACTTCAATGACTGTCCGGACGAGAATGGAATGCAAGGAATCATCTGCGATTATAATTACCACCCTCAACCGTGCAACACCGTGTGACCTGGACTTCACCGGTGCAAGGGGAGTGGTTAAGGAAAAAACTAGTTGGGGCTTCCGAGTGCTATTTTTATATTCTTAAGAACCTTCGACCTCGTTATTTAAATATAAGTACTTACCTGTTAGAAAAAAAATAGTTTTATTTCAAAGACAGGCTATCTACCTAGTGACAAACGTCACAGTGGCATCAATTTTTGAGTTCGTCTCATCCTTGGCGGTGTCAAAATATCAGAGTCAACTGAATAGTCGAGTACGTCTGTAAAATTAAGCCTTTTTTTGGAGTAAGGGGCTGACGTAAGCTCATAAAAGATTCTGGTGATGGTGTGTCCATAAGAGGTTCAAAAGCTTCTGGTTTTCTGGGTGCAGTAACTGTAGAAGCGGATGCGATATCAGGAGAAGAAACAGCAGGACTTGCCACAGCAACCCTTGGCAAAGGACTGGATGGATCTCCAGGTGATTGCATATACTGGACTGGGATTTGTCCGATTTTAAAATGAACACACTTACTGTCAGCGGCACATTATACACAGCTTAACCTTCTCACGTGAAGTATACTTGGGTCCAAAATGCTCCATGAAAGGTGTAGTTCCTTTGAAAGGACGAACAGTAATTGGATCTGCTATAGTTTGTATATCGGGCACATGCATATCATCAATGGGACTAACTAAAATGCCCTTGCAATTTTCTCTCAAGCAGTTGACAAAAGAATCAATATCGATATTTTTTATTTTTTTATTTTTTATTTTATTAAGAACACATTACAGGTAACAGTTACAGGACATTATCAATTTAAGCATGCAAAAAAACTTACAGACTAAACTATCACCCAAAAACATGTGTCCCTGACTTGATGGGCAAAGAAAAACAATATTTACTAGGCTAAATACTTATAACTATATAGTTTAAAATAACAGTTTCAATTTAAACAGTGCATTCACTGACTGATTCAGTACATGTTTGAGTAGTTGCACTTTAACGTGTACCGGAGCAAGCAATTTGAGGGTAAAGGGCTTTAAGGCGCCTCTTGAAAACATTTGGACTAACAGTGAAAATGTCAATATCCTGTGCTAGGTCATTATATTGACGACACATGCGGACCAAGGGGTTGTAATAAGATGTGTTGTTACGATATACTTTAAGAGAAAATAATTTAGGATTACGAATTCTGTACCTAGTGTTAAAGTTTATAGATGAGAGAAGTGATGGAGAATCTAAAATTGAATTAAGAATTTTGTGTAAATAAATTAAATCAGTCTGTTTACGTCTTGTCTCTAGTGTCACCATACCAAACTTTATCAATCTATCACTATAAGTTAATAGTTTACGGTGTAACCCTTGTCGGAAGGAAAGGATTTTCAAGAACTTTCTCTGAATCGATTCAATATGACTACTATGTATATTGTAGAACGGCGACCAGATAACAGCCCCGTATTCCAAGTTGCTTCTAACAAGCATATTGTAAAGGTATATTATGGCTCGTGATTTTTTGAAATGTCTCGTATTTCGCAGGACAAATCCCAACATTCTTGAACCTTTATTGTGAATATGATTACAATGTTCTCTAAATGATAGTTTGTCATCGAATATTATGCCTAAATCTTTAACTTTACTTTGACGATTTAAGATTTGATTGTTCAAGCGGTATTCAAAATTAATTTTATTTCTATTCCTTGTGAATGTCAAGACAAAGCATTTATCAACGTTCAAGAACATTTGGTTTTCGGCGCACCATTGAGAGACGATGTTGAGATCGCGTTGAAGAGTTTCCGTGTCACTTGGGCCAGCGACAGATGAATAAATCTTAAGGTCGTCAGCATATAATAGACATGGACTGATGAGGCTTTCTGTTAGGTCATTGATAAACACGTTAAAGAGTAAGGGGCCCAGATGTGATCCCTGGGGGACCCCGGAAGTAACCAATGTTGGTGCAGAAACTACGCCTTTAAGAGCAACTAACTGACTTCGACGAGACAAGTACGATTCAATCCATCTAAGTAATGAGCCATGTATACCCATGGTATTTAGTTTTTGACATAGGATAGCGTGGTTAACTTTATCAAAGGCTTTGGAAAAGTCCGTGTAAATGGAGTCTACCTGGGTGTTTCCAGCGGAAGCTTCACATAAATAATTCTTATACTCCAAAAGGTTCGTCATGGTGGACCTATTTCTAAGGAAGCCATGTTGATAGGCGGAGAGTAATGGCCGAACGTGAGAGTAAATAGTATCGTAGACTAAAGATTCAAAAAGTTTAGGGCAACAGGATAAAATGCTTATAGGTCTATAGTTTTCACACATAGACTTGTCACCGCTTTTGTGTATAGGAACGACATAAGCATTCTTCCAGGAGTCAGGAAAAACTCCTGAGCTTAGTGATTGATTAAATATTAAAGTCAATGGCAGTGAAAGCTCGTCTGCACATTGTTTGAAGGCAAGAGGAGGAATTCTATCTGGTCCAGCACCCTTATTTACGTCTATCTTTTTTAAGTTTTTTATTACTTCATCCTCGGAAATGACAACGGAAGAGAGACAACTATTCAGGGCAAATGTGGATTTCCGACCCGATGTGCTGGCAACAGCCGGATCCTCAAAAACAGAGCTAAAGTATTGAGAAAACAACTCACACACACCCTTCAAGTCAGATGCTTCGCTGTTGCCATATTTCATTACCTTAGGAACTGCGTTACTCTTTGCTCGCTTACTATTCACAAATGACCAGAAATATTTAACATTTGCGGTTAAGCCTTCCTCAACTGAACTCACGTAGTTCCTGTAGCATCGGTCTATTAACCGCTTACATCGAGCCCGGAGCAATGAAAAAACATCATAGTCACGCGGGTTGTGGAATTTTTTGTAAAGCTTGTGATATTTGTGTTTCTCATTTAAGCAGCGTATAACTGAGGCACTAAACCACTTAGGGTAACTGTTACAGTTCTTCGAGGTGGTGGGGGTATGTTTCGTAATGATTTTCATGAAAGTATCGGTGAAAATAGCTGTGTTTGTATTGACATCGGATGAGACCAACACATCAGACCAAACGACGCCTTTGAGGTCAGATCTGATTTTGTCAAAATTGCTCCTTCCGAAATTAAGGCGCCTGCTGAGCTTAGGTCGAATAATTTTGGGATTACACTGTAAGTGTAGCGTGATAACAATTGCTGGGTGATGCAAATCTAAACGACTCAATGGGGAGCATTCTTCCACTACTATGTTATTGATGGTACTAAGCACTAGGTCAAGTTGTCTATTGTTTTTGTTACATACACCGTTAAATTGATTGAAACCACACAACGCTATAGTGTCTATTAACAGGGTAGACTTTCTATCCGCCACCGGAGAAGGAATAAAATAAGAAAAATCGGGTGACTTAGTCCACTGGATATGAGGCGTGTTAAAATCGCCAACACAGATAAACTCATCATTATCGCTGGCTCCAAGCACCAAATCCTGGCAATGTTGATAGTATTTAGCTAGATTGTCAATTGGTGTGTATGGAGGTATGTAACACAAGAGTAAATTAACAATTCTTTTGCAATCCATGTTATGACCTATAGTAATCCAAATATCTTCAAGATCGGTCTCCCATGACGTCTGACGAACAACATTGTAACATTTTTTGATGGCTAGGGCTACCCCTCCTCCATCTTTTTTAACATTAGCAGAGGTACATCTATCTCGCCGAAAAACATTGTATCTGGTGTCGAAAATCTCAAAGTCCGAGATAGTTTCAATTAGATTCGTCTCAGCTAAACATATAATATCGTAGTTACTATTTAATATATTTAGATGTAAATCATGAGTTTTAGAGCGTATTCTGTTAACATTTTGGTATAATACTTCCATTAAAAAGAAAATACAGAAGCAAATGTGGGGTATTTGTTTTATAAAAAAAGGACTACTTTTGAAGCAGCTTCTTCAAAGAATCTTCGTTCTTAATGTGTATGGCACTTGAGGCGTCGTCTTTACGAACGTAAATCCTACCAAATCGCACCCAGACGTACTTGTAGTGGTTGTTGGAAGCCATTTTGCGTGCCTCTGCATGTAACAATTTCAATTCGGGTGACAGATGTTCGGCTACGTATATTCTGCAGGCAGCAGTCGCTGGCAAACCCAGGTCAACAGAGTTAAGCATTGCATCTGGATGTTTTTTGTTGTATCGATACACGGCTGACATAACTAGATCTCGTTGACGCGGGGACGATAAAGTCACTAGGATGTTCCGAGGGCGGCTGGAGCCAGCATTCATCTTTGCTACTCTGCGACACGCGCGCACAGATGTATCTTCAATTCCTGCTCCAACCACTTCGCAGAGCTTGTGGAATAGGGCAACCACGTTCTCGTTTCTACCCTCCGGGACAGCGTGGATTTCTAAATTGAGGCTACGAGACAAATTGTCCATGGTGCTTAGTTTGTTTTCCACTTTGTTTAGCTGACTCTTAATATCACTATTCTCTTTCTCCAAATCGTGAATTATAGCATTTTGCTTAACAATCTTAGTCTTAAGGTCTTTTTGTTCTGAGCTAAGATAATCCGTGGTAACAGTAAAATCATTTTTAACCTCTTTTATGGCTTCATGAATTTCGCTTCGGACCATTTTCTCAATGTCTGTCTTCAAAGCGGTACGTAATGTAGACATATAATATGATAATGCTGCATTCAGTTTTTCGTCCATCATTTGACTTATTTTGTCCATTGTTACCGTCGGGTCTGAAGTGCGAGAAGTAGTTGGACGTTGCAGTTCCGACTGAGATTCACTGGTTGTGATGGGTATGGAAATATTCATATCAGTATCAAAAGACATATTCAGTGACTGCTCGGCGTCTGCAAGTAGATGCTGCCGGACTGGGGTGTTACAGTTGCTTTTATTACGTCTGGTAACATTCGAGCACGCTGGGCAGACCCATGATAGCAAAAATTCTTCGGAAAGTGCTGCAAATTGACTACTTTTTATGTTCAGGCACTTGTAGTGATAGTCATGTTTACATAACCGACAATGCAGGAAGCTGTTAGGTTCAAGCGTGCACCTGCAGGCGTTGCAGTTCATTTCTGTTTTGTTAATAAACAAACAAAACCAAAACAAAAAAAAAATAAAAAAAATTGTATCTTCGGGATTTGATCCGGCACTTTTAGGGGACACGCCGTGCTTCGGTACCGCTGGGCCAACGAGTTGTTTAGTTGATGAACGAAATTACGCCCCACTAGGCATTTCTGTCTTCGCTATCTAATGTTTCCTTGGGTCAAAGTCCAGCTCTTTTGTTTGCCTCGAAGCTTCTGTCTATTATGTGTGATAGATAGTACTTCACAAAATCAACACAACTTGCATGTTTTAGCTTCACTTAGCTGCACTTTACCGTCACTTTTTCGTATTAAAATTTATACTACTTTGTGGGTCAACATTCAAGGAACAGTTTAGTATAAAATTTAGATCGAAACAAACACTTTTTGCACTGTTTAGGAATTTTATATTGGGGAGCGTCGATATACGCGTCTTTCTTTTTTGACAACCACCGGCGAAAAAAGATAATAATATATATATGTCGACCGACTTGGTGTAATGGTTAAGAAGTTGGCTACTACACCAGAGGTCGCGGGTTCGATCCCCGCACAGTACAAACATTTGTGTGCATGAACATGTCTGTTTGTACTGGTCTGGGTGTCTCCTATGTATAATAAGTATGTATTTACAAAAGAAAATGTATTTAAGTATGTTTATCCGTTGTCTAGTATCCCATAACACAAGCTTTAATTAGCTTACTTTGGGGCTAGATGGCGCTGTGTGGAATAATGTCCAGGGATATGTCCAGGGATATATATAAAGATAATAATAATGTCTCTTCCATTTGCAACAGCCTTATCACAGATTCTTTTGAGAATGCCGCCAACACCATCAGGTGCTCCTTTACCG
This sequence comes from Udea olivalis, assembly GCA_947369235.1. Taxonomy (NCBI): domain Eukaryota; kingdom Metazoa; phylum Arthropoda; class Insecta; order Lepidoptera; family Crambidae; genus Udea; species Udea olivalis. Next base: position 5,190,804 of record OX376367.1, on the reverse strand, counting down.
TGGCCTGATTCTGTGAAATGCCATGTAATTGTTTCCACATTTGTAATTTTACTGAGGTTAATCACTATCATTTGGAACATAGTTTTGTTCCGGTATTGGGTTGAAGGGCCATCGCTTAGGATGTGAAGATTTTTTAAATTTGGGTTAGGTAATTTGATTTGTTCAGTGACGGGTTTTAAGTGGGCACAAATAAGAACGGGTCATGTCACAAATTTTGGGAAACTGTGCAAATAGATGTAGTTTTTATTATATTCTGTGGTCGTTCAGAATCTGTACAGTAATAAACACAAGTATGCATAGATATTATTGTCCTTTGGACCCTCCAAAATGGGCAGATTAAATTTCTGATTCATACTTGCATGCATAATTTCCGGAAAATCTATATGCAAAAGGCCATCCGAAGGCGTAAGATTTTGTTTTATTTTTCTAATAGCAGTGTACTTGTTAAATACATTTGCAAGGTGTTGCATAAATGAAGATGAATTATATATCAGGTCGTGTCGTAGGACAACTAAATACATCAGGCTCCCAATGAGCTGCTGATAATGATTCTGACTGTTACAGTTATTTTCTTTATTACTTTTCAAATTTGTCTCCATTTGAGTATTAACTGTTTTACAATTGGTCATGTTAAACTTAGATTAGATATTTCTCTTGGCTTAATGTAACAGTACAATTTTGTTCATCAAAATCAACTGACATTCCAAGTCTTTCCTTTACAATCCCTAGTCTTCAAACTTAAAATTGTTGTTTAGCATGCTTTTAAGATAACTTATTTCTATTCGGTCGTTCGAAAAAACATAAAAATCATGGACATAAAATGTCACAATCACAATAGATTTGCCATTGCCAACAGTTTTAAAGTACAAGCATGGTTCTATTTTAGACTTAACATAACCATCAGCTAACATACAAACATCAACCTTCTTATGCCATTCTCTTGATGCCTGTTTGATACCATAAATAGCCTTCTTTAATTTAAGAACCTTTTGTTCATCTGTACACTTATAACCCATAGGTTATTGCATATAAATAGTCTCAGACAGGTCACCATTTAAAAAGGCTGTTTTCACATCAAGGATTTTGACATCTAGATCCAACTGCACTGATAATGCAAATAGTATTCTAAGAGTAGTATGCCGGACCACGAAGGAAAAAGTTTCACTATAGGCAACACCAAATTTTTGAAAACACCCCTTAGCCACAAACCTGGCTCTACTGACCTCATTTTCAGAGTCACATTCTTTTTAAGAACCCATCTGCACTTCACTATATTTGCACTCAAAGGAATATCAACTTCTTCCCATGCATTGTTCACTTTAAAGCTTCTCAGCTTTTCTTTGACAGCCTATTCCCAATGCTCTTTCTCTAGTCCTTGCAAAACTTCTTCTAGTGTCAGCTCATCACTGTAAGATTTATTACACTCTTCTGTGCACATAAAACCATATCTGTCCAGTTGTTTTCTTTGCCGTTGTGGTAATAGTTTTGTTGTGATGTCTGATGGCAACTCTTCTTCAGATGTCATGGCCTCCTTATCTGGCACATAGGTTTCATCCATGTCAATAGCACTTTCCATAGAAGTAAATGAATCCTCTGGACAGTTGACAGATAAATCTCCCACTAAAGACTCGTGAGGTCTGCTCTCTTCTGATTTTACATCTATCTTTTTAATTTTAATCATGTTCTGATGATGTGAGTTACTTTCTTTAATAATTATGACATCTCGACTTGTTCTGATTGCCCGTCAACCCTTCAGGTTGTATAATCTGTATCCTTTAACATCCCCAGCACCCGCTGCATGGGTTCGTTTATCGTATCGCGCGCGACGCGACTAATATTTTAAACTACCTCGATATATCGCTGGTTTGCGAGAATAGCGACGGAACTAAAAATTATTGATTTTAGAGAATAGCATTTTTTAATTTCTTTGGAAATATTTTAGTACATACCGCAATATGTAAATGATTTATTGAGGGATCGACTTTACTAATTCAAGGAAAATTTATCGTAGTATTCAAAAACATTAAAAAAAAAAAAAAATTCAATTTTTAAAAAACCGTTATACAAAGGGGGGTTTCAGACATCAGTCTTTATTCATGAGACTCCAAATTATAAAAATCAACTTATGCCATTTATTTAGCTTGAAAGCCTCTTAAAAATACAAATTAAAACTTACAACAGTGTCTAAAACTTTTATACTTATAAGTATAATAACAAATAAAAATAGTTTTATAACATACAATAGGTAGTAACTTTATATTTAGGTAATAAAATCCCTGTTTTTAGAAATAAATGAAATCAAAATAAACGTGAAATCTTCAAAATAAGTAATGAAAAAAAGTCAAAAACAGGAACATTCAACCTTAAAAGGAAATGTAAGTAAAATAAATCATTGATTTTACAACCCTTCGTAAAATTGTTGATAATAGTTTGGTTTTATATTTTTGTTAACTAAATCTACTAGTCCCCTCTTCTTATTTTCCGCGATTCCGTTCCTTGTTTTATAAGCAGATTGCAATCTGTAATTTTCGTCCAAAGATTTTGATGCACGGCTAGAAACTTTCACACATTTAAATTCATTTTCACCGTAAGAAGTTTAATAGAAAAATAACCCTTTGTTGTCAGCTTCTACTTTATTTTTTCCCTGCATTTCGTAGACGTTTTGCTTCATTCGTTTCCAAAGTTCTGGCTGCATTTTCCTCTTTCGTGTAATATTTTTGTTTGATTCACGTGAAATATTTTCTTCTTCATTTTTTTCTACTGTTTCATCCGAATCTGACGATAAATCATTATTTTCAATGTGATAATTAGGATCTGCGATACTATCATCCGATGAAAAATCTCTTTCTTCCTTTCCTTCTTCACTTTCAGTATTCATATTGGTCAATTCAATAGCTTGTAGTTCACTTTCTATTTCTAAATCACTTTCTACTGCTCTTTATTTTCTTTGGTTTTATTTTCTAGGCTTTGGCCCTGGAGTTCTTTTTCATTTAAACTTATCATGCTATTGGGTTCTTTATTACATTCTTCTGTTTCTCTATTGCTGGAGGAAGATGAGCTAGAAGACGAGGAAGATGAGCTAGAAGTCGAGGAAGATGAGCTAGAAGTCATGGAAGATGAGCTAGAAGATGACGATATAGATGGTGATCTTTGTCGCAAAATCAATTGATTTTCTTCTGAGTTATTACCTGAAATTCAATAAACATTTATTTATTTACAGAATAAATAATAAAAGCAACAGTTAATCGCATGCATTTCACGGGTTTCTTTCAGAGGAATAAGCCATTAAGTAATAGAAACACTCATATTTTTGTGATTCCCGGGAATCGAACCCAGGAGGTTACGATCAGCGACCAGCGTGAGTGTAAGCTATTTGCAACAGGACGAACTACACATCGGAATAAAAATAATATCGAAAAAAATCGTTCGACTGATTGAATTCAAATATTTTATTTTGCTTACCTGATGTGTTATTAAAATTTATATCATTTTCGATATTTTCATCGAAACTTCTTGCATTTAACGTCAGACTGCTTTTATGTTAATTCTTCCCTAAAATATTTTAAATAGTTAGATAGTTGAAAGAATAAATAAAATTGAGACAAACTGCAAATATATGAAAATTAAATGCCGACCTTTTTGTTCACTATTCGTTAAATCATGTTGATCCTCATTTTTTTTATTTTTACTGGCCGCTTCTTTCAACTTTTCCAAGAATAACATTCTTTCTACCATCTTGAATAGCTCTAATAAAGATAATTATCTAAAACAAATAATATAACGTAAATAATTAATTATCAATGAATATCATGTAAAAAATTAACTCAATATTTCTATCCCAAAAATTCCTTGAACACAGACTCATTTCGAAATTAGAAGCAAAACCATGACCGTTTTTTTCAAAAATAACGATGTTTCTTATTTACGACAAAATAAAATCTGTTTATTTTTCGTGAATCTAGACTCAAGTTACATAAAGTCGGTATAAAATACAATATCATAAGCAATCACTCATATTTATTCAAGAATACAGGCGTGAATAGAAATAAGACATAAAACGATACTTACTTTTATCAGAAACAACGACGAATCACTAAATATGTCACTATTCTTGAAAAAAATTGAACAGTTATTGCAACCAAACTGTAAATACGTCGGTATTTTCGAGCATCAACCGAGCGTTCACTCTGTTGTCATAGGCGCAACTGAGTTGGGCCGTTATTTGTGATTACGCTTCGAGTGTTTTGTCTCAAATGAATAATGACGCTGTCTCTTTCTAACGAACGCTGGCGCGAAATTGGCGTTGCGTCTCTGTTCACGTTAAAATATCAAAGATTTATGATTGTTTGGCATACAGAATTCAATTTGACAGAATTTTGAATTACGTCGATTTTCTCGCAAACCAGCGATATGTCGCGCAACAGTGCATAGTTTGACAGCGTGACATGTACGATTATCTACTGTAGATAAAAAAATTATAAAATCATTCAAATTAGTGTTGTTCAAAAATCGTTCATTCTTTGCTCTTTTATTGCAATTTTTATGCATGGTCTGTGTTCAAAAAAAGGTTTTTTTAGTCTATGCGCAACGGAATTTTGACTTTTCATTGACAGTGACAGACCAAAAAAGTAAATATTTTCTTTGATTTTCTGTTTGTGTATGTTTTGTTTGGTTTGGTCGTGATCGTGAATAAAGAGAATAAAAGGAAAAATGAGTTCAAAAGCAAAGTAAGTAGGTAAGCATTGAAATTTATCACATCACAATAGGTACTTAGACGGTTTAATACAACCAAATCTTGTTTTAGAATCCGAAGTAACAAAATTCAAATAAGAATGCTCATCGAATACATGATGGCTTACAAAAATTTTGCGAATGGGGAGTATTCGGGTCCGTTAGGAGGGACCCAATACCTAAACCAGTGGGAGCAAATGAGATCTATTCTGACCGAGCACGGGCCGGACACGACTGTGGACTTTTTTTTTGCTGTGGTAACACTTCGGATTACAGCAGATTGTATTTGCTCCCGATTATTTTATCTAAAATTTACATTAAAATTAATAAAATCGTCACTAAATAAAACCAAAACACAAAAGAAGTGTTATTCAATAGAAGTAGATATTAAGCAATAGTGTATAAGTGATTATTTTAGTGGATTGAAAGTGTTAGTTGTAGACAACAGTGACTGTCAGTTACGAATTTAAACTATTTTGTGTGAATCATTTTCATTTTGTGAATAAGGTAATAATTTTTATGTTTAACGTACAAATTACTTTTTATGTTTAGATAATAATCAATCATTAGTAAATCGCACCGACTGACTGTGGTTGTCAGACGCGTGAAGAGGTTAGAAAGTGCTTTTATTTTACTTCCCTGTGCTTGACCTCTCGTTTGATTGAACAATACTTTGGACTTCGTTCACATTTTAAAACCATTTAAAAATGCAGACTCCCGTAGCCTTATCTCGCCAGCTTCAGCTGGCTTTGCAGGAATTGAAGGCATCCAAAGAGTTAGTTAATCAATTGTATTTGGAACGAGATGACAATGAGAAAGAAATGTTAGAGGTTTTAAATAAGAATTCTGTACTCAAAAAGGAAATGGCTGAGTTGCACAATGAGTATGTGTTAGTCGTAGATGAGCGGGACAGGTTGCAGGTTGTGGTGAATGGCTTCAGTGAATGCAGTGAAAAGTATGTGCAAGGCCTCAGGTGCATCACTTTACTGGAGCAAGAACTACAAGAGGCCCACCACCAAATCACAAACATGGAGTCTGAGAAGATTGACACCTTAATCTCCCACAGTCAAAGTTTATTCAGCGAGTTAGTAGACAGTGCACCCAGCCTTGTTTCTGCTGCACCTAGTTCAATTCCCACAGTCACCATTGACCTGACTAAAGATGACACTTTAAGACACTCTCCAGTTGGTTTGTTAAGGTGCAGCAAAAACAAATTTAAAAAGTATGTTAGAATAAATAAATTTATTAAAAAAACTCAAAAACTTATTAAAAGGAACAAATGCATGCTTAAGAATGTAAAATACATTAAGGAACGAAGGCGGTTAGGTGATGAATTAGATGTGTATTCCATTATGCTAGAAAATAACTTAAGTGAGCATGACAATGATGTAAAATTATTACAGTCAGAGTTATGCAACCTTAAGTCTCAGTTAAAAAGTGTGTCCGATAGGTAACACTATACTAAACTTGAGTATCAAGAACACATTTTGGCCCTAAAAAAGCTAATGGAGAACTCAGATTCTCTGGCTGGATCTCGGTCAGAATGTGAGCTTTGCACTCACAAGAGAACATCTGATAACCAGACTTCCAACACCAACACTGAGTACTGTCAGAATGAGATCAAATATTGTAATGTTTAGTGACGATATTGGGAAAAATCTGGGCCAGTTAGTCAGCACATATTTAAACCAACCAGTAACCAATCACTGTTCACCGGGGGCCTCTTACTCTGATATCATGAATAAGATAAGAGACTATAAGTTTAATGAAAACTCAACTTTAATTATATTTATTGTAAATAGAGGTAGTCTAAACAAAAAACAGCTGTTAGAACATTGTCATAACCTGTGCTTATTAAATGTTAAAAAGATTATAATGTTTACACTACCTTACAGTAGAGGTTTGCCACAGTCTGAAAATGAGATGAGGTACAAAATGAATTTGACATTAGATACTGTGACTTTTCATAACTGTAAATTAATGAATGTAATTAACATTAACAAATTAATTAATATGAATAAATTGCATGTGACATATAATAATTTTTATATTTCTAATTATTTTAAGCGACAAATAGCACATTCGCTATCCTCTTTTTTTATTTCTTCAGCCAATATTTTGGCTACTCAACCTGCTTTTATTGAGCAGACAGACTTGTCGACTTTGGAACATGTTCCAAAACATTTAAATTAGATATTAAGACAACAGAGGAAACCTCTAGCAAACCTCCATCTATGACAAAAGTAAAGCCCAACAGTAATATCCTCAATTTTGTTCATCAGAATATACAGGGCTTTTCTGGCAAAGATTTAGAAGTAGGTTTGTTCCTTGACAGTATGAATATAGATGTTTTATGCTTAACAGAACACTGGCTTAAGGAACACAACTGTCTGTTAAGTTTTGATAATTATAGCGTCGCTAGTATGTTCATGAGAGTTTCAGCTATTCGGGGTGGGTCACTAATATTATTGCACAATAACTTAAAGTATAGGGAACGCAAAGATGTGGTAGCACTCTCAATTGAGCAAACTATTGAAATTTCATGTGCAGAGTTAGCAGCGGATTATTATTGTTTGTGTGTATAAACCACCATCTGCGAATTATTCACTGTTTGAAGAAACTTTGGAAGAAGTGTTAAAGAGAGTATGTAAATCAAACAAGAAGGTGATTGTTTGTGGTGATTTTAATGTAGATATTCTAGACTCTTCTCCAACCTCACTTAGATTTTTGAATCTTTTTAAATCATTCAATTTATTAAATATTTTTGATCAACCTACTAGAATCACTGCATCATCAGCTACCTGATTGGATAATATTTTTTGTGAAAATTTTTATAAGGAGAAATCAATAATTAATTGTTTAAAATCAGACCATTGTGGTCTGTTAACCAAATTTGAACACCGTCATGTCCCTCAATCGGTGGATATTATTTTTAGACCAGTTACTAAGAAACGTATCGAGAAATTTAAAAGCAATATAAACAATCAACTTCCTTACTTAACACACCAAGACCAGAATATAAATGATCAGTATGAGGATTTGTTCAATCTGCTAATGTATGAACATAACACAATCTTTTCAAAAAAAAAAGTGACAGTTGATAAATTTAAATTTAAATTCAGTGACTGGGCTACTCCAGGTATTTATAAAAGTAGGATTCAATTATACGAAATATATGATTTAAAAGCGAACTTTCATAGTCCCAAACTAGTAGAATATGTTAAATCTTACTCTAAGATATTTAAAAAATCTTGCTATGTTGCCAAGTCCATGTTTTTGCGAGACAAAATAAAACAAGCAAAAAACAAAATCAAAGCGACTTGGAACATTATAAATAATGAAACTTGGAAGTCCATACCACGCAATAACTCTATCTCACTTAAAATTAAAGATAATATTATTAAATCTGACGTTGACATAGCTAATACATTTGAATCATTCTTCTCTGAGATACCTTTTATTACTACCAGTAAACTAAATTCAAGTTCACTACTAGCTAGTCATCTCCTCACATCAAGTGTTGATAAGTGCGTTACTAGTTTTTGCTTTGATCATATATCTTCTCATACCATCCTCAAAACGTTAGAAGAACTTAATATAAAAAAACGGAGGATTTATGGGGTATTTCTGTTGATATACTTAAATCAATCATAGATACCATCCCCCCTAGTTTAGCGTTACTTTTTAATAACTGTGTAGACAAGGGTCAGTTCCCTAATTTAATGAAATTTAGTAAAGTCATACCCCTTTATAAGTCAGGTGAGAAAAGTGACCCATCAAATTATAGACCCATTTCTATTCTACCGGCAATTAGTAAAATTTTTGAAAAGATAATATTGAATCAATTACTCTCTCACTTTGCTTTGAATAAATTATTACATAGTAATCAATTTGGATTCACTAAAAATAGGAATACAACCGATGCAGGTGTAGCGCTCATCAAACACATATTTGATGCGTGGGAAGGAAAGCAAGATGCAATAGGAGTTTTTTGTGATTTGTCAAAAGCATTTGACTGCGTAGATCATGAAATCCTACTGATTAAGCTGAGACATTACGGTGTTTCAAATATTTCACTTAGCCTTATAGAATCTTACCTCACTGAGAATACAAAAAGTGAGTATCAATGGTACGAACTCTTCCGGTGCCACCATACGTATGGGCGTGCCCCAGGGATCAATATTGGGTCCTCTGCTGTTTTTGATCTATATAAATGACCTGCCTTATTTTGTCAAAGACCTATGTGGGATTGTATTATTTGCTGATGACACTTCTCTGATTTTTAACGTAGATAGAAGTAACAAAGCACTTGACGACGTAAATAATACTCTCTCTAAGGTACTGCATTGGTTCACGAGTAACAATTTACTGCTTAATGCTAAGAAGACTAAATGTATCAAATTTTCTATGCCCAATGTAAGACAACCTGTCTATCTATCTGATACCATTATAAACATGAATAACGAGCCATTAGAGATTGCGAATTCCACAGTATTTTTAGGAATTACTCTCGATTCCAAGTTACTTTGGGGTCCGCATATTTCTGCTCTGGCAGGAAGACTTAGTTCGGCAGCTTATGCTGTTAGAAAAATAAGGCTCCTGACTGATATCGCAACAGCAAGATTAGTGTACTTCAGTTATTTTCACAGTGTTATGTCGTATGGTCTACAGTTGTGGGGCTCGGCAGCGGATCTCAACACCATCTTTATTCTTCAAAAAAGAGCCATCCGCTCCATTTACAACCTTAGACCACGCGACTCCCCAATGCCACAACATAGATGATCAGTATATGCGTCTTTTTGAGATAATTAAACAGGAACATAATTTTATTTTTCCTAAGAAGAAATTAAAGGTCGATAATTTTAAGTTTAAGTTTAGTGATTGGGCTACGCCAGGCATCCATAAAAGTAGAAATAAATTATACGAATTATATGGTTTAAAAGCTAATTCTAAGTGTCAAAAACTAGTAGATTATGTCAAATTATACTCAAAAATCTTTAAGAAATCATGCCATATGGCTAAGTCTATATTTTTGCGTGACAAAATAAAACAAGCAAAAAATAAAATTAAAACTACTTGGAACATAATTAATAAGGAAACTTGTAAATCAAAACCTCGAGATCACTCATTGGCTCTTAAAATTCAAGATAATTTAATTGAGTCTGAGATTGACATAGCTAATACCTTTGAAACATTCTTTTCTAATATACCCATTGTAACTACAAGTACCTTAAATTCTAGTGCACCGCTAGCTAGGTCCCTGCTCACATCTAGTGTTGATGAGTGCTCATTTCAGTTCAACTTTGTTCATATAAATTCTCATGACATAATCAAGGTGTTTAAGGAACTTAATATGAAAAACACCGAAGATCTGTGGGGTATTTCGATAAGTCTACTTAAATCAATCATAAATATCATCTCAGCCCACTTAGCAGTACTTTTTAATAACTGCATTGACGAAGGTCAGTTTCCCAACTTAATGAAATTTAGTAAAGTCATCCCGCTTTTTAAATCTGGTAGCAAAAGTGACCCATCTAATTATAGACCCATTTCTATACTACCAGCTCTTAGTAAAATCTTTGAAAAAATTATATTAAATCAGCTGCTTTCACACTTTACTTTAAATATATTACTACATGAGAAACAATTTGGTTTTACTAAACATAGAAGCACTACTGATGCAGGTGTAGCACTTATCAAACACATATTTGATGCTTGGGAAGGCAAGCAGGATGCAATAGGAATATTTTGTGATCTTTCGAAAGCGTTTGATTGCGTGGATTATGAAATCCTACTGATTAAGCTGAGACATTACGGTGTTTCGGATATTTCGTCTAAACTTATACAATCTTATCTCACAGACAGAACACAAAAAGTGAGTATAAACGGAACCACCTCTTCCGGTGCCACCATTAGCATGGGAGTGCCCCAGGGATCGATATTGGGCCCACTGCTTTTTCTTATTTATATAAATGACCTTCCCTACTTTGTCAAAGATATTTGTGAAATAGTATTATTTGCTGATGATACCTCGTTGATTTTTAAAATCAACAGAGGTAAGCAAGCATTTGACGATGTAAATAATACTCTTTCAAAAGTACTATGTTGGTTCACAAGCAACAATTTATTACTAAATGCAAAGAAAACGAAGTGTATTAAATTCACTATGCCTAATGTTAAACAGGTTGATACCATTATCAACATGAATGATGAGACTTTAGAAATTACGAACTCTACGGTATTTTTAGGAATTACTCTAGATTCTAAGTTACAGTGGGGTCCACATATAGCGGCTCTGGCAGGGAGACTTAGTTCGGCCGCTTGTGCTGTCCGAAAAATTAGACTGCTGACTGATATTGAAACAGCAAGACTAGTGTATTTTAGTTACTTTCATAGCGTTATGTCGTATGGTCTACTGTTGTGGGGCTCAGCTGCAGACCTTAACACCATTTTTGTACTCCAAAAAAGAGCTATTCGGTCGATATACAACCTTAGGCCACGCGACTCGCTCAGAGAAGTATTTAAGAAGATTGATATTTTAACTGTGCACGCTCAGTATATTTTCGATAACATAATGTATGTGCGCAAAAACTTGCATATGTTCAAAAAAAACTGTGATACTCATACACACAATACTAGAAATAAAAACAAACTTATTACTCCAAGTCTTAGGCTACATAAGGTAGGAAATTCTTTTGTGGGTCAATCTGTAAAGTACTTTAACAAAATACCTCAAAGTCTTGTTGATCTACCTCTTCACAAGTTCAAGTCTACAATTAAAACAAAGCTGATAAAACAAGGTTATTATAACGTGGAGGATTACTTGAACGACAAGAATTTGTGGTCATAGTAGGAATAATCTGCTCCTCTGCTCAAATAATGTATATTTATTGTTCTTTTGACTGTACTCTGAATTTATTTGTTGTAAAACAAAACAAAGTTCAAAAGAGTAACTATCGAGTTTCTTGCCGGAGTCTTCTCGATAAGAAGCAACTTCCGAACCGGTGGTAGATTCGCATTATGTTTATTTAGTATATGTACTATTATTGTATTATTTTATTTACGTCTATTATCGTTTATATATATTTTTTGTGAATTTTGACATTTCATAAGTGCTTCTTTGTAAAAGCTTAAGTGAATAAATGATTTTTTACTTTTACTTTTACTTTTACTTTACTCGCTTCGTGAAGTATTCAAAGAGATAGATATTTATTTTATTTTTCTTTATTAAGGAAAACAAACAGCTATTTCTAATACATTTGCTCAGTTTAACTAAAATAGTATATTAGCATTTAATGTTCTCACTGTTAAGCAATACATAAAGTAGTGATCTAGAAAACACTGCGATCAAAAAGAAAAAGGCTATCAAAACAACACATGAAGATATTAACTAAGTACGTATATGTTTTTTTTTTATTATTTAAAATGGGTTTGCGTTTGGCCTCAGTCTCGCCTGGTGGTAAGCGATGACGAGGCCGATGGTGGTACACGCTTACCCAGAAAATGCCTATTCACTCTGGCCTTGAAGACACCAAGGTTGTAAGTATCCGGAAACACAGACGCAGGGAGAGCGTTCCACTCCCTAGCGGTGCGTACCAGAAAAGACGCAGCAAACCGTTGAGTACGGACTGTCGGAAAGTCAACCACATGGGGGTGGAAGGTGGACACCTCCCGGCGTCTAGTGGTCCGGTGGTAGAAAGTAGACGGTGGTATCAGGTTGTGTAGTTCCTGCGCACACGCTCCAAAATACACCTTATAAAAAATCGATAGACAGGCGACTTTACGCCGATGCTCCAAACTCTGAAGTTTGGTTCCAACGAGCGCATCGTCGCCTATGAGTCTCCTAGCCCGTCGGTCCACTGAGTTCATTGCATCCAACTGGTACTTGGCAGAGCCATCCCACAGGTGGCAGCAGTACTTCATACACGACCGAACTTGTGCTTGATACAAGTGGAGCAGCTGTTCCGGTGTGAAGTAACGGTTTTTGCTTTCGACTCAATAGAGCTACCAAAGTTAAGGTTGGAAGAGAGTTCCATACCTAGGAGCTCGAGGTGGTTGGTTATCGGTATCGGTGCATTCAGGAAAGTAGGAGTCAGATTGAATGGACTCCGTTTGGCAGAGAACAGACAAGCCTGGGTTTTGCTGGCGTTGAACTCAACAAGGTTAGCTTCGCCCCAGTCGGACACTGCTTGTAATGTTGAATTCATCCGCTCAACCATGGCCTCTCTAAGGGACTCAGTCTCAGCGACACTGACGCGGGCACTGGACATATATCTCTCTGTAACAGTGCTGTCGTCTGCGTATCCAAAGATACATGTGCACAATAGATCATTAATGTGCAGCAGGAAAAGTGTTGCAGAAAGAACAGACCCCTGGGGTACTCCGGCATTTATAGCCAATAAGTCAGAAGAGCAGCCATCAATGACTACCCTTAGTGACCGTTCGCTCAGGAAGTCAGATATCCAGTCACACAGTGCGGTGGGAATTCCGTATGAAGGAAGCTTGCTTTTGAGACTGTCGTGCCAAACCCTGTCAAATGCCTTCGAGATGTCGAGAGAGACAGCGAGTGCCTTCGTCGTGTTTCTCGATGGCTTCGCCCCACAAGTGAGTGGCATACGCAAGAAGATCACCAGTTGATCGTTCACGGCGAAAACCGTGCTGTCGATCACTGAGCAAACTGTTGTCCTCGAGGTACGCCAGGAGCTTGCTGTTTAATACACGTTCCATACTTTTGCAAAGTATGGAGGTGATTGCGATTGGTCTATAATTGGCAGGGTCAGCTCGACTACCTTTTTTAGGCACAGGTTGTACGTTGGCAAGCTTCCAGGACTTAGGAACTTGTCCCGTTTTGAGAGAGAGGCGGTACAGGCGTGTCAGTACAGGAGACAACTCGGGCGCACAATTCCGCAAAACCACTGCAGGAATCCCATTGGGACCACTGGCTTTGTTCACGTCAAGAGTCCGAAGCGTTTTCAGTACCTCTTTTTGGCGTATACGGATTCCTGCCATTAGAGAACCGCTTTGAGGTAGCACAGGTGGTGTTTTACTTCCAGAATTTAGACGTGAATGGCTTGCAAATAGAGAAGCAAAAAGATTTGCTTTCTCTTCCGCAGAGTGGGCCAGAGATCCGTCGGGCTTCATCAGTGGCGGCATAGATGGGCTGCAAAAGTTCGATTCGACCGTTTTAGCCAAGGACCAGAAAGCCTTGCTACCCGATGGGTGAGAGACGAGTTTGGCTCCAATACGGGTAACACGGTCGAATCGAGTCTTCCTGAGTACCTTTTTGAAGGACTTGGCAGCAGCGTTAAAGGCTCTCTTCTTTGCACTGACATCGGAGGCTTTACGTGCGCGAGCTTCAGCCCAGTTCTTGTACGCCGATTGCTTTACCGCCTCAGCAGTAGCGCACTCAGAGTTGAACCAACGGGGAGCTCGGCTATCGATGGATACGTCGGAAAATGGAATAAAGTACTCCATAGCCGTACATATCACCTCAGAGATAGCGTCAGCGCATTTCGATGAGTCGCCAGAAGAGAAGCAAGCTTGCTGCCAAGGATAAGATGCAAAGAAATGCCGCATCTCATCCCAGTCTGCAGACTTGTATCGCCACATCCGTCTTGTGCCTCTAGGGCTGGGATCGGGTGGGGAGTAGTTGGACACAGACTTCACCAGACAATGGTCTGAACTGCCCAGCGGGGCAGTAACCGACACAGAGTAGCGGTCTGGATCTGTAGTCAGCAGAAGGTCCAGGCAATTTGGTGTGTGGCTAGAAACATCAGGTATGCGCGTGGCTTCCTTGATAAGTTGGGTGAGATTCAGCGACAAAGAAAACCTCAGCGCCTCTCTACCAGCATGGTCAGTGTCCTGGTATGGGAACAACCAGTCACGATGGTGAGCGTTAAAGTCCCCCAGAAACACTAACTGTGCAGATGGATACCGATGTTGGACTATATCAGCCGTAGCACCAAGGTACTCAAAAAGTTTGGTCGTCTCCTGGTCTCCGCTGTGCGATCGGTAGACACAGGAATAGAGAATTTTCTCCACGCCTGTGTCCACTAGTACCCACAAGACAGAAAAACCAGGTTTTTCAAGGTTACGGAGACGCTGGCAACAGATGTCATCGCGAGCATATAGGCACACGCCGGAGCGTGCTTTAAATTTGTGCTCCAGGGTATACCCTGGGTAGTTTAAATACGCCGCGTCTGACGGACACCTGATTTGCGTCTCCGTGACAAAGAGCAGGTGAGGCTTATCAGTCTCTAGGTGGTGGTGGACTGCAATGAGATTAGAGCGCAGACCTCGAATGTTACAGAGGTGCACTTGGAGTGACAGGGAGTGCTTCCGCTGTTGAAACTTTTTCCTCATTTGTGTCTTTGCCATTGTTTATAATTTGGGAAGAGTGAATAGGCGAGAGGAAGGCAGTTAGACATGGCGCGCACCGACAACCCAGCAACGTCAGCGATACCGCCGCACCAATGGAAGACTCATCTGGAGACCGCGGGGACGCCCGAACCCCCCCAGAATGGCCCCCGGGTCCTGTCCCCCGGTCGCCAACCGGCACGATGGAGCATTCTGGGATTTTTCGCGAGTTGGCGGGGCGGCCTTTCGTAGGTGGCTGGCCTACTACTTGGGCCCCCTACAAACTGCGGTCGGCCAGCGGAAAAACCGTGCTTCGGATCACGCAGCTCTCCATGATGAGGCTCCCGGCACAACGGCACCTCCTCGTCGCACCCGGTTTTTCGGCGCCGCGCAACAGACAAGACCCAACCTCTCGCTAGGGCTCCCAAGGCATCACGCCGGAACACGTTGAATACGTTTGGCGGCGTGTCTTTGCCATGGTGGTGGTAACTAGCCACGGCCGAAGCCTTCCACCAGGAAATCGTTGCTCGTTTGGCACCACCCAGGGGTCAAGTGTATGGTCTCGAGGGTACAGCATACGGACGCGAGCAACTTCGACCCCCTAAGAATGTGTGTTTGCATTTGTGTGTAATGTTAGTTTGCATGCTATTACTAGTGAGGCAAGATTTACTAGATAAGATCCGCTGGCCTTCTCAATAGGCCACGGAATCGTTCTATTCTTTCATGAAATATGTCGATGTTACTGTAAGTGCTGTTGTACTTGTTGCAGACTCATATTAAGAAACTATTTTTCCTATAATTGGACTTTAACGGTGTACTCTCAATTTATTTATGATAATGTAGTATATGTCCGTAAAAACTTGCATCTCTTCAAGAAAAACAATGATGTTGATAAACTCAATACTAGAAATAAAAATACATAAGCTCGTAACTCCCAGTCTAAGACTGCATAAGGTAGGAAAATCATTTGTTGGTCAATGTGTTAAATATTTTAATAAGACTCCGCAAACTCTTGTTGAACTGCCTAACTATAACACCATGTATTTTTACACCTATGTTTAAACAAATAAATTTATTTGATTTGATTTGCCTCTTCACCAATTTAAGTCACAAATTAAAGCTAAGTTAATGAAGCGAGGTTATTATAGTGTTGAGGATTTCTTAAATGATAAGAATTTGTGGTCATCTTAGGTATAATCTGCTCCTCTGCACACTTTTTTGTCAGGACTATACTCTGTCAATTCAATTTTTGTGTTAAAAAACAAGATTGAAAAGAGTAACCATCGAGTTTCTTGCCGGAGTCTTCTCGATCGAAAACAACCTCCGAACCGGTGGTAGAGTCACATTATGTTTAATTATGATATTGACTATCATAGTATTATTTTATGTAAGTTTATTTTAGTATATTTTTGCTTTAATTTTTTTTTGTAACTATATGACTTGTCATAAGTACTTTCTATAAGTCTATATGAATAAAGATATTTTTTACTTTTTACTTCACTTTTTCTTCTTTTTTGACGACCGACTTGGTGTAATGGTTAAGAAGTTGGCTACTACACCAGAGGTCGCGGGTTCGATCCCCGCACAGTACAAACATTTGTGTTCATGAACATGTCTGTTTGTACTGGTCTGGGTGTCTCCTATGTATAATAAGTATGTATTTACAAAAGAAAATGTATTTAAGTATGTTTATCCGTTTTCTAGTATCCCATAACACAAGCTTTAATTAGCTTACTTTGGGGCTAGATGGCGCTGTGTGGAATAATGTCCAGAGATATTTATTTATTTATTATATTATTTACTTTACTGTGGAGCAGTGGCGTCATGTGAGTCATTTTAGAGCATTCTGTTTTAATATTTGCATGCACCCTCATACACCCACACTGCTGGGGCATCGGCCTACTCCCACATAGAAGGTTGTTTGCGCTATAATCTACCACGCGGGCCCAGTGCGGGTTGACAAATTTTACTTCTATTAAATTTCTTCTCAGATGCAGATTTCCTGACGATGATTTCTTTCACCGTTAGCGAGTGATAATGAAAAGTAAATCCAGTCTGTACCTACATGAGAAATGAAAACTCAGAGGTACAGGCTTGAGGCTCAAACCAAAGCTTGCGAATTGAAAGTCGCATGCTCGGATCGCTAGGCTACCACCGCTTGTTCATTGTGAAAGAAAAACATTTTTTTATTTATATTCGTTTATATTTCAGACATGGCGTGACTTAAAAAAAGCCAGGGCAGAAGGAGCTCGCTTTAAAAAAGTGAGCTCTGCCACAGGCCAACTTCCTGCTATTTCTGAAAGCACAGAAACATTTTGGCAATAATAGGTCAAGAGATGGCTTTCGGCATCGGTACTAGTGAAGAAAGTGGTATTGGTGTAAGTTTTAAGACTAAAATATTTACTCTATATCATTGTTAAGAGTTGCATTTCCAGAGCTTCTTGGCCCAGAGCCACACCCAAAATTCCACATCGACAATTTTAGAAATGGCATCTGCTGGTGGAAATTCAGAAAATGCATTGAGAGAGCCATCACCTATTGCAGCAAATTTGTCCACTTCTACTTCAGTTTTAGTTGATCCACAGATCCCTCCAGTGATCACTATAGCCCCTACTGCTAATAGAACAGCTCCAGTGTCTGTTCCGCCTGTGCCTGTTTCACTACCTACACCAACTTCTGCTCCACAACGCCGAGTAGGACTTGGAGATCGTGCTCGTGAATTTCTAGCAGCAGACGAGGCTACAACTGGTGTACTAAGAGTATGTATTTTTATTATTTTCTTTTTATAAAAATGTTCAACTACTTAAATGAAGTCTTAAATAAAGGTGCTTTTTTAAGAATTCAGTAAGCTATCTCTCTATACTTTACTGATTTGTGCGTGATGGATGATTGAAACTTATTTAAATTGTACTTTTTCATTGCAGGATATCCTGAACACCTTCCAGACCCAAAATGAGCTTCTAGCTCAAAAGAATCGAATTTTAGAAATTAATAAACTTACTCGTATGAAAAAAAGACAGTGGTGAGTAGGTATAACATTTTTTTTATTTATATACTGAAAAATTACCTAAAATAAGTTTGAACAATATTATTGCGCTTACTAAGCGCTATATTGTACAACCTTTGTTGGTTGTTGTTGGGTAGCACAGGTTCGGCTGGCACCTCTTCCAACATATCCATAGGTAGTCTGAAAAAAAAATTAGACTGTTTAAGTGTCTTGAAGCATATTTTTACTTACAAAAAGTAACTTCTATGTTCTAACCTGAAATGCTTCATAATGTTATATAAAGTGCAGGCTCCATATATCATGTTGGATGCTTTTGCGGGCATGTAGTGGATATTTCTATCTAGAGCCAGCATCCTAAAAGTGCCTTTAAGGTATCCATTTGTTCGCTCGATGGTATTTCTAGCTCAGCAATGCCACATGGTGTATCGAGCCTCAGCAGGGTTTTCGGGGGCATCCCTAATGGGTGTCATCAACCATGGCTCTAATCCATAGCCCGAATCTCCTTTGAATAAACATGTGCATTACATAAAAATGTTATCTTTGTTACAGCCTTCGTCAAGAGAGACTGAAGTTGGCGAAGAAATATTTTTAGA
Organism: Udea olivalis; assembly: GCA_947369235.1. Lineage (NCBI taxonomy): Eukaryota > Metazoa > Arthropoda > Insecta > Lepidoptera > Crambidae > Udea > Udea olivalis. The sequence goes on along the minus strand of OX376367.1, from coordinate 5,172,117 downwards.
AAGCAGAAATCAAGTATTATAATATTATCTGTGCCAAAGATTTAAGATAATTTAAGATTTCTGTTGTCTAAGGTTCTAGAATAACACTCGAGTGGAGATCTCTTCTCAAGTATAGTTAGAAAAGGATGCAAATACATGCAACAAATACATTTATCCCTTTCTAACTATACTTGAGAAGAGATCTCCACGTGAGTGTTGTTCTAGAATACGGACCTTAGTCATGTGTTAATTTTGTATGTTAATTTTGATTGTTAATTTTGTTAAGTGTTAAAAATATAAGAGCTAGTGTTGATGATGTTACTAAGTTGTTATTAAGTAAAAGTGAATCTTTGTAACAATATTAGTTTTATTTTTACTAACCTAATAAATGATAATCACCGATTCTGTTATTATAAAGGTGGATTAGTACATCTTTAACTGAAGAGTTGTTAAAGATGAATTGATCGTGGACTCTTCCTGGGTAATTTGCATTCACATGGATAATTCTACAATCGGCATCACAAACCTAAAAATTACAACAAAAGTTACGTAAATAAATATAAAAGTTTTTTTTCAATTTAATGAGAGTTTAAGTATGAATTAGATAATTTCATTAAATATTACTAGTTGAACATTGATGGACGTATCAAGGTATCTGTTCTTATATTGCACTTTTTCCACGCCCGGTGGTGGAATTAGAGTAACGTGGGTGCAATCTATTGCACCCAAAATATTTGGCTAACCAAATTTTGTTTGAAATCCGTTTGCCACAATCTGGCGTCCATCATCGGTGCCCGGAAAGACAATCCACGCTGGTTTCAATTTCTTTGCAATTAATTTTTTTTTATCATTACTTTTACGTTATTCAAAAAAACAATTACCTTAAATTCACTGCTTCCAAAAATTTACGAAAGTATTTGCTGACAGTAGTGGAAGCCATCAATGAGGATCCTCAATCCAGTCAATACCCAAAATAAGATAGGTAGTTTATACATAAACAATATATTTATTAGATGAAGTGTCTTATATTTCATTCAAATACTTGAAATTGCATTTGGAAAATTAGGTGTAAGTGCACATAAAAGGCGCAAAAATCGGCTCGTGCGTTGACTTTCATGCAATAACTTAACCTACTGATCTCCGATCCGAGGGGGTTGGAGCACATACACCCTAGCAACCTGCGCAAAAAACAACTTTTCCTCAGCGCCCTTTTATGTGCACCGTAACTGAAAATATTTACCTTCACATATACAGGAAGCCCTTCCGATGTTTGAGGAGCTCACAATTCGTCAACCTCCCGGCACAAATACTCCACCATTTCTGGGCTAACTTTATAAATATTTACAAATTCATTTCTTGGCAAAGAAAATGCATATGCGAGGTCGCGAACTGCAGCCCTCTGTCAAAGTCAAAGTCAAAATATTTATTTACGAGAATACATGTCAAAAAGGTCTTAAAATATAGCATAAATTGTCCATTGTATTCGGTCTGCATGCAGACGTGTAAATGTTTAATAAACTAGCTGGTTTTTACATAATTTTGAACAAAACTCTATATATTCCTTAACACTATAAAAACATTTTTCTAATAGCCATATCGTTAATTTTTTCTTAAATACATTAGGTTTTAATATTTTCAATTCGTTCGGCAAGCTGTTGTATATAGAAATGCACATATTGTATATATTTTTTTCATATATGTATTTGTGACACGCAGGTTGGTATAACATGTTGATAAATTTATCTCTTTTCTGTCGTTTAATAATATCACTACGTTTCAGAAAATATTCTGGGTGGAATTTTGTAAAGACACACACATCTCTAATGTACATACATGGGAGTGGGAGAACATTACATTTTTTAAAGAGTGGTCGGCAGCTATCTAAGAACCAGGCCTTATTAATGGCACGGATACAACGTTTTTGAATTTTAAAAACTCTATCAAATTCAACAGAGTTGCCCCACATTATCAACCCATAGCTGAGGAGAGACGACACATAGCCGTGATACGCGGTTAATGCCGCCTCCACAGATACAGTCTGTCTAATCTTCTTAAGGGCAAACACGTACCGTTCAAGCTTCGCACAAATCAAGTCAACATGTGATTTCCAATTCAAATTTTTATCGATATAAATACCTAAGAAATTAAATTCGCCAATTTCGTCAATAGATTCACCATTATAATTTATGTCAAGGGGTAAAAAATTAGAATTATATGAATTAAATTGAATTATCTTAGTTTTATTGATATTTATATTTAAATTATTACTATCCAACCAGTGAATAATATCACTGAGGGCCTTGTTGACTGCAGTGTTCATTTGTTCCTTTTTATCACATTGAACCATGACTGTAGCAAACAAGATACACCTATGTGGGGTAGCGTCTGGGAGGTCGTTAATATAAACTAAGAATAGTAGTGGCCCCAGAATACTACCCTGAGGTACACCTGTCAAATTAACAAGTGGGTTGGATCTAAATTTGTTTCTCAACAGCCCCTTATTTGACTTAGATGTTAGAGTTGTTATCTCTGTAAACTGTGTTCGATTTTTCAAATAACAAGATAGCCAATCAAATGCTTTTCCTCTTATGCCATAATGCTGTAACTTGTGCAATAACTTAGAATGATCAACAAAATCGAAAGCCTTCGACATATCTAAAAAGATCGAAGCAATGGGCTTACCGTCATTTACGCTCTCTGTGATAGATTTTACCAAATTAAAACAAGCCAGTGCCGTTGAGCTTCCTTTGCGGAAACCAAACTGATCCTTTTTTAAAATGTGGAAGTCTGCCGTTTCCGCTCATGTTTTTCTTCGTAGAAGACTATTAAATTTCGAATATAGCTTCTCGCCATTATTCTAATAGACACAAACGTACTAACACACTCTCAAAAATTGTACAAAACTATTTGAAAATGCAAGGAAAAAGCTTTGTCTACCACCTTGATGTAGTCGATAAAAGTGACCGAATTTAACTTACAAATCATCGCAAAGGGTTTCTTTGGAACAAAAGGTAATGTAAACTTATCTTATGCCTAGTTGTTACATTCCCGGTATGCACCTTTTGTTTATAAACATGACTTTCTTTTTAGGTGCTCATCGCATTGTTCTTTTACGCCACGGGATCTTACCAAAGGCCTGTTGGAGTGGCCACACATGTTTTACAAAAAACCTGCAGTAGCTTTATAGACCTACCCGGGCCCTCACACACAAAAATATTATTAATAAATACATAGTATTTCCTGGTACTCCAGCTGCGAGAAAGAAACTCAGTCAGCCGTGAGATTAAAATAAATTTAACTTTGAAATGGAACTATCATTTATTGTAATAGTTTTTCTTAATAAAATATGTCAATTACTAATGCACTTATTATTTATTTTTAGGTTTTTCAGAAAGTATGGCATGCCTGGAGTGGTAGGGTGTGTGGATGGAAGTCACTTTAAGATTGTTGTTCCTCGAAAACAAGAGGAACATCGCTACTGCAGCAGGAAACACTACCATTCCCTTAATGTACAAATGGTAAATATTATATTAAAGTTATTATAATAAATTATATATATTTGTCATGGCATTGAAAATAACTAAAATAATTGTATTATTTCAGGTTTGTGATGAAGAGCTAAAAATTTTATCAGTGAATCCAAAGTTTGGTGGAGCAAACCATGATTCCTTTATTTGGGAAAATAGCAACATAAACACTTACATGCAATCATTGAATGAAAATGGAGAAATGGTCTGGCTTTCAGGTAAAATTAAACCTACTTATTAATAATAAAACCAACAATTTTTAAATTAACTACTTATCATAATTTTCTTATATCTAAATATTGCATTTTGTTATTTTAGAGGACTCCGGATATCCTCAACGGCCGTGAATTATTACACCAATTTTGGGTGCTGCTCCTGATACACCAAAAGCGCACTACAATGATATTCACATGCGGGCCAGGGTGTTGATTGAGAACACGTTTTCTAGGCTTAAAAATCGCTGGCGTTGCCTACACAAAGATAAGAGTCCTTCATTACAAGCCAGCTAAATGTGCAAGAATAATTCTTGCATGTTCAGTTCTGCATAACTGCATTAATTTTACATTGAGGATACGGATGAAGGTAAAATGTTTAACAAATTAAAAAGCGATTTTTGGAATTACTTAAGCAATATGATTTGTATTTAGGTGAAATATCATATATTTTCAGGAGAGGAAGTGGAGGCACCTGAAAGTGCGCACCATACAGAGGAGGGCGAAGGTACTACAGATTTGATAAGAGGCAGAGTATTGAGAAATCAGTTAGTCAGAAGACTGCAATAATAATTAGTTGATTTTCATTGTTACCTAAATAAATAATTTAAAAGTAATGCTAAGGATTTTATTCAAATCTAGTTTTGTTTCTGTATTAATCTGCAAATCCTTGATTTATTATTGTCCATCATGATTAGTCCATTTGATCCAACTAAGTGGTAAGAAAAACAGGTTTTCAAATCGACTTAATTTTAATAAAACGCTATACTTTTCAAATAAAATTACAAGCTCAAGAACAATAAATTACAATCATCACAATTTGTAGCCCAGTCTTTACAGTACCTATGAACTAAATTATCACAAATATCTAGTAATCATCTTTCTTTTATGAAAACCCCCTACCTATTAAAATAATTTTACAAGCTCAAGAACAATAAATAATAATCATCACATTTGTAGCCCAGTCTTTACAGTACCTATGAACTAAATAATCAGAAATATCTAATAATGATCTTTCTTTTATTAAAACCCTACCTATTGAAATAATTTTACAAGCTCAAGAACAATAAATAACACTGAGCCTAGGCTTGACAGTACTTATGACTTAAATTATCAAAAATATCAAGTAATCTGTTTCCAATCCTTTGCCAATCTCTCTGGCTCTGCATTTCCAACTCCCTTATGCGGTTCTGCTCCCGCCTCATGAACATGTAATCTTCATGCTGCGACCTTCTGAAGTTTCTCCACTCTTCGTCAGCGTGGAGAAATTGTTGCGCTGCCTGCTCGGCTTGTGCAGGCCTAACAACTCGTCTACGAAGTGACCCTCGACGTGTCTGCCTGTTTCGGCGCGGTGGAGTTTGTCCTGCAAGAGCAGGCAGTAGCGGTTGTGGTACATATCTCTGTGAAGGTGATCTAGTGGGAGTAACCATATTCACATCTGAAACAATGGATTATTGTATTATTCAAAAGTGTGGTGTGGCATGTTATATTAGTAGTAAAAACATTCATATTACATTTACCTCTTATAGTTACAATCAACAGTCTTATTATCTTTACTATTTCTATCATCATTATCAAAAAACCAAACTTACAAGTTACCTTCCACTTCAGCAAAAAAAAATGGTGAATTTAAGGTAGGCCTGGTATCTAAATGGCATCTGCTGGTGGAAATTCAGAAAATGCATTGAGAGAGCCATCAACAATTGCAGCAAATTTGTCCACTTCTACTTCAGTTTTAGTTGATCCACAGATCCCTCCAGTGATCACTATAGCCCCTACTGCTAATAGAACAGCTCCAGTGTCTGTTCCGCCTGTGCCTGTTTCACTACCTACACCAACTTCTGCTCCACAACGCCGAGTAGGACTTGGAGATCGTGCTCGTGAATTTCTAGCAGCAGAGGAGGCTACAACTGGTGTACTAAGAGTATGTATTTTTATTATTTTCTTTTTATAAAAATGTTCAACTACTTAAATGAAGTCTTAAATAAAGGTGCTTTTTTAAGAATTCAGTAAGCTATCTCTCTATACTTTACTGATTTGTGCGTGATGGATGATTGAAACTTATTTAAATTGTACTTTTTCATTGCAGGATATCCTGAACACCTTCCGGACCCAAAATGAGCTTCTAGCTCAAAAGAATCGAATTTTAGAAATTAATACACTTACTCGTATGAAAAAAAGGCAGTGGTGAGTAGGTATAACATTTTTTTTATTAATATACTGAAAAATTACCTAAAATAAGTTTGAACAATATTATTGCGCTTACTAAGCGCTATATTGTACAACCTTTGTTGGTTGTTGGTGGGTAGCACAGGTTCGGCTGGCACCTCTTCCAAAATATCCATAGGGTGTCTGAAAAAAAAATTAGACTGTTTAAGTGTCTTGAAGCATATTTTTACTTACAAAAAGTAATTTCTATGTTCTAACCTGAAATGCTTCATAATGTTATATAAAGTGCAGGCTCCATATATCCTGTTGGATGCTTTTGCGGGCATGTAGTGGATATTTCTATCTAGACCCAGCATCCTAAAAGTGCCTTTAAGGTATCCATTTGTTCGCTCGATGGTATTTCTAGCTCGGCAATGCCACATGGTGTATCGAGCCTCAGCAGGGTTTTCGGGGGCATCCCTAATGGGTGTCATCAACCATGGCTCTAATCCATAGCCCGAATCTCCTGTGAATAAACATGTGCATTACATAAAAATGTTATCTTTGTTACAGCCTTCGTCAAGAGAGACTGAAGTTGGCGAAGAAATATTTTTAGAAAGCAGAAATCAAGTATTATAATATTATCTGTGCCAAAGATTCAAGATAATTTAAGATTTCTGTTGTCTAAGGTTCTAGAATAACACTCGAGTGGAGATCTCTTCTCAAGTATAGTTAGAAAAGGATGCAAATACATGCAACAAATACATTTATCCCTTTCTAACTATACTTGAGAAGAGATCTCCACTTGAGTGTTGTTCTAGAATACGGACCTTAGTCATGTGTTAATTTTGTATGTTAATTTTGATTGTTAATTTTGTTAAGTGTTAAAAATATAAGAGCTAGTGTTGATGATGTTACTAAGTTGTTATTAAGTAAAAGTGAATCTTTGTAACAATATTAGTTTTAATATTACTTACCTAATAAATGATAATCACCGATTCTGTTATTATAAAGGTGGATTAGTTCATCTTTAACTGAAGAGTTGTTAAAGATGAATTGATCGTGGACTCTTCCTGGGTAATTTGCATTCACATGGATAATTCTACAATCGGCATCACAAACCTAAAAATTACAACAAAAGTTACGCAAATAAATATAAAAGTTTTTTTTCAATTTAATTAGAGTTTAAGTATGAATTAGATAATTTCATTAAATATTACTAGTTGAACATTGATGGACGTATCAAGGTGTCTGTTCTTATATTGCACTTTTTCCACGCCCGGTGGTGGAATTAGAGTAACGTGGGTGCAATCTATTGCACCCAAAATATTTGGCAAACCAAATTTTGTTTGAAATCCGTCTGCCACAATCTGGCGTCCATCATCGGTGCCCGGAAAGACAATCCACGCTGGTTTCAATTTCATTGCAATTAAAAAAAAATTATCATTACTTTTACGTTATTCAAAAAAACAATTACCTTAAATTCACTGCTTCCAAAAATTTACGAAAGTATTTGCTGACAGTAGTGGAAGCCATCAATGAGGATCCTCAATCCAGTCAATACCTAAAATAAGATAGGTAGTTTATACATAAACAATATATTTATTAGATGAAGTGTCTTATATTTCATTCAAATACTTGAAATTGCATTTGGAAAATTAGGTGTAAGTGCACATAAAAGGCGCAAAAATCGGCTCGTGCGTTGACTTTCATGCACTAACTTAACCTACTGATCTCCGATCCGAGGGGGTTGGAGCACATACACCCTAGCAACCTGCGCAAAAAACAACTTTTCCTCAGCGCCCTTTTATGTGCACCGTAACTGAAAATATTTACCTTCACATATACAGGAAGCCCTTCCGAGGTTTGAGGAGCTCACAATTCGTCAAGCTCCCGGCACAAATACTCCACCATTTCTGGGCTAACTTTATAAATATTTACAAATTCATTTCTTGGCAAAGAAAATGCATATGCGAGGTCGCGAACTGCAGCCCTCTGCCTTTTCCGCTCATGTTTTTCTTCGTAGAAGACTATTAAATTTCGAATATAGCTCCTCGCCATTATTCTAATAGACACAAACGTACTAACACACTCTCAAAAATTGTACAAAACTATTTGAAAATGCAAGGAAAAAGCTTTGTCTACCACCTTGATGTAGTCGATAAAAGTGACCGAATTTAACTTACAAATCATCGCAAAGGGTTTCTTTGGAACAAAAGGTAATGTAAACTTATCTTATGCCTAGTTGTTACATTCCCGGTATGCACCTTTTGTTTATAAACATGACTTTCTTTTTAGGTGCTCATCGCATTGTTCTTTTACGCCACGGGATCTTACCAAAGGCCTGTTGGAGTGGCCACACATGTTTTACAAAAAACCTGCAGTAGCTTTATAGACCTACCCGGGCCCTCACACACAAAAATATTATTAATAAATACATAGTATTTCCTGGTACTCCAGCTGCGAGAAAGAAACTCAGTCAGCCGTGAGATTAAAATAAATTTAACTTTGAAATGGAACTATCATTTATTGTAATAGTTTTTCTTAATAAAATAAGTCAATTACTAATGCACTTATTATTTATTTTTAGGTTTTTCAGAAAGTATGGCATGCCTGGAGTGGTAGGGTGTGTGGATGGAAGTCACTTTAAGATTGTTGTTCCTCGAAAACAAGAGGAACATCGCTACTGCAGCAGGAAACACTACCATTCCCTTAATGTACAAATGGTAAATATTATATTAAAGTTATTATAATAAATTATATATATTTGTCATGGCATTGAAAATAACTAAAATAATTGTATTATTTCAGGTTTGTGATGAAGAGCTAAAAATTTTATCAGTGAATCCAAAGTTTGGTGGAGCAAACCATGATTCCTTTATTTGGGAAAATAGCAACATAAACACTTACATGCAATCATTGAATGAAAATGGGGAAATGGTCTGGCTTTCAGGTAAAATTAAACCTACTTATTAATAATAAAACCAACAATTTTTAAATTAACTACTTATCATAATTTTCTTATATCTAAATATTGCATTTTGTTATTTTAGAGGACTCCGGATATCCTCAACGGCCGTGGATTATTACACCAATTTTGGGTGCTGCTCCTGATACACCAAAAGCGCACTACAATGATATTCACATGCGGGCCAGGGTGTTGATTGAGAACACGTTTTCTAGGCTTAAAAATCGCTGGCGTTGCCTACACAAAGATAAGAGTCCTTCATTACAAGCCAGCTAAATGTGCAAGAATAATTCTTGCATGTTCAGTTCTGCATAACTGCATTAATTTTACATTGAGGATACGGATGAAGGTAAAATGTTTAACAAATTAAAAAGCGATTTTTGGAATTACTTAAGCAATATGATTTGTATTTAGGTGAAATATCATATATTTTCAGGAGAGGAAGTGGAGGCACCTGAAAGTGCGCACCATACAGAGGAGGGCGAAGGTACTACAGATTTGATAAGAGGCAGAGTATTGAGAAATCAGTTAGTCAGAAGACTGCAATAATAATTAGTTGATTTTCATTGTTACCTAAATAAATAATTTAAAAGTAATGCTAAGGATTTTATTCAAATCTAGTTTTGTTTCTGTATTAATCTGCAAATCCTTGATTTATTATTGTCCATCATGATTAGTCCATTTGATCCAACTAAGTGGTAAGAAAAACAGGTTTTCAAATCGACTTAATTTTAATAAAACGCTATACTTTTCAAATAAAATTACAAGCTCAAGAACAATAAATTACAATCATCACAATTTGTAGCCCAGTCTTTACAGTACCTATGAACTAAATTATCACAAATATCTAGTAATCATCTTTCTTTTATGAAAACCCCCTACCTATTAAAATAATTTTACAAGCTCAAGAACAATAAATAATAATCATCACATTTGTAGCCCAGTCTTTACAGTACCTATGAACTAAATAATCAGAAATATCTAATAATGATCTTTCTTTTATTAAAACCCTACCTATTGAAATAATTTTACAAGCTCAAGAACAATAAATAACACTGAGCCTAGGCTTGACAGTACTTATGACTTAAATTATCAAAAATATCAAGTAATCTGTTTCCAATCCTTTGCCAATCTCTCTGGCTCTGCATTTCCAACTCCCTTATGCGGTTCTGCTCCCGCCTCATGAACATGTAATCTTCATGCTGCGACCTTCTGAAGTTTCTCCACTCTTCGTCAGCGTGGAGAAATTGTTGCGCTGCCTGCTCGGCTTGTGCAGGCCTAACAACTCGTCTACGAAGTGACTGTTGATGATGGCAGCCCAACTTAGTTTTGTAAAGTAGTAGTAGTTTGTAAGTAGCCTTTCTTGTATGTATGTTTTTAAAAATAAATACAAGTCAACCCGGGTGCGCGCAGGCAGTTATGTATGTCACGCCGCACACTATCAGCTAGCTATAGCTATACCACGTCTCCGCGCCCCGCGCCCTTGCGTCTCGGTGCGTTGGCGTTGGCCTCTGTCTTTTAGTCGCCCGTAAATCTCCGGCAGGAACGCTCGCGCTACGAACGCCCGGTTTGGCTATTCTCTTTTGTGAAAACGTGTCTTATTTTTCTTTAACTCCTTGCACCACGACCTCCACCGTATACAAAGTGGTCCATCGAGTCGGATCGTCGTGAAAAGGAACCAAACCTGTATGCAGGATGTCACTGTGTCGAACTCCCTACGGTGTGAAAACTCGCAAACAAGCGATGAGGGAACACGAACAAATAACAAGCCAAGATGCTTTAAGGAAATTAGACGCACCTTATGAAGCTAAATCTGAGCCGATTGTACTGAAGAGAGTACAAGCGAGGGTAGCCAGCGGAGCGCCCGTTCTTCTTCTACTGCGCAACGAAAGCGACTGGAACTGGAAGCTGCACGCAAATAAGCTGAAATTGAATTAGCCGCAGCAGTAGCTGTTAAAAAGTGTGAAATCCAAAGGTTACTAGTTGACAAAGAACTCGAGGCTGAGTTAGCGGAGTTGGAAATGGAAGAACATTCTCGAAAGTCTGTTACGTCATCCAAAGAAAAGGTACAAGATTGGTTGAATCGATCGAAAACCCACACGGAAACTGCAAAAGAGAAGTTAAATTGCATTCCAAAGCATATTTCTGAACCAACACCGCGTACCGAGATCGGCGAGCTAGCCAACGCCATAAGAGAAGCGATAACTACCTCCGCTTCAAAAGCGCAAAGTCGAGAGTTACTTACAAGACTTGCTTCGTCAAAAGACCTACCAATGTATTTCGGAGATCCGCTGGAATGGCTGCAATTTAGAAATGTGTAACTACAGTCATACCGAGAATATGTGGCGCCTTAGAAAATGTCTTCGTGGAGAAGCAAAAGAAGCAGTATCCTCCCTTCTGATGGGGTGTACCTCACCCAACGACGTCATGAAGACACTTGAGTTGCGTTTCGGGAGGCCTGAGATTATTATGAATAAGATAATATCACAATTAAAGAGAATAGGCCCGTTGCCACAAGCGTACCACAGTGAATTGGCTCAATTCTCGATTAAAATAAAACTGCTGCTAGTGCTATTAATCAAACTGATTACCTACGAAGTCCTGAGCTTGTCAACATAATTGTCTCCAAATTACCAACTCTGCTCATTACAAAATGGGCTGACTACGATTATACTAATTTTGAAAGCAAAGAAAAACCTAAGTTGGAGCGCTTGTCTAATTTTCTGTATTTGGAGGCAAGTAAAATGGCAACTTCTGGTGTGAGCTTCATACAGAGTCAGGCTGACCACAGAACGAGAGCAGAATACAGCAGGAGTAAGCCAGAATACCACAGAAGTTCCAATAATAATGTTTTATTGTTATCTGACGCCAACCTGAGCAGTAACAAGTGTAAATTCTGCAAAACATCGAATCATTTAGTAGAAAACTGCCTCAAGTTTAAAAGAGCTTTAAGCAAAGACCGCTGGCGATTCGCACGAATACAAAGATTGTGTTTTAAATGTCTCCAGTCTCAACACGCCGATAAAACTATGTGCACAGCTCCTGAGTGCGACGTCGAGGGATGCGGACTCAATCACCATCGTCTTCTGCATTGGAAGGCCAGCCCCCGACAGGAGCCGGCAGCGGAGGACGGCGTACAACAGCCCAGTGAATCAGTGAATCACACTACCACGCTTCTGGGCAAAACCGTGCCTAAAGTACTGTTGAAAATAGTGCCCGTTACTGTGTTCGGTTCTAAAGGTAGTGTACACACGCATGCTCTGTTGGACGACGGTTCCACAGTTACTCTAATCGCGTCTCAACTCGCTGATGAGGTCGGACTGCATGGAGAACCTCATACAATGCGCGCTCGTGGCGCATGGGACACTAATGAGTTAGTTTGTGAAACGGAAATAGTGAATTTCGAAATCGCGAATAGTAACAATAAGCGTTTTAACTTAACCGCTAGAAAGATTACCGAACTTAATTTACCGGTGCAATGTTTATCTAATTTAGATTTCAGCAATTATAAAGTGTTTAATGCTGATATTGATTTGTGCAAGTGTAATGCCCAACCGATGTTGTTAATCGGGCAAGATAATTATGATTTGATCGCTCCTACTGTGTGTGTCAAGGGGAAGTCGGGTGAGCCATTCATCACAAAAACATCTTTAGGATGGTGCATGCACGGGACAACCTATAAGGTAAATAAAAAGTCATTTGATCGCTTCAACACTAATTTATGTTATGCATTGTGTGATCCGACCCTAACCGTCACTTCCTGTGGGTGTACAGTCCCGAGCGCGGCCGCCGGCGATGCGCCGCGCGCTCGCGGCGTGCGTATGCCTTCCGCATGCGAGGTACATTTAAGTGTTACGAGTATACCTACACAAGCGCGCACGTTCGATGTCGAGCGCGACGAAGTTTTAGGTAGTTTAAGGAACTCGCCGACTTGTTTGTTATTGGCTCAGTGCGCGAACGGAAAGTCACCGTCGCACCAACTGAATATGTCTACAGAAAAGTGTAGTGACGTTATGAGTTAAAATCTATGCCATGAACATAATAATTATTACGAACAAGAGTTGTTGAAACTCCATGAGTTAGTACGTAGTTTTTTCTCATTAGAATCTATTGGAATATTGAATAAACCCCGTAAAAATAAAGATGATTTGCGTGCTATTGAAATATTAGATAAAACATGCGAATTTATTGATGGTCGGTGGACTGTAGGTTTGACTTGGAGAATTGTAACCACCGCTATGCCAGATTCCTATCAAAATGCCTTTATTCGTTTAAAATCTGTACTTAGAAAAATGGCGGCAAGTGATGATTACAAGTCTCGTTACCAGGATCGAATTGATCATTTATTTAAAAATAATTACGCCAGGGTTGTTGACGCTGGGGAGACCAGTGAGCGAGTGTGGTACTTGCCTCACTTTGGGGTGGACAACCCTAATAAGGGTAAATTGAGGTTGGTGTTTGATGGTCCCAAGGTCATTCGCTTAATGATTACCTTCTCCAGGGCCCCGATCTATTAAATTCTTTATACGGAATAATGTATCGGTTTCGTGAATACCCGATTGCGGTAGTTGGTGATATCAAAGATATGTTTTTATGCATTAAAATCAGAAATGACGATCAACATGCATTAAGATTCTTATGGCAAAGCAGGGATGGTCAACCTGTAACACAATATGCTATGACCTCGCTTATCTTTGGTGCGAATTGTTCCCCGTTCATAGCACAGTATATTAATCAGTCAAAAAATGCTGCTAGGTTTCAAAAGGATATGCCTACTGCTGTCCACGCTATTCAGACTAGCCAGTACATGGATGATTATATTGACAGTTTACAAGATCCAGACAGTGCGAGGAAGATGGTGAAGGAGGTGTCTTTCAACCATCAAGCAGGTGATTTCCATATGCGAAACTGGAGGAGCAATGCTCAAGAAGTACTCCAAGATGTGCCGAAAGAAGATCTGAGCGGTAACATAGAAAAAAATATGGTGAGTAATGCCCCTGAACGGACGGTTGGTTTACTGTGGTATCCCGTATCTGATGAGTTAGCATTTGATTTGTCGCTGAAGCGCATGCCTGAAAGTATTTTAAATTTCACTAAAGTACCTACTAAGCGCGAGCTTCTGCGCATTGTTATGTCTACATTCGACATACATGGTTTTTTAGGTCCCATAACCATTAGAGGAAAAATATTAATTCAACAAACCTGGAAGTTAAATATAAAATGGGACGTCGAAATAGATAAAAATTTATTTGATAATTTCCGTGAGTGGATTGTTCAACTAAAGAAAGTTGACAAACTGCGCCTACCCCGATGGTACTTCTCGGCGGGTAACCGTCGCGAACACAGCGACGCTACGAGCGACTACAGCACCGTAGCCGCTGCAAAGTCACAAGACTCACAAGGTCTAGAATTGCATGTCTTTTGCGACGCCTCCCCGCTTGCATACGCCGCCGTAGCCTACTGGCGAAAGGAATGCGGTGACGGTCAAGTTGTTGTTTCGTTGATTTGTAGCAAGAGCAGAGTGACGCCGCCGTCAAAGTCTGCCACAATTCCCAGACTCGAATTGCAGGGCGCGTTGCTTGGATGTCGCTTAGCAGATGGAATTAAAAAGGAGCACCGATTGCAACCTACTGCTACCTTTTATTGGACGGATTCGACAACTGTATTACATTGGATTAAAAACGAAACCAGAAGTTACAAAACATTTATTGCAAATAGACTTGGAGAAATTGATGAACTGAGTAAAATATCTGACTGGTATTATGTTCCTTCCGAACTAAATGTAGCTGACTTGGTGACGAAGAATACCGACTGCGAATTGAGTAGTAACTGCGTATGGTTCACCGGCCCTCTGTTTCTTCGAGATGCGCGTTCGTCCTGGCCGCGAGATCCTGCACCTGAAACGAAAACAAAAATTAATGATGACATATTACAAAAAGTAAATACAGTAATTGAACAAAATAATAATAAAAAAACACTTACCTCTACCAGATCCCTCTCGATTCTCTAGTTGGTTGCGTTTGCTGCGCGCCACTGCAAATGTTCTACTGTTTATTGAGAAATGTAAGAAAAATAAACTTGCAGTTTTGAGAGACGAGTTGATGCATAGGGCGGAAAAGCTATTACTGCGTCATGCGCAGGAGCAATGTTTTCAAGAAGAAATAGACCTTTGTAATGTTACTAATTTTACCCTCCTTATGGGAGGGAAAGTAAGATAGTTTTGCTAAAAGGTGAAAGAGAATGAAAGTAAGTAAGGTAACTGATGAAATTTAAGTAAGCAAATCAGAATGAAAAGTAATTAAATATGAGTATGCAAGCTAGGCATAGGGCGTTATCCCTGAGGGGGAGTAACCTAAGTTATGTAAGGGTTATCTTAAAAAGAAACAAATATTTTAAAGTAAAAACAGGAAATACATTTATTTGGATATTATCCTTATAATCTAAAATAATTTAGGTGGTACTACAGGAAACCATGTGGCCTGAATTCAGGCCTGGGGTTTGATACCCCGGCCGAGTATGGAACTTCAGTTGAGCCAAGATCACAAGTTAGTAGGATTAAATATAAATTAGTAAATTGAATGTCCTACGGGGTTTAGTATGGTTAATATTGTTAATAAAATATTCCCTAAAGGCTCCCTGGTATCAAAATAAATTCCGACCACACGGCTTCTACAAAGAGATGCCCTAAGGCTTTAAAAATACACTTTTATACTTTGGACTTAGCTCTCCGAGGAGCAGTCCAGGGTTCGGGCTGGCTTGGTCGGTAACAATATATACTATTAAATTAAAGTTACTACTGTGAGGCTTTGAATTTAAACTAAATGGAAGTCTTTGTACTACAGAGGCTTTGATAATACAGGGATTAGCACGTGGTGTAGTACGTGGGGTAGCACGTGGGGTAGCACGTGGGGTAGTACGTGGGGTAGCACGTGGGGTAGCACGTGGGGTAGCACGTGGAAGGTCCACGCGGTGTCCACGCGGTCCTGGGACGGCCTGCGGCGACCCTCGGTTCTCCCTCGGGGTGCACCACCGATGGGGAACCGGCGCTCGCCACTTCTTGAGCCGCCACGTTAAACCTCCTGTCGGAGGACAATGGTGACGCGTAGGCTGTCTACGCCAATTTCAACTCCTGGGCACGTGGCGGGTCAGGAGCACTTTTGCAGGAAAACTGGCCTACAGACTTTTGTCTGCCTGATGTCAACTGCGGTGCTGGCCTGCTGGGGCGCGTCGGCGACGGAGTCTGCTGCTCTTTACTTTCGGGTGACTGGCTGAGGTATCGCTGGCGTCCGGCCTCCGCTGAATTTATAACCTCCCCGACCCAAGCGTCTCGGAAGTCGCGCCATAGACAATCTAATAATCAAGCCAGTTGTCAACCCGACACGTTCCAAAACTCGATGCGATGCGTTCGAAAACGCATAAACAATACAGGGCGAGTACACACCCTTTGCTAGAAAGTAGTATAAAAACACATCCACTGATGTGCGTGAAAATTACAACGTTACACCTTATTAATCAAGGAAAGCAATTACGGGCTGATAGCCGACTGCGGACACTTACCCCGCTCCTGGACAGCGACGGACTGATGAGGGTTGGTGGCCGCATAGACGCTGCCAAAGAAGTGAGTAACCAAGTAAAAGCACCTATAATACTGGATGGCCAAAATCACATCGCAAGGCTGATAGTGAAGGACTATCACATCCGTGCTGCACACGCTTGTAACGAGCTGGTGGTAAACGAATTGCGCCAAAGGTATTGGCTGATCCGGTTGCGGCCAACTGTTCGTACCGTTGCCGCTCAATGTTACTATTGCCGCATACGAAAAGCGACTCCAATACCGCCAAGGCTAGGAAATCTGCCCGAAGCCAGACTGACTCACCATCAGAGGCCTTTTACGATTTGTGGAGTCGATCTCTTTGGCCCTATAACTATCACTGTCGGGCGTGCAAAGCCACAGCGGTACGGAGTACTATTCACGTGTCTGACTGTACGAGCGGTTCATATCGAGCTAGTGTCGTCGTTAACAGCTGACGCTTTAATAATGGCATTACGCAGGATGGCAGCGCGTCGAGGCTGGCCAAAGACCATTTACTCTGATAACGGCACTAATATGCGAGGTGCCGATAAAGAATTGCAAAAAGCCTTTCATGAATTAGACAAGGAGGTTATTGTCACTCAAACAGTCAACAAAGGGGTTGACTGGCAATTTATACCCCCAGTGAGCCCTCACATGGGGGGCGCCTGGGAGAGATTAATCCGAAGCGTCAAAACAGCACTCAGGGTGGTGCTGAAGGAGAGATTTCCTAAGGAGGAGACGCTCATTACCCTGATGGCTGAAGTGGAAAAAATAATTAATAGCCGTCCACTTACACACGTGTCAGTGGACCCACGCAGCCAGGAGACATTGACACCTAATCATTTTTTGATAGGCGGCTCATCCAACTTACCCCAACCTGGTGTCTTTCATGAAGAAGACACGTACCTACGGAAGCAGTGGAGGACTGCTCAGCGTCTTGCCGACATTTTTTGGAGCCGCTGGATGAAGGAAGTTTTACCTACATTGGTAACTCGCCAGAAGTGGCAACGCGAAGGTGTGCAACTCAAAGTAGGTGATCTCGTAGTAATAGTTGACCCAGCGTCTCCCCGCAATTACTGGCCCAAGGGTGTAGTCGAGATAGTGTACCCAGGTAGGGATGGACGAGTTAGGGTCGCAGACGTTAGAACTAAAACTGGAGTGATGAAGCGACCGGTGACGCGCATAGCATTGTTGTTTAGTAATGAGTGTCGCAAAATCGACACTAGGGGGGAGGATGTTGATGATGGCAGCCCAACTTAGTTTTGTAAAGTAGTAGTAGTTTGTAAGTAGCCTTCTTGTATATATGTTTTTAAAAATAAATACAAGTCAACCCGGGTGCGCGCAGGCAGTTATGTATGTCACGCCGCACACTATCAGCTAGCTATAGCTATACCACGTCTCCGCGCCCCGCGCCCTTGCGTCTCGCGTTGGCGTCTGTCTTTTAGTCGCCCGTAAATCTCCGGCAGGAACGCTCGCGCTACGCACGCCCGGTTTGGCTATTCTCTTTTGTGAAAACGTGTCTTATTTTTCTTTAACTCCTTGCACCACGACCTCCACCGTATACAGTGACCCTCGACGTGTCTGCCTGTTTCGGCGCGATGGAGTTTGTCCTGCAAGAGCAGGCAGTAGCGGTTGTGGTACATATCTCTGTGAAGGTGATCTAGTGGGAGTAACCATATTCACATCTGAAACAATGGATTATTGTATTATTCAAAAGTGTGGTGTGGCATGTTATATTAGTAGTAAAAACATTCATATTACATTTACCTCTTATAGTTACAATCAACAGTCTTATTATCTTTACTATTTCTATCATCATTATCAAAAAACCAAACTTACAAGTTACCTTCCACTTCAGCAAAAAAAATGGTGAATTTAAGGTAGGCCTGGTATCTAAATGGCATCTGCTGGTGGAAATTCAGAAAATGCATTGAGAGAGCCATCATCAATTGCAGCAAATGTGTCCACTTCTACTTCAGTTTTAGTTGATCCACAGATATCCCTCCAGTGATCACTATAGCCCCTACTGCTAATAGAACAGCTCCAGTGTCTGTTCCGCCTGTGCCTGTTTCACTACCTACACCAACTTCTGCTCCACAACGCCGAGTAGGACTTGGAGATCGTGCTCGTGAATTTCTAGCAGCAGAGGAGGCTACAACTGGTGTACTAAGAGTATGTATTTTTATTATTTTCTTTTTATAAAAATGTTCAACTACTTAAATGAAGTCTTAAATAAAGGTGCTTTTTTAAGAATTCAGTAAGCTATCTCTCTATACTTTACTGATTTGTGCGTGATGGATGATTGAAACTTATTTAAATTGTACTTTTTCATTGCAGGATATCCTGAACACCTTGCAGACCCAAAATGAGCTTCTAGCTCAAAAGAATCGAATTTTAGAAATTAATACACTTACTCGTATGAAAAAAGACAGTGGTGAGTAGGTATAACATTTTTTTATTTATATACTGAAAAATTACCTCAAATAAGTTTGAACAATATTATTGCGCTTACTAAGCGCTATATTGTACAACCTTTGTTGGTTGTTGTTGGGTAGCACAGGTTCGGCTGGCACCTCTTCCAAAATATCCATAGGTTGTCTGAAAAAAAAATTAGACTGTTTAAGTGTCTTGAAGCATATTTTTACTTACAAAAAGTAATTTATATGTTCTAACCTGAAATGCTTGATAATGTTATATAAAGTGCAGGCTCCATATATCATGTTGGATGCTTTTGCGGGCATGTAGTAGATATTTCTATCTAGACCCAGCATCCTAAAAGTGCCTTTAAGGTATCCATTTGTTCGCTCGATGGTATTTCTAGCTCGGCAATGCCACATGGTGTATCGAGCCTCAGCAGGGTTTTCGGGGGCATCCCTAATGGGTGTCATCAACCATGGCTCTAATCCATAGCCCGAATCTCCTTTGAATAAACATGTGCATTACATAAAAATGTTATCTTTGTTACAGCCTTCGTCAAGAGAGACTGAAGTTGGCGAAGAAATATTTTTAGAAAGCAGAAATCAAGTATTATAATATTATCTGTGCCAAAGATTTAAGATAATTTAAGATTTCTGTTGTCTAAGGTCCGTATTCTAGAATAACACTCGAGTGGAGATCTCTTCTCAAGTATAGTTAGAAAAGACTTAAACAAATCTTTCCTCTTTATATGTATGGATAAACCACAACCTCGCTATACCAGTTCTGAATGGATACTAGCCTAGTAGCATGCTCAATAAGCAAACCTGTTCACACGTGCTAAAAGCACGCCCCTTCCACCCGCGCCGCAGGTAGCATGCGCATAAATCGCACAACTGTCGATTTTTGAGCATACTCGAAAGTAGCATGCTCATAACTAGCAAGGCTTCGACACACGTGCTACCAAGTAGCACTTACTCATTAGTAGCATGCTTTCCTGATAGTAATGAGCATGTGTAAAGCTACAGTTACACATGCTCTTTTGTAGCATGCTAACAAGCATGCTACTAAATTTCGATTTCGATATAAGAAGGTATCGACTGAGGACGTGCTGAAGATAATAGACAAGCTGGACTGCAATAAGTCACCGGGGTCGGATCAGATTAGAGTTAGGGATTTGATGTTAATTAAAAATAACATTGGTCCGGTCATAGCAAACTTTATAAACCTTTGCTTAAGAAAGAGTGTTTACCCTTATGAGTTGAAAAAAGCTATAATAAGGCCTATTTACAAACATGGATCACATCAAGAATACACAAACTATAGACTCATCGCCATATTAAACGTACTCAATAAAATTACTGAAAAAGTCATAGTTAAACAGGTATCCGATTTTTTAGAACTTAACAATATTCTCACTGATGTAAAATACGGGTTTAGGCCAAACAGAAGCACAAACATGGCACTTTCTCAATTCACAGATGATGTTAACAATGCGCTTAATGATCAAAATCTAGTAATGGTTGTGTTCAAATAGACTTCAAAATAGCATTTGACACGATCGACCACGATGGCTTGTTGCAGTCCATGGAAGAGTGTGGTATTCGAGCACCCACGAACAAATGGTTCAGCAATTACCTAAAGGCGGGTCCAGACATGATCATTTGACCGATCCTATCACCGTATCCGATCACCGTATACGTATCTGCGTATTGTATCAAGCCCCGTATCAAGTTGTGGACGCCTCCGATTTGCTCCGTATCCGTATCTTCACAATAGTCATGATCGCGCAAATTGCCCAGTTCAGTTTCTGCTCTCGATCAAACATGTCGTCGCAGTTGGTTGAAATGTACGAGAATTTAGCAATTTCATGTGCCTGTTTTATTGTCATTCACAACATTCTAACCTCAAAACCAAAACAGAGACGATGGTGGCAAACGGAACTATTTAGGAACAGAAACAGACTTGGAGGAAGAGCTTTGATGAGAGACCTAAGATTTCAACACATAAGTGGTAAATACAAAAACTTAACCCGTATGGCACCTAGTGACTTCGAATATTTGATAAATTTGATTGGCCACAAAATTACAAAAACGGATACTACATACAGGAAAGCAATTTCTGTTAAAGAAAGATTAAGTATCACTTTGAGATTTTTAGCCAGCGGAGATTCCTATACAAGCCTACAATATTTATTCAGAGTTTCGAAACAATCGATAAGTGTTATAGTGCCAGAGACCTGTCAAGCTGTCGTGGAGGCATTAAAAGACAACATCAAGGTAGGATATTTTTTATTATAGAAATAATTATTGATCCATGTCATCAATTATTTATAAGTTTATAAAAAAATATTGTTTATTATTAATAATTGATGTCATGGATCAAATCACGAAAAGAATCTTCGGAATCCATCGACGAATCATCCACTCGAGTCACTGGAGAATGTGCTTGATTTTCAGTCATGTACGGGGCTAAACTTTGTGCTCTGTTTGAATAAGAAGAATTTACAGACATTTGTGGAGTTGTAGTCTCTGCCATGGGATATGTAGATGCCGGAGTGGAGTACCCGCGCTGATATTCATATTGTCCATAATAAGCGTTATATAGGATGTTGTTTATTTGATGTTCCACAGTCATGTAGGTTTGCTTGGAGTTTGGAGAAAGTTGAATTCAATATAAGAACACCACTGTGGTCTAGGAGACGGCCACAAATAACTCAGACAAATGAGCGTAGCGCAACTTCCGCACTATGCAGGAGTTTTCAATAAGTGAATAAAAAAAAGAAACAATTGAAGATCTGAGAACAAAATTACTTGAGAATGAAATTGAATTTAAAACTAAATTATATAAACTTCAATTGGAAGCTGCCCAAAAAGAAGTTGAAATAAAATGTGAAATATTAACACAAATAAAAGGTATTTACTCAGTATTTTAAATCTCTTACATGTTTTCAAAATACTGAGTTAGTTGGTTTCTCTGAAACCCATATGTGGGGTCATTGGTGGTGATTGATACTTCAGGAATATGTCCTGCTGAGATAAGCTCATCTAAATTAGTTAAGGAACCATCATCCGCAGGTGCCTGTTCATTTCTCAATAGACAAATATTGTGCAAAATACAACACGCTATGATGACATTGACTGCAGTAGTAAGTTTGAGTCGTATACCAACAGCAAGAACTGGAAATCTTCTCTTCAACACCCCATACTGTCGCTCAACCACATTCCTGGTTTTGATTTGAGCCTCATTATATTTACGCTGCCCGTATGTGGTGGGATTTAAATATGGAGTAAGAAGATGACTCTGGAAAAAAATATTAATATATTGTTATGTTTCTACAGGTGGTGGCTTGGGGTTACAAAATCTCTTTGGAGTCCCACAGAGGTAGGAGTGATTTTTTTATTTGAATAAAATGTTTACTTAAAGTCTTGCATTATTATTACTGATTCCTGTGATGAGATCGAATTTAGTGCTTACAAACAACATAGAAGATTAATATAAATACATATTGACTTCACTATGCAGCTAACCACTCCAGTAAATTATTGTTCACATTTTAATATATTTATTTATTTATTTGGTAAAAGGTACACCAACAGTACAAATACACAGCACTAAATACTACAACATTTCAAAATATTAAATCTAATATATGCACCAATATACATTATTACCAACCTTCAAAGGGTAACCGCTGTCACCTAATAAGTAAGCGCCCCCATAATCACCTCTGTCGAATTTAACATATCGGCTACTATTTTGGTAAATGGTGGAGTCATGTGTTGAGCCCGCCCAACGTGCAACTACATCCATGATTAATAACTCTGCTGAACTGATTGTTTGCACGTTTATTGACATGTAAGATTTTCTATTCCTAAACAGCTCTGCATCATCACCACCTAAGTAGGTGAAAGGAAAGAAGAAATATTATATTAAATCAATAATTAACAAAAATCAGTGATACTCGTAAGTACCTTGGATTTAAATTCAAGTGCTTTCCCTGGGATTGTATTTTAATGTGTGTGCAGTCAATGCAACCGAGCACATTGGAAAACTGGCCTATATTATAGAATGCTTCTTTTACTTTTAATTGTTCCAGTTCCGTTTCTGGAAATTTTATACAATCACTCCTGAGAGTAACTATTGCCTCGGAAACTTTTTTTATAATGCGACTACATGTAGCAACGCTTATGCCATTCAAGTCACCAACTGCTTGCAACATATTTCCAGTGGCATAGTAACGTAAGGCACTCAAGAGTTGATTTATGGGAGGTACTGAATTATTTCTGTAAACAAATATGTAATAAAGTAAGATAAGCTATATTAGAGTAGCTAATTTAAAGTAAATTTTCAACACAAAGGCACACATACCTGTCGTCTTTAAATTCCAAAAGATGTTCAATTTTATCCAGTAAAAATAGAACGCTTTCCTTTGTTAGCCTATATCTGATGAAAAAGTCTTTGGCATCATATTTTGCAAAGTCGTCTGATCGATCACGAACAATGCGGGGACGCCTGAATAAATTTGGACTAGTCACTAATTCCAAAGCCTCAACACTTTCTAAGCTCTCAAATAATAACTCTAGTTGACTTTCTATTTTAAACAAATTGTACTGTATTCACAAAGTAACAAAGCTAACGCAAAAATTAACCTCAACTTCCTTATGTACGCATAACACAACTGTCACCTTGACGTTACGGAGTCAATATTTGAGCCCCTAAAGGTTAGGGGGCCTTTTAGGCGCTTGATACCTTACGGTTGGTGAAACGTAAAAACCGGCTGATCACATTTGGACGTCACCGTGCCTGTCATCCATGGAGTATCTGGAATTTTCTTGAAATAGACTTCATCTCCTTCTTGTAGTTCTGGTAATGCTATATGTCTTTCTGTCATAGTAATTTTTCATTTTATTTTTATTTGCTTCCTTAGTTTTTACATAGTCTTGAAATTTGACTGTTTTTGGTATTAAGTTCTTTGTGACTCTTGGTAATTGTGTTTTAAGTGAACGTGACATTAATAATTGTGCTGGAGATGGTAGATTTCCTCTTGGTGTGTTCCTGAATTGAAGCAAAGCAAGATATGGATCTGCCCCTGACTCCTCTGACTTGGTAAGCAAACGTTTACATATCTTCACTGCTGACTCTACCAACCCATTTGACCTTGGTATGTAGGGACTTGACGTATTGTGATGTATTCCCCATTCCCACATAAACTTTTTAAACTCTGCCGAATAAATGGTAGCCCATTATCGGAGAATAACTCAACAGGAATACGAGTACCATGGCTGCTAAAAATACTTTTAAGACAAACAATTACTGTTTTGGCGTTAGTACTTGCCACTGTCATTAATTCAATATAATTTGAGTAATAATCTTGTAATACAATATATTTTTTAGACTTATAATCCATTAAATCAACACCAACTTTTTCCCACGGAAGTAATGTCATGTGGAACCACTTCTTCACCATCATGTGGAAGAAGTGGTTCTGGAGTATTTGAGTTTCTATGTGACAAGCAAATATGACACGACTAAACTATGTTTTTTATATCAGTTGACATAAATGGCCAAAATACATGTCCTCTAGCAAATGCTTTTGACCTTTCAATTCCCAGATGACCACTGTGTATTATTTTAAAATCTCTGGCCTTAATTTTTTAGGTATGACTATACTACGTTACTTCTGAAAATTAAATCATTTTCTGTATGTAAATCAAATCTATACTGCCAATACTCGTGTAGATCTTTGTGAATTTGAGTATTACTTGACGGCCATCCTTCTTAACAGTATTTTTACAAAATCTGCAGATTTTCATCTTCATTAGTGCCTTTGATTAACCACTGTAGACGGTCTGATGAGACTGGTAATGACTTAATCAGTAAATTTACATGAACAATGACACCATCATCTAATTCATCTGAACTTGTTTCAGAGAGTGCTGCTCTTGACAAGGTATCGGCAATGTACATCTGACTACCTTTCTTGGAAACTACATTGAGACTATAGGGTTGTATTTTCAACATCATTCTTTGGAGACGTGTTGGAATCTCAACTAGAGACTTTTTAAACAACGTTATTAAGGGAGCATGGTCTGTCTCGACAGTTACAGTTTGTCCGTATATAAATTGATGAAACTTGATGCAAGCAAAAACTATTGAATAGAGTTCTTTCTCTATCTCGGCCATTTTCTGTTGTGACTCTGTTAACGATTTTGAAGCATAATAAAATGGATGTTGATTTTGTAACAAAACTGCTCCGACAGCACTTTTACTGGCATCACTTTGTATGACAATAGGATTATGAACATTAAAATGCGTCAACCCTGGAACTTGACAAATAAACTGCTTCAAACTACGAAATGTTGTTTCATGATTGGCAGTCCACTGCCAATCAGTAGATTTTTTTAATACTTGGCGTAGAATTTCTGTCTCGGCTGCCATATTTTTATTGAAAGGACTTAAATAATTAAGTATGCCTAGAAATCTTTGTAAATCTTTTAGACAGGTAGGAGAACACCGGCTGTCAGTTGTCTTCGTAGTGTGCAAATCGCTGATTTTAAGTTTTTTCCTTAAAATCAGCGAAGGTTATTAGTGATTTAGGCTGTGTTTAGCTTAAATATCAAGTGAAAATAATAAATCACCCTCCTGGTGAACAACCACTTCGAATCTAAGAAGAGTCTGCTGCCGGGCGGTTGCCTTACAAATTTACGTTCCACGGATTCAGGGGAGTATTGTTTACTTTTCAATTTTACTTTCTAAAACAACAGTGGAATACTATAAACAGACCACCGTGAATTTGGTACTTCAATTACTCATAAGATTGTTATTTATTCAGTAGAACTAGGTTTTGTATTTTGACTTTCAGTTGATTAACATTGGTGTAGATCCTGAGTATTTATCTACTTTTTAAAACATTAAACACTGCACACTGCTCATTAAAGTCAGACACGTCAAATTACAATAAGATTAGGCATTGTTGTTTGTCTCTTCGCTTGACTAAAGTGGAAGCAAAGTTGACGTAAAATAACCTCCCGCCTCAGTCAATTTACACTAAACAATATTGTTTCAAACTAACACATCTAATACTTCATTAGCCAATAACACACAAAACTCATCATTACTTGTTAGCATAGATACTCATTTCCTACCCTACTATTTATTTTTAAAAAATAAGATTTTATTTAACTGAAAAACATAGTTTATTCTTGAGAATTATTCAATTTAACCTATCAATGTTTATTTCTCTAGGATAGGACTAACTTATTCGTTACTAGTTGAACTGTTTAGTATTTTCTATATACTTCTTTCATATTATTTTGCTAGTATACTGACACCACTTCCCTTGCTTTCAGGGTGACAGTCTTCGCACCCTATAAGTGACCTTGGTGTCTGCTGGCCCCGCTTCATACAATTTCAGTTAGAGGACTGCATCAAGCCCACTTCAAGATGATGACCCGCAGTAAACTCGCTGAGTTATACAAGCAGGCGTGCCATGACCTCAAGGTCGCAAGGAGCGACAATGTTCAGCTCATTGAAGAAACTCAAACTCAAACTCAAATAACTTTATTCAAATAGACTGTATCAGTACTTTCAAATCGTCAAATTTACAGCAAAATATACTAAATAATAGACATAAATACCATAATAATATGGATATGTAAATAAACAGTATACAGACATAATGCGACTCTACCACCGCGTCGGAGTTGTTTCTTACTGAGAAGACCCGGCGAGAAACTCAGCAGTTACTCTTTTAAACTTGTTTTGGGTTTACAACAGGCGTTATTAGTAAAGTACAAGCAGTGTGTCATTTTGATACAAATAAACCTAAAAGAATATAAAACAAAGAGAAAAAACCAACCATAAAAGAATATAATAACAAGAATTCATTTAAACAATTCAAAAACAAAAATTGTTAGTCAGTACATACATACTAGGTACCTATTAACTCTTACAATAAAACATCTGTTACAATAGAGCTATTTAATCCCGCATCGAGCAGAGCGCTTATACCCAGGCATTTTTATCTATAAGGTAGTCTTTTGTAGTATAATAGCCCTTTTTTAATAAAGCCGTTTTGATGTGATTTTTGAATCTATGTAAAGGTAACTCACAAATTGTTTTTGGAATTTTGTTGTAATAATGTATACCTTGCCCCATAAAGGATCCTAAAACTTTTTGTAACCTAAAGAGTGGAAGTACAATTTTATCCTTATTCCTAGTATTTCTGCAATGTATGTCACTGTGTTTAGCATAGAGACCAATATTTTTTCTCACCAAAACAATGCAATTGTAAATGTATTGTGACGCTACAGTGAGGATACCTATTTCCTTAAAAATCTCCCTAAGTGAAGCCCGTGCACGAAGCTTATAGATGGATCTGATAGCTCGCTCTGTAGGATAAAGATGGTTTGTATATCCGCCGCTTGACCCCAAAGTACAATGCCGTAAGACATTACACTATGGAAATAACTAAAATAAACTGAACGAGCAGTATCAACATCTGTTAAGAACCTAATTTTTCTCACTGCAAATGCAGCCGAACTAAGTCTGCCTGAGAGAGCTGTTATATGAGGGTTCCATTGCAGTTTTGAATCTAGTGTGATTCCAAGAAAAACTGTTGTATCTACAAGCTTCATAGTATTACCATCAATTTTTAGACTAATGGGGTTATCTTTAACATTAGGCAACTTAAAATTAATACATTTAGTCTTTCTTGCATTAAGCTGTAGATTATTTACTGTGAACCATTGTAAAACCTTTGAAAGTGCGTCATTAACATCATCAAAAAGGTTTTTATTTCTGTCAGTTTTAAAAACTAAAGATGTATCGTCTGCAAACAATACAACATCACAAATATCTTTTAAGTAAAAAGGTAAATCATTTATATATATCAGAAATAGTAATGGACCTAGAATGGATCCTTGAGGGACCCCCATTTTTACTTGTGATCCTGTAGAGAGTACACTGTTAACATCAACTTTTTGAGTTCTTAAACTAAGGTACGAAATTACCAAATCTAAAGCATTATCCCTAGAAATCTTATCCCTAGAAGAACGCGCAGATAGTGAATTGGAAATAAGAAATATTGTCGACAAGAACAGCAAACTTAAGTGTGACCTTGCCGAACTGGAGATCAAGTACTTGAACATGGCTGATCGGTACACCCAGCTGCAGGAACTTGTTGATTCTTATAATGCATGCAATAACACCCACGAACTAGCACTAAATCGGATTAATGACTTGGAAATTAGTTTATATGAGTCACAAAAAACCATTAGACAGTTAGAGAGTGACAAAAATTGTACAAATGAGAGTGGCAATCAAAGTTTATTTGATGAGTTAGCTTTAGCTGCTCCAAATATATGTCCTAAAATAATTCCTATGGTTGATCTCACATGTGATGATTCAGTCTCTGAAACTAGGTTCTATAGATTTAGACATTGCAGAAATACTAGATATAAGGATAAAATTGCACTTCCACTCTTTAGGTTACAAAAAGTTTTAGGATCCTTTATAGGGCAAGGTATACATTATTACAACAAAATTCCAAAAACCATTTGTGAGTTACCTTTACATAGATTCAAAAATCACATCAAAACAGCTTTATCAAAAAAGGGCTATTATACTACAAAAGACTACCTTATAGATAAAAATGCCTGGGTATAAGCGCTCTGCTCGATGCGGGATTAAATAGCTCTATTGTAACAGATGTTTTATTGTAATAGTTAATAGGTACCTAGTATGTACTAACAATTTTTCTTTTTGAATTGTTCAAACGATTTTTTGTTAAAATATTCTTTTATGGTTGGTTTTTTCTCTTTGTTTTATATTCTTTAGTTAAGAATCTCATTCGATTTATTTGTATCAAAATGACACTCTGCTTGTACTTTACTAACGCCTGTTGTAAACACAAAACAAGTTTAAAAGAGTAACTGCTGAGTTTCTCGCCGGGTCTTCTCAGCAAGAAACAACTCCGACGCGGTGGTAGAGTCGCATTATGTCTGTATACTGTTTATTTACATATCCATATTATTATGGTATTTATGTCTATTATTTAGTATATTTTTCTGTAAATTTGACGATTTGAAAGTACTGATTTGAGTTTAAGTTTGAGTTTGAGTTTAATAGCAACAAAAAGTTAAAGAAATATATTAAAATTAATAAATACATTAACAAAACTAAAAAATTAGTTAATAAACAGTTGGACATCAAGAAATATATAATATTTTAAGAAAGAAAAAGTTAGATTTAATCACTGTATTAGAACAAGGTAGCTTACTATTAGATAGTACTAAAATCTCCTATGAAAATGAGACCATGGCTCTTGAGCATAAGAATGCTTGCTTAGAGAGTTATCTGAGGGACACCAAAAAAATTTATGATATATCCCAAAAAGAGATCAGTGAACACATATTAGCTGCCACAGAATTGTTAAAGATGTCAACTTACAATGCAGAGAGGTTTGATTCGCTTATAAGCAAACAAATCACTTGCAATAATAGTGGAGATGGATACTGAATTGTCACGTGTTGAGGCCACGCCAACTGACTTATCAGAGCCTGCTAAGGTGGATAAATGTAATACTCCACAGGCTGTTCCAAATAATACTTTTATATTTTCTGACGAGCTAGGCCAAGGATTAGGCATATTGCTGTCTAATAAATCTAATCAACAAGTAATCAGTTTATGCCATCCAGGTATGTCCTATTCTGACCTAGTTAGTAACATCTCAAAAGAGAAGCTAGGGGTAAAACTCCACTGTGGTTGTCTTTCATGGAGACTGCCGATCATTGACAAAAAAAGGGTAAATTAAAAATATTGAAACAATAATGGGCATTCAATCAAAGAACGAGTGTAAATTTATTTTGTGTGCATTCCCATACTCAAGTACCTCAAGTACTTCAAGTCAGAACAAGGTCATCCAAGACCTTAATTTAACTTTGTATAATCTGACATGTCGTCATAGTGACATTGACTTTTTTGATACAAATCTGTTTGTACCATACTTTAGGTTAACTGTAGATACTATGTATCTTCCCATTAGGACTAAGCAGCAACTAGCTACTTTGTTAGCAAATAACATTAACAATGCCGCTATTGGCAGTATTTTCTATTCTGACATTAGTACTAGTACTAATTTATCTATTTCATGTGATGCTCCTTCAGCGTCTTGTTTAAACTAGGACCTAGGACAACAGCCAAGCCCAAATACTTGAATTTATTCCACCAAAACATTCAAAGCTTGACGGGCAAAGATTTAGAAATAGAACTATTGCTGGAAAACCAAAATATTGATATTTTATGTTATACTGAACATTGACTGACTGATGAAAACTATCAGTCTTTTGTCCTTAATAATTTTGGATTATCAAGCGCGTTCTTTAGAAAAACCAGTATTCATGGTGGTTCATTGATTTTTACTGCAAATAGTTTGAAATGTAAAGATCGCACTGACATTGTAGGCCTGTCCATAGAGCGTATTGTCGAATTGTCATGTGTTGTCTAACTTAGATAAATTTGAGAGAGTTATGGAGGAAGCTTTGGGTAGGTTAAGTGCTAAGTCTAAACCCATTATTGTGTGTGGTGATTTCAATATAGATCTGCTAGTAAACTCATCTGAAAGCAAAAGGTTATTATCGCTATTTAAATCCTTTGGTCTGGATTATCAATTCAATGAACCCACGAGGATAATAGCCACAACATCTACTTGTCTGGATATTGTATTTTGCAACTGTGTACCCATTGAAAGGGCAATAGTAACTGAATTGAAGTCTGATCATTGTGGGCAGAAGATAACATTTTTAGATTTAACTAACAATAGCGTTAATTAAAAACACTTGTTATTGTTACTACTAAAGTGTCATTCATTACTATGATTTTTACTTCTACATTCACTTTGGTAATGTCCAAGTTTTTGGCATTTAAAACGCTTAACATTACTTTTGTCTTTCACAACAAACGCAGAAGATTGGGCCTGATGGTTCGCTTCAATTTTGTCTTTAAGCCTCTCTTCTTCTACTAATAACCTGGGCACCAAGTTACCTATTGTTTGCTTATCATCATCATTAGCCCAGTCTGAATCGCTATAGCCTGAAAAGTTTTTCATCAACATCTCTTTTATAAACCAGTTTCATATATATTGTAGCTTTCAGGTATCTCAGGACTCGTTTCAGGGCCACCCAATGTTCATTAGTAGGTGTACCACTGTACCTACTAGAGAATTTACCACAAAGGTAATGTCTGGTCGAGTCCCTTGTGACAGGTACAATAAGCAGCCAATTAGTTCTTGATAGGGAATGTTCTTTAAAATTTAATGTTGACCGTCACTCTTCTTCAGTTTAACATTACCGTCAGCAGGTGTCCACTTCGGCTTACAATTGTTCATTCCAAAACGTGTAAGTATAATTTTTATGTAATTAGTGTTGTGTCTCCGAACCGACGTGGTGTATCCGATACCTAATCATTTTGTGTTCCTCCTTCCTCACATATCTCTCTCTCTCGCCCCCACCTGTCATGGGCGGTAGCGTTTATTATTTGTGCTTTTTTTATTAACCATAGAGAAAAGATATACGCAGTGATGCCACACACATAACAAAAATGTTTAAACAATACCACTGACATAATAAACCTAATTAATTACATTGTCTATACTCAACATCAACCATAGAGCTTCCTGAATGGCCGATGCTAGTGCCATATATTCAGCCTCACATGTGGAAAGGGCTATTGTTGGCTGTTTTTTAGAACTCCAGCTTATTGCGGCACCCTGGAATAAAAATATGTAGCCTGTGCAAGATCTTCTATCTTCAATATCATTAGCCCAGTCTGAATCGCTATAGCCTGAAATTTTTTCATCAACATCTCTTTTATAAACCAGTTTCATATATATTGTAGCTTTCAGGTATCTCAGGACTCGTTTCAGGGCCACCCAATGATCATTAGTAGGTGTACCACTGTACCTACTCAGAGAATTTACCACAAAGGTAATGTCTGATCGAGTCCCTTGTGACAGGTACAATAAGCCGCCAATTAGTTCTTGGTAGGGAATGTTCTTTAAAATTTCATGTTGACCGTCACTCTTCTTCAGTTTAACATTACCGTCAGCAGGTGTCCACTTCGGCTTACAATTGTTCATTCCAAAACGTGTAAGTATAATTTTTATGTAATTAGTGTTGTGTATCCGAACCGACCTGGTGTATCCGATACCTAATCATTTTGTGTTCCTCCTTCCTCACATATCTCTCTCTCTCTCGCCCCCACCTGTCATGGGCGGTAGCGTTTATTATTTGTGCTACTTAATAAATATGCATTAGTTAATTGCCTGTCTTTAATTGTCGAAAGACAATAGTTTGGCGACGAGTGTAAAGAATTTACGCGGCAAATAAAAAATTTGTGCTCTTTAAAGTGAATCATCACCAAATTGATTTTTTTTAGGGGCTCGGAGACGCCAGCACGCTTCAGTGTGAAGTTGGCGCAGATTGCAACCCACATTGCAACCACCACAATCGTCCACCATTTTGGGGACTGAGTTTCGACACTTCAAACGTAACTAACTTCAAGTTTGTTTATGTCAATCAATGTCGTCGAATGAATCTTCAGAGACAGAATCCTCAGAATAGGAATTTGTTGATAGCATTATTCAAGAAAATCAACCATTAGAGAAAAGGTCGTGGATATATACTTTAAACAAGTCGGGACTACAAGAAAAACTTAAGGAACTAGGTATTGAATTTGACATAAACAGCAAAGTAGACGAACTGCGCAAAACATTAAGTAATTATTGCAAGGAAACACCAAAACATACAAAAAAAACAAACGACCAATTACCACATCCTTTTAAAACTTTAAGATGTCAAAATAATAACTACTAGCGCCATTTAGTTCTAAGGTTGTATCTTGTTGTCTATGTCTGTGGTTTTGAATAAAAAAAAAATCAGTTTGCTCTTGGTAATAACGTGTATTATTTAATAGGTTATGGGCTAATCCAGTTTTTCAGTGAATTAAAGTATAAAAGTTAACGTTTTAAAGTAAAAATGACGTCAAACTATATCCAGAGTGTGCCTAAGTTGAAAGGTCGAGAAAATTACGCGGAACGGAAGTTTTGCAGCCGAAAATCTATTGGTGTTGGAGGGCATGTTGCATTACATCAAAGATGGCGAAGGCGCGGAAAGAAAATTACATGAAGACGCTAAAACAAAAGCTAAATTGGTGTTGACAATAGATCCGGCAAAGTATGTGCACATCCGAGACGCCAGCACTACGGAAGATTTGTGGAACAGACTGAGGAGTATGTTCGATGACTCAGGTTTCACAAGAAAAATCTCGTTACTCCGGAATCTGATTTCGATTCGTCGAGAAAACTGCGATACTATGACCGACTATGTTACACAGATGGTGGAAACGGCGAACAGGCTAAATGGTACAGGATTTACAATCGATGACGAGTGGATCGGATCATTATTACTAGCAGGTTTGCCAGAACATTTCTCACCGATGATAATGGCCATAGAACATTCCGGCATAAAAATCACCGCTGACGTCATAAAATCAAAGCTGCTGGACATGGAAGTTTCAAATCCTGTCACTATGGATAGCAGTGGCGCTGCGTTCGCTGCGAAAAATAATTACCAGAAGAAACATTATGGTATCAAGAAAAATGGCGGCGGGGAGACGTCAACGCTAATGTCAAAACAGACTGAAAAGATTATTACCTGTTACAAATGTAAACAAACTGGACATTATAAATCACAATGTCCATTAATAAAGAAAAACAAGCAATCCAATGCTTTTAGTGCAGTTTTTCTCAATGGACAATACAGCAAACTAGAGTGGTACGTGGATTCCGGCGCAAGTGCACACATGACAACACATAAAGAGTGGTTGAAAAACGAAAACTATTCACCCAGTTTATCCGAGATTATTGTCGCGAATAAGTCGAAAGTGCCAGTATTGTGCTCCGGAGATGTAGATATTATTTATTAGATTACCACGGAATGTCGCTATGACATCACAGTGCAGAATGTACTTTGCGTGCCTAGTTTAACAACAAACTTACTCTCTGTTAGTGAGCTTATCAGAAATAAAAACAGTGTCGCTTTTGATCCAAACTACTGCTATATTCGTAACAAAAGAAATGAATTAGTTGCAAAAGCTGTACTAACAGATGGAGTTTACAAGTTAGAAGTACAAACAAAGAGTTGTTTGTTGACAACTTCAACAGAAGTAAGTTGTGAGTTATGGCACAGACGCTTAGGACAGTTGTGACTTGAATAAGATGAAGAATGGAATAGTGCACGGATTATCTTATCCTGATACTTTTGATATGCAGAAAGAAAAGTGTGTGACCTGTTGTGAAGGCAAACAAATGAGACTGCCATTTCCTCACTCCAGCAACCAAAGTACAGAGCCACTACAGATAATACATGCAGATGTATGTGGTGCAGTGGAAACAAAATCCATTGGAGGTGCCAGATATTTTGTCTTATTCATTGATGACTATAGCCGAATGACATTCATTTATTTCTTAAAAAATAAGAATGATGTGTTCCAGTGTTCCCAAGAATTTAAAGCATTTGCAGAAAATCAGCAGAACCAGAAAATAAAGATATTACGCACAGATAATGGTGGAGAGTTTTGTAGTAAACAATTTGAGAACTATTTAAAAACTCATGGTATAGTTCATCAAAAAACTAACCCCTATACACCAGAGCAGAACGGAGTATGCGAAAGAGCTAATAGAACTATTGTTGAAAAAGCCAGATGTATGATGTTTGATGCTAAACTCGAAAAAAAGTTCTGGGCTGAGGCAGCTAGTACAGCTGTATACTTGAAGAACAGGTGTATGACTTCTAGGTAGTTTAAATGATAAAACACCATGAAGCGTGGTATGGGATGAAACCCAACGTGAGTCACATTCGTTTATTTGGAAGTCTAGTAATGGTACATATACCCAAAGAAAAGAGGTTAAAATGGGACAGAAAAGCAGAACCACAGATCCTTGTGGGTTTTTCAGAAAATGTAAAAGGATACCGTGTTTATGATCCAAAGAAGAACACTGTCACTATCAGCAGAGATGTGATTATTATGGAAGGAGCAGCAAGAAAGACAAATTCATATAAGGACTCCAACGTTATTTGGGTCTCGAGTGAAAAAGAACCTGCAGATTGTGAAGAAAATAGAGTTTCAGTGGGGGAAAATCTAGAAAATATTCCAGTTTCCTTGACCGACACTGGAGAAGTCAGGGATTCAGTGGGGGATATGGGAGAGGAATCCCTAAACCATTCAAGCACAACACAATCCTCAGACTATGCAGTTGTGGAAGAAGGTGACTTTATTTCAACTTCAGAAGAGGCTTCTACCGACAACTTATCCACAGCAGAAGTCTCTCATGTTCCAGAAACAAATGTTCCAGATGATCAGGATCCGAAAAGACAGAGGAGGCCACCACAGAGATATGGATTCACAAATTTATGTTCCACCACTGTACCAGATGTGGAGGAGATAGATTTTATGGAGGCCATTAGTGGACCTGAGGCACAGCAGTGGAAAAAGGCTGTAGATGAAGAGCTGAGGTCATTCGAAGATAATGATGCATGGGAGCTAGTGAAACTCCCAAATAGTGCGACATTAGTGAAGTGTAAGTGGGTCTTTAAAGAGAAAGTGGACAGTAATAATTTAGTGAGATATCGTGCGAGATTAGTGGCAAAGGGTTTTACCCAGAGACGTGGCATAGACTATGAAGACACTTTTTCCCCAGTAGTACGACATTCTACCTTACGTTTGTTGTTTGCTCTAAGTGTACAAATTGGGATGGACATAACACACTTAGATGTCACAACAGCTTTCTTAAATGGACATTTAAAAGAGTAAGTAAATTAGGAAATATGAAGTAATTTGTATGAGGACAAGTGCTCAATTTGTTCAATATGTAACAATGTGGTAAATTGTAGTATTTATTTTGATAAGTGGGGGTGTTAAAACTTTAAGGTGTCAAAATAATAACTACTAGCGCCATTTAGTTCTAAGGTTGTATCTTGTTGTCTGTGTCTGTGGTTTTGAATAAAAATAATCAGTTTGCTCTTGGTAATAACGTGTATTATTTAATACATCCAACCCTTCGACGGGAAGAATTGGGAGTGCTTTGAGCTGGAGTGTATCATTGCACTAAATGAAGTGTCAGAAGACAACACCGGGAGTCTTGGAGGTGCCTAATTGTTTGTGTACGCCTTTAAAACCAATAAAACTAAACTTCACTGATTTGTGCAATAAACTTCGAGAGAAATATATACAAAAACAATCCATTGCCTTGGAACGTGCTACTTTTCGAGGCCGAATCCAGCGGCCACTGGAAACCATCGATGAATATGTTCTGCAATTACGACAATTGGGAGGAAAATGCAATTATAAGGACTTAGAAGACCAAATAAAGGAAAAACTAATAGACGGTGTCCCTTCAAGGCTAGTGAAATTTGAATTACTGAAAAATAGCGCAATGTCAGTTTAGAAGAAACCACTGTATTAGCTAGAACTGTGGAAACAGCATTCATTCAGACCAGTGGTATTAAGAAGGAAGATAATGTGTCAGAGATGTTTTTCTATGGTATAGTATAAGTGTGTATCAGTGTTTTCCGGTGTCCGTGGGCCTCGCTATCCGCAATATGTGCCTCTTTTTACAAGAAAGTACCTGTGGTCATACCTGGAGCTACGTACCGTCGAAGGACAACCCAGCTGATCATGTTTCACGTGGTTTACGCGCCGACGTCATTGGCGAGACCAGTTTTTGGTGTTCTGGACCTTCATTCTTGTTGCAAGACGAAAATGAATGACCCTCTATGCCTAAGGCTGTGAAACATGATCAGTCAGAAGTAGTGACTCATATCATTAGCAGTAGTGGTAATGTGAGTGATATTCAGTCTGGTAGTTGCAGTAGCGCTTGATTAACTAACCTATCCGCAGTACAAGCTTTATTAACTAAATTCTCTAGTTTCACTAAATTACAACGAGTGGTAGCCTATGTATGCAGATACTTAAATAATTTAAAAGGTAAAAATTACAAATTGTGTGGTAATCTTATTTTACATTGCACACAACTTGAAATGTTTCCTAACGAGTTTTCTATTTTGAAATCAAATAAGACATTGCCTCGCAAAAATAAACTTGTTTCTTTGACCCCTTTTATTGATGAGAATAACCTCATCCGCGTGGGCGGAAGGCTTAATGATTCTCCCTATGATTTCAATGTTAAACATCCCATCTTAATTTGTACTAAACATCATTTATCTTATCTTTTATTCTTGAAGCAACATTTAACTCTTTTATATGCTGGCCCTCAGGTTCTGTTATTTACTCGTAGTATGCGTCAAACTTGTTGGGTGGCCTATTTATGTTAGGTACTGTGTGTGTGTGTGTGTTTTGCCGTAACTTGACCTACAGCATTCGCATTACATTACATTGTTCGCTTTTGAATTTATAAATTTGATTCACACCTAAAGTTAACTTTTTAAATGTATGATAATTTACAATTGTTAGGTTACAATACATAGGTTAATAGATACTTGCGATAAAAATAGATGTAGAGAATTGACATACATAGTTATTTTCATGCTTTTAGCTATTACAAACAGAATATTTATTATTTACTATACATGATATTGATTACATTTTTTGTGTCCAAATTCTAGTTACCATTATAGTTATCGCTAAACAATATTTACTCACAGTGATTAAGCACATTTTTATACACATTATATTTACTTAACTGAACCATCTGGGTTCTTTACTGCATAGGGTACTTTGACAACATTCACTAAATAGTTTACTTACATAGATACTTAAAATTTACGTTACATTCACATCTACGCACACAACACGTCACTATTTATTTCTTAATACAACTACACTACACCATTTGACGCGGCTGCGCTTGCTGGTGATGCTGAGATCTAATAAACAACGACCATTAATATCTATGATTAACCTATGATAATTAAGAAAATCTACTCCTAAAATAGGTTGTTTGACGTCACATACAATGAAAGTCCACTTGAATGGTCTTCTCAAATTCAGGTCAAGTGTGAGCGTCTTGGTTCCGTATGTTTTGATTTCAGACCCATTGGCTGCGAACAATTCAAAATTTGAATTATAACATAGTTCCTGTTTATTTTTAATGACTCACCTAGGTAAAACGGAAACATGCGCACCGGAATCGATCAAAAATCTTAAGTGAGAATTTCTGTCACTTACAATTAGGCGGTAGTCCTTAATTGTGCAGCCTCCCGCCGTCTGCTGCACCTCATTCAGTTTCCCAAAGGTGCTGCTGGCTGCTCTTGCGATGTCGACGTAGGGTTCCTCCAGTTGCATGGCAGATATATCGGTGGCTCCCTGTTATCCTGTGCGGATGTGCCACACGGTGGCATTGGTGGTGGAACCGGCATCGTCAAGTCTGCATACGCTCCGGAATACATGTCTCACTAAGCGTGCACTATACTGGACGCACGAAACGTAACGCGGGGTCACCAGTTTATTTTTAAATTAGTTTTGTCTACTTTTAACATTTCTTAAGTACGATAATAATTTATCAGGGTCGTCGAACTGGGCAGCTTCTGCTCCTAATCTAACAGCCCTATCATCTATATCCACGCATTCTACGGCTCTTTTCCCAAAAATTTCACATCTGTTTAATAACGCGGTCTTTTCGTAAAAATAATCCTCTAGGGATTCTCCAAATCTTGCTCTCCTTTTAAGCATGTCAAACAGCATTTGACCATAATTTTCCTCAGAAGGGAAAGCAGATTTCAATTTATTCTGCCACTCTTTCCATGTCAAATTTACAGAATTGAGACCTTCGTACCATCTTTGAGCATTGCCCTTTAATTTTGGGATGGCACTAACCATAACCTGCTTAACGGACCAGTTGTAAATGTTTGCTATCTCATTGACTTTACTAAGCTACGTGTTAATATCTTGACTTTTAGCAGATGGATCAAATTCCGGCACAACGTTAACATAATTGATTTTACTACTACTGTTATCGCATAATCTCTCTAAAATTCCTGAAAATTTTGTTAATAGCTCACGGTTTGAATCCCGAGTGCCCTCTCTGTCCTCGTAGTCCGGAGTGCGAAGAACGCGCGTGCGCTGGTCATCCATGCCCAGACTTTCTCGGCGTTGACTCGTTTGCCGTGAGGCCCCACTGCGTCTCGAGCTGTCTTTGCTAGTCCGTGGACTATCATATCGGAAAGCACGCGGACTGCTGCTGCGTTGCCTTTTGACGTGCTGGTCATCTAAACGCTCTGAGGCACGGCTGCGTCTAGCCAATGCGCAGTTTCTTCGACGGTCTGGGCTGCGGCTACGTTGATTGGCGCTATGGCGTTGTCGTCGCGACGAGCTGCGGCTCGGACGGTTGCCTGTCTCATGCAGGCGAAAGACAATGCTGCGACTTCTTGCTTCATTGTTGCGAGCTCCCGAACCAGAGCGACGCCTGCGTAGATCGTGACTGGGGCGTCGTCTAAGACTGCACTCCGACGCCCTAAGTTACCACTGTTGGGAGTATTTATTTCCATACTGTCCATTTCTCTTTGGGCGAAGGCGATCCCACTTTTGAATTCATAATAATAAATTCAAACCACCAAGTCAACTTTAACACGTTTATTTTATTTCTTCACAATGTTCACTATTCTTCACTTATTTTCACAATTTCACACTTCTGACTTAACTGCTTCACTAGTGATTGGGTGACAACTGTTCCGCTCGGGCGATGGATTAAAAGTGAGTGGGTTTGTCGCCTAAAACAAGCGGCGGGCAGGTGGGGAAACTACGTCAACCAATCAGAGTCACTGACCAATCACAGCTCAGCAAAATGTGTTTTCACTAAAGTAGTCGTTTAGTGTCTATTTATTTCATCAATCAAACTTAGTTTTAATTAAATTGACTTTAATTAGTCTTAAAATTTAAAATCAAACTACGAAATAGCTTACAAGTATCATTTAAATCGTAAAGCGAAATAAACACAAGTATTATTTAAATCAACCAATAGTTTTGGTAATAAAGTGATATTAAATGAATTGCCATAGTAAGGGACCACGTCTCACTCCCATAGGCTCCAGCGAGCAATGGAGAGAGCGATGCTTGGTATTTCCCTGCTCGATCGAATCAGAAATGATGAGATCCGCAGGAGAACAAAAACAACCGACATCGCTCGAAGGATTGCATCGCTGAAGTGGCAGTGGGCGGGACACATAGCGCGGAGAACCGATGGCCG
Organism: Udea olivalis; assembly: GCA_947369235.1. Taxonomy (NCBI): domain Eukaryota; kingdom Metazoa; phylum Arthropoda; class Insecta; order Lepidoptera; family Crambidae; genus Udea; species Udea olivalis. The sequence goes on along the minus strand of OX376367.1, from coordinate 5,132,033 downwards.
TTGGGGCGGAAAGGTTCTCGAATGGCGACCGCGTACCGGACGACGTTCCGTGGGCAGGCCCTCTACAAGGTGGACCGACGATCTGGTCAAGGTCGCGGGAAGCCGCTGGATGCGGACAGCGCAGGACCGATCGTTGTGGAGATCCTTGGGGGAGGCCTATGCCCAGCAGTGGGCGTCGTTCGGCTGAAATGATGATGAAATGAATTGCTTCTCGAACAAAAGTAATAATTTTAAACTAAAACGCATTAATACGCAATCTCTCTCATCTATAGAATTATAATTTCATGATAATGTTGCGGAACCCGACGTGACATCACGTCGGGGTCCACCACTGTTGCAGTGCTGTCGAGGAGACGCAATAAGACACAGTTGGACCTTAAGAATTACTATATAACCACAGACGGAATGGCAGTGAAATGAGACAACAGTTGGTAATAGTCTGGTTTATTATAATTCTACTAAAGCTTATATACGAACTCATACACGTACACTGTGTGTGCCTAATCTCACTACGTGACCATCCGGCACAGTACTCCCCCCTTTTAAAAAAAAACATAATTTACCCTCTTGCAAAATTGAAGTCCTGAAAAACTGCAATGACATAGGATGTTAATTATATCACTTCAACGGAATCTGAGCACTGGTTTGAATAATCTACCTGATCTTATCATGTACGTGTTCTTGTCTTTTTCCAAACCATCACGTTCTCGAACCATTATTTATAATAAACGCTGTGCAGACAAATACCTTCTCATAGGTGATTTTGTATGCCTATGCACTTTTACGACAATATTGTCACGGCCACTTATGTGTGCAATATTGTGAAATAAAATCTTCTTAGCCTCTTTGTTGTCCTCGGCTTGGGGAACTTGTTGATGCTTTATAATATTTCTTCTTCCTGGCGTATCCCTTGGCTCGTTTCGTTACACGATAACCTAAGAAATCAAACTCGCTCTGGAGGAATTAACTAACCAATTAATTAACCCATTTTCGTACAATTTTTCGAACACAATCTCCATGGGTTAATTTTAGAACCATCTGCGGCCTAGATGTAGCTTACACTTCGGAGACATTTGTTCCGGTATCGTTAAAATACCTCATACCACCTTTTCGGTCAGTAACAATGAGGGGTTACATTAACCAAGATATTCGCTCCGGCATCGATTTGAAAACCTCAACCTCGACCTTCTCGGTCGGTAATAGTGAGGGGTTACATTACCTAGGATATTTGCTCCTGTATCGATTAAAAAAAACTCAACCTCGACCTTTTCGGTCGCTAAAAAGGGTTGCTTCCAATTGCATGGTTCCTCACATCTGTGAGCGTATTTTCCATATTCACGATGATAATGACAAATTATTGCTTCTTTGTTACGCGATCTTGAACTTGACTTCGGCGCGTAATACATACTTGCGATAATTGCTGCGTCGGCTATTCTTGCGTTTCGTATCGTTTTTGCACACATTTCCGTTTGTACTTGTTTTAGCTGCGTCAGCACACCTTCTAACATTTGATAATGACCTTCGCTTGCGCTGTCGTATAAACAGGGTGTCCTTTATTTAGATACGAAGATTCTGTGACGGCTTGCTTTTGTAGTGCGATGACTGCTTCAAACTGGGCAAACCAAAGACGGGCTGATCCTTCCAGAATTCCGGAATATGGAATACGACGGCGGTGCTGATAGTGACTTCTTGCGATGCACTGATACACGATTTGCGCGGAAATACCATTTTGTTGTTTCAGTGTCGCGTATTTGTTCCGACGCGGGGTCACCACTGTTGCGGACCCCGAGGTGACATCACGTCGGGGTCCACCACTGTTGCAGTGCTGTCGAGGGGACGCAATAAGACACAGTTGGACCTTAAGAATTACTATATAACCACAGACGGAATGGCAGTGAAATGAGACAACAGTTGGTAATAGTCTGTTTTTTGTGTTTTCACAGTGTTATGTCGTATGGTCTTCAGTTGTGGGGCTCGGCAGCGGATCTCAACACCATCTTTGTTCTTCAAAAAAGAGCCATCCGCTCCATTTACAACCTAAGAACACGCGACTCGCTTCGTGAAGTATTCAAAGAGATAGATATTTTAACTGTGTACTCTCAATTTATTTACGATAATGTAGTATATGTCCGTAAAAATTTGCATCTCTTCAAGAAAAACAGTGATGTTCATAAACTCAATACCAGAAATAAAAATAAGCTCGTAACTCCCAGTCTAAGACTGCATAAGGTAGGGAAATCATTTGTTGGTCAATGTGTAAAATATTTTAATAAGATTCCGCAAACTCTTGTTGAACTGCCTCTTCACAAGTTTAAGTCACAAATTAAAGCTAAGTTAATGAAGCGGGGTTATTATAGTGTTGACGATTTCTTAAATGATAAGAATTTGTGGTCATCTTAGGTATAATCTGCTCCTCTGCACACTTTTTTGTTATGACTTTACTCTGTCAATTCCATTTTTGTGTATAACAACAAGATTGAAAAGAGTAACCATCGAGTTTCTTGCCGGAGTCTTCTCGATCGGAAACAACCTCCGAACCGGTGGTAGAGTCACATTATATTTAATTATGATATGAACTATCATAGTAATATTTTATGTAAGTTTATTTTTATTCAGTATATTTTTGCTACAATTTTTTTTTTGTTACATGACATGTCATAAGTACTTTTTATAAGTCTATATGAATAAAGATATTTTTTACTTTTTTTTTTAACTTTTCTGGTTTATTATAATTCTACTAAAGCTTATATACGAACTCATACACGTACACTGTGTGTACCTAATCTTACTACGTGACCATCCGGCACAATAAACTGAAACAAGTCTAAATTGTACATGCTGTATTATGACACCGTTTTCAATTAAAGTGAAATAAAATGGAAACATGCTAGTTTAGAAAAAAGTAAAGTAGAATAGTCTCACCTGCGTTTGAAAATAAACCGAATTATTTCACCTTACTCCACCGTAGCCACAAAACAACGACACCTATCTCACATCACGGTCGCCGCATCACTGAATGATTCGCTATCGCATGAAATGCATTGTCGCGCGCTTTTGTAGAAAAGAGAGGGGTGATCTATTATTCGGTCATTTTGGTTTGTTTCGCATGGCGGGATTATACCTATAGATTCTTCAAACGGAGTTATTTCGTTTTATTAACAAAAGTGTGAATCCTTAATATTTGACATATTCCGGTTTATTATTAAGCGTGCGAAATGTTTGTGAAGAAATGTTTGTATGAAACCCCGTGACTTCAATTAAAAGATAATGTTTTATTTTAATAATCAGTTAAGATTACCATATGCGAAAGTAGTTTCAGAATTCGCAATGATCACATTGTATAATTACAAAATATTGATTACCAAAATAACTATTAGATTAATAACAATATCATTAGGTAACTAAAATAAATGTTACAATATTCGGGGATAAACCCTATTGTCATGATTGTCGTAAAATTATCGAGCTGTAAACAGTAAGTATCTCGAATGTGTCAATAAGTCTGATTAGATTAAATATTGTTGTTATTACTTATTAGTTATAACGTAGTATTCAATGTTTGATTCCGTTTTTAAGTTTGTTATAATTAACTTATAGTTTGTCAGTAATAATGTTTGTGTTTTTTTCTTCCAGACTAGAATTACCTAACAAATTTAGAAGGTTGTAGGCGAAAGTAAATACCGAATGGGGAAGAAAATGAAATGATTTACCTCCAGATTCTTCAATTACATTCTCAATTACCACCTATTGCGGAAGAAAAATAAGAAAAGTTTGTGTTTGAATCGCTAGGTAAGTTTTGATTTTCCTTCCAGGCATTGCAATTACCCATCGAATAAAGAAGATAAGAAGCGAAGGTGAATAATAAATTAGGAAGGAAATATACGTTTTCCCTCCAGATTCTGCAATTACCTTCCCAATTACCACCTATTGCGGGAGGAAAATAGTGAAAGTTTGTGTTTGAATCGGTAGGTAAGATTTGATTTTCCTTACAGATCTTACAACTCATCGAATATAGAAGGTAATAAGCGAAGGTAAATAATAAATCAGGAAGGAAATATACGCTTTCCCTTCAGATTCTGCAATTGCCTTCCCAATTACCACCTGTTGCAGAAGGAAAATACGGATGGCTTTTATTTGATAAGCGAAGGTAAATAAGTAATTTAGAAAGGAAGTACATGATTTCCTTCCAGATTATCCAATTACCTTCCTAATTACCTTCTATATTTAATGGGTAATTTTAAGGTCTGGAAGGAAAATCAAAACTTACCTACCGAATCAAATAAAAGCGATCCGTATTTTCCTTCCACAATAGGTGGTAATTGGGAAGGTAATTGCAGAACTTGGGGGGAAAACGTATATTTCCTTCCTAATTTATTATTTACCTTCGCTTATTACCTTCTATTATATTATCTCTTATATTATATTATCTACTATATTCGAGAAAGCTATGTACAAAAGGATTATTTCTTATTTAAATAAATACAACATTATAAAAGAAGAACAACATGGCTTTCAGAAAGGTAAATCAACCACTCTTGCTGCCTTCAATCTGATTCAAAATGTAATTACAAATGTTGATAAAAAAAAGCCAACTATGGTTATATTTTTCGACATGTCCAAAGCATTTGATTTTGTTTCTCATAAATTATTGTTAGAAAAATTAGAAGTTTATGGAATACGTGGACCTGTACTAGAATGGATCAGATCTTACCTTTCAAACAGACTGCAATGTGTTGAGATATCTGGTCTGGATGATAATAATGTGGTTGTACAATCTAGATCTACATACGTACACAATAATTATGGTGTTCCACAAGGAAGTGTACTAGGACCACTTCTGTTTTTGTTATATATAAATGATTTGCCTGACATAACACCTTTTGACTGTACCTTATTCGCAGATGACATAGCTTTAGTATTGACATGTAATAATTTGAATGAATATGAATCTTTAATAAATGACACAATCAAATCAGTAATCAAGTGGTTAAATGATAATAATCTTAGTGTAAATCTAGAAAAAACTACATACATTCAATTTCAGACGAGGGGAGCTAGACCAATTCATCAAAATGTGCAGTATAATAATAATACAATTAATGAATCTGACACTGCAAAATTTTTAGGCATTACTGTTGATAAATATTGTAATTGGAAACCACAGGTAGATTCAGTATGTAGCAAATTAGTAGATTTGTTTACGTTTTGAATAGACTGCGTAAAACGTCGTCATTGCAAACGGTGCTTTTGGCCTATCATGGATATGTGAGCTCAACATTGCGCTATGGACTGATTTGTTGGGGAAACTCCACGGATGCTATTAGGGCATTTTTATTGCAGAAAAGATGCGTAAGAGCTATTGAAGGCATTCCCCCGTATGAATCCTGCAAACCTTTGTTTAAAAAATTTTGGATCCTAACATTGCCTTGTATGTATATTTATGAAATTGGTGTTTTTGTACGTACTCATACTAAGCTCTTTACAAAAGCAAAAGAAATTTATCTACGTAATACACGGCAAGGGGATAGACTTGTAATAAAATGTAATCCGAGGACAAAATTGTTCAAAGATAATTGCCCTGCAATGTGTGTCCAAATATTTAATGGACTACCTAATGAAATTAAAGAGCTTCCACTGACCCTGTTTAAAAAAAAGTTAAAAGCATGGTTATTAGATAAGAATTATTATTGTATCAATGAAATGTTTAAATCAAAATGATCACTAATTAATTTTGTGTCGTCCAATTTTTAATGTATTGGACGCATTTTTGCTTCATTATGTGACATATTTATGTATATTGTATTTTGTGACTATCAATAATTGTTTAATGCACGTATGTACTTGTAAACATTCACATGCTTAGTTTTAAGTAAGATAGTTTGGACCAAATGAAAACAGCAAGACCTTATGTACACTATTTTATGTGAAATAAAATTTCTTTTCATTTCATTTCATTTCATTTCTATATTCGATGGGTAGTTGCAAGGCCTGGAAGGAAAATCAAAACCTATCTACCGAATCAAAAAAAAGCCTCGCTTATTTTCCTTCCGCAATAGGGGGTAATTAGGAAGGTAATTAGATAATCTGGAAGGAAATCATGTACTTTCTTTCTAATTAGTTATTTACCTCCGCTTATTACCTTCTATATCTGATGGGTAATTTTAAGGTCTGGAAGGAAAATCAAAACTTACCTACCAAATCAAACACAAGCCTTCCGTATTTTCATTTCGCAATAGGTGGTAATTAGGAAGGTAATTGGATAATCTGGAAGGAAATCGTGTACTTCCTTCCTAATTAGTTATTTACCTTTGCTTATTACCTTCTATATTTGATGGGTAATTTGAAGTTTTGGATGGAAAATCAAAATTTACCTTCCGATTCAAACAAAACCTTTCATATTTTCCTTCCGCAGTAGGGGGTAATTGGGAAGGTAATAGGAGAATCTGGAGGGTAATTATGTACTTCCTTCCTAATTAGTTGTTTACCTTCGCTAATTACCTTCTATATTTGATGGGTAATTTTAAGGTCTGGAAGGAAAATCAAAATTTACCTTCCGATTCCAACAAAACCTTCCATATTTTCCTCCCGCATTAGGAGGTAATTAGGAAGGTAATAAAGAAGGTAATTGCAACCGTTTTGGAAGGTATTATATAAAATTACCATCCAAAAAATGTTTTGGGTCCGTCCAATTATTACCTACCAAATAAATTTAGAAGGTTAATATTACCTTCTTTACCAAATAAATTTAGAAGGTTAATATTTCCTCCGTTGTTATTACCTTTCAATAAATTACCTTCCTTTTTGACTCAGTGGGTAATTTTTAAAGGTATTTATTACCTTTCCGATTTTACCTTCCAATTAATTACCTTCCTTTTGACTCAGTGGGTAAATTTAGAAGGTATTTATTACCTACCCGATTTTACCCTCCGTTGTTATTACCTACCTTTTTGACTCAGTCGGTAAATTTAGAAGGTATTTATTAGCTTCCCGATTTTACCCTCCGTTGTTATTACCTGCCAATAAATTACCTTCCAAAAGGGGAAATTTGGACGGTAATATTTCAGAACCATTTCCTTCCGTTCTGCAAGGTAGATTACCCACTGAGTCAAAAAGGAAGTAAATACCTTCCGAATTTGGAAGGTCTTTTTTCTCAGTGTTTGTTTCGCATTTCAGTGCTTGTGCTTGGCTTTTGCGTTCAGACCTACTAGCCACCAGCTAGCATCGTCTGTCTCCGCAAACCAGGAATTCACGTGAGTGTTTCCACAAATCACCAAAATGGCTACCCCAGATAAATCCACCCCGTTCAAATTAGTTTTAACCGACGAATCTTCTAACCAACTTAAAGATTTAGTTAAATCACGAGGCATTCTGAAGGGTAGGCGAACTAAATTATCAAATTACCTTCCTTAGACAAAAAGGATATTGCATTGGGTATTTTCGTTGACTTGAAAAAAGCTTTTGATACCGTCAGTCACCAAAAGTTGCTTCTGAAGTTAAATGACGCTGGAATTAATGGCTCAGCTCTAAATATGTTTAAGTCATATCTACACAATAGACATCAAATTGTTAAAATTGAAAACTTTGTGGGTGACTCTCAAAGTATCACATTTGGTATACCTCAAGGCTCCATACTAGCATATGTAAATAATATTAAAAAAATTGGGTTGACTGGACATCTTACATTATACGCTGACGATACGTGCTTATTTTATTTCGGCCAGTCAATCCACAAAATTATCGCTGACGCTCAAAAGGACTTGGACTTGCTCAATGAATGGTTGTTAATGAACTTGTTAACCATCAATACGTCAAAGACATCATACATGATCCTAGCGGCTAAAAACAAAGTTATACCTGAATTTGAACCTTTAAGAATAAATAATGAATTAATAAACAGATCACACGAGGAGAAGTACCTAGGATTACTTATTGACGATAAATTAACATGGAGACCGCACATTGAGCGCATCCAATCCAAATTAACATCATTGCTAGGAGCACTACGAAAGGTATCCCACTGTATTCCGAAAACAATTAAACCAGTCATATACAACACCCTAGTTAAACCACATTTAGAATACCTAGTGGAAATTTGGGGATCTGCTGCGTCATCTAACTTGAACTCTTTACAAAGAACTCAAAATAAAATAATAAAAGTGTTATTCCATTATCCGTTCCGTACTGCTACAATACAATTATATAATAAAACAAAAATATTTAATCTTAATCAAATTTACATTCATAACACATGCATTTTAATAAAAAAGATCTTAACTAAAACAATAAAATCAAATTTGGATTTGAATATAAAAACTAATAAACATAACTTGCGAAAACAGAATAAACTAGAACTAATTACTCCGAGAACGAATTACGGTAAAAAGACCATACTATTTGAGGGAGTACAGCTATATAACAACTTGCCAGAGAGCATCAAGAAATGTAAGAGCGTGGAAACGTTTAAGCGCAAACTGAAAATACACCTAACAGCGAGCTTCGAAGACTAATTATTATATTATGTATAAATTTAGTAGTAGTTATCTCATTTTAAGTGAAATGTAAATTTCTTATGAGAATAAATTCTTTAAACCGAATTATATTAAAGACTAAACTTTCCGAGAAAATATTGATCAAATCATTAATGAGCAAGAAAACATAAAATCAGACGTAGGAGACTTGAAAACGGCCTCAAGCAATATTGACAAACGAATTGAAGCTCTAAACTCGGAGATCAACTTATTACAAAATCAACCGAAGCCGACTACGTCGAGTCCAACTGCCGCAAATTGTGAGGAACTGATGACCGAAATAACCGAACGAAATCTGCTCGCAAGAAACATCATCGTTATTGGTATCCCGGAGTCTACATCAAATACGATCTCAGAGAGACTTGAATATGATAAACGCGAAGTTTCTAAAATCGCTAAAGCCGTTTATGAGTCTTGCCCAGAACCAGATAGAACAATTCGACTAGGAAAATACAAAGCTGGCGTAAGTCGTCCACTTAAGGCGTGCTTCCAAGCGGAAACTACAGCAAAAATTATATTACGAAACAAAAATACTGCTAACTTGGATAATATAAAAATCTATTCGGACCAAACACCAAGTCAACGGAAGTACCTTGAGAGCTTAAAAGAAGAACTAAAGACTCGAACTGCCAAAGGGGAAAGCGACCTACTGATAAGGTATGTGAAAGATATTCCGAGAATTGTCAAATCTGATGTAAAACGAGGAAATACGCAAAATGTCTCGGAAGCAGCAAAATTTCAATAAATCACAACACTACTTATCAGCTCGCCAAAGCATACACCGATATTCTTTAATGCATTAACAAAAGAAATAAAAACTATTCGTTCAAACTGGAAAAATGGTAACGCCTCTATACCTCAGGGAAGTGTTATAGGATGCCTATTATTTTTGGTCTATATTAACGACCTTCCTAAAACATTCGAGGGTCCATGTGTATTGTTTGCGGATGATGTATCATTATTGATTTCATGCAAAAATAATATTAATCTCAATCTAAATATTAACTCTGTACTCACCAAAACAGTAGACTGGATGAACAGACATAATCTTGAAATAAACTTCTCAAAGACTAAATTAATAACTTTCCATCCCCATCAGAAAACACCGTTAGAAATTAATTACAATTTTGAAGGTACAGCTTTGGATGTTGTTACCGAATTCACATTACTTGGAATAATCGTGGACACTCATTTAAGCTGGAAACCACACGTGAAAAAGGTGAGGGCTAAGTTGTCAAGCTTCTCATATGCCCTACGTGAAATTAAAAAGACCACTGACTTATCAACCGCACTTGTCACCTATTATGCCTATGCCTACTCGTGGCTTACCTATGGTGTTATCCTATGGGGAAATAGCACGGATGCACCAACAATTTTCACTCTACAAAAAAAATTAATAAGAATATTAGTAAATATAGATGAAAGAGAAACATGTAAACCACACTTCCAAGAACTCGAAATTTTAACCTTACCTTGCATATATATTTTAGAAATATGCAAATTTGTACGTAAATACCCAGAATACTACACTAAACGAGAAAACAAATATACCAAATTCACTTTAAGGCACAAGAATAGATTAAACCTACCAATCTCTCGACTAAAAATTTTTTGGCGGTAGGTGCTAAAAAAAGTAACACAGAGCTCTTGTAGTTAATTTCAATTTATTTAATATTTTACTCAAATTTCAAAACAAAAATAGTCAAGTCTCTTATTAAACAGTGTATCCATTAAGGATTATTAAAAGTAGCAGTGCCCAATGCTGATATAGTTTATTTCTAAGCACCTACCTGCTGGCTACAGTTTCACAACACTTCACTGTCACTATTAAGACACCAGTAAGTTACACTATGGTCAATACACCCAAACGCAGCTTGGAGGAGATCGCGGAGACATTGGAGTCAAATCTTATAAGGCGCATGGAGGAGTTTGAGGCCCAGATGAATCCCGCTAAAGCTGTTGAGCCCAAGGATGTCTCACAGCTGCACACAGAGTTTCAAATCTTTAAGGGCGTAGTGTGGAGCGTGATCAAGCTACTGCGGCAACAGATGGCTGAGATGGATAATTACATGGATGTCACAGAGATGCGCCATCGCAGAAAGTTTTTACTCCTTAGTGGTGCCCCTGAGTCTGCAGGTGAGGACGTCATAGCCACTGTATTGGACATCTTGCAGGGTAAGCTACATATTCCAGATGCTTCAAAGTCCGGCATAAAGGCCTGCTACAGGCTTGGCACTGCTAGTGACGATCACCCACGGCCAATATTGATCAAGTTCTCAAATGTTGATCTGAGGTCTGCCACTTGGAAGAGCAAGGCTCAACTCAAGGGTACTACATATGTGCTGAGCGAGTTTCTGACACGCCATCGTCAGGCGTTATTCATTGCTGCCCGTAAACATTTCGGGATGAGGAACGTCTGGACGCTCGACGGAAACATCTCCATAAAATTGCCAAATGGGACCCGGAGTCGAATCAACACCCAGGCTGAGCTCGATGTGCTTGTCAGCGCTCATGGCATTCCAGTTGAAGGTTCCCCTGGGGGATCCAACAGCAGCAAAAACAAGCCAGCTTCATCCGCGCCGAAATCGCTGCCTCCGGCTGCAGTAAAGGCTGCCCAACCTCCCAAAGAGAAAAGATCGACCCGCAAGTAGTGTTCGCAGAATATCTCTTAACTAATTTTTCTTCATTTTTATCTAACTTAATTAGTGTTTTCATGTTGTTTTGCTCCATTACCCACAAAAATTAATAAATGATCACAAGTACTGTGTTTGACAACAATTGTCACTGTCAGATTGACATTATAGCCGAATGCCGATTTGCTTGAACTTTTTTTTTAATTTTTGATTATGGCCTCGGCACTCGGCACGGAGCCTTGTACTTTTTATGTTTTTTTGTCCTCCTCTAAATATATTTTTAAATTGCAATGCTCATGTAAGTGGTACTACTGTACTGTACTTGTTGTAATATTTAGTGTGTTATTGTGAACAGTTGGCCAGCAGGAGGAGCAGTAATTTGAACAGTAAATCTTGTTGTTATCCTTTTGCTTAGCAGATTTACTTGTTTATTGTAGTGTATATATATATTGTTAGATATCCTTATTTTATTTATTATATTTTACATACGTACATATATATTGTTAGATATCCTTATTTTATTTATTATATTTTACCTTTGAAACTATTTAAACTTAACACGGTTTTGAATGTCAGATGACGATTTATTTTTTTCTGCCAATGAATCTAGCACATCTTATCTTTCCCTTGATGACTCACAAGCTCAGGTAGACACCCTCCGGGACCAGATTAAATTAAATTTTCCCGATAGTAAGAATTTTAATGTCTGCCATATCAATGCCCTGAGTATACCCAGCCATTACGGAGATCTGCTTGACATATTTTCAGACAGTAACGTTCACGCAGTGTTGGTTTCTGAAACTTTCCTCAAACCCAACTTGGCCTCTACCAGTTATGGCCTGCCGGGATATATTCTTCTGCGTAACGACCGCATAGGCAAGGGATATGGGGGGGTAGCCGTTTATCTTAATAGCTGTATAAAATATAATATTTTGGCTGCTTCTGCTCCGCAATATTCACGGTCAATGGAATATCTCTTTCTCGAGGTCAAGCTGTTGGGAAATAAAGCTCTGTTGGGAGTTGTTTACTCTCCACCTACTGTTGACTTCTTTGCAGACCTGGAGTCTGTATTGGGCAATTATGTCACAGACTTTCAAAACATTATTATCATGGGTGATTTTAATGCTGATCTAATGAAGGTGGGGCCCCGGTCATCTAAGTTACGCACTATTGTCGAGTCAACAAACCTTTCAATACTTCCTCTTGACCCAACTCATTTTAATGATAACACTGATGATACGTGGCTCGATCTCATCATCGCTTCTTCGCCTGAGCGTGTCCTTAAACATGGCCAAGTTTCCGCTCCTGGTTTTTCGCACCATGATCTCATCTATCTGTCTTATAAAATAAAACCTCTGAAACGACAACCCCAAATGGCTACCCTACGGAATTTTTCAAAGCTTAACGTTGCTAAATTGCAACAGGATGCTTCCTCTCTTGACTGGGAACCGGTTCTCTTGGCATCGTCAGTGGACGAAAAATTATCTCAGTTCAATAGCACTATATTGAAGCTGTACGATGTCCATGCTCCGCTCCGGACAGTAAGGTTAAGGCGTCCTCCAGCTCCGTGGATAACTGAGATAGTCAGGGTCGCTATGAGCAGGAGAGACCGAGCTTTCAGGGTCTACAAGCGAAACCGAAGCGATGTCAACCGAGAATTGTTCAAAAAAGCCAGGAATCGCTGTAATCAAGTGGTAAGGGCTGCAAAACGACGATACTTTCACGACAATCTTGTAAACTCGTCCTTTTCTGACACGTGGAAGTTTTTGAATTCTATAGGCATTGGCAAATCCGATTCTGCAAATATCGAATGCACACACTCTCCAAATGACCTAAACAATCACTTTTCCACCACTCCTAAACTTCGCGATGATCTAAAAACGCAAACTATAAGTGCCTTGTCTTCAATGTCTCCACCACCTCATAGCACTTGCTTTAGTTTTTCTGCCGTCTCTTGCGAAGAGGTTCGTAAAATAATTTCTTCTATCAAGACTAAAGCTGTTGGCTGTGATGGGATTAGTAGAAGCCTGTTGCTGCCCATTCTTGATTTTGTTCTGACGATCATAACGCACATCATCAACTTTTCTCTAACCTCTGGAACATTCCCTTTACTTTGGCGCAAAGCTATTATTCGACCTATTCCAAAAATTTCTAGCCCCAGTCTTCTTAGCAATTACCGTCCCATTTCGATTCTTCCATTTCTCTCTAAAGCACTTGAAGCTGTTGTGCATAAACAACTTTCCCGGTATTTATTTTCTTTTAATCTTGTCAGTGAATTCCAATCGGGCTTTCGTCCTGGCCACAGTACCACCACTGCACTTCTCAAGGTGACTGAAGACATTAGAACTGGTCTTGACGTTTCCAAATTGACTCTTCTGGTTCTAGTGGACTTCTCCAACGCTTTCAACGTCGTGGACCATGACATCCTCTTAGCAATGCTCTCTCATTTACGCATCACCCCACATGAATTAAACTGGTTTTCGTCTTATCTTCGTGGACGGCAACAGGCTGTGCGTATTGGTCATACGATTTCTCAGTGGTGTAATCTGGATTCCGGAGTTCCACAAGGAGGTATATTATCCCCACTTCTATTTTCTATATTCATCAACTTTGTCACACTTAATCTCTGCAGCTCCTACCATCTGTATGCTGATGACCTTCAACTGTATGTACAGACTGACCCCAATGGCTTCGAGGATGCTGTTTGCCTACTGAATAACGATCTCCAACGTTTGCTCGAATGGTCTGACAGTTACGGTATTTCAGTAAATCCAGCTAAATGTCAGGCAATTGTGATAGGTACTCCGCGACAGCTGAGTCACCTCAGTACCGACGGTCCTACGTTAACCTATAACGGCACTAAAATCCCGTTCAGCCCCCATGTTAAGAACCTTGGCCTATACGTAGATAATAACCTTAGCTGGGACAAACAAATCAAGGAAACAAGCAGAAAAGTTGTCGCTACCTTACGCTCTCTGTATAGATTTAAAAACTTTCTCCCACTCAGCACCAAAATTTTACTAGTCCAAGCCCTTCTGATGCCTCATATTGACTATGCGGACGTTTGCTGTTCCAACCTGTCCCAGGCGCTTCTCGATAGGCTCGAACGCCTAGTCAATAGTTGCATTCGTTTCATTTTCGGTGTAAGAAAATTTGACCATATTTCTCCGTTCCGCTCTAAATTGAAATGGCTTAAAATCCGCCAGCGAAGAAATTCTCGAACGCTATGTTTACTGTTCAACGTACTTAAAAATCCCGATGCTCCTAAATATCTCAAGCGTAATTTTAAATATAGGGGTGAGTGCAGCTCACGTAACCAACGCTCAAATACTCTTTTAAAACTTTCCACTCCCCCTCATCTATCCACGCATGTGTCTAACTCCTTTACCTTAGCTGCTATAAGGTTATGGAACTCGCTTCCGAACAGAATCAAAATGTCCCCCAATAGGTTCTCCTTCAAAAAATCTATCCACAAGCTTTTCTTACAGACACCCTAACCAGTTTCAATTAGTGCTATTTAATCATTGGTCAGATTAGTCAGATCGTCGATCATATCATTCCGAGTTAATGTTTCGTCTTCCATTTGAGTACATAATATGTATTTATATATCATTGTATTTATGAATTTATATGTATATATTTGCTATTTTTATATGTAAGTAGGTACACATATATATATATTGTAATTTAGATAAGTAGGTATATATATTATATGAGTAAATTGTTTACTTTTATCTTACTGAAACTTAGTTTTACAAAACCCCGCCGTAAAGATTTCTGCTTCACCTAGTGGTTGACTGGTAGAGAATGCCTTTAGGCATTAAGTCCGCCAATTGTACTTTTCTTTGTGCAATAAAGATTAAATAAATAAATAAATAAATAAATAAATAAATAAATAAATAAATAAATATCTGGGACAATTCACACCAAGATCATCTGACCCCAAACTAAGCAGAGCTTTTAATATGGACGTCAGAGACTGATAAACATACTTAAATATTTCTAAATACATATTTAAATAGATAATAACAGACAAATAAAATAAATCCAGACACACAAAAAATACAAATATTTGTCATGGGTGGGGATAGAACCCACGACCTTCGGCGCTAAAGGCAGGATCGCTGCCATTGCGCCAACAGGCCAGTCAATTATAAGGTCAACGAGATGAATAAATATTTGCCCTATTTATTTCATAAAGGACAATAAATAATTTTCAATTATTAAGGCTGTAAGTAAGATACTATTAAGACTGCATAACAAAGGATATTAAGACTGTATTACAAAGAAATTATTTATTGTTAAAATAAAATGCTTAAATGAATAATTGTTAAGTTATGTTTCTAGATTACTATTAAAAAAATGTTTAAATAATAAAAAGTTAGAATTTTCTTTCATTAATTATTACTTTGTTTATTTTAGAATTTTAACAATGCTCGTTTTCGTATAGAAATAAAGAAAACTAGAAAAAATCGAATTTCGGACCTTGGAGAAATCAGGCAGGATTCGAACTCACGTCTTTCACAATCCGGGTGGCTGCTCTAACCACTGACCTTTTTACTGGACCGAACAAATCTTTCTAGTACATGCTAAGCCAACGTCATTTCATCACTGACCTTTAAACATCCAATTATCTATAATCATTCGATATAAAAAAAGCATTGTAAATGCTAAAATAAACAAACTTAATAATAAAAAGTTAATTCAAATTATACACAGTCAGGTCATAAGTCGACGGGTCCTAAGAACAAAAACGTATGAAAACATACGACGATTTTTTATTTATTTATTAAATGTGTTCAGAATCACAATAGCTATATGAATGTGTAATTATTTTTTAAATAACGTTTTTACTTTCTGAAATAACCAATTGAACATTGCCTTACCTCAAATACTTTCCGAAGAACAAGCATTCATCGACACGTACGAACTTGTTCGTCGCGGAACGGTCCGCGCGCACCGCGCTTTAACGTCAGACACGAGTTTGTACTGCTCAGTAACGGTCGATTTTGGAGGTTAAAACTAATACTTCGTTTTGAGTCAAATTAATGATAAAAGGTGTAACTACAGTGTCACAGTGTTTGTTTAAATATGTCTGCCCCATCAAGAAAGAGAAGAATTTTAGATTTAGCTTTGCAAATGGATAATAAAAATTGTTCCGATTCCAATTCACACAAAAATAACAATGTAGAACTTAATAATCCAGGTAAGTACTCGTTTAATATTTTCAAGTCCTACGTATTTACTAGATAGCTTTGGTGTTTTTTTAATTTTAGTCAATATTTAAAGAAAAATAAGAAAAATATTGGAGTTGCCAACGTATGTGATTAAAATATTTTGTTCTACGATAAATCATAAATAATAATATGATTCTTCATGATTTGATAAGATGTTTTTGTTAAGAAATCTTGCAATAAAAAAATTAAATTAATAATATTTATTATTTAGAACGTTATTTCCACATACGACGTTGTTCGGCCAAAGTCCTCCTATAACTTTCAAACGTATGCACAAATACGATTTTGTTCTACGCAAATTTAATACAAAAATAGAGTCGTATGTGATAATATAATTTTGTTTTTTGCACAAACTTTCACATGAGACTTTGTTCTAAACGAAACTACATCATCAAACACTTTTTTTTAATTTAAATGACTGTTTCCAACTCGTGTTAGGCTAGTGTATAAGTAGGGTAATAAAATTTAGTAGCTACATTGTTGATCACTTGACTTAATTACAGAACCTACTTACGAATATGAGGCCCACACTAACTCTCCGTTACCGCCAGAAGCCCGAAATATTCTCGTCGAAATGCCAGAAGTATTTGAACGTGACAGTCGTACTAGCTCCCCGGTGGCGTCAGAAGCCTACAACATTGTCGTAGAAATGGCAGATGTATATCAGGACGTATTTGATGACACTAATCATACAGCAGCACCAGTTCTTCAAGTTGATGCTACCACAAGTATTATTAATGGGGACATTAATACAACCGTATCGCAAGAGCAGCATGGAGTTACTGAAAATATTACGTCTGTTATCTGTCAGCAAGTAACTACGCCATCTGTTCACATGTCACGAGATCTGCTTCCAGAAGAAGTACTTACTCCTTTAAATATAGAGGTTACATCTAGTTTTAACAATTCACCAGCGGTATACTTGGAAGAATTTGAAGAACCGCCTGTTGCTACTCCTACCACTTCACATATGACACTTGCAACACCAATGCCATCTCCATTAAATAAACACAGGAAATGCGATGACAACTTTTGTCCCGACCATAGTTCATGGATAGATTCTGTTCAGTTTGTTACTAATAATAATTTGACATCAACTCCACAAAAAAAAAGAAAGTCTAAAAAGCGATTGGTGAACAAGAAAAATTGGTCAGACGTAAAAAGGAAATATTTGAAAAATGTCGGTAAAAACGCACCCCCCGCAGAACAAAGTGGTAAGCGACGGAACGATCTTTTTAATGTTTTTCGATTTTTGGGTTCTAGGGTCACTCACTAGCCTATCACCTGAATTTATTTCATATTTTTAAATGCAGTATTATTATAATTATTCAATATGACCACATTTTTCTAAAAAAATTTTTTGAAACTATTAGACGAGAATAATGTTGAAATCTTATATTACCGTACAAAACTTCACTACTGTATTCCGTATTGATATAATGCTATATTATTCGGGATAGTCCACTCAAGGGCAAGGACAGTATCCGATTTTACCACTTTATTCTGGTATAAAATTAACCTCACGTTTACTGTAATATGTGTTACTACTCTACAACTGAAGACGGGTGAATCGTAAATTAAAGTATGCTATTGTTCTTGTTATAAAATAATGATCATAGAGTCGTCATAATATATTCCTGCATTTGCATTCAAACTCGTAATGCTGTAATGAAATAATGCGTTCAAAAATTATTATGTCAATGTACGTATTGCGACGTTGCCGCTTCGAACCGCTTACTCCCCCCGCGGCACAGGTGTAAACCTGTTTATTTATTTCATCTCATTGCATCGTTGAAACCGTTGCGGCTCATAGGTAATAGGTTAATCGAATTTTGACAATTATTATTGTAATGTGGTTTGGCAGTGTTATTACCGTTATAAAGTAATCTTAATCGACAATTATGCAGTCTGTGAATAAAAAAAAACTTAAAAATCCCAGAGTGAAACGGATGCTACATATGTGTCAACAAAATGATGAAGCCGATGAAGGTAAGTTTCTACACCTATTACTACTAATTGTTTATTATTGAGTGACGACACACCCTGTCACAGTACCATCACCAGTGTCTTTTGCTGTTTGGTGGCTTCAACGGCAAATTTAGACCCATCATGACCACACAAACCTAACAATAGGTAGGTACCTACCTAACTTTTATTATTTTTGTGTTATTTGTGCAATATTAATAACTGGCTCAAAGGCAATGGGGATGAGGAGGTTTTTGCACAATTTGACTTGCCCGTTGACTCCATTGGTAGTGATCCAACCTTTCGCGCCGGGGACAGTGGATTCGAATCCCACCCAGTAGGTACGTCTGACAAACATCTGTGTTAGTTTCTGTCTGGATGTTAATATCAGTTCAAGTTGGTCAAAAATTATTAAAGTACGAGTATGTATATCGCTTGGTTTGGGATTAGTTGACGGTGTGTTTATTTTTAACATTATTTTTTTAAAAGAATTAATATATTTTTTGAATTGTGCTTGTATTGCACTGCACCGGATTCAAACCGGAAAAAATAAGAAAATAGGATTGGCTATTTTGTTTTTCCAATCGATAAAATCAATAGTAAAAATAAATTTTGTCTAAGAAACAATGGGTCTTAAACCTGTCTGTCGTATATCCACTAATTCCATACAACTATGTACGCGAAATATTTGGTAGTATGGAAATCTTGCACAACATACAAGTTTCAGACCGAAGTTTCTAAGAGAAATACTATCTTTAGTAATGACTGTATTGATTGGTAAAATAAAATAGCCAATGTATTTTATACTTTCCCTTCATGCCCCATAGCCTTGGGATACGCTGTATATCTTATACTTATACGAATTATAAATATACACTGACACTTTCACATCGCCACCTACTTCCAAAGAAACAGAAAAAATATTCTTAATATAAACGGGGCAAAACGCGACGATATTTTTAAACAAGTACACCTACATTACAGTACTTACTGCTTGACTTATTGCTTTCATATTGTTTTTCCCCGTTTAAATTAATTATTTTTATTATGCAACGCGAAAGTTTAAAATCATTTTAAAAATATTCTATTTCTTTGGTTTCAGTATTAGAAAACAGTTCGGACAGCCATGATGAAAATGTAACCAAAAGCATCAGCATAACTCCGCGACATGAAGTTAATTTGAATTATCAAGACAATTTTGATAATTTTATTTATTTTTCAAGGCCAGAACGATCAATCACCCCAATCTTACCAGATTACATAAATAACAATGGAAACGATATTAAAACGCCTTCAACAATATCCAATTTATCAGGCCTACTTAATGACGTCGATTTTATAGCTTCTCCCAGCGTAATATATAAAGTTACCGATTTACCTAGTACTTCGATGAGCAATTTAAATTATGAATATCAAATTGAAGAATCTGATCAAAATATTGAGCATGGAAATAATAACATTAACACTGAGTCCGACCAACAAACTTACTTAGATCTTGATAGTCATGCAATACTTAATTGTGATAAAAATGGTAATATGACTACTTTATTTTTGAACAATTCCGATGATTCAATCAGCATACTTCAAACCACTGCAATAGAAAATACGGAGAGCAATCAAAATAATCAGGATCCTCAAATAACTGAAAAAACTAATGAAACACTAAATTTAATTGCGGGACCCAGCCCTATGTCAGAAGATAACTTAAATTTAGGAACTACAGAAGAAATTGAACCTAACTCTGTGTCAGAAGAAATGGTGAATTCAGAAATATCAGAAACTAGAGAAAAAATTGAAACTAACTCTGTGTCAGAAGATAATATTAATTCAGAAATATCAGAAATTAGAGAGGAAATTGTAACAGAAAATAATTGTAAAAATCTATCTAGAAAACGTAAACGCAATACCAATGAGTGGCAAGATAGAAAGAATAAATTGTTAAAAAATAGTGGAAAGTCATACACAGGAGTTCGTAATAAAAAAGTCCAACCATCAAAAACAATTCGAGATCCATGTAAATGCAAAAAAAAATGTTACGAAAAATTCGATGCAGCATCGAGACAACAAATTTTTGATGCTTATTGGAGAATAGGGGATCATGAAAACCAATGGCAGTTTATTTTAAGAAACGTGAAAGCTGATAATATAAAAAGAATGCTATTAGAGAGGAAAACAAATCGATTAAAGACAATAACTTATTATTTACCATTAAATGGACAGCAAACACAGGTATGTAAATTATTTTTTCTGAACACATTAAGCATTTCAGAGAGAGTAATTTTTACAGCAATTGAAAAAAATAAAAGCGAAGACAATCTTGAAGATAAGAGAGGGACACATAGTAACAGACCGCGGAAAATGGACATATTAACGGAAAAAAGCATTTAAACACATATTAGACTATTCCCTGTAAAGGAATCTCATTATTTAAGAAAGCAATCAAAGAGATTGTACTCATCAGAAAATTTAAATATAAGCAAAATGTATCGCTTGTATAAGGATTGGTTCAAAAATTACAAAATAGATAACCCTGGTACAACAGAAGGAACCAAAAGTCAGTACGAAACAATATTTAACACCCGATTCAACTATTCCTTTTTTCAACCAAAAAAAGATCGATGCGCTACGTGTGCCCTATACGAAGAAGCTGACGCATCTAAAAAAACAAGCCTTGAAGAAAATTTTAGAAAACATCTGAAGAATAAAGAAATAATACGGAAAATAAAGAATGATGAAAAAGCCAATTCTGATCCTAAAGTTACTACAGTCGCCACATTTGATCTTGAAAAAGTTTTAAATGTTCCCCAATCAAATGTAGGAATATTCCATTACAAGAGGAAATATCCTATTTACAAGTTTACGATTTTTAACTTATTAGATTTACAAGGATATTGCTATGCTTGGCAGTATACAATAGCCAAAAGGGGTGCTATTGAAATTGGCAGCTGTTTATTAGATTTTATTGAGAAAGAACACATGAAGGGTATTCAAAATATCTCATTTTATTCTGATAGCTGCGCCGGACAGAATAAGAACAAATATATATTTTGGAATGTACAGAGTGTATGGAATGTATGAAGTGTGTAAAGTGTATGGAGTCAATGGATCGTATGAAATGTTTAAAATGTATGAAATAGAGGACAACCAAGTTGGTTCATTGCTAAGTGGTCGATGTTTAATCCTCGACTCAAGCCTATTATAAGGGTTTCTGAGTCTCGCTAAGGCTTGAGTCAAAAGAAAACTCGCGAGCTTCGATTCAACCAATTTGTTTCAAAACTAAAAGATCGATACGACTCTTCTTTAAAATATACCATCATTATACATGTGTATGATGGTATGACAGCTCAAGTAAATTTTAATTCAAGATTTACAAAACTAATACAAATAGGTACTACTTTTACTAAAATAATTATTTCTTACATAAATATGTTTCTTACACAGAATCTACAAAAACCGTGCAATCCGAAGAGAATGAAAAAAGAGCAGAAGAAGATAATTCTTTAGATGTATGGGAACTTTCATCAACACCTGAACGACTGATTAACAAGAGCCCCTCCAATTTTAGCGCAGACTCAGATTATTTAGCAAAAGTCACACAAGATATTTCAAGGACACCATCTACTATTTCTAACATATCTTTTATTTTAAATCAAACCGATTTCATTGCATCACCTACAATTATTTTCGAAAATCGTAATATAACAGAGAGACTTTGGCAAAAACTTGCCATGATGTTGAAAACATTCGTGTGACACCATCTGTTCGGTCCAAAACGTAGATTTGGTATGGCAACACATTAAAAGGTAAAAAATGGCATATGTGTCAAAGTGACAGTTCGGTAACCTAAAATAATCTGTGAGTCGAGAAAAAAGGTTCTGATCGCGAGTGTCGGCCGCGTGTGAAATTCAGATAAATCCTTTTTTATAACGAGCATCGGAGCTCAAATAGCTTAAACAATCCGGCCAGATTCGCAGGGAGGCTGATCCTCCTCTGGCCGTAGGTATAGTGCTGCTGAAAAGGCGTCGTGCGTTCGGACGCGCTGCAACGGCGCGAAGACAAGGCTGCTGAACGAGCTGGAACGAGCTGAATTGTGGGTTATGCTGGGTTAGGCCATTACCTCTCCTCGTCCGTCTACCACCTCCTCTCCCGTTTCCCGTCTTCCTGGCTCTGGCCTCGCCAGCGCGCGCGCGACGACAGCAAGGTAACCTATCTTAGTTAATATTTATTCGTTTAGCCACCGCGTATCGCGGACAGAGTCCACTAACCGGGCCCAGCAGTGGACATAACATTTGGTAGCAGAGCGTAGTTAGTGGAGTGGTAGTTTCTATACCAAACGGCTTCCATGGTAAAATTCCATTGTCGGTCGCGTAATTGTCGCTCGGTATAGCGATCGCGATAGGTATATGTAACCTTGTATGTATGTAACGGGTAACTAATAGGGAATAATAAGTGTAGTAAATAACCATAAGCCTGTGTTTGAATAGTGTGTCTTGTAAGATTCTAGAAAGAATTCCCCGCTTTCGGCTTCAATATACAGATTGACAAATAGATCTAACTGCCCTTTGATTATTAAGCTGTAAGGCCAGTCTGTTGTTAAGTTACTTGGTTACACTGTCAATATATTGAAAATACAATAACATTGTCAATATAAATTATCAAGCCAATCATTATCGTTGAAATATTGTATTGATTTATTTAATAAGCAACTTACTTTATACAACTATTAATTTAGTTAGATAAAAGTGAGGTTGTAATTTCTTGATCAACTTGAGCTATACAAGCCTTATAGCCCGGGTTTGCTTGAGAAAATATTATATTCAATTTATATTGATTTCTTATTTGAATTTAATTCAATTTGGTTATTGGTATTAATTAATAAACAGTGGTCAAGTAGATATAGGTTGCTACTTGCATGTGCTACTGGCTGACTTAATTAAATATTGTTTTATTTGTCGGCAATTGGTTATTTAATTTATTTTTTATTTTTTCTTTGTCTCGGGGTGAGTTAGTAGATAGGAAGTGAATATGTCTGAGTCCGCTATCCGTGCAAAGTTGGCCAGTGAGTTGAGATGGTTTGCATCGGCTCATGCCTTGGTAGGGAGAGGAGACAGAGCGACGGCTCTGGCCACGCGAGCACAACAGCTAGCGGATCGGTTGACCACAGTATACAATCTTTATACCCAGGCACTAGCCCTGCAATCACCATTGGCATCGGAGACCTTGGACTCATTGGCACGGGATGTGGACCAGTGTCAGGAATATGCGGACACTATTGTGGAGAAGGTGGCCCAGATGGAGGGCCGACGCACCAGCGGTGGTAGCAATGGTCAGGGAGTGGTCTCTCGGCTGCCTACTATAGAGCTGCCGGAATTTAGTGGAGACCTGAACCAATGGGTGGCCTTCATCAATATGTTTGACAGTTTGGTGCATCGTCGTACGGATCTTACTGACTCATACCGAATGGCACAACTGTTAGGAGCTCTCCACGGTGAACCTCGAGACTTGATATCTCATCTGCCGCTTACAGATGATAATTACAAGGTCGCCCGTCAGATTCTGATTGAACGGTATCAGAACAAGCGTCGGTTGGTAGACGCTCAGTTGGCCAAATTGTTTGCCATACCTAAGGTGTCCCGGGCCTCGGATATTCGGACCGAGATGTTGAACCCGTTGATTACGGTGACCAAGGCGTTGGACAATTTGGGACTTCCGGTCGACCAGTGGTCATATATAATATTTTTCATGATTTCGGGCCGTCTGCCCAGGGATGTATTGAGCCGGTTTGAGCAACAAAGGGTTGTAGTGAAGGATGAGCTCCCCTCTTTGAATGAGTTGACGGCCTTCCTGGAGTCGGAATGCGAACGGGCCGACATCTTGAATGAGGGATCGTCCCCCTCGGGGCCACGGGATTCCCCCAGGGCTCCCGGTGGTACCGGTACCCCGAGAGGGGGTGGACGTGGTGGACAACGGAACCGGCCGAAAATGTATGGTGCAATGACTGGGCCTGCTTGCGCCTATTGCCATGAGCAAGGTCATGGGGTGTCGGCCTGTCCTGATTTCAGTGCCATGCGCGTTCAAGGTCGTCGCAACATAGTGCGACAACGCGGCTGGTGTTTTCTGTGTTTCGACACACACACAGCTCAACAGTGCCCGCGATCACGGATTTGCCGTTACTGCAACGGTCGGCACCACGAGCTGTTGTGCATGAACAGGTCAGGGTCGCCCCAGGGACAGGACCGGACTCAGGGTGCGAATGGGTCCCCACGAGGTGGGGCCCCTGAGGCCGGCGGTTCCATGAGGCAAGGCGAGCAGCGGCGCCGGGGCCATGGCTCGAAGCGGCCCATGAGGGGGCACCCCCGGGGGGCCCAAGGGGGCCCTCATGCGAGATTTGGTGAGGAACCCCCTCGGGGGGTTGACCCCCACCGGGGGGCCCAAGGAGGCCCTCACGCGAGACTTGATGAGGGGCCCCCACGGGGGGCCCACCGCGAATTGGACAGTGCGGGTGCGGGCCGCGATCGGCGCGAGTGTGGGAGCGGTCTCGTGGGGGGTCGGAATGCCGATTCCGACAGTTGGGACCGTGCAGGCGGAAACCAGATGGATTATGCAGGGGCGGTACGGACATCACCTCCTGCATCGCCTGGCTCATCGGCACAGACACCCCTTCACTATGCCACTCACAGGATGTCTCCCCCCTTGATGGAGTACCCGCGTTTGAAGCGACGACCCCCCGGGTTCAATCGGCCGACCCGAATGTATTATGGGGCGAGATCGGGGGTACCTCCGGGGGCGCGCGGGCCATCTAATGCATGGGACCCATTGGAGCGATTTGGTAGGCCCTCCCCATCAGGAAGGGGTGGAGGGTACCCCATGGGCCCCCGCTAGGATTTAAGTGCTCACACCTATCTTACCCCCAAACCAGAGACTGTACTCTTACCGACAGCCTCTGTTTGCGTTTGGGATTCGGGCGGTAAGATAGTTCGTGCTCGGGCCATGCTTGATTCGGGGGCCCAAGGCTGTATGGTCACGAGTCGTCTTGTGGATCGGTTGAGCACTAGTGTGGGAAGAGTACCACATTCGGTAATTGGAGTAGGAGGTTCGAAGGCACCGGGCCTCATTGGACAAACCATGATTACCTTCACTCCTCACGGTGGCCCGTCACCTCGAATCACTTCACCTGCGGTGGTCATGAACCACCTGGTAGGGCAACACCCTCAGGTGCGGTTGAGTGCGGCAATCCGCAAATTAACTTCAGGTTTGTATTTGGCGGATCCTTCCTTCGACACCCCAGGTCCGGTTGACCTGCTAATCGGAGCAGACGTCATGGGGAGATTGTTGTCGTCGGAAACTCGGGTTTTGCAGCCAGACGGTCTGGTCGCTGTAGCCACTAAACTCGGCTACGTTGTTATGGGTCCGGTGATCCCAGCAGTTGCGCCCATTGAGTCCGATACTGTTCTAGTCGGGTCCGCATTGTCTGATCTCCTCCAGAAGTTCTGGGAAGTGGAGGAGCCTCCCTCCGCTCGTCAAGTCGACCCGGATGAAGAAGACTGCGAAATGTTTTACCAGAATAACACTGGTCGCCTTCGTTCCGGCCGCTTTGTCACTCGACTTCCATTTCGAGCTAATCGACCGCCGTTAGGCAGCTCCAGGAGCGCGGCTGAAACACGATTGATGTCGATGGAGCGTCGAATGAAGCGAGATCCGGTATTTAGGGAGAAATATGTTGAATTCATGAGGGAGTACGAATCCTTAGGACACATGTCGGTATCTGGTGTTGATTGGCGGAGAGAAGATCATTGCTTCCTCCCACACCATGCTGTCCTACGGACCCCCACGGGAAAAATTAGGGTCGTGTTCGATGGTTCGGCCCCAACTTCGAACGGCATGTCACTGAATCAGTGTCTGCACTCTGGGCCCAAACTGAATCGTGACGTATCGGACATACTCACGAGTTTTCGGATTCACCAGGTGGTATTTGTCGCTGACATCCGGATGATGTTCCGACAGACGGTAATCCACCCGGATGATAGACGGTATCAGCTGATTCTATGGCGCGAGAGCCCGAATGAGCCAATTAAGGTGTATGAGTTGAATACGAACACGTATGGCTTACGGTCTAGTCCATTTATTGCTATTCGTACACTACGAGAGCTAGCGGAACGGGACCGCTTGTTTTACCCTCGAGCTGCCTCTATTTTGGAGCAGGACTTGTACGTCGACGACGTCTGCACAGGGGCAGACAGCGTCGAGGAGGCCCTCTCTCGTCGTGATGAACTCATAAGGCTCTTGGCGGGTGGAGGATATGAGTTGCGTAAATGGCTATCCAACCACCCTGAGTTACTGGCTGGACTCCCAGCTGATTACCAACAAGACCCCCATTTGTTTGAAAACCCGGATAACCCGAACATGCTGTCGATTCTCGGGATACAATATCGGCCTGTCCAAGATGTGTTTACCTATCGGGTCGAACTGGAAGACCCGAAGGTCTGGACCAAGAGGCGGGTGTTGTCGACAGTTGCCAGGACGTTTGATCCGAATGGCTGGATAGCGCCGATCACGTTTCTGTTGAAGTGCTTTATACAACGATTGTGGGCTGCGCAGTTAGGTTGGGATGATCCCATTTCCGGAGACTTGCTGCATGACTGGTTGACGTTTGTTACGTCCCTGCCAGAGATCAATCAGATCTCGATGCCACGGAAGTTAGTTCCAGCGGGGAACTACAGGGCGTCCCTTCATGGGTTCTGTGACGCCTCTGAACGTGGCTATGCAGCCGCTGTATACCTAAGGATGATCACACCATCGGGAAAGGTTGACGTACGCTTGGTTCTGGCAAAAGGTAAGGTGGCACCCATACGGACACGATTGACAATCCCGAAGTTGGAACTGTCCGGGGCCGCCCTCCTGACCAAGTTGTTGAATCACACGGTCACTGTGTTGCGTGACTCGGTGAACTTGGAGAACACGGTGTACGCGTGGACTGACAGCCAGATTGTTTTATGCTGGCTAAAGGCGTCAGTACACACGCTTGAGGATTTCGTGGCGAACCGTGTTTCGCAGATTCAGAAGTCTGAGGTCTCCTTGACTTGGAGACACGTACCAGGAGAAATGAACCCGTCGGATTGTGCATCCAGAGGATGTCGGGCTCCTGAATTGGTTGGTCACCCTCTGTGGTGGGGACCACATTGGCTGACATGGAAGAAAACGGAATGGCCTCTTAGTCAGATTGTGGTCTCATCGGATCAGGTGGCGGCACCGGTCCAGATGGAGGTTGACGGCGAACCGGAGATTGACACGGGTCTTCTCTTGGATCGGTTTAGTTCGCTCGACAAGCTTGTCAACGTCACCTCGTGGATAAGACGGTTCGTACGGAATAGTCGCACCCCTCGCGAACGGCGTACGCTGACTCCAATTCTATCTCCCGCGGAACGGGAAGAGTCGTTGATGCACCTCATCGGACTGGTGCAGCAATTGAGCTTTAGCTCGGAATTGGAAGTCTTGAGAACGGGCCGGTCTAAATTCTAATCGTTTATGCTAAGCGCTAGATCATTAATCAAAAATGATCTAGCGCTTAGCATAAACGATTGTCTCAAACAAGGCACTTTTCCAGAAAATTTAAAAATTGCCAAAGTAAGTCCCGTTCATAAGTCTGGTTCTAAATTATATTCTGATAATTATCGGCCAATATCTGTGCTCCCAGTTCTTTCGAAAATTTGTGAAAAAGTTCTGCACGACCGTCTAGAATCATACCTTGACAAAAATTACATATTATTCAAAAATCAATACGGATTCAGACGTAAATCAAACACCCTTGCAGCTACCACAAGTCTTGTCACTAAAATAAAAAACAGAATAGATCAAAAACAGCTAGCAATCGGCGTTTTCATTGACTTAAAAAAAGCTTTCGACACGGTCAGTCACAAAACATAGGAATAAGTGGTAGTGCTTTGAAAATTTTCGCATCATACTTAAGTCATCGGAAACAAATAGTTAAAATCAATGACTATCAAAGTTGTCTTCAACCCATCACATGTGGCGTTCCACAAGGATCAATTTTGGGTCCACTTTTATTCCTCACATACATAAACGACATTCACCAGTTCGGCCTAGTAGGAGAATTAACCTTATATGCCGACGACACTACAATTTTCTACTTTGGTGAATCCACTGATAGCTTGATACCGGTAATTCAAAGCGACTTAAAAAAGCTAAACGAATGGTTCAGCTATAATTTACTGACGATCAACACAACTAAAACCAACTTTGTTGTTTTCTCTGCCATAAATAAAATTAAGGGAGACCATATTCAGCTAAAAATCAATGAGCAAGTAATAACCCAAAAAACAAGCGAAAAATACTTAGGCCTGATTCTGGACAACCATCTTAAATGGAGGCCACATTTAGACAAAATCAAAATAAAAATAGCATCACTGACGGGTATGTTGTGTGGAATTACAAAATGTCTTCCTAGGCAAATACGTCATCTAGTTTATAACTCTTTGGTCAAACCACAATTGGAATATTTGATCGAGATTTGGGGCGCAGCTGCGAAAAAAAACCTTGATATAATTCAAACAGCTCAAAATAAGTTAATAAAAAGATTATTTAATTATAACTATTTAACACACACTGAAAAAATTTATAAAGATTGAAAAATAATGAATATAAAGCAATCATATAGGTATTTTACTTGCATACTAATACATACAATTTTGAATAAGCACATAAATATTAATTTCAACTTTATAAAAAAAAGCACTGTTCACAATATGAAATTAGGAAATTCTAACCATTTAGTTACCTATAAATGCCGAACTAACTACGGAAAAAAAACAATTAAATATGAAGGTGTCAAACTGTACAACGCGCTACCAAATTACATTAAAGAATCAAAAACTTTAAATATTTTCAAAAAGCATCTCAAGAAATTTATCTTAGAAGAAAATTATTTTTTTTGCCAACACAACCACACTATGTTACGATAACTTAATTTAAAATATTTAATAATAATTAAATTGATACAAATAAACTAAATATTAACATAAAATAAAATAAACTAATCCGACCATACTTATCTACTTCAACTACGCTCATCAATGCCGCATCCGTTCGCGCGTCTCGCACATTCATCGATGTAATTGTTTACAACAGACTGCTTCCTAATAACCTGTTGGTTTCGCATTGAATGGTCATCAGTCCGCCCGGCTAACTAAAACTTTACTTGTACCCACTAGTTTTATAATATTGCACGCTCATCCGATTGTATTTATTTTTGTAAACTGTTTTCTCAGTAAGTGAATTTCTTTGTATTTCTTATGAGAAATAAATGTCTTTAAACCTAAAGACTAACTGTATTTTTCAGTAGCTACATTTTTATTTTTGGTATTTTAGTTAGTCGCAGTCTTGGCTGTTGCTTTATTTTAATAGTAGCTAGCAACATAACGGAGTGAACAAAACGCTTTGACAAGTTTATTTGTAGTCTGTGAATATTTTATTTCTCTTCGTGAAATGTCATGTTTGTTTATTTTTCATTTCGAAGTGATTGTGATTTTAAAAATGCCGTAAGTAATGCTCTGTTTATATTTATTTAAGTGTTATGGCTTAAAAGAATCCTTGTTTTGTGTGTTAATCAGTAACAAACAGTTTTCTTGGAAAGCCGAACATGTTTCTACAAAATCTGGCCGCAAACAAAAACAAATTAACCTTAAGTAACCTATTCTTACTTTTTCCGCTCGTAGAATTAATAATTTTATGTCGTAATGTTCAGTTAATCTTGAAGAACTAGGTAATAATGTTATTTAACAATTGATAAAAACATAAATCAGTAATAAAAACTATTGTTTTTAGCAAGGATCGATCTGGGAATCTATCTGTGGTAAGCCATTGTTGGTTTTTTTTGGGTCACGCCCAGGGGGGTCACGCTTAAAACAAATACAATTTGGAGCGCATGTGGCGCCATCTATTAACACGTACAGAAAACAAAAAAACAGTTAAAATCTCACTAGATGGCAGGTACCGCCACTGGCTTAATTTATTGAATCTAAAAACATTAAAAGATGTCCATAAATTGATGTTAATCGTAATAATAAACAAGAATATTAATATATTGTATTAATTAATTGTAAAATAAAAATAAACAAATAAAGTTTTTCAAAATCTTAATTTTTATTTGATAGGAACGAAACGGAATGTCAATTGGAAATTGAACGACCAAATTTAACGTCATCGTCACAAATGGCGGATTTGTCAATTTGCGGTGCGCTTGCGGCTTTTACCGTATTTTGTGATTTTCTCGCATTGCCATTACATTTTCCGACTTACGTTGAGCACAGTTGTTCCGTAGTTTTGGGTAATTTGAGAGAGGACTCGAGTGTTTTTGTGAGTGAAGCGATTGGACGCGGTGTATTTTGTACTTGTGTTGTTGTTTTTAAATTTGTAATACAATTTTATTTTTGAAAAGAAATGTTCCTAAGACTGAAATCCGTTCCAAAATAAAATTTGTTACAAATACACTGTCCAAATTCCCTTGTGAATGTGATAATCACAAGGAGCAGTTATTTGATTATTTTACAAAAACAACCATTAACGTCTTAGTTAATAGTTGGTGCAGAGATATTAATCGGATTTTGTCAGGAAAAGTATATTATGAAGGGGATGACGAAACGAAAACAGCCGCACAATTGTACTACAACAAACATAAACATTATAAATTGAATAAATAGATGAAATGTATATTTTAAAATGTATTTTATTTTATTGTTTAAAGTGTAATTTTATTAGGCGTTTAAGGCACTACATAATTTTTATACTTCCCTGATTATCGTTGGTAAATATCAATAACAGTCTGTGTAAAAGCCTAATAAAATCACTTTAAATAATTGAACTTACCAAATAACCTAAAATACAATAAAAAATATATGCAGTAGGCACCTATACGTATATATTTAATAACAACCACGTATAATTATGTAGGTACCGATATCTGTTCAGCTAATTTAGTTCAAGTACA
This sequence comes from Udea olivalis, assembly GCA_947369235.1. Classification (NCBI taxonomy): domain Eukaryota; kingdom Metazoa; phylum Arthropoda; class Insecta; order Lepidoptera; family Crambidae; genus Udea; species Udea olivalis. The sequence continues at coordinate 5,100,667 of OX376367.1, read as the reverse complement.
TGTTAATAGATGGCGCTACTATTCAAAAGGAGTTATCAAAAATATCAGCAAGGGGGCTCTCTTTTCCTTCTGGTATAATTATTTTTCTCTATGGTCACGCCACTGTGGTTGCATTACGCAGTTTAGGCTTTTTTGACATTAAGGCTGTTCTCGCACGATTCTGTTGTGGTGTAATTTCACTAATTTTGTTTTTTCTTTTGTTGATGTGCTAATTAGTTATATTTAAGATTTTAAAATAATGTTACTACTTTTATAATTATCAATTAATTACAAACTAAAAAAATATTTCTCAAAACCTATGGTGTTGGGTGGTAGGGATTAAATATATTCATATGTTTTTTTAAATGAAAATTTTATGCTCAAATGAAATGAATGAATGAAAAAGTGGCTTAGTGACTAAGACACATTGTCAATACCTAATGTGCTGCGTACTTTAAATGGTTATTGTAGTGGTTTATGGGTGGAAAAAATTAACCTCATTGGGAATTGGGATAAAAAAATTTTTTTTGCGTAGTAGCTATGTTTCTCCTTAAACAAATTCCTTCTTGTTATTCCTTGTATTTCATCAGTTAATGTTAATCATTGTATACAATGATCATAGTAAATATATGTATAATATATACAATGATTTAACATTTAACATTTGTGAAATTCTTTTTTTAATGGTATTTTTTTAATTATAAACGAGTTAGAGGACAAAGCAGGGCGAAAAGTGGAAAGGGTAGAAGTACCAGGGGTAGAGGATGCAGACCCGCGGCAGCTACGTCAGCTACTACATCAGAGTGAGACATTGCTGGAATTATTCAACATAACTGCATAAATAAAATACATAATATATTTTTTTGTTTTATACAGGCAGGGAGTCAACCGTCGTCTCCCCTTCTCAGCCGAGCCAGCTCACGCTATAAGTCCTACACCCTCTACTTCAAGGTAAATTAAAACATTAAAGATATTAAACATTAGGTAGCTAAGGAATATTTGTTGATGCTGAATTTTTACAGGGATGCCTTCACAATGGAGTTGGAGAAAGTGCGGCAAGGTGTCGCTGCAACTAAGCGACGTCTTGCTGCCCTTCCTAAAGAAGTGCGCAAAGAGTATGATGCCCGAAAAGTGGCGAAGCAGACGGAAAGGGTACTCTTACCAGATGCTCCACCGAGGAAGCGCACTTCGCGGTAAGTTGAGAATGACAACAACAAAACATTAACAATTTGAAGAACTGATGTTATTTTATGTTTAAGTTTGCCCTATACATGGTATAACAAAAAAGTTTAGTCATATTTTTTGTGTCTAAATTACAAAAAATAATCAATATGCAATCGCTTGCTCACAAAATGTAATGGTATATTTCTTTATTATAAATCGAATATAGGTTCCTTGGGGAAGATGTTGTACTTTTAATCATTCTACATATTTTTGTGGTGAAATAATATTTATGTATTAATATTAAAGTCATTAAGTTTTGATCAATAGTATATTATTATGTTCGTGACAGAACTACACCATATTGATTTTTGTTACAGAAAGCAGTCTCCCGAGAGGAAAGAACCAAGGCTGATGCCTGGTACTCCGTCGGTACCACCACCGCCAAAACCACAGCCACTGCCATGGTTGTAATAATTTAAATCAAATGTTGTATTAAATGGTGGTAGAGTCACATTATATTTAATTATGATATGAACTATCATAGTATTACTTTATGTAAGTTTATTTTTATTCAGTATATTTTTGCTACAATTTTTTTTTGTTACATGACATGTCATAAGTACTTTTTATAAGTCTATATGAATAAAGATATTTTTTACTTTACTTTACTTTTTGTTTTTTCTTTTATTCTGACCGATAGTCATTTTTTATTTTTGTTCAATAGACAGCCGACTACAAGCATGACTGCTACGGTTCGTGAAACAACACCATCATTGAGGTAAGAAAAAAACAATGAGGAGGATTTGGGTTAAATGTTAAGAATAAAGTACTACTAGTATACTTTTTTTTTACAGAACAACATCTGATAATGATACACCTTCAAGGTGAGCTTAGTTTCTTATTGCCGTTAGTTTCTTTAATTGATAGATACCTATTATACATATACCTAAATCATGACTTCAACTTCATTTTTAGCCACGTCAGCTACGACAGCATTATAGAGGTTCCAGGCTTCTCACCTCTGAGATTTGATTGGTCGACTGGAAACCCAGGTAATAATTTTATCTTAGTACTTAATAAACATAACCTTCAAAAATGTAAAATGAATGTACTGTAGCCATATTTTTTGTTTTAGCGGAACAGACAAGTTTGCCTTGGCGGTGTAGGTAAGTTAAAATAAAATAAACACAATTTTAATATGTTATCTAATATTTATTTTTCTTTATAGATCGCCTTCGCCAGGGCCATCTTCTGCACCGTTGGCATCGCCACTGCCCGCGTTCTCAGTGCCGAGTGAGTCGGCACCGTTGGCGTCGCCGCTGCCCGCGGTCTCAGTGCCGAGTGAGTCGGCACCGTTGGCGTCGCTGCTACTGAAACCCAACAACAGTCATCGCACTGTCGTAAGAAATAAATGATAGAAAGATAAACTTCTTGTCCACCTATTTGTCTGGTAACAAAACATTGATTAGCAAGAAACATAAAAAGATGTTTTTTGTAGGTTTGTATGAAGACGATGATGCCCGTCTGGACGCCTGGCAGCTGCAAATGGATGAAGCCAGCATTGACAGCGAGAGTGACGCTGATGAGCCGCACGTACAAATCCATACTGATCACAACTACTCGCGCATAGATTTCAATACTCAAGAGGAAGACCTAGAGCCCGAGCTTCGGCAGTGGTTGGCGCTGAATGACGCGCAGAGTGATAATCATCTCCGCACAATGGTGCCTGTTGATTACCTGTCTTTTGACTGGAACAACGACCCTAATTCGTTTCGTGTTCAACGTGAAGAGTTCACAGGTTCTTCAGGTCCAACGTTCACGCTTAGCGAGAACGATGGGCCTTTAGACATATTTAAAAGGTTCTTCACTAATGAACTCCTAGATTTGATTGTCCACGAAACGAATCGGTACGCGAACCAGACAATCAACAGGTACCAAACACCCAGCTCAAGACTCAGCCGATGGACTCCGACTGATAGGGGTGAGATAGCCATTTTCTTGGCAATAATCATGCTCCAGGGTGCTGCCCCTTTATCACGGGAAATTTATTATTTCCGAGAAAATGGCTACCTCACCCTTAAATATTTTAGTAATCTGATGTCGTATGACCGGTATAGGTTGCTTTCGCGACTCGTACACTTCGCCAACAATGAAGAGATAACATCAGATATGACAAGAGATGATAAAAAAATCATCCCATTTTGTCATACCTGAACAATAAGTTCAGCTCGCTCTACCTACCTTCGCAGAATATTGCGATAGATGAGTCCTTGTTGAAGTGGCACGGGCGGTTAGGATTCGCCCAAAAAATCGGGACAAAAGCTGCAAAGGTAGGTATCAAGTCCTACGAACTTTGCGAGTCATCGACAGGTTATTTATGGTCATACTTCATCTATACAGGCAGACAGACAAACGAACAAACGGACCAATAGACAGACGAACCACCGACAAGACCGACAGACGGAACAATAGAAGACGACAACGAACAGACAAGACAGACGGACGAACTTAGACCCCCAGCCCCTACTGGCGTGACTTCAAAAATCGTGAACGAGCTCGCCAGGCCATTATTCAGAAGAGGTCATACGCTCGTCATGGATAATTTCTACAACTCGCCGCTATTGGCGAGGTATCTGAAGAGCCAGGGCACTGACTGCTTCGGGACACTTCGTGTCAACCGCGAGTTTGTCCCGGACGGGTTAAAGCGTATCGGCAAATCTGATCTGCGTGCTGGCGAGCTTTTACAGAGCTATTCTCATGATTTGTCCATCGTGATGTGGCGAGACAGTAATTTGGTATCTATGATATCAACATATCACGGTGGACAAGTGGGTGGTAAAGAAAAATACGGGACTTACAAATATAAGCCGCAGGTAGTCCTGGACTACAACAATACCATGGGGGGAGTTGATCGAAAAGACCAACTTCTATCAGCTCACCCCATGGAAAGACCACGCGGCCATTCTTGGTATAAGAAATTATTCAGGCATATTTTAAATACAACAATTTTAAATAGCCTGATCATTTTCAAAACCAAGAACGGGAAGATCACGCAGCGTGATTATAGGCGTCAGCTCGCAGAATCCTTGATAGAAGCATACAGGCCAACACAACTTATAGTAGATGTTGAGCAGTTACCAAGGGTTCTGGAGCGACAACGCCCTATTTTGCGCGGAAACCACTATGTGTTGGGCCTTCAAAGTACAAGGTCTGTGCTATGTGCCACAAAGCCCGCACAAAATACATCTGCGAGCAGTGCAAAGTGTCACTGTGCATTATAAACTGTTTTAAGACATATCACAGTAAGTGACTCAGTTTATTTTGTGTTTTATGTAAGTAATGTAAGTGACTCTGTCTGTCTGTCTCGCTTTCACGCCAAAACTACTGAACTGATTTAAATAAAATTTGGTACACAGATAGTCTAGAGCCAGAGAAAGGACACAGGCTACTTTTTAATTGGAAATAAGTGTTGTAAAGGATTGAAAATGGGGATGAAAGGTTGTAGAAAGTATTGTCATTTTCAGAACTAGAAGCATAAAACTTATATTTTAGGCTGTTGATTAGATAATTCAAAGTTTGTAAAAATGTTACCCTTAAAAATTTGCAAAAAAAATCGACCTCGTAAGGGGTTGTTTTTAATAAAACACGGTAGTAGTTGTGACAAGACTGGCGTTTATTTTAAAAGATACTAGTCATTCTACATTACCACAGAGAAAACATGAGCATTGCCATATCGCACATAATAAAGCTAGTAGTACACGTCATGTTGTTATTTTGATAATCTATAACACCTCCACTTATCAAAATAATCCAAACATGGCAAAAATTATTAATACAGAACTTATATATTAAATAACCATAAGTAGGTACACAACTCTATCTACAATTTAACTACAAAAAAAAGATAAGCATTAAACAATTCTTTGAATGCCTAATTGTTTAACAAATTGGTTGTGTTTATTACTACATAAACCTTTGGTTAAAAGGTCTGCTGGCATTTCAGAAGTTGACAGATAAACTATTTTAACAATATTATCAGCAACAGCTTCTCTAACAAAATGGTGACGAATGTCAATATGTTTTGTTCTCCTATGGAACAAAGGGTTCTCTGTCAATTTCTGAGCACCTTGATTGTCATTGTACAGGATAATTGTATAATTACAGCCAACAATTTCGTACATTAGGCTTTTTAAATAAATTGCCTCTTTACAGGCCTCTGATATTGCCATGTACTCACTTTCTGTGCTAGACAGTGCCACAGTTTGCTGTTTTTTGCACTTATATGATATTACAGCTCCAGAAAATTTAAAACAAAACCTGTATAAGACTTCCTATCAATATTATTAGAGCCCCAGTCAGCATCTACAAAGCCTTCCAAATTTTTATTATCTTTAGTATACATTTTAAGCCATATGATTTAGTTTTCTTTAAGTATTTTAATATTGGCTTTGCATGTCTCCAATGGACTGATGTAAAACAATTATTGAATTGGCTTAAATAACTGATACTAAAACTAATATCTGGGCGTGTTAGGATAGACAGATACATTAAGCTTCTAATTAGCTGCTGATAAGGATATTGTGCGCTAACATTACTGGACTTATCTAACTTTAAGTTAATTTCAATTGGGGTATCCACACAATTGCAATCTAACATATCAAATTTCTTAAGAATATTATCTACAAATTGCTCTTGATCCAATGATATACTGCCATCTTTATACATCCTAACCCTCATACCCAAACAATTTTTTACTTGTCCTAAATCTTTAATTTTGAAATTTAACATTAAATCCTTCTTTAATTTATCTGTCATTGTGCTACTATTTGAAAAAATTAAACAATCATCGACAAACACAGTTACAAAAATCTGCTCCTTGTTTTCCTTTTTACTACGAGTATACAAGCATGGTTCTAGTTTTGACTTTACATAACCTAATGCTAGTAAACAATCATTAAGTCGTTGATTCCAGGCTCTGGCAGATTGTTTCAACCCATATACTGCACGTTTCAATTTCAAAACAGTATTACTTTTACATTTTAAGTTAGGAGGAACTTGCATGTACACATTTTCAGTTAGACAGCCATTTAAGAATGCAGTTGTTACATCCAGATGGGTGACTTTGAAATTTAATTTTACACTTAATGCATTTGCATTTAACAACCTCAGAGTTGAGTATCTAAGAACAGGAGAGTAGGTATCACTGTAATCTACACCTTCTTTTTGGGTGAAGCCCTTTGCAACTAAACGAGCTCTGAATCGCACTTTGTTGTCACTTTCATGTTTCACTTTAAACACCCACTTGCACTGAACCACTCTGTCCGCCTCCAGTTCCCAAGCCTGGCTTTCTTTAAAAGCTTTGAGTTCCTGCTCCATTGCTTGTTTCCACATTTCTTTATCTGGCCCTTCATTGCCTCCTCATATGTCAAATGATCATTGCAAGATTTCTGCTTGTCAGCTATGCTAAGATTTGAGAAACCATACCTCTCTACTGGTTTTCTTGTGCGTCTGCATGGTAACTCAGGGTCTTTTACTGCACTTAACTCACAATCTTCTTCCTCACATAACGTATAGTATGAGTCTTCTGATGTTAAGGTTAAATTGGAAGACTCAGGAACATAGGTGAGATCATTCAAGTCTGAAGCACTAGTTTCAAACTCAAACTCTCAAACTCAAATAACTTTATTCAAATAGACTGTATCAGTACTTTCAAATCGTCAATTTCCTCTTGTGTTTCTTCCTCCACTGATTGAGAATCCTGTATATCAGTCTTATATTCTTGCACTATTATCTGAGCATTATCTGGGGTTTCTTCTATTTCCATAATAGTCACATCCCTGCTCATAGTAACTTGTTTAGTTTCTAAGTTGTATAATCTGTACCCTTTTACATTGTCTGGGTAACCAACTAAGATATACTTGACAGCCTTTTTGTCCCATTTAAGTCTCTTATTCTTTGGTATATGTACCATTACAGGACTACCAAACACTCTGACATGACTTAAATCAGGTTTTCTGCCTGTCCATTTCTCAAATGGTGTAATATCTCCTAGACCTGAGGCCGGATTTTTTAGGTAAACTGCCGAGTTCACTGCCTCTGCCCAAAACTTTTTTTCTAATTTAGCCTCAAAAAGTAAGCATTTAGCACGTTCAACTATTGTCCTGTTGAAGCGCTCACAGATGCCATTTTGCTCCGGAGTGTACGGGTTGGTCTTTTGATGAACTATCCCTTCCGTTTTCAAATAATTTTCCCTCTCTTGGGAACAAAATTCTCCTCCATTATCTGTTCTGAGCACTTTAATTTTAATTCCCGTTTGGTTCTTCACCAAACTTTTGTATTCCTTAAAGTGCTTCAATGCTTGATTCTTTTCTCTTAGAAAATATACAAACGACATTCGACTGGCGTCATCAACAAAAAGAAGAAAATATCTGGCCCTGCCAAGAGATTTCGACTCCATAGGCCCACATAAATCTGAGTGCACCACCTCTAACAGGTATTCACTCCTATGATTGGCTGATGGGAAAGGCAAGCGAGACTGCTTACCCTCACAACACACGACGCAGTTGGATTTCTGGATGTTTGCTTTATCTTTATAGGATACACCCTCCACTGCACCATTCTTCATTTTCTCTAAGTCACTACTGTTAATGTGCCCGAGTCGCCTATGCCACAGTCTTGCTTCTGATGTGTGTACTGCCGAAGCTGCTAACACCACTGACTTCACTGTGTTTAGTTTGTATACTCCATTCTTTAAACTTGCTACTCCAATCAGCTTATTCTGCTTATTACGGATATTACAACAATTCTTCTCAAATGTAACTGTATTTCCCTTTGCTATAAGCTGGCTAACAGATAGGAGGTTAGTTGTGAGGTTAGGTATGTACAACACATTTCTCACATGAATGTCAAACTGATCGTTATTTACACATGTAGTTAATAGTGTATCACCGGCACACATAACTGGCATCGATGTTTTATTCGCCACAACTATTTCATTTATCTCGTGTTTTCGTATATCCCGTAAACTGTCGCGGTTCGCCGTCATATGGACACTGGCACCAGAGTCAATATTTCAATCTTCAGTACTGAATTCTCCGTGAAGAAATGCTACAAGAATGCTACTGGCTGAAAAAAAATGAATGCATGATTAGCATTGATAATTATAGTATCATTAGTTCGTTCTTGAGAAGTTCCTCTATTCGCGGTGGGTCACTGATATTAATTCACAATAAGTTTAAATCTAGAGAGCGTAAAGACATAGTAGCACTCTCAATTGAGCGAACTATTGAACTTGCATGCGCAGAGTTAGAGCAGATTATTATTGTGTGTGTGTATAGACCCCCTTCTGCTGATTATTGTCAGTTCGAAGAGACCATGGAAGAAGTACTGAAAAAGGTTTGTAAATCAAACAAGAAGGTGGTTGTATGTGGGGATTTTAATGTTAACATTTTAGATTCTTATCAGACCTCTGTAAGATTTTTAAATCTTTTTAAATCATTTGATTTACTTAATCTTTTTGATCAACCAACCAGGATCACCAAGTTAACAGCCACCTGCTTAGACAATATTTTTTGTGAAAATATCTCTATCGAGAAATCAATTATAAACTGTTTGAAATCAGATCACTGTGGTCTATTGACCAAATTTGAGCACCGTCATGTCTCTCAATCAGTGGATATTAGTTATAGACCAGTTACCAAGAGTCAAGTAAAAAAGTTTCAAACTACTATAAATAAAAATATTTCTAACCTACTGCCCCAAGGTCATCATAACATAGATGATCAGTATAGGCATCTCTTTGAGATAATATTGCATGAACATAACCATATTTTTCCTAAGAAGAAAGTAACTGTGGATAATTTTAAGTTTAAATTTAGTGATTGGGCCACTCCAGGCATCCATAAAAGTAGAAATAAATTATACGAATTATATGGATTAAAAGCCAACTCAAACTGTCAAAAACTAGTTGAGCATGTTAAATTATATTCAAAAACATTCAAGAAATCATGTCATATTGCAAAGTCCATTTTTTTGCGAGACAAAATAAAACAGGCTAAAAATAAAATCAAAGCCACTTGGAACATAATTAATAAAGAAACCTGTAAATCTAAACCTCGCGATCACTCATTCTCTCTCAAAATTCAAAATAATGTTATTGAACAAAACAAAGTGCATCAAATTCTCTATGCCCAATGTGAGACAGGTTGATACTATTGTAACTATGAATGACGAGCCATTAGAATTAACAAATTCTACTGTATTTTTAGGAATAACTTTAGATTCTAAGTTACAATGGGGTCCGCATATAACGGCCCTGGCAGGGAGACTCAGTTCCGCTGCTTGTGCTGTTAGAAAAATAAGACTCTTGACTGATATTGATACAGCAAGACTAGTATACTTTAGCTACTTTCATAGTGTTATGTCGTATGGTCTACTGTTGTGGGGTTCAGCTGCAGACTTGAACACCATTTTTGTACTTCAAAAAAGAGCCATCCGCTCCATTTACAAACTTAGACCACGCGACTCTCTTAGGGAAGTATTTAAGAAGATCGATATTTTAACTGTGCATGCTTAGTATATTTTAGATAACATAATGTATGTGCGCAAAAACTTGCATCTGTTCAAAAAAAACAGTGACACTCATAAACATAATACCAGAAATAAAAACAAATTGAAAACTCCCAGTCTTAGGCTACACAAGGTGGGAAACTCATTTGTGGGTCAATCTGTAAAATACTTTAACAAAATACCTCAAAGTCTTGTTGATCTACCTCTTCACAAGTTTAAGTCTGCAATTAAAGCAAAGTTAATGAAACAAGGTTATTATAATGTAGAGGATTACTTGAACGACAAAAGTTTGTGGTCATAGTAGGAATAATCTGCTCCTCTGCTCAATATTGTGTTCTTTTTTCTACTCGCATTGACTGTACTCTGAATTTATTTTTTGTGAAACAAACAAAGTTGAAAAGAGTAACTATCGAGTTTCTTGCCGGAGTCTTCTCGATAAGAAGCAACGTCCGAACCGGTGGTAGATTCACATTATGTATATTCACGATGTGTACTAGTTAATATTGTACTATGTTATTTACGTTTATTATTATTATTTCTATATACTTTTTTTGACATGTCATAAGTGCTTTGTACAAGCTTAAATGAATAAATGATTTTTTACTTACTTACTACTTTTTACACTAAAAGCACCTGCTTCCTTAACTTTCAATTCAGGACATTGGTTTTTATAGTGTCCAATTTTCTTACATTTATAACACTTTATTTGTTTACTTTCTGATGACATTGCATTTGACTTCGATGTTTGTCTTTGCTTGGAATGAACAGTGCTGCCACCTTTCGTTCGACGATTCGTCCAAAACGCTGTCTCTGGTCCACTGTTGCCAACATCACAAGACATATCGAGAAGCTTCGTTTTGATGACGTCTGCACTAACGGCCAAACCGGAATGCTCAATCGCCATAATCATTGGCTCGAACCTTTCTGGAAGCCCGGCTAAAAGCAATGATGCAATCCACTCTTCATTGATTTCAAACCCTGTTCCCTTCAAACGCTGTGCCGTTTCAACCACTTGAGACACGTAGCTTGTCATGGATTCACTATTTTTTAAGCGGATGGATATCAATGTTCGCAATAGACTGATTTTCCTAGTGAATCCAGTGTCATCAAATAGCTGTCGTAACTTTTTCCACAACGCGTTTACAGTTTTCTCCGTCTTGATATGAGCGTACAACGAAGGGTCGATGGTCATAACCAGCTTTGCTTTAGCCTTTACTTGCTCACTGTCACTCAAATCCGGTGAAATATTGTCCAAATCAACGCCTTCTAACACCATAAAGTTTTTCACGGCAAACGCCCAGTCATCATAATTTTCACGTCCTTTTAACTTTGGAACACTTAATAAATAACTGGATGACGACATGATTTCCAAAAAACGCAAGATAAAACTACTCTAAATACTTATTACTTGAAAAAAAAAACGGGACTGGGCCCATAACCTAATAAAACACGGTAGTAGTTGTGACAAGACTGGCGTTTATTTTAAAAGATACTAGTTTGGGGTTGATTGTTTGTATGAAACTTCGTTACTTCAAGTTCTAGGAGTCTCAAATTTTGCATTGAGGTTCTTTTAAGGACATAGGTGCTAACTAAGACGGGATTTTGTGAGTAAAAAGTACCGTAGGTCTGAAAAATCCCATATGTCATAAAAATGAAGTTCACAAAGAATATGTAAATTTTATAATTTTTGAATATCTTATTTCTTTTGGCATGCCCCTCGTATTCCATTTGAAAAAGTTCAGGCCATTGTTCACGTTGTATTAAAAGCTGTTTTCCTAATTCAACTGTATACCTTGATTTGTTGCTGAGTGTACTAAATATAATCATGCAAATGTTTGAATAATAAAAACATTTGCATGATTATATAACTCAAAAAATAGCGGCCTCGACAAACTGCGTTCTGTCAAAAGTTATTGGCAAATGCTTGACAGCTGTGAACATTTAGTTTATATATAATATATAGATATATCTATATATATATACATACACACAACGTTATTTATAAATTATACCTCCATAACGTTGTTTTCTGTGTCCCAAAGGTTGACTGGCAGAGAATACTTTTATTTTTAAGTCCGCTTTGTATATAACATTACGTATTATGTACAAACCTTTAATAAATAAATAAATTAAAATATTTGTATTTTTTTCATTACCCGAGAAGCCCAAACATAGCTATAACAAAATCATATAACTAGCATATATAAATATGTATTTATAATGTACTGAAATAAAAAGAAGACAAAAGTTATATATTTATAAAAAGGTTATAAAAATAATTATGACTTCTCGATAAATTAAAACAATCATAAATTCTCGTGCGTAGGCGGCCTAAACAACCGTCCATCTTGTCAATCATAGGTATTTGATATAAATTTAATTCATTTTGGGACAATCACTTCTTTGAATATTTTTTAAAAATTGTTGTTTCGAGATACTCGTATATACGTGGTTTTTCTATTGTTAGTTAGTTTAGGAATGTAGCTTTCGAAGACTTGTTTTATTTTTGATCTAAGTGTTCTAGATTATTCATACAATAGGTTTGATTCTTATTTTCCGAGTCGACAGTCAATTTACACAAACACGTTATTTAGAGCTTGATATAAATCATCTGTTTTTAAAGGTTTTTTCTGATGGATTTAGACATGTTTAGTACCATTCGAACCAAAATGAAGTCTATTTAATAGTCAATTAAAAAAATATGTAGGTAATCGCTTTCAATTAATTACTAAAAATACTTTTTTGAAAAATTAAGGCAGATTTACGCAGTTTCGCATATTTTACAGTTTTTTGTAATTTTTTGTAACCTTTTATGCCTATTCAAATATTTTAGAACGCTGCTACGCTTAGTCATCTCTCTTAGTCAGTTCTTCGTTGTTCCTAAAAATACTCCAATAGCGCGTAAATAATGTTTTTATGAGGGTCGCGTCATCCGGCCCGCGGCGATAAAAAATCCTGCGCACAAGTGGGTCGGTGACCCGATACGTGCCGCGCAGTTCAGTCGCTAATAGTCTCGATAATCAGGAGCTATCAATACAAAAACGCATAGATTTAATATTGCTAATTCAAGGAACGGCAAGCCTTTTCACTGAGTTTAGCGATCTTCAAACGCAAATCGAAAAAGCTGTTTCAGACTCTGATTTAGATCAACAGTTATCGCAACGAGAATCGTTTGAGGATGGTTACTACAGTGCACTGGCTACAGCCGAGTGCATACTCAGCTCATATGCAGAGGCTGCTGAGTCTTCTAAAGTGTGTAGTGACAAATTACAATCTATCAAACTGCCAACCATCTCAATGCCTACTTTTGACGGTGTGTATGAACATTGGTTAGAATTCAGAGACACTTTTCTATCTTTGTTGCACAACTCTAAGGAAATAACTAATATTCAGAAGTTCCACTAATTAAAATCCTCACTATGGGGGAGTGCAGAACTTGTGATAGACTCTTTGGAGTTTTCTGCGTCTAATTATCATGTAGCTTGGGAGCTGCTGGTTAACAGATACGACAATAACAGGTTACTAGTGCACAACCACGTCAAGTCACTATTTACTGTTCCAAGGCTGACTAGGGAATCGCGACAGGCTCTTAGAAAGCTCATCGATACCATTCAAAAAAACTTACGTGCTTTAAAGATCTTAGGTGAACCCACTGAGCACTGGGACACTTTGTTAATTTATATCATAACCTTTAAACTAGATGAGACAACTGAGCGCGAGTGGGAGCAACACAAGGGCATTTATTTAAGCAGTGGTAAGCTAAACGACATCCAGCTTATAGGACCCCCAATGCAAAGCGAATTGTTTGACATCATATTACGATTTAGGCAGCATAGGTATACTGCATGTGCAGACATCGAGAAGATGTACAGGCAGTGCCTAGTACTTAAATATTGCGGAGCTAGTTGATCGCAGATTCTAATGAACCTGGTGAGAACATTTGGGTTCCCGTCAAATTCCGGGACAAGGCGTAAGTCTTCAAAAATAGTGTCCGGGTCGTGGGCCATATTAGTAAAATTACTTGAGCTAAGATCTGAGTCTATATCTAAATTTCTATTAATATCTACTTGATTACGGCGAGCCTGGGTCGATCCAGATTCCCGGGAACTATTGACTCTAGGGTGGTAAATTTTGCTAAGGATAAGATAAGGCTAAAGGAAGCAACACGAGATCAATTCAAGTGTACTCACATTCGTTTTATCTGGTTCTGATTCGGGAATCGAAGGTTGGATTCTCCTCTGGGTCTGCAGCAGGTCCGTAGAGTTCGGATACTCGGTGACGGGGCTGGATAGCCACCCGGGTGCCTCGCGACGTGGATTAGATAATATCCCTAATATTCCCGATATCGCGAACCGGCCCGCGAGTATCCTACCGACTGCGCCAATTACGTTAACTGCAGCCGGAGGATCGAAAAAAAAACAAATTTAACTAATTTATTAAGATAATAAAATATTACAATAAAGACTTATGTTTTAAGAGATGAAAATTTATAATCTACGCTTGACGTACTGGCAGTTTGTTTTGATTGCTTATTTACAAAAGATAAATCCGTCCTCAACAAAAGCTTGTATTCAAAATAAACTTCTTCCCCTTTAAAATATACATCATCTTTCACATAATCAGACTCGTTTAGTCTCTCCGAAGGCGTCACTGTGCGGATTAATTCTTTGTGTCTCGCAGAAAACTCATGCCACGTTTGTTCCAAAATTTCCAATTTATACTCTACATATTCTTGGGTAATGCGGTCTTTGGTACACTTTTTATAGTTAGACAAAGCCTGATTGAAACGACAATAAAGATTTACTTGAAAATTAATCACCGACTCCATTGTAAATAGCAAGGAATAACAAAAAATATTTTAGCATCCTAACTTCTTCCAATGTGAGCCCTTTTTACAACATGAATCCAAAGGAATGAGGTTAAGTTAATAAAGAATTAATGATAGCCTACTTATATGGCAGCACAAAAGACCAAACAATTTACAAAAAACGAGTGATCACCAAACAAACATCACATTATCGCAATCAACAAATTATTATAATATTTACACTTTATCCTACCTGGGCGAGCGAGCCCTTATCGCACACAATAAAACTTTCCAAATAATTTAAATCAAGGCAGCACAAAATAAAATACTAAACAAGTGTCAACATGGGTTTTAAAGGGGAAAAGGTACAAATACATTATTAACTAAATTTACAGATGAAATGAATAGGTACTCATTTAGAAAATAAACAGTTTATTGTGGCTATTTTTTATGATTTTAAATAAGCATTTGAGACCCTAGAAACGGAAACACTTTTGAATGGAATGTGCGAGTGTGGTGTGGGGCAGCCCCTGAATCAGTGGTTCCGTGATTATCTCACATCACGCAGCTTCCGCGTGAAGGTTGGTGATGCGTTCAACGAGACGGCGGAGGTGAGGTGTGGGGTTCCGCAGGGTTCTGGATGTAAGCCAATCTGCTACTTACAACACGTCAATAGCTTATGTAATGTACTACAGCATTACTCGGCATATATGTTTGCGGATGACTTATGTACGCTTCGCGCCGGGACTGATCTGGCGGATACGTGTCACTTGGTGCAGTGCGATATAGATGTGGTAGTTAAATGGTCGCATGATAATGGTATTATTTTAAACTCTGACAAAACTAATCTACTAATTATCCACTCACCGTATCTGCGTCCTGCTGGGCCACCACCCTTCATGTATACACATAGTCTTTCGTGTTTACTTAATGGTTTTGAATGTTGTAATTGTACTCCCATTAAAATAGTAGATTATGTTACTTACCTCGATGTTAAAGTAGACAATATTTTTTCATGGATACATAATGTAGACTACATTTGTAATAAGTTAAGATTACTCTTAGGTGAATTTTATCGCTTAAGATTTAAGGTTCCTACTAGTACATTAAAATTATTATACCTCTCATTAGTTGAATCAATTTTGGGTTATGCTCTTGACAGTTACGAACTAACATTTAAAACACACATTGATAAGCTTGAAGTACTACAAATTAGATTCCTTAAACTACTAGCAAATAACAAAACCAAAGCAAATTGCAAAGGAAATTATTATCAATTATTTAAGATATGTAAAATTCTCCCTGTCAGCTTGAAACATAAATACCTATTAGTAATGAATAACCACGACAGTCAGGAGATTAGTCCAACATTGGTCAATCATGGTCATTGCACCCGGTCTATGTCCGCGGGCAAATTTGAGATAGCTAAACTTAATAACTTCTTTGGTGACAGAACGTTAAAGAAACGGATACCATACCTATTGAATCGGTTGCCTGAGGACATACGCCGAAAACAAAATATAAAAGTATTTGAAAGAAAACTTAAAATATATTATATAGCTAATTTACCTTAGCATTTAAGTTTAAGTTTAATAAGTTAGAGACTCGTGATCCCACAGACAAACTGTGAAAATAGTTTTGTGGGACAACTTACTAGTCCACTGTAAACAGTTGTTTGTTTATTAATTAAATAAATAAACAGTTCGTTCAGGCAAGACAAGACAAAAAAATTGCACGACGCATCGAAAACGCCTGGAAGAACTATTGGTCAATGACAAAACTGATGAAGGGCACTCTTCCTGTTTCTTTCAAACGGAAACTCAAGGACATGTGCGTTCTGCCCACCCTCATCATCATTAACAAAACGTCAGAAGTTCGCCCTTGGGGTCTGCCAACGATCAATGGAGCGCAGAATTCTAGGTGTCAAACTCACTGTGTTTAGGCGCGTTAACGATATGCCTATGAGTGACAGTGTTGAATCAGGCGTTTTAGTTTAAGAAATAGTAACATTTTTGTAGGTCTACCGGCCATTCTGTATTGTACGCGCACCAAACAGAAACAGGACGTTGTAATTTTTCATCAGTAAAATTCATATTTCAGTAATAACAGAGTTTTAATCAAGGCTCCATTATGTATCAAAACACACTGATCGTATTAAGAACTCAGAACTGCGCTCTAAATCAAAAATCGCTGACGTGGGTCACACAGCCGCCAAGCTTAAGTGGAAATGGGCTGGGCACGTCTGCCGCATGCCAGCTGAGTTGTGGGCGAGGAAAGCAACGGAATGGCATCCCAACGGTCACCGCTTACGCGGGAGGCCTAGAAGGTGGCAAGACGAATTACATATGCATCACAAGGATTGGTCAATAATGGCTTTGAGTCGTGAGGGATGGAGATTGGCAGGGGAGGCCTTTGCCCTGCAGTGGGACAAAATAGGCTGATTTAGATTAGATTAGGTTTATAACAGTTGGTTTATTATAATTTGCCTATTGTGTGCTTTTTGTGTGTGTGACGACACGATTGGCGTAGTGCACAGTATCTCACCTCGATTTCCGTAGTGTCCTGGGTTCGGTTCCCGGTCGGGTCAATTCAAAAAACGATCTTTTCTGAATAACCCACTTTTCCGAAATAATTGAATGTGCTTGCGCTGCAACCTGATGATGGTTAATTCAACTGATTTTGATGTTTTCTTGAGATAATTTTGTTCAAAATGTCTTCAAATACTCGAGGCAGAAACATGGTGGAAATGGTGTTTGGCAAATCCGACCAACCTACTCGTATAGATACACCTTTGTCTCCGATTCCTCAAGATGCGGCAAAAAAGGTACTTATAACCAAAGAAGAACCGGTATATAATATTCAAAAGTTTGACGGCCTTTGGGCACATTATTTTAGCTATGATAACTACAGCCAGATACTTACGCCAGAAGTTGAATACGCGTCGATATTGAATTTGACCCAAACTCATATACAGAAGCAGCTTGATTTATTAGATAGAGCATTGGCATCTCACGAAATTGGAGATTCTTTAAGTTTAATGTGTAATGAGACAATACCTAGTTCAGTAATGAATATGACTTTAGTAGTGATATAAATATTGAATTAGAAGAAATGTGCCAGGACACAGTTTTAACAGTTAATAGAAATAAAAATTACGATAACACCGATAAAAGCAATAATGTAAATGAAGAAAACAATAATGAGACAAAAAATGTAATTGGAGGAAACATGGATATAGCGAAAAATTAAACTGGAGAAAACATGGATGAGGCGAATAAGGTAAATAAAGCAAAAACGGATAGCAGAAATAATAAAGATGAAGAAATCACGGTTAATATACAGTTTGTCACAAATGATGACAGGGAAAACACGTGAAGCTCCTAAGGGAACTACAAAAAGTGGAAAGCCGAGACTCGCAGATGTAAATATGAAGAATCTTTAGATACAAGAACCGAAAATGAGAAAAAGTCTAAATTATATTACTTGCATAAGGTAATGTTCGTCCGGTTTTACAGAATCTGAACGCCAAAATATAAACAAGTTGTTTTGGGAGCTTGGATATGAATTAGTTATCGTTAAAGAAGTAAATAGACGTATAAAAGAAAGCAAGCAAATGCGGCAACATACAAATTCATATTTTTGGAGACTGAAAATAAAAAAGAAGAAGTTTGCAAAATGTTATTTCTAACAACTCTGGGATACGATAAAAAAAACGATAGACGTGTATTTGACATAATAAAAAAGCCTCTAAATGCTCAAATAGACCAGCGTGGTAAACAAGAACATGCAAAGAAAGTAGATAGAGAGAAGCTTAAAGAACACATTGAGAATTTTAGACCTGCTGTTGCACACTACAGACGAGTACATGCACCTGATAGAAGATATCTGCCTAGCGACATAAGTGCGACTTTCATGCTTAAAGATTTCATTACAAAAAATCCAACTGTTAAAGTATCCTATGACCTTTACCGAAGGTTTAAAAAAAAAGATATGAACATATCATGCGCTCAGTTAGGCAATAAAGACTGCGAGCTATGTGAGAGCTACAAATTTCAGGCAACCTGCGAAGATACCGAGCAATGCACAGAGTGTTTGTCGTATACATTGCATCGTAACCATTGCAATAAGTATCAAGCAGCACGAACTCATTATCAACAAGACGCTGAGCAATCACAAAACGGTGGAGATTCTTCCAAAGTCTACTTCTCAGCAGACTAGTAAAAAGTGGTGTTATTGCCTAGATTAGACAAGGTTAAAATTGCCATATTCTGTCCTAGAATCAATTGCTTTCAATGAAAGTTTTGTTCTTTTGGGGGGCTCAAACAAAGAAAAACCGTATGCAGTGCTGTGGCATGAAGGTATATCTGGATGGAAGAAGGAATATATAATGAAAGCATAAAGAGCATTTTTTGAAAGTAATCGCGATGTCACTGAAATCACTGTTTGGACCGATAATTGCGCTGGTCAAAATAAAAACTGTAGACAAATAGAGGATTACCATTAGGAAAACAATTTGTTTCATATACTTTCCGATCCCTCACGTAACGGAAACGAAACAAACTTCCTTTTAAGTCCCAAAGCAGGGGTGGTATTGGTTCCAAAAGGAGTCAAAAATGTATATGAAGTTGACAAAGCACCGGCAAAGACATCACTAACCGTTATAATAATAATAATAATTATATTTATTTTCAGATAACATGAAATCCAACATTACAGAATTTTAAGAAAAACACATTAAAAAGACACAGGAAGAAACACAATAACAGCTCAATATTTGCATAAATTAGCCGCACAGTAATTTTACGAGATGCCTTATAATAGGGCAATCGTATTTTTCGGCTATAACCCCCAGAATACTGTTGGTACTGCTCCGCACTCTGCTTAATAGTGAGGCAGCCTTTTTACGCATTATCGCGTCAAACCCGTCCGTGCGAGCCTCGCAGAACATGCCGGACGCGCTGCAGAAACGAGGCAGCCCCAACAGCACTCTGAAAGCATTGTTGTATTGCACTTTCAGTGCCTTCAGCGCCCTTTGCGTATAGTTGACCCAGAGGGAACTCGTGTAAAAGGATTGGCAGTATGCCTTAAATAGTGTTATTTTTACTTCACTACTACAACGAGAAAACCTCCGAGCCAACATATTGCTCCGGGCCGCCAAAGCTCTTCGCTCTCTTTCCATGTCCATCTCATCCTTCAAATCTTCGGTAACATAGTGGCCTAGGTACTTGAAATGAGAGACCCTGGCCAGCGCTATGTTGTTGAGCTTAATAGGTGGTATGAAGCTAGGACCTTTGTTGGCGGCTTTGAATAAAACAAACTCACTTTTTTTTACATTATAAATGAGTCCATTTTCGATGGCGTAGGTCTCACAAATACAAATCAGTTTCCTGAGCGCACTGACCGAGGGACTCAGCAGCACCATGTCATCCGCGTAACTGAAATTATTGACACACTTCCCATCTACGTGACAACCGACCTGTGCGCTGCTGAGTCTCACGAGCAGCTCGTTTATGTACAAGTTAAACAAATGAGGCGAGCTTAACCCGCCTTGTCTCACTCCACATTTCAGCTTGTATGGCTCCGAGAGTTTATCGGACCATCTTACATGGTTGGTCTGATGTTTGTACCAACAGCGAAAGATAGCCAGGAGACCGGGAGGTAGGTTACATTCTGAAAGTTTTTTCCACAGGATATCGTAAGACACCAGGTCAAAAGCCTTGGACAGGTCCAAGAAACATCCATACACTGGTGTCTTACGATCTGTGTAATACTTAACTGTATGCTTTAATCCTAATATGGCACTTTCCGTTGACAGACCCGCACGAAAACCGAACTGGGCATCATTTAACTTAAGACATCTGTCTAATTCATTATTTAAAAGACTATCCAGGATCTTCGCCGTCACTGTTGCCAAAGAGATTGGCCTGTAATTACTTTTGTCTGCGATATCTCCTGTTCTATTCTTCACTATGGGTACAACTACCGTTTTTATTAACGCTTTTGGCAGGTACGCATGGCTTATACACAGTGAATAAAACATAGACAACACTCGAGGCAGGTGAAAGCCAGCATACTGCAGGTGTTCTATGCTGAGACCGTCATGACCTGGTGATTTACCCCTAGACATATTTCTAATGATAGTTTTAACTTCCTTTGAGGTAAATCTAAATGGCCGTCCGGCCTGATCAGTATCAGCACAGTCCACCCGCATAGAAGAACTGAGAGGGGAGTCCACACTAAAATAAACCTTAAACATGTTTACAATGTCATCCGGATCACTCACACCGTCAACACTCACAGGCAAGCCAGGCTTTATATTTAATTTACTTGTCTCCTTCCAGAATTTACCAAAGTTATGATCTGTATGGTGCGATGCTATAATGTCCATTTTTATTTTTTCCTCATTATTTTGACACCACCGCAACCTAGATTTGAATATTTTTCGACTTTCCAGCATTTCACTATAAATAGAACCATACATAGGCCTATTACACTGTGACCACAGCTGAAATTTCAACTTGGCCTCCCTGTGTGCACTGCCAACGTGCTTGTTCCACCCCACTACCACACGTTTCCTTTTACTCCCTGTACTGGGCTTCCCTGCTCGTGTTCTGTCAGCTGCGTCTCTAAGTATACATATAATCTTATCATACAGCTTATCCAAACAGATTTTATGTTGTGAATTGGTACAAAAGTTATCACCACACTGTCTCATTTCATGAGGAAAATGAATATCTTTTAACTTACTGTTACAAATCTCTAAATATTCTTTAGTTTGGTGCGGTTTTCTCACCCCCCACAAAACGTTACTATGCATGCTAGAACTGTTGGCTTGAACCTTAGGTCTTACGAATTCTACATTTATATCAACTACAAGGGGGAAATGATCCGACCAGAAAACACCATTATCAATGTGTACTTTCGAAATAGTTTTCCAAGCTGACTGAGTAACCACACAGTGATCCAGCCATCGTCTACAACCATGCGCTTCACTCATAAAAGTATAAGAGTCAGAGCCAGAACCTAATTTCTCAAAATCCGCACAGACCCAATTTTGATCTGAACAAAAATTTAATAACTCGCTACAGAAAGGCTCATTCGGGTGTGCATTAAAATCCCCAAAGATGTACACAGTCTCAATTTCCGAATTTTCCACAATGGAATTAATTTCACTAAGGCACTCTGTCATTTCCAGTAAATTTTCACTTTTGTCCGTGGGCATGTAAACACTAAAAACCATAAACGATCTATTACTACTAGTTATCTTGACTGCAGCAATTCGCGCACTATTGCAATCAATTACTGACACACACTGAAAAATGCTTTTTCTCCATAAAATAGCTACTCCTCCGTAAGGCCTCCCCCGTAGAACACCCGCACTTACGTCCACTGCTGATTTGCCAGTGTAGGCAAAATCACTGTGTATTGTTCCGAGCAACGGGATATCCCACGGTAGCAACCAAGTTTCCTGTAGCATTATACAGTCGGCCTTATTACACAAAACTCTCACATCATTAATGGATCGCTTTATATTTTTGCAATTAAAAGTAACAAAAGATAAATCTTTAGCTTTGTTCATCATTGGAGTAGTTATATTTGTTAACATCAGGGTAACCGAGCGTCGTCAGCCTCGGCTGTCCCTCTCTTTCTGAAATACACATAACGCCTAAAAGTAATTCCTGATGGCCATAAGTTATCGTCAAGAAAATGATCTAATTTATTTTTTGGCACTAGTAATTTATAGGCGTTATATGACTTTTCTTTTTTCATGTTGATTTTTTCTAAATAAACCCGTGAGCTCGTTTTTTCTACAATGTAATTTATAATTTCCTCCTCTGATACATCTTTGTTTACATTGGATATAAACAAAGGCACTCTCACGTCCGCAGCTCTAAAATTTCCAGTTTTGGCCAGTTCAGCCTTACCTGTTTTACCTACAAGGTGATTTTTTAGCCTTTTCCTTTGCTTCAGAATCCATCCTTCGCTGGGTTTGGACTCAGGCCACGACCCATTATTCAAAACTTCGGCCATTGTAGGTTTTGACGGCGCAATGTCACATTCGCGCTCTTGAGCTACGCAGTTTAACGTAAGTCCATCGCTGGGAAGCGCAAGCGGTCGCGGAATGTTTGAAACCGCGGTGGGGGCCTCCACGCGCCCGGCATGCTTCGTCGCCTGTGATTCGCTAGGACGCGCGGGCGGGAGCGATGCGTGCGAAACCGTAGTTTGGGCCTCCACGCGCGGTGTCTCCTCGACCGTCGCGTCATGTGTTTCTGCGACGAGTGAATTATTTTGAATGTGAGGTAGTCCCATCGGGCCGCTGCTCTCATCCAATTCTATACTATCAGCTAAGTAAGCGCCGCGTCTCGTGTTGACGTTACCTATGTTAATTGATCTATATTTATTTTGTGAAACCTTGAGATCATTTAACTCGTCCTGTGTCGCGTAATTATCTCTTATAAATGTGAGTTCTTTCTGCATTATAAGTAGGTCCTTAAGCAGTCTCGTAACATCTATGTGATCGAATGTCACCGGTGGGAGTTTTTGTAAATCTCGTGCCACAAATACAGGTAAAACTTCGGGATCAGTCTCTTTTATCACAGTGACAATATCCTCCAAATCACGCTGAGATTTCGCTTCTCCTTTGCGTTTTTTATTCCTTTTTTCAGGAAGGGCCCCAAACAAGAGATCCTTTGCGCACTTAATATCTTCAGCACTGAATCCTTTAGAACACAATTGCAGCAAGCTAACTTCATCCATCACATCGTGTTTGTTTTGTACAAACGCCAGAACTTCGTTAATAACTACGTTACACGAATTACATTTAACCGTTGCCATATTGACCAACCGTTCGCTAGCGTGGTGCGGACGCGAGTCGAGTTATGTTCACGTTTGGTGCAAATGCTTCCATTTCACCACTCCACCTATGATAATTTTCCCAAACATAACATCTTCCATTCCTCCAGACTGGGGTATATAGGGCTAAGTGAAAATGGGAGGATGAAGTCTGAAATTTTCTACGATTATATACAAAGTGTTCTATATCATCCCAGGCTAGTGAAAGTAGGGGTACAATGCCAACTTATACTTTTTGTTGATAGCCACCAATCGCATTTAACTTATATGGTAAGTGATCCAAACTGCTCTCTATCCAAACTGGACAAGGCTGCTACAACCTGCAGATGTTGCAGCTTTTAAGCCACTTAAGCATGGTTGGGATAAATCAGTGCTGGAATGGTGTCGTACACATCCTTCGGAGGCTCTTGGAAAAAACCCTTCCAACAATGGATTTCACCTTCAACAGTCATAAACGGCTTCAGAGCCACTGTGTTATGTCCGTGAAATGTTAATTCAATAGATTTCACTAAATGTTTTGGAAAAAGTACTGCCCAAAAAGAAAAACTGACGACAATGTGACGACAGCCCAATGTTTCTATATGTCGAAAACTTAAGAGAGATTTTAGGCAAAAAAAAGTTAAAAGAAATAGAACAGGACCCACTCAAATCGGCTAATTTGTATCTTAAAAGAATCTGGGATTTTTTTGAAGGAAAACACATTTGACGCACGAGGTGCACAGTGACGATATTTTTATTTATTTTATTTATTTATTTTTATTTAGGAAACAAAAAAATTTATTCCACCTTAAGATTCATTAAAAAAATAACACTAAAATCAGTTAAGTTTCCACTGATGTTTGACACAAATCATCGAACAACCAACGTTATCAACGCTACGACTCCGAATTACAAACAGAAAATGAAAAAATTAAATAACAATAGGAACTTAAAAAGCTCACAAATACACCAAAAAAATAAAACAAATATATCGATGAACTCCACGGAAATTACAGATATGAGAGTTACCATTGCTGATGATGACCTTCATTTCCAGGGTTATTTTTCTGAGATCTTGCCTGTAACTGACAATATAACAGCGCTTAGTGGATATTGTATACTTAAGAGTTATCATATCAATTATTATTTATTGACTAGCTCATTGAAACACTTGCTAGCGATCTGGGTCACGGTTCCAAGAGTTATGGGTTCGATCCCCACCCGGGACAAATACTATTCGTGTGACGTACACTTGTTTGTTTGTTCCGTATGTGAATTTGAATATGTATTAAACTTACATTTCAAAATATGTATATGCATGTAAATCAGCCTGTGATACCCAGCCATGCTACAACCTCTGCTTTATTCGGGTTGAGCTGACCGTGTGTAGATATGTGCCATTCACACATTTATTGTGATATATGCCTATATAGCGAAATCTTTGTAACACAAAAACTATTAGATAAATGAAATAGTGGGCAAAAATAGGCTTTAAAAAGTGCATTTTCAAACGAAACCGGATCAGTCCGATATCCATAATAAAGATTTAAATTTGTTTATCTATTTTCATTCTGAAGCGGACTTGTCCTATAAAGTATTCATTTCTTCAACACATTTTTAATCAAAACCGGAATTGTACAGCAAAAATAAAACACGAAGTAGTAAAATTTTGTATTTTTTGCATTGCAACACTGGCATTTAATCTGGCAACTAAAATATGATTTAAAAAATAAATCAGCTGTTACTTGCAATCATTGTCGGTGTTTTGTATTCGTCATTTCAATTCAAGTTTAGTGTTAAAATGGATGAGAATCGTAAGAGAAAGAAACGAGGACGTACTTCAGAAAACAATAAACATTTCAAGTAAGTAAATAATTTATATAACCTACAAATTTGTTAAAATCGAATTAGAGGAATACCGTATGCTTTTGGCTTGTTTTAGGTACTCTGACAAGGATCCACTTGTTTTGGATTTTCAATCGCCGTGTGACCACAAATGCAGCGTCTTTAAATGTAAAACTCTTACACTCAACGAAATAATAAGTCACCGATATTGATATTTGTACGCCAATGATGGTAAAATTTCACAAGATATGTACTTATCACGCTTTATTGCACCTTACCCTGTCAAAAGAAAGAGAGAAAGACACTCAACCACACCACGACCTAATGAATTTTCTGTTACCTACTACCTACTTCGTGATTCTAAACATGTTGTACGTGTATGCAGGAAGTTTTTTTTTGCACTTGGATTAGGTAAGCATAGGGTTCCCCCCCATGAGCCTTCGCCTTGTCGTGGCGGGGGGGCTTAGTACTGGTGGTAGGTGGAACCACCGGGAAGCTAAGAGGGCTCAGGCATGGCAGTGCGGTGGACTTCCCACCCACCCATTGCCTGCCGCCGGGCGTGGTGGTGGTATGGTGCTACCACTGCCCGCCCAAAGGGGCGCCCACGGACGCAGCGCCTTAGGGCGCGAGGTGGGAGCCGCGGTGCACAACCGTTTGGAGGGGGTCAGTGATCCGCGGCTGGCCCCCCCTGTGCACTGCGGCTCGGCGGGGCCGCACCGCCAGATGTGGCAGCGGATCCACCTTTTAGGTGGATCGTGGTTGCGGACCTAGTAGGGTCCGCGTACGGTGGGAGCCAGCGGGCTTGAGTACGGGGGTGCTTTTGCCCGCAATGGACGGCGGAAGTACCTGCGTGCTCCAGGTACTTCCGTGGCCTCCCCCCTTCATTGGGGGGTCGGCTGGAGGGGGCCTCAATACGGGGAAACACTGGCGGCGGGGCGTTGCGAAACTTTTTAGGGACCCTGCCTCGCCGCTGAAGTGTTAAGGTCGAGTACCGTGGGGTTTTAGTCGGTAGAAGTCCGACATAACCTCGTCGTTCCCCCGAGCGACGAGGTATCCATGAGGATTTCCCCACGATAATAAAAAAAAAAAGGTAAGCATAGGGTTAATTTACTCGCAAAGACATTAGTTGATGGTAAGATTCCTCGTGATGGAAGAGAGGGAGACAGAAAGAGTGTGAAATCGGAGACTAAAAAAGAAAGAGTGTGAAATCGGAGACTTAAAAAGAAAGTGTTCATAAGTTAATTGCTTCATTGCCTGCCAAAGAGTCGCATTATAACAGACAAAAGACGAAAAGAATATATTTGTCGTATGAATTAAATATTAGAACGTTATTGAAAGATTATAATACCTCAGCAAGTGATGTAAATCTCAAAGTAAATGAGTCAATGTTTCGGCGGGTATTTGAAACGGATTTTAACATTGGGTTTTCATCTCCTGCGTCGAATATCTGCAGCACCTGTTTAAAGTAAAAAACCAGTTGAAAATAGAAAAGGATCCTGGCCAAATTGCTGCTACAAAAGGGGAATATACATTCCATAGGGTCAGAGCAAAGGCATTTACTACCCATATGAAACGAAAACCAGAAAATTCCCTGTCCCTATGTTTTGATCTGCAGCAAGTACAGCCTTTGCCAAAGACCCCTATCCAAGAAAGCTTCTATCTGAGGCAAATCAGCTTCTACGCATTGTGTATTACAGATATTGAGACGAAACACCCTTATTTTTTCGTGTGGACTGAAAATATGGCAAAAAGAGGATCTACAGAAGTATCACCAGCAATATTGAGTCACTTGCTCTCCTTTGACTCAAACGAGATACAGGTTTTACGTCTTTTCGCAGATAGATGCGGAGTGCAAAATAAAAATTCCCACGTGATACATACATTAATGTTTTGGCTCAAAAATCATGCTCCTTCTAATCTCGATAAAATTATTGTGACTTTTCCTGTACGAGGGCACAGTTATTTGCCTGCAGATAGGGTCTCTGGCAGGGTTGAGAAGGATTTACGCAAAAAACCTTTATTCAGATCCGAAGATATCAGACCCGAAGAATATCATGAAATTTATGCTAAGCATGGCCAAGTCAAGGTTCTCTCTGAGAATTGGAATTTATTCGACATAAAAGGGCTGGAAACTCATTACAAAAAACTGGAATGTATTCGTGATGCCAAAAGGGTTATAATACAAAAAAGAATAGCAAACCAGGTTGACTCTGAAGGTACTTAAACTCGAAGTCGTGGTCGTGACAGAGGCGCTTCAACGCTTGTAATACAACGGCGTCACTCACGCACTTTATGTGCGATGTTAAAAGTTTAAATAACTAACAACGACGAAGATACTGTACCTTATACGAACCTTCTTAAGCAGGGACTAAACCATCCATCACTACTTCGAAGAATGCCTTCAGGAAACGAGATTAAACTTCAAAAGAAGAAAGACGTTGAGCGTATTTTGGTATCGCAGTTTGGTGATAACTGGGTCGAGCATCCAGAAATAGAATGGTATAAAGAGATAATACAGACTGCGTCTGAATCTACTGACACCATTGAGATTGATGAAGCAGGTGAAGGTAATGACGTTGACGATTGCGAATGTCTGGAACTAGATATAACGGAAGCTGTTATCTGATTTTTTAATAACAAAAATACAATAAACCTTTCAAATCTATAATTTTTGTTTTCATTTAAAGTTCCTCTTTTACACAAAACCGGATTTGTCCGATATTAACAAAACCGGACTTGTCACTTTGTTTCACACACAACCGGATAAGTCCACTTTTTCAAACAAAACCAGTTTAGTACATTTTTATTTCTTGAATAACTTCCAGAATATAAAGTAAATAAAAAATTTGTTACTCATGCAACAGCACTTATCCACCAACATAATTTAATGCAATGTGTTATGTTATTAATCACCTCCATATATTAATATTCGTTTTTTAGCCACTGTGTGAAATTTATTTTCGAGTAGCTGTAGTTACTACTGTCACTTAAAAAAAAAGTGGTTTTGTTCATACATTATCAGATTGAACAAATCCTCATACTGATCATTTATGTTCTGGTCTTGGTGTGTTAAGTAAGAAAGTTGATTGTTGATGTTACTTTTAAATTTTTCTATACGGTCTTAGTAACTGGTCTAATAATAATAACCACTGATTGATAGACATGACGGTGCTCAAATTTGGTGAATCTGGAACTGGTCACCGACATTCGTTTCTTCATAGAACTGCCAGCCGACACAACATTTCGTATATAGCCGCTTCGCCAAGAGAACATTTCACCGGCGTACGATTCGTCGACAGCACAGGTCGTCATTAGACCTTTCGCCTACGAACGATTCATAACAGTAATAATTATCAAGTTTTTTTTCAATTTCTTGATGTTTTCAATTGCCAACAAATTTTTTCATTGTCATTTATCGTTTTGTTTAAAAGTTATATTTTGTGTACATTTAAAATTTGTTTAAAAAAGTAAATCTTATTTTTTATTTATTTGTTTATTTTTCCCGTTCCTAGAATGACGCATTTTATCCCCTTTAACCATACGTGCACTTCACAATGACTCACACTGGATACTATATAATATTATAAATAGAGTATATACATTTACATACTAGTAAGATAAAAAATACTTTACTACCACAACTGCCATCTAGTGATCTGTACATGAACTAAATATAATCATACTTTACTTAGACCGTTTTGTGATAAAATGTGAATATGTGGGTAGATGAACATTTATTAATGTTATGTCATGTCATTACGCTGCATTATTTTGTGCTTTTTGATATTGTATTAAGCAGTTCCGTTAACATAAAATATAGAAATGAGTAATTGTGAGATAGTGAAGTCCAGTCGTGGAAGAAATATTTTAATTCATGAAGGATATGCATATCATTTAAACGTACAGCGTGACGAAGACTGTTATTGGCGGTGTGTGAGAAGAGACTCGATCCGTTGCCAAGTTAGTGTTAAAACTAAAATTGTGAACAATCAACACACCCTTATTCTTAAAAACCACGACCATGCTCATTTGCCGAGTGCCGAGAAGAAAATAGAATTAAAATTAAGAGAGCAAATTAAAAAAAAAGCGAGGTCTTCAATGGATACTCCTTCACAGATTATCCAACGCTGTATTCAAGAAATACCGAGTACAAGTGCTCCGCACTTGCCTAATAAAGAAGCTATGCGTGTTATGGTTCATCGTGAAAGAAATAAAAATATGCCAAGTATTCCTAAAAATTTGAAGGATGTTGTGATACCCGAAGAATATAGCAAACTGAATAATGCACAATTTTTAATCAGTCATTTCTTGGAAAACAATGAGTGTGTGATAGTTTTTTCTACAAAAGAAAATTGTCGATTGCTGAACGCAGCTTCATATTGGTTGATGGACGGAACTTTCAGTTGCTGCCCTCTTCCGTTTTGTCAGATTTATTCAGTCCATGCAATGGTTGGTACACAAGAAGGAACTAACAAAATAGTTCCGTTAGTTTATGGCTTATTATCTCATAAAACAAAGCTATGTTATGTATTTTTTTTGGAAATACTGAGCAGATTTGCTAAAAATACATTGGCAATTGATCTGGCTCCACAAGTTATACTAACAGATTTTAAGATAGCGGCAATAAATGCTATTAAGGAGGTTTTTCCAAATTGTGCCAATAAACTTTATTTTTTCCACCTAAACCAAAGCATTTGGCGGAAAATTCAGGCAACTGGTCTTACCGTACGCTACAGCAGCGACTCAGAATTTGCCCATAAAATGCGACACATTGGTGCACTGGCATTTTTAGAGCCAACCGAAATTGATGATACTTTTGACATAATAAAAGATGAAATTATCCCAGAAGAAGCTTTCAAAGTCGTGGAATGGTTCGAGAAATATTATGTGAAAGGCACAACAAAAATTTTGAAAACAGTTAGCTCAAAAATTACAGTGAAAAAATTTTTTACCAAGGTTTCCACCACGTATGTGGTCAATACACGAAAATCTTGTTCAACATATTCCATTGTCCCAAAATGCCCTTGAATCCTGGCATAATCGATGGAATTGTTTACTGGGTCGGCGCAAATGGAACTTATATAAAACAATTAATGAATTTAAGAAAGAGCAAGTGAATACTGAAGCCATCGTCGAACGCATAATTTCTTCTGAACCAATGGTTAAGCGGAAGCGTGGCTCACTATACAAAGAAAGGATTATTCAACATCTATCTGAGAAACAAGCGATGGATATGAAAACATATTTGAATGGTTGGGCTCACATCTGCCTTTTAATTAAATAATATATCTTTCTTTTAATTATTTTTGTTTAGAAAATGTTTTTTTGTTGTATTTTTTATAGACGTACGTCGAATTTGTATGATTTATAAGACATCAGAAGAGTTGTTTATTTTTAAATTAAATTAATTTGTGTTTACATTTTGAATTTTTATATGGATATCAAACTTGTTATTGTATTGGCTCACCACGTTTTTTTTTCAATGTTTAATAATATATTGTGAATTCGATTGCTATTTAATTAATAAAAAAATCAATTATTGGCACATTAAAAAAAGCTGTTTTCAGTAAACATCTTCTTTTCTTTTTTTTGTGTCAACGTTATGCCACTTAAACATTTGCAGTTTGATATAAAAGTATTAGGTACCTAATGTAAGTTTTTATGACATTTGATAATAATAAATGTTTTTTCCTGTGCTCTTTTATTTTTTCATGAACTATTAAAAGTTTCCCTAATACGAATTTTATAAATCCAAAGGTTTCTTAAATAGTATTAATGTGAGAAGGTAAGTTTTTGTAAAATATCACTTTTTATGACAGTTATAATATATCACACAATAAAATTACATGCTAATATATAGAAACCTACATAATATAGGACATATGTAGTTATTTGACGAAGTATCAGTTAGAGAACCGTTCGTAGGCGAAAGGTCTAATGACGACCTGTGCTGTCGACGAATCGTATGCCGGTGAAATGTTCTGTTGGCGAAGCGGGTATATACGAAATGTTGTGTCGGCTGGCAGTTCTATGAAGAAATAGAAATATAAATATTGGCCGATATCTATGAAAAATTGGAAAAAACTTTAGCTGATCACGACTTAATGGATTCCCCCGATAAAATATGGAACTACAGCAGGACCTCTTTCATTCGAACCCCTTCTAATCCGAACACCTCTGTAATCCGAACGCCCCACCCCCGCCCGCGTTTTCACTCGCCGTCTCGCCAGTTGCTTACCGAATGTGGTTTCATGCGCATTTGTAATTCAATTCAATTCATTTATTCATATTCGAGTAATTTTACAACTCATTCGGTGTTAGTAACATTATTTACTTAAAAACTATGTTAGTAGGTACAATTATTTAAGTATGTATATACAGTGAGTGTCACCTAAGTGCCATGACATATGATACGACAAGGCAGTTTTTAATATAGAGACAGTCCAATCTACTCGCAATCATGTCCATGATGCTGCTGGAGCCCTTGTTACTTGTCCGCCATTTTGTGTTGCGTCGCTCGTGTATCTCGACAGTTATTTGTGTTTTTACATCATGGCTTCGACGACAAAAAAAAAAGGAAACACGTTACCCTGACTATTTCTCAGAAATGCGAGATTTTGAATCAACTCAAGGACGGTATTTCTTTCAGTTATCTTGCGCAGAAATATGATGTGAGCAAATCTACCATTTTTGATATTAAGAAGAAAGAAGAGCACACAAAACTGCATAAATTGTGGTATCAGTTCCGCCTGTAGCAATGCTATAGGCATGCATTTGTTTGAAGATGAAGCGATACTTTCACTTGTACAACAGTGGGTTGCTCCTCTTACGGTTAGTATTTCTAGGTTAAGATTCATGTCCGGTCCGCTATTATTGTTATACTGTTGTAACTGCGATAATTACGCCATTTAAAGAATGTTCACTATTCCAACCAATAGTGGTCACTATTCGCTTGACATTAAGCAAAGATTTGGCCTATGAAAGCAAGAAGCTTATACAGCTTGTAACGATGCCGTTTCCCTTCAGTCTCGTGGACGTTAGAACCTCCACGATCGCTGGAAACTTCATGGTTTAACTGCTGGCCATTAAAAGTATTTAGTACTTGTTATTCAAAATTTGATTCAATTCGATTTTTGTTTCGCATTGCATGCGCAGCTTTTTTGATTCAGTCCTACAAAATTCATCGCGCGGAGCAGAGCTCCCAAGAGCATAATATTATTATAAGTCTTGAAATATTACATATCATTTGTAAACACCTTTTGGAACCCTCGCGAAGCTTGGGGTAAGCATATCATACCTATTTACTTACCTATTACTATTAGATAATCTATTAACTAGGACTCTTTGTATTCATTGATTGTTATTTTGTTACAGTTCTTCTTTCCTACCTATACTTTACCCTATTTAATAAATAAGTCACTGGATTGGCTGATCTTTTATTAACTATTCCACAACTACATCTACTCCTAAATATTGTGTGACGAAATCCCGGCGCTCCGGCTCCTGTATTGCTGGCCTGCAACGAGGATTTCGTTATAAGCTTACCCAAATAGTGCCTACTAAATCTACCTTTCTAGAATCTATTTCTATTATATTAGTAGACTTTGGTGATAGTAATCATATTTTTTTATAGGTGAATCATTCTGATCATCTCTGTCAAGCATGCTGGAATCTTGCAAATGATGCTTTGGGATCTGAGAATCGTGGAGGTGCCTCTAATGTGGGGCACCAACGTGTATGCGTTCATTGTGGACGCTCTGTCTTGCGTACAGGGACCCATTTGCTGAGTACCAGCTCTGAACGTGAACAGAGGATTTATAATGTAATAGAAGAGTGGATACTACCCCGTAGGGTAAGTCCTTTTTGTATAAGCTGCTAATATTGAAAGTGTACTGTCTCAAATGTATCCCCAAATCTGATAAAACAATTGCCATTTTAAATAAAATTGTATTTTAAGTCTCATGCAATAATGATTAAGAGATTTTACAAAAGTAATGGCAGCGACAATGTTAACACTTTATCTGACAGTATTTTAGACACAATAGAAGTTTTATTGTATGACTGCTATAGCAGTCTAGTATCCACAGCAGCCTTTTATCAGCACATAAGTATTTTAAATGTTTTTTGGCCAAATGACAGAACTAATAATTTCTTTACAGATTGGTACTAGAATGACATACTCGTATCTATGTCATTCTTGTTGGGTAAGAGCTGATAGAGCTGCTCCACACTTTGTGTCAAGACCATCAACATCTTCAGCTCCACACTTTGTGTCAAGACCATCAACATCTTCAGCTCCACACATCCAGGAACCTGCACCTGAACATTCAAGGTCTTCTAGTGAAACAATCACATTACCTAGGTACATAAGACCTGTAGAAACAGAGTCTCACTGTTTCGTTCAAGGTTGTGAGAGGCGGGAAAAAAATCGAGTTCCTACCAGTGTTAGGCAATATTTATTAAGTACATATAATTATTATGTACCCATTAATAATAGAGTATGTGATTATCATTTAAATGCAGAAACATGGGATTTCATGAATATCATTTTAGATAATTACATAAATGTATTTACTGCTGCTCATATCGAAGATATGTTACAACTTAAAGAGAGTCACACATCCAGTGATTTTACTAATATATTTAACATGACAGATGTTTCTTTTCGTCACTGGTTCGGATTTAATAAAAATCAATTCAATGTCATAACTAATGAGGTTACACAATTTAATGAAATGAAAAAGGGACCAATTGCACTGGCAGCATATTTATTAAAGCTAAGGACGGGTGACTCTAATGTAAGAATATCTATATTATTTAATATTCCGAGGAGGACATTAGAAAGTTATATGGGTAAAGCACGGGATTTGCTCTATAACTAATTTGTCCCACACCATATTGGTTTAAATCATATTAATCGACAACAAATAATTAATAGGACATTAATTATACCCAAGGGACTTTTTGGTTATCAAGACGGTGAAGAAAAACCTGTTATAATTATTGATGGCATGTATTGCTATGTACAGAAAAGCTCTAATTGTCTGTATCAAAAAAAGACATACAGTCTTCATAAATATCAAAACTTTGTTAAACCATTTTTAATTGTATGTGCAGCTGGTTACATTATTGATGTGCTGGGCCCCTATCCAGCGACCACCTCAGATGCAGAAATTATGAATCAAGAATTTAGCAATGAAAATGCAATGTTGCGACAGTACCTCCAAGCTGGCGATGCCTTTATACTAGATAGGGGCTTCAGAGATGCCTTGCCCTTACTAACCGATTGTGGTTACAGAACCTATGTCCCTGCTACACTACAGGTTGGTGAATGGCAATTATCTACCTTAGAAGCAAATAAGACAAGGGCAGTCACTATTTGTAGGTGGGTCGTAGAAGTTGTGAATGGTAGATTTAAACGAGACTTCAAGTTATTCAGACAAGATTTTTTTAATGTTGCATCTAAACATTTAATGAAATATTTCGAAGTGGCTGCCGCTTTAATAAATGCTCACCCTGCCATCACAAACCGTACAGATGCTGAGGATATTTTAGGAATTATAAACAGTCAGATGAATACTGAGAATTATCTCGGTAATTACGTCATTAGTAATAATTTAAATAGACGCAGGGCCAACTTTTCGAGAATCGAAGTAGAAGATGGTAGTTTAAGTAATTTTCCTCGGCTTACAAGTAGCGAAATGCAGTTAATTTCTTTGGGTTCATATCAAATTAAACAAGCAAGATCATATTATGGCGAGCATATAAGAAATGATGGCAAATATGTTGAAGTTTGCCGTGAAACCGACAGCGACCTACGAAGTGCACTGTCGGCATCGAGCACATCATGGCTCTTACGAGGCCGAATTAAGTCGAGGCATGTATCATGCAAAACATATTTTACTTATATTCTTGTCGACAGTGCTCTTATTGGTAGGGAGGCAATAGTCGGATATTACTGTAACTGTTTAGTAGGAAAAAAAACTGTAGGTTGCTGTTGTCACACAATGTCCATAATATGGTACCTTACCTGGGCAAGGTATCAACCAGATTTAGTACCACCTGCACAGTTTTTAGACGACATATTAATTATTTATGATAATGATGATGATGATGAATAAATGATTTGAAAAAAAAGTTTTTTATTTTTAAACATTCTATGATAACATAACATCATTTCCGTACAATCATATCTGCCCTTTATATTTAACCTCAACCAAGCAGTGGTTCCAGGTTTGATTTCTGGTCTAATCAATTTAAAAAAAAAAGTTGTAAGTCTTCGTGTCTGGATGTTCTAGGAGGGGTCTCAATGATCGTCTGATACAGAAGGGGTTACCAAAAATATGGTTTCAAAATGAGAATTTATAAACCATATTATTCACGTCAAGTAAAAACAACTGTAAAATCATTTTAATACTGTTTTCAGGGGGTCACGACATAACACCTGGATGTCATGATCCCCTGGAATGCTCTACTGCTTTCACATTTTATATTTACTTAGTATTTCGAAGAATATAATTAATTAATTTGCTTAACCTAACTTTTTGTCACATTACCATCAATATTTCAACTATCCCATAGAATAATTCAATAATGTTTACTCAGATGAAATCTGTATGCAAAACAAAACTACCTAAAAATCGATCGTCGATCTACAAAACTACCTAAAAATTATCAATGTAACGATTAGGCCCAAGGTCCTATGGAAGTTCGCCTATCTCCTTTGCATAGTTTTTCAGTGATCTGCCAAAAAATATATTTGATGTTTTATTGCACTTTCATGTGTTTTAGATCAAGCACGTTTACTTTATTGTTTTGCCATTAAATTTACTGTAGGGACACAGTACATATTGTAATTCACGGCGTCAGCAGATTTACAGCGTTAGTGAGCGTCGTGGCCGGCGACGCCGTTCCGTCGCGTATGGTCAAATTCGCAATCGGTCAAATTCATAAAAATCGCAGCTAGTCAAAATCGTAGTTGGTCAAAATAGCGAAGCGTCAAAATTGCAAAGCGTCATTATAGCAAAGCGTCAAAATAGCAAACCGCCAAAATAGCAAAGCGTCCTTATAGCAAAGAGTCAAAATAGCAAACCGTCAAGTAGCGAACAGTCGAGCTGAGTTTTTCTGCTAGGATTCGTTTAAACGTACACTAAAAAGTGTGTCTTTATATATTAGTCAAAGGTCTTACGTTATCTGTTTACCACAATTTTCCAAAACCATTCAGCAGTTTAGCATGAAATCAAAACAAATAAACATCTTTCTATTTAAACATCTTTCGTCTACTTTCACATTTATACTTAATTTAAAAAATAATGACTTTACTAGAGAGGATTTCTGTGATAAATAGGTTTTATAGCATATTTGCAATCAGTAAGTATTAGCAGAAACTAAACGCAATGTAGAATAAAATAAATTGAGGGTATTTAGAAATATTATTTACCGCGGGTGTTCTTGTTTGTCATTTCGTAGCAGTTTGTTGCATCGTTCGCTATCAGTATGCTTAAGGTTTTTATAAAATGTGACGTTTTTAAGTAAAAAGTTGCAAAGAAGTGATCGTTTTTTTACAATGAACCAAGCAAACGTTAGTGACGGTTATCGTTATAACCTACATGTTTTCAATAAAAGTGGGAGTACGTTATGGCGGTGTTATAATAGAACCATTTGTAATGCATCCATGACGATAGATGCTACAAGGAAAACTATTTTAAGGCGTTCGGAACATGTATGTGAGAAAAATGAAGATAAAAATGCGTCACGTAAACTATTAACATTATTAAAGAAAGCGGTATGCAATGATCTTGGCCCAATTCAAGATATTTTTGAAAAAAAAACTGAAAATCTAAATTCAACTGCTGTTCCAAAATATGAATCCATAAGAGATGCACTATACAGAGCACGCAAAAAATATTTGAACTCCGATCGGTTACAATTTGATTGTCCCAAAAATGTTAAACTCCCGCAAGCATTAACAGAGAAATTTCTATTAATTGAAGATGGCGAAGATGAAAAAATCTTTGTCTTTGGATCAAAATTAGCTAACCGAATTGCGAGGACACAGAAACGGTACTTTGCAGACGGAACTTTTAAGACTGCTCCGTCACCATTTTACCAACTTTACGTATTGCACGTGGATTTACATTCAACAGAAAACAGTACTAATATAGTTCCAGTATTTTATTTTCTATTGCCAAATAAAACTGAACAAACATACACGCGTGCATTTAAACTGTTAAAGGACAAATTGGGAGTAACAATCGAGTTTTTTAAATGCGATTATGAGAAAGCCCAGTTAAACGCCGCCAGCACTGTCTTTCCACAAGCAAAAGTTAGTGGATGTTACCATCACTTCAACGATGC
Source organism: Udea olivalis (assembly GCA_947369235.1). NCBI lineage: Eukaryota > Metazoa > Arthropoda > Insecta > Lepidoptera > Crambidae > Udea > Udea olivalis. Next base: position 5,063,115 of record OX376367.1, on the reverse strand, counting down.
GATTTGGAGGTATTCCAAAAAAATAAAACTGAATACGTCGAAGGATGGAAGAAACATAACAAGAAAATGCGCGATGATTCCGTTAGTACCAGCCAGTCATATTCCTGAAGCTTGGAGACACATTCAAGAAAGCTCACCAGTTTGTGAAAAGATGAACAAGTTCCGTAAATACTTTGAAACGGAATGGTATCCGAAATTGTCTCCAAACGTATTGAGTTGTGCACACCAGCGCCACAGAACAACGAACGCGCTAGAGGGATGGCATGCTCGGCTAAATCGAAGAATTCCTAAAAATCCCAATGTGTTTTTGTTCATATACAAATTGAGAAAAGAATGCAAATACTACGATTCAAGGATAACACAATCCTTATTTAAAAACATGATTAAAAACAGCAGGAGGGCTTGTGACATTTTATTTGATAAAAAATATAAAAAAAATCTGAGCAAGCTGGAAGAGGGCGAAATCACAATTAAAACATTCTTTAGTAAAATAGTATATCTACGGTTAAAGCTATTTAAGCGTTGATTACGATTTTTAGTTCACAAAAATTTACCAACCGTTGATTTTTATTTACAAAATAGAAGAGGACCATTATTATATTTACATATTGGTTAAAATTATTATGTTTTTTCTTTAAATATGCAACATAATATAATATGTATAAGTATTATATACCTGTGGCTAAGTTATTCGTGTTGATTATATCCTAAAAAAACAGATTTTTGTATGATTATTAATATACTATTGAACCTTGTTTTTTTTTTGGTTTAACTATTTTTTGTATTTGACTGTAATAGTAGGTTATGTCTGATAGTAATGCATACATTAAGAGGACCATATATTGGTTAAAATTATTGTGACATTTTTTGATATAAATATTATAGTATATGATATACCTGTGGCTAATGTTATTTGTGTAATTATATCATAAAAAACCGAATTTTGTATGATTAATAAATACTATTGAACCTTAATTTTATTTTTTTATTTATGCATTTTTTTATTTGACTGTAATAGTAGGTAATGTACGATAGTAATGCATGCATTATTCATTTAAATAACTACGAGCTATATGTGAAGTAAAATATTCGACCGATTGCGATCTTGACTGTTGGCGAATTTGACCGTTTGCGATTAGAAAATAATGCGAATATGACCATTCGCGATATGGACTAATTGCTATTCAGACAGTTCGAGATATGGACCAATCGCTTATTTGACCGAAAGCGATTTTGACGGTTTTTCAGTCACTTGACCGATTGCGAATTTGACCATACGCGACGGAACGCGGCGACGCCAGTCGTTCCCCGTCACGCTCATCGCTAGCCCGTCCTTCGTTAGCCCTATTATAACCGTAGAAATTTATCAAGTGTATTTTTCCTAATTTGTTGTAATTATTTGGTGACCATATAAAGTCAATGCAGTGAACTTTCATCTTTTATTAATCTCCACCTTCTGCGAGTCGTAGTGTGAACCCTAAGACAATTAGACAGTTAGTAACAAGTACAGTGAATAATAACGCGCGTATAAGGGTTCCGCAGTGGTAACCCCGACTGAACTGTTATTTCGTGAATAATTTTTTTTTTCCCGTGAACGGCTGAATGCGGCGCAGGGGCGGGCAAAACAATAGCGAGGAGCAACAATTTCACGGACCATTTAGTGCAAGGAACGAAAAAGGGTATTAATTGTCCAATCGCCACCAAGTTGTGTATAAAAAGGACAATGACACAACCAGTATCCCAAGCACCAGTTACTCAAACTTCGGACGTAGCGGCGGTATCAGTAATGTCAAGGTTGCCAGATTTTTGGCAAGATCAACCCCGGCATTGGTTCATGCAAGTAGAAGAAATCCTGAACCCACAACACCTTAGCGATCAGGCGAAATATGACCTTGTTATCGGCAGACTGAGCAGGGAAGCGATAGCACAAATTACAGATTTACTTATGCAGCCTCCGGAAACGGGAAAATTTAACGCGCTCAAGAAAAACTTATCCTACTTTATGAAGAATCGGCCGCAAGGCAGATGCAGAAATTATTAAGTGAGATGGAACTAGGGGACCAAAAGCCATCGCAGCTGCTGCGAAGAATGCGTGAGTTGGCATGAGGAAAAATACCTGATTCCACCCTTTGTATTTTATGGCAAAACCGATTACCACCAAAGATTAGAGCAGTTTTGGCAGTATCAGACACCAAGAACCTGGATAAGTTGGCGAACACAGCGGATAGTGTAATGGAAGCCACGAGGCCGATGCAGGTTGCGGAAGTTTCCAGGGCAGCAGGAGATAGTTCCACTTCAGAGATCGTGTTGGCCGAAATAGCGAAAATCAGTACGAGGTTAGCGAACTTGGGAGTCGAGAACAAATATAGAACGGAAGGGGCAGTGTCAGTGCAGATCGAGAGGAAGAAGCACATCAAGGGACAGATCAGCATTCTTCAGAGGGCGTTCAGCATCGATAGGAGAAAGGCGCACACCAGGCAGCCCCGATTGGCTCTGCGAATATCATTTCCGTTTCAGGGGGAGAGCTCGCAGATGTACTCCACCTTGCGCATGGAAGGACAAGCAGCCGGGAAACTAGCGCAAGTGCAAGCTGTGGCGGAAGCTTGCACTGTCCAGCCGTCTCACCGCCTATGCTTCACTGACTCCAACAGCGGCCTACGGTTCTTCATAGATACAGGTGCTAATATTCAGTTTTACCCGTTAGAGATAAAGTAAACAAAATGGAAAGTTCAGATTATAAATTGTACGCCGCTAACGGCAGTGAAATTAAGACTTACGGAATTAAAACTTTAGATATGAATTTAGATTTGCGACGAGTTTTTCGTTGGAATTTTGTGGTCGCGGATGTAAGCCAGCCAATTTTAGGCGCAGATTTTTAAATTAAATTCGGATTATTGGTAGATTTAAAATCAAGGAAACTAGTTGACAATTTAACGAATTTAAACATTAATGCATCTGTTGTTAATTACAGAGAGCCCACGGTGAAGACAGTGGACGAGCGTCATCCTTATCATTCAATGCTGAGCCCAGATATCACCAAGCCGGTCAATTTCAAGGAACCACCTAAGCATAATGTGAGCCATCAGATCGAGACTCAAGGTCCACCTATTTTTACGCGCGCTAGACCCTTACCACCCGATAGATATAAGAGAGCTAAGGAAGAATTTAGGGTAATGCAGGAATTGGGCATCTGTCGTCCTTCATAGCTTCTTTTGGCCGGGTATGAATAAAGACATTAGGCAGTGGGCAAAATGTTGTATCCCCTGCCAGAAAGCTAAAGTTACTAGACATACCGTTTTCGGAATTTAATGAATTTCCATCAGTTAATCGTTTCGAGCATATTCATGTCGACATAATTGGTCCTTTGCCTACGACAGTTCAAGGTTACAGATATTGCGTAACAATTGTCGATAGAAGAACAAGGTGGCCAGAAGCTTTCCCAGTGCAGGAAATTACCGCAGAATGCGTAGCAAAAGTAATTTTTGAAGGATGGATAGCCCGATACGGCTGTCCCACTAAACTGACTACCGATCAGGGTAGGCAGTTTGAGAGTAATTTGTTTAACAGTTTAATGAAAGTTATGGGAATTATGAGAATACGTACTACTGCATACCACCCGCAAAGTAACGGTATGGTAGAACGCTGGCACCGTTCTTTGAAGGCCGCAATATCAGCCAGATTAAACGATTCTTCATGGGCAGACGAATTGTACATAGTCTTGTTAGGTCTTAGGTCAGCGCTAAGGAGCGATAGTAAAGTAAAGTAAAGTAAAAGTAAAAAATATCTTTATTCATATAGACTTATAGAAAGTACTTATGACAAGTCATATAGTTACAAAAAAAAATATAGCAAAAATATACTAAAATAAACTTACATAAAATAATACTATGATAGTAAATATCATAATTAAACATAATGTGACTCTACCACCGGTTCGGAGGTTGTTTCCGATCGAGAAGACTCCGGCAAGAAACTCGATGGTTACTCTTTTCAATCTTGCTTTTTAACACAAAAATTTAAATTACAGAGTAGAGTCATAACAAAAAAGTGTGCAGAGGAGCAGATTATACCTAAGATGACCACAAATTCTTATCATTTAAGAAATCCTCAACACTATAATAACCTCGCTTCATTAACTTAGCTTTACTTTGTGACTTAAACTGGTGAAGAGGCAGTTCAACAAGGATTTTCCTACCTTATGCAGTCTTAGACTGGGAGTTACGAGCTTATTTTTATTTCTAGCATTGAGTTTATGAACATCACTGTTTTTCTTGAAGAGATGCAAGTTTTTACGGACATATACTACATTATCATAAATAAATTGAGAGTACACCGTTAAAATATCTATCTCTTTGAATACTTCACGAAGCGAGTCGCGTGGTCTAAGGTTGTAAATGGAGCGGATGGCTCTTTTTTGAAGAATGAAGATGGTGTTGAGATCCGCTGCCGAGCCCCACAACTGTAGAACATACGACATAACACTGTGAAAATAACTGAAGTATACTAATCTTGCTGTTGCGATATCAGTCAGGAGCCTTATTTTTCTAACAGCATAAGCTGCCGAACTAAGTCTTCCTGCCAGAGCAGAAATATGCGGACCCCACTGTAACTTAGAATCGAGAGTAATTCCTAAAAATACTGTGGAATTCGCAATAATAGCATTAGCGCGGCCGAGATGACTTTTGGACGCACCCTTAGATTGCCTAGTGATTTTTATGACGTCACTAATGTAGAGGAATCTGTAGATAGCAATTTAGTAGAAAAGATAAGAAGTTCAATTCGTAAGTATAAGCCAAGCCCGAAATCCCAAAACGGGCGATCATTTCTCGTACATCCAGATTTGGAACTTTCTAGTCACGTTTTTGTTAGGGACGATACAGTCAGACGACCCTTAAAGTCTCATAAGTCATCATAAGGTGATGGCCCATATCGTGTTTTGAAGCGAAAAAGTATGGTATTTTTAGTACAGTTAGTAGTTAGTACAGATCGTAAAGTATCTATTTCGGTTGACCGTTTAAAGCCAGCTTATCTGTTGAATGATGATGATGTCAGCACTCCAATTGTCGTACCGAGGGACACGATTGTAAACAATAGTGACAAGGAAACGATACCTATTGCGCTTAAAACAAGAAGCGGTCGCGAGGTTAAGCAGCCAGTAAGATTTAATTTGAAGGTTCCCGCAGGCCGCGATGCTCTACAGACAGGATTAATCTTTGTGCTGTTTATTTTTGATTGCAGGGCAGGTCATTTTGGCGACTACCATAGAATTAGGTTTTGTCACACTTGGTGTCAACGTAAAATCGGCCCCCACACAAGGATGGGTGACCGCAAATTTAGAAATTACCTAGTGTAGATTTTATTATTTATTTATTAAAGAAATCAAGCTTACATAAAAATACACACTGTCCCACAAAACTGTTTAAACAGTTTGTCTGTGGGATCAGGAGTCTCACTAACATAATATTTTCATAAAATTAATGTTACATAAACTTATGGACTAACATTGCGATAAAAGGTAACTTTGTAGCATCCTTTTAAACGTCTTTTTCTTCGTCTCCTGACGGATAAACCTAGATATATATACATATATATTTTTAGACGTAACAAATATTCCTTTTTTCTTTAATGTTTTGATGTTAGCTGAGTTAAGTGATTACTTTCCATTCCATAAACCATGGCAAAAAAGGTGGTAAAATACTTATAAGCTATTTTTATGTAGATCATCGAGAAAGGCGTGATTCGTAGTTTCTAGGCAGACAGCCAGTAGGTATGAAAATGCTTAGTCAAAAAGTGAAAATAGAACAGAGTTTATATTTACACTAAAGTTTTCCAAGACGATATTCATTTTTAATTGTTTCGTTATCGTGTTAACATGGGTATTGGCTAAAGCAAAGAGGAAAATGTGGCCATGGCTCAGGCCCAAGCAATCGCCAGTACGACCAAAGTAGAGAGAGAAATACAAAGTTTATCAATAATAGTTTTAATCGGGGTTATTCTATTGGTGAGCATAGTTGTCTGCATGATACGTTGGCAATGCCTGAAGTCAACCAAAGCATGGTTGCGGAAACAAGTAATTTCCAGCGGTGGTCTAGAGGCACCCGTCATCAGGGTACAGACTGCACCGCAGCCCACAGGACAGCAAGCTACAGTATATTAAGAAACTAAATAGTGTTTTTAAGGTAAAAGTGTAAAAGTCGTATACCTACATACTGCATTTTTCGTACATACTAGCATTTACAGTTCATGTAACCTTTTAGCATAGGGCAAGTATTATTTTTATGGGGATTTGTATCATTTCTATGGGTTATTTTTATCTTTGTCACTGAAAATATTTGGTTATGCAAAACGTGATTGTATCCAAGATAAATTCAAAATTATGTAAAAGAATAGTTACTCAAATGTATTAGACCTAAACAATCAATTATTGTTAATTGTTTCAATGTTTACCTAACAGCATGGCTTAGGCCCGTATTCTAGAATCGTACTCAAGCACTGATCTGTGCTTGAGTACAGATTTCAAAACGTCAGTTCATACAAAAACGTCACTCAGATCTATACTCAAGTACAGATTTTGTTTTAGAATACGGGCCTTAGTCTATTTTTAGATCATGTTTTAATGTATCAATCGGTACAAAGTATTGCAGCTACGCGCAATAACTCGGTTTTATCAGAAGGTTTTAACAGGAGCGCGAGCGCATGACGTATTCTCCACATACTTTGTACAGATTGCATAGGGTTGTCGAAAATGAAAAAAGTTTGTTAGTCAAAAAATTTAATTAAACATTTTTTTTTGGTTGTATTAAAAATTTTGGAAGGGATGTTATGTAGGGACACAGTACATATTGTAATTCACGGCGTCAGCAGATTTACAGCGTTAGTGAGCGTCGTGGCCGGCCACGCCAGTCGTTCCCCGTCACGCTTATCGCTAGCCCGTCCTTCGTTAGCCCTATTATAACCGTAGAAATTTATCAAGTGTATTTTTCGTAATTATTTGGTGACCATATAAAGGAAATGCAGTGAACTTTCATCTTTTATTAATCTCCACCTTCTGCGAGTCGTAGTGTGAACCCTAAGACAATTAGACAGTTAGTAACAAGTACAGTGAATAATAACGCGCGTATAAGGGTTCCGCACTAATAACAAAACTAATAATTAATAATAATTAATTGAACATTTTATTGTTTAAATAAATAACCTTCACTTTTGAAGCCTACCTACTAACATTTTCAACCACGTTTTGTTTCCTCCTAACCAACTTCAACTGCATTTAGCTTTGCTTGCCTCTATTATTTATTTATCACATTTCAGAGATTGGTACCTAGTAAAGAGGGAAGTGTAGTGTAGTACTCGCTAATCGGATACCTCCGAGTTGAACAAAAGGTCAAAAAATCACATTTGAGAGGAGGTTCAGTTCCTGAGTTGCCGCTGAGCGCTGTAGGAGTGGATTGCATCGATTGGAGCGCAAAACTACACCCTAAAAGTTTTAGATAAGCCCAGTACTTATTAATTTTGCATTAGGTAGGTATTGAAGTTTTATAATGTCAGAAAAAAAGTTAACTAAATTGGTTAGGAAACGGGGGTCCATTAAAGGCAGGATAACTAAGTTAAATCAATACATAAGTCTGTTGGATAAAATGGAATTACAAACTATCAGTAGTGTTTAAACTAAAGAAATTAGGAGACACCCAAGGAGCGGAAAGCGAAATACTTAATCATACAAGTATAAGTGAATCCGTGAAGCAGACTTTGAGTGAAATAATATACCAACGCCTACAGGACAATAATGAAACAATAATAGAGAAGCTACAAAATACAATAGAAAAAGAGATTAAGAAAGCAATATGTAGAATAAAAGAAGATCTTAAGAACGAAACATCGGCCTTGTTCACACAGAATGACTTAAGGAAAAAGGAAATAGAACAAATCCAATGTAAGATAAGCAATATAACAGAAGAAAGAGAAAAATTAAAGGAAAAAATACAGGAGTTAGAGGACAAAATATTGAAACCGGGAAGTAACCAGAGGCAGGAGAGCAACAATAGGAAATTGGTGATCTATGGGGTGCCAGAGTTTGGAAATGAAACTGACTGGGACCTTGAAAGAAGGATAATAGACATATTTTATGACACTCTGCAAGTGGACTTAACTGGATACATAGAAGACACATATAGACTAGGTAGAAGTAACAGGTCAGCTAGACCGCTGGTGGTGGATTTAATCAGTAAACGGATGAAGAAATACATACTAGCTAACAAGCACTACCTCAAAGGGACAAGAATATATGTGTCAGAAGTTCTAGATGGAAATGCACTGAAACTAAATAGGATGATGAAAGAAGAAATGATAAACGCCCGAAAAAAGGGACTACACGCTGTTATTCGAGATAACCAACTCTATATAGAAGGAAAGATAGTAAGTTGTAGCCTAAATGGAAAACAGTCCGAATCAGTAAACATAGTAAATAGCATGCACAGTAATAATAGCAAAGGGGCTTGTCTATCACAATCAGCCATTATGGATAAAGGTGAAGAGCCCTTTCGTAACAGAACCACATTTTAAAATAATGTATCAAAATATGCAAAGTATATTTAATAAGCTAGAAATATTAGAAGCTTTAATAGACAACAACCCCGACTATCAAGCCCTCTGCATATCAGAAACCTGGCTCTCTGAAGAAAAACTCTGTATGGTGCAACTAACGACCTATGTAATGGCAGCATCGTATTGCAGGAAGAACCGTACTGGAGGAGGTGTCTGTATCTTGATAAAAAATGGTATTGAATTCATAGAAGAAAAGGAAATAGCAGAAATGTCGATTGAGTATGTCTTAGAAGCGTGTGCGGTCAAACTAGTTAAGGATAGAATAGTTTTAGTTGTAATTTACTGGAATAGAAGGGAGGAAGACGTTTTTTATGAGCAAATGAAAAAAATTTTGATCTACTTAAGCAATAATTACTCAAAACATAGTATTATATTAGGAGGAGACTTTAATGTCGATATTCGAGCAAAAAATGCTAAAGCTAGTCAGTTTTTGGATATGATGTCGGAATATAGGTTAACCCAGCATGTCAAAAACCCCACTCATGTTACAAAAACTACATCCACTTGCCTAGATCTGATATTTACCAATTTTGTAACCTATAATGTACATACTACTGTAGAGGATTTTGGTCTGTCGGACCACGCTGGAACAATCCTGCACATGAACATACCTAGACAAAAAAACATAATTAGCTGGAACACTGCTAAACGTAATTTTAACACTAAAAATATAGATAAATTCAAAGCTGAGCTAAAATTGATAAATTGGTCTAATGTTCTAACTACAGCTAATAACATTAATCAAAACTATAGTAAATTTAATGAAATATTAAACGTAATCTTAGAGAAATGTATCCCAAAGAATAAAATTAAACTCAAGCCTAATTATAAAAAATATTGGTTGACTGTAGGCATCAGGCGCTCGTGCAAAAACAAGAGATTGTTAAAATTACTAGGAACAAAATCAGGTAACCATATTATTATCGAACACTATAAAAAATATGAAAAAACCTTAAAACAATGTATAGTAAAGGCAAAAAAATTACAATATATAAACAAAATAAACAAGTCGAACAGCAAAATAAAAACAATGTGGCATATAATAAACGAACGGACACACAAAAACACAATTAAAGACAAGCAGAATATAACTTTGGAAGTAAATAATTTAAAAATAAGTAATCCTAAGGAAGTGGCCAAAATCTTCAATAATTATTTTGTATCAATAGGAAAAAGCAATCAAAACATTGACAGGGCTCCCGCTCATCCAGTCCTTCATCGCACTGAAAATTCAATTTACCTTCGTCCTGTTAATTACAAAGAAATTCACAGAATCATCAGAAACCTAAAGAATAAAAAAAGCCACGGAATCGATGATCTGCCACCAACTTTAGTTAATAAATGTGCAGACGAGTTAGCACTTCCATTTTGCCTGCTAGTAAACCAATCCTTTGAGGAAGGTGTTTTCCCCGATTTACTAAAGAAAACAATAGTTAAACCCATTTATAAGAAAAATAAAAAGGTCGACCCCTCAAACTATCGCCCAATATCTCTAACACCTACCGCCTCAAAAATTTTTGAAAAGCCCATGTGCGAACGAATATATGCATTCTGTGAAAAATACAACATATTTAGTGAAAGCCAGAACGGATTTCGAAAAAATCAATCAACAGTGCTTGCAGTATACAAATACATACAGGAAGCGTATAATATGATAAATAATAAGAACTATGCTGTAGGAATACTATTAGACATGAAAAAAGCTTATGATACGGTACAACATGATATATTGTTAAATAAATTAAATGATATGGGGATTCGCGGAATATGTAATAGATGGTTTAGATCATACCTTTCAAATAGAGAGCAAGCCGTAGAAATAGAGTACTATGATAACTTAAGGAACAACGAAATAATAAATTATAAATCAGATTTCATAGTAACAAATAGCTCTATACCCCAAGGTAGTGTTTTGGGGTGCCTTTTATTTATAATATACATAAATGACTTAGCCAAAACAATAAACCAATCATGTGTTATGTTTGCTGACGATAGTATAATTCTTTAAGGGCCACTTGCGCATTCCAGAGTTAAAATATTTAACTCAGGGTTACGTGCTAGCCCAAGGATAATTCAATAGTTTGTCTTGCACTGCTAAGGGTTAACAGTTAACCCTAGGTTAAAACGATAAATATTTAACCCGGCCAAATCGGAGGGTTAAGGTCTTTAACTCTGGGTTATTTATGCCAAATGTCAAATTTGTGAGGTTAGAGTAAGTTTGTTGTCGGCGTCGAATCTCCGTCCCGCACGCTCGGCGGCAGTAGTGGTAACGCTACAGCCAGAAGCCGAAAAGCGGGGCGTGACGACGTCATCCCACAGGCCAAAGCCAGCATCAGCTTGGCGAGCCTCGGGATTGAGTCCGTGCGCTTTAGGCGAGCGGCCACCGGAAGCGCCATTTTGGAGCTGCCGGCCGCTGCAGGTCTCTGTCTAGACGGCAAGGCGGACTCTCTGGCTTCCAAGCTAAGGGGGGTCCTCAAGGCGGAAGACCGACCTGTGAAGTGTGCAGAATTGCGCATTTCTGAGTTGGATGACTCCGTCACCGCAGTCGCAGCCGCTGTCGCTAAGACTGGGGCGTGCTCGGTGGAGTCCGTGAAGACGGGCGAGACCCGCCGAGACAGGAGGGGGCAAGGCGCCTGCTGGGCACGTTGCCCCGTGGCGGTGGCCAGAAAGCTGGTGGACGGTGCTCGTCTGCTGGTTGGTTGGACATCGGCGCGGGTCAAGCTGCTGGAGGCCAGGGAGCTGCGTTGTTTCCGGTGTCACGAAACGCGCCCCCCCTTTTCAGAGGATTGAAAAAGGGCACGGATGGGTTGTATTTTTCTGCTAACCGGCCTCTCGCTCAATTTGAGAGTTTTCTCTCTGAGTTGGAGGCTGTGATCGGCCGCAATCGTTCGCTCCAAGTGCTGGTCGCTGGGGATTTCAATGCCAAGTCCATTTCAACCTTTTCTTCATTATTTCAATGAGGCTTTATCACCTATGAACCAATTACTGTGTACATTATGGTTTTATGCTACCGGAAGCCAATTATTAACATGTGGAGACTTCATTAGTGTACATGAGTCAACAGCATGTAGAACCATTCACAAGGTGATTAATGCCATTGCCCGATTGTACCCTGAATTTATATTTATGCTCACTACAGAGAAGGAACAGAGACAAGCTGCTATGGAATTTTACCAAATTTCAAGATTTCCAAGTGTTATTGGAGTTACTGATTGCACTCATGTGAAGGATGTAGTCACTAGGTGGGTTTGCTATTGTATAGAATGTTTATTTTATTATTTACCTATTTTAGAATTTTTGATAGAAATTATTAATATTATTTCTTTTTCTAGGGGGAGAAACCGCTGAAATTTATAGAAATAGGAAAAGTTACTTTTCCCTAAATGTGCAGGTAATATGTTCGGCTGATTTGATGTTCAATGATGTTATTGCAAGATGGCATGAATCTGCTCATGATTCTCATATTTGGGATAATAGCAATCAGCGCAGACATTTTCTCCAGGGTACATATGGCGAATACTGCTTACTCGGTGATAGCGGATATGCCCAAACTGAGTATATGATGATCACATTGGGAACTGTGAACCCACAGAATGAATCTCTATATAATGAGTCACAGATCCGAACTCGCAATACAATAGAGCGCACATTCGGTATCTGGAAAAGAAGGTTTCCTATTGTAACCAGAGGGATCCAAGTACACTTACGCAGAATACCTGGTATCATCATTGCTACTTGTGTTCTTCATAATCTGGCACGTTTGCGATATGACACAGAACCACCCACAGACCCAGAGTATCCTCCCATCTTGGAGGATAATGAACAAGAACCAGCAAATAACAATTCACAGCAAATTATACTTCGTTGCTGCATCCTATGAGATTTAATAAACCATGTAGTCCATTTTCGGTCGTACTGCATCATCACACGAATTTTAGATATTATTTTAAAAATAAAATCTGTATATTATGAAAATAAAGTAAGTTTTTAAACGCTGGCAACCGGAGCTGGCAGCTGTCACCGGCAGAGGGCGCCACCTACATTCGTTTTCGTGTGATTGCATCATCCGCGTCTGCTCCGCTAAAGTTAAAGTTTTAGTGAAAAGTTTATACATAATGAGTTTATAATGGGAAAATTGCTGAAAGATGGGGTAAGATACTCATAGATGGCTTGCAGAAGGAGCAAAAAGAGTCTCCTTGCACAAACACTGATACCTGAAAATTTTCAGCTGTCCATAGCTCCTAAATTGAATGCGGAGGCTAAATTGAAAGAACCGACAAAAAACCGCGATAAACGTTTGGAAAAAATTTAACATACTTTTGATTTTATTTTGTAACAAATTGAAAATATTTTTACTCAAAAAGTAGTTGAAAATTGTGTTTCTCTAACATTTTTCCACGAGAATATTGTTCATGTTGCCGTTCCAGACTTAATAGTTTAACGATTTTCTAAGAGATGGCAGTAGTATCGCAATAATTAGACTGGCATCTAAGTGTGTAAAATAGCGTACCCCGAGAGCGTGTAACTTTGCGCGCGCTATTTTACACGCACGAAAATTTGCTAAATGTAAAAAGCCAACTAAAGTACTTAGGATTTTTCTTCTTTCTTACCCTTTACCGTATGGCGTGACAAATTTGGAACACTAACATTTTTGTGTTATTGTACACACCTAACGCCATCTCTGATCGTACTTTGAAATTATTTTGTCTTTATTGCTAGTACTCCATCTAAAAACTACACAGTGGCGCCTCTGCAGGCACGCTTACGAACTTAAAATGTTCGTTATGTCTGTCTGTTGCGCCGATTTGAGCTAGTGACACGTTGGAGTTTTTCAAAGCGCTTTTTTTCCGAATTTCACGATTTACACACAACAAAAAGTGATTAATCATAAAGAACGATGGATCCACAACATTTCTATGGTAAAAAACGTAAGTAAAACTATTATATACTGTTAATTATGCTCTATCCAAATTTGTTATTGCTAAATATGGAACAACATGTAGTGAAGATAAGTTTCACTAATGCAAATATGCAACAACATTCATTAACCTGAAAATCTTATCTTTTCCACATTTGGAACATTATGCATGTGACACTTAATTTTAGCGTTTGAATGCGAATGAATTAATAATTTTAGAATTTTGAATATCAACGATTTTGTAGGGCGTTCTTGTTACATTACGTTACCATAAGAAAACTATGTGCAATTTTAATGCAGTTTTTAATTATCTGTACCAAACCAACTTTTATCTAATTTGGTTAACTATTTTACGCGGAATAGAACATATTGTTATGTAATAATGTATTTACAAAAAGTTTTTGCATACTTTTTGCACATTTTGTACATCTTTTGTGGCAATAATTAATAAATACAAATAAGATATTCATTTATAGTTGGTACTACCTAAGTTGTGTGTAACACGATATTATATTTTGTAGGTAAAGTGAAAACACACAATGTACAGTATATTTAGTCCCAGAAGGAAGCGAAGATGAAAATATTTCCGATGATGATGATTATGCAGGAAGAGACCCTTTATTCATACCTGAAAGTGAAGAGGAAGAAGACGAAGAGGATGAAATTGAAGAAGCCTGTGACAATGACATTTGTAACAGTTTAATCGAAGAGGAACTGGAAATATTAGGAGAAACTTATGCAGAAAATAGGCCTTCTACTTCAAAAAAGCCAAAAAAAGTAAAGTTAGTATGGGCTAATGAAGGTATTCAGTATAATGAGTCTAATATTGCTTTTCTAGGATGTGAAGCACTTCCGGATGTAATACTGCAGCTAGATAGTCCTATACAGTTTTTTGAATTCCTTTTTCCGTCGTCTGCTATAAATTTAATTGAAGAAGAGAGCAATCTATATGCTTCCCAAATTTCGCCCGAAGCTTTCAATAGAGTCACACATGAAGATATACATATATTATTGGTATTATTATTTATATGTCGGTAGTTCACTTGCCAACAACGCGCCATTATTGGAAGGAGAGCACATATATTAAAAAAGTGGCAGATACTATGACGTGTAATAAATTCGAGGAGATAAAAAGATTTTTGCACTTTTATGATAAAAACAAAGAATTAAAATCTGATGACCCTAACTTCGATAAATAAGACCTCTTTTAAATATTTTACGCGAAAGACTTCTAAAAGTGCCAAAAGGAGAGTTTATGGCAATAGATGAGCAAATGATTCCTACTAAAGCTCGAACTGCAGGAAACAGACAATATAACGCCAAAAAACCCCACAAATGGGGATACTTAAACTTCGTGCTAAGCGGCGTCAGTGGATTTAGCTACGACTGCGAGGTATTCAATGGTACCCATCCTGGCCCGCCTGAAAACTGCCCTGATCTTGGTGTACCTGGTACAGTAGACGCGATAAGAGTTTGGCTTTGACCGTTATTGCGCAGAAATCAGAAATTGGGTATCAACGGGCAATTAGCGGGGTGCGGGGCGGGTGTGTAGGCGCACGCGGTGCTCTGATTGGCGCTCCAGTCGTTCCCTGCCTCTCGCATCGATACGACGTACCGCGCACTCCTGTTGTACAATCACGTTCACAAGTGAATTGCTATTTTCGTTAATTGTTTATTGTTGTCGATTGTTATTATTTGTTGAGTTTGTTGCGTAAAATCGTATAATGCGTAAAAAAAGCATTGTTTTAAAAAGGCAAGCACGGAAAATGATATATGACGTGAATTGTTTTTTAAAGAAAGAAGCTGACGAATTTATCGATTCATTGAAGCAAATTCGAAGTCAGATTGAGGAAGTTGCTACTTTACTCAGTCAGTCGGAGAATAACCAAACTATACAGACTATGCAGGTAATGAAAACGGAAACTGTTTCTAAATTAAATTGTGTAGTCAGTGAATTAGCTAAAATTCAAAAACGGACATCGGAGGCCACTAAGACTTCAATTGGCACTGTAAAAAATATCGCAAATCAAGCCAAGAGTTCCGATTTGTTAATTACTTTCAGAACACCTGGAAAAAAACGTCCCAGAGCTAAACCAGTTACCAATATTGATAATTTTGACCAAGGTGTTATAAAAAGATGTATACAAAATTTTCACAAGACGAATAATTAACTTCCCACCATTGGGAAACTAAAAAAGAAACTTGAGGAAGATATAAACTTTAAAGGGTCAGAAACAAGTCTTCGTGTAATTGTAAAGGAGTTAGGATTTCGCTGGAAAAAAACAGAAAACAACCGTAAATTACTAATAGAAACATCGAATATCCGATTACAACGCATTGAATATTTAAGAAAAATAAGAAAATATCGACAATAAAGAAGACCCATTGTTTACACAGATGAATCCTACGTAGATTCATCGCACTCAACAACCAAAGCCTGGAGCGATGGCCCTACGGAAGGACTAAAAAAACCGATATGAAATAAGAAGGCACCAGATTTATTTGCGGCTGTACTGTGCACGTGTGCCGGTGTCGGCTCGTTGAACGGCGCGGCGGCGGCGGCGCGGCGGCGTCCTTTGACCTGTGCGGGCGGCGAATTAGCTTTATGCTTGCCGCCCGATTTACTTTGCTTTGACAATTGCCGACGGCCGGCACGTGTTCGCCAGTCTCGCACAGATTTTGGTTTCGATGAGACGTCGTGTCGTGATTCTGGATTCTGTACTTGTTTATGTTTCCCAATAACTTTCGTGATCGTGTGACTTCGTGCTGCTCATGAATATATTTTGTACTCAGTTTAACTAAAGGAGAGAGTGAAGTTGGTAACTATTATTTAAAATGAGTGCGCCAAAAAAAAGTAAAAC
The DNA here is from genome assembly GCA_947369235.1 of Udea olivalis. Classification (NCBI taxonomy): domain Eukaryota; kingdom Metazoa; phylum Arthropoda; class Insecta; order Lepidoptera; family Crambidae; genus Udea; species Udea olivalis. Next base: position 5,046,735 of record OX376367.1, on the reverse strand, counting down.
TTATCATTTCAACGATGAATGGGAAGAAGAATTCTTATTTACCATGGTGAAAGACAAGTGTATTTGTCTTGTTTGTCGAGCTGCAGTAGCTTTGCCTAAACGCGGCAACTTAGAAAGGCATCATAAATCCTTGCATAAAATTTACGAGAGTGATTTTCCTCTCAAAAGTGAAATAAGACGTCGGAAAGTTCAAGATCTGAAAGGTAGCTTGAAGGCCGAGCAAGCTATGTTTACCAGGCCAAGTAAACAATCGGAAGCTGCGACAGTTGCGTCCTTCAAAATATCTCATATATTGGCAAAACACAAAAAACCCTTTGAAGATGGCGAGGTATTGAAAGAAGCATTTCTCGAAGGCGCAAATTCGTTATTTGGCGACTTTAAAAATAAAACTGAAATCATGTCTGCCATAAAAGAGCTCCAGTTGTCTCGTCGGACTGTAACTAGACGTGTTGAGCTCATGAACAGTGATATCGAGCAAAAGCTAAAAAGTGATATTATGAGATGTTCATTCTTTTCTTTACAATTTGATGAATCCACTGATATGACTGACACTGCCCAGCTATGTGTGTTTATTCGGATGGCATTTCCAGATACTTCGTCTAAAGAAGAGTTCTTAACAATCATACCTTTGAAAGAAACCACTCGCGGTTCAGACATATACGATGCTTTTCTAAGTTTTGCGAAAAACTACGAGCTGCCTCTGTATAAACTAGTGTGCATAACAACAGATGGAGCACCATCAATGACTGGAAAGACTAATGGATTTGTGGCACTGTGCAGAGCTAATGAAGACTTCCCATCTTTTTTTTCTTTTCATTGCATCATTCATCAGCAGGTGTTGTGTTCGAAAGTACTGAACATGGCAGATGTGATGAGCATCACTATGAAGATCGTAAATTCTATACGAGCCAGAAGCTTGCAACGACGCCTCTTCAAAGTGCAATTGGAGGCCAGCGAATCTGAGCACACAGATTTACTGCTCCATACAGACGTAAGGTGGCTGAGCCGGGGAAAGTTCTTAGAACGGTTTCAAGAATTACTACCTGAAATCATTTCTTTTCTGGATCAAAGGGGTGATGACACGGAGATTCTTAAAAATGAAAGTTGGCTGTGTGATTTGGCTTTCCTTACTGATGTGACTGGTAATTTGAATTCTATAAACCTGGAGCTACAAGGGAAAGATAAAATTATTATGGACATGATTAGCACAATTAACTCATTTAAAAGTAAATTGCAGCTTCCGATCAACCAACTGAAAAAAAAGGACTTGAAAAATTTTGCGTGTTTGAAAGCAAAAGCAAGCGCCGTAATAAATTATAATAAATACGAAACAGAACTTGGAAATATTCTCAGCGAGTTTGAAAGACGTTTTTCTGACTTACAAAAATTGACGAACGTTGTTACTTTCATGATTTATCCTTTTTCTTGTGTGGATGTTGAAATTACTGCTTCTGAAATATCTAATACTTTTGACATGGATTTGTCTTCTCTCGAAAACGAGATGATACAGATCATTTCAGATGTTCACCTAAAAGCCAAAGCAACAGATATCAGTTTTTGGTCTCTTTTGACCCAAGAAAAATACCCATGTCTCCAACAAATCGCACAGCAATTAACTGCTTTGTTTGGGTCGACGTATTTGTGCGAATCTGCGTTTTCTGAAATGAAAATAATTAAATCCAAATACCGCAATCGACTTACCGACGAACATTTGTCTTCCTGTTTACGTTTGGCACTTAGTAAATACGTGCCTTCCTATGAGAAATTAGCAGAAAATACGCAGTGCCATGCATCGACCTCTAAGTAAATCGGTCCAGAGAGGACCGAAAACTGATAAAAACACTCTTAGTTCATGTGATTGGCTTCATACTTATTTTTAGTAGTTATTAGTTATTAACTTGTATAATAAGAAACTGTACTTCTTTAATTGTAAATAAAAGTATATTTAAATAGTAATATGTGCGCAATACCTACAATAAACGATTTAACATAATTTTTTTTGTCTTATTGCAAGTCGATCGCTTGTCGTCTCAATTTATTGATATAGATCGCCATTAGTGAAAGTCTGCCCACCCCTGGCTTAGGACACAATAAATTCCCAACCTACCACCCAATTCTGTAGTGGTTGTCGACAACGCCTCATACCACAATAAACAATGGGATTTAGCACCGTCCTCCAATTCCAAAAAAGCCGATATGCAGAATTGGCTAACTGATAAAGGCATGCAATATGATTCAACAATGCTCGAGTCACAATTGTACAACTTGATAAAAGCTAATAAAGAAAGATTTAAAACTTTTTCAATAGATAAAATTTTAGCAGAAGCAAACCATAGCATATTGAGATTACCGCCTTACCATCCAGACCTCAACCCTATAGAAATGGCATGGGCTACTATTAAACAATATGTAGCTAGCAAAAATGTTAAATGGAATTTACAAGAATGTACCAAACATATCAAAGAAAAAGTATCCTTAATGGGTGCCCAGGAATGGGAAAAAATATGTAAAAAGGTAAAAGATATAGAAGAAGAGTACGCCCAGAGTGACCATGTAGTTGATTTACTTACTGAGGAATTTATAATTCGCGTTGATGATAGTTCCGAAGACGATGATTCTGATGATGGTTCTGAAGATGATGATGATGATGACAACTGCGACCGAGGAAGCCCTGAACCCGGACCCTCAACAAGCAAAAGACGTTGCTTAATTTTATGTCGCGGCAGCACCACTGGACCATGCGGTGATTTCATAGAAGGCGTTAAACCTTTAACTGATTCAGAATCTGAATAGCACTGCTGCTAAATACTTTTTTTAATGATAACTTTTTTTAAATTACATTTTGGTGTAGTCGTTTTGTGTAGTTATTTAGAATTTTCATCGCTGTCTCTGTAAACTTTAAAAGGAAATAAACATTTTATATGAGTAAAATAACTATCAATAGTTTTAATAAATGAAGAAGTTTATCTATTTCGTATTATTTTCTAGCATTATTACCACTGTACATGAATTTTGACCCTCTCAAATATCCAACCTGGTACATAAAAAAGGAAAAGTATTGTGTGCGTGACAGTACCCATGCGCAGTAATCCCCTCCACCCGAAGGTCAAAGCCAAACTCTTATCGCGCGAGCTGTAATGTCGTGCAAAGATTACTAAAACATGTCCCTGATAATTTAAACCATAAAATATTCGTGGACAATTGGTACACAAGCTTGCGTTTAATGGCAAATTTACACCAAAGAGGTCTTTTGCCTTTAGGGACTATACTGCTCAAAAGAACTCCTGATATTAATATAAATAAAAAATTGTTCAAAAAAATGGAACGCGGCTTTTGTCTAGGAAAAACCACAGTTGTAGGCATAAAAGTATCAGTAACTAATTGGTTAGATAGCAAAGTAGTAAGTTTGTGTTCCACTTATGTGGGCAAAGAACCGATGGATAATGTAAAATGACGTTCAATAAAACAAAATGGCAGAATTGATGTGCCTTGCCCCAAAGCAATTACTGTTTACAACAAATACATGAGGGGAGTTGATTTATTAGACGCTATGTTAGGCTTCTATAGAATTAAAATTAGAAGCAAAAAGTGGTACCACCGACTGTTTTTCCATTTAATCGATCTCACATGCGTAAGCAGTTGGTTGCTTTGGAGAAGAGCCATGAAACAGAAAGGTCAAGATCTTTACATCCCACTACTGGATTTCAAATTAATATTAGCAGACGTGTTGATGCGCGAAAATTCAAGAGTGTTTACACCAAACACACGTAAACGTGGACGTCCAGTTAATCCGGATGTCGATGAATTTAAAAAAGGAAAACGGCGACGACGTATAGAACTGCCTCCTGTAGAAGTAGCCGGAGACGGTTTCCACCATTGGCCCGACTGGAAATCGGATAGACAGAGATGTAAAATGGTAGGATGCACACAAAAGTCCCAGGTTATGTGTGAAAAATGTAAATGTTATTTATGTTTTAACAAGGAAAGAAATTGTTTCAAATACTTTCATAAATTGTAATTGTAAATGCATTTAGATTTTAATTAAAATTTTCGTCAGTTTACTATTGTCTTTTATTAGAAAAGTAAAGCTAGTACATAAAACTACCTACTGCATAGTGTTCCAAATATGGTACCTTTTGATATCAGACCTTGAGTCCATAGTGTCCCATATTTGGAACAATTACATTTACATAAATATTTCTTGAAAATATAACAAAATATTTTTTTTTGTATTTTTCCATAGTCATATTTATGCTGTTCAAATACATATTTTTTCCCAAGTAATTTAGAAATTCCATGCAGTTTTCCCAAGTAATTTTGAAATTCCATGCAGTAAAGGGTTAACAAGTAAAAAATATGGTAGTGTGCGCACGTAGCGTGCAGGTTGATTGTAGGTGTATTTTTTAAAATAGGATTGTTTGTTTTGTTTTTCCCAAGTAATTTAGAAATTCCATGCAGTAAAGGGTTAACAAGTAAAAAATATGGTAGTGTGCGCACGTAGTGTGCAGGTTGATTGAAGGTGTATTTTTAAAAATAGGATTGTTTGTTGGTATTAGATACGCACAGTAGAGTTTGAGTATTATAGTAAGGTAGTATTAGTATTATATACAGCGCCTAACTGCATGAATGAGCTGCACCCCACAGGGTTCCTATACTCGAATAAATATTACTTCTCATCTTCTTCATCTCTTTCAGGATGTCGTCTCGGAGAAAAAGAAAAACCGAGCGTAGAGTTTCTTCTGAAACGATTATGGCAGAGGCTCGTAGGTTAATTCATGATGGCAAAAGCAAAAGGGAAGTAGCTCGGGAATTAGGAATGGCTGAGTCTACTTTGTGATTTCGCTTAAAACAAACGACCTGTTCTATAAAACTAGGTCGATTTGATACTAGTTTTTCGGGAGAGATAGAAAAAGACTTTTGTTCCATTTACAGACTTTAGATGAAATGTTTTATGGCATGACCGCAAAAGGAATGAGAAGTGCAGCATATGAATATGCCGAAAAAGCCAACATCCCTCACCGTTTTAACAAAGAGACGAAAATTGCGGGAAAAGAATGGTTACGCGGGATCCTTAAACGGCACCCTGAAATTTCTCTTCGCCAGCGCACTTCCACGAGTATTGCAAGAGCTGTAGGTTTTAATAAATCGCAAGTGGACCGCTTTTATATCAATCTGTCAGCACTGATGGATAAATATAATTTCCCACCTCATTGCATATATAACATGGACAAAACTGGCGTATCTACCGTACCCAACAAACAGCCGAGAGTGCTCTCTAAAAAGGGTAAGCGCGCTGTCATCAAAATTTCAAGCGGAGAACGGGGCACAAATGTGATTGTCGTAAACGCAGTGTCTGCCGCTGGACAGTTCATTTCACCTGCTTTCATATTTGGAAGAAAGAGGATGAAGGCAGAACTTATGGATGCAGCACCAGCAGGATCTGTCGGTATGGTCTCTGATTCCAGCTTTATCAACTCAGACCTTTTTCTTGATTGGCTAAATCATTTTAGTTACCACGCTAAACCTAGTAAAGATCAACCAGTCTTATTAATTTTAGACAATCACGTCTTGCACTGCACGTTGAAGGCTGTGGAATTCTATCGCCAGAATAATATAATTGCATTAACATTACCCCATTATAAGATACAGCGTCTTGATAGAGGTTTCCATGGAGTTTTGAAGAAGTTTTTTTGCGATTGCGAAAAATGGCTCCGAAATCATCCAGGTAGAGCTATAACAGTCTATCAGATAGCTTCAATTTTTACAACAGCTTTTTATCAGGCTACAACAAATGGCCGTGGAGTGGAACTTTTTAAGTGTACGGGTATTGTGCCATGGAATCCTGATGTTTTCAGTGATGCTGATTTTCTAGCGAGCAGCGTTACTGAAAGAGAAGATTCAGAAGAACATCTAGACTTCCAGACTGATTCTCAAGATCTGTCAGTTCCTGGAGCTAATATTTCATGTGTATCTACACAGTCAGAAGCTATTTCATTAGAACCAGTTGCAGGTGTGTCTAACTCTGCAGCTTATATTTCATTTGTATCTACACAGTCGGGTGCCATTTCATCAGAACCAGTTGCAGGTTGATCTAACGAGACCTTTCAAATTGACCCAGTACAACCCTGTTCATCTCATTCAGAACCAATATTTGTCAAGCCTAAGACGCCTCCACCTGTATCTGAGAAGTTAACGTCTGCTGAGGAAGCTAGGTCGAGTCTAGATATACATTCAATGCCGTTGTCAAACCTAATTCCATTTCCAAAATCTACACAAAAAAGGAGCAACCGAAAGCACAAAAGATCAGAGGTGATTAGTAGCTCGCCGTATAAAGACGAGCTAGAAAAAGAAAATGTACACAAAAAGAAACAAGTACCAAAGTCAAAAAAGATGAAGAAAAATTATAAGAAACGGAAGTCCAATACCAAAAAAGTGTACTTATGTGGAGGATGTACAGAAGTATATTAGGAGCCACAAACAGAAGAATGGATCGAGTGTAATTCATGTAAGGAGTGGTGGCATGAGGAATGCTCAGATTACGTCGGTTCAGGAGCTTTTATTTGTGATCTTTGCAAACAAAGGTCATTTCTTTTAGTATTAATATTGCGCAATCTTAACGATCTCAACGCGCAATTTTACACACTGGGTTGTGTAAAGTTGCGCAATTCCTCTTAGTCACTTTTATTGAATTACTTTAAATGTTATTGTTCTTTTTAATAGTATGTTGATTTGAGGTCAAATAATAAACGATTCCCTAGTAAATAGTTTCAGTCTAAAAGCCTGTGTATTTTTGATTTTATAAGTCGTTAATTGAAAACTGCGCAATCTTACCACCCTTCCCTACTTTTTTCTCCGCGTACGTCGTCTGAATACAAGAAAACCGACAAGAGAAAAAATATGATGGAACGATATGATTAAATTTTGCAGAGAGTATCGTTCTTGAGAAAGATGAACAAAGTAACAAATTAGGAAAATGACATATTTGTTGCTGACCTCGAATCATACCGTGCCGAAGTCGTGGACGGATATCCAAGGCATTTTACTCAAAAGTGCCAATGGGTAAAGGTGGACGCTTAGTAATCTGCCACGCCGGATCAGCTGGAAGAGGTTTTGTGAATGATGCCTTGCTCGCATTCGAGTCTAAATGTACAAAAGAATATCACGAAGAAATGGACGCAAATAAATTCACAGAGTGGTTAACTAACTTGTTAACAAACCCCCCATGTCCCCTTATGGACAATGCATCTTACCATTCTGTTCAAATAGATAAAGCACGTGCTTAAGCAAACAAAAAAATAGTGGCATGGCTACAAAGACAAGGCGTTGAATGAAGCTGACACAAAATTGTTAAAAGTTGACTGTTTATTTACTAAGTTTACGTACTTATGCACGTACTTACTTGCCATTCTTAAAATATATCTCTCTGCCTGTAGGTTGCCTTATCGCTATTAGCGATAACGGCGCCTAAATTGTGCATTGTTTTGAATTACATCAATTACATCATTACTTAGCATACAAGTAGCGGCACGAAACTCTAGCGCTGACCGTTAGTGCGCAGAAGTTAAAAGTAAGGTATCACAGGGGGCTAGAGGGACGAAGAATGGGCGTGCGTAGCGCCGATTGGCTCTCCAGTCGCATTACGTCCCCCGCACTGATGCCAGGTCCCGCGCACTCCTAGTGTACAGTCGCGTTCTAAATTGAGTTGTTGTTTGCTGTTAATTTTTGTTATAGTTTCGTGTTAAGTTTGAGATTGTTGGTAATTTGTTGTTTTATTATTGTTTATCTGTGACTTTAAACAGTGAATATGTCTAGACGAAATACTGTTTTGATAAGACAGGCACGAAAAATGGTGTATGACGTGCATTATTTTTCAAAAAGAGAATCTAATGAATTAATTGATTCTTTAAAACAAATCAAAAGTGAAATCAGCGAAATATTTCATTTAATTATTCGGTAAGCAGCACTTTGACTTAAGCCAGATAAAACAATCGGCAGAAGATATTATGGCGGGAAATTTTAAATTAAATAATATTATCAGTGATGTTGGAAAAATCCAAAAAAGGACAGCAGAGTCTACCAAGACGTCCATTGTCACATTAAGTAACATCTGCACTAAAGCCAATAGTTCCGACTTACTCACAGTGTTCAGGACACCTGGCAAAAAACGTTCCAGAACAAAACCGGTCACAAATGTCGATAATTTCTACCAAGGTGTAATAAAAAGGATAATTCGTAACTTTCACAACACAAATAATGAACTAGCCACCGTCGGAAAGCTAAAAAGGAAGCTAGAGGAAGATATGAATTTCAAAGGCTCAGAAAGAAGTCTTCGGCGAAATATTAAAAGTCAGGGATTTCGGTGGAAAAATACCGAAAACAAGCGGAAAGTGCTTATTGAGACTTCAAACATACGTTTGCACCGTTTTGAATATTTACGGGAAATAAAGCAATATTGCTAAGAAGGACGGCCTATTGTTTATACGGGGGAATCTTACGTAGTCATCGCACTCTTCTCAAAAAGCCTGGGCCGATGCAACTACGAGTACTAAGGGCCTCAAGAAACCTATATCGAAAGGACAGAGAGTCGTCATAGTCCACGCTGGATCTGAAACTGGGTTTATACCCAATACGTTGCTGACTTTTAAAGCTGGTACCAAATCAGACGACTACCACGACAACATGAATTTTGAGAACTACGAAAAATGGCTCAAAGTCAGTTAATGCCCAACCTACCACCCCATTCTGTCGTGGTAGTCGACAACGCGTCCTATCATAATAAGCAGTGGGATCTCTCACCAACCTCTAATGCCAAAAAGCTGACATGCAGACTTGGCTCACTGAAAAAGGCATACAGTATGAGGAGACACTGCTGAAACCTCAGTTATACAATTTGATAAAAGCGAACAAGGAGAGATTTAAAACATTTTCAATCGACCGAATCCTTGCTGAACAAGGCCATCAAGTGCTGAGATTACCACCATACCACCCAGATTTAAATCCTATCGAGATGGCATGGTCCGATATAAAACAATATGTAGGCAGCAAAAATGTGAAATGGAGTATTACTAAATGTATAGAGCTAATTCAAGAAAAAGTTTTACTGATTGGGATTGGCAAAAGCTATGCAAAAAGGTGCAGGATATAGAAGAGCAATATGCAAAGAGTGACCATGTCGTGGATTTGGTAACAGCAGAATTCATTATTCGCGTAGATGAAGATAGTTCTGAGGATAACCTAGGCGAGTCTGACGGAGATGACGCTGTTAGTGCCGACGACCGAAGTAGCCCTGAGCCGAAGCCCTCAACAAGCGAAAGGCCCTGTCTAGATACCATTGAAGGTGTGATACCACTGTCTGATTCAGACTAGAAAATAGACAGTATCTAAACTACAATAAAAAAAATCAGATTCGATAATGCTTTTAATTTTGTACCTATGCCCAATGAACAAAGGCAATTAGTATTGTGAAACTAGCGCCACTTCTCAAAAACAAAATTATCCTCAACATTTTACTCTGTAAGTGAAAAATCCTATAAATATATTATTGAGATGAGAGCAAAAAGCTGTAGAAAAATGATTAAGTATTTCGTGCGCGACAGTACCCATGTGCAGCTATCCCCTCCACATTTCGTTCAGCGCTAGACTTACGTGCCGTTACTTGTACTTAGCATTAAGTTTCTTTTGTAAATGTACAATAAAGAATATTATCTATCTTAGACATTAAAGTAGAATTATCAAATTTCCGTAAAGAAATTATGAGCTTCCTATACGATTTTCGCCAGATTCAAACAGACAACTGAAATGAATTATGCCAGGATATAGTCAGTCTCCGCGCGCGCGCCCTTGCGGTCGGTCGTGGTGTGCGGTGTTGTGTCGAGGAAACTGTTAAATCATGTCTTCCAACGTAGTAAAATGTGCTAACTGCAATGTTGTTATTAATGAACTCCTAGCGTTTGTTCATAACAAGATATTAGTGATGGACGATGAAAGTATCAGCAGAATATGTGCGAGTGCTTTTTCGGAAAGTGACATTGTAACGGCGAAAAATTTACTGTATGATTCTATGCCGACAACAAAGCGAAAGATAGTTCGCAAAAAGGATGGGAAGTCACTTCGAGATTTAGATGACATCATCTGCCTTATTCGAGGTGCTGAAACCGAGGATATTCCTGTGTTTGTTGCCCGGGATCTTGAAAAACTACCCCCAGTTTTATTTGATCATGTCGACGTTACGAGACTTCTGAAAGATATAGTCAAAATGCGACAAGATCTTAACGTTATAGCACAGGATTATGCAACTGGGGAACAGCTGGATATATTAAAGTCCGAGATTGAGACACTGAAACGTACGTCGACTGTAGGTAACTACGGAGGTAATGTAAACAAACGACGCGGTGCGTGTTTGATAGACAGTTTTGAATACCAGAGTGGTCCAATGGGTCTGCCCCCCTTGAACTGTAACAATAGCACTATCCAACGCAAAAGCCAACATGTTACATCCTCACCGGAAACAATCTATCAGGAGCAGGTACCAGAGCATTATCTACCGCCGGTGGGTAATAGCAAATCAACGCCGCAACTCAAAAAAACTGCAAATAAGACGGTTGCGGTGACTCACCCAGCTCAGCTGAGCGGGCCGTTATCGCCGCCGCCGTCGCCGTCTGCGTTAATGCCTACTGCAAACGCGTTACATAATAGTGCTCCTTGCTATAGTGCACCGGCGGTGCCTATAAAGAAATCTATGGCGGATATTGTGCGAGATGGAGAATGGAAACAGCAGACGCACGATGAGAAATGGATTCGCGTGGAGCGAAATAAAAGACGTATTCGGTTTATAGGAAATAAAGGAAAAGCCATTTTGGAACCGGGTAATAATTTCAAAGCAGCTGAGTCCAAGGTTCCCGTTTATATATATAACGTGGCGAAGGGAGTATCCGTGTGTGACATCACAGACTACATAAAGAAAAAATCAGAGATAGATGTCTGTGTCGAAAAAGTTAGTATGAAAGTAGAAAAGGATTACGAGTCTTACAAAATATTTGTACCTAAACATAAATTAGAAGCATTTATGTCAGATGAATTTTGGCCTGAAGGGGTCACTTACCGTCGTTTTATAGACTTTAAGTATCGAGTAAAAGGGAGTGCCAATAAGGACTTCGTGACCAATCAGAACCTTTAATGAATAATAAGGTGAGATAAACTAGTGAGCTTTAACTGTAAGAGTGTGGGGAGGTCAGTGGAGTGTGTGAGGCGACTGTGCCGCTCAGCTGACATCGTCGCGCTGCAGGAGACCTGGTTGCTGCCGCATGACCTCACTTTCCTGGGGAGCATCTACAGTGACTTCGCCTTCACGGGCACCTCCGCCGTCGATACATCAGCCGGCGTGCTACGTGGGAGGCCACACGGTGGTGTGGCCTTATTATGGAGAAAGACCACCTTCCACACGGTGACTGTAGTCAAGTGTAGTAGTGTGCGGCGTGCGGCTATAAAAGTTAAGTGTTGTGATCGTTGCGTAATGGTTTTCTCGGTGTACATGCCTACAGATTGTAATGAAAATTTAATAGAATTTACAGAGTGCCTGAGTGAAATGACAGCCATTATCGATAACCATAATGTGGAGTCAGTGATTATGATGGGTGACTATAACGCACATCCGGGTGAGTCGTTTGCAACTGAACTTTTGTCTTTTTGTAGTGAACAATTGTGGTCGTGTGTAGACATTGAACTTCTGCCGTCGGATAGCTACACGTTCACGAGTGATGCGCACGGAAGCCTTCGCTGGCTCGACCACTGTATTGTAACAAGTGCAGCACGACATTCGGTACTTTCTGTCTCTGTGCTTTATGACACTTTCTGGTCTGACCACGTACCTATAATAATAGAGTGTAATTTTAATATGTTAAAGCCGAAGTCATTTGTAACTACAAATTGCACGAATAAAATTATATGGGGGGATCGTGATCTAAATCAAATTTCAAAATATCATAGTGTTTGTAGCTCCAAACTGAAAGAAATAGATCTTCCCTTTGAATTTACAGAATGTTGTGACGGAATGTGTGATAATTGTTATCACAAAAGTTTATTGGATGACATGTACGATAATATTGTAGGTATTATTTCTGAATTTCTAAAAAACAAGCGAATGGGCAAGTATATAACAGGATGGAATAAGCATGTACGCGACGCTCATGTGAGGGCTCGCCTTTGTTTTCAAACCTGGTTGTTATATGGTAAACCAAAATGTGGTCAACTTTATGATGAAATGTGTGAGACCAGGCGAATTTTTAAATCAAAATTGAAATGGTGTCAGACTAATCAACAGCAAATAAAAATGGACTCTATTGCTGAACACCATTCAAACAAAAATTTCTCCCAATTCTGGAAAACTACCAACAGACTTAATCCTGGGCCGGGCCTTCCCGTGAGCGTCGCGGGCGCGCATGATCCTGAAGATATTGCGAATCTATTCCGGCAGCATTTTAGAATAGACTCACCGCTGGGGCCCGCTCGGCAGATGCTCGATGCTGGGTTAGGTAGTCGTGAGCGTACTGTTTATTTCACAGAAGGGCAGGTGAAGAGTGTAATAAAGGGTATGGTAAGAGGCAAGTCGCCGGGATATGACAGCCTTAGTATCGAGCATCTGCAGCACGCAGGAGTACATCTGCCAAGGGTTTTGTCATTGTTTTTTAATCTGTGCTTAGGGCATGCTTATCTGCCGGATAGTCTAATGCATACTGTTGTGGTTCCAATCATAAAGAACAAGACTGGTGATTCCTCTGATGTTAACAATTACAGGCCTATCTCTCTTGCTACTGTGATTGCGAAAGTACTGGACGGTCTGCTCAGTCAGCGGTTGAAAAAGCACATCTCACTCAACGACGCACAGTTTGGCTTTAGGCCTGGTCTTTCCACTGAGAGTGCTATCCTGTGCCTAAAGCAGACTGTCCAGTATTATACGGCAAGGAGGACACCAGTGTATGTTTGTTATCTTGACTTATCGAAGGCTTTCGATCTTGTGTCCTACGAGATCCTGTGGAACAAGATGAAACTGGAGACTGACTTGCCAGATGAAATAATAGCACTCTTTAAGCATTGGTACAGTTCACAAAAAAATAATGTGAGATGGGCAGGTTCCTTTTCTGAGGATTATGGGTTGGAGTGCTGAGTGAGGCAGGGGGGGCTGAGCTCTCCTACGCTCTTCAACCTGTACATGAATCGCTTAATCGATGAACTTGGCAGCACTGGTATCGGTTGTCACATAGACGGAGTATGTGTAAATAACATTAGCTATGCGGACGACATGGTGCTGTTGAGTCCATATATATCGGTAGGTGCATTGGAGAGATTGCTCCGTATTTGTGAGTCCTATTCTGCCGCCCAGGGGCTTAGATACAATGCCGATAAAAGTAAGATCATGATTTTTAAACCAGACAGGAAGCGTTACACCACTATACCTAATATTACTCTCAGTGGTGTTCCGTTAAAAAAAGTTGAACGGTTTAAATATTTGGGCCACTGGATAGCAGAGGACATGAAAGATAATATTGACATTGAGAGGGAGCGTAGGGCACTTTCTGTTCGTTGTAATATGTTGGCTCGCATATTCGCACGGTGTACAAAAAAAGTCAAAGTAACCCTTTTTAAGGCTTTCTGTCAATCATTTTACTCGTGCGGTCTGTGGGTGAACTATACACGGCGACCTGCGCGTGCAGTATAACAACGCGTTCCGGGTGTTGATGGGGCTGCCGCGCTACTGCAGCGCCTCCGCCATGTTCGCGGAGGCGTTCACAGACGGGTTCCCCGCCATCATGCGCAAGCGCTGCGCCTCCTTGCTGCGTCGCGTGCGCGACAGCCCCAACGCCATCCTGCGCGCGTTGGCTGACCGCTGGGATTCCCCTATGCTGACGCGTTGGATAAGATTGCATGCTGTAAAATAACCCGACTCGCTGGCATAGGGGTCCATTATTTTTATTGTATTTCTTTTCTATTATTTTTTTGTACACTACTAACACTAGATATAAGTCAATTTTGTAACTAACCAATATGGATCGTTGATATCCGAAAATAAATGATTTATTATTATTATTATTATAGTGGAAATAAAAAAAGAAATTAAAAGTATTAAGGAATCAAAAGAAACGATTGCTTTAGAACAAAACAAAATGAAAGAGGAATTAGAAAACATCAAAATTGAAAATTCGTCATTAAATATCAAAAAAAAACTAACTTCAAAAAAAACTATTCCAAAACAAAGCACTAAAAAGTAAAGAAATAATTGTGTATTCTTCTAAAACTTATACGATATTATAATGTAGGTACAATTATTGTTATTGTTGGAGTCGGACAGTCGAATTGAGAACCTCCTCCTGTTTTCGAAGTCGGTTGAAAATAATGTCTCTTGAAAAAGAACTAACTCAGTTAAAACTACCGTTGAACGACCAACCAGTCGCGCAAGAATGCCACACTCAACTACACCACCGTCGTCCTCGAGTGTCAAGAACGCTTGCAAAGGCAAAATAATATTATATTGGCGGGTGTGACCGAGCTGAACGAAAAAAATCATGAATTGCGTTCTAAACATGATGAAAATGAGACAATGAGTTTTTTAAAAACTATTTATAAGGACTGTCCTATATTTACGCATATCATGCGACTGGGAATATACAATGCCGAGAGGAAACTTAATCTGAAAATTTGCTTTGATAAAAAAGAGCCCGTGACACGCATTTTGCGCAATAAATCTAAACAAAGCAACACTACTTATCGTCTTTTTTCTGACAAGACGCCAATGGAAAGTAAAGAAATGCGCGACCTTCGCAATGAATTACAGCGCCGTACAGAAAACGGCGAAGCAGACCTACAAAAAAAAATACCTAAATGGCACCCCACAAATAATCAAATCTACCCCTCTATTTATTTATTTATTTATGTTTATTTATTTATTTAAGATGCATACTGCATGAAATGTGCCATACTGTACATTTAATTCTACTAACAGAAACCTGGATTAAATCTGCTAGTGATACCAACCTACTGCACATACCGGGTTACACTCATATCTATAACTTGCGAACAGAAAGCAGAGGTGGCGGGGTCTCCATGTATATACATAAAAGTATAAAATTCAAAATTACAGAAGAAAAATATATAAACGGAAATAATTTCCTGTGAATATACAGGGTTACAGGAAAAATCGTGCTAGATCCGTTAAGGGCGTGGAGTACCCATCATTTGTGACTTATTTCACTATGAAACACCCTACCCTAAACTTAACCCATTTCGAGATATTCGACTTTTAATTTTTTTATTGAAAATTGCCGATTTTTAGGCTTCTAAATTATATTTTGTTTATTTTGTGCGTCTTATTATTATTATTATTGCATGTTTACATGTGTAATAAGATGCTATAGGACGTCAATTATTAAAATAATGCATAAGTTAATTGAACAGGCCGTAGTAGACAAGTTAAAGTTAAGAAATGAAAACAAATATTAGAAAGTTCATTTTTCTCTAAGGGATATTACAAAAAAATAGTATCGCAGTTGTTCGGCAGATGTGTTTAAAAATATCTACGTTTCATCAGCTATCCAACGATATATAACAATCTAGGGTTTTTATTACATTTCGTGGAAAAAAAGTAGTTGGGACGCTCCAGGTAGCAGTTCTAACAGTCCCGCGCCTATTGTCCTTCAAGTTAAGACGCACCGTGCGAGCGAGACAAGTGACGATTTATGTAGGTGCGAATGAAAGAAAAAAAACCGGTTAGGGCTGGGAATACAAGGGATATTGTTTTGGTTGACAGTCTGCTTTTGTGCTTCGTACATAGTAGATGTGATATCGTTTTGCTCTTTTTTCTCGACTTGGCTGTGATTCTGGACTATTTCTTCTGATTTGTGACTACTGTGCTTGTTAACCGGACTCTGATTTGTACTTGTGATTCGGAAGTGTTGAAGATGACGTCCTACACGCCTGAGGAATATGCTGATATGCTTATTTGTTACGGATTCTGCGGTTGTGTCTGCGCGAGCTCGCAACGAATACATAACTCGCTTCCCCGGACGTCGAGTGCCGGATGTGGCCGTTTTTGACAGAGTGTATCGAAGACTTCGAGAAACTGGCTCTGTTTTGAGACGAAATACAGACATGGGAAGACCACGAATTAATGACGACGAAGAACATGACAATGAGATTGTGCAACGCTTTCGAGCGGATCCGACTACTTCCACTAATATTGTTGCCCGTGATCTGGGACTTTCGCAATGGAGAGTGTGGTTTACAGTGCATACTGCTGGCCTGTACCCGTACTATTATACGCCGGTACACGCTATTGAAGAAGGAGACCCGGCGAGAAGGTTGGACTTCTGTAGATTTATCATAAATGCTGACGTAGAAGACCCAGATTTTCTAAGAAATATCTTTTGGACAGGTGAATCCAAATTTGACAAAGATGGCATAACGAACTATCACAACGCCCATTACTGGGCCCTCAAAGAACTAAGAAATCCCAATAAGAAAAGAGTGAAGGGATCCCAGCGAAGATTCAGCGTGAATGTGTGGATGGGCATTATCTCCAATCATTTGATTGGACCTTACTTTCTCCCAGACAATCTAAATGGGGAAACGTACGAAAACTTTTTAAGAGAGTGATTTGCTGGATGATCTGCCACTCAACTTGATCAGGGACATGTGGTTCCAACACGATGGCTGCCCTGCCCATTTCAGGAGAAGTGATAGAGACTGGCTGGACATGAATTATCCAAACAAATGGATAGGACGAGGTGGGCCGTTGCCATGGCCAGTCCGGACCTAACCCCCATGGATTTTCATGTGTGGGGGCGCATGAAAAGTCTTGTCTACAGCGAGCCAAATCCAGTTTCGTCTGTGGAAGAACTAAGAGAAAGGAAAGTGGATGCAGCAAATCAAATGCGGACAACTTTGACAACTGGAGTAGTGAAGACTGGTCTCCGTAGAAGGATGCGACAATGTATCAGAAACAGAGGCGGCCATGTTGAACATGAACTGTAGAGTAAAAAAAAGTTGTGTCAAAACCTGATTAAATAAATGACATTTCATGCTAACATATTGTTTTATTTTACTTTTTAGGGCTAAGTATTAATTTTCTTCGCCACTGTCGCCTAATAAGCTAAGTTTTTTAAATGCATTTAATTAAAACCCTAGATTGTTATACCTCGTTGGATAGCTGATGAAACGTAGATATTTTTAAACACATCTGCCGAACAACTGCGATACTATTTTTTTGTAATATTCCTTAGAGAAAAATGAACTTTCAAATCAAATCAAATCAAATCATGCTTTATTGTGGAACACAGGTATATACAGATTACAGATGTTAACAAAAGTGTCTTAATTGTTCAACTGTGACCTACCTCTATGGGCGTACAATAATTATTCAACAGAGTTGAAGGTATTTGATGCAAACATGCTACACACACACTAAAGTAAGTAAAATAAGGTTTGTTTGAGAGAAGTGGTCAAATATAATTCACAATCTCACACCGACATTTTATCTGTTAAAAATTCATTTGTGGAGTAATAACACTTTACCATAAGGAATTCTGTAAGCTTACTCTTGAAAATCTTTACATCATTGATGTCCCGAATGGCCTCCGGAATACGATTATAAATGCGAGGAGCATTGCAAAATATAGACTTACTTAGCAAAGTGGTATTACTAAAAACTGAGCACATTTTTTTCTTTTGTCTTTCACGAATTCTAAATTGAAATTTTTCCAAGTTATTTTTAACAAATACCGCACTTTCCACGATATAGATGCAGGGAAGTGTTAAGATTTTATGTCTTTTAAAATATGGTTTACACGTGTCGTCTGATTTTAATCGAAACATTGATCGGATGCATCGTTTTTGGGCTCTGAACACACGTATTATTTCTTTGTCATAGCAATTACCCCAGAAAATAACTCCGTATCTGAGAGTGGATCCTACGTAACCGTGGTAGGCTGTAAGAACAGCAGCCTCGGTAACAGTTTTCTGTAATTTGTATAGAGCAAATGAAAACTGGCTCAATCTTTTGCAAACAACTTCAATATGAGACGTCCATTTAAGTTTATTATCAATATTTAATCCCAAAAACTTTGTTACACAAGTTTTGTCAATGTTTATTCCGTCATAATTTATGTCCAATTTAAAATCATCATCTTTTTGAGAAAATGACATCATTTTTGTTTTGCTTAGATTCACTTTAAGGTTATTAGATTCAAGCCAGGTTATAACTGATTTTAAAGATTGATTTATGTCATTTTCAAGAATGGATATATTTTTATTTGTGAATAGAATGGTACTGTCGTCAGCAAATAATGTCATATTACTATGTAGATCTGATGCAGATGGCAAGTCATTAATATAAACTAGAAACAAAAGAGGTCCTAGAACGCTACCTTGAGGCACACCCCATTTCATTGTCCTAAATTTAGATTGATAACAAGTCTCGATATTAGTCTTCGAATCAATCGTATCGACTTGTGTTGTTTGCTGTCTCTTTGAGAGGTATGATTCTATCAATTTGTTTATATTACCCCTTATTCCATGTGCATGCAACTTATCCAATAGTATCTTATGATCCACGTGATCGAATGCTTTAGTCATATCCATATATAATGCAATTGTTGGTACTCTTTTATCCACATTCGTGTAGACCTGTGCTAGAAAGTCATAAATTGCCATATTTATAGACTTATTCTGTCTGAACCCGTATTGCTGACAAACAAAAAGATTGTTGCTTTCAAGAAAATTGTAGAGACTTTTGTATATAATCTTCTCTAAGATTTTAGCAAATATTGGTATTAAAGCAACTGGTCTATAGTTACTAATGATAGTTTTATCGTCTTTCTTAAACAAGGGTTTAACAACTGATATTTTGAGTTTGTCCGGAAAAACGCCAGTCTCAATGCACAGGTTTACAATATGACTCATAGCAGGTGCAATTATCTCGGACACATCTTTAACTATCAGTGTAACTATATCATCATAACCTGCACTGTTTGAATTTTTTAGGGAAACTATAACCTTCTCAATATCATGCGGAACAGTTGGCATCATATAAATTGATTTTACATTATTGTCTAAATTAATTCGATTCATTTTATTTTTATTTATGTTTAGTTCAATGTCGTCAATAAAATAGTTATTAAATGCTTCGGCAATGTCAAATGGATTAGTCAATTTTCTATCGTCTATAGTTAATAAACCTATGGTTTCTTTTGGATAGCTATTTCTAGATTCATTGATCACTTTCCAAGCTGCTTTACATTTATTCACCGCATTCTGAATATAAAAGTTATTTTGCGCCTTTTTAGTTAAGTTTATGATATTTTTATAACGTTTCGAATACTGTATAAATAATTGTTTATTTTGTAAGCAAGGATTCTTTCGATATTTCCAAAGAAGGCAACGCTTTCGTTTGCTACACAATCTTATTCCATTAGAGATCCATTTTGATTTTTTACGACTAAATAACTTTATTTTCTTGACAGGGAAACACAGATCGTAGAACAATTTGAATTGGTCGTAAAAATTGTTAAACGCCACATTCGCATCCTCCGATTCAAATACCTCAAAGAAGCTGAGATTACTAAGGCAATTAATAAATTTAATACGATTCTCGAGGGAAAGATCGCGCCTTCTTACGTACCAGTATTTTAGTAGGCAAGATTTTTTCACTGGGCACTTAAGTATCTGAGCAGTATGATCCGAAAGCGCTAATTCAACTATTTCACCTTTAGACCTATGTATGTTATGAGCAATGTTATCGATGCATGTTCCGCTAGCCAATCGGGTTGGAACTTTGAACTGAAGCTTAAGATTAAAGTTCAAAAGGCGACTTGTGAATTCCTTAGAGTAAGTAGTGCTTTTGAGTACATCTATATTAAAATCTCCACATAAAACAATCATTTTCCTCTTCCGGCATAAAATTTTCAGTATATCTTCCAGGCGAGACAGAAATGAATAAAAAGCTGATAAGTTACTGGTCGGAGACCTATAAATGCAAAGCACCACTATGTTGTGTTGCGGTAATTCCAATGCGGAGCATTCCAGTACTTTTGGGATAGACAGTGATTTTACTTCCTTCAATTCTAAAGACTGAAAATGGTTTTTAACTAAAATGCATGACCCCCCGTGTCTAAAGTTCCTGCTATAGAAAGAACCTAGCTTGTAATTTGGCAACGTTAAATTATATATATCATCATCTATCATATTGTGCTCTGTAATACATAAAACATCAATTGATTTCTGGACTGACGCCAGTCCATCCAAACACACTGTCAATAAATCCGATTTGTTTACAAGCCCATTAAGGTTTTGATGCATTACATTAATATACTTATAAACGAAATAAATCATTACTATCAATACAATTATAATCATTCTTTACAGATACGTCATTTTGGTTGTCGTTATTACAAGGTATAGGGTCAAGATTTTGTACATTATTCACAGAGTCAGTTTGTGTACTTTTACTAACTACAAATTTTATTATTTGTTGGGTTATTTGCGACCTATTATTAAAGTTATTAATTCTAGTTTTATATTCAAGGTGCAATATTTCTCTTAAAATTGATCGGCATGTGTTAATAGCAAAAACATTGCGCCTTGGTAAGAATCTCCTATAGTTCATATCAATAAAAGATACATTGTCGAGATCAGTGGAGACAAATCTTAAATCATAGTTTAGTTTTTCTTCTCTTAAAATCCTATTAAAAGGAATCTCAAATATTAACACATTGGTGTGCGAAACAGATCTAATGAAATCTCTTATGCAAAATTGAAATTCACGAGGGTCTGAGTCATTAATACCCCCCAATATTACCACGAAATCGTCTTGCGTCAAATTACATAAACCTTCTTTATACGACTTTAAGACTTCTTTTATTTTAGCACCAGATTTCCAGAAGCAACTGACTAGATAGTCAGTTCCCACCAATGGCTGGAGTAATCTTCTTATATTTCTGCCTTGTTGATCTGCAATAACTACAATTTTCTTTTTTGCGATCTCAGAAACTTCATTGTTTGATGCAGTACTTGTAAGCTGAGAGGAACTTACAGTTGTAGTTTTAGATTCACTTGATTCTATATTCAGTGTGCCTGATTGATTTAGTTTCAAATCAACACTACTTCTGTGATTACTTGAATCATTTGATTCGCTTATTTGCAGGTTTTTTACATTTTGCTCCTCGTTTTCCATTGTCTGAACAAATTTTAATCCTGAATTGTTTGTTTCTAAACTAGCTACTACACGGGTATCAGTCTTGTCTTTCATTTCTGTGGGAACACTTATATTATTGGAAGTATCAATCAGTGACAAACATTTTTGCAAATCTGATTTTAGTCTAATATTTTTTATTTAAGTTATTTAAACTTTCTATTTCTTGTTGAGCACTTTCGAGGTCACAGGTCAGTGCTTGAATTTTATCATTCAGATCTGTTATTAATTCACTGTTATTAGAAGAGGCGTCTGGCAGACTCATCATTGTAGTGTCAAACAATGACGATGACGATAAATTATTATTGAGACTATCCAACGAGCCTGTTCGGTATGGTCGACGAAAGGTTATATTTTGTTGATCCATTTGCAGACGCTTATTACGAAGATTGGGAAAAGAAAAAAAAAAAAACACCAAAAAGATAACTCAGTTTTTTTTTTGGGTAGACGTTGGATTCGATCCTTGATCGTCAGACAGCCTAGTAGTGCCTCCCGGCTACGATGTCATTACAGTTGTCGATGAAATTAGCCTTTGGTTCGGTGAGTACTTAGTGCGTGGTCATTTTCCGTAAGCACAAAAAAAAATACTTCAAGGTCACTTCTTTTGTTCTTAATGACTGGACCGTTCACTTATTCACCTCGATTTTTTAAAAATAAATTTTAACTGCTTAAAACCACTAATGTTTTGCGAATTTACGTTTACACTCTTTGTTTGTTTACGACATATTTTATATATTATGAAAGGCATTTTCTTTCCGCTTCGAATAATGTGTACACTGGAGAGAATTAATCACTTTTACTATTTATAACACCAACTTAAGTCGGAGACAATCTATTCGTGATGTTTACACTTCAGAGGCGCCCTCTGTACATGACAACAACTACAACTTTCTAATATTTGTTTTCATTTCTTAACTTTAACTTGTCCACTACGGCCTGTTCAATTAACTTATGCACTATTTTAATAATTGACGTCCTATAGCATCTTATTACACATGTAAACATGCAATAATAATAATAATAAGACCCACAAAACAAACAAAATATAATTTAGAAGCCTAAAAATCGGCAATTTTCAATAAAAAAATTAAAAGTCGAATATCTCGAAATGGGTTAAGTTTAGGGTAGGGTGTTTCATAGTGAAATAAGTCACAAATGATGGGTAATCCACGCCCTTAACGGATCTAGCACGATTTTCCTGTAACCCTGTATATGGAGGGGATATCACTGAACGTGGGTTTAATATATAAACCAAGTACGAATATGTCTGATTTTCTTGAAGATTATACACCATTTCTAGAAAACAAAAGGAGGGTACTGATTTTCGGAAACTTTAATATCGACCTCTTGAAGGATGATGGCAACACTAACAAACGCAACTACGACATTGTGCTCCAGGAAATGGGTATACACATGTGTTGAATAAAATAGATAGTGTATACTGCACGCGAGAGACTGCCCAAACTAGAACAATTATAGACCATGTTTGTACTGATATTATAAACAACGACTTTGATGTTACAATTGATACGCCACTCTCAGATCATAAACAAATCTATATAGAGATTACAACACATAAACAACCACCACCACTAAAGCTCAAATATTAAGCAAGAGCTATCAAGATTATGAAAACTTTGAAAAATTTATTGTACGTCAAATAAATAGCGCCAAGGAAACGAAAATTAAAATTCAAAACGCCCCTCGACAAGACTGGATTAAACAGTTCATCATAGACAAAATCAACAAGCGAAACCAATTATGGAAAAAACACAAAAAGGCACCTTATAATGAGACATTTAAATCAGAGTTCATGGAAAAAAGAAAAAAGGTGGATAAATCAATCGCTAAGGAAAATAAACTATACTTCTATGAAGCATTCGACAAATGCCGAGAGAACCCAAGAAAAATGTGGAAACTTATAAACTCTCTTGCTAAAAACAAAAATACATCTGACCTTATTCCCTCTGAACTTATCTATAATAACATATCGATTAATAACACCAAGGACATATGCGAATGCAGAACAGAACCATAGACGCTACACATACACTAATACATAATCTTAACAATCACAACAAAACACTTGAACAGTTACAACCATGTACAGAGGCAGAAGTAACTAATATCATAGATAATCTAGAAAGTAACAGTAGCACTGGAATTGATGGTATTTCAACAAAGTGTATAAAATGTATTAAAATCAGTAATTTCACAGCTTGAATAAATAAATGTTTGGAAAATTGTATTTTACCAAATAATTTAAAAGTAGCAAAAGTAACACCTATACACAAGGCTGAGCCCAGAACCGACCCAGGTAATTATCGCCCCATATCTGTACTACCTGTCTTGTCCAAGATATATGAAAAAATACTTTACAGTCGCCTAAATGAATATCTTGAAGGCATAGGTTTCATCCAAATCAAACACCTTGTCGGCAACCATCGATCTAGTAACTAAAATTAAGGAAAGTATTGATCGCAAACAAATAGCTTTAGGTGTCTTCATTGACTTACAAAAGGCTTTTAATATCGTCAGTCACACGGTATAAGGGGGTCCTCCAACATCTTCGGGCCCCAAGCCAACCCCGCCTGCAAGCTGGTGCGCCCTGCTGATTAACGAAGGAGGCTCTGGCGACGGCTCCCCTTCATGGGTTGGGAGGTCAGATGGCAGTCGCTCCCGTAAAGCCAACTCAAGCCAAACCAACATGGAAAGTCAGCACAGAGTACCCGACATGGATAGGGCGTCGCCGGAAAACGACGCGCAGGGGGATCGCCCTACTCCTGTGTTAAGTGGGTTAGGGCTACCGGGCCATGGGCGGGCCCGGTTAAAGACATTAGTCCAGAGGAAGGTCCGCTTCGCATCGTGGAACGTTGGCACGCTGACGGGACGCGCTCGCGAGCTGGCCGATGTGCTCGCCAGGCGGAGGGTGGCCGTGGCGTTCCTGCAGGAGACTCGCTGGAGAGGCAACAGGTCCCGGAACATCGGACACGGCTACAAGCTGATCTACGCGGGTTCTCCTGGTGGGGCCAATGGAGTGGGGGTGGCGCTGTCCGAGGAATTCCAGAATAGTGTCTTGGAAGTAAATCGCGTTAGCGACCGCCTTGTGGTCGTGAGGGTGCTTATCGAAGGGGTCACGACCAATTTGATAAGTGCCTACGCACCGCAGGTCGGTTGTAGCGATTCGGATAAGGCACTGTTTTGGGAGCAAATCGACCAGCTCCTATGCACTATTCCATTGTCCCAAGGCGTCGTTCTGGGTGGCGATCTGAACGGTCATGTGGGTGAACAGTGTGAGGAATACGGGCGTGTTCACGGTGGTTTTGGTTTTGGCAGTCGTAACGCTGAGATTCTCCGGACGTGTATGGCTGCCGACTTGGCCGTCGTGAACACGTTCTTCAAAAAGAGTCCCGAGCGTCTAATTACCTACAAGAGCGGTAGGAGCGCAACCCAGATCGACTACTTTCTCACCAGGAGAGCCCAGATCGGCAAGGTAGCTAACTGTAAGGTCATACCCGGAGAGAGTCTTACTGCCCAACACCGTCTACTTGTGATGGACCTGCGAGTGAAGCCTCGAGGCAAATGCCGGGAGCGCTGCCCGCCCCGAACCAGGTGGTGGCTGCTTGAAGGAGCCAGATCCCACGACTTTGCTCCCGCTGTCAGTGACCTGTGCATCGCAGCGGATAGTGAGTCCGGGCAACAGCTCTGGGATAGGTGTCAGGCAGCTATCACCGGGGCGGCGAGGGTGGCGTTGGGTGTGTCTCGGGGTGGACGTGGGCTTGACAAGGAGACCTGGTGGTGGAACGAAGCAGTCCAGAAGGAGATTAGGGTAAAGAAAGCCCTCTTCAAAGCGTGGCAAGCGTCCAAATCTCCTGAAGATCGCGCCGCGTACAGGGATGCCAAACGTGCCTCTAAACGAGCTGTAGCCAGGGCCAGACGTGACCACTTACGTCCTTTGTACGATAAGTTGGAGTCGTCTGAGGGGCAGAAGCTCGTTTACAAGTTGGCACGTTCGAGAGTCAAAGCGGCCCAGGATATTTCCATGTGCCGCTGTGTAAATGACACTCTTGGTAACCTGCTATGCGAGGACCGCGCGGTGAAGGAGAGATGGCGCTTTTACTTCCACGAGCTGCTCAATAAGCAGCACAAAGAGGTGAAGCCACCTGAACTCCCTCCAAATCAGGGACTAGTGCCCCTGGTAACGCCTGATGAAGTCCAGTCGGCTCTTCGCCGCATGAAGAACCGGAAAGCTGTCGGACCCGATGGAGTCCCTATCGAAGCGTGGAAATCGATGGGTTCTCGTGGTGTGGGCATACTTACCCACCTTTTTAACCGCATTCTCCTCACCGGGAAGATACCTGACCAAAGGAGACTGAGCATTATCACGCCAGTCTTCAAAGGCAAGGGCTCGGTGCAGGAGTGCAGCAATTATCGCGGCATAAAGGTGATGTCCCACACCATGAAGCTCCTCGAGCGCATTGTAGACTCTCGGATCCGACAGGAGTGTACAATCTCGGGGTGTCAGTATGGGTTTCGACCAGGTTGCGGGACCATGGACCCCATATTTGCCTTGAGAACGCTCATGGAGGGATACAGACTGATCTACACCTCTGCATCTACTTTTCTTAGACATGCAGAAGGCCTTCGACTGTGTCCCTCGTGAGATGATAGGCTGGGCGCTGCGGTCGTAGGGCCGTTCCCGAAGTCTTTATTGACATTATCCGGGACATGTACCACGATTCCAGTTCTATAGTTAGGACTGCGGTTGGTGACACGCTTCCTTTCCTTATTACCGTTGGAGTACACCAAGGCTCCGTGCTTAGCCCGTTTCTGTTCAGCGTAATATTAGACGTTCTGTCAAACAGCATTCTAGACCACCATGAGCAACCCTGGTTGCTTATGTATGCTGATGATATAGCGCTAGCAGATTCGGACAGGGGACGGCTGGTACAACGGGTGAATAAGTGGAAAAATTCACTTGAAAACTGCGGTCTGAAACTTAATGTGGCGAAGACGGAGTACATGGCCTGCAACACCACAGAAACCCAGTCCGTCCGCATAGGCGTTGACGTGGTCGAGCGCACGGACCGTGTTAAATACCTGGGATCTGTTTTAAGCGCGTCCGGGGACATCGACCGCGACGTCAGAGCCCGAATTTCCGCGGCTTGGGCTAAATGGCGTGAGGTGGCTGGTGTCATTTGTGACCCCAAAATGCCGATCAAGCTGAAAGGGCAGGTCTATAAAACCATCATTAGGCCTGTCCTTTTATATGGCAGTGAAACATGGCCGTTACTAGAGCGACACAAGCAGGAGCTGCGCGTCACGGAAATGAAGATGCTGCGGTGGATGTGTGGAGTCTCACGCAAAGATCGTGTGCGTAACACCCACATCCGCGGCAGCCTTCGTGTTCGTGACATTGCAGACAAGCTGCAGGAGTGCCGCCTTCGTTGGTATGGTCATATCTCACGGAGATCGGCAAACTACGTGGGCAACAAATGTCTGGCTATGCCGCCCCCGCCAGGTACCGGTAGAAGAGGTCGACCCAAGAAGCGGTGGCTCGACGTCGTTAAGGGTGACATGCGTGCCAACAGACTCACCACTGAGGATGCACAAGACCGCGCGAAGTGGGCCAAGAAAATAAGAAAGGCGGACCCTGGGACCCCACACACCAGTGTGGGTTCACAACCGGGATAGAGCGCACGGATGATGATGAGTCACAAAATACTCTTGGAAAAATTGAGATACATTGGAATAACAGGAACTGCATATAAAATCTTTGATTCATACCTGTCAAATAGATCTCAAGTGGTGCGACTTGGAAACTTTGAAAGTCAGCCTACTGATATGGTGTGTGGCGTGCCCCAAGGATCGGTGCTGGGTCTACTTCTCTTTTTAATTTACGTAAATAATATCAGTAACATAGGTTTGTCAGGCCACATAACACTTTACGCTGACGGTACTTGTCTGTTCTATTTTGGTGATAACATTCAAAGCATAATTAACTCAGCCCAACAAGACCTCACTTACACTTAGTAAGATGAAACGAGCTTGCTCTGTACCACCATCAATGAAATTTACCGTGAAATCCTCAGAAAACTTTCAAGTTGATATGGATAGTCAAGATAAATCTTCATCACAGTATGATACAGCCGCAAGAATAGAGTCAGAAAGTCCATCTTTACTTATTAATTCACATTTAGGCACCGATGTTGATCCTCCTGCAACAGCCAATTTTATGAATGAGAGTGATACTGATGTTCTACAGAGTTCTTCCTGCTCATACGCACCTTCGTCGTCATCAAGTGACGACGAGTCTTACAACCAAACAACTGCAACATCAAGCGCTTCTCAAAACATTTTCTACGGTGATGTTAATGAAGGCAGACAACGTCGCAAAATTAGAAATATGAATGAATGGAAAAAAAAATAAGAATAAAAGACTCAGAATGGAAGGTAAGGAATATTTAGGATTCACTAAAGCAAGGGGAAGGAAAATGGAGCATAATAAAACCCGGCCATGTAAACAGATAGGAGAAAGGTGCAATTCCAAATTCTGCGAAAAAAGTCATAACAGACAATGCAATAAAATTACGGATGAGTGTAGGCAGAAATTTTTTAGTAACTTCTGGAATAATCTGAATTGGGATCAGAGAAAGATATACATTACAGGACTAGTCAACCGCACCAACGTGTCTCGAAAAAATTCTGACGACAATTCTAGACGCAAAGGTACTTTGCATTATTTTCTCCCGCTGGATTCAGATTCCAATAATAAAGTACAGGTGTGTAGAAATATGTTTTTAAACACTTTTTGCTTGGGGTCTTTCACCGTCCAATCGTGGGTAAGGAAAGCAGAATTCGGAATGCTACCATGCCAAGACATTCAAAATAGACTAACACTTCGAACTGCTAGGCGAGGAGTGGAAGAGAAAATGTCAAGTCTTAATTATTTCCTTGATAGCATTCCTAAGTTGCCGTCGCATTATAGAAGACAAGAGACAACAAAACTTTATTTAGAACCTACTTATAGGTCGGTCACTGATTTGTACAATCATTACAAAAAGTTCTGTATAGATACTGCAGTTGCCGCTGTTTCTAGATTCACGTTTGAAAAGTCCTTTAATGACAAGAACCTTTCCTTATATGTCTTGTAAAAAGACATGTGTGACATTTGCTGCAGCCATGCAGTAGGAAACATTGACACGACAGAGTATACTGCACATATTGACAGAAAAAACCGGGCAAGACGTGAAAAGAACGAGGATAAAGCCAAAGCAGCCAGAGGGACATTATTCTGCTAACCATGGATCTTGAAGCTGTTAAAATGTGTCCTTATTTAACAGCTAGTGCTCTGTATTTTAAAACTAAATTAACGACCCATAACTTTACCGTTTACAACTTGACTACCCACCACACAGTTTGTTACTGGTTTGTTGAAACGGCGGCTGATTTGACAGAGAGTACTTTTACTACGTTTATTATTGACTACTTAGAAAGGTTTTGTCTTTCCAGTGCTCTGCCGATAGTATTTTTTTCAGACGGATGCACGTATCAGAACAGGAATAATATTTTAAGTAATGCATTACTTAATTTGAGCATCAAGCATGGCGTCCACATTGAACAAAATTTTTTAGAGCCTGGTCAAACTCAAATGGAGTGTGACTCAGTGCATAGTGCCATAGAAAGGAAATTAAAAAATAGAGAGATCCATTTACCTAGTGTCTACATTAGAGTCACTAGAGAAGCCCGTACTCATCCCTTTCCTTACGAAACAGTGGACGTCAATCATTTGTTTTTAAAAATTAATAAAAATTATGCAGACTCCTCAACCTTCCGATATTCAAGTATTCGGCCAGGACGCAAAGCGGGTGATCCCACAGTAACTAATATTCGTGCCATCAAGTACTCTGCTGACGGAACAATCACAGTCAAATTAAATTTTGACGACGATTGGGTAAATTTGCCAGTGAGGCCAAAAAATAAAGACATTGTCACGTACTCTCAATTAAATGCAGAACCACTTCCTATTTCGATTACGAAATATAACCATTTACAAAGTTTAAAATCTGTATTACCAGCAGATTGTCACAATTTTTACAATACATTGCCTAAGATTTAAATAACATTAATTCATTTTTATCGATAAAATTTGTTTATAACTACCTAATTTTGTTGATTGTCTTGTTAATAAATAGTTTGTACTAGTTTTTTTAGTGAATTGTTTCATAAAAGTAAAAAGTTTAAAATCAGTCATGATAATATGATATCTAATTGTCCTAATTTTTTTCTTCAGTCCTTAAAACAAGATTTTAAATACTAAGGGTGGGTTCTACTGATATTACAGACAGTTTCTTTGCCAGATCACTCGTATCATAGCGTCAAAAATTATTAATAAGTTTGACTATTGTAGTGATTGTATTTTTTTAGATGACAATTGTTTTTTCTTAAATTTTAATAAAAGTTTTAATTTTAACAGTATCTTTTAATTCTAGCAATAAATCCTAACTTGTTATTCCATAATTATTTTTTCCTATAATAAGATCAATACCTCCTAACTGACGGTTTTACAGGGAAACATGATATTATTTAAATCACTGATTATTAAATAAATAGTAGTCCTGTAAATATGACATTAATAAAATATGAAAATACTGGAAT
Organism: Udea olivalis; assembly: GCA_947369235.1. Classification (NCBI taxonomy): domain Eukaryota; kingdom Metazoa; phylum Arthropoda; class Insecta; order Lepidoptera; family Crambidae; genus Udea; species Udea olivalis. The sequence continues at coordinate 5,016,842 of OX376367.1, read as the reverse complement.
CAAAACTTAAAACGTTAATCGTTTTTTTCTTCTCCTGTAAAATATGCATACCTACAGTTAGAAGGTATTGTCACTTCAACGACGATATATTGTATAATTTAATTTTTAACTATTGTAATATTTCTTATTAAGTGAATTTGTAAATTCTTGGACAAATAAATATCTTTAAACCTAAACCTGTGAAACTAAAATATGAAATTAATGAATTGGCACTTCAGCAAAAGTGGTAAGAATTCCGCCGTACCATTGTCAGTACAATACTATGGAGTTGATTTGGGCTCAAGTGAAAGGATACGTAGCACGTCACAATACGAAACCGCCATTCTCCACTAAGAAAATGATGACATTGCTGAATGAAGCCTGTGCCAAAATTACTAAAGAAGACTGGGAAAAAGTGGTAGAAAAAACTCGAAAAATAATAAAGGAAGTCTGTGACAGAGACTTCGCATATATATTTACGAGTAATATTCATGCAAATTTGAATCGATTTATCGTGAGTATCGAGTACCGAGTCGTATGGGTACATCACTAGTTACGTCGTGAAGACAAATGTCAAAACCGGCCTTTTATTTTGTGAAGAGTTTATTTTAAGTTGCATCTTGTCATTTTTAGTCGGGTCACCTTAAATATTTTTTTCTAAAGATGAAAACTAGTCATTTTTAGTTATTTTTTTTGAACACTTTTATTTTAATGATATTTTTTTATTTTTTTTCTTCTATTCCGTGGCGGGTGCGGCTGCCCCTGGTGCACGGTGCGCACGTGCAGGTCGGCGGAGGTGATGCTGTTGAAGCGCTTCTGGCAGAGCGGGCAGGGGAACGCGCGCTCGCCCGTGTGGACCTACGTAATATAAATATAAAAACGTAAAATATTTATTTGGCACTGGTATCAGATCAGAGGTAATAAATATCTCGGACAATTTACACCAAGATCATCTGACCCAAAACTTAGCAGAGCTTGTACTGTGGGTGTCATAGTCTGATAAACATACTTAAACATTTAGAAATAACACATTAATAGATGATAATAACACCCAGACACACAACAAACACATATGTACGTCACATAAATGTTTGTCATGGGTGGGGATCGAACCCACGACCTCTGGTGCTAACGACAAGATCGCTGCCATTGCACCAACAGGCCAGTCAATAATATACAATGTGACCCGTCGAACAACAAAAAAAACAACCGGTATTTTGTATTTTATCTGGGGAACATGAACATTTTTAACAAAGTATTCCTTTGTTAAAAATAAAACTGAACTGAAACATCATCAAGAAGTGTAATATCGTTCAAAAATATCGTTCGTGTTATTGGAAACCCAGAGGCAACTTTGACCCTTGAGCCTCTCCAATTCCGTTGAGACATTGCCAGGCTAAGTGTTCTCTATCGCTTCTACAATGGGGGAAGCTCTGAAGAGTTATTCCAGCTTATCCCACCCTCACCTTTCCACTCCCGTACCACGCGTGCTGGACTACGGCGTCACCCACACACAATTCAACATTTGCTGGCCCGAACTAAAAGGTTCGGTGACTCGTTTCTTTGTCGTACCATCCAGACGTGGAACGCTCTTCCAGCACATGTGTTTCCTTCCTCGTATAGTCTCGGGTTCTTCAAGCGGGGCATGAAAAGGCATTTCTGCAGGCCTTCAAGGTGAGGATGGCCAGCCCAGTGATTCTTTCGAATGACTGGGCTTGTTAACCTGACGACCGCTTTCCATCAGGTGGAGTGAGGTCATATTGACGAACAATATAAAAAAAACACGTCACCTACTTAGTTTGCTATATCAATTTGTTTTCTTTCTAATTAAGACCATGCTAGTTTGACCGAAACTACGGGGGTGCCCTTCGGATGGCCTAAAATTATTGCTCCTAATTTTCATTTGGCCAAATTTCCCATCAATATTTTCTTTTCTGTGACTTGATTTAATGGTCTGAGTGCGTAGACGCCGGCTTCGTTAAGGGTCTTTTTATACCCTGTATTTAGTATTATCTACACATGTACCCATTTTATTTCATTCATCTACAAATTTTTTAAGGTACCTGCTTGCTTGCATGCATGTGTGCTTGCTTTAAACACAAAAGTAGAATATCTCGGGGAAAGAAAATAATTTAAAGGGGATTTCTTTGAAGTCAATAATGAAGGGGGAGGAGGGTCGAAAATAGGGTAAATAATTTATATTAATTAATTTATGTTTATTTAGGGTTAATATTTATTTTCGACCCTCCGCATTTTATTAAGGTATTTCAAAATAATTTCATCACAAAAACTTCAAAATACCAATTCGATGGTAATAAACGCAGAACTGAATGAACCCATTCACAGGTTTTGTTTATAAAATGCCCAGGTCATATGGGAGTACGATTAGTTTCAAAACTGACCGCATGCCATGTGATTTTGAAGCTCATTCTAAAAATTTAGGTCAAATACAGCACCCAAGTATTCAGCAGGACATCAGGTAAATTACATAAGTCCTAATTCTTCAACAACTAATAAAACCTACATTATTTTAATTTATTTAGCAGCAACATCTTACTATCTTACAAATCTTACTATTTTACTAATATTATAAATGCGAACGTTCAAAAGTTTCTCTTTCACGCAAAAACTATTGATCGGATTTAGATGAAACTTTACAGTAATACAGCTTATCCATCAGATTAACACATGGACTACAATTTATAAACGTTTCATGTAATTTAGCCATAATATATAACGATAACGCGGGCGAAACCGCGGGCGAAAAGCTAGTGTTTTCATAAACCGACCAAAATTATTTACAAAAACACCTCAGCATAATTAAATATAGGTAGGTACATTGTTTGTTTAAGAAACAGGCAGGATCCCTAGTGACGGCGTCAATACCACAGACTTAATGATGTTCGAGCAATCGTTTAACTGTGTCAATAGCTGTAGCAAGACTTAAAAGGGTAAAATCCTTAGGTCCTCAGTTACACCGAAGTCTCCTTATCATGAATTGTGGATTTACAGACTAAAATTTCTAAAAACATTGGGGGTGGCTAATTTTAGTTCGATTAAAAGCATCAAAGCACTCTATACTTCATTCATTATAACATTAGAAATAAGAAGCAGGGGGGCTAGAATGAATGGCAATTTGCATTTGATGTTGCCATGACGATAACATACCTGAGTATAACCGGGCAAAATTGAAATCCCTTTCCGCCACAACGTATGAAGAGATTATGTAACATTTTAGATTTGGTAGAGTTATAATGACATTAAAAATGAAAACCCCTGCCTGTTTTAGGTTTTTACATCGACAATATAGTTTGATGCAAGACAAAATAATTTATTTAAGCAAAAGCCTCGTAAATTCTGAAGTTCCTTTACTTCAGATGAGAACAATTAAGTGTGACAGCGGCTATATAAGTAGATTTTAATAAATTCGGCATTAATGTTAAAAGTAATGATGTTTATTGTACTTTGACCACAAAGTGTACCTTAAAAAGAACCTTTTTTACTGCTGTCTAATGCTATAAGGAATGGAGTATAACAAATAACAAAAAAACTCCACAGTCTGGTATTGCAATCTTTGCTGTCAACGTATAGCCAATTGTCAGTATACTACAAAACTGTACGAGAAAACGACTTAAGTAGTTAACCAGTCAGGATTAATAAATGCTTGAAAGCTATTTATTAACACAAAATCTATCATTGACTTCTTTACAATATTTCTGTGTAACAAATAATATATAACGCTCTTTTTGACCAACCTTAAAAAAGGAGGAGGTTCTCAATTCGACTGTTTTTTTTAAATGTTTGTTACCTCAGAACTTTCGACTGGGGAAACCGATTTCGATGATTCTCTATTTATTTGAATGCTGGTGCTTCCCGTGTGGTCCTATTTTATTTTGGTCCAGTTCTGACAGTAGCATCCAGAAGAAAAAAAAAACCGGTCTTAAATTTAGATAAAGTATATGCGCGACAAATGGACGAATAACTCATTATCACGCCAACCGATTTCGGTGATTATTTTTTTATTGTAAAGGATAGCCATTTGAAATTGGAATTTCACCGTATGTTTAGGAATTACTGTCAATTATAAGTAACAGTGGGGGTCCGCATATTCTTGACCTGGGAGGAAGATTGAGAACGAGATCTAATATCGCATCAAAAAATGAATGAAGTTGACGTTCAGCTAAACGACTATTGTGACAATGATACTCAAAAAACATCCGTAGTTTCGGAAAAACTAGCATGTATCTAAATATTATGATGAATTAGATTCAAACACTTTAAATATGATACTTACCATTAGAGATGTAAAATGACTGTATCTGACTATGAACTGCTGATTTATTGTCAAATTCTGTCAAATTTCATCAAGCATCTGATCACAACCAAAAATGACGGTCCTTGACCAATTTTACCGTAAAAAACCAAAATAAAACTGGCATGTTGGTGCAATAGTAGAGTCATTCTGCCTAGCGCCGGAGGTCGTAGCTTCGATCCCCACCCATGACAAACATTTACCTATGTGACGAACATTTGTGTTTGTTGTGTGTCTGGGTTCTATGATCTATTTAAGTATGTATTCAGAAATAATTGAAAATGTTTATCGGTCTCTGACACCCATAGTAAAAGCTCTGCTTACTTTGGGGTCAGATGATCTTGGTGTAAATTGTCCCAGATATTTATTACTTAATTTATTTATAATTTTTCTCTAAATAAGAACGTAAATCGATTAAAAAATCGATTCGATAGAATGTTTATACTTATAAACCGCCGGTTTGGCGCGGATAGAAGCATTGCCTTCACCAAAACGCTAGTTTGACAAGGCAGTTGGTGTCAAAGAACTGGCACGCTGGGTTTTCATACAAACGGAGGAACTTATGTTGTCTAGTACAATACAGACAGAACTACGGAAGTTTATTTGAGTATTATTATCAAAAGTCAGTCAAACCACAATAACCACAGACCTGGGGGGCTAGCCAAGAGCAAAACGGCGCGACGATTTCTACAATAGAAATCGTTCAAATGTATGGGGATGACATAGGCTGTCACAGGCGCTTATGTCATCCATCCCCTTACATTCAAACGATTTCTATTTTAGAAGTCGTCGTGGCGTGTTGCTCTCTTGCTCGTTTGCTCTAATAATACTCAAATAAACTTCCGTAGTTTGGGAATAACTAGCATGGCCATAACATAATATAATTACTTAACAATGTGATAGCGATGTAAACGATTTTATCTGATCACATTTGACTGGTAATCAAATTTATTGTCAGATTCAGTCAAATTGAATGAAGCATGTGATCACAACTAAAAATTACTTTCTTGATGAATGAGTTCTTGACTAATTTGACCGTAAAAGACCAAAATATGATTATACTCACCAACTGATGCTTCACGAGGTTACACTTCGCTTTGAACGCTCGCGGGCATAGCTCGCACTTGTGCGGCCGTTGCGGCTCGTGTATGATGGAGTGCGCCTTCATATTGTTCTTGTCGTAGAACAGGCGCGGGCATTGCGGACAGCTGAGCGTCGGGCTGCCGTGGCGAAGTTCGTGCGCGTTTAATTGTAGTTGGTCTGAAACCACGAAGAAAAAGGTATTTGACTATATTTTTTTTCGGGTGTTATCGAAAGATCTCTCTAAAACAGAAACATTGGTAGAATAGTATGTTTCGATAGCATTAAAACTCCCAGAGAAATAGCAATTTTAACGATCATATTTTGGACTTGCCTAAAACGCTCCCTTCAAACTGCTATTACACCTAGGAGAGTTCCATACAATTTGTGGTTAACTGGTAGAGAATGCCTCTAGAAATCAGGACCGTCATTTGTGCTTTAAATTCTGTGCATTAAAGAATAAATACATAAAAAAAATATTCAAAAAGGCGTGCCACCTGTGATGCCAAAATCAGCTGTCTAAATAACTATTCATTACACATGAATCATGTTAAATACTGAAATTTGACATGATTGAATACCATCTGTTCTTCTCTCATATGTTGTTACAACCATTTACTAAACAAATAAAATGTTCAAAGGAGCTCATACCTCGAGAAATTGACATACGGTAAGTTCATATTTATCCATTAGACGGCTTAACATTTATAAATAAATAAATATAAATAAATATGCGCCAGACAACACACCAAGAGGTCTCGAAGTAGGGATAAATATCCCTGTGTTACGAGGTACCAGACAAGGAATTAAGGCAGGGGCGTCTCCCAGCACACTCAGACCCAGGCCAATTTAGGAAAGATCATTTCCTGAATTGACCTGACCTGGGATCGAACCCGGGACACTACGGAATTAAAGGCGAGAAACCGTGCTACAGCGCACTACGCCATTCATCATTTCAGCCGAACGACGCCCACTGCTGGGCATAGGCCTCCACCAAGGATCGGTCCTGCGCTGTCCGCATCCAGCGGCTTCCCGCGACCTTGTCCAGATCGTCGGTCCACCTTGTAGAGGGCCTGCCCACGGAACGTCGTCCAGTACGCGGTCGCCATTCGAGAACCTTTCCGCCCCAACGGCCATCGGTTCTCCGCGCTATGTGTCCCGCCCACTGCCACTTCAGCGATGCAATCCTTCGTGCGGATCTCATCATTTCTGATTCGATCGAGCAGGGAAATACCAAGCATCGCTCTCTCCATTGCTCGCTGGGTGATCTTGAGCCTTCTTATGAGACCCATAGTAAGGGACCACGTCTCACTCCCATAGGTCATTACTGGCAACACACACTGGTCAAAGACTTTTGTCTTGAGACACTGAGGTATTTCGGACGCAAATATATGCCGGAGCTTCCCGAACGCTGCCCATCCGAGCTGGATTCGACGAGAGATCTCTTTCTCGAAGTTGGACTTACCTAGCTGGACTGTCTGTCCCAGGTAAACATAGTGGTCAACAACTTCGAGTGTAATGTTCCCAACGTTAACTGGAGCGGGTGCAATATGGGCATTTAACATGATTTTCGTTTTGTCCATGTTCATCTTAAGACCCACTCTTTGAGAAGCATTACCGAGATCTTCGAGCATTATGTTCAGGTCTTCCAAGGTCTCAGCCATAAGAACTACATCATCGGCAAATCGCAGGTGTGTTAGGTACTCGCCATTGATGTTGATGCCGCGTCCTTTCCAGTCCAGAAGCTTGAAAATATCCTCCAACGCAGCCGTGAACAGTTTCGGAGAAATAACGTCTCCTTGTCTCACGCCTCGCTGTAGTTGGATCGGATTAGAGATCTGGTTCTGTAACCGGACCGACATGGTGGCGTTCTGGTATAAGTACCTTAGCACCTCAATGTACCTGTAGTCTATTTGGCACCTTTGGAGAGACTGCAGTACTGCCCAGGTCTCAATCGAATCAAAGGCTTTCTCGTAGTCCACGAACGCTAAGCAAAGTGGCAAGTTATACTCTTCGGTCTTCTGTATAACTTGCCGCAGCGTATGAATGTGGTCTACGGTACTATAGCCTTTTCGGAACCCTGCTTGTTCGGGAGGTTGGAAGTCGTCGAACCTGCGAGCGAGACGATTCGAATTGACTCTTTACGTAACTACGCCATTCGTGTCGTCAAATTATAGCATCAAATCTGGTGCTCCGGCTTCTGGCTCGCCTTCTATGCATTATATTCTAAGCCTACGCTTACGACAATGAACTAATTTACGGAAAAAGTGTGCTTAAATGACGTATAGCATAGCACACTTTTTTCTATTCTTTTAATAGAGTTCTGATGCAGATTGCTATTTGTTTGTTAAAATTACGTTTATATTATGTTTATATTGTGTGTGATCAACTGATCATGTATGTCGGAGCGTTGAATAATGCTGCCCTCTTGACTTTGACCTTCTATACTATAACTTAGTAACTTTTGAGTTCCCTGGTATGGTTTAGAACGAAAAAATGGTCCTGATGATGTGCAGAATACGTAGGTGTCGGCTTCGTTAAGGGTCTTTACCCTGTATTAGTAATGTAATTGAGTATTGCCCGCGTAACTAATTAATTCAAAGTTCATAGAACAAACCTCGAATCCCCTCCCGCACGTGGGACAGATGTGGTTGGCGTTCTTCACGGGCCTCCAGTCCTGCTGGTGCACTCTGCGCATGTGCCAGTAGTGCTTATGGCTGTTCCTTAGCATTTCATCGCACTGAAACAATCAATTACGATGAAATTAGTTCAGCCAATAAAGTAGTTGTTGAGTACCTAAGCGATTCCTTCAGTAACTTATTCAGGGTGCTTAGGGAGAGAACATACTAAAAGTCCCGACGTCTAGGCTAGGAGGTTTATTTAATGCTATAATTTTTGCCTTTTCGCCATTATTTCAAAAATGATGCGTCGTAGCAAAAAATGTTCTAAGATGAAAGCTAATAAAATTCTCTATACCTTGGACCTTACTCTTTTTCCATTTTCCCAACCATTTTCAAACTACACGCTCCAGAAATGAAGAAAATTCCAAAAATGGTTTGTTAAGATACTAACACCAATTTTATGAATCCTCTTCGGTCTTGAGGGTCCTGGCAAAAGCTTGTGTGTCTGTTCTAACCACTGAGCTACTGAAATAGCAATGGACCGAACGAATCTTTCCAGTACATGCCTACGTTTCAAGCTAACGTTATTTCATCACTGTTTTAAGGCAAGTACCTTCAAATATACGAAAGAAATATTTTAACAAATATTTAAACTTTCGTTTTTTTTTGTTTTTTTCAATGAAAATGTTTTATTCCTTGAATAAACTAGGTTTACAACATATTTTAATAACATTCCTTTTAAGTATGGAAATACCTGTATTAGGAAGTTACCGCTCTTCCATAGTTATTACATCCATACGTGTGTGTGTGTGTGTGTGTGTGGTGTTTGCGCGCATTTGTGTGTTTGGTGTATTTGCGTTTATGCGTGTGTGTGCGCGTGCGAGCGTGTGTGTATTTATGTGTGTGCGTGCGCAATTTGACTATTACTTTGTTAATTTAAGCATTTTAGAAAGCTTGTTTTTATATCTTAAAACAGAAATCAGGCAAGATTCGACCCGCTTCTTCCACAATCCGGGTGGCTGTTTTAAAAGGTAAAATACATTAAACGAATTCGCCAGCCCCCCGATTCAAAACAAAGTTATATACTGATTTGGTGAAATTATTTCAATTATAGAATAAATAACCCACTAAACGGTACAGTAACATTCAATATTTTATATGTTATAGCCAATGACCTTCAGTTTGAGTAAAACTAATAATCCAGACGTTCCATTTACTAAAAAAAATATTAAAAATAAAAGTAAATAACCGAATCAGTCGATAACTTTGTTTTGGATCGGGGGGCTGGTGGTTGAACCTGTATGTTTTCCACGAGTTTCCTTCACGTAAACAGATATTGTTTGCGTTTAGAAATTCGTACGCCATTTTTAGGTACCGAAATTCCATACAAAACGTCAACGCAATTTACGAGGACGCTAGCGGCTGTCATTATACTACTTTCGCCGTATGATGATATCCCTAACAGTTCATAATTGTCAATTATAATGATGTAACGAATGTAATTTAATCGAGTTGGCAAAGGAAATGGCATCGTATTACCGATTTTGAATTTTTAAATAAATTATTAATAAACGGGTTATGGCTATAAAACGCGGTATCTTAAAAACAGTAGTTATAAAATAGCACACAAGGCAGACGCACTCGTACTAATGCGAATGAACGATTAGAAATGGTCGCTCCTATTCATCGATTTTTTGTCGATTCAGTAGTGTCAATACACTATTGATTGGCGTTCCTTTTCACGCATCAGGCGCTGTAAATATTCATTAATTTAATTTAATTTACTTCCTTCATTAACACTTAACAATAATTTACTTGATAAGATTCGAAAGGACAATCGTTTTTTAATAGTTTGTAACATTTTCTCTTGCCAGTTTCTTTTTATTTAGTTTGAAATAGTATGCGTGACACGGCACAATGAGACCTGTCAGGCATATCATCTTAGTAAAATAGTATAGTGTAAGCGATTGTTAAGGTGGTCCTTCACCTGGAGCATTTTCCTATAATGTAACGTTTCAGATTCGATTTTGAGCATTACATTACAACAAACACTCATGACAACACACACACATTACAGAAACACTCACACACACATTACAGAACTGCCTCCCTGACATGACGAACATTTGCCTGTTATGTACATTTCAGATTCGATTTTCAGCATAACATTAGAATACTGTCCTACAAAACTTCAGGAAAGTTGTTCCAAAATATTACACATAGTATCATCCAAGTGGCGCACTGTAATGCTCGGTGCTTTTTCCTCACCAACATAACGCTCGAATTTGTAACATTACAGTTTGCGCACTGTAATGCTCGTTTCTCCTACCTTACTGATGTATTGATCGACTCTATAACCGTATAAGAATTATACCATTTAACCCTTTCCAAATTCCCTTATTAAATACTATTATTTTAATTACTTCAGGAATTACAGTCACACGAGCTCAGACTACTCTTAAAAATTTATTATACAGCTAATATTTAATTAGCTTTTTACAGTAACGTTACATTACAGGAAAATTCTCCAAGTGAGGGAGCACCTTCAGGCATACTGGATGGTGGCAATCGCGGGTCCGAGTCCAACTTGAACCCTACGATCAAGTCCAATTTTTCTAGTTCGTTATAATAATGCTAAAAATGAAAATTCACTATCGGATAAGGGCCAAAATCTTTTATTCCTTTAATCATTCCATTAGTAAAAGATAGAATCTACCACCAGGATCCGGTTATTACACTCAACAACAACGTTGTGTTGTTTATTTTCCTGACATAACTACTGGGTTTGCAGTTGGGAACAAAACATTCATTGGTAGTTATTTACATATCGCACTACGCGTGCTGGACTACGTAGTCATCGACACACGATCCAGAAGTGGTTGGCATTTTCTACAGGGTATTATTGTTTTTTAAATTCATCGTTGCAATATTTAAATAAATATATTTTATTTCATTTAATTAATTGTAGCCTGGCCAGGATTTTTTCTGTCACGGGTGTTCTTGATTTATGCAGTAAAGTAATTATTAAATAATTCACCTCCAATAACAGATGAGTAAAGCTCGTTCCCAATTCAGATCTTAGAATTATGAAGAGGAAAGATTTGTTTGTTTGTATTAAATAGGCTCCGAAACTACTGAACCAATTTTAAAAAAAATGTAATTTGTAAATTTTGTAATTTAGATATCTATTATAGTAGCGCCACTAAGTTCAGAAACGCTGTACCTGTGTAAAATCTTGAGGAGTAACAATTTAGAATGACCCGTGTATTTGTGAGCATTTTAATTTTTTAATTTTCTGTTCGTAATTCAGTCTTAGCGTTGATAACGTTGATTGTTTGATGATTTGTGTCAAACATCAGTGGAAACTTAACTGATTTTAGTGTTATTTTTTTTAGTAATGTTAGGGTAGAATAAAAATTGTTGGTTTCCTAAATAAAAATAAATAAAAAAAACACATTTTTTTTTTATTTAGGCTATATTTTGACGGGAAAGACAGTCTACGCGAGCGATGCCGTTGACGGTCAGCTAGTATAGTATATTTTGGCGACATGATTGGCGTAGTGCGCTGCAGCAAATAAAGAGTTGACAGTAAGACCGCTCTCGCCTTTTTCCAGTATAATTACCTAAACTTGCCTTACCGCCTAGGGTTACTACATTCACTCAGAATTTTTGAAATTCATTATTGGAAAAAATTGCACCAAGATAGACAAAAACAAAAATACTCGCGACAGTGCGTTTCGCCGCGACACTGTTTCTCACCGGTATCGTCTGTAAGCTCACTGTGCCTGTGTGCGTGATAAAAATTTGCAGTTTGTTCCAAGCGGACTATCTGCCTGGGGCGCCGCGCCGCATGCGTATATTGTGGTACCACGGTTTCTCTCCTTGACTTGCGTGGTGTCCCGGGTTCGATGCCCGGTCGAGTGAATTCAGGGAACGATCTTTTTCGAATAGTCTCGGGCCTGGGTGTGCTGGGAGACGCCCCTGAGTTACCTCGTTACACAAGAATATTCATCCTTAGGCCTTACTTCGAGACCATAATAAATAAGTGGTGTGTTATCAGGCGATAAAAATATCTAAAAGCAACGCAGTATAAATTATAACTCACGCAGTCACACTTCATCGGGTAAAGATTAACATTCTTTCCGTCCTCCTTGTTTCTTAAATATTGTAGTTTTGAATGCTCAGTTCGTTTGTGTTCCTCCAACTCGGGCCGGGAATCGAAGCTGCTACCGCAACGGCTGCATGTCGTCTTCAGATCCACGGATTCTGTGATCTGTGCGCTGTGAACAATTAATCAGATGTGAAATTTTTGAAAACGATGGTGATGACGATGAATACAATATTATAAGAGTCATTGCAAGGCACAGATTAAATATTAATAAAATTAATATAAATATGCGAAGGACAACACACCGATTGTCATGTTCTCGAAGTAAGGTTGAATATCCATGTGTTACGAGGTACTAGACAAGGATTTAAGCCAGTGGCGTCTTCCAGATTATTTGCATTTATCGTTAAAATAATCAGATGGAGGCTTACAGTCCTTACAATCAAGAAAATATACAATGGCTCTAGCATCAATATCAGCTTTTTTAATTTCTTCGGTCAGTTCTTTCTATTTTGTCGACGACGGCAGAGTAAAAGCAATAAGTGTTTCTTTAACAAACGAAATCCATTTACACATGATTCCTGTACAAAGTTTGCAAAAAGAAACTAAATTTCAAGTTAATAAATTCGTAAACATATAAGACTTACTCTCTCATCTTGTTCTTGTGCCACTCCGAGCTGATCATGTGAAGGCGCCGCGCCTTCTCCGAAGTGAAGTCTATTTCGCACACTTCGCACTTGAACAGCGCGGCTGGATTCTCCTCCTGTCAGATTTGAATACAATAGAGCAGCCATTCTCAAAGAATGCTCCGAGAAACCTTGCAAAACTTCTGTAGAAGATAATCGAAAATACTAGTCACAGTAGTCACTACTAGTTTTTTTTTTTTATATGACTTGTCATTTGACTGGCCTGTTGGCGCAATGGCAGCGATCCTGCCTTTAGCGCCGGAGGTCGTGGGTTCGATCCCCACACATGACAAATATTTGTGTGACGAACATTTATATTTGTTGTGTGTCTGGGTGTTATTATCTATTTAAGTATGTATTTAGAAATATTTAAGTATGTTTATCAGTCTCTGACGCCCATATTACAAGCTCTGCTTAGTTTGGGGTCAGATGATCTTGGTGTGAATTGTCCCAGATACTTATAAGTACTTTTTATAAGTCTATATGAATAAAGATATTTTTTACTTTACTTTACTTCACATCTATAACGAAAGGTCTTTAATATTCTTTAATACTAAATCTTTATTTTTCAAATTACAAAGTATCTTAAAATATACACGATTGGTATCTCCATTTAAGCACAAGTTAGCACTTAGCCTGTAACAGGCGATACCGCTCTTCCTTAGAATAGATTAGTTAAGTACACACTACAACTATAACTTTATACCTTTATGATCTTAGTTTTAGAAATTATAAAAATAATAGAAATTCACAATTTAAGTTAAATAGAGTGTTGCAAACATTGTGTGAATATGTGAGTGTGGTTGTGCGTGAGTGTGGTTGTGCGTGTGTGTGTGTGCCTGTGATTTTATGTGTAAAAACAGTATATTGCGTCTAATTCACGTCCAGCAAAGACTCATTATCATCATACGATTTTGATTCTAACCATGCCTCCAATAATATTTTACACTCATAGTATTTTTGCTATATAATTGTAACTTCTTATTAAATAAGTTGTAGAGTGTGAAAGGTCACTCACTTATCACGAAATCTCAGAAACTACGAGTGCTAGGAGTTTCAAATTTTGCATGGGGGTTCTTTATAGGACGTTGGTGCTCACTACAGTCGGCGAAATCTAACAGGCCCGTTTTGACACCTGTCATCGCGGCGTAACTAGGGATGTGAGTGAACTCAACCGTCGGAAACCTGATTACCGATTACCGGACAGGCTTGCTGAAGATTTCTGTCCTAAGGCTTCATTATACCAAAAAAGTTGCCATAACATGTGCATTATGATCTACACTTCCAAATAAGTACATGATAAGACCCATACTCGTAATGCGTAAACTGCGTGAATGGTTGGTGGATTTTTTTATCTATAGTGTTAATGATTTCTTTACTCGCATGCTGTTAATATTTAAGCAGAAATAGTAGGTGTTTATTAAGTTAAATTCACTTTTTTGAGTGGAAGTGATTTGTACCGGTGAACGAACTTTCCGGTTTTGGGAAAGAATTGGTTTCATCACTATAATTAAAAAAAGAGGACCGAGAACGTAACTGTTTCGAAATGATTCAAA